>CM072998.1:106381846-111381846 GCA_037038555.1 Rhynchonycteris naso | reverse complement strand
ATCTACTGTGGCCGTTAGCCCATACTTTTAGTTTTGTGCCCTAGGCTTGATACCTCAGTGCAGGATTGAAGGATTCTGGTAGCTGATGGCACTGCAAGACTGGTGGGATCTGGCTTCTGCAATATCAGTGTATCTTCAGTCAGTGCTGCTTCTGTGCCAAATGACCGGCAGGCAGGTCAGTCACCTAAAAGGGCTCCAGACTGCCCAAGCTCACAGGAGAGGTCTTGCACTTACTTGCTAAAAAGTGTTTGATGAAAGGTATTTACATGTGGCAGAAATAGGTGCCAAAGATTGTTTTCACGATCACACAGTGAGGATGGGGGTGTTGGGGACAGCTTTATCTGCCAAAAAAATTGTGCGTGAATGACCAACTTGGTTTAGGTCTACTTGTCTCAAGGAGTTCGATTAGATCGTGCAGGCAAAGAGGAGCTCTCTGGACAAGGAGGACACCAGGGACTAAGGCCAGGGGAGCACTTGGGGACTCGTAAATTGTGGGGGTTTGCCTGAGGTGAGGCCACCAGGGGGACAGACGGGGGTGTTTCTTCCTTTCTCTCCTCACTCCTGTGCACTACTGAATTTGGACCCCATCCCTCCATTAATGCTGTTGAGAATATACCCAAGGATAACCCATCTTGCAATCACCTGGGGGCATGAGGGCCTAGCTTCTGCTCTTAAAAATAAGACCCCAGGTGATTTTTTTCCCCCATCCGAGTTTAATGACATGTAAGAAAAGGGGGAAGCTACTGAAGGTGCTCAGTAGAGGGATGACGGGATCTGGGTAGGGTCGGCCCCCTGGCTACAGAGCGGAGATTTGAGAGAGGTCTTGTGTGAGGCTCAGATATGAGTGAAAGTTTGGGTGACAGTTCAGATGATGGTTCTGGAAGGGGATGGGGGTGTTGATTTAAAGAGACTTTTAGGTAGCAACCAGCCTGACTAAGTGACGAATGGGCTGCAGGAGGGGCTGGGCTGAGGGCGCCAGGGGGCTTGTGATGCCTGACAGACAGGGTTGGGGACAAAATGGAGAGCAAGAGTAACAAGCCTGTTTTGGGTTACTGATGGTTCTTTCCGTCTTGGGAATGCATATGGCAGCTTACTTGTAGTCCTGTCATTCCCTGGGCCTATCTGGGTTGCTGCCCTCCCCCCAATGCCCACAACAATTTGGATTACAGACACCCCCTCAGCACGGCTCCTGCTGTCCTCCCAGCTCCTGCAGATTCTCCATCCCGCCTGTGTTGTGCCTGGTAGATGAGGATTCTAGAAAGTGTGGTTCAAATGAAAATAGCATTATCTGGTAACACTCATGTAATGAGCAATTATACCCTTCACCATCACGTGCATTTTGTTCCTTTAAAAAATAATAAAAATAACCCCTGAAGTGGATTAGGTAGAAGAAACACAAGGGCAATTTTCTTCCGGTCACTGCTGCCCCAAATCCCTGCCAGATGGCCAGCCAGAGCGGCTTGTGTTTCAGGAAATGACAGACCTCATTAGCACATGATTTCATGTTTTAGGAGCCATAGCTTTTATATAAGGTGATATTCTTTCTTAAACTTGGTATGATGACATAACAGACGCATGTAAGTAAAGTGTCCAATGAAATGTAGAGCAATCAGTGAATTCTTTGCATATTTTATTTTTCATTTTTTGATTTCCAACTCACACACATCTGGCATATTTTACATCTTTGCAATAAAACATGGTTACAATAGCTTAAGGAATTTAAATATCGAAAATATTTCACCATGATCTCAAGATGAAATGAACTTGACTTCCAGATGTTCAGTGTCCTCCTGATTCTAAGCTACCAACTCAAGATATTGTTTACAGCCTGATGATGAATAACTTAAATCAGTACATCGATTCCCCAGAATTTCAGAATGTCATAAATACAAACTACAATAAAGAAGAAATTCAGTGCTAAAACTTACTAGTACAAGGTGGATAACAAGTAACCACATCAATAAATAATGATACGTTTCTGGTGCAAAGTACCAATAGAAAGAACCCATTATCTTGTTTTATCTTTTTTAAATAAATGACTGTTAGTGAGTGTAAGTTCTGAGAAAATTACATTCCTGTAACATGCCTCATAGCCCTACCGACACAATAATATGTACACTTATGAGAATACACTCACCAAATATACAAAGAAGAAACATAAATAAAGTGTATATACCCCTGGGTGTATAACTTGATCAGTACAATGTATGGAAAATCATTTGATAGCCATAATTTTATATCATAAAAGATTAAGTGCCTTAGGCTAAGAATGTAGCTTTAGGTGAGAATTTCACAAGAACCTAAAAGAATAACTTCAGTTATTGTTATAATCAAGTCAGACTTGTTATTAAAGAAACTAAGCTATTCAAGAACCAAAGAGAAAAATACAAAACAATGACAACAACAAAAAGCATCAGATTCTCTTCCCCTAATGTACATGTACGAAGTCAGCAGGTGACTCTGGAAGAAATATCCACGTGTGGGGAAGTCATCAGTATGGAACTAATGAGCATAACTCCTATTTATACAATAAAAACCCAGACCTCATCCCTAAGAACCCTTTCTGCTGTGTCTTTGAATTATGAAGGGTGGGCCTGAATTTTCTTTGTATAAAGTACCAAAAAATGGCAAGTAATGGCTTAGTTATCCAAATGCTTTATGAACAAATTTCACTCAGAAGAGATGGAAGTAGATTAAAAAGTGAAAACCATATTTTAGCGAAAATGTCAAAAGTTCCCAATTAAGCCCAAATACAACCCTTTCACAATGAGCTATGTCCCTGGACAGACCTTTCTGTTTTGTAGAGGGGATGCACCTGCCCATCAAGACATAAGGATTAAAGAACATGCAAGTTATAACTCCACAATAAAATTAAGAAACATTTTGTTTGTTTTTTTATACAAGGCTTTACTTTTACAAAAGTATCCCTTTAAATAAGATGCATCTGATGTACAAAGTATCAAACATGTTTTTTATTTATTTATTTTTTCCTCAACTTGAAAAGAGGCTGGAGATGGGATGCAGGTTAGGTTCAAAGCTTAAACTTTGTAACAACTGGACACAAGGTTCCTTAGAATTGTCAAAAGTCTCTTGTGAGCGTCCTACCACCTTTTCTCAATTAACAACAATATATGAAATAATTACCAAAACATTTCCTAATTCATATAACTTACATGATAATAAGCTTGCTCGGTAGCAGCTGGTATTCAGTCATGAAAAAACACAAAATAAGATTGCCGCCGACTACAATGTACAGCTAGCTATTGCTGGGTGTGATGGAATGAACGAACGGAGGTCGATGGAGAACGAACGGAGGTCGATGGAGACGAGTCTTTTCCACCAGAGATATTGCCTTTCCATGCAGCACTTGTGCTCTCAGCTTTAACTTGGCTTTCTTCAGTATCTGTTCTGGTGCTCATAATGCCATCGATTAAAATCTATATTAAAAGCTACAATGCTACCAGAAGCCATGCCAGTGATCAGAGTCCTGGAAGAGCAGAGACAGAGTTAAGAGTGACACAAATCACTGACGTGGTTGTTACTGCACACTAGACATTATCATGTTGTCAGAACTCACCACAGGTTAGTCCCATGTTCATGGAGACAGGATTAAACTGTCATCTTGGCTCTCTGGAGTAAAGCTGAATTGGCCCCATATTTCTGAACTGCCAGACCTAGGGCTGCTTAACATTTGATAGGACATCTGATTGTATAAGCATTTTTGGGTATACACCCTCAATATATGCTTATCTTTCACTTTATAACTTATGTGCATGTGCTACAGTTCTGACATTAAGGAACTGTAGAACACAGACATAGCTGAAATTGAGGATGAGAGTCTTTGTGTTTAGTAAGGACCTGGAAACTTGATTAGTATGTTTCCTCACTCCCATTCAGGGACCCCTAACATTGTGTGACTTTGCATGTTCCCTCATCAGCCCTCCTCCCTATGCTTCACAGAGTTATTTTGATTATCTGAGCTCCTTGGGGTCAGTACTCTTGTTATGCATTGTGTCCTGCTTAAATGATGATGGTGGTAGCAAGTGTTTGCAACATGAACACATGGTGAATGAATAAGAATATCGGAGACAACAATTCAACTACTTAAGAACATAAATTATTTCAAATGCTTTAGAGACACCCCTGTATATGCAAGTACCCAGTAAACCATTCCTACTTATTCATGAATACAGACCATAGCATTTTTTAGCACTTTATATAACAATCTGATTAAATTTTCTGTAAAAACAGGCTCAGCTGCAAATGAAAATATCCCTTCCCCAAACTAAATTATACAATTTTAACTTGATGACCTCAGTACCATTTTGCTATACTATAAAGATGCTCTGTTAAATTTATTATGTTAGCCTTAATAATTAAATTTTAAAACCAATATTCTTATAAAGAATATACTACATTTCCCCATGTATAAGACGCACCTTAATTTTGGGACCCAAAATTTGAAAAAAAAAATTACATAAAGTTATTGAACTCAAGTTTTATTTATCATAAAATTCATACAACTCCTCATCACTGTCAAAACTCCTATCCATTAGCTTGTCCTTCTCTGTATCTGATGATGAATCACTGTCTCCATATATATATTGCCTTATCCTCAGTTCCATCTATGGCATTTGAAATGCCACACTTCTTAAATGACTTGATAACGATCTCAATCTTGATATTATCCCAGGATCTTTTCACCCAGGTACAAACTTCTATTTGGTTTCTTCACTCTTCCTTCCAGTGTCAAATTGTCCCAGAAGACTTCATCCATTGTTTCCATTCATCTCTCATGGCAGCTTTGAAGGTTCTGTTAATGCTGACGTCAAGTGGTTGGAGCTGGGATGTCAAGCCTCCAGGTATGATGACAAGTTTGTTTTTTTTTTCGCTCTGGAGCAATCTTCTTTGTGTTTCTTGTTATGTGTGCCCTGAACTGATCAAGCACCAATAGGACAGGTTTGCATAATAACCCACCTGGTCTCCTTCTCTGAACTTTCTCAAACCAGATCTCTATCCCATCCTGATCCATCTAACCCTTGTCATGAACATGGACAATCGCTCCTTGAGGAATGTCTTCTTTTGTCATTGTTTTGCATTTGAAAATCAGCATAGGAGGCAGCCTGGTTTTGTTGACACAACAAGTTAGAACAACTGTGTAATGGCTCTTCTCAGATCTACTTGTCTTCACAGTTACAGTTTTCTCCCCCTTCTTGTCAACAGCTCTGTTACTTGGGACATCAAATTGAAGAGGGACTTTGTCTATATTTGCAATCTGTCCCAACTCAAACTGATGTGTCTTCTGACATTGAATGACAAAACAATGAAATTCAAGGACCTTCTGCTCAGAGCTTTCAGGCATCTTCTGGGCAAGTCCGGTGCATGTACGCATGCTTATTCCATTCTGTTTCATGAATCTGAAGCACTAGTTGTGTCCTCCTTTGAAATCAGTAACTTCTTTTTCATCAGCAATTCTTCTTGCCTCATGCTGAACCATCTTTGTGGATGCAGGAATTCCAATTGCCCTTTGCTCTTTAATCCGTATCTTCAGTTCCCTCTCTAAACCAGGCCACTTTGCTGACTTGCATCTCATGGCCTTCTTCTGCCGTGGCGTTTTCAGTAGGGTTTTTTCTTCCCGTAGCCAGTCTCGGATTGATTTCTCAGTTGGAGAAGGACCAAACTTATGCTCAGCAGCACAATTTCCATTCACTTTTGCAAACTGGATCACTTTTAACTTGAATTCAGCACTGCACAAAAATCTTTTCTGAGCCATTTCTGGGCAGAATGGCAAAATGTAACCTACCGTAATATACCGGTAACAAGTACGAAACAATGAGCGCAAAGACAAGTGCAAAAAAGCAGAAAATACAAGTAAAAAAACTACAACCACTGCATAAGACGCACCCAGTTTTTAGACCCCAAATTTTTTGGAAAAGGGTGCATTTTATACAAGGGAACATATGGTACATAGTGTTGAAAAAAGTTAGCTAATAACCTTTTCTTTTTCCTGTTAAATACTGGGTGGGGCAAAAGTAGGTTTAGAGTTGTACATATGGAAAATAACACAATATTTAATGAATAATAATACAAAAATAAACTACTTCCCATACTCACAACTGTAAACCTACTCTTTGCCATACTCTGTATACAGCAAAACATGAGAAATTACAAACCATGTTAACATTACATAGTTTTAATTTATTTTTTAAATTTAGTAATTTTAAGACTTTACATTTTAAATAGTCTTCATTTATTAAAATACACCCCAAGGTGAATCTTAGGAAATAGCAAAATCCCACTTCAAACAGAGAAACAATAAAAAAATCATATTAATTAATAACACTCATACCAATTCTTCCGAAGAAAAAATTATAGTGTCTCAGGGAAACACCAAAAATTTAACGAAATACCATAAGTGCGATTATGGGTGAGGACTGTTTCGAGTAATGAGGGAGTGCCTCGCAAGTCTGACAACAGAGGCCACCACCTGTGGTGTGCACCACGCATCCTGCCGGCCTCGGCCAGCGGGACGTGCCTGGGGCTAGAGCTCACCGCGCTGCACTGCAGTGTCTCCACACCTGTACATGGGGAGGCTGGGCTGAGACCAGTGGGCAGCGAGAACACAGACGCTGGGGGGACAGTTCTGTGTTTGGGGCAGTGTCTGCATGTGCCTGTTCTTCCTTGAACTCCATTCTCCCTTTCTTCTTTTCGTCTTCCTCTGTTTTTCTCTTACCAGAGTCCCTCATCACAGCATCCCACTCTCTCCTCCCCTTCTCTGTACTAGCCTTTCTTCTGTCTGGCTGCTGGAATCTCATTCCCAGCACATTTCACCCATGGTAGAATGTCAAGAACTTTCCATGACAGTTCTCAAGTGATGCTGCTTCCCCTCGGATGGGCTCACCTCTGGTCGTGGGATAGGTCCATTGCTCGAATGCCAGCATCGCATCCAGGGTAAATGTACAGCTGCTTGAAGTCGCAGGCCTGCCAGACCTCCACCACACCATTGTCCCCTCCGGTCACCAGGTTCTGGCCATCGCTGCTCAGCAGAATTGCCTTCAGAAAAGGTAGAAAAACAACCATTTCTCTCAGTATTCCCCAAACGATCAATGGTCACTACTGAAAAGCATTTGATACACAGCTCTTGTAATTATTATTTACTTTTACCCACTTGTCTAAGTTTCCTAAGTTTGATCCATGGAATTCCCAATGTGGAATTCGGCCAAGTTATTGCATACACAAAGGATCATACTAAAACTAACTTAGGTTATAAAATAACAGAAGTCCCAGAGAGAATATCATCAGTGTGATCCAGGAAGAACTCAAGAATAAAGTAACATGATGTTTTTGTTAAGTCCTTCATATTAACAATTTCGAGACTTTTAGAACAAACAGCAGGGACATATGTCTATATAGTTTTTAGTGATGATAAATCAGCAATACAGTTCATTTGTGACTGAAGGGTAATTTGGTATGTGTAATATCTGTCTACAGTTCTGAAGATAATAAGATTCTTTTAAAATCAATTCACTTTTAATGTCAGGGGTTACAGCACTGAAACAATTGTTTGTAAAAGGAGTTTAAGAAAAAGTCTCCTTTAAGGGTCTAACCTCTAATCAAACAACAGCTGTTAGCTGCAAAGTCTAATTCACTGGGTTAATTACTTGGAATTAAATGAATTTTGGGTTTGTTCAAAGAATCCACCTACATTAATTTATATGCCTTTAACACCAGAATACATTTATTGAATACCAGAGAAATTCTATTATGTATTACTTAACATAAGTCACTTAAAATAGCCAATACTTAATCTGTTGGCTTCAGCTTCTACTTAGCACTAAACATGCAGATTTACCCGTGTTGAATCATTGATCTCCATTTGAGCCAAAAGCTTCCCATTAATGCTGAAATTGCTGAATCTGCCTCGTTCGTAGTATATGATACAGTGGCCTTCACTGGAGACAGAAATCAGGCGTGGGAACAAGCAGTTCTCTGGTCCTTCAAGGGCTCTCAGCAAGTCTCCAGTGATGGTGTGGACAAGGCAAGGGCCCTCTAAAAAGTGGAGGGCATCAATGGCCAGTCACAAATGAGTTCTCAGAAATCTATAAACTGTACCTGGGTATACACTCAGACATTTTGAAAGAAGTTGGAAAATAAAAAAGAAGCATGCTGGCAAGAGTCAGGTACTGATATTAAATTTAAACAAGACAAAACCAGACAACTGTTAAGTAACACACACATATCTTCCAAAATTTTCATCTAGGTAAAGACTTGGTCTTTTCCTTTGTGAAACAATATTGATTAAAAAAGGATAAAGTTCATAGACTGTGTGAGAACAGAAGACTGTACATCCCCAAAGTTTTTTCTTAATGTGTTTGCAGAACTGTTTCCTTGATTGTTTAGGAGAATCATCAAAATAATTGCTAACTTTGTTTGGTGTATCAAAATTCTACCAGTTTCACCTAAATACGTTACTATCAAATAGTAAACTTTTTTTTTTTTTTTTTTTACAAGGACAGAGAGAGAGAGTCAGGGAGAGGGATAGATAAGGACAGACAGACAGGAATGGAGAGAGGTGAGAAGCATCAATCATTAGTTTTCCGTTGCCGTTGCAACACCTTAGTTGTTCATTGATTGCTTTCTCACATGTGCCTTGACTGTGGGCCTTCAGCAGACCGGGCAACCCCTTGCTGGAGCCAGCGACCTTGGGTCCAAGCTGGCGAGCCTTTTGCTCAAGCCAGATGGGCCCACGCTCAAGCTGGCGAGCTCGTGGTCTTGAACCTGGGTCTTCTGCATCCCAGTCCGACGCTCTATCTACTGTGCCACCGCCTGGTCAGGCTCAAATAGTAAGTTTTATGTTTTCTATAATCTATATCTAAAATTTTAAAGGCAAATTAAAAATAATTAATCAAGTAATTCAGATTATAGAAACACCTTTTGTTTTTTAAATAAATGAACAGTGAGACAGGAGTCTAAAGTAGTATGGAGAATGACTTACTTGGTCCAATTGTTTTTTTTCTCCTGTAGAAAATGTGTTAGTAAGATTAAAAATCTACTAGTTAAATTCTTATAAAAATTGATTAATACAGTTTGGCATGACCTGCTCTCCCCACCAAATAAACCACAGAAACTGTAGATAACTTACATTTCTATTTTTTAATTAATTTAAGTAGATACATATATTATAAAACAAGTGACATTATAAAGCTATACCTAAATTCTTTTTGATTACTAAAGTAACAGATGTGCATTATAGAAAATACAAAAAAATTAAAGAAAATGATAACAATCACCCCTAAAGATACCCGTCACCAATAGGAAGTAGTTTTCCTATGCTTACTAGATTTTATTTTCCTTTTGTTACTCTTTACCAGCTAGAATAACATTTCCCATATTGTTACTGTTCTTTCTGATTAAAAAGACATTTACTGAAAATATCCTATGTGTCCATATCTGATTTACCATTTAGATACACAAAAGAGAAAGACCCTGTGCCTACCTCCAGACCCTCCATAAAGTGAACAGAACAGACTCCCAAAACAAATGCACTTATCCCATCACCTTGTTTAGAAACCTACCTTCCATCGTTTCCCACTGTACTAACAATGACATAAAATCACAGATTCTAGTCATGGGCCCTCTCCTGTCTTCACCCTTCCTTCTCCCCAACTCTGCCGCATCCTCACTCAGACTCCTCTGTTTCTCCAAGATGAGCTCCTTCCTGCCCCCAAACCTTCCCATAAAGAAGTGGTACCTGAGCCAGGATTAGAATTCAAGCCTCCTGACTTTTCCTGAACAACACTTCTGCCACAGAAGTGGCAGCCACTTCTGCTGTTGTTTAGGAAAAGAAACACCATAAAAGCCCCGAGTCAGCAATTTTCAACGTTTTTCATCTCACGACACATATAAACTAAATATTAAAATTTTGTGTCACACCGAAAAATAAATTTTCTGCCAATCTGCCAAAAAAAAAGTATAATTTTGCTTTATTTGCAGTGGATGGCTATGGTTGTGTTGGCTGTTGTCATTTTTTTATTGGACAATCTAAGGAAGAAAGGATGGTGCCCCTGACTCAATAGTTAGGTGTTGCATGTTTTGAAAATACTTGCGGAACATCAGTGTGCCTATCACGGCTCACCGGTTGAAAATTACTGCCCTAAATGATCAGGTATCCTTTTCTACTAACCTGTGCACAGTCTCCAGACTTATGAAGAAAAGGGTTAGTGGAGGGAATCCCAGGCTACGTCTGATGAGCAAGGTGATGCCCCACTGAAGCACAGGCACCGTCCCCCGTCTTTTTCTCCTTGACTTTTATGTTAGTTGTAAAGACGGCATCATATGGGAAGTGCCACATTTTCATTTACCAGGGTCCTGGCTAAAATGTTGGTGACCACACCACATGACATAAAAGTTTTTTAAAATATCTATTAGTCCTGGTGATTATTGTTAATAAAATCAGATAGCTGCAAACAACCTAGGGTTACATTTATCTGTAGAGCGCCTCTTATAGGAAACAAATCATGAATCATGGTGATCCTGAGCAGATGGTACCAGTTTTAAAAGACCCAAAATGAAAAGAAATGTCTTCTGACCTTTAGCACCGCTGATAACAAGCCCAAGCTCTGCGCAGACAGAAACACAGACAACTTCATGGTCATGGCCAGTGAGGACAGCCCTTGGAGCAGGATAGTCACCTGCAAGGACACAGCAACAGTGAGTCACATAGGCCAATGGCAGAAATGAAGAGCTGAACCAATCAATCAAACGCTTAAAATAACAATCATTAGTGTGTGTCGAGGGCACTGACTCACTGTGTTTTACCATGAGTCAGTTCCTGAACCTCTCTGCTCTTTCCTCATCTGTAAAATACCGACTCGCAGGTTGCTTAGATGATGGGATAACTTAACAAATATGATGTGCTTACATTATAAAGCGGTGATAATTATTCTTTTTTTCTTATCCTGGTTATTGTTATTAAAACAGATAAAAAAACCTGTCAAGGCATTTCATGCCCTATCTTATTTAATAATGGCAATATTCAGATGAGTTAGGTACTACTATTGCCCCGATTTTATAGCCTAGAAACCCCAGGCTTTGCAAGCTTATAACTTGCACAAGTTCATACAGCTAGCAAGTATTGAACCCAGAACTATGTAATTTTAAACACCATGGTTGGCCTGACCAGGCAGTGGTACACTGGATAGAGCATTGGACTGGGATGCAGAGGACCCAGGTTCGAAATCCTGAGGTCGCTGGCTTGATTATGGGGCCACCGGCTTGAGTATGGGATTATAGACATGATCCCATGGTCGCTGGCTTGAGCACAAAGGTTACTGGCTTGAAACCCAAGGCCGCTGGCTTGAGCCCAAGGTTGCTGGCTTGAGCAAGGGGTCACTCTGCTGTAGCCCATGGTCAAGGCACAAACGAAAAAGCAGTCAATAAACAACTAAGGTGCCACAATGAAGAATTGATGCTTCTCATATCTCTCCTTTCCTGTCTGTCTGTCCCTATCTGTCCCTCTCTCCGACTCTATCTCTGTAAAAAAAATGAACTCCACAAAAAACAAAACCATGCTTGGATTCCTTTAAAGATATCCCAACAATACAGGCTGAGAAGCTTTGATTTTGAGGAGGAAGGAAAGTAGAGAAGGAAGGAAGATATGGTCATCTTAATGCTCCTCTTGACTTAATAAAGTCAAACTTAAAGAGTACAGCTGAACTAAAGCCACACGCATTCTCACTGCTGGGAGCGCTCAGACACATTGAGTGAATGCTTTCTAAGTTACACGTGTTCTTCCAAGCAGGCTAGGCATGGTGAGTACAGAAGTGTAAGGCATAACCTAGAACAGTGGTTCTTAACCTGGGTTCTATCGAACCCTAGGGGTTTGATGAGTCGGTCTCAGTGGTTCGGAGAAGCCTCTGCCGCGGAGGCCAGAATAAAGTAATACCGTAATTTGTTGTGAGTTCATGCACTTTGTTGGTTTTGTTCTTTGAGCAAGGTGATGTTCATGCACAGCTCATTTTGTGCACCAGTAAAAAAAAACATATACCTATATCTTGAATTTGGAAAAAAAATTGTATTTTATTTATCACTAAAGAAAGGTTTGGTGAATGTGCATATGAAACTGGTGGGTTTGGTACCTCAAAAAAGGTTAAGAACCACTCAGAACACATCAAACCATGGCCCTGCATAGGCTTACAACTGCCGGAGGCACTCCATAGTAACAAGTGTGAAGAAGAACAAATGTAGACACAGATAATATAGCAGGCACTAAAAACACCCCTGCATACAAATGAAGAGAAAACACTATTTGGTGAATAAACTGCATGAAGACAGCGTGAGAAGGGTCAGCACCATTGGGAGGGCATCATGCCCAGCCCTGCCTTAGCAGAACTGGAGAAGCCAGTTTGGGGCAAAAGTCAGGGATCTCTACAGTGTCAGGGTGCAAATGTGTGGAGGAAGAGGAAGCAGGAGAAAATCAGAGAGGAGATCTGGGAGGTGAATAGGGCATGGTGCCAACCTGGGTAGGGCTGTGGTGGTTTCTTCGGTAGACGGGTAAAGACTCACTGAAGTTTAAGTCCGTTGAAGGCAATGTGATCAGAAAGGACATGAAGCAATTATAAGCAGTACAATCTGAACCTGAAGCCATCAGTTGGATTCAACAAATACCAATGCCTTTAATACCCAACTATTTCATTACACCTATTAATGTCACATTCTTCTGTTTCTCTCTTAATTATGAGACTCTTAAAAATAAGCTGGCTCTAGCTGATTCATACTGTATGACATTGGTTTATCTTGGATGTATTGTTTGTTCATTTGATTTGATCATCTTGGCAAAAAAGTATCACATATAAATATGCCTTTGTACCTATACATAAATATTATTATTTCATTTTAAGTTGTCAGTATCATTGAGCATTACTTTTTCTGTTTGAAAAGGCAAGTTTTACCTTGGCCTTGAAACTGCAACTCTTTCAGAATTCTTGCTATTTCTCAAGCGAGGTTCTATGTGTGAAAACATTTTATGAAAAATTTCAAATTTCAGATTTGTACTTTGATGATATTCTAAAACTTTCTTTCTTTCTTTTTTTTTTTTTTTAACCAGCTATAAGGATAGCTCTTTGCTGTCAAAATTTATGCCATGATTATTTAAAATTAAAATCTAATTAAGTCAGTGTTTCTTCAACTAGGGCTCCTGGTGTCCAAGAACACATTTCTAAGAGTCACTGTTAATGACAATTTTGTTTTCTGTAAAGGGGTGAATGTATGAATTAAATTTGAGAAACATTATTGTAGACTAACTTTTTTCTCCGAGTTTACAAATTCTTTTCAAGTGGGCAGCTTCTACACAGCTGATTTCCCTTTATTTTGAATTAAATAATTTTTAAAAATTGCCTACACAATATAACTATGTATAAGATTAAAAGAATAAAATTACTTCTCTTGTATTAATCCCCTAGCTTAAGAAATACATAGGCTTGACTGGTGGTGGTGCAGTGGAACAGAGCATCGACTTGGGACACTGAGGTCCCAGATTTGAACTCCAGAGGTTGCTAGCTTAAGTGTGGGATCATCAAAATGATCCCATGGTCACTGGCTTGAGCCCAAGGTCGCTGGCTTGAGCAAGGGGTCACTGACTCGGTTGGGAACTCCCCAGGTCAAGGCACATATGAGAAGCATTTATGAACAACTGAAGTGCTGCAACTATGAGTTGATGCTTCTCATCTCTTTCTCTTGCTAAACAAACAAACAAACAAACAAACAAAACACACACATAACATTACCAGTAACTTTAGTGCCCCCTTTCTTCTATCTTAGGGTTGGAGAATATTATGCCTTCTAAAAAGAATTCTGCTGCTTTTTCTTCTGCTCATCTACTTCACCTGTCTGTCAAGTTCACAATTGTTCTTTTATAGCAATTGAATTCCTTGCACACCAGCTGTGGATGCACGTTCCAGATGGGGTCAACCCCAGTCCCACGCCATCTTGTCTCTGAGACTTATGCCCACCTCCCAGCAAAGGCAAGCCACACGCTTCCTGCTTGTCTGCCAATATCTCCTCCTTCCCACCCCCTCATCTTTGGTCTCTCCAGAAGTTGCTCACACCTTTTTTTTTTTTAACAGAGACAGAGAGAGAGAGATAGACAGATAGATAGGGACAGACAGGAATGGAGAGAGACGAGAAGCATCAATCATCAGTTTTCCCTTGTGACACCTTAGTTGTTCATTGATTACTTTCTCATATGTGCCTTGACCGCGGGCCTTCAGCAGATTGAGTAACCCCTTGCTCAGCCAGCGACCTTGGGTCCAAGCTGGTGAGCTTTTTGCTCAAGCCAGATGAGCCCGCACTCAAGCTGGCGACCTCATAGTCTCAAACCTGGGTCCTCCGCATCCCAGTCCGACGCTCTATCCACTGCGCCACCACCTGGTCAGGCACCAAAAGTTGCTCACACCTTTATGGGAGTGTTTTCAGATCTATCAGCTTCAATTTTGCTTTCAAGGCAACTCTTATTTGGATGAATTGTGTGTGTGTGTGTGTGTGTGTTTGGAGGGTGATTTGGCAACCCACATTACTTAGTCATCTTTTATACATTCATATATAGTGTTATAATATGTTTAAATATTAGCAGAGTAATATGGTTTCTCTTCAGATCGTATAAATCTTTCGCCTTTTAAATATTAGCAGAGTATCATTTGTAACTGTCAGCAGTCCTGGATTTATCTGAAACACTTGTATAATTTATAAACTTATACTTCAAAGATGTCCTGAGTTCCCTGGTAAAATAAGGATGAAGTATTAATAAGATTTTATGTGAAATATTATCCTTAAATTTCCTAAGTGATTAATTTTATCTCTGAGAGATTAGTGAATTGAAAAACCTTGAAATTAAATGTAATAAAATTTATATTTCAGTATAAGAATTTCCCAAACTTTTCCCTTATACACTACGGAAAGAATGAAAAGCAATCTAGTTCTATTGCTAGGGGACTGAAAAAAATGTAGAAAAAATCTTTAAAATATTTCTTATGTATGTAATATATCTTCTATGAAAAAATGTTTCCAAAGGCTTGCATCTGATTTAGAAAATTTACAATATGTATTTGTCATGAACAATTTCCCAGGATCCGTGAATAAATGGTAGCACTTCACTCTTAAGGGACATAGGTTAGGCGCTAGAAGCACAGTGCCCCTCTGCAAACCAGAGGGAAGAAAACACAATGTATCCAGAGGTTTGGAGTCGGGAAGCCTGCAACAGGGAAGCATACTTCCAATTTTCTCATTTCATGGCAAAGGATAGTTATCACACACTCCAACAGTCACTCAAAATCTTGGGAATATTCGTTACTGTCACATCACCCTTCATGAATGTAGCTGAGGGTTAAAGTGCAGTGGGAGGTGCAGGTGAGACTGCCCTCTGAGGACCCCAGCGCCAGGTCCCCTATTCCCCAGCTCTTGTCACTAAAGAACTCTCCATGTGACTGAATTACTAGGCACAATATAGAACAAACACATCCCATTGTGAGATTCCTAATGTGCAACTTTTTAGAAACTGCATATATAAAAAGGCTCATCATAAACGGATTACATCTCACTTTTATCAAACATCATTCCAGTATTTTCACAATGGGTGATGAAAAAGGAAAAAAAGTACAAAGGCATTCGATGCCTGCCTTTCACATAAAATTGACATATTTTTTATTTTCAGTGAGGTAGTCTTTGGCTTTTAAAGAAATGATCAAAGCAAAGATTATTCATGGTTCTTATTCTAAACCTCATTTGTGGGACTACTGACATGCAAGGGAGGCTCTGGTCCCTCTGAATGAACCTAAGCAAGAAGAGCAGATTGTGTAAGGTCCTCAGTGCCATCCTTCTGGAGTCAGGGGTCAAACCTCTTGATGACATACGACATTCACGTTTTATCTATGACCTTTGTTAAGTCATTACAGAATCATGGCAGAAGGCATTTTAACTCATGTGTACCCCTATATAAAATATGAAAGATTTTGGAGTTAAACACCAGAATAAGATATTTAATTAATTGGTAGGTGCAATAATTTCATCACTACTCTTAATTTTGAGATTTATTTTCACTGGGGAACAAAATTTTTGTTGCATCCACAAAAACACTTGTTTTTACCTAATTCTAGTGTGCTAATCTCAAATCTGACATTAGTTTTTCTCTGTAAGCTAGTTATTTTGCAATTCAAGATTTTAGGTTTTCATCTTATTGTAAAATTTTCAACATTTAGTTTAATAATGAAGTAGAATGTCTTCTTGGGCATCATCTTTGTGAAAATATAATAATTGATATAATGCAGTAAATACAATAATACACTAAAAAATATAATTGCATCAGAATTAGTCTACAATTTCGAAATAGAACATGTTAAAACACTTATTTTAATCATAAAATTTGCGCAAAACTTATTTAAATTCTGTTCAGGCAAAAATTTGTGTTTGTAGGTCTTGTGTTTGTGTACTTGTTGAGGACAATCTTGTTTGATGTTCCAGCAGTAGTCTGCTCATCACTAATAGTTCCAAGGTTTTTGGGAAATTTATCAAGGTGACTGACTGTTCAGGAAGTGAATCTTAACGCTCATGTTACATCCAATCTCGCGGAAAGCCAACAGCATCCTTTGAACCAGAAGTTCAGAGTTTTCTGCTTTTTTGTTGCCAAGAAAGTTCTTTGTAACTGCCACAAAAGACTGCTATTTTGCTTTCTTCTCCTTATTCCTCTCCCTGGAAAATTCTTCGTCATGTATGAGGGTTTGAATTTGAGGTCCATTGAATACACCTGCTTTTATCTTCTCAAAAGACAAGGCAGGGAAAGCAGAAATAATATGTTGAAAGCATTCACTTTCTCTATTCAAAGCCTGAACAAACTGCTTCATTAAGCCAAGTTGGATGTGAAGTGGGAAAAAAATGATCCTGTCTCAATTAACTATAGGTTCATTCACAATATTTTGCATCCCTACTTCCAGAGCTTCACATTTCAGCCACTCCTTCTGTGTCCAGTGTTTCTCCCGAGCTCGGCTGACCCATAAACACAGAAAGCAAGGATACTTCGTGAAACCTCTCTGTTGTCCTA
The DNA here is from genome assembly GCA_037038555.1 of Rhynchonycteris naso. Classification (NCBI taxonomy): domain Eukaryota; kingdom Metazoa; phylum Chordata; class Mammalia; order Chiroptera; family Emballonuridae; genus Rhynchonycteris; species Rhynchonycteris naso. The sequence continues at coordinate 111,364,757 of CM072998.1, read as the reverse complement.
GCATGAAATTTACCATTTTAAGATCCACACAAATGATCCAGTTGTGCTCCTCATACTTCATAAAGTCGAGGACAATTTTTATGTCATTATAATCTTCTTGCAGATGAGTTGAATAACCAACTGGTACCTCTGCATAAACATTACTGTTGTGTAGGAGAACACATTTCAGACTCTGTTTAGAACTGTCAAGAAATAGCTGCCATTCTGTTGGACTGTAAATGGTAACACCTAGCTGGCTGAGAAGACTACTGTAATCATGACAGTAAACAAAGTGTTTGTCTTTGGAAAAATATCTACAAAAATTTGTTCACGTTTCCTGAAATGGGATACTTTAGCTGACTGGTGAAGTACATTCTTTTCTTGAAGCCTAGAGGCTAAGAACTCAGCTGCTTTCTTTGATAGGTCCAAATCTCTTACTAAAATCATTCAATTTGGGTTGGCTAAACTGCTGAGGGGTCAATGACTGCTTGGCATCAGAAGAAGCAAAAGAAGATCCTTCAGATTCTACAACCATTTTCTCATGCATCTTATCAAAATACACTTGATCACCATGTTCACTTTCTTCATCCTTAGAAGAAATAAAACCATTGAAAACTGGCACTGGGAGTGTCTCAGAGTGTGGGATAGGTCGCATTGCTGAACAAATATTAGGAGATGCGACCATATGCCATTTCTTCTTGCCAATGACCTTTGTATGGATCAGACAGAAATAACAGCCACTGCTGTGGTCCTTAGGTTCACGCCAAACCATGGGAATACCAAAAGGCATTCCTTTGCGTTTTCCTTTTGTTCAGTCACGAAGCATTTCCTCACAATTATGACACACAATATGAGGAGCCCAATTCTTCTCTTGATCGCCAAGGGGAACTTGAAAATAGGCAATATATGCACGTGTCACAAACGATAAAATATTGCACCTTTGATGTTTAAGTGTGTAACAGCCGCATATATAACAGAAGGTGTCAGGACTATTCTTACATTTATGCCTACTCGAAGCCATGATTCAATATTAAAACAAAATAAGAGGGTGTTTTTATCAGATAATAATATTTTACATTTAAAAACAACTACAATTATGTAAAAGTGATGTTTGTAAAACATTAATTGCCTTATGGTTATGTTCAATCCAAGAGTTGTTGCCTTTAACTCCCATTTAAAAAGCAATGCATGGCATTAACTATAACAAAAAATAAAAATTGCATAAAAACTAGAGCATGCACCAAAAACAGATTTCAGATTTGGAATCAGTGATGCAGAAATATATAAACAGTTTTAAAACTTCATGCAACAGAAAATAAAAAAAAAAATTGTTCCCCAGTGTTTTGTTAGCCATTTGGTGGTATAGTTCAGAAGGATTGTGTCAATGAAGAGTCACTTATCAAGATCCAGTGTCTCCAGCCCCAGCAGGTCTGCCACAAGTGCAAAATGCCTGGACTTATATTTTCCATAGGTCACAAGGTAACCCACATGAAAACATTCCATGGGTTGGAAAACATACCATGATGTGGTTTTACTTGATTAAGTATTCATAGAATACTAAGTGACAAATGGAAGATAGATAGAAACCTATTTATTTATGCATTCTTCTTCAGAGATGACAATGCCATATTTTCCTCTGAGCACTACTGTTGCAGGTCTAACCTCTTCCCTCAAAGTCCTGAACTTGGATCTAGGGCATAGCACCTTACTCTCCTATGATCACCTTCCCAAAATAATTGATACTGTATTCCACCTGCTGTTCCTAAGGATGCAGCACTCTGCATGATGCCCATGGCCCCGCCCCCAACCCGGTCTGTGATCTGAAGCTCTCTGATAGGGAGAGCAGATTAGTCACTTTTCCGCTTTTTATCCTGCTCCTGACCGAGGCCAAAGACCCTTGTAGCCTTAGTTCCAGAAAGGGGAAATCAAGGCAGAGATCCAATGCCCTCTAAGTCATGAAACCTGTAGTCTCCTACTGTCAGGTTAAGCATTTGAAAGGCCTGATCGGTACACCAGAAGGGGCCCTGGGCTAGAGCTGCTATAGTACAGACACTGCTTGGCCCTCGAAAAGTCCTATAAGGGAAGAATTTTTACACATATGACAATCTTCTGATATTTCATGAAAAGGTGGTTTAACACATACTAAACCTTAGATAAGCTCCTTGTTCTGAGAAGTGAGACAAATTCATCATCTAATACGCAGGCACACAGACAAAATGCCTCTGGGCCGCTGTCAGTATACACTTTCGTCTCTTTTAATGCCAGTGCTTGGTGGTGGCTACAGAACTGGGCATTGGGAGAGTCATCTGAAAGGAGGCTGCGTGCAAACAAAAGGAGGGATAGGATTTGGCCAGCACGTCTTGACAGGTGTGTCTGGCAGGGGGTTCATGTCTGAGCGGATGCACAGGCTGCGGCGAGAGCCCAGGAAGGGATGGGTGCACACTGGCATCTCCTTCCCAACAGCCTTCTCATTCATGGTGTGCACCGTGCTTACCCATTGTTAAAAGGCTTATTTATAAAAAGTGAAATAGGAAAAACCCAATACCAGTGACTTATCCACGGTACTTGAGTATTTGTAGATTAGATTTGTACAGTCAATTCTCTTTCAAAGTTTCCCATTGCTATGATTTCAAAAATTTCCTAGTATGTATCAACTAGCATTCTATAAGCACCTCATATCTGGTGTAAACACGAAAGCAGCACACTTTAAAAGCAGATCTGATTTTTGAGCCGAGGTTCCAATGTATTTTAAGTGTCTGTTGAGCAGACAACAATGTTGACTTGCCCCTCTTGTGACTATCTTGTTGGAAGCTACAGCACATAATGAGAAATGTCAAGTCCCAAGATCAATGAAATTCGGGCTCCAGGGACTCAACAGGAATAGCATTGATCTCTTGAAAGTACACCAGTCAGAGATGGGCTGTAATGTAATGCAGAGAGGGGCTCAGGAGGACATGTGGCCACGTCCCAGACACCTACCTGACAAAAGATTCAATCAGCTTCTAGCACTGATTGCTTGTTTTACCCCCTTTCTTTCATGTGGTAGGCTCCTTCCAATTAAAGTGTGAAAATTAATTTTTATCACTTCCAAATTAGTTTCAGAATTTGTGTAAAGTCTGTTTCAGATGAAAGTATTGACCCCTCACAAGCCTGCCACTCCTGTTGTCAATCAGGACCCATTTGAATCTCTAAGAACGCGTTCATGCTCACAGTCACAAGTTTGAAAGAGTAACAGTAATGACTAGTATTGTCAAATACATTCACAAAACAGCTGTAATGCAACTGTACCCTATGCTAGGTAGTTCTTTCTTTACTCTTTTATGGTCTGAAACTCTTCGTAATAATCTGTTTACCAATTTCATTGTCTTGGTCATAATTTATTGAAGCTATAAAATTATTAGGAAAATAACCCCTTTTCCCTGAGATGCTTAAGTTGGTCACAATAATATATCTGACATAACAAAACCATAAACTCTTTCCGTTCCTAAAAAATCCACAAACATTATTTATTTCTTTTCTCCGTAGCACCAACAGAGTTAGCCTTTAAAAAACAATGACAATGAAAAAGAAATATGCAGGGGTGGGCAAATGTAGATTACATTACCAGCCATCATTGCCTAAAAGATAAATCATAGGTAAGGATACAAAATAATGACAATGATAATAAGGCAAATAATGCAAATAAACATTACAATAAATAAACAAGTAACTACAAGAATGAACTGTTTCACAAACTCACAACTGTAAACCTACTTTTGCCCACCCCTGCATTAAAGTGACTTGAATCTATATATTGAGCAGTGTGCATGTAAGGTGAGTAAATGAATCCTATTACGTTACGATGTTGAACTGTATAACTATGATCTGGCCTCTGACATAGAAAGCAATTCATTACCCAAACCAAAAGTGACCCCTGAATCCTAATAGCTACTGGGATATTACGTTTCATACTAGGACTGCCTCCTTCAAGTCTAGGTTAACACATACAACCCTCCAAACTGAAAGGTGCGTTGTCATACACTTTGATGTGAATTGATACAAAACGGGCTTTTTGTATCAAGCAGCAATGCATTATGAAATAGCAAACACACAGCCTGGTCCTCTCACCTGAGAATTGGTAGCTAGAACAGATTAAACCGTAACAGGAAAAAATATCTTTTTTTGGTATGGTTTTTTCATATTGTGAGTTTTCTGATGGCAAGGACTACATCTATGTCAACATCCACGGCTGATCCCTGATGTGAATTCAGTGTGTGCTGTGACCGCCTTTACAGAAAGTGCAAAAAGTGAACTGACCAATATACACGGTCTCTAGGCACCGATATTTGTGCCACTAGGCTGGCCGTTTTAACAGATCGAGTCATAAATCAGTCAAGTCAATCAAATGCTAGGTATGACTGTTTATTTTACTTTTGTGATTATATATATATATATATATATATATATATATATATATATATATATATATATATATACACACACACACACACACACACACATATATACACACAGTGTGTATGTATATATATATGTACACACACACACACACACACACACAAACACATATATATATATCAAAGAACTGAAGCTAGTTTTTATATAATCATCAATTTGTACCCCAGAGGTAAGGCTGAGCATTTTGTAGATGTTCAATAGGACTAATAATACCAAATATCACCTGAAAGCAATTCCTATTCATGCGATGCATACATGTCAGACCATTCAAACAAGAAAAGCAGTTCTGTGACCAGTAGGATATAGACTCCTAAAAAGTCCAGGAGGCAGAGACTTTGGTTCCTAGAATCCCTGCTGCTGAGACAGTAACAGCCCAGGAGCACTCAGAACATGCTTGTGTATGCCTGGCACTCTAGGTGTTCATCCTGTGGACTGCAGAAGAACAACCCCCAGACAAAACAAAGCCATACCACACATATCCACATGAAGTGTCCAATGACATCTTGCAAGGCGGGCTTTATGAAAATGGTTTAGGTTCAAGGATGACAACAGTTTTTGATCAAAAATAAATTCTTATATATGTATATAATACTGAAAAAATATATTGATAATATTTTGCTGTAACTTTTTAAGGGTAATCTTGTCTTTATTTGAATTAAATAAAATGCTGAATTTTAACAACTACAAGATTCACAATTTTGTTCTTAAGAATTAATACAAACATTTCTATTTCCATAGTTCCTGTTATAAGGAACTTTACACATTCTAAATATTACTATATCTAACTTTTCTTGCTGTCTCAGACAAAAGCTATAGTCAATTGTTAACCATCTTTTGGTTTAAAAGAACATTAGGAAATAATGTAAAATAAAGTAGTTAACAGATAATTACTATAACATTTTTCTTTGAAATTCTTTACCTCATAGCAGTACATTATATAAAATACTTTATCTCTGCTACCAATGGTAGCTTTCAAGAAGTAAATCCTTTTAGTTGGCAATATCATTTTAATCATTTCTGAGTTTCACTTTGAAGATGTTAATTAATTGACTTAATGCAGTATTCTGTTTAAAAGTTTTTTATAATAATGTATAATTTTTGTCTATATATTAGATATGACACAGACTTGCTGCTTAATTCAGTTTTTCTAATGAATGTTATATTATTATGAACATAAAGAAAATTTGGAAATACCGGTATGTGAAAATACATTTAGATAAAATAATATGATAATGTACCATACTTGAGCATAGTAAAGCCAATACTAGTAGATAACTCTCACACACATATCAGAATTCTGCTAAATATACATATTTACAAATATATATATGTGTATGTATATGTATATGTGTGTGTGTGTGTATATATATATATATATATATATATATATATATATATATATATATACTTATATGTATATTTATAACTGTTCATTGATTGTCCCCATACATGCCTTGGTCGAGTTGCAGGAGTGTCTCAAGTCAAGCCAGTGGCTCCTTGCTCAAGCCAGTGACCATGAGCTTCAAATCAGTGAGCTGTGGGTTCAAGCCAGTGACCATAGGATAATTTTGATGATCCCACACTTAAGGCAGCCACCCTGTGCTCAAGCCAGATGAGAACGTGCTCAGGTTGGTGACCTTGGGGTTTCAAACCTAAGACCTCAGTGTCCCAGGTTGACATTCTATACACTGTACCACCTCTGGTCAGGCTAAAAATAAATTTTTAAAGATATGATTTTTAAAAAGGGTAAATAATGAGATTAATTTATTAGTACTTAGAGTGTGGTGTTTGTTACAATTAGAATTGGTAGCCAGCTAATTATTCAAACTGGTTGGAAACCAAGCAACGATGAGTATTATTTTTCCTTAAACCAGTATCACATCTTAGTTTACAACTTAGAACAGAGGCTGAAATGTGTAATACACACACTTTCTTTTATTCAATATCTACATTAAGAAACATTACTTATAATACACTTTTAATTTCTTCATCTGTCTTCAACTCTAGCTATAGAGAATAAAACCTCACAAAACATTTGGTCATCTAGTTCAATCTCCATCTGTCTTCCCGCCTTTCTCTCTCTCTCATCTTTTTTGTACTATGATAGGGCCTTTGCTCCTATCAATCGAAAGCCATTTCCTATTTTTTCAGTATTCCTGTCAAAACAAGTAAGAATTGGGCATGGGTGGGACTTGAAGGGCAGATGTACAACTTGGCTTCCATCCCCAAGTATCTCACAGGATGGAATGGACCAGGGGCGGCAGCCTCCAACCAAGCAGCTGTAATGTGGCATCTCAGCCGTTCTTGGAATGGTCGGTGGTAGACACACAGTATTCCTGGGAAATTCTTATCTCTGTTTTGTCCTAAATATTCCCTGAAGTTTCAGTTTATTTTGGAGTACTGTTTAAGCTGGAATCAATGTATAAATTATCAGGAGAATAAACCTGTTCTCCACAGAAACCACTCTCCATTTTACAGGAAGTACATGCACTTGAACTATTGGAAGCTCGGTAATTAAAAAACAGTAATTATTTCTAGGCAACCTCTTATCTAGTTCTTCAGTCATTTAATAGTACTTATTGAAAACCTACTGGGTATATCACTATGCCAGGAACCAGAGACTTCAAAGACAAAGGGGAGTATGTGATACACGTCAGTGCTTCCTCAAATCAACAGTTCCAAGCAATAATAACTGCTCCTCCATGGACAAAAGCTACATGGAGAAACATGTTTGAGAAACTGTGGGATAAAAAAATGTCAACAGATTTATCTGTTTGAGACTTTCAGAGCTTCACAGTGAGTATGAGTGTACGTGGTATTTTCTAAAGCTATTTCACTATGGAGCCTCATTTTTTTCTCTACACAATATCTTAGGGAACGCTGTTGAAGAAGAACACTTAGGAGTCATTCCAAGCACAGAGACACCCTTTTTCATTTTCTGCCTTCCCAATGGCTATTCTGATGGGGGGGGGCTCAATCACTATAAATAAATAGAAGATAGTTACTGTGCTACATGGTAGAAAGTGGCAAATGTCACTGAGGTTCAAATAAACCTATGGAAATTCACAGGAGGGAGAGAAACAAGTCAGCTGAGGGTTACTGAACCAGGTGACACTGTAGGAGACTTCTGGAGGACGGGGTTATTTGGGAACAGAGGAAGGGCAGCTGAGCAGAAAGTCAATGGGAAGGGACCTGGGGGCTTCCCCAGGCTGTACTTGCCATTTCTTATGCTTTGAAAATAGCTACAGTCTGACAGAAATTTCTGCCACTTAAGCTTGCATATTTTAAAATCCTTATAACCTCGTAAAAAAGTATCAGAAAAATAAGAAGGAAAACTATACTTAAATGAATGTATAGTTTGAGAGGACAGGTGTAGACAATACTTACTGCTGTTAGGGTTGTCCCCTATGATATGGTGTCGCCCACTCCAGTACCAGAGAAGCAGGGTTGCGTCACGAGACCCTGACACAATATAGCAGTCCCCTCCTATGTATGACTCGGACCTGGCAAGGCATGTGACCACATCCCAGTGGCCAAACACAATCTGAGTTAATTTCCCTGAAACACAGAAACGGCAGGTTTAATTCTCTTGCTATTTTTCTTTCAATGGTAATAACTTCTATTTTTACTAAATTTGTGAAAAGTAACCCTGCAGACCCATAAATTTGTAAGGTAATTCAAACCTAGTTACAGATTAGCTTTCTTCAATTACTTCTGAAAATATAATACATGACAATCACTTGAGATTCACAGTGATAATTTTTTTTTGCTTGGGCCAGACTAAAGGGAGATTTAAGGTGTCTTACTGGATTTGATTTGGGGAAGGAGATAATAGTCCACTTTGTCCTATGAATTTGGGGTTCATACTAAAGTTCAGAATAGATGGGGTGGTCCTGGATGGTTGGCTCAGCGGTAGAGCATTGGCCCGGTGTGTGGATGTCCTGGGTTTGATTCCTGGTCAGGGCACACAGGAGAAGCAACCATTTGCTTCTCTACCTGTCTCCCTCATCCTTCTCTCTCTTTCTCTTTCTTCCCCTCCTGCAGCTATGGCTAGAAGGGTTTAAGCAGCTTGGCCCCAGGTGCTGAGGATGGCTCCATGGCCTCGCCCCAAGCGCAGATATAGCTGGGTTTCTGAGCAACAGAGCAGTGACCCCAGATAGGACAGAGCATCACCCTCGAGTGGACTTACTGGGTGGATCCAGGTTGGGGCTCATGTACATGCAGGAGTCTGTCTCCCCGCCTCTCACTTAACAACAACAACAAAAAGAATGGATGGGGTGATAACTATTTAAATACAATATAAGCATTTAATTTATATCTTGGCACTCAAGATAAAAATGCCTACATTACGATTATATCATATTAAGCTTTGGGTATAACAATAGACATTTTGAAGAGAATAAGGTATTTTAAAGTAACTGTTACCTGTCTCTGTAGAGTAAACTCTGAAGCTCTTATCCCAGAATCCACAGATCAGAATATAGCGGTTATCAGCTGTGACCACAAAACAATGTGCATTGATTTGTATACTCTGATCAACAAGATCTGTGATCTGCCGTTTATTCACACCAGAGTTATTGGCTAAACATAAATAGAAAAAATACTGTAAGATTTCATACAAGTTTCATCAAGCACATATAGAAGGAATAGTTTCATGCTTCATTTGCGTATAAATTATTTTTAAGTCTGTAAGATTATTATGATTTTAATATTTATCCATGAGGAATATAAATCTTTTTGGTAGCAGTGATTTACAAACCCTACTGCATATTTAAAAACTCTACCCGGCTATCCCACTTTTAGGAATATACCCTAAGAACACCATAACACTGTTCGAAAAGAAGAAATGCGCCCCCATGTTCGTGGCAGCACTGTTCACAATAGCGAAGATCTGGAAACAGCCCAAATGTCCGTCAGAAGACGAGTGGATTAAAAAGCTTTGGTACATATATACTATGGAATACTACTCAGCCATAAGAAATGATGACATCAGATCATTTACAACAAAATGGATGTACCTTGATAACATTATACAGAGTGAAATAAGTAAATCAGAAAAAAAAACTGAGAACAGCATGATTTCATACATAGGTGGGACATAAAAGTGAGACTATGAGACATGGACAAGAGTGTGGTGGTTACGGGGTGGGGGAGGGAGGGGAGGGTGGGACAGGGAGAAGGGTAGGGGCACAGGGAAAACCAGATAGAAGGTGACAGAGAACAATTTGACTTTGGGTGATGGGTATGCAACATAATTGAATGATAAGATAATCTGGAGATGTTTTCATTGTACATATGTACCCTGATTTATTGGTGTCACCCCATTAAAGTTAATAAAAAAACAAAAAAAACCCCAAAAAAACCCTCTAATACACTTAAGTTCTTCCTCCACCAGTAAATAAACACAATACAAGGAATTCAAGATAATGACTTTAAAGCAATAAAAATATCTAAATCATTTAATTCTATAGATGTTCACTATGCACAAGTTCATCAGTGTCCAGCAAGTTCAACAGTAATGAGGAATAATATTGAATGAGGTATGCTATATAAGGAAGCAATATTGTCACATTTCCCCAACCTGTCATTTCTGATGGCATTTACAATTCCTGCAAAAAGAAGGGTAGAGATTTGAGCATGGGTGTTGATGTGTGGGCATTCCCCTGGGAAGCTTTAGGTCAGCAGCATTAGAGAACTGATTGCCGACAAACATAAGGGTTCTCCTGAGTGGGCTGGCAGGGGTATAGAAGAACAAAAAAAGATGGGAGAGGGGCTGGGGAGTAAAGAAACAGGCTAGAGTCAGAGGAGAGCATTGGGATTGGATCTGAATACAGTCAGGAGCGGAGAAATGTGGTCTGATTTCTCTGGTGCCTGTCTGCATGCCAGCCCATCCCCTTCTCAACACTGCCCCTTTCGGGCTCAGTCTCCAGGCTGACTTCGTACAGAAAATGCAGATGGAGATAACCTTCACTATCTGACTCCAGCTGAATCCATGTACCACTGTTTATGGAGTGCTGCTAACACTCTAATAATAATTACTAGAGAAAGCAAACAATGAAAAAATATACAAAGAAAGGTAGCAAAGAAAAAAGAAAATTAAAGGTCCCAAGTCATTTAAAAAACTATGCAAGTTATAGTTACATATAACAATAAAATTGGCCCATTACTTATTAGAACACAGCTATTAATTTTTCCATGGTTACATTCCACCTGTATGTGACACTGTGGATGTTTCATGGGCAGAGAAATTGCTAGATTCTAAAACTATTCCTGGTCCTAAACCTCACTTCCTTCCCAGGACAAAGATATGTAAATGCTGTTTTGTATAGGAATATACCCAACTGAAAAGTTTGCCTTTCATCCTACTTCCAGATTCAAAGATAGTGATAAATTAACCTAAGAAAAAAATACTATAACTTGCATACAATAATTCTTCATCTAATTTTCATTTTTCCTAACTTAGTTCTCTATGTGATCCCATGAAACAGGCAGAACAAACATTCATATTACACACCAGCTTTCAGAGATGAGTGGGTGTGGAGAGGTTAAGGGGCTGGCTCTGGATCATATGGTAATAAATGTGCATGTGGTTATTTTAAAACATTTGTAATAGCTTTTGCAAAGAGTTACAGCTCATCAGTTTGCAATATATGAAATCTTTAACTTAAAAATCTTTTAACCTTACTAAATATTTCTAAAAAAAGATGTTTTTTCAGTATTAGTTTTCTTTTCTTTCACAACCTCTGAATCCCTATATATTTTAAATATGTAATATAAAGTTGTGAAAGGTTAGTTTAAGCTGAAAGAAACAAAAGTCTGGAAATACTTACCTTGTTTAGAACCAACTTAAATGACCTCTTAAAACATAAAGGAAACCCACAAATAATTGCTTTAATACCAAAAAGTTCTTAGATGGCATATTATAATTTGCAAAGCTCTTTGATGATAATTTGACATTATCAGCTCATTTAACTATGTGGCAGAAAAAACATTATTCAGCTATCATTTGTGATAAGTAAACACATAAGAATCCATGGACAGTCAGAATCTATGAGAAGACGTTGTTATTCTTAGCGTACCAATGAGTGGGTCCATTTCAATGGGAAGGTGGTGGGCTTGATCCAAGGAGTATCCTGGAGCTCCTCTGAGGCCTACAAAGTAAACATAAAGAGCAAGCTACCATTATATATATTCTCAGAAAAGAGGTACTGCTTTATGATTAGTATACACAATATAACATTTGCTCAAAAAGATTATTTGGTAAATTATTGTAAGAACGATTCAGTTCCACTACATGTCTTTGTAGACAGTCTTAAAAAAATAATTTCAGTAGTGACTGCTAATTACCACTTAGGAAATAGAATGTAGAATGCTAGAAAGAGTGTTGATATCCTAAAAATGAGAACAAGTTGGATAAAATAGATGATCATAACATTTCTTGAACCCAAAAGAGAGCTAAGGTTGCTGGGCAACCATTGAGCCTGAACTCTGAGAAAAGGCCACGCCTGCCCTCAGGGATGGTGTAGGCACAGGCTCACTGGGCACGGGCATAGGGAAGGTGTGGCTCCCCCACAGGTGGGCCTTCTTTCAACACAGGACAAGTCAGCTGAGGGTATGGATTGAGCCACACCTAAAATCTTAATCTCAGTAAAAGCTTCCTTCCGAGGATTAATGTTGAGGGCTTGTTTGAGTTTCGTAGTCATAATTATTTTACATGTGATTATATAACTTATAATAGTTTTGAATAATTCTAGAGAAAAGTTTAGTCCTTCATCATTGTTTTTTCAATGCAAAAGATTTCTAAAGGCTAAGACTCCTGTGAATAAGTCATATGGGGGGGGGTAGTAGATTTACACTTGTAAGTATGCAGAACAGTTTATTCTTGTAGAATAAAGAATAATTATTCTTTATTAATTATTGCATTATTTTTCATACAAACAACTGTAAACCTACTTTTGCCCCACCCTGCATTTTTGAAGATATTTGCTATAACACTCCTGATTGAATGGAAATAGTTCTACCTCATGCTGATAATATCACCAGAAACTATAAAATTGGTGCACGTAGAAATTTTTAGGAGAATGAGCTATTGTATAAGTCAATCTATATTTTCAGAGCAATACAAAAATCAATAGAATAAAAAATTCGGGTTAATTCACCATGGCTAATTTATTCCAATGAGCTCTTAAGTGGTGAGCTGGGCCAACTAAATAATTCAGTCACTTTTACTCTGTCCTGATTAAATAAGTATCAATATGCCTAATTTTTATGACAGAATTGTATCACTTCAAGATGTCCATGCTGGAACTCTCAGGACTGAGTTTGGAGAAAACATGTGAAATCAGTGACTACTCTGAGCTCTGCAAGGGTAAAGGTGGTGCGTGTCTTGTTCCTGCTGTAGTCCCAGTGCTCAGGACTATGTGATGCACAGTGGCCACTCAAAGATTTGCTAAAGAAATTAATGAAGTGAGAGAAAGAGGATTTGAAACCAGAAAATCCAGATGCAAACTTCCTTTGTGTTTAATATGGGAAAAACTCCTTTATTTTTTTTCTGGGGTGGGGGCAGTGATAGAGCAGGGTAATAGGACCTGACCTATTTGTAGAATTGCCTTCACTTATCGATACTTATTGAGTACTTAACCATTAGCCAGCATTCTGTGAGGCACTAAGTAGAACAGCAGCAGGTAAGTCAGACAGGGTCATATGGTTGGGGCTGGCCATTATTCTCCCTGCTGCTTTTGGAGATGATCTGGCAGACTAGCTTGCCAGCAACACATGTATCTTACCTCAATAGCAGCTTTTAAGTGACGTTCTTAGGAACACCTACCTACTGTGTTGTGCCACCGATTCACAGCAAACAGTCTACTGCAGGTTACGGTCACCACTGCAGGAATGGTCAGGTGGGGCAGTGTGTTAGCTGCCACATGGGTCACGGGAGAGTTTGAGGGGAACTTCAGCACCATGATCACATCCTGCTGCATCTGATCTTTGAACATGAGTGGGCTCTGTGGAAGGAAACACTGTTGAATAGAAAGGGAAGAGAGTGGAAGAAAACAGAAGGGAGAACAGTTAGTGACGGCTGTGGGGAGAAGGAGGTTAACACAGATGAGTCTCAATGAGCACACCGAGAACAAGGCGGTGCTAGCTCTGGTATGATGACGACGGCACAGAGAGAGCAGAAACCCTCGAGGTCGCTGACTGCAGACACCGAGCTAACAGCCCGCCTGCATTTATGTGGACGTGACTTATGGCTATGTCCACATGACGCAGCTAAAACATCAGGTTGGTAGGAAAATTAATCACGTCAGCTACTGACACAGTTTACATGAAATACAAAGTGAAGAGACAGATATTTCCACTTTTCACTTGGCTGAGCTGAGGTCATGGCTCCTTCTACCTGGAAAGAACACAATGTCCCCCGTGCCAGGGCTCTGTCCACCTTTCTGCTGTGGCACCACTGCCTGCTGATGGTTCATGCCCCCTTTCCAACATCTGGCCTACTCTGCTTTTATATTTTAAATCTTTGTTTTTCAAACATCTAGCATATGACTCGATAGAAAGTAGCTATCCTGCATGTACTACTATTAAGTACTGTAAAACATAAATACTACTATATAAAAAAACAAAATAGGGATCGTGGAACTAACTACCCTTTAGCTCTCTCACATGGTTTGTAATTGCTTACTATGTATATGAATTCTCTGCTACCCAAACTTAGGAAGCTTGAATTTATTTATAAACAGTTCCATGCCAACTTAGTCTAATGATTTCCCCTAGGAAAGTAATGAACTCTGACTGGGCATTAATCCAGGATAAATATTTTTTACTACTATTATTAAACAGAGAAAACTAACTCAGGAATAAACTCTTCTGCCTAAGCATTTCATAAAGGAAAGTGTTGGGAGATATTCTCTTGGACAGTTTATTAAAAACACATCATTTTGGAGCCTGAGGCTCCGAGAGCCACCCCCTACCCCCGAGACCGGGTGTTTGTGTGTGTGTGGGGGGGCAAGCTCGCACTGGGTGCAAACCTGTGTTCTTGGTCACACACAGGGACACATTCAACCAGAAGAGTTCATTAGCAACTATTCAAGGGGTAGAATCAGTTGAGCTATTGTAGAAAAAAAAAAAAAGTTCTCAAATACACATTTATTTATGCATTTCACTTGGAGTTTGCTGATTCCTTCAAGGTATGGAGGACACAACTCCCTCTGTATCTGCCAATGTTTGCTACCAGGCCTGACATGCAGAAGGGGCTTCTCACAAATTTGTTAAGCATTGAAATAAATAACAATGTGTTGAAAAAAAATTTTATTGAAAAAAAATCAGTAAATAACAGCTTATAAATTTACATGCACATATATTATTATAAAGCACACTCCAGAGCACTTGTCTTTAAAATTAGAGTATCTGCTGCCTTGGTAGCTATCTAGGAGAACTGAAAAGCTGTAATTCATCACATTTTTTTTACAAACACATTTTTACCTTCAAGCATCTTTTATTGAAGATAAAAATTAGTAAAACAATCCGTTTAAAAAATAAATGCTAACTAAGTTTATCAGAATTTATTTTATCTTCTTTATATTAGATCAAGAGGGAAGTGTTTACTATTTGCTAGTAAACTGAGAAAGGACAGCTATGTTATGAAAATGAGCTTTAAAAATTCACTTTAAAATGATAAGAATACTACTTTTCCCCTTGGCAATGGGAATAAAAGCTTTACCAGCAGTAAGTAGCTGAGGATGACTGATGACATCAGCTAACTAACGTTTATTGAAACTTACTTCGTGCCAGTTGCTCGACTGCTTCTCTGATGTGACCATAATTACTTCTCTATATCTTCTATTTTCTTCAAAGGAACTTCATCTTGCCCAAAATGATACAATTGTGCAATATGTTGTGTTTATATATTTTTCGAGCTAATTTATAAATCTAATTTCAGTGCGGATGTATGTGTATGAATGAGTTTACGCAGAGGCAGATGGAGTCAGGGAGGATAATGACTTTGTGACTCCAAAACTGAGCCAGCTTCCGCAGGCCTTGGAGGTAAGGACTGCCCTCCCTTTGTTTCTCAGGGTATCAGTATATATCTAGGTAAAGAGTTAACCAATACATTGAGGCCTTTAAAAATACTGCTAAAATCATTATTTTATTTGCTCTATATACAAGGTACAAAAAAGAAAAAGAAATGTCAGCAAGTTGCTTTGTCTCACCAGGTGCATGGCCGAACTCCGAGGTGGGTGTGGCTCAATGAGTAGCTGAGATGGCGTCTGTCCAAAGTTCTGGATCTGCGTCTCCATGGCCTGCAGGGGAAGGACAGCAACTGTCACAACCGGTATGTGTCAGCGAGGGAGGTCAAGACCCTCCCCTCTTCGACAATGCAAACGTATCGCAAGTCAGCCACAAAAACGTCCCAGAAACACGGCAAGTGCCTCTCTTTCAGGGTGCAGAGCCGTCCGAGGGTTAGTGTTTGTAGAAAAGCACGCGTCTCCTTCCAAATGTGCTTTTGTTACGTTGACAAGTCGCTGTTTTTGCTTAGAGCTGGGTTTATGTGGAAATGTTAGCCTGGGAATACATGCGTGCAGGTCACGATCAAAAGAACACAAGAAGCCGGGGAACACTTTAACACAGCATATATCCCTCAATAAAGTCCTTTGTAAGAAGGAACGTATGGGGATCTCTAATGAAATGAGCTTCTAGAATCATTATGGGAATAAAAAGTAAGATATAACATCCACAACACAAAATAAAACTGAGAAGATTACACGCTCCAACCAATGCAGAAGGCGATCAGGAGAAAGAACACTAAAGACTTTTGTATAATGATCGGGTACGGCAAAGCTTGTACCATGAATGTATTATTTTAGCACGTTGTATTATTTTAAAATGAATCCTGGAATATTATTTTAAAGTATGAATTTATTTCTCTCACAAATTTTCTGAAATTCTAGAGAAAAATAACCCAAAAAAGAAACCATTATTTGGGTACCCTGAGCTGTACAATATTTCTATAAAGAAATATGCAGATGGAAATATTAATGAGATGTGGTGGCTTCTAATGAATAAAAATAATTTTACATCTCAGACTATCTGGACTGTATAATATACTTTTTGTGTGTGTATGTCAAAGAGATAATCTTATAAGAGAACTAAGTATATCTTCTCTACATAAATTCTATAAGCAAAATATTTCAAAATGTTTTATAAAGTCAACAAGGAGAAACAATATTTACTGTGATTATTACTGTTACCATGCTAATTTTATCCCTAAAATGATGTGTAATTTGGCTGCATCAAAGTGTAATACAAAACTCCTCACTGAGTGCAGGTAAGCTGGTAGATAGATGGCTCTCAACACAGCATGCCCATTAATCGTATCACCATCCACATTCTCATTTATAAAGTACTGAAACTTAATCATCCATCTTCCTAGACTACATTTCAAGATGTTTATCAATAAAATGCGCATTTTCACACATATTAGCAATATTAAGCAAGAATGCATTATTATCTGCCACACTTTAACAATCGTATAAATGGGGCTTGTGATCTTTTATCAGCCGAGGCAATAGGGTAAATTATTAAATCTCTTTAAGTGCTGTCTAATGTTAATGTATACATTTATCTGCATGGTGTCCACTCATATGCAAAATGACTGCTTTTACTTAATTGTACTATAACAGATAACATCATGTTTTATTTCCTGAAGACAAGATCTATGATTATATAAAGGGGAAGAGACCGTTATTGGCAAGGTTCATTGAAAAAAAAAAAGGTGGTAATTTTATTGTTGAAGCTGTCCTGGTTAGAAAATGTCCAGTAGCTACACCTCAATGTATCGTGAACAGCTGATGTCGG
Source organism: Rhynchonycteris naso (assembly GCA_037038555.1). Lineage (NCBI taxonomy): Eukaryota > Metazoa > Chordata > Mammalia > Chiroptera > Emballonuridae > Rhynchonycteris > Rhynchonycteris naso. The sequence goes on along the minus strand of CM072998.1, from coordinate 111,347,465 downwards.
ACAATAAAGATACTACTGCTGGAGTGCTTACTCCTTCAGAAAGATTACAGCGGGGGGGGGGGGCAGGCTGGGGAAGCAGAGGTAAAATTAAACACATTTAAATCTCTGGATCAGTACAGAGCCTTTAAAAGTTCAGAAAAGGAATGAATAAACAGACAGGATTTGCTTGACTTTAATGTTTTTTTTTTTTAAAGGGAAGTATTAAAATTATACTAGAAAATGTTATGAAACTGATTCGACTTTCCAGAAATCTTCCACAAAGTTCTCTTCAGTGGGTCCTACGTCTGATCATTTTAGGACTGAGGCAGAGTACACATGCATACGTATCTTAAGTGACTCTCAAATGGCATCAAGATAATTTATTACTTTTGATTTAAAAACAAACATTTATTTCACAGTCTGGAGACTGGAAAGTCCAAGACCAAGGTACTGGCAGATCTGTCGTCTAGTAAGGGCCCACCTGCGACCATCTTCTGTGTTCTCACATGGCGGATGGGGAGAGAAAGCTTTCTCTTACAAGGGCACTAGCCACTCATGAGGGCTCCACTCTCAAGACCTGATCATTTCTCCAAGTATCACATTGGGGATTAAAGCTTCAATGTATGAACTTTAGGGGAACATAAACATTCAGTCGCTAGTACTTGGATCTCTCTTCCTTGTGGCTGATCTTGAAGATCATGCAACATTTTATTTTTATGTTTTGCTACAATTTTTATATCTCCACCATTTTCCTCAGAAAGTATTACTTCTAGTTTAGTAAAATCTAGTAGAGTTTATTAAGTAGCAGTATACGGATAACTTTGTACAGTAGAATATACAATGTATTTGATTTTTAAAAACATTTTTCCATTGATTTGAGAGAGAGTGGAAGGGAGGGAGGAAGGGAGGCAGAGAGAAAGAGAGAGACACAGAAAAGCATCAAGTTGCTGTTCCACTTAGTTGTTACATTTAGTTGTGTACTCATTGACTGCTTCTCGTTATGTGCCCTTACAGGGGATCAAACCTGTGACCCTGGGGCTCTATCCATTAAACCACACAGCCAGGGTTAAAAAATGTATTTTAAATAATCTGTTTTTGCTTGTACAATTCTCTAGATGGTGTCCATTGTGGCTAGTAATAGCAACAGAGAAAGATGTTAATATCCCAGCTTCTAGTATGTCTCCTGTGTCAGGATAAATTTCAAGTTGTGATCAATTTCACACTTTCATTAAGAAAATCTGTTCCCTACATTGAACATCTATTTCTTTTAAGATTAAACTGAATCCTTCTTCCTTGTGATAAACACCATATGCCTTCATGATATAAAGGTTCTGATTCCAATGTTCATCTTTTAGCTCTCTCATAATCCTGCATTCAATAACTCCTTACCCTCTGGTTTTAAAATGTTCAAGTCTTGCCTGACCAGGGGCTGGCACAGTGGATAGAGCATCGGACTGGGACGTGAAGGAGTCCGGTTCAAAACCCTGAAGTTGCCAACTTGAGTGCCGGCTCATCTGGTTTGAGCAAGGCTCACCAGCTCGAGCCCAAGGTCACTGGCTTGAGCAAAGGGTCACTCACTCTGCTGTAACCCCTTGGTCAAGGCACATATGAGAAAGCAATCAATGAACAACTTAGGTGCTGCAACAAAGAATTGAAACCTCTCATCTCTTTCCCTTCCTGTCTGTGTCTCCATCAATCCCTCTAACTTTCTCTCTGTCTCTGTCAAAAGATAAAAATAAAAAATGTTCAAGTCTTTCTGAAAGCATAGTGTTTTCCCTCAGTTCTGTTTCTTGTCATTACCAAAATGTTCTCACTGGAAGTAAGCACCTACTTACTCACTTTTGTCACCTGCTCCCCGTTAATGTGAGCTCTGTGCTCCCCAACTTTTAGAATGTCATCGGTGTCTTCTTTCTTGTCAAGAAGGAAGAGTGCCCGGGGTGTACAAGCCAGGAAGCACCACAGTGAGAACTACTCCCTGATGGAGGGAAACCCGCACCCCACACTTCACACTAACCTCAGGCAGGGTTCTAACTCCTCCTCAGAATCACTAAATCATCATGAATGTACTCCATACCTCTATTATGAAACTTAACACAATTCTTCACACAGGTCTGTTTGCTCTGAATCACTGAAGCACTGTGACCTAGTCCTACAGAGTTCAAAACTATTTGTATTTGCTGAATTTAGAAGTGGGGCAATGGTGGGAGGAGTATCTGTGCCAAATCTGAAAGACAGTTTAGAAGGAAAGGTTCAGAGTTCTTTACTTTTTACAACTCAGTCCGTAAAAACAAGGAACAAACATTCAACAAATTGTTACTCTTTGTCAAGGGATACAAAATAAGATACCGGACTATTTCAGGAAGTTGTCAGCCCATAAGGATGTAAGATGAGATAGCCCTACCATTCCGGTATGTGGTAGGCAGAAGGACCACAGTGCAGGCCAGCCCAGAGTGTGAGGGAGCTGGAGGAGTGATGTGTGTATCAGACTCAGGGTGAAAGGAGGAGGGAGGGACAGTAGGACGGTTGGGGAAAAGACTTCTAGAAAAAGGATACACACTGAGGTCTGAAGGTTAAATAGGAATTAGCTAGTCCACAACATGAAGGACTTTTTTTTGCCATGTAAAATTGTTTTTCTTTCATAATTTCCAAATATATTAAAAAAAAAACTCAAATAACTACTTAAAGATAATTAGGTAGTTTATTTTTTTTTATTATCAGAAATGGCATTTAAAAAATCCAACATATTTTTATTCCTCTAGATATGGTTCTGTATAAGGCAGAGAGGCTTAATGTTAGTTTTATTATTCACGAAATATGTATTTGTTGAGCACCTACTATGGAGTGGGCAGCACAGTAGGTATTTGTGAAGCTCACCAAACACGAGAGGTGAGGAATGCTGGCCTGTTAGAGGTTATGCTTTGCCAGGATGTCACACACTCAGTCATTCCCCTACTGGTCTCCCTGGGCTGGACTCAGCTCACAGACATGGTTTCTAATTCAACTAATGTTTATAGATTGGAAAATTTCATTCAATGAACTGGACTTTTTTCATTTTATTTGTTATCTGGATTCTTATTCTTCTAAAAATTACTGTGTTGAATATTGAGCAGTCACCATGTACTGGCATTTATTTTCTTTCCAGCTAAGACCTATCAAGAAATAGGTAGTATATTAGAAAAAAATTATTTTAACATTTTGGGGGCTGTCTAAAATGTGTAGTTCCTCAGGGGTAGGCAGAGAATCAAAGAAAAATATGAACTAAGTTATGCATAGAAGAACAAACTGAGTAAATTCAAAATTATATGTAACTTTTTTTTCTTTTTAATATTTTTCTGAAGTGAGTAGCGTGGAGACAGAGAAACAGACTCCTACATGCGCCAGACTGGGAAAGCCCATTAGGGGGCGATACTCTGCCCATCTGGGGCATTGTTCCATTGCAAACAGAGCCATCCTACCATCTGAGGTGGGGGCCATGAAGCCATCCTCAGCGCCTGGGCCAACTTTGCTCCAATGGAGCCTTGGCTGCGGGAGGGGAAGAGAGAGATAGAAAGAAAGGAGAGGGGGAAGGGTGGAGAAGCAGATGGGTGCTTCTCCTGTGTGCCCTAACCGGGAATCAAAACTGGGACTTCCACACACCGGGCTGATGCTCTACCACTGAGCCAACTGGCCAGGGCAAAAAGTATATGTAATTTTCAGATTTCATATGCACGTATGACATGGAACCCTGTTTTACCAGCTCATATGTAATATACGGCCCCTTATTAGGGATGGCTTTCCTTTTGTCCCCTCTTTAATAACTGTCCCATTCCTTAGTTATTCTGCAAAATTCTGGAGGATCCACCTGCTAAGTCTCAGAATTACACACACCTTCCTCTGGCTCTTCTTTTTCTCACTAGCTCTATCTATCCTTATCTTCCACTGCACAAGTACTGCACAAAGAGGGGGTAAAATCTACCTCAGCTGCCAGAAAAAGGAGTTGTTTTTGTAATTCATCCTCCTAAAGAGGGTGGTGTCTTTTTTAATATGCATGAGGGGCCACATGTGCCAATTATGGCTGCGACGTAATCCTTATTCCTTTGACTTGCTGTACCTTTTTATAAAAATTTTCATTTATTGATTTCAATGAAAGAGAGAGGAAGGGAGGGAAAGGAGGGAGGGAGGGAGGGAGAGAGAGAGAAAGAGAGAGGAACATTGAGCTTGTTCCTGTATGTGCCCTGATCAGGGATTGAACCCGCAACCTCTTTGTTTCATGACAATGCTCTAACAACCAAGCTATCCGGCTAGGGCAGTGCCTCTTTCCTAATTGATTGTTTCCTTCTTGCCTTCCCTCCCAAGAAAGGTCTATCTCCTCTACGAATAGAGAAGTGTTGCTGGGATTACATCTTCAGGGGAGGAGGTAGACATGCTCTGGTGGGTGTGTGATGTCTGCCTGTTAATATGGAAGACCTCAGAGACCAGGTGACAGAAAATGCAGTGACAGGGAGTCAGAGTTGAGAACAATCTTCAAATTAGTGATATATCCAAGATACTCTAAAAGAGAAATTACAGTTTAAGTGAATGAGTGTGCTTTTGGCCTCTCATTCTATTTACTAGTAGATACAGACTTTGGTTAATCTTGCCTTTTCTGCAATGCAGGTAAGTTTAACCAGATACATTTTTTCTCCTTTATAACTTTTCATCTCTTCTGTGAATGTGATTGAGTGCTGTCTTTCAGACGAAATGCCACCAGGTCGAAGTGCCATGAGAGAGAAAGGAGGAGGAAGCTAATAGGCAGGCTGTCAAGTGACCGATTTTACCCATTTCTCTTGGTGTGTACAATATTTTAAATTGTTTTCCAGAAAAGTCAGTGTTTTATAAAGTACTTCCAGTTAGACTACCCACGGTACAAAATATCAGACTATTATGTCCACATTACTAGTCAATTATTAATAATTTCTAGAAAATTCAAGCAAAAATTAATAGAAGTGATTGCTTGGGAACACAGAGAAGGAATTAAAACATTTTCTTAGATTGTATTTATCTTACTGTACAGCTCTTACTTAGAATGATTTTATGTTAGTGTTTAAAAGCAGATATTTATTCTTTTTTTTACAAAAGATAAAACTTTGACATACAACTAAAATATGTGATTCATCTCATCTTTTAGTCCTATCTCCAAAGCCACCAATTCTACATCAAATAGAAAAAACAAAACCAAACATAATGGAAATTTGAGAAGTCTACAAGATATAAGAAAAGATTACTTGTTTTTAAAGAAAAGATTACTTAATGGCAGATGCATTTTAATGATAAGCTTTTGCTCCTGGTTTATCATTGCAATAAAACAAGATCATGTAAAGCATTACATTTTAATGCTGGAAAAATAGGAGTGAATTAAATCAAGCAAATAATACTGTACCTCATTATTTTTTGCTTTATAAACATTAAACTATATAAAAAATTAAAATGCTATTTTATATTCAACTGCTTCTAGTTTTTTGTAGAAACTACAAAACAGAAGAACAAACATGCTTCTTTTTGTTTTATTAATCAGCTGCACTAAGCCTCAGTCTGCACTGCACTAACAAAGTTATTAGAATATCTAAGCAAATATTTGGTAAGTCACCTAAAATGAACCACAGGTGTTTTAACTATCAGATGAGGTAAGACAATATCTGAGGAAGGGGCCCTACTTTGTTCATTTACCTGCCTCAGTGCTTGCTTTCCTTCTTTTGAGTATAAACCTAAAAAATGAAGAGAAGACTTATCCTCCTGCTGCTTCCCAGTTCTTTGCAATTGTGAAGTCTAACAATGATATTACATAATTGACTTAACAAATAAATGTGAAAGAACAAGCACCCATATCCTTTGGACAGAAATGCTCTGTCCAGAATATTTTTTCTTCAAATTAGGTAAACGCCCTTGGTGGCAAGGTCACTCACTTTTTCTACTTAAAAATACAAGTACAGCAGGTTCTTACAAAACATTGTTTCAGTCCATGTTTTTTCCTTATAAATTGTTGAGATGCTTGAGATGCTGTAGGAAGTTAACTTTTGTTTTTATCAATTAGCCTATGGGAAAATTTGTTTCACTTAAAGTACCAGAGCCTTTGAAGATGTTAACTCAGGCAGAAAAAGTGCATGTATTCTAATGTGACAGGTAGTGGCTGTCCTCTGGATGCCTTAAATAAGTCTGCTTATCCTAGAATAGTGACTTAATCCGGGGAACAGAGAGGGTAGCCCGACCATGGTCCTTGCTCCTGGGGTACTGGCCTCTGGGGACTGCAACACTGGCCCTTCCTTGCTCTCTGGCTTCCCACTGCGTTCAACCAGTGCATGCTCAGGACAGGAGACAGGAAGGCAAGGCATTTATGGTAAGGCCCCTCTGTCAATTTGGCAGTGGCTGGGGCCTAAGGCCTCAGTTCCTGTTGGGTGACCACTCTCCCAAGGCTACTTCTCTGGCCAGGCTATGGTAATGGCTCCCTCCCCTGGTAATCTCAGGATTAGGAACAATATAATCCTTGAGTGATTAAACTTCCTCTGTTCATCCACTTTATCCTGCCCACATCTCTGTGAATAGGACCATTATTAAACTCTCTTCGTTACCCTTTTAAAATGTTTGAATTGTGGTAAAACATACACAACAAAATTTACTGTCTTAACCACTTTGAGTGCACATTCACACTGTCATGCATGCAACCTCCAGAACACTTTCCTCCTGCGAAACTAAAACTCTGCACCCATTAAACAATCCCTGCCCATTCCCCTTCCCTCAGCCCCTGGAATCTAGCCTTTCATTACTGTCTCTGTAATTTTGACTATTTTAGACACCTCATAGAAGTGGAATCATACTGTACTTGCCTGGTGACTGGCTTATTGCACTTAGCATAATGTCCTTAAGGTTCATCCCTGTTGTTGCGTGTGTCAGAATGTCCTTCCTTTTAAGACTGAATCATATTCCATTGTATGAATAAATCATATTTTGCTTACCCATCCATCTGCTGATGGACCCTTGGGGTGGCTTCTACCTCTTGGCTATTGTGCATAATGCTGCTAATAACATGAGGGTACATATGTTTCTTTAAAATCCCATTTTCATTTTTTTGGGGAGGTATATACCCAGAAATGGATCATACAGTATTTGTAACTTTTTGAGGAGTCTCCATACTGTTTTCCAGAGAGCCTGCATTTTTTTACATTCCCACCAACAGGGCAGAAGAGTGCCAATTTCTCCACATCCTTGCCCTCACCTGCTATTTTTTTTTGGACTGCATCAATCCTAATGGGTATGAGGCACATCTCATGCTGTTTGCTTTGTATTTGCTTAATCATTGTTGATGCCGAGCATCTCTTCGCGTGCTTCCTGGCCATGTACATTTCTCGTTTAAAGTCTTTCCTATGCCTGTGAGAATGCAATAGCTTAGGACCCTGAAAAGCACAAACGGGACTGGTATTCAAGTCTGATATTTAAAGGAAATGTTGGTTAGCTTTTGCTTCATTTCTTGGTGGAACCAACCAAAATATAATATCCAACCAAATAACATTTTCATTGAGGATTTAAAATATTTTGGGGATTAACACTATTATAAACTTCCTGGGGGAGGATGTGAAGTCTCGTTACAGTCTATACTTGGTTATCCTCAAGGAGTAAACTAAAATGCTCTTTTCAGGATTCTTACAGACTGACCTACCAGAAAGCAAGGGTTCTAGCCAATTATCTCTTAAGGATTCTTTGAGGTTCTTAGCTACTTTTGTGTGGGTAATTGAAGAGTATATAAGTATAGGACTTGACCCAGAAATGCTTAATGCCATGTGAGAAGGAGCAGTACATCTCTGCAAATCCTCCCTGGTTTCTGTAAAGTGAATGATGCTGGCTGATTCAGGTGATACTGGAGAAGGAGGGGAGGAGTCAGGGGAAGTGAGCAGAAGAGGAGAGGGAATGAGCGAGAAGTAGTGACCTCCTTTCACCATATAAATTAAGTGTACTTGGAGTGTCTGACTACAAAACAAAAAAAATATTAAAATAATAAAAGCTGAAATAAATTTGCTTTGCATTTTTAATGACATATACAGATGATGTATGATAGAAATGTACACCTGAAACCTAAAAATTTTACTAACCAATGTCACCACCAAAAATCCTATAAAAATTTAAGTAAACACAAAGATTCACTAGGCGGTGAGTATAAATATTTTGAAATGAAATCGTACACTTTTATTCAATTATATTCAGATAAAAAATAGTATTGCATGTGTTTGGTAGAACAAAATACTCTTCTTTGATTTTGACGTAAGTTGGAGACAATAATTTAGATAATAATGTATACTGAGAATTCAGACGGCTTTAAATAAGCCAATTATTATTATGTTTAAAACCTTTAAGCTTGACTAGGCAATGGCACAGGTGATAGAGCATTGGCCTGGAATGCAGAGGACCCAGGTTCAAAACCTCGAGGTTTCTGGCTTGAGCGCTGGCTCACCAGCTTGAGCATGGGGTCACCAGCTTCAGTGTGGGATCATAAACATGACCTTGTGGTCACTGGCTCAGCTGAAACCCCTTGGTCAAGGCACATATGAGAAAGCAATCAATGAACAACTAAGGTGCCGCAATAAAGAACTGATGCTTTTCATCTCTCTCCCTTCCAATCTGTCCCTGTCTATTCCTCTGTCTCTTTCTGTGTCTTTTTCTCTCGCGCTAAAACAAAAACAAACCAAACACCACCACCAACAACAAAAAAACCCTTAAAAAAAAGTCTTAAGACATCTAATTGAAATGCTTAGGTACTTAGATTCAATAATACCTACTTCAACACATTGAAGCATGCAGTGTGTTTTGAATAATAGTGCTTTTGCTGAGGTAACAACTGTATAATATAACTGAAATTTACACTAACTGAGATAAGGAAATCCCTTCCAGCTATTTCGATTACCAACAGCAGGCTGCAATTTTCATCCTCCTTCCTTGGGTCAAATATGACTTTAGATGCTTCTGAAAGCATTTGCTGTTAATTTCTGTAAAGTCATTGATTAGCATTTGTCAATGCCACACAATAAAAACAGCACAAAAGAGGAGTAAAAGCACATATCACACAGCGACACACTCTGACTGGCTGTGTTCTTTATGCTTCTCTAGTGGACGATTGATGACCATGAACTAGCTAAGGACTGCAGTCATTATGAGAAGAAAGAAAACCTATATTAAAGATTTATTCACTAATCAAAATTAAATGCCTGTCATTAATTTCCTTGATACTAATTTCTGTACAGAAACTTTACTCATCAAATCTCGCAACACAACATTATTGCTATGGATGAGAAACAATGTGTAAACAGGCCCAGTTGAACCTGAACTCTTACTAGTTTTAGGAATCATAACATTCTTCTTGCTCCCAAAACAACTGTTTACATTTAAAGCCTACCTATTGCATATTTCCACTCTAACAAATTAAAATGTAGGTGTCTTCTATTTTAATTTGGTTTCAGAACTTATTAACATTTTTAGGTCAGTAAAAAATTCTAGTAATTATCGGGAGGAAACGAAGATGGTTTTAAGAAACCTTTATCAGACGTTCTGTTGATCATTTGTTAAAATCCTGTCTCAGAATAGGAAGACTGCTCGGGATAGGAAGACTGAACGTTCCCCTTCTGAAGAAGTTAGAGATCATGGCACTTGTAAACAGATAATGTTGTGATACAACCCACTCAACTGGTCCAGAGTAGTGCTGTTGATGCCCCTTGTCAGATCCCATAAAGAAGTTAGAAACAGGGAAGGAGAAAACAAAGAATAACCAATTTATAGAAAGAATATGCAGTAATTGTCGAGACTATCAGTGTTGACACTGAAAACCTTCACTTGTAGAGTCAGGATGAGAAGTGGATTAATTTTCTTCCTTATACATTTTGTTAATTCACCTTCTAGGAAAGCCAGCATTGCTGTTGTGGTTAAAGTCATATCTGTCTTGTTGGTTCCTGACAGAACTATCCTGTCAGTTCTCTGTTGCGGCAAGAATGGTTTCAGCATGAAAATAAAGTGAAAACTGACGTGTACTATGGGCATGTTTTCACTGCGGCAGAGCCACAGGAATGTTGTTATCCCTGTCAGGGCAAAATCAAAACAAAACAAAAAGACCCAATCTAAGGAGACCAACAGTAACTTAGATGGAAAACACCACATTTTTATGACTACTGGTAATGTGAAATGTATTTAATGTTTTAATATTTCCAGCATAAATGTCCATATATGTATAAATAAATAAATGGCCCATCTGTTCCAAAAGTGAGGGCAAAATGGCCTTTTATGACGGGCTTATCTGTGTGTACTTCTCATGGTCAAGAAGTCATTTAAATCATTTTTCAGTGTAGCAGCATCAACTGTAGAGATGATATAGAGAAATAAACTCTTAAACAGAAGTTCTTCCAAGGTATTCCATTTAATTATGCTTTTAGATAATAAAAACCAGTATTTGTGTACTGCTTTACAGTTTACAAAGTTTTTAGGGAAAACAAAGGTGTATATAAGTAAAGTGACTTACTTAATGTCAGTCAAATGATAACTGTGATAGATCCCTGTCACATGATTTCTACCTTCCTGCCATAATGTGTACCATATAATCATCCTCGGAAGCAAACGGGCTTGAGCAATTATAACTGGTCAAAAATGTGATAATTTTTGAAAAAAAATTTTAGCATATTTTTCACTTATCTGAATATGTACAATAAAATTTTTTTGTGACATTTAACTTTTAATCTCTACTAACCAAATATTAACTGTGTCATAATCCCATAGTGCCTTTGGAACTCTCAATGACTGATAAAATTTATGTCTTCCTGGGAAATGAAAGAAAAAAAGATTAACAAAATGGTTGATAAAGATTTTTTAAAGACATCTTAAAATTGCTCCTCCCAAATACTGAAGTTTTACTGTGTTGACAGTATTAACACATTCAAAAGTATAAACAATTTCAATTAATACAGTTTAATTTAGTAAAATGGAAATATACATTAGGTATGTCTTACATTTTTAAGAATCATTTTAGAAGTTAGGAGACCATCATCCTTAAGACAAATAAACATTAATTAGTAAGTGTTCTGTTATTTTTAAATTCCTAGAACAGAACAGGACTAAAAATCCTTGACTTGAAAATCTGGTGACTTCATTTAAGTCTGGCTCTGAGACTACATAACTGGGTCTTGAAAAAATCATTTAATAACAGTTTTAGGCTAAATTAATGTTTTTTAACTGGAATGTTTATTAAATGCCTGGAGAAATTTTTCTTTTTTCTTTTTTTTTTCAAAATAAGCATGGTGGATTCTTCTCCCTGGATATTCTGAGATGCCTCTGGTATGGAGGTAGGTACTGTGATTAGATAGATATGGTATGTACATTTAGAAATAGTTGAGGAGGTGGGAGTGGGGATAGTGGGGATTATAGATGAAATAAGAGTTAAAAATTTTGAAATTGGGTGATAGGTACATGGGGGTTCATAATACCATTCTCTCTACTTTTGTGGGAAAAATGTTTCCCAGAGATTGTAACACAGCTTTAGTTCAGTGGTACTTCTTACACTTTCATGTTCCAAACTTCTTACACTTTCTTGTTCTCATTTTAAATGCATGTACTAATTTAGCAGGCAGAGAAGGCCTGAGGGTCTGAAGTTCAGATAAGTTCCCAGCTGATGGTGATACTGGTGGTCTATGGACCACATTTGAGTAGCAAGGAGGTAGAAACCTTGGGATCATATAATTACTAACCTAAGCAGGTGATAGGATGGAGTTCTCAGCCATCAGTTAGTAACTAAAAATATAAATAAAATAACATAATTTTTTATTAATATGTAAAAATGGGTAAGAAAAAATATTCATTATCATGTTTAAAATAACTGCTTAGACAGTTGAGCTCATTTATGAAAATAAAAGTGTCTAGATTATGATGTAAGCCAAGACTTATGACAATTTAAATAATATCTAAAATCCAACAGATTTGGTGTTTACATGTTAAGAAGAGCTTCTCACTAAAACAGTCCTGTCATGTTTCCACCCAGAGGCTGTCATGATAAAGCTTATTATCAATTACTGCTTTACAAGTATAAAATAAGTTAAGCTGTCATATTTTTTTCAAACAGAGATCCGAAGCTGTCAAAGAATGTCAGTTTTAAATCTGACACAGGGAAGAAAATTATCTGTTATTCTGACCTCTAATTTTTTGACATTTTAATGCCATAATTGCTGTGGTTAGTGCTGCTTCATGATTTCACCTGTCAAGGAAGAATGAATCAATAACCTTAAGACATTTCTCAAATTTTAGCACTAACTTCAAAACTCAAAATGGGGCTTTTTTTTTTTTAAAAAAAAAAAACAAAAGGACATTCATATATTTGTTATTTCTCTTGTAAATCAGTGTTTAAAGGTTTTAGAAAGATTATTTTCCTTAGGCTAGTTGGAGTTTAGTTAAGTTAACTGCAATGAGCCTTCCTTTGGTTTTATTTATGTAAAATGTAATTATATTAGCATTTTAAAAAATACTAAGACAAATATTATCAAATAAAGGGAATACATTTAGCTTAATGCATAAGTTAACTTCTTTTTCCTTAAGTGAGAAGTGGGGAGGCAGAAAGACAGACTCCCACATGCACCCTGACCAGCTCTACCTGGCAAGCCCCCTATGGAGCTGCTGATCCATTGCTTGGCAACTGAGCTATTTTAGAGCCTGTGGCCAGGCCATGGAGCCATCCTCAGAGCCTGGGGCCAACTTGCTTCAACCAATCCATGGGTGTGGGAAGGAGAGAGAGAGAGAGAGAGAGAGAGAGAGAGAGAGAGAGAGAGAGAAGGGAGGGAGGAGGGTGGAGAAATGGGTGCTTCTCCTGTGTGCTCTGACTGAGAATCCAACCTGGGACATCCACACGCAGGGCCAATGCTCTACTACTGAGCCAACTGGCCAGGGCAAAGGTTAACATTTTGAGCACTGCCTTTTTTCCAAGAGTTTGTGTCCAACCATCTGGGTAGGTGTCAGCTCTCTTTAATTCACTGCACCACAGGGCACACCTCCAGGAAGTTGACGTGCATATTTGGAAAACCGGTGTTGTGCTTCCTAAAGGGCCAGCTCACGGAGCAAAGTGTAAATCAGGGGCACACTAAACAACACATATGCTCTTCTTCATTCCACTTCTCTACATGGTTCTTTCTTCTGACAGCGGATGCAAAGCGCTTTTGTCTTGGCAAATGCTATGTTTTGCCTGAGTCCTCTGTAGAGAGAGCTCCCGAGGTAAAGCGAGAGGAATCCCTCAGTCACCTTAGGTAGCTCACAGGATTCAACTGGTCTCCCCTCTGGTGCAGATTCTAAAATGTTAGTGCAGAACTCTGGTTGTGGAAATATGTTAGGTTTGTGGTATAGCGAGTCAGGGTAGGGACAGGGAGAGAGAAAATTAACCCATATTCCATGAGATCATTTAATCTGTTGACACACATTTAAACTGTTGAGCTCGTACAGGTCCACGGGGTCAGGGCAAGCATCTTTGCTGGTGTGTGTGCATGGGTCTGTGCTGGCTGGGGAGGGAGGTAACCAGTGCTCCAGGTGTATGCTTCTCCACCTAAAGGAGAGGAGCTGTGGTGTCTGGGTCAGTATTCAGCAGTGATGTGCTCAGAATGAGAAAGTCTAGAACTCATGTCCCCTGGCCTTTGCCAGTCTGTGTCACTATGCAGTGAGCTGGAGCAGTGTGTACAACATGCTGTCTTGGTCATCTCTATCATAAAAACCCGCTGCTGAACTGCTCCCACCCACACAAAGAATTTTAAATGACAGATTTTCATGCAATGACTCGTTAGGAAGTTCTCCAGTTTGACAATTAAGGCCTAGACAGTGCTTGTTTTATTGTCCAAAGCAACAGTGTAGTATTTTGTAGAAGCAGGTATTTTTATAGGATTCAAATAATAAACACTATGTCCATGTAAAGAAAGTCTCAATTCTAATTCCAATTTCTTTTTATTCTCTCATTAATCTTTTTTCCTTTTCAGTTAAATACAAAAACTCTGTTGTTTATCTGTCAATTTTAATGCTGCCTTGCACTTTCACTACATGCAATGTACTTAACATGTTTATATTTGTCCAAGAGGGGTTAACTTGCAACTTTCTTTATAAGAACACAATTTTATAACAGATAAAAATATATAATAAAATATTCAGGAGAAAAATGTCTATGATATTTATAAATCAAAAATAATTTGGAGTTGGTCTTGGAATAAAATAAGAAACAATTATAATAATTTTTTTCCTTTTTTTAAATGATTCTAAGGTATTGGTTCTAAAAGGAGAATAATAGTTTGTAATATAGAACCAGGCGCCTGATAAGAAAAGGCATACTGTTAAGACAAAATTGAAGCTCAGAATCATCTACTACAATAATCTCATTAGCTTGTACACAACTGGAGAGATATTAAATTAGGTGAGTGTTATGTTTTGTAGAGAAAATCTCCCAATTTCAACAACTAATTTCATTATATCTGGCTTCTCTCTCATTCATTTGTTATCTGTCTCTCTTAACTCCCAGTTTCAGACAATAATTCCATTGCCTCATGCATACAATATGTTATAATATTGCACTTAATACCATGCTTGCAATGTGTTTTCTGAATATTAGCCCTAAGGGTCCAATGATCAATGATCATGAGGCCCGTCCCTTCTCTTTCCTCTTCTCTGCTTGAAGCCACAGAAGTAAAGTAATTTTGTTTTTACAGAGGTATACAAGAAATAACTTTATGGATACAAATTTTTCTTGTAGAACTCTATTTTTCCAAATCTACACATTTCCCACCTCTAGAATAAAAAATAAATAAAAAGAAGCATCGCCCCGTCTGGAAATGTGGACACGATTGCTGGTTTTGCACAGGGCAGACAGCAGTATCTGGTGGAGGGAAGGTGGTGGGAGCACCCCTGTGGTGAAATGTGGGTGGCAGCTGGTGCTCACGCCTTCCCCCTCCATGAGATTGCTTTGTGCAATGTGCAGGTGGTTTAAATAATACTTTGTCTCCATGTTTTCTCTAAAACTACTTAGACACACACTATAACACAGGGGTTTTCAACTGATGTGCCATAAGAATTTTTAAAACATGCAATACCTGACTATGATTCAGCAGGGAGGGGTACTGACCTCTTTTCCCTTAGATTGTCAAATAAAAAAAAATGACAACAGCCAACACAACAATAGCAGTCTGGGGTGAATGAATCAAAATAACTTTTTTTTTTTTTTTACTCAGATTGGAAAAAAATCTTCTGGTGTGCCGCAGAATTTCAGTAATTAGTTTATGTATGCCGTGAGATGAAAAAGGCTGAAAATCGCTGCTATAACATATAATTCCCAACTGTTAGTTATACAATTTCAGGGTGAGAACATATGAGAATAAAATACTATAGCCTCATCTATTTTACTCATGCATTTTTGAGTATTCTTTCTAGCAGGTTGTAATTTTGCTTTTATTAAAAACACACACACTGCAGATTATTTTCACGTGAACTATCATATTTAAATCTTCAACTAGGTTTCATTAATAACACATACAAGGCATTAAGCATTTTAATGAAGGGGAAGAATAAAATGAAATAAAGGTATTAGAGTGCATTCTGTGTCTGCTATTCAAACAAGAACAACATGCTGGCCTCATTACTTGGTTTTGACATTATAATATTCATTTCTTCCACATTTGTCAAAAATCAAAATTTATATTTTGTAAAATTCTACATTGAAAGAAAATCTATACAGAAAGTGATGGATAGTCAAATTTGCACTTGAGGGATGGCAGAGTTTTTGGAATGCTATGAGACTGAACACTTACCTCCCTGAGCACGGGGTCAGTGATGCTGTCTAGGTGCATGGAGCCTTCGTAGGTCAAGTAGTGAAAAACATTCAGAGCACGGACCGCTTCTGGTCCTCGCTGTTTGTAGCCAAATATAAGGTCGA
Organism: Rhynchonycteris naso; assembly: GCA_037038555.1. Lineage (NCBI taxonomy): Eukaryota > Metazoa > Chordata > Mammalia > Chiroptera > Emballonuridae > Rhynchonycteris > Rhynchonycteris naso. The sequence goes on along the minus strand of CM072998.1, from coordinate 111,331,558 downwards.
TCCACTGATGGAGTTGGCAAGAGACAAATTCACTTTCCAAGGCCTGAAATGAGTTGAGAAGAAAAAATGAGTCTGTAAAAACTTAGCAAAGCACTCTTTTTTCTTACTTCGCAATAATCTGTATAAATAAGCAGGCTGTGCCCTTTCCATGCCTGTATTTTATCTCTAGTATTAGATCTTCTGTTCCTAGAAATGGCAAAATAACAGCTCTATAAAACATAAACTGTAACGAAAATTTCTTCTTCTTTACATGTTTAGCTTTCTCTTTGCTCCATTAAGTATATGATATGAATTTTAATATTAAATACATTTCTTACAGACACATTCATGTATAAAAATAACTTGAAATGCCTGTTCTAAGTACATTTTACAATAATTTCATTCCTAATTTTTAAACATGTTTGAAACTAAATTTTATTAGAAACTTATATATATATATATGCATATATATATATATATATATATATATATATATATATATGCATTTTCATGCCTAAAATCTTCATATTTACCTCTACAAAATTTAACTCTACAAAATTTAATTCTACAAAAAGGGCATGCCTTCTTTTGCTTCAAATGAGCTCTGCTATTACACTGTTTGGGGATCACACGGCAATTTTACATGTTTGTTAGCCAGTGGGAAATGAATGTGAATACCGTGAGTCAATGACCACACTAAGCTGTCATAGAGAGTCAGGAAAAACGAAGGCCTTTTCATGTCCTTAAAAGCCATCATAAACTTCCCAGAGATATCTGTCATGTAGGCACGGAGGTCGGTCCACAGCTACGCTATGAGCAGTGACAGTCACTACATGGCTCACTCTGCCTCTCACTCCTTCCAGTTACCATCAATTTTTTATCGATCTTAAGAGCACACTGATTTCAGCAACATGAGTATAAAGCTGTAGAGCTAGCTTCTTAAATTTCAGCGATGTGTGGCCATATAAAACAATTTTCTCCATTGCAGCTGTAACTAAACATGGGAACGAATTCATCCTCTGGATGCACGTCTCTGATTTCTAAGATCTCAAAACCAATTTAAAATCCACTAAATAAATAAGTACTTGAAATTAGTCTTCCGAAAATTGCATTTCACTTTTTAATAACCTATAAAATGTCTGAATGATGCTTTTCCCATGATCACATTTAGGCAGGAATTTATTAACCTTAATCTCTTTCTTGATTTATTCCTTTCACAATATTTGGCATCTTATTTTACTTTACTCTCATTTTGTGGGACTTGAATTATTTTATTTTTCAGGGTGCTGTATGCTTTAAATTAGAATTTGTCTATCTGAACATTCAATAGTAATGTTAAGCACTCAATATAAATTAACTTTTCTAATCCAGGGCCAGTGCACTAGAACCAATTGAGCCATGGCTGTGAAAAAAGAAGACAGAGAAACAGAGAGAGAAGAGGGGAGGGGGAGGCGTGGAGAAGCAGATAGTCACTTCTCCTGTGTGCCCTGACCAGGAATCAAACCCAGGACTTCCACATGCCAGGCGACACTCTACCATTGAGCCACCGACCAGGGCCGAGTTATGTTTTTTTAATCCACTCTGTTACCCTAAATCTTTTTATTTGAGTATTTAATTCACTTACATTTAAAGTAATAATTGATAAATACATAATTATTTCCATTTTGGTATATAGTTCTCTGTTCATTCCTCTTCTCTCCATCCTTGTGGTTTGCTAGTTTTCTTTAGTGTTTGTTTAAATTCATTTTTGTTTTGTTTTTTGCATATCTTTTCTAATTTTTTGGTTTGTGGTTACTGTGATGTTTTCCGTACTATATCATATAACTACTTTAAGCTCACAGGCATTTATTGAACAGATGGTAGAAAAACAATTTTATTCCCACTTCCACGCTTGTGTTATTGATGTCAGATTTTGGATCTTTTCATGTTGTGTATCTCCTAACTATGTAGTTTGAGTTGAGTTTGATACTGTTTTCTTTTTACTTCAAAGCAGCTTTTAAATGTTTGATTTGCTGTATTTATTAAATATTTAGCTATACCTGATGTATGGTTTTCCTTCTCAAACATCCTTATTTCTGGCTATTGCCTTTCCTATTTTTGCTTAAAGAAGACCCTTTAACATTTCTTGTAAAGTTGGTTTAATGGTGAAGAACTCCTTCAGTTTTTGCTTGTCCAGGAAACTCTTCTTCAATTCTGAATGAATGATAACCTTGCTGGGTAAATCATTGTAGGTTGTGGGTTTCCCTTTATCAGCACTTCAACAAAGACATCCTGCTACCCTTTTTTGGCCTATGAAGTTGGTGCTAAGAAATCAGCTGGTAGCTTTCTGAGGTTTCCTTAGTATGAAAATCATGTTTTCCTCTTACTTCCTTTGAAATTGTCTCTTACTTACCATTTTAATTACTTAATTTTAATGTCTTGTATGGGTCTTCTCAGGTTTATGTATGTGCTTGTGAGACTTGGATGTCTTATTTCCTTTCCCAGGTTAGGAAAGTTTTAGCTATTATTTCTTTAAGTGAAGTTTCTGTTCCTTTCTCTCCTCTCCCTCTGGGTCCCTATAATGAGAATGTTTGAGCACATAATGTCAGCCCAGACATCCCTTACACTGTCCTCATTTCTTTAAATTCTTCTTTTCATTTTGCTGTTCTGATAGGTTCATTTCCAGTAGTCTGTCTTCCAGGTTGGTGAGCCTTACTTCTGTATCAGCTAATCTGATGTTGATGTCTTCTAATCTATTTTTCATTTCAGTTACTGAATTCCCCAGGCTCGTTTGGTTCTTTATTATACTTTCTTAAGTCTTTGTTGAAGTTCTCCCTGAGTTTCTTTATTCCACTCTCAAGTTTGAGTGTTTAAATTCTTTATTAAGGAAATTACTTATTTCCATTTTCTTAGTCCCCCCACCCCTGGGGGGTTTTCTTAGTCCTTTATTTGAGAGTATTCTCCTGTGTATTCATTCTATTTGACTTTCTATGTTTGTTTATATGAATTATATGAAATAGCTATCTCTCCCAGACTTGAAAAAGTGGCTTTATGTAGAAGCTACTTGTGTTTGGCTGTGTGTAAGGTCATTTTGTCAGGCCAGCAGGAGCTGAGCAGGTGACCAAGGCATCCAGGTGCTAGCCTACTGAGCCAAAGTAGCCCCAGGGGGAGAAGACAGGTGTGTGTAGTGCTGCTCTGTTGATCCTGCTTACTCCCTTTGTTGGGGTCCTACACGGGCTCAAGCAATGTGTCTAGGAACATCCTGCAGTGACACTGCAGGTAGCCAGAGCACCTGGATGGTCTTCACTCACCCTATAGAGGTGGAGGAGACATAATGGCACTCACTGTCCCCTTCCATAGAAGAGAGTTCCTACAGCTCCCCAGCCTCCTCTATACCATCCCTCTCTTGTTTGTTGTGCAGAAAATGTGACCTCTGCATCAGCTTTATGTGCTGGGCAGTTGTGGAAAGCTAGCTGGAGCAGGGCAGGTACTATGGTGTCTGAGGTACTGGCTTGCTGGGCTGTAGCAGCACCGGGCAGGCAGGCTAGGTGCGTGTGGTGATGCCCTGTTATTCCTACTTGGTACCTTTGTTTGGAGACAAAGGGCTCCAAGTAATGTAACTGGGAACACTGTGGTAATCATGAAGGTTGGCCAAAGCACAAAATAGAGCTCCCACCACCCTGTACCAGTGGAGGGACACATAAACAGTGGCAGTTACCAGCTCTTCCAGTCCAGATATCCCTGCAGCTCCCGAGGGCTCTGGCAGCTTCCAGCCTTCTTTCTCTACCACCTCTTTCTCTTGCTCGCTGTTCAGAAGCTGTTCATTCAGCCCTTGGTTGTCTCACGGGAGTAACTGTTCCCTATGTACATGTGTACTTGGTATCTTATTACACCAGTTACTGGCTGTCCCTCAATCAGAATATGAACATTACATTTTATGAAAGGATTGCTTCCATACTAAAACTAAACAAACTTTTTAGATTTTAAGTCTCATTGGTTTTTGACACAACAGTTTAAACTAGAACATAAGAAAAGAGACTAGAATATAAGAAGATGGTTAAAATTCTATATTGGTTATATCTAAAATATTGGTTTGGTCAATTTGTATAAATTATTTCCGTCAATTCAGTATAACTAGTTAATTAAGAAAAAAGTCAGGCCTGGCCAGTTGGCTCACTGGATAGAGCATAAGCCTGGATATGGATGTCTCAGGTTTGATCCCAACTCAGGGCACATGTGAGAAGCAAGCATCTGCTTCTTTCCCTTCCCACTTTCTCTCTTTTCTCTTCCCACAGTCAGTGGCTCAGTTGGTTTGAGCATCAGCCCTGGGCACTGAGGATAGATCGACAGATTAGAGCATTGGCCACACTCAGGGGTTGCTGGGTGGATCGTAGTTGGGGCACATGCAGGAGTCTGTCTCTCTATCTCCCCTCCTCTCACTTAAAATAAATAAATAAATAAATAAATAAATAAATAAATAAATAAAATTTAAAAGTCAGTAATTATTCAGTAATATTTTCAATGCCTTGTGAAATAAATGAAAAGATAAAAAATAAATAAATCACGGTTCATTACAGACTACCTATGCCCAAGTCTATCCATGGGAATTCAAAATTGTAGTAAAATCAGATATGTTATTTAAAGAAAGATTTACCAACATAACCACATAATCAGGTTAAGTAGCACCTACTTCAAATAAATCTTAGAGATATCACTAGATATCTCTGGGAAGGAAAGATTGATAAAATTTACTATTATTCTGTTAAAAATAAGACAATTTTTGAATAAAATGTCTAATGTAATTATGTGTGGGGAATACAGCTAGTGCTTGACTTACGACCACGATTGGTTCCGATAGACCGGTTGTAACATGATTTGGTCATAAGTTGAGTAGGCTATATGTACAGTAGTGTGAAATAATGTTATAAAATTCTTTAAGTAATATTTTATCATAATTTTCTTTGTTCATTTTATGCCATTTGTATCATCTCTACACCATTTTGTTTCTTATTTTTACATTTGTCAGGTTTAAGTAAAACACTGCATTACCAGTACAACTGGTTTAATATTTGTAAAACATACAAAATTACAAAATACAGGTGCATACAAAAACTGCTCCAGTCGTGGCTAGCGATTGTGGTCATAAAGTCGAATGGTCGTAAGTTGCATAGGTTGTTAAGTCGATCAATACCTCTAATGACTTTTACTCATTTTTTTTTCGTGTGTGTGTGTATGTGAGAGAGAGAGAGAAACAGAGAGAGGGACACATAGGGACAGACAGACAGAAAGGAAGAGAGATGAGAAGCATCAATTCTTCATTGCGGCTCCTTAGTTGTTCATTGATTATTTTCTCATATGTACCTTGATGGGGGGGAGGGGGGCTGCAGCAGAGTGAATGACCCTTTGCTTAAGCCAGCAACCTTAGGCTTCAAGCCAGTGATCTTTGGGTTCAAGCCAATGACCATGGGGTCATGTCTAACATCCCATGCTCAAGCCAGCGACCCCACACTCAAGCTGGATGAGCCCACACTCTAGCAGGCAACCTCAGGGTTTTGAACCTGGGTCCTGTGTGTCCCAGTCCAATGCTCTATTCACTGCACCACTGCCTGGTCAGGCTACTCATTACTGTTTTAAGAAGTATTTATTCTCTCTTGTTAAGTCTCCACTATGACTTACATTTCCCTCCTCCACCACAGCAGCACCTACAATGTGCTTAATACTTCTCCTTCTTTCTATATGTGTTTTTATAATACTACTATTGCTGTGTGTATGTATTTTTGACTTATAGAAATGGTACAGGGTTACAGATTTCATTTTTTTTTTTACTTAGCATTGCTTTGTAAGGTCTACATATGTGTATGTATGTTGCCACATTGCTTCTGATGGTTGCACAGAACTCCCCTGTAAAGAGAGTACCATGCTGCCTCTAACTCCCATGACATGTAGCTATGATAAACATTCTTCTTTCCATGACTTTGGATCTCTGTGAGGATTCTTTCAGAGTCATCACATGGAGCAGGACTGCTGTGCCACTGCACGGGATGTGCATATGTGTGCAATGAGCCATTAGTGACCAGCTCCTCTTCAGGATTCCTGCCCGTCCCCACCACCTAAGCAGTGCCTGGAGGGTTCTGTATGTTCACATCTCCCCTGACTCTCAGTATTATCCAGGCTTCTAAAGTTAGCCAGTGTAACAGATACAAAAGAATATCTTGTTTTAATTCTCCTGATTACTAATGAGTTTGACATGTTTTAAATATACTTGTTAACCTTTTGAACTTTCTCTTTGGTATATCTCTTATCCACGCCTTTTGCCCATATTTATGGAGGTTCTTGTCATTACGTTGTCACTTTGCAAACGTTCTTTATATATATTTCAGATAATAGTTCCTTGTTCGTTTTAAACATTGCAAATACATTCTCCCAAATGTTACATGTCTATTAACTTTATCCATGCTGTGCTTTGTTGAATAGGAATCCTCAATTTTGGGATACTCAAATCACTGTTTTTCTTTATGTTTATGCTTTTGGGGTTTTATTTAGAAACCACAAAGATAATTTTCTGTAATTTGTTCAATTAGTTTTATATTTATGATTTTACCTTTCACATACTGATCTTTATTCCATCACTTTCACTCATGTGGTTTTAGATAGAATCAGTATAATTTTTGTTTATAGTTAGTCAGTTTTACTAACATTATCTATTAAATAAAGACACCTTTTCTTAGTGACGTGTGCTGTCATATCTAGTATGTAAACATATATTTGAGATGAATATACAGAACAGCTATTGTTTATAGACAGGATGATAATCTACCTCGTAAAAGCAATACAATCAACAGTCAAAGTATTAGAACCAATAAAAGTCGTATAGGGTCCCTCTTTCTTTTTCTCTCTCTTTTCCTTTCTCCCATTCCTCTCCATCCCTCCATCCCTCTTCTTTATTACTTTCTTTCTTTTTTCTTCTCTCTCTTATTTATATATCTACCTGTACCTACCTACCTACTCTCCTTTCTATTATCAAGCTAGCTAGACAGATGTGTGTCTCCAGCTCTTTGCGCCCTTTTTATTTTTGTTTTCTTAATTTATCTTAATTATTTTTATTTCTTATATTTCTTAATATCTGGAAGAATTTATTATCCATTTTCAGTGTTAATCCAGCTATTTCTGCACCTTTATTTTTCCCTACAACTTTTACAATAAGTGTAAAGATACACCAAATTAAATTTTATTGAGATTCCAAACGATATCAATTTGAAAAAAATAATATTAGGTTTCCCCATCCAAGGCCCCAGGATGTCTCTTTATTTATATAGATTATTTTTAATGTATTTTATTTTTGTTTAAAATGAAATTTTTTTTCCGTAAAGGACCTGGAGTATTCTTAGTTAATTTTCAGATAGTTCATGAGTTTGATATATCTGGAAAATTTTAAAACCTAATTTATACTTGTTTATTGATGATATAGGAAAACACTATCAATTTCCATAAGTTTCAACTCTTATCAATTATAAGTAAACTTCTGTATTGTTCTTATAGTCGTGTTCTTGATCTCAGGAACTAAAACAAGGGCAGGGATATGGAGCATCCTTGTCTTTCTTCTGATCTCAAAAGGTCAGTCTTTTTTAAAAATATTATTTCTTGACTTCAGCGAGAGAGTAAGGGGGAGAGGGAGGGAGGGAGAGAGAGATAGAGAGAGATAGAGAGAGAGAGAAACATACAACTGTTCCTGTATGTACCCTGATGGGGAATCGAACCTGCAACCCCTTGTGCATCAGGACAATACTCGAACCAACCAAGCTACTGGGCCAGGGCTCAAAAGGTCATTCTAGATGTAATACATATACACACACATATTATATGTATTTAATACAATTTTGGGTTGTTAGATATTTTATTAAGAATATTTTTATTTTTATATCCATTCATGAAATGGCCTATAGCTTTTTCATTTTTCTCCCTGTAACTACGTTTGGAATCAGGATCACACTAGCCTCATAAAGTGAGCTGGACAGCTTTCCGTATTTTCTGGCACAACTTGCATAAGAAACTAATTCATCATCTCTTGAAAATTTCATAGAACTCACCTGTAAAATTATATGACCTTGGATATTTTGGGAAATGAGAAGATTTTACCATTTAAATTTCTTCATGGCTTAAAAGTCTCTTATTTCTTTTTTGCTATTTCTGGTGCCAATTTTGACATTTTATATTTTTTTCAGTATTTATCTATTTCATCTCAGTTTTAAAACTTATGAGTTTATAGTTGTTTATAATAATCTTCAATTAAAATTTAAAAAATCTATTTATTTTAGTCTGTATGCTATAGGGGCAGCAGAGTTAATCAATAGAAAATTGTCATTAAATAATTTTGCCTCAGGTATTTTTTGGAGAATTATAGACCTAGGTGACAGGGAAAATATAAGGTAGTAGATAAAACAAATAAAGTCCTGTAGATGATCTGTCTTATTAGTTACTGTGCAGAAAGAAAAGAAAATCCATTTAAAACATTTAAACACTAAATCTGGTTTTAAATCAAATGCATATCTAAGAATCAAATTTGAGAGATCACATAATTAAAGGTAAAGACCCATGCAGCCTGAATCTGAGCTGACACAGCTGCGCTTGAAAACTGTACTAACCCTGTACTAAATACATGCATTCTGCTTATGTGTTCTTTGCAGAACAATGTTTACCTGCACAGACTCATTTTTGACTTTCAGAAAAGATTTTACTACAATACTTACAATTGAAAAAATATAAAGAAACACTTGATTACTATGCTATTAGGGTTGTAATGATCTTAATAGCTCCTTATACCCCCTACTTGCATATCTAAAAGCAAAAGAAATTGCTTTAAGCCTCAATAAAGCAATTCCCAAAAGATAACTCTACCCTGGGGATATGAAAGGAAGGAAGTAAAGAGTGAGATTTAAACCAGAGGGGATGTCACTTAGATGGATTATAGTCGCCTAATTCTAATTTCCAAATTGTCCCATGGGTGTCAGGTGGTAGAGAATTCTTTCTTTAGCAGATTTAGGATGATCATCTCTAAAATTTATGCAAAGGGAACTAGACTATTGGAATTAACTGTGAAGAGAGAATGTTGATTTCTCCTGGATGATTTCATTTCTGTCTCCTCTTCCACACCAGAGCAAGAACATTTCCCAGCCTTTTCTATTATTTCCTCAAAACCCTGGTTCTGATATTGAAAACTTTCTCTAAATACAGAGTTGCATTTTTTTAAGAGTTGTATATATTCAAGTGGACAATCAAAAAATCGTATCATTGTTTCTTCTGTAGTGTCTCTACTAGCTCTTTTACTTGTGTTGGGCAGATAAAATATATTATGCTCACTTTGTTAAAGATGGCGCTGCCCACATGGAAGTTTGTTGATATTAATGTGTGTTCTGGAACAGGCTGTGGGCAGGTCGGGTCGTTATAGCCTAAGGCTTAGTTTAAGAGTAAGCTCTTCCCCACACCCTTGACTGATTGGATGATGTAGGGTGGTGCACTCTCCTGAGGAATCCCATTATACAGAGACTTCCTTGTTTGTATAATTGGATTAAAGGTTTTGAGTCTATGCTATAAAGTGGGAGAGACCAGTAGCTTGATCTCTCTCTTGGTTCCAGAGTTCCTGAGGTTAGTATTAGAGAGGAGAGCAGATTAAGGCCATGTGGAGGAGAAGTAGCCAAGATGGCAGAGTGCTGAGGAAGAAGCCAGTTTGTTAAGAGTTTGTGCTGGAGGAGATGGGAAACAGAGGTGAATAAGTCTGGTGAGCTAGAAACCTTTGATTCTAGGAAACTCGGAATCTAGGAAACTTGGATACGTCAGTAGCTTTGTGAGCACTGAATGTGTGGGTTTTGGAGCCCAGTGTGTGTTTTTGCTTGCCCGCCGGGTGCAAGCTAGAATTAAAGCTGATGGCTCACCAGTTCTTGGCTCCATTGTTTCATTGCCATCTGTCCGAATCCAATGCGAATCTGCACGGGTCAGGCTGCTATGATGGTGGCCCTGGCTACTGGCTTTACAACTTGATTATACTGCATTATAGCCACTGCCCAGTGAAAGATTCAACTATTTAAAATAAAGACAACATAGTTGTTTTTAATGTTCATTTGGGGAGGGGAGCTTAAATTGTTCTACACTATGACTTGACTGCTTGCTGGATCTATAACACAGAGGACTAGTTTCATTCTCACCAGCACCACCTAAGTCTTAGCTCTCCCAGCTCTCCATGTAACAGACTTCAGCCTCTCTCTCTCATCCAGCCCACCCTGAAACCTGCCTGTGGAACAGACTCTGGAACCATCATGCTCATAACTGTAATCCTCTATTTCAAATCTACATTGGTTCCTCTTTAGCATAACACACTCAGAGTAAACTCTGCCTGGGCCTCAGGCCTTTCAAACATTGATTCTACCCTCCCCCACTAGTCCTAAGACTTCTTGATAAACAGTATATCCTTGGCTCCAGGAGCACAGAAAATTCACAGCCACAGGCACACAACATATTTTTAGATATGCTTTTTGAATTCACATTGGTTCAATCCTTGAGTCTTTGTTGCTCCTCCTCTTTAAGATGAAAGCACTTCATCTTCCAGCTTCTTTTACAAGTCATACCCACACTTCTTACTTAACTAAGCCCAATCTTGCTTCCTATTAGCCAGCTCACAGTCTGTGAATTCTTCCATGAACTCCCGTGACATCATCAATAACCTCTTGTTTAATAGAGTAAGATAATGTGTATAAATTTACTTGTGAAAATTAATTTACATATAAATTGTAAAGTGCTATAAAAAGGACTCGGGTTTTTCCAATACAACACTTAGTTGTTTCAAACTTTTGATACTGCACCCTCAATTAGAATATAAATATTTTGAAGACAGGGACTGTATCTAATGCTTCTTTTGCATATCCCATATCTCCAAACCTAGCATCAAGTATAAGTTTCTGTTAAATATTAATTGGTTGATTAAATAATGGGAAAGATGTATTGGTCATGAAAAGTGAAATGTCAGGAAGTGAGAGTATGGGGTGAAAAAGCTCATTTATTCATTCAGCAAGTGTTCACGATTGTCTGCTATGTACTATACACTATTATAGACCCCAGGATAGCAGTAGTAAATAAAAGAAGCCAACATCAGTGCCAGAAGGTTATCACTGTGGTGGGGGGAGACCAACAGAACCCAAAGCAATTATAGTGGGAAGGCACAGAGAATGTCAGAAGGTGATATGTGTAAGGGAAAGAGAATGGCAGAAAAGAAATTTAAGGCATATATATGGATGGGGTGTGGACAGCTAAGTTAGAGGCCATGGTCAGACAAGGCTTCCTTGAGTTTTCGACAATTAAAAACTATAATGAGTAAGTGAACTGTGAGAACAACTGGGGGAAGAGAATTTCAAACAGAGGGAACAAGCATTCACTCATTCATTATGGAGCGCTGACTGTGTGCCAAGGATACTGTGATAAACAGGACAAATTTCTAATCTCCAGAAGCACATTCCACTACCCTGCAAATAAATGAGTGAACATAGTCTAATTTCTCTCCAGCCCCAAATTGCTGACTGCCTACCTATGGCCTTAGAGGACATACAGATGGGAAAGCATTCTATGGTCTCAAGAGGACACATGCTGCCTCAGTCATTTCCTGAAAGAACTCAGAGTGAAAATAGGCACTAACCCCCACTCTTACCCCATTGCTAGTAGAAACGACTACACTTAGCAACTCTGTCTCTGCTACTATAGCTGTCGCCACCCTCTGCACACATGCACCCACTGTTACCTGGTGCTGTGAGACCAGAAATGTGAGGGCAAATGTTTCACTGCTACGAAGTTTCAGAAGGTGAATGTTGGCTCTAACTTTAAATTACATTCAGAATCAATTAATTTCTTCCTACCTTCACTGCTACCCCCTGGTTCGAAGCCACCATCACCTCTTACTAAACTCCTGACAGACATGCCCGATTCCACCCTGTGCCTCAACAGCTTGTTCCCAAATCTGCAGCTAGAGTGGTCTTTTCAAATCCATCCTATTTAGATACATAAAGGAACTGAAAATGGGTAGTCAGACAAAAACTTATACATGAATATTCACAGAATAATATAATAAATAATATATAATAATGATACTAATATAACAGTACAGTAAGTATTATAATTCTACAATAATGAACATAGGGTATTCACTACTCGCAATAGCAAACTAGTAGAAACAACCCAAATATTAGTTCAACTGATGAACTGACAAACATATGTGGTATATCCAAACAGTGGAACGAAAGGGATGGAGCACCGATACACAGTACTATTGTAATGAACCTTGAAAACATCATGCTAAGTGAAAGAAGCCAGCCACAAATCCCACACACCGTATTTCCCCATGTATAAAATGCCCCATGTATAAGATGCACCTTAATTTGGGGGCCCCAAATTTGGAAAAAATGTATTACATAAAGTTATTAAACTCAAGTTTTATTCATCATTCATCATAAAATTCATACAACTTCTCATCACTGTCAAAACTCCCATTCATTAGCTTGTCCTCATCTGTGTCTGAGGACGAATCACTGTCTTCAATGATGAGTGCAAAAACAAGTGTGAAAAAGCAGAAAATGCAAGTAAAAAAGTCTACAATCACTGGATAAGATGGATCCAGTTTATAGAATCCAAATTTTTTGAAAAAAACATGCATCTTATACATGGAGAGATACCGTATTATATGATTACTGTTTATATGAAATCTCCAGAATAGGCAAGTCTACAGAAATAGAAAGTAGATTAGTAGTTAGTCCAGACTGGGAGGTGGGGGTGATGGGAGTAAACAGGTGCTAAAGGACAAGAGAGCTCTCATAGTGCTGATGACATGTTCTATGATTGACAGTTGTGATGGTTGCATATATGTGACTATAATTAAAACCGCTGAATCATACAATTAAAATGGGTATGTTGCATTGTGAGTTCTATCTCAATAAAGCTATTTTAAAAAGAAAAGTAATATAGACCTTGGTTGGGTGGCTCAGTGCATATAGAGCATTTTCCTGGAGCACCGAGGTCACAGGTTTAACACCTGGTCGGGGCACATATGAGAAACAATCAATGAATTACACAAATAAGTGGAACTAAGTGGAACAGTGACTTGATGCTTCTCTCTCTCTCTCCCTTCTCTTCTCTCTTTCTCTCTCTTCCTTCCTCTCTCTCAAATCAATGGAAAAAAACCAATGAAAATAAGTAAGATCATGGCATTCTTTGCTGAAAGCACTGCATTTCAGTTGGAGTAAAAATGTAAAGCTCTTTGATGGCTTTCAAGCTGTACATGGTCTGGCACTATCACTGCTCAAGCCTGTCACCCCCTGTGCACCCCGTGCTCACTCCACCCTGACCTACTGGCTTGCTTGCTAAGCACGTCCCTGCCATGGGACTTGACTCCTTTGGCTGCAATACTCTTGCCCAAAAGCCACTTGGTTCACTCTCCCACACCTTTCAGCCTTAGTTCAAGTCTCACCTTCACAATGAGCGGATCCTGGCCACCCTCCTTGTTTTTCTGACCCCTCTATTTTGCTCTACTTTTTTTTTGCTATAGTATTGATCATCTTTGAACACACTACCATATATATTTTACTTACTTATTTACTCTTGATTGTCTGTGTCCCTGTGATCAAGAGTCATCTCTGTGATGGCAAGATCTCTGTCTCTTCACTGGTGTGCTCCCCAGTGGTCTGTGGACTGAGTGGGCTACAGCATCTCTGTGTCTCCTGCAACTATGTTACCTGTCTGTGTTCTCAACTAGAGTGTGAGCTCCTGCAGGCCACTGCACGGGCCGCTCAAGCGCGTGTTTCCAGAGTCCTGAGCAGTCTAATGTGTGTCATGGGCCCTATGACATAATGATTGGGGTCAATGAAGCAATGTCTCTACTTTCCTCTAGCTTTATTTAGAGTGGGACATTGTCTTCCTCGTGGTTTCCATCAGGCCTTCCTCAGAGCTGGCCCCCAACAGAGGGTTAGGTTATGAACAATTCCCCAGTTTCAGCTATAAAAATGACAGGAAAGAAGGGTAGTGTATTTGCCCAGGGTGTCACGGCAAACAGGTGGCAGAGGAGGCACTCTCACACACGGTGTCTATCTCAATATTTTAAGTCACCGCAACACTTCTTAGTTTATACTATTTGCTTAAAATTCATTTACTGAGCAGTTATTTTTAGTGTAATATATTTTAAATGCAAATTTTTACCTATCACAATAGAAGCTTTAAGATATGAAGACCTTATAAAGATTGTGAGACAGCAAAAAGCAAAAGTACTTTAGCCCCTGCCTCGGTGCACCGAGTGGGGCTCTGCGGACCACTGCGCTTGGCCCTGAGGCACCCGGAACCCGCTGGGCTGAGGGCAGGCTGAGGTTACCAGTGCACATCGTGAAAGGCATTTTTCTGAAACAAATGTACAGAAAGGGCAGATTATGATTGATGAACCCAGAATCAGGGTAACGTTATCAGAGACACTTTCTATTTCTGTCCTTTATGAGGAGGTCAGATTATAATCACGTTAGCACTGAACATAGTGCTTTATTAATGTTTCATGAGTGAGCTAGCTGTAATGAGCCTGGCTGGGTGTGGATAAATTAAAACAATTCTCTCTCTATAAGCTCAATGCACTTAGAATTTATTGAAATGTCTTCTAAAAGGGTCTGTAGCACTTTTCTGGGTTTCCTAATGAGATCAAATTTTAATTTCACAGTTCTTAAGTGAGACACAATCCCTGTCACTGTAATTAGAAAATATAAACAACTGTAACCAGTCATATATATTATTGTTTATAACTAAAGAAACAACAATGGACTAAAAAAATACATCAGTAAAAATCAAAGTAGTGTTTCATTTTTAAAAGTAAGAAAAAGGAATAAAGTTGTACACATGCAAAGCCTCCTTCCAATGCCTTTTCAATCATCACTGGCATGAGATAATAAAACTGATTATTTGTAATCAAAGATACTATCCCTCTTTATCATATAATTTCTTTTTAAATTTTATTTTATTCATTTTAGAGAGAAGACACAGAGTGAGAGAGAGAGAGAGAGAAAGAGAGAAAGGGGGGAGGAGCTGGAAGCATCAACTCCCATATGTGCCTTGACCAGACCAGTGCAGGGTTTTGAACTGGCGACCTCAGTGTTCCCAGGTCGACGCTTTATCCTCTGCCCCACCACAGGTCAGGCCCTATCATATAATTTTTGTCGTTGCTGGGGGTTTCTTAAAGATAGCTTAGAAGGAGAAGACATTCATGGACAAAGGATACTGATCCATACAAAGAGACAAAGCTTTCTTTGCTGCTGTGAGTGTCATTTCTTTGGGATATGTGACATTTGCATTTTATAATTTAGGCTCATTACAAAGAATTCCTTCAAATAACTGAAGGTAATCCCAGTCCAAATTATAAATATACTAGAGCACATTTTCTCTAAACCTATGTCATAAGAACTAAGTCATCCATAAAGTAGCCAGGCAGTATAAAGTAAGAAACTTTTATAATGTAACAAAATAATATAAAAAAAATAGATATGTTCATGGAATTTGTGGAAAATTTATGGAAAATTGAAATGCTTCGATATTTTATAATTTCACCTGGGATGTGTATATTAAAAAATATTTATCAAATAAATATGTCTTCAGCAAGAAAGAAGATATGTAGATAAATGGGTAAATTTTCTAGTTTTAACACAGACAACTAACATGATACCAGGTGATCACTTCCTGATCGCAAGTCGGAGCAAAGGAAAACAGGCTCAGGGGACCGTGAAGGAACACTTCAGACTGGAGAGAAGCAGCACAGGAGATGTTGAGACAAAAGCAGCTGTGGACAAACAGCCACATTTTCTGTCTTCTGATAGCTTTGAATTAACATCGTTAAAATGTCCATACGTCCCAAAACAACTAACAAATTTAATGTAATTCCTATCAATAATTCCTATTAACTGAAAAATATACCATAGCATATTTCACAGAACTAGAACAAAAATTTCAAAAGTTTATATGAAACCACAAATGACACTGAATAGGAACAGCCATCTTGAGAACGAAGAACAAAGAGAATCATGCTACCTGATGTCAAACTATATAATAAGGCCATAGTAATTAAAACAGCATGGTACCAGCATAAAAACAGACATACAAATTGATGGAACACAATAGCGTGTTGAGAAATAAACCCACGCCTTTATGGGCAATTAATATTTGACAAAGGAGGCAAGAATATACATTAAAATAAAGACAGTCTATTCAAGAGATGGTGTTAGAGAAAACTGGACAGATATGTGCAAAAAATAAAATTAGACCACGTTGTTATACCATAAACAAGAATAAACGCAAATGAATTAAAGGCTTAAATGTAAGATTTGAAACCCTAAAAATCCTAGAACAAAACATAGGTAGTAAATCTCATTTCTTTAGCAATATTTTTTTCTGATGTATCTTCTCAGGCAAGGGAAATGAAATAAAAAAATAAACACACGGGGATACATCAAACTAAGAAGTTTTTGCACAGCAAGGGAAACCATCAACAAAATGAAGACAGCCTACTGAATGGGAGAACATATTCACTGGTACATCTGATAATGGCTGTTTCCAAAATTGATAAAAAACTTGTAAAACTCAATACCCAAAACAAACAATCTGATTAAGAAATGGGGCAAGGACCTGAAGAGACAATTCTCCAAAGAGGATACACAGATGGCCAATAGACATATAAAATAGGTGCTCAATATCACTAAATCATCAGAGAAATGCATATGAAAACCACAATGAGATATCACCTCACACCTCTCAGAATGGCGCTCATTAGCAAAACAACACAGAATAAGTGCTGGCGAGGATGTGGAGAAAAGGGAACCCTTCTGCACTGCTGGTGGGAATACAGACTGGTACAGCCACTGTGGAAAACAGTATGGAGTTACCTCTAAAAATTATAACTGCCTTCTGACCGAGTGATTCTATTGATACTTATGGTAATATACCTGAGGAAACCCAAAACACTAATTTGAAAGAATATATTACCCCTATGTCCACTGCAGTGTTATCTACAATAGCCAAGATCTGAAAACAGCCCATTAGTAGATGAGTGGATAAAAAAGCTGTGGTACATATATACAATAGAATACTATTCAGCCACAGAATAGAAGGAAGGCTTACCCTTTGTGACAGCAAGTCAGAGAAAAACAAATACCATTTGATTTCATTTATATGGGAAATCTAATAAAATAAGCTAACAAACTAAACAGAAACAGACTCATAGATACAGAGAACAGACTGACAACTGTTGGGAAATATTAAGAGGGCTGGGTGAAAATGGAAAAAAAAATTTAAGTCTGAGTAAAAATTAGGGGCCTGGAAGTCATCCATGCATAGATAGCGATAGTTACAAATAACAAACAGCTCCTTTATAATTTGGAGTTTGGAACACACATTACAGTTTGGTTCTCAGGCCCATCTCCCTTTCTTCTCCATTTCTGAAGCTCCTCAAGCCACCACTTACTCTGTCCTGGAGACTGTGGGTAAGAACACTCACCTCTGAAAGTAGGGAATATTTGGCAAGGT
Organism: Rhynchonycteris naso; assembly: GCA_037038555.1. Taxonomy (NCBI): domain Eukaryota; kingdom Metazoa; phylum Chordata; class Mammalia; order Chiroptera; family Emballonuridae; genus Rhynchonycteris; species Rhynchonycteris naso. Next base: position 111,314,023 of record CM072998.1, on the reverse strand, counting down.
TGTTTACCTCTTTAGGTTTGGGAATGATTATTTCAAAAGAAATCTGGAGGGTGCACCGGAAACTCTAGTACTACAGTACATGACTAAGAAGAAATAATGAAAACAGTGGCACAGGCTGCTGCCACTGTTTACCTTCATCAACATTCACACTGAGATGGCCCAGGCCTGTCACTGAGGCATGGGGTATGGTGACTAAGGTAAGGGTTTCTATCCTGATTTGCAGAGTAGCCAGAAATAAGTCTTGGAGTGAGGAAGGTAGAGAAGAAACTGTGAGCAAGGGCACCAAGGGAGGAAGGAGAGTGCCCCTGACCAAACACACAGCTGTTTGTGTGTAAGAAAGGGTACAAAATGGGCACTGTTTGTGGAAATACGCCACTCAATTAAGGGCAGGGTTCTGTCACTTCATGTTTCTGCATACAGCTCCCAGATCTGGAACTGATCAAACCATGGCCCGTGACACCTGTGGGAGAAACTGTCACTCTCATAGCTGCCAAATTCAGGGCCCCTCTCGGGCCTCCGCTGGCATTCGACTGACTCTTATTTATCTTTAAGCCTTGAGAAAATGATTATCTGAGTCTGTAGATTAGAGGAGATTATAAGCAACAGATTCTAATCAATGTGGCTATTAAAGGAAAATGAAAGCTGACAATCTAAAATAATTAGAAAAACAATAGATGTAGAATTGTATCGCTTCATGGAATAATAATGGGTACTCGTGATGAAAAAGAGAAGTTTTATCCTTTGTCTAAGAGGGTAGAGAGCCAAGTAGTAATACATTTTAGAGCAATAACCATAACAATGGTTCTAAAAGTTCTCACAGAGTGATAAAAGTCTAGAAAATTTATTTGTCTGGAAAGTTTATTCAGTTGGTTTGCATTACCTTTCAACATGTTAGATCAGGGATGCTCAATATGTGATCGCGATCTACTGGTCAATCGCGAAGGAAGTGTGGGTAGATCGCATGACATTAAAGACATTTGTCTTTTGATTGGCATACAGGGTAGCCAATCTGACGTCTGAACTTTTGACACCCTACGCATGCGCGTTAAACCGCGCTATCTTGTTCAGTTACATTGCTGCGTAGTTAGCCTTCAATTTATTTAAACTAAATACAACAAAGGGTATAAAAATGAGTGCTGTAGCTGGTCCGAAAAAGAAGCCAAAAACCTACCACTTTCATACAGAATGGGAGGGGATTTTTTTCACTATGTCATATTCTAAGTGCGTTTGCCTCATCTGTCTGTGTGCCATTGCTATTCCAAAGAAGGGAGATGTGGAGCGGCTTTTTGGGACTGTTCATAAAAACTATGACATTGACTTTGCTCCGAAAAGAGAGCTGAGAAGGAGAAAGGTGAAAGAAGAATACACAATATTAAATAGTAATAATAGTAACTTAAATAATGATAATATAGAAGAAATAAATTTATGTTTTCTATTTTTATTGTAGGTGGATCATTTTGACTTGGTCATCTTATAAGTAGCTTGCAAGCTGAAAAAGTGTGGGCACCCCTGCCCTAGATGAATGAAGCACTGATTTTTCTGCAGGTTCTATCAAGATGTGTATATAGTCTTGCTTGTTTAGTTTATATCAATGCTAACTATTTGATGATGTCTCATCCTTATAATAATTGTTACTTTCCAGCACACTCACAAAAGTCTTCCTGTGACGCCGCCCTGGGGGTCTGTCTCTAGAAGCACAGAAGCCTCTTCTTCAACTAGGCGCATCATTATAAATTACTAATTCTGTGTGCACATGAGATTCTTTTACTGTTAAGAAACACAAAGGTTGTGTCTATAATGAATTATGACTTAATGTTTTATTAAAATACATCTTAAAATGTTTTAGAATCCAGGAAACACATGAAGAAATGCAAACTAAAACTATAAAGAGAAATTATTTCACACCCACTAGAATAGTTATAACAACAACAAAAAAAGGCAATAATAAGTGTTGGTGAAAATATAGAACTAGAACCTTATACATTGCTAGTAGGAATGTAAGATACTATAATCCAGGGGTCCCCAAACGTTTTACACAGGGGGCCAGTTCACTGTCCCTCAGACCGTTGGAGGGCTGGACTATAAAAAAAAAAACTATGAACAAATCCCTATGCACACTGCACGTATCTTATTTTAAAGTAAAAACACCAAAATGGAAACAAATAAAATATTTAAAATAAAGAACAAGTAAATTTAAATCAACAAACTGACCAGTATTTCAATGGGAACTATGGGGTGCGGATGCATCCTGTGCTCCTCACTGACCACCAATGAAAGAGGTGCCCCTTCTGGAAGTGAAGCGGCGGGGGGTGGGGTGGGGCGAGGGGCAGATAAATGGCCTCAGGGGGCCGCAGGTGGCCCTGCGGGCTGTAGTTTGGGGAGCCCTGCTATAGTCACTTTGCAAGACAGTTAAGCAATTTCTTAAAAAGTTAAACATAAATTTAGCATATGACTTAGCTATCCCAAGGTAGCAATGAAACATATGTCAACATAGAGATCCATATTTGAGGTTCGTAGTACTATTATGCATAATAGCCAAAAAATAGAAACAACCCAAATATTCATAAACTGATAAATAAACAAAACATAGTTTATCCATACAATGGGATAGCAATATGCAAAAGAGGAACAAAGTGCTGATATACATTAAGACATGGATGGACCACATAACTATGCTGAGTGAAAGAAGTAAACACAAAATGACACAAATTGTATGATTCTATTGTCATAAAATGTCCAGAAAAAGCAAACCTATAGAGATAGAAAGTAGATTAATGCTTGCCTTGGGTTTGAGGTGGGCATGGGATCTTTGTGGGGTAATAGAAATGAGTAAAATTAGATTGCAGTGATGATCACACAACTCTAAATTTACTAAGAATCAAAAAATTATATGCTGAAGGCCACTCAACTAAAAATGAATTTATGATAGTTATTTTTAATAAACATTGATAGGGTATCCCCATTTTACAGATGAGAAATGTGAGGGCCAGAGATATTCCATCAATTACCAGGAAAAATAAAACTAGTAAATTGCAGAGCTCAGATTCAAGAGCAGGAAATTTCTAAATTCCAAGTCACTCTCTTTTCAATATATCTACTAGCACTTATTAATAATTAGCACCCACAGCAAAACTTCTGTTTAATCAGTTGAGCTCAACAGAACAAGCACAGAAAAACCGATCAACAATTCTGGCTACTTTGCTTGTCTGAATGAATGATTTTTCTGTTTGACTAGTTTGGACCTAATTAGACTACATGCTAAAATCATTGAGATTATTAAATGATTCTCTCATTCAGCAAATATTTAGTGACTGACAGCTCTTTGCTAGGAACAGTTCTGGGCTCTGGGAATATACAAAGGAATAAAGTGACCGAGAGATGCCCACAGGTCTCTAGGGCAGGGCTCTAAGGTGGAATCTGTAGATCTGCTAACTTTACACTAATATAATAGCCAGTATTCAAGTATGTAAAAGTAGTGTGGCAATGAACTACCAATTCTAAAAATGAGCATAGATTTTCAGAAATGTGTATTACTGAAGTAAAAAGCCTTCATATTAAAAATAAAAATTGAAGAATTAATTTGTTGTTCCAAGGAAAGAGTATATATCTCCATATATCTGAAAGTGCCAATTTACAGGTTAAGTGAGAGTCATTACGCAGAGATTTTAAGCTATACTACATGATTTTCCCTCAAAAAGGGAGAATAGACTGCAGGTTATCTATAAAGTACTTTTTTTAAACATAGGATTATGATTAGAGCAACAGCTTTCTCAAAGTATATTAAAAGAGTTCTTTGAGACAGAAACCATAGATCCAATATTGAAGGGAGAATGTCATTGGCTGTCAAGTCCAAAAACAAAAAAGACGCAAGATCAGTAGGTAGAGGGTGGATGATTAGGGTTTGCTGGGGGAAATGGGGAGAAAGGAGGAAGATACTGGAGTATTGAGTTTCTTTATGGGTGATAACAATGTTTAGAATTGATTGTGATGATCGTTGTACAACTCTGAATAGATTAAACTCACTGATTTTTGTTGTTGTTGTTGTTATTTTAAAGGGTTAATTGTATGGTATTTGTGAGATACATTGTGAATATATAGCTTCTACCAAAAACGGGGCTGAAGGATATGTGCACTCCATTGTAATATGTGGACCTTATTTGGATTCTGATTCAAATACATAAGGTATAAAAACAAAATAAAACATATTTATGAGACACTGGGAAAAAACTGGGAGTGAGAGAAACAGTGAAAAAATATATTTTGGGTCACTGGCTTTATCAATATAATTCCTCAACTGACTAAAAACAATAGTACACTAGAGTGGGTCATTTCCATATGTCATAACCACATCCACACTGAGATGAAAATCTCCTTAATATGGATAAATATACATTAAAATCTATAAAATACCCACATACAAGCATTCTATGATCACACTTTATAATTTGAACACACAGACATCTGTCACACAGATTTAAAAAGTAATGGCATTTTCCATAAGCATGTTTACTGGATGGGTGTTCTCTTTGAAATCAGTGCATTATACACTTAAATTTCACAGCTTATAATTTTCTACATGCAAATGCATTATAAATTAAATTATTTTGTTTTGAATAATTTATAAGTGAAAAAAGAATGCTGATTTCATCAGTAGAGGAAAAATAAGGAATGGGAATTTATTTTAAGCATTTTAGAATATATCATATTAGTCAACAGATGCACATCTGATTGTCTCCTCCAAAGAGAGAAAATATAACTAAATTACCCTTCCTTCATTAGTCCTAAGGAAAAGAAAACCCACTCTACAACAGAGTACACTGTCAAAAGACAACAGTAATACATTACCTTTTTTTCCCTTAAGTTTAAATGTTGCATTTATAGATGTTAAATGACAATTTGTTAACAGAAATAAAACAAACCACAGAATATTTTTACTGCTTGGTGCTGCTCAAGCCAAAACAAAATGTCTTACCATCCTGTTGATCCGTACAAAGTCCTCGGGTTTTTTTGCCCAGGGGGGGAGATCAATATCGTTCACCACCATGTCATCTTCCCTGATGCCAAGATGATATCCATTACTGTTGACAAACATCTCTGGTAGGTAATAGAACTCTGGAATCAGTTCCTACATAGAAATGAAGCATATTAAACCACTTTATAAATCAGTAGAATAAAACTATTAATTTATAATTTAACTCAATGGAATGAAATGATTTATTTAAGTCTGATATTTTATTACTTTATTTTAAATTTAATTTTCTATAAATGTGTCTAAAAAGAGAAGACAACTTTTTTCTTGAATAATTTGCTTGATAATTTATCTTTATAAAATTTTTAATCTTACCATCCCACAAATTAAGAGAAATAAGTTGTAGAATCAATAACAGTTCACAATAGCATTAGTAAACAAATACTATATATAAAGCTATTATCTACAAGACAAGTTCAACAAACTTTTCTGAATATTGCTAATGAAATATCCAAATTAAGAAAACATTGTTGACAGTATTGGTTTAAAATCATGTAATATTTTCTACATTTTTTTGACTACATTGTCAATTACAATACATAATTTCTATACAAAATTCAAAATAAAAATTTTGTAATTTGGCAAAATAATTTATTTTCATACCTAGCAATTATCACAGTGAAAAGAAAATATACAACATAATAAGTTTTAGATGTTTAATGCATGCTACCTGAACAGTAAATTCTCAATAAATTGGATGCAAAGACAACTTGTGTTGCTTGTGTATAAGAAAGGCATTAACAACTGGGTTCTAGAAAAATGTAGTTGATGTACAAAGTCTCACATGTGGTTTATGTCATTTCAGAATAAATCTGATACTGAAATAAACTCATTTTGTGACCCTAAATATTTTTATTTGTTGTGCTTAAAAAAAAAGAGCTGGAGAAAACAAAAACAAAAGACCACTGAAATTATATGTACCATCTATACTGTGAAAAAAAAAATTGATCTTCTCAAATACCAAGATAAGAGTTAAATTAACTGCAAAATACATTGTAAAAAGCATAGGAAAATTTGTGTAACATAATCAGACCTCACTGTGGTCTTCTCTAGTGATACAAAGCAAATTATAGAAGACTAACAGACATTGAGGTCTTCAAATAAATTCATTCTTCAGCTCAACCCAGCCAAAAAAAAAAAAAGCATGTACAAAAGCTTTTTATTGGTGCTTCTGGTTAAGATGGTGGAGTAGTTAAATGGGGTGTTTGCCTCCTCCCACAAACACATCAAAATTACAATTAAACTCCAGAACAACCATCAATTAGAACTACCTGAAATCTAGTGAACAGAAACCCTACAACTAAGAATATAAAGAAGTCACATAGAGTTTGGTAGAAGGAATGAACTGGCTGTTTCCATGTGTGGCAGGTAAAAATTGGGAAGGTTATCTCAGCTGCAGAGGTTGCCCCTGAAAAGTCAGGGGTCCTAGCCCCACACCAGGCCCCCAGCCCAGGATTCCAGTGCAGGAAGAGAAGTCCCCATATGATGACTGTGGAAAAGCAGCGGGGATTGAGGCTGAAGAAGAGGAAGGACTTCTGGTGTCCCAGGCACTCCTCTTTAGAAGGTCAAAGCACAGATTCACTCAGACTCACTCCCTCTGAGCTCCAGCCCTGGGTCAACAGCTTATAAGGCACCAGGCACATATGGGGAGGAGCTGTGGGAGGCAGAGCTGTGGGGGGCAGCTTTCCCCAGACAGGAGCACTGGCAGAGGCCATCATTCTTTTTCTAAGCCCTCCCCCCCACAGAGCTGAAAGGCAGGTGCCATATCTGAATCTCCATCCATAAGGCTTGTATTCTTCACCAAACCCCTGTGATTCCCTGAGATGCTGCCCCACATAACTAGTGGATCCACCCAAGCCATTTCCAGAGGCTTTTCCATACAGATGGCCTATCTTGGCTCATGCTTTGAATTTTCCTAAAACGTCTCAAACAAGCAGTATCTGGCCTCTGTGTACCTCATACTTTTTGAGAAGTGGTTCCAAGCCTATTACTAGCATCAGCCAGCCTTGGTTCACAGTTTGGCCTCTCCTGGGCAACTTGAAGCCCAGTAGAAGTAGCAGCCACCTGCTGATTACTCTTTAACTCATGTCAGGTGCCGCTGAGTATGGTACAGGTGGCAGCTGACCTTGGTCTGCACTTCTTGGGAGGCCCCAAGGCCAGTGTTCTTGGTGGTCAGTTTCAGACCACAGCAAAGCACCACTCAACTACCTCCATAAGTGATACACTCAGGGGCCAGATTGAGTGAACACCAGAGTTCTGCTGAAGGGAGTCCTGCCTCGTGGGTGGGCCTCTACACAGTAGATCCACAACAGTGGTTGAGGGCAGTCTTCACAAATGATCAGCATGGGGGTATATCCCTCCCATAGACATGCCAACAGCAATCAGGCTCACCTACAATAGAAGGAGGCACACAGCTAATATGGGAGGCTCACCTCTAGTGCCAAGCTCGAATGACCAGGAAGGTTTGCCACTCATCCCTACAGTACACCTATCACATTAGGCCACTCTACTAAGCCTGGGCAATGTAGCAGTTCTGCCTAACCCATAGAAACACAGGAAGGCTGTGAGAATGAGGAGACAAAAAAAAAAGTCTCAAATGAAAGAACAGGACAAAACTCCAGAAAAGAACTAAACAAAATGGAGACAAACAATCTACCAGATGCACAGTTTGAAACACTGGTTAAAAGGATGCTTGATGAACTTAGGGGAAGAGTAGATAAACTTAGTGAGATTCAGCAAAGAGATAGAAAACATAAAATGGAGATAGAAAACTAAAAAGAACCAGTCAGAAATGAAGAAAACAATTAACTGAGAGGACAAATACATTATAGAGAATCAACAGTAGAGTAGATGAAGCAGAGGATCAAATTAGCTATTTGGAATATAAGAAAGTAGAAAACAGTCAATTAGAATAACAAAATAAAAAAAAGAATACAAAAAAATGAGGCCAGTTTAAAGAGCCTCTGGGAAAACTTTAAGCATGCCAACATTTGTATCATGGCGGTGCTAGAAGGAGAAAAGAGAATGTAATGAACTAAAAATCTTTTTGAGAAAATGACAGAAAACTTCTGTTACTTGGTGAAGGAAACAGACATACAAGTCCAAGAAGCAAAGAGATTCCCAAACAAGATAAACTCAGAGAGAGAATATTAAAAGCAGCCAGAGAAAAGCAGTTCATTACCCACAAGGAAGCTCCCACAAGACTATCAGCTGATTTCTCATTAGAAACTTTGCATGCCAGAAGGGAATGGCAGAAATATTCAAAATGATGAAAACCAAGAATCTACAACCTAGATTTCTCTACCCAGCAAAGCTATCACTTAAAGAGAAAGGTCAGATAAAGAGCTTCCCAGACAAGAAAAAAACTAAAGAAGTTCATCAATACCAAACCAGTATTATAAAAAATGTTAAAGGGTCTTCTTTAAGAAGTAGAAGAAAAGATTATAACTACAAATAATAAAATGGCAATAAAAACATATCTATCAACAACTACTTTAAATGTAAATGAATTAAATGTTCCAATCAAAAGACATATGGGTGCTGAATGAATAACAAAACAAGACCTTACATATGCTGTCTACAAGAGACTCACTTCAGATCAAAAGACACACACACAGACTAAAAGTAAAGGGATGGAAAAAAGATATTTCATGAAAATGGAAACAAAGAAACAAACAGAAAGCTGGGGTGGCATTATTAATACCAGACAAAAAAAGATTTTAAACAAAGGCTAAAACAAGAAACAAAGAAGGATCCAGCAACTCCACTTCTGGGTATTTATCCAAAGAAATCCAAAACACTAAATGGGAAAGACATATGCATCCATATGTTCACTGCAGCATTATTTACAATAGCCAAGAAATGGAAGCAACCTAAATGTATCAGCAGATGAATGGATAAAGAAATGACACATAAATGCAATGAAATATGACTCAGTTATAACAAAGAATGAAACTTTGCCATCTGCAACATGGATGGACCTAGAGCAGTGGTTCTTAACCTTTTTTGAGGTACTGAACCCATCAGTTTCATATGTGCACTCACCGAACCCTTCTTTAATGATAAATAAAATATGATTTTTTTTCCAAATTCAAGACATAGGTATATGTTTTTTTACTGGTGCACAAAATGAGCCGTGCATGAACATCACCTTGGTCAAAGAACAAAACCAACAAAGTGCATGAACTCACAACAAATTATGGTATTACTTTATTCTGGCCTCCGCGGCAGAGGCTTCTCCGAACCCCTGAGACCGACTCATCGAACCCCTAGAGTTTGATAGAACCCAGGTTAAGAACCACTAACCTAGAGGGTATTATGCTGAGTGAAATAAGTCAGACAGAGAGAGATAAATGCCATATGATTTCACTTATATGTGTAACCTATAAAACAAAATAAGCAATCAATCGAAACAGAGACAGACTCATAGATAGAGAACATTTTGACAGTTGCCAAATGGGAGGGGTTTGAAGGGGATGGGTAAAATAGGTAAAGGAACTAAGAAGTACAAATTGGTAGTTACAAAATAGTCACAGGGAATTAAAGTAACAGGAAATATGGTCAATAATATTATAAAAATAATGTATGGTGCCAAATGGGTAGTAGATTTATTGGGGTGATCATTTCTTAAGTTATATTAATGTCTAATCACTGGGTGGTATCCTTAAAACTAATAAAATATTGTATGTCAACTATAATAAAAAATATTTTAAAAAAGTTCAAAGGGGAAAGAAAAGTTTTCTTTTTTATAGGTTCTCCTGCTAAAACTAACAGTTATTGGTAATAGCGTGTATCTTAATAGTGCTCTGTAAAAATCTAATCATCAATCATTTTTATGATAAACATCAACCATAAGAAAAATATAATAATGCTTATTTTCTCTAGCATTATGGGAACATAAACAGATTCATATAAATTGATTTTCTGGAGACATGGAGCTTAGCTCTTTAAGAATTATAGTTTTTCTCCTACTTAAAACATTTAAGTAGAAATCTTCCTAAAATCCATTATATAATTCCTTGATATTTATTAATTCATATAGTGAAGTTTGAGTACCAGGCACTTTGATGGGTACTAAAAAAATAAAAAATGGCCTCTCCTTCAAGTCGTTCACGTCTATTCTATGGGGCAGATGTGAACAGATGGTGATAAGAGACAGCGCTTATGGCTGTGAGATAAGTGTAATCCCAGTGCACGGGAGCAGAGGGAAAGCAGGCACCCTGGGCAAGTCAGCAGAGACTTCACTGGAGATGAGACATTTGAATTGAGTATGCCTGAGACAGAGATGAGGAAGGGGCAAGGGGGCCATCAAGGAGTACTGCCCAGGCCTGGCAGGAACTGAGTGTGTGTGGAGTGTAGGATAATTAGGGGGTAATCAAGATGGGGATGAGATGGTGGGAGGTATAGGAAACCAGACAACGAAGGAAGCCGAATGCCTTGATAGGCTGTTTGGGTTTTACTGGTAACAATAGTAAAGAAGAGTTACTGACATGATCACATTTGTCTCAAAGGGAGACGGTGAGTGACAAAGTCAAGGTCAGACTGGATAGACTAGGTACTCGTGTGTGTGTGTGTGCATGGAGAACAGGGGAAGAGAGGATGCACCTGCTGTTTGTGGCAAGAAAGACACTTCTAGTGGGACAGAAGTGATTATGAGCAAACAATGCTATGAACTTGGGGAAGCAAAAAAGAGATGCAATTACATGGCTCACACTGAGCGGAAAATACATGTTAACAATAAACTATGGGCAACACATCAGGGCCACAGAGAACTAAGGAGAATGACAGTGAAATTAATGTAAAATTTCAGTGGTTGAATGTGAGGGGAAACTGAGGAGAGCTGAAAGAAAGACTAATAGGTAAACACTTGTTTGCAGATGATGATACAGGTATAGCTTAGTAGGTGGATAAAATGGGGCTAGGCAAATACATTATATGGCGCTTTGGCAGATTAGATCAGCAAGGACTATAATGAATTCGGTTTCTGGACTGTGTAAGCATGACAGAATGAAGCATACTGTACGGAAGGAACAATGTGGTCAAAACGTGAAGCTGTGTGGTCTCTAATTAGAGAGCAGAAGTATCACTGCTTTTCTCATATATTTGTCCTTAAGAAATGCATAACGGTTACAAATCTAGTATTTTTGTTTTAAAATCCAAATGTTGAAACCCTATCATCTAATGGGATGATGTTAGGAAGGGTACCCTTGGGAGGTAATTAGGATTAGATGAGGTCATGAAGGTGGAGCCCCTGTGAAGGGGATCAGTGTCTTTGTTGATTCCTGGGAGAGCTTGTTTCCTCTCTGTCGCATGAGGACAGCAAGAGTACTGCTCTGTATGAACCAGGAAACAGGCTTTAACCAGATATAGAACATGGCTACCTGGGAACCTTGATCCCACCTCCAGAAAGGCAAGAAATAAATTCCTGTTGTTTCTCAGCGCCCTGCTCCATAGTAAAACACAGCACACGTTGACCGAGATAACTATTAACTCGTTCTTTCAATGCATTCATACAAAACATACACTTCTCTCAATCCTGGCTCTTCCTCTTTAGTGAAAGAAGTAGACTAGATAAGAAACATTGCATTCAGCACAGAACCCGTGTTATACGTCACTAAACAGCAACAGCGTCCCAGATGGTCACAGTGGGGAAAGGAATGGACACCTGTGTAGCTGCAGCAGGTGGAGAGTGACTGATGCACACCAGCTCACATAGTCCGGACTTCCCCAAGGCCATGCCTGAGTTACCTGCATGCGTGTCCTGCCTCTGTATCTAGTCGACGTGAACTTCCTCGAGGATGACAGGGATACATCGCCACAAGGATACAGCAGCATAGGTTGTTTATTTTATTTATTTTTAACACAGCCTAAGGTAGTGGTTCTCAAACATTTTGAAGTCAGGGCGCATTTAAAATCCTACAAATAAGGGGCACAAATAAAACCAGATAGAAGGTGACGGAGGACAATTTGACTTTGGGTGATGGGTATGCAATATAATAAAATGTCAAAATAACCTGGAAATATTTTCTCTGAATATATGTGCCCTGATTTATCAATGTCACCCCATTAAAATTAATGAAAAAAAAATAAATGAAAAAATATCCTACAAATAATTGTAGGTGCACTATATACAAATTTCTGAGAAATATGTTATAATAATTAAGTCAAATATTAAAGAAAAAATATAAAGTCCAAGCATGCTCTTATGGTAATTAACTGAAATAAATACCACAAAATTAAATTTATTCTGACATTAAAAATTTTTTTGTTACATTTTTTGAGTTATACTTTCTAGAATTTGTTAAAAAGAGGGGTCAAAAATAAAAAAACGACAGAAAAGCTATCTTTTTAAATATATAGATACATTCTTAGTAAGATTTAGTAAATTCGGCAGGTCCCCATGCGAATGTGTTTTTTCATTCTTGTGTTTATGAGAAACATAAGCCTGATGTGTCCTAGTGATTTCTTCAATATTTGAGCATATATTTGAAAGGAAAACTCTCATTTCCTCATCAATACATTGAAGAATTCCTCTCTTTTTACTCTTAATTGTGTTGAGGGTAGAAAATCCTAATTCACATAAATAGGATGTTGAGAATTGTAGTAAAATGTTCAAAGCTTTTTTAGATATTGCCACATCTTCTTCTTTATTAGAAATCCAAAAGGCTTCAAGAGACAATTCCTTATGTTTAATCATCAATCCAAACCCCCCACCATACATATCATCTTAACTTGACACCAAACAAAGGATAGAAAAAACTTGCCTCCAGCCTTTCCCGGGAACATGGGGGGGGGGTAGTGTAAACAATCCAGCACCACAGCTTAACAGCCTTTTGCAACCTAATCAGGCAAGTAAGGTGGGGGGTTGGGCAGGCTGTCAGCTTACAGCCAATTCCCCACACCTCTGTCCCCCCAACATCTAAACTCCACAAACCCTGGTGATTTTTTGGTCCCCAATAGGCACATATTTCTCTGGAATACCATAGGGCGCACCTGGAAATCTTCTAGGGCGCACAAGTGCACCCTGGCACACACTTTGAAAACCACTGAACTAAGGACTCTCAACTTATCTTCAATTTTCTTGGTGCTCTAATAATTTTCATCCATATCATTTCCCATTCTTTCCTGTGGAATAGGGTCATATAAAATATGTGGTTACTTACCCGCTTACCACTGTAACAGCATTTTGCTACACGTCATTAATATACTATAAATTTACAAAGGCATAAGCAGCTAGGATTCTAGGTTAACAAAAATTCGAGCCGAAACGGGTTTTTCAGTCTTACTCTCTGGCGTTTCTATTTTGGGGACTCCCCACAGCTCATGGTGATATGTTCTGTATGAGTGGTGCTTATTAAGTATTAAACTAAGGAGATGTTAGACCAAGTCATCTCCACTTCATCAGAGAGCTTCTGGAGGTTATGCTGGCAGATGCTTCAAGAAAAGAGAGCCATGAAGCACTTTATTAAGTAGCAGATCAAGAATGAAACCCAAAACAAAATTTGCACCTCTTGAATTTTAAAAATGGTATCTTGCTTATTCTATTTTTAAAAAAGTATAGAGTTAAATTTAAACGTAGAAAAGGTTGTTTTACTGTTGCCAGCATTGTACGCACAGGAGCCTGAGTGACCTGGCCAGGAGGGCTGAGGAGCAGCAGAGGTTAGTGCTCCTTGGGAGAATGGGGGTGGGTTGGGGAGTAGGAGGGCACCTGCAGAGGGTGCTCTCCTGGGCCCTTAGGGCTGCCTTTAGGGTGTTAACAAAGATGTTGGTGTAAGATGTCTGAAGGGAGGAAGAAGCTCTCAGATTTCTAACAGTAGGAACAGTCATAGAACAGACATATTTTTGAAGCAAATACAAACACATTCCTGAAGAGTGACTTATTTGCAGGACTCCTGGAAAAGACCAGAGCAGTAAGTGACTAAACTGTCGGAGGTCCCAAGCTGGGGAAGTTTGGGTTTTTTCATTTTTGAAGGGGAAGGAAGAGTGAGTCAAGTCACATAAAGTCCAGGGGGAAGTTGCGGATGCTGCGGAGTGGTACATAATTTATGCCTCAGTTTGATTCCTTATTTTTTAAAATAACTTTATTTTAGAGAGAGAGAAAGGGAGAGAGAGAGAGAGAGAGAGAGAGAGAGAGAGAGAGAAAATGAACATTGATCTGTTCCTATATGTGCCCTGACGGGATCGAACTGGCAACCTCTCTGCTTCAGGACAAAGTTCCAACCAACTGAGCCATTCATCCAGAGCCACCTCAATTTGTTTCTAAAGCTTGTTTCAAATGACATTTTAAATTTAAAAGTTAATATGTAAATGTGAATTTACATTCACATTTATAAGATTATTTTTAAAAAATAACCTAACAAGCCTTGGCTGGTTGGCTTAGCAGAAGAGCATTGGCCCGGCATATGGAAGTCCTGGGTTCGATTCCTGGCCAGGGAACACAGAAGAAGCACCCATTTGCTTCTCCACCTTTCCCCCTCTCCTTTCTCTCTATCTCTCTCTTCCCCTCCCACAGCCAAGGCTCCATTGGAGCAAAGTTGGCCCGGGTGCTGAGGATGACTCCATGGCCTCCACCTCAGGTGCTAGAACGGTTGCAATGGAGCAACACCCCAGATGGGCCGAGCATCACCTCCTAGTGGGTTTGCCGGGTGGATCCTGGTTGGGTGCATGTGAGAGTCTGTATGTCTGCCTCCCCATTTCTCACTTCAGAAAAATAAAAAACTAACCTAACGAATAAGAGAGCTTCATTTCTGAGATTCAACTGTCAGGTCCAAGAAGATGCTCTGAGACAGGAATCATCTAACACATGGCCTCTGCTCATTCAGTCTTCAAACAGGAGGGGCTCATTTTCCCTATTTTACTACGTCTTGGCACTATTCTAAGTACTTTGCACATTTCTCTTGATCGTCACAAAAACCTCATCAGTATGTATTCTCTTTCTTCTCTATAGACATGAATACTGAGGCAAGAGATATGGCAGCTTGCTAATGCCCACGACACAGATAAGTGGTCAAGGCAGAAACCAAACCAAATCACTTTATACCCAGGGACCTGGCTATGCCAGTGCCTATTTCACTTTTTAGAGCAGCAACCCAGTCACTCTATGTGACTTCGTTTTGTTTTAGGTTTCCGTATAGCAGTTATTACTTTCTTTCTCTCTGGCTACGTGTTCACTGTAAGGGAAACCCTGTGATGGCAGGGGTCCCGTCTGTCTTGCTCACTTGCTACCACGTACTTGCTGAGAAGTTGCTCAACCTATTACTAGTGAGCAGCACACATTTGTGGAAGAAAAAGTGAATCAATGATGCCTAAATAGTTATCATATCCTGAATTTCAGGCATGAAATAGTGATAAAAAATATTGAGGGCTGTGATTTTCAAATTGTGTTAGTTAAAGCAGAATGACCACATGGCTGGCAGTTAGTTGAAGTTAAGGGGGAGGCTGGGTGGGTGGGAAGTTGTGGGACTGGCCCTTCTTATATCAGGGAAGTGCTGCTTTATATGCATTGGAATCAAAGAGATCTGAGTTTAAATACAGACTTCTGGCAAGCCAGGGCAAGTGTCTTAACCACCTAAAAAATATCAGTTTTTTGATATGCAGAACTGGAATGATGATAGCGTCTCACTCACAGTGTAGATGTGAGGGTGAAATGAGGATGATGTGTGTGAACAATGCACTTCATAGCTTTACACAAAGTACATTTGGGAAGTTATTCTCTCTCTCTGTCTCTCAGTGTAAACCAAAATTATCATGGCTCAGTTTATCCAGCACCAAAGTACATCAGTGGTCAGTTAAAAGCTCTGTCTCTGGATATTTGTGTCTGAATGAATACCTGTGCAAACTTCGTAGATGATTAAAGTATTTTTATTAAATATACAGACTTTCAGAGGCTAATCAGGTGTGTGTGTGTGTATATATATATATATATACACACACACACACACATATATACATATATAAGTATATACATATATATGTATATATTATGTGTGTACATATAAATATATATTATATATATTGTGTGTATATATATTTTAATTTAGTGAGAGGAAGGGAGGCAGAGATAGACTCCCGCTATGCAACCCGACTGGGATCTACTTGGCAAGCCCTCTAGGGGAGAATGCTCTGCCCTCTGGGACCCTTGCTCCATTGCAACCGAAGTCATTTTTCAGTGCCTGAAGCAGAGGCCACAGAGTTATCCTCAGAGCCCAGAGCCAACTTGCTCTAATTGAGCCATGGCTGCAGGAGGAGAAAAGGAGAGAGAGAAGGGGGAGGGAAGGAGAAGCAGGTGGTCGCTTCTCCCATTTGCCCTGACCGAAATCAAACCTGGGACATCCACATGCTGGGCCGACACTCTACCACTGAGCCAACTGGCCAGGGTCTAATCAGATATATTATTTTTATATAAATTATATGCACTTTAGATTTTGTTTTTTGCACAATCAAACTGAATTGAACGGTATAAAGCAAAGTAGAATGTACAAATGTTTTAAATCAGTGACTTGCAGAGTTTTTCAAAGACTGCTGTAAGGACCCCTTCCACACCATGTGCCTCTGGCATTGCCATGTCACCACTGCTCCCAGTAAAGAGGTGGAGTCTACTCTTCTCTCTTTGAATATGGGCTGGCTGGTTTCAAAGTGACACTGCAGGGTTTTTAGAGAAGCCTAAGATGTAAGGGACCTTGAAAGTTTCTGTTGTCATCCCCTTAGAAGCCAACCACTGTATTCAGTGGTGTGGCTACCTTGCTGGAAGATCACATTGAGATAAGACGGGCGTGGATAGTCCCGGGCTGCTGCAGCCAGCGCTGGTGAAACACAGGACAGGTGAGTGAAGATGTCCTGGCTTCTCTGGCCCAGCCACACCATGCCAGCTGTCACGGTGTAGTAGAAGGTGAGGAGTCTCCACTGAGCTGTCACTCTCGCTGCCTGGTGATAACAAATAAATAGCTGCTGTTGTATTAAGACCAAGTTTCGGGCGGTTTGTTATGCAGTAGTAGATAACAGCAGAATTCAGTGCCTGAGAGTGGAGCGCTGAAGAAATAGAAACTTAAGCAGGAGGCATTAGCTTTGGGATTGGTAGTGGGTGGGGACTGGCACAGGGGAGGAGGCTGTCGGTGGAGTTGGAACTTCAGGGAGGATGTTGCTACTAACTGCAGGAGAAAAGCAACACGCATTATAGAACAGCGGGAAAGTGAACAAGACTGCAATGATTTCAAAGATGGATAAAGTATCTAATGAGCCTACGCTTCTGGTTAAGGAGATTTCGAGGTGGAATGCTGAAAATGATCACTGGTTTCTTGGGACGGTAGCTGGATAAGGGATTGTGAGCTAAGGAAGAAAGTGCTGAGTGTTGAAGCAGTATTCTAATAAATATAAGGGCCTAGGATGGTCTTATCAGAATGTCAAAATAAGAATGGGTTCAGGAGGAGACTGGTTCTACAGTGCAGAGGGTGGACTAGGGCCACATGGGGAAGTGTGGGCCTGGAAACTCCTTGATGCATGCTCTGTAAAATTTAAGCAGTGACCTGTAAAACCCACTCAGCTGCACAGAGGGCTTTAAACAATCTTCAGAGCATTGTAAACAGCATCCTCACTCACAGCCTGTGGTGGAGACGATCTTGACTGGAAAGGGTTTGTGAGTGAGTTCTTTCTAAAAGTGAACTACAATTTAACGCATAGGAAGCCCACAGATATTTTTAGTGCTGAGCCAACCTGGGCAAAGAAGGCCTTGGCCTCTGCTGCCTACGATTAGGAGCTCGTGAAAAAAGCGTCTTGGTGACTACTAGGAAGCTCCTTTTCCTCCCTTTTTAAACAGTGTCTGTTGAGGGTCACCCATTTCTGTCTGACCTGTGCTGATTGTGTGTGGGACAGACAATTTGTCCTTCTGTTTCCAGGACTCCAACCTCAGATTTCTGCTCTTGGTCTATACCTGGGCCTGATAAACAGCAGCAGACGCTGGGTCTGGGGCCCTACACAGTAACAGGATGAGACTTGTGGAAACAAGTTAAATACATTTGGCAGCTAAGAGGAAAGTGAATTATGACCAGAGAGAGGGCGTTGGCAGATTGTTCCCAAATATGGTCATAACAATCCTTTGCATCTCGGAAGCTAATTTTGCTGCCCCTCTCGTCTGGCAGCGGGGTCCATGCCTGCTCTCCCTGAATTTTCTCAGACCCTCTGACTTGCACTGACCAAAAGAACACTGTGGATGTAACACAGTATGACTTCCAAGCTCAGTCATTAAGCGGCTTTTCAGTTCCCATTGTTTTTAATCCTCTTGATATTAAGCCACCACAAAAGAACTGTGGTAATCTTTCTGGAAAGACTGTGTAAAGAGATAGAGGACAAGCTAGTTCCCTGCTGCTATAGTCATCCTGACTAAGGCAGCATCTTGGGTTCTCTACACACAGACAGGTCACCCCAGTGGATTCCACATAGATCAAAGAGAAGCTGCACTGATAAGCCCTACTCCGACCACAGAACACTGAGGGAAAATTGATTTTATTAAGCCACTAGATTTTGGGGTGGTATTTTACACAGCAATAAATGAGTAAATACTTCGTTTGGTCAATTACTCCAACCAGTCAAGGGGACTGGATATGACCATATGACCATGCAGAGGAATGAAGACAGCAGACCAGACAGTGGATGAAGTGCTGGAAATATCGCAAGAGCCCTCACTGCCAGTTCTGGCTTCCTTTTAACTGCCGTGTCACTTAATATCTTTGAACCTCCTTTAGAGGACAGAAATAATTATGGCTACCTCACACAACTGTGCTGAAGGCTGTTATTAAATAACAAGGACAAAAGTCTACTTGAAAACTATTCAGAACGATTCAAAAAGAATGGATTCGAGGGGAGAACGAAGATGGCAATGGAGTAGGCGGACGTACCAACTTCCAACTCCCAGAACCAAAGTGGATTATAACTCAATTTTAAGAACCATCATCTGGATAAACCAACTTTGAACTAAACTAAGTGGACTCTTCAACCAAGGAACACTGCAGAAGCCACATTGAGACTGGTAGGAATAGCGAAAACATGAAGAGGGCTGCACAGCTCCCTGGAGCGAATGGAAGCCCGGAGAGACCCGCGTGGCGGGAGGAGAGTTTGGCGGAGAGGGAGGGACCTGGGTCCCAGGAACAAAGCCCCAGCCTGCAGTCCCAGAGCCTAGAAGAGGCGTATGGACAGTTTTGAGCTGTGAAGCAAGTGAGGATACTGTTTGTGAAAAAGAGACAGTTTTCTCAGACCCAAGACTCTTTTTAAAGGGACAGCGCAGAAAACCTCTCTCACAACCATGCACCCGGGGCTCCGGGGAATGGGGACAGAGCAGAGGAACAGAGCAGCGGGAACAGAGTGTTGACTGAAGGCACAGGGACACTCTGAGGGACAGCCACCTTGACCCCTGGGCTAAGTAATTTCCCTAATCGAAAACGAATATTTCCCCTGGAACTAGCAATACCAGCAAAGGGAGACAGGACACTAGCCAAACAAGCTCTCCCGCGGCAATTAGAGCAGAGCTGCTTAGAGGGAGGGAGCTCCCAAGCCTACAGTGTGGAGACTTAGGGCACTTCCATCTCTCTGAGGGTTGCTGAAGGGATGGTGGTGGGAGGACGCTGAAACGCGGTCCTGTCGGCGTGGGAAGAGGCATAGTCGATGTGAGATCGGTCTGGCCCAGCAGGGGCGGAGGGGATGCGTGAAAGGGATCTGGCAGCTGCTGGCCTGCCTGTGAACCCACTTGTGGGAAAAAAACGGGAGGCCAGGAACCGGCAGAGATCTGCTCTGCGCCCTTGCGCAAGCCGGCACTGACCACGGGGATGGGGCTAGGACCAGGGGCAAGGGGGGGGGGGCTCGCGGCTGAGCCCACGCTGCCAGCTCCACCTGGCCGGAGAAACCAGGGTTTGCCATCCTGTGTGCGCTAGCGGGCTCCGAACGCGGGGGCGGGGTAGAGTCCGGGACGATCGGAAGCTAACAGCTGAGCTCACGCCAGCAAACACGCCCAGCCCAATAAACCGCGGTTTGCGGCCCTGCGCAGGAGGGCCCTGGCCTCGAGGGTGGGGCTAAATTTTGGACGGGCAAAGGCTCACAGCTGAGAGCATGTCAAAAGCGCAGCCCAACCCGCGAAACTGTGGCAAGCAGGCTCTGACTGCGGGTGCTGGGTGTAAGCCTTCCGTGAACAGGCTGGGTCTGCAGCTGAGCAAAGGTGCTCACCTCTGCCCTTGGTGATGAGGCCTGTGGCTTGAGTGACAGCCCCTCCCGTGGAGGAGAGGCGGATCACAGCAACAGCCGCAGTAGGCTGACGCTGGAAACGCCCATACCCAACCGCCCTAGGCAGCGGCAGAGGGGGTGGCGGCCCTGCAGACAGACCACACCTAGAGAACACAAAGGCAATACCTACTGGACTCCAGTGGCCACAACTTTCTTATACATAGACAAAATGGGCAGGCAGAGGAATGCAAACGAAATGAATCAAGAGAAATCCCCAGAGAAGGACCTGAATGAACCAGATATAACCAAACTACCAGAAGCAGAATTTAGAATAATGATAGTTAGGATGTTCAAAGAAATTAGAGCAACAATGGATAGTCACTATGACCACCTAAATAAAGAGATAACAAGTATAAAAAACAAAATTGAAATAATAAAAAAGAATCAGACAGAAATGACAAATACAGTATCAGAACTGAAGACCACAATGGAAGGAATTAAAAGCAGGAAGAATCATGCTGAGGATTGAATCAGCGAGTTAGAGGACACAATAAACAAAGGCACAGAAGCAGAGAAGAAAAAGAAAAAGAGACTAAAAAAATGTGAGGAAACTCTAAGGGAGCTCTGTGACAACATGAAGAGAAACAACATTCGCATCATAGGGGTGCCTGAAGAAGAGGAAAGAGGACAGGAAATGGAAACTATGTTCAATTAAATCATCCCAGAAAACTTCCCTAAATTAAGGCTGGGAAACATTCCGCACATTCAAGAAGCACACAGAACTCCATTAAGGAGAAATCCAAAAAACCTACACCAAGACACATCATAGTTAAAATACCAAAGCTAATGGATAAAGAAAAAATTTTAAAAGCTGCTAGAGAAAAAAAGGCTATCACCTACATAAGGAGCCCCCATAAGGATGACATTGGACTTCTCAACAGAAACACTTGAGGCCAGAAGAAAATGGCAAGATATAATCAAAGTAATGCAGAACAAGAACCTACAACCAAGACTACTTTATCCAGCAAGGCTAACGTTTAAAATTGAAGGAGAAATAAAGAGCTTCCCAGACAAAGAAAGCCTCAAGGAATTCATTAAAACCAAACCAATTCTGCAAGAGATACTAAGGGGCCTGGTGTGAACAGTTCAAAGGGAGGAAAGAATATAGCAAAAAAAAAAAAAAAAAAAAAAAAAAATACAGCTTTAAAGAACAAACTGGCAATAAACAACTACATATCAATAATAACCTTAAATGTAAATGGATTAAATGATCCAATCAAAAGACATAGAGTAGCTGCATGGATAAAGAAACAGGACCCATACATATGCTGTCTACAAGAGACACACCTTAAAACAAAAGATGCACATAAACTTAAGGTAAAAGGATGGAAAAAAATATTTCATGCAAATGGAAACGAAAAAAAAGCCGGGGTAGCAGTACTTATATCTGACAAAATGGACTTTAAAACAAAGGCTGTAGTAAGAGATAAAAAAGGACACTGCATAATCATAAAGGGAACAATTCAACAGGAAGATATAACTATTATAAATATCTATGCACCAAATATAGGAGCCCCGACATACATAAAGCAGACTTTGATGGATAAAGAGGGCGAGATTAACAGCAATACTATCATAGTAGGGGATTTCAATACCCCACTAACAACACTGGATAGATCCACAAGAAAGAAAATTAATAAAGAAACAGCAGACTTAAAGGATACACTAGATCAACTTGATTTAATAGATATCTTCAGAACTTTTCACCCTAAAACAATAGAATATACATTCTTCTCAAGTGCTCATGGTACGTTTTCTAGGATAGACCACATGTTAGGACACAAAAATGGTCTCAATAAATTTAAGAAGATTAAAATCATATCAAGCATTTTCTCTGATCACAATGCCATGAAACTAGAAATTAACCATAAAAGAAAAACTGAAAAATACTCAAACACTTGGAAACTAAATAGCATGATATTAAATAATGAATAGGTTAACAAAGAGATCAAAGAAGAAATAAAATGTTTCTGGAAACAAATGATAATGAGCATACATCAACTCAAAATTTATGGGACACAGCAAAAGCAGTTCTGAGAGGGAAGTTTATTGCACTACAGGCATATCATAAGAAGCTAGAAAAAGCTCAAATAAGCAACCTGACCTTGCATCTAAAAGAACTAGAAAAACAACAGCAAATAAAACCCAAGACAAGTAGAAGGAAGGAAATAATAAAGATCAGAGCAGAAATAAATGACATAGAGGCTAAGGAAACAATACAGAGGATCAATGAAACCAGAAGCTGGTTCTTTGAAAAGGTAAACAAGATTGATGAACCTTTAACTAGACTCACCAAGAAAAAAAGAGAGAGGACTCAAATAAATAAAATTAGAAATGACAGTGGAGAAATAACAACTCACACAACAGAAATACAAAGCATTGTAAGAAAATACTATGAAGAACTATATGCCAAAAATCAGACAATCTAGGTGAAATGGACAAATTTCTTGAATCATATAAACCTCCAAAAATCAATCTGGAAGAATCAGAACACCTAAACAGACCAATTACAGCAAATGAGATCGAAACAGTTATCAAAAAACTCCCAAAAAAGAAAAGTCCTGGGCCTGATGGCTTCACAAGTGAATTCTATCAAAAATTCAAAGAAGAACTAACTCCTATCCTCCTCAAGCTATTTCAAAAAATTCAAGAGGAAGGAAGACTTCCAAACTCCTTTTATGAGGTGAGCATAATTCTGATCCCAAAACCGGGCAAAGACAACACTAAGAAAGAAAATTATAGGCCTATATCCCTGATTAATTTAGACGCTAAAATTCTCAACAAAATATTAGCCAACCGGATCCAGCAATATATGAAAAAAATCATACACCATGATCAAGTGGGATTTATTCTGGAGAGGCAAGGCTGGTTCAATATTCGCAAATCAGTCAATGTGATTCATCACATAAACAAAAGGAAGCACAAAAATCAGATGATAATTTCAATAGATGCAGAAAAGGCATTTGATAAAATCCAGCACCCATTCATGCTCAAAACTCTCAGTAAAGTGGGAATACCAGGAACATTCCTTAACTTGATAAAGGCCATCTACGACAAACCCACAGCAAACATCATACTAAATGGACAAAAATTAAAGGCAATCCCCTTAAGATCAGGAACCAGGCAGGGTTGCCCACTTTCACCACTCTTATTCAACTTAGTTCTGGAAGTCCTAGCTATAGCAATCAGACAAGAAGAAGAAATAAAAGGCATCCAAATTGGAAAAGAAGAAGTAAAACTGTCACTATTTGCAGATGATATGATGTTGTATATAGAAAACGATAAAGTCTCATTCAAAAAACTACTGGACCTTATAAATGAATTCAGCAAGGTGGCAGGATATAAAATTAATACACAGAAATCAGAAGCATTTTTATATACAAACAATGAAAGGTCAGCAAAATAAATTAAGGAAACAATCCCCTTCACTATTGCAGCCAAAAAAATAAAATACCTAGGAGTAAATTTAACCAACGACGTTAAGGACTTGTACTTGGAAAATTATAAAACATTGATAAAAGAAATCAAGGAAGATACAAACAAGTGGAAGCATATACTGTGCTCATGGCTAAGAAGAATAAACATCATTAAAATGTCTATATTACCCAAAGCAATTTATAAATTCAATGCAATACCAATGACATACTTCAAAGATATAGAAAACATGTTCCAAAAATTTATACGGAACCAAAAAGGAACACGAATAGCCTCAGCAATCTTAAAAAGAAAAAATAAGGCAGGAGGTATCACTCTTCCGGATATCAAGGTTTACTACAAGGCCATTATACTCAAGACAGCCTGATACTGGCATAAGATCAGGCACATTGATCAATGGAACAGAACAGAGAATCCAGAAATAAACCCACAGCTTTATGGACAACTGATATTTGACAAAGGAGGAAAGAACATACAATGGAGTAAAGACAGCCTCTTTAACAAATGGTGCTGGGAAAATTGGACATCTACCTGCAAAAAAATGAAACTAGACCATCAACTTACACCATTCACAAAAACAAATTCAAAATGGATAAAAGACTTAAACATACTCCGTGAAACTATAAGCATCTTAGACGAAAACATAGGCAGCAACCTTTCCGACATCTGTAGCAGCAATATATTTGCCGATTTATCTTCACCGGCAAATGAAATAAAAGGCAAGATAAACAAATCGGACTATATCAAACTAAAAAGTTTTTGCACAGCTAAAGACAATAAGAACAGAATAAAAAGACAAACCACACAATTGGAGAACATATTCGACAGCACGTCTGATAAGGGGTTAATAACCAAAATTTATAAAGAACTTATAAAACTCAACACCAGGAAGACAAACAACCCAATCAAACAAATGGGCAAAAGAAATGAATAGAAATTTCTCCAAAGAGGACATACAGATGGCAAATAGGCATATGAAAAAATGCTCAACATCACTAATCATTAGAGAAATGCAAATTAAAACCACAATGAGATATCACCTCACACCAGCCAGAATGGCACTCATCAGAAAAACAACACAGAATAAGTGCTGGCGAGGATGTGGAGAAAAGGGAACCCTTCTGCACTGCTGGTGGGAATGCAGACTGGTGCAGCCACTGTGGAAAACAGTATGGAGATTCCTCAGAAAATTAAAAATCGAACTGCCTTTTGACCAGGCTATCCCTCTTTTAGGAATATACCCTAAGAACACCATAACACTGTTCGAAAAGAAGAAATGCGCCCCCATGTTCGTGGCAGCATTGTTCACAATAGCTAAGTTCTGTAAACAACCCAAGTGTCCGTCAGAGGATGAGTGGATTAAAAAGCTTTGGTACATATATACTATGGAATACTACTCAGCCATAAGAAATGATGACATCGGATCATTTACATCAAAATGGATGGACCTTGATAACATTATACAGAGTGAAATAAGTAAATCAGAAAAAAAGAACTGAGAACAGCATGATTTCATACATAGGTGGGAAATAAAATTGAGCCTATGAGACATGGACAAGAGTGTGTCGGTTACGGGGTGGGGGGAGGGAGGGGTGGGTGGGACAGGGAGAAGGAGAGGGGCACAGGGAAAACCAGATAGAAGGTGACAGAGGACAATTTGACTTTGGGTTATGGGTATGCAACACAATTGAATGATAAGATAATCTGGAGATGTTTTCAATGTACATATGTACCCTGATTTATTGGGGTCACCCCATTAAAGTTTTAAAAAAAAGAATAAAAAGAATGGATTCCATTATTATGACTTTGAAGTGTGCCCCTGCAGAGAGTACATTAGGCAGTAGCTTGCCCACATATACTAGCAGCTCTCCTGCTTATTCTCTTCCTTAATACAGTAAATTTCTGCTAATCAGCTTTTATGTAAGGAGGGAGTCAACATGATTTAAATTTCCTAGATGAAAAATGGTGTGGAAAGACATCCAATGTTATTAGAGAAAATGGCAAGGTGAATATTATAATGGGCATTTTGTATCTGTAAATGTGATTTCTGGTTTATTTTAACAGCTCTACTAAAACCCCAATGGCACAGTTAATAGTATTATGTGCTTCCCATCAATAAGAAGAAAATATCTTCAAACATAATTTCTAATTTACTAGGTTATGACAAGTTCAAGTTGCTGAGAAATTGGACTTGAAAGTACGTCTTAGGATGAGAGAGGACCGCTATTAACACTATCATAATTGTATACCTATTGCATCATATCTGACATTTCAGTGTAATATATTTAGCTGAGCGAGCATACCATTTTATGGCTTCCTAGTGAAATCAAAACCAACCCAGACGTTTTTACTTTTCCAATATAATTCACTGCGAGATTTTAAAGCTGCCGTCTCTTTTCTTTCTTTTTTCCCAAAAGATTGATGCCCTGGCATTCGTTAATTCCTCCAGAGCTCATAATGGGTCAGCTAGTCAGTGGTGAGCACCTCCATTAACTGTATTAATTTACACTATGTCACCTTAATGACATCTTGTGGCAGCTACCTTTTCTGACATCTACGTAGCTGTTCAAAAGTAATATAACAACTTTTAAAGGCATTAAGGAAAATTAGTAGAAGAATTTCACTAAGCCGAATGTCATTGTTACCAGGACATTAGTAGAGGAGAAAAATAAAAAAATATAGATATGAAGTAAAAACTAACTGGTCTAATTTAACTCAGGAGACCTCTCTGCTGAAAGGTCACTTCCCCAGCACTCCCAACACAACCAGCTTGTGTTCATTACCACAGGAAGAGGCTGACGTTAATGGAGAGAGACAGAATAAAACCATCTACTCCACTGTAGTTCCTTCTTATGTGATTATCTAGATTAGTAAATAATGCATTGATATGTTTGTTCAGAAATTAAAAATAAACTTTCTTTACAATTGCATCACATACATTAGTTTTATTGCTTAGGGATTAAAAAATCACAAGCTTAGGTTTTAATGCACAGTAGAACTAGTGTTATTCTTAGTACACATTCTTCTCTGCTAAACCCAAATACATTTTAGGGGGAAATTACTATACACCTGAGTCAATATATTTAAGTATGAATTTAGAAAATTTCAAGGTTCCACCAGTATTACCAAAAACTTTTAACATTTTCTTAATGAGAAACCCCAAAGTCTGATGCTATTATGGAAAAAACTGATACGTGTGAATACACCCACACACCACCACCTACAACAAAAGCATGATTGAAACTTATATAATAATAGAGCAAACCCGAAGGACTGAGAAAAATTATACTTGCAACCCAACTTTCTGCAATTTCAAAAGTCTTTTCCAAATGAGTAAGAAAAAGACATGTAACCCAACTGAAAACGGGCAAAAAATATGAGTAAATTTACAGGTCAATAAATATATGAGAAATGCATAACTTCACTCCTAATTAATGAAATGCATGCCCAAACAAAGACATCTCCATTTTCACTTGCCTGCTAAGTGGAAGTTGCTCTGTGCATTGTCACTGGGATTGTGGGGTGCTGGGGGCAGGTGTCTGCATACCCTGCTGCAGAGAGTGAGGGACCATCTTTGGGAATCATGGTTTGGCAATAACTTTCAAAATTAATACTGTTTATAGCCTTTGTGCCAGCAGTCCCACAAACAGAAATTTATCCTTTATTTATGTATACAAAGTTCATCAGGATGTCTATGTAAGAATGTTTATAGTAGTTTTGTGTTTAATAGAAACAATCAGGGGTGAGAGAGACCAACTATCCACCAACAGATTGTTCAAATAAATTATTGTATGCAATGTGCAGCCTTTAAAAATAAATGGTCAACATGTACAGATATTCAAGATTTAGTACTACGAA
Organism: Rhynchonycteris naso; assembly: GCA_037038555.1. Lineage (NCBI taxonomy): Eukaryota > Metazoa > Chordata > Mammalia > Chiroptera > Emballonuridae > Rhynchonycteris > Rhynchonycteris naso. The sequence goes on along the minus strand of CM072998.1, from coordinate 111,286,437 downwards.
ATATGAAAGGTTCAGGGTGGAAGGAGAGAACTGAAGACAGGGGCACTCTGTGTTGTGTTGAGGGGAAATGAGCTTTTTATGAGCTGACTAAGTTGGGGAACAGGGGAAGATACCTGTTTGTATTCAATAAGGCTACTTGAGAATAAAAAATAAAAAATCTCCTAAATTAATGACAGCCCAATTGGCCTTTCTCCTTGATGATGGCACCCAGGAGCCAAATGATAAGTAATAACAAAGTGTAAATGTTTCTGGAAAGTTTCAGAACATATGAGAATTCTCCCAGCAGTGGTAGAAGGACAAGCTTGGTACGGGCACTGGTCATCAGAGAGGGACATGTGACTTGGTGAGATACTTAGTGATCAAAAGCATTAAGAAGTGCTCAAGATAGAAAGCAACTCCTAAAATTCTATCTACATACACAAATTAGAATGACTGATGTATGTTTGGGCTTGTGAGCGTGAATCTTTGAATTAAGTTGAAAAGCCAAGTTAATTTCTTCCTTCTCTCCCTCCTTCCTTCCTTTTTGAGGATGTAAAATAAGAGGGAACAGACATTCTTACTGTGTTTGATATAAGATGGATACTACTCTGAATTAAGATACACATAATCTTACATAGAATAGGAAGTCTTAAAATATAGGTAAGAATACTTAAATCACATATAAAATATTTATCAAATGCTTTTTATGAGCACTATGAGAATTCTAGAACCCTACAGACTCCTGATTTCCTGTTAATTCTCAAAATGTTCTTAAATAAGAAACAGACTACCTCCCTGAATTCACTGGTTTTCAATCAGTTTAAACAATGATTTTTTAGTTTAATTTCTCAGTGAACTATGTATGTTAGGAGAATAATGCAGGCCTTAAGAAATTAAGTAAGGGTGCATGTTAAATTATTTTATTTCAAAATGTGTGTTGTCGGTATAAATTAAAACTCATTTATGCACAGCTGGATGGCAACAAGTGAAACACATGGATATGGTACACACCCCTTGGGTGCATTTCCTCTGTTGTTTGCTTTCAGAAAGAACTGAACAAAAGTTGAATCTATCCACATTTCTTACAGTCCAGTTACACTGTAATTGCCTTTTTAAAATGTTTGCAATAGATAAGCATAAATATGAAAGTGACAATTTTGACTTTAATGCATTGCCTTTTGTTGGCTTAAGAACCTAAATGGATTGATAATATAGCATGTTTATATCCAGCGGTACAATGGCAGCGATGGAAAAAAAATCTGCCTTGAAGAAAAAGGGCTTAAGAGAAGAAGCACATATTAGCAGGGAAAAAATTGAGAGAAAAAATGAGAAAACAAATGCATTTTATTGTTTTGAATACAACCACTTTTAAACAAAGCTTATATAAATGAATAACAAATCTTGGCAATTAACAATAGTTCAGTGGTACCAAATGTAAAACTGCTTGGCTCTCTGGCTGTTCCTAGATATTGTACGTGTGTGTTGGTTTAATCTAATGTGTATTGTTGCAAGTGTCCCCGGGCACAGCCAAGTAAAAGCCGAGGCTGTGCAGAGGAGCCTACATTTTAAATGGGTCTTGTCATTAATGCTTTATTAATTGCCCCAGGCCACACAGACTCAAAGCTGGGCGAGCTATAACAATATGACACATTAAGGTCAAGTCCAATTCCTGCTGTGTTTTATGGAATGGGCCAAATATTGAGTTAAGAGCAGAAAAGTCAATTTATGGTTTTTTTCTTTCCATCTCCTGATTATTTGATCTAAACTGGATAGGAATTATTTTTTAAATAATAAAAACACCTTAACTGCCTGAGTCATTTTCTAGGATGCTCAAAATGATTTGCCTTTGTTTCATTTTCTGTTAGATTAGATGTACCACACAATTTTAAAATATGATGGAATAAAGCTGTAGTATACAATGTCTTATATACCCACTTAAAAAACTAAAAATTTCTACATATTTTGAAATTAAATTACTATCAACAAATAAAAGAGCCTACCTTTACATCAGAAGTGTCTCTCTGGCTAGTTCTCCAAGACCTTGCAACTGATGAGAAGGTTCGATCTGGATGGTCAAATTTTCCATTGTTTGCATTGAGGAAGAAGGTTGTGAAAGGTTCCTAAGCAAAAAAACAAAACAGAACAACAACAACAAAAGAAACAAACATGTGATCCTTCTGAACACAGCTGCTCTCAGTCCTCTGTAATACATGACTTTCTCTGATACTCTTTTGAGGTGGAAACAGTCCAGGGTCCTAGAAAGACGCCCATGCTAAGGGTTAGGAGGTGCTGCTCTGGCCTTGACCGAGTCAGTCACCTGCCACTCTGCAACCTTGGAAGGCCATTTTGCTACTTGGGCTACAGTCTCCTGATCTCTAAAATAACAGAGTTGTAGTGCTGTGTGATTTTCTGATCAATGATTTTGCACTGTTGTCCATTTACAACTCAGACTTTCTTTCTCATAGCTAAGACCATACGTAGTAACCCTGCAATAGGAGAGTCACTCCGGCACTTGGACATGGCAATGTGGAGTTAGGTAGGGAATGTCCATCTTGGATTATCCATCAAAGTCTACTAAAGTTATTGCACCACATATGGTCTGATCATTTTAAAATACATATCCTTGCTTAGAGACCTTCCATGGTTTTTCAGAGCTCTTAGGAAAAACTAAAAACTACTTAATTTGTCTTAAAAGCACCTGAATGTGCCTTGGTCAGTGCCTTAGTAGATAGAGCATTGGCCTGGTGTATGGATGTCCTGGGTTTGATTCCTGGTCAGGGAACACATGAGAAATGACCCTTTGTTTCTCCCCCGTTTCCTCTTACCCCCCCCCCCTTTCCCTGCTGCAGCCAATGGATTAATTGGTTCAAAAGTGGCCCTGGGTGCTGAGGATAGCTCCATTGGAGTGCATCGCTCAGGCACTAAAAATAACTCAGTACTTGAACATCAGCCCCACATGGGGTTTACCAGGTGGGTTCCAGTCAGAGTGCATACAGGAGTCTGCCTCACTATCTCCTATTCTCTTACCTAAAAAACTTTAAAAACTCCCACTTAAAAAACTAAAAATTTTTTAGTTTTTATCTGGGACCTGCTTGACTTTTTCATCTCAACATTCTCTTCAAGACACCCTAAGGACTTGCCACACTGCTCTCATTCCTTATCCTTTGTTTATGATATTCCCTCTGCTTGGCACAAACTTGCCCTTCTACCTCACCAGCATTACTTGGCTAAGTTCTTTTTATCTTTTAAATCTCAGCCAACATAGCATTTTCTCCAAAAGACTTCCTTGGACTTGCCAAGCTCTCTAGTATGGTACAATAGCAACCTGTATTTCCTCAGACACAACATAGAAGCATTGGTCATACTGCTTTGTAGCTGGTTTTTATCCTGTCTTCCTCACAACCTTAATCTATCTCATTCACTGTTCTATCTCCATCACTTGAAACAACTCCTGGTACTAGAAGTTGCTCAGTGTATAATCTACTGAAGGAATGAATGAAGGCAAAGGCAAATACTCTAGACTTCTCTTACTCTGTGACGATTAGCTTATGATGACTGTCTGTCACCCATAACATGTTCCCATAGCTGGGAACTAAGGAATAGCTTCATAAGAAGGTTCTAATGCATATACTATTAATGATTTCTCCTATAGTTATGTTGGGAGAGAGATGTTGTTGCTGATGGCATTAAATTTGCTTTCAAATTTAAAAAGATTAAATAACTTTCATTCTTACTGAATATTTCTTAGTTAACTATAACAAAGATAAATATATATTTTCTGTTTCATAGTTCAATTATTCACTCAAGTCTGGGATGAAGGACATGTCACGTCTAGATTTAATAATGCTAAGAAATCATTCTTAAATATTAACATTTATATCTTTAATATATAATCTTGTCCATCTCTTATATCCAGAAAACTTGACTTTGTCCCTTCCAAGTCCTTTTTCTGCCACTAGCCGTAAGGTCCAGCTGTCAGGCAATAGACATCTTCCTGGCTATCTTTAGAGTATAGTTTATAGCTACTATGATTTAGTGTGGCTGGATGTCAGCAATCTTATAAGTTTGTAATGTATCACTAATATTTCACAATCACTGTTAAATGACAGAAGAGTATTATGAAAGAGAAAAGATGAAGACTGATATAACAATATATAGGTGAGGGGGAATTATTGACTCATCTGAAATTCAGATACATATTCAGGAAGTTCACATTGTGGGTTAAGATTTTAAATGAGATGAGAGACAAATAGGTATCACTAAAATTAAATAAGCAAAATAATGATGAGATGTCTTTCACTAATTAATTTGCTTTGTCGAGTTTTAACTCACTATTAAACTTAAGGTTGCTAATGCAGTATATCTCATCACCAAATTATGAAAGTGGGGATATAAAAATTCTAGAAGTGGTGATGGTAAATCAAATGAAATGCAAGAGACCTAAGTTTGAATAATGGTGGCGATTCCAAGATGGCAACAAAGTAGGTGGACATTCCAACTGCCACATCCCAGGACCAAACTGAATTACAACTTACCATAAATTTAAGAACAATCATCTTGAAAAACTAACTTTGGACTAAATGAAGAGGAGACTATAACCAAGGATCCCAGAAGAAGTCATATCAAGACTGGTAGAAAGGGTAAAGACGCGGAAAGGGCTGCCCTGTTCCCAGGAGGGAGTGGCGGTGGAGAGTCCAGAGGGACTCCAATTGTGGAGAGGGTCAACCTGAGAGGTTTGGGTCCTCAGCCTCAGGCCCAGAGCCCAAGTCTAGGGCCCCAGAGCCTAGAAGAGGCACCCAGATGGCATTTGGCAGTGAAAAGAGCCAGGGTTACTGTTTGTGGGAAAGAGAGCTCTCAGAGACGCAGGCTCTGTCTTAAAGGGTCCGTGCAGAAAATCTCATTCACAGCCACTAACCCGGGACTCTGGTGGAGGGAGGGCTGAGGCGACTAGAGTTGCATAAGGAGAGTGTAAAGTTGGAGGCCCAGGGAGAGACACTGTGGGGAACAACCACCAGAACACCTGTGCTGAGGCATTCTCCAGTACTGCAGTTGCCATCTTTCTTGGGTGGAGCAGTCCCCTCTGAATGGCATCAGCCTGGGGGAAAGCAAATGCTCCACCCTCGGGAGTCTCTCCTGCCCAGCCATGGAGTCTGGGTCGTGCTGAGAAGTCAGGAAGCAGGGGGAGCGTCAGCGACACAGTTTTCTGGTGTTGAGGCTGGAGCTTTTCCCCACACACTCCTGAGTCTATGACGGGTGCTTCCGCTACACAGGAGACAGTAGAAACTGTCTGAAGTGCAGGCAGACCACATCTCTGGGTCTCAGAGGCCACACCCACCAGACTCCTGGGGCCACACTCTACTAAGGTCTGTTAAAAAAGTATGAACAGACTGACACCTGGTGCCAAGGGGTGGAGACATGCCCACCACTCTTCATAATCCCTGAATTGTCACAGGTTCTAGACTCTACCCTACCACAGGTTTTTTCAGTGGCTGAGTCCAACAAGTAGCCAGCAGACAAAGGCTGCAGGACACAAGACTGAGGGAACTTTGGCCTTCTAAGTGGACCTTCCCCCAGGCCCACTAAAAGCCAGCCTGAGTGTTCAGCTTGGTATTTCCATGAGCACCTGGGCCCAGCAGAGGCAGCCACAAACTCTGAATTGCTAATAGCTCCAAGAAGGTTGCTAAGAACAAGTCATGGTCAGTGTTTCCCACTAATCTGTGCTGGATTCCTGTAAGTGAGGCCCAGGGCTGGCACACACAGTAGCCACTTTAGAGAGCATCTGTTCAGGATCCAACAAGCCTTGTAGTGGGGTATAATGAAGAAGGGTTCCTCATGCTTGAACCATCTGAGGTGAAGTCTGGACTCTGTAATCAAAACTGGCACAGTAGTTCATGTGCGTTGGATAGGGTAGAGTTTCACAATTAGGCAGCCTGGGTGCTGGAAATCCTGCCCTGCTGGACTAGATTCAACAGGGGGAAGGGAAAGAGGCTTGAAGCATGGACATTTACAGTATGGGTCCCTGTGAGCCTATGTTGGATCTGGTCAAGGGGCTTAGCCACTTTCTAGGGGTGGGGTACAGTCAGCCCAGGAGAGGACTCCCTCAGTCTTTCTCCCTGATACCACAGTCTCATCCGGTGTTAGAAATTTTACAGAAGGGACTATCAGCCCCACTTGATCTGAACCTGCTGCTCACCTTGTTGGGGAGAAATAAAATTTGAGTATCCAGCAGTGGCTGAGGGATTAGGCTCTGGAGTAGGGGGCACATCCCCTGTACTGAGCTCCTGACCAAGAGACCCCTGAAGTAGGGGGTCCCACTAATGTTGCATTCCCAACCTCAGCTACCTTAACCCAACAAGCTTGCAACCTGCAGAGGTGTTGTTGTTTGGGTGAGGCCAGTCTGAGCCCACACTACAGTATTTCTACTGGAGAATCTGTGGGAAGACCAGGTAGCTGCAAGAGGAGGTAGACCAGCTGAAAAGTGCAGGCAAATCTTACCGAGCTTGGGGCTTTCACATAGCTGTTGTCATCTTTAAGCAGGAGGAAGCTGATCCTTATAGACAGGTTGGCCCACCCCCACACTACCAAGACACAGAAAACAAAGACACAAATAGCAAAATGAGCAGTAGGTGCGGACAGGTAGCCCACAGCAGGTTACAAACAACAACTGATGCCAACCCAAGAAGATCTAAAACCAGCAAAATTAATAGTGGGTGGCAGAGAGTACCAACCCTGGAGTCAGCTAGCTACACAAGCACCACGCCCAAAGGAGGAGTCTAGCAGGCACTAGACACAGTGGAGAATAAATATGTCTAACATGACAGACACTGCCCTTAGAGCCAGCCAGCCTGAAGGACTAAACACACCCACAAAAGGACCAACAGCATTCAACACTCACACACAACAGGAGAAAAAATAATAACCTCAAGAAGCATTCCTAAAACAAGGAAAACAAGTGGCCTGGAGGACAGTACCACTGAACCCATCTTCCTCATAAAGATATCACAAAAATTTCAAATTCAGACAGTACTACCTAATACACAGATAAAATGGGCAAGAAAATGCTACCAAAACGAGTCAACAACAAGAGAAATCCCCAGAAAAAGAACTAAATTAAATGGAAGTAACTAAACTACCAGATGCAGATTATAAAATAATGATTTTTAGGATGTTCAAGGATCTTAGAGAAACAATGTGTGGACATAATGAACACCTAAATAAAGAGATAGCAAGCATCAAAAAAGAACATTGAAATAATAAAAAAGAACCAGTCAGAAGTGACAAATACAATATCAGAAATGAAGACTGCACTAGAAGGAATCAACAGCAGGCTGGATGAAGCAGAGGATCAAATCAATGATTTAGAATACAAGATAAACAAGCACAGAAGTAGAGCAGCAAAACGAAAAGAGGCACAAAAAGACTGAGGAAACTCTAAAAGACCTCAGTGACAACATGAAGAGAAACAAAATCCGCATCATAGCAGTTCCTGAAGAAGAAGAAAACAAACAAAGGATAGAGAATCTGTGTGAAGAAATTATAGCTGAAAATTTCCCTAAATTGATGAAGGAAAAAGTCATACAAGTTCAAGATGGACAAAGAGTCCCATTAAACAGAAACTCATGGAGACCTACACCAAGACACAACATAATTAAAATGCAAAAGTTAAATGACAAAGGAAGAATACTAAAAGCTGCAAGAGAAAAGCAGTTAATTACCTACAGAGAAGCCCCCATAAGGATGACATCTGACTTCTCAATGGAAACACTTGAGGCCAGATTATTCAAAGTGATGGGAAACAAGAACCTACAACCAAGTCTACTTTATCCAGTAAGGCTATCATTTAAAATTAAAGGAGAAATAAAAAGCTTCCCAGACTAAAAAAGAGTCAAGGAATTCATTTCAACCAAACCAGCACTGAAAGAAATGTTAATGGGCCTGCTGTAAAAAGAGCAAAGGAAAAAAAAATTGAGATAAGGAGGATTGTAGATTTAAAGAATAAAATGGCAATAAATAAGTACATATCAATAATAACCTTAAATATAAATGGACTAAATGCTTCAATCAAAAGACATAGGGTAGCTCCATGGACAAGAAAACAGGACCTGTACATATGCTGTCTACAAAACACCCAGCTCAAAACAAAAGATGCACATAGACTGCAAGTAAAGAAATGAAAAATGTATTTCATGCAAATGGAAATGAAAAAGAAGCTGGGGTAGCAATACTTATATCTGAAAAAATAGATGTGAAAACAAAGGCTTCAGTAGGGATAAAGAAGGTCACTACATAATAATAAAGGGAACAATCCAACAGTAGGATATAATCATTGTAAATATTTATGTGCCTAATATAGGAGCATCTAAATATATAAAGCAGATTTTGATGAACATAAAGGGCAAGATTGACAGAAGGAGATTTTAAAACCCCACTAACATCACTGGACAGATTCTCCAGACAGAAAATTAACAAAGAAACAACAGCCTTAAATAACACACTAGATCAGTGGTCGGCAAACTGCAGCTCGCAAGTCACATGCAGATCTTTGACCCCTTGAGTGCGGCTCTTTGGCCAGCTTAGGAGTACCCTAATTAAGTTAATAACATTGTACCTACCTATATAGTTTAAGTTTAAAAATTTTGGCTCTCAAAAGAAATTTCAATCTTTGTACTGTTGATATTTGGCTCTGTTGACTAATGAGTTTGCTGACCACAGCACTAGATCAACTTCATTAAATTGACATATTCAGAACCTTGCACCCCAAAGCAGCAGAATATACATTCCTTTCAAGTGTTCTCGGTACATTCTCTAGGACAGACTACATGTTAGGACACAAAATAAGTCTCAATAAATTTAAGAAGACTGAAATCATATCAAGCAACTTTTCTTATCACAATGGCATGAAACTAGAAATCAACTACAATAGAAAAACATTCAAACACTTAGAGGCTAAATTTATGTTATTAAATAGCAAATGGGTTAACAACGAGATTAAGGAAGAAATAAAATATTTTCTTGAAACAAATGAAAGTGAACATACAACAACTCAAAATTTATGGAACACAGCAAAAGCAGTCCTGAGAGAAAAGTTCATAACATTACAGGTATACCTTAAGAAGCAAAAAGAAAAGCTCAAACAAACAACTTAACCCTGCAAATAAAAGAACTAGAAAAAGAACAACAAATAAATCCCAGAGGAAGTAGAAGAAAGAAAATAATAAAGACCAGAGCGGAAATAAAAAACATAGAGACTAATAAAACAATACAAAAGATCAATGAAATCAAGAGCTGGTTCTCTGAAAAGGTAAACAAGATTGACGAACCCTTAACCACACTCATCAAGAAAAGAGAGAGGACTCAAATAAATGAAATTAAAAATGAAAGTGGAGAAGTAACAACTGACACCACAGAAATACAAAGTATGGTAAGAAAATACTAAGAAGATTTATATGCAAAAAATTGGACAACTTAGGTGAAACAGATAAATTCCTAAAAACATACAATCATCCAAAACTCAATCTGGAAGAATCAGAAAACCTAAGCAGACCGAATACAACAAATAAAATTGAAACAGTTATAAAAAAACTCCCAGCAAATAAAAGTGCTGGACCAGACGGTTTCACAGATGAATTTTACCAAACATTGAAAGAAGAACTGACACCTATTCTGAAGCTATTTCAAAAATTTCAAGAGGAGGGAAGACTTCCAAGCTCCTTTTATGAGGCAAGCATTATCCTCATTCCAAAACCAGCTAAAGACACCACAAAGAAAGAAAACTATAGGCCAATATACTTGTTGAACATAGAAGTTAAAATTCTCAAGAAAATATTAGCAAACTGGATCCAGCAATACGTTAAAAAAAATCATACATCATGATCAATGGGATTTATTCTGGGGAGACAAGGCAGGTACAACATTTGCAAATCAATCAATAAGATTCATCACATAAACAAAAGAATAAAAATCACATGATTATATCAATAGATGCAGATAAAGCATTTGATAAAATCCAGCACCCATTTATGATCAAAACTCTCAGCAAAGTGGGAATATAAGGAACATACTTCAACATAATAAAGGCCGTCTATGACAAACTGACAGCCAACATCATACTCAATGAGCAAAAATTAAAAGCAATCCCCTTAATATCAAGACCAAGGCAGGGGTGCCCCCTTTCACCACTCTTATTCAACATAGTTCTGGAAGTCCTAGCCACAGCAATCAGACAAGAAGAAGAAATAAAAGGCATCCAAATTGGAAAATAAGTAAACCTAACATTATTTGCTGATGACATAATACTGTAAATAGAAAACCCTAATGTCTCAGTCAAAAAATTTACGAGACCTGATAAATGAATTTGGCAAAGTGGCAGGATATAAAATTAATATTCAGAAATTAGTGGCATTTTGATACACCAATGATAAACTGTCTGAAAAAGAAATGAAGGAAACAATCCCCTTTATTATTGCAACAACAAAGAGTACCTAGAAGTAAATTTATCCAAGGAAATAAAAGGCTCATACTCAGAAGATTATGACATTGAAAAAAGAAATCAAGAAAGATACAAACAAGTGGAAGCATATACCGTGTTCATGGGTAGGAAGAATAAACATCATTAAAATGTCTATATTACCCAGAGCAATTACAGATTCAATACAATTCCTATTAAAATAACAATGGCATACTTCAAAGATAAAGAACAAATATTCCAAAAATTTATATGGAACCTAAAAAAACACGAATAGCCCCAGCAATCTTGAAAATGAAGAACAACGTGGGAGGTATCACACTTCTTGATATCAAGTTATACTATAAGACCATTGTAATCAAAACAGCTTGGTATTGGCATAAAAACAAGCATACAGATCAATGGAACAGAACAGAGAACCCAGAAATAAACACACACCTTTATGGTAAATTGATATTTGACAAAGGAAGTAAGAGCATACAATGGAGTAAAGATAGTCTCTTTAATAAATGGTGTTGGGAAAATTGGACAGATACATAGAAAATAATGAAACTAGACCATCAATTTATACTATTCACAAAAATATACTCAAAATGGATAAAAGATTTAAATGTAAGTCACAAAACCGTAAACATCTTGGAAAAAAACATAGGCAGTAAACTCTCCAATATCTCTCGTAGCAATATTTTTGCCAATTTATCTCCATGGGCAAGTGAAATAAAGGACAAAATAAACAAATGGGACTATATCAAACTAAAAAGCTTTTGCACTGCAAAAGACACCATTAACAAAATAAAAAGACAACTCACACAATGGGAGACATATTCGCCAATACATGTGATAAGGGGTTAATAACTAAAATTTATAAAGAACTTGTAAAACTCAACACCAGGAAGGTAAACAATCCAATTAAAAAATGGGCAAAGGGGCCCTGGACGGTTGGCTTAGTGGTAGAGTGTCAGCCTCGTGTGTTGAAGTCCCAGGTACAATTCCCAGTCAGGGCATACAAGAGAAGTACTCATCTGCTTCTCCCTTCTTCCCCCTCTCCTTTCTCTTTATCTCTGTCTTCCCTTCCCACAGCCAAGGCTCCACTGGAGTGAAGTTGGCCTGGGAGCTGAGGATGGCTCCATGGCCTCCACCTCAGGTGCTAAAATGGCTCTGGTTGACATGGAGCAATGCCCCAGATAGGCAGAGCATTGCCCCCTAGTAGGCTTGCTGGGTGGATCCCAGTCGGGTGCCGACGGAGTCTGTCTCTCTGCCTCCCTGCTTCTCACTTCAGAAAAAAAAATATATATATATATATATATAAATAAATACATAATTAAATTAAAAAAAATTAAAAAATGGGCTAAAGATCTGAATAAATACTTCTCCGAAGAGGACATACAGATGGCCAATATGAATATAAAAAAAATTCAACGTCACTAATCATCAGAGAAATGTAAATTAAAACAACAATGCGATACCACCTCACACCTGTCAGAATGGTGCTCATTAACAAATCAACACACACTAAGTGCTGGCCAGAATGTGGAGAAAAGGGAACCCTCCTTCACTGCTGGTAAGAATGCAGACTTGTGCAGCCACTGTGAAAAATAGTATGGTGTTTCTTCAAAAAATTAAAAATGGAACTGCCTTTTGACCCAGCTAGCCACTTTTAGGAATATATTGTAAGAATACAAAATCACTAATTCAAAAGAAGATATGCACTCCCATGTTTATGGCAGCATTGTTTACAATAATAGCCAAGATCTGAAAGTAGCCCAAGTGTCCGTTAGTGGATGAGTGGATTAAAAAGCTGGTGTTCATATACACAATGAAATACTACATGGTCATGAAAATAAGGAAATCTTACCTTTTGCAATGACATGGATGGACCTGGAGATTATTATGCTAAGTGAAATAAGCCAGACAGAGAAAGACAAATATCATATGATCTCACTTATATGTGGAATCTAATGAACAAAGTGAACTGAGGAACAAACTAGAGGCAGAGGCGGCGTCACGGGGAGCAGAGGAATAGCTGTCAGAGGGAAGGGGGATGAGGGGATAGGATCAGAGAAGGTGAAGGGATTAGTGAAATTATATATACATAACACAGAGATACAGTTAACAGGACAGCAAATCCCAGAGGGAAGGCAGAAAGGAATTAGAGGTAGGGGGTGTAATATGGGACGTGGGGGTGGAAGATGAGGGTGTTTTATTGAGTGGATCACTTGAATCCATGTTAACACAAAAATTAAAATTAATAATAAAAAAAGAATACTGGTGGAGCCACTTGCCTCTCTTAAACAAGGTACTTAACCTTAAGTAGTTGTACTAAGCATCTCATTTCCTTCATGTACATTGATTTGGAATGACAATACCTTGGGGGTCATTATGGGAATTAAATATAATTACATAATATTGAGAAAACGTGCAGTATTTTACCTGACAGTTATAAAAATGGCTACGAGCTTTATTCACTGTGTCAAGTCTCAGCCCCAATCTGACGTTTCACTAGACAACCCTACCAGACTATTGGTTTCTCAAGTCTTACTCATCTCTGAATTCTTAGAGCATAGCACTTGGCTCACTGTGTTTAATACATGTTTGTTGAACATAACTAAACATATGGAACTCCGTTGGAAGATGGGGTACGTCTGGGTAAGAATCAGGTAAAAATTTTCTCATCAGTACTCAACCACTAGTTTGACCAAAAAGTTGTTTGTTCATTATCCACTTCGTTATTTTTCTAGGATGGTGATTTTATCTTTGTGTGTGTGTGTCTTCAGATAGTAGAGAGAGATTAATCTAGAGGAATCAGATATCTCAGTAATTCTTAAGCTATTAAACAATGGGAGTGAAGACCCATTCATATATGGAAAGCCTTACTTCTTTTTTGTGTGTGTGACAGAGACAGAGAGAGAGACAGATAGGGATGGACAGACAGGCAGGAAGGGAGAGAGATGAGAAGCATCAGTTCTTCGTTGTGGCTCCTTAGTTGTTCATTGACTGCTTTGTCATATGTGCCTTGACCAGGGGGCTACAGCAGAGTGAGTGACCCCTTGCTCTAGCCAGCAACCTTGGGCTTCAAGCCAGAGACCTTGGGGTTTCAAACCTGGGTGCTCAGTCCAACATTCTATCTACTGTGCCACTGCCTGGTCAGGTTGTAAAGCCTTACTTCTTATCCTCAACCATTAAAAGCTGATCTCATGTCAACACAATAAATTAAAAAAAAAAAAAAAAAGCCTGACCGGGTGGTGGCGCAGTGAATAGAGCGTCGGACTGGGATGTGGAAGACCCAGGTTCAAGACCCTGATCTCGCCAGCTTGAGCATGGGCCCATCTGGCTTGAGCAAAAGCTTGCCAGCTTGGACCCAAGGTCGCTGGCTCCAGCAAGGGGTTGCTCGGTCTGCTGAAGGCCTGCGGTCAAGGCACATATGAGAAAGCAATCAATGAACAACTAAGGTGTTGCAACGGCAATGAAAAACTGATGATTGATGCTTCTTATCTCTCTCCTTTCCTGTCTGTCTGTCCCTGTCTAACCCTCTCTCTGACTCTCTGTCCCTGTAAAAAAAAAAAAAAAAAAAAAAAAAAAAAAAGCTGATATCTACACCAAACTAACTGACTCTTCCTGTTTTCAACTCTTAACAAGACATGCTAAGAATAGCACAGATGGGCATAGTGAAAAGAAATCAGATATTGAAGAATTATATTTATTTTTGGTCATAAAGTTTATAAACCCAGTGGTACCTAAAAGTATTCCACATTTCATTGTGTTAAGTAGCTTTTAAAAAGATCTGATTAAAATCTGTTTTAGGGTCAAATACTCTATTACTGGCACATAATTCTCATTATTCCTGAAGGCCTCCAGCCATTAAACTGGTAGAGTCCTAATAGAAATTGATAACCTATTTGTTTATAAGAGGGCATTGATGTTTCAAGCTCTGATTACCACAGAGATTACCTTTTCCCACGTGCTTCCTTATTACCTGCAAGGCACTGGTTGAAGCCCTTCTTTTTCATGTGATTCATTCTTGACTAACGTAGGGGATCAGAAGCCATAGTGAGAGCTTCAGGAATTTTTCTTGTCTTTACCTAACGCATTATGGTTGAACTATTTTCTGTGTGTATATCACCATCTTAGATAGTTTGTTATTATACTAGAAAAGCTTTTTGGCTTGGGAAACAATATGTACAAAATGAGTAAATATTAACTAGAAATTTCAGAAATTAAAATACTGGCTCTTGTTGCGCTTTATAAACTTTTGGTTAGGGTCCTGTGATATGAATGGCTGACGGCAGGCTTTCTTCTCCTAATTACACCTGCTGTGTGTCTTCCAAAACTTTCCAGTGCTAGAAAATGAAATGAACTTGCCTTGCCCTGGTAAGTACCTATCGCTCGGAATTCCATCATAACCTTCAGTGCCCTGCGAGGACATTGACCTTTTAGTGATTATGACTCATCAGTTCCATCCTGAGCAATCTCATTCTGTCTCTGCTCCTCTTCTCTTCAGCCAACTTGTTTATTCTTCTGTCTTACATGACTTTTGCTCAGTCATGTCATAAGAGGGACTTTTCTTAAGTCTCTGTCCCTTTGTACTTTCCTTCTTTTCACGTCATTTGAGACAAAACCCATTCATGGGTAATCGGTACTACTTGGGATATGACTGCATCAAAGAAAAGGTGTATGTTTGAATTGGTCTAAACATAATCAATACTAAAATGAAGGGGACTAAGAGTTACTGAGTACCTTTATGTGATCAGAACTATATTATCTGTTAACTCAATCCTCACTGTTATCCTATTAATAGTAGATACAGTTACTCCTGTCTTATAGCTGAGAAAGTTCAAGATCAAATTCTAGGGTGTGCTCTGTTTAACTTTGGAAGTTTATTTTTTCCCCTTGCTTTTGAAAGGACCCGGAAAGTATCTTAGAATCTCTAAGTCTCTATTAATTAACCTATGTACCTATTAGATACCATGATCTTGGTTAAGATTTCCTTATCTTCCTCTAAGTAATTATGCATTGTCTTCAAGCTTCTGTATTCCAGATAAACATGACAATAGTATTTTATTCAGTTGCATTATCTTTTGTTTTTTAATTGCAACACTTACAAAAGTGTGTCTAATTATTTTCTTCACTATAAATAAATATATATATATATATATATATATATATATTTTAAAATATATTATGGGTTAAACAGGGTCTTGGGTAAGCTTTCAAAGCAACCAATAATTTATAAAGAAAAGTCCCAAATTTTAAACAATTAATTATAAATTAACTCTTGTTGCAAAATCGATGTAACTTCCTAAGAATTATGATTAAATGTTTGATGGTGACTTTTAAATAGGTAGGTTGAATATATTGCATTCAGAAGATGCACTGGTTATTGAGGGATGTGAAGGTCAGAGAGTAAAATTTAATTACTTCTCTCTGTATATGCTAAGGGTAAAATTTAAAGTAAAAACATTCCAAGTAAAAAGTGTTCTTTTATAGTTAATATCTGAAGAAACTCCAAACTCTGCTAAAATGCTTCATTCATCATTTATTTGCCCAATGGCATCAAGCAAAAAAAGTCTTCAGTCATGAATTTAGACAAGTGACTTCATTTGTCTAAAATAGTATTTTTAATTTAAAGTAATGCAGTATGAAGTTAATTAGGATTTTAAAGCAATCATAATCATTGTCATACTAAATATATTGACGGAAACTAATAATGAGTTTAAAGACTCTGGGTCATTTTAAAATGCTGGAAAGGTAAAGAACAGATACTTTTATCTGTATTTTGTTTTCTTGAGCAAATTTTTAGTGATATGAATTTTAATGCATTTGCTACTTTATAAACCCCTATTGGGATGGGAGTGAGGAAACCATAATTGCTGGGCTATTACATTAAACAGTAAGCTATTAGACCACAAGACTTAGAGGGTGACAGAGGACAATTTGACTTTGGGTGATATGTATGCAACATAATTGAATGATAAGATAACCTGGAGATGTTTTATTTGAACATATGTACCCTGATTTATTGGTGTCACCCATTAAAATTAATAAAAAAAAACCACTTCTATTTGTAATAGCATGACACAGGACGGCATGTTGGCTAAATAAGTCCCTGTAAAAGCAATCCGATAGACCTGCTCTGTCCTCTACAGTAGCCACTAGCCACATGTAACTACTGAACACTGGAAGTATAGCTAGTGAGAACTGAAAATGTTATACATTTAAAATAAATTCTGGATTTCAAAGACAACCGAAAAAGTAAAACATCTCATTAACAAATTTTTATTGGTTCTATATTGTATTATAACATTTTGTATATACTGGGCTAACAAATATTTATGAAAATTAATTTCACCTGTTTCTTCTTTACTCTTAAATGTGGATACTCGAAACTTTAAATGACATAACTGCTTTGCATAATATCTGTGTCCTTAGCACCACTATGGGCAGTAATAAAAGGGCATGCGTAAGAAACACATGTGCACAGCATTTTTGCCATGACCTTGCATAAATTCAAATTAGTATTCCCTTAGGTTAAATTAAGCTTTATTATTTGAGAAAGTAGTTAGCTTATCAGGAATAGAGCTGCAATCAAGCTGTTCATAGTAAGTACTTTTATGGACTCACACTTAAAACCATTGAATATCACTTTATATACTTCAAAATACTATCATATATATTTTTTTCTCATTTAATTCTCAGAACACCATCTTGATAATGTTTTACTTTTGAAAAGTAGTGCCTGACTTATTTTTTAATCTCAAACATACCTCAGAGAGGTATCTTAGTCTCCCCCTGGCAGAGGCTTAGTATAGTAGAGACTGTCCTTGGTGGGACATGAGGTGATATGAAAAAGCCTCTCAGGTTTAAAGTTTTCTAAAATTACCCTTCTCTGACATTTGGAAGTCCCCTCTGAGATGTCTGTGTGCCACCTTGATGAAGTCCAATAGACTGTGCTGCTTAAGAGCAGGTCTCATGGGTTTATACCTGAAGTCCAGATAGATTTTTTTTTTGGCTTCCAGAGTGATCCTAAGCAGCAAAGAAAACTTTAGCTTTACTGACATTGTTTTCTAGGTTTTATTATTTTCTTTTTCTTTTCAACCTCCTTTCCTGATTTTTTGTTCTAACATTTACAACACGCCCAGCTAATAAGTCATTTCCCACTGGTGGCAGTAACGACTGAGTTTGGTTTCATGGTCTGACCATTTGGTGATCAGAGGATCTAATTTATTAGTCATTTTGTTTTCCTGCCTGCCTATTTGTAAACCTAAATTAAATAAAAATGTATTTTATGTCCATTATAAAGGACACCAGTTCTTGGAGATCTTGACTGGCAAATTTTCGTGCTTCTATGTTTTGTTTTAACCTGTGGATGAAACCGCAGGATAGAAGCTATAAATTGTGTGTGTGTGCGTGTGTGCATGTGTGTATGTGTAATTCAGAAAAGCCTTTACCTTTTCTGTCAGTGTGAGGTATTTTCCTACATCCTGGGAGTATTAATACATTATTACAACCCATAAACTACAGCTGTTCTGTTTGAACTGGTTTATAGTGGTAAAAAGGCACTTACATAAATTTAATATTCCTCCTAAATTAACAGACAGTAAGTAAAACTTCTTACACTTTAGAAGTGCTAGAGTTGAAAAAACATTTCTTAAGAAACTGCTCACTCATTTTTGTAAAAAAAAGAAAAACACAAAAAACCCAAGTTCACAAAATTAAGGTTAATTTTTCAACAAATTGGACAAGCAACTTTGGTTTATAAAAGAAAGTCTTGTCTTTTTCTTTAGTTTACAGTTACTGAGTTTGTTTATCTATTTAATTTTTTATTGATTTTAGCGAGAGAGAGAGAGAGAGAGAGAGAGAGAGGAAGAAAAAGAAACACGGACTTGTTCTACTTATTTATGCACCTATTTGTTGATTCTTGTGTGTGCCCTGACCAGAGATAAAGCTCCCTAATCTTGGTGCCCCGATCAGGATAAAGCCTAACCAACTGAACTCTTCCAGCTAGGGTCAGAGTTTGTTTTATAAAATATATTTGAGTTTGTTTTCTTATAAACTATTTAATCTAAATTTCTTAAACTTCTTATGCTGGTTTAGAATTATTTATTAGATAGAAATGCAAAAAAGATAAAAATTTGTGTTTAACTTTGATATAATCATAATTCTGATAAACCTTTGTAACAAAAACTGTTTGCAGTATATCATTTACCAGTGACTTACATGTTATTTAAAACAATCATTCTATGTATTTGTAGTAAGTTTACTTTCTCCTCTATATGTAGAATAGGCTTGAGGACGACCTTCAAACTCAAGCTGTCATATAGGTTGAAGGCAAAAATATCTCTTGGAAAACAGGAGATGCACTGGCATGTACGTACTGTGTTGGGCAGATAAAATATATTATGCTCACTTTGTTAAAGATAGCGCTGCCCACATGCAAGTCCGTTGATATTAATGTGTTTTGGGGGACAGGCTGTGGGCAGGCCGGGTCGTTATAGCCTATGCCTTAGTTTTAAGATTAAGCTTTTCTCCACACCCTTGACTGATTGGATGATGTAGGGTGGTGCACTCTCATGAGGAATCCCATTGTGCCTCAGATGAATGACTTTGTATCAGAGACATTCTTGTTTGTAGATTGGATTAAGGGTTTGGATTTCTACAGTATAAAGTGGGGCAGGCCGGGAGCTTGCTCTCTCTCGGTTCCTGAGGTTAGTATCAGAGAGGAGAGCAGATTAAGGCTACGTGGAGGAGGCCAGGAGAAGCAGCCAAGATGGAGGAGTGCTGAGGAAGAAGCCAGTTTGTGAAGAGAGATTGTGCAGGAAGAGATGGGGAACAGAGGTGAATAAATCTGGTGAGCTAGAAACCTTTGATTCTAGGAAACTCGGATAAGTCAGTAGCTTTGTGAGCACTGAATGAGTGGGTTTTGGAGCCCAGTGTGTGTTTTTGCTTGCCCGCCGGGTGCAAGCTAGAATTAAAGCTGATGGCTCAACAGTTCTTGGCTCCGTTGTTTCATTACCGACTGTCCGAATGCAATGCGAACCTGCATAGGCCAGGCGGCTGTGATGGTGGCCTTGGGTACTGGCTTTACATACTGCTTCATGTGTGCTACATTACCATGTGTTTGTAGAGCACACCAGCCTCAGGCAACACAGTGGGCTGAGGTGTGGACAGAAAACATTATTGATTGTATTGACTTAGAGATTGGATTTAGCATTGTAGAATATTCTTTGGTTGTTTATGGTAAAAAGAAAAAAATAATAATCTGATACATTTGATTCCAGTAACCACTCTTAACTAGACTAGACTGAAAAAGGCAGGACTAAAGGTGAAGAGATTGGCTAAGAATATTTGCAATAATCTAAATTAAAAAATAATGGGAACCTACACTAAGGAAATGTCAGATTTAAGAGAGAAAAGAGGATCAATTGTAGAGATATTTAGTTGGTAGAACCAATCTGATGTGATACCTGATTGGATACAAAGGGATGGTAAAACAGAGAAAAATACCTATACTGGATAAGTGGGTGAGTGATCACGCTATTTATTTAGATGGAAAATGCATCAGGAGACACAGTAGTTTTGCGAGGGAGAAGAGGAGTCTGTTCTTGGAGATGGTGTTTATGGTATTGTGAAATATACAGGTAGAAATATCCAGTAGAATATACAAATACATATATACTAGAAATATAGGTCAGGAGCTCAAGGGAGATGTCTGCAACAAAGACAGAAGCTGGAAGTCATTAACTTCCAATTGAGTGGCATGGACCAGATAAAGTATAGAGAGCAATCATGGGGAAGAGAAACACTGAGGAACAGAAACCTGAGCATGAGGCTGGGTAGGGCGTTAGGGTGAAAAGAGGAAAACCAGGAGGGAACAATATCAGAGGAGCCATAAGAGAGAAGAATTTCAAGATGGAGAAAGTGAGTGATGGGGTCAGATGCTTCAGATACAGCGGTAAGAAGTAGGATGCACTAGCCCCATAAATTCTGACCTCTGTAAGAATTCAGTAAAGGGGTGGGTGTGGAAACCAAACCAACTAGGATCAAGATTGAGGGGAGGTGGCAGAGACGAGGTCTGTGCAGTGCAGCAGCAGAGTCTGTGCTTGTAGTGCATGCATCTGACTAGCAGGGAGAGGTGGGAAATAACCGCTGGGTGGAGGAGGAGAGCGTGAAGGAGACGTTAATTAATTAGTTAATTAGATCAGACAGACTTGAATAGAGTTACATCTCAGAAGAAAAAGAAAGTAACAAAAAGAAGTCTCCAAAATATTTAGAATATTTTTGAAACATACTGCCCAAGAAGGAAGATTGAGAGAGCCAGGGGAGAGCATCAGCTTGCAACACTCAGCGAGGAAGGAAACAGTGGATATTAAATATGCACTTCAGAAGTCTGGTTCCTTTTATAACTGGTATAGGTTTAAGAATTTCATAATAACCTAGCTTCCTAACCCAATTTTGCAGATGAGACAACTCATTAAAAACAAAAATTCAGATTTTACTAGAATTTGGAATCTCTCCTTTCATTGGTCTCTAATCTTTGTTTAAAACAAATAATAAGTACATTTAACTTTTATTTAATTGACTTATGTTAAAACCTTTGAGGAATTAAAGGTAAACTGTAACTCAATGAAGATACTCACAATTCGAACAAGCCAGGATAAGGTAGATGTTGATGTTGAATAGTGTGTATTGTAATGGTAGGGTGGGCTTTGATCATCTTCCCATGTCTCATAACGCTCTGCATAAAACACAGCTCTCTTTGGGTTCAAAGCACCAATTGGCTATAAAAAGAGAAAAAGATGC
The DNA here is from genome assembly GCA_037038555.1 of Rhynchonycteris naso. NCBI lineage: Eukaryota > Metazoa > Chordata > Mammalia > Chiroptera > Emballonuridae > Rhynchonycteris > Rhynchonycteris naso. The sequence continues at coordinate 111,265,196 of CM072998.1, read as the reverse complement.
ATTTTGTTCAATATAACCATACAAGACATTCTATATTAGGACTCTTTATCTTGAAGTATTTACTGTTAATTAATTTTAACCATAGATCACAAAGAAGTGATTTTATATTATATTTGCAACAAATTTTATTTTGATATTAACTACAAATCATTACACTTGCTAAGAGTCACTCCAAAAGGTTGTTTATGTTTGCAAGGCTTCTAGATTTTACTCAAAGTTTCATTAAACTGGATTAGCAGAGATGATCGAGTTTGAACTGTTAAGGTAAAATCAGTATTTTTCATGTTATTTTCCTGTCTACTGAACAACCATTATGAATATTTAGCTTGATCATAGGAGATCTAATGGGAAAGAGAAGCACTGACCCTGTTAGAGAAAACCTTGTCTTAGCCTGTGACCTTGAGGGCAAAAGGCAACATCCCCCATATGGAAACTGTGCATTGGTGGAACGTTAGTTCCATACTGTTACTATGCAGCAGAAGCATGTATCCTTTCTACTGAGTTAAACTGCAAACTAAAGGCTGATGGAAAGAAATAATCTAGACAATTCAGAGTCACTGGAAAGCTTCTTTTTAAGGCCACAGAGACCTTTCTTATCAGTACGACTGACCACACTACCGACTATGACATTAGTCCCTAGAGCGAAGCGTAGTGTAAAGTCCTCAGGATACAATATATACTTTTCTTTCAACAAAGCATGTGTTAATTAGATCATTGTCTCAAATTTCTTGGCACAACTAATTATTAAGCATTTCTAGTGTACAGTCCTCATAATTTCAAATAGCAAACTACCTTAGCTTAAGTTTTTGTCTGATTTTGGTTTAATGGGATATGGAGTCCACTCTAATGATACCAAATAGCTACATTATCTTATTTTCGGTTGTGTACTCCAAACATAAAGGTTCACACAGAAAACAAAAGATGAATACTAAGTATAAAGTATAACTCCTTTTTTTTCAAAAATTTAATATTACTAGTTAACTATGAAATTCTCCCCAAGGCTTAATTTTCACAAGTAGTAGAAAATTAGTGTTTTAGTGGAACAAATAATTTTACACAAGAGGGACAGATTCATTTATAAATTCCTCGTCAGCTTTTTCTTCTGGTCCTTGGAGAGTAATCTACACCACACAGTGTTGTCAGCACTTAACAATCGCTCAGAACTTCCATAATAACCTCTTATCTGTGAGGGCTTTTATATGGAATATTAAAACTGTCTGTAAATTATGTTCACTTTAACTTAATTATGACTTAACAAAGACAAAAAATGTAATAATTTACTTTTTAAAGGTTTGGGTTTAAATATATTTTAAAAATATTCTAAGGATCATACTTCATTGTGTTAAATCTCAATGGTATCCCTGAAATCATTTTATTCAGATGTAAAAAGGTAATGTAATTTCATTGAATGCGACATAAAATATTGATGATATTTAAAACAAATAATCATTTTTTTATGTAAAAAAGTAATTAGTATAGCAGAATGGATATGAGTTATGTTATAATTTAGTAACAGATATAGTAAGTTTATTTCATTTAAAATGGCCTACATATGTTATACTTATTTAGGTATGAAGATATCTATTTTTCTAACTCAATATTATATTTTTTCAAACATTTAACAGAGTTAATACTGTCTTCTGTCTTGACTATGTTGATAGACCTTTCACAAGCTTAACATGTCTGCACAATCCTTAAAGACTGACCTTATTTGAAATTGTTTGTTCTGCTATATCTCACAAGACATTCTTGAAAAAAGAAACACAGTCCTTCCTCTAATCTTTTCCAGCCTTCTCCTCAACTACTGGAAAAGAGATATAGTAAGTATTTACATCTTTTATCGAAGTTTCATTGTCTCTTGCTGAACTGTTTCATACTATAGCACTTCATAGGAGACAGTTGCACAGTATTAAATTCTGTACATGCCTTCATTAGTGACTGCTTAAAATACATTTCTAATTTTGAATTTTTATCTAATGCATTTAGAAATGAATTTTATAAAAAATGTAAATAACTTGGTTTGTACTTATTATTTTGCTATTATTTCCTTTCTAATAATCAAAAAGCAATAAATCATTCCATTAAAAAATGCTGCAAAATGTCTGTTTGGAAAATGAGAATTTTATCACAGGTAATGTTATTTTCCCATAGAATCCAAACAGATCTATCAATTTATCTATCATCTACCTACTTACCTACATAAAATTTATAAGGTAAGTTTGTTATCCTTTCAAAATTTGAGCAAATAATGCAATGTTAGTACTATCTGAATTTAAAAAATGAATAAGGTAAGAATCCTTGTGAAAATGTAAAACTATACTTAATAAAATTTATAAATTTATTTTACAAACCTTTTCAATTTTTATCCTAATTATGTAGCAACAGTTTCATTTTTCTCTTCAACAGGAGGCATCACATGCAGCCACCTCTATGCTTTTTAGGTGCTTCTGTACAAAGAGGTTTAATTGAAAGTTCAGATCTTACTATTAGATTATTATTTTGTCTTTAAGTTGTCATAAATGCTTCAAGTTGACAGGTGTAACAGGTAACAACAACAAAAAAGCCAACAGATATGTAAAAATTAAAAATAAAATTTCTACCTCTACAACACTTTATTGTGTTATTTCAATTTCTAAAATTTCTGTAAAGTCTAACATAGTTTGCAGAAGCACTATTTTCAATATAAAATTAGAACATTATACATGTAATATTACTGTATCTACATAAAACATTATTGAATTTATTGAAGAAATAATGTTGAAAAATTATTACTCAATTTTTCCTTTTTGAATATTAAAGAGAGAAATCTGCCTCAGTCATAAGTACCCCAAAGATTTTTGTAAAAATATATTGTGATTTTATTATAGAGAATGAAAATTCTGACAGATGCTTATGGAAATTTATGTTATTAAAGGCTTTTGGTTCTTGAAGTAGCCTGTAATGCTATAAACTTTCCTCTCAGGACTGCTTTTGCTGTGTCTCATAGATTTTGAGTTGTTGTTCTATTATTGTTAATAGAATTGCTTGATTTTGTTCACTGCTGTGCTTATTATCCATCCATCCTAGAATCTCATCCTTCTTTTTGTTTTCATAACTCTTAATATGCAATAGAATGAGCGTTCCTTGAAATGTAGTTTAAAAAATTCTGGTTATATTCCTTATGGTATATATTTCTGAGTGCTAACTTTTTATTTGATTTCATTTTTCTATTTTCTTTCCCTTTTGTACTTTAATCTATCAACATGTTTCTATGTTATAAGACCTTATATGTTTTATTGAGTTATTTTTATGGGACAGGCATATAAATTATATAAGACACACAAAAATGAGCAACAAAAATGTTTAAATTAAAATATTTATTGGGCAAATGGTACTATATGAGGTGTTAAAATGACTTTAGAGAAAATAAAAGTTTTGGCATAGAGCCAGATCGACTTAAATAAATAAATCAAACACGAATATAGATTGATTTGAGGCACAATGCCAGTAAAATAGATTACAATTTTTAAGAATAAAAAAAGGATTGCAAGGAAACATCAGAGATCCAATTATAGTAATATTAACAACACAGAATTCTTATATATATCTATATAAAAACCCACACAAAAAACCAACCTTGAAAATGCTCATGATGTTAATAGTATTAGGATTCTACTGGTATTTATACACAATGTTGAGAGTTCACTATTGCTGAGGCAACTGCTAATGGTGACAGAGATTTGTATTAGAGATTGTTTTCATATCAATTTTCTAAATTGACCTTCACAACTTTCCGAGGTGGACAGGGCATTCTTTATGAACCTAATTTCATGATGAGGAAAAAGGCACCTGCCTGAGTCTCCTCTCTTCCACCACACTACATTGCTTTTTTATTATTAAATATGGACTTCTGATCTTGATGTCATTTTTTTCTTCTTTAACTATGTACTTAATTTATTATCTATCACAGATCCTCAGAAATGGAATGAATCTTACAAGCCTACTGTCCAACTCCTTTACCTTATAGATGAGGACAGTGAAGAGAAAAATGTCAAATCAAGATCACATTACTAGTCAGAGGCTTTATCCATTTTCCAGAACCAGCTGCAACTCTGTGCTAAGCACAACTAGAAGCTGGGTACAGTTCATTGATTCGAGCTTCTAACATGTTTAAATTATCTTGTTATCTTTTGTTATAATAACCTGCCTTTTTTGTTTTTCAGTTATGAGATAGAATTCTCAGTGATGACGACATAGAAATTGTACCTACAGATGCTGTTGTGCTCAAGAAAATTTTCTGTCTCTCTTTTATCTGACCAGGGAATTTCCAGTCATTCTTCCGGAAGCAGCTCAGATTTCGTCTGTGGAGGCCTACACAACACCATCTGGTAATAGTTAGTCAAGTTTATAACTTTTTTTTTACCCAGTACACTGGCCTTCAAGGGAAGGGCCAGTGTTTTATCTATCTCTGTAACCTCAGCACATAAGACAGTACCTGGCTCTTTTTAGGTGCATCATAAATGCCAAATGAACAGAGATTTATTGATCTGATTATATGTATATTTTAAATTTCCAAATGAAAATTTTACACAAAATTTTTAGACAAAATCAAAAGACAAATATCAGAGTGAAAAATATTTATAGCACATGACAAAGGGCTAGTTTTTTTTTAAATTGAGCTTTTTCAAATCAATAAGAAACTAATGAATAAACCTAATTAAACAGATGAGCAAATAAGAACGGGCAAGTAATGGATGCAAATTTCTGATATAGGTAGGAAAAGCAGCACCAGCTCATACAGTGTGATGGGTGTCCAATCTTTTTCTGTGCAGCACACATTATTCCTTCTTCCTTTATGAACCACTCCTTTCCCATACTTGGTCTACTTGATCCCCTTGGTGAGCATGTGATCCAAACCTGTCAATCAGCTCATTCTATCCATATTTACTAGATAAATGGGCACATGATTTCAGTTATTCCAGTGAAGCTCTGGTGAAACTATAGTATATAGGGAGAAACATTCTTTTTTTCAAGTGGGACTGCAAGGGCATCACTGACAGAACACAGAAAGCCTGTGGGAGAATGAAGCCAGTGAGGGAAAAGAAAGGAACTGTAGCAGCCTATGATCCCAGGAGTCCTAGAATCCAGTGTACCTGAACTAACCCACCCCGGGATTTCTCAGTTATACAGACCAATGAAAACTTCATACTTTAGGATTCCAAGATTGTTGAAGAGAAGGTAGAAACTCACCTGCTCTCAGCACAAATCATATTTCCAGCTAAATTACAGAGCAATCAATGTGAATGACCAATTGAAGCCTAGCTGAACATAAGTATAATAACCAAGGATTTACAGAAGAAGTTTCATAAAGGCATCTAAGAAGGGCATAGATATGGAAAGGTTTGGCTCCACGTCCAGGTACAGTGGTTGAGAAACTGGATGGATATCATGGCTGCAAAACTCCCTTCCCCAGGAGTGTGGGTCTCTACCCCACACAGGCATCCCCAGCCCAGAGGACCAGAGACAGGAAGAGGAGCCCACACAGCATCTGATGGTGAAACTCAGTGGGGATTTAGTCCACCTGGGAGACTCAGATACCACCTTCACAGAGATGAGCACTCCTATTGTTACAGCACCAACCTGGGGAGTACACTCTTGGTCCTTGACTGCTGGTGAGGCCACTGTGCTCTGCTTGGTCCTGTGGAGGGTTTACTGGCTGCACCCAGCAGTGCCCTATGGGGTTCTCTTTTTATGGTGAGGCCCTTTGCAAAGACTCAGAGGGTGACTATATTGTGTGGCTTGGAAAGAAGGCTTGGATCTCCCCAACTTAATCACACAACAGGCTCCTCTCCCCCTTACCTGCTGAATCATTTCACTGGCCTATACCTGCTGAGTTCAGCTGTGCAGGGGAACCAGAGTGCTGTACAGAGCTAGGACATTTGGAGCATGTCTCCTAGGGAGGCTTTCTTCTGGAATAAGACAGGTGCTGAGTTGTGTGGCTATATTGTGGGGGGACCTCTCCAATCTCCACTGTGAGCTCAGCCCATGCCACCTGGGAAGGGAAAGATGTGCCCACCTCCTCCAACAGCTTGCAGGCACCACCCCCAACGGAGATTGTTTGGCTCTGCTCTGCCAAGTCCAGGATCTTCCATGCTGCAAAGTTCAGTTTTGTGGGGGAAGGGGAGAGTGGCTCAGAGCTGCAGTATTCAAAGTGAGAATCCTGCAGAGGCTATTGCCTGGGACCAGGACAAAGTGCTTAACCCCTCCTGTGGGCTGGGCCAGCATCAGACCCAAGAGAAGACTCTTTTGATATGTCTTCCCAAGCCAGTTGGCTCTATCCTGCTAAGCTTGCTTCTACAGAGGGACCAGCTGGCTGCACACAATCTGAACCTGTGGTGTACTCCTCCTAGGGGAACAAGAATTGGAGACTGTGGCAGAGATTGAGTGGTTTGAGTCTGGATTAGGGGACAATTTACCCTAATTTAGTGTCTGATTGAGTGACCCCCAAAGAGGCCACATAGCTTCTTCTCCTAACACGGGTTGTCCAGCCATACTGAGCTGGTAATGTGCAGAAGGGTCAGTGGGTTGCAACCAGCCTGTGCCCACTCTGCAGTCTTTCTTCAGAAGGTTCTGGAGAAAGACTAGGCAACCTCAGGGGGAGGTGGAATAGTTGACAGGTAGAGGCAGACCACCAAGAACCATAGTCCTTTCAAAGATCTGCCCCCAGCTCTAAGCCGGAAGAAGTCAATCCTATACACAGATTGGCTCCTCTAACACACACTGAGGCCCAGTAGACACAGCCATAAACAGTGAACAGCATGGTAGCTCCAGAGAAGTAGCTCACAGCTGGTTACGTACAACACCTGGCATTGACTTATATCTAAACCCTGTCCAGTGGACCCAGAACCAATACAACGAGTGATGGGCTTCAGATCACACCAGAGCTTGACCCAAACTCAACTAGCCACACAAGTGGTACACCCAAAGGGGATTTAGCAGGAACAACTTCACTTCAGGTGCAGCCCCTGCAGAGTGTCTCAAACATGGTGATTGAGCTTTATCTTATTGTCAGCCAGCCTGAAGGGTTAACTCCACCCATGAAAGGGGCAACAACATTTAACTCAACTACAACAGGAGTTAAATGTTTCAATAGCCCATAAGAAACATTCCTAGATCATGTTGCTCAGGTGATCTGCAAGATTGTGCCACTGGGCCCAACAAGACACCTCCATCATAAAGCCAACATAACAAGCTTGGGAGTCATAGCAGATCTACCTAAAACAGAGATAAGATGGGAGACAAGGAAATATACTCCAAGTAAAGAACAGGAGAAATCCCCAGAAAAAGAATGAAATGGAAGCAAACAAAATACCAAATGCAGAGTTTAAAACAATGATTATATGGATGCTCAAGGATGTTAGGGGAAGAATAGATAATCTCAGTGAGAACTTAAACAAAAAAATAGTAAGCATTAAAAAGGACATAGAAATCATAAGAAAGAACCAGTTTGAAATGATTATTAGAATATTTTAAATGAAAAATATACTAGAAAAAAATCAACAGCAGGTTATATGAAACAAAGGACTGAATCAGTGATTTAGAGAAAAGAGTAAGCACCCATGCAGAGCATCAAAAAGGTAAGAGAATTTTTAAAAATGAGGAAATGCTAAGGGACCTCTGGAACAACATCAAGCATAACAACATCTGCATCATAGTGGCACCAGAAAGAGAATAAACAAGGGATAGAGAACCTGCTTGAGAAATATAAACTGAAAACTTTCCTAACCTAGTGAAGAAAAAAGTCACACGAGTTCATAAAACACTGAGAATTCCAATTTTGATGAACCCAAAAAATCCCACACCAATACGCATTACAATTAAAATGCCAAATATTGAAGACAATGAGAGACTCCGAGAAGCAGTAAAAGAGAAGCAGTTAGTTATCTACAAAGAAGTTCCCAAAAAGCTATCAGCTGAGTTTTCTATGGAAACATTTCAGGACAGAAGGGATTGCCATGAAATATTCAAAGTGATGAAAAGCAAAGATCTACAACCAAGACTACAGTATCCAGCAAAGCTATTATTTAAAATTGCAGGTGAAATAAAGAGCTTCCCAGACCAAAAAACAAATAAATTCCCCCAAAATTCAAAATAATTAAAGCGGTTCATTACCGCCAACCAGTATTGTAAGAAATGCTAAAGAGCCTGCTTTAAGAAGAAAAAAGAAAAAATGATGATATCACTCACACACACACACACACACACACACACACACACACACACACACACACACACACACACACACACACACACACTGTCTATAAGAGATCCACCTTAGAAAAAAAGAGATATATACAGACTGAAAGTGAAGGGATAAAAAAAATATTCCAGGCACATGGAAATGAAATAACAACTGGGGTGGAAATGCTTATATCTGATAAAACAGACTTTGAAACAGAGGACATAACAAATACAAGATCACTATATAACACTAAAAAGATTGATCCAACAGGAGGATATATATAACCGTTTGTAAACATGTATGTACCCAATATATAAAAAAACCCATGGTGAACATCAAGGGAGAAATTGACAGTAATTGAGTCATAGTAGGTGATTTTAACACCCCACTGTCATCAATGAATAGATCTTCCAGACAAAAAAACAAAAAGGCAACGGTGATCTTAAATGATAAACTAGACTGGACAGATTTAACTGATAGTCACAGAACACTTCCTCATAAAGCAGCAGAATATATATTCTTCTCAGTGCACATGAAACACTCTCAAAGATAGACAACATAATAGGATACACAATAAGTCTTAATAAGTTCAAGATTAAAAACATATCAAGCATCTAAGATCACCTCAATAATATGAAACGAGAAATCAACTACAATAAAAAACTGAAAAACACTCATACATGTGGAGGCTATATAGCATGTTATTAAACAATATGTGGAGATCAAGGAAGAAAAAAATAGTACCTAGAAATAAATAAAAATGAACACACAACACCTCATATCTATGAGACATAGGTAAAGCAGTCATGAGAGTGAATTTCATAGCATTACAGACCTACTTCAAGAAATAAGAAAAATTTCAAATAAACAGTGTAACCTTACATTTTAAAAAGTTAGAGAAAGAACAACAAAGCTCTGAGTAAGCAGAAAGAAAGAAATAATAAAGACCAGAGCAGAAACAAATGACACAGGAAATAAAAACAAAACAAGATAAAGCAAACAAACAAAATGATATAAAAGATCAATGAAGCCAAGAACTGGTGCTTTGAAATGATGAACAAGTTTGATGGACTTTAACCAGACTCATTAAGAAAAAGAGAGTGGATCCAAATATAATCAGAAATGAAAGAGAAGTAACAACTGACACCAAAGAAATACAAAGGACTGTAAGAAAATACTATGAACTATATGCCAACAAATTGGACAAACTGGGCAAAATGGATAGTCACCTAGAAACATACAATCTTCCAAAGCTGATTGAGGAAGAATCAGTAAACCTGAATAGACAGATTACAATTAATAAAATTGAAGCAATAGTAAAAAAACTCCTAGCAAACAAAAGTCCTGAACCTTATGGCTTTTCAGGTAAATTTATCAAACATCTGAAGAACTAATACCTATTCTCAAACTATCCCAAAAAATTTAAGAGGAGCGAAGACTTCCAAGCTCATTTTTACAGGGCATGTATTATCACAATTCTAAAACCAGATAAAGACACTACAAAGGAAGAAAATTATAGGCCAATATCCCTGATAAACACAGATGATAAAATCCTTAACAAAATATTAGCATATCAGAGCTAGCAATTAAAATGTTCATACACCATGATCAAGTGAAATTTATTCCAGGGATGCAAGATGGGTATAATATTTTGAAATAAAAAAAACATGATATATCTAAACACTCCACCAAAAAACTACTAGACCTAACACATAAATTTGGCAAAGTAGCATAATACAAAATTAATATTCAGAAATTGGTGGCATTTTTATACACCAATAAAGAACTAATAGAGAATTTAAGAAAACAACCCCATTTATTATTGCAACAATGAAATTAGGTACCTAGGAATAAGTTTAACCTAGGAGATAAAAGACCTGAACTCAGAAAACTATAGGACATTGAAGAAACTGAGGAAGATTCAAATAAGTGGAAGCATATACTGTGTTCATGGATTGGAAGAATTACCATTATGAAAATGTCCATACTACTCAAAGCAATCTACAGATTCAATGCAATTCTTATTAAAATAACAATGGCATATTTCACAGATCTAGAACAAATATTCCAAAAATTTATATAAAACCAAAAAAGACTCCAAATACCCTCAGCAATCTTGAGAAAGAAGAACAAAGTTGAAAGTTTCACAATACCTGATATCAAACTATTGTACAAGGCCATTGTAATAAAAATAGCCTTGTATTGGCACAAGAGCAGGCATATAGATCAGTGGAACAGAACAGAGAACCCAGAAGTAAACCAACACCTTTATGGTTAATATTCAATAAAAAAGCAAGAACATAAAAAGAAACAAATGGCACTCATCAAACTAAAAAAACTTTATTCTTCCTATCCATTAACGTGGTATATGCTTCCACTTGTTTGTATCTTCCTTGATTTCTTTTATCAGTGTTTTATAATTTTCTGAGTACAAGTCTTTTATCTCCTTGGATAAATTTATTCCTAGGTACATTTTTTTTTGTTGCAATAGTGAAGGGGATTGTTTCCTTTATTTATTTTACATACAGTTTATTATTGGTGTATGAAAATGCCACTGATTTCTGGATATCAGAAACTGGTATATCCTGCCACTATACCTAGGATTAAATTTATCTAAGAAAGTAAAAGACTTGCACTCGTAAAATTATAAAACATTGATAAAGGAAATCAAGGAAGATACAAACAAGTGTAAGCATATACCGTGTTCATGGGTAGGAAAAATAAACATCATTAAAATGTCTATATCACCCAAAGCAATTATAGATTCAATGCAATTCCTATTAAAATACCAATGACATACTTCAAAGATACAGAATATTTAAAAAATTTATACGGAACCAAAACAGAACACGGATAGCCTCAGAAATCCTGAAAAAGAAGAATAAAGTGGGAGGTATCACACTTACTGATATCAAGTTATAGTACAAGGCTACTGTACTCAAAACAGCTTGGTACTGCATAAGAACAGGCGTACAGATCAACAGAATAGAACAGAGAATCCAGAAATAAACCCACACCTATATGGACAATTGATATTTGACAAAGGAAGTAAGAGCATACAATGGAGTAAAGACAGCTCTTTAACACCCGGTGTTGGGAAAATTGGACAGGTACTTGTAAAAAAATTAAACTGGATGACCAACTTAAACCATTCACAAAAATAAACTCAAAATGGATAAAAGACTTAAATGTAAGTCGTGAAACCATAAACATCTTGGAAGAAAACATAGGCAGTAAACTCTCCGACATCACTCTCAGCAATATTTTTGCTGATTTATATTCACGGGCAAGTGAAATAAAGGACAGGATGAACAAATGGGACTATATGAAACTAAAAATCTTTTGCACAACAAAAGACACCATTAACAAAATAAAAAGGCAACCCACACAATGGGAGAATATATTTGCCAATACATCTGATAAGGGGTTAATAATCAAAATTTATAAAGAACTTGTAAAGCTCAACACCAGGAAGGTAAACAACTCAATTAAAAAATGGGCAAAAGAAATGAATAGACACTTCTCCAAAGAGGACATACAGATGGCCAATAGGCATATGAAAAAATGTTCACCATCACTAATCATTTGAGAAATGCAAATTAAAACCACAATGAGATAGCACCTCACACCTGTCAGAATGGCTCTCATCAGCAAAACAACACATAACAAGTGCTGGCCAACATGTGGAGAAAAGGGAACCTTCCTGCACTGCTGGTGGGAATGCAGAATGGTGCAGCCACTGTGGAAAACAGTATGGAGGTTCTTCAAAAATGAAAAATGGAACTGCCCTTTGACCCAGCCATACCACTTTTAGGAATATATCCTAAGAATACCAAATCACTGATTCAAAAGAAGCAATGTACCCCCATGTTTTTTGCAGCATTGTTTACAATAGCCAAGATCTGGAAACAGCCCAAGTATCTGTCAGTGGATGAGTGGATTAAAATGCTGTGGTACATATACACAATGAAATACTACGATGCTGTGAGGAAGAAGGAAATCTTACCTTTTGCAACAACATGGATGGACCTGGAAACTATTATGCTAAATAAAATAAGCCAGGCAGAGAAAGAAAAATATCATATGATCTCTTTCATTTGAGGAATCCAATGAACAATGTGAACTGAGAAATGGAACAGAGGCAGAGGCGGGATCAAAGGAACCAAAGGGAAAGTGGTCAGAGGAAAAGTGGAAGAGAAGATGGGATCGAAGAAGGGAAATAAATTAGTGAAATAATATATACATAACACAGCATTTAAGAGAACAGGACAGCAAATCCTGGCAAAAGGGGGAGCTGAGGGGAACATGGGGGTGGAGGGAGATATATTTGGTGGGACACTTGAATCTATGTAAACACAATAAATTAAAATCATAAATAAAAAAAGTCAAAAAACAAAACAAAACAAACAAAAAGTAAAAAGCTTTTGCACCACAAAGGAAACCATCAACAAAAAGAAAAGGAAACTCACTGAATGGAAGAACATATTGTCCAATGACACATCTGATAAGGATTTAATTTATATATAAAAAACTCAAAGATCTCCACACCAGGAAAATAACCAATCCAATTAAAAAATGGGAAAAGAACCTGAATTGATATTTCTTCAAAAGGACATATGGATGACCAATAAAAATGTAAAAAAAATGCTCAATGTCACTAATCATCGGAGAGATGCAAATTAAAACCACAATGAGGTATCATTTCACACCTGTCAGAATAGCTATCATAAAAAAACCAACAAACAACAAATATTGGCAAGGATTTTGAGAAAAGGGAACACTTGTGCACTGTTGGTAGGAATGCACACTCATGCAGCCATTGTGGAATGCAGTATGAAGTTTCCTCAAAATATAAAGAATTGAATTGCCTTATGAACCAGCAATCCCACTCTGAAATATATCCTAAGTAATGCAAAATACTAATTCACAATAATATTTGCACCTCTATGTTCACTGCAGCATTGTTTACAATAGCCAAAATCTGGAAACAGCTCATGTGCCCATCAGTGGACTAGTGGATAAAAAAAACTGTGGTACATTTACACAATGTAATACTATGTGGCTATAAAAAGATAGAAAATCTTACCTTTTGTAACAGGATGGATGGATCTGAAAAGTACTATGCTAAGTGAAATAAGCTACTCAGAGAAAGACAAATTATCATATAATCTCACTTATTTGTGGAATCTAATGAACGAAATAAACTGACAAACAAAACAGAAACAGAGGCAGGGTCACAAAACAGACTAACAGCTATCAGAGGGAAGGGGGCTTGGAGACTAGATGGAAGAAGGTGAAGGGATTAGCTAAAAACATACACACACACACACACACACACACACACACACACACACACACACACACATACATAATGCATAAACACAACAGTGTGGTGATAACCAGAGGGAAGGGGGCAGGTAATGGAGGTGGGCAAATTAGGAGAAAATGGGGATAGAGAGATCTTGCTTGGGTGATGGGTGTACTATGCAGGGTGCAGAGGATGTTTTGCTGAGTTGTACACTTAAAACCTGTATGGGTTTTGCTAAACAGTGTCACCCCAATCAATTCAATTAATTTTTTTTTTAATTTTAAATTAAATCCAGTTTTAGTTGACTTTCTGATACCTGTAACTAAAGGTTAGTAATAAAGCAGCCATCTTTTTTTATTTTTAAAAAATTTTCCATTGATTTGAGAGAGAAAAAGGGGTATAGGGGAGAGAAGCATTATTGTGTTGTTCCACTTAGTTGTTCCATTTAGATGTGCACTCATTGGTTGCTTCTCATATGTGCCCTGACCTGGAAATAAATGCATGACCTCCGTGTGCTGGCATGATACTCTATTCACTGAGCAACCCCGCTCGGGTCACACTGGCAATTTCTAAAGGTCAAACAAAAAACTATTTTTAATGCTTAATTTTTTTTAATTTTTTTTTTTTTATTTTTCCAGGAACAGAGAGAGAGTCAGAGAGAGGGATAGATAGGGACAAACAGACAGAAATGGAAAGAGGTGAGAAGCATCAATCATTAGGTTTTCGATGCTGTTGCGACACCATAGTTGTTCATTGATTGCTTTCTCACACGTGCGTTGACCGCGGGCATTCAGCAGACTGAGCAACCCCTTGCTGGAGCCAGCGACCTTGGGTCTAAGCTGACGAGCTTTTGCTCAAGCCAGATGGGCCCGCGCTCAAGCTGGCGAGCTCCGGGGTCTTGAACCTGGCTGGGTCTTCCGCATCCCAGTCCGACACTCTATCCACTGCGCAACTGCCTGGTCAGGCCAAAAACTATTTTTATTCATTAGATTCTCAATAATTATTAGGTCTCACAATATTCAAATATATTTCTTAAATAGCAAAAAGAAAAACAAACAAAAAGCCTAGAAGTAGTCTAAATGTCCAGTAAGGGACTAGTCAAATAAATGATATATCATCCACACTGTGTATATTGTGCATCTAATAAAAAAGGCTGGCTTGAAAAAAATTCCAAGGTAAATTTACGCAATAAGGCTTGAGTGCCTACTATGTGTCAGAAATTACTGTAGATCCTAGCATAAGATAAATGAGGTTGTGTCTGTGTGTTTAGAGACAGATGAAATGTAAATAATTTGGTAAATGAGAAAATACAAGATATAAGTGCTCTACTGTCAATGAAAACAATAAAAGGACAGCAGCAACTTGATGATGGGGAAGGCATCCCCCATGAGGAACCACCAAGCGGAGATGTGGGGGAACCAGTCATGTAAACTGTGGGAATGAGAGAATTCAAGACAGAGAAAGAGCTAGTACAGCAGCTCTCTGGGGCTTGATGGACATGGGAAAAGGACAGCAAGAAAGACAGAGCGACTACAACATAATAGACAAAACGAAGAGTTTAGGGGAGGAGGGGAGAAAATAGGTAGACGTGTATCGCCTGGCTCTGCAGGCCATGCTGGTGAAATGCATGTTATGGTACGTGCAGTGCAAAGCCAGTGAGCAGCTGAGAGCAGGAGAGAAACATGACCTGAGTGAGGCTTTGCAAAGGAAACTCCAAGGGTCTGCGAGCACTAGGACTAGCACCGAAAGGGCACTTGCCAAAAAAGCATCATATGGCATTGTCCATGTTCTCTGAAAATCCTGTAGTACAGCTGTAATATATTTTTACTTAATTAAGCATTTGCTGAATGTATATGGTCAGCATTTTTAGTATATATGTATTCATAAATTTATATACAGTATTCAGTATATATATAACATATTTTGCTTATATATTCATAGAAAAATTTTGAAGAATATACATTAAGCTATACTAATAGTTGCCTCTAGGGAGTGAAAATAATGGAGATTTTTAGTATTTTCTGAACCCCTTTTACTGTTTAATCAAGAATTCGGTTTATCCTATGTACTGAACTTTAGATGTATTTATCCTATGTATTGAACTTTAGATGTATTGAACTTTCCAGTTATATGACTCAGCTACATGTCAAATGTGACCATTTTTCTCTTATAAATTTTAATCATTTATATCTTTATATTTTAGCTAGCAAACAATTGAGACCATGTATTATTTCCAAATGTAAATTCCTGTTACCAATTTTAATTGACATTTGAATCATCATGTATCAAAACTTATAAGTCAGTGACAACACAAGGAAGAAAACACAGCTTTAGAAGATGGATATTCTATAGGATAACTTGTCCGGCCTCTTCACTAAATCAATATCATAAAAAAGAATGGAAAGTGGTCGTTGGGAGCTATTCGAGCCTAAAAGACACGGGAGAGACCTAAGAATCAAATGCAATGTGTAGTTCTTGACTAAATCCTGGCTTGAACAGAACACTTTACAAATATATATGGGGGATAATTAAGAAAATTTTATTATGGGGCGCAACATTAGAAGAATGAAGGAATTACTGTAAGTTTTGTTCGGTGTCATGATGGCATTTTGGTTATGTAGGAAAATGTTTATTTTTTATACTAAAGTATTGACAGAGTACGATACCTTTCATTGACCTTAAAATACTTCAGCAAAACAAACAAAAACACCAAAAATGTTGATAATTATGCCATCTAAGTATTGGGTTAATTGGTTATTTTTGGTCCTTTATGTTTAATAAAAGTGAAAATAAAATAAAAATGAAGTGTGAAACCAAGCAAATCCTATCAAATTCATACTAAGTCTTTGTATAGTACCTATGTTTTATTATTAATTTTTTATTAATTTTAATTTACTGTGTTAACATGAATTCAAGTGTCCCACTCAATATAACTCTCTCACACCCACCACCAAGTCCCCTATAACCCTTCCCTACCCCCTGACCCCTAACTCCCTTCCCTCTTCCCTTTGGGATTTGCTATTTTGTTATCTATCTATGTGTTATGTATATATAATTTTACTAATCCCTTCACCTTCTCTGATCCCATCCCCATCTCCCCTTCCCTCTGACAGCTGTCCCTCTGTTCCCTGTGACAAGCCTCTGCCTCTACTCCATTCCTCAGTTCACTTTGTTCATTAGATTCTACATATAAGTGAGATCAAATGATATTTGTCTTTCTCTGCTTGGCTTATTTCACTTAGCATAATAATCTCCAGGTCCATCTATGCCATCACAAGTTTTCCTTCTTCACGCTGAGTAGTATTCCATTGTGTATATGTATTCCAGCTTTTTAATCCATAAGTCCACTGACAGACACTTGGGCTGTTCCGAGATCTTGGCTATTGTAAACAATGCTGCAATAAAAATGGGGATGCAGGAGAGAGGAGCAAGATGGCGACGGAGTAGGAGGACGTACCAACTTCCAACTCCCAGAACCAAAGTGGATTATAACTCAATTTTAAGAACCATCATCTGGATAAACCAACTTTGAACTAAACTAAGTGGTCTCTTCAACCAAGGAACACAGAAGAAGCCACATTGAGACTGGTAGGAATAAAGAAAACGTGAAGAGGGCTGCCCAGCTCCCCGGAGCAAATGGCAACATGGAGAGACCCGCGTGGCGGTAGGAGAGTTTGGTGGAGAGGGAGGGACGTGGGGCCCAGGAACCAAGCCCCAGCCTACAGTCCCAGAGCCTAGAAGAGGCGTTTGGACAGTTTTGAGCTGTGAAACAAGTGAGGTAGCTCCCAGGCCTACAGTGTGGAGTATTAGGGCCCTTCTTACTCTGCCAAGGGTTGCTGAAGGGTACGGTGGTGGCAGGATGCTGAAACGTGGTTCTGTCGGCGTGGGCGGAGGCCAAGCCGGTGTGAGCTCGGTCTAGCCCAGCAGGGGCGGAGGGGACGTGCGAAAGCAGTCCGGAAGCGGCGGGCCCGCCTGTAATCCCACCTGCGGGGACAAAGCGGGAGGCCAGGAACGGGCAGAGATATGCTCTGCGAACCTGTGCAAGCCGGCCCTGACCGCGGGGACGGGGCTAGGACCAGGGACGGGCGGGGGCTCACGACTGAGCTCACGCTACCAGCCCCGCCCGACCGGAGAAACCGCGGTTTGCCAATCTACATGCGCGAGTGGGCTCCGAGCACAGGGACGAGGTAGACCCCGAGACAAGTGGAAGCTCGCAGCTGAGCCCACGCTACTATCCCCGCCCGGCTGGAGAAACTGCGGTTTGCCAGTCTACGTGCGCGAGCGGGCTCCGAACGCGGGGGCGGGATAGAGTCCCGGAAGAGCGGAAGGTCGCAGCTGAGCGGAAGCCAGGAAACACGCCCGGCCTAATAAACCTCGGTTTGCGACCCTGCGCAGAAGGGCCCTGGCCTCGAGGGCGGGGCTAAAGCTCCAAATGGGCAAAGGCTCACAGATGAGAGCACGTCAAAAGCCCCGCCCAACCTGCGAAACTGTGGCGAGCAGGCTCTGACTGTGGGTTCTGGGCGGAAGTCCAGAAACAGGCTGGGTAGGCAGATGAGCAAAGGTGCTCACCTCTACCCTTGGTGCTGAGGATTGTGGCTTGAGTGACAGCCCCTCCCAGGGAGGAGAGGCAGAAATCATAGCAAAAGCCACAGCGGGCAGGCGCTGGCAACGCCCATACCCAACTGCCCTAGGCAGCAGCAGAGGGGGTGGCGGGCCTGCAGACAGACCACACATAGAGAACAAAAAGGCAACAGCTACTGGACTCCAGTGGCCACAACTTGCTATACACAGACAAAATGTGCAGGCAGAGAAATGCAAACCAAATGAATCAAGAGAAATCCCCAGAGAAGAACCTGAATGAACCAGATATAACCAAATTACCAGAAGCAGAATTTAGAATAATGATAGTTAGGATGTTCAAAGAAATTAGAGCAACAATGGATAGTCATTATAAACACCTAAATAAAGAGATAACAAGTATAAAAAACGAAATTGAAATAATAAAAAAGAATCAGACAGAAATGACAAATACAGTATCAGAACTGAAGACTTCAATGGAAGGAATTAAAAGCAGGATGAATCACGCTGAGGATAGAATAAGCGAGTTAAAGGACACAATAAACAAAGGCACTGAATCAGAGAAGAAAAAGGAAAAGAGACTCAAAAAATCTGAGGCAACTCTAAGGGAGCTCTGTGACAACCTGAAGAGAAACAACAATCGCATCATAGGGGTGCCTGAAGAAGAGGAGAGAGGACAGGAAATGGAAACTGTGTTCAATCAAATCATAGCAGAAAACTTCCCTAAATTAAGGCTGGTAAACACTCCACACATTCTAGAAGAACACAGAACTCCATTAAAGTGAAACCCAAAAAGATCTACACCAAGACACATCATAGTTAAAATACCAAAGCTAATGGATAAAGAAAAAATTTTAAAAGCTGCTTGGGAAAAAAAGGCTATCACCTACAAAGGTGCCCCCATAAGGATGACATTGGATTTCTCAACAGAAACACTTGAGGCCAGAAGGGAATGGCAAGATATAATCAAAGTTATGCAGAACAAGAACCTACAACCAAGACTACTCTATCCAGCAAGGCTAACGTTTAAATTTGAAGGAGAAATAAAGAGCTTCCCAGAAAAAGAAAGCCTCAAGGAATTCTTTTAAACCAAACCAATTCTAAAGTAATAGAATATACATTCTTTTCAAGCGCTCATGGTACGTTTTCTAGGATAGAACACATGTTAGGACACAAAAATGGTCTCAATAAATTTCAGAAGATTGAAATCATATCAAGCATTTTCTCTGACCACAATGCCATGAAACTAGAAATTAACCACAAAAGAAAAACTGAAAAATACTCAAACACTTGGAAACTAAATAGCATGATATTAAATAATGAATCGATTAACAATGACATCAAAGAAGAAATAAAGTTTCTAGAAACAAATGATAATGAGCATACATCAACTCAAAATTTATGGGACACAGCAAAAGCAGTTCTGAGAGGGAAGTTCATTGCACTACAGGCATATCATAATAAGCTAGAAAAAGCTCAAATAAGCAACCTGACCTTGCATCTAAAAGAACTAGAAAAACAACAGCAAATAAAACCCAGGACAAGTAGAAGGAAGGAAATAATAAAGATCAGAGCAGAAATAAATGACATAGAGGCTAAGGAAACAACAATACAGAGGATCAATGAAACCAGAAGCTGGTTCTTTGAAAAGGTAAACAAGATTGATGAACCTTTAACTAGACTCACCAAGAAAAAAAGAGAGAGGACTCAAATAAATAAAATTAGAAATGACAGTGGAGAAATAACAACTCACACAACAGAAATACAAAGCATTGTAAGAAAATACTATGAAGAACTATATGCCAAAAAATTAGACAATCTTGGTGAAATGGACAAATTTCGTGAATCATATAACCTTCCAAAAATCAATCTGGAAGAATCAGAACACCTAAACAGACCAATTACAACAAATGAGATCAAAACAGTTATCAAAAAACTCCCAAAAAAGAAAAGTTCTTGGCCTGATGGCTTCACAAGTGAATTCCTTCAAAAATTCAAAGAAGAACTAACTGCTATCCTCCTCAAGCTATTTCAAAAAATTCAAGAGGAAGGAAGACTTCCAAACTCCTTTTATGAGGTCAACATAATTCTGATCCCAAAACCGGGCAAAGACAACACAAAGAAAGAAAATTATAGGCTTATATCCCTGATGAATTTAGACACTAAAATTCTCAACAAAATATTAGCCAACCAGGTCCAGAAATATATGAAAAAAATCATACACCATGATCAAGTGGGATTTATTCTGGAGAGGCAAGGCTGGTTCAATATTTGCAAATCAATCAATGTGATTCATCACATAAACAAAAGGAAGGACAAAAATCAGATGATAATTTCAATAGATGCAGAAAAGACATTTGATAAAATCCAGCACCCATTCATTCTCAAAACTCTCAGTAAAGTGGCAATACAGGGAACATTCCTAAACATGATAAAGGCCATCTACGACAAACCCACAGCAAACATCATACTAAATGGACAAAAATTAAAAGCAATCCCCTTAAGATCAGGAACCAGGCAGGGGTGCCCACTTTCACCACTCTTATTCAACATAGTTCTGGAAGTCCTAGCTATAGTAATCAGACAAAAAGAAAAAATAAAAGGCATCCAAATTGGAAAAGAAGAAGTAAAACTGTCACTATTTGCAGATGATATGATATTGTATATTGAAAACCCTAAAGTCTCAGTAAAAAAACTACTGGACCTTATAAATGATTTCAGCAAGGTGGCAGGATATAAAATTAATACTCAGAAATCAGAGGCATTTCTACATACCAACAATGAACTGTGAGGAATAGAAATTAAGGAAACAATCCCCTTCACTATTGCAGCCAAAAAAAATAAAGTACCTAGGAGTAAATTTAACCAAGGAGGTTAAGGACTTGTACTCAGAAAATTATAAAACATTGATAAAAGAAATCAAGGAAGATACAAATAAGTGGAAGCATATACCGTGCTCATCATTAGGAAGAATAAATATCATTAAAATGTCTATATTACCCAAAGCAATTTATAAATTCAATGCAATACCAATTAAAATACCATGACATACTTCAAAGATATAGAACACATATTCCAAAAATTTATATGGAACCAAAAAAGAACACGAATAGCCTTAGCAATCTTAAAAAGAAAAAATAAGGCAGGAGGTATCACTCCTCCAGATATCAAGGTTTACTATAAGGCCATTATACTCAAGACAGCCTGGTACTGGCATAAGAACAGGCACATAGATCAATGGAACAGAACAGAGGACCCAGAAATAAACCCACAGCTTTATGGACAACTGATATTTGACAAAGGAGGAAAGAACATACAATGGAGTAAAGACAGCCTCTTTAACAAATGATGTTGGGAAAATTGTACATCTACCTGCAAAAAAATGAAACTAGACCATCAACTAACACCATTCACAAAAACAAACTCAAAAAGACTTAAACGTAAGCCGTGAAACCATAAGCATCTTAGAAGAAAACATAGGCAGCAAGCTCTCCGACATCTGTAGCAGCGGTATATTTGCCGATTTATCTCCACGGGCAACTGAAATAAAAGGCAAGATAAACAAATGGGACTATATCAAACTAAAAAGTTTTTGCACAGCTAAAGACAATAAGAACAGAATAAAAAGACAAACCACACAATGGGAGAACATATTCGACAGCACATCTGATAAGGGGTTAATAACTAAAATTTATAAAGAACTTATAAAACGCAACACCAGGAAGACAAACAACCCAATCAAAAAATGGGCAAAAGAAATGAATAGAAATTTCTCCAAAGAGGACATACAGATGGCCAATAGGCTATAAAAAAATGCTCAACATCACTAATCATTAGAGAAATGCAAATTAAAACCACAATGAGATATCACCTCACACCAGTCAGAATGGCACTCATCAGCAAAACAACACAGAATAAGTGCTGGCGAGGATGTGGAGAAGAGGGAACCCTTCTGCACTGCTGGTGGGAATGCAGACTGGTGCAGGCACTGTGGAAAACAGTTTGGAGATTCCTCTAAAAATTAAAAATTGAACTGCTTTTGACCCAGCTATCCCACTTATAGGAATATACCCTAAGAACAGCATAGCACTGTTCGAAAAGAAGAAATGTGCCCCTATGTTCGTGGCAGCATTGTTCACAATAGCGAAGATGTGGAAACAGCCCAAGTGTCCGTCAGAAGACGAGTGGATTAAAAAGCTATGGTACATATGTACTATGGAATACTACTCAGCCATAAGAAATGATGACATCGGATCATTTATAAGAAAATGGATGGTCCTTAATAACATTATACGGAGTGAAATAAGTAAATCAGAAAAAAAGCAAAACTGAGAACAGCATGATTTCATACATAGGTGGGATGTAAATGTGAGACTATGAGACATGGACAAGAGAGTGGTGGTTACGGGGTGGGTGGAGGGAGGGAAGGGTGGGATAAGGAGTAGGGGAGGGACACAGGGAAAACCAGATAGAAGGTGACAGAGGACAATTTGACTTTGGGTGACGGGTATGCAACACAATTGAATGATAAGATAACCGGAGATGTTTTCATTGTACATATGTACTATGATTTATTGGTGTCACCCCAGTAAAATTAATAATAATAAAAATAAAAATAATAATAAAAAAAATGGGGATGCATATGTTCTTTTTGATTCAGTGATTTGGTATTCTTAGGATATATTCCTAAAAGTGAGATAGCTGGGTCCAAAGGCAGTTCTATTTTTAATTTTTTGAGTAAACTCCATACTGTTTTCCACAATGGCTGCACCAGTATGCATTCCCACCAGCAGTGCAAGAGGAACAGAACAGAGAACCCTGAAATAAACCCATGCCTTTATGGTCAATTGGTATTTGACAAAGAAGGTAAGAGCATACAGTGGAGTAAAGACAGCCTCTTTAATAAATGGTGTTGGAAAAATTGAAGAAGTACATTCAAAAAAATGAAACTAGACCATCAACTTGCACCATTCACAAAAATAAACTCAAAATGGATAAAAGACTTAAATATAAACTGTGAAACCATAAACATCTTGAAAGAAAACATAGGCTGTAAATTCTCCAATATCTCTTGTAGCAATATTTTTGCCAATTTATCTTCATGGGCAAGTGAAATAAAAGACAAAATAAACAAATGGGACTATATGAAACTAAAATGCTTTTGCACAGCAAAAGACACCATGAACAGAATAAAAAGTCAACCCATACAATGGGAGAACGTATTCACCAATACATTTGAAAAGGGGTTAATAACCAAAGTTTATAAAGAACTTGTAAAACTCAACACCAGGAGGGTAAACAATCCAATTAAAACATGGGCGAAAGAACTGAACAGACACTTCTCCAAGAGGACATACAATGGCCAAGAGGCATATGAAAAAACGTTCATTCAATGTCATTAATCATCACAGAAATGCAAATTAAAACCGCAATGAGATACCACCTCACACCTGTCAGAACGTGCTGATGAACAAATCAACATACAATAAGTGCTGACAAGGGTGTGGAGAAAAGTACTTATGTTTTGGGTTGTTCTTACATATAAGAATACTTTTAATTTGAAAATTTGTGTTTCTAAAATGTGTGAAGATTTTGTTTTCATATATAGATGAACTCTCCCACTTGCAATTTTATGCACTCTTGGTTTGTTTAATATGGCCTACCACTGTCACTACACAACTCCCACATCCCTAAGCAACAAAACCAAATGAAGCTTTGATAAAAGGAAGTGTTATAATTTATATTTCGTTGGCCATAGTTGAGCGTATTTTATTTTACAGCTAGCTTTTCCATAGGGCGAATAAACACAATTAATTAGATTATGAAGAAAGATAAACTTTGAGCTCAAGTTTAATTTTGATTATTGAAATTCATTTGCGCAGTCACAGGCATGTCAGTCCCACACAGGACTGAAGTCTTTGGAGGTGTGCAATGACTCACTCTGCATTCTCCTGCCTCCTCTGTTTGTACTTGACATGAGTGTTCATGATGCAGAGTGCGTAGGAGAGGAGGAGGGCATTTTTCAGTGTATTCCTCTACTTACCTATTGTGGAAAAATAACAGGTAATGCGTGAAAGGAATGTGGCATGTATAAGCAGTGCAATGACTTCATCACAGAGCTGAGGATAAAATGAGGAAATGTACTTAAGATTCATAGCACAATGCCTGGCTATGTAAGTGTATTGTAAGTGTATGTCAAATTTTGGCTATTATTGCTATCATTACCTCACAATATTTCCTAAGAAAATTAGTTTAAAATACCTCAGTGAATACCTCAGGGAAAAGTAACTCATTTTACATAAAAAAACAATGGAGGTATAAATAAAATATCTTACATTTTCATATACCAGTTCTAAAAGCTTTCCAAGTATTCATTTGTAGGGTAATGAAGAGTCTATAATTAGTTTCAAGATCACCTCTACTTAATATTCTGTTTCAGCTGGAAGGAGAAAGGTTAAAAGAGATTACCTTTGTCCCAGTTTTGCCATGATAATGCTATACTTTAAATGTGACATCAAACAGATGTCACAGAACAGGCTCTCTCAGCCTTCCTCTGTTGGTAGGCTTCTCCTAAGAGCATACACTAGCAAAGTGCTACTGTTGCTTCTTTAATAGCTTTAGTTTTTGAAAGCACTAACAGGCTCTACTACTTTTCTTCCCTCTTTCTTTCTAAATGGGAAGGAACAAGAAAAGAGGCAAAGGGAACTTTGGCATAAACAGACACAGCACACGACAGGTTTGGGAGTTCTGTTCAAATGCTCACAGCCCCCTGTTACTCTATTACATGTTTCCAATAAACAAAAGTGGAGATAAAAACAAACAAAAAATCACTCCACTATTTCTGGTTACCATGGTGTTCGGGCCTCAATTTTTTTTTGTCTGCACTTTTCTCGGTTCTTCCTCCCGTTTAGTTAGAAGGAAAAGAGCACAGTAACCCCCCTGGATACACTAAAAATTAATGTAAGCTTTCACACTCACGGGTATGAACCGCTGCTGACCGTCTTTATCTCCAGCAACTGGCACAGAGGAGGTGTGCGATTAATGCTTGTATAAGGACAGAATATATGAATGGATAAAATTATTAACTTAAATAATTGCAAGTTTGCAATTTGTGTCCTTTTGCATCTCTCCCCTTATAAATGATGCCCTCAGCTTCGATTATCCTATGAGCACACTTCCTTCAACACTGCCACATAAGCAAGTTTACAAGAATAATTTTCAAATTCAATGTTAAAGCAGCAGTCAATATATATTTAGAAAAACTTTCAAATTTGGCAGTAGGTATTTTGTAAAGATGGTATATAATTAAATTTATGCATTCATACGTTTATCATTTAATGAGATTTGTATCATCACAGTTGACTACTAATACACTTAGTTTTGCCCATTCTTCATGTTTTGTTTATAAAACTTAAGCATTATGTAGATTATATACTAAAGTAAATAAAGCTAATTTCATTTTAGATATAGTTAACTTGTGATGAAAAAAGAAAAAGCTGTGGAAATTGGCACCATGTTGCTGAGTTGAGCACTCCCCAATTTAAGAATTTAAACTCTTCTCCTGTGTGGTTTACAGAGGTTTGTCAGTATAAAGGGTGTTGAGCTGAAGAATATTCACACTTCACTGCATCCATTTCCATTATCACATTTCAAAGCCAGAAGGCATTATCACTTCCTTTTTTTAAGTAGCATAATAATTCAGGGAAATGGTAATGCTTATCATCATCTGTCAGTCAACAAGTCCTGTATTAACAAAATATATTTTTCCACTCAATGAAACTGTGTGTGTGTGATGTCTTATGCTCTTGTCAATATCAAGAGGACTTGGCTTTGTAATGAAACTATTTCATTTATCACAGAGCACTGGGAAATAGGAACATTCCCTTTACACTTTAATGAGCAGAGGCGGTGCTTCCTGATAGTCATGCATGCACTGTAATTTAAGAGTAAAGTTCATGTGAGTTTATGTCAATTACTGAAGCACTAGAATATATCATATTTTAAGATAGAAATTTTAGCACATGGTCCCATTTCTATCAGAAAAATCTGTATAAATCAGGGGGGAAATTTTTATACCCATTGTTGATTGAATATTGAAATAATAAGTCAATGACAGATTGTTTCATTTTCTGTCTATAATCTCAAACAAAAAGCATAACCTCTAACCTGTACATGAAATAAATATGAAATAAATAATCTTGAATCCATGATGTTTAATCAAATGAGGAGGTCAAATAAATTTTACTAATAAAGAGCTTTCATGCTCCTGTGTTCTTTAATTTACTGGGCTAAGACTAGGAATATTATAAGTAATAATAAATTATTTTGTTCAAAACAAATGTGTAACTCAAGTTTTAATATTTGACTTGGGTATTTTGATGTTTAAAATTTTGATAATTTGACAATTTAAAGAGATGAAAAAATTTATTACATAAAGTGATTTTGTATTTATTGAAAGTATTGCTTTTCAATTTATTAGAATAACTGAATCAAATAATCTCTTCCTAGATTTAAAAAATCATACCAAAGAGAGTGAACTTTCAGCTGACAAATACAGAACTTTGTGTTGTAGCTCTCAACCAGGTCTCTTACTACATTTAGTGCATTCCATCCTTTCAAAAACCTTGTTGTGTAAATACTATGTCTTCACTTTAAAGAGAAGGGAACGGGTGCAGGGAGTTCAGGAAACACATCCAAGATTGTGGAGTAGCATCAGAGCTGTATGTGAACATGTTCCACTTACTATCTCTCAATTTCATTTTCTTTCTTCATTTTTCTAATATTTATTGGGGCAACATTGGTTAACAAAAGTATACAGGTTTCAGGTGTACAATTCTACAACACATCATCTATAAACTGGATTGTATGCTGCTCCCTCTCCCCAAGTCAAGTCACCATCCATCACAATTTGTCCTACCTGTCCCCTTCTCTACCTCTCCCCACACTCCCTTCCACTAGCAATCACCACACTGTTGTCCCCATTTTATTAACTCTCAATTTTAGTACAGATACAAAGAAAACTAAAAAGGTTTGTAATTTCAGAATTATCCTTTCCCACCATACAGTAAGCATCTGTGTAAATGGGAACTGGCTGTAGCATGAGCTTTGGCAAGAGCAAGAAAGCCATTCTAGGTTCTGTCATTACGCCATCTACATCATCAAAGCCCTGGCAAAAGCATGTCTGGTGCTAAGATCTTTTTATTTACTATGTTTCTCAGTTTTGGTTCTTTTCTGCACAATCTTATGAAAAAATTGTTATTTTTCCAAGATGCTTTTGTTATACAGTGTGTCTGTAAAGTCATGGTGCACTTTTGACTGGTCACAGGAAAGCAAAAAAAGACGATAGAAATGTAAAATCTGCACCAAATAAAAGGAAAACTCTCCCAGTTTCATACCTATTTAGTGCAGTTCGATGTGCAAAAATCTTGCATCATTGTCCATCTCATGAAGTATATCTGTAGCAAACGTGCATTGTGTGGGTATATCCACTGGTTTGATAGCGTTCAACAGCTGCAATTTGTACTCCGTAAAACAGAGATGTTTCTTTAACACCTTATGAACTGTAGTCTTGCTTAGGTGTAATTGTCGAGCACACACACACACAGATTTTTTAGGGCTCCTTAGGTAGCTATCCCATATAGCCTCTACAGACTCGTCACTGACTGATGGCCTACCAGAACAGGGTTTCTCCACCAAACTGCTGGTTTCCTTCAATTGCTTATCCCACCAAGTAATGTTCTTCCTATGTGGTGGCACTTTATTATAAACGCGCCGATATTCATCTTGCACTTTGGTCACAGATTCAAATTTAGCGAGCCACAGAACACACTGAACTTTCCTCTGTACCATCCACATCTCTACTGGCATGGCCGTGGGCTGCTCCACTGTATACACCATGTTACGTCATCATCTGTACATGCGCACATGCTGCCACATCATCCTACAGAAACCGGGAGGGTTTTCCTTTTATTTGGTGCAGATTTCACATTTCTATTGTCTTTTGTTGCTTTCCTGTGACTGGTCAAAAGTGCACCATGACTTTACGGACACACTCCATATTCAATGCTGCTTTAAAATGAAATATACAACTATTGTTTTGTCAATACCATCAAAATGTTGCTTGGGAACAATACAAGACATGTATTTAAAAGTTGAATTATGGACCTAGATCAGATATGGGATGCAATATAACCAGGTATTTTTAAATGTTTAAAACCATTGTGCACCCTTCTCATTTGCCTCTTAAATGAAGCCATCTAGGCTTACTCAAGAGAGGGAGAGAGCTCCTTCCTTTGTACTGAGTGGGGATCCAAATTTGGTAAGAGTAAAGCAATTTGTAGGAGATGGGCTCTTTATGAAAATGAACATAAACTATGAACACAAAATTAGGAGGAAGGGATAAGAAAGACTTGAAACTGGAGGGGTTTTGGAACTCCAGCTTCATTAGCTTTGTGGTAAATTTATCATTTAATGGTCATATATTATAATTTCATATATAATAAGCAACCTATTGCCTATTGTTCTACCCCACCCCCCCACAACCAATTAATGTTCCTTGAGATTCAGGGCTATACTTTTATGTCCTCTTAGCACCACTTGGAAAAGCTCCTTTTACATAGTAGTTATGTGTATAGAAATGTGAAATTTGCTAATTTCTAGGTTATAGAAATTGTAAAGAATAAACTCTCAGATCCATTGTATTTGACACTTTAAAATAGGGAGTTGTTTGCTGATCATCAAACCTACTTGCTTTAGGAAACAGGAATCTAAATCTCCTCTGGTCAACTCTTACCCCAGCATTCTTAGGTGAATTCCTTTACCCAGATTCTACCTCTATCTCTGACCATGGGAAATGATTGCCTTCTATCATTTTTAATGAACATATGTTATCCCTCCTAAGAAACATCGATGATATATGAGGTGACATATTCTAGGATTTCTGGGAAAGAAAAGTTTCTTCTGTCTTACCATGAGAGCAACTTGGTAAAATGCTCTCTCTCCCTTAAGATAATATTATGTGAGGTCTGGAACTGTTGCAGTCATTTTGCTAATAAAGGGAGTACTTAGAGCTGCTGGAGGCCACATAGGAGAGGGTGAGTGTGCAGCCCGCAGTGGGGAAGGCAGAGCAGAGCAACAGAAAGAACCAGATCCTCAGTGGCATTGTCTGCAACCCTGGAGAAAATCTAGCTGAAAATCAAATGTTCCTTTGAATTTTTCAGTTCTAAGAACTAATAAGAACCAACAACATTGATGCATTGTTCAAGCTAACTAAAGCTGAATTATCTGAAGCTTTCATTCAAAATTCTAACTGATACAACTTCGAATTTCATGAAGCCAGTGTTATGTGGGGTGTAGAGAAAGAAATTTTCAATAATTCATTTCGTAGCATCTTTTTTTCGATGAAGTAAAAAATATAAAATTCATCTGTTGTTTACTGAAACAAATTCTAGAATTACTGACTGCTAGGAATTATTACTTGGATCTCTGTTTAGAAACAACTTCTTTTGTTATTAGAGATCTTTTAGAATGTTTCTGGTTAATATTATCATTCAAAATCCTGATTCTTCCTTGATCTTTTTAAAGATTAACAAACTCTATTAAAATTTTCATTTGTAGTATTAATTATAACTACAAGAATTTCATGAGCTTCTTGGTGGTCATCTTTTCATTGCAAAAATATTGCATTATTAATAGTTTTCCTTCCAATTATATTATTATACTTCAAATGTCATTTTCCCATTAGGCATATTATATATTTTCATACATTAAACTGTTGTTTATTAATAATTTTTATACAGGATAGTCTTGTGTTCCTAGCCCATTTGTAAGAAGTTCCTATTAAGAAATGCAATGGAGCATGGGAACAATGCGAGAGTAATTTGTTAACATATCAAGAGGTTTTAATTTGCTAGCATTTTCCTATCGTTTAGTCTGACAGAATGTAAAGAACAAATTGCTAAGTATGGAATACGGTAGAACTGGAAGAAAAAGCTATATATAAAGAGCTCATGGGCTGGAATGCTCACAACATGGAGGGCTCCATGCTTGCATGAACATACAGTTAATAAGCATTTCTGCTGCCTGATTTATGTAGGCTCAGTCTGCTCACCTCTTCTGCCTACTTAACTCTATAGAAAATTAGGAGGGCACATGCACGTCACAACGGGAGAAATTAAGCCAAAGGAATACAGATGAAACACATAAGGTTTAAAAACTAGAGGAATGTTTTTATATTTTAGTTAGTATAGAAACAGCGACTTCCTCATTTAATTTATCTCATATTTTCTACAGAGATAGACCAAAAATCTGTAATTACTAGAAAACATTTTGCCATGGATCTTCTATAAGCCATATTAATCATAATGAAGGCCTTTTTTCTTTGGCTAGGCTAGGGTTTCAAGAACATTTGAGATCAGTATCTTAGAGGAGTTGAACATGTGATCTCTTTTTTGGAACAGTCCTCTTTATACTTATTGTCATGAACGCTGGCCTCACAGACTTCAGGTCATTCTCTGAGTTTTGATCTCATTTTCGGACTGGACTTTCTCTGAGAAGGCTGACATAATGTCTATTGTATTAACTTCTGGCCCTCGTCCACCCAGTACAGTCCCTGACACCTAGAGCATGTGTGGTAAATACTTGCTGACTCAGTTACTGAAAGAATGAATAAATAAAAAGAGGAAAAAAAGGCACCTTGCTCTATAAATCCTTCATCACAACATCCCAGTTGATTTTTAAGAAAAAAGACCTCCTTTCTTATTGTAAAAATAATCTAATGTAGCCATAGTAATAGCTTAAAAGGTTTTAATATTATGTATAATGCTGCTTGGAAACCTACCTTTAAAGTTTTAGTTTTTATTAAAATTTATTTTATTTATTGATTTTAGAGAGAGGAAGGGTGTGTGAAAGAGAGAAAGAGAGAGAGAGAGAGAGAGAGAGAGAGAGAGAGAGAGAGAGAAATATCGATCCTTTCTGTATGCGCCCTGACTGGGGATCAAAATAACAAGCTCTGTGTATCAGGACAATGCTCTAACCAATAAACCATCCAGCCAGGACTATCTTTAAATTTTTATTTTATATATATGATTTATAGTATTGTACAACCTATCTATTACAGAATGGTAATTCAATTAATGTTAAATAATACATATGCAGATTAGATTTTGTTTAAAGAACTAGTTTGACAGTTTTCATCCTCATACTGATGACTTAGTTTTATTTTATACGCAAATTATACCTTTACCTCAATAAGACATGTCAAAAATGCTTACCATTCAAACATCCTAATTTCAATAAGGAAGTAACAGCATATAGCTATCATCATTACTTGAAAGAACTTAATGTATATGGCTTATATCAATGATTCACTACATTTTCTTCACAGATACTGTAGTATTAATCAATGCTGTGTGCCAGCCCTATTCTAACTTCTTTATACTTATTAACCATCCAATCCCCACAGCAGCCTTAATATTACTGTCCCATTGTACAGGTGAAGAAACTGAGGCAAAGAGAAATTAAATAACCTTGTCTAAGGCTTCAAATCCAATAAATGGAAGAACTGGGATTTGTGCCCAGGTAGTCGTGCTCTGGAGTTCTTGTTCCTAACCACTCTGTTCATTAGCTCTCATGTTCTCTCTATATAATATAGTAGCTTATTAGCTAATTTTGCAGAGAATGATGTTATTCAGATGATCTATAACTAGATTTTCTCTGGAAGAAAGGTCCCATGAGTTATAATGTGTGTGTCTACCCAGGTCTGATTAATTATCTGCACATGGTAAACGGTTAAAGATTTTTGTTCAGTTCAATTACATTGAAAAACTTACCATATTCATAGCCAAACTAGAATTCAATGAATAGCATTATTTTTTTTAACCATCTTGTAACTCTCAGTAAGATACTGGCTAACTGATCTCTTAGGTCCTTTTAGTACCTAAAATTATTAAAATCAGCATTGAGAGAGCAACTAAGATTAAATAAAAAATTCACATGAAATGAAAGAACTAGAGAGTCAACAACAGATAAGAATATATAAAAATCAGTATGTAGTCTTCAAAAACAGACTAAGAAATAGTCCACGTGTAGTAATAATAGCTAATATTCATGAAGTGATTCTGTCTGCCAAGTGTGATGTTACTTTAACATCCACATCATTTGATCTTTACAACTAACTACATTAGGGAGGAGAGTATCATCATTCTCATAATACTAGTGGGAAACTGAGGCTAAGAGGAGGTAGTTTCAGTTCCCATAGTCAGTAAGTATTGGAACATGGAACTTTGACTTAAGTAAGTCCAGTTTTCAAAGGAGAGAAATGAGGCAAGAGAAGGTGTGCTGAGTGAAAAACCACCTGCAGATTCCCTTTAAGTTGGTTTTTTATATTTATTTATTTATTTATTTTAGAGAGGAGACACAGAGTGAGAGAGAGAGAGAGAGAGAGAGAGAGAGAGAGAAAGGGGGAGGAGCTATAAGCATCAACTCCCATATCTGCCTTGACCAGACCAGTGCAGGGTTTTGAACTGGCGACCTCAGTGTTCCCAGGTTGACGCTTTATCCACTGCGCCACCACAGGTCAGGTTTTAATGCATGTTCACCTGTCCCACAGGGCTTACACTCCTCTTGTGCACGAGCTCCTCCCCTCCCCCCCCTCCCCCACCAGCACCCAAACCAAAAATATACACTTAGGTCCTTTAGACTACTCTGGAGTGCTGAACCCAACAACCAAGATGGTAGAAGAGGGAGGAATTCAGAGTGAATGGGTGGAGGCTTCACATGGCTGAGGTGTACAAATGTCAGCGTCCGGCTCTGTTATCATCTCGGCCTACAGAGAAGCTTGTTGGGCTTGGCTCCCAGTCTTTCAGTGCATTTCAAAGAGTTTGGTTTCCCACTTACATTTTCTCTGGAATAATGGGGTGAACTAAACAAAATCTTGCTTTTCATTCTTATCCCCCATTACGTATTTTTTTTCTTTTCAGTTTTGGGACCAAATCTTATCAGACTCTTGATAAACTGTTATGCCTAACTTCTTTTCCCTATTAAGGCCCCTACAGTGCACATCTGTATGTGTATTATGATCTAGATAACACGTTTTGTCACCTAAGAAATGTATCACAGAAATTATCTGCTGTTCTATTTTGTACCAATTTCAGGTTTCTTACCTTGACCTTTCAAACCGGGGATGTCTGAGCAACTTCTCCCTACCTGTGCTCTTTCTCAAATACCTGTTACATTTTGTGAGCACTAGTACTAATTTATCTCTTGTAACTTAGTTACTGTGCTAAAAATGGTTGAGATTTAGGTTCTCACTACAAATGAGGACAACCAGATTTACTTTCTTACAAACATTAAATGCATAGATATACTCGAGTAGAAATGTTTTTCGACTATAGCCTTATGAAGAAAATTGACTTTCATATATTTAAAAGTTACCTTTGATAGATCCCTGAAGTTTCCTGGAAGAGTCAAGTCTAATTCTTCAGATTCATAGTTTGTTAAAACCCATGGAAACACGGGGTATTGGTTCAGATCATTATACGTTCGTCCTAGTAAAGAAAAAGAGAGATGATAATCTGTTTACATCAATTGGTTATGAAATTGTTCCTGTTCTTATAATAGAAAAGACACCTATTGAATTTCAGAAGAAAAGTAACTCTTTTGCTCTTTGAACTGTCTTCGTTTAATCAAAAGCACTTATAACAATGCGTTTCAAGTGAATTCATTCAATAATAATCAATGAGTAACAACAATTACTTTTTTATAATATAAGCTTGTGTAGAGGCCATTGTTTATCATAATTGATTTCTCTTCTCCTGGGCTACACCACATTTCTCAGCTCCCATTACTAGTAGCTGTGGCCATGGGAATTCGCATTAATCGGCAGAAGGTGAGCAGATGTGATCTGTGCCTCTTCCAGGCTTGGCCCACTGAGACTTGCCATGTGGGTACCCCAATGCTCATCTCTCTTCCTCTGACTATCCTGAAGGTAATATTGCCACACTGTATATACAGTCATCTTGGTCAGGGATCCTGAAAGTGATCGTGGAGGAGTCAGTTACCCTGCTGACCTGTACCCCTGTGTGTGAGGGTATTCTACTATAATGAGTATATATTTAAAAATTACGTTCCTAGTATAGAGAATAGGATATTGAGCTTCTGTCAAAAAACAATGTAGACATACAAATCATATATGATAGAAATGTACACTTGAAACCTATATAATTGTATTAACCGAAGTCACCCCAATAAACAATTTAAAAAGAATCAATGTAGAGAATTTGCAGAAGTACTGTGAAGTCAGTATGAAAAAGTACAGAGGGGGATGCCATATGCTTTCTTTTCACTCCTTTAAGTTCATGAGTTTTCTTTTTGTGTTCCATTGTTTCACTTTACTGAAGAGCTGCTGCTGAACCTTAGGCTGACTTTGCTGTTGTGGTAGTGTGGGCTGTTTTGGTCGAGTGTTTCAGGCGATATGCTGAAGTACAGAGGGAGAGCCTGCGGGGAGCACAGCACTGGCTCACCCTCACAGACCCGTCCTGGAATCACACATGAGCAGATGGAAATAAAAGAGAATTGCTATTAAAAAATCAGATTCCAAAGAAAACCTTTGTCAGATAGGATTATATTTTGTAAAAGTGCATTATAATCTGATCATGTGCAGACAACTTTCTAAATTTCCATTCAAGTTCATACAGTGTAACTACTTCCCTGTCGTTTAGTGATAGGAATTTATCTAGTGCGCCTTAGTGCACACACCACAGACGTCACAATAACAGAGATATGCATAGTTATCTTGTTCCTTATCAAGTATTGAGATCAAATGATCCCTACTCTTAAAGCAACTATGAATGTGACTGTAAAATAGGAAAAATAAGCTGTACTCTGAGGAATAACAAAATCTGCTAACTATTATAAACATAAATCAAATTCATTCATTTATTTAGTAAACATTTATTGGGTGACTGTTTATAAATCTGAATTTTACAACAAGAGTAAATCCTGCTTTGAATATGTAAATGAATATGGGTGTATGTCAAGAATGCAGGTAGTTGACAGAAAGCAGGGTGTTGCTTCCACCTTGTACCTCCCCGAATGAGGTGAGAGCAGGTCCGTGTTTCCCCCTGTGCAGACATGTTAGGGACAACATGTGTCTCTGCTGACCTGTCTGCCTCTCCACCAGTCTGTAAAGTCATGAATGTAGGTCTGGGGTTCTGTGTGTAAATCTCTCCTTATTGGCACGTACTGTTTACCCAATACATGCTTTTTGAAGCAATAAATATAGTAGATATATGGTAAGAATGAATCAGATTTTAACAGAAGAACAAGCACAGGCCAAAGGAAGAAGGAAAACTACAGGACAGTGTCTTTGGAGGATGAGGAGTGCGCAAAGGCATGGGTGTACACTGATACCGAGCGGCACTGTGAATGTGTATGTTAAGCTAGAAGGAAATGTCTGCATTGGATAGCTCAGCCAATAGTATACCTGCTCTATGTCTACATCTGTTGTGAAAATAGTATGAATAGAGTACACAAGAATTTGGATCCTTTGTTTATGTGTGTGACAGAGATATAGAGAAGGACAGTTAGGGACAGACAGACAGGAAGGGAGAGAGATGAGAGGCATCAATTCTTCATCGTGGCTCCTTAGCTGTTCATTAATTGCTTTCTCATATGTGCCTTGACGCGGTGCTACAGCAGACCAAGTGACCCCTTGCTCAAACCAGCGACCTTGGGCTCAAGCTGCCAAGTCTTGCTCAAACCAGATGAACCCATGCTTAAGCTGGCGACCTTGGGATTTCAAACCTGGGTTCTCCACATTCCAGTCCGATGCTCTACCCACCGCACACTGCCTGGTCAGGGTTGGATGCTTTATTAAAGGCTTTTGTACACAAAAATGTTCTGCTAAAACAGTATCATTGTAGATTACTAAATGTAACATTCTCAGTATTAAAATTTATTACTGGTAGCACATTTATATGGTAACCTAGGACACCTGATTACCCTCAGTAGTTTTTCTCCACATGTATATGTACAGAGAAAACAGATTGGCAAGACAGAGCTATTTCTGAATCCTATATGGGTCCATGGCATATTTAGTTCCCCACCATTTTCTGGGCTACCACGTAAAAATCTGTAGATTTTAACAAAAAAGTAGGTCTCCTGTAATGTCGCTGGCCG
This sequence comes from Rhynchonycteris naso, assembly GCA_037038555.1. Taxonomy (NCBI): domain Eukaryota; kingdom Metazoa; phylum Chordata; class Mammalia; order Chiroptera; family Emballonuridae; genus Rhynchonycteris; species Rhynchonycteris naso. The sequence goes on along the minus strand of CM072998.1, from coordinate 111,228,912 downwards.
AGGCTAGGCAAGTTCACATTGGACTCAGGAGGATGGTAGAAGAACTGCAGAGCCAGAAAAGATTGAGCCATTCTGTTTAATAAAATATTGCAGTGATTTATTTAAACAAGCACACAGGCAGGGAAACCGCCTGTCAGGCAAACAAACAGCAAAACGGTCCCTCACAGTGGCGGGCAGGCAAACTGCACATCTGCAATCCCCGAGTGCAAGCACCCATAGCCTTACATAGGTCACACACACGTGGCACTGCCATGTGCTCACGCACTAATCAGGCAAAGGGCTTGCAGCCAGTAAACCAGTGAGCAAGCCTAACACAGCTGCCCCACATTCCACCCCTTTAGGGTTGCTCGCTTCACAATCACCATGACAGGAAACAGAGACTACAGCAAAAGTTACACAATAATTGCAAAGGTGCCCTTCACAGTGTCTCCCTGAACACTGTGCCCAAAGTGTCACCTGGAGGCCCACCTCTAACTCCCTACCCCATGGTAGGTAGGAGGGCCTGTATAGTCCAGGGCTGTATCCACTGAAACCATAAAGCATCCTTGGTGCACACAAGAACCAGTGCAGGAGGGCCTCCACAGGTGCTACGGGCCCTCCCATCAGGGTCTCTCATGCGTCTGTTCATGAGTGACGTGTCCATCAAGGGAGCTGGTGCCACCCTCTGGTCGCAGTCCAAGAGTCAGTCCACAATACACAGCCCCACTGTCTGTGCAAATCACCAGGGCAAAGATCCATTACAGGCACTAGCCATACAGCTCTTTATTAATGGACCTCAGCACCTTTCCATAGTGTGCTGTCCATTGCCCCAAGCCTGATCCAGACCCCACAACAAGCTCACAGGGCCTGGTGGGGTCAAACATTCAAGGCCTGTGTCGCCTTAACAGTTCTCTTAGCTGCTGCTGCTGTAAAAAAAAGCAGCTGCTGCACATTAGAAGGGGACCAATGCATTGCCAATTCCACATGGGCCTCTGGCCTGTCCCGTCCCTGTCAGATGGGTCCCTTGCCCTTCCCCCTATTCAAACTGGGACAACAGATCTTGGGGATCCTGTAACCTAAACACCAGCCATTTTCCTGGCCGATGCCAGAGCCACCTGCTTCCCTTGCTTTTTCAGCGGCTGGAACCTCTGTTCTGACTCAAGCTGCCGCCAAAGCTCCAACAAGACTTCATTAGGCTTGCCATCTAATCTCTATCTGCCCCAGCAGCAATCAAATCCACCTACATCTGTGCTCAGGTAACTTTCACAGGCCCGTTTCTCTTACTACTAGTTTTGGGGGGGAGGGGCAGTAGCCCTCACAGCCTTACTGTCCATCTCTTTTCCAAAGACCATGGTGCCATCCACCCCTATGTCCCACAGCCACACCAAGCAGGCTGACAGGGGCTTAGTAGGTTTCTGCCTGAATTTCACCCCCAACTCCATCAGCTTTGCCTGGGTGTAGGGCTGGACCACAGCGTGCTCTACTACCTGGGGAGGCTGTGGTTGCCCCTGAGGGACTCTTGACTGCTGGATCTTTACCTTTTTGGTGACCACCAGCAGGGCTCTGAGTCTGCAGACAGCACTTGCAATCCGATTCTCCCCTCAGATGAGCGGAAGTCAAAAACAGCTGCTCCCGCTGACTCAGAGCCACTCTGCAGGCAGAAATGTAGCTCCATCTTCTGTGCCTGCTTTGGCTCCTGTGGCTGCTGGGTCTTATCCTGAAGCTGACTCTTGAGCTCCTGAATCTGCAGTTGTTTCTCCAACAGCTGTCGCTGCCAATGTTCAGCTTCCAGGGCAAATTGCAACTTGTGAACCCGTAACTCTTTGTCCAGAGTCTGCTCCAGTTCCAGACGCTGTTGGCACTCAGTATGGACCTCATCCAACTTCTCACAGAAAGCTCATGGTTTGTTCTCATAGGATTGTAAAAACACCCAGCCCACCATCCCCACCAGGAAAGCCACTGGGAACAGCCACTCCTCTGTTCCACCTCTCAAGGGTGTCAGTGGCTCCATACCAATCTGCTGTGAACCCTGCCCACTACGCCAGATGTAATGCCAGTGGCCAAGGCCAGGCAGGTCCACACTGGATTAGGGCAGATGGTAGAGAAACTGCAGAGCCAGAAAGCATTGGGCCATTCCATTTAATAAAGTGTCACAATGGCGGACAAGCACACAGGTAGGGGAAACAACCTCCCAAGCAAACAAACAGCAAAATGGCCCCTCACAGTGGTGGGCAGGCAATCCATGCACCTGCAATCCTCCTGAGCGCGAGCACCTGTAGCCTTATATAAGTCATACACATGTAGTGCTACCACATGCTCACAGACTAATTAGACAAAGAGCTTGCAGCTGGTAAACCAGCGCGCAAGCCTAACACAGTTGCCCCACATCTTCCAATATTTATGAGAATATTTTTATAGAATAATGGTGATATTCTTTATAACATGTTTATATTACTTGTATACATAAATTAATGGCTGAAAACTAGATACCATATTGTTTTTAAATTTTCTGATGAAGTTTGATAACTTATATATTAAGGAAAAAACTGTCAAAATAAAATAAATAAAACCCAAATTACATTTACTCAATACTTTAATGCAGAGGTCCCCAAATTATGGCCGGCGGGCCAAATTGCGGCCACCAGAAGCCATTTATTTGGCTCCCGTTGCACTTCCGGAAGGGGCACCTCTTTCATTGATGGCCGGTGTATGGGGAGAGTACTGTATGTGGCGGCCCTTCAACAGTCTGAGGGACAGTGAACTGGCCCCCTGTGTAAAAAGTTTGGGGACCCCTGCTTTAATGTATCATATAAATACAAATAGCATAAAAATAGAGACCATATTTGAAGACATTAGCCTTTTAAGAGAAATTATTTTCAAATAAAGAAAAAAGATAGAAAGGTACTTCTGGAAAAACAGAAAGGTTGGAAAGCTCGTCTTTGGAGTCGTAGAACACAGACTGATGGCTGGCCATCCCAGTTCATGGCGACCCACCTCTTCTGTGCTTCCTGTGGTTCACTTCTCATGGTATTTTGAAGGTTTGTTGAAAATAAATACTAAGGACATTTTAGTAATTTTTAAATTACTAAAGCTTATAGATCCTTTTAAATTCTAATAAACACAATACACTATAAATAAATGTACTTACTCGGTTACATTAAATAAAATGTCCATATAAAAGCCTTGCAGCACCAACACTATTCACTAAGTTAACCAACAAAGTTAAGTACAGTGTGTCCGTAAAGTCATGGTGCACTTTTGACCTGTGACAGGTCAAAAGTGCACCATGACTTTAGGGACACACTGTATTTCCAAAGTCATACCTGTCATTTTCTGGCACTTCTGGGAACTTATTTATCCCTTGCATTGTTTTAAAATCTTTTAGAATAATTTACATTTAGTAAATAACCTTGTGCTATAATTGGTAGGGTTCCTTCTTTTTCCAGCAGTAGTAAGTGATCATTTCTTTTTTACCAACTATGTTTATAAGGATTTATCTTAGATGATGAATATTAAATATTGCAAACCTATGACACTAATCTACTCCAGCAATAACAGTGAAGTGTAGTAAATGAGATCTCAGAAATACTAAATATGTTTCTTCACTTAAAAAAACCCTTTTTAGCCTGACCTGTGGTGGCGCAGTGGATAAAGCGTCGACCTGGGAACACTGAGGTTGCCAGTTCAAAACCCTGCACTGGTCTGGTCAAGGCACATATGGGAGTTGATGCTTCCAGCTCCTCCCCCCTTTCTCTCTTTCTCTCTTTCTCACTCTGTGTCTCCTCTCTAAAATGAATAAAAAAAAAAAAAAGTTTAAAAAAAAAACAAAAAACAAAACCCTTTTTAATTAAACCATCCAATTTAATGTTTTTATATGGTACTTTGGTTTGAAGATAACGTGATCTACAGACAGCTGACAAAGAAATTATAACTGCAATTCCTTGGTGAAAATGTTAATGACAGCAAAATATTGTTTAATTAGATGATTGCAGCATCTGGATTAACACTCTTTAAGAGTGATGTTCCTGTGCTTGTCTGCTTCTTCACACTTTACAGACATTTTGTCATCTCTAGGTCATTAGGAAAGAATTTTTAATGATTTTTCTAGAAGCAAGCAGTTCAAGTTACATCTAATTAGATGACAATAATAAGCCCAACACATGCAGTAGCTAAATATATACATAATTAACTAAGGAAGAGCTTGTACATCACGAAGGAAAAAGGTGGAAAATGCTAAGCAGGAGAAAAAGGTTTGGGTTGGGAAGTTGTGTTGAATTCGTTAGCTGATCATATGAAAAACAACTCAAAAACCTTAAAAAAACCCCTCAAACCTAACAGGATCATTTACATGAAGCTGTATTAGTAGTAACTCTGCTATTTTTTAAATGCAAGAATATCAGGTTTTAACATCTTGCTCATAGTATTACCTAATAAGGTATAAAAATGGGATGTATGTTGTACCTTTCACAGCACAATGAACAGAAGTCAGCTTAAAATCCAGGACTCTGAGGTTGCAACCATATTTTTAGTCAAGCTCTAAGCTTTGCTAAAATTTATTTACCTAACTTCCCCAAACTTAATGTTCTCTGAAAATTAAAAAAAAGAGTGTGATTCAAAATAGATAAATAAATACACCATAGTCCTAATTTAGACTTTTATGCAGTTTTAAAAATCATGCTTATAAAGAATATTCAGTGAAATGGAAAAGCAGCACCTGAACCTGTCTGTGAAGCAGGTCCCAAAGCCGCCGCCGCAGAAAGGAGGAGAGAGGCCACCGAAACGCTACTTTGATATTTATGGCTAGGCTTACCAGCAACTTAATTTTCCTGCCCCTCCTCTTTTGTGTCTCATTCTATCATACTATACACTCTATGAAAGCAGAGGTCATATCCTCTTGTTTATATTTTTCATTTTTATTTTTAACTTATTGTGTTGACATGATTTCAATGTCCCACTCAATATAACACCATCTGCATAACATATCATGCCCCCCCATGCACCATGCAAAGTCTCTCTCCACTCCTATTCCCCACTTCTGCCCTCCTCTGCCTACCTCTACCCCCTTTCCCTCTGGCTATTGCTACCCTTAGTCTATATCTATGAGTTATGTATATGGGATTTTGGCTAATTCCTTCACCTCTTTGATTCTGTCCCCTCTTCCTCTTTCCCTCTGACAGCTATCCATCTGTTTGTTCCCTGTAACCCTGCCTCTGTTTCTATTTTGTTCCTTACTTTATTGTGTTCATTAGATTCCACATGTAAGTGAGATAAAATGGCATTTATCTTTCTTTGACTGGCTTTTTCCACTTAGCATAATAATCCCCAGGTACATCCATGTTGTTATAAAAGGTAAAATTTTCTTCTTTTTTATGGCTGCATAGTACTCCATTGTGTAAATGTACTATGGCTTTTTTATGTACTCATCCACTGAAGGACATTTGGGTTGTTTCCAGATGTTGGCTATTGCAAACAACACTGCAATGAACATGGGGGTGCATTATCTTCTTCCAAATTAGTGTTTTAGAATTCTTAGATCAGTGATTTAATTTTTAATTACACTTTTCCATATTTCCAATTTCCTGTAATGAGTATTTATTAAATTTATAAATAGAACAAAATAAAGGCCATGAAAACATTTATGGGTTTTTAGGGGTCTTAAATTAAAAAAAAAAAATTACTAAGTGTCTTTACAAAATTTATATACATATAGTACTATGTGTGGTTATGCGTAATTATGTATCTACATACAATCACATGAGGGTCTAATAATGCATTAATACTTTGACACTGCTGCCATATACCTTATAGACTGTCTGATTTTTAAAAGCATCCTGAAAGAAGAAAAGCAAAATTGGTCAAGTATGACCTCAAAAAATGGAGAACAAGAAATGGGTCGTAAAATGTGCTTTGTATTTCATGTTAATTTTTGTTATGAGAGTAAATGTTTATTTATTTTTGTAATATTTATGAGTAAATAAACTCTTTTCATAGAAAATGTTAATTTAAGTCACATTGACCTATATTTTTAAAAATGTGAGGCCAGAAAAGATTGTTTCATCTTCTCAATCAGATGCCAATTCTGTAAGTATTCTCTTGGATCCAGGGAATTTAAAGAATCTCTCATCCAGCCATTTTAGTGAATTTACATAAAAGATCACAAAACCATGCAAACACAAAGCATAATTATTAAAATCAGTTCAATATGATAGGTATTTATTGAACTAATTTTTTTCCTTAGTGACCTTATAATCTCCTTGGAAAGATAAGGTATAGACATAAATGCTAAGGACACACCACCACAAGCACCCAAATATATGATATAGACAGTGTTATAGAAGATGTGAGTGCTACAGGTTAGTAATTATTACACTTTTTTTAAAAGAGTACAGATGGACTGCAGTGGTTCTCAATATGCGCACCCGGGCCCAGTGACATTGGCACCTCCTGGAGCCTTGTCAGCAACAAAGATTCTTGAGCCCACCCCGACCTACTGAATCAGGAGCTCTGGGGATGAGGCCCCAGACCAGGTTTCAGTGAGCCCTCCAGTGATAGGAGAGCGACAGATGCCCTAGCGGAGGGGCTGGTGGCGATATTGCTAGTGGTGTGGCTGGTGCTGCTCAGCCAGGTCCCTCTCCAGGGGTCGCCATCATCAGAAGAGATCCCTCTCCCCCAAGGTCCCCTCTCTTTATCTAATCACTGCCCAGTGGAGGTCAATAAGGCATGTCCACCTTGCCTCAAGCAAGACATCTCTGAAGCACTACCCCAGTTCCCGGTGCCCTGTGGTATATGAGGCCTTTGCTATAACTACCAGGGTGTTCAATCTGTCTTTCTGCCCAGTTCTGTTTTCTTTACTTCCCCACAGATATTCATTCCAAAGATACTCTGCAGTATACTGCCCACATGCAAACCTCTGTCTCAGAGTCTCCTTCTCTGGCTCCAAGACCTAACTGAGAAGAGCACCGGGTTCCACATTAGAAATAGTAATTCCGGGCCCACTTTTAGTATCTATGTGAGCCATGACAGTTAATGAACTTCAGAAGTTTCTTTAAATAGAATTGTTTAAAATCATTAACTGTTTAGATTTTTAAGGCAGTTAGTGGATTAAAGCTGATGCGTAGAGGTGCAATTGGACAGTACCATGAATAGGCTGATGTAGTCCAGTATAGTAGTTGGGTAACGCTCTAGAGCCAAACTGCCTTAGAATCCTGACTCTGTGACTTACTGGACAAGTTATTTAACTTCTCTGTTCCTTATTGCCTCACCTGTGAACTGGGGATAAGACTAGAAACTAACTCTTGGGTTACTGTTGGGCTTAATTGCTCAATTGGTGTTAATAATTATTTACTATTTTTTCTGAACGTTGCCATTAATAATAAAGAAATGTTTCAAAAAATGATAAAACCCAATAAGAAATAATAACAATAGTATTTATATTTTCTGAATCTTAGTATTATGGATAATTAAAGAAATGTTTGAAAAAAAACTGGTAAGATAGAAGCCAACCATTTCTTGGCTTTGGATTACTTGGGAAGTTTGTCAATAAGAATACTAATGTCCTTTCAAGAAATGAAACAATCTTAAATTTCAGTCATTTGACTTATTAGTCTACTGCTCACAAGAATTAGTGGATATTTCAAAATGAATATGAAGCTATAAAATATCCCCTAATTTTTGTGAGCAGTATATTTACTGGACAATAACTGTGTTCTTAAAACTCTGCTCTATAAAATGATTATTTAGTGGAACTAGGTTGGTAAAAGTGATATTGGTACAATTTAACACCTTTATCTGCTCTTTATTCCAGGATCCTCAGAGAACTCTGAAAAGTATTACAGTAATAAGTGATGAATAGATAACAAAGTATTCCCCACAAATCAGAAAAAAAGGCAATTCTAATTACTTCCCTAACAAGTATGAAATCTTGTCTTTAGTGAAACTTCTTTATAAAACTGCCATCCAAATCTTCAATGCTGGTGCTCAGGACAAACTAATCATCCTACTTAAAACTTCAAGATGATGGCAAAAAAAGAATTAGCAGGATTATAGTCAGGGACAGTGTCTCAGGATGTTTACTTTATATTAATATAATTACTTTTTTCAAGTGTCATTCTACTTCTGTATACAGGTCCATTTTGCTAGGATAATCATCTGTGTATGACAAAACCCTTTCAGTTAATTTAAAGCCCATCTTTTCTATGAAGTTTCCCTGGACTGAATTATCCCACCCTAATCTCCGACTTCTCTAAACTTTTATTATAGGCAATGGCAGTTATTTGCATGCTTTCTTGTGTGTTCTAAATATTTCTATATGCAAACTCTGTATTGATAATTGGATCTTAAATGGCTAGAGCAAAGGCGCTCAGATATACATCAGAAGCAGCTAGAAGACTAGTTTCAATGCAGACCTCAGGGCCCAAACCCAGAGTTTCTGATCCAGGAGGTTCGAGGAGGGGTCTGAGAATTTACACCTCTAGCAATTGCACAGTGGTGCTGATGCTGCGGGCCAGCGGGCTGCCAGCTGTTCGACTGTAGAACATACAGTGGCTTCTGCTTTTTGTATAATGACATCACACTTCCCTCTGTTATTTACTCTCTCTCTCTCTCTTACTCTCATTCTCTCTTTCTCTCTCACTCTGTCTCTCTCTTTCTCTTTGCCATACCTGCTGCCACTAATCTAATCCAACTCTTCAACCCACATTTTATTTTTTCTTGGAATGCCCTCTGCTTACTTTTTAGTGAATTCTTACTCATATCTCAATTTCCAATTAACTCTCATCTATGAGAAACCTTCCCTGATCTCCTCCAAATCTGTGACTAAAATGACTTTGTATATTCTCCCATTACAATAATTATCACTATTTACTGGGACTGCTGTTGTACATGTGCATTTCCCTGATGATACTACAATCTCTTCAAAGGCGGAAACTATACTTTTCTCTCCTCTGTAGTGTTGGTGCCAAATAGAGTGTGCATCCAGTTACCACTTACTAAAAGGATGAACAAGCTGACTTGGCATCTAGAGTCACATCAAACTCCCCTACCAGCTCTCTCTAACTTTCAGCTACCTCATTTCTAATTCATGCCAGACACAGTTCCCAGTTTAATTGTACTAAAAAATCCAGACTGCATTCCCTTCAACTCCAAAACTATACTAATTCCCAAAAGCCCAACCTCGGGCTCTTTATAATCTGCCTCTTACTTATAGCTCCAATATTATTTCCATTATTCTTTGTTTTGGCCAAGATGTAATACCCCCCTCCATTGAACACATCGTACATATCCAGTTGGCAGAAATTTGTAAGCTCTGCCTTTGTCTCCCTAAACACATTTTTAAAATTCCTCTATCCTGCTTAGCTCCTACAGTGATCACTCTCTATAGCACTTTTAGTACTTAATACAGCTGCCTAAAATGCTCTCTTCTTTGTGTGTACTTCATTTTCCCTTCCAGTTGTAAGTGTTTGGAGTTTCTATCCTTTTTGTATACTTTGTTTTATCCTGCTATCTACAGTAGACAGATATTAGTGTTTAGTTATAGTTATTGTAAAGAAAATACCCAGGAAATTCTTTAAAAATAATTCAGTGGCCTGAACATTCTTTATGTCATCAAATAAAACAGACTCAATGATTCAAAAGAGAGTAAGAAGACAGTTAAATATCCCTCATGGTGTGCATGTTCTGGCTCAGAAACTCAAAGACCATCCCGACCAAAGAACATCTCCACTGTTCAGGTGTAGCTTTGGAAGGGGTCACAGTGTTATCTTCATTCATTCAGACTGCAATGTCTCCAGAGCTAGACAGGGAAACTCCCAGAAACCAACAGGCATGAAGTGGGTGGTGGTTATAGGTAGTACTGTACCACATTGTGGGAAATAGATCTGACACCAGTAAAAAGTAGTAGGAAGGGATGGAATCTAGAAGAGTCCTTCAAAGTAGTCAACTACATAATACTTCATCCAGAGAGAAAAAGAATCCCATCTTGGAATAGCAGAACTGTTTAATAGGAATGCCAGCTCCACTGGAAACTGAGCTGGGCATGAGGTATGTTACCCAGTCTTCAAGCTTTACATTCAACAACACCATTTCTAGCACAGCCAAGGAAAAAGATCATATGCCCATCTGCGACATACGGTAGACAATAAATCTTGATAGATCTTTCAAGAGAAAATAACAAAAATCTGAACAGTGAAATTGAAAAAGTACGGCACAGAAGGCAAGAAAAAATTATCCTGAGAAAAATCAGGTGAAGAACTATGTATCTGAAAATAATACACTGTATTAACAAAAGAATTTTTGATAGATTGAGTCATTCTTTTATGCAAAAATATAGAAACTCCAAAAAATAAAAATTTAATTCTGAATTCTGGGTAAATTCTGGATTCTAGTAAATTATATTGACAAAAATAAGCCATAAATGAGGAGGAAATTGAGTTAAGGTGTTTATCTTACATAAGAGTGATTAAAAATGTTGATTCATTTTTGATACAAATATGAAATAGATTTTATAGGGTTTTAAGAAACCTAAACATATGTCTAGGATAATTAATTGCAAGATGCCTATCTTCTAAGTCACCAAAAAAACAGGCAAAAATGTACTAATACAATAATAAAAACCAAAACAATATAAAAAGAAAAAATTTAAAAGAATAGTATAAACCAGATGATAAAAGACCGAACATATTAGTTATTACAACAGATGTCACCATATTAAACATGAGAACTGGAAGATGACAGGCCCAAGACAAAACAGAGGTGGAATCCCAACATGGCAGGGTCTAAGATTCCAGCCCTCCTCTCTGCCCCAGAAGCTATACCCCCAGAAGCTATACTCCTCCTACTCCAGTGTGCTATTGGCTTAAATATCCTAATGAGATTAAGTCCTTCATATTTCACATATTTAAGTTTCTTCAGTCTATAGGTATAAATAACATGTGCCAATTAACTAGTATAACACTATCCTTTTATCTTTGAACTACTAAACAGATTTAAGATATATATATATATATATATATATATATATATATATATATATATATATACATATATATATATTATGTGAACTGATATATGAATATATATAAAATGTGTCATGAAGATATCAGAAGATATATGAAGACAATGGAGATGTGGATATAAAATATATGATAAAATTTAACATGTTTAATAAAATAGTTGTTTGGTTTTATTAGTAATGCAATAACATTACTTATTAAATGATTGAAATGCAAAAACATTTCAAACAACTTTCTAAACCCTTTTTGTTGACATATTGAATACTTCTGCTTATTTAATACATATATGTCATCCATAGTTAATATATACCTATAGTGTCATTAATCACATGTACCTGATAGATTTGCAATGATCAATATTACACAGTAATCCTTTTAAGTGATGGTTCCGAGCATATGTTCATAAAAGAACAATAATATTAGGTAAGTATATTTATGTAGTTATCAAATTCATCTGATTGCAAAACATTTTTGCAGCTCCAGATTTACAAAAGTAAACTGCAATTCAAAATGAATAAGAGCTTTTGAAGCTTAAGTTAAGAAAAAAGAAAGAGGTACTTAAATTTCATAGACATGTTTAACCAGTGACAACCACTGATTTAACATTAGAAAAAGAGCCACTACCTTCTTTTAATTGATAAGTGTGGTACTGACTAGGTTGATGGCAGTTACTCATCACTGAGAAATGTAATGTGATTTTATATTTTTTATTTGAAGATCTTAGGGAAAAACATGCTGTAACCCAATCATGCCATAGCGCAGGTGACATCTGTACTAGGCAGAGGCCTGCTGTTCCTTCCTGTCTCTCTGCTATTTCAGAGAATGACAAAGCAGCGAAATTACATTTTCCCATTATTATTTCCAGACACTGTCTGGCAATGGTTTGTTGACTCTAATAAACCTTCAGACAAAGCTGTCAGGAAAGAAAATGGCAGAAGGAGAGCCAGGAAAAGCTTCAACAAATGCACCTAAAACCTTGGTACTGGCTTATTCAGTTTCTGATAACATTTTATGTGAGTGCATCAATATTTAGTCTAAAGCTGTATTTGAATTCCAAAGAGAAAAATGTATTCCATAAAGTCACTTCACCTATGATTTTGATGATTATAAACATAGTATGAGATTAAAAAGTGAGATGTCTTACCTGCAATAGTATTAAGAAACATCAAATACTCAAAGTTTGAAATCTCCCTTCTTTGCCATCGCTGAGTCATGTTGGAAGATTTATAAAGCTGTCGAGGAGTGGCCAGAGATATCCTCCTAGCAATTAAGCAAATCATAACAAACAGTCTCTTTTAACTCATGACTTAAAAAAAATCAATATTAACTAATATATTTAAGATAATTTAAAATAAATAAGAAATCATTAAAATACCTTTGTTTTAGCCTTCTCAAATGATAAAATATAATTTAATTGAATACATTATCAATATTGAAAACCCTATTATAGAGAAGAAATGTAGCTTCTCAGAATAAACAAATATACAAGCACCTATTTGAATAATATGGCTGCAAATGGGTATTTCACATGTCAACATGACAAAAAATGTGAAAGTATGCTCAAAATAAGTCAAAGTGTCTTTTAAACAATACAGTAAACGTGCTCCATGGTGAGAAGCTAGGTAAATAGTCTGATATCAGCAATAAACATTTGACTTTATATAATGGCACCCACGTGCAGTCTCTATCCGTACAATACATCTATCTCTCTCTTATGATGTAAAAAATGAACAATGGGAACCTGTATGAATCCAGAAGAAGAGACAGGAATAGCTCAAGAGAGTAAATCAGGATAATTTGTGTAAGTTATGAAGCTCTCAAGGTTCAATGTGTTTATCCAAAAACTAATGAAAGCTGGCTGCATTTGTGAAAGTGTGAGAAGGCTGGTGAGTTTCTAAGAAAATCACTACTTAAGACAAAGGTTCCTAACCTTTCCACTTCATGGGACCCTTAGTGTTCCCAGAATGTTTTCATGATGCCCAGTCCAACCAAAACACCTAATAGTTCTGTTTCTTAAGTAGTTAGGTCTAAATAGCTTAACGGATACTTAGTTCTTAACACCTTAGTAGTTGTTTGAAAATCTAATACACATCGAAAGAAAAATAATATACTGCTCACGAAAATTAGGGGATATTTTATAGCTTCATATTCATTTTGAAATATCCCTTAATTCTTGCTCAGAAAATTTAGGAGATATTTTATCACTTCATATTCATTTTTGAAATATCCCTTAATTTTTGTGAGCAGTATATTTTTATTTCATTTTTTAATAACCACAATTACTTTCTAAATGGATGGGCATAGCTGTTGGGCACTGCACAGCTTCTTAATCCTTGAAATCCTGTCTGATGCCACCACCTGCATTTCGTGTTCCACATTAATGTCCACACAGCAACCCCCAAAACCTAGTTTACAAGGCTGAGGTGTCAAGAATAAGGTGCTATGTAATGCTGAAACTGAGAACTAATTTGAGCTGAGTTTGTGCGGTAGCTGGCAGATGTTGCAAAGTTGCCCTAAAAAATACAAAATGCCCCTCAGCGCCAGTATAAGTTCACTGTGATGTCCAGGGTGCCCAGGTCCTCAGTTTGGGAACTGTGGACTTAAGACTATTTTGTCATTGTGTATTATTATCAAACATTTCTATTTGCATAGAATCTTAATAGACATTGTCTTTTACATAGTAGGAGCTAAATATATGTTAGTTAAGGAAAAAGATGGAGGGAAGTAGGATGGGATGGTACTCCTAACCTCAAATTCAAATATAAATTAAGAATTTTAAGAATAATTATGTGCAACTTCATGTTTAAAATACCAACTTAAATTGTAGAAGCCTGGGTACATATTAAAAATTGGGGGGAACTTTCCTAGTTATATATATATTTGAGATAATAAGCCCTATTGACTTCAAAAGAACTTTAAGTCTAATGATTCACTTGATTGCAATGGTACCTGGTATATATATAGTTCATATTTTAATTCTATAATTCAGTGCACTTCTCAATGAATTCAATATGATTTTCATAGGGCTACCTAAAGGACTTTCATATTTTGATCCATACTGGCACCAATATTCAAGTATTTCCCCAGGTCCACTTCTATCCACACAAATATTTTATACTAGAAATTTTCATCCTGATTCATGGAAACATGCTGAAGTGATTTCAAAGTTACTAAATAATTAGTAAACTATGCTTAGCTCAATTTTAACTGTGCTACTATGATAGTCATATGCTTAACTCCAGTTTGCACTTACTATTATAACCTTAATTATTGCGGATCTGACTAAAATTTTCACCTGCAGCACATTGTCTGCTAAACGATATGTATGTAGTCAAGTTTTAAATTTCTTAGTTGACATTTTTAACCTAGTCAATTTACGGAGAAAGTAGTTGGTCTGGAAATAATTCTTACCGCTCAGAACCCTCCAAAACCAAAGACTAAACAAACCCTGACAAGTGTTAAAAAAACCCTAATAGGTGTAAATAATGGGGATCATGGGAGAAAGTTGTCATGTCATTCTCAGAGGATGTAGTAGTGAAGAAAATGTGGACACAGGAAATGAATTCAGAAAAGCAGATTATCAAGCTCAGGAGAAGGATCAGGTTTTCTTCTCTGTTGCTCTGTCTTTCCCCTTATAAACTCAGTGAGAGCAGGAACTGAATAAACTGTGTGTTACTTACTGTTATATCCTTTGCATTTAGCAATGCTTGCTTGGTACAGTAGGGGGTCTCAATAAGTACATACATAATGATTTAATCATTGGTGATCTATCCTAACAGAAAAATGGCTTAAGAGAGATATGAGCCTAAAAAATTTACATTGTTCAGTCACATGAAGAACATGGGAAATAGTGAATTAATAAGGCTGTTCAAAATTCCTATAACACATTTAGATGTTTGAATGAGAATAGCTGGCACACAGCTGGCTACAGTAGGAAGCTTTTAGAATTGGGGGATAAAGTGGAGACAAAACAGTCCTCTGAAATAAAAAGTATTAAGCACCATAACAAATGGTGATCATTTAAAATGCTCCATCCTATTACTACAGGCAGGGGTACCCTTAGTAAGTGAAGAATCTAATTAAATCCAAAATTGATTGATTGTACTGACAGTCCGAATAGGAATTACAGTAACAAGGCAATGGCAATCAGTACGGAGGACAGAAAATGGGCAAGTGTTTTCCCCTCATTATGAACTTGGGTAGGTAAATAACTTACCTAAATCAAAAACTCCCATGAAATAAGAATGCCCTTGTTTGTAAGATGTGGCTGATTTAAGAATGAAGGGCAGAGAGCCTCATTCTGCCATGTTGGGCACAATGAGAAGATAGCCATCTATGGACCAGAAAGTAGGTCTCATCAGATACCAAGAGTGCCAGTTCCGTATCTTAGACTTCCCAGCCTCCCAAACTGTGAGAAATAAATGTCTGTTGTTTATAAGAACCCCGCCCCCCCCATAAAAAACCATTAAGGGAAATAATACTTATACACTAAAACACTAAGTATAGTCCCTGGTACACGGTAAATAATCAGTAAATGATAGCTAGTGATGTTAGTTCATTAAAAGGGCATTCATTAGGCTACATTAGCTTAGTGGAAATACTCTTGTTGTAAATCTTCTCTCACTAAGCTGCACTCTATTCTCTAATGTGATCTTTTTGGTGGGCTTGCCCACGAGGTAGCCTAAATTATTTTTGAAGTTAATTATTTTGGCAGTATATGTGCCTTTAAATTTGTATTTCTTGTTTGTTTATAAATCAGTTTCTTTGTGGGTTTAGCTTAGAGTAAGTTTCCTGGAGTGTGATAAACTCTGTTTAAACCAACAAAAATCAATTACCAAGAAAGGAAAGCAGAGAACGACTGACTCCCTAGTGGCTTTACCAAGCTGGAAGGCTCCTTGCAGGAGCTAGCATCATCCTTCCCTTTGACTATTTGCTAAATATAACAAGACTGCACATATCACACACATAAGGTTATGGAGGGTTGTGTGCAGATCTATTTATCTACCTACCTATCTATATCTCTATCTGTAGGTATGCATATATGTGTATAGTGTATATGTGTTTAAAGTTTGACAAAGTGCCTTTACTTTATGATCTCAAGACATTCGTAAGATGTCTCTATGCAAAGATACAGCCCTAGTTTTATAGCAGGTTAGTGTCATTCCTCTTACCCTTGTGTTGTTCCTTCTTCCAACTAATATGTGGAGAGTGTCTACTAAGTACCCGGCTGTTACTGTTATCCAGCAGGTAAATAACAGGTGTGAGTCAAGATATGCAATGTTTCTCCAACCCCTGTCTGCTCTACAAACTGAACTGAGGATTTTAGCAGGAAATAATGAATAAATTGAGCTTTTGGTCAGGAAACCCAAAACAATGGAAGAGTATTTAAGACACAATGGTTGAATGAAGTAACAGTGGAGCCCAAACTACTGAACATTAATTTGTTTCCAGTTTTTTCATCAAGGCTAGTGATCCAAAAGTCAAAGAGATTGAATGTGGTTAAAAAGGAAATAATGCTCATAATAGGTAAGGAAGCTGTTGGTTGTTTTAAATGCATTCAGTTCCAGACGAGGCAAAGAGTATTGAAAGAAATCACACACATGTCAATGAGAAATCCCTACTGGTAATCTTTGAGAAAGATGGTCACTGAGCAAGACACCAGGAGGCAGGTTATTTTTTTTTAAAGGACATAGAAAAATTTGTGAGTTCTTAATGACAATTCCTGGAAAAATTCTTGAATTGATGATTGAACGAACTGTCTGTAGGCACCTGGGAAAGGAAGCAGTGGTTTCCATAAGTCAGCTCAGATTCCACGAGAAAAAGTCTTGCAAAACTAATTGCATTTCCATGATAGGTTAAATGCATTTTTCCTTTGACCTGTATTTTATAAAAGTATTTCATTACCTACTAGCGTCTTAATTTAATCTTGTCAGTCTACTAGCAAACATCCTGAGCATGTACACGCATGTCAGTATTGCTCTCACACTGTAAGCTTAAAGTGAACGGTGCAAGATGATTCCAGCTGAGCAACATGTAAAAGGCACCTCTACAATTAGGTAATATGCTAGGTCCTGAAGATTGAAAGCGAAATAAGACAGTCCCTGTCTTTTAAATGTCTGAAGCCTACTTAAGGAAAGACAGATGGAGATTAGTTTCCTTCCCATCCATGCAGTGCTCTGCAATTGTTCCCGGGGACTAAATTTGTCTACCTAAAGCTGGTATCTCTCTTTCTTCCTCGCCAAGAGATACCCTGTTTTTTTTCAGGTAGGAGACAGCAAGGAGTTCAGAGGTACATGTCCACTTGAATTCTAGGGGATGTTTGGATAAGCCAGTAAACACCCCCTTTGACAGTGGTTATTTTAGGGGTGAGAAGGTGACCCCATTCTGGCCAAAGGGACCTGAGATAAAGATGACTTCAGACAAGTATATTTTTTCCTAAATATGAAAGCTCGAAGAGGAATCCAGTGTTTCTTCCTCTTTACTATGGTAGTCTGAAGATGTGGTGTCTGGAGCTATAGCAGTGATTTTGTGAACATGAGGCCAACTGAGAGTCCTGAATCACTGAACCACTGAGCCAATCCTGGCAATGCCAGATCTTTACAGTAAAAACAAAAACTAAAAAGCAGAGACCCCTGTCTTTTAAGCCCCATTTAGTCATGTATTCAGTTACTTGGAGCCAAAAACTAACTAACTGATATTAGTAATAGACAAAATTGACTGTTTTCTCCTTAGATTAGTGTCTCCAATAAAATATGATTACAAAATGATGCATTTAAAATATCAAGATGAAACCTTTAAGATTATGGTTAAAACCATAACTAACTATTAATCTCAATAAACTCTAGGAGTTTTATTACTTTAATGAAGAAGCCTTTATAAGAACAATTTATATGCTATTACAACAATCAGAAACATCACGAGGCTTTTGGTATGTTACTTGTAAGATTGCAAGTAAAATGTCTTAATTATGTACTAGTGATGATATTTAATCATCTTGTACTTCATCATTTACATACGCATTAAATAAAATTATGCCCTAACTATTCTGTATTTCCTAAAATAGCTGTTTTCATAATCTCTTTCCCTACAAATAACCTGCAGTGAAAAAAATTTCTTGGTCCTCAATTATAATGGTATAATCTTTTAATATTTTTGTCTCATTGAAAATAAAGTATGTTTTTAGAACTTTTTATTTTTTATTTTTTTTTATTTATTCATTTTAGAGAGGAGACACAGTGAGAGAGAGAGAGAGAGAGAGAGAGAGAGAGAGAGAGAAAGGGGGGGGGAGCTAGAAGCATCAACTCCCATATGTGCCTTGACCAGACCAGTGCAGGGTTTTGAACCGGCGACCTCAGTGTTCCCAGGTCGACGCTTTATCCACTGCGCCACCACAGGTCAGGCTAAAGTATGTTTTTAAAAGCCCAGAACTTGATATAATTACCTGGCTTGTGGCAAACCATAGCTGGTTCCTACTCCAACCCGAGGCAAGCTATAGACAACTTTTTTCACTGTTGCTTGGTCAGGGAAGTTAAACATAACCGATGCTGCAGAAGAAGAGAAACCTGATTTAGAAACACACGAGCTAATGTCAACGCAGAACTCACTTCCAAGCGCTAATCGCTATTTGTTTGTAAAGGTAATGGGTTTTCATGGAAAATCACCTTTCTGTATAATCTAGGATTAACATTTTCAAACAAATAAGTGCTTTTTTATTTTTGTTTTAGTGAAGGCATAACAAATATAGAAAAATACAGCAGGGAAAAAAATAAAGACAGAATTACATGTAAATGAATAGCATTCAAACGTGAGCACATTTTCTTTCAAAATCTTTAAGGGGACTTACTTCGGTTTGCCATAAACACTTCCAAAGCAGTGTTTTGTAGGAGATAACGTCTTGAAAACACAGCTCGTATCTCGCTGAACATCCATTTTCCATGAAGTCCCTCAGTGTATGCGAGGACCTAAAATAGAGTTCAACGAGCGTGTCAGTCAGTAAAACATGTCTAAAGCTTAGCCTGACAATCCCTTAGACCAGTGGTTCTCAAAGTGAACCCTAGAAGATTTCCAGGTGCGCCCTATGGTATTTCAGAGAAATATGTGCCTGTGGGGGACTAAAAAACTAATAGGGTTTTTGGAGTTTAGATTTTGGGGGGTTAGAGGTGTGGGGAATTGGCTGTAAGCTGACAGTTTGCCCAACCCCACACCACACTTGCCTGATTAGGTTGCAAAAGGCTGTTAAACTGTGGTGCTGGACTGTTTACACTACCCCCCATGTTCCCTGGAAAGACTGGAGGCAAGTTTCTTCTATCCTTTGTTTGGTGTAAAGTTAAGATGATATGTATGGTTCACAGCATGTGCCCAGATATAAAAATAAATATAGTTACTCTATTATACCATTTCATTACGGAAATACTGCTCTTTTTGTTAACACATCATTATTATATTTATTATTAACACATCATTATATTATTTTTAGATAAATGCACCCAAATAAAATGAATAGATTTCTCAAAAAGACGTGTGATATTGAAGAATCTGATTCTGGAAGTGAGCAAAAGTTAAGTATAAATAAAATAGGATTTGAAGACTGATGGGCAGAATTTAATTTATAGCATTTCCATCACAACACTGAACAATACAATTGGATTAGAAACCCATTCATGGAAGCTTTAAGTGATTTTGGTTTAACATTAACAGAAGAAGAACTGGCAGCTATATCCACTGATTGTGGATATGATTAAACATAAGGAATTGTCTCTTGAAGCCTTTTGGATTTCTATAAAAAAAAAGAATATGTGGAAATATCTAAAAAAAGCTTTGAACATTTTACTACAATTTTCAACATCCTATTTATGTGAATTAGAATTTTCTATTCTCAACACAATTAAGAGTAAAAAGAGAGGAATTCTTTAATGTATTGATGAGGAAATGAGAGTTTGCCTTTCAAATATATGCCCAAACATTGAAGAAATCACTAGGACACATCAGGCTCATGTTTCTCATAAAGACAAGAATGAAAAAACACATTTGTTCCAGGACCTGCCGTATTTACTAAGGATGTATCTATATATATATATATATATAAATAGACAACATTTTTGTCGTTTATTTTTTAACCTTTCTTTTTTACAAATTCTAAAAAGCATAACTCAAAAATTTTAACATAAAAATGTTTTATAATGTCAGAATAAATTTTGTCATATTTAATTCATTTAATTACCATAAAAGCATGCTTGGACTTTATATGTTTTTCTTTAATATTTGACTTAATTATTATAACATATAGTGGTTCTCAGAAATTTGTATATAGTGCGCCTACAATCATTTGTATGATTTTAAATGTGCCCCGACTTCAAAAAGTTTGAGAACCACTGTCTTAGTGCTATACAGAAGTCAGTAAGTTAGGGATCATCTTCCTGAATACATTATATATCACACGCTGTCAAACATTTGATTCTATATGTTTGCAATATTCCTACCTTTCTTTCATTTTCTTAATTGGTCATTAGGAAATAAAGAATCAGTTATATGTTCAGTGTGATTCTGTGACTTAAAACAGAAAATGTATTATAATTTTTTGGTTTTGTATATAATTAATTGGTCCAGGTGATCTGACATGACTGTTGCTTGTTTATCAGTATCTCCTTTCCTCCTCCTTCCTTGTTCTGCGAAAGCCCAGCTGTCCCTGACGTGTCCATGTGGTAAACCCCAGGCAATGAATCATGATTGATCTAAGCTGAGGGTCAGGAAACATCTTTGGTAAAAGGCCAAACACTAAATATTTTTAGGTTTTGCAGGCCATATGGTCCCTATCATAATACTCGACTTACCACTGTCCACTAAAGCAGTCACAGACCATGTGTAAATGAACGGCCATGGCTATGTTCCATTAAAACTTTATTTGCAACGACAAGGCAGCCGGAATTGGCCCCAGGGTCAGACTTTGGCTAATCAATGGTCTCAGCCAAATCATGACAATGTAATAACTTGCTTTCTCAAATTCCCTTGCAATGAGTGGTAAGGGCATTTGACCCAGCACTGACTAATGAGAACAGAACCAAAGTCAGCTGAGGATGTTCAGAAAAGCTGATGAAATGAGCCATATATAGCTGACACACTCCCATTCCTTCTTGCTTGAGAGGAGATGTGATGGCCGAAACTGCATACCCATGGCAGGAAGGCCCAGGGCATCGGCTTGAGGTTTGTTCTGATACTGAGCTATGGAAAGAATCTTAGCAACGACCCCTACGTGTGGACTTGCTGTTACATGATACAGATAAATCCATATTTGATTAAGCCACAATAGTCAAATCTGCTACAAACCCACTTCTTCCCAATACACTGATGTATGTTAACAAAACATAAACCCATTTTCTACTTGCACTGGTTTACTCTGTATAATCTACTACACTTATACAGTGTGTCTGTAAAGTCATGGTGCACTTTTGACCAGTCACAGGAAAGCAACAGAAGATGATAGAAATGTGAGATTTGCACCAAATAAAAGGAAAACTCTCCCAGTTTCATACCTAATCAGTGCAGTTCGATGAGGGCTCCATTTGTTTCCCTACATACATCCAAACAATAGTGAAGTTCTTGCCACACACGGGTAAGGACGTCTGGTGTAACAGAGTGAGTAATGTCTGTGCTTCTCTGTTTTAAGTGATTAATGTTGTTGATACGTTCAATGAAAACATCTTGCTTCACATAACCCCAAAAGTAAAAGTCTAAGGGTGTCAGATCTGGGGATCGTGGTGGCCATGGCTTGACAGAACCCCTGCCTATTCACTGCTTGGGGAATGTTCTATCCAGAAACTCACAAACAACGGTGGCGTAGTGTGGAGGAGTGTCGTCCTGTTGAAAGATGACACCTTTTGGAAATTGTGGCACTGTATACAATTCCAACATGTCAAGATAGGTGTTTGCCGTCACAGACTACTCCACGAAAAAAAATGGGCCTATCACCTTATCATGCATCAGGCCACACCACACGTTCACTTTAGGGATGGTACGTTTGTACTCAACATAGGCATGAGGATGTTCAGCAGCCCATATTCGGACGTTATGGTGATGAATGAATTCCACAGATATGGAAGGTCGCCTCATTGCTAAACACAATCTTCTGCAAAAATCTTGCATCATTGTCGATCTCATGAAGCATATCTGTAGCCAACGCACATCGTGTGGGTCTATCCGCTGGTTTGATAGCGTGCAACAGCCGCAATTTGTACCCCGTAAAACAGAGACATTTCTTTAACACCTTATGAACTGTAGTCTTGCTTAGGTGTAATTGTCGAGCACATGCATGCACAGATTTTTTAGGGCTCCTTAGATAGCTATCCTGTATAGCCTCTACAGACTCGTCACTGACTGATGGCCTACCAGAATGGGGTTTCTCCACCAAACTGCTGGTTTCCTTCAACTGCTTATCCCACTGAGTAATGTTCTTCCTCTGTGGTGGTGCTTCGTTATAAATGCACCAATACTTTCATTGCACTTTGGTCATGGATTCGAATTTAGCAAGGCACAGAACACACTGAACTTTCCTCTGTACCGTCCACATCTCGACTGGCACGGCCGTGGGCTGCTCCGCTGTATACATGGTGTTATGTCATCACCTGTGCATGCACACATGCTGCCACATCATCCTACAGAAACTGGGAGGGTTTTCCTTTTATTTGGTGCAGATTTCACATTTCTATTGTCTTTTGTTGCTTTCCTGTGACCGGTCAAAAGTGCACCATAACTTTACAGACACACTGTATTTACTTTGATGAAAATGGAAACTAGTCATTGAGTTTACATATATGATCATCCTTAAACTCTGAAAACAAGTTATTTCTTTTTGCATTTCCTTTTTCTAAGAAATATGTATGTGTGTGTAGGATCTCTTGGTCTTTTTATTTTTGAAAATTCCATTGTTAACTTCTTAATCCAATTTTTTTTTTCTACCCTTAGACACTGGAAGGCTTTTGGAGGCAGTTAGCCATCTATTTAAATCCTTAAACATTTTGGAGCTTGTCAGACTCCTATTTAAATCTTAGCCCTGCTGTTTCTTAGCTATAAGGTCTTAGAGAAATTATTTAACTCCATTTGATTTTTCTTATCTGAAGAATGATAATAAAACCCACTTAGACTGGTTTGTCTAAGTGGAGACAATGAATGTCAAGTAAATGGCCTTAGCTATCATTTAAATTATGTTCACAAGTTTATATGTCACTGCTATTGAACATAATGTGACCACTGTTTTTTAGTTTCTAAGTGCAAAACTTTCTATACATTTCACAACAGGTTAATAGTTACTTGACACAATTAATATGAACAAATTCTTAGTAGGGGGCAATAGTTTCCAGATTTGAATTTCATAGACCAGTATCAATTCTTTTAATGGAAAGAGTACTAATACAGGGTAATTTTCTTTTTTTAATTTATTAATTTTAATTTTACTGTGCTTACATAGATTCAAGTGTCCCATCGAATATATCTCCCTCCTCTTGGCCCCCATTTTCCCCTTGATCCTCTCTCCCAACACACTCCCCTTTTCCCTTCAGGATTGCTGTCCTGCTATCTATAATGCTGTGTGCGTATATATAATTTCACTAATCTCATTCCATTCTCTGATCCCATCCTCTCATCCCCTTTCCCTGTGACCACTTTCCCTTTAATCCTTTTGATCCCACCTGTCTCTATTCCATTCCTCAGTTCACATTGTTCATTAAATTTCTCATATGAGTGAGGTCATCAGATATTTTTCTTTCTCTGCCTGGCTTATTTCACTTAGCACAATAGTCTCCAGGTCCATCCATGTTGTTGCAAAAGTTAAGATCTCCTTTTCATGGCTGTGTAGTATTCCATTGTGTATATGTATCCCAGCTTTTTGTAATCCACCTGTCCACTGACGGACACTTGGGCTGTTTCCAGATCTTGGCAATTGTAAATAATGATGCAATAAACATGGAGGTAGATATTTCTTTTGAATCAGTGATTTGGTTCTTAGGATATATTCCTAAAAGTGGGATAGCTGGGTCAAAAGGCAGTTCCATTTTTAATTTTTTGAAGAATCTCCATACTATTTTCCATAATGGCTGCAGCAGTCTGCATTCTCACTAGCCGTGCGGGAGGGTTCCCATTTCTCCACACCCTTGTCAGCACTTATCATGTGTTGTTTTGTTAATGAGCACCGTTCTGACTGGT
Organism: Rhynchonycteris naso; assembly: GCA_037038555.1. Classification (NCBI taxonomy): domain Eukaryota; kingdom Metazoa; phylum Chordata; class Mammalia; order Chiroptera; family Emballonuridae; genus Rhynchonycteris; species Rhynchonycteris naso. Next base: position 111,204,730 of record CM072998.1, on the reverse strand, counting down.
GTGAGGTGATATCTCATTGTGGTTTTAATTTGCATTTCTCTAATGATTAGTGATGTTGAACATTTTTTCATATACCTATTGGCCATCTGTATGTCCTCTTTGGAGAAGTGTCTATTCCAGGGGTCGGAAACCTTTATGGCTGAGGGAGCCACGAATGCCACATATTTTAAAATGTAATTCCATAAGAGCCATACAATATGTTTAACACTAAAGACAAGTAAATCTGTGCAATTTATGTTAGACCAACAGTTTTAAAGTACAATAAGTCTCTGAATTCTTTTTAAAAACATTGTTATGCTGTTGCTAACCAATGATGAATAAAGTGCTTCTTACCATTAATGTGACTTCTGTCGCTGCATGGTTTTGCTGATGGCTTTGTAGTCTGGTGGATACATGGTGAGGTAAATCTTCATGCAGGCGTTAAGACTTCCATCCGTTAAACGTGATCGTAGGTTGGTCTTAACGTTCTTTATATGTGAGAAAGACTGCTCACATGCATACGTAGAGCTAAACATTGTCAGTATACCAATACTCACAGCCTGCAGTGTGTGGTATGTGATGGGAAGTGCATTCCAAGTTTTGACAATAAGCTGGTCCACGGGTTGAAGTTTTTTCATTTTTCCCCACTTGTGTATGCTCACCAACTCTGCTTGCTATTGTGCAAGTCTTTCCAAATCTTCATTCAGTGACTTGAACTTATTCACCCACATATCTGACAGCAGCTTGTAGCTTAAAATCTCTGACAGAGACACTGGGGATGTAACTCAGGTCAGCGCTCTCCATTGCACACTTGTGTGGATGGGCAATGAATTTAAAAAGACGAGCGCGCTCATGAAATTCTCCAAAGCACACTCTGAATGACTGCAGGAGATTAGATGTGAAGCCCAGTAGCTGCTGGAGATCAAGATGTTGAGCAGGGTCACTTGCTATGCATGCATCTTTAAATTCTCCCAGTTTTTCAAAGTGTAGAAAATGACCTGTTTCCATGTTGGTGATGAAGGGTTCCAGCTTGTTTTCAAATGCAAACACTGCTTGTTGAAGGGATAAGACTATTTCCAACGCCTTGCATTTTCACATTGAGCTGATTCAGATGTTCAGTCATGTCCACGAGATAGTAGAACTTCAGGAGCCAATCAGTGTTAGCCCACTCAGAATGCTCTATGTTTTTCATTTCAAGAAAAGTCCAGATTTTGCTCAGAGAAACTGCAAAACGGCTGAGCACCTTCTCTCTTGACAACCCACGCACATTGCTGTGCAGAAGCAGACCAGGATAATTACTTTCAACTTCATCCAGCAGTGTTTTAAACTGGCGATCATTTAAAGCTCGGGCAACAATAAGGTTGACCACCTGAATGACTAGCGACATCACCTCACTAAGCTGCTCACCACACATCTGAGCACAAAGCGCCTCCTGATGTAAGATGCAATGAAAACTTAGGATGGGTCTCTTTTCATGTTCATGAAGAAGCACTACGAATCCTCTGTTTTTCCCCATCATGCGCGGAGCACCATCAGTACATACCGAAATTAGTTTATCCATTGGTAGATTTTTTTCTTTAGCTAACTCAGTGAAAGACTTGAATAAATCCTCCCCTCTTGTTGTCTCTTTCATAGGCAAAACAGCAAGACTTTCCTCACATAGTGTGTCAACGACAGCATACCTTGCAATCACACTGAACTAGGTAGGGTAAATGGCTTATGTCTGTTGACTCATCCAAAGCGAGAGAAAAGAATGGTGCTGCATTTATGTCCTTCACTTGTGTTGCCTCAGTTTGATTTTCCATCATGATGGCACGATCATGAGCAGTTCTTGCCAACAGAGTCATGTCTTTTATTTGTTTGATTATCTTGTCTTTATATGAAAAGTTGTCAAAAAGTTCATTGGTGCCTGACCAGGTGGTGGCGCAGTGGATGGAGTGTCAGACTGGGATGCGGAAGAACCAGGTTCGAGACCCCCAGCTCGCCAGCTTGAGCATGGGCCCATCTGGCATGAGCAAAAAGCTTGTCAGCTTGGACCCAAGGTTGCTGGCTCCAGCAAGGTGGGGGGGGTGGCTCGGTCTGCTGAAGGCCCGCGGTCAAGGCACATGTGAGAAAGCAATCAATGAACAAGTAAGGTGTTGCAACAGCAACGAAAATCTGATGATTGATGCTTCTCACCTCTCTCCGTTCCTGTCTGTCTATCCCTCTCTATCCCTCTCTCTGTCCCTGTAAAAAAAAAAAAAAGTTCACTGGCAACATCAAGCATGATTGTTTTGGCATACTCCGCATCTGTGAATGGCTTTCCATTTCTCACCATTGCTAAAGCACCAACAAAACTATCCGAATTCCAGTCACCTTGTTGGGTCCGAACAGAATTGCTGCTGACTAGCTTGCATTCTGCACAGTAGCTCTTGAAATGCTTTCTGCCTGCTGTCCTCTGCTGGATATTTTGATGCAAATGTAGTATGGCATGTGTCGAAATGCCTCTTTATATTTGACTGTTTCATCAGTGCAATTTTTTCATTGCATATTAGACACACTGTAGAACCTGCTCTCTCCACAAAGGCAAATTGCTCTGTCCATTCCTGCTGAAAAGTATGATACGCCTCATCTTTTTTTCTTTTTTTTTCATCTTCTTTGTCAAAAGGGTTTATGCAATTAGCTAGCTGACTACTTGATTAAAAGGAGGGAAGTTTACTTCCTGACCTCTGAACAACCCATGTGCATTACACATTATCCAATAAAAATTTGGTGTTGTCCCAAAGGACAGTTGTGATTGGCTCCAGCCACCTGCAACCATGAACATGAGCGGTAGGAAATGAATGTATTGTAATACATGAGAATGTTTTATATTTTTAACGTTATTATATTTTTTATTAAAGATTTGTCTGTGAGCCTGATGAAGTCATCAAAAGAGCCACATCTGGCTTGTGAGCCATAAGTTCCCAACTCCTGATCTATTCAGTTCTTTTGCCCATTTTTGATTTGGTGGTTTACTTTCCTGGTGTTGAGTTTTAGAAGTTCTTTATAAATGTTGATTATTAACCCCTTATCAGACTTATTGTCGAATATGTTCTCCCATTGTGTGCTTTGTCTTTTTATATTGTTCATATTGTCTTTAGCTTTGCAAAAGTTTTTTAGCTTGATATAGTCCCATTTGTTCATCCTGTCCTTTATTTCACTTGCCTGTGGAGATAAATCAGCAAATATATTGCTGCGAGATATGTCAGATAGGTTACTGCCTATGTTTTCTTTCAAGATGTTTATGGTTTCACAACTTACATTTAAATCTTTTATGCATTTTCAGTTTATTTTTGTGAATGGTGTAAGTTGGTGGTCTAGTTTAATTTTCTTGCACATACCTGTCCAAGTTTCCCAACACCATCTGTTAAAGAGATTGTCTTTATTCCATTGGATGCTTTTACCTCCTTTGTCAACTATCAATTGTCCATATAGGTGAGGGTTTATTTCTGGGTTCATGTTCTGTTCCATCGATCTGTATGCCTGTTCTTATGCCAGTACCAAGCTGTTTTTAGTACAACGGCCTTGTAGTATAACTTGATATCAGGAAGTGTGATACCCCCCACTTTATTCTTCTTTTTAAAGATTGCTGAGGCTATTTGTGTTCTTTTTTGGTTCCATCTAAATTTTTCAAATATTTGTTCTATATCTTTGAAGTATGCCATTGGTATTTTAATAGGAATTGTATTAAATTTATAGATTGCTTTGGGTAATATAAACATTTTAATGATGTTTATTCTTCCTATCCATGAACATGGTATATGCTTCCACTTGTTTGTATCTTCCTTGATTTCTTTTATCAATGTTTTATAATTTTCTGAGTACAAGTCTTTAACCTCCTTGGTTAAATTTACTCCTAGGTACTTTGTTTTTTTTTGTTGCAATAGTGAAGGGAATTGTTTTCTTTATTTCTCTTTCAGACAGCTCATTGTTGGTGTATAAAAATGTTGCTGATTTCTGAACATTAATTTTATATTCTGTACCTTGCTGAATTCATTTATCAGGTCCAATAGTTTTTGACTGAGACTTTAGGGTTTTCTATGTACAGTATCATGTCATCAGCCAATAATGATAATTTTACTTCTTCTTTTCCAATTTGGATGCCTTTGTTTTTTCTTCTTGTCTGATTGCTGTGGCTTCCAGAACTATGTTGAATAAGAATGTTGAAAGGGGGCACTCCACCCCTGTCTTGTTACTGTTCTTAAGGAAATTGCTTTTAATTTCTGTCCATTGAGTATGATGTTTGCTCTTCATTTGTCATAGATAGCCTTTAGTATGTTGAGGTATGTTCCATGTATTCCCACTTTGTTGATCATAAATGGGTGCTGGATTTTATCAAATGCTTTTTCTGCCTCTATTGATATTATCATGTGATTTTATCCTTTCTTTTGTTTATGTGATGAATCATGTTGATTGTTTTGCAAATATTGTACCAGCCTTGCCTCCCCAGAATAAATCTCACTTGATCATGATGTATGATTTTTTTTTTCATGTATTGCTGGATCCAGTTTGCTAATATTTTGTTGAGAATTTTAGCATCTAAGTTCATCAGGGATATTGACCTATAGTTTTCTTTCTTTGTGGTAATTTTCAAGTAGAAAAAATTTTAAGGCAAAACAGCCACAAGAGCCCTGAATGGGTGGCTCAGTGAACAGAGCATTGTTGGTGTGCCCAAGTTGCGGGTTCAATTCCTGGTTAGGGCACATACAAGAAGCAATCAACTACATTTCACTGTGACCACTATTTCACTAAAAAAAATAATACAGATATTAAAACCATTTTTAAACCCAGATCAGATAGTAAAATGAGCAGTCTCAAAAAAAGAAGAGATTTTCCCATGAAAGCTGTGTTGGCACACTTATACTAAAATGGCATGCCAGGAGGATGAAGACATACTCACACACACACTCATATAGTCTCACACCCCCCCTTACTCATACTCACTCTTACTTATACACTCAAACTCTAAAACATGCACACACACTCACACAACACACACACTCCTATTCTTACTAATTTTTCTGTTTTGGAACCATGGTGTAATGTTTGATCAATCATCCCTGTCCACAAGTATAGTATCAGCCTATTTAGCTCAGAGCAGGCAGATAAAGTTACTTTGACTCTTTCAGCATTCCATGTCTTCTAAGCAACGATGCCAGGAATTCAGTACCAATTTCACCCGAACTGCTTGTTCTGTGGAAATGAACTTGTGTCCTCTGTTCTGCCTTCGCTAGCTGCTGGCTGCCTCAACACTAAGCCCTGAAGTGACAACGCAGAAGGAAGGGCTTTTTCCCGGTTCTGGGGTGCCCCTCAGCAGGTTCCCGCTGGGCGTGGGGGCCTCCCTGTGCCTGGCTCCGGCAGTGTGAGGTTGCAAACAGGACCCTGAGACTGGCGGCGCCCTGCAGCACCCCTGCCCCAGACAGTTCTGAGAAACCTCTGGTGGGAACCTACCCAGGAACAGCTTCACCAGCTCCCAGAGGGTTGACTTCTGAGGAGTTCCAGAGGACACAGCTCTCCCAGCAAGGAACCAGAGTGACTTCACCAGTCACTGAGTGACAGCCAGGCCCTCCCCAACAAAGTCTGGGGGCCTCTTTCTGGGTTCAGTGTCAGCTCTAAGGGGAGTGGGCTGCTCCTTATATATGTGGTTCCAAACACATATATATGGTTAGAGTTCTTTTTATTTCTTACTAACCATTCCCTGTTACTCCAGTCTCCTGCTATAAGTTATATTATAATTATTTATATTACATGTCCCTATTTAAATTGCTATGTGGTTTTTCTCTTCTAACTGGATCCAGGCAGATAACATGAACCTTGTGAATTCTCCTACCACCACTTTCTTTTTAAAATTTTTATTGAACTTACAGGGATAACATTGGTTAATCGAATTATATAGGATTCAGGTGTACAATTCTATAATACATCATATGTATATTGTGTTGTGTGTGTTCACCACCCCAGGTCATGTCTCCTTCCGTCACCATTTATCCCCCATTATCCACTTCTACTTCCCCCGCCCCCTTTCCCTTTTGTAATCCCCATACTGTTGTCTGTGTCTATGAGATTTTTTCTGTGCTTAATCCCTTCACCTTTTTCACCCAAGCACCCTACAACCTCCCCTCTGACAGCTGCCAGTCTGTTCCTAATGAGTCTGTTTCCATTTTATTTGTTTATTTTGTTTGTTAGATTCCATATATAAGTGAACTCATATGGTACTTGTCTTTCTCTGCCTGGCTTATTTCACTTAACATAATGCTCTCCAGATCCATCCATGCTGATGCAAAAAGTAAGATTTCCTTCTTTTTTATAGCCAAGTAGCAGTCCACTGAGTAAATATACCGCAGCTTTTTTTATCCACTTATCTACTACACGGGCACTTGGGCTGTTTCCAAATCTTGGCTATTATAAATAATGTGCAATGAACATAAGGCTGCACATATTCTGAATTAGTGTTTCAGGATTCTTCAAATATATTCCCAGAAATGGGATTGCTGCATCATAAAGAAGTTTCTTTTTTAATTTTTTTAGGTAACCCCATAGTGCTTTCTACAGTGACTGCACAAGTCTGCATTCCCACCAATAGTGCAGGAGGGTTCCCTTTTCTCCACATCCTCGCCACCACTTGTTGTTTGTTGATGTATTGATGACAGCTATTCTGACAGGTGTGAGGTGATATATCATTGTGGTTTTTGTTTGCATCTCTAATGATTGGTGACACTGAGCATCTTTTCATATGTCTATTGGCCATCTGTATGTCTTCTTTGGGGAAGTGTCCAGATCTTTTGCCCATTTTTAATTGGATTGTTTCATTTTTTGGTGTTGAGTTTTATAAGTTCTTCATAAATTTTGAATATTAACCACTTATCAGATATATCATTGGCAAATATGTTCTCCCATTAAATAGGTTGTCTTTTCATTTTGTTAGTTTCATTTGCTGTGCAAAATTTATTTTTTATTTTTTAGTGAGAAGAGAGGAGGCAGAGACAGACTCCCGCATGTGCCCTGATCGGGATCGACCTGGCAAGCCCACTAGGGGGCAATGTTCTGCCCATCTGGGTCCCTTGCTCTGTTGCAACTGGAGCAATTTTTTAGTGCCTGAGGTGGAGGTCATGGAGCCATCCTCAGCATCCAGGGCCAACTCTCTCTAATCGAGGCATGGCTGCAGGAGGGGAGAAGAGAGAGAGAAATGAGAGGGGGAGAGGTGGAGAAGCATATGGGCACTTCTCCAGTGTGCCCTGACTGGGAATCGAACTGTGGACATCCGCACATCAGGCAGATGCTCTACCATTGAGTCAAACAGCCAAGGCGTGGAAACTTTTTTTAGTTAATGTAGATCAATTTAAAAATTTTTCCTTTTGTTTCTCTTGCTGATGGAGCTGTATCTCCTACCACCCCTTTCTTAGCTCCCAGTTGAAACCACAGCAGCCCTCAGGAGCAAGAAAAAGGAAACTGTGGTACAGGGGGTCCTCAAGTTATGACAGTCTCAACATACAACATTTCAAGTTTATGACACTCCCATAAAAAGTTTAAAAACTTGAGATGTGAGTGTTTTGGCTTATGCCATTAGCATCATTCTTATGGACTGCGTGGGTGAACTAGTTTGGTTGCACGTGGTGAAAGAATATGCAGTATTCTTTTTTTGTGGTTTAGTTGTATTTTTACATTAGATTATGTTATTACATGGATAATCTATTACATAAATAATGTAGTTATTACATAGATTATGATTTTACAACAGTGTTAGGATAGGTAAGTGACTTAAGGTGTGTTTCTACTTACATCAAAATTTGAGTTACAACACTGTCAATGGAATGAAACTGTCGTAACCTGAAAAACCCTTGTAATCAGAAGCATGGAGGCAAGGAAAAAGAATGAAATTAAAAGAAAAATATTTTGCTAGTAGCTAGTAAACAGCACAAAGAAGCATGTTCCAAAAGATAGATCCAAAGGTCTAAAGTTAATTTGAACATGGTTCTTACCAAAATTTATATATAAAACCTCTTCTAATTTGATTTAAAAATACAGCTAATTATTTAATAGTCATTTATGTTATCATGAAGGTTTTGAAATCTTGAAGAAGGTTTGATAAAAGACAATGTTCTGAGCTGGACATAATTCTGTGCCCGGATACCCAGCAGACCCTGGAGTACCTGTCTTTTTAGACAGAAAGCCCTTTTCTTTTTAGACTGCTCCTCCTTTTCTCATTTACTTCAAGTATGATTATAGGATAAAAATATCCTATATTTTTTATTAATTTTTTAATATTCCCTGCCGTAAGCTTGCCTTTCCTGGCATCCAGAGTAGTGTTACTATGTACTGATCTCCACTGTCTCTTCTATGACATCATTCTGTTTTTATTCTGTGCATGGCTCTTATTTACTCTCATTTGTTTGGGTTTTGTCTGTCCCCTTCCAGTGACATGAAAGTCCCATGGAAACAGAATGTTCATCTATCTTCTCTACTGTTAAATGCACAGTGTCTAGAATATTGCCAGCGCATGTGTGTTCCACACACATTTGTTGGATGAATAAATCACTAAAAGAAACTGACAGAGGTCTACATTTGGGAGAGTTCACCAGAGATCATACAAAGAGGGATCATTTCTGACTCCTTTGCTGAACTGAAAAAAAGAAAAACTTTCCAATTTGGCTTTTGAATCTTTCATATTTATTATCTTTATGGAGGAACCCATTTCAGATTTAATAAAAAACAAAACCAAATCTAAATAGAACAACTGGTTTCTCCTCTTTAGTAGTCTACTTTGTACCCTTGAGGAACTCTAGACGGGGGTACTCCCATCCTGGAAGACCCTGCTCCACGGAAAATGGTTTCCTTCACTGTAGAGAGGTTGAGGAAGGCCGTTAGGCTACACTACTGAATTTGGACTTTATAGATCTACACCTCTCACATAAGGAAAAGTGTACTGAGGTGTGTCAAAGATTGCCACTTGGAACTCTTCTTGACTATCAGTTTTATTCTGGTAAGTAATTTAAAACTTTTTTTTAAATTAAAATGAACACAGATGAGCTGAAAAATAAAATGTAACAAATGATGAACCACTGAGATAAAACGCTAGCATTTGGGTAAGTTCTGTAATTGCCATGAGCTTCCTTGGCCTCTGCCCAAGTCTCCTTGACTCCATGCTCATGGGCAATGAGGAAGCCCACACACTTGGAGGGAGGGCCACGTGAATGCTATGTCACCAACTCTTTGGGCAGCTTGTTGAGGATAAAGCAGCGGTTCTGAGACTGATCAAAGTAACCAGTTGGGATACTACTTTAGGTAAGTGATGAGAAGTTTTATCAATTTATACATATTTCAGAAATGTATAAGAATATCATTTATAGTTGATGACCAAGTTTATGGCACATTTCTATAAAAATCTGGGCATCAAGCCCAGGTCTGAAATATGACCTGATATTATAATGTTGCCAGTATTTTATTTATACCTTTACTGGTTACATAATGTTCTATAAGCTTCAGGGAATTTCATAATAACTCTTAGAGTTTGTTTTTTATTACAGTCTAGGATATTATTCTAAACTGTGGAAGTCCTTTCATGTATACATAAGGTTTTGTGGTTTTTGCTATAAGTCAACTTCCCAAATCATCTGGTTTGTGCCTGCCCATTTCTCCAAATTATTTAAGATATTGTGAAATCTAATCAGCAAATTCCTACTACCAATTCAGTTTCATTTTCTGAAAACAGAATACATGTAATTTTTATTACATCCCACAGGTCATAAACAAGAATATTAAAATACCTTGGTTCCAAAGCTTATGAAACTTTGTGATTTTCTTAAGTGACCACTGAGCTATTTTCAAACTAACTACTTAATATCTAAATAAAGTGAAGGGAGAAGGAGTTCATCCAAGCCTCACACCCTGAGGTCTGCCCCTCTCACTTGTGAGCTGAAGCACACAGGAAGCAACAAAACACAAATGTAACAGGGACCCTCGTACACTGCCTTGCCTAAATGAGAGCTTAACACACATTATTTGATGATCTTGTTGGAGAAAAATAGGGCTGCTGTGCGCTCATGTGCATCAGACATGTATATGTTGTCAGAAACATGTATATGGCTGTCAGATCAGTTACATCTTTTCTTCCTTTTAAGGCAGCTAATATTGTGCAATGTAGAAAGGACTTGTTTGGTGACAGCTTGCTGACCGCAAATCATCTAACACATATTAAAACAAGTATTACAAATACTTTTTTCTTTGAATAGGGAAAATCTAAATTTGGCTTTATTATATTTTATGTTAGGAATTGATAAAAATGCTTCAAAGGACTTAATGGAAACAACCATTGAATGTTCATGAGGTCATGAAATCTAACAGATAATTGCAGCTTTCACAATTTAATTAAAGGGCTTTCAGTACAATGTAAAATTACAAGACTCTATTACTTTTATAATTCCATATTAACTATCAATGACTTTGGACATAACAAATACATTTAAGATGCAATCGTTCAAACATAATTTCAGGTTTCCATGAATACACAATCATCCATGCTCTCTGTCCCATCTGCCAGCTGAATGAAGAGGATTCCAAAGCCCAGAAAGAAAGCCGAACTTCAAGCTGGAAGGAGTCTGGGCTCTAAAATAACCGTGTGGAGGACTGCCTCTGACTTAGTCATGTCAGTCAGAGGCGAGGTGCAAGGGGTGTGTGTGTGGGTGGGTGCAGCAGTGGGGCGGGACGCCCTCTTCCTAGTTCTCAGCATGTCTTGGTAATGGTTTTCCCTTACCAAAGGCATAGATGAGTATAAGATGCAAGAAATAATTTTAAGGTCATGGAAGAAACTGAAATACAACACAACACACTAGGCTCTTCTAAATGGGCAAGGCAATAACTTTCCAAAGGCAAGTTAGGTATGCATAATTTAGCAGAGTAAGTTTAGAGACCCTCAGTTTCCTAAAAGCTACCTGCCTGACAAGGAACCAGGTAGGGAAGTACAGGTCCCCTTTCCAATCTCCCTTACACATTGCCCTTCTCCATTTTTTTTCAGGAGTGGCTTCTCTCTGGTGTATTTCCTGGAGTATAAGATTTGCAGAGAAGGTGGAAGCCGGAAATAAAAAACAATTCAAACTTATGGAAGTGTTAAAAAGTGTACATCCCCAGTGACCAAATTTTAAAAATCATCTGGCAAGTCAGACGATTCCTAATTCTTTACTTTTAAAAGTTGAAATGGGATCTAATTGAGTTGTCAGGTGAAAGATAATTAAAAATTGTTTTTGATGATAGATCGAACATGAGGTGATTTTAAGCATCCAACTTAGAAGTGGAACAAAACATTATAAAATTGATCTAATAAAACTTTATTATCCTTCTACTTATTTTATTTAAGTGAACAAGATTTTTCAACACATCTAAAAAAAAGAAAGATAGGCCTGACCAGTAGTGGCACAAATGAATAGAGCATTGAACACCATCACTGAGGTTCCTGGTTCGAAACCCTGAGGTTGCCTGCGTGACTGTGGGCTCATCAGCTTGAGCACAGGCTTGCCAGCTTGTGTATGGGATCATGGTTGCTGGCTTGAGCAAGGGGTCAATGGCTTGGCTTGAGTCCCCAGTCAAGGCATATAGGAGAGGCAATCAATGAACAACTAAAGAAATGCCACTATGAGCTGATTCTTCTCATCTCTCTCCCCTTTTTTCTTTTTTTTTTTAATTTCTTTTTATTTATTCATTTTAGAGAGGAGACACAGAGTGAGAGAGAGAGAGAAAGAGAGAAAGGAGGGAGGAGCTGGAAGCATCAACTCCCATATGTGCCTTGACCAGACCAGTGCAGGGTTTTGAACTGGCAACCTCAGTGTTCCCAGGTCGACGCTTTATCCACTGCGCCACCACAGGTCAGGCTCTCTCCCCTTTTTTCTATAAAATCAACTTAAAAAATTATTTTTAAAGTTGAAAAAAGAAAGTTGGAAGCTGTAATATTATTCTAGCAATAAATAATATTCATGTGAATATATGAATATATGAACCATTCATCTCATTAAGAGATAAATTTCCAATAGCATTTTACTTTTTGTGTTTTATAATTATTTTTTAAAGTTCATAACATATTTATATTGTATTATGCTTGTTAGATGATAATATTTGTAATAACTTGCCCTAGAATAAAAATTTTAAATTCATAAGTATATATATTTTTTACAGATTGGTATAATATAGTGATCAATATAAGACTTTCAAGCATAAAATACACTGCTCACAAAAATTAGGGGATATTTCAAAATGAATATGAAGCAATAAAAAAAAGAAGCATTTGATTTTATTTTATTAAACAAGGACATAAGAAAAGCAAACGACAAGTCAAAGAAAGTTGTTCAATTATGCAAATGAGGTACAAAACCAACTTTTATTTCATTGGTGAAAATGCACTATACAAAAGGCTGAAAGTACTGGAGTATCTGCATGTTCACTGATCCCCTAATACTGAACAGTGTATTTTTACATTAGATAAATTTAGGGGAGGAAATAAAATGAAACTGAGTTGAGAAAGAAAATACATAAAATTTCCATTCAAAAATAGATTATTTGCATATTTTAAAATAGGTGATGATAGTAATCAAATTACTATTCTATTGAATATATTTGATTCATTATATATATGTGAAAAGTGAAGTAACAACTTTATTTTCAAACATCAGTATTTAGAACATACTGGATAGCATATCTTTTAAAAGTGTTTAAACTTATAAAAATTTCAGATATGTAAGGTAGTGTATAATTTTCTAAAATCCTTTTAAAGGGTGAAGAAAAAAGTTAGAGCTCGAGTGCAACAGACCAGCTCTACACGACAAAGAAATCTTACCTGACCTGGTGGTGGTACTGTGGACAGATCATTGAACTGGGATACAGAGGACCCAGGTTCAAAACCCTGAGGCTGGTCTTGAGCACAAAGGTTGCTGGCTAGAGCAAGGAGTCACTCACTCTGCTGTAGCCCCCCTCCCCCATCAAGGCACACAGAAAAATCAATCAATGAACTAAGGAGCCGCAACAAAGAACTGATGCTTCTCATCTCGCTCCCTTCTTTTCTGTCTGTCCCTATCTATCCCTCTCTCTGTCTCTGTCACACACACACACACAAAAAAAAAAAAAGAAAAAAGAAATCCTCAATCATATGATGCATAGGCTCACCTTAGATTTGTGTGCAACACTGAGGAACAAAAAATTTGTTGCATCCACAAAAACACTTGTTCCTACCTAAATCAAGTGTGCTGATCTCAAATCTGCCATTAGTTTTTCCTCTGTAAGCTACAGTTCTTTTGCAATTCAAGATTTTAGGTTTGTATCTTATTGTAAAATTTTCAACATTTAGTTTAACATAATGAAGTAGAATGTCTTCTTGGGCATCATCTTTGTGAAAATATAATAATTTATATAATGCAGTAAATACACTAAAATATATGTTTGCATCAGAATTTGTCTACAATTTCAAAAAAGAACATATTAAAACACTTATTTTAATGATGAAATTTGCACAAAACTTATTTAAATTCTATACAGGCAAAAATTTGGGTTTGCAGTACTTGAGTTTGTGTACTTGTTGAGGACAATCTTGTTTAATGCTCCAGCAGTATTCTGCCATCATATTTCTTTCCCATTGAGCCTGATAATGCTTTTCCATCAACTTCAGATCTTGATGAAACTGTTCTCCCTGCTCATCACTAACAGCTCCAAGATTTTTGGGAAACTTATCAAGGTGACTGTTCAGGAAGTGAATCTTAACGCAAAATGAAGTAGAATGTCTTCTTGGGCATCATCTTTGTGAATATATAATAATTTGAGGTCCATTGAATATACCTGCTTTTATCTTCTCTAAAGACAAGGCAGGGAAAGCAGAAATAATATGTTGAAAGCATTCACTTTCTCTATTCAAAGCTTGAACAAACTGCTTTATTAAGCCAAGTTGGATGTGAAGTGGGGGAAAAATGATCCTGTCTTGATTAACTACAGGTGCATTCACAATATTCTGCATCCCTACTTTCAGAGCTTCACGTTTTGGTCACCCCTTCTGTGTCCAGTGTTTCTCCCGAGCTTGGCTGTCCCACAAACACAGAAAGCAAGGATACTTCATGAAACCTCTCTGTTGTCCTAGCATAAAATTTACCATTTTAAGATCCACATAAATGATCCAATTATGCTCCTCATACTTCAGAAAGTTGAGGACAATTTTTATGTCATTATAATCTTCTCACAGATGAGTTGAATAACCAATTGGAAATGCTGCATAAACATTACTGTTATGTAGGAGAACACATTTCAGACTCCATTTAGAGCTGTCAAGAAATAGCCGCCATTCTGTTGGACTGTAAGTGGTAACACCTAGCTGGCTGAGAAGACTACTGATATCATGACAGTAAACAAAGTGTTTGTCTTTGGGAAAAAATTCCACAAAAATTTGTTCATGCTTCCTGAAATGGGATATTTTAGCTGACTAGTGAAGTACATTCTTTTCTTGAAGCCTGGAGGCTAATAACTCAGTTGCTTTGTTTGATAGGCCCAAATCTCTTACTAAGTCATTCAATTCGGGTTGGTTAAAACTGCTGAGGGGTTAATGACTGCTTGGCATCAGAAGAAGACCCTTCAGATTCTACAACCAATTCCTCATGCATCTTATCAAAATACACTTGATCACTATGTTCACTTTCTTCATCCTTAGAAGAAATAAAACAATTGAATACTGGAACCAGTAGTGTCTCAGAGTGTGGTATAGGTCGTATTGCTGAAGGAATATTAGGTGATGCGAGCATATGCTGTTTTTTCTTGCCGATGCCCTTTGTATGGATCAGACAGAAAGAACAGTCACTGCTGTGGTCCTTAGGTTCACGCCAAACCATGGGAATACCAAAAGGCATTCCTTTGGGTTTTCCTTTTGTCCAGTCACAAAACATTTCTTCACAATTATGACACACAATATGAGGAGCACAATTCTTGTCTTGATCGCCAAGGGGAACTTGAAAATAGGCAATACATGCACGTGTCACAAATGATGAAATATTGCACATTTGACGTTTAAGTGTGTAACAGCCACATATATAACAGAAGGTGTGAGGACTAATCTTTCATTTATGCCTACTTGAAGAAGCCATGATTCAGTCTTAAAACAAAATAAGAGGGTGTTTTTATCAGATAATATTTTACATTTAAAAACAACTACAATTATATAAAAGTGATGTTTGTAAAACATTAATTGCCTCGTGGCTATGTTCAATCCAAGAGTCGTTGCCCTTTAACTCCAATTTAAAAACCAATGCATGCCATTAACTGTAACAAAAAGAAATTAAAATCGCATAAAAACGAACTTCAGATTTGGAATCAGTGATGCAGAAATATATAGAAAAAGTTCTAAAATCTCATGCAACAGAAAATAAAAAAAAGAAAAATTGTTCCCCAGTGTAATAAATACGATCTTCAGAACAAAACTGTCAGGGGTAGGCACCCATAACCAGAAAATCTAACACAGACCAGAAAGTTGATCATTGAGTCAAATCATTTCATAACATTAACGTAAAAAACAATTAATTCTGATGAAAATAAATAATTCAGTAATGTAAAATTAAAAATGGAAAGAAATGGAAATGGCTTAACTGAAATAAACAAAAATAATCAAGAAATTAAGCTGGCAGGTTGTAGTTTTCCAGAAAACACATTTTTTAAATGAAAAATAAATAATATGTACAATATTGCTATACTTCTGAAGTTAAATATTCATAAATATACCCATTAACTGTATATAGGTTAAAATTGCAAGGTTGAAACATCCCATGATTGTGGAAAGTTTAGGCAGCCTATCCACAGAAAGCTTTTCACTTAAAAACCTTGCATTTTGCTCTAATCCATCGATAAATGTCCCTATTTATCTGAGACAAAACCTCCGTAGGGTTAGCCTCCCTTACAAGCTTGAGACCTCAGGTAAGTTAATTTTCAATTCATCATAAGATGGGGGAAATAATAGTACCTCATGTCACAGGGTGGTTGTTGAGAACTGAATGAAATAATTCTTTTAAAAAATGAATAATACAGTGCCTGGCACACAGGAAGTGTTTGACAAATATTGGCCCATTACTGTAATTACTGTCTACTTTCTTGTGTGCATGAGTGGGCATGCGTGTACACACACACACACACACACACACACACACACACACACACACACACACACACACACCAGATATCTGTTTGGTTCTAGCCTTTATAATAACATTACCAGTGAGGAAGGAGAATGCCTGGACCACACAGCATAGAACCTCTTAAACTAACAGCCACAGCTATTGTTTCCTTAGTGGCATCTGTATTCTAGAAGTGAGCTAAAATTATAGCACTAACCTCTAATTAGAAAGCCTTGCTATTTGGGACAGCAGCTACCATTCACTGTTAGTGATAAAAATTCTAAGGAGGCTTCTTCCTATCTAATCAGCAGCTGAGAATGAGACCAGATCTTTTCTACAAAGCTTGTTCTCATGACTTATCAATTCATTTTAGATTTTCAGTGATGTTTATTTAATATATATTTATTGATTGACTGCCATGAGCCAGTGGTGAACAAGGAGGTCACAGTCTGGTGGAGAATGACAAACAGGGAGCAGGGAGGGGAGGAAGGGAAAGAAGTGTGTCCCAGGCAGAAGGAACAGCACAAATGTATATTGTACATGCCACACTTTGGAGAGTAGGCCCCTGCTGTTGGGAACACACATGGTAAAGAGAATAGATGGGAAGATAACATGAGAATAATAAAAGATGAATCAGGATGTGTTGCTACATTGTGCCATTCACACTGAAGATTTTTGGCTTCTGGTCTGAGAACAATGGAGAGCCATTATGTTAAACAAAGAGGTGAGATTACTGAACTTGCCCTTTAGAGATCATTGCTGTTATTACAGCGTAGATGCTGTCTGGCTGGAGAAGGGCCATGGTGTTGTAATAATATATGCAACTGTTATTTTATATTCATTAGTAGAAAACATGGACCCTTAGAAGAGGGTGATTTGCACTGCTCCAACAGATCTCTCACATGGTGGCAGTGTTACGTTCCCCTATTTTATGACATACATCCCCTAAGCAGTGAGACAGTTTATGTGGGTAGAGACTAGCTTGTATGCTATTTGGTAGCTCTTCCAAAGCTTACACATAGAAGGAACTCAATCAATTTTTGGTGAATAAAACCTTTAAAATTTAATTTACAAACAACTTTGAGTAAAGCTTCAAGTTTTCTGTGCCTGCTTCATCTTCAAATGCACACTCTCAAAATTATGTTAGAAAACTCAAAATTAAAAACGATATTGAAAAGGTTGCTACATTTTTGTCCAACTCATGAACCTGAGTCCTACACATGTCCCCGTGTGTAAGCATTATATTTGACTGTTTCATTCTTTTTAAATTTGGCAAACTCTAAAATCTTGTATTTGTCCCTTTGCTGTTATTTTACAAAAATGAGGGATGGCAGGAAGGGGGTACTACAATTTGAGAAATAACTAACCTTTAGGTCCGTGATGGCGAACCAATGACATGTGTGTCAGCACTGACACACATAGCCATTTTCGATGACACGCAGCCTCACGCGGACGGCCGCATACCAGAGAAGTATAGGGCCACAGGCCGAGAAGGACATTTCATCCTCGGCTCCTGCACGGCCAGGTGCAGTAGCCGAGGATAAAACATTTGCTGTAGTGTAGACACACTGTGCCGGAGGTCTGTTGGCCAAAACAACAGAACTCCAGCACAAAGCATCTAGTTCTGGGACTTCCAGTTAGGCCGTTTTTCTTGAAGTGACACACCACCTGAGTTATGCTCGTTTTTTTGGCGAATTTTGACACACCAAGCTCCAAAGATTGCCAATCACTGTTCTAGGTTCTATTATTAACTTTCATTTCCACAGAGTTTGTTAACTTCCGGTGTATTAGCCAGCATAGTGACAATTTTTAAACTAGTTATATTTATATATCTCCTTTGTTTAGATTTATTTTCTTCTGTACTAGATCATTTGGGTTTCTGGGGTAGAGATTTTCCTTCGAATGGATTTAGTCATGATTTCTAGATACTGTAAATCGTCAGCACAAATCGATCATTTTTCTCTTCTTGAAATATTTCAATTAAAGTTTTGGGTACAGTCAGAAATGATCCAGGATTATATGGTGAGTTGCAGTAGTTGTTGCTGCAATAGTGAGATCAGTCATAGCATGTAGAATAGACATAAAAATATTAATTGCTTTTGACTGAAGACCTAATCGTGTTATGAGGTTAATCTTTTAAAACATTAAAAACTAAAACCTTCATTTTTTATTTTAAATATTTTATTAAAATATTATTTAAAAAATTTAAAACACATACTAAAGTAGTGAAAAATGTACAATGGAGAGAAATCTTGATTTATGTTTTTAGAGAGAGAGAAGAAAGGGGAGAGAGAGAGAGAAAAACAGATTTGTTGCTACATCCATTTATGCACTCACTGGTTGATTCTTATATGTGCCCTGCCTGGGGATAGAACCCGCCACCTTAGCACATGAGGCCGATGCTCTAACCAATGGAGCCACCAAGCCAGGGTTAATTTTAATTTTTTAAAATCTGTTAATTAACATTTATATCAACCTGGAAAAATGCACCTATTGCAAAGGCTAATGTACTTTCAAATTTATATTCATTAGCGTTTCAAACTTTTTAAAAAATTTGGATCCCAGTGTGTCATTAAAATCAGAACAGAGTTTATGTACACAGAGCGCATATACTTATGGTACATAGCAGGCATTTAGCCACGGGCGCATTATGCCTCGCTTCTGCATTCTAACCACCCTGAACAATTTTCAGCTCCCATACGTGCCCTTGCGCAGTGTTTCTTCTGCCTGGCAGAGTACGCCCTGTTTTGTTCTTCTGATGAACTCCTGGTCATGACTTATTTGTAAGAGCCTGCTCCTCATGCTGGGAACCCTGTACTACCTATGGCACTTACCAAAACATTAGTATAGGTGTTGGTTTGCTTGTTGGCATTTCTTGCTGACCTGTAAATTCACTGAGGGCAAGAATTCTCAGTACATCTCTGCAACTTCATACTTAGTACAGAGATCAACACACAGCAGTCATGGAACAGCAGCAGTTCCTTAAGAATGCCTTCTTGATCGCTACTTAGTAATACACATGTGCATCAAAGTTATTAATTTATATGATCTAGATTAAGTAAAAGCAGTCAGATTAAGATAGTCCAGAGTTGATTCTCAATTCATTATGTACTGAACAGGACATGCAAGGTGTCCCTACTGAAAAGTGCCTTTTTATTATCTAGATTACTTATAACCCTACCTCTCTGACACAGAGGGTTGAACCAGGATAGACATCCAATATAAAGTAGTTATTTAAGTAGGAAAGCCACAACTGGTGACAATCCTGTCCATCAGCACTGTGCCATCATAAATGTTGGATGGCTGACCCCATCAGATAATCTCTCCTAATAATCTTAATGTGAGATACTTGGAGACAACTCTAACATGAAGGAATGGAATGACAGAGAAGGCAGTCAGCAGACATGCTAAGGCCTCAGGACTTCTGAGGAAGCAGAAGCCAAGATATGGAAGAGACGGGTATAGTGAAGAACAGAACTGTCTCCTGCTCAGGCACACCTGGCACCGCTCTGCCCTCCTATGTCAGCGGGTCTTCTTTCAGTTCCTTGTATACACCACAAGAGACGGTCTTTTCACAGCACTTACCACAAATGCAATTTTGCAAAGGTCTTATGAATTGATTAATTTCAACACTCACACCATTTTTGTATCTCTGTTGCTTTGTACAGCCTGCTACATTGTAGAACTCAATAAATAATTTGTGGAATGACTTAATTAAAGGTTTATGTAGAGTTAGACTGTAGTAGCAAAAATATAAACAAAGACAGAGAGTAACTGGCACTATACAATGTTCATGAATGTCTATGTTTGAAAGGGCATTAAAAAATATCTCAGGTGAGGCCCTGGCTGGTTTGCTCAGTGGTGGAGCATCGGCCTGGTGTGTGGAGTCCTGGGTGTGATTCCTGGTCAGGACACACAGGAGAAAGGCCCATCTGCTTCTCTACCCTTCCCCCTCTCCTTCTCTATCTCTCTCTTCCCCTTCCTCAGCCAAGGCTCCATTGGAGCAAAGTTGGCCCGGGTGCTGAGGACGGCTCCGTGGCCTCCACCTCAGGTGCTAGAATGGCTCTGGCTGCAATGGAGCAACACCCCAGATGGGCAGAGCATCGCCCTCTCGTGGGCATGCTGGGTGGATCCAGGTTGGGTGTGTGCGGGAGTCTGTCTGACTGCCTCCCTGCTTCTAAATTTCGAGAAATACAAAAAAAAAAAAAAAAAAAAAATGAAATGGGTGAAATGACACATTTTCAGAAAGCCTGATGGAATTTCTCTTTTGTACTTTACTGTGCCTTTCTATAATAAACTCTGCAGTAGAAACTACCATTTGTCCACTCACAATCTAACCCTGCTTCTGCACTCTGCTCCTTCCTCACTAACAGGATCCACACTGGGTTAAGTTATTGACTTGGCTTCCATGCTCTCTGAGTCAGGAAATACAGATCCCAGGGCCAGATCAGGGGTAGAAATGGGTCCCCATTCTTAAAAGTGAACTAGTGGAAGAGATGCTTTCTCCTTTCTCTGGACGTTTTTAAACTTGTATTAATTTTGAGGAAATGTGGAAGCCACATTTATTAGTGTGAGAATGAGGACAAGTCAAGCATGACACAGTAGAGATGGGGAATGAATCTGGGTTCTTGAGAAAATATCCTGGATCAGGTGAATCAATCAACCTGGAGACTAGTATAATTCAGTGCTTACTATTTTATGATAAATACACATATACACACATCCACACATGAATACAAAGTCATTCAAGATAGGGTATCTATTACATGCAGCTGAAAGATTTCTGATGCAACTCTTAATACCTGATGGACCTTCATGCCTTTGTTATTTGAAGGAGAAACCATGACTGATGTGTGTGTGCGTGTGCATGCGTGCACACACACACAGAACTCTGTACTGTCTATAGCTCAAGTTTCTGTAAACCTAAATTCTTCTAAAAAATAAAGTCTACTAAAGTAACATGCAGATGTTAAACATTTCCATACTTTGTATATGTTCTAGAATAGCTTCCTTACTTTGTCTGCCTAATAAAATTCTACTATGTATTGAAAGCTTACTGCTCAAAAAAGCATTTCCTTAAAAGATACTTGTTGTTTTTCAGGTTATCTGACAGGTAGGTACTGGACTCATCAGGTACCAGAACAACAATATTAATTATTTTTCACATTTTAAAGACCTCTTTTTTCAGTGGTAATTAGCAATTGAAAGCTATTTTCATACAGTATGAGTTCAGAGTTTTTAAAGTGTGTTTTCACTCAAAAACCCGAGTACTTCTAGGCTCTCAGAGGTGTAGCTTCAGGGTTCACAAGAATTTAGTTGTTCTTCCTCTTAAAGCTAGAGCTCTTCTAGAATTACTGTCTCCCAAAAAGCAGCTTTGGCGTGCAACCCAATCTTCATGCTGGGAATCTGCACTCAGGTCCTTCAGATTGAGCCTCATCTTCACGTGCATCGGCCCACCAGTGTGTGTTCCCCTCGCCACGTTTCCTCAGCCTGCTAGTATGCACCAATACGTGTGCTCTTCATTAGCACTGAGCTTCAGGGGCTCTGGTAATGTGTTTGTATCTGTACGTCATGCTGGAGTAGAAAGAACTTGCACTTTAAAGGATGACAGACTCAAGTCTGAATCAACCACTTATGCACTGTGTTAGGTAGGGTCCCCATTCTTAAAAGTGAACTAGTGGAAGAGGTGCTTCCACTAATGTGTTAGTTAGGGGAACAATTGGTAGCATAGCAGAGACAGTTTCCACTTACAGGAAATGAGGGTGATCACATCCACTTTGCAGAGTCATTTTATCAAGTAAAATAACATCTAGAGTGTCTAGCGGAGAGGCTGGCTTGAAACAAAGGCTACGTAAATAATTGAACAAATGAACTCACAACTCCCCCACCAGGATCTCAAGGAAACTCTCAGTCAGGAATGACGAGGGCAGATCCTTCTGAAGTGGTCACTGTTCTCTGATCCAAACTGCTCCTGCATCTCATATTGGTTTCACTGGGTCTAGTTATTTCCCAGAATCTGTTCTTAAATAGAACTTACAAGATGGCTTTGAGTGTTCTGTCAGCTGTGTTTGAAGTTTAATCTTAATTTAATTTTTTTTTTTACTGCTTTAGCTAGAGACATTTTAGCCACTGAATTACCGGTGGTATTTTTACTTCTACTCTCATTTTTTCTGAAATGCAAGTGAATTTAAATGTAAATTGCTCAGTAAATGTCTTCCATAAATATATTTCACAAATACCTGTAATTGGAGTTTGGTGGTAAAAATGGGACCTCCCAATTTTTGTAGTGAATGAAATAGTATGTTCGGTGTTAGGTATTCCCTAGAAGTCTTTTCTTTATTACTGTAATGCTCCCCAAATTATTTTTGTTTCTTTTGTTTACTTTATATTCCCTGATTATAAAGCTTTCTGTTTGCAACAAAATACTACTTTGCTCAATATTTGCCTCTTACCTGTTTCATTTGAACATCATGAACAAGTCCGTTGTCCCCAGGCAAAGGCTGTTAGCATCAAACACCATTTATTCATCAAACAAATGCTGAGTAAGCACCCTATAGGGTTCCAGATACTGTGCTAGGTCATGGGCACACACTGGTGAGCAAGACAAACACAGTCCCTCCCTTTATGGGGCCCGCACTTCCTAGCCACACCTTTATAGTTAATCAATAGAGGAATTACATTGCACTGGATTGTTGAAAAAATTAAATAGGCTTCTGTATTTAACAGGTGTCTTCACTCTAAGTACCAGAGGTCACCTTTCTATATGCAAGAGGCTGCCCAGAGAGTTTATGGCAGGGAGGATTAATTGAGACACTGATTTTAAACTTAGCTCTCAATGAGTGGTTGCTCAAATAATGACTGTGATGCCACTGAGGTCATTAGAGCGAGCAAAATTATAAGAGTAAATCTCCATTGCGGAACAGCTTCTGTAAGAGTTGTAGGATAGCCACAGCTCTGGAGCAGTGAGAAGGATTCAGAAGTCTATACTGAAAGTCTGCGTTATGCCCGTAGAGGTGAAGGAGCTCTGACATATTTATGAGACAGAATTTATAGGACTTGAGTGTTTTTGTTTCTTTTATGCCGAAGGAAAAAATAAAAGAAATTAAAGCTGTTGAAAGAGTTTCTGGTGCCAGAGACTGGATGAACGGTGTTCTGCACCATGGTCTAGGCTTGGAATTACTGGCAGACAATGAATACTGGAAAAAAAAGGGAAGAGGTTCTGCCTGCACTTTTGATAGGCCAGTCACTCTGCTCATTCTCACACATATAAACATAAACTAGTGCAAGGAAATTGTGTTAACAACAATAAACAATCTTGACGTCTTTAAAGGAAGAAAAAAATCAGTGAAAAAACTATAAGTAAATTAAAATATCTAATTTGTTTATAATATTTTGCTCTCGTCTAATAGAATAATAAAAGCTTAATAACATTGTTTTCTCCAGATACGGAGGTTATTTGTAAGTCTCAGGTTTAGTCCCATATTAATAATGAGCGTCTACTCTGGAGCCTGGCACAATGGTTGCACATAGGAGTGTGTGCAGCTCCGTGGACAACCACTGTACATGCCTCCAACAGTCATGTTTTTTAGTACAGAAATAAAATGTACACTGGAAACATCCACAAGGAAAACTAATTTATAATGAAGGTGACCCTGTGGCATAGTATTCTATATAACAAATATGTTATCAAGTGTTAATATATTTAATTATATTTTAAATAATATCCTGCAGTTATTTTTTTGTTTTTTAATGCCAGAGATGAGATTCTTACTGGTTAGGTAGGTAAATTAAAAAAGATTATTCTTCTAGCCTGACCTGTGGTGGCGCAGTGGATAAAGTGTCGACCTGGGAACACTGAGGTCGCCAGTTCAAATCCCTGCGCTGGTCTGGTCAAGGCACATATGGGAGTTGATGCTTCCAGCTCCTCCCCCCTTTCTCTCTTTCTCTCACTCTGTGTCTCCACTCTAAAATGAATAAAAAAAAAAAAAAAAGAGTAAAAAAAAAAAAAAAAGATTATTCTTCTAATAACTAATGTCACTAAAATTTGGAAAGGCATTTCATAGAGGAATAACACATTAACCTAGATAGGAAGTAGGTAGGAATGGAGATATGCATATGCCTATATAATTTCCATTATATAGGTAGTATGATAGCCAATACACACAATACACAAACATGAAACATACTGTACTATCGTCAATAATATCCTCTTGTGGATACTGTAATGTAGGAAAAAATTTTCTTTAAAAATAGTCACAGAAAACATACTACAAATGGATCCTTCTTGATTGAAAATATAAATAACCTTACCAATAACAATTAAAATTATCTGGAGATACTATTTGTATCTGTAAGATGGGCAAAAATCTTAAAGTTTAATAATACTAAGCTTGCTGTGAGGAAAACAGGCATTTGTTACATTGTTGAGGGGAGTGCAAATAAGTATAACATATTCAGAAGATTTTGGCATCATCTATCAAAATTTCAAGTACATATACCCTTTTACTTAAAACTTTCACTTCTAGGAATTTAGCCTCCCAGAAAAGCAAGAAGAAATATATATATATATATATAATAGATTATTCACTGCAGCATTATTTATAATGACAAAAGAATGGAAGATAACGCCCATCATTGGTGAGGGGTGTTATTCAATAAAGTAAGTGTGGAATAAGCTTACAAAAGAAAAAAATAATACAGTTACAAGTAAAAATGATCAATGTAAATATGAAAAAAAATAACCACAAATACTGGAGCCTTAGAAATTAAGGTTTTCTTCTGAGGCCTCTATAATCAACTATGCAAACTGAGACCATGATACAATTCTTGGCTATTATCCCCCTCCCAGTGTTGTGGGGTGAGGGGCCTGGACACTCTGGTTCATTAGATTCATACTGTGTCTTAACAAATATATGATCATGCATTCACCAAAGTAATTTCTCATTATTTGTCAAAATTGTACTTAATTTCTCAACATACACTTTAAATTTATTTTTAAAAATGTGTCAATACAGATCAGAAGTCTCAAGTATGCTGTAAACATGCAGTAATTTCATTCAGTTTACCACAGTTATAACAAGAGTTTTCTGATATAAGTAGTCCATTTAAATATTTTAAGTAATCTTGTGCTTTTAAGTCATTTTTATTAATAAAATATCTAACATATGTTCAACATTGTATTTCAAAGTATTTAAAAGGTCTTTGAATACCCAAGAAAAAAATTTTAGTTCTGATTTAAAAAAAAAAAAAGAAGGCTGCATGCATGTACCATTAAGAACTGAAGTGTCTGTGTCCACTTGTTCCAAACTAGCTTTGCCTGAAAGCTATTTCTTTTCATGTGATTAAGAAAAGATATTTTAAAGCATTTTGAAATAAAAATCCTAGCTTCTAACACATGCCTAAGCATCCAAGAATTAACATAAAATTTCACAATAACTCAAAGCTAAATAAAAATTATACTTCCTTCAACTTTTTTTAGTTTGAAATAGGATTTTACACAATGATGTTAAAAAGAACGTGTAATATGTGATAGCTGACAATTTAAAACTAACCCCTGTTCTACTTCTTTTTCCTTTGTGACCTGCAGAAGCCAAGTCCAATAGATAGCATTAGATGGATTGCAGGTCTGGGACAAGCTTTGCAAGCCTAATCAAATGGGTGTAAAAACATATATAAAAAGATGAAAGTGCTCTGCTTTTACATATGGCGAAATGAATCAGTGAAAAGTTGAAAAAAATAAAAGAAGTGAGATGTTCCATAGGGGCAGGTTAAGTCTGATGCTAATGCTTACTTAAAATGGTGACAGTCTGGAGTAGTGGAGGCTGCTGGGCTGCTTTAATTTCTCCCTGGAATAGCTCTCGCCCAACCTTCTGCAACACATCAAAGTCTCTGGAGCTCAATTAAAATTGGATTATATTGAAATGCTCCATCTATGGGAACTGTAGGCTCACTAACACTTTTCTCTCAGTAATACTCCAGATGACAGTTGCCCATCCCAATTTAAACAGTTGTCATAGAGACAGGGAACCAAAAGCAGCAGAAAATAGCAATACAAAGGAAAGGTAAGAGCTGAGATTTCTGTGAACGAGGACCACACTTTTCTTCAGCAACACAGTTCATTGCACCAGCGACAAAGAGACACAAACGGTGTGACACTTGTATCTTGTTCATGAATAGAAAGATAGGTAACAGTTGCGCTGAGATTATGTCAAGGAATATGGTAGAATGTTTTCCATCTGGGTGTGTTCTTAGTGAAATTCAGATCAAATGTTTTCCCTAATGGCAAGCAGCTATCACAGACTATGAGAGCAGACTGTGGCTGGCAAGTCTATAAAGTAAATATGCCCATATCTACTTTTAAATGCAGCTACAACCAGAAAGAATAGTCTCTTAGATAAAGGTTGTTTTTTTCACTCCTTTCCAAAAGTATAATTTCAGAAGTGTAAATGTGGGGTTGAAAATAATAAATCATGACTCTTATGCATGTACATTTCAATTGCATACCAATTTTTTTTTTTTTTTTTTGCAAATCCAGTTAACCTTAAAAGGGGCCCTATCACTGACTAAGAAACATATTTCTAAATTTGATTTTGGAATTTAATTCTGGTTTCAATTAGCAGGTATTCCATAATCGTCTATAATTTCTCTTCCTGACATCAAAGCTTATCACCAGAGGCAGAAAACCCTGTCAGCTTCCTAAAAGCCCAAGAATGAAGATATTTACAACTGCCAATTATGGGTCAGGCAGTTATAAGGGTCTTAAGGGGTGCAATGCTTTAGAGGGAGATGGCCGGTATGGATACTATGCTCTCTGCAGATGACAGACACACTTCTGGTCCTCCAAAAACTCACCCTTTCTTGTAACTGGCTTCTTGCGAGTTTCAATGTTGTTTTTCCTACCACTGTGCACATCACCATGGAAATAGATGAACCAGGGCTATTTTATAGACTATTGCACTGTTTTGTTTTTTTACCTTTTAAATCTCAATACCTGCAGTTCTTTTTCTCTTGGGAAGACTAAGTTAGGATTATGAAACAGCGACAAGGCAGAGTGCACCAAGTGCGGGCCAAAGGGGAAGGAAACAAAAAATGTGTCAGAAATGGCTAAAACCTGCACAGATCAAAATTTGTCAAAACAATGCCCCGGTTTAAACCAACAGAAAGGGCCTCCACAGCCTGGGCCTTGACAAAGCACATACTGTATTTATTTATATACTATACTTATTTATTTATTTTTAGCCCAGCTGTAGAAAATGGCATCTAATGAACCTGTCTGGGGCGGCTGTCCCCATCCTGTCAGGCATGTCAGGAAATGACAAGCACTGGGGACAGGCCGCCGCCAGTCACAGACAGGCCGGCCAGCTGGGGAGCTCAGCCCCAATCTAATCACACCACCAGAAAATAACTTTCACGCTCTTGGATGACAGGATGGACTGAAGGAAAAAAAAATCAGGATTGGAAACAATGCTTTTTGTTTCAATTATATGTCATTTTTGCACAGTAATTAAAAGGGGTCCACCAACACATGCAATTCATGTTACTTCGTATTAATGCCACCGAAATATGTCATTATTAGAGAGACGCAGATACGGACACAGAGAAAAGGAACAGAAGACTGCATCTCTGTCCCTTGCTGGGAATGAGCTCCATCATATTGGAAATTTAACATTGTTTTCAACTCATCTTTTTGATATCATAATCCCTTATCTCCAAGAATTTTCTTATAAAGATCGCCAGGTAGAGTGGTACTGTCTTCACTTCCCATGTTCCGAGAACCGATATGTATGGAGAGAGTAAGAGGAGGATAAAATTAGTATTTTCACACGCTGGAACATATTTTCCGCCTTTTGTGATGTTGAAAAATAAAAACCATTATAAATAGTTATAACCCACTGAGGGGATGGCAACTTGAATGAGGTTTATACTATGTAACCTGACAAAAGGGACGAAAGAGTGAAATTGAAACAAAAATCACAATATGAGTAAATAATTTATGTGAATCAGAAAGTTGTTTAAGCATTGCATCAATATGTTCACTTTACACGTAACTATTCAAAGTAAATTTCCATGTAAAATTTGCGTGAGTCAACACTTGGTTCACTATGTGCCCACATACATATAAGTAAGTGGTTATATAATAAATTATATCTTATTCTCAGTGTCTTTTTGCTCCCTCTCTCCATAGGGTAACTGTGAGCATTGGCATTGAAACAACAAAAGCCAGATATGCTGTCTGTGTATGAGTGAGTGTATGAATGCGTAGAATAGGCTTAGAGCGCTACTCAAGCTGACCACTAAAAGCAGACCCCCACTCACACTTATTTTTAAGGTCATGCATCACAAGAGTCAATATAATAGCAATATTATGTTAAACATTAATATATTTGAAATATATTATGGAAAATGTCACCACTGAAAATATTAACTTGCATATAAGAACTTGGCTTTCATTAGCCTGGCCAGTGTGGTAAATTTGTGTATTCTCCCTGACCGTTTCCTGACTTAAGAAGTGTTGAAAACAATGTCTGCCCCAAAGGGATGCTGTGGGTTACAGAGTGGGTGCAGGGCACCAAGCACAGTGCCTACAACACAGAACATGATTAACAGCTACCCCACCACTTTGCCGAAGAGAATCCAATTAAGAGGAAATAAGTCAAAATTAGGTTTACCCAGTATAAAATCAGACTCCCTCTGGAGGAGAATATGGTCTGGCTATTGCCTCTGCTGTAGAAAGGACAACCTCATCACACTGAAATCACAGTAAGTAAGCAGAATGCAGTAACTGAGACTGGAGTACGTCCAAGCAATGGTTACCATCCCACCTCTCCCTAAAGGGCCATGAGATCCTAGTGAACAAAAGAGAACAGGACATAGTTTTTCTATCCTAAGATAATCAAGGTGAAGTAGACATGCATTTTAAAATTTTATATCTTCTTATACAAAATCCATGTTTCTAATGTAATGATTTCACTCGAGCTTTCCTATATAATTTTACTACTAGTTTGCTCAGCAATGCCTTATTGCTCATTATTTAATTCATTTCAGTCATGTAGGGGTAAAAGGAGCTATGGCCTCCTGACCTCAATTTTCACTTAAAGAAACAAATCTCCTTTTCGCAAACTAAGACAATTTTTCTCCTGTCAACCTTGTTTTAAAATATTAACCTTATTCCCATTGCAGTATATATTCATATTTGTCATCCAGATTTGCTTAGAATTGCAACTTTAATCAAGTTATGAAACTGCTTTTGTTCTTAGTTTATCTATTTCAAAAAAAATGATGAAAAAGAAATATTTTCAAAGAACTATATTTGTTACTATGTAAACACATTTGAAAGAATGTCTTTTTTGGTAGTTTGGCATCAACTAACATCCAGAAAGGGAACAAAACAAGGCAAATAGAGTCTGATTATAGGTTTTCATGACAATGACTAGATATAGTGCTTATGGAAATCTATGTAATTGGCCTACCCTTCTCTTATAAGCCATCTTATAAAATTCATGAAGTAAAATTGTTGGATGTTAAAAAACTATAAACGTTGAGTAGGAAGCCTAAGTTGAACATGATCAAATTACTACAATGTATTCACAAAATACTACAGAGTTTCTAGGGAAAAAGGAAAGAGAATGGAACTACGGTAGAGTACAACTTGTATCTCTAGTGTTTTATGTCATGAAAATAATTAGAAGCATGTATGGCAGAATTTTATAATACATTAAAGTTAAGTATTGGGTGCATGGCATTGATTATATTACTCTGATGTTGTCAAGTGATTTGACTGTTTCATAAGATAATATAAAATTTTAACAAAACAATTTGTAAGTAGTGAATATGTGCTTTTATATCTACCTCTGACTAAATAGGTTTACAGAAAATCTCAGATATTTAACTTCAAGTGATATTCATAAAATCACTCTGTGATGGGTAGGGTGAATGTTCATCTCCATTTTGCCTGTGAGGAAGAAAAGATTTAGTGAGGTTTACTTGCTTCCCTCAAGGTCACAAAGAATCTGGACTCAGGTAAAGCTGAGATTAGAACACTTATACAGCACACTTTTCCATAAATATAAGCACATTCTCTCAAATTTATTTCATTAGAAAGTAATAGTTACCAATAATAAATATTGTCATTTATGTATGTCTTCATAAATATTCAATGATTTGATATATACTAAGGCCCTGGCCAGTTGGCTCAGTGGTAGAGTACTGGCCTGCTGTGTGGGTGTCCTGGGTTTGATTCTTGGTCATGGTGCACAGGAGAAGCGACCATCAGCTTCCCCATCCTTCCCCCTTCTCCTCTCACAGCCATGGCTTGATTGGTTCAAGTACATTGGCCCCAGGCACTGAAGATAGCTCCCTGAATCTTCCGCCTCAGGCACTAAAATAGCTCAATCTGCCCCATATGGGCAGAATATAGGTCCCAGAAGGAGGTTGCTGGGTGGATCCTGGTCAGGAAGCATGCAGGAATCTGTCTATCTCCTCTCCTCTCACTTGTAAAAGAAAAGAAAAACAATATATACTAAAGGAACTAAAGCAAAGTAAGTAAATATATTAAGCAATGACATTTAATAGGCTTTTATGGTAACTCATTTCTGATAAGCATTTATTTGCTTTAAACTGTTTCCTGAAACAAGGAAGGACACACACACACACACACACACACACACACACACACACACACACAAGACTTATAAATTGTGTAATTCAGCATAATTCTAAAAAAATGACATCAATTTTATTTCTCGCCTGACTAGGCAGTGGTGCAGTGATTAGAGCGTTGGACTGGGATGAAGAGGACCCAGGTTCGAGGCCCCAAGGTTGACAGCTTGAGCAAGGGGTTACTCGGTCTGCTGAAGGCCCGTGGTCAAGGCACATATGAGAAGGCAATCAATGAACTACTAAGGTGTCGCAACGAAAAACTGATGATTGATGATTCTCATCATTCCTGTCTGTCTGTCCCTATCTATCCCTCTCTCTGACTCTCTGTCCCTGTAAAAAAAAAAAAAAAAAAATTATTTCTCTACATAAAAATAAAAATGGGTCCACACCAAGGATCAGTACACATTATGCCCTTTATAATGCTGTTGAGATAAAGCCTCTTCACTATTCACCAGAGAATCCATTTCAAAATCCCCTGTATGCTGATTAGGAACATCCGGATTAGCGCCCTCAGGGCTAACTGTTTAACATGGTGTAAACAAGTCTTTACCTGGAAGAGAGTTGTTTTATATATATTTCACATGAACATATACTAATTAATGTTAGTTTTAATACTATAAAATAAAAACCAAGTAATGTAGAATGGCATTTGTATTTTTTTTGAAAATATTTAGTTTTATTGGGTTTGCTTGCTTAGTATGACAAACTCAATGCAATACACCAGGTTGAAATAAAGGAATTTAACAATGATGACATTTTTGCTGGCATAGAACTTGATACAAACTTTACTCTGACTGGAATAAATAATCTCTGGAGTTAATATGTTGAGGACAGTCCTATTAAATGGAGGCTATAGGAAACACTCCTAGGCACTTGGGAGAAAGCAAGTCACAGGAGATGGGGAGGGAAGGGGAGTGCTTTGGGGGCCCCATGCACTCCTTCTCTCACTCAGACTACAATGCTCATTGCTGACAAGTTGTTTGGAACATATCCAAAGGGGTGTACTGACTTGCTTCTTTGGAACATGTTTAAAAAGAGAAGAATCTTCTCTTCTGTGAACCAACAGTGAGTCCTCCACAGGGATTCTGAATTGGCGGGCGGAGTATACTGGAGAGCCAGTGGGCACAGGGGGGGCTCTGCAGTGCCCTCCCTCCAGGGCCCCAAAGAGACAGCTCATCACCAAAGCATCCTGCCACTGAGGTTCCCGTGAGTGACTGTCACACTCTCAGATATGAACACAGCAACAGAGCATCTAGGAAGTATTAAATATTAAAGTATGACCTGAAATATGATGAAAATAGAACGGCAGTGAGAGTTTCTAACTTTAAATGCTTTCAACTATCAAAAAATTTTTACAAGAATTTAGCATTCAACTTAAATCTTAAAAGAAAAAGAAGAAAATTATATCAAAGGGAAAAAGCAGCAGCAAGGAAACATAGTGAAGAATAAGATCATTAGAATATAAGAAGTGAAAATTAGAAGAGTTTAAAAAGTGGTTCATTGAGAAGACAAGTAAAAAAAGAGAAATTTCTGCTAAATAAATGAAGTACAAAACCAAAAAGTTGGACTATCAACAACTGATAAAGAAAGGTGCTTAAAATTAAAAATGAATACTCTGAAAAGTTGTATTTTAAAATAGTTTCTATTTTATGATGTTTAGCAGCTGTGGGGAGAAGCAGGCACCTGCTTCACACCAGGGCGACCAGGCATCTGCTCCCAGGCACTGTTCACCCTGAAAGATCCTGCTCTAAGCTCCCGTCTCTCCAATCTGTGCATCCATCCCAGACTGCTCATAAATTGCAGACTCACAGTCAACATCTAGGAGACTCTTCTGCTGAATGTCTCACAGGAAAGTCAATGGAATGAGCCCAATATGAAACTTATGTTTTCCTTAAAACTTGCTCTTCTTTCTTAAGAAAAGTAACTTTAAGTGTTTGATCATTGTGAAGTCAGACATGGTTATGAAATTAATTTTGCACTTTGAGTTATGTACGTGCAAAGTACCTAAATTTTTGAAGGCGTGTACATATTTCTTTTATATAAAAGAGTTAAGATAATATCAAATTAACAGAGACATTGTGATGTTTAAATAAAATAATGAATAGAAAGGTCTCTAGCACAGTGCTTTTGTATAACACAAGTATTCAGAAAAAGTGCTAAGTTTAATAGCAGTAAATTCCTGTGATTATATCAGCGAATGGCACTACTATCAATGAAGTAATCAAAGCTAACCTTTATAACTTTTTTGTAAACATTTTTGTTTCTTCACTCCCTATACCCGACTGGTGGCTAAATCTTGTGTCTAGCTCTAAACTGTTTCTCAGATCTGCCCTCTCCTATTCACTTCTACTGCTTGGCCTCCTGCAAGGCTCTTAACAGGATGGCTAATCTTTTCTAATCTAGCCTTAGTGAAGCCCCAACCTCCAGACTCCCCTGACCCCGTCCATCATCTGATAGCTATGCCTGTGCAATGATGTCAACCGTCTCCAGCTCCCCCTCATGCTACTGCAGCACACATTCCACTGAAGCTCTGCTGTGCTCAGAGCCCTTGTGGGCTCTACTCCTGTGTGTGCTTGTACCCTGTTCCTTCCGTCTGTATGGAATGTCCTCTCTCCTCTGTCAGACCTACTGTGGACTGGCTCACATTTGAGAATCCTCCTATCATCCTCCAAACTGAGTTGGCTGGGTGTTCCTTCTTTCTTCCACATGGTCTACTAAGGATAGGAAGCACCAAAATAGTTAAAAGAGAGAGACATTTTAGAGTATATGTCCCAACCATCCCCCTTTTCTCTGGGAAGCCCCCCAAACTCTCAGGGGCATACCCAGATATTATGTTGGTGTGTGCACCCATAAACACTCTGATTTAGACCAGGATGAACATCTCTTGCAGGCCTTAGTCAATTAGCCTTCTGTCCTAGAAATTTGAAAGTGGAATTTTAGTTGGTATTAAACTAGCAATAAATTGTAGGAAGCTTTGATTCCCTGTCAGGGCACACAGGAGAAGTGCCCACCTGCTTCTCCACCCCCCCCCCTCACTTCTCTTTCTCTGTGTCTCTGTCTCTTTCTCTTCTCCTCCTGCAGCCATGGCTCAATTGAAGTGAGTTGGCACTGGGCACTGAGGATGGTTCCATGGCCTTTGCCTCAGGCACTAAGAAGAGCTGGGTTGCTGAGCAATGAAGCAATGCCCCAAATGGGCAGAGCACTGCCCCCTAGTGTGCTTGCTGGATGGATCCCGGTAGGGGCACATATGGGAGGGAGTCTGTCTCTCTGCCTCTCCTCTTACTGAATAAAAAAACCCTTTTTTTTTTAGGGAGCTGCTGTAGCCACTGTGGGTTTAAGCAGGGACCATCAGCACAACTCATCTGTGTAGAGAAACAACAAAGCAGAAGCAAAGAGACCACAAAACCAAGAAAGAAGGAACCTAGTCTTCTACTTCTCAGCTGAGTCTTAAGGAGTTCCAGCTGATTTCTCTTTATTGGATTCTATGAACTCCTAATGGCTTAAAGTAAATGACCTTTTTGATTAAGCTAGCTGAGTTCTATTTCCTGCAACAAAGTGATTCCTAGTTCATACTGTGATAATAATGGAATGAGGATTACAACTTCTGGGTGGTGTTTTGCTACTTAAATCCTATCATAGTCTGCTTTCTCCTGTAGGGTTTCTGAACTAAGAAAATATACAATAGGGAATGATAACTGGATATAAAAGAATTAAAAAAAAAATAACTAGCTGCTAATTACCCTTTCTATTCTGGCAAGAGTCAAACTGAAGAGTATAGTGAGGACTTGAGACTCAAGTAAGACTTCTACCACCCAGCTGCCATGGAGAGAAATTTTGGGGTATGAGTACCTGGATATCTCTGAGGGCACAATTTATCTGGGCTCCCAGAGGGACCCAATTTAATTTGGTCCTACAGAATAATGTGAAGAAAGCAGGCTGGCCAGCTCACCTGGAGAGATTGGCTCTGTCCAGGTGTGCTCACCTCAGGGGGCACTGGCAATTTCATATTACACTGACCCCACCAACAGTGGATTTCTATGACCTAGTGAAATCTAGGTCACTCTCTCCCTAGTGAATGAATACTTCAGGTTATGGAAAGCTTCGAGTAGAAATTTCTTTCCCATGGAGAGAGCAACGAAAGTGCAGCAGAAGTTTCTTCTCTACAGACAAAAGAAGATGGGGAAATAACAGAATCTCTCAACAGGGTCTCCTCATCAGTAGAAATTTGTCAGGGGAAGAAAGTTAGGTTGATAGTACGTCATAAATAAATCACGAGTTTTAAAGGAAATAAAAAACACCAATGGACTCCACTTAGATTTAAGGAGCGTGAGAAGCTAGAAGGCTGTTCTTTTGCCAGTGGGGTTAAGAAGGAAAGAAAACCAGGGTGAAATCTCATATAGCAGTATTGGAAAACAGAGATGGAAAGTACATTTCTAGGGCTGTCAGGAAAACAATCAAAAGAAGCAAATGATGATTTGGTTGGTGTCTTTGAGAATCTCATAGGCAGGATGTCCTGGGCATACTGGCTCTGCGCTCCTCTAACCCTGGGCACTCTGACCTACTCCCCACCAGAATCACCACTGGTACATCTCCTTCTACCCCCTCTAAACCCCTATTCTATAATATTTAACAAATATCTGTTCTTAGTGCCACTGGAATTAAGGAGAAAATATGTCCCAGTTCCACTGGTACAGGGGAGACAAGTTTGCCTGATGCATTTTTATCACTGAAACGTTGCTGTACATGGTGTCTCGATAATAGAAACTTCAGGCTTGACTCTCCCAACCAGATCATCAGAGTCAGTATACTCTTCATGTCCTCCGTAAAGTGTACTGACTTATGTTCACAACACACTCAAGGCTATCTAAAAGGCAACAATTATTTTTAAAAATAAATAAAACTAATAGTTAATTTATGGATGCTCAAAAATTTTGAAAATTAAATGACATAATATTATCATCAAAGCATTTCTACAAAAATATTTGGGAATGTCAATATCATGAACACTATATAAAACCAATTAAATAAAACTAAAATCCTAAGTTATCTGATACTAAGGTGTGTTCTGTAGTGTACTAGTAAGTAAGCTTGAATTTTGAAATCTGGGTAATGTGAAACCACAAGAAAATTTCTACATTTCTCACCTGAAAACAACTGGATTCAAAACCAGCTTACAAAGAGGGAAGACAAAGGAAGCCTTGATCATTAGGGGAAGTTTAAGTTACAAGAAAAAAATCTAGGCATAACAAGTGGCTTGGAAGACTATTTAAAAGGCCAGTAGAGTTGTACTGGTCAATCCACTGATATATCCTTCTCATCCCCATAATGGAGTATCAAAATTTGCTAAATACCAAGGTGAGAGGAAGCCAATTCTGCTTCTTTTGTCACCTTCTATGCTTGATTTGGGTTTATGGCTACTTAAGAATTGCTCTCTCCCGTCATCTGAGTGGCAGCCTGTGCAAAAGAGAGTGTCAGCCTCTGTGACGTATTCTACTGTATTCCTTCCCCAAATGCTCCCCAACCCAAATGACGTCAATAATTAGAAACATGTAGCGAGTGCTACAAGCAGGACAACCCTGAATACTCACCCTGATCAGGCACTGTTTTATTGCTCTAATAAAACTGTGGGGGTATGCTTGCTGGAAGTTTAGTATGTAATACCATTCTACTGTCATCTGGCATAATTTTGATGCTCCCTGTCTTCTCTAAGTTGAGGCAACTGGATAAACACATAAGTCTAAGTTAACTCCTGTCACATAACATCCCCTTTGCTAGAACTGAGATAAGAGAGCTGGTGGCACAGTGGAAAAGGATGGACTTTGGCACTGAATAGACTTCAGTTCCACTTCTGGCTTGGTCTTTACTTTACTGCTTTTGTCATTTGGAGTAAGTTATTTAGGCTCTCAAAGTCTGCTTTCACATTTGTAAAATGGGGATAAAGAATACACATACATTTTAGGGTTGTTATAAGGAATAAAGATTTGGGTATTTTAAAACATTACAAAAATTGTTCTATAATTCTCTGTTCCATTATCTCCCTATACCATAAATACAACTATAAGAGAATGTTGGCATGCTTAAAAACTTTTATTTAAATGTTATATAAAAAGAGCACATATTCTCAAATAAGTAGGACACTCCACGAAGGCAGAGACTTGTTCACTTGTGTGTACCCAGGACTGAGCAAAGGGCCTGGAATGCAAAGGCATCCAGTAAATGCATGTCCAACTAATGATAACTACTTGAAAATAAATTGGGATGTGGAAATGTAAATTCAGCAAAAAGCAAAAAACAAAGACTGCTGAAATGTTAAATAATCAAAAGCTTAAAATTAATTTTTGACATGGGAAATTCAAGCTCATTCATGTATAAAAAATAATATGGATTAAAAATACTTATTGAGCTTGACCAGGTGGTAGCACAGTGGATAGAGAATTAAATTGGGATGCGGAGGACCCAGGTTCAAAACCCCAAGGTCGCCGGCTTGAGTGTGGGATCATCCAGGTCGAGTGTGGGCTCACCAGTTTGAGTGCGGGGTCGCTGGCTTGAGCAAGGGGTCACTTGCTCTGCTGTAGCCCTCCCCCTCCCATCAAGGCACATATGAGAAAGCAGTCAATGAATAACAAAGGTGGTGCAACGAAGAACTGATTCTTCTCATCTCTCTCCCTTCCTGCCTGTCTGCCCATATCTGTCCCTCTATCTCTCTCGCTAAATAAATAAATAAATACTTGACTTGACTGAGATTGTTAGAGAATGTATACTGCTTACAAAAATTAGGGGATATTTCAAAATGAGTATGAAGCTATAAAATATACCCTAATTTTTATGAGCAGGATAGTTTAATTCAATGCAACAAATATTTATTGAGTTTCTTGTTAGATTTCACGAGCTATGGAGCCAGGAATACTTGGGTGAAAATTAACTGTTTAGATATTCAAGCAAGAGAGAAAGACATACATTTGATGGGTCTGGGGAAAACTTATTGAAGGTGATATTTGATATGAGCCTTGAAGAATGGCTGAGCTGTAGGACACACGGACGAAATGGGCATAGACTTCAATAGCTTATATTGATGAGGCTTTTGATATGAGGTTGATAAACTTCTAACATTCAAAACAAAAGCAAGGCCTAGGTGATCAGAAGAATAATGGTTTCTTTTAAAATCAGGAAGCTAAGTGAAAACCTACGAAGGAAAGGACGATGGTGAGGTTTAGTCTGAGGCTAGCAGAGCCTCCTGGGAGGCTGCTCAGTAGGCAGCTGAGGACCTAAGACAGGACTGGAAGACCTGCAGCATGTATCTCTGCTCTCTTTCTCCTAAGCGCGAAGGGTCCGAAGAAGACTTGCAACCAGGTGAGCAGTGGGCAGTGAGAGCTTGTCCCCAGCTTACCCCTGAACCTATCTCCAAGGCCCCCTTTCTTTCTGACTTTTCAGGGAGCTGACAGCAGCCCCACTTAGGCTAGTTTCTGTCAATGTTGAGAGTTTTGCTTCTCAGTGAGTGCATGCACCCCAGTGTGGTCCACTTCTTCCCATAATGTTTCTAAAGAGCCAAAGCAGCCCTCTGCAGGCTCTCTCCTATTCTGCTTCTATCCAGAGTCCTTTCTTTGTTTCACCTCTGTTTTACCGTCCCCAGCTTTAATAAGCATCTTCTCAAAATTACCTGGACTCATGTTGTTAAATCTTACCTGCATGAAGAACCCGAGCACTACAGACTGGCCCGAGGCAAACCCACTCCGGCCGCCCCTTTCCCAGAGAGAGTGTAGTTAGAGTAAAGGGCTCTGTAGTGTTTGAAAGAACATGAGCTTCAGAACCTATAAAACTGGGCTTTGAATCCAGGCCACACCTAGTTTTGAGCCTAGACAAATGATGCAACATCTCTCAGTTTTAGTTTCCTCCTTTTTAGTGATCATAATGTCTACCTCACTTAGCTGTTGTAAATATTAAATTAGACAATGTATACAAAGTGCCTAGTACAGCATCTGGTATATATTATGTACTTGACAAAATGTTTGTTTCTTTTCCTTTACTCCACGGAAAACGTAGGCAGGGGACACTCTTTTAGGAAAGATGCATTTAAGAAAATCAGAACAACATACATGGAAAGTGGAAAATGCCAAAAATCAGAGTTTGGCATAAATAATAAATTTAAAAATCAAATAGTAAATAGAACATTGAATCAGATGCCTGCAGATGTTGGTTTTATTCCTGGAAGCATCATTGATTTTGGAATTACTTGGATAAACTCATTTATTTTTCTGCTCTTCAGTTTTCCTTAGAGAATTGATACAGAAATTTTAGTTCTGCTCATCAAAATGACTACCTTTAAGGGATAAATATGATAAGGTACATGGGCAGACGGTATGCAAATTACTATATGTTGGGCAGATAAAATATATTATGCTCACTTTTTTTTTATTATTATTATAATCACTTTTTTAAAGATGGCGCTGCCCACGAACAAGTCTGTTGATATTAATGTGTGTGGGGGACAGGCTGTGGGCAGGCCGGGACAATATAGCCTAAGGCTTACTTTTAAGAGTAAGCTTTTCTCCACACCCTTGACTGATTGGATGATGTGGGGTGGTGCACTCATGAGGAATCCTCCCATTATGCCTCAGATAAGTGACTTTGTATCAGAGACTTCTTTGTTTGTAGATTGGATTAAAGGTTTGGATTTCTACACTATAAAGTGGGGCAGACTGGGAGCTTGCTCTCTCTCAGTTCCTGAGGTTAGCATTAGAGAGGAGAGCAGACTAAGGCCACGTGGAGTACAGGAGAAGCAGCCAAGATGGCAGAGTGCTGAGGAAGAAGCCAGTTTGTGCAGAGTTTGTACAGAGAGAAGGAGATGGGGAACAGAAGTGAATAAGTCTGGTGAGCTAGAAACCTTTGATGCTAGGAAACTCGGATAAGTCAGTAGCTTTGTGAGCACTCACTGAGTGGGTTTTGGAGCTCAGTGTGTGTTTTTACTTGCCCGCCGGGTGCAAGCTAGGATTAAAGCTGATGGTTCACTGGTTCTTGGCTCTGTTGTTTCATTACCGACTGTCCAAATCAAATGCGAACCTGCACTGGCCAGGCGGCTGTGATGGTGGCCGCAACTATTGGCTTTACCCTATACAATAGAAACACAATATTATTGGATGGTATCTACGTCTACCATTTGTTAACATTACTGTTATGAATGTCTGTGTGTGTGTGTAAAGCCAGTAGCCACGGCCACCATCACAGCCACCTGACCCATGCAGGTTCGCATTAGATTCGGACAGTCAGTAATGAAACAACAGAGCCAAGAACCAGTGAGCCATCAGCTTTAATCCTAGCTTGCACCCAGCGGGCAAGTAAAAACACACACTGGGCTCCAAAACCCACTCAGTCAGTGCTCACAAAGCTACTGACTTATCCAAGTTTCCTAGAATCAAAGGTTTCTAGCTCACCAGTCCTATTCACCTCTGTTCCCCATCTCCTTCTCTCTGCACAAACTGGCTTCTCCCTCAGCACTCCACCATCTTGGCTGCTTCTCCTGGCCTCCTCCATGTGTCCTTACTCTGCTCTCCTCTCTAGTGCTAATCTCAGGAACTGAGAGCTAGCAAGTTCCAGGTCTGTCCCACTTTATAGTGTAGATTCAAACCATTAATCCAATCTACAAACAAGGAAGTCTCTGATACAAAGTCACTTATCTGAGGCATAATGGGAGGATTCCTCAGGAGTGCACCACCCCACATCATCCAATCAGTCAAGGGTGTGGGGAAAAGCTTACTCTTAAAAAGAAGCCTTAGGCTATAACAACCTGGCCTGCCCACAGCCTGTCCCCCATACACAATAATATCAATGAACTTGCACAAGGGCAGCACCATCTTTAACAAAGTGAGCATAATATATTTTATCTGCCCAACAGTGTGTAAGTGCGTACTCATAAAACTATTATTGGTTGCTAGCTGGAAATCATCCTTGAATGATTCTCAATTTTCACTGACACTAAATTCTGACACTTTGTTACCTTTTTTGAAGATATGTAGACAAGGATGAAATTTAGGCTTCTTGCTCCCAAATTAATCTTCAACTCTGAGTGCCTCCATTGGGTACATAATCAAGTTAATAGTTTGATGATTTGACTATCTCAGTACACAAAAATACATATTTTTAAATTTCTGCAACATTTAAGGTAAACTATGTATCAAGAGTAAATTATAATCAGAAGAGAATTCATGGCCCTAAAACTTTTGTAGACTGTAAAGCCAGTAGTCGAGGCCGCCATCACAGCAACCTGACCCGTGCAGGTTTGCATTGGATTCGAACAGTTGGTAATGAAACAGCAGAGCCAAGGACTGGTGAGCCATCAGCTTTAATTCTAGCTTGCACCCGGCGGGCAAGCAAAAACACACACTGGGCTCCAAAACCCACACATTCAGTGCTCACAAAGCTACTGACTTATCTGAGTTTCCTAGCATCAAAGCTTTCCAGCTCACCAGACTTATTCACCTCTGTTTCCCATCTCCTCCTGCACAAACTCTTAACAAACTGGCTTCTTCCTCAGCACTCTGCCATCTTGGCTACTTCTCCTCCACATGGCCTTAATCTGCTCTACTCTCTATACTAATCCCAGGAACCAAGAGAGAGAGAGAGATCAAGCTATTGGTCTCTCCCACTTTATACCATAGAATCAAAACCTTTAATCCAATTATACAAACAAAGAAGTCTCTGTATAATGGGATTCCTCAGGAGAGTGCACCACCCTACATCATCCAATCAGTCAAGGGTGTGGAGAAGAACTTAACTCTTAAAACTAAGCCTTAGGCCATAACGACCCGCCCTCCCACAGCCTGTCTGAGAACATACATTAATATCAATGAACTTCCATGTGGGCAGTGCCATCTTCAACAAAGTAAGCATAATATATTTTATCTGCCCAACATAGACTATAATTGCATCTTCCTGTATGTTTTGCTGTACTTTGGAAGAATTGGCCTAATGAGAAGTTATTTAAAAAGAAGAAAAACAAGTAATAGAGGAAAACATAAATGAAGACTTTAGAACTTAACAATTTTAGGTACACCTTCATTTGATAAAAGTAAATATATTTACCATTATCTAAGAAAAGCAGGAATGGAAATGTGCTTAGAAAACAAAATACAGTAGTGAAAATCAATTGTAAATGTATTGTTTCCTTAACCTAAAGACCTCAGGATGATCAAAGGAATAAGCTAATGAGTTCTGAAACATTTTATCTCTTAATGTGACTCTCTGAATATAAAAGAGCAATTTTTTGGTGTGGCAAGTAAAAATGCATTTTGAAATATAAACAATTTTGTTTTTAAAAGGCGTAACTAATACTGAGAGTACCTACAAAAAGAGGATAAATGAAATGTTCTGTTGGATTTTGGTTGTGGCTTCAGAACGTTCAAAGGTAATAGTGATTACGTGTTCTTTGATAAGAAGGGAGGTGACTAAAAGTGCCATGTCAGTTTTCCACTCCTTGCTGGCTGCATTAAAATGCAGCTCTGAGCACCTTCCCCTCACCCCCGCCCTGCCCCAGCCGGGAATTTCAGGAGCAAGAGTACAAAAGAGCTGATGAGCAATGAATGTTTCGCCCTTCCTCAATTAATCTTGTCTCTCTACCTTTGCTTTTCCTTTCCCTCTACATGAAGGTAATAATGACACCCTCATCCATTATCCTTTTATCCCTGTTATTCTCGTGAAATTGCTTAATAATATGTTACAGATTCGTCTTCACTCACATAATTCTTCCTGTCATTTGCAGTATATCATCCTACAAACATACAGCCCACGTTCGCTGGCCGCTCTTTGAAGATTATTGTCAGTGACATCTCCAGGATGCGTTTGGGTTCTGGAGCACCATTCCAGCCGCAGTGGGGAATTACACTGACTTATCTGTCATTGCCAAAAGCACAACAAGCAATTCAGTGTTAATGCAAAGGTAGCGCGGGATTTTATCCCACTGCCAGAACAAGAGCCCTTGTAAATGTATGCTAATGTTGCTCTCTCAGAGTTTAATAACCTCTCACTGTACTGGAAAAGGATCCCCACATACACAAACACACTGGAACTGGCACTCCCCATCCTGGATGGATAGCAGGTCAGACGCTGATTATTTCAATCTTTATTTCCACACCGATGTTAATTTCACTTGGAATATTATATAAGCATGTTACAGAAGATCACAGGAATTCCAAAAGATTCCATGTCCAACAAAACACTAAATTATTATTTTTTGATGAAAAAATACTGTAAGTCAAAGAATTAGTAAAAAAAAGGAGTTCCTTCTAGACGGCTGTTTTAGTTAGCTTCTCCACCAAAGAGTTCAAGACCACGACAAATGAGCAGCTTTCCCTGATTGAGGGTGGCATTCCAGAGGGACCCAGGCCGGCCAGCATGCATGCCAAGTCTGACAACACATGACAGGCTGGTCAGCGTGCAGTAATTTGACTAATTATACCGGATTAGAGCATATTAATGCAAGCTGTTTTCTCCAGAGTTAATGACCTGCTGACTAGGCTCCGTTAGGCCCCAC
The DNA here is from genome assembly GCA_037038555.1 of Rhynchonycteris naso. NCBI lineage: Eukaryota > Metazoa > Chordata > Mammalia > Chiroptera > Emballonuridae > Rhynchonycteris > Rhynchonycteris naso. The sequence continues at coordinate 111,161,428 of CM072998.1, read as the reverse complement.
TAGGTCTACAGGCAGCTAAAAACAAACCCGTTCTGTAAGCCCTCGTCATTTTACATCAGCAAATGAGTATATCAAACTACCTAGTGGCAAAATGTAAGCGACATTTTGTCTGCTAGGAGCTCATGCGGCCTTCCCTAACTTTCCACCTCAAGGCCTTCTTTTATATAAAATTGATGTCAGTTTATTTTTTAAAAAGGGGGTAGCCAAGAAGTAAAGTCTGGGAGAAAAAAAAATAGAAGTATGTTATTGTTGGAGGGGTAGAGGCTGCAGTTTAGAAACAGGTTTTCTGTGAAGACAATTTAAAAATTATATTAATTTTATTACACATCTACTTTCTCCTTACAAGAATGTTATAAATAGTTATGAATGCCAAGAAAAATATTGATGTGTAATAACATATCTTTTATCTTAAACTTTAAAGAACACATATTTCTAAGCTAAAGGGATTTTGAAGAAAAATCCCTTAAAGTTTAAGGAAAGCAGCTGGAATATTTAAAATTACATAAACATAATAAAAGTAACAATATTTTCAAATTATTTGTTAATTTCCTTAAAATTAGGTCACATTTAACCATTTAAATAAAAACTATCTAAAAACTTTAACATGTCCCTGAGTGTGTTAAAATTTATATAATTAATATACATATATTTGGATAGATATATCGATATCGATAGAGATTACACCTTGATTCTGAAGAGACATAAACTGATTTACAGGGATAACAAAAATATGATATGAATTAGAAATTTATATATAAACAAGATAAAAAATAGAAAATGAATCTAGATGTAAGACTGATAATAAATATATGTATAAAAATAGAGTTGTTTAAACATCCTTTGTTTGGGTCACACACTTGTGAAATCTCAACAGCCAGTGAAACAAAAGTAATAAGTTGACCATAAAGTTACTGAGATAAAAACAAATCAGTTCAGGAATAATTGCATAATTATTGCTAATATTAAAGCTTAAAATAAATTTATTTCAAGGGTTTTCACAAAAAGGGCACTATATAGTGTCATAAATAACGTCTGAACAATATCCTCATACTGAATGTTAAGGCTTAGAGTATTTTCCCAGAGCACCACTTAGAACAATGACTCCCCCAGAGAGGTGGTACGACAGAGCACACACTTGCCTTCTGAAAGAAATGGGCTCGCCTAGTCTCTGTGCAAGGGGTCAGCCTATGAGGACCATGAGGTGCCCCTCTAGGCAGAACCAATGGCAGACAGTTCGTAGGTTTGCCAATACTCTGTGGTTTGGCCAGGCTCAAGAGCTTGAGCTTAGTGAATCAGAGTCTCTGTAGCAAACTGAAACACAGAGAGAACTATGTAACTGGCAATAGCAACTGAAGCTGAGATGTCAAGATCTAGTGGGAGGCCAGGGGAGCCAAGACAGCACACCAGGGAGCTGATAATCCAAGTGAACCAAAGCTATGAAGTCTATCTATTGAGGGGAAAAAAGAAAAGAATGCTTGAGGATTAGAAAACCAAGTGGGTTATTAGAGAGAGATAAGATAGCAGTCCCCAGAGCTGACTTCGTTATTCAGTTTTAAAATTCCAGGCCATGCCTGACCAGACGGTGGCGCAGTGGATAAAGCGTCGGACTGGGATGCAGAAGACACAGGTTCGAGACCCCGAGGTCGCCAGCTTGAGCGCGGGCCCATCTGGCTTGAGCATAAGCTCGCCAGCTTGGACCCAAGGTAGCTCGGTCCAGCAAGGGGTGGCTCGGTCTGCTGAAGGCCCGTGGTCAAGGCACATGTGAGAAAGCAATCAATGAACAACTATGGTGTCCCAACGGCAATGAAAAACTAATGACTGACGCTTCTCATTTCTCTCTGTTCCTGTCTGTCTGTCCATATCTATCCGTCTCTCTGACTCTCTCTCTGTCCCTGTAAAAAAAATAAATAAATAAAAACATTTCAAAATTCCAGGCCATATGTTCATAGTATACATCTTTATAATAAAGTCCCTATTTCTTGAGGTAACTTGAATAAAGACAAATAATATCATGCAAACAAATAAGTGAACCAGAAAAGTGGTTAACATGGCAGTTCTGGCTCACAGGTTTTGCTGATCAGGTTAAATCCAAGAATAGAGAATATTTAGGAACGAATCATCTCCTTAACTCAGGCAATCCTCTATAAATACAGTGAGTGTTCGACTTATGACCACGATTGGTTCCGACAGACCAGTTGTAACACGATTTGGTCATAAGTTGAGTAGGCTATATGTACAGTACTGTGAAATTATGCTATAAAAATCTTTAAGTCATATTTTATCATAATTTTCTTTCATTATTGTTATATATCATAATTTCCTTTGTTCATTTTATGCCATTTGTATCTTCTCTACACCATTTTGTTTCTTATTTTTACATTCGTCAGGTTTAAGCAAAACACTGCATTACCAGTACAACTGGTTTAATATTTGCAATACATAGAAAATTACAAAATACAGGTGCATACAAAAACTGCTCTAGACGCGGAGTAGTCGTGGCTAGCGAATGCGGTCGTAAAGTCAAATGATCGTTTAGTTGCATAGGTCGTAAGTCGATCAATAACTACACTGCTTTACTCAGCCATAATGGTCACTGATATTGGGCGGCGTGTGAAGATTTAGTGTCCTGTCATGTACCTATAGTGCAACCAAAGTGTGTTAGGAATTAAAAGCAAAACCATATGCTTTTACAGATAGTCCAGGACCGGGATGAGCCTGGCAAGCTCTTTTGGACATCTAGGTTTTTAATGCCTGCATGAGGAGAAGACTATTCCATTTCTGCTATGGAGAACCAGGAGCAGGGCTAATACTCATTTGGGGGGAAAAGTCTGAGTCCCAGCCATCACGCAAACTGATAGAAAAATCTAATCTTCACATTTTCACTTCATAGCTAATGGTCATAAAATCCTTTGTTTAAAACAAACAACAGTCTAAAGGAAGATAAATATATCAAAAAGTCTATACTGGGCATTAAAAATAAACTTTTGGTAAAGGTATCCCTATATGGTGCAATTTCAATCAAACAATGCTGCCTTTTAATAACCCTACTAGAGTAACTATTTGCAAACATTACCCTTTAGGTAACTTACCTCTTTCCACGACCACTACCCTAACTGAGGCCATAAAAACTCTCAGCATTCCTGTCTTCCAGTTCATTCTTCATATTAAAGTAAGAGTAATTATTATGTAGAAAAGTAAATCTGCTTAAAGTACTTTTAACAGCTTCCCCTCCCAATGTTTGATAGTATAAACTCCTCAATACGGTTGATGATCTTCCTCAAAATCTGGCACCATCCTCTCTAGTCTGATTCTCCAAGTGTCCTATCTCTTACACCCTCTCAATACACAAAATTTCTTCCAAGTCCTTGTATGTTTCTTGTTCTCTTCCATCAAGGATGATCACTAAAGGCAGACAGATCCGAATTCTACTGCCAGTTCTACTAATTTTTAGCTCTGCAATCTTGAGAAAATCACTCAACTCTTCTGAAAGTTTATTTTCTCTACAGACTGGGGTAATAATATCTGTTTACAGGGTTGTGGTGATAAAGCTGTGCTCAACAAATGATAGTCATTATAAATACTGTAATTACTTTAGAAGATGGAGACAACTGATCTATAAACAATTAACATTGAAAAACATCAGGAGTTTTGGTTTATTCTAGTCAACACTGTAATATAAACTAAAATGGTCATTTCCACCCTAGGATCGATTATTATGATGAAAAAATGGATATAACTGTAAGATGTTCCATCAGGCCATATCTGAGCACTGTGCATTTAAAGGTACATTTAAAATTAAAGCATACTCAGAAAGAGGCTGACCTATGTGGTAGCAGTGCAGATGGTGAAAAGTGGTAAAATTCTGGGAAATAGTGAATATATTTGGATGTCAGGACAATGGGATTTGCTAAGAGACAATATATGTGAGCCAGGAGAGAGGAAGAGAAAAGTCAAGGATGGCTCCAAGCTTTTGGCTTGAACAATTGGACTGATGGAGTTTGGAAACTTGGATGAGGAAGACTTTGGTAGAGCAGTTATTTTGGGTCAGGGGCAGGCAGAAAGGAACAAAGGAGTTCAAAACTGGATAAGGTAGGTTTGATTTTCTATTAGACATGCCACATAGGCAGCTGAATGTAAGAGCTTGGAGTTCAACAAAGAGATTCAGGCTTAGAAATACACATTGTGGAGTTTTCAGTATAAAGATGATACTTAAAGCCATATGACTGCATGAGATAACTAAGGGAGTCATAAAAAAAGAGGACCCCAATAACTAAGCATTAGGACACTCCAACGTCAGGTGGTTGAGTAGAAAGGAGAATTCGGCAAAGGAGATTTAAACAGGAGAAGTGAGTGTGGAAGCCGGAGAACAAGTATGGGGTTCTGATGGCTGAAACTAGAACGTGGTTCAAGGATGAGGGTGTGATGAATTATGTTAACTAGGACTGAGACTGGTCCCCAGATTTAGCAAAATGGAGGCCACTGATGACTTTGACAAAAGCATTTCCAGTGAAAATGGTGAAAACAAAAGACTAATTTGAGTGGCTTTAAGAGCTCCAAGTTGGCATGCTCTGTCATTTGAGAAAATTTTTTATATAGTAGCTATATTTAGGGGAGATAGTGTGTGTGTGTATCTGAAGTTTTACAAAGTTTCAGGTAAAGGAAATGGAAAACGTTTTAGGAAAGAACTGATAAGATGTATACTACTATTTTATATAGTTAGAAAAAGCCACAAAACCTTCGGTTGAGTTTATAAATGGCAGCCTGTTGGCCAAATTTTGCTCTAGATCTGTTTTGAGAGGCTTGCACAGTACTTATAGCAGTTTTGTTTCTAACCTCAATTAGCGGGCAACACTAGAGTTGAGATGGTTCACATTCTTATTTTGTAAGCCAAAATATTTCCTCTATTCAAATATTCATTTGGGATGTATACAATGAATGTGAAATATCCTAATACCTAACTGTAAATAAATGTTCATATTTCTTGCCTCCTTCCTAGATAGTATTAATTATAATACACACCTTTCTGGCTCTTTAACTAAAAAATGTAGTCCCATTCCGTTATTGAAAATATGCACATTTCACATCAGTTTTTGTTCCCTTCTCTTAGGGAATAATTATAATTAGGCAGTGCATTAACATTTTATTGGACAATTTCAAGCTTACAATCTATAGATTAAAGAGAGATCAAGATTTTTAAGTGTGTTAATAAAACCATTTTGACTGGGTAACAAAAATTAATAATAATAATATCCTAGTTTGACAAAGGATCAAGGACATGTGTGATTGTATATGCCACTCTAGATGTGGTATTAGTTTTCTGGAGCAGAGTTTTGAAAGTAATATTCATGAAAGCCACAAAAATAATACAACACATGAATTCTTGATACAGCAACTCTACTTCTAGGAACTTATCCTAAAGAAAGAAAGAAATAAGTGTACAAGGGGTATTTACAAAATTACTCATTTCATATTTATCTATAGATTGGTTGTTGTGTTGTTGATACACTGAAGTGACATGTAGCAGCTAAAAAGAATGAGGTACAGCTATACTTACTGATATGAAAACATGTTGACATTTATTGTTCTGTGAAAAAAGCAAATTATAAAATAATCTGAATACTATCAGCTATAAAACTATATCTACCTATATGTCAATATATACTTTGTAAAAGTATAGTATTATAAATGTTAACAATTTCTTATTTGTTAGGATAAAAGTATTACACTTATATGTAGCAAAAACAATAAATGTATTAGTTTTGAAAGCAAAACAAAAATATGATTTATTACAGAAAAAACCTAACGACTGCTTAAGTCGTTAATCTGTAGACTAACATTATACCTTTAAGTTTATATTGTTTCTGATCACAGTGGAAACTAGAAAATACTTACATGCAAAAGATATTATTATCAAAACGGAATCATTTAATCCACGAGGAAGGGTTGTTATTGACTGCTTCCTCAAAAGGTAAACAAGTTACATTTTTATACACTCAGAAGATGAATTTTGTTAACTGTACATTCTTATAGGGTCCTAAAGCTTAAAATAATTAGAAAAGTCACCCCACATTTGAATGTATTTTTTCTCATTTCTATTCCAGCTCCTATAGAAGAATGGGGCAAGCAGTAAGACTTTATGAACTCTCCCCCCAAATCTGTAGGCTCAGATTTGCATCAGGTATAGCACAAGGCTGCTGGTGCACTAGTGGGGGTGGTGAGTCTTCTCTGTGGGGTATGACCACTCCTGTTGTATGAATACCCGCTGTGGTGGGGGCCAGGCCAATAAGTTGTGATGACAGTCCACGTGGGCCATCAGGAGCTCAGAGATAGGCTCCCGCACTCCGCGGGCTCCACAAGGGAGGCTCCTGACCTGTTTCTGCAGGCTAAGTAGATAAATCATCTAATAAAACTTGTGGAAGGAGGAAAAAGAAAAAAGCAGAGAAAGTGTAAGTGAGAAAGAAATAGTTCTTGACAGTCATCCGCTCGTTTCCTGTCTATGAACAAAGCCTAAAATTCACCTAAAATTTCCCTTTGAAGTAATTATATCTCTTTTCAGATGACTTTTTTTGACATATTCCCTCACTTACTATAGTATCAGTAGAAATTTTCATTGTGTTTTTATGTGTTGACTCAGAAGTGTAAGTGTAAACGTTTCCAGTTCTTTGGAATAAAAATTAATACAATTATATACACACACACATATATGTATCAAGAATTAATACAATTATACACACACACACACACACATATCAAGAAGTCTTCAACGGGGTGATTCAAAATCTTTTTCATGGGAAAATCATCCCTGCATTTGCTGACCAGAGCCCACCTCCTGACAGCAGCTCGGGTACAGCCAGGTCACAGGTACCTAAGTGCTGCTCCTCCCACTTCAGCTCCCAAGGGGTGGGGCTATTGTCTCAGCACTGCTAGTTTCATCAGTACTGTCTCTGCACCAGCTGGTGATCCTAAACTATTGTTTTAAATAAATTAATAATTTTTGACTGTGGAAAGATGTTTACATGTATATATACTCATAGGCACACATGTACACAAACACTGACCTCTGGAAAATGTGAACATTAAAATTCAGCGGAGGAATTTGGAATTTAAAAAAATTTCAGCCTGACCAGGTGGTAGCACAGTGGAAAGAGTGTTGACCTGGAACGCAGAGGACCAGGTTCGAAATCCTGAGGTTGCTGGCTTGAGAATAGGCTCATACGCATGATCCTGTGGTCACTGGTGGAGCCCAAAGTCACTGGCTTGAGCAAGGGGTCACTAGCTTTGCTGCAGCCCCTCAGTCAAGGCACATATGTGAAAGCAATCAATGAACAACTAAGGAGACTAAGGAGACGCAATGAAGAATTGATGCTTCTCATCTCTCTCCCTTCCTATCTGTCTGTCCCTATCTGTTCTTCTCTTTGTCACTCTGTCTCTGTCACAAAACAAAACATTAATAGTTGGTTTCTTTTCTTCTCATATTGGAGGCTTTGTAGATGTATGAAAAGTTGAAATAGAACTTGGCATGGGATGCATGGGTCCATTGTTAAGCGATTCGTGGACAGCAAGTGTTGCATTTACCATGTAGCACATTTAGAAAGACTGATAATGTATTCAAAAGTAACAGAACACAAAGAAAGGGTGAGGCACTATTAGCCCTGGAAGCTGTTGTGGCTGTTGTGTTTGAAGCCACTGTGGTCCAAACATAAACAAAGATGTAACTGACCGCATATAATCTGGCCTGAGTGCTATTTCCCAGGCTGACTTTACCACTGGCTCTAAATTCTTAGCAAATCAGAGACTAAAAATATGGCTTCAAAAAACACCAATATTAGGAAGGTATTTTTAATTACAACTTAAAAAATTAACAAAGAAACCAAAGTAATATTCTTGAGATTAAGAATTATATCACCACAACAATATATATTTTTTAAATTGGAAAACTGTATTTTTAGAAAGCTACAAAAAAAAAAAATAAATAAATAAACCAACAAAACCCAGTTCCCATTAGATGCTCCACTAAACATTCAGCTGGTATTTTTGTACATGCCCCAGTGGAAACCGGCTCATGGTAAAATTGTGCTTCTGAGAGTTTTAAACCATATTGTACAGAAGTCACATCAAATTAATACTGAGGACCATTTAGGGCTTTTATTCTGAAAAGCTTTTGAAAAGGGATTAAACTATGAAAACTCTCATGATACTAAAGTACCTATTAATGGGTTGAGGAGGTAAGAAAGGAACAATGAAAGTGTATTTTTAGAGAAATCTGTACTTTGTGCAGCAGCACAAAGCCCCACTGAAGGGCATGCAACAGCTCCCGCAGTCCCAGGATGGAAACGCTAATGGGTAGGACTCCGTGGCCTTTCCTTTTGGAAACAGGTCATTTTTTCTACAGTGATATAATATGGTTAGAGACACTTACAAATATAAATATAACTTGATGGTATGGACAAGGTGAAACAAAATGTTATTCTTAGTATTGAAATTCTGAAAATACTACTCCTAAATTCTGTTTTCTCAAATATCAGGTAACTGATATTTTTGTAAGGTCTCTAAAAACTCCTCCCCTAAAAATGAGTTTCCTTCTCTGTCATATTTTATATAAGGAACAATTATGTTTTATTTTTTTAAAGCAGCAAACAGCATGAGGAGTGAGAATTCAAACCTAGATAGTTGTCATCTCATCAGAAATAATGAATGCTCAAGAGGTTTCAACCTCATACCTTCCCAGTTATTGGCCCAATCACAACAAGCTACCAAGAAGAAAAGAGTGGGCAATATACACACTGTTCTTCATCAGCCCCAGGTAGCACCTGTAACCTCCACACTACTAGGTAGCAGCTCATTTGACAAGGCAACAACCTCAAAAGACAACTGAGAATGTTGTTGCTAGCCCGCTGAGTCTCCACCAGCAAGGGGACACACCGTAGGGTGGGTGACAGCTCCGCGTCTGTCCTACCATGTAGCCTTTCCCTGCCCTCCCTGACACAGTCATGCACTCACATAACAGTCTGCAGGCTAACGATGCAAACATGAAGTGTAAAGGCTCCCTAATTTAACCTCCTAATTGGATTGAAGGGAGCCCTGAGTGGAAAGCAACCCCAGATTATTCAGGGAAGCTCTTAAAAAACGAAGCCCAAATTACAAAAGGCTGTTCGGTCTGTAGGACATCACAGAGCAGAGGCAATGAACTGCAGCTGTCACTTAAGTTAAAAATCTAATTTATTGCCTTTCTTAGAGAAAATAGGTAACTTTTAGAACAGTATTTTCATTGTGGTAATCTTCGGAGGACACTTGACCCAAATTTAATAAGCGGTTCTTAAAGCAGGAGAGCAGCTGGAGGAGCAAACGTTGAAGAAGGATACTGCACATTCAGTCTTAATGATTTTAAAATGACTACAACCATCGCTTCATTCATGACAAACAAAGCGCGGGCTCTCCGCTCAACAACGTCTTAACACAAACTGTCTGAGCAGACAGTGTTCATTTGTCCTTCATGAACTCCAGAGGTCAGGGGCATGGCTGAGGATATCTCAACAGTTTAACTGTGTTTCTTGGGTAGGGAGTCTGCACAAGAAACCTAAGATTCCTTGTAGATGAAAACTAGCTTTTCTGCAACAAGATATACAGCTTAAGTAAGGCAACAAGGGGTGGGGCACATGATATGCAGACAGGTGTAAAACATGAAATAATTACAGAAGCTCAAATTAGTTCTTAGGCCTGAGGCAAAAGACAGAACAATGCTTTCACAAAAGGGAATAGCAAATAAGGGTAGCAAACAAAAAATGGCTTGAATGTGTAAATTAGCAAGAAAAATGAGACAGAAAAGCAGCTTTACTCTATGATTATTCTGCACATGAGAACAGAGCAGCTGACCTGATCCAGGGGCCTGCGGAGAGAGGCAGGCAGTGGGCTTGGCCGAAGCCAGCCTGCACTCTCTCGTCAGTCACTCATTATGTGCAGAAGTGCTCTTGAGGAGTGCCTCTTCTACTAGACCTATCATATTACTTCTTCTGTAAACACATAATCCCTGCTTGTTAGGTGGTGTCAACACTGGCATTCATTCCCCTGGTAGTCTTTTTGTGAATAGACATTTTGGAAACGCTGCCAAAACCAAAGAATTGACACCATAATAAAACATTTGGAATTTCAACCAGGTAAACATCTCTCATGCTTTTCTGTAAAACGCAATGTAAAAAAGCATTACATCAATATTTTTTTCTCATTTAGGAAAAAAACAAAACAGTTTGATTGTGGCAAGATCTTTTCTAGAAGTGATTATCATTAACTTGGGTCACAGATCCAAGCCAGGAATAATACCTCCTCTAAAACTGCCGGGTGTGAGCACATAAATTCCACTAAGTACTCTTTCTTTAAAAAACAAAGCAACACACAAATATCAACCCAAATGTCCTAAACAACTCATTAATAAAACCATAAAAGTATATGTCTTTATGTCACTCGTACGGGTATGGGGCATGACTAACCCTTAGGTAGTAGGGAAAAAATCTAATGGAGTGTTTGCATACAACATTTCCATTAGTGAAAGCATACATTATTTAATTAAACAAATACAAACTAAACATTTAATCTAGCCAATTGACAACCATAATTTTAGTATTTTTAAATATAAGTATTCTTACGAAAATTCAGAATGAAAGCAAAACTATTTTTAGGGTACATTGGGTAAGTTAAATAATTAAGGAGAAGAACGTAGAGTTTATTACAGAGATTAGATAGACCGTTTGGATGTTGAACTTCTTTTCTTCAAAGTCCTGAAGGAGGTTTTAAAAAATGCTTAGTGTAATCCCCACTCTTCTAGGGCTTTAAGAACAGTATTTCATCATCTACTAGCACCACAACCATCTCCAAAACAGGTATGTAGTGATGTCTTTGTGTGGTACAGCACTGTGTTACTGCGGCTACTGTCCCAGGCATGAGCTCCCGTGACTCCTGCTCTGGACCCTTTGCTCTATGTACCAGATTGGAACTGACTTGCCTAGGGGAGGAAGAAACTGACTAATAATTGGCAATTACTGCCACACCTCACGGAAGATATTTTGGTAATTCTTACACAAAAACGACAAGGTTAGCACTGGAAACTTTTCAACCCACGGAGGGCGGGTTTTACAAGTTAAGTATTTAACTCATATATAAACAGTGAAATATCCTTATGTGCAATATATTCTTAATGCACAGGAAAATGTGTGCTAAGCATCTCCAATATTTCTGACACAAAATTTAATTTATATGACCCTGGTGGTTTGGCTCAGTGGTAGAGCATCAGCCTGGTGTGTGGATGTCTTAGGTTGGATTTCCGATCAGGGCACACAGGAGAAGCACCCATCTGCTTTTCCACGCCTCCTCCTCCTCCTTCTTTCTCTCTCTCTCTCTCTCCCCTCTCCCACAGCGTTGGCTCAATTTGTTGAAGACAGTTGGCCTTGGGTGTTGAGGATGGCTCCTTGGCCTCCACCTTGGGTGCTAAAATAATGGTTCCATTGCAGAGCAATAGAGCAATGGCCACAGATGGGCAGAGTATCACCCCCTAGTGGGCTTGCCAGGTGGACCCTAGTTGGGGCGCATGAAGGAGTCTGTTTCTCTGCTTCCTTCCTCTCACTAAAAAAAAAAGTAAAAAAATAACTTATATGACCTTTAAAGAATAAAGCATTTGTACAAATCAAAATATGCTAAAATCTACAATGTTATAAGTCTAGTATTAAATAATTTTGATTCTAAAATAATAATTATGTTCAGGAAAATGAATACAAATAAATAAAATAACATACTCAAATTAAAAACTAAGAACCAACCTTACAAAGACAGTTTAATAATCCATTAACATAAGTATTCATTTCAAGTGGACTTCATTTCAAATAGACCTCTTCTTAAATATTTGGCAGAAAATTAATGAAAAAGCATAAATATATATACTTATATTAGATACGGTTATAAATAAATTGATCTAAAGACTCCTAGATATATATCTAAGACTAGATGTCATTGTTCATCATTAAAAGAGATAATATATCAAGTGTTTCTCATTTCTGAAGTTGAAGGTGCTATCTAAATTGATGGGCCAATACATATTTAGAAGACAAATGACTGAGATGCAGAATTGGATGAATACTGCTCTTCCTGATGTGTAAAGTAATCTCATAGGCACACTGGACCATCTGGACGCTAACTTCTTCAGTGCTCTCAGGACATAGTTAGTTCCCTGGAAGAATAATATGCTAAGGAAACTCCACGCCATGAAAGAGCACACCTAACTTATTCCAATACTGCAATTTTTATTCTAGGAAAATAATAAATAAAACATTAAAAAAAAAAATTAAAATCTTTTGGAAATTTCTACTACCTAGTAAAACAAACATTGTCTTAATGAAGGGAAATATCAAAGTTAAGAATATCTGGCAAAATAGTTTCACATTTCAGTCCAGTTTTGGGTAAATATTCTGCTCATAAAAATTAGGGAATATTTCAAAATGAATATAAAGCGATAAAAAAAGCATTTGACTTTTTCATTAAACAAGAACATCAGAAAAGCAAATGACAAGTCAAAGAAAATTGTTCAATTATGCAAATGAGATGCAAAACCAACTTTTATTTCATTGGTGAAAATGCACTATACAAAAGGCTGACAGTACTATAGTATCTGCATGTTCACTGATCCCCTAATTTTTATATGTACAAAATCATACCTAGTAGGTCTTCCTCCATTTCCCACACAGAAAATTCTTCAGAATTCTCACTGAATAACTTGAAGTGACAATCTTCACTACTTATAATCTATTGGAAATGATGTTTTCACATAATTTTTGCACAGTCTGCATTTCCGACGATTCTATATTAGCACACCTTAAACATCTGAATTGCTACTTAAATAATTCACAGGTAGTATGACTTGTACATAGATTTAAGAGAAAGAGTGGCTCTCATGGTTTTCTAGAAATTAGGCAATTAAGGGTTGGCTTCATAAAGTTAAGAAAAAGGTCCAAAACATAATTACACAAGAATTTTTTTTTTTAATTTTATTTTATTCATTTTAGAGAGGAGACAGAGTGAGAGAGAGAGAGAGAGAGAGAGAGAGAGAGAGAAAGGGGGGAGGAGCTGGAAGCATCAACTCCCATATGTGCCTTGACCAGACCAGTGCAGGGTTTTGAACTGGCAACCTCAGTGTTCCCAGGTCGATGCTCCATCCACTGCGCCACCACAGGTCAGGCTACACAAGAATTTTTTAAGACATGTGTTCAGTGTGTTTGAGGGGGGAAACTGTTTTGAGAAGGCAGTAAGACAGGAGATGGCGCTCAGGTCCTGAGCTCTGGACCCACCCTGGGGAGGGACAGAGCAGCCCGCACACTGCACTGCTGCTGTCCTCCAGCTTTCCCTTGACTTTTTTGAGAAAAAGACATTTTCTGGGAATCACAGTTATTTCATTCTTTATCTCTTCTGGAGTGAAATGTTTTATAAAGCATTGTTATAGATTATTGCTTGAATTTCTGATGTAGAGTTTTAAAAAATAGATTTTAAGGGACCCAATGTGTGGAAGTACAAGACTGCCTGTATCATATTGGAAAGTACTATTAGAATAGTCATTCTGATGTTGTGCAGTAACTTCCATCTGTTGGTCTTGTGTCCCCTGGAAGACCATAAATAAATATGCTACTTATTATAAATGGCAGACTTTTCAGAGGAAACTATGACCTACCCCATTCCTACCTTTACCATCCTACTTAGTCTCTTCTGTTGGCTAAAAGAGCCTCAGTTCCTTCAAATCATATTGACATGGTTTCCAAAACATTTATGAATCCTGATGTCCTTCAGAGTATTTGCTAACTTAGGTTTGTGTCACCTATAGATTGATTTACAATATAGCTTCATTGTATCAGAGAAAATTCTCTGCATTAAATTCTTCTAAATTTATGGAGCCTTTTTAGAATGGCCTAACATATGGTTTAGCCTGGAGAATGTTATAGGTGCACTACAAAAGAATTCTATAGATGTCTATTAGATCTATATGGTTTACAGTGTTCTTCAAAACTTCCATATACTTGCTAATCTACTGTCTAGTTAGTCTATCCACTATTAAATGTGGGTATAAAAAATATTATTGGGTAACTGTCTGCTTCTCCTTTCAATTATGTCAGTTTTGGCTTCAATACATTTAAAATTGTACATATGCAATATCTACATATATCTTCCTGATGCATAAACCTTTTTAAAAAATCATTGTAAAATGTCTCTCTTTATCTCTAGTGAGATTTTTTTTTAAGTTTAAAAGCCTACTTTTTGTATACCACTATAGCTATTCCAGTTTTTCTTTTGGTTGCTGTTTGCATGGTATATCCTTTTTAATCCTTTCATTTTCAACCTATTTGTGTCTTTGAATAGAAACTAAATCAAGGCATCTAGTTGACAGATATAGTTGTATGTAGAGAGCACATAGCTAAATCTTGTTGCTTTTTAAAATATCCAGTGTGCTTTCTGACTGAATTGTTTAGTTCATTCACATTTAATGTTATTGGATGACTTTTTGTTTCCTATAGGTCTCATGTTTTTTTCTTTATCTTTTCCTTTTTTACTGTCTTTTTTTTGCATTCAGTAAATATTTTCTAGTGTAACACTATAATTCCTTTGATTAAAAAACTATATATATATAGAATTTCCCATTATTTTGCCTTATCTTATCTTTTGCCATACTCTCATTCTCTGTAATTCCTCAACAATAAGGAATTAAAGACTATTATAACAATGAGGAACTATAAAAGTACAAAAGAATAATTTATAAAAGATTCATTGAAAGGATCCTTGAAAGAATAAACTCAAATATTAATATAATTAAAATAATAAAAACAGGATTTACTGCTACTTTTAGGGAATATATATGTTGCATATGATGAATCATACCTACAAAGTAAAACTGCTGATATTTTGTGCTGTTTTACTAAAATATTAAGTAAAATACAGACAAAAGAATGATTTTAGAAGGGGATGTATAGTAGAGGAAATAATCTATTTCAACATTCTCATCATATAAGGGCAGAAAACTGGACAGAGAGGTTAAATGAACTCATCAATCAAGTTCATATAGTTTAATTGAAAAAGTGCAAACCCTAGAATCGTCAAGGGCTTTTCTTACTCTACTGTAAAACTAAAGGAAGTTATGTGATGCCCCAAAACTAAAAGGAAAACTTGGGGCAGTCAAGTTTACTGATAGTACTAATGTATTCACCCCCAAGTTTCTCATTCAGAAGCTTTCTTGCACCTGACCAGGTGATGGCACAGTAGATAGAGCATCAATCTGGGACATTGAGGACTCAGGTTTGAAATCCTGAGGTCACTGGCTTGAGCATGGGCTCCTCTGGCTTGAGCATGGGCTCACCAGCTTGAGTGTGGGATCATACACATGACTCCATGGGTGCTGGCTTGATGCCCAAGGATGCTGGCATGAGCAAGGGGGTCACTGGATTTCTAGAGCCCCACTCCCCCATCAAGGCACATATGAGAAGCAATCAGTGAACAACTAAGGTGCCACAACAAGTTGATGATTCCTATCTCTCCCTTCCTGTCTGTCCCTCTCTCCCTCTTGCTAAAAAATTTTTAAAAAAGCTCCAGTGCATTCTGTTCATGCCACTTCTATATTATTCCCAGTAAGTTCCTCCTTTTCTTTTCTCAGCATTTAGCCCACTGAACTGTACTGTGCACTCAGTTGTTTGTTTGTAACCTACCAGCCTGACAGCTGTGTGAAGGGTACCACAGCACAGTGTGTGTGAAGGGTACCACAGCACAGTGGAGTGCACAGGAGATACTTAATAAATATCTGATAACTGAATGACTTAAGAAGTTCTTTGCCTGAGCCCCATGCAAGGATTGAAAACATGTTTTCCACATTCCTGAGATAATTTTTAGAAAGCATGACAGCTGCATTTTAACAGACTGTGCAAGCCTGTGCAGTTAGATGTTCATGCTAAGGTGAGATGTCCATTTTCCACCAGCAGCCAAATGATTTAAACTTTATAATTTTCAAATATTGCTAAACAGTATTTAATACTAGAGATTTCATTATTTATGAATATTGAAGTACTGAAATAATTATTTCAAATCTCTGTTAATTTTCCTTAACACATTTATTTGAAATGTGTTGAGGGGTGACTGTCTTTAGGGAAGTATCTATATAATAAAAGAAGGTTCAGAACTGGCACTTGTGGCAATGTAAGGCCAAAAAGAGACCTGGAGATTGCTCTTTTGTACAGTCTATCACATCAAGATGAGACTGGCAGCTTGAGATGGCTATGTAGAATCTATTTACCAAGTTTTGGTTCATAATAATTATCAGGCAAGAAAACAGAAGTTACCCAGGTAGACTAGTAGACTCAATATGTTACACTATTATAGTACTCTTGGATCAAATATGATGTATGAAAGTTAGTTAATCAAATTTATCTGTAATCAGTCTATGGAAGTAATGGCTAATATGAATGTTATCATCAGCTTTTCTTGCAATTACTAAACCTGGTTTAATCTTCCTCCTCTATTTCTGATATCTTAAAATTAAGATGCTTTATCATCCAATGTTGGGCAAGTAAGTTTGTAAAATCTGTATTTTCTGGTTTTGTTCACTTTTATTGTTAAAAATGGCACTGTGCATGTGAATAGCCATCGCCCAAGTGATACGGTTAATTACCTTCATGCTTGGGAAGGGGTTTGGTTGTGCTAATGTGTACTGGAGGAGGGGCTTTCATGCCAAAAAGTTTTAAAAGAGATGCTAGGAGGCCATTTGGGAGGAAACCACATTGTTGCAAGGGAGGGAGGCCACGTAATTGCAGAGGAGGCAGGCAGCCAAGATGGAGGCATGCAGATGGGGAAAAGGAGGTGGCTGAGACTAGTGGGGCCTTTGATTCTAGAAAAACTTGAAATAGATTCTCCTGGTTGTGGTACTGGAGAATGTGTGAATAAGTTTTGGTGCCCATGTGTTTGTTTTTACTCACTTGCCAAGTGCGAGGCTACAAATAAAAAAAAAGAAAAAGGCCCACCATTTCTTGACTCCGTTGTTTCTCTATGATCTATTTGGATCTAATATGAATCTGCACGAGCCAGGCAGCTGTGATGGAGGCGGTGACTACTGGACTTACATCCAATAATTATGCATTAGTCATCTACTATGCATACAGTCCTATACTAAACATTCTAGGGTAAGGGTAAAAAAGAAGAGTAAAATTTTCCATATCATCCAAGAATTCTGAATTCATTTGGAGGACAAACATACATTTACACACTTAAATAAGTTTTTTTTTATAGCACTCATATACACTATACCAAGAGTAGAAAAGTCAAATGATACACAATTACTGAGAAGGAAAAAACATCTTTATGTAGTAAGATCACAGGATGCATGTGATCATAAGGAAGAAGTGCACTTCTGAAGAGTGAAGAGTACAAGGTTAAAGGCAGAGAAAGAAAGTTAAGAGCTGTGTTTGGAAACTAGTTAATCTATAGTAGGGAATACAGGATGAATATCAATAAGCTAACACTGGAACACCTCTGTGACCAGAGAGTGCAGGGCTTTGCTCTTTCCTTCCTTCCATGCTTTCCCTTCTCTTTCCTGCCCTACCTTCCCTTCCCTTCCTTGTCTTCCTCCACGAGAATTGGGAGTCAACCTAAGTTTTTTTTTTTGTGTGTGTGTGTGTGTGTGTGTGTGTGTGACAGACAGGGAGAGACAGAGAGAGGGACAGATAAGGACAGACAGACAGGAAGGGAGAGAGATGAGAAGCATCAATTCTTTGTTGGGGTACCCTAGTTGTTATTGATTGCTTTCTCATATGTGCCTTGACTGAGTGCTATAGCAGACGGAGTGACCCTTTGCTCAAGCCAGCGACCTTGGGCTCAAGCTGGCGAGCCTTGCTCAAACCAGATGAGCCTGCGCTGAAGCCAGTGACCTCAGGGTTTCGAACCTGGGTCCTTCGCCTCTCAGTCTAACACTCTATCCACTGCGTCACTGACTGGTCAGGTTCAACCTAAGGTTTTTGAACAGGAGATTAACATGATAGAAGTGGTCTCCAGCAGCATCCTTTATGATGGACTAGAGAGGGAAAGATAGGAACAGGGAGCCACAGGCCAGTAACACAGTGACAGACATAAGCTAGGGTAATAGTGGCAGGTGTGACAAGAATATATGTAAAAGATACTAGGAAAGAATGAGAATTTGCAACACCTGGTAATTAACAGGGAAAGTATGGTAAAGAAGGAGCAAAAGGTGAAAGAGTGGTCAATAATGGCTAGCTAGGATGTTAAGTCTCTGCAATTATAACAATGGCACAAGTCAATGACAGAAACAAAGGGAGAAAAACTTCTGACTTCTACTTGAGAGGAAAGAGGTATGAAAACATGGAGAGAACAGGAACATCCATTTGAAAGACATCCACCAGGGAGTAGAACATGCTAATGATATATTAACAGAGAGCAGAGATTGAGGTATAGACTTGTGACACATCTACCCAGACATGATCATTCAGGCTACATAATCATGAGACAAGAATGAGCTAAATAGTATATTCATATCTAGGTGGTTAGAAAAGAAAACAACAACAACAAAATGGAGTCAAGTTAATGGTGAAAAATTAGTTATCTAAATATGAGGCAGAACAGTACACAGAATAATGAATGCAGGCAATGACCCAAACATTCTAGTTAAATGTATGGAAGCTGAAGTCACAAAGGATGGCTTTAAGTCCCAGCTCCCGCTAGAGGGCTTTAAATAAAAAAATGAGATAGTACTTCTACCCCTCAGAGCACTTACCACTACCAGCCATGCTATATATTTTCTACTGTTTATTTGTTAACTTAGTGACCCCCTTGCCCCTGAACTGGAACATAAAAGCCCGCTCGTTTTCAGCTCTTTAGAAGATGGGGTATCAGATGCTTCTTTGTTCTCAGCTGTGTTTCAGATGCCCATGCTGGAGCCACAGGAAAAAATCCCACTCACCCACTTGAGCACGCACGAGATCTTACACAGAATATGTGTTAAACAGTTAATATTTTTGTTAAGAACATTTTAAAAAGGAGGTCAACAATGTCAAGAGGCCACGATGATTTGTGCATTAAGAGGTTAAAATAATCTTCAAGTGCAGTTAGGCATTACTACAAACATCATATTAGCAGAATTAATGGACTACCTTCTTTCCTTCCTTCCTGCTTTCTATCTTTCCCCTCTTCCCTCTCTCTGTCTTTCCCTTTCTTCCTTTATTCTTTCATTTACACAGATATTCATTGAGCATTATTATATGTCAGGCACTGTTTTAGATTCTGGGTATGCTGCAATGAAGAGACAAAATCTATGCCCTCATCAAGAGCTTATAGAGAGCATTTAAATAGAGGGGAGAGGGATATTGATCATGATAAATAAGTAAAAAGCATGTTAGACAGTGGGAGGAAAAGTAGGTAGAGAAGAGGACAGAGTTGGTGGGATGTACTTCAATTTCTGATAGAGTCAACACCTACAACGTGAGGAAAAAAGTCATGTAGACACTGGGAGCAGTGAGTTCCACACAGGAGTCGGCAAACGCATAGACCCTGATGGGAGTGGGTGACAATGAACTCAGTGAAGACAAAGCCATGGTGGCAATGGGAAGTGATATCAGGAGGGGATGGAGGAAATAGGGTGGAAAGGTGTTGACTATAGAGCTAATAAATCATGTTAAGGATTTAAACTTTTATTCTGAGATGGGAAGCCATTAGGAAATTCTGAACTTAAGAGAGGCATCATCTGATTTTCTATTTAACAAATCTGTCTGCTGGCTATACTGAGAACTGAGTGAAAGGGCACAGGGGCATGCGATAGGGACAGAAGCCAGGATGTCGCTCGGATAACTAAGAGTCCACACAAGAAATGATGTGATTTGACCGGGAATGAAGATAACGCTCGTGAGAGGCGGTCAGGTTCAGAAAGACTTGCTGATGCGTGGAGTGTGGGGTATGAAAGTGAGAGAGGAGTCCAGGATGGTAGACATACTTGGCCTGAGTGAGGGGAAGGAAGCTGCTGTTTACTGAGGATCAGACTGGGGTTGGCCGAAGAGCAAGTGTTCCTTTGGGTTTGCTATCCATCCTACAGATGTGAGGCGATGTGGGGGAGGCAGCTGGGTAAACCAGTTTGAAGTGGAGTGGAAGGGTCTTGGCTGGAGATAGAAATTTGGGGCACATTAATGTATTTTATTGGAAAGCATTGGGTGAATAATCATTCTTTCATTCACCATTATCTGCTCTTCAATTTCTGATACGGTCAACACCTACAATGTGAGGAAAAAGTCATGTAGACACTGGGAGTAGTGAGTTTCAATAGCAGTGCTATTGAAACAACCAACAAAACTAACACATTCTTCCATTGGGAAATACAGGAACGATGACACTTGTGTAGTGATTTAGTCAACAAATATTAACCTAAGCATTATGCTAAGTAAGCTGAAGTCAGAAGCAGCTGGATTTGTCTGTACCTTAGGTCTGTACCTACTTGTAGACCCTGGATATAAAACCTCTAAGCTTTCTGTGTATGTTAATTCACTTAATGCATGTAATAATACTATGGCATAGAAATTATTATCCCTATTTTACAGGTGAGAAAATAAACTTAGGGTAAGTTTAGTGTTATGACTGAAAAAGTGAGCTCTGGAATCTGAATTCAAAAGGGCTGGCTGGAAAAAAATCAACTCTGCAAATTCCTAGCGGACTTGGGGAAGTTCTCTAAGGAATTGACTTCTCTGTGTTCCAGCATCTCAACAAGGAAATGCTAATAGCAGTTCATGATGTTGTTAACTTCATGATGTTTTTGAAAGAATGATGGCACAGTAAATGATCAAGCACCTGGCACAGTTCCTAGCATATCATAAGAAATCAAGAATAACTAATTTTATCAGCCCATTCTTTGTCACTTTTAAAAATGCAAAACACTAAAAAAAAAAAAAAAAAGACGTTCTTGAAGCCCAATTACAATAACCTGTAACATTTTTCAAAATTCTCAGGCGTGTTATTTGAGTGTTTAACTAACTTTCATGCAGAGGGTCAAATAAGAGGAAGAGTAATGTGTTATGTCAGGGCATGAGGTAAGGCTAGGATTTATCAGAGACAGCATTAAATATTTTGTAATGATAATCAAGGCTCTCCAACTAATTCTGAGGTCAATATTCAGGTGGTGTAGATGGTAACCTATAGACTATTTTAAGTGTTTCAGTGCATTTAATAAAGTGGTACTTGTCTTTGAGCTATTTGTCACCTGTGTTCCAGAGTATGTGAATATTTGATACTGAATTTAACAGGTAAAAGTCACAATTCTTAATGCAATCTGCTACAGGGGACCGAACAGGACATAGGTTACAAAACTACCTACCTGAATAGCTTTCAGTGTCTTATTTACTGACTGGAAGGCTTCAATAAAGTCAGATCCTTCTTTTGTTGGCAACTATGTCTGCCCTCACTATAGGAAGCCCTCAGATTTTAACCTGCACAACAAAAGTGCCACTCACTGAAACAGTTATAACAGAAAAAAAAGAGAGCTGATGGGATTCAAAGTGTAACAGGTCACTGGAGTACTGACCACCAAGTGCGGGGAGAGAAATATCCCTCTCAGCACTGCTTGGCATGGTGATATCATAGTTATGACACAGCTTTGAAACATGAAGGCTATTCCTAGGACGGAAAAAAAACAAACAGACACAAACAAAGAAACCAAAAACTTCCTCTTTCCTTGGGAAACCTAATTCAGAAATAGGAATCTTCTGTTATACTTTTCAAATATTTTACTTGCAGGCTTTATTTTCCAGTGTTACATTTTAAAAAAGAGGCTTCTATCACTCCCATTATTTATTCACAAGTGTCATAAATATTTTGAGATATCAAGAAAAACAAAAGATGGAAAGAACTGGCATTCCCCTCTACCCAGGACACTAACACATGATGCACACCTTTACTTTCAAATATGTTTTGCAGCATTAATTACAAACACTTTATTTTTAATGCCCATCAAACAAACATTAAAAATAGAGTAACTGTACCAACACCGTGTAGGAAAAAAAATAAGCATCACAGATTATGATTTGGAGGATTTTTAGGAATCAAACAAGATGATACAAATATATCATTTGGAGAATTATCAGTGTTCCAGGCTTCATTAGATCTAATTATCCCCTAAATAAGCTCAGCAGAATGTACTTGGGTCAGCTGGGACTGACATACAATGGAGAAGGCAACTTATAAACTCTTCAACACACACGGAAGAGTTCATGAAACAACTGCTTGTGCATTTAGATTCGTGTGATAACACCTCGTGTTGCATAAGCCACCAGATGAGACAGATGGAGCCGGCTTCGCTTGCAAATGCTTCTTTGTAAAAGCACTGGCTCCTCCATTCCCCATTCAAGGTTCAGACTGTAAAAAAGCCCAATCCGAAGCAGGCTGCCTTTGTGTTTTGTTACCTAGATGTCACAGCAATGGTAAATAAAGTATTAAAGAAATTGCCTAATTCAGAAAGAAAAACCTGGCAAATGAAAACATGTGCCTACACTTACAGAAATAAATAACAGAGAAAAGTTGATACTATGTTTCCTTTTTCAAAATTCATGGTGAAAATAAAAAAGCATTTTGTATTTTATCAATTACTTACTTAATATAATATTGGCCGCATCTTATTACTTAATCTACAGAACATGTTTTCCAGCAGTGTCTCATTACTCACCAGAGGCGTGTCTACGCTCCCTCTGGTTACTGTAAGTCAGTTGAGGCACTGCTTTTGAAGTAATAGAGCAGATGGGTTCTGATTTGTGACACTATTTTAGCTTCATAAAAAGTTTTTACATTGACTTCAACTTTATTAAATGCATCACACTTAAAAAGCATTTACCTCTATTCATGCTAAATTACTTAGAAATTAATGTCACCATCAACAAGTAGAAATATTAATAAATCAATAGGAAAATTTCAGGAATACACACTTAATCACATTAAAATTTATTAGCATTTCTGTGCATTGTTCAAACACATGGGAAACCTGTAGGTTCCATTTGTGGGCAAAAAAAATTGTCAACAAAGCAAAATTGAGAAATATATCAAAATATAAAATGTAGATTTTTGCCTGACCAGGCGGTAGTGCAGTGGATATAGCGTCGCACTGGGATGCAGAGGACCCAGGTTCAAGACCCCGAGCTTGAATGTGGGCTCATCTGGTTTGAGCAAGGCTCACCAGCTGGAGCCTGATGTCGCTGGCTTGAGCAAGGGGTCACTCGGTCTGCTGTAGTCCCCGGTCAAGGCACATATGAGAAATTAATCAATGAACAACTAAGGACCCGCAACAAAGAATTGATGTTTTTCATCTCTCTCCCTTCCTGGCTGTTTGTCCCTATTTGTCACTCTCTCTGTCTCTACCACATACACACACAAAAACAACAACAACAACAAAAAGTAGGTTCTTCATACCTAATGGAGATTATTAGTTGAATATTTTGAGAAAGCCATGAATAACTATTATTTCAAGTGTATGACAAAAAACTTGACAGAGGCTGCAGAATATTTAGTGAATTTAATCTATCCAGAGACGGATCAGCTGCTGCATTCCCAGGCTGTGTGAAACCAGTAAATTCATTATAGGTAAATTCTGTTTTGATATGGATGTAGCCTACAACAAACTTTAAGAAAAACTCTTATGCTTGTTAGTTAATTCATTCCCCCTCCCCTTCTTTTTCAAGTAAGGGGATGGGAGATAGAGAGACAGACTCCTGCATGAGCTTTGACAGGGATCCACCCCTTAAACCCTGTCTGGGGCTGAGGCTCTCACCATCTGGGGTTATGCTGGCAACTGAGCTATTTTAGCTCCTGAGGCAGAGGCTCCACAGAGCCATCCTCAGTGCCTGGGGCCGATGCGCTCAAACCAATCAAGCCATGGCTGCGGGAGAGGAAGAGAGAGAGAGAGAGAGAGACAGACAGAGAGAGAGAGGAGGGGTAGTGAGAGGGATGGAGAAGCAGATTGTCGCTTCTGCTGTGTGCTCTGACTGGGAATCAATCCTGGGACATCCACATGCTGGGCTGACGCTCTACCACTGAGTCAACTGACCAGGGCGTGTTAATTCATATTCAAAACAATAATACATAACTAGTTATCATAAGTCAAATCATGGGGAAATAGCTATAAATAGCGGTATAAAATGAGTTGGATAAAAGTCATGTGGTTAGGACCCCAGTAACATATTTTTAAGCAAGTGCAGTATTGTTGTTTGTTGATGTAGCATATATCAACAGGGTCATGAAGCTACCCCCAAAAGGTAATATGACCATGTTTCCCTAAATAGAGGTCTTTCTACTCTTCGTTCACCAATCCACTCTTTGGGAGTAAGAGATTCTAGACACCAAACTTGAAAAAAATGATGTATGAGAATGGGTACTGAATGGTGAGGCAACTTAGAATATGCTATATAGGTGTGATGACTGAAAGCCCAGAGCATGTTCAATTTTATACCTTAAATACTGAATTTAAAGGACTTATCTCTCTTAAAAGGATGGCATAAGACAAAAAAGACAGGCACCAAAAGGTGAAATTTTCAAGGATCAAGATTTCAGTCCAATATTACGAAGAGCTTTCTTAACCACTAGAACTGCCTTTAAGTGCAAGTCGCTGAGTAGATAATGAATTTCTCATCAGTGGAGGAAAACTAGAGTTTGGATACCCACTCCTTAGAAACACTGTAGAGAAGATTCAGACAGTCAGTGAGGAGGATGGCATGATATCCTCCTCCTGCCCTCATATAAGATGTCTGACTTCTGATGCACAATTAGTTTCTTCCTCCCAGCACTAATTGCATGATACATTTTAACAAACCATTCACCATAAAGTCTGTATAAATTTTATATACAGCAGAATACCTACAGATTGTCAAGCATTAGTACTGATTAGTAATTATAAGAATTCTGTAATTAAAATACATAAATATAGAACATTTACAACACAATCAGATGCATCATTAAAAAAAATCCTTGTGTAGTATCCATACCAAAGAAAAAGGTGGAAAGAAATAAAAACTGGCATTTAGATAGTTTTCTTTGGAAATTTAAATTCATGATAAAGGGAATTTCCAACTGAATGGTGTACAATATGGTTGGTGGCTTGTATAACTAACTCATTGATGTCAAAGAGTAAAACTGTATGTATAAAAGAATAGTATAAAGAAAATAGTATACAAGACAATATAGTATAAAAATAGTATAAAAGAAAAGCATAAAAATACTCAAGTGGTTGCTAAAGTAATTGTTTCTCTTCATCATTTTATAAAGGTATATTCCAATAATCTAAGGTTTTACAATAAAATGTATGTTTTACTGAATTAGTCCAATTTCGCAGTCATGAAATAATACATATATTTTCTAAATAGTTTCTCCTCATGTGAATCAATCAATACATTATCATAAATTGAAAATACTTACCATAAAAAGGGTCTAAATATGTACTTAATTAAAAACCTCCTTAGGCCTTGGGTAGCTCAGTAGGTTATAGTCCCACTTTCATACATCAAAGTTCGATCCCATTCAGGGCACATACAAGAAACAACTAGTGAATACATAAATAAGTGGAACAACAAATGATGTTTCTTTCCTTCTCTCTCTCTCTTCCTCTCTCTAAAATCAATACAGTGGTCCCTCGTCTATCACAGGGGTTAGTTAGGTTCCAGAACCCCTGCAACAGGTGAAAATCCACTTACTAGCGACCTTATATTTATTTCATTATTTATATATTTTTAAGGCTTTATAAACCCTCCCCACACTCTTATAAAACTTCCCCACAGTGTTTGTTATTAACCTTTCCCACACACTTATAAACGTCCTCTATGCTCCGGTTAGTCGCCTCCCATCCGTCAGCCAGCAGTGTGCGGTGTACAATCCCACGCGGGCAAACTAGCTCAAGTAGAAGCGGCTGTAGCTGCATTTTCCATACACGCGAGTCTTTGCCTACTCATCTGCTGTAAGCTACGTATTTTATTTTGATTTAATATTCTTTTAATGTTTTAATTAATATTTTTATAGTTTTCAATTTTTTAGGCTATAAAATGCTTAGTAATAACAGAAAAAATAATTAAAATAATATATAAAAATGCCTATATGCCATAAAATCCCACGATATAGTGAAAACTTCGCAATACAAAATTAGACATATATAATTTAAAAACTGCAATACAGTGAGACCGTGAAAAGTGAACTGCAATATGGCGAGGAATGATTGTAAATAAAAAAAGATCTCTTATAAAGAACTTAATTCTTTAAAACTCATCAGTCATATTCTTAATGTAAATGTAAGACTGAAGTTGCTTTACAGAGTAACACTAACATCCCAGTAGCAGTTGCCAAAAATTATTTCTGGGTATAGACATGACATACCTACATGCATGTATTCATACATACACAGCTCTGCAATATGAGGTCTAGATATAGTAGTGCTAAGAGTAGCCCAAGTCAGATGGACCTGGTTCTGTAGTTACTGGTATGGACCTTCTTAAGACAATTTACCTTTCTAAATCTCAGTTTCAGATGTAATTAGGAACTAGTATTTCTTGTGAAGATTAAAACAGATTAAATGTGCCTTGAGTAATCCTCAACATTCTCTATTGCCAATTTCTCTTAACTCAAAACATTAAGTATCAAAGTTACTTTGGGCATTAAGGCATATAAAAGTATTCTGTAATATTGAAATGAATGTCACAATCATAAAGTATTACTTCATTAGTATGCAATTTGTAGCCCCCCACATTCCATTATAGTTAATGGAGTTCATTTGTTGATCCTGTTCATTTTCATTTTGAATAATCCATGTAAATTTATGTGCCAGAACACAAAAACAAATTACTATAGGACAAAATAACAACTTAATAAATAGAGAAAAAACAATCACTAGCAACAATTATTCTCTAAGTTGTTTGGGAACCATCCAGAGTCTTAAAGAAATAATATACTTAAACTGTTTGTTTGCAACAGGCTGGGCCTATCACCCTGCAGGAGAACAGGGGTTCCTCCATTCAGTTGAAGAGAAGGGAAGGATGTATTATTGTTCTTCAAAATTTCACCAGCCTATTTTCGGACCTAAAGGATATGGATAATTTTCTCAGCAATTCACACTACCTGAGTTATTTTCAGAGTTCAAATACACACTCTAATGTGGTTGCGATGTCTCTCATTTAAGACTAGTACAGTATTCAAGGGTAAAGCATTGTAGACTATACAAAAATTTTTAAAAATTAGAAAAAGTGTATCAGCGTTATTTGCCATAGCTCTGATTTTTGTTTTTTAAAGATACAGATATTGAAACTATCATAGCTTATCATTTCGTTCTGACAAGAGTTTAAAAGGTTAAGTTACTCTCTGAAGAAAGGTAATCCAGTCGCTTTGCACAGCGGCCCGTAGGCTCCACAATCTGCATAGAGAGGGTATTTGTCATCATTAGCTGAGCTGTGACAGCTGGCACCCAGGGTGTCCCAGAACCAAGAAGTGGCAGAGACACTCTCAGTTTAGGTTGCCATTAAGCGTAGCAGATTTCTCAAGGATCAAGTATATTTTCTGAAAAGATTTGGGATGTAACTAACAGCAGTGAACACATTTGAATTTTCCATAACATGAGTAATACAATGATAGCACATAATTAGCAGGTTGCCTCTAGACAACAAGATGCCAGATTCCAGCTTGAAAAAACATCCACTGCCTGCCACTGAGAGAGAGAGAATTGTTTTCTGCACCCAGATAGTTCCAGCAGAGTGATTTCTTCAAGTCTGGTTTGTGGTGATCAATTGATTAGACATATTCAGGAAAAGAGATCGAAGATGGACAGACTAGTTCTCATGTATTTTTGATTTGGTTGAAAACAATGTCCCAGGAATGAGCACACCTAATAAATATAGTCTCTATCCTTTTGATACCATGAGTATGAAATTTAAATCATTTACACAGACAAAATACTCCAACTCTGAGGTATGTATAATTGATAATAAGTATTTTAAAAAAATTAGTATTTAAAAAATGCTTCATGCCAAAGTTCAAAATTAGAATCTTTTAACCACATGAGTGCTACTAACTGTGAGTCTGAAATAGTTGTGGTTAATATACCTGAAAAGAATTTTTGAAACTTGAAAATTTTATAAATATGCTCGACTTGTTAATGCAAAACTATCTAAAGCAAAAGAAAGTTTAAATGAAGAAATAGGTTGATTCGATCTTTAAAACAGTAAGAATCTACAATCCCTTTAAAAATCATTAATACTTGGAAACATAATCAATAACACTAGGTTTTATATTATTATGTTAACTAGTTTCCACAAATAAAACTAATTTTTGTGTTAATGTAAGATCTATGCAAATCCATGCAGTCATTCATCAGGAGAGCTGACAAGCACTCCATATTGGAGGGGGAAATGAAGCTGCCTCGAGAATAGAGGCAATTAATTATTTCTGTATTTTTTCTTCTTCTGTCTTGAGGCACAAAAGTTATCCATCCAGTTAAAACAGCAAATGAAATAAAGAGATTTTTTTTTTATTTAAACACATATGGCTTTTGCCTGCAATACTGATCACCACAAGGTCTACAGATGCCCGTGGCTAAATTGTACACTGGCAGATGTACACAGGGGAAAACTGGGCTAATGCAGCGTGGAGAGCAAAACAAATGAAGAACTGAATTTGCTCGTAAAAGAAGAAAAACAACAAAAAAACACACCAAACCCCCCAAAACTCCTTGTTTTTCAGCATAGTGAGTTATACAACTTGCTTATAAAATACAGCTTTAGGTTGCAAAAAATTTAACTTTCATCTCTTGCAAAAAAATGTAAAGTTTTTTAAATAAGTGAAGGTGTCTTTATATACATGCATGGACATTGTGTATGTGAGTGATGGGGCAATATATTTATATTTATATGGACAGAATTGCTAGCAATTTTAAAACTTCTCAATTTCACAATTAAAAGTTTGTGACATTCAAAACTGCCATAGTATATTAGACTTGTTAAGTACTGTCAAAATTTCCAGTTATGTTTTAAAACCCATTTAGCTGCAATCTCTTCAAGTACATATTACTGGAAATTGTAAGGGTTATTATGAAACAATCTTGCAGATGTGATATTACATTCTGGTGGTGACAAGAACCCTATATTTAGTAGCTGTTTTCTTTTAACAGTTAACATAAAAAATGTATAGAGATCAATTCAATCTTTTACTCTCTGAGACACTGAGGTCGTGTATGCGTGTGTGTTTGTGTGTGTGTGTATATACAGTCTGTATACACAGGCCATTTTGTAAACCATAAAAAGATGCTTTAAGATTATTAAGAAAGCAATAACTTCTTTCTTAGTAGGCCTGTAAGCATGCCCAGCATTAAAATTTCTACAGCAATTGTCCAATAGAAATATAAAACAGAAAGCATTTAAATAATTGTATATCTTGGGGGAAGAAACCGTAGACTTGTACTATATTACAAGTTGTAAAAAGGCAAAATGCTTAGAAGAGCATATTATCAATAAAAATGTTTATACTCCTAAAATTTAAGAATTCTTTGGAATATTTATAACCATATAAATTTAAATGACATTGTATATTTACACAAAATTAAGATTAGAAGCATATGTCACAAGAATGTATGTATATTAATTAGTACGGGCTCTAATAGACTCCTTGGCCTTGTCCCACAACACTCAAAGGAAGAACTAATTTACCGAAAGTGTAAAATAAAATGTAATTTAAATATTGAGACGAGATTTATTACTCTAGTGACAGAGAGCTAGTATCATTACAAATATGTCTCAAATGTTGCTAACTTAACTGAAAAACCTGTGTTTCAGTATATATTTTGATGTGCAAACTGTAAATTATATTCACAAGTCTAATACATACATTCATGCTAACATAACACATATTGGCTGTTTCTTTGAAAAATGAATCTTTCCCCAAGGGTTAATGTCACATATATTAAAATTAAACAATTTGTATGTATAACAAAAACTGTAAACCTACCGCTAGTATATCAGAAATATCATTTGATATTGTGCCTTTAGTGCTGCTCTGTGATTAAAAATGGCCTTAAATTAGAAGAATGCTAAAATAATGAATTCTAGAAGAGTAAAGGCATTTATAGTCTAAATAATTTTTGATAGCAAACTGAAACACCTAAATATATGTAAATGAATCATAACATTTACAAATTTAAAAAATAGGGGCATGAGGAAAACTTTTTCTGTGGCAATAGCAATGTTCTATATCTGTGACAAATAATGTTATGTGATTGTAAACATTTTTCAGAATTCATAAAATGGCATATTCATATGGAAAAAATCATAGAATAAAATACTACTGTATTGAAAT
The DNA here is from genome assembly GCA_037038555.1 of Rhynchonycteris naso. NCBI lineage: Eukaryota > Metazoa > Chordata > Mammalia > Chiroptera > Emballonuridae > Rhynchonycteris > Rhynchonycteris naso. The sequence continues at coordinate 111,131,068 of CM072998.1, read as the reverse complement.
TATACATGAATAAACCTGACTTAAAATAATAAAAGTATTTCACATATAAATAACGTGGTATTTTATTTCAATGGGTTCACAATTTTATATTAGAAACACTGTTCTTACACTCCGTGCTCTTTGTGCTTTCATTTGATCTAGCTGTTTTGATAAAATGATTAAACGTGTGGATTTAAAAGTATTAACTATTTCTTAGTACTTTTGACTTGAAATTTTTGACAAATCACTATATGGAAAATTGTGTTTTTAAGAAGTACACATTTTTATAAAAAATATTACTAGAATAATGATAATAATTCATAAGTGAAAGTGAAATATTATTTAGGTGATCTATTCTTAGATAATGTTGTAATCTCTGTATCTACATGTAAAGCTGTAAGAGTTTCTATTTATGAACTAATAACTTTTTAAATAAATCATTTATTTTATTGCATATAATATACATAATAAAAGGTAATATTTTTAAAGTAATTACCCTTTTAAATTATTACTCCAGTTACTGATCATTAAAAAAGTAAACCCTAGTTTAAAGAAATTGCTTTGTTCAATAAAAAATGAGCTGCAAAACTGTAAATTAGAAATAGCAAAGGTTATTTCAGACATGCAATTACTGGAAGCTGATTATCTATCTACATACCATATTTTCGTCTCAGGGTGGTGTTGAATATTTTCAGTAGCTTCATCATATACAGTGCAGGACAGTAATGAGAGCTATGTGGTCCTAGTTGACCCACTACAGATATACAGATTAATAGGCACTAATCACATCTGATTCCATTGTCTTCTTTACATGCAATAAAACTCTAGTGTACTAACAGTGCCAAGGATATACTATATTGCAAATGTCTGTAAATTCACATTAGTTATGGGTTAAGGAATGCCTGCATTTCATATAGGAAAGAATCATGAGTCCACTAGTCCTGTCAGAATATATCTAGAATGCACAAATAAAAAAATACAAGCTGAAATCTAGCAATATAAATTTAATTTTAGAGTTTATAAAAATAACAGTGATTTTCTAAAAGGTTTATAAGGAACTGGAATATTGGAATCAACAGTTGCTCCAGAATACTCAATAAATAAGTGACTTGTCCCAGTATCCTCAAATGTTTGGAAAGAGTTAGATAACATTTATGTATTTTGAGCAATAAGAAAATATTTTCATTGATAACCTCCTCAACCCAAATATTTCAGTTTACAGATGCAACTTAAAATATCCTGTACTTCTATATACACATGCAAATGAAGTTAAGAAACTGAGATAATTATCTAAATAATCCAGTCTTTAAATTTATTTTTCTACCTAAAGAAAGGTTTTGGAAAATGACCCAGCTTCACCTCAAATCTGCAAATCCAAGGGTGGTGGTAATTCTTGTAAAATAAGTACACTCCCAACATCCAATTTTAATCTCAGAGCTACTTTTCGACATTTATTAGCACCAAGGACAAGTTCACTAGGCAATGCTGCAGGAAAAAATAAAAATATTCCCTACTAGAAGTCTTACTGTATAATTGTGTACTCTAAGGATAAGGAAGACTGAGGTGATTGCCTTGATCATTTCAAGTCAAGAATCAAGGAAATCATTTTAAAAAATTAACCACAATCACGAGGATGCTCTGGTTAAAGAAAAACGATGAAATCTGAATTGTGCTGTGATCTCAATTCATGCTTTATTCATCATGATCCTGATATTAAAATATAAAATAATTGTTTTAAGAAATCACTGAAACTTTTGAAGCTCTCAAGTTACTGTTTCAAGTATTATTACACAAGGAGTCACAACAGGAAGCAAGGTATAGATGCCATCAAATTAAATTACCAGAAAAGCTTCTTTTATATTACTTTATTTAATGTGACACATAAAGAAAACCCTGCACAAATATGTCTTTAATTTCTCTAGTGTAAAAAAAAAAAGAAATATATTGTGTCTGGCAGAATGAAACAGATGAAATAGCCTGGGTGCATTTGAAAAAAGAAGAGGGGGTAGAAATCAGATGCTTACAATGAGCCTTCAAAGCCACTCCAGCAGTAGGGATAAATAATTCAATAAACTCAACTTCATATTCTTTTTATCTCCCCAGTGTAATAAGCACATATTAAAAAAATAAAACTTTAAATTCATGAATACTTGTGAACAGAATAGCAGCCAGCAGATAATGAAAAAATACAAACGATATCTTTGTGAGCATTTAACATGTGTGTGCATATCCTCTGACAGGCATTTTTTTAGATGAAAGGTCATGCTATTGCTTAAATTTATGAACATGTAATTCAAATATAAATTAGTTTTTAAAAACAGAAACTTTGCATTTCTGAATTTGTCAACATAATAGTCTTTTTCTTTAATCTTAATAAGGTGACTGTTTATGCATTAATTTGTTTATCTCAGAGTATAAGCAGGTTTACAGAATGGGGATAAGTGGTCTAGGAAATAGCACCTAAGGAAAAATATTGTTATTCTGAAGGATTCAAAGTGTTAAAAGTCACTGTATTTGTTTTATATTCATTGATTGTACTAAAATTTATGATAATGGTGAGTTTGTGACTTCTTTGGATTTTTTCCCTAACTGGTATTTTTTAAATCAAGGCTGCCTAGTAAACTAAGTAAATGAAATGAAAAAGTCAGATTGGTTAGATCTTAAAATCCCAAATACCATTCAAATGTAAGCATTTCAAACTATCATTACAACATGAGATTCTTGGTCTCCCCCCCCTTCAATTAGATCAGTTTTCTTCAATTATCATTCTATTATTAGCTCATGTCAAACATGCCTGCACAGCATACCAATGAAAACAATTAACATTTATATCCTAAAGCATGGAACACACACAAGCTTCTATTCTAGTACTAAGATTATACTCATAGTAAAAAAAACAAAACAAAACAAAACAAAAAAAAACGACTGTGGTGTCATTTGAGTTGTTTTATAAAGTTTTCCCAGTAGTAGATTTTTAAATTATCTCCTTGTGTTACATAATCATTTGAAATACAGTAACTAGTTCAATAGGTCAAATGATATTTCAAAAAGAATTTTTTACTATACAATAATTAGGTGCTCCCACAAAACAAATCTGTCCCCAAAGCCTGATTTAAAAAGGCTAAATTACACACAGACACTACACACACACACACACACACACACACACACTTTTGAGTTCCTCTACATAGGTTATTTCAATAAAAAAGAATTAAGGGATAGAAAACACACTCCTCAGGATAGTCTGATTTTTCCCTTGAGCAGTGGAGAGGCGTTGAGCTCGCTGGAAAGCTTGAGCTCTAGAAAGCAATTCGTTTCACGTGTTCAGTATAATAGAAAATCACTGTGCTGCAGCAGCAACAAGCAGGACTTGCACTGGAGTGTCGTCCCAGGGCTCCGGAATTCACCGACGGCATAAAGTCGGGTGGGTGCATCCCATGTTATGTAAATCTCTGTCAGCGTCCCGGTGAAGGGTGCTGAAGGAAGCGGCTCAGCAGCCACTTCCAGGTGTCCTTGAAACAGAATGACTTCACTTCCCTGGAACACTCGAGCACTAACGAGTTTCTTAGTCCTTTTCTCACCATCCATTTTTCTTCTTCAAAGTGCGAATCGTTAGTGAACAGGCCCTGGTTAGACCAATTAGTTTGCACAGAGTGCGTCGGTGTTTAGCTTCTCTTTCACCCAATTAAGCCCTACAGTGAGCCCGTAAGATGCGCCACCTGCGCGCGCGGCTCCGGCGAGGCCGGAACGGTGCCCTCCGCGCCCTGCGCCTCAGACCGCCCTGACCGACGGCCGCGCCACAGTCCCTGCACGGCCCCCCGGGTCTCCGCGCTGTACGGTGTCATGTTCTCCACAGCCCCGGGTGTCTGTAGGTAGCTCAGGAAATGGAGGGGTGAGCTCTAAGCCAGGCAGCTGCGGCCGGAACCCCAGGGGGAGCACGCGGGGCGGAGGGTCCTCGGGTCCTGGGCGGGCTTCGACCCACCGCACGTGGGCCTGGGCTTTCAGGCGCGTGGGCAAAGCACATGGCCTCCTGCGGACGCACAGAAAGTAAGGCTTTGGATAACCGCTCGCAGAAATAAAGCCAGTGGCACAGTGAGCACAGAAGAAAGGATGGCCCGGCAGTGCGGAGCGACGGAACAGAGGCACCAGCGCTGAGTGAAGGACAGAGGCGCTTTTCCCCGGAAACCAAGTCACATCTCCGCCTTAGTGGCCATTCTGATGTGCTTTCCCTTCCAACTGCCCAAAGGTAGCAGAGCATTCAGCCGCAGCGCCGGCCAGGCTGGGAGGGCTGTTCGGGTGTTCCCAGTCCCTGCTCCAACGGGAATGGAAGGTCCTTGGGGAATGGAGCAGATGATTGCTGTAAGCCCCAAATCTAATGTACTATCTTAAGCTAAATCAGGATCTATCATTCTTAGATAACACGAAAGTAAATAATAGGTGGCTTTGTGATACTACAAGGTACGCCACCCCCCTAGTCAAAAGCTTAAGTAAAAATTGGGGACCTTGAACAAGCCCTTGTCAAAAGTGGCTCGATAAGTGCCTACAAACCTGTTACGAGGAGTTATAAGATTTTGCTGGAATTATTCTTAATTTGAAAGAGATCACATCTCTTTAAAGGTAGGTGATTAAAAATCTGCTTGGGTTTTAAAACCACTGCATAATCTGAAGTAATATTTTTTTCCTTTCCTGTACATTGTAAGGACACAATTGGTACCACACACACAAAAAGTTCTATATAATCCATTTCCCCTCCTATTTCAAGGTTCCATATTTTAAAATGTTGATTTCTTTCTAATTTTTCCAAAAGGATATTTAACTGAAAAACCCTGGATGGCAGCAAGTTAATTTTCTTTTAAAAATCTTAACCATTTTTCTGTAATCAAATCGCATAGAATTATATAAAATTAGAAGTGTACTGTCAGGTCACCACTAAGGACACTAATGAGAGGAGATATAGCCTCAATTATGCATCTGTAAAAAAGCCAGAAAACCCAACCCTACAAATTTTCAGGACAGTTATCTGCCAGTAGGTCTCATTTCAATGATCTTTCTTGAACTTCACACATTGAAATACAGCTCGCTAGGAATGCAATTTAAACTAATCTCTCCATCACAGAGATAATTGGTTTTTCAAATATTTCTACCAGTGCATACATAACTTAGTATCCTACTTGTAATGGTGGGCAAGCCTGTCAAAGTACAAAGAGGGCTGTGGATGGGGGGAGGGGTGCACAAAAACATTTCGTTAAACATCCTAACTTAAACTGGGATAGACAACACCTAACACACTTAGCAATAATTTTCAGATTCCTTCCAACAACTGCTAATGAGGAAAAACAGAAGTAAAACACTGCACCATGTTAAAAAAAAATCATTCTAACACATGGGAACATCCAGGAAGCCAACTTGCATGCATATATATATATATATATATATATATATATATATATATATATATATATATATGAATGAAAGAGCAACTTTCCACCTGCATTTTTAAGGCCTCGAGGATTACCAGACATTAATGATCTTCCTCTCAATGCAAATCAGTGACTTTTGTTTTAGAAGACTCCACCTAGTTCACTAATTGATGCACGACCATTCATACACCTGAATTTGCATTTCAGCGGTAAAAAGACAAGCAGGGCTTTTTCAGCACCGAAAGAGAACCCACTTTGCCAAGACTTTTAAAAACGTCAATATGCTTCAAGTAATACCAAAGCTGAGAGATTTCCTCTTGATTTCCAAAACTGTCTAGGTGGCCTGGGTGGGCTCCTGCCGGCAGCAGCCTCCTACCTTTAGTTCGTGTGCCTCTATCCATGAGGGGGATTAATTAGCCGGGCTGGAGCTGAAGGAGGCTGTCGTGACGAGCCCAGTGGCGATTGGCCGCCAGCCTGCCTGGCCCTGCCTTTATAATTTCTACACGAGTGCATCTGGGCTCTGAGACAAACCGACAGCAGCTTCTTCTTGACATAGACGCACACGCACATTCACCCCGACACACACACTCAGCACACTTTTCCTCCATCCGATGAACGGTCCTTACACAATGATTCCGGGGAAGCGTAAATAAGCACGGAAAAAGGGTTGAATTATTTTGACTCCTGGAAGAGCTTTGCTGGGTACCGCGCAACTTTTGTTTTTCCTAACTGAGAAGGTGATCTTTCCATGTGCCTCTCTCCCGCCAGGATTGTTAAAGGAAGAGAGGCAGAGGCAGTGGGGAGAGCAGTGTTTTCGCTTTAAGAGCGGCAGGGCGCGCCGAGGCACACGGAGGGGAGCGCGGCTGCCCGGACTCCGCGGCTGCGCGGCGGGACTGGGACCGGCGGGAGACGCTCCGAGCGACGCGCTGTTTGTGCACGGAGTTGGCTCCAGTGCTAGCAGCCGCATTGGATCCCACAGCCTACTGCGAGACTCCGGTGTACAATCCGGATCTCTGCCCCAACATGATTGCGGCCCAGGCCAAGCTGGTGTACCATCTCAACAAGTACTACAACGAGAAATGCCAAGCCAGGAAAGCTGCCATCGCCAAAACCATCCGGGAAGTCTGCAAGGTCGTGTCCGACGTGCTCAAGGAAGTGGAGGTGCAAGAGCCCCGCTTCATCAGCTCCCTCAACGAGATGGACAACCGGTACGAGGGCCTGGAGGTCATCTCCCCCACCGAGTTTGAGGTGGTGCTGTACCTGAATCAGATGGGGGTGTTCAACTTTGTGGACGATGGCTCGCTACCAGGCTGTGCGGTGCTCAAGTTGAGCGACGGACGCAAGAGAAGCATGTCCCTCTGGGTGGAATTCATTACCGCCTCCGGCTACCTCTCCGCGCGCAAGATCCGATCCAGGTTCCAGACGCTCGTGGCTCAGGCGGTGGACAAATGTAGCTACAGGGACGTGGTCAAGATGGTGGCGGACACCAGCGAAGTGAAACTGCGAATCCGAGACCGGTACGTGGTGCAGATCACCCCGGCGTTTAAATGCACCGGGATCTGGCCGAGGAGTGCTGCCCACTGGCCGCTTCCCCACATCCCCTGGCCGGGACCCAACCGGGTGGCGGAGGTCAAAGCGGAAGGGTTCAATCTCTTGTCCAAGGAGTGCCACTCCCTGGCCGGCAAGCAGAGCTCTGCAGAGAGCGATGCCTGGGTGCTACAGTTCGCCGAGGCCGAGAACAGACTGCAGATGGGGGGCTGCAGGAAGAAATGCCTATCCATCCTCAAAACCCTGCGGGACCGCCACCTGGAACTGCCCGGCCAGCCCCTCAACAATTACCACATGAAGACTCTGGTTTCCTACGAGTGTGAAAAGCATCCCCGGGAGTCGGACTGGGACGAGTCCTGCCTGGGCGATCGGCTCAACGGCATTTTGCTGCAACTCATCTCCTGCCTGCAGTGCCGGCGGTGCCCTCACTACTTCCTGCCCAACCTAGACCTGTTTCAAGGCAAACCCCACTCAGCGCTGGAGAACGCTGCCAAACAGACGTGGCGACTGGCGAGAGAGATCCTGACCAACCCGAAAAGTTTAGAAAAACTTTAGGGAACAGTTTCATCAGCAGCCACACATGATTACTCTTTTCAGAGTCCTAATTAAGAGTACACTTGTTCGATTCTTAGCTAATATCCCACTTGACAGTTCGATCTCTTCCTTAAAAAGGAATAAGGATACAGTGTTTAGGCATCATCTCATCCACCCCTCCAAGGGGAGAAAAACAAGTGGGGGAAGAAGATAAAGGAAAAGGAAAAACACAAACTCACAAGTATTAAGTGGCTTTTTAACAAAGGATTTCGTAACTCCCTTGAAAAGTACACAATGACACCGGGAAAACGACCGGCTGTAACAGCAAGACCACAGGGAACAAACACTCTGCCTATCAAAGGATTATAGCAATCCTGGCGATTTAGGTGCATCTGTCTGTGACTCAACCCGATTTGGATATGCCATCTGAAGGAAAGTGTAATGTATATTTTCATTTGTAACAAATAATTGTGATCTCACATTGTCTTTGAAGTGTGGATATTGGTGTTTTGTGATTTGGTGAACAGAAGTTAAATTACCATTTTTGGATACTTCCGAGACATTTTCCACTAAAAAAAAAAACGTATAAAGGTAGATTTCCTCCTGGTACTTTAATCTGTCTTTGAAAGTGTCTGAACTTTAAAAAGTTTACATTTTGTTTCAAATATTTTGCTTGTTCTATATCTAACATTCCGTAAGTATACTTGAAATGTTATTTAATTATATTCAAAGAAATCTGAATTCAGCGTATATAATAACGCTTGAATATCTGAATTATATATTTGAAAAAATGCACTTGAAATACACTGGATAATTACATTTGTGATTTAGATTTTAATTTCTGTTGCTGGTTTTTATTTAATTAGAAGCTAATAAATGAGGTAAAAGTTGTGTCTCGCTTTAAATTGTTTTTCTATGAAAAGATGTAATACTTCATTTTGAAAATTAAGCCCACATTAATATTTTAAGTATTTTGAGAAGTGTGCTAATGAAATCATTAAAAATAAAATCTTATACCATTTTTGAAGAACTACAGAAGATAATGCTCTGTTCTCAGTTTCTAACTTACTGTAAGATTGGTTCTTTAACAGACACATTTAAATCTACCCATGAAAGCCTGCTCTTTTGGGTTAGTATTCATTTCTGATGATACAAGGAAAAAATATCATGACAATAAAAATTGCTGAGTTAAAAATCAGACTAACTCACAGAAAATGAACTTAAAGTCATGATAAAATTTTTGAAATTTGCAAATGATTATGCTAATAAAATGAAGATAATTTCTAACCAGTTAATGTAAGACCATTTTTATGCAGTGTTCAAAATAGCCTAAATAAATTAATCAGAAATCCAAAATTATTTTTACTTCACAGGGCTAACTAATGATAAAAGCATAAAGACAAACTTAATTATTTAAAGTCAAATACACTATATTTACAGTCATTGGTAAAATTTAATTCTTTTGGAGCTATAAGTGAGAGAAGTCATGTAACCATCCTTCAGAGATTATTTTAATAGTCAACAAGTGTGAAAAAGTCTAATCACCTATGGCCTTAAGGTTGTCAGTGAATTCAAGTTGGGGTAAATTTTAAAATTTCAATTGCTATTTTACAAATAGCATTTTATGATGCTTTATTTCTGTATAAAATTAAATATGAAGAATAAAGTTCTGGATCTAGAGGAGGAGAGGTCTTTGACTATTTTAGAATAATTGCCTCTGAAAACTAAAAGAAAATCTTTGTAAAATGATTCTTGAATATCTATCATGACACTTCTGTTCTTGAGTTTTTAACCTCAGAAAGTAAGTTTACAAATTGCACAGTAACATAGAAGTTATAATAATAAAATTTATTGCAGAATAAAGTGTAGAGGTGTAGAGCTGCCTTAAAACTCAGGTTTTAAAATCTACACAAGATATAATAAACAAATATTGATGCATTTCAAATCCTCCAAATATTTCTTCTCACATTACACCCACACAAGAACACAAACTTGAAATATCTTAGCACTAGTATACACTATATAAATATATTTTAAGTCAATTTCTCTTTCTCTTAAATGCACATGCAAAATCCATTCTTATTTCAGGAGATGAAAAATGGATCTAATAATGGAGATGAATTTATATCTAAATGGTACCCCCCTTCATGCAGTTTCCTTATAACCTTTCAATGAATATCAATTTACACTGCAATCTACACTTTTGGAAATTCAATGTGACCTCAGAAATTTTATAAAACCCTTCCTTGGTCTCCTCAGAGAGCCTGAGATTCTGTACCCCAGGGATGTGGAAGCAATTGGCTTAACTACCAGATCTGCCCAAATGCACACAAAGGTACTCATAAACAGACTCTAAAAATGTTCCTCCTTTGGTAATACAGGACTTAAAATCCTTAATATACTCTTCAATCCCATAAAAGAAAGCATGTGTTATTTCATTTATTTTCCATGAGAAAAGATGGGAATCTACTTCCCTCCCCCACTGTCATTTAAAACCCAGCAAAATTGAAAACCGTTTCCTGCCACAAAGCCACCGGCACTGTAGCGGAATCACTTTAACTCACTTTTGTGTCGACCTTTTTGAAGGCAGGATCATCCTCATCTACCTCGAAGTATATTTCTGTCGTGGTGATGGAGAGAGTCCCTTTGGCTACCACCACGGGAGCAATGAGCTGGGCAGGCGTGCTGAGAACTACTGGGCCTGAAAGACAAGGGCACCAGAGTCAGGCTGAGTCTCTGTGACCTCTGGCTCCTTCCCAGAAGGGTACCATAGGTTTTTTTATTTTTAAACATGCACGTAAAAAATGGTGCCTATATTATGCAGCAAGCTCCTTTCTGTGAGATAAGGTCTGCTTAGCCTATATACAATACATTGAGACCCGAGATATATAATTCTATAAAAACCCAGGAGATCAGAGAACAGAATAAGTGACCCTTAACAAGCGAGTTTGCAACCTCCTCCTAGAAATACTACAAGGCTGGTGAAACGCTGTCATTGACCAACTTGAAAGTTCAGGACGGATTCCATAAGCCCTAATGTGCACGATCACCCCGGCTGACCGAGACCCTGGACAGGCAGCAGTGCCCACAAGAACCCATGGTCGGGTGGAGCCGGCCACCTCGGCCGCAGCCATTCCCCAAGGGGCGGGCAGCAGGGTGCGAAGCAGTTGGGACAGAAATAAGTAAATTCCACAGTGCTCAAGGATTTGAATCTGCTAGGAGATTGATAACGGCGGCGCGCCTCGCGTACACATACACGCGCACACGCGGGCATTAAATACATTTCTGCTGTAGGACAAAAAAGGGAAATCGTAGCAGTGATGTTTCTCACCGAGAATCAGTCAAAAAGTGATGAAATTGTACGACATTTTGCACCGAACAAGTCTCAGGAAAGCGTCCGAAAAGTTCCGTTTCCCAACTTTTGAAACTGGAGGGATCAAGCTGCAGTAAAAGATTTCTAGACAGTGTGCCTATTAAGATGCTTCCTTCAAACTCCCCTCGATCGAATTTGGGTTGAAAATTACTAATTGCACATATTAGAACATTAAGTGGGAGGGTGGTCGCTTAGCTGCTCCGGGGTCTGGAAGACCCCCGAAGGGGAGGCGTTCTGTGCTGCCCGGATTTCAGAGACTGCAGACGAGGAAAGCAGAAATACCGTGGGTTCTTCCGTAGCACGGGCACATTCTAGTCCCTTCCACCTTCTGACCCTTACGCATTAGTCAGAGTCTCAAGGGCAGGGGAGAGGCGGTAAAGAGGGGGTCCTGGCGGGCTCGCAGGCCCGGCCCTCGGCCGCAGCTCATCGCCGAGAGCGGCCAGCACGGCCAAGCGCGCAGGCCAGGCGGCTGCCGTGCTCCCAGGACCAGCACGCAGGGTGCAGGCAGCGCCCTCTCCCCCTCCCCACACAAAGCCTGCCCCTCCGTTGTCGGGGGCGCCGCGAGGCGTGGGCCCACTTCCGTCCGGCTTACGGGTGTGGGTACCCAGGGAAGCAGTGTCAGTGTCCGCTTGCGCCCCGACCGTGGCCGCCCGGCCGGACGCAAGCACGCTGAGTCCTGCTGTTTATTGTGTGGCTGTCCCCCCAGAGCCCGCGCGGGGACGCCAGGTCTCCTGGGCCGCGGAGTAGGGGCCGCTGCAGATCCGCGAGGTGGTTCTTTGCAAAGGGCGAGGCGGTCGATCTGAAGCGCCACTTTAAAAGCTCATCAATCTTAATCTAGGTTGCTCAAGTAATTATGCCCGAATCTCTTGTACGATTACAAGTGGATTTGGGTTTCTATTCCCCAGGCCCTCCTTTGTGTTTATTGGAGGGTCTGTGCGCGCGCTCGGCAGTGCCCCGGCTGCAGGCGCCCAGCTCGCGGTCCCCAGCGCTGGGCCGCTGCAGCCTCTCCTTTAACTCTTACAGCGCCAGGGCTCCTCTGTAAGCCACTCTCCCGTCTCCCTCTGAAGATGTCCATGGCGTTTCCTCTCCACTGGGGCGAGGGGAGAAAGAAGGTGATGTGAGTCACATCACAAAGTGTCTTCTTATGTATCTCTCACTGGGCCTTGTTAAACAAAACTTTAGGAAAGTCTCATTCTAAACATACGAGGTTTCTAATTTCTGGTTTCATGGAGGTTTCTGGCATTTGGAGTTGAAGAGTGGTCAAAAAAAAAAAAAAATTAAATGGCGAACTGCCTCTTTCTCTTAATAAGTAATTCAACATATCCAAACAATTAAATTGGAAAAATTAGAAAAAAAAAACCCATCACGAAACACATGAAAACCATACACACTGATTTACTGAAATATATTATGAATTTCAAGTACAATTGCATAAAATTCTAATGGGGAACACATTTTCACATGTTCCTCTGCGTTTCTGAAAGGACACTGTACTTCCTTTTGCTTTACTACAATCTTGTCCTATTGAATTGATATTTTCTGGAGGTTTATAAAAAGGCTTCAAACAGGTCCTTTAAGAAAGACACCTCATAAAATACTCAGATTTAATAGTGTGTCTTTTTTATCCTTGTCCTTTGGAAATCTCCAATTACAACTTCCAATTCCATAGCAAGTTGAGGGAGCACTGAGTCTTTTTATTGTAGTCTTCAGGAGGCAAACCAGCCCCAGAGAGAACACAGAGTTAATCCACTACAGCAATAGAAAGGGGATTATGATTTGATCCCTTTTGGGAGAGCATCATGATTTTAGAGATCTGATATTAAAATGTTTACATAAGTCACAATCACAAACCAGCAGACCTTCCATTTGGAAGGTGTGGCTATTTCAAAGTCACCATCGTGTGCAAATAGAAATAGTTCAAACAAGGCAGCATCTCCCATACCAGAGCAATGGTGATACAGCAGATTCTGTTCAAAAGATAACTTGTTAAAAATTTAACCTTCTAATTAAGTGAGTTGCTTCAGTGAGTTGGAGACTGAATGTAGATGTATCCATTCCAATCTCTACAATAATAATAAAAGGACAATTTGGAATGCCCTCAGCGTGCATGTAAAGTGATGAATACTAAAGTACTGCTAAACAAATGCATGAGACAAAACCGCCTCCCCTTTTGGATGCCTGCAATAGTTTAAAATTCCACTATCTAAAGTGGTTAATGGAAAAAAACCCACATAAATGTCATTTATGTTTTAGAATTGGGACTATAATGTTTAAGAAGGAAGGATATATTTAAAAGCAGTATAGGAGTATTACTTGCCAATTATTTAAATGTTAATTTAAAATCTGAACTAGAACAAATATCAGTTCCCAAACATAATGAAAAGAATCTTTAAAAGAATAAATTCTCTTAGAGGCATACAATCTTTAATCAGTTGAGATGGTAAACCTAGAGTAGAAAAAAAACGTTTTATATTTGAAATAACTATCAAATGTATTTTAAAAGCAGAATGTAAAAAAAAATGTGGGTATGCATTTACTGAAAACAAAATTCTAAGCCTAGATATGTTAAGACATCAAGTTCTTAATAGAGCTTTATAGTTTACTAAGTTTTTTTACATAAACTGTCACTAGTTCAACAGTCACAGTTTGGGGCTATGATGTGTCAATACCCTTTTGCTAAAGACCAAAAGGAACGCGTCTCCAGTTGAAAAGGTTGGGTTTATTGCTTATTGCAATGAGGGACAGTAAGAAATGGGGCGACTTAGTAAGAGGGTATTGGAAGGACTTTCTTTGGGCTTTGGTTAAATGATATTGTGAAGGATTCAAGGAAGGTTGCTGGACTTTACTCTGGATTGGGTTCTGTCAGAAAGCAGGGTTAATTCTACGATTGGGTGTCTTAATAAGTCTATTTTTTAAATCTTATCTAAAGGGAGGGAGGACTAGATTGAGGCTAATGCTGCAACTGGCAAAGCAGCAGCAGGCACTCATAGAATTAGCTGGAGAGGGTATGCTGGTATTTAGGTGTATGCAGGGTGACCTTCTTCTTGTCTATGCTTAGACAAAACCATAAAGCGGGGTTTTTTGCCTCACATCATCACGTGACCTTGTCTGATGTTGGTGTTCAGTGAGGTTATGTTCAAAAGGACAATACCAGATCCAGCCCAGCTCCCAACAGTACCGAAGTCTCCTCTTAAGGGTCGATCAAGTCTCTTTCCAGAGGTCGGGCTGCATCCTTTTTCTCAGATACAAGAATACATTATTTGGGGAGGGTCAATAGCATTCTAGCAATTAAAAAGCAATTAATGGCAGTTAGTTTTTCAAAGTTAGATTTACAAGTTCCAATATAAACAGCAAAAAGAATATACTTATATAGGGACAAACAGTTGAAGTCAATTAAAATTGGCATCGTTACAAGTAGTTGATAACTTTAAATTGGCAAAAAATTAGAGTGTACGTAAAATTACAATGTATTTTAGAATCACTTGAATATTTTCTAAACTTGGCTTAATATTAGTAAAAGTTTTATTAGCTATATGTATTTTCTGTAATCTCAATTACTTTGAAACCACATGTTCAATTTGTTTTTGGGACATGTAAAAAAAGCTTTTATTTTAGGAAATAAACATGGGATAATCTTTGTAAAACTGTTGAACTTAAAATTCTTACATTATTTAGAAGAAATAACACTGGAAATCCTTTATATTTAGTGCAAAAGAATATATTCCCCCAAAATGACAAAAATATAAGGAAGTAATTTTTTTCAATTATTTCTATTATGTGATAATATTTGTAGGAAAATAACTCACAGCCTAAGTATCTGAACATACCAAAAATATTTATTATTGCTTTGGACTTATATTATTTTCCCCACAGAATTAAAGAAATACAATGATTTAATCTCAAAATAATTTAAATTACTGAAGAAATAAGAAAGTTGTAACATTGTTTTAGAATCCCAGGGAAACTTTATTAGGCATTAAGAAAACAGAGGTGTTTGTGTTTGTGCCTGGGAAAAGGGAAGTTAGGGTGAAAACACTGCAGAAAGTCTTCAATGGCTATCACCCAGGAAAGTTCCCTTGGTATCAGGCATATGAAATGCCTCAAGGAAAAGGAAACCATAGTAACACAACCTCCAGACAGTCACTCTGTTCTTATGTTCAGACTACTGATAGTGGTCCAAGTATATTATAACAATGATCCTTGGGAATTTTCAAAACTTTTCTTTTTTGAAAATATTTATAGAACGATTTTGCTTAAACTAGGAAAGTATAACCCGAACAACTGATAGAATACATACCTCAGAACAGTGGTTCTTAACCTTTTTTATGGTACCGAACCCACCAGTTTCATATGCGCATTCACCGAACCCTTCTTTAGTGATAAATAAAATATGATTTCTTTTTCCAAATTCAAGACATAGGTATATGTTTTTTTACTGGTGCACAAAATGAGCCGTGCATGAACATCACCTTGCTCAAAGAACAAAACCAACAAAGTACATGAACTCACAACAAATTACAGTATTACTTTATTCTGACCTCTGCAGCAGAGGCTTCTCCGAACCCCTGAGACCGACTCATCGAACCCCTAGGGTTCGATAGAACCCAGGTTAAGAACCACTGCCTCAGAAGTTATGCATTTAGTCAGCATTGTGTCCTCCCTCCCAATTTCGCATGCACACCTGAAGCTACAGCTTGTCCATAAAGTCATGGTGCACTTTTGACCAGTCATAGGAAAGCAACAAAAGACGATAGAAATGTGAAATCTGCACCAAATAAAAGGAAAACTCTCCCAGTTTCATGCCTATTCAGTGCAGTTCGATGTGGGCTCCATTTGTTGCTCTATACACATCCAAACGATAGTGAAGTTCTTGCCACACACGGGTAAGGACGTCTGGTGTAACAGTGATTAACGTCTGTGATTCTCTGTTTTAAGTGATTAATGTCGTTGATACATTCAATGTACACATGTTGCTTCACATAACCCCAAAAGTAAAAGTCTAAGGGCTTCAGATCCGGGGATCGTGATGGCCATGGCTTGACAGAACCCCTGCCTATCCACTGGAATGTTCTATCCAGAAACTCACAAACAATGGTGGCGTAGTGTGGAGGAGCGTCGTCCTGTTGAAAGATACCTTCTGGAAACTGTGGCACTGCATACAATTCCAACATGTCAAGATAGGTGTTTGCTGTCACAGACTGCTCCGTGAAAAAAATGGGTCTATCACCTTATCATGCATCAGGCCACACCACACGTTCACTTTAGGGATGGTACGTTGTACTCAACGTAGGCATAAGGATGTTCAGCAGCCCATATTCGGACGTTATGGCGATGAATTCCACAGATATGGAAGGTCGCCTCATTGCTAAACACAATCTTCTGCAAAAATCTTGCATCATTGTCAATCTCATAAAGCATATCTGTAGCAAACGCGCATCGTGTGGGTCTATCTGCTGGTTTGATAGCGTGTAACAGCCACAATTTGTACCCCGTAAAACAGAGACATTTCTTTAACACCTTATGAACTGTAGTCTTGCTTGGGTGTAATTGTCGAGCACACGCACGCACAGATCTTTTAGGGTTCCTTAGGTAGCTATCCTGTATAGTCTCTACAGACTCGTCACTGACTGATGGCCTATCAGAATGGGGTTTCTCCACCAAACTGCCGGTTTCCTTCAACTGCTTATCCCACCAAGTAATGTTATTCCTATGTGGTGGCACTTTGTTATAAACGCGCCGATATTCACGTTGCACTTTGGTCATGGATTAGAATTTAGCAAGCCACAGAACACACTGAACTTTCCTCTGTACCATCCACATCTCGACTGGCATGGCCGTGGGCTGCTCTGCTGTATACACAGTGTTACGTCATCATCTGCGCATGTGCACATGCTGCCACATCATCCTACAGAAACTGGGTTTTTCTTTTATTTGCTGCAGATTTCACATTTCTATAGTCTTTTGTTGCTTTCCTGTGACCGGTCAAAAGTGTACCATGATTTTACTGACACACTGTATTATAAACACTCTATAAAGCCAAATTTTATACTACAAAGCTCGCCATGCTGTAGAAATGGCCTCTTTGTGCCCTCTAGTGACTTCTTAAACCTAATCAATCCTTAGATTGAGATTAACAATAACCAATCATGCTTTTCTTAGGTTAGTACTGTACGAAATGAGACAGGTGCTTAAGAATGCACATTAATATTTTCAGATCTGAGGAAACCAACCTTTGGTAAAACTCAACCTACATTAGTCTGAAACAAAACAAAGAATGGAACCTTCTAGGAAGAACGACTAAAGACTTCGTTTTCAAAAAATATCTGTTAATCACAGTAGAACATCTATTTTTGCACTAATGTCTAAAATTACATCTTATTTACTGTTTATAGTAAATTTTAAAAGGTACTCAGAGACAATCTGATAGGTTCTAACTTTAACCTACCATTTATGATTTTAAATTTATTTGCAGAATTGATAAACTGACAAAAATTGTTAAACTTAAAATCCTTAAATTATTAAGAAAAATAACACTGGAAATCCTTTATTTTTAGTACAAAAGAATATCTTCGCCCCAAAATAAAAAGCAGTTGCATATTCCACAGGCAATGAATGACTCTGTAAAAGAAAAACCGTACAAAGCATATATACTCTAAGCAAAATATCACTGAGTTATTTTCTAGCACAAAAGCATACTAAAAAAGAACAGTTTTAATGTTCGTTGTGATCATTTGCTCTGCCTTTTGATTCAATAGGTGAGCCAGCTGACATTTGTGTTTCTAGTTATATCATGTTTAGTTCAACATATGGAAAACATTTTTTACTGTCTGGAAGAGTATTGACTCTTTTATGGCAGTAGGATATCAGTTAATGATGGAGAAGAGTAAATTCCTACTAGCGTAGATGAGTGAATAAACCCAAGGTGATGATTTAAATCTATTGGATGAGGGGGACTCCTCTGCAGCCCTAGGACAAATGCCTTGCCTTTAGGTTTCCATAGTTTTCCGGGCACGTCTTTATTGTATGACTTCTAATGTACTGAATATATGTGCTTTAGCAGTCTGTTGTTTCTGGCTGGCCTGAGCTACTTGAAGACAGAGGTATTAACTTCTTCATCTGACAAAGTGTCACAGAGCATGCAATCTGTGTTTATGGAATGTAACATAGAAGATCACATACACCTTTGTTGTATGTATGTGTCATAGTAAAAAGGTCGCTTAAAATAACAGATTACATGTTTTATGTTTATATGGAATTGATTTTAAATTGTTCTTTAAAAATATGAAAGATACTACATTTTAAAGAAAGCATAAATTTAAAAATCTGCTGAAAACCAATGAGTTATAACACAATTGGCTACTTCAGCTGTGTCTCATGCATTCTATTTATTGTTAAATAGCATAATTTCATTACTGTTGTATTTTACCTAGTATGTGAGTTTCCGCTTTGTAAATTAAATGCTTAGACATAGTTAACTCAGCATTCATTCATTCATGTAGTCAATAAAAAAAATGCACTGTTTTGGGCACTGTGAGAGAATGCAGTAATGTGTAAGATGTGAGTTTTACCCACAAAGAGTTTATACTACAGAGTAAACATTAAGGCAGGCAGGAACAATTTTGACATAAGGGCAAGAGGGGTTAGCTAAGTATTGTTAAAGCACTTATGAGATAGGTACTGCTGTTTCTATTTTACAGATAAGAAAATGAGACTGAAGGAAGTAATTCAGGGAAGGTCAATACAACTAGGAAGTGGTAGAGACAGGATTCAAACGTGTTGCTATCTGAGTTCAAAGCCAGGGCATTTAACTGTTATGTATATGGCCTCCCCCAAGAGAGGGCAGAATAAAATTATATTCACAAACTGTGATGATTTCCAGCCCTTTCTGGGGGTCAGGGGGTAGGGTGTAGTTAGTACTGGATGAGGCAGTGACATCTGAACTGAACTGTGATGGATGGGCAGGGTTAAGCCTGGGCTGAGTGAGGGCGCAGAGCATCACAGGTGGGGAGAGTGTGAACAGGAGAAAATTCGATTGGCCAGTGATTAGGGTATAGAGAGGGGCAGGAGACAACACTGAAAAAACACACGGAGCCTTCAGTGTCACACTTTTTAGGTTGAGGAAACAAAGATTAAAGCTCAAAGCTCAGGTGTCACAGTGTGGAACAGCAGTGTTTATCCTTTTTTCAGTCACGTATCTCTGAGAAGATGGTTAAATACAATATATGGCCCCTTCCTGGAAAAAAAATCATAAACATTTGTCCATCTGGCTGTATAATTAATGAAGTATTCATATTTTGGAAAAAAATGAAATTTTGTCATTTATCTTGATGCCTTTCTCATCTAAAGATTTTCCTGCCTCTGCATTTATAAATTTTTTTCCAGTTTCAGAAACTATATCTTTCATCCTGATCAAACCAGTTATTCTTTCCACCTGGGATCTGGCCCAATTGTCCCATCCCTTCTAGCTCCCGCCTGAGCTTTGTCTCTCTCCTCCTTTGTTAGGTTTCTAGACATCAGCTTTTGTCCTTAGCTCCTCACTCCTACACACTCCTTTTGCCTCATCCTCTGCTAGGCCATGCTATTAGAAATGCTCATATTAATTTATAAATTAAAGACTTGAAAAAGTCTATCCAATTAAAAAACAACCCATGTGACATTTTATATTTAAACCCAGAATTTTCCACACTCATTGAACTATACATTTCCCCCATATTAACTTTATTTCAAAACCTGTGTTTCCAAGGAAGATCAGTTTGAGAATGCTGAAGCAGAGCTCCTTGACTTCTCTTCTCCCTGGCTCTCCTTCTGCCTGGCTTCCACTGCGGGCCCTCGGCCCTCGGCAGGCTCTCTGTTGGTTGCTGCCATGTCAACCTTGTTCCACAGGGGGTCTGACTTGGCCTACTCCTCTTCTCTTTATATAGTCTCACTTTCCTCAGGTGATCTCAGCATTTTAAATTATGAATTCCACGGCAAACTTGGTTCTCAAATTTCAAACCTTTAGTATCCATTTGAAAATTTGGGGTATTGAACAGAACAATCTTCATTCCTCTCCTCCCTAAAAACACGTCCCCCCCCCCACATTCCTAAATACACTTAATAGCTTCTTATATAATTCTTCTTCCAGACCAAATTTCCCTCATTTTCACTCACCACAGCTAGTCAATTATCACCACTGCTCACATATTACCTTCTCAGTGTTTTCTTGTAGCTGTCTCCTTCTCCTCCCTCCTGTCACCACCAATTTAGTACAGACTCTCTTCACCTCTGGTTTGGACAATAGCCTTTTACTCCAAATCTGGGCATACTAAAACTATAACCTACACTCAGTGTGTAAACTACACTCAGTGGCCTGAGTGATTTTAAAATGTATATATAAGTTGGATCTTATCATTGCCCGGCTTTATATCATTGTCTTGCAGTAGCCTGTAGGATAAAAATCCAGATTCTTCCAAGCACATAAAACTTTCAAGTAAGTGCCACAGCCTTTACTTCAGGACTCCCTGCCTCATACTTTTACCTGAATAATTTAGAACTACAGTAGTTTCACACAGAAGGTGATATTTTAGAAAGTGATGTTTTCTACTGTCTGTAACAACTCTTTAAATATTTATATTCTTTTACTTATGCTTCCAGACTCAAGATAGGAAAAACCTAGTATAGGAGGGCTTTCTGGAGTGCACATGAGGGTCTAGGGCCTTGGTTTAAGTTATCCATGATTTCCTTTGTACATCTAGGTTGTTTTCCTCTCTCCCCGTTATCTACTCTTCCTCTAGACACATAAGTTTAACCACATGTGTCTTCTTTTTTTCTTAAGTGAGAAGAGGGAAGACAGACTCCTGCATATGACACAACTGGGATCCACTCAGCAACTCCAACTGGGGCTAGTGCTCAGACCAACTGGTTATACTGTACTAACCCATATAACCCTCAGCACCTGGGGCCAACACTCGAACCAATTGAGCCACTGGCTGTGGGAGGAGAAGAGAGAGAGAACAGGTGGAGGAAGGGGAAGATAAGCAGACAATTGCTTCTCTTGTGTGCCCTGACCAGGGATTGAACCCAGGATGTCCATATGCTGGGCCGATGCTCTATCCACTGAGCAAATCAGCCAGGGCCCCATGTGTGTCTTTTTGCTCCACACACCCACTGTTATGTCTTGTGTATGATATATATTGTCTACATTTGTTTTGCTTGGATAACCACATCTAACCTGAGTCAAATTAGGATCTTACATCAGAGAATAAGGACCCCACAGGTCTTTTCAGCTCTTATTTTTACTATATGCAATTATTTTTTTTCTATTTTAATCTATTCTCTTTTATTTCATTTAAAAATAATGCTGGTACTAATCCATATAATTGATTTGTTGGGTTGCAACTTGGAATGAAAATAAAAACCAAAACTAAAAACAAAACAAAAACAAAAACCACTGATGGCCCTGGCTAGTTTGTTCAGTGGTAGAGCGTCAGCCCAGGGTGTGGATGTCCCAGGTTCAATCCCTGATCAGGGCACACAGGAGAAGCGACCATCTGCTTCTCTTCCCGTCCCTCTCCCCACTTCACCTTCTCTTCTCCTCCCAAGCCAGTGGCTCGGTTGGTCTAAGTGTCAGCGTTAGACGGGGGTTGCTAGGTGGATCTGGGTCTGGGTGCATGTGGGAGTCTATCTCTCCATCTCCGCTCCTCTCACTTAAAATCCAAACAAAACCAAACCAAACAAAAACCCACTGATGTAGTAGAATGAACAAGTGCTTCTTATGTGATCATGAACAAAAAACCCTAATGTTTGAACCTCAGTTTTCATATCTTAAAATGACATATAGTTTCTGCCTCATAGAGTTGTAAAGTTATCAGCCCGTAGTATTGTTTTCTCTGCACAAATATAAATTAAGTCTCCCAGCTTCATATGCTGAGCTCACTTACCTCTCTATTACTTACCCAACTCATTTCCCCCCAGAAAAATGGCTGCTGAATGAAGATTCATTCTACACACAGCCCAATCTTTGAGTCATCATTTATTTTTTAAGAAAATATCAGTGATACCTAATTCTTAGCATTCCTGTTTTGTATATCAATTTAACTGGGATAGCACTGCAAATATACTTAGCTGTTTTACCTATTAGTGACTTAAAGGAAAAATTTAACAACACTTTTGAATTGAAAAAAACAACACTGTAATCAGTCATCTTCTGATCAATAAAGTTGCACAAATATTTTATCTGGAAAAATATATTAACAATATATAGACAGCAAATTCAGCCTGACTTTTCCATCTTTTTGCTGATAAAAAGTTCTAGACTTACACTTATTGGACTGATGACTTAGACTGATGACTTAGAAACTGATGGAGCCCACTCTGCTATGATCATTCCTTTAAAAGTGATCGCCATGGAAACACTTGTCCATAGCGTGGACTGTTTTGTTTAAGTTGCTCTTTGTGAGGACTACTATTTTGGCTCCACGGCACCAAGCCACAGGGACGAAATGATTAAATAAATAAAATACTTTTGGTACACAGAAAGACTTCTTTGTCCTTCAATCTAGCACTTCTCTAAATGTAGTATAAAATCTGTTTCCTCCTGAATGTCTGAATTAGTGCCAAAGGTGTGGCAGTCCATGATGCTGAATACTCATCTTTCCTCCAACTTGCTCACACCCACAGTTTGGGTATAAGAAAAACAGTTAGCTATCTCAAATTTTTGCTTCTCTCCAAGTGTGACAAGCAAAATGACCCATATATTTTCAATAAGTGATTAGTATTTGCTTTCATGTACTTTTTAAAGAGCATCTTCCATGAGAGTTTAGTCCCCTACATGTAATGTAGAAGAGATTTAGTCTATTGATAAGTTAGTTGACTTGTTTATTGTCCCTATTTTTTATGTTGGTAGTAGGTGTAATGATAAATCTGTAGATGAATAGCTTAATGGGAAACTTTCTATAGGGAGGAGAAAAGTAAGATATGAAAATAAATTTCAACTAGAACATTATACAATATTAGAGTGCATAGATCCGGTCTTTGAAGTCTGTGAAATATAGCATAACAAAGGATGGCTTATTCTTTTATATTTCTTTTTGGGACAGAGATAGAGAGACAGAGACAGATAGGGACAGACAGACAGGAAGGGAGAGAGATGAGAAGCATCAATTCTTTGTTGTGGCTCCTTAGTTGTTCATTGATTGCTTTCTCATATGTGCCTTGACCAGGGGGCTAAAGCACAGCAAGTGACCCCTTGCTCAAGCCAGTGATTATGGGGTCATGTCTATGATCCGTCTATGATCCCATGCTCAAGCCAGCGACCCCGTGCTCAAGCTGGTGAGCCCTCGTTCAAGCCAGATGAGCCCGAGCTCAAGCTGGATGAGTCTGTGTTCAAGCCGGTGACTTCGGGGTTTTGAACCTGGGTCCTCTGCATCCCAGTTCGACATTCTATCCACTGTGCCACCATCTGGTCAGCCAGGATGGCTTATTCTTAAGTTAAAAAAAAAAGATGTAAGAATGTTATATATAATTTGAATCATGGCTCATGTCTAATAAACAGTGAATAATGTCCTTTTATTATATTTTAAATTAACATAGTTTGGTCAGCAGGGATGCTGTTACAGGTAAGATTACCTTAAAAGTGTTTTTTATAGATTATAGAATCCATGGTTGAAAAAGGCATACGTCTTTGGAAATAAGGAAAAATGGATACAGTAAAATATTTGCAGACTCTAAAATGGCCTTGTAGATATTATAAAGATAACGGTGACAGCCTAAGGAGGCTAGATAGTCAAGGTGAAGCTTTTATTTATTTTTACAACTCTTGGATGGAATTAAAAAATTAAGTTAGAAATTTAAATATTTTAGCTTTTTAAGAAATGGACCTGTGTTTAATGCTTTTCTCAGAGCTTTGTGGATTCTGTGTTTGAAGCTGAATGTGAATCCTTTGGGTACACTATTTATGACTGACAGGGCAACTTCCTAATTCAAAGAGAGAGAAAAAAGACTTATAAAGACTCGTAGGCTTTTCAACATCAAATAGCTTTTATTAAACAACATTTTGATGAGTTAAGTGTGAGTGAGTCAGGGACATATGGATTAAATTTCCCTTGAAATACACATGGGTTTAAAAATTAAGGGGAAAATCCTGAGCAAAATGCATTTTAGAAAATCTAGAATGCTTAAAAGACATTTTCCCCCCTGAAATACAAATACCAGGTTGAGTCAATTCTAGTTAGACTTTATCATTAAAACTAAATAAATTTGGAGGAATCTTTTAAAAAACACTGGTTTTGTTAGGGAAGGCATGCTCACTAACCATATTAGAATTGTATTGCGTAAAAGTAGTTAAGCTTAAGCTGACAGGATTTGAGAGTTTACCTACAATGCTGAAATACTAAACTTGTTTTGTCTTCTTACTACGTAGTACTTATTATCTTATTCCATTAAATGATTATAATAAAATTTTCCTGTACTTTAGGCTCATATTCTTTTTTTGAAACAACAAATTACTCTGAAAAACTCTTAGCTTTTAGGATACTGTTTCCGTAACTTTATGATATTTTTCTAGAATCCTGAATTCTTCCTCCTTCCTGTATACTCTATATTTTGCTTTGCCCTCCCTTTTTAGCTCAGCTTTTTGGTAATGCTCATCTTATATATAAAACTTTTGCCTCTGAAATTGGGACATTCAAAGTTAGAACTTTGAAGGTCTAAATTACCTATTGGACCATCTTAAGTGTCTATTTTCATTTACGAGGGTAGCATATCCTGTGCTGCAACTTTCTGGTTGTATGAGTCACTAAGAGATAGTCGTAGCTGAGCTAATTCTCTTAATGTTTCTTTTCTATCAGTCTCTAAGTTTCAGAGCTCTATATACTCACTAAGTAATCAATACATGTTAATGACTAAGTGAATTTGTGAATGAAATAGAGAGTTAGGGACATAGGAATGGTCAATTGTAAAAAAATTCCAAGCAGGTCCTGGCTGGTTAGTTCAGTTGGTTAGAGCATCGTTACGATACGCTAAGATTGTGGGTTCAATTCCCAGTGAGGGCACATATAAAATCAATCAATGAATGCATAAATCAATGGAACAACAAATTAATGTTTCTCTCTTTCTCAAATCAATAAAAATTAAAAAAAAATTCTAAGCCTGTTCCTCAATAGACATGAAGGGTAAGTCATGCTGGGAAGATGACTCACTTAGGAGAACCTCTCCTTGATTACATTCTGTTTCTAAGCAAACATACTCATTATTTATATATTTTTTCACATTCTTAAATTTACATAATGCATTTTTCTGAGTGTCAGATTCCTGATTTGGGTGAGATAAAGAATATAAATCTACCTCTTGAAAACCCAACATAAAAAAACCCAACTTGTATTCCAGCACTTCTTCTCCGTGTTGCTAGTTCCTTATACTAATAACTATTTTTGAAATATTTAAAATCCATTGGTGATAGGATTATAGACTATCTTTTCCATGTGATAAATTTTGTGATTAAAAGTCACAGTAGTATCTTGATTTTAGGAGACAGTTAAAATGACACCATTCACAGAAGATGGGATGAAATAAAGATTAGCTTAACTTTACTTGTTCTTACCCTGAAAACGTGAAATGATGAGTGGAGTGTTTATCTGAAATGCTTCTACTAGTATAAGCAGATGATATGACAATTGAAGCTCAAAATAAGTTTTAATTTGTCTTTTGTTTCTGGTATAAGTTACCATACTTCTCCATGTATAAGATGAACATTTTCCCAAAAAATTTGGGGTCTAAAAACTGGGTGCGTCTTATACAGTGGTTGTAGATTTTTTTACTTGTATTTCCCACGCTTGTTTATGCGCTCATTGTTGAAGACAATGATTTGTCATCAGACACAGATGAGGACAAGCTAATGGATGGGAATTTTGACAGTGTGAGGAGTTGTATGAATTTTATTATGAATAAAATGAGTTCAATAACTTAATGTAATACATTTTTTTTTTAAATTTCAGGCCTTAAAATTAAGGTGCGTCTTATACATGGCGAATTATGGTAATTAAATAATTATCTTAGCTCTCCAGTTTATTTTACCTACATGAACTTTGTCAGTGGAAACTTTTTAAGAGGAAGTAATTGTGTTAGAAGACTTCTTCATGGTTCAGAGTAATATAGAATATGGTTGCTACCCTTAAGAAATTTTCAGTCTAAATGTAGAGAGAAAACATGCAGAAAATCATCTACCAAGTTTTAAAGTGTTTTAAGAATGGTATAATTAAAATTTTGTGGCATGGTAATAATAAAAAAGGTAATAACCAGTATTGTGAAGAATGTGGAGAAATTGGAATATAAAATGATGGAGCCAGTTTGGAAAACAGTCAAGAAGTTAATCAAAAAGGTAAACATGAAGTTATTATTTGACCTATTGATTCGATGCCTAAGTTTATATTCGAGAAGTGAAAATATATGTTTGCGTACAATGTTGTACATGAATTCATGGCAGCACTAATCACAATAGCCAAAAGGTGAAGGCAAACCAAATGTCCATCAACTAAAGAATGAATAAACAAAATGTGGTATATCTCTATCATGGAATGTTATTCACTATAAAAAGGACATAAATACTACAACAGGGATAAAACTTGGAAATACTATGGTAAGTAAAAGAAGCCAGTCACAAAAGACTACATATTATAATTCCATTTACAAGAAATGTACCAATCAGGCAAATCTATGGAGACACAAAGTAGTTTAGTGGTCCCACAGGGCTTGTGGATAGGGACTAGGGAAATTGAGGGTAGTAGCCAAAGTATAGGTTTCTTTTTGGGGTTCTAAAATTTTCTGAAATTATTGTAATAGCTGCAAAACTCTGTGAATATACTAAAAATCATTAAATTGTGCACTTTATTTATTTATTTATTTTTTAAGTGAGAGGAGAGGTGATAGAGAGACAGACTCCTGCATGAACCCTGACTGGGATCTACCCGGAAACCCCATCAGGGGCTGATGCTCAGATGAAGTTATCCTTGGGGCCAGTACTTGAACTAACTGAGCCACTGGCTGCAAGAGGAGAAGAGAGGTAGAAGGGGAAAGGGGGGAGAAAAGAAGCATATGGTTGCTTTTCCCGTGTGCTTTGACTGGGAATCAAACCCGGGATGTCTGCACCCAGGATGATATGTACATTGAGCCAAATGGTCAGGGCAAGTTGTACACTTTAAATGGGTACTATGTATGGTATGTGGTTATACCTCAATAAAGTTGTTTCCAAAATAAAAGATTATGGGGGAACAAGATGAGCCAGTGAATATTTCATAAAATGTTTTAACAGCTCTTAAATTTGAGCAGACATTTTGCTAGGAGGAGATTAGAAAGGGTATAGAATAGAGATGTTGAAGGACATTGAATAGGCCTGCAAAAGACCTTGCAAGTTAATTAACATTAAATAGATCACTGGATACTTGGTACTAACAACTTACATATATGTAAAGTCATGGTGCACTTTTGACTGTGTGACCGGTCAAAAGTGCACCATGACTTTACAGACACACTGTGTGTGTGTGTGTGTGTGTGTGTATACAAAAATATTGTTTAATAAATTATAAAACTGACTTAAATTTCAAATTAAAATAAATTTAGATTTTAGATTAAAATCAGGTGAAATATACTAATCAATTTCAATGTTTTAATTAATTTTTTATTTTGACAGAGAGAGATATTCAGAGAGAGGGATAGATAGGGACAGACAGACAAGAAGGGAGATAGATGAGAAGCATCGATTCTTTGTTGTTTTTAGTTGTTCACTGATTGCTTGTTCCCTGATTGCTTTCTCATGTGTGCCTTGAACGAGGTACTACAGCAGAGCAAATGACCCCTTGCTCAAGCCAGCGACCTTGGGTCTCAAGCCAGCGACTTTGGGCTTCAAGCCAGCGACCATGGGTCATGTCTATGATCCCACGCTCAAGCTAGTGACCCCAAGCTCAAGCTGGTGAGCCTTCACTCAAACCAGATGAGCCCGTGCTCAAGCTGGCAACCTCGGGTCTCGAACCTGGGTCCTCTGCGTCCCAGTCCGATGTTCTATTCACTGTGCCACTGCCTGACCAGTCAGCAATAAAATAGTTTAAGTAATAAATATAATATACTAAATTTAAAAATTTAGTTATATAAGACAACTTATATAACTAAAATGTAATTCAGTTTGCTTAATCACTACAAACTTAAAAAGAAATTAAAATAAACTGTTATTATATTAAATTATTAATATAATAATTACTTAACTGACTGTCATACTTTTATATTATAATGTCAGCCATTTGCTACAATACATAATAAACTAAGCAATCCCAAATCACACACATTTAACTTGCTTCTCAATGAGAAAAGGGAGCTAAAAGTAACATAGAAAACTGTTGCCTGACCAGGCAGTGGTGCAGTAGATAGAGTGTCAGACTGGGATGTGGAGGACCCAGGTTTGAGACCCCGAGGTCACCAGCTTGAGCACTGGCTCATCTGGTTTGAGCAAAAGCTCACCAGCTTGGACCCAAGGTCGTTGGCCAGAGCAAGGGGTTACTTGATCTGCTGAAGGCCCGTGGTCAAGGCACATATGAGAAAGCAATCAATGAACAACTAAGGTGTCACAACAAAAAACTGATGATTGATGCTTCTCATCTCTCTCCATTCCTGTCTGTCTGTCCCTATCTATTCCTCTCTCTGACTCTCTGTCACTGTAAAAAAAAAAAGAAAAAGAAAACTGTTTGCCATTTAAATTTTAAAAATATTTTATCTTCTTTAAAGCTAAAAAAAACTCCAAGAAAAAGGAGAAAACATGCTACAGAGACAATATTTAAATAAAATTTTGCTACAAATACACTATCAGATTTTCTTTTTTAAACTTACCAAAATGACTTTAGGGAACACTTATATGAAACTAAAGTTAATTATTATGTATTTTAATACAGTTCTAAGTATCGTATAATAAAGTGAGTGTAAACATTCAATTATAAACCAAGGATCTCTGTTTTTACATCATTTTATTTATTTATTTATTTACAGAGACAGAGAGAGAGAGTCAGAGAGAGGGATAGATAGGGGCAGACAGACAGGAATGGAGAGAGAAGTTCTTACATCATTTTAAAGGAGTCTTTATGTACATACAGATATATAATTAAATACACTATTTAGTGTATTTTAGTTCAAACCATATACATCTTAGGTCTATGCAAACTATTTAATCTCTTTTGGTCTCTATATCCTCATTTATAAAATTATAGTAGTAATAGTATCTATTTATACAGCTGTGATGATTAAATAGGCTGTTGCACGTAAAACTCTTGAAAGATTTTCTGGTTTCTATGAACAAATGCTGGCTATTGTTCTTTTTTCCTTTTTGAAACCTTATAATCTTAACTAAGTTGACAATTTCCTTTATTATTATTATTATTATTATTTTAAATTTTAGTGGGAGAAGGGAAGGCAGAGACAGACTCCTGCATGTGCCCAGACCAGGATCCAACTAGCAAGCCCACTAGGGGGCGATGCTCTGCCCACCTGGGGCCTTGCTCTGTTGCAACTGGAGCCATTTTTTAGCACCTGAGGCAGAGGCCAAGGAGCCATCCTCAGAGCCCAGGGCCAACTCATTCCAATTGAGCCATGGCTGCAAGAGGGAAGGAGAAGAGATAGAGACAAGCAAGAGGAGGAGGGATGGAAAAACAGATGGGTGCTTTTCCTGTGTGGCTTGACTAGGAATTGAACCCAGGACATTCACATGCCAGACTGATGCTTTACCACTATGCCAACTGGCTAAGGCCTTCCTTATTTTTTTATACTGATTAGCACACTTTTTTCTTTTGAATTTAACTTGACTAATAGGAAATATTGCATGGTGACAAATGATAATGCATGGTCTCCTCATCTGTGAGCCTGTCAGCAAAACAGGGTTGTGTAAAACAGGAAAATGAATTTTTCTAATCAGCAGGCTTAGATTTACTGTTATTATAAAAATGATGTATTCACTCATAAAATGTCTAAAATCTAAGAACACTAGTTACTTTCATATTTTGGAAGGTATATTTCTTACATTAATAATATACAAGCCATATCACTAAGTTGTCATAAAAAGATAATCCTGTAATTTTCATCTCATAGATGAAAAAATGGCATGTTATTTTACATATATTTCCAGATAACCAAGTGTCAGATTATATTAATTTTGTACACATATTTTATGATCTCCTAGACTTTAATTTGTGGACTTACATCTCCTGTGATAGCGACGTTTTTCTTAGACCCTTTAGCACTATTATGCTCTTTAGAATAAGTTATAAATAAGAAAGTCAATGTTTAACAAATTTTAATTTCTGAGACACAGAAAACAATTATCTACACAAGAATTTCTAAGAGCAACAACGAATGTTATATATTTATGTGTTCTGAAACTTCATTGGCAGATGACTTTTTAAACCTAAGAATACTGGTTTGTAATTTAACTGCTAAAATTAATTTTTATGTGCATTGTCACTATCCTGTCAGGCTAGATGAATAAACAGGGTTCAGCTTTTACAGGATGAATACATACACACCTATGTATTCTATTTATCTCTGTGACCTTACTTCTCCCTTCACAAAACATCCACCCCCTACATTCAAAGCTCAGGGTCACATGTGTAGACTGTTGTTTTAATATAGTATGGTATGATTGGGTAGGAAATTGATATTTTAGGACCATTTGTAAGATTTTCTTTTAGACACAAGGATTCTAAAACAGAGTATGAGTTAGGACCAGCTGGCTATGAATGGGATTAGGTTTGTGCCAAGATAAATCTGTTTAAAATTTACAGAAGTTAGAGGAGTCTGACATAGTAAACTGGTGAAGATTCAATTTTTAAATAATGTATTATTTCAAGCATACTTCCATTGCTAAATTTTTAGGTATTTTAACTTATTTTGAAAAGCTTGTTTATAAACATAAATTAATGTTAATAATTACTTTAGTTACCATTAGAGAAGAGAAATATAAAGGAGTTATGAGCCTTTATTAGATTTTGCCTCAAGAATTACTGGGCAGATCTTACTACAAGAAACTTCAAGGTACTAGCCAAATTTGTATCAACTAATTACCTTTAGTGGTACTAAAGACCAGAGAGTCTAAACTAAATTGTATAATTACTGAGCATATCTGTCAGCATATGTGAATGAAGAAAGACAGCACATTATCTAAAAAGCCCAGGGATCATGTTTGTGAGTTTTCTCTAGAGCTTTAGGATCAAGAATAAGACCAGGAAAAGAGAAAGCAAATCTGTAGCAAAAGGAAATATCTTCATTTGCTGAAATTTCCAGATGGTCTCAGCTACAAATCTCCGAATTACTAAAAAAACCCACAAAACTGCAAAACCAAAACTTAAACATTTACTCAGGAATTTTTGTTTGTTTTTTTATTTTATTCATTTTAGACAGGAGAAACAGAGTGAGAGAGAGAGAGAGAGAGAGAGAGAGAGAGAGAGAGAGAGAGAGAGAGAAAGGGGGGAGGAGCTGGAAGCATCAACTCCCATGTGTGCCTTGACCAGACCAGTGCAGGGTTTTGAACTGGCGACCTCAGTGTTCCCAGGTCGACGCTTTACCACTGCGCCACCACAGGTCAGGCCTTTTTTAGTTTTTTTTTGTTTGTTTTTTTATACTCAGGAATTTGAGGCAAACTTTATTCATAGATTTAAAATTAGTTTTCAATAGAAAAAATTGTTTTCATAATACAGAAATGTTATTAACATAGACATATACAGAAAACTGGTATCAGAATAAGCTATTAAATATTTTCTAGAAGAGAAAGAATATTGTGCCATTTCCAATTTACATTTACCAATAACATAATCTCCTTAGCAATAGGAGAAATCTCTAACTGGTAGAAATATTGTGATAGGCTTTCCTTAAGCATGCCAGATAATTTCCAGTTCATTTCTGAAAACAGGAGTGCTATTTTGTAACCAGAATGATGGCAACAAATCTATTCCTTTATAATGAATATGTTACCCCAATGTTGTACAGGCTGAAAAACAGAAGTGAAGAAAGACTCAGCCACTTTTTGAGACCCTAACGCAGGAGCTTTTAACCTGCAGTCTAGGATATGATTCTAGAGGTCAGTAACCCCTTTGAAATTGTGTACAAGATTGCATGTGTACCTTCTTGAAAAAATTTACTCTCATGAGATTTTTTTAAATTTAATTTTATTATTATTAATTTTAATGGGGTGACACCAATAAATCAGGGTACATATGTACAATGAAAACATCTCCAGGTTGTCTTACCATTCAATTGTGTTGCATACCCGTCACCCAAAGTCAAATTGTCCTCTGTCACCTTCTATCTAGTTTTCCCTGTGTCCCTCCCCTCCTCCCTATCCCACCCGTCCCTCCCACCCCCCACCCCCCACCCCTCACCCCATAACCACCACTCTCTTGTCCATGTCTCATAGTCTCACTTTTATGTCCCACCTATGTATGAAATCATGCTGTTCTCAGTTTTTCTTCTTTTCTGATTTACTTATTTCACTCCGTATGTTATCAAGGTTCATCCATTTTGTTATAAATGATCCAATGTCATCATTTCTTATGGCTGAGTAGTATTCCATAGTATATATGTACCAAACCTTTTTAATCCACTCGTCTTCTGACGGAAATTTGGGCTGTTGCCAGATCTTTGCTATTGTGAACAATGCTGCCACGAACATGGGGGCGCATTTCTTCTTTTCAAACAGTGCTATGCTGTTCTTAGGGTATATTCCTATAAGTGGGATAGCTGGGTCAAAAGGCAGTTCAATTTTTAATTTTTTGAGGAATCTCCAAACTGTTTTCCACAGTGGCTGCACCAATCTGCATTCCGACCAGCAGTGCAGAAGGGTTCCTTTTTCTCCACATCCTCACCAGCACTTATTCTGTGTTGTTTTGCTGATGAGCGCCATTCTGACTGGTGTGAGGTGATATCTCATTGTGGTTTTAATTTGCATTTCTCTAATGATTAGTGATGTTGAGCATTTTTTCATATGCCTATTGGCCATCTGTATGTCCTCTTTGGAGAAATGTCTATTCATTTCTTTTGCCCATTTTTTGATTGGATTGTTTGTCTTCCTGGTGTTGAGTATTATAAGTTCTTTATAAATTTTAGTTATTAACCCCTTATCAGATGTGCTGTCGAATATGTTCTCCCATTGTGTGGTTTGTCTTTTTATTCTGTTCTTATTGTCTTTAGCTATGCAAAACCTTTTTAGTTTGATATAGTCCCATTTGTTTATCTAGCCTTCTATTTCATTTGCCCGTGGAGATAAATTGGCAAATGTATTGCAGCTACAGATGTCGGAGAGCTTGCTGCCTATGTTTTCTTCTAAGATGCTTATGGTTTCACGGCTTACATTTAAGTCTTTTATCCATTTTGAGTTTGTTTTTGTGAATGGTGTAAGTTGATGGTCTAGTTTCATTTTTTTACAGGTAGATGTCCGATTTTCCGAACACCATTTGTTAAAGAGGCTGTCTTTACTCCATTGTATGTTCTTTCCTCCTTTGTCAAATATCAGTTGTCCATAAAGCTGTGGGTTTATTTCTGGGTCCTCTGTTCTGTTCCATTGTTCTATGTGCCTGTTCTTATGCCAGTACCAGGCTGTCTTGAGTATAATGGCCTTGTAGTAAACCTTGATATCTGGAAGAGTGATACCTTCTGCTTTATTTTTTCTTTTTAAGATTGCTGAGGCTATTCATGTTCTTTTTTGGTTCCATATAAATTTTTGGAATATGTGTTCTATATCTTTGAAATATGTCATTGGTATTTTAATAGGTATTGCATTGAATTTATATATTGCTTTGGGTAATATAGACATTTTAATGATGTTTATTCTTCCTAGCCATGAGCACGGTATATGCTTCCACTTGTTTGTATCTTCCTTGATTTCTTTTATCAATGTTCTATAATTTTCCGAGTACAAGTCCTTAACCTCCTTGGTTAAATTTACTCCTAGGTACTTTATTTTTTTGGCTGCAATAGTGAAGAAGATTGTTTCCTCAATTTCTTTTGCTGACAGTTCATTGTTGGTATATAGAAATGCCTCTGATTGCTGAGTATTAATTTTATATCCTGCCACCTTTCTGAATTCTTTTATAAGGTCTAGTAGTTTTTTGACTGAGACTTTAGGGTTTTCTATATACAATATCATATCATCTGCAAATAATGACAGTTTTACTTCTTCTTTTCCAATTTGGATGCCTTTTATTTCTTCTTCTTGTCTGATTGCTGTAGCTCGGACTTCCAGAACTATGTTGAATAAGAGTGGTTAAAGGGGGCACCCCTGCCTGGTTCCTGATCTTAAGGGGATTGCTTTTAATTTTTGTCCATTTAGTATGATGTTTGCTGTGGGTTTGTCGTAGATGGCCTTTATCATGTTAAGGAATGTTCCCTGTATTCCCACTTTACTGAGAATTTTGAGCATGAATGGGTGCTGGATTTTATCCAATGCCTTTTCTGCATCTATTGAAATTATCATGTGGTTTTTGACCTTCCTTTTGTTTATGTGCTGAATCACATTGATTGATTTGCGAATACTGAACCAGCCTTGGCTCTCCAGAATAAATCCCACTTGATCATGGTGTAGATTTTTTTCATATATTGCTGGATCTTGTTGGCTAATATTTGGTTGAGAATTTTAGCATCTAAATTCATCAGGGATATAGGCCTATAAATTTCTTTCTTTGTGTTGTCTTTACCCGGTTTTGGGATCAGAATTATGCTCGCCTCATAAAAGGAGTTTGGAAGTCTTCCTTCTTCTTGAATTTTTTGAAATAGCTTGAGGAGAATAGGAGTTATTTCTTCTTTGAATTTTTGATAGAATTCACTTGTGAAGCCATCAGGCCCAGGACTTTTCTTTTCTGGGAGGGTTTTGATAACTGTTTCGATCTCATTTGTTATAATTGGTCTGTTTCGGTGTCCTGCTTCTTCCAGATTGATTTTTGGAAGGTTATATGATTCAAGAAATTTGTCCATTTCACTGAGATTGTCTAATTTTTTTGCATATAGTTCTTCATAGTATTTTCTTACAATGCTTTGTATTTCTTCTGTGTCAGTTGTTATTTCTCCACTGTCCTTTCTAATTTTATTTATTGAGTCCTCTCTCTTTTTTTCTTGGTGAGTCTAGTTAAAGGTTCATCAGTCTTGTTTACCTTTTCAAGGAACCAGCTTCTGGTTTCATTGATCCTCTGTATTGTTTCCTTAGCCTCTATGTCATTTATTTCTGCTCTGATCTTTATTATTTCCTTCCTTCTACTTGTCCTGGGTTTTATTTGTTGTTGTTTTTCTAGTTCTTTTAGATGCAGGGTCAGGTTCTTATTTGAGCTTTTTCTAGCTTCTTATGATATGCCTGTAATGCAATGAACTTCCCTCTCAGAACT
Source organism: Rhynchonycteris naso (assembly GCA_037038555.1). NCBI lineage: Eukaryota > Metazoa > Chordata > Mammalia > Chiroptera > Emballonuridae > Rhynchonycteris > Rhynchonycteris naso. The sequence continues at coordinate 111,095,840 of CM072998.1, read as the reverse complement.
GCTTTTGCTGTGTCCCATAAATTTTGAGTTGATGTATGCTCATTATCATTTGTTTCTAGATACTTATTTATTTCTTCTTTGATCTCATTGTTAATTCATTCATTATTTAATATCATGCTATTTAGTTTCCAAGTGTTTGAGTATTTTTCAGTTTTTCTTTTGTGGTTAATTTCTAGTTTCATGGCATTGTGATCAGAGAAAATGCTTGATATGATTTCAATCTTCTTAAATTTATTGAGACCATTTTTGTGTCCTAACATGTGTTCTATTCTAGAAAACGTACCATGAGCGCTTGAGAAGAATGTTTATTCTACTGGTTTTGGGTGAAAAGTTCTGAAGATATCTATTAAATCGAGTTGATCTAGTGTCTCCTTTAAGTCTGCTGTTTCTTTATTAATTTTCTTTCTTGAGGATCTATCCAGTGTTGTTAGAGGGGTACTGAAATTCCCTACTATGATAGTATTGCTGTTAATCTCGCCCTTTATATCCATCAAAGTCTGCTTTATGTATGTCGGGGCTTCTATATTTGGTGCATAGATATTTATAATAGTTATATCTTCCTGTTGAATTGTTCCCTTTATCATTATGTAGTGTCCTTCTTTATCTCTTACTACAGCCTTTGTTTTAAAGTCCATGTTGTCAGATATAAGTACTGCTGCCCCGGCTTTTCTTTCATTTCCATTTGCATGAAATATTTTTTTCCATCCTTTTACCTTCAGTCTATGTGCATCTTTTGTTTTAAGGTGTGTCTCTTGTAGACAGAATATGTATGCGTCCTGTTTCTTTATCCATGCATCTACCCTATGTCTTTTGATTGGATCATTTAATCCATTTCCATTTAAGGTTATTATTGATATGTAGTTGTTTATAGACATTTTATTCTTTAAAGCTGTATTCTTCTTTTGCTCTATTCTTTCCTCCCTTTAAACTGTTCACAACAGGCCCCTTAGTATCTCTTGCAGAATTGGTTTGGTTTTAATGAATTCCTTGAGGCTTTCTTTGTCTGGGAAGCTCTTTATTTCTCCTTCAATTTTAAACGTTAGCCTTGCTGGATAGAGTAGTCTTGGTTGTAGGTTCTTTTCTGCATTACTTTGATTATATCTTGCCATTCCCTTCTGGCCTCAAGTGTTTCTGTTGAGAAGTCCGATGTCATCCTTATTGGGGCTCCTTTGTAGGTGATAGCCTTTTTTTCCCTAGCAGCTTTTAAAAATTTTTCTTTATCCATTAGCTTTGGTATTTTAACTATGATGTGTCTTGGTTTAGATCTTTTTGGGTTTCTCTTTAATGGAGTTCTGTGTGCTTCTTGAACGTGTGGGGTGTTTCCCAGCCTTAATTTAGGGAAGTTTTCTGTTATGATTTGATTGAACAAAGTTTCCATTTCCTGTCCTCTCTCCTCTTCTTCAGGCACCCTATGATGCGAAATTTGTTTCTCTTCAGGTTCTCACAGAGCTCTCTTAGAGTTTCCTCACATTTTTTGAGTCTCTTTTCCTCTTTCTTCTCTGCTTCTGTGCCTTTGTTTATTGTGTCCTCTAACTTGCTGATTCGATCCTCTGTTTGTTGTGTCCTCTAACTTGCTGATTCAATCCTCAGTGTGATTCATCCTGCTTTTAATTCCTTCCATTGTGGTCTTCAGTTCTGATACTGTATTTGTCATTTCTGTCTGATTCTATTTTATTATTTCAATTTCGTTTTTTATACTTGTTATCTCTTTATTTAGGTGCTCATAATGACTACCCATTGTTGCTCTAATTTCTTTGAACATCCAAACTATCATTATTCTAAATTCTGCTTCTGGTAATTTGGTTATATCTGGTTCATTAAGGTCCTTCTGTGGGGATTTCTCTTGATTCATTTGGTTTGCATTCCTCTGCCTGTCCATTTTGTCTGTGTATAAGCAAGTTGTGGCCACTGGAGTCCAGTAGGTGTTGCCTTTGTGTTCTCTAGGTGTGGTCTGTCTGCAGGCCCGTCACCCCCTCTGCCGCTGCCTAGGGCGGTTGGGTATGGGTGTTGCCAGCACCGGCCTACTGCAGCTTTTGCTGTGATTTCTGCCTCTCCTCCGCTCAGCTGGGGACCCAGCCCTTTTCTGGACTTCCGCCCAGCACCCACAGCCAGAGCCTGCTTGCCAGAGTTTCGCGGGTTGGGCAGGGCTTTTGACGTGTTCTCAGCTGTGAGCCTTGCCCGTCCAGAATTTAGCCCCGCCCTCGAGGCCAGGGCCCTCCTCGCTGGGTCGCAAACCATGGTTTATTGGGCCTGGCGTTTTTGCTGGCTTCCGCTCGTCCTGAACTCTTACCTGCTCCTGCGTTCGGAGCCCGCTCGTGCACGTAGGATGGCAAACCGCAGTTTCTCTGGTCGGGTGGGGCTAGTAGCGTGGGCTCAGCTGCGAGCCCCCGCTCGTTCTTGGTCCTTGCCCCGTCCCCGCAGTCAGGGTCGGCTTGCGCAGGGTCGCAGAGCAGATCTCTGCCCGTTTCTGGCCTCTTGCTTTGTCCCCACAGGTGGGATTACAGGCGGGTCCGCAGTTGCTGGACCGCTTTCACGCCTCTCCTCCACCCCTGCTGGGCTAGACTAAGCTCACACCGGCTTGGCCTCCGTCCACGCCGACAGAACCGCGTTTCAGCGTCTTGCCGCCACCATATCCTTCAGCAACCCTCGGCAGAGTAGGAAGGGCCCTAATACTCCATAGTGTAGGCCTGGGAGCTACCTCACTTGTTTCACAGCTCAAAACTGTCCAAACGCCTCTTCTAGGCTCTGGGACTGTAGGCTGGGGCTTGGTTCCTGGGACCCAGGTCCCTCCCTCCCCGCCAAACTCTCCTCCCACCACAGGGGTCTCTCCGGGCTGCCGTTTGCTCTGGGAGCTGGGCAGCCCTCTTCGTGTTTTTGCTATTCCTACCAGTCTCAGTTTGGCTTCTTCTGTGTTCCTTGGTTGAAGAGTCCACTTAGTTTAGTTCAAAGTTGGTTTATCCAGATGATGGTTCTTAAAATTGAGTTATAATCCACTTTGGTTCTGGGAGTTGGAAGTTGGTACGTCCGCCTACTCCGTCGCCATCTTGCTCCCCCCGCTCTCATGAGATTTTAAAACTGCTATGAACCAACACTAGAAGACATCCATATCCTATTTGGTCACTGCAGACACTTCTGTGACCCTAACTTAGAACAGCGCCAAGACAAAATGGAAAACAAGGGCGTCTGGGGGAAAGGATGCCTGCTGGTTGAGGGGATTAGTAGTGTGGGGACAGAAAAAACAAGAATGGGACAGACTTCCAAAATGTGACAGCAGGGAGGAAAAGGCAAATCCAATAACCACCAGGCTAAAGCAGCTATTAAGAGCTGTTAGCATGTCAGAGTCACGTGAAAGTCATGCTTATATCAGTGAGTCTATCTTCCTGTTCCCTCCTCCCTCATCATTTAGGCCATGAGATGGGAACCATTGTGCTATGCTTTATTTCTCTTATAGTAAAACGTTGCTCTTCATTACATAGAAAGTAGATGCTAATCATTGATTGTCAGTAAAATATGTGATGTGTCTGATAATGTATTTTCTTCTCTTTAACATTAAAATGCGATAAAGTAAATTTTAACATGCAGCATAATAGAGTGTTGTTCCAATCACTGCCACACACTTACCAGGAAATCAATTTTAAATTCAGTAAAAATTTATTACTTATAACAAATTGAAGAAAAACATTTAAAAACGTACCTGCAAGATTGTCAATTTCTTTCTCCTGCAGCAGACTGACTGCATCATCGTCTCCTTCCAGCATAAGTTCCGTCTCCGCGTTTTGATTCACAATAGCTTGACTTCTGAATGTTTTCTTCGACTTCACCACGTCTTCTTCAGTGCCTAGCCATAACCAAGATACAAAAATTCAGGTTATTCTGGCTATTTTGCTTTCAGTGAGTATGAGAAATAATTTATCACTTATTTCATAACTATATGCTGCTTTACATATTATTCCAAAACCATAGAACATTATTACCTTCTTTATCTTGTTTGTGCTTCTAAATAACTGAGAGAGACTGAGGGTGTAATCAGCTACTCTTGTTTCACAGATGAGGAAACAGGTTGACAAAGCAACAGGCTGCTCAAAGAGGTAGGATTTGGCCGGGGGCAGAGAAACAACTCTATAATCCACGTTGTGGGGCTCTAAGATAAAAAATCTGCACCTCAGGCACTGGCCCATTGGCTCAGCAGTAGAGCATTGGCCCAGTGTGTGGAAGTCCCGGTTTGATTCCCGGTCAGGGCACACAGGAGAAGCGCCCATCTGTTTCTCCACCCTTCCCCCTCTCCTTCTTCTCTATCTCTCTCTTCCCCTCCCAGGACGCAGCCCAGGCTCCATTGGAGCAAAGTTGGCCTGGGCGCTGAGGACGGCTTCATGGCCTCTGCCTCAGGGACTAGAATGGCTCCCACCACAACAGAGCAAATCCCAGGCAGAGTGTCGCCCCCTGGTGAGCATGCCGGTGGATCCAGGTTGGGCGCATGTGGGAATCTGTCTGACTGCCTCCCTGCTTCTGACTTTGGAAAAATACAAATAAATAAATAAATAAATAAATAAATAAATAAATAAATAAATAAAAAGATCTGCACCCCACCAAAAACTTGGTTTTCTGATCCATAACATTACAAAAGTCTACACAATTATATCTTTGTGTGAATTAGATAATCAACTAATCAGACTGTTTTTAAAAATAAATAGGTATGAGAAAAGAAGAAAGCATTCACATATGATGGAAGAAATGGTCATTGGTAAGATACAGAATGGTGGATTTAGGAAGGATGCAGACAAAGAATGTACTTCCTAATAGCTATTTCTTTAGCAATTAATAAAATAAAAGTTTTCTGAAGTGAGATCCTAATTTTGTTACATAAAATAGTACAAAAGGTCAAAATCCAAACACAAAAAAATTAGAAATATTAAAATGCTATCAAAATTTTCCCTAGACTTAACAGGTCAATCCATATGAAGGTTAGAAATCAAAATGCATTTTAATCTCTTATGAATTTGACTGCTTAACAAATACTTCAATATTTACAAATATCTGCTTTGGCAGGTGACACTGAACATAAAATTACCTGAACTTCAAGTAAATGATCTACATCTATATTTGTATATGTGTGTGTCTATATATACATAGCTTTGTATATACACTATATATATGTATATGTATGTGTGTGTGTGTGTGTGTGTGTGTGTGTGTGTGTATATATATATGAACACCTTTATTTCATACCTCTTGAAGTTGGAATTCAGCCTTCAAGAAAATGTTGTAATTTACTATGTTCTAGCAGTGGTGTTAGGATATAGGCTTCAAGGAGCAGCAATAACTCAGAAAACACTGTCCCATCTTATTCGGGGTAAAAGAGTACAAAATATATTTACTGCTCACAAAAGTTAGGGGATATTTCAAAATGAAAATGAAATGATAAAATATCCCCTAATTTTTGTGAGAAGTATATTTTTATAACTATTTCAGAGACAAAGAGTATTATTACAGATTGATGCCACATGGGAGGGGGGATTAAATGGGTTATTGTGCACTGTCCCTTCACTGGCCCAAACTGTGGACTGACTACTGAATGGTCCAGAACCTTATCTTAGTTTTATTTGCTTCCTTGGTGATAGCCAGTGCAACAGTAATCTTCTGGGTGTAGCTATCTTTATAATGTATTTGCGGCTTGGGTAGTAACTTAATTTGAGAAAACCGGAGCTGGCATCATCCAAGAACAAGAGGCAAGTCCAGTGATTAGTAATGGAGAAGACTTTCCTGAGGTCTTTATAGCTGTATTTCTACCAGACATTTTAGGCTGCAGAGTCCTAATTTCACACTTTCTTAACTGAACAAATCATTTGCTGCTTCTTCACCTCCTCCTATTTTGATTAACCCACTTATGGATGTCACAGACATGGGATTCATCCTGCAAGGTCACCACTGCTGCCTGGCTCCACCTGGCATTGTTTTGGCATGGAGGTCTTCCCTAGCTCCCCTACTCATACTATCGTCCATGCTTTTGTCACAGTGATTATTGTAAAATACAAATAAATTGAGTATACTTCCCTCCTAATATAGTTTATTAATTCCTTCCAAGGAACAACACTGAATGTAAGACTTACAGGATGAAGTCTAAATTCCTTAGGATGGCTGATCAAGACTTTTTATCCTCTTGTTACCAATTTTGTGTTATCTTTTCTTACTCCCCCATCAGCAATATGGGACCATATACAGCTTCCAAAATATATCATGTTGTTTCAGAGTCCTTTACCTGTGCTAAGGTTATTTTCTGTGTGTGGTATGTTCCTTCCTTCCTCCTTTGTTTGGCTGATTCCTACATGACCTTCAAAACTCACCTCCTTCAGGTGCCTTTCCTAACCAACCTCTGTGTACTTTCACAGTTTACAAGGACTCAGCCCCACTTTATAGGCTGGCTGTTTTGTTGCTTCTCCACTACTGTATAAACTAATTCTAATCTTTCTCCCTCCCTCCCTTCTTTTTCTCCCTCTCTCCCTCCCTTCTTTCCTTCCCTCCCTCCCACCCTCTCCTTCCCCTCTTCCTTCCTTCCTTCCTTTTTCCTTCCTCCCTCCTTCCCTCCCTTCCTTGTTTTCTTCTTTTTCTTTCTTTCCTTTTCTTCCTTCCTTCCTTTCGTTTTCTTTCTCTCTCTCTCTTTCTCTTTACATTTATTAGCATTTGTTTTATGCTGAATTTACTCCTGAGCTCTAATTTTTTGTTTCTTCAGTTTCTCAGTTTCCTCTGGGATGTCATTCCTTCTGTGCAGCCTCCTCTCTAATTCAGAAACAGTCTACTCTTTTTCTGGAGGATCTCTCCATGTGACCAGAAGAGCTCACATGTAGGCTAATCTGACACAAGTTCTGTGAGTTTTGCGTTGCCTCTCGGGAGCTCTGTTTGCCTGGATGTGCTCAATGATCAGAGGATCTACATCTATACCCTTCAGTTCACATCCTGCATTTTTAAACTTGTACAGCCATAATCCAGCACTCTTCTTGGACCACTGACCAGACATCTAGCCCCACTCTTTGGCCCGGGCACCCTACCAGCTCCACCATTGTAACTATGGATGACACAAATTGCTTCTGTAAAGCATCTGTAAATTGACATCTTTCAGATACTTGGTGGCTTTTTGGATAGGCATACCCTTAATGTCCTGGGAAGTTTCATGAGTGTTTTTCTTTTTAATTTTTATATATTACTTTTAGAGAGGAGGGACAGAGAAAGAGAGAGAAGGGGGAGGAGCAGGAAGCATCAAATCCGATATGTGCCTGAACCAGACAAATCCCGGGTTTCAAACAAGCGACCTCTGTGGTCTAAGTCGACACTTTATTCACTTCTCCACCATAGGCCAGGCTCATGATGTTCTTAAAGTGAACATGAAGATTTGAACCTCTTGATTTGCATCATTTTGTGTTCTTTTCTGGGTCAAGTGAATAGTGAACCATTTTCAGAGGTCACCTTGGGTGGCAGTGACTGCCACCAAACAGGTGTGTCACAAACATTTGCTGAACTGAGGTTCAAGTCTACCCACTCACGTTTCCTCCCTTTAATTTCTTCAGGTAGGTTTGCGTGCTCTTTCCCTTCAGCTCCCACACGCCTCATAAATCCTGTTGCTATAGTAGTTGTTGGCGTTGTAACTGCTTGTTCTGTGCACACTGCCTGGAAGCTGTTGATGATGGGGAACATGCTTCTGTCTCTGTCGTCTCAGTCCTGAGCACACTGCCCGGGACAGAACAAGCCCTGATGAACACCGAGTAAGTGGCTAGCCCAGAATGGAAAAGTTACCTCTGTATACTTTGTAAGCCAAGGATTCCAGGATATCTCAGAGATTCTTGGTGATTTGCCTTCGCATTGGGGAAAAATTTAAAAATCTATGTATTCACACAAAAGAAAACCTGGTTTTTTATATGAATTAGTCAATAAAGTCCTTTTTGTATGAGTCAGACTAATAAAGCAAGTGCTTCTTTGTATCATAATCATGTGTAATCTTTGTCATTAAAAAAACACAACAAATATTATATAACTCTTGAGTTATTAAAATGAAAACCTACCAGTAAAAATGAAGGTGAGCTCTGAAATGTATATTAAGCTTTTATTTTTATCTCCTCTAGTTTTAAAGCAGTAAAACAAATGTCTTTGAAAATATATTAGTAAATTAATCTGTACAACACATTAAACTCACCAGCCCTGTTGAAGTGTTACCAGCTTGTAGCTTAGTAAACTTCCTGATTTTATGAAACTGCAGCAAACATTTATCTAAATTAAAGTGTATGAGATGCAAAAGTGCTTTTCAATCACAATATCCTTTATGAATTAGAGCTTCATTCATCAAAATTACAGGCAAAAAGAGGTAAGGTCTCAGAGGGCTGTCTCATTACAAGGCTTATAAACACTGTCCTTAGAAAGAAATGGTTTAACACCCAACAAATCAAAATCTGATTGGAAAGAGAATTTATTTGAGATCATCTATCTTTAGAAGACATGTTGATCTGAGTGCACTTCTTGGCCTCTTTAGCCATTCATCAAGAAATTAATGAGCGAATACGACAAATCACTAGAATGCCTTAGATTTGAAAATGTGGATTATGTGTAAAGCTGGTTAGGATATACATATATGTTTATTTTCTAAGAAAACATTAAAATGCCATAAAATTTGGAAGGTTTCAGAATTTTAAAAAATGCCATCAAATTATAGACTAATGAAGCCAAATGCAAAATTGCACTTCTTTTATTTTCCACTTTATGCTACAAATAAATATAGGAATGCACTGGATACACATTAGATATCTCTGTAAATATATTTTGCTTGAAGCTCTGTATGTGCAAATGGTATCTCATACAGAATACCACATTATATGAACCTACATAAAGCTCCTCTTTCATAAAAATCCTCTTAACAAGGATCCATGTGAAACAAGTATATTTTTAAAGTGAAATAATGAGAACTAAAATTAATCTGGCACTCTTTACTATGCTCTAGTGTTATTAATACCATTATTATATTGTCATTTAAAACATTTGCTATCTTATTATATATATTTTTAAAGATTTATTGATTTTATATAGAGAGGTGGGGGGAGAGCGAGAAATATCAGCTCAGGGTTGCTTCACTTTAGTTGTTCACCGATTGTTTGTCATCTGTGCCTTGACCAGGCAAGCCTGGGGTTTTGAACCAGCGCCCTCCACATTCCAGGTCGATGCTCTACCCACTGCACCACCACAGGCCAGGTACTACTTCTGTTATTTTAAATAAGTATAAGTTAAAATATAGAAATGAAGTTGAAGATGCTAACTTATTTCTATAACATTCAGAGAAAATGTCTATCTTAAAGTCTGGACAATCAAACTAAAGGATTTATTTTATTTGTCCATCAAGTCCTTTTCTATTGATAAATAAAAACAGTGAATGTAAACAAAAATACTACCTTGTAGTTTATTTCTCTTTAAGGAATTACTCTATAATCAACTAAAACACATCTACTAATTTTAAAAAAGACTAATGTATAACAACAGATAAGCCATAGATTTTATATATATATATATATATATATATATATATATATATATATATATATATATATATGTGTCTAATGATATAATAAACCCGTGACAAACCAATTCTAGTGTAGCGTTAGGTCCTTACCAGTTTTATGCTATTGTTATTATTTATTTTGCAATACCTAATGAAATATGGTTGTCATTTGTGATTTGTTAAAAATGATACATGTATATTTATATGTGCATCTATCTCTCCAACTACCTCCCTGTCTCATGTTTATCTGCTACGTAAGAATACATTTTTAATGATATGTATCTATGCCATTTAAATACATGGTCTATGACGCATGATGTGGTTTATGCTTAACCTCATTATTTTACCCATTTGACCTCTTCACACCTTATATTCCCTAAAAGCTGAATATTTTTGTTCCCAAACCTTTAAGTTTGATATCTGTCATTTCTTTTACATGGAATTTGAATTCTCTTACCTGCCTTGTCCTTCAAAATTAAATTTAATTGATCACTCCTTTCTCTGTATAAACTTTGTATCTTATAATTCACAATATATTATCACTATTATTAATATATTTTCCCTGAATCTTTTATTTAGGTATTTTCTTATTAGACCTTAATTTCCAGTGTGTCTGGTGCCAACCAAAGAGGAAATCAATAAAAGTTTGTTGAGTTAGCTCATGAAAACATACACACAATTCACACAATAAGTGTGTTATATGCACGAGGCTTAATTTGAATTTCTTTTTATGTCCTCATAGATGAGGAAGCTGGATTAGGTGATTTGCAATTTTTACTTTATTTTGACTATAAACATCCATTAAGAACATATTAAAACCATATATCCAGATCAAATTGCTTAACTTCAGTTTTCCAATCTGTGAAAGAGGAGTATTTATCAACGGAATTCTCACAGGATTATTACAAAGCTAAAATAAAACAATGGATGCTAAAATACTTTGAAATGTGAGAAGATTTTTTATATAATAATCTTTCCACAATTTTTGATAAAATAAATAAAACAAATTAAGAGAATTGTAAAAGTTTACTATGTGCATAATTTAAAAATTATATTATAATAACAGATATTATGCAAATATGCATGGCTTTACAGACACACTGTATGATGTGCTAGAAAGGACCATAAGTAACATCAGTTGTTGATTCCTTTCTACCACTGCAAGGAGATGGGCAGAATGAAACTTTAGTCTCATTTTAAATTTATATAAATGTAATATATCAGGAAATCCTATAGTTCTTAAACATCTGAAAACCAGTTTCACAAGATGGCAATCTTTTCTGAACAAGTTCTTTTCAATATCTTCTATTTCATAATATAATGTTTTAGCTCTTAAAACGTGTTTTGACAAAATTACCCCTACGTAAAAATGCTGCAATGTATTTTCAAACCTACTTTCTTTTAGAATTATTAATTAAATAAGAATAATTTAAAATATTTTAAAGATTATTTTTTCTATTTAAAGATAAAATCAGAGCAATAACTACTTTTATAGAACAGTGCTTTTAGTAACTCTAATAATGTTATTTAATCCATTGAAAGGAAAAGATTTTAAGATAAATATAGCTTTCAACTAATTACATTAGACATGGTGACATGATCTCAAGAAATAATATGTATGATTCTATTTACTGAGAATTTTACAACTTTGAACATTTCAAAAAGAAAAGAATGTTTACAATTATATTGAGTAACCTGTCACTCAAATATATTTTATGCCAAACTTAATGTGAGACAAATGCAGGACTGGCATACATAGCACACACTGTACTATAAAAATCGTTTACTAAAAAGTAAATGTTTTTCTTTGTAAGTAATTTAAATTCAAAATTAAATTTTGTGTTTCATTTTGTAGCACAGGCACAGTATTTTCTTTTTTAAGAAACATAAATAATAAAGAGATAAAAGTGAAGACCTACTAAATAAAGACTAAGGACTGAAACAATCATTTTCTATATAGTACAGAATTAAAAACCAAACAGCCTTGGCAGTAGAAAAATCCTAATGATATAACCTGTTAGTGATACAGGTTACAAATAAGATAGGTTCTGTAGGTTTGTTCTTAAGTTGAATCCGCATGTAAGTTGGAACAGGTATATTTACATATTAAATGTAACTTAGATGTCTGTCTTAACATGTACAGTATTTATTTTTATCTTTATGTGCATATAAATACCTAAATTTCAAACCTTCAGAATCTATTACAGTGGGCTTCTTGCAAATTCTTCCCTCTGTAATTCCTGATGCTGAGTCAGGAACCTCACTTTATCAATACAAAATCATTGGATAAAAGCAAGTGTTTTCATAAAAAACGACTTTCTTTTTAAATATAGTTTCTATTTGTTGTTTCACACAGACTTTAAGTAAAAATCTAAGTATGTAGTTATTGGTCAAATTTAATAAGTACAGATAAAAAATGTGGACCGTTTAGACATTGAGTTCCTCTCTTCTTACTTGTGGGTACTTTAGTTTGAATGCACTGGCTATAACAGTGATTTCCACTTCAGTTCAGATTTTATCAACAGAGAATATATATAATCCAAAATAGATATCTATATTATTGTAAAATTAAGAATCCAAGACAGCAGGTTTAAAATTGTAATGAACTTGATTCAGAAATGGTAGTCATTACCTAAATCAACAACTGATGTTATTTATGGTCCTTTCTAGCACATCATACAGTGTGTCCGTAAAGTCATGGTGCACTTTTGACCTGTGACCAGTCAAAAGTGCACCATGACTTTACGGACACACTGTATAATTAGAGTACAGTATTCTTTGTGCTTTTTACCAGGTGAGGAACTTGTACAGACTTTTGATTGTTTTCAACTAGACATAGACATTATATCTGCAGGTAGGCTTCTCTCTGAAAAGCTCGAGGAAAATTCTTCAGCGGTATAGTAAAGAGGTAGAATTAGCAATATGGACATTAATTAAGATGAAATGCTCACAGAAATTATTCTAAGTAGTAAATCCATACTCAGATTAGGTGAACTTGTAAATGATTTATAGGAGTATAAGAAATAAGAAAATGGTTAGCTAACATCAACAGTTATTGCTCAGTGGAAAAGGACACTAAGGACACTTGCAAGTAAGAGAACTGGATCAATATTAACGTGATTTTCATTTCATGCTTCCCCAACTCCAGAAAGCTGACAATATACTCTGATTACGTGAACTGCCTCAGAGTAACACAGAAAAAGCTATTAGAGCAAGAGGTGCAAAGGGAATGCACTTTTTATATTGACAGGCCTGCTAATAGAGTGTACTGATTTTCAAAGACATGCAATGCATTTTTACAATTTGGGTCTGACAGCAAAAATGGAATTTCATTTATTCCTAATTCAAAATATTCATACATAAGCAATATTTCTTAGAGCAGACCAACAAAGGGGATATTCATAAACAGCATTTTTAAACTGAAAAATGCAATTAAAACGGTGCAAGAAACTACTATTAAATTTAACTATGGTATTATATAAGTATGAAATGCTAACTTAATAAAACTTCTTAATGGAGTGAATAAAAAACTGCATTCTATGCTTTTTAAAGGAAATTTGATAAACTATATTTTAAGAATATATATTAGATGATAAATATGGATTCCCTCTACATTTTAGACCAAATGTTACTTAGTGCAGATTTTAAATATTTTAAAGAATTTCATTATATTAAAAATCACATGACACACAACTTGTGGAAAATGCTAAAACATATAGAAAACTTGGCTCAATTAAGAACCCTCTAAATATCATAAAAAGCAGATATTATGCATTATTTATCTTTGTGATTGAGTATCTAGCATAGTGTTTGGTCCCTATGTTGCAGTATACTTAGAAAAAGACTAGCATGAAATAAATACTTCAAGAATGGTAAAGATGGCTACCTTTACACGCTTGTCTATCAGTGATTTCCCCGCGCACCCTTAAATCTTTTTTGGCATAGTCTGGATTTTCTACAAAGAGCATGTTTCTTTTTAGGAAGGAACGAAGGGAGAGGGGAGATGGAGGAGAGGAAAGAAAGAGAAGGAAGGAAGTGAAGAAGAAAGGGTGAGAGGGAATTGAAGGAGGAGAGGAAGGAATGGAAACAAGAACAAAGAAAAGAGACCTTGCATCATGAGTCAAGAGGGGAGCCGGCAGATGACTAGCAGAATGGAAGGGAGAAAGTTTTGGCAACTGCTGGAATGAAAGAAAAGTTTAACTGGACACTTTGAATGCAGGCTGAGGGGGTGGGGTTTGACATTTTCTGGCTCTGGATGGCAGGCATCATTAACCTGGGGCATGATGCTTAGATTTTCTTTTTAAAATCGGTCATAAAATTCAGTGTGGAAACGTTACTTTAAATATCTGGGAAACAGGATAGGGCATGTTTTAGATAGGTAAACAACTGACTTAGCGATATGGAAAAAAGAAATATAACAAATTTTTTTCTTTAATTATAAAAAAGAATAGCAAAGAAATGTAGGTGATGATATAGGTGATTTAAAGCACTTTAAAAGCATACACCAAAAAAATTTAAAAAATATGTTTTGATAAATGACAGAGAATACACACCCTATGAATGACACTAAGTTAGTCTATATTGATATACCTTTATAGATGATAGGTTAGAAGAGTAGGTCAAAATGATGCAGGTAAGTTTAGAGTTGGAAATGTTCAACAATGCTCTTGCACTTATGAAAATTTCAAATTTATTGACAGCAACACACTGTACAGTAGGAAAATATTTAGATTGAGTTTTTGCTGGATCAACCATTTTATTAATTAGCATGTCACTTAATTTTTATGGTCTATCATTTTCCCATATAAAAATCCTCTTATGGCTCTATTTATGAATTCCTCACAATATGATTCCAAACAGCTTTCTTAGCCTCATGTTCGTACATCTCCCCACACTTTTCTCTGCTCCATCACACAGCACCATTTTCCATTCCCTTGACACCTTACATTAGATTGTGTGGTCTCTTTTTCCACATTGCCACCATCCAAGTTACTGGCTTGAGAAGATCTCCATGCATCATTTCAACAATAGCTAGAATTTATTTCTTCAGTTAAACAGCCCCCTTCACTGAGTTCACACAGAAATTTTATTACACATTGATGAATATATTTATCATATTGTATGGTAGCTACTTATAAATGCAACGGGGTGTGAACATTATGAAACATTAATTTAACATAATACTATATATAGAGAATCCTAAAGATTCTATAAAAAGACTACTAGAACTGATAAATTCAGTAAAATAGCAAGATAAAAAATAAATATGCAAATCAGTTGCATTATAAAATACCAATAATCAACTGTCAAAAGAGAAACAAGAAAACAACCCCATCCACAATTGCTTGCAAAAGAATAAATACCTAGAAATAAATTTAACCAAGGATGTAAATGACCTGTAGTCAGAAAATTATAAAACATTAAATAAAGAATAAAGAACATACAATAAGTGGAAACATATACCATGTTCATGGATAGAAAAAATTAACATCATAAAAATGTCCACACTGAGTGAAAGATGTCAATGGAGTAGGTGAATATTCCAACTGCTAACTCCCAGGACTCAATTAAATGACAACTTAATTTAAGAATAATCATCCTGAAAAGCCAAATTTGGACCGAACGAAGAGGAGTCTATAACCAAGGATCACAGAAGAAGCCACATCGAGACTGGGAGGAAGGGTGGAGATGTGGAAAGGGCTGCTCCACTCCCAGAAGTGAGTGGCAGCTGAGGGTCCGGAGGGACACTTACTGCAGGAAGGGTTTCCCTGAGAGGTGCGGAGGCTCAACACCAAGCCCTGAGCATACAGAGCCTAGAAGAGAAGCCCACACAGCACTTAGCAGTGAAAAGAGCTGGGTTTCTGTCTGTGAGAGACAGAGCTCTCAGACAGACAGAGCTCTCAGAGAGACAGGCTCCATTTTAAAGGGTTCACACAAAAAGTCTCGTTCATAGGCACTTAGCTGGGGCTTCAGTGGAGAGAGTGTTGAGAAGATTAGAGTTGCATAAGGACAGTGTAAAGTTGGAGGCCAAAGAAGGGACACTATGGAGGACAGTCACTGGAACCCGTGTGCTGAGTAAATCTCTAGTACTTTAGGTACCATATTTCTTGGGTGGAGTAGTCCCCTCTTAGTGGCACTAGCTGGGGGGGGGGAAGAAACAACTGCTCTGCCCTTGGGAGTACCTCTTGCTCCAGTCAGGGTGACTGGATCATGCTGAGAAGCCAGGAGGCAGGGACACATCAGTGACTCAGTTTTCTGGTGCTGAGGCCGGGCTTCCCCCCCATGCCTCTATTGTCCTGAGTCTAAGACTGATAATTCCACCTCACAGGAGACTCAGTGAAAACTGTCCAGAGTGCAGGCAGATCATACCTCTGGGTTTCAGAGGCCATAACCACTTGACTCCTGGGGCCACACCCTACTGAGGTCTGTAAAAAAAGTCTGGACAGGCTGACATCTGGGTCTAGGGGCAGAGCCTCACCTACTATCCTTCCTAATCCTTGAATTGCTGTAGGCGCTAGACTCTAGCAGAGGTTTGTTCAGTGGCTGAGCACAATAAGCAGCCAGCAAGCAGACAGAGGCTGCCGGAGGCAGGACTCAGGGAACCGTGGCCTTTGAAATGGACCCTACCCCAGGACCAGTGTGGGTAAAAGCCAACCTAGGTGAGCTGCTTGGTATTTACATGTGCACCTGGGCCAAGCAGAAGTAGCCAGAAACTCTGGATTGCTTGTAGCTCCTAGAAGGTTGCTGAGGGCGTCATGGGCAGTGTCTCCCACTGATCTGTGCTGGGTACCTGCCAGGGAGGACCAGGGATGGCACATACAGTGGCCAGCTGCAGACAACACCAGTTCAGCAGGGCTGGGTGCTAGATATCCTGCACTGCTGGGCTGTATTCCATAGGGGGAAGGAAGAGAGGCTTGGAGCATGGACATTAAAAGTGTGGGTCATGTGAGCCTATTGTTGGATCTGGTCGAGGGGTTTAGCCACTTTCTGTGGGGGCACACTCAGCCTAAGGAAAGGACTCTTTTAGTCTATCTACCTGAGACCAAGGTCTCACCCGCTGCTAGAACTTCTGCAGAGGGGACTGTTGGGCCCACCTCGATCTGAACCTGCTGCTCACCTTGTTGGGGAGAAATAAAATTTGAGTATCCATCAGTGGCTGAGGGATTAGGTTCTGGAGTAGGGGCCACGTTCCCTGTATTGAGCTCCTGACCAAGAGCCCCTGAAGTAGGGGGTCCCAATAATGTTGTTTTCCCAACTTCAGCTGACCTAACCCAACAAGCTTACAACCTGCAGAGGTCTTGGTTGGGTGAGGTCAGTCTGGGCCCATACTATAGTCTTTCTGCATAAGACTCTGTGGAAAGACCAGGCAACTGCATGAGGAACTGCAGCAGCAGAGAAGTGGAGGTAAATCTTATGGAGCTTAAGGCTTTTACAGAGCTGCTTTCATCTCTAAGCCAAAGGAAGCTAATCGTTATTCATAGGTTGGTCCCTACCACACTACCCAGGCACAGAAAACGAAGATACAAACAGCAAAAGAGCAGTAGCTGCGGACAGGTAGCCCAGAGGGTTACAAACAAGCTGACACCAACCCAAGAAGATGTAGAATGCAAACAACCAGTAGTGAGTGGCAGACAGCACCAAACCTAGACTCAGCTAGTGACACTAGCAGCACTCCCAAAGGAGCAGTCTAGCTGTCACCAGACACTGGACAACAAATACACCAAACAGGACAGACACTGCACAGTGTCTAAAACAAATGATCAAGGTTGACCCTTATAGTCAGCCAACCTGAAGGAATAACTGTACCCACAAAAGGTCCAACTGCATTTAATACTCACAACAGGAATGAAAATAGTACACTCAAGAATCATTCCTAGAACAAAGAAAAGTGGTGGCCTGGAGGTCAGTATGACTAAACCCAAGTTTCTCACAAAAACAACCCAAAAAGTTCGAAGTCAGACAGTGCTATCTAATACACAGACAAAACGGGCAAAGAAATACAACCCAAATGAATCAACAACAGAAATACCCAGAAAAAGAACTGAATAAAATGGAAGTAACTAAATGACCAAATGCAGAGTTTAAAATCATGATTTTTAGGATGCTCAAGCATCTTAGAACAACAATGCATGGTCATAATGAACACTTAAATAAAGACATAGCAAGCATCAAAAAGGACATTGAAATCATACAAAACAACCAGTCAGAAATGACAAATACAGTATCAGAAATGAATTCTGCACCAGAAGGAACCAACAGCAGGCTGGATGAAGCAGAGAATCATATCAGTAATTTAGAAGACAAAATAAAGATAAGTAGAGAAGTAGAGCAGAAAAATGAAAAGAGATGCAAAATGACTGAGTAAACTCTAAGAGACTTCTGTGACAACATGAAGAAAAATAACATCTACATCATAAGGGCTCCTGAAGGAGAAGAGAACAATCGAGATAAAGAACATGTTTGAAGAAATCATAGCTGAAAATTCCCTCAACTGATGAAAGAAAAAGTCACACAAGTTCAAGAAGCACAGAGAGTCCCATTAAAGAGAAACCCAGGGAGGCCAACACCAAGACACATCATAATTAAATGCCAAAGTTATGAGACTAAAAAGGGTACTAAAAGCTGCAAAAGAAAAACAGTTAATTGCCTAAAGAGGAGCCCCCATAAGAACAACATCCAACTTCTCAACAGAAACACTTGAGGCCAGAGGGAATGGCAAGAAATATTCAAAGTAATGCAAAACAAGACCCTACAACTAAGACTAGTTTATCCAGCAAAGCTATCATTTAAAATTGAAGGAGAAATAAAAAGCTTCCCAGGGGGAAAAAAAAAGACTCAAAGAATTAATTACCACCACTAATAGTACTGCAAGAAATGTTAAGGGACCTGCTATAAAAAGAGCAAAGGTAACCTTAAATGTAAATGGATTAAATGCTCCAATTTAAAGACAGGGCAGCCACATGAGTAAGAAAATAGGACCTGTATATATGCTGTCTATACAAGAGACCCACCTCAGAACAAAAGATGCACATACACTGAAAGTGAAGGGATAGAAAAAAGTATTTCACTCAAATGAAAAATAAAAATAAAGCTGGGGTAACAATAGTTATATGGGACCAAACAAACTTTAAAACAAATGCAATAGTAAGGGATAAAGAAGGTCACTACATAATGATAAAGGGAGCAATCCAACAGGAGGACATAAGCATTGTAAATATTTATGCACTTAATATAGGAGCACCTAAAAATATAAAGCAGATTTTGATAGACATAAAGGGTGAGATTGACAGAAATACTATAATAGTAGGAGATTTTAATACCCTACTAACATCAATGGATAGATCCTCCAGACAGAAAGTTAACAAAGAAACAGCAGCCTTAAATGACACATTAGGTCAACTGGACTTAACTGATATCTTCAGAACCTTTCACTCCAAATAAGCAGAATATACATTCTTTTCAAGTGCTCATGGTACATTCTCTTGGATAGACCACATGTAAGGACACAAAATGAGTATCAATAAATTTAAGAAGATAGAAATCCTTCCAAGCATCATTTCTGATAACAATGGCATGAAACTAGAAATCAACTAAAATAGAAAAAGATTCAAACACTTGGAGGCTAAATACCATGTTATTAAATAACAAACGGGTTAACAATGAGAACAAGGAATAAATAAAAAATTTCCTTGAAACAACTGAACATACAACAATTCAAAATTTATGGGACACAGCAAAAGCAGTACTGAGAGGGAAGTTCATAGCATTACAGGCATACCTTAAGAAGCAAAAAAAAAAAAAAAAAAAAAAGCTCAAATAAACAACCTAATACTGCATCTAGAAGAACTAAAAAAAGAACAAACAAAGCCCACAGGAAGTAGAAGAAAGGAAATAATAAAGGTCAGAATGATAGAAATAACATAGAGGCTAAAAAAACAATACAAATGATCAATGAAACCAAGAGCTGGTCCTTTGAAAATGTAAACAAGATTGATAAACCTTTAACCAGACTCATCAAGAAAAAAGAGAGAGGACTCCAATAAATAAAATTAGAAATGGAAGTGGCGAAGTAACAACTGATACCACAGAAATATAAAAAATTTTAAGAAAATACTATGAATATCTGTATGTCAAAAAACTGGGCAACCTAGGTGAAATCGTTAAATTCCTAGAAACATAAAATCTCCAAAACTAAATCTATAAGAATCAAAAAACCTAAACAGACCAATTACAACAAATGAAATTGAAATAGTTATCAAAAAACTCCCAGCAAACAAAAGTCCTGGACAAGATGGCTTCACAGGCGAATTTTACCACATGATCAAAGAATAACTAATACAGTACCTACCCTTCTCAAGCTATTTCAAAATATTCGAGAGGAGGAAATACTTCCAATATCCTTTTATGAGGTGAGCATAGTCCTCGTTACAAAACCAGGCAAAGACACTACAAAGAAAGAAAACTATAGGCCAATATACCTGATGAACTCAGATGCTAAAATTCTCAAAAAAATATTTACAAACCGAAGCCAGCAATACATGAAAAAAATCATACATCAGGATCAAGTGGGATGTATTCTGCAGAGCCAAGGCTGGTAACAATATTTGTAAATCAATCAATGTGATTCATCACATAAACAAAAGGAAGGAAAGAATCACATGATAATATCAATAGATGCAGAAAAAGCATTTAATAAAATCTAGCACCTATTTATGATCAAAACCCTCAGCAAAGTAGGAATACAGGGAACATACCTCAACATGATAAAGGCCATGTATGATAAACCCACAACCAACATCATACTCAATGGAGAAAAGTTAAAAGCAATTCCCTTAAGATCAGGAACAAGGCAGGAGTGCCCACTTTCACCACTCTTATTCAACATAGTTCTGGAAGTCCTAGCCACAGCAATCAGACAACAAGAAGAAATAAAAGGCATCCAAATTGGAAAACAAGAAGTAAAACTATCATTATTTGCTGATGACATGATACTGTATGTAGAAAACCTTAAAGTCTCAGTCAGAAAACTACTAGACCTGATAAATAAATTCTGCAAGGTGGCAGGATTTAAAAATAATATTAAAAAATCATTGGCATGTTTATACACCAACAATAAACTGTCTAAAAGAGAAATTAAAGAAACAATCCCCTTCATTACTGCAACAACAACAAAAAAATAAAGTACCTAGCAGTAAATTTAACTAAGGAGATAAAAGACTTGTACTCGAAAAATTATAAAACATTGATAAAAAAATTCAAGGATGATACAAACAAGTGGAAGCATACACCCAAAGCAATCTATAAATTTAATGCAATTCCTATCAAAATACCAGTGGCATACATAGAAAAAATATTCCAAAAATTTATATGGAAACAAAAAAGAACACGAATAGCCTCAGCAATCTTGAAAATAAAGAATAAAGTGGGAGGTATCACACTTCCTGATATCAAGTTATACTACAAGGCTATTGTACTCAAAACAGCTTGGTACTGGCATAAGAACAGGCATACAGATCAATGGAACAGAACAGAGAACCCAGAAGTAAACCCTCACCTATATGGACAATTGATATTTAACAAAGGAAGTAAGAGCATACAATGGAGTAAAGACAGTCTCTTTAATAAATGGTGTTGGTAAAACTGGACTGGTACATGCAAAAAAATGAAACTACACCACCAACTTACACCATTTACAAAAATAAACTCAAAGTGGATAAAAGACTTAAATGTAAGTCGTGAAACCATAAACATCTTGAAAGAAAACATAGGCAGTAAACTCTCCAATATCTCTTGTAGCATTATTTTTGCTTATTTATCTCCACAGGCAAGTGAATTAAAGGACAGGATGAACAAATGGGACCATATCAAGCTAAAAAGCTTTTGCACAGCAAAAGACAACATGAACAAAATAAAAAGAGAACCCAAACAATGAGAGAATATATTCAACAATACATCTGATAAGGGTTTAATAACCAAAATTTATAAAGAACTTATTAAACTCAACACCAAGAAGGTAAATAATGTAAATTAAAAATGGGTAAAAGAACTGAACAGACACTTTTCCAAAGAGGACATACCAATGGCCAATAGGCATATGAAAAAATGTTGAACATCACTAATCATTAGAGAAATGCAAATTAAAACCACAATGAGATATCATCTCACACCAGTCAGTATGGCACTCATCAGCAAAATGACACATAATAAGTGCTGGCGAGGGTGTGGAGAAAAGGGAACCCTCCTGCACTGCTGGTGGGAATGCAGACTTGTGCAACCACTATGGAGATATGGGGTTTCCTGAAAAATTTAAAAATAAAACTACCTTTTGACCCAGCTATTCTTCTTTTAGGAATATATCCTAAGAACACCAAATGACTGATTCAAAAGAAGACATGCACCCCCATGTTCACTGCAGAATTGTTTACAATAGCCAAGATCTGGAAACAGCCCAAGTGTCCATCAGTGGATGAGTGGATTAAAAAGAAGTGGTACATATAAACAATGGAATACTATGCGGCTGTGAAAAAGAAGGAACTCTTAACTTTCGCTACAGCATGGATGGACCTGGAGACTATTATGCTAAGTGAAATAAGCCAGGCAGGGAAAGACAAATATCATATGATCTCATTCATGTGTAGAATCTAATGAACAAACTGAACTGAGGAATGAAACAGAGGCAGAGGAGAGATCACAGGAAGCAGAACGGCAGCTGTCACAGGGCAGGGGGATGAGGGGATGGGATCAGAGAAGGTAAAGGGATTCGTGAAATTATATATACATAATACAGAGATATAGATAGCAGGATAGCAAATCCTAGAGAGAAGAGGGGAAGGTGTTGAGTGGAGGGAGGCTAGGAGGATGTGGGGGGGCACGTGGATGAGGGGTGAAGTAGTATTTGGTGGGACACTTGAATCCATGTAAACACAATAAATTAAAATTAATAAAAAAAATATCCATACTATCCAAAGCAATCTATAGATGAAACAGAATTCCTATCCTAATGCCAATGGAATATTTCAAAGAACTAGCACAAATGTTCCAAAAAATTCATAAGGAACCAAAAAAGACACCAAATAGCAACAGTAATCTCGAGAAAGAGGGAAAATGTTGGAGGAATCACACTACCCAATCAAACTATACTACAAGACTATAGTAATTAAAACAGCATGGTAACTGGCATAAAAACAGAACATATAAATCATTAGAACAGAATGAGAGCCCAGAAATAAACCCACACCTGTATTTTCAACTAATATTTGTCAAAAGAGGTAATAACATGCTATGGAATAGTCAATTCCATAAATGATGTTGAGAAATTTGGACAGATATGTGCAAAAAAAAATGTAGACCACCTTCTTACACCATACACAAGAATAGACTCCAAATGGATAAAGACTTAAATGTTAGACTCAAAACCATAAAATATCTTAAAATAAAAACATAGGCAGTATCATCTCAGACATTTTCATAGCAATATTTTTCTGCTATGTCTTTTTGGGCAAGAAGAAAAAAGAAAAAAAAAACTGGGACTACATCAAAGTGCAAAGTTTTTGCATATCAAAGGAAACCATCAACAAAATGAATAGATAACACACCGAATAGAACATATTCGCTGATA
Organism: Rhynchonycteris naso; assembly: GCA_037038555.1. NCBI lineage: Eukaryota > Metazoa > Chordata > Mammalia > Chiroptera > Emballonuridae > Rhynchonycteris > Rhynchonycteris naso. The sequence goes on along the minus strand of CM072998.1, from coordinate 111,072,690 downwards.
TATCTGACAAGAGTTTAATATCCAAAGTTTATAAGGAACTTATAAAATTCAATACAAACCCCCTCCCCCAAACAATTCGATCAATAATGGACAAAGATCTGAATAGACACTTCTCCAAGATGACATACTCCAAGTAGACAAATGAAAATATGTTCGACATCACTAATCATTAGAGAAATGCAAATTAAATCCTCAATGAGAGGCTCTTGCCAGAGTGGCTCAGTGGAAAGAGTGTTGGTTGTCTGGGCACTCTGAGGTTACAGGTTCAATCCCCAATCAGTGCACATTCAAGAAGCAATCAATGAGTGAACAATTAAGTGGAACAATAAGTTGATGCTTCTCACTTTCTCTCTTTTTCCCTTCCTGCTTTCCTCTGTGTGTGAAATCAATGGGAAACACACACACACACACACACACACACACACACACACACACACACACACACACACTGAGATATCACCTCACACCTGCCAGAATGGCTTTCATCAACAAATCACAAAAGAGTGTTGGCAAGGGTGTGGAGAAAAGGGAACCCTCCTGCACTGCTGGTGGGAATACAGACTGGTACAGCCACTGTGGAAAACAGTATGGAGATTCCTCAAAAAATTAAAAATGGAAATACCTTATGACTGAGCAATTACATTTCTGGGAATATATTCAAAAAAAATCCAAATAACTAATTTGAAAGAATATATGCACTCTTGTGTTAACTGCAGTATTATTTACAATATCCAAGATTTGGAAGGAGCCCAACTGTCCATCACTAGATGAGTGGATAAAAAAGCTGTGGTACATTTACACAACAAATAGTACTCAGCCACAAAAAGACAGAAATCATAACTTTTGGGTCAGCATGGATGGACCTGAAGATTTTTATGCTAAGTGAAATAAGCCAGTCAGAGAAAAACAAGTACAATATGATTTCACTTATATGTGGAATTCAAGGAACAAAATAAACTAACAAACAAAAAAGAAATAGACTCATAAATGCAGTGAATAGACCACCAGCTGTCAGATGGAAAGGGGGTTGAGGGTTGGGTGAAAAAGGTGAACAGATTAAGCAAAGCAAAGCAAATCCCTGATAGACACAGACAAAAGTATGGTGATTATGGGAAAAAAGTGGGGTGGGGGGAGGTAGACAAGGGTAAAGGAGGGTGTAAAAGGTGATAGAGGAGACGTAACTTGGGGTGGTGAACACACAACACAGTATACAGATGATGTGTTCTAGAATTTTACATCTGAAACCTACATAATTTTATTAATCAATGTCACCCCATTATTTTCAGTGAAAAACATATACATATAAGCATGATTATAAATAGTTCCATGCCACTCTGCTCCAAATAGATTAATATAATTTTGTCAGTTCCTTAGCTTTAAAAGCTTTTGATGCTCTAAGTGGAATAAAGTACAGACATAAAAAATATACTTCAGAATTTGAAAATAGCATACTTAATAGACCTATTCCACAGAAATCCTGTCCTTCAGTGCTGCTACTGAAAATGATGACTGTATGTGGGTAAACCGTAAAATAAACCAATTATCAATTAAATAAAAATAGCAGCTAAGGTACATAATATTGTCTTAATGTGGATACTCTAAGTGGAATAGAATAATTCCTGCCCTCATTGGGTTTCTTAGCCTTCAGATTATGAAACATCCATCTAAAATCAAAATATATTCTTAAATGTTTACCAAGAGTCTTGTTACCAAGTGCAAGATATTGGGGCCTTTCAAAGAAGTAAGTTAGGCCTTTTTATGCCTCTGTGCTTTAGTAATTACCATTATCATCTTTGCTCTTCCCTCCTCACCTGGTAAATGCCCAGTCTTCTCTCAGGACAGGTTATAAAGTAGTTACTTTGTAGTTGAAGCTGACCCCGTCACTAGGCTCAGCGTTAGTCACCATTTTCCTTGTGCTCCTTTGTGAACCACTACCTCTTTCTATGATAATCTTTGAGAGTATTTCCTTCCACGAGCCCGGAATTTTTTTAACCTAGCTACCAATGACATTTTCGGTTGGAGTTCTGTTGTTGTGTTGTTCTGGGGGAGCTCTCCTTGGCATTCATGGTCTCTAACCATTATGGTCCTTACAGTACCCTGCTTCCACCTCCATTGGGAAGCGCCACCCTGAACTACTACTGTATGAGTTAGGGAAAGGTAGAAACTGTGTTTCTGCATCTGAAACCAGCAACTAGCACATGCGTGGCATGTAAAGGATAATAAATGTATTTAAATTAATAAAGTTTCTCGATTCCTCCGAATCTGTTTACAGCCTGCAATCCAAAGCTCCGACTGAAAAGCAGGGGAGCTGCTGAAACTGTTGATATAAAAAGCTACCCAGAATTTGTGAGAGGCATCTATAATCATTTTATCACAGCATTATATAATCTGTCTTAGTTATTGTGAGAGATTATAAAAACCATAGAATAAAGACAAAGCCATGACATTAAAATATGACAGAGTCACCAAGACGAGCTGAGAGGACACCCTGCTTATCTCTCCTCTCCTTTAAAAAATGTACATCATGGCCTGACCTGTGGTGGCGCAGTGGATAAAGCGTCGACCTGGGAACATTGAGGTAGCCAGTTCAAAACCCTGCACTGGTTTGGTCAAGGCACATATGGGAGTTGAGCTTCCAGCTCCTCCCCCCTTTCTCTCTTTCTCTCTCTCTCTCTCTCACTCTGTGTCTCCTCTCTAAAATGAATAAAATAAAAATAAAAAACAATGTACATCATTAACATTTTAAAAAAGATTATTTAAATCCTAGTCAGATGATTTATTCATTACGGTTATGGCGATTCAATTAATAATTGAACACCAAAGCAAATGGACTTATCAATGACCAATACTAAGACATTTGCTAGGGTCCCTACATAATAAACAATAGGTGATTTAGTTATAAAATCAAATCACCTTTCTCAAGTGTAACTGTAAACTCTTCAAACACTAAAATCAGAAAAAATATAAAGTCAGGTAACTTGAAGCTCCTTTCTCAACAACTGTACTGCTGCGTATTTTTATTTGCAGTGCTTGATGACTGCCAGTAGCATACTACCGTGGCCATGTGTAAACCATCAAAACTAATTTAATTCCAGATTCATTATAGAGCCGCTTTTATTCATCAAGGTCAAATCTTGGTGGCTTCATAAGCTTAGATAAATCAGGTGTTAAGCAGACACATCTCTGAGGAACCGAAAGATGTCCTCATTTGCAGTTCTCAGCATATCTTATTATTTATTGCCAAAGAAATGACTGATTAACTTCATCATCATTGCTCTGTGTTTTTTTTTTTTTTTATCTCTGGCTGAAGCAGCCTGCCGTCCTCTGGAATGCCTGATGAGACCTATTTAAGATGTTGTCTTTGATCACAGACGTCGGGAGCTGGCAAATCAGGCTTTGATAAAACATTGTTCCACTATAATTTAGGAAGGGATAGTATCCTAAATGATAACTGACAGTCAACAAAGACCGCAAACTTATTAAGACTTGTACTATTCTTCAACAGCATAATCACTAAGCATCAGAAATGCCCGGAAGTTAACTAGTATAGGTTTTATTTAAATATACAAATAATGTATACATCCCTCCCTTTTTCAATCATTTCCTTATTAGCTTATTTTCCCTGAAGAAAAAATACTTACAGGTCAGAAGATTAATTTATGAGTTTTAAATATTTTCCTTATTCTCAATTTCTATGGTCCATAAAATTCCTGGTAATCAATTAAGTTTATACTTATATGAGATTTTACTATTAAAACTCTCCTATATAACACATTCAATACATACAACATTAGAATTAAACACCAGGAAAAAAATTACATGCCTCTAGGTTTTTATTAAGCCCATTTCAACACCAGAGGCTGTATGTATATCAAATCACACCAAATCTTTTGCACATGACAACCTCATAAATTATTCAACTCATTAGTATTACTAAGAAGCATGAAAAACTCCATCAGTGTTAAGGATGATTTCCAACTGAAAAAGGTCAAACAAAAGTTTTAATAATGAAATCTAATGGAAAGCTTTACAGAGTAGGTATGAACTAAAATTACTGTCTTTATGTCTCCCTGAAAATATATTCAATTTATTCATTTAAAAGAAAGCATTGTTAATACATTTGTTTTGTGGATCCAAATAAATTGCCCAAAGAGAATGTCAAGAAACCCAAATTATGGCTAATTATATCTGTCCATCACATGCAAGTTCAACCATAATCTAATCTAAAATGTTTGATTGAATTAAAGAAAAAATCAAGTAATTTAAAACATTTTTACTAAAACACTGAGTCTGTTAATTCAGTTTCAGTTATCATACATATTACTAGAGGCTCACATTCGTGAAACAATGAACTACAGGAACAAGGAGACCAGACAGTGTTCAAAACACCAGCGATTGCTTGGATGACCATGTATTTATTCCCAATTAAGTAATTTAAAGTTATTCCCTCAGCTTGTACAACGTTAAAATTCTGAAAACTTTGATCACTAAGTCAATTATTTCTAGTCTAGTTTGAATGTTCTATTTATAAAATATTCTGTTGTTTCTGAAACATTTTTGCCACAATGTGGGTGAATATATAAAAATATTTTTGACCAAAGATTATAGTGGAGTTTCTGTGCATCTAACGTGTAATTTGCAGATAGGATTTACAGGGAAACCGAAATATTGTAATTACTTAATGCAGATGAAGGAATAAATAAAATTTCAATTTGTTCTTGAAGCTCTTTCAAAATTTGTAGGTTTGTGCTAGAGTTATACCCTTTACCTGTGTCCACACAAACCAAACATCCAATCATTTGAATGTTTGTATGCACACTGCCAGGCTGTAAGGTACTCAAACACAAATGTTTAAATAGCGGGCGCAGTGGCCAGATGATGGGCTGAGTTTCTTTACTCTTACATGGATATTCTGGCAATATGTGAATATAAAAGCTTTCTTTAAAACATAAAGAAAAATGTCTTCAGTTAAAATTTTCAACATCTATTTTTATTGAAAGTAGTACTTTATCATAACTATTGATATTTCCTATTTCCTCTGAAGAAACACTTTGTACATAGGTTAGAAGGCACATTCAGAATTTGAAAAAAGGTAACAATACTGCACTTTTGTCTCGGTGATGTGCAATTCCTCCTATTTCTGTGGACAGATCACTTTAGGAAATATCTTCAGTCACCCTCTTCCCATCCTTCATGTTTTGCTCCCTGCTTCCTACTTGCTTTCAGAAGTCTGTAGCTGTGAGCGGTGGTAACGGTTGAAGAGGTGTACATTAGAATTGTTTTTGGAGGTACAATTGTTTCAGTTCTCTTTTGTCTTCTATTACGTGACCTTAACCCCGAGAATGGCCAGAGCGACTCTGGCCTAAGTATAATGTAGATTTTGTGGATATTTTATAGTTTGCATGTGGTCTTTGTTTTAGATATGAATAAAAAAAAGAACATATACCTCTTTACATCTATAAAAGAACCCAACACTCAAGAGTGATAATAGGTTCTAATAATGCCGATGATGCAGTATTTAGAATTCTTGAACCACTACGCAGTTTAAAATGCACTTCTCTTACATACAGATGATGTTTCGTATCACCTATGTCTTTTATTTATATTAAAATTAGTGTTATTTTTTAGTTTAGGTTCTTTAACAATAGTTACTATGATACTAAAATATGACTGTCAGTTTTATAAAAGATTTTAAGGTAAAATATTTTAAAATTTGTTTCTGACAGGTTTTGATGCTGGTTTAATAATAGAGATATTTTACAAATTAAACATACAAAGTATCCACTTTTATGGGAAACCAAAACAAATATTTCCCTAACAGAGTCCCTTTTGAAGCAGTACATAGAATGCTGACTGCAGCAATGTATGGCCAGTAGCCACCACCGTTGTGGTAATACAGGTTCACAGTGGATTCAGATAGGCGGTAAAGAAACAGTGGAGCCAAAAAATGGTGGGCCATTACTTTATTAAAGTCTCGTACCGAACGACGAGCAAACACACCGGCAAAACATTTCCCTTGTGTTTTCCCTAAAGCTCCTAAAAAGCCCTGAAGCATTCTCCAGTTACAGAACCAGGAATATCTTCTCAGGTTCCTCCTAGAATCAAAGGCCCCACCAGTCTCAGTGGAGCTCGCAAAGCCTCTTAGCTCTGGTAACCCATCTGCACTACTTCTCCTCTCTGCAAAACTGGTTTCTTTTTCAGCACTCTGCATTCTCTCCTCTCTCCTCATAAAACTCCTCATAAAACCCACAAAAGGTGGCTAAGGTGACCAGACATCTCGCTTTTGGTGGGACAGTCCTGATTTTTAACAATTTGTCCCGTGTCCCGCGGCGTTTTAAAAAAGTCCTGATTTAAAAAAATATATTACAATACTATTTTTGCATTCTATGAAAATTTTTTTTGCTCCATATAGACCAACTTTGTAATCAAGAACGCCCCCCACTTCCCCCATCAATGGTGTCCGGCTTTACCAATTTTACAATCTGGTCACCCTCCTCCAGCAAACATTAGCAAAACAATGGCCCTTCCCAAGCAGGAAAGTAATTTGCAATTTGCAATCAACTGCCCTGCTCTGACAGCAAGCACACACATGGCTGCCCAATGCCATTTTTTAACAATATAAGTGAGCAAACTAAAAATATATAAATTTGACAAACTCATTTGCCCAACAAGTGGTATCATGTGGACCCTATTTAACTAAAGCTTTGGCAAACCCGCATCACTCATAATATCACTTCTAATGTAACGTTTACCACAAATTATCTCTAGATATTTCTAATTTCAAATGAGATGAATTCAAGATGAATTGATGAAATATTCTAAGTTGCTGGATATATAAAGTAAATTTTTAATAATTTTAAATTCATATCATAAAGTATACCCTTTAAGTAGATAGTTCTAAGAAACTCTTTTACAGAGTACAAAAATAATACCTCACTTTATGTTGGCACTAAATCCTTAGGCTCTAAAATCCTTAGGTGATCTTTCAAGTTCATGAAACAAAACCCCTATAGTAGTGGTCAATTATAATTTTCTTTAATGTATTGTTTCTCGTAGTTGCTTTTACTGTATAAAGTTACTATCTTAGGTATAACAGTTCATATGAAACCCTCATGTACTTATTTAATTATATATATACATATACATGTATATATATATGTATATATATGTGTGTGTGTGTGTGTGTATATATATATATATATATATATATATATATATATATATATATATATATAAATTTTATTTTATCATTTGTTTATTATTATTTAGTGAGAGGAGGGGAGGCAGAGAAAGATTCCTGCATGTGCCCTGAATGGGATGGATCCACCTGGCAAGACCACTAGGGGGTGATGCTCTGTCCATCTGGGGCCCTTGATCCATTGCAACCAGAGCCATTTTTTAGAGCCTGAGGTGGAGGCCACGGAGCCATCCACAGTGCACAGTGCCCGGGGCCAAGTCACTCTAATCAAGCCATGACTGCAGGAGAGGAGGAGAAGAGAGAGAGAGAGAAGTGAAAGAGAGAGGGATGGTAAAGCAGATGGGTGCTTCTCCTGTGTGGCCTAATCAGGAATTGAACTCAGGAAATCTACCCACTGGGCTGACATTCTATCCCCAATCAAAAGGCCAGGGCCTAATTATATTTTGAGCCTTACTAAAGTTATATTAATTTGCATACTGTTTGCACAACAAATATTAAAATCTTTGCACATTTTCTTTTTACTAGAATTAAATATTTTCTCCATTCAATCCATCAAGAACATGAATGTTGTTATTAGAGGTTATAAACTATGGTAAATTTTAAACAGATGGCTCACTTACTATTCTCAAATGAAAATTATCATAAAAACAATTATAAGAACAAAAGTAGTTAATAACAAAATTATATGGACAGTATTAATTAATTGTTTTTTCCAAGTTCATAGAATTCTGAGATGAATAATCAAACTTAATTTGTTAAGAGCATTTAACAATGTGTAAATAGACAAAATATTCCTATGCATTCTTCTTGGATGGACAGGAATCAAAAGCAGAAACATTTTTATTATATTACAAAAATATTTTATATTTACTATTTATTGATAAAGGACAATTTAGGGTGTAGTTATACTGTAGTGTGGCAACTGATAGAATCTTTAATGTGGGATAATCTTTCTCAAAGTTTATTTGAAATCACTAGAGGACTGGGGTTTAAATAAGCATATTTATTTTATTTTATTTTTGACTGAAAAGAATAGAACACAATTAAAACAGAGAATGCTCTGTAATGAGATTATTAATAAAACATGTTTCAGTTAAATATAAGTATTACATGCATATGTATATAAACAGTATACATATTTCATTTATGTATGTATATTCACACATTATTTTAACTTACTTGCATGTGTGTATGTGCACATACACACATGCAAGTATAGGTAAAATATATATGTCTTAACACATAATTAGCGAAAGTATATACAGTTTTTTCACCTTGGTTCCTCATCAACAAAGTTCAGAAGACACTGAAAAAGAACTTGACTTTATTCTTGTTTAGGCTATATGAGAAGGATGTTACATAATAACCAATTTAGTATTCTTTAATCTCTTAGAAGGAAGTTGAAGGATCTAAAATAGATCAAGTTGGGGAAAATACTGGGTTGATTATGTGTAGCCTACATAATACTGAAGAATAAAGCAGAGCATAATATTTTTGAGTTTTGACATGAGAATTTTAAATGCTAGTGAAAGAAATAAATAATCAGACGACAAATGTAATGTTGCCACCTTACATCCAGAAGGATTTCTGCATAAGGGGCATTGGTACTAACCGTACTCTATTGCAGCTTTGAGCAACGCTTCAGCGTGAGTGGAGCCAAATGCATTACGAACAAATCGTCTCCTTCTGCGAAGATCATCTTCCCAGTAATCCAAACGCCAGAAATCATGTAATTGGCTAAGAATGGGAAAATGAAGCAATAATCACTATTACTAACAATATCACTGAAAATATACTTTTTCTATAAAATTAAATATCACTTTGGTCCCACTGAAAAATTAATATATTTTTTGAGACATTTATACTTTACAGTTGTGTTTATATACATATCTTTAGAAATGAACAAAACTTGAAATATATGGCTCACAAAAATTAGGAGATATTTCAAAATGAATATGAAGCAATAAATAAAGCATTTGACTTCTTTTTTTATTAAACAGGAACATCAGAAAAGCAAACAACATATCAAAGAAAGTTGTTCAATTATGCAAATGAGATGCAAAACCAACTTTTATTTCATTGGTGAAAATGCACTATACAAAAGGCTGAAAGTACTGGAGTATCTGCACATTCCCTGATCCCGTAATTTTTGTGAGCAGTGTAGTCACATTCTCTATTTTAGGCATTAAAACACTCAGTTCTGCTTTCTTTTTAATGTTCTTCCTTCTACTAAAAAAAAAATCCATGAATCACGGGGAGTTTGGTAACAAATGCAGCATCGAATAACAAGTATTAATGGCAGCTTGCATACTTTTACACTGTTTTTAACAAGGCTTGTAAATCACAGGATAGAGCTCACTACAAATAGTGTGCAATTTAATGACCTTGGTTTCTTAGTAGACTGAATTAAGAACTATAAAATATTGCCCACTTGGATTTGGTGGAACAATGATTAAAATAATGTGCTGAAATATTCATTGAAATAACTCCCTGCTGCCCATAGCAACCTGAAAAAAGGGCAATTTTATCCATTATTAATAATACTGAATTAGGGCTGCAAAAATTCCAGTATGTGGTAACTGTCTTGGTAAATTATTATTCTAATGCGAACAGAGTCCTTGGGTGATTTTGCAGCTTTTAGCTAATGTAAAAGCATTAACAATCATGGCCATCACTGAGTACCATTCTCTAAACTGTGTTGCACTCTAAGCCAATATTAAAAATCCATGAGATATGTCAGCAACTAGTGAAGTATGTTTACTGTATAGCAATGAAACATTCCATATCATTTTTTTTCAATTTAATTTCAATAAACATTGGTGATAAATTTCACTGCTTGAGAAGTCCGTTTTTCTCTATATTGTATTTGAAGTAATATACTCTAAAGATAATACTCTAATTTTCCTGAGCAGCATTCTTCATAAAATCATATAAAATACTTTCATAGAAGATTGAATTTCGTATTTTATCATAAAAGAACATTTTGTTTGATTAAGGCAGGGACTTTATATGTTTTGCTAGTCATTATATTTTTAGTACAATGGCTGGTGGATAATGTGTTTTCAATAAATATTCAATGAATTAATTACAATAATTTTTTTACTTTGAAAATCTATAGAGATGTAAAGCAACTGAGAACAGCAATTTAATTTTGAAAACATTTCATACTTTGTGGCTATATAATTTTGCTTTCTATAACTTAGTTGTTAAAATATAATGTAAGGGATATACAAAGAATATTAAAGTTATAGGCATTTTACAATATATTTGAATATACCTACTTTTCTAAATATCATAATTATAATTATTAAATTGTTAAAATAATGATTACCTGATGAATAATTGTTACAAGTAGTGTAACTGTTATTAATTTAAAGTGGGATGATTTATATTCTTATAATGCAAATATAACTTAACTCAGTGTTTTAAGAAAAACCACGCTAAGATCTTGCTATAAGGATCATCCTTAAGCGTGTGTTAAAATTAAGTAACTGGATTTATTAGGAATGACTAAAGATCTAATGTTTTCTCAAATTTCTAACCATGGGCATACTTTTCTCTATTCCTCTCATTAAGTCAACTGAAAAAATTTGGATATTATATATATAGAACATTGGACATTATATATAAAACAAACATAACAAACTCTGAAAGGTGGACAACAGAAGCAGACTGGCTATGGACCTGAGGTCCCCAACACAATGGTGACTTCCATCGTTTAGCTTTTCATCTCATATATAACTAGACTTTGGGGCAGAAAGGTCAGACAGGCCAACAAGTGCAAAAAAAAAAAAATCCCCAACAAAAGCCTATTTCTCTAGCCAAAGGACCCAGAAAGGTGTAACCTAGGAATACAGAAAACTTTTACACAACTTCTGTACTCTTGCCAAACACCACAGAGAAACTATAACTCCAACTTACCCACACTAGCAAAAGATGAGGGGGGAGCCTTGATGTGAAGCCTCAGGAAGGTGTACATAAGGCACCCTAACACCTTACTGGGTGGTATGAAAGGAGACAAAGCAGGGACCCAGACTTTCATTTCTGATGGCTGTGAACAAGGTGCTCTACTCTCAAGGAGTCATTGGAGAATACGTGGAGAGCCCGCATACACACGAACTAGTGAACAGTAATGAGGCACCCTTCCCTCTCCCCACTGGGGTGTTGTCAGAGGGGATATGGATAGAGTCAGGACTTTTACAGCACTGACCAAGAGCAGTGGGCTAGCCCCCTCCCACAATGGTCAACAGGTGAGGAGCTGGAATGCCCACCCTGCAGGCAGGTATGAAGAGTCACCCATTATTGGATGTCCAATGAAGTGGAAGCCAAAAACCTGGATTTCTACCTCCATGTGCCAGTGAAGAGAAAGTGCTCCGTACTTCTTCTGATGGAGCATGTCAGAGTAAGCCAGTAGAAACAGAAAGCATTAAAACATACCTCAGAAAATGTACAGTTTTCAATCTCAAATTTCTTATACCAAGAATGTGGAAGATCTCAAATAAAACATAAAAAGACCATCAATAGATGCTAATGCCGAGATGAGAGGAGTGTTAGTATTTTCTGACCAGGACTTTAAACTAGCTATGATAAAAGATGCTTCACGAGCAATATGAACACGCTTAAAACAAGAGAAAGTCTCAGCAAAGAAACCAAAACATCTCAGAAAAAAAAGATGTAAAAGAAGTACCAAATGGAAATGTTACAAATGACACATACAGTGTCCAAAATAAAAAGCTCCGGAGATGGGCTCAACAGCAGACTGGAGGAGACCAAAACTGAAAGACAGAACAACAAAATTACCCTGTCTGAACAACAAAGACAAAATAGACATAAAAAATTGAACAGAGCATCATGGATATAAATGGATTATAGTATCTAACATTTTGCTCACTGGAGTCCTGGAAGGATATCAGAAAGACAGCAGGGCTGAAATAATGACTGAACACTTCTCATATTTGTCAGAAAAGAAAAAAAATGCATGTACAGATTTAAGAAGTTGACAAATGCAAACAAAATAAACTCAAAAATTCATGACAATACACATCATAATTAAACTTCAGAAAACTAAGGACAAAGAAAAACCTAAAAGAGCAGCTGGAAAGAAAAAACACTTCACTTACTGAAGTAAACAATTAGAGTGACAACATATTTCACATTAAAAGCTATGGTGGCCAGAGGAAGTTGCCAAGTATTTGTTTTATACTGAAAAAGAACTGTCCACCCAGAATCATCTTTCAGGAATAAAAGAGAAATGAAGATATTTTTAGATAAAGAAAAATAGAGTTTTGGTGCTATCAAAGTTAGTCCAAAATAATGGCTAAAGGTATTCCTATAAACATAAGGGGAGCAATAAAAGAAGGAACATTGGAATATCAGGTGGAAGAAGGAATACAATAAGCAAATATGAGTAAATATAATAAGCTTTCCCGGTCCTCTTGAGTTTTCTGAATTATGTTTTACTGTAGAAGCAAAAGGTATAACACGTGTTCTAAGTGTATATAGAGGTACTACATTGTGTCCGTAAAGTCATGGTGCACTTTTGACCGGTCACACGGTCAAAAGTGCACCATGACTTTACGAACAAACTGTATTTAAGACCAACATAAATGAGGGAGGCTAAAGAGATGTAAAGGAAGGTACATTTTCTATACTTCACTTGGACTGGTACAATAACACCACCTACAGACTGTGATAAGCTATGTACTATAAAATGTAATAATTAGAGCAACCACTAAAAAAACCATACAAAGAGATATATTAAAAACATAGTTTACAAACTATCAGGAAGAGAAACTAAGGAAACAATCCCTTTTATAATTGCATCAAAAAGAATACAATCATCTCCATTTTCTGAAAGTTTGTGTTAAGCCACTTAGTTTTTTATACAAAAACTACCCTAGTATGACAATTTCTTTTTATAAAAACAAAAGTCCTCTTTGAATTCCTTTTGATTAGTGGAAGCAGTAACAATATGGGTCCTTTGTAAAAGAAAGTGGCATAAGGCAATCTGTTGAAAAGCAGGAGGAGATATACTTTGCTTTATGACATTTGCGGGGAAAACCTGTAATGTGCCTACGAATAAATTTAACCAAGGAGGTGAAATACCTATAGGATGAAAACTATAAGATAATGATGAAAACGCAAGTAAAAGGAAAGATACTCCATGCTCACGGACAGGAAACACTGACACTTTTAAAATGTCTATATTATCCCAAGCAATCTACAGATTCTGCAAAATTCCACTGGTATTTTCACAGAAATAAACAATCCTAACATATGATGGAACACCAAAGACCCCAAAACCAAAGCAATCTTGAGAAAACAAAGCTAGAAACACCGCATTGCCTAATCCCAAACTACATCACAAAGCTATAATAATCAAAAGTACAGTATTGGCATAAAAATAGACACACAGGTCAATGGAACAACAGAGAAAGTCCAGATATAAAACCACACAGATCTGGTCAATCAATTTATGATAAAAGAGCCAAGAATACACAGTGGGGAAAAGACAGCCTCTTCAATAACTGGTGTTGGGAAAACTGGACAGCCACATGCCCAAGAATAAAACTGAATCCCTATCTTGCACTATACACACAAAATGACAGCTCAGAATGGATTAAAGACTTGAACAAGAGACCTAAAACAATAAAACTCCTAAACAAACAAACAAAAAAGGCAGTAAGCTCCTTAACATTGGTGTTATAATAATCTTTTTTTTTTTTTTTTAGAATTTGACACCAAAAGCAAAGGCAACAAAAGCAAAAATAAGCAACTGGGAGTAGACCAAACATAAAAGCTTCTGCACAGCAAATGAAGCTATTAATAAAATAATGAGGCTACTGACCGAATGGAAGAAAATATTTGCAAATGATTATCTGAAAAGAGCTTAACATCCAAAATATATATAAGAAATAAACCTCATACAACTCAATTGGAAAAAACAAAAGACCCAAACAGTCCCTGACTGGTGGCTCAGTGGATAGAGAGCATCATCCCTGTGTGCCAAGGTCATGGGTTTGATCCCTGGTCAGGGCACATTCAAGAAGCAGCCAATGAGTGTGCAACCAAATGGAACAACTAAGTGGAATAAAGAGTTGATGCTTTTCTCTCTCTCTCTCCCCCCACACTTCCTCCCTCTCTCAAATTAGTGTAAAAATTAAAAACAAAGGCCTGACCTGTGGTGGCGCAGTGGGTAAAGCATTGACCTGGAACACTGAGGTTACCAGTTCAAAACCCTGGGCTTGCCTGGTCAGGGCACATATGGGAGTTGATGCTTCCTGCTCCTCCCACTTTCTCTCTCCTCTCTCTCTCTCTCCCCTCTCTAAAATGAATAAATAAGGCCCTGGCTGGTTGGCTCAGTTAAAAAAAATTAAAAAACAAATTAAAAACAAAACAAAATGAAAAGATAACCTGATTAAAAAATGAGCAGACTACCTGAATAGAAGATGTATATAGATGGCCGACAGGGACATGAAAAGATGTCCTAATATCACTAATCATCAAAGAAATGCAAATCTAAACCACAATGACATATTTTGCATCAATTCTAGTGATTTTTCTTAAAAAGACAAAAACTAACAGTGTTGGCAAGGATGTGTAGAAAAGGTAACCCTTGTGCACTGCTGGTGGGAAGGTAAATAATACAGCCACTGTGAAAAACAGATGGAGAATCCTCAAAAAAAAAAAAACCAAAAAAAAAAAAAAAGAATAATGTAACTACCATATGACCCAGTAATTCTACTTTTGAGTATTTATATGAAGAAAATAAAAACACTAAATCACAAAGATATTTGCATTCCATGTTCGGTAGCATTAGGATGGTGACAACTGCAAATGTGTCAGGATATGGAGAAACTGGGTAAGCCATTCCTTACTGGTGAAGTATAAAAAGGAGAGTCATTTTGGAAAACAATTTGGTAGTTTTTTGTGGTTCTTTTTGTGATAGAGACAGAGAGAGACACAAAGAGAGGGACAATTATGGACAGACAGATGGGAAGGGAGAGAGATGAGAAGCATCAGTTCTTTGTTGCAGCTCCTTGGTCTTAGTTGTTCATTGATTGCTTTTTCATATGTGCCTTGACCAGGGGGCTCAAGCAGAGTGAGTGATCCCTTGCTCAAGCCAGAAACTTTGGGCTCAAGCCAACGACCTTGGGCTTCAAGCCAGTGACCTTTGGGCTCAAGTCAGTGTCCATGGGGTCATGGCTATAATCCTACCCTCAAGCCAGTGACCCTGTGCTCAAATTGGATGAGCCTGCGCTGAAACTGATGACCTGGGGGTTTTGAACCTGGGTCCTCTGCGTCCCAGTCCGTTGCTCTATCCACTACACCACCGCCTGGTCAGGTCAACTTGGTAGTTAAAAAACAAAAAGAACTAAACATGTAACTACCTTTTGACTCAATAATTGGACTCATGAGCATTTATCTTAAAAAAAAAAAACTAACTAAAACTATGTTCAAACAAAAACATGTACACAAAAGTTTAAAGCAGCTTTGTTTGTAATACTCCCAAGTTGGAAAGAACACAGATGTTATCCTACAATAGGTAAATGGTTACACAAATGTGGTACATCATCTGTACCATACAATAAAATGGAATGGCCGACTGTAGGTCAAATAAGTTTGTAAATATGATATATATATTTGCTCGCTTATAGTTTGCATTGGGTGTGGGGGACAGGCTGTAAGCAGGCAGGGTCCTTATAGCCTAGGGCTTAGTTTTAAGACTTAGCATTTCCTACCCTTGTAATACTAAGATCTTCTCAACAACTAAGCTTTTGCCCACACCCTTGACTGTTGCATAATGTGGAGCGGTGCACTATTATGAGGAATTCCATTTATGTCTCAGATAAGTGGCTTTGTGTCAGAGACTTCCTTATTTATATACTGGCTAAAGGCTTTAATTTCTACACTATAAAATAATGGAGACCAGGGGCTTATTCTCTCGGTTCCTCAAATTAGTATTGCAGAGGAGAGGCAGCCATGATGGCGATGGTGGAATACTGAAGAAGAAGCCAGTTTGTGCAGAGTTAGTGCAGAGTTTGTGTAGAGAGGAGAAGATGGGGAACAGAGGTGAATAAGGCTGGTGAGGTAGAAACTTTTGATTCTAGGAAACTCAGATGAGTCAGTGGCTTTGGAAGCCTGAGTGGAAAGGGAAGTGTTTTCCCACTGTGTGTATTTCTCGCCGGCCGGGTGCGAGCTAGGATTAAAGGTAATGGCCCACCAGTTCTTGGCTCCGTTGTTCCATTCCTGTCTGTCTGAATCAAATGCGAACCTGCACAGGCCAGGTGGCTGTGGTAGTGGCCGCGTCTACTGGCCATACACCAACTGATATGTCCAAGAACCTAGATGAGTCTCTGCAGAATTATGCTGAATGAAAAAAAGAAACTTAAACTGCGTGTGAATCTACAATTATCTCAAAATAAAGTTAAATGATGTCCTCACTACATCAAGACTTTTATATGTATATAAAATTTCCTATACTCAAACATATAATGAAGTTATACAAATTAAAATATTTTTTTAACTTAGAAAATGTATGCCTCAATTATGTAGGGAATTACCCATCTAACCTTGAACCCTCTATGACTGGGATTGGGGAACTTTAGTTAAAAGCCCTGAGTATTTCTTGGATGCAAACACTAAGAAGCTGTGTGAGTGAGTGACCTTTGTGCAGACACAAAGGAATGCATGTGAATTGGCGTTAGAAAATTGGACTAGAGGTTCTACATTGCCCCTTCCTTTGTGCTTGTTAATTAGCAAAAGAACAAGAATGTAGTGACCAAATTAGCCCTTTCTCCATGTCAGCAAAAGGGCCATTAATCATTCTTTCCCCTTATCACCTGATCTCACTCCCTTGTACTCTTGTTACCACTGTTCTGCTTCTGATCAATAAAAGCTGAGGAAGAAGGAGATTCCGGAGGTCCTCTCTCTTTGCCTCTCTTGGCAGGCCTCCCTCTCTCTTCCTCATGACATAAATTTGTGTCTTGAGTAGGTTTCTTCCATGTGACCCTGGTAGTTCCCAGTGGGCTGCAGTACTACAAGTGGTGATGTGATCATGTGGAATCCATGCATAAAGAGTAGTTTAGTGGCTGCATCTTATGGGGAATTTCGGTAAGAAACAGTCCCCATTCACCTTGAGGAAGGGACCACACGTGGGTTGGAAAGGGGTTTCCTTATGGGTCAGGAACTCACCAAGCTGCAGAGCATTTACATTAGAAATGTACACTTGCTGCACGCTGCTCAGTGTACTGTAGAGCCTAAAACATTACAACAACTCTTCCTGGCTGTCCAAGAGCACGGCCCATGGTTCCCCAACGAGGGAACCTTAGATTGTGAATTACGGGAGCAAGTAGGTCAAGTTTTGAAAAGGCGGTTTGAACGAGGATTAAAGGTTTCTGTTCCTCTTCTCAAACATGGCGGAAAGTAGAAGAGGAATCTCAGCACAGTCAACCTGAACCACTAGTTACAATACTGAAATCTGAGGAGGCCGATGAGGAGGACAAAGAACCTCTTCCTCCTCCCTTGATTCCCAAGGAACCTTCGGCTCCACCCTATCCTCCACCTCTTCCCCCAGGACCTGGGAAAAGTCATACTCCTTCTTTAATAGGAAACTGTCTCTGGGTAGGATTAATATTAGGACATCACGACACCATTAAAGCTACAGCTCTCCCTGTTATTGTACAATCCTGAATTTTTCTGATTTTCTTTAATGTTTTAGCTACAATCCTCTGAACTATCATTTTGTTTCTTTCCTATTCTTTGCCTGGAAATTAGTCCCAGACTAGGGGACCCTGGAGGATCTGACTACAGTACTTCCCAAACAGCTGCGGAGTATGTATTTACTCAGGGAGGTTCTGCTAGTTCCATCCTCCAGCGCCCCGTTCACAAAATGCCCTGAGATCGGGCAGGCATCTTTCTGGTCTGGTTGCATGCTGAAATTCCAGGTTCTTCTCTGGTTTGTCTGATTCTGGTTTCTGTTTAGTTTTTGTCTGATATTGTAACAGAATGGGTAACACCCTGTCCATTCCTAAGGATAGTCCCCCTGTGGTGAATTCTGGCTAACTGGTCGACCTATGCTTATAAATCTATAAAATAGTATCAACCAAAATGTGACTCTTTTGAGGTCTGAATTAAGTTCTTGCATGCAAAAATGAGAAATGTCAGCTCTAATATTGAACTAAATAAAATACTTTCACTCCTGCATTGTTGCTTTAAAATTGAAATATGTAAGGAGCGCTCACTTAAACTTAAATAGAATGAAATTTTGGATCCTAAACTTGTTTCTTTGGTTTGTACTTTGTGAGAGGTCTTGCCATGCTGATTGCTGTACTCTGTGTTCTTTGTCTTCAGAGTTGGGGGCTAAGTAGCAACTCCACTATTAGGATTAATCAGATTTGTTTATGTGTCATGCTTCTGTCTCCATACTGTGATTGTCTTGTTTGTGTGCAAAATTGTACTCAGGTCTGTGAAACAGAGAAATAAATAGTAGAAGGCTGGTTTGTAATTTTGGCCTTTTTCAATTGGAACTACTTAACTCTGAGTCTGAACAAACAAAGCTTTGCTGGATAAATGAGAGCCTAGACTTGTTCAGCTCTGAAGATAAGGGGCACATCCTCCCTCCAGCCCTAATCTTGTCTATTCTTAGGTGATTTAGAATGTCTGTGCAGGTGATGAGAGAGCATCCCTTATGATGTGTAGGTTGCCCCACAGGGACTTCCAAATTCAACTGTAATTTAAAAAGTTGACTCATCCGGGGAGGCACATATAAAGGCTGGTTACCTAGTGGTCCGAGTCCTCACGGCTGTATTAGGCAGCCAGGGAGAGAAACTGAGACACATAAGAGGGTTTGAGGTGATTTGAGAGGTGAAATTCCCTTGAAGCGTAACTCATAAGCAGCACGCTTGAATCCACTACACAATATCCCTAGAAATTTGTTCAGACTCTGCAGAAATACAAAGAAACTAAAATTAACATGGAAAATCATACCTTTAAGGTCTACACACCCCAAGGACACCAGCCCCCCACCCCCCACTAATAATCCTGCAGGTTAACTTGCAAGTATCTACTGAGATGGAAAAATTTCAGCTTGAAGTGGCCAAAAGTGTGGACCTTTTGATTTCTCCTAAGTAATTTTTTTCTGCATACTTAATTAGAAAATGCTAGATCTAACTAAAGTTAATATTAAATGAATGTGTTGGTCAAATAAGTTTGTAAATATGATATATATGTTTGCTTGCTTATAGTTTTTATTGGGTGTGGGGGACAGGCTGTAAGCAGGCCGGGTCTTATAGCCTAAAACTTAGTTTTAAGACTAAGCTTTCCCCACACCCTTGACTGAATACATGATGTGGGGTGGTGCACTCTCTTGAGGAATCCTCCCATTATGCCTCAGATAAGTGACTTTGTATCAGAGACTTCCTCGTTTGTATAATGGAATAAAGGTTTTGATTTCTATATTATAAAGTGGGGCAGACCGGGAGCTTGCTCTTTCTCAGTTCCTAGGATTAGCATTAGAGAGGAGAGTGGAGAAAGGCCACGTGGAGGAGAGGAGAAGCAGCCAAGATGGCGGAGTGCTGAAGGAGAAGCCAGTTTGTGCAGTTTGTGCAGAGAGAAGGAGATGGGGAACAGAGATGAATAAGGCTGGTGAGCTAGAAACCTTTGATTCTAGGAAACTCAGGTAAGTCAGTGGTTTTGGGAGCCCTTAATGGAAAGGGAAGTGTTTTCCCACTGTGTGTATTTTTTGCCTGCCAGGTGCAAACTAGGATTAAAGGTAATGGCCCACCAGTTTTTGTTTCCGTTGTTTCATTCCCGTCTGTCCGAATCTAATGCAAACCAGCACGGGCCAGGCAGCTGTGACGGTGGCTGTGGCTACTGGCTTTACAGAATGTAAAGCAGACATTAATTGGAAATAGAAGCTTCTGAAGCACAGAAATTCTTTGGGAAAAAATTTTTTTAGAGATTTTCTCTGAAGTAATGCAGTATATTTAACCCAAATAGAAAAATAATACATAGTAAATGAAGAACACGGTGATAATTTAGTCTGCATTTGTGAAGTTTGCCCTGGACTATGTAATCATTTCAGTAATCAGATGCATGCTGGTCCATTTGTGTTTAATTCTTTCTGATATTTATGAGTATGCCAAAGGAAAGTGCTTCCATCCAAAAAGTTATTTAATACAATAACTTTTAAGTTAACTGTAACATTATGCTTATTAGTTTCACAATTTAACGTTCTCTTTACAAAAGCTCTCAACTTTTTTAACACTTTTGTCTGTTCAGAAAACCACCAAATCCTACACTCTTCTCCACTTTGGTAGTTGTCCTATATATCCATCCTTAAACATAAAAAAAACAAATTTTAGAAGTAATTTTCTCTCCCTGATTTATATTTTTCAAATTAACAGCTGTAAAATAACATACAAGGAAGAGAGAAGCACCCACTAGCTGAGTACCCATGTAGCAAACTTTTCATATATTTTACCTCTATATCTCATTAATTTAGGTACATATTTTTAAAACTATTTCTCAGAGAGCAATGACTTTTTAAGTATTTTTAAATAGGTATTTAAATATAATATTTAGCCTGACCTGTGGTGGCGCAGTGGATAAAGCGTCGACCTGGGAACACTGAGGTCGCCAGTTCAAAACCCTGCACTGGTCTGGTCAAGGCACATATGGGAGTTGATGCTTCCAGCTCCTCCCCCCTTTCTCTCTCTCTCTCTTTCTCTCTCTCTCTCTCACTCTGTGTCTCCTCTCTAAAATGAATTAAAATAAATAAATAAATAAAATATATATAATATTTAATTTTGAATTCATCTCTAGTGTTCAATTATAAAATGTTTTTCTAACAGATAGCACAACTCCTGTGCTTACATAATTTAAGTAAATTTAAATATTCACCTTAATATTTAAACCTGAGCTATTAAAATTATATTTAAATTAAACTTTCTATAAAAATGTAGTATTTAAAAACCTTCTTCACTTTTGAAACATTTTAAAACTATTTTCCTAATTTAGATAAATTTATTGTGTAAAATTTTACTTTTATTTTTATTCAATTTTCAAAATTTAAATAGTTCACATTAAATTTAATAATTAGGACATGTTAAAAATATTTGCTGTACACATATACACAGTCTTAAATACACATGGACAGGTGCTACTCAGTATTTAATCAATTTCATATTTCCTTTTTTATATATGGGTAGCATATATCACTAAAACAGTAACATAGAAACATGACTTGAAAACCCAGCATGGTTCACCAAATCCATATTTATTGATTTGACCTTCAAAGGCAGTATTTTAGAATCTAAATAATGGTGCAAGAATGATGTATAATTTAGCTGATAATCAATGACCTCTGGCTTCCCTCAAGGCATATTCTTTCTACAGCAACAGAGAGGAATGATAGATTAATGAACTATTTAAAGATGGCAATAACCTCTTGCAAAGTACCAAGAACCTCTCCTTTTACAACTGTCTCAAGATTGAGACAGAGATGATTAACAAATGTTTTAGAGGACTGTCCAGTACAGAAAGACTCACTCACTGCAATGTGTAGGAGCTCTGGTAGAAAGCTTTCCACATAAGTGAAAATTTTTATTAAATAAAACTATTTAATTTTATTTAATTCAAAATTGCAACTTAACATCCCAAGCTCATCTGACCATGTAAACTTTACTCAAGTAACACGGACAACCCTGGGGTTATATTTGAAATGCTATCAGTGATTTGGTGATTCTTCATTTAAATTCTGCTACAGAGATGGGAGATGTTGCTAAAAATAAGCCTGAAGGGATAAACAGGGATGTAGCAGGTGAATGAGGAAAGGATAGGTGCTGAACCTGTCATAGAGTTACACAGGGGAAGAATAACCCCACAGCTTTCAACTCTAGTCAGCATAGATTCTCAGTGATCTCCTTTGCTCCTGACACTGGAGTTCTCCACAAAGGAGTGGATGGATACATGGAGTTTGGTTCAGTGAGATCCATGAGTACTTCAATCATCTCATAGTTTGAATCCCACTCAATATTGCCAGGGAACTTTCCAGACTATACAGAATATAAATAGTAATATAGATATAGAGAAAGGTTTTTGTGGGTGAGGCAGTAGAGTGTGGAAGGGTTGAGCCAGAATACCTAGAGCCTTTAGGCCTGCATGAAGTTTTTTGATAATCTTTCATATTCTGAACTCTAAGTTCTTTCCCCTCATTGTCTTTCTCAAGAGTTGTACTGTAATCGCTTTTCTTGCTGTGAAAAAAAAAAAATAAGGCATACTAGATGTCTTTCTCTTCTTTTCTGACTCTCATTGAGGTAATTTTTTTTTTGAGCAGCAAATATAAATTAGACACCATATAATATTCTTTAAACACATAATTTTACCTTATATAGTTCTATGAGATGTGTACTGACCCCAAATTTCATGTATAAGAAAAGGGAATCTCAAGAAATCCTACAACAAGCACAACCTACAGGTTTAATATTCAATAAACACATACTTATTTGATGCTTATTCAACAGGAAGCACTATTCTAGGAGCTAGGAATATATTAATGATTAAAACTGAAAAAGTCTCTGCCCCCATGAAATATATAATTTTCATGTAGTAAAACAATCAGTATGTTAAAAATGGGATAATGATAAGAATTACAAAGAAAATGAAGCTTAGTTACGGGATACAGAATGACTAAGGATATTACACAAAGTATGTTTAGGAAAGCCGCTATGAGAAGGAAACATATGAGCTGATATCTAAGTGATGAGAAGGTGATAGTCACCCAAGAAAAAAGGCAAAAGTAATCTAGACAGTAGAGAGAGCTAGCCAGAGAGGCATTACGTTGGACATGAGTTTGGTATGTTTGAGTAACAGAGGTATTGTTAGCATGGCTGAAGCTTAGAAAATAAGCTGGTAGAGTGTGTTCTGAAATTAGGTAGGGACAGGATCATTTTGGACCTTGAAGAAATATTTGGATAATCAAATAAAAAAGAAAAGAAATAGTAATACAATTGATTTTTACTTTATCCTACTCTGGCTGTTGAGTGAGAAAAAGTGGTACGGACTTAAAATGGAAGCTGAAAAGAAGGGTAGGTAAGTGTTAGAGCAGTCAAGATGGAAGTAACCGTGGGACTAGATAACAGAGGTGATATTTTGGATATATTTTATAGATAGAGCCAACAGGACTAGCTGATAAAATATTGAAGGAGTGGTGAGGAAAAGAATAAAAAATCACTCCTAGTTGGAGTTCACTCCTAATTTGGAGAGTAAGCTCCTAATAAATTGAATCTTCCACAGATAATGATAAAATCTGAGCAAAACAGAAACCAAAACCACTTGAGAGCTGTGGGGAAGACACAAGAAGCATGTGGTTCTGAAGGGGTGTTTCTACCAAGGCAGTGGCAGAGACATTGTTCTTGGCAATGAATGGCACAGGGTTCTTTATACTTCACAGAAAGCCTGTTGTGGACAGAGGACTAGGGGAAGGAGCCTGCGGTCAGTAGGGACACTGGATAGTGAAGTGGGAGCAGGGAAGAGACGTGGCCTAAGAAGGGGAATGCCAAATTCTGGGTTTAAATTCTGTGCAGGTTTCTTGCTGGCTCTTGAATCATAATGAGTAAGACAGACAAAATGAGTCTGAACTACAATCTGAGTCACAGCCCACTGTAGTTGTGACACAGTATAAAGTCTGAGTCTAAAGTAGTAACTCTTGTTAAAACAACAGTAACACTTCTGAAAAGGATATAACAGAATCCACAGGTTTAATCACATAACACAATTTCTGGGATACAATAAAAAGCTACAAAGACCCAGGAGAATATGACCCATTAAGAATAAAAAAATAATCAATGGATGTAAACCATAAGATGATTCAGGTGTTATAATTATTAGACAAGGGCTTTAAAGCAGCTAGTATAATGAACTAAAGGGAAATACAATGATAATGAGTGAAAGATAGATTTTAGCAAATAGAAAGTGTGAAAGACAATCAAATAAAAATTTTAGAATGCAAAGGTATAATGTCTGAAATAGAAATTCACAGGATAGGTTGAATAGCTGAATAGGAACACAGAAAAAGTCAGTAAACTTGAAGATAGATAAGTATAAATTAACCAATCTGAAGAACATAAAAACATTAAAAACATTAACAGGGCCTTAGGTATCTGTAGTAAGATATGAGGATATTTATGATATATGCTATTAAAGCACCTAAAACAGAAAAGTATTTGAAGATATAATGGCCAAAAACATTCCACATTTGGTATGATAAATATTAACAAATTTAAGAAGTGATCTCTTAGAAAATACAGATTAAGTGAAACACACCTAAAAACATCCTTATTGAATTATTGAAAACCATAAATAAACTCAAATTATTGAAAGCACTGAGAAAAAAAAGGAAACATTACATATATGGAAAGAAAAACACCTTGGAATCTAGAAAACAGTGGGGAAATATGTAACAACAGTGCTAGAAGAAGAGTTATGTACTATCAACCCGAATTCCATATCCAGTGAGAATCTTCTTCAGAAAGGAGATTTTAAAATGCCCCTTTTTGAATAGAAGAACAAGTAGACAAAAAATCAATAGAGACACAGACCATGTAAACCATGCCATCAACCATCTTGAGGTAATACAAATGTATAGAACATGTGCTCAATGACTGAAGAATGCACATTATTTTCAAGAGCACTTAGTATCCTTGTCAAGATATACCATATCTACTGGATCATAAAACAATATTTAAATTTAAAATAACTAAAATTATATAGGGTATATTCTTTGACTAAACTGGAATAAATAACAGTAAAATATCTATAAAACCCCAAATATTTATAAAATAAACACACTGATAAACATATTGTTTACAAGAGAGATTATAAAATAGAAAATATTTCAGACTTGATAGTGAAAGTAAAATAGATGCGAGCTGCAGTTATTCTCTATGCGAGCATGTAGAAATTATAGTCTTACATACTTATATTAGAAAAAAAGAAAAGTCTAAAACCCGTAACATAAGGTTACATCTCAAAAAACTAGAAAAAGAAGAGCAGAGTAAACCTAAGATAAGTTAGAAAAGAGAAAAAAGATAAAGAACAGAAAGCATACACTATTACCTGGCAGATAATTTGCCATTCCCATGTAGAGTATAGGTTTGAAAATCTCCTAGTAATTGAGTTTGTCTTCTATGTTTATATGTAAAGTGTTATGTATGCACTCATTACATGAAGGAGATACTAGAATCTAGAATCACTAGCATACTTCAGAAAATGCCTGGTTTTACTAGTTTGATTTATTGGAGTTCTTGCTCACACAGCAAGGCAAACACATTTATATTAATTGTTTAAATTTGTTGATAAATTGGCATTGAGACACTTTTCATTTGATTTGGAAAATCTTTATAATAACAACTGAAGAAATGCTCAGAGTTTTAAAATATTACAACTTAACTGTGATGTAAGTTATCATCAATGAACATACACATACTTTAAGCTCTCCCACAAGACTAAAAAAGAAAGAAAGGAGGAAGAGAAGAAAGGAGAGAATTATATACTCCCTGTGTCCTGGGAAGAGAATCATTTTCTTTAAAGGTAAAGAAACATGTAAGTTTCTGTTTCCAGAGCAATGCTTTCATACCTGTTTAGGGTTCTCCTGTGTGGTAGAGATGTACCAATGTATCAGTGATGGAGAGCAAGGTAAAAAATAACCAGTTAGTACATTTTCTGAATTCAATTTATCTTGTCCTTTGATACACAAAGAAGTGTACCTAAATTAATCTCTTTCTTTTTGGAAGGGCAAAATGTTCTACAGTGGTACATCGAAATATGAGCAGACCAATATATGAAATTCTTTTAAGATATGAGCTGCGACTCGGTCCATATTTTTGTTCAAGATCTGAGCAAAATTCCGAGATATGAGTAGTGATTCGGGAAGCTGCAGCTAGTTGGCATGTTGGTGCACGGGTCCAATATTGGCAGCACAACACCAGCAACTAGTTCTTTCTTACATGTTACCCGCAGAATCAAGTCTAATCTTGTGTGCTATACTCGTTCTTGCACCATTTTTGCATTTTTTACTAACTTTTTTTGTGTGCAATCATGGGGCCGAAGAAAGTGAGTGTAAAGGAAAGTAGTGAGAAGAAGAAGAGAATAGTGTTGATAGAAGAAAAGCAAGAAATAATAGAAAAATGAGCGTGGTTGAATTGGCAAGGCTGTATGACCACAATACATCTACAATTTGTACAATCCTGAATCAAAAGGATGCCATCAATAGCGCAAATCCAGAAAAAGGAACTACAATTCTGTCCCAATTAAGGACAAATATCCATGAAGAAATGGAGAAACTTCTGCTGGTGTGGGTGAAAGAAAAAGAGCTGGCAGGAGATACAGTGATGGAGACTGTAATATGCGAAAAGGCATGTATTATTTACGGTGACTTGAAGAAGAAAGACCATCAACTTCAAAAGAGGCAGCAGAAGATACGTTTAAGGCAAGTCATGGCTGGTTTGAAAAGTTTAGGAAGAGATCTGGCATCCACTCAGTGGTGAGGCATGGTGAAGCTGCAAGTGCTGACATTAAGGCAGCTGAGAATTATATCGCATGTTTTGCTGGGCTTATCGCAAAGGAAGGTTCCATCCCCCAACAAGTGTTCAACTGTGACAAAACAGGATTATTTTGGAAAAAAAATGCCCCGGAGGACTTTCATCACAACAGAGGAGAAGAAGCTGCCAGGTCATAAACCCATGAAGGTCCGTCTGACCCTTGCATTGTGTGCAAATGCTAGCGGTGACTGTAAAGTAAAGCCACTGCTAGTGTATCATTCTGAAAATCCTTGAGCCTTTAAGACTCACAAGATTCTTAAAAAAACCCAAAAAACTGCAGGTTATGTGGTGTGCCAATGCTAGGGCATGGGTTACACGGCAGTTATTTATTGAATGAGTAAATCTTATCTTTGGTCCTGCAGTAAAGAAATATCTTCAAGAAAATAAACTCCCAATGAAAGCATTACTAATCCTTGAAAATGCTCCAGCCCACCCACCTGGTCTTGAAGATGACATTCTTGATGAGTTCAAATTCGTGAAAGTCCTCTACCTCCCACCCAACAGGACTTCAATCTTGCAACCTATGGATCAGCAGGTCATTTCCAACTTTATAAAGCTTTACACAAAGCACTTGTTCCACCGCTGCTTTGAGGTGACTGAGATACAATTCTAACCCTTCGAGAGTTTTGGAAAGATCACTACAACGTCGTGATATGTTTACGCATTATTGACTTGGCATGGCAAGAGGTTACAAGAAGAACCTTGAACTCGGCATGGAAAAAGTTATGGCCTGATGTTGCAGATGGGAACTTCGAAGGATTCGACCAGAGACTGAGACCAAGGTAGAAGCATTGGAGGAGACTGTGTCCCTCGGAAAGTCAATGGGTCTGGAGGTGGATGAGGGTGACATGAACGAGCTCATCGAGGAACATGAGGAGGAATTCTCAGCTGAGGAGTTGAAGGAGCTACAGATGATGCAACACAGAGAGCTTCTGCAAGAGATTAGTAGTGAGGAGGAGGTGGAGTCGGAGGAAGTGATTTCTACAAGTGAAATTAAAGACAAGCTGGCAATGTAAGAAAAGCTTTCAAGTTTCATTGAAAAAAAACACCCAGAAAAAGTTTCAACTGGTCATGCTTCAGCACTTTTGAATGACACTTGTTTATCACATTTCTGTAATATTTTAAAAGGCAGACCTGAAGAGAAGGGGGGAGGGCGCAGTAGGGAGGAGGGCAAAGGAGATGTGAAGGGGAACTGGGGAAAGGGGGATGCAGTCGGGGTTACCCTAGAAGCTATGTAAACACAATTAATTAAATTAAAAAATGCTCAAGAAAATAAATAAAAGGTAGGCAAAAGCAAACCTCTTTGGATAGATTTTTATTTGAAAGTCCTGCAAGTGAAAGTGCTCAAAGTGCAGCCAAAAAGGCAAAAACAGGTGATGAGTAAATGAAAAATACATAATGTTAAGCTTAGGTTAAGTTTAAAGTTAAGAAAGTGCATTATTTTATAAGAAAGTTTGTGGTTTCATTTTAAGTAAAGAAAGTGCAGTTTTAGTTTTGTTTAAAGTAAAGAAAATGCAGTTTTAGTTTACATTTAGTGTTGAGAAAGTGCAGTTTTAGTTTACTATCTATCGCTCTTTCTCTCTGTGTCTCTGTAGAAAAAAAAATAAAAGAAAAAATTGAAATCAGGTAGGGAAAAGAAAGTCCCATTTAATCAAGTTAGAATCCAGCATATCATTGGAACACTCTATTTTAGAAAATTTTCTGAATATTACTTAGATAACTTAAATGTAGAGACACTTTATTAATTTAGTTTTAAGTATTAATGGGAAATTCAAGAACCTCTAATATATTCTATTTCTTATTTGAATATTTTACATATGCATACTACCAATAATACAGTGGTCTGCAACAATGCCATAACTGGAAGTCCCATTTAATCAAACACAGGGCTATCTTATTTCCCTTCTGATCTCTCCAGGTCTCCTGGCTATGTGGTCTGCTTTCTTCATTGTTAGTATGGTTCTTTTTTTTTTAATCTGTTACTTCACCATGGCCCAAAATAGAAGTATTCAATTCTTTCTTTTTGGACTGTATCACTCATAGTATTTTCCTCTATATCATGTTCTCTCAAATTTATTTTTAATATTTTAGGTGAACTTATTGGGGAGGCAATGGTTAACATAATTACACAAGTTTCAGGTGCCCAATTCTACAACAGATCTCTGTACACAACACTATGTGTTTACCCCCCACCCCCGTCAACCTCAAGTCAAGTCCTCATCCATCACCATTATCTCCTCCACAACCTCCTTCACTTCCTCCTTGCACCTTTTCTCCCGCAATCACCACACTATTATTCCTGTCCATGAAGTTTTTTCTTTTTTTGTTGTTCTTTTTTGATCAAATCCTCCAACCCCCTCACTCAGAGTTACTCCCTCAACTGCTGGCCTGCTCTTACATTTATCTCTTTTTTGCTTGTTAGTTTGTTTTGTTCAATAGACTCCACATATGCGTGAACTCATATGGTACTTGTCTTTCCCTGATTGGCTTATTTCATTTAGTATAATGCTCTACAGGTCTATCCATCCTGTCACAGGAGGTAAAATTTTCTTCTTTTGTTCTGGCCAAATAGTTTTCCATTGTGTAAATATATAGTACCACAGCTTTTTTATCCACTCATCTACTGATGTGCACTTGGGCTGTTTCCAGATGTTGGCTATAGTAAATAATGCTGTAATGAACATAGAGGTGCATATATTCTTTCAAATTACTGTTTCAGGATTCTTAGGACATATGCCCAGAAGTAGGATCGCTAGATCAAAAATCAGTTTTATTTTTAAGTTTTTGAGGTAACTCCATACTACTTTCCACAGTAGTTGAACCAAACTGTATTCTCACCAATAGTGCATGAGGGTTCCCTTTTCTCCACACTCTCACCAGCACTTGTTGTGTGTTTTGTTAATAGCGCCATTCTGACAGGTGTGAGGTGCTATCTCATTGTGCTTTTAATTTGCATTGAGAAATGTTTAAATGTGCAAATGTTTTAATTTGCACAGAGATGTTTAGTAACATTGCGTATCTTTTCACATGTCCACTGGCCATCTATATGAACACTTTGGAGAAGTGTCTATTCAGGTCCTTGGTCCATTTTTTAAAATGGTTTCTTTGTTTTTTAGGTGTTGAGTTTTATAAGTTCTTTATAAGTTTTGGATATCAATCCCTTTTAAGAAGTATTGGTGAACGTGTTCTCCCATTTAGTGGGTTGTCTTTTGTCTTTTCATTTTGTTGACTTCTAAAGGTTTCCTTTCTATGCAAAAAAACCTTTTAGTTTAACGTAGTCCATTTGTTTATTTTTTCTTTTGTTTCCCTTGCCCAATGAGATTCAGCAGAAAAAGTAACACTATTAGAAATGTACAAGATTTTACTGTCTGTTTTCTTCAAAGGTTTTTATGGTTTTGAGTTTAAAATTTAAGTCTTTAATCTATTTTGAGTTTATTCCTGTGTATTGTTTAAGAAGGTGATCTTGTTTCATTTTTTTGTGTGTTATCTGTCTGATTTTCCCAATACCATTTGTTAATAGACTGTCTTTATCCCACTGAATGTTCTTGCTTCCTTTGTAGAATATTAGTTGTCCATATAGGTGCGGTTTGATTTCTGGGCTCTCTATTCTGTTCCATTGGACTAGATGTCCGTTTTTATGGCTGTACTATATTGTTTTGGTTACTATGGAATTGTAATATAGTTTGATATCAGGTAGTGTGATTCTGTTAATTTTGTTCTTTCTCAGATTCCTGTGGCTATTCTAAGTCTTTTGTGGTTTCATATAAATTTTTGGAATATTTATTTTAGTTCTGTGAAATATACCATTGGTATTTTGATAGGAATTGCATTGAATCTATAGATTGCTTTGGGTAGTATGGATATTTTAAAGATGTTAAATCTTCCTATCTATGAACTTGGTATATGCTTCCACTTATTTGTAACCACATTCTGTCTACACACCCTATGAATCTATAATTATTATTTATCAATATAAAACTATGTAAGCTACTATTAGCATGCACAGACACATATATATCTCTATCATAATCTTTTAAAGAAAGCTTAGTATTAAATTAATATGGAGCTAAATAATAAATCCAGGTAAACTTCTAGAATGTATAATGAATTTGTACATTTTTAACTATCCTCATTATTTAAAAAGTCTTTCTAAAGTATGTCTCTCCTTTTTCTCTACCATTCTCTAGACATCTGTTAAACAACACACAATTGCAATATTAAATTCTCCAGTTTGTGCCTGACCTGTGGTGGCGCAGTGGATAAAGCGTTGACCTGGAATGCTGAGGTTGCCGGTTCAAAACCCTGGGCTTGCCCGGTCAAGGCACATATGGGAGTTGAAGCTTTCTGCTCCTCCCCCCCTTCTCTCTCTCTCTCTCTCTCTCTCTCTCTCTCTCTCTCTCTCTCCCTTTCCTCTAAAATGAATAAAAAAAAATTCTCCAGTTTGTATAACATATACAAAACTCAATAATAAAGAAAAGGAGGTTAGACACACCCTTAAACTGAGTTACTTTCTCTAGAAACCTTTAAGATACACATAAAGCTTTCTTTAGTGGCTGACAAGTGATTTAAGGCTTTTCAGGTATGTTTCAAGAATAAAACTATCGCTCCTACTCAACTAGGCACTTTTGTATAGCAACAATATTAACAAAATCAAAATAACAATATGAATGCTGATAATATGCAGTATAAAAAGGTAGAGATCTGATTTGAAAATCTTCAAAGATATAAAATCTGAAATGTATAAAGTGGGCCTGAGCAGGTAGTGGCGCAGCAGATAGAGAGCATTAGCCTGGGACACAGAGAACTCAGGTATGAAACCCCAAGGTCACTGGCTTGAGCGCAAGCTCATCTGACTTGATCGCGGTTCACTAGCTTGAGCGTGGGACCATAGACATGACCCTGTGGTTGCTGGTTTGAGCCCAATGCTCGCTGGTTTGAAGCCCAAGTTTGCTGGCTTGAGCAAGGGATCACTTACTCTGTGTAGTCCTGAGAAAGACCTGGAAAATCTACTTTAAAGAATATATCTTTCAAAATAATTTGTCTTATATTTTCTTGTGTCTGGCTCCAAATGGATAAAAGTTTCAAAAGAAAAAAGAGTGTTGTTAAGGACAACATTTTGCTTTTAAAGAATTAGGAAAGATCCAAAATTCATATAACCTGAGTGCTAACTTCCTGGGCATTTATTTCTTTGGGACTATTTATAGCACTGTAACTAGGAAAATAAAAGCACATCAGTTACAAGTGATAAAAGAATATATTCATGTTATACACCAATAAGTTTTTAAAATAAAAATATAATACTAAAAGCCATATTAGGAAAAATATTGTACAAATGTAAATTCTCAAACAAAGACTATATATCAGAGAGTACTGAGGGCTACTTATTCGTGGACCATCCCTCTTTATGAACACACACACACACACACACACACACACACACACACACACACACACCCTGCGTGCAAAAACCCCACTAAAGAAATAATCCATAGATAAGCGGATAGGTTATGTATTAGAAAAAATTGTACCCTTAGTCACAAAAACTACTAAAACAAATGAACTAAAAATAATAAAATTAGTAGTATACTGAGCTAGCAATCTAACCATTTACAAAATAAGAACCACTCTATCTGTGCTGTTTTCTTTTTCAGAATCTGGTAAACTGCCATTTCATTCCTTGTAAATGCTTCCATTACAAGGATTCTATAATAACAGCCTAATTAATCTCTTGATAATTATAATAAATGCTTGTAATCAAAGTAGGGACTATTTAAAATAGGAAGGAGAAAGGCTGTTTTCCATCAAGCTCACTGCAGCTCTGTGACCTTTGAAGGATTCAGCGACAGGAGAGTTTTCCCCACAACCCTGTTCAAATAAATAGTTAAGAAAATACCAGATCAATTTGGTCTGAGGTATTTTAGCATTCTTGGTTTCAGAATTTTAAATTGTGTTAACATTAGAATGAAGGGACATCTTTATTTGGTGAGTAAGTTTTTTCTAAAAGTACAAGTTTCTAGAATTCAAATGATAGACAATTAGATTAGAGATGTATTATTTCCTTCAGGGAACAAAAGCAATAGTTATTTTAGAAAAGTATAATGATGAGCTATTCACAATGCTTATAGCTTTAAGGAAGTATTATTTTCCTAGAAGACAGCACATCTCAACACAGAAGTTAGGATGGTATTTACTTGAATAAAGCGTGATTCCCAGGGATCACATAAGTAACTGAAGGCTGATAGAATTACGGGAAATGACTATATGTGATCAGAATGGCTTTCATCTGCATTTCGTTAGACCGAGCGTAGATTTCACTTCTCAGCTGTGAACAGCAAAGGCCAGCTGTGGTCAGAGTGGAGCAAACTGTGAGCCAGGGTTACACTAGATGGGGAATTGCTTGCAAAAAAATAAAGTAATACTTTTTAGTAAGTCATAGCAAAAAAACCCTACACTTTCTAAATGTTTAGAGAAATATGTTGGTGTTTCCACAAGCTGTCAAAAGTGATGGATCTAATTTATGACAAAATGAAACCTCTGTGCCCAGTTGTGGGAATAAACAGAATTACGAGGAGAAAATAAACAAAGAGAAGGAAAATATAAAATATATTGCCTTCAAGGAAGAAGAAACTACATTTTACTTGGTATTCCCAGAAGTGCTAAGAGGAAATTTTTGACAGCACACTGAAAAGCAAGATTCCCTTTGTGAAACCTTTCACATTTATTTAACTAAGCACAATCATTGAAAATGATCTTTATCCAAACCCTTCACAGCAGTCTTAAAATGATCTAAAATGACTGCCAGATATTCTTTAAATAACATTACTTAACTAAAAGTCATTACCCAAGGGCAATATTAAAGTACTGGCAAGTAAATACAGATCTATTTTCAGCAAAATATAACATAGGCTTAATGAAAAATTGATAACACATTACACATCTTTGTCAGAAGCTAACAAATAATACAAACTGTCTTGGTTTTTCAGAATTGGTAGAGATGTATGGTTTTCACAGCAAGGCAACTTATTCGCTCTTAATGAAAGTAAGCACCATAGGAAAAAAAAACAATAAAAATGTTCTTTAATACTTAAAATTGTATTAAAAAAAAAGGTACCCAGAGAAGGGTTTCCCAAACATACTTTAACTAAATAAATGAAATTTTTATATTTGCCAAATGTCATAAATTTCAGAAAAGATACATTTTTAAATGCTTCTTCCTATTGTCAAAATAAGTATATAAAATTTGATAATCTCTATTTTTTCTTTTTTTAAATTTATCTTCAATGTAAGATCAAAGGCTACCTAATACACTGGAAATGGAGGAATAGGAAAAAGCATGTCAAGGATAGTTCAAAGTTTAATAAAAAGATGTCTACTTGTGGATTCTAAAAATTTAATAAATTCCATTGTTTCATAATGCATTTGTTTCAATTAGCAAAAACTGGACATACGTTGCAGGGGGTGGGGACTTGCCTATATTAAGAGCATGATTAGTGCAGTTAAGTCATGGCTTTGCGATAAAGTTGATTACTCTATTGCCCCAATGGGAAAGGGAGAAGGCTGTTGGAGGTTCATTTCACCACAAAGCAATTATGCTGAGCCAGAGCGTTACCATTTATCATGGCTGAAAGATGACACTCACTGTTAGCCAAGGGAAACTGCTACTCCAGTGCTCCTTTCTAAATCAATATATCATATATATTTTTTTGCCTTAGCAGAAGTAATTATACAACAGAAACTTCAAAATCAATGCCTTCTGAAGCTACCTTAAACTCAGCTATGAAGGTGTGAAAGTATGGCACTGTCAGCTGTCACTGAAGTCTAACCCATTAATTCCAAATTAAGCCTGTTTTTGTGTTGTTAATCAAATCTTTCCTAGTGCTTTTTAAAGTCTTCAATATTGGTTAGAAATAAAATATTGTCAGGTTTTTATTTTGTTGATTTTTCTTACTAAAACATACCAAGTTACTATAGACCACATAATAACACAGGAAAGAGGCCATTAATTAACCCATTACTATTTTTCAAGGAAATAAAAAAAATGGAAAAAATGTGAATTCACAAGGGAGAACAGTCAATGTCCCTACTCAGTGAAAACTAAAGTACCTCTGGAAGCATGTTTCCTAAGCTTCCAGCCGTGGCTCTGACCTTTGAACTTCTGAGATCCATAAATGGAAAAACCTACAATTTAAGAATATACAACTGAATTTTTCTCAAAATAACTAATCCTTGCCATTAGGAAGGTAGATTATAGATGATTATACATATGTTTATTGTATATACTTAGATAAAAATAGGTGTGACAATCATTGGCAAATCTATCCAAACATCAATTTGACAACTGCTTTCTGTAAGATGCAGCTTAGTCTTATAAGCCAATCTAATATATCAGAAAAGGTTAAAGGGCATGGAAAAAATCACTCATTCAATGAGAAAAAAATTTGACATCCAATTTTCAGCTGATTTATCAGTGGAAAGCTAAAATTGATAGGCTGCCATTACTGGAGAGTAGCTGTCTAAGAAAGCTGTTACAAAACCTCTCGTTTTGATTCAGCCACATTAATCAATACAAACCTATACTGTTTCAAGTTTTAAAACATTGATCTTCTGCTATAACCTTGGTGCAGCCTCATTCATCAACAGTCATAAAAAAAACTCAATGTATTTTTAAACAAAGGTTTAGAAAACAAAATGATCAAATAAAATTTGTTTACTTCCCTTGATGCTTAATCATTGTTACTAAAAATTATTTAATTTAGTTAATCAATAAATTGAATTAAATTTTTTTATGTTTTAGGAAATAACTATTACTTTTCATTTTGTTCTCAATTTAACTAGTCCAGCAACATCTGCTAGGTTCCTCAATTACTTAGCTCTTGTATCAGATATTCCCAGTTATTCTATTCTAAGTAATTCTAAATATTCTATAGATTTCTAGAGTGAGGAAATTATTATACTTCTCACAAAAATTAGAGGATATTTCAAAGTGAATAGGAAGCTATGAAATATCCCTTAATTTTTATAAGCAGTGTATTAAATATACAAAACGCTTTTGTTAATCATTAGCTGAAAGTGACAGCAGAGAATGACCAAAAGCATTTTGAAAAAATTTCAGACTGTGTAGTTAAAACATCTTAAGGGCAGAGAAAACTTAAATATTTCTTAGTTTACAACTGTATGGATGAAAATTCTGCTAACAAAATAGGAATTTTGCTAAAAGCCATCTGTTGTGTTCTGGAAAACTTAAAAAAAGTAAAAATCCATATGCTTTGTACTTGTCACATTATTAGTACTTTATTATAAGCACTGTTAAGAATCTAGAGGACCTGTTATTACAATGGGTTTGCCACAAGAACACAGGTGTTGTAAAAACCACCATTAAATCAAAGCCAAAATAGGAAAGGAAAAGACTCATCTCAACATCATCATCACTGGACACATAGATTTCAGTAAGTCTACTACAACTGGTCATTTGATCTACCAATGTGGTGGGACTGACAAAAGAACCATTCAAAAATTTGAGAAGGAGGCTGCTGAGATGGGGAAGGACTGCTTCAAAAGTACACCTGGGTCGTGGGTAAACTGAAAGATGAACGTGAGCGTGGTGTCACTATTGATATCTTCCTGTGGAAATTCAAGACCAGCAAGTATTATGTGGCCATCACGATGCCCCAAGACACAGAGCCTATCAAAAACATGATTATAGGCACATCTCAGGTTGACTGTGCTGTCCTGATTGCTCCTGTTAGTGTTGTTGAACTTGAAGCAGGCATCTCTTTTAATGGGAGGACCCATGAGCATGCCCTTCTGGCTAACACACTGGGTATGAAACTATTGCTGTTGCTAACAAAATGAACACCTCTGAACTGCACTACAGCCAGAGAGATAGGAGGAAATTGTTAATGAAGTCAGTACCCACATTAAAAAAATCAGCTGTTAACTCTGACACAGTAGCCTTTGTGCTAATTTCTGGCTGGAATGGCAATAACCAGCTGGAGCCAAGTGTTAACATGCCTTGGTTCAAGGGATGGAAAGTCTCCATAAAGATGGCAGTGCCAGTGGAACCCACTACTTGAAGTGCTGGATTGCATCCTGCCACTGATTTGCCCAACAAA
The DNA here is from genome assembly GCA_037038555.1 of Rhynchonycteris naso. Lineage (NCBI taxonomy): Eukaryota > Metazoa > Chordata > Mammalia > Chiroptera > Emballonuridae > Rhynchonycteris > Rhynchonycteris naso. The sequence goes on along the minus strand of CM072998.1, from coordinate 111,035,779 downwards.
CAAATCCCTGTGCCTGTCCTCCAAAATGTCTACAAAATTGGTAGTATTGGTACTGTTCCTGTTGGCCAAGTGGAGCCTGGTGCTCTCAAGCCCAGCATGGTGGTCACCTTTGTTCCAGTCAATGTCAGAACTGAAGTGAAGTGCTAAACCATGAAGCTTTGAATGATCCTCTTCCTGTGGACCTTTGGGGTTTCAATGTCAAGATTATGTCTGTCAAAGATGTTCATCCTGGCAATGTGGCTGGTGACGTAAAAATGGGAGCTAGCTAGTTTCACAGCTCAGGTAATAATCCTGAACCATCCAGGCCAAATCAGTGATGCATACACAGTACAGTGCTGGCATTTTTTTTTTTTTTTAGAGAGAGAGAGAGAGAGAGAAAAAAAAAAAGAGAGAGAGAGAGAGACCTTTGGGCTCAAGCCGGTGACCTCGGGGATTTTGAACCTGGTTTGTCAGCATCCCAGGCCAACCCTCTATCCATTGTGCCACTGCCTGATCAGCAGTGTTGGCAAATTTGCTGAGCTGAAGGAGAAGATTGTCATTCTGGGAAAAAGCTGGAAGATGGCTCAAAGTGTTTGATATCTGGTGATGCTGCCATCATAGATATAGTTCATGTAAAGCCCATGTGTGTTTATAGTTTCTCTGACTATCCTACTCTGGGATGTTTTGCTATTCATGACATGAGACAGAGAGTTGCTATGGCTGTCATCACAGCAGTGGGCCAGTGCCAGCTGGAGTTGGCAAAGTCACCAAGTCTGCCCAGCAAGCTCAGAAGGCTAAATGATCATTTTCCCCAATACTTGCCTCCCCAGTCTTGGTTGTGGAAGAACGGTCTCAGAACTGTTTGTCTCAGTTGTCCATTAATATTTAATAGTATATCAAAGATTGGGTTGCTGATTATAGTGCATTGTAATACCTTTAGAAGGAAAGAAGAATGTTTTATGGGCCATTTGTTGTGTTTGTGTGTGAGACAGTTTTTAATTTATTTGTTTTAAAAAACAGTACTTCTTAATGGAAACAATTTGACCAAAACTCTGTCACAGAATTTTGAGACCCATTAAAACAAAGTTAAATGAGAAAAAATAAAGAATCTAGAGTAAATGAGCAGAAGGAAATGCTATTATGGAATAACCTTGCCTTTAATAAATTTTCCAAACTGACATTTAAGTTCAAGTGGTATCATATATTTTATAAATATATTTGTTTTATATTTAGTAATACTATTTAATTTCTATTATATGTATTAAAGTTATATTTATATTAAAATTTGTCATATTACTATAATTATGCAAACATAAATATGCAAATATTATATTCACTGGGGATCTCTATAGAAAGTTATATAAAACATCACAAGAAAGGGAAGTGAATGGGGAAATGATGTAAATCATGTATGTTCACTGGTATTTATTCTTTTTCCTCAATTGTGTGGCACAGTGGTGAGCTTTATAAAACGCCAGATAAATGAATTCAGTCCCTGCTCATTAGTATGAAAGACATACCATCAAAATATTTTATTGTATTAGGTACATACTGTACCATATGACAGATACAACATTTCCAACTACCATGTTAAGAAAAAAAAAATAATAATAATAAAATAATTTCTCGGCTGACCTGAGGTGCAGTGGACAAAACATTGACCAGGAATGCTGACATCGCTGGTTTGAAACCCCATGCTTGCCTGGTAAAGGTAGATATGAGAAGCAGCTACTCCGAGTTAGTACTTCCTGCTACCTCCCCAACCACCTTTCTCTTCTCTCCCTCGTCTCTCTCCTTTCTCTAAAGTCAATAAATAAAATATTTAAAAAAACATTAATTTCTTAAAGTTGTAAATCCAGAAACATGATTTGTATTCCTTAACCAGGAAGAAGTAAAATTGTTAAATAAAAGAAAAGCAAGACAAAAAAAATCAGTTATCATAAAAATATTATAAAAGTTACAACATAACATTCTTTAAATTTACATTAGTAATAATCAAAAAGAAGTACTCTGCAGATAAAACATAGATACACTCATGTCACCCTAAATTTACCAAAGTCTAAATTAGTAAAGCTGAACTACTATAGCACTTACTAAAATTTTTAATACAGCTAAGACACAAAAGGATTTACCTGAAGAACTAAAATAGTGCCAGAGAAGAAGAAAATGTAATATAATCGCTGTTGGAACTGAAACATAGGATGTCTAATCCAACAATGGCAAGTATATTATACATTTGAAAGAGAAAGGTAACATGAAAAATTGAAGAACTTCAAATTGACTTCTGTTTGGAGATTCACGAGTGAGCTCATGATTAACTTTGGGAATGGTGTAATATATTCTTATCTCTTTAAAAAATGTAGTCTAATTGCAAAATGGGCATGATTGAACATAAATAATTAAAAAAGACATTTTACAATTGTAGGTTGTAGGTGCTATGGGACATATCTAAAATACTCTGATTGGTAAAAATAGACTATAGTAGACTGACAAAAATAGACTATAACCTGATTAGTGTTTAAATTCCTCTTCTTTTGATTATATACCAGGAAATAACAAATCAGGAGATGTATTACTCTTCCATTCAGTAGAGGGATTATTTAATGCCTCAGACACATAATTTACCACTTAGTAATTTCTACTAACAGTAGAGAATCCATTTAGGTGTAAAATTTTAGGATAAGTAGATACTCTTTAGAACATGATGATTCAAAAGTAACATACTAATGAGACTCTTAATTTTATTTTTTTAAGATTTTATTTATTCATTTTAGAGAAAGGAGACAGAGAGAGAGAGAAATAGGGGAGGATCAGAAAGCATCAACTCCCATATGTGCCTTGACCAGGCAGCCCGGGGTCTCGAACCAGCGACCTCAGTGTTCTGGGCTGACGCCTTTACTCACTGCGCCACCACAGGTCAGGCCTGAAACTCTTAATATTTAAAATTGATAGTTATAATATTTATGGTTTGTCTACCTATATGCTGGCCTTTTTTTTTGGTGTCAGTCAGCAAGCCACTGCATGCTGTTCCAATCACTGTGCTGATATGCATGGGTCTTAGACTCTCCTTTCCTTTCAATCTTTATTGTAGGCCAAAACCACCTGGGCCGATATGCTAGGTTTGCCTTCCATATGGGACTCTTCCATGGTCAATCAATATTTATCTTTCTGGCTGCTTCACCACCATCCCCAACACAGAAGACTAAGTTCATTTATCTCCAACCTATAAGAATGTGTAAACATGCACACACACAAATTTATAACTTTCCTTGAAATTCTTTTCCCTATTCATCTTTTAAAATACTGATAGAACTTTTATCAACATTCTTCTTGTAACCAAGGTAAAATGTTATGAATAATTTAACCATTTTACATATATACTACCTGGTTCCATGTCTTTCCCAGCAATAGAGATATGTTAAATATATCCTGGTTAATTACTGTCATCTCTAGCTAGGAGAATGCAGTGCTGAGACAAGTGACACCCTGGCCATGCCCTGACCTGCTCACCCACCGAATGCTCTGTGTCCCCTTCTCTGTCTCTTCCATCAGTCACTCTAACAGTTCACATTTCCAACCACACACTTTGACAAAAATTATCCTGGGCATGCAGAGCTCTGTAATTTTTGGAATTAAACTCAAATTCCTTGCTTGAGTTTTATAGAAGGACCTCTTTTTTATCTCCTTATTCCCCCCAAATAATGCTATTTCTAGTTGACACTAGGATTAGGCATAACCTATTCACGGCTAACATTATTTTATTTTTTGACTTTAAACAATATATTTTCTCCTATTCTCAGCTGATTGCTCTTAAAAATGCTACCAGGTATCATTTTAAGGCCAATGAATTCATTTCATCTAATTCAGGAAGTCTTCCTAGATAGGAATTTTGATGAATGCTGTACTTATCTCTTCTAAAAACTATGCCTAATCTTTTCTTCCACTGAATTTCTTATAATACAAATTTCCCCAAATCTGTAAGGTACTGGTATGCATAATTAATGTACAATGTAAATTGATCATGTATATTTTGATGGTATGAATGTATTTAAGGACAAAGGATAAATCAAGCATATTATAAATCAGTACCTTCTAGTCCACAGATTCCATAAAGGCAGATACATGAGGGAATTACGTGCTAAGGTGAATGTTAATCCCTGATTACTCATATGTTTCTAGTAAATGTAGAAAACAGGGACTAAATTGATTAAAGTTTCTTTTGTTACCAAAGTTAAGCATTTTAATTTCTAGTTCAATTTAGCTTATGACTTTTTAGTTTATGTTACAAAATTTACATATTTTCATTATTATTAAAGTGGACAGTTTTATAAATAACTACAACATTTTGAAGATTTAAACTTATTACAAAGTTGAGATACCTTTAAAGAGAGTGAATGAGAAAGAAATAATGCCTTACTTCCAGACTGGGTAGAAATGATAACAATTCAGTTATTTTCTTCATTAATTCATTTTGCAATTATTATTGGTCATGTTTATATACAGTAATGTTTGTAAAATATATATTTACTACTTATGCTTCATAAAAATAATGGTAAAATTACTAATTGTTTTCTTTTGTTTCTGATACTGACTATAAAATAAGGCCAACACTCATGGTGCTTAAATATATGCTTAATAGAGCAGAATTAAAAGACTTGTTCTTAATTTTAAGATGACAAGGACCGCAGCAAAAAGGGAATAGGTAACGACATTTTAATCATTCTCAATGAAACTTGTGGTCATCTTGTTCAAGCCCTGAGCTAACATGATAAAGTAATTACTCATAAAGTGATTCCATGGGATTCTAACATGACTGCTATAGAAAAACCTTGTTATCATGTCCTTAGATATTCGGCACTAAATGATGAATATCCTTGCTCTTACCCTATATAAGATGTTTCCCCTCACATTCATCACCCAGAGGTCCTATATTGCTTGTTTCCTTTTCTCTAATGCCACATGACCTCATTTTAACATTCAGTATCATATGACAAAAATGCCCATTATGTCTGTCATGGTTAAAGAATCATTGTTTTTTTTTCCCTCCACTCCTCATCAATTTAGTTTTACCCCTGAGCATTAAATATAATTAGACACAGAATATAATTTAAGAAATACAAGAAACAAACTATTTTTGCAAATATAAAGTAACATAATTATAATAAGTAATCATATAAACTAGTTTGGAGGGTTGGAAAATTTCATTATGGATCAAGATGATTATACTCTTTTTCTTATGAACTACAGATTCTGATTTAGCATCACCGCAAATAGATCATGACCTCTCGTGACTTATATTTTCTTATCTGTAAAATTGAGTTGCTACAAAACCAGGTTTAATCTTTAGCTAGAAATTCAAAAGCTTTCTTGATTGAATTTGAATCCTATTTTGGAGTCTGATCTTTAACTGTCATTCTCGTACTTTATTCTGGATAATTTAATGGAATGAAACAGGTCTGGCTGTTCTAGCCCTGTGAAATTCCTTGGGACGGAAAAGTGAACATTCATCTACTTCTTTATAAAGCAAACAGTCTAGTTAATGCTCACCTAAAGTATTATTAAATATTGATTTATAGTAATATTATAATTACCTAAAATTGCTATGAGCTCACAAACTAGACTACAGTATCTTAGGGCTGAGACTGATTCTTACGTATCACTGTCTTACACATGGTGTGAGACAAGTAGTCTACTGTTTATCATATCACAGAAGAGTTGTTAAATGTATTTATATGGCTGGATGAATATATACATCACCCAAATGACTTACTATTTGAACTACCAGTTAGCTAACAAACATAACAATTTATGTGCCAAATATATTGCTAGTGGTTAAGCGCTTAAACTCTTACGAAGTTTTTAGTCTGATAAGTCATTATCTAGTTTAATGACACTCTTTGACAATTTAATATTATAACACCAATCAGTTCAATGACCACATTAGTAAAACAGAAGAAAACACATATGACCACATGGTAAATAAAGAAAAAGCTGTGACAAAATTATCTACCTATTCAGAATAAAATCTTTTAACAAATTAGGATGGGATTGGAAGGAACAGGAAGGGAAGGGAAGGGAAGGGAAAGGAAGGGAAGGGAAGGGAAGGGAAGGGAAAAGAAGGGAAGGAAAAGGGAAAGGAAGGGAAAGAAAAGGGAAAGGAAAGGAAAGAAAAGGGAAAGGAAGGGAAAGAAAAGGGAAAGGAAGGGAAAAAAAGGAATTCTTTTCATTTGATAAATAATATCTGCCAAAAAAAAGACAAACAAACACAACAACAACAACAAAACACAACCCTTCAGACAAAGAACCCTATGGCAAATATTACAACTATAACAAAGTATTTAAAACTTTCCCCTTGCCATTGGGAACACTGTATTGGAGGACCTAGTCATTACAGTAAAGAAAAAAAAGAAGTAAAACTGTCAGAATTTGCAATGACATGATTATACTCCTAAGAAATCTAAAAAATATGCAAACTATAGTAAGTAATAACTGAATTTGACAGTTATTGGATAAAGGTCTATGCAAAGAAAACCTGTACTCTACATGTGGGTCTCAAGATCACAGTTAAAATTTAAAAATAATACTATTTACAATAGTTTCACTAAAACATCAAATACCTAGGAATAATTCTTATGGAAGATGCACAATACCTCTGCACTAAAAATTATAAATTACTACTCAGAGAAATTAAGAGACCTACATAACTAAAGTCATATAACATTTAAATGACATAAGTTATACTACAGACATCTGTAAAGATGTCAATTTTCCAATTTCTTCTACAAAGGCAATGCAATTCTAGTAAAATTTCTAACACATTTATTTGTTGCAGAAATGAGCGAGCTGATTCAAACATTACCATGAAATTGCAAAGGCCCAGATTAGCCAAGTCAATCGGTGAGAACCACAAAGCCGAAGGGTTTACCTTAGTAGGTATCAAGCCCTATTTATCCAGCAATAGTAATTAAGACCGTGTGGGCTTGGTGCAGGAACAGACCAGCTGATCAAAAGAACTGAAGAGAAAGTCCAGGAAGTCCAGAGACAGTCCCAGAACATGCATCATAGTAGAGTGGGAAAATGAATGTATTTATTTTCAATAAATATTGCTAGTCAAATGAATATCCATATGGTAAAACATTAATCTTGACTTCTATCACTTGCTGTACACAATTCCAGATGGGTTTCAAATCTGATTGTAAAAGTCAAATCAATAAAGCTTTTAAAAAATAAAACTAGAAGACCATCTTTGTGATGTTTAAGCAGATGAAGATATCTTTAATAAGAAACAAAAATCACTAACCATCAAAGAAAAAAATTGGTAATTTGGTCTAGAAATAAGAAAGAAGGAAGCCCATAGAGTAGGCCTCAGATCCAGAATATTTATGAAGTCTTATAAGTCAGTGAGAATAAAAAGACAAACCAGTACATCAATGGGCAAAAGACCTATACACACACATTTGACAAAAGAGGATAGGCAAATCTTTACTGGTCATTAGAAAAGGTACTCACTAGTCAATTGTGTCAATTATATTGTAATAAGTATGTATCACATGGGTACTAGACTTATTGGAGTGATAACTTCATAAGGTACATAAATTTCTAATCACTATGTTATACATCTGACACTAATATAATATTGTATGTCAGCTGTAACTGAAAATTAAATTTTAAAAAATAATGAAGTTACTATGATTTACCCTAAAAAGTGTACTCAATTTCATTAGTGATCAGGAAAGTGAAGACTGTATTATAATGAAAAACATTTACTTTCCCCCGGGTGGCTAAAATAAAAAAGACAGACAAAGCCAAGTGGTGCAGAGAATCCAAAATAACTGATCACTTTGGAATACTGTTAAGCAGTAAAGCTAAACATAAGCCTATGTTATGACTTAGCAATTCTAATCGAGGTATATGCCTAACAAAAATATATTTATTTTTTCAATGAAAAAAATAACAAAAACAAGAACAAACATGTACTAAAATGTTCACAGTAACACTACAAACATTTTTGACTCATAATAGTCAAATCAGTGTAACAAAAAATAAGTTTGGGTGTAGTCACAAAATGAATTACTATACAGCAATGAGAATAAATGATCTAAAACTACATGCGACAATCTGGATGAATCTTACAAATGTTATATTAAAAAAAATTAACGAAGCCCAAAAGTTCATAGTATGTGATTATAATTACAAATACAAAAGGAGGTAAAAAAAATATGCTCTTTGAATTTAGAATAGTGGTTACCTTGGTAGGCAGGGGAGAACAAAGGGAGCTTCTCAGATGCTGGTAATGTCTGTTTCTTTATCTAGGATAATAACTACAAAGACATTTCTTGTTTCTGAAAACACATTGAGCTACTTTACTAGGATAGATGCATTTTTCTGTATGTGTAATATTTTAAAGTAAAAAAGAAACAAATCTCACTCATGCCTCTTTGTTTGCCTCCCCACTTGGTGGTGAGCTATAAGCTATCTCACTACTTATTTGAAATTCAAATCTATCACTCTGATTTACTTATAAAATAAAATCTACCCAAGACTCAAGAAACTCTGACTTTACCTGCATTCTTTACCAACACAGGAAAAAAAATTATTAAGCAAACTTTATAAACAAAAGATGTTGAATGGCCAGCCAGTGTCATGAAATATATAGTTAACATATACCAGGAAATCTCCAAAATATGATTAGAATGACCAAAGTATTTTATGCAATTTGACCACAGACATTCATTCTTAAGAGTCAAGAACCTTTCTAAATTTTATTTTTTCATCTGATTAGGTACACTATAATCAGAATGACTATGATCATTCTTTGGAAAGATTCTATGATCAGACACTATCTCCTCTGAGCTTTAATCTTAAAGTGATTAGTAAAGAGCTTATAAAGACTAGAATAAGAAATTTTAATGAAAATAACCATACTGGTTCTTTTGTTTGGGGCAGAGAGTGAGTTTGTGTACTTGTGTGTATTTTTTTGTTTCAATTATTTGGTTTGATTGGATAAATGGAAGACAGTTAATAACAGGCTATAAAGACAGTGATGTACTGGTAGAAAGCATCAGGGTTTATGGTTAAGTAGTGTGAAGGCAGGAGTCAAATGGCTTAAAAGATGATATTTACAGTAATGTACTGAGCCAAAACAACAACAACAGAAACAATTTAAAATCACAAACAACCGGAAGGCTAAGTATCTGGATAGACAGGTAAAGATCACTAGGATATGAACTAGAGAGAGGGTTATTGATTGGAAGAGGTAGATTTAAACAAGGTTACAGAATGATGGCACCTTGTTGCTTCTTAACAATTATGTTTCAGATGTAAAAGTTTGGAAGCATCTATATTGGGGGAAATTAGCATCATAACTATAGAGGCTAGAGACTAGTGCTCTACAGGAAAAGGATATCTGGTCCAACCCTAATCCATTAAGGAAAGCTTCTTCTCAATATCAGCCTCAACAGTACAACCAAAATGGCCTGTTTGACCCTCACTGAATTCGGCCAGATCTCTCTCCACAATCACTGGTCAGTATTTAAATTAGCTACCGTCTCTACATAATGCATCACCATTCTGGCTGTGGATCCTCGCTACTCATTTGTCTGATGTTGCCTTTAATTAACATCAGGAACACTGCCCCTGCCATTGTAGCTCACTCCTCTTTTCTTAATCTATTAGTAAATGAAAATTCAAAACAAACAAACAAAAATCCACCTGTCAACCAACAAAACATCTCAGAGAATAAATTTAGCTCAAAATTCTTATCAGCTTTTCTCCTATTTCTTAGCTCTTTTTTAAAAAAAATGAAAAAAAGGGCATCTGATGGCCATAGCTTTTCCTCACCATAAAAGTAATCAACTCACCAGGATGGAAAGAAGCCTACAAACTTGCTAGGAAGAAATGCTGAACAGAGCCCCTTAACATCCGAGGTCCCAGCCTGCTGGTGGGACACCAACAGCTTTAACTCCAAATAGGCTTACCACAACTCTCTGCAGTCTCCCTTTATTTGAGTATGTGCTCACAATCCACAATCCCTTCCCTAACTATCCTACAACTCTAACCTCCCTCTCCTCTCCTTCAACAGTCCAACAGTCCAGAAGGGAAGAAATCCAATCCCTTCCATCATCAGACCCACCCTAAGACTCCAGTTTCCTAGAGTCTATTCCTCAGGTTCTGAACGACTGGGATAACTTACCAAACAAAGAAAAAGATTGAAAAAAAGAAAAATTAACTAAAAAGACATGTTCGACATAAAAGTATAAGCCTTTTCCCCAAAATAAGATTTGTCACTTGCCAAATCTGTTTTTTTTGTGTGTGTGTATAATGGCAACACTATACTTATATTGTGGTTTAAGTGACAGAAGTTCTAAATAAGAAAGGAAGTCAGGCTTATAAAAATGTTTATAGACACTTAAACAAGAGCAGTGAAATTAAACTAAATTTAAAATGAAAGAAACAACATTCTTAAAAAGCAATGAAGGCTTTTGCTTGAATGCTGCTACATTCAACTACAGCAGCCATATCAACAAACAAAAGCCACAGTGCAACTTACAGAACTGTTACTGAATATACCATAATAATAATAATTACTTGGGGACATTTGCTCACTTCCTTATTTACAGATCAGCTCTTAATGTGCTAGGTTTCGTGTACCAAGAACTTCAACTTCTGAACATGGATTTTCCAGTAAAGTAAAACACCCCCACTTCCCCCCCCCACACACACACCATATGGCAGAGATATAAAACTGAGTAGGCAAGTATTACAGGAGCACAGAGAAGGAAGAAACTTAAACAAAACTGGTAATTCTTAACATCAGTTTTATCAACCTTAAGTTAATGACGTCAAGTGAACAACTGGAAATTCTGATCAGAGCAGATGGGATTTTAAAAAAGGTCAGTGGTTTTTGTTTGTTTTTCTTGTGTTGTTTTTTTTTTCTCCTGGGATAGTCATTAAAGTATACTGGTACTCAGCCAAACTCGCAGAGTACCATAAAAGTGCTGGGACTCAACATATTGCACAGTTCTGCATTAACAGGTGCCTTGGATGGCTTGGGTACATTTGTTTACAAGCAGAGGCTGGAATATGGACCCTTCTTAACAAAACTTTCTAGCTCCAGCATCTGAAACCAAAAGCACACTGAACTGAGTTAATTTACTGCACTCTCTGAGTTGTTTAGCTACTACTGCAGTTTTATAAATTTAAGAAGTTACCACTTTGGGAAAACATGTAGCAAAGAGTGACATAATAATAATAACAATAACAACAACAACAACATTGGAGGTACTATGATTTTAATCCTCACAACCTTCTTAAGAGACATATCTGTGTATTAACAATACAAATGTTAAATGTTAAAAATTAATCAGAGAGCTACCTTAAAATATCAGGAGTGCAGATTGTTTCAAAGAATAAAGGAAACAATAGTAGAGTTAATAATGGTAAAGCGGTTTATAATAAATAGCAAGAATAAAGACAATTTCGGGTTGCAGAAAGATGGATGAAACTAATTTCAAAATGAAAACTATTTTAATGGCATGGTTCCAGTGGGACAGAATAGATATTGGAGAAATTCAGAAATACAAAGTAACAAGTTTGAGATATTTCATTCCTTTAGGTCCTGTATTATACACCAAAGTTAGACGAGCAGACAGTAACCACAAAGTCTGAGTCAGGAACGTATAGAAGGTTGTGAGATAACTTTCATGTTATAGATCAAATCTGGGTTGGCCAAAATTGAAATTTCATATAAAATAAATAATGTGGGAGATGGAAAGTAAGAAGTAGTTAGAATTACCCAGAGATGAAAGCCTTATTTTTTCATACAGATTAAAAGAACCTATATGTTATAAATAATTACAGAAAAAACAACTGACTCATGAATATTATTTTAATCAAAACCAAATAACAGACACGTTGCTCCTCAAGGAAACAATTACAAGGTTCTTATCATCCAAGTTCCCTTGAACTATTAATACTTAGAACCAATACTCACACAGCCCTGATCCTGATACTGCTAAATTTACTGAAAGGTGAAAATTTTAATTGTCGGCTTCACTGTCATGTACTTAATGACTGCTCTTAAAATTATCAAGGTACTTTGCCAGTTGTCTTTTCCATGTGTTTGTTAACTTACTGCTTAATAATGTATCTTAAAGTGCCCTAAAAACGCTCAGCTTATGAAGTTGGTTAAATCTAGTTTATAAGCTTTAAAAATGCCTCTATAATAGTTTTATATTGGGCATGTTTTACAGCCTAGTCCTCAAAAGTCTTTCTTCATCCAAAAGCCAGCCATACTTAATTTTTAAGATTTACGTTAAGACTCAAAAGGCATACAAATCTCCTTTACATAACACCCCATTCCCTAGCTTTGAACAGTATCATTATTGTAGCAAGTTTGATTACAATTTGGTGACTATTTACTGAAAATGATAAATTAAAAAATGCCTTAAAAGAAAATGGTTTCTATCTGAACACTGTCCACAAAAATATATCACAATTTGTAACTTCTTAAACAAATCAAATGAATTAAATTTTTAGGGCTTTCATCAGCTTGAAAGGCTGTTCAAATACATGAAAGTATTTTTGGGGCTCAGAGGTCTAAAGGAGCTGACCATTAATTTAATGATATATTGCCTTCATAGAATTTTTTCAACTTTATGTAAGTGGTATAAAATTTAATTTTAAAATATATTTGACCCATTTTATTTTTGGGAATTGTATCATATTAGTAATTGGCCTTTTCTGGCAGGCTTCAGAGCTGTGCACTTTCTTAGCTCTCTACCTCGATTGTCAATGAAAACGCTTATGAGACCCGTTACAAATATTTGTAAAATAATCTTTGAGTAAAAGTATAAATTCTATGATTTTGGCCCCAGATTTTACATTATACAAAACACTTCTGTTGTCTAGAACTTATCATTATAACGTGAATTGTATTAACAGTAGCCAAAATACATTAATATAACTCAGTGCTCTGTATGCTAATTTTTTTCTAGAATGCCTGAATATTTTTCCAGTTTCAACAGATATAAAAAAGGATAAGGTCTGACCAGGTGGTAGCACAGTGGATAGAGCATCAGACTGGGATGCGGAAGACCCAGGTTTGAGACCTCGAGGTCGCCAGCTTGCGTGCGCTCATCTGGCTTGGGCAAAAGCTCACCAGCTTGGACCCAAGGTCGCTGACTCCAGCAATGGGTGGCTCAGTCTGCAGACAGACCGCAGTCAAAGGCACATGTGAGAAAACAATCAATGAACAACTATGGCGTCACAACGGCAACGAAAAACTAATGATTGATGCTTCTCATTTCTCTCTGTTCATGTCTGTCCCTATCTATCCCTCTCTCTGACTCTCTCTCTGTCCCTGTAGAAAAAAAAAAAGGATAGGGTAAAAGCACTACTGAAAGTAAAACTAAATGTTTGCGGAACTATATAATTTCATTATTAAAAAGTGTCTAGGAGTGAGGAAGGAGCAAGATGGCGACGGAGTAGGCGGACGTACCAACTTCCAACTCCCAGAACCAAAGTGGATTATAACTCAATTTTAAGAACCATCATCTGGATAAACCAACTTTGAACTAAACTAAGTGGACTCTTCAACCAAGGAACACAGAAGAAGCCAAACTGAGACTGGTAGGAATAGCAAAAAAGAGAAGAGGGCTGCCCAGCTCCCTGGAGCAAACGGCAGCCCAGAGAGACCCACGTGGCGGGAGGAGAGTTTGGTGGAGAGGGAGGGACATGGGTCCCAGAAACCAAGCCCCAGCCTACCGTACCAGAGCCTAGAAGAGGGGTTTGGACAGTTTTGAGCTGTGAAACAAGTGAGGGAGCTCCCGGGCCTACAGTGTGGAGTATTAGGGCCCTTCCTACTCTGCCAAGGGTTGCTGAAGGGTATGGTGGCGGCAAGACGCTGAAACGTGGTTCTGTCGGCGTGGGCAGAGGCCAAGCAGGTGGGAGCTCGGTCAGGCCCAGCAGGGGCGGAGGGGACGCGCGAAAGCAGTTGGCAACTATGGGCCCGCCTGTAATCCCACCAGTGGGAACAAAGCGGGAGGCCAGGAACGGGCAGAGATCTGCTCTGCGAACCTGTGCAAGCCGGCCTTGACCGCGGGGACGGGGCTAGGACCAGGGATGGGCGGGGACTCGTGGCTGAGCTCACGCTACCAGCCCCGCCCGGCCGGAGAAACCGTGGTATGCCATTCTACGAGTGCGAGCGGGCTCCGAGCGCAGGGACGGGGTAGACCCCGAGACGAGTGGAAGCTCGCTGCTGAGCCCACACTAATATCCCCGCCGGGCTGGAGAAACCACGGTTTGCCATCCTACGTGCACGAGCGGGCTCCGAACACGGGGGAGAGGTAGAGGCCGGGACGAGTGGAAGCTCGCAGCTGAGCGGAAGCCAGCAAACACGCCTGGTCCAATAAACCTTGGTTAGCGACCCAACGCAGAAGGGCCCTGGCCTCGAGGGCGGGGCTAAATTCCGGACAGTCAAAAGGCTCACAGCTGAAAGCACGTCAAAACCCTGCCCAACCCGCAAAACTGTGGCGAGCAGGCTCTGACTGCGGTTTCTGAGCGGAAGTCTGGAAACAGGCTGGGTCCGCAGCTGAGCAAAGGTGCTCACCTCTACCCTTGGTGCTGAGGCTTGTGGCTTAAGTGACAGCCCCTCCCACGGAGGAGAGGCAGAAATCACAGCAAAAGCTACAGTGGCCCGGCGCTGGCTACGCCCTTACCCAACCGCCCTAGGCAGCTGAGAGGGGGTGGCGGGCCTGCAGACAGACCACACCTAGAAAACACAAAGGCAACACCAACTGAACTCCAGTGGCCACAACTTGCTTATACACAAACAAAATGGGCAGGCAGAGGAATGCAAACCAAATGAATCAAGAGAAATCCCCAAAGAAGGACCTGAATGAACCAGATATAACCAAATTACCAGAAGCAGAATTTAGAATAATGATAGTTAGGATGTTCGAAGAAATAAGAGCAACAATGGATAGTCATTATGAACACCTAAATAAAGAGATAACAAGTATAAAAAACGAAATTGAAATAATAAAGAAGAACCAGACAGAAATGACAAATACAGATTCAGAACTGAAGACCACAATGGAAGGAATTAAAAGCAGGATGAATCACGCTGAGGATCGAAGAAGCGAGTTAGAGGACACAATAAACAAAGGCACAAAATCAGAGAAGAAAAAGGAAAAGAGACTAAAAATATGTGAGGAAACTCTAAAGGAGCTCTGTGACAACCTGAACAGAAACAACATTCGCATAATAGGGGTGCCTGAAGAAGAGAAGAGAGGACAGGATATGGAAACTTTGTTCAATCAAATCATAGCAGAAAACTTCCCTAAATTAAGGCTGGGAAACAATCCACATGTTCAAGAAGCACACAGAACTCCATTAAAGAGAAGCCCAAAAAGATCTACACCAAGACACATCATAGTTAAAATACCAAAGCTAATGGATAAAGAAAAATTTTAAAAGCTGCTAGGGAAAAAAAGGCTATCACCTACAAAAGAGCCCCAATAAGGATGACATCGGACTTCTCAACAGAAACACTTGAGGCCAGAAGGGAATGGCAAGATATAATCAAAGTAATGCAGAAAAAGAACCTACAACCAAGACTACTTTATCCAGCAAGGCTAACGTTTAAAATTGAAGGAGAAATAAAGAGCTTCCCAGACAAAGAAAGCCTCAAGGAATTCATTAAAACCAAACCAATTCTGCAAGAGATACTAAGGGACCTCTTGTGAACAGTTTAAAGGGAGGAAAGACTATAGCAAAAGAAGAATACAGCTTTAAAGAATAAAATGTCTATAAACAACTACATATCAATAATAACCTTAAATAAAAATGGATTAAATGATCCAATCAAAAGACATAGGGTAGCTGCATGGATAAAGAAACAAGACCCATACATATGCTGTCTACAAGAGACACACCTTAAAACAAAAGATGCACATAAACTGAAGGTAAAAGGATGGATAAAAATATTTCATGCAAATGGAAATGAAAGAAAAGCCGGGGTAGCAGTACTTATATCTGACAAAATGGACTTTAAAACAAAGGTTGTAGTAAGAGATAAAGAAGGACACTACATAATGATAAAGGGAACAATTCAACAGGAAGATATAACTATTATAAATATCTACACACCAAATATAGGAGCCCCGACATACATAAGGCAGACTTTGATGGATATAAAGGGCAAGATTAACAGCAATACTATCATAGTAGGAGATCTCAATACCCCTCTAACAACATTGGATAGATCCTCAAGAAAGAAAATTAATAAAGATACAGCAGACTTAAGGATACACTAGATCAACTTGATTTAATAGATATCTTCAGAACATTTCACCCTAAAGCAATAGAATATACATTCTTTTCAAGTGCTCATGGTACGTTTTCTAGGATAGACCAGATGTTAGGACACAAAAATGGTGTCAATAAATTTAAGAAGATTGAAATCATATCAAGCATTTTCTCTGATCACAATGCCATGAAACTAGAAATTAACCACAAAAGCAAAACTGAAAAATACTCCAACACCTGGAAACTAAATAGCATGATATTAAATAATGAATGGATTAACAATGAGATTAAAGAAGATATAAAAGTTTCTAGAAGCAAAAGATAATAAGCATACATCAACTCAAAATTTATGGGACACAGAAAAAGCAGTTCTGAGAGGGAAGTTCACTGCACTACAGGCATATCATAAGAAGCTAGAAAAAGCTCAAATAAGCAACCTGACACTGCACCTAAAAGAACTAGAAAAACAATAGCAAATAAAACCCAGGACAAGTAGGAGGAAGGAAATAATAAAGATCAGAGCAGAAATAAATGACATAGAGGCGAAGGAAACAATACAGAGGATCAATGAAACCAGAAGCTGGTTCTTTGAAATGGTAAACAAGATTGATGAACCTTTAACTAGACTCACCAAGAAAAAAAGAGAGAGGACTCAAATAAATAAAATTAGAAAGGACAGTGGAGGAATAACAACTGACACAACAAATACAAAGCATTGTAAGAAAATACTATGAAGAACTATATGCCAAAAAATTAGACAATCTTGGTGAAATGGACAAATTTCTTGAATCATATAACCTTCCAAAAATCAATCTGGAAGAATCAGAACACCTAAACAGACCAATTACAACAAATGAGATCGAAACAGTTATCAAAAAACTTCCAAAGAAGAAAAGTCCTGGGCCTGATGGCTTCACAAGCGAATTCTATCAAAAATTCAAAGAAGATCTAACTCCTATCCCCCTCAAGCTATTTCCAAAAATTCAAGAGAAAGAAAGATTTCCAAATTCCTTTTATGAGGCAAGTATAATTCTGATCCTAAAACCAGGCAAAGACAACACAAAGAAAGAAAATTAAAGGCCTATATCCCTGATGAATTTAGACGCTAAAATTCTCAACAAAATATTAGCCAACCAGATCCAGCAATATATGAAAAAAATCATACACCATGACCAAGTGGGATTTATTCAGGAGAGGCAAGGCTGGTTCGATATTCACAAATCAATCAATGTGATTCATCACATAAACAAAAGGAAGAACAAAAATCACATGATAATTTCAATAGATGCAGAAAAGGCATTTGATAAAATCTAGCACCCACTCATGCTCAAAACTCTAAGTAAAGTGGGAATACAGGGAACATTCCTTAACATGATAAAGGCCATCTACGACAAACCCACAGCAAACATCATACTAAATGGACAAAAATTAAAACAATCCTCTTAAGATCAGGAACCAGGCAGGGGTGCCCCCTTTCACCACTTTTACTCAGCATAGTTATGGAAGTCCTAGCTACAGCAATCAGACAAGAAGAAGAAATAAAAGGCATCCAAATTGGAAAAGAAGAAGTAAAGCTGTCATTATTTCCAGATGATATGATGTTGTATATAGAAAACCCTAAAGTCTTAATCTAAAAACTACTGGACCTTATAAATGAATTCAGAAAGGTGGCAGGATATAAAATTAATACTCAGAAATCAGAGGCATTTCTATATAGCAACAATGAACTGTCAGCAAAAGAAGTTAAGGAAACAATCCCCTTTACTACTGCAACCAAAAAAATAAAGTACCTAGGAGTAAATTTAACCAAGGAGGTTAAGGACTTGTACTTGGAAAATTATAAAACATTGATAAAAGAAATCAAGGAAGATACAAACAAGTGGAAGCATATACTGTGTTCATGGCTAGGAAGAATAAACATCATTAAAATGTCTATATTACCCAAAGCAATTTATAAATTCAATGCAATACCAATTAAAATACCATGACATACTTCAAAGATATAGAACACATATTCCAAAAATTTATATGCAACCAAAAAGAACACGAATAGCCTCAGCAATCTTAAAAAGAATAAATAAAGCCAAAGGTATCACTCTTCCAGATATCAATGTTTAGTATAAGGCCATTATACTCAAGACAGCCTGGTACTGGCATAAGAACAGGCACATAGACCAATGGAACAGAACAGAGGTCCCAGAAATAAACCCACAGTTTTATGGACAACTGATATTTGAAAAAGGAGGAAAGAACATATAATGGAGTAAAAACAGCCTCTTTAACAAATGGTGTTGGGAAAATTGGACATCTACCTGCAAAAAAAATGAAACTAGACCATCAACTTACACCATTCAGAAAAATAAACTCAAAATGGATAAAAGACTTAAACGTAAGCCATGAAACCATAAGCATCTTAGAAGAAAACATAGGCAGCAAGCTCTCCGACATCTGTAGCAGCAATATATTTGCCAATTTATCTCCACGGGCAAATGAAATAGAAGGCAAGATAAACAAATGGGACTATATCAAACTAAAAAGTTTTTGCACAGCTAAAGACAATAAGAACAGAATAAAAAGACAAACCACACAATGGGAGAACATATTCGACAGCACATCTGATAAGGGGTTAATAACTAAATTTTATAAAGAACTTATAAAATCAACACCAGGAAGACAAACAGTCAAATCAAAAAATATGCAAAAGAAATGAACAGAAATTTCTCCAAAGAGGACATACAGATGGTCAATAGGCATATGAAAAAATGCTCAACATCACTAATCATTAGAGAAATGCAAATTAAAACCACAATGAGATATCACCTCACACCAGTCAGAATGGCACTTATCAGCAAAACAACAAGGAATAAGTGCTGGCGAGGATGTGGAGAAAAGGGAACCCTTCTGCACTGCTGGTGGGAATGCGGACTGGTGCAGCCACTATGGAAAACAGTTTGGAGATTCCTCAAAAAATCAAAAATCGAACTGCCTTTTGACCCAGCTATCCCACTTATAGGAATATACCCTAAGAACACCATAGCACTGTTCGAAAAGAAGAAATGCGCCCCCATGTTCGTGGCAGCATTGTTCACAATAGCGAAAATCTGGAAACAGCCGAAGTGTCCGTCAGAAAACGAGTGGATTAAAAAGGTTTGGTACATATATACTATGGAATACTACTCAGCCATAAGAAATGAGGACATCGGATCATTTATAACAAAATGGATGAACCTTGATAACATTATACGGAGTGAAATAAGTAAATCAGAAAAAAAGAAAAACTAAAAACAGCATGATTTCATACATAGGTGGGACATAAAAGTGAGACTATGAGACATGGTCAAGATAGTGGTGGTTACGGGGTGGGGGGAGGGAGGGAAGGGTGGGATATGGAGTAGAGGAGGGACACAGGGAAAACCATATAGAAGGTGACAGAGGACAATTTGACTTTGGGTGACGGGTATGCAACACAATTGAATGATAAGATAACCTGGAGATGTTTTCATTGTACATATGTACCCTGATTTATTGGTGTCACCCCATTAAAATTAATAATAATAAAAAAGTGTCTATATTAAAATTATCAATAGAAATGTAACAATGAAAACATAATATTAAATAAGGCTATATTGAAATATTCTTACACACCAATTTTGTTAATAATCTTAAGTATAGTAAAAAACTGAACTGCTTTAAAAAGTCACATTATGCATATTAATTATATGTACTTTTTCTTTTAAGAATATGACTATAAGATTTTATAAATTAAAATAAATAATTATTTCCTAGGATTATTTGTTAGAACAAGGGTGTGGTAAAATCCTTCGGTAATATTACTATCTGGTTCATATTTATCCCATCACATACCTAAGTCCTAAAGCTCAAACAATCATTACATTTTTGGTGTTCATCTGTTCCACTGAACTACCCAGAGGGAGATTTATGAGAATGCTATCATGACAGGGTCGCAAGATTAAGTGAATAGTGATGAGGGTAAATGAGTCATTTCTCTATTTTCCAAAGGGTTTAAAAAACTCAGTTACTTAAAATGCCATAAATGTAAATAGTCTTCCCTCCCTCTCTACAATGGATCCATGACGGATGACTTCAAAATACAGCACTCTAGGGCGATGGCACTTTCCAACTGAACAGACAACCCAAAAGTCAAAAACATTTTACAATGTAAAGCATAAAACTATAGTGTGCACATAATATAGAACATTTTGACTGTAAACTAATTTACTAATTTCACTTATAAAAACAAATGTATGTATATGTAGTTCTAAATGAGGATATTTATAATCAAAAATAGTGTTTGAGTTCAAATTTCCAAATGTTTAAACAGGTTTTTTATGATTTTTAAAACGTCAATTGGTTCAATATATTATGTTATGGAATGTAACAGTATTTAAATAAAGATGTTTAATCCAAAATGCAAGTTTATAGAAACAATCACATTGAAGGAGTCCAGCGATTTTTCTTAACAACCTAATAATGTGCCATCTTCAGTGATTCCAACAAAAATGCCATCTGTCAAGACAACAGATATTACTGTTTGAAAAAATCATTTCCTTAGTTCGGTTTTTGTATATTTTAATTTGCAGCCAAATAAAAAACTGAGGGACTATGATAATCTCACTTGAACTCCAGGCACTGTTACAAATGGTCAAAAATTTTTAACTTTCTGCCATTTATAAGCCAAGAGAAGTTTAATTAATGTGGCCATCTAAAATACTAATTTTATTTTAAAGCTAATGACTTCCATGAATGAGTAGTTTAATATTTATGAGATTTATAATTATATCTGCATTTTAACTTTCTTCATTATCATTCTAAGCCTATAGTTTAAGCACTTTACAAAGTGTCTTACTTTGACTAGGCTTATTAAAATAACCATCCTAATTTTAAAAATCAACAAATTTTAGGTCCTTGGCCTGTTGGCTCAGTGGTAGAGTGTTGGCCTAGCATATGGAAGTCCCGAGTTCAATTCCTGGCCAGGGCACATAGAAGAAGCGCCCATCTGCTTTTTCACCCTTCCCTCTCTCCTTCCTCGCTATCTCTCCCTTCCCCGCCCATAGCCAAGACTCCATTGAAGCAAAGTTGGTCCGGGTGCTGAGGATGGCTCCATGACCTCCACCTCAGGCACTAGAATGGTTCCTGTTGCAACAGAGCAATGGCCCAGGTGGGCAGAGCATCATCCCCGGGGGGGGACATGCCAGGTGGATCCCCATTGGGAGTATGCTAGAGTCTGTCTGTTTGCCTCCCCACTTCTCACTTCAGAAAAATACAAAAATAAAAAAGATCTACAAATTTTAGAGAAAATATGATATGATATGATGCTGGCAATCAGTTGGGTCACAGAGGTTTCAGCTAAATCACCTTCACATCCAAATAGTAGACATTTTTGGTCCTGACTCATACAATCACTGTTCACCTACATACATCATCTAGTTCTTTCACATCATTGTTCTCACTTACTGATCTGCACTGGAATTTTATCAGGGAAAATGATTTGACAGACTTCTAAAGTTCTGTCATTCTGTAGTATATAGTATATTTTCTATTCCTATCCATGTTGACGTACCATATAATATATTTGGGTTTTTTTTTTGGGGGGGGGTTAAACTTGGAGACTCTTTATTTATTTATTTATTTTTATTTTATTCATTTTAGAGAAAAGACACAGAATGAGAGAGAGAGAGAGATAGAGAGAAAGGGGGGAGGAGCTGGAAGCATCAACTCCCATATGTGCCTTGACCGGACCAGTGCAGGGTTTTGAACTGGCGACCTCAGTGTTCCCAGGTCGACGCTTTATCCATTGCGCCACCACAGGTCAGGCCTAAACTTGGAGACTCTTTTAAGGCTCTTGATGAGTCTAGTAATACCACCTAACTCCCCTGCCTAAGTCATCCATCAGCCTCTCAGGCTGTATGTTTTATTTACTGAGGATTTAAAAGATGTTGACAATCTTTCTTCCATTCAAAATACTGAAATTATCTGGGGTAATTCAATGTAAGTGCCACATGCAAGATTCTATCCTTCCATTTTCTTACTCCTCATTATCATGATATTTAGCTAGACTCCACTTAATCATTGTAATGTCCACATTCGGATTCGTCAATTTTATATTGCTCCAATTCCGAAGTCTTAAAGTCAAACATCCTACAACTTCCAACCTTTTAGTTCACCAGCTCTATTTACGGGACTCCATTATTTCCTGCCTATAATCTCCCCTTCTTTCCTTAATTCCTTTCCTTAACCATCTCAGATTAAGTACACACTTCATCACTTCAATTTCTTACTTGTATCTTAATATTCTTGCTCCTTTGAATTGGTGAACCTAACCAACAAAACACAACCCTAGAAGAATCCATATTCTAACTTTTTTCTGTGCCTGAAGAAGAGAGCCTATACTTTAGCTGCATTGCTGACAGAACCAACTGAGGAACAGTTTGCATTTCTGTTTCTTGGAGGATAGGGAGGGCCGAAAGTATGAAGGGAATCAAGCACTTCCTAGATGCTTTTTACTGGGAGAACAGGAGATGAAATTTGTTGGAGACTGAAAAATAGGCGCTGGCCTTGTCTGAGAAGGTGATCACATGCATACATAGTGACCTCCTGCTATATGGAGTTCTTTTGTCAGTGTCCTGGTTGAAATGTCTTACAGAAGTGTGATACAGGCAAGGCACACCCAACAATCATCTCACCGACTACACCAGTTCCGCTGGCGTCTCTCAACGAACAAGGCAGCACTGTGGGCAACATCCTTGCTTCCTTCCTATTTATTCAATCACTGATTCATAATGATTTTGTCTCATTTTAGATTTATGTTTTTTATTAAAGCACTTAAAACTAGTAACCTCAATTAGTTAGAACACCATGTGTTGAATGTCAAAGGTTCAAATACTAAAAAAACAAAACAAAACCCAAAACCCACAGCAAAAACTAACAAACACCCTTCTCCGCCCCCCCTTCCCCAAAGAAAAACCCATGTTTCATGGTTACAGACCTTTTGGATCAAACAGGTGCACTAAGATGGTTGTAGAAAGGTTTGGGCCAGGAACTCTAAATGGGTCAAAAAATAAGTAGAAATCCCCACTGCATTCTACACCAACCCTACAAAAAACAAAAACAACAACAACAACAAAAAGGCAGGAATTTGAATGTAGGAGACCTGAGGTAACTTTATCTTCTCAGCAAATATAGGAGGTATTTCTTTTAAAAGGTAGCTGAGCTATTCAAGAAGAGATGATGGGGCACAGAGGCTGAAGGGGTGAAGACTGCGCATCCAGGGTTTGAGTAACTTATGCCAAGACTAAGAAAATGATGTATAGGAAGAGGGTCCCAAAAGTGGAAGGATATATTAACTCCCAATGACATGGCAGGGACATATATGGCTTTGCCCTAAACGCCACAGCTCTGTGCATTAATATAGATCCTAATGTCTCATTCTGTCCAGAAACAGACCTACTTTCATGCATAAATCAAACATATCCTTAGAGCCCAGGAATAGATGAGTCTCTTAGGCCTTTACATTAGTAAGATTATTAGTATCTCTGCATAACCCTGGAGTATGTGTGTGTGTGTGCCCTTAATAATGAGAGTGACTTTCCCAACAGCCCCATGGAGGGGACTTCAGAGCATATGAATTTAGGTTTAGATAAATACCTGAGTATAGTGATTGCATTTCATACCTACTATCGAAGGCAATAGTAAATGTTAAAAAAAAAAAAAAGTGGAGCCAGGAAGTGAAAGTTTATGTGATCGTTTCAGAATATTCCAACTCCAGAATTTATTTCAAAAAACATACAATTTTGGCTTCACAGTACTATCTGCTTATTGCTTACTTGCTGTATTAATGTTTATTTTATGTTACTTTAAGTTGTTTTGTGCTTATAATGCTTATTTTATGCTACTGTAAGTTATTATTTTAACTTTAAATTCTTCAATCAGTAAATAAGATAACTCTTCTTTTGGAAGTGTAGACTAGAAGACTGAAATCCAAAAAATATGTCATCTTTTCATTTGAACCCATTATGTTTATTTACATAGCTCTTGAAGCAATAGCATAACAAGTCTATTAACTTCATAACCATTAAACAAATATGGGCTATAATACAAATACAGTTCATTTCTAAGCAGGCTTATTTTTTATATCATTGCAGACCTTACAGTGTTACAGAGGTCACAATTAATATTTAGTTTAACCCAGTAACTATTAACCCAGTAACTTGGAATACACGTTATAACGACTACATTCATTGACTATAGAATGCATTCATAATTTAAATGTTTACATTCTTAACTACTTTTAAATTGCTGAAATTTTCCCTTCTAAATACTTAATAATCATTACTAGAAAATATTAAGTTTAATACATTTATTTTAGGATTTAAATAACTATGCAAATTAAAAAACAAATATAATTAAAATTAATTGACTTATAAGTATTAGTGGTAGGTGAACTCAATTTATGCTCTTTAGATTATATAACCAATATACCTGGGTTGATACAAAAATAATTAGATAATCCAAGTTATAATTTATTTAACTTTAAAACAGCAAAATACACTATTTGTTTACAATTCTCTACATTAAAAATGTAACATAGTTTGCTAATATTAGTATTCTAACTGAAGTATCATCTCTAAAGAAGTCTTTGGCAAATCAATACTTTTAAGTTAAAATTTTTTATGTAGTAAAATTCACTTTCTTTTGGTGTACAGTTCTATAAATCTTGACAATAATATTGAGATGTAAAACCACTATCATAATCTGGTTATAGAACAGTTCAATCATTCCAAAAAGCCCTTTCAAGTTGCCCATTTCTAATCAAATCCTTCTTCTACTGTTAACCCCAAGCAAACCACCTCTTTTATTCTCCTAAGATTTTGCCTTTCCTAGAGTGTCATATAAAGGAAATTACGCGAGGCATTCCTTCAGTCCTGCTCTGTTGATTTAGCAGAGGCTCACTCAGGTCGCCGGGTGAGAACAGTACATCACTTCTCCTGAGGAGTAGTCCAATGTGTGGATGCACCACATTTTCTTATCTAGTCAACAGCTGAGGAATACTGGGGCTGTTTTCAATTCTTGGCAAATATTGATAGAGCTTCTATAAACATTCATATGCAAGGTTTTGTGTGAATATAAGTTTTTACTCTCCTTGGGGCAAAGACCTAGGAGTAGGATTGCTGTGTTAATAAGTACATGATCAGCTGTATAAGAAACTGACAAACTGCTTTCCAAGGAGATGGACCATTTTGTATTTCCACCAGCAATGCAGGAGAGTGCCAGGTACCTTATATCTTTGCTAGCTCTTCTACTGACAGGATTGTAACATTAGTCATTTTAATGGAATCTTGCTTTAGGAAACTAAACTTGGAACAACAATCAGGAACATATGCTTATATGTATTGTCTGTAGTGAAGTGTCTGTTCAAATGTTTTGCTTACTTTTTTATTGTACTGTTAGTTTTCTTATTGTTAAGTTTTGAAAATATGTATATACACACACACACACACTTGTAAGTCCTTATTTACTTTTATTTACTTGTAGATTTTTATCCTTATTAAGTCATTTGAAAGATTGGTGATTTACAAACACTTTTTCCCAGTTGTCTTTCCAATGTGAGAGAATGTGGCAATCTCAAAAGTCTCTTACACACACACACACACACACACATGCACACGGACATTTTTAATTTGATGAAGCCTGTCATAAACTGAATGTTTACATCCCCCTAAAATTCATATGCTGAAACTTAATCCCCAGTTGATAGTATCTGGAAGGACACCTTTGAAAGGTGATTAGGTCATGATGATGAAGACCTCATGAATGGGATCAATATCCTTATTAACAGGCCCATACAGCTCCTTCAACTCTCTCCCTTTGTGAAGAAGACCGAGAGGAAGTCAGCCTTCTGTGAACCGGGAAGTGGGCTCTCACCAGACAGTAAGTCTGCCAGTGCTCTGAGCTTGGACTTCCCAGCCTTCAGAACTGTTAGAAATAAATTTCGGCTGTTTATAAGCCATCCAATCTACGCTTTGTTACAGTAGCCCAAATGACCCAACATAAAGTTCATTATAGGAATTTTTTTATTGATCAGGCGTTTGGTGCTGTATCTAATAGCTTTTCAACCAACTCAATCAAGGTCACAGACTTTCTCCTACGATTTTTTCCAAAAATTTTAGTTTTACATTGTATATTTCTACAATCCATTTTGTTAAATTTTGCATGAGGTACTATTTATAGGTCAAATTTTTGCTTATGAATGTTCATTTGTTCCAGTACTATTTAATGAACATACTATCATTTCCTAATTCACTTTCCTTTGGGGTCTGACTAGGCAGCGGCATAGTGGATAGAGTGTTGAACTGGGATGCAGAGGACCCAGCTTTGAAACCCCGAGGTCACAAGCTTGAGATGGGCTCATCCAGCTTGAGTGCAGGCTCACCAGCTTGAACACAGGGTCACTGGCTTTAGCGTGGGATCATAGACATGACCCCATGGTGGCTGGCTTGAGCCCAAAGGTTGCTGGCTTGAAGCCCAAGGTCACTGGCTTGAGCCCAAGGTTGCTGGCTTGAGCAAGGGGCCACTCGCTCTGCTGGAGCCCCCATCCCCGCCTGTCAGGACACATATGAGGGAGCAATGAACAACTAAGGTGCCACAACAAAGAATTGATACTTCTCAACTCTCTTCCTTCCCATTTGTCTGTCCCTATCTGTCCATCTCTGTCTCTGTCCCCAAAAGACAAACAAACAAAAAAAACAACAACAAACACTGTCCTTTGGGAGAACAAAACATAACAAACAAACTCCCCCTCCTATCATTCCCAATTTCTAAGCCCCACCAACATTTTACAACATTTCTGCCTGAATAAACCCTTCAGTATTTCTTTGAGAACATGTCTGGTAGTGAGGAATCCTCTTAGCTGGTTCCTGCATATGAGAATATTTTAAATTTGCTTTCATTTCAGAGGGATACTTTGTTAAATATAGAATTTTGGGATAGTAATTCTTTTGCTGGCCACCATAATTCCTGATGAGAAAGCTGTCATTATTTGAGTTGTTGCTTTACATGTAATGCATTGCTTTTTCCTCTGGCTCCTGTCAAGATTTTTTCCTTATCTCTGGTTTTCAGCAGATTGATTATAATATGTCTGGGTATAGTTTTTATTGAATTTATCATTTTGAGTCTCTGATTTTCCTGAGTCTCTAACTGGACACCTTTCACCAAGTATGATGTCTTCAACTTTTTTTTTCTTTAAATAAGTCTTCTGCACCAATCTCTTTCTCCTCTTTCTGTGGTGTCAGTGATACACATTTCAGAACTTTTGAAATTGTCCCATACTGCC
Organism: Rhynchonycteris naso; assembly: GCA_037038555.1. Classification (NCBI taxonomy): domain Eukaryota; kingdom Metazoa; phylum Chordata; class Mammalia; order Chiroptera; family Emballonuridae; genus Rhynchonycteris; species Rhynchonycteris naso. Next base: position 111,008,142 of record CM072998.1, on the reverse strand, counting down.
TGACGCTCTTTGCATGTTGTCTCCAATCTTTTGTCTTTGTTCTTCACTTGTGGAATTTTGATTCATCTATCTTAAATTTCACTCCCTCTATCCTCTGTCATCTTTATTCTACTGCTGAGCTTAGTTATTGTTTTTAATTTCAGATATTATTTTATTTTCAATTGGTTCTTTTTTACACATTCTATTTCTTTGCTGAGATCTTCCATTACTCCATTCATTTAAAGAATATTTACCTTTACTTTGTAGAAGGTGGTTTTAAGAGCTACTTTTAAATCATTATCTGACAGTTCCATCATCTGGGTCATCTTGGGATTGGTGTTTCTCAAGAACTAGTAAGATCTTCCTGATCTTTTTTTGTTAAGTAATTTTGGATTGTATCCTGGGTATCTTCAATATTATATTGTAGGACACTGGATCCTATTAACCTAAGGTGACTGTTTGACTGCTTTTGTTACAATAGCCAATCAATGCTGTTAGGTCCAGACTGCAAGTTATGCCTTCCTTCTGTGAGACGCAGTTCCAGTGTCCATTCAATTCAGGTGCTGGACTTGTAAAACTTCAAAAATAATTTTTTTTTCTCTTTTTTAAAATTTTTACTGAATTTACTGGTGTGACATAGGTTAATAAAATTATACCCGTTTCAGGTGTATAATTCTGTAATACACCATCTGTGTATTGCACTGTGTGCTTACCACCCAAGTCAAGTCTCCCTCCATCACCATCTATACCTCCTCTACCTTCCTCCAGTTCCCTGCACTCTCCTTTCCCCATTAAAAATGTTTTCTAAAGTTCTAGATTTCTGAGTCTCATTCTGAGTGCTTTATTTCATTTTTTCAATTTCATTATTCAATTATTTCATTACTCCAATTGATAACTTTTTCAGCTAATACAATAATTAGAAACTAATTTCACGACTATAATAACCATGGGCTTTAGGGTTAGACACATTTGGATTCAAATTCTGTCCCTACTATTTAGCTAAGCAATGCTGGACAAGCTGTTCAACTCCTCTGAGTCTCTCTTATTTGCACAATGGAAAAAATGATACCTACCGTACAGTGTTGTTAGAATTGAAAAGAGGACATTAGATGTGAAAAGTATCAACAGAGTTATTATCAGCTCATAACTGCACTTAAAAAAATGTAAGTTTCTACCAACATCTTATCAAAAAATAAAATCTCAGTACGGGCTTGAAACGAATTAAATTCATATCTTAAAGTACTACTGTATGTATAAATATATACACGTGTGTGTGTGTGTGTGTGTGTATTTTCTTATGCAAGGCCCTATTATACTCTCTTGATTTTAATTTAGTTTGTCATGGCTTCTGCAGATTTCTTTTTTTCTTTACAGTCTTATTGATACACACTTGACATACAAAATTGTATAATGTTAAGAAATACAACATAATGATGTAACTTACAGAATTTGTAAAATTACCATAATGCATTTAATTAACATCCATTATATCTCATATAGATACCAAAAATGAAAAAAGAATAAAGGGTTTTTTATTTCCTGTTATGAGAACTCTTAGGATCCACTCTCCTAACTTTCTTTATTTTATTTTATTTTTTTACAGAGACAGAGAGTCAGAGAGAGGGATAAACAGGGACAGACAGACAGGAACGGAGAGAGATGAGAAGCATCAATCATCAGTTTTTCATTGCAACACCTTAGTTGTTCATTGACTGCTTTCTCATATGTGCCTTGACCGCAGGCCTTCAGCAGACGGAGTAACCCCTTCCTGGAGCTAGCGACCTTGGATCAAAGCTGGAGAGCTTTTGCTCAAGCCAGATGGGCCCACGCTCAAGCTGGCGACCTCAGGGTCTTGAACCTGGGTCTTCCGCATCCCAGTCCGACGCCATATTCCCTGTGCCACCGCCTGGTCAGGCAACTCTCCTAACTTTCATACATAACACAGAGCAGTGTTAGCTGTAGCCATCATGCTGTACACTATATCCCTAGTATTTATTGGCTTATAACTGGAAGTTTGTACCTTTTGACCACCATCACCTAACTCGTTCTCCCCCTAACCCCAACTTCTGGTAACCACAAATTTGATCTCTTTTTCTATGAGTATTTTCTTTCTTCTTTTTCCCCCCTTTGGCTCCACATATAAATTAGATCATACAGTTTTGTCTTTTTTTTGGTCTGAGTTATTTCATTTAGCATGACATTAGGTTCATCCATGCTGTTGCAAATAGCAGAAATTCCTTGCAATTTTTTAATGGATGAGGAATACTCCATGGTGTGTATGTGTGCGCATGCACATGTAAACAATATAGTTTCTTTATCCTTTCATCCCTTGATAGACATTTGGTTGTTTCCGTGTCTTGGCTATTGTAAATAATGCTGCAATGAACAATGAACGTGGTGATGCAGACATCTCTTTGGGGTAGTGTTTTTGTGTCCTTCCAATATATTCCCAGAAATGAAATTGCTGGATCATATTGTAGTTCTATTTTTAATTTTTTGAGGACACTCAGTATGGTTTTTCACAGTGGCTGCACCAAATTTACATTCCCACTAGCGATGCACGAGAGTTCCCTTTTCTCCACATTCTTGTTAGCATTTGTTACTTCTTGTCTTTTTGATAACAACCATTTTAACACGTGTCAGGTGATATCTCATTGTCGTTTTTTCTTTTTCTTTTTCCTGAAGTGAGAAGCAGGGAGGCAGAGAGGCAGACTCCTGCATGTGCCCAACTGAAATCCATCTGGCATGCACACCAGGGGGTGATGCTCTGTGCAGCTGGGGCTTTTATTCGTTGTAACCAGAGCCATTCTAGCACCTGAGGCAGAGGCCATGGAGCCATCCTCAGTGCCCGGGCCAACTTTGCTCCAGTGGAGCCTTGGCTGCTGGAGGGGAAGAGAGAGACAGAGAGAAAGGAGGGGGGAAGGGTGGAGAAGCAGATGGGTGCTTCTCCTGTGTGTTGTGGTCGGGAATCAAACCCAGGACTTCCACACAACGGGCCAACATTCTACCACTGAGCCAACCAGTCAAGGCTCATAGTGTTTTGTTTTGTTTTTTGTGACAGAAACAGAGAAAGTCAGAGAGAGGGATAGACAGAAAGAAAGGGAAAGAGATGAGAAACATCAATTCCTCGTTGCAACTTCTTAGTTGTTCATTGATTGATTTCTCATACGTGCCTTGACTGGGGGGGGGGGGGCTACAGAAGACCGAGTGACCCCTTGCTCAAGCCAGCGACCTTGGGCTCAGGTTGGTGAGCCTTGCTCAAACCAGATGAGCAAGCACTCAGTCCTTGGGGTCTCAAACCTGGGTCCTCCACATCCTAGTCCAATGCTCTATCCACTGCGTCACCACCTGGTCAGGCTCATTGTGGTTTAATGTGCATTTTCCTAATGATTGGTAATGTTGAAAATGTAGCTGATAGCCTGACCTGTGGTGGCGCAGTGGATAAAGTGTCGACCTGGGAACACTGAGGTCGCCAGTTCAAACCCCTGCACTGGTCTGGTCAAGGCACATATAGGAGTTGATGCTTCCAGCTCCTCCCTCTTTGTCTCTCTCTCTCTCTCTCTCTGTGTCTCCTCTCTAAAAAAAAAGGGAATAAATAAAAACTTTAAAAAAAAAAAAAAAGAAAATGTAGCTGATAGTCATGCATATATCTTCTTTGGAGAAATGGCTATTCAGGTTTTTTGTCCATTTTCAAATCTGGCTTGTGTAGTTTAAGGAATAGAAAATATGACAAAAAAGATAAAATAAATGAAGAAAAACTGTATATACTTTTATTTAACAGCACTAATTCTTAAATATGCATTTTAAAGGAGATATCAAGCTCTAGTTTTTCCTCAGGCCTGAAATGAAGATCAGTAGTATTAATTTAAAAACTAAAATGTTAGATCCAGTAGCACCACCAAGTCAAAAAATAAAAGTACAATATTAAGTTAAAATTAAACATTTTATTTTGTGAAACAGCAAACAGAATATTAATGAAATTCCTCAGATTTAACATATATTTTGGTAACAGGGATATAAAAATATGTGCAAAGTACAAGTCTATTAAAAGAGACCAGCATATTTACACAGCTACAAAATAATTAGTGATGTATCATAGATACTGTCATACAGATAACCTCAAAATATGAAGAGGTAAGCTTGGAAGAAAGTGTGTTTTGCTTATCACTATGCTAGCAGAAATAGGAGCTAAAGAGTTATCTGTTAACCTGACCAGGCGGTGGTACAGTGGATAGAGTGTTGGACTGGGATGTGGAGGATAGAGGTTCGAGACCCCGAGGTCACCAGCTTGAGTGTGGGCTCATCAGGTTTGAGCAAGGCACACCAGCTTGAGCCCAAGGTCCCTGGCTCAAGCAAGGGGTCACTTGGTCTGCTGTAGTCCCCCTGGTCAAGGCACATATGAGAAATCAATCAATGAACAACTAAGGAACCACAATGAAGAATTGCTGTTTCTCATCTCCCTCCCTTCCTGTCTGTCTGTCCCTATCTGTACCTCTCTTTCTGTCTCTGCCACCAAAGAATAAAAAAAAAGTTATCTGTTCATGAAATGAATAAAATTTAAAAGTTACAACTATATATTGAAGTTAGAGGGTGACCAAGTGGTATGGAAAATTACATTAAAAAGGCACTTTGAAAGGAGAAGAACAGAGTTGAAGGACTGATGCAATTTTAAGAACTACAACTAAGCTATAGTAACCAAGACAGTGTAAGATAAGCAAAAGAATAGACAAATAGGTTAATGGAACAAAATAGAGAACCCAGAAATAGACAATGGATCTCTGACAAAGGAGCAAAGACAAAACAATGGAGCGAAGATTGTCTTTTCAACAAATAGTGTTGAAACAACTGGTCATTCACATGTAAAATTAAATCTAGACACACACCTTACATTCTCCACAAATATTAAATAAAAGTGGGTCACAGACTGAAATATAAAATGCAATACTATGAAAATCTTAGAAGGTATCATAGGAGAAAACCCAGATGACATGGGTAGGGTGATGCCTTTTAGATTCAACAACAAAGATATTATCCATGAAAGAAAGAATGGATAAACTGGACTTTGCTAAAATTACATACTTCTTCTCTACGAAAGACACAGTCAATAGAAGGAAAAGACAAGTCACTGACTGAAAAAAATATTTGCAAAAGACACATCTGATAAAGGACTATTATCCAAAATATACAAAAAATTCTTAAAACTCAACAATAAGAAAAAAAAAACCAATTTGGTTAAAATATGGGCCAAAGACCTTAATAGACACCTCATCAAAGAAGCTATACATGGGAAATAAGCATAGGAAAAGATGCTCTACACACTGTATCAACTGGAAAGTGTAAATTAAAAAGAGATACCGCTATACATCTATTAGAATGGCCAAAATCTGGAATACTAACCACTCCAAATGGCCAGCGAGAATTCTGAACAACAGGACATCTCATTCCTTACTGGTGGGAATGCAAATTGTATGGCCATTTTGGAAGAGTTCAGTGGTTTCCTAAACAACTAAACATACTCCTACCATAAAATACAGCAGTCAAAATCTTCAGAATATACAAAAAGGAGTTAGAAACTTCTATCCACACAAAAACCTGCACATGGGTATTTATAGCAGCTTTATTCATAATTGCCAAAACTTAGACGCAACAAAGATGTCCTTGATTAGGTGAGTAAATAAACTGTAATACATCTAGACAATAAAATACTACTCAGCACTAAAAGAAAATGAGCTATCAAGTCATGAAAAGACATGGAGAAACCTTAATTCTTTCAAAGTTAAAGAAGCAAAATTGAAAAGAATATGCACTGTATGATTCTATTGTATGACATTCTGGAAAAGACAAAACTATAGAAACAATAAAAAGATCAGGGGTTATAGGCACTGGGGAATAGGTAACTAGACAGAATAAAAGCTAGGGAAGATTATAGAGAACACCACCTACCCTTCAAGATTTAGGGTTTAGTGACCCTGTCGGGAAAGGATAATAAACAGGTTGTATGTTTTTATTTAGTTGGCTCTGAATATAAAAATGCAGGAAAGGACGGGAGACACATGTTCGTCTGAAGGGTCTATTGCTAGCCTTTCAGTCCATCTAAGGAGGTATCACAAGGGGTAAGCCGAGCAGAGGACGCACTTGATACATTACCATATGACTGACACTATAAAGGTCACTGTCCTTTAGCTGTAATTTTAGTTACATAATGAAATATTGTGTTGGTTTTTTTTATTTAGAAAATTAATTTTAACTGGGTGACATTGATCAATAAGTGTACACAGATTTCAGGCAAACATCACTCCATCATTTGAATAGCCAGTAATGTTGTATATCCATCACCTAAAGCCAATCATTTTCTGTCATCTTATATTTGTCCCCCTTTACACCCTTCCCCCCACCACTACCTCCCCTACATCTCCCTCTTCCTGGTAACCACTGTACTTTATGTCCATGAGTCTCAGCTTTGTATCCTACCTATGTGTGAAATCATACAGTTTTTAGCTTTTCCTGATTTACTTATTTCACTCAATAAAATGTTCTCAAGGTCCATCCATGTTGTCATAAATGATCCTATGTCATCATTTCTTATGGCTGAGTAGTATTCCATAGTATATATGTACCACATCTTCTTTATCCAATCCTCTACCGAAGGGCTTTTTGGTTGTTTCCATGTCTTGGCCACTGTGAACAATGCTGTGATGAACATGGGGCTGCATGTGTCTTTACGTACCAATGTTTTTGAGTTTTGGGGGTATATACCCAGTAGAGGGATTGCTGGGTCATAAGTTAGTTCTGTTCCTAATTTTTTGAGAAACCACCATACTTTCTTCCATAATGGCTGTACTAATTTATATTCCCACCAGCTGTGAATGAGGGTTCCTTTTTCTCCACAGCCTCTCCAACACTTGTTATTACCTGTCTTGTGATAATAGCCAATCTAACAGGAATGAGGTGATATCTCATAGTGGTTTGGATTTGCATTTCTCAAATAGCTAGTGAAGATGGGCATTTTTTCATATATCTGTTGGTCATTTGTATTTCTTCCTGGGAGAAGTGTCCGTTCATGTCCTCTCCCCATTTCTTAATTGGATCATTTGTTTGTTCGTTGCTGAGCTTTGTAAGTTCTTTTTATATTTTGGATATTAACCCCTTATCTGAGCTGTTGTTTACAAATATCTTCTCCCATTTTGTAGGATATTTGTTTGTCGTCAGTTTTATTTGCTGTGCAAAAGTTTTTTTAATTTGATATAGTTTCATTCATTTATCTTTGCCTTTACTTCCTTTGCCATTTGGAGTCAAATTCATAAAATGTTCTCTATGGCCAAGGTCCATGAATTTAGTGCCTATGTTTCCTTCTATTTTAATATTTTGTTTCAGATCTTATGTTTAGGTCTTTGATCCATTTTAAATTGATTTTTGTGTAGGGGGACAAAGTGTAGTCAAGTTTCATTCTTTGCATGTGGCTTTCCAATTTTCCCAGCACCATTTATTGAAGAACTTTTCTTTTCTACATTGTGTGTTTTTGGCTTCTTCGTCAAAAATGATTTGACCATTTATATGAGGATTTATTTCTGAGCTCTTAATTCTGTTCCATTGGTCTGTGTGTCTACTATTCTGCCAATACCATGCTGTTTTGATTATTGTAACTCTGTAGTATAATTTGAAGTTAGATATTGTAATACCACCAGCTTTGTTTTCTTTTTTTTTCAAGAGTGCTTTGGCTATTCAAGTTTTATGGTTATATACAAATCTGGTGATTTTTTTGTTCCATTTCTTTAAAAGATTATATTGGAATTTTGATGGGAATTATATTAAATTTGTATATTGCTTTGGGTAATATGACCATTTCAATTATGTTGATTTTTCCAATCCATGAACATGGAATATTTTTCCATTTCATTGTGTCTTTTTCAATTTCATTTAATAATGCTTTGTAGTTTTTAGTATATAAGTCCTTTACATTCCTTGTTAAATTTATCCCCAGGTATTTTATCTTTTTGTTGCAACTGTAAAATGGATTATTTTTTTAGTTCAATTTCTGAAGTTTCATTGTTTGTATATATAAAAGCAATAGATTTCTGTATATTGATTTTTGTATGCTGTGACTTAACTGTATTTGTTTATTGTTTCTATTAGTGTTTCAGTGGAGTCTTTGGTGTTTTCTATATACAGGATCCTGTCATCTGCAAAAAGTGAAACCTTTACTTCTTCTTTTCCAATATGAATGCCTTTTATTTCTTTCTCTTGTCTGATTGCTCTGGCTAAAACTTTCAGCACTACATTGAATAGGAATGGAGAGACTGGGCAGTCTTGTCTTGTTCCTGATTTTATAAGGAAAGCTTTCAGTTTTTCTCCATTTAGTATATTAGCTGATGCTTTGTCATATTTGACCTTTATTATGTTGAGGTATTTTCCTTTTATACCCATTTTATCGAGTGTTTTAAACATAAAGGGATGTTATACCTTATCGAATGCCTCCTCTGCATCCATTGATAGGATTATATGATTTTTGTTCTTTGTTTTGTTGATATGGAGTATAACATTAATTGATTTACATATGTTGAAACATCCTTGTGCTCCTGGAATGTTAATCCCACTTGATCGTGATGTATTTTTTTTATGTGTTGTTGTATTTGATTTGCTAGTATTTTTTAAAAAGATTTTTGCATCTGTATTTATTAGAGATATTGGTATGCAGTGTTCTTTCTTTGTAATCTCCTTGCCAGGTTATGTTGGCCTCATAAAATGTGTTAGGGAGTATTGCTGATTCTTCTATTTTTTGGAAGACTTTGAGAAAAATAGGAACCAACTTTTCTATGAATGTTTGGTACAATTCACTAGTGTAGCCATCTGGCTCCAGACTTTTATTTTTTGGGGAAAATTTTTGATAGTTGTTTCTATTTCCTCCCTGCTTATGGGTCTATTTAGGCCTTCTACTTCTTGGTGACTCAGTGTGGGAAGACTGTATAGTTCTAGGAATTTACCCATTTCCTCTAGATTGCTGAATTTAGTGCCATATAATTTTTTGTAGTATTCTATAATGATCCTTTGTGCATCTATGATACCTGTGGTAATTTTTCCTCTTTCATTTCGGGTTTTATTTATATGAGTCCTATTTTTTCCTTAGTGTATCTAGCCAGGATTTTATTAATTTTATTGATCTTTTCAAAGAAAAAGCTCTTTGTTGTATTAATTATTTTTATAGTTTTTCTGTTCTCTATTTCATTTACAGAATCTGCTCTAATATTTACTATGTCCTTTCTTCTGCTGATTATGGGTTACTTTTATTTTTCTTTTTTAAAGTTCTTTAAGATGTTAAAACCCAAACCATGTTCAGCTTTATACATTTAGGGCAACATCCCAAATCCCTTGAACTGAATTATTAGCACTATAATGTTATATTCCTGACGATATATAACTCAGCAGATAGATCCTATGCAGATGACACAAAACAAGAGACAATGTCAACAGCTGGGCAAAATGTTCATGTGATTTCTAACTGGTATAATGGTTAAATTTTATGTGCCAACTTGGCTAGGCTATGGTGCTTAATGGCTTGGTAAAATACTAGTCAAAATGTTATTGTAAAACGTTTTGTAGGTATGATTAATATTTACACTCAATTAGCTTTAAGGAAAAATAGTATTCTCAAGAATGTAGGCGGGCCTCATCCAATTAGACGAAGACCCTGAAGAGAAAGGACTGAAGGGATCCTGCCACAAGATTGTCACAGAAACGCTGCTTGAGTTTCCAGCCCATCTTCCTACCCTACAGACTTCAGACGTGCCAGCCTCACAATCATAAGCCAATTCTTTTTTTAAATTATTATTCATTTTTAGAGAAGAGACACAAAGAGAGAGAGAGAGAGAAAGAGAGAAAGAGAGAAAGGGGGGAGGAGCTGGAAGCATCAACTCCCATATGTGCCTTGACCAGACCAGTGCAGGGTTTTGAACTGGCGACCTCAGTGTTCCCAGGTCGACGCTTTATCCACTGCGCCACCACAGGTCAGGTCAATTCTTTAAAATAAATCTTTATCTGTGCCTATGTCTACAGTTATAGTTCTATGTCTCACACATGTTCTATTGGGTCTGCTTCTGTGTTCTGGAGAACCCTCACTGGCACACTCTGCCTCTACTTGTACAATTTGTGTGATACTATGTATGTTTACCTAAACTCTGAGATCTTTAGTTTCTTCATTGTACTATGGAAAATTTTAAGTGTAAACCTTCATAGAGATGATATGGAGTTTAAACAAAATAATCCACATAAAGTTCTTAGTATGACGCCTGACACACAATAAATACTTGATAAATGTTCAGTGTCATAGTATTACTATTATTATGAAAAACAAATATTGACTTTTGACTTTAAAGACATTAGCTAATAATTTTACTTTTCATTAAAAAATAAAGTTTTCTTAAATCTGCCTTGTATTTGAAATGCAATGACAGTTGGTCAAATACTATTCTAGGCATATTCAAATGTTCTTCCCAAATAACAGAATCATTTCCACCAAAATTCTTAGCAGTGTCCTGCCCAGTTAACCAACCCCATACTTGGCCAGTCAGAGACATAATATAACCAACACGACCAAATCAATGCAGATTCACAAATGAAGAGCCAGCATTCTGGACACGTTACCTCACCACAAGTGTTCTAGGAAACTTCACAGTGCAGGAGAAAAAAATTAAGCCAATAATTTTTATAATTTTATTCCCATGAAGCTGTAATTTATAAACAACCAATTTTTAGTTGTACTATAATATCAAAAATGCCTTTGTTTGAAATGAAACTTTTCCTAAGAAAGACTAAATAGAAAATTAAGGAGGAGAAATATAAAAAGAATGTATTACTTATCCATAGTAAATGCTTACATTAATACTTGTAGATGATAAAAATTGAGAATGATATAAAATTAATAAGTAGAAAGATATAACTTTAAATGAAAATACTTGCCTAAACAAATTTTATGTTACACATAATTCTAAATTAAAAATCACTTTTATCAGAGCTACTTTTAAGTTTCAATTTTCTTTTAAACCACTCTAAAAAACATTACTAAAGATATCAGGGGAAAAATCATAGTAATTTTTTTAATACTCACAATAATATTCTCTAACTAATGAAAAGATTCACAATCATTTTTTATTTTGACCATAAGTCACCTGCACATCACTACTCCCTGTAACTTGTCAGTGCTCACCTGTGAGACACGGCTCCCCAGGCCCCGTGCTTGTTGGTGAGAATGTTGAGAATCTTCTGTTTCAGCTGGTTGGCTGTGACGTGATCCCTGTGTTTAGCAGCGCTGATAAGATGGTCACACATCTTTTCTTCCTCTCTTCTATCAGCAGCGTACTGGGCGCACTGGGACTATTAAGAAATGCGCACAATGAATAATGATTAATAACTTCCACCATGCATAAATAAGGAATGATAGATAACCTTCAGTTAAAGGATAATGAACTCAGCTATTAAAATCTTTTGAAGCTTTATTCTAAAGAACACATAGGGTAACAATTCAAACTTGTAAAAATGTATTTTTTTGTATTTATGCATACATAGATGTAAAATAATTTGTATTGTGTTAACTATCTGCTTTCATGCCCGTTGGTATTAGTAACATCGTTAATCACTTCCGTTGTGTAGCAAAAGGTTCAATATGAACATGAAGATGACCATTTATTTAATCATGTTTGATTTTTTATGTTAACGTCGGTATAGGCTGGCTTGGCTGTAAATGTTAACGTTTCCAAATATGTAATATCAGGCATATAACTACAGCTAAAAAAATACAGGTAACTAATTCACATTCCTCATAGAGGGATATGCACACATTCCGTCCGCCTCTCACTGTCACAGACGACTACCACAACTTGCTTCTTCCACAGAAATAACCCTGACGTTATCTAAGGATTAATTCATTTTCCAATTCATATTTTTGTACAGGAAATCACCAATTAGTACAATGATCTGCCTACATAATGACATTAATATTTCCTTAGCTCATTGGAGAAGAAAATTAAAGTTTTATTTTCCTTCCTTAACAATTACAGTGGTTAACTAAAAAAAACTTACCTGTAAAGTACCTGTCTTACATTAAATATACTTTTTTCTTAATCAAAGGCTTATATGTAAGATAAAAATTCCTCACAAAGTTCCAGTAAAATGTCCTGACTTTTATAAAATCTCTCACAATTTAAACATGATGTGTTTGGTGAACTACATACATATACCCCCAAACACACACACACACACACACACACACACACACACACACACACACACACACACAAACACACACACACACCCCAATGCATTTTATTAATACAGCTCACCAAAAAAGAACAAATTCAAGCATGTGGGTTAAAAAAATAATATACATTAATTGAGGAACAATGATAATACTCTCAAAATTAGGATTACATTTGTATTATATGTGTACATAATCTAAACATCACTGAGCCCCCATGTCCTCCTCCTCCATAGCTTCTTATCACACATGGCCATGCATCCTCAATAATGCCATCTCATCCCCAAGGGGAGAACTAGTGTTGGTGTATTTGAAAAAGGAAAGACTTACTCTTTTCATATAGAATATAAAGCACAGATGTACATACATCCCAGAAACAGATACGAAGCATATTGACAGGAATCAAATATCATTGGGAAATACTTAGGATAAAAACTGACTAAAAGATTCCTTAGGGAACAATAATGAAAAAACGGTTGAAAAACACTGCATCTAGGTTAGTATCATTTTGGTTAAATATATATTAAATATATTAGATAATATTTACCTCATAAAATTCTACTTTAAATATTTTCCACATAACAAATATTGATTTGCTTTTATGTCTTCATAAAAGATCTTTTTTTCCTTAGTAAAATAGGGGACAATGTAGGCTTATAGTTGCATATGGAAAATAGAACAATAATTAATAAATAATAACACACAAAAAAACTGTGTCTTGCCCCACCCTGTACAAGTGAGTCAAAACTGATCAGGCATGGAATTCAGTTAATATTCTAAATCTTATTTATTAAGAGAAGTTGAAAATTAATTGAATGTTTTTATTTTGTTTAGAGTCTGACATATTTTACACCTAAAGATATTCTTCAAAATACAGATAACTCCATCTTGTCATCTGGATTACAGCATGATATCCTGATAAATATGCAAATGCTATTTATTGTTCTAGTGACAAAAAAACTTCACTTTCACAAGCACTTAACTATTAATGTACTTTCATCCATGATTAAAATATATGGTATTCTTCTTCCAAAATAAAATTTTTGCAATCCTATGTGACCAACGTGTGCTGTCTTGTCTGACAAATGAAGCAGAAGTTATTGGTCTGGACACGCCGGCAGCTGTCTCCCTGTCTTAGGTTTTTCTGCTGACCAGGTCAGAGATCACCAGACCTCGGACATCAGCTGGCATCACTACAAGAGCTGGCTCTCTGAGATAACAACCTCATCAAAACTGAAAGCCTGGCTCTGGTTCCCAGCTACACCATACTTGTTTGCATATGGCATCAGAGGAATAAATTGGGTGAAATTATTTATTATTTTCAAGGCCACTGACAGTCTAACATAAGCCAAACACCAAGTCACCTCAATATTTCTGAAACCATTTTTGCATTGTTAATTGAATGATCTGAAGTAACTGTTTATTTAAAACACTGAAATCAGAAGATTTGTTGAATTGAGGCAATACAAATAATGGTGAATAATTACTGACATGTTATAAATTTTAAAATATTTTAAATTATATAAATGATTTCTTGGAGTTTATAATACTTCAACATCCTTCAGAGTTTGCATATAAAATAGAAATAATAGTTAATTTATTCTTTATCCTAAGTACTAATGAGAATTTTTAAATATATATTTCTTTTTTTGTGTGTATGACAGAGACAGGGAGAGGGACAGATAGGTACAGACAGACAGAAAGAGAGAGATATGAGAAGTATCAATTCTTCATTGTGGCTCCTTAGTTGTTTATTGATTGCTTTCTCATATGGGCCTTAACCAGGGGTGGGGGGAGGGGGCTACAGCAGAGTGAATGACCCCTTGCTCTAGCCAGCAACACCATGCTCAAGCTGGTGAACCCGTGCTTAAGCTGGCAACCTCAGGGTTTCGAACCTGGGTCCTCTATATCCTAGTCCGACATTCTATCCACTGCACCACAACCTGGTCAGGCTTAAACTGTTATATTTCCATATATACATAAAGATCTACATATTTATCACAAATTAGCAATGCTTGAATTGTCAATAAAATATCAATTATAAAAATAAAATATGATCTAAAATGCTATGTGACAACTCTAAAGACAGATACATTAATTAAAAAAGAATAAATTACTGAACATTTGGAAACTGAACTTCTTTATAGAACCTCTCATTCTAACCTTATCAAATGGTATATGTTAACTTTCCTACCTTAAAAATTACTAAAGTAATTGCATTATAAAACCTTTTTTTGCCTTTAAAGATAACTCAGAAGAACTTCAGTCTACCAAGTCCTTAGTCCTAGGGCAGGAGGGATCTCTTCATGCTGTGAAGAGGTGAAACTAAACTAGTGCTCTATTTTGACAGTTACTCAAGAACTAAAACGTTTTCAGTGAAATTTTCCTCTTCAGAAGGCCCTTCTTAATGTAAGGTTACCCTCAGTGATGGCTGACTTATGACAAAAAAGCAGAATTTAATCTGCTCCCGAAACCTTACCTCGAACTCTGCATGTTTATGCACATCCTCAGCTCTCTGTCGGTTCAAAATGAACTCCGCTTCGTTTGCAACACGGACTATGTGGTCCTTCATGGCGTGGCACAGTAATCTAAAAAGGAAAAGACCTTCGAAATTAGTATTCTTAATAGTTTTGGTTAATCCAACTTCTTCAATAATCAATCTTCAGTATTACAAATCTTAATTATGCATAAATTTCAGAGAAAGCTACATTATAACATTATTATATTTGAAATTATAATTCAGTGACATTTGAAGTACAGAAATGTGCAATAAAACTGTGATAGCAATTCTTTATTAAATAAATACAGAATGTCTTGTGAAAAAATGACTCAATGAAGTCAATAAAGTTACTTAATGCAATAAAAAATAAAGAGTTTCTGATGGAATGTTTTTGAATAGTTAAAGCAACAGGATTCACTATCTTGGAAAGTAAAATTTTCATACAAAAGCTAGATGAACATATAAGGAAATCTATAGACTGCATTCTTACTTTAATATATGATAGGGTCTAATCACAGGGTTGTATTTCTAAAATTAATATAATATTGTATGTCAACTGTAATTAAAATATAAAAAATGATTTGAAGTAAAAATTACAAACAATAGGATTAAATGGCACCTGGAATTCATTTAAATGCTAAGATTCTAAATTTTAAGATGGAGCCACAGTAAAATCAAATTTAAAAAAGTAACCATGGTTTAAAGACATTTAACAATAAAAATTATTATTTAAATATTCAAATTATTTTTTTAAAGGCAATAAGATATACAGTGTGAAAGCTTCCCGAATTCCGAACTCAGCAGGCAGCCACTGTTATTGTTTCTTAATACAGAATTGTGCTGGGCAAAACAAGGACCCACATAATAGGATTTCAGTGTCTAATCACCTTCATTTTTATCTGCATATAAATCTCATAATTTTAAATACATAAAGCAGTGGTTGCGTTACTCTACCATGAAACTAAATAGTTATACTTTTTAGAGCAGTATGGAAAAAAAACAACTCAGTTTATGAGCCTGAGTATGGTAAAAGATGGTGATAATCACACATGGCTAGTAAGATGAGGCTATGAGTGAATTAAGCATAATAGTCCTCAAACTCTGGTGTAACCTGACCATTTGCAGAACATATTACAAAGGGTGATGCCCAAGTGCCAAATAAAGATTATGATTCCTTAAGTCGCAGACAAGACTCTAGCATCTACATGTTTAATAAACATTTTTTTTAACTTTTTGACCCCCTTCACCTATTTCATCACCCCTAGCCCCCACCTCTGGCAACCGCCAATCTGTTCTCTGTATCCACAAGCTTAAGTTTTTTGTTTGTTTTTAGATTCCACATATAAAAGAGATCAGACAGTAATCATTTCGCTTTGCATAATGCTCTTGAGTTTCACCCATGTTGTAAATGACATGATTTTATCCTTTTTTTTTTGGCTGAATAACATTCCATTGTACCACAAATCTTTATTCAGTCATCCATCAATAGACACTCAGGTTGTTTCCACATCTTGGCTATTGTAAATAATGCTGGAATGAATATGGGGGTGCAGATCTTTTCCAGTTAGCGCTTTTGTTTCCCTTGAATAAATTCTGAGAAATAAAGTTTCTAGATCATATGGTAACTCTTTTCTTTTAAATTTTCTAAGGAAGCTCCATACTGCTTCCATAGTGGCTGCACCATTAATACTAGCACCAACAGTGTGCAAGGGTTTCCTTTCTCCGTATCCTTGCCAAAGTGTTCTACCTTCTCTTTTAGAAAACAGCCATTTTACCAAGTGTGAGATGATAGCTCATTATAGTTTTAATTTGCATTTCCCTGATGATTACTGTGATGTTGAGCATGTTTCATGTACCTGTTGGCCATCTGTACATCTTTGAAAAAATGTCTATTCAATGTCTTATTTGGATTTTCAGTCCATTTTTAATGAAATGATTTCTTTCTTGTTTGATGTTTTAGTTTATTATCATTATTTTTTTGCTAATGAGTTGTATGACTTCTTTATATATTTTGCGGTATTAGCCCCTTATCAGATATATTATTTGAAAATGTTTTTCCCACTTGGTAGGTTTCCTTATCATTTTTTGATGGAATACTGGGCTGTGCAAAATCTTTTCAGGATATGTTACTACCTCTTTATTTTTGCTTTTAGTGTCAGATCAAAAAAATTATTGTCAAGTCCTATGTCAAAGAACTTACTGCCTGTGCTTTTTTCTAAAAATTCTATTAAAATTTAATGTTATATAAATAGAATAATATAGAATTTCATTGCTTCATGCCTTTTTAGTGTCACATAATACTTTGAAGTTACATGGATGTTGTATCAGTTCAGACCTTCTTATTGCTAAGTAGTATCCCATATAATATTACATCATAATTAGTTGATCCACTTACATGTGGATGAACACTGTATTATTTCTAGTCTTTGACTTTTATGAATGAAGCTGCTATACAGGTTTTAATATGGACATATATATTTATTTCTCTTGTGAAAATATCTAGACTTGGAATTATTGGGTCAATCGAAAACTGTATGTTTAGTCTTATAAGATGCTCAAAAACTGTTTTCCAAATGGATGTACCCTTTTGCATTCACACCAGTTAAGTTACAAGTATTTCACGGACTCCACATCCACACCAATGGTTAGTATTTTCAATCTACTTAATTATATCTATTACAGTATGTACATAACATAAGCCTATCTGTAGTTTAAAACTGAATTTCCCAAATGAATAATGATTAAAGCATCTTTTCATATGCTGATTGGTCATCTGTATATCTTCATAGGTGCAGCCTCTGTTCAAGTCATTTGCCCACTTTGTTTAGAGTAGTTTGCTTTTTTATTATTGAGTGGTAAGACTGTCTTCTCTCTCTTCCACTGATCCATTTGTCTCTCATTACAACAACCACACAACTCTGTTCTTTTTGTTTTGTTTAACCATGGTCTTTTGTATTTTCACAGACTTTTTAAAATCAGGCGGTTAATTTCCATCAAAAAACAAAAAAGCCTATCAGAATTCTAATTAAATTAGGGCCCATGGCCAAGTTTGGAGAAAACTTAAAGGTTAACATACTGGGTGTTCTGACCCCCCAACACAGTATATTTTTGCACCTATTTATTAATTTTTCCTAGAAACATTTTGTAGTTATTATTGTGCAGGTCTTTCACATATTTTATTTAGTACATCCTTGAGTATTTTATGTTTTTGGTACTATTATAATGTTTTTATTTTCTGTTTAAATTTTAAATATTTCACATATAAATATTATAGTTGAGTTTTGAATATTGACCTTTTATCCTGTGACATTGTTAAATTCACTTATTAGTTCTAGAACTCTTAGAACTGTCTTATTGCCTAGTTGAACTGGCTAAGACCGCCAGCCCAGCCCAGTGTTGAATAGAAGTGGTGAGTGACAACATCCTTGACGTGTTTTTGATCTAGGAGAAAAGTATTTAGTCTTTCATCACTAAGAATAATGTTAGCTACATGTTTTTGTAGATATCATTTATCACACCAAGGGAGTTTAATTTCCAATGTACTAAGAGTTTATATCATGAATAGATGCTGAATTTTTAAAATACTTTCTCTATATCTGTTGAAATATCCATATATATTTTTCTTTTTTATTGTGTTGATATGATGTACTACATTGATGAATATTTTTGAATATTAAACAAACTTTGAATTTTTGGATTAAATGCCTTTTACTCATGATGTAATTCTTTCCATATATTTCTGTACTTGATTTGTCAAATTTTATTAAGAATTATTTTACCTATGTTATGGTGGATATTGGTCTGTAATTTTACTTTTTATAATGGCTTTGGTGTTCTTATCAGGGTGATAAGATCTCATAAAATGAGCTATAAAGTATTACCTATTCTAATTCTAAAATACATTGAGTATAATATAGGTATTAAACTTCTTAAATGTTTATTAAAAATATTAAAACTTATTTTTAATATCAACTCTGCTCCTAAATTAAGTCTGTCGTTTCTCTTACATTGTGCTAGAAATAAAAATATCTAGACTCTGGTATAATGAATTGTTTTTGAAGTCTGTTTCATAAGTATGAGTGATATGTTTAATGAATATATAGAAGTCTCATAGTCATTATGATATAGAAATAAATATTGTAAAACCTATCAGTACTAATGATTAAGTAAAGTACTAGTCATTACTTAAAAGTCAGGAACACTTCGACTCTATTTAAATAATACAAAGTTCAAAACCAGATTGTGAGTTTTGCAGATTAAATTATGCCCATTATGTTGCTTTAGGCTTAGATGATAAAGAACATACAGTCATTATTTTCTCTTCTAAGTCTGACATCCACACAGCAAGGACTGATTGTTGTCACCCAACCCTGCGTGCTAAAAAAAGCCTTTTCCAATCATTACTTTCCACAAGAAGAGTTCCTACTTCTGAAGTCACTACAATCTTTATATTATTTATTTGCACCTTTGAATTGCTTATTACATAAAGTCTATGACATTCTGAACTGTTTATTTTTTATATTTAAATGCTAACTTTCCAATTATAAATTACTTGAAGGTGAAAAACATGTAAAATGTATTTGTATCACTGCTAAACTAAGTGAGTATCTTATAGCTATTTATTCAGGTTAGTTTTTTCATGATATGTAATTTATGTAGGTGTTTCCTAATCCTTGTCTAGCATTGAACTGTGACTGACAGACATGTAGTGTTTTCTGATGCTGGTACCTACAGCACAGCTGAAGACTGTAAACTGTCTGTGTGTTCTGACGTTCCCAATGTTGCAACTGATCTCAGTGTTCCCATTCCCCTGGCCTTGGTAAGAGTTTTTGGACTAAACTCCAGGGCCTCGCCTGATTTCTGTCTTACCCAGCTTGCTCATCCTATTCCTTCATCACTTAGCTTTAGTGTTTTCCTAGACTGGCCACACACACGATACCTCATGTTGGCTTAAGATTACCCGCAGCCTGTATTAGTTCACTTTTACCAGTGTCTGCTACTGTTTAAACAGCATACTGGCCCCAAATGCAGAGGCCAGCCCTCCAATCCTCTGCTGCCATGTTGATCCCAGTTATGTCACAATGGTGCAGAAACTAAATCAGCATTTTCTAGTATAGACTTAGGTCATATAAATCTAGACAAGCATATGCTTATAAGTAAGCTAAAATCAATAAAATCAATTGTATGTTTCTAAGAAATAAAACATGGGGAACTACAGCACAGAAATAAATATACCCTAAATAGGGCACTGTGGGGCAGCTGTGTTAGGCTTGCTCATGGATTTACCGGCTGCAAGCCCTTTGCCTGATTAGCGCGTGACCACGTGGCTTGATGGCCTATGTAAGGCTATGGTTGCTTGCCCTCAGGGGGACTGTGGATGCACGGATTGCCTGCCTGCCACTGTGAGGGGCCATTTTGCTGTTTGTTTGCCTGAGAGGTGGTTTCCCCTGCCTGTGTGCTTGTCCCCTGTTGTGAGACTTTATTAAATGAAATATCTCAATCCATTCCAGCTCTGCAGTTTCTCTACTGTCTGCCCGAATCCAATGTGGACCTGCTTGGCATAGTGGGCAGAGTTCGGAGCAGATCGGTATGGAGCAGCCAACACCCTTGAAAGGCGTGATAGAAGAGTGGTCGCTATTCTCCAGTGTATGGTTCTCTGTGGCTGTCCTTTTGGGGGCTGTCAGATGGGTGTTTTTTACAGCCATGCAAGAGAAAACCAAGAGCTCTATGTGACAGGCAGCCAAGGTCGAAAGCTCCAGGTGAGTTGCAGACCAAGTGGCAACAATAGCATGAGCTGGAATGGTCACTGGAGAAAGAGCTGCAGATCTGAAAATAATAAGTCAGACCGCAGGCTGAGAACCAGCAATGGTGTGAACTGGAGTCAGCACTGGAGAGGGAGGCTGACCAGGTCTGAGAGTTGCAGTGTGAGGTGCAGGCTGAACACCAATGGCACCTGGAACTGGAGCAGTCTCTGGACAAAGAGTTATGAGTTTGAGAGTTGAAGTTTGCCCTGGAAGCCGAATGTTGGCAGTGACAACTGCTGGAAAAAATACTGTGGGTTCAGGAGCTTGAGAGTCAGCTTCAGGCTGACAGCCGGCAGCCATAGGAGCTGAAGCAGGCACAGAAGAAGGTTCCTGCCAGTGGAGTGGTTCTTAGTTGGCAGGAGCAGGCATTTCTGACTCTTCTGAGGAGGAAGCTCAGGCTGCAACTGCCTCCCACAGACTCGAAGCCCAGCTGGTGATTGCCAAGAAGGTAAAGACCCAATAGCCATGAGTCCCTCAGAGGCAGCCACAGCCTCCTCCCCAGGTAGTAGAGCATTCTGTGGTCCAGCCCTATACTCAGGCAGAGCTGATGGGAGTTGGGGGTGAAATTCAGGCAGAAACCTACTGAGCCCCTGTCAGCCTGCTTGGTGTGGCTGTAGGACATGGGGGTGAATGGCACCATGCTTTTTGAAACAGAGATGGACAGTAAGGCTGTGAGCGCTGCTGCAGGTGCTATCTCCCCCCCCCCCCCAACTAGTAAGAGAAATAAGTCTGTGAAAGTTACCTGAACACAGATGTGGGTAGATTTGATTGTGCCTGGAGCAGATAAAGAATAAGGGAAAGGGCAAGGGAACCATCTGACAGGGATGGGCGGGGAACAGAGGCCCCATGTGAAATTGGCAATCCACTGGTTCCCTTCTAATGTGTAGCAGGTGTTGGCATTAGAAGGTAATAGGTGCTTTTTTTACAGCAGCAGCAGCTAAGAGAACTGTTAAGGCGACACAGGCCTTGAATGTGTTTGACTCTGCCAGGCCCTGTGAGATTGTTGAGGGGTTTGGATGTGGCAATGGACAACACATACATGGAAAGGTGCTGAGGTTTATTAATAAAGAGCTGTATGGCTAGTTGCCTGTAATAGACCTTTACCTTGGTGATTTGCACAGACATCTGGGCTGTCTATCATGGACTAACTCTTGGACTGTGACCAGAGGGTGCACCAGCTTTTTTGATGGATGGAGACATTGCTCGTGGACAGTTATGCGAGACCCTGATGGGGGTAGGGGCCCGCGGCACCTATGGATGTCCTCCTGCACTGGTTCTTGTCCAGTTGCAGGTGCACCAAGGACACTTTACGGTTTCAGTGGACACAGCCCTAGACTATACAGACCCTCCTACATACCATGGGGTAGGGAGTTAGAGGTGGGCCTCCAGGTGACACCTTGGGCAAAGTGCTCAGGGAGACACTGTGAAGGGCACCTTTGTAATTATTGTGTAACTTTTGCTGTTGCTATAGTCTCTGTTTCCTGTCATGGTGATTGTGAAGCGAGCAACCCTAAAGGGGTGGAATGTGGGGCAGCTGTGTTAGGCTTGCTCACTGGTTTACTGGCTGCAAGCCCTTTGCCTGATTAGTGTGTGAGCACCTGGCAGTGCCACGTGTGTGTGACCTATATAAGGCTATGGGTGCTTGCACTCAGAGGCATCGTGGATGTGTAGATTGCCTGCCTGCCACTGTGAGGGGCCATTTTGCTGTTTGTTTGCCTGAGAGGCTGTTTTCCCTGCCTGTGTGCTTGTCCGCCATTGTGAGACTTTATTAAATGGAATGGCCCAATCCTTTCTGGCTCCATAGTTTCTCTACCGTCTGCTGGAATCCAATGTAAACCTGCCTGGCCTTGGCCACCAGCATTACAGGCACTCTTCCCCCATTATGGTTTATGGCTGTTTTATGAAACATTACTTAGTTCTCACTGTTTAAAATAATAATGCCTAAAACAAAGCTATATATAAAGTTGTTTACAGATGAGAAAAGAAATCTCAATACACATGTATTGAAATATATGCAGATATATTTTAAACATGACTTTAAGTGTAAAAAATAAAATTCATATGAAATCTACGATCACTAAATTCTGAAATTTATTTCCCTATTACTTGAAATGCATCCATTGTTAAATAGCATTTGTTTATCTTTTTAGGTAAATACCATTTTATCAGTATTGTCTAAAGATAAGACTAGTAATACTATTTATGCTATATACAATTAATTTTGTAAAAACACAAGATTTTTTACCTCTTCATTTACAAAACACAATATATTTAATAAGCTACAACATGTGTAAAATGAATAACAGAATAATAAGAAAGAGGTAAAGATTAGATTCTGTATGTAAAAATAGAGAGAAGGAAGTCTTGTTTTCTAAGAGTTTTCAGGGATCTGAACTTCAAAATTAAACCAGAATCTCAATGCTAAGAAAAAAGTTTCTTCTTTCATAGTTTTGGAATAAAAAAGTAGTTTTCTTTAGTACAGTTTTTTTGTTTGTTTGCTTTTTGCCAAAATCAAAGACATGAAACAAACTCGAGTAAACCAAAGCTTACTGGTTTAATTATTAAATAGTGTTCATTAAAGTAAAAATAAAATAGTCAAGTTGGGGCCATATAAGTATTAAAGAATTATAGTTGAATACAGCAGGTTTCTCTTCTTCAAAACCTAAGAAATGCAAGCTATATTTTCCCTATTTTAAAGAACACAATAAAAAAAATTTGGAACCTTATAAATTTTAGGTTCAGTGCTAAACAACAATACATCCTGGCTTTTTAGTGAATATCCATTAATTATATCCAATATGCTTTCAAAAGAGTGACAAAGGTTTATTTTAGGCAAATGATTAATTTATTTCAAAAGATCACTCAAATTCATAATTTAAAAAAGTCTTATTTGCTTTTATAGTCCAATTCATATTTTAATAATTTAAAATCCAATTATTATTGCCATGATATTATAGGCAATTTTACATCCCATTAACCTTGCTTTGTTTTAATTATAAAGATCCTTTGTTAGATTCCCTTAAATGATCCAGCTTATAATTTCAGCCTGTCCTAGGGAGTACTTTAATTCAGCGGTACATTCATCACTGCTTTTGTCCAGTTAATGTAGACAACTGCACAATTGCTTTCTCCAGCTGTGATTGATGAATTATAGTCAAGAGTGTAGCTGTTAAGTAGGATAAACATTTATAACAATTTCCACTTTAAGATTTTTATCTTCGTTCCCACAAGGACAAATTAAAGACATAGTCTAACAACCAAGAGAAAGTGCTTTTACATGTTTCATTTTAACTATTAGAAAAAGTTAAGAAAAATGCTTCATATCCAGGCCAATGAAACAGAAGAATGAGCAAAGAACCTAATTCATGCCTAGCACATATTAAGCATCAATGAATAGACTGGAGATAAACAGAACAACCTGTCTTTATTGTAACTATATCCCAACAACACATTCTGATCTGAAACTCTCCATTCAAATTAATGAAAGAGAAAGGTCAAAATTGAAAGGAAATGAACCAAACTAAAGGTGAAAGTCAGCAAAATTTTAAGTACCTTTATTATATAACAATAAAAAATACTTTCCATTTTTTAAGTGCCTAAGTTACAGCAGTTGTAACAAACGTGGTATATCTTATTTCTAACCTCAGAAAAACTGGCTTCTTTCTTGGGTATCACACTATTCTGAGATGTGAGACAGTATCAGAGGGAGATTATGGACATGCCTAGAGTCTAACAGTTTTATCCACAGGAGCACTGGTATTTGAATTGGTACAAATAGTATACATATACTTCATATTCTAATAAACAGTGTAAATAGCCACCAAAATACACAACAAATAAATAAACATTAACACTATGTGGTATGCGATATAGAAACCAAGGGAGAATGAAGGCACTATGAGAACCTAGGAAGGCATCTATAATCCAGACTAGAGATTGGGAGGGGTTGGTGCTCCTTGAACAAATTATTTTCACTAAAGTAAGATAAGTAAATGGCTTAAAGCAAATGACCAACTGTGGACCATTGAGGTAAAAATTACAACAGCAGAATCAGCAACCTCAACCAGGTCTCCTGAATATTCTGGCAAACCTTCTAGATTACCTAGCCTTTTCTCTCCCTTTTTAAATTTATTGTATTTTTTATTTACAGAAGTGGAGGGGAGATAGGGAGACAGACTCTCATATATGCCCCAAACCTGATCCACCTGATGATCCCCATCTGGTGCCAATGTTCTGCCCATCTTGGGCCATGTTCACAACCAAGCTATTTTTAGTGCCTGAGGCGGAGGCTCCACTGATCCATTGTCAGCGCCTGGGGCCAATGTGCTTGAATCAATCGAGCCATGGCTGCAGGAGAGGAAGAGAGAGAGAGAGAGAGAGAGAGGGAAAGAGGTGGGGAAGAAGCAGATGGTTGCTTCTCCTGTGTGCCCTGACCAGAAATCAAAACCAAAACTTCAACATGCCAGGCCTCTACTACTATTACTATTCCACTACTGAACAAACTGGCCAGGGTCTCCTTATTTTTCTAAAACTGGTTATTTTCATATCTTCTCAAATATAACACTCACCTCTCCAAATTTCCTTCATTCTCAGTAGACAACCCTCCCTGAAGCTTCAGTGAGAATAAAAGTCATCATTAAAACAAACAAAAAAATCCTTCTAAATCCTGCCAAAATGTAAATGCTTGCATCCTTTGTCAATGCTTATCCACAGAAGGCCAATCCCTGAACCTCAGTCTTTTCAGAAATTTTCCTCTTTCAGCAGAGTAGAAACTTTATTTTTCTCCTTCCCACCATATTGGCTTCTTTCCATCAGCATTTAAAATTGCTCAAGTTCTTCCTTTAAAAAAATATGCCGTATACTCTCTCCCTTTCCAAATGACAAGCCCTATCCACCTCCAGTTCCTCCCTCAGAGTTTCCCCTTGTCAGAACACTTCCCACAGTTGTATGTTCTAAACGTCTATACCCACCTTCCACTTCCCAGCTCAGAACAACCTAGCTTTGCCCTAATACTCAAATCACCACTTTCTCAAAATTACTTTCATTTATCTGCTCCCATAGCACTCCCTTTCCTTGCCCTTTGGCACAATTATTACATCAATAAGTACTTAATAAAAGACTTCTGTCCCCATTAGACTCTAATATGCATTTAGGCAGGACCTGGGTCTATACCAGCATCTTTAGCACACAGGTACTCACCAGTGTAAGTCTGGACGAAATGACCATGGGCACTCTTAGCCAGTGGATCATTTAATCTTCACTTAAATATCCTCTTGTTGACTTTTCATTCCTACTCAAATATTCTATTCACCATTCTTTTCTTCAATAAATATATGATAGGGAATTATATGTTAGGTATTATTTTTTGAGACCGAGAGATTATCAACAATTAAGACATGAGTTCTTAAGGAAAGAACATTTTAGTGAGGAAGGTAGACATAAAATAATTTGAGATATTATTAAAATGTTAAAACAGAGTAATGTGATGAAAGTGTTACAGCTCAATAATGGGTCAGGGGAGCCTCTCTGAGAGCTGACAGGTAGGCTGACTCCCAAGTACTAGGAAACAGACAAGCACATGACGTGACGACGTGGGGAAGAGGATCTTCAGCAGACACAGCCATGTGAGCTTGGCCCTGGATTCTCCTCTAACTCTACACGCATCTCCTCTGTATTATTCCTTACCAATTACAATTTACCACTGACAAGCAGGTAACTCCTACACTTCAATTTCCAGCCTACCTCAGCTTTGGAGAGCTGAAGACCCAAATTCCAGGATTCTTATTCAATGAGTCCATGTGGGTAGTGCATAGGTGGTGCAGGTGCGTGTAAGCCACAGTGAGATCATCTCTCACCCTCGCCATGCTCTTCCTCCTGTATTAATCTAAGAAAACGCTCTTCGTACTCTAAACCTACCAGCTACTAAAGGTAGAAAGCAAATTATCTTGATTTTTTTAGCACCTCTTACCATCAAATCTGTCAACAATTGTATGGATTTAACTTCCAAAAAATACTTCAAATCTGTCTGTTTCTTTCATCCTGGTAGCCACTGTGTCAGTGAGACGTCACCATCTTCCACAGGATTACTCAAACCTCGGATTGGCATCTATTTTCAAGTCTTGAGTACCCGAAATCCATTATCCACACTTTCGGTTATGGCCCTCTACAACTGCACTGCAGCAGCTTTAGCACAGTTTAGAAATGTGCTCCCGCATACCCCTGGCCTTGAGGGAAGGCCTCTGTGCAGCTAGCATACAACACCCGACTGGAGCTGCTGGCTGACTTACCAGCTCCACAGCAACAAGCCTTGTTTTCTTGGCTTCTTTTGCCTTGCACTACTCACTAGGCCAGGGTCAGGAACCATTTTGGCTGAGAGAGCCATGAACGACACGTATTTTAAAATGTAATTCCGTGAGAGCCATACAATATGTTTAACAATAAATACAAGTAAATGTGTGCATTTTATGTAAGACCAACACTTTTAAGGTAAAATAAGTCTCTGAATTCTTTTTAATAATGTTGTCATGCTGTTGCTAACCAATGATGAATAAAGTATTTTTTACCATTAATGCGACTTCTGGTGCTGCATGGTTTTGCTGATGGCTTTGTAGTCTGGTTGATACATGGTGAGGTTTAGCTTCATGCAGGCTTTGAGACTTCCATCTGTTAAACATGCCCATAGGTTGGTCTTAATGTTCTTTAGATATGAGAAAGACTGCTCACATGCATACGTAGAGCCAAACATTGTCAGTACAGCAATACGCACAGCCTGCAGTGTGTGGTATGTGACGGGAAGTGCGTTCCAAGTTTTGACAATCAGCTGGTCCATGGGTTGAAGTTTTTTCATTTCTCCCCACTTGTGTTTGCTCGCCAACTCTGCTTACTGTCGTGCAAGTCTTTCCAAATCTTCATTCAGTGACTTGAACTTACACACCTACATGTCTGAGGCCTTCAGGTCAGCCGCTTGTAGCTCAAAAACTGACGGAGACACCTGGGATGTAACTCAGGTTGGCGTTGCCCACTTCACACTCGTGTGAACTTAAAAAAAGGAGTGCGCTCACAAAATTCTCCAAAGCGTGCTTTGAATGACTGCAGGAGATTAGATATGAAGCGCGCTAGCTGCTGGAGATCAAGATGTTGAGCAGGGTCACTTGCTGTGCATGCATCTTTAAACTCTGCCAGTTTTTCAAAGTGTAGTAAATGACCTGTTTCAATGTCAGTGATGAAGAGTTCCAGCTTGTTTTCAAATGCAAACACTGCTTGTTGAAGGGATAAAACTGTATTTCCAATGCCTTGCATTTTCACATTGAGCTGGTTCAGATGTTCAGTCATGTCCATGAGATAGTAGAACTTCAGCAGCCACTCAGTGTTAGCTAACTCAGAATGCTCGACATTTTTCATTTCAAGAAAAGTCCGGATTTTGCTCAGACAAACCTCGAAACGGCTGAGCACCTTCCCTCTTGACAACCAATGCACATTGGTGTGCAGAACCAGACCAGGATAATTATCCCCAACTTCATCCAGCAGTGTTTTAAACTGGTGATGATTTAAAGCTTGGACAACAATAAAGTTGACCACCTGAATGACCAGTGACATTCACCTCACCAAGCTGCTCGCCACACATCTGAGCACAAAGCACCTCCTGATATAGGATGCAGTGAAAACTTAGGATGGATGTCTTTTCATGTTCACGAAGAAGCGCTACGAACCCTCTGTTTTTCCCCACCATGCACGGGGCACCATCAGTACACATCAAAGTAAGTTTATCCATTGATAATTTTTTTTCTTTAGTGAACTCAGTGAAAGACTTGAATAAATCCTCCCCTCTTGTTGTCTCTTTCATAGGCAAATCAGCAAGACTTTCTTCACAGTGTGTCACCAACAGCATACCTTGCAATCATGCTGAACTGGGATAAATGGCTTATGTCTGTTGACTTATCCAAAGAGAGAGAAAAGAATTACACTGCCTTTATGTACTTCACTTGTGTTGCCTTAATTTTATTTGCCACCATGATGGTACAAAAGATCATGAACAGTTCTTGCTGACAGAGGCATGTCTTTTATTCATTTGATTATCTTATCTTTATCCGAAAAGACATCAAAAAGTTCATTGGCAACATCAAGCATGAATGTCTTGGCATACTCCCCATCTGTGAATGGCTTTCCATTTCTCACCATTGCTAAAGCACCAGCAAAGCTAGCCAAATTCCAGTCACCTCGTTGGGTTCAAACACAGAGTTGCTGCTGACTAGCTTGCACTCTGCACAGTAGCTCTTGACATGCTTTTTTCCTGCTGTCCCCCGCTGGATATTTCGATGCAAATATAGTATGGTGTGTGTCAAAGTGCTGCTTTATATTTGACCGTTTCATTGATGCAATTTTATCATTGCATGTTAGACATACTGCAGAACCTGCTCTATCCACAAAGGTAAATTCCTCTGTCCATTCCTGCTGAAAAGTATGATGCTCCTCATTGTTTTTTCTTTTAGCCATCTTCTTCGTCAAAAGGGTTTCTGAAATTAGCTAGCTGACTACTTGATTAAAAGGAGGGAAGTTTATTTCCTGACCTCACAACGACCCGTGTACATTACACATTATCCAATAAAAATCTAGTGTTGTCCCGGAGGACAGCTATAATTGGCTTCAGCCACCCACAACCATGAACATAAGCAGTAGGAAATGAATGGATTGTAATACATGAGAATGTTTTATAGAGTTTTAGCATTATTGTTTTTCTTTATTAAAGATTTGTCTGCGAGCCAGATGCAGCCATCAAAAGAGCCACATCTTGTTTGCGAGCCATAGGTTTCCGACCCCTGCCTAGGCCCAGAACCTCATGCCCTCCCAACTTCAAGTTTCACATGGCTGTCCTGATCATTTCTCAGTTTTTCAACCAAGATGGCATTATACTTCAATATACTTTTTTTTTGGAACCTCTTTTGTTTTTGTACACTATTTTTAAAGCAGTTTTTATGTTCAGAGCAAACAGAAGATACAGAGACTTCTCAGATACCAGCTCTGCTCACAACCCTCCCCCCTCCCACGTTATCACCACTCACCATTTGTTATGAATGATGAACCTGCATTAATATAGCACCATCACTCAAAGTCCATGGTTTACAATGGGTTCACTCTTGCTATGTATATTCTATGGACTTAGGCAAATGTATAAGGACATGTGTCACATGGAGTAGGTTCACTGCCCTAAAATTCGTCCCTGCTCTGTCTCTCTTCAACCCCTGGTGATCACTAATCTTTATTGTCTCCATAGTTTTGCCTTTTCCAGAATATTGTGTAGTTGGAATCATACAGTACGTAGCCCTCTGAATTGGCTTCTTTCATTTAGGAATGTGCAATTAAGTTTCCTCTATGTCTTTTCATTGCTCGACAGCTCTTTTTAGCAGTAAGTAATAAGTATTTCATTTTCTGGATATATCACATAAATGAATAGGTGTTTATCTATTCACTTTCTGAAGAACATCTTAGTTGTGGCATCCAAGTTTTTGCAAGTATGAATAAAGTAGTTATAAACATCCATGTGCAGGTTTTTATGTGGACATAATTTTCAACTTCTCTGAGTAGCTAGAAGTGTGACTGCTGGATCATATAGTACGAGTATGTGCTTTTTTATACAGAACCACTGACCTGTCTTCTGAAGGGACTGTACCATTTTGCACTCCCACCAGCCAAGAATGAGGGTTCAGCTGCTCCACATCCTCAACAGCGCTTGGTGTTGTCAGTGTTTGGACTTTGGACATTCTAAAAGGTGTGTAGTGGTATCTCATTGTTGTTTTAATTGGAATTTCCCTGATGACATGCAGAGCATCTTTTCATATGTTTATTTTCACCTTTGTATCTTCCTTGGTGACATATGTTCAGGTCTTTGGTCCTTTTTTTTAATCAGGTTGTTTGTAGTCTTATTGTTGACTTTTAAGACTTCATTGCATATTTTAGATAATAGCCCTCTATTAGTTGTGTCTTGTGTAATATTTTCTCCCAGTCTGTGGTTCATCTTCACATTCTCATCACACTCTCTTACAAGGCAAAAGTTTTTAATTTTAATTTAGTCCAGTTTATCAATTCTTTCTTCATGGGTCATGCATTTGGTATTGTATCTAAAAAGTCACTACCATACCCTCGTTCAAGTAGATTTTTTCCTGTGTTATCTTCTAGGAGTTTATAGAGATGCAATTTACATTTAGGGCTGTGATCCACCTGTGTTAATTTCTATGCAGGTATAAGGTCTGTTCTGTGTCTACATTTATTTTTCACATGTATATATCCAGTTCTTGTAGCACCATTGTTGAAGAGACTACCATTGCTATAATGTATTGGCTTTGCTTGATCACACTTTTTGAAAACCCTGAATATCCCACCATTTGGAGAATGGACCCCTCCATACCAGGTTCAGTGTCTTGCCTGCGCTTGCACTAACACCACACCACCCAACTAAGCAGACATCTAACATTGGTCTCACTCACTGCTCTGCTCCTAGCTCCTGGAATAGTGTTTGGGATGCAGCAGGTGCTGAACAGACATTTGCTGTAGCAATGTATGTATATATGATCACTTCCTGTATATTTACAACTAGTAATGTTTCAATTATTATTTCAAAATCACCTTTATTGCAGAAAAATTGGTATAAAAATACAAATACAAATCTAGATTGGTACAAAGAACATTATGGTGAGCATTTTGGAGATTTTCACGGATTTAACTTTAAACAAAATTATAACTTCTATCTGTAATTCCAATCCCTTTCCTAAAACAAAACAAAATAAACCCCAAACTCTACTACTGAGAAATAAAACAGTATCAAAAGCTAAAAATGTGAATTAGCAAATTTTCCACCTGCCGTGGCCGGATACCTCAGTTGGTTGGAGCATCATCTCCAAATGCTGAGGTTGCCTATTTGATCCCCGGTCAGGGCATATACAGGAAAAGATGGATATTTCTGTCTGTCTGTCTCTCTCTCTCCCTTCATTTCCCATTAAAATCAGTAAATTAAAAAAAAAATTCTTCACCCTTCTTGTCTAAGAGAATAACTACAATCTTAAGTGTTGAAGGTTTAATTGTTAAAACTCTTCAGAGATTTACTAATAACAAAGTAATTTTTTACTTCACTGTTGAAACAAATTAGTAAATATAAATTGAGAGATATTTTATAAATGATACGACGATGAGTCACCTGGACAAAATTGTTTTCCGTTTTTTAACACGAATAGTATGTTATTATTTAAACTTATTTATATTATTTAAAACACTGATATTTGGCTGCATCTTTTGCTTTGCAGTGAATGGAAAATATTTAAATGTTTTAAAGTTACATTATTATGACTAAAAATAATTCAAGCATGGAATAGCTATAGAGAGAGATACAGTAAGATGATTTTAACAACAGAGGCTATTTCTCAGACTATAATATATTGATGAATAAAGCAAGTCACTTTAGAAAAATGGAAACTAATGAACAAATAAATGAACAAATAAAATGAGGCAGGGTCACAGGAACAGACTGACAGTTGTCAGAGGAGAGGGGTTTGAGGGACTAGATGTAAGAGTAAAGAAATTAAGCAAGAAAAACAAAACAACTCATATATCTATATAACTCATAGACATATAAAACAGTGTGGTGACAGCCAAAGGGAAAGGGGTTGGGGGTAGGTAGAGGTGGGCCAAGGTAGAGAAATGGGGATGGAAAGAGACTT
This sequence comes from Rhynchonycteris naso, assembly GCA_037038555.1. NCBI lineage: Eukaryota > Metazoa > Chordata > Mammalia > Chiroptera > Emballonuridae > Rhynchonycteris > Rhynchonycteris naso. Next base: position 110,975,904 of record CM072998.1, on the reverse strand, counting down.
TACTTAAGGCGATGGGTGTATGATGCAGTGTGCATGGCATGTTTTACTGAGTTGTACACTTGAAACCTGTATGAATTTCTGCACCAATATCATCCTAATCAATTCAATTAAAAAATTAATTTCAGTCCTGGCCAGGCAGCTCAGTTGGTTAGAGTGTCATCCTGATATGCCAAGGTTGTGTGTTCCATCCCTGGTCAGAGCACATAACCAGGATCAACCAATGAATGTATAAATAAGTGGAACAAGTTGATGTTTCTCTCTTTCTCATTTCCTCTCTAAAATCAATAAATAAAAATTAAAAAAATAGATACCTATAACATATATAAACTAATTTTCAAGGAATATGTTGTAAAATATTCTTTCATGACATCCCCTTCCTTCATAAAGGTAAGTTTTATATACAGTAAACATTATTTCTTCATCAATTTAATTAAATCTGGTTTGAAATACAAAATAGAGAGATTATGCCAAATATTCAGTCATTATTTTCCAAAAATTACATCTTATCATAGAAGAAACTCAATATTCAAAGAATGCAGGTCTTTGACTAAAAGAGGCTGTAATATGTGAAAAGGATGATAGTTACATCTGACTTAATGTATCCATTTCCAATAGTGTTGGGAAAATCATAGCGAATAGGTGTTTATAATAAAGAAAAAATACAATAATATGCTCAAACATAAATTTACTTACAGCATCATTTTAACAATGGTATATATAAATTTCTGATCAGATTGTTATACTTCCTATATTTAACACCCTTCCCATTTTCAGCGAGGAACCAGACAACGTAAGTTGTTCAGATGAAACTCCTCACAGGAGCCATGTCTGGCGGGGCCAGGGAACAGGGCTCTATGCAAAGATGGGCTGTGCTCACTTGAGGTGGGTGTGATGACCTTCCTGCTCAGTGTGACGGGGCTTGAGTCTCACAGAAGCCTTCCAGGTTAACCCTTTATTTCAGACAAGCTCCCCCCAAATGATTATCTTTAACATTTAAAATTGTGTTTCTTTTCTGTGATAAATTTATCTAAAACATAGTTTCTTGCACATTTTTGGAACAGATGGTAGGAAAAGAACAGTTGCCTGGTGGAATAAAAGTACACTGACTACTAGTCTAAAAGTTGTGAAATTAATTACCTTCCTTCATTGATGAGTTCGATAAATGCCAGTCCCGCATTCTTCTGAATAGAGTTCTGCCACTCCTAAAAGGAGAGACCAAACCAAGTGTGAGCACATGAGCATGTAAATGAGAGAGAAAACTGGCCTAAGGATGGTGTTGATGCTGTTCATAATTTTCATTTGATGATGTCTGTAAGTCTTTCATAAAAATTTTAACAAATATTACTCAGTTGACAAGGTGCTTTTGAATTCCCACTAAATTTCAGGCTTGATGCGAACTGAGACAGGAAGTGAGGTCACAGGTGAAGATCACAAATTTTCAGCATAAGGTGTCTGTCCTTCCTTCCAAAAGAGACCAGGTACCTAACAATGCGACTATATGAGGATGAGGAAAATCTGGAATAGAAATTTTAGTCCCTAATACAGAAAATGTTCATTGAGATTGAAAAATGAAAATGAGAAATATAAAAAACACATTTAGATTGATTTGGATATAAAATGTTCTACTTAAATGTGCAATCCAAATGACTGAAAAGTACATAAAATGTAGTTTGATAGTAAGTTAATAAATTCTTATGAAATTTGTCAAAAGAAAATATTTAGTATTAAAACTATATCCAAATGTTTTCTTTCTTTGCTGATTTAGATGAGAAGACATTCAGGAATCTGGCAGTCCACAATTGGTCATGATAATTGGGTACAAGTGGTCATTACAGTGTTTCAGGTCAGGAGAGTATACTGCTTATGTTACAGTCTTCCTATAACATACTCAGAATGTTTTGTTTTATTTCTTTTTAAAATTTTATTTAGAAAATTAACTTTAATAGGGTGACATTGATAAATAAGAGTACATAGGTTTCAGGTAAACATTTTTATAGTATTTGAACTGTTGATTATGTTGTGCACCCATCACCCAAAGTCAAATCATTTTCTGTCACCGTATATTTGTCCCTCTTTACTCCCTTCCCCCGTGCCCTTCCCCTCTCCATCATCCAGTAGCTACTTCACTTTTACCTATTCCATGAGTCTCAGTTTTATATCCCAGTTATGTGTGAAATCATACAGTTCTTAGCGTTTTCTAATTTACTTATTTCACTCAGTATAATGTTCTCATGGTCCATCCATGTTGTTGTAAATATCACTATGTCATCACTTCTTATGGCTGAGTACCGTATTTTTCCATGTATAAGACACACCTTAATTTTGGGGTCCGAAATTAGAAAAAAGAATGCATTACACGGTTATTGAACTCAAGTTTTATTCATCATAAAAGTCATACAACTCATCACTGTCAAAACTCCCATCCATTAGCTTGTCCTCATCTGTGTCTGATGATGAATCACTGTCTTCCTAAATTGCCTCATCCTCAGTTCCATCTATGGCATTTGAAATGCCACACTTCTTAAATGACTTGACAATGATCTCACTCTTGATATTATCCCAGGATCTTTTCACACAGGTAAAAACTTCTATAGTTGGTTTCTTCACTCTTCCTGCTGGTGTCAAATTATCCCCAAAAGACTTCACCCACTGATTCCATTGTCTCTTGTGGCAGCTTTGAAGGTTTGTTAATGGTGACATCAAGTGGTTGGAGCTGGGATGTCAAGCCTCCAGCTATGATGGCAAGTTTTGTTTTTACTCTGCAGGGCTCTTCTGTGTTTTTTGTTATGTGTGCCCTGAATTAATCAAGCATCTATAGGGCAACTTTGCATAAGAGCCCACTTGATCTCCTTCTCCAAACTTTCTCAAATCAGATCTTCATCTCATCCTGATCCATCCAACCCTTGTCATGAACCTGGACCATCACTCCTCGAGGAATGTCTTCTTTTGGCATTGTTTCGCATTTGAAAATCAGCATAGGAGGAAGCTTGGTTCTGTCAGCACAAGATAGACCAACTATATAATGGCTCTTTTCATGTCCACTTGTCTTCACAGTTACAGTTTTCACTCCCTTCTTATCAACAGTTCTGTTACTTGGGACATCAAATTGAAGGGGGGCTTCATCCATATTTGCAATCTGTCCTGACTCAAACTGATGTGTCTTCCAACACTGAATGACAAAACTATGAGATTCAAGGACCTTCTGCTCATAGCTTTCAGGCATCTTTTGGGCAAGTCTGGTGTGTGTACACATGCTTGGTCCATTCTGTTTCATGAACTTGAAGCACCAGTTGTGTCCTCCTTTGAAATCAGTAACTTCTTTTTCATCAGCAATTCTTCTTGCCTCATGCTGAACCATCTTTGTGGATGCAGGAAATCCAATTGCCCTTTGCTGCTCAATCCATATCTTCAATTCCCTCTGTAAATTTCCTATTTTGCTGACTTGTCTCTCATGGCTTTCTTCTGCTGTGCTGTTTTCAGTAGGGTTTCTTCTTCCCATAGCCAGTCTTGGATTGAGTTCTCAGTTGGAGGAGGACCAAACTTAAGTTCAGCAGCACGATTTCCATTTACTTTTGTAAACTGGATCACTTTTAACTTGAATTCAGCACTGCACAAAAATCTTTTCTGAGCCATTTCTGAGCAGAACGTGGCAAAATGTAACCTACCGTAATATATTGTTAAGAAGTTGTAAAGCCAGTGGCCAAAGACACCATCACAGCTGCCTGGCCAATGCAGGTTCACATTTGATTTGGACAGTTGGTAATGAAACAACGGAGCCAAGAACTGGTGAGCCATCAGTTTTAATTCTAGCTTGCACCTGGCGGGCAAGTAAAAGCACACACTGGGCTCCAAAACCCACTCTTTCACTGCTCACAAAGCTACTGACTTATCCGAGTTTCCTAGCATCAAAGGTTTCTAGCTCACCAGACTTATTCACCTCTGTTTCCCATCTCCTTCTCTCTACATAAACTGTGCACAAACTGGCTTCTTCCTCAGCACTTTGCCATCTTGGATATTTCTCCTCTCTTCTACATGGCCTTAATCTTCTCTCCTCTCTAATGCTAACCTCAGGAACCAAGAGAGAGCAAACTCCCTGTCTGCCCCACTTTATAATGTAGAAATCCAAACCTTTAATCCAATCTACAAACAAGGAAATCTTTGATACAAAGTCACTTATCTGAGGCATAATGGGAGGATTCCTCATGAGAGTGCACCACTCCACATCATCCAATCAGTTAAGGGTGTGGAGAAAACCTTACTTTTAAAACTAAGCCTTAGCCTATAAAGACCTGGCCTGCCCACAGCCTGTCTCCCAACACACATTAATATCAACAGACTTGTTCGTGGGCAGTGCCATCTTTAACAAAGTGAGCATAATATATTCCATCTGCCCAACAATACACCTCTATGCTCACTCTACTACCCAGAATATACACCATCGGCATCCCTGTACAAAGAAATTAGGTACATAACACAAATTACAAATACATGACAAATCATACTATTTCAACAATTACAAAAGGTACATTTCACCAGTCTCTGAACACTTTTCCAAAAGCGCAAAATGTCATTGGCCTTTTCTCTTGCCTTTTGAAAGGCTTCCCGGGGCAGGGGGAGGGCCTCCATCAAAGCTGCCCCCCACCCCCATCAGGTATTTCACATTGTCCAAAATCCATAAGTCCATTCAACAAAGGAGCCAGTGCTCACTCCAGTTGTAGTCCAGGAAATCAGTCCACGCACATGGGGTGTTAGCCTCTTCCCTCATTCCTGCCATCATGGCAGGTCTCACACTATCCTAAAGAGACACATGTAGCAATGGTAGTCAGCATTTTCATCTCTGCTCTGGGGGGCAAGATGGCATCCACCCCTATGTCCCAAAATCGCAGACCTACCAGGAGTGTAGCAGGTACTCCTTCCAACCTGGGCTCTCATCTTCTGGAGACTGGATTGCAATTCTAGTCCTATTCTCCTCATCCTCCAAAGAGAAACTGAAAACACCAGCTCCTGCTGCTGTGCTTGAGCCAATGGCCACCGCTGCCTTCTGCTCAGCAGACCTACTAGCAAGGTAGCTCCTACCGCCGCTGCTGGCTCTCTACAATGTCCCGGGCAATCTGGAACTCACAAACCAGTGATTCCTTCTCCAGTGTCTCTCCATTTCCAAGTGAATCTCATAAACCTGTTTGGCCTCCTCCTCCAGCACTTCCTCCAGCTCCAGGGTCGGCATCTCTTTCTCCCACGTTTTCTCCAGCTCCTTCCACTGCTCGGTTTGCAGGTCCCAGGCAGCCTCTCCCATAGAGCTCTCTGTTTTCTCACGCATGGCTGTAAAAGTCAGCCAGCCTACAGTCCCCAAAAGGACAGTGATGGGGAACCATAACAGAAGCCAGTCCTCTACTCCATCGCTCAAAGGTGGTGGCGGCTCCATACTGATCTGTATCGAAATCTGCTGACTATGTGAAATGTAAAGCCAGTGGCCAAGGCCACCATCATAGCCGCCTGGCCAGTGCAGGTTCACATTTGATTTGGACAGTTGGTAATGAAACAACGGAGCCAAGAACTGGTGAGCCATCAGCTTTAATCCTAGCTTGCACCTGGCGGGCAAGTAAACACACAGTGGGCTCCAAAACCCACTCATTCAGTGCTCACAAAGCTACTGAGTTATCCGAGTTTCCTAACATCAAAGGTTTCTAGCTCACCAGACTTATTCACCTCTGTTTCCCATCTCCTTTTCTCTGCACAAACTGTGCATGAACTGGCTTCTTCCTCAGCACTCTGCCATCGTGGCTGTTTCTCCTCTCTTCTACATGGCCTTAATCTGCTCTCCTCTCTAATGCTAATCTCAGGAACCGAGAGAGAGCAAACTCCCGGTCTGCCCCACTTTATAGTGTAAGAATCCAAACCTTTAATCCAATCTACAAACAAGGAAGTCTCGGATATAAAGTCACTTATCTGAGGCATAATGGGAGGATTCCTCATGAGAGTGCACTACCCCACATCATCCAATCAGTCAAGGGTGTGGAGAAAAGCTTACTCTTAAAACTAAGCCTTAGGCTATAACGACCTGGCCTGCCCACAGCCTGTCCCCCAACACACATTAATACCAAGGGACTTGCATGTGGGCAGTGCCATCTTTAACAAAGTGAGCATAATATATTCCATCTGCCCAACAGAAGTTCAAAACAACGAGCACAAAGACAAGTGCAAAAAAGAGGAAAATGCAAGTAAAAAAATCCACAATGAGTACAAAAACAAGCGTGAGAAAGTAGAAAATTAAAGTAAAAAAATCTACAACCATTATTTAAGATGCACCCAGTTTTTAGACCAAATTTTTCGGAAAAGGGTGTGTCTTAAACATGGGGAAATACGGTAGCTTAAAATATGTTTTAAGCAAATTTTTAGGTTATTGGTTTTTCCCAGTGTAAAGCCAATAGCCGGGGTCAGGATCACAGCCGCCCGACCCGTGCAGGTTCACATTGGATTCGGACAGATGGCAATGAAACACTGGAGCCAAAAACTGGTGAGCCATCAACTTTAATCCTAGCTTGCACCCGGCGAGCAAGCAAAAACACACACACTGGGCTCCAAAACCCATACATTCAGTGCTCACAAAGCTACTGAGTTATCCGAGTTTCCTAGAATCAAAGGTTTCTAGCTCACCAGACTTATTCACCTCTGTTTCCCATCTCCTCCTGCACAAACTCTTAACAAACTGGCTTCTTCCTCAGCACTCTGCCATCTCGGCTGCTTCTCCTGGCTTTCACGTGGCCTTACTCTGCTCTCCTCTCTAATACTAACCTCAGGAACCCAGGAACCGAGAGAGAGTGAGAGATCAAGCTCCCAGACTGCCCCAGTTTATAGCCTAGAAAATCCAAACCTTTAATCCAATTATACATACAAGAAAGTCTCTGATACAAAGCCACCCATCTGAGGCATAATGGAATTCTTCAGGAGAGTGCACCACCCTACATCATCCAATAAATCAAGGGTGTGGAGAAGAGCTTACTCTTAAACTATGCCTTAGGCTATAACAACCCGGCCTGCCCAAATTACAACTTTTCCCCCACAGCCATCACAAGCATAAGGCCAAATAATATCACCTGGGTGACTGGCTTCCATGTGGGCAGCACCATCTTTAACAAAGTGAGCATATTATATTTTATCTGCCGAACACCCAGTGATTTCAATTTTGGAGTCTTCTTAAATATAGTTGGAAAATTGCTGTTTTTGGTTAAAAATTATATCCCTTTCAATAGTATTATAAAACATACTTCTTTAATACATTTTTCTAAAAAAGTTTATATTGATTGCTCATATCACTCATCTGTAGATATTTTCTTCATTATTTAGCAACTGAAATGCCGGCCACACCAACGAGGTCAGCTCCCTGCCCATGAGCTTAGCTCCAAGGACAGGAGTCTCTATGCCCAACCCTCACTCTAGTGCCTACCACATGCTTCCTCCATGCTGGAAATGCAGGTGCTCCCCAAAGTGGGTGTTCAGTATGTAAATATCCTCTGCTCCAAAGAAATTTGTGAAGAATGATAGAAGAGCAAATCTTGAACCCATATTTCCATAGGAGAGAAAAACAATTCAGGAATAGTAATATGGTACCCTGGGGCCAACAATGGTTCTTTAATGGCCTTATCTTTAGCAATGGCATTGTTGTGTTTTAACTACCACACCTTTAACTCAAGTTTATCAACATGACAAGATGGTTACTGTATATTATAGAGCTTATTAAATCTTTCAAATAATTTCAGTTGAAAAATATCATAGGGAACTCTTTTTCCTATATTTTAACTGAGGAAGGAGGGCTAGCCCCCCCACCCCCCTCCAGCTTAGAAAGAAGAAACAAAAGGATGCAAGGGAAAAGAGCCTGCAGGGTCAACTGAGTCAGCTAATTATAAATTAATTACTTCCTATAGTTCTCTGAAAGATTGCCTAGAGCTTGTTGTGACACAAAGCAAGAAAAACAGGTTTGTATATATCTGAGACCAGTGGTCTGGAAACCCTTTCTTCTTTGCTTCCCCACTCTAACTCACTCTCCCCTCCTGGAGTCACAAGAGTGACATAAAACTCTGGAAAAAGGAATCATGAGCCCTTGCATGGACACCTGTATTCTGTAAAAGGTATATAACCTGTAAGAAAATCAATCTTGGGGAACATATGTCTTTGGAGCTGCTAGCCTTCTGTGCTTCTGTGTTCCGCTGGCTTCTAATAAATTCTCTTTTTCTTTGATTAACTTATCTGAGTGTCTTATACTCCATTGGGTTGCTTCCTGCTACATAACAAAATGACTTATTGACATCATCTCATATATTTTACATAGGACCATTATATATCCTATATTGACTGCAAAGCAATATCCCATAAAATGTGTCAACTTATCAGGAATATGTATCAGGAATATTGTGATGTTATCTTAAAGGAAGAACCAATTCTTATGTAACAAGAACCAAGTCCTCTGAAAAACAGATTTTTTTTTTTTTTTTTAAACAGGGACAGAGAGAGAGTCAGAGAGAGGGATAGATAGGGACAGGCAGACAAGAATGGAGAGAGGTGAGAAGCATCAATCATTAGTTTTTCGTTGCTGTTGTGACACCTCAGTTGTTCATTGATTGCTTTCTCACATGTGCCTTGACCGCGGGCCTTCAGCAGACCGAGCAAACTCTTGCTGGAGCCAGGGACCTTGGGTCCAAGCTGGCGAGCTTTTGCTCAAGCCAGATGGGCCCGCACTCAAGCTGGCAAGCTCGGAGTCTCGAACCTAGGTCTTCCGCATTCCAGTCCGACACTCTATCCACTGCGCCACCGCCTGGTCAGGCTGAAGAACAGATTCTAAAAGACAATGTCTTAAACATGATTTTGATGCTGCTTAAACCTCAAGACTCCTTTCAGTATAAACTACTAATACAAATAGAATATTTAGGAAGGTATTTTACAACATACATGATCAGATATCAGAGACATCGAAAACTATACCCTGTCTAATAAATCACAGAGTAAAATGTTTTAAAAACTTCATTCAGTCAAACAAAAAATAATTTGTAAGGTTCCTTAAGTCTATGCGATGCTTATTTGTGATCTTTTATAAGAAAAAGGAGAAATAAATTTGAGCTAAGCTATGAATAGTATAGCTTATAGGATGAGAAAGCCAATGTAAGTGTATGACTGACTGCAAGATCTCACCTAAGAACTGAGTATTTTAGAAGTGTAATCTGTCATTTTTGAGCAAGGATAAAGGGTAGGAGATTGTTTTATAGGTCCTTCCAGAAGAGAGACAAGAGGGAACTAAACCTGAATTTTTGCACAGGGAATTAAGAGACACTACAAAGAAGGGGTTTAAAACTTTTCGTTTTTCAAATTATGGTATGAGATACAAAATCCTCAGGCAGGAGATAAACTAATGCCCTTGAGATATATATTCGTCCTTTGGTGTCTAAGAAAAAAAAAATGAAGTAATTTATAAGTCAGGATTATAAATGTTACAGTAATATAATGTTATAGTAATTAAATATATATATAAATTTAGAAAAATATGGAAAATATATAGAAATAAGTTAGGATATAATATTAAGAGCCATCAAGGCAAATGAATAAGGCTATGCCATCTGGATAGGAACTAATCTAGTGTGTACAGATATGATTGGCAGACTCTGTCTTTCACGTGGGGCCCAGTGTGTGTATGAAGTTATATATAGATAAAAAGTGGATTGATGTGATAACTCTGTAGGTTAACATAGACAAGAAGCTTCCCTAGAAACACCTTAAAAATGGCTTGATTTGACTTTTCAGTAGATTAACATAAAAATGGCTCCCTGCTAGGAATTCCAAAAAAGGTGGTTTGATGTGATAATCATGTAGATTAATACCTGTTAGAATGCAAAGACCAAAAAAAAGGTACTAAAGTTATCCTCCCCCCCTCCCCGCCTCCATCCCTGCCCTCCAATGTTGAATGCGGTTTGTCTCCCAGCAGCTCTGACCACGGACAGCCAAGAGGTGCACGGTGACCAGGAAAGACAAAAGGATTTGTGAGTGATAATCTGCTGTGTGATTCTTTTTTTTTTTTTTTTTTAGTAATACCATAATTTTTTTTTTTAATTTCTTTTTATTTTATTCATTTTAGAGAGGAGACACAGAGAGAGAGAGATAAAGAGAGAAAGGGAGGAGGAGCTGGAAGCATCAACTCCCATATGTGCCTTGACCAGACCAGTGCAGGGTTTTGAACTGGCGACCTCAGTGTTCCCAGGTCGACGCTTTATCCACTGCGCCACCACAGGTCAGGCTGATGTGTGATTCTTGCAACTAACTCGTGTGTGGGTCGTGTCTTTCCTCTGGTGGCAGTTGGTCTCGGCACTGATAAGTAGAATCTCATAGCCACCTCAAGAGTAGTCCTGTTAAGCAGGAGTGTCCCATTGTGCAGGGAAGTCAAATCGGGATGCCCGATTGACATAGAGCTCAGGTTCTACTGGGATAAGCAATAAAAGAACATAGTCAAATATGAATTTAGAACACATAGAATGTTTGTGCTCATGGTGGGCTGAAGGGTTCCAGGCTGGCAGCCCTCTCCACCATGTGGGGGCGGAGCTTCAGTAGAGGAGTCTGACAAATGACAACTTAAGTCATGTAAGTAGCAATAAAACTAGAAATTTTAAACATTAGTTTTCACCAGCTGTTATCTGAGATTCAGCATAAGACATTTATTTTAGTCTTTGTTTTGGTGAATTTTAAACAAATGAATCTTGTATGGCAATGAGGAAAACACAGTTTATTTCCTTCAGTTAATTGAGAAAATACTAAATGACAGAAAGAGGAAAATAAAATATTCCTTACAAGTATATTTTCTGCCTCAGAAAATGACAGGATTAAATATCTTTCTTAAATGTTGTTTAAACATTTCTGAATGACAGTTGTAAAAATAGCATAAAAATCAATTTTGGAGTATTTAGATGAAAAGTCCAATCTCTTTCCATCTTTGGTTAAATACGGTACACAGAATCAAGCAGTAAACAAAAGGTGTAAGTGCAAAGGAATAATACAGAATAGGAAAAAGCAGTATCCTACAGAAAAAGTGTAAAACTGAACAGTCTTTTTAGTTCTCCTAAACTAAAAATGAATTTTTAGAACACATTCCTATAGAAATGGGCAATACTGTAATAAGAGTTTATGCTGGCAAAGTAATAAATCTTAAAGCATGTAAGTGAAATAATCTTAAAATTTTGGAAATGGGAAATGGGGTTAACCAAAGTCACAATTTCCTCAACAGTTAATATTTGTATTTTTATTAATTAGAGAACATTCCCTTTGAAATATAATTACTTATATTCTGTAGTGATCTGCTTTTGAAAATCTCCCACTAGATCAGTGGTTCTTAACCTTTTTTGAGGTACTGAACCCACCAGTTTCATATGCGCATTCACCGAACCCTTCTTTAGTGATAAATAAAATATGATTTTTTTTTTCCAAATTCAAGACATAGTTATATGTTTTTTTACTGGTGCACAAAATAAGCCGTGCATGAACATCACCTTGCACAAAGAACAAAACCAACAAAGTGCATGAACTCACAACAAATTACAGTATTACTTTATTCTGGCCTCCACGGCAGAGGCTTCTCTGAACCCCTGAGACCGACTCATCGAACCCTTAGGGTTCGATAGAACCCAGGTTAAGAACCACTGCACTAGATCATAAACTCCTGAATGAAAGGAGAAATCTTTTTTTTTTTTTAATAGGGACAGAGAGAGAGAGACAGAGAGAGGGATAGATAGGGACAGACAGACAGGAGTGGAGAGAGGTGAGAAGCATCAATCATTAGTTTTTCGCTGCCATTGCGACACCTTAGTTGTTCATTGATTGCTTTCTCACATGTACCTTGACTGTGGGCCTTCAGCAGACCAAGCAACCCCTTGCTGGAGCCAGTGACCTTGGGTCCAAGCTGGCGAGCTTTTGCTCAAGCCAGAGGGGCCCACGATCAAGCTGGCGAGCTCGGGGTCTCGAACATGGGTCTCCGCATCCCAGTCCGACGCTCTATCCACTGCGCCACCGCCTTGTTGGGCAGGAGGAATCTTATTTAAGTTTGCATACCTAATAAGTAGCAAGTGACTGGCATACTGAATGTCCTCACTGTTATTTTGTTGTTAAATGATTTATGGTAATCCTCCAAAATTAACAGAATTACCTAAATCTTTTGTTCTCAATTTTGTCTGAACAAAAGAAACAACAGAGGAGCTGTGGCCCTGGTCAGTTAGCTTAGATGGTTAGAGCGTTGTACTGAAATGACAAGGTTGTGGGTTCAATCACCAATCAGGGCACAGGAAGCAAATAATGAATGCATGACTGAATGGAACAACAAATGAATGCTTCTCTCCTCCCTACCCTCTCTCTTCCTTGTTCTCTCTGTCTCTCTAAAAATCAATCAATAAATTAAATAAAAAATTAAGCCTTGAGTTGGTTGGAGTGTCGTCCGGAACCATCAAGGTTGCCAGTTTGAGCCACGGTCAGGGCACATACAGGAACGACTGATTTTTCTGCTTCTCTGTATCTCTGTGCTGCCTCTCAAAAAAAGAAAATAACAATAAAAGGAATTCTTAAAAATATTAATTATATCAGAATAATATCTAAAACTAGGACCCAGGAAACAGTATTACTTTAAAGCCGTCCAAATGATTTTAATGTGAAGGTAGTGTTGAAAACCACAGGCTCCCTGTCATAACTGCATGCCTATGAATCTCAAAACACCTAATGTCCCTGAATGGGGAAGATAGTTATCATAAAGTGGTGTGTATATTTTCCTTCAAATTGTTCAATCATTTAAACTTCTTTTGTCAAATCATATACTGTTCTATCATAATTACATCATAGTTTTTACATCACAATTATTAAAGTAGCCACATCTCTAAAATAAGCCATCTTTAAGATCCTTTGAAACTCTGACATGGTATTTCATTCTTATAAATGGTATTTTTGTAAGACTGAGAGAGTTCGTACACAATAAATCTATTAAAAATGTAAGTAATGAATTAGGCAATGATTATATTCTTTTACACTATTTTCTATTTCAACAAGTATTTCTTAAATGCACATTACTGTGTAACTGATTCTAGGAATTTCAAAATTTATTTAGGAAAATATTGAAAGGGAAGATATGTAAAACTTTGTGACAATGAAAGTACATAGCATAGAGGAGGTTCAGTATTTGTTTGCTGTGGTTTCTCAGGTATAAAGTCCCATGACAGTTAACAAATGGGACAGCCAGACAGGGAAAGAAGACTTCACTAGCCTAGCTCTCTCACTAATGTCTTACAGGTAGGCTTAGAGAAAGTATTTAAATGAAAATGCATACATGAGAATGTATACAAGATCAAAATAGTTTGTAATTTCAACAAAGGTAATCGCTTGGCAAGACAGGAAAGGAAATATATTTAAAATCTTATCTATAAATCATTCCAGAAAGTCTCCCATTTCAGAAAATGCACACACACCATTCACTCCACTACTGAAGAAAATGAACAGCCATAAGAAAAGATGTAAGTTACACATAGGCAGCAAATTCTTACCTTCACGGGGAAACTTACTAAACTGGGCTTAAATGCCTAGAGCTGCCAAGGTTTTAGACAGTTTGGTCACAATTCTTTAACTTTTCGACATGGGTGCATAAAATTTCCTAAAGATGAAGGACTTTCTCAGAGAATTGGATATCAAGTTAAGCATCCTTTGAAACTAAACACTTTGAAGAAAAATAGGTTCCAGAAGGATGACAATGAAATCCCTATGTTCTCTTCACAATCACTTTATGGGAGTTAGATGTCCTAGCAGAAATCACAGACCCAGGACATAATTTTTTCTCCCCACCAGTTTCCCCTCTCTGTGTCAGCTCAGTACACATTTCTCATTCCCTTTGGCTTCGTATAAAATTTAAAAATCAATTTAATGTACCTTAGAAGCTCAATCCATCTCAAAATCTTTCAAAATATGGAAAATATTTCAAGGTAAAAATAGGAGGTTAAATTGAGATCTTAATTCTTCTGGAACTCCAGAAATGATTTTTTACTTCCTATAACCTTAACTACTTATCCTGAACTGCCACTAAAACAAGTAGTTATGTTATGCAAACATTTTCATTATGAATGCACATTATAATTGTAAGTTAGAAAAGTTAATAAGTACAAGGACTGAAGCAAAAACATATTATATATAGAGGAAAGTAAAGATGACTAATGTTTCCAATATATACACAAAACAAAGAACATATATAAGTATTCAGAGTATCTTTTTTCATTTCATTGCTTATTTTTATGAACATCTTACTAAAAGTTTTATAGAAAGAACTAAATGAAATAAGTAATCAATAATCAGTTCAAAGACAGATTATTGATATGAATTTCAACCATAGAAAAACCATTAGGAAATATGCAAATATGTCGATTTGTTTACTAAAAGAAAAGTTGGTGTATCATATAAAGATAAATATAAAGGGGATTCACAGGATCTTAGGAGGTTACTAAATTATGTAAATAATTTTTTTTTTGTATTTTTCCAAAGTGAGAAGAAGCAAGGAGAGGCAGACAAACAGACTCCGACATGTGCCCAACTGGGATCCACTGGGCATGCCCACCAGGGGGTGATGCTCAGCCCATCTGGGGCATTGCTCTGCTGCAACTGAAGCCATTCTAGCACCTGAGGTGGAGGCCATGGAGCCATCCTCAGCGCCCGGGCCAACTTTGCTCCAATGGGGCCTTGGCTGTGGGAGGGGAAGAGAAAGATAGAGAGGAAGGAGAGGGGAAAGGGTGGAGAAGCAGGAGGGTGCTTCTCCTGTGTGCCCTAGTCGGGAATCAAGCCTGGGACTTCCACACACTGGGCCAATGCTCTACTATTGAGCCAACTGGCCAGGGCCAAATTTTTAAATTTTTTTTTATTGATTTTAGAGAGAGGAAAGGAAAGAACAGGAGAGAGACAGAAATATCTATCTGTTCCAGTATGAGCCCTGAACGGGGATCAAATTCACAAACTCTGTGCTTTGGGACAATGCTCTAACCAACCAAGTTATCTGACCAGGGCTATGTAAATAAACTTAGAAGAAGTTTTTATTTCAAATATTCTTATGAATATATATACATAGTCATATACATGTATTTATATTTATAATGAAAAATTATCTAGATTGTTTTACAAGATTATGCCATTAGCATCAGAAGCTCCAGCCTGTAGTCAACTATGCCCTAACTGTGCTGGGCATTTTGAAGCTACTTTTAAACACAGCACTTCCTATATTCATGAATATATACAACATATAAAGATATTTATATGCTAAGCTGAGTTGTTAAGGATCCTATTTCCTTATTGAGAAAACATCTGCTACTTGAAACGATCAGGAAAAAAATCAGAAAGTGCTTTTATTAAATAAGAAAATAAAGGAAATGTATCAGATTTTATGATCTATTTGGGTAGAAAAATAACAAAAGCTATAATAGCATTTTTTAAAATAAACTTTGAAGATTTGAATCCTTTGAAATTAAACAAAAACCCTAAAATAAAAAATGTAAAAATAAATATGGAACATTTAAAAAGTTTTTCATATTCAAACATGTAGTTTAAGATTTAATAATAATGTGGTTTTATTGAATATCTTCAATTTTTAAAATTATAGTTTGATAGGAAAAAACTTTTAAAATTATTTAATAAAACAACATCCTGTAGTGCTCTATAATCAGTGGAATAACAATGACTTTCTCTAATTTCTATAATTTATCATGAGAAACAATTTATATTTGTTCACAGAACAATTTCTTAAGATCTTAGTACATGTTTGTGTCACAACCAATGTACTACTATTTTGCCTTAATTTATATTGTACTGTTGGTATCACTCATTTGATGGTGATGTTCGAATACCATATTTTATAGAGCTAAGAGTAGATATATCAGTAGAGCAATACTCAGACATTACAACTTTAAAAAGATAGAGTAAAATATGAATACAAATAAAATTATACCATTAGCATCAAGAGTTCCAGCCTGTAGTCAACTATGTCCTAATTGTGCTGAGTCTTTTGAAGCTACTTTTCTCAAAAAAATGTTTATAAATAACCTAACATTTCTCAAGATCTAAACTTGAGACCTTTCTACAAACTTTTATTTTGTGACAATTACCAAAAGTTATAGTATATTCCATGGCAAAAGACCATTATAAAACCACAATGAAATATCATTTCACACCTGTCAGAAAGGATATCATCAAATAATCAACACACAACAGGTGTGGGTGAGGAGTTAAAAAAAAGGAAATTCTCATGCACTGTTGCTGGGATTGTAAATTGATGTAGCCACTGGGGAAAATAATATCTTCAAAAAATTAAAAACAGAACTGCCATATGAGCCAGCAATTCTATTCTGGTTATATATCTAAAAAAATCCAAAACACTAATTCAAAATATGTACCCTTATATTCAATGCAGCATTACTTATCAAAGCCAAGATATAGAAGCAATCCATATACCCATCAAAAGATGATTAGATAAGTTGTGGAACATAAACACAATAAAATATTACTCAGCCATAAAAAAGAGTGAGCCTGACCAGGTGGTGGCACAGTGCATAGAGCATCGGACTGGGACACAGAGGACCCAGGTTCAAAATCCCAAGGTTGCTGGCTTGAGTGTGGGCTCATCCAGCTTCAGTATGAACTCACCAGCTTGAGGGTGGGGTTGCTGGCTTGAGCCTGGGATCATAGATACAACCCCATGGTTAGTAGTTTGAGCCCAAAGGTCGCTGGATTGAGCTCAAGGTTGCTGGCTTGAGCAAGGGGTCACTCACTCTGCTGTAGCCCCCTGGTCAAGGCACATATGAGAAAGCAATCAATGAATAAGTAAGATTCTGCAACTAAGAATTGATGCTTCTCATCTCTCTCCTTCCTGTCTGTCCCTCTCTCTGTCTCTCGCTAAAAGAGAAGAAATAATAACAGAATGAAATCTTACCATTTGTGACTATATGAATGAATATAAAAGGCATTATGCTAAGTGAAAAAAGTCAGACAGGAAAAGATAAATACCATATGATTTCACTTATATATGAAACTTAAAGAGTAAAAAAAAATGAGCAAACAGAAACAGATTCTTAGATACACTGGACAGAGTGATGACTGCCAGATAGGAGGGGGATTAGGAGACTGGGTGAAAAACTTGAAGACATTAAGAAGTGCAAATTGGTAGTTAAAAATAGTCACGGGGATGTAAAGAACAGCATAGGGAATATAGTCAATAATAGTTTAATAACTGTGTATGGTGTCAGGTACTAGATTTATTAGAGAGAACACTTCATGAATTATATAAATGTCTAACAACTATGCTGTATACCTGAAACTAATATAACTGCATGTCAACTATAACTAGAAAATAAATTCATTATTTTATTTTATTATTATTTTGTACTTAAATTTTTTTGGTGACATTGGTTAACATGATTATACGGATTTCAGATGCCCAATCCTACAACACATCTCTGTGTACCTTTTTTTGTGTTCATCGCCCCAAGTAATTTTTAAGAATAAGTAGGACTGGAATTGAGGAAAGAAATAGATGAGCGGAGAAAGGGCGTTTACATTTCACTCCATATTTTCCTGTATATCTCGAGGGCATTTTTTGACAACGAACAGGTATTATTATTAAGTCAATCAAATAAATAGTATATGTTTAAAAATTAAAATTTAAATATTTTAATATTTATAAAGACTCATTAAATAACCAAAGAATTATAATTAGTATAAAGGAAAAAACATATTACACAATTATATATAAGTATGTCCTCAAGTATTTAAAAAACTGTATGAAAATATACACATAGAAAAAATTACTAGCAGTAAACACACCAAATGGTAATAATTACCTTTAGTTTTAATGTTATACCTATTTTTTTGTTATAATCTATTTTTATTTGATTCTTTGTATTTACTTATTTTTCAAATTTTCCAATATTAATATTATATATAAAGTCAGAAAAAATTAATGATAAATTCAGAATTTACAAGCAATTTATTATTTATCGCACGGATGAGAATATAAGAGGAGAAAAAATGTGGGACATAGTTCCTTCTCTCAAATATTTTACACCTAGTGCCAGGGGTGTACTAGACTTTTTGAGTTAATTATTTATAAGATATATATTTGTGTAATTATTATGTTATACATCTGAAATTAATACATTATTGTTATGTCAAATATAATTGAAAAAAAAGTTTAAAAAAAAATAGGGAACAACCACACTGGACTGAGCTATTGGCGCTCTGTTATCTGCTTGGCTTATTCACTCCCACAAACCAAACCTGCTGCACATATGGTCTTAATTTATGCCTTGGAAAAATAATAAATTACACTTTACCACTTATCTATGTTAATACTTAGGAACAGAAAGAACTTTCACTATTAAAACTTGAATACTAAGAACCTGCTGTGCTTCATTGGCATGAAACAGAATTGTGTGCAGTTATTGTAAATATTTGACACTGAGTCATGAATAATCATGTAGCAATAGGATGTAAGCCAGTATGAACTATGAGTTTTTTAAAAAAACTTAGTTATCAACCTTTATCATAGTGCAAGAGTCTGACACACAGCTGATCTTTGCTTGAAGCTCTGCAATATTCTAGGCTCCTGGAACTGCTTGATTTAATATGGACTCTGTTAAAATTAAAAATTTAGAAGCAGAGTTATTAGTATGTGGAGGGAAGAGCTGTGCTGAACACTATAGCATGTACTAGTTACATGTGGCTTTAACAAGCACTTGAAATGGGCTAGTATGAATTCATAACGTGTTCTAAATATAAAATATATACCTGATTTGAAAGAATAAAGAAAAGCAATGTAGCCTGGCCAGGTGGTGGAGCAATGGATAGAGTGTTGGACTAGGATGCAGAAGATCCAGGTTCAAAACCCCGAGGTTACCAGCTTGAGTGCAGGCTAATCTGGCTTGGGCACAGGCTCACCAGCTTGAGCACGAGGTTGCTGGCTTGAGCCTGGGATCATAGACATGACCCCATGGTTGCTGGCTTGAGCCCAAAGGTCGCTGGCTTTATGTCCAAGGTCGCTGGCTTGATCCCAAGGTCACTGACTTGAGCAAGGGGTCACTTGCTCTTTTGTAGCCCCCCAGTCAAGGCACATATGAGAAAGCAATCAATGAACAACTAAGATGCTGCAACGAATAACTGATGTTTCTCATCTCTCTCCCTTCCTGTCTGTCTGTCCCTACCTGTCCCTCTCCCTGACTCTCTGTCTCTGTCAAAAAAAAAAAAGAAATTAAAAACAAAAGGCATGTAAAATATCTCATTAGTAAGTTCTTATGATTGCATGTTGATATTGAATTAGGTTAAGCAAAATATGATACTAAAATTAATCTCACCTGACTTTTTTACCCTTTTTAAATGTGATTATTAGAAAATTTTAAATGTGTGGCTCACATGTTTTTACTAGATAGTGCTGCTCTAGAGTATCAAGCAGAAAAAGCCATTTGTTAACTATGTTTTTCCTTATATAACAAGAGAAATAATTTTGCATTTATATAGTTTGAAAGGATACACATTAAGTGATTGTTATTACTCATAAGTACTGAAAATATGAGGTAAGGGGAAATTTAACCTTATAAAATTTAAAAATTATTTCATTCTTAATATACAGGAACTACTTTTGCTTCAGAAATCATCTTGGGCATTTATGCTCAACTGATTTTCAATGAGGGGACTAAGACCATTGAATGAGAAAAGAAAGTCTCTTTGACATATGATGCTAGGAAAACTGGATTTGTATATGTAAAAAGAACAAAGTTGTATTTCTATCATACAACATATATAAATATTAACTCAACATGGATCAAAAACCTAAATATAGGGACTAAAGCTATAAAACTATTAGAGAAAACATAAAAACATCTCCATGAGCTTGGCTGAATTTGGCTATTATTTAATAAGTAGAATACTAAAGCAAAGGCAAGAATAAAAACAAAAATAGATAAATTGTATATTATTATAATTAAAAACTTTTGTGCATCAAGGAATGCTATCAAGAGAATGAAAATAACCCACAGACTAGGAGATATCTCATCAGATCATATAGTATAAGGGTTTAATATCCACAATAAATTAAAAAATACTTGTAACTTAACAAAAAAAACCCCAATTTAAAAAATGGAAAAGAACTTGAATAGACAGTTCTCTAAAGGAGACATACAAATGGCCAATGGTTACATTAGAAGATGCATCATTAGTTTTAGGGAAATGCAAATCAAAATCACAAGATACATTTCTCAATTACTAGAATGATTAGACTAAAAAATAATATAAAATTGAAACAAAACAAAACAAATAGTAAGTGTTGGAGATGATATGAAATAACTGGAATACTTGTTCATTCATGAAAATGTAAAATGGGACAGCCACATGGAAAGCTGTTTCACAATTCCTTAAAAAGCTTAGCACAGAATTAGCACGTGCCTCACCAATCCCACTCCTGGGTATAAGCCTAAAAGAACTGAAAATAGATACTCAACTAGATCTTTGTGGGCCAATGTTAACAGCAGCATTATTCAGAATAGTCAAAAGGTAGAAACACCAAATGTCCATCAAAGGAATAATGAATAAAGAAAACATAGTAATTTATAAAGAATAGGATATCACTCAACCATAAAAAGGAATGAATTTCTGACACGTTACATGAATTAAGCTTAAAAAGATTATGCAAGGGCCTGACCAGGCGGTGGTCCAGTGGATACAGCATTGGACTGGGATGCGGAAGACCCAGGTTCGAGACCCCAAGCTTGCCAGCTTGAGCTCGGGCCCATCTGGCTTAAGCAAAAGCTTGCCAGTTTGGACCCAAGGTCGCTGGCTCCAGCAAGGGGCTGCTCAGTCTGCTGAAGGCCTGCGGTCAAGGTACATGTGAGAAAGCAATCAATGAACAACTAAGGTGTTGCGACAGCAACAAAAAACTAAATGATTTATGCTTCTCACCTCTCTCCGTTCCTGTCTGTCCCTATCCATCCCTCTCTCTGACTCCTTGTAAAACAAAACAATACAAAAAAAAAACAACAAAACCCAAAAAACATTATGCAAGGAAAAAGTAAACCAGACATAAAGGGCAAATATTATATGATTCCACTTATATAAAATACTGTGAATAGGCAAATCAGAGGAAAAGTGGATTAGTGACACCAGAGTCTTGGAGAAAGACACACAGGGAATTACTACTTGGTGGGCATGAAGTTTATGTTTGGAGGGTTGAAAACTTTTGGAAGTAAGTAATGGTGATGGTTATAGAACATTGTGGGTATGTAATTAACACCACTGAATTATACACTTAAAAATGGTTAAATGGCTCATTTTACACTATATATATTTTACAATAATTTTAAAAAATTAAATCATCTTGAGAACTGAGTTTTCCTTTTACTAATGAATTAATTCAATAAGTAATTAGTAAGTATACTATGTGCTGAACACTGCTGGGTGTGGATGGCACAGTAGTGAACAAACCAGAACACAGATAAATGAAATGAACTATGCTACAGTGTAAATGAGTTTCATAATTAAAAAAAAAAAAAGAACCATAAAGTGAGCTTGGAAGACTTAAGGTTTTTGTGTCATTCTCAAATAGTCTCTTCTCTTGGATAGTTTAAAATAAACATTCTATAATTTAAAATGTTCTCCATAAGTGTTAAATAAATATGGTGATGAGACTACACAATACTTACGTTTTCTACTGGCTGAATGGAATGCTTTAAAAAGAGAGGAAATACTGGGCATGATGCTTATTATAAAAGAAATTTCAATGTAATCAAAAAAGAAAATCATGCCTTTATCACCTATAAAGTCTTCCAATTAAAAATGTGTAAACAGATACATATATTTACTCACTAGATGTGTATGCTTCAAATGCTAAGGAGAAGGGTGGACTGATTAGAACTATGAATAATAAATTAGAAAAACTTCATGAAAGAAAAGAGTTTGAAATAATTGCGAAGACACCAATAATTAATTCTGTATTTTGAAAGTGGTGGTAATTAGATCAATATAAGAAATAAAATTCCATTGATCTCCAGATGCACACACAAATGAACATATGTAAAAATATTGAAAGCTGAATAATTTCTGTGGTCAAGATAACAGTTTTGTACCAATTTCAGTTTACTGGTTTTGACAATGTATCACAATTATGTAAGATGAACTTATGAAGATGCTGGGGGAAGGGTGCATGAGACTTTACGCACTATTTTTACAACTTCCTGGGAAGCTACAATTATTTAAACAACAACTAAAACCCCAGAAAACATGATCATAGGAAATGTGTAATAGAAGAAAAAGATGACTCCAAAATTACTTATGACATGACAGGTAATAAAAGTATAGTATGTTGAAATATACATAAGACAAAGGAAAAAAATAGACACACAAAAATAACCCCAAGAGAATGTATAGCAGGAAGACTGTAAAATACATAAACATTGCTTTCACTATTTTTCAAAGTTGTTGTAATGTACCTGAAGAATTTATACAATGTAACATGGAACAATAAAAATGAGGGGAAACAAACCAAAATAACTGGGAAGAAGAGAAGAGTATTGGGTCAAAATACAGAAAGGGCTTTGGGTCAGGGACAGTCTGTCAGGGGTCCTGGTAAATCTGTTCATTTCAAAATACATAGCACTCCTCTGCCACAGAAACTGTGGCACTCTTAAGAATTAACCTAGTAGCCAAGGTTTACTGATTGCTTTTAGTCCCAATTTTAGTAGGATTATGAGAATTGAGAAATGAGAATGGGAGTATCATTTCCCATTTTTATATTAAACCATTTTCTTATGGACGAGCTCAGAACTTTTGCTCATCCACCATTTTCCTTCTCTGTTTATACTTTGGGTTGAATATGAACTAATTAATATAGAAGAATAAAAGAATTAGATCATGCATGAGTATCACATACATTACAGGTAGCGTAGAAAAAAAGTATTTTATAATATAAAAGTGATTGACTCAAAAATAATTATACCTCCTCATTTCTCCAAGAATTGTTGAAATAAAAGAAAAAAATAAAAGACCTCATATAAATGATCAAAAATAACTTGATCTTTCTTTCTTCGATTAAGTTTTCATAGAAGGATGCTGTAGCTAAATGAGCAGATAACAGCTACACTTACACTCCTGTTCCATTTGTGCAGTAGGCATTCTCCTCAAGATACAATAAATACAAATTTTCTAATTATTTAATATTTATAATCTCTTGCTTTTTCCTCCAAAATGTCTACAGCTTTACTATATAATTTTCTCCATACTGTCTAATAATTTAAAATCTTTATTATGACCCAAGTTGACAAAACTTATTTATTATTTTATTTTCAATCTCCTGCTTAAATTTTATCTATATCAATAGGAGATACTTCCACCTTTATGGCCAAAAACATGATATAATCATAGCAACTTCAAAAATTTTAAATGCCCAATTTTCCCCTTAAACTTTGAGAAAATGTTATTTCATAGATAAAAGTTGAGTTCAGGTATCACGCAGAGAAAAAAGCAGGGATTTGTTAAATATTCAGGAATAAAATAGTAGCTTTACTCTTTCTAAAGACCGAGACAAAAATCACAAAATACCCAATACAACTCACAAGTTAGAAATTTCTTATCAACTTCAATTCTGTCCTACTAATATATTACAATATTTTATATTAAAAAATATCCTTAAAGAAAGTATTATTTCATATATTGCCTGGAAGTGGGGAATTCCTGACAACCAAGCAAGTGCAAACAAATATAGTCTGGTGACTTAATTTCTTATTTTATTTTTTTCAGAGACAGAGAGAGAGTCAGAGAGAGGGATAGATAGGGACAGACAGACAGGAATGGAGAGAGGTGAGAGGCATCAATCATTAGTTTTTCGTTGTCGTTGCAACACTTTAATTGTTTATTGATTGCTTTCTCACATGTGCCTTGATCATGGGCCTTCAGCAAACCAAGCAACCCCTTGCTGGAGCCAGCGACCTTGGGTCCAAGCTGACGAGCTTTTGCTCAGATGGGCCCCGTGCTCAAGCTGGTGAGCTTGGGGTCTCAAACCTGGGTCTTCTGCAACCCAGTCCGATGCTCTATCCACTGCGCCACCGCCTGGTCAGGCTGGTGACTTAATTTCTGATGTGTCCCAAATAAGGCTGGTCACTGGTCTGAGCATATAACGGGTTCACATCTCTCCAGACCTTTGCTCAGATTATTTCCTATGCCTGAACCTCCTTCTCTGCTAGTACTTGTAGAAACACTGTTAGCTTAAAGGGATTTAGTTTTAGTCTATCTTTAATAAAACCTTCCACAAGATCTTATTCTTGATTCATAAAATAAATTTTCCAAACCATACACAGACAGTATTTAATTATTTTTAATTCATAATATCATGTCACAATTTTTATTCTTTATTACTTTCAGATTAGGCTATGTAATGGGAAACTTTGTAGATGAACACTAGATTCCTTAAGAAATAGAAGAAATGTATCGCTAAATTTTTAGTAACCACCATAATGCTAAAAAAGTCACAAAACAATGAAATAACTAAATGTGATATCAGTCATCATATAAATAGGATTTATTTTCAATGATACTTTAAATAACATCTAGTCTAACCCTAGTTTTCTTACACTCATAATCTTCTTATTCTGCACCCCAAACCTTATCACTACTGAGTCCTCATGAGTGTGGAGTGTGGATTCTTCATGAGGTCTCCCTATTCATCTTACTCATGTCTTCATACCACAGTCTTAGATTTATTATAGTTACAGGAAAAGTATGACTTTCTGCTTTATACTATATGACTAAACTGTATAGTATTGAAGAAAAATGAAAAATTTAAAAATGTTCAAAGGCCAAATAATTTGGAAAAGGAAGATTGTTCTTCAGTTGTGGTTCTTTTGTAAATGCTAGGTTATGGCCTTGATCACATCAGTGAAGTCACTGAAATCCTTCTTTATTTAAGTATAGAAAATGTTTAGACAAGAAGAAAGGCAAACAAAACCACAGAATAATTCATACTAGTAACTTCATATGCAGACCCCAAGAAGACTTGTAAGGCTGGCTTCTCTTGTGTCACTTCTACATGTTTAGGTTTTTAATGAGAATAAAAATGATTTATTAAGCTTACAATTGCTTAATCAGCACTTCAAGTCAGCAAGTACTTAAATATTAAGACATTATTTTTTTACATAAAAGTTTCTCAATTTATAAAATATCTCCTATTGACAGATAAGACACAGAAAAATGCTAGTGACATCTGCTAAGCTTTACTTATGAAAACTTAAAGAAATCCTCCGGGATAACCTCACTCCATTTTTCCTGGAATATGTCTCATGGAGACTTCCTAAAAAAAATCTGGAAATAATTAGAAACTATTATAGCACCTAAAAACATTTACTTGAAAACTAAATCTGTTGTTCATAAAAGAACACAACACACTCAGAATAAGGAAACAGTAAAATAAGGTGAACACACAGCACAAAGGACCCCAACCACATGTGGTTACAAAAACACAGACAAGCTGAGAAAAGACGGCATGGACTGGTGATAACGGAGGAACTGCAGGAAACGCTGTACTGAAATGATTAAACACTGATTTTGTCAAAATAATATATATTAATTTTTTACTTCAGTTCATTTTGTTTCCAAATGACAGAAAACCATTTTCCAGAAAAGATGTTAAGTACAACTTTAATACAAATGGAAAGGGGAGAATAGTCAATTATTAATATTTACTATTGTGTCATAAATTTCACATGGAAAAGCAAGGTGTCCAAAATACAGTAAAAATATTTTGGGTATTTGTGGAATAATAAATGCAATATAATGATAATGCTAACAGCTTCTTAAAATATAAAGTATGATTTCTACAGAGACCAAAAAGTCCAATTGGGGGTAGACTGGACGGTATGTCTCTTGGAATTTAAAAGCCTGTCCACATGAACTGAATTATCCTTGACAAGTGCCTTCAGACACTTGTAATGTGAACTCATGTAAATGTAGACCATATTTTGCGCACAAACCACTGGCAATAGTAAGTTTAATCAGGAGCTCAGATAAAAAGGAAAGAAAAGCGAATATCCTTAATAATTATAGTAGTTAACATGAAATTTCCCAAATGAAGAGCATAAAAAAGAAAGCATTTAATGTATTGTAGCAAAATCAAGACAAACAGATGCTGCAAGAAGTGCTTTCCTTTCCTTTTTCAACCCTGAGCTACCTATTTTCTACAAGCAAAATTTTATCCTTCAGTGGTCTATCTAAATATGGGAAAAAAGTAAAACACATTTTTAAGCAAATAAATAGAGTATTCCATTTGCATTGAAAACTTTCTTTAACCAATAACTAAAACACGGTGTGGGTAACAGCTAAGTTGTAACCATCAAGATGGTAATCATTCAGATTTTTCAACTGTTTTATTAGTAGTAATAATTGCTCATTATACTAACATGGAGCTATCAATACTTAAAAAAGGCTGAATGTAAAATAAAGCAAAAAGACAACTCAGAACCCTGCAACTTTAAAGGCTCTTTAGGATTGCCTTCTGCCTTGGCACAGACACAGCCCAAGAATGGTGCTAACTCTACAAGGATCAGCTCCGTTGTCAGAGGCACATCAGGCCTGCAGAAGAGAACCCAGCTCTGGAGAGTGCTGTGCCCAGCGGTCTCCCACAGTACCATTAACTATATTTATTTCTCTTCCTCAGAAGTCTGCTACTGCTATGGCTACCCTGCTAATGGGTGAAAACAGGATACAATCATGTTGCATTTGAGTCGTAAACGACAATGGTAGATTATTTTTAGAACCTTTTAAGATACTTCCATTTTTTCTGTGTCCTGAAAACCAATGTTTTATACATGCATGGAACAATTAATGACCTACATAATGGTTTATAAGCTAATTTCAAAGTAGAATATAAACCCCTCCCACCTGACTTGAAATAGGGAGATTACTTGTTTTCTTCTTTAAAAATATTTTGTGAAAAGCAACATTTCAGTTTAACAACAACAAAAAAACACACTTGGAGAGCTTTTAAAAAAACACAACATACACTTTTAAGTCACTTCAATATGGTATATTTAATCAATTAACCACTTGAAATATTTAAATGCACTCTGAATTATTTAAAAAAAATTCAACTTAAAAATCAGACTGAGAGACACTGCTGAAACGCAGAGAGAAAATGCACTGCATAGAGAGCTTGAATTTCTCACTCTTCCTTTCAATCAATATCTGAGGCAAAGTTTCATCTCCAGGGCCCTTAATGGCAGCAATTCCTGGAGCCAGCAAATGAGTAATGTTAAACCTATGATTAGATGATGAGGCCATTCAAAGACACTAAACCCTAATGCTATATTCCTCCCTATTTCTCTGAACTGCAGTGAAACCCAGAGCTAAAGAAAAAGGAATTTTAAACTATTTTTTTTCATAAAAACGTTTTTTCAAATTGTATCATAAAGATACTAAAAGATCCAGGCAGATGTCTCAGAATGTCTCTTGAACTCAGGACTCTGGTATTAGGTAGCAATTTTCAAATGCCTTGAAGATGATGACTCCTGCTGGGGATGCTGTTTTCTTTAACATCTTAATAATACTCGTTCAGGCTGAAAGGGGGAAATGAACTGAATGATCTTGCTATGAACGTATTCTTCAAGAAGGTAAACCAGAAGACTGGAAATCATTAGGTAAGTAAGTTTTTGGTTGTTTTGTTTTTGCTGATATTTTAAAGGACTACTGCAGCCATATTGTTTTTTATTTTGTTTTTTATTTGGGAGTCAGTTTTTAGGCAGATCTCAGGTCAGTAACTAAGAACAGTTCAAATGTATTTTTCATTCTACTGAGGAAACTAGGAATAAATGTAATAATTACTTATTACAAAACATGCATCTTTTTTATTCTCATAGTACAAAATATTTATAATTAAATAAAAATCAGAATTATTAAGACCTTTGAAAGAGCTGGAAAGAAGAAATACCATTAGGTCCCTATTTTAGTTATCAGAAAAATATAATATACATAGATATCTATGTGTGTGTATATATGCATATTTAATTTTCTTATACTTGCTAAGAAAAAAATATCCAACAATTACAATTCTAATTTTAATTCTGATTACTAAAGAAATATAGAATAAGCAGATTTTTTGAATTTACACTGAAAGATACAAATTTTTTTAAAAAAACAAACAAAAAGGTATCATATCAAAAACCACTCACTAATGAGTTGTATTTTATACTTTGGCTAGTGTATGAATAAAAGCTTAGTTTTCATTATCTGTAATTTAATACAGTAAATCATGTAATTAATAATAAATATAAAAATTATAAATTCTACCATATCATCTTTAAAATAGGTCCCAGATGTACAGAAGGGTATCAAGAGATCAGTAACAAATTTTGTAGACATACATTCAGATATAAGAAGATATGGAAAATGGCAGAGAGAGGGTGAGTAGATGAGAGAGGGAGACTCAAGATTAGCATCGTAAGATTGTCTACATAAAAAAGTATATTTCAATATAAATTACATTTTTCAGTTATGGGCTGAAAGATGGAAGTTCAAAATATATAAACATATAGCTATATATGCACAAATATTCTATTGTTAGAGACAGAAAAAACAACCCGTTTTTTGAGCAATGTGATCAAGTGCATGCGATTTCGTACCTGAGAACAAAGCAGCATGACAAGCTCCACCACGGAGGTGCTGGACTTCATACAGACCAGGCCTGCAACAAGGAGAGGTCAAAACAATGAAACCACCAGGGTAGACAGCATCATTCCAAGTTAAGACATTATATAGTCTCAAAATAAAACGAATAGACACATTCTCTAACATTCTTATAGTATTAATATAAAAATATTCAGTTATTCAAGATGTGAAAAATACTAAAAATTTGACTTCATGCTTGGTTTATTTATTTGGTCAAGGCATTTCTTATATTTAAATAAGATGGGGAGTAGTCATCAAATGAGGCAGTTAGACCCGTTTTTATTATAATGACAATTGTTATATGATTATCTCCTGGAGAGCAGAAAAATAATCACTGAAGACCTACTTAAATTTTCTTCTGAAAGACAATATTAAAATAATTTACAGTATGTAATTCCCTATGGGCTTTCCATTGTTAAATATTTTAAATATATTGGAAAATGAATTTTACATATGTAACATTTTTAGCAACACTTATAAAATCTTCTAGGGTTCTCCTTCTAGAGGCTCTGAACAGATACCAGAAAAAGAAGTAACAATATTTACATAATAAGGGCTACTATTCATTGATCACTTACTATGTGCTGGGCACTATGTGACAAGTATCTTTTATGCATGGTCTCATTTAAATTTCATTTATACTCTATGACATACTCTTTTTATTCCCATTGTACAGGTAAGAAAATATTATTCCTATAAACAGTGTAAGCATTAGTTAATCTTCAAAATGATTTTTCCAATTAAAAGGATAACTGTTGTATAACATGCAAGAAATGGGGCATTTATTACCTGTTGGCTACTTAGTATTTGAAATTCTGACACAGAAAAACTAAGTAAAAGGTCAAAGGACCATTCATAGCAAAAGGGTCATAATTAAGATAGATGCTCCATATCAGTTTAGATTTTCAACTGTAAAGCTATATAAAGAATGATTAGGCTATAAGGATACATGAAGTGACTACATGAAGAATAACTCACCATATAGTCTTTGTATTATGTTTTTAAATGCATAATAACATGCAGTAAAATTTAGGAAAATGCACAATTACATTCATTTCTCACAGACTAATGTTTTAAATGAATATAAAAAAACCTATGAAACAAGATCTTTCATAATTTTTATTAATACTATCATTATAGCATAAGAAAAAAATATAAATCAATACTCCATCAATACTTTGTTCAAAGAAAATGACAATACCCAGATAGAAAAATGCAGCTTACAAACAGTAGTCTCAGCACTTTGAAAGAGGCTACTGCTATGTCAGCTCTGAAGACCCTTGCCCCTTTACTACTATGTTTTGTCTAATTAGTTGTAAACAGGTCTGGCATGTTGTTGACGCAGTGGACAAAGTGTCGACCTGGAACACTGAGGTCGCTGGTTTGAAAGCCTGGGCTTTCAAACCAGCGACCTCAGTCAAACCTGGTCAAGGCACATATGAGAGCTGATGTTTCCTGCTCCTCATCCTCTCTTTCTCCCTTCTCTCTCTCTCTCTCTCTCTCTCTCTCTCTTTCTCTAAAAATGAATAAATAATATCTTAAAAATAATTAGTTTTAAACAATATGAACTAATGGATTCCCATTCAAAAGAGAAAAATCCTAACTTTGACAATGAGAGCACAGCAAAACTATTTGGGAAGACCTACCAATCTTCAAAAATTATATAATCACTTTGGTTGGAACTATTTCTAAGTGTTAATAGAAGAATTAATAAAACAAACATGCAAACACCAATTTATTTTAGGGGTATTGAAAATGGAGTAGTTGGAGAACACTATTCTTGTATACTTTCTAAGTACAAACGCACTCACGTTTGAAAATTTAAGATGCAATTATAAAAATAGTTTTGTATAACCTCAATTACAAGTTCAAGACAGCCAAATTTGCCTAATGTTCTCAGGCTGTATATGACTATGACAAATATCTTTACAAGTGTATGTCTCAAATAGGTTGATTATTTTTCCCTTTTGGCTCTGGCAAGCATTTCATAATCAAACCCACTCACTTTATATTTCCTCAGATGTGCAAAGTATAGTGTTTGCACTCAGGAGTTTACAATAATAAATAAGACATCTATAGTACACTTTCCCAAGTGTCCCATATGTTAAAATTCAGTCTAGGATTACCAATATTTACATAGAGCCTTATTATTTACAACCACTTCTATATACAATATCTAATTCAATTCTCTCAACTCTGAATTAGTTATTACAACCTCTTCTGATAGATTTAAAGAATGAAGAGATTCAGTTACTTAGCCCAAGGTGTTTCATTCAATAAATTGTGGAATTGGGATTTGAATTCAAGCCATCTAACTTGAGAGTTCATTTCATGTCTGCTGCAGAGCTATGTAAATAATTTTCAACTAATAGGATGGAAATATTGGGCTGAGGGAGGTCATGATGCTTAATTTCAACTTGGATGATTTTGACAGTTTCCTGAAAAAAGTAGCAGATGTTGGTCAGACACGGGACAAAAAGCACTATCATAAGCAGGAAGAACTATGGGAGCCCGGGACAAAGAAACAAGACATTTATTACTTGGGAGGATGGATGAGTTAGGGTTTAAGGAGTGTTTGAAAGCAGAACTGGAGGGATAGGGTAAAATATTGAAAAGAAATAAAATTATAAATGTTTGTGAAAGTTAAGAAGGAGAATTTAGAGCAAGTTATAAGATGGGAGAAATGATGCTGAGGTTCACTGATGCTGCTGCTCTATGGTGATGTTTCCTGCCTCGTCAATTCAGAAGTGTTCTCCCAAACAGCTGTACATGTGTGCCTCTTCAACGAAATCTCATGAGAAATATCAGCCAATTAATTAGACATGTTGGCCAGCAAATACAAATTCACCAGAATCAATACTCTGACTAGAAATACTAATTCAATACTGAATACTATGCTAGGTAACCAGTATAAAATGAACACCTAGAATAAAGACAAAAAACACGACAGAGAGGCGCACGCATGTGTCTGTGTGTGTGTGCGCGCGCGTGCAAGCGTGTAATTTTTCTGTAGAGAGAAAGGCTGGCTAGTTATGAGCTTTTGAATGTGTTATGATGAACTACTTTGTTGCAAGATAACAGAATGGCTAACATACAAGTACTAGAGATGATTAATCAGGCAGACAAATTTGAGGTGGTCTGGATCAGGCAACAAACTAAGACTAGGCAGAGCTAACTAAATCTCCCCTTTTACCCCAAACACCGGCAGTTCTTCTGGTTTCACACTCCCTCACCATGAAAACACCAAAACCATTTTGTTGACTGTGGAGTTGAAGTATGGCCTTAAAACACAGCTATTTCCCTTTAATACAAAGAATATTGAACGGTATAGTGATGCTCTCTTAACACTGAGCAACCAGGCTCTTTGGTGTCAATCTGTGGAGTAACTTTTTGCATCTGTAAAAGTAGATGGTCAGGTTAAAACTCTGAGAACTTTAGCTTCAGAATTGTGTGAGAAAATTTCACCTCCAGCAGGACGCTCCTCACTGTGGAGGGAAGAAGCTCTCAACGTTGCAGCAGTAGGAAGGAGTCACATTTGTAGGTGGGATTCACCTTCTAAGTAGCCTCAGAGTTTTCCGTCAGCAAGAGAGACCAATAGACATCTATATGCTCTAAGTGCATGCTCAATACTTATCAATTAAATACATAAATCTGGAAACCATCATTCACAGAGTAACAGTGCAGTTGATAGAGAAAAAAAATAAGATTTTGAAAGAAATGAAAAGTATTTTTTTAAAGAGCCCATGTCAGTCAAAAAGCATGTACTGATAATGTCTACTGTGCTAGTCACCATGCTACATACTAAGTATAAAAGTGAGAAAAATGGGACAGACTATATAAATGAGATCATGATATGCAATCCCAAAAGGTATCCAGAGTGTACAAAGTGTTTGAAGCACAGAATGAGTAAAGAGCCAGTGCTGAAACAATTGACAGGGAATGTGACATCTAGCTTGGATGATGCTGAGCTCATCTGAGTAAGGAAAGGAAAGAAGGGAAAGCCACGTGAGGTGAAAGGGAGATGGTAGAGGTATGAAGAAACACAAAACAGCTGGTAAAATCGAGTTGGAAAGTTACGTTGGGACGTGCAGATGGGGAAAAGGGTGGGTGGAAATGAAGACAGAGACGGATACAAAGCAGAGCCATATATGGCGTACTTTTTCTACTGGTAACAAGGGACCACTGGAGCATTTCATTTCAAGCACGGGACAGAAAGAATCCAATCCATTTTGGAAGGATCCCTTCTGTCACTGGGATACAAAGAGACCCCGAACTGCATAGCTGAGTCAGACAATGAAGTCCTGAGCAGAAGGCAGTGGCAATGTAAGAATAGACTTGAAACTCATTTTGCCCTGAGACAAAAATATATTTTAGACAGCAGGATATGGGGTTCAAGGGTAGTAGGGTGAAGGAGCAATCAAAGTGGGAATAATGATGCCTTTAATCAAGATAGATAGGAAAACAAATGGAGCAGATCTGCAGAAAGAAGTGCTGAGTTTAAATCTGAACAAAATTAGCCCAACTAGGTGGTGGTACAGTGGATAGAGCTTCAGCCTGGGATGCGGAGGACCCAGGTTCAAAACCTCAAGGTTATCCTCGTGTTGATACAGCCTGGGAATCTTAACTGACTTGCTTTTGCTAAGAAATTTTGCATAATGGTAAATCTGAAGTTCCTAAGACTCTTCCATAGATAATTTCTACAGAATAATGGCAATAAAAAATGAAGTTACAGTGACAGGTCCTACACAGGTATCTACTGGCGAGCTGACTATGATCTGAGACGAGCTACAGACTTTCCCCTGACACTGACACCTACTGCATGTGCAACACTGCTGCTCTTGTCACTGATGCTTTAGAAACCAAGTTTGTGGCATTCATGAAAAACAGAATGACGGAGAAATACTCTGGCAAATTCTTGATGTCCAATGTCACTTTTTTCTTGTCACCATGTGATTTTAACTCCATTGAAATACCATTTTTCACTTAAAGATACTAAAAACCAGATTACAATTACCAAATCACTGCGGGTTATTTAAGTTTTGGCTGTTTCTTGAGGTATGTTCATTTAAATAATTTATTTAAGGAATTATAAGTAAGCCCAAGCTGTATGCACAGAGATGACAGCCTTTGACTTCAAGTAGCTAACAGACCAGTTACAAAGATATTGTCTTTATAGATAAGTCTAGGTGGTACTATGCTGAAAATTACAATAAAACACTATTAAAATAAATTAAAACAATTATTTTGAGGTTTTTCTAAAAACATGCTTTTATTCATAGTATTAGACGTAAGTTTCCACTACAGAAGTGACTAACCTGAGTATCTTGCCCTTTCCTTGACTTCTAGCTGAATCACAGCAGCAGTAGAAAAAGATAAAATAGGGAAATAAGAGACTTTTTCACTATCATAACTCATCTGGGTCCCTCAATTGTCTTCGGGTTAAATTTAACTTTAGAACCAATTCCTATATCACTCCTCTGAACCAGCTTTCTCCTGTTTTCCCTATGCTCCTTGAAATTCCAGAGACTCAATTAAATTCTAAAAGTACAAAATTATGTGTGATTCAACTTTTGAAATTACACAAAAAAGTCTCTGGTCCCATACTTGCCAAGAATGATACATGTGTTTTAAGTGTGTGTTTTCACTTCAAGAAATATAATCAAAAGGGAAAAATTCTAAGTTAAACAGTTATATAATTAAATTACATGAAGAGTTATAGTTGAATAAAAATGGTAACACTACCGCCTTTATACTAAAAACAATTTATATTCTATAAAATATGGAATTCTCCTTTTAAACACAATATGTAAAAATGTATAATTTGTATAGTAATAGTTCCAAACAATGCAAATTCAGACTTTCCTTTACAGTGTATCCATAAAGTCATGGTGCACTTTTGACTTTTGACAGGTCAAAAGTGCACCATGACTTTACGGACACACTATATATTTAAGTTCTCAAATTCAAATAAATTTAAAGTAGCTTTTGTAGTAATACAGGGGAAAAAGTAGGTTTACAGTTGTGAGTATGTAAAACAGTTTATTCTTGTGTTATTTTTTATTATGTATTATTTTCCATATGAAGAACTATAAATCTACTTTTGCCCCACCCTGTATATATCCTTAAGTTCTTTATTTTTGGATTCAGGAAAAACATTGGCTCATTTTCTCTCAAAACATAAATATAATGCAATACGGAAATAATAAGTATCACTATTTTTTTTGTTTTAAGTGCGAGGAGGGAAAACAGGCAGATTTCTGCATGTGCCCTGATTGGGATCCACCTGGCAACTCCGTCTGGGGCTGATGCTGGAACCAATTGAGCCACTGGCTGTAGAAGGGGAAGAGAAATAGATGGGGGAGAGAGAGGGGAAAGAAGCAGATGGTTGCTTCTCATGTGTGCCCTGAACAGGGATTGAACTGGGACATCGGTACGGTATGCCAGGCTGAAGCTTTATCCACTGAGCCAACTGGACAGGTCCAGTATCAGTTTTTTCAATAATGCATTCCATGAAGTCAAAGATCAATGAGTAACATAATTGGTAAAAGGAAACTGCTTGATAATTGTGATAAAGGCATACATCAAAGAAGTTTCATGTTAAGGTAGGCTCAAATAGAGGTCAAGCAGGTGAACCCCAGTTATCCTCTAGAGTACATTAACTTTATCCAATAAGTATAGGCTCAGATTGTTAAAGTACTCTGTAAAGTACTCTGAGAAAATGTATTAAATATTTACAAAGTTTCCTTAGATGTGCTCAAAACCATAAATTATTCAATTTGACCTAACCTGAATTTTCTTTACTGAATCCTCCATTTAAGTCAAAGTATTACATAGAGATGAGTAATTAGTCCAATTTTATTCATTCTTTGAAAGGATACAGAAAGTTCTTGGAACTTGGAAGTTCATTAAATTTTATAATATTGAAGATATTCTTATACATCAAAGCAATTATTATAAGCATATGATTTTATCTAAGAATTTATTGGGATACATGCTGTAGCTCATATCAACATAAAAGTAAAGGTCACTGAATTGAGATTATTCAGCCTACACCAAAAAATACTATATTCAACTCACCTTTCTGCAATTTAGAGTGGTATTTTGCAGTCAAAGTGTACAGTTAAGAACCAGAATAAGATCCAACAACAATACAGTAAAGAACTCAATGTGTGAACTGCTTTGCAATAAAAAAAAGATGTTTCAAGCTTAAAATATTAGATGTACTTATAAATTAAAAGCAATGGTGCTTTTATTTTTTCTAGTCCTTCTTAAATATAATGTAAATAACAGTTATCTTTTGAAATAGTATGAACTGGGAAATTTAAAAAATGGAATCAAATAAACGGCCATAAAAATGTTTGTCAAAAAGTATGCAGCTAGTCCTTTGGAGGAATTAAGGACATTCAGTGATTGAGATCTACAAACATTACTGCACACTCACTCTATGCCACAGCACATTTATGACAAAGATATGCTGTGTCCTAGAGGAGCCTACGTTCTAATGGAGGACAAAGTGATAAACTAGTCATGTTTTGAGATGAGACCAAGTGTTACCTCAGAACTGCAGGATGTTGACTTGGTAATCAAGACAAACAATGTTATTAAAGTAATTCCTGCTGTAATTAAAAGAAAATGGTGGAATTGAGAAATAACAATAGGAACTATTTAATTTGAAGTAAAGAGAATTGACTTAGAGATCACTACAAATTCAGCAGTAACAAATGGCATTATTTAATTTGTAAAACAGAATCTGTTTAATTTTATCTAAACAACTACTCCCAACAGTGTATCTAGCCCCAAGATTTCTCTTGATACCAAAACAAACACAAAAGTAAACATATTTTAATGGGAGAATATTTTCTAGTTTAAATATTGCAATGAACAGCTGTTGAAATTACATGTGAAATCTTTTTATTAACTAATTCTAAAGTTAAAATAATATGTTTAATCTTTGGTTGGACTTAGTGTAATTAAAACAACCATACTGGGTATAGAGATAGCAAAATTTTAGGCATAGATCATAACATGTGTATCATGTGCACAGGTTATCTATCTGTATGTAGAAAAAAGTAATCCTCTGACAATAAAACCCAGTGTCACAAGTCTAAACTGTAGCTTTCAGAAATTCTATATGCACAATAAACTTTATTTTATATACAATCCAATAAATTATTTTATCTGGATACCGAGCAAATATAGATTAAAAGCACTGATTCTACACGGATAGAAAATGTACATACAAAATAAAGTGGTGAAAACAAAGAAGCCACATAGAAAAATAAAAGACACAAGAAAAGCTTAATCCTCTGGGAAAAGGTAGCAGCTCAGATAATCTATTGGTTTAAGAATAGTTGTAATTAAAAAAAAATAGTATTAGTTGATCAAAATCTCAGCAGGTATGAAAAAATTATATAATCTTGTTTTATGTTATTGTGTAGTAGAAAAATTAAAAATGAAATCATTATTCCACTGTTCTTTGCAGTAATGTGAACAGAACTAGTTGTTTATAGAAGAAGTACTACAATTTCAGAAGAACGTATTGAAATGAAGTCCATACACTGGAAAAATATGAGGATAGTAAGAGGTGTGAAGAGAGGTCTAGGAAATGATTACAGGAAACCAAAGATACTTATTTATTAAATGAGATGGTTTCCTAGGAAAAGGTTACTGCAGAAAAATGGCTATTTTTCTGTGATCAGAGTCCATATAAATTGTGGCAACACTACCTAAGGGGCATCAGTAGTGTGGAAAACTGTGTTTTGATACCTGAGACAGACAAACTGGAGACTGAT
Organism: Rhynchonycteris naso; assembly: GCA_037038555.1. NCBI lineage: Eukaryota > Metazoa > Chordata > Mammalia > Chiroptera > Emballonuridae > Rhynchonycteris > Rhynchonycteris naso. The sequence goes on along the minus strand of CM072998.1, from coordinate 110,938,381 downwards.
GGTCAAGGGTGGCATGCCCTGGACCTGATCTCAAGCTCTGAAACCAGAGACAAGGAGATCATGGGCTAGGAAATCATGTGTCTGTATGTAGTCACTGTAGTTATATTACTGATGTTTAAAACAATGGCGGGTGGAGACTACTAATTATTTAAATGGTAGTAACTAACCAGCTAGATCTTATACCTCTTACTAAATATTTTTATATTTGGGTTTACCCTAAGATCTCAGAGCAAGGCAATTTTATTAGTATCAGAGAATTCTTTAATCTGGATCTAAGTTTCCATCTAATATCATTAACCGTCTGCTTGAAAATTTTCTTTTCACAGTTTTTATAGTACAGATGTACTGGCAACAAATTTTATCATCTTTTGTTGTCTGAAAAAGTCTTTATTTCCCTTTTATTTGTGAAATGATATATTAAAATTCATCATATTTTCAATGGAGTAAGAACTTTAGTTGGAAATCTTTTATCAGCCTTTGAAAAATGTTCCATTATCTTCTGATTTGCATAAATTCTGACTATATGCTGTTGATAATTTTTATTTTTATAATGCGTTTTTCCCTCTGAGAGCTCTTTAAAAATTACATTTTAAAGAGTCATAAATTTAAACTTATTTTTTTACTTTGCATGTAAATTTCTATGATATGTTGATCAATATATATCAACACAGCAACCAGGACATAGAATAGTTCTAATATCCCAAGGCATCTCTTGCATTATTCCTTCACAGGGATGCCTTTTCCTATTAATAAACCCTAGCCACAACCAATCTGATTTCCTTCACCAGAGTTTTGACTTTTCAAGGATGCCCATAGAAATGGAAACATAAAATATGCAATATTTTGAGATGAGCATTTCTCACAAGAATGTCTATAAGATTCACGTTCATAAGTAGTAGTTTTATCAATAATTTGTTCCTTCTTTCTGCTCATATTCCATTGTTTGAATGCACCATAGTTCTTTATTTTCTTTCCTCATTGAAGTACAGTTGAATTTTTTCAGCTTTTGTTATGACAGATAAAATTACTATAAGAATTCATGTACAGATTTCCCTGTAAAAATTAGTTTTCACTTCTCTGTGGAAAATATCAAGGAATGAGATTGCTAGGTCACACAGTAAGTGAATGTTTAACTTAATAAGAAACTTCTAAACCATTTCCAATAGTGGCCACCATTTTGCATTCTTAAAGCCATGGATTGTAGAACCAGTTGCTCCATATTCTCATAAAACATTTGGTATTATAGTTGTTTTTTATTTTATGCATTCTCATGTTTGGTGCTGATTACCTGTGGTTTGTTGTTTTTGTCTTTTTTTAAATATATATTTTATTATTATTAATTCTAATGGGGTGACACCAATAAATCAGGGTACATATGTACAATGAAAACATCTCCAGGTTATCTTATCATTCAATTGTGTTGCATACCCATCACCAAAAGTCAAATTGTCCTCTGTCACCTTCTATCAGGTTTTCCCTGTGTCTCTCCCCTCCTCCCTATCCCACTATTCCCTCCCTCCTCCCATCCCATAACCACCACTCTCTTGTCCACGTCTCATATTCTCACTTTTATGTCCCACCTATGTATGTAATCATGCTGTTCTCAGTTTTTCGTTTTTTCTGATTTACTTATTTCACTCCGTATAATGTTATCAAGGTACATCCATTTTGTTATAAATGATGTGATGTCATCGTTTCTTATGGCTGAGTAGTATTCCATAGTATATATGTACCAAAGCTTTTTAATCCACTCGTCTTCTGATGGACACTTGGGCTGGTTCCAGATCTTCGCTATTGTGCACAATGCTGCCACGAACATGGGGGCGCATTTCTTCTTTTCGAACAGTGCTATGGTGTTCTTAGGGTATATTCCTATAAGTGGGATAGCAGGATCAAAAGACAGTTCGATTTTTAATTTTTTTGAGGATTCTCCAAACTGTTTTCCACAGTGGCTGCATCAGTGTGCATTCCCACCAGCAGTGCAGATGGGTTCCCTTTTCTCTACATCCTCGCCAGCACTTACTCTGTGTTGTTTTGCTGATGAGTGCCATTCTGACTGGTGTGAGGTGATATCTCATTCTGGTTTTAATTTGCATTTCTCTAATGATTAGTGATGTTGAGCATTTTTTCATCTGCCTATTGGCCATCTGTATGTCCTCTTCGGAGAAATTTCTATTCATTTCTTTTGCCCATTTTTTGATTGGATTGTTTCTCTTCCTGGTGTCGAGTTTTATAAGTTCTTTATAAATTTTAGTTATTAACCCCTTATCAGATGTGCTGTCGAATATGTTCTCCCATTGTGTGGTTTGTCTTTTTATTCTATTCCTGTTGTCTTTAGCTGTGCAAAAACTTTTTAGTTTGATATAGTCCCATTTGTTTATCTTGCCTTTTATTTCAGTTGCACGTGGAGATAAATCGGCAAATATACTGCTGCTACAGATGTCGGAGAGCTTGCTGCCTATGTTTTCTTCTAAGATGCTTATGGTTTCACGGCTTACATTTAAGTCTTTTATCTATTTTGAGTTTCTTTTTGTGAATGGCGTAAGTAGATGGTCTAGTTTCATTTTTTTGCAGGTAGATGTCCAATTTTCCCAACACCATTTGTTAAAGAGGCTGTCTTTACTTCATTGTATGTTCTTTCCTCCTTTGTCAAATATCAGTTGTCCATAAAGCTGTGGGTTTATTACTGGGTCCTCTGTTCTGTTCCATTGATCTATGTGCCTGTTCTTATGCCAGTACCAGGCTGTCTTGAGTATAATGGCCTTATAGTAAACCTTAATATCTGGAAGAGTGATACCTCCTGCTTTATTTTTTCTTTTTAATATTGCTGAGGCTATTCATTTTCTTTTTTGGTTCCATATAAATTATTGGAATATGTGTTCTATATCTTTGAAGTATGTCATTGGTATTTTAATTGGTATTGTATTGAACTTAAAAATTGCTTTGGGTAATATAGACATTTTAATGATGTTTATTCTTCCTAGCCATGAGCACGGTATATGTCCAATTGTTTTTATCTTCCTTGATTTCTTTTATCAATGTTCTATAATTTTCCAAGTACAAGTCCTTAACCTCCTTGGTTAAATTTACTCCTAGGAACTTTTTTTGGCTGCAATAGTGAAAGGGATTGTTTCCTTAATTTCTTTGGCTGATAGTTCATTGTTGGTATATAGAAATGCCTCTGATTTCTGAGTATTAATTTTATATCCTGCCACCTTGCTGAATTCATTTATAAGGTCCAGTAGTTTTTTTGACTGAGACTTTAGGGTTTTCAATATACAATATCATATCATCGGCAAATAGTGACAGTTTTACTTCTTCTTTTCCAATTTGGATGCCTTTTATTTCTTCTTCTTGTCTGATTGCTGTAGCTAGGACTTCCAGAACTATGTTGAATAAGAGTGGTGAAAGGGGGCATCCCTGCCTGGTTCCTGATCTTAAGGGGATTGCTTTTCATTTTTGTCCTTTTAGTATTATGTTTGCTGTGGGTTTGTCGTAGACGGCCTTTATCATGCTAAGGAATGTTCCCTGTATTCCCACTTTACTAAGAGTTTTAAGAATGAATGGGTGCTAGATTTTATCAAATGCATTTTCTGCATCTATTGAAATTATCATGTAATTTCTGTCCTTCCTTTTGTTTATGTGATGAATCACATTGATTGATTTGCGAATATTGAACCAGCCTTGCCTCTCCAGAATAAATCCCACTTGATCGTGGTGTATGATTTTTTTCATATATTGCTGGATCCGGTTGTCTAATACTTTGTTGAGAATTTTAGCGTCTAAATTCATCAGGGATATAGGCCTATAATTTTCTTTCTTTGTGTAGTCTTTCCCCGGTTTTGGGATCAGAATTATGCTCGCCTCATAAAAGGAAGTTGGCTAATATTTTGTTGAGAATTTTAGCGTCTAAATTCATCAGGGATATAGGCCTATAATTTTCTTTCTTTGTGTTGTCTTTGCCCGGTTTTGGGATCAGAATTATGCTCGCCTCATAAAAGGAGTTTGGAAGTCTTCCTTCTTTTTGAATTTTTTGAAATAGCTTGAGAAGGATAGGAATTAGTTCTTCTTTGAATTTTTGATAGAATTCACTTGTGAAGCCATCAGGCCCAGGACTTTTCTTTTTTGGGAGTTTTTTGATAACTGTTTCGATCTCTTTTGTTGTAATTGGTCTGTTTAGGTGTTCTGATTCTTCCAAATTGATTTTTGGAAGATTATATGATTCAAGAAATTTGTCCATTTCACCAAGATTGTCTAATTTTTTGGCATATAGTTCTTCATAGTATTTTCTTACAATGCTTTGTATTTCTGTTGTGTCAGTTGTTATTTCTCCACTGTCCTTTCTAATTTTATTTATTTGAGTCCTCTCTCTTTTTTTCTTGGTGAGTCTAGTTAAAGGTTCATCAATCTTGTTTACCATTTCAAAGAACCAGCTTCTGGTTTCATTGATCCTCTGTATTGTTTCCTTCTCCTCTATGTCATTTATTTTTGCTCTGGTCTTTATTATTTCCTTCCTTCTACTTGTCTTCGGTTTTAATTTTTTTTTTCTTTTCTTTTTTTTTTAAATCTTTTTTTATATTTTTATAATTTCTTTTTTTTTAATTTTTTTATTTTATTCATTTTAGAGAGGAGACAGAGAGAGAGAGAGAGAGAGAGAGAGAGAAAGGGGGGAGTAGCTGGAAGAATCAACTCCCATATGTGCCTTGACCAGACCAGTGCAGGGTTTTGAACTGGCGACCTCAGTGTTCTCAGGTCGATGCTTTATCCACTGCGCCACCACAGGTCAGGCCTTGTCTTCGGATTTATTTGTTGTTGTTTTTCTAGTTCTTTTAGATGCAGGGTCAGGTTGCTTATTTGAGCTTTTTCTAGCTTCTTATGATATGCCTGTAGTGCAATAAACTTCCCTCTCAGAACTCCTTTTGCTATGTCCCATACATTTTGAGTTGATGTATGCTCATTATCATTTGTTTCTAGAAACTTTTTTATTTCTTCTTTGATCTCATTGTTAATCCATTCATTATTCAATAACATGCTATTTAGTGTCCAAGTGTTTGAGTATTTTTCAGTTTTTCTTTTGTGGTTAATTTCTAGTTTCATGGCATTGTGATAAGAGAAAATGCTTGATATGATTTCTATCTTCTTAAATTTATTGAGACCATTTTTGTGTCCTAACATGTGCTCTATCCTAGAAAACGTACCATGAGCACTTGAGAAGAATGTACATTCTACTGCTTTAGGGTGAAAAGTTCTAAAGATATCTATTAAATCAAGTTGATCTAGTGTCTCCTTTAAGTCTGCTGTTTCTTTATTAATTTTCATTCTTGAGGATCTATCCAGTGTTGTTAGAGGGGTATTGAAATCCCCTACTATGATAGTATTGCTGTTAATCTCGCTCTTTATATCCATAAAAGTCTGCTTTATGTATGTCGCGGCTCCTATATTTGGTGCATAGATATTTATAATAGTTATATCTTCCTGTTGAATTGTTCCCTTTATCATTATGTAGTGTCCTTCTTTATCTCTTACTACAGCCTTTGTTTTAAAGTCCATTTTGTCTGATATAAGTATTGCTACCCCTGCTTTTTTTTCATTTCCATTTGCATGAAATACTTTTTTCCATCCTTTTACCTTCAGTCTATGTGCATCTTTTGTTTTAAGGTGTGTCTCTTGTAGACAGCACATGTATGGGTCCTGTTTCTTTATCCACGCAGCTACCCTATGTCTTTTGATTGGTTCATTTAATCCATTTACATTTAGGGTTATTATTGATATGTAGTTGTTTATTGCCATTTTATTCTTTAAAGCTGTATTCTTCTTTTGCTCTATTCATTCCTCCCTTTAAACTGTTCACAAGAGGTCCCTTAGTATCTCTTGCAGAATTGGTTTGGTTTTTATGAATTCCTTGAGGCTTTCTTTTTCTGGGCAGCTCTTTATTTCTCCCTCAATTTTAAACGTTAGCCTTTCTGGATAATGTAGTCTTGGTTGTAGGTTCTTGTTCTGCATTACTTTGATTATATCTTGCCATTCCCTTCTGGCCTCAAGTGTTTCTGTTGAGAAGTCCGATGTCATCCTTATGGGGGCTCCTTTATAGGTGATAGCCTTTTTTTCTCTAGCAGCTTTTAAAATTTTCTCTTTATCCATTAGCTTTGGTATTTTTACTATGATGTGTCTTGGTGTAGATCTTTTTGGGTTTCTCTTTAATGTAGTTCTGTGTGCTTCTTGAACGTGTGGAGTGTTTCCCAGCCTTAATTTAGGGAAGTTTTCTGCTATGATTTGATTGAACAAAGTTTCTATTTCCTGTCCTCTCTCCTCTTCTTCAGGCACCCCTATGATGCGAATGTTGTTTCTCTTCATGTTGTCACAAGCTCCCTTAGAGTTTCCTCACATTTTTTGAGTCTCTTTTCCTTTTTCTCCTCTGCTTCTGTGCCTTTGTTTATTGTGTCCTCTAACTCGGTTATTTGATCCTCAGCATGATTCATTCTGCTCTTAATTCCTTCCATTGTGGTCTTCAGTTCTGATACTGTATTTGTCATTTCTGTCTGATTCTATTTTATTATTTCTATTTCGCTCTTTATACCTGTTATCTTTTATTTAGGTGTTCATAATGGCTATCCATTGTTGCTCTAATTTCTTTGAACATCCTAACTATCATTATTCTAAATTCTGCTTCTGGTAATTTGGTTATATCTGGTTCATTCAGGTCCTTCTCTGGGGATTTCTCTTGATTCATTTGGTTTGCATTCCTCTGCCTTCCCATTTTGTCTGTGTATAAGCAAGTTGTGGCCACTGGAGTCCAGTAGATGTTGCCTTTGTGTTCTCTAGGTGTGGTCTGTCTGCAGGCCCCCCACCCCCTCTGCCGGTGCCTAGGGTGGTTGGGTATGAGCGTTGCCAGCGCCGGCCCACTGTGGCTTTTGCTGTGATTTCTGCCTCTCCTCAGTGGGAGGGGCTGTCACTGAAGCCACAAGCCTTAGCACCCAGGGTAGAGGTGAGCACCTTTGCTCAGCTGCGGACCCAGCCTATTTCCGGACTTCCGCCCAGAACCCGCAGTCAGAGCCTGCTCGCCACAGTTTCACGGGTTGGGCGGGGCTTTTGACGGTCTCTCAGCTGTGAGCCTTTGCCCGTCCGGAGATTTAGCTCCGTCCTTGAGGCCCAGGTCCTTCTGTGCAGGGTCACAAACCCAGATTTATTGGGCCGGGCGTGTTTGCTGGCTTCCGCTCAGCTGCGTACTTCCGCTCGTCCCGGACTCTACCCTGCCCCCGTGTTCGGAGCCTGCTCGTGCACGTATGAATGCAATCCGTGGTTTCTCCGTCTGGGCCGGGATAGTAGCGTGAGCTCAGCTGTGAGCTTCCACTTGTCTCCGGGTCTACCCCGTTCCCGCGTTCGGAACCCGCTCGCGCACGTATACTGGCAAACTGCGGTTTCTCCGGCCTGGGAAGTGGGTGGGGGACTGGTAGTGTGAGCTCAGCAGCGACCCCCTGCCCGTCCGTGGTACTAGCCCGGTCCCTGCGGTCAGGGCCGGCTTGCGCAGGGTCGCAGAGCAGATTTCTGCCCGTTCCTGACCTCCTGCTTTGTCCCCGTAAGTGGGATTAAAGGCGGGCCCACAGCTTCCAGACCGCTTTCACGCGTCCCCTCTGACCCTGCTGGGCTAGACCGAGCTCCCACCAGCTTGGCCTCTGCCCACGCCGACAGAACCGCGTTTCAGCGTCCTGTCACCCGAAACCCTTCAGCAACCCTCAGCAGAGTAGGAAGGGACCTAATACTCTACACTGTAGGACTGGGAGCTCCCTCACTTGTTTCACAGCTCAAAACTGTCCAAACGCCTCTTCTAGGCTCTGGGACTGCAGTCTGGGGCTTGGTTCCTGGGACCCAGGTCCCTCCCTCTCCGCCAAACTTTCCTCCCGCCACACAGGTCTCTGCGGGCTGCCATTTGCTCCGGGGAGTTGGGCAGCCCTCTTCTCGTTTTTGCTATTCCTACCAGTCTCAATGTGGCTTCTGCAGTGTTCCTTGGTTGAAGAGTCCACTTAGTTTAGTTCACAGTTGTTTTATCCAGATGATGGTTCTTCAAATTAAGTTATAATCCACTTTGGTTCTGGGAGTTGGAAGTTGGTACGTCCGCCTACTCCATCGCCATCTTGCTTCCTCTGAGTCCCTGTGGTTTTAATTTGCATTATCCTATTGGCTATTGATGTTGACCATCTTTTTTGTACCTATTTCATATTCTAGTATCATTATCAGTAAAGTATTTGTTCAATTCACCATTAAATGAGTTTTTTCTTTGTTTATTGTTGAGGACTGCTTTTTTGAGTTTGTTTTCTCTTTAATGCTTATTTAAAATGGTTTAATTATGATGTTTCGTGGTTTACTTTTCTTTGTGTTGATCCTGCCTATGGTTAATTGAACTACTGGATCTTAGAATTTATAGCTAATAATTCTTATCTTTTAAACCTATCATCTCTGTCATTTTTATCAATTGTTTCCTTCTGGTTTTGGTGTTATATTTTACTGTTTCATGTCATGTCTAGTAATTTTATTTGGTGCTGTTAATTGTAATTATTGTAAGAATTTATTTGGTGCTGGGCATTGTAATTTTTCTCTGCATTCTTAACTGTATTGGGCTTTTTCTTCCTGACAGTTAAAGTATTGATAGATCAATTTGATCATTTTGAAGCTTATTCTAAAGATGTACTTTTAAATAGAATGCACCTAGAGTGCCCTTCGCTCTTAAAATAATTTAGGACCACTATAAATGTGTTTTTCTTCTGGGCTCTCTACTCACTGCTCCAGGTAATTATTGATGACTTGTGACTCTGACTAGGCAGTCAAAAGAGTGCTTTCTCCTCTTTGAGATATGAAAATTATTAACTTCAAAGCCCCTGGGCATATTTTGCCAGGTCTTCTGGAACTTCTTCCTATATGTGAAGTTTAGTACTCAGAAAGATTCAAAGGGCAAAGGGCCTATTTGCAGTATTCTGGAGCTATATTATACTGTGTAGCTCCCTCCTCTATGAAACTTGTCCACAACTCCCATAACTCTGATTACTGATTCCTCCATTTAGTAAGATCACTGTTTTTACATGAAATTCCCCTTCCTTCCCAACAATCCAGAATGTGCTTCCAGGAAAAATGAAGGAAAATAGAGCCCAAGGCTATAATTTCCATTCTTTCAGAGATTAGAGTTGTCATTGGTATATTGTCTAAGGTCAAAAATTTCTAATGGTTTCTTCCTGTGTATGATGCAAGAAGGTGGTCTACTTTAATTTTTTCCACATATGTTTACTACATTCCCAACACTATTTATTTAGACTAAAGCATTTTGTTCTTGCCTTTTAGTTAAATATTAATTGATTATAAAGGTGTGGGTTCTCCGTTCTGTTTCATTGATCAGTATGTCTGTTTTTGTGCCAGTACTATGTTGCTTTGATTACAATGGCCTTGTAGTATAGTTTGACAAGAGGTAGCATGATTCCTCCAAATCCGTTTTTTCTCAAAATCACTGTTGCTATTTAGGGTCTTTTGTGTCTCCAGATAAATTTTTGGAATACAGGCAGTCCCTGGGTTTTGAATGAGATAGGTTCTATAGATAGTTCATAAGTTGAATTTGCATGCGAGTTAGAATAGGTACATTTAGCTATTAAATGCAATTTAGACAGATGTTTGTCTTAATATAGTATTTATTTTTAGCTTTCTGTGCATATAAGTACTTAAACGTTTTCAAACCCATCTCATTCATAATTCAGAGACTGACAGTATTTATCCTAGTTCTGTGAAATACGTCATTGGTATCTTAATAGGATTTGTATTGAATTTATAGATTTCTTCGGTAGTCTGGATATTTTAATAACATTAATTCTTCCTATCCATGAACATGGTATATGCTTCCACTTAATTGTATCTTCTTTAATATCTTCAGTATCCTATAATTTTCCAAGTACATCCTGGAATAAATTTATTCCTAGTACTTTATTCTTTCTGAAACAATTATGAATGGGATTGTTTCTTATTTTCCCTTTCTGATAGTTCATTATTGGTCTATGAAAATGCAACTGATCTCTGGATATTAATTTGTAACCTGCTACTTTATTGAATTCATTTATCAATTGAAGCAGTTTTTTGGTGGAATCTTTATGGTTCTCTATATGCAGCATCATGTAAGCTGCAAATAATGACTGTAATGCTGGTGGCCAAGGCCAGGCAGGTCCATACTGTATTCAGGCTAATGAGAGAGAAACTGTGGAGTGGGAAAGCATTGGGAGATTCCATTTAATAGAGGCTCACAATGGCAGATGAGCACCTTGGCCAGGAAAAACCACTCCTCAGGCAAAGAAACAGCAAAATGGCCCCTCACAGTGGCAGGCAGGCAATTCGCTATTTGCAATTCCTCTGTGCGCAAGCATCCACAGCCACACATAGGCCATACACATGTGGTACAGACATGCACTCCCACATCAATCAGGCAAAGTGCTTGCAAGCAATAAACCAGCAAGCAAGCCTAACACAGCCGCTTCCCACAATGACAGTTTTACTTCTTCCTTTCCAATCCCAACACTTTTATTTACTCCTGTCTGATTGCTGCAGCTAGGACTTCTAGTACTAGGTTGAGTAAGAGTGGTAAATTAACATCCCTGTCTTATTCCTGATCTTAAGGTAAACACCTGTAGTTTTTGCCCATGGAGTATGATGTTGGCAGTGTTTAACATATATGGCCTTCATTAATTAAGGTATGTTCCCTCAATTACCACTTTGCTGAGAGTTTTATCATAAGTGGTGCTGGATTTTAAATGCTCTTTCTGCATCTACTAATATAATTATGTAACTTTTACCAGTCATTTTGATTATGTGTTGAATCACATTTATTGATTTGCAGATATTGTACCAGCCTTGTATCCCTGGTATAAATTCTTGATCATGGTGTATGACCTTTTTAATTTATTGCTGGGTCCAGTTTGCTAATATTTTGTTGAGAATTTTAATATCTGTGTTCATCATGGGTATAATTTTTGTTACTTGGAGTATCTTTCTCTAGTTTTAGAATTAAAGTAATGCTAGCCGTGTAAAATAAGTTGGAAGTCTTGGCTCCTCTTGAATTTCTTGCAGTAGTTTGAGAAGGACAGGTGCTGGTTCTTTGAATGTTTGATAAAATTTAACTGTGAAGACATCCATTCCAAGATGTTTCTTCATTGAAAGATTTTATGATTACTGCTTCAATTTCACTACCTGTAAACACCTGTTCAGATTCTCTGATTCTTCCTAATTCAGTTTTGGAAGATTGCATGTTTCTAAAAATGTATCCAATCTCTCCATATTGTCCAATTTGTTGGCCTATAGTTGTTTATAATATTTTCTTACACTACTTTGTGTTTCTTTGCAGTCAGAAGTTACCTCTCCTCTTTCACTTCTTATTTTATTTATTAGGGTTCTTTCTCTTTCTTTCTTAATATGTTTGGTTGAAGGTTTGACAATCTTGTTTACCTTTTCAAAGAACTAGCTCTTGGTTTCATTTATTTTTTAATACAGTTTTCATTTATTACTGCTCTGAGCATTATTATTTCCTTCTGATTACTCACTTTTGGCTTTGTTTGTTACTCTTCCTCTAAATCTTAGTAAAATTTAGATTGATTATTTGAGATTTTTCTTGTTTCTTGAGATAGGTCTGTAAAGATGTAAATTTCTCTTTAGACTGCTTTCTCAAAATGGATTAAATAATTAAATGTTAGATCTGAAACCATAAAAGTATTAAAAGAAAACACAGTAAGTAAAATCTCAGACATTTCTAATTAAAATATTTTTTTCTGATATATCTTTTTGGGCAAGGGAAACAAAAGAAAAAATAAACAAACAAGACTACATCAAATTAAAACATTTTGTACTGCAAAGAAAACCATCAATAAATGAAAAGACAATCCACTTAATGGGAGAATACAGTCAACCAATTATACATATGAAAATGATTAATATCCATAATCTATAAAGAATTAGCCTAGCCAAATGGTGGCGCAATGAACAGAGCATGGGACTGGGACTTAGAGGACCCAGGTTCGAAATACCAAGGTCGTAAGCTTGAGTGTTGACTCATCTGGTTTGAACAAAGATCACTAGCTTGAACCCAAGGTCACTGGATTGAGCAAGGGGTTGCTCGGTCTGCTGTGGCCCCCGGGTCCAGGCACATATGAGAAAGCAATCAATGAACAACTAAAGTGCTGCAATGAAGAATTGATTCTTCTCATCATCTCCCTTCCTGACTGTCTGGTTCTGTTACTGTCACACACACATGAAAAGGAACTTATAAAACTTAACACAAAAAGACATACAATCAAGTTTAAAAATGGGGAAAGGACTTCAAAAGACATTGCTCCAAAGAGGACAAATGGACAAAAGACATATGAAAAAAATGCTCAATGTCACTAATCAGAGAAATGTAAATTAAAACCACAATGAGGAGGAGAGCAAGATAGCGATGGAGTAGGAGGATGTACCAACTTCCAACTCCCAGAACCAAAGTGGATTGTAACTCAATTTTAAGAACCATCATCTGGATAAACCAACTTTGAACTAAACTAAGTGAACTGTTCAACGAAGGAACACAGAAGAAGCCACATTGAGACTGGTAGGAATAGCAAAAACGCAAAGAGGGCTGCCAAGCTACCCGGAGTGAATAGCAGTGCAGAGAGACCCGTGTGGCGGGATGAGAGTTTGGTGGAGAGGGAGGGACCTGGGTCCCAGGAACAAAGCCTCAACCTGCAGTCCCAAAGCCTAGAAGAGGCATTTGGACAGTATTGAGCTGTGAAAAAAGTGAGGATACTGTTTGTGAGAAAGAGACAATTTTCTCAGACCCAAGATTCTTAAAGGGACAGCGCAGAAAACCTATGTCACAGCCACTCACCCGGGGCTACGGGGAATGGGGTCAGAGGAAAGGACCAGAACAGTGGGAAGAGAGAGTAAACTGGAAGCCACAGGGACAAAAACTCTGAAGGACAGCCACCCTAACCCCTGGGCTAAGTCACTTCCCTAATCAAAAACAAATATTTCCCCTGGAACTAGCAATACCAGCAAAGGGAGACAGGACACCAGACAAACAAGCTCTCCCGCGGCACTTAGAGCAGAGCTGCTTAGAGGGAGGGAGCTCCCAGTCTACAGTATGGAGTGTTAGGGTCTGAACTGTGGGGCCCCTTCCTACTCTGCTGAGGGTTGCTGGAGGGACGGTGGTGGTGGGACGCTGAAACGCATTTCTGTAGGCAGAGGCGGAGGCCCAGTCAGTGTGAGCTCGGTCTAGCCCAGCATGGGCGGAGGGGATGTGAGAAAGTGGTCCGGCAGCTACGGACCCGCCTGTAGCCCCACCTGCGGGGGAAAAGCAGGAGGACAGGAACGGGCAGAGATCTGCTCTTTGACCCTGCACAAGCGGGCCCTGACACGGGAATGGGGATAGGCCTAGGGAAGGGCGGAGGCTCACGGCTGAGCTCATGCCAGCAGCCCCAACCGGCCAGAGAAACCACGGTTTGCCATCCTGCGTGCATGACTTGGCTTTGAACGCGGGAGCGGGGCTAGAGACCGGGACGAGTGGAAGTTCGCAGCTGAGCGCACACCAGCAGCCATGCCGGGCCAAAAACACCGCAGTTTGCAATCCTGCGCAAAAGGGCTCTGACCTCAAGGGCGGGGCTAAAGCTCCGGACGGGCAAAGGCTCACAGCTGAAAGCACGTCACTAACCCCGTTAAACCGAAGAAACTGTGGCGAGCAGGCTCTGACCATGGAGAATGCGTGGAAGCCCAAAAACAGGCTGGGTCCGCAGCTGAGCAAAGGTGCTCACCTCTATCATTGGTGCCAAGGCTTGTGGCTTGAGTGACAGCCCCTCCTGCGGAGAAGAGGCGGAAATCACAGAAACAGACGCAGTGGGCCGGCGCTGGCAACACCCATCCCCAACCGCCCTAGGCAACGGCAGAGGGGGTGGGGAGCCTGCAGACAGACCACACCTAGAGAACACAAATCAAAAACTACTGGACTCCAGTGGCCACAAACTTCTTATACACAGACAAAATGGGCAGGCAGAGAAATGCAAACCAAATGAATCAAGAGAAATCCCCAGAGAAGGACCCGAATGAACCAGATATAACCAAATTACCAGAAGCAGAATTTGAAATAATGATAGTTAAGATGTTCAAAGAAATTAGAGCAACAATAGATAGTCACTATGAACACCTAAATAAAAAGATAACAAGTATAAAAAACAAAATTGAAATAATAAAAAAGAATCAGACAGAAATAACAAATACAGTACCAGAACTGAAGACCACAATGGAAGGAATTAAAAGCAGAATGAATGACGATGTGGATCGAATCCCCAAGTTAGAGGACACAATAAACAAAGGAACAGAAGCAGAGAAGAAAAAGGAAAAGAGAATCATAAAATGTGAGGAAACTCTAAGGAGCTTTGTGACAACCTGAAAAGAAACAACATTCGCATCATAGGGGTGCCTGAAGAAGAGAAAAGAGAACAAGAAATAGAAACTTTGTTCAATCAAATCATAGCAGAAAACTTCCCTAAATTAAGGCTGGGAAATATTCCACACGTTCAAGAAGCACACAGAGCTCCATTAAAGAGAAACCCAAAAAAATCTACACAAAGACAAATCATAGTTAAAATACCAAAGCTAAGGGATAAAGAAAAAAATTTAAAGCTGCTAGAGAAAAAAGGCTATCACCTAAAATGGAGCCCCCATAAGAATAACATCTGACTTCTCAACAGAAACACTTGAGGCCAGAAGGGAATGGCAAGATATATTCAAAGTAATGCAGAACAAGAACCTACAACCAAGACTACTTTATCCAGCAAGAATAACGTTTAAAATTGAAGGAGAAATAAAGAGCTTCCCAGACAAAGAAAGCCTCAAGGAATTCATTAAAACCAAACCAATTCTGCAAGAGATGCTAAGGGGCCTGTTGTGAACAGTTCACAGAGAGGAAAGAATATAGCAAAAGAAGAATACAGCTTTAAAGAATAAAATGGCAATAAACAACTACATATCAATAATAACCTTAAATAAAAATGGATTAAATGATCCAATCAAAAGACATAGGGTATGTGCGTGGATAAAGAAACAGGACCCATACATGTGCTGTCTACAAGAGACACACCTTAAAACAAAAGATGCACATAGACTGAAGGTAAAAGGATGGAAAAAAATATTTCATGGAAATGGAAAAAAAAAGCCAGGGAAGTAATACTTATATCTGACAAAATGAACTTTAAAACAAAGGCGTTAGTAAGAGATAAAGAAGGACACTACATAAAGATAAAGGGAACAACTCAACAGGAAGATATGACTATTCTAAATATCTATGCACCAAGTATAGGAGCCCCGACATACATAAAGCAGACTTTGATGGATATAAAGGGCGAGATTAACAGCAATATTATCATACAAGGGGATTTCAATACCCCATTAACATCACTGGATAGATCCTCAGGAAAGAAAATTAATAAAGAAACAACAGACTTAAAGGATTCACTAGATCAACTCAATTTAATAGATATCTTCAGAACTTTTCACCCTAAAGAAGTAGAATATAAATTCTTCTCAAGTGCTCATGGTACATTTTCTAGGATAGACCACATGTTAGGACACAAAAATGGTCTCAATAAATTTAAGAAGATTGAAATCATATCGAGCATTTTCTCTGATAACAATGCCATGAAACTGGAAATTAACCACAAACGAAAATCTGAAAAATCCTCAAACACTTGGACACTAAATAGCATGTTATTAAATAATGAATGGATTAACAATGAGATGAAAAAATAAAAAAGTTTCTAGAAACTAACTGTAACGAGCATACATCAACTCTAAATTTATGGGACAGAGCAAAAGCAGTACTGAGAGGGAAGATCATTGCACTACAGGCATACCAAAAGAGGCTAGAAAACGCTCAATTAAGCCACCTGACCCTGCATCTAAAAGAACTAGAAAAACAATAGCAAATAAAACCCAGGACAAGTAGAGGGAAGGAAACAATAAAGATCAGAGCAAAATAAATGACATAGAGGCTAAGGAAATAATACAGAGGACCAATGAATCCAGGAGCTGGTTCTTTGAAAAGGTAAACAAGATTGATGAACCTTTAACTAGACTCACCAAGAAAAAAAGAGAGAGGACCCAAATAAATAAAACTAGAAATGACAGTGAAGAAATAACAACTGACACAACAGAAATACAAAGCATTGTAAAAAATACTATGCAGAACTCTATGCTAAGAAATTAGACAACTTGGGTGAAATGGACATATTTCTTGAATGATATAACCTTCCAAAAATCAATCTGGAAGAATCAGAATACCTAAACAGACCAATTACAACAAATGAGATCGAAACAGTTTTTAAAAAACTCCCAAAAAAGAAATGTCCTGGGCCTGATGGCTTCACAAGTGAATCTACCAAAAATTCAAAGAAGAACTTACTCCTATCCTCCTTAAGCTATTTCAAAAAATTCAAGAGGAAGGAAGACTTCCAAACTCCTTTTATGAGGCGAACATAATTCTGATCCCAAAACCGGGCAAAGACAACACAAAGAAAGAAAATTATAGGCCTATATCCCTGATGAATTTAGACGCTAAAATTATCTACAAAATATTAGCCAACCGGATCCAGAAATATATGAAAAAATCATACACCATAATCAAGTGGGATTTATTCTGGAATAGCAAGGCTGGTTCAATATTTGCAAATCAACCAATGTGATTCATCACATAAACAAAAGAAAGGACAAGAATCACGTGATAATTTCAATAGATGTAGAAAAGGCATTTGATAAAATCCAGCACCCATCCTGACCTGTGGTGGCGCAGTGGATAAAGTGTCGACCTGGGAACACTGAGGTCGCCAGTTAGAAACCCTGCACTGGTCTGGTGAAGGCACATATGAGAGTTGATGCTTCAACCTCCTCCTCTCTCTCTGTGTCTCTCTCTTTCTCTCTCTCTCTCTCTCTCTCTCTCTCTCACTCTGTGTCTCCTCTCTAAAATGAATAAAAAAAAAGAAAATCAAAAAAAAAAAAAAGTAAAAAAAAAATCTAGCACCCATTTATGCTCAAAAGTTTCAGTAAAGTGGGAATACAAAGAACATTCCTTAACATGATAAAGGCTATCTACAACAAACCCACAGCAAACATCATACTAAATGGGCATAAATTAAAAGCAATCCTCTTAAGATCAGGAACCAGGCAGGGGTGCCCCCTTTCACCACTCTCATTCAACATAGTTCTGGAAGTCCTAGCCACAGCAATCAGACAAGAAGAAGAAATAAAAGGCATCCAAATTGGAAAAGAAGAAGTAAAACTGTCATTATTTGCAGATGATATGATATTGTATATAGAAAACCCTAAAGTCTCAGTCAAAAAACTACTGGACCTTATAAATGAATTCAGCAAGGTGGCAGGATATAAAATTAATACTCAGAAATCAGAGGCATTTCTATATACCAACAATGAAATATCAGCCAAAGAAATTAAGGAAACAATCCCCTTCACTATTGCAGCCAAAAAAATAATGTGCCTAGGAGTAAATTTAACCAAGGAGGTTAAGGACCTGTACTCAGAAAATTATAGAACATTGATAAAAGAAATCAAGGAAGATACCAACAAGTGGAAGCATATCCTGTGCTCATGGTTAGGAAGATTAAACATCACCAAAATGTCTATATTACCCAAAGCAATTTATAAATTCAATGCAATACCAATTAAAATACCAATGACATACTTCAAAGATATAGAACACATATTCCAAAAATTTATATGGAACCAAAAAAGAACACGAATAGCCTCAGCAATCTTAAAAAGAAAAAATAAAGCAGGAGGTATCACTAATTCCGGATATCGAGGTTTACTACAAGGCCATTATAATCAAGACTGCCTGGTACTGGCATAAGAATAGGCACATAAATCAATGGAACAGAACAGAGAACTCAGAAATAAACCCACAGCTTTATGGACAACTGATATTTGACAAAGGAGGAAAGAACATACAATGGAGTAAAGACAGCCTCTTTAACAAATGGTGCTGGGAAAATTGGACATCTACCTGCAAAAATATGAAACTAGACCATCACTTACACCATTCACAAAAACATACTCAAAATGGATAAAAGACTTAAATGTAAGCCGTGAAACTATAAGCAGCTTAGAAGGAAACATAGGCAGCAAGCTTTCCGACATCTGTAGCAGCAATACATTTGCCGATTTATCTCCACGGGCAACTGAAATAAAAGGCAAATAAACAAATGGGACTATATCAAACTAAAAAGTTTTTGCACAGCTAAAGACAATAAGAACAGAATAAAAAGACAAACCATACAATGGGAGAACATGTTTGACAGCACGTCTGATAAGGGTTTAATTACCAAAATTTATAAAGAACTTATAAAACTCAACACCAGGAAGACAAACAATCCAATCAAAAAATGGGCAAAAGAAATGAATAGAAATTTCTCCAAAGAGGACATACAGATGGCCAATAGGCATATGAAAAATTGCTCAACATCACTAATCATTAGAGAAATGCAAATTAAAACCACAATGAGATATCACCTCACACCAGTCAGAATGGCGCTCATCTGCATAACAACACAGAACATGTGCTGGTGAGGATGTGGAGAAAAGGGAACCCTTCTGCACTGCTGGTGGGAATGCAGACTGGTGCAGCCACTGTGGAAAACAGTATGGAGATTCCTCAAAAAATTAAAAATCGAACTGCCTTTTGTCCCAGCTATCCCACTTATAGGAATATACCCTAAGAACACCATAGCACTGTTCGAAAAGAAGAAATGCGCCCCCATGTTCGTGGCAGCATTGTTCACAATAGCGAAGATCTGGAACCAGCCCAAGTGTCCGTCAGAGGACAAGTGGATTAAAAAGCTTTGGTACATATATACTATGGAATACTACTCAGTCATAAGAAATGATGACATTGGATCATTTACAACAAAATGGATGGACCTTGATAACAGAATACGAGTGAAATAAGTAAATCAGAAAAAAACTGAGAACAGCATGATTTCATACATCGGTGGAACATAAAAGTGAGACTAGCCTGACCTGTGGTGGTGCAGTGGATAAAGCGTCGACCTGGGAACACTGAGGTCGCCAGTTCAAAACCCTGCACTGGTCTGGTCAAGGCACATATGGGAGTTGATGCTTCTAGCTCCTCCCCCCTTTCTCTCTCTCTCTCTCTCTCTCACTCTGTGTCTCCTCTCGAAAATGAATAAATAAAAAGAAATTAAAAAAAAATAAAAATAAAATATAAACATACCACATTTTTTAAAAAAAATAAAAAAATAAAAATAAAGAAAAGTGAGACTATGAGACATGCACAAGAGTGTGGTGGTTAAGGGGTGGAGGGAGGGAGGATAGGGTGGGATAAGGAGGACGGGAGGGGCACAGGGAAAACCAGATAGAAGGTGACAGAGGACAATTTGACTTTGGGTGATGGGTATGCAACATAATTGAATGATAAGATAACCTGGAGATGTTTTCTTTGAACATATGTACCCTGATTTATTAGTGTCACCCCATTAACATTAATAAAAAAAACCCACAATGAAATATCAGCTCATATCTGTCAGAATGGCTATCATCAATAAATCAACAAACCACATGTGCTGGAAAGGATGGGGAGAAAAGCGAACTCTTTTCTACTGTTGGTGGAAATGCAAAATGGTACAGCCAATGGAAAGCAGTATGGGGATACCTCAAAAATTTTTAAATGGAACTCCATTATTACTCCGAGATCTCACTTCTGGGACTATGTCATAAGATTCCCAAAACACTAACTCAAAAGAATACAAGCAACCCTATGTTTATTTCAGCATTACCTACAACACCAATATTTGTAAGCAGCCCAAGTGTCCATCAGTAAACAAATGGATAAAAGAGTTGTGGTACTTTTACAAAGTAGAATACTACCTCAATCATAAAAAAGAAAAAAACATCTTATCCTTTAGAGAACATTATGCCAAGTGAAATAAACCAGTCAGAGAAAAACAAGTGCCATATGATTTCACTTATCTATGGAATCTAATGAACACAATGAACTAAAGAGCAAATAGAGAAAGACACAAAGAGAGCATGCTGAGAGCTGCTGGGAGGAGACGTGCACTGGTATGGTGAGTAGAGTGATTGAAAAGAAACAATAAAAAAAGATAAAACTCATAAACAAGGAAAAAGTGTTTAATTGTTGAGAGTGGTGGAGGGTATGGGCAGGGGATAAACTGTGATGGACAGAGATTTATCTGGGGTAGCGAACACACAATACAGTGTACAGATGATGTGTTGTAGCATTGTGCACCTGAAATTGGTATAATTTCGTTAACCAGTGTCACCCAATTCAATCAATATAAAGGAAAAAATAAGTTCTAGTGGTTTCCACTGGAGTATAAGTTAACTCCCTGTTCTTCTATCATGACAAAAAAAGAATATCACACTCTGTTTTATAAATTTCCCTTTTTTTGGAATGTAAAGCTCTTTTTAATTAAAGTATAGTTGACATACAATATTATATTAGTTCAGGTGTACATTGTGATTTGACACTTATATACCTTATAAAGTTATCACCATGAGAAGTTTAGTGACCATCTGTCACCATACAATCATTGCAATATCACTACCTGTATTCCCTGTGCTGTACTTTACATCCCTGTGGCTTATTTTTAAATATAAATTTATACTTCTTAAACCCCTTCACCTTTTTCCTACCCCCCTCTATTGCCTTACCCTCTGGTAACTCAGTTTGTGTTTTCTGTATCTATGAGTCTTCTTGCTTTGTTTGCTCATTTGTTTTGTTTTTAAATTCCACATATAAGTGAAATAATCTAGATTTGTTTTCCTATGACTTATTTCACTTAGTATAACACCCTCTAGGTGTACCCATGTGTCTTTAAAACATTGTATAACTACCACTTTCTTCCTGTTCCTGTTAACATCTTTTTTAGGACCTTGTATTTAACCTCAATTACTAAGATTTAATCTTGACTATAGACTTTGTTATCCCATTTTTGAGGGAAAACAAAGGCAAGACAGAATCTTATGGATTTAAAGCAAAATCCCTAAATATATACAGCACATTATATAACCAGATATGCAAAGATACTCTGATTTTCACAGTAAATTAGTTTTCATATGAAGGCAATCTAGCTGTAACAGTTGTTAAATCACTGACTGTCAATGTTGAGAAAACTGATATAACTAATCAGTCAGGCATCCCTTTTCCAATCTTATTGATTCATATAAAAATATATATTTGTTAAAGATCTCATTTCCAAGGGATCATTTCTACAGTTAAATGTCTTGCCATAAAGACAATCCAAATAATTCAAATATCTAAAAGAATTCAGTAGCTACTTGAAAATTGTAATGAGATCCTTTAATACACTATTATTCAACTATCATATTTATAATAATTCATGTGACCAACTGTTCATATACCAGCAAATATCTCTACAGGCAAATTTAGTAAGATAATTTAAGTTACAAATACAATATTTTACTTGAGTAAAATTATTGGTTAGAAATTCCTAAATTTTTTGAGGTTTAGCACAATATGTGAAATATTTTCCCCTATTGTGAAAATGAATCTATCACATGCAAAATCTTGGAATCTTACTCAAAATATCACTGGTGTATACTTGTGATGTTTTCCTAAAATGTTAGAGGCCCTTTTCTTAAATAACATCAGTACAAACAACTCTAGGAACTAAGGATAAGCCTGACCAGGCGGTGGCGCAGTGGTCATAGAGTCATCCTGGGATGCCGAGGACCAAGGTATGAAACCCCAAGGTTGCCAGCTTGAGTATGGGCTAACCAGCTTGAATGTGGGGTCATGGGCTTGAAAGTGGGATCATAGACATAACCCCATGGTTGCTGGCATGAGCCCAAGGTCTCTGGCTCGAGGGAAGAGGTCACTGGCTTGGCTGAAGCCCCTCAGTATAGGCACATATGAGAAAGCAATCAATGAACAACTAAGGTGCTGCAATCAAGAAGTGATGCTTCTCATCTCTCTCCCTTCTTGTCTGTCTGTCCCTTCTGCTCCATCTTTCCTTAGCTTTAAAAAAAAAAAATAGAAAAGAAAGCAAGCCCTGACTTTTGGTGGGGCAGTGGATAAAGCGTCAACCTGGAATGCTGAGGTCACCAGTTTGAAACCCTAGGCTTGCCAGGTCAAGACACATATGCGAGTTGAGGCTTCCTGCTTCTCCTCCCTTCTCTCTCTCTCTCTCTCTTCTTCCTCCTTACCTTACCTCTCTAAAATGAATTAAAATTAAAATTAGGATACATTAAGGATACACACTACTGCTTAGGCAGATATATGCAAAGAATGGATAATGTCCATTCTTTCACCTAAGTGTCAGTTAACAACATTTATCAAAAGTAATAAAAGTTGGAAAAAAATGCTTTCCGCAATCCATATACTTCAGTCTTAAGCAACACAGCAAGCATAACCTTTTGGCTGGCTGGGAAATTACACCGTATGAGTTTGGTTCTCATTTGAAAGAAATAAAACTTACCTTTTTAAATAAAGTTTTCAAGAATAAAAGATATCCGGGACACCATGTAACAAATAAAATAGAGGGAAATAGAGCGTGTTATAATCATTTATTAAGGAAAACCTTGTGAGTACTTAGTATGGAAAGGAACTACTAACTATGAGATTCTCAAGCTACATCATTACATAGTATAATAACTGCAGCCAATTAAATGAAGAATATTGGTGTCAATACTATTTAAATTTAATTATCTCTTACTCTAAATTGGGGTTGGAACACTACAGCAAAATTTAGTCTGTAGCTACATTTATATGGCCAGTAAGATAAAAAGAGAACTGCCCTAGCCAGGTAGATCAGTTGGATGGAGTGTAGTAGCAATAAGCCAAGGTTGTAGATGTGGTCCCCAGAGAACACAGGGGAATCAACCAATGAATGCACAAGTAAGTGGAACAACAAATTGATATTTCTCTCTCTAAAATCAATAAATAAAAATTAAAAAAAATAAGAACCGAATTTATTTTGTTAAAATGTTGCAAAAACAGAACAATACATGCAAACAAACAAACATGTAATAGTGACTATTTGTTGGTCCACAAACAATCTAGACCTATAAAGAAAAAGTTTACAAACCTTGCTCTAGAGTACTTCTGGATTTAAGGTCCATTCAGAGAATAAAGAGAAATGCTAGATTTCCTAAAGTGAAAATTTGTTTTACATGCAAAATTCATTAGCCGTAAAAATGTTAAATATGAAAATCTATGAAAGTTCCTCATAATTCCATTTATAGTAGATAAAACTTATGAGTATACTGTTTCTCTAACTTCTTGCATAACCTAACGTGTTAAAAATTTCTTTTTTAAAGAAACACTATAAGCTATAAATTTTCTATACAGAAGACATTTAATTTATAAAACCAGAGGTCTTTTTTTTAATTTTTATTTTTTAGAGACAGAGAGTCAGAGAGTGCGATAGATAGGGACAGACAGACAGGAAAGAAGAGAGATGAGAAGCATCAATCATCAGTTTTTCTTTGCCTTTGCGACATCTTAGTTGTTCACCGATTACTTTCTCACAGGTACCTTGACTGTGGGCCTTCCGCAACAACCCCTTGCTGGAGACAGCAACCTTGGGTCCAAGCTGGTGAGCTTTTGCTCAAACCAAATCAGCCTGCGCTCAAGCTGGCGAGCTCGGGGTCTCGAACCTGGGTCCTTCCACATCCCAGTCTGACACTCTATTTACTGTGCCACCGCCTGGTCAGGCTGGTGTTAAAATTTTAACTCACAATCTCATGTGAGAAAATTATAATTATTTATTCAAAATGAAAAAATTGGAGATTTTTTACATGATAGAATTTAAGAATTTTTTATTAATTATATCTCTGTGAAAATCAGAAAATAATACTAGTAATTATCCATTGTAGTATTTACAGGGTCAAATAGTTCAATAAAATATGGAAAGTTGGAATCTACCACACTTTAAAAAGTAGGAACTACACTTTTTATTTCTAAAGAGTCTCCAATATGATTAACCCTGTATATATAATTTCTTTCAAAATTTTTTGTTGTTAGATTATTCATCTAAATCTAGGGTAGGACTTATCCGAGTTTCCTTTCTATTTGCTTCAAGTCATCATATACATTAAGTATTCAAATTGTGTAAGAATTAAACATTTGACCATAGTTAAAAAATAAGTCTCACGAAGTAACCATAACCATAGTTATCATGACCACTACTACTATTTGAATGTAAATTTTAATAAATGTGCTAAAAATTATATGACTATTTCACCATGTCATCTCTCAGAAGTGGTACAAAAATTAGTCATATATATAAACAGTATTTTAAAAAGATTATAAGATACTGGCAGAGTTAGCAAGACAAAAACTGAAATTTTAGAACTACTAGTGTCAAAAACATATTTTATATCAGGAATCCTTAGTGAGCATAAACTCCAGCTCATATAGTTACCTTTTTATTTTTTTTTTTTGTATTTTTCTGAAGTGAGAAGACAGACTCCCTCCCCCACATGTGACTGACTGGAATCCACTGGGCATGCCCACCAGGGGGCGATGCTCTGCCCATCTGGGGCAACTTTACTCCAATGGAGCCTTGCCTGCGGGAGGGAAAGAGAGAGACAGAGAGAAAGGAGAGGGGGAATAGTGGAGAAGCAGATAGGCGCCTCTCTTGTGTGCTCTGGCCAGGAATCAAACCCAGAACTTCTACACACCGGGTTGATGTTATACCAAGGCAGGAATAAAAACTATAGAAACTTATGTAAATATTTTTGAAGAATTTACAACATAATTTTAATTGTTCAACAGTTTCATAATAAGAGTTAACCCTGATGATTCTGAATGAAACAGGGACAAATATATATATATATATATATATAAAAGGCCCTGTCCAGCTGGGTCAGTGGTATAACATCAACCCGGTGTGTAGAAGTTCTGGGTTTGATTCCTGGCCAGAGCACACAAGAGAGGCGCCTATCTGCTTTTCCACTATTCCCCCTCTCCTTTCTCTGTGTCTCTCTCTTTCCCTCCCGCAGGCAAGGCTCCATTGGAGCAAAGTTGCCCCAGATGGACAGAGCATCGCCCCCTGGTGGGCATGCCCAGTGGATCCCAGTCAGTCACATGTGGGGGAGTCTGTCTTCTCACTTCAGAAAAATACAAAGAAAAAAAAAGGTAACTATATGACAAATATAAACCAAATGCTTTTATCTAGGACTAAAATTCTTACCTATACTGTTTTTATCATTTACTCAAAAAGATGGAAAAAGTAAGGTCATGTTAGCTCATTATTTTAAACTGGTAAGACATTTAGATAAGGAATTGACTATGGAAGAGATGTAGTAAATTATAGGACACAATGGATGGTATCAAGGCTGGAATCTGGAGAACAAATAAGTGTATACACCTGACAAATTTTCAACACCATGTCAAAAATAACCAGGTGTCAATCAACTTTATTCACAAAATAGCCCTTTTTACATTATTAAAAGTGTAAGAATATAAAATGAAAATCCTGACATAGCACTCCTTTATTCTTTTACATAAAGGATACTTCTGATTTACCATAAGTCAAGGGTCAGTAATTTTTTATTTTTGAGTCAGTAAATATTTTCGGCTTTTGGGGTTATATAATCTCTGTTGCAATCAATCAACTCTACCACTGCAGCACAAAAGCAGATGAAATAACACATAACAATATGGCTTATCTGGCTTTCAATAAAACTTTACTTACAAAAACAGGCACCATATTGGGCTGTCAGGCCATAGTTTGTTTACTCCTGATTTGGACCATAACGTAATGATAATCAATACTGAGTTAAAGTAGTAAAATCTATAGGCTTGAAACATTTGTGTAACCCACACTGATTCTACTACCCTAGAAACAAGTACTATAAATTAATCACCCCTATTCCCATTTTATATTTTTTACCATACATGAATGAATCTCTAAACAATACAGAGTATTCTCCATGGGTTAAATTTTATTGTCCAATATTTTCTTTGTCAAATTGAATTTCACTACTGCATAGAATGGCATTGTGTTACTGTTCCGTTTTTGTCTACTTTTCTATAATGTACATTTAGGTTGCTTCAATTTTGTCCTTGGCAAAAACTCCATTGTTAGAAACATTTTATATCTACACCTGCATAAGATTACTTCCCGGTGTACCTATGAGAATGAAATGCTGGTCAATATACCTTTACAAATTCAACTTTGTAAGAGAGTAAAATATTGTATTTCAAAGTATTTGAAGCAATTTATACTCCATTAGGAGATTCTACATTTTTCATAATATACCGATTTTTAAATACACATTTTGTACCAATTGGATGAGTTTTCTATATATGTTGTTAAAAAAAAAGTACAAAAATACATTTTTAACATTTACCTGATTGTAAATGAGGTTCAACTTTTTTTAAACATGTTTTTTTTGCTACCTGCATTTTTCTCATCTGCAAATTGAGGGTTTTGTCTTTTAACCACTGTTCTATAAAATTGTGTTTTTATCAACTGGTAGTTTTTATGTAACCAGGATATAAACCATAGTCAATTATTGGTGTTAGATATACATCTTCTCATGGGTGGGTGAAATTCCTACTTTTATTGAAATTGTGGTAAAATACATAACACAAAAATTTCCATTTTAACCATTGTTAAATGTTAAGTTTATTGACAGTGTTGTCCAAACAATCTCCAGAATGTCTTTATTTTGCAAAACTAAAACTGTATATCCAATAAACAACTCTTTCTCCTTCATCCCATCCCCGTGCATAAATTTGACTTTTTGCATAACTCATATAAAAAATCTCCAGAATGTCTTTATTTTGCAAAACTAAAACTGTATATCCAATAAACTTTCTCCTTCATCCCATCCCCGTGCATAAATTTGACTTTTTGCATAACTCATATAAAAAATCATACAAAATTTTTGTTACTTGCTTCTTTCTTTTAGCATATTGTCCCCGAGGGTATACCCATGTTGTAGCATGTGTCTGAATTTTCTTCTTTTTTAGACCAAATAACATCACATTTTGTTTATCCACTCATCTATTGATGGGCCTTGAGTTGCTTCCATCCCCTGTCTATTGTGAATAATAATGCTATGCACATGTGTACAAATATATTTTTGATATATTGCTTTCAATTCTTTTAGAGATATAGCCAGATGTGGAATTGCTGATTCATGAGATCATTCTTTTTTAATATTTTGAGGGACATTATACTGTTTCCCACACCGTCTATACCATTTTACATCTCCACAATTGTACACAAAGTTTCCAATTTCTCCATAACCTAGCATGTGAAAAATATGCCATACTCTGGTGTTTCAATAGTAACCATCATAGTGGATGTGAGGTGATATCTTGTAGGTTTGATATTCTCATTTTTAAATTATTTGTTTATCTTGTTGAATTGAGGGTGCTCTTTATATATTACTGACATTAACTATACAGACATGTGGTTTTCAAATATTTTTCCATTTCTCTAGGCTGTCTTTTTACTCTGTTGATTCTTTCCTTTGATACACATAGGTTTAAAATTTTGAAGTCCAGTTTATCTCTCTTTACTTTTGTTGACTATACTTCTGCTGTCATATCCAAGAATCACAGCCAAATTCTATGTCATGCAGCTTTTCCCTATGTTTTCTGCTAAGAGTTCTAGGTCTTTGACGCTTTTGAAATTAATTTTTGCTTATGTTTTAAGGGTAAGTGTTCACCTTGTTTGTTTTGCACGTGGATATCTAGTTTTTGAAACATGATTTTTTGACAAGACTCTCCTTTCTCCATTGAATGGTCTTGGCACCCAGTGTCGAAACCATTTGACCATATAAAGGATTTATTTCTGGGCTAAAGACTTTATTCCATTTGTCTAGGGCTGTGTTTATTCCAGTACCACACTAGTATGATTACTGCAGCTTTGTAAATATATTTTAAAATCAGGAAGCATGAAACCTTCAACTTTGTTCTTTCTCAATATTGTTTAGCATATTTGGGGGCCTTTGAGATTCTACTTAAATTTTAGTATAGATTGAGCTATCTTCGAAATAAACGTCACTGGGATTGTACCAAATCGGTAGATTGCTTTGGATATTAACATCTTAATAATTTGTACATCAGATGTCTTCTCAATTACTGTGTCTTCTTTCATTTCTCTCACCAATGTTTTGAAGTTATCAGTGTAAAAGTCTTTTACTTTCTTTGTTCAATTTATTCCAAAGTATTTTATTCTTTTTGATATTGTTGTAAATAGAATTGTTTTCTCAATTTCCTTTGTGTATTTTTCAGTGTTAGTGTACAGAAATGCAACTAAATTTCAGTGTGCTTCTTTTGAATTCTGCAATGTTGCTGAATTTAGTATTTCTATCAGGTTTGCTAACAAACTTTACGTTTTCCTTTCCAATTTGAAGGCCTTTCATTTCTTTTTCTTACATAATTATGTGAAGTAGGCCTTCCAGTGCTATGTTGGACAAAAGTGGTGAAAGTGGGATCATTATCTTGTTTCTGATGTTAGGGGAAAAGCTGTCAGTCTCAATAAGTGATTCATATATGGCCTTTGTTATGTGGATGTGGTATCCTTCTGTTCCTAGTGTAAGGGTTTTTATCATGAAAAGGTGTTGAATTTTCTAAAAAGTTTTTACTGCATCAAGTGACATGATCATGTTTTTTATTCCTTCATTTTGTTTTACACTAATAAACTTTGTATGTTGAACCGTTCTCGCATTCCAGGACTAAATCCCTCTTGGTGATGAGTATAATTTTCTTAATACGAGGCTGAATTTGGATTGCTAGTATTGTGTTAAGAACTTTTGCATCAATATTCATAATGGATTTTGGTTTGTATTTTCTTTTAGTGTCTTTCTCTAGTTTTAGGCATCAGACATGCTGGCCTAATAAAATAAGTTTGGAAATGTGCACTTTTCTTCAATTTTCCAGAAGAATCTGAGAAGGACTAGTGTTAATTATTAAACACCTGGAAAAATGCACCAGTGAGGCCATCTAATCCTAGGCTTGGAAGATTTCTTGCTACTGATTCACTCTCTTTTCTCATTTTGGTTTGTTCAGATTTTCTGTTTCTTCAGGGTTCATTATATATAAGTCATATGCTTCTAGGATTGTATTCATTTCATATAGGTTATACTATTGGTTGGCATTTAATTTGTCACAGTATTCTGTTAAAATCCTTGCATGTCTATAACATAGGATGTAATGCTTTTCTTTTGTTTTAAATTTTAGTTATCTAACTTGCCTCTCTTCTGTTCTTGGTTAATGTAGTCACAATTTGTCCATTTTGTTAAATTTTTACAAGGCATCACTGTTGGTTTTGTTAATTTTCTCTATTGTTTTTCTATTTTCTTTGTTTACCTTTGCTCTAATCTTTGTTATTTCCTTTCTTCTGTTAGTTATGGGTTCATTTTGTTCTTTTTCTAGTCAATTAAGATATATATTTAGGTTATTAATTTGAAATCCTTTTGTTAATGTAAACATTTTTTATTATTAATTTTAATTTTAATGGAGTGACATTGATAAATCGGGGTACATATGTTCAGAGAAAACATCTGCAGGTTATATTCACATTTGATTATAATGCATACCCATCACCCAAAGTCAAATTGTCTTCCTTCACCTTCTATCTGATTTCATTTGTGCCCCTTCCATTCCTGACCCCCTCCCGGTCCTCCCCCTTACCACCCCCCGCCCATAGCCAGGACACTCTTGTGCATGTCTCTGAGTCTCATTTTTATGTCCCATCTATGTATGGAATCTTATAGTCTTAGTTTTTTTCTGATTTACTTATTTCACTCAGTATAATATTATCAAGGTCCATCCATGTTGTTGTAAATGTTCTGATGTCATCATTTCTGATGGCTGAGTAGTATTCCATAGTATATATGTACCAAACCTTTTTAATCAAGTCGTCCACTGAAGGACACTTGGGCTGTTTCCAGATATTTGCTATTGTGAACATTGCTGCCACGAACATGGGGGCGCATTTCTTTTTGAACAGTGCTATGGTGTTCTTAGGGTATATTCTTAAAAGTGGGATAGCTGGATTAAAGGCAGTTCAATTTTTAATTTTTTGAGAAATCTCCATACTGTTTTCCACAGTGGCTGCACCAGTCTGCATTCCTACCACCAGTGTAGGAGGGTTCCCTTTTCTCCACATCTTCGCCAGCACTTATTCTGTGTTGTTTTGTTGATGAGCACCATTCTGACTGGTGTGAGGTGGTATTTCATTATAGATTTCTTTTGCATTTCTCTAATGCTTAGTGATGTTGAGCATTTTTTCATATGCCTACTGGCCATCTGTATGTTCTCTTTGGAGAAGTGTCTATTCATTTCCTTTAGCAATTTTTTTTTTCCCCCCAGGGACAGAGAGTCAGAGGGTTAGAGGGGGACAGACAGACAGGAACAGAGAGAGGTGAGAAGCATAATCATTAGTTTCTCGTTGCCCTTGAGACACCATAGTTGTTCACTGATTGCTTTCTCACATGTGCCTTGACCTGGGTCCTTCAACAGATGGAGCAACCCCTTGCTGGAGCCAGCGACCTTGGGTCAAAGCTGGCGAGCTTTTGCTCAAGTCAGATAGCCCCGCGCTCAAGCTGGCAAGCTTGGGGTCACGAACCTGGGTCTTCCTCATCCAAGTTTGACGCTCTATCTACAGCGCCACTGCCTGGTCAGGCTCTTTTGCCCATTTCTTGATTGGATTGCTTGTCTTCCTGGTGTTGAGTTTTACAAGTTCTTTATAAATTTTGGTTATTAACCCCTTGTCAGACGTATTTTCTAATATAGTCTTCCATTGTGTGGTTTGTCTTTTTATTCTGATCTTATTGTATTTAGGTGTGCAAAAGCTTTTTAGTTTGATAAAGCCCCATTGGTTTATCCTGTCTTTTATTTCACTTGCCTGTGGAGATAAATCGGCAAATATATTGCTGTGAAAGATGTAAGAGAGCTTGCTGCCTATGTTTTCTCCTAAGATGCTTATGGTTTCACGGCTTACATTTAAGTCTTTTATCCATTTTGAGTTTGCTTTTGTGAATGGTGTAAGCTGATGGTTTACTTTCATTTTTTTGCAGATAGATGTTCAATTTTCCCAACACCATTTGTTAAAGAGGCTGTCTTTACTCCATTGTATGCTCTTTTCTCCTTTGTCAAATATCCGTTGTCCATAAAGCTGTGGGTTTATTTCTGGGTTCTCTGTTCTGTTCCATTGTTCTATGTGCCTGCTCTTATGCCTGTACCAGGTTGTCTTGAGTACAATGGTCTTGTAGTATAACTTGGTATCAGGAAGAGTGATACCTCCAGATTTATTCTTCTTTTTCAATATTGCTGAGGCTATTCGTGTTCTTATTT
This sequence comes from Rhynchonycteris naso, assembly GCA_037038555.1. Classification (NCBI taxonomy): domain Eukaryota; kingdom Metazoa; phylum Chordata; class Mammalia; order Chiroptera; family Emballonuridae; genus Rhynchonycteris; species Rhynchonycteris naso. The sequence continues at coordinate 110,907,003 of CM072998.1, read as the reverse complement.
GGTTCCATGTAAATTTTTGGAATATGTGTTCTATATCTTTGAAGTATGTCATTGGTATTTTAATTGGTATTGCATTGAATTTATAAATTGCTTTGGGTAATATAGACATTTTAATGATGTTTTACAATTTTCCGAGTACAAGTCTTTAATCTCCTTGGTTAGGCTTACTCCTAGGTACTTTATTTTTTTGGTTGCAATAGTGAAGGGGATTGTTTTCTTAATTTCTCTTTCTGACAGTTCATTGTTGGTGTATAAAAATACCTCTGATGTCTGAGTATTAATTTTATATCCTGCCACTTTGCTGAATTCATTTATCAGGTTCAATAGTTTTTTGACTGAGACTTTAGGGTTTTCTATATACAAGATATCATCTGCAAATAATGACAGTTTTACTTCTTCTTTTCCAATTTGGATGCCTTTTATTTCTTCTTCTTGTCGGATTGCTGTGGCTAGGACTTCAGAACTATGTAAATAACAATGGTGAGCCTGACCAGGCGGTGGCGCAGTGGATAGAGCGTCGGACTGGGATGCGGAAGAACCAGGTTCGAGACCCCGAGGTCGCCAGCTTGAGCGCGGGCCCATCTGGCTTGAGCAAAAGCTCGTCAGCTTGGACCCAAGGTCGCTGGCTCAAGCAAGGGGTGGCTCGGTCTGCTGAAGGCCCGTGGTCAAGGCAGATATGAGAAAGCAATCCATGAACTAAGGTGTCACAACGAAAAACTGATGATTGATGCTTCTCATCTCTCTCCGTTCCTGTCTGTCTGTCCCTTTCTATCCCTCTCTCTGACTCTCTGTCTCTGAAAAATAAAAAAAAAATTTTTTAAAAAAGAGTGGTGAAAGGGAGCACCCCTGCCTTGTTCCTGATCTTAAGGCGATTGCTTTTAATTTTAGCCCACTGAGTATAATGTTGGCTGTGGGTTTGTCATATATTGCCTTTATCATGTTAAGGAATGTTCCCTGTATTCCCACTTTGCTGAGAATTTTGATCATAAATGGATGCTGGATTTTATCAAATGCCTTTTCTGCATCTATTGAAATTATCATGTGGTTTTTGTTCTTCCTTTTGTTTAAGTGATGAATCACATTGATTGATTTGCAAATATTGAACCAGACTTGCTACTCCAGAATAAATCCCACTTGATCATGGTGTATGACTTTTTCATATATTGCTGGATCCGGTTGGCTAATATTTTGTTGAAAATTTTAGCGTCTAAATTCATCAGGGATATAGGCCTATAATTTTCTTTCTTTGTGTTGTCTTTGCCCGGTTTTGGGATCAGAATTATGCTTGCCTCATAAAAGGAGTTTGGAAGTCTTCCTTCCTCTTGTCTGTTAGGTTCAATTAATTAACAGTGTTGTTCAAGTCATCTATTTCGTTGCTGATCTTCTCTCCGGCTGTTCCATCCAGTACTGAATGTGGGGAAATTCTCCTACTATTATTGCTGACTATCTATCTTGTCACCCTTCAATTCTGTTGGTCTTCTCTTTAGGTATAAGAACTCTAATGTTTGATGCATATACATTTATAATTCTTACATTTTCTCAGTGAATTAACCTTTTTGTCCTTATATAGTGTCCTTCTTTGTCTCTTACAACAGTTTGTATTAAAAGTCTATTTTTTTCTTTATTATTATCATAGCCATTCCTCCTCTCTTCTTGTTACTATTTGTATAAAGTATATTATTTTTCTCCACACTTTCACTTTTTACCTATGTGTGTTCTTAGATTTAAAGAGTTAAAGAGAATCTCTTGTGAACATTATACAGCTGGATAATTACTATTATCATTTTGGTAATACATTCAGTCAATCTGTGTCATTTAATTGGAACATTTAACACACCGAATATTCACTGACTTGTTCCTGAAGCATGTAGGATTCTCCTGTCTCATCAGGCAGGCATTTGTACTCTCTCAAGTTTTAGGCTCGATAGCAGCTAAATCTTCGGGGACACAAATGATCTAGTTATGGTCCTCATACTTCGGAAATTGTCAAGGACAATTTTTATGTCATTATAATCTTTTCGCAGATCAGTTGAATAACCAATTGGAACTGCTGCATAAACATCACCATTGTGTAGAACACATTTCAGACTCCATTTAGAGATGTCAAGAAATAGCCGCCATTCTGTTGGACTGCAAGTGGTAACACCTAGCTGGCTGAGAAGACTACTGATATCATGACAGTAAACAAAGTGTTTGTCTTCAGAAAAAAGTCCACAAAAATTTGTTCACGCTTCCTGAAATGGGATACTTTAGCTGACTGATGAAGTACATTCTTTTCTTGAAGCCTGGAGGCTAATAACTGAGCCGCTTTCTTTGATAGGCCCAAATCTCTTACTACGTCATTCAATTCGGGTTGGCTAAACTGCTGAAGGGCGAATGACTGCTTGGCATCAGAAGAAGATCCTTCAGATTCTACAACCATTTCCTTATGCATCTTATCAAAATATACACACTTGATCACCATGTTCACCTTTCTTCGTCCTTAGAAGAAACAAAAACCATTGAAAACTGGAACCAGGAGTGTCTCAGAGTGCGGGATAGGTAGTATTGCTGAAGGAATATTAGGATATGCAAGCATATGCCATTTTTTCTTGCCGATGCCCTTTATATGGATCAGACAGAAATAAGAGTCACTGCTGTGGTCCTTAGGTTAACGCCAAATCATGGGAATACCTTTTGTCCAGTCACTAAGCATTTCCTCACAATTATGACACACAATATGAGGAGTCCAATTCTTGTCTTGATCGCCAAGGGGAACTTGAAAATAGGCAATATATGCATGTGTCACAAATGATGAAATATTGTGCCTTTCACGTTGAAGTGTGTAACAGCCACATATATAACAGAAGGTGTCAGGACTATTCTTACATTTACACCTACTCAAAGAAGCCATGATTCAATCTTAAAACAAAATAAGAGGGTGTTTTGATCAGATAATAAGTTTTTATATTTAAAAACTACAATTATGTAAAAGTGATGTTTGTAAAACATTAATTGCCTTGTGATTATTATGTTCAGTCCAAGAGTCTATGTCCTTTAACTCCAATTTAAAAACCAACCCATGTCATTACGTGTAACAGAATGAAATTAACATTGCATAAAAACTAGAGCATGCACATAAAAACAGATTTCAGATCTGCAATCAGCAATGCAGAGGTATATAGAAACAGTTCTAAAACCTCATGCAACAGAATATGGAAAAAAAATTGTTCCATAGCATAATACAGGATTTTTTCCACAAACACCTATACTGGACAACTTGCTCTTTTTATGTCTTCAAGTGATTGTCCAGACTCATTTTGTTTCACATGAAATGACTTTTTTGTCAATTCTTCTAGATTAGGTCTAGTTATAATAAATTCCCTCACCTGGGAAATTCTTAAAAAGCCAACTCCATTTTCTACTAGTTAGACAATATATATGTCTGTCAAAAAGTGTGATAACAATATGATTCTCTTTCACTTGTAAGTTAATTTGTATTTTTATATAGATACTTGAAATATTTCTATTTTTTCCATTCTTCAAGTGCACTGATTTTACAAGAATATGTTTACATGTTATTCATGTTGCTTATTTTTTCAGAAATCAGTGTATAATTAAACAGAATTTTTAAATCTCCTTTTTTATTAATTTTATTTTTCAATTAAAGTTTACATTCACTATTATTATTTATTAGTTTCAGGTATACAGTATAGTGGTTAGACAATCATGTACTTTACAAAGGCTCCGCCTGGGCTGGTCTGAAGGTAGTGAGTTATCTCAATTGATTATTCACAAAGGCTACCCCTGATATTTTCAGGGCCCACCTGGCACCACACAGTTATTACAATATTATTGACTGTATTCTCTGTGCTGTACTTGACATCCTCGTGACTGTTCTGGAACTACCAATCTGTACTTCTCAACCCCTTAAACTTTTTCACCCATCCTCCTCTAACCTCCACTCTGCCAACCAGCAGTTTGTTATATGTATACATGAATCTGTTTCTGCTTTGTTTGTTCTTTAGATTCCACATATAAGTGATATCATACAGTATTTGCCTTTCTCTTATTTCACTTAGCATAAAATGTCTAGGTCTATCCATGCTGTCACAAATGGTGAGATTTTGTATATTTTTAGGGTGGAGTAATATTCCATTGAATGTACCACAGTTTTTCTAACTACTTATCTATTGATGGGCACTTGGGCTGCCGCCATAGTTTGGCTGTTGTAAATACTGAAATGAACAAGGAGTGCATATATTCTTTCAAATTAGTGTTTTTGATTTCTTGAAATACATATATACCCTGATATAAAACTGATAGGTCATAAGGCAGTTCCATTTTTAATTTTTTGATATATCAGGGGGAACACTTTGTAAGTATAATTTTTTGAGATAACTCCATACTGCTTTCCACATTGGCTATACCAATCTTCATTTCCACCAACAGTATACAAAGGTTTTCCATATGCTCATCAACACTTGTTGTTTGTTGAGGTATAAATGATAGCCATTCTGAGAGGTGTGATGTGGTATCTCATTGTGCTTTTAATCTCTCTGATGAATAGTGATATTGAGTATCTTAACAGATGTCCATTGGACATCTGTATATCCATTTTGAAGAAGTGTCTGTTCAGGTCCTCAGCACATTTTTTTAATTGGACTGTTTGTTTGTTTTTGGTCTTGAGTTATATGAGTTATTTATATTTTTTGGATTTTGACTCCTTATCAGATGTAACATTGGCAAATATGTTCTCCCATTAAGGGGGCTGTCTTTTCATTTTGTTGATGGTTTATTTTTTTAATTTATTCATTGACTTTAGTGAGGAAGAAAGAGAGAATGAAACATCAATTTGTTATTCCATTTACTTATGCATTCATCAGCTGACTCTAGCGTGCACTCTGACCAGGATCAAACCCACAAACCTGGCATATCAAGATGATGCTCTATCCAAATGAGCTACTTGTCCAGGGCTGATGGTTTCTTTTACTGTGAAAAAACTTTTAGTTTGATCTAATTGCATTTATTTTTTCTTTTGTTTCTCTTGCCCAAGGAAATATATCAGAAAAAAAAATATTACTGAGAGAAACATCCAAGATTATACTGCTTATGTTTTCTGCTAGAAAAAAGATTTCTTTTCCTGTTTTTAATTCTAGAAGTTTCTGAATAACTGATCCTATTATTTTTCTGGTCTTTGCTTTAGTTTTCTTCTTTGGAAAGTCTTTTTCATCTTGGATATTCTAAATTTGTCCCTAATCTCTTCTAGTCTCTTCAGCCATTATTTTTTTGAATATTTGAAATTTCTCATTTTATCTTATATTTTTCTCTATCTGAACAGTTTACTTTATTTCTTCTAATTTAGCCTTCATTTCTAAAATTGTTTTCCCCCTTTTGCAAATTCTTCCCTAAATTCTCTCGCCTAATTTGTGAGATTCTCTAATTTCTGACTTAAATTATTCTTTCATTTCAGTATCATTTCCTAATGTCTTCTAGCTTATTTAGGAGCTTTTGATCTTTTTCTGGCATGCTTTCATTTTTCTTATTGTAATATATGGGATTAAGATCCTTTTGCTGGTTATTTTATGATTTATGTTTAGTTGTATATCTGAACTTTTAGCTAACTTTTAGGATAGATTTTTTTCTTTAGGTTCCAGAGATTCCACTTGTTCATTTTCACGGAGTTTTCAAAACTACAACAGCCTACTTTTTGAGATATACTAGCTTTGCCTGCTTTCTCCACTTTATTTTTGGACTTTCTCTGAAAGTGGGACTTTGTCCTAGAAGAGAATGTTGGTTGGTTTCTCAAGAGTCCTAGATGGCTCTAAGACAGTGATGGGCAATCTTTTGAGCCTGGTGTGTCAAAATTTGCCAAAAAACAGAGCATAACTCAGGTGGTGTGTCACTTAGAGAAAAACAACCTAGCTGTAAGTCCCAGAACCAGACGCTCTGTGCCAGAGTTCTGTTGTTTTGGCCTACAGACCTCCGGCACAGAGTGTCTACACTACAGCAAATGTTTTATCCTCGGCTACTGCACCTGGCCATGCAGGAGCCAAGGATGAAACGTCCTCCTGGGCATGTGTCTCCATACTTCTCTGGTATGTGCCACATGTGGCCGCGTGTCATTAAAAATGGATACTCGTGTCAGCACTGACAAGTGTCATAGGTTTGCCATCACGGCTCTAAGACATGGAGGCCTCACTATAGAACTGTCAGACCCTGTTATTATAGTGTGTAAAATCTTCTGTTTTAGCAGCTGCTCTTAGAATTGGTCCTTCCTGGGTTTTCCAGGGAATATCTATAGACCAGGATCCTCAGATGCTCTCTTGTTCTCCACCGTTTCTCCCATGCATTTGCTGACACCATGAATATCTTGTACCTATAGATGGACTATTCCTACCTAGTCATATTTTGAAGCTCAACTGGATACCTTATCATTTAGTTGCATTGTAAGCATCCATCTGTTACTGCTAATGGACTAGTAGCTATTATCGTGCCTAGTAGTTATTATTTTACCATCTATATTTCTGTCTGTTTTTCATGGAAGAATTCAGGGATATTTAAAAACTATGTCCTCATTGCTATCTACCCTGATGTCATGTACACTTTATTGTATTATTGTACCTTTAAAATAACTTCTGTAATTACATTTAATATATAATTTTTGAATTAAAATGAACACATTTTTCTAATTATGTAGCCATATTGTTACTGTAAATAATCTAAGGGTGATAGGAGATTCTTGACTATGCTCATTTCTTTTGTAACATTTTAGTGATGTTCTCTTCTAGGTGAAGGGGGAAATTTCAGGTTATCTGTACATACTTTAAAAACATGCTAGACTTGGAAGTTATAAATATTCTTCAATATTATATTATTTTAATAAAATATTTGTTAATGTCACTAAAACTAGAGTAGACACTTTAGTGACATTTCCAGTACTGTAGCCATTCTTTTTCTAAGATAGTTCAGTTTATATGCAGCTTCTAAAAAGGGCAGCTTTTGGCCTGACCTGTGGTGGCGCAGTGGATAAAGCGTCGACCTGGGCACACTGAGGTCGCCAGTTCAAAACCCTGCACTGGTCTGGTTAAGGCACATATGGGAGTTGATACTTACAGATCCTCCCCCCTTTCTCTCTTTCTCTCTCTCTCTCTCTCTCTCACTCTGTGTCTCCTCTCTAAAATGAATAAAATAAAAAGAAATTAAAAGTAAAAAAAAAAAGACAAATGTAAAAAGGGCAGCTTTTGTATAACTTTCAACCTTGCCCCTCCCAACCACATCGATCTCTCTAATTATAACAGGGAAAGACACCTACCCAAGGCCAAGTCTTTGATGGGTAATGACGTATAGTCTGATGATGAAAGATACTTACATTAAAAGCACACTTGGAGTTAAGAATGGATGCTACATTGAGCCGTATTCTGATGACTAAGTGAAATCAGTCTGAGACAGATGTAAAATTATTGAATCGATATACATATTGGGAGAACGAAAACTGGGAAGCTCTGAAGTTGCCCTAAGAATTAAAGGGAGTATCCCCAGTTTCTGATGCCCTTCACTCATTTCCAGGATGCTGAAGTCTAACTGTATTTCATTTCCTGTCATTGGAAGCTTCTTAAACTTTTGCTAGGCACTTATGATAATTAAGTTACTTTAAATATTCTCAAGCATTCTCAAGCAAATATACATACTCACAGAGTATAAGCAGTGATTTTACAGGCTTACTCTATGCCATGGGGAAATGAGACAGAGTGAAGGATACCATGCTTACACACACACACACCTAAGCATCTTCACTTGTAATTAACTTGGGTGATTACAGTTTCTTTATTACTAATTACAGTTCTAGGCCCACTGTAGTTCTTAGGCTCCTAAACAAAAGTTATCTAGTGCTAACTCACCTCCTGACAGTCAGCAACCAATCTACACTGGCCCCACTTACTTAAATACAAGCTGTAAAATATGCTGTTCTCAATGCTTCTTTTACAAGAAGCTCCCCAGTTCCTCTGCAGTGCACTCTCCATCAGGGCAGCAAGGTATATGTAACAACTTTGGACAAAAAGGTTGTTTTATCATCTTGGGCTGATGGGTTTGATAGTTGCATATGTACTTACTTTAACATTTATGCACTCGTTTGCAAAGTGAAAACGCAAATTTTTCTTAAAGAAAATGAACTAACCTCCAAAAACCACTATCTTTAAAAATCCTTAATTATGGCTGAAAAACATATACATCAAAACTTATGCAAAAATGGCTACTCTTAATTAGTGATCTTTAAAGGATGTGAACTATACTGATTATTCTAGAACTATATGAGAATAAATTTAACACAGGTTGACTAATAAAAGTGACATTTAAAAATTTAAAGAACATTATTTTAGTTTGTATTTTAAAAGCACATAACAGTATAAACTATAAAAGATTACTTCATAAGAAAAAAATTAAATGAATACATGTGTGACTTAAGAAAAACTGAGTATAAAATAACACCTAAAAATGTAATACAAATATATTATATGATTACTTAAAATAAGTACTTGCCTTGTCTTTTTGTAAGACATTAAAATACCTTTAGTTACCTAAATTCAGCTTTTTCCTATCATATAAGTATATATGATAAGGTCAAAAGCAATGAGATTTACCCATCGTTACTACTATTTTTTAAACAGAACTATTCAATAGCTTAAATAATGGTATTTTTATCATGTAAATATCCTAAGATCTTCACAACAGTTTTACAGCTGTTCTCAGAAGAGAGGAACAGTATACAGAATTAGAGGAAGAAGGACAATGAAACTGAGGGGAAAGAAAGCATAATCAGGAGCACATGTTTAGGAATGAGAGACAGAGCATGCATTCCCACTGGCTGAGGAAGAGAGGAAGGAACCCTGTGAGGACAGCAGCTAATGGCATGCATGTCATAATCAATGCCGGGGCTGCTCCCCACACCACACAAAATGTTACCTAGCTTCCCTTCAATTCCAAACTTACCTGATAAAAAAACTTAGCAAAATAAAAAAAATTGCTCTATTCAAGCACAAGGAAAAAAATACTGAATATTATATACCAGAATCTAAGATAGACAATGTTAATATAAACAATGAGATTCGTTCTGTTCACAAGTGAAAAATAATTTTATTAATTTGTATAAATAAAATGTCATAGGAACACAGAATAAAGACATTAATTTGGCGTAAGAAACCTGAAATGGTACTCAAAGGTTGAGAATAATTTAGGAGACAGACAAAAGGAGAAAGATCCAGGGTAGTAGAAAAGGTTGTAAAAAAAAAGGGGAATATGACAATGCAGAACTTGCTTGCACGTTTAAGGAATGGCTGCTATAACATGAGGATGGAGATGAGAGCTGAGTCTGAAAAAGATGGTTATGACAAACTGTGAGTGATACCAAATGTTGTTCCATCATATAGCAGAGGTTTCTATGTTTTTGGACTGGATGAACTGGAAAAAATTGAAGAACCGTATCTTAAGTTTGTCATTTTAATACTCTGCCAAGTAAAGGTATTTAAAAAATGAAACCCAAAATCTAAATTCTGGCCTGGATAGATAGGTCAGTCAGTTAAAACATCGTCCTGAAGTGCAGAGATTTCTGGTTCGATCGCAGGTTAGGGTACATACAGGAATAGACTGATGTTCCTGTGTCTCTCTCTCTCCCTTTTTCTCTCTAAAATCAATAAACATAAAAAACCCTAAGATCTACCATTTTCTATAATTTATTAAGAAAAATCATTTTTATACCAAAAGAATATGAAAATTACATCCAGTGTCTTAAAAATAGGATATATAAAAATTAAGGGGTATCTTGAAATGCAGAAAACTTAAAAAATAAAATTGTATTCTGTCTCGTGAACAAAAAGTTAAATTTCAATACAGAACTTGTTCCAATGTTTCATTTTTGGCAGAGTCACTTTTTAAAATTTCAAGTGGCATATTTTTTTTTTTTTTTTTGTGACAGAGACAGAGGGATACATAAAGAGGGACAAGGGACAGACATACAAGAAGGGAGAGAGATGAGAATTATCAATTCATCGTTGCGGCACCTTAGTTGTTTGATTGCTTTCTCATATGTGCCCTGACCAGGGGATGAGGGGGGATCTACAGCAGAGCAAGTGACCCTTTACTGACGCCAGTGACCTTGAGCTCAAGCTGGTGACCTCAGGGTTTTGAACCTGGGTCCTCTGAATCCCAGCCCGATGCTCTATCCACTGTGCTTACAACCTGGTCAGGCTCAACTGGGATATTCTTTTCTTTTTTTTTTTTACAGGGACAGAGAGAGAGTCAGAGAGAGGGATAGACAGAGACAGACAGACAGGAATGGAGAGAGATGAGAAGCATCGATCATCAGTTATTCGTTGCGACACCTTAGTTGTTCATTGATTGCTTTCTCACATGTGCCTTGACTGCGGGCCTTCAGCAGACCAAGCAACCCCTTGCTGGAGCCAGCGACCTTGGGTCCAAGCTTGCAAGCTTTTGCTCAAGCCAGATGGGCCCGCGCTCAAGCTGGCAACCTTGAGGTCTCGAACCTGGGTCCTTCGCATCCCAGTCCGACGCTCTATCCACTATGCTACCGCCTGGTCAGGCTCAAGTGGCATATTCTTAACGCTCTTTTAACTCCATTCTGAATATGTGAGGTGAACTTAGACAAGCGCAAGAAAATTGATTTCCATTACCCAGCCATCTCTCCTACCTTCTCTCTGAAGTGCTGGGAGAAAATAAGACATAGTCCAGCTGTCTGGCCATGGAAAATTCTGAAAAGGGGGCTGCCTATGAGCGTCCTGAGAGACCAACATACAGCAGTTAATAAGTTACCTGATACCAATCCCTTACATTTTACAAGTGTCAGAACTGTCACTTAGGAACCAGTAATTTGAGTCTTATAACTTAAATCCTCCTTTGCTTTGGCTACTGGGAAACTTGGTGCTGTTTTAATGTCCTAGTTTTAAGAATAGTCTAGAACCCACTGTTAGCATTTTTTTTTTTGGTATTTTTCTGAAGTGAGAGGTGGGGAGGCAGAGAGAACAGACTTCTGCATACGCTTGACCAAGATCCACCCAGCATGTCCACTGGTGGACAATGCCCTCCCCATTGGGGCATTGCTCGGTTGCATCCGGAGCCATTCTACTGCCTGAGGCAGAGGCCATGGAGCTGTTCTCAGCACCCGGGGCCAACTTTGCTCCAATGGAGCTTTGGCTGCGGAAGAGAGAGACAGAGAGAAAGGAGAGGGGGAAGGCTAGAGAAGCTGATGGGCGCTTCTCCTGTGTGTGCTGACAGGTAATTGAACCTGGGACATCCACACAATGGGCTGATTCTCTACCACTGAGCAACTGGCCAGGGCCTATTTTAGTATGTCTTTAGGAATCATAATTTCTCCTGTAAATTTGTCAAATCATTTTAGGAAAAGATACACATAAATACAGAAATGTAAAATATTATTAGGGAATGAGGAAACATTTAGGATTTATTTCTTCAATCATGCTCACTGAATTTCTTTCTTATTATACAAGCAACACCTGAAAGGTCACTGCACTGCCTGTGCCCTGAGCCACTAACACCACCCTGCACAGCTCGCCTCCTTTAGCTCTTTGCTCAGATACAACTTTCACTATTGGCCTATTTAAAATCAATCACCCTCCTTAAACAGCAATATTACCCTGTCATTTCTATAATTCCAATCCCTGGTGTGGTACTTATCCTTTCACATGGCATTTATCAAGTTTTAACATTCTACATGACAAATGTGTATGCTTAACACTTACTTATTGTCTCCTTGATAGGATATAAGCTCCACAAGGTAGGGATCTCGTCTGTTAGTTACTGGTACATTCCAAGTACCTAAGGTAGCACTTAACCTAGAGCAAGAACCCAAAATCTTTTTTAAAAACGAACAGACTACTATCTGTTCTAAAAGTCTTATATGCATTATAATTTAATCCTCACAAGAGTCCTGGGAGGGAGGTGCTATCATTGATCGCATCTCATAGAAAAGAACTAAGATACAAAATGGCCAACTAAGTTTCATAAGGTCATAGAGCTAAGAAAGTGGTGGAATAAGGACTTAAACGCAGTGCAGTTATTAAATACTACTGTCCCTTTAACAGAAACAGATGATGCAAAAGCACTTGAGAAATGATACAACAGGGACAGGAAAACTTCTATAGTAAATAGAAAGGGAAAGCAAAAAACACATGAGAATTCTAAATCCAAGAAATAGCACATAAAACCATTCATCACTCACAGAATCCTCTAGATGTTGATTACCATTTTCTGAATTTCATGAATATTTATGAAACAAAACTTTGTTAAAATAAACCTCTAGATAACACTTTTTCAAAGCTCCTCTCCTATCACAAGTGTATAAATGAAACCTTCATATCAGTTCATTTACTTTCTATACCTTCTCACTCCACTTCAGCTACCGTTGAGGAAAAGACAGCAGCTTCATCAACTCCCAGTAAAGTATTTCTTTACATTTTCTCACTTAAGGATTCTCATATACCAACTGTTATGGGAATAAGAAAAGTCACTTAATGAAGCCTGGCTGTTGGAATGAAATTTTAGAGATCCCTGCTTAGTACACACGGCACTCTAAAGAAGGAAACCAAGCAGCCCTGATAGATTAGGGTCATAAGAGCCAGTGCCTTCCATTTCAACAGTTTTCAGAGTTCTTTATGCTGTTATTAGCTGTGCAATAACACTGCCTGTGCAGATGTGTTATTTAAAAAAAAAGAACAAGGGAAAAGGATATATGAGTATCTTATTAGAATTTGTAAAAGCAATGTCTTTACATCCTTTTGGCAATAAATATTCCTCCAGAAGTACAAATTATGCCATGATTAATAGAAACATTACAGGAAAAAAATAATTACAATAGAGAGAGAAACCATACCTTCTATCAAAAGTTCTTGTCCATGACTGCCGAGAAGTGTGCGAGACAGGAATGGGGCAAAGTCTACAAAAATTTCACGCAGTAGAGGAGCAACTTTTTCTAAAGCTCTTTCAAGTTTTGCAGTGATACTGTTGAAATTAAGACATAAAGACTAGTAAATATAACTCAAAACAAAAAGTGAAATAAACTTGACTTCTAGATTAAAATCTTTAAAAATTATAAAAATCCAATTCTAACCCACGGAATAATAACATGTCATGTAGAAAGGACACCCATATAATTTCACATTGGTCATAAATCTAGTCAGAAGCCTGCAGCTGGATTATGATGACTATATGGTGAGAAGAAATAAGGGTGCTGTATCCTGCAAGGGCTGCAGACCCCATGCATATATAGCTCAAGGAGTTCAAGGAAAGAAGTTCTTGAATGTCTTCTTTGTCTATCCTTCTATACCTCAAAGGAAACTGTTTCTGAATACTTACTACATTGTGCCAATAATAAAGAACTAACTCTTGATCTCAAGAGTTCCCTGAAAATTCCCTCAAAAGCTAAACAAATTAGGAAATAACCAGAATTCAGTGTAACACAATTGAATTGTTTTTGCTAAAAGTAGGCATGTTCCATTTCATAAGCCCAATCCCTACATAATAATTTTCATTATTCCTATGAAGTTTTAAGTTATACACCCTTATATAAGAACTGTTGGACATTCTTAAAAACACCTTGAGTAGTATATGTGTAAGAAAAAGCATGGTAAGGAAGGTAATTCTGCTCAGACAAACAAGTGCTTGGAATGGCAAAGGTGTGGAGAAAAGGGGACCCTCCTGTACTGTTGGTGGGAATGCAGACTTGCGTAGCCACTCTGGAGAACTGTATGAAGTTTCCTCAAAAAATTAAAAATGGCACTGCCTTTTGACCCAGCTATCCCACTTTTAGGAATATATCCTAAGAATAACAAATCACTGATTCAAAAGAAGATACGCAACTCCATGTTTATGGCAGCATTGTTTACAATAGCCAAGGTGTGGAAACAGCCCAAGTGTCCCTCAGTGGACGAGTGGATTCAAAAGCAGTGCTACATATACACAACAGAATACTACATGGCCATGAGAAAGAAAGAAATCTTAGCTTTTGCGACGGCATAGATGCACCTGGAGACTATTATGCTAAGTGAAATAAGCCAGGTAGAGAAAGACAAATATCATATGATCTTACTTATATGTGGGATCTAATAAAAATGTGTACTGAGAAATGAAATAGAGGCAGAGGCGGGGTCACAGGAAGCAGAGGGACAGTTATCAGAGAAAAGGGGGATGAGGGCACAGGATTAGAGAAGGTGAAGGGATTAGTGAAATTATATATACATAACACATAAATATAGATAACAGGACAGCAAATCCCAGAGGGAAGGGGGCAAAGGTCATATAAATAGGGATACAGGGGTAAGGGGTGAGGGTGTTATATTCAGTGGGACACTTGAATCCATGTAACCACAAATTAAAATTAATAAAAATTTAAATTTAAATCCTCAGATATAAAGGATCTGATCACATAGTAGATTTTATTAATTGAATGTTTGTATGCAAATTAGAAAAAGCAGGCAGGACCTGAACAGTTGGCTCTGAGGTAAGTGGGCTGGGTGCTGAGGATGGCTCCATGGCCTTACCTCAGGGACTGAAATAGCTTGTTGCCAAGCAACAAAGCAATAATCCCAGATGGACAGAGCATCACCCTGTAGGGACGCTTGCTGGGTGGATCGCAGTAGGGGTGCATTTGGTAGTCTCTCCCTGGCTCCCCATTTCTCAGTTAATAAAAGAAGGAAAAGGGCCTGACCTGTGGTGGCGCAGTGGATAAAGCGTCGACCTGGGAACACTGAGGTCGCCAGTTCAAAACCCTGCACTGGTTCGGTCAAGGCACATATGGGAGTTTGATGCTTCCAGCTCCCCCCCCCCTTTCTCTCTCTCTCTCTCTCACTCACTCTGTGTCTCCTCTCTAAAATGAATAAAATAAAAAAGTAAAATAATTTAAAAGAAGGAAAAGAAAAGAAAAAGCATAGGTAAGTGAACTGATTTAAGTAGGCTGATGCAGAGAAAAGATTAGGAGAATGTTAATTACTGTAACCATATACTGTAGAGGTAAATTCTTAATCAGGTGCATGTTATAACTAGTAATAGACAAATACCGACTTCAAGTATTTTGTTCATATTTCACTAAACTTCTAATATGAAATATAAATACACTATAAATACACTAGGTAACTGATGACTAACATGTATATTAAGTATCAGATCTGTGACATTGGAACCTACTGAAAAGTAGTTTCTTTGAACTGTAACTTTTTAGGCTTGCTGCCACTAAGCAAAACATAACACTGAAAAAATTCTTGCTTATTTTATTTCTCCATGATCTTTTAAATTAAAAACTAACATTTTCTTGTCATTCTTTTTTAACAGAATTATGTTTTCAAAAGCATGATGTACTTGTTAAGAAAGTAGATGAAATTATATGACTAAGAAATTAACCCTAAGTAGCGTTCCCTTGTATGCGAGTTTATGGTAAACAAAATTTGGAATATACATTTTTCAGGTTTCAAAAACGTAATGCTGTGACGTCTTTAATAATTATAAAAGCTTATTTGGAGTGAATTTCTGAAACTTGCTAATTGCAAATTTTGTAGGGAGAAATAAAATGAAGGAAACAAATGCAACAATTCCCCCCTTACTAGTTAACTAGTCAAATGACAGAAAAATCAAGTATTATGACATAAAAATGTAAGGTCCAGCATATATGTCATTTATCTGAGACAAAACACCAAGCCTAGGGATAAAAAGAAGGCTAGCTGTTTTAAATAAGTGATATAAATATTGAAGAACTAAAACTTTTCCTATGAAATAACTATTTTAATGTGTTATAAAAGAAATTTCAATTTAGTAGATACTGTGGGGATCATCACAAACCTCCTTCAGGATAGATACCCTCTGCCCTGGAGAGTTCACAGGAGGACTACTGGGTGACCGCACACTGCTAAGTGTCTCCCCCACAGCGTGGTCCAATCATTGGGTGCAGTCTGCATTCAAACATTGGTCATTTAGAAGATGCAGGCTCAGGTTCCTTAACTCACTTAAGGGCGTGTCTCAGAGCTGTGCCACTTTCAAAGCTTTCCCAGTGAATAGTCTGGGGTCCCCCTTACACTACGTCATTTTTCTGTCTGACAGAGCTTCCCTTACTTACTACTCTTTCACAGTCTGGTGTGTGGTCAAGATCACTCCCCAGGAAACCATCTGTATGCCATGCTCTAGCTACGAATTTATTTCCTGGCATAGCAGTCAGTTAATGAGCATTTTTTTAGTGTAGTTCTTAGTTCGCATATTTTGAAAATACAAATTGGAAAATCATTGATTAGAAATATAAAGTTTTAAAGAGAAATAGGGAACTCTCATTTTACTTGTAGAAAGCTGGAAGGGTCACTCCCACACTAATCAATCACAAGAGAAAGCCAGACTGTTCTACATTAGTGTACGAGTGGCGGAACCTATCAGAGAGCTAAGGTGCCATCAACCAACTAGTCTCGCAATCTGAAGAGAGACAGAAGCCCCCAGAGACATAGTAGGTATGCAAGAACATGTCTCCTTGGGACAGAGCACAGGAAGAGGAAGCATTAGGTAGCATGTAAGCTGGAAAGGCACAGATACAAGTGTTTAGTAAATTGCTGAAGTCCCTACGTGAGCTAATGCGAGAGAATGAACTCTTCCGAGCTGCAGACTTGAAGAGTGTGTGCAGTACTTTGCAAGCTCTCCTGCACGGCGCGCCCCATTGCTCCAGAGGACACGGGGTTGTGCTGGAGCCTGAGGACCGTCCTTCAGGGTGGCAGGCGGAGAGAGGGACACAGGCACAGCTGCAGAGGAGATGCGAAGCCAGCTGAGGCCCTTCTTTCCCACATCCTCTCTGAAACAGCCTTTTAAAGCTCATAAGAGGACAGCCAAACCTTTCACTTTGAGGTTACAAGAGAAAGCCCCCTGCAGCTGCAGAAAGCAAACAGAAAGATAGTCTCTGCTCTGAGGAGGGGCAGGATTTACCCTCAGTCCTGACATTTATGTGTACTTCAACAACCTGGTAATGGGTTGTGGGAAAGCCTCACTTCCATGCCCCAGAGCAGCACCTGCCCAGAACCACGTCTGAACCAGAAAAAACATAGAGCCAGCTCATGCCCCCAATACCAGGCTCACAGGGATCCAATCACAAACACCAGCAGAACACTGGCAGAAGCAGCCCAGGCACAAAGAGCCTCCCTTAAGCACAGTATCAAGGAGAGCCAAAGTGGAGCACAAAACAGGACACTGAGTGAGACATTCTGACAGACCAGCCCTGGCTTAACATAAGGAAAAGAGGGAGCAACTAAGAGCACTGAGAGTAACCAAACAAGGAAACATAACCCTGCCTCAACTCCTAAGTAGCAAGTCTTACATCTCAACATGAAGGCCTAGCATAAAAAGTCAGGCCCATTCCCAGCATTAATACTATGAGTGTCAGTCACTACTGTCCTAAATGCAATGTACAGTTTTCATTCAAAAAATACAGAACTTTACACAAAAGAGAAAAATCAATGTAGTCAGAATTATAAACCAACAGGATCAGAATCACATATAAACCAGGTATTGGAACTGTCAGACAAAGAATTAAAAATAACTATGATTAAAATTTTAAGAGTTAATTAATAGTTGAAAAGATATTCAACATGCATAAACAGGTGGGGAATTTCAGCACAGAGTAAGAACTGTAAAAAAACCCACGATGCTACCAATTAAAAGTACAGTGAAAGAGGCACTGGTGCCTTCAATGTGCTCATTAATAGACTTAATAGCACAAAGGGAACAATCAGTAAATAAAAAATAGTCCAATTAAAAATACATACCGAAACATAAAAAAAATATATATATGATGAGAGAGAAAGAGAAATGGCAGGCAGGGATATGGAAGAGCTATGAAACAGTATAAATTAGTCTTAGAGAAATGTGAGGAGAATCCCAGAAGGAGAAATGTGGTATGCTAAATAATGGCTGCCCAAAGATGACTGAACTATAATCCCTGCAACTTGTGAACAAGGTATTTTACATGGAAAAAAAGAACTTTGAAAATGAACATCAGATTATATATATTAAGATAGGGAGATTATTCTGGATTCTGGAGCTGGGCCCAATCTAATCACAGGAACCCTAAAAAGCCGGAAAACTCTATGGATACATTCAGACAGTTGTAGCAGAAGAATGCAGAAAAGGTCAGAAGGGGAAGTTAGTGGGAGCCCTAGTAGGAGAAGAATGTGACACACTGTCAGTGGTTCTGAGTGTAGGGGCCATATGTGAGTCCTGAAAAAAGAGACCCAAGGGCTAAGGGCCACTGCAGACTGACAGTCAAAGAGAATAAATAAAAGTGAACTGGTTATCCAAGGGAAAGGGTGTGGGGGAGGGGAAGTAAAGAGGGACAAATACATGGAAAATGATCTGACTGGGTGATGGGCACACATCATAATCACCATCTCAAATGCTATAGAGATGTTCGTTCACCTAAAACCTATGTCCTCTTATTGATCACTGTCACCCATTAAATTTAATTTTCTAAATAAAATTTAAAAACAGAATTAACTGCTAAAGCCTTGAATAAAGAAACACAAAAATCAGGGTTTGAGTCCAGTGTGACCTCTGTTGTAACTTTTAACCAACAGAACTATTCCATAATAGTGGGTATTGTGGTAAGCTGCTAAATTTGTGGTAATTTGTAAAGGTAGCAATAGAACACTACATAAAGAATGAGAATGTAGGGCAGAAGGAAGGTGAAGAGATAACAGATGATAATTTTCCAAAAATGACCAAGGTCCTTAAATCATGGATGCAAAAAACAAAGAAAAAACAAGCAGAACAAATATTAATTAATAATATATATTTGTCATAATAAACTGTTGAAACCCAAATATAAATTAAAACATTTAGGAAGGCTGTCAGAAAATAAAGACAAATTATAAAAATTATAGAAAAGAAACAATGGTAAGAATGACATTGTCATTAGAAATTATGCAGGCCAGAAGACAATGAAATAAAATCTACTTCATAAAAATGTCAGCCCAAGAAGGCAAGTCCAAGATGACAACACAGGTGGATACTGTACTCACCCTCCCAAGAACATGTAGAACGTACACTGTATTGAGAGCAATTCCTCCTGAGACACAACTGCAAACGATGGAGAAAGACCACAGAGAGAGGGCTGGGGGACCACCAGACCTCTACGGGAGCTGAAGGAACTCTCCAGGACTAGAGGAACTGGTGAGCACCACTGTTTACATCTGCCCTGAACTGGGATCATGGGTAGAAGCTCTCCCCAGGTTCTCTGGCCAACCAGCAGGGCTGTGGTAGCATGTGCCCAGCCACCTGCTCAGAGCAAGATCTAGCAGGAAGAGGAGGGCACAAGAGCTCCGTATCAGGGCTCTGCCAGATAGAGACTGACCCGGCAGGCATGGAAGGGCTCTGCTGCATACACTCCATGGCTGCACGTGCCTGCATGGCTCCCCCTCCTGAAGTGGGTATGGATCTAGCAAACTGCTAGGACACCTGTTCACAGGACTGTCCCTTTCAAAGAAAAGGCAGAGACAGCGTAGCGCTGTGGCACTCACACATGGGGCTGTCCTTTCCACAGAGGGTGCAGAACAAGTAAAGTATAGCACTGGATGCACACAGTTATCCCATTCTGAGAATGTGAGGAATATCACAGTGTTGCGGAACCCGCAGGCAGAACAGGGCTGCCTTGTGTAGAGATCATGGGGTGCTGTTGTGCACACAAAGCAGTAAGACTGGAGGTTAACACTAAAGGTAAAAAAAAAAGAGGGAGAGAGAAAAAGCACAGAAAAAAATAAAAACCAACAGATAACTGAGTATCTTCAAATCACTATAAACAGAACAGAACAAAAACAAAACAAATAACCCTGCTTATCTAGAATCTGTATTGGCTTAAAATATCCTTTAATAAATACAGAATTCTGCCTGACTTTGTGGTGGCACAATGAATAAAGCATTGACCTGGAACACTATGAGTTCATGCTTCCCACACCTCCCCCTTTTTCCCTCTCTCCTCTCTCTAAAATCAATAAATAAAACCTTTATATATATATATATATATATATATATATATATATATATATATATATTATTAATACAGAAAAACTTCAAAGAATTTTAGTCAAAAAAAAAAACTACTGAAAATTCATGAGTCGCAGGCCTACAATAAATGAAACACTACAGGGTGTTCTTCAAGAAGGAAAATGATACCAGATGCAAGTCAGCCATTCAGAAAGAATGACAGCAACAAAAATGATAAACACTTGGGTAAATCTAAACAGATGTTAACCAATAAAAGAGTAATTATACTCTTGTGGGGTTTAAATTTTTATATGTATTCATACTAACACATACAACATGGCAAGAATGTTTGCAAAATTTGGAGTAACTGAAGTTAAACTATACTATATGATCTATGCATTATCTGGGAATTAATGTTACAATCTGGAGGATAATCAATTAAAACATTCTTTCTCAAAGTGTGTTCTTATATCCCAGCAGCATCAAGATCATTTAGTAAAATGCATAATTTTATGTGTCAACTTAATTGGACTACAGGGTATAGACAGTTGATCAATAATTATTCTGGATGATCTGGAGTCTCTAGATGAACTTAACATCTGAATGAGGAAACTGAGTAAAGCAATAGTTTCCCTAATGTGGATGGACCTCATTCATTAAGAAAACATAAATATACCAAAAGGCTGAGTAAGAAGGACCTCCTCCTGCCTCACTGCTGAAGGACCTCCTCCTGCCTCACTGGCCTTCAAACTCTCTTCTTGAGTCCTGAAGCGACCATTTTTCAAACTACAACTTGAACTATTGGATTCCTCGTATTTCTAGCTTGCTGACTGCAGATCTTGGAATTTCTTAGACTCCAGATATACACTGAATCAAAACTCTGGGGGTGGGACCCAGCAATGTGTTTTAACAAGCCTTTTATGTGACTGTTGCATGCAATGTTTGAGAATCACTACACTAAGGATATAACCCTCAACCTAACAGTTCCCTGTTACTTCTCTTTAGTAAATGTTTGTCTCTTTGGTAATATGAATAAAATTGATTAATCACTGCCAATACAAGGAAGGGAAGGAGGAAGGTAGGAAGGTAGGAAAAACAAACAAAAACACATAGACTGACCAGGCGATGGCGCAGTGGCGTTGGACTGGGATGCGGAAGACTCAGGTTTGAGACCCCCGAGGTCGCCAGCTTGAGCGCAGGCCCATCTGGCTTGAGCAAAAGCTCACCAGCTTGGACCCAAGGTCGCTGGCTCAATCAAGGGATTGCTCAATCTGTTGAAGGCCCGCAGTCAAGGCACATATGAGAAAGCAATCAATGAACAACTAAGGTGTCGCAACAAAAAACTGATGATTGATACTTCTCATCTCTCTCTGTTCCTGTCTGTCTGTCCCTATTTATCCCTCTCTCTGTCCCTGTAAAAAAAATAACAAAGAAAAAAACCAAAATAACTTATAAACACATACTTGATGGTTCCCAGAGGGAAGGGGGTGGTGGTACAGGTAGTAAAGAGCAAAGAGGGCCAGATATAGTGACAGGAGATGATCTGACTTTGGGTGGTGGGCACACAATACAATATACAGATCATGTTTCATAGAAATGTACACTTGAAACTTGTATAACCAATGTCAACCCAATAAACTAAAACAAAAGAATAATAAAAGAATATTATGAACTACTTTAACCAAAAGAATGTACCAAAATTGGCACAGGCAAAAAGAAAATCTGGGGAGATCTTTAACTATTAAATTAAAAATTTTATTTAAAAAGTTTCCCAAAAGAGGATATCCAGAATCAGATGCCTTTTTTTGTTTTTGGTAAAGTCTCCCTAATAATTTAGATCAGTGGTTCTTAACCTGGTTTCTATCAAACCCTACGGGTTCGATGAGTCGGTCTCAGGGGTTAGGAGAAGCCTCTGCCGCGGAGGCCAGAATAAAGTAATACCATAATTTGTTGTGAGTTCATGTACTTTGTTGGTTTTGTTCTTTGAGCAAGGTGATGTTCATGCACGGCTCATTTTGTGCACCAGTAAAAAAACATATACCTATGTCTTGAATTTGGGGGAAAAAATCATATTTTATTTATCACTAAAGAAGGGTTTGATGAATACGCATATGAAACTGGTGGGTTCGGTACCTCAAAAAAGGTTAAAAAGGTTAAGATCCACTGATTTAGATAAACAAAGAAAAAACACCAATCTTATATAAAATCTTCAAAACATAAAACGGGTTATCCCTCACAAAGAAATTGGATCCCTTCCAGAAATTCAAGGTTTGTTTAGCACTTAAAAAATAAATGGTCCTTTCAGTATATGCAAAATAAATTCATCAGATAAAATTCAGTACACATAATGAATTCTTGGTTGATTATAAACATAAGAGATTTCTTATATTTGATAAATATTATCTATTTTAGATAGATAGGAAAGATCAAAATTAATGATAAAATATTCCATGCTTCCCATCTGAGATGAAGAAAGGGATGTCTACTCTAACCAGTTCTACAAAAAATAGCACAGGAGGTAATATAAGTCTAGAAAAAAAATCGAAAAGGGTAAGAATTGTAAGTTGGGATAAAACTGCCAATATTCACAGACAAAAATGCCTGTGTACATACATATTCATTTAGAAAGAATTATAAATAAATAAGTAGAAATAATAAGTAATTAACTGTTTCAGGATATTAGTTAAGTACATTGTAATTAATTATTAATTAAAGGTTTCAGGATATTAGTTGGTACACTGAAATTAATTATATATACCAACAAATAATTAGAAAAATAAAATTCATAAAGCAAATAATTTACAACATCAAAAAATATTAAATTCCAGTTTCTCCCTGAAGTTTGAGTAAAATAGTCTAGAATTACCTCTCATCGTAACTAGAAAATTGTGCAAAATACAGAGGACAACTCTTTTCAGACAAAACAGGTAGCACAGACTATAAATCCTTAGAATAGAGAAACAAACGAGTTGAGTCCCATCATCAACCATGTTTTCTGTATGGGGGTATTTCTAATGTGAAAGCAAATATCAAATCCAGCAACCTTTCTGAGTTAACAAAACTAAACTTGTAGTCAGGGAAGTCAAGGTGAGTAGAATTTGGAGGACAGAGTACTCAAGAGGCAAGGGTTATGAAAAGAAATAATTCCAGTGATCTGAGTCATTGGTTAAATGACTATCTATGTATGTGATGCCTAAAAGTTCCAAGGTTAAAAAATAACAATTATCAAGCAAAGAACAATTGTTAAGGACCTGTAGTACAAATATCACCTGCAGCTCAGACGGGGTCAGGAACTGTGTGTTCCCTCTGCCCAGAAAAAAAGAGACTTCATTAAATATATGAAGCATTCAGGAGAAATCTGAATGATCACTTATGCATTAGGAAAATTGCACTTGTAATTTAAAGCTTTCCTAGAAATTTCAAGACAGAGATGGCTAAACAGGTGAATTCTCAAACATTTAGGGATAAATAACACTAAAACAACAGTTGACATTATCTTACACATAGAAAATAATGAGGAAACTATAGATGGCATTAGAACTATTAAGTGAGTTGGGAACAACCTAAACAGTATAGAAAAATAAATCATCTTTCTGTGTACTACAGACACACAATTAAAAACATTCCTTTTTTTATAAAGCTCTACTGAGGTATAATAGACACAGGCAATTGTTTATCTGTTCTCTGTTTATATAGACTTATTTGCATTTTCAATCATTTTTTTATAAATGAAAATATACAGTATTTACTCTTTTTGGTTTGGCTTCTAATTCAATATTGGAAGTTTAAAGTAAAATGTTTAATTTAACATATCATCAAAGACAAAATAAAATTTAAAAAGATAAAAATAAGAATAAGACCTTTACATTGAAGAATAAGTTACTGAGAGAAATTAAAATTTTCAATGACAATAGATATACATTTGGAATATATAAAGAACTCTTACATTTCAGTAAGAACAATCCAATTTTTAAAAAATGGCAAATGATTTCAATGGCCCATAAGCACATGGAAAAAAATAAGCCCACCTAACTTGTCATCATTAATCATTAGGAAAATGGAAAACAAAACCAAAAAAGTTATGACTACCAGCCATTATAAAGTATTATATTAAAATGATTGGAAATACCAAGTGTTGACAAGAATATGGAAGAAATGGAGCTTTTACATTGTTAAGAGAAATACAAATGCGACCACATTGCAAAAGGGCTCAGCAGTTACTTATAAAGACAGGCATTTACAAACGATTCCCAACTTACAATGGGGTTATGACCCAATAAAATTAAATTTCTTAAGTAGTAAATGCATTTCCAAATAGGAACCAACATTCTTTGATAGAGTATATTTGACTTTATGAAAGAAAATGATATGGCAGTGCGATTTCAAACAACATAGTGACAAAAATATTAGATAATGTCATTGTATCATTAAATGGAAAACTTAGGTATGGCATATTACTTATGGATTTTTCAGACAGAAATTAGAGGCAGATAATTCCTTAAACAGGTGTAACTTTACCAGACCTAAAAGGGAATTGAGTCTTAATTTCTTAATTTATCTATTCCAATTTATCTTAGCTCCCCTTGTAGGGATCAAATGGATTACACGTATCAGTGACTTTTGGTTAAACGCAAAGTCTCTTTAAATCAATCACTGTGCATTAGCTAAGAAATCAATAATTATTTTTGTTTCTGTTTGGGTTTGCTTTCTTGTTTCTTAGAAATTTGTTTGTTTGCTTATTTTATTTTATTTACTTATTTATTTTCAAGATATGCACCCCCATGTTTATTGCAGCATTGTTTACAATAGCCAAGATCTGGAAACAGCTCAAGTGTCTGTCAGTAGACGAGTGGATTAAAAAGCAGTGGTACATACACACAATGGAATACTGCACAGACACAAAATAGAAGGTTATTTATTTATTTTATTTTATTCATTTTAGAGGAGACACAGAGAGAGAGAGAGAGAGAGAGAGAGAAAGGGGGGAGGAGCTGGAAGCATCAACTCCCATATGTGCCTTGACCAGACCAGTGCAGGGCTTTGAACTGGCGACCTCAGTGTTCCCAGGTGGACGCTTCATCCACTGTGCCACCACAGGTCAGGCTGTTTGCTTATTTTAAAGCAAACACTCAGTAACTAGCAAATGTATTAAATTCCAGGCTTATGTGTTTAACTGGTGTTGAGCCTGTTGAGTAAGAACAGGGAAGGTCTGGAAAGAATTGCCTTAAATATTCTAGAATATCATTCCCATACTCTTAACGTCAATGCCTTTTGAAAAGTAATAGTTATGACTTATCTAAAGTAATTTAGCAAAGTACAAAATATTTCACCCAGTGTATGTACAAGTCTCATTTATGATCTAGCCTCTTTTTGTTTTTCATCTTATTTTGGTAGGCTAAGTCAGCTCTTGTATATTTTATAATAAATATAAAAATAGCTATAAGAGTTAAGTGAAGTCTACTCAAAGAACTGCATTAACAGGCTATATAAAGGGCTCTAAGTCTAAAAGTTTGTTTAGAAATATGTATTTTTAATTAAAGGTAACAAAAAATGTTACTTCATTAATTCTGGTTCAAAGTCTTAAAAGAATCAAATAAAAGTAACAAGCAGAATATTTGATATGGTATGACAAATCTAAAGCAATAAATTAGTGTGTTTATATTTAATGTAAATGTTTCCATGAGAATATAAATATTCATAAGTAGTTTTCCCCTAAAAATGAATAGGTTTTATGTTAATCCAGTGGCTTAAAAATAGGAATTTTATAACTTTAGAGTTCACAAATATAAATGTAGTTTTGTACGTTAAAGATATTAGATCAGCCTGACCAGGCAGTGAAGCAGTGGATAGAGCATCATACTGACAAACAGAGGACCCAGGTTCAAAATCCCGAAGTCGCCGGTTTGAGTGCAGGCTCATTCGGCTTGAGAGCAGGGTCACTGGTTTGAGTGTGGGATCACAAACATTACCCCATAGTCGCTGTCTTGAGCCCAAAGGTCGCTGGCTTGAAGTCCAAGGTTGCTAGCTTGAACCCAAGGTGACTGGCTTGAGCAAGGGGTCAATCGCTCTGCTGTAGACCCCTGGTCAAGGCACATTTGAGAAAGCAATCAATGAACAACTAAAGCAGTGGTTCTCAAAATTTTTGAAGTTGGGGCATATTTATAATCCTACAAATAATTGTAAGTGCACTATATACAAATTTCTGAGAAATACGTTATAATAATTAAGTTAAATATTAAAGAAAAAGTAGATAAAGTTGAAGTGTGCTTTTATGGTAAGCAAAATAAATACAACAAAATTAAATTTATTCTGACATTAAAAAACATTTGTTACATTTTTTGAGTTATGCTTTTTAG
The DNA here is from genome assembly GCA_037038555.1 of Rhynchonycteris naso. Classification (NCBI taxonomy): domain Eukaryota; kingdom Metazoa; phylum Chordata; class Mammalia; order Chiroptera; family Emballonuridae; genus Rhynchonycteris; species Rhynchonycteris naso. The sequence goes on along the minus strand of CM072998.1, from coordinate 110,880,640 downwards.
AATTTGTAAAAAAGGGGGGTTAAAAAATAAAAACAACAAAAAAGTTATCTTTTTATATATATATAGATACATTCTTAGTAAGATTTAGCAAATTTGGCAGGTCCCGGCATGAATGTGTTGCTTTTTCATTCTTGTGTTTATGAGAAACATGAGCCTGATGTGTCCTAGCAATTTCTTCAATGTTTGGGCATATATTTGAAAGGCAAACTCTCATTTCCTCATCAATACATTGAAGAATTCCTCTTGTGTTGAGTGTAGAAAACCCCCACCATACATATTATCTTAACTTCACACCAAACAAAGGATAGAAGAAACTTGCTCCCAGTCTTTCCGGGGAACATGGGGGGTAGTGTAAACAATCCAGCACCACAGCTTAAAAGCCTTTGCAACCTAATCAGGCAAGTGAGGTGGAGGGTTGGGCAGACTGTCAGCTTACAGCCAATTCCCCACACCTCTGTCCCCCAAAAATCTAAACTCCAAAAACTCTTGGTTTTTTGGTCCCCAACAGGCACATATTTCTTTGGAATACCAGAGGATGCACCTGGAAATCTTCTAGGGAACACCAGTGCGCCCTGGTGCACACTTTGAGAACCACTCAACTAAGGTGCCGCAACAAAGAACTTATGCTTCTTATGTCTCTCCCTTCCTGTCTGTCTGTCCCTATCTGTCCCTCTCTCTGTTTCTGTCACAATAATAATAATAATAATAATAAAAAGACATCAGATAATATGGACTTCTTTCGCATACCATAAATTTTTCCAATTTGGTTGATTTGAGTCAGAAAACATGGTTAAGTCTAGGTTTCACCATTAATTTGTACATAATCTGAATCAAGTTCTATAGTTTTCACATTGTTTTTTGTTTTGTTTTGTATATTTCTGAAGTGAGAAGTGAGGAGGCAGAGAGACAGACTCCCACATGCACCTGACTGGGATTCAACCAGCAAGCCTACTAGGGGGTGATGCTCTACCCATCTGAGGCATTGCTCTGTGGCAACCAGAGTCATTCTAGCACTTGAGGTGGAGGCCATAGAGCCATTCTCAGTGCCCGGGCTAACTTTGCTCCAATGAAGCTTTGACTGCAGGAGGGAAGAGAGAGATAGAGAAAAAGGAGAGAAGGAAGGGTAGAGAAGCAGATGGGCGCTTCTTCTGTGTGCCCTGGCCGGAAATAGAATCTGGGACTTCCACAACACTCTACTGCTGAGCCAGCCATCCAGGGCACAGTTCTACTGTTTTTAAAAATGGAATTATTTTTAACAACATTTTAGAATTTGAAAATTCCTTATTTTATCTATTACATCACCAAACTTTACATCATAATATAAATATCTGTGAGATGTGTAAGAACAGCACTTTTTTTGTATTCCTATCTACTTTTCTTCAGAAAACTTCTCTAATTGACAGTAAGAGAAGACCAAATGCAGCTTGTTGAAGCTCATCAGTCATTATTCTGCTGGTTACTACTTAGGAAAACTTTAACTTTTTTTTTTTAATGTTACAAAATATTTCAATCAGTGTATGTACATGTCTCAATGATGATCAAACCACTTTTTGGTTTCATCTTATTTTGGTAGGCTTAGGTCTGCTAATGTATATTTTATAATAAAACTACTTTGTCCTCCAAAGAAAAAAAAGGAAAGAAGATACATTTAATACAGGTAATCTACCAAACATCAAAGCCTAGCCTAGCCTACTTTAAAACATGCTCAGGACACCTATATTATCCTGCATTGGAAAAAAACAACTATTTGATAATAAAGTGCTGAGTATTTCGTGTAATTTATTCTGCATATTGCTTTCATACCATAATAAAGTTGAAAAATCTAAGTATAATCATTTTAAGTCCAGGATACTTACTATTCAACCACCAATTTCACTCTTAGTTATTTAACTCAAACAGATGTCCTACACTAGGCATGTACTCAAATGTCCTTATTTATAACTCATAGACTCCTTATTTATAACAGCCCCAAACTAGAAAAAATAAACCTCATATGTCTACCACCAAGTGATTGGATAAGTTCTAAATTGTGAGATAGCAATATAACATAACAGTAATACTTAGGAATAAAAAGGAATGAATTACTCACATAAAAAAAATAGACCTCAAAATCTCAAAAGTTGAGTGAAAGAAGGTGTACACAAAAGAAGGATAGTCTGTATGATTCCATCTATGTAAAACCCTAGAAAAGACTAATTTAAGTTACATTATTAAAAAGTGTCTGTCTGCCTAGAGAAGGGAGGGGCTAATTTGCATATGGGGCACAAGGGAACAATCAGGTGATGGATATAGTCTGTCTTGATTTTGGTGGTGATTATATGTATATATAAACTGATCAAAACTCATTAAAATGTACTCAAAATGAGTGTTTTTATTGCATTTAAACAATATAAGCAAATGATTTCAATAAAGTTGATTTGAAAACTAAATACAGAAAAAATGATACAAATATAAAAATTCTTAGAATAAATCAAATAAGAATCATATAAGATGTCAGCATAGAAAATTAAAAATTGTTACTGAAAAACCTTTAAGAAAAACTAAAGTAATAAAAGGGATATAAGATGTTCACAATTTGGAAGTCACCATCATGAAAGGTTTTTATAGATGCAACGTAACTCCAGTTACAATAGATCTATCAAGTCCATTTCGTGCCAAAATTAAAGCTGTTTTTAATTCGTATGTTGTCAAATTAAGTCCATAATCTAAATGTAAGTGCAAAGAATCAAGAATAGCTTAGACTTTTTCGAGAAAAAGGACAAAGTTGGAAAGACCTACTCAATAAGATAATGATCTTTATTAACCACTATAGGTAATTACAACACTATAGTACATGGATAGACAGGCAAATGGGGAGAAACTGACTGTCAAACAAGAATCCACGATATAGGGACACCTGATTTGTGACAAAAGTCACAAAGCATAGGGTTAAGAAAGTTTTACAAATAAATGATGTTGGGTCATCTTGTCATCCATATTATACCCGATCTCATTAAATTCACAAAACTCAATTCCAGATGAATGACAGACCTAAATATAAATAGCAAAGAATAAAGCAGCCAGAAGATAAGGTAAGAAAATATAGGGATATTATGAAACATAGTCAGAAACATAATAAACCATTCTCAAGAATTCTAAACTCTACCTTTGCATCCATGGTGTACTGACTCATTACATTTGAAAGGGCAGAAGGGCATAAAATGAATACAAACAAAGCAAACTGTCATGTATACCTCATGTTTTCAGCTGAGTCCTCTGGCATTGGAGCAACAGTCTGTACAGCTGGAAGGTTTTTGCTGGTAGCACCATTCACAAAACTAGAAGAGGAGGAAGAGGTGGAGGACCCTGAATCCACTGCACCTGTTTCCAAAATAATAATTTTTAGCTTTAAATATATATTTATGTAACAAAATAATTTTTATTACATCATTACTATCCGATTTTGAAGAAGTACTCATCTGAATTTCAAAATAGAATTTAACAATTAAAAAACCATTGGCCATTGATACACTAATAACTACTTATAATTATAAATAATATATGCTACATAATATTCCAGTTGATTTACTTATTTAACCTAACAAAACTACATATTACAAATGGGGTATACATAAAAACATCAACAAATGAAAATAATTTTAGTTAAAATAAGACTGATAAAGCATAAATTTAGGTGTGGAAAACATGTCTGTTTTATGGCTATGCTGTAATATTTGTAGTTTCAAACATTTAAGATATAATTTACAATAAACTGTCTTAGAGCATAAATTTGTGGCACTGGAGCATCAACTGCTTATTTTGGTAGAATGATTACGTAAGAAGGGCTATAAGGAGGATAACTGTACCTGATTTTAAAATGAGTTCTCAACCATATTAAGATGCCATTTTAGAACAGACTTTTCTATAACACACCATGTAAGTACATGAAATAGCTATGGAGTACATGAAATAGCTATGGAGTTGAGAGACATCTATTGTTCCTAAGTACAGATTATCTTATCTAACATTAATTCACATAAAACTGGATTGTTGACTGGGATGTCCACTCTAACACTTATACAACATCTATGTGCCAAAATAGATACTATACAATGGTCCCACTTAGCTGTTGGCCCACAAATTGCGTACATGCACACACACTTTGTGGGCCAACAAAACCTCTAAGAAGGAGGTTTATTCCTTACATTTTATTTTTCAGTTTAGTATTATATACTTTATACTATGACCTCTTGCTACCATAACTTCCCATATCTATTATTAATTCATAAAATAAAAGTTAGAACAAAATAACTTGTTTCATACAAAGATAAAAAAGAGGTGACTTAATTTACCTATATTTTAAAAATAAGGCTTTATTCAATAAATATCAAATGTATATTATTTTCTACTACATTTGCATATTTTTAAAACCTTAAGTTTTTCTGGTATATACTTTGTTTAAAAAGAGCATTTTTATTCCTATTTTTAGAAAGCAAAATTTATATCAAGAATAAGATTGTAAAGTGAATATAAAAATTTTATATAAAGTCTTCAGAGAGGCCAAATATAAATATTTATAATATAGGTAAATCAAAAATATTATATTTTGTAACACAATGTCATTGATGACGTTTACTTGCTCATACAAATATCAGAGTACATTCTACTTACTACACCCCCACAAATGTGTTGTTCATGATATGTCACTCTGGTGGCATGATAAACAAGATAGATACAGAAAGCACAAAGAAGAGCTATGAAATTAATTAGAATGGGAAGAATCTAAGTAATGATAATAGATAGAAAAGTTCAAGGTTATACAGTTTGGAGAAGAGAAGGCTACTATAGTCAGGGAAGAAAAGTCAGGGATCATCTTGCGTTGTATAAATACCTAAAATGGAATCACAAAGATTTGGGTAAGGATTTATTTAGCTATTAATCAAAAGGAACATTTCTGGAAATTTACCAAAATTTTTTTTAAAAGGCTATATTAGGCAGGCTTTTAAATTTTGTAGTCTGGAATTTTCTGTTCCTAGAATCATTAGAAAAATGTTGGACAATAAATGTATACAACTGTAATCTAGGTATATATATTATTATATATCTTGCTTAGTCATATTCATTTTTTATCAAGTTGAAGCTCTTGCATGTCATCAAGGTTCTTAGAGGAGCTCTGCCTTCTCTTAGAGGATTTAGTAAGAAATATAGATTAGAATTCAACAAGTAAACACCACTAATCTATTTTCTGTCACTAAAATATTTAGTGCACCTTATTATTCTTGACAAAATTTACTAAATTTTCCATATAAAACTCAGTGTTCAAATAATCTTTGGTTTTGCTCCCAAATACCTTTCAGCAATCTTATTTCACACAAAGTAAATAGTACTGTGTTTTGAAAAGACTCAAAACAAAAACTAATAGCATCCTCTAAAACTACCGTGAAAAATCATACCTCGAATTATAGACACATTCTGAAAGGTAGTAACATAAAGTAGAACCTTCTTAAAGATTAAAATAACCTTATACAATTAGGGTATTTTATTTTTTAAGATCAAATAAGCAGAAAAATGACAATACAGAAATAAAAAAATGAGGTACCACAAAAATATATAAGGACAATACCTGTTGTATTAATCATACTTTTTGGTGTAGCTCCAGTAGCAGCAAATATATTAGAAGTGCTGCCTATCGGCAGCCCGCTTCCCGCAGTAGTAGCTCCCACAGTGGTCACAGTTAAACTGCCAGGTGGTGGCTTCTTCACAGGAACCACAACACTTCTGTGAAGAGAAAAATGACAGAAAATAATAAGCACAGGGTTTAAGATGAGTTCTAAACCTACCAGGCAGATACATAGAGTCAACATACTATTTCCTTAGTTGTTGTTGTTTTCCTTTTTCTAAAACTGAGCACAATTTCATTGATGAAAACAATGTGAATATTAAGGATATATTGTAAATTGTACCGACTATAATAATTCAGGTAGAAAACATTTATATAGAATTTGGAATTTGCAAATATTTCTCCAGATGGGATGTGGCTATAATCATGAATTTTGGAAAACTGAAACAATGTATGTTCAAATCAGAATATTTTGTGTATAGACACAGGGTTTACATCATAAAATATACATAAAATGTCCATCTTACTCACATTATATTCTCCATGTGTGAAATACTCATAAGACATTTAAAATGCAAATTCTAAATCTTCTTCATAGTAAGACAAAACATTAAACCAAGGAAATCTGGTATTAAATAAGTTTATAGTTTAGGAACAAAATTGAATTGAATGTTATTGTAAGAAAAAAGATAATATATTAGACATTTAGTAAAAATCTATTTAGATTTTAAGCCTTGACTTTTTGAATATAGGAGTATTTTTTTCCATATTTCCTTAGTTTATTTATATTACTTTCATGAAAAAGTCTGAATGTGACATTATGTTAACCTTAATTAATGAATGAATAGAAATATTAGTTTTAAAAAAAAGAAACCATTTGTCTAACATAAATATTTCTTCACAGGAAGCTGCATTCTTCTCAAAGTTTACAGCACTGTGAGTTCATTTTACACATACTCTCAAGCACTACTCAAACATCATTAACTTATTTATCTACAAATGTGATTTTCAACCTTTTTATAATTGCATGGCACACATAAACTAATTATTAAATTTGCAGCAAGCCAAACAATATATAATATTTTTCCTCAACCTGACAAAAAAAAAATTAGGTATAATTTGATTCATTCACAACAGACAGCTATTGTTGTGTTGGCTATTATCATTTTATTAATTGACAATCTAGAGGGAAAGAGGCCAGTGCCCCTAACTAAATAGTCAGGAATGGCATGTTTTAGAATTTCTTGTGGCGTACTGGCTGAAAATTACTGATCCGGAAAATAGATTTAAGAGATGTTTTAAGCTTAACTGTAATGGTTGTAAACTGGTGACCGAAAGTACAAAAATATCCAATCCAAATTAGGTCTTTAAATGTATCTAAGTTTTTAAATTTTCACATTGAGAAGCTTTACTTAAAGGAATCTATATCAATGGCTCATCCTCAAATAAGTACTTCAACTTCCTTAATGCCAATTTTTTTTCAAAGAAAGTTATTTTAATGTCAAAGACTTCTTCAATGTCAAAAATCCAAATCTGTAAGAATTATTATTCTTTTTTGGGGTCCATTAGGCAGAGAATTATTATTCTTAATTTAAGAAATTATTATTTACTATTAAATTTTATTAATTATTATTCTTTAATTTTTGTGACCAAAGGTACTATAACCTTAAATAATTGTATTTATGCCAATTATTTTTTCTTTATTAAATATGGATACTTTGTCCTTTTCTCTTTACTGATAAGAGTCAAATTCATTAGACTCAACCCTAAACTGTCAACTATTTTATTAAACTACCTAAATCACTGGTTATGTTTGCAATCCCTTCAGTGGCCATTGCTCATCCACCGGCTTCATTGATTTCATTGAGAGGCAGTGTGACAAACGAAAATAACACAGGATCTGTAATTATAAGACAAAGTCATAAGAACTAATCACTCTCTAGCTGTATGATCTTGAATTTGTTTATCATTAAAAATAACACAATAAAGGTCACTTATGTCACATAAGAAGGAGGAGGTTAAATGAGACTATTTAAATGGACTCTGTCAATCATGAGTTATCTTACAAAAGTTAGTTTAGTAACTATTGCCATTATCTAAAGTAATTAATTCATTGCCTATACACATCTAATATAATGATCTACATAAAGGTAGATAAAGAAAAGAACAGAATAACACCAGATGGCAACAGAGCAGGCATATCTGCCACTTTCTACCTCCCAAGACTAAATTGGATTACAACTTAATTAAAAAATAATCAAGTTGAAAATACAATTTTTTTATTTATTTACTTTTTTTTTTACAGGGACAGAGAGAGAGTCTGAGAGAGGGATAGATAGGGACAGACAGGAACGGAGAGAGATGAGAAGCATCAATCATTAGTTTTTAGTTGCCCTTGCGACACCTTAGTTGTTTACTGATTGCTTTCTCACATGTGCCTTGACCGCGGGCCTTCAGCAGACCAAGCAACCCCTTGCTGGAGCCAGCGACGTTGGGTCCAAGCTGGTGAGCTTTTTGCTCAAGCCAGATGGGTCCACGCTCAAGCTGGCGAGCTCAGGGTCTCGAACCTGGGTCCTCTGCATCTCAGTCTGATGCTTTATCCACTGTGCCACCGCCTGGTCAGGCTAAAAAACCAATTTTAGATTAAATGAGCAGGAGTCAATAACCAAAGATCACAGAAAGTCACACTAAGACTGGTAGGAGACTTGGAAAGGGCTGACCCACTCCCAGGAGCAAGCGGCAGCTGAGGGTCTGAAGGGACTCTCACTGAAGTGAGGGATGTCCTGACAGGGAAGGGGCCAGAGGCAGAATAAGCATGGTTGAAGCCCCGGACACAGAAGAAAATATTGAACCCCTTAAGAAAAAGAGAAATAGAGAAAATAAAAATACAAGTTAACTATATTTTTAAATAAATAAAAAACATTATGTACTATTACTGTTAAAATTGCACAAATTAAAGCAAACTTAATGTTATTAGAAAAAGTGTAAAGTTGGGGTTTTGCGGGGCCCTTCAGAAGTTGGGGTCCAGGGTGTGTGCCACATGTACCCGCAGTTAAACCTGCCTCTGGGAGGGGCCTAATACCCAGGCTGAGTGCCCCAGCCTAGAGCCTCAGAGCCTAGAAGAGGCACCACCCTAGCATTTGGCTGTGAAAAGCACTGAGGTTTCTGTCTGTGAGAAAGAGACTGAGCTCTAGGAGACGTAGGCTCCATCTTAAGGGGCAAGCACAGGAAATCTTATTCACAGCCACTTACCCTGGGTTAAGGAAGAAGAAGAGCTGAGAGGACTAGAGTTGCCTGAGGAAAGTGTGAAGTTAGTGGCCCAGGGAGAAAGACACCTTGGTAAATGGCCACCGGAAACCCTGTGCTGAGTCATTCTCCAATACCACAGTTGCCATCTTTCTTGGGTGGAGCACCCCTCTGAGCAACATCACCCTGGGGAGAAGCAAATGCTCTGCCTTCGGGAGTCTCTCCTGCCCCAACTATGCAGACTGGATTGTTCTGAGAAGCCACAAAGCAGGGAAACTATTAATGACTCAGTTTTCTGGTATCGAGGTCAGAGTTTACCCTAACAGGCTTCTGAGTCTAAGACTGGTGCTTCTGCACCTCCTGGGAGACTCAGTAGAAACTGAGTGCAAGCAGATTAGATCTCTGAGTCCCAAAGGCCATTCCCACTAGATTTCTGGGAATTTTCACCCTACTTAGGTTTGTGAAAAAAGTCTGAACAGACTGACACTTGGCGTCAAGCCACACCAGCCACCCTTCTTAATCCCTGAATTGCCACAGGCTCTAGACTCTATCAGAGGTTTTTTTTGAGGCCAAGCCAAATAAGCAGTCAGCAGACAGTTTGCAGAAGGCAGGACTCAAGGAAACTTGGACTTTAAAATGGAACTTTCCCCAGGCTCAGTGAGAGAAAATGCCTGCCTACGTGTACAGATCGTATTTCCATGTGCACCTGTGCCCATCCTGAGAACTGGGTCTCATCAGCTCTAAGAACTTCTGCAGAGGGTGCTGTCAGCCCCACTCAATCTGAACCTGCTGCTCACCTTGCTGGGCATTAATAAAATTGAAGTATCCAGCAGGGGCTGAGGGGTTAGGCTCTGGAGTAGAAGCCACTTTCCCTGAACTAAGCTCCTGACGAAGAGGCCCTTGAAGTAGGGCCATGATGGCGAACCCATGACACTCGTGTCAGCACTGACACGTGTAGCCATTTTCGATGACAAGCGGCTACCAGAGAAGTATGGGGCCGCATGCCGAGAAGGATGTTTCATCCTCGGCTTCTGCACGGCCAGGTGCAGTAGCCGAGGATAAAACATTTGCTGTAGTGTAGACACTCTGTGCCGGAGGTCTGTAGGTCAAAACAACAGAACTCCAGCACAGAGCATCTAGTTCTGGAACTTCCGGTTAGGCCGTTTTTCTCGAAGTGACATACCACCCGTTATGCTCGGTTTTTTGGAGAATTTTGATACACCAAGCTCAAAAGATTGCCTGTCGCTGAAGTAGGGTGTCGCACTAATGTTGTATTCCCAACCTCTGCTGCCCTAACCCAACAAGAGGGGTTGGTTTGGTGAGGCCTCTCTAAGCCCACAATACAGTCTTTCTACAGAAGACTCTGTGGGAAGATTAGGCAACTATAAGAGGAGGTGGAGCAGCTGAAAAGTGGAAGCAAATCTTACAGAGCTTGGGGCTTTTACAGAGCTGCTGTCATCTCTAGGCAGGAGGTAGCTGATCGTTATTGGCCCTTCCCACACTACCCAAGCACAGGAAATGTAGATACAAACAGCGAACAGAGAAGTACCTCCAGACACGTAGCCCACAGTGCTTTACAAACAACAGCTGATGCCAACCCAGGAAGAACTAGAACCAACACAGCCAGGAGCAGGTGGAAGACAGCACCAACCCTAGACTCAGCTAACCACACAAGCAGCATGCCCAAAAGAAGAGTCCAACAGGCACCCAACACTGTGGAGAATAAATATGTCCATCAGGACAGACACTGCATAGTGTGTAATACACATGATCAAGGTTGAATCTTAGAGCCAGCCAGTCTAAAAGGATAACCAAAGTTCTGGAAGAAACAACAGCATTCAACACTCATATACAGCAGGAGGGAAATACTACACTCAAGAAGAATTCCTAGAGCAAGTAAATCAGGTGGCCAGGAAAGTAGTACTACCAAGCCCACCTTCCACATAAAGACACCAAAGAAATTGCAAAGTCAGAGGTATGCTACCTCATACACAAAAAAATGGGCAAAGAAATGCAATCCAAATGAATCAAAAATAGAAATGTCCCCCCAAAAGAACTAAATGAAATGAAAGTAACCAAACTACCAGATGTAGAGTTTAAAATAATGATTTTTAAGATGTTCAAGAATCTTAGAGCAACAATGGATGGACAAAATGAGCACCGAAATAAAGACATAGCAAGCATTAAAAGGGACATTGAAACAGTAAAAAAAACCAGTCAGAAATGACAAATACAATATCATAAATGAAGACTACACTACAAAATATGAGCAGGCCAGTTGGATGAAGCAGAGGATCAAATCAGTGATTTAGAGGACAAGATAATCATAAGCACAGAAGCATAGCAACAAAATGAAAAGTAGCACAAAAAGACTGAGGAAACTCTAAAATAGACCTCTGTGACAACATGAAGAGAAAGAACATAGACAACATAGGGGTTCCTGAAGGACATAAGAATGAACAAAGGATAGAAAACCTGTTTGAAGAAATCATAGCTGAAAAATTTCCTACATTGAGGAAGAAAAAAGACACACAAATTCAAGAAGCACACAAAGTTCCTTTAAAGAGAAACCCAAGGAGGCCTACATCAAGATACATCATAATGAAAATGCCAAAGTAAAGAGACAAAAATGAATATGAAAAGCTGCAAGAGAAAAGCAGTTAATTACCTACAGAGGAGGTCTCATAAAGATGACGTCTGACTTCTCAGCAGAAACACTTGATGTCAGAAGGAATTGGCAAGAAATACTCAAAGTGATGCAAAACAAGGACATATATCCAAGACTACCTTATTCAGCAAGACTATTGTTTACAATTGAAGGAGAAATAAAAAGCTTTCCAGACAAAAAAGAAAAATAACTCAAGGAATTCATTACAACCAAAGCAGAACTGCAAGAAATGTTAAGGGGTCTGCTGTAAAAAGAACAAAGGAAAAAAGAAACCAAGAGAAAGAGAATTGTAGATTTAAAGAATAAAATGGCAATAAATAAGTACATATCAATAATAACCTTAAATGTAAATGGATTAAATGCTCTTATTAAAAGACATAGGGTAGCCTGACAAGGAGGTGGCACAGTGGATAGAGCGTAGGACTGGGATGTGGAAGACCCAGGTTCGAGACCCCAAGGTTGCCAGCTTGAGCGCGGGCTCATCTGGCTTAAGCAAAAGCTCACCAGCTTGGACCCAACGTCGCTGGCTCTAGCAAGGGGTTGCTCAGTCTGCTGAAGGCCCGGGGTCAAGGCACATGTGAGAAAGCAATCAATGAACAACTATGGTGTTGCAAGGCCAACAAAAAACTGATGATTTATGCTTCTCATCTCTCTCAGTTCCTGTCTGTCTGTCCCTATCTATCCCTCTCTCTGACTCTTTCTCTGTCCCTGTAAAAGAAAAAATAATACAGGGTCCTCTCATTATGACAGTCTCCGCACAGGATGTTTCGAGTTTACAATGCTCACACCCAATAAACAAAACCACTTAATAAAAAGACATAGGGTAGCTGCATGGATAAGAAAACAAGACCTGTACATCTGCTGTCCACAAGAGATCCACCTCAGAACCAAAGATAAACACAGAAAGTGAAGGAATGGAAAAAATGAAAATGAAAAAAAGCTGGAGTAGCTAATACTTGTATCTGACAAAATAGCCTTTAAAACAAAAGCTATAATAAAGGGTAATGAAGGTCAATAAATAATAATAAAGGGAGCTATCCAATAGGAGGAAATAACCATTGTAAATATTCATGCACCTATTATAGGAGCACCTTAATATATAAAGCAGATTTTGATGGACATAAAGGGTGACATCAACAGCAATACTATAATAGTAGGAGATTTTAATACCCCAATAACATCAATGGATATATCTTCCAGACAGAACATTAATGAAGAAACAATGGACTTAAATGACACACTAGATCAACTGAATTTAATTGAAATTTCAAGATTCTTTTACCCCAAACAGCAGAATATTCATTCTTTTCAAGTGCTCATGGTACATTCTCCAGGATAGACCACATGTTAGGTCACAAAACAAGTCTCAATAAATTTATGAAGACTGAAATAATATCAAGCATCTTCTCTGATCACAATGGCATGAAACTAGAAATCAATTATAACAGAAAAACATTCAAACACTTGGAGGCTAAATACTATGTTATTAAATAACAAATGGATTAACACTGAGATAAAGGAAGAAATAGGAATTTATTTGAAACAAATGATAAAGAACATACAACAATTCAAAACATATGTGACACAGTAAAAGTAGTTCTGAAAGGGAAGTTTTTAGCTTTATAGGTGTATCTTAAGAAGCAAAGAAAAGCTCAAATAAACAACTTACACCACACTTAAAAGACCTAGAAAAAGAACAAAAAATAAAGCCAAGAGGAAGTAGAAGAAAATAATAAAGATCAGAACAGAAATAAATGACACAGAAGTAATAAAAAAGAAATAAAACAATACAAATGATCAATGAAACCAAGAGCTGGTTCTTTGAAAAGGTAAATAGGATTGACAAACTTTTAACCAGACTCATCAAGAAATAAAGAGCGAACACTTAAAAAGAATAAAATTAGTAATGAAAATGGAGAAGTAACAACTTACACAGCAGAAATACAAAGGACTGAAAGAAAATATTACAAAGATCTATATTTCAAAAAATGGGAAAAGACTAGGAGAAATGGATAAATTCCTAGAAACATACAATCTTCCAAAACTCAATCTGGAAGAATCAGAAAACCTAAACAGATTAATTACAACAAATGAAATTAAAATGGTTATCAAAACACTCCCAGCGAACAAAACACCCAGACTGGATGGCTTTACAGGCGAATTTTACCAAACATTCAAAGAAGAACTAACACCTATCCTTCTCAAACTATTTCAAAAAATTCAAGAGGAGGGAAGAATTCCAAGCTCCTCTTATGAGGCAAGCATTGTCCTCATTCCAAAACCAGGTAATGACACTAGAAAAAAAGATAACTATATGCTAATATACCTGATAAACACGAATGCTAAAATTCTGAACAAAATATTAGCAAACTATATCCAGCAATGATGAACATAGATGCTAACATTCTGAACAAAATATTAGCAAACCATATCCAGCAATACATCAAAAAGATCATACATCATGATCAAGTGAGGTTTATTCTGGGGACACAAGGCTAGTACAATATTAGTAAATCAATAAAAGTTATTCAACATATAAACAAAAGGAAGAATAAAAATCAAGTAATTATATCAATAAACGTAGAAAAAGCATTTGATAAAATCCAGCATCAATTCATGATCAATACTCTTAGCAAATACAGAGGGAATACAGGGAATATATCTCAACATAATAAAGGCCATCTATAAGAAACCAACAGCCAACATCATACTCAATGGGCAAAAATTAAAAGCAATCCCCTTAAGATCAGAAACAAGGCAGGGGTGTCCCCTTTCACCACTCTTATTAAACAGAGTGCTGGAAGTTATAGCCACAGCAATCAGACAACAAGAAGAAATAAAAGGAATCCAAATTTAAAAAGTAATAAAATTATCATTATTTGCTGATGACATGATACTGTACATAGAAAACCCTAAAGTTTCAGTAAAAAATTACTAGACCTAAAAAAACAACAACACACACACAAAAAAAAGAAAACTACTAGACCTGATAAATGAATTCAGCAAGATGGCAGAATATAAAATTAATACTAAGAAATTAGTGGCATATTTATATTCCAACAATAAACTGTCAAAAAGAGAAGTTAACCCCCCTTCACTACTGCTCCAAAAAATAAATAAATAAAGTACATAGGAATAAATTTAAGCAAGGAGGTAAAAGAATCGTATTCAAATAATTATAAAACTTTAAAAAAAGAAATCAAGAAAAATCCAAACAAGTGGAAGCATACACCCTGTTCACAGATAGGAAGAATAAATATCATTAAAATGTCTACAGTACCTAAAGTAATCTATAAATTCAATGCAATTCCATTAAAATATCAATGACATACTTCAAAGATATAGAACAAATATTCTAGAAAATTATGTGGAACCAAAAAAGAACACAAATAGCCTCAGCAACCTTGAAAATGAAGAATAAAGGGGAATGTATCACACTTCCTGATATCAAGTTATAATAGAAGGCCACTGTAATCAAAACAGCTTGGTATTGACATAAGAACAGACCAATAGAACAAAACACAGAACCGAGAAATAAATTCATGCCTTTATGGTCAATTGAAATTTGAGAAAGGAGTCAAGAACATACAATGTAGTAAAGAGAGTCTCTTTAATAAATGGTGTTGGGAAAAGTGGGCTGGTACATGCAAACACAATGAAACTAGACCACCAACTTAGACCATTCACAATAATAAACTCAAAATAGATAAAAGATTTATAAGTAAGTTGTGAAACCTTAAACATCTTGGAAGGAAACATAGGCAGTAAACTCTCTGATATCTCTATTAGCAATATTTTTGCCAATTTATCTCCATGAGCAAGTGAAATAAAAGGCAAAATAAACAAATGGGACTATATCAAACTAAAAAGTTTCTTCACAGCAAAAGACATCATTTACAAAATAAAAAAGACAGCCCACACAATGGGAGAACATATTCGTCAATACTTCTAAATAGGGATTAATAACCAAAGTTATAAAGAACTTCTAAAACTCAATACCAGGAAAGTAAACAATCCAATTAAAAAATGGGCAAAAGAACTGAATAAACACTTCTCCAAAGAGACATTCAGATGATCAATAGGCATATGAAAAATTGTTCAAAATCACCGGTCATCAGAGAAATGCAAACTAAAACCCAAGTGAGATACCACCTTGTACCTGTCAGAATAGTGCTCATTAACAAATCAACACACAATAAGTGCTGGTGAGGATGTGGAGAGAAGGAACCCTCCTGCACTGCTGATGCGAATGCAGACTTGTGCAGACACTGTAGAGAACAGTATGGTGTTTCCTCAAAAAATTAGAAATGGAACTAACTGGCCTTTGACCCAGCTATCCAACTTTTAGTAATATATCTACAAACACCAAATCACTGAATCAAAATAAGATATGCACCCCAATGTGTACTACAGCATATATCTGGAAACAACCCAAGTGCCCGCCAGTGAATGAGTGGATAAATAATCCATGGTACATATACACAATGGAATACTATATGGCTGTGAAAAAGAAGGAAATCTTACCTTTTGTGATGGCATGGATGGACCTGGAATCATTATGCTAAGTGAAATAAGCCAAGCAGAGAAAGACAAATATCATATGATCCCACTTATGTGTGGAATCTAATGAAGAAAGTGAAGTAAGAAATGGAATAGAGGTAGATGCAGGGTCACAGGGAGCAGAGGGACATATGTCAGAGAGAAGAAGAATGAGAGAAAGGAAGCAGAGCAGGCAAAGGGATTAGTGAAATTATATATACATAACACACAGATACAGATAACAGGACAGCAAATCCCAGAGGGAAGAGAAGAAGGGATTTAGGGGGAGAGAAATAAAAGGGGTATAACGGGGAACATTTGTTGGGGAGTGAGGGTGTTATATTGAATGGGACACTTGAATCCATGTTAATGCAATAAATTAAAATTAATAAAAATAAGAAAAAAGAAATTGTAATTTTAGGTTTATCTTTAAACTTCTAAACTAATGTTGAGATGCACATTTTCACTGGCTATCTAGCAAGAAAATAAAATGATCAAATCCTGACTTGAAAAGAAGTCAATAGTGAAATACTTCTTTTTCCTACATCTCTCGTTAAAATCTTTATAGATAAAATAAAGAAACACGGGCAGATTGGTGGTATGTGAGACAAATCTACAGATAGTAGAAAAACTATTACAAAAATTTCCTAATTAACAGATCTACCTACTTTGGGCAAAAACTCTCTGTAAGATTACCACATGAATCTTGTCAAGCGCTGAGGCTATGAGAACTAAATCAGAAAAATTAATTATATGAATGAAAGGAAAAAAAATTTAATCTCAACCACCTTTAACAATGGCTTATAAATAAATGCAAACAACATTATATTCTTATCTACTGAAAAATGAAATCTGATTTAATATCAATGTTTGTGAAAGTCTCCAGATACTTCATTGACAGCAAACCAGCAGAGTATGACAGCATGACATGTACAATATATAAAGACTGTGTAGCACAGTGGCCAATAGCCCAGTTATTAATGCCAAGCAAATCTGAGTTAGAATTCTGCCTCCAACAATTACTAAGATATGTGGTATTAAGCAAGTACATCTCTCTAAGTTCCATTCACTTCACCTTCAAAATGAGACTCACACTACTTTGAACTTCATAAGACTGTTATAGAGATAAGAGGATAGAATGTGTATAAAGTGCTTAGCACTGCACCGTGAATATTGTAAGCAGTCAATACATTTTAGCTATTATTAGTATTTTCATGACTCCCTAAAGTGCTGAGGCAATCTAGGTCTGTATCAGTACCCAGAATGAAAGAAGCAATAAACTTGATATACTCTGGGGCTGTCAGTCCTCATAAACAAAATCCTATGTGTGGTTTTAGGCACTATCTTTCAAGAATAATGACTAAAAGTATCATGTCCATAGAGGATGATTAGAATGACAGTAAATTTGGGTAACAAGTCATTTGAGAAAAAGCTGACTTAAAAATTATTTTTAAAATTTCTACCAATTAAAAATCTGAAGGGTATATGTTAAGAAAACAAGATGAAACTTCCATGTATCTCCAACTAGCAAATTAAGACAAATAAAAAGAAGAAATCCCTAATAACCTTTATAATGTCCAGTTTCTAATCACTGATGTGTTCAAATGGCTAAGATGCTAATGTCACAAGGGTGTGCTGAGATGGGTGGAAAACTGGCTTTAACTGTTCTCTCAGATTCTTGCTCTGTCTACAAATTTATGCATTTATAAAACGACAGGCAGTCTCTGGGTTACTAATAAGATAGGTTCTGTAAGTTTGAAAATGTTTAAGTATTTATATACATAGAAAGATAAAAATAAATACTATATTAAGACAAACATGTATTTAAGCTGCACTTAATAGGTAAATGTACCTGCTCCAAATTATATACAAATCCAACTGAACCTATCGTGTTTGTAACCTAGGGAACTATTTCCCCTTTAATTCTTATGGCCATATTGTTTATATGGAATAAGAGGACTGTATACATTCCTGTACCTAATAGTATTTCTTCACCAACACTACTCACTCCATAACACCTGAAATTACTCTGTGTCCTAAGAAATATATTTTACAAATAATTTGAAAATTTATATTTATTGGCATGTACTAATAACACATTTATTATATTTTGGAAGGTTGTTATGTATTTTCAAATACTTGCATATGAAACTAAACATTTCCACTCTTACATAATCTTCTATAAGGTTGTTACTCAGCGTTTGCCACTAGGTTATCTGTCCCACCTACTCTAAAAGGCTTACCTAGAACTCTGCTCTACCCATTTGGCAATTCCCTGAAATATACACAAGTTTTTGGAGTATATACATATTTTCTAGGGTGAGCATATAATTTTTATCTGGATTTCAAAAATATAGCCACATAAAAGTTAAGAGCCTCTAACCTAAACTATACCCATATTCCACTCTTCTTCTAGATCCACTATTTATACTGATGGAATCCTAGAATCCACTACATTATATAACCTACAGATTGCATTTTCCTATATTAAAAATACTCTTCCCATGTTTTCCCCACACAAGTCCACACTTCTGTCCCATACCTTTAAGATAGCAAATTATAAGGAAGTAGATAAATTCCCTTATATACATATAACCTTCACACACTCCAAGGTTGTAAGGGTTATCATCGAAATAGCACAAGCCAGGAAATCATGCAATCTAATTCACTTCAACAAAGTGTTCCATTGAGTGATTAATTATATGTTTTTCAATCTTTTAAGTGATACATAATACATATAATCACAAATCCTTCTATCATTGGATTTATCAATGCCAGAGATTTGTGGTATGATCTATGATTGATTCATTAATTTAACAAATATTTATTGAGCACTATCACATGGCAGGGTGGGGGGTAGGGACTGTTCTAAGCTCTTAGATATAGCAATGTATAGAACACATAAAACTTTCTGCCCTCATGGGATTTAAATTCTAATAGAGAGACAGAAAATACAACGTAGATGAATAAATACACGGTAGTATATCAGGTAGTAAATGCTATGAGAAAAATAAAGCATGAGGAGTAGTTTTGGACAGATTGCTAAGAGAAAGAACATTGATTAAAAGGTGGTATTTGAGAATACACTGAAGGAGGTAAAGAACAAACCATGAGGATATCTAGGGAAGTGAGTCATGGGCAGAGGGAAGAGGATGTAGGCTAGTGAGATTTGTGTGACATTCAGAGTTGTAAGAGATGAGATGAGAGAAGAAATAGGGGCTCACATCATGGGTCCTTGTAGCCCAATGGCTTTTTCGTAGAGTGATACCAGCAGCCATTATAACCTTATGAACAGGGGAGGAACATGATCTTGGGTTGTCACATGATCACTCTGGCTGCTATGTTGAGGATAGACTTAAGAGGAACACAAATGAATGGTGGGGGGAGATGGTTAGGAAAATACTACAATAATCCAAGCAAGAAATAATGGTAATTTGAATTGGAATGGCAAAATGAAAGTGGTGAAAAGTGGGTCAAATTTTGACTATATTTAAGAAGGTAGAGCAACCAGAATTTGCAGAAGACTGGGTATGAGTGTGAGAGAGAAGTCAAAGGTGAAGTAAAGACTTTTGCCTTAAACAACTGAGAAAACAGAGCTGCTACTAAGCAACAGGGAAGACTATGGTTAGAGCAACGTTTAAAATAACTGGTACCTTAGTAATCATCCACGTAGTGATGCTGAATAAGCAACTGGATAAATAAGTCCCTAATTTAGGTAAGAGGTTTGGGCTGAGACATAAATTCAGCTGTCAGCAGCTCACATGCTATTTAATGTGAGGGAAATGAATGAAATCACCAAAGAAGTGGGTGCAAATGGACAGTGGAAATGATCCAAGGACAGAATCTGGGGGTCTCAATTAATTAGTTCCATGAATTTTGTAAAGAGAATAGTACTTTTTCTGTATACCTCAAGATTTGTTTAAGTATAAAGTGAGATACTTACTGAAGATGAGAAAGGGCTTTTCAATGGTGGCTCATTAATGAAAATGAGTTTCATAATTACTGATGGCACCATGGAAAAAATCCCTTTCTTATCTATGTCCCCTCCCTCTTTTCTGTAACTCTTACTGAGCACTGACAGGTTAAAGGAACACAACTATACTGACATTTTGGGGATACAGAGACAAGTAAGACACACCCATGTCTTAGAGATACTTGAAGGAAATAAAAGAGACCAATCAACTGTGCAATATGTTTCAACAACTGCTCTGGACCAGAGTTATGCACAAGACCATTTAGAACACAAAAGGACCCTGACCTGTAGTGGCGCAGTGGGTAAAGCGTCGACCTGAACACTGAGGTTGCTTGGTCGAAACCCTGGATTGCCCAATCAAGTCACATACCAGAAGCAACTACTATGAGTTGATGCTTCCCATTTTTCTCCACAACCCCCCTCCCGCCTTTCTTTCTCTCTGTCGTCTCTAAAATCAATAAATAAAATCTTAAAAAAAAAAGAACACAAAAGGTTTGGGAAGAGTGGGATGAATCTGGAAGAATCAATAGAAACTAGTCAAGAAGAGAAAAGTTCAATAGTAAAAACTTAGTCTAAGATATGAAATAACAGCAGACCGAAGGAACTCTGAACAGACCCATACATCTGAAAAAAGTGAGGACTCTCTATCCAGACTCAGAAGTCCATGCTGTACTGGGTAGTAACATGAATTTATTTCAGGTCTGTATCTAGGAAAAATGTCACTGGCATAAATGGAAAAACTACAGTGGGGAAATAGGGAGGCCAGGCAGGAGGTGACAGAAGAAAGGAACGAGAGCTGCCCAGGCCTCAAGTGAAGCAACAGCTTTGGGAACAGACGTGGTCTAGCTATTCTGGCAATCGGATCATTTAACCAATTTCAAAATAAGTCATCTGCTACTTATTTGAGACTAATTATAAGGCAATCTCATTTACCATAGAATTTTGAAACTTTACAGGATGAGGTAAAAATAATGCATTATTCTGAATATGGAAAACTGAGTCCCAGAAAGCCAAAGACAATAAAGGTGACACAACTAATTACAAAGAGACCCATTATTAGTAGTCTTTTCTCCTAACTTCCACATTATCACTCTTCCCTAACAAGGTTTATAGATGTTAAACATTTATCTTGAAAGAAAATATTGAAACTTAGGAGAAAAACAATCTGGCACTGATTTTAGTATGACATTACAATATATTGACACTAATGAGAAACCACAGGATTACTGCTATGATGTTTTCATGTTTTATGAGTCCCTATATATTTAGAATACCAACAGAAAGAAGACATATAAAAAATAATTGAGTTTTTTATTCATCTGCCCTTCATTTATTTTTTTTTATTGAGTTTACTGGGGTGATATTGGTTAATAAAACCATGCAGGTTTCAAGTGTACAACTCAATAAAGCATCATTTGCACACTGCATCATGTGCTCACATCTCAAAGTCAAATCTCTTTCTGTCTCCATTTATGCCCCCTTTGCACACTTCCAACTCCCCCCACCCCCTATCCCTCTGGCTATCACCACACTCTCCTCTATGTCTTTGTCTCTTTCTCTCTCTCCTCTCTCTCTCTCTCTCTCTCTCTCTCTCTCTCTCTCTCTCTCTCTCGTGTGTGTGTGTGTGTGTGTGTGTGTGTGTGTGTGTGTGTATGGCTTAATCCTTTCACCTTTTCATCCTGCCTGCCAACTCCCCTCCCTTCTGACAGCTGTTAGTGTATTCTATGTGTCTATGTTTCTATTTCTATTTTGTTTTTTAAATTATTTTGTTGATTAGATTCTACATGTAAGTGAAATCATATGGTACTTGTCTTTCTCTGACTGGCTTATATCACTTAACATAATGCTCTCCAGGTCCATCCATGCTATTGCAAAAGGTAAGATTTCCTTCTCTTTTATGGCCAAGCTGTAAACAGATGCATTTTTTCAGCTCACTGACTGCCTATATAATAGACAAAAGCAACAAAACTGGGGAAATTAGGATATCATCAAATTTCTATCTGCTAGCAATTGGCCTTAAAAAACTCTACCCAGGACTCCCGAAACATAGCAAGAGCTGGAATTTCAGTGGCTACATATCATAAAAACTGTGAAATGTGAAGAGTGAGAGATTTTTAATAAATTTGACTCACATTTTACCTAATCAACACATTTAAAAAAATAGAAATCTACAAGAACAGAAATTGAAATTCTCAGCAATAATTATAATTTTTCATAATCTCACTTAATTCTACGTTTAGAAAAATCAATGTACATAGGATTCTATGAAAGGTATAAAAGTATTCTTTTAGACAAACTCATCCTTAGCACTGACATTAAAAATGTTATTGTTGCCTGACCAGGCGGTGGCGCAGTGGATAGAGCATAGGACTGGGATGCGGAAGACCCAGGTTTGAGACCCGAGGTTGCCAGCTTGAGCGCAGGTCCATCTGGCTTGAGCAAAAAGCTCACCAGCTTGGACCCAAGGTCGCTGGCTCCAGCAGGGGGTGGCTCGGTCTGCTGAAGGTCCGCGGTCAAGGCACATGTGAGAAAGCAATCAATGAACAACTATGGTGTCTCAAGGGCAACGAGAAACTAATGATTGATGCTTCTCATCTCTCTCCGTCCCTGTCTGTTTGTCCCTATCTATCCCTCTCTCTGACTCTCTCTGTCCCTGTATATAAAAAAAATGTTATTGTTAATGTTTAAAAATTAGAAATATTTAGCCTAAGCTTCTACTTTGGTTTTAATAATATGAAGGTCATCTATATTGATTTTTTAGTCCTAAAATATTTACAAAATATATATATTTTTAATTTTCTCTTTTTTCCTTTTTACTGAATTTATTAGAGTAACATTGGCTGACAAAATAATACAGGTTTCAAATGCAATTCTCAGAGAATGAAACACTTGGAAGAAGGATATTAAAGTTTGAGGGGGAAAATGCAGACTACTTTGCCTGAACTTCTCAAACACAGAAATTTGAATATAAGCAAATTTGCAAAATCCTAAAGGATGAAGTATTATCATATAAGGTAAATGTTTATTAGCCAGAGAAACAACACATTTATATGATATTTGTAAAACCTCAGACTTAAAACAATTTTCTAAAGATCATAACAGTTAAAATGTTTGGAGAAGCATATTGTCCTCTAATCCCCTTCATTTTGTCTTGTCCAAACAAGGGGGGATTTCATGAATCTTACTGGAACTAAGACTGAGTTAATCACAGAGATATATCAAATTCTCCAAAGATTAAAAATATGTGAATATATAGAATTAAAATTAAATTTATAAAAAAAATATAGCACAGCTAGGATTTTTATAAACCAGAGACATATAGAGTAGTATAAGAAAACAGTATTTGGGGAAACTTCACAACTTGATTTATGAGATGATTAAGCATTTTTGTTAGAAATAAAACCATAATAAATATTTCTCTTTGCTTCATGGTAACAGATTATTAGAAAAGCTGTTCTAGTTGGGCAATTGTAATTCCTCTATGCATAGAATGTTTCTCACTGTACAACAGAACTCGAGGACGTCTAGCATGTTCAGTGCTTAACAGTTTATAAATATACATCTGTTAGGGCCACTCAACATCATTGAAGACACACCTGAGTTGGCACAGATGATGATGGGAGGAAATGGGAGAAAAGGAATTAGCTCCTTCCATATATATAAATAAAAATATTTATATATTTCATAATATAATCTATGAAAGATTTAAAACCAAAAGAAAAAAGGGTCATTTAAGTTTGGTTTAAATGTTTCTAAAATTTGATGGTGCAGTTTATCTAATGAAATAGATTGCAAAAAATAAACAATAAACTTAGAAATACTGAAATTTCTCAGTGCTCCATCCTAAGTGGTGAGAAACATCCTATGCAGAACCTAAGTTAATACAATTCAAATCATATCAATTGTTTTAGGAGGCTATTTCCAAATTTACAGTCTAGAATAAAAAGCACATTTTTGTAATAGAATAAATAACTATTGGTTAACAGAAGTGAAGTCCTAAGTGATTTCCATGGGGACTATACAATAATATTATGATTAGTTATAAATAAATTGACAACTAGGTTTACAGCTATTTTCAACTAAAGGTAATCTGATGAATGCATTACTGGTACAGTAAGACCCATGATAATTCCATGTGTGAAGCTGGTATTATATAGGACTTTGCTTTGAAAACCTGTCATCTTGGATCTTCTTTTCAAAAAATTCAATCTGCTGTTCAAAGATGTCATAATTTGGGTTTATGCTTCACTGTACTGCTTCAGAAATGTTTTTATATACTCCAGTATATAACTGTAGCGCTTCTTAAGACAGATGAGGCAAATGAGGGCAATATTTTGGAAATACAATTAAAAAATGCAGTTGTCCAGAAGCACTTGTGGGGATGACATCTCTGAAAAGCTGCTCAAAGCCCCAGAGTTTGAAGTTACATTTTTGATGTTGTCACTCTCAATCTATTGAAGGGCTGACAGACAATCAAACCCGTCTGGCTGGCTGGCAGCTCATTTTGCTGGCAGTTGGCAAACAATTAGACACACCAATTTGTGCCTCCTGATGACATTAAAGCATGAAACTAAGTTGTATGCATGGCCTAGTGATTTGTGTGAAAGCATTTCAAAAATAATACTCTCTGCTGTGGCAACTCATTTCAGACTGCCACCTCCCATTACAGCCATGAGCGGTGAAGACGACAGACTTGAGTTACGTGCGTGCAAGGCCGCTTCTGTTCAATCCGTCATCAGCGCCCCCGGAGACCTCAATCCCCTCCTTTCATCAATATCATCTCATTATTTACATTTGATAGTACTTGAGCTACTGCATATATTAATGAGATTGGAGACCCTGCTCCTAAAAGAGAACTGAAATATGCTTTGTGCACCTCCATTTCATTTCTACTTCCTCAATTTAGAATAATGATTCCACTCCCAGAGCATTTTGCACAAAAGCTACCAAGCACAAATCAAAGAGTTCTGGTTTTTTTAAAGAATATCCACAGAAGTGTAATAAATTTTGAGTAGCTAAGAATATTGGCAATCAGGTGATTGCTTTGCTAAGGTTTATTGAAAATAAGTTGCTCTCACAATAATTCAAGTTAAACCAAAACAGTTTAACTTAATTTTTATTCCATTGGATTCTCTTATGCTAATTACAATAATGCTCAGTATGTACTGCTTTGAATTTTAACAACATTTAAATATTAACTAAAATGAAAATAAACACAATTTTCATTACCCTAAATTAAATTATTGTAGCATTATTTATAAAACTATATAATCAAAGATACTTACATGCATGCTTATATGCACTCATAAACACACATGACCAGATATCCAGGGACCATAATGCAAATGGGTAAAGAGGACATCAATATGACATGGCATAAGGAACATCCAAGAAACTATATGAGTGAACATCCAAACATTAATACAAACTATTTAAAAGAGAAATATCTGTCCATATTTATACACTCTCTCTTTTTAGCTTTTTAAATTTTTTGACATTTAATGCATTTTAGCTTAAATGGCAAATATTTGCAAACATTTTTATCTTATTACTTTTAAGTTGTTAGAAGACAGAATATTTTATTCATCTTTATATCCTACATAATGACTAGTGCCTTTTATATTTTCACAGTAGACTTTTAAGAAACATCTGTAGGACACTGATTAAAAGTTTAAATTATATTTACATACAAAAATGATAGTTCATCCTAACTGAAAATGGCTTTACTGCCATACCTCCATCCCTAAACACCAAAAATTATTATCTTTAATGGAGACAAAGCAGTTTGACTAGTGTAAACAAAAAGCAATACGGAATAGATACTATATTTTGACTATATACAGGGTGGAACAAAAGTAGATTTACAGTTGTGAGTTTGCAAAACACAAATTATTTTCTTATATTATTAATTATTTAACACTGTATTGTTTTTCACACAAATAACTATAAACCTATTTTTGTCCCACCTTGTATTTATTTTGACATTACACATTAAGAAACATTTGATTTGCTAACTTGATATTTGCAATCTAAAAAAAGAATTGCTTGACAATCACTTCATAGACATATTTACATTCTTTTTGTAGGTAAAAGTGTTTTGAACATGCAGAAGATTAAAAAAAATGGTGTGTAAACATAATTTGGAATATGCATCAATCCCACTATCAAAGTTAAGTAATATTGTTAGCCCTAATAACTATCCTAAAATACAGATGGGGCCATGTTATAAATCGTTTAGAACCCTAAAATGACTTTCAGCAATATTTACTTTCCAATACAAGCCTCAGCATATCGCTTTTGCACAGATAAATTCCATAGGAAGATAAGACACATTTAAAAAACATTTCCATATATCTGTATTTAAAACTCAAATTTGAATTTTATTACTTAAAGCAGGCTATACTACTCAACAATTATTATAATGTTCAATAATTTTATATTGGAATTCCAGAGTCAGACTAGATCTTGGAGAAATCTGGCCTATCCCCTGCCCATTTATACACGTGAAATAATTAAGTCCAAAAAGATGAAATGACTTCCCCAGTGCAGTCACTTGATGATCGATTATAATCAGAATCTGAGTTTCTCTATTTCCAACTCAATGTGATAACCTTTTTGTCAAACTGAATCCCCTTTTTTGAGCCATATTACCAAGATACTACTATGATATGAAATCAATCAAGTTGACCTGTCACTTAGTCTTTGCAGTAAGAATCTACTTTAATAAATACAGTGTTTTCGTGATTCCTTAATATTTTTAAATTAGAAGACTCACATGTCCCTTCCATGTCCAGATCACCGTGAATGGTCAGGTCCACACCTACCTGTCAAAGGAATGAAACTGCACCGGGAGGATGGCGTGCGGTTCTCTCCTCAGGGCTGGGTCCGGGTATGGGATGGGCTCAGGACCACATTCTGCAATTTCAACTGGAGCAGCCACAAGACTTTTCAGTATTTCCTTGACGTTGATGCCTTTGGTCTGACTGATGCTTGATATGGATGGTGCGGGCTTCAACATTTCGCTGGGGTTCTCAGTTAAGCTTTCTTGGGATTTTTTCACTTCCGACGACAAAGTGGACAGCAGCTCACTCATGGCGTCAGGGCCAGTGCCAGGCTCTAATTCTGCCCCATTCAAGATGCTAGCCACTTGCTCCTCTCCAATTCCTGAATCTGTATGAGGAATGGTGCTCTCTAGCTGAATCTCTCCACTAGGGGTTGGCGTTTCTTTTTCCTTTATAGCATCTGGAAATGCAGCAGGTGTTTCTATAATGAAAGAAAATGGTTAAAACAAAAAGCTTAAGTGGAAACCCAGTATTTTTAATAAAATATTTTCACAGATTTGAAGAAATTAAACATGTAATAAACAATCTGCTATCTGGATGTGTATGACAACACAACTGGGTTAGAACATATTCATATGTAACTGTCATTTTGATTTGTAACTATCAACAGAACCCTGTTTCACTTATAAATCATCTGGCATTTCAAAACCCATGGCTTTAAAACACAAAGAAATAGTTCCTACCCAAATATTCAGAGCAGCTTATAAATAATTATTATACACTTCCCCTTTTAGCCTTACCTTCTTAGCTAAGAATATGAGATTTTTTTATACTTCTCTAACATTGCCCTTAAAAATGTCATTTTTATATCTTTTATGGTATTTCAATAACTAATAAGTCTAAATAAAATTTTTAAGCTAAAGATATCATTTTAAGTTTGCATGCACATAATACATAAACTTCTGAAGAGTAAATTGTAAAAAGCATGTCAAATGATTAGTTCAAAATGATAGTTTAATAAGAAAATAATGCCATTCAAGAATTTAGCCTACATGAGACTTTAAGAATAATTATTTCAGAATACTCATTTTAATGAATAAATATAAATTTCAACTTATGATAACATAATTGAAAAAATATAGGTATGAAATACATGTATAACACTGCCAATTAAATTAGATAAAAAGAAAAAGACCTTTAAATAATTAAATTCATATGAAATCTCATTATAGCATAGTTAATATAATAAAGTTCACCATATAATAAAATGTTGTCAATTTGTACATCATGTTCAGTTTATCTAATCTACAGTATGATGGAGATGATAAAAGATCTTAATGAAGTCACATTGAAAAAGAATATAAGATACTACATGTAAATTTTTTACAATTTGGCATTAAAGTAGATATCTAGTAAATATTTGCTATTTAGAACTAAAGTCTTCATATTACTTAATATCCTTAATATACGATATTTATTCAAACTAACTAAAATATACATCTCTCACATTCAGTGTTATACTTTCCCACATATTTACTATAGGTACATATTAGTTTTGATAGGTATATGTTTGATTGGATGTTAAAGTTGAAAGAAGAAAATATTAATTAGTATGATAATGATAATATTCAACACTGGATGACCACATGAAAAATAGAACAGACCTCTCCCTTTGTTGATCCCAAGACTGAACATTAAAATAACTTCACAAAAGTTTTGAGAAGACAAATCATTTCAATAATACTACTGGTGCAGCACTACAGAAGGGAAAACTTAAGAAGATAACATTTTACATTCTTTATAAAACCTTGTGGCAAAGATTAAGACTTAGAATAATGCCATTAGGAATAAATAGCAAGAGAAGGAATCAAGATGCTTATAGAATACCTAGCAAATGAAAAAGAATAGTGTAGCCCTGGCTGGTTGGCTCAGAAGTAGAGTGTTGGCCCGGCGTGTGCAAGTTCTAGGTTCAAATCCTGGTCAGGGAACACAGGAAAAGCACCTATCTGCTTCTCCCCCCTTCCCCCTCCTTCCTCTGTCTCTCTCTTCCCCTTCTGCAGCCAAGGCTCCATTGGAGCAAAGTTGGCCTGGGTGCTGAGGACAGCTCCATGGCCTCTGCCTCTGGTGCTAGAATGGCTTCGGCCACAATGGAGCTATGCCCCAGATGGGCAGAGCATTGCCCACTGTTGGGCTTGCAGAGAGGATCCCAGTCAGGCGTATGCAGGAGTCTATTTGTCTGCCTCCCACTTGTAACTTTGAAAAAACAAAAAAAAATAAATTAGTGTGATGCCACTAATTGAGGAAGGAAGCAAAAGAGGAGTGTATTTGTTCAGGAAAATACTGAATTTTGAACCAATTAAGTCTGCACGATCTCTGAGATATTATACATGTAGTCAAGATAAGTATAGCCATTTATTTTGGGGTCATTTAAACTGAGGCGCTAGTCAGAGACAGGCTGTTGGATGCCAGATGCCTCTTTTCCTTACTGTGTTTCATTGAGCCTAATTGAGTTCATCTAATAAATTTTGGGGAAATAATGGGGTTAATTCAGCAAATGACATGATTTCTACCTCATTTATCACATTCCTTCCTCCAAAACTCCTGTTTTACAAGGATTTATGAAGTGTTTACCTATTAAATTTTCATAGTGCTATTCTATTTTCCAAACTATCTAAATGAGAAATAACATAAAAGAAACATTCAGCTCCTTGTTAGTATAGCACTAAAAATTGTATTAATTCCTCTTCAAATAATACTAAAAAAACTATTGAATTTTAAATAAATTAAAATCTGCACTATACAACCATGTAAACTTTGTATACATGAAATCCAAAAATGCCAACTTATATAAAATAGACCTAAATTTCAAAGGAAAATAAAAAGATTTAAAAATCATTATTAAAGTTCATTCTACACAAAATAATGCAATGCATTGAGTAATTATTTGCAATTAATTATATGATTCAAACTTTGTTTGCTATGCTAATGTTTGAAAAGAATACTTCAGAAATTCAATATTATCAAAAAATATGCCCATAATAGACAAATTTTAATTCAAAAGAAACAAGTAAGAGCCAAGAAGGTATTTCCAATTGATGCTTTGATTATGATGTATAGATGTTTGAATTTATCATACTTGGAAAACATTAGGCTTCCCGGACTGCACAATAATGACTTCTTCAGCAAACTGATAACTGTTGGTTGGGGAGGGTAGTGTGCTGGGTGAGAGAGGTGGAGGGACCAAGCAGAAAAGAGAAAGAAAAAATACTCAGACATGGACAACCATGTGGTGACTGTGGGGAGCGGTAGGGGAGAAGGAGTTGGAGGAGGATATGGGAGGATAAGTGGTAAAGTAACAGAGACTTGACTTGCGTGGTGAACACACAATACAATGTGCAGATGATGTGGTATAAAACTGTGCACCTGAAACCTGTATAATTTTGTTAACCGGTGTCATCCCAATAAATTCAATGAAAAGAAAAAAAAAATTGGGAACATTTTCAGACCAATATTTCTTCAAATATTCTTTCTGTCCTTTCTCCTTCTCTTCTCTTCCAGAACTCCCATATGTGTGTGTTGGTTAACTTGATGGTATTTCACAGGTGTCTGAGGCTCTCTTCACTTGTTATTCTTTTTTATTCTGTATCTCAGTATGATCATTGTAATAAAAATTTCTTAAAGTATGGTGATTCTTTCTTCTGCCAACTCAAACCTTTGTCAAGTCCCTCTAATGAATTTTACCTTTTTGTTACTAAATTTCAACTGCTAAATTTCTCCTTAGTTCTCATATGATTAATTCTTTTGGGTTTTTTTAATTTTTATTTTGAAATTAAATTTACTGGGGTGACATTGATTAATAAGAGTACACAGATTTCAGGAAAACATATCTATAGCATTTGAACTGTTGATTGCATTGTGTGCTCACAGCCCTAAGTTAAATCATATCCTGTCACTGTATATTGGACCCTCTTTACTCCCCTTTCTCCCAACCCCTCCCCCAGGTAACCATTTCACTTGTATCTATGTCCGTGAGTCTCAGTTTTATGTCCCATCAATGTGAGATATATATTTGTCCTTTTTACTCCTCTTCCCTTGCCCCCCTAACCCTGGTAACCATTTAAACTTTATCTATGTCCATGAGTCTCAGTTTTAATATTGCACCTACGTGTGAAATCATATAGGTCTTAGCATTTTCTGATTTACTTATTTCACTTAGTACAGTGTTCTCAGTCTATCAATTTGTCATAAGTGGCACTATATCATCATTTGTTATGGCTGAGTAGTATTCCATTGTGTGGCTATTGTGTTATTAATTCTTTAGAAATGGTTTTCTTTAATTATTTGAGCATATGTATAGTAAGTAGTTGAAAGCAACTGTTTAGTAAGTCCAACATCAGGACCTCCTAAGGGATGCTTTCTATTATCTGTTATTTTCCCACTTTGTGTGTCAGCCATATTTTACTGTTTCTTTGCATGGTTCATAATTTTTTGTTGTTAAAAATTATACATTTAAAATATATGATGTGTCAATCCTGGAAATCTGACTCCTCCAATGGGGTTCATTGGTGTTCTATAACTCTCTTGAATGAAGTCTATAAAATCTATATTCCTGTCACCTGCAGCCACTGAAGTCTCTACTCAGCCCTGCAGTCAGCTAACAATTATAAAGAGACTGCATGCAGCATCTTGAACCAGTAAGACTGTTACTCATTGCCAGAGGCTCTACGTAAAATGTTAAGGCACATTTTCAACACTTATTCAGTTTACATCTCTCTCTTACCCTTCATTTCCTGTTTGCACAAGGCCTAAAGGTCAGCTAGAGGTGAATGACTGTGGCCTACTCAGGTCCTTCCTGGACATAAGTAAAGCCCCAGGAATATGGATGTCTCATTCTCAGAGCTTGCTTTTAAGTTTTTTTGGTAAGGCCCTTTTTTGCCACAGCTGGTATTGCCACCACAGGCAGCTGCAATGTTAAAAAAATATATATTGCTGATAATTATTTCAAAGAATAACTTGGAAACAGGGCTTTACACACTAAGCAAGCTCTGATTAGATCAAATAACAAGCCCAGTGAATAGAGCTTTGCCCAAGGGAGCTGTCACATAGGTCAAATAGTGACTACGCTCTAAAATAGGACTTTCTAAAACCTCTAAACCTAGTTGGCCTCCTTTCAGAACCGACGAGACTGCTGGTTGGCACAGCTACCATAGTTGTCTGGCAGCTGGCTTTCAAGGTTACTGTACTTGGGGAGAGGTGGATGGCAAGAGGGCCACTTAAGTCACCACAAAGCTTGCTACTCTCATAAAAATTCTGCAGTTTTTCATGACTGAACAAACTGGATTGTTGCAAGCTTGATAACTTTCCAGAGAACTGAAAAAGGAATTTTTACAATTTTTGGAGGAGTAGTTTTTTGGAGTTCCTTACTCTGTTCTTCCAGAAGTCCTGCCTTTAAAGTGATGTTTAACCTCCAAATTTTAGTATAGGTCCAATCGGTACATCTTTAATAAAATATCAAAGAGAAATTAGAAAATATTCAAATATACATGTTTGCTTTTCTCTTGACTTAGGTTGTTTGTACTTTCTTTTTCTCTTCTGAAGTAAAAAATATATATATCACACATTTCTGTAATGTAATGGAGACAACAATAACACATAATAAATGCCAACACACATGCCTAAAATTTTTTGAGTTGCAGAAACACAAACAAACAAATATGGTAGAACACTGTTAGTATCAATTAGGTACAACACAAATTGCATCTTATAGATGATTAAGAGTGTCGTCCGCTTTGAAATTAGGACTGTTTTACTTTCAATCAAAACTTATTCATGTTTTGTGATGTAGGATGAGCCATTTAACTTTTTCAGCTCCATTCTTTTATCTATAAAATGAGCACAATGACAGTTCATATATTATATAGTTGTGATGACTAAAGAATAGTCATGAGTAGTGTCTAGCATAAAGTTATGCTAGTGTGTTCTGTACCTGTTATCATTATGGATTTTACTGTTAACATCATTGCCGTCATCACCACCATAATCATATCCCGTTAGAAAATAACAGAGTCCATCTACTGTATCAGTTTATTCTCTCTAAATTATTATTATTTATTTTTTACAGAGACAGAGTGTCAGAGAGAGGGATCGATAGGGACAGACAGACAGGAACGGAGAGAGATGAAAAGCATCAATCAGGTTTTTCATTGCAACACCTTAGTTGTTCATTGATTGCTTTCTCTTATGTGCCTTGACCGCGGAGACTGAGAGACCCCTTGCTTGAGCCAGCGACCTTGGGTCCAAGCTGGTGAGCTTTGCTCAAACCAGATGAGCACATGCTCCAGGTAGTGACCTCGGAGTCTCAAACCTGGGTCCTCCGCATCCCAGTCCGACGCTCTATCCACTGCGCCACTGCCTGGTCAGGCTCTCTTCATTTTTAATTAGTCTCTTTTCTCTAGTTTTGGTCCATTTACCTGCAGACCAAGATGTCCTACCCTAAAAAAAATGTTCTCTCACTCACCACCCCCTGGAAGACTAACCCTTAAGCTACTTTGGATATTTCTCCTTCTTTTCTGAAGGAAGTATGTCATAATGAAAATATCATGGGAAGGTAATCAAATTGATCAAAATTTCAATTTGAACTCCACAACTTACTAGTTTTCCATATTGCTTAGACAAATAAATTATGCTTTCAGAGTTGTAGAAACGGCACTTGCAAAATGTAAATATTAAGTATGCTGTGAGGACTAAGAACTGTTAGGCTATCACCTGTCTTGTTCTGGTTAGATTCAGCTTTCCGAAGACAAAGATTTCCACAGACACCCTAACAAAACTTGATGTCTATTTTATTCTTCAGGTCAGTCAAGTTTTCAGCCAATATTATATCAAATAATATTTTTCTCTCTTTTCCCTCTGAGAGGCCTATAATAAAAATATTCTGCTTGATGGTGTCCCATAAATCTCAAAAGCTATCTTCATTTTTTTTAAATTCTTTTTTTTTTTTTTTTTGGTGGTCTAGTGAGGGAGTTCCACTGCCTTATCTTCAAGTCGATGGATCCTTTCATCTGCATCATACAGTGTGCTGTTGAACCTCTACAGTGTAATTTCAGATCAATTATTGCATTCTTCAGCTCTGTCACTTCTGACACTTTCTTATTTTTCATTTTCTTTGTTGAAATTCCCACTGTGTTCATCAATATTTTTCCCAGCTCAGTGAGCACTTTTATGACCAATAGTTTGAAGTTTTTATCAGGTAAATTACTTATCCCTCTTTCATTAAGGTTTTTTTTCCAGAGGTTTTATCTTATTCTTTCATTTGGAACACATTCCTCCCTTTCTTCATTTTGCTTGACTCCCTGTGATGGTTTCTATACCACCACCTCTCCCTGTGTTAAAGTAGCTTCCTATAGAAGATACACCTTGTCCTTCAGCCCTGCCCCAAAATTTTGTCATATATCAAACCTTTGTGCTTATACAAGCAGCAAAATCCATGCCAGATTTCTGACCTAAAGAACTGTGAGGTGTTAAATTTGTGTAGTTTTGGAATAGTAAGTCTGTGATAATTGGATATGTCAGCAACAGAACACTAATATAATACACCTCTGTTTAGTTTACATACTAGAGCCTTCATACAGGTTACAGGCCCTATGTGAATTGACTCTCGCCTATTTAAACTCAAGGAATGTTTCTTCTTTCCTTAATTCTTTTGTTCACCACCATATGTTTCCAAAATATGCCATAGAATTTCTTAGAACTTGTGTTTACTTTTTCAGCAATATGTTACCACTGTCCCCTTTCTTTTCCCAAACTAACTGAACTCATCCTTGGGTTCCCAGCTAAATGTCACTTCTAATGCCTTTCCCAAGCCCAAATTAAATTGTTTGGTTTTCTGTACTTTCTCATAATAGCCTATAATTTTATTTTTTAGAATATCACATAACTTGCAATGGTATCTTTAAGTGTATAGTTTCTAATAGTGTACCTCCCTGGCTAGAATTTTAGTTTCCTGAGAATAGGGACTTCTTGCACACTATTATATATCCCTAATACCTGGGATGTAATAGGAAACCATTCATTTAATGAATAAATATATAATAAAGGAATTGTAAAGTAAATAGAAAAAAGGGCAAAATTTGATGAAAGAGAAAGAGGAAGGGAGGGAGGGAGGAAAGGAAGGAAGGAGGGAGGTAGAAAAGGAAGGAAGGAAGGAAGGAAGGAAGGAAGGAAGGAAGGAAGGAAGGAAGAAAGGAAGAAAAGAAGGGAGGGAGGGAGGGAGGGAAGGAAGGAAGGAAGGAAGGAAGGAAGGAAGGAAGGAAGGAAGAAAAGAAGGGAGGGAGGGAGGGAGGGAGGGAGGGAGGGAGGGAAGGAAGGAAGGAAGGAAGGAAGGAAGGAAGGAAGGAAGGAAGGAAGGAAAAGAAAAGAGTCTTCTCTTGGTACCTTTAGTAATATTAAAAACAGACACTTAGAAGAGTTTAAAAAAAATATCTGCTATGAATAAGTGGACATAATTTTCACCAGTAAATAACTGAAAAATATACTCACTACCCAATAAAAATTCTATAGTATATTAATGGTCGTGTTATAGAGTACCTGTAAAATAAACTATAATGCACCCACATAATAGATAATAATAGACCCATTCAAAATAACTCCAAAAGCAAGATAAAATAACATACTTTAAAACCTTACTGTTAATTTATAACAATATAAAAATTTAATAAATATTAATTTTATTTTTAAGTATGCAACAAATAAAAACTGAGCAGTAAAAATATTTGTGTATAAATTATTGGTCCATCATTTTTTTGTATTATTTCTGAAGTGAAAAGTGGGGAGGCAGAGAGACAGACTCCCACATGTGCCCAACCAGGATCCACCTGGCATACCCACTAGGGGACGATGCTCTCCCCATTTGGGGTATTGCTCCATTGCAACTGGAGCCATTCTAGCACCTGAGGCAAACGCCATGGAGCCATCCTCATTGCCTGGGCCAACTTTTGCTCCAGTCAAACCTTGGCTGCGGGAAGGGAAGAGAGAAATAGAGAGAAAGGAGAGGGGACAGGTAAAGAAGCCGATGGGCACCTCTCCTCTGTGCTCTAACCAGGAATTGAACTGGGGACATACACACGCCAGGCCAATGTTATACCAGTGAGCCAACTGGCCAGGGCCTATCATTTTTTCTATAAGATGCAATTCTGAGGTAACATTACTACATTCAAATTATAGATCTTTTTATGTAAAGTACACATATTTATATTTTCATTTTCAAAATGTTTCTCAATTTGCAAATTATGGTCTATTTCTGTTTCAATATAAACTTACTTGAATACTGGTAGATTTAAATAAAATTTAAAATTGTCTTATTTGTACTGTACACTGCCTTTCTTTTAATAGCTGATTGGTATATCTACATGTTTTCCATTGCTCTGACATATTATTTTAATTGATCTGTAAGATATTTTTATCGAGGCTATTCACTTTTATCATATAAATGTAAAATCTTTTCTGTGTGCATATGTTCTTTTATTTTTTTAATATATTCAGACTCGTAGTATATAAAACTTTCAGTGAGTCATATATTTTACTTTATAACTTCAGCCTTTAATGTTATGAGTTACACTTCTTTTCTGATAGTGTATAAATAAATACTAATTTTAATTTCTTAAATTGTGCTGTTTCATTTTTATCTTTAAATTTTAATACATGTGATTTATTTTGCATATTATAAAATAAGGATATAAATTAATTTTTTCAAATGGTTACTCCATTTGGTGAATACCATAGCATTTGTCAAATGATACTTCCTCTTCCATTTAATTATACAAATTTTATTTATAATAATAAAACATACAAATTTCAGTCAATTTATAGATTTTATGTATATTTCTATTCTTGTAACAATACATTATCTCAATAATCTTAATTCCTGTGTTAATCCTTTCCCCTGTTCATAAATTGTTAAACAAAAAAAATCACATCTTTATTTATAAGTGCATCAACTATTGACTTTCATCTTATTTAACCTAAAGTAAAACAGCTAACATAAAATTCTACAGTCTACGATAAATTATCAATGTAAGTGGGTCTGGTTTCAGCATATATTTTATGGCGATCATCAATACTTAGCTTTCTAAAAAACTGCGCAGCTTTCTCACTGTCTTACTCACTAGCTTACCAAATATTTACAATATAGCTACTTCTGAGTACCAAGGGAAGATGAAATGGACCACCATATTGAGGCATACATTATAGTAAACAATGACATAAATAAATGAATTGTATAACTGCAAGAAAATAAGAGGATGCCATGACAGAGAACAGGGTGCTAGGGGAGGAAGCTGCTCAGCTATGGTCAGGGAAGAATTCTGTGAGAAGGCGCCGTTTAGGCACACACATGAAGAATGAACAAGCATCAATCATACAAATACAGGAAAAAGAGGGAGTCAAAATCAGGAAAGTAATAGAAAAATCACAAGGCAGGAAAGTGCTTGGAATGACTGAAGGACAAAAAGATTATTTTATGAGTTTAAGTTAGAAAAGCGGTCAGCAATCAGATTATTCAACACCCATGTGATACTTATTCTAAATTTTAATAGAAAAAGTTCAGTCAAAATGGGCCAAAAATCTCATTTATATCTTAAAATAAAAAGCAGCAAAACTAAAAAAAGGAAAAGAATGAATATAAGTAAAAGAGGTAAGAAAACCACTGTGGAGGCAGTTGTAATTAACGTAAATATGAACTAAAGTAGTCTTGCCACTGTACGTTTACACATTTGAACTGTGTCCCAAGGTTAAAGAAAGCCTTTAGAAAGAAAAATTATTTTATTATATTTGTTACATTACATATTATAAAATATGTACTGTATAAAGGACATTAAATATAAAATGCCTGTCATTACATTACTCTGTAAAATCTATATTAGTGTTATTTTAAGCTATTTTATCAATTACTAGACTAAATGACTAGAGACAAACCAATGAAGAAACTGGCACTACTCAAGGAAGGGATAAGACCTTGAAAAGAGGGACTATCAAAGATTAAAAAGAAGAGAGAAGGCAGAGAGATAGTACTGAAATTTTTGAAAAGGCCAATAATGAGCTGAAAAAAGGGAGTGAAGAGTGAAGAAGTTAAAGAGTATACCAAATCAGTGCTTTTAAATTATCTGTGAAAAACAAAAAAAAAATTAAAGTAACATAAAATAAAACCACAAATGTTCTTATTATCTCATTCCAGGACATAAAACTAGGTTTCAGTAAGTATAATCTGAACAAAGATAACATTGGGAAAAAGAAAATAATTGCAAAAACTGCCCATGTTGTTCCCTGAAAGTATGTGTACACAAATGTTTTTATACTTGTAAATATTTTCATTACACATCATAACTACATAAAAAGTTTAAGAATGGAGGGGTTCCCCAAAAGAAATGACTATGTAAACATTTTGAAAAAATATTGAGAGTATAAATATTTTAAGTTTATAATGAGACCATGAGTTTTTTGCTTGTTAAATTAATCTAATCCAAGTTGAACCGACATTAATAATATACTCAAGAAAATGACATATAGCTAAATTGTTTTTATTAATAACATGCCGAGTAGAGAAAGCAGTGTCACAGAAGTATGTTGATGAAATAAGAACTCGGGAGCTCAGAATATTTATTTTAAATTTTTATCCCAAATAAAAGTAGGAATGCTATATCTTAAAAATGTACCATCAGTGTTCAATACTCAGTTCCTATAATATAACCTGTGTAGTTATATTCAAATGCAAATGTTTTCACTGGAAAAAAACAGTTAAAGTTCCATTAATTTCTTATATATGAATCTTATTTAACTAAAAATAAAACACAAAACATTCTATTAAATAAACAAAATGAGAAGAGATAATTTTCCAAAGATGAACAAAATCATGTCTATTCTTCAAGATCAAGATAGTTCATTATTATTATTAAATAAAGTCATAGAAATATATATTTCCAAGATTCTAACTTTGACTTTTTCCTCTGACACTTTCTGCCAGTAATAAAAGAAAAAAACAAAAAAACAAAAAACGTGTTGCAATCCTTCTTTGCAGTACTGTTTGCATTAAATATATTTTACATCTCTGACAAAAATGCCAGTCCTATGAATGTTTAAAAAGTAAGACCCCACTGGTTTTTTCTCCTTGAAAACACGAAGATGTGGCTTTATTTTAGTGATGACAGTTCCACATCAATAGGGGTTTCCTCTCATTAACCGTTGCAGCACAGCAGGCAATGATAGTTACTAATAAATAATCAGCTTCCACGGTATCAAAATAAAGAGAATGATAGCAAATTTACCACATTAACTTAAATGCACTCCTAAATTTTATTATACCTATGACCCACTGTGCAGTTCAGCTAAAATGGTTTTTATAAAATTTTCCTGATAAAAAAAATAGTCCACTGATACTCTGATGCAGGCTCCTTAATCTGCAATATTTCACAGTTACTACAGTTAAACCTTTGGAATATGCATCTATACAACACAAACTCCAGAGGACATTTATTCTAATTTAATCGAATACTTCTCACTTTATGTAATTCAAAGCTATATGTGTTTGTAAGAGATAAAGATAAAAAAGTTTCCTTTATTTCATCATGATGTTCAAAGGTTGAATACTTATAAAAAAGTGTCTGTGCATTCATCAAATATGTAGTAACAACAAATACTTGGCTGCTTTATCTCTTCTATGACTTGGTTTTCATGTCTGTAGCCAGTGTGTGCAGTGAACTGAACCATGGTGTCCTCTGGAGCTCAGGTCCTCTACACTCTCACTCAACTCAGTTCCTTGTGTTGTAGGCTAGAGTTCCCTACTATTTTGCTGTTAGCCAGGTTGTGTGCTAAGCTCCTGTCAGATGATCATAGCTTGTCCTGTGGTCATTTGCATCTCAGCAATGTCAAGTCCCTTTCGCACTGTGAGTTTCTCTGTCTTTCTGTCCTGCAACCAGCCAGAGAAAATTCTCTGCCTTCATAGGACTCCTATGTTTAGGTCAGGACACCTGGAGAATCATCTTTACTTAATAGCAACTGTCCCAGAGAACACAACCTAGTCACAGGAGTAAAACCCATCATATTAAGTGTCCCAGGAATTATACAGAGTATGTACACGGGAAACTCTTGGGGGTGAGATGTGGAGTGCAGGATCCTTTGTTATGCAGAGGATCCCTTGTTTGTCTTACCCAGACATCATTTTGGCTATTTAATTTCATCTCTAAAACTTCCAATTATTTATTTTTCTTTCTAAAAACTCTTCCTTTTTTCTCCTCATTATGTTCACTTTTTCATTTAGATTGAAAAACCTCTTGTACATACTTACAATAGCTGTTTAAATTTCCGTATCTAATAATTCGATCATCTTTTCCATCCTGAATCTGTTTCTATGGAATAATTTTTTCCTCCTGCTTATGCATCACATTTCCCTGCTTCTCTGCATGTTTAATAACTTTTTGTTGTATGTTCAACACTGACTTTCATGTTGCTTGTTGAAAAATTTTTTTGTGTTCCTTTAAAGAAAGTTGGAAGTTTGTTCTGACAGGAAGTTAATTAACTTGATGGATTTGAGGCTTTCGTTGCTTGTTTCAAGCTTTCTCTGAAGATCTAGCATAGCCTTCGTCTTAGGCCTAAATGAGTCCCAATACTGAGGTGTGGCTCCTCTGCATTATCTAGTGAATGCTACCACTGCCTATATTATTCTACATATAATTAAACATACTTAATTTGC
Source organism: Rhynchonycteris naso (assembly GCA_037038555.1). Lineage (NCBI taxonomy): Eukaryota > Metazoa > Chordata > Mammalia > Chiroptera > Emballonuridae > Rhynchonycteris > Rhynchonycteris naso. The sequence goes on along the minus strand of CM072998.1, from coordinate 110,840,092 downwards.
AGACGGTATTTAAAAATGTAATGAAACATAAATATAAAAGCTGTATTTTGCTCTCACTAGCCAGGTACAAATACAACATATATCTCCATGAAATTTGAGGTGTATACTTGTTTATAAACAACAGCATGATTGATGTTTATTATAGAACATGATGAAATGAGATACACTAACAGGTCAGGAGGTGAGGGCAGTATTACCTTTGTAAAATGAGTGGGCAAAGCTCTGCTCGGGAATTAACTTGGCAAGGAATCCATGGTTCAGACTCGGATGAGGGATAGGCGGTATGACCACAACTGCGGAGAGAGTCACGAAGTCAGATTCGAGCCGGCACAAAACAAGCTGCAGCATGGTCCACTGACAGGATGTGACACTTTTATATTCATTACTGCAACATGTAAACAGTACTAGCAATAAAGACTGCACCTCTGGGGAATAAAACTAGTTACATATTAAGAGAAAGAAAACAATATACTTGTTAAGTAATTTTAGCAACAGACTACAAACACAAGAAAATCAGACTGGTTTTAGTGGACTGGAAATTCTCTCTTGTATACATATATGACTGAGATGAATGCATTAAAATAAAGAAAAAAATTGACAGAGATAATAAAATCTTAGTGTTTTACAAGATCAAAAGACATTAACTGCAATGGTAGGATAGTGTTTACAATGAAGATGAAGAACAAAGTTACAAGTAAGAGTATATTACAATGAAATAGTATCATGTTTATGAGTTTAAAGTAAATGTACATGCAATAGCAAAGTATTATAGCTTAAACAGTCAACATTTCCACAACAGCAATCAAATGTAAATGAGATGAGATATGCTATGGAAATAAAATGCAGAGATTTGACCACTAATTTCGATTCACTTTTTAAAATATCAAATTTTATTCATATATCATATATAATTATATAGAAGAGACAATTTCAACTACTAATTTTTAATTCAGTGGTACATAAAATAACCACTGAATTTTTTTGTAGGGTACTACAAAAAAACAGAGAAACAACGTTGATACAAACACCTGGCCTGAAATGCAACTGGTAGAGGGTACCCCATAATATTAAAATACTAGTTGCCAGAAAATGTGTTTATCATTTTTAAGTAGAGTAGACAAAGCTGAACTCCTACAGCATGAGTATCTGTAGATAAGAAAGACAACATGAGCCAAGATGGTTCATTGTGTCTACAAGGTTTGATTTGTTGATATAAAATTTAGAATGTAAGTTTGCTTATTATAAATCAGGACACTGATACTAAATAGAGAAAATTTTGAATATAGAATACATTGCATATAGAATATTGATAATTAGATACTGAAATAACTACAAAATGAAACAAAAAAGAAAGGGAGGTAGGGAGGGAGGGAAAGAGGAAGGGAGGAGGAAGGAAGGGAGGAAGGAAGGAAGAAAAGAAGGAAGGGAAGAATGCTATCTTTGAACTTGGTTTATATTTTGGCTTAGTCTTGGTCTTATATTATACTACTCTATAAGGACTTCCTAATTTCATGTTTATAAAAGTTTAAAAGTAATAAATATAAAATATATGAGTCACTTGCACACTAAATAGTAGTAAAAATAATCTGTATCAATAAATGTAAAACATTTAAACCAAAACTGCACTGATAACTGGAAATATAGTAAATAACCATTTACTATATTTATGTATTTCTGAGGAATTAAAGAATATTAAGTTGGCCTTTATATACTATCAACTTATAAAAATTTTTATAATAAGACCAGTTCAAATCTGGATGTAAAAATGAAATAAAAAGGAGGTAAATAATAATAAAAATTCAAATAGTTTAAAAATATTAAGTACCTGTACTTGTTGGCGAATTTATTTCCTGTCTGATGTTTTTACCTGGTTGGCCTCCAGTTCTGGCAGTCTCTCGCTGGGGTTCTAGTATGTCACGGTATTTGGAAACCATCAGAACCGAAATGAAGTAAACCACAGCTAGAGCTAAGAACTGTGCCTGCTTGCTATCATCCTGTGTAAAAGGAAAAGGCAGTTTTGACATTAAAAATACTGAAAGTGAAAGTTCTTAGAATATAAGAAACCATTCCTATTTTATTTTCTTTATGAAGGCAAAATATGACATTTAGCTTTTATTAAAACTTGCTAAGAATATACTGTTATTCACTAAGTATAATTTAAGTGTTAATACCAATCTCCAGAAATATATTATCTAAGTTATAGGTCGAAATGTAATTTCAAAAAACAAGAATATTAAAATTTTACTGAATATGCAACAAAATTTTATTCTTTCTCTTTTTTCACCATTATCAGAGTATGTATATTAAAATTTTCACCATTATTATCAGAGTATGTGTATTAAAAGTATTCAAATGGCACAAGGTTGAAAAGAATAATTTAAAACTTCAAAGATAAAAACAGAGTTTCAAATGTTATAACTAAAAAGAGTTAGTAGAATAAAATTACTATTGGAATACATACACAATATTGACATGTCACCACCTGAGCAGGAGAGTAGAATACACAATGGGGGATATAAACAATGGGGGAGCAAAAAATTTCATACAGCTCAGTATGCACTAGAAGGGTGATATGGTCACTTAAGGAAAAGCTAATGCAATCTTTGCCTGCATAACTGATTACAGAGAAGTAATAATCCCACTACTCCACAATGAAAAAATAACCACTGATATGAATGAATTAAAATAAATAAAAAATCTGATGAAGATAATCAAGTCTTAGCGTTCTAAATTATCAGACAACATAAACTGCAGTGTAGGATAGTGCCAGTATGTGAGGCTCCTCATTTCAAAAACTCAATAAACAAATGGTGTTCTCTCAGCAGAAAATGGCAAAACAGTAAAAGGTCGGAAAGAGATCAGCCTAGTTAAGATGAAGAGATAATAATTTTAAAGAAGCAGCTTGAAGTCCAGTACAGAAGTTAACTTTATAATAAGTATGCTTGACAAAAATTTAAAAGCTGAATATTACCTTGAAAGTTCTATACAAATAGCCTAAACAACTGTCTTATAGGGAAAAACTGTTAAGAAGGCAAATTCATACGATATCTAAGACCACTTCCAAATTAGACCATACCTAAGGAATCAAATGTAAGTGTATAGTTATAGAGCTATTTTTCAAGATAGGTAACAGTGATACTTCAAAACCGCAATCACTACTGTGCCCCCACAGGTGACAGGTAAAAATTAGTATCACATAAATAAGGAAAACATGCATTAAAGGCTAATAAATCCATTAATTGGCACTTTTTATTTATTACTTCATTGTCATAAATATTGTACAATGTGAACAAATTTTGTACAAGGTGAATATCAAACAAATTTCAAAAAAGAGAAAGTAAACAAGAAATATTTACTATAATTTAATTCTACAAAACATAATTAGTATAGCTAATAAAGAAAATGACCAAAATCAATTAAATTTGAAATATGAATTCAGTATTTCATACTCTGTGGGCGACAGCTTTTCTAGAGATAGTTTCTTACGAAGTGTTTAAACTGCATATTCCTTGCCCTGCAAGAGTGATGGAATAAATATACAGGAAAGGGGGAAAAATAAAAGCTTAAATGGTTATCATAAAAAGTATGAATACAATCAGACTAACAAAAGATACTGACCAAGAAAAAATTCAAACGTGGCTCAAACTGTGGTAGACTATAATCTCCCACAATGATTTTATTTCCAACATTGGAAATTCAGTACAAGACAACTGAAAGGCATTTAAAAATATATGTGTAGAATGAACAAATGTCAGCCATCAAGTTGTAGAACTTTAAATAAAGTCTCGGCTGTCCTACCCAAGCTAAAAACTCATTTGCATCTAGCATGCAAATAGTTGCCTTTTTTTTTTTTCAAATGCACATCTGCAAAGAGGCTTGTGCTGCTCATTCCCAGTCCTGTCTTTGAAAGGGAAGAACAGTGTACATACAGGCTGAACATCTTTAGAACAATGCAAGGAGTACACAAATTAATTGACTCTCTTAGGTATTTTATTGTTATGAACATATAAACTTTATTATGCTTCTCCCATTTGTTTAAGAAATGGGATTCTCGACTATTCAATCTCAAATCAGTAATATAATTAATTAACTCTGAAATCCTTTAAGAATTGTAATGCTTCAACCAAGATGTTGGAAAACTTTCAACTCAATTTCTAAGAATTAAAATTACTTCAATTTATATAATTTTGGATACAGGTGACCTAGTATAATAAATTTCCTTTCAAATTCCTTTAGAATACTCTATGACACTGAAAACAGGATTTTGTTTGTTCTTTACCATCTAGCAACTTTTACCACACAAATGTTTACTTGGATTTCAACAGTTCATGTGAGTTTAAATCAACAATGTCTTCATCATAGAAAACAAATGAGAGCAAGAAAGAAATTTATTCTTTGACATTTTATCAAATTTTCCTCCTGCCAATATGGTCAGTATTCACTTCCTTTCAGGATCAAAAAATTAGAAATCCTTAAAAAAATGAAAATCCTTAATTTCTAAATTTGAGAGAGAGAGAGAGAGTGTGTGTGTGTGTGTGGTCTTACTAAGAAAATTATGATATACACTTACAATGTACAAGAGCTGACAAAGACTACGGAAGAAAAAGAAACGGGTTTTCATCCCCAACATTACATTCTATCACTTAGTTATGTGATGTGCACACACATATAAAGATTATACATAATATACGTGCACTTTTCCTTAAAAACCTAATTTTTTATCTAATTTGTTTTTTAATTAAAGCAACTAAAATGACTACTGCTGCTTCATAAAAATTTCAAAAGTCAAGTAGAATTCTTAGCATAAAATCTACAATTAACTCTAAAACATATCATTTGTAAAACATTTTTAAATTTCAGAGATTATTTAAAAGTGAGACAAAAGTGTATTTTAGAATCTATAATATATGGTGATGAAAAATGGAAATGCTTGGAAATATCCACCTTGGGATTCTGACTCCACCTCATGCTAGCTAGCTGTGTGATATAAATCTATCTCTTACCTATCTCTTAAACATTAACTGGAAACTTAGGATAATATATGTTAAGTGTCTGATACACACTAAAAACTCAGTAAACACAAGTTATGTCGCTTTGATGATGTCTGTAAAATATACCTGGAACACTAAATTCCCTTCCTTCAGGAAGAAAGCTAAGTGCCCTGGCTGGGTATGTCAGATGATTAGAGCATCATCTCAAAACTCCAAAGTTTTGAATTTGATCTCCAGTCAGGGCATATATGGGAAGCAGTCAAAGGATGTATGACTAAATGGAATGCTTCTCTCTCTGCCCCTTCTCCCTTCCTCTTGCTCTATTTCTCCCTCTTCCTGTCTTTCTCTAAAATCAATTAATAAATTAAAAAAAAAATAAAAATCTTCTAGCCCTGGCCGGTTTGCTCTGTGGTAGAGCGGCAGCCCAGTATGTGGAAGTCCTGGGTTTGATTCCTGGCCAGGGCATACAGGAGAAGAGACTATCTGCTTCTCCACCTTTCCCCTTCTCCTTTCTCTCTGTCTCTCTGTTCCCCTCCTGAAGAGAAGGCTCCATTGGAGCAAAGTTGGCCCGAGTGCTGAGGATAACTCCATGGCCTCAGCTTCAGGCGCTAGAATGGCTCTGGTTAAAACCAAGCAACGCCACAGATGGGCAGAGCATCACCCCTAGTGGGCATGCCGGGTGGATCCCAGTCATGCACATGCGGGATTCTCTCTGTCTCCCTGCTTCATACTTTAGAAAAATACAATAAAAAGATAGATAGATAGATGATAGATAGATAGATAGATAGATAGATAGATAGATAGATAGATAGATAGATAGATCTTCTAAGTAGGACCATTGGATCATAGGGCATGGATATTGTTAAGAGTGTTAACACATTGTTTAAGAGCTATTCAAAAAATTTATCCAATTTCTATTTCTACCAGTGACATGGATATTGTTAAGAGTTTATAAGAGTTTTAACACATTGTTTAAGAGCTATTCAAAAAATGTATCCAATTTCTATTTCTACCAGTGATATGTGAACCAGCATATTTCAATGTACCCTTGCAGTGCTGGTATTATTATTCTTACATTTTAGTTTATTTTATAGTAAAAAAAAAAAATCTCACTTTTGTTTTAATTTGCATTCTTTTAACTATTGGTGCTAATAAATTTTTTATGTTTGTTACCTTAGCTATGTCCACTGCCTATTTTTGTGTTGGTATGCTAATAATTTTCCTAGTGATGTACAAGAACTGATCCATATTAAAATGATGATTTTTCTACTCTATATTCCTACCATGTAGTACTGTGCTGTACAGCTTAAATATACTTTATTTCCTAAAGTACAAAGTACTCCATTCAATTTATTAAGTGTAAATTTAAAATATAAACTTTCTTCTGTTTCACAAATTATTAAAATAATGCTATACACCAGAAACTAATACAAAATTATATTGAATGTAAACTGTAATTGAAAAAATTAATAAAAATATAAATAAATAAAAAGAAAATTAGAATCCAAAGTGGCTGATAAATAACTATATTAAGGAGTAGTATCATCAAATCCATGGAGGCGCAGTGGATAGCATGTCGACCTAGGATGCTGAGGCCCCAGGTTCAAATCCAGCTTGAGGACAGGGGTTGATGGCTGGGGCATGGGATCATCAATATGATACCATGGTCACTGAATTGAGCCCAAAATTGCTGGCTTGAGCCCAAGGGCACTGGCTTGAGCAAGGGGACCCTGGCTCAGCTGGAGACTCCCACCCCTGTCAAAGAATGTTTAAGAAGCAATCAGTGAACAACTAAAATGACACACTACAAGTTCACCCTTCTCATCTCTCTCCCTTCCTGTCTGTCTCTGTCTCTCATGCTTAAAATAAAAAGGAGTACTGTCAATATAGAATCTGCTCTGCAGTACTGTATGTTTCTATACAGTATGTAGAAAGGCCTATCTAATTTTTACTTACCTTGAATAATTGATCATACAATTGAAGTGTTTCATGCAACTGTCTCCTTAAGCTATCTTTTCCTTAAGCTTTATTAAAGCTACCTTACTAACTCCATTTCTATAGGTAGATAGATTTTTTTTTTCTTGTATTTTTCCAAACTTGGAAGCAGGGAGACAGTCAGACAGACTCCTGCATGCTCCCTACTGGGATCCACCCAGCATGCCCACCAGGGCGCGATGCTGTGCCCATCTGGGGCATTGCTCCTTTGCGGCCGGAGCCATTCTAGCACCTGAGGTGGAGGCCATGGAGCTGTCCTCAGTGCCCAGGCCAATTGTGTTCCAATGGATCCTTGCCTGCAGGAGGGGAAGAGAGAGAGAGCGAGAAAGGAGAGGAGGAAGTGTGGAGAAGCAGATGGTTGCTTCTCCTGTGTGCCCTAGCCAGGAATTAAAGCCCGGACTTCCACACATCAAGCTGACACTGTACCGCTGAGCTAACCGGACAGGGATGTATCTATATTTTTAAAATGCAGATTCTCCTTTCAAAAGTAACTGTCCCCCCAAAAGTAAATGCCAATACTATCATAATGAATTAATACCTTTCATTTGTAATATAAGGAACACTGGTGATAACAAACTATTCAGTACCTACATACAGAGCAAGGGATAATAAAAGAGTAGTAGGTGATTGAAGATAAAATGAATTACATTTATTTTAGTATATATTCAACTCATATCAGAATTTCACTTAATTAAAAAAATTAAAAGACACTGGCCAGTTAGTAGAGGATTGGCCCAACGTGTGGAAGTCCCAGGTTGGATTCCCAGTCAGGGAAGACAGGAGAGGTGCCCATCTGCTTCTCCACCCCACCCTTCTCACTTCTCACTTTTCTCTCTCTCTCTCCCTCCCTCCTTCTTCTACTTCCCTCCTGCAGCCACGGCTCAACTGGAGCGAGTTGGCCCTGGGTGCTGAGGATGGCTGCATGGCCTCCTCTTCAGGTGCTAAAAAAAATGGCTCTGGTTTTACATAGCAAGGATTTGAGATGGGCAGATTATCACCCCTTACTGGGCTTGCTGGGTGGATCCCAGTCTGGGTGATGTGGGAGTCTGTCTCTGCCTTCCCTTCTCTCACTAAATTAAAACAAACAAACAATAAACAAAAACATATCAATAAGCTTTCAGAGAAAGCTATTATAAACCCCATAATTTCTGACATTGGCGTCTTTTGTTTTAATATTCAGCTTTGTTCTAAAATTGAAATGATTTTCCACAAATGACAGTGGAAGGTTTTTCCCGAGAAATCCAGCAGGCATCACTTACCACGTCCCGAAAGACAACCGCACGGAGGCGATTGATATCAACGTCCTGAAGGAGTCTATCAGGGTCCTTGATAGGAGAAAGGTTACCGGGAACATTTTCTAATGGAGTCTAATGTAAAAATAAAGAGAACTGTTACAAAACTAGCATAATACATTAACTTATATAGTAACATAATTTCTAATATCTCTAATACAGGCATGAAATTGCCCAGATTCTTTACTTCCTCATTACTGAATAACAGTTATTAACAATATTCTATTCTAAGATACTTTTTCTGTTCTCATACACTTGTCAGTTTCCATTACTAATATTCTTATTGCCAGAGCTTCCAATATAGCCTTAGAAAAGGAGGTAAGATTGTGGTAAACAAAACACTGATTTCAGACTTCAGAAAATCTGGGCTCTAATCTCTGCTGTGTGACCTTGGGTTTATTACTAAAATTCTCTGGGCCTCACTTTCCTTACCTCTAGTTTATAAATCTCTTTAAGTCACCGGGTTTCATTTAACCATAATGCTTCTATAACATTAGACTATTAAACTACATTATTATATAAAATTTTACATAAATAAGAATTTCCAGAGTAACACAAAGTTAGAAAAGATAAACTTAAAAAAAATTCAGACATTCCAATGCAGACAAAAATAGTATACGAAAGCAGAAATCTGAAGATCGTGACTAAAAGTCCAGAGAATCATCTGAACCACAGTGGGTCAGTAGCAAGTTTTAAAATCAGAATATGGGGCTGGGAATTCCAGTACGAGATAAACAAAAAGATGGGAATGATGATTAGGGTAGAAGAGACAAGTGCACATTATGGGACCCTAGCAATTTTTAGAACATTTAGTGTTTTTCCAAAATTTCTTTTTATTAATTTTAATGGGGTGACATTAATAAATCAGGGTACACATGTTCAAAGAAAACATCTCCAGGTTATCTTGTCATTCAATTATGTTGCATACCCATCACCCAAAGTCAAAATGTCCTCTGTCACCTTCTATCTGGTTTTCTTTGTGCCCCTCCCCTCCTCCCTATCCCACCTTCTCCTCCCTCCCCCTACCCTGTAACCACCACACTCTTGTGCATGTCTCATAGTCTCGTTTTTATGTTCCACCTATGTATGAAATCATGCAGTTCTCCGTTATTTATTTTACTTATTTCACTCCGTATAAAGTCATCAAGGTTCATCCATTTTGTTACAAATGATCTGATGTCATCATTTCTAATGGATGAGTAATATTCCATAGTATATATGTACCAAAGCTTTTTAATCCACTCATCCTCTGACGGATATTTGGGCTGTTTCCAGATCTTCGCTATTGTGAACAATGCAGCCACGAACATGGGGCGCATTTCTTCTTTTCAAACAGTGCTATGGTGTTCTTAGGGTATATTCCTAAAAGTGGGATAGCTGGATCAAAAGTTTGATTTTTAATTTTTTGAGGAATCTCCATCTGTTTTCCAAAGTGGATGCACCAGTCTGCATTCCCACCAGCAGTGCAAGAGGATTCCCTTTTCTCCACATCCTCACCAGCACTTATTCTGTGTTGTTTTGCTGATGAGCACCATTCTTACTGGTGTGAGGTGATATCTCATTGTAGTTTTAATTTGCATTTCTCTAATGATTAGGAATGTTGAGCATTTTTTCATATACCTATTGGCCATCTGTATGTCCTCTTTGAAGAAATTTCTATTCATTTCTTTTGCCCATTTTTTTGATTGGATTGTTTGTCTTCCTGGTGTTGAGTTTTATAAGTTCTTTATAAATTTTGGTTATTAACCCCTTATTGTCAAATATGTTCTCCCATTGTGTGGTTTGTCTTTTTATTCTGTTCTTATAGTCTTTAGTTGTGCAAAAACTTTTTAGTTTGATATAGTACCATTTGTTCATCCTGTCTTTTATTTCATTTGCCTGTGGAGATAAATCAGCAAATATGTTGCTGCGAAAGATGTCGGAGAGCTTCCTGCCTATGTTTTCTTCTAAGATGCTTATGGTTTCACGGCTTACATTTAAGACTTTTATCACTTTAGAGTTAGTTTTTGTGATGGGTGCTGGATTTTATCAAATGCTTTTTCTGCATCTATTGAAATTATCATGTGATTTTTGTCCATGCTTTTGTTTATGTAATGAATCACATTGATTGATTTGCAAATATTGAACCAGCCTTGCCGCTCCAGAATAAATCCCACATGATCATGGTGTATGATTTTTTTTCATATATTGCTGGATTAGGTTGGCTAATATTTTGTTGAGAATTTAGGCATCTAAATTCATCAGGGATATTGGCCAATAATTTTCTTTGTGTTGTCTTTGCCTGGTTTCGGGATGAAAATTATACTCGCCTCATAAAAGGTGTTTGGAAGTCTTCCTGCCTCTTGAATTTTTTGAAATAGCTTGAGGAGGATAGGTGTTAGTTCTTCTATGAATTTTTGGTGGAATTCACTTGTGAAGCCATCAGACCCAGGACTTTAATTTGTTGGGAGTTTTTTTTTTTTTTTAATCTATATTCTTTTTATTTAATTCATTTTAGAGACGAGACACAGAGTGAGAGAGAGAGAAAGAGAGAAAGGGGGGAGGAGCTGGAAGCATCAACTCCCATATGTGCTTTGACCAGACCAGTGGAGGGTTTTAAACTGGCGACCTCAGTGTTCCCAGGCCGCCACTTTATCCACTGTGCCACCACAGGTCAGGCTGTTGGGAGTTTTTTGATAACTGTTTCAATCTCATTTGTTTTAATTGGTCTGTTTAGGTGTTCTGATTCTTCCAGATTGATTTTTGGAAGATTATATGATTCAAGAAATTTGTCCATTTCACCTAGGTTGTCTGATTTTTTGGCATAGAGTTCTTCATAGTATTTTCTTACAATGCTTTGTATTTCTGTTGTGTCAGTTGTTATTTTGCATTCTCCTAATTTTATTTGAGTCCTCTCTCTTTTTTTTTATGGTGAGTCTAGTTAAAGTTTCATCGATCTTGTTTGCCTTTACAAAGAACCAGCTCCTGGTTTCATTGATCCTCTATATTGTTTCCTTAGCATCAATGTCATTTATTTCCACTCTGATCTTTATTATTTCCTTCATTCTACTAGTCCTGGGCTTTATTTGCTGTTGTTTTTTTAGTTCTTTGAAAAGAAGGGTCAACTTGCTTATTTGAGCTTTTTCTAGCTTCTGCTGGTATGCCTCTAGTGCTATGAACTTCGCTCTCAGTACTGCTTTTGCTGTGTCCCATAAATTTTGAGTTGATGTATGCTCAATATCATTGGTTTCTAGAAACCTTTTTATTTCTTCTTTGATCTCATTGTTAATCCATTCATTATTTAATAACATGGTATTTAGTATTCAAGTGTTTGAGTATTATTCAGTTTTTCTTTTGTGGTTAATTTCTAGTTTCATGGCATTGTGATCAGAGAAAATGCTTGATATGATTTCAATCTTCTTAAGTTTGTTGAGACCACTTTTGTGTCCTAACATGTGGTCTATCCTAAAGAATGTACCATGAGCACTTGAAAAGAATGTATATTCTACTGTTTTACGGTGAAAAGTTCTGAAGATATCTATTAAATTGAGTTGATCTAGTGTATCCTTTAAGTCTTCTTTCTTTGTTAATTTCCTTTCTTGAGGATCTATCCAGTGATATTAGTGGGGTATTGAAATCACCTATTATTATAGTATTGCTGTTAATCTCGCCCTTTATATCCATCAATGTCTGCTTTACATATGCCAGGGCTCCTATGTTTGGTGCGTAGATATTTATAATGGTTATATCTTCCTGTTGAATTGTTCCCTTTATCATTATGTAGTGTCCTTCTTTATCTCTTACTACAGCCTTTGTTTTAAAGTCCATTTTGTGAGACATAAGTATTGGTATCCCGGCATTTTTTTCATTTCCATTTCCATGAAATATTTTACTCCATCTTGTTACCTTCAGTATATATGCATCTTTTGTTTTAAGGTGTGTCTCTGGTAGAGAGCATATGTATGGGTCCTGTTTCTTTATCCACGTAGCTACCCTACATCTTTTGATTGGATCATTTAATCCATTTACATTAAAGTTTATTATTGATATGTAGTTGTTTATTGCCATTTTATTCTTTAAAGCTGTATTCTTCTTTTGCTATATTCTTTTTCCCTTTGAACTGTTCACAACAGGCCCCTTAGCATCTCTTGCAGAACTGGTTTGGTTTTAATGAATTCCTTAAGGTTTTTTTTTTTCTGGGAAGCTCTTTATTTCTCCTTCAATTTTAAACGTTAGCCTTGCTGGATAGAGTAGTCTTTGTTGTAGGTTCCTATTCTGCATTACTTTGAATGTATCTTGCCATTCCCTTCTGGCCTCAAGTGTTTCTGTTGAGAAGTCAGATGGCATCCTTATGGGGGCTCCTTTGTAGGTGATAGCCTTTGTTTTTCTAGCAGCTTTTAAAATTTTCTCTTCATCACTTAGCTTTGGTATTTTAACTTTGATTTGTCTTAGTGTAGATTTCTTTCGGTTTCTCTTTAATGGAGCTGTCTGTGCTTTTTGAACATTTGAAACGTTTTCCAGCCTTAATTTAGGGAAGTTTACAGCTATGATTTGATTGAACAAACTTTCTATCTCTTGTTCTTTCTCTTCATTTTGCGTACCCCTATGATGCGGATGTTATTTCTCTTCATGTTTTCACAGAGCTCCCTTAGAGTTTCCTCAGAATTTTTGAGTCTGTTTTCTTTTTTCTGCTCTGCTTCTGTGCCTTTATTTTGTCCTCTAACTCACTGAGTCGATCCTCAACTTCATCCACCCTGCTTTTAATTCCTTCCATTGTGGTCTTCAGTTCTGATACTGTATTTGTCATTTCTGTCTCATTTTTTTTTATTTTTTCAATTTCCGTTTTTATACTTGCTATCTCTTTATTAAAGATACCTTACTAACTACCTTACTAATTTAGGTGTTCGTAATGACTATCCATTTTTGCTCTAAGCTCTTTGAACATCCTAGCTATCATTTTTTTAAACTCTGAATCAGATAGTTTGGTTTATATTTGATTCATTCAGGTCCTACTCTGGGGATTTCTCTTGATTCCTTTGGGTTGCATTCCACTGCCTGCCCATTTTGTCTGTGTGTAAGAAGGGTTTGGCTACTGGAGTCCAATGGGTATTGCCTCTTTGTTCCCTAGGTATGATCTGTCTGCAGGCCCACCACACCCTTTGCCACTGCCTAGGGCGGTTGGATGTGGGTGTTGCCGGTGCTCGTGCTGCAGCTGCTGCTGCTGCAGTCTCTGCCTCGCCCCCATGGGAGGATCTGTGTCCTCGTGCCAGGTTCTATAAGCCTCAGCCGGTCTCGGCCTCCACCCATTCCCCACGGGTGGGATCACGCACCACAATCGGGCAACAAGCCTGGGCACCAAGGGCAAGGGTGAGCACTTTTGCTCATCTGCAGGTCCCTGTCAACCTGTTTCTCCACCGGGAAGGGCTTCTGGTGCTCGCTCAGCTTGAAGCCAGGCTTCCGCCCCATCCCCGCCAACCTCGGCCCCTTGGCTGGGAGGGGCTGCTGCTATGCGCTCAGCCACAAGCCGGGCTTTTCCCCTGCCAACCTCGGTTCTTCAGCTCGACAGGAGGCTGCTGCTACGCTTCCAGACATGAGGTGGGCATCAGCCCCGTCCCCACCAACCTCGGCTCCTCAGCCGGGATGCTGGTGCACACTCAACTGGCTTCCACCCAACCTCCGGCGGGCAAAGCCAGTTTGTGCAGGGCTTCAAGCTTCAGAGGGCAGGTGAGGCTGCGCGCCTGCTCGCCCCTGTCCAGCAACGGATATCTGCCCATTTCGGGCTCCCACTTATCCCCCACTGTGGGGTCGCAGGCTGGCCCGCAGCCGCGGGACCACTTTCGCAGGTCCCCTTCACCCGGCTGGGCTAGACCGAACTCACGCCAGCCAGCTTGGCCTCTGCCCCCGCTGATGGAACCGTGCTTCCGCATCCCGCCGACTGCCCTCCAGCAAGCCCTCAGCAGTGCGGATGGGGCGTTGCAGTCAGACCCTAACACTCCATACTGTAGTCCTGATACCTCCTTCCTTCTAAGCGACTGTGCTCTAATTGCCGCAGGGGAGCCTGTTTGACTGGTGTCCTGCTTCCCCTTGCTGGTTCCAGGGGAAATATTGTTTCAGATTTGTGGATTGACTCCACCCAGGGTTTAGGGTGGTTGTCTCTCAAAGCTTTTCTCCCTATGCCTTCCAGACCGCACTCTCTTCCCGCTGTTCCAGTCCTCTCCTCTCTCCCTGTCTCCCCGAGTCCCGGATGAGTGGTTGTGAGAGAGGTTTTCTGCGCCGTCTCTTTAAGAAGAATCCTGAGTCTGAGAAAACTATTTCTCACAAATAGTATCCTAACCTGTTTCACAGCTAAATACTGTCCATATGCCTCTTCTAGGCTCTGGGGCTGTAGTTTGGGGCTTTGTTCTTGGGACCCAGTTCCCTACCCTTTCGCTAGCCTCTCTTCCCGCCACACGAGTCTCTCCGGGCTGCCTTTCGCTCCAGGGAGCTGGGCAGCCCTTTCAGTGTTTTCACTTTTCCTACCGGTCTCAATGTTACTTCTTCAGTGTTGAAGAGTCCTCTCAGTCCAGTTCAACGTTGGTTCATCCAGATGATCGTTCTTAAAATCAAGTTATTATCCACTTTGGTTCTGGGAGTTCGAAGTTGGTACGTCCGCTTACTCCATTGCCATCTTGCCCCTCCCTAATAAATTCTTACTTCATCTGTATAAGCAGGAAAATTCCAGGTGAATACTCCAACTGCAGTTGCTCTACCAGATGTGGTTTCACTGCTGCAGCAAATTAACACATACTTCCTCTGGTACTTAATATGCAGCTTTTTATCTGGCAAATGTTTTTTCTTGGTACCGGCGCTTCCGACCCTCCTCCCGGAAGGGCTCCTGTGACTTGACATTCGATCCCTAATGACGTGAGCGTCGCCTCGCGACCCAAAAGTTTTTTAATTCTTGTTATAAGCAGGACAAAAGTGACTTATGATCTAGTTAAAAGGGCTCACAATAGAAAAAATATATTAGCCATCCTTCCTTGTAGAATATAGATTTGAAAATGTACAGAAAAAAAAATTCAAACATAGCCTTAATGTTAAAGCTGAAAATACACTATTGATCATTATCATCAAAACTCTTTATATGTGAAGATACAAAAATTGACAAGTTTTATGTCATGTGTCACGGAGCAAACCAATAACAGAGTCATATTCTCTGAAACTTATCCAGTTCATTTTCACCTACACAACATGGTAAGAATTGTGTGGACATAACATGTTAAGAACTGCATGAACTGAATTAGGTATTATATGTAATATACAAAATATAATTCCTACAAATAGAATAATTTGCTATTACTCTAATTAAAAATAGCCTAAGCAGGCAGTGGTGCAATGGATAATGTTGGACTGGGATGCAGAGGACCCAGGTTCAAAACCTCAAGGTTGCTGGCTTGAGCACAGGCTCATCCAGCTTTAGTGAGGGGTCACTGGCTTGAGCATGGGATTATAGACATGATCCCATGATGGCTGTCTTGAGCCCAAAGGTAGCTGGCTTAAGCCCAAGGTCGCTGGTTTGAGCTAGGGGTTACTTGCCTTCCTGCAGCTCCTCCAGTCAAGGCACATATTGAGAGGACTCAATGAACAACAAAGGAGATTAAGGAGACACAACAAAGAATTGATGCTTCTCATCTCTCTCCCTTCCTGTCTGTCTATCCCTATCTGTCCTTTTCTCTGTCTGTCTCTGTCACAATAAATAAATAAATAAATAAATAAATAACTCCTTGTAATTCTCCATAGCCCTCAATTATGGTATTTTATTCCTGAACTAAGATGCCTCGTCCCACTGCAGCACAGGACAGCAAAAAGAGCAGGACATGTAAAAGCTGATAGTACTTGGTTTTCATTACAACTTCAAAAATTATCAGCAATATAACCTTAGGTGAGATACTTAATCTCTATGAACCTCAGTGATAGCATAGGATAATAACATTTATCCCAGAACAATTAAAGAAAATAACACATTGACAGCATAAATAAAAAGTACATAACTTATAGCATAAATTAAAAATATATATAAATACTTTAACTTATATACCATGTTACAAAGGGGTTCTATGTACATAAGGGAATTTGATCCTTATAAAGATATTTTTAAATAAGAAAAACTTGTATTATTGCTCCCTTTTAAGAAGTATAAAAAAATATGAGGACCAATGAAGACTTGTGACTCATGCAAATTCACACAAGTTGGTAGGGCACCCAAATTAACTATGGCTAACCAATTAAAGTGGAACATTAAAAAATGCATAAAACCAGTGAGGAATAAAACAAACAAACCTCACCAACCAGGTCCACTGATTCTCTGTTCTGAAATGTGTTATCTCACTAAGTCAATTTTTCCCCTAATATTTCTATATTTCACTTTCATTGCCACGGTTCTTGCAAGACACACAGATTTCCTCAACTAAAATACTACAACATTCCTTGTTACTTGGCATTTTTTAATCTACAATCACAGTAATGCTTGGCTTCATAGTCCTGAAAAGCTCCCTATTGCCTCCTGAAATAAGTACAGACACCTTTAAGGTTAAAGTTCTCAAAAATAGTAGTGTGTATTACATACATACATATATATATAATTTCATGAGTTCATATAATGAGTGATAACTGCTAGAGAGAGGAAGAGAATTAGTATTAAGTGAATGTTCACTGCATGTCAGGAATTAAGTACTTTAATACATTAATGCATTTTATTTAAGTCATACAAACACCATGTAAGTTCAGATTTGTACCACCTTAAAGACTGAAAAACTGAGGCACAGGAGAATAGGGGATTTGCCTTATGTCACAAACCAGTAGTGTTAGAGTCAGGATATAAACTCAAAGCTGTCTGATTCTAGAGTTTCTGCTCTTTTGATAAAGCACTCATGATGCTATGCAAGTTCTGAAATTACAAAAATGTAGAAGAAATGGAATGCCCTCAAGTAACTTAAAGTCTACTGTACACACACAAATACCAAGTGGCATTACTGCTGATGTATTTATACTTACATTCTTAAGCAATGAAGAACCATGTAAAGACTTCAGAGCAGTACAGTACTGTACTACATACATAGTCTAATCATCCTAGGAATGTGTCTCTAAAAGCAGTGAAAAAGAAAGACACCTCCATACAGACATACTTAGTATGTGGCTGTTCTGTTTAAAATTAGCAGACGTTTGAAGCCACAAAACTTTTTAAGTGAATTAAATTTCTACTTCACACCTTCACTTACTGAGCAAAAAAATAAATAAAGTGGTGCCAATATCAAACATCTAATTAATAGTAATTGATAAGAGTGTGGGTTTTATGAAAATATCAAACAAATATCTGCCCTGGGGCAGGGAAGCAGTGAGGGTATCTCAAAACATTTTCCATCATTTACAGCCAAGAGTACAACAGATTTTAGCTGGGTGAAAAGTAAGGATAGAAATTTCAAGAAAAGAATCCGTGTAAAAGTCAGTAAGAAATAAAACAAAAACAATTCTGATGAAAAGAAGTAGATAGTGTGACTAAAATGGTAAAAAGCAATGGGAAGGGAACAAGTTGCAGAGTCAAACATGATAAAGAGCTAATTCAAAACGATAATTACTGGTACATTCCAAAATACTCGACGTTTTTCCTTCATTTCCTGGACATTTAATATATTTTTGTTGAACATTATGTGAACGTCTATCACTAAGACCACATCAACTTAAAAAGAGTATTATTCACTCATGCAGCATATATTAAATTATTCATTTACTTTATTCATTGTTCATTTATTATTCAATATACAGTGTGTCCATAAAGTCATGGTGCACTTTTGACCAGTCAACAGGTCAAAAGTGCACCATGACTTTATGGACACACTGTATATTGAACTCTGCAAAAAATATCTGTACTGAAAACAGTTATAACTAAGAACTTTCAAATCTAGGTATGTTATAATCTTTATAAGAACCCTATGAAGTTGGCCCTGGCCAGTTGGCTCAAGGGATAGAGCGTTGGCCCGGCACGCGGATGTCCTGGGTTCAATCCCCAGTCAGGGTATGAAAAGAAACCATCTGCTTCTCTTCCCTCCCCTCTCCTCCTTTTTTTCTCTCTTCCCTTCCCTCCCTCTTCTCCTTTTCTCTCTCTTTTCACAGCCCGTGGCTCGACTGGTTGGAGCAGCAGCCCCAGATGGGGGTTGCCAGGTGGATCCCAGTCAGGGCACAGGTGGGAGGTTATCTATCTTCCCTCCTCTCACTTAAAAAATAAACAATAAAAGAAAAGAAATAAAAGAACCACATGAAGTAGAAGTTATTAGTATCTTAATTAAAAAATTTAAACCCCAAGTCTCAGAGTGGTTCACTATCCTTGATAACACGATTGTAAGAGGAGAAGCCAGCACTGGAGCCTAGTGCCGTCTGATTACCAAACCCTTGGTCTTTCACTTAACAATACCATGCAGTTTGTTCTCCTAAACTTTAAAAAACATTTTAAGATACATTATATTTAACATGGGAACACTAAATTACCTTTGAAGCCGCTGTGGCAGGCACACTTTGAGGTACTTCCTGAGGTTTACTGCTTCCGTGGGAAGACTTGTTCCCTCTGTCTCTCTGTCTCTGCCGACACTCCAAACAGTTTCTCACAGCAACACAACAAACTATTTAAGAAACCAAAAGCTTATTATTAACATAAACTGACTTTGACAAGTTAAAAAAGGTTGCTAGGTTCTTTTTTTCTTTCTTTCCGTTTCTTCCATCCCATTATAGTTCTTAAAAGCAACTAGATCAAATAAATAGTTTTGATAATTATGAAATATAGAATGGAAAGTACATATAAAACATGTAATTAAAAAAATAAAACAAAATACCCATGTACTACCAATGTACCCATGTTCTAGCTAAAGTAACAGAATGTTGTCAGGGCTTTTAAAATTCCCAGTGTACTCTTCCATATTCTATTCCCTCCTTCATTCAAGATGCTGAATTTTATGACTCAGTAAAAATTCTAAAAAACTTAATATCTGTATTTGATGAGTTCTTTTGAATAATAAGACTTCTTTCTGTAAACTGACTACCTTGGCAACTCTCGCAAATCCTAATATTCACCCTTCTTCATGGTGGGAAAGTCAATGACCTTTGTCAATTAGCATTCAATAAGAACAAGAATTATTTATGTATTTATTTATTTTAAGAAGCACTAAAGTATAGCAATATACATTATTGACTTTGGAATCAGACCACCTGAGTTTGAATACTGACTCTGCTTCATGTGACCTGCATGCTGTGGGCCAGCTGCTTCAACTGCCTATATGGGTATAAACATATTTCCTTACAGGATCCTTGTAAGGATTGATTGAACTAACATACATACGGTTCTTAAAACAGTAAATGGCACATACTGATGTATAATTGTTTGCTTTAGTAACACTCACTTATAAAACATTCCTATAGATAAAAAAAATCTGCTAGGAATTATTAGTATAAAAATAAAATTAGCAGTTAAGTTTTAGAATACATTCAAAAATAAAAACTCAAAGTAACCAAATACATGCTAGTTTGCAGATATTGAGACTTTTAAAACTATTTCTCTCTCCCCCCATGTTCAGCCTTTCAGATACTGTGGCTTATCAGCAGCCATGTCCAGGATGGCCCACAGGACGCCATCCTCCTGCTGTCGTGGTCGGAGAGACTTCTATGTGCACTCATCTCCCTCTATAACTATCATGGTGTGAAATAATTGCTCTAGCCTGTTCATCTTTAAAAAATACAAAACAAAAAAAGTATGTTTCATTTTTTTATACTTTTACTTTAGTTATAATTGAAAAATAAAGATATATATTTAAAGTATACAACATGATACTTGACATATAAATACATGGTGAAATGACAATTATAATCATATTACACTGTCCTTCTTAAAGCAGTTTCTAATCCTTCCTTAAATCAGAAACAATTTCTCTCCTGAAATTACACATGTATTGATTTTTACATATTTTTTTAAAATTATGGGTTAAAAGAGCATACATCAGGAATTTCTTCCCTATCTACTACCTTCTTGCTTTCTCACACCCGCCCTTGCCCCCTGCTCATGCTCTATGGCAGATATGTAAAGAACAGCTTTCTGGTTGTCTGTGAAGTCTAACTATGATAAATACATTTCCCCTTTAAGAAAGGTGAGGGAGGTGAAGATGATTCTTGCCTAGAGCTGGTCTAAATTGACTGAGTTGCCCATACTAAATTTTCTTTTCTTTCCTTTTTTTTTTTTTATTAATATTTAAAAGGAGCCATATGGCCTCCTATTCTCTTAATTTTCCTTTTTAAATTATATTTAATGTACAATATTATAACAGTGCTAAGTTTCTTTAAAACACAAGATAGGAGGGCAAACAGCACGATTACAGTGATGTTTATATCGTTAATGGTTCCCACTGAGGAGCACAGTGAGGCTGGCACAGCCAGGCTGTCCAATCAGTATTATGGGTATGTCCTGAATTTTGATATGTGAGTGCCCAGTATAACTACATTCTGCATTAGTGTATCAAAAAAAGAATAAATGAGTTCTATTAAAATCACTTCAATTAAAAAGGTTACAGTCCTATTGATTTTTAAATAATTCAAAATACATTTAATTCTATTTCAAATTAATCCATTCAAGATGATCAAGTTTATAAATCTCCAATGTGAAGATACTATAATTTTCTATAATTTACTATAATAACCTCTATATTACATAATCCTCAGATTGTATTATCAATACTTTATGTACCAGTGTCAAAAAACAAATCTGTAGGTAATTATATAATGCACCTTTATTCTTAGACTCACCTAGCCTGAGGCACTGTCGCATTAACCCTCCAGAAGACATGTTCTTTTCTGCTTCAATTTCACTAAAATTTAGAGAGCTGGCAAATACAAGGACATCAACCATTGCCATCAATCGGCTGAGGAATGTCACTGCTGTCTCAGCTGACATGCCTTGTGTCACTTCAATGTTTTCCAGTTCCGTCTTTAAAAAAGAGGATTTAAGACTTGTTAACATTTGGAAATCTTCATACATACATATTACAGGTAAATAATACTTTAGTATGTTTAGTATCTTTCATAAACAAAACAGATTATAAATTATAACCTAATTCAATATATAATAAGAGCTGGTCATCAAATTTGATTATTTTACCAATGACTTATTCCTGAATAAAGGAAAAGGCTATTTTTAAAACCAATGTTAGATTTTAATGTTGTTACCTACTACATTTCAAACTGAAGATCACTTTGCAAAGATACTTAGAAATGATAGCACATTTTTATCTTTATTAATGTTATTTCTTTTACTATTTAAGAAATATAAAATTCATATGTCTTTGTTAAATTCCTCACTCTTGTTTACACAAAATGTGCTAATTTTTATTTCCTGTAAATGTGTAACAAGTAATAGGGAAGGTATATGGCACTTTCATTGGGCATCAAAATGAGACACTTTCAAATTAGAATATAGAACAATTTCTTATCCATTTAAAAGTAAACTAAAACCACTAGGTATCTTGAATATACAGCAAAACTCAAAGGTGAAAATAATCAAGAAGATAATTCTTCTACAGACATAAGCACTAGAAATACAATGAATTAATAGAATTCTAGGTTGGTAACATTGCATTTTCACCAAGATATCGTCTGTGATAAAATATAATTTCTTGCTTTCAAGAGGAATGTTACAAAATATTTTAATTTTTGAGATATATAACTGAATTTTATAAGCCACAGCGACATTTCTTATTTTATTTTTCATTGTTTATTAGATAGCATTTTAGTTATTTTGGTTCATTTTGACTAGGCCTCATTTTTCTCAATGCCTCAAAGAGCAAAGTAAAGCAAATAATACTTCATAAATAAAAAATACTACTGTTTAAATTTTCTAAAAACAGGCATATTAGCCATATATATCTACTTTAATTCTTCAAATGCTAAATTAAACTACAAGATAAGCATATATTATACGTATCTGGTCCAATTTAATGTTTCATTTTGACACTGCTTATACCCATCATTCTACTTAAACATATTTCTGCTCAAATTAACATGGAAATGTCAGCAGAAAACAATCATTTTTTTAAAGGCAACTTTTAAATACTTCTTACGTACTGGGTAGGTATTGAAAATGATAGGTGACTACTGAAAGCACTATATAACTTCATTCCAAATGCAGAATAAATGACTCTTTTCTATTTAACGTCAAAATAGTGGCAAAATCATTATTTCTTAATTGAACTTAAAAATATTTTAAAATCTGTTTTCAATATTTACAACATTATGCCAATTCAGTGTCTGTAGTCTAAAGAAAGATTATTTAATTACTCGGATGTTCGAAATGTATATTCCTTATTTCTGAGCACTCCCTTGATACAGAGGATCATTCCATAGTATGAACAAAATATCTGTGACCACAACACAATAAGTTATAATAAAAAGCAAAGAAATTCATTTTATGTAAAACCTCCTTTAAATCACATCTATCAGTATATTTTTTTATAATAGAATGGAAGATCTGTTCTTTGCTTAGATCTAATAAATATTTTGAATAATTTTTCAAAATACTAGAACTTTAGGATATGTAGAGATATGTACTCAAATTCTTGATCATTCTGAATTCCTTAAATTACCAAAAATCTAACTCACTTTGTTAGTTAAGGCCTTATTTTTGAGTCTTTTGGGATCTACAAGACTTAACCTTCAATTTCATTTTTAAATGAGTTATATACACAAATCATAAACAGAAATATTAGCTATCCATATAATTTGCCAGTTACTTTTTGCTAAACAAAAATTTTTAAATAAAAATTTTTCTTAACACAAACCATAACCTAAAAGGGAGCTCTTATTTCATTATACATAAAAATAACATAATTTTGATGAAACATCAAATCTATAACTTTGATTTAAATATCATAACGTATAAAAATAAAGGACATTTTCATATAATTATTACTAATCTTAACATATTTCACTCAGTGTGCTTTCTTTGGAAGCAGTTAACATCTGATTGTACATATGTCTGGAATATTATTTTTCATTATATTATACTTTAGTCTAAAGATTATTATGGATAATAAAATAGTAGTTCATCTAAGAACGAAGAAAATAATCCTTTTAATAAATCTTTAAAATATGCATAAGACATGCCTAATATTAAAGATGGTATGGAAACACAAAATATAACAAAGTCAAAAATTTCATAAATAAGTAAAAATAAAATTTAAAACTAAAATCCTGAAAATTACTCAAGTAATACTAACCTTTGAACCCTGGACATGCATTAGACAAAACAGACAACGGACCAAAAAAGTACAAGAAAAGAAAATCATTAAAATTAAATAAAAATACAATGTAAAATTAAAACAAAATAATATATTTAAAAGTTATATTTGATTATTTTAAAAAAAGCAAAAATTCTCAGAGGTAATCACTTTATAATTTACAATGATTAAGATTAACAAATACGTAGACTCCTATTTCTTTCTCTCATTAGAATAACTACTCAAATAACATGTATGTAAATATATTTCAGATATTAGAAATTATGCATATTCTACATGGTAAAAGAAATATCTTTTCCTAGCTGATGACTAAGGGAATATTTAATAAATGAACCAATGTAACATTTCTGTAAAAGCCCTAACTCTGTATTATTATAGGCATAAATGACTATAGCAAACTTCTAGAATTTTTTTTAAGAAATCATGTTATAGTTTTGAGCCCTTCCTATAGATCAAAATTCCCAGGAGTTGAAACAAGAATAAAATATTAAAGTGATTATAACTTAAAAACCGCATTTCCTTGCTAGAAAAAGAATTTATTGATAAATTAATGAGACCGGCATACCTACTTACACAGCTGTTTTACTCAGTTTTAGAATCTTTTAAGAATTATAGTCAAAATACTTTAAAAATTTGAATAAAATTAAGTTCACAATAGAAGTCTTCAACTGTTCCTATTCTGATTTTTGAAAAACATGTATGTGAGCATAAATTTCAAAATACACTATTTACATGGTGCTTTATTAGGAAAGCATATAAAGGCTTTCTTAGAATACTAAAGTATAATTTAGTGTCATGTGATAAATCGAAAAAATAATATTTCCAAATCTATTAACTAAATATTCTGATAAAGGTAAGAAATCATAAATTAAAATTATGACTTTGTTCTCTAACAGAAAAATGATCAAAGTTTCAAAATCATATTGTTATCATTTTGAAACTATTAGGAAAGCCAGAAATATCAGTCTCTATTATTTTTCTATAAAAGAGAAAATGAAACCATTAAGTGACACCAAGTTAAATTCTAAACATTCAGTGATCTAGATGAGTGACCAAAGTGGTATCAACCTAAAGTCAGAAAGTGATTATGCAATTTGTTGTTATACCATGTTCCTTGCTTCTCTTCATTTTTTCCTCCAATTCCTTACTTTAATTTATGACCAACTTGTACAATGTATTGAATTAAAATAAGAGGATTCAAATAACTACCAGTAGTTATGGAAACATTTAACTGCAAAAAATCAGTAACAACAAATATTATGTTCCTTCCTCAAAATGAAGACTGGTCAAAATATGTATTAAGAGGTCTAAATTTGCCCTGGCTGATAGGCTCAGTAAATAGAGTGTCGGTCCAGTGTGCTGACATCGCGGATTCAATCCTCGGTCAAGGCACACTAGAGAAGTGACCATCTGCTTCTCTCTCCTTCCCTCTCCCCATTCTCTCTCTCTCTTCTCCTGCAGCAGTGGCTAGACTGGTTCGAGCATCCTGGGTGGTCGGAGTGCATGTGGGACTGTCTCACTAAATCCCCTCCTCTCACTTAAAAAAAAAAAGGGAGGGAGCCTAAAAGGGAGGGAAGAAAGAAGGAAGAGAAGGAAGGAGGAAGGAAGGAAGGAAGGAAGGAAGGAAGGAAGGAAGGAAGGAAGGAAGGAAGGAAGGAAGGAAGGAAGGAAAGAAAGAAAAGAGATCTAAATTTTCCTCGTAGGTAAACCATTGGTCTTATTTAGAGACTTGAAATTACTTTTTTAACTTTTTTCGGCCACATGATTTTAAAAAATATATGCAACACAGAAACTCCAATAAAGTCATATTTCTCCATGAATATTATGCTCAAGGTGTTCACCGTAATATAAATATTGTATTACTAAATGTTTTTCCTTAAGGTTTTCAGTAAGATGTTTTCTTACAAGTAAGATTAATCTAAACAAATTTTCTCACATGATGATACCACACAGCAATGCTCAGTGTTTATTCTTGGCCTAGATCCCTGTGCTCACATGAGGCCCCGGGTCAGAGGCCAGACCAGCACTGTGCCAATGCCAAGGAATTAGCAGACGAGAAAATCACACCATTTTCATTGTTGCCATTAAAACCCATAATAACTAAATATGTCTCAAATATCCTATTTTAAACTTCAGAATTCTGAGCATGACAGGCTTATTTTATAAAGGAGAAGATTATTCTATCATGATACAATTCTGAACAAATAATTTCAAAGGATTACAAGGAAGGGAACATTCATTAAGAACCTACTCCATCTGAAGCACTTTACAGGTATACATACCTAACAATTCTCACATGTCTCCCTGTGGGATCAGTATAAGTAACACCTTCCAGTAAATGAAGTTGAGGTTAAGATCATATCCAGTGAATGGTTAAAATACCAGGTTTACCTTATGCTAAAACTCATATACCTCACAGTACATCAAAACTTCTAAAAGGTCATGTCCAAGTGTCACCAACCACAGGAAACAGGTTTGCTTTTCATAATAACAAGTAAATTACCTGAAATCCACACTTACGCTGAGAAATGGGAAAGGCATATTCCTGTGTTGTGCTTTGAGTCACGTTTTTTAAGTAGATAACTACGTAGAATACTTAGCATTCTACTTACTCTCTCAAAATTAAATACAATTTCAACATGAGACATATCAAATGCTAAATAAGATTAGTATGACCGAGTGTGAAAAGTTTTATCTCCTAGTTGAACATAATGACTGCAATCAGTAAAGTTGTCTTTTAAAATACTAAACTTTAGTAAATGTTCAGTAAGTCAAATTCAACTTCTTGTAGGAAAGAATGAATTTATCTTAAGTTACAACTATTGAATTTCCAATGGCAATAAATAATAAAGTCTTCACAGTAAAACACTACACTATGACATTTGTATTTATTTAAAGATTATCAGGAAATACGACCTAAAAGTCTTCAAAGTAAAACATTATACTATGACATTTATATTTATTTGAAGATTATGGCAAAATATGACCCAAAAGTCAAATGTGCCCCATTTGAAAAAAAAAATGGCTGTTTTTATAAGTAAACTTTTATTCAAACACACATAACACCTATTCCTTATGTAACTTTCTATGGCTGCTTTTGTACAACAATGAAGAGTTGAGTAGATGGGACAGCGACTCTACGGCCCACAAGACTGAATGTTTCCTATCTTATGCACATAGAGAAAGTTTTCCTACCACTGCCACATCAACATTTCTCATCAGTTTTCATTAAATACACATCTGTGTAAAATACATGAATATTTTGAAAAACTCCACAAACCTAAACAAAATGATCAGATAACTCAAGCGTTAGTTTCAAATGTTTCAATTTCTCCTTATATAGGTTTAAAATTTCAATAGCTTCCACATGATAATGTTTCCCTTTGGTAATTTGATGTTGACGTTTCCTTTTTAACTTATTCCTTCCAAATATCTCTCTTGGTTTTAAACATCTTAAATCTAACTCAAAAAAGATCAATACCTTCAGTTATAATTTCCTTCTTTATTTAATCTTCTCCTAACTTTTTCCCACCACAATTTTTAACCAGGATATTATACAATCAAGTCAAAGAAAGCACCTCTCAGCAGTCAGAGACAGTTATGGCTCTACCAGCACAAAGTGGGAGAAACCGTTCCGGCTGTTTCTTTTAAGGAAGCAATTTATTCAAAGAACATGAAATAAGCTATGTCTTATGACCAGGTATAGGCAGAATCACATTATGACAAAAACAGTAAAAATATACACAGAGACAATGAAGGAAAGTTTCTACAATCGAATAAGTTCCCAAGTCTTTTGAAAACAATCTAGGTGGTAATTTCAAATTCCAAACTGGTCAAATTGTATGGGTAATAAATTTGGAAATCAAACCTCAAAATGTCAGTATCTTTACTGTACATTCATTATAAAATAAAAATATGCTAATTTGGGCAGTGAAATAGTATATACATGCACTTCATTAATTTTTCCCTATCTTGATAGAGATGTTTTAGCTTTAAAATTTGGAAGAACATTTAGTAATGCGATTATCTGAAACCTATGCAAATGTTTACCTACTACTAACTTAAAATAAAGTCAGTTTTCTTTTTTCTACAAAAATTTTAAGACGATATACTTACAGTGAATGCAAATACAAACCTTTAGAAATCAATAGCAATGAATGATAATGTATAAAACATAAAAACAAAATTTATATGATAAAACAATGTCAGGAGGAAAACATTAACTTTAGTTTTTAATGTATAGAAGGAAAAAGAAATACTCCTCCTGTCTCAATATTAGAATACATTTATTAAGTCATACACAATTCTCAATTTACTGGCATGATATAAACCACCAGAAGAAACAAGATTAGAGAAAAGGGCTGGTCCGTCAATGTCACAGGATACTGCACTCTGCACACACCATCAATCTTTCATTTTCCTGGCTCCATTTCCTCCGTTAGCTACTAATTCCATTAATGCCTTACTGATGATCTGTTCTGCTGCACACCATCCTGAACTATCCTGCTCGTCTGTGTAGACTTCCTGCATATAAGTGCTTGTGAGAGAAAGGTATTTTGAGAGTATAATCTTTTGGTGCTAGTATTTAAGTTTCAGAACTGCTTTGGGAATGGCAGAAATGACAACAGAATAGTGAGAAAAAAAGTCATGAAGATAGAGCTTGTTACTGATTATACTGAGCCAGAGATCAATTTGAAAACACTGCCTCACGAAGTACAAGACATCTTAACAAAACAGGTTCCTCTCTGAGGAAAGTACACTTTTGCAGCTTCCAGATGAGTTTTCAATATGGTGCAAGAACACAGGTAATATCGGAAGCATGGTTCTCTATTCTTTCCCATCTCAGCAAGCAGCTAAGGAATAAAGCTATTGTTTTTTTTATATAGATCAGAGGTACATTTTTAAAGTGATAACTAAAATATAAAGTTAGCCTTGACCTACTTTATTTTAAATCAATGGTTTTCAACCTTATTACACTTGGGGGCCAGTGAAAATAGAATTATTTCAGAAATCAGACTGAATCGCTCTGAGCATAAAGAAATTCAATAAGATCACTGGGTCTATAATCTACCACATGAGGGTGCTTAACTCTTTTGCAGATCAGCACAAATTTCTAGAAACCAGTCCCAGACCAGCTGCTGAAAAACACTGTTTGAAATGACATATGATTAACATTAAATTCCTCTCAATCTTATTATATTAATGCATATCAATGTTTCATATACAGAAAAGCTTTATTTTTAAATAAATGTTGAGCCAGTAAATAAATTCAGATAAACATGCTATTAAAGGCCATATGGGTAACATAAAGTTTTCTGAAGTTTTTAATGATAGTGAAATTTTTAAGAAAAAATAAGAATGGTAAGCTTTCTACTTTTTCTATATAGGTACCTAAGTTTTAAATAAGAGATGCTCCTAAAATTCATTAAATTGGTTTTCCTTTGGAAGCAAATTGCTGGCTACAGCATAAAATGTCAGAGAACAGGAAGGTAAGATATTGCATATATAATAAATTTAGATTCATGGCTCTAATACTATACAATAACTATATACTTGTATTTGAAATTTAAGATACAGAACAAGGGTTTTAACAATTTATTATAATACATATTAAAAAGGGTAAACAATACAGAGAAAATAAAGTAAGTAATTTATGGTTATGACTCTTTTTTTTTTCATTTTCCTGGCGCCATTTCCTCCGTTAGTTACTAATTCCATCACCACCCTAATGCTGATCTGCACACCATCCTAAACTAGCCTGCTCGTCTGTGTAGACTTCCTGCACATAAGTGCTGGTGAGAGAAAGGTATCTTGAGAATACAATTTTTTGCTGCTAATATTTAAGTATTCATTAGAATTACCAGAGAAATATTTTCCTAAATACATGTAGCTGGAACCCAGCACTAACAAATAAATATAAATATTTATACATAAAACTTTGTACAGTTAAAAGCTCCCTTGAAAGGACATGTTTTGTAAAAGTCCATCTATTTAGAGAGCCTAAGCTCTTGGATACCTTTTGACATGAAGCCTACGCATCATAAACGTGTTTACAAGTAGGGAACACATAATTACACAGCATCACCACTAGATGGAGCAAAGTACTTACAGTTGGTGATGTTGCAGCAGAGAGCAGTGGTAGAATTCCTCCACAAGCAATGATGATGTTGTCTACCATCTGGGAAATGAGGTGAATCGTGTTATGTACAAAAATAATGTTTTCATTGCTATTGACGAAATCCATTACGGACTTTGTAGAATGGCTAAAACAGCAGAAAGAACACAAATGAAAACTTCCTCAGCTTAAGAATAAGAAATTTAGACAGTTTAGCTATAGTAACACTTTTTAAGCAATAATAAAGAGGTAGTCAAATTTAAAATGGAGTAATTAGAAAATAAAAATGCATTTTGTAACTACGGATTATATTACTAAAAATTTAGCCTTCATCTCTATAGGTGTGGTGTGTCCAAGTACACTAAGCTAGTATTTTGTTCCTCCTTAAGAAATACAGTATTATGAGCTTCATTCAGGTATCTGTGACTAGATCAATGAATTTGCCTGAAAAAATGTATTTCTCTCAAAGTTACTCATTTTGTGTTGAAAGGCAGAACAACTGGACAGGTAACAGGACGTTTTACCATTTTTTATGCAGTCTGTTGTTGCACTGCTAGCCTGCAGCCCCTCCCTGACCAGCCATCTTGAAATGCGCACTATTAGTCACAGAAGCGACACATAGGTGAGTATAAATGAACCAGTAAGAACTCAAAAACTAACTAAAAGAGAGAAAGGACCTCAGACCTTGGAAGTATAGCTTCCCTGCTCACAACACACAATGAAGATATTCAGAGAAACAGGCTGCTTTAGTCTGCAACCAGCCAAGAGTGAACAATTTTCTAATGGGAAGAGTATTTCCACGATCAAACTGCTGTCAGCAACTCTCAACTTAAATTGTAAAATAACATGTAAGGTATCTTAGATCTCAAGATGCTTTCCTCTGTCCTAAAATATAAAGTGCTATTAAAAAAAATTAATTACATAAAATTCTGTTTGGGAAACTTTATGAGAACCCTTGAAAGGAAAGACAGACACACAGTGTGCTAAAGTAAAACTGGGTGCTACTCCTTTAGAAGCTACTCATAGTGTGACAGGAAATTACACGTTTCCATACATTCATGTTAATAGTAATGCATGTCGCAATATTCTAGGGTCCTTATTTATCTTTCCTAGGTAACTGAAGATGTAACAACACTAGCAATGAAGAGATCCTTGTTTCTACATGAGTAAACCAAGGACAAATTGGTTAAACATCATCGGAAGTAAAAACATTGTGTGGCAGACCTTGACTACTGCCATGGTAGTTATTCCTTCTGCTAACACAATCTAGATTTATTATATTACTGAAGTAAATTGGGTATGGGAAAGGTTGGCTTCAAATCAGCTACAGGTTCCTGACAATATAGGTCTGCACAGAATGGCCATTGTAATCCACTCCCTTCTGGTTGGTTGACTTAGGGAAGAGCTTATCATCTTGCTGGCCTATGAGATATAAGGGGAAAATCCCTATTAAAACAGAAAGAAAATAAGAATAAAAAGAAAGATGAAAGAAAAAGGAGGACAGAGACGGAAAGGGACAGAGGAGGAGGAGAGAGAAAGGAGAAGAAAAGCAGAGGAAGAAAACAAAAGGGCAGAGGAGAAAAGGAAAAGGAGGAAGAAAAGAGATGAGGGAGGAAGAAGATTCCCTGCCCTCTAATTTGGGCAAGTTTCCTACACTTATTCGATGCCTGGAGCTGAAGCAGGCAACGTAAATTTTAGAATAAAACTCAGGAGAAGCAGAGAAGCCCGTTTGAGTTCTGAGAAGAGTGTATCACAGATTTTTGTTGATGGTGGTGTGCTCTGTTACAGAGAGCCATCAACTTCCTAAACGTCTGTGCGTATAAATGACATAGTCTCATAATTAATTTGTTGTATATTTGCTATTAGAAAATTAAATTAAAAGTGAGCAAAGCCCTGAAAGGCTGGCTCAGTGGTAGAGAGTTGGCTTGGCATGCGGATACCCCTGGTTCAATTCCTGGTCATGGCACACAGGAGAAACAACCATCTACTTCTTCACCCCTCCCTATCCCCTCTCTCTCTCTCTCTTCTCTTTTCTCTCTCTCTCTCCCTCCCTCCCTTCCACAGCCATGGCTCGACTGGTTCAAGCACATTGGCCCCATGCACTGAGGAAGGCTTCATGAGGCCTCCATATCAGGTGCTAAAAATAGCTCAGCTGTAAGCATCAGCCCCCAATGGGCAGAGCATCAGCCCCAGCTGGGTTGGTGAGTGGATCCCCGTCAGGGTGCATGCAGGGGTCTGTCTCTCTGTCTCCCCTCCTCTCACTTAGAATAGAAGAAAAAAAAGTGAGGCAATGCGATGATTAAATTTATGTAGATTTGGTTTTCTTTAGGTAATTATATTTGAACTGATACCCACTAATTCTAAATGCTATAGTCTCTAAAAATAGACATCATAAGATAATTTAAAATTTTAGCAGTACATATACATTATAAACAAGAGTAAAATTAATATATTATTAATTTTAAGAAAAGATAAAAATATAGAAATTTCTTTAAATCAAAACTGAACTTATTTTTTGTTAAGGCTATTTAACATACAGCAGATAATGCCAGAATTCAAAATTTTGCTTTTTAACTGTCTTAAGCTTAAATTCTTAGGCACATTTTGATAGTCCCAGGCCATATAACCTTTACAAAAATATTTTTAATTCTATACAAAATTTGTTTGATTTTTAAAAATTTCATTGAATTTATTGGGATGACACTGCTTAATAAAATTATACAGGCTTCAGGCATACAATTTTATAATACATCATCTGTACATTCACCAAGTCTCCCCCCATCACCGCCCCTCCACCCTCCTCAAAGTCCCCTCTTTCCTTCCTGCAATCCCACACTGTTGTCCGTCTATAAGTTTTTTCTATTGCTTAATACCTTCACCTTTTTCACCCAGTCCCCAAAGCCAATCTCTATGACAGAGTCTGTGATTATTTTTATACTTTTAAATCTATGAGTACTTATAATACATTTAATTTGTGAGATTTATTTAATGATATAATTCACTGATCAGTTGACACCAGTAATTTAAAATACTCATTTTCTTAAATGAAAGTAGCAGTATTTTAAAAATATTTCTACCTTCTCCAAACATGTAAATCTGTTTCTAATGCAAACAGCAAGTCGGTGAGCAGTCGCTGGTGCATTGGAGACCACTTAAACTCAGGAATGCGGAACATCGTGGTGCGCGGGCCGGGGCTGAACTGGCGCCGCTGCTCCTCAGTCATGGGCATTCCTCGAAACCCTAAATCAACCCGGAGATCCCTGTCTTGTTGTATAACAGACCGGCCCTGCACCGCCTGGAGGAATAAAAAGGAAGCATTTGTAGGACGCAAAAGAAATTCTTGATTTCAGTAAGTACAGTGAGTGAGGAAAGCTTTGGCGCATGAATTAAGTATGCTAGTATATTTACATACATTGTTCCCCTGGTGATGCCCTGCACAGAGCTGAGAAGGCTACTATTAACACCCACTTTGCAGTTTCAGAACTAAGCAGGAAAACCAAATATCTAAGCTTAATAACAACGTTCACACGGAAAGCCATAACCTCTATACCCGTTTCTGGAGTCTATACATTAGACCAAATTACTGCCTTATGAAAGTGAGAACATACTCAAAGTGAACTATACAGGATATATGTCCTCAACTCACTATAATTAAAAACACAAAATTAAAAGAAGCAAGCCCAGTGATTATGGTCAGCAGACAATGCACCAGGCTGTCCTTTATTTTAAATTGGTACCTATTTCAATATCCATGTCCCTCAACAATTACCACTGTAGTACACACAACTGCTTCTTAAATGGAAATTGGCAGTTAACAGAGAAAAAATAAAAATACCTTTTCTACACACAGAATACATGATTAAGGATGCTCATTGGAGTTCAAAGACACCAGTTACGTATATGGTATACTTTTTATAGTACAAAATGTTCAATTTATTGTTTATGACATTATAAGGTGAGTGGAAATCCAGAGAACAAACACATTATTAAGGGTAAAAGTTTTTGTCAACTCTTAATGATAAGGTATTATTTAGCCTAGAAAACAAGAAAGTGGTGGGAGGAGCAAGATGGCGACGGAGTAGGCGAACGTACCAACTTCCAACTCCCAGAACCAAAGTGGATTATAACTCAATTTTAAGAACCATCATCTGGATAAAACACCTTTGAACTAAACTAAGTGGACTCTTCAACAAAGGAACACAGAAGAAGCCACACTGAGACTGGTAGGAATAGCAAAAACGAGAAGAGGGCTGCCCAGCTCCCCAGAGCAAACGGCAGCCCGGAGAGACCCGCGTGGCGGGAGGAGAGTTTGGCAGAGAGGAAGGAACCTGGGTCCCAGAAACCAAGCCCCAGCCTGCAGTCCCAGAGCCTAGAAGAGGCGTTTGGACAGTTTTAAGCTGTAAAACAAGTGAGGGAGCTCCCAGGCCTAAACTGTGGAGTATTAGGGCCCTTCCTACTCTGTTGAGGGTTGCTGAAGGGTATGGTGGCGGGAAGATGCTGAAACGGGGTTCTGTCGGCGTAGGCGGAGGCAAAGCCAGTGTGACCTCGGTCTAGCCCAGCAGGGGCGAAGGGGACACGCGAATCGGTCTGGAAGCTGCCGGCCGGCCTGTAATCCCACCTGTGGGGACAAAGCGGGAGGCCAGGAACAGGCAGAGATCTGCTCTGCGACCCTGCGCTGGCCGGCCCTGACCAAGGGGACGGGGCTAGGACCAGGGACAAGCGGAAGTTCGCGGCTAAGCTCAAGCTACCAGCCCGGCCTGGCCAGAGAAACAGAGGTTTGCTATTCTACGTGCGCGAGTGGGCTCCGAGCGCGGGGGCGAGTAGACACCGAGACGAATTGAAGCTCGCAGCTGAACCCACACTACTATCCCCGCCAGGCCAGAGAAACCACAGTTTGCCATCCTATGTGCACAAGCAGGCTTCAAACGCAGTGGAGGGGTACAGTCCAGGAGGAGCGGAAGCTCGCAGCTGAGCTCATGCTAGCAAACACGCCTGGCCAAATAAACCTTGGATTGCGACCCTGCGCAGGAGGGCCCTGGCCTCGAGGACGGGGATAAAGCTCCGGACGGGCAAAGGCTCACAGCTGAGAGCAAGTCAAAAGCCCCGCAAAATCCGCGAAACAGTGGCGAGCAGGCTCTGACTGCGGGTTCTGGGCGCAAGTCCGGAAACAGGCTGGTTCCGCAGCTGAGCAAAGGTGCTCACGTCTACCCTTGGTGCCGAGGCTTATGGCTTGGTGCCGAGGCTTATGGCCTGGGTGACAGCCCCTCCCGCGGAGAAGAGGCAGAAATCACAGCAAAAGCCACAGTGGGCCGGCGCAGGCAACGCGCATACCCAACCACCCTAGGCACCGGCAGAGGGGGTGGGGGGCCTGCAGACAGACCACACCTAGAGAACACAAAGGGAACATCTACTGGACTCCAGTGGCCACAACGTGTTTATACACAGACAAAAAGGGCAGGCAGAGGAGTGCAAACCAAATGAATCAAGAGAAATCCCCAGAGAAGGACCTGAATGAACCAGATATAACCAAATTACCAGAAGCAGAATTTAGAATAATGTTAGGATGTTCAAAGAAATTAAAGCAACGATGCATAGTCATTATGTACACATAAATAAAGAGATAACAAGTAAAAAAAACGAAATTGAAATAATGAAATAGAATCAGACAGAAATGACAAATACAGTATCAGAACTGAAGACCACAATGGAAGGAATTAAAAGCAGGATGAATCAGGCTAAGAATCAAATAACAGAGTTAGAGGACACAATAAACAAAGGCACAGAAGCAGAGAAGAAAAAGGAAAAGAGACTCAAAAAATGTGAGGAAATCTAAGGGAGCTCTGTGACAACCTGAAGAAGAGGAAAGAGGACAGGAAATGGAAACTTTGTTCAATCAAATCATAGCAGAAAACTTTCCTAAATTAAGGCTAAGAAACACCCCACACGTGCAAGAAGCACACAGAACTCCATTAAAGAGAATCCCAAAAAGAACTACACCAAGACACATCATAGTTAAAATACCAAAGCTAATGGATAAAGAGAAAATTTTAAAAGCTACTAGGGAAAAAAAGGCTATCACCTACAAAGGAGCCCCATAAGGATGACAATGCACTTCTCAACAGAAACACTTGAGGTCAGAAGGGAATGGCAAGATATAATCAAAGTAATGCAAACAAGAACCTACAACCAAGACTACTCTATCCAGCAAGGCTAACGTTTAAAATTGAAGGAGAAATAAAGAGCTTCCAGAAAAAAAAAGCCTCAAGGAATTCATTAAAACCAAACCAATTCTACAAGATATACTAAGGGACCTGTTGTGAACAGTTTAAAGGGAGGAAAGAATAGAGCAAAAGAAGACTACAGCTTTAAAGAATAAAATGGCAATAAACAACTACATATCAATAACCTTAAATGGAAATGAATTATATGATCCAGTCAAAAGACATAGGGTAGCTGCATGGATAAAGAAACAGGACCCATACATATGCTGTCTACAAGAGACACACCCTTAAAAAAAAGATGCACATAAACTGAAGGTAAAAGGATGGAAAAAAATTTCATGCAAAAGGAAATGAAAAATAAGCCGGGTTAGCAGTACTTATATCTGACAAAATGGACTTTAAAACAAAGTCTCTATCTGTAGTAAGAGATAAAGAAGGACACTACATAATGATAAAGGGAACAATTCAACATGAAGATATAACTATTATAAATATCTATGAACCAAACATAGGAGCCCCGACATACATAAAGCAGACTTTGATGGATATAAAGGGCAAGATTAACAGCAATACTATCATAGTAGGGGATTTCAATACCCCTCTAACAACACTGGATAGATCCTCAAGAAAGAAAATTAATAAAGAAACAGAAGACTTAAAGAATACACTAGATAAACTTGATTTAGTATGTATCTTCAGAACTTTTCACCCTAAAGCAATAGAATATACATTCTTCTCAAGCGCTCATGGTACGTTTTCTAGGATAGACCACATGTTAGGACACAAAAATGGTCTCAATAAATTTAAGAAGATTGAAATCATATCAAGCATTTTCTCTGATCACAATGCCATGAAACTAGAAATTAACCACAAAAGAAAAGCTGAAAAATACTCAAACACTTGGAAACTAAATAGCTTGATATTAAATAATGAATGGATTAACAATGAGATCAAAGAAGAAATAAAAAAGTTTCTAGAAACAAATGATAATGAGCATACATCAACTCAAAATTTATGGGACACAGCAAAAGCAGTTCTGAGACGGAAGTTTATTGCACTACAGGCATATCATAAGAAGCTAGAAAAAGCTCAAATAAGTAACCTGACCTTGCATCTAAAAGAACGAGAAAAACGGCAGCAAATAAAACCCAGGACAAATAGAAGGAAAGAAATAATAAAAATCAGAGCAGAAATAAATGACATAAAGGCTAAGGAAACAATACAGAGGATCAATAAAACCAGAAGCTGGTTCTTTGAAAAGGTAAACAAGATTGATGAACCTTTAACTAGACTCACCAAGAAAAAAAGAGAGAGGACTCAAATAAATAAAATTAGAAAGGACCGTGGAGAAATAACAACTGACACAACAAATACAAAGCATTGTAAGAAAATACTATGAAGAACTATATGCCAAAAAATTAGACAGTTTCAGTGCAATGGACAAATTTCTTGAATCATATAACCTTCCAAAAATCAATCTGGAAGAATCAGAATACCTAAACAGACGAATTACAACAAATGAGATCGAAATAGTTATCAAAAAACTCCCAAAAAAGAAAAGTCCTGGGCCTGATGGCTTCACAAGTGAATTCTATCAAAAATTCAAAGAAGAACTAACTCCTATCCTCCTCAAGCAATTTCAAAAAATTCAAGAGGAAAGAAGACTTCCAAATTCCTTTTATGAAGCGAGTATAATTCTGATCCCAAAACCGGTCAAAGACAACACAAAGAAAGAAAATTATAGGCCTATAACCCTGATGAATTTAGACGCTAAAATTCTCAACAAAATATTAGCCAAACGGATCCAACAATATATGAAAAAAATCATACACCATAATCAAGTGGGATTTATTCTGGAGAGGCAAGGCTGGTTCAATATTCGCAAATCAATCAATGGGATTCATTACATAAACAAAAGGAATGACAAAAATCATATGATAATTTCAATAGATGCAGAAAAGACATTTGATAAAATCCAGCACCCATTCATGCTCAAAACTCTCAGTAAAGTGGGAATACAGGGAACATTCCTTAACATGATAAAGGCCATCTACGACAAACCCACAGCAAACATCATACTAAATGGACAAAAATTAAAAGCAATCCCCTTAAGATCAGGAACCTGGCAGGGGTGCACCCTTTCACCACTCTTATTCAACATAGTTCTGGAAGTCCTAGCTACAGCAATCAGACAAGAAGAAGAAAATAAAATTGAAAAAGAAGAAGTAAAACTGTCATTATTTCCAGATGATATGGTATAGTATATAGAAAACCCTAAAGTCTCAGTCAGAAAACTACTGGACCTTATAAATGAATTCAGCAATGTGGCAGGATATAAAATTAATACTCAGAAATCAGAAGCATTTCTATATACCAACAATGAACTGTCAGCAAAAGAAATTAAGGAAACAATACCCTTCACTATTGCAGCCAAAAAAATAAAGTACTGAGGAGTAAATTTAACCAAGGAGGTTAAGGACTTGTACTCGGAAAATTATAAAACATTGATAAAAGAAATCAAGGAAGATACAAACAAGTGGAATCATATACTGTGCTCATGGCTAGGAAGAATAAACATCATTAAAATGTCTATATTACCCAAAGCAATTTATAAATTCAATGCAATACCAATTAAAATACCATGACATACTTCAAAGATATAGAACACATATTCCAAAAATTTATATGGAACCAAAAAAGAACACGAATAGCCTCAGCAATCTTAAAAATAAAAAATAAAGCAGGAGGTATCACTCTTCCAGATATCAAGGTTTACCATAAGGCCATTATACTCAAGACAGCCTGGTACTGGCATAAGAACAGGCACATAGATCAATGGAACAGAACAGAGGACCCAGAAATAAACCCACAGCTTTATGAACAACTGATATTTGACAAAGGAGGAAAGAACATACAATGGAGTAAAGACAGCCTCTTTAACAAATGGTGCTGGGAAAATTGGACATCTTCCTGCAAAAAAATGAAACTAGACCGTCAACTTACACCATTCACAAAAACAAACTCAAAATGGATAAAAGACTTAAATGTAAGCCGTGAAACCATAAGCATCTTAGAAGAAAACATAGGCAGCAGGCTCTCCGACATCTGTAGCAGCAGTATATTTGCCGATTTATCTCCACGGGCAATTGAAATAAAAGGCAAGATAAACAAATGGGACTATATCAAACTAAAAAGTTTTTGCACAGCTAAAACAATAAGAACAGAATAAAAAGACAAACCATACAATGGGAGAACAATTCGACAGCACATCTGATAAGGGGTTAATAACTAAAATTTATAAAGAACTTATAAAACTCAACACCAGGAAGACAAACAACCCAATCAAAAAATGGGCAAAAGAAATGAATAGAAATTTCTCCAATAGGACATACAGATGGCCAATAGGCAGATGAAAAAATGCTCAACATCACTAATCATTAGAGAAATGCAAACTAAAACCACAATGAGATATCACCTCACACCAGTCAGAATGGCACTCATCAGCAAAACAACACAGAATAAGTGCTGGCGAGGATGTGGAGAAAAGGGAACCCTTCTGCATTGCTGGTGGGAATGCAGACTGGTGCAGCCACTGTGGAAAACAGTTTGGAGATTCCTCAGAAAATTAAAAATCGAACTGCCTTTTGACCCAGCTATCCCACTTATAGGAATATACCCTAAGAACACCATAGCACTGTTCGAAAAGAAGAAATGCGCCCCCATGTTCGTGGCAGCATTGTTCACAATAGCGAAGATCTGGAACCAGCCGAAGTGTCCATCAGAAGACGAGTGGATTAAAAAGCTATGGTACATATATACTATGGAATACTACTCAGCCATAAGAAACGATGACATCGGATCATTTATAACAGAATGGATGTACCTTGATAACATTATACGGAGTGAAATAAGTAAATCAGAAAAAAAGAAAAACTGAGAACAGCATGATTCCATACATAGGTGGGACATAAAAGTGAGACTATGAGACATGGACAAGAGAGTGGTGGTTATGGGATGGGGGGAGGGAGGGAACAGTGGGATAGGGAGGAGGGGAGGGACACAGGGATAACCAGATCGAAGGTGACAGAGGACAATTTGACTTTGGGTGATGGGTATGCAACACAATTGAATGATAAGATAACCTGGAGATGTTTTCATTGTACATATGTACCCTGATTTATTGGTGTCACCCCATTAGAATTAATAATAATAAAATATATATTTAAAAAAAA
Organism: Rhynchonycteris naso; assembly: GCA_037038555.1. NCBI lineage: Eukaryota > Metazoa > Chordata > Mammalia > Chiroptera > Emballonuridae > Rhynchonycteris > Rhynchonycteris naso. The sequence goes on along the minus strand of CM072998.1, from coordinate 110,799,962 downwards.
AAAGAACAGGCACAGATCCATTTCTATGACTTTTCTTGATATAATCTTTGCACAGATTTATTTCTAGAAAACGTTTATGGAGTCCTAAACCTTTGATGTAAACCTAAAGACATATTTTTTGTAGACACAAAGAATATAAAATTATATTAATAAATATAAGAAATAAAAATCCGTTGTACTTTATAAGAAAGTTCAGGCCCAGAGAGTTTGAGCAAAATTACACAAACAAAATGTGGTAGAATTGGAAATACAATTCAGATATTTTAAATTTATTTTATAAGTACTACCATATTACTCAATTCCTTAAGATACTATGATACTATATTTAACTATGAGCATAGTGTTGGTAAGAAATAACTCTGTTTTGATACTACCATCAATTCAATGAATTTTAGAACTCTTGTAGGATAACTTACTTGTGTTGTAGTAGTGGTCTGAATTTTCCGGATTTCTTTTCCTGACTCTTTGCCATCGTCAGATCTCTCAGTATCTGAAATTATACTTCCAGAGTCAATATTTGGTACAACTTTGCTACCAGGAGGTTCAGTTTCCAGAGCTGTAGCAGTCATTTCAGCATACTCTAACCCTTTAGATGATGACACTAAGTCTTTCTCAGAAATACTGCTCATTCCTTCTAAAGTTGTATGGATTTTAAACTCCTTTTCTTCTATTATACTTGTACAAGTTAAGTCTACACTACCGGTCATGTGAGCAAGCAACCCAAGATCATCAGTAACACCAAGATGCACTTGTGTGTCTTGGATATTTGGAATAATGTGATTGCTAGAAAGTTCAGGAAGGAGTTTTTCTTCCTGTTTGGGTATTTTGTCAAAGAGGAATGATGTACTACTGTTAGGAAGTTCATCTTTCTCATCTGCTAATGTTATCAAAGGACCGTTATCCTTTTCTTCATTCTTTTTTATGACACCAACACTTCCATGTACATTGTTCTGGAGCTTCTCAACAGCAGTACTGTATACATTGTCCAACAGAGACTCCACCTCCACAAGGGCACCGTTCTCTCCACTCACCAGAGTCTCGGGGGACAAATCCATGTCATCCAGCTTCACTTCCGTTGCTTCCACCTTCTCTGCTTTTATGTCAACTAACAGATCGTGCACTTCCACGTGCACACCACAGCCTGGTCTATCTGTGCTTCCTAGAATATCATCGGAAACTTTTGCTGACATGAGTAAGTCTCTAGTGTCTGTGCTGACCGGGTAATCTGTCTCACTTTCTGGGCTTTGGCTTTGGGAAAGGTCTTCTATCTCTCGAATTTCCATTGCACCTTTGGCTCCTGTCGTTTGTGATGAAAGACCAGAGATGGTGCTCACATTCCCTTTCTTTCCCTTTTTAATGTTTTCTTCCTCTTGTCTCTGATATTCTTCATACATCTTGGCCAGATATTCTTTATGTGCTTCATAAGTGACCTTAGGAACAAATAAAAGAACACTAAGGCATATTATATATATCAAGAAGAAAAAAAAAGATATACATAAAACTATGGTACCAATAGAAAAACAGTGCCAAGAATTTTAAGATTTCAAACATAGCACATCTTAATACTAAGTGCTTAGTTTCATCAAGTAATTGGAAAGAATCATCAAAAATAGTTATTTATGACTTCTGACACACAGTTAGCTAAACTAATATTCTTAAAGTTTTAAATAAGTGACCTTTTAGGTTAAATATTTCAGTGTTACCCTTAGCTAATAGGCCAGTTGAACTTCTACACATTTGAGGTATTTAGCTAAAATAACTATTACTATTACTATATCACTAAGCACTATTACTATATCAGTTTTCATCTTCCATTACTCATATGTGTACCTATTTCAACAATTGATTTTAAGAAAAAACATATACATTTATAAACTGTTAAAACATCATAATTTTATCTTTATAATAGGCTACTTTAATAGGCAACTTTATATAGGCTTGTTTAGAAATAATAAGGACATATATATGTATATATACACATATATATCACATAAAATGCAATGTCTTTTCCTATAAAATACTATTTTCAAATGTGTTAATATAATAATAAGTGTCCATATATTATAATATTTAAGTTTTTAGCAGTAATAAAAACTCTTCTTAAATTAAAAAATAGGTTCAAAATTTTTCCTGAGAGGCATATATAATATTAATCTCTACTTAAGTCACATGATAACAAAATTTTAGTTTGTGATGGACCTTCTGTTGGAGATTATATCAATATAAAAAGTCCTTTATTTTATGTAAGATGAAATCAAATCCCAAAGCAGGGGGCTGGCAAATGATGTCTTCCTTCTACCAATGATTAGATAATATTTGAAATATAAATATATAGATTTCTAGGATTAAAAATAAAGAAAAGAGAATGCAATTAAAAATACCACTAAAGTACTTTAAATGTTTATGCTTCACTTGGAAATAAAAATAAATTCTGACTACTTTTAAAAGTCTTAAAAAGTATATTTCAGAGTCCATTCCATAAACTATTCTTGTAAGAATCAGTAGGTGTGGTTTAGACTTTAAAACGGAAACTTGCTGAGACTTAACTTCTTATCTGCTAAAACATACATGGGGTTACCTTTTGGGTCTAAAATTCCTAATTTACGAATCTGAGATTTCAATCAAATAACACATACTTCAAGATCTAACATCTGAGCAGAAGGAAAAGAAAAACAGAAAAGAGAGAACACTGGGAAGGAGGAGCTGGCCATGTGGGACGATGCCCACAAGATGGCACCAGATGAATGTTTACAGCCATATTTTAATCCACAGATGAAACCCTAATGATATAAAATGCTAAATCTCTGTTACCTTGGAATGGGCTATTGAGAGTGTATCCACCCAGACTCTCCAGCCTCCCCATTCATATTTTATTGCATGATACAACAAAATCCGGAAGATATTATAGACCATCTCAGTAATCTTCTGTTCTTCAGAATTTTTAGGATTGATATAGCCAAGAGAAAACATCCAATCCTGCCACACTGAACACTGCAATAGACATCTAACAGGGAAAATATAGTCATTAAAATTACCTAAAATGAATTACAATTTACCATTTGGATATTTAGATAAATCTAACAGGGAAAATATAGTCATTAAAATTACCTAAAATGAATTACAATTTACCATTTGGATATTTAGATAAATTGCAAAAACATGATCTGAAGCAGATAAACCAAGGTGCAATTGTCCTACATATCCTGTATTCTATATCTGGAGTGATGCCTCACTTTTCTACCAGGAAAAATCAAAATTATCATTTAAAATTGCTTTCTTAACTCTCCCAGTCAGATTTAGTTATTATTTGTCTACTCCCTCATCACATGTAGCACTCACAATTCATTTAACACATTATAAAGTAACCTCCAATTTATCATTCTCTCCTCCACTAAATGGTACTAAGACTGTATACTAAAAGACAGCCTCTGCAGCAAGGCACTTCATACACACCATGCACTCAGCCAATATCTGTTTTAGACTCAGGCAGCAGCCACGACTTCAGACTGTGCCCCATGTCCTAAATCATCTTAAAAAGGCATAACAATCAGTTATCAGTCAAACACGGGAAAAGCTTGGAATATAAACAAATCCAACACAATTACAATTAAAAGTGTGTTCATGACAGGTAGCACCGAAAAAAACAGTGCATTTTAAAAATGGCTTGTGGATATATATTCAAATATCCAATTAAAACATAATATGCATATAAGTAAAAACATAATAAATTGAAGTAAAAAGAATGCAGATTATAGCAATGAAGCATTGAAAGTTTTCTGATAATTAAGAGTATTTAGCAATGTGGGAATGATTTGAAATTTTTTTCTATGAAAGAGATTGAACATAAAGCAAGGAAAATAAGATTAATTATGAAATAAAGTATTGTTACAGTATTCAAACGCTTACCTTCTGTTTTCACGGCTGTTACTGAAAAGTTTTATCATGTCAGATAAAAATAAACGGCGAACTTCCATCAGTTCTGCACTTGGTGTAGAGTTTTTTAGTAAAGTTGCTACCACCTTAAGAATCACTGTTACAGAACAACAATAACAAAAAGTATATTATAGATTTATAACTACATCATATCTTCCTCTCAAAAAGTATTTACTGATTTTTCAACAAAGAGCTTAGCACCATGGTAGGTAAGCTTTAGGTGTAACGAACCATTAAAACACCATCATGATTTAGGTGGTTGGAAGAGTTTTGATTTAGTCTGACATATTACCATGTTGCTATTTCAACACAATAAATAACTGCTGTTTGCTCACTTGGATTCTGAATTTTCACTGTAGAATCTGGCTCTGGGTGTGGTTTGTGTACAACTTGAGTACATACTTGCTCTGTCAATATCTGAAAGACAAAAAATGTGAATTTTATTTAGAAAATAATTTAAAATATAATTACAAAATATGCATCCAAATATTTCTCATAAAATGTCAATTCTGTTCAAATCAAAAGAAATAAATATCTCTTCTGAAGTGTCTTCTAGCGAATTCTACATACTTCTAAACTCGAGAATCTTCAAAAACTATTTTACTACAAATAAAGACAAAACCAAGACCAGTATTTATAGAAGAAAAGATTCAATAGGAAAAGCAAGAATTCATTCTGCTTGAAATATCTTTTCAGTTTATATCCTTAATATATGTATGCTCTGAATATAAACACAGAAAAGTGGCCTGACCAGCGGTGGCGCAATGGATGGAGCGTCAGACTGGGATGCGGAAGACCCAGGTTCGAGACCCCAAGCTCGCCAGCTTGAGCGCGGGCCCATCTGGCTTGAGGAAAAGCTCACCAGCTTGGACCCACGGTCGCTGGCTCTAGCAAGGGGTGACTCAATCTGCTGAAGGCCCGCAGTCAAGGCACATGTGAGAAAGCAATCAATGAATAACTACGGTGTCGCAAAGGCAACAAAAAACTAATGATCGATGCTTCTCACCTCTCTCCGTTCCTGTCTGTCTGTCCCTATTTATCCCTCTCTCTGACTCTCTCTCTGTCCCTGTAAAAAAAAAAAAAAAAAAAAAAAAAAAACAAAAAAACAACTCAGAAAAGTGAAAAAAACAAAGTATGAAGCCTGGATCCCAACTCAAAATATAGTGCCATAAGAAAAAATTCTTTAATAAAATTTATCGCTCATTATCATTTACTAAAGAGTATTTTAAAAATCTTTTTCAAACAAATAAAGATAAAAAGACCAAAGGTTGACCAAATAAAGAAAAGAGAATTCTAAAACATATACTAATTTTTCCACTAAAACACAATCTTGGTGAGTACAGTATTCTTATACATCTTCACTGTTTCAATCCTAGTAATTAGCACAGAGCCTGACACACTGCCAAAGTCCATAATTATTTTAAGTTTAAAAATGTATATCTATATATAAATAATGAATATCAGACTATTCACTGTATTCTAAGCCTTATCCTGTGTTTACCAAATTCTTCTTTTAAAAAAATTTTCCATTGATTAGAGGAAAGAGGGAAAAAGGGGGGAGAGAAAAGGGGGGACCGAGAAAAAGAGAAAAGCATCAACTCATTTTTTCACTTAGTTGTTTTACCTAACTGTGCACTCACTCATTGATTGCCACTTGCATATGTCCTTACCGGGGATCGAACCCATGAACTCTGTTCTTTGGGACAATGCTCTACCCATTGAGCACTGGCCAGGGTCTACCTAATTCTTACACTGAGACTATGCTGAATAAAGATATTTTCTGTTAGTGATTTAATTTCCTGTTCTGCTTAATATGCTAAATTCTGAGTAAACCTTTTAAAAGCATTCAACCTATATTAAGGTACAAGAACTCTGGGTGAACTACAAACGTTGGTTGGAAGCCTAGCTGTGCACAGCTAGACTGTAAAAGCTGGGGATGAAGAAAGTAAATAAAAAGATAAAAGAGTGGTCCTATATGATTAGAAAGACACCATGGCATCCAAAAGTGGCATTTTTCATATGTTTCTGCTCATTTTTTATAAAGAAGAAAAACAAAGAAAAAATATTTAGTTATATTAGGAACATATAGAAAAAGTATTGAGTTGAAGTAAAAAGTAACCCACTATTACTAAAATGATAAGAGGGCATGAGAACCCCTCCCCCCTCAGTCCCACACTCCTGTGGAGACTAAACAGTGCCTCAGGGTCTTCTGAACAGCACTCCAGAATGCACTGCTAATCAATTAGAACTGCCACATGGGACACAAATTTCTGTAAAAACTATACATCATGGAACAATCAGTGGTTGGTATAGCCTTACAAGGAGTTTTCACACCAAACTACCCAAAAAGACCTGGTGTGAACCCACAGCCCTGTGGACAAGACCCTGAGAATTGCCACAGAGAGATTCAAAACACAAGGCCACAGTCTTCCATAACAGAACAGTTAAAACTTTCTTACCCTTCAAGAGGAAATATTACTGCACAGAAAACAAAATTTATCTCATAGAACCTCCAGTTTTAAACTGTTGTCCTTTTCATGTCATTTGATCATTTTATCATGAGGGTAATAATTGTGTTACCTACCTAATAAAGTTGCTTGAAAGATCAAATGAGGCCCTATCTCTGAGAGTGTTCTAAAAACTAAAACATTCAAATATAAGAGTTTTCTTTTAAATTATAAAATATATTTAGAAACTCAACTGAGCATGTCTATATTACGAACCAGTTACATGCCCACATTCTGCTATGCATTTGGAATGGGAAATGCAGTTGCTGGGTGGAACTATATTTTTAGATTCAATTAATTAATATTCTGGAGACAGGCATAAAACCACATCCTTGTTACATAATAAAACACGATAGACTATCATGAAGAACCTACATGAGTTCTGAAAGGGGGAGTGAAATAAGATGGTGTGAAAGGAGAGATGAATGTAGACACAAACATTTTTTATTTTTTTAAAACAGGGACAGAGAGAGTCAGAGAGAGGGATAGATAGGGACAGACAGACAGGAACAGAGAGAGGTGAGAAGCATCAAGCATTAGTTTTTCGTTGCCGTTGCGACACCTTGGTTGTTCATTGATTGCTTTCTCACACATGCCTTGACCGCGGGCCTTCAGCAGACCGAGCAACCCCTTGCTGGAGCCAGCGACCTTGGGTCCAAGCTGGCGAGCTTTTGCTCAAGCCAGATGGGCCCGCACTCAAGCTGGCGACCTCGGGGTCTCGAACCTGGGTCTTCTGCATCCCAGTCCGACGCTCTATCTACTGCGCCACCGCCTGGTCAGGCACAAACATTGTAATGAAATGACAGGGCTCAAGATGGCCCTGCAGGTTGGACGGAACTTGGTTTGAGTTGTGCAGAGGAGGCTAACCCCTGACCCCACCAAAACAAAATGGCTCAGAGCCAGAAGTGAACATAAAATCCAATGTGTTTTTAAACACGGCACATCTCAATTCACACTAGTCATATTTTAAATGTACCAACGGCTCGATAAGACTAGTGACTATCTTATCAGAGTGGGATGAGAAACACAATGAATTATAAGCATTGAGATAACCCAATAAATATGCTATTTACAGACATAGATATGAACCTAGCATCATACATTTAAATGTTATGTTATAAATTGATTCAGTTCCTAAACCATAGGCCACAGAGACAACTGAAGTTTAAGCAAGAGCCACTGGAGCTTCCTCTCTGACACTCAGCATACATAAACCATGTTTGATCAGCAGGTTTGACTTCTGACACAGGAGTAGTACTAGTTCATTTATTAAAATGGCAAACTATTTACCCTACTGTAATATCTAACTGCCACTGCAGCCATCAGGGGATCAGAGAAGCTTTGTATCTTTACAGTTTGGACAAGCTATAATGCTTTTTTGACTCTTAATTTCTATATCTGTGAAAAGACTATTTGAATACCATGATATTTAATATGCAGGCCCCCATTAAGTTTCTAAAAATTTGAGAAAAGGGTTTTATTATGAGGTACTTAAAGATTTAAAGTTAAATATCAACTTGTAAAAAATTTGTGCTCAGAAAGTATTGTTCCCTTATAAAAAAAGACAAAGTAACAAAAAATATACATTTAAAAATCAGTTAATCCTATAAGAAACTAAGCTCTTTAAGATCTCAAACCTAGAGGCCTCTGAACTGTTAACCGATATATAGGAATAGTATTGAAAGAGAAATAGTTTACCCAAACCTATAGACATTAATATCACAGCATTTAATGAAGTAATGAATCAGATAGTATTGTTTAGATCTAGAAGACATATTCTCAAATCTAAGAAATAATTTTTATATGTGTTACAAATCATTAAGTAAAGAAAATGCAATTAACCACAATTTATATATGGAGTGAAAATATAAATATAAAACGTGAAATTTAAAACATATATTTTATCATTATAAATCTCAAAAATAGTCATATAAATTTTTTTGCATAATTTCAAAGAAGAGTTCATTAAAGCTAACTCACTTCTTAGTAGTATATGAGATACAAGAATAAATTCTCAGAAAACTAGGAGACAGGAATGTTTTCTTAATAATGTTTAGTTTTCAATAAATAAGATAAGTTCTTACATTTTCATAACATAACCAATGTCTGATACAGTTCTGCTAAAAGTCTAACTTACTGTGTCCTTTAATATTTATTATTTATTCTATTATAGGTATCCTATCAGATTTAGAATTTTAAAGATCATAGTGACATAGTCTTGAACTTCTACTTTGTGAAAACCACATATTTTAAAATATCATTATCAACCACCATAGTTTTGACATAGTTCTTTATTATTTCTGTACTTGTTTTTATACCTTCCTACAGTTGTGATGATATATATATACTTTGAAACACTTCAAGAGATTAAGGTAATTTTCCCAAACTAAAATAAGAGAATGAGATAAAATGAGCTTTCAGACTATAGATTATCAATCCACTGATTCTAGGGGTGCAAACCTGGGTTGACACAAGGTGAATAAAAATCAGTTGCTGGTTTTGAGGCCAAGTTTTCATTTTTCTTTTTTGGTTAAATTTCACTTACTATATGAATTAAAAATTAAGTTCAAACCTATTATATAAATTTACTTTTTCACAATTAATTCCACCCTCTAAAATGATACAATCTTTAAACTTTGGTGATCCAGAATTAGTCATCCACCATCTTTTTGGTCTGATAATACAATTTGACTTATTAGTTGTATTGAAACTTATGTTGAAGACCCTTTCTGCATTTTTATGAGATCAACACTACTTTCCAATAATATAACCATCTTTCATTTTGGACTTCTTGTATACCTACATTACCGTTCCCTTTTAGAATATCTATTAACTCAGAGTCCTCTATGCCAAATAATCACAATTACTCTTCAACTCTAAAACCATATATTATTGCCCAATTGGTCAGAGACACTGTCAGTCACTTATCATTTCAGAACCTCTGTGAAATCCAGCATCCAATATGAGAAGATCCGAATATACCATGGCTTTTTCTACCCAAGATGTGACATCAGCAACAAGTTGGCTTTGTTCAATGTGTAGTATCAGTAGAGACCCAAATCTGATACTAACAGAGTGCCTTAGTACAGACAGTAGGTCAAAGCCCACTGTCCCTGCTGCTGGGCCACTGCAGGGAGACTGACACACAGGTATGTGGACATACACACAACGGGACATGCTCTCACTTTAAAGTCAGGAGTACACAATCGTTTTTCAAATTCAAGATTTTATATTGATGTGCTTTATTTTTATTTTAATATAGTATCAAGTTTCATTGTTTACAAAGACTTTGTACTCCATTGACACTATATAGGCCAAAACAAGCAGGGCAGAATTTCAGGTAGGCCAAAAGAAAACACCAAAAGATGAAAGAACATATATATGCTTCATCAACCAAAGCAATTATTAGGCAAAAACCAAAATAGAGACACAAGTTAAGCAATATTAGACACTAGCTTTCAGAGCTCTGATATTTTAGCATGGTTCTGATTCAGAAGAGGACTTTAAAGCTATCAACTTGAAGGTACATTCTGACATTGTCTTACACACCTATAACAAAGAAAACGCCTATTGTGTGGCGGTTTATAAGACATAGAGCGAATAATTTAAACTGTGAATCTCAGTTTGTCTGTTTTAAAGGGCAATAAGGGTTCATACCAGCTTAATAGGGTTGTTGCAAGAATCTATAATAATGTCATAAAGTACTTGCCAAGTGACTAAGTATCCAAAAAGTGTATCAGTATTATTAGGAAAATATAGTATCAAAATCAAGATGCTCAACACAGCCTAAGTCTATCAGTGTGCTGACTAGATATTTATTCAGCTCTAGAGGCCAAATATTGGAGCAATACAAAATATATATATCTCCTACTATAATTTAAAAAAGTAATACTCTGGAGAGGAAAATTTACAAATCATGTAATTTGAGGAATGACCGACACAAAGGTGGAATAGTCACTTAGAAATAATAAAAGAGTAGTAGTTAAAAGTTTTCTTCATTAATATAAAGGGTGGCCATTCTTAAATTTAGTGATGAGAATATACAACAGAAAAATAGATGAAAAAACAGCTAAAATTAGTATTTTTATATAATTTTACTATCCTGCCACGTGCATTTGATTCATATTGGCAATGGTTGCTTCCAAGCCACTACTATAGACCTGAGTAGTTCCAGCAGATACCATGTATCCTGCTACTGCGGATTGGATGTCTGTGCCCCCTTATAGAACACAAGCCCCAATGTGATCGAATTTAGAGGTGGGGACTCTGGGAGATGACCAGGACTGCATAATCATTCATAATAAGGGGATTAGTGCTCTTAGACCGCCTATGAACCACTGAGTGAGGACCAGACAGCAAATCTGCCAGAGTCTTGGTCTTGGACTCCCTAACCTCCAGAGCAGACATGAATTTCTGTTGTGTATCAGCTTCCTGGTTTATAGCATTCTCTTAACAGCAGCCCAAAGGGACTAATACAACCACAAAGGCTAGATAGAATATTTACCACCTAACCCTTCATCAGAAAAGTTTGTTCTCCCCAACTAAGATGAACACTTTGTAAAAAAAATATTTGTGGTATATTGTTAACTGGAAAAATCAAGACACAAAACTATGTGTAAGACAGTTCATAAGAACTGTGTGTGTATATGTATCTATATGTGCTAACTGAAAAAAGACTTACATATACGTGCAACCTAAGTATTAATGAAGACACTATGGATAAATTTTACTTTGGTGAGTTTCTGTATTTTCTAAATTCCTATAATGAATGCATATAATCTGAGATTAAAATGTAACTTCAATTTAAAAAAAGAACAGAAGGCAGATACATTTCTCTGTATTGCAGTACAGAGAAAATTTTAACTTTGCAGCAAAGTTCTTACAGGAAGGTCAGATAGTAAGTATTTGAGAATTTGTGGGTCCTATAATATCTCTCACAACTACTTACCACTGTAATAATAGTATGAAGGCACTCATAGCTCTATTTAAATGAAAAACCATGGCTATATGCCAAAATACCTTCATTTATGGACACTAAAATTTGATGTGATAAAATTTTACATCATAAAATATTCTTTTTTTTAACCAAAATTTAAAGATGTAAAAAAAATGCTCTACATGTGGGCCATGCAAAAACTAGAATCAAGCTATATCTTGCCTGCGACTTAGATGGAAAAAAAAAAGATAGTATGATAGTATTAGAGAAGTTTGAACTTGTCCATTTAAAATAGTAGTACAATTCCATTGAAAAGCTCAGTATCTGCCCTTTTCACTGTCTCTCATTTCAGTTTTTCATTTTTGTGAAAATACCTGCAATAATAAAACATTGTTTTATGCTTCCTGACCATTGTTTGTCTGAGTTAGCAATGTTGTTATGAGTATTTATCCTAGTAACGTCAATGTATTTGTTAGCACATTTATAGTGTCCTTGAATAACAATGTTTTACCATCTAAATCTATACAAAAATCACCCACACTCCACTATACCTTAGAGGGTGCGATAAGAAGTGCACTGTTTTATTTCTTCATTTACGTTGTTTTTAGACTCTACATATAAGTAAAATAATACAGTATTTGTCTTGTGATATCTGACTTATTTCACTTAGAATAATAAATACCTTCTAGGTCCATCCATGTTGGTGCTAATGGCAAGATTTCATTATTTTTTGTGCTTGAGTAATATTCCATTGTACATATGAACCACTTCTTTATACTTTCATCTATCAACACATATGTGGGGGTTGTGTATCTAGGTTGGCTATTACAAATAATGCTGCAGTGAACATAGGAGTGCAAGGATCTTTCTGAATTACTGTTTTGAATTTCTTTGGGTAGATAACCAGAAGCAAAATTGCTGGGTCATGTGGTAATTCTATTTTTAATTTTATTGATGAACTTCCACATTGTTTTCCATAGTGGCTGCACCAATTCACATTCTCACCACAGTGTACTAGGGCTCCCTTTTGTCCACATTATCCCGACATGTTATGCTTGTTGATTTATTGATGATAGCCATTCTGACAGATGTGAGGTGTTATCTCATTGTGGTTTTAATTTGTATTTCTCTGATCACTGGTGACTTTCAGCATCTTTTTTTCTATTTGTTTTGATGGAGTGGATATGCACTGATCATTAAGACAGCGTCAGGTTCAACAACATGCGTGTTAACTTATCGCATCATTGTGATTTGTAAAGTGAAACTAACCACAGGCAATCTGTAAAGAAATGAATGTGGCTGTGCTCCAATAAAACTACTTGAAGACACTGAAATCTAAATTTCATATAATTTTTATGTATTATATGTTGGGTTTTTTTATTATTTTCAACCATGTAAAAATACAGAAACTCCTGACCTGTGGCCATACAAAGATGAGTGTTGGTAGTTTGCTAATCCTTACACCAGGGAAAAGAACTAAAGAACCAGAGACACTGAATATCGGCTGCAGGAAAGCAGAATTAAGGTTAACATAAAAGGACATTCCCAATTTTGTACTAATATTCAAAAAATAAAAACAGCTACTTCTGGAGGTAGCATATACACTTCATAGAATATAATGAACCCAAGCTATATGGCCATCTGTTAGAAATTATGAGAAACAAATTTCTGAATTGAAATGATGAAGATACAAAGTTTCTTCCAGATATTATTTTTACAAATAATTCTCACCTATAATGCATCTCAGTATCAATTCTAGGTCAATACTGGAACATATTAGAGAAAGATGGAGGTAGAAGAACTAATATATAATATGCAACGGGTATGTGGTTTGTGTAAGAAAAGCTTTGTGCAAAGCCAATCACCCAAACTGCTCACAAAAAGTAGGGGGTATTTCGAAATGAATATGAAGTGATAAAATGTCTCCGAATTTTTGTAAGCAGCATATATTCAAAGAACTGCCCTTGAACTAACATAAATAACTGGCAAAAAATGTACATGAATAGATTTCAAACTAAAATATAGAAATGTATTTTTTAATGATTACTAGCTTTCTAGATTAATGGACCAACAACTGATCCTAATACCACAGACAGTATCTACTGCACACATTTAAAATTTTATTATACATTTTTAAATTTTTACCTCATAAAGAGTGTTATATGTAGTGACAGTCACGGTATTTGTATGCAACATCAGCCTTTCTCCAAGAAGAGTGAAAAGACTATGGGTATGCATAATTTCAACTTTTCTCCTGGAGAAAAAAAGGGGAAAAAACAAAATGCTATGAACCACATTAGATTTTCTATTCTTATGAGTTTGAGGTAAAAAATACAATCTATAAACCGGTAAAGAATCATATAACTATTTTTACTAACTTTCATCTACAAACAGAAATGAGTTTATAGCCCAGATATCTTCCAAAATTCCAAAAATACTATTTAAAGGCATCTCAAATAAAATATCTGTATCAACTAAAATGTGAAATATATAAACAATAAAATATTATATAAATGCTTACAATTGTTTTCAAATTTCTAGTAACTATTAGTTATTTTTAGTAAGGCTTGATTCTGGTCATTTGGGGGAACCTGAAGAATGCTATGCATGCATCAAAAAGATGGGTCACCTTCCTCCCACAATTTGCTTTAAAACAATGTTTACCAATAAAATTTGCTGCACAGGAATCAAGACTACCTGAAAATACCAAACCTCTCTCAAGAAGTGTGGGGTGTGAGCCCTGCATGTCATATGATTTTGTTTTTCCTGGACCCTATAATAAAAACTCAGCCCTATGCATTCAGCTCAGGAAGCCTCCCCTAAGGTGTGTGTGTGTGTGTGTGTGTGTGTGTGTGTGTGTGTGTGTGTGTGTGCGCGCGTGTGTGGGTGTGTAACTTAATTATTTTCTCAGATAGATAGATAGATAGATAGATAGATAGATAGATAGATAGATAGATAGATAGATAGATAGATAGATAGATAGATGTGAGAAACTAACATCTTGACCAGATTGACTTTAAGACCTAAACAGACCTCAGGCTTTAGGGTCAATCTGCTCTACTTTCTAAATTTTATAGGATTTCGGCCAACTTGGATTAAGAGTGTACTCCTTTCTTCTAAAAAAAATAGTAACCATTATTGTCATGCAAATCATACTATTATTAGCTTCCTAAACATACTCTAATTTCCCTTTTCACAATACAAAGAACACATTTATTTATTTATTTATCTTTTATTTATTTATTTTGGTATGGTCAAAGAAATACTTCTTGTAACAAATTCAGAGAATATGCTGAAACAGAAAAAACTATAAATTTACAATTCAAAGATAATCATTTTAAGTATCAGTTTATGTTATTTCAGATTACTATGGATTGTCTATGAATTGAGCAAAAAAGGACAATAAAAGTAAAAAACAACTCATGGATAAAAACAACAGTGTGCTGATTGCAGAAGGGGAGGTGGGGGAGGGTGGGAGGAGATAAATGCTGATGGATGGTGACTTGACTTGGGAGTGGGGGAACACTCAAATGGTATACATAGATGTTTAGTTGAATTGGGTATCTGAGACTTGTATAATTATCTTAAGCAGAATTTACATCACTAGTTTTTGATAACAGATAACTGGCTCAGCCAAAACTGGACTAATTTCAACTAGTCCAATAAAATAAATAAACCATTAGGTTGAACAACTGTCAACATGCAACATGCATATAACTAACAAATACAGACAGCAAGCTGATTACTTAACAATCAACAGTAGAGTTTATAGTGTGATTATCTTGGAAAATTCACCCAGAATTTACTGTGTTTGTAGTTGACTTGAGTCAATATATGTTATTTCCACAGTGGAAATTTGATAACTTGTGCTTTAAAATATTTTAGAATCTAAAAATATCCCACCTGTATTATGATAGAACTTTAGGGCACTTAAAAATGTATCTTTTTTTCAGTTACAGTTGATGTATACAATACTATGTTTTAAGTGCAAACAACAGTGATTAGACATTTGTATAACTTACAAAGTGACCACCACAACTATATATGGTACACTCCTGAAACCATATATAGTCACTACAGTGTTGCTGACTATATTCCCTATGCTCTTCTTTACACGCCCATGATTATTTTGTAACTACCAATTTGTACTTCTTACTCCCTTTACCTTTTTCACACAGTTCCCCAAATCCAGTCTACTATCAGCTATTGTTTGGTTTCTATAACTATAAGTCTGTTTCTGTTTTGTTTCTTTGTTTACATTTTTAGATTCTACATATAAATAAAATAATACAGTATTTGTCTTGTGATATCTGACTTATTTCACTTAGAATAATAAATACCCTCTAGGTCCATCCATGTTGGTGCTAATGGCAAGATTTCATTATTTTTTGTGCTTGAGTAATATTCCATTGTACATATGAACCACTTCTTAATACTTTCATCTATCAACAGACATGTGGATTGTGTATCTAGGTTGGCTATTACAAATAATGTTGCAGTGAACATAGGAGTGCAAGGATCTTTCTGAATTACTGTTTTGAATTTCTTTGGGTAGATACCCAGAAGTAAAATTGCTGGATCATGTGGTAATTCTATTTTTAATTTTATTGATGAACTTCCACATTGTTTTCCATAGTGGCTGCACCAATTCACATTCTCACCACAGTGTACTAGGACTCCCTTTTGTCCACATTCTCCTGACTTGTTATGCTTGTTGATTTATTGATGATAGCCATTCTGACAGATGTGAGGTGTTATCTCATTGTGGTTTTAATTTCCATTTCCCTGATCACTGGTGACTTTCAGCATCTTTTTTATTTTTTTAATCTATATTTTTTTAGAGATAGTAAGAGAGAGACACAAGGACAGACAGGAAGGGAGAGAGATGAGTAGCATCAACTCGTAGTTGTGACATTTTAGTTATTCATGGATTTCTTTCACATATGTGCCTGTACCAGGCACTCCAGCTGAGCCAGTGACCCCTTGCTGAAGACAGAGATCTTGGGCTCAAGCCAATGATCTTTAGGTTTAAGCCAGTGATCATGGGGTCATGTCTATGATTCCATGCTTAAGCCAGTGACCCTGCGCTCAAGCTGGTAAGCCCATGCACGCTCAAGATGGGGACCTTCATATTTAGAACCTAGATTCTCAAGCATCCCAGGCTTGCTCTATCCACTGAGCAATCGCCTGGTCAGGCTAGCATCTTTTCTGTTTGATGAAATTATAAATGGGATTGTTTCCTCAGTATCTCTGACAGTTTGTTATTGGTGTATATAAATGTGAATGATTTCTGAATATTAATATTGTATGTTATAGTATAATGTATTAGTTCCAACAGATTTTTGTTAGAACATTTAGAATTCTTGTCTATATAGTATCATGTTATCTGCAAATAATGGCTGTGTTATTTCCTTTTAAATTTTAATGCCTTTTACTTCTTTTTCTTCTATAACTGCTGTTGCTAGAACTTTCAATACAATATTAAAAAGGTAGGGAAATTGTACACCCTTGTATTGTTCCTTATCTTAAAAAGCTTTCAACACTTCACCACTGAGTATAATGTTAGCAGCAGGTTTGTCATATGTAGCCTTTATTATGTTGAGCTATGTTCCCTACATTCCCACTTTTCTGTGAGATTTTATTATAAATAGATGTTGGATGATGTGAAATACTTTTTCTGCATCTACTAATATGATCGCATGACATGTTATATTTAATACTTCATTTTGTTAATGCAGTGTACCACATTAATTGATTCATGAATATTAAACCAATCTTGCATCCAAAACCAATCTTACATCCTAGGAATAATTATCACTTGGTTATGGTTTATTTTCTTAATGTACTGCTGAGAATTTCTGCATCTGTGTTCACCAAGGATAATAACCTAAAATTATGTATCTCCTGGATTGGATATCTAAGTAATACTGTCTTTGTAAAATAAGTTTAGGAGAATTTCCTCTTCAATTTTTGGAATTGTTTGAGAAAAATAGGTATTAATTTTTCTTTGAACATTTGGTAAAATTTGCTTTTGTTTGTTAGGTTTATGATTTCTAATTCAAGTTTGTTCATAGTTATTTGTCTGTTTCAGATACCCATTTCTTCTTTATTCAAACTTGGCTGTATTTTGAGAAATTATTTTTTAACAGGTTGTCCAATTTGCTGACATATAATTGTTCATAGTTTCCCCCTATAATCCTTTGTATTTGTGATCTTAGTTCTCACTTCTCTTTCATTTCTGTTTTTATTTATTGGCACCTATCCACTATTTTTTTGTTAAGTGTGGCTAAGGTTTTATCAATCTTGTTTATCCTTTCACAGAACAAGCTCCTGGTTTCATTGACCATTACTATTTTTTTAGACTCTATTTTGTTCATTTTCACTCATATTTATTATTTCCTTTCTTCTCACTTTGGGCTTTGTTTATTCCTCTCTTTCTATTTCCTTCAATTTTAAGGTTAGATTATTAGTTTGATATTTTTCTTGTTTCTTTAGGTAGGACTGTATTGCTATACATTTCCCTCATAGAATTGCTTTAGCTGTGTCTCATTAATTTTGAATCGCTATGTTTTCATTTTTATTTGTCTCAAGTTATCTTCTTATTTCATTCTTCATCTCATTGTTGAGTAGCATGTTAATTAACCTCCATGCATTTGTGTGCTTTTCCCTTTTCTTCTTATAATTGATTTCCAGTTTCATAGTATTGAGAACAGAATAGATGCTAAATATCATTTTAATCTTCTTAAATTTACTAAGATTGAGTTTGCGGCCTAACATGTGGTCTACTCTGCAAAATGTTCTGTGTAGAGTTGATAAGTTATAGATTTTGCTGTTTTTCAGTGAAATGTCCTGAAAATAGTAGTTAATTCCATTGAGTCTAGTATGAAATTTAAGGATACTGTTTTCTTGATGACTTTCTGGCTGTATGATCTATCCATTAATGTTAATGAAGTGTTAAAGTCCCCTACTATGACTATAATACTGTCAATTTCTCACTTTAAGTCAGTTTTTGCTTTATACATTTAGGAGTTCCTATGTTGGGTATGTAGATATTTACAAAAGACACCTTTGTCTCTTGTTACAGCCCTTATTTTAAGTCTACTTTGTCAGATAAAAGTATTGCTACCCCAGCTTTATTTTCATTTCCTTTTGAATATTTTTTTTTCATTTCTTCATTTTTAGTTTGTGTCTGTCTATCTAAAATGGGTCTACTCTAGGCAACATATGTACAGGTCTTCTTTTTAATCCATTCAGGCATCATATGTCATTTGAATGGAGCATCTTGTACATTTACAATTTTAATAGGTAGGTAGTTGCTGCCATTTTGTTCATTGTTTTCTGATTGTTTTTGTAGTTCTTCTCTGTTCATTTCTTATTCTCTTGCTCTCTTCTCTTTTATGATGGTTTCCTACAGTGTTATGTTGGATATCTATTTCTTATATACCTCTTATAAGTTTTTAGATTGTGGCAACCATGTACTCCATGTATATACCAAGCTATGATTAGAACACTGTTGCAAGTTCATGTTCATTTAAGTTCAAACACATTCTAAAATCACTCCAGTTTTTACTCACCCTATCCATATTGGCTTTGTTATTCTTTTATATCTTTTCTGTGTGTTTGTTTGTATAAATATCTTAATTTGCTGTTGTAATTACACATAATCTTACTTTTATAAGATCTTATTTTTTTAACCATTGTACTAGCTTTATACTTGGTTAAAACACTGATTCTACTGTTACGATTGTTAGTTAGAAATCTTCTTTTCTACATGCTTTTATTCATATTTTTCATCATTTCCTTTAGGCTGAAAGAAGAATCATTAATATCATTTGAAATACTCGTTTAATAGTGATAAACTCCTTTTTTAGCTTTTTCTTATCTAGGAAACTCCTATTCTAAAGCGACAGTCTTGCTCAGTAGAATAACCTTGGTTTTAGGTCTATTCTCTGCAGCACTTTGGATACTTAGTGCCAATCAATTCTTCCCTGCAAAGTTTATGCTGAGAAATAAGCTGACCGTCTTTTAAGAGCTCCTTTATAAGTAAATAACTGCTTTTTTTTCTTTTATTAAATT
Organism: Rhynchonycteris naso; assembly: GCA_037038555.1. Lineage (NCBI taxonomy): Eukaryota > Metazoa > Chordata > Mammalia > Chiroptera > Emballonuridae > Rhynchonycteris > Rhynchonycteris naso. The sequence goes on along the minus strand of CM072998.1, from coordinate 110,780,510 downwards.
TAATGGGGTGACATTAATAAAACAAGGTACATGTGTTCAAAGAAAAAATCTCCAGGTTATCTTCTAATTCAATTATGTTGCATACCCATCAACCAAAGTCAAATTGTACTCTGTCTGGTTTTCTTTGTGTCCCTCCCCCTACCCCCTCTCCCACCCACTCTTGACTCCCCCACCCCGTAAACACCACACTCTTGTGCATGTCTCATAGTCTCCCTTTTATGTCCCACCTAAGTATGAAATCATGCTGTTCTTAGTTTTTTTCTGTTTTACTTTTTTAATTCCGTATAATGTTATCAAGGTCCATCCATGTTGTTACAAATGATCCGATGTCATAATTTCTTATGGCTGAGTAGTATTCCATAGTATATATGTATCAAAGCTTTTTAATCCATTTGTCCTCTGGCGGACACTTGGGCTGTTTCCAGATCTTCGCTATTGTGAACAATGCAGCCAAGAAAATGGGGGCACATTTCTTCTTTTCGAACAGTGCTATGGCGTTCTTAGGGTATATTCCTAAAAGTGGGATAGCTGGGTGAAAAGGTCGTTCAATTTCTAATTTTTTGAGGAATGTTCATACTGTTTTCCACAGTGGCTGCACCAGTCTGCATTCCCACCAGCAGTGCAGGAGGGTTCCTTTTTCTCCACAACCTCGCCAGCACTTGTTCTGTATTGTTGTGCTGATGAGAGCCAATATTACTGGTGTGAGGTGATATCTCATTGTGGTTTTAATTTGCATTTCTCTAATGATTAGTGATGACGATTTTTTCATATGCCTTTTGGCCATCTCTATGTCCTCTCTGAAATTTCTATTCCTTTCGTTTGCCCATTTTTTGATTGGATTGTTTGTCTTCCTGGTATTGAGTGTTATAAGTTTTTTATAAATTTTGGATATTAAGCCCTTATCAGACATGCTGTCGAATATTTCTCCCACTGTGTGATTTGTCTTTTTATTCTGCTCTTATTGTCTTTTGCTGTGCAAAAAATTTTTAGTTTGATATAGTCCCATTTCTTAATCTTGCCTTTTATTTCATTTGCCCATGGAGATAAATCGGCAAATACATTGCTGCTGAAGATGTCGAAGAGCTTTCTGCCTATGTTTTCTTCGAAAATGCTTACGGTTTCAAGGCTTACTTTTAAATCTTTTATCCATTTTGAGTTTGTTTTTGTGAATGGCGTAAGTTGATGGTCTAGTTTCATTTTTTGAAGGTAGATGTCCAATTTTCCCAACACAATTTGTTAAAGAGGTGTCTTGACTCCATTGTATGTTCTTTCCTCCTTTGTCAAATATCAGTTGTCCATAAAGCTGTGGCTATATTTCTGGGATTTCTGTTCTGTTCCATTGATCTATGTGCATGTACTTATGCCAGTAACAGACTGTCTTGTGTACAATTGCCTTGTAGTAAACCTTGATATCTGGAAGAGTGATACCACCTCCTTTATTTATTCTTTTTAAGATTGCTGAGGCTATTCGTGTTCTTTTGTGGATCCATATAAATTTTTGGAATATGTGTTCTATATCTTTGAAGTATGTCATTGGAATTTTAATAGGTATTGCATTGAATTTATAAATGGTTTTGGGAAATATAGACATTTTAATGATCTATATTCTTCCTAACCATGATTTCTTTTATCAATGCTTTATAATTTTCCAAGTACAAGTCCTTAACCTCCTTGGTTAAATTTATTCCTAGGTACATTATTTTTTTGGCTGCAATAGTGAAGCAGATTGTTTCCTTAATTTCTTTAGCTGAAAGTTCATTATTGGTATATGAAAATGCATCTGATTTCTGAGTATTAATTTTATATCCTGCCACCTTGCTGAAATCGTTTATCAGGTCCAGTAGTTTTTTGACTGAGACTATAGGGTTTTCTATATACAATATCATATCATCGGCAAATAATGACAGTTTTACTTCTTCTTTTCCTATTTGGATGCCTTTTATTTCTTCTTCTTGTCTGATTGCTGTAGCTAGGACTTCCAAAACTATGTTGAATAAGAGTGCTGAAAAAGGGCACCCCTGCCTGGTTACTGATCGTAAGGGGATTGCTTTTAATTTTTGTCCATTGAGTATGATGTTTGCTGTGGGTTTGCCGTAGATGGCCTTTATCAAGTTAAGGAATGTTCTCTGTATTCCCACTTTACTGAGAGTTTTGAGCATGAATGGGTGTGGGACTTTATCAAATGCTTTTTCTACATCTATTGAAATTACAATGTGATTTTTGTCCTTTCTTTTGTTTATGTAATGAATCACATTGATTGATTTGCAAATATTGAACCAGCCTTGCCTCTCCAGAATAAATCCCACATGATCATGGTGTATGATTTTTTTTTCATATATTGCTGGACCTGGTTGGCTAATATATTTTTGAGAATTTTAGTATCTAAATTCATCAGGGATATTGGCCTATAATTTTCTTTCTTTGTGTTGTCTTTGCCCGGTTTCGGGATCAGAATTATGTTCGCCTCATAAAAAGACTTTGGAAGTCTTCTTTCCTCTTGAATTCTTTGAAATTGCTTGAGGAGGATAGGAGTTAGTTCCTCTTTGAATTTTTGGAAGAACTCACTTGTGAAGCCATCAGGCCCAGGACTTTTCTTTGTTGGGAGTTTTTTGATAAATGTTTCGATCTTATTTGTTGTAATTGGTCTGTTTAGGTGGTCTGATTCTTCCAGGTTGATTTTTGGAAGATTATATGATTCAAGAAATTTGTCCATTTCACATAGGTTGTCTAATTTTTTGGCATAGAGTTCTTCAGAGTATTTTCATACAATACTTACTATTTCTGTTGTATCAATTGTTTTTTCTCCGCTCTCATATCTAATTTTATATACTTGAGTGCTCTCTCTTTTTTTCTTGCTGAGTCTAGGTAAAGGTTCATCAATCTTGTTTACCTTTTCAAAGAACCAGCTCCTGGTTTCATTGATCCTCTGTATTGTTTCCTTCGCCTCTATGTCATTTATTTCTGCTCTGATCTTTATTATTTCCTTTCTTCAACTGGTCCTGGGCTTTATTTGCTGTTGTTTTTCTAGTTCTTTTAGATGCTGGGTCAGGTTGCTTATTTGAGCTTTTGCTGGCTTCTTTTGATATGCTTGTAGTGCAATGAACTTCCCTCCCAGTACTGCTTTTGCTGTGTCCCATAAATTTTGACTTGATGTATGCTCATTATCATTGGTTTCTAGAAACTTTTTTATTTCTTCTTTGATCTCATTGTTAATATATTCATTATTTATTAGCATTCTATTTAGTCTCCAAGTGTTTGAGTATTTTTCAGTTTTTCCTTTGTGGTTAATTTCTAGTTTTAAGCCATTGTGATCAGAGAAAACGCTTGATATGATTTCAATCTTCTTAAATTTGTTGAGACCATTTTTCTGTCCTAACATGTGGTCTATCCTAGAAAATGTACCATTGTATCCTAGAAAATGTACATTGAGAGGAATGTATATTCTACTGTTTTACGGTAAAAAGTTCTGAAGATATCTACTAAATCAAGTTGATCTAGTGTATCCTTTAAGTCTGCTGTTTCTTTATTAATTTTCTTTCTTGAGGATCTATCCAGTGTTGTTAGTAGGGCATTGAAATCCCCTATTATTATAGTATTGCTGTTGATCTCACCCTTTATATCCATCAAAGTCTGCTTTATGTATGTCGGGGCTCCTCTATTTGGTGCGTTGATATTTATAATGTTATATCTTCCTGTGGAATTGTTCGCTTTATCATTATGTAATGTCCTTCTTTATCTCTTACTACAGTGTTTGTTTTAAAGTCCATTTTGTCAGATATAGGTATTGCCACCCCGGCTTTTTTTTCATTTCCATTTGCATGAAATATTTATTTCCATCCTTTTACCTTCAGTCTATGTGCATCTTTTGTTTGAAGGTGTGTCTCTTGTAGACAGCATATGTATGAGTCCTGTTTCTTTATCCATGCAGCTACCCTATGTTTTTTGATTGGATCATTTAATCCACTTACTTTTAAGGTTATTATTGATATGTAGTTGTTTATTGCCATTTTATTTTTTAAAATTGTATTCTTTTTTCACTATATTCTTTCCTCCCTTTGAACTTTTCACAAGAGGATCCTTAGTGTATCTTGCAGAATTTATTTGCTTTTAATGAATTCCTTGAGGGTTTTTCTTTTTGTTTTTGTCTGGGAAGTTTCTTTATTTCTCCTTCAATTTTAAACGTTAGCCTTGCTGGATAAAGTAGTCTTGGTTGTAGGTTCTTGTTCTGCATTACTTTGATTATATCTTGCCATTCCCTTCTGGCATCAAGTGTTTCTGTTGAGAAGTCCGATGTCATCCTTATGGCGCCTCCTTTGTAGGTGATAGCCTTTTTCTCTAGCAGTTTTTAAAATTTTCTCTTTATCCCTTAGCTTTGGTATTTTAACTATGATGTGTCTTGGTTTAGATTTCTTTCGGTATCTCTTTAATGGAGTTCTATGTACTTCCTGAACGTGTGAAATGTTTTCCAGCCTTAATTTAGGGAAGTTTTCGGCTATGATTTGATTGAACAAAGTTTCTATTTCTTGTTCTCTCTCCTCTTCTTCAGAAACCCCTATGATGCGGATGTTATTTCTCTTCATGTTGTCACAGAGCTCCCTTAGAGTTTCCTCACATTTTTTGAGTCTCTTTTCTTTTTTCTGCTCTGCTTCTGTGCCTTTGTTTATTGTGTCCTCTAACTCGCTGATTCGACCCTCAGCCTCATCAATCCTGTTTTAAATTCCTTCCATTGTGATCTTCAGTTCTGATATTGTATTTGTCATTTCTGGCGGATTATTTTTTATTATTTAAATTTCCTTTTTTATACTTGTTATCTCTTTATTTAGGTGTTCGTAATGACTATCCATTGGTGCTCTAAGCTCTTTGAACATCCTAACTATCATTATTTTAAATTCTGCATCTGGTAATTTGGTTATATCTGGTTCATTCAGGTTCTTCTCTGGGGATTTCTCTTGATTCATTTGTGTTTCATTTCTCTGCGTGCTCATTTAGTCTGTGTCTAAGAAGGTTGTGGCCACTGGAGTCCAATGGGTGTTGCCTTTGTGTTCTCTATATGTGGTCTGTTGGTAGGCCCGCCACCCTCTCTGCCGCTGTCTAGGGCGGTTGGGTATGGGCGTTGCCAGCGCGGCCCACTGTTGCTGTTGCTGTGATTTCCCCCTCTCCTCCGTGGGAGAGGCTATTCTGGTGCCCTGCTCTACAAGCCTCAGCCAGCCTGGGTCTTCGCCTCGCCACCGCAGGTTGGGTTGTACACTGCACTCAAGACACAAGCCTCAGCACGAAGGATAGAAGTGAGTACCTTTGCTCAGCTGCTGACCCTGCCTGTTCTCGGGCTTCCAACCAGCCTCCGCGGTCAGAACGTGCTTGCCACTGTTTCTCTGGTTGGACAGGGCTGCTGACGTGCACTCAGCTGCGAACCTCCGTCCATCTGGAGCCTTAGCCCTGCCCCTGAGGCCAGGGTGCACCTGCGCAGAATCGCAAACCACGGTTTACGGGCCGGGTGGGGCTGCTGGAGTGTGCTCAGCTGCTGCGCTCAGCTGCGAGCCTCCGCTCATCCGGGGCTCGAGCCTCATCCCCGCGTTCAGAGCCAACTTACGCATGCAGGATGGCAAACTAAGGTTTCTCCAGCCAGGTAGGGTTGCTGGCATGCGCTCAGCCATGGGCCTCTACCTGGCCCTGGTCCTAGCCCCGCCCCCGCGTTCCAGGCTGGCTTGTGCAGGGTCCAGGGTTGCAGAGCAGATCTCTGACCGTTCCTGGCCTTCTGCTTTTCCTCAGCAGGCGGGCCCGCAGCTGCCGGACTGCTTTCACGCATCCCCTCCACCCCTGCTGGGCTAGACCAAGCTCACACCGGCTGGGCCTCCTCCCCTACTGACAGAACCGCGTTTCAGCGTCCCTCCGCCACCGTCCGTCCAGCAAGCCCTCAGCAGTGTGGGTGGGTGCACTGCAGCTCAGACCCTAACACTCCATACTGTAGTTCTGGAAGCTCCCTCTGCATAAGCAGCTCTGCTCTAAGTGCCGCGGGAGAGCTTGTTTGGCTGGTGTCCTGTCTCCCTTTGCTGGTATTGCTAGTTCCAGGGGAAATATTTGTTTTTGATTAGGGAAGTGACTTAGTCCAGGGGTTAGGGTGGCTGTCCCTCAGAGTGTTTCTCCCTATGCATTCAGTCCACACTCTCTTCCCGCTGCTCTGGTCCTCTCCTCTGTCCCCGTTCCCCAGAGCGCCAGGTGAGTGGTCGTGAGAGAGGTTTTCTGCGCTGTCCCCTTAAGAAGAATCTTAGGTCTGAGAAAACTGTCTCTTTCTCACAAACAGTATCTTCACTTGTTTCACAGCTCAATACTGTCCAAACGCCTCTTCTAGGCTCTGGTTCTGCAGACTGGGGCTTTGCTCCTGGGACCCAGGTCCCTTCCTCTCCGCCAAACTCTCCTCCCACCACGCGGGTCTCTCCGGGCTGCCTTTCAGTCCGGTTAGCTGGATAGTCCTCTTTGTGTTTTCGCTTTTCCTACCAGTCTCAATGTGGCTTCTTCAGTGTTCCTTGGTTGAAGAGTCCACTTAGTTTAGTTCAAAGTTGGTTTATCCAGATGTTGGTTCTTAAAATTAAGTTATAATCCACTCTGGTTGTGGGAGTTGGAAGTTGGTACGTCCACCTACTCTATCGCCATCTTGCCGTCCCTAACTGCTTTTTTTATTGCTATTTTTAAGATTCTTTTTCTTTAACTTTTGGCACTTTAATTATCTTTAATTGGGGGCACTTGCGAGAGGCTACACCATGAATCATGGCCATATCTTGTGTGGGCCTCTTTGGGTTTAAATTGTTTGAGACTCTTTTTTTCCTGGAGGATTTTTGTGTCTATGTCCTTCACCAGGGTAGGAAGATTTTAGTCATTATTTCTTCAAATAGGTTTTTTTAATTCCCATGTTTTCTCTTTCACATCTTTCACATTACCTCATGATGTGAATGTTGGTATGCTTGATGTTGCCACAGACGTCTCTTGAACTATCCTCATTTACTTTATTCTTTTCTTTTCACTGTGCTAATTGGATGTTTTTTGCTATGTAGTTTTCCACATTACTGATTAGGCACTCTTCTACAGGTAATCGGATTTGATTCCCAATAATGTATTCTTTAATGCTGACGACTGGTTCTTTTATATGTTTTCTGTCTCCATTTTTATGTTTTCTATCTCTGTTCATCTACTTTTCCCCTAAGATTATCGAACATCCTCATAACCAGGGTTTTCAATTCTGTATCTGGTAGACTCCTTGACTCCATTTCATTTAGTTCTTTTTATGGAATTTTGTCCTGTTCTTTCATTTGGGACATATTTCTTTGTTTTCTCATTTTGGCTGTCTCCCTATGTTTGTGTCTATGTGCTAGGTATATTTGCTACATCACCTAGTCTCAGCAAACTGGCAATATATGGTTGGTTTCCAGTGGGGCCCAGGGACACAATCTCCTTAGTCATCTAAGCTGGCACTCTGAAACTGTCCCTTGTGTGGTTTAAGTGTGACCTCCTTTTGTAGCTGAACCTTCATTACCTTTGGCATGTCAGTGGGTAAAACTGACCTTCAGGCTGACTAGCTGTGAGGACTGGACATGAGTACAGTGCACAACATGTAGGGTGGGAACTGACCTAATGAGGTAGGAGACACTTTCAGCAGGCTTCTAGTACCAGGCAATATCAACTTTTGTATGCTACTTGTGGACCTGGTTGGGTGGCACTATGGTGTGGTGAAATGCCAGCCAATAGGCATGTTGTTGTAGATCCTTTGGGAGGGGCTCCAGTGCAATCCAAGGTTAGCTGTTGCTTGTGTCCAGCTCAAGTTAGAAAGTTATTTCTGTTTGGTTGTCAGGGGCTGGGCTTGGGGGCACTTGCGAGAGGCTACACCATGAATCATGGCCAGCTGCCACTAGTGTAGAGCTTTGGGCTCTGTGGTGGGCACCATGATGTGGCCTGAGACAAACTGCCATTTTTTCCACGCTTATCACTCCCTAGTTAAAGCTCCATTCCAAGTCAAGGCTGGCTGCCACTTATGCCTGGTCTGGAGACATTTGGTGAAAGTTACAATGCAAGTTTGAAATCTGTTGCCACTTGCGTTTGGCTTGTGGCCACTTAGTAGGAGGTACAGAGCATGCTCTGGCCAGCTGCTTCTTCTTGGGGATTTATGGAACTTTGAGAGATTTGGGGGAAGTCACAGCATAAGCCAAGGCCTGCTGCTTGTGTGGAAAAGCCACTGGAAAAGGTCTGGACCCAGCACATCAGTTGTGTGAGGCAGGGACTTAAGAAATAACCAGGACAAGATGAAGAGCATTAGTCAGGTTAATGCAGACTCAGGTTTGAAACCACCCTAAGCCTACAAACCAGATGGGAGGAAAGCCAATAATGATGCCTGCCAGCACTTCCATCCCTGAAGAGAGCTGCCCCAGCCCACCCATGCAGACCTCATGCTTAAGTTAGTCAATTCAGTTCCTCCTTGCATGTTCCTGCAGTTTTCCAAGATGCTACCTCTCAGTTGGAGCTTAAAGTGAGTTGGTGAGCATGGGTCCCTCAAGACAAGCAGCTTGGTCTCCCACAGCCCTCAATCTCATTTAGTGGGATCCCCACTGGGTTGTGTTCAGATGACAGGGCCACTCCTCTTCCCAACAGTTTCTGTCCTGAGCTGATGAGACCTGTCTGGTGCTGGGACCCCTCATTCCTCAGGAGGAACCATTGCAACCAAGATATCTTTTCCAAATCTTAATCACCACATTGTAGGTGTGGGATCTGCCCATTCTATGTCTCCATATCTCCCATAAGTCTCCAAGTGGCTTCTTCTTTACCTCCTTAGTTACAGGACTTTTGTTCCACTAGTCCTAAGATGGTTCCAGTGATGGCTGTTCTATAAGTAAGCTGTAATTCTGATGTGGCTGTGGGAAGACGCAAGCGCAAAGTTCACTCACTCAGCCATGGTGACCAGATATCCCCGTTAGCTTTTGAATACTTGGTACAATATTATCAACTAAACTACAAATTTAATTCATATTTTAACAGTCTTCCCTCACATGCTTTTTCTGTTCAGGATCCAATCAGGATACCGCCCTTCATTTAGTCATCATATCTCCTCTATAGAATAATATCTATCCTTCTAGACTATGTAGCATGTTAGAGATGTTTTATCTGGATTTTGCAGTTTTCACCAGTGTTATCAGTAAACTCTTGGTAAATTTAAACACCAAAAAGAACTGACAACTGTAAGGTTCTGCGAGAAACCCCACTTAGAAATATTTAAATAACAGCACTAACTTCTTGGGCTCATTTGTATAGAAAATGGATTTTATAAAGAGTAGTCATGCACTAAATACAACTGTATCAAAATCACTCCACAGGTAGTTTGTTAAAGTATATGACTTCTGAATTTTTGGGAAAAAAGATATTCTAGGATTTTCAAATCACTAAAGTAATCAATAAGCCTCAATGTTAAAAAAGAATACAACAAATAATAAAATACTTAGTATGTAAGCAAAGGAACAGCTCTTCGGTAGACCTCAGTACACACGGTATTGCAAGGGTCAGGTCAGTTTTCATTGAAATCATATCCATATGTGCTTTACTTTATTTGATAGTTTTTTATTACATCCATAAGATGAACAATATTTCTTTTTAACATAAAAATAGAAATTAGCTATTAACATTGTGATTTTTTTTTATTAATAAATATCCTTTTATAAAATAGTTTTACAAGCTTTTCAAAAAAAAGCTATTCATTTCCACTGTAAAATTATTCCAGTCAAATTTCATGTTACATTAGCTACAAACCTAGTAAAAAGACAATTTCAGTAGATATTTGTACATTCATTTAAAAAAAAAATCAACTTACTTGTGACCCAAATGCTTCAGAAAGTATCCCAGAACCTTCAGAGCTTGAACCCAAATACTTTCACTTTTTGAAGCCAATAGTTTGTAGATTACCCTGAAAAATATGGAGATCAATGATCTTTTAAACTTCAACAAATATTAAAAATATAAGCACTCTGTTCTTTAAAAAATAAATTACACATATATAAAATATAAAATACTTCTTAGGGTTTCAAGTTCTTTGAAAAAATAAAAAATTAGTACATTTTATTAATTATTCTTTAAATTTGGCCTTCAAATATATAACACAAAGGTCAATATGATTGGTTGTTCTTAAGTGTTGACTCCCAGCACATGCAATAAAAAGTTTCTATTTTACTATACGATACATGTGGAATAAAGCCCCATTTTCTCTTCTACTAGAATTGCCCCGGACATTTGTATTCAATGACCTTTGGACCACTGATCTGCCCATTAATTTCCCTTTGCTCAGAATTCAGAATAAGATGAGAAAAACAATATCTAGTCTTTGTTGGGCTCTTGAATTAAGAAATATTTTTTTAAAAAAACTATAGGATAACCTTGCTTTATTTACAGACACACGTCTACATACAGGAAGTAGCAGAGGAAGCAAGCTTATTTCCATATAGCTTTCCAATTCCTGAGTCTTCCCCTAGTGACAGTTTTAGACCAAACACATTCTTTTCTTTACTGAAATTAGTTTGAAAAGTTGTCTGTTACTTGAAGCAAATAAGTCTCTAGTAAAATATAAACTTACATAATCTATAAAGTCACTTCAAACACTCTAACAGAGCAGGATCATAATCAGTATAATATTTGTAGGAACTTTAGAAATTTTATCATGTTAAAATTTCACATCTGAAAGGGTCTTTCAGAGTGGCAGTGGTGACTCTATAAAAATAGAATGTGTTCATTGTATTAAATATATATTTGTAAATAAATTTTTTAAATGTTGTATAGCTGTAGGTATGAACAAAAACCTTCTTCATTATTGTGTCCTTTTATGCTTTGATCTTAGATCAACCTCACTGCTCTTAGTAAGCATATCAAGGACTTCTCTGACCATAAATACCTTTGTTAGTAACAGACAGAATGATAACCTATATGAGTATATCATCCTGGTGGAGGTATGGGACCTAGCGCTAACCTAATAGAGAATAATCTGCGCAGAATTGCTGATCCTCGCTTCTGTTCTGACCCAGTCTTCCCGTAAGTAAGTTACCCTTAATAAATTCTGTTATATTTTATGCAGTTGCATGCTTCTTTTGTTGGTCTTAAGATACCTTCTGCTTATGGTGGCCATTATACCTCTGCCCTACAACTGGACAAATGTCATTCTATATTTTGAAGGTAATCAAGGCTAAACAAAATAACTGGTAATAGCAGATGCAGTATAATTTTCCTATCATTTCAGCAACATCAACAAAGTGGAATAAATAAAGTTAGTGAAAACAATTCTATTTTTCACAGTAACTTATACTACTCAAAAAGATAATATATTGTTAATACTGCTTTTTTTTGCATTAGTCTACTGAAGAATAGAGAATGAGTAAAGATCAACTGTACTGACTATTTTCCTTAGGGAATAATTTTTCAAGTTCCTAAATGTATTTACACTGAACTCTATTTTCATAATTTTTAAGGATCAAGATCAGTAAGGAAAAAAAGACAAGTATGAGAATAAGAAAGTTACATATTTCAAATAAGAAATATTCGAGAAATCATAAGAAAAAACATTCTACAACAAAAATAATTTTGAGATCCAAAGGAAAAGCTCAAAGCCTACAAATGTGAATATACTTAGATTTGGAATTGGTAAATCTACAGAATTCTTATTTCCCAAAAATAACTTTGAATTGAATGAAAAAAAGGTAGAAGATCTATTCTGGACCAACAGAAATTATTATTGACATTTGACATATGAAAACACCTAGGATTTCCTTCACAATTAAATAAAGTGTTTCTTACAAAACAAGATACAGAGGACTGTAAGCCAGTATTAATAGAAAATTTACTGCCAAATCAGTTAATGAATGTTTATTTGTAATATGGCAAAATAGATGAATCCTAATTCATCAGCTTGAATTGTGAATATTAATTATTAATATCGATTTATTTTTCCGTTGAGTTGCACATGGAGTAAACTAGATTTCTTCTTCATTCCAATAACTCAGATTCCAGAAAAATAAAAAGGGAAAATCCCCAAGGGACTAGGATGTAAGTGTAACTTGAGAAGAATGCTAATCAAGAAACTATGTCTCACTTGTCTGTATAATTATTTCACAATCTTCATAATTAAAGTCAGTCCTCAAATTCTTTTGCTTTTTGTCCTCTTGTTCTAAAGCACTTTTAATCTGTATTCTTGCCATTGCACCGCCTCTGCCCTGACTCATCACCCCTAATACTGATGAACAAAACAGTCTCTATTGATCTCACAACATCAGTTCTGTCCCTCTGTAGCTCATTTTCCACACAGCTGACTGTATACTTTACAAAATGAAAATCTGAGTAAATCAGTTCCCTGTTAAAAAATCTTCTCTAATTCTAATCTGTAACTTCATCTTAAAATCGAAACTTATAATTCTATAGACCTTCCAATCCTGGCCACCATCTATGTAGTTCTTGAGCCTTAACTCAATTTTTCTTATGTCCTCTTTTGCTAAATTATACCATGCACTCATCTCCCTACATTGTGTGTGTGTGTACACACAATATATATATGTATATATATATATATTGTTCTTCCCACTATTTGAACTGTCTTTATTGTACTAACAGTTCTAACAATTTAGTTACTCTTCTGAAGACCTGAGACCCATTTCTATGTACTTCATCAGTTGTGTATTAGAGGAATAAAAGCAGCTTTCTCCAATTACTCTTAAGTGTAAATTTTTGCTATACTGTTAACAGAGGTAGGTAGCTAAATATAATAAGAAAAGGGAGCAAAGAGAATTAGATGTAGAATTTAGTGAAACTAGAAAGCCTGCTTCAGTAGAAGGCCAAAGCACTAATAAGCTCATTTGCACTGCAGAAGGCCCTTGTGCCCTCAGGACTTAATCTCAGAGCCAATAAAGAGAACTGGTTTTTCCATCTCCCCAGAGTACAATCTGTCCAACCCCAGACTATGGAGGAAGGTGTTTCTGGGATTCCACTTTTTTTTTTTAACTTTATTTTTTCCAAGGACAGAGAGAGAGTCATAGAGAGGGATAGATAGGGACAGACAGACAGGAATGGAGAGGTGAGAAGCATCAATCATTAGTTTCTCGTTGCCCTTGCGACACCATAGTTGTTCATTGATTGCTTTCTCACATGTGCCTTGACTGTGGGCCTTCAGCAGACCAAGCAGCCCCTTGCTGGAGCCAGGGGCCTTGGGTCCAAGCTGGCGAGCTTTTGCTCAAGCCAGAGGGGCCCTCGCTCAAGTTGGCAACCTCGGGGTCTTCCGCATCCCAGTCTGATGCTCTATCCACTGCGCCACCGCCTGGTCAGGCTGGGTTTCCACTTTAAGGCATGCACAGTAGAAGACAGGGTGGCCAGGACAGAACCTGGCAGTCTTGCCTTGAATAAGGATCTGATTGGTTATTGGGAGGAATCAATGCAAGCCTGCAGAATTTTACAGAAACTGATTGGTTGGTTTAAAGATAAACCAGTCTTTCCTAGCCTGCAGATAAAAACACAGGTTTAGCAAAGCTCTCTCTCTCTTCCCACTTGGAAATGAGCTTGCCCAGTTCATTCGTTCATGGATTCTGCAATCAGCAGCCTTGCTGTGTGGGTTGGCAGCCACCTGCAGACCACCAGCCTAGCAATCTCCCAAGGGCAAGCTTTGACCAGTGCCTGGGCTGGACTGAAATTTGATGTGGGCTAAACCATTGTGCAGAATACCTAGACTTTAATCTTTATACTTGGCTTAGTGAAGACAAGACTGGACTTCCTCTTGGGAAGGACATGAGGCACTAGAAACCTGTGGCAGCCTCTTATTTCAACCTCAAACAAATCTTACTGCCAAAGCCTCATCTTCTTCCACTGTGGATCTTGTAAAATGATTTCCCTACGACTCCACTCTAGTTTTACTGGTAAAAGTTCATGGAACAGAGCTATTCTAGGAAGCACAAACATACCCAATCAAAGTCCATTAAAGATACTCATACCTTATTCCATTTCTTTGATCAAATGCTGGTATCATGGAGGCTGGGTGCTCTGACATTAAAGCCACTAGTAACTGTAACACGTCATGAATATTTTCATCCTGCATGATAAGAATCACAAGTATTTTTTCAGTTAAAATTTTATTCTAATGCTTTGAATAAAATAATTAAAATAAAAGACCCAGACCATGTCCTACCTCATGCATTGTAAGTAGGTAATTTAATATACTCTGAAGTTCATCTTCTTTGACCCCTCGATCCTAATGTTTTAAAAAAAATTACTTAGTTTATATCTAAAATTAAAACTTTAATTAAAGACAGGCATCAAAATAATCGTAAAAAATAGAAACAACTTAAAAGTAGTAATGTTTTAATTAAGATATCTACATACTTCATAATCAATAACTTTATTATTTTAAGTTAATAAGTAAAGATTTAGAAACTTGTATCTATTAAGTTGCTGATACTAGATTGTCTTGCTCTCTAAAGAGTTAGTATATTATCTAACTGGATTAATATCACTATTTTAACCATGTATTATGTTCTTAAAATAATTCAAATTACCAAAAAACTTTACAATATTAATTGGATATTTTATCATAATTTTCCATTGCTTTTAAATTCTAACTTTTTAAAAGTTTAAAGTCACAGACCATTTTCTGGAATAAAACCTTTATGCTTGTTTCTTATTCATATGTACCTTGCCATTTCTGCTATATCCCTTAGTATAGAGGATTTCAAAGAGTATTTATCAAAAAGTAAAATTCAAAAAATGTTAATACTAAGATTTATAGAATTTTGAAAGAAATCATGAATTAAACAATTTGTGCTAATTATGCAAAAATTATTTTAAACTGTACCAAAAGTTCTTTTTCAGCTAATATGTTGAAATTCTGAATTACATAAAATTACTTTACCTTTAGTATGAGCTGTTTTAGAAAAAGTAGCATAAATGCCCGCAGTGATATAATTTCTTTCTGTGATGGCCGGGGACCATCTATAATAAAAGAAAAAGTAAAAAGAAAGAAAAAAATCAGGGAAAAAAATCATATTATATAAGCTTAATGTAATAATGTTAGGATACTATGGAATTCTTTAAAAGTTATACTTATTATAATATTTATTAGTATTAATGCTGTATAATTTTAATTACATCAGAGAATCTAAACATTAATTTTCAGATTTTGGACAATTTCAAATTATTTACTTCTGTCAGATTTGGGGGAAAGAATTACTTCTTAAAAATTATATGACTATACATTGACAAATATATAATCATCAAATAGTTACATGGATACTTTTTCCTACTTTTATTAACTTAATAGGTTGGTTCTCTTTTTCCACTCAAGTCCGAGTTTCCCCAATACTTCTTCCATTCTCAAACATGTCTTCATTTAAAGATTCTCTCCATTTCACCCCATACATTATAAAACAAAGCACCGAACAAGTGACACTCTACTGTAATTATTTGTTTTGAAGCTTTTTTTTTTCCATGTCCCCTGTATGCACCAAATACATATTATAGTGGGCACTCAAAAAACACTTAAGACTCAAGATATAAAAATGATAACAATTCAAGGATATATATCAATTCCATCATAACACCTAATTTTTAAAGTAATTAATTGCAAATTTTTAATTACCAGAAATATGAGAATATGCAATAATATATATATAATATAGGTAATATACAATAATTAAATTATACCTTTAAGGCAGTGGTTCTTAACCTGGCTTCTATCAAACCCTAGGGTTTTCGATGAGTCAGTCTCAGGGGTTCAGAGAAGCCTCTGCCGCAGAGGCCAGAATAAAGTAATACCATAATTTGTTGTGAGTTCATGCACTTTGTTGGTTTTGTTCTTTGAGCAAGGTGATGTTCATGCACGGCTCATTTTGTGCACCAGTAAAAAAACATATACCCATGTCTTCAATTTGGAAATAAAATCATATTTTATTTATCACTAAAGAAGGGTTCGGTGAATGCGCATATGAAACTGGTGGGTTGGGTACCTCAAAAAAGGTTAAGAACCACTGCTTTAAGGTATATAGCTAGAACCATGGAAGTCCTTAAACCTCAAACTTTCCTTAATACAATAATAATTTATTACAGGATCTTTATGATGTTTAAAATTATAATCCTTTTATGTGTAATAACTGACATCTCTTATTTACCCCCCAAAATTAGACATGCAGATTATTCCATCTTAAAGCAAATTAACGTTGAACCTCTTCCATCTGCTCTGGAGAAGGAAAACACTCTCCCACTCCCGACTTCTCCCTACGTCTTCGCCCCACTCCTGCCAGTAATTCAGAGCACCCTTCCCTCCTTACTAACACTTCATATTACATTTTCTTAAAAAATACTTTTCATTGTGAAAAATAGCACAAATACATACGATATAAATGTACAATGTAATGAATTATAAAATAAACGCCTGTTTAACCAATTTTTAAGCAAAAAGAAACTGAACAGACAGCAGCCTGCAGGGAAACCCAAGAACCAGCAGTGTGCAAATGAAGGACCTGCACAAAGTGGAGGGCGAGGTCCTGACTCATAGCATTTGCAGATTTCTGATTTCTTTTACGTAGATACTTCCACAATGATTGATTTAAAGTTCATGCTACTGGTAGTTTAAGTACCAATTTATAAAATCCCTGAATATTGATCACTGGCTGTGGTACCAAAATAACAACGCCCTTACTCTCCCTCAGCTTACAGCTCTGAGCCACATTCCCTTCCGAAGCAAGTCCCCAATTCCATCTCAGTAGTGACAGCCAATACCTTTTTCAAAAAATTTTTATTTAGTGATATTTAGGGTGGGGGAGGTGAAAGGTGAAGTAGTGGGAAGCATCAACTCGTAGTAGTTGCTTCCTATATGTGCGTTGACCAGGCAAGCCCAGGGTTTCGAACCAGTGACCTCAGCATTCCAGGTCGATGCTTTATCAACTGTGCCACCACAGGTCAGGCTGTGACAGCCAGTATCTTAGTACAATTATCTTTGTTTTATTTATAATTTTTCTGCCAGTTAATAAATTTGGACAAGTTATATATTACTTTAATGCATCGATGATTTTGTTGTTAAAATGAAGATAATAGTGCTTATGCTATACGGCAATTTTGAGAATTAAATGAATTAACATGTAAAAATAAAATCAGAATAGCGTCTGGTCCATTTTAATGGTAAGTACCCGGTAAATGTTACATGTCAATACCATTGTCATATATTAAACAATGTAAAGAGCAGGTTACAGAGAAATATATAGATATATGTAAATTTTGTGTATATGTGCAACATAAACTCATATTTTACAAAATAAAATAAAGTTTATCTTACAAAAATAAAATTGAATGACAACAAATCACAAATGATACATTTATGTAAAATACAGAAGCTAAACAATCAATTGTTTAGAAATACATATATAAATAGCAAAGGAGTCAAGCATAGTTAAAAATAATATGTACACAAGTAAAGTCAAAGCATAATAAACATAAAATTAAGGATAAGGTTATCTCTATGGCTGGAAATGGGAGGAAGATACAGGCTTAAGGTAATGCTCTACTTTTTTAAGCTTAATGCTAATTATATGAGGTTCATTTTATATTTACAACTAACACCACTTTGTGTTTATGATATATTCAACATAAATCTTTAATTAAAACACCTATAAGCCTGACCTGTGGTGGCGCAGTGGATAAAGCGTCGACCTGGGAACACTGAGGTCGCCAGTTCAAAACCCTGCACTGGTCTGGTCAAGGCACATATGGGAGTTGAGCTTCCAGCTCCTCCCCCCTTTCTTTCTCTCTCTCTCTCACTCTGTGTCTCCTCTCTAAAATGAATAAAATAAAAATAAAAAATTTAAAATGAATAAAATAAAAATAAAGTAAATTAAATTTAAAAACACCTATAATTTGAAACACCTAGTGCATACATCAGCAGAAAAAAAGAAAGGCAGAAGTGTATGTAAAGCTGGTAATATTGGTTCCTTGCAAGAATAGTATTTTTTATTCATAAATCTTTCTATTATTTCACTTGCTATCAAGTTCATGTATTACAATATTTGTAATATAAATAAGTGTTTATTTATATTACAAATATAAATAAACAGTTAATTCTGTATAATGATAATTTCAAAAACAAAAGTGTTAAATCAAAGTCAAAGCAAAAGGATCCAAAGTACAAATTATCTTTACTATGTCCTAAAAGCATTTCCATTTAAAATGGTATTGATAAAATCTTTCACTTAGAAAAGTAAGTTTCAAGTCAGAACTTTGCATTCTACTAAATAACCAAATTTCAGATGAATTAAAAAGATGCTTAAAAAATAAATTAATAAGAAGATAGATTGAAAAGAATAAATTAAGCCATAAAGAAAAAGAAATGTTTTTCTACTTTCTTGTCACTTTCCTTTAAAATATATTTATTTGGCCTAACCAGGCGGTGGCGCAGTGGATAGAGCTTTGGACTGGGATGTGGAAGACCCAGGTTCGAGACTCCGAGCTTACCAGCTTGAGCGCGGGCCCATCTGGCTTGAGCAAAAGCTTGCCAGCTTGGACCCAAGGTCGCTGGCTCCAGCAAGGGGTGGCTTGGTCTGCTGAAGGCCTGCGGTCAAGGCACATGTGAGAAAGCAATCAATGAACAACTAAAGTGTCGCAATGGCAATGGAAAATTCATGATTGATGCTTCTCATCTCTCTCTGTTCCTGTCTGTCCCTATCTATCCCTCTCTCTGACTCTCACTCTGTCCCTGTAAAAAAATAAAATGTATTTATTTGTTTTTTCCCTCCCCTCTATTGAGGTGGCCAGAGCCTGCAGGACCTAAGGGTCCATGATGTAGCAGGGGCCATGGAGGTACCAGAGGCAGCATGGACCAAGGAGTGCCCCATCAGGGTGAGGCAAGACAACAAGGGATGCCACAGTGGGCAATGGCAAAGAAACATCGGAGGTTAAAGAGGTGAGAAGGATCACCCAGAGTTATAGAGTTGGGAGGATGGTCAGAGCCAACTAGCATATGAAGGTTGAAAAGGTAATGTTATAGGTGTCAGAACAACTGTTTCATAAGTTAGAATAAGTAATAACATAAATATATTAAAGACAATGGGAATCAGAGTTCTCACTGTTAAAGAAAGAAAGCTGAGATACCATACATTTTAAGTTAAACTGAACCATGTAGTTTTGAACTAGAATTGAAAGTACTGGTATGAACTCACAGATTTTAATATAGATTGATTACTTTCAATGTGTACATGCAGATATATATATAATTTTCACTAAGAATGTCCAGAAACAATGCCACCCAAAGGGTAATAAGGACAAGCAGCATACTTAACACCCAGATCTTGGTTCCTATAAACCGTATCCACCAAAACAGCCCAAGGCCCCTGAAGAAATAGATGACTCCAGGACTAGGGTAAGAAGCTTAATATGAACCAAGGACATCTTGTGCCAGAAGTAAGGAATTATTAATATGAACACTGCTGATGAAAACCTAAAAACTCATGAAGGGGCTCCTACTAGTCAAAACTGAGACAACTTGAACATAAAAATAAAGTGATACAATTGAAGGGAAAATCTTTGGGCTACAGCAAAGTCAGTTGTTTTAAGTTTCATGAACCAAACCACACTCATTTATTTAAATACTGTCTATAGTTTTACTTTGTTTGGGAGGGGATTTGCATCAAAATGGCAGATTTAACTATTTGCAACAGAGGCCTTAGGGCTCCCTAAACCTAAAATATTTACTATCTGGCCCTCACCAGAGAAAGCCCATTAACCACTGATATAACATACTGAAGAAAATAGAAACCTATAAAATTTATGCTAATAATAAAAATGAAGAAATCAATAAAAGAGAAAAAATAGTTATTTCCACAATTGTAGTAAAAGTAACAAATGTTAGACAATATTGCTATTTGGCAGCGCTGAGAGTAAAGATCAATTCTGACAAGAGTTACCATGAATTAGGAGGCAAAAGTTTGTTACAAAACAGGACATTTATATATCTCGATGTATTTTCTCACTGAATATTTATCATTACAAAAGAGAAAGTAGTGATTTTACAGTTAAGAGACTAACAAAATAGAAATAGACTCGGATACAGAAAACAGGTTGTCAGAAAAAGGGGGTTTAGGGGATGGATGAAAAAGGTGAAGGGACTAAGCAAAGAAGAAATAACTCCGAGACACAGACCCCAGTTTGGTGATTACAAGAAAGAAGGGGGAGGGAGAAGGCAGGAGAGGCCAAAGCAGGGATAAATGGTCATAGACGGAGACCTGACTATGTACTGAGTGGTGAGCACACAATACAATATACAGATGATGTATTATAAATTGTGGCCCTAATACCTTTTAATCTTATTAATTAATGTTACCCCAATAAGTCCAAAATGTTTTTTTAAAAACCTGGTAGATATCTCTTAATAAGAGACCAAAATTAACATCAGTACTAAGAAGAAAACTCATGATAAAATGAGAAAGAACTTGTCTGACTTCTGTGTAATTTTGTCCAAAAATGAAAAACCTGAATCTTCATGAGCAGTTATCAAAGAGATCCAAATAAAGGGACTTCTGAAAAATTAATTTGCCATTATTCTTCAAAAATGTCAAGGTAACACTAAAAAATGTATTCTACATCAAAAGCTAATAATAAATGACAAGACATCTAACAGCAATAAAAGATCTTCAACTGAGTATCAGGGAAAATAACCTTTTTTTTCCTAGAAAAAATATTATTGAAATAACTGATGAGATAATTTCGATAGGATGTTTGGGTTAGATGATACTAGTATATTAATGTTAGTTACCTGATTATATGGTTGCCTTTGGTGATCTAAGTGAGTGTTCTTATATGTTCTAAGAAATAAATAGTAGATTATTTAGGAGAAATAAGGCATTATATAAAAAATTTATTCTCGCCTGACCTGTGGTAGCGCAGTGGATAAAGCGTCGACCTGGGAACACTGAGGTCGCCAGTTCAAAACCCTGCACTGGTCTGGTCAAGGCACATATGGGAGTTGATGCTTCTAGCTCCTCCCCCATTTCTCTCTCTCTCTCTCTCTCTCTCTCTCTCTCTTTCTCACTCTGTGTCTCCTCTCTAAAATGAATAAAATAAAATAAAATAAATTAAAAAAAATTTATTCTCAAATGATTCAGAAACAATATGCATAAGTATATGTATGTGTGTTATATTTACATAAATGTAGAGAATGATAAAGTCTACGAGGTAAAATGAAAAATATTGGGAAATATGGTGGGAGTATATAATAATTCCCTGTAAAATTCTTCTTTTTCTTCTTTTTTGTATTTTTCTTAAGTAAGAAGCAGGAAGGCAGAGAGACAGACTCCCGCATGCACCCGACCAGGATCCACCTGGCAAGCTCACTAGGGGGCAATGTTTTGCCCATCTGGAGCCATTGCTCTGTTGCAGCCAGAGGTGAGGCCATGATGCCATCCTTACCACCTGGGCTAACTTGCTCCAATGGAGCCTTGGCTGCAAGAGGAGAAGAGAGAGATAGAGAAAAGGGAGAGGGGGAAGGGTGGAGAAGGAGATAGCTGTCTCTCCTGTGTGCCCTGGCCAGAAATTGAACCTGGGACATCCACATGCCCAGCCGACACTCAAACACTGAGCAAATCAGCCAGGGCCCTTGAAAATTTTCTATAAATGAGAAATTAATTTTTGAAGCAGAAATAAATGTGTGAATATATTATTTGCCTAGAATAAAATAACTCTATCAGAGGTAGTGTTCAAAACAGGGGTCTTGGCCCTGGTCGACTGGCTCAATGGTAGAGCATTGGCCTGGTGTGTGGAAGTCCTGGGTTAGATTCCCGGTCAGGGCACACAGGAGAAATGACCATCTGCTTCTTTACCCCTACCCCTTCTTTCTCTCTTTCCCTCCTGCAGCCATGGCTCAAACAATTTGAGCAAGTTGGCCCTTCATGCTGAGGATGGCTACATGACCTTGCCTCAAGTGTCAAAATAACTCAGTTGCAGAGCAACAGAGCAGTGGCCCAGATGAGCAAAGGATCGCCTGATACAGGTTTGCCAGGTGGATCCCAATCAGGGCACATGCGGGAGTCTGTCTCTGCCTCCCTGCCTCTCACTTAATAACAAACAAACAAATAAATAAATAAATAAATAACAAGATAAACATGATTCAAATTTTAGTTTTGTCATTTCTCTTTCCCAATCTCCAAAATGGGAGTGAGATTAACAAAATAGTTATATAGTCTTATGTGCATATGTAAATATGTCAATGTATATATAATTCTTTCACATACAAATGATTAGACAACATTAAGATGTAGAATAGTTAGCACAGATTCCAACTCATAGTGAACATTCAGTAAGTTTTAGGCATTACTAAGTTTAAAAACAACAGAAAAAGCCAAAAATAGTGGAATAATATATCAGTACAAATAATACAATTTTTAAAATCCCATCAATAAAAGACATAAAGGTAAGGTAATAACTGAACATTAAAGTAGTAAAATGCTATTTTCCCATATCAAAAAGATTTTATGTAAAGATAATTTACACTGTTACTGCAAATATGCTGAGAAAAGCACTTAACAAACCACTGGTGAAATTGTAAACTTGTACAATGTTTCTAAAAAATACTGATAGTATTTATCAGGAGGCCCTTCCTCAATAATTCTAAACAAATCAAACATGGAGGCAAATGACTATATACAATGAAACCAATCTGTAGATTTAATTACTTATAAAATAAAAACTTTAGAAAAATTTAAATGGTACAGCCTCTTAGAATACCTATATAGAGCCTAAAGAAAAACACACAAAAATCGAGAAAATTTCAATTCTGTAAGAGTGTACATATTTCACATATTTATGCAATGAGAAAGAGTAGAAGAACACACACCAAACTTGTAACAGTTAATTCCTAAAGTCTAGGTTAGGAACAATTTTTTCTTCTATTATTTTACTTTCTATGATGAGTATATATTTTTATATCATTTAAAAAATTGGCAATATATTCGAAACAACACAGTGCAGTTAAGAATCAGCTTCTACTATACTTGGAAGAAAGGCTGAAGTTTGGAAAGCATATAAAGAAAGGCAGCAATTTCACCATGTTGAAATAGCTGTATTAGAACTCATGGTTCATGATCAATATCATTTATGTGTTTTTAATATTATGGATATATCTTCCAGAATCACAACAAGCATATAGGCTAAACAGGGAAAATATTATTATTTTACCCATCTTATTCCAAAAATATTTTAATATCACAATGCTATAAACTTCTTTACCACAAAAAAATTCTCAATATTCCAGTTTACTACATAAGACAATAGTTCAGTGATATTTTCATACCCATGCATATCTGTTTAATATAACTGTGCTCAATACAGAAAAACCACAATATAGTGTAAAGTACGGTAAGTATCACACTCACCTAATCCCCGAGGTGCAATGCCACTACTGTCGGCAGGATTAAGGACCCAGTAGTAATATTTTAATGTGTGCATCAGCTGTAATACTGTTCCTACTCTGCGTATAGTAGTGTAAATGGTAGCAGTTCCAATAAATTCAGCAGATAAATAAGTGTATAGAGAAAGCTGAACCTAATACAAAATATTAACGGAACAATAATATAAATTTAAAATGTTTCTAGTATTTATACTATACATACACATTTTTTTCCTAACTTAAAAGTAAACTAATAAAGGCCAAAAAAGTAGCTTATATTATGAGGTTAAAAATGACTTTATTAAATATTATTTATATTAAAAAAATAATCTTCAATCAATATATTCTAATAATATTTATCTTAATAAAGGTAATATAATAGCAATTAACCATGAAATAATTTTAAATAATTCAATAATTCCTTTGAAAGTATCTAAAAGGATGATCAAATTTTTAAGTCAACTGAACTAAAACCATTAATCAAAGTCCATTTCAGCAGCTTAAAAGAACAGAACTAACATCAGATAGCTATGTCATATTTGCAAAAAATACATATTGTTCTTATACATCTTTAAAGTTCATATAAAGTCACAATTTTTAACCCATTGCCATAATATCAGAATATAACCTAGAGAAATGACAAGTCAAACACCTTCTGAAATACTGCACAAACTTCAAGTTTGAGATTAGAACCATAACGAAAATGATAAACTATAACAAAAATCAGAACATAAGCTTTATTTAAACAAAGTTATGAAAAACTTTGAAAACTGTAAAAGGCAGCTCAAATTCACAAAAAGGTACCTCATTATTGATTTTCACTAGACTATGACAGACTGAATTCAGGTAGGCAAAATACTAAAAATTTTACATTGATATCTAGGAAAAAAGTATTATGTATACCTTTATTTTAAAACATGACATTTACATGTCATGATATAATCTCTACAGTTAGAATACGAGCAATTTTCCAGTCACAATGATCACAGTTATAATACAGGTGGTTGCCTGTTGTTTTACCTTTTCTTAGTCTTTTAATAATTAGTATACCAAATTCTCTTTCTTAGAAAAGTACAAATCACATCCAATCACTTCAGAATGCAGTTATTTTATCAAGCTTAATTATTAACTACAGTTTCATTTATTTATTATTTACATATTTAATATTTTTATTTCTTTCACTGCTTAATATACCGTATTTTTCACTCCATAAGATGCACCTGACCATAAGACACACCTAGAGTTTTAAGGAGGAAAATAAGAAAAGAAATATTCTGAACCAAATGGTGTGTTAAAATATTTAATAAAATACTGCATTTTATGCTCCAAAAGACGCACGGGCATTTTCCCCTACACTTTTGGAGGGGAAAAGTGTGTCTTATCGAGTGAAAAATACGGTAATTGCTTCATATTGACTATAAAATTAAGTTGAAAATTCCAAATGTTTTCTAACAAATAGTTTAGCTATAATAATGACTTTTTATAACATTACACAAAAATAAAATAAATGAAAGTAAATTTTTACCTTTGCAGGTGTATGTATCCAGATGGCTGGGTTGAATAAGACATGATCACAAAGCTGCTTCAGCAATGGAGCTCCATGAGATAAACCATCCAGGTACTTTGCAAAGGATAAAAACTGCTCCAGGACAGCTCTAGTTATATGAACTCGTGAGGACTAAAGAAAGAGAAGAGAAATTTAAGCTAAAACAATGCAGAATATCAAAGTGTAAAACTGTTGACTTAACATAAGTACATATTAATTTTATATAAGCTACCCCTAATACTTGAAATATAAAATAAAGTCGTTATATTTCCTTTGACATTCAAAATTTAATTGTATTTAGAAACTTAGAATTTGAAGATTATTCTCCGAATGATGTTTGGTATCTGAAGATCTTTCCAGGACAATGGCAGATAAACATCTCAGCTTAAAAAATGCCACTTTCAACTCAAGCTAAAGAAATAAAATAAGTTACAAATAATAAATGATTTTTTCCCATTTTTTGTAGAAATTGATGAATAGAAAATTAAAATGAACTAAAATTAATATCAAGATAATACATAGGTATGCAAAAAAAGATAGAAAAAAGAAGTACTTTTCCTAGCTTCAAACCAAAGGGAAAATAAATTGACCCTACCATTTTACTTACTGCTTATTCAAAAAATTATAAAGGAGGTCTTGATTGGGTTGCTCTGTGGATAAAGCATCATTATGGTGCACTTAGGTCATTGGTTTGATACCCAGTCAGTGCACTTAGAGAAGCAATCAATGAATACACAACTATGTGGAAAAAGGCGTTGATGCTTCTCTATCTATCTCTATCTCGATCTATCTATCTCTGTCTCTATAGAAAAAAAAAGTTTTAAGTTACAAATAAGTTGCACACTGACACATGCAATGCATCTTGCTTAGCATAAACTGTTTAGACCTATCCACAGTATACTACATAAAAAAAAATAGGGGATTTTATCACTTCATATTTATTTTGAAATATGCACTAATTTTTTTAAATGCTTCACTTGAACAAGCAAATCGTGTTTTCTTGAAAATGTTGTCCTCTTTTGGTGTTCCTGACCCTTATATTACTCCTCAGAGTCCTATGCTTAAAAGATGGAAACTGCTGGCAATTTTTTATTTGGTCTTCTCTTCTCCATTAATACACTCTCCTGGATATTTTAGGGTTCCACAGCTTCATATAACACTACCTCTATTCTGAGTACTCCCATCAAGAATTTTCAACTGACATCACCAATACATAAGCTATTACTGATGGTATTTAGATAAACGGTACATCTTCCAAAATTCAAACAAAACCTTCAAGCTTGACTGTCCAATAGATTAGTCATAAGCAGCTACTAAACCCTTGAAAAGTGTTTAGTCCTAAGTGATTTGTGCTGTAAGTACGTGCACAGTGAATTTATGGTCCAGGATGAAAAAATTATGCAAAACACCTACTATTCTTTTCTTTATTGAGTATATGTGAAGTGATAATATTTTCAATTTACTAGGTTAAATGACATTAAAATTAATTTCACGGGTTACTTTTTACTGGAAAATTCCAAAAAGCATGTGAAGCTTGCATTATAGTTTAATTGGACAATGCTACCCAAGAGTATAATTTCAGTAGAAAATATTACAGAGGAAAAGGTGTTCATAAAAACTAATACTTTAAAGTTAAATGTCAAAGAATGTATCTTCCTACACAAATCTCTTCTTCCTTATCTGGAATTCATCTCTGTAGTGCCACCAGCCTCCCTGCAAGAAAGAGTCACCAGCCACTCAATCCTAAACACAGGTCACATTACATCTTTATCTTCATTATCCACTTATTAAAGTCAAACTATCAGTATAGGATCAGTAAGGTGTAGTATTACTCATGTCCATCACGACCATAACAAAGACAACTCAATAAAACTGACTTAAGCATACAATGGACTTGCATACTTCTACATGAGGAGTCACAAACTCAAATGATTACAATATGCAAATAGTTAACAATAAAGCATGAATTAGGGTAGAATACAATAAGGAATGGTAAAGACTGTTCAAGGTACCTAAAGGAAATAAAATTCAAAACTAAAAAACTTTTCATTGAGTCAAACAAAAGACTTCTTTGGCCACTTTCCCTTCCTGACACTGGTTTGTTTCACTGGCTTTCTCTACCACGCTCCCTCAACCTATGAAACCCTGTATACCCATTTTCTCTACTGTAACAGTAGAGCTTGACACTTTCATTTAGCCATTCAGAGAACACACATGTTGAACAGGTACTATTTTCTAGGCACTCTCCTTGGCATTGTGGAAAGAACAGTTAACAGGACTGAGAAAAAAAGAGCTTGCCCTCATAGAATTTGCATTCTAAGTGAAAAGAAGGCTGGAGTACACAATAAATAAAATAAAAAGGTAAACTACATGATATGTTAAATGTTTATAAGTGAACAAAACATGCATGATAAAAAGATGGAGTGGATAGGAAATTTGCAGAAGGGTAGTTAAAGGAAGGTATTACTACAAAGGAGGCATTTAATTGCAATAATTTGAAGAATGATAACACCAGCAATAATTTGGTATTGGTGGGCTTGTAGGTTTGTTAAAAAACCAATGATGAGCAGATAAGCAACAGTCCTGCAAATTCAAAACAAGTCCTTAGAGCATAACTTTGCATGAGAATTTTTAAAGAAGATTACTACAATGGTCCTAACAAATAGTTGAGCTATCAAAGGTAAGAGGGGGCAAAAACAAATAAATATTTGAGTAAAAACAAAACAGCAAAGATTGGGCACTCATTCTAAAGGAACTTCAATAAAACGTACACAATACTTTTAAATTCTAAAATATTATTCATTTATAGGGGAATAAAATGAAATAAGCAATCGTTATTCAAAGCTTCCATCAGATCCATCACTAGTTATAATTACACATAGCTTATCTTATACATTCCATTTTTATTTAGTAACAATAGTTTCAAGAACATTCATACTTTTGCAAAATAAAACAAAACAAAATACCTTAAAAGTTTTCCAGAAAACAGTCTAAATGTGATAAGAAGGCCTCTCATCAGACTACATTGCTTGATAACTAACTTACAGCTTCTAGACAACCTTCCTTGATAACTAACTTATACATTTTAAGACAAGGAGATAAAGCTAAGACAGTTAACCATTAACTTGTTATTAGTCAATGGTAAATAGAAATAGAATCTTTATTATCTATATAATTCGCCTGGCAGCTGATTATTTAAAAGAAACAACAGAGCAAACACTCATTTGAGAAACCTGAAAATATGTTTCTTTTCAGGTAAACAAGCATGTGAATACATTTTATTTATTTAATTCAACAAATACTGACTGAGTCCTGCACTTTTTCAGGTGTTAAAGATATGACAACAAGGTGAGAAAAAAAGGATACTGTCCCTGCTTTCATAAAATTGAAGCATACATTCTAGTGAAACAGGGATAAAATAAAAATTTTAAAACATCTGAACAGTGCTGTAAAATATTAGCAGGGTAGAGAGAGAGTGATGGTTATGGAAGGAATACTATTCTATTTAGAATAATTGGGACACATTCTCTGATAAGGTGTCAAAAGCAAAATCCTGAATAAAGTATAGAATCAAGTCATGTGGGTGTCTATGGAAAGAATGATCAAAGCATTGGGGAAAGAATGCAAAGATCCTAAGATGGAAACATGATCACCATTTTAGTTTTTACAAGAAAGGTCTTTTTATGACCACTGTGACTACAAAAGAGAAAGCGAGAAGGAGAATGTTAGAGATGATACCAGAAGTAAGAGATTTATGAATTTAATCTAAAAAGGATGTAGGAGTAAGATCTGGCACATTTTAGGAGCACCAGTCTGACTGCAAGTGAAAAATGGACTACTAAGTAACGAATGGTGAAAGATGACGATCTGAACGAGGATCACATTGATGGACACAGGAAGGAGTGGAGTAGTAAGTATGAAGTGATCATTGATTCCAGATATGTTTTAATACTAAACCATATACAATAAATTGCTGATAGTAAGAATTTAGTGTGTGATAAAGTAGAGTCAAAAAGAATGAACATTTTTGGTTTGAGGTACTTGTTGCATGGTGATGCTATTAAACTAAGAGAAGACTGAAGGATAAAGGCTAGAAAGAGAAAAAGTAACTTTGGATAACTTAGATTTATCGAATTTACTAGATCTCCAACTGGAGCTGAATATGAGAGACTAGAAATCAAAGGAAATGTTGTGGTTGGAGATACACATTTGAGGATATTGTGTATTTACAGGATAATGAATGATGAGGGAATGAACTCTGACTGTAAATAGAACAATGAAGAGGTTTCCAGGATTTAGTCCCCAGACAGCACAACCTTTAGAATTTAAAAAGAAAGGAAGGAACTACTAGGAAAGAATAAAAGGAGTTCAAAGAAGAAAAAAAATAAAAGTACTATCACAAAATACAATTTTAGAAAGCATTTCAAGGAAAGAATATTAAACTGAAACTTTAAATGGTCCAGGAACATGAAGACTGAGAACCATAAGGTTAAGAACATGAAGGCTACTGGGGACACACAGCCACCTGAAGGGAAGAGAAGAGACGAGCGCGTGGCGGGAAGAAGAACCAATCTGAGGATCGCCACAGCTCGAGGAACACAGGAGTGGTCTCACCTCTGACAATGAACATCCTCCACTCAACTAATAAAAACACAAGAACATCGCAATCATCCCAATGTATAAAGAGCATTTGGTAAAATCCAACACCTGCTTATGATTTTAAAAATCTCTTAGCAAATTTGAAATAGTTTTTCTTAATTTGAATATAAAAAATCTACAAAATGTAATCTATAGCAAATATCTTACCTAGTGGATAATTATAAGATTTGCTTATGAAATCTGAAAATAGATAGGAATGCCCACCATTACAACTTCTATTCAACACTATACTGAACACCTTACAGTAAGGCAGGTAAAAAAAAAAAAGTAAGTATTAGAAAGAAAAAACTTACCATTCTGAGAAATACAATTTTAAATTTATTTTATTTTTATTTTATTCATTTTTAGAGAGGAGACACAGAGTGAGAGAGAGAGAGAGAAAGGGGGGAGGAGCTGGAAGCATCAACTCCCATATGTGCCTTGACCAGACCAGTGCAGGGTTTTGAACTGACGACCTCAGTGTTCCCAGGTCGACGCTTTATCCACTGCGCCACCACAGGTCAGTCCTGAGAAATACGATTTTTAAGAGAAAATTTTTTGAAAAATCTACAAACTACTAGATTTCAGAGGAATAACAAGACCAGTATATAAAAGATCAATATAAATGCTAATTATATTTCTACATACCAAGCACAATAAAAGATTAAATTTATAAAATCCCAAATATATAGAAAAAACAAACCAGCAAAAAGAAAGTTTTCTATAGAGAAAACCTCCAAAGAGACCTAAATAAATAGAATGATAAACTAAGTGTATGAATTAAAACATTCAATATAAAAATGTCAGTGTAATACAATAAAAATCCTAGGATTTTTTTTTTTTTTTTTTGGTCAAAATTGAAAAGCTGATTTATATGCTCACGCAGAGGCCCAAAATTACCCAAGGCAATTCTAAAGAACATTAAAGTTAGATGGCACTTTATGACATATCAAGATAGTGTTGTAGTGCCTCAAAGGTATAAAAACAACATGATAAGATAGGAAATGATCTCAGTTACATATGGTCACCCAGTTAAATATATATACAGAGAGAGAGAGAGAGAAAGAAATTTTAAACTTTGTACCTCACGCGACACACAAATTCAATTGGAGGAGGATTGTCAGCCTAAAGATGAAAAGTCGACACAATTTTGAGTCTCATGTCTTTGGCATACATAATTCAAAATGAACTAATTATAAAAGAAAATAAAAACTTGACCTATATTAAAATTAAGAACTTTGTTCACTAAAATATAAAACATCAGAGACAGTAAGAAAAAAGAATCAAAGAGAAAGAAACATTTGCCATACACGTCCAACAAAGGACTCATATCCAAGATATATACAGAAGTTCCAAAAATTAATAAGAATAGAAAACCCAATTGAAAATGTGAAATCACAGCAGGTTTTAAGGAAAGACAACCAAATAGACAACAAATATATGAAAATGCTCAACTTAATTTTTCATCAGGGAAAATAATAAATGGTGATGTAAAGAATAGAGGACTATCTTTACAAATCACACATCTTATAATTATTATAGAGAAAAAACTCCTACAATAATAAAAGTCAAACTCCAATTATTTAAAATTGGCAAAGGTTCTGAATAGATATTTCGATATTTCTCAAAAAAGTACACAAAGAGGCAACATGCACATGAAGAGATGTTCAACATCATTAGATATCAGAGCAGTGCAAATAAAAATAATATGCCATTTCACACCCACCAGTATAAAGTAAAATAAAGTAAAAATAGCAAGTATTTTGTACTTTTTGCTAAAATAAAAAAAGAAAAATAGCAAGTGTTAGCAAAAATGTGAAAAATCTGGAAACCTATATACACTGCTGATGGGAATGTAAAATGGTAGAGCTACTTTGAAAAACAGTCTGGCAGTTTCTTAATGATTAAACATAAAGGTACAAGGACCCAGCAAACAATTCACAGGTATCTACCGAAGAGAAATAAAAACATATGTCTACATACAAACCTGTACATGACCATTCATAGCAGCATTATTCAAAGTAACAAAAAGAAAAAATTTCAATGTCCACTGAAAGATGAATATATAAGCAAAATCTAGTAAATATATACAGTGGAATATTATTCAGTCGTAAAAA
Organism: Rhynchonycteris naso; assembly: GCA_037038555.1. NCBI lineage: Eukaryota > Metazoa > Chordata > Mammalia > Chiroptera > Emballonuridae > Rhynchonycteris > Rhynchonycteris naso. The sequence continues at coordinate 110,748,790 of CM072998.1, read as the reverse complement.
GGAATGTAGTTCCTCTTGTAATCATTATGCTTAGGGAAATAAGCTAGATACAGAAGGACATTTATTATATGATTCTACTTATATGAAATAGCTAAAATACGCAAGATTGCAGAGACAAAAATGTATATTACAGATTGTCTTTGCATAGAGGTCTTGGAACAGGGAATGTTGGCAAAGGACATACTTAAATAAGTACTTCACAGAAGATAAACAATAATGTCCAATTTATATATGTCCAATATACTTAAAATCTGTAAAAATGCAAATACCACAATGAGAAAATATGTATACCCACTAAACTAACATTATAAGATGAAGGACATTAATTCTGAGAAAGAGCAAGAACTGAGTAAGTGTATTTATTTGATTTCACAATGCCTCTAATTTTAAGCTAAGTATTAGGCAAAAAAAAAAAAATGCTCAAGTTAGAATTATGCTAATAAAGCATCCGTAAATCGACGACAAATAGATTGTAGTGGTAGTTCCAGATAGTGATCGTGTCGTACAGTCAAGGCATTTCATAGTATCTCGTTCATGGAAAATGCAAATTTACACACATCTTCAAACAATTCCAACAATTAAAAAAGATTTAAAGAAAAATTACTTATACTCCTTGCAAGATAACTCAGTTGGTTAGAGCATCATCCAGATATGTTTGATCCCCAGTCAAGGCACATACAGGAATCAACCAAAAAAGAAGTAAATGAGTGGAAGAGCAAATCAATGCCTTCTCCACTCTCCCTCTCTCTCCTCTCTTTATATGTATCTCTCCCTCCCTTCTCTCTTTCTAAAATCAATAAATAAATTTTTAAAATTTAAAAAAGAAAAAAAAGTATATCAAATTCTTTTTAAAAAATGAACAAAAGCAGATGAAATATTTTTAGTTTCTATTTACACTCCAAATTTTTTATTTATATAAATTTCTAGCACTCAATTTAGCTCAACACTTACATCTAGGAGCATAATATAAAAATTCTATTATTGTGAATTAGACCAAATATAGCCTCTATATAGCCAATAAAAAGGAAACTATAGAAAATGTAAAATTAGTGATTCTCAGTTGTCCATCCTTGAAGGCTTCACAATAAAACTATCGTTACATACCACTTACCTTTTCAAGTAAGTAGCCAATGACTAAAAAGCCTTTTCCACCCAGCATCTGTTCTTGCATGGCTACTGAACTTTTAAGTAGTTCAACCAGGAATGCCAAAAGAGTAGCACTGCATGTAAAATACAGATAATTTCATTATGTAATCATCAAATGTTGATTAAAAAGTGTTGAGTTTCAGTATTTTATTACACAAAAAGATAATAACCACATTCAAATCTAATCTATTTTGCTGACAATGACTATTACACCATATATTATGCAACAATATATTTTCTCAAAGGCATGAGAAAACTAGTTTCATCTATTTAAAAGTAAGTATCATAAAGCAGCACATAACTGTGTGGTGTTTTACATTCCAAGGCAAAACATCAAAGTTTACCTACATACATATATATTCTCTGCTTCATGTAAATCTAACATAAGAAACATACCTACAAATATGTCATTTTGCCAAAATAAATATTTTACCATAACATTTCTTTAAAGAGTATGCTATTTTAAAAAAAGAATTTTAAATGTGTACACAAGATTGCTTTGAAAGAACACACCTATTTTTAAAATAAACATTTTGTTTAGACCTATTTTTTAACAACTTATATTTAAATAAAATGCATCCAGGTAAATATGCAACATATTACTTATGTCCATATATAACCTCAGCAAAATATCATGAGAACAGGGAAAATAAATGATTTAGTAATATTAATGTAAAAAGTGACACTACCACAATGTCTACACAACACCAGGAAGCACATAAGGATATGTGCCAGACAGTTATGAAACACAATATGACAACTGAATGAAGACACAAAAGAAAAATAAACTGCACTGAATTAAGCTCAGATAATATTCTACTTCACAAAGTTACACAGAACAATTTTCAACAAGGACAATTATTAATACATGATACCATTTCTAGCTACATGCTTACCACAATTTGTAACAATGACTATAAACCAGAGTTTACCAGCAATTAAAATATTTATTTACAGTGCTTTACAAGGTGCTCTAAATTGCCTATTTATATTCACAAGAATGGGCAAAGCCTCAAATCTCTAAATATATTTTAACACATATGTACTCAATCCATGAAGAAATTAAAAACATTTTGTAATGAGAAATACTGGAAAATTATTAAAGCCCCAAAATAATCTGAACTTATTCTATTCTCTGAAGTTATTCTAGCTCTTCTCATTTCAATAAAAATGACAACACATTTTTCTGACAATGTGACTATTCTTCATATCAGAAATATTCTCATAAAAATAATAAAATTATTATTATTTTAAAATCAACTGATTACATTTGAGGTAGAAAAAATACAGTATATCTGGAAATAAGGTATTTTATTACAGGAAATTAAAATTCAATTATATTATCACGCCCTTATCTTTAAGCCATAAAAACGAGTAAACTAGTATCACAAGTCAATTATATTCTTTTACTTTGTTCTAGAAATCAAAGATAGACATTTACTTCTTTTTTTTTATTTTATTTTATTCATTTTAGAGAGGAGACATAGAGTGAGAGAGAGAGAGAGAAAGAAAGGCGGGAGGAGCTGGAAGCATCAACTCCCATATGTGCCTTGACCAGACCAGTGCAGGGTTTTGAACTGGCGACCTCAGTGTTCCCAGGTCGACACTTTATCCACTGCGCCACCACAGGTCAGGCCAAAGATAGACATTTAAAAGAAAAACATAACCACCAAGGAATTCCTTATGATTTTTAAAAATGATTCTGTAAAAAAAGAAAAACTATGAAAAGCAATATAATCAATTTTAAATTAATTGTATCAATAGTCAAAGTCACATCACAAATAACTGCTTAAGTAATAATACACAAGAAACTTCTACCTAAAAATTTGAAAAGAATGAAGACAACTACTTCATAAAGATTATACAATTTCCTAGTCTGCTCATGGAATTTTGTTCTGTATCTACTTCCTAGGGTCCATGATAAGATGATAAAAGTATTTCTGACAATGTAGAAATAACCCTTCTATGTAGAGCCATATAAAATTATAAGGATGCCATGAATTTTCTTATTCTTTTATGTCAGAAAGAAAACGCTATCTCAAACATCTAATGAATTAACTCAGACTTCTAAACACAGTAGAGTTTCATTACGAAATCAGAAATATTAATTTTTTATTCCCAAATCTTAACACATAACTAGGCTATCCATATATTAATTTCACTTCAATTTTAATTGTAAGAACAATTGAAAGGTCAAATTAATTCACTAATAAAGGTAGTATTAATTAATTTATACCTAAAACCCAATGCAACAGCAATAATGTATATATTTGAATCTTTAAAATAGGTATATTTGACATGGTGGATATAACAGTAAATAGAGGGCCATCTTCGAAGAGGTATATTTTCAAACATAATTTAACAAACTTACCAGTAACTAAAATGCATCGGATTGCTGCAGGGCTCACAATATACTTGCAAAATTCTGTGTACTGCCATACAAAATTTCTCTCCATTCTTGCCTATTTCCAACTCCCCTAGATACAAAGGCAAATATAAAGGATACTTCAGCCCATTCCTATATCTCCTACATACTACTTCCTGTCTAGACACATCAGTTCATCTGTAGAGATCTAAAAATATCAGATAAATAAAAAGCAAGTATCAGTGTCAACCAAAACTACTATACACAACATAGAACATTCTCTTGAAAAGTATAGCAATACCTAGAAACAGATGTTCGCAGGACTTTTTTACTTGATAAACAAAAAATGTTCTTTTATCTCATAAGAAAAATTGCTAAATTTTTCAAGAGACATTGTAACATATGTTCTGTAAGTAGCAATTCTACTTCAAAATAGTTGCTGGTTTCTAATTCTGTCTTCTTTTAAGGAAAATGACACTAATAATCTAGAAGTTTATTTCTTAAAAGTAATTACCATCTTCCAATTCTTAATACTGTAAGCTTCAATTAAATTAGGAATAAATACTTATTTCAAGTGTCATACTTATAAAGGTTTAGACCTTGTGAAAACTAAAAAAAATCGTATATCACCTTTAATAACAGTATATTTATTAATATCTCCAGAGTTTTCTGATCCATATTATTAAAAAAAAACATTTATATCTGTGAATTTTAATGACTGTGTATGAATATGACTAAATTTTTTTCTGATAAAAAATGCATACATTTAAGTTACCTTAAACTGTATGTTAAGTGCAATATATAAGTATAGATTTTTACTTGATTTTAATATTTTATCCATTCTAATTTGTCTACTATTAATTTTTAAAAACAACTCATGTAATATGACTGCAAAAGTTTTATTATCTGAGGTACTTTATTATTTAAAGATGAACAATATCAATAAAGATAAACCTAATTTACAAAAGACATGATTAATATTGAATACATAACCTAAGCTCAGTTCAAAAGCAGTTCTGAGAACACAGAAACTGGCTTTTCAGTGTGCTTTTTACTGAAAGCAAGTACCTCAGCTATATGAGCTGTCTAGTATATTAAGAGGAATGGAATTAATAATGTTAAAATGAAATAGTCACCCTGAGTTTCAATACCTCCCCTTATATAACAATTCATCTATTTTTAAAAACAGTACAATAAAGTAAATGTCAGATTAAATTCAGAGGCGGTAAAGTTCCAATAAGATTTAAGGTGCCAATAAGGAGGAAAATTTTTTTTTTTACTTTTTCATAAACTTTCACTTCCTCTTAGGTAAGTTAATTTAGTACTGAGATACACTGAAATCTTACAATAGACAAATTATATAAGTATCTGATACCATAGTTTATATACTACTTCGTTCACTACAAAACTCTCTGGAGATGAGACTGATCACAGTAAAATTAAAACTATAAAAGACATCACCTTAAGTCCACACTCAAGATAATTCACACTCAACACAATTTTAAGCCACAGACACACACACACACACACACACACACACACACACACACAAAAAAAAATACAATAAGTTAGTAGAGTTAAATTCCTTCACAGTTCAAAATTAGAGAGGCCTAAACTAAAACTTCCTAAACATCAGGTACATTTAACAGTCATTTTTAGAAAATATATTCCTAAAAATATGCAATGAGTTCTTATACACAAACTGTCACATCCATCAGTTCACACATCAAATGGAGATGTATGCCAAAATTAGTAAAATATGCTCATCTACAGAGTCAAATAAGGAAATCGGTAAAACGCAGTGCAGTAAGTGTAAGGACAGAAGGAATACACTGGGTGGCACAACAAACCGCTGAGAGCCACATGCAAAAGAATAAAACTTGACTACAGTTTGTCCCCTGCACAAAACTTACTTCAAAATGGATCGAAGATCTAAATATAAGATCTGAAACAATAAAGCACGTAGAAGAAAGCATAGGTACTAAAAAGCTCATGGACCTTAGCCGTAGAGAACAATTTATGAATTTGACCCCAAAGGCAAGGGACGTAAAGGCAAAAATAAATGAATGGGACTATATCAAACTGAAAAGCTTTTCTTCAGCAAAAGAAACTGACAGAAAAACAAAAAGGCAGCCAACCAAATGGGAGATGATACTCACAAACAACAGCTCCAATAAGGAGTTAATATCCAAAATATATAAAGAACTCACAAAGCTCAGCAACAAACAAGCAAACAATCCAATTAAAAAATGGGGAGAGGATCTGAATAGACACTTCTCCCAAGAAGACATACAGGTGGCCAGCAGGTATATGAGAAGATGTTCATCTACACTAGCTATTAGAGAAACTCAAATCAAAACTACAATGAGATACATCACACCTGTTAGATTAGCTGTTAGCAACAAGACAGGCAATGATGTCCAAGAGGTTGTGAAGAAAAAAGGAACCTTCGTTCACTGATGGTGGAAATGTGAACTGGTACAGCCATTATGAAAGAAAGTATGGTGGTTCCTCAAAAAACTAAGAATAGAAATATGACCCGGCAGTCCCTCTACTGGGTATCTATCCAAAAAATTAAAAAACATTGGTGCATAAAGACACATACACTCCATGTTCATTGCAGCATTGTTCACTGTGCCCAAGACATGGAAACAACCAAAAAGCCCTTCAATAGATGACTGGATAAAGAAGATGTGGTACATATATACCATGGAATACTACTCAGCCATAAGAAATGATGACATATTGCTATTTACGACAACATGGTTGAGCCTTGAAAACATTATTCTGAGTGAAATAAGTAAATCAGAAAAAGCTAAGAACTATATGATTTCACACATATATGGACATAGAAAAAAGTGAAGTGGTTACCTGGGGGAGGGGTTTGGGAAGGAAGGGGTGGAAAGAGGGGAGTAAAGAGAGACAAGTATGAGGTGATGGAGAGTGATGTGACTTTGGGTGATGGGCACACAACACAATCAGTTCAAATGATAAACAGATATTTACCTGACCTATGTACTCCTACGGATCAATATCACCCCATTTAATTTAATTTTCTAAATAATAAAAAAAAAACAACACTGAGTCTGCCCTTCGCCATGAACTCTCTCCTCAATAATTTCTACCTTCTCTTTCAGCCCAACAAGGAGGAAGGTGGCCTTATAAACTGAATTTCTACCACTGTCATGGCTAAGAGTATTCTTTAAAGACTGTTAAAAGTTTGTCAAGCTGTTATTCATTGTTACCTTCCTTTGGTAACAAAATTTGATTTTGTATTTCACTAGCCTATTTTATTTCTGACAAAATAGATTATAGCCAAAAACATAGTTTATTAAAGTGAACTGTGTCACAATTTGTCTTATAAAGGAAAAAGTATTTTTAAATTTGTATATGTAAATGAATTAATTTTAAACATAACAATTATGTGTTAATGTATAGTATCTACCAGTATTTACATAATTTGAAAGCAAAACAGTCTTTTGATCAGCTCCATTTATAGTTCTCTATAAAACAGCTAATAGAGAATTACTGAAAATGCTCCAATATAAAAGCAAAGTCTAACAGTTTGCAATTTAACCCAACTGACAAATCGCCACTTACAATGCTCTAAATGCCCTCGTCTCTTTATGAAAACTTCCTTGGACTTGTTACACAAACCAGCCCCACGTAATAGTAGCCATGTCATAATCTAGGGATACATGAATACTGTAGAAATTTGATATCACTTCTTAACTCCAAAAATTCAAAATTTCAAAGAAACAACAGAGAGAGGTTACAATCACACTTGTGTAATCTTAACCATGCATGCACACTCCAATTCCCTTCCAGACAGAAGCACGCCAGGGCAGGGAGGCCAATGACAGGTGCTGCACCTGGTGCTGCTCTACTTTGAGCCAAGCCTCAGCCTAGAGAATAGAAATAGGATTAAATACACACCCTAGGAGCGCTGAAATGACTGAATGTAGAAAATAAGTGTTTAAACAGCTGATTACACTGAAAGTTAAGATAATTATCTTACACTTAGGCTTTACATGCAAGGTGTGGCAGAAATAGGTTTACAGCCGTGAGAGTGTGAAAGTTTATTCTTGTACTATTATTTATTTAAGATTATATTATTTTTTATACAATTTTAACTCTAATTTTGCCCCTACCCTGTATCCCCAGGAATTTTCTAATTTTTTAATAATTACCCTTTTAAAAAAATGACCTATGCAAAAAAACTGATTTCTTCATTTCTTTTTTTGTGTGGTTGTGTGTGTACAGTTCTGAGAATTTTAGATATCTAGATTCGTATAATCTCACTAAAATCAAGATAGAGACCAGTTACATCAAATCAAAAATACTCATTTATCCTACTCCATTATTTTTATAGTAACAATCTCCTGACACCCATTACATTGGGTAATAACTTATCTTTTATCCATCACTACAGTTTTGACTTTTCATGAGTTTCATATAAATGAAGTCATACAGTATGTAACCTGAGTATGTCACCAACCTCAACACACTGCCTTTGAGATTCATGCAAGTAGCTGCATACATCAAAAGTGTATTCCTTTTAATTGCTGAATAGCAATCCATTGTATGAATGGATCACAGCAGCTTGTGGACATCTGAGTTATACAGAGTTAATACCAATTATGAATAGAAGGTATTTGCAAATGTTCAAATAAAGGTTTTTGTGTGAACACAGTTTTCATTCATTTCTCATAAACACAATCCCAGGAGTAAAATGGCTGAATGAGGCAATAAGTGTACATTTAACTGTATAACAACCTGAAAAACAGCCAGACTGGCTGCACCCCTCGGCAAAGCACAGTGTTCCGTCACGCTGCTCTTCATATGTGCCAGCACTAAGTGTCAGGAGTATTTTTATTATGTCCATTCTAAATGCATAGTTGTTACCTCACAGTGTTTGTTGTTATTGTTTGTTTGTTTGTTTACTGATTTTAGTGAGAGAGAAAGGGATAGAGAGAGAGACAGGAACAGTGATTCGTTCCTGTTATTTGTACTGACCTGGAATTGAACTGGCAACCTCTGAGCTTTGGGATGATGCTCTGACCAACCCAGCTATCCAATCATGGAAACTTACAGTGGTCTAAATAAATATTTCCCTACTTTTTAATGGTGTTGAAGAACTTTTCATGTCCTATTTTCGCACCCTTATCTCACTTTAGTGAGGGGTCTAAATTTTATAATTTCTCAGGTTTGAACAGTTTATTATATTCTTGATATAAATCTTTTGTCAAATAAATGATTTTCTATCATCTTCCTCCAGTCGGTAGGATGTTTTCTCATTTTAACTTTTGCTGAGAAAAAGGCTTTAACTTTGAGGAAGTTAAATTTATCATTTTTTGTGTCAAATTTACTATTTTTTTTATGTATCATGCTTTTGGTGTCATGTCCAATATGACTTTACCTAGCCTAGATTACAAAGATTTTCTCCTAAAACTTCTATAGTTTTATATTTTACATTTAAAGTTAATTTGTATAAAGTTTGAGGTTTAGGTCAAGATTTATTTTTATACAACTACCCTTCCTCCCTTAGACTGCTTTTGCACCTCCACCAAAAGTCAGTATTTGTGCGGACTATTTCTGAACACTATGTTTTCCACTGTTACGAGTCTATCATTGTTCATGCTAAACTGTCTTAATCATTATAGTTTTAGAGCGAGTCTTAGAGCCAAATAAATATGATTCCTCCAACTTTATTCTGTTTCAAAATTATTTTATCTATCCTACTTACTTTGACTTTCCACATAAACTTTAAAACCATCTTGTCTAGATCAACAGTCAAATCCAGCTAGGTATTTGTTAATATGTTAAATCTACAAATCATTTTAATGATACCTTTATTATACTGAAACTACCTATACATGAATATAATATATGCCTCATCTTTTATTTAAGACTTTGCTTTATTCCATCAGCAATGTGTAGATTTTAGCACACAAATCTTATATATATTTTGGACACTTACATTTAAAATACTTAAATTTTGAAGCTATTGTTAAAGGTATTTTTAATTTTGTTTCCTACTATACATTATTAATATAGAGAAGTATAATGTATTTTTAAGAGAACAGACTCGCATAAATTTTCTTATGTTTATAAATATTGTAAATACGTATTTCATTTTGGGGGTATTATGTAATTTGTATTGTGTTTTTAATTTCAAGTTACACTTCATTGTTGGTATACAGGAAAGCAATTGAGATTTTTATATTACTTTTGCACCCTACAAACTTGCTGTAAATTGTTTATTAGTTTTTCGAAGTTTTTTGTTGATTCTTTCTGGTTTTCTATATAGACACTAATGCCACCTGTGAACAAAGACAGTTTTATGTCTTCTTTTCTAATCTATGTATTTTGTTTTCTTCTCTTACCAATTCAGCAAGGTCTTATAGTACAAATTTGAAATGGAGTAGTGAAAAGGAACATCCTTGCCTTGTATCCAGTGTTAGTGGGATGGCTTTGAGTTTTTGACCAAGTATGATTGATGTTACCTGTAGAGAAAGGTTTACTCTCTATTGCTAGTTTATCTAACTATTTATTTATATTTTCTTAACATTTTTTAATGTATTGAATTTTAGAGAGAGAGAGAGGAGAGAGAAATAGTGGGGAGAAGAAGGACGCATCAACTCCTTTATGTACCTTGACCAGGCAAGCCCGGGGTTTCAAACCAGCGACCTCAGTGCTCCAGGTAGACACTTTATCCACTGTGTCAGTACAGGTCAGGCTATTTTTGTATTTATTGATGGCATCAAATGCTTTTTCTGCATATATTGATATGCGTAATTTTTTAGCCTGTTTTTATGATAGATTATATTAATTGATTTTTGAATCTTAGACTTGCATACCTTGGATAAATCCCACTTGGTTATGGTGCATAATTCTGTTTACATGTTTTTGGATTTAATTTGCTAATATTTTGTTGTGAATTTTAGCATCTATGTTCATCGAACATACTGTTTATAGTTTTCTTAATCAATGTTTTTTCTGGTTTTCTCATTAGCATAATGCGAGCCTTATAGAATGAGTTAGAAAATGGTGTCTCTGAGTCTATTCTCTTAAAGAGGTTGTGGAAAATTACCATACATTTTTAAAATATGTTTGAAATTACTAGTGAACCAATCTGGGCCTACTGTATCCTGTTTCTGAAGAATTCTCCATTATGATTAATTTTCTTTAATAACCACAGGTCTATTCAGAATGTCTATTTCTTCTTGTTTGAGTTTTGGCAGATTGTTTTTTTCAAGGAGTTAGTCCTTTCACCTAGGTTGGTAAATTTTGGGGCATAGAATTGTTCATAGCATGTATGGCACAATCAATGGTATTCCAACTTGCAAAATGTCTAAACCTACTTATTAGTGCTAGAATTTTTTAAATTCTTTAACTTTTATGAGAATATTTGTGGCTTCCATTAAAAGGGATAGTCCTTTGTTCCTTTCTAATCTGCATGACTTTTGTTTTCTTTGTCTTGCCCTATTGCAATGGCTAGCACCTCTGATGCAGACCAGATCTGCACATGTACAGCTCAAGATGAGTCCATTCTAATTTTACAGATTTACTTTCACACATTCTTTCCTGATAATTTCCAATTATGGGGACCCTCTTTTCAGTTCTCCTGTCAAAATATGTTCGGGCTTCACATCCTTACTCTGCTGTGCACTTCCATAACTTTGCCCATATCCAGAGCAAACCAACTTTAAGAGAGTAACAAAAAAAAAAAGTAACAGAGGGATTTCTGGTTCTGAATGTAAGGAACCTGGAAGCCACCACTTCATCCTATCAGGTATGAAGATGATCAGACTGAAAAATCAACAACTCTTATAGGACCCAAAAAGAGAGGGGAAGAGAGCAAACTGCCCATAAATATTTAAAGCAGCTTTACTCATAATTGCCAGAACCTGGAAGCAACCAAGATATACTTCTGTAGGTAAATGAGTAAATAAACTGTGTTGTATCAGAAAATGAAATGTTCAATGCTAAAAAGGACTGAGATATCAAGCCATGAACAGACATGAAGAATTTTTTTTTTTTTTTTTTTTTTTACAGAAACAGAGAGAAAGAGTCAGAGAGGAACAGATAGGAACAGACAGGAATGGAGAGAGCTGAGAAGCATCAATCATCAGTTTTTCATTGTGACACCTTAGTTGTTCATTGATTGCTTTCTCATATGTGTCTTGACTGCGGGCCTTCAGCAGACCAAGTAACCCCTTGCTGGAGCCAGCAACCTTGGGTCAAAGCTGGTGAGCGTTATGGTCAAACCAGATGAGCCCGCGCTCAAGCCGTCACATGAAGGAATCTTAGTTATGTATCAATGAGTGAGAGAAAGCAATCTGAAAAGGCTGCATGAGTATGATTCCAACTATAGTATGTGACACTCTGGGAAGGCAGGCATAGGGAGACAATGAAAAGATCAGTGGTTTCAGGGGGTGGGGTGAACAGACACAACAGGATTTTTAGAGCAATGAAGATCATTTTTATAATATTATCAAGACCCACAGAAAGCACAATACCAACAGTTAACTCTAAGATAAACTATGAACTTTGAGTGATTATGATATGTCAATTCAGGTTGACCGTTGATTAACAAGTGTGATTCTAGTGAGTGATACTGATAACAGGGAAGGGTATGTCTGTGCGGGGAGAAAGTGTATATGGCAGATTTCTGTAAATTTTATTGTAAACAATAAGACTTCTTTAAAAAGTAAAGTTTTTAACAAAAGTAAAAATAATTTTACAATTTATAAGCAAAAATCCATTAAAAACATAGAAACTGTGCAGAAAAGGGAATACATTTTTATTTAGGGAACTTTGAGTTTTAGATGTTTTCCACGTTTTGGGTATATGAGCCTAAATAGAAGACAGCTAGAACAAAAGTTTTGGGAGTTGTCAGCCTAGGTAACAAGACTATGAACCTAGAAATAAATTAAAATAAGAGCCAATAGAATAACAATACCAAATTAACTATAATCTCCTAATAATGCCTTATTAATTCTTCTCTTATAGAGTCCACTCACTGCACACAAAGGTCATCACTCCAGGAGAGAGAAAGGTAAGGAACCTAAACACTTGGGAGACTTACAGTGTTATTACCACTTTTCTATTAAAAATATTCTGAGCTTTTGGCCCTGGCTGCTTGGCTCAGTGGTAAAGCATTGGCCCGGCGTGTGGAAGTCTCAGGTTCAAATCCTGGCCAGGGCACACAGGAGAAGTGCCCATCTGCTTCTCCACCCTTCCCTCTCTGCTTTCTCTCCATCTTTCTCTTCCCCTCCCACTGCCAAGGCTCCATTGGAGCAAAGTTGGCCCAAGCGCCGCAGATGGCTCCATGACCTCTGCCTCAGGCTCTAGAATGGCTCCGGTTGCAAAAGAGCAACAGCTCAGATGGGCAGAGCATCGCCCCCTAGTGGGTTTGCTGGGTGAATCGCGGTCAGGCGCATGTGAGAGTCTGTCTCTCTGCCTTGCTGCTTCTCATTTCAGAAAAATCCAAAAATACCCAAAATTCTGAGCTTTTGAGGCTCAATTGTATTCATTTAGGCATATGACAATATTCCTCGTAAACACAAATAATGTTAATTTTAGTTTTAGACTGTGATTATAAAATTAAAATAAATAAGACAATTTACCTTACTTTCAAAAGGAATATAAAGACATAAAAAAGAAATTAATAGTATTCTATGAATAAAATAACAATACCTTCTATAATAAGATATGACTGAAATATTGAAAGACAGGGGGTGTGACTGTGCAAACTAGAGGAAAGTGAAGGCAATAATTGCATTAAAGATTATGTGTTGTAAACTAAACGACATTAACATAGCATTTAAATGAGTTTCACCAATTTTAAGAAAAACTTTTTATGGAACAATTATTGTAGAAAAGCAATTACTTATTATAGAATACACTCTGGATTATAAATGCACTATGCCTAACACAGAAAACAATTAAAATTTCTCTGTTTCAGGCAGAATCCTTAATGTACCTTATTTTTACTCCTTAGCAATAAATTTGTACAGTCAATCAATGTAAGTTCCATTTTACTCTCATTAAATCTTACTACACAAACTATTGTTTGTTTTTTCTCCTCAATAGTAGTAGTTTCGCATAGACTTCAAAGGCATTTCATGTCTGTTATACATCAAAGAATACATTCATTACTATGTAATATAGTAATATTTTTTAAAAGGCAAACTAGCAAATTCACATCTCAAAAAGAGACAGATGCACATTTCTGGAAAATATAAAATTATTATGATTTGACAGGTATATATTCAAAAATATTTAAGTATTTTTGGAAACTGAAATAATTATCTCCTGTATATACGAACAACTTCCATAAGAAAGACAATTCTTACAAACAAATATTGACTTCACTTCATTTGCTTAATTTTTTATGTCAGTTGGGCTAATGGTATATAATAAAACCTTGACATTATATGTGTAATTGGCACTTTTCCTTGAACTAAAATTCAGGAAATATACGGTCAGACGAAAGATTATTATGTCACTTTAAAATATAAGAAAAAATCTGTTTTAGATAGTTACACAGTGGAATATTGAAATTTTCAGGTAATTTTGTTGGTTTACATATGATTAGTGCTGATTAGGACTTTACAATGTAATTTTTAATTATTGAGAAGGTTGCTTAATTATTAAGGGAGCTATAAAATGCAAGATAATTACTGTAATAACTTTGGTTAGCTAAATGGTTTTGGGAAAAAATACTGATTTAAATTCACTAAACAAATTAACAGTTCATTAATATTACAAGAATATTCTTAACAAAAGAATCATTGACTTCAATGCATTATATGGGAATTTCTATGTTTTCATGTCTTATATTCTATCAGACCTTCTATCAAATCACCCGTATCATAATAAAAACGAAAAGACTTTTCTAAGAATAATATTATATACTTCCAAGAATTTATTTAAATTATTACTCAAAATTCAGTTTCACTTTTTATAATTTATCAGAGTTAAAACAGAATTAAAATAAATTTTAATAATACAAAATTACATCATATCACCAAACTATCAATATTTACTGAGGAAACAAAGAAAACTCCTTCAATGCCTACTATATAACAGACAGTATTATAGCTTATATATACTATTTTCTTTTAACTCATATTACAATAAAATAAGCATGGCATTATTGAAATTATTCCATAGTTGGCACAACTGATGGTCAGAGTTATCCACAGTGGTTTCCAGGGAGGGCTCTGGAGTAAGGGTTTCGAGATTAGTAACCTGGGCCTAATCAGCCATTTGAGTCTCTGTGACCTTAAGCAAGTTACTTAGTTTTTCCCTCACTCATAAGCAGAACAGAAGTAGATAATACAGTTACAGACAGTGACTGGCATATAGTGAGTACTTAGTAAACACCATGTGCTGCTACTGCTAAACACCCTCAGCTATCCCCATCTCAGTACCTAACAGATCTTAGTGTGAGTCTTCATCAGTCTGACACACAAAGACCCAAAGAAGGCCTGCTCATCACCTCACACTGTCTCCAATAAGAACTACTCTTTTCATGTTTAAAACACAAAAGCCCATTTATACCTTGTGCCAGAAAACATATTATATTTTCAAAGCAAATTCTTATGTCGCACAATGAGAAAGATTTAACCTGTTTTTTTCTCACCCACAGAATTTAATAATATACGTCCTTTAAAAAAAGGAAGGAAAGGCCAAATTTGAGAGGGACATGTCATTTGCATTCAATGTATATGAAGATCCAAATTAAAGGAAAATTAAATTTCTAAATTATAGTCATCCCTAGATACAAAATACAAAAGTATGATTACTTCAAGATGAGAGTATGCTTTTTAAGATAATTTATTAATCATCTGCTCATTCTTTTAGTAATTATTTATTAAATGTCTAGTGAAAGGAAATATGTATAGTTACTATCATGACTACTCACTGGACTGAGAGACATCAACCAGCCCAATATAAAATAGTACAAAACACCTAAATAGCTCTTATCACGTGGCAGAATTACTCAAGGTAATCATGACACTTAAGAATCATTATGAACAGGATAAAAATCACAACAGTAACTGCCTATTTGCCTCATTTACTTATTCAGAAACAGATCACATCAAAAATGCTGTGTTGACATATGCTAGTTAATTCAGTTCAGTAATATTTATCTACTCTTTTGTTAATTTTTTGTGCCATGATAAAGGCTAACTACATGTTAAAAGCAAATGGTATAAAAAATGTGATTCCTGGAGATTCAGAGTAAGGAAATACCTGTATAAAAACAAAACAGAACAACAAGAAAATAACAAGCTAAGGAAAAATCATGTTAAACTGGTCCAAACTTTGTGTGACTTGGTGTTTGATTTCGTTCAAAACTTGAATTAACAAATTCTGCAATTTTAAGCCACTCTATCTAGAAAGTAAATAGGACAGTTCAAAGTCAGTTTCTATCACTACAACAAAATTCAAAATAATAGTCCTACTTAAATAAGTAATCCTAAATTGTAAATAATATCAATGGTAGAAAAAATTCAAATATAAAGTCATATTGTCCCTATTATAGCAACCAATTCTTCAGATGGTTTTTAATATTTTAATAAAAACTGTAGAATTAGATAATTAGATGTAATGTTCTAGATCACTTCATCCACTGTATTAATGAAAACCACCATGTATAGCGTGCTTAGTATGTCAATCTATATATTTTATCACATTTAATCTAAATAATCCAGTAAACTATTATTATCCCTACTTTATAAGGGTACAAACTGAAGCACAAAACGGTAATGACATACTCAGAGTTGCACTAACATTAAACAGTAAACTTAGAATTTGAACCCAAGTCTTGCACACATATATCAGCTAGAGTACATAACCTTCATGATAAAACAAACCACAAAAATTCTCTTAAACAAATAAAGCCTACCTGTAAAGGCTCCAGAAAATAAGTTATTCTTTCAATACATTATTTTAATACTAAGCCCCTTATATAGAGTAATACTCATCAAGTTAATAACAATGGTACAACAGCACCAACAAACATTAAGTCTTACAGAAACAGTAAAAAATTCAAAAAAGGAGACTACAGAGTGGAGGAAAGTGAATGAAACCAAAATACTTCAGCTTAAAACACAGAAGGCAGAGAGCTCACTTCGTCTAGAGCTTAGCTCAATTTCTCTAAAAAGTAATTAAGAATTAGATAATATTGTAATTTTTGGCATGTATTCTTTATGCTAATAAATTTTCAAAAAAAGTATACTGATTTTTTTCCGGAAGATTTAAAAAATTCCAATAGAATGTCATTCCTCTGTAACAATTTAATGCTGATTAAAAATAAGATACAACCTACTTCGAGGTCTTGTTCATCACTGTGAATTTATGATATACCCAAAAAACAAGAAATTCTATCAACCCCTTTGCCTTATCCTACAGCTAAGAATATGTTTTCTCCAAATAGAGGGAGAAAGCCCATTGAACAACTTGCCTCCGATATTTTAAAAACCAAAGGACCTTATCACAGATGCACATACTTGTCTGTAATGTTTGCCTTCAAAACTTTAAATGACGCGCCTGACCTGTGGTGGCGCAGTGGATAAAGAGTCGACCTGGGAACACTGAGGTCGTCAGTTCAAAACCCTGCACTGGTCTGGTCAAGGCACATATGGGAGTTGATGCTTCTAGCTCCTCCCCGCCTTTTCTCACTCTCTCTCTCTCTCTCTCTCTCTCTCTCTCTCTCTCTTTCACTCTGTGTCTCCTCTCTAAAATAAATAAATAAAAAGAAATTAAAATGTTTAAAAAAAAACTTTAAATGACGCAAGACTATTATGGATGCACACAAATATAGACAAAGAAGTGAACCTCAGACATCAAGGGCTTTGACACAATTAATAAAAAAGTAATAAATAGAAATTCAAAATAACACATAACTGAATCACAGGTTAATTTGGAACTGGGTGTGTATTATTATTAAAGAGGATAATGATATCTTTCTTATTATATGTTCTTTATTGGTTTTAATAAAGTTCGTATCCTTGAAAATGCTGAAATTGTTTATTACAGGAGAAATTAAAATGAGTGATATAAAGGAACTCAAAACAAACAAATCAAAACGAAAACCAGAATGCTGAACCGTTACACTGTCTTCATAATAAAAGAATACAATTTAAATAACAAAATGTAATCAGTAAAATGAGTTTTAAAGACAGGCAATGAACAATAACCATGTGCCTTGGATGAACAGACCAGATAATCTGTTAAATATAATTCTAGCATTAAGATTTTATAATAGCTACTCATAAAGATATAAATTATTGTGGATAATTTTAGTTTTAATATTTCAAACTACATACTCTTCCAAATTTTTCTTTCTCAAAGTAAAAAAGTCCATTTCATGTTAAAATAAGCATGCATTTAATATTAATTAATAAGGAATATTTAACACATGAAGTTTTCTAGTGGCTACTTCCTCTCCAAATTCTTTCCATGGTGCTTACTAGGCCTTCAATTACTAATCATAATGTGTAAACTGGTTACTTAGATGATAAAGACAAGACATTTTTAATTTAAATCCAAGACTGAAACTTAAAGTTTCATTTTGCCAAGAGGCTGATCTGCCTCCCAGTGAAATTACTGAAGATCTCATAGCAAAGTGGTATGACAACAGGGCATAACCTCAGGACTCCAACTCACTTAAAATATGCAGTCTTTCCACTGCACTGACATGAAAGAAAGTAGGACCTGTGAATGGGAGCTGAACTTTGTGAAAGTACAGATGACATTTATGTTTACATGTACACTTACATAAATACAGTCCCAGAACAGGAACAGTATTAACAGCAATAGTATTATAGATTTTTGTTAATAGCTAATTTAGATACTAAAGATGAGAAAATCTTGTTATATTTCAATGGACTTTAAGTTTTTCCACCTAAGCTTCATTTACTCGTTTTCTCATCAATTTAAACATGGAGAATTTCACATATATGTGTATGTACTAATGAAGCATTCTTTTTTTTCCCCCCAGGGACAGAGAGAGAGTCAGAGAGAGGGATAGATAGGGACAGACAGACAGGAACGGAGAGAGGTGAGAAGCATCAATCATTAGTTTTTCGTTGCCATTACGACACCTTAGTTGTTCATTGATTGCTTTCTCACATGTGCCTTGACCGCGGACCTTCAGCAGATGGAGCAACCCCTTGCTGGAGCCAGCGACCTTGGGTCCAAGCTGGCGAGCTTTTGCTCAAGCCAGATGGGCCCACGCTCAAGCTGGCAACCTCGGGGTCTCAAACCTGGGTCTTCTGCATCCCAGTCCGACGCTCTATCCACTGTGCTACCGCCTGGTCAGGCTGAAGCATTCTTATATTACTTTTTAAGTAGAAATAAACATTTACCTATAAAACTTTCCCTTATAATCTCTAAACACAGCAAAGCACACAGTCAAAATACCTGCTAAAATTGATATTTAACGTATTACATATATGATTCTAAGATATAAGATAAATCAGAGTTTGATGCAAGGAAGGTACAAAAGTTGAAATCAACTTAATTAGAAGATATTGAATATTTTATGGACACAAATATGACACTGGTTAGATCTGGGCTCTCAAATATGAACTATACATATAAAAAAAGTTAATATCAATTAACACTGTGCTAGTCTTATGATAATAGCATTATAAAATAACACCAGCATTTAAATTATAAATTATGTAACTGTTCTTAAATATTATTCCTCAGAATAATCTTAACCCTAGTAATTTTATTTAACATGAAAGGATTTTATGGACAATCCAACCATGAGCATTTGCAAAGGATAAGGTTAGGACTAACATTTTTCCTTAACTGTACATTATAATCACTATGCTACCATTGGTAAGAATATTTTACTTTATTATGAAGGAAGTAACTCCTCTAAGGTTGCAAGAATCTCAGTGTCAGGACATTTTTATATTGTATATATATATATATATCTGCCTTACTCCCAAAGAAACTTTTTTAGAACTTTAAAAATAAAAACAAAGTGTAATGCATTCACATACCATGGAATATACTGGGTGTAATCTAAGTACGAGAAGAATTAGAAATAACACATGCAAAGAAAACGTACCAAACAGTGGTTTCCACTTGGCTGTCATGGAGCTGCCTATTGTCCAGTTGGGCAAAAAGTGGGAAAAGCACCTGAATCCCTCCAATTGAGTGAATTGCACTATGAATTGAATGTGTTACTATAGCCTTCACATCCTATGCACAAAAAACAAAAATGTTGATTACATTACTGAAGAATAATGTTATCAATATTTCCTTGTTCTAAATAATTTTGTAAAAGAACTAAATAACACTAGAAATTATTAAAACCTTCAATTATAGAATACCGATTCAGATATAAAATTAAAATTTGAAATTTAGTATCTTAAGTTGAGAGATTTTTACACTGAAAATATAAATCTATAAATTAAGAGATAGTTTATAATAAGAAATACAATTAATGGATTTAAAGATGCTCAGATACTTTTATGTTAGGGAGACACACTATGGCTTTTAAAACAGAGTATTTTTATCTTAACAACTATCTATTCAGTTAATCAACTAATTTTATTTCAAAGGCTACAGAACATACAAGATATAAGAAATGCCAGAAATCCTACTAAGAAGACAAGTCCAAAGAAATTATATTGCCCACAAAAAAGGAGAAAGCATTGTTGCTTTTTTAGTCATTCAAAGTAAAAGAAAACCAAACAGTAGTTTGAGATTTATGGATGAGCAGTGCTTGACATGCAAAATAAAGACACTGTGAACAAGAATGAGATCATGAAAACAAATTACAAGCCACCCACCTGGAGCATTAGAGCATGTGGGGAATGAACAAAAATTGACGTGTTTTCCTTTGGTGAGGATTCCAGGCACAGCTGAGCATCAGTGGCCTTAGCATTATACGTAAATGCAATACTGCTTGCAAGTTTTCCATCATACAAAACCTGCTTATGATGTTCTGCCAAATGAATATCACTCTCTGATTTAAACTTGAAAGTGCTCTGAAAAAATAAGTTAAACACTTATTTTAAAAGTAACAATAAGACTCTAAAATTTTAAAGAAGATAAACTGTTCCAGAAAACTAGCTGTTGTGACCTTCCATGCATTGATTGGTGGTATTACATTATCTTGTTCTTATTTCATTTTATGATAGTTAAATTTTATAATGCTAACACACAGATCTTCTTTTTCACATTTTTATTGTTTTTGACTATTTATAAAACAATTTTATTAGAAAAAATATAAAACCAGATTTTAAATGCAAATAAAATTTTACTTCAATAATCCATAACACAAGTTTTTCTTGTACATACTTTAAAAACTGCACACACACACATACACACACACACAGACACACAGAATGCTTGGCACATGAATAACTTATATAGAAAAATGATTATTATTGAGACTATGAAAAATGTTTACATGCAGAAATATTTGTTTTTACTATAGTGAGCATATCACCATACTGGATACCAATGCTACACCACAAAAGAATCACAATAACCATGTTAACCCCAAACAAGTTCTTTAAGCACGTTACCACTTCAAATAAAAGAGAAGAAATAAAAATATATCACCTGTAATAAAAAAGGTATTATTAGAAATGGTTAAAACGGCCCTGGCAGGCTAGATTAAGTGGTAGAGCATTGTCCTGGCATGTTGATATCCTGGGTTCTATTCCCATTCAGGGAACACAGAAAAAGCGACCATCTGTTTCTCCATCCCTCCCCACTTCTCTCTCTCTCTCTCTCTCTCTCTCTCTCTCTCTCTCTCTCCCCCACTCACAGCCATGGCTCAATTGGTTTGAGCACATCGCCCTAGGCACTGAGGATGGCTCCATGGAACCTCTGCCTCAGGCACTAAAAATAGCTCCCTTATGAGCATGGCCTCACATGGGAAGAGCATCAGCCCCAGACGGGGGTTGCCAGGTGGATAACAGTTAAGATGCATGTGGGAGTCTGTCTCTCTCTCTCTCCTCCTCTCATTTAGAAAGGAAGGAATAAATGGTTAAAAATTCTCTGCAGATACAAACCTGGCAATGACAAATTATATTTAACTTCTGCAACAATCATATGCTATCAGTATATTTTCAACTATTGACTCTGCAAACCAAATGTTAGAGACATTCAGTGCTAGAAGATATAGTGCCAGGACAACATGCCAGGCTTCTATTTCATAACTGGTACTAACAGACTGATAGTGAAGTAAACTGGATTATAATCTGGGCTCTGCAACTATCTCCTGACCTATATTTAAGGTCAGAAAATAATTTAACTGATGTGGCTACAATTTCCTTACTTTGATGTTATAAAAAGACGAAACCAAACATTTCAAACCCAAGTTTTCACAGGAGGCAAACAGATTATGTAGGTGAAGAAGGCCAGGTGGGGACTACTTCAAACTACAGTGTTCATGCCCTGTCTAAGACTGAACTCCTACTGTTCAGCTCAAGTCAAATATTGTACTATATTGCCAGTTCTCCCATAATTACCAAGAGAAATATAACATCTGAATTTGTATATAAAGTCATCTAATTTGTAAATTAATCCAAACATTCTAAAGTACTATGCAGATCAACTATGTCAAGCCAAATAAAGACAGTTTTCTACTAGACTAGTATATCAAGAGCTTTTCTAACTTGAAACTGGATGCAAACATTTATTATTAGGTATGTGCCAAAACAGAAGCAGCAGATAATTAAAATTTGTCCATATGTGGCTTTGAATGGTACTTCTTATCTTTGAAATGTAAGTATACTTATATATTTCAATACTACATACCAGCTAATAAAATTGCAGTACACTGGATTAGACCTTTGGTTCCCTTCTCAATTAAATAAAATGCAGAGCATTCTCACCTAAAAATTTTATACTTTAATCTTTTTAACTCACAGATTCACACTTCTCATATTAGAGGCAACAGCTGAGTTTAAAATATGTTCTGGTTCAAAATATTCTATTTCAGTTCCTAACATACTCAATAATAAGCAACAATTACAACAGAAAAGTAGAGCAAAGAAGTTTTTAAAAAATTAGTATTTAAATAAAATTAGGCGCTAACACTGGCAAAATAAGACCTATCTAATCACCTATTCCACTGATTGCCTGGGTATTGTAAAATAAGTATTTTAATATATATTTCAGTAAGTTAAAGCTTCAGATCAGCTTCACAGCCTGGCCCAATGTGGGGAACTGCAGAGAAAGAGTTATAAGGGCATCCGTGAAGAGATGGGAAGAGGCCAGCAAAGTATATCTGAACCAGGCAGGCAAAGTGTACCAAAACCTGCTTCAGGGGATAGAGCATCCTTATGAAAAATGAAGAGAAAGATAGAAACTACTCTACTGAGCAGACTAAAAATACTTTATAATGCAAATGCAATAAACTGGATTGTTTTTTAAAAAGGACATTATAGACAATTAGCAAAATTTCAATGAGATCTAAAAAATAGAAGGCAGCAGGTCATGTTCATTGAATAGAATCTAGTTTCACAGTCAACCGGCCTGGATACTGGACATCCTACCCTGTTTGGTCAGGCTCCAAAAGGGGAAAGGAACGAGGCTGAGAGCATGGACATTCAAAGAGAGGGATCCTGTGAGCCTATTGTTGGATCTAGTCGAGGGGCTTAGCCACTTTCTGGAGGTTACAGTCAGCCCCAGGAGAGGTCTCTCCCAGTCTTCCTCCTTAAAACGAGGGGCTCATCAGCTGTAAGAACTTCTGAAAAGGGGAATGTTGGCCCCACTAGATCAGAAGCTGCTGCTCACCATGTTAGGGAGAAATAAAATTTGAATATGTAGCAGTGGGTGAGGGATTAGGCTCCAGATTAAGGCCACAATCCCTGTACTGAGCTCCTGACCAAGAGATTCAGAAAGTAGGGGTTCCCACTAATGTTGTATTACGAACCTCAGCTTCCCTAACCCAACAAGCTTACTAGGAGAGGAGTTGGTTGAGTGAAGCCAGTGCGGGCAACACTACAGTCTTTCTACAGAAGATTCTGGGAAGAGATGGAAGAGGAGGTGGAGCAGCTGAAAAGTGGAGGTAAATCTTACTAAGCTTGAGGGTTTTACGGAGCTGCTGTCGGCTCTAAGCATTAGGAAGCTAATCCTTATACAGAGGTTGGCCCCTCCCACACTACCCAGGCACAGAAAACGCAGAAAAAAACAGTGAAAAGAGCAGTAGCTGCAGAAAAATAGCCCCCAGCAGGTTATAAACAACAGTTGATGCCAACCAAAGAAGACCTAGAACCAACATAACTGGTAGCTGGTGGCAGACAGCACCAACCCTAGACTCAGCTAGCTACACAAGCAGTATTCCCAAAGAATTCTATACACTGACAAAATGGGTAGACAAAAAAAAAATGCAACTCAAATGAATCAACAAGAGAAATCCCCAGAAAAAGAACTAAATGAAATGGAAGTAAACAAACAACCATATGCAGAGTTTAAAATAATGATTTTAGGATGCTCAAAGATCTTAGAGCAACAATGGATGGACATAATGAGCACCTAAGTAAAGAGATAACAAGCATCAAAAAGGAAACTAAAATCATAAAAAAGAACCAGTGAGAAATGACAAATATAATATCAGAAATGAAGGCTGCACTAGAAGGAATTAATAGCAGGCTAGATGAAGCAGAGGATTGACTCAGCGACTTAGAAAACAAGATAAATGAAAGCATACAATAAGGGCAGCAAAACAAAAAGAGGCTCAAAAAGACTGAGGAAAGTAAGAGACCTCTAAGACAACATAAAGAAAAACAACCTCTGCATCTTAGGAGTTCCTGAAGGAGAAGAAAATGAACAAGGGATACAGAACCTGTTTGAAAAAATCATAGCTGAAAATTACCCTAAATAAATGAATGAAACAGTCACATAACCCCAAGAAGCACAGAGAGTCCCATTAGAGAGAAACCCAATAAGGCCTTCACCAACACACATCAAAATAAAAATGACAAAGAGACAAAGAAAGAATACTAAAAGCTACAAGAGAAAAGCAGTTAATTACCCACAGAAGAGCGCGATAAGAATAACATCTGACTTCTCAACAGAAACACCTGAGGCCAGAAAGGATTGTCAAGAAATATTCAAAGTGATGCAAAAGAAGACCCTACAACCAAGACTACTTTATCAGCAAGGCTATCATTTAAAATTGAAGGAGAAATAAAAAGTTTCTCATACAAAAAAAAGACTCAAGGAATTCAAAACAATCAAACAAGTGCTGCAAGAAATAAGGGGCCTGTTGTAAAAAGAGAAAAAAAAATCCTGAAACAGAGGAATGTAGAATAAAAAATAAAATGGTAGTAAATAAGTACATGTCAGTAATAACGTTCAATGTAAATGAATTAAATGCTCCAATCAAAATCCATAGAAAAGCCTGACCATGCAGTGGCACAGTGGATAGAGCGTTGGACTGGGATGCGAAAGGACCCTGGTTCAAGACCCCGAAGTCGCCAGCTTGAGCGCGGGTTAATCTAGTTTGAGCAAAAGCTCACCAGCTTGGAACCAAGGTTGCTGGCTCTGGCAAGGGGTTACTCAGTCTGCTGAAGATCTGCGGTCAAGGCACATATGATAAAGCAATCAATGAGCAACTAAGATGTTGCAATGACAACAAAAAACTGATGATTGATGCTTCTCATCTCTTTCCATTCCTGTCTGTCTGTCACCTACCTCTGACTCTCTCTCTGTCTCTGTAAAAAAAAAAAAAGAAGCCATAGGGTAACAACATGGATAGCAAAGCAGGACCTACACATATGCTGTCTCCAAGAGACCCACTTTGAAAAAAAAAACCATACACATAAACTAAAAGTGAAGGAATGGAAAAAAGTTTTTCAGGCAAACAGACCTGAAAAAGAACCTGGGATCGCAATACTTACATCTGACAAAATAAACTTTAAACCAAAACTATAGTAAAGAATAAAGAAGGTCACTACATAATGATAAAAGGAGCAATCCAACATGAGAATATAACCATTGTAAATATTTATGTGCCTAATATAGGAGCACCTAAATATATAAAGCAGGCTATGATAGACATAAAGGGTGAGATCAACAGCAATACTAGAACGGTAGGAAATTTTAATGCCCTACTAACATCAATGGAAAGATCCTCCAGACAGAAAATGAACAAAGAAATAGCAGCCTTAAATGACACATTAGATCAACTAGATTTAATTGATATCTTAAGAACCTTTCACCACAAAGCTGCAGAAAATACATTTTTTTCAAATGCTCAAGGAACATTCTCTAGGACAGACCACATGTTAGGACACAAAACAAGTCTCAATAAATTTAAAAAGATTGAAATTATATCAAGCATCTTCTCTGATCACAAAAGCATGAAACTAGAAATCAACTACAATAAAATACTGAAAAGCATTCAAACACTTGGAGGCGAAATATCATGTTATTAAACAACAAATGGGTTAATAATGAGATAAAGAAAGAAATCAAAATTTTCCTTTAAACAAATAAAAATTAATATACAACAATTTAATTTTTATGGGACACAGCAAAAGCAGTCCTGAGAAGAAAGTTTATAGCATTACCAGCATACTTTAAGAAAAAAAAAAAGCTCAAATAAAAAACTAAACCCTGCAACTAAACCAACTAGAAAAAGAATAACTAATAAAGCCCAGAGGAAGTAGAAGGAAGAAAATAATCAAGATGAGAGCAGAAATCAATGACATAGAGATTAAAAAAACAATACAGAGGATCAATGAAACCAAGAGCTGGTTCTTTGAAAACATAAACAAGATTGAAGAAGCTTTAGCCAGACTCATCAAGAAAAAGAGAGAACTCAAATAAATAAAATTAGAAATGAAAGTGGAGAAGTAACAACTGACATGGCAGAAATACAAAGAATTGTAAAAATATACTATGAAAATCTATATGCCAAACATTTGCACTACACCTTGGTGAAATGAATAAATTCCTAAAAACATACAATCTTCCAAATCTCAATCTGGAAGAAGCAGAAAACCTAAACAGACCAATTACAACAAATGAAATTAAACCAGTTATCAAAAAACTCCCAGCAAACGAAAGTCCTGGACCAGATGGCCTCACAGGTGAGTTTTACAAAACATTCAAATAAGAACTAACACTTATCCTTCTCAAGCTATTTCAAAAAATTCAAGTGGAAGGACCACTTCCAAGCTCTTTTTATGAGACTAGCATTGTCCCCATTCCAAAACCCGGTAAAGACACCTCCAAGAAAGAAAACTATAAGCCAATATCCCTAATCAACTTTGATGCTAAAATTCTCAAAAAAATATTACCAAACCAGATCCAGTAATACATTAGAAAAATCATACATCATAATCAAGTGGGATTTATTCTGGGGAGGCAAGGATGGTACAATATTTGCAAATAAATGAGATTCATCACATAAACAAGAGAAAGGAGAAAAATCACGATTATATCAACAGATGCAGAAAAAGCATTTGATAAAATCCAGCACCCATTTATGCTCAAAACTCTCGGCAAAGTGGAAATACAAGACATACCTCAACATAATAAAGGCCATCTATGACAAACTGACAGCCAACATCATACTCAATGGGCAAAAATTAAAAGCAATCCCCTTAAAATTAGGAACAAGGCAGGGGTGCTCCCATTCACCACTCTTATTCAACACAGTACTGGAAGTCCTAGCCACAGCAATCAGACAAGAATAAGAAATAAAAGGCATCCAAATTGGAAAAGAAGAAGTAAAACTATCATTATTTGCTGATGACAAGATATGGTACATAGAAAACACTAAAGTCTAAGTCAAAAGACTATGAGACCTGATAAATGAATTCATCAGGGTGGCAAGATATACAATTAATATTCAGGAATCAGAGGCATTTTTATACACCAACAATGAACTGTCTAAAAGAGAAATTAAGAAAACAATCCCCTTCACTATTGAAACCAAAAAAATAAAGTACCTAGGAGTAAATTTAACCAAGGAGGTAAAAGACTTCTACTCAGAAAATTATAAAACATTGATAAAAGAAATCAAAGAAGATACAAACAAGTGGAAGCATATACCATGTTCATAGATAGAAAGAATAAACATCATTAAAATGTCTACATTATCCAAAGTAATCTATAAATTCAATGCCATTCCTCTCAAAATACCAATGGTATACTTCAAAGATATAGAACAAATATTTCAAACATTTATATGGAACCAAAAAAGAATACAAATAGCCTAACAATCTTAAAAATGAAGAATAAAGGGGGGCATATCACTCTTTTTGATATCAAGTTATACTACCAGGCCATTGTAATAAAAACAGCATGGTACTGTCATAAGATCAGGCACACAGATCAATTGAACAGAACAGAGAACCCACAAAAAAAACCATGTCTTTATGGTCAATTGATATTTGACAAAGGAGGTAAGAACATACAGTAGAGTAAAGACAGTCTCTTTAATAACTGGTGCTGGGAAAATTGGACAAGTACATGCAAAAAAATGAAACTGGATCATCAACATATACCATTCACAAAAGTAAACTCAAAATGGATAAAAGAATTAAATGTAAGTCATAAAATCATAGACATCTTGGAAAAAAACATAGGCACACTGTATATGTACCACAGCTTTTTAAATCATTCGTAGCAATATCTCTCGTAGCAATATTTTTGCAGATATATCTCCACGGTCAAGGACAAAATAAACAAATGGAAGTTTATTAAACTAAAAAGATTTTGCCCAGCAAAAGACACCATTAACAAAATAAAAAGACAATCCACACAATGGGAGAATGTATTTCCCAATACGTCTGATAAGAGGTTAATAACCAAAATTTATAAACAACTTATAAAACTCAACACCAGGAAGGTAAACAATCCAATTAAAAAATGGGCTAAAGAATTAAACAGACACTTCTCTAAAGAGGACATACAGATGGCCAATAGGCATATGAAAAAATATTCAAGGTCATTAATCATCAGAGAAATGCAAATTAAAACCACAATGAGATACCACTTCACACCTGTCAGAATGGCACTCATTAACAAATCAACACACAGTAAGTGCTGGTGAGGGTGTGGAGAAACGGGAACCCTCCTACACTTCAGGTGGGAATGCAGACTTGTGATTCACTGTGGAAAACAGTATGCAGTGTCCTTAAAAAATTAAAAATGGCTTTTGATCCAGCAATCCCACTATTAGGAATATATCCTAAGAATACCAAATCACCGATTCAAAAGATGATATGCACCCCTATGTTTATGGCAGCATTCTTTACAATAGCCAAGATCTGGAAATAGCCGAACTATCTGTAAGTGGACGAATGATTTAAAAAGCTGTGGTACATATACAGTGTGTCCGTAAAGTCATGGTGCACTTTTGACCGTGTGACCGGTCAAAAATGCACCATGACTTTATAGACACAATATATACAATGGAATACTACTCGGCCCTGAAAAAAGGAAATCCTACTGTTTGTGATGGCATGGATGGACCTGGAGACTATTATGCTAAGTAATATATTCAGGCAGAGAAGGACAAATACCATATGATCTCACTTATATGTGGAATCTAATGATGAACAAAGTGAACTGAGGAATGAAATAGAGGCAGAGGAGGGGTCACAGGAACCAGAGGGGCAGCTTTCAGAGGGAAGGAGGATGAGGGGATGTAATCAGAGCAGTTAAAGGGATTAGTAAAATTATATATACATAACACATAGATACAGATAACAAACAGGACAGCAAATCCCAAAGGGAAGGTTTGAGTGTTAGGGGGAGGGCAAAAGGGGTATAAATAAAAACATGAGGGTGGGAGGGTGTTATATTCTGTGAGACACTTGAATCCATGTTAACACAATAAATTAAAATTAATACAAAAAGAATTAGATGGTAATAACACACTGGTGTTAATAATCATATGAAAGAATGTTCTTATTTGCAGGAATACAACATTTAGAGATGATGAAATACCATATCATTATTTACTCTCAAATGCTTCAGAAAAAAAGAATAGCTTATTACTGTGCTTGCCAATTTTCTGTATGTTTCATTTTATTTTTAAATTTAACAATGAAAGAGAAATAAAGGAGATAAAAGATTCAAGAGAAAGTGACAAATATTAAAGCAAATTAAATCAAGTATGTACAGTTAAGTCTCTTAGGAAAAGCAAAACAGGGAAATAGAACAAATACTAAACAGTATAAAAAGTTCTTGAAATACAAAAATATGTAAAACAATACAGTGAAAATGCATACCACTTATCCGAAAATCAACTCAGGGTGACCAAGACACATCTAGAAAAATTACTAGATTTGAAGAAAAAGAAAAAAATCCTTTGAGTGTGTATGCCATAAAAATCAAGTGCTTTATAACAGAATATTAGACTATCATCAGACTTACAACAAAAGCCCTTTAAACCAGAGGAAAATCAGTAATATATTTAAGATGTTCATATAGCTAGACAAATTATTTTCAAGTGCAAAGGCCCCGGATCAAGTAACACTGAACTGATATTCTCAGGAAATATTATTCCCATGAGCCCTTCCTGAGGAATATGCAATAAAATGAGCTTCAGATAGTCAAACAAATCAATGTAAGAAATGTGATGAATCTAAATATATGCATATTTATAGAACTATGACTCAATAAGAGTTAAACGAATAGAGAATTCTATGCAGTAACTGTGCGTACTCAAAATGTACATACCTTTAATTAGGTGGCTAGGGCTGTCCTAACAAAGTACCAGAGTCTATGTAGCTTAAACAACCAAAATTTATTTTCTTAATATCGAAGAGGTTAGAAATCAAGGATCAAGGTGTCTGTTGGCAGGGTTTTTTCTGAAGCCTCTGTCATAGGCCTGTAGATGACAGACTTGGCCTCCCTTTAGCTTCACATGCTATATTCCTTGTGTGCATATCTGTGTCCTGTTTCTTCTTCTCATAAGAACACCATTCATACTCATTAGGACCCACTTTAATGAACTCAACTCAAATACAATTTCCTCTTTAAAGACCCTATCCCCAAATATGCTCACATTCTGAGCTAATGGGAGTTAGGACTTCAACATCTGAAGTTGGAAGGAACACAATTCAGTCCATAACATATCTCAAGGATAATGGAGAGAGTATACGCAAAACAGATTTACTCTTTTCAGTAATTATATCAGTAGGGTAGTATTAGTATGGTTGCTCTCAGACTATAGTATGTGTAATCATGAGATTTTCTAATTCTATCATTCTTTGTATCCTTGACAACTAATACTCAATGTGGAAAAAAATAAAGATTTAACTTAAAGGAGGTCAAATAAAATACAGCAAGTCCTGAATTCCCCACTAAGAGAGACTAGGGATTTTTGGAGTAATGGCTGCTTCCAGGACTAAAACAACAAAAATGTTCAGGATGAATGAATGTGAAACACTGTCATTGGAAATAAAATGGACATTATCAAGGTCTACAAGGTCAAGTAAAAGGGTTAAGAAGCAACTAGAAGAGTCACTCAATGCCCAAATATGGGGCAATTTGAAATTTATGAAGGACCGTAACTGCCAACAAAGAAAAACTAACAAGCACAAATTCAGTTCTAGGGAAAGTAAAACAAATAAAATTATATGGAAAAAAGATGGTAACAAGTATTATCATCTTGACATTAAAATGACAGACAGCATTATTGTCATTCCATTAAGGATTACTAAAATCACTAAAAACAGAAATTTATTTTTGTAAATGCAAACTATCACATTTGTCCAGCACAAAACATAAACAGAAATACTAGTGCAAAAATACAAAGACAGAGAAAACATTTCTAATGTTAACAATCCTTTTCTGTAATACAATCTTCCATTTAAAAGGAAAAAGCTCTTCCATGCATGACACATACTTTTTCAGAATGATAAATACTTTCACGTACATTGTATAATCCTTTTACAGTGCCAAATATTTTGGGATGTCACTATTCCCAAAACAGGTATACTGCACATTAACTAAATCATATGTGTGAATGCAATATCACCCTATTTTAACTTTTAAAAATAAGCTTTCTTTTTAAAAATTAAAAACACAAAGAATTTGCTAAATCATATTAAATATTGATTCTGCTAATTTAAAATTTTCGCTCCGTACCCACTGCTTCACATATTGCACAGGACAAGCCAAAGCAAAACTTTAATTTGAATAATTTCGTGCACATATGTTATTTTATACCCCTTTCCTTCTAAATCTTTCTTCTTCACAAGTTACCTCTAATTTGAAAAAAAACAATCATTTCACATTTGTTCATTATATAATTTATATACTTCAAAATTTGATATTTTAAGTATGATATTAAGCAATAAAAATTAATATTTCAAAATTATATTAAGAAAAGTTATGGCTTCAACATTAGATAACACAAAAAAGAATATTTCTAGAAAGGTAAATGTTAGGGGGAAAGAAAGCACATTTGAAACAAAATAAACATTATAGTACAGCTGAGTTCCAGAAAATAGCGATGACTTTTAAACCACATTGATGACTATCACTATATATTATATTTTAGCATGTTTCACACAGAACTTATATAAAACTTTCCAGAGAATGTATAAGAAGACAGTTCTTACTACCTTATATCCAGGTCCTAACTGATGAACTGCAAATATCTGTGCAGGATTCAGTGCTTCGCTGAACACGTACACAGCGCCGAGCTGACCACAGAACACCCTATTTGCATCAGCAGTTTCGGAAGATCCAAGAAAGCACTTGTCATAGCTCTATTTTTAAAAAGCCATAAAAAATGAAATGTATTATTTTATAATGATGAAATGCTCAAGAAAACCTCTCTTCATTGGTATAACAGAAAAAAGCACCAATTAATACTTAATGGAGTATTTAAGTAATAAAAGCAGCTAAAGATTTAAAAAAAATAAATCAGTTAAATGTTTTATATTTATGGGCAATATAAACAAACTAACCGATTATTTAATAATCACTTGACCACATTTCCAAATTTTATAAAGACAAAAAGAATTGATACTTATTTACAAGAGCAAAAATAATTTTAAAACTCTGATTTAGCCTGACTAGGCGGTGGCACAGTAGATAGTGTGGGACTAGGATGTGGAGGACCCAGGTTCGAAACCTCAAGATCGCCAGCTTGAGCTCAGGCTCATCCAGCTTGAACACGGGCTCACCAGCATGAACGTGGGATCACTAGCTTGAGTGTGGGATCATAGACATGACCCCATGGTCGCGGGCTTGGGCCCAAGTGTGCTTGCTGGCTTGAGCAAGGGGTCACTTGCTCTGCTGTAGCCCCCGGGTCAAAGCACATATGAGAAAGCAATCAATGAACAACTTAGGAGCCACAACAAAGAATTGGTGCTTCTCATCTCTCTCCCTTCCTGTCTGTCTGTCCATAGCTATCCCTTTCTCTGTCTCTCTGTCAAACAAAAAAAAAAAACAACCTCTAATGATTTATAATCATCCATATATACAAAGAGATTTATCTGAATCAGGAATAACTAGTCAAATTTTAAACATAAATATATAGGGACTAATTTTTAAAATTAAACCTAATTTCTCCACTATTCATATATTCCATTTCTCCATACAAAGAAAACTACTTCCCTCTCTCAGGTGAGTATTATTCAGAAACAAAGATCACGAAAGTCTGATTGATGCTTACAGTAGATGGGTACAGTGTTCTCCATGTGGAGAGCAGAACACTTAAGAAGCCAGTTTACTAAGACCCTCCCCAATTCTACTTCTAAAACCTCACCTAATTCTCGGCTCCTCTTGTTCAGAGCAGGAAAGCAGTCACTGCTGTATTTTCCCCGTCCTCCCAGTTATTGCACACATGCATGCAGATTAGAACAAAAGGCAGTGACTCCTCATTAAATACCCAATCCTTAATTAAAAGTGTAAGAATTTAAGAATTAACTGCATAATGTACACAGGGTAGGCAAAAGTTGGTTTACAGTTGTTTATATGGAAAATAATACAATAATTAATAATAGTACAAAAATAAATTGATTCAAAAACTCACAACTGTAAACCAACTTCTGCCCCACTGTGTATGTGTATATGTTTATTGTCCAGGCCTCTTTATTCTGTGGAGCACTACTGCAAATAACTCAAAAATCAAAGTTTTTTCCTTCCTTTTAAAAATAATATATAACTGTATAGTTAATGACAGTCAGCAAGATCAGTGAGTTTTCTTCCACCCTAACGCAAAGTTTGTTCCCTTGGAGGGTAAAAATAAAAAATTTCATTTGTATATTTTAACTCTGATAAAACCATTGTCATAAATATTTTACTGACTGTGGCCCAATAATGAGTTTCTAGGATAGAAAAAAAAACCAAAATTTTCCTATAAAGGAACAAATAGTAAATATTTTACAGTATGTAAGCCAAATGTGGTTTCAGTTATCTTCTTTTATTTTTGTTTGTTTGGGTTTTTAAAAAGTGTAAAAACCAAAATGCTCAGTCCCTAGGTCATACAAAACCAGGTTAAGGGCACTAATCTGGAGAACAAACCAGACCGTGCACACAGCACTGCTGAGGAGAACACAAGACAGAACGAGAGCCAGTCCCTGCACCTGAGAGGACTACAGCCCACTGAAATGCAGCTAAGATGGAGACAAGCATTTTATTAAAAAGAGGTAGCTTCGCCTGACCAGACGGTGGCGCAGTGGATAGCGCGTTGAACTGGAATGCAGAAAACCCAGGTTCAAGACCCCGAGCCAGCCAGGTTGAGCGTGGGCCCATCTGGCTTGAGCAAAAAGCTCGCCAGCTTGGAGCCAAGGTTGCTGGCTCCAGCAAGGGGTTGCTCGGCCTGCTTAAGGCCTGTGGTCAAGGCACATGTGAGAAAGCAATCAATGAACAACTAAGGTGTCACAATGACAACGAAAAACTGATGACTGATGCTTCTCACCTCTCTCCGTTCCTGTCTGTCTGTCTCTATCTATCCCTTTCTCTGACTCTCTCACTCTCTGTAAAAAAAAAAAAAAAAAAAAAAAAAAAAAAGAGGTGGCTTCTGTAAAACTAGGTATGCTGGAATTACTCTTTTGGCATTACAACACATCTTTTCCTTTCGTTCTAACCAGCCAGGATGGAGGCAAGAGAAGGTCCAAATAGAAAAATAACAGCTCCTATGGTTTTAACTCTAGATGTCCTCTATTGAGAATCCAACTGTTTAACCTGCTCACCTGCTATGTTGGTCAAGACTAATATTATCTCTTATAGCAATAAAGTCACTTAATTGATCCCCCTGCTTCTGTCATTGTTTCCCTTCAACATAGTCTCAATAGTGCAGGCTCACTGATGTTTCTAAAGCCCAAGTCAGCATCACATCAACGACATGTTCACAACCCTCCGAAGACTTCTACGCTGGGAAGATGGGAAACCCAAGCCTCAGGTTTATGAATGAGGCCCTGCGAGATCTGTACCTCTGCCATTTGATTCATCTCATCTCATAACATTATTCTTCCTCCCCATGTTGCAAACAAACAGCATGCTGTGCTGTTCACAGACCTTTCCAGTTTGGACCCAAAATCTTTTCATGCACTGTTCAGTGAGTGAAATATCCCCCCCCCCAATCCACATGGTTTGCTTCCTCAGCTATTACAAACCATGGTCGCACCATCTGGCTTCTCGCTTCCCTCCACCGACACTTCCTGTACCTGTCCCCAATTAACTTTTCTCCATGGCACTTATCGCCAAAATAGTAGTTGACTACATGTTATATTTACTCATTCTATTTAATGGGTTCCTTTATCGTATACAAATAAATAAATGACACATTTTTAAATGCCTGATATTCTGGAAGGGAAGAACACTGTCTTGATGTTTCTGACCTAAAATTTAGTATGTTAGACAAGTAATTTTCCTAGTTTTGTATCACTAATCATATTTTATAGCCATTATATTACATGTAAGACTTAAAATTTCACTTAGAATTTTCAAAGTAAAACTATAAAGTTTCTAACAAACTTTTATTATTCAATTCATGTTATAAGCAGTGACATATATGCTCAAGTACATTAAAACAGATATTTTTAAAACTTACATCATTTGTGTTAACATGCCAAGCCATGTCACCATAAGATACTAGCTGTCCATTAACATAACAGCGAATTTCACTGTTTCTCCATCGGTTGTAAATGTGGACAATGCTGATCATGTACCACTTAAATAAAAAAGAAAAATTAAAGATCTTTGATTGCATGAAAAGTAGTCATAACATTCATAACATACTACATAAAATGTTTGAAGGAAGTAATAGTTACCCACTACCATTTCAATTCCCTCCTCCCATTTCTCATCTATCAGATGAAAGAAGAAATTTCATAAAAAACAAACTTGTAACTGACACAGAGCTAGAGCCCTTTGAATCTTTGTAGGCCTTCTATTAAACCAAGACCCAAAACTTGCAGATATACAATTACACAGTCACTTAATAACATTTGTATTGTGCCATGTTTATATTGTGCCACGCTCTGCCAATACCCAGACTTGACAAGATAATCATAGTTTCAACCCTCCAGAAATTTATGGTATAATAAAGCAGACATACATTAGACAAAAAAATACAGAATTACAAATCATAATGATTACTGTGGGGAAAAGAGAACAGGGTAAAATAAGAAAAAATAACCTAGATTCTACTTTATATTGCATGGTCAGGAAACACCCATCAAGGGAGCAACATTTTAAGTTTCAAAGTAAAATTTAGGTGAAATTGAACACACAATTTAGACTTGTAAAATCCAGGAATAATTATATATTTTAAACTTAATAATGTGAGCATATTCATTAAAAACAAAGAAATTTTCATTGAGTTTTCATTTCATAGTTATTAGGGTCAACAAAAAACATTTTTAGTGTTTATTTTGATATGGGATGGTTTAAGTTCTATAACAATTTGTGGATCCACAAACCTTACTCTCTTTCAAGATAATAGCCTAAAGCAAAGAATATAAAAATATTTTTCTGAAATATTTCTAAAATATAGAAAAATACAAAGGATTTCTAGATACCTGAGCTAGTATACCTCAATAGTTTAAAAGAAAGACGGGACTAGAGTAGTTTTCCTAAAAACCATAAAAAATATAAAATACAAATTTTGTTCTCCAGATTACTTAAAAGAACTATTCAATTATTTCATATATATTTGCAAAGTACATAGCTTTAACAGGAATTCTCAACCACTAAAATGTTATTTCTAGGTGTCTGAAATACTTTGAAAAAAATTCATTTTCATTTAGTTTGATTTCAGAAAATAAACACTGAACTCATAGAAAACAGTAATGTGTAACAACATTGTTTCTCAACTATAAATAAATCAAATCATTTAACTCCTTTACACATTTCTTTTTTTTAAGTCGTTTCATTCTAGGTAATCTTTAATTCTAATTTTTTTACAAATTGAATCTGTCATCATTTAACAGTTCATACTTCTAAATATTACAAACTTATCAGAAAAACGTCATTAAAACTGGTCTTCAAGTAAATATCTCATAGATATTTATATTTAAGAATCAAAATTCATATATATGACTTTCATGAGTTTGAAATTTTTCAACCAGAATGCAATCTAAATAACACAGGAGATAGAATCTTGACACTTTTTAGTAAAAGTTTTAGAAATTAAAATTCCTATATAGATATAAATGTCTATAAATATAAAAAAATTTCTGCTCCTGAAAGGCATTTTTAAGATAAATATTATTGGCTGTATTATTATACTTACTGACATACTTAATGTTTAAAAGCACTCATTCATTAAATATGTATTAAGTTCTTACTACTATAACCAGATAATTTGGTGTACTGGGCAGATAAACTTAAAATTCATATGGGTATAAATTACGTTCACAGGTACTAGGTCTATGACTTCTGGCAAATTATTTAGTCTCCCTGAACCTATTTCCGTCTGTATTAATAAAGGGGAATAACAATGTCTATGTTGTGGAATGACTGTGTATATTATAGATAATGGAACATGTATTAAAACTATAAAGAACAGTTCCTAATGTATATGTAGCACCCAACCAGATGCTATTAACTAAATTTATATTTTTTTATTTGCTATTTCCTCATGACAAGAATTTTTCTACTAAAATTGACTTTACTCCTCAGTGATTCATTCATTCAAAAAATTTACTGAGAGCTTACTTGATTCTAAATACACCCCAGATTATGAGCATATAAAGAAAGAATATACACACCCTCAAGGATGTTTCACTAGAGAAAAGAAAAAACATGAAAACAATTATAAAACAACAGAGCATACCTAAAGTACATATGTAAGAGCAAAAAATTAAGAATAACGGGGAACAAAAAGATAAATGAAGAAGGAAAGCTTAATAGAAGAATTCAATAAAAGATTAAAATGGAATTTACAACTAAGCTTGAAGGATGAATACAAATTATTAAGTAAACAGTGGCAAAAAATACATCTATGCAGTGGTACCTTAATATGGCAAATACAGCAAAGACACTTAACAAAACTTTTTCCAACATATAATATTAAAGGGAAAAATAGAGACTAAATTGTAAAAGACCTGTTGGACAACTTTAGTAATCAGCCTTTGTGTGAATACATAATAGTTCAGTGAATGAAGTGATCTTGGTGAAGGTCACAGGTTCTGTTCTTTCCGTAGTAAATCAATATATACGCTACAGATAATGTTACAAGTGAATGTAACAATCAAAAAAGCCCAACTTTTGACTTGATATGTATATATTTACTTTTTATTGAATTTATTGGGTGACATTGATTAATAAAACTATATACAGTGTGTCCGTAAAGTCATGGTGCACTTTTGACTGGTCAAAAGTCAAAAGTGCACCATGACTTTACGGACACACTGTACGTTTCAGGTGCACAATTCTACAATACATCATCTGTATATTGCACTGTGCATTCACCAACCCAAGTCAAGTCTGCTTCCATTACTTTTTATTCTCCTTTTACTCTCTTGTACCTACCCCCACTCCCCTTTCCTCTCAAAATCATCATATTGTTGTCTGTGTCTATCAGGGTTTTTTTGTGGGAGATTGGCTTAATTCCCTCACCTTTTTACCCAGCCCTGCAACAACCCTCCCTCTGACAGCTGCCAGTCTGTTCTCCATAAGTCTGTTTCTATTTTGTTTGATAGTCTATTTTGTTTAGACTCCACATGTAAGTGAAATCATATGGTATTTTTCTTTCTCTGCCTAGCTTATTCACTTAGCATAATAATCTCCAGGTTTATCCATGTTGTCACAAAAGGTAAGATTTCATTCTTTCTCGCAGCTGAGAAGTATCCTGTGTAAATGTATCACAGCTTTTTGACTTAACATTTTTTGACTAAAAGACATGGAAGTAAACTTGGAGATGATGTATGCAAACTCAGGTCTGCATTTAGTTTGAGACCTAAAAATAGATCTATAAAAGAAGGACACCAATAGGAAAACAACAACAAAAAAGACCTGTACTATGAATTCATAAAAAAATAACATATTCATACAAATATCAATAGTAGCTAACATGTATTGAAGACTCTTCATATTAGGTAATATGCTAACAGTTTACATCCATGTTCACAGGCCTAATATCTAGTAAATGGTACAACTAGAAAAGTACTAGTTGTAATATAAAGATTTCTTTTTGAAAGGTCTATTAAACCCCTTATTAGAAAGAATAAGAACTAAGCTAGGGAATTTTCTGGAAAATTATTGAAAGAAAAAAAAAGGAAGAGAAATATTTTACCTGGAATAATGACAGTACAAACAAATACTTATGATTTTAAATAATCTTTACAGAAGGCCTTTTAAAAACAAATCACTCCTGGCTCTGCCCCTACCAAGATTCCTTAGAATACAAATTATTAAGTAAACAATGGCAAAAAATACATCTATGCAGTGGTACAAATGGGAATGAATTTCTTTCAAAAAAAAAATTGTGTAAAGATAAGAGAAAAGAAAACAAATGGGTTAAATTACACCAAGTTAATAAACATTTTATTTGGTTCTTATCTTCACTCTAATATTTTTATTTACACTCTTTGAACACTGTTTTCGAAACTCATCTGATAGGAAAAATCACCTAGAGCATCTGTTTAAAACTAATATTCCTAACATAAAAATTATTATTCCAAAAATCTAACAAGTTACCACAGAAATTCAAAATTTCACACACTTGGCAAATTTCTCTTGTGTCTCCTCTCAAATCCAATAGATTAGAAATTCTGGAGGAGAGCCCATAAGATTCTCATTAAAAAAAAGAAAATAAAAATAAATAAAAAACTGGGATTTGTATAAAGAAAAATATAAGTCCTACTGTAATGGATAAGTTTATTTAGAATCATTGCTTTTTAAGCTAACATTCCATGTCTATATTAATAAATGACTGTTAAGTTGATATTCTTTAATAGAAACAATTGTTTTTATCCCTTAAATATAAAGCAATTAAAAATATATATATATTTGAAAACCCCATCCAAAATATTTTCGTCAGTGTGCAGCAAAACATACATGGGACCATAAACAAACAAGAAAACAAAAAAAGAAAGAAGAGTAAGAGAAAGAAATAAAGACATGCATCCACCCTATGTGGCTCCATCTTGTCTCATGGCTATTCCTGTGAATAGATATTCCTGTGGACAAAGGCAGAGGATGCCCTGAAGAAGGTGGGCAATCTCACAGTCATGTATCCAAGAGAGACCGTTGAACCTAGAAGAGGAATCAGACCTTAAACTTGCAAAAATGGGAACTCCTACTCTCATGGCCCTTATTTTTTTAGATTCTGGACTTTTAAAAGCTAACACAAAGATGGAGTCAGTCCAATAATGAGGCACAAACATTCTCTTTAAAACCCTTCCTGATGATGAGTGAATTATATCTTATAAATCGAATTATACAGTAACACACTTCTCCACATTTTCTCCTGTTATTCTTTACTTTTAGAGCAAACACTTAAAAATGTGTTTCTACCTTGTCTCTGAATAACCATATGCTCGTGGATATTAAGCAAAGGTATATTTCATGGCATAAATATCAACATTAGAGCAACATCCCTCTCCTTAAAGCCATCATTAACGAAGCAGAATTTGGTGAAACGTTCAATACCAGGAAACATGATTTAGGACTTAGGACTATGAGGATTAGCTGAATTTCCCTCAAGAAAAGTCTCTCTGTATTAGCAAATCTGGAAGTTTAACTTTTGTTGTATAAAGAAAGCTGATTATCTACAAAGTCATAGTGCAAAACACTCACACACAACCAACCTACTCTGAAGTTCAAGTCTCCAGTCTAAAAACTGACTCTATTACCTAAACTAAGTAAATTTAGAGGAAGAAGAAATAGAAGATAAGAAAAGGGGTAGGAGGAATTAGAGGAGGAGAAAAAAAGGGCAATAAAGGGTAACATGAAAAGAATGAGAAAAAGACGAGGAGGAGGGCATAAGCTTGGAGAAGAGCAAGATGAAGAAAGAAGAAAAGAAACCAAAGGGTGAGAAAAAACAGCAGTAATTAAAGGAACGTTTCTGCAAATATTCTTCATCTAATATATACTGCTCACAAAAATTGGGGGATATTTCAAAATAAATATGAAGTGATAAAAAAGAAACATTTAATTTTTTTAATTAAACAAGAACATTAGAAAAGCAAACAAGTAGTTCTATTATGCAAATAAGATGCAAAACCAACTTTTATTTCATTTGTAAAATCGCACTATACAAAAGTTTGAAAGTACTGAAGTATCTGCATGTTCCCTGATCCCCTAATTTTTGTAAGTAGTGTAATTCCTCAGAACAACAGTTAAAGTTTGCCTCTGAAGAATCTTTGAACAATCATGAAACTAATATTGTTTTATAGATATGCAGAAAATTAAAGACACTGAATAATTTCCATATAATTTATGGCAAATTTACATACTATAAGTAAGTTATACATAACATATACCAAAATTTTGGAATCTGAATAAAAATAAACACTTTGTCAGTTGTTGGCATTCTAAGTAACCGTGTTTTCCATTAAATCTGTTCCATTTCCTCAAAAACCATGTCTCTTATTCTCATGGATAATGCTCTATCAAATTCTCTAGAATTACAAAAATTAATTTAACTTAGTTTTGCAATATACACTACTGAGCTGAAACAGCCCCCTCCAACGAAAAAGGAGTGGTGGGCGGGGCTTGAAACGTTCAGATTTTAAATGTGTGGCACACAGCAACAACCTAAATTAGTTGGCCTCTACTGCCATGACTACCTTGCTTCTTATGGGACACTCACCTACAGGGAAGCACTGACTCCAACAAGGCCCACAACTTCTTTCCCACTGTAGCAACAA
Organism: Rhynchonycteris naso; assembly: GCA_037038555.1. Classification (NCBI taxonomy): domain Eukaryota; kingdom Metazoa; phylum Chordata; class Mammalia; order Chiroptera; family Emballonuridae; genus Rhynchonycteris; species Rhynchonycteris naso. Next base: position 110,706,985 of record CM072998.1, on the reverse strand, counting down.
CACCGCCTCACTCACTCCATACTATGGGGAACTGTTCAATGTAAGTCAGCTACCCAGATAAATGGAACTTACTCCTTTAGAAAACAAAATGACTTTTTGGTGGTTCAAGTCATAGTTTATTCAATTATCCAATATATAGTATTGATAGTCTAAAACATCAATACTCTTTGACAGGAATATAAGGAAATACAAAAATAAATTCAACTCATATCTTAGTCTCAATAGTTACCAAACACACACACATATAATAATAATGGTTTAAAAGAAATGATCGCCATAAAAAACACTGAAATAATGTCCTGTAGAAAGATTATACCTGGGGAGCAAGGCAACCAAGAGAGTCCATGGAAATTGTGTTGTGGAAAATAAATTATAATGGGGGCACTGAAACACCCAGAGCTGTGAGTGAGAGTTTGATGTCAAGACTGAACATTTACAAAGAAAAAAGTGAAATATGTATGTTAGTTCAGTTTTGCCAAAATAAATGGTTTAAGTCAAAAGCTGAAAATAAAATCCAATCATGAAAGACTAAGTTAAAAATGTTATTCTGTAATTAGTGAAAAGCAATTAGCTTGAATAGTGAACTAATATGATCAGGAATATAAATCAGATATTAAGTGTGTAAAATGGTTCAGAAGAGGAAAAGACAAAGATCCAAGATAAGGGGAGAACAGTGAGAATTTAAACAGCAGGTAAAAAAAATGTTTTTTAAAAACCGATCTATTACAGATATACAAAATATAGTACGTAAAAATTGAACTGATCTAAAGATCAAAAAGGGGATAAAAAGAAAGCTGACTCAGGTCTCTACTATTATGAAGATTATAGCCTCTTATTCAAAATAGGGGACTTAAGAACATGAATAGATATAGGACTACATATGGCAAATTCAATGTTATATATTCTGAGGCTGAACAACCAGAAAGATGTCCACATGGCAAAATCTCAGGTAGATGAGACCCTAAGAACTGAGTTCAATAAATAGGAATAAAAGTGGAAAGCTATCATGAAACTGAATAAAAATCCCCCCAAATATGTAAAAGCAGGATGTTGTTCCATAAAAGCAGGGATGCTGTCTATCCCCAGTACCTAAAACAGTGTCTAGTACTCAGTAAATACTCAATAAGGTAAACCCCCGTTATCTGAGAGGAATATGATCCAATACCCTCTCTCCAGTGGATCCAGATGATGCCTGAATCCTCAGATAGTACAGAACCCCATATATACTATGTTCTTTTCCTGTGTTTTTTCCTATACATACATAACTATGATAAAGTTTAATGTGTGAATTAGACACGGTAAGAGATTATCAACAATAACCAATGATAAAATAGAAAAATTAAAACAATATATTCTAATGAATGCAATGTGAATGGGTCTCTATCTGACAACCAATCAGATAACCAAGATGGCTAGTAAGTGACTAAAAGGATAGCTTACACAGCACAGATACCACAGACAAAGAGATGATTCACCTTCCAGGTTGGGTGGAGCAGGAAAGCATGAGATTTAATCACATTATCAGATGGTGCTCAGTTTAAATTTATAAATTGTTTATTTCTGCAATTTTCCATTTAATATTTTGAAGCCACAGTTGCAGGCAACTGGAACCATATGAATCATGTATGAAGGGGGACACCTGTAAGTATTATCTACACCAGTGATAGGCAATCTTTTGAGCTTGGTGTGTCAAAATTCACCAAAAAACCAAGCATAACTCAGGTGGTGTGTCACTTCGAGAAAAACAGCCTAACCGGAAGTCCCAGAACTAAACTCTCTGTGCCGGAGTTCTGTTGTTTTGGCCTACAGACCTCCGGCACAGAGTGTCTACACTATAGCAAATGTTTTATCCTCGGCTACTGCACCTGGCTGTGCAGTAGCCAAGGATGAAATGTCCTTCTCGGCATGCGGCCCCATACTTCTCTGGAATGCAGCCGCATGCGGCTGCATGTCATTGAAAATGGCTACACATGTCGGTGCTGACATGCGTGTCATAGGTTCGCCATCACGGATCTACACGAATGCAATAAAACAGATCACAGCAAGAAAGAGAATGAGAGAAAAGCAGCAAGAGGTGAAGAGCCTGATCTTTATATGTCAAAAGTTCGATTTAAAAGTGGGGTGAGAATGCAGAAAAGAATCAGAGAAAAGAATTAGGAGTCATAAGAAAACCAATAAAAAAATTACAGAATTCCTAATTTTAAGAGAGTAGGAATAGTGAATTGTTTCATCTCAATAGAAACATTAACTTAGACCTACCTTGCGTGGTTGAAAATCATATTTCACACAGTGCTGGAAACCTTTCCCTTTAGACTTCAGTGATGTGACTATTAGACAGTTCCCAACGAAATGAGCAGAGTAGCCAACTCCTTTGCTAGTACGAAAACTGCAAAGAAAACTAAGAATAGTACAATGTCCTCTAATACAAAGAACTATAATAGCTAAAAACCATTATTATATAAATAACATAAAACATCACTGTAAGAATAAAACTTATTTCCCTATAGAGAAAAGAGGTATTACATGTACCAACTAAAGACAAAAAATATAAAAGGTTTAAAAAATAAAAAAAAATTAAATTGGAAAAACAGAAGACTACAGAACAAGTTAAAATATCAAAATACAGGAAAACAATTAATAGCTCACAAAAGCCTTGCGAGCCAAGTTTTATATATATACCTTTAAGAATTATCTAAAATTTGCAAATACAAAAATCATTTATACAATTAGTTTTCAAAAATAACTTGTTTCCTAATTCTAATATATCTTTGAAAATAACTTACAAATTAAAAAGAAACTGTCAGAGCCAACTTTAAAAAATAATGCCAATAATCAAGTAGAGGAGTACATTTTTATTTTTAGTAAAAAATATTACATAACTATAAAATAGTTATTTTCTTTTAGAGAACCAATTCTTTCTAGCTGTGAATCTACCCCAATGTAATAAAATTATATATGCTTTGAAAAATGACAGTATTATTGAAATAAATTTATGCTCTTTCAAAATGACTAGTCTGAAGCTCACCTCCATTTATGTTTGGAAGTTCAAATATTTGTTTAAAATTTTAAAATAGGGCTTACAAGCTATTAACAGATCATATTTTCACAGTGACATTTAAGAGAAAGTCACTGCAGAAAATGCACTTTAAATATTACTCTTTCATTAAAACCTATGTGATAGGTAATACTACTATCTTAATTTTACAATTGAAGACACAAAGGCACGGGATGAACAGCAAGTGGTGAGGGCAAGACGTAAACTCCAGCAGTCTTATTTCAGAACTGTCAAGTATTAAGTGAGATGATACTTGTAACACTTAAAATACCTATTATCTAGTAAGGCAATCAACGGAAATTTGATGGTATCACTGTGTAACTACTGATAAACGAAAATTAAAAGCTCTCAGTCCTTACAGGTCAATCTATCATTGGGTTGAATGCCCTATTCTGTTAGTTATCTACCAAATAATTACTCTGAACTGATCATAAGTTTCTACATGATTATAATTATTAATATTTTAGAGCATATCTTAATTATGTTCACAGAACAAAGTAAGTAAAAAGGCAAAGTCAATTAAATCAGGTAGGAGTTTGGTCTTTTTTCCTCTCCTTGACCAGGAATCAACATCTTCATTAAGAACTCCACAAATGATCAACATTGATAGAAAATACAAAGAAGATCTACAACCCTTGACTATTAAACTATAATTGAAAAAAGAAATTGTGATTGGAAAAAAGAAATAGCGAAGCAAGAGCAATCAATTAATAAAATTGACTTAATGTCTTTATCATTTTAACATATTTTCAACATATATATTAATGTTACATATATAATGTAATAGTACTTTGATACTATGCTAAATATTCAAAAATTGAAATCCTTAAGACAAAAGTACTAAAGTTAAATATATTACTTACCAATAAAGATAAGGCTTATCCTTATCAACATTAATATTATTTAAGGGATCCATACGAAACCACGTGTTGAGGGTGAAGCCATTCTGATAAGGCCACTTTGCAATAGGAGGCAATGCAATTGCCTAAAAGGCAATGAAAAAATGATACAAAAGTATCAGTTAAAGATAATGTGACACAAAAACAAATTCAAAATGGATAAAAGACTTAAACGTAAGCCGTGAAACTATAAGCATCTTAGAAGAAAACATAGGCAGCAAGCTTTCCAACATTTGTAGCAGCAATATATTTGCCGATTTATCTCCACCGGCAAATGAAATAAAAGGCAAGATAAACAAATGGGACTATATCAAACTAAAAAGTTTTTGCACAGCTAAAGACAATAAGAACAGAATAAAAAGACAAACCACACAATGGGAGAACATATTCGACAGCACGTCTGGTAAGGGTTTAATAACCAAAATTTATAAAGAATTTATAAAACTCAACACCAGGAACACAAAGAATCCAATCAAAAAATGGGCAAAAGAAATGAATAGAAATTTCTCCAAAGAGGACATACAGACGGCCAATAGGCATATGAAAAAATGCTCAACATCACTAATCATTAGAGAAATGCAAATTAAAACCACAATGAGATATCACCTCACACCAGTCAGAATGGCACTCATCAACAAAACAACACAGAATAAGTGATGGCGAGGATGAGGAGAAAAGGGAACCCTCCTGCACTGCTGGTGGGAATGCAGACTGGTGCAGCCACTGTGCAAAACAGTTTGGAGATTCCTCAAAAAATTAAAAGTCGAACTGCCTTTTGATCCGGCTATCCCACTTTTAGGAATATACCCTATGAACACCATAACACTGTTCGAAAAGAAGAAATGCGCCCCCATGTTCGTGGCAGCATTGTTCACAATAGCGAAGATCTGGAAACAGCCCAAGTGTCCGTCAGAAGACGAGTGGATTAAAAAGCTTTGGTACATATATACTATGGAACACTATTCAGCCATAAGAAATGATGATATCGGATCATTTACAACAAAATGGATGTACCTTGATAACATTATACAGAGTGAAATAAGTAAATCAGAAAAAAAAAAAACTGAGAACAGCATGATTTCATATATAGGTGGGACATAAAAGTGAGACTATGAGACATGGACAAGAGTGTGGTGGTTACGGGGTGGGGGGAGGGAGGGTAGGGTAGGATAGGGAGAAGGGGAGCGGCACAGGGAAAACCAGATAGAAGGTGACAGAGGACAATTTGACTTTGGGTGATGGGTATGCAACACAATTGAATGATAAGATAATCTGGAGATGTTTTCATTGTACATATGTACCCTGATTTATTGGTGTCACCCCATTAAAGTTAATAAAAAAAAAAAGATAATGTGACAATAACAAAAATCAGATACGGATTTTATAGATTAAAAAGTAGTTAAAGGATAAATAGCAGAAAATCATGGAAAATATAAAAATATACTATTATCTTATGTAATAAGATAATATCTTATAAATAACTTAAAAATATTACTGGCTACAGAAACACTACATTTTCAAATACTTGGTGAATGAAGTTTCATCCCTACGTTACATAATAGGTTTCAGACTCCAAGAAGTACTCCTCCAGTTTCACCAATATATAGTTCCTTACACAAAGGCCTCAGAATTTTCAGTTTTTTATGGTTTATGTCAGGCTTTCAATAATATTTCATTTGATTAAAGGAGGTTGACACTTTAAGTTCAAAAACAACTGTGTGAGAGAATGTTAATGGGATTAATATTGAAGATATTTAAGTATTAAGGGACAATGCTCATAATAGTAAAACAAAGAAGGTGAAAGCATGAGATCTACTATTAAGAAAGTTAATCACATGTCAAAATAATGGCAGTGTGAGAGATATCCTTGATCTCTTCTTGAAATTTCAACAATTTGAATAGCTATAATGCAGTGAAGGAACCCTAGCTGGGCTCACAGACTTTCCTGAAAGATCCGTGCACCAAACTGACTAAAGGTGGGAAGTATTGAGAATGGGGGTAGAAGATAATAAGCACTTGCAGTCGGTTCCAGAGAGGAGAGAGGGTTGGCATGACTGAGTCTTCTTCTACCCAGAGGAGTGGTGAGATTGAGGGGAAGAAGAGGAGACACTAAACCAAAGCAGTCAGAATGAGTGGTCACGGCAGTGTTCCCATGGTTTGTATGGAACCTTAAAAAATTCTGAATACCCAAAACAATCCTGAGAAAAAATAATGAAGCTGGAGGTATCAAACAGGCTGACTTTCAATTACCCTACAAAACCTCAATATTCAAACCAGCATTATACTGGCAGAAAAACAGACACATAGACCAATGAAACAGAATTGAAAGCCAAAACAAAACCACATATATTTGTACAAATAATCAACCAAGAAAACAAAAACACATAATAAGGAAGAAAAAAATCTTTTCAATAAATGGTGCTGAGAAAATTGGAAAGCCACATGCAAAAGAATAAAACTTGACTACACTTGTCTCCCTGCAAAAAGATTAATTCAAAATGGATCAAAGGCCTAAATATAAGACCTGAAACAATAAATTACATAGAAGAAAACATAGGTACTAAACTCACAGAACTTGGCTGTAGAGAACAGTTTATGAATTTGACTTCAAAGGCAAGGGAAGTAAAGGAAAAAATGAATGAATTGAACTTTATCAAAGTAAAAAGCTTCTACACAGCATAATAACTGCCAACAAAACAGACAGCCAACCAAGTGGGAGATGATATTTAGAAACAACAGTTCCAATAAGGGGCTAATATTCAAAATATACAAAGAACTCACAAAACTCAGCACAAACAAGCACATAATCCATCTAAAAATTACGGAGAGGACCTGAAAAGACACTTCTCCCAGGAAGACATACAAATGGGCAACAGATATATGAAAAGATACTCATCTTTGCTAGCTATTAGAGAAAAGCAAATCAAAACTACAATGAGATACCACCTCCACATGTTAGATTGGCTCTTATCAACAAGATAGGTAATAACAACTGTCTGAGAGGCTGTATAGAAAAAGATACACTCATTCCCCTGGTGGGAATGAAAACTAGTACAGCTATTATGAAAAAAAGTATGGAGGTTCCTCAAAAATTTAGAAATAAAACTACATTATGACTCAGAAATCTCCCTACTGAATATCTACCATAAAAAGTGACAACATTGATATGCAAAGACACATAAAACCCCATGCTCATGGCAGCATTATTCACAGTGGCCAGGACGTGGAAACAAACAAAGCGTCCTTTGATAGAGGATTGGATAAAGAAGATGTGTTACATATATACTATGGAATGCTACTCAGCTATAAGAAATGATGACATATTGTCATTTACAACGACATGGATGGACCCTGAGAAGATTATACTGAGTGAAATAAGTAAACCAGAAAAACTAAGAACTATATGATTTCACACACAGGCGTCATACAAAATTGAGACTCATGGATATAGAGAAAAGTGAAATGGTTACTATAGAAAGGGGGATCTGGAAAAGGGGGTCGGAGGAAGGGGAATAACGAGGGACTGATATACGGTGACAGAAAATTATTTGACTTTCGGTGATTGATACCCAATATAATTAACAGTTTAAATGCTATAGAAATGTTTACCTGAAACCTATGTACATTTTTTGGTCAATGTCACCTCATTAAATCTAACTTTCTAAATAAGTAACAAAATAAATCTAACCAATGAAATTTGCGACTAAAATGGATTCAGATCCACTCATAAGTAGAAAAGGAATAATATAGCAATCAGTTGAAATTATCAATTACAAAAATCTAGCCATTCTAAGGATAAAGTGAGAAAATGTTTGATTACTTGACTTGATGTCAACAAACACATAAGTTTATCTTCATATGAGTTAGCCAAATTCCTATAATCCATTATGATCCTATAACTGATCCAGTCCCCCAAATAGATTTTTCATATGGCTAAAAGAATAATGACCTTTCGCAAATGTAAGATAGCTTCGATATTAAAATCTTCTGCATACAGAACAAAGCTGAAGTGTCTCCAGGTTTTATAAGAATCTTCAAACACCCTACGGCTCGATCAAACCCTGTTTATTTACTTCCTCTATTTTACCCTACATTCCAAAGCATACCTAAATATGACAGCCCAACATTTTCTGGTACAACTCTCCTTTTGGTAGATGATATTGGTTCTGTTCAAAAGACTTCTTCCAGCAAAATCAGAATCATCTATCAACACCAAGATCTACTGTCACACTTTCCTGGACTTCATTTGAGCTTAGTTTCACTTTTCATTGTTTTCCCATAGCACTTAGAACCGAACTCTACAGTAGTTTACTGTAAAAAGCTTGTTTTTGCATCTGTGTAGTCATTAGGTTACCACAAGAGTAAGGAATAGCCTGACCAGGCAGTGGTGCAGTGGATAGTGTTGGACTGGGATGCTGAAGACCCAGGTTCTAGACCCCAAGGTCGCCAGCTTGAGCGTGGGCCCATCTGGCTTGAACAAAAAGCTCACCAGCTTGGATCCAAGGTCGCTGGCTCCAGCAAGGGGTTGCTCAGTCTGCTGAAGGCCCGTGGTCAAAGCATGTGTGAGAAAGCAATCAATGAACAACTAAGGGGTTGCAATGACAATGAAAAACTAATGATTGATGCTTCTCATCCCTCTCCGTTCCTGTCTGTCTGTCCCTATCTATCCCTCTCTCTGACTCTCTCTCTGTCCCTGTAAAAAGAAAAAAAAAAGAGTAAGGAATATAATTTAAACTCCCAGCATGTGACATCAGACAGAAAACATTCATTATGTGGTCAATGAAAAATCTCAAGTTGGCAAAGATTTTTAAGTGCTTTCTTTAAAAATAAAAATAAGAGAGATTCCAAGATGGCAATGGAGTAGACTAACGTTCAAACTGCCACCTCCCAGGACCAAATTGGATTATAACTTAAGAACAACCATCTTGAAAAACCAACTTTGGACAAAATGAAGAGGAGTCTATAACCAAGGATCACAGAAGAAGACCCACTGAGACTGGTAGAAAGGGCAGAAACACAGAAAGGGCTGCACCACTCCCAAGAACAAGGGGCAGCTGAGGGTCCTGAAGGACTCTCACTATGGGAAGGTTTGTCCTAACAAGGAGGGTCCTGAGCCCTAGGCCAGGTGCCCCAGCCAAGAGTTCCAGATCCTAGAAAATACAGCCACACAGCATCTGGCGGTGAGAAGAGCTGAGGTTTCTGTCTGCAAGAAAGAGACGGTGCTCTCGGAGACACGGGCTCCATCATAAAGGGCCAGCACAGAAAATCTCGTTCACAACCACTCACCCGGGGCTCCGGCAAAGAGAGGGCTAAGAGGACTAGAGTTGTGTGAGGAGAGTGTGAAGTTGGTGGCCTAGGGAAAGACAGTGTGAGGGGTGGGCTCTGGAACCCGTGCTGAGTCATTCTCCAATACAGCAGTTGCCATCTTTGGGTGAAGCTGTCCCTTCTGAGTGGCATCAGCCTAGGGTAAAGAAACAGCTCTGCCCCCGTAAATAACTCCTGCCCCAATCATAGAAACTAAGTTGTGCTGAGAAGCCAGGAAGCAGAGAATCCGTCATTAACTCAGTTTTCTGGCATTGACTCCAGAGCTTTCCTGCCGCACACTCCTGCATCTAAGACTGGTGCTGCTGCCTCATGAGAGACTCAATAGAAACTGTCCAGACTGTGGTCAAACCACATCTCTGGGTCTCGAGGCCATACCCACCAGACTCCTGGTGGGCACACTCTACTAAGGTCCATGAAAAAAGTCTAGACAGACTGACACTTTAGGCCAAGCCACACCCTCCACCCTTCCTAATCAGTGAATTGTGGCAGGTTAAGGACTCTACCAGAAGATTTTTCAGTGGCCAAGCCCTACAGCAGCCAGCAGAGACTTCAGGAGGCAGGACTCAAGAAACCTTGATCTTTTAAGTGAAACTTCTCCCAGGCCCTGTGTGGGAAAAGCTAACCTAGGTTTGTGGCATGGTATTTCCATGTGCACCTGAGCCCAGCAGAGGCAGCCACAAACTCTGGATTCCTTGTAGCTCCAAGCAGATTGCTGCGGGCCAGTCACGGGCAGTGTCTCCCACTGGTCTGCACTGGGTTCCTGCTAGGGAGGCCCAGGGATGATAAAACCAGTTGCCCGCTGTGGAGAGTATTGGTTCAGGACCTAAAAACTTTTGCTAGAGTGGTATTACACCTGGCCCAGCTGAGATGAAATCTGCTCGCTGTGATCAGCACTGGCACAGTGGTGCATGTGCATTGGATAGAATGGAACTTCACAGTTCGCCAGGCGGGGTACTGGATATACTGCCCCGATGGACTAGATTCCACAGGGAAAAGGGAGAGAAGCTTAGAGCATGAACATTTAAAGTGTGGGTCCCTACGAGCCTATTGTTGGGTCTGGTTGGTGAGAACACTCTCTCAGTATTCCTCCCTGAGACCAGGATCTTACCAGCTAAAAGAACTTCTGCAGAGGGGACTGTCAGCCTCTCTCAATCTGAACCTGCTTCTCAGATTGCAGGGGAGAAATAAAATTTGAGTATCCAGCAGTGGCTGAGGGATTAGGCACTGGAGTAGGCCACTTCCCCGTATTGAGCTCCTGACCAGCAGACCTTTAAAGCAGGGGTTCCACTAAAGTTGTATTCCCAATCCTAGTTGATAATGGATGTTGATAATGAAAACCTAAATAAAGAGATAGCAAGCATCAAAAAGGACATTGAAATCATAAAAAAGAACCAGTAAGAAATGACAAATACTATCAAAAATGAAGACTGCATAAAAGGAATCAACAGTATTCTGCATGAAGCAGAGAATCAAATCAGCAATTTAGAGGACAAGATAAATGAAAACAAAGAAACAGAGCAGCAAAAATAAAAAGAGGCTCAAAAATACTAAGGAAACTCCAAGAGAGCTCTGTGACAACAGGAAGAGGAACAATATCCGCATCATAAGGGTTCCTGAAGAAGAGAATGAACAAGGAACAAAGAACCTGTTTGAAGAAATCATAGCTGAAAATTTCCCTACATTAATGGAAGAAAGAGTCACACAAGTTCAAAAAGTACAGAGATTCCCAATAAGAGGAACCCAAAGAGGCCTACACCAAAAGACATCAAAATTAAAATGCCATGGATAAGACACAAAAAAGAAGACTAAAAACTGCAAGAGAAAGGCAGTTAATTACCTAAAGAGAGCAACCCTAAGGATGACAACTGATTTCTCAACAGAAACAATTGAGGTCAGAAAGGATTAGAAAGAAATATTCAAAGCAATGCAAAACAAGAACTTACAACCAAGATTACTTTAATCATCAAGGCTATCGTTCAAAATTGAAAGAGAAACAAACAGCTCTTCCCCCCCAAAAAAAGGACTCAACGAATCCATTACAACCAAAGCAGTACTGCAAGAAATGTTAAGGGGCCTGCAGCAAAAAGAGCAAAGGAAAAAAGAAATCAAGGGAAAGAGGATTGTAGATTTAAAGAATGAAATGGCAATAAATAAGTAAATATCAATAATAACCTTAAATGTAAATGGATTAAATGCTCTAATCAAAAGACATACGGTAGCTGCATGAATAAGAAAACAGAATCTGTACATATACTGTCGACAACAGACCCACCTCAGGACAAAAGATACACATAGACTGAAAGTGAAAGGATATAAAAAAGTATTTCATGCAAATGGAAATGAAAATAAAAGCTGGAGTAGCAATACTTATATCTGAAAAAATAGACTTTTAAACAAAACTATGGTAAAGGATTAAGAAGGTCAGTACACATAATGATAAAGGGAGCAATCCAATAGGAGGTTATATCCATTGTAAATATTTATGTGCTTAATATAGGAGCACCTAAATATACAAAGCAGATTTTGATGGACAAAAAGGGTGAGACTGACAGCAACACAATAATAGTAGAGGAATTTAATACCCTACTAACATCAATGTATAGATCCTCCAGACAGAAAATTAAAAAACAGCCTTAAATGACACTCTAGATCAACTGGATTCAGTTGGTATATTCAGAACCTTTCACCCCAAAGCTGCAGAATATACACTCTTTTCAAGTGCTCATGTACTTTCTCTAGGATAGAGCACATGTTAAGACACAGAAAAATCTTAATAAATTTCAGAAGATTGAAATCATATCAAGCATCTTCTCTGATCACAATGGTATGAAACTAGAAATCAACTACAATAGAAAAACTGAAAAACATTCAAAAACTTAGGAGGCTAAATATCATGTTAATAAATAACAAGTGGGTTAACAATGAGATCAAAGAAGAAATAAAAAATTTCTTTGAAAGTAATGAAAATGAACATACAACAACTCAAAATCTAAGGGATACAGCGAAAGAAGTCCTGAGAGGGAAGGTCATAGCATTACAGACATACCTTAAGAAGCAAGAAAAAGCTCAAATAAACAATATAAATCTGCAACTAAAATAAGTAAAAAAAAAAAAGAACAAAATATAAAGGCCAGAGGAAGTAGAAGGAAGGACATAATAAAGACCAGAGTGGAAATAAATGACATACAGGTTTAAAAAAATACAACAGATTAATGAAACAAAGAGCTGGTTCTTTGAAAACTTAAACAAGACTGACAAACTTTTAACCGGACTCATAAAGAAAAAAAGAGAGAGGACTCAAATAAATAAAACTAAAAATGAAAGTGTAGAAGTAACAATTGGCACTGCAAAAATATACAGGATTGTAAGAAAATACTATGAAGATCTATAAGCTAAAAAATTGGAAAACCAAGGGGAAATGGATAAATTACTTAAAACATACAATCTTTGGAAACTCAATCTGGAAGAATCAGAAAACCTAAACAGATTGATTATAACAAAGGAAATGGAAACAGTTATCAAAAAACTCCCAGCAAACAAAGCACTCAGACCAGATGGCTTCACAGGTGAATTTTACCAAACACTCAAAGAAGAATTAACACCTATTCTTCTCAAGTTATTTCAAAAAATTGAAGAGGAGGAATGACATCCAAGCTCCTTTTAAGAGGCAAGCATTGTTCCCATTCCAAAACCAGGTAAAGACTCATCAAAGAAAGAAAACTATAGGCCAATAACCCAGATGAACATAGATGTTAAAATTCTTAACAAAATATTAGCAAACCAGATCCAGCAATACACCAAAAAGATCATACATCATGATCAAGTGAGATTTATTCTGGGGATGCAAGGCTGGCACAATATGCATAAATCAATCAATGTGACTCATCACATAAAAAAAGATAAAATCACAATATTATATCAATAGATGCAGAAAAAGCAGTTGATAAAATCCAGTACCCATTTTCGATCAAAACTTTCAGCAAAGTGGGAATACAGGGAACATACATCAACTTAATAAAAGCCATCTATGACAAAATCACAGCCAACATCATACTCAATGGGCAAAAATTAAAAGCAATACCATTAGGATCAGGAACAAGACAAGGGTGCCTCCCCCTTTTCAGCACTCTTATTCAACATACCTCTGGAAGACTTAGCCAAAACAATCAAACAAGAAGAAGAAATAAAAGGCATACAAATTATAAAAGATGCAAAACTATTATTATTTGCTGATGACATGATATGGTACATAAAAAACCCTAAAGTTTCAGTCAAAAAATTACCAGACATAATAAATTTCGAAAGGTGGCATGATATAAAATTAATACTCACAAGCCAGTGGCATTTTTATACACTGACAGTAAATTGCAGAAAGAGAAATTAACTAAACAACCCCTTCAGTAATGCAACAAAAAGAATAAAATACCTAGGAATAAATTTAACCAAGGTAATAAAAGACTTGTACTCGAAAATTTTTAGAACATTAAAAAATGAAATCAAGGAAGATACAAACAAGTGAAAGCACATACCGTGTTCATGTACAGGAAGAATAAATATCATTAAAATGTCTATACTACCCAAAGCAATCTATAAATTCAATGCAATTCCTATTAAATTACCAATGTCATACTTCAAAGATATAGAACAAGTATTCCAAAAAGTCATATGGAACCAAAAAAGAACACAAATAGCCTCAGCAATCTTGAAAAAGAAGAATAAAGTGGGAGGTATCACACTTCCTGTTATCAAGTTATACTACAAAGCCATTGTACTCAAAACAGCTTGGCATAAGAACAGGCATACAGATCAATTGAACAGAACAGAGAACCCAGAAATAAAACCACACCTTTATGGTCAATTGATATTTGACAAAGGAGTTAAGAGCATATAATGGAGTAAAGACAGTCTCTTTATTAAGTGATGTTGAGAAAACTGGAGTGATACATGCAAAAAAATGAAACTACACCACCAACTTACACCATTCACAATAATAAACTCAAAATGGATAAAAGATTTAAATATAAGTTGCGAAACCATAAACATCTTGGAAGAAAATATAAGCAGTGAACTCTCCAATATCTCTCATAGCAATATTTTTGCCAACAGATCTCCAAGGGCAAGTGAAATAAAAGGACAAAATAAGTAAATGGACTATATCAAACTAAAAGTTTTGCACAGCAAAGAACACCATGAACAAAATAAAAAACAACCGACACAATGAAAGAACACATTCGCCAATACGTCTGATAAGGAGTTAATAACTAAAATTTGGAAAGAATTTCTAAAACAATCCAATTAAAAAAATGGGCAAAGGAACTGAATAGATGCTTCTCCAAAGAGGACATACAGATGGCCAATAGGCATATGAAAAAATGTTCCATGTCATTAATCATCAGAGAAATGTAAATTTAAACCACAATGAGATACCACGTCAGACCTCTCACAATGGCATTCATTAACTAAACAACAAAAAATAAGTGCTGGGAGGATATGGAGAAAAGGGAACCCTCCTGCACTGCTGGTGGGAATGAAGACTTGTGCAGCCACTGTGGAAAACAGTATGGCATTTCCTTAAAAAATTAGAAATGGAACTTTTGACCCAGCTATCCCAAATCACTGATTCAAAAGAAGAAATGCACCCCCATGTTTACTGCAGCATTGTTTACAAAAGCCAAGATCTGGAAACAGCCCAAGTGTCCGTCAGGGGACAAGTAGATTAAAAAGCTGTGGTACATATACACCATGGAATACTAAACAGTAGTGAAAAACAAGGAAATTTTACCTTTTGCAGTGGCATAGATGGACCTAGAGATTATTATGTTAAGTGAATTAGGCCAGGGAGCAAAAGAAAAATATCATATGATCTCACATGTGGAATCTAATGAACAAAGTGAACTGAGTAACGGAATAGAGGCAGAGGTGGGGTCACAGGGAGCAGAGGAACAGCAGTCAGAGGGAAGGGGGAATGAGGGAAGGAATTAGAGAAGGTGAGGGATTACTGAAATCATATATACATAACACATAGATACAGATAACAAAACAGCAAATCCAGAAAAAAAGGGGAGAACAGAGTTAGGGGAGGGGAACAAAGGGGGTATAATGGGGGTCATGTGATTGGGGAGTGAGGGTGTTACATTGAGTGAGACACTTGAAGCGATGTTAACACAATAAATTATAATTAATAAAAGTATATATAATAAAAATAAAATTTCCATTAAGAATCAAACTCTGAAAAATAAATAAAATTTTTTCATAAAATGCCCTTTCATGTTTTAATGTTTAAGAAGTCAGTTCAGGAAGTCTAATAATCAATATAGCTTTTCTTGACTTTCTAAAAAGAAAAATATTTTACTTTATTAAATTTTGTTTGCTAGTAAAATGCAATTCTTTCCAAGTTTAGCACTAGCTAACAATTCCATTTTCACTAAATCACACTTCACTTATTGCAGTTGCTTTAGAGTACTAAGATAAACATGAGAAATACTGATTGAAGAGTGAAGTGGCCTGACCAGGCAGTGGCGCAATGGATAGAGCATCGGATTGGGATGCAGAAGACCCAGGTTCAAGACCCCGAGGTCACCAGCTTGAGCACGGGCCCATCTGGCTTGAGCAAAAGCTCGTCAGCTTGGACCTAAGGTCACTGGCTCCAGCAAGGAGTGGCTCGGTTTGCTGAAGGCCGGCGGTCAAGGCACATGTGAGAAAGCAATCAATGAACAACTACGGTGTCGCAACAGCAACGAAAAACTAATGATTGATGCTTCTCACCTCTCTCTCTGTTCCTGTCTATCTGTCCCTATCTATCCCTCTCTCTGACTCTTTCTCTGTCCCTGTAAAAAAAAAAAAAAAAAAAAGTGAAGTGAATTTACAAAATTATATAAAGTACTTAACAAAAATGTTAATTTGTTAACATGTATGGATTTCACCTGGCACAGAGTCAGACTCCAGACTTCAAGGCTTGTACCCACACCAGCACTCCCAGGGTACTTCCCATTGGGAAGCAGGGCCTTAGGACAGCACTGTCACTGGAGCATCAAAACCATTCAGGACTCTCGCCCACTCCTTTCCTCATCCTGTTATTCCAAATACCCAAGCAATCTCTTAACCCAACCAAGCCTTAGCCCTTTCTATGTCATAAGTCTCATCATCCAGTCTACTGGGCTCTACGCTAGAATATAAACTGGGGGACACAGGAAAGAATTTGAGATGAGCTGCCCTTCAAATTTTTCAGACCTATTTCACAACTAAATAAAAGATATGTGGTTCAAAAGATCATTGATTATTATCATCACAGTAAGATTGAGAGAGCCCTGAATCACATACAGCTGCAAACAGTGAAACAAAATACAAGACAAAAAAATGAAAATTTTACAAAAGAAAATAAATAATCATAGCCTTCGGTGTTGCTACAACTAGTACCAAACACCTGAGAAGCTCTAGAATAGCATTATTGTCAGTTCCATTTCAGACTTCCAATAATTCCATAGATAAAGATCTTTATTTTAGCCAATATCTTCAACAAAATTAAAGGTAGTCTCTTAAATTAAATGCATAACAGCCAGAATAACTGTGTTAGAGACCTGAAATCTCCCATGTCTAAAGGGTACTCATCAACCTGATCAGGCACAGTGGATAGAGCATCGAACAGGGACACGGGAGGATCCAGGTTCGAAACCCCGAGGTCACCACCTTGAGCACGAGTTCATCCGGCTTCAGCACAGTCGCCGGCATGAGCGTGGGATCATAGATATGACCCCATGGTCGCTGGCTTGAGCCCAAAGGTCACTGGCTTGAGCCCAACGTCACTGGCTTGAGCAAGGGGTCACTCGCTCTGTTGTAGCTCCCCGGTCAAGGCACATATGAGAAAGTAATCAATAAACAACTAAGGTGCCACAAGGAAGAATTAATGTTTCTCATCTCCCTCCCTTTTTGTCTATCTGCCCTATCTGTCCCTCTCTCTGACACACTCTCTCTGTCAAGAATTAAAAAAAGAGGGTATTCATCAACCTCCTGCTCCTAGTTATGTACCAACCAAAACCTTCAATACAGTATATACTGCATCTCTGGTGTTTTTCAACCCTTTTTATCTAATGCATAATGCACACACCTTCCCTTGAGCAATGCTCAAAAGTGCACTTTATATAGTACTGCCTTACATGGAACCCAGGCCTGATTACTTCCAAACCATTTGTGCCTAATCTTATCAATTTTATTTGATTCCCATGGTTTGCCCTTTGAACTACCCTTGTGGTTTTGGACTTACAATACCTTCACATATCAACCATATTTCCTTTTACAATATTTTGGTACCCACAATTAAATGTCTATTGTTGTGCCCAATGAGTCTATAGGATCACAAGCCTTCAGTTTCATGGTCTAGATGACTCCAAAATCTTAGTTCTTATCTATAGCAATTGCCAAAATTAATTTTTTGATATTCAAATGGGTTGCTTCCAGTAAACTATTTCAGTGAATGTAAAAGCACATTATTTCCTAAGTTAAGCACATTTATGAAATGGATCATAACCATAAACAATAAATCTCGTAATTTTTCCGTATTGGTCTTACAGCATACACCTTTACATAAAACCACTGTAGAATGCAATTAACTCTATGAATGAGCAAATGTTACCAATTTGATAACAGAGAGGCATCTCTACAATGCAAAACACAATTCAGAAGGACTAGTATGTATGGTTATTTTGGAGAAAAAATAAGCAATGTCATAATTAGTTATCCAAAGGCATTGCTAGCAGCAGGGATCCAAATAGTATGTGCCTGCTTGTTATTAAGATGCCACTGTTACATGCTCATTCAGAAGCAGATTATCAGAAACACTGGAAGAGTGAGAATTTTTTAAGTCAACTCCTATCTGAAATTTTAACAGTTCAATGGTAGAAGT
Organism: Rhynchonycteris naso; assembly: GCA_037038555.1. NCBI lineage: Eukaryota > Metazoa > Chordata > Mammalia > Chiroptera > Emballonuridae > Rhynchonycteris > Rhynchonycteris naso. The sequence continues at coordinate 110,688,807 of CM072998.1, read as the reverse complement.
AACATGGCTGGAAATAAGCCAATCTGTTGTTAAATAAACCCTGGACTTACAGTCAGATAAATTTTGGTTCAGACTGTGGCCCAGTTTACGATCCTGAACAATGTTACTTGTTGAATCTCAGTTTCCTCAAGTGATGTAACAGTGATATTTACATAGCTTGTATAACTAAAATGAAATAAATCAGTAAAAATTTTTAGTTCCTTCTCAGGTTCCTACTCTATTCAGAATAAATTACTGATCCAAACTATCTGACCTGAAAATAAGTGATGCAGAGAAAGCCAGGCTGTGGGTGGGGTTGGTAAATAATGTAACTCCATCAAATCCGTGAACAAAAAAAAATTCAAACATACACTACTAACATTTAAATAAAATCATGTCTGTATATGTGTGTGTAAAATGTATTACATATTGATTAAAAATACTCATAGGTTTCAGGCATTTAGTGGTCAAGTGGCTAAAATCAGAATGAGTTGCAACCTAACTCAGGCAATTCAGGCAATTTATTAAGTTATTCACTCTGTTTTAGCTCAATTCTAATTCCATACATAAGACAGCACTGTGCTTTCATTTCTGTCAAAACACTTGGCTCTTGTTTTTCACCCTTCAAACTAAGATTTACCAGATGTCAGACTCATAACAGTTTTTTAAGTTAAAAATGAATATATGTATGTAAATAAACTGTCACATCTATGAAAACCTCAATTCCCTTAGGGACAATGACAGTGTTCTTCACAAACCATATGACATTTAAAATTACTTCCCTCTGGAAAGTGACTTCTAACTTCCTATTTTTGTTTGGCAATAGGTGGACACTATAACTTTAAGATCAGTAACAAAGTGTTAAAGCAAAGAGATAAAATTAAAGAAATGGTAAATCAAATGGGAGATAGCAAGTACATTCAGTACTAATAACCAAAGAGTGCTTACTTAAATGGTGTATTACTTCATTACAGATTCACTATAACTCTATTCCATTATAAAGTGCTAATATTTTGTATAAAGTCAGTCAAGAAACATTAAGGGTCTAGTTCTCCTCAGCAATGAACTACAGAATCCGGAAAGTAAAACCAGTTCTCCTAGTCAAGAATTATTCAGTCTCTACAATGCTACCATGCAGAAAAAATGATGAAATCAAACAGACTGAGAAACCTAGTTCTTTGGAAAAAAACAACAAAATGAATAAACTTACAGCTAGAGTGACCAGAAAGAAAATACAGTATCAGAAATTAAAGAGACTGATTTCTGGTGGTGGCACAGTGGATAGAGCATCAGACTGGGACGCAGAGGACCCAGGTTCAAACCTTCGATGTCACCAGCTTGAACATGGGCTCATCTGGTCTGAGCAAGGCTCACCAGCTTGAAACCAAAGTCGCTAGCTTGAGCAAGGGGTCATTCGGTCTGCTGTAGCCCCCCCTGTCAAGGCACATATGAGAAAGCAATCAATGAACTAAGGTGCCGCAACGAAGTATTGATGCTTTTCATCTCTCTCCCTTCCTGTTTGTCTGTCCCTATCTCTGTCTCTCTCTGTCTCTGTCACAAAAAAATAAAAAAAGAAATAAGAGGCATCACTCTACATACCCTACAGATATTTCTCTCTCTCCCTCTCTCCCCCTTCTCTCTTTCTCTCCTCTCTAAAAATGGAATAAATAAAGTCTTAAAAAAAAGAATAAAAGCCATATAATGATTTCAATAAAATCAGAAAAAGCATGTGACAAAATTGAACACTGATATCTGGAATTTTAAAAATTCCAATAAATAGAGATAAAAAGGAATTTCCACCACATGACAAAGGAGATGTCTTAATACCTACTAATAAAAACATACTAATGATGAAATATTTAATGCTTTCCCTAAGACTGAGATTAAGTCAAGAGTGTTACTTTTACTCAACATTGTACGAAAGGTCCTAGCCAGTGCAGTAAGGCAATGAAAGGAACTAAAAAGGCATACTGGTTGTAAAGTAAGAAACAAGACTGGCTTTCTTCACAGACAAAGTTCTTTTCCTTATGAGTAATCCTAAAGCATTTAATAAAAATAAGAAAAAAAAAAAGCTGCTAGAACTAGTGAGTACCAAGGTCTCAGCATATAAAGCCAATATACAAAAACATCCCCAGCATTTTCATTTACTAGCCAAAAGCCATATGTAATATGAAGGAATAAATGTAACAATGACTTTTTAGGACTTATATGCTAAAAACTACAAGGTACTGAAAAATCAAAGAACAGAGTAGGAAATAAAGGAAGAGGTATACTTTGTTAATGAGCTGAAAGACTCAACAGCGTTGAGATCTGTTACCTCCAAATTGTTCTATAGGTTTAACACAATACATCAAAATCACAGCCAGCTTTCTTTAATATTTGACCAGTTTATTCACAATGTATATGGAAATGCAAACAATTTAGTGTAACAAAAATTATTTTCTGGCACACAGGAGAAGTGCCGAAATGCTTCTCTACCCTTTCCCCTCTCCTCCCTCTCTCTCTCTTCCCCTTCCACAGCCAAGGCCCCAGTGGAGCAAAAGTTGGCCTGAGTGCTGAGGAAGGCTCCCTGGCCTCTGCCTAATACACTAGAATGACTCAGGCCGCAACAGAGCAACACCCCAGATGGGCAGAGCATCACCCCCTGGTAAGCATGCCGGGTGGATCCCAGTCAGGTGCATGCGGGAGTCTGTCTGACTGCCTTACCACTTCTAACTCTGGAAAAAAAAATATTATTTTTTAAATGAAAGACAAATTTGGAGTACTTATACTACCTGACTTCAAGAACTACTATACAGCTACAATAAAAAAGATAATGTGATATTGGCATAAAGATAGCTATATAGGACAAAAGGGAAAAAACCAGAAAGTTCAGATAGTTCTTTTCACGTTTGATTATGTCGCGCTTTTCTCAGAAACTATCTCTTCAACAAACAGGAAATAATTCACTATTCATCTACAATACAAAAGAACCTCCAACCCTCCCTCAAACAATATCTTTTAAATTCACACAAAAAGGATCATAGACCTAAAACAACATAACTCTTAGTAAAAAGACTATGAGAAAAATAATGTCGTGACTTTGGTTTCTTCTATTACAGAAGTTTATGCCATAAAAGAAAGATTGTAAATTAACATTGAAATTCAAATCTTTTATACTTTAAGAAATACTGTTAAGAAAATAAGATATACCATAAATTGAGAATAATTACTTGACAAATACATACCTGACAAATTAACTTACACTTCAAATATACAATTAACTCTTAGGATAATAAGACAATCAATTTTTGTAAATAAACAGAAGATTTGAACACAAGCACTACAAAATAAAATATATAACAGGCCAAAAACACATGGAAAAAATTCTCAACATTATTAATCATGAGAGCAATACATAATTAAAACTATAATGAAGTACCACTACATAATCATTGAAATAACTCAAATTTTAAAAATGGACAGTGACCAGGATGCATTATCTATCAGGATATTCATATACTGCTGATAGAAATGCAATGCAAAATTTTTCACTATGAAAAGTAATTTGCCTGTTTCTCGAAAAATGAAACACACAACACAAACAGCAGAAATCCTGCTCTTACGCATTTACTCAAGAGAGTAAAGCATTCCCATAGACCTAGTAAAAGCCCAAACTGAAAACACAAATGCCCATCAACTAGTCAATGGCTAAGTTAGTTGTGGGATATACACAGAATACTACTCAGAATAAAAAAAAAAAAATGGATAAACTACCGAGAAGCTAGAACATAAATAACTTCAAAAGCATATAATAAATAAAATAAGCCTGACAAAAGTACTACACAGTGTGTGATTTTAATTATATGTGTTCTAAAAAAGACAGAGTTAAACAACCACAAAATAAATCAGAGGTTGAAAGGGGAGGCCTGGAAAAAGGATTGGCTTCAAACACAAAAAATTGGGGGGGAGGGTGATGGCATTGTTCTAAATCATGACTGTGGTAGTCGTTACCAAACTATTCAAAATTTATCAAACTATACTTTTGAATTAGTAAATTTTATTATATTTAAATTATGCCTTCATAGAGCTGTCTTTCAAATACATAAAATAGATAAGTAAAAATAAACATACGTATTTCAAACTTACCGCAGCACTACAACCCGGGAAATTGAAAAAAGTATCAGGGCCATGTCTCTGTGGCATCTGATTAAGAACTGATAATAATTTTACTGCATGTCTTGGCTGAGGAAACAAGAAAAAAGAAATGGCATTGTACAAATTTAGCAAAGATACCTAATATATCATGTTAGACACTGAATTATTTTTCTAACTAGAGAGAAAATTAATTTTAAATCATGTAACTGTTTAAGATGAACAATTTCCATTACAAATTCAAGTTTATAGCTCTCCAGAGACAAACGATTAAACATTAAGTATTAATGTACTGATATCGGTAGCTCTTCCTCTGACCACAGCTTACCCAGATTCCACTCTCTCCGCGAAGCATGCTGAACAAGAGCTTCAACTCCTTGACAGTGATGCTGTAGCTGGCAAGAACCCCCAACATATCAACTAGAAGATCTTCAAAGGAAAATAAAGTTATTCTGAACTCTAGTCATGAGGGAGCCATCTGTCAAGATAATATGCTTTTTAAAAGAACAGAAGTTATCAAGTGTAATTTCAACATATATGTATAATAATATAGCTAAAATCCTCATGAATAGTCATTCCAATTAATTTTAAGTCATCAAAAAAATCTCACCAAAATGTTATATGTAAGTTCTAGAAATTTTCCACATCAGTTATACCATTCCAATTTTCTTAGAAAATACATAAAATAAATTTTTATAAGTTCCCAGAATACACACACACACACACACACACACACACACCTGCTGTCTGCAGGGAAAGGTAGGCCAAAATATGCAAAGGCACAATGACTTAACACAATGTTATTTTCAATATGGTTATTTTCAAATGAAAAACTGATAGCCCAACATATTTTCTTTTGGGAAATGATTTTGAACTATTTTTTGGCACATTAACAACAATTTTGAGCACTAACCCCTTACCTGGCATTATTCCAAGAGGTGTATATGTGTGTGTGTATATATATATTAACTTCACAAATCCTCATAACAGGCCTGCCTATAAGGTAAATAATACTATCCCTTCTAAAAATAAAGAAAGTGCCGCATAGATAATCACATTTGCCACGAACACACTCTATTTAACCAGTGCTAAAGTCAGGATTCAAACCTAGGAAGTATGGCTTCAGAGTCCTCACTTTTACCCAAGAGTCTTTAAATAGAAGTATCACTGGGACCTATTATTAGTGATATCCATTATGGTGATGTGCTTTTCTGTGCATATAAGAGACACACCAGCTCACCAAATAATAAAAAAATATATATGCATTTAATTTCTTGTCCCTGATTACTTCCTCATCTCTAAAACTTTGTGAGTCATACTTCTATCAATTGTTTTTGTAAGAAATTAAACATCTAAATATATTATCTTCATTTTTGTAATTTTTTAAACACTTCCTAAGAATCAAAGATACTACAGAAGTTATTATACTCAAAATGCATATACAGTCTAAAAAGTAAATCAATTAATTTAAGATTAGGTTTGGGTAAGTTGAAATAATAAGTTATTGATATATAAAATATATTACCCAATATCAGAAAGTTTAAAAATATTTATCATAAATTTCAAAATAGAAATTTAATTGGATATTTTCATCAATAATCAATTACCTAATTCTCACTTCCAGTCACAACAAGTAAAGAATCTGATAAAATTGTGACAGTGGATATGCCATTTCTGAGAAAGAATTTTTAATGAAATGTTTCATCATTCAAGTAACAAAAACGTTCACAGTTACTACATATTAGAAGATATGTTTCCATACAAGAATTCTAGATAAAAATCAAGCATCTGAAAATTCTAAAAGCAGTTTTAAACAGTCAGCTTCAATGGCAACCTTCACAGATTTCTTAGATTTACCTACAAATACCTTTTTGAACTATGTAATTCTATTTCCAAATCTTTATCTCACCTATGTATGTCACAAAAAATGATCTATTAAATTTATATTCAATTACATAATCATTAAATTTTCTTATTTACTGTGCATATAACATAACCAAGCAGCACAATTTAATTTTATAACAGGGGTTTTTTTTTTGTTCTGAACAACCAGATTTTTAGAGAAGATAAAAATACTAAAACTGCCTGACCAGGTGATACGCAGTGGATAGAGCGTCAGACTGGGATGCGGAAGATCCAGGTTCGAGATCCCGAGATCGTCAGCTTGAGCGCGGGCCCATCTGACTTGAGCAAAAGCTCGCCAGCTTGGACCAATGTTGCTGGCTCCAGCAAGGGGTTGCTCGGTCTGCTGAAGGCCCGCGGTCAAGGCACATGTGAGAAAGCAATCAATGAACAACTAAGGTGTCGCAACGGCAAACGAAAAACTAATGATTGATGCTTCTCACCTCTCTCTGTTCTTGTCAGTCTGTCCCTATCTATCCCTCTCTCTGTTCCTGAAAATAAATAAATAAATAAATAAATAAATAAATAAATATTTTTTTAAAAATCATGCTTGCAAAAATACTAAAACTATAAAATTCTCTTATCAATTTATTCTACCTTCTAGTGATACCTTCACATTATTAAATAAAAAGTATTTCTTTGAACTTAACATGCTACAAAATATTCAGAGTGAAAATTTAGTTGTGTTCTCCTACTCCTGGTGCTTCATCAGTATGTTATCTAAATTTTCATTTCACTACTGGAAAGTAAGGAAGAAGTATTTTTCTCACACTTAAAATAACAAACAGTAAAAATTTTGTGTTATCATGAGAACAAAGAATACGAGAATTAAGCTTTACATAATATAAGCAGGTAAAGATATGATTCTATGGTTCTATCACACTATCACCTTCAATCTCAATGCTCATCAAATATGTACCTGTAACCACTACATATGTTACTGTTGCTCACTTTGCAAAATGCATTTTATAAAGTGGTAGCCACTTTACTATTGACAAAAAGAAAAAGAAAAAAGAAAGAAATTAAGGGCTTAAATCCAAAAAAGTATTCTAAGACTATGCAATCTTCAATATAATATGTGTACATATAAGTTTATACAAATAAATTCTTACTAAACAATGCTAGAATTTACAGAAATGGTACAACTACATTAAAAAAGATGTTTTGTTTGAATCTAATTTTTTTCAAAGTGAATCATTAGTAACAAATATAGAGGATGCTAAGTTATTCTAAATGTAGATGCTACTTTAAAAGCAATTATAAATTATTCAATGTACTCTTTAAGAAAAACTTTTCATTCTTTCTTGATTTATGTTTTGCTCTACTACTATTTATTAAAACATAAACCAAAATATCATAATGAATTTTCTACTCTGAAGAACCAAATAGGACATTGTGAGGAGTCACACTAACACATTTTTTTCACACTAACACTTTTAGAATTATGAAAACTCAAGTGAGAAGAAACTTATGCTAAAGATTCAGGGCTTAAGAGAATCATTTAAACTCTAAACTTATTTTCTGGGACCATCTTTCAAACAACTTACACTTCAGAGCATCTAACCAAAAAGGAAATGACCTTGCAGTAAGGTTAAGAATTGGTGGCGAAGAATCACAGACTTCAAAGTTATTACTGGAAATAACATATAATAAGCATAATAATTAATATTTTATCTTAAAATTTCATGCAAATTTTATATTCTATTCCACAATATATCTGTTTATTTTCATACAAATCTTTCTCCTAAAATCAAGCAAAGTGGACACTTCCAAAAAAATAAAACAAGCTTATTATTCTAAGACTTGTGGTCCTCCTGCCAGTTCCATGTGTACCAAATTAAAGAGCACAGGGTTCCAAAATTTGATAAAGTGCCCATTATACAGAAATACAATAAGTACTGTTTTCAATTACGTTAAAGTTTAATTACTACATAGAAAGTACAGTCTATTTTTCTGATAGATTTCATAACTTATTTCACATTATTGATATTTTCTAAAACCTGGAAGAGCAAAATTAGTAATTATTTTGTCTAATACAGAAGAAGTCACGATTCTTTTGCCAACTGATTTTTCCTTATAACAAAAAGTAAATTTTCCATACATTTCTATTTATTTCTTTTAAATCGAAGTAGCTTAAACAAATCTGTATTACGGTACCTACAGAATATAAAGAGAAGTACATAAATTTCTAAAAACATTTATATCCTGTCGGATAACCTCATACCTGCTATCATGTCATCTACAGCACTCATTTTCAGCAATACTTGTTCAATTAGCCCAACTTCTGTGCTAGTCTGTAAATTCCGAACACTTTTTCGTAGAATGGCTGTAAACATGCTCCATATTTCTGCTTGACAGGTTACATCACAGTGCTCCAGAAGTTCTGTCATGCACGTTATACTCTCAGCATCCTGGATAATAAAGTTCATCTCCAAGTCAAATTCTCCACCAACCAGCTGAAAACAAACAAAAATACATAACTAATGATAAAGTGGGAGGTTATTTGTAATAATAAAATAAAATAATGCCAAACATTCAACTTGCAAAAAAGCACAGGTACTCTAAAAAATTTCAAGACTTCTAGTCTAAAACTAATTTTAGTAAAAATTTGTGAGCTACAGATAAGTGAACATGGGTGTTATAAATATTAAAATTTGCAGAGATAAATCTAATTTTTTAAATGGCAAAGGTGATTTCAAATCTAGAATAACAGAGCAATATAGGGCATATGGGTGGGATGTAAGACAAATTCCTACAAAAAAGAGGTTTGGCCCTTAAAAGTGATAATCCTTAGAAGATGAAATTTAACTATAAATTTTAAGACGTGAAAAGTAACTATTGAAATAATGGAATCAGTTGTATAAATTGGTAAAGAAAGTTGACGGAATGGCAACATATCTGACTTATGGCATTGTGCTCAATGAGTCAAAAGTATTACTGTACCTCCCAAGCACAGTGACAGACAAATATGTATGTGTGTATACACACACACACACACACACACTATAGTGACAGTCCTATTCTCTATTGATCAATCACACGTAAGTTATTAATGCCTAACAATTTTAAAGTTATTCATTCATTCATTCCTTCATTCAGCAAATATTTAATAAAGATTAGGACTTAGTGTTCTAAGAACTAGGAACATACCTGTGGACAAAAAGAAGCCCATGCACCAATAGTGCTAAATTCCAAAAATAAAGATGTATATATGTATAGAGTATATGTACTCTACCTTAATCCAATAAAGGTTGAGGTTGGCTGACTAGTTATATATAATATTAAAAAAGACCTAAATTGTGAGTAGTTGACAAAGAGAAAGCAAAGAAAAAGAGTAGAGACAGATATGGACTAGAAATCAAAATTAAAAAGTATATAGAATTAATTTCCCATCAATGAATGGTATTCATTAATATGAATAAGTGACTACATGATATGATAAAAAGGGATAAATAGTAGTAACGATAATACCACCACTTAACTCTACATGCCATTTAGTACTCTTCTAAGTGCTTTATATATATTAAAAAAAACTTAATTCTTATTACAACTTACAAGAGCTGTATTTTCTTCAGTTTACATGTAAGTAATCACAGCCACAGAGTTTAATTAACTTGCAAATCATTACAATACTAGTAGTTAGAGGACAGAGAATCAAAACCCAATAACTTTATCTTCACAAAAGTCAATACAAGCACTAAAATATTTTAAAATATTTTTAAGTCTTCTGAAATTTAAGAATTTAAAAACAAAATTTTTTCAAATTTTAATATATTATACTCTCTATATTTTTCTCTGTAAAAGCTCCAGAATTCAATCTGTAAGAATCTAGCCCCAACCATGACCAGTGGTAGCACAGTGGGTAGAGTGACAGATAACCAAGGATGCTGAGGTTCCAGGTTTCAAACAGGCTTGACACAGCTCATCAGCCTGAGGGCAGGCTTGCCAGCTGGTTGCCTGTATGGATGCAGGATTAAAACCTGATCCCAAGGTTGCTAGCTTGAGCCCAAAGGTCTCTGGCTGGAGACCAAGGTTGCTGGTTTGAGCAAGAGGTCGCTGGCTCAGCTAGAGGACCGCCCACCATCCTTGTCAAGGCACACAGTGGAAACAATCAGTGAATAACTAAAGTGAAGCAACTACAAGTTGATGCGTCTCACTGTATTTTCTCTCCCTCCCTCCCTCCCTCTTCCCCTTTCTCTCTCCTCCCCACTTCCTTTGGTGGAGGAGGATAGCTCCAGTGTTAACTTCTGACCTTTATCTGACCTAGATATTCTCTCTGGTTAAAGGATAGTTTTTCTTCTATGTATGAAATCATTTCCTCTTACTAGTTCTGGTTCATTAATAATAATAGCTACAAGAGTAGTTAGTTAAGAGTTTGGCTCTGAATTCAGACTTCCTCGATTCATATTTTAGCTGCACCACTCACTTTGTAGTATGACATTTATAATACTCCTTCTAGAAGTTTCAGTCATTTCATCAACAATCTCAGAATAAAAGTTCCTATGTAATAGGGTTGTTGTGTAGATGAAATAAAGTAACTAGGTTATAAGCATTTAAGGACAAAGTTGGGCATCTAGTTAAGATGAGCTAGATCTATGAAAAAACTCAAACATCATTTTTGCCATCAGAGTCTTATCAAAAAACTGCTTATTCATTATTATATGACCAATTGATTTGGGTCACAACTCTGAACCTTGTAGACCAGTGATTAATAACTCAGAAGAGGTTCTTTAGACGTGAACCATACAGAGAAATAAATAAATTTGAAAAACAATGACACTTACTGATTGAAATAACAGAAGCAGATACAACGACTTAAGCCTATGAGCCTCTGAATAAATCTTTGTAAGAATTAGTATACAATAAAGTGAAAGAACAATTGAAGACAATTTTTAGAATAACCTCCTAATGAGCTATAAGTGCTTTAGTGTAATCTGGTGTAACCAAGAATGATAATGAAATGTATAAATAACAAAGATGAGCCTGACCAGGCGGTGGTGCAGTGGACAGAGCATCGGACTGGGATGCAGAGGACCCAGGTTCAAGACCCCAAGGTCGCCAGATTGAGCACGGGCTCATCTGGTTTTAGCAAAGCTCACCAGCTTGGACTCAAGGTCGCTGGCTGGAGCAAGGGGTTATTCGGTCTGCTGTAGCCCCATGGTCAAGGCACATATGAGAAAGCAATCAATGAACAACTAAGGAGCCGCAATGAAAAACTAATGATTGATGCTTCTCATCTCTCTCCATTCCTATCTGTCTGTCCCTATATATCTCTCTCTTTGACTCTCTGTCTCTGTAAAAAAATAAATAAATAAATAAACAAACAAACAAACAACAAAGATGGGCTCAGATAAAAGGAAAAATAGTCTTCTTGTAAAGGAATTAACAATTAATATGTGTAATTCTATCAATAAGGCTCTGTTACGAGAAGCCTAAGGTTCCATCATTCACAATTAAAAAGGACAATACCCCTTTAGATATGTAATTACAGAAGAGTTCAGTTATGGCTAACTTATCTCACTGCAAGAAGCTGTAAACATATTAATTGTAGATAATGTAGAATGGTGTCTATGATTCCTGAGTCTTTTTAACCTTTATTATAACCTCTAATACATTAGTGCTAATGTGGCTAATGCTTACAAAACTATTATTCCAAGATAAGGGAAATATTTATTTCCCACTTCTAATTAGTGGTTCAATACTTATCAATTAAAGCATGTAAGCAAAAAGTAGAATAAACTGGCACAATTGTCCTCATAGAAATTATAGATAAATAAGGTTAAGTAACATGACCAAGGTCACACATAAGTAAATGGTGGATCCAAGATTCTAATTTAGACTAGAAAGTACACCGAACACCTTGCTATGAAGTCAATGAGGGTAAATTTAAAAGTTAGAGTCAGATCTGTCATAGCACAATAAAAAATATCAGTTTTATGAACACTGTGTGGGAGAAAATGAGGAAAGACAAAATGTCTTCTGCAGGCAAGAAATGAAACATCCAGAAGTAGTAAATCAAAATAAAGACAAATAACCAATTTATTTAAAATTATTTCAGCATGAGAGAAAACTTTGAAGGCACAATTATTTTTAAAAATTAGCAATAAATACTAAAAAATGAAAATTCATAGGATAATATTTTTGAAAGCAAATATAGTGACAGAAAGGCTAAAAAGCTAAATCAAAACAGCAAAGATCACTGTTACCGTCATATAAAAAAAGACTTATGAATCAATTGAGACTGTCTGTAAATGTGAATGTGTCAGTGTGACATTCCACTTGCACAATTAGGTATACTGTTGCCTGACCAGGAAGTGGCGCAATGGGTACAGCGTTGGACTGGGATGCGGAAGACCCAGGTTCAAGGTCCGAAGCGGTTTGATGAGCCGCTTGAACGGGCTCATCTGGCTTGAGCGGGCTCATTTGGCTTGAGCGGGCTCATCTGGTTTGAGCAGGCTCATCTGGTTTGAGCAAAAGCTCACCAGCTTGAGTCCAAGGTCACTGCCTCGAGCAAGCAATTACTCGGTTTGCTGAAGGCCCACGGTTAAGGCACATATGAGAAAGCAATCAATGAATAACTAAACTGATGATTGATGCTTCTCATCTCTCTCCGTTCCTGTCTGTCTGTCCCTATCTATTCCTTCCTCTCTCTGAATCTCTCTCTCTGTCCCTGTAAAAAAAAAAAAAAAAAAAAAAAAAAAAAAACACACCACGATTTTAAGGGTACTGTTCTCTTCCAGGCCTTCTTAAAATTCTAAAAGGTATTGTCACCCAAAAGTTTTCTACATGGTGCTTCTGTCTCAAAAATCAGTCATAACTAAATTTACATAAAATCAATAGTATTGCTAAGCTTTTAAAATACAGTAGTTTCATTTACATAATATAAAATTACTGTATTATATTCTTTGAAAAAATTTCTACCCATTTTTTAAATTTTATTTAGACAATTAATTTTAACGGGGTGACATTGATCAACTAGAGTATATAGATTCAGAGAAAATATCTCCAGATCATTTTGACATTTAATTATGTTGTATACCCATCACCCGAAGTCAAACTGACCTCTGCCACCTTCTATCTGATTTTCTTTATGCCCTTCCCGACTCCTCACCTCCTCTTTCTCCTCCCTTCTCCTCCTTCTGGTAACTACTGCACTCTAATCTATGTCCATGAGTCTCAAGTTTTGTGTCCCACTTATGTATAGAATCATAGAGTTCTTATTCGGATTTATTTCACTCAGTATAATGTTATCAAGGTCCATCCATGTCACAAATTATCCTATGTCATCATTTCTTATGGCTGAGTAGTATTCCATAGTATATATGTACCACATCTCCTTTATCCAATCTTCTACTGAAGGTCTTTTTGGTTGTTTCCATGTCTTGGCCACTGTGAACAATGCTGCAATGAACATGGGGCTACATGTGTCTACGTACTAATGTTTTTGAGTTTTGGGTATATATACCCAGTAGAGGGATTGCTGGGTCATAGGTAGTTCTATTGTTAATTTTTTGAGGAACCAGCATACTTTGTTCCATAATGGCTGTACTACTTTACATTCCCACCAACAGTGAATAAGGGTTCCTTTTTCTCCACAGCCTCTCCAACACTTATTACCTGTCTTGTTGATAATAGCTAATCTAACAGGTGTGAGGTGGTACCTCATTGTAGTTTTGATTTGCATTTCTCTAATAGCTAGTGAAGATGAGCATCTTTTCATATATCTATTGAACATTTGCATTTCTTCCTGGGAGAAGTGTCTGTTCATGTCCTCTTCTCATTTTATTATTGGATTGTTTGCTTGTTGTTGAGTTTTGTTCTTTTGTTCTTTGTACATTTTGGGTATTAGGCCCTTCTCTGAGCTGCTGTTGAAAAATATCATCTCCCATTTAGTTGGCTCTTTGTTTTGTTGTTGGTTTCTTTTGCTATGCAAGCATCTCAGTCTGATGTAGTCCCATTCATTTATCTTTGCCTTCACTTCCCTTGTCTTTGGAGTCAAATTCATAAAATATTCTTTATGGCCAAGGTCCATGAGTTTAGAACCTATGTTTTCTTCTAATTAATTAATTGTTTTAGATCTTATATTTAGGTCTTTGATCCATTTTGAATTAATTTTGGTACAAGGGGACAAACTGTAGTCACGTTTCATTCTTTTGCATGTGGCTTTCCAGTTTTCCCAGCACAATTTATTGAAGAATCTTTCTTTCCTCCATTGTAGGTTTTTGGCTCCTTTATCAAAAATGATTTGACCATATAAATGTGGTTTTATTTCTGGGCTCTCTATTCTATTCCATTGGTCTGAGTGTCTATTAATCCACCAATACCATGCTGTTTTCATTATGGTGGCTCTATAATATAATTTGAAGTCAGGTATTGTAATGCCCCAGCTTTGTTTTTTTTCCTTAGAATTATTTTGGCTATTCGAGGTATTTTATAGTTCCATATAAACCTGGTGATTTTTTGTTCCATTTCTTTAAAAAATGACATTGAAATTTTGATGAAAATTGCATTAAATTTATATATTGCTTTGGGTAATATGGTCATTTAAACTGTATTTATTCTTTCTATCCAAGAACAAGGAATATTTTTCCATTTCCTTGTAACTTTTGATTTCCCTTAACAATGCTTTGTAGTTTTCAGTATATAGGTCTTTAAATTCTTTGTTATGTTTATTCCTAGGTATTTTTTTTTGAAACCGTAAAAAAGATTGGTTTTTTGAGCTTATTTTCTGAAGTTTCATTGTTGACATATGACAATAAACTTTTGTATATTAATTGTGTATCATGTGACCTTAGTGTATTGGTTTATTGTTTCTAGTAGTCTTTTTGTGGAGTCTTTGGGGGTTTTCATGTACAGGATCATATCTACAAAAAGTGAAACCTTTACTACTTCTTTCCCAATATGATTGTCATTTATTACTTTCTCTCACCTGATTGCTCTGGCTAGAACTTCCATCACTATATTGAATAAGAGTGGAGAGAGTGGGCAGCCTTGTCTTGTTCCTGATTTTAGAGGAAAAGTTTTCAGTTTTTTGTCATTTAATATGATGTTAGCTGATGGTTTGTCATAAATGACCTTTATTATGTTGAGATATTTACCTTCTATACTCATTTTGTTGAGTGTTTTAAACATAAAATGATGCTGTATATTACTGAATGCCTTTTCTGCATCTGTTGATAGAATCATATGGTTTCTGTTCTTTGTTTTGTTGACATGGTGTATTATATTAACTGTTTTACATATGTTGAACCATCCCTGTGATTCTGGAATGAATGCCACTTGATCGTGATGAATTGTTTTTTTTAATACGTTGTATTCAATTTGCTAGTAGTTTGTTTAGGATTTTAGCATCTATATTCATTAGAGATATTGGTCTGTACTTTTCTTTTTGAGTGTTGTCCTTGCCAGGTTTTGGTGTGAGGGTTATGTTGGCCTCATAAAATGTGTTTGGAAGTATTGCTTCTTCTTCAATTTTTTGGAAGACGTTGAGTAAAATAGGAAACAAATCTTTGAAGGTTTGATAGAATTCACTAGTATAGCTGTCAACCCTGGACTTGTATTTTGGTAGGTTTTTCATAGTTGTTTTTACTTACTCCCTACTTATGGGTCTGTTTAGGATATCTACTTTTCGTGACTCATTCTAGAAAGATTGTATTGTTCTAGGAATTTATCCATTTCTTCTGGATTGTTAAATTTTGTGGCATAAACTCTTTCATTGTATTCTACAATAATTCTTTGTAAATCTATAATATCTGTGGTGATTTCTCCTCATTCATTTCAGATTTTGTTTATATGAGTCCTTTCTCTCTTTTCCTTAGTGAGTATTGCCAAGGGTTTGTCAATTTTGTTCTTTGAAAAATCTTTTCAAAGAACTAGCTCTTTGTTTCATTGATTTTTTTTCTATAAATTTTCTGTTCTCTATTTCATTTATTTCTGCTCTGATTTCTATTATTTCCTTTCTTTTGCTGACATTGGGTTGCCTTTGTTCTTCTTTTTCAAGTTCCTTAAGATGTGATGTTAAGTTTACTTGAGCTCTCTCTTGTTTGTTCCTATAAGCCTGTAGTGATATGAACTTCCCTCTTATTACTGTTTTTGGTTCATTCCAGAGATTCTGATATATCTTATTGTCATTTCTGTTTGTATATATATTTTCATCTCTGCTTTTATTTGTTCTTTGACCCAGTCATTTTTTAGAAGTATGTTAATTTCCACATTTTGGTGAGTTTACTTCTTTTTTGCATTTAAATTCTAGTTTCAGAGAAAGCAAGATGGAGACAGAGTAGGGGGACGTACCAACTTCCAACTCCCAGAACCAAAGTGGATTATAACTCAATTTTAAGAAACATCATCTGGATAAACCAACTTTGAACTAAACTAAGCGGACTCTTCAACCAAGGAACACAGAAGAAGCCACATTGAGACTGATAGGAATAGCGAAAACGCGAAGAGGGCTGCCCAGCTCCCCGGAGCAAACGGCAGCCTGGAAAGACCCGCGTGGAGGGAGGAAAGTTTGGCGGAGAGGGAGGGATCTGAGTCCCAGAAACCAAGCCCCAGCCTGCAGTCCCAGAGCCTAGAAGAGGCGTTTGGAATGTTTTGAGCTGTGAAACAAGTGAGGGAGCTCCCATGCCTACAGTGTGGAGTATTAGGTCCCTTCCTACTCTGCTGAGGGTTGCTGAAGGGTTTGGGGCGGGAGGACGCTGAAACGCGGTTCTGTCAGCGTGGGCAGAGGCCAAGCCGGTGTGAGCTCGGTCTAACCCAGCAGGGTGGGAGGGGACGCACGAAAGCGCTCCGGAAGCTGCGGGCCCACCTGTAATGCCACCTACGGGGACAAAGCAGGAGTCCAGGAACGGGCAGAAATCTGGCTGTGACCCTGTACAAGCCGGACCTGACCAGGGGAACGGGCTAGGACCAGGGACAGGCGGGGGCTCGAGTATGGGCTAACGCTACCAGTCCCGCCTGGCCAGAGAAACTGCGGTATGCCATTATACGTGCGAGAGCGGGCTCCGAGCGCAAGAACGGGGTAGACCCCGAGACAAGTGGAAACTCACAGCTGAGCCAACACTACTATCCCCGCCCGGCAGGAGAAACCACGGATTGCCATCCTACATGCACGAGCGAACTCCGAACGAGGGGGCGGGGTAGAGTCTGAGACAAGGGGAAGTACGCAGCTGAGCAGAAGCCAGCAAACACGCCCGGCCCAATAAACCTTGTTTTGCGATCCTGCGCAGAAGGCCCCTGGCATAGAGGGCGGGGCTAAAACTCCGGACGGGCAAAGACTCTCGGCTGAGAGCACGACAAAAGTCCCGCCCAACCCACGAAACTGTGGCAAGCAGGCTCTGACTGCGGGTTCTGGGTGGAAGACCGGAAACAGGCTGGGTCTGCAGCTGAGCAAAGGTGCTCACCTCTACTCTTGGCGCTGAGGCTTGAGGCTTGAATGACAGCCCCTTCCGCGGAGGAGAGGCAGAAATCACAGCAAAAGCCACAGTGGGCCGGCGCTAGTAACGCCCATAGCCAAGCACCCTAGGCAGCAGCAGAGATGGTGGGGGGCCTGCAGACAGACCATACCTAGAGAACACAAAGGCTACACCTACTGGATTCCATTGGCCACAACTTGCTTATACACAGACAAAATGGGCAGGCAGAGGAATGCAAACCAAATGAATCAAGAGAAATCCCCAGAGAAGGACCTGAATGAACCAGATGTAACCAAATTACCACAAGCAGAATTTAGAATAATGTTAGGATGTTCAAAGAAATAAGAGCAACAATAGATAGTCATTATGAACACCAAAATAAAGAGATAATAAGTATAAAAAATGAAATTGAAATAATAAAAAAGAATCAGACAGAAATGACAAATACAGTATCAAAACTGAAGACCGCAATGGAAGGAATTAAAAGCAGGATGAATCACGCTGAGGATCGAATAAGCGAGTTAGAGGGCACAATAAACAAAGGCACAGAAGCAGAGAAAAAAAAGGAAGAGAAATTCAAAAAACGTGAGGAAAATCTAAGGGAGCTCTGTGACAACATGAAGAGAAACAACATTCGCATAATAGGGGTAGCTGAAGAAGAGGAAAGAGGACAAAAAATGGAAACATTATTCAATCAAATCATAGGAGAAAACTTCCCTAAATTAAGGCTGGGAAACACTCCACATGTTCAAGAAGCACACAGAACTCCATTAAAGAGAAACCCAAAAAGATCTACACCAAGACACATCATAGTTAAAATACCAATGCTAATGAATAAAGAAAAAATTTTTAAAGGTGCTGGAGAAAAAAAAGGCTATCACCTACAAAGGAGCACCCATAAGGATGACATCGGACTTCTCAACAGAAACACTTGAGGCCAGAAGGGAATGGCAAGATATAATCATGTAATGCAGAACAAGAACCTACAACCAAGACTACATTATCCAGAAAGGCTAACGTTTAAAATTGAGAAAGAAATAAAGAGCTGCCCAGAAAAAGAAAGCCTCAAGGAATTCATTAAAACCAAACCAATTCTGCAAGAGATACTAAAGGGACTCTTGTGAACAGTTTAAACGGAGGAAAAAATAGAACAAAAGAAGAATACAGCTTTAAAGAATAAAATGGCAATAAACAACTACATATCAATAATAACCTTAAATGTAAATGAATTAAATGATCCAATCAAAAGACATAGGGTAGCTGCATGGATAAAGAAACAGGACCCATACATATGCTGTCTACAAGAGACACACCTTAAAACAAAAGATGCACATAGACTGAAGGTAAAAGGATGGAAAAAAATATTTCATGCAAATGAAAAAAAAGCAGGGGTACCAATACTTATATCTGACAAAATGGACTTTAAAACAAAGGCTGTAGTAAGAGACAAAAAAGGACACTACATAATGATAAAGGGAACAATTCAACAGGAAGATATAACTATTATAAATATCTACGCACAAAATATAGGAGCCCCGACATACATAAAGCAGACTTAGATGAATATAAAGGGCGAGATTAACAGCAATACTATCATAGTAGGGGATTTCGATACCCCTCTAACAACACTGGATAGATCCTCAAGAAAGAAAATTAATAAAGAAACAGCAGACTTAAAGGATACACTAGATCAACTTGATTTAATAGATATCTTCAGAACTTTTCACCCTAAAGCAGTAGAATATACATTCTTCTCAAGTGCTCATGGTACGTATTCTAGGTTAGACCACATGTTAGGACACAAAAATGGTCTCAATAAATTTAAGAAGATTGAAATCATATCAAGAGTTTTCTCTGATCACAATGCCATGAAACTAGAAATTAACCACAAAAGAAAAACTGAAAAATACTCAAACACTTGGAAACTCAATAGCATGTTATTAAATAATGAATGGATTAACAATGAGATCAAAGAAGAAATAAAACAGTTTCTAGAAACAAATGATAATGAGCATACATCAACTCAAAATTCATGGGACACAGCAAAAACAGTTCTGAGAGGGAAGTTCATTGCACTAAAGGCATATCATAAGAAACTAGAAAAAGCTCAAATAAGCAACCTGACCCTGCATCTAAAAGAACTAGAAAAACAACAACAAAAAGAACCCAAGACAAGTAGAAGGAAGGAAATAATAAAGATCAGAGCAGAAATAAATGACACAGAGGCTAAGGAAACAATACAGAGGATCAATGAAACCAGAAGCTGGTTCTTTGAAAAGGTAAACAAGACTGATGAACCTTTAACTAGACTCACCAAGAAAAAAAGAGAGAGGACTCAAATAAATAAAATTAGAAATGACAGTGGAGATATAACAACTGACACAACAGAAATACAAAGCATTGTAAGAAAATACTATGAAGAACTATATGCCAAAAAATTAGACAATCTTGGTGAAATGGACAAATTTCTTGAATCATATAACCTTCCAAAAATCAATCTGGAAGAATCAGAACAGCTAAACAGATCAATTACAACAAATGAGATCGAAACAGTTATCAAAAAAACTCCCAAAAAAGAAAAGTCCTGGACCTGAAGGCTTCACAAGTGAATTCAATCAAAAAGTCAAAGAAAACTAACTCCTATCCTCCTCAAGCTATCTCTCTTTTTTTTTTTCTCTCCTCAGGCTATTTTAAAAATTTCAAGAGGAAGAAAGACTTCCAAACTCCTTTTATGAGGCGAGCATAATTCTGATCCCAAAAACGGGCAAAGACAACACAAAGAAAGAAAGTTATAGGCCTATGTCCCTGATGAATTTAGACGCTAAAATTCTCAACAAAATATTAGCCAACCGCATCCAGCAATATATGAAAAAAATCATACACCATTATCAAGTGGGATTTATTCTGGAGAGGCAAGGCTGGTTCAATATTCGCAAACCAATCAATGTGATTCATCACATAAACAAAAGGAAGGACAAAAATCACATGATAATTTCAATAGATGCAGAAAAGGCATTTGATAAAATCCAGCACCCATTCATGCTCAAAACTCTCAGTAAAGTGGGAATACAGGGATCATTCCTTAACATAATAAAGGCCATCTACGATAAACTGACAGCAAACATTATACTGAATGGACAAAAATTAAAAGCAATCCCCTTAAGATCAGGAACCAGGCAGGGATGCCCCCTTTCACCACTCTTATTCAACATAGTTCTGGAAGTCCTAGCTACAGCAATCAGACAAGAAGAAGAAATAAAAGGCATCAAAATTGGAAAAGAAGTAAAACTGTTACTATTTGCAGATGATATGATATTGTATATAGAAAACCCTAAAGTCTCAGTGAAAAAACTACTGGACCTTATAAATGAATTCAGCAAGGTGACAGGATATAAAATTAATACTCAGAAATCAGAGACATTTCTATATACCAACAATGAACTTTCAGCAAACGAAATTAAGGAAACAATCCCCTTCACTATTGCAGCCAAAAAAATAAAGTACCTAGGAGTAAATTTAACCAAGGAGGTTAAGGACTTGTACTCGGAAAATTATAAAACATTGATAAAAGAAATCAAGGAAGATACAAACAAGTGGAAGAATATACCGTGCTCATGGCTAGGAAGAATAAACATCATTAAAATGTCTATATTACCCAAAGCAATTTATAAATTCAATGCAATATCAATTAAAATACCAATGACATACTTCAAAGATATAGAACACATATTCCAAAAATTTATATGGAACCAAAAAAGAACAAGAATAGCCTCAGCAATCTTAAAAAGAAAAAATAAAGCAGGAGGTATCACTCTTCCGGATATCAAGGTTTACTATAAGGCCATTATACTCAAGACAGCCTGGTACTGGCATAAGAACAGGCACATAGATCAATGGAACAGAACAGAGAACCCAGAAATAAACCCACAGCTTTATGGACAACTGATATTTGACAAAGGAGGAAAGAACATACAATGGAGTAAAGACAGCCTCTTTTACAAATGGTGTTGGGAAAATTGGACATCTACCTGCAAAAAAAATGAAACTAGACTATCAACTTACACCATTCACAAAAACAAACTCAAAATGGATAGAAGACTTAAATGTAAGCTGTGAAACCATAAGCATCTTAGAAGAAAACATAGGCAGCAAGCTCTCCGACATCTGTAGCAGCAGTATATTTGCGGATTTATCTCCACGGGCAAATGAAATAAAAGGCAAGATAAACAAATGGGACTATATCAAACTAAAAAGTTTTTGCACAGCTAAAGACAATAAGAACAGAATAAAAAGACAAACCACACAATGGGAGAATATATTGGACAGCACATCTGATAAGGGGTTAATAACTAAAATTTATAAAGATCTTACAAAACTCAACACTAGGAAGACAAACAACCCAATCAAAAAATGGGCAAAAGAAATGAATAGAAATTTCTCCAAAGAGGACATACAGATGGCCAATAGGCATATGAAAAAATGCTCAACATCACTAATCATTAGAGAAATGCAAATTAAAACCACAATGAGATATCACCTCACACCAGTCAGAATGGCACTCATCAGCAAAACAACACAGAATAAGTGCTGGAGAGGATGTGGAGAAAAGGGAACCCTCCTGCACTGCTGGTGGGAATGCAGACTGGTGCAGCCACTGTGGAAAACAGTATGGAGATTCCTCAGAAAATTAAAAATCAAACTGCCTTTTGACCCAGCTATCCCACTGATAGGAATATACCCTAAGAACACCATAGCACTGTTCGAAAAGAAGAAATGCGCCCCCATGTTCGTGGCAGCATTGTTCACAATAGCGAAGATCTGGAAACAGCCCAAGTGTCCATCAGAAGACGAGTGGATTAAAAAGCTATGGTACATATATACCATGGAATACTACTCAGCCATAAGAAACGATGACATCGGATCATTTATAACAAAATGGATGTACCTTGATAACATTATACGGAGTGAAATAAGTAAATCAGAATAAAAGAAAAACTGAGAACAGCATGATTTCATACATAGGTGGGACATAAATATGAGAATATGAGACATGGACAAGAGAGTGGTGGTTACGGGATGGGGGGAGGGAGGGAAGAGTGGAATAGGGAGGAGGGGAGGGACTTAGGGAAAACCAGATAGAAGGTGACAGAGGACAATTTGACTTTTGGTGACGGCTATGCAACATAATTGAATGATAAGATAACCTGGAGTTGTTTTCATTGTACATATGTACCCTGATTTATTGGTGTCACCCCATTAGAATTAATAATAATTAAATATATATATAAACAAAAAAATTCTAGTTTCAAAGCTTTGTGGTCAGAGAATAAGCTTGGTATAATTTCAATCTTTCTGAGTGTGTTGATTTTAGTTTTGTGGCATAAAATATGGTCAATTCTTAAGAATGTTCCATGCACACTGGAGAAAAATGTATACTCTGATGTTTTGGGATAAAATTTCCTGTATATGTCTATCATATCCAATTGTTCTAGTGTTTCATATAAGGCCAGTATTTATTTTCTGTTTGGATGAATGATCAAGCACTGTCAGGGGGTATTGATGCTTCCAAGTATAATTGTATTTTTGTCGGTTTTTATTTTTAGGTCAGTTAGTATATGTCTTATATAATTTGGTGTTCTTTGGCTTGGTGCATATATATTATGAAGTGTCATGTCTCCTTGATTCAATATCCCCTTTATCATTATGAAATGACCACCTTTGTCTCTGATTACCTTTATTGTCTTATATTCAGCATTGTTATATATGAATATGGCTACATCTGCTTTTTTTTTTTAGTCAGAGAGAGGGACAGACAGGAACAGACAGACAGAGAGAGATGAGTACCATCAATCATCAGTTTTTCCTAGCGACACCTTAGTTGTTCATTGATTGCTTTCTCATATGTGCCTTGACCACAGGCCTTCAGCAAACCGAGCAATCCCTTGCTTGAGCCAGCAACCTTGGGTCCAAGCTGGTGAGCTTTTGCTCAAGCTAGATGGGCCTGTGCTCAAGCTGGCAACCTCAGGGTCTCGAACCTGGGTCCTCCACATCCCAGTCCTATGCTCTACCCACTGCACCACTGTCCAGTCAGGCCACTGCTGTGTCTTTTTATTGGTGAATTCAATCCATTTACATTTAGTATAATTACTAACACTTGAGGGTTTCCTATTGCCATTTTATATATTGCTTTCTGGTAGCTCTGTATCTTGTTAGGTTCTTCTCTTTTGTTTTTCTGTTATTTGTTTTTGTTTGGTGGTATTCCATACTTCTTTCCTCTGTTTCTTTTTTTTAAAACCATGTGTTCCTGTAGTGTTTTTTTCAGGGGTGGTTACCATTAGGTAATAAAAAGGATATATATCATATTCATTGTAATACGTTACCTCATGAGTACTTCTACACTACATCCTTGTTTTCTACTGTTAATCTTTGTCCTCTCCCCTTTTTTGTTTTTGTTATCACAGATTAATCTTGTTTTTATTGCGATCTTGTTGGAGCTTTTTCTTGTGATTTTGATTTGTTTTGTTCTTTGTATCTGGTCAGATAACCCTCTTTAGTATTTCCTGAAGTGAGGATTTTCTGGTGATAAATTCCCTCATCTTTTCTAAATCTGTGAATGTTTTTATTTCCTCTTTGTATTTAAAGGACAGCTTTGATGGATATTGTATTCTTGGCTGCAAGTTCCTCTCTTTCAGTACTTTAAATATTGGGGTCCACTCCCTTCTGGCTTGTAGAGTTTCTGCTGAGAAATCTGATGATAGCCTAATGGGCCTTCCTTTATATGTTATATTTTTCTTTTCCCTGGCTGCCTTGAGGATTTTTTCTTTGTCATTGGTTTGTGATAATTTCATTACGATGTGCTATAGAGTAGGTCTGTTTGGGTTGAGGTAACTCAGTGTTGTTTGCTTCTTGGATTTGAGGCTCTAATTCTTTCCACAGGCTTGGGAAGTTCTTATCGATTATTTGTTTGAATATGTTCTCCATTTTCTCTCTCTTCTCCTTCTGATATACCAATTATTCTTATTTTGCTCTTTCTTATGGACTCAGACAATTCCTGTGGGCTTTCTTATTTTGTTTAAATTCATGAGTCTCTCCTCTTCTCTCCATAGTATCCCTAGTTGCCTGTCTTCTATGTCACTGATTCTCTCCTATATCTGGCCTGTTCTATTACCTAAGCCTTGTTTTTGAGTTCATGTATTGAGATTTTCATCTCTGGTTGGTTTCTTTTTATAGTTTCAATTTACTTGAAGTATTCTTTTTGTTCATTAAATTGTTGTTTGAGCTATCCAAGTTGCCTTTCTATGCTTTCTTGTATTTCCCAAGTATTTTTAGAACTTCAATTTTTAATTCTCTGTCATTTAAATCCAAGGTTTCCAAGCAGTTGAAATTTTTTCCTAGAGATTTTTCATCATCTATATGAGCTACATCTCTGTCTTTTGTATCCATGATATTTAATTTTTTTTCCTTAATGGCATTTGAGAGTGGTATTGTTAATAACACTAATAAGAGATATTAAAAAAATATATAGTAAAAAAATTAAAATTCTGTAATGGTAAATAGAACAAAAACTATGGAGAATGAGGAGCAGAAACTGAGGGAAAATGGCAAAAAATAAATAAAAAATGAAGTAAAAAACACCCAAAATGCCACAAAATTATGAATCTAAAATATAATAATTTATTGATAAATGACGATCAAATGAGAGAAAAAGAAATAGAAAATAAAAGTAAAGGTTTTTTAAATGAAACCTTCATAAAAAAACAATAATAAGAAATGTAACAACTATGGATAATGAAGTTCAAAAGAAAAAGGAAAGAATAAAAAGGAAAGAAGATAAAATAACCAAAATGAAAAAAAAAAGTCATAAAAATGTAATATTTTTCCTGGTTTTGAGATACAGCTTCTTCCTTTTTTTCCAGCAGGTGGTACTGTTTTTGCCCCATGGAGTCCTTAGGCAGAGGTTTGCTGTTGTGTCGCTTGGAAGCTCTGACAATGGGAGACTCAGTTTTTCAGGTGCCTCTCCCCATGTCTCTCCCACCTAAGCTAGCAGCCTGGGTACTTAGCTGTAAGCTTCGCCCCAGCCACTGCTTGCAGAGCTAGAAGCTCTAGGAGCAGCCAGTTTCTTCCTCCAGTACCGCTCAAAGCACAGTTCTGGGTAAGGCTGTGACAACCAAAGCTGCCAGCGAGAGCAGGCAGGGCTGGGAGCAGACTGCTGATCTAATGCATTTCTAAGGGCCGGCGGACAGGTCTAGCACATCTCAGCATGCCACGGGCTGGGAGCTGATAGCAGATCAAACACCTTTCTAAGGGTCCCCAGGCATGTCTAGTATGCCTCAGCGCTCCACAGGTCTAATCTCCACAGGTTTC
The DNA here is from genome assembly GCA_037038555.1 of Rhynchonycteris naso. NCBI lineage: Eukaryota > Metazoa > Chordata > Mammalia > Chiroptera > Emballonuridae > Rhynchonycteris > Rhynchonycteris naso. The sequence continues at coordinate 110,663,014 of CM072998.1, read as the reverse complement.
TCCCTTGTGTAGTGTTTTGTAGCCCGCAGTAAGCCACATGTGCACCCAGCCACCACAATTTCAGTAATGCACACGGAGGCTTGCGCCCATCCACTTAGGCAGACAGTGCCTGTGATCTCACTCAGAGCTGGGAATGCAGGCCCGCCGAGATGCCCCGCCGAGACAGTTCCAGGATCAGGAATTCCGGTGTTTGCGCACATTCCATGCTGGTGGTAGAGCTGAGACTGCACAAAGGCGCTGGCAGCATCCACACAGATGTCTATCACTGATAATCTTGGGCTATGCCCTCCAGCCAGCACACACGCAAGCCCATGCCAGTGGTGCCAGGTGGAGCCACTCGCACACTGCCCAGGATCACAGAGTTGGGAGCGCACAAAGCTGCTGGCACCAGCTCCCACTGGCACCCTGTACTGAAAACCTTTGTTGGAGCCTGCCACCCATGCTCACCCTGCATCCGTGATCTTAGGCAGAGCGAGCATAGTCTTTCTTCTGCTTGATCATCCACCCTAACCCAGCTTCCTCCCTCTATTTCCGATGCTCCGTTTCACTTGTTTCAGACAAGAGCACTCCTTCCTCATATCAGTGAAGAAAGTGAAAAACCCCCATTTTGTTCAGATACTTTTTCACCCAGTCATTCCTTTGTCTGGTGTGTGTATATTTCAGGTGCTCGTGAGATTATTTCTCTGTCTTTAGTTGTTGAATTTGTTGAAATTTCAAGGGGAGATATAAGGAGCACCCTTCATGGTGACATTTCTCTGACATCACTCTTTTACCCATTTATTAATCAGATTGTGAGATTTTTTTTATGTAGTTTTATTTATTTTTAAATGTTAAATCTCTTCTCTGATATATCATTTGTAAATATCTTCTATTCAGTAGGTTGTGTAAATCAAAACCACACTGAGATACAACCTTAAACCTGTCAGAATGGCTAGTATCAAAAAGTCAACAAATAAGATGTGTTGGTACAAATATGGAGAAAAGGAAACCCTAGTGCACTGTTGGTAGAACTTTAAATTGGTGCAACCACTATAGAAAATAGTATGGAGGTTCCACATAAAATTAAAAATAGAACTACCATATAATCCAACAATTACACTTCAGAATATTTATCCAAAGAAAACAAAAATGCTAATTCAAAAGGACATAGTCACCCCTACATTCTTTGCAGCATTATTTATAATAGCCAAAAAGGAACCTAAGTGTGTCCATCCATAGGTGAATGGATAAAGAACATGTGGCTTGTGCATGCAATGTAGTATTATTCTGCAGTAAGAAAAATGAAATCTAACTGTGACAACACTGAATGGACCTAGAGTATATTACGCTAAGAAAAGTAAGACAGAGAGAGCGGGATGGGAGGAGATGAATGAAAAAGGTGAAGGTGACTAAGAGGTATTAATCATCAGTTGTAAGAGTATATGTTTATAATATCTAATAATTTTGCACAGTGGCAGACGGTTACTAGACTTATTGTGTTTATCACACAGTAATATATATAATGTGGAATCACTAGGTTATATAACAAACTAATTAATCTCGTACACCAACTGTACTTAAACATTTTTAATACTGTGTAAAATGTGGAATATAAAATGCTGACTTGGAAATACACTGTCTTCTGAAAGTATTAAAGTTTATAATTACTAGAAATTTAGGTATCTTTTATTTTTTTAACATAGTCTTTAACTATTTTGAAATCTTAGATTAGTTAGGATCACATGAGATAATTCAGTGTTCATTAATTAGATCAAACTGGACAATTATTAACTAGTTGGACTTCTTTGCAATATACTTTACAGGATAAACTCTAAACACTGCTTATAATGTCCCAATTTAACACCCCAGATTCAGATTCCTCTACCTACTGTCAGAGGAACGTTGCTGTACTGCCATCTTGCACTTTATTTAAAACTTTCCACATGTTATTCACTAGTCATTACATAGGGTTCTCTCCTAATCCTTAAATTTGTTAACTGCCGTTAAACCTCCAAGAATCAGTTAAGATACCACTTAATCCAGAAAACCTTCCCAGTAACCACAAAGATGATCTTTCTTTAAACTTCCATTATGACCCGTCCATACCATAGCAGTCATTAACATGTATCACAGATGCTTGCAAATTTCTTTCTAATCCCCACATTACATAAGCTTTGTAAGCATAAGGAACACTACTGTCTATCCACTATATCCATACCATCAGCACACTTCCAGGCCCATGTAATTTATTCACTATCTAACACAGAATAGGGAGATGGGCAGGATAAGAGAGGAGGAAGGAGGAAAGCAGGGCGCTAGACGGCTTCACTAACTCACAGTCAGTCACCGAGCTGTAAGCCTAACTTCCTCTTGTATTCTACTTCTCTCCTTCAGCAATGGGCCATTTTTATTGCCACTCAACTCTTTTAATGCTCCAGATTATTACAAAGCAAATAAAATGCTTTCTCATTCCTGTTATATCTCAGTTGCCTTACATTTTTTCTATCATTACATCTAGGGTGTGTAAGGTTTCACAGGTAAAATTCAGGAGATTTATATTATTTACTAAGACACTAAATATACCACAAAATTTTTAGTTAAAATCAGTCTTAAACAGTATATTTCCACTTCCCATTTCTAACAATTTTGAAGTGAAATCAGTTTACAACATCTTTCTTTGAAAAAAAATTTGGGGGAGTGACATCACCAAAAAATGGCAGGGGGCCAATTCAAGGGGGCAATTCCAGGGCTAATGTCCTCCCCCAAAAATACTAATGAGCTGACAAAAACTGTCATAATGAATTTCTGAAGAATTCTGGAACTGAGTCAAAAACATACAATAATCATGGGAAGACATGGTGAAGCAGAAGCTACTGTTTTGTGGTATAAAGCACTGTCACATCTATAATCACTGATAACAGTCATAAGGACAACAGCATGAATTTGTGTGGATTGTTAGTTCCACGGAAGCAGTAGGGACCTTACTTCCAAAGAACTGTCACGTAACTCCCTAAAGGACAAATGTGAAGAATGCCTTGTTTCACAGAACTGAGAATATCCCCACAGCTGAGATGCTTGCTGAAAGCATTTATAGTATAGGTATTAACTGCATCAGCCCAGAACAAGAAACAATACTGATACAAACTAAATTATAAAGTTCTTAAATTACTAAGTTTTAAATAGTATATCTTCAAGATAAAGCTGTATCTATATGTAATTTTACAAAAAAATAAAAGGGAAAACATAATAATTAAAAACCATATTTTATGAACATTTACTATGTGCTTAGTAATTTACGTACATATGTAGCCACATTTCATTCTAAAGACTGTGTGATGACCATCTCAAACAAGGAAACTGAAGTTGGTACGAGTTAAGTAACCTGCCCCAGGTCCAAAAGCTGGGATCAGAACCAGAATTTGTCTTATTTTACCAATATCATAAAGAATTAAGAAGTGCATCTACACCAGAAAGACACACCAAGACATAAATATGTACCATCACCAGTCATCTAACCTTCAAGTTCTGCTGTTAAACATCAGCTTGAGAATTAAGATAAGTGTTTAGTATATAACATAAAACGTTTATAATTTGACATGAACATAATAAAAGTTAATGATACTGAACCCAGCTAACAAAATAGGGCAATAAAAGCAGAAAATTGCTTGTTTATTTCTTATTTCTTTCACACCATTCCTCTCTACTAGTAATTTGTATTGGTAATCTTTCAATGGTACAGAAATAATTATACCCAAGAGTAGAACAAATGCTACGACAAATACAATCCAAAAAGCGCTAGGGAAAGGTGGAGAAAAAACAAAGGGAGCGACAATCATATAATAAGTGCCTTCTTCAAAATACATTTTAAACAACATGTAGTATAAACCACATTTATCATTGGTTTATATGAGTATAAGAAACATATGTAAGTACAACTGGCTGCTAACAGCCAACTAACATGCAAAATGCATTAAGAATTATAAGTATTACATGTAACACTAATAGATGCATTTAAATTCTAATCCCTAGTCTGACCAGGTGGTGGCAGCAGTGGCGCAGTGGACAGAGCTTTGGACTGGGATACAGAGGGCCCAGGTTTGAAACCCCAAGGTCGCCAGTTTGAAGAGGGGCTCATCCAGCTTGAGCATACAGTCATGGGCTTCAACATGCGATCACAGTAGGCCCATGGTCGCTGTCTTGAGCCCAAAGGTCACTGACTTGAAACCCAAGGTCGCTTGCTCTGTTGTTGCCCCCTGGGTCAAGGCATATATGAGAAAAGAATCAATAAACAACTCTCCTTCTTGTTTGTCCCTATCTTTCCCTCCCTGTCTCTCTCTGTCTCTGTCAAAAAAAAGGATAAAAACTAATTCTAATACCTAGCCTAACACAGAAAACCTTAAGATTATTTACTAAATTGTATACTTGAAAAATATAATTTTATTAATGTTACCTCAATAATTTCAATAATTTTTTTAAATTAAAGCAAAGCTTAAAGTAAAAAAAGAAAATTCTAAGAAATCCAATTCATAAATAAAAACAAAATAAAGTTATCTGCAGATAAAGAAAGGCTGAGAGAACTCACTGTCTGCAGGGTTTCTAAAGACAGACACTTTCTTTACTGTCATATCAGTAGTCTTCTCAGCCATGTTACCACTTACAATCCAACAGAATGGTGGCTATTTCTTGACAACTATAAACAGAGTCTGAAATGTGTTCTCCTACACAACAGTAATGTTTATGCAGCGGTTCCAATTGGTTATTCAACTCATCTGAGAGAAGATTATAATGACATAAAAATTGTCCTCGACTTTCTCAAGTATGAGGAACATAACTGGATCATTTGTGTGGATCTTAAAATGGTAAATTTCCTGCTAGGACAACAGAGAGGTTTCACGAAGTATCCTTGCTTTCTGTGTTTGTGGGACAGCCGAGCTCAGGAAAAACACTGGACACAGAAAGAGTGGCCGAAACATGAAGCTCTGGAAGTAGGGATGAAAAATATTGTGAATGAATCTGGACAGGATCATTTTCCTCCTCCTTCCAATCAAACTTGGCTTCATGAAGCAGTTTGTTCAGACTCTGAATAGAGAAAGTGAATGCTTTCAACCAATTATTTCTGCTTTTCCTGCCTTGTCATTAAAGAAGATAAAAGCAGGTGTATTTAATGGACCTCAAATTCAAACCCTCATATGTGATGAAGAATTTGCCAGAAAGATGAATAAGGAGGAGAAAGCAGCATGGCAGTCTTTTGTGGCAATTACAAAGAACTTCCTTGGCAACAAAAAAGCATAAAACTATGAACTTCTGGTTCAAAGCATGATGTTGGCATCCCACGACATTGGAAGTAACATGAACATGAAGATTTACTTCCTGAACCTTGATAAGTTTCCCGAAAATCTTGGAGCTGTTAGTGATGAGCAGACAGACTACTGCTGGAGCATCAGACAAGATTGTCCTCAACAAGTACACAAATGCAAGATCTACATACGCAAATTTTTGCCTGAATAGAATTTAAATAAGTTTCACACAAATTTTATGATTAAAATAAGTGTTTTAATATGTTCTATTTCAAATTTGTAGACAAATTCTGATGCAATCATATCTTTTAATGTACGAGTGTATTTACTGCATTGTATAAATTATTATATTTTCACAAAGATGATACCCAAGAAGACATTCTATTTCATTATGTTAAACTAAATGTTGGAAATTTTACAATAAGATGTAAACCTAAAATTTTGAATTGCAAAAAAACTGCAGCTTACAGAGAAAAACTAATGTCATATTTGAGATCAACACACTCAAATTAGGTAAGAACACGTGTTTTTGTGAATGGAACAAAAATTTTGTTCCCCAGTATTATCCACAGCAAATATAAGAACAGCATATTAGGAATTTATAACACATTTGGAAGTAAAAACCATGATAGCAAAAGCACAAAGAACAGGAAAGGAGAAATATAAGATACTTTTAGAGGTTCTAACCCCACTCCTAAAGTGATGCATTATTTGAAAATAGAGAAAGTTAATAATGCAACTGGGCCTGACCAGGCAGTGGTTCAGTGGACTGGGACACAAAGGACGCAGGTTCGAAACCCCAAAGTTGCTGGCTTGAGCAAGGGGTCACTGGCTTGGCTGAAGCAGCTCCCCCATCAAGAAATATATGAGAAAGCAATCAATGAACAACTAAGGTGCTGCAATGAAGAACTGATGCTTCTCATCTCTCTCCCTTCCTGTATGTCTGTCTCTATCTGTCCCTCTCTCTGTCTCTGTCACACACACACACACACACACACACACACACACACACTAACAATAATGCAGCTGTAATCTCTAGAAAAAACACTAAATACAAAAAATACTAAAGACCTTAACAGAAACCTCACTGAAGAAGATATACAAATCGTAAATAAGCATATGAAAAGATACTCATCATATGTCACCAGGGAAATACCAATTGAAACAAAAGTGAGATAACACTACACACCTGTTAGATTGATCAAAATTCAAAACAATGACATAAAACGCTAGTGTAAAAATGGAGCAACAGGAGCTTTCATTCATTGCTGGTGGACTGCAAAAGGGCACAGCCATTCTGAAACACAATTTGGTGGTTTCTTTCAAAACTCAACATACTCTCACCATACAATTTAGCATTGCAATAGGTGGTATTTACTTAATGGAGCCACAAACTTATGTCCACACAAAAATCTTCCCATGGATATTTATAGAAGTTTTATTCATAATTGCCACAAGTGCAAGCTACCAAGATACCTTTCAGTAGGTGAATGTGAATCCAGACAACAGAATATCATTTAGTTCTAAAAAAAGAAAGAGAGACAGCAGAGAAAGAAAAGGAAGGAAAGGAGGGAGAGAGGGAGGGAAGGAGGGAGGGAGGGAGGGAGGGAGGGAGGGGAGAGAGAGAAAGAAAGAAGTGCTACCATACCATAAAAAGACTCAAAGAAACCTTATTAATTATATATTATTAAGTGAAGAGGCCAATGTGAAAAGGCTATATACAGTATGATTTTAACTGTATGACGTTCTGGAAAAGGCAAAACTATGGAGAAAATAAGAAGATAATTCGTTGCCTGGGAATCATGAAGAAAGGAATAAAAAGGTAATCACAGAGGATTTTTGGATAGTGAAAATATTCTACTATACTGGTGCATACATGTCATTATATATTTGTCAAACCCATAAGATGTAAACCATGAAGAATGAGGCATTAGGTAAAATGGACTTTGAGTGATTATGATATATCTGTGTAGGTTGCCTGATAATAACAAATGTACCACTATCATACGGTATCTTTTTTTTTTTTTTATTTTATTTATTTGTTTTAGAGAAAGGGGAGAGAGAGAGAGAGAGAGAGAGAGAGAGAGAGAGAGAGAGAGAAGGTGGGGAGGAGCAGGAAGCATCAACTCCCATATGTGCCTTGACCAGGTAAACCCAGGGCTTTGAACCTGCAACCTCAGCATTCCAGGTCAACACTTTATCCACTGCGCCACCACAGGTCAGGCTATCATACGGTATCTTGATAATAAGAAAGGCTATGCATGTGTGGAAATCTCTAGAGCTTCCCCTCAATCTTTCCATGAACCTAAAACAGCTCTAAAACGTTGAAGTTTTAGTTCTTTTAAGAAAAAAAAATTAAAGAAACAAATAGATGCAGTTAATAAATCAACAGTAGACATAAGATAAAATCATAACAAATATTCATTTAACTAAAACCAAGACATGAAAAAGGAAAGGACAAACAAAAACAAATGTGATAAACTGAAAACAACAAAGGTAGTAGACTGGAAAATGGCCATATTAATCATTGCATTAAATGTAAATAATCTAAGACCATCACGAAAAAGGCAGAGATTTTTTTTTTTTTTTGCAGTGAGAGGAGGGGAGATAGACTCTGCATGCATTCGGACTGGCATCTACCTGCAACCTCCATCTGGGGCACAGAGATTTAAATATGTATAAAATACAGCAAGATCCAACAATATGTATCAACCAAAAAAAGAAAAACAATTGTACAGGTCAGGAAGTTATTTCTTGAAGGACTATACACTGAACATCTTAGACTTCCAGATCACATAGTCTTTATTACTCAATTCCACATTTGTAACTTAAAAACTGCCACATATAAAATGTAAATGACAAGACAAGACAAAGTTTCAGTAAAATTTTATTTATAAAACCGGGCAGCAAGAAATTGAGAAATAATTTAGTGATAATGGAAAAAATCGATGGAATAAACATTTCTATAACAGTCAAAACAGTCAGGAGGCTATTGAGGAAGTGGAGCTAATGCACAGTTGTGCCTCACTTCTCAAAGCTGCTGAGTCATAAATGTCCTGGAATAACTGCTGCATGAACACATATAAACTTGACCTCCTCCTTGCAGTTTTGGCCCCCCCTCTTTTGCATATTAGAAAAGATCAGTGTTAATCTACCCAGCAATCCTTCATTCCTGTGGAGGGGCTGCACTGGGTGGTTTGCATTATAAATCCCACTTTCTTTGTTCTCTCTGAAGCACAATTTAGTTTGCTACTGAATCTGTGTCTGGCAGGCTGCAATTCTTTTTGCTCAAATAAATGTGTTTTTGTTCTTTATTACAGACTGAACTTCTATTTTGGTTAACACTGAAACCAAAGAATTACAGTATAAAGAAATACAAAGGTTAAAAGCAAAAGAATGGAGCTCTGGCTGGTTGGCTCACTGGTAGAGCATCGGCCTAGTATGTGGAAGTTCTGGGTTTGATTTTCAGTCAGGGCACACAGAAGATTCTCCATACCTCCTCCTCTTGCTTCTCTCTCTCTCTCTCTCTCTCTCTACTCCTCCCTTCCTGCAGCCACGGCTACATTAGAGCAAGTTGGCCCAGGGCACTGATGATGGCTCCATAGCCTCTGCTCAGGAGCTAAAAAAATGGCTCCAGTTGCAAAGGATCAAGGGCCTCAAATGGGCAGAGCACCGCCCCCTAGTGGGCTTGCCAGGTGGATAGTGGTCAGGGCAGATGCGGGAGTCTGTCTCTGCCTCCCCTTCTTTCATTTAAAAAAAAAAGCAATAGAATGGAAAAGGATATAGCATACAAACACATTTTTAAAAAATAGTCTAGCTAAATTAATATCAGAGAAATATGATTTTATAAAAAAAAATAGGAACCTTCCATAAGAAGGGGTTAAGTCATCAAAATGACATGGCAATCCTAAGTATGAATTCATAAAATACTAGAGTTTTAAAAAGCAGGAAGCAAAGCCTTATACAAATAGGAGAAAAAGCACAATCTGCAATTTTAGTTGAAAACTTCAACACTTCTCTTTCAGCAATAGGTAGATTAAATAGACCAAAAAATAATCATTTAAAATAAATCAATAAAGATACAGAAGACTTAAAGACATTAGCAGCTTATTTGAACTAATTGTTACATGGGCATGTAAAACACTATTCAACAATAGAAACATATTCAATTGTGCATAAAATATTCACCCAGATAGGAATATCCTGGATGCAAAAGAAATCTCAACGAGGTTCACAATTCTTATCACAGGAGAATTAAAATAAAAATCAGTAAAAATATACTCCAAAAAAATACCAAAGTATCTTAAAACATATTCCAAATAATCTGTGGGTTGAAGAAGTCACCAAGAAATTTCTAATTATGAAATCAAAACACATTATTTTAAAATGTGTAGGATGGAGACAAAATAATACTTCAGAGAAATTTATAGCATTAAAATGCTTATATTACTTAAGAAGAAAGATTTTAAGTCAGTGCCCTTGTTTTCCCCATTAAGAATTAGAAAAGAATAAATTATACCCAAAGTAATACAGAAGAAAATAACTAATTAGTACAAATAAAGAAGTCATAACTGTAGATTCTACATACACTAAAAGGATGTTATCTTTCTAAAATAACTTTATGCCTAAAAATCTGATAATTGAAATTAAAAAAAGTATATCAGTTAGATAAATATAAACTAACAGAGCATGCTTACCAAGTAAAACCCTAACTAGTTATATGTCTATCATGGCAATTATTTGTAGTTAAAAATCTTCTAACAAACAAAGCCCCAGATCTAGATGATTTCACAGTTACTTTAAAAAAAAATACTATCAATTTTATACAATCTTTTCCCAAAAATTTAAAACAAGAGAATACTCCCAAACTCATATTATGGGCCAACAATACCATAGTAATAAATCCAGAAAAACATATGGGGGGGGGGGAATACAGCTAAACAACCCTCATAAATATAGACACAAATAAACATTAACAAAGTATAAAGCAAATGAAATCTAGAAACATGTTTAAAAAATTATACTTTATAACCCAGTACATTTATCCCAGGAATATAAGTTTATCTTACTAATCAATATATCAAACAATATAAATTCACCATATCAATAGACTAAAAAACAAAAGCCATATGATCATCTAAAAGGATAAAGAAAAATCATTTTAAAAGATTCAAAACAATTTAATAGAAAAATTTTCAGCAAACTAGGATTATAAAGAAACTTCCTGACCCTGGCTGGCTAGCTCAGCAGTAGAGCGTCAGCCCAGCGTGCAGAAGTCAGTCCTGGGTTCGATTTCTGGCCAGGACACACAGGAGAAGTGCCCATTTACTTCTCCATCCTTTCCCCTCTACTTTCTGTCTATCTCTCTCTTTCCCTTCTGCAGCCAAGGCTCCATTGGAGCAAAGTTGATCCAGGCGCTGAGGATGGCTCCATGGCCTCTGCTTCAGGCGCTAGAATGGCTCCGGTGTAGCAGAGTAATGCCCCAGAGGGGCTGAGCATCGCCCCTTGGTGGGCATACCAGGTGGATCCAGGTCCAACACATGTGGGAGTCTGTCTCTGCATCCCTATTTCTCACTTCAGAAAAAAAAGAAACTTCTTTGCCGGACCAGGCAGTGCTGCAGTGGATAGAGCTCAGTGGATAGAGCATTGGACTAGGACCCTGATTCAAAACCTCAAGGTTGCCAGGTTGAGTGTGGGCTCATTTGGCTTGAGTGCAGGATCACCAACAAGCACAGACGAAGTCGCTGGCTTGAGCATGGGATCATAAACAGGACCTCATGGTTGCTATCTTGAGCCCAAAAGTCGCTGGCTTGAAGCCCAAGGTCGCTGGCTTAAACCCAAGATCACTGGCTTAAGCCCAAGGTTGCTGGCTTGAGCAAGGGATCACTCACTCTGCTGTAGATCCCCGGTCAAAGCATATATGAGAAAGCAATGAATAAGCAACTATGGTGCTGCAACAAAGAATTGATGCTTCTCATTTTTCTTCTGTCAGTCCGTCCCTATCTGTCCCTCTCTCTGTCTCAAAAAGAAAAAAGAAAAAAAAGAAGAAAGAAACTTCCTCAAACTGATAAAAGGTAATATAAAAAATTACAAATAACAAGATATTTAATGGTGAAGGACTGCATACTTTTCAGAAGTAAGACGAAGAAGTCCTCCCCAACTGCTTGTAATTCAGCATTATACTGAATATATCGTAAGGTCTGTACAGTCTTTAAAGGACAAAATTAAGATTTTTTTAAAAAAAGAAAATAAACTAAAACCTGAATAGATATAGAGATGTATCATTTTCAAGGACTGGAAGATAAGAATTCCACACAGATTTTTACACAATCCTAAACAAAATCATGGCTGTGTTTTCTAACTTAGAAATTCACAAATTGGTTCTAAAAAATGTATATGAACTTTTTTTTTTTTTTTTTGCGAGAGACAGAGAGACAGGAAAGGAGACAGATGGAAAGAATCAATTCATAGTTGCAGCACCTTAGTTGTTCATTGATTGCTTCTCATATGTGCCTTAAGAGGGGAGCTCCAGCTGAGCCAGTGACCCCTTGCTCAAGCCAGCAACTGTTGGGCTCAAGCCAGTGACCATGGGGTCAAGTCTATGATCCCACACCCAAGCTGGTGAGCCTGAACTCAAGCTGAACAGGCTGCACTCAAGCCAGCATCCTCAGGACTTGAACCTGAGACCTCAGCATCCAAGGTCGACAACTCCTCCACTATGCCACCACTGTTTAGGCTAAAATGTACGTGAACATTAAAAGTGCCTATAAACAAATTCGAAATGAAACAAATTGGAGAAGTTAAGCAGATACTATGACTTACCACATATATCCAGGCAGCGTGGTATTGCTGTAAAAATAGCATAGGCATTCACAGAACATAACAGAAAGTCCAGAAGTACACCCACACAAATCAAACACAAATCAGATTACAGACGAAGGTGTCAAGATAAATGATGGAGAAAGAACAATATATACAAATAGTGAGGAACAACTGAACATCTATATTCCAATAAATAAACCTGGACTCTAACTTTACATTATTCACAAATGTAAGAGTTAAACTTATAAAACATCTAGGGAAAATCTTCTTAACTTTTGGGTTAGACACATATTTTTTTAAACAGACCACAAAGGGCAATCTGCATATAAAAAATGATAATTTGGACTTCTACGAAACTAATACACCCTTACAAGAATGAAAAGAAAACCACAACCTGAAAATAAATATTTGGGAATCATGTATGTAATAAAGGAATTGTAGCCTGAATATATAAAGAGCTCTCACATCTTGCTATTAAAAAACAAATAACCCAATTATTTTTTTAAATGGGCCAAAGATCTAAACATTTCAAAAAACTATTAAAGTGTGCTCTAAGCACATAAAAATAAGATGCTCAATATCATTTGTCACTAAGAAAATACAAATTAAAAGCATAGTTAAGCCATCATAAACATCCACAGATTCAAATAAAAAAAACTGACAGCACCAAGTAATAAAGAGGATATGAAACAGTTGGAACTCCTACACATTTTTTAGTGTGAATACAATGACACAACTACTTTTGAAAACAATGAGTCAAGTTTCTTATGCTAAACATATATTTACTCATAGATGCTAGCAATTCTGCTCCATATTTACTCAAAGGAAGTGATGACATAGGTTCAAACACTGTTACTAATAGAAATGTAAATAACTACTGGAAACAAATAGAAATAAGACTGTTAGCTTAACTCTAGTCTCATTGCTTTATTTTTTTTTTAATTCCTGTGTATCTACTTTGAACAAAGCCTTATACCAGACACCACTTTTTTTCCCGTGCCTTTCTACTGTAGCCCAAATGATCTTTTTAAAACAAATGTCATTCCTCCAGCTAAAAGCCTTTCAAGGATTTTCCCCCACTACTGTAACAGAATATGAGCTCTTTCCCTAGTCTGTAAAATCTGAATAAATCTTCATGTCTACCTCACCAATTTCATCTCTCCTTGCCCTCCCCACCTCCAACTCCTTGCTCATTAAAGGCTCCAATCACTCAGATTGTAGTCAGTTTCTTGACAGACCTTGTTTCCCCCAATTCCCAGGCCTTTAGTTCAGTGTTCCCTCTTTTTACAGTTGAAAGGCATAGGGAAAAAAAAGTGGTATCTGGTATAAGGCTTTGTTCAAAGTAGATGTTTTATTGTTTTACTGGCTCTTGGCATGATGTCAAAAGTTGACATCAAGGGGAACCATTTTAAAACAGGGCTAGAGAAGCCTTGTAGGTCTTATTCTCTCGAATTCTAAAATAATGAACTGGGCATAAATAACGTTTGGACTGGGCCAAACCAATGTTATTTTACAAACAACTTTTTGTAATGCTAACAGGAAAGTATATATCCTGACCAGAAGGGCTGATTATTATGGAGGTTCTTTAGAATCAGTAACCAGCCATATAGAGCTAAAGAGTATCCTTCTTTCTATTCATATAGTTGTTCAATTATTTCTGTTCCTTTTCTGATAAAAACCCTTTTCCTTCAACCCACAATCAAGACATAATTTGGGTTGCTGCCTGAATACCCCCACATTGCAATTTTTTATCTCAAACACTTGTTGCCTCTCACTTCAGCTTTTTATTTTTAAAGTTATCAATGACTAGCTTTCTCATATTCCAGGTCTCAGTTTGAATAGCCATCTCTTCAAGGAGGCATTCACTGGCTACTCTACCTAAAGTATGCCTCCATTATTTGTACATTATTTCAGTCAAAACACTAATTACAATCTTTACTTAATTTATATATAAACTATCGGTCTCCCATAAAATATATACAACATCCTAAAGGGCAGAGTTCTAATCTTGTTCTCTATTCCATATACTATTCCCTACCTCAGTGCCTGGTACATAATGTAACATGCATTCAAGAGGACCAAAAAATCTTACTAGCTAATGAATCAATTACAGTCATGCATACTGCTAAATGATAGGGATATATTCTAAATGCATCATTAGGTGATTTTGTCCTTGTGTGCACACATCAGTGTGTACTCACACAAATCTAGATGGTACAACCTACTCTAAACCAGAGGCTATCTGGGATAGCCTATTTCTAATAGGTTACAAACCTGTATAGCACATCACTGTGGTGAATACTCTGGGCAATATAATATAATGGGAACTATTGGTGTATCAAAACATATCTCAAGAAAGGTACAGTGAAAATACAGTATAATACATTTTAAAAATGGCACACTTGTATAGGGCCCTTACCATGAAAGGAGCCTACAGAACTGGATGTTGTTCTGGGTGAGTCAGTGAGCGAACGGTGAGTGAATGTAAAGGGCTAGGGCGAGGATATTCTTGTGCACAACTATAGACTTTATAAACACTATACACTTAATATACACTCAATTTATTTAAATTTTTTTCTATCTTCAATAAATTTTAGATTACTGTAACTTTTTTACTTTACAAACTTTAATTTTCTTAACTTTTCTACTCTTTTGTAATAAGAGCTTAAAACACAATTAACTGTACAACTATACAAAATTCTTTCTTTATATCCTTATTCTATAAGCTTTCTCCTTTTTTCTTTTTACTCTTTAAACTTTTTTGTTACAAACTGAGACCTATTAGCCTAGGCCTACACAAGGATAAGATCATCAACATCACTGTCTCCACCTCTACATCCTGCCCTAATGGAAGGTCTTTGTGGTCAGTAATACCGATGGAGCTGTCATCTCCTATTATAATAATGCCATCTTCTGGAATATCTCCTATAGGACCTGCCTGAGGCTCTTCTTAAGGAGGGGTCACTCTTTTCAGAAATGTGACTGTGCTAGTTTGCTTAGTTAATTTTTATCTTCATCACAGATTTGCTTGTAAGCAGATACTGCACCCGGAACATTCCTCTAATGAAAAAGTTCTGGTGTTGGGGTCCATGTATTCAAATATTTTTAGAAGCCTGTTGAAGTTTGAAAAGCTTCTGCTAACCCCTCACTGTGAGTGGTCTTGGGGATTATTTTTCTTCTGCAGTTTCAGCTATGGGTTCCAGTTCCAGTTCAAACTCATTATTCAATTCCTCAGGAAGTTCTTCAATGTCAATACCAAAGGTTAAAGTTGTTTACCATCTCAACCATAGCCTTGTGGATTTCTGCAACTTTCTCATTCTTTGCAAATCCTTTCAAGTCATGGGCTGCAACATCACTAAGTGATAGAGTGATAGGAGTTGTTCAGCTTCCTTATAATCTTATGAGACAACTGTTGTATATATGAGTTCTGCTGTTGACCAAAACAATGTTACACAGCACATGACTATACTATAAAGCATATTTCCCAATTAGATAGATACTTGGATTCTAACACAAAGTAATAAATTGTTTTCACATTGAAACTTAAAATTCTCTTCACAAGTAATCTTCATTTTATATTTTGTGTGCAAATATACACACAAACACATGAACGCAGATACACATATGGCGGTGTCTATTTACAAAGAAACTGTATGGAATCAATCACATCAAAGTTTAATTGACAAACGTGATAGAAAAGCACAACGTAATTAATTTCTAACCGTTTAAATTCTAATTGTAAATAATCCTGAATATCTAAGATTTTTAAGAGTTAATTACTGCTTTGATATTAAAATATAATTTTATTCTAGTTATTTCCCTCAATTTAAATGTAACTCAGTAAGATATGACTTTTAAATTAATGAATAAAGGATAACCAAATACTATATAATAACTAATATCTACATTCTTTTCTTTTATTTAAATCTTAAAATTCAACCATAAATATACCTGCACTTTGTGTAAAGATAAATAAAATCTGAACACAAAAATCACTGTTATACATATAATTAGTCAAATAAGGTTATTATGTAAATTCTCTAACAGAGCACACTTTTTTCCTATTTTTATATATGCATCTTACTGGAAAGTTTAAAATGAATAATCTAAATTCTAAAATATGTTTGCAATTATAAACATAAGTCTTCATAATGTTGTTCTGAAGACATTTTACCTCATGATGTTTGTTTTTTCAGGCCACATGACTTGAATTAAATAACACTATTATAACATTTAAATGAACATAGAGTAATAATATGCTTTAGCTCACATAAAAAAAACCCCATAAACTGGTATTAAAGAAGATTGAAAAGTAGATATATATACTGTGAGTTGCCTTTTGATATTTATTTTTAAGGAATCCTGCGTTCAAACATGGAAACCAACACATTTCGTGAAGTTGGAATCATATTACAAAAATAAATATCAACATTTTTAAAGTTAGTTCTGTGCCTACATAATATGACTACAATAAAGCTTAATTTGTGAAAGGAAAATAAAAACATCTAAATAAAAAGTAAGTAGTAATCTTTTTATTTCATGCTTTCTTATTACTTTGTTATCCATGTCTTATATGACACAATTACGTTGGAAATCTACAATTCAGATATTTTAAAAACTCACTAATTACATGTACCACCGGGTTTATTTTACAAAAATAAACAATTATTTAAATGTATTAATCTAAGTAACTGGTTATCAGTAGTCAGCTTCTACCTAAAATACCCTTAATAAAATAATTGTCCTAAGCTACTCAAGGTTTTCACAGGTCCCACCTCTCCCATACACTTCTTTACAATTTGCTTCCCATGGAAATAACAGAATCTATATTATGGATGAAAAGTTAAAGCAAAAAAGTTTGAGAACAAAATATTTAAACCTAAGAGTTGATTTTTAGCACTAAGAATGTATATATATTGTATATGCATGAGCATACCCTCCAAAATTCAATTTCTTGGAAAAGAACTATCATCTTGAAGGGGTCCAGTACAAGTATCTCCAAGATGTGCTATTTTGATACGTGAACTATTTTGAGTTGAGACAATTGAAACTCTAAAGCAGTGATGGGCAATCTTTTGAGCTTGGTGTGTCAAAATTCGCCATAAAACCGAGCATAACAGGTGGTGTGTCACTTCGAGAAAAACGGCCTAACCGGAAGTCCCAGAACTAAACGCTCTGTGCCGGAGTTCTGTTGTTTTGGCCTATAGGCCTCCAGCACAGAGTGTCTACACTACAGCAAATATTTTATCCTCAGCTACTGCACCTGGCTGCGCAGGAGCCGAGGATGAAACGTCCTCAGCAAGCGACCCCATACTTCTCTGGTCTACGCGTGTCAGTGCTGACACATATGTCATAGGTTCACCATCACGGCCCTGAAGGCTCAAGAAAAGCTTCTACCTTTCCCTTAAAGAATTTAAATTGGGACTTTGCCCATAAAGAGCTATTACCGGATAAAACTTTTTTATGACCTATCAGTAAGGGCATACTTCTAATTAATGAACATCTGCTCTTACTGTCCTAGAACCTGCCCTCCTCCCCTCTGGAGTCCCAGAAGCCTTACCTCATTCCTTGGCTCAGTACGTTACCTTACCTCATTTTACCTTTCTGTCTTTGAACCTTTCATGTATATGGTGTTCCCGTAAGTATACATGTAATTAAATATTGTTATTTTCTCTTGTATCATGTCAACTTAATTATTTAGGCTAGCCAAAAGAACCTAGAAGGGTTGAGGAAAAGGTCTCCCTTTCCCAAAATCTACCTGCAAAACATTATAAATTAAACAATAAAGTAAAACTCTCTCCCTTAACTAAAACCTTTTCCATAATTACTCTTCTCCATCATGAAAACCTGACACCTTCACATTACCTGATTCTTCTGCTTTTTTCTCTATTTCAATTGTCAAGTTCTAATCAGTACTTTCTCCCTTATTCAGACTCACTCAAACCTTCTTCATTTTCTCTAGCTACCACACCGGTTTCAAAATACTTCTATTTTTCCTCATTCTAATACCTTTCTAATTCAATCCACCACTGAATACACTGTAAAATTCATCTTCCTAAAATAGCATTTATATCTTATAACCTTTTTACTAAATTAATTTTTAGGTATCTATTATCTGAGTATCTAAATTATCTGAATTTATTGACAGTAATTGCACAATAGCTTCTTACAGAAGTACTGATCAGGCCCAAAGAGGTAATATAGAAAGAGAGCTAGACCTCTGCTGAAACCTGTGGACAGAAGTACACTAGTTTAGTTTGCTAAGCACATCAGTTTATTTCTCCTCTAGGCCCATTTCCACATCTTTATTATGATCCCTGAGATCTCCTGGTTCTAAGATGTCATGTACTGCAATCTATACTGGGATGACAATTGTATGCAACAGCTGTGGTGTCACAGAACAAGAAAAAATTAAGAATCTCTAGACCCTAAACTGATATAAACTGCAAAGATCTCCTGATGAGGTAAAAGCAAAAGAGGAGATTTAATGAGGCAAAATGCCTGGCCTTATAGCTCGGTTGGTTAGAGCATCATCTTGAAGCACAGAGGTTGCCAAGTCAGTGCCCAGTCAGGGCACACACAGGAACAGATCTATGTTCCTGTCTCTCTCTTCCTTTCTCTTTGCTAAAATCAATACATAAAAATACTTTAAAAAAATATTCAAAACACCGATTTGAGAGAAATAAAAAATATGTAGCTAGTCACCCTTTGATTCCTACAACTGACAGGGGCTGCCTGAGATGAAGATTTTTAGTAACAACAAACCAGGCATCAATGTGCATTCCCAAAGGACTGTTCATATTCTAATAAGAAGGCGTTCCTACTGGAAACTTTCATTAAACAAAAAGGAATACAAGTAAATAAATCAAGCACTAACTCAAAAGGTTGGAAAAAAGTTTTAATATAAGTCTGAGTGAATTATAAAGAAAGAAATTATAAATGTTAAGGTAAAAGCTCATGGGTTAGAAAATAAAAAAACTATAAATTCAGTAAATACAAAATGTTATTCCTTGAAGAAAAAGATATTTATACAGTATATACAACCCACAGACAAAAAAGAGAAGACTTTGAAATTAAAAATTAAATGTGCGATATTGCAGATAGGTAGACTTTTCTTCTCTTAAGATATGTGTTAAATCTATGCTAATAAATTTATAAAGAAACTAGGAACTGAATCAAATGTTTTCCAAAGTATATCTATGAGTTGTGGACTATAATTTTTATCTTTACATATTTTCTAATATGTTTATAAATTTTCTAAAAGAAGAATCATTTACTATTATAATTAGGAAAAAAAGTTTGAGGTGAATATTGTAAAATCTCTCAGTATCAGGGCTTATATGTAAATACTAGACTATAAAGTCCTTGAAAAGAGGACCCACATCTTAGTGACAAACCCATGAGCAGCACATATATAGTTTGTGCTGAAATATTTGAAACTGTTTTATATCTAGTAAGCAAGGTTTTAATATATTTTCATGACATCAGTATATTTAAAAGCAAGTTCAAATAATATTTACATTTTTAGGCCCTACACATAGCTCAGTTGGTTAGAGCATTTTCCCAGATACTCCAAGGTTGTGAGTTCAATCCCTGGTCAGGGCACATACAATTTCAACCAATGAATGAACAACTAAGCAGAACAGCTATTTGATGTTTCTTTCTTCCTATCTCTCTCCCTTCCTCTCTCTAAAATCAATAAATACAAATTTGTTTAAAAATATTCACATTTTTTGCCTGACCAGGCAGTTGCGCAGTGGATAGAGCGTCGGACTGGGATGCGAAAGACCCAGGTTCGAGACCCCGATGTCCCCAGCTTGAGCGCGGGCCCATCTGGCTTCAACAAAAGCTCACCAGCTTGAACCCAAGGTCACTGGCTCGAGCAAGGGGTTGCTCGGTCTTCTGAAGACCCGCGGTCAAGGCACATATGAGAAAGCAATCAATGAACAACTAAGGTGTCGCAACAAAAACTCATGATTGATGCTTCTCATCTCTCTCCCTTCCTGTCTGTCTGTCCCTATCTGTCCCTCTCTCTGTATCTCTGAGTCTCTGTCACAAAAATAAAAAATAAAAATAAAAATAAATAATGCAAGGATAACTCTTATCAAAAAGAACAGGAATCATTCACTAACACAAGGCTAAAAGCAACTGTTTTTAAATGCTATGTTAAAAGTGGTTTTTACTTATCCACAATTAATCAAAACACAAATCTTTGGAGTCAGGCTAACAAGGGACCAAATCTCAACTCTGCCATACTAAATTCATGACTTGGCAGGTAACTTCTTCAGTATAATATCAGCTACTTCATAGGAAAATGATGATGCAAAAGGTTGTTTCATGTAAGGTATCCCATGGTAACATACTTAGACTACGTGCTCAATAAAATGTTAAGTTCCCTTATTTTTCCACTATGACATGGGCAGTCAAAAAAAATTTAAAAGGTGCCCTGGCCGGCAAGCTCTGCAGTAGAGCATTGGCCTGGTGTGTGGAAGTCCTGGGTTCAATTCCCAGCCAGGGCACACAGGAGAAGTGCCCATTTGCTTCTCCACCCTTCCTCTTTTCCTTCCTCTCTATCTCTCTCTTCCCCTCCTGCAGCCAAGGCTCCAATGGAGCAAAGTTGTCCTGGGCACTGAGGACGATTCCATGGCCTCTGCCTCAGGTGCTGCAATGGCTCCAGTTGCAACGGAACAACGGTTCAGATGGCTAGCTTTTTTTACACTGATAAGACAGAAACAAGTAGAAAATAACTTCATTACTTTCTATCACATTAACCCTGCAGGAGTACAGATATAATTCACCTTCCCATCTCTTCATATGGATGAACTACCGTGATAAGGTGCCAAAGAACTATAAAACTTAGTATTGGCGACGTCATTTTAAAGAGGAAAAGTCAGGCTTCTTGCCCGCTCAATTCTGTGGAAAATGGAGGGAGAAGAATGCAAAGCTATCTGGATTACAAGGACAAATGGGTCATCTAGTCATAATTTAGTAACTATATAGTTCTCTGTAAGGACTGAGGCCACTACTTGCTAGACAACAAAGAAGATACAGGTTATCTAAAAACTTCCTTTCCCTTTCAATAAGAGACAATACTTACATATACTACACTGATTTTAACTCTTCCTCCCTACCTGGAGTCCTGAGAGTAACATATACCTCTAGACAAAGGGATGGGAGGTAGACACTAAAAGATTTGTGAATGTCTTTGATATGTAAAACGACATCACTATTGTGTTACCTTGTAAGTGTTAATATGTAGAAATGTTTTTTTGTAAATCCTATAGATGAATAATGATTGATTATTGTGTCCTGCTCCCCCTCCTTTTCCCCCAACCTGTATGTGATCAAGTCTATATAACTAGCTTCAGGGCTATTTTGGACACACATGATTTGGGTTAGCTATACCCCATGTAAGTCATATGCAACTGGCTTATTAATAAATCTCCTCCTAAAAATTCTTCTGTATCCTGCCTTGGTGTCTCTACATAACCCGTGTGTTGGGCAGATAAAATATATTATGCTCACTTTGTTAAAGATGGTACCGCCCACGTGCAAGTTTTAAGAGTCAGTTTTTCCCCACACCCTTGACTGATTGGATGATGTAGGGTGGTGCACTCTCATGAGGAATCCTCCCAGTATGTCTCAGATAAGTGATTTTGTATCAGAGACTTCCTTGTTTGTAGATTGGATTAAAGGTTTTGAATCTACGCTATAAAGTGGGACAGACCGGGAGCTTGCCTTCTTGGTTCCTGAGGTTAGTACTGGACAACCTGTTCTACCTGCTCAACATCCCTTTCATTTTGACCACCTACATCACCCAAGGACTGACTCCTCCCATATGGGTGGGTCCACACACCTGAATCCTGACCACTCCCACTGCTGCCAAGGTAGAAGTCATACATGCCTGGGTCCACCATAGCCAGTTGAAGCCTGCAGTCCCAGTAGAGACACCCTCATGGACAGCAGAGACTGACCCTGACAACCCTTGTAAGTTGACCGTGAGAAGAATGGCATGCCCTGCTCCAGCCACAAACTGGAAACTGGTTGGTCTATGCATGCCTAATTCCTAAAAGAACTCATTAAGGACCTCCTTTTAATTAGACTTTGGTGAAGGAGGAAAACTGAAGTAAAAGAAAGCCAGAACAAGTTGTCTTAAGGTTTGATGCATGTACTGCTATAAGTCATAAAGAAGGAAGATATAAGTCCCTTTGCTAGAAGGAAAGCTACAAGGTAAATGGAGAATATAAAGGTGCTTATACTTAACCTATGATTACTAACTACTTAAAGGGAGGATATCTCCAAAAGGAAGTATACTTTAAACTCTATTTATTGCCAGCTTGGTTGCCACTAAAGGTTAAGATTTTTTAAATTAAGAGTTCTGACTAAAAGGAATTGTATGGTTTTGATAATAAAAATACTTTTGAAAGAAGAAAGAAAATTTATAAAAAACGGTTTATGTAAGTTGCAGAAGGTTTGTACAGGTTGTAAGAAATTAAACAGTAGCATTTTGTTTCTTCAGTAAGACTGTATTACTGTTAATGAAAACATCAAGTCTACGTGTTAAATATCTGTTGCATGTTATAGGCTGATATTCCTACCTAACAGCCTCATGCACCTCGTTAAAATGAGTCAAGGATTTGAGTCAGGATATAAAACCAGTGGAGAATGTGATACGGTGCCAAAGAACTGTAAAACTTAGTGTTGGCAATGCCATTTTAAAGAGGAAAAGTCAGGCTTCTTGCCCCCTCCATTCTGTGGAAAATGGAGGGAGAAGAATGCAGAAGCTTTCTGGATTACAAGGACAAATGGGTCATCTAGTCATAATTTGGCTATATTTCTCTGGAAGGACTGAGGTACTACTTGCTAGACAACAAAGAAGATAAAGGTTATCTAAAAACTTCCTTTCCCTATCAATAAGAGACAATATTTACATATACTACACTGATTTTAACTCTTCCTCCTGAGAGTAACATATACCTCTAGACAAAGGGATGGGAGGTAGACACAAAAAGATTTGTGAATGTCTTTGATATGTAAAACGACATCACTATTGTATTACGTTGTAAGTGTTAATATGTAGAAATGTTTTTATAGATCCTATAGATGAATAATGGTTGACTATTGTGTCCTGCTCCCCCTCCTTTTCCCCCAACCTATATGGGATCAAATCTATATAACTAGCTTCAGGGCTATTTTGGACACACATGATTTGGGTTAGCTATACATCATGTAAGTCATATGCAGCCAGCTTATTAATAAATCTCCTAAAACTTCTTCTGTATCCTGCCTTGGTGTTTCTACATAACCTGTGGAATTAAAGTAAGCTACTTTATAACACTATCCAGGCTCCTATACATACAGCCAATTCTTCCATCTGTGTACTCCATATTCCATACCCTCTCCTTCTCCCCTAAAGACAACAGCTCTAAGAATTGTTCCCAACATCCGTGTCCATGCATCATCAAGGCTAAATCACTCTCTCCACAGAATCTTTTCCACCAGCACACAAAAACACTAATAACTGCTCTCAGGAAAATAAGATATATTCTGCTCCCCCAGTTAAAGATGGCCACTGCCCACGTGGAGCAGCTGAATGCCCTTCTTGCTTGGAAGGGGCGTGGTTATGCTAATGTATGTTGGGGGAGGGCTTTCATGCCAAAAGGTTTTAAAAGGAGGAACTAGGAGATTATTTTGGGGAGAGTGGCCACTTTTTTGTTGGGAGGAGGAGCCCAGGCTGGAGCAGGGCAGGCAAGCCACGTGGAGGAGGCAGCCAAAATGGTGGAATAGGGAAAGGAAAAGCCAGTTCATGGAGGAGAAGGAGATGTGGAACAGAGGTAAATAAGACTGGTGAGGTGGAAACCTTTGATTCTAGGAAAACTCATTTTAGTCAGTGGTTTTGGGAGCCCTGAATGCAAAGGGAAGTGTTTCCCGCTGTGTGTATTTATTCACTTGCCGAGTGCGAGTCTAGAATAAAGGACAATGGACCACCAGTTTTCATTTCAACTGTTTCTTTACAAATGACTCGAAACAAACGGGAACCTGCTTTTGCCAGGCGCTCTGATGACGGCCGCGGTTACTGGCTGGCTATACATCTGCCCAATCTTTAATAATCATTTACTCAACCTCACCCTTCAGCCACTTGCCTATTTCTCTACTCTTCTTTGAATCCACTTATCTCCAAGATTTAACAAAATCTGAATTGCCCCTGGTCCCAGTACTTTCACATCTTCTCTGTCCATACTCACTCCTAGATGACTGAACGCAATCTCATGGCTTATAACAATGATATATTATTGAAAACAAATATTTATCTTCAGCTCTTACCATGTGCAGCCTCATATATCCAACTGATTTCTTGTCATCTTCTCTTACGTATATGATAAATAGACCTCTATAATTTAACAGAGCCAAGGACAAACTACTAATCTTCCTTTCACCCCATCCCATCCCCATCTTAGAACCTCAACCAGTCTCAGTCAACTGCAAATTCTCTATCCGTCCAGTTAATCAGGCTAAAAGTTTCAAGGTCACTCTTGACTTCCTTCTTTCTCACATGCCTCCAACCACTGGTTAACAAATCCAGACAATGTACCTCTACAATATATCTATAAACTCATCAATTCTTACTCTTGTACTGCTACCACTATGGTCTGAAACAATATCTATCTCTTGTGTGTGTTACCGAAAGAACCTCCTCAATGATTTCTCTGTATCTACCCTCACAACGCAGGGTTTATTCTCAACACGGCTTTTAATAGTATTGATGCGCTAAGCAGATCATGTCTCTCCTCTTCTCAAAACACTTCAGTGGCTTCCCAACTCAGTTGTCATAAAATCCAAGCTCGTACAGCCATACGATCGGTCTCATCCTCCACCTCTCGGGCCTAATCTACAACCTCACTGCTGCTCCAGATGTATTGTTGCTTTGATGCTCTCTACTCATTCAAGCCCACTCCCTCTGCCTGCCAGTCTTCCCCTCATACCCACATGGCTCTCTCACTTAAGGTCTCTCCTCAGGTACAACCTTATCAAAGAGGCCAACCCTAAACTACTTTACATAAAACAGTTAATACCCCAGAACTCCCTCTATGCTTCTTTCCCACTCTATTTTCTCCATAGAAAATTTATATTCTGGCATACTATGAATTTTAGGTATCTATTTTATACCACCTGTCCCTAAAATGTAACTGCCATGAGAACAGTATCTTTTGTCTGCTTTGTAAGCTGCTGTTGTACCTCTAGCACCTGGCACATATTTGTCATTCAATAAAAGTTGGGCCTGATCAGGCGGTGGTGCAGTGGATAGAGCGTCGGACTGGGATGCAGAAGACCCAGGTTCGAGACCCCGAGCTCGCCAGCTTGAATGCGAGCCCATCTGACTTGAGCAAAAGATCGTCAGCTTGGACCCAAGGTCGCTGGCTCCAGCAAGGGATTGGTCGGTCTGCTGAAGGCCCGGGGTCAAGGCACATGTGAGAAAGCAATCAATGAATAACTAAAGTGTTGCAAAGGCAACGAGAAACTAATGATTGATGCTTCTCACCTCTCTCCGTTCCTGTCTGTCTGTCCCTATCTATCCCTCTCTCTGACTCTCTCTCTGTCCTTGGAAAAATAAAAAAATAAAAAATAATAATAATAACAATAAAAGTTGGTTAAATAAATGAATTTAGTCCTTCAGCAAAATTTACAGAACCCAATTCCACTATGCGCCCACTGAGAATGATCGAAGATGCATTAAATATGGAAACAATATTTGATGACATCAGAGAGCTACAAAGACAATGAGGAACTGCAATGCCAGATCTGGAGAAGAAGAAAGCTCAGAGAAACAAGCCCAGTCCCAAAGCTACTTCCCCTCAAGGCAATGGCTACCCAAAGCCACAGTTAGAAGGTTGAGCACCTGAACAGAAACTTTAACAGAGCCATGGAAATAGGGAAACAAAAACTATGGTTCAGAGACTTACAAGGGAAGGACCTGAACAAACAGCCCAGGCTTTCTGCTTGCTACACTGAAGAGCTGCTCCCCAGGAGTAAGAGTGGGGAAAAAAATAGTCAAACATTCAGAATGAAAGAAGCCAGTAACAAAAGATCACATATCATATGATTCTATATAGAACAGGCAACTCCATAACAACAAACAATACATTAGTTGTTGCCTGGGGATGAAGAGAATAGGGATTGGGAGGTACAGAGTTTCCTTTTGGGGGGATAGAAATATTTTGGAATTAGTGCTGATAGTTGCACAACAATATAAGTACTAAAAGCTACTAAAGTGTACCCTTTAAAATGGTTATGACAGTAAATCATCATATATAATGTGAATTTATAAGTTAAAAAAGAAATAGATAACTCCTTGCAGAGACCAAGCACAAATTTCAATCAACTCAATTCCAGATTAAATGAAGTGTGAAATTACTAGTCTCTAGCCTAGGTACCAGCCTGAATTGCAACACGGCTATTAGGAAATTGGATGAACAGAATGGACAGAGATGGAGTTAAAGGTTGGGCAGGCCAAAGAGACCCTCTGCTGCTCCATTAAAGGGCTCCAAACAAATCTACCCTGTTTACCCCAGTTGGAAATATTTTATTTGTCTTTATTTATTTTTAATTGATTAATTTTAGAGAGACAGAGGGAAAGGAAAGGAAAGGAAAGGAAAGGAAAGGAAAGGAAAGGAAAGGAAAGGAAAGGAAAGGAAAGGAAAGGAAAGGAGGGAGGAAAAGAAAGAGAGGGGAAGAGAAAGAAAGAGATGTAATCCTTTCTTGTTCCACTTAGTTGTGCAGTCAGTGGTAACTTCCGGTATATGCACTGACTGGGGATCAAACCCACGACCTTGGTGTTTGGGGATCATATTATGACTGAATAAGCTAACTGGCCAGGGTCTAGAAATTTTTTCTAAAGCCAGAAGGCACAGATTACAATGTGAAACCTGGCCTGCAATATCTTGGGACAGTGGTTAAGTAGATTAATCAAAATAAATACTGATAAAAAGGGTCAGTCTCTTTGTCTCAATCCTTCCCTGGTAACCCAAAGCCGCTTGCACCAGAATGGATAACTTAACAGGTGGAATAGAGATATTTCAGGACTCTTATAGGTGAGTTCCATGGACTGTGGTACTAAAACCCATTGGTGAAGGCCTAATTTAGGCTACAATTAGATTGCAGAACATAAAAATACAATAGCTAGCAAATGATAGGGAAGTTGGAATGTTTAAGCAGGTATTATGTAAGTAAACTATAACAACTTTACCTGGTTATGGGAATGGATATTATGTCTGACTGGAGAACATTATCCCCTATCGACATTATAAAACAAAAACCTGTGGGTAAAGTCCTAATAGAAGCTACTGTTAGGAATAGTAGGGTTAATGGAATTAAGGTAAAGCTTTGTGGAAAATTTGGTATATCTGAACAGACTTAATGTGAATGTGGTCACTTTTTTCTGATAGTATTATGGGGATGGACATTGCTTCTGACTGGGAATCATTTCCCCTATGCAGTACTATAAAATAGAAGCCATGTAAAGCCACCCTTCAAGCAATATTAACTGGATATTCTAAATGGGCATCAGTAAAGTGGCCTGACCCACACAGTATGGGATAGAGGCTGGAATGCTGATTGGGACAAATTTTCTGTGTGGTAGCGACATGGACAGTACAGATCAGGGGCGTAGGACAAGAGGCTGAGAGAGTGCCTTCCAGCAAAGATTACTAGAATTTTGCACAGAGAATTGATATTTGAGGGGCACTTACTACCTTGCTACTGGACTTATTAATTGAAGCTAACCCTATGACAGAAGGACATAACATGATCCTGAAATCTGAAAGAGCCATAATGTCCAGGATGGTATCGGAGAAACACTTAGCTAACACTGTGGATACGGTTTATAAAAGAACATGTTGCCTGGAAGGAGACTGTCGAGCGGGGAGCTTCTTCTCCCCTAGGAGGAACTGAAACTGTATCTACTGTCACATGGCAAGTGCCCTATAAACAGTTCCTGACTGACCAACAGAAAGCTGCTTGGTCTGTGGGTGACAGTTCCAAGGTGAATCAACAACAGCCTGTTTGGAAGGTCACCCCTATGATCAAAAGACCACCACTCTGATTGTAAAAAGTAAAAACAGATCAGCCTGGTGGCTGAACTGTGTGCTGTTTTCCTAGCAGTAATGGAAGAATTAAAGAGTGATAAAAGTTCCTATGTTTGGGTTTTTACTGCAAAGGTGGATTAAGGTTGGTTGAGGCCCCAGGCGCAGGAGAAAATATTGGGTCCCTTACATTAGAAAAAAGTGTCAAGTTGGGGTTTTGCAGGGTCCTTCAGAAGTCAGGGTCCAGGGTGCACACCCAGTGCACCCACTATTAAATCCGCCTCTGCTGAGAGCAGCGACCTTTGACCAGGACTGTTGAAGAGACGGCTATATGGTGCACTACCCTATGGAAATCACTATGGGTATCTGAGCAATGCATTAGAGTAGGACATTGTGATGCCCATCAGCACTTTCAGATTCACAAGTTTTCCCTAAAATTACAGAAGGCTGTAACATATTACTTTTTAACTCTATAAAACAGCATAACAAAAAATTTAAAAGTAAGATATAGTTTAAGTGTCATCTTCTTGGAGAAGTCTTTCCCATTTTTCTAGAGCCAAAAGGCTTTAGAAACCTTTTGATCATACCTAAGGTTATGCTAATTAGGTGACTCACAGTCAGCCCTTAGATAGTTCCAGGAGAGGGGCTGGCCAATGAAAGACCAAGATGTGCCAGAATGCTGGAAACTGGATTCACTGTGTGGCCAATGATTAAATCAATCATGGCTACATAATGAAGACTCAATAAAAACTCTAAAACATGAGATTCAGGGAGCTTCCAAATTAATGAACACATGTATGTGATCGGACGGTGCTCAGAAAGGTCTTGGAAGCTCTGTGCACCCACTCCCCAACTTCCAATACCTTGTCCTCCACATCTATTCCATTTTGCTGTTCCTAACATGTACTCTTTTTTTTTTTTTTTTTACAGGGACAGAGAGAGAGTCAGAGAGAGGGATAGATAGGGACAGACAAACAGGAACGGAGAGAGGTGAGAAGCATCAATCATTAGTTTTTCGTTGCCGTCGCAACACCTTAGTTCATTGATTTTTTTCTCACATGTGCCTTGACCATGGGCCTTCAGCAGACTGAGCCACCCTTGCTGGAGCCAGCGATCTTGGGTCCAAGCTAACGAGCTTTGCTCAAGCCAGATGGGCCCGTGCTCAAGCTGGCGAGGTCGGGGTCTCGAACCTGGGTCTTCCGCATCCCAGTCCGACGCTCTATCCACTGCGCCGCCACCTGGTCAGGCACATGTACTCTTTATAATAAAGTTAATTGTAAGTATGGTGCTTTCCTGAGTTCTGTGAGTTACAGCAAATTATCAACCATGAGGGTGGGGTTGTCATCAGACAGGCAGAAAAGCAGATAGCCCCACCCGCAGCTGACATTTTAAGTGTGGGTATAGTCTTGCATTAACTCCAGATAGTCAGTATTAGAATTTTACTGAATTCCAGCACACTTAATTGGTGCCAGCGAATCAGTGTCAGAATATAACATATTTTCTTTAAATACTGGTATGGCTGCCTTGTAATTACAACTGCAGAGTTGAGTAGTTGCAATAGACACCAAAGCCGAAAGTATCTAGATCATTATAGAAAATGTTTGTTTACTATTTTTCTAGAGAATTAGTTTCTCACAGCCTCCTATTTCAACATTTTCATCCATATCACTAACACATCACCTATTATGTTTATATATTTGCATATACGTATATAAAAAGTATTTATATGTCTGTCTTCCCTCCCATAAGAGGTTACCACTTATGAACAAAAAGGCAGTATCGTTAATCATTATATCTTGAGAACCAACTTCTTGGCATTTGGTTGATAGCAGCTTAAAAATAATTTATTCCACAAAAAAAATTTATAATAGCATGTTTCTATCTCAATGTGTCTTATCATCTACTTTAACATCAGCCTACATTCTGGTTCTAAAAAAAAGAAAAAGGAAAGGAAGAAAGAGAAGAAGAGGGAAGAAGAAAGAAGAATTATTTAAAAATCCGAAATTATTAGTATGTTAAAGCTGAAAACAACAATAGACATCTAACCCAATCTTTATTTTCAGTCAGGCAAAATAAGGTCTGGAAGACTTAAATGAATTGCCCAACTAATTAGTAACAAAGACAATATCAGAATCCAATTCCAAAATCAATATTCTTTTCAATAAGTAGAGCAAACCTTTCTGACACCACAAGAAATAAAACTAAGCTTTGTTCAAATGTACCCCAAAATTACTCCCAGGGTACTTCATGCTACTCAGAGTAGCTGCCAGTAAGATTCATGAATTTCAACATGAATCAACATACTGCTTCCTACACCAACAAAGTCTTGTTCAATAAAATTTTTTTTAAAAAATTTACTTGAAATACAAAGTGTGCTCATTGACAAAATGGACTTACATTCTGGCACAAGTCCACTGTCTCATATTAGACCAGCAAACATTTCACAAATCTGCAACCTGGTCTGCGTTCCACATTCCAAACAGCAATGTGCTCGATGAACATTCAATACAGCAGCAGGAACAATTAATAAGATAATGGTCTGTCATATCTATAATTCATATACATAGGTTCCACTTGAGGAATAAACAAAAATGTGTCCTTCATTTTGTTTTAGTAAAAGTTGATACATATAATACATATATGAATGATATAAATATAGAGATAGAGATAGAGCAAGAGAGAGAGAGAGAGAGAGAGAGAAGGCAGAACCAGGATTTGAATTCAGGTTAGTCATACCACAAAGGCCAAGCTCTTTACAGAAAACCGGGACACAAAAATGAATATGACTAAAATAGCATTTACACATTAAGTCATAACTTTAAAGACAGAGATTCAGGTGCATCAGCTCTTAATTATAAACGACTTAAAAGGAGCAGGAACAAGCTGGCACTAGAGGAAGCACCACTAATCATATACATTTGACCCTAAATAGGCTGTCCTCTAATGAACCCTGTTGTTTCCAGAGAGAAACCCAGAAAATACTTAGAGTCAGAGAACAGGAGTCTGTCTAATCAGATCAACTTACATGGAATTGACAAATATCTCACTCATGCCAAAACTTCTTGTTCCACATTGCCCAAAGTCCTTAGTTTCCAATTCACTCAGCTTCACTTTTGCATGTGTACAATGGGGGCAGAAATGCCTATATCCATGATGGCGAACCTATGACACACGTGTCAGCACTGACATGCGTAGCCATTTTCGATGACATGCAGATGCATACCAGAGAAGTACGGGGCTGCATGCCAAGAAGGACGTTTCATCCTCGGCTCCTGCACGGCCAGGTGCAGTAGCCGAGGATGAAACATTTGCTATAGTGTAGACACTCTGTGCCGGAGGTCTGTAGGCCAAAACAACAGAACTCCAGAGCATAACATAACGGAGCGTCTAGTTCTGGGATTTCCGGTTAGGCCGTTTTTCTCAAAGTGACAAACTACCCTAGTTATGCTCGTTTTTTTGGCAAATTTTGACACACCAAGCTCAAAAGATTGCCCATCACTGGCCTAATCATAAAGTTATTCCATTAATTGGGAATGCTGTATAATGCTGTATATCCTTTAATTCTAACAAATATTGTTCACATTAATATTTCTGAAATCAACATATAACTCATACTTGATGTGTCCATCTAATGCAGTAGTGTTATTTCTCTCCCCACCAAAAATTGTTACTGTATCAGTAACAGTCAACAACCTAGCAGCTTACCTAACCAAAACTTGTAACTACTATTATTATTTTATCATATATGGTACTAACAAGCAACAGATGTTTCTGGGGGGGGGGGGTTATGTGGATATTTTATACATGTATGTTTACATAATTTATACATGTATTTTTAATTTCATTTTTATTTCTCTTCTCCCTTCCCCTTAATATCTAGACACCTTGATTTTTTTCAATTGCAGTTTTGCAAACCATTCTACTTTTCAAGGATATGACTCCTGAAATTGTTAAGATATTAATGTATTTACAAGGTGCTAATGGTATGCAAAAATAATGGAAATGCTCGACTGCCTGGAAACTCTGAGTTAGAGAAGAACCCATCAGAGACAGAAGTTTAAGTTAAGTCCTAACAGACCAAGTGCCAATTTGTTCAGAGAGCAAAACACCCCTAGAAGAAGGTTCTGCTTTAAATACACTATGCGGATTCACACTTCCAGATCCGGAATGCCCTTACTCCACCTGCCTGCTCAGCAACTTTCTGCTCACTTTTCGGTAAGTACCACGTGCTAACAGCGCCACTGGAGCCTCCACCACTCACCTTTCAAAGCCAATCTTCCACCTCAGTCTTTTCTGACTTCTGCAGACAGTTTACAGTATTCATTTCTCCTCTGGGATACAGTATTCTGATATCTTTTTACTCCAGATTACAAGAGAAAGAATAGGCAGAGAAAGGATTTGAATTCAAATTAGTCAAACCACAAAGGACTGCTCACAGCATTTAGTATTTTTAAATTTACACATCTGAAGTCCTTAGAAAAAAAATCATCTTCCCAATCCCACTTTGTCCCAGGTTTCAACATACTATCCCTAGGTGTTGGGGCTTGAGCTCCCAGACATCACCTAGAAATAAATGTATGTTTAAATTAATCTCCTTCTCTCCATCAGGTATTTAGAAATCTTTCAGGGTTTAAGATATCCAAAAATGTTGCTGAAGGCTACTCTAAAAATATTACTGGACAACCACAACGTGTACCACCAATTCTCAAAAACTAGACAATTCTGCAAACACAGTGGCTCAACCACAGAGCACGGCTACAGATCTATGACAGGTCCTCTACTTTGGACACTGCTATGGTGCTCACTACGGTTCTTTTCCCAGTCTACCATCTCAACTGTCCCAGTATTAACCTGATAAAAATGGGGTCAAGTGTCTGTCTACCCAGCAACCTAATGATCTTCCCCTGCTCCTCCTTCACAACTCTGTCCCTCTCCTCCTGCCTACCTTCCTTTAAAATACAGTTGGCTAGATACAAATAAGTATTTACAGATTCTTTTCAGGCTGCCCACATCATCCTGTGAATATCTTCCTTTTGGTCCATAAGCGGTAATGATATTTTGGCCCCATTACCACTCTCAATAGTGCACAGACAAAAACAAGTATACATTGGATAGTGTCTCAATAGGTGATCAATAAAATAGCTCCTAAGCAAAACTAAAAATTATGTGCAACACTTCAGAGCCACAAGAGTATGATTCCTAAAAGTAAAATTAATAGTTTATTATGACTAAAGCATGCAGAGCTTACATAGAAATAAATTATCACCAGAGAGGCAGGGACAGATCATGACTTGCAATATACATCATGCTACTGAATTTAGTGCTTATGAGCCAAGTGGAGAAGAAAGGCTGAATGATTGCCTGGGTGTGCAAACAGACCTCCACTGGCTTAAAAATCCAAACCTCAATAAAGGTAAACGTCCAAAGTTAAGTGAGCTGCTTGCTTGCCAGTTATCACAGACACTGTGCACAGATGATACTCTTTCCAAGTCTTAATTTCAATGAGACTACTTCTAAAACTTAAGACAGCAGCAAATTAAGATTTCTTAAATAGAGGCAGTAAGAACAGAAATACAGTCCTAAAGTAGGACAACTTAACTAAGCAGCAGATTAAATCATTAACTTCTCTGTGCCTACGTTTCCTGAACACAATCTCTGAAATCTTGTCAAGCACTAGCATTTCAGTATTCTGTTACTCAATTCAGAGTCTTGTTTAAAATATGGTACTCCTGATTAATAAAAATATTGCAATCTAAATACAAAAGGCATTCTTATTCTGATAAATCAAGTACATCTTCACAAACTATATATGGTGTTTTCCAGGTAAAGTTACTTCTTGATTTGAGGTTTTGGTAAATAGGGCACATGGATTTCCCTATTTTCACATGTATTATTTTATAATAACTCAAAAAAGCAGTTGTTTATTTCATTAATAGCCTAGAAAATAAGCAAAACATTAGAAATGACTACTTTTATCCAACTGACAAAACAAACTCCTACATTTTATAATTGTTTTTCAATTCTGTAGCAATGTTTACAATTTGCCTTCCAAAGAATTTGCTGACAGTGAAATGCATTTAATTTGCTGCCATATTGATTTTCATGAATTACTTAGGCAATTTTACCAAAGCAAGAACAGATTTTTCCCCAATGATATGTGGTTTTTAAATCATTGCTATAAACTCAATAGATTATTTAGGATGAGGTTTACTGACACCTAACAGAACCATATGCATCTGTATTTGTAAGTGTGTGTGTGTGTGTGTGTGTGTGTGTATGTTGTATATGTATATGAATATATGCACACATATATGCATACATATAAAAAAGGGAGAATGCTAATATTAGTTTCTTTCTACAGTTCATCTACTTTTGAGATATCACCTCTAAACCAGTACTATCCAATATAAATATAATGGAAGCCACATATGTAATTTTAAATATATTAGCCACACTAAAATAAAAATATGAGGAAACAGGAGAAATTAAGTTATATTTTATTTAACCCAATATATCTAAAATGTTGGTACCATTTCAATATGCAATAAATATTTAAAATTTTTGAGATAGTTTACATTTTTATACCAAATCTTCAAAAATAAAATGTGTATTTTGAGCTTTCAGAATTTTTCAAGTGCTCACCAGCATATCTAGCTGGTGGCCACCACACAACTGTACAATTCTAGACAGATCTAGCCATGCTTGAGCAATGCCATTTTTCTGAAGCCTTCCCTTATCTCCATTGGTACATTTCTCCCTTCAGAGTGGCCCACTGCACCCTAACTTATCTTTATCGTAGAATTTATACATTTCATGGCCTCCACCTGTCACCCTCTTCAATACAATAAACTTCAGGGCAAGGAATTGTCTTGATCACTGTATCCTCAGTGCCCATCTTACATATGGTAAGTATTCAATAAATATTCGTTGAATAAAATAGATACGTGGTCAGAGATGCCATTAGGCTGAAAATAAGTCCGTATATACACTCAGACTCAATAGATGAATGCTTAAAAGGGATAGGGGAGCCCTAAAGAGAAGTAGCCAAGCCCTGGCAGGTTGGCTCAGCAGTTAGCCCGGCGTGTGGAAGTCCCGGCCAGGGCACACAAGAAAAGGGCCCATTTGCTTCTCCATCCTTCCCCCCACCTCTCTCTTTCTCCCCCTCCCACAATCAAGGCTCCACTGATGCAAAGTTGACCCAGGCGTTGAGGATGGTTCCGTGGCTTCCACTTCAGGCGCTAGAATGGCTCTGGTTGCAATGGAGCAATGCCCCAGATGGGCAGAGCATCGCCCCCTGGTGAGCATGCAGGGTGGATCCCAGTAAGAAGCATACGGGAGGAGTCTGTCTGACTGCCTCCCTGCTTCTAACTTCAGAAAAATACAGAGAAGACACCAACAACAAAGAACTAAATAATGTACAAATTAAATACAGTAACCTATTTTAAGTAATTAAATCAATTAGAAAATAACTATAGAATGATACGATTCAATAACAGTGTATATTAAACATTAATAGTTATTATGGCAAACTTTTATAAGATCTCTGGTTTTTCTTCAGAAATAAACTCCATTAAAATTATAGCATCCCTCGCCTGACCAGGTGGTGGCACAGTGGATAGAGCGTCGGACTGGGATGCGGAAGACGCAGGTTCAAGACCCCGAGCTCACCAGCTTAAGCGCACACCCATCTGGCTTGAGCAAAAGCTCACCAGCTTGGACGCAAGGTCTCTGGTTCCAGCAAGGGATGGCTCGGTTGGCTGAAGGCCCGTGGTCAAGGCACATGTGAGAAAGCAATCAATGAACAACTAAGATGTCGTAATGGCAGTGAAAAATCTAATGATTGATGCTTCTTACCTTTCTATGTTCCTGTCTGTCCCTATCTATCGCTCTGACTCCTTTTCTGTTCTTGTAAAAATATATATATATTTATATAGCCTCCCTCTTTAAAAACTAATAATAGTTTTATTCAACATAGTTATGGAAGTCCTAGCTACAGCAATCAGACAAGAAGAAGAAATAAAAGGCATCCAAATTGGAAAAGAAGATGTAAAACTGTCATTTTTCGCAGATGATATGATATTGTATATAGAAAACCCTAAAGTCTCAGTCAAAAAACTACTGGACCTTATAAATGAATTCAGCAAGGTGGCAGGATATAAAATTAATACTCAGAAATCAGAGACATTTCTATATACCAACAATGAACTGTAAGCAAAAGAAATTAAGGAAACAATCCCTTTCACTATTGCAGTCAAAAAAATAAAGTACCTAGGAGTAAATTTAACCAAGGAGGTTAAGGACTTGTACTCGGAAAATTATAAAACATTGATAAAAGAAATCAAGGAAGATACAAACAAGTGGAAGCATATACCGTGCTCATCATTAGGAAGAATAAACATCATTAAAATGTCTATATTACCCAAAGCAATTTATAAATTCAATGCAATATCAATTAAAATACCAATGACATACTTCAAAGATATAGAACACATATTCCAAAAATTTATATGGAACCAAAAAAGAACAAGAATAGCCTCAGCAATCTTAAAAAGAAAAAATAAAGCAGGAGGAATCACTCTTCCGGATATCAAGGTTTACTATAAGGCCATTATACTCAAGACAGCCTGGTACTGGCATAAGAACAGGCACATAGAACAATGGAACAGAACAGAGAACCCAGAAATAAACCCACAGCTTTATGGACAACTGATATTTGACAAAGGAGGAAAGAACATACAATGGAGTAAAGACAGCCTCTTTAATAAATGGTGTTGGGAAAATTGGACATCTACCTGCAAAAAAATGAAACTAGACTATCAGCTTACACCATTCACAAAAACAAACTCAAAATGGATAAAAGACTTAAACGTAAGCCGTGAAACCATAAGCATCTTAGAAGAAAACATAGGCAGCGAGCTCTCTGACATCTGTAGCAGCAATATATTTGCCGATTTATCTCCACGCGCAAATGAAATAAAAGGCAAGATAAACAAATGGGACCTTATCGAAATAAAAAGGTTTTGCACAGCTAAAGACAATAAGAACAGAATAAAAAGACAAACCACACAATGGGAAAACATATTCAACAGCACGTCTGATAAGGGGTTAATAACCAAAATTTATAAAGAACTTATAAAACTCAACACCAGAAAGACAAACAATCCAATCAAAAAATGGGCAAAAGAAATGAATAGAAATTTCTCCAAAGAGGACATATAGATGGCCAATAGGCATATGAAAAAATGCTCAACATCACTAATCATTAGAGAAATGCAAATTAAAACCACAATGAGATATCACCTCACTCCAGTCAGAATGGCGCTCATCAGCAAAACAACACAGAATAAGTGCTGGCGAGGATGTGGAGAAAAGGGAACCCTCCTGCACTGCTGGTGGGAATGCAGACTGGTGCAGCCACTGTGGAAAACAGTATGGAGATTCCTCAAAAAATTAAGAATCGAACTGCCTTTTGACCCAGCTATCCCACTTAGGAATATACCCTAAGAACACCATAGCACTGTTTGAAAAGAAGAAATGCGCCCCCATGTTCGTGGCAGCATTGTTCACAATAGCGAAGATCTGGAAACAGCCCAAGTGTCCGTCAGAGGACAAGTGGATTAAAAAGCTTTGGTACATATATATTATGGAATACTACTCAGCCATAAGAAAAGATGACATCAGACCATTTACAACAAAATGGATGTACCTTGATAACATTATACGGAGTGAAATAAGTAAATCAGAAAAAAAAACTAAGAACAGCATGATTTCATACATAGGTGGGACATAAAAGTGAGACTATGAGACATGGAAAGAGAGTGGTGGTTACGGGGTGGGGGGATGGAGGGGTGGGTGACATAGGGAGTAGGCGAGAGGCACAGTGAAAACCAGACAGAAGGTGACAGAGAACAATTTGACATTGGGTGACAGGTATGAAACATAATTGAATGATAAGATAACCTGGAGATGTTTTCATTGTACATATGTACCCTGATTTATTGGTGTCACCCAATTAAAATTAATAAAAAAATAAAAATAAATATTTTTAAAAAGACTAATAATAGACACCATCGAGATATATCTAATTGTTAAATTTTAGTATCATAAAACACCTCCCTATTATGTACGCTTATTCTCTTTCCATACAAGATAATAAATTAAGGCTCTAAAATACAGAATCCATCATCATATTTATCAAAAACCCCAACCACTCTCACTGGGACTAAATCTCTTTTTTAAATATCTATGTCTCATATTTTCTAAGCATGTTTCTTCTGTTTACTTCAGAGTTTAGCAGCATAATTTTTCAATGCAACTGGGTGCAGCTGTCATTCTAAATGACAGTTTGTCATGAAGTAAGTAAAATACATTAGTTTACTTTTCATAGTACAGATCACTAACCAGGTTAAACATTATTTCTAGAGTAATAAAGCCCAATATAATTAATGAAAAAATAAGCAATTCTCACTAAAATGTATTTGCTCAACTTCTTCCCATAAAAGTACCTAAACATGTATTTCACAGAGAAAAATGTTTCTTCATAGCTACTCCAACCCAGCCTTAATGTAAGTAAGTTAATATTGCTACAAATAAATGCTTTTGATCCTAAGGCTTGGATGAAGAAATGTGAATAGTTCACAACAATTCCATGACCATTCAGCAATCTTATAGAACTATGGCCAGTTGGTTCATTTAGTTCCTGTGTGGTACTGAGACTGAGGAAATGAGTTATGTTTTCATTTGAATCCTAACATAGTGTAGTTAATGGTTAAAAGACTGCACTTAACAACCTCACCCAACAGGGTCTGCAGTCTACCACAGGTATGACTTCAACAATTATAGCAACTAAACAAGCATGTGAAAAGATTAATATGTAACAAAAAAAAAAGTCTTAGCATATTTTATTCAGAGGAAGAGATAGTCCAAAGACACCTACAATATAGAAAGTCACGCTTTGGTAAAGGTGAGTCATTAAATCTCAACTTTAAAAAACCATGACAAGTAAATACATTACTTTACAAGTAATAGCTGCATTATGCCATAAAATATTATTTGACCTAGCTTCTAACATTTTTTCTGAAATAGTCCTCCAATTTTGTAATGCTGGTAAATGAAAAACTATAATTTGCTTTGTAAAAAGGTAATGCCAGTGTCCATTAGGAGTTGAGAAAGGACAGAAATTCTTTCACAGGAAGATATTTGATAAAATTATACTAATACCAGACCATTGAAAGAAAAAAGCTCATTCATGATGATCCTCATACTAAATCAGACCAGCTTCAATTCTCTTCTTGATTTTAGAAAACTCTTAACTCTTTGATGAAATGTTACAATTTTTAGAATTTGAATTTATGGGACTGAAAAAACTGGAAACAATTTCCAACATCCTTAGTTCTTTTCCTTTCATCTCTTCCTACACCTTTTCTTATGCACAAACCACATGTGCCCAGAGACCTAGGTCTTTACACTCACATACAATAAGAGGATAGACACTGAAAACCAAACCCAACTCCCCTCTCCTCAGGGTCCACATTTATACACACACAAAGATGCGCACACACAATAATTTAAACTACAGCTATACTCAACAAAAGATAGGTGTCACACACTTTATCATCACTACCTTTTCAAATCTCAACCTACACTTTCTTAAGAAAACATATTCACTGAGTGCTTTCTGTGTATCAGGCCTACCACCAGGCATCAAGGATCTCTTCCTATCTCTTTCCTCTGTCCTTTCCCCCAACCACAATTTAAAATTTTCAATCTGTCATCCTCTTCTTAGTAATGAACATCCTCTAATTTTAGTGTAAATCTTTTCTTACCTAAAAATAAAGGATAACTATATGGTAGTTTAGAAAATCATGCAAAGTTATGATTTATTTCCTAAAGTTTACAATATACAACCCAGTAACTGAATTAGCAGTACATCTACCAAGTTAACTGTAGACCAAAAATAAAGGAAATATAGTATGAGCTACATATAGTTTAAAATTTACTAATAGCCACATTAAAAGTAATAAAAATAAACAGGTGAAGTTCATATTAATACATATATCCTATTTAAAATAAAATAACTAGAGATAATACAACCAAGATATTATTTCAACATGTAACCAATATAAAAATTTATAATGATGTATTTTACATTCATTTTTGCAACTAAGTCTTTGACACTCAGTATATCATTCATAATTAAAACACATCTCAGTCCCTAGTAGTCACAGTAAATGTTCAACAGCCACAAAGAAAAACACAGGCTTCCACTCAGACAAAACGAATAGGACTTTAGCCTGACCAGGCGGTGGCGCAGTGGATAGAGCGTCGGACTGGGATGCGGAAGACCCAAGTTCAAGACCTCGAGCTTGCCAGCTTGAACGTGGGCCCATCTGGCTTGAGCAAAAGCTCGCCAGCTTGGACCCAAGGTCGCTGGCTCCAGCAAGGGGTGGCTCGGTCTGCTGAAGGCCCGCGGTCAAGGCACATGTGAGAAAACAATGAACAACTATGGTGTCGCAAACAGCAACAAAAAACTAATGATTGATGCTTCTCATCTCTCTCCATTCCTGTCTCTCTGCCCCAATCTATCCCTCTCTTTGACTCTCTCTCTGTCCCTGTAAAAAAAAAGAATAGGACTTTAGAACAAGTAGTAAATATACAAAAGGATAAACCTATAGTGAGAAAAAACCTTTTGACAGACTTAAAAGGGACACATATGTAGCCATGATTGATAAATTTTAATAGTTAAGATAATATAGCCTGACCAGGTGATGGCACAGTGGACAGAGCATCAGACTGGGATGCAGAAGACCCAGGTTCGAGACCCCGAGGTCTCCAGCTTGAGCGCAGGCTCATCTGGTTTGAGCAAAAGCTCACCAGCTTGAGTCCAAGGTCACTGCCTTGAGCAAGGGGTTACTCTGTCTGCTGAAGGCCCGTGGTCAAGGCACATATGAGAAAACAATCAATGAACAACTAAGGTGTCAAAACAAAAAACTGATGATTGATGCTTCTCATCTCTCTCTGTTTCTGTTTGTCCTTATCTATCCCTCTCTCTGACTCTCTGTCTCTGTAAATAATAATAATAATAATAATATAAAATTATTCTGCAATAATATAAAAGGAGATAAACTACTTTATTTCTTAAGAATACAAAAAATAGTAATGTAATATACAGATGATGTATTACAGAACTGCTCACCTGAAACTCAGATATGTCATTAAGCAACGTCACTCCAATTATTTTTAAAAACACATACAAAAATAAAGTATTAAAACTAAAATGTCATCTTCAGAAGATATATACTATTATACTAATTAAATGAGTTCAATCAGATTTGGGCATGCTCTGTAGAAGCTTGAATATTAGAAGGATTTTGTGTTTTATAATTCAGATTGTTAATGTAAGCACATTAACAACCTCTTAAGTAAAAATAAATTAGAGGTGTTCTTTTTTTAGTGAAGGAAGAGTTAAGGTAAAATCACCACTGAATATTCCATAAGAAACCGAAATCACTGTAACAAATTAGCTGCTGTCTTCCGTAAATAATTCATTTTTCAGGTGACAAGATGAAACATTCATGCGGAGTGCTCCTGAGCTTCCTTCCCTGCACCTATGCAGGAGGGTCCTGGCATGGCCTGCTGCGTCTCTTCACTTTCCCCACCCTCCAATGCTTTCTGGCCAGTTTCAGTGAAGACTGTTGTAGTCTTTGCAATATGAGGAGAGCAAAGAGAAGTACTAGCAATTTACAGGGTTACAGCTGGGTGCCGAGTTTTCCAGACAAGTTCCAGGATAGGAGAATCAAGAGCTACACTATGGGAAAAGAAAAAGGTGGGGGTTGAAGCGGGGAGTAAATTTTTAAAGAAATATTACTATGGTCTGTATATCTCTATTCCTGATAATATTCAATAAATACTGAGCCAATCAAAAATTACCTTTTGCTTACTGAAAACCGGGTTTTTTTGTTGTTCCATGAACAGAGAGATTGGTTTAAGCAGATCATAAATTTATAAATGTAATATACAAATATAGCCTCAGAGTTTTAATCTGTGTTGCCAATAGAGATTTGTTTGAATCAAAAGCTCTTTACTCTTTGAAGACAAAGGCTAAGTGAAATAAGCCAGACAGAAAAGGCAAACACTGTATGATCACTCTTATAGGAGGTACCTAGAGTAATCAAACTCACAGAGACGAGTACAATGATGGTCACCAGAACTTGGGGCAAGGGGACTGGGGAGTTACTGTTTAATGGGCAAAGAGCTTCACTTCGGAAATATGAAAACCTTCTGGAGATGGATGGTGGTGATAGTAGCACAATAACATTACAGTACAGTATTTAATCAGTGCCTCTAAAGTGAACATTTTAAAAAGGTTGAACTGGTAAATTTTGTAATGTATATTTCACTACAATTAAAAAAAAAGACATAAGGACGTGGAACAAGCTGGACTAGGCTGGAAATAAACTAAGCTGTAATGACATTTGAGAAAGATAAAAAATAGAAAAACAAACACTATTACTGACTTCTAGAGACCACTTACCAATAACATTAAAAATACAATTTATTAAAATACTCATGAATATTTGTTAAAAATAAGTGTGCTGGATACATAAAACTATTTAAAAAATAGCTGACATAGTAATACTGTAGCTAAATTAATACAGCATATCCAAAATAATATTTTAATGTTAGCATCAAATGATTCATTTGTAAACATTCACTTGCCAAGGACAGCAGTTACATCCATTCTTGGTTGGATATAGTAAGGAACAATATTTTAAAATGTTACAGCTTCATGCAGAGTTTAGACTCTGAGGGGACAGTTTTCAAAGAAGGAGACAAGTAAGATTCACCAGTACAGGGCAAACCCCACGGGGCATGCTCTGTGCAACTGGCACTGGCCTCTGGGTGGCCCCGCAGGACCTGGCAGGGCGGAGCGAAGGCTTTATTCTGGATTGGCTTCTTAATGCTGTCCTTCAGTCAGAGCCCCCTCCTGGTTCAACAAGAATCTCACACAAGATACCTCCACTTTGTGGAAGGCAGGCACACAAGTGAACAAATGTCCCAGTTGGCAATATGGAGCAAACCAGGAGAAGCTGTCACCCTCTCAAAGCTCTGAGTGCACAGGGTGGGTGGGAACTAGCTCATCTCCCCGTATGAAATACAATCACTTTAGATTTGCCCCTCCTCAGAGACCCTTTCAGAGACCCTGCTGCACGACACTTTAAAGGGTGAGGATTTCAAGACAGAATGTGGCATTTACCAGGAAGCCAACATTAGAGCACAAAGCCCAATGAAGTAGGCAGCTTTAACCCCACCAATGACCATCATCTGCTGGATGCAACCTCCCCAGTCTCCTAAATTCCTAGGCTTCTTTTGTTGTGGAACCCTCCCAGTACTGAATACTGTGTTGGGCACAGAGAAAGGGCCTCGCTGACCAGAAAGCAACACCAGAAAGACACTATGAGTGTCCTGAGACAGCTCCTGTCCTCTCTGGGACTTGGTGCACCCCCATTCCCTAGGCTGGTGGCTCAACACCTTCTAAAGGAGCTCTGTAAATTGCATTTTGTGGCTTCTAAAGCATTATTCACATTTCACAGTGCATGCCCCGTGGGGTTTGCCCTGTACTGGTGAATCTTACTTGTCTCCTTTGAAAACTGTCCCCTCAGAGTCTAAACTCTGCATGAAGCTGTAACATTTTAAAATATTGTGCCTTACTATATCCAACCAAGAATGGATGTAACTGCTGTCCTTGACAAGTGAATGTTTACAAATGAATCATTTGAATGCTAACATTTTAACATAGATATTGTTGAAATTACATTTCCATTTTGCTTTTTCTATATGTCTCTCTTTTTTGTTCTTCTTGACTTTTCTTTTGTGTTAATATTTTAACACACCATTTAATTAAAGACAGATAGATGATAGATAATGATAGTTTGATAATATACTTAATTAAACTATATGTTTGCCTCCTAAAAATTATCTGTGCTGTTTCAAAGGTTAATACAGTAAAGAAACAGCAATTCAGAAATAACATAAACAAAGGGCTTCAGAAAAATACCTGGAAACAA
This sequence comes from Rhynchonycteris naso, assembly GCA_037038555.1. NCBI lineage: Eukaryota > Metazoa > Chordata > Mammalia > Chiroptera > Emballonuridae > Rhynchonycteris > Rhynchonycteris naso. The sequence goes on along the minus strand of CM072998.1, from coordinate 110,618,770 downwards.
CACTGTACCCATATCTACTCTACAATCCTAGTCTCATAACCTCCAGGTATTTAAAGTAACAACTATGCAATTTTTTTAATGTCCAATGAGTGTCTTGACTCTGGCAATAGAACACTAACTAGGTTAGGATTATCTGTACTTTATTTAACCATCACTGTAAGTATTCTGAGCCAGCCTAATTTTAAAAAATGTTAGGGGTAGGGCGTACTATTTATTAAAATTATAAACTATGTATAACCCCAAATAAGCCAACAAAAAGTGATACTATAGAACACCAAGATAAAAAAAAAGCACTGGACTAAAAGTCAGGTAAACTAGGTGTTAATTCCTAGTCTGTGAAAGACGGGAGGATCTTCAACCTTCCTGGCCTCTTTCCTTGACTCCACAAGTGATATAGTGTAGCTCTTCACCAGCTGTGAAGATGCAACGACTTCTCACCCATCTCAATATCTGGAAAACCTTTTAAACATAAACCATGCATATATACACCTAAATATGACTATTCTCCTCTCTCGAAAAAGATAAAAATAAAAACTGAAATGTTAAAACAAGAGGCAAACACAGAAATTAAAAGAACGAGAATAGCTAGAAAAGACCAGATTTGTACCCAAGTCAGAAGTGACCAAAATAAGCAAACTAAATCAAAGGTGAAAAAAATCTTCATCACTGGCACAAAAAAATTTCAGATTCTATGTAAGTACTTATTATACCAAGTTAAATAAGATCATGTTCTGATCTCAAAGGATTCAATGTCTCCAGGGCAGCCGGACAAGTAAACACATAATTAAGACAGAATATGCTAGTGCTAAACTTGAGGTATATACAAAACATTACTGGAAAAAGAGCTTTCGGGGGAGACTGGAGAAGATGTCACTTAAGGAGTGATAGAGCTAAATCCTGAAACAGCAGCAGGAGTTCTTTAGACAAAGGATGGAAGAACATGGTGACTTCAAAAATGCAGTAATTATTTAACAAGTAACACTCAATACAGTATAAAAAGTACTCTTCCATTGATGACTGACATCTTCACATCTCATAAAATGTTAAAAATAATTTAGCCTGACCAGGCGGTGGCGCAGTGGATACAGCATAGGACTGGGATGAGGAGGACCAACGTTCAAAACTCCGAGGTCGCTGGCCTAAGCGTAGGCTCATCTGGTTTGAACAAGGCTCACCAGCTTGAGTCCAAGGTCGCTGGCTTGAGCAAGGGGTCACTTGCTCTGCTGTCACCCCCTGGTCAAGGCACATATGAGAAAACAATCAATGAACAACTAAGGTGCTGCAACAAAGAATTGATGCTTCTCATCTCTCTCCTTCCTGTCTGTCTGTCCCTATCTGTCCCTCTCTCTGTCTCTGTCTCTGTCTCAAAAAAAATTTTAATACTTAATTTAAATTTAAGGACTTTGAAAGGGTAATCAGGTTATAGAGAATTAGTACAAATCAAGTAAAATAATTCTATAACATATCATAATAAAATATTGCTTATATGATTAAAACTGAAAACACTTATCTATACCAGACTTAGTCTAATTTAGAAGGGCAATGACTACTTTTATTTCACTGACGCTTTTACATTCCAGGTCAAGAAGATAAAATGAGAAAATGAATAGCATATGCTTAACCTAGTGGTTGGCAAAGATTCAAGAAGTATAAACATATGCTATCACCACCATCATCATCAAAGGGAATGGTATATTATAAAGAGCAACAACCCTGTAATATCTAGCTTTGAGTCTCATTTCTGCAACTACACTGCTTTCTAACCTTGCACAAACCTCTTATCTTCAGCTGCAGTTCACTTTTTATATTAAAGCAAACCCACATTTACTTAAAAGGGGTTGGAAGAGGATATTAAAAACATAAGGTTTCATCCAAACCCAATCTATAAAAGTCAATTCCCTGCACACATGTGAACAATTTTTTTTGTTTGTTTTAACAGGGACAGAGAGTCAGAGAGAGGGATAGATAGGGACAGACAGACAGGAACAGAGAGAGGTGAGAAGAACCAATCATCAGTTTTTCATTGCCGTTGCGACACCTTAGTTGTTCATTGATTGCTTTCTCACATGTGCCTTGACCGCGGGCCTTCAGCAGACGGAGCAACCTCTTGCTGGAGCCAGCGACCTTGGGTCCAAGCTGATGAGCTTTTGCTCAAGCCAGATAGGCCCGCGCTCAAGCTGGCGACCTCGGGATCTCGAACCTGGGTCTTCCACATCCCAGTCCAACACTCTATCCACTGCACCACCGCCTGGTCAGGCAATGTGAACAATTTTTAAACAACAGTAGAAAATACATTTATACCATTTTTAAATAAGCTGCAGTTCATTTCTCCCAGAAAATGAAAGTATTTGCTAAAGAGAAATATACCTAGACATTCATAGTTCCATAAAAATTGCTATTAATTAACATTGCTCTACTTTAGTAAACTGAGAGAGGACTCACAATTATGGAAAATTGTATTAACTAGACTGTAGTATAATTCCATCTATGTATAACTCATTTGTCTTATCCAAGCAAATATGGTATATGTAGTGGTTCATATAATTAATGTTAATATATAACAAATGTATTTGTCATATTTAAAATAGATATATGTGTCTACTATTATTCTGGCTCATAGTAATATCTAAAGTATCCACATTTTGACTAGTGAAAAGGTATATAATTCAAAGCTAGTTACCATTTATAAATAATACTATATAACCAACCAATTACTCCCCAAAACTCAAAGTTATCTACAATATAGTCCTTGCTCAATCATTTTTGTGTACAAATCCATCAAACTGTCCTACATTCATTTTTATTCCCTGTGAGCAGCCTGTCCTGAGTCCTCTAGGGGCAGCATTCACTACTACAAAAGCAACTCACTGAGGCTGGCTAGTCCCTCCCCTTCTTAATCATCTCTTCACATAATATTGGCCTCTGGAATAATTACTAAGTAGCTACATTTCAATTAACATTGGAAAAGACTCCAGCTTTTGGACCGTGAAGCCGAGGGTCCCAACTCTGCTTATTGTAAAACCCAGATAACCTACTTCACACTTTCTGCAGCCTTTGTTGCCGTATCTGTAGAGAAGGAATGGTATCTGCAAAGAGGGTTATTCTGAGAATTAGTTGATGATTTTCACAAGTACACCGTAACAGTTAAGAGCTATTAAAATATAGGCTAACATTTTCTAAAACAAATGATCACAAAATAGTTTTTATACCTCTAACCTGTCTCTTAGGCTTGTTACTCAAGTAGTCTTCTAAATATTTAACCTAATGTTCCCAGAGGGAGGTAAATAATACCTAAGATCGTAATTCATGTCGGACTAGATCTACATGTGAAATTTAGACACATGAAGGAAGAGATGAAAGAGATGGAAAGGGTTCCAGGCAAAAAAATCTGTACAAACTCATGTCTATTTTTGCCCCATTTTCCACCCACCTCACTCAAAATAGGAAATTAGGAAAAACTACCCAGGCACTGTTAAAGAATGCGCAAAGTTGAGGACAATGGACCTTCTATGTTTCATCAGGAGATCATGATTTATGAGTACCTGAGATCTGTTCTCTGACTAGTTCACCAGGCTCAGGTACTCCAAGCTAAAACAGAACTGCTCAGTTTTAGATAGATCATTATTTTTTTTCTAAGATCAGATGATCCTCACGCTCAGGATAGAAATAAAAATAACAACAGTGAATACTACTAAATAAAGTTAGCTTTGTACTAGGCACTTTACAAATATTTTATTTAATCTGTACAACCTTAAGGTAAATATCCCATTTTAGCTTAAGGAAACTGAGGCACATAAAAGTTTTAATGACTGTATGATATTCTATAATATGGACCTAAAATCATCTATTTATTTAACCTTTCCTATTGTCAAAAATTAGGTTTTGGCCAATTTTTATGTCATAAAACTACTTGTCCACATACTTAATCCCCATATTTGTCCACAGATAACTCTTTGTTCATCTAAAGAATTAAGGACTGATGTCAAAAACCTCTTGATACATATTGTGAAAATGTCATTCAAAAGTTACATTTTACATGTCCATGTCCAAAACATCATTTGGAACTACAGTATTTTACATGCCTAGAAAACAGTGGTAATTTTATTTTTAATTATAATTTTCTTCTTATTCATGGTACCTCACTATTATTTAATGAAGACTAACAATATTACTACCTTAGGCACAGCAAAAAATGCACTCATCATCTCACCATAGGGAAGGAAGAGAGACAAAGATGATGTCAAGTTATTGTATCCAGCCAGAAGTCTAAAATCTTTGAGCTATTAACAACTGGTCAGAACTAAACGTGCATTCTTTGATGTGGCACCTCATAATCACACAATATAGCTACATAATAAACCTATAATTTTATATATAATGATCATATATAACAGTAAAAGAACATAAACAATAACTCTCACTTAAAAGAGTGAAGAAAGTAGGCCTGGCCAAATGGCTCGGTTGCTTAGAGCATCATCCCAATATGCAGAGGTTGCCAGTTCGATCCCCGGTCAGGGCACATACAGGAGTGGATCAATGTTTCTGTCTCTCTCTCTCTCTCTCCCCTTCCCTCTCTCTCTAATATCAATAAAATAAAAAATTTGTAAATATCTTTAAAAAGTGAAGGTAAAATACACCACAGTCACTATTAAAAGCACAGACCATATACTAATGGTCAGAGTAGCAAAAATTCCCTGTCCTGGCAATCTGGAAGTACTCATTACTACTACCATATTTCCTCATGTATAAGACATGCCTTAATTTTGTGGCCCGAAATTTGAAAACAAATGTATTACATAAAGTTATTTAACTAAAGTTTTATTCATCATAAAATTCAAATAACTCCTCATCACTGTCAAAACTGCCATCTATTAGCTTGTCCTCATCTGTGTCTGATGACGAATCACTGTCTTCAACAATGAATGCAAAAACAAGTGTAAAAAAGCAAGAAATGCAAGTAAAATAATCTGCAACCACTGTATAAGACTCACCCAGGTTTTAGACCCGAAATTTTTCAAAAAAATGTATGTCTTATACATGGGGAAATATGGTATCTAAGAAGACCTCCCTTGATCATTACCCTCCGTGGCCTTAAATTTTCCTCCTTGTTGCTGTACTGCTAGCAGCTCATTTCCTCTGGGAACTGCTTTTGAATTATAAGAATATAGGCCTTTGTTTACCACCAGGCTTGAGGTTACCCTGGAAGTAGTTTCCCTAAAAGCTTCCTAAGCTTCTGGTCAATTTACTTCAGGCAACTGGGCGAACTAGCAACCAAAGCCAGAAGAGATCTTGTCAGGAGACAGTACACCAACCTGGAGTCCCACTTTCCAGTTTCATAGCAATATTCAGTCTCATAGCAACAGGCCTTCAGCAGACCGAGCAACCACTTGCTGGAGCCAGCGACCTTGGGTCCAAGCTGGGGAGCCTTCGCTCAAGCCAGATGGGCCCGCACTCAACCTGGCTAGCTCAGGGCCTCGAAATGGGGTTCTCCGCATCCCAGTCTGACGCTCCATCCACTGCGCCACCGCCTGGTCAGGCCCAAATATATTTCTTACTCTCGGATTTTTATTTGGTCAGATTCTAACACAGGCACGCACAATCAGCTCTGGGACCCATTGACTTGTTCAGCATCCTCAACAGAAAGAGTTCCAGCACAAGTCCTGTGACTTATCCTGTGGCTCCCCATTATAATACCAAAAGGGGAATGTATGCTAGATAAACAAAAACAACACATATCCACTATTCCTGTTAATAAGACACATACTAACAATCATTTTTTTAATTTCTACTCAATGTATTATACATTCTTTGTTAACAGTAATTTTTATGTGCTTACAAATTTCACATACACATTAGGATTACTAAAAAGAAGTTTTTATCAGATTCTTATTGCAGGATAACAGTTCAAAATAACATCAACATATATAATAATGACTACATACAACATAAATAAGATCATACATGTTCAACACAATTTCTAGTCATAGAAATAATCAATACGTTAATTTCACAATTCTAATTTATTTCAGGATCTTAGATCTCGTCCCTACTATTGAACAGAATTTCAGAAACTGGTCTTCACCCTAATAATGCTATACTATGGGTCCAAAATGCATTAACTTAACCAAGAGCCAGAAATACAAAAAATAAATATATATAAGACAAGCACCGGAAGCAAGATGGCGACGAAGTAGACGGACGTACCAACTTCCAATTCCCAGAACCAAAATGAATTATAACTCAATTTAAAGAACCATCATCTGGATAAACCAACTATGAACTAAACTAAGTGAACTCTTCAACCAAGGAACACAGAAGAAGCCACTTTGAGACTGGTAGGAATAGCGAAAACGCGAAGAGGGCTGCCCAGCTCCAGCAAGCGGCAGCCCGGAGAGACCCGCGGGGCGAGAGAAAAGTTTGGCGGAGAGGGAGGGACCTGGGTCCCAGGAACCAAGCCCCAGCCTGCAGTCCTAGAGCCTAGAAGAGGCGTTTGGACAGTTTTGAGCTGTGAAACAAGTGAGGGAGCTCCCAGGCCTACAGTGTGGAGTATTAGGTCCCTTCCTACTCTGCTGAGGGCTGCTAAAGGGTTTAGGTCGACAGGACGCTGAGGGGCGGTACAGTCGGAGTGGGCGGAGGCCAGGCCGGTGGGAGATCAGGTCTAGCCCAGAGGGTCGGAGGGGACGCGCGAAAGTGGTCCGGAAGCTGCGGGCCAGCCTTTAATCCCACCTGTGGGGACAAAGTGAGAGGCCAGAAAAGGACAGGCCCTGCGCAAGCCGGCCCTGACCGCAGGAACCGGGCTAGGACCAGGGACGGGCAGGGGCTCGCGGCTGAGCTGATGCTACCAGACGCCCACCCCCAGGGCCAGAGAAACCGCGGTTGGCCAGTATACGTGCGCGAGCGGGCTCTGAGCGCAGGAACGGGGTAGACCCCGAGACAAGTGGAAGCACGCAGTTGAGCTCACACTACTATCCCCGCCCGGCGGGAGAAACCGCGATTACATTCATACGTGCACGAGCGGGCTCCGAACGCAGGGGCGGGGTAGAGTCCGGGACGAGCGGAAGTACGCAGCTGAGTGGAAGCCAGCAAACACGCCCGCCCCAATAAACCTTGGTTTCCGACACTGCGCAGAAGAACCCGGGCCTAGAGGGAGGGGCTAAAGCTCCAGACGGGCAAAAGCTTACAGCTGAGAGCACGTCAAAAGCCCCGCCTAACCCGCGGAACTGTAGCGAGCAGGCTCCAACTGCCGGTTCTGGGCGGAAGTCCGGAAATAGGCTGGGTCCGCAGCTGAGCAAAGGTGCTCACATCTACCCTTGGTGCTAAGTCTTGTGGCTTCAGTGACAGCCCCTCCCACGGAGGAGAGGCAGAAATCACAGCAAAAGCCACAGTGGACCGGCACTGGCAATGCTCATACCCAACCACCCTAGGCACCGGCAGAGGGGGTGGGGGGCCTGCAGACAGACCACACCTAGAGAACACAAAGGCAACATCTACTGGACTCCAGTGGCCACAACTTGCTTATACACAGAAAAAATGGGAAGGCAGAGGAATGCAAACCAAATGAATCAAGAGAAATCCCCAAAGAAGGACCTGAATGAACCAGATATAACCAAATTACCAGAAGCAGAATTTAGAATAATGATAGTTAGGATGTTCAGAGAAATTAGAGCAACAATGGATAGTCATTATGAACACCTAAATAAAGAGATAACAAGTATAAAAAACGAAATTGAAATAATAAAAAAGAATCAGACAGAAATGACAAATACAGTATCAGAACTGAAGACTGCAATGGAAGGAAATAAAAACAGGATGGATGACCCTGGGGATCGAATAAGCGAGTTAGAGGACACAATAAACAAAGGCACAGAAGCAGAGAAGAAAAAGGAAAAGAGACTTAAAAAATGTGAGGAAACTCTAAGGGAGCTTTGTGACAACATGAAGAGAAACAACATTTGCATCATAGGGGTGCCTGAAGAAGAGGAGAGAGGACAGGAAATGGAAACTTTGTTCAATCAAATCATAGCAGAAAACTTTCCTACATTAAGGCTGGGAAACACTCCACACGTTCAAGAAGCAAACAGAACTCCATTAAAGAGAAACCCAAAAAGATCTACACCAAGACACATCATAGTTAAAATACTAAAGCTAATGGATAAAGAGAAAAATTTTAAAAGCTGCTAGAGAAAAAAAGGCTATCACCTACAAAGGAGCCCCCATAAGGATGACATCAGACTTCTCAACAGAAACACTTGAGGCCAGAAGGGAATGGCAAGATATAATCAAAGTAATGCAGAACAAGAACCTACAACCAAGACTACTTTATCCAGCAAGGCTAACGTTTAAAATTAAAGGAGAAATAAAGAGCTTCCCAGAAAAAGAAAGCCTGAAGGAATTCATAAAAACCAAACCAATTCTGCAAGAGATACTAAGGGGCCTCTTGTGAACAGTTTAAATGGAGGAATGAATAGAGCAAAAGAAGAATACAGCTTTAAAGAATAAAATGGCAATAAACAACTACATATCAATAATAACCTTAAATGTAAATGGATTAAATAATCCAATCAAAAGACATAGGGTAGCTACATGTATAAAGAAACAGGACCCATACATATGTGGTCTACAAGAGACACACCTTAAAACAAAAGATGCTCATAGACTGAAGGTAAAAGGATGGAAAAAATATTTCATGCAAATGGAAATGAAAAAAAGCAGGGGTAGCAATACTTATATCAGACAAAATGGACTTTAAAACAAAGGCTGTAGTAAAAGATAAAGAAGGACACTACATAATGATAAAGGGAACAATTCAACAGGAAGATATAACTATTGTAAATATCTATGCACCAAATATAGGAGCCCCAACATACATAAAGCAGACTTTGATGGATATAAAGGGCAAGATTAACAGCAATACTATCATAGTAGAGGATTTCAATACCCCTCTAACAACACTGGATAGATCCTCAAGAAAGAAACTTAATAAAGAAACAGCAGACTTAAAGGAGACACTAGATCAACTTGATTTAATAGATATCTTCAGAACTTTTCACCCTAAAGCAGTAGAATATACATTCTTCTCAAGTGCTCATGGTACGATTTCTAGGATAGACCACATGTTAGGACACAAAAATGGTCTCAATAAATTGAAGAAGATTGAAATCTTATCAAGCATTTTCTCTGATCACAATGCCATGAAACTAGAAATTAACCACAAAAGAAAAACTGAAAAATACTCAAACACTTGGAAACTAAATAGCATGTTATTAAATAATGAATGGATTAACAATGAGATCAAAGAAGAAATAAAAAAAGTTTCTAGAAACAAATGATAATGAGCATACATCAACTCAAAATTTATGGGACACAGCAAAAGCAGTTCTGAGACGGAAGTTTATTGCACTACAGGCATATCATAAGAAGCTAGAAAAAGCTCAAATAAGCAACCTGACCCTGCATCTAAAAGAACTAGAAAAACAACAACAAATAAAACCCAAGACAAGTAGAAGGAAGGAAATAATAAAGGTCAGAGCAGATATATATGACATAGAGGCTAAGGAAACAATACAGAGGATCAATGAAACCAGAAGCTGGTTCTTTGAAAAGGTAAACAAGACTGATGAACCTTTAACTAGACTCACCAAGAAAAAAAGAGAGAGGACTCAAATAAATAAAATTAGAAAGGACAGTGGAGAAATAACAACTGACACAACAGAAATACAAAGCATTGTAAGAAAATACTATGAAGAACTATATGCCAAAAAATTAGACAATCTTGGTGAAATGGACAAATTTCTTGAATCATATTACTTTCCAAAAATCAATCTGGAAGAATCAGAACACCTAAACAGACCAATTACAGCAAATGAGACCGAAACAGTTATCAAAAAACTCCCAAAAAAGAAAAGTCCTGGGCCTGATGGCTTCACAAGTGAATTCTATCAAAAATTCAAAGAAGAACTAACTCCTATCCTTCTCAAGCTATTTCAAAAAATGCAAGAGGAAGGAACACTTCCAAACTCCTTTTATGAGGCGAGCATAATTCTGATCACAAAACCGGGCAAAGACAACAGAAAGAAAGAAAATTATAGGCCTATATCCCTGATGAATTTAGACGCTGAAATTCTCAACAAAATATTAGCCAACTGCATCCAGCAATATATGAAAAAAATCATACACCACGATCAAGTGGGATTTATTCTGGAGAGGCAAGGCTGGTTCAGTATTCGCAAATCAATCAATGTGATTCATCACATAAACAAAAGGAAGGACAAAAATCACATGATAATTTCAATAGATGCAGAAAAGGCATTTGATAAAATCCAGCACCCATTCATGCTCAAAACTTTCAGTAAAGTGGGAATACAGGGATCATTCCTTAAAATGATAAAGGCCATCTACGATAAACCGACAGCAAACATCATACTAAATGGACAAAGATTAAAAGCAATCCCCTTAAGATCAGGAACTAGGCAAGGTTGCCCACTTTCACCACTCTTATTCAACATAGTTCTGGAAGTCCTAGCTACAGCAATCAGACAAGAAGAAGAAATAAAAGGCATCCAAATTGGAAAAGAAGAAGTAAAACTGTCACTATTTGCAGATGATATGATAGTGTATATTGAAAACCCTAAAGTCTCAGTCAAAAAACTACTGGACCTTATAAATGAATTCAGCAAGGTGGCAGGATATAAAATTAATACTCAGAAATCAGAGGCATTTCTATACACCAACAATGAAATATCAGCAAAAGAAATTAAGGAAACAATCCCCTTCACTATTGCAGCCAAAAAAATAAAGTACCTAGGAGTAAATTTAACCAAGGAGGTTAAGGACTTGTACTCAGAAAATTATAGAACATTGATAAAAGAAATCAAGGAAGATACAAACAAGTGGAAACACATACCGTGCTCATGGCTAGGAAGAATAAACATCATTAAAATGTCTATATTACCCAAAGCAATTTATAAATTCAATGCAATACCAATTAAAATACCAATGACATACTTCAAAGATATAGAACACATATTCCAAAAATTTATATGGAACCAAAAAAGAAAACGAATAGCCTCAGCAATCTTTAAAAGAAAAAATAAAGCAGGAGATATCACTCTTCCAGATATCAAGGTTTACTATAAGGCCATTATACTCAAGACAGCCTGGTACTGGCATAAGAACAGGCACATAGATCAATGGAACAGAACAGAGGACCCAGAAATAAACCTACAGCTTTATGGACAACTGATATTTGACAAAGGAGGAAAGAACATACAATGGAGTAAAGACAGCCTCTTTAACAAATGGTGTTGGGAAAATTGGACATCTACCTGCAAAAAAATGAAACTAGACCATCAACTTACACCATTCACAAAAACAAACTCAAAATGGATAAAACACTTAAATGTAAGCCATGAAACCATAAGCATCTTAGAAGAAATATAGGCAGCAAGCTCTCCGACATCTGTAGCAGCAGTATATTGGCGGATTTATCTCCACGGGCAAATGAAATAAAAGGCAAGATAAACAAATGGGACTATATCAAACTAAAAAGTTTTTGCACAGCTAAAGACAATAGGAACAGAATGAAAAGACAAACCACACAATGGGAGAACATATTCGACAGCACATCTGATAAGGGGTTAATAACTAAAATTTATAAAGAACTTATAAAACTCAACACCAGGAAGACAAACAACCCAATCAAAAAATGGGCAAAAAAAATGAATAGAAATTTCTCCAAAAAGGACATACAGATGGCCAATAGACATATGAAAAAATGCTCAACATCATTAATCATTAGAGAAATGCAAATTAAAACCACAATGAGATATCACCTCACACCAGTCAGAATGGCACTCATCAGCAAAACAACACAGAATAAGTGCTGGCGAGGATGTGGAGAAATGGAACCCTTCTGCACTGCTGGTGGGAATGCAGACTGGTGCAGCCACTGTGGAAAACAGTTTGGAGATTCCTCAGAAAATTAAAAATCAAACTGCCTTTTGACCCAGCTATCCCACTTATAGGAATATACCCTAAGAACACCATAGCACTGTTCGAAAAGAAGAAATGCGCCCCCATGTTCGTGGCAGCATTGTTCACAATAGCGAAGATCTGGAACCAGCCCAAGTGTCTGTCAGAAAACGAGTGGATTAAAAAGCTATGGTACATACATACTATGGAATACTACTCAGCCATAAGAAACGATGACATCGGATCATTTATAACAAAATGGATGTACCTTGATAACATTATACGGAGTGAATTAAGTAAATCAGAAAAAAAGAAAAACTGAGAACAGTATGATTTCATACATAGGTGGGACATAAAAGTGAGAATATGAGACATGGACAAGAGAGTGGTGGTTATGGGATGGGGGGAGGTAGGGAAGAGTGGGATAGGGAGGAGGGGAGGGACACAGGGAAAACCAGATTGAAGGTGACAGAGTACAATTAGACTTTTGGTGATGGGTATGCAACACAATTGAATGATAAGATAACCTGGAGATGTTTTCATTGTACATATGTACCCTGATTTATTGGTGTCACCGCATTAGAATTAATAATAATAAAATATATATATATAAAAAAAAAAGACAGGCACCTGCCTTCTTGGAGTTCATAGCATTGAACAGGAATCATTTTTAAGCCATAATACCAGAGAGTGATAGGTATATCTTCATATAAGGAGATATACAGACAATGCATAAAATATGATTAGTACAGGCAAAAAATGGAAAACTAAGAAACTTATGCAAAGTAAAAATGTGGATAATTGAATTTATAATGCAGCTACATCATTGAACCAATAGAGATTGGGTCTACTTGAACCAACAAATTCCCTCATATTGTGTTAGAGAAAGTATAGCAAAAGAAGAGAGATCCTTGAGATACATTTAATTAACAGCATAGTATTTGCCAAAAACTGACTAGCAATATATGAAATACTGATTTAAAGTTAATATAACTTGATTACAGACTGGTTATAGACAGAATATTTACTGCTTTTGTGTCATTGTATGACTATATTAATATTTCTGTGGAAAACCTCAGAACTCAAGATTATGAAACTTTAATATTTACACATAAATTTTAATTAATTTTCAACACCCAATAACAATAATAAAATATAATTCAACTAAATATGAAACGCTTACATGGCAACATAAATTATGCAAGAAATTCTCTTTTAACATAAGTAAATGTGGTTGTATTAATATTAATGACTACTACCCTTCTAAAATACAGCTTCATATTTTAAAAATAAATTTAGTTATAATACAAAACATATGCTGCTTGTGAAACTTTAAATATCTTTAAACTGAAAATTATTCTGATTATCAAGCTTCAAATAAAAAGCAGCAAGGAATAAAAGTTACTGTCACATTCAAGTATAGAAGAATAACTTAATAATGTCCTTTTAACCAAAATACTATGATCAATATACCAAGAGAGAGGAACTTAGCCTACAAAATTCCCTCCAAGTATCTTGTTGGGCTTTCAATATAGTAAACAATGTGCCACTTAAATGTGAATTCAAAAAAGGATCAGAGCAAATATTTTTTTCTACAACTAAAGATACACTGATATATCACACAGTAATTCATGAGGGGAATCTACAAATTAAATGTCATAGAATTATAGATAGCTATTCTAAAAAAACCCCTATTGTGCATTCTTTTGTTAAGTGAATATTAATCCTCTATTTTATCTTTTCTAAAATATTTTTAAGTTAAAAATTTTGATAAGAAAAAACTTTCATAGTATAAACAAAGAACACATGATATTTACATAATACCTCAAGAAAGGAAAAATATTATGTAAACATAAATTAAGGAAGCAATGAATTAAGGAGTATGCCCATTTTGTAATTGAAACAGCCAATAAATTTTTTCTATTGTTGAATACTCTTTTACTGCCACATTAAATAATTCCTCCCTACATCAAAGTTTGTTGATAATCAATTTCTTTCATTGCTAAAGCTACAATGCAAAATCCTTGATGTATGCTCTCATGTTATTTACAAACTAATGTACTCATCTTCCTGATGCCATCTACCCATCCCATATCTGATTGCTACGTCAATGACAATATAAATATACAAAATACATCCATCTACAATAGAAATTATTCATTTTATTTCTCATTACATTGGTGATTCTTGAATAAACTCACACCATCCACCTGAGTAATGAAAACACATTTCTACTTTTGGTAAACAAAAGCAGAAAAACTATAGCCACAGCTAAGTTGAAAAGTCTTATATTTTACTGCATGCTTAAACTTTACTGTGGAAAACTTTTCATTCTTTAGTGTTAGGGATGTGAGAAATAGCACCTAAATACCAGTATTAATACTCTCATATACAAAGAATGTACGGGAAAGAAAGAAAAATATTTTAACAAAGGTGACTAAGACAAGGGTATTATTTCAGGTAGAAACTTTGGAAGTTTCATAGTTTTCTCTTTTCTGTCATAAAGGGCACTGTAATAAGATATTACACTATTTTCGCCTATCATTGTTATTTAATATTTAAATTAAGGTTGAAAATTGAAAAACGTTAATTTTAGAGATATTAAAAGTTTCCAATCTCTAACAGATCACTGAGCGCCCTAAATGGATTTTACTGGATTTACTATTAAGCAAATAGAATTAAGGTTTGATAATTATTTTTAAAACTTCTAAGATTTCCAAATATTCAGAATCAGCTTAAGTTTTCACATGACATTTTCATCATAAGTATATTGGAAAGCTAAAGCCCTACACCTATAATTCAAGAAATATGACACTTCATATGGCCAATTCATATTCCACAATTAATATAATTAAAACTTAATAGTAAATAGCTCCTTTTGTCATTTATTCATCTCCTTAAAAGTTTCCATTTAAAGACTTATTGCAATCTTTAAATTACATACAGAGAAATTTTAAACCTAACTTTTTTGATTCCAAAAATCAATGCAGTTACAAGGTGTTAAGTAGATTGGGGATATACCATTTCAGTACTACCTTATTCCTAATTACTCTAATTAAGCTTAGCAGTAAAGTTAATCTCTACAATAATGTTTGCATACTGAGACTGCATGCCAGATTTTCACTACACTAAGGGGGGTTAAATGTCTTTTTTACCTCAAAAGAAATACTTCACTTCCTTTTTTAATGTACTATGTATCTATAGAACCTCATCTGTTAAGAATGGATCTAGCAGACATCTCTGCGGCAGCAGACTCCAAACCCGTTACACATTCAAATCAGTTTCCAACTTGTGAGAGCTCTATTGCCTCTTAACAGGTTAACATATATTAAATAAGCATACAAACGGGTATTTAAATAACCTAATATCACACCCTCTAAAATTGGTATTGGATGGGTGAAAACTGGAAAAACACTTTTAAATTTACAGAAATACATACCTGCTAACACACTACCATATTTTGAGCTCTCACCTTTTCTTTTATAAAGGGGAAAAACAAACAAACAAGTACTAACTTCCCATTTGCAGCTGGTAAAATTAAAATTCCCAATGTTTCTATTAGTGTTTTGAAAAGCATCTGGTTACATCAATGTGATAACATTATCCACACTTACAACTGACTTTTGTGGTGATACATTTAAAGAGTAAAAGAAGCATAAATAGGTGTTTTGTACTTGAACAGTAAGAAATATAACAGAGAAAAGACTGATGTGCTCCTCTCTTTGACTTGAACACTAGCAAAAAGAAAAAAAAAATTGCTTTAACTTTTCTGTGAATTTAAGAGGTTCATAAAATGTAGACATTATCTAATCTATGGCGCCGCTGCTATATCTGCAGCTTCCTTTCGGTTTTCCAATAGATCAAAATAAAAATAATGACTTGGTTGAGAAATCAGACTACATGGGTGTTATTAAATCTCCCTGCAAGTGTATTTCTATATTGCTGTGACTCGTTACCAAATACAATAGCCAACTGATTACTCCTGATGTAAGCCTTGCCTTTCAAAATGCAGCCTTACTGTATGTTAAAGACTACTGCAAAAGAAACTGTTGAAAAGCTTTGCTGCAGAAAAACTGCATTTACAAAACATTAAAAACGAACCACTCTTAATGATGTGCGATTCATGATTCCCTTCTCCTTACTTCTTCCCTTTTCTCCCCGACACCTTGAAAGCTTCTTCCTAACCTCTGTAGATAGCGCAAAAACACTTAAGTCATACACAGTTCTGCAGTAACTCTTTCTTATCATGAAAAAAAAACAATCAAAAAAACCTGGGGCTGTATCTAACACCTTTCCTTTCATCTTTATCATAAGGCACGCTCTCCAAGACAACCACGGAAACCAACCTGTGTGATTTGGTGCCCTCACATTTTAACACCCTGTGCGCACAAAAAATAAAATAAAATTACTGAAGAGGTCAGCATATTTAGGCCAACAGTACAAAGAAAGGCTGCCTAAAATGCGATGGGTGGTGGCGGGGGGAAGGGTGACAGAGTCACATCACTCTCCATCACAACATAGCTTCGGCATAGATTTCAAAGCAGATACAAAACTGCATCATTTTTCCTCCAGAATCGGAAACATCACACCCCAGCAGCTCCAGTTCAAACTAAGGCGCTGGTCCCATCTGCGAAGCACCGGGGGACTCGGGCTCCAGGGGCAAGGCTTTGATCCTTGCAGAGCGACACCGCAACCACTTACTAGCGTGGCAGAAAGGACCTCAGAGAAAAAGAGGCCTCCTCTCCTCCCCAACAAAACTCCCCTGTGGCCCCAAACCCCGCACGGCGAGAAACGACCCTGCCCGCCGTCCAGAGGAGCGGCGCTAAGCGGGATGAAGTTGGGTAGCGCGCACGGGCGGTGGGAGGACTGGGGCCAGCGAGCGGGCGGGAAGGTGGCGGGCAGCGCAGCGCGCGGGCAGGTCACCGCTGGCCAAGCCGGCAGAACGACCGGGCTCGCGGGGACGCGGCGCGGTGACTCGGGTCGCGGGGGCTTAGGGGGCTGGGAGGCAGATGAGACACGCGAGTCCCTTACCAGGTTGAGCACTGTCTCCACGATGTCCCTGTTGCTGACCTCTCCGACCTGTATGAGTCCAATCAACACTGCGAATTTCATCCGGATGTTGCGGATCGGCACCGAAGGGTTAATCATCCCCGCGGGCAGCACCACCGGGCCGGAGCCGGACGCCCCGCGAGGCTCCGCCATCCCGCAGCCGCCGCCGCTGCCCCCGCCGCCTCCGGCTCCGGCCCCGACGGCGATGAGCCCCACGGGATGAGGCTCGAGCCCCGGGCCTGGGCCCGGCTTCTCGCTCGCCATGGGCCCCCCTCCTGAGGGCACAGGAAGAGCAGAGGCGCGGCCTCCGGCGGCACCGCTATACCTGTCTGGTCCCCCGCCCCCCGGCCGTCGCCTCGGAGCCCCAGCATCCACCAGCGCCGCGGCGCCGGGTCCTCTCCCCGTCTGCGCCGCAGCTCCACCGGCCCTGGAGCCCTCCCCAGCGGAGGTGGAGCCTTATTCTCGGGCTCACTCCCGGCGGTAGCAGTGGCTGCGCCGCGATCCGCTGCCCGGCGAGCGGCAGTGCCCACCCAGCAGCTGTGCCTGTGCAGCCGCCTCCTCTGTCCCCTCCCGGGCGGCCCAGCCCGCCCCTCGCGGAGTGCTGCCGCCGGTCTGCAACGCCCAGGGGCGCGAGCGGCCGTACACGGTGCCGGTCGGTGCTGAGGCGCCGGCGGATGGCCGCCGCTACTGACGCCGAGACTGCCGCGACTACGGGCGTCCCCGTTGTTGTGAAGCCTTGACGCCGCTGCTCACTCCGCCATATTGCCGCCCCCTGCCTGCGGTAGCGGCAACTGCGCCTGCGCAGCGCGTCCGGGGGGGCGGAGCCCTGGGTACACCCCCTCTTTCGCCCTGCCCTCCTTCCCTTCCCACCCACCCACCCCGTACCCCTAGCCCCTCCCCTGCCGCCCGGAACCCGGGGACAGGTGAGCAGGTGCAGGGGGATGGCTGCTAGGCGCTGGGGCCAGAGGGCAGAGACGGGCGGAGCGTGAGGGAGGCTTCCTCCTCGTTCCCCTCTTGAGAATGGATTCTGCCTACGGGGAAGGACGCAGTGAGTGTGTCCTGCTCCCGCGGCCACTGCCTCCTTCCCTCGGTACCCTCCTGTAGGGAGGAGGTCCATCATCTTGTAAGGTAGGGGAGTGTCAGACGACCTCTTTCTGCCCCCCTCTGTCCATCCCACCACCACCACCCCCGGAATTTTCCCAAAGAAAAAGTGGCGGACGAAGCAGAAACAATCGCACTGTGGAGAAGGACCCGGGTGAAAGAGAATGGGTCTTCTTGGGCCAGGAAAGAGGCCAACACCTGCACACGCGGGCACAACTTCCATCAGAACTTGTCAAACAGTTATCAGCCGTGGATGGAGCTCTGAGCAGCAAACGGCTCAGGAGCTCACCTCCCAGCCCACAAAAGCTGCACCCTGTGACACTGCTGGGTCGTTTGCTGGACGCTCAAACCCGCGTTTCAAAAAAAAAAAAAAAAATCCCTGATGATCCTCAGGTAGGACGCCAGTTCATGATGATGACTCCCATTTTCTTAGGCATGCACACTTCAGAGGGTTTTGAAATTATCTAAAAGCATAAGTAGTTCATAACTGACAGCCTTGATCTGTGATGTAAAGTACATTTCTGTGTCCGCACAGATATAGAAGAAAATAATACTTTTTAGTTTAAAATTGATATGTACACAGTGATCTCGCTCTAGTATTGAATTCAAACTAAATGAACATGACTGCGTTTTCTTCCTCGAAATGAAGGATGTAATTTTCTTTAATATTTCATGAGTTATGTCCTTTTCAATAAAGATATATTAAAAGTCACTACAAAATACATAAATATTTGAGGAATATTGAAATCAGTTTACTTGTCAATATATGAATCTTTCATAATTTGTTCTGTTATGGTACATATTAAATTGAACTTGCTAGTCAAGTTAAGTCCCAGGACATTGGAACATGGTAAAATTCTAAACTACTATGCATCATTTATAACAAAACCAGTGCTTAAAATTAGCTTTTGTTTGTGTGTTTATTTATTTGCACTGGAGAGATTGAGTTATTGATATAGTTAAACAACAATTTATGAAAGAACTGGTTATTGGCCCATCCATTAAAATTAAACAGCAATTGAATTGTAAAATGCTAGAATGGTTGAAACTGGAAAATGTACAAAGCCAGTAACTTTTAATAGTGTGACTTAGATATTCTATAACTGAAAAATTGTGACATATATGTCCAGCTGTAGCACTGTGTCCCAAATGTGTATCATCTACTTTTACAAGCACTATTTTCATTTGCAAATTTAAAACGATATATCTATCTTAAATATGTAAATCCATACTGAAAGCTCATCACTCCACTTGGGCATATACAGGGTGGGGCAAAAGTAGGTTTACAGTTGCAAATACTTGAAATACTGAGTTTCTTCTTGTATTATTACTTATTAATTATTTTCTTATTTTCCATCTGAACAACTGTGAACCTACTTTTGCTCCACACTGTATGACTTAAGGTTCAACCTCTTGCTATTTTTAAACTTCTTTCATGAGTGCTGTGACAGTAACAACTTGAACTTTATTTTCTTTCTAAATGAATAACATAACATCATTTTATATTTTTGCTTTTATTTTCTGTTTTGTTGTTAAGTAGTGAATGTTTGCATTTTGGTTTTGGTTTTCTTGTTATTTTTCTTTGTTAGAGATAGGGAGTATGCGAGAAACTATCACTGTTTCAAAGTAGGAAAACCCCACTTCTGTTGTATGCTTAATTCATTATTGGAAATATTTAAAAGAGCGTACCACATAAAACATGTTCTTCAGTACACTGTCAGCTCCTCTCACCCGGGTGCTGTGGTACTGTGGAAAGCGCACAAGCTTTGGAAGCACACTCACTTACTACCCATGCAGACTAGCCAAGTTATTGAGCTCAGTCTCCTCATTCACTAACGGGAGTGAGAATTCAGTGAAATAATTTCAACTCAGCAGCAGCATATGTTAAGTGTGTTCTTGTACCCTTAATATACAGGCACAATGTGTTGAATGACCTATAAATATATGTAAGACCAATGTTTGTATGTATAACTTGTATGTATAACCATATACAAGCCTTTATGATTACACAGTTATAGGTTTTCAATACTACCCCCAAAAGCTTAAAGTTAGAAAAGTAAGCCACTGCCTATTTCTCTGCAAATATACAATTAACTTAGCATTTGCATTAACAGTACAGACAGTCCCCCGATTATGAACAAAATAGGTTCTGTAGGTTTGTCCTTAAGTTGAATTTGCATGTAAGTTGGAACAGATACAATTACCTGTTAAATGCATGTAGACAGATATTTGTCTTAACATAGTACTTATTTTTCATTTTATGCATATGAATACTTAAACATTTCCAAATACACCCTTAAACAATCTTGGATCATTAGCAATCTTAGATCATGCAGAAGATGATGGGCTTGTTAGAGAGGATGGGACTGGTGTTAGAGAGTCAGAGTTTGATTCTGCAGCTAGTGTCAGTCCCTTAAAGTAGGCATTAAAAGAGGTTTGTACAGAGCTTTTCTTTTTCTCGTCATAATTGGCCCTGTAGCATCTCAGGCCTTCAGTAACTTTACAGTAAACTTTGGTGAACCTCTCTGTATCAGAATCTTGCTTCACTAACTTTGCCATTCCTGTTTCAATGAGACAAAAAGTATCAGCTGACTCTTTTGTACAAAACTTTTTCAGTTCTAGAGTGTGTAGGTCCTTGTTTTCTTCCTAAATGCTATCATCTGTTGCTCTAGTTTCCTAAGGTCTTCACTGGTTAGTTCTTTGTCATGGGAGTCAAGTAACTCTATGATATCGTATTCACTGGTGTCCAACTGAATTGATTACCAAGACACCTTATGGCACTCCATTTATAAGGAAGAGTTGTAATTCAGATGTTTGTAATTTGGAGACTTACTGTATTTTGCAATGAAAAATAGCTATATGGCCTGACCAGGTAGTGGCGTAGTGGATAGTACGTTAACCTGGGATGCTACTTTGTTCATCACAATAGCTTCTGCAGGCATACATGTCATCCACTCAAGAAAAATTACTAGCAATTCTCTTTGCCTAACAAATGAAACCTAAGTAATTTATCTTGTTACCAAAGGCTCTCCATACATTACTTTAGCTTACTTGCTATATAGTTTTATCTCATTCTATTCCTGACACAAACTCTGTATCAAAGGCTCTCAATCCTTTTTATGTGTACAACTCTTTTTATCAATAAAAAAATTTCTTAGACTCCTTGACTCATATCTGAGATTTCTTTTAATGTCCATTTATTTTTAAAAAGTACAGTAATAAAAAGCTATTTTCAGTTCAGTAATGCCATTTAATAATCCTTTACTTTTTAAAAATTACAACATCTGCCTGACCTGTGGTGGCGCGGTGGGTAAAGCGTCGACCTGGGAACACTGAGGTCGCCAGTTCAAAACCCTGCACTGGTTCGGACAAGGCACATATGGGAGTTGATGCTTCCAGCTCCTCCCCCCCTTTCTGTCTTTCTCTCTCTCTCTCTCTCTCACTCTGTGTCTCCTCTCTAAAATGAATAAAATAAAAATAAAATAATTAAAAATTACAACATCTATATATATTTCACATTCACACACACTGCTTTGGGTTGTGAATGCCTAGAAGATATGTTAAGTCCTACCTCTGGTACCTTGTGATCTTATTTGGAAGTTTGTAAAAGCAAGTTCAAATAAGGTTACACTGGAGTTAGGTGGGCCTAAATTAAATATGATTGGTGTTTTTATTGTAATAGGAAAAGAGGCATACAGCCAAACATGCACACAGAGTGAGGATGATGGAAAGACAGACACACAAGGGAAGAAGGCCATGTGAAAGGAGCCAAAGTTCGAAGTTATGCAGCTGTGAGCCTAGGAATGCTGGGGGTTGCTGACAACTACCAGGAGCCAGGAATAGGGAGGGAAGGATTCTTTCCTACTATATGCTTCAGAAAAAGCATGTCTCTGCTGATACCTTGATTTTGGACTTTTAGACTCTAGAACTTTGAGAAAATAAATTTATGTTAAGCCATCTGATTTATGGTATAATGTTAGAGCAGGCATAAGAAACTTTGTATATAAATGTGTTTGATATTTTTTCTGTCCACAAAACATGCCTCACATAGAATCACCAAAGGACAGTGACTTAGTCAGCCATTCCTGTGTAATGAGGCCTCATAAAAATCCTAAAAGGACTGCATTCACAGAGTTTCCCGCAATTATTTCTGTAATAAGAAATATTGATAGCAGGAGATCTAAGATGGTTGCACAGTATGTGGACATTACACTCACCTACTCCCAGGATCAAACTGGAATTACAACTAAAATATAAAACAATTAACCTGAATAACCAATTGAAGAACTTTTATAGCCAACGATTTACAGAAGAACTGAGCAGAACTTTTATAACCAACGATTTACAGAAGAAGCCACATGGAGACTGACAGGAAAGGTGGAGTCATGAAAAGGGCCAGTCCAATAGCACATGCAGCAGCTGGGAATCCAGAGGGATATCTAAGCTGCAAAGTTGTCCCCTGAAAAGTGTGGCATCTCAACCTCATGCCAGGCTTCCAAATCCACAGCACCAGAGCCACAAAGAAGAACCCACATAATATCTGTCTGTAAAAATAAGCAGGAATTTTGTCCACCAGGGAGAGACAAAATTCAGCTAGAAATCCAAGCATGCTCTTAAGTGGCCAGGACACAAAATCTCATTCACAGCCACTCTCCCTGGATTCCAGCAGGCAGGAAGGCAGCTCAGAGAAAAAAGAAGTCATGGGAGAAAAGATTGGGTTGTGTGGCTCTAAAGAGAGATCAGAAGAGACAGCCACCAGGGTCCCTAAACTGAAGTACTCTTCCACACCACACACAGATGCCATTTTTCTTGGGTTAAGCATATTCCTCCATATGGTATCAGCCAGGGGGAGTGTAATAGCCCCACCCTTCTGACTCGCTGTTGCAAAGCCCTGTGGAACTTGTGCCCTGTAGAAGAATCAGCTGCCTGGGCACAGGGTGTAGAGGTGTGGCGGACTCAAGGCATGTGAGAGACTGAGTTGTGTGCCTCTAGAACAAAGCAATACTACCCTTGCACATGTGACAGACTGGTGCAAAGCTCTCCCTTCACAAGGCTAAAGTTCAGTCTGTTTGGGCCTGACAAACACTGCTGGCCTCCCCCTGACAACTCCCTGACACCCACAACACCACACAAGTCTGCAGGCATTGCATCCAGTAGGTGGCATCTGGCTTTGGTGTACCCTGGGACATTTGCTGAGTGACGTCAGATCCAGCATTCCAGCATTGGCATAGTGCAGTGGTTCTTAACCTGGGTTCTATCAAACCCTAGGGGTTCGATAGTGGGTCTCAGGGGTTCGGTGAGGCCTCTGCCGCGGAGGCCAGAATAAAGTAATACCGTAATTTGTTGTGAGTTCATGCACTTTGTTGGTTTTGTTCTTTGAGCAAGGTGATGTTCATGCACGGCTCATTTTGTGCACCAGTAAAAAAACATATGCCTATGTCTTTAATTTGGGGGGAAAAATCATATTTTATTTATCACTAAAGAAGGGTTAGGTGAATGCGCATATGAAACTGGTGGCTTTGGTACCTCAAAAAAGATTAAGAACCACTGGCATAGAGTTTGAATCTGTATTAGTCTGGCAAACACCATATGCACCTACCTTGTTACTCACTGAGAAACTATTTCACACAACTCAAATACCGGAGGCTCTTTCAGTGACTGAGCCTAATAGGCAGCAGCAAGCAAATGCAGGTATACATGGATCTCAGGGTGCCTTGGATCTTTTGCTGACCTTTCTCTGGATTCAGTGCTGGTGAAAGCCAGCCTTGGTGCACAGCACAGCTTGGTCCATTTCATACACACCCAGGTGCAGCAAAGGCAACCACAAACTGTGGATTGCTTTGTAATTCCAAACAAGTTGCCCAAGACCAGTTACAGGAAGCATTTGAAATTGACCTGCACTGGAATCACTTGCAAGAGGCCCCAGAACCAACACACACAGTGGCAAGCTTCATACATCATCATAGCAGCATCCAATTAGCTCCATAAGTATCACATCCAAAGGGAGATCTCTATAAACACCACACTTTACTGAGGCAAATTGTACTTGTGTGGTCAGCACCCTCACAGCAGTTTATATGCTGTGGTAAGAATCAATCCTCACAGCTAGACTGAGTGTTGACACTGTGCAAAGATGGGCCAATAGCAATAAAGACTCAATTACAACAGGAGGATTCTTACAACCCACACCAGGGTCAAGTACCCAGATCAAGTAATGAAAGAGACTGTGCCCCTGGGTCCCATAGGGCACCTACTACATAAGAACACCCCAGGAAGATTGGGAGTCATAGAAGATCTATCTAATACACAGAAACATACCCAGAAGCAGCCAAAATGGGGAGACAAATGAACATGCCCCACATGAAAGAACAGAAAACAGTCTCCAGAAAAAAACTAAATTAAATAGAGACAATCTATGAGATATAGAGTTAAAAAACAATGGTTAAAAGAATGCTCAAGGAACTTGGTGAGAACTTCGACAACATGAAAAAGAACATAGAAACCATAAAAAAGGACCAGTCAGAAATAAAGAATAGATCTGAAATGAATAATACCCTAGAAGGAATAAATAGTACTTTAGATGAAACAGAATATCAAATCAGTAATTTAGAAGACAGGGTAGATGAAAATGCCCAATCAGAGCAGCAAAAAGAAAAAAAAATTTTAATGAGGCTAGCTTAAGGGACCTCTGGGACAGAATGAAGTGTGACAACATTGGCATTACAAGGGTATCAAAACAAGACAAGAAAGAGCAAAAAATTGAAAACATATGAAGAAATAGTAACTGAAAACTTCCCTACCCTGGTGCAAGAAAAAGGCAAGTCTAGGAAGTACAGAGAATCCCAAACAATATGAACCCAAAATGTGCCCACCAAAGGAACATCATAATTAAAATAGCAAAGATTAAAAAAAAAACAGAGAATATTAAAAGCAGAAAGAGAAAGACAGTTAGTTACCTAAAAGGAAGTTCCCATAAGACTGTCAGCTGATTCCTCAGCAGAAACATTTCAGGCCAGAAGGGATTGGCATGAAATATTCAAAATGATAAAAAGCAAGGACTACAACCAAGACTGCTTTACCCAGAAAGGTTATCATTTAAAATTGAAGAAGAAATAAAAAGCTTTTCAGACAAGAAAATGCTAAAGGGGTTTATTACCACCAAACCAGTATTGCAGGAGAAAAAGAAGAAGAAGAAGAGGAAGAAGAAGAAGAAGAAGAAGAAGAAGAAGAAGAAGAAGAAGGAAGAAGAACAAGAAGAAGAAGAAAAGAAGAAGAGAAGAAGAAGAGGAGGAGGAGAAGGAAGGAGGAAGAGGGGGAGGAGGAGAAAGGAAAAAATGTATAAAGAATTAAATGTCAATATATACCATATCTATTAATAATGACTTTAAATGCTCCAATCAAAAGACATAGGCTAGCTTAATGGATAGAAAAACAAGATGCATATATAAAATTTCTATAAGTGGCCCATCTGAAAGTGAAAGATACAAAGATACACATAGACTAAAAGTAAAGGGATGGAAGAGATATTGTATGCAAATAGAAATGAAAAAGGAAAAAAGCTGGGGTAACAATACTTATGGTCGATAAAATAGATGGTAAAACAAAGTTATAGTAAGAGAGAAAGAAAGACATTACATCATGATAAAGGTATCAATCTAATGAGGATATAACATTGGTAAACATTTATGAACCTAACGTAGGAGCACCTAAATATTTAAAGCAAATGTTGATTATCATAAAAGGATAGATTGACAGTAATACAATTATAATAGGGGATTTTTAACACTACAGTGACATCAATGAATAAATCTTTTAGACAAAAAATTAATAAGGAAACAGTAACCTTAAATGACACACTAGACCAGATGAATTTAGTTGATATTTTCAGAGTATTCCACCCTAAAGCAGCAGAACATACATTCTTTTCAGGTGAACCTGAAACAAACTTTCTAGGATAGACCACACTAAGAAATAAACCAAATTTCAATCTTAAGATTGAAAACTTATCAAGCACCTTCTCTAACACAATGGTATAAAACTAGAAATGTATTATAAGAAAAAAACCCATCAAACACATGGAGGCTAAATAACATGTTACTAAACAATGAATGGATTAACAATAAGATCAATAAAAAATCAAAAGATACCTTTAAAGAAACGAAAATGGGAACACAACCACCCCAAATCTATGAGACAAAACAAATCAGTTCTAAGAAGGAAACTCAAAGCATTAAAGTCTACCTCAAGGAACAAGAAAATTCAAATAATCTAACCTTATACTTAAAAGAACCAGATAAACTACAATAACAATGCCCAAAGTGAGTAGAGGGAAGGAAGTAAAAGATCAGAGCAGAAATAAATGGAATAAAGACTGAAAAAACAATACATAATGTCAATGAAACCAAGAGCTAGTTCTTTGGAAAAAATAAACAAGATTGATAAGCACTTAACTAGAATAATCAAAAATAATAAAAAGAATAAGATCCACGCAGTCTGGTGATTGCTAGGGGCAGGGGGGAGGGAAATGTAGTGTAGGGTATAAGGAGGATAAATGGTGATATACAGAAACTTGACTTTGAAGGAGGAGACAAGCGACCAATGGAAAGCTGGAGGCCTTGGACCACGTGCTCTGGGCTGAATGCGGGGGTACTGGGTGGGGGAAGCAAGATGGCGACGGAGTAGGCGGACGTACCAACTTCCAACTCCCAGAACCAAAGTGGATTATAACTCAATTTAAAGAACCATCATCTGGATAAACCAACTATGAACTAAACTAAGTGGACTCTTCAACCAAGGAACACAGAAGAAGCCACATCAAGACTCGTAGGAATAGCGAAAACGCGAAGAGGGCTGCCCAGCTCCCCGGAGCAAACGGCAGCCAGGAGAGACCCGCGGGGCAGGAGGAAAGTTTGGCGGAGAGGGAGGGACCTGGGTCCCAGGAACCAAGCCCCAGCCTGCAGTCCTAGAGCCTAGAAGAGGCGTTTGGACAGTTTTGAGCTGTGAAACAAGTGAGGGAGCTCCCAGGCCTACAGTGTGGAGTGTTGGGTCCCTTCCTACTCTGCTGAGGGCTGCTTGAGGGTTTGGGGCGACAGGACGCTGAGGCGCGGTTCTGTCAGCGTGGGCAGAGGACAAGCCGGTGGGAGATCGGTCTAGCCCAGAGGGTCGGAGGGGACGCAAAAGTGGTCCGGAAGCTGCAGGCCCGCCTTTAATCCCACTTACGGGGACAAAGCGGGAGGCCAGGAACGGGCAGGCCCTGTGCAAGCTGGCCCCGACCGCAGGGACCGGGCTGGGACCAGGAACGGGCAGGGGTTCGCGGCTGAGCTGACGCTACCAGCCCCCCACCCCCCGGGCCGGAGAAACCGCGGTTGGCCAGTATACGTGCGCGAGTGGGCTCCGAGCGCGGGAACGGGGTAGACCCCGAGACAAGTGGAAGCTCGCAGCTGAGCTCACGCTACTATCCCCGCCCGGCCGGAGAAACCGCGGATTGCATTCATACGTGCACGAGCGGGCTCCGAACGCGGGGGCGGGGTAGAGTCCGGGACGAGCGGAAGTACGCAGCTGAGCGGAAGCCAGCAAACACCCCCGCCCCAATAAACCTTGGTTTCCGACCCTGCGCAGAAGGGCCCTGGCCTCGAGGGCGGGGCTAAAGCTCTGGACGGGCAAAAGCTTACAGCTGAGAGCACATCAAAAGCCCCGCCTAACCCGCGGAACTGTAGCGAGCAGGCTCCGACTGCTGGTTCTCGGCGGAAGTCCGGAAATAGGCTGGGTCCGCAGCTGAGCAAAGGTGCTCACATCTACCCTTGGTGCTAAGTCTTGTGGCTTCAGTGACAGCCCCTCCCGCGGAGGAGAGGCAGAAAGCACAGCAAAAGCCACAGTGGGCCGGCGCTGGCAACGCTCATACCCAACCACCCTAGGCACCGGCAGAGGGGGTGGGGGGCCTGCAGACAGACCACACCTAGAGAACACAAAGGCAACACCTACTGGACTCCAGTGGCCACAACTTGCTTATACAAAGAAAAAATGGGCAGGCAGAGAAATGCAAACCAAATGAATCAAGAGAAATCCCCACAGAAGGACCTGAATGAACCAGATATAACCAAATTACCAGAAGCAGAATTTAAAATAATGATAGTTAGGATGTTCAAAGAAATTAGAGCAACAATGGATAGTCATTATGAACACCTAAATAAAGAGATAACAAGTATAAAAAATGAAATTGAAATAATAAAAAAGAATCAGACAGAAATGACAAATACAGTATCAGAACTGAAGACCACAATGGAAGGAATTAAAAGCAGGATGAATCACGCTGAGGATCGAATCAGCGAGTTAGAGGACACAATAAACAAAGGTACAGAAGCAGAGAAGAAAAAGGAAAAGAGACTTAAAAAATGTGAGGAAACTCTAAGGGAGCTTTGTGACAACATGAAGAGAAACAACATTCGCATCATAGGGGTGCCTGAAGAAGAGGAGAGAGGACAGAAACTTGACTTTGGGCAGTGAACACATGATACAATGTACAGATGATATGTTGTAGAATTGTTCCTGTGAAACCTATATAATTTTGTTAACAAATGTCACCCCAATAAAATGAAGTTAATTAAAGGACCCAAATAACTTAAAATAAAAATGAAAGATGCTAAGTAACACTGACACCATAGAAATAAAAAGGTCTATAAAAAAATACTACATGCCAACAAATTGGGCAATCTGGAAAAAATTGATAAAATTCAAGAGATATAAATCTTTCAAATATAAAAAAGAAACAGAATGAAATCAAAGCAGTAATCAAAAATCTTGCAACAAACAAAATTCCTTGACCAATGGCTTCACAGGTGAATTTTACCAGTCATTCAAAGAACTAACGCCTATTCTTCTCAAATTATTCCAAAACATTCAAGAGGAGGGAAAACTCCCAAACTCATTTTATGTGACCAGCATTATCCTAATTGCAAAAGCAGATGAAGACACTACAAAACAGAAAATTATAGAGCAATATTCCTGATGAACGTACATGCAAAAATTCTCAACAAAATATTAGCAAGTGGCATCTAGAAATAGATTTTAAAAGTTACACACCATGATTAAATCGGATTTATCCCTGGGATTCTAGGTTGGTACAATGCTCATAAATCAATTAACACTATACACCACATAAACAAAATGAAGAATAAAAGTCATATGGTCATATCAATAGATGCTGAAAAACATTTGACAAAATAGCACCCATTTATGATAAAAACTCTCAGCAAACTGGAAATAGAGGGTCCATATTTCAATATAAAGGCCATGACAAACCCACAGCTAACATCATACTCAATGAGAAAAAACTTGGAAGTATTTCTCTTAAGATCAGGAATAAGACAGGTCTATCTGCATTTACGACTCTTATTCCACATCATACTGAAAGTTCTAGCCACAACAATCAGACAAGAAGAAGAAATGAAATACAAATTGGAAAGGGAGAAGTAAAACTATCATTTTTGCAGATGATGTGAAACTGTACTTAGAGACCCCTAAAGATCTCACTAAAAACTACTCGAACTGATAAGTAAATTCAGTAAAGTAGCAGGATACAAAATAAATAGATCCAGAAATTGTTTGCAATTGTATACAGTGATGACCTATTAGAAAAGAAAACCTACCCTGGCCAGTTGGCTCAGTGGTAGAGCATCGGTCCAGCATGTGGAAGTCCCAGGTTTGAATCCCAGCCAGGGCACACAGGAGAAGCATGCATCTGCTCCTCCACCCTTCCTGCTCTCCTTTCTCTCTATCTCTCTTTTCCCCTCCCGCAGCCAAAGCTCTACTGAAGCAAAAGTTGGCCCAGGTGCTGAGGATGGATCCATGGCCTCCGCCTCAGGTGCTAGAATGGCTCCGGTTGCAATGGAGCAATGCCCCAGACAGGCAGAGCATCGCTGCGTGGTGGGCATGCCCAGTGGATCCCAGTCAGGCACAGACGGGAGTCTGTTTCTCTGCCTCCCTGATTCTTACTTAAGAAAAATACAAAAATAAATAAATAAATAACAACTCCCTTTAAAATTGCATTTAGAAACCCCTAGAAACAAATTTGACCAAGGAGAAAAAGGGCCTGTACTCCCAAAATTGTAAGACACTTAAAAAAGAAATTAAAGAAGTTACAAATAAGTGGAGGCACATACTGTGAAATCTAAAGAACAATATAAGTGAACAAACCAAACAGAAACAGACTCATCAATACAGAGAACAGGTTGATGCTTGCCAGAGGAGAGTGGGATTTGAGACTGGGTGGAAAAGGTGACGGGATTAAGCAATACAAACTGACAATTACAAAATAGTCATAAAGATGTAAAGCACAGCATTGGGATTATACTCAATAATATTGCAATAACTATTTATGATGGTGTCAAGTAGGCACTGGAAATGTCAGGTGGAGAACACTGTAAAGTTTATGGTTGTCTAACCACGAGGCTGCTCATCTAAAACTAATACAAAATAATATTATATATATAGAATAATTTTAAAAAAAGAAAAAATCCTCATATATAAAGTATTTATGGATCATTAAATAATTTGGGGGTCCCCAGTTTGGGCAACTGCTTTAGCCAACCTAAATTATTTTGTTCCCAGTTCACACATTCATTGTACTTTCCTACTTTGGTAACTTACTCATGTTCTTCCTTCTGTCCATAGCACAGTCCACCTCTTATTGTCGACTGAAATTTCTACTAGCACACATGCCACCATTATGAATACATACATTATTTCACCTAGGTGACAGTGATCTGAAACTTCGCACCCATGTCCAGCATTTTAATTTTTTTTTCTGGCTTTTTTTTCATACTGCATAGTTTGACAAATATTTGCTTAAAAAATAATATTTTTCATCCTTTTTACCTTCTTTTCCAATAGTAAGAAATTAACAAGACAATATATGTATTTATTACACTCTTTATTGAAACTAAAATATATACATATATTTCCCCCTTTTATATGTGTGTGTGCATATATATATAATTGTTTTCATATTAGCAAACAGTAACCAGTAAGTTTCTTTTATTTGGAACAATGACATTCTTGCAGTGAAGTTTCCATTGTGTTTGGTATACATGTGTTAGAGAAAGACAAGTATGTTAAAAAATGAAGTTTATGGTTGATTTTTATTAACCATTATAACTGTCATGTATTAGTAGTCATCTCTTATCTGCTGTTCACTTTTACATGTATCTTTAACCCTTACAACAGTTCTTCAAGTTGATAGGGTTGCAGGTGGGGGCCATGGCCCCCTCCTCCCTTAACTGGACAAAGGGACATGACACAGTGGATGTTCCAGGACACTGTCTTCTGAGCATCCAGGTGACTAACTCAGGTGTGGAAGGTCCCCTAGTTTACTTACAGTTAATCTTACATAAATTGCTGAAAGATACATTTTTCTTTAATGACTACCAGCCCCCACCCTCAAATCCCCTTGTTGGGCAGATAAAATATATTATGCTCACTTTGTTAAAGATGTCACTGCCCACGTGGAAGTCCATTGCTATTAATGTGTATTGGGGGACAGGCTGTGGGAAGGCTGGGTTGTTATAGCCTAAGCCTTAGTTTTAAGAGTAAGCTTTTCCTCACACCCTTGACTGATTGGATGATGTTGGGTGGTGCACTCTCATGAAGAATCCTCCCATTATGCCTCAGATAAGTGACTTTGTATCAGAGACTTCCTTGTTTGTAGATTAGATTAAAGGTTTGGATTTCTACACTATAAAAGGGGGCAGACCAGGAGCTTGCTCTCTCTCAGTTCCTGAGATTAGCATTAGAGAGGAGAGCAGAGAAAGGCCACGTGGAGGAGGCCAGGAGAAGCAGCCAAGGTGGTGGAGTGCTGAGGAAGAAACCAATTTGTGCAGAGTTTGTGTAGAGAGAAGGAGATGGGAAACAGAGATGAATAAGTCTGGTGAGCTAGAAACCTTTGATGCTAGGAAACTCGGATAAGTCAGTAGCTTTGTGAGCTCTGAATGAGTGGGTTTTGGAGCCCAGTGTGTGTTTTTACTTGCCCGCAGGTGAAAGTTAGAATTAAAGCTGATGGCTCACCAGTTCTTGGCTCTGCTGTTTCATTACCTACTATCTGAATCCAATGAGAACCTGCACGGGCCAGGTGGCTGTGATGATGGCCTTGGCCACTGGCTTTCCATTTGGCGTAGTCTGTGGCAGGATTTGATATAGATCAGTATGGAGCTGGCACCTTGAGGTGCATGGTAGAGGACTGCTGCTGTTATGATGTCCCATGGCTGTCCTTTGGGGGACTGTAGGCTGGCTGACTTTTACAACCATGCGTAAGGAAACCGAGAACTCTATGGAAGAGGCTGCCTGGGACCTGCAAACTGAGCAGTGGAAGGAGCAACCTTGAGAGAAAGAGATGCCGACCCTGGAGCTGAAGCAAGCACCAGAGGAGGCCAACCAGGTTCGCGAGATTCACCTAGAAATGGAGCAGCACTGGAGGAGGAATCACAGGTTCATGAGTTACAGATTGCCCTGGACGTTGGGGAGAGCCAGAAGCAGCAGGAGACTGGGGCTGAGTCCGGAGCTGGGGCTGCAAGACCTGCTGAGCAGAAGGCATCGGTTTCCCGGGGCTCAAGCCCAGCAGCAGGAGCTGGTGATTTCAGTTTTTCTTTGGAGGATGAGGAGAATCAGGCTGGAGTTGCAATCCGCAGTCTCCAGAAGATCAGAGCCCAGCTGGAAGAAGTACCTGCTACACTCCTGCTAGGTCTGAGATTTTGGGACATAGGGGTGGATGCCATCATGCTCCCCAGAGCAGAGATGGAAATGCTGACTGCCATTGCCACATGCTTCTCTTTAGGACAGTGTGAGACCTGCCATGATGGCAGGAATGAGGGGGGAGGCTAACACCCCATGTGTCTGGACTTATTTCCTAGACTACAACCAAAGTGAGTACTGGCTCCTTTGTTGAATGGACTTATGGATTTTGGACAATGTGAAATACCCTGATGGGGTTGGAGGACGGCTTTGATGGAGGCCCACCCCCTGTCCCGAGAAACCTTTCAAATGGCAAGAGAGAAGGTTGAGGACATTTTGCACTTTTGGCAAAGTGCTCAGAGACTGGTTAAGTTTATCTTTGTAATTGTTGAAATTGTATGATTTGTCATGTATTGCTAATTTGTGTAATGTACCTAATTTCCTTGTACAGGGATGCCAGTGGTGTAGACTGTGGGTAGTAAAGTGAGCATAGGGGTGGATTGTTGGGCAGATAAAATATATTATGCTCACTTTGTTAAAGATGGCGCTGCCCATGTGGAAGTCCGTTGATATTAATGTGTGTTGGGGGACAGGCTATGGGCAGGCTGGGTCATTATAGCCTAAGACTTAGTTTTAAGAGTAAGCTTTTCCCCACACCCTTAACTGATTGGATGATGTTGGGTGGTACACTCTCATGAGGAATCCTCCCATTGTGCCTCAGATGGGTGACTTTGTATCGGAGACTTCCTTGTTTGTGGATTGAATTGAGGGTTTGTATTTCTATACTATAAAGTGGAACAGACCAGGAGCTTGCTCTCTCTTGGTTCCTGAGGTTACCATTAGAGAGGAGAGCAGATTAAGGCCACATGGAGGAGAGGAGAAGCAGCCAGGATCGCAGAGTGCTGAGGAAGATGCCAGTTTGTGCAGAGTTTGTGCTGGAGAAGGAGATGGGGAATAGAGGTGAATAAGTCTGGTAAGTTAGAAACCTTTGATTCTAGGAAACTCGGATAAGTCAGTAGCTTTGTGAGCTCTGAATGAGTGGATTTTGGAACCCAGTGTGTGTTTTTACTTGCCTGCCGGGTGCAAGCTAGGATTAAAGCTGAAGGCTCACCAGTTCTTGGCTCCATTGTTTCATTACCGACTATCTGAATCCAATAAGAACCTGCACAGGCCAGGCGGCTGTGATTGTGGACTTGGCCACTGGCTTTATATCCCTATTTAACCCTACCTGTTAGATAACCAGGGGCTGCTCTTCCTTAGGAGACAACCTGGCAGGTCTTCTCTCAATAAAGCCTTTTAAACTGGTCTTTTGAACTCGGAGTGATTCTATCTCAAGTGTAATTTTATTTATCACAGTTTTCATATGAGGAAACAAATAGGAACTGAGGTTATCAGTTGTGTTATGTCATACCGTAGGAAGTGATGAAATTAAGATTTGATCCCATTTATGCCTGGCCAAGGCCTCAGATTATTTTACTAGCCCACATGGCTTCCATTGAAATTTAGAAGAAGGCCATTATTTCATTTCTACCAAATATACTAGAAGAACGATAATGAAACTGGGAAAAATAATTTTTTGTCAACATATTTTTGCATGTTTTGGTGAAAACAGCCAACCAAGAGGTGCTTTCTAGACCCATTCACATTTTATATCTCTATTCCTACACAGGGTCAGAAATTTTCCATTAGCCTTTATGTTTCCGGGGAGTCATTTTAATTGTAGACAAATTTACCTGGAATAAATAAATTATTTTTAATTATATTCATTATGAAAACCAAAATTTGATTAAATAGTTCCATTTAATATATCACTCCTCACTATACTTTCCTGGAAAATATTTTGTAATGTGTCTACCTAACCATTAATCTCCCAGTGCTTGTTTAAGATGTTATCATTACATGTCTGTCATTTAGTTCCCATTTCTCACAGGGGGCACCACTTGTGGTGGAGACAATGAGTACTTGAAGACCACATGGGGTGCACCAAGGGACCTAGGAAAGACCACCTCACAATCCCCTATACAGGTTTCATGAGATGGCCCTAACCCCTAGTCCTTACAGGTATTTAATGATACACACAAATAGAAGCAGGGTTGAGAATGAGGAAGTCATGAAGCACAGAAGAGAATGAGGAAGTCAGGAAGGGGAACTGTTTTAGAGCAGACAAAAGGGCAAGGGAAGTAGCTGAAATGTCCCCACCTATTGATTAATCAGAATTGCTAATTCTATCTCTATTTTGCTGCGTTCAGCTCTGTACTGAGTTCAGTACTTTCTGTCAGTGACGCCACTTTGGCTTTTGTGTCAGGGCACTGAACTCTGTCCCTGTTCTATATTCCTATTCAAGACCTCTACACATGTCTAGATAATTAAAATAAAAGTACATAGTTTGGGTAAAAGGTGGAAAAGGAAATGTGTAAGAGTCGTTTGGAATCGTTATCTCATTGATAGAATCTCCTCAAAGTAAGAGGGAGCACCTATACTAAAGTTTAGCCAAAGTAGGGAACAGTGCATAGACTCAATCTGAGCCTAGTACTGTGATAAAGTTTTCGATTAGAGCCTTCCTCTAATAGTGCCAGCAGCCACGGATTACCAGTGGAAAAAATAGCTTGAAATCACTACCCCATTGATCAATTTGCAAGTAGTGCATGGAGACAATCTGAGGTTTATTCTTTGCTTTCCCAGGGCAGTAGACTATATCTCTTCACTTAACCAGCAGAACTGGCAGGAAGAGAAAAGAGAGGTAAAGTAAAAGACAGTATTGTAACTGTACTATACTGTCTACCTAAGAGTTTAATCTTATACATTTTGAGGTATACATTATATATAGTCTCTTTGTTAATGTGAAAATGAATACTGAATAACACATTAGCACAGATAATTCAACGGTTAAAGGAAACCTTAAGGGATCAAGATGCTTCATCTCTGTTGGGCAGATAAAATATATTATGCTCACTTTGTTAAAGATGGAGCTGCCCACATGGAAGCCCATCACCCAGGTGATATTATTTGGCCTTATGCTTGGAATGGGTGTGGGGGAAAGGCTGTAATGTAAGCAGGCCAGGTCGTTATGGCCTAAGGCTTGGTTTTTAAGAGTAAGTTCTTCTCCACACCCTTGACTGATTGGATGATGTAGGGTGGTGATGTAGGGAGGAATCCCATTATGCCTCAGATGGGTGGCTTTGTATCAGAGACTTTCTTGTTTGTATAATTGGATTAAAGGTTTGGATTATCTATGCTATAAAGTGGGCGGACCGGTAGCTAGATCGCTCCCTCGCTTGGTTCCTGAGGTAGAAGAGAGGAGAGCAGAGTAAGGCCACATGGAGGCCAGAAGAAGCAGCCAGGATGGCAGAGTGCTGAGGGAGAAGCCAGTTTGTTAAGAGTTTGTGCTGGAGGAGATGGGAAACAGAGGTGAATAAGTCTGGTGAGCTAGAAATCTTTGATTCTAGGAAACTCGGATAAGTCAGTAGGTTTGTGAGCACTGAATGTGTGGGTTTTGGAGCCCAGTGTGTGTTTTTGCTTGCCCATTGGGTGCAAGCTAGAATTAAAGCTGATGGCTCACCAGTTTTTGACTCCTGTGTTTCATTACCGACTGTTCGAATCTAATGCGAACCTGCGTGGGTCAGGCTGCTGTGATAGTGGCCCCAACTACTGGCTTTACAATCTCATATTGTTTTGGCATATCTGTTAAATATAAAAAGTGTGTATAAAACTTTATTTGGCTAATCTATGCTGTGAGAATGAGATGGGATGTCATGTTTTGGCCACAGCTTTATCACTAGTTTTTTCTTTTCTTTCCTTAAGATTATATTTATTGATTTTATTAAGAAGAGAAATAGAGGGAAAGGGAGAGGAGGAGTGGGAAGCATCAACTCATAGTAGTTGCTTTACATATGAGCCTTGACCAGGTAAGCCTGGGGTTTCAAACCAGCAACCTCAGTATTCTAGGTCAATGTATCATCCACTGCACCACCACAGTTTAGGCACTAGTTTCTTTGTTTTTATTAAAACAAACTCAACCTGTTTTATTTTGCAATGGCAAGAAAACACAACAGAGTATATTTCAGGGCTATTTGCATTCAGTGAAGCATATAAAGTTGCTTACCACATGATTTTCCTTCATAATTCATACCATAGTGTTGTCTTTCCTAAGCACAACAGAAAATTCACATGGTTACATTATAAAATTAAACATGTCTTCCAAATACTTTGTTGTTTTTGTTTAACCATTCCCATCCTAATCCCAAATTATCTTTTGACATATGGTATAGTGACTAAAAGAATGCTTTTGAATTCAGAGAAATTAGGTTCCAATCCGGACATATTGCCCTTAAGCCTATCTCTGCACCTGTGAAATGTAAGTGCCTCATATGTATTGCTCAAATATTTGAAGGCATAAACGTATAAAACATTTAGAACAATGCTAACAAGAATTCAATAGATGATAGAAGTTCTGACTATGTATTAACACAAAAGAAGACTTAGTAGAACTTTTACCAGTTGGGCTGAGAGCTTGTGTGGACTTTCCCACCCAGCTGTGTTTACCAGCCTGTCCTGTAAATCCTCATCAGAGCTCAGTTTTGTCCAGTTCTCATTGCAGAAACTCCCTACCCCTACCTCTGTCCTTGCCCCAAATGGCTGCCACCTAGAGTCTTCAGTCAAGGGGACTTGGAGAATATTGTCAGAGGTTATGGGACTTGGAAAATATTGTCAGAGGTTATAAATCGGTGGCTTGTGGTTGGAACCTGATCCACAGATCTCTTTTATTTTTGACAAATGTTTTTTTATATTTTTTTAATTTAATTAATTGTGTTTACATAAATTCTAGGGTCACCCCAAATGCATCCCTCCTCCCCCATATTCCCCTCAACATCTCCTTTGCCACCCTTTTTACAGCGCTCTCTCCCCTTCCCTTCAGGTTTATCCCATCCTATCATCCCCTTTCCCTCTGTCCTCTTTTCCTCTGGTCCCTTTGATCCCTCCTCTTTCTCAATGCCATTCCTCAGGTCTCATTGTTCCTTGCATTTCTCAAATGAGTAAGGTCATATGATATTTTTCTTTCTCTGCCTGGCTTATTTCACTCAACATAATAGTTTCCAGGTCCCTAGAAATGGTTGCAAAAGGTAATATTTCCTTTTTCTTTTCATAGCCCCATAGTATTCCATTGTATATATGTACCAAAGCTTTTTAATTCACTCGTCCACTGATGGACATTTTGGCTGTTTCCATACCTTCGCTATTGTGAACAATGCTGCCATAAACATGGGGGTACATTTCTTTTCTTCAATCGGTGATATGGTGTCCTTGGGATATATTCCTATAAGTGGGATGGCTGGGTCAAAGAGCAGTTCCATTTCTAATTTTTAGAAGAATCTTCATATTGTTTTCCACAGTGGCTGCACCATTCTGCATTCCCACCAGCAGTGCAGGAAGGTTCCCCTTTCTCCACATCCTCGCCAGCACCTATCGTGTGTTGTTTTGTTAATGAGCGCCATTCTGACTGGTGTGAGGTGGTATATCATTGTGGATTTAATTTGCATTCCTCTAATGATTAGTGATGTTGAACTTTTTTTCATTTGTCTATTGGCCATCTCTATGTCCTCTTTGGAGAACTGTCTATTCATTTCTTGTGCCCATTTTATTTACTTATTTATTTACTTTTAATTTAATTTAATTTTTTTTCAGGGACAGAGAAAGAGTCAGAGAAAGGTATAGATAGGGACAGACAGACAGGAACGGAGGGAGATGAGAAGCATCAATCCTCAGTTTTTCATTGCGACACCTTAGTTGTTCATTGATTGTTTTCTCATGTGTGCCTTGACCATGGGCCTTCAGCAGACCGAGTAACCCCTTGCTGGAGCCAGCGACCTTGGGTCCAAGCTGATGAGCTTTTTGCTTAAGCCAGATGAGCCCACGCTCAAGCTGGTGACCTCAGGGTCTTGAACCTGGGTCCTACGCATCCCAGTCTTACGCTTTATCCACTGCGAATACATAAAACCAATTAGCAATGTATGTTCCTTTGGTTTTTACTTGTCATAGAAAGATAAGACGTGTTATGAACTAAGAGTATTTTTTTTCTGAGACTTTATAAAAATAAAAAGCCAAAAGAATATGCAAAAAATAACAACAAAATTATCATATATATTTTACTAACCCACAGAAGATTATAGTATTTATAGTAACATTCACCATTGTCCAGGAAGATTACTATCCCTGGTGCTGAAATTGCTCTTTGTAGCTTTGTGGTTGAAGAATGAAAGTTTCTCTTACACATACCTTTTCATTGAATTAAGAATTGGATAAATGTTCATACTTAAAAGAAGCATTGAATTTCATATGCTAGCATCTTGGTTAATGATTATGACATAAAAATTTAATATTCTGCTTATTCTTACATTATTGGAATTGTTTTTCTAGAGGATAATTAGCAGTTCAAAAAGTTTTTAGTACACAGGACATTGAGAAGTCTATAAATGTTCTGGATATAAAAACATTACTACCCACCAAAACGTAGACTCTGATCATGTTTATTTAATTTGTCAGAATTAAAGGATTTATTTTTAAAATACTGGCAATCAAATTCCCTAACTGATACTTCACTTGATTCCATGTAGTTAGCATTTATTCAATGCTTATAATTAAATAAAACTAATAATTGGCTTCATATCATT
Source organism: Rhynchonycteris naso (assembly GCA_037038555.1). NCBI lineage: Eukaryota > Metazoa > Chordata > Mammalia > Chiroptera > Emballonuridae > Rhynchonycteris > Rhynchonycteris naso. The sequence goes on along the minus strand of CM072998.1, from coordinate 110,579,261 downwards.
CACATTTTATATATCACATATCCCCCTACACACAATACTTTTAAGTAAGATATAAATTTACAAAATGAAAACACACAGAGAGATTACGTTATATTTATAATCTTATTAGTCAAGAAAACGAAATTGGGTAATTGCATCAATCAGGAACAGCTTTTGCATGTCCCAGCAGAGTCCCTTGGCTCCCAAAGTCCCCAAGTGAGCACATGCATGCAGATGACACTGTCACAACAAGAAAGCTTCTCACTAATTTTATAATATTCTACTTTTCCTGTGTCAGTGACCTATATATACTTTAGGTTTCTTTATCTAAGGATAACTCACACCAACCTTCAATAACAAGACATTTTTTATATTTTAAATTGAATTTTATTGGTGTGACACTGGTTAACATAATTAAACATGTTTCAGGTGCCCAATTCTACAAAACATCTCTGTACACTGTATTGTATGTTTACACCGCACCCAAGTCAAGTCTTCATTCATCACCATTTATACCTTCTATACTCTCCTCCACCTCTTCCCCTAGCAATCACCACACTGTTGTTCATGTCCATGGGATTATTTTTTATCTTTTTTTGCTCTATCCTTCCATCTCCCTCACCCAATTCCCACCCCGACAACTGTCAGCCTTCTCTGTATGTATGAGTCTGTTTCTATTTTTTATTAGTTCCTTTTGTTCATTAGATTCCACATGAGAATGAAATCATATGGTGCTTGTCTTTCTCTGACTGGCTTATTTCACTTATAATAATCTCCAGGTCCATTCATGCTGTTGCAGAAGGCAGAATTTTTTTTTTTTATATGAGTAGAAAAAAATGAGTAGTAAGTTTCTTGGGGCTACTCAACTCAATTAGCACCTGTACTTTGCTATTGAGTAGATTAATTTCTTCTCCTATTTCACAAGACATGCCTTTACTATATAGGCCAATGGTTCTTAACCTGGGTTCTATCAAACCCTAGGGGTTCAATGAGTCGGTCTCAGGGGTTCAGTGAAGCCTCTGCTGCGGAGGCCAGAATAAAGTAATACCGTAATTTGTTGTGAGTTCATGCACTTTGTTGGTTTTGTTCTTTGAGCAAGGTGATGTTCATGCACGGCTCATTTTGTGCACCAGTAAAAAAACATATACCTATGTCTTGAATTTGGAAAAAAAATCATATTTTATTTATCACTAAAGAAGGGTTCGGTGAATACGCATATGAAACTGGTGGGTTCGGTACCTCAAAATAGGTTAAGAGCCACTGGTATGAGCACTGTTTTCAAAGCCTGCTTCTCCTCTTATACTCTCTGTCTCTGTGATTGGCACCATCAACCCCACTAGCCTACTTCTACTTTCTATTAACTAGGTCCAACGGATGCTACTTCCTATTATTTTTCATGCTTGTCCTTCTCCATAACCACCAATTAAAGTGAAGTTCAGGTCATTACAGTCCCTTCCTTGGATTGTTGTAGTCATCAGAGAATTGGTCTCCTTGATTCAGATTTTACTTTTTGTATTTTGTCCTTCACACTGACACCACAAAAGATATTATTAATGAATAGAACCAATTTTATTTAAAAAAACACAAAAAAAGACAATTTAAGTCCTTCAGTGATGTTTAATTATATAAAATTGGAGGCACTTCATAATCTGACCGTGGCTTCTTAACCCAACCCAAACTTGTCCCCTGTCATTATTTCCCTTGTACATTGTATTTTAACTACTTCAGAATAATATGTAATATTGATGGAGTTCTCCTTCAGTTCCAGCCACTGCGTAAAGTACTTTACATATGTTAGGTCATTTAATCCTCAATGATTTTATGAAGTAAGTGCTGTTACTATCTATATCTTATAGGTAAGAAGAGAGATGTTAAAGACTTGCCACAGTTACACATCTAAGAAATGCAGCAGGTGGGATATTAATCTCCATAGCCTGCCACTAGAGCCCTCAGTCACTTTCCTCTGCTAAAGTTCTTGCAGTTCCCTAAATGTGACATTTCTCACAAGCCTCCATGTCACAAGACCCACCGTGTCTAGTGTCTACTTGTAACTCTCATGCTTATCCCATAGAACTTGACTTCAGTTGTATCCATTTTTGTGAAACTTTCTGACTCCATAAGGTTAAAATCTTGTCTTCTGTGACCCCTTCCAAAGCTCAGGGGGCTGCTGAGTACCATGGATAGAATGCAGCTATGATGTGAGACGGGCATGTTTTGAATTTATGGCTCTACTACATATTGGCTTTGTGGCATGGGGAAAGTCACTTAATGTCTCTAAATTTTAATTTCTTTGGGGGTTAATAATATCTTTTTCAGGGTGCTGCTATAAGAGTTAGATGAGTTAACTGCGTGAGTCACATCTACCACAATGACGAGAACAAAACACGAATTCATCAGTTTCCTCATCACCCTCCATCCTCTGCAGCCCTCAGAACCTGTATGGTAATTGTTTGTCCCTCACTTGCCTGCCAGCTGCTTCCCCTCCCACCAAGGGCTGTGCAGTGCCTCGGGGGCACTAAGAAAATGTGTAAGGTGAATGTACGGACAATTGAATATTTAGTACCTAATGGCACAATTAAGTAAATCCTCTTGTTCATTTTACGAACTGCAAATTAGTATAATTCAGAAATAACAACGAGCAAAGAAGAGAAATTCCAGCAATATTTTGTCCTTTCCTCACACAGAGTCTAAAACCCTTTTCCTCTGGTTTAAAAAAATATGTAAAAATTATGTGATTAAAAAAAAATTAAACACACACACATTTTTTCAAATATGTTGAAGTTGCTGCTACTTTTCTGAGGCTATTTATTGTTTTATTTTTTTAATATCTAGTATTGCTTCATGGGTTGGATTTAGACATTTATCATTAGGAGAAGAAACCTTCCAGGGTCAGCTCCCCAGGATTTTTGAATTATAACATGTAAAAGAAAGGAGCACCTAGGTGGTGTGTTTAAGAACATGGCGTGTTAATGCTTCTTGTATCAGCATATAACCTCCCATTTTCATACAGTTCAAGTACTATGTATTGGTGGGCTTTTGAACCCAAACTACCTCACTTTAGAGTGTGCCACAGCTAAAAAGAGATAGGTCAGTCTAAGTGTGTGAACAAGTTAGAAATCTACAGAACTAGAGATCATCTTAGCTACTACAGTCCAAGTAGACTTAATCGCTTTTTCACAAAAATTAAACCATAGGTAATCATGGGACAGGTTTAAATTGGTCATGATTTCTAAAAATAATTTTATGCTAATTACCTATGTAGACACATTAAAATATAAATTATTTGAAAATGAATAACAGGTCCTCAGTTATTAGGACCTTAGGGTGTACTCAGAATACATTCTAAGTAAGTATGTAGTAAGAGCATGGGTTCAGGAGCAAAATTCTAATAAAGTTATCTGTCAGGGTTTGTTCAATAAGAGTCTTATGTTTTTTGAAACTATTACATTTGCATTATAAACCTTGTACTATGTTTAAAAAGTTTTCTTCTTTTTCCCCACCCCCCTGTAGTCACTGTTTTTCCATTTGAAAAAGTTAAAAATAGCCAGAAAAATCTCATCTTTGGTTCTACAATATTTGGGTGGAGGACCAATACAGGCTATGAAATGTTGAACTTGATAATCTGAGCTCTTTCTACTGACAAAGCCCAATTATCCTTTCTCAGATTTGTGCATTGACAAAAATAGGAGAGGAGAAAGTATGTAGCCAAGTAACTATTGAAGTGTCTAAAAGGTCATTAAGTTTAGAGAAGAATCGTTAAGTATCTATTAGCACAAAAATGCACAATTTTAATTCTCAGAGTTTATGTTCTAGAATTATGCCAGTCCCATATATAATTTGCTTATCATGAGTGTCAAATCTTTTTTTTTTTTGAGAGGGAAAGAGTGGGAGAAAAGGAGAGAAAGACAGGAAGGGAGAGGGACATAGGGAGGAAAAGAGAGAGAAGCATCAACTCATTGCTCAACTTAGTTATGCATTGATTGCTCCTCATATGTCCCTTGACTAGAGATTGGACCTTGACTGGAGATCGGAAAAGTGACCTGGGACTCAGGCTGAGCCAGCCACTTTTCTCTCAAGCCAGTGACCCTGCACTCAAGCCCTCAACCTTGGTTTGGAACTAGTGACTTCAGTGTCCCAGGTCGATGATCTACCCACTGCATCACAACAGGTCAGGGTGAGTGTCAGATCTTATGTACGGGAAATGTACAACTTGAGGAATTAGTTTAGGCTAGAAACTGAGAGATGTTAAATTCAATAGAGAGAATTGGTGAAATACCTTTAAATGGCGGTGATCAAATGAAAAATATCCATGATATCTTAAATGCTGCCATGCTCAGAGGCAGAGGCAGGAACTAAGTAACATAAAAGATTTTTTTTGATTCAGATATTAGGAAAGTATTTTGAAAATAAAGGCAAATCCAGGTCTTTCTGCTGCTGACCTCTACCTCACATTTCTGTCAAGCTAAAACTCCATCAAAGATTAGGGTCACGTGAATTAGATTTTTAAATATTCTGTAATTTTATTTATTTTTTACTGTTCCAATTTACATAATTATACATATAAAATGAAAATTAGGAGCTAGCACATATAATTATCAACATCAGAGTGCGTGAGTGTGACTGACTGGGTTACTTTCCATTCACATCCCATTCTGACTACCCAGAAATGCATTGAGTACTTCTCAACTTCCCTGCAGCTTCTCAATAGCCATGTGACCAAGTTTGGTGACTGCTGTGTGAGTGCCAGTGATGTGTGTTTGTTTCCTCTTTTCTCTGGTTGGCATGTAGAGGTGGTGGAGACCCCTTTTCGACTACAACATTTTAAGGATGGTATAAAAATGAAATAGAAGGATCTCAAGTACCAACAACTATGCAAAGCTCCACTGTGTTACCAGATTGTTCTGTCCTATGACAGAAAATAGTCTTTTTTCTTACTTAAGTCACTCTTACGTTGAATGACTTTCACAGCTGCCAACCTATATCACAACTGATAGATCACTTGACACTTAGAAGAAAAGACAACCAGATCAGAAGCCACATCTCCAGAACAGGAAGTTGTAGGATTGGATAATTTCCAAGATTTTATAATTAATTAAAACAAGAGTTGTCTGTTTTCTAGTCTTTCTTTCTGAAGGGTGTCCTATTTGTACTGTATGGTTGTTATGTATGGTTGTTATATATGGTTGAATATGGAGGAAGCTGATAACTTGAATTCCTTGACTGAGGGCAGGAGACTGTATGTTAATCACAGCAAAACTCTCTAATATTGCTGTAAGGAATGAAATCATTTTACTTTGAAAAAAAACTATTGTCTTTTCTATAGAGAGAACTGAACAATGTCAGTCTTAGGACTACACTTAAAATTCAGAAATGCCTTTCCCACATCACTTAACTGTGCCTTTTTTCACTGAAAATCAAGCGCTGCCTTCAGGGTGCGCTCCTCCCATGAGATCTGTAAAATTAATGAGAAATCCAATGTCTGTATGTTCGGAAAGTCACAGGAAGTTTGATGGGTTTAATGGAACAGAACCACCGGTTAAATATTCTAAAGAAGAATTAAGTGGAGCGTAGGTGTCAAATATCTCAAGAGGCCTTTGAGGAATGAAATGTGAAAGATGGAGACAAATTTGGAGAATTTCTGCTGGCCTAGACCTGAACTTCCAGAAGAAGATGGAAATAGGTATCATATAAAGAAATAAAAAAAGAAATATCAGTGCTCCTAATGATTTCTTTGCATCAGCCTCCCAACACCTGCTAGGTGCTACAGTGCATTTGTGCTCATGGTGGCTCCTCTTAGAATCCAGTATGCCTCACAGTCTTTCTCACCCACAGGTAATGAACTGTAGCCCTCTTTTGTTAGAATCCTTCAGAAGAAACATTGCTTACTTAAAGTAAAATAACAACTTAAAGGTAATCTTTTTGTCCCAGTAAATGGCACTCACCCTAGCAACTCTAAAAGTATTAAGAAATACAACACAGGCCTGACCTGTGGTGGCGCAGTGGATAAAGTGTCGACCTGGGAACACTGAGGTCGCCAGTTCAAGACCCTGCACTGGTCTGGTCAAGGCACATATGGGAGTTGATGCTTCCAGCTCCTCCTCCCTCTCTCTCTCTCTCTCTCTCTCTCTCTCTCTCACTCTGTGTCTCCTCTCTAAAATGAATAAAAAAAGAAAAAAAAAGAAATACAACACAGTTTAAAAGTGGGTAACACAGTTTGAGCCCAGACTTAACTAGGCAATTTACAAACGGTGCCATCAGAGTGTTACAGAGTCTTGGTCATATCTCTGGAGAGGTAGCAACAATTACACTTCCTGGGATTCTTTCAGATGTTCTGTGCATCTTCGTGTTCCTGAAGAGGTGATCCTTGAACCTGCAAGAATGGCATGCCTAATTCTTGCTCATATTCACAAACAGCAATAAATAAGATAGAATCTCCAACAAAGAGATTCTGGGAAAAAACAGACTATCATCATTGAAGTTGTAATCACTATAAGTCAGCTGTGAAATAAAACACAGCAGGATTCTTGAGTCCTTGCCTCAGGATTTGTTGAAGTGAGAAAACTGCAGACACACACAAAAAAGCATGAAGATATGGTAACACCATATTAATCAGTATTTCTCAAATGCAAATCCAAATTAGACTAAATCCAACGGATTTTGCAAATGTTCATTACAACACCTTTTCTTCCCTTGGCAATGACCTGCTTCATTGTTTAGTCAGCAAATATTCATTAAGGTGTACTTGTTCTAGGCACTGGGGACCTAGCAGTGCACGAGACAGAGGAACTGTCTGCTCTGAACAGTATATGGAAGGAGACAGACAATAAGCAAGTAAATATATCAGTGATACATACAATGGAGAAAAAAACCAGAGTGATCAGATAGAGAGTGTGGGTGACATGGCTTTCCTGAACATTGGGTTCTCTCTCTTTCTGAGCAAGTCATATGAAAATAAGGAGTAACAGCAGAAGAACTGTTTTAGCAACATTCCAGGCAGAGGGAAGACTTAGTGCCAATATCTAAAATGGGAGTCAGTTCAGAGGAAGACAAACACTATGTGATTTCATTTATATGCAGAATCTAAAGAACAAAATGAATGAGAAAACAGAACAAAAACAGACTTATAGATAGAACAGATATGGTTGCTATAGGAGATTGGGGTTGGGGAGCTGGTCAAAAAGGGGAAAGAATTGAAAAGTACACATTGGCAGTCACAAAACAGTCACGGGGATTTCCTTTTCTCCACATCCTCTCCAGCACTTGTTCTGTGTTGTTTTGCTGATGAGCGCCATTCTGATTGGTGTGAGGTGATATCTCATTGTGGTTTTAATTTGTATTTCTCTAATGATTAGTGATGGTGAGCATTTTTTCATATGCCTATTAGCCATATGTATGTCTTCTTTGGAGAAATTTCTATTCATTTCTTTTGCCCATTTTTTGATTGGATTGTTTGTCTTCCTGGTGTTGAGTTTTAGAAGTTCTTTATAAATTTTGGTTATTAACCCCTTATCAGACGTGTTGTCGAATATGTTCTCCCATGGTATGGTTTGTCTTTTTATTCTGCTCTTATTGTCTTTAGCTGTGCAAAAACTTTTTAGAATGATATAATCCCATTTGTTTATCTTGCCTTTTATTTCATTTGCCCGTGGAGATAAATCAGCAAATATGTTGCTGCTACAGATGTCAGAGAGCTTGCTGCCTATGTTTTCTTCTACGATGCTTATGGTTTCACTGCTTACATTTAAGTCTTTTATCCATTTTGAGTTTGTTTTGTGAATGGTGTAAGTTGATGGCCTAGCTTTGGTACATATATACTATGGAATACTACTCACCACAAAAATGATGACATCGGATCATTTACAACAAAATGGATGGACCTTGATAACATTATATGGAGTGAAATAAGTAAAACAGAAAAAAACTGAGAACAGCATGATTTCATACATAGGCGGGACATAAAAGTGAGACTATGAGACATGGACAAGAGTGTGGTGGATACGGGGGCGGGAAGGAGGGGAGGGTGAGATAGGGAGGAGGGGAGGGGCACAGGGAAAACCAGATAGAAGGTGACAGAGGACAATTTAACTTTGGGTGATGGGTATGCAACATAATAGAATGATAAGATAACCTGGAGATGTTTTCTTTGAACATATGTACCCTGATTTATTGGTGTCACCCCATTAAAATTAATAAAAAACAAAAACAACAACAACAAAAAAACAAACAGTCACGGGGACATAAAGCGCAGCGTAGAGAAGATAGCTGGCAATGTAACAGCTATGCATGATGACAGATGAGCGCTGTGTTTATTGGGTGCTTCGTAAAGTATATGATTGTCTAACCACTATGCTGTACACCAGAAACTAATATGAAGTAATACTGAATGTAAAAAAACAAACAAAATATATATAAAAAAAATGGAAGTCAGTTTGGCTTGTTCAAGAAACAAAAGAAGACCAATGACTGAAGAGTATTGATTAGTTAATAACCTACCAACTGTTGTATCATACATATTAGAAAATTTCCCAGAGTATTCTATTAACCACTTAACAAAATGTTTATTAATTTTGTTTCAATGAGTATTATTTTGGTTGTGTAAAGTGCCGGGGATGTAAAGATGAATGAGGCATCATATAGCCCTTCTGGTCTATTGAAATAATCAGGAACAATGGAATGGGATAAATGCTTTGTCAGAAGTGGTATAAAGTATGTTAGGAACAATTATCACATGGAATTCTTCCCTTATGGGGTGGCAAAAGCAATCCTTTGAGTTGGGCCTTGAAGAATAATTAGGAGTTTACTGCCAGATAAGAAATATATGGTCTAGAGTTTTTTACTAAGTACCCGACCCGGGTACCAATAGCCTCTTGGACATCTTCATCTGGACATCCCACCTTATATAGATTTAACAAGGTACCAAAAAGAATTTTCTTTTCTCAGACGTGTTCTTCATCCCATAGCCTTCATTTTAGTGAACAGTCTCACTCTGAAGACTGGTAATCAGCTTGAGTCCCTCCTTTCCCCAGTCTCCATGCCCAGTTTCTATGCCAGTTCCACCCCTAGCTAGCTAGGTAACCTTTCTCTTCTTCACTGTGCTCATCACTCATAATTTTTCATATGGATTCCTCTTTCTTTCTGCAAGCATCTCATACCTCCAAGTCAAATTTCAGTTCAACACATCCTACAACACTATTTATGGTCACCTTGGACCAAAACACACACACACACACACACACACACACACACACACACACACACACACACACACACATACCCACGGCTTATGATGTATGGCATATGAGTTCTTCCCTCACCATCCAAGGCCTGTTTCTGCTAATGCTCTTCTTGGATCAGAGAGAAAGGCATTCCTTAGATTCCAGTTTTCCTAAGCAGAATTACGACAGCATTAAGAGCTCTCTGTAAAGTTAGAAAGCTCAGCCTTGTTCATCTTCTCTTACATTATTCTCTTGCATCTCTCTCTAGCATGTAGATTTGATAGGACCAGCATCTCTGGGGCAGCACAGTCAGATGTCTTTGTACTTCCACTGATGACTCCTTCTACACTTATCTCTGGCTGATAAATGAGATCAATAAGTTGATAAACGAATGCTTATCCTAGCTAAATAGCTCATATCTTCCTTCCTGTGCCTTCTTCTTCAATTCAGCTACATGGAGAGTTGTAACTGTGTGTATGGAGGTGGCGATGGAGGCAAGCAGGAGTAGAAAGCTCAGCATGAGCCACTTCCTATAAACCTTAGTCTCTAAACTTTTGATAAACACTCTCCTTGATGTGTCAGACATTTGTTCAGCCATTAATGAAGTGATATGTTTGTCCTATTTTTTGATGGTTCTTTCTCTGTAGAACTCTTTCTGCAACCTCATTGGGTGGGCCCAGGGTTAGAGCAGGTTGATGATGAATTAAAATAATTGACAAAATTCTTGTAAAAGCCTGGTACGAGAAAGTAGAAAGCTGAGCGGGCAGCAGTTAATTCGAAGATCTAGGTCTGAATTTTTGCTGTCCTTGATCAAAGCGAAAAATGCACCATTATAAGGAGCAATTACATCAACCAGCTCCTGTCAATTTCTCATTAAAAAATACACACACACACACACACACACACACACACACACACACACACACGGCCTGCCTGATACTATATTATTAGAAGAAAAATTTTAGTCCATTATTCTGAAGTGTTTGGGCCTGATTAATAAGCCTACAAATAAAGACATCAAAATAAGCAACATTTCTTAATGAAGCGAATTAGTAACATTTTAAATGGGAAAATTCTTCTTTTGTCAGACTCTCCCAAGAATTGTAGAACTTTCAGCATTCCTGCCCTACCTCTCCACTAAATGCTAGTGGCAAATCACAGTCACAATCATTGTGACAACCCAAAACACTACTGCCTCCCAATTCCAGATGCCCTCTATAGGGCACCACCTCTGGACTGAGAACTGCTGACAGGAGGGAAGCAATCATGAGCTGACCGTACATTGCTGGGCCACATTAGGAAATAGCATTTTAGATGAGCCGTGAATATCAGGATCTGAATTCAAACAAATTATCAAAGAGAAAAACAAGATCAGAGACACAGAGGAAAGCTGACAATTTAACCAATTTTAGGAAGATCGTAAGTCAATGAAGAGAGGTAGAGAAGGTTCATTGGCCCAAACAGAGTAAGAAAAATGAACCAATTGCAAACAAGAGAGAGAGAGAGAGAGAGAGAGAGAGAGAGAGAGAGAGAGAGAGAAAGAATTAAATTGTCTTAAATATCCAGGGCTTTTCTTCTTTAACCTGACACAGATCAACAAGCGAACATGGGCTTTAGCACCCTGGTTTCTCCTTAGGGGGTTCCCAGGTTTTTCACAAATAGTCTCTATTCCTTATGAACTTATATTTTAATCTTCTACTTCTTGCATCTAAAGGAGGTAAATGAGAATAAAGCAAAGCACCTAGCTTTGTGGCTCATAATTAAAGCAGTGATTAGTATGTAGAATTGCATAAAAGTAGGATGAGAAAGTAATTTTGATCATTTAGAATTTCAAGACTTTCTTACTTTAACTGCTTAGAGTTGCTCCTCTGCACCCAAGTCTCCTCCTTTGGCATCCCTCTGTACTTTCTTTACCATCCCTCTCCTTGTTGATCCACACCTGCCTTCCAATCTTCGATTCTGGGGCTACTTTCTCAAAAGCCCTTTCCACACTCCCATGATTCTTTGATTTTTTTTAATAAACCTGGAAGCATTTTGCTTTATTTATACCTTTTATATATAGCTCCTATTTCCCTGACATGGATTGAAATCACCTTGAAAGTAAGGACTAATGCCTTATTTATCATATTGACTGCCATACTAGCAGGTGTCTGCCACTTCTCGTATCCTAGTTGGTGTGCTGAAAACCTTCACAGATATGCCACCAACTTTTCACCAGCTTGTAAAATAAATTTTACTATATAACTAAGGGTGCATATTGTTACCGCAATGACTGCAGATGAAACACAGAGTTGAGTGGATGGTACCGCACAGTAAAGGCAAGGTATAATTTGCTATAAATAAGAAGCAGCTTGCCATGATGAAAACTGCATCAAAGAAAGGTGATAATAACTAAAAAAAAAAAAAAAAGGCTGTGCCTGACCAGATGGTGGCGCAGTGGATAGAGTGTATACTGGGATGTGGAAGACCCAGGTTCACGGCCCCCAGCTCACCAGTTTGAGGGCGGGTCCATCTGGCTTGAGCTAAAAGCTCGCCAGCTTGGACCCAAGGTCGCTGGCTTCAGCAAGGGGTGGCTTGGTCTGCTGAAGGCCCATGGTCAAGGCACATGTGAGAAAGCAATCAATGAACAACTAAGGTGTTGCAATGACAACGAAAAACTAATGATTAATGCTTCTCACCTCTCTCCGTTCCTGTCTGTCTGTCCCTATTTATCCCTCTCTCTGACTCTCTCTCTGTCCCTGTAAAAAAAAAAAAAAACAAACAAATGACTGTTTAGGAAAAGACTTGATTGAAACTGCTTTGCCACCTAGAGAAGTGGCAAAATGCATTTCCGGGCTAGATGATTTTTTTTTCTTTAATTTTAAAAAGCACCTCGATGGGAAAGAGTGAGAGAACATAGGAGGCTCGACTGCCCTTTGAATCAAGACTGATTTGCAGTCTTCTGGAGGCAAAGGAAGAGCTGGGTGCGGGCTGGGGGTGTGGGCTGTAACTAGGAGAAGAGCAGATGACTGGCTGTGTGGGTAGAGAGAGATGGGTGGGCCTGAGCAAGGGAAACCTAGAGTGTGAGCAGGGAAGGACCCTTATTGGAACCTTCATGTTTACCCTTGGTTTGTGGGAACGATTATAATTTGAACCTATATCTGAGACATTTTCCCTTTATGTTATTACATCTTTAATGATATAAAACCTTCCAAAAGTTTGTTACACACAATGGCTTTCTTTTACTAGAGGGCCTGGAGAGTAGAAAACATGAGCTGCTCCCCCATGGGAGACATGACATATGCAGAAGGGTAGTAACCCAGCAGTGGTCTGGAGATATGGCCACAGGCTCTGCCCCATTCCCATCTCCTTTGAATCACGGGGAGGTGAAAGGCAGCAGATGACATTTCCAGACTCCCTTGCTATGAGTTTGCACTGCAGTCCTTCCTGTGGCCCATGGGAGGCATGGGGGCGGGGGTGTAGAAGAAAGGTGGAAGGAGGGCAAAGCCATTTTTCCTGCTTGTGGCAGCACTAATGGGCAGAAGCAGCCGCAAGCAGGCAAATCTAGGTGCCTGGTTTCTGCCGAAGCGGTGCTTTGAGCAATGGTGAGCAGCATAGAACTGGTGGGCTCAGGAGTTAGCAGCAGTGGCAGCGGCAGCGGGCATTTCTCAGCTCCAGTTCTCCTGGGGCATCAGTGGGCATGCAGGTGCATGGCTTCCTGCAGGGTGGTAGCAGCATGCTGGCCACAGTGGCAGTAGCCACAGCCGCTCCCAGCAGCCTCAACAACATAAGGATGAGAGGTCTACGTAACTTACTTCTCAATTTGTTTTTTCATTCTTGGGTAAACACATCTTTCCTTGTGCTTTTTCACTTTACTCTGTATAACTGTGGTGGTTAATTTTATATATCAACTTGACTGGAGCCCAGGTATTTAATCATTGTTCTGGGTGCTGTCTGGGAAGCTGTTTTTGGAGGAGACTAGAACTTGAATCCGTAAATGAAGTAAAGCACAGTGTTCTTTCTTGTGGGTGGGCCTCATCCACTCAGTGGATGGTCTGGATAGAATGAAATGGTTGATCTCCTGCAGGAAACACAGAAGTCTTCCTGCCTGACTGCCTTGATATCGGAGCTCATACTATTGGCTCTCCTGGGTCTCCAGGTGACTGACTTCAGATCTCAGGACTTCTCAACCTCCATAACCACGGGTGACAATCTCTTACAATGAATCATATATGTTCATGTTCATGTTCATGTTCATGTTGGCTCTGTATTTCTGAAGAAACCCCACTAATATTTATTTTGCTACCAAAAAAGTGGCTTTGCAACTGGGTAGTGGGTAGAAGCTGGAAGAGTTTTGAGGTGCATGCTAGAAAAATAATACATTGCCATGAACAGAATGTTGGTAGAAATATGGGCATTAAAGGTCATTTTGAACACGTGACAACTGTATACTTTCTTCCAGTTTTATTGCAATATAGTTGACAAATAATGTTGTATTAAATTTAGGTTTACAACATAATGATTTTGTATACATATGTAATATATAATATTTATAATATGTATTTATAATATATATAATTTTCAATATATAGTATATATTGCAAAATGATACCACAATAAGTTTAGTCAATATTCACCACATCATATAGTTATAAGTTCTTTTCTTGTGATAAAAATTTTTAAGATCTACTCTCTACTACTTTTAAATATACAAAAAAAATATTGTTACCTATAATAACCATGCTTTACATTATATCTCCAGGACCTATTTATATTTTAACTGGAAGTTGGTACCTTTTGACCACCGTCACCCATTTTACCCAACCACCATGCCCACCTCTGGCAACCACCTATCTGTTCTCTGTATCTATAAATTTGTTTTATTTTTTTTTTAGATTCCACATATAAGTGAGATCATAGAGTATTTGTCTTTCTCTGTCTCACTCATTTCACTCAACATAATGATCTCATGTCCATCCATGTTATCACAAGTGGCAGCATTTCCTTTTTTATACATGTACCGCATTTTGTTTATCTGTATATTCAACTAGAATTCCATGTTTTGGCTATTGTAAATAATGTTGCAGCAAACAGGGGGGTGTATATATCTTTTCAAGAAAGTCATTTTGTTTCATTTACATATTAAACACAGAAGTAGAATTGCTCAGTCAGTTATATGGTAGTTTAAAACTTTTTCAAGAACCTTCAGACCATTTCCCACAGTGGCTGCTCCACTTTAATATTTCACCAGCAGTGCACTAGGGTTCCCTATTCTCCACAACCTCAAGACTATTGTTCTTATCCCTTGATGATGAAGGATTCTCAAAATTAGGAGGTGATAATGATTGTGTATTTTTATAGACACTAAGACATTATATTCTGGGATTGTGGTATAATTATTGCTAATGTGTGGTACATTTAGTCTCTTCAAGTTTGTTGCTCAAGATAGCTGGTTTTCAAAGTATCCTCTAACACTCAGAAAGATTGAGAGACATGGTTTTCCAGAGTGGCCATTCAGTAAACATTGACTCACTGACCTCTCAACATTGTGTATTTAAAAGGTTTGAAAAAGAGATAACAATTGAAAAATCAGTATTTTTTTCTGTTATCTGAAGGATGTTTAAATTTATGTCTTAGTACAATTGACATTTGTAATAAACAATAGTAAGTTATGTCACTATGAAAAATAAAAAGAAATATAAAATATTATTAATTATAGCATGTCTGCAGCATCATAGTGAGTAATTAAAAATGTCCTTCTTAAAAGTTGAATGATGGTCAACAGGAACCTTTGAATTTAACTTAAAAGAGTGGTAGGTTTATATTTTTATTGAATGAGGTATATTGAGCATTATTAACTAATAAATTTTACTTAAAAGAAATAGAAGCTTAATAGAGAAAAAGAAACTCGAAATGACTGACAATCGTAGTTTTTAGAGTCTATGCATTAATAGTTATAGTACAGCAGATAACTTCTGGGGAACAGAAGGAAAAGAAATTTTAAAATGTTTTATATAAGCTATTAAAATGACTGGCTACAAAATATTTCATTTTTAGAAAATATGATTTTATTTGTGAGCACTATAATAGACATGATAAATAAAAGGCTATTTTCCAATTGATAATAGTTTTTGGTGTATCATTTTTGTTCTTATACACTTTTATTGCAGTATAATTCATATGCCATAAAATTGAGCTATCTAAAGTATACAATTCAATGGCTTTTAGTATATTCTCAAGGTTGCACACCCATTACCAGTATCTAATCCCAGAACATTTTTATCAGTTCACAGAGAAACCTGTACTTACTGGAAGTAATTCCTCATTCCTTCAGCCCCCAGCAAACACTAGTCTATTTTCTGTCTTTATGGATTGCCTATTCTGGACATTTCATATAAATAGAATTCTATAATATATCACTTTTGTCCTCTGGCTTCTTTCACTTAGTGTGTTGTAGAGTGTGTCAGGATGTTATTCTTTTACATGATCATATTACTTTTTTTTTACTGATATTTCTCAGGTATCTCAGCTATTAGCCTAATTATAAAAAGTTTCTAGAGCTTTCCTAGGTGACTGCCTCACTGAGGATCCTTCAGACTTGTGCACTTATAGGAGCTGAACACCAACTCCGTGGTCTTTCAACAGTGCTAAGAACTTCCCCCTTAAAATGTACCTTCCTCCAGCTTATCATTCCACACCCGTCCCTCTGCAGTCTTTACATCTCACCACCAAAAATCAATTACATTCGTCTTAGCAAGTACTCTGTTTGAAAATACAAATATTCTTTAGAAGTATATTGAATTATAATTAGTTATCAGTTGATTAGCTCAGTTTCATTACTGAAGGTAAGCTAATAGTGCTACTTAGAAACTGGAATTTTTAATACAGGGCGAAATAAGAATAATTTTAGAATAAGGTGCTTTTCTGAAGCAAAGGTGGTATCTAAACACCTGATGAAAAGAAGTGATTAGTTTTTTAATTCACCCAACAATCATGTATTGAATCCCTCGGTCAACAATGTCAACGGTTGCCCAGATGTAGCCTGTAATTAAGGAACACAGTCTTGTATGGACGACAGGTATATAATTAAGTCTAATGCAAAGTATTGAGTGTTGGGATAAATGTGTCTATAAAAAGCTATGAAAGCCCGAAGGAAGCTAAATAAGATTGAAGTGGGAAGGTCAAAGAAGCCTTCCTGGAAGAAGTTACATGAGAAGACATTAAAACGAAGTATATGTGAACTAGATAAATAATGGGGGAAAGGCATTACAAGTATAGGAAGCAACATGGTAAAAGCTCAAGTGAAGGAAAATGCAGGCTGTTTTCAGAAATGTCAAAAAGTACACCAGGATGGCCAAAGAGAAGGGAAGAGAAATAATAATAACTATTATCAAAATGAACTTTTCTATTATATGCTAGGTATTGTTGTAAGTGCTTTACATGCCTCATCTCATTCAATTCTCCCATAGCCTTGTCACAGAAGTTCTATTCACATCTCTATTTTCAGATGGAGGAAACTGAGGCACAGAAAGGTTAAGTAACTTGCCTACATTCTCACCTCTAGGCAGTGGAGTATGATGCCAGGGTATTAACCTTTCTGTCATTGGATTATGATGGGCTTTGTGTGGTAAGTTGAAGAATTTGGCCTTTTTCCTGAAATTGATGGGAGCCTGAGGGTTTTAAGCAGGAAAGTGATCTGATGTGAACAGATTTACACTTTTAGTAAAATCCCTGTGGAGTTTGGGTAAGAGGAAGGATTTGTGCCATCTAGAGGTCAAGAGAGCAATAATTTATGCAAAAAACATGAGGTCCTAAGATTATGGTGGTGTAACAGGAGAGGAGATGAGAGCCCATCGTATGTTTAGGAAGTAAAATTAGACCCTTTAAGGATAAAGGGTAAAGGAGCAGAGTTTAGAATGACTGAAATACTAGGTCATTGGGTGCATGATTGTGCCTTCAGCTGGGGGAAAAGAGAGAGAGTAAGGGATTTTGATTTATGTCAAACATGATTTGATTGGGTAACTTTCAAATAAAAAGGTCAAACCCAGAAAAGACCCTTCAGGTCTAGAGCCCAGCTGAATTGTGTCTGAGCTGGGTCTAAGGGAGTTGAAAGCACTTGATCATAAGTGGTTGATGAAGAAAAGCAGAGACTTAATTTAAATATGGTCACCAAGGAAGACATATGTGGACAGAAGAGCACAGAACAAAAAACTGGGCCCTGGAAAGTGGTGGCAGCATTGCTGAAGTGGGACTAAAAAGTGATTGGAGGAGGTAACAGACAGCTAGGCTAGAGCGATTTCACAATGACGAAGGCAAGAGTTTGGAGGGATAGTGGGCAGCAGTGTTAGATGCCTCAGCAAGGCCCAATAAAGCAAAGACATAAACTGTTATTGAATTCAACAATGTGAAGACAAATCATGACTTTATGGGAAGGTGTTTCAGAGATTAAAATCAAGAAGTCAGGAAAGAAAGTCAGAGGAAGTCAGGAAAAGAAGCAAAGAACCACTAGTTGTGAAGCATGGCTTCAAAGGGAAAGAAACTTGAGAGAGGAGTGACAAGAAGAAAAAGGGCAATGGAGTGTGCAGATTTATTCTGACCACATCTTTGATCATGGAGAAATATCCTAAACTACCTTTTCTAGAATTTTCTTAGCCCTCTGTTGCCTTTAGAGGGTAAAGGACCCTGATGAGATGGCAATGGGAGTCAGAAGAAGGCAAAGAAGATGTCCAGCTCCTCTAGGGTCAAGGCCAACTTGGAGATTTGTAGGCTTCTTGTAGACTTGGAGTCACCTAGTGGCAGGAGCTCAGGTCCAAGTGAGAGGTTGCCTTCCAGTAGGAACAGGGCTCCATGTAGCAAGCCTACATGCATTAAGTCTACCTAAGTGGGGTAGACTGTTCACGAAGGGTTCACCTTATAGGATTGCTTAACCAGGAAGCTGCTCCAAGGTTTTTCTAGGCCAATACAGACCATCTAAAGAGCCACTCCAAAAAATCAGCAGTGATAAAACAACAGCATCAGTGCAGGCTAAGGACTCTAGCCGCGAAATCTAACTGAAGAAACCTCCCCACACCTAGTGTACTGCCTATCATGTAACTGAAATCTCCATTCCCTGTTGCTGCGGCTGCTTCTGGACGTTTTAATCACCTTATATTTACTTTGAAGATGAGAGGGGGATCCTTGCTTTAGTTTTATAAGGATGGCCAAACACAGGTCGCTCAGCCCAGGACAGATGAGGTGACAGCACTTCATCAGTTACACTTCCTGGCAACCCAAGGAGGAGGGCACATCACAACATGCCATGCAAGCCCTCAGGGGGATGCACTTGGGAACAGAGTAAACAAACAAGGATGCTGGAAGGCAGCCTTACAGTATAAAAAGGGAAAGAAGAATCTGTGGGAGCATGAAATTGGCTTCTTTGCATAATGCTGCAGCAGGCAGGGAGTTGAACCCCGAGGTTTTGGGATAGGTGGCACTGTGTCTATTTTCCTTGATAAAGGAGGGTTGATTGCTTAGGGACCTTACCCAGAGAGCAAGTTAGGGAGAAGAATTTGGGATTAGGCCATATGAGGCTCTCACAATTTTACCAGATGACAAAACAGCACCTAAAATTTGGTCTTTCTTTTAGGTCTTGTGCCATTGGGATGATGAACCATTGGTGTGATACACCAGAAGGCTCTTATCAGTTAAGTAGACAGAGGCTGTATAAGTCCATGTGGGCTGCTGTTAACAAAACATTACAGGCTGGGGGGCTTGTAAACAACAGACATTTATTTCTCACATTCTGGAGTCCAACATTAAAGCACTAGTTGATTTGTGTCTGGTAAGAACCTGCTTTCTTCCTAATTTTGCAGTTGGCCACCTTCTCACTGTGTCCTCACATGGAAGAAGGGGAATAAGGAGCTCTGTGGAGTCACTTTTATAAGGTCACTAATTCCATTTAAGGTCTCCTTTCTTATAACCTAATCACCACCCAAAGATCATCACACTGGGGGTTGGATAACAACATATGAATTTTGGGGGAAGGGGCACAAACATTTAGTCTATTGTAGAAGTGGGTGATTGTAGGCAGAGAGTAGGCATTGAGCTGAACAGTGACAGTTAATAATAATAATGCCTGCATTTGATTGAATATGTACCTGAGAGATGCTTAATTTTAAATCAGAAACTGAAAAATGAACTGCTCTGGACTGTTTTCTGATTGGACCAAATATAGTTTCCCTGTTATATTGAGCATTAACAGAGCCTGTCAAAAAAATAGTATATGCATCATAAAAATAAAATGAGTTTTATGTTTCCACCAAGATGATTACTGACATCCAATTCATACTCACCTTGTTCACTGTTAATAGTCACAAAGGAACTAGCTATGTAGAAGGTTAGGGTATTTCCCAGGGAATGAGTAAAGACCACCTGTCAAAAAGCCTCATAGGTGATGTTACTTTTGGTGAATTTAGCAAGAGCTCCAGTCTGGCCCCCAGCCCTGCAAGAAGCCCCAGTCTGGCCCTCAGCCCTGTCAAACTTTCAGAGCTGAAAAGATGATTTATGGCAGTCTATTCACAATTGACCTAGGTCATTTATAGTGTAAGCTATTCCATTCCAGTTGCTGGAATGCACATATTCTCCATCCTTCATTCTTTGGCTGAAATTAGGGGATGCAGGAAGACAAACTAGCATTTGGAATGTTGGTTAGTGAGCAGGAGGAAAGATTTCATTTGTCTGTGGAAAGACCTAATTAATCATCTTGACTCCACTTACAGCGTGATTGGAAAGTACATCTTGGCCAGGGTGGGTGTTTCTGTATCATAATAAATACACACTGGCCAGTTTGACCTCATTCTTCCTCCCTCCATCCATCCCTCCCTTCCTTCCTCCTTCTCCTTCTCCTCCTCCTTCTCCCCTCCTCCTCCTCCTCCCCTCCTCTTCCTCTTTCTCCTTCTTCCCCTTCTTCTTCTTCTTCTTCTTCTTCTTCTTCTTCTTCTTCTTCTTCTTCTTCTTCTTCTTCTTCTTCTTCTTCTTCTTCCCCTTCTTCTTCTTCTTCTTCTTCTTCTTCTTCTTCTTCTTCTTCTTCTTCTTCTTCTTCTTCTTCTTCTCCTTCTTCTCCATCTCCTTCCTCTCCTCCTTCCTCCTCCTCCTCCTCTCTTCCACTCTTTCTCCTCTCTTCCTCCTCCTCCTCCTTCTTTTTTTTAAGTGAGGGGAGGAAAGATTGAGAGACAGACTCCCACATGCACCCCAATTGGGATCTACATGGCAACCCCTGTCTGGGGCAGATGCCCAAATCAACTGAGCTATCCTCAGCAACTGGGACCACATTGAAACCAATTAATCCACTGGCTGCAGGAGGGGAACAGAGAGAGAAAGGGGAGAGAATGGGGAAGAGAAGCAGAATGTCACTTCTCTTGTGTGCTCTGACCAGGAATCAAACCCAGGATGTCCACACACCAGACTGACACTCGTTCCACTAAGCAAACCAACCAGGGCCATCCTTTCCTTCTTTAAACTTCACATAACCCAGCTGGGATTAGTGTACCTTTTCTGGGCTGCCTTAGCTGCCCTGACCCTGTAGACATCAGAGTGCATTGTGATTACCTGTTTGCTAGTGTCTCTCTCAGGACTTTAAAACCTTCAGGGAAGGAAAAGAGGGCTGTCATCTTGTTTATCTTGCTTCTGTTATTGAGTCTAGACTACTTCCCTTAAGCAATAGCTCCTCCTCCATATTGGGCATCAACCTTCAAGTATTCTGCCACAGTCTCGAGAATGTTCTGGCCTCTGGCTCTAGGTTTTCCTCTCCTCCAATAGTCCTGCTTTACTTGAGGAACTTCAGCTGCTCTGTGACTGACCCATGGCAGGTCTTCACCACCTGGTACAGCTCACATCCCTTGAACCCACTTTCTTCACCACACCATGGACTTCCCCATCCTCTGGAACGGCTCTTAGGCAGGACCGGACTTAGTGAAAGGCCGCCCTGGTAGCAGGGCTGAGATTGAAGAAACCGATGGTTAAGTAGAATTAGAAAGCAGGTTTCCTGAAGGAGGAATTAAGTATGACAGCCTGAGGCATGGGCCCAATCACCCTGTTAACATTGAGGTTACATCTGCAAAGTTCCTCGAGGACTTATTTTATGTGCTTTGACTGGCTCCATGCTTGGGGTGGTGAATGCAGAAGGGGTGAATTTGTTCTTAGGTTGCCTTTAAAATGCCTTTTCAAAAAAGAGGCAAACTGGAGGCTTTGGTCAGATATAGAAATGTGTAATTTGCTAATCAATAGAAATGTGTTTTTTACATCTGTAGTCTGGATGTCCAAGATCAAGGTGCCATCAAGGTTGGTGTTCTCTGAGGGCCATAAATAAAGAGTATGTTCCAGGCCTTCCTCTTATCTTTTCACCTCCTCACCTGGCCACTTTCCTGCACATGTGTACCCTGATGTTTCTTCTTCTTAAGGCTCCAGCCACATTGGATTAGGGCTCCACCTTATTGGTCTCATTTAAGTGAATCACCTCTTTAAAGACTTTACCTTTAAATGTGGGTTACCATATGAGGAACTGGGATTTGGGAATTCAACATATGAATTTGCTGAGGGGGAAGGGCACAATTCAACCTGTAACAATGAACAAGATTAGAACAGAGCAAGTGCTGAATAATTATTTACTGAATTTTTTTTCCCACTTTTTCTAAACTGTGAAGTAAAGTAAGATTTTATAGAACAGACTGGGGTTCTGTTGTGAATATACTCCTCAGAAACAAGTTTCTCAATGAAAGTATTGATGGGATAAATGAAGTCACAAAAATTATTAATCAATATCAAAATTTTAATAGCTTTGTGGATAACATTGATATTGCATATCAAGAATTACTGGATCTGATAGGTAATTGTTCTTAAAAATAATTTTTAAAGATTAGAAAAAATATTACTCTCATACAGATATAAACAAACGTGTTAAAGATCTTACTTAACTTATTGATCAATGAGCTTATAAGCAATACAAAGAAGAATCCAAAAGAATAGACACATTTCTAGATCAGGTCTACTGAAATAAATTTGGAAATAAAAACAAAATGTTTTCCATAGGTTGGAGGGCTGGTCCCTCCATTGAGCAGAGATCACTTGCATGTCTACAGACAAGAACTGTCAGCTATTTCCCATAGAATCAGAATCAAATACATGAAAGAACACTCTATAGACAATACATAGTTTTTTTATGGAAGCACAAAATTTTCCTTATAGTCTCAAAGACTCAGAAATTTTGATACTCCAAATTAAATTATATTGTAATAATGAGTTGTTAAAATATATTCAGAAAGATTCTGACCGATGAATTTCAGGCATGAACATCATATCGATAGAGATTTTGGTGTTGTGGGAAGATGCTTTCTCATATCAAAAAAAATATTTTTATATGGATATAAAATCACATATAGGCCATCTACCACCTATTCAATTTGTTCAAGGAGTTTATTGTATACTGAGTTAGCATTAGCAAAACTTGGGAATTTGTAGTCCTCTGGTTTTATTAGAATTTTGTTAGAGGATTTATTAGCTGGAAGACAGTGCATTAATGGATAAACTATCTGAAAGCTTTGCTACTCTTTATCTATAAATAAATTCCTTCTGGAGTCCAACATAAGTGAATACATGTTAACAAATATATTTCTAAACACTCAAATGCCCTTACCTGGAATTTATCCTTGTGGAGGATAATATTTTTCACCTTTTTCCCAGTTTTGGCCTCTTGATCAAGAAATAAGACACCGAAAACAACTGTCCTTCAGGTCGCTGTCCAGTTTTGTTTTAAATTGTTTCCCTATACAGTAAATTACCTGGCCCTGTATTCAAGAGCATTCTAATTATAAAGTGCAACTTACATTGTTAAATTAAAATCAGCAAGAATGTTAACTCATATTAAAATATTTACTAATCTGACAACTGGTCTATAATATTGCTCTGATATTTTTTATATCCCAAGGAGTCTGAACAAATTATATTTCAGGTGTCTGATGGATTAGATTGATTACCTTCCTCTTTTAGTGCCAAACATGTCAGCTTCATTTATCTGTGCATCATTAGTTATAAGCAAAGGCACCTGATCATTGACAGAATCCCCATGATTGTTGGAAGTCAGCATTCCATTTCCCAAGCTCTGGGGAACTTGAGAAAAACACACATCATTGAAAAGTTTGGGCAGTAGGGCCAGCTGGAAACATTTATTCTACCACCATCAATGCTAGCCATCGCCATCGTGGGGATGATCTCTGACTGCGGAATGGCAAACACATGTACCACTGTTCAACATCGACACTTCTACACAGAGCTTTCTCTGCAGACCCAGCAATAGCCTTAGAATCCGTAGTCCAGTGATCAGAGCAGCCACCACTGGTGAATCAGAGTTGGCATGCAATTTAGAAATTATTTGTCATTGTTACTCCATCTCTTATTTTTGAGTTTCAGTCTCCTGTGAATGCCATGAAATAGGCAACCACTAACAGGATCAAATATTGTTCTTCCAAAAGGCACAGAAGGGGAGCCCTCAGGCAGAGCCCAAGCTACTGCAAGCAGGTTTTGTTTGGTCTAATTCAACAGTGCTTTGTTTGTTGTTGTTTTTAATTACTGGCTGACAATGTTAAAACATCAGGAAATTTGATACAAATACTCGGGTTTCTGACATGGCAACGGTAGACTCGTATTGCCGCACTGCCACCATTGGTGGGATCTGAGGATTGGCTCTCTCAACTAAAGCTACGGAAGCTCACCATTTGCTATGGATCCCACTCATCCAACTTGGCTTATTGGCATGCTGTACTGTGAGTACACACCGTTTCCTTGCTCTAGGGTGATATGCCCTTTGTCTTTCACTCTGTTTGATCTCAGGATTTTCAGACTAGGAGGTGTGGTGATGGTATCCATAGGTTCCTTTGTGATGCAAAGGCGGCATTGAAGGTAAAGAATGAGAGTGATGGGAACTCTGTAAATTACCTGCTACCTGCTTCCTCTGTGGTTCAGGCTGTTGATGTAGGTAGTGCATGAATTTCCCAGCCAGCCCTGGATTCCAGAAGGCCAAGGTCCTCTCAGGTGCTGAGCCATTTCATTCTGCCCAGACTGGCAGGAGATCTGCAGCCTTGCAGCTGTCGATAAGATGTCACTGCTAAGCAATTAAAGACACAGCAGTTGGGAGGGGAGAGAAAATCCAAACAGATCCCAAAAGTGTTTTATTATAGTCTACACATTTAGAAGAAACAGATGCTATTCAAATAAACCTGCCTAAACTGCAAGCAGAGTTAAAGGAGGATTCTAAAACCCTCTGTGTACTAAGGAGTTAAGACAACTCAGTGAGCTCAGATGCAGTAAGAATCAAGAAAGCTTAAGAAAATGAGAAGCCTTGTATTTATTTATACTTTTATTTTGTATTGAATTTATTGGGGTAATATTGATTAATCAAATTACATAGGCTTCAGGTGTACACTTCTATAATATATCATCTGTATATTATATTGTGTGCTTACCACCCAAAATCAAGTCTCCTTTCCTCACCATTTAACACCTCCACACACCCTTTACCCTCTTTCACCTCTCCCCACCTCCCTTTTCTTCCAGCAATCACTACATTGTTGTTTGTGTTTATGAGTTTTTTCTTTGCTCAATCCCTTTACCTTTTTTTTACCCAGTCCCCAGACCCCCATATCCTCTGACAGCTCAGTCTGTTCTCCACATCCATTAGTCTGTTTCTGTCAGGCTCTGTGTGGCATCTCCAAGTTCTCCCACTCAGACCTCCTCACATCCCATTCCTCTTTAATTTTTCCTCCTTGCTCTTCTGGCTGTCTAATATATATGCTTAGCTTCCTCATTTTGTTTAAAGTGGGCATAACTTCTATTTCACCAGCTGAATGGAGGGAGAAGGTGTGGTCCTTGTTGTTACTGATGCATCTCAGACACAGATATGTTATGATTTCTTTATGATTTGGACTCGAAAGGAATAAGACACATCAGATGAAAGTAGTATAGCAGAGGGCTGAAATTCATAAGGTGGAATCAGCCCCGAGAAACTGCATGTTTATTGAGTTCCAAAAGCCACAGCTCAGCAGATAAAGCTAGAAAACTACAAGAGCCTTTTTTCCCATCAGTACCATCCTCAATCCTGCATGTCTACTGTTTCCTTTATGATCAAGGACACGAGAAGAGTCAGAGTCTCAAAACTTATCAATCATAAAGGACATCTGGTTCCTGAAGGCATTCCTCCAAGAATCCTGCATACTTGCATTCAAGTAACCCCAGGCCAGTCTCCTGTTATGGTTAACATACTCCAAGATCTCTTGTCTCCAAGTGACCCCTGCTCTGAAATTAACTACTGTTTTTATTTGCACAGAGTCTTTGCCTTCATATCCTCCTTTTTTGTTTAGCTTGCACTTTATGGAGCATAAGAGAAAACATGGCAGATTGCTGCTCTATTTTGCATTGACGCCGATTTTCTCTTCTTCTGATTATATATAATAAAAGAAGTGTAATGCAAATGATTAGTATAATGCCTCCTACATTTCATCCAAAAATCCTAAACTGTTTTGGAGGATTCACATTACTGATTCCATCAGAAATAGCAGGTAATAAATTTTCTCCATCAGTCAATTTCAACTGACACTTAAAAGTAGTATCAATATGCTTTTGTAAATCTAAAATTTCCATAGTTAAGTTTCCATGATTTAACAAGTGTTTTTTTAACATTTTCCCAAGGGAAATGAGTATGATTAGGATGATTTCTCCAGATTTCTTCTTTCCATGCTGACATGTGTTTAAGTGCCGTGGCTATTTTCCTCAAATGATATTGTATAGGACCAAATTTTATGTGAGGAGCTGAAGGTGACATCCCTCCTCCATGCCATATGATAGTATGATTACCTTCACCATCAGCTGTAATTGAACTATTGTTTTTATGCCACCTTAAATCAGCACCCCGCTCTTTAACTCAGCTGGAACCATGAGGGCTCCAATCTATGGTGTTTCCATAGGAAATAGTAAGTGAAACCCGAGCAGTTTCACTTCTGCAATTTTCCCAATGCACCCACTCACTTAGCTGATTAACAATTGCAGTTTGACAGGGTGGTAAATCAGGCAGAGGTTCAGAACCATGTACAGATGTATTACCTTTAAATCCGTATCCTTGTAACAAAAACAAACACTTTTTCCCTTCTCCTTTACTGTTATTTTTTACAAAAGAGAGCCAAGTTTGAGCTTCTTTATTTTCTTTCTTTTTTTTTTTTTTTTTTTTTACAGGGACAGAGAGTCAGAGAGAGGGATAGATAGGGACAGATAGACAGGAACGGAGAGAGGTGAGAAGCATCAATCATTAGTTTTTCAATGCCGTCGCAACACCCTAGTTGTTCATTGATTGCTTTCTCACATGTGCCCTGACCGCGGGCCTTCAGCAGACCAAGCAACCCCTTGCTGGAGCCAGCGACCTTGGGTCCAAGCTGGTGAGCTTTTGCTCAAGCCAGATGATCCCGTGCTCAAGCTGGCCGCCTCGGGGTCTCGAACCTGGGTCCTTCGCATCCCAGTCCGATGCTCTATCCACTGCACCACCACCTGGTCAGGCTTGAGCTTCTTTTTTAAAACAATTTGGCTCATATCCTATACATATAGGTAATCCCTCAACTTCTGTTGTATAATTTTCTAATCTTATTTCTTCTTCTGAAGGTACTAAGGGACCTCTATCATCAAAAGGTCCTCAAGCCAATTAGAATCATTAACAAAAATAAGAACGGCACTATCTTCCCAATGAATAGCTCTGCTTAATGGAAGATTGGGGATGTATGCCCAGTAACTAAAATTTCAGCCATACTTACCGGAATTGTTACCAAGGCAATCATTGCTAAGAACAGATTAGTAGCATTTTGTTCTTTTCTAGTAGTTTGTAGCATCTTTTTACCCTGAAAGATCAGCTTTTT
Source organism: Rhynchonycteris naso (assembly GCA_037038555.1). Classification (NCBI taxonomy): domain Eukaryota; kingdom Metazoa; phylum Chordata; class Mammalia; order Chiroptera; family Emballonuridae; genus Rhynchonycteris; species Rhynchonycteris naso. The sequence goes on along the minus strand of CM072998.1, from coordinate 110,552,161 downwards.
AAGTTGACCCCAACCTGGTATTTTAGCCTTCTCAGTACTAGGCAGCGGCACCTTTAAGGTTCTTCTGAGGTCCAATGCTTTCATCTCTGCAATGGGTGGATATGGAGAGAATCTATTTCTCTTGCTCATGTTGTTAGTTTAATTCTGTGGGGCAGAGATCTAAAGGACTTTGCCGGATTCTGAAATGACACAAGCAAACCCTCTTCCCCAATGTTGTACTACACCAGGTACCAATTGATCCAATTTATTTTTATAATGCACAGGTTGATTAATCTTAGAACTATTATGTTTTGTCCAATATCTGTCTTTAGCAGTCAAGTTATCATCTCCTGTATTTAAGAAATTTAAAGTAAATAAAGCTTTGTGTAACATAATTCTAGGGGATAATCGCCTTCCTTCTCCCCCCTTTTGTTTAAGTAACATATTTTTCAGAGTGCGATTGCTGCACTCAATAATTGCCTGTCCTTGTGGATTATATGGAATTCAAGTAGTATGGTTAATATTCCAAAATGCTCAGAATTGTTGAAACTTAGCAGAAGTATAGGCAGGACCATTGTCAGTTTTAATTGCTTTAGGAATGCCCATAACATTAAAAGCTTCTATAAGATGTTGAATGACACAATCAGCCTTTTCTCCAGGCAAAGGTGTGGCCCATCGAAAGGAAGAATAAGTATCAATAGAACAGTGTACATAAAATAGTTTTCCAAAGGAAGAAATATGAGTTACATCTGTTTGCTACAGTTAATTACTGTGCTGTCCTCTAGGATTCATTCCTGCTGGGAATGGAGGAGCGTCTATAACACTGCACTGAGGACATTTTCTAACAATATTTTGAGCCTCCCGCCTGATTATCTTAAAATTTTGCATTAAACCTTTTCTATTTGTATGAGTCTCTGCATGAAATTTAGCAGCTATCTCTATCGATCCAATGAGTAATTGATCAATTTTATTATTTTCAGTAGACATAGGGCCTGGTAATGCTGTATGAGAATGAATGTGAGTGATATAGCTAGGCGAATTTCATTCCCACAATAAAAGTTGTAACTCCTAAAACAATTTGTGTAATTCAGAACCATTATTTGAAATGTAAACAGTTTCTATAGAGTTTAACTGTATGTTCTACATATTGTGAATCAGTAACAATGTTAATAGGGCAAGGAAAATCATTAAGTAATAATACAGCATAACTCTGCCTGTTGAGCTGATGGATATGGAGTTTTTATTACTTTTGTCACTAGTCCAGTATACCCAGCTATACCTGATTTATTTCATCAGTATAAAGAGTAGAAGCCTTTTGAATTGGCTGAGCTGATACTTTAGTTGGCAAAATCTATTGTGTTCTTTTTAGAAATTGAATTCTTTTATCTGTAGGATACTGATTGTTTACATTACCAAAATAATCAGCTAACACAATTTGCCAATCAATATTTAACTTCCAGTTGTCTGAAATCTGATTACATGTTAAAGATACAATAATTTTATTTGGATCATTTCCAGTCAGTTGTCTTATCCTGTCTACTTTTAGTAATTAAAGTACAGATTTTTTTCTAAGTAGGTACATAATTTTTTTTGAGTCTTATATGGTAGAAATTGCCATTTTAATATCTTGTTTTCTTGACATATGATGCCAGAAGGAGAACGTTCTGAGGGAAAAAATAATTAATTGAATAGGTTGATATGTATTAATTTGATCTAAATAAGCAGTATGCATAATCTTTTCAATAAGTGATAGCTCTTGTATTGCTATTTCTGTTAACTGTCTAGGATTGTTTAAATCAGAATCTCCTTGAAAAATATTAAATAAATTCATTGGTGCATATGTAGGGATTCTTAGAGAGAGTCTCAACCAATTAATATCACCCAATAATTTTTGAAAGTCATTTAAGGTTTTTAAGGAGTCAATTTGTAAATTGACTTTCTAAGGAATAATTCTTTGATTTTCAATTATATGCCTTAAATACTTAAAAGGACAAGATGTTTGAATTTTCTCCTCAACTATGATTAAACCATACTGATTCAAGGTTTTAGAAACATCTTTAAGAATGGTTGAGGGGGGAAGCAAGATGGCGACGGAGTAGGAGGATGTACCAACTTCCAACTCCCAGAACCAAAGTGGATTATAACTCAATTTAAAGAACCATCATCTGGATAAACCAACTATGAACTGAACTAAGTGGACTCTTCAACCAAGGAACACAGAAGAAGCCACATTGAGACTGGTAGGAATAGCGAAAACGCGAAGAGGGCTGCCCAGCTCCCCGGAGCAAACGGCAGCCCGCAGAGACCCGCGTGGTGGGAGGAGAGTTTGGTGGAGAGGGAGGGACCTGGGTCCCAGGAACCAAGCCCCAGCCTGCAGTCCCAGAGCCTAGAAGAGGCATTTGGACAGTTTTGAGCTGTGAAACAAGTGAGGGAGCTCCCAGGCCTACCGTGTGGAGTATTAGGTCCCTTTCTACTATGCTTATGGTTGCTGAAGGGTTTGTGGCGGCAGGACGCTGAAACACGGTTCTGTCGGCGTGGGCAGACGCCAAACCGGTGTGAGCTCGGTCTAGCCCAGCAGGGTCGGAGGGGACGCGCAAAAGCTCCAGAAGCTGCGGGCCCGCCTTTAATCCCACTTACAGGGACAAAGCGGGAGGCCAGGAACGGGCAGAAATCTGCTCTGCAACACTGCAAAGCTGGCCCTGACCGCGGGGACCGGGCTAGGACCAGGGATGGGCAGGGGCTCGCGGCTGAGCTCACACTACCAGCCCCGCCCGGCTGGAGAAACCGGGATTTGCAATTATACGTGCACGAGTGGACTCCAAATGCGGGGGCAGGGTAGAGTCCGGGGCGAGCAGAAGTACGCTGCTGAGCAGAAGCCAGCAAACACGCCTGGCCCAATAAACCTGGGTTTGCGACCCTGTGCAGAAGGGCCCTGGCCTCGAGGGCGGGGCTAAAGCTCCAGACGGGCAAAGGCTCACAGCTGAGAGCACGTCAAAAGCCCCTCCCAACCCGCGAAACTATGGCGAGCAGGCTCTGACTGCGGGTTCTGGGCAGAAGTAGTCCGGAAATAGGCTGGGTCCACAGCTGAGCAAAGGTGATCACCTCTACCCTTGGTGCTAAGGCTTGTGGCTTGAGTGACAGCCCCTCCCGCGGAGGAGAGGCAGAAAGCACAGCAAAAGCCACAGAGGGCCGGCACTGGCAACGCCCATACCCAACCACCCTAGGCAGCGGCAGAGGGGGTGGGGGACCTGCAAACAGACCACACCTAGAGAACACAAAGGCAACACCTACTGGACTCCAGTGGCCACAACTTGCTTATAAACAGACAAAATGGGTAGGCAGGAGAGTGCAAACCAGATGAATCAGGAGAAATCCCCAGAGAAGGACCTGAATGAACCAGATATAACCAAATTACCAGAAGCAGAATTTAAAATAATGATAGTTAGGATGTTCAAAGAAATTAGAGCAACAATGGATAGTCATTATGAACACCTAAATAAAGACATTACAAGTATAAAAAACAAAATTGAAATAATAAAAAAGAATCAGACAGAAATGACAAATACAGTATCAGAACTGAAGACCACAATGGAAGGAATTAAAAGCAGGATGAATCACGCTGAGGATCGAATCAGCGAGTTAGAGGACACAATAAACAAAGGCACAGAAGCAGAGAAGAAAAAGGAAAAGAGACTCAAAAAATGTGAGGAAACTCTAAGGGAGCTCTGTGACAACATGAAGAGAAACAACATTCGCATCATAGGGGTGCCTGAAGAAGAGGAGAGAGGACAGGAAATGGAAACTTTGTTCAATCAAATCATAGCAGAAAACTTTCCTAAATTAAGGCTGGGAAACACTCCACACGTTTAAGAAGTACACAGAACTCCATTAAAGAGGAACCCAAAAAGATCTACTCCAAGACACATCAGAGTTAAAATACCAAAGCTAATGGATAAAGAAAAAATTTTAAGAGCTGCTAGGGAAAAAAAGGCTATCACCTACAAAGGAGCCCACATAAGGATGACATCGGACTTCTCAACAGAAACACTTGAGGCCAGAAGGGAATAGCAAGATATAATCAAAGTAATGCAGAACAAGAACCTACAACCAAGACTACTTTATCCAGCAAAGCTAACATTTAAAATTGAAGGAGAAATAAAGAGCTACCCAGAAAAAGAAAGCCTGAAGGAATTCATAAAAACCAAACCAATTCTGCAAGAGATACTAAGGGGCCTGTTGTGAACAGTTTAAAGGGAGGAAAGAATAGAGCAAAAGAAGAATACAGCTTTATAGAATAAAATGGCAATAAACAACTACATATCAATAATAACCTTAAATATAAATGGATTAAATGATCCAATCAAAACACTTAGGGTAGCTGCATGGATAAAGAAACAGGACCCATACATATGCTGTCTACAAGAGACACACCTTAAAACAAAAGATGCACATAGACTGAAGGTAAAAGGATGGAAAAAAAATACTTCATGCAAATGGAAATGAAAAAAAAGCAGGGGTAGCAATACTTATATCTGACGAAATGGACTTTAAAACAAAGGCTGTAGTAAGAGATAAAGAAGGACACTACATAATGATAAAGGGAACAATTCAACAGGAAGATATAACTATTATAAACATCTATGCACCAAATATAGGAGCCCCGACATACATAAAGCAGACTTTGATAGATATAAAGGGTGAGATTAACAGCAATAATATCATAGTAGGGGATTTCAATACCCCTCTAACAACACTGGATAGATCCTCAAGAAAGAAAATTAAGAAAGAAACAGAAGACTTAAAGGATACACGAGATCAATTTGATTTAATAGATATCTTCAGAACTTTTCACCCTAATGCAGTAGAATATACATTCTTCTCAAGCGCTCATGGTATGTTTTCTAGAATAGACCACATGTTAGAACACAAAAATGGTCTCAATAAATTTAAGAAGATTGAAATCATATCAAGCATTTTCTCTGATCACAATGCCATGAAACTAGAAATTAACCACAAAAGAAAAAATGAAAAATACTCAAACACTTGGAAACTAAATAGCATGTTATTAAATAATGAATGGATTAACAATGAGATCAAAGAAGAAATAAAAAAGTTTCTAGAAACAAATGATAATGAGCATGCATCAACCCAAATTTATGGGACATAGCAAAAGAAGTTCTGAGAGGGAAGTTTATTGCACTACAGGCATATCATAAGAAGCAAGAAAAAGCTCAAATAAGCAACCTGACCTTGCATCTAAAAGAACTAGAAAAACAACAACAAATAAAACCCAAGACAAGTAGAAGGAAGGAAATAATAAAGGTCAGAGTAGAAATAAATGACATAGAGGCTAAGGAAACAATACAGAGGATCAGTGAAACCAGAAGCTGGTTCTTTGAAAAGGTAAACAAGAGTGATGAACCTTTAACTAGACTCACCAAGAAAAAAAGAGAGAGGACTCAAATAAATAAAATTAGAAAGGACAGTGGAGAAATAACAACTGACACAACAGAAATACAAAGCATTGTAAGAAAATACTATGAAGAACTCTATGCCAAAAAATTAGACAATCTTGGTGAAATGGACAAATTTCTTGAATCATATAACCTTCCAAAAATCAATCTGGAAGAATCAGAACACCTAAACAGACCAATTACAACAAATGAAATCGAAACAGTTATCAAAAAACTCCCAAAAAAGAAAAGTCCGGGGCCTGATGGCTTCACAAGTGAATTCTATCAAAAATTCAAAGAAGAACTAACTCCTATCCTCCTCAAGCTATTTCAAAAAATTCAACAGGACGGAAGACTTCAAAACTCCTTTTATGAGGCGAGCATAATTCTGATCCCAAACAGGGCAAAGACAACACAAAGAAAGAAAATTATAGGCCTATATCCCCGATGAATTTAGACGCTAAAATTCTCAACAAAATATTAGCCAACCGGATCCAGCAATATATGAAAAAAATCATACAACATGATCATTGGGATTTATTCTGGAGAGGCAAGGCTGGTTCAATATTCGCAAACCAATCAATGTGATTCATCACATAAACAAAAGGAAGGACAAAAATCACATGATAATTTCAATAGATGCAGAAAAGGCATTTGATAAAATCCAGCACCCATTCATGCTCAAAACTCTCAGTAAAGTGGGAATACAGGGATCATTCCTTAACACAATAAACCCACAGCAAACATCATACTAAATGGACAAAAATGAAAAGCAATCCCTTTAAGATCAGGAACCAGGCAGGGATGCCCCCTTTCACCACTCTTATTCAACATAGTTCTGGAAGTCCTAGCTAAAGCAATCAGACAAGAAGAAGAAATAAAAGGCATCCAAATTGGAAAAGAAGAAGTAAAACTGTCACTATTTGCAGATGATATGATATTGTATATTGAAAACCCTAAAGTCTCAGTCAAAAAACTACTGGACCTTATAAATGAATTCAGCAAGGTGGCAGGATATAAAATTAATACTCAGAAATCAGAGGCATTTCTATATACCAACAGTGAACTGTTAGCAAAAGAAATTAAGGAAACAATCCCCTTTACTATTGCAGCCAAAAAAATAAAGTACCTAGGAGTAAATTTAACTAAGGAGGTTAAGGACTTGTACTCGGAAAATTATAAAACATTGATAAAAGAAATCAAGGAAGATACAAACAAGTGGAAGCACATACCGTGCTCATGGCTAGGAAGAATAAACATCATTAAAATGTCTATATTACCCAAAGCAATTTATAAATTCAATGCAATACCAATTAAAATACCAAAGACATACTTCAAAGATATAGAACACATATTTCAAAAATTTATATGGAACCAAAAAAGAACACGAATAGCCTCAGCAATCTTAAAAAGAAAAAATAAAGCAGGAGGTATCACTCTTCCAGATATCAAGGTTTACTATAAGGCCATTATACTCAAGACAGCCTGGTACTGGCATAAGAACAGGCACATAGATCAATGGAACAGAACAGAGGACCCAGAAATAAACCCACAGCTTTATGGACAACTGATATTTGACAAAGGAGGAAAGAACATACAATGGAGTAAAGACAGCCTCTTTAACAAATGGTGTTGGGAAAATTGGACATCTACCTGCAAAAAAATGAAACTAGACCATCAACTTACACCATTCACAAAAACAAACTCAAAATGGATAAAAGACTTAAATGTAAGCCGTGAAACCTTAAGCATCTTAGAAGAAAACATAGGCAGCAAGCTCTCCGACATCTGTCGCAGCAATATATTTGCCTATTTATCTCCACGGGCAAATGAAATAAAAGCAGGATAAACAAATGGGACTATATCAAACTAAAAAATTTTTGCACAGCTAAAGACAATAAGAACAGAATAAAAAGACAAACCACACAATGGGAGAACATATTCTATAGCACATCTGATAAGGGGTTAATAACTAAAATTTATAAAGAACTTATAAAACTCAACACCAGAAAGACAAACAACCCAATCAAAAAATGGGCAAAAGAAATGAATAGAAATTTCTCCAAAGAGGACATACAGATGGCCAATAGGCATATGAAAAAATGCTCAACATCACTAATCATTAGAGAAATGCAAATTAAAACCACAATGAGATATCACCTCACACCAGTCAGAATGGCACTCATTAGCAAAACAACACAGAATAAGTGCTGGAGAGGATGTGGAGAAAAGGGAACCCTTCTGCACTGCTGGTGGGAATGCAGACTGGTGCAGCCACTTTGGAAAACAGTTTGGAGATTCCTCAGGAAATTAAAAATCGAACTGCCTTTTGACCCAGCTATCCCACTTATAGGAATATACCCTAAGAACACCATAGCACTGTTTGAAAAGAAGAAATGTGCCCCCATGTTCGTGGCAGCATTGTTCACAATAGTGAAGATCTGGAACCAGCCCAAGTGTCCATCAGAAGACGAGTGGATTAAAAAGCGATGGTACATATATACTATGGAATACTACTCAGCCATAAGAAACGATGACATCGGATCATTTATAAGAAAATGGATGTACCTTGATAACATTATACGGAGTGAAATAAGTAAATCAGAAAAAAAGAAAAACTGAGAACAGAATGATTTCATACATAGGTGGGACATAAAAGTCAGAATATGAGACATGGACAAGAGATTGGTGGTTATGGGATGGGGGCAGGGAGGGAAGATTGAGATAGGGAGGTGGGGAGGGACACAATGAAAACCAGATAGAAGGTGACAGAGGACAATTTGACTTTTGGTGACGGGTATGCAACACAATTGAATGATAAGATAACCTGGAGATGTTTTCATTGTACATATGTACTCTGATTTATTGGTTTTACCCCATTAGAATTAATAATAATAAAATATATATATATATAAAAAGAATGGTTGAGAGGTCAGCATTATTTTTACAAACTATCAGTACGTCATTCATATAATGGATTATCAAAGATTGAGGATATTTCTGATGAATTTTTCTAAAGGTTGATTTATATAATTTTGACACAATGTCGGGCTTTTCAACATTCCTTGTGGAAGCACTTACCATTGATATCTTTTGGTAGGAGATACATTATTTAATGACAGAATAGTAAAAGCAAATTTTCCTCTATCTTGTGTTTGTAAAGAAATAGTAAAAAGACAGTCTTTTAAATCTATAATAATTATAAACCATTTTTCTGGAATCATAGGTTGAATTACTGAATTAACTTGACGAAGATCAGTAAGCATTCTTCATTTCCCAGATTTTTTCTTTATTACAAAGGTTGGAGAATTCCAAGGACTTTGTGATTCTTCTATATGTCCTAATTCTAATTGAGTCTGTACCAATTGATGGAAAGCTTCAAGCTTCTCTCCTTTTAGTGGCCACTGCTCAACTCATATAGGTTTCTTACTTAACCGTTATCAATATCAGACATTACCTGACAAGCTGGAGGCTATGAGGATTCAGAATCAGACTGTAATGGTCGCAAAGCCAAAGAAATTAAATTACAAGGAGACCAAACAGAAAGAGGAATAGTGTCTCCTTGTTGATGAGCTCGCAGTAAAGCTCTCATTACTTGTTTCCGTGTTTTCAAAGTTAAAGCAGCCTTTCCTTGTGGCTGAAACCATTAACAATGCTTCTTAACATTTTTAAAAAATAACTTAAGTTTTTTATCTTTAACAGTTATACCGGACCCCGAACAGTTATTTTAACAATGCTTGCAGTATTTTTATACACTCGGTCTCAACAGAGGAAAAATTCCCCATGACTCTGCCTAAGATATCCCGAAGGTTTCGCTTACCATTGAGCGAACTTTTCCCCCCCTTCGGTCTGACGATCCCGAGACTGCAAACTTGCTTCTTTTCGAGCCCCATGTTGGGTGCCAGATGTTACAATTTCTTTACGGTTTGGACTTGCAAGGAATAACACACATCAGATGGAAGTAGTACAAGCAGAGGGTTGAAACTCATAAGGTGGGATCAGCCTCGAGAAACTGTCCCACTGCATATTTATTGAGTTCTAAAAGCCACAGCTCAGCCGGTAAAGCTAGAAAACTACAAAAACCTTTCTTCTCCATCAGTTCCATCCTCAATCCTGCATGTCTACTATTTCCTTTATGATCAAGGACACAGGAAGAGTCAGAGTCTCAAAGCTTATCAATCATAAAGGACATCTAGTTCCTGAAGGCATTCCTCCAAGAATCCTGTGTACTTGCATTCAAGTAACCCCAGGCCAGTCTCCTGTTATTGTTAACACACTCCAAGATCTCTTGTCTCCAAGTAACCCCTGCTCTGAAGTTAACTACCGTTCATATTTATACAGGGTCTTACCCTTCACATATAGGCAGTACTAAGTGAGCGCTGCACAAGAACTTGTAGCCTGTGTGCAGGCGCCTTACATGCCTTACACGCAGTACAGGCACAGCACCAGGTCTCACAGCCTGTGAGAGGTTCTGCCAGGGTTCCCGGATCTATGCATTTTGGAAAAAGCAAGAGGCGGGGATGACAGTATAATATCCCCAATCTCTCAAATTTCATCATTGAGGAATGTCAAGGAAGTTCATATTATGGGGAGGATGTACATTCTTGTGCAGTTTTTAAGCAAACTGTTTATTGTGGAGAGGGAGGCCTGTAAGTTATGCAAATGCGAGAAAAGACTTCTTAAAATAGAGGTGTGGGTCAAAGGTGCTTCCATGGTATTGAGGAGGAGAATGTGAAAGGCACAAAGGTACACTTTCTCTGCTTAAAGGAGAGAGAGGCAGGAACTCTTTTTGTGAAAGGGGAAATAAAGCATAAAACAAATCAAAATATGGGGGTGGCCCATTTTAACCTCTGGAACAGGGCCTATATCCTATGGTCTCTCCAACTATTTTCTAAATTTTAATGAAACAGAAAACCAGTCAGTGACACAACAAAACATTTTATATCCCAGTGCATACATGGCCAGGTAGCTAGGGGTTGAAGATGCACCACTGGTAAGGCTCAAGGGTGGGACTGAACTTGTTCAGGAACATTGCTTAACTTCAGTAACTGCATCTCCCAGCACCAAGGCAAGGGCCAGCCTCTCTACTGGGCTGTGGCTAAGGAAAGTTGCTAGGTTGAAAAAGACTGCCTCTAATTCACTCAGAATTCCTATGTGGGGTGATTTCTGAACATGAGTTATGTTATACTCTAGTTCATTACTATTTAGTGTCCAAACCTTCAGTATCAGACTTCTTGGAGGACTGAAAAATACTTTTAAAATGACATGTTCATCTATTTTAATACTCAGTCCAGTGATTATCATAAGAGGTTAACAAGAAATGTAATCAAGTGCAAGTATAAAAAGAAATTACTAAATGAACACCCAAAAATCTCTGCCTCAGGCTTTATTTTATGTAAATTGTCAATTGTATAAACTCTCTGTACACAGAAAGTTTAAACTGTTTCTTTTGCAGAAGCTGAGTTGACAGTCTTTCATCACAGAATTTTTTTTTTTACAGGAACAGATAGAGAGTCAGAGAGAGGGATAGACAGGGACAGACAGACAGAAATGGAGAGAGATGAGAAGCATCAATCATCAGTTTTTCGTTGCGACACCTTAGTTGTTCATTGATTGCTTTCTCATATGTGCCTTGATCGCGGGCCTTCAGCAGACAGAGCAACCCCTTGCTAGAGCCAGCGACCTTGGGTCCAAGCTGGTGAGCTTTTGCTCAAGCCAGATGGGCCCACACTCAAGCTGGCGACCTCGGGGTCTCGAACCTGGGTCCTCCGCATCCCAGTCCAAGGCTCTAGGCATTTTGGTGGGATAAGTCTATGCCATTGTGGAAATATGATACAATAGGGGGAGTAACTTATTTCTTCTTACAGTAAATCGTGTTAGCTAAAAAGGGGAAAATGACAGAATCTGATAATTCAAGTTTGAAAAGTGACCATTTTCAAACTCCATGACCACTGAATAGGCATTGCAACATCAAAGGGGTAAGAGTCAACCTGGAGAAGTAGCCTGTGACACTGGAAATAAAAAGACTGACCTACACGTATACATGAGCTGCTACCCACTATTCTTGAGAAGAAATAACAGTAGAAACAAGGATTGCAGAACAGTAGTTTGTTATGACAAGGAAAGACAAGTTCTCAATGAGTTAATACTACAGACAAACTAAACATACTTTATGGAGGTGGTAACTAGTGTGGATGAAAGAGGGGCCACATAATAAACCTGACAAACTCAGGGAAGGTCTACATGGTCCCTGTTTCAAACTTGGACTGCTGTCTATTTTTATAAATAAAATTTTATTGGGAAATGGGCATGTTTATTTTTTAATGTATTGTCTATGTCTGCTTTGTGCTGCAACGGCAGAGTTCAGTAGTTGTGACAAGAGGCTATCTGGCTTGAAAAATCTAAAGTAATTATTATCTGGCCCTTGACAACAAGTTTACTGGCCCCTGATCCTGCTGGACCAGTTAGTTCTACACATACAGACTAGTGTACTGTTCCTGAATCCACCTAACTGTCCCAACAGAGCAATGGGAGAAACACTCTTGGGGGACTGGGAAGTTTTGCTTCACGACACTGGTTTTGCCATTAGCTAGCTCTGTTATATGGAGCAAGACCCTTAGCTTCACTGTCTCTGTTTCTCATTTAAGATATCAGGAACTTGTTCCTGGTTTATTACCTGCTTAATTACAGCCAGATAGTAAACTTTTCATCACTAAAGAGTTCCATATTGCACTATATAAAAAAAGAAAAGTGGCATAGTTCTAGAAAAATATAATTTTCCCATGGACCTCAATCTATTAATTTAGTGAAATTAAAGTTGTTTTTCCCCCTAAATAGGCAACACTGCTTACCATAAAATGAAATGATATTTAAGGTCCTTTCTTCATTTTAATGTTAGTATTCTAAAAAATTAAATATAAGAGGAGAGTAACTATGTAAGATGTAGCAGTCTCAGAAAGAAAGAAATGTCACCATGACGGAATTTTATCAGACCAACCTCTTACACATTTTGGCCACCCTAGCAATCAGAACCTTAAACTGTGTCAGAAAGACCATATGGTCCTGCTATGCATGCACAATAATTGGGAGGGCATAACTCAGAATTTTATGAAGAAACAGAAGAACAAACAAATTGAATAAAGCGATGACTCCAGCAAGAGTGGAATATTCTAAAGTATGTTCCAATATTCTGTAGAGCCTCCCATTGAGGTCTTTTCTCACCCCTTGAATCTTACTTTGACCTGTAGAATGCGGGTGACATGATGTTGTGCAAGTTTTGGACCTTGGGCCTCCAAGGCCTTACAGTGTAGTCTTTGCAATGTCAGAATGTTCCCAAGATCACCATGTAAGGAAGCTGGTCTAGGGCACTGGACCGTCAGAGGCCAAGTGGAAGAGAAGCAGATTGCCACAATTACAGCAGAGTCATGGGAGTGTGGGACAAGCTTTGGGACAACTTGGGTAACCTTCTGTGTGCCCGACAGTTCTCTAGTAGGAAATCTTGGAAACATCTCTTCTAGAGATACTCTTACAGGTCCTTTAAAAAATACAGTTTGGGCATAGAATATAAGAATGAGATGAAGTGCATCGTATTTTCAAAAGTTATTCTTTCATATTCTCTTTACACTGTTCTGCTCTTCCTTTCCTTAGAATTGACAATGCCACCTTGAAAGCCATTCTGCTCTTCATGATCCATGAGTATCTAGTTTCCTCTTGAAACTAGTTTTTCTTTAAATGATAAACAGTTCTCCTTCCTTTGTAGAATACGTCACAGTTCTGGGTCCACACAGGAGATATAAGGAGATATGTATATGTTTTCTGGCATTGTATGATGTTAGAGAGAAATGTTAGAGAAAGAGTACTAAGAAACACAATGCAAATAAGTATGGCAGTATTCATGGGAAAGAAGCTGATACCTATTTAGTATCTACTATAACAAGGTACTGACAAGTGCTTCTCATGTGTTATGCAATGGTCATAAGAAACCATCGTGTATTCTCATGATGGGGGTAGGTGAACTTCTCAAGGTTATACAACTAGTAAACAATCTGCTTTCACAGTCCCAAGTAGCTAACAAGAGATCAATTAACATTAATTATAAATCAGTTGATTTTTAATTAATGAGTTTCTGTTAATTAAACTTGGAAACCCCTTTTAATTTACATATATATGTCTCATAATACATGATAGGCATTTAAAAGGATACGTAATTTCCACCTCCATGTGAAGGATATCGGTAACTTTCCAAACATACTTATGCACACAGAGTATCTTCTTACCACTTTCCAAGAGTAAGTTACATCTCTTTGTGACGTCCACCCTCTGAAGCTAATCTCTTTGTTTAGTCGAAAAGTACAACTTTGAAAATTACTGCAGTTTGATGTCTTATAGCTTCTTCCCAAGTTCAGATGTTCTCTGAGTGAACAGAGAGTACAAATGTAGCTAAGTGTTAATTAAAAAGAACATCTTGAGTGTAAACATTAAAAATTGATTGCCTTCTATGAGCAGTTTAATTTATGAGCATTAACATATTCTAAGCTGATGTATTGAATTTTAGTAGAAACATCTCTTGGTGCATAATGGAGGAGAAGGGAGAAAAAAAGACTCTTAATATGAATACATTTAAAATTTCTCTTGTCTCAGGTGTTGCGGGTGTGCACATGCTAAGGCCAGAGAGGCAGTTTCTTCAGCATCACTCTAACGGTGGCAGCTGGGAGCACAGCAGCATCCCAGCATCCCTGGCCCCGGCAGCCAGGTTCGCAAGATCAGTTTTGCACCACTGTAATTGTTTCTTGGCAACGTGGGAGACCTGTGGAGAGGCTCGGGCAGCTTCCCTTTCCTTTCAAGTTATACTAAATCATTAATGAATGCATTTATTTATTGAATTCCCAGCTTGTTCAGTAAGGTGTGACAGAGTGTGCCTATGAGAGAATGGGGGGGGGGAGAATAAATTAAATTTCATTTGTCAATGTCAGCCAACTATCTTCGTGAACTTAAGAGAATAATTTCTCCTCCACCCAACTTCCCACCCTACCCCCACTCCCCACTTAGTTCCAGGGACTGTTTTTTAATGTCATGATACTGATACTACATTTTAGAAGTGTTATTAATAGGACTAGTGCTGTCTAAAACGTGAAATTGGTAGAATTTCTTGTGGCTTTCTCTTTGGGTACTTGAACATCTTTTATTTCTGCCTTCCCTAGTCCAAGGAGTCTGGCAGCCAAAGGCTTTTCTGACGCTGGCTGGCTGCTCAAAGCTCCATAGAGTCATCTGGGACTTGCTTCCTGTCTCTCCTCTACTCTCCCACCAAAACACATTGATTCTCTGTTTTGTTCCTTCAGTGTTGCACCGTAATAGAACATCTATTTTGTTAATCTATGGGTGGGTATTAGCTGTTGACAAAGACACTGTGTGGAGGTGCAAAGTTCTCTGCTCTCAGACAGTATTGAGTGATTTTAATTTTGAGGGACGAGGAGCCTTCAGAACCATGTTGCAAAACGATTACTCAGACTGCACACAGAAGAAGCCTGCTGCATCTGGGTGTTTCATGCTTCACTCTGTGAAGGCGAGATGAAAATACGTTCAGAAAAATTCTTAAGTGGATTTATCTTATAACAATCCAAGAATGGTTTCAGGATAAGCTTGGAGATGAATTTTTAGATTTCATTCTTTTGTTTACAATATAAATAGGTTAATACTCTAATGAAGAAATTGTGGTTCACAAACACAAGTACGAAGATTTATTAAAATGATGCCAGGTTTTGTTAATGAGTAACAAGTGGCAGTATTTATATTTTAAAATAAAACTTTAATTAATAGCACATGAAAGTAAAAATGTGTTGAGCAGTGATGGCCCTGACTTATTTTAGCAGAGAACTTAGCAGAGGGCTTACAAGTGCATAAATATTGGTATAATTCTTCAAAGACTGACACAAAAATAACAAGATAGTATTTGGATAAAATTCTAAGGGACTAAAAATATAATGAAGTTTGGAAAAGAAAGTTTAGTTTTATTAGGTTGTCAAGAAAATAAAATACAGAGCTTTATTTTAACATAAATTTAATCATCAGTGAAAATTTAAAATAAATTGTATTTTAAATGTTCCAATCCAAATTTAATATTTCTTTGTACTATATATATTTTTAATGTGAGTGAGAAGACTCCTGCATGCCTCCCAACTGGGATTCATCTGGCAACCTCTGTCTAGGGCTTATGCTCAGACTAACCAAGCTATCCTCAGCACCTGGGGCCATGCTCGAACCAATCAAGCCACTGGCTGAGAAAAGGGAAAAGGGAGAGAAGGGAACATGGAGGGTGAGAGAAGCTGATGGTTGCTTTTCTTGTGTGCTCTGACTGAGAATCAAACCCAGGAGGTCCATACACTAGGCCAACACTCTATTCACTGAGTCAACTGGTTAGGGCCTCTTTGAAATATTTTAAAGAAATGGAACAAAATATTATTTCTGTCTCCCAAAATTCTTCAGCTTTAAGGACCAATCTCATAGCTGTATAGGAAATCTTCATTAAAAAGTAAATAGTTACAGTTTTCTAGGTTTCATTATTTTGCTCAGGATTCTTGTATATTTAAGAGAAGAAGAATTCTCTGTCTACTGTCTGTGTGATTATTGTGTGGTTATACCTATGTGTGATTATTGCTGTAACTATTTCCAGATATTTTGCCAAGTTTCAAAAAAAAATATGCACTTATCTACTGCACTAAAAAAACAAAATAACTTGGCATTGTTTAAGGTTCTTGAAAAATCTGATTATATATTAACTTATCAAAATTTGCATATGAAAAGCTCTTGTGAGGTAATATAATTTATGTTATGATTTTAATTCCCTCAAGAAAGATAATTAAATAGATTGGTAATTTTCTAGGGAACATTTTCCAGTTGTTACTGCAAGGGACTAGGGCTGCACCTGGATGCCGACTGTGGTGGCACTGAGGTTAGGGCACCAGATTTGAGAACAGCAGCAATCAGAACTAGGGACTGGTTTCAGAATGACATTTTAAGTACCAGATTGGTTACTTGGTAGCTAATCAACCTTACAACACCACTACAAAATAGGGATAATAATACCCACTCCACAGAAATGGCAGGAGGGCCATAGGAGTCTATGTGAGGAACTGTTGCATAAAGTATTATTTGAATGACTTTTCTACAACCTGAGAAAGAGTAGTGGAAAAATGAGGCTATTCAATTTTGTCTTCCCCTCCCATACCCTGCTAAACCATCTTGGTCAGGAATTATTTATGAATGAAGCAGAAACTTATTCAGAAGTGTAGTGTTAATAAGGATACTTTTGGTTGTGACTGAAAGTGACTCATGTAACTTAGGAGGAAAAAGGAATTTATTGGCTCATGTAACTAGAAAACCTTGGAGATTCTTAAAAAGATGTTATCAGGAATCTTTCTCTTTTTTTCAGAATCTCTTGGTTTTGCTGTCCTCTGTGTTTTCCAAGTGGTGGCAAGAATGGTCCTACCAACTCCGACCTCAAAAGGCCCTTTGTGCTAGACAGAGATTTTAGAAGGACAGAAACATTCTTTCAATTCTATAAGTCCCCCACAAAGGGATTCTGAGTCACACAGGGTAGATGGTGTGCAACCCCTCTCTCTCTTCTTCTACCTCCACCAGAAAGAGAAAAAACAATTTCTATAATGAAAACATCCAAAAAGGTGTTGGGCAGATATCTAGTATGCTGCTACAAATGGAAAAATGCATCAGATATCTAGTATGCTGCTACAAATGGAAAAAAGCTCATTCTTGAGCGAATATAGAAAAATCTCATAGGTACCAAAAGATAAGAAATACAAGGGGATCACAAAGGAAATGGAACTGGAAAATCTGTACTAAAGATAAACCAGGTCGGGTTCCACAGTTTATGTTCCGATAGCTTCCTGAACTTTCCCTATTGTACCACTGATGACACTTCATCATAATTGGTTCCTATCAGTCCTTATGTGGTACTTCAAGCCCTTTGAAGGCATGGACTTATATTGTCCCATTAGCTGTTGACTCCCCCAATGCAAGGCAATGTAGGGATGCTAGGCAGGTCAGCAAATATATGAATGGATGGTAAATAAATGAAGCTGCTTCCTCAGAGGTGGATTAAGGTAGACTGAGGTTCCAAATGCAGAAGAAAATATTGGTCCCCTTACATTCGAAAAAATTGTAAAGTTGGGGTTTTGCGGGTCCCTTTAGAAATTGGGGTCCAGGGCGTGCGTTCGGTGTGCCTGCCGTTAATCCACCTCTGTGCTTCCTTCATCTCTCATGGTACTAGACACTCCAACATCCTGCTTTTCCCTGCCCTGTGTGGTTCCCTATGTTCACTTGAGATGCTTGCACTGGCTTTGCTCTGCTGAAGAATGGTTTAGTCTGGTTTTGAATGTTATTTGGGCTCCATAGTCTCTCAGTTTCCCAATTTCAAATGTAACAAAGAATAAAATTAGACACATTGAAGTCATAAGGTGTCCATGCCTTATCGAACCAACTACAGGGAGGGGTGGGAATGTGTTGTTACAGACTGTACAGGGCTGTGTAAATGCATGCCTTCAGCAAAAGAACTTATTATAAGAATATTCATCTCTGAACACTCAAGTGACCTATGGAGGGAAAGTGGAATAATAAATTTCTCTCAAATCAGACCCAAGTAAGTTAGACATGTTCTAGTCCCCAAAATGGCCTGTTTATAGTTCTGATTGCCTTGAACACCTTAAGTGACCTACCATCTTGAATATTATCTAAGTCTACTGTAAGAAGTTGTTAGATCTTTCCCATATCATAACTATGATACTTCCTGCCTTCTATTTGTATATTCACGCAGTTAATTGTTCCCGGTGAAACTATCAATAGACGCTAGACTCCACTAGATGCTAGACTCCACTCTGGAGGACAGGGGCGGCGAGATACATATGAAGTTAACAATGCTGACCATATGCTTGAGAACCTTCTGAGGGAATCATTCATTCACTTAGTTGATATTAATTGAGCTTTGAGCCCTTAGAATATATTAGGAGTTATGTGATAAGCAGAGGGTGAACAGGACAGTGCCTGTTGGCATGAAGCATAATCTAGTGGAAAGAAAAATCACTAATTAGTATAACACAAGGACTGTGATAGAAGAAGATGTAAGGAAGCAAATAACAAGGGAACCTAACTTCACCTACAGGACTAGGGATGCTTTTCTGAGAAGGAGAGTGACCTGAAGGTGGGCCTGGGAAACACACACACACACACACACACACACACACACACACACACACACACACACACAGTAACCAGGTTTTTAGAGGTCACTTTCAATTTAAGGAAAAGATATTCTATTATATCTAGTTTCATCATGCATTTCTCATTTAATTACACATCACAGAAATTCTTCCGAATCAATTAGCAACAATCTAATTCATTCTTTCAATGACTGCATATCATCGCATGTTGTAAACGTACTGCAAATTATTCATCTATTCCTAAATGCTTTCTTTGTCTCCATCTTTGCCACTAAAACAATGTTGCATAAAGGTCATAGTTTTACGTATTGAAAAGTTTTGTTTTCTAAGAGTGTTTTACCAGGCCTAAGACAAGTGTATTTTAAATTTTAGTAGACATACCAATTCTATTCTCTACATGCTGTGACAATTTATATTTTCACCCAATTTGTTTGAAGGTACCTTTTTTACATCCCTAACAGCAGTAGACATAATCAAAATTTTAAATTATTATTAATTGAGTGTTAATTTATTTGTATTTCCCTGACTTCTTTGGACATTAAACTGCCTTTCGTATGCATGCAAGTGATTTAAATTTGCCTTTCTCTGACTTGTCCTTTCATAATCCTTTCCTATTATTTTCACTAATTTCTGTGAGCTCTTTGTTTAATTAAGATATGACTGTCAACATGTACAAATTTTTAAAATTTCATTCATCACTCTATTGACATGGTCTGTATATCTCTTGCCATGCAAACACTTAAACATGTTACTTAGCATATGAGGCAGTTCTCCACAGAAACAGGAACAGGAAGCTATATACAGACATATATAAAAAGGAGATTTGTGATAAAAATGGGTGCACACTGTTACTTATGGAGGTTGAGAAGTCCTATGGCCTACTGTCTGTAGGAAAGCCGGTAGTATAATTCAGTCATTGTCTCAAGGCCAGGATCCAATGTACAAGGGCAGTAGAAGATGGATGGCCCAGCTCAAGAAGAGAGACATAGAGAGAGAGACTGCGTTTCCTCTAACTTTTTGTTCTACTCTGACTCTTAAGAACTGGGTGACACCTCCCAGGCTGGTGAAGGTGGTCTTCTGTACCAAGTTCATTGATGCAAGTGTTCATCTCTGCTGGAGGTGCCTCACAGACACACCCAAAAATAATGTGTTACCAGCTGTCTGGACAACCCTTCTCAGTCAAGTTGACATATGAAATTAACTATCACACTTAGTTAAATATGTCTATCTTTTTTTTAGAAATAAAGTATTTTATCTTTTTATTGATTTAAATTTGTTGTATTTATATAGTTACAAGTGTACCCCCAAATATATCTCCCTTCCTCCCCTCTTGTTCCCCTTGTACCCTTTTGGCCCCTCCCCCCACTGCCTTCCCCCCTTTCCTCCAAGATTTACTATCCTTCCCTCTATCTCTCTTTGTTATGTTTATATACTTTCACTAATGTTTTTCCTTTCTTTGATCCCTTTCTTTCATCCCCTTTCCCTCTGCCTGCCTTCCCTTTGGACTCTTTGACCCCTTCTCTGCCTCTCTTCCATTCCTCAGTTCACATTGTTCATTGAATTCCTCATATGGGTGAAGTCATATGATCTTTTTCTTTCTCTGCCTGGCTTATTTCACTTAGCATAATTAACTTCAGGTCCATCCATGCTGTCACAAAGGGTAAGATTTCCTTATTTTTCACAGTCATGCAGTATTCCATTGTATATATGTACCACTGCTTTTTAATCTACTTTTCTACTGATGGACACTTGGGCTGTTTCCAGATCTTGGCTATTGTAAACAATGCTGCAATAAAAATGGGGGTGCATTTTTTCTTTTGAATCAGTGATTTGTCATTCTTAAGATATATTCCTAAAAGAGGGATAGCTGGGTCAAAACGCAGTTCGATTTTTAATTTTTTGAGGAATCTCTGTATTATTTTCCACAGTGGCTGCACCAGTCTGCATTCCCACCAGCAATGCAGGAGGGTTCCCTTACCTCCACATCCTCGCCAGCACTTGTTATATGTTGTTTTTTTGATGAGCGCCATTCTGACTGGTGTGAGGTGGCATCTCATTGTGGTTTTAATTTGCATTTCTCTAATGATTAGTGATGCTGAACATTTTTTTCATATGCCCATTGGCCATCTGTATGTCCTCTTTGGAGAAGTGTCTATTCAGTTCTTTTGCCAAATTTTTGGTTGGACTGTTTACTTTTCTGGTGTTGAGCTATACAAGTTCTTTGTAGATTTTGGTTATTAACGCCTTATCAGACGTGTTGGCAAATATGTTCTCCCATTGTGTGGGTTGTCGTTTTCTTTGTTCACGTTGTCTTTTGCTGTGTAAAAGAATTTTAGTTTGATATAGTCCCATTTGTTTATCCTGTCCTTTATTGCACTTGCCCATGGAGATAAATCACCTAATATATTGCTGCGAGAGATGTCGGAGAGCCTATGTTTTCTTCCATGATAATCATGGTTTCACAACTTACGTTCAAGTTTTTTATCCATTTTGACTTTATTTTAGTGAATGGTGTAAGTTGGTGGTCTAGTTTCATTTTTTTTTGCATGTATTTGCTCAATTTTCCCAGCACCATTTGTTAAAGAAACTGTCCTTACTCCATTATATGCTCTTACTTCCTTTGTCAAATATCAATTGACCATAAAGGTGTGAGATTATTTCTGGGTTCTCTGTTCTGTTCCATTGATCTGTATGCCTGTTCTTATGCCAGTACCAAGCTGTTTTGAGTACAATGGCCTTGTAGTATAACTTGATAACAGGAAGTGTGATACCTCCCACTTTATTCTTCTTTTTCAAGATTGCTGAGGCTATTTGTGTTCTTTTTTGGTTCCATATGACTTTTTGGAATACTTGTTCTATATCTTTGAAGTATGACATTGGTAATTTAATAAAAATTGCATTGAATTTATAGATTGCTTTGGGTAGTATAGACATTTTAATGATATTTATTCTTCCTGTACATGAACACGGTATGTGCTTTCACTTGTTTGTATCTTCCTTAATTTCTTTTATCAATGTTTTAAAGTTTTTCGAGAACAGGTCTTTAACCTCCTTGGTTAAATTTACTCATAGGTACTTAATTCTTTTTGTTGTAATAGTGAAGGGGATTGTTTTTTTAATTTATCTTTCTGATGGTTCATTGTTGGTATATATAAATGCCACTGATTTCTGAATGTTGATTTTATATCCTGCTACCTTTCTGATTTCATTTATCAGTTTCAGTAGGTTTATGGCTGAGACTTTAGGGTTTTCTTTGTACAGTATCAAGTCATCAGCAAATAATAAAAGTTTAATTTCTTCTTTTCCAATTTGGATGCTTTTTATTTCTACTTCTTGTCTGACTGCTGTGACTAGGACTTCCAGAACTATGTTGAATAAGAATGGTGAAAGGGGGCACCCCTGCCTTGTTCCTGTTCTTAAGTGAATTGCTTTTAATTTTTTCCCATTGAGTATGATGTTGGCTGTGGGTTTGTCATAGATGGCCTTTATCACATTGAGTTATGATCCCTGTATTCCCACTTTGCTGAGAGTTTTGATCATAAGTGGGTGCTGGATTTCATCAAATGCCTTTTCTGCATCTATTGATATTATCATGTGGTTTTTCTTCTTTCTTTTCTTTATGTGATGAATCACATTGATTGTTTTGCAAATATTTTACCAGCCTTGCCTCCACAGAATAAATCCCATTTGATCATAATGTATAATTTTTTTCATGTATTGCTGGATCTGATTTGCTAATATTTTGTTGAGACATTTAGCATCAAAGTTCATCAGGGATATTGGTCTATAATTTTTTCCTTGTAGTGAGTGTCTTTACCTGGTTTTGGAACGAGGATTATGTTCACTTCATAAAAGGAGTTTGAAAATTTCTGCTTCTCTAGAATTTTTTGAAATAACTTGAGAAGGATAGGAGTTAGTTCTTCTTAGAATATTTGGTAAAATTCACCTGTGAAGCCATCAGATCCAGGACTTTTGCTTTTTGGGAGTTTTTTTTTAATATATATATTTTATTATTATTAATTCTAATGGGGTGACACCAATAAATCAGGGTACATATGTACAATGAAAACATCACCAAAAGTCAAATTGTCCTCCGTCACCTTTTGGGAGTTTTTTGATAACTGTTTCAATCTCTTTTGGTGTAATCGGTCTGTTTAGGTTTTATGAATCTTCCATATTTATTTTTATTTTTATTTTTTATATATATATATATTATTATTATTAATTCTAATGAGGTGACACCAATAAATCAGGGTACATATGTACAATGAAACATCTCCAGGTTATCTTATCATTCAATTGTGTTGCATACACGTCACCAAAAGTCAAATTGTCCTCTGTCACCTTCTATCTGGTTTTCCCTATGTCCCTCCCCTCCTCCCTATCCCACTCTTCCCTCCCTCCCCCCATCCCATAACCACCACTCTCTTGTCTATGTCTCATATTCTCACTTTTATGTCCCACCTATGTATGAAATCATGCTGTTCTCAGTTTTTCCTTTTTTTTCTGATTTACTTATTTCACTCCGTATAATATTATCAAGGTACATCCATTTTGTTATAAATGATCCGATGTCATCATTTCTTATGGCTGAGTAGTATTCCATAGTATATATGTACCAAAGCTTTTTAATCCACTCGTCTTCTGACGGACACTTGGGCTAGTTCCAGATATTCGCTATTGTGAAAAATGCTGCCACGAACATGGGGGCGCATTTCTTCTTTTCGAACAGTGCTATGGTGTTCTTAGGGTATATTCCTATAAGTGGGATAGCTGGGTCAAAAGGCAGTTTGATTTTTAATTTTCTGAGGAATCTCCAAACTGTTTTCCACAGTGGCTGCACCAGTCTGCATTCCCACCAGCAGTGCAGAAGGGTTCCCTTTTCTCCACATCCTCGCTAGCACTTATTCTGTGTTGTTTTGTTGATGAGTGCCATTCTGACTGGTGTGAGGTGATACCTCATTGTGGTTTTAATTTGCATTTCTCTAATGATTAGTGATGTTGAGCATTTTTTCATATGCCTATTGGCCATCTGTATGTCCTCTTTGGAGAAATTTCTATTCATTTCTTTTGCCCATTTTTTGATTGGGTTGTTTGTCTTCCTGGTGTTGAGTTTTATAAGTTCTTTATAAATTTTAGTTATTAACCCCTTATCAGATGTGCTGTCGAATATGTTCTCCCATTGTGTGGTTTTTCTTTTTGTTCTGTTCTTAATGTCTTTAGCTGTGCAAAAACTTTTTAGTTTGATATAGTCCCATTTGTTTATCTTGCCTTTTATTTCATTTGCCCGTGGAGATAAATCCGCAAATATACTGCTGCTACAGATGTCGGAGAGCTTGCTGCCTATGTTTTCTTCTAAGATGCTTATGGTTTCATGGCTTACGTTTAAGTCTTTTTTCCATTTTGAGTTTGTTTTTGTGAATGGTGTAAGTTGATGGTCTAGTTTCATTCTTTTGCAGGTAGATGTCCAATTTTCCCAACACCATTTGTTAAAGAGGCTGTCTTTACTCCATTGTATGTTCTTTCCTCCTTTGTCAAATATCAGTTGTCCATAAAGCTGCGGGTTTATTTCTGGGTTCTCTGTTCTGCTCCATTGATCAATGTGTCTGTTCTTATGCCAGTACCAAGCTGTCTTGAGTAAAATGGCCTTGTAGTAGACCTTGATATCCGGAAGAGTGATACCTCCTGCTTTATTTTTTCTTTTTAAGATTGCTGAGGCTATTCGTGTTCTTTTTTGGTTCCATATGAAATTTTGGAATATGTGTTCTATATCTTTGAAGTATGTCATTGGTATTTTTATTGATATTTCATTGAATTTATACATTGCTTTGGGTAGTATAGACATTTTAATGATGTTTATTCTTGTAGCCATGAGCACGGTATATGCTTCCACTTGTTTGTATCTTCCTTGATTTCTTTTATCAATGTTTTATAATTTTCTGAGTACAAGTCCTTAACCTCCTTGGTTAAATTTACTCCTAAGTATTTTATTTTTTTGGCTGCAATAGTGAAGGGGATTGTTTCCTTAAGTTCTTTTGCTGATATTTCATTGTTGGTGTATAGAAATGCCTCTGATTTCTGTGTATTAATTTTATATCCTGCCACCTTGCTGAATTCATTTATAAGGTCCAGTAGTTTTTTGACTGAGACTTTAGGGTTTTCTATATACAATATCATATCATCTGCAAATAGCTTTGTATTTCTGTTGTGTCAGTTGTTATTTCTCCACTGTCCTTTTTAATTTTATTTATTTGAAACCTCTTTCTTTTTTTCTTGGTGAGTCTAGTTAAAGCTTCATCAATCTTGTTTACCTTTTCAAAGAACCAGCTTCTGGTTTCATTGATCCTCTGTATTGTTTCCTTAGCCTCTATGTCATTTATATCTGCTCTGATCTTTATTATTTCCTTCCTTCTACTTGTGTTGGATTTTATTTGTTGTTGTTTTTCTAGTTCTTTTAGATGCAGCGTCAGGTTGCTTATTTGAGCTTTTTCTAGCTTCTTATGATATGCCTGTAGTGCAATAAACTTCCCTCTCAGAACTGCTTTTGCTGTGTCCCATAAATTTTGAGTTGATGTATGCTCATTATCATTGGTTTCTAGAAACTTTTTTATTTCTTTTTTGATCTCATTGTTAATCCATTCATTATTTAATAACATGCTATTTAGTTTCCAAGTGTTTGAGTATTTTTCATTTTTTCTTTTGTGGTTAATTTCTAGTTTCATGGCATTGTGATCAGAGAAAATGCTTGATATGATTTCAATCTTCTTAAATTTATTGAGACCATTTTTGTGACCTAACATGTGGTCTATCCTAGAAACCGTACCATGAGCGCTTGAGAAGAATGTATATTCTACTGCTTTAGGGTGAAAAGTTCTGAAGATATCTATTAAATCAAGTTGATCTAGTGTCTCATTTAAGTCTGCTGTTTCTTTATTAATTTTCTTCTTGAGGATCTATCCAGTGTTGTTAGAGGGGTATTGACATCCCCTACTATGATAGTATTGCTGTTAATCTCACCCTTTATATCCATCAAAGTCTACTTTATGTATGTCGTTGCTCCTATATTTGGTCCATAGATATTTATAATAGTTATATATTCCTGTTGAATTGTTCCCTTTATCATTATGTAGTGTCCTTCTTTATCTCTTACTACAGCCTTTGTTTTAAAGTCCATTTTGTTAGATATAAGTATTGCTACCCCTGCTTTTTTTCATTTCCATTTGCATGAAATATTTTTATCCATCCTTTTACCTTCAGTTTATGTGCATCTTTTGTTTTAAGGTGTGTCTCTTGTAGATAGCATATGTATGGGTCCTGTTTCTTTATCCATGTAGCTACCCTATGTCTTTTGATTGGATCATTTAATCCATTTACATTTAAGGTTATTATTGATATGTAGTTGTTTATTGCTATTTTATTCTTTAAAGCTGTATTCTTCTTTTGCTCTATTCTTTCCTCTCTTTAAACTGTTCACAACAGGCCCCTTAGTATATCTTGCAGAATTGGTTTGGTTTTTATGAATTCCTTCAGGCTTTCTTTTCCTGGGAAGCTCTTTATTTGTTCTTCAATTTTAAACGTTAGCCTTGCTGGATAAAGTAGTCTTGGTTGAAGGTTCTTGTTCTGCATTACTTTGATTATATCTTGCCATTCCCTTCTGGCCTCAAGTGTTTCTGTTGAGAAGTCCGATGTCATCCTTATGTGGGCTCTTTGTAGGTGTTAGCCTTTTTTTCCCCTAGAAGCTTTTAAAATTTTTTCTTTATCCATTAGCTTTGGTATTTTAACTATGATGTGTCTTGGTGTAGATCTTTTTTGGTATCTCTTTAATGGAGTTCTGTGTGCTTCTTGAACGTGTGGAGTTTTTCCCAGTCTTAATTTAGGAAAGTTTTCTGCTATGATTTGATTGAACAAAGTTTCCATTTCCTGTCCTCTCTCCTCTTCTTCAGGCACCCCTATGATGTGAATGTTGTTTCTCTTCATGTTGTCACAGAGCTCCCTTAGATTTTCCTCACATTTTTTAAGTCTCTTTTCCTTTTTCTTCTCTGCTTCTGTGCCTTTGTTTATTGTGTCCTCTAACTCGCTGATTCAATCCTCAGCGTGATTCATCCTGCTTTTAATTCCTTCCATTGTGGTCTTCAGTTCTGATACTGTATTTGTCATTTCTGTCTGATTTTTTTTATTATTTCAATTTCGTTATTTATACTTGTTATCTATTTATTTAGGTGTTCATAATGACTATCCATTGTTGCTCTAATTTCTTTGAACATCCTAACTATCATTATTCTAAATTCTGCTTCTGGTAGTTTGGTTATATCTGGTTCATTCAGGTCCTTCTGTGGGGATTTCTCTTGATTCATTTGGTTTGCATTCCTCTGCCTGACCATTTTGTCTGTGTATATGCAAGTTGTGGCCACTGGAGTCCAGTAGGTGTTGCCTTTGTGTTCTCTAGGTGTGGTCTGTGTGCAGGCCCCCACCCCCTTTGCCCTTGCCTAGGGTGGTTGGGTATGGGCGTTGCCAGGGCCTGCCTGTTCCTGGCCTCTCGCTTTGTCCCCATAAGTGGGATTAAAGGCGGGCCCGCAGCTTCCGGACCACTTTCGTGCGTCCCCTCCGACCCTCTGGGCTAGACTGATCTCCCACTGGCTTGGCCTCTGCCCACGCTGACAGAACCGCGCCTTAGTGTCCTGTCGCCCCAAACCCTCAAGCAGCCCTCAGCAGAGTAGGAAGGGACCTAATACTCCACACTGTAGGCCTGGGAGCTCCCTCACTTGTTTCACAGCTCAAAACTTTCCAAACGCCTCTTCTAGGCTCTGGGACTGCAGGCTGGGGCTTGGTTCCTGGGACCCAGGAACCTCCCTCTCCGCCAAACTTTCCTCCTGCCACGCGGGTCTCTCTGGTCTGCCGTTTGCTCCAGGGAGCTGGGCAGCCCTCTTCGCGTTTTCACTATTCCTACCAGTCTCAATGTGGCTTCTTCTGTGTTTTTTGGTTGAAGAGTCCACTTAGTTTAGTTCAAAGTTGGTTTATCCAGATGATGGTTCTTAAAATTGAGTTATAATCCACTTTGGTTCTGGGAGTTGGAAGTTGGCACGTCCGCCTACTCTGTCACCATCTTGCTTTCTCTCATTTGGATTTTGATAATTAATTTTTTCTTGCTATGCTTTTAACTATTTCACGCCCTCTTGAACTCTCTCTCCAAAGTTTTCTTCAACTTTTCCTTACGGTACTTGTTGACTATAGGTCTCATGCTCATCATCAGCTTAAATGGATTTTACCACTCGCTTTGGGCTGCATTTTCTAGCAACCCGACTCCAGGAAGACCAGGCTCTGGCGCGCCAGGGGCTGCTACCAGCTTCACACCATCCACAGACTGGGCCTAGATCTCCATATTTATTTTTGAATGATTATATTTTTCAAGGAATTTATCCATTTCATTGAGGTTGTTTCATTTTGGGACATACAGTTCTTCATAATATTTTCTTACAATCTTTTTAATTTCTGCTGTGGCAGTTGTTATTTCTCCACTGTCCTTTCTAATTTTATTAATTTGAGCCCTCTCTTTTTCTTGGTGAGTCTAGTTAAAGGTTCATCAATTTTGCTTACCTTTTTAAAGAACGAGCTCTTGGTTTTATTTATCTTCTGTATTTTTTTTTTTTTTTTGCCTGTATATCATTTATTTCTGCTCTGATCTTTACTATTTCTTTTCTTCTACTTCCTCTGGGTTTTACTTGCCGTTCTCTTTCTAATTCTTTTAGGTGCAGGGTTAAGTTGTTAATTTTAGCTTTTTCTTGCTTTTTAATGTATTCCTATAATGCTATAAACTTTTCTTTCAGGACTGCTTTTGCTGTGTCCCATATATTTTGAGTTGTTGTAAATTCATTTCATTTGTTTCAAGAAAGTTTTTTATTTCTTTCTTGATCTCATTGTTAACCCATTGATTATTTAATAGCATGCTATTTAGTCTCCAAGTGTTTGAATATTTTTCTGATTTTCTATTGTTGTTGATTTCTAGTTTTATGCCATTGTTGTCAGAGAGGTGCTTGATATGATTTCAATCTTCAGAAATTTATTAAGGCTTGTTTTGTGTCCAAACATGTGGTCTATTCTAGAGAATGTACCATGAGCACTTGAAAAGAATGAATATTCTGCTGCTTTGGTGTGAAAGGTTCTAAAGACATCTATTAGATCCAGTTGATCTAGTGTGTCATTTAAGGTTGCTGTTTCTTTATTAATTTTCTTTCTGGAGGTTCTGTCCATTGATGTTAGTGGGGTATTAAAATCTCTATTATAATATTGCTGTTTATCTTGCCATTTGTTCTTCAAAATCTGTTTTATATATTTAGGTTCTCCTATATTAGGTGCATATATATATTTATAATAGTTATATTTTCCTGTTGTAATGCTTCTTTTATCATTATGTAGTGCCCTTCTTTATCTCTTGCTATAGCCTTTGTTTTAAAGTTTATTTTGTCAGATATTAGTATTGCTACCCCAGCTTTTTTTTCTTTCCATTTGCATGAAATATTTTTTTTCCATCCCTTTACTCTCAGTCTATGTGTATCTTTTGTTCTGAAGTGGGTCTCTTATAGACAGCGTATGTATGGTTCCTGTTTTCTTATCCATGCAGCTACCTTATGTGTTTTGATTGGAGCATTTAATCCATTATATCTAAGGTTATTATTGATATGTAGTTGTTTATTGCCATTTTATTCTTTAGATCTATAACCCTCTTTATCTCAATTTCTTTTTTGTTGTTGGTCTTTTTACAGCAAGGCCCTTAACATTTTCTGAGTTTTCTCAAATTCCTTGAGTTTTTTGTTTTTTTTTTGTTTTTTTGTTGGGAAGCTTTTTATTTCTCCTTCGATTTTTAATGATAATCTTGCTGGTAAATGAAGTCTTGGTTGAAGGCTCTTATTTTGCATTACGTTGAATATTTCTTGCTATTCCCTTCTGAACTCAAGTGTTTCTGTTAAAAAGTTTGATGTCATTCTTATGAAGGCTCTTCTATAGGTAATTGACTTTTTTCTCTTGCTATTTTTAGTATTTTTTCTTTATCTCTTAACTTTGGTATTTTAATTTGTTGTGTCTTGATGAAATGCTTCTTTTATCATTATGTAGTGCCCTTCTTTATCTCTTGCTATAGCTTTTGTTTTAAAGTTTATTTTGTCAGATATTAGTATTGCTACCCCAGGGTTTCTTTTTATTGGGACTTTTTGTGCTTCTTGAACTTGTGTGACTTTTTCCTTCATCAATTTAGGAAATTTTTCAGCTACGATTTCTTCAAACAGGTTCTCTTTACCTTGTTCTTTCTCTTCCTTTCAGGAACCCTTATGATATGGATGTTATTTCTCTTCATATTGTCACAGTGTTCTCTTATAGTTTCCTCAGACTTTTTGAGTGTCTTTTCTTTTTGCTGCTTGGTTTCTGTGTTTTTATTTATCTTGTCCTCTAATTTGCTGATTTGATTCTCTGCTTCATCCAGCCTGCTGTTGATTTCTTTTAGTCTAGTTTTCATTTCTGCTATTGTAATTGCCATTTCTCATTGGTTCCTTTTTATGATTTCAGTGTTCTTTTTGATGCTTGCAATTTTTTTATTTAGGTGCTCATTAAGTCCATCCATTGTAGCTCTGAGATCCTTAAGCATTCTAACAATCATTATTTTAAACTCTGCATCCAGTAATTTGGTTACTTTCATCCCATTCAGTTCTTTTTCTGGGGATTTTTCTTGTTGATTCATAGGGTTTACATTCCTTTGTCTTCCCATTCTTTCTGTGTGTAGTTTGCAAGGTTGTTAGAGTTGTGGGTCTGAGGTTAGTTTTTGGAATGTAGCTTCTCCTCCAGGACTTTATCTCTTAACCTCTGCTGGTTGCTTGGATTTTAATTCTCCTTAACTAGTAGAGCTGCTTAAGTCTTAATTTTTCTGCTGTTTGTTTGCTGAGTCCAGTAGGGAGCTTCTGTGTTTGGGAGGGAGGAATTGGGTGTATCTTTTTTTTTTTTTTTCCTTTGGCTCCAGTTGAAACTCTATCCAGGAATGCAGTGGGTATGACGTCTGAGAACCTTAAGGTGTGGTCTTCCCAGTGCCTCCCCGGGGTGGTGAAGTGTGTTCTCTGTATAAAGGGGGAGGTGTAGCTCAGGTCTCCCAGGAAACCTGAGTCACTGTCCCTCCCCTTTATTTCCTCCTTTCTGAACAAACTTTCACGCTGATTGGAGCTGGTGAGCTTTTCGGAGGTGGGTCAACTGGTTCCATGCTAGGCTTGTGCAGGAAGGAGGGTGAGACAACTGTCCCAGCTATGGCCACTTTGACAATGGAGAATGACTCAGGTCAGGTTTTCTTCTCCCCATCACTGTTTTTGTCCCTGTGTCTCGATCTCCCCACTCTCCTCATGGAAGACCAATCTTCTCAGCCTGCCTCGCCCCTGGAGCCCCAGGCGAATGGCTGTGAGTGATATTTTCTGTGCTGGCCCTTTAAGGCTATGACTCCTTTCACCAGCTGATCCTCACAGACTGAATTTTCAATCTTCTTTCCACTCAATGCTGTCAGGCTGTCTCCTCCAGTCCCTGGGTTTCTAGGCTTGGGTTCTGGTCCTGGGACTGAGGACCCCTGCCTCTCCGGTTCTCTCTCCTTGCAATGAGAGACCTTCTGGACCCTCAGCCTCTCCTTGCTCCTGGGAATGGAGGAGCACCCACCATGCCCCCACACACACTACCAGGCTCAGAGTGGCTTCTTCTGTGCTCCTTGGTTTTCAAGTCCTGTTCTTTTAGTCCAAAGTTGGTTTTTCACAATGATTGTTTTTTTAAAAAAATTTCTTTTTATTTATTTATTTTAGAGAGAAGACACAAAGTGAGAGAGAGAGAGAGAGAGAGAGAGAGAGAGAGAGAGAATGGGGGGAGGAGCTAGAAGCATCAACTCCTATATGTGCCTTGACCAGACCAGTGCAGGCTTTTGAACTGGCGACCTCAGTGTTCCCAGGTCAATGCTTTATCCACTGCGCCACCACAGGTCAGGCCAATTGTTCTTAAATTAATTTGTAATCTAGTTTGGTCATGGGAAGTAGCAGTCTATGTGTCTGCCTACTCCACTGCCATCTTGGAACTCTCTCAATATGTCTATCTTTATTTTAGAGGTTTGGGCATTCTGTTTGGTTTAAAATATTTTTTCCAACCCCTGGAAATTTGTAAACTAAATTTTCTTTTATAAAGTACTCGTTATATTATTTCCTACATTTATGGGTTTTATAAGTTTAGTATTTTATTTTAGGGTTGTGTGAAAATCAATGTTCTAACATTATTAATTATTTAAACTATTCCACAGAATTGATATGCTGTTTTTATAATAGGTTAAATTCTCTTATATATATTTCAAGGTTTTTTCTTTGGTTCCATTGCTCTTTTGTCCATTTCTGTATCAATACCATATTATTTAATATCTAGTTAGGCAAATTCTCCTTATACATTTTATTTCATTATTCATAGATATAAATTCATCTATGTGGACTTTACTATTACATTATTTAAACTCTTCATACCTTCAAAATTGGAATTATGATTGCATAAAATTTCCTGTAAATAATGATTTAAAAATAATTGACATTTTAATATTAAGTGTTGTTGTCCTAGGTTATAAAATTATTGAGAAGTCTATGTCAGTCAAAAACATTTTATAGTTTTCTTCATACAGGACCCATGTTCTTGTTACATTTAACTTTTAATGTTTTATTTGTTTGCAACATCATTGTAAATAGAATAATTCTACTAGTTGTTGCTAATGGAGGAAGAAAAACAATTGCCTTTGGTACATTTATTAACATTCAGCTACCTTACTCAATTTGTTATCAAGTTCTAGTAGTGTTTTTCTACAGCATCTTGGCTTCCTTAGATATACAATAATGTCATCAGAAAATATGAGCTAAGTTTTAATCTTTTCCAGTTTATACTGATCATTTAATTTTCTTGCCTTATTTCATTTTTTAGAATCTTAAAAGAGTGTTGAATCATACTGGTGGTACAAGTATTGATTGATTGACCACTTGATTCTTAGAGAGTAAGGAAGAGAGAGAGAATAAAAAAGAGAGAGAAGCAATGATTTGTTGTTCCACTTATTAATGCACTCATTGGTTGATTCTTGTATGTGCCTGCCTAGGGATCAAACCTACAGTTTGGGCATGTCAGGATGGTGCTTTAACAAACTGAGCTAGCTAGCCAGGGCCACAAGCATTTCTATCAACATTTAATTTAAAACTCTTTATCATTTCATAATTTAAAAATAATACATTGTAATTAGTTTTGGTAAGTAGTCTTTAATCATATTCAAGTAGTTTACTTTTATTGTTATTTTACTTAAAATTTTATTAAGAACAGCTTCTGAATTTATCAAAGGCTTTTTAGCACCTACTGATAAAATTATCTGTTCTTCTCCATTGTTAATATATCCTGATTTTAAAACCACAGAGTAAATACTATTTAATCATAGAGAATTATTTGCATTTGATAAAATATTGAAGCTGATTTGTTAACAAATTTTTGTGCATCTTAATTTATGTTTGATATTTTTCTGCAGATTAAAAAAAATGATATTATAGGATTAGTTTTATCTTACTGTAGTAACTACTAATTTTCCTTTTTTTCAGTGATTTGATATTATTGTGAATTGTTTTGTCACCATCACCCACTCCTTAATTTAGAAACCCTCCTGTAGTTTTCCATCTGACTGGTAGTTATTTCTAATACTCATAACTGCCTATTTATATACTGCTGAATGAAAATAAAAAAGGACTTCTCCGAATTACTCCAAGGTTTTGCCCCAACCCATCAAGAGGTATTTCAGAGTGGTTTTACTTTCTCTATTCCAGTCTTCCCCACATAAATAAGATGTTATCCCTTTCTTCACTAATATCTTACTTCTGCAGCTTTGTTGAGATAATCTTTTAGTATGCAAACTATTAGGTTTTCACTTGTAGCATAACTATTTTATTACAAAAATCCTTCCAGGTTTGTATAGAACCATTAAGAAACCCATATAGTTAACACAGTCTTAAGAAGTCAGAGGTATCATACTACCTGACTTCAAACTATACTACAGAACCACAAGAATCAAAACAGCATGGTATTGGCAGAAAAAAACGGACATATGGACCAGTGGAACACAATAGAAATCCCAGAAATAAAACCA
Organism: Rhynchonycteris naso; assembly: GCA_037038555.1. NCBI lineage: Eukaryota > Metazoa > Chordata > Mammalia > Chiroptera > Emballonuridae > Rhynchonycteris > Rhynchonycteris naso. The sequence goes on along the minus strand of CM072998.1, from coordinate 110,518,340 downwards.
CATATATATGGAAAAATGATATTTGACAATAAGTTACATAGAAGAAAACATAGGTACTAAATATCCAAAATGTATAAAGAACTCACAAAGCTCAGCAACAAGCAAGAAAACAACCCCTTTAAAAAATGGGGAGAGGAACTGAACAGTCACTTCTCCCAAGAAGACATACAAATGGCTAACAGATAAATGAAACAATGCTCATCTTCATTAGCTACTAGAGAAATGCAAATCAAATGAAAAATAAGGAGCCCTCATTCACTGCTGGTGAGTATGTAATCTGGTACATTATGGAAGAAAGTAAGGAGGTTCCCAAAATATAAAATAAAAGAATAGAATTATTATATAATCCAGCAATCCTTCTATTGAGGATATACCCAAAAAACTCAAAAACATTGGTACGTAAAAACACATGCACCCGCACGATCATTGCAATATTATATAATGTGGCCAAGATCTAAAAGCAACCAAAGTCTCTTTCATTAGAGGATTGGGTTAAAAAGAAGTGGTACATATATACAATGGAATACTACTCAGACATAAGAGATGGTGACATATTACCATTTATGACAACATGGATGGATCTTAAGAAATTTATACAGAGTGAAATATGTAACTGAGAAAAGCTAAGAACTATATTATTTCACACATAGGTGGGATATAAAAATAAGACTCATAGACATAGATAAAAGTGAAGTGGTTACCTAGGCGAGATTGTTATGGGGGGAGTTGGGTAAGGGGAATGGGAGTAAAGAGGAACAAATATTTGGTGACAGAAAATGATTTGACTTTGGGTGATGGGCACCCAACACAATCAACAGTTCAAATACTATAGAAATATTTATCTGAAATGTATGTACTCTTATTAATCAATATCACCCTGTTAAATTTAATTTTCTAAATAAAATATTTAAAAATCCTTATGTAAACTATATTTTACATTTATTATTATTACAGTTATTATCCAGTTAAATTAAAACATGCATGCTACAGGGTTAAATTTTCACTGCTGTTTTCATTCACTTTCTTATTAATTTGCTGTGTGTTTGTAGGTAGGTACATATTCTTTCTTCTTTTCTATGGGAGTGACCTAAATTTCTACTTTTGGCAAATATCTCCTCTTTAACCTGGCTGGTAAATAGTATTTTGGAGGGCTTTAGAATTTTTCAACTGCTGTCCTTTTCTATTTACATGATTTGGTAGTATTCTGCATTTTCTGTGTTCCTGTTTTGTATGTAGAGGAGAAGCCAAGTCTTTCTGATGTTGTTTTTAACTTGTTCTTTCTCTTCTTAAGTTCAAGAATTAAAATTGGTAATTCAGAAATTAAAATTGTGTGCTCTGCTTGAAATTCAGTGAGTCCTTCAAATCTATTCTCTTTTGTCCATTCAGAGACAGTAGTTTTCTTCTATGTAAATAATTACCTCCTCTCCTTAATCTGGAATTTATTTCCTGGAATTTCTCTCATTCTCATATTATGCACCTTGGATCTATCTGTCTATAAGTCTTATGTTTTCTCATTTCTAATAATTTTTAATTTTTTTCCCCAAATTTTTTTCAACTTGATATTTTTTCTCTTTAATTTGAAAATTAAAGATTTTCTTTTCCAATTTTTATTTTATTTTTTTGGTATGTGGTGGGATTAGCATCTTCTCATTATTGCTATTACAATTAATGTTGTTGAGTAATTGTAATTCCAAGAGTATTTTGGTTTTAATTAATATCTATTTTCTTTTGAAATTTAGTTTTGCTAAAATAAAACAAACTTTTATTCTTGATGGTTTAACCAAGCTTCTTCTCCCTGGTTGTTGTGCCACTTTTAGATGAGCTTATTGTTCTCTTTGCCAACTCATTGGGTCTCACATCCTGCTGCTGGGGTACCAGGACTCAGCCCACCTGTTCTCAGGTATTCTTAGCTTTAAAGAAAAACATTTGGTCAGTCTCAAACACAAGAAGGATTCAATACCAGTGAATTAGTTTTTCTAGAAATTATATAAAAATATATTGAGTGAAACTTATACTTCTATTCATTTCTAAAAGATCCAGAGTAAGTACCAAATAATTTTACATGTGACATGATTCTAGATGTGCTACTGAGACTGTAAGTAACATTTATAGACATATTTTGGGTTCCCAAACAAACCACTAAACTCCAGAGACCAGTCCTAGTCCAGTTTGTACTGCTAACAACTGAGTCAGAACTATTCTCTGACCTTGACTTACCCTAGTTTCTGAATCTTTAACAAAGGAAAGAAATACTTGTCCTACTTCCCTCTTAGTTGTGAGACTAAAATAAAACATCTGCACAAATTTAAAGTGGTGTCAAATAGATGGTATTGACATTACCATAGAACATTAAATTAGTGCATTTTATATATGAAAATACAAAAATTCTGGTATGAAGTTTCTATAGTTTGCATATCTATATTCTATTATTTTTTATTTTTAAAATTTTATTTATAAAATTAAATTTAATGAGGTGACATTATCAATAAGAATACATAGAGGTAGATACACAGTAGAGGGATTGTTAGGTCATATGGTAGTTCTATTCTTAATTTTTTGAGAAACCACATATTTTATCCCATAGTGGTTGTACTAACTTGCATTCCCACCAGCAAAGAACTTGAAAACATTGGTATGTAAAGACACATGCACCCCCATGTCCATTGAAACATTATTCACAGTGGCAAAGACATGGAAACAACCAAAATGTCTCTTGATAGAGGATTGAATAAAAAAGATGTGGCACATATATACAATGGAATACTACTCTGCCAAAAAAAAGTGATGACACTTTTTGAAAAGTATCATTTAGGACAATGTGGATGGACCTTGAGAATATTATACTGAGTGAAATAAGTAAATCAGAAAAAGCTAAGAACTGTTAGATTTCAAACATAGGTGGGGTATAAAAATGAAACTCATGGGCATAGAAAAAAGTAAGGTGGTTACTGAGGGAAGGGGACTTGGGGATAGGGTGTAAAGAGGGACAAATATATGGTGACAAAAAATGAGTTGACTTTGGGTGATGGACACCCAACATAATCAACAGTTCAAATGCTATAGAGATGTTGACCTAAAACCTACGTACCCTTATTGATCAATGTCACCCCACTGAATTTAATTTTCTAAATAAAATTAAAAAAATGAATTTGTGGTACATCATATACAATGATATATTTTCCAGCCATAAGAATGAAATATTGCCATATGTGACAACATGAACGGATTGTGAGAGTATCATCCAAAATGAGATGAGCCAAATAGAAAGGACAGCGCCCATATGATTTCACTCATATGTGAAATATAAAACCGAAAGTAAGAAATGAACAACAGAAAAAAGCCACTCATAGACAATTATATGGTGGTTACCAGAGGAAAAGGAGGTTTGGGGGCTGAAGAGGATAAAGGAAGTCAAATATATGGTGGTGGAGGGAGGCTAGACTTTGGATGTTGAGAACACAATGCACTATGCAAATAGTTAATTTGAGAATTGTGCACCTGAAGTTTCTATAATGTGAAAACTCCCAATGTTATCCCAGTAAATTTAATTTTAAAAAATTACCTAAGTGGATATTTTTTGTTATTGATGTATATTAACATTTTTCTACAAATTTATTGATAGAAATTATTTCAGTTGGGTGATTCAGAGTGTTCTATAGCAGGTAGCTTAAATTATAAGCTCTCATGTGACCTGAACTTAAAAAATTCATTAATAATTTGAATTCAAATCACTCACTGATACACTTTCAACCCTCACTTTCTCCGTGCATGAAGTGAGAAGTATCAACTTACAGTGTTAATTAGTATGGTAATAGTTAATACATATAAGAAGCTAGATAGAGTGCCTGCCAGTCAATAAAATTATTTTTCTTATATTTGTTATTTCCAGAAATAATAAGCCTAATACAAACTTTAAAACAAAACAAAAAAAGACACGTGTACTTTTTCTACCTAATGAGGAGAAAAAGAGAATGGTTTTAATGAGGTTACTGCAAAAATTATCTAGCTCATACATTTCATCAAACATTTAAAAAAAATGCAAAGCAATGGATTTCATCAAAAATTTAAACAAATGCAAAGCAAGGCTTTCCATGCTCTGGGTTATTTGAACTTAGGTAATTAAAAAAAAAATAGTCCACAATTTGGAAATACAAATACATGTGAAAGTGATGTCATTGAACTCATAATAATTCCTGTCATGTTGCTCTTTTAGTCGTCCACGAAAAGGTGGGCATAGCGTGGTTCCCGCACAGGGTAAGCTTTTGATAAACCTGTCAGGAATGTAGGTACAAGAAAGGAAGGAAAGTTAACGGGACTATGCAGTGATAGAATGGAAGTCCTGATTTAGACTGGGGGTGTAAACCAAAGTTAATTTTAGGTTGTAAGAAAGCAGAGTAAGCATTTGTTTGAGCAAGAGGATGCGCAGATTCAGGTGTTCCACTGGGACAAAGGGAAGGTCACCATTTATAGAGAGAGTACTTACTCAGGTTCTCAATTAGATTTGTTTTATGTGAGTGAGGGATTTAAACTCTGCAGTTCTGACAGAGCAGGGCAGCTCTGAGTCCATCAGTAGACAGGAAAGCCAGGGCTCCCTGCAGGGGTTGACTCAGACAGCAGAAACCAGGCAGCACACGCAGTGTGGGAAGATGAGGGTTTGCTCTGAGGTGCTTCCTGGTATAGATAGCGCATCAGGAGCCCCGTCAGCAAATTGCCATATTATTCATAAAATTTTGGCCCTCGATTGACTGTGGAGAGTCCAGCTCAGCAGATAAATTCCTGCCGGGGGTTATATCAAATGGTTCTTTCCTCCAGTGGCCGACAGGGCACGTCCTTGGCATATTTAGATTTTCCCTTATAAGGACTAGTTACATAGCCTCTATTTAATAACTATTTCTTAAAGAATGTCCCCACTCTAGGTCCTGGTGGCTAATTTTACCTTAGACTGTATCTTGGTGTTCCTAGGAACTAAAAGATACATGTTGAAGGAGCAGAAAAATGTGAACATCAGCTGTGAGAACATGATGCATTCACTCAGCTGTACTTGAACCTGAATTTATAAAAGGCAGTGTATGACCATCTTAACAGACTTTAGTTTAGAGGGAACTCCGGGAGGCTATAGGAAACAGACATACTCCTCAGGCTCCCTGAGGTCAGCACTTGGTCTTGCTGACACTGTCCACTTCTGAATTTGAGGACAATCCTACTTAGTTTACTTGTAGGAATTCAAATATCATAACTCCTTGGCTGATAATTAACATACTAATTATCAGTGAACACCTTAGGAGGGATTTCTATACTCTCTGCTGGGAGGCAGACGCCTGGCAGGAAGGATGGCTTCCAGTCAGTTTAGACATCTTGCATCTTTTACTCAATTTAACCTCACATACTGTGCCCTAGAGAACACTAACAGTATATTTCCACATTACAAATGTGGAAATTCTGAAAGGGAGCAGAGAAAATGACTTGTCTCATGTCACAGAGCTAATTAAAGAGAGAGCTACATCTGGGCCTTTGGTCTCTGACTCCCCAAAGTGAGTCTGCGGTTCTCAATTCTGAGACTTGGCCTGGCGAGGTAAGAGAATTTCAGCCGTGAAACTACACTCACTTATTTCATTACTCTCCTCAAAGAAGCCGAAGCTTTGGAAATATCAAAATCAGGTTCAAGAGTGGAGATGACCCAGCTGAATACAAACTTTTGAAAAAAACAATAAAAGGGTCATTAATTGTTTAAAGATTCTCAAAACTTACCATAAGACTGTCACTTTCAAATATAGTTCCAGGCCCTTTGGATATTTATAACGACAAAAATTGATTCTTGCTCTCTCTTTTAGCTCACTCACAGACATCTTTCAAGTGCTTGTGTTTCCATGGGAGACAAATGGTCCCACTCTTATTTACAACAAAATTTGAAGAGATTTGGAGCTACCCTGTGCTGGGAAAGCTATGTCCCAGCTGCCTGGAAAAGGAACGGAAGCATCCTTGTAGGGCAGCTGTGTTAGGCTTGCTCATAGGTTCACCAGCTGCAAGCACTTTACTTGATTAGTGCGTGAGCACATGGCAGAGGCACGTGTGCACAGCCTATGTAAGGCTATGGCTGCTTCCCCTGGGCTGCGATTCTCCCAGATCTCTCTCCTGCCACTGTGAGGTGCGGTTTTCCTTGCTCCCTTGCCCTTACTGTGAATAGCAGATTTTCCTTGTTTATCAGCTCTTTCCCTTCGTTGTTTATTTTCTTGCCTGTCCTTGTGAGCCTCCCTCCAATAAACAGTTATGACCCGACACTTTCCAGCTCCACAGTTCCTCTACCATCTGCTCGAATCCAGTGTGAACCTGCCTGGCCTCAGCCACCGGTATTACAATCCTCAAAATCTCTCTAAAATTTATGTGCCCATGTTTTCATTCCCTGCCCCTGCCACCTTCCCCAGAAGGAATGTAATTCTCTAGTATCAAAAAAAAAAAAAAAAAAAAGTCAACAATTTGAAGGCATTAAAAAGAAATTAATACTAAACCAATACATGTTCAATGTTTTTTAAAATCCCCAATACCCCCTAAGATCATAACCTGAAGATGATCAGGCAAATTCAAACACCCTGCACACACATGTGCCCACAGGCGGCTGGGCCGTGTTGCACACTTGAGGGTGGGCAGCTATTTTGCACACATGCTGCTGCCCCTCCATGTCATGCAGGTAGCAGGGCCTAGTGTTTCTTAATATATGGAAGATTTCAATATAGCCAAAGTTTTTTATATAGTCAAATATGTATATTTTCACTTTGTGATTCCTTTATTTCTTTATGCTTAGAAAATTCTCCCTCAGTCAGAGAGAAGGACAATGCCTAAATTATTTCCCAGCATTCTTCTAGTTATGTGAAGGATGAAACACACCATGAGTTAGAAATGACTTTTAAAGAAAGTTGTGTCTCTACCTTGCAATATCTGTAAATAGTTGACCAGCCTTGGGAGAAAGTAGCCTCCTGTATGCTGTGGTTTAACTGAACTGAGAAAATCTTGCTTAAAAATGGCAATTTCTTCACCCATGATTACAACAAGTTTATTCTGTTGGGCTTGGAAGGTTCTTTGCAAATGCTTCTTCACTACTGAAAGATAGATCTTCTCAGAGTTATTAGCTAATGGGCAACAAATCCTTTGGAATTCTAAACAGGAATGGATAGGTTAGCTAATCCACTAGCACAAGTTCTGGAAGGAGTGGTACCTAGACTCTGTAGGTGGGCACACAGGGGAGAAAGAGGAGGCTGGAAAACAGTGTGGGTACAAGCTGCTTAATTCATAAATGGTTAGGCTCTGACATAAGTAGGGCAGTGGCCAGAATCTATGATGCTTTTGGAACAGTTTCTATTCCAGCTTCTGAGCACATCTGCGCAGATTTTTTTTGAAAGATATCACATTGTGATTTTAATTTGCATTTCTCTGATGATTAGTGTTGTTGAGAATCTTTTCATATGCCTAATGGTCATCTATATATCTCTTTTTTAATTGATTTTATTAATTTTTTATTCATCATTATACTTGAGTATGACTTTTTTAACATTTTAAAATTAATTTTAATGGGGGGACATTAATAAATCAGGGTACATATGTTCAAAGAAAACATCTCCAGGTTATCTTGTCATTCAATTATGTTGCATACCCATCACCCAAAGTCAAATTGTCCTCTGTCACCTTCTATCTAGTTTTCTTTGGGCCCCTCTCTCCCTCCTTCTCCTCCCTCTCCCCGACCCATAACCACCACACTCTTGTCCATGTCTCATAGTCCCGTTTTTATGTCCCACATATGTATGAAATAATGCAGTTCTCAGTTTTTTTGTTTTACTTATTTCACTCCGTATAATGTTATCAAGGTACATCCATTTTGTTGTAAATGACCCGATATCATCATTTCTTATGGCTGAGTAGTATTCCATAGTATATATGTACCAAAGCTTTTTAATCCACCCGTCCTCTGACAGACACTAGGGCTGTTTCCAGATCTTCGCTATTGGGAACAATGCTGCCATGAACATGGGGGCGCATTTCTTCTTTTCGAACAGTGCTATGGTGTTCTCAGGGTATATTCCTAAAAGTGGGATAGCTGGGTCAAAAGGCAGTTTGATTTTTAATTTTTTGAGGAATCTCCATACTGTTTTCCACAGTGGCTGCACCAGTCTGCATTCCCACCAGCAGTGCAGGAGGTTTCCCTTTTCTCCACATCCTTGCCAGCACTTATTCTGTGTTGTTTTGCTGATGAGTGCCATTCTGACTGGTGTGAGGTGATATCTAATTGTTGTTTTAATTTGCATTTCTCTAATGATTAGTGATGAGCATATTTTCATATGCCTATTGGCCATCTATATGTCCTCTTTGGAGAAATTTCTAGTCATTTTTTCTGCAACATTTTTTGATTGGATTGTTTGTCTTCCTGGTGTTGAGTTTTATAAGTTCTTTATAAATTTTGATTATTAACCCCTTATCAGTCGTATTGTCGAATATGTTCTCCCATTGTGTGGTTTGTCTTTTTATTTTGTTCTTATTGTCTTTAGCTGTGCAAAAACATTTTAGTTTGATATAGTCCCATTTGTTTATCCTGCTTTTTATTTCACTTGCCCGTGGACATAAATTGGCAAAATATTGCTGCGACAGATGTAGAAGAGCTTACTGCCTATGTTTTCTTCTAAGATGCTTATTGTTTAATGGCTTACATTTAAGTCTTTTATCCATTTTGAGTTAGTTTTTATCAAAGGTGTAAGTTGATGATCTAGTTCCATTATTTTGCAAGTAGATGTCCAATTTTCTCAACACTATTTGTTAAAGATGCTGTCTTTACTCCATTGTATGTTCTTCCCTCCTTTGTCAAATATCAGTTGTCCATAAAGGTGTGGGTTTATTTCTGGGTTCTCTGTTCTGTTCCATTGATCTATATACCTGTTCTTATGCCAGTACCAGGCTGTCTGGAGTACAATGGCCTTGTAGTATAACTTGATATCAGGAAGTGTGATACCTCCCACTTTATTCTTCTATTTCAATATTGCTGAAGCTATTCATGTTCTTTTTTGGTGCATATAAATTTTTGTAATATGTGTTGTATAAGTTTGAAATATGTCATTGGTATTGCATTAAATTTATAAATTGCTTTGGGTAATATAGCCATTTTAATGATGTTTATTCTTCCTAACCATGAGCATGGTATATGCTTCCACTTGTTTGTATCTTCCTTGATTTCTTTTATCAATGTTTTATAGTTTTCTGAGTACAAGTCTTTAATCTCCTTGGTTAAATTTACTCCTAGGTACTTTATTTTTTTGGTTGCAATAGTGAAGGGGATTGTTTCCTTAATTTCTCTTTCTGACAGTTCATTATTGGTGTATAAAAATGCCTCTGATTTCTGAGTACAAATTTTTATCCTGCCACCTTGCTGATTTCATTTATCAGGTTCAGTAGTTCTTTGACTGAGACTTTAGTGTTTTCTATATCCAATTTCATATCATCTGCAAATAATGATAGTTTTACTTTTTCTTTTCCAATTTGGATTCCTTTTATTTCTTCTTCTTGTCTGATTGCTGTGGCTAAAACTACCAGAACTGTGTTGAATAAGAGTGGTGAAAGGGGCCACCGTTGGCTGGTTCCTGATCTTAATGGGATTGCTTTTAATTTTTACCCATTGAGTATAATGTTGGCTGTTGGTTTGTAATAGATGGCCTTTATCATGGTTAGATACGTTCCCATTATTCCCACTTTGATGAGAATTTTGATCATGAATGGATGCTGGATTTCATCAAATGCTTTTTCTGAATCTATTGAAATTATCATGTGGTTTTTGTCCTTCCTATTGTTTAAGTGATGAATCACATTAATTGATTTGAAAATATTGGATCAGGCTTGCCTCACCAGAATAAATCCCACTTGATCATGGTGTATGATTTTTTTCATATATTGCTGGATCTGGTTGGCTAATATTTTGTTGAGAATTTTAGCATCTTAATTCATCATGATATTGGTATATAATTTTATTTCTTTGTGTTGTCCTTACCTGGTTTTGGAATCAGAATTATGCTCGCCTCATAAAAGAAGTTTGAAAGTCTTCCTTCCTCTTGAATTTTTTGAAATAGCTTGAAAAGGATAGAAGTTAGTTGTTCTTTGAATTTTTGGTAGAATTCACTTGTGAAGCCATCAGGCCCAGGACTTTTCTTTGTCGGGAGTTTTTTGATAACTGTTTTGATCTCATTTGTTGTAATCGGTCTGTTTAGGGTTTCTGATTATTCCAAATTGATTTTTGGAAGATGGTATGTTTCCAGGAATTTGTCTATTTCATATAGGTTGTCTAGGTTTTTGGCATTCAATTCTTCATAGTATATTCTTACAATATTTTGTATTACTGTTGTGTCAGTTGTTATTTCTCCACTCTCATTTCTAACTTTATTTATTTGAGTCCTCTCTCTTTTCTTCTTGGTGAGTCTAGTTAAAGGTTCATCAATCTTGTTTACTTTTTCAAGTAACCAGCTTCTGTTTTCATTGATACTCTGTATCATTTCTTTTGTCTCTATGTTATTTATTTCCGCTCTGGTCTTTTTTTTCCTTCTTCTACTACCCCTGGTCTTTACTTGCTGTTGTTTTTCTAATTCTTTTAGATGCAGGGTCAAGTTGCTTATTTGAGCTTTTTCTAGCTCCTAATGGTATGCCTGTAGTGCAATAAACTTTCCTCTCAGTACTGCTTTTGCTGTGTCCCATGAATTTTAGGTTGATGTATGCTCATTATCATTTGTTTCTAGGAACTCTTTTATTTCTTCTTTGATCTCATTGTTAATCCATTTGTTTTTTAATAACATGCTATTTAGTTTCCAAGTGCTTGAGTATTTTTCAGTTTTTCTTTTGTGGTTAATTTCTAGTTTCATGGCATTGTGATTAGAGAAAATGCTTGATATGATTTCAATCTTCTTAAATTTGTTGAGACCGCTTTGGTTTCCTAACATGTGGTCTATCCTAGAGAATGTACCATGAGCACTTGAAAATATATTCTGCTGCTTTAGGATGAAAGGTTCTGAAGATATCTATTAAATCGAGTTGATCTAGTATATTCTTTAAGTCTGCTGTTTCTTTATAATTGTCTTTCTTGAGGAGCTATCCAGTGAAGTTAGTGGGGCATTGAAATCCCCTACTATTAAAGTATCAATGTTGATCTCGCCCTTTATATCTATCAATGTCTGCTTTATGTATTTTGGTCCTCCTATGTTCGGTGCGTAAATATTTATAATGGTTATAACTTCCGGTTGAATTGTTCCCTTTATCATTATGTAGTATCCTTCTTTATCTCTTACTACAGCCTTTGTTTTAAAGTCCATTTTGTCAGATATAGGTATTGCTACCCTGGCTTTTTTTTTCATTTCCATTTGCATGAAATATTTTTTTCCATCCTTTTACCTTCAGTCTATGTGCATCTTTTGTTTAAAGGTGTGTCTCTTGTAGACAGCATATGTATGGGTCCTGTTTTCTTTCTTTCTTTTTTGTATTTTTTACAGGAACAGAGAAAGAGTCAGAGAAAGGGATAGGTAGGGACAGACAGACAGGAACGAAGAGAGGTGAGAAGCATCAATTATTTGTTTTTCATTGCCGTTGCTACACCATAGTTGTTCATTGATTGCTTTCTCACATGTACCTTGACTGCGGGCCTTCAGCAGACCGAGCAACCCCTTGCTGGAACCAGTGACTTTGGATCCAAGCTGGAGAGCTTTTGCTCAAGCCATATGGGCCCATGCTCAAGCTGGCAAGCTCAGGGTCTCGGACCTGGGTCTTCCGCTTCCCAGTCCAAAACTCTATCCCCTGCGCCACCGCCTGGTCTGGCAGGTGCTGTTTTCTTATCCATACAGCTACCCTATGTCTTTTGATTGGATCATTTAATCCATTTACATTTAAGGTTATTATTGATATGTAGTTGTTTATTGCCATTTTATTCTCTAAAGCTGTATTCTTCTTTTGCTTTATTCCTTTCCCCCTTTGATCTGTTCACAACAGGACCCTTAGCCTCTCCTGTAGTATTGATTTGGTTTGAATGAATTCCTTGATTTTTTTTTTTTTTTGTCTGGGAAGCTTTTTATTTCTCCTTCAATTTGAAACGTTAGCCTTGCTGGGTAAAGTAGTCTTGGTTGTAGGTTCTTGTTCTGCAGTTCTTTGAATACGTCTTGCCATTTCCTTCTGGCCTCAAGTGTTTCTGTTGAGAAATTGGATGTCATCCTTATGGGGGCTCCTTTGTAGGTGATAGCCGTTTTTTCTCTAGCAGCTTTTAATATTTTCTCTTTATCACTTAGCTTTGGTATTTTAATTATGATGTGTTTTGGTGTAGATTTCTTTGGGTTTCTCTTTAATTGTGTTCTCTGTGCTTCCTGAACATGTTAGTCATTTTCCAGCCTTAATTTAGATAACTTTTCAGCTATTATTTGGTTGAACAAATTTTCTATCCCTTGTTCTTTCTTTTCTTCTTCAGGAACCCCTATGATGCAGATGTTATTTCTCTTCATGTTGTCACAGAGCTCCCTTAGAGTTTCCTCAGTCTTTTTGAGTCTTTTTTTTTTCCTGCTCTGCTTCTGTGCCTTTGTTTATTTTGTCCTCTAACTCGCTGATTCGATCCTCAGCTTCATCCATCTGCTTTTAATTTCTTCCATTGTGTTCTTAAATTCTGATATTGTATTAGTCATTTCTGTCTGATTCTTTTTTATTATTTCAATTTCCTTTTTTTATACTTGTTATCTCTTTATTTAGATATTTGTAATGACTATGCATTTTTGCTCTAAGCTCCTTGAACATTCTAACTATCATTATTTTAAACTCTGCATCTGGTACTTTGGTTATATCTGGTTCATTCAGGTCTTTCTCTGGGGATTTCTCTTGATTCATTTGGGTTTCATTTCTCTGCCTGCCTATTTTGTCTGTGTATAAGAAGGGTGTGCCACTGGAGTCCAGTGGATGTTGCCTCTGTGTTCCCTAGGTGCTGTCTATCTGCAGGTCTGCCATCCCCTCTGCCGCTGCCTAGGGCAGTTGGTTATGGGCGTTTCCATTGCCAGCTGCTGAGGTTGTTACTGCGGTTTGGTTTCTGCCTCACCTCCACAGGAGGGGTTGTTTTCTTGTGCCCGGCTCTACAAGCCTCAGCCTGTCTGGGCCTTTGCCTCGCCCCCACGGGTGGGGTTGCGTACCGCACTCAAGCCACAAGCCTTGGCCCCAAGGGCAGGGGTGAGCACCTTTGCTTACCTGTGGTCCTTGCCTGTTCCCGGGCCTCCACCCAGCCCTCATGGTCAGAGCCAGTTGGCGTAGGTCCGCAAATCTTGGCTCGGCAGGGCGGGGCTGCTGGCGCACGCTCAGCCGTGATCCTCTGCCTGTCCCTGGCTTTTGTCCTGCCCTCTTGGTCAGGGCCAGCTCGCGCTGCATTGCAAACCTTGGAGGCCAGGTGATGCTGCATGCCCACGGGGCCCTGCTCAGTGGCAGATATCTGCCTGTTCCTGGGCTCCTGTGTTTCCCCCACAGGTGGAGCTGTGGGTGGGCCTACAACTGCCAGACCACTTTCACGCATTCCCCTCTGCTCTTAGTGGGTTAGACCAGGTTCACGGCCAGCCTTCCCAGTCTCTGCTCCCACCGACAGAATCGCGTTTCTGTGTCCCTCTGCCACTGTCCCTCCAGCAAGCCCTCAGCAGTGTGGGTGGGGGTACTGCAGCTCAGATCCTAACACTCCATACTGTAGTCCTGAAAGCTCCCTCCTTCTAAGTGGCAGTGCTCTAAGTGCTGCGGGGGAGCTTGCTTGGCTGGTGTTCTGCTTCCCTCTGCTGGTATTCCTGGTTCCAGGGGAAATATTTGCTTCAGATTTGGGAAGTGACTCAGCCCAGCATTTAGGGTGGCTGTCTCTCAGAGTGTTTTTCCCTGTGCCTTCCAGACCACTCTCTCTTCTGCTGCTCCGGTCCTCTCCTCTCTCCCTGTCCCCCGGAGTTCCAGGTGAGTGGTTGTGAGAGAGGTTTTCTGCGCCGTCTCTTTAAGAAGAATCCTGGGTCTGAGACAACTGTCTCTTTCTCACAAACAGTATCCTAACCTGTTTCACAGCTATATACTGTCCATATGCCTATTCTGGGTTCTGGGGCTGTAGGCTGGGACTTTGTTCCTGGGACCCAGGTCCCTCCCTCTCCGTTAAACTCTCTTCCCACCACGCGAGTCTCTCCAGGCTGCCATTCGCTCCAGGGAGCTGGGCAGCTCTTTCCACTTTTTTGCTTTTCCTACCAATCTCAATGTGGCTTCTTCAGTGTTCCTTGGTTGAAGAGTCCACTTAGTTTAGTTCAAAGTTGATTTTTTCAGATGATGGTTCTTAAAATTAAGTTATAATTCACTTTGGTTCCTGGAGTTGGAAGTTGGTACGTCTGCCTACTCCATCGCCATCTTGCCATCCCCCACATCTGTGCAGATTTAAAGAATCCCTTTGAACATGACTGGCATGACAAATCAGCATTTATTCTTCAGCTAAGAATTAGAATACCCTTCCTAAGCACTTGACCATAAGAAGCAGTGTTGACAACTGCCACAATACAAAACAGGGGTCTTCCAGGAACAAAACAGTTTAAGGAGGAATAGATTTTTGGTGATAATTAATAGGGCTTGCTATGCCTATGGCATTGTATTTTCTCAAACATAAACAAATGGTGCCTCCTAAATGTGGGTTCTTTTCTTTCTTTATTTTATTATTATTATTATTGTTAGTAATAATAGTGGTATTGCGAGAGAGAGAGACAGACAGGCAGACAGAAAGGAAAAAGGATGAGAAGCATCAACACGTCATTGTGTCACTTTAGTTGTTCATTGATTGCCTCTCATATATGCCTTGACTGGGGGGATGGGAGAGGGAAGGAGCTCAAGCCAAATCAGTGACCTGTTGCTTAAGTCAGCAACCATGGGATCATGATGATTTTCTCACACTTAAGCCTATGACCCTGTACTCAAGGCAGATGAACGTGCACTCAAGCTGGTGACCTCCAGTTTTCGGCATCCTAGGTCAACCTATATAAGCTTAGTATCCTAGGTTAACACTCTATCCACTGCACCATCACCAGGCAGGCAACATGACGTGTTTTGCGCATGTTACATCATGACTTTGGAGGAACAACAATTTTTCTAGGAGAAAACATATTTCTGGGAGACCCTACATGTCAAAAGCAAGAAATATACAATAATTTTTAAGAAATCATATTTCTGTGTTTTCCCACTGTTATTTCTTTACTTATTTTGTTTTCTGCTACTGATTGATTGGTGGCTAATGACTGACTATGCTGACTATGGCTATCAGATTTTTTTATTAGAAAAATTACGACTGTAGATTTTATTTTTAATGATTCCAGCATTAAATTTTTTTGGTATTAGAGAACAGTATAGGACCACTATATTTTAGTAGTTGTAGCTAGCAAACTGAGTTATTCACGCAAATTATCTCTGATCTATCAGCTGCTGCTTCATTTTTCTTATATGTGTCCAGCATTTAATTTGGTAGACAGGCTTATACTTGGGACACAAGGGTGCACATTAGAATATTTGTATTTTTAAAATTTGGGATAATAAAGCCCTTCATAAAAGGCAAGAACAAAACAAAACAAAAACCTGAGAAAAAACAAATATGCTTTCTAAGTATGGAATTTTAAATATCAGTGAGTAGAGATGCAGTTAGTCTTAACCTTTCAAAATGTATGCCTTGTTGCTATGCCCTTCTCTCACTGGGGAGAAGGCCTTGTTGAAAGATAATTACACGCTGGCCAGGAAAGGCTAAGATTCTCCAGGAAGCATTGGGCACCACTTCAGTGTCTCTTTCAAATTTTGAAAAGATAATTCTACATTTATAAGTCAATTTCTTTTCTTTTTAATTTTTATGATAATAGAAATGAAAAAGCAAGCATCCAAGCAATTTCAACCTTCTTGCTGAACTTGAATGGTTGTTGACTGCTATAAGCCGAATTCAATCTTATTTACCTAGTATAACCCGTGTTACTAGGAAACCATGCTTCAGAGTTTATCATTTTATTGTGCAAAACAAAATGTCCAACTATTGCAAAGGCATTTTGATGGGATTTAGCTTTTCATGTTTAAAATCTCTGCATATTTTGGGGAAAGTTATTGTATTATGAATTACGTAACACATATTTAATTTCTTTTGAGGATTATTTATATCTACCTACCCAAAGGCGATTTATAATTTCCATCTTAGCCTATTTATCTTTTACTTTGAAAATATTTGCAAAACTGTTCCAGAATTGAGGAACTTCTCTATCAGTAGTCACTTACTGGTCACTTGATGGTCATTGTTATATTCTGTTCACATGCTACTTTGGTTTAAGCCCTAAGCAAACTTCTTTGATGAAACCTGTGCGGAGCCAGAAATAGTCATTGTGTTAAATGCAAAATTTTTCTGTTAAATCTGCTTTGTAGTGATTTTTTATTTTTACAATAAGTAGACCTTTGGGAAACTACATTATAAGCATGTGAGGATTTTCATCTTTCTTTTGAAATTTCCTACAATATTGCAAACAAATTTATCTGTCATTTCCCAAATCCACTGCTCAAGGTGTTCAATGAATAAAATTATATTAGTATGATAACAATAATGGTGAAATCTTAGATTTACATTGTTCTTTCCAATGAATTATGAATCATCTCACTTGATTTTCTACTTATAATAAACCTACATAACATGTGATAAGATGCTCTTCTCCTCATTCTCACAAGGAAGAAAATGGACATTCAGACAAGTTGAGTCAAGTATCCAATATCAAAGAGCTGGTAAGTGGTGGAATTGAGACTTGAACTCAGTCTTCCTGACTCTACATGTAGTACTGCTTTTTGTCCACTTATGCATTACTACTGTTGTGTATTTAATGTATGTGCTTGCTTATCTGTATTCTTTGAATTGTGGAGAAAATGTTTCTTGTTGTACAGATGTTATCTGAAATATTTTCAAATAGTGACAACTGAAAAAGATTTAATTCAAATATTTATTGGGTGCCTACAACATTTTATAATATAAATGATCTCTCTGAAGAATTCTATTAAGATTTATAGATAGACATTTTTCCCTATGAAATTGAATTAGAAATTTTTAAATTTCCAATTCTTAGTTTCTGTATGTAGAATTTTATTATTAATCATTTAAAGATAATTTTGCAATGGAAGTTCACAGTAGTATTGAACACTTATGTTTCTTTCTATGAATAAAGATCTGAAATCAGGGCTTGATTTGTTTATCTGGCTTTTTTTGCCTATATATATTGAGAGATAATGATTTTCAAAATATAAACAATGGTAGTGTCTTTCCCAAATGGCTAAGGTGATTGTTTGTGATTAAACAACTCTTTCAGCTAATCACCATATATTGATCTATAAAAAGCATGCTAAAATCTGGCAGATACAATACTATTTTGAATTTAGTTCCTTGTTGCTAGGCTATTGAGGCATGAAGGCTTAAGGATTCAGAACCTTTAGTATGAGGAAAAGTAGCTAGTAGGAATGAAAATATTAAAGGACATTTTTTTCATCAGTAATAATTAGTAGCTACTGATTTATCATAAGTGGTCTGTTAGCTCTCTGAAAAGGGGTGCTATTATAATACCCTCTCAAGTCAGGTGTGTGTGTGTGTGTGTACAGGATGGATTATAAGTATTATGATTTGTCTCCCAATAAGCAGATCTCATAGGAAACCACTGTTTGCCCATTTGCAGCATTGTGATAGTAAATATATTAACCTTGACCAAGCAATGCACAAAGTGGAGAGATTAAAGTGATGGATGTGAGTTGCTAATCACAGTTGCAATGTTGTTCAAAAAGTGGAATTGACAAGAAAGAATAATGAAATAAATTGCAGAAGTTACTCAATTATTTATTAGTTATTGAACTTCAGTGTTTTATTTAATTTAACAAATATTTCTAAGTACCTATGGATACTTGTCTCTCTATTTGACTTGAGGCAAAGAGTTGTAAAAATTAAATGTCTCTTGACCTTAAGAACCACTCAGTTTGGTGTGGTAAAAACAGACATAAAATAAAATACAAATAAATATAACACAATATTGTTAAATGTCACCATTACCAAGTCAGATTATTTCAAAAATGAAAAGAGGATTCAGTAGTTGAAAATATCTCAATTTATTTTAATAGGATAGATACCATATTTTTCTCTCCATAAAACGCACTCCCCCCCCCCCAAAAAAAGTGGAGGGCAAAATGCACATGCATCTTATGGAGCGAAAAATATTGTATTTTATTAAATATTTTAACACACCATTTGGTTCAGAATATGGTTTTTCTTATTTTCCTCCTTAAAACCCTAGATGTGTCTTATAATCAGTTGTGTCTTATGGAGCAAAAAATACGGTGAATAGGTCAAAAGACAAGAATCATATCATCTTTACTAATGCTGAAAAAATCATTCAAATAAATAAATTCATATGCTCAACATCACCAATCATTAGAGAAATGCAAATTAAAACCACAATGAGATATCACCTCACACCAGTCAGAATGGCACTCATCAGCAAAACAACACAGAATAAGTGCTGGCGAGGATGTGGAGAAAAGGGAACCCTCCTGCACTGCTGGTGGGAATGCAGACTGGTGCAGCCACTGTGGAAAACAGTTTGGAGATTCCTCAGAAAATTAAAAATCGAACTGCCTTTTGACCCAGCTATCCCACTTATAGGAATATACCCTAAGAACACCATAGCACTGTTCGAAAAGAAGAAATGTGCCCCCATGTTCGTGGCAGCATTGTTCACAATAGCGAAGATCTGGAACCAGCCCAAGTGTCCATCAGAAGACGAGTGGATTAAAAAGCTATGGTACATATATACTATGGAATACTACTCAGCCATAAGAAATGATGACATCGGATCATTTATGGATGTACCTTGATAACATTATATGGAGTGAAATAAGTAAATCAGAAAAAAAAAGAAAAACTGAGAACAGCATGATTTCATACATAGGTGGGACATAAAAGTGAGACTATGAGACATGGACAAGAGAGTGGTGGTTATGGGATGGGGGGAGGGAGGGAAGAGTGGGATAAGGAGGAGGGGAGGGACACAGGGAAAGCCAGATAGAAGGTGACAGAGGACAATTTGACTTTTGGTGACGTGTATGCAACACAATTGAATGATAAGATAACCTGGAGATGTTTTCATTGTACATATGTACCCTGATTTATTGGTGTCACCCCATTAGAATTAATAATAATAAAATATATATATATATATATATATATATATATATATATATAAATAAACTTGGAGGTGTGAAACTGTTAAAAAATAAATAAATAAATAAATAAATTCAAAATCCATTCTAGATAAAATATCTTTGTAAAATAGAAATAGGTGAATACTTCTTTAACATCATAAAATATACATATGTCAGTGTTATCTGGAGTCATCATTGTGCTTTATTGGAAACATTAGAAATATTCCCATTAGCCCTAGGTAATTGGCTCAGTGAGAGTTGGTCTAGCATCTGTATGTCCCAGTTAGATTCTTGTTCAGGGCGCACCCGAAAAGTGATCATCTACTTCACCCCTCCCTCCCCTCCCCTTTCTCTCTTTCTCTTTCTCCCCCCTCTGCCTTCATGGCTCGACTGACTCCAGTGAGTTGACTCCGGGTGCTGAGGATGGCTCCTGTGGCCTCTGCCTCAGACATGGAAATAGCTCCGTTGTGGACGAACAGAGCAGTGACCCAAATGGGCACAGCATCCCCTATAGAAAGCTTGCCAGGTGGATTCCAGTTGGGCACATGTGGAATTCTCTCTCTCTTCTTCCCCTGGTCTCATTTAATTAAAATAAAAGTATCCCCATTAAAGTCAGGAATAAACTAAGAATCTTCATAATCATCATTATTATACACCATTTTTCTGGGTTCCACCAATGCAATAAGACAAAAGAAAGATGGAATATGGTGGATAAGATGCAATGATAGTTTCCAGGTCTAAGCCCAAACCAGTAACTTGCCCTTCCTGTCTCTTGTATACCCATTCCTGGTACTCAGTCTCTGTGCCATGTGACAGCCAAAGCTAACTGCGAGGCGGTCTATACAGACAGGCCCACTGCCCCAGATGAACCCTTAGTGGATGGCCAGCATTGATTTGCCATCCTGAAAGTGGGTCCTCCAGGGTCCAATCAAGCAGCCCCAAATAATGCCATAGAGTAAAACTGAACTAGCTTTTTTCTAAGCCCTGTCCCAACTGAGAACTTGTGGGCAGAACTAATGTATGCTGTTGTTTTAAGCCACCAAGTTTCAGAGTGGTTTATGAGGATCACAGTGGATAATTGGAACAGGTTTTGCACAACAAACCCTAAAGCATGGGGCTTTGGCTTTGCGACCAGGCTGTAGTCAGAAGCCAAAAGGACACTGAGGAGAATGCCAGCAGAAATCTCAGGGGCTGGATGGGATGGTGGTGAAGGAACGCATCACAGAAAGAACATTATATTCTCAAACTGCTTATTTCAAAGAAAAGAAAATTACTGAGATTGAGGCTTCTTGTCCATGGCTAGGGACAGGAGCAACATTATTCTTTGGGTTCTGAGCAAAAATAGGCCACCTGTACTTTATTTCTGATAGTGGGGCATAGGAACCCTGAAACCCACATAGTCAAAAATCTACCGATAACTTTCGACTCTGCCCAAAACTTAACTACTAATAGTTTGCTACTAAAACTTAACTACGGTTGAGTGGAAACCTTACTGCTAGAATAAACAATAGACTAACACATATTTTGTATGTCATATGTATTATAGACTGTATTCTTACAAATAGAGTAAACTAGAGAAAAGAAAATATTATTAACAGAAATAAAGAAAATACATTTACAGTATTTATTGGAAAAACAATTCATGTATAAGTGGGCCACTTTGTTTAAGGGTCAACTGTAGTGTCGCTGATGAGATCCTATTTCATATGTTAAAAAGCCTATGGAAGTAAGCAGATCAGCTTTTGCAGCATGATCCCATTTTGAGATAAGCAGCTCAGGAGGTTAAGTGACAAGTACAGTTGGCACACTTATCTAAGAGCAGAGGCAGTGCTAGATCAGGCTGTCCTTAGTCCTGATTCCACAGGTAGGGGGGAGAGGGAGGGAGGGAGTTCCACCGTAGGTGGTAATCCAACACTTTGTACCACTGCACAAGGGCAGATAGTCCCAGGGGTTGGACAATAAAGGATCTAGGCGGGTAGGACTATGTGGGGCTGCCTCTCAGTATTTCTTTTTCAGAACACTCATTCTGGGAGAAGCAGAATACTGTGGCTGTACTGACCTGTGTTTCTTTCCTTTCCTAGGTCTTTATATTTTGAGTGTGGTTCCAGATAAATGTTTTAGGTCTGAAGGGCTCGTTTTTGTTCCAAGAGCTTCAATATTTGATGACTCTGGTAACTGAGAAGCTGATGAGAAACACATCCCACTTGCTATTAAGTTGCCTTTATACTGTTTCCCTAAAATTTATACTTGAAGGTGAATCCTGGGTGTAATTCATTGTTCTAATTCTATGTGGTGTTTCTTTTCTAAATTGGAGGAACCCACCGAGGAGTATCACAGTCATGCTGTGCAGGGCATCTGCTTCGTTAAGATATGTGTAAGGAGAGAACAAGCTATCCTCTCACTTCTGAAACGACGCAGATATGGTGGTAATTCCACAAGACTTTCCCCAGAGTGAAAGGTATTGAGAAGTGTGAAATAATGACAGGTGAGAGGTAACCTTTTGAGCTTTGATCATTAAGAAACAACAAGAAAGTTTCTAAACCATATTAATCACTTTAGTTTTTTCCTGTCCTTGAGGACTGGGCCTCTGCTCCTCCTGCCCCTGACTTCTCAGGACATCCCCTTCAAGACAACTGTTCCCCTCCAGTGAACACTGAGATCAGCTATAGAGTTATTTTTTATCATTTTAAAAATCAAAATCGAATCCTGAATCCCATGACTGGCAGGCAGCCTTCTTTCTTAAAGAAGCAGCACCAGCATACCTGAGGCCTAAGTGAGCAATGCTCTGGGCTCAGGGCAGTGCAGATGCAGTGGAGACAGGACACTGAGTGTAGGATGGGAGGCCTGTGCAGTGCCCACAGCTTGCCACAGGAAACGACTGGTTCCATGTGACAGCACCCTTAAGTATGCTGGTCTCAGGAAGCTGTTCCAAATGTTCTGGCAACATGTGTGTCACCATCAGTGATGTCAACTAAATGAAATGCATTAAGAAGATAGCTCTTGCTGAAAGGCACTGAGGAGCAGTATACCACTCCAATTTTATTTATTTGAGTAGAAAGGCTATAATGTGCCTCAATCCCAGGGAAAACTTTGAAACAGCTTCTGGACCCATATTTGGCAGAAGAGCTGATGAGATGAAGATGGTAAGCTGGAGAATTTCCTCACCTGCTGCCCTGCCCGGAGACTGCACCACATCCCCCTGGCTGTGGTATTGGGCACAGGGAGCACCCACCTCAGGCTGGTTCACTCATTGCTTGCTAGGGACCCATGGCCAGAAAAAAATGTGCTAACACAATCTGGATGTTTACTCTCCTAAGAGGGCACCAATATTTTCAAGAGTAAGTCAGTAGATTAAGGCCTAGTGAGGAGGCTACCACTTACAGTAATGTTTAAGATGGTTATGCAGAGGAAACTGGGCAATAGAATGCAGAATGAAACATCCTAAGAGGCACAGAAGTATTGAGAGAAAGGGAGACTAGAAAGTAACTGCTCCCCAAAGTTACCTTGGGTTCCATCCAACCTTTGGCTTATTCTTGGTTTTCCATAATACTTCACTGAATTTAAGTGATTATTTATTTATTTAGGTTATAAAAGCCTTAAATATAAGAAAGACTTTATGGCTGAAAATTACATAGCTAATAATTGAGGGCACAAATCAGGTATAAATGACCTTTAAGATCTCTCCCAACTCTAAGCTCTAGCTTTTCTCCCAAGAAACATTTTCAATATTTACTAGAATCCTGCTGGAAGGCCCAAAGACTGGGCCAGATTTTGTGAATTCTGAGCAACACAGCACTCTACTGAAAAGAGAGAGCTTGGGACAACCTTTAAGTGAAGCCACATAGGCACCCATGTACTTTGCTAATGAGCATTGTTATTTCACTGGTTTTAAGGTAAGTATGATTTAGATCAAAACGCCTTGAAGAAACTTTGTAAATTACCACTTGGAGAGCTTTATAGTTCTCTTTCAAGAGCAGCTCCTGTCTTCACTGTAACAACTGTGCTTTTTAAAGAATACTCTGCTTGTAACTGCTCATGTCTAACATCACAGGCTCCTGTATCACTGTTGTAATATAATCAGTTCATGTTTATATCACTTTACAATTAACTTGAGGAAACAAGGAGCAGTTGGACCGCTAGAAATGAATTAAATCTGTAAGAAAATTTTCATCTTCAAGAAATTTATTCTGTAGTACATTTCCTTAGATTTCTGACATCAAAATTTTGAGAATACAAAAGGCACTGTTAGTTATCACTAGGGGAACACATTTAGAGAGAGTTTTTCAATTCAGTACTCACAAAAGAAATTTGACATATATTTAAACACTGCCAGTTTATCATTCTATAGTTATCACTAAGGATAAAATACATTGTGTTTTTAAACGGCAGAGTGTATTACAGAAATCAATTTTGCCTTTGTCTTCTGGGTACTGCAAATGCAAAGACCTTACTAAAGTAAACGATTTATATAATCCTCACAAAGCATTCTGGGGTCAACCAGATATATGAAGTTGTATGACATGTACTCACTCATTGGGTATGCGAATGTGAGGTTTGTGATGAGTGGCAGAATCATTCTCATGTCTGATCACCCCTCACACCTTTAACATCATTTGGAAAAGGCAGGGACAATGACCATATTGTGTAAGAATGGCTCAGGAATCACAATCACAGTGACGACATTCTCCAGTGTGCACATAGCAAGTTGCTTCATGGATATTTAAAAGTGTTACATCAAATTTTAATATATTACATGTAATTTTACTAGAATTTAAAGAAAAGAAAATGAAATAAAACTTAAGAATCTTTCTACTTTAGGTAAATGTTTTCTTCTTTTCCTAAAAAGTGATACTGTTTCCTCAGAGATTCTCCGGGCCTCTGGTTCGAAATAGAGGACTAAATGTTCCTTTATAGATGCCTCTTAGTAAATTCAAAGGAGATGTTCCCTAACATATACAAAAGAAAATAGAGTCATGACAGGCAGCGGAGAAGCTGATTCAGACAGGGGCAGCCACAAGCCAGGCAATTTGGTAGCAAATTTCTAGAAGATTACAGAGAGATGGGATCATACTGAGGAATAAATTAGATGGAGGACACCATATCACATATGCATAGAGTCATAAGTGCAGAATTCTCCCTGGGGTAAGGGGGATGCTTCCTCACTCAGAGGCTTGCATTGCATGTACAAACAGAACAAAAGGTGTAAGAAGGGACCCACGGACATGATTAGTTGAAGGGATATTGTCAGAACAGATGAATACACCTCACCTTTACATTTCTCTTTCCTGCTACCCTCCATCGGCAGTGTACAACATTCTTGGCCTCGTATGTTTATTCTCAGACTAAACTAAGACAACTACACTGTAAAACAATGGACTAACCTGTTGAGGTATGGAATTGGTGTAGGTGCCAAGGATGTAGCTCATAATTTTAGCCTGAGGACAGAGGCTGTTCCAGCTGGGGTATGGGTTGGGGTGGTCCAAGTTTAAGCATTTTCTCTGTCCCCAAGTGTCTCCATGGAAGGCTTCCTTCCAGCCAGCTCTTCCATTAATGGCAAGCACAACTCATACTTTTGGAGGTAATGCCATCCTTGCTGACTTCATTCATAAATACAAACTGACGTCTCCAGACAGTCAAATATTTGAAGAAATAAATGGCACAAGAGAAGGAGCAGCAAAAACAAGTGTCCCCCAACCCTCAAAACCAGAGAAATCGTAGACAGAGAATAATTTTAAAAATCATGCACTTGCTATTCATTCAACAAATGTTTGCTGAACATTCAGTTTGTCCCAAGCACTGCTGTAAGTACTTGGTCGTAGTGATGAAAACGAAGATCTCTTTTTCATGGAGCTTACATCTTAGTAGAAGAGCCAGACAACAAACAAATAATAAGCATAATAAATATGTCATTTAGGTAATATGGTAAAGATGAAAATAGAACACAGGAAGCAGTATGAAAGGTGAAATGAGTTACAGTTTTAATTAGAGAAGTCAGGAGAGGCATTGTTGAGAAGACACCATTGGAGCAAAGACTTGAGGCTAATGAGGGGCTAACTAAGATAAAAGAGTCTTTTAGAAAGATGGACTAGCTGGTGCAAAGACCCAACATAGGTGCATTCTGGTCCCTTTCAGTTAAGAAAGGATGTGCCACTCTGGCTACAATGGAGGGCAGAGGCAGAGTGATAGGGGAGGAAAAGATAACCTGGCCAGACCCTGCAAGGCTTTATATGTCGTTGTAAGGACTTTGGCTTTGACTGTGAGTGCAATGGGAAGTCCTTGCTGGACAAAGAGCAAAGAAAAGCATGATCTGATTTCCAATTTAAAAGGATCATGCTGGCTGCTGTTTGAAGGGGCAGGCAGGTGCAGGCAAAGTCCAGGCTAGAAGCCAGTTCAGAAACTCTTGCTGAAGTCCAGGTGAGACAGGAGGATGGATTGGAGTAGGGTGTCAGTAGCGAGAATGGAAAGAAGTGGTTGCATTTACAATGTATTTTGGAGATAGAAAGGCAGAAAGAAAATTATGCCTTTCCTAAGAGGCTACAGGGACCTGATGGAGAAAGTCCAAGCTTAGTAACCATGAGCTAATGGCAGACTGAAAATAACTTTATCAAATAATAACAACAATACTAATAATAATAATGACCCTCAAAGAGATGCAATAAGATCATAAAAGAAGACTTTCTGGAAATTAAAAAAATCCCCACAACTTTCATTGTTTCTAAAATTAAAAACTTACTAGACAAACTGAAAAAGAGAATCAGTTGCTAAGAGTACTAAAAGATAAATAAAAGAAATATCTTAATATGCAAAGAAAATCACAGAGATAGAAAATAATGAGAGAAGCATACAAACTTAGAAGATGAGTTCAAGAAGCCTAATCAAATGGTGGAAAATGTATAGATATGGTGAAGGTAGGAGAGTAAAAGTTAAGTAAGTTCTAGAAGAAAATTTCTCTTAGCTTAAAAAGAAAACAGTGAAAAAAAGACTTACTGTCATATATTAAAAAGATTTAAAAGACCCAGGTATAGTAAAAACAAAAAAAAAATGAAGGCTCTCATGTAGACATATCCTGATGAAATTTCTGAATTCCAAGAGTCATCAGAAAATCTTGTAGATTTCTATATTCAAAGGAAGGAAGACTAGCATCACATTGTCATTTGCTACACTGAGAGCTGAAAGGCATTCTTTTGAAAGACATGGACTGTGATCTAAGCTTTATATATGCTGATAAGATATTACAGGGCAAAGAGAAGTTATATTGCTCATGTACATTAACTGAAGAATATTGCTGAGGAAGGAAATTGCCAAAAATATAAAGAGCATGAATTCCATTCAATATATTGTATGACTAAGAAAAACTAGAATATGTTAGTAATATGATAAAGAAGGTAAATATTTCTTTTTTCAATAGGAGAAAACATCACTTAACTCTTAATCTTTTATCTATCATCTATCTGTCTATCTATCTATCTATCTATCTATCTATCTATCTATCTATCTATCTATCTATCTATCTACCAATTTGTTTATCTATCTGTCATTTACTTCACTGGATATTACTGAAAAGTTATAATGCGAGTGCCTGCCTCACTGGCTTGACACTTGACAACAGTACAGATGCTGGCAGGAAGAGACAACCCTTAAGGTTAGGAAACCCACTTCTACTTTCTGAAGGTATGTACTCAAAATAAGTCACTCATCACTATGAACAGGTAGAGAACCCCTATACCATGTAGATGTGATTAGTTTTTGCTTGCCCAGGGACAGGAAATACGTGTTACGAGTTAATGTTTCCTCTCTGTGCTAGTCAAGTGAATGCTGACATCACTTTCTCTATTTAAGGAGTCATCACTGTTTCTCAATTAGCTTATTGACACACTATACAAAATGTGTTTTATTTTCCTTTCTTTAGCTTTTGCTCTCCCAGCCTTTTAACAAAAAAAAGTGGCAAGAGCCTGTACAAACATTTGATGTTATTTTCAAGATTCAAATCCAAGAACTGTTGGTTTGCCAACATGCAGTAGTATTAATCAATAATACTTAGCTTTGTTTATGATATTTTTTGGGAAAGAGCTATAGTATGCAGTCATTCAGCTTCCAGTTTAAATAAAGAATGGAAGCAAATAAAATCATGTATAACTTCCTGCATCTCCACAATTTTCACCACACTGAGGTTCTGTACTTCTAACAATGATTATACAACTATCTCTGCCTTGTGAATCTTTCCAAGTCAAAAATTCTGTAACCTCTGAAACAGCAAGTGTCCAACCTTTTTGTTTGCATCATATTTCTGATTTCTGGATTTCTTTTTTTTTGACACAGTTAAGAGATTTACATATTCAAAATGGAATATTTGCAAGGTATTACTCTGGGTCTTTATTGTTCTCATGGAGAAAAATTTTAGTATGAAAAATAGTGGGACAACCAGACATGTGTGCCTCCTGATGTGATGCAATCTGAAATTCACAGCAACGCCTACAAAGTATTTGTGCCAAAAATGCTGAACTGAAGCAAATGAAGCATCTGGCTCTAACTTCCAGTTTACAGAAAGTGCGGGGGAAGGGAAAGAGTTTAATGGCGCTGTCTCCTCACACCTCACAGTACAGCCCTCTCACAGTCCTGCCTTTTCCTGCACCCTCAACTCCTTCCAGCTTATCCCTCTTCACTGGCCTTGCCTGGGAAAACCTTGCTTCCACTAAACCCACGTCTCCATCCTCTGGGCCAACTCCCTGCCGGGCCAACTCCCTGCCGACATCTGAGCAGCTCCTTATGGCTTTTAGAATTCACCCAGCCACGCTGGCTGGTATCATTTTGAATCTCTGACCACAAACCTCAAGTGATCCCTTGAGACTCTTGGGTCAGGCCGCTCTCCCCAAACCTCCAAAACCACTTCCTTACTCTCAGCTAATAGGCTCACTTTCCATTTCACTGAGAAAATAAAAAGCAGCTATTAGAGAACTTTCTCGTCTTCCTACCACAAAATCTATTCTCTGCCTTCATCTGTGTCAGAAATGCAGCCTTTCCTGCACAGGGGTGGATAAACTCACCTGCTTGGCACCTATCCAGAGCCAGCTTCTTCTTTTCATGCACTGGGACTCACTCATTCTCTCCAAGTGCTTGGAGACTTGGTTCCTGCAAAGTTCCCTCATTTTCATGGGTCAAATTTCCCCATACATCGGATCTACATCAAGAAGACTGTAATATCTCTTGTCCCTTAACCCTGATGCTATGCTCCACACCATGGCAAAATTCTAGGGAAGCTGCATCTAAATTCAATGTATCAGCTTCTTAGCCTCTCATTTTTCCTCCCTCGTCCCTCAAAAAAACATAAATTAAAGAAGATAATATAGTGAACCTCTATGACCTCACTGCCAAACTTCAGAAATAAAGCATTACAAACACAAAGAGCTCTTTTATATCTCTCCTGGATCAAACCCTTTCCCTCATGCCCTAACCCAGAAAGAACTAATGTGACCCAGGGAAAACCAAGCCACGCTGATTCCACACTGCAAAAAGCATAGTTGAAGATTATTCTCCTCTGAATTTATCACTGTATTTTCTTTCCCAAGCTGCTCCCAGCAGTGTCTGAACACGACGGGAATGCAGGTTCAGACACTTTTCTGTTTGATACAGGACTTCTCTCATAGGTGACTTTGGCTTAAGGACTTCTCATTGGCTTGGCTGCAACTTTCTTATATGACTGCTGCAGTCTGGGTCCTCTCTAACCTCTTCCCTCCCTTCCCTGTCTCCTTCCACAAGTGCCACCCTGCACTGAAAGGCTTTCCTGCTTACTCCTACTTCTCCCCCTTTGTTCTTCACATTTTCTCTAAAAACTTTCTCTAAAGTGTTTTTGTCATCTAGCCCCATCTTAGTGCCTGATTCTTGGAGAACCAAAGTATTGCAAACACCATCCTGATGTTCATGTTTATGATGTATTTTCATGTCTGTCTGATTGTCTTTTATATATTCATATATTATTCTTTCATGTTATTAATCTTTGGACGTAGCCTTCTGTAACTTGCCCTTTTTTGAACAATGATATTTGTTTAAGATTTATGTATGTTGAATTATGTAGCTCATGATTTATATTTACTGCTATATTAACATATTATATAAACATACTATAGTTTATTAGTTCATTCTCCTGTTAAGGCACATCTATGTTGTTCCAACTTTTTGCTATTGTAATGTTGCAATGAACACTCTTATCTACTTCCTTGGTACACTCCTGAGAGTTTATAGGAATTAAATGCTGAGTCATAGTGTGCGCAGCTTTGACTTGACATAATATTGTCAAATTGCTCTCGAATGTGGTTGTTTCAATTTTCACTTCCATAGCAGTGAATGAAATGTTCTTGCTCTCTATATTCTTGTTGTCTCTTGATAAAATAATATTTTTTTTCAGTTTTTACTAATGTAATGGCTAAAAAGTGTTTAGAATGGTTTTAATGTCCAATTTCCTGATTACTAGTGAGGTAGAACATCTTACTATGTGCTTGTTAGCCCTTTGGATGTTCTTTCCTTTGAAATATCTTTTTAAATCTTTTGCCCATTTCTCTAGTAGGTTGCTTTTCTTATTGACATTGGAACTCTTTATATATTCTGGATATCAATGTTTTGTCAGTTATATTTACTACAAATGCATTATTCCAGGCTGTGATGTGTCTTTTCACTTTTTTTTTTATGGTAGCTTTTGAATCACACGAGTTTAACATTTTAACGTAGGCATACATTTTGACTTTTCCTTTGTGGTCTCCCCCCACCCATACTTTTGATGTGCCTAGTTTTCGAAATTCTACTCTATCTTGAGATTGTAAATATTTTCTAGCAATTTCTTCTAGAGGATTTAAATTTTGCCTTTCACATTTAGGGTTTCAGCGTAGCTGGAACTAATTAATGTTTTGTGAGTATAGTTAAGTAACAATTCAATTTGTTTTTAATTAAATTTGAATACTTATTAACCAAACATCATGCTTTGAGAAGTCAAGTCTTTCCTTCCTGATTAGGAAAGTCTCATATCAACTATCTGTATATATTTAGATCTACTTACAAGCTCTTTATTTTGTTTATTAATTTGTTCATTGTGGCATCATTATTACACTTTTTAAAAAGTATTACAGTTTCATGACCTTTCCATCTATTTTTCTTCTTCGAAACAGTCTTGGCTTTTTTTTTGATTTTTGCATATTCATATAAATCAGTAGTTCTTAACCTTTTTTGAGGTACTGAACCCACCAGTTTCATATGCACATTCACCAAACCCTTCTTTAGGGATAAATAAAATACGATTTTTTCCCCAAATTCAAGACATAGGTATATGTTTTTTTACTGGTGCACAAAATGAGCCGTGCATGAACATCACCTTGGTCAAAGAACAAAACCAACAAAGTGCATGAACTCACAACAAATTATGGTATTACTTTATTCTGGCCTCCATGGCAGAGGCTCTGCCTCCATGGCAGAGGCTTCTCCGAACCCCAGAGACTGACTCATTGAACCCCTAGGGTTCGATAGATCCCAGGTTAAGAACCACTGATATAAATATAAAGTTATCGTGTTCCATGATAAAATCTTTTGGGAATTTGATTGGAATTGCATCAAAGTAGTCAATTAATATGAGGAAAATGACTGTCTTTACAAAACTGAGTTTTTTTATTCATGAACATGATTTATCTTTTTATTTATTCAGGCCTTTAATTTCTTTTAATAGAGTTTATAATTTATTCCTAAATGTTTTATGCTTTTTTGTTGCAATTTCAAATGGTGTTTTGAAATTTTTCATTTTCTCATTCTTTTGTGTTGAAATCTTACCGATTTTTTGTATATTGATCCTATATATAGCAGTACTGATTTTCTCTCTTGTAGAGTAAAATACATATTCTTTCAGTTTTTCTATGTGGATAATTATGTCATCTGTGAATAATAACAGTTTTATTTCTCTTCCTAGTCCATATGCTCTTGTTAACACCTCTAGTATCAATCACCACTTAATCAGACTTTAATTCTCATCAATCCACTGAAATGAAACTGTTTTTAATCAGAGGCATGAGCAGCCTTCATGTTGCCAAATCCAGTGGTTAAATCTCAATCCTTAGCTTAACCAACCTTAGTATCATTCAGTACCTATGCCCTCCTTTTTTTGAAATGCTTTTTTCACTTCTCTCTGGAACAACATCTTCTCTTGGTTCCCTCCTACATCTTTGTTGTCTATTCTTGGGCTTTCTTGCTGGTTCCTGCTCATTTCCCAGTCAATTTGGGATGGCTCAGTCCTCGGTCCTTCAACCTTTTTCCTTTCCTGTTTGCTCTCACTCTCTAGGTGATCACATTCAGCCACGCATGTTGATAACTCAAAGTTACATCCTTAGCACCAGTCTCTCTAGAACTCTACACCCTTTTATGCAGGATTCAACTCAACATCTTTTCTTGGAAGTCTAACAGATACTTTAAGCTAAACATATTCAAAACACACATTTTTCTTCTACTTCCCCCCTAAAAGACCCTTCCCAGTATTCCCCATGTTGGTAAAAGTCATCTACATTTATCTGTTGCTGAGATCAAAACCGAGGTGTCAGTTTGGGTTTCTTTTTTTCTCACACCCAACATTCAGATTAGTTACAGGTCCATTTGGCTCTGTCCTCAAAATGTATTACAGATCTACCCACTTGTCATCACTTCTGTTGCTGCTGCCTTGGCTGAGTGACTAATGTTTTTTTTCTTAGCTACCTATCTGGTTTCCCTGCTTCCACCTTGCCCCACTACAATCCTTTCCTCACAGCAGTTGGGATGATATTTTTCTTTTTTAGAAAAGGACATATGACCTGGTCATTTTCTTGTTCAAAATTTGCTGGTGACTTTTTATCATACTTAGAATATAATCCAATGCCTTAATTTGGCCTAAAAGATTTCATATGAATGGACCCTTGGCTGCTTTCTGACCTCATCTTCTACTATTCCTTTATCTATTCGACCCAAGCCATACTGACCTTTTAGCTACTCTTCAAACTTAGCAAAATAGTGTCTACCTCAAGGCCATTCTCCTTCCTACTTCTTCTGCATGGAATGTTCTTTTCCTTCCAGATTTTTGCATGAATCTCTTTCTCACTTAATTTTAGATATTTACTCAAATATTAACAGAGAGGACCTCCTTGACCACTTTATAGAAAATTTCTGTCCCCCTTTTCACTTCCTCTTAACTTGCTTTATTTCGGGTTTTCTTCATAGTACACACCACTCTCTCACCTATATTTTACAAAGTTATTTATTTTTTCCTCAACCAGACTGTAAATTCCCTGAGGGAAGGGGTTTTCTGTACCTGTTCTGCTGCATTACTAGTGTGGAGGGAAGTGCCTGGAACACAGTAGGGGCTCAATAAATTTTTTTGAAGGAATGAATGAGCATGTCATTGGAGACTTATGAAAATATCTACAACCCTTAACAGTTGGCTCAGCAGTAGAGTGTCAGCCCGACATGTGGATATCCTAGGTTCGATTCCCGTTCAGGGCACATAAGAGAAGAAACCATCTGCTTCTTCACCCCTCCCCCTCCTCCTTCTCTCTCTCTCTCTCTCTCTCTCTCTCTCTTACCCTCCTGTAGCCATAGCTCAAATGGTTAAAGCAAAGTTGACCCCATAGTGCTAAGGATGGCTCCACAGCCTTGTCTGTAGTGCTAAAATAGGTATGTTGCTGGGCATCGGAGCAGTGACCCCAGATGGGCAGGGTATCGCCAGGGAAGGGGCTTTCAGGTGGATCCCAGTCAGGGTGCATGCAAGAGTCTGTCTTTATGCCTTCTCACTTCTCACTTAATAGAAAAAGAAGAAAGAAAAGAAAGAAAGAAAGAGAGAGAAGAAAGAAAGAAAGGAAGGAAGGAAGGAAGGAAGGAAGGAAGGAAGGAAGAAAGAAAGAAAGAAAGAAAGAAAGAAAGAAAGAAAGAAAGAAAGAAAGAAAGAAAGAAAGAAAGAAAATATCTATAGTTTCTTTCTTTGGATCTGTTTGCCTTTTGTCCTTATGTCAAAATTAGAGTAGAACGATTTTTTGTCCATATATATTCATAGCAAAATTCTCACCTGTTTTAGTAAACCACCTTCCTTTAGCTGTGATCAGATAACTATTATCTCTTTGTTCATAGCACATTTTACCTTTGAAGTCCAATCTGCTCCATCACAACCCCTTTAATTCAGCATTTTATTTTATATCAAGCACTTTGACTAGAACAAAATAATGTTTACACAATGGTCAAATTAGGTGGCACACATGTGGTTGTCTAGAACGTGATCTTGAAGAAAATATAATCTATAAAATAACCTCATTTCTAAGAGTGTTAAGACCACAGAACTGAGAATCCAAGCTGTGGGAAAGCAGTGAGGAGGTATTTATTTTTGGCTCTGATTTAGTTGTCTGAGGCCTATGCTCTCTGCTGCTAAAAGAAAAATTTCCATCCAGGTGGTCTTTTTATTTTATGGAGTTATGTCTTGAGTATTGG
Organism: Rhynchonycteris naso; assembly: GCA_037038555.1. Taxonomy (NCBI): domain Eukaryota; kingdom Metazoa; phylum Chordata; class Mammalia; order Chiroptera; family Emballonuridae; genus Rhynchonycteris; species Rhynchonycteris naso. The sequence continues at coordinate 110,484,632 of CM072998.1, read as the reverse complement.
TTGCTTGTAATCATATTATAGTTGGCTTGCATAGTTACTCATATTACAACTAAAATGGGCAGAAAATTGTGCTTTGGTTCCTGCACACACAGTTTACCTCCTAAAACATATCTCATCATCATCGTGAGCCCGCTGTGTTGGAGAGAAAGCCTTATACTTGCCGTGAGTGACAGCTCAGCGTCTTTAGGATTAATGCGATGTGGTGCCTAGGGAGTGGTGGCTCTGGGTATGGGGCATGAGCTATTGTAATTATGAATGTTTTGTTAAACATGTGTTGTTAATTTTTACCATCTATAAATGATTGAAAAGGCTGTTGCATATAGATAAATGTTCAAACTACTTCTCTCTATGTAAATGTTTTTATGGTGGCTCCGTGTACAGGTCTCTGTGCTACCCTCTGGATCCCTGCTTACCTATGCCATGATGGTGTCACTTATTTCCCTGACCACTGTTTTCACCTGGGGCATCTGCTGCTGGTCTCTTACCTGGGATGGGTGGCCTCTCTCTGCTGAAGAACCCCATTTGAGTTTCAGTGCCTCATCGGTCTCCCTGGTGTTGATGTCACTTTGTTCTTGGTATAACAACTTCAAGGAAGTTTCCTGATCCTATTCTCAACCACCTTGCTCAACAACCTAGAGTCATACAGGGACTTCTGCATCTTTTACACACTGCCTGGAAACCAGGCCCACTCAGACTTTCAGTTTAATAAGCAATCTCCTGGGCTGCCTCTGGAGGTGGGGGACTTAGTGCACCTGGAGATGTAGTCTCTTTTCTAAAGCTACAAAGTTAGCATAGGGCAAAGAATCTTTGTGCTTTTGCCTTTCCCCTTAGGACGGAGGCTTGGGCGTGGGTGACATCAATGGGAAGTTGATACATATCTGAAAGTTTACCCCAATCTCTTCCTCTTTCTTCCTCCTTTCACACTCCACTTGGGATTTCTTTCCTTTCCTTCTGACAGTGACTTTTCTGCATCAGAACCTCGGGTCCCTTGCAAAAGAAGCCAGATTTCTGATTATAGAGGACCCCCCAAATCTTATCATGTTACATTCGAAAAGCAATAGTATTAAAAATATTTAGTTGTATTCTATTAAAACACAGTGTTCGGGGTTATGACAATTTAGCCTCTGCTCTACATAAAGTGCCGCTAATAAAACTGCATCAAAGGGCTACTGTGAGAGTTGAAATGAATAGGCCAGTGGACACCATCTAGGAGAAGGCCCAGCTCGTAGAAATTGGCTCAGAGCTGGCTCATTGCCTTGCTCTCTCTCCTTAGATGAGTATGGGATGTTATTTTTTTCCCATTAGAGCTTGCATTGTTTTAATTATGGATTTTTTAAAAACGTGTGTTATTAATTCCTTTATATGAATAGTTAAAAAGACTGCCTCTTTATGCACTTAGTTAAAAGCTTTTCATTCTTAATGTAAGTTCTATCAAAGAAAATGTTTGAAAGGATTGTGTGCAGATGTCCAGAAGTTATTACTGCTTAAGTAAACTGATACTCAGTGTTCTTAAAATCCGCAGGCATATGATCATCATCTCAACAATTGCCGCAATTTTTTATCAGTTGGGAAAATAAACGCCATATTTTCAATATGGAAAAAAACTGAAAGAGAAGTTATGTGCTTTCCCTCAAATTATAGGAAATTAAATATTAGAACAGAGTCTGTTTCACTGATTTATAATCTGATCTTTTTGTACTTTGCTTGTATAAAAAGAATATTAAATTTGGTCTATGTTTAAACTAAATATGAAAGTAGATCATTTTTAATTATTTTATAATTTAAGGATGGTTAAAGCTTATTTTGAATTTGATATTCAACAAAAGCAAAAAAATCAGCAGCTATCACAAAGTGGTAGTGCTAGACACAATTTCTAGGATTTGTACTCACCCACTTCTTCCAGCACTTAGTAAAAAACAATTCAAACTTAATGCAAGCTACCAAAGAAAATGTTGGAAAAAGAATTGTGTACAGAAGATGCCAGAAAGCTGTTAGGAATAGCTCCAGGAAAATTAAAAGCAAACCTCCAGAGATGGTAGAGTTTGGGATACAATTAATCAAAACCAGACACTGAGATTCCCTATGTGATTTGATTGTTTTCTGTTCAGTGTGAGTGAACAGAGCTGAGAAGATAATTATGGTGTCTTTCTAATTTGGGCAGGAAAGAATACTTACTGGTAGTTCTATATTTTAAAGGTAGGTCAGACCTTGAGGTAAAGATTCCGTATTATTGCATCACCTGCAGCATAAAGCAGAAATTGAATTTCAATGATTAGGGTGGATCCCTGTTGAATAATTCAATATTTATTTATTAGTCAGTTATGTGTCCATTCCTGCAATAGACACCAGGCTAAGTGGTGAGGATATCAAATAAGACACAAGTTCTTACTCTAAGGGTGAGTTTCTGTGTGGGCAAAGATTATCTGGAAATAAGATGAGGTTAGGACATTAAAAGAGGACTTCACTGACTTACCATCTTTTACTAACTGTGGCCTCTGATTTTGTAGAGAGGATTATGGATAATTTTCTTTTTCCGAAGTGAAAAGGAGGGGGCGACAGACAGACTCCCGCATGTGCCCAACTGGGATCCACCTGGCATGCCCACCAGGGGGAGATGTTCTGCTCATCTGAGGCATTGTTCTGCTGCAACCAGAACCATTCTAGCGCCTGAGGTGGAGCCCATGGAACCATCTTCAGCCCCGGGGCCGACTTTGCTCCAATGGAGCCTTGACTATGGGAGTGGAAGAGAGAGATAGAGAGAAAGAAGAGGGGGAAGAGTGGAGAAGCAAATGGGCCCTTCTCCTGTGTGCCCTGGCCCGGAATTGAACCCAGGACTTCCACACACCAGGCTGACATTCTACTGCTGAGCCAACCAGCCAGGGCCAGGATTTTTGATAATTTAGGAGGAAAATCTGAACCAAGCAGTATAGTGGGCACCTTCAAGGTCCAAATCAGAATAACTCCCATTTAAAGATGTTGAATCAGGTAAGCAGAGGACAATGTGAGTAGTCATGTAACCTGCATTCATACTTCAACTGGAATAACTTCTGGAGAAAAAAGTAGAACATAACCTAGACTCACCACTTTATATTTCTTGCTCATGAAAGAACATAGCATTAAAATATTCCTCATACTAAGACAGCAAGAGCTACAAAAGAACACTTATTATGGTGCATTTGGGGAACATTACAAGGTTGGAAGCATCTACCGATAATATATAACATTTATTTTGTTTTGTCTTAGCGAAAACATCTTCTGAGACTTCCTTTGGTTTCTGACTAGCAGTTTGGTCAAAAGGCAAGTATGAGAATACATGTGTGACAGAATTCTGTAAGGAAAAATCATGAATGTGGACTTATAAAATGTCATAAATTCCTTACTCATCCATTCATCTACCTATTCATCAATTCATTCATTAAATATTTATCAAACCTCTTTTCCATTTCAAGTATTATGCCTACTTATTCAGTGAACAAGATAGACACACTCTATCTTAAGAAGTATATAGTGCTGTTTCTTTGGTTATTGGACTAGATAAGATGGAAGAAAGGGTATTATGGACCCCTATTTTCTCAAAGTCCATCTACCAGGGTAGATATAGAATTATAATTTAATATTCAAAAAAATATTCTTGTTCTTTGCCTTGCTCCAGCTTGCTTTGTGAGAACTCACTGTCACCCCTTAAGAGTTCTACGCAGTCTCAGGAGTTGCACTTGTCCTGTATGGAATTTACAATTTTCCTTCTCTTCTGCAGATTACAGTGACAGAGTCCTCTATTTCTTCTGAAGTTAATAAGAGCATCTCTGTTGCCTACACTTTTCCTCATACCTTCTACAATGACACACCCCTCTCTCTACCATGATTTCCTTCTTATTTCTCTGAGAAACTAGAAGCCATTGTAAGTGAATTCCTCCATCTCTTCCAAAATAAACCTACCAGTCCTCAGCACTGCTCTAAAGGATGAACTCACCCTATTGTTATTTAAAGTCAACTTTTCTACTGGAGTTTTGAGTTCTGTCTTTTCACCCCTTTCCATCTACTCAGAAACTTGGTTCCAGTAATTATTCTTTCTTTCACCTGCTCTCTCTCCTATACTTATTCCTCTCACCTCCATCACTCCCACTTGTAGGAAAGCAGAATGCATATAAAGTGCTCAAGGCAGAGACTGTGCACAGCAAAGGCTCAATGTATATTTTCTGTTAGTATTATTATTGCCACCATCATCTTCTTTTTCAGGGTAATCTATGCTGAGCTTTGTCACAGTGGTAAGTATCAAGACTTCCATATTAAAATAAATTCACTCCAAAGATTATCACCAGGGCCAACATTTGAGTACTCAAGGGTGATAAGAATTAAAATCAGGCTCTTAGTATTTTCTATTTTTATGTAAATAAAGATAAGAAGACAGAATGAGCTGACACCACAAGATGTCTATGCTTTCATGGTGGTGATTGGGGAGACCACAACAGAAAAGATGTAATATATTGCACTCAGAATAAGTTATTTGGAGGAATCTCAAAAATACAAGTAGGAAAATAGCTCAAAAATTTTAGCTGACTATAAGAAAGGTTATTAGTTACTATTTTGATTCATTATGGAGTGTTTGGATAAGATATAGCTTTACTCTTCATATAGCTGCTCTAAATGACAAGAGCATGCAGAATTTTTTTTTTTTTTTACAGTGACAGAGAGAGAGTCAGAGAGAGGGATAGACAGGGACAGACAGACAGGATTGGAGACAGGTGAGAAGCATCAATCATCAGTGTTTCGTTGCCATCATAACACCTTAGTTGTTCATTGATTGCTTTCTCACATGTGCCTTGACCGCGGGTCTTCAGCAGACCGAGAAACTCCTTGCTGGAGCCAGCGACCTTGGGTCCAAGCTGACAAGCTTTTTGCTCAAGCCAGATGGTCCCGCGCTCAAGCTGGCAAGCTCGGGGTCTCGAAACTGGGTCCTCCACATCCGAGTCCGATGCTCTATCCACTGCGTCACCGCCTGGTCAGGCCAGAATTGTTTTTATATAACAAGAGGATATATTATTGGGTTCTCATTGTTATTTACATGGCTAGTTCTTAAAAGTTTACTGTTTTGGAGAAAGATAATTTGTCTTCCATGATTTATACTTAATTTTTATTTGAGAGTGATATCTCAATAATCCTAGTTCTTGTATGTTAAGAGCTTTGGAACCCACGTGGAATCTGTTAGAAGGCATACCGAAACCTTACACAGGCAAGCTACAAGAGAACTCACCCAGTGGCAAGACTGATTTTTTTAATATTGATTTTAATCTATTATGTTTACATAGATTCTAGTGTTGTTCTAAATGCATCCCCCCTCCCTTATAAAGACTAATTCTTATAGTGGATATTTTTATTTTTGCAGTTCAGTGTCTAGTCTCCTTTTTTTTTGTGAAAACAACATGCCAACTGTGCTTTGGAAAATAACTACTCTCTTATTGAATACAGTCAATAGTGACAGCTGTCTTTCCCTGGACAATGGGTGGGCACATGGCCTAAGTTTGATGGGTCTGATACCATATTCCTAGAACTAAAGTCCCGGGGAATGTATTCAATGTAGACTTATCCCAGAAGTGACCTGCAGAAGAGATTGACTCTTCATTCCTGCTGTCTCAGTGCCCAGAATAGTTCTGGTTTCAGAGCTTCGTTTATTTAGATTTTCCGTTAGCTTCATGAGCTCCTTAACTTCAGTCCAATGTTTTTTTCTTCTCCATTAAAAGCTCAAAATGATTTATGTTGTTTGCACACAAAGAACAATTATATATCCCCACCCCAAGTGCCTGCTATATCACCATGTTTATGGGGATATGACCACCTCCTGATGAAATGACATTTCTGTTGGGTCCAATTTGAGAGGTGAGAATAAAGGCAATTCTTATGACTTCTGTCTGTGTTGGAACATGAGTTTATCCTGTCATGAAAGTTACCAAGAACTACACCCTTTGGTCACTGAAGAGTTTGAGAATGAGAGTAAGAGAATTTGGCAAAAGGGTAGGCAGAAGGTCAGGGCCTTGGACAAACCAGTTGGTATTAAAGAATGTGCTTCAGACTCACTAAAAAATTGAAATTCACTGCTAAGGCCAAAACAAGAAAAAATTTAGAGTGATGGACATAACATTACAGCTTAGGAGAGACAATGCTACCTAAGGCCTCCTCATGTTCATCAAGTAATGGATTAAAGGAAGCAAGATCAACTCAAGATTGAACCATTTGGAGATGGTAGGGTAATAAGCAGTATGATTTGGAAGACTCACATAACACCAGTTTCAAAACCTAGGTTCAAAATTTGGGTACTTCTTCTTATAATTATGAAGCCTCAGAGGAGTCCTTAAGGGGTAAGATAAATGTATCTTCCTCTGGGATGTCTCCCCAGCATGCCCTCTTTTACATTTCCCCTCCCTATGATGGTTTTGATGCCCTTAGTATATGCCCCATGATAACCTCTACTTTTTTTTATTGTGGTGCCTGTCCACTTCTTGTTATTTGTCTCCTCAATCACTCTTTCAGCTTCACTTAAAAGCAACCTTGTTTTCTTGTTCATCTTTAAAGCCCTCAGTGTCAAGCATGGTAACTGACACTTAATAAAATTGTGTTAGCCTGACCAAACGGTGGCACAGTGGATAGAGCAATGGACTGGGACTAGGATGCAGAGGATTCAGGTTCAAAACCAGAGGTCACTGGCTTGAGTGTGGGGTCATCCGGCTTGAAGGAGAACTCACCAGCTTGAGCACAGTGTCGCTGACTTGAGCGTGGGATCATAGACATGACCCCATGGTTGCGGACTTGAGCCCAAAGGTCACTGACATGAAGCCCAAGGTCGTTGGCTTGAGCAAGGGGTCACTCACTCTGCTGTAGTCCCCTGGTCAAGGCACATATGAGAAAGCTATCAATGAACAACTAAGGAGACTAAGAAGCCACAATGAAGAATTGATGCTTCTCATCTCCTTCCTGTCTGTCCGTCCCTATCTGTCCCTCTCTCTGTCTCTCTTTTTGTCTCTGTCACACAAAAAGATTGTGTTGAATGTTGAACAAGCAAAATGGAGGCTAAGTAGTTATACTCAGAGAGGTAGAAGGAGATTCTGTGAATAGCGAGGCAAGGAAAAGTCTTTTTTATATATTGTCATGTGACATTAAGTAATGTGTTTGTGAAGTACTAGATCTGAGCTCAGTTCTAAATGATAAAAATAAGAGGTCTCTGGGAGTAATTATAGAATTTTAAATAAAGTAAAACATCTCTAAAGCATGTTAAATCTTTTTACAAGGGGCATTTTTTGTTATTCTGACCAATCAGTTAATATATGTAGAAAAATGTTTCACTTCAGAATGTCATATAGCACTTTTAATAACACTTATTAAAGTGCCTTACACAAAACAGTTTTTCAGCAGCTATTTGTTGATGGAGTAAACATATTAAGAAAAATGTGTCTCTTTTTAAGACTAAAAATATCTATCTACTCCTTATTCAATTATACAGTAATTCATTTTGAAGCAAAAGGTTAAATGAGAATATTAAAAAACATACATTTTTCCAGACATAAACTTTGGGTCATACCTTATTCTTGTTCTTACAGCCAATGTGGTTTGGATTTTGAACTGAATTGCAGCACATTTTATCACCTGACACAAAGTTTAATAAAGAACCTTTGATAATCTTAACTGCACACAATCCCTGCATTAAGGTCTTAACCTACACAAAAGAATATTTCCACTACCCAATGAGAAAAGGTCACTTTCTTCCTCTTGCTAGAAAATAAAAGCTTGAAATGGTAGACCCTGCCAACAGCCTTCTGTCTCTATAAATCACCATAGACAGTTACTCCTTGCAAAACAGGTTTCATTCAATATTTATGTAAGCTGCCCATGACCTTGAATGAAAGCAAGGGTTAGGAGAGACAGTGTTCTTATTGTTAGACATAACACTCCTTTATTTTATCAAATGTTATTTACTTGGGTCATATGTGATTTTTACTTTTTTGAGTGGGATAAAAGTTGTTTAGTTTGGAGCTAGGCTACAGGAAAGTATGACATTTCTCTTTTAGAATCAATACTATTTTATCTTTGTACTTTAGAAAATCTCTTTAAATAAGCAAAGAGGAATACCAGCAGAATGAATGTGGATAAACTGTAACATTAAAATGCCCTCTGACCATTCACAAAGCTGATTCTGGAGAGAATCATGAAAGCAGGTGGAAGAGACCAGGTGCTGCAAAGGTAGGGATACAGGTTGCTGTGCTTGACGAAGATGTGCTTGTCTCCTGCTTTACAGCTCCAAAGAAAATCTGTTAGTAAGGATAGGCAGGGAAATAGTAACAGTAGGATTTTAGCTCGGCCTATAGAATGAATTAGCTGTGTGACCTTGGGCAATTAAGGTCTCTGAACTCTTCATTATGCATAAGATGAAATATAGAGTCATTACTTCGGTTACATGGATTATAAGGCTTCTACTACCATTCCTGCCTACCACTCTTTTCCAAGTACTCTAATTGCCAGTTACATTCGACTCCACATCCCCTCCTTTTATCTTTATAGTACTCTCTGAAATGTCTTGTTCATGTGTTTAGTTTTCTTCACCAGGATGTAGGTTGCATATCAGAAAGGATCTTAGGTATTGCTTTTATTATGTACCAGACACTAGAACAATGCCAGGAAATTAATTGGTACATAAAAAAATAAACTGTGAATGACTTCTGGGTATATGCCCCAAACAAAACAAATTTGTACACCAGTGTTCATAACAACATTATTCACAACAAGCAAACACTTCAAGTGTTTATCCATGGGTGAATGGATAAATAAAATATAACCTACACATACAATGGAGTATTGTTCAACCTTTAAGAGGAAGGAAAATCTGACACAAGCTACCACATGGACGAACCTTGAGGACACTATGCTTAGTGAAATAAACTAGACACAAACGAACAAAAACTGTAAGATTCCACTCATTAGAAGTTCCTAAAGTAGTCAAATTCATAGAGACAGACAGAAAGTAGGTTGGTGGTTGCCAGGAGCTAAGGAGGGGGGAATGAGTAGCTCACATTTAACAAATACAGAGATATATTTAGGAAGATAAAAAAGACACAGAGAGGGATGATAGTGATGGTTGCACAACAATGTGAGAGTACTTAATGCCACCTGTCTTCTTAAAAGTGGTTAAAATGGTAAAGTTTATGTTATGTGTATTTCACAATAAAAAATTTTTAAATAATTTAATCAATCAGTGTGGAGATTCTCCATGTAAATGGTTCTCGTTTCCTGGAACACTGTCTCCTGCCCTGTTCCTCTGTATCCCTTCACCTAGCCAACTCCCAGTTGCCAATCAGCTCTCAGTTTTAGATCAAGATTTCTCACCTGCACACTGTTGACATTTTGGACTGAATAATTATTTCCTGCAGGAGGCTGTCCTGCAGGTGAGACTGAAAGAGGTTTAGCAGCATCTCTGGTTTCTACCCACTAGAGGCCAGTAGCATGTTCCCACCCACTATCTCAAATGTAACCATCAAAGATGGCTCCAGACACTAGAAAATGTCCAGAGGTGGCTGCTAAGGGCATAATTGCCACTGGTTGAAAATCATTGGCTAAGCTGGTGCTCATCTTTCTGGAAGTTCCAGCTGAGAGCTTCTCTTTGCACTTTTTCTACCATACTGCCCCTATTCTGTTCTATTTTCCCTCATCATGGCACTTACTGAGTACTAATTATACTGTTTCTACCACTAGACTCGTAACTACAGTACCTAACACAGTCCCTGGAATGTTATTGCTCAATATGTGTGTCTGCGTGCATGTGTGTGTGTGTGTGTGTGTGTGTATTATTTATTTATATTCAACTTCCTTATCTTCAAAACATATACGATACCTGATTGCTTCTAGAAATTATGTAAACATCATTTATTAAGAGAAGCACTCTTTTTTTATTATTATTAATTCTAATGGGGTGACACCAATAAATCAGGGTACATATGTATAATGAAAACATCTCCAGGTTATCTTATCATTCAATTGTGTTGCATACCCGTCACCCAAAGTCAAATTGTCCTCTGTCACCTTCAATCTGGTTTTCCCTGTGTCCCTCCCCTCCTCCCTATCCCAACCTTCCCTTCCTCCCCCCACCCCGTAACCACCACTCTGTTGTCCATGTCTCATAGACTCACTTTTATGTCCCACCTATGTATGAATTCATGCTGTTCTCAGTTTTTCTTTTTTTCTGATTTACTTATTTCACTCCGTATAATGTTATCAAGGACCATCCATTTTCTTATAAATGATCCGATGTCATCATTTCTTAGGGCTGAGTACTATTCCATAGTATATATGTACCATAGCTTTTTAATCCACTCGTCTTTTGATGGACACTTGGGCTGTTTCCAGATTTTCGCTATTGTGAACAATACTGCCAGGAACATGGGGGCGCATTTCTTCTTTTCGAACAGTGCTATGGTGTTCTTAGAGTATATTCCTATAAGTGGAATAGCTGGGTCAAAAGGCAGTTCGATTTTTAATTTTTGAGGAATCCCCAAACTGTTTTCCACAGTGGCTGCATTCCCACCAGTCTGCATTCCCACCAGCAGTGCAGAAGGGTTCCCTTTTCTCCACATCCTCGCCAGCACGTATTCTGTGTTGTTTTGCTGATGAGTGCCATTCTGTCTGGTGTGAGGTGATATCTCATTGTGGTTTCAATTTGCATTTCTCTAATGATTAGTGATGTTGAGCATTTTTTTATAAGCCTATTGACCATCTGTATATCCTCTTTGGAGAAATTTCTATTCATTTCTTTTGCCCATTTATTGATGGGATTGTTTGTCTTCCTGGTGTTGAGTTTTATAAGTTCTTTATAAATTTTAGTTATTAACCCCTTATCAGATGTGCTGTCGAATATGTTCTCCCATGGTGTGGTTTCTCTTTTAATTTTGTTCTTATTGTCTTTAGCTGTGCAAAACTTTTTAGTTTGATATAGTCCCATTTGTTTACTTGCCTTTTATTCATTTGCCCGTAGAGATAAATCGGCAAATATATTGCTGCTACAGATGTCGGAGAGCTTGCTGCCTATGTTTTCTTTTAAGATGCTTATGGTTTCGCCTGACCTGTGGTGGCGCAGTGGATAAAGCGTCGACCTGGGAACACTGAGGTCGCCAGTTCAAAACCCTGCACTGGTCTGGTCAAGGCACGTATGGGAGTTGATGCTTCTAGCTCCTCCCCCCTTTCTTTCTCTCTCTCTCTCTCTCTCTCTCTCTCTCTCTCTCTCTCACACTCTGTGTCTCCTCTCTAAAAATTAAAAAAAAAAAAAAAAAGATGCTTATGGTTTCACGGCTTACGTTTAAGTCTTTTTTCCATTTTGAGTTTGTTTTTGTGAATGGTGTAAGTTGATGGTCTAGTTTCATTCTTTTGCACGTAGATGTCCAATTTCCCCAACACCATTTGTTAAAGAGGCTGTCTTTACTCCATTGTATGTTCTTCCCTCCTTTGTCAAATATCAGTTGTCCATAAAGCTGTGGGTTTATTTCTGGGTCCTCTGTTCTGTTCCATTGATCTATGTGCCTGTTCTTATGCCAGTACCAGGCTATCTTGAGTATAATGGCCTTGTAGTAAACCTGATATCTGGAAGAGTGATACCTTCTGCTTTATTTTTTCTTTTTAAGATTGCTGAGGCTATTCATGTTCTTTTTTGGTTCCATATAAATTTTCGGAATATGTGTTCTATATCTTTGAAGTATGTCATTGGTATTTTAATAGGTATTGCATTGAATTTATAAATTGCTTTGGGTAATATAGACATTTTAATGATGTTTATTCTTCCTAGCCATGAGCACGGTATATGCTTCCACTTGTTTGTATCTTCCTTGATTTCTTTTATCAATGTTTTATAATTTTCCGAGTACAAGTCCTTGACCTCTTTGGTTAAATTTACTCCTAGGTACTTTATTTTTTTGGCTTCAATAGTGAAGGGGATTGTTTCCTTAATTTCTTTTGCTGACAGTTCATTGTGTGTATATAGAAATACCTCTGATTTCTGAGTATTAATTTTATATCCTGCCACCTTGCTGAATTCATTTATAAGGTTCAGTAGTTTTTTGTCTGAGACTTTAGGGTTTTCAATATACAATATCATATCATCTGCAAATAGTGACAGTTTTACTTCTTCTCTTCCAATTTGGATGCCTTTTATTTCTTCTTCTTGTCTGATTGCTGTAGCTAGGACTTCCAGAACTATGTTTAATAAGAGTAGTGAAAGGGGGCATCCCTACCTGGTTCCTGATCTTAAGGGGATTGCTTTTAATTTTTGTCCATTTAGTATGATGTTTACTGTGGGTTTGTCGTAGATGGCCTTTATCATGTTAAGGAATGTTTCCTGTATTCTCATGTTACTGAGAATTTTAGGCATGAATGGGTGCTTGATTTTATCAAATTTCTTTTCTGCATCTATTGAAATTATCCTGTGATTTTTGTTCTTCCTTTTGTTTATGTGATGAATCACATTGATTGATTTGCGAATATTGAACCAGCCTTGCCTCTACAGAATAAATCCCACTTGATCATAGTGTATGATTTTTTTCATATATTGCTGGATCCGGTTGGCTAATATTTTGTTGAGAATTTTAGCATCTAAATTCATCAGGGATATAGGCCTATAATTTTTTTTCTTTGTTTTGTCTTTGCCCGGTTTTGGGATCAGAATTATGCTCGCCAAATAAAAGGAGTTTGGAAGTCTTTCTTCGTCTTGAATTTTTTGAAATAGCTTGAGGAGGATAGGAGTTAGTTCTTCTTTGACTTTTTGATAGAATTCACTTGTGAAGCCATCAGGCCCAGGACTTTTCTTTTTTGGGAGTTTTTTGATAACTGTTTCGATCTCATTTGTTGTAATTGGTCTGTTTAGGTGTTTTGACTCTTTTAGATTGATTTTTGGAAGGTTATATGATTCAAGAAATTTGTCCATTTCACCAAGATTGTCTAATTTTTTGGCATATAGTTCTTCATAGTATTTTCTTACAATGCTTTGTATTTGTTGTGTCAGTTGTTATTCCTCCACTGTCCTTTCTAATTTTATTTATTTGAGTCCTCTCTATTTTTTTTTGGTGAGTCTAGTTAAAGGTTCATCAATCTTGTTTACCTTTTCAAAGAACCAGCTTCTGGTTTCATTGATCCTCTGTATTGTTTCCTTAGCCTCTATGTCATTTATATCTGCTCTGATCTTTATTATTTCCTTCCTTCTACTTGTCCTGGGTTTTATTTGCTGTTGTTTTTCTAGTTTTTTTAAATGCAGGGTCAAGTTGCTTATTTGAGCTTTTTCTAGCTTCTTATGATATGCCTGTAGTGCAATGTACTTCCCTCTCAGAACTGCTTTTGCTGTGTCCCATAAATTTTGAGTTGATGTATGCTCATTATCATTGGTTTCTAGAAACATTTTTATTTATTTTTTTATCTCATTGTTAATCCATTCATTATTTAATATCATGCTATTTAGTTTCCAAGTTTTGAGTATTTTTCAGTTTTTCTTTTGTGGTTAATTTCTAGTTTCATGGCATTGTGATCAGAGAAAATGCTTGATATGATTTCTATCTTCTTAAATTTATTGAGACCATTTTTGTGTTCTAACATGTGGTCTATTCTAGAAAACATACCATGAGCGCTGGAGAAGAATGTTTATTCTACTGCTTTAAGGTGAAAAGTTCTGAAGATATTTATTAAATCAAGTAGATCTAGTGTCTCCTTTAAGTCTTCTGTTTCTTTATTAATTTTCTTTCATGCGGATCTATCCAGTGTTGTTAGGGGGGTATTGAAATCCCCTACTATTATAGTATTGCTGTTAATCTCGCCCTTTATATCCATCAAAGTCTGCTTTATGTATGTCGGGGCTCCTATATTTGATGCATAGATATTTATAATAGATATATCTTCCTGTTTAATTGTTCGTTTTATCATTATGTAGTGTCCTTTATCTCTTACTACAGCCTTTGTTTTAAAGTTCATTTTGTCAGATATAAGTACTGCTACCCTGGTTTTTTTTTCATTTCCATTTGCATGGAATATTTTTATCCATCCTTTTACCTTTAGTCTATGTGCATCTTTTGTTTTAAGGTGTGTCTCTTGTAGACAACATATGTATGGGTCCTGTTTCTTTATCCATGCAGCTACCCTATGTCTTTTGATTGGATCATTTAATCCATTTACATTTAAGTTTATTATTGATATGTAGTTGTTTATTGCCATTTCATTCTTTAAAGCTGTATTCTTCTTTTGCTCTATTCTTTCCTCCCTTTAAACTGTTCACAACAGGCCCCTTAGTATCTCTTGCAGAATTGGTTTGGTTTTTATGAATTACTTCAGACTTTCTTTTTCTGGGAAGCTCTTTATTTCTTCTTCAATTTTAAACGTTAGCCTTGCTGGATAAAGTAGTCTTGGTTGTAGGTTCTTGTTCTGCATTACTTTGATTATATCTTGCCATTCCCTTCTGGCCTCTAGTGTTTCTGTTGAGAAGTCGGATGTCATCCGTATGGGTGCTCCTTTGTAGGTGATAGCCTTTTTTTCTCTATCAGCTTTTAAAATTTTTCTCTTTATCCCTTAGCTTTGGTATTTTAACTATGATGTGTCTTGGAGTAGATCTTTTTGGGTTCCTCTTTAATGGAGTTCTGTGTGCTTCTTGAACGTGTGGAGTGTTTTTCAGCCTTAATTTAGGGAGGTTTTCTGCTATGATTTGATTGAACAAAGTTTTCATTTCCTGTCCTCTCTCCTCTTCTTCAGGCACCGCTATGATGCGAATGTTGTTTCTCTTCAAATTGTCACAGAGCTCCCTTAGAGTTTCCTCACATTTTTTGAGTCTCTTTTTTTTCTTCTTCTCTGATTCTGTTCCTTTGTTTATTGTGCCTCTAACTCGCTATTTCGATCCTCAGCGTGATTCATCCTGCTTTTAATTCCTTCCATTGTGGTCTTCAGTTCTGATACTGTATTTGTCATTTCTGTTTGATTCTTTTTATTATTTCAATTTCATTTTTTTATACTTGTTATCTTTTTATTTAGGTGTTCATAATGACTATCTATTGTTGCTCTAATTTTTTTGAACATCCTAACTATCATTATTCTAAATTCTGCTTCTGGTAATTTGTTTATATCTGGTTCATTCAGGTCCTTCTCTGGGGATTTCTCTTGATTCATTTGGTTTGCATTCCTCTGCCTGCCCATTTTGTCTGTGTATAAGCAAGTTGTGGCCACTGGAGTCCAGTAGGTATTGCCTTTGTGTTTTCTAGGTGTGGACTTTCTGCAGGCCCACCACCCCCTCTGCCGCCGCCTAGGGTGGTTGTGTATGGGCGTTGCCAGCGCCTTCCCACTGTGTCTTTTGTTGTGATTTCTGCCTCTCCCCCGTGGGAGGGGCTGTCACTCAAGCCACAAGCCTCAGCACCAAGGTTAGAGGTGAGCATCTTTGCTCAGCTGTGGACCTAGCCTCTTTCCGGACTTCCTCCTAGCACCCGTAGTCAGAGCCTGCTCGCCATTGTTTTGCGGGTTGGATGGGGCTTTTGACGTGCGCTCAGCTGTGAGCCTTTGCCCGGCCGGAGCTTTAGCTCCGCCCTCGAGGCCAGGGCCCTTCTGCGCAGGGTCGCAAACCAAGGTGTATTGGGCTGTGCGTGTTTGCTGGCTTCCGCTCAGCTGCGGACTTCTGCTCGTCCCGGACTCTACCCCGTCCCTCATTCGGATCCCGTTCGTGCAAGTAGGATGGCAAACCGTGTTTTCTCCGGCTGGGCGGTGATAGTAGCGTGGGCTCAGCTGCAAGCTTCCACTTGTCTCGGGGTCGACCCCGTCCCCAAGTTTGGAGCCCGCTCGCGCACTAGAATGGCAAACCGCGGTTTCTCCGACCGGGCGGGGCTGGTAGCGTGAGCTCAGCCGCAAGTCCCCGCCCGTCCCGTCCCTGGTCTTATCCTCATCCTCATGGTCAGGGCCGGCTTGCGCAGGGTCGCAGAGCTGATCTCTGCCCGTTCCTGGCCTCCTGCTTTGTCCCCGCAGGTGGGATTATAGGCTGGCTCGCAGCTTCCAGACCGCTTTCGCGTGTCCCCTCAGCCCCTGCTGGGCTAGACTGGCTTGGCCTCTGCCCGTGCCGACAGAACCGTGTTTCAGCGTCCTGCTGCCACCAAACCCTTCAGCAACCTTCAGCAGAGTAGGAAGGGATCTAATACTCCACACTGTAGGCCTGGGAGCTCCCTCACTTGTTTCACAGCTCAAAACTGTCCAAACACCTCTTCTAGGCTCTGAGACTGTAGGCTGGGGCTTGGTTCCTGGGACCCAGGTCCCTCCTCTCCCAAGAGAAGCACTTCTTAAAACATGGTAAGGCATTTTGTAAACTGAAGTCACATTATTATTTTCATAATAAAATATTTGTTTGGCTCTAGTATACTAAAGTTTTATCTTCTTAATCTTTACCACTTCCTATATCTTATACTACTCACTTATGTCATTCAATAATTCAATGGCTGAGTTGGGATAAAGTAAATTCTATTACTAGACCAAATTCTATCTTTAGAAATTCAGTCTGGGCCCTGGTCGGTTGGCTCAGTGTTAGAGTGTTGGTCCAATGTGTGGATGTCCTAACTCCAATTCTTGGTCAAGGCACACAGAAGAAACAACCATCTGCTCCTCCACCTGTCACCCTCGTCCTTCTCTCTCTCTCTCTCTCTCTCTTCCCCTCTTGTAACCATGGTTCAATTGGTTTGAGCAAGTTGGTTCAGGACCCTGAGGATGGCTATGTGGAGCCTCTGTGCAGGCACACAAAATAGCTTGGTTGCTGAGCAATGGCCATAGATGGGCAGAGCATCGCCTATAGAAGGCTTTCCAGGTGGATCCTGGTCAGAGTGCATGAGGGAGTCTTTCTCTCTTTCTCTCCTTCTCTCATTTAAAAAAAAAAGAAGAAAAAAAAAGAAACTCAGTCTGAGACCTAAAAGCCATGAGCTGGAAATGCACTAGAATATTGCTAATTTGGGATTTGACTTTTGGCCGTCAAAACCAAAAAAGAATCAGGTAAACAATGAATTTATTAGTGCTTATAAATTTTTTACAAGAGTTCTATACCTAAAATGCCTAAAGTAGATAGCTTAATTATTTTTGTTAATGTGCTGTAAAGGGTACCAGGTACAGAAAGAAATCAAAATTGTGTTCATTTTCTCTATTGTGATAGAAATGATTTCGAATTATGGTTTCACATTTGAAAGCTTTTGTTGTTTTTTGCCAGGCAGAGTAAATATATATTATAATCAGAGGATTTATATTCCTACACAAATAAAAGGGAGTGTAATGTGTTTCAAATCACAAGCTAAACTGAAGAAACATGTAGATAGTATGGGCATTAGAAAAATTTAATAGCAGATAATGTTCTGAAGACAGAGCAAAGAAAACCATTGCCTGAAAACAAGAAAATAAAAATTACAGTAATGATATATTTTGTTAATTAAAAACTAAATTTGGATTACTGTACAGTGTGTCCGTAAAGATTGGTGCACTTTTGACCGGTCACAGGAAAGCAAAAAAAAGACGATAGAAATGTGAAATCTGCACCAAATAATAGGAAAACTCTCCCAGTTTCTTACCTATTCACTGCAGTTCGATGTGGGCTCCATTTGTTACCCTACACATCCAAACGATAGTGAAGTTCTTGCCACACATGGATAACAATGTCTGCTGTAACAGAGTGAGTAACGTCCGTGATTCTCTGTTTAAGTGATTAATGTCGTTGATATGTTCAATGTACACATGTTGCTTCACATAACCCCAAAAATAAAAGTCTAAGGGTGTCAGATCCGGGGATCGTGGTGTGCATGGCTTGACAGAACCCCTGCCTATCCACTGCTGGGGGAATGTTCTATCCAGAAACTCATGAACAATGATGGCGTAGTGTGGAGTACCATCCTGTTGAAAGATGACACCTTCTGGAAATTGTGGCACTGCATACAATTCCAACATGTCAAGATAGGTGTTTGCCGTCACAGACTGCTCCGTGAAAATAAATGGGCCTATCACCTTATCATACATTAGGCCACACCACATGTTCACTTTAGGGGTGTTACGTTCATACTCAACGTAGGCATGAGGATGTTCAGCAGCCCATATTTGGACGTTATGGTGATGAACATTTCCACAGATAAGGAAGGTCGCCTCATCGCTAAGCACAATCTTCTGCAAAAATCTTGCATCATTGTAGATCTCATGAAGCATATCTGTAGCAAACGCGTATTGTGTGGGTCTCTCTGCCAGTTTGATAGCATGCAACAGCTGCAATTTGTACCCCATAATACAGAGATGTTTCTTTAACACCTTGTGAACTATAGTCTTGTTTAGGTGTAATTGTCAAGCACATGCACGCACAGATTTTTTAGGGCTCCTTAGGTAGCTATCCCGTATAGCTTCTACAGACTCATCACTGACTGATGGCCTACCAGAACGGGGTTTCTCCACCAAACTGCCGGTTTTCTTCAACTGCTTATCCCATCGAGTAATGTTATTCCTATGTGGTGGCGCTTCGTTATAAATGCGCCGATATTCACGTTGCACTTTGGTCACGGATTCGAATTTAGCGAGCCACAGAACACACTGAACTTTCCTCTGTACCGTCCACATCTCGACTGGCATGGCCGTGGGCTGCTCCGCTGTATACACTTTGTTATGTCATCATCTGTGCATGCACACATGCTGCCACATCATCCTACAGAAACTGGGAGGGTTTTCCTTTTATTTGGTACAGATTTCACATTTCTATCATCTTTTGTTGCTTTCCAGTGACCAGTCAAAAGTACACAATGACTTTACAGATACACTGTATTTAGTAGAACTTGGGGAAGTTAAGATACTAATTATGATTTTTATATTTCATCCTTCCATCAGTTCATTTCCTGTTCATTATATATCAGGTATTTATGTGAGGGGATAATGCAAAGTGTTTGATTCAGCACCCACTTAACTTCCCTCTAGCATAGCTTCCTGAACTATTGAGGAAGTTTAAAATTACATTTCCCAGACTCTTTTGCAGCTAGGATTCCACACTGGAACCATGTTTCCTCAAGTATGTATTATCTGCATGAAGTGCCTCAGCATATAACTTACTAGCTCTAGGTAATGTGATGTCACCACATCAGTTATGCAGAATATCACCAAGGTGCAATTTGGAAGGAAAAGTAGGTAAAAGTGGTTGGTGTAAGTATGCAGAGTTAAAATCTTCCAGTAAGCGTGGTGTAAGTTTGGTTGTTCTGGAAAAGTTTTAATAAAGGAACTAGTGGTCATAGCATTACCCTGGAGCAGTAGAAGTGAGGTTTGAGCTAGAACAGCTTTTTACAGAGACTGAGTTTTCTACTTAGACTTGTTGGTTCAGTAATATCTAAACTATACAACCTACCTCTCCTAGAAATTTTGTTAGTTATTTATACTCATAATAATTCATTTCCTTTGCATAAACTAAGTTGAATTGTATTACCAGAGACTATGAAATCTGACAGATAACATCTGTCATAGGTGTGGTTGATAGACAAATGGATTAATGCTCAACTCTTTGTTTTTGCTCACTAAAATTCATCCTGAAGGTCTGCATTCTTGCGGAAGGGACAAAAATAATAAGCATATAAATAAACAACAGGAAAATTTAATAGATGCTGTTATAAACCTGTAATAGAGTGAAATAGCTCAAAAAGATGGAACAAAAGCCTAGGAGGAAAAATGGCGAGAAATCCATTGGACTATAAAGGTTTCATAGAAAAAGTACCAAATATATAGATTCTTAAGAATAAACAGAAGTGTCTCAGGAGAAAAAAATCAGAGAGATAGTTTAAGAAGGAACAGAGTGTTCAAAATTAAGAAGTGAGGGAACAGCATGGGATATTCAGCAAAGTGTAATGATGTCGCTGTATCAGTGAGGTAGAGAGTTGGTGTCAGGGAAATGTAGTTAGAAAAAAGGTGGGGACTTGTGTGTCAGACATAGGAGTTTGGTTTGAGAATATTGAGCAGGGGAATAATATATTTCAGGATGATCCCTTGGGCAGCTATGTGTAGAATAGATAGAAGGAACATGAGTGGAGGCATGATGCAGGAAAGGTTTAAGAACCTACTGCCATAATCTAAGGGAGAAGGAGTGAATCTGCGGCACAAGAAACAGAGAGGAACATATGAATAAGAGCAGGGGTGACCAAACTTTTTACACAGGGGGCCAGTTCACTGTCCCTCAGACCATTGGAGGGCCGGACTATAAAAAATACTATGAACAAATCCCTATGCACACTGCACATATCTTATTTTAAAGTAAAATAAACAAAATGGGAACAAATACAATATTTAAAATAAAGAATAAGTAAATTTAAATCAACAAACTGACCAGTATTTCAATGGGAACTATGGGTGCGGATGCATCGTGTGCTCCTCTCACTGACCACCAATGAAAGAGGTGTCCCTTCCGGAAGTGCGGTGGGGGCTGGATAAATGGCCTCAGGGGGCTGCATGCAGCGCCTGGGTTGTAGTTTGGGGACCCCTGTTTTAAAACATCCAAGCTCCCCTCCTTTTCACACACATTCAGACACGACAATTTAGGTCTAAAAAATTAGATGATGGTTATCCTTTTTAAAAAATCTTATTTATTTATTTATTTATTTATTTATTTATTTATTTATTTATTTATGTGTTTTTCCAAAGTGAGAAGTGGGGGTGTGGGGGGCAGATCCCAACCAGATCTGCTTGGCCGATCTGGGACAGTGCTTCGCTGCAGCTGGAGCCATTCTAGCACCTGAGGTGAAGGCCACGGAGCCATCCTTAGTGCCCAGGTCAACTTTTCTCCAATGGAGCTTTGGCTGCAGGATGGGAAGATGGAGATAGAGTGAAAGGAGAGGGGGGAGGGGGGAGAAGAAGATGGGCACTTATCCTGTGTGCCCTGGTGGGGAATCGAACTTAGGACTTCCACACACTGGGCTGATGCTCTACCGCTGAGCCAACCTACCAGGGCTAATGGTTAACCTATTTTGATTGAGAAATGTCTTTGAGAATCTAAATAATGTAATGGAATTCTATATATAAAAAGACAGTCATAGCCCACCACTTACTCAATATGTTATAGTAAACTCCATCTTTTATTTCTTTTCTCTTCTAGTATTTATTCTAAGCCTTTCATAATGACTTTGTTTTCCAATCAACCTATAAAACTGAAGATGTATTTCCTACAAAATAAGATTGTACAGAGTGCAGCTTTCAATTGAGGTTGATTTCTCTCTTGGATTTGAAATCACAGTTGCTTTAAACAGACTTTGCTTTAAAAAGGGTGTTGATTTCATACTAAAATTAAATGGTCAGTACTTTGGGTTAGATTTTTTCTCCTGGATAAAAAAATTAACCACCAAAACATATGATTTCAAATATTTCAATATGTTAATAGCTACTAAAGTAATTATGAATATTAGCTTTATGGAAATTTTGATTTTTAGATCAAATATACACTTATTCTCATTATTGTCAATATTTTAAAATATTTTAAATTTTGGTAGTTTTTATGGCCAGGTAAACATTGAGATAACTTTTTAAAAAGTCTAAATCTTTTGTCTTAGCACTTAAAAACAATTAATAATGCTCTATAAAAACTCAGTATATAACTAAATTACAGTAATGATACAAAAAGAACTTTTTATCTATTCATCTGATATTCATCAGTAAAGATCTTAAGTATTTATGCCATTAATTATTCTATTCAAACCATTTGGTGAAAAATATAGAAACAAATGATTTCTCAGGAAAAATAATGATGAGAAATATAAAAGATACACAGTTTCCACTAAGGAGGTAGCACTCAATCTGTGGATTTAATTGGTGAAAAGTTCTATGTGCTCCACATACATTTATAGAAAATCATACCTTAGAAATTCTAAATTCAGATTTCAACTGTGCCAGATAACTTATATGTAGTCAAAGCTATTTTTCTCTTTGTTATCTCTATTATTTTATATAGTGAGTGTAAGTAAAATTCATTTTTCTTACATGATAGAAGCTGCTTTGATAATAAAAGACGTGAGATGAATGTTAAATATTTACATCAGGTTATAAAAGTAGGGGAGAATGTGATTTACTGTTGTTTGCATTTCTCCTGCCTGGAGGAGAACTCATATACTGAAGGGAGTTAGAGTAGTCATTATGTTAGAGGTCAATGAAAGGGAAGGTAACCAGTCATCTGATTAAACTGGATTAACTACGAAAGGACCTTTTCACAGTCATTCCGCACATCCAAGTAGTCAAGAAAGAGGCTTTTCAGTCACTACAGGGAGCAATTGACACCACTCTGCTGGATTAACAAGGCAGGGGAGGAGAGAAAATGGAGAGGCGAAATGACTTTCACTGAGTGCATGTGCAATAGAAGCCATATGATAAGGCAGAGCTATGAAGCCTGGGCAGTAGTGGTCAAAATGGTGACTATATAAGAGGGTGGGAACTAGCCAGGGGAAAAGACCAAACAGGATAAAGGCACTAACCAGGAATACCCAGAAAAGGAATTGGATAGTTTGGAAGAAAGCCTGCTCTCTTTCAAACCCAAGAAAATATAGGGGCAGCCAGTATCCCTTTGCTTACCCACTCTTTGGCCTTCCAAAAGTGTACTATTGATTTTCAGTCTAATAAATCTTGCCACTATGGCTTAAAATCCTCCTACGCATGTGTTGGTCAAATAAGTTTGTAAAATATGATTTTTATATTTGCTTGCTTATAGTTTGCATTGGGGGCTGGGCAGCGCCAATTAATTGTGGTCTGTGAAATTGCAAATTACCTTCCTGCTAATGTTTGCTGGAGGAGAGGTTTTTGAACCAGAAAGGTTTGAAAGAAAGAGCAGAAGGAAAAAGAAAAAGAAACCATGTTTGCAGAGTGAGAGGAGAGAATGCAGAGTGCTGAACAAGAAGTCATTATTTTGCAGAGAGAGAGAGAAGGTGTGCAGATGGGGAACCAGAGGTGAGGGGCTTTGAGAGCTCCGCTAAAACTGGGGGTGGGGGGTGAGGGCGGCTTTGATTCTAGGAGAAACCAGAGAAGATCCTCATGGTTGTGGAACTGGAGAATGTGTCAGGGCTTTGCTAGCTGTGAATGAGTGAAAGGGAAGCGTTTTCCCTGTGTGTTGCTTGCCAGCCGGTGTGAGATTTTAATAAAGGAATGGCCCACCATTTTTTGGTTCCACTGTTTCTTTACCATCTGTCTGAATCTAATGGGAACCAGCATGTGCATGGTCACGACGGTGGCGACTACTGGCCATACAGTGTATGTCCTTGAAATTTCTCTCTTGCAAATACTGCAGAAGAATTGTATTTCCAGACCTTGCTGGGCTGCGGGGCAGACCAGCCAGTCCTCGTCCTCAGACCAGCCAGTCCTGATAACAGTTGGGTTAAAAGTAATAGAAACACAACTAGGGTCCCTTAAGGAAATGTTTATTTGCCGTTTATTGTGCATAAACAATCATTATGTGATCAATTGAGCAACATTTATGTATTTTTTCTGTATAGTCCTTGATTGTGAGGTTGAAAAATCAGACTGTTGTTGCCTTTGGAGTGTCCTTAGTAAAAGTGGCTAAAATATAACTTCTTAGGATCTTCCTCATACAATTCATAATTATCCTGGTATTTGGTTTTTAAAGAGAATACTGTATCCATTTATGAGAACTAGAAAGTGTTTAATGTACACTATTGTATACAACTAGTTTGTATTTAAAAATTTTTTCTTGTAAATTAAAAAGTTTGGCAGCTAAAGGGCAGAGGTGGGCATTCTGCACCATTAGCCCAGTTCACACATGGTGGGCACCTGAAGGGCAGTAATGCTGGAAGCCAACTTGTGCTGCTTATAATGATTCTGTAAGAAAGTATCTTCTCAAGTCCATTCCTAACATTAAGGTAATCTTTTAAATTTTTTTTTTATTCTTGTTGTTTGTTTTAAAATAACTGAAATAACTCTACTAATTAGAGATAAAGTTTTGTTAACCACAGCCTTTTTCATAGGCAGGAGAGGAAACGCATTTGCTTTGCCTGTTTAAATTGAGAGCTGTGAGCTTGCTAAAGGACAAGGCTGGAATTACTCCGAAGCAATAAATATTGCTGTGGATTAAAGAAAGAAACATTTCTCAAAGTGCACTCTTTGTAAATAAAAAAGCAGCTGCAGACACAGAAGAGTGAGATATTACACTCTCTGAGGAGCTCAGCTGGAAGCTTCCAGACATCAGAATCCATAGATGGAGACAGAAAAAGGGTCAATATGGTCAGAGATTTGTTTTTTTTGACAAGAGATATTCACACTAGTCAGTAGGCTTTGCTCAGTTTGCTTGCCTAATAAATAAACATTTAAAAGAATATTTATGTTCCCAATAGAAGGCATATTGTCTTCCTGTGAGTTACAGAAGAGTACTCATTGCCCAGTCAACTTGTTCAGACACTTCAGTTTGTTCCCAGGCTCTGAGGAGGAATGCTTTAAAATGGCTGTGAACTAAAAGTACTTCCTCATAACCAACATGCAATTGAACACCCCAAATATTCCTTCCAGGGCTGAATTCAGTTTGGGTTGCCTGGAGTGCTTATTTGCATGTCAATCCCTTTGACTTTTTACTCTCAGTAATTTTACTTGACAGCTAGGTTTTAGTTCTTGGAGCACATTGGTGACTTGGGATGGCATTGTCATAGCATTGCTGTGTATGCTCTTCACCTTTTGATAATTTGCTGTTTTACTTTGTGGATGAAAAAGGGACCACACATTGAATCTGACTAACACCAGGGAGGGGAGTATGGTGACATTACAAACACAGAGACCTAAAGTAACCACATAGGATTGTTTGAAATGAAAACTTTCTAATTAAAAGCAGCTCAGGGTGGGTCGTCATGTCCTAGGGAGGTATTTTTCTCTAACAAACATCAATGTATACCTTAATCCAGCCTGTCTGTTGTCTTTTGCATCTACAATAATATACCTGACAGCATGCCTTTGATATGAAAGAGTAATTTTCTTTTCCTGCCCCCTTCAGGGTAGGCATCCCACCAAAGCAGAAACCAGCAAACCCCCTTGTTGTTATTGTCATGGTAATTAGCTATAAACTATCTTATTCCTGCCTATGTAAAAGAAGTTTCAGTGTATACATTTTTACTTTTTATTCAATCCCAAAGATTTCCCTTGCTTGCTTTCTCCTGTTTCCCTGATCTATCACCAATCAGTTTCTTGTAACCCCTTAGTTTTCTCCTTTGATCCTATTGTATGAAATAAGTCGTAAAACTGCCATTTTCCAGAGAATTTTCTCAATTTGTTGAGACTTTTCTTCTTGGCAATTTTCGACAGTTTGGTTCAAATAAACTCATAAAAAATTCTTGCAGATTTGGAAGTTTCTTACATTGACAACCTTTTTACTCCACTGTAAGTGCATGTCCCAGTAAAGCCCGAGCTCTATGTCGATCAGGCGTCCCCAATTTGACTTCCCTGCACAGTGGGACACTTGCTTAACAGGAGAGCTGGCAACCTCTTTAAGACTACTCTTAAGGTGGCTATGAGATCCTACTAATCAGTGCCGAGACCAACTGCCACGGGAGGAAAGACACAACTGACACACAAATTAGTTGTAGGAATCACAGGGAGTTTATTACTCACAAATCCTATGGCGTGCCTGGGTACAGTTTAAGGGGGGCCCATCGGTGGGCATCTCTCAGCTGTCCTTAGTCAGAGCGTCGTGGAGACAGTACATGTTCAACATTGAAGTCTGGATGATTACCACAGCAGAGGGGTCCCTTGGCTTTAGTAACTTTATCTGGCCTATGCCTTCTAACAAGTGTTAAACTATGGGATTATCACATCAAACTGCTTTTTTGGGGCGAGCTCTTAGTAGGGAGCTCTTTTTTATGTTAATCTACAGAATTGTCACATCAAATCACTTTTAGGTGTTTCTAGGAAAGCTCCTTTTTTATATTAATCTACAGAGTCCTCACATCACGTCACCTTTTAGCTATATATAACTTCACGCACACACTAACTGGGCCCCGCACGAAAGGCAGAGCCTGCCTATCATATCTGTACACACTAGATTAGTTCCCACCCAGAGGGCATATCCTTGTTCATTTGCCTTAATGGCTTTTAATATTATATTCTAATTTATTTCTATATATCTTCTATATTTTCTTATATTTCTATATATTTAAGTATTATAACATTACCGCATTTCCCTGTGTATATGATTGTCAAAAAATTTGAGGGTCAAAAAACTAGATATGTCTTAAACAGTGGTTGTAGATTTTTTAGCTTACATTTTCTGCCTTTTTGTGCTGATTATGCACTCATTGTTGAAGACAGTTGTTGGGCAGATAAAATATATTATGCTCACTTTGTTAAAGATGGCCCTGCCCACATGGAAGTTCGTTGATATTAATGTGTAATGGGAAATAGGCTGTGGGCAGGCTGGGTCGTTATAGCCTAAGGCTTTGTTTTAAGAGTAAGCTTTTCTCCACACCCTTGACTGATTGGATGATGTGGGGTGGTGCAATCTCATGAGGAATCCCATTGTGCCTCAGATGGGTGGCTTTGTATTGGAGACTTCCTTGTTTGTGTAATTGGATTGGAGGTTTTGATTTTACACTATAAAGTGGGACAGATCAGTATCTTGCACGCTCTCGGTTCCTGAGATTAGTATTAGAGAGGAGAGTAGATTAAGGCCACGTGGAGGCCAGGAGAAGGAGCCAAGATGACGGAGTGCTGAGTGAGAAGCCAGTTTGTGCAGAGTTTGTGCAGGAGGAGATGGGAAACAGAAGTGAATAAGTCTGGTGAGCTAGAAGCCTTTTGTGCTAGGAAACTTGGATAAATCAGTAGCTTTGTGAGTACTGAATGAGTGGGTTTTGGAGCCCAGTGTGTGTTTTTGCTTGCCTGCTGGGTGCAAGCTAGAATTAAAGCTGATGGCTCACCAGTTCTTAGCTCAGTTGTTTTATTACCGACTGTCCGAATCCAATGTGAACCTGCACTGGTAAGGCGACCCTGATAGGGGTGGCCCTGACTACTGGCTTTACAACAGTGATTCGTCATCAGACACAGATGAGGATAAGCTAATGGATGACAGTTTTGAGAGTGATGAGGAGTTGTATGAATTTTATGATGATGAATAAACTTGAGTTCAATAAATTTATGTAATACATTCTTTTTCAAATCTTGGGCCCCAAAATTAAGGTGTGTCTTATACATGTTGATAGGGTTGCAGGCGAGGGCCATGACCTCCTCCTCCCTTAAGTAAATGAAGGGACATTAAAAAACTGGATATTCCAGATCACCTCCTCCCCTCTACCCCAGACATCTGTATTGACTCACCTGGATGTGTAAGGTCCTGGAGCTTACTTAAGGTTAAACCTGCCCCCCCCCCCCCATAACTACCACGAGCCTCCACCCTCGAATCTCCTATTTAACCTTACCTGTTACAGAACCAGTTGCTGAGCTCTGCCTTAGCCGTCAGCTCGGTAGATGGCCCCCTATAAACTTTTCTTGCCTGAACTTGGGTGTCCTCCTTCGGTCACCCTTACATTTTGGTGGCAAAACTGGGGAGGGGCACATGCCAGGACGTGCTGGATCGCCCTTCTCTCCCACTTCCCTTCCCCTGGGCTTGACCCGCCTCCTGGCCACCCCTGACCCTGCCGAGAGGACGCCCTTCTCCGGGGCTTTCTGCCCTTGCCATTGCTGACCCTGCGAACATCACCGGCCTGACTTCTTCTCTCACAGGTGAGTAAAGAGTTCTTCTAGCTCTCGGGTCTCCTGCTTCCCTCTCTTGGCTCCAGCCTCTCGAAAGTCCTAGCGCTAGGCCTGGAAGACTCTCTCTTGGCCTCCAGTCCTGATCCTCAGAGATCTGAGGATGCCCAATTTGAGAATGATCCTTGCTCTCGCTCCCAGAGACTGGCCAGGGGAACGGGGATGCCCCTTCCCTTTGCCTTTCTCCCAATAAGGTTTCTCGAACTCATCCTTTAGTAGCCTCCAACAGTATATCATGGGAGCATCACAATCTAGCCCTCAAAACACACCTCATTAGAATGCCTCCTTCAGAATCTCAACTCTCTCAGTCTCCGAGGTGCAGTCAGAAAAAAAAAAAAAAGGCTTATCTATTACTGCAATGCTGTCTGGCCCCAATATCGACTAGATAACAGGTCTCAATGGCCTGAAAATGGTACTTTTGACTTTAACACACTTCGAGACCTCGATAACTTCTGTCAATGGAAATCCCCTATGTTTAGGCCTTCTTTGCTCTCACTCCCATCCTTCTCTCTGCCAAACCTATTCCACATATCAGATCCTCTGAGCACGCTCTACTCCTCCTCCTGCAGATTCCAGCCCTCCTTCTTTCAATCCAGCTGATCATGCTTTGTCCCTCTGCCTGCTTCCTCTCTTCCCCCCTCCCCATGCTGACAACTCTCTGCCATCTGGGGATCATTCAAGCTCAGGATCAGATACTGATCCCCCAGACCTCTCCCCCATACTTGCTCCCATACAAGGTAACGGTACCCCCCAGGACCCTCCGGCTCCCCTCCTTTTCCTCCGTGAGGCAGCAGGCACCAAGGGAATTGTTAAGGGTCCGTGTTCTGTTCCCCCCTCGGACCTGTCACAGAAAGGGAAGAGACTAGGCCCCTTCTCCACACACCCAGACACCTACGTAAAGGAATTTAAATACCTAACCCAGTGTTATGATCTGACCTGGCACGACCTCTATAACATCCTCTCCTCCACTTTACTACCCCAGGAGAAGGAGCGTGTCTGGTTGGCCACACAGGTGCACGCTGGCAACCTCCACAGGACAGACAATCAACACCCTGTGTGGGGTCTTCCCTGGGAAGACCCTGATTGGGACTATCAAATTAACAAACCTGGCAGAGATCTTTGTAACCGTATGGTCGCCTGCTTAATAGTGGGATGCCAAAAGGCTACTCATAGAATAGTTAATTATGAAAGCTCCAAGAAATTACACAACAAGCAGATGAAAATCTGGCCCAATTCCTGTACCATGTAATGGAGGCACTCCAAAAATATACTAACATTGACCCTAATTCGGTAGAGGGAGCCATAGTTCTTAACACTTATTTCACCTCCCAATTAGCCCTCGATATATGGAAATAGCTTAACTAGGCAGAGGAGGGCACTCAAACCCCTCAACAAGCCCTTCTGAGCATGGCTTTTAAGATCTATAATAACCAAGAGGAACAGGAGAAGGCAGACAGAGCCCAAAGAGATCAGGCAAAATACCAGCTCTTGGTGGCCGCTCTTAAAAGCTCTTAAGACCCTAAGGGACCTCATAAGACTCCACGGGGGCCCTGCTTCAAGTGTGGAAAAGAAGGTCATTGGGCAAAAGCCTGTTTGGCTGCTCAGCCTCTACCAGGGCCTTGCCCTAGTTGCAGGAAAAGGGACACTGAAAGGTAGACTGCCCCCTTGCTCCTCTAAGGGAGGGTTCAGTCTCTTCCACTTCTGTCCAAGCCTACTCTGACCTAACCTTGCCCAGCCTGCTGAGACTTGCCACTGAAGACTAAAGGTGTCCAGGGCCGTTGGCCCCATCTCATGTCACCATCAAAAAGCCTAGGGTAACCATTCAAGTGGAGGTAAGCCGATCTCATTTCGTAGACATGAAGGCCACTTTTTCTGGCTTGCCTGAATATTCAGGTCTTGCTCATCCCTTGAGGATCTTTGTTGTGGGTGTTGATGGTCTTACTTTCTCCCTGCTTGCCACAGATCCACTGCCTTGTCCAATACATGACATCTCCTTTGCACACTCTTTCCTCCTCCTACCTTGATGCCCTATACCTATTTTAGGCCAGGACCAACTGCTGGGCAGATAAAATGTATTATGCTCACTTTGTTAGAGATAGCGCTGCCCACGTGGAAGTCCATCACCAAGGTGATATTAGTTGCCCTTCCTGCTTGGGAGGGACATGATTATGTTAATGTGTGTTGGAGGAGGGCTTTTGCACCAAGTTTTTAAAAGGAGAGAGCACGTTATTTGAGAGAAGAGTGATTGCGTTTTAGGAGGAGCCCATGCTGTAGGAGAGCAGAGTAAGGCCACGTGGAGGCCAAGAGAAGCAGCCAAGATGGCAGAGTGCTGAGGAAGCAGCCAGTTTGTTCAGAGTTTGTGCAGAGAGAAGAAGATGGGGAACAGAGGTGAATAAGTCTAGTGAGCTAGAAACCTTTGATGCTAGGAAACTCGGATAAGTCAGTAGCTTTGTGAGCACTGAATGAATGGGTTTTGGAGCCCAGTGTGTGTTTTTATTTGCTCACTGGGTGCAAGCTAGGATTAAAGATAATGGCCTACTAGTTCTTGACTCCACTGTTTCATTACCATCTGTCCGAATCATATGCGAACCTGCATGAGCCAGGCGGCTGTGATTGTGGCCGTGACTACTGGCTTTACAACCAACTCTCCAAATTCAGAGTCTCTCTCTCCTTTCACCTCCTGTCTTCGGAGTTGGTCCTGTTACTGCTTCTTGGCCAGCCAGATTTGCCCACTTCTGTTACAGATTTACCTCTACCACCCAGCTTAGTGAATCCCAAGGTCCTCCTCACCACCCCTATGGCTGCAAAACTCTAAGAAAAGACTCCCTGGTTTCATCTCACCAGATTAAAGATGAAAACTCTGTCTCCACAAACACCTATGAACAGTTCTTCCAGTAAACCTGAATCATTGCCCAGACAAACCTGCTCTCCCTTAGGGACCATCAAGGTCAGACTGACTAAAATCCCAAAAGAAGAAGAACGAACTGAGCTATGAGTAACTATGATTACCCCCTGGCAACAGACAGAATGAAGATCTCAGCTTGCTCTATTTTTTTTTTATCTCTTTACATTTAAAGGCATACTCTGCTCCCACACTCTACCTATTGGAATCCTCACATCTAGCATGTTCTCTTAATCTTACTGTCCAGGCCATCTTCAGCTTACTCAGCTCTCCCTATTCCTCTTAATAATACTCATCTCCTTCACACCACTCTTCTGTACAAGATTGAGAAAGGGGCCACCTCTCATAGGAGAGTGCCTCACCTCAGCTGCAAATTGAGCAAACAAGCTATACCAAACCTACTACTCCCAGCTAAAGACATTAAAATCCCAATCCCCGCCTGCTCAAGGACCAATAACTCTTAATACCCCCTTCCTTTCACCTGCCACTTATGCTTTACTGCTCAAGGTACTATCCCCATAGGTCACCTCCCTTTTAAACTCTGCAACATCATAATGACTATTCAATTTCCCAAGGATCATCAGAAGAACCAAGTTGACTATCAAGTTTTTCTAGTAGCAAATGGATTATTTTCTAACCCTGTCCACTTCACAAGACCCCCTATTCTTATGGCTTCACAACGTAAATGCTCCCATCCCAGCAAGTAACTCTATCCCTGGCTCACCACTTCTTTCTCTGCGAAATTATAATGCTCAAAACAATCCTCTTCTCATATCTCCCCCCTTATTGGGGCTGCTCTTTCCTCCACCGACTGTCTGGAGCTTGGAAACAGAAGGATGAGAACAACTTTTTCTCCATCTATTCTCTCTTCACCTCTCAGCCTGTATCACTTGGTCAGAGGTTTTCTCCATGTGTGGGACAAACACCTACATGTGCCTCCCAACTAATTGGATGAGAACCTGTACCTAGTCTACTTAACCCCAACATCAACATAGTTCCACCCAACAAGCCTCTTCTCATTCTTTGCACTCTTCTAATCAAGCAGAAGAACAAACAGGTAATATAGGTAATCCCTCTCCTAGCAGCTCTAGGAATCTCTATAGGGGTGGGCTTAGGGGCAGGAGGACTGGCCACCTCCTTGTCTTACTTTCACTATCTCTCTGAAGATCTTCAAAACCCCTAGAGGAAATTGCCTCCACTCTGGTAAGACTCCAAGACCAACTTGATTCCCTGGCCACTGCCGCTTTACAAAATTGCTGCAGCTTTGACCTCTTGATGGTAGAAAAGGGAATTTTATGTGTTTTTCTAGAAGAACAGTGTTGCTTCTACCTCAACCAGACAAGGCTGGTTAGAAACGTAACAACAAAGGTA
This sequence comes from Rhynchonycteris naso, assembly GCA_037038555.1. Classification (NCBI taxonomy): domain Eukaryota; kingdom Metazoa; phylum Chordata; class Mammalia; order Chiroptera; family Emballonuridae; genus Rhynchonycteris; species Rhynchonycteris naso. Next base: position 110,452,621 of record CM072998.1, on the reverse strand, counting down.
AATCAACGAATTTGTGAAAGACAAGAGGGGTCTCGGGATGAGTGGTTCCGCACAAACTGGATGTCTTGGTTATTACCATTTATTGGCCCACTCACTGTCATTTTTGTCATTCTAGCATTTGGCCCCAGTCTCTTGAGCCTTTTCTCTAACTTCCTCCAGAACCGCCTGAAGGCCTTCAGTAACCAGACTGTCCATGAGCTCCTGTTACTTCAAGCCACCTACCAGAAAGTCCCTACTTTGCCACCACAGCCCTAGGCCAACCATCCTTTCCCGTAACTTGCTGCCCCTAGTCAGCAGGAAGCAGTTAGAAAACAATTATCATTGCCCCTTAACCATAAAACAAAAGACTGGAATGATAGGGTTGCAGGTGGGGGCCATGACCTCCTTCTCTTTTAGTAGTCAAAGGGACATTAAAAAATGAACATTCCAGATCACCTCCCCTCAGACATCTGGATTGACTCACTTGGATGTGGAAAGTCCCCTAGCTTAGTAAAGATTAATACTTTTTTCCCCCATAACAACTACCAGTCCCACCCTCGAATCCCCTATTTAACACTACCTGTTAGAGAGCTGGTTGCTGACCTCGACTTTAGGAGTCAGCTCGACTGATGACCCTCTATAAACTTTTCTTGCCTAAACTTGGGTGTCCTCCTTTCACTGACCTTACACATGGGAGTGTCTTATACTTGGGGAAATACAGTATATTACTGTAACAATGCACTTCCTGATAGGCACCAAAGACTTTCAGTTGTCTTGGAAAAACTGTTTTAGTGTTTCCTCCTTTTTATTTTACCTTCCATCAAAATTTCAGAATGTGTGCATAACTCGAGTATTTCAAATTGATGTAAAATATGCTGCTTGCCATATCTCCAATGATTGAATATTCCCCAATCAGATAATTAAAAATGAGGGACTCATTGACAATCCTTCTTGCTCTTAGTATTATTTATTATTTGTACTTATTTTCTTCTAGGAAATATTTGAAGGGCTGGTTTTATCCATGGGTGAGTAATTAAATATATCCACTATTCTTATTTGAAGTGGTCTTTGGCATGTTTTCTTTGCACCTTTTGCAATTATTTCAACTAAATATTTGTTTCATACCTGTTGGTCAAATAAGTTTGTAAATATGATGTATATGTTTTCTCGCTTATAGTTTGCACTGGTTGTGGGAGACAGGCTGTAAGCTGGCAAGGTCCTCATAGCCTAAGGCTTAGTTTTAAGACTAAGCCTTTTCCACCCTTTTAATGCTAAGATCTTTTCAACATCCTTCTAATACTAAGATCTTCTCAAAACTAAGCTTTTGCCCACACCCTTAACTGTTGCATGATGTGGGGTGGTGCACTCTTATGAGGAATCCCATTTATGCCTCAGATGAGTGGCTTTGTATCAAGAGACTTTCTTATTTGTAAATTGGCTTAAAGGCTTTAATTCCTACACTATAAAATAAGGCAGACCAGGGGCACTCTCTCTCAGATTCTGCCATCAGCATTGCCGAGGAGAGGCAGCCAAGATGGCAGAGTGCTGAAGGAGAAGCCAGTTTGTGCAGAGTTTGTGCAGAGAGAAGTAGATGGGGAACAGAGGTGAATAAGGCTTGTGGGGCCTTTGATTCCAGGAAGAAGTGGAGATTTTCTGGGTTGTGGAACCAGAGAATGCTTCAGGGATTTGGGAGCTCTGAATGAGAAGGAAGCGGTCTTCCTGCCTGTCTGCTGGTAAGAAACTTTAATAAACAGGATGGCCCATCATTTTCTGGCTCCGCTGTTTCTTTACCATCTGCTTGAATTCAATGAGAACCTGCATGGCCATGATGCAGGTGGCCATTGGCCATACAGTATTGTAATATAATAAGAGATACATATTTCATATTTGTCTCTGGCTCCTGGTACAGAGCTCTCATAACTCTTAACATTTCCTGAGAGATGGGGTAAAAGGAACATCTTTTGTTATTCATAATAAACCCCTTTCAGCCATATCTGAGTTTATGCTAATAAAGTGACTCATGGAAGATTGGGCTAGTTGCCACTGGAACCAACTATATAATTAGAGGATTGGAACTTTCAAGCCTATTTCCTAACCTCTGGGAAGGGCAGAGGAACAATAGTCAATGATTTGATCAATCATCACTGCAAAATGAAAACCCCATTTAAACCCTAAACTACAGGGTTTAGAGAGACATCACGTTGCTGAAAGCATCCACTTTTGGAAAGGTGACATACATAGCAAAACTCCATGGAAACAAAGCTGTTGTACTCAGGATCATTCTAGATCTTACCCTAGGCATCTTCATCTAGGTGTTCATCTGCATCTTTTATATTATCCTTTATAATAAACAGATTTATGTAAGTAAATGTTTTCTGGAGTTCTGTGAGTCATTATAGGAAATTATTAAAGCTGAAAAGAGGGTTGGAAGGATGCCTACAACCCATGGATAGTCAGTTGGCCAGCAGTGCAGATGGCAGTCTGTTGCACTGGTATCTCAGGTGCAGAATGATCTTGTGAGAGTGTGACCTGAAACACCACATAGTGTCATAATTGGGTTGGATTGTAGAACTCAAAGTTGATGTCCAGAGAGTAGGGAAATTGCTTAATGTGAGGGAAAAACCCCATATATTTGGGATGAGGAGGGTTGTGAGTATAGTAAACAAAATTTTTTTATACTGTACCAGATATTAGGGAAATGTTATTATCTAACAAATATTTCTTCATATACTTTATGTATTCTTTTGCCACTCCTTTCAAAAACAAAGTCTGGGGACAGAAATTTTGCTTCTAACTGTGAACTGTCTACTCCACTGACAATGGCTTATAAAGTAAAATATTGTAAATCTGTGGACTGGTGTTCTCTCTTTGAACAGAAAGTTATCTCTGAGGACATAAAGACTCTTTAGTTGATGTTACAGATAGAAAGACTTTATCCAGAGGACATTAGGCCAAACAGCAAGAATTGCAGTGGAGAAGATTGGTTGTTTTATTATAAATGATGCCATCCAGGAAAATGGAAAGCTAATGCTCAAAATCCCAACCTCCCTGATGGCCTAAGGTTAAAGATTACCTAGGCAAAATTACAAGAAACAGTGGGTTAGAGGTTCAAGATCATGTTGGTAGCAAAGTCAGTACCAATGGGAGGTGAGGTAAGTGTAATAAATCATTTTTTTAGGTCTGTAGACAGCTCTGTCTGGTTCCATGGAAAAGTAGCCAAAAGGTTCATTCCATTTTAACACTTAAGAGCTGAAACATAATTTTGGTCATGATGTTATCTTTAGGTTAACAGACACCCATACCTTGTGACCATTCTTCAAGGTCTGGCCACTGTTTCTGTCTGCCCAAGCTGGTTAATAACCAGTAAATGAAAGGGCTGAGGTTTACAGGGCATGCTGTGAGGAAACTGAACAGTGTTGGGCTACACATGAAATAAAAATCTTACATTAAATCAGCACCCTCAATTTTATTGGCAACTTTTTTTTTTTTTTACAGAGACAGAGAGCATCAGAGAGAGGTATAGACAGGGACAGACAGACAGAAATGGAGAGAGATGAGAAGCATCAATCATCAGTTTTTCATTGTGACACCTTAGTTGTTCATTGATTGCTTTCTTATATGTGCCTTGACCACAGGCCTTCAGCAGACCGAGTAACCCCTTGCTCAAGCCAGTGACCTTGGGTCCAAGCTGGTGAGATTTGCTCAAGCCAGATGGGCCCGCGCTCAGGCTGGCAACCTTGGGGGTCTCGAAACTGGGCCCTCCGCATCCCAGTCAGACGCTTTATCCACTGTGCCACCGGCTGGTCAGGCTGGGGCAACTTTCACTGTTAAAGAAAACATTAAGTTGCTCATTAAAAAAAAATTTAAGCCTCATTGTAACTTTTTATACTTAGCAATAATTTGGCATTTTATTGAGAATATGAAAGTGGTCATTTGAGGAGTCTGTGAATATCACGACTTCTTCAGTCCATAGGTCCTGCAAAGTGTTCCATATTTGGTGGGTTATGCTATTTATGTTAAAGTTTTTAAATATAAAAAATGTATTGTAGCCTGACCAGGTGGTGGTGCAGTGGATAGAGTGTCGGACTGGGATGCAGAAGACCCAGGTTAGAGACCCTGAGGTCACCAGCTTGAGTGCGGACCCATCTGGTTTGAGCAAAAAACTTACTAGCTTGGACCCGAGGTTGCTGGCTCCAGTAAGGGGTTGCTGGCTCCAGTAAGGGGTTGCTCGGTCTGTTGAAGGCTCACAGTCAAGCAATCAATGAACAACTAAGGTGTCGCAATGACAATGAAAAACTAATGATTGATGCTTTTCACCTCTCTCCGTTTCTGTCTGTCTGTCCTTATCTATCCCTCTCTCTGACTCTCTCTCTTTCCCTATATAAAAAAAATGTATTCTCTAGCAACTTAAAAGTGGAGTGCATTGCAAGTTCAAAAAACTAAATAATTATCTTGAAATAACTCATCCAAAACATAGCACTAGTTAAGTTAAAAGCAAACCAATTGACTTTTAAGTGAACTAGAAATCACTTTAGGTTACTATTTGATTTAAGTGTGGAGAAGGCTTTTTAAAGTATCACTATGAAGAAGACGGATAGGTCTTACTACATTAAAAATAAAGGTATGTACCACAAAATATACTATACTCAAAATTAGAAGGTAAATATTAAATTGAGGGAAAAATTGCAAAATATGTGACAGGAAAAAAAGATTAAAGCTTTGAAAATATAAAGTACTCACTAGTCAACAAGGAGCTATTTAAACATGGCAAATACAAAAGTTTATCTCTTTTTTCCTCTCAAAACCCCATTGATTGATAATAAAAAAATATAAAGTAGTAACCTGCAAGGAATTAAAAAACAAAAAAAGGAAAGTAGATAATGGCTGACTGTGGATATCAATCAAATTTTGGGCCTCAGAAAGCAGATAAACAGATGGGCACTGACTTGGCAGAACGAATTTAGCCTAATTGTCTAAAGGAGACAAAGAAAACAAGGAAGAATGATTGACCCCACTGCAACATCAGAAACAGAAGACATTAGAACAATGCTTTCCATATTGTAGAAGAAAGTGAAATATAATGAAAATTTAAACCCATTCAAATTGTCAACCAAGTATGAGTATAAGTCATGACTAGATGTCAACCAAGTATGAGTATAAGTTATGTACAGTCTCAAAAAGAATGTGTCTTCCAAATACCCTTTTTTCAGGAAGAATCTATGGAATATACTCATGAAAGATAAGAAAATAAGGTAAGAAAAAAGGAAATGAAATACCAATTTAGAAAAAAATGAAAATAATGCCTATAAAGCTGGAGGGGGAAATCTCACAATGACAGCTTTGCAACTGACCACGAAGGCTACCAGTAAAGACTGGGTGTGGATAATGGACAGCTTCAGGAGAGAAGTTTCCAAGGAATGAATAAATAACATGGACAATGGAATAGAAAAGTATTTTAGTGTTGTGAGAGAGTGTGGTCACACCAAGCCAAAGATTGAAAGAAATCCAAATAAGAAAAATAAATAAAAATTAACCCTGTGGAATTGAAAAGTTTATACTTAATTATATAATTTACTTTATATGCACATATGATCATAAGATGTAATGTGATTCGCAATGAGTAGTGCTTCTATTTCTCTGTCATAACTCAATGTAAACTCATCTGAACTCAATGTAAAAGACAAAATTCACCTGACAATTAGGTGATGATTTTTCTCAGGGTATTGCAATAGGGAGAATATTGCAATAGGGTGAAAAACTTTGCAAAGAACAGAAAAAGGCCCTTGAGTTTTACAGCAGCAGATAAAGAAAAATCATGAGAGAGCCTGATGGAAATCATGAAGAAAAATAGAAAAGAGTCTTCCTTGATTTGTACACCTGAAACCTATATAATTTTATTAACCAATGTCACATGAATAAATTTAATTAATAAAAGGGGGTAGGGAATTTTAGCTTAGACTTTTAAAAGCTTCTTGAAAATATGAAGCCAAGACAAACTTGCTATCAGATTGCACCTATCGGTGCCTATAAATCCTAACTTCTGGTAGTTCATAGAATATTCTAGGGTTCCTGAACCTGAGTGATTTTCTTTATTCATGTGCAAGGCCCAAAACCATGCGTGCCAGATATCAGTCCAACTCCAAGAAAGCTCTATAAGAATTGGCTCTACAAAGTCAAACTTAGTTCTTATGTCTGGCCATAGTTGATTAAATGAGCATCATTCTCATGTATGACACTTCAGGGAAGACCTTTGTTGCATAACCAGTGTTCTCAATTATTTCCTGTTAATAAGGAGGACAGATTCTTACTGAACTTATACAAGGAGAACAGATTCTATGAAAATAATTATATTACCATGAAAATAAAAATGCTCAACAAGATACTCCAAATTCTGGAGGCCTTAGGAAAAAGTAAGGTATCATTTACAAATGTCTTACTTCAGTTTATGAAAGAAGAGTCTATTCAGTTGTTTTGAGTTATAGAGAGGTTATAAGGAAAGCAAACGGGCTTCCTTATATATCAAAAATAAAAAAATTTAAAACAACAAATATATTCCAGACTAAAACCACAATCATCCCTCTTGAATTTATTCAGTCCTATGTAGCTAATTCTTATTCTGCTTGCTCTTGGGTTAGTAGTCTCCCGAATCTGTCTATTTCTGGTCTGCATTTTTGGAAACCCTGCCTCATTCCACTGGTGAGGTCTCAAAGTTGTTGATATGATACCATCAGAAGCCTGTTCCCTGAAGCGCCAGGTATAATCCTTCGCACCGGCTCAGAGATAATCCTTTGTTGAAGATAAAGTACTCTGGCCTATAACTGATTGCAGGTGCTTTCAGGGAAGTGTACGAGTAAAACAGAAACTATATTTGTACATGCCAAGAGACTTAGGTTGCTTGGAAGAATTGAAAACTGATAAGTGAAAGACCTTATTAGCATTCGTTATAAGAATAATGAAACTGACAAGGAGATCTGGTTGCTTAATATTGTTGGCGAGTGTGTTCAGAATTATCAGATGCCATACTTTTACCTGCTACTTTAGCTCTTATTAAGATCCCAGGACATTCTAAATTTGACTCTCTGGAAGGTAAGGGAAAGTCGCTTTGCTGACACTTCCACTATGAGCACTATCTTTAAAGGAACCAACAGCAGTCAATCCTCTGTCATGGTCCAGAGAGTTATTCCCCTGATGACAAAGAGCACTGACAGGAAATACTGGCAGGTTCTGGTCAAAATGGCTGCATAGGTAAACATGGTACTCACATCCTTCCACAGCCATGTCAAAATTACAACTACACCACAGGACAACCGTCATCCAGAACCACCTAAAATCTATCTGAAAATACGTCCAACCCACTATAAAAAAAGAAGCCATTGTTGAGGCTAATAGAAGGGGCAGAGATGCAGACCTGGCTTGTTCTACACTCGTGACAGGCAGATAAAACTTGGGAGGGATATCTTGGGACTGCAGAGGTTTGCCCTTGATGAATGCGGGGTCCTGGCTGCACACAAGGCCCATGTCCCAGGGTTCCAGTGCAAGGAATAAAAGTCCCCATAACTTCTGGCTGTAAAATCAAGTGGGGATTATGGCTGAATGAGGTGGAGGCTGCTGAAGTCTCAATCTTCGCTTTTAAGCGCCTTGTACACAGATTTACTCAAACTCACTTGCTCTGCATTCCTGAGCTCTACAATAAACTAGTTTGTGGTCTTTGAGCTATTTTGCAAGGATTGGTCAACTGTAGATAGTTGATAGTTATGCAAACTGTCTTGTCCAGGAGACTTCTAGGTTTGCCTGCATTTACAATTTGATTCCTTTGCCCCTATAAATTTGTGCATCTTGTTTTATTTTCTTTGAACTGATTATAACTTTTGTGTGCGTTGAAGAAAAAACATTATTCTGATACTTGTTAAAACAGCAAGGAAGACTTTATTGTGATGAATGTTAAGACTATTGCACTAAGGGAAAAATATTGAGCTTAATTCCAAGTACAGCAAAGATAACTAGGGATTTATAGCTGGGGGTTTATAGCCCATCAGCTGAGTGAGGGGATGATTGGATGAAAAATTATTAAGAGGAGATATCAAGGGTAGGGAGAATTCTTGCTAAACTAACTTAAGATTCTCACTGAAAGCAGGCCAGAGCAGTCAGATATCAAGTTGAGGGTACTCCCTATAAACAGACTGAGCAGCATTCTTGCTAACACTGGCCTATGCAAGCCCATCAGAGACTGAGGCCTGAGGTCAGACCCAGTTGAGAATAAGTCTCAGAGTTCAGAGAAAGAGTTTTCATCACCTAGTTCTCATAATAAATAATAATTTCAAATGCATATTCATTTTCATATTTGCATGAGACATTATTTTATCTTTTTCAGAAATTTATCTTTTAACACAGACAAAACATTTCTTATAGTATTCTTATTGTATTTACTAAGACATCTAAGATATATATTAATTGAATTATCTTTTTAAAAACTCAACACACTGAGAAATGAAGTATGTCAGTTTTTACACTGAAAATTCAAATATACAGTGTGTCCGTAAAGTCATGGTGCACTTTTACATGGTGACCGGTCAAAAGTACACCATGACTTTACGAACACACTGTATATTAAAAGACTGTATCTTATAAACAGAAACAAATATACTATATCATTTTTCTTGTATATATAAGCCACCATATTTAACAAAATCTGTTTTAATTAAAATAAAATAAAAGGGGAAAATACTACAAGTAATATGTATAAAACATTTACAAAGGATGAACACTTCAAGAAACTGAAGGTTTTAAATGTTCATTATGCTGTTTCCATTAATAAGAAAACAGTTATCATGAAAATGGTGAGTGTATGTGGTATTTCATGTCCACATTAAAGCAACTTCTAAAACCCATGCTTTGAGTGAATCCTTGTTCTTGAAATAGTTTGAAGGTAGAAGTGGCTCATAAAGAATATGGCATTTCAACCCTGGCTAGTTTGCTCAGTAGTAGAGCATCAGCCAGGTGTGTGGATGTCCTGGGTTTGATTACCGGTCAGGGCACACAGAAGAAGCTACCATCTGCTTCTCCACCTCTTACTCTCTCCCTTCTTTCTCACTATCTCTCTCTTTCCCTCCCACAATGATGGCTTAATTGAAGCGAGGTGGCCCCGGGAGCTGAGGACAGCTCCATGGCCTTGCCTCAGACACTAGAATGGCTTGGTTGCTGAGAAACGGACCAGCAGCCCCAGATAGGCAGATCATTGTCCCATAGGAATCTTGCCTGGTGGATCCCAGTTGGGATGCATATAGGAGTCTGTCTCACAGCCTCCCTGCTTTTCATTTAAGGAAAAAAAAAGAATATGGCATTTCTGTTTAGGTTGATTATAAACGAACCTTGGAGATGTTGTAGATTTGGTTCTATATCACCATGATGCAGCAAGTCTTACAGTAAAGTGAATTGTAATCTTTATACCGGTGGAGGGTCTTGCCTTCAATTTGTGAGCAATTGCAATGAACCAGTGCAGCTAGTAATTCCAGGTCTTTAGTGGGAATGGCACGTAATTAAGAAAATAGGCTTAAAGAAATAAAGGATGGAGTCGGGAGGGCTCTGAAATTGCTGCTGGCAAAAAGAGAGCGTGCTACATGCCCATTTCTTGCTTTATTTATAGGGCAAAGTGAAGCCATTAGCAAATCAGAGATCTCTGATCACATTTCCAAGGCAACCCAAGAATTTTACCAAGTGCAGAAAACCTCCACCATGTATAACATCTTAACTTCACACAAAACAAAGGATAAAAGAAACTTGCCTCCAGTCTTTCTGGGGGACATGGTAGGTAGGATGATTATAAACAATCTAGAACTACAGCTAACCAGCTTTAAGTAACTTCACAGAACAAGTGAGGTGGGGGGTTGGAGAACTGTCAATTTACAGCCAGTTCCCCAAACCTCTGTCCCCCAAAAATCTAAACTGCAAAAACCCTGTTGGCTTTTCGGTTCCCAGCATGCAATGCAACATCTGTGAAGCTCACTGAAACAAGGTATGCTTATATATCAGCATAATGGTTTGATTTTCTTGTGTCATGATAAAATAATTTGAACAAACCTGACCTGTTTCAGAAATTTTTATAACCAGATGCATTACGTAGATTTAAACCTAAATTAAGGTCATATGACTGTTTTGATTATAGGGTTTTTTTTTTTTTTTTTTTAGAATATCAGTTTTTTGTTGTGGATGTATAGCTCCAGCTCAAGACATTATTATTTTTTTTTATTAACTTTAATGTGGTGACACCAATAAATCAGGGAACATATGTACAATGAAAACATCTCCAGATTATCTTATCATTCAATTGTGTTGCATACCCATCACTCAAAGTCAAATTGTCCTCTGTCACCTTCTATCTGGTTTTCCTTGTGCCCCTACACTTCTCCCTTTCCCACCCTCCCCTCCTTCCCCTAACCCTGTAACCACCACACTCTTGTCCATGTCTTATAGTCTCACTTTTATGTCCCACCTATGTATGAATTCATGCTGTTCTCAGTTTTTTTTTTTCTGATTTACTTATTTCACTTCGTATAATATTATCATGGTACAACCATTTTGTTGTAAATGATCCGATGTCATCATTTCTTATGGCCGAGTAGTATTCCATAGTATATATGTACCAAAGCTTTTTAATCCACTCGTCTTCTGATGGACACTTGGGCTGTTTCCAGATCTTCGCTATTGTGAACAATGCTGCCACAAACATGGGGGTGCATTTCTTCTTTTCGAACAGTGTTATGGTGTTCTTAGGGTATATTCCTATAAGTAGGATAGCCGGGTCAAAAGGCAGTTCGATTTTTAATTTTTTTGAGGAATCTCCATACTGTTTTCCACAGTGGCTGCACCAGTCTGCATTCCCACCAGCAGTGCAGAAGGGTTCCATTATCTCCGCATCCTCGCCAGCACTTATTCTGTGTTGTTTTGCTGATGAGTGCCATTCTGACTGGTGTGAGGTGATACCTCATTGTGGTTTTAATTTAAATTTCTCTAATAATTAGTGATGTTGAGCATTTTTTCATATGTCTTTTGGCCATCTGTATGTCTTCTTTGGAGAAATTTCTATTCATTTCTTTTGCCCATTTTTTGATTGGATTGTTTGTCTTCCTGGTGTTGAGTTTTATAAGTTCTTTATAAATTTTGGTTATTAACCCCTTATCAGATGTATTGTCGAATATGTTCTCCCATTGTGTGGTTTGTCTTTTTATTCTGTTCTTATTGTCTTTAGCTGTGCAAAAACTTTTTAGTTTGATATAGTCCCATTTGTTTATCTTGCCTTTTATTTCATTTGCCCGTGGAAATAAATCAGCAAATATATTGCTGCTACAGATGTCGGAAAGCTTGCTGCCTATGTTTTCTTCTAAGATGCTTATAGTTTCAAGGCTTATGTTTAAGTCTTTTATCCATTTTGAATTTGTTTTTGTGAATGGTGTAAGTTGATAGTCTAGTTTCATTTTTTTGCAGGTAGATGTCCAATTTTCCCAACACCATTTGTTAAAGAGGCTGTCTTTACTCCATTGTATGCTCTTTCCTCCTTTGTCAAATATCAGTTGTCCATAAAGGTGTGGGTTTATTTCTGGGTTCTCTGTTCTGTTCCATTGATCAATGTGTCTGCTCTTATGCCAGTACCAAGCTGTCTTGAGTATTATGGCCTTGTAGTAGACCTTGATATCCGGAAGAGTGATACCTCCTGCTTTATTTTTTCTTTTTAGGATTGCTGAGGCTATTCGTGTTCTTTTTTGGTTCCATATGAATTTTTGGAATATGTTTTCTATATCTTTGAAGTATGTCATTGGTATTTTAATTGGTATTGCATTGAATTTATAAATTGCTTTGGGTAATATAGACATTTTAATGATGTTTATTCTTCCTAGCCATGAGCACGGGATATGCTTCCACTTGTTTGTATCTTCCTTGATTTCTTTTATCAATGTTTTATAATTTTCTAAGTACAAGTCCTTGACCTCCTTGGTTAAATTTACTCCTAGGTATTTTATTTTTTTGGCTGCAATAGTGAAGGGGATTGTTTCCTTAAGTTCTTTTGCTGACAGTTCATTGTTTGTATAAAGAAATGCCTCTGATTTCTGCGTATTAATTTTATATCCTGCCATCTTGCTGAATTCATTAATAAGGTCCAGTAGTTTTTTGACTGGGACTTTAGGGTTTTCTATATACAATATCATATCATCTGCAAATAGTGACAGTTTTACTTCTTCTTTTCCAATTTGGATGCCTTTTATTTCTTCTTCTTGTCTGATTGCTGTAGCTAGGACTTCCAGAACTATGTTGAATAAGAGTGGTGAAAGTGGGCAACCCTGCCTGGTTCCTGATCTTAAGAGGATTGCTTTTAATTTTTGTCCATTTAGTATGATGTTTACTGTGGGTTTGTCCTAGATGGCCTTTATCATGTTAAGGAATGTTCCTTGTATTCCCACTTTACTGAGAGTTTTGAGGATGAATGGGTGCTGGATTTTATTAAATGCCTTTTCAGCATCTATTGAAATTATCCTGTGATTTTTGTCCTTCCTTTTGTTTATGTGATGAATCACATTGATTGATTTGCGAGTATTGAACCAGCCTTGCCTCTTCAGAATAAATCCCACTTGATCATGGTATATGATTTTTTTTCATATATTGCTGGATCCGGTTGGCTAATATTTTGTTGAAAATTTTAGCATCTAAATTCATCAGGGATATTGGCCTATAATTTTCTTTCTTTGTGTTGTCTTTGCCCGGTTTTGGGATCAGAATTATGCTCGCCTCATAAAAGCAGTTTGGAAGTCTTCTGTCCTCTTGAATTTTTTGAAATAGCTTGAGGAGGATAGGAGTTAGTTCTTCTTTGACTTTTTGATAGAATTCACTTATGAAGCCATCAGGCTCAGGACTTTTCTTTTTTGGGAGTTTTTTGATAACTGTTTCTATCTTATTTGTTGTAATTGGTCTGTTTAGGTGTTCTGATTCTTCCAGATTGATTATTGGAAGTTTATATGATTCAAGAAATTTTTCCATTTTATCTAGATTGTCTAATTTTTTGGCATAGAATTCTTCATAGTATTTTCTTACAATGCTTTGTATTTTTGTTGTGTCAGTTGTTATTTCTCCACTGTCCTTTTTAATTTTATTTATTTGAGTCCTCTCTCTTTTTTTCTTGGTGAGTCTAGTTAAAGCTTTATCAATCTTGTTTACCTTTTCAAAGAACCAACTTCTGGTTTCATTGATCCTCTGTATTGTTTCCTTAGCCTCTATGTCATTTATTTTTGCTCTGATCTATATTATTTTCTCCTTCTACTTGTCCTGGGTTTTATTTGTTGTTGTTTTTCTACTTCTTTTAACTGCAGGGTCAGGTTGCTTATTTGAGCTTTTTCTAGCTTCCTATGATATGCCTGTAGTGCAATGAACTTCCTTCTCAGAACTGCTTTTGCTGTGTCCCATAAATTTTGAGTTGATGTATGCTCATTATCATTTGTTTCTAGAAACTTTTTTATTTCTAGAAACTTTTTAATTTCTTTTTTGATCTCATTGTTAATCCATTCATTATTTAATATCATGCTATTTAGTTTCCAAGTGTTTGAGTATTTTTCAGCTTTTCTTTTGTGGTTAATTTCTAGTTTCAGGGCATAGTGATCAGAGAAAATGCTTGATATGATTTCAATCTTCTTAAATTTATTGAGACCATATTTGTGTCCTAACATGTGGTCTATCCTAGAAAACATACCATGAGTGCTTGAAAAGAATGTATATTCTACTGCTTTAGGATGAAAAGTTCTGAAGATATCTTTAAATCAAGTTGATCTAGTGTATCCTTTAAGTATGCTGTTTCTTTATTGATTTTCTTTCTTGAGGATCTATCCAGTGTTGTTAGTGGGGTATTGAAATCCCCTACTATGATAGTATTGCTGTTAATCTCGCCCTTTATGTCCATCAAAGTCTGCTTTATGTATGTCGGGCCTTCTATATTTGGTGCGTAGATATTTATAATAGTTATATCTTCCTGTTGAATTGTTCCCTTTATCATTATGAAGTGTCCTTCTTTATCTATTACCACAGCCTTTGTTTTAAAGTCCATTTTGTCAGCTATAAGTACTGCTACCCCGGATTTTTTTTCATTGCCATTTGCATGAAATATTTTTTTCCATCCTTTTACCTTCAGTCTATGAGCATCTTTTTTTTAAGGTGTGTCTCTTGTAGACAGCATATGTATGGGTCCTGTTTCTTTATCCACGCAGCTACCCTATGTCTTTTGATTGGATCTTTTAAGCCATTTACATTTAAGGTTATTATTGACATGTAGTTGTTTATTGCTATTTTATTCTTTTTTTTTAATTTTTATTTATTTATTTTTTACAGGGATAGAGAGAGAGTCAGAGAGGGATAGATAGTGACAGACAGACAGGAACGGAGAGAGGTGAGAAGCATCATTCATTAGTTTCTATTGCCGTTGTGACACCTTAGTTGTTCATTGATTGCTTTCTCACATGTGCCTTGACCGTGGGCCTTCAGCTGACCGAGCCACCACTTGCTGGAACCAGCGACCTTGGGTCCAAGCTGACGAGCTTTTGCTCAAGAGGCAAGCTCAGGGTCTCGAACCTAGGTCTTCCGCATCCCAATCCAATGCTCCATCCACTGCGCCACCGCCTGTTCAGGCTGCTATTTTATTCTTTAAAGCTGTATTCTTCTTTTGCACTATTCTTTTCTTCGTTTAAACTGTTCACAAGAGGCCCCTTAGTATCTCTGGCAGAATTGGTTTGGTTTTTATGAATTACTTCAGGATTTCTTTGTCTGGGAAGCTCTTTATTTCTTCTTCAAATTTAAACGTTAGCCTTGCTGGATAGAGTAGTCTTGGTTGTAGGTTCTTGTTCTGCATTACTTTGATTATATCTTGCCATTCCCTTCTGGCCTCAAGTGTTTCTGTTGAGAAGTCCGATGTCATCTTTATGCGGGCTCCTTTGTAGGTGATAGCCTTTTTTTCTCTAGCAGCTTTTATGATTTTTTCTTTATCCATTAGCTTTGGTATTTTAACTATGATATGTCTTGGTGTAGATCTTTTTTGGTTTCTCTTTAATGAAGTTCTGTGTGCTTCTTGAACGTGTGCAATGTTTCCCAGCCTTAATTTAGGGAAGTTTTCTGCTATGATTTGATTGAACATAGTTTCTATTTCCTGTCCTCTTTTCTCTTCTTCAGGCACCCCTATGATGCGAATGTTGTTTCTCTTCATGTTGTCACAGAGCTCCCTTAGAATTTCCTCACATTTTTTGAGTCTCTTTTCCTTTTTCTTCTCTGCTTCTTTGCCTTTGTTTATTGTGTCTTCTATCTCGCTGATTCGATCCTCAGCGTGATTCATCCTGCTTTTAATTCCTTCCATTGTGGTCTTCAGTTCTGATACTGTATTTGTCTTTTCTGTCTGATTCTTTTTTATTATTTCAATTTTGTTCTTTATATTTGTTATCTCTTTATTTAGGTTTTCATAATGACTATCCATTGTTGCTCTAATTTCTTTGAACATCCTAACTATCATTATTCTAAATTCTACTTCTGGTAGTTTGGTTATATCTGGTTCATTCAGGTCCTTCTCTGGGGATTTCTCTTGATTCATTTGGTTTGCATTCCTCTGCCTGCCCATTTTATCTGTGTATAGGCAAGTTGTGGCCACTGGAGTCCAGTAGGTGTTCCCTTTGTGTTCTCTAGGTGTGGTCTGTCTCCAGGCCCCCCACCATCTCTGCCGCTGCTAGGGTGTTTGGGTATAGGCATTGCCAGCGACAGCCTACTGCAGCAGTTGCTGTGATTTCAACCTCTCCTCCGCGGGAGGGGCTGTCACTCAAGCCACAAACCTTAGCACCAAGGGCAGAGGTGAGTACCTTTGCTCAGCTGCGGAACCAGCCCGTTTCCGGAAGGCTTACGCCCAGCCCCTGCAGTCAGAACCTGCTCGCCACAGTTTTGCGGGTTCGGCAGGGCTTTTGATGTGCTCTCAGCTGTGAGCCTTTGCCTGTCCAGAATTTAGCCCCACCCTCGAGGCCGGGGCCCTCCTGCGTGGGTTCGCAAACTCTGGTTTATTGGGCCAGGCGTGTTTGCTGGCTTTAGCTCAGCTGCTAGCTTCCGATCGATCTGGACTCTACTACGTCCCCACGTTCAGCGCCAGCTCGCGCATGTAGGGTGGCCAACCGCCTGGATTTCTCTGGCCAGGCGGGGCTGGTAGCATGAGCTCAGCCACGAAAGCCAGCTGCGTGCACATAGGTTTGCAAACCACCAGAGTTTCTCTGGCCGGGCGGGGCTAGTAGCGTGAGCTCAGCCATGAAAGCCAGCTCCTGCACATGTAGGGTTTCAAACCACTGCGGTTTCTCCGTCCGGGCGGGGTTGGCAGCGTGAGCTCAGCCGCGAGCCCGTCGCCCGTCCCTGGTCCTAGCTCCATCCTCGTGGTCAGGGCCGGCTTGCGCAGGGTCGCAGAGCTGATCTCTGTCCGTAATTTTCTCCACAAGTGGGGTCACAGGTGGCCCGCAGCTGCCGGGCTGCTTTCGCGCGTCCCCTCTGCCCCTGCTGGGCTAGACCGAGCTCACATCGGTTGTGCCTCCGCCCATGCCGACAGGACCGCTTTTCAGCGTCCTGCCGCCAACATCCCTTCAGCAACCCTCAGAGAGATAGCAGTGTCTTAAGTCTCCACACTGTAGGCTTGGGAGCTCCCTCCCTCTAAGCAGCTCTGCTCTAATTGCCGCGGGAGAGCTTGTTTGGCTAGTGTCCTGTCTCCCTTTTCTGGTATTGCTAGTTCCAGGGGAAATATTCGTTTTCGATTAGGGAAATGACTTAGCCCAGGTGTCAGGATGGCTGTCCCTCAGAGTGTCCTCGTGCCTTCAGTCCACTCTCTGTTCCCGCTGCTCTGTTCCTCCCCTCTGTCCCCGTTCCCCGGAGCCCCGGGTGCGTGGTTGTGAGAGAGGGTTTCTGCGTTGTCCCTTTGAAAAGATTCTTGGGTCTGAGAAAACTCTCTCTTTTTCACAAACAGTATCCTCACTTGCTTCACAGCTCAATACTGTCCAAACGCCTCTTCTAGGCTCTGGGACTGCAGGCTGGGGCTTGGTTCCTGGGACCCAGGTCCCTCCCTCTCCGCCAAATTCTTCTCCCGCCCCGCGGGTCTCTCCGGGCTGCCGTTTGCTCTGGGGAGCTGGGCAGCCCTCTTCGCGTTTTTGCTATTCCTACCAGTCTCGATGTGGCTTCTGCAGTGTTCCTTGGTTGAAGAGTCCACTTAGTTTAGTTCAAAGTTGGTTTATCCAGATTATGGTTCTTAAAATTGAGTTATAATCCACTTTGGTTCTGGGAGTTGGAAGTTGGTACGTCCGCCTACTCCATCGCCATCTTCCCTTCACTTCCTCCCACAGGAATTTTTTCAAGACATTCTTAAAAGGTAAATCAGTTAAAAAATATTTGCTGAAGATGTTGACCCAAAGTCAGAAGACACCTAGAATGTAGGACCCAGGCTACGAAAACTGAGTTTCCTGAAGGTTTCCAACTTGAGGTTCTTCATCTCAATGCTCAGTGTCTAATTTCATATCCCCATCCCTCCCTGAGCTGAGCCATGATACAGGCTATGAGGACTGGCCTGGAGGGAGTTGGCCTATGCCCCTAGTGGTCACCTACGGGCTCCTACCTTCCCAGCTTCACCTTTCTATCTGTCAGCAACCCCCAGTTGTACCCCATGCTCTGGGCTTCTCTATGTTATAGCCAAGGACAGCCACTTCTCTTTGTCTGGGAACATATTGATCCTGCGTAAGTAACTATTAATTTCATGATCTGAGCTCTAATGTACCTTTGGGGATAAGGATGAATTACTTAAAATGTGGCTTCTCTGATGTTCTGTTTTAAATATTTACAAGGGAATATACCAAGTTGAGAGATCAATAATGTCAGAGAGTGGTGAAAAGGAGCCAAAATTAGAAATCAGAAGAAATGCTAGTTCTGTCTCTTTAACCAATTAGCAATGCAACTTGGGTAAATCACCCCATTACTCTCACAAAACGAGAGAGCTGAAATACTCCTTTGATATATGTCTTGCATGAACTTCAGGAAGGCTCTACATATCAGAATGGAAAAAGATTTTAACAACACAAGCCAAAGTCCTCACTATCCAAAGCTTTCTAGCTTGAGATTAATATTTCCATAAAAGCAATTAACATTGTCTGGGCCTCGTGAATAATGATGAATAATGTTTGAAGGGGAAACAAAATGAATGAATTTGTCTTGAGTCTTTCCCTTCTGAATCCCAGCTGGCACTACCATACTTTAGTCATCAGTGTTTGTTTTTTTTTTTTTCTGCTCTGGAGACTAGCCTATTCTAGAATTTCTTTGGCCTTATTACTATGGCCTCTTCAACTCATACTCTGCATGACCATCCAGGTGCCAGACCAATATATCCATCTGCTTCCTGGACATCAGGCATTTACTTCTCATTACATTTAATATGTTATTCAGCATCTCCCCAACTCCAAATCTTGTTCCCAGGTCCCTATCCTAGTACAGAACCTCATAGCTGTAAGGTTGCCAAATACAATGTCTGGGAGTAGCATTGAGCTCCTACTTTTTTCTCATCCAAGCATGCTTTCTGTTCTAATTGGTCACCAGTGAAGTCAATTCTCCCCATCCTACTATCTTTAACTTGTGTCTCCTTCTCTTGTTCACTCCTACTACCCTAATGAAAGCTTCCAGTCTCTCCCAGGTATCACTGCCTCTAAATTGGGGGCTCCTCCTTTAGTATCTCCCCTCTCTTTCCTTCTGTGCAGATACAGACAGGCAGCCCTGACCCTAGAAGTATAGCATATCTCATCACTCACCTACTTGAAGCTTTTTATGGCTCCCTTTCCCCCATGGTGTTGAATTAATTCAACAAGGAAGCCTTTAGACTGAGGAGGCTCTCATGCTGTGACAGTCATATAAGCAAACCAACATTTAGGCCTGTAAATACCTTCAGGTTAAAAAATAGAAATATTAGGACAACCAATATTAGGACAACAAATAGCCAAGAGGACTTTAAACTTTAGCCAATCAAATGATTTTCTTACTTTGCTTTTACCTTTTCTCTATAAAAGTTTCTGCCTGGCCTCCGATTAGCCTCCCATCAGTGGAGTGCTCTTAAGCACCCCTGCTCTGGTGCCGCCTGATTGCGGCAGATTTTTCTCAAACAAACTCTTGAATTTTTAATATGCCTCAGTCTGTCTTTTAACAACAGCATGTCTGATCCTCCAGGCTCTGGGCACTCGTTCCTCAGCCTTATTCTCTTGTCCCTTCTAACCAATGGTGGGATTCAGCCGGTTTGCACTTCTTCAGCAGAACCAATACCTAATTTTTTGTTGAGTTCAGTGAACCAGTTGTTAAAATGGCACTTGTAATCACGGTTCTCTATAAGGTGGGCGCCTGGGTAGTCACCCAACGTGGAAATCACTAATTGACATTCCTTACTCTTTTTTAATGTTCATCTGTGCAACAGCATATTCTAAGTGCCTGTAGTAATGCTTACTCCGTCCATAGGTGTGGACGCCAATCAAAAAGCAATACAGAAATATCTTAAATAACAGTTTTACTGTTTTTGTCAGGTACTATTAAATATTTTTTCTTTAATATTTTAACTCTTTCTTATAACATGATCTAATTTTGTGTACCTCTATTTTTATATACAGGGACAGAGAGAGAGAGTCAGAGAGAGGGATAGATAGGGACAGACAGACAGGAACAGAGAGAGGTGAGAAGCATCAATCATCAGTTTTTCGTTGCGACACCTTAGTAGTTCATTGATTGCTTTCTCATATGTGCCTTGACTGAGTGTCTTCAGCAGACCAAGTAACTAACCCCTTGCTCGAGCCAGCAACCTTGGGTCCAAGCTGGCGAGCTTTTGCTCAAGCCAGATGGGCCCATGCTCAAGCTGGCAACCTCGGGGTCTCGAACCTGGGTCTTCCGCGTCCCAGTCCGATGCTCCATCCACTGCGCCACTGCCTGGTCAGGCTATTGTTCTTATTTAAGTATTAAATGCATGAAATAATAAACTATATTTTGGTATATATATTTTTTCTATTTAAAATGGTCATTAGGGCAGAGAACTGGTTTTTAAATTATTTGAATCCCACCACTGCTTCTAACCTTACACTGTTTCACATCCATGAATCCTGTAGTTTTTCTAAATGCAGATTATAAAATCATATTTCTGAGGTCTCCGTTCTTCCAGTGCTTGCTTTCTAGGCTTCCTTTAGACCTCAGCTTGTGTGACATCTTCTAGACTCTTCTCTGACCACCCCCCTTTGCTTCCACTGGTGCTGCTGTTTATGTCCCTGTCATGTTCTGTTCCCATGTCCACTCAGCCTCCTGGGTTATAGAATTAACCTTGTGATTGTCTCTTTGACTGGGTTGTATGCTCCTGAGGTATGTGCAACTCCAGGCAGTGGACTGGACTGGGAGGACTGTGCGCACTCAGATATGCAGTATAGGAGGAGCTGAGAGTTGAGTAAGGGTTCTTGGGATAGCAATGAGGCTGAAATGGTCAGCCCTGGCCAGACTCTGAAAGCCTTCTAAGCTGAGGTGCCATTTCTGAATTATTTTTCCTCTCGCTAATAAATGTTATTTGGCTATGTTGTTCCTGACAACAATAAAGCAGATAATAGTGGAATGTTTTTTGTCTCTCTATAAGAGAAGCAAAGAAAATGATTTGCCTTTTCATTTGGGGAAAAAACCAAAACCTACTAACAAAGGGAGTAGTTGTAAACAATAGAATTAATTGCTTCACATAGGACTATTATTTGATGTCCATTTAAGGTTAGTAGACTTTATTTTAATTACTCCGTTGTGTGCTTTGTTTGCATATATCTGCATATGTTTATTTGATGCTTTTAAGTAATCTGACTAAAATGACTGGCTGGCTGCCAACCTTGCCTTCAGAGCGGAACAGCACTGAACTGGAAGGTAGCCTCCCTTTGTGTCTCCCTTCCTTTCTGTCTCTAAAATCAATCAGTTAAAATAAAATAAATAAAATAGCTTCACAGAGAACAAATAGAAGTATCTTACAGCAGGGACATGGCCAACTTTTAAGGATTCTCCTCCTGGGGCAGTGGTTCTTAACCTTTTTTGAGGTACCGAACCCATCAGTTTCATATGCGCATTCACCGAACCCTTCTTTAGTGATAAATAAAATATGATTTTTTTTTCCAAATTCAAGACATAGGTATATGTTTTTTTACTGGTGCACAAAATGAGCCATGCATGAGCATCACCTTGCTCAAAGAACAAAACCAACAAAGTGCATGAACTCACAACAAATTACAGTATTACTTTATTCTGGCCTCTGTGGCAGAGGCTTCTCCGAACCCCTGAGACCGACTCTTCGAACCCCTAGGGTTCGATAGAACCCAGGTTAAGAACCACTGTCCTGGGGACAGTTTGGAGAAAAGGGCAGGTTCCTGGGCATCAGGATCCTCCTTTGTCCTCAGCCTGCAATTCAGGCACTTTTGAGTAACCCAAACCTTAGGATGCTTGTCCAATTGAACAGCTCTCTGGGTAGGGCTAAATCATTAAGGTAATATTGGGTTTCATTCTTTTCCACCAACAGAAACATGAGCTGCTTTTCAGTCCTGATTAAGGGGCTTGTTATTTCATATCAGCAGAGGAGGATTTAACAGCGGGCGCACTGGGCGTGCACCCTGGGCCCCGACTTCTGAAGGGCCCTGCAAAACCCCAACTTTACACTTTTTTCTAATGATACCAAGTTTGGTTTCATATGTGCAATTATAACATTAATAGCACATAATCTTTTCTATTTATTTAAAAATATGGTTAACGTGTATTTTTATTTTCCCTGTCTCTCTTTTATATTAAGGGGCCCGATATTTTCTTCTGTGTCTGGGGCTTCAAATGACTTTAATCCATCTCTGCATATCAGGACAAATATATATACATTTTGGGCTTGTGGTCTTCAAGGAGTCAGCCAACTGGAGCCTCATAAGAAGAGCATGTGAGGCCGAGAATAGGTCATTCCTGGGAACTGCACTAAGCTGGGAAAAAATTTAGTTGGAAAGCAGTATATCTATTGGAGTTCCTCAGTATTAACGTGGATCAAGTGGCTTTTTTTAGGGGAAAGGGAAGAGAAATCCAGACTTTTTGAGATGAGCTTAGAAGCTTTCTACAAAGGAGAAAGGGAGTAGGGAAGTTGGGTGCCATAGGTGTCAGAAAAAATTGTTAAAGACTTAGAAATGGGTTAAATAAATAAATGGTGATTAAGAGTTCTGCCTCGTGCATCCTTTAGGCTTATCTCTACTTTTCACTCACTCTGAGTGGGCTATTTACAACTCCATTAGGTGTACATAACTAGCAATGCAAATGTTCTCTAAATACGCAAATAGTAGTTCTGTCTAGTGGAGGGATAATTGATTTTCCTTTATCTCCCCTGCCCCCGGAATAGCCAATTTGCATCTATTTGTAACTCCAGCATCCTTCTTGTATACATATGTTGTTCTTTGAATTTTCCTTTGACACCATTGGAATATGTTGCTTGTTCTTTCACTACTGAATACATTAAAAAAGATCTTTGATATGTGTTTGTTTTAGATTGGTATAAGTATTATGATTTAACCTTAGAAAACACAACAAACTATCTTTTAATACAGGACAAGGGAGTTTTAAAGTGTGATTAAATGTAATCTCTCAGAATTATTTTTGATCACAGAAAAGAGAGGCAATCATTGTGTTTAGGCTGGATTCATTTACACAGGTTCAGTAGGAATCTTTTTTTAAAAATTTTATTTATTGATTTTAGCAAGAAAGGACAGGAGAGAGAGAGAGGGAGAGAGAAAGAGAGAGAGAAATAGAGAGAGAAATAGAGAGAAAGAGAATTGATCTGTTCCTGTATTTGTCCTGACCAGGGATCAAACTGGCAACCTCTTTGCTTCCTGATGACGATCTAACCATTGGAGCTACACAGCTAGGGCAGGAATCTGAATTAAAGATATGTGCCTAGGCCTGACCTGTGGTGGTGCAGTGGATAAAGCGTTGACCTGGAACATGACGTCACCGGTTCAAAACCCTGTACCTGTCTGGTCCAGGAACATATGGGAGTTGATGCTTCCTGCTCCTCTCCCCTTTTTCTCTCTCTCTCTCCTCTCTAAAATGAACAAATAAAAAATAAAAAGAAATGATAAAGAAGTTAAAAAAAAAAGGATATGTGCCTAACTCAGTATGATTAGCAAATCTAGAATTATAGGTGCTGGAGCAATTATAAATATGGAAAATTAACTTCTGCCTGGAAACTTCATAAGAAATCTTAAGTGGCATTTTCCATAGCCTTTGTTTTTACAAAGATTAAGCAAAACATTTTATTAGTTCTTGTGTTCTGACTCCAGAAAACCAAACCTAAGAAATTAATCTCCACAGCTTTCATCTGCAGTGCCTATAACTTGGTTGAATTCTTTTCTCTTGAAGTTCCCACAATCTGCTAAACATCCTAATATTCTCTACTGTGATTAAGTCTAGGAAACTGAAAGCCATAGAAAGGTACCAGGACCATTTCATAGAAAAGATTTGTGGGCATTGGTTCCACGCATAAAATTGTTCCTTAATGGTGGGCTTATCAAAGATCATTAAATGTAATTTATTCTCAACTATGACTCTCTTGGTACTGCTCTGATTGTAAAAAATTGTTTATTATTTCTTTGTACAAAGGAGGGTAAATTTATAGTGACTTTATGCAAATAACTACATTATTATAAAAAGGAAATAGACTATTTGTTCCTGAGTTCTGAATACCAGCATTAGAAAATCTATCATGAGAATCAGATACCACTTAAAATTTTTAAAATTTTAGTTTACCAAAACAATTTGAGAATTAGAAATAGATTTTTGAAAGATAAAGGGCTTTCTTATATATGTATCAGAAAATAGCCCTGGTCAGTTGTCTCAGTGGTAGAGTGTTGGTCCAGCGTGTGGATGTCCTGGGTTCAATTCCCAGTCAGGGCACACAGGAGAAATGACCACCTGCTTATCCAGCCTTCACCTCCCCTTCTCTCTCTCTCTTCTCTAGCAGCCATTGGTTCAAGTACATTGGCCCTGGTTGCTGAGGATGGCTCCGTGGAGCCTCTGCTTCAAGCACTAAAAATAGCATAAACCCAGATAGGCAGAACATCTGATCCTTGGATGGGGCTCACATTAATAATGCAATATTTCAATCATAAATTATATTTGGTTAATTTTAAATGATAAAAACATTTTCATGATAACATGATTATTGCATTCTGTCAGGCATCCTTTAAATGATAGAATGCCGTAGATAGAATTCTACCTCCTGATGTAAGCTCTTTGAAGAGAGAGAAAAAAAGTGTGATTTAAGAAAATGTCCCTTGAACTACACTTTGCCTCAGTCCAGTGGTTCTCAAAGTGTGCACCAGGGTGCACTGGTGCGCCCTAGAAGATTTCCAGGTGTGTCCTAGAAGATTTTCAGGTGCACCCTATGGTATTCCAGAGAAAAAAATGTGCCTGTTGGGGATCAGAAAACCAACAGGGTTTTTGGAGTTTAGATTTTTGGGGAACAGAGGTGTGGGGAATTAGCTGTAAGCTGACAGTCTGCCTAACCCCCCCCCACCTCACTTGCCTAATTAGGTTGCAAAAGGCTGTTAAGCTGTGGTGTTGGATTGTTTATCCTACCCCCCATGTTCTCCAGAAAGATTGGAGGCAAGTTTCTTCTATCCTTTGTTTGGTGTAAAGTTAAGATGATATGTATGCTGAGGGTTTTCTGCACTTGGTAAAATTTTTGGGTTGCTTTGGAAATGTGATCAGAGACTACTGATTTGCTAATGACCTCACTTTGCCCTATAAATAAAGTAAGATGTGATTTTTGGGCGCACTTTGTTCTTGCCAGTAGCAATTACAGGGTCCTCCTGACCCTGTATTTTCTTAATTCCACATATTTTCTTATATCTGCACCATTCCCACCCGGGACCTGGAATACTAGCTGTGCTGGTTCACAGCATGTGCCCAGATATAAAAATAAATATAGTTACTCTATTATATCATTCCATTACACAAATACCACTCTTTTTCTTAACACATCATTATTGTATTTATTATTAACACATTATTATATTATTTTTAGATAAATGCACCCAAATAAAATGGATAGATTTTTCAAAAAGAAGCGTGATATTGAAGAACTTGATTCTGGAGGTGAGCAAAAGTTAAGTATAAATAAAATAGGACTTGAAGGCTGATGGGCAGAATTTAATTTATATCATTTTCCATCAATTAACACTGAACAATACAATTGTAACCCATTCATGGAAGCTTCAAGTGATTTTGGTTTAACATTAACAAAAGAAGAACTGGCAGCTATATCCACTGATAATGGACTGATGATTAAACATAAGAAATTATCTCTTGAAGTCTTTTGGATTTCTATAAAAGAAGAATATGTGGCAATATCTAAAAAAGCTTTGAACATTTTATTACAATTTTCAACATCCTATTTATGTGAATTAGGATTTTCTACCCTCAACACAATAACGAGTAAAAAGAGAGGAATTCTTCAATATATTGATAAGAAAATGAGAGTTTCCTTTCAAATATATGCCCAAACATTGAAGAAATCGCTAGGACACATCAGGTTCATGTCTCTCATAAACACAAGAATGAAGAAACTTAACACATTCGTGCTGGGACCTGCTGAATTTACTAAATCTTACTAAGAATGTATCTATATATATAAAAAGATAACTTTTATGTTTTTTTTTTAATTTTTTAACTCCTCTTTTTACGAATTCTAAAAAGCATAACAAAAAATGTAACAAAAAATGTTTTTTAATGTCAGAATAAATTTAATTTTGTGGTATTTATTTTGTTTAATTACCATAAAAGCACACTTGGACTTTATATATTTTTTTTAATATTTGACTTAATATAACACATTTCTCAGAAATTTATATATAGTGTGCCTACAATTATTTGTAGGATTTTAAATGCTCCCTGACTTCAAAAAGTTTGAGAACCACTGCTAGTTTTTGCCTCTCCTTTAGAAGCCTGTGTGAAATTAGAGTGCACCTGTCATTGATTTTGGTTTCAAAAAAAACCATCTTTTATTCCTAAGTTAATTTCATTTCTATGCCAGTAAAGTACCACTTATAACATAGCCTTTGTCATGCAGAGGAGAGTGGAGATGTTAATTGCCAGGGCTCCCGTACAGTCTGCGAGTCTCTGAGAAATGTCAGTGATAGGCAGCAGACGTTTCTTTTGATGATGATAAGTCAGCAGAACAGAAAGGGCTTAGATAGAAACAACCCAAGCACATGACAGAAGATTCTCCCGCGTAATTAACCAAGGGGGTAGGGTAGTCCATCAGTTAGCTTGATAATGTGAAGAAGATATCTCAGAAGAGTCTATATTATCTTGGAGACATTAAGGGAACAAAGTGGCCTTGAAAAAAGGCCCTTTACATCTTTCAGTGTGATTTTTCAGGAACATGAGGTCACAGCCTCTGCCATGTTATGGTAGTAATGAATGTGAATTAGCAATCCAAGAGGAATTTCAGTTTTGATTAAAATTTCTGCTTGGCCTTAACTCTTTTACAGATCAAATTGACTTACATTATTTGTGTGCTTACAAGGTTGGAAACTCCCTGTGGGCAGCTGGGTAGCACCAAGTGCATCATAGGTGTATAACCAACATTTTCCGAATTGAGTAACAGCACTGCCACTAAAATCTAATGCCACTCATGGACACTGACCATGAGAATAAGCACTACAGAGTGCCATATGACCCATGCCGGACACTGTAAAAGGTGCCCTAGAGGGGTGCCCTTTCCCAATCCTCCTGGTAACTTTCAGACTAAACCTTAGAGGAGAAGCTATGGCTCAGAAACTTAAGCAGTATATCCAAAGCTATGTCACTGTTATAAGTTCTATATCTTGGGGTCTGAATTCTCTTTCTACCATACTAGCTACTCTTCCACCAGATAATCTTGGCATTTTTAAAATAAGAGCCAAAACAAGCAAAAGGAAGAACGATTTAAAAAATTCTTTGCATATTCTAATCTTACATTAAAGCGCCAAATAAGGTCACATTTGGAAAGAACCTTAGCATGGATTGAAAAATGAGGGCTTTTTACTTTTATAACTGTGTCCCACTTAGGATCACTTTTCGTCTTAGGAAATAAACTTAATTTAATGAAGTGCTAATTTTAATCAACTTCCATTTGGATGAGGGCTCCAGCCCTCCTCCTGCATGTTCCATTATATAGTCTTTCCTTTTCCCAGGCCTACAAGAGCTGAAAGATTTATACCTGGACTAGTAGTTTCATCTACTAGTAACAATGTTAGGCTGTTCTTTCTCATGTCAATTACCTTCTTTTTTTTGTAAATACTAGTTAGTAAGTTTCCTTATTCTGTTGATTTTTCTCCCAGTATACAATAGTTACACATTTCAGTAATTTCTAAATTGAGGTAAAGAGATCAAACATTTTATTGCTTGTTTTTCTTTTTTTCATAATTCCTTCATAATGCTATAGAAGTGACTGGGATGGTTTCTACCACTCAGTACAAATGGTCTAGTTTGATATAGTTGGTTTTGCTCAAGTTCCAGGCCCCTTTAGGGCCTTGGAAGCACTTTACTAAGGCTCTAAAGTGAAGCACATATTTCAGCAACAACTTTAAAATATACCCTCTACTTTCAGTGGTGAGGGTCCAGGCAAGTCCCTAGCACATAGAAAACAAAAACAGCTTTGCAAAGGCACAGGTGTCTCCTCTCAGGACACTGTTGAGTAGGTAGAATCAGAGCTGTTCCTCCTTGGGTCACAGGGAGCATACCAGCGTGGTGTCGATGAGTTCAACAGACAGGCCTCCTTGTGAAACAATACATCCAAGCAGGCTCATCTGATGGCGAAGCTGATGACCAGGGTGGAAGCAGGATTAGGGAAACTAGTAAAAAATGGTGAAGATTGTCAACAGGAGGAACACTGACCATGCCAAGGTCTCTGGGACAATGGGTAGGGGCTGATTTTCAGAACCTCAGGAGGGCTACAGCTGTCGGGGAGGTGCACCTGGGCAGGGCAGTGGCTTCAGTAGGGGAACCAGGATAGAACTGTCTCTACCAGCTGTGGCCTGGCAGGCAGGGTGCTGGCGAAGTAAAAAGCTGGTCCCATTCTCCTGTTGTGCTCAGACCCCTTGCTGGTGCTTCGCACTGATTGAATCCAGGTAGACCAGAAGCAAGAAGGCAGGCAATCACAGATGTGACGCATTCCAGATGAACCTCTTGAGGCCCGGAGCCAGGTGGAGCAGAGCTGCAACAGCTCCTGTATACCAGGCTGGGAAAGACTTTTCAGCCTCGGCACTGTTAACATTTTGGACTAGCTAATTCTTCGTTGTGGGGGCTGTCCTCTGCATTGTGAGAGGTGTACTAGCATCCCTGGTCTCTACCTATTAGATGATAATAATGTCTTTCTAACTCCCAAGTCATGACAGCTAGAAATGTTTCCAGGCATTTCTAAGTGTTTCCTAGGGAACAAAATTGCCCCTAAGTGAAATCACTAGGTTAGCAGATTAAAAGTGAATTTGTGACTTCATAGATGACCATTTATTTAGGGGGAAATATATATATGTATGTAGAGAGAAAGAGAGAGAGAGAGTGTGTGTCAGAGAGAGAAGCATCAATTCTTTGTTGCTGCACCTTAACTTGAGGCTATAGCAGCCTGAGTGAGCCCTTGGGCTCAAGTTAGTGAGCCTTTCCCAAACCAGATGAGCCCGTGCTCAAGCTGGTGACCTCGGGGTTTCGAACCTGGATCTTCTGCATGCCAGTCAAATGATCTATCCATTGCGCCACCACCTGGTTAGACCATGAATGAGCATTTATTGATTCAAGGAAAAATGCATTGCTTTATTTTGGCTTAACTATTAGCAAACTGTGATGATGAACACTGGAAATACAAAGATTAAAAGACACGACCTTTCTTTCTTGATGCTTACTGTTTTATTGCTGAAGGCAGATACTTGAGGCTATTATATATTTTAAAAAAAGTATAGCATAGGAGGACAGCAAGATGGTGATGGAGTAGGCGGACGTACCAAATTCCAACTCCTGGAACCAAAGTGGATTATAACTTAATTTTAAGAACCATCATCTGGATAAACCAACTTTGAACTAAACTAAGAGGACTCTTCAACCAAGGAACACAGAAGAAGCCACATTGAAACTGATAGGAAAAGCTAAAATGTGGAAAGGGCTGCCCAGCACTCTGGAGTGAACGGCAGACTCATGTGGTGGGAAGAGAGTTTAGTGGAGAGGGAGAGATCTGGGTCCCAAGAACAAATCCCCAGCCTGCAACCCAAGAGCCTAGAAGAGGCATTTGGACAGTATTGAGCTGTGAAACAAGTGAGGATACTGTTTGTGAGAAAGAGACAGTTTTCTCAGACCCAGGATTCTTCTTAAAGGGACAGCGCAGAAAACCTCTCTCACAACCACTCACCTGGGGCTCCAGGGAATGGGGACAGAGGAGAGGACAGGAGCAGCGGGAAGAGAGTGTGGAGTGGAAGGCACAGGGAGAAACACTCTGAGGGACAGGCACCCTAACCCCTGGGCTGTGTCCCTTCCCAAATCAAAAACGAATATTTCCCCCTGGAACAAGCAATACCAGCAAAGGGAGACAGGACACCAGACAAACAAGCTCTCCCGTGGCACTTAGAGCAGAGCTGCTTAGACGGAGGGAGCTTCCAGGACTACAGAATGGAATATTAGGGTCTGAGCTGCAGTGCCCCTACCCACACTGCTGAGGGCTTGCTGGAGGGACAGGGGCGGTGGGAAGCGGAAACGTGGTTCTCTTGGCGGTTCTGTCAGAGGTGGTGGAGGCCCAGCCGGTGTGAGCTTGGTCTAGCCCAGCAGGGGTGGAGGGGATGCGGGAAAGCGGTCCGTAGGCTGCAGGCCAGCCTACAGCCCCACTTGCGGGGGAAAAGCGGGAGGTCAGGAACGGGCAGATATCTGCCACTGAGCAGGGCCCCGTGGGCACAGCATCACCTGGCCTCCGAGGTTTGCGACCCTATGCGAGCTGGCCCTGATAGCAGGAGCAGGGCTAAAACCTAGGACAGGCGGAGGTTCGCAGCTGAGTGCACGCCAGAAACCCCGCCCAGCCCGAGAAACTGCGGCTTATGATCCAGTGTGAGACGGCTCTGACCACGTGGGCTGGGCAGAAGCCCGGAAACAGGCGGGGTCCACAGCAGAGCAAAGGTGCTAACCCCTACCTTTGGTACCAAGTATTATGGATTGAGTGCGGTGCACAACACCACATGTGTGGGTGAGTCGAAGGTCCAGACAGGCTGAGGTTTGAAGAGCCGGGCACGAGAACACAGTCCCTCCTGCTGAGGAGAGGCATAAATCATAGCAACAGCCACAGTGGGCAGGCCCAGCAATGCCCATCCCAATCGCCCTAGGCAGCAGCAGAGGGGGTGGCAGGCCTGCAGACAGACCTCACCTAGGGAACACAGAGGCAACACCCATTAGACTCAAGTGGCCACATCCTTCTTATACACAGACAAAATGGGCAGGTAGAGAAATGCAACCCAAATGAATCAAGAAAAACTCCCAAAGGAGAACCCGAATGAACCAGATATAACCAAATTACCAGATGCAGAGATTAAAATAATGATAGTTAGGATGTTGAAAGAGCTTAGAGCAACAAGGGATAGTCCTAACAAACACCTAAATAGAGAGATAACAAGTTTAAAAAAAGAAACTGAAATAATAAAAAAGAATCAGACAGAAATGACAAATACAGTATCAGAACTGAAGACCACAATGGAAGGAATTAAAAGAAGGATGGATGACGCTGAGGATTGAATCAGTGAGTTTGAGGACACAATAAACATAGTTACAGAAGCAGAGAAAAAAAAGTTAGAGGATACAATAAACAAAGACACAAAAGCAGAGCAGAAAAAAGAAAAGAGACTCAAAAATGTGAGGAAAATCTAAGGGAGCTCTGTGACAACAGAAAGAGAAATAACATCCGCATCATAGGGATTCCTGAAAAGGAGGAGAGAAAACAAGAAATAGAAACTTTTTCAATCAAGTCATAGCAGAAAACGTCCCTAAATTAAGGCTGGAAAACATTTCACACATTCAAGAAGCACAGAGAACTCCATTAAAGAGAAACTGAAAGAAATCTACACCAAGACACATCATAGTTAAAATACCAAAGCTAAGGGATAAAGAGAAAATTTTAAAAGCTGCTAGAGAAAAAAAGGCTATCACCTACAAAGGGGCCCCCATAAGGATGACATCTGACTTCTCAACAGAAACACTAGAAGCTGGAAGGGAATGGCAAGATATATTCAAAGTAATGCAGAACAAGAACCTACAACCAAGACTACTCTATCCAGCAAAGCTAACATTTAAAATTGAAGGAGAAATAAAGAGCTTTCCAGACAAATAAACCTCAAGGAGTTCATTAAACCAACCAATTCTGCAAGAGATGCTAAGGGGCCTGTTGTGAACAGTTCAAAGGTGAAAAGAATATAGCAAAAGAAGAATACAACTTTAAAGAATAATATGTCAATGAACAACTACATATCAATAATAAACTTAAAAGTAAATGGATTAAATGATCCAATTAAAAAACATAGGGTAGCTGCGTGGATAAAGAAACAGGACCCATACATATGTTGTTCACAAGAGATACACCTTAAAACAAAAGATGCCCATAGATTGAAAGTAAAAGGATGGAAAAAAATACTTCATGCAAATGGAAATGAAAAGAAAGCCAGGGTAGCAATACTTATATCTGACAAAATGGACTTTAAAAAAAAAGCTGTAGTAAGAGATAAAGAAGGACACTACATAATGATAAAGGGAACAATTCAACAGGAAGATATAACCATTATAAATATCTACACACCAAATATAGGAGCCCCGACATACATAAAGCAGACTTTGATGGATATAAAGGGTGAGATTAACAGCAATACTATAATAGTAAGGGAATTCAATACCCCACTAACAACACTGGATAGATTCTCAAGAAAGAAAATGAACAAAGAAACAGCAGACTTAAAGGACACACTAGATCAACTCGATTTAATAGATATCTTCAGAACTTTTCACCCTAAAGCAGTGGAATAGACCACATGTTAGGACATAAAAAAGGTCTCAACAAATTTAAGAAGATTGAAATCATATCAAGCATTTTCTCTGAATACAATGCCATGAAACTAGAAATTAACCACAAGAAAATATGAAAAACACTCAAACACTTAGAAACTAAATAGCATGTTATTAAATAAATAATGGATTAACAATGAGATCAAAGAAGAAATAAAAAAGTTTCTAGAAAGAAAAGATAACGAGCATACATCAACTCTAAATTTATAGGACACAGCAAAGGCAGTACTGAGAGGGAAGTTCATTGCACTACAGGCATACCATGAGAAGCTAGAAAAAGCTTAAATAAGCAACCTGACCCTGCATCAAAAGGAACTAGAAAAACGACAGCAAATTAAGCCCAGGACTTGTAGGAGAAAGGAAATAATAAAGATAAAAGCAGAAATAAATGACATAGAGGCTAATGAAACGATACAGAGAATCAATGAAACCAGGAGCTGGTTCTTTGAAAAGGTAAACAAGATCAATGAACATTTAACTAGACTTATCAAGAAAAAAAGAGAGAGGACTCAAATAAAATTAGAAATGAGAGTGGAGAAATAACAACTGACACAACAGACATACTAAGTATTGTAAGAAAATACTATGAAGAACTCTATGCCAAAGAATTAGATAACCTAGGTGAAATGGACAAACTTCTTGAATCATATAATCTTCCAAAAATCAATCTGGAATATCAGACCACCTAAACAGATCAATTATAACAAAGGAGATTGAAACAGTTATCAAAAAACTCCCAACAAAAAAAAGTCCTTGGCCTGATAGCTTCACAAGTGAATTCTACCAAAAATTCAAAGAACTAACTCCTACCCTCCTCAAGCTATTTCAAAAAATTCAAGAGGAATATATACTTTCAAACTCCTTTTATGAGGCGAGCATAATTCTGATGCCGAAACCAGCCAGAGACAACACAAAGAAAAGAAAATTATAGCCTAAAATCCCTGATGAATTTAGATACTAAAATTCTCAACAAAATATTAGCCAACCGGATCCAGCAATATATGAAAAAAATCATACACCATGATCAAGTGGGATTTATTCTGGGGAGGCAAGGATGGTTCAATAATCCCAAATCAATCAATGTGATTCATCACATAAACAAAAGGAAGGACAAAAATCACACGATAATTTCAATAGATGCAGAAAAGCCATTTGATAAAATCCAGCACCCATTCATGCTCAAAACTCTCAGTAAAGTGGGAACACAGGGAACATTCCTTAACATGATAAAGGCCATCTATGACAAACCCATAGCAAACATCATACTAAAGGGGAAAAAATTAAAAGCAATCTCCTTAAGATCAGGAACCAGGCAGGGGTTCCCCCCTTTCACCACTCTTATTCAACATAGTTCTGGAAGTCCTAGCTACAGCAATCAGACAAGTAGAAGAAATAAAAGGCATCCAAATTGGAAAAGAAGAAGTAAAACTGTCACTATTTGCAGATGATATGATATTGTATATAGAAAACCCTAAAGTCTCAGTCAAAAAACTGCTGGACTGGATAAATGAATTCAGCAAGGTGGCAGGATAAAAATTAATACTTAGAAATCAGAGGCATTTTTATACACAAACAATAAACTGTCAGAAAGAGAAATTAAGGAAACAAGCCCCTTCACTATTGCAACCAAAAAAATAAAGCACCTATGAGTAAATTTAACCATGATGGTTAAATTTTTGTACTCGAAAAATTATAAAACATTGATAAAAGAAATCAAGGAAGATACAAACAAGTGGAAGCATATACCGGGCTCATGGTTAGGAAGAATAAACATCATTAAAATGTTTATATTACCCAAAGCAATTTATAAATTCAATGCAATACCAATTAAAATACCAATGACATACTTCAAAGATTAGAACACATATTCCAAAAATTTATATGGAACCATAAAAGAACATGAATAGCCTAAGCAATCTTTAAAAGAAAAAATAAAGTAGGAGGTATCACTTCCCGGATATCAAGGTATACTACAAGGCCATTGTACTCAAGACAGCCTGGTACTGACATAAGAACAGGCACATAGATCAATGGTACAGAACTAGAACCCAGAAGTAAACAAACACCTTTATGGACTACTGATATTTTACAAAGGAGGAGAGAACATACAATGAAGTAAAGACAGCCTCTTGAACAAATGGTGTTGGGAAAATTGGACATCTACCTGCAAAAAAATGAAACTAGACCATCAACTTACACCATTCACAAAAACAAACTCAAAATGGATAAAAGACTTAAATGGAAGCCGTGAAACCATAAGCATCTTAGATGAAAACATAGGCAGGAAGCTCTCAGACATCTGTCGCAGCAATATATTTTCTGACTTATCTCCACGGGCAAATGAAATAAAAGACAGGATAAACAAATGGGACTATATCAAACTAAAAAGTTTTTGCACAGCTAAAGACAATAAGAACAAAATAAAAAGAGAAACCACACAATGGGAGAACATATTTGATAATACGTCTGATAAGGGTTAATTACCAAAATTTATAAAGAACTTATAAAACTCAACACCAGGAAGACAAACAATCCAATCAAAAAATGGGCAAAAGAAATGAGTAGAAATTTCTCCAAAGAGAACATACAGATGGCCAATAGGCATATGAAAAAATGCTCAACATCACTAATTATTAGAGAAATGCAAATTAAAACCACAATGAGATATCACCTCACACCAGTCAGAATGGCACTCATCAGCTAAACAACACTGAGTAAGTGCTGGCCAGTATGTGGAGAAAAGGGAACCCTCCTGCACTGCTGGTGGGAATGCAGACTGGTGCAGCCACTGTGGAAAACAGTATGAAGATTCCTCAAAAAATTAAAAATCGAACTGCCTTTTGACCCAGCTATCCCACTTATAGGAATATGCCCTAAGAACACCATAGCACTGTTCGAAAACAGGAAATGTTTCCCTATGCTCGTGGCAGTATTATTCACAATAGCGAAGATATGGAAACAGCCCAAGTGTCCGTCAGAGGACGAGTGGATTAAGAAGCTTTGGTACATATATACTATGGAATACTATTCAGCCATAAGAAATGATGTCATTGGATCATTTACAACAAACTGGATGGACCTTGATAACGTTATATGGAGTGAAATAAGTAAAACAGAAAATAACTGATAACTGCATGATTTCATGCATAACTGGGACATAAAAACGAGACTATGAGACATGGAGAAGAGTGTGGTGGTTACGGGGTGGGGGGATGGAGGACAGAAAGGGAGAGGGTGTAGGGTGGAGGGGAGGGGCACAAAGAAAACCAGATAGAAGGTGACAGAGGCCAATTTGACTTTGGGTGATGGGTATGCAACATAATTGAATGACAAGATAACCTGGAGTAGTTTTCTTTGAACATATGTACCCTGATTTAATAATGTAACCCCATTAAAATTAATTAAAAAAGGGTATAGCATAGAGTTATAATAGTAATTGAACAAAAGCTATTAAATCACAATTAAGACAAAGAGGTGTCAACTCTCAATTCTTCAAAGAGATACTTGATTAAGCAAAGTTAATTTTATTAGACAGGCTATCACTGTGTAGAGTTTGTCACATCATAGTTTTGGATTGGTAAATACAATGAGATAAAGGGACTGAAATGAGTTGTGATGAACAAACTCTGTCTCAATATAAACTATTTTAGTTGGTTCAGGGTTGTATCTACAGGAACAAATATTTTCCGCAGCAAACAGCTAAGTTATTTTTGCTTGTCTTTTTCTTTATTTTTTTATATTAATTTTAATGGGGTTACATGAATCAATCAGGGTACATAGGTTCAGAGAAACATTCCAGGTTATTTTGACATTTTGATTATGTTGCAGATCCATCACTCAAAGTCATATATATAGTCTTCCATCACCTTCTATCTGGTTTTCTTTTGCCCCTCCTCTCCCCTCACCCTGTCCCTTCCATTCCCCACCCCTGGTAAAACTCTTGTCCATGTCCCTGAGTATCATTTTTATGTCCCACTTATATATGGAATCATATAGTTCTTAGTATTTTCTGATTTACTTATTTCACTCAGTATAATGTTATCAAGGTCCATTCATGTTGTTACAAATGATCCGATGCCATCATTTCTTATGGCTAAGTAGTATTCCATAGTGTATAATGTGCCAAAGCTTTTTAATTTTTTATTTTTCTGTGATTTTTTATTAATTTTAATGGGGTGACATTAATAAATCAGGGTACATATGTTCAAAGAAAGTATCTCCAGGTTATCTTATCATTCAATTATTTTGCATACCCATAACCCAAAGTCAAATTGTCCTCTGTCACCTTCTATTTGGTTTTCTTTGTGCCCCTCCCCTACCCCCTCTCCCACCCTCTCCACCCTCCACCCACCCCGTAACCACCACACTCTTGTCCATGTCTCATAGTCTCACTTTTATGTCCCACCTATGTATGAAATCATGCTGTTCTCAGTTTTTTTCTGTTTTACTTATATCACTCCGTATAATGTTATCAAAGTCCATCCATTTTGTTGTAAATGATCCGGTGTCATCATTTCTTATGGCTGAGTAGTATTCCATAGTATATATGTACCAAAGCTTCTTAATCCACTTGTCCTCTGACGAACACTTGGGCTGTTTCCAGATCTTCGCTATTGTGAACAATGCTGCCAGGAACATGGGGACGCATTTCTTCTTTTATAACAGTGCTTTAGTATTCTTAGGGTATATTCCTAAAAGTAGGATACCTGGGTCAAAAGGCAGTTTGATTTTTAATTTTTTGAGGAATCTCCATACTGTTTTCCACAGTGGCTGCACCAGTCTGCATTCCCACCAGCAGTGCAGGAGGGTTCCCTTTTCTCCACATCCTTGCCCACACTTGTTCTGTGTTGTTTTGCTGATGAGCACCATTCTGACTGATGTGAGGTGATATCTCATTGTGGTTTTAATTTGCATTTCTCTAATGATTAGTTTTGTTGAGCATTCTTTCATATGCCTATTGGCCATCTGTATGTCTTCTTTGGAGAAATTTCTATTCATTTCTTTTGCCCATTTTTTGATTGGGTTGTTTGTCTTCCTGGTGTTGAGTTTTATAAGTTCTTTATAAATTTTGGTATTTATCCCCTTATCAGATGTTTTGTCGAATATGTTCTCCAATTGTGTGGTTTGTCTTTTTATTCTGTTCTTATTGTCTTTAGCTGTGCAAAAACTTTTTAGTTTGATATAGTCCCATTTGTTTATCTTTCATTTTATTTCATTTGCCCATGGAAATAAATCGGCAAATATATTGCTGCTACAGATGTCGGAGAGCTTCCTGCCTATGTTTTCTTTAAGATGCTTATAGTTTTACAGCTTCCATTTAAGTCTTTTATCCATTTTGAGTTTGTTTTTGTGAATGGTGTAAGTTGATGGTCTAGTTTCATTTTTTTTGCAGGGACATGTCCAATTTTCCCAACACCATTTGTTAAAGAGGCTGCTTAACTCCATTGAATGTTCTTTCCTCCTTTGTCAAATATCAGTTGTCCATAAAGCTGTGGGTTTATTTCTGAGTTCTCTGTTCTGTTCCATTGATCTATGTGCCTGTTCTTATGTCAGTACCAGGCTGTCATGAGTACAGTGGCCTTGTAGTAAACCTTGTTATCCGGAAAATGATACCTCCTGCTTTAGTTTTTCTTTTAAAGATTGCTGAGGCTATTCGTGTTTTTTTTTTTGTTCCATATAAATTTTTGGAATATGTGTTCTATATCTTTGAAGTATGTCATTGGTATTTTAATTGGTATTACATTGAATTTATAAATTGCTTAGGGTAATATAAACATTTTAATGATGTTTATTCTTCCTAACCATGAGCACAGTATATGCTTCCAATTGTTTGTATCTTCCTTGATTTCCTTTATCAATGTTTTATAATTTTTCAAGTACAAGTTCTTAACCTCCTTGGTTAAATTTACTCCTATGTACTTTATTTTTTTGGCTCCAATAGTGAAGGGGATTGTTTCCTTAATTTTTTTTGCTGTCAGTTCATTGTTGGTATATATAAATGCCTCTGATTTCTGAGTATTAATTTTATATTTTGCCACCTTGCTGAATTCATTAATCAGGTCCAACAGTTTTTTGACTGAGACTTTAGGGTTTTCTATATATAGTATCATATCATCTGCAAATAAGGACAGTTTTACTCCTTCTTTTCCAATTTGGATGCCTTTTATTTCTTCTTCTTGTCTAATTGCTATAGCTAGGACTTCCAGAACTATGTTGAATAAGAGTGGTGAAAGGGGGAACCCCTGCCTGGTTCCTAATCTTTAGGGGATTGCTTTTAATTTTTGCCCAATTAGTATGATGTTTGCTTTTGGTTTGTCATAGATGGCCTTTATCATGTTAAGGAATGTTCCCTGTATTCCAACTTTACTGAGAGTTTTGAGCATTAATGGGTGCTGAATTTTATCACGTGCCTTTTCTGCATCAATTGAAATTATCATGTGATTTTTTTTCTTCCTTTTGTTTATCTGATGAATCACATCGATTGATTTGGGATTATTGAACCAACATTGCCTCTCCAGAATAAATCCCACTTGATCATTGCGTATGATTTTTTTCATATATTGCTGGATCCGGTTGGCTAATATTTTGTTGAGAATTTAAGCGTCTAATTTCATCAGGTATATCGGCCTATAATTTTCTTTCTTTGTCTTGTCTTTGCCTGGTTTTGAGATCAGAATTAT
This sequence comes from Rhynchonycteris naso, assembly GCA_037038555.1. Lineage (NCBI taxonomy): Eukaryota > Metazoa > Chordata > Mammalia > Chiroptera > Emballonuridae > Rhynchonycteris > Rhynchonycteris naso. Next base: position 110,413,805 of record CM072998.1, on the reverse strand, counting down.
GCTCACCTCATAAAAGGAATTTGGAAGTCTTCCTTCCTCTTGAATTTTTTGAAATAGCTTGAGAAGGATAGGAATTAGTTCTTCTTTGAATTTTTGATAGAATTCACTTGTAAAACTATCAGGCCCAAATCTTTTCTTTGTTGGGAGATTTTTGATAACTGTTTTATCTCAGTTGTTGTTATAGGTCTGATTAGGTGTTCTGATTCTTCCATATTGATTTTTGGAAGATTATATGATTCAAGAAATTTGTCCATTTCACCTAGGTTGTCTAAATTTTTGGCATAGAGTTCTTCATAGTATTTTCTTTCAATACTTTGTATTTGTGTTGTGTCAGTTGTTATTTCTCCACTATTTTTTCTAATTTTATTCATTTGAATCCTCTCACTTTTTTTCTTGGCGAGTCTAGTTATAGGTTCATCAATCTTGTTTACCATTTCAAAGAGCCAGCTTCTGGTTTCATGATCCTCTATATTGTTTTCTTAGCCTCTATGTCATTTATTTCTGCTCTGATCTTTATCCTTTCTTCCCTTCTACTTGTCCTGCTCATTATTTGCTGTTGTTTTTCTGGTTCTTTTAGATGCAGGGTCAGGTTGCTTATTAGAGCTTTTTCTATCTTCTCATGGTATGCTTGTAGTGCAAGGTACTTTTCTCTCAGTACTGCTTTTGCTGTGTCCCATAAATCTTGAGTTGATATTTGCTCATTTTCATTTGTCTCTAGAAACTTTTTTTATTTCTTCTTTGATCTCATTGTTAATCCATTCATTATTTAATAACATGCTATTTAGTTTCCAAGTGTATGAGTATTCTTCACTTTTACTTTTGTGGTTAATTTCTAGTTTTATGGCATTATGATTGGAGAAAATTGTTGATATGATTTTAATCTTCTTAAATTTGTTGAGAACATTTTTGTGTCCTAATATGTGGTCTATCCTAGAAAATATACCATGAGCGCTTGAAAAGAATGTATATTCTACTGCTTTAGGGTGAAAAGTTCTCAAGGTATCTATTAAATCGAATTGATCTAGTGAATCCTTTAAGTCTGCCGTTTCTTTATTAATTTTCTTTCTTGAGGATCTATCCAGTGATGTTAGTGAAGTATTGAAATTCCTTACTATTATAGTATTGCTGTTAATCTCACCCTTTATATCCATCAAAGTCTGCTTTATGTATCTCGGGGCTCCTATATTGGGTGCATAGATATTTATAATAGTTATATCTTCCTGTTGAATTGTTCGCTTTATCATTATGTAGTGTCCTTCTTTTCTCTTACTACAACTATTTTTTGAAAAGTCCATTTTGTCAGATATAAGTATTGCTATTCTGGCTCATTTTTTCATTCCCATTTGCATGAAATATTTTTTTCCATCCTTTTACCTTCAGTCTATGTGCATCTTTTGTTTTAAGGTGTGTCTCTTGTAGACAGCATATGTATGGGTCCTCTTTCTTTATCCACACAGCTACCCTATATTTTTTGATTGGTTTATTTAATTCATTTACTTTTAAGGGTATTACTGATATGTAGTTGTTTATTGCCATTTTATTCTTTAACGCTGTATTCTTCTTTTGCTATGTTCTTCTTCCCTTTGAACTGTTCACAACAGGCCCCTTAGTATCTCTTGCAGAATTGGTTTGGTTTTAATGAATTCTTTACGGCTTTTATTGTCTGAGAAGCTCTTTATTTCTCCATCAATTTTAAATGTTAGTTTTGCTGGGTAGAGTAGTCTTGGTTGTAGGTTCTTGTTCTGCATTACTTTGATTATATCTTGCCATTCCCTTCTGGCTTCAAGTGTTTCTGTTGAGAAGTCCAATGTCATCCTTATCGGGGCTCCTTTGTAGGTGATAGCCTTTTTTTTTAGCAGCTTTTAAATTTTTTTCTTTATCCCTTAGCTTTGGTATTTTAACTATGATATGTCTTCGTGTAGATTTGTTTGGTTTTCTATTTAATGGAGTTCTCTGTGCTTCTTGAACATGTGAAATGTTTTCCAGCCTTAATTTACCGAAGTTTTTTGCTATTATTTGATTGAATAAAGTTTCTATTTCTTGAACTTTCTCCTCTTCTTTAGGAACCTGTATGATGCAAATGTTATTTCTCTTCATGTTGTCACAGAGCTCCTCACATATTTTGAGTCTTTTTCTTTTATTTGCTCTGCTTCTGTGCCTTTGTTTATTGTTTTTTTTGCTCTGCTTCTGTGCCTCTAACTCGCTGATTCGATATTCAGCATCATCCATCTTGCTTTTCATTTCTTCCATTGTGGTCTTCAGTTCTGATACTGTATTTGTCATTTCTGTCTGATTCTTTTTTTATTATTTCAGTTTCCTTTTTTATACTTGTTATCTCTTTATTTAGGTGTTCGATGACTATTCATTGTTGCTCTAAGCTCTTTGAACATCCTAATTATCCTTATTTTAAACTCTGCATCCGGTAATTAGGTTATATCTGGTTCATTCAGGTCCTTCTCTGGGAATTTCTCTTGATTCATTTGGGTTACATTTCTCTGCCTGCCCATTTTGTCTTTGTGTAAGAAGGTTGTGGCCACTGTTGTCCAATGGGTGTTGCCTTTGTGTTCTCTAGGTGTGGTCTTTCTGCAGGCCCGCCACCCCCTCTGCCACTGCCTAGGGTGGTTGGGTATGGGCATTGCCAGCATCGGCCCATTGTGGCTGTTGCTGTGATTTCTGCCTCTCTTCCGCGGGAGGGGCTATGTTCTGGTGCCCGTCTCTACAAGCTTCAGCCTGCCTTGGCCTTCGCCTTGCCCTCACAGGTAGGGTTGCACACTGCACTCAAGCCACAAGCTTCAGCACTAAGGGCAGATGTGAGCACCTTTGCTCAGCTATGAACCCAGCCTGTTCCCGGGCTTTCGCCCAGCCCCCGCAGTCAGAAACTGTTTGCCCGTTTCTTGGGTTGGACGGGGCTGTTGATGTGCACTCAGCTGTGAGCCTCTGCCCATCTGGAGCTTTAGCCCCGCCACCGAGGCCAGGGTTCGCCTGCGCAGGATCGCAAACTGTGGTTTATTGGGCCAGGCGGGGCTGCTGGTGTGTGCTCAGCTGCGAACCTCAGCCTGTCCTAGCCCTGTCCTGCGGTCAGGGCCAGCTTGCTCAGGGTCCAGGGTCGCAGAGCAGATCTCTGCCTGTTCCTGGCCTCCCGTTTTTTTCCTGCAGGTGGGGCTGCAGGTGGGCCCACAGCTGCCAGACCACTTTCGCACATCCCCTCCACCTCTGCTGGGCTAGATCGAGCTCACATCGGTTGGGCTGCTGCCCCTGCCGACAGAACCGCGTTTCAGCATCCCGCCGCCACTGTCCCTCCTGCAAGCTCTCAGCAGTGTGGGTGGGTGCACTGCAACTCAGACCCTAACACTCCATACTATAGTCCTAGAAGCTCCCTCTGTCTAAGCAACTCTGCTCTCACTGTCTCCCTTTGCTGGTATTGCTAGTTCCAGGGGAAATATTCGTTTTTGATTATGGAAGTGACTTAGCCCAGGGATTAGCGTGGCTGTCCCTCAGAGTGTTTCTCCCTGTGCCTTCCATTCCACACTCACTTCCCACTGCTCTGGTCCTCTCCTCTGTTCCCGTTCCCCGGAGACCTGGGTGAGTGGTTGTGAGAGAGGTTTTCTGCGCTGTTCCTTTAAGAAGAATCTTGGGTCTGAGAAAACTTTCTCTTTCTCACAAATAGTATCCTCACTTGTTTCACAGCTCAATATGGTCCAAACGCCTCTTCTAGGCTCTGCGACTGCAGGCTGGGGCTTTGTTCCTGAGTCCCAGGTCCCTTCCTCTCTGCCAAACTCTCCTCCCACTACGCGGGTCTCTCCGGGCTACCGTCCCCTCCAAGGAGCTGGGCAGCCCTCTTCGCGTTTTTGCTTTTACTACCAGTCTCAATGTGACCTCTTCAGTGTTCCTTGGTTGAAGAGTCCACTTAGTTTAGTTTAAAGTTGGTGTATCTAGATAATGGTTCTTAAAATTAAGTTATAATTCACTTTGGTTCTGGAAATTGGAAGTTGGTACGTCCGCCTACTTCATCACCATCTTGCTGTACGGCTTGTCTTAGTATTTCTTACAAGCACAGGAAAAATGCCTGTTCCCAGGATTATTTTAACAAAGAGACAGAAAATTAATTTAGTTTCAGTCATTTATTAAACATCAGTTATCCACCAGGTAGTACTGGATGCTTTAATCCTTACTCTAACCCTGAGGAGTCTTGTTATTATTCCTGCTTTCTAGATAAGAAAGATGAGACTTAGTTACCCAAGCTCACATAACAACTGATAATTCTAGGCATTTATTTGGCTTGTGGGGATAAAGTATTAGAGGAAGATTCTGGAAATGAGAGAATACATGGGGTATTGTGACATTTGGGAAAGACAACCAAGTTGGAATAAAGAGAATGTTTTCAGGAAAAGGGAGTAGCATGAATGAAGACCCCTCCAAGGTGTGCAAATGCTGTGCTTGCTTTAGGGAACTAGGTATGGTTTTGTGGGAGATTTACATGGGCAATGAGGGACTCACATTAATTAGAATTAGAGTCCCTGAGAGGACACACTCTTCTTCCTCTCTTCATTCTCGTTTATGTAAAATGAGGACTTCTATCAACATTTCCACCTCCTCTGAAATTTTGTGGGAAAGTAGTTTTAACATTAACTCTCTCCTCAGGAAACCATGGGTCTTGTAGGTGAGATGGGGTGAAGTTCCCTTCACTTTTGTAGTCTGGTGTCTAGACTCCTGACATCTCTTATTGAAAATGGTGACATACACTCTCCACTGCCTCTGCAGCCTTTAGGAACCAGTACCATCCAGGAAGGAAGACTGCAGCTCCCTAGCTGTTCTTCTATTATTCTGTCCCTAGCTTAGGACAATGTTTTTATCACATTAAATACACACCATGGTAAAGATTAAGTGACTACATAAAATAAGCAAAACTATTCTTTGGGGGATGTGTTAGAAGATATAATAGTTGTGTATGAGTTTCCTGATTCCAAATGTACATGCTTTCTTACTCCTTTTTAGGCTCCAGAGGACCTGATGAAATTGCTGGGTGTTTGTTTTTGTTTCTTTTTATTTCTGTATTTTTCTGAAGTGAGAAGTGGGGAGGCAGAGTCAGACTCCCGCGTGCACCCAACCAGGATCCACCTGGCATGCCCACCAGGAGGCAATGCTCTGCCCAGCTGGGCATTGCTCCATTGCAATCAGAGCCATTCTAGTGCCTGAGGCGGAGGCCATGGAGCCATCCTCAGTGCCCAGGCCAACTTTGCTCCAATGAAGCAGATGGACGCTTCTTCTTTGTGCCCTGGCCAGGAATCGAACCTGGGACTTCCACATGCAGGGCTGACGCTCTACAACAAAGCCAACCGGCCAGGGATTTTGTTTCCTTTTTTAAAGCATGCATTTGTGATATTCTTTCATTGTAACCCAAAGAGATTTCACTGTTGGCTTGCCCCAGCTGTGGAACCCAGTAAACAGAAAGTAGCTAGGTCTCAGAAAAAATTGTATTTGAAAACCATCCTGAGGCATCCTCGATCTGAGTCATGGAATAAAGGTCTCTTTCCAGAATTGGCCTTTCACCCGGGCTCCTTTGGGTGTCTCTGATCCTCCCTGTCCTCTCTCCTTTTCTTCCCTTTTATGTAACAGACACATTGAGACATGCACAGGTATTGGGCCTCTTCCTTCCCTCCCCCCGCTCCCTCCCTTCCACTCTTCTCTCTCTCTCTCTCTCAGACACACACACGCGCACACACACACACACACACACACCTTATTTCTGGGCAGTTGCGGAGAGAAAACAGCCTCCAGAAGCACCAGCTAGTTTGATTCCTCTTGGCTGTGAGAGCCTGGTTGAGGATAAACGTCAGTGGGGCTGGAAGAAGTTTGAGCTTGTAGGATTCTTTTAAATTTGTTTTTTAATGTATTGTGTTGATATCTTTTGCCAAACTATACAGTTTTCAACTGTATAACCCAATATTACACCATTTACATCTGGCACCATGGAGCCCCCTCCCCCTGCCACCCCAAGCAAAGTCTCTGTCTTCTCCTATTTTCCCTAGCCCCTTCTCTCTGGCTATGACCACTCTGTTGTCTGTATATATGTGTTATGTATATATGTTATTAGCTAATCCCCTCATCTTCTTTGATCCAGTCCCCTCCTCCCCCTTTCCTCTGATAGCTGCCCATATGTTCCCTGTGTCCACAGAGGGACAGGGACATGTAGCATTGTTGTTCTTGTAGCATTGTTGTTCTTTCTTGCCTGACCCTACTGTGTCTAGGATTACACTCCATCTTTTTGTCCAATTCTTCATCTTCAATTCTTTCTGAGATCAATTTTTTTTTCCTGGCCTGCTTGGATAACAGATCAGAATGTTCATAAAACAACCATGGTTGTTCATATTCAAAGTAATTAGTTTGTTACAAGCATATTTAAAAAAATCAATCAGATAATTGGTTGACAGCATGTATGGCCAAAGGTGATTTAGTCTATTTTATCTTTATTCTCAGGGAGTATGCCTTTAAAAATATTAACCCATTTAGAAGGTTTAAGACACCAGTGTGATTCTTCACTAAAGCTTCACATAAATGATGTCTCATCTGTATTTACAAAGGCAGTAAAAAAGTGGATAACAGGTAATTTAATTAGCTGTTCAACAAATCAGATGTGTTGTTTGAAATTAGTCTTTATATCAGTTTGGAGGATAGATTTATCTCCCCCCCCCCCCGCCAAATAAGTGTTCATATTATTTTTATGAACCAAATTCAAGTACTTCATCACTCTTACTTACTAAATCAGCATTTTTAAAAAAGCCATTTTAGATTAGTTGAATTTTACAACTGTGTAGGAAATCTGAACAATGATTTGCTTATTTTGTTTGCCTAAAACCATTGGAAAGAGTTAATTGTGAAAACACTGGGAGATGAACAGTTTCGATTCTGATGGGATGTGATAAATATTTGGGAGAGATGCCTGCCAAGGTGTGAGAGGGGGCTCGTGGACATCACCAAGCATCATCAGGCATTTACAGTTTATTCAAATAAGATGATAAACTTGAGTTTTCTGGTATTAAGTTTTATAAAGAGTAAGCCATATCTTCATTTGACCTTTAAACTCTGTTAGTTGCAACTATCACTTATTATGGGCTTTATATTTATTATCAAGATAGTTATTCTTATTCTCATATCATATATGAGAAAACCAAGGTACACACATTTTATTCTCAATAAAAGAGGTATTTTGGTCTTGTTTCCAAGGAGTCATATTCACAATTTGAAACTTAATGGCAGCCATCTATTGAATATATTCTTCTTTTATTTGTAAGAAAGGTTTTCTTTATTTTGTGAAAGTTTTGAAGGCAAGTAAACTGGAACTTCTAGAGATGAATAAGTCTATGTACAACATAATTACACACTAAAGTTTTATTCTATTTGAGAGATATATCAAATCTTAAATGAAAAATCCTCTGCTGCACAGTGGAACACTACATTGTAGACATAAATGTGGGTAGAATTGTTTGTTAACTGTATTGAGTTTTATGTATTTTTAATGAAACAGTATTTTAAAAACCTGATTTTAAATTTAAAAGGTTTTAAATATAAATATAGTAGAAACATAATGCATGAAAATTTACAAAAAATTAAAAATACACAAAAACTAAACAAATTTGTATTCTACTACAACCTACAATTCCTTGTTTCCTTCCTTCAGTCAACCAGTATAATCAATGTGCTATATATTTTTTCACAAAATTTTATATGTATACAAGTATCTTTATTTTTTAAACACAAAATATTAGCATGCTACATAAACTGCTCTTTCGTTGATTTTTCTTTTTGCTTAACAATATATCTGGTAGGTTGTTCCATATCAATTCATAAATTGTTTTTCACCTCTTTTTAAATAGCTCCAAAATATTCCATTGTACGAACAAACCATAGTTTGTCTAATATGAGCTAAATACTGAAACACCTATACTATTCAAAAGAAAATATTCTCATCTAAAATAGGGAACCAGTTTTATTCTGTGTTGTTATTGTTCCAAATACAAAGTAATGGCATCGCTCCCGGGATGAGATCTTTCCTTCATCCCTTTGACCCACACTTCATTCTGTGGGAGAAGAGGGGCAGATGGTCTGAATGCGCGTTGGTCTCCCCAGGCTGAGACTATGGATGAGAAGCCTGTGCGAACATGTTGGCTGATTTCTGCCCCTTTTTAAAGTGTCCTTGCTTTTTTGATTAAGAGCTTGAATCTTCTCCCTTTCTGGCCATTCACTTGAGGGAGACAGCTTGCCCCAGTGCAGTGGTAGTATTCAAATAATTTAACTACTGGTTCTCTGCCTTAATGACCACTATACAGAAAGGTAGTTTATTTTTTTATGCATTTAATACTTAAATAAGAACAATAAAAGAAGTATACAAAACTAGATTGTCATAAGAGTTTAAAAATATTAATGAAAAAATATTAAATAATACCTGACAAAAAACCAATATAACTGTTATTTAAGCTATTTCTGTATTGCTTCTTGACTGGCATCCTCACTTGCAATTTTTTTACCTGTAGATGGAATGAGCATTACTACAGCACTTAGAATATGCTGTTGCACAGATGAACATTAAAAAAGAGTAAGGAATGTCAATTCGTGATTTCCACATAGGGTGGCTGTCTAGGCATCCATCATAGAAAGAACCCTGATTACAAGTGCCATTTTAACAACTGATTCGCTGAACTCAACAAAAAATTAGGTATTGGTTCTGTCGAACTGGTGTGAACTGGCTGAATCCCACCACTTCCCCAGCGTTGCAGCCAGCTGGCTCCCATCGTGTGAACTTTGCTGTGCCTGGGCAGTGGGCATGGCACTTTCTTGCCAGTGTCCATCCTTATCCTATAGCTCACCACTGCTGCACAGCGACTTTGACAGAAGCAGTGAATCTCACCCACCACATTCTCCAAAAGTGTTTTTATGAATAGCTTTTAAAAAAAGCATTATATTGATACCATGGTTGTTAAGACCTTGATGGGATAAAAATAAAGAAAAACACTGAAGGTGAGACCATGATACGCACAGAGGAAATAGGTGAACTTGGTGTTTTGTGTATGTATGTCTATCTCCTCAGCTACCATTAGTGAAGGACCCCCCACAACTACATCAGCCCACCTGATAGTTTTCCCACCCTTTTCTGAAGGAAGATAGACCTCGTCCCAGAGCCTGGCTGACAATATATGCCATCTTGTAAAGGCCCCTGCAATTAGACATAGCTGGAGGTCCCGCTGCAGGTGGTTGAGTTGGAGGTAGGAGTTAGAGTTCTTATTCCCCAGAGTGTGTTCCCTATGAATAAACAATACTTTTCTCTGAACATTTAACACAGCTTCGTTGTACTTTTGGTCTGTCATTAAATTTTAAATAAATAATGAAGTATAGATTTTTCTTTTTTCTGATGAGTGAAGTATTTCTTCACTTGCAAATTGGATCCTAAGAAAAGTAAGGCTTCATGTCTACCTGTTGACATCAGAAGCCACTGGTATTCAGAAGTGATCACACAGGCATTTCTACCACTTGACACTGAAAAATTCTCTCTTTTCGCTCCTTGACATCTCAGAAATAAAAACAAGGACTTTTTATTGGGTAAGGGACAAAGGTAAGAACCAAAGGAGTGAATGACATGGCACTTTTATTGTTGGCAAGGCTTGACCTTGAAAAAGGCGTGGGAGCTAACTCTAAGGTGGGCCATAGGAGGACAGCTAAAGGACTGCCTTTCTGCTGGGTCAAACCCTCTGTCCGGAATAAATCACTCAGAGCACCAGGGCTGTAGACAGTGGGCACTGCTACCAGGGTGTGCTGACAGTTGTCATGGCCTACTCTGTATGCAGAAGAATTTATAAGAATAGTGACTCATCTAATAAAATAGTTCATTAAGATAAAATTAGATGGTCAGGAAATTAAGTCAGCATTTTAGAACTCTTACAGTAAAGAAGTACTTTGTAATGTGATATTTTAGAATTCATGCCTTAAACAGTATTATCTTGATAATGTGTGGAGAGCATATTAATGAGGAACCTTAGGAAGCAGTAAGTATCTTTCCACTGAAGCCTTTTTTCCTATCTATTTCTATACCAAGCTAGTACCCTAAACTAATTCTGAAAGTGCAACACTATAAAAAATTCTCATCTAAAGAAGTAAAGTAGGTGCTAAATTTTTGGTTTTGTTTAAAAGAGGTTACTTTAGGCCAAGTTTTGTCCCAAGTATAGCTGCTGTATCTCATATGGGCAAAAGTCTCCTGTCGACGCTGTTAGTTTGGGCCACAACTATTTTCCTTCCAACTTATAACACCATGTCTTGCTCTTTGTACACAAAACATTTCTTTAGAATCAATGAAAATTAAAAATCAGGGAGAACAATAGAATTTGGAAATTTTATTTTTGTATTTCTTATTAGATGCTTTTAGAAAAAATTTATATTTTGGGATTAAAAATAATATTTAAATCTCATTGAAATATTCGATACACAATTTACATTTACTGATCACCAGTGTTGTGGCAGTAGGTTTTTCAGAACCCTAAAGCTTAGAATTGCCTCTGAGGAAGAAAGTTCTAGATGCACAATACTAATGTTCTCCAACAGAACTCAATGCAAGCCTTTCACATAATTGAAAATCTTTTAGTAGTTAATTAAAAAAGCTAAAGAGATATATTAATTTAATAGTGTATCTTATTTGATCCAATCTATCTAAAAGAGTATCATTCCAATATGTAATCAAAATGTAAAAAGTGTATATACTTTATATTCTTTTTTTATTTTCTAAGTCTTTTTTTTCCTTTTTTTTTACAGAGACAGAGAGAAAGAGTCAGGGAGAGGGATAGATAGGGACAGACAGATAGGAATGGAGAGAGATGAGAAGCATCAATCATTAGTTTTTTTGTTGCAACACCTTAGTTGTTCATTGATTGCTTTCTCATATGTGTCTTGACTGCGGGCCTTCAGCAGACCGAGTAACCCTTTGCTTGACCTTGGGCCTGAGCTGGTGAGCTTTGCTCAAAGCAGATGAGCCTGCGCTCAAGCTGGCAACCTTGGGGTCTCGAACCTGGGTCTTCCACATCCCAGTCTGACACTCTATCCACTGCGCCACTGCTTGGTCAGGCCATCTTACTAAGTCTTTAATATTCAGTGTTTCTGTTATACTATCTAAATTTAGACAAGACACATTTTAAATGCTCAATAATTCTTGAAACTATGTGTGGTTAGTGGTCACCATATTACATAGCATAGCTCTAAGAAATAATAAATGTAATAAACTTAGTATACATTCTAAATATATGCAAAAGTATATGTAATTTAGAAGTATTTTATACATTTCATACTTCCAATAATGTTGGGTTTTCTAAACATAAATATTTTTAATAAGATTCTGAAATCTCCCAGATGCTAAGACAGGCATGTCATAGATGATGGGTATATGAAATTAATTTAATTAAAAACTACAGACACAATTTTGTTTTCATTTGTGGGTTAATGCATATATATCAATTGAGTTTTTCTGTCTTTTCTTAATTTTCATCTATAGCAGTTTTTTTGTAAAAACTAAGATTAAAATTTTACTTGTTTAAAATATGTTGAATTAATTTAAGAGCAATTTTAGAACCAACTTTTCACTGTTAGTTGGATGCCTACTTCTGACAGGTGTGATTTTCAATTTACATTTAAAACTGCAGTCATCTAATTTTCCCTTTGATTATTTGACTGCTGAGATAAATGCAGAGTGTTCTTCATTGGTTTTATCTTTTCTTGGAATTTAAAGTTTTGTTCGAGTCAAATTTACTTTTAAAGACTTAGATTGGTTCATTTCTTAACACCTCTTTAAAAAAAGACCCATAACATTCTTGGATTTAATATAAATAGTCTTGTTTTATTTAGATATATTTAAGATGTATTTTCTTTAACAGTGACCAAAGACCACTACTGCTAAGTGACATTTGAAGTTAGGGAGTGATCTTGGACTTCACTGGTTGTGAGTCTAGAATGTAGGAATCAGTTACTAATCTCCTGAGTGAGTAGCACCTACAGCTAGAAAATTTTGCCTCACTCAACTGGATTTTTCTAACTCACCTTTGTGATTTTTCTAACTCACCTTTGTAATGCACTAATTTTTGGAGAGAGATATCATCTTTTTTTGTGCAAAATAGATACAGGGTTCAGTGGCACTCAAGTGCAATCAGTAGGAAGAGAAGTGTGGAGAAACTAGAAAGTTTTAAAGTAAAAAATGGTGTATCTGGATAAACTGAAAGATATTGAATATTCATACATTGATGTGACAAACTGCCATATGGAAATGAGAAATAGTGATGCCCAAAACCAACTCAGTCAGTTAGAGTTCCTGTGGGTGCAAAGGCTGCCATCTTTTAAGACAGGAGACAGTAAACTTTTTTCTGTAAAGGTCCAGAGAGTAAATATTTTAGGCATCGTGGACCATATGGTTTCTGTCAGAACTACTCAACCCTACTATTGCAGCCTAGGAAGCATCCATAGACAAAATGCAAATGAATAAACATGACTTTGTTTATTTACAGATAGGTGGTTGACTGGATTTGACTATGTAACAGCAATATAAGAAATAAACTTTTGCCTGGCGCAGTGCATGGAGCATAGGACTGGGACACAGAGGATCCAGGTTTGAAACCCTGAGGTCTCCAGCTTGAGCATGGGCTCATCTGGCTTAAGCATGGGCTCATCAGCCTGAGGCCAAGGTCACTGGTTTGAGCAAGGGGTCACTTGCTCTGCTGTAGCCCCCCAATCAAGGCACATATGAGAAAGCAATCAATGAACAAATAAGGTGCCGCAACAAAGAATTGATGCTTCTGATCTCTCTCACTTCCAGCCTATTGGTCCCTCTCTCTGTTTTTCTCTGTCTCTGCCACAAAAAAAAAAAAAAAAAAAAAGAAAGAAAGCAACTTTTACAAAGAGTCTGTTCAGTAGCTGCACTGTTACCTTCACTTCCTGTTACCTTGTGGAAATGTGCACACAATGGAAATGACTTTCTCCTGAATCACATCCCATTTCCCACAAGAAAGCATGTGTTTCTTCTGCACATTCCCATACCCCAAAGTAGCTATTTTGTTAGCTAAGGGGTGGGTTAAGTTGCTTCAATAGAGACCTGGAATTGCAGTAACTTTAAGCAAAATAGAGAATTATTTCTGTCAGTTATAACTGCAGGTGTTACATCCTCTTCATTTCCTTCGTGACTCACCCACCGCTCATCACTTAGTCTGCTGCAGAACCAACAGAAAGAAGGGCACAACCTGGCAGTTGTTTACACCACATCTGCTCACATCCCAGTGGTCAGCACAATAGCTCTGTCCATCTGCAAGAGAGCTGGAGTAACAGTACTTATTCGGGCAGCTATGGCTCCAAATCAAATTCAGGACTTCTACTACTACAGAAAAGATGCAACTAGGTGTTGGTTTTAATCTCGTATTTATAGATCAGTTATGGGTCTGAAACAAGTTAGTTACATTTCTTTTTTTTAACAGGGACAGAGAGAGAGAGAGAGTCAGAGAGAGGGATAGGTAGGGACAGACAGAGAGGAACGGAGAGAGATGAGAAGCATCAATCATCAGTTTTTCATTGCGACACCTTAGTTGTTCATTGATTGCTTTCTCATATGTGCCTTGACCGTGGGCCTTCAGCAGGCCAAACAACCCCTTGCTGGAGCCAGTGACCTTGGGTCCAAGCTGGTGAGCTCAAGCCAGATGGGCCCTGCGCTCAAGCTGGCGACCTCGGGGTCTCGAACCTGGGCCCTCTGCATCCCAGTCCGATGCTTTATCCACTGTGCCACCACCTGGTCAGGCTACATTTTTAAAGTTGTATTTCACCATATTTTAAATGATAGCTTATATTCTGGTGTGTGATTTGAGAATAGAAGCTGTGCCAAGGTCTTTAGACACAAATAACAAGTGTCTACAATATAGTGTTAGAATATATTGTTTTAGAATATATATGGCAAATAGTTTGCATACTCTACTATTCTCCTTTCTGAGCCCACATTAGACATTAGAAATAAATCATAACATTCCTTTCCACTGAACTCAGACTTGGCCTTTGAACTTCTTTATTCTTTTCTGACCAGCCTCTGCCCAGGGGGCAGTGTTAGCATGCCACTGGTAGTTTACTTGCCCTTGTTGGCTTAAAGTTTTACTATTCTTGACATCCATCTGAAGAAACTGAACCCCCAGAAGATAAAGGGATTTACCTATGGACACAAAGTCAGGTAGTGGCAACAGGGAAAATAGAGCCCTGAAGCTCCCAACTCCTATTTCCAGTACTCTTACTTTGCCAAAATCAAACTAATAAATGACAAGAGTAACTCCAAATCAATAATAATTACGATAATAAGTGGGTGAGATTGGTTGATCATAAAACTTTAATTTCTCAAGTTTCTGCTTCTTGCATTTGTAGACAAGAACCAACTTATTTCACTTTTCTTTTTTTTTAGTATTAAAAAATGGTATCTTGAGCAATCCTTGCTTCAGTGTTTAGCTGATTCTAGAACTTTTCAAATAAAAAACATAGATTTCACATTGTTAAAAATAGAATTTGAGGACTGCTTTCTAGGATAGTCTCATTTTGGCTTGGCTATTAAAGAATAGTGCAGCTGTTCTTATAATAATACCTGGGCTATTCTTGTTTCAGTAAGATGCTTTTATGTGAGATTCAAAGTAATGATTTTTGTAGCCTATTTTCCAGATTGTTATAGTAGCAATTTTGAATTTTTAGTATATTTTGACCCAAGGCTTTGTCAGGTTTGCTGCCATTTTATTCAGATCCCTCTGTCTATCCAAAATTGCTTCTGCCTCTCAGGCAAGGCTGCACACTTCAGATCCCCTTGTGTGCACACAATCTTTCAGCAGGAATGCTACTTGAAAACCATCATCAATAGGCAGGTGTAGTTAGATTATCTCGTTCTGAAGAGAGCAGAAAAAGAAAACCTCAGCAAAAATAAGTTCAAGAAAGAACAAATACGGAGAAAGCAGTTTAACTAATATTGTCTACGTCTAAGAGAGTATACTTTTTTTTTATAACGAGATTTGAAAAGATTAACTACATCTTCCCATTAAAAATTTGAATCCTGTAAGTACTAAAAATTATATGGTACTTTCACATGACAGAGAAAATTAGTCTTCTACAACAAACCAAAGAAAATTTTGATAAAGCACACTTTTTAAAATTTAACTATTAATTAGATTAAAAAGTTTGAAACACTGAAGAATTTTCTTTTCCTCTTTTAATTTTATGGGAAGAGTTGAAAAGCAGTGAAACTTCATGACTATAACCAAAAGACAGAAAATAGTCTTAGTAGGATGGAACTAAACCTTGAGCATAGCCTCATTGATCAAACACTGTTTTTGCCCAGAGAGGACAAAATCCTTGATGCCAAAAGATAGAATATTTTTAAGTGATATGTTTCTCTCTTTGCATGTTATTCTGGAACCTTGTATCTTCCACCTCTTAAAATATGTGGCATTTGTCTCCCAGATTATTTTAAACATCTTTAGTAAGGTACAATTCACATATCATAAAATCTACTCATTTAAAATATACAGTTTATATATTTGACCCCTTTTGCAAAAAATGGTGATGGAAGGAGACTAAACTTTGGGTGGTGAGCACACAATGGAGTATACAGAAGTTGTGTCCTTGAAATTTATATAATGTTATTAACTAGTATTACCTTAATAAGTTTAACAAAAAATGAATAAAATATACAACTCAATGGTTTTTAGTATATTCAAGGAGTTATAAAACCATCACCAAAATATAATGTTGAAATATTTTAGGACCCTGGTTTGGTACCTCAGTTGTTTAGAGCATGGTCCCAATACATCAAGGTTGTGGGTTTGATCTCCATTCAGGGAACATAGAAGAAACAACCAATGAATGCATAAGTAAGTGGAACAACAAATCAAAAGTTTCTCTTTTTCTTTAACTCCCTCTCTCTTTCTCTCCTTTCCTCTCTAAAATCAGTTAATCAATAAATAAATTTTAAAATAAAATATTTTATTACTTTCAAAAAAGATGTGAGACACATTAGCAGTCACTACTTCCACAACCCTAGGCAAATATTAACATGGTTGGTTCCATGGACTTTTAATATAACTGGAACCATGAGATATGTGTTCTTTTGTGAATAGGTTGGATTTTTTTCACTTAGTACAATGTTTTCAAAGTTCATCTATATTAGATAGCATGTTTCAACACATCGTTCCTTTGAATTGTAAAGTAATATTCCTTTGTAACAATTTTAAGAATGATGAAGCCTTTCCCAAGGGTTTTAGTTTCTCCATATTTTCACCAACACTTGATATTGTCTATTTTAAAAATATTATAATCATAGCCACCCTAGTGAGTGGGGAGTGGTTTCGACTTGCATCTCTCCAGTGATGGACAATCTCATATTTTTATATGGTTATTGGCCACTTTCATATTTTCAATGAAGAAATATCTTTTGGAATCCTTTGCATATTTAAAAATTATATTTTTATTTTTGAGTTCTAAGAGTGTTTTATATATTCTGGATATAAGCATCTTATAAGATATATGATTTACAAATATTGTTTTCTGGCTTCTGGGTTGTATATGCACTTGGTAATATCACTTTCAGTACAAAGAGTTTAATTTTGAAGTAGTTCAGTTTATCTTTTTCTTTCTTTTCTCGGTGTATTTTTGGTGTCATACTTAAGCCATAGCCTAATCCAAAAACATGAAGATTTACTCTTATGCTTTCTTCTAAGAGTTTTATACAGTAGTTTTATCTCTTATATTTAAAAGTTTAATCCATTTTTAGTTAATCTGTGTATGTGACATAGTCCAACTTTGTTATTTTACTTGCATGTCCAGTTGTCCTACCACGATTGAAAGACTATTTCTTCCCCATTGATTTATATTGGCAGCCTTGTTGAAATACAATTGGCCATGAAAACATGAGTTATTTCTGGATTCTCAATTAAATTTTGTTAATTTCTATATAAATTATTATGTCATGTCACATTGTTTTGATTATTGTAGCTTTCTGGCAAGTTTTGAAATTTGGACATGTGAGTCTTCCATCTTTGTTCTTATTTTTCACAATTGGTTATTTTAGGTCTCTTGGATTTCCATGTTAATTTTAAGATCAGCTTGACAATTTCTGAAAAAAAGACAGTTAATTATTTCAATGAATTTGAAGATCAATTTTGGAATTATTGACATTTTAATATAATTAAGTCTTACAGACCATGAACCATCTTCTCTGATTTATTTCAGTAATATTTTGTAGTTTTCAATGTAGATACCTTGAATTTCTTTAAAATATATTCTTAGGGATTTTATTCTTTTTCTTGATATTATTAAATATGGAATAGTTTAATTTCATTTTCAAATTGTTCACTGTTCATGCATAGAAATAATTACTTTTTGTGTATTGGTTATAAATCCTGCAACTTTGTTGTAGTCATTTATTAGTTCTAATAGTACTTTAGGATTTGTTAGTGTTTTTTCCATGTAAGCTTATATAAACAAATAGGGAGAGTTTTCTTTCTTTCTAATCTGGATTCCTTTTATTTCTTTTTCTTGCATAAATGTTCTGGATAGAACCTCCACTACAATGTGGAATAAGACATACAAAAGCAAACATCCATGTCATGTTTCTGATTTTAGGGAAAGCTTTCAATCTTTTACCATAAGTATGATTTTAGCTGTGACGTTATGTTGATGTTATCTTGTAGAAATTCACTTCTATTCTTAGTTTGAGTGCTTGTATTATGAAAGAGTGTTGAACTTCTTTCTCTTTTTTGTATGTTTCTGAAGTGAGAAGCAGGGAGGCAGAGATACAGACTCCTGCATGCACCCGACCAGGATACACCTGGCATGCTCACTAGGGGGTGATGCTCTGTCCATCTGGGACATTGCTTCATTGCAACAGGAGCCATTCTAGTGCCTGAGGTGGAGGCTATGAAGCCATCCTCAGCATCCAGGTCAACTTTGCTCCAATGGAACCTTGGCTGCAGGAGGGGAAGAGAGAGAGAGAGAGAGAGAGAGAGAGAGAGAGAGAGAAAGAAAGAAGAGAGGGAAGGGTGGAGAAGCAGATGGGTGCTTCCTCTGTGTGCCCTGGCTGGTAATTGAACCTGGAACTTCCACACGCCAGGTTGACACTCTACCACTGAGCCAATCGGCCAGGGCCAAGGGTATTAAGTTTTGTCACATGAATTTTCTGCATCCATTGAGATGATCATATTGTGTTTGTCTTTTGTTTTTAGAATGGTGTATTACATTGATTGATTTTTCTATTTTACACCAAATCCCACTTGGTTATGGTTAGTAATCCTGTTATATGTTTCTGAATTTAGTCTGCTGATATTTTGTTAGGAATTTTTTCATCTACATTTTAAAAATATTTTGGGTTATAATTTTATTTTATATGATGTCTTTTTCTGGTTTTGGTAAAAGTATATTACTGGTCATAGAGAATGAAATGAGAAATATTCTCTTGTATTTTGGGGGAGAATCTGTGAAAGATTATTATGGATTTTTCTTTAAGTGTTTAGTAGATGTAATCAGTGAAGCTATTTAGCCTAGGCATTTCCTTGGGGTAAGCTTTAGTATTAATACTGTCCTAATAATGTTATAAGTTCATTTGGATTTTCTATTCCCTTTTGAGTAAGTTTTGTTAGTCCATGTCTTTCTAACAATTTGTCCATTTCATCTAAGTTATTTTACTGTCATTTTATTTCTGTAGTGTTATTTTATTGTCATCTTTCTTCTTTTTTAATATAAGTGTTCACAGCTAGAAATTTCTCCCTGAGCACTACTTTCTCAGCATCTTATGAATTTTGGTATATTGTGGTTTTGTTTTTACCTGTACCAAGTGGGCAATGAGGTATTAGGAGACCTAAAGACTCAGTTTCATGCAAACCAAAACATAATAATAATTTAAGAAGGAGAGAGTATTACCTCCATAAAAAGCTGTTCAGAGATTAAATTAAGTCAGAGGGACAAAGACTTATCTTGGTATTATGCAAGTCATTGAGAGTGGGTTATGAGAAGTTCTGTTGGGTTGGAAGGAAAACAGAAGCCCTACTTATTAAGTCAAAGAGATGTCTGGAAATGAAAACATAGAGGTTAATGTTAGACCATTAAGCTCATAAGTTTTTCTGTGATGTGGAGCAGCTATATGGGAGAAGTTGTTAGGGAGGGAGGCAGGAACACTTGTTAGAATTGGAGGAACCTAGAACATGTTTGTGTGGAAATGAGAAGGAAGAACACTAATAATTCAGGAGAGAGTCAAAGAAATCCTGGAGAAGTATAGAGAGGAAGGGATTCACAGCACAAATAGTTTGGCTTTGTTGGGAGGAGAAATACTTCTACTGTTAAAAGGAAAAAATGCAGAGTGAATGGATAGAGAAGCAGATACAGGTGATGCTGAGACAATGAGAAAATTCTTGTGTAATATATCTAGATTCTCAGGGAAATATGAGGCAAGGTCAACAGTTAATAGTTATGGTTGTTTAGATAGAATATTGGAGGTCAGAAATCAGATGGGCAGGTATTAAATGGACCTCTTAGAGAAAGAAATATTTGCTTCCAGGGAACATATCAGACTTATTGGCATTTTTGGTACCCATTCTGAATTTAAAAAGAGCCCACCTAACATTTTCTGAGAAGCAGGCTCATAGGAAGTAGATATTTTAAATGGAATTGACTGTTTTCCCAGGATAGTAAATAGAGGATCATAAAGCAATAATATGCTGAATGTGCTTTACTACACACACACAGAGACACACACAGACATACCACACACATTCACATGCATACTACACTTCCATATGTATTCATGCTCACACTCACATGTCACATTTATATACATTCAACCCCCACATTCACAAGCTCGATCTCAGTTAATTTTTACATTAAATCATCAACAACATCTTATTGCTGTTGCTGAGCTATCTGCAAACTGAAAGCCAGCTGTAGTTTCCTCGAGGTGAATCACTCCCATTGTTCTTTCAATGTTTCAAATGTAATCATGAAGTAAAGAAGAGTTCATGCTAAGATTATGTTATTTCTTTTTATAACTTTTTTTTTTAAGAAAATTCTTTTTTTTTTCTATTTATTTTATTCATTTTAGAGAGGAGACAGAGAGAGAGAGAAAGAGAGAAAGGGGGAGGAGTTGGAAGCATCAACTCCCATATGTGCCTTGACCAGACCAGTGCAGGGTTTTGAACTGGCGACCTCAGTGTTCCCAGGTCGTTGCTTTATCCACTGCACCACCACAGGTCAGGCTCTTTTTATAACTTTTTAATATGTAATTGAGTTGGGGAGAGAGAAAGAAACATTGATTTGTTGTTTCACTTATTTATGCATTCATTGGTTGATTTATGTATGTGCCCAGACCAGGGATAGAACCTGCAACCTTGACATATCGGGACAAAGTGCTAACCAACTGAGCTATCTGACCAGGGCAAGAGTCTATTATTTGTATTTGAGCTATCCTTTCATAAAATTTGCCTTAGGAGCTTTTTATCTCTGACACCAAGTTGGCTGCTGTCCTGGCTCTCCCACGAGTTCCCCCATGCAGTAGACCTTCTCCAGACTTTTCTCAATACCCACCTTAACTTCCCTATATCCTCATCATTATAAGTGAAATTCAGACTATGACCCTCATTGGCTGTGTGGCTTACTATGCAATATGTGAATAGTAATACTTTATTGTGAGGATTAAAAATAGCAATGCCTAGAAAGTGGTCAATTCCATGCCCATAATATGTATACAATAAATGTAAAATTGATCTTTTTCTTAATTTTAATATCTCTTTACTTATTTTATTTGTTTTGGTCATATTTTCCCTAGGGTCTTCTTTCAGCTAAGCATTTTTTTTTTACTGGCATAATTTAATTTTTAAAGAGAGAATTTTAAGTTTAAGATAGTCCTTTTGGAACTTATGTCAGCAGCTACAATTGACTCTAAAATAATTCAGGTGGGCAAGAGTTGTATTTGGGTATGCAGATCTTTTCACTTGACTCAAATCATACAGGAGAACTGACTTTGATCATCATGCATCAGACTAAACTATAACATTGAACACAGAAAATTAGATTATTGTCATGTCCTGGTTGTTAAGAGTACTTCATAAGTAAAATGAATGACTAAGTCTCTTGGAGTATTTTTGAAATATCACAGGTTTGTGCTGTATTCAGGAATTCTTGCCACTGTAACAGAACAATATTGCAGATCATCAAAAGGGAGTGTGTCAAAGGCTATTTCTTTAAATAGCATTCTAGTGGGAATGTGGTTGAGACCATTTTTCTTATTGCACTTCTGGCTACTGTGACAATGGCCATCACATTTCCTGTTCAAGTCCTAAGTGGAAGTTACTCTTGGTCTCCAAGGACAGAGAATTTTAGGTAAATGTACCTCATTTACTAGCTTATTTTTCTTGCATTGATTTTTATTTACTATTTGGAAAACAATACTAATGACAAAAGTTAATCCTGATTGGTCATGAAAAGTAACAAAAGGAACATATTTCTGATTTTTACAAGTTGTGCCTGACCTGTGATGGTGCAGCAGACGCAGATTGACGTGGAATGCTGAGGCTGCTAGGGTCACCGGTTCGTAATGCTGGACTTGCCCGGTGAAGGCACAAATAACAAGCAAGCAATGAACAGTTACAGTGAAGCAACTATTGATACTTCTTGCTCCACCCCTCCTCTCTGTGTAAAATTAATAAATAAAATCTTTAAAAAAAAAAGTTGTGCTATTGAGCATTGGCTTTTTCTAATGTGTGGCATATAACAGAAATGTTTAGATGTGAAGCCAAGACTTTATGTTTTGATCTTTTACAATTATTCGTTTCATTTCTTAGTTCTTAGCAGTGGTAACAGATTACAGGTTGTGATGATTTGAAAGTGTAGAGTGGCAAGTGCAAATAGAACTGCACTTGTGTTGATCCACGGTGATGGTGTACAACCTTCGTGGGATATAATCGGCCCCGCTGCAACTATTTAGTCATGTGGTTTTATTCATGCAAAGCCATGTGCCTGTGGTTTCCATGTTACGGGAGGTAGCAGACTGTTATCTTAATTCTCATAAATTGAATTTCCCCCTAAAGACTCATGAAAGGACATGTTGAAATGTGCAGTGTCATTACAAGATTGTTATTGCTTGGTGACAAGCAACAAAAGGATAAAAAAACTTGAAATGTGATCACTAGAAATGATTCTCTGAAATTAATAAGATGCTAGAGAAAGCTGAGAGCATAATAAATCATCTCATGTGTGCAACTTGATGAGGGCTTTAAACAGGATGTGATTACAGGTATTTACCAAGTGAAGGCAACTGTTTTTATGGTCAACTACTTTCTCACGACTGCTGCTTAATGGAAATGAGCAGGTCCACAGTAATAAAACTTGAAATGATTACAGAACATTCTGATCCCAAAGAGATTATATGTAATTGAATTAACAGCTAAATGTTTAGTTTTATTCACTCTAGACAGTCTTCCCTTTTCTTTCTTTCTTTCCTTTTTTTTTTTTTTTTGCGATGAGAATTTCTTATTTGGTATTTATTGTTATTCTCCATTTGTTTGTTGACTTGGTGTCTTCCTTGCTGATTCTTGGTCCCCACCTGCCCAGGTTGTGATTCTCCTGTGTGTGTCTGTGTCCATGGAAACAGACTGCTCAGAAGGAGGAGCTCTTGGCAGAATCCAGATGTGAACCCACACTGGACTCTCCATGGGCACAGCCTCTCTTTGATGGCAATGCAGGAGGCAGAAGTTACCTCATCTTTAGAGAAGCATCAATGTGTTTGGAACCTAAATTCCACCCTTTGTGTGGTTCTGCAGATGGAGCTGGAGAAAACCCGGAGATGGGGTGCCTTCTGTTGCCTGTGTGTCAGCGTCAGGAGACTCATAACTGTGGAAAGGACCCAGTAGAGAAGAAGGGGGCAGAGAAAAGAGAGCTCTAAGAAAACTAAGGGTTCTTTAAAATAATTACACCAGCAGTTCCAACTTTGCAGGGGAAAACTGCTTCACCAGAAATCAAAACATATGTGACAACTCTGAGTATATTTCTCCACAAAATATACAGTTATTCCAAATAGAAAAGTACTAAAACCCATTAAAATGTTGTTTCTTAATGACTAGAGAAACTGGGCCATTACAGGAAAGCTAAATTCATTGAAAGCCTGTTTTGGGCAAAGCCACGCACTTTGGACATTCTAGCCTTATTATTTGTTTCTACCAACAGTAATCTTTTCCCCATGAGTGCATCTAGCAGGTTTAGCTTAGATTTTTAGACCTGAATAAAAAACTCAACTTGCCTATGTGATAGATAATAGTTTTAAATTTTAAAGAAAATAATGTGTGATTGATATTGATAAAATGCCAATGCTTATAATTTGGGGGGTGTCAGAAATCAGTCTGGTATCAGAGGCAGCAGACTGAGAGCCTGTTGTTTAGTGCAGAAAGGCTTTCATGTGTTCTTGGTGTGTGTGAAAATGTTTAGGCTTTGATTATGCGGGAGTTCACTCCCAAATTGCTGGTAGTGTTCTCTGAATTATTGCTTTCAGATTGAGTGTTTTCCTGCAGTTTAAATACCTACCTTCTAAATATAAAGAAAGAACCATCTTGGAAATAATACTGGATACCATGCATAATTTGTGTTACAGTTTACAGAAACTCTTGGAACATACTTGGTTTCATCTGGGTCTTACGGGGAAAGCTGAGAGATGGAAATAGTGATGTTAATTAAGGCTCAGAGAGGTTAAGGGATTTGCTCAAAGTTTCACAGCTAGTAAGCGACAGATCTCAAACCCTATTCTTTTCATTCCAGCGCCTATGCAATCCAACATGCTCATCATTATCAGTTTCTTAATGAAAAGTATTTTTTTTTGAGTCCCTTGGGTATTAGATTGCAAATCACCAGGGGACACAATCAGGATTTGATAGTTCTTTGAAAATGGTACCTCAGTATTCTTGTTTGCTACATGCTCTCAAGATAAAGAGGATTCTTGTCCACCACAAGATGTAATGATTCCTTTGAATTTTCTAGGAATGGAAATGAAACCCTTTTCAATGTCAGCACTGTTCTTTGGTATTTATGCAGTGCCCTGACAGAAGCAGGTAACCAAAAATAAGTAAACCTTAGAATCCTGAAAATCTGAGCTCTTTTCCTCTTTGTGCTGGTTGGAGAAGGGCGTGTGTTACTGAGATACTATTTGGGCAGGCTCGTGGCCCTGTGGATGACAATGCCACACCAGGCTTTTCCCTATGATTCCGTAAGCCATCTTGGGCTAGTCATTCCCATCCCTGTGTTTTAATAGTGTCAGTGTCACCAGGAAAGCCTGTACAATTAGCTAGTGACTAAGGGGCCTCTTTCATCGTTTAGTTTTCTTACTGTTAATAATGTAGCAAACATTAATTAAATATGGACTGCACCAAGCATTATGCTCAATAGGTATGAAGAATGATAAAACATGGTCCCTAGTGTTAAAGAGCTCATAGTCCAGCAAATTGCCACTCATATGAACTAATACATCCTACTACTGATTGCTACATCTGAAATTAAAACAAGAGAGAGAAGCTGAAGCTCTGGGAACTCATTTAAACCTGGTTGTTTAAAATCACATGAGCTGGTGAGGAAGCTAGGAAAAGGGTCTACTCTCTACTGTGTCCACTGGCAGACACCACCACCTGACTGCCTTGTCAAATATGATTGCATCATTGTAAAGCCAGTAGCCAAGGCCACCATCACAGCCACCTGACCTGTGCAGGTTCGCATTGGATTCGAACAGATGGTAATGAAACAACAGAGCAAAGAACTGGTGAGCCATCAGCTTTAATTGTAGCTTGCACCCGGCAGGCAAGCAAAAACACACACTGGGATCCAAAACCCACTCATTCAGTGCTCACAAAGCTACTGATTTATCTGAGTTTCCTAGCATCAAAGCTTTCTAGCTCACCAGATTTATTCACCTCGGTTCCCCATCTCCTTCTCTCTGCACAAACTGGCTTCTTCCTCAGCACTCTGCCATCTTGGCTGCTTCTCCTAGCCTCCACGTGGCCTTAATCTGCTCTCCTCTCTAATACCTCAGGAATCAAGAGCACAAGCTCCCATCCTGCCCCACTTTATACTGTAGAAATCCAAACCCTTAATCTAACCTACAAACAAGAAAGTCTCTGGTACAAAGTCACCCATCTGAGGCATAATGGGATTCCTCAGGAGTGCACCACCCTACATCATTCAATCATTCAAGGGTGTGGGGAAAAGCTTACTCTTAAAACTAAGCCTTTGGCTATAACTACTCGGCCTGCATACATTACAGCCTTTCTCCCACACCCATCCCAAGCATAAGGGCAAATAACGTCACCTGGGTGACGGGCTTCCATGTGGGCAGCGCCATCTTTAACAAAGTGGGCATACTATATTTTATCTGCTCAACAATCATGTTGAGATGAAGAGTAATGCTGATGATTGTTAATTTTGGTTCACTGTGCTTTATTATCAAGTACATTTCCGGAGAGTCCGGTATTTCTTGGTTTAAATGCAGCTGATGACATACTTGTAACCATGGGACTTGACTCAGCCCAAGCGCTTTTCTCTGACTAATGGAAGCATACCAAATAAACAAGCACAGAACTGTGCTGTGTCTGCAGGAAGGAATGCAAAGACTGACTCACTGGCCCTATGACCTTTAATCCGATTAGTCACAAACAAACAATGCCATTTGAATTTCAGTAACTGTAATGCTATAACTATTATTGACTTTTATTAGTGTATAATTAACCCTGTAGTGTGTCAAGATGGCAGTAGTAGTTTTCTATTTATTCAGAAATGCTCACAGGCCTCAGTATTCTAACTAGTTATGTGATACTTCAGTACATGGATGGTTAGTGGCAACATCTGTGATTATGTTGACAGCTAACAGTGACAGATGTGTTTATTACATTTTACAGTCTCTTCTCCCTCTTTCCCTCCCTGCCTTTCTCCCTCCCTTCTTTCCTTTCCTTCTTTCCTCCCTTCCTTCCTCCCTTTCTTCCCCTCTCTTGCTTTCAAGTTCAGAGGCAAAGTGGGAGTGTGAGATTTGGAGATGGCAACTAAAGGGGTGAAGAGAGTCAGTGTTCCTAGATTTATTTCTTTTAAGCAAGAGAGAGAGAGAAGAGGAAGGGAGAGAGATAAGAAACATCAACTCGTGGTTGTGGCACTTTAGTAGTTGTTCATTGATTGCTTTCTTATATGTGCCTTGACCGTGAGGGGTGGGGGCTCCAGACAAGCCAGTGACCTTTTGCTTGAGATAGCAACCATGGGCTTCAAGCCAGTGACATTGGGATCAAGCCAGCAACTGTGGGGTCATGTCTATGATTCCACGATCAAGCCAGCGATCCTGCACTCAAGTTAGATGATCCCATGTTCAAGCTGGCAACCTCAGGATTTCTAACCTGAATCTTCAGTGTCCCAGGTCAATGCCCTATCCACTGTGTTACCACCTGGCCAGGCCTGAACTCAACCTATTATGCTTTCTTAGCTGACGCCTGTCCTAAATGACCCAAATTACCTCTCTCTCTGTCAAGTCCTTGCTGTTTTAAGGCCATCAATGCCTGAGCTCTCCAGAGCATGATTGCTGCTGCAACCTTTGTCACTATCATGGAGCTATAGTGTCACACTGATACCAGCTATGAGCCACCACTAGAACACGGAATGTGGCTGTTGCAGGGGCTCCCAGCTTTGTGTGCCTGCAACACACAATGACCTCTCCTCCTAGTGTTACTTCTCTGCTGGCCTCTGCACTCTCACAGCTTGCTGGGCTTCATGAGGTCTGGTAGGTACCACATTCCCATCTTCCATGTGGTGCACAGACCAAGCCTTCCACATACCTCACCAGTGGTGCATTCTAGTGCTACCATCACACTCCAAGGTCACAAAAGTAGGGCCATTCATTTCCCACAAGACCTAGCAAGGAGACATGTCCTCTCTAACTCTCTTTTTCTCTCTCTCTCTCCCTTCTCTCACTAAAGCCTCTCTTTTCTGTTTCAGTAGCCACTTATACTTTCCTTCTCACTTCTGCAAGATGAGTTGCCATTCTTCCAAAATCACACAAATAGGTGATTAATTTCCAAAGGCTCTATCTGAGGCCTAGGCTACACATACTGTTCAGAGGAGCCTAGAGAGTTACCTTTATAAATACTGGCCCCAATGTTCACCAGTGGGGAATATGCAGTTAGTAGTCATAGAAATAGAGTGAAATATATTGGCCTCTAAAGCCTTACTTGAACTTGAGGCTTTTACTTCACTGGTTTTGTGTTTGGAGCAAATAGCAACTGGTTTATATCTCAACCTAAAATTTGTAAAATCTTTGAGAATTTTTGGGCTTATTCAATAAAAATGAGCTGAGATAGAAGCTCAAATTGTTTTCTGGGTAATAGATCTTGTTCAAAGCTGATTTTCCCCTTAGTACAGTTTGTAAACCACCTGACAGTAATTAAATTATTCCAAGATCTCACTCCCACCTCCCACATGCATTTTACCCTTTTGTTTGGTTGTTTGGAAGTGTGTGCAATTATCTTCTTTTAAGAAACAAGCACATCCACCCACGACTATACTTGTTAGCTGTAAATGTGAACTTGTGGTGATGGGAAGGAGGCATCTTTTCTGTTCTCCTCCCAGGTTGTAAACTAGTTATTCATGTTGTCTTTGATGAAAATTTTAAGCACCGAACATATGCAGCAGATGGTTAGGAATACTGTATGATAGGGAAAGCTGGCAATTTCTTTAGTTATTTTCACCTCTGGGAATGCAATGACATATTTTAGGGTGTGTTGTCTTTACAGGACTTCTTTACTTAAATAGGAATATAATTTGCTGATGTGTTCACTTTGAGACAGAGTCATTTGGGGGGATACCTCTGCCATAAGTGATCTTGCAACATTTTCATAGGAAATGACACTTCTGTTGAAAGCTTTCCTTGGTGCTGTGGCCTAGGAATTAACCCAGGTGCTCCTTGTCTGCACTCGGGCAGACCACAGCATAGTAGGAAACACAAGACATCAGATGATCCCTTATGACCTTTGTGCATGTTGTCTGCATGATGAGATAATCTGCCCAGAGGAAAGAAGAAGATTCCAGGTTATCTAACTTGACTCCCCCATATACTAGCTAGGGGCAAGGGGAGTCATTAGGCATATGTCATAGACTGTACATCCTTCTATAAAGTGGGTAACACATTACTACGTCCTTGGGTTGTGAGAATTAAAAGATAAAGAGGTAGTTCAGTTCTTTTTTTATTTTTCCACAAAAGTGCTCAATAAGTCATTGAGAAGCTGGTAGGTAAGTGCTTGGGAAATATGAAGGCACAGCTGACCACGGTGTGCAGGGGCTCTCTTGCTGCAGAGACATTTCTGGGACTCCTTCGCAAGGCAGAGTCCTCTCATAGCCAGCCTTGCCCTAGAGCTCACCTCAACTGAAGACGCTCAGGGCTCAGAGGCGAGCTCCCAGGCAAGGGTGGAACTGGCAGCCCCATCGGCAGTGAACCTCTAAGGAGGTAGGGGGCGACAACACTGCCTGGATGGCAGACCATCCACTATTATAGACAATTTGAACTGTTATTTCAACACTTCATGGGTAAAGACAACATGCTATTTTACTACTAACTCTATTTCCACTAAATAACCAGCTTTAGCATGTGCATGGGGTTTTTGTTGCTTTTTTATTTTTAAAAGATATTCAGGCCTTCTCATATCATTTTTATTTGTATCTATACCATCCAGCATAAGGAATTTTTAGATTCTTTCTTTTGATCCATCCATTTACTTATATATTTATATACAAATCTTATAAAGAGAAACTACAATTTTTAAAATTGTGGTTTAAATACTTTATAAAGATGTGTCCTTGGGGTTATTCTGAGCATCCATATAAGGTTTCAGATGACCTTTAATAAATTTATTTTTAATTGTTTCACTTATATAAACATTTCGCCTCTTCCATCCAATGATTGTACATATAGATATTTACATTTAAAATGTTTGGATCAACTGTCTTCAACTTTGGAAAACTGGTAATAATTTATCTATTGAAATCAATATTACAGAGTCAGTTGCTTTTTAAAAAAGGCACAAGTGATTTAGATGAATTAATAAACCAAATACTTCTTTTAGTGTAGGAAGTGATCAATAAGATGACACAAATTCAGTGAGGAAGGAAGTCATGGACAAGCTAAGAGCTTTTATTTCCTAATGATAATTCTAGCTTCATGTGTTTGGAAATAATGCACCTTTTTTGATTCTTTCAGTGTAAGGTTCCTTCTCTTTGTCCCTGAATCAGTTAAGGTGTTTAGGAGGTGACTGTTTAAATGCAGATGGCCCTTGCATTGTAACATTTAAATTAACGCCTTAGGTTCCTTAAAATAGATAGAGGAAGACTTCAGTGGATTTGGATTAGAAAATAGAAAGGATCTGAAGAGTGAGGCTGGTCTGTAATTCTAGCACTGCACTATCCAATACAGTATCCTCTAGCTAGTCAAATTATCCTATTCAAATTTAAATTACTTAAAATACAATTAATTTAAAATTTAGCCATATCGGAGCAAGATGGCGATGGAGTAGGCGGACGTACCAACTTCCAACTCCCAGAACCAAAGTGGATTATAACTCAATTTTAAGAAGCATCATCTGGATAAACCAACTTTGAACTAAACTAAGTGGACTCTTCAACCAAGGAACACAGAAGAAGCCACATTGAGACTGGTAGGAAGAGTGAAAACGTGAAGAGGGCTGCCCAGCTCCCCAGAGTGAATGGCAGACCAGAGAGACCTGCATGGCAGGAGGAGAGTTTGGTGGAGAGGGAGTGACTTGGGTCCCAGGAACAGAGCCCCAGCCTGCAGTCGCAGAGCTTAGAAGAGGTGTTTGGACAGTATTGAGCTGTGAAACAAGTGAGGATACTGTTTGTGAGAAAGAAACAGTTTTCTCAGACCCAAGATTCTTCTTAAAGGAACAGCGCAGAAAACCTCTCTCACAACCATGCACCCGGGGCTCCGGGGAATGGGGACAGAGGAGAGGACCAGAGCAGCGAAAAGAGAGTGTGGACTGAAGGCACAGGGATAAACACTCTAAGGAACAGCCACCCTAACCCCTGGGCTAAGTCACTTCCCTAATCAAAAATGAATATTTCCCCTGGACAGGCAATACCAGCAAAGGGAGACAAAACACCAGCCAAACAAGCTCTCCCGCAGCAATTAGAGCAGAGCTGCTTAGAGGGAGGGAGCTCCCAGGTCTACAGTATGGAGTGTTAGGGCCCTTCCTACTCTGCTGAGGGTTGCTGGAGGGATGGTGGCGGCAGGACGCTGAAACGCGGTTCTGTCGGCGGAGGTGGAGGCCCAGACGGTGTGAGCTCGGTCTAGCCCAGCAGGGGCAGAGGGGACGTGTGAAAGCAGTCCGGCAGCTGCGGGCCCGCCTGTAACCCCACTGACAAGGTAAAAGCGGGAGGCCAGGAACGGGCAGAGATCTACTCTGCGACCCTGAGCAAGCCGGCCCTGACCATGGGGATGGGGCTAGGACCGGGGATGGACTGGGGCTCGTGGCTGAGCTCACGCCAACATCACCGCCCGGCCTGAGAAACCGTGGTTTGCCATTCTGTGTGCGCGAGTTGGCTCTGAACAGGGGGCCGGGTAGAGCCCAGAATGAGTGCAAGTTCGCAGCTGAACTCACACCAGCAGCCTCGCCCGGCTCAATAAACTGTGGTTTGTGACCCTGCGCAGGACGGCCCTGGCCTCGAGGGTGGGGCTAAAGCTCCGGATGGGTAAAGGCTCAGAGCTGAGAGCACGTCAGAAGCCCCGTCCAAACCACGAAACTGTGGCGAGCAGGCTTTGACCGTGGGTGATGGGCAGAAGCCCCGAAACAGGCTGGGTCCACAGCTGAGCAAAGGTGCTCACCTCTACCCTTGGTGCTGAGGCTTGTGGTTTGAGTGACAGCCTCTCCCGCAGAGGAGAGGTGGAAATACAGCAACAGCTGCAGTGGGCCGGCGCTGCAATGCCCATACCCAACCGCCCTAGACAGTGGCAGAGGGGGTGACAGGCCTGCAGACAGACCACACCTAGAGAACACAAAGGCAACAAACAACTCCTGGACTCCAGTGGCCACAACTTGCTTATACACAGACAAAATGGGCAGGCAGAGGAATGCAAACCAAATGAATCAAGAGAAATCCCCAGAAAAAGACCTGAATGAATCAGATATAACCAAACTACCGAAAGCAGAATTTAGAATAATGATAGTGAGAATGTTCAAAGAAATTAGGCATCAATAGATGGTCACTATGCACACCTAAATAAAGACATATCAAGTATAAAAAACAAAATTGAAGTAATAAAAAAGACTCAGACAGAAATGACAAATACAGTATCAGAACTAAAGACCACAAAGGAAGGAATTAAAAGTGGGATGAATGACGCTGAGGAACGAATCAGCGAGTTAGAGGTACAATTAACAAAGGCACAGAAGCAGAGAAGAAAAGAGGAGAGAGACTCAAAATATCTGAGAAAACTCTAAGGGAGCTCTGTGACAACATGAAGAGAAACAACATTCGCATCATAGGGGTGCCTGAAGAAGAGGAGAGAGAACAGGAAATAGAAACTTTGTTCAATCAAATCATAGCAGAAAACTTCCCGAAATCAAGGCTGGGAAGCATTCCACACGTTCAAGAAGCACACAGAACTACATTAAAGAGAAACGCAAACTAATTTACACCAAGACACATCATAGTTAAAATACCAAAGCTAAGGAATAAAGAGAAAATTTTAAGAGCTGCTAGAGAAAAAAAGGCTATCACCTACAAAGGAGCCCCCATAAGGATGACATCGGGCTTCACAACAGAAACAGTTGAGGC
The DNA here is from genome assembly GCA_037038555.1 of Rhynchonycteris naso. NCBI lineage: Eukaryota > Metazoa > Chordata > Mammalia > Chiroptera > Emballonuridae > Rhynchonycteris > Rhynchonycteris naso. The sequence goes on along the minus strand of CM072998.1, from coordinate 110,381,933 downwards.
CAGAAGGGAATGGCAAGATATAATCAAAGTATGCAGAACAAGAACCTACAACCAATACTACTCTATCCAGCAAAGCTAATGTTTAAAATTGAAGGAGATATAAAGAGCTGCCCAGACAAAGAAAGTCTCAAGGAATTCAATAAAACCAAACCAATTCTGCAAGAGATACTAAGGGGCCTGTTGTGAACAGTTCAAATGGAGGAAAGAATATAGCAAAAGAAGAATACAGCTTTAAAGAATAAAATGGCAATAAACAACTACATATCAATAATAACCTTAAATGTAAATGAATTAAATGATCCAATCAAAAGACATAGGGTAGCTGCATGGACAAAGAAACAGGACCCATATATATGCTGTCTATAAGAGAAACACCTTAAAACAAATGATGCACATAGACTGAAGGTAAAAGGATGGAAAAAAATATTTTATGCAAATGGAAATGAAAAAAAAGCCAGGGTAGCAGTACATATATCTGACAAAATGGACTTTAAAACAAAGGCTGTAGTAAGAGATAAAGAAGGACACTACATAATGATAAAGGGAACACTTCAACAGGAAGATATAACTATTATAAATATCTACTATTATAAATATAAGAGCCCCGACATACATAAAGCAGACTTTAATGGATATAAAGGGCCAGATTAACAGCAATACTATAATAGTAGGGGGTTTCAATACCCCACTAAAAACACTGGATAGATCCTCAAGAAAGAAAATTAATAAAGAAACTGAAGACTTAAAGGATACACTAGATCAACTTGATATAATAAATATCTACAGAACTTTTCACCCTAAAGCAGTAGAATATACATTATTCTCAAGCACTCATGGTACATTTTCTAGGATAGACCACATGTTAGGACACAAAAATGGTCTCAATAAATTTAAGAAGATTGAAATCATATCAAGCATTTTCTCTGATCACAATGCCATGAAACTAGAAATTAGCCACAAAAGGAAAACTGAAAAATACTCAAACACTTGGAAACTAAATAGCATGATATTAAATAATGAATGGATTAACAATGACATCAAAGAAGAAATAAAGTTTCTAGAACCGAATGATAATGAGCATGCATCAACTCAAAATATATGGGGCACAGCAAAAGCAGTACTGAGAGGGAAGTTTATTGCACTACAGGCATACCAAAAGAAGCTAGAAAAAGCTCAAATAAGCAACTTGACCCTTCATCTAAAAGAACTAGTGAAACAACAGCAATTAAAGCCCAGGACTAGTAGAAGGAAGGAAATAATAAAGATCAGAGCAGAAATAAATGACATAGAGGCCAAGAAAACAATAGAGAGGATCAATAAAACCAGGAGCTGGTTCTTTGAAATGGTAAACAAGATTGATGAACCTTTAACTAGACTCACCAAGAAAAAAAGAGAGAGAACCCAAATACATAAAATTAGAAATGACAGTGGAGAAATAACAACTGACACAACAGAAATACAAAGCATTGTAAGAAAATACTATGAAGAACTCTATGCCAAAAAATTAGACAAACCTAGGTGTAATGGACAAATTTCTTGAATCATATAATCTTCAAAAAATCAATCTGGAAGAATCAGAACACCTAAACAGACCAATTAAAACAAATGAGATTGAAACAGTTATCAAAAAACTTCCAACAAAGAAAAGTCCTGGGCCTGATGGCTTCACAAGCGAATTCTAAAAAAAATTCAAATAAGAAATAACTCCTATCCTCCTCAAACTATTTCAAAAATTTCAGGAGGAAGGAAGACTTCCAAATTCCTTTTATGAGGCGAGCATAATTCTGATCTCAAAACCGGGCAAAGACAACACAAAGAAAGAAAATTATAGGCCTGATGAATTTAGACGCTAAAATTCTCAACAAAATATTAGCCAACCGGATCCAGCAATATATGAAAAAAATCATACACCATGATCAAGTGGGATTTATTCTGGAGAGGCAAGGCTGGTTCAATATTCACAAATCAATCAATGTGATTCATCACATAAACAAAAGGAAGGACAAAAATCACATGATAATTTTAATAGATGCAGAAAAGGCATTTGATAAAATCCAGCACCCATTCATGCTCAAAACTCTCAGTAAAGTGGGAATACAGGGAACATTCCTTAACATGAAAAAGGCCATTTATGACAAACCCACAGCAAACATCATACTAAATGGACAAAAATTAAAAGCAATCCCCTTAAGATCAGGAACCAGGCAGGGATGCCCCCTTTCACCACTCTTATTCAACATAGTTCTGGACGTCCTAGCTACAGCAATCAGACAACAAGAAGAAATAAAAGGCATCCAAATTGGAAAAGAAGAAGTAAAACTGTCATTATTTGCAGATGATATTATATTGTATATAGAAAACCTTAAAGTCTCAGTCAAAAAACTACTGGACCTTATAAATGAATTCAGCAAGGTGGCAAGATATAAAAATAATACTCAGAAATCAGAGGCATTTTTATATACCAACAATGAAGTGACAGCAAAAGAGATTAAGGAAACAATCCCCTTCACTATTGGAACCAAAATAATAAAGTACATAGGAGTAAATTTAACCAAGGATGTTAAGGACTTGTACTCGGAAAATTATAAAATGAATCGGAAAATTGATAAAAGAAATCAAGGAAGATACAAACAAGTGGAAGCATATACCGTGCTCATGGCTAGGAAGAATAAACATCATTAAAATATCTATATTATCCAAAACAATTTATAAATTCAATGCAATACCAATGACATACTTCAAAGATATAGAACACATATTCCAAAAATTTGTATGGAACCAAAAGAAACACGAATAGCCCCAGCAATCTTAAAAAGAAAAAATAAAGCAGGAGGTATCACTCTTCCGGATATCAAGGTTTACTACAAGGTCATTATACTCAAGACAGACTGGTACAGGCATAAGAATAGGCACATTGATCAATGGAACAGAACAGAGAACCCAGAAATAAACCCACAGCTTTATGGACAACTGATATTTGACAAAGGAGGAAAGAACATACAATGGAGTAAAGACAGCCTCTTTAACAAATGGTGTTGGGAAAATTGGACATCTACCTGCAAAAAAATGAAACTAGACCATCAACTTACACCATTCACAAAAACAAACTCAAGATGGATAAAAGACTTAAACGTAAGCCGTGAAACCATAAGCATCTTAATAGAAAACATAGACAGCAAGCTCTCTGAAATCTGTAGCAGCAATATATTTGCCTATTTATCTTTATGGGCAAATGAAATAAAAGGTAAAATAAACAAATGGGACTATATCAAACTAAACAGTTTTTTCACAGCTAAAGACAATAAGAACAGAATAAAAAGACAAACCACACAATGGGAGAACATATTCGACAGCACGTCTGATAAGGTGTTAATAACCAAAATTTTTAAAGAACTTATAAAACTCAACACCAGGAATACAAACAATCCAAACAAAAAATTGGCAAAAGAAATGAATAGAAATTTTTCCAAAGAGGATATACAGATGGCCAATAGGCATATGAAAAAATGCTTAACATTACTAATCATTAGAGAAATTCAAATTAAAACCGCAATGAGATATCACCTCACACCAGTCAGGATGGTGCTCATGAGCAAAACAACACAGAATAAGTGCTGGTGAGGATGTGGAGAAAAGGGAACCCTTCTGCACTGCTGGTGGGAATGCAGACTGGTGTAGCCACTATGGAAAACAGTATGGAGATACCTCAAAAAATTAAAAATCGAACTGCCTTTTTACCCAGCTCTCCCACTTATAGGAATATACCCTAAGAACACCATAGCACTGTTCGAAAAGAAGAAATGCGCCCCCATGTTCGTGGCAGCACTGTTCACAATAGCGAATATCTGGAAACAGCCCAAGTGTCTGTCAGAGGACGAGTGGATTAAAAAGCTATGGTACATATATACTATGGAATACTACTCAGCCCTAAGAAATGATGACATTGGATCATTTACAACAAAATGGATGGACCTTGGTAACATTATATGGAGTGAAATAAGTAAAACAGAAAAAAACTGAGAACAGCATGATTTCATACATAGGTGGGACATAAAAGTGAGACTATGAGACATGGACAAGGGTGTGGTGGTTACGGGGTGAGGAGAGGGAGGTGAGGTTGGTATAGGGGGCAGGGGAGGGGCACAGGAAAAACCAGATAGAAGGTGACAGAGGACAATTAGACTTTGGGTGATGGGTATGCAACATAATATAATGATAAGATAAACTGGAGATGTTTTTTTTGAACATATCTCCCCTGATTTATTGGTGTCACCCCATTAAAATTCATAAAAAGAAATTTAAATAAAATTCAGCCATATCTGCTTCATTTTCAGGGCTCGATAGATGCATTTGGCTCGGAGATATTATGTTGTGCAGTGCAGAGATGACAATGTCCATCACTGCAGAGAGTTCTACGAAAAAAGTGGTTAGTTGACCTTGTGATGCAAACAATTGTGCATGTATATTGCAGCATGTACAAAGTGCTTTTCCATTTTATCAAAAGTATCAAAATGTATTTCCCATTTACAATTTAGACTCCTAGAGTATTGTACACATATGTACTCAAAGCTTGAAATTTAATCAAATAAAAGCTAAAAATAGGAATTGGTACTGTTTTACCATGAATATTCTTAAGAGAAACTGGCTCCCTCTCGCTTACTCCCCCTCTCATGGTGATGTATGGCAGCAAAGGATACAAGACCACTAGGATAATTTGTGCCATTGCTTTGATTTGTGCTGGAACACAAACTGTTTTGTCCACCATTGCTTCTGCATCACTGCAATGAAAGCATCCATGCAATGAAACAGCCAAATAGTATTTGAATATTATGAAATGTTCTTCACTGAAGTGACAGGCTTGCTTTGTTGGACTGTCCCCTTAGTGAACATATGTGGACATCTTGAAAGGGTCATGAGGACTCCCCGGAGTCCCTGGACCACAATTTGAGACCACTGCAGTCGAAGGTGGGATATTATCTGCTACTGAATATATTTTAAGTGGGTTGGTGATGTTTTACCTATGGGTTTGATGATGGCCTGAACAACTGGTGTTACCATTTGCTGAGTCTTTGGGCAAGACTAGGAAGGGAGCAGGTGATGGGGTGGGGAAAGAGTAACAGGGGTAAGAGGGGGATGTTAGAGAAGATTACATATTAAAATTTCTATCTTGGAAAACCTTGTGCTCTGCTTCTATTTTTTATTTTTATTTTATTTTATTTTTGGTTTCATATGTTTAGAGTAGAGGAAGATTTAAGACTTATTCTGGCTTTTAAGCTTCTGAAGTATTTCTGATAATTAAAATTAAAGTTAGGTGTCTTTCTTAAGTTTGTGGCAGCCACCTGACTGTTGTTTTATAGCTAATATGGCTTTCTTAGTTCTCACTTTAAGAACTTTCCTTTTATTTGGGGAACTCTTTGTTTAGGACTCTGTGGAACAGTGGTTCTTAATGTTAGTATATTGGGTCAAAGAGCCCTTTGAAAACATGGTAGCCTACGTGATTTCTTAGCATAGTGTAGTGCAGTTCTGATGCTGACCAGTTAGTACCAGATGCTATAGCCCAGGACATCCATCTCCCTTCCCCAGGCAAGTTTGTCCTCACTTTGGATGCCCATGGCAAGTTTGGAGTCCCTAATCCACTTGTTCTTCTGACCAATTTATCTACAAAACTTCAAGGATTTTGATAATTCACTAGCACAACTCACAGGATTCAGGAAAGTGCTGAACTTACAACTGTTGTTTTATCAGAAAGGATACAAATGTAGACCAGTCAAATGAAGAGACTTATAGGGCCAGGTCAGAGAGAGTTTCAAACACAGAGTTCTTGCTGTCCTCTCTCCATGGGGTCAGAATGCATCATCTCCTGCACATCAATATATCTGAGTGTGTAGCAACTGAAAGACTCACCTAAGTCTTGATGTCTAGAATGTTTTGTTTTTATTGGTGTTTCATTATAAGGGCGTGATTGAGCGAATAATTTATCACATGCTTGAACTTCATCTCTAGCCTTCTTACCTTCCCCAGAGGCTGTGCTGGCTCAAAACCCCATCCTTTCTTCTACATGGCTGCGTTTCCTGGTGACCAGTCCCCATCTGGAGTCATATCCTTGGTCTGCGCAGGTGTGATTTGAGAGTCTCATGAATAATAAAGACACTTTTATTACTTGGCATTTCTGAGTTTTAGACACACATGCAAGGATCTCAGGATAAAGACCAGACAAGTTCTTTACTTTGCAACAACCCTCTTCACAGAAAAAATTCCACATTTTCCTTAAAATGTCAAGTAATGGATACATAGCAAACACCAGGAACACCAGTGTAAAAACTTCTAGCTTTAGACTCAAAGTCTGGCTTTTAAAATGCACGATTGAGTAACTGCCAGTACCCAATTCAGACTTTAACTTATAAGTGTGTAAAAATATTTCCAATCTTAGAGTCTAAAAGACAACATTTAGAGAGTAATAGGACTGCTTTTACTAATCCAACCAAGTACAGTCACATGCACATACAAAAACAAAAAACAAATAAAAAAACCCTGAGTTTTTATGCTGTAGCATGTAGGTTAATAAAAACACTAATGTATAGGACAAAACTGTTAAAGGGAGTGTAAGGATGAGACAGCACTTGAATACCAGAAGTGCAGAATTCATTAGAAGAGAAAGACCTGCTGGGCACTTCTCCAGGAGGAGAGCACCAAGCAGATTTTAAGGCAAAATTATATAGGGTGATGAAGAGCCCTGAGTAAGTGGGCGTTGAGGCAGCAGTTCTGGTATGCTCTCTTCTGCAGTTCTGTGATTTTGGCTTCCTGGAACTCTCCTCCTTGGGGGCTGTTGACCAGCTTCCTTGAACTTTTCTGCTTCAAGGGCAATAGTCCAGTGAGTAAGGGTGGGGTCAGATGGACAAGCAGAACAGAAAAAGGGCAGTTAGAAGTTCTGGTATATTTCATGTATCTATCAGGGAGCAGACGATTTAAGGAATTCTTATTAATCTAAAAGTTAAGGGTTGCAGAGTTTCTTAACATCGGGGTTCCTGAGCAGGATTCACAGCAACACTGAGTTGGTTTAACAGGCCCATGTAGGCAGACGCCCCAGCCCAGTTGACCAGGCTTTCTCCACAAGAGCACTCAGTATATTTTTGCTGATTTACTCCAGAAGGAATTTTTGTTCAATGAGGTGAAGACCATTCTTTCCACTGGCCAATAACTGGTGACTGGTCACGTGCATTAGATGAAGGATCAGATCTGACGTGAAAGGACCTTTTCTTGAGGTGATTGTATTGAGTCATAAGAAGCTACTCCCTAAGAATGCAGGCTTTATGGCACAGTATTGAAAAAGCTCTGGTATTCATTTTGCTGGACCAGCCAAATTCCAAGCAAGTTATTACATTCTTCCGAACTTACATTTCATTAATCTTTATAGACTCTTACAAAGTGGATAGTTTAAAAATTTTATTATTTTAAAATGTTACATTTTAGAAAACAGACGGACTAGATATGTGGAGAATGAAGGCTATTATCCTAGTCAGAAGCTTGATGTTAAGTTGTATTAATTTTGCTTCAATCACACAGATAATGAGCTTACTTCTCTATTTTACTCTCTCTCAAGAATGTATTCATTTTGTCTGGAAGTGTAAGATAAATTCTTCAGAAATGTAAGGATAAAAATTTCACAGATACTACTCTACTAAGGTGAGAATTAAAGGGAAGCACTTAAGTAATCATATCATGGAACAAGTGCTTCGTGGGGTTTATGTCTATCTTATGTTAGAGGCTGTGTGGAAGTGAGTATAACCTTCAATATCTGCTGTACCAACCAATCAGGATTTTAATGATTTTACACAACTTTAATAGAATTATCCTTTGAAGGAAATTTATCATATTAAGAGTGATAACATCATTTATGTCCAGAGAATTTGTATGATTATTCTTTTCTCTTTTTCCTCATATTCTGAAAGATAGTATGTGTATGTGTGTGTATAGAACACGTCACTTTTAATGGTGGTCACTCCAATCTCTCCAGTCTCTCCCCCCGGGATCCTGCCCTCTCAGCCCAACACTACATTGCACTGATGTGAAACTCCCAGTTAGGGTTCACAGATCTAAATTATTGCAGGATCTTTCCTTGCAGCAACTGAATGCTGGCTATGATATTAAGAGAGTATTGGCAAATATCCACATGATAGTTCCATCATGATTAGCTTCTTTAATCAGAAAAATAAGTTTACATGCCAATACATGAGTGGACTCACATCCAATAAGAAATGCAATGTGCATCTTTTGTTTTTCACTGACAAACAATGATTTAGACATTACTTTTGTTTTCTTTCCTCTTTTATTTATTTAGTTACTTATTTATTTATTGCTTGTTTATCTCAGTGACATTGCTGACTCTTGGTATTCTGCAATTAGCTGGAAATTACAATAAAGCAGTCATGAGTTATCTGTGAGTTCATGAGCCTGGAGGGCAGCCCGCAGCTTCTGCCAGTCAATGAACGTATCAGAAAGTACAAAACATTCAAGGGGTGTAAAGTGGAACATAGAAAATATAGTCATTAATATTGTAATAACTCTATGCGGTGCCAGTTGGGTACTGGAAATATCAGATAAAGTATGTGATTGTCTAACCCTTAGGCTGTCCACCTGAAACTAATATAAATTAATATTGCATATACACTGTAACTTAAATTTTAAAAAATTTTTGAAAAGAAAAAAGTTGATGGAAATGTGAGGTTATTTTATCTTTTATACATCTTTTCTCTTTTCATGATCCAATTAAGTGTAATTCTAGGAAGATTTGGGATATGGACATTTTTTTTCAATTATTTAAGATATATATTTAGTAACTTCTAGCCATTTATTTTTCTTAAGCATTAAAGGACTTCTTCTCTGGAGATCATTTAGGGGGTCCTCCTCCCTCTGTGGTCACAGTAGTACCCTCTTATCCACAAGGGTTAAGGGGATTTATACCTGATTTGAGGTAATTCCCAACCATTTATTTACTGCTTCTTCCCACTGTAAAATGAGAGGACTAATACTTGCCTTGTGGTGTTATTGCCTGAGGAATAAATGAGATAAAGTATTTAATATTATAAGTGGCATATAACTGATGTCCAATAAATGGCCACAATTATGACTGCAGCCTTTGCTACTGCTATCATCCCCTTACTATTGCTGGAACACAGAGAATAAAAGGTAGCAGGGGGAGATTAAGGTGAAAGGGCAGGTAAAATCTAGACCCAGAATAGCCTCATGTGCAATGTGAGAGAGCTTCAGCTGGGATCTCATGGCCTCTGGTGAATTAGTTCTTAATGGATTTTAGTGAAGAATTAATATACTGCTCAAAAAAATTAGGGGATATTTCAAAATGAATATGAAGCAATTAAAAAAGAGCATTTAATTTTTTATTAAACAAGAACATTAGAAAAGCAAACAACAAGTCAAAGAAAGTTGTTTGATTATGCAAATGAGATACAAAACCAACTTTTATTTCATTGGTGAAAATGCACTACAGAAGGCTGAAAGTACTGAAGTATCTGCACATTCCCTGATTCCCTAATTCTTTTTTGACAGTATATTTTTTGACATTGGCTGTTCAGAGCCCTACTTGTGACACCCATATATAGAGGTGACTGGGAGAAAGTAGGGAAGAGTGAGTAGCCATGACATATAGTAAATGTCCTAAGAGTCAGCTTACAATGAAAAACTTGCTAAAAATAACATATGAGGTAGATACTTGCAGATTGAACATGTAGTAGAGACAAAACATAGAAATCCAACAAACACACAACTAGGAAGACAAGTAGATAGAATTTCAGTATTGACTTGTATTCAACATGCAGTTCACAATTGTCACAAGATGTCTTTCTAATGGAATTAGATCAATCAGTATTCCTGTCAGTCATATTTCTACCTCCTCTCACACCTTCTCTGCCCTCAATTAAAAAGATACTCTGTACAATGCTTTATTGAATGTTTGGCCACTTCTGATTGAAAGTTGCACTTAATCAGAAATTCTGGATTTACACTGAAGTAGTTGACTGGCTAATTACTCTTCTGGAAATGTGGACTTAGATTAATCATTATAGATTCTGGGGAAACCAGATAAACTCATTCTTGTTACAGAGCTTCGTTCAAAACAAGAAAGAGGAAACAGCATTACTTTTTCCATTTGAGCTTCCCTCATTTTCTAGATGTTGCAGCTGTGCCCTCATTGTATTTTATGGCAAGAAAAAAATCACCCCTCAGCAATTCCTATAATTTCAAATTTATAATTATGTCCAGGGTAATTCACCCATAAGCCAACTAGAAATAAAAATAGTGGAGATAGGCCCATTTGTTGGAGTGATTTCTTAGCTATATAAAACATTTTCCTTTCTTTAAAAGCAAAGTTGTAAAAATCTGTGTAAATTCCAATCTATAAACCTTGAAACTCTAATTTTTCCACTTCTCCAGTTGGCTTTGAGTAGATGATTTTGCATATGTGAGCAGTCAAACATCAACAAAGTGGTCTAAGGAAATGTGTGAGATTGATTTTGAGTACGTGAAAGTCTTTCAAGGATGGCAAAAATTTCTTCAGGTAAATTAGGACAAAAAAAGATTTCTATGTTGCTTGGACATGGAACATTCACATTTTTACTTAACATTTTCTTTACTATTTAAGTGAATTTTAACATCTTGTCTTACATTGCTTTTAGTTAACTATGTATGTCCTGTTATTTTAAAATTAATTCTCTTTCCTTAAATCTTGTATCTCTAATCTTAAAATAAAATGTCACTTAGAAATACTGATAGGGCTATTTAAATAGCCCTGGTATAGCCATTGTTTAAGGGGAGATATCCCTTATCCTGAATAACTGAGACAAGATTCATTGTTTTGCTGGAGTCTCCTGGCTATGATTCTATCAAAAAAAATTTTTTTTTTTAAATTTTCTTGGGTAGAATAAACTGGCTGCCATAAACTGCTTGGTATTACATGGAAAGAGTAACCTGAATTTTTTAGGTATAAATCCAAGGGTAAGTCATAAGTGCATACGAAAGTCTCCTGATTAAAGGCTACACACATAGATTCTGTGAAATGAGAGGTTTTTACCATAAAGCACCACATAATGGCCATCCTTTCACTTTCTACAAGGGTGTAAAAGCAAACACAGTGGAACACAAGTGCTTTTCAAGTAATGTCTTACACTACCACATAATCTTTCCCCATAAGTCACAGATCTTGATGCAATGAGCAGAGAGGCTGAGACCTAGCAGGCAGTCCTTGGCACTTAAAGTGTTATTAGAGATGAGCTGGGAAATACTACTTGTGGATGCAACTGTCACCACTCCTCCTATGCATTCCTGACTTCCTTGGTGCATTTTCCTAAGTGAAAGGGTCTAACACAAAGGAGGAAACATCAGTTACACATAAAGCCCGTAGCTCTTGAACAGTCACTGATTGAGAATGACTTTTATATAATTGAATTGTTTGCCTAACCAGCTGCTTCTACTCTTTTTTTTTTAATTTATTTTTTTATGTTCTTTGGTTTCTTTGTATTTTCATTCATTTATTCAATGAGTGTTCCAGTGCCTTCATAGCTTGAAATACCCAGACTGTGTTTGTGAAATTCAAGACTTTCTGAGTCTGAGGAGGCTTGGTTTGTTCTTTCCCAGCTCATCAAAATAAGTAAGAAAATAAATATGTAGATAAGTAAATAAATGAGTTGAGAACAATTACATTTACATCTTGGATTGAACTTTAGAAACTTCACACAAACACAATTTAAACATAAGTGTACTTACAGGAAAGCATGGTCTCTATAAAGATTTGAATTGATGTGTAGTTTGGATGTCAGTTGCAGTCTTTTCTTATGGAAACTCAAGTAACTAACAGCCAGAAAGATGGGGTTTAAGATGGAAAACTTTGGGAGAAAACTTCTACCCACTATCTAGTCAATATAAACCCTTGGTGAATTGCAAATAAAGATTCATTTGTCCATAACACCTCCCAAATATTTGTATTCTTTCCTCCTTTCATAATGGATATAGTTCCAGAGTCTCAGGTTCAGCTGCTTGGATTCTCAGGGAAAAGATATCAGTTGATATTATTCTTACATCAGTGTGAATTTTGATCCATATAGTAGTAGTACCTCTACCAAAACTATTTGCATTTTAGCAGGAAATTCAAAATAATAGAACATTATTTGCTGAAAGAAATTCAAGATCAAATGATCATATGAAGGAGACATGTGGGTCCATTTCCAGCAATAGCAAATGACTTCTGGACACAGGCATATGATTAGCACTCATCGATGAATTAATTTGTACAATGAACTTAATTTCCCTTCTGTATGAAGTAGAGCCAAGTCTTGAGATCAAACAGCTATTTGTATATTATTTAAAGCAGTTTTTGATAAAAGCAATTGAACAAAAAATTTTTGATTTAGTACAAATATATGATCTGTCATAGATCTAAAAATACTGATGGAGATGTGTTACCAGAATAATTTCAAGGAGGGAATGGTTGGTCGTAATTAAAAAAATAAACCACATGCCAAGCACTCCATCACCAGAACTCTTATAGAAAAGAAAACCTCTATTAGGACATCATTACATATGGTGCCCACACATTGTTATTTCATTTATTTGCTCCTTTGCCTTCTGAAGATTACCTGAAGTGATGCAGAAAAAACATAATGTTTAATTAAGAGACAATGGGAAATCATAGCAGTTTAGGAGTCCTGACTTCTCATCAAATGCTTCAGTTTTCTATAACAGCAGTTCTCACTTTATTTAACTGTACGACAATTCCCTCATGTTGTATCTCATATATAAAGAGCCCTGTGGCTCTCTAGTTTCTCTCAATGCTAGTCATAGTGCCTAGAAATTAGGTTCTCATATAGTGTCTCTTGAAGAATGAATAAAAGTATGACTGTTGAAAAGAGTTAAACAAAATTTGTATGAATACCTACAGAGAAAATTAATATGAGGCAAAGAGAGAAGGTAGGAGATTAATGAAGTAAATACATAAAATAAAATAAATAAATTCTACCTATGTTAAAATTTAAGATATACTCTTCACTTTCTGAAGTCCCTGAGGTGGTAAATCTCAAAGTTCTCCAATAAATTGGCATCTTGGGATGAATTCATGGCAGGGAATATTCATGAGTAATTAAATTTTTAATAGTCATATTATTCTTTCTTCTTTATCTTATATACACAATTTATTAATTTCTCTCAAGTATCAAGTATGCATTTTAGACTTCCAGTTTGCTCAGGATGACACTGTCATTGTAGGATGCCTCTGCAGAAATAACAAATGTGGTTTGTCTTCTGAGATGCACACTATTTGGCAAAACAGGGGTAGTGCAGGTAAAGGGACCAGAGAACGGAAAGAGCGTTTACAACAGAGAACAGTGCTCTTCTTTTTTATCAGCAGTTTTTCTGAAAAGTCAGGTCCCCAGCAATACTGATCTCATTTGAGGTGTCAAAAAATCGTTAGGGCAGTAGAGTTGTAGGATCAGAAGCTACACTAACTTTACTTGCCACTTGAGCTATCAAATTTAAACAGTCCATTGGAGTTTTATCTCCTTTATCAGCATTCCCAGTTCAGGTTCAAAGTAAGAGATTGTAACTCTCTCTCTCTCTCTCTCTCTCTCTCATGCTCTCTCTCTCTCTCTCTCTCTCTCTCTCTCTCTATATATATATATATATATATATATATATATATATGGTTTTATCACATTAAGAATACATACACACCCAAGGAAGACAATGGGGTTCTAAGTATTTTCTACACCTACCAAATTAGGACCATTGTCTGTCAAGACACAATATGAGAAATGAATGCTTGCTACAGTTTATAAGTTACTGATAGGATTTTCTTAATCTCCTTTGGCTTGGGCCCTCTATCTTTGTTTGTTTGTTTGTTTATATTAGTACACAGCAAACTTTTTTATAAAAAATTACATTCCAAATATAAATTTATTTTATAATATATCAATCTTCTTAATAGTGTGCTATCAAGTAACTGATGTTTTATTATATGGACTTGCATACCATTTTCCTGAGGTTTTTATTCATCTCAGTAATAGCAATACCAAAATGTTAAGTAAGTAACACATAACTGAAACACTGTCAAATTCCTGAGTTACCACTGAAATTGAACCCTGATTATGATCACAAATAGCTAGTGGTCCCCCTGCCCTCACACACAAAATAGATCCTTTTCTTTGATTGCCCAGTCTTCAGCATTGTAAAGCCCCAACTATTAAATTAATGATTGGAGCTCTCAGACTTCAGTTTTTTGTGACATGCAGGTTGGGGAGGTTCTTGTCAGTTTGCAGAATGACAAATTTTTAAAAGATTATTTATCATGTGGTCAGAATCAGCATTCTATACCATCTGCTAGGTTCAGCTTCCTCTACTCTAAGAGAATAAACTTGCAAATATTATCTTTTGGCTATTTTGCTGGGATTTATTTCTGTATTAACTAGACACTCACCAGGTATTTGTTAATCACCCACTCTTCCCTTCTCACCTAAACCTTCTTTTGGTGTGATGGGGAAGCCACAGAAGGGTGGCAAGTTTTCTGTTGCTTGCAACCTTGCCATCTTGTTGAACTAATCAGGGAATAATTTATTTTAAACCATGTGGCACTTACTGTGTTTGCACTTGAAACTCAAGGAGAAAATGATGACAATAGCTGAAGTCAATGCATCTTTGTGGAGATCATTGGATCTAAGCTGTATCTTGAAGGACTGGCAGAGTTTTGATGGGCAGAAGGAAGGAAATAGACATTATGTGGGAGTATGGCTGGCAGTGAGTGGAAGTATGGAGAACCAGGGGGGAAGAATTCACTAAGTGGAAAACACTGCCTATTGGTGGCTGTGGAAAATGAGTTCTATTGACAGGATTGTGTCTGATTCTGGAGCCTTATAATCCCAACTGAGGAATATATAGGATTGATGGAGCTGTAAAAAGCAGACACTGAAAGTTATAAGTAGAAAGGTTATAAGATAGAAGCCATGTAAACGGGAGACCAGGGTGGCAGGTGGAATAGTGACTAGAAGTCAAGTATCAGGCACTATTAACCAAGGTTCTGTGTGCAATAAAAAAACAACATACCATGTGGTGTACCAACTCAGTCCTTGATTTCACAATGATTTATTTTTTATACCACCAACCTTGTTATCTAAAACAAAACACTCCAACTTCGAACACCATCTGTGAGCTCCAAATGGTCATAATTAACAATCATGAGTGTTTGAGAAAGGTGATGTGCTATAAGCAGCCTTTCTGCTTGCTAGCAGGCTGCTTCTGTGAGGTCTCTGACATTCAATGAAGGAATGGCTGCATTTTTTTAATGCATTTATGTGATTATATTTCTCACACAGGTTAAGAAACCATGAAAACATGCCTCTCTAATTAACCACCTTGAGGTTTAATATTTTGACTAAATGGTCAATTAGGAGCAAAAATAGCAAAAACGTACCAAAAGGAAGTTTCCTGCAAATAAGATCTATTAGTGTAGTATACAGAACACAGTAAATACCCTCTGAGATGCTTGTTGACTGTTGAAAAAATGTTGATTATTTGGGTATATTTGTAAAAGATGTAAAGGGGTGTTTCATTATTTTGTCACCAAATATTCCTGTTCTCCTTCATTCCTAAGTAGAGCCTCATGGAGACATGGTTTGTGTTGAGAGGGCATGAGCTCCCATTCAGCATGAGCATGAGTCATTCCTGGGAAAGCTGATGGTCTGAGCAATTGTCACCACTGGGAATGGTCATCCTTATACTACAAGCATTGACTGTCTAAGCTGTGATAGCTAACTAGAGGAGCAAAGAGCCAAAAGTGCATTCAATTTCATCAAATTGAAGGGGCCACTGAGTATAAGATTCACCATATTCTTATATACTGAAAAAAAAGAAAACATTTCAAGTTAAACCATGGCACAATATTTCTGTCTGACTTTTAAACATTTATTTTATACCTAAATATTATTGAAGAGCTTTCTTGGACTTATTAACATAGTTTTAAAATAATAATACATCACTCTACTTCATAAAGAAAAATATTTTTAAAGTAGATTGGTTAAAGTATCCCTAAAACTTCCCATTCATGGTCTGACTCTCCTAAACGACTCTAACTCAGATCCAGCAAGGGCTGTACTTTTTTTTTTTTTTTTTTTTTTTAAGATTTTGTTTATTGATTTTATGGGCAGTGGAGGGGAGCTAGAAGTATCAACTCATACTTGCTTCACTAAAGCTGTTCATTGGTTGTTTGTCATATGTGCCTTGACTAGACAAGCCTAGGGTTTTGAACCAGTGACCTCAGCATTCCAGGTTGACTCCCTATCCACTGTGGCACCACAGGTCAGGCAGTCTGTGTTTTTATATGCAGAATCATTATCCATACCATCAGGAGCCTCTATGATACAATGTTTCTTTGAAGAATGCTACACTATTTTCTCTGGGATTTATTTCCAATCCACTAATAAGTTTGATTTTGTCATTTTGTTGTTCTCGCTGGAACTGCTTAGAAACACATCTCCAAAGTGTCAAGAGGAAAGGGGGCCTGGGCTACTTACTTAGCGCTCTGGGCATCTCTGGTGAAATTTAGCCGCCAGTCCTCCATCTGCTCGGTAGTCTGTTCGCATCTTTTTTGAGGAAAAGTAATTTTCTTCTTTGGAGGATATGTCTTATTCTTAGACTTTTGTGGCTTACAAATAAATAGGGATTCAAACTTTTGGCCATGTGCTATTTGGCATAGCACTGCAGTGATAATCTACTTTTTGTCACCCAAGCTCATAATCTTGATTCCTTGATTTCATTGGATTAACAACATAATTTCAAGACATATCAGAAAATGCTAGGATTTTATATTCGAATAAATACAATGTCCATTTTTTCTTAACTAAATTACTTATATTGGAAGTTAAGTAGTTCCTGTTCAAAGGCAGAAGGGAGTGTGACAAAATTCTGTCTGATGCCTTAATTCTAGTTCCGCTGGATGCAGGAATCACTTGTGTCAGCCGGTCATGTTTGATATTTCCTCCATCCATTCTGATGGTTTTGGCAGTTTCTGCTGCCTTTATATCTGTTTCTTAGGTGTGATCATCCATTCTTTAAGCCCTACATATGTCAGTAACAAAATTAAACACAGATTCAGTTATCCATCCTCCATCCCTACAGAGCACTTTGTTTTTGTTTTTACCAGAAAATATGAAATTTCAGCCATTTTCCCAAATAAAAATTTTGCTCAACTAAAATCAATGTGATGTCCCATTGCTTGTTTCTTTTCCATTCTTCCTCCACTATAGCTTTTCACATCAATGTTGAATCATATTGTAATTTTCCTGGAGACATTTTAAATAGCAAGTCAACTTAGTGTGTCTGTATAGCATCACATATCGAAGTGGTGGCAGTGTGCATACTCTGACCACGTCTTACAGGCACAGCTGCACTGTGACTCGCCCACAGCTATTGAATGGCACCATCAATGCAAGACTCACACTGCGCTGAGGAGCCTCCTGGGAAAAAACAACAACAACTTGAAACCACATCCAAGACAGACAGGCTGATGGTCTAAAAATGAGAACTGGGGGAGGAGGATGAGCAGAAGTGACACTGCAGAGAGAGATGACAAAGTCCCCATAGGAGAACTCCCCATATTTGGGATTGGCCCATATAAGTTGCACACAGGTCCGTAGACAGGACCCAACAAGCCTGCTGTGGGAGCCCCTTGACCTGACCTTAATATAACACAAGGAAGAGAAGGGTTCTCCTCTATTTGCATAGCAGATGTGGTAATAGAGATGAAGAGCAGCTATGGCCATGGGGGGCGAGGTGCAGATGCTTGCAGAAAATGTGCTGGATAGGAAGAACATCTTGACTCAGGACAAAGTGACTGGCTGCCTGGACTAATTCAAGGTTGTAAGGTACCTCTTTGGAACTTACCAAACAAGTATTTATACAGTGATCATAATGAAAGGTATTGAGCTTTCTGAAGTCCTGAAATTCCTGCATATGCCAAATTCCTAACAAGGATGTAAATCTAGTGAGGCCTTTACTGTAGTCATGGAATGGAGAGGCTCAGAAAAGTTGGTTTAACCCTTTCGGTGTTAAACCTCTGAAATTTGCAAAGACTCAGCACAGAAATAGATTTTTTTCTTTCTTTCTTTTCTTCTCCTAAATATATTATTTTGCAATTAAATTCTCATGACCCATCCATGTTGTCACAAATGCTAGGATTTCCTTCTTTTTATGGCTGAATAATAATATTCCTTTGTATAGATATACCACAATTTTATCTATACATCTCTCAGTGCACACATAAATTGTTTTATGCCTTGATTAATGCTACTATCAACATGGGGGTGCAGATGATTATTTGGTGTAGTGTTTTTGTTTCCTTTAAATAGTCTCAGAAGCTCACTTGCTAGATTGCATAGTAGCTCTATTTTTAATTTTTTGAGGAACTTTTACAGTGTTTTCCATAGTGGCTGCACCAAACACAATCCCACTAACAGTGAGTGCACCAGGGTTCTCTTTTCTCCACATCCTCACCAACTCTTGTAAGTTCTTTTTTGTTTTTTATAATAGCTGTTCTAACAGGTGTGAGGTAATGATGTCTCATTATGGTTTTAATTTGTATTTCACTCGCGAGCGGGTGCTAGGCAAGTATGCTGCCAGGTGCGCTATACAGCATTCTTACAGCAGTTTTATACTTTACTTTTTAGGGAAGGGCGGGGGCAGAGGATTTAGGTATTTGCCTTGAGCAAGCGGTTTCCCGTAAGGTGGGTTTGAGCAACGTCCTTATCTGTTTATAGCAGGGTGCAGTTTATCTAGTTCCTGTCACACAAGCCCTAAAGGTCACATGGAATTTTCCCCAGTTCTTGTTTTTCCCTTACATTTCCCCCTCTTGTTCTGTATATCTCTAATCCTAGAGATTAGTGTTTTCAACTAGTCTTTCATAATGCTGTCGTACTATCATTAATTTTACTGCTCCTATCTGCCCTTGTAAGAAAGTGGTTAGCCTATTCAGGACACATGGTCTGACAGTGACAACTAGAAGTAGTACTATAAGGGGCCCTGCCAAGGTGGAGATGAGGGTTGATGAGGATTCGTTGCGGCGGTAGACACGCAGCTTGAGGGGGCTGTCCGTTTTCTCCACTGTCCATTGGTCATCAGGAGCAGGAGCAGGCTTGAGGTGCGAAGCATGGATCCAAGCAGCGATGACATCGACCTTTACAGCAGTGGGTGTGATGAGGGGGACCTGGTAGGGTCCCTTCCAGCGAGGTTCGAGTGTACGGTGCTGGTGTCTCCGGACGTAGACATAGTCCCCAACTTGGTAGCGATGCGGGGTTCCGTCTCCAGCTGGCTGGTAAAGGTCAGATAACTGCTTCCACAGGCAATGTTGCACTTTGGCTAGGGCCTGTAACCTAACAGACAAGGGTGTATTCGGGATATTCATGTCAGAGGGGGATAAATCCCGAATGGGCGGTGGGGTTCCAAAGAGTATTTCAAAGGGAGTCAGGTTAGTTTTGGTGGAAGGGGTATTCCGTGCCCGGAAAAGAGCGTATGGTAGGAGCATTACCCAATCTCTATGGCCAGTCTCTATGACTAATTTAGTTAGGGTCTCTTTAATCATCCTATTCATTCTCTCTACCTGTCCTGAACTTTGGGGTCTATAAGCACAATGAAGTTTCCAATTAATCCCCAATATTTTGACTACCCCCTGGCTTACCTGGGCCACAAACGCCGGTCCATTGTCAGACCCTATTACCTTTGGAAGGCCAAATCTGGGAAAGATTTCTTCCATGATCTTCTTAATTACTACCGCCGCCGTCTCATGTTTGGTAGGGAAGGCTTCTACCCATCCTGAAAAGGTGTCTACAAAAACTAAGAGATACCTTAGTCCATACTTGGCAGGTCTTACCTCGGTGAAGTCTACCTCCCAATATTGGCCCAGTCTGGTGCCTCGGAGACGGGTTCCACTGGTTCCTTTGGCTGGGTAAGCATTTACTATCTGGCAGGCCTTGCAGGCTTCTATTACTTCCTTTGCCATTAGCCTCTTTTCAGAGGAGGTTAATGTCTTATTATCCTGGAGCAGTTGTACTAGTTTATCAGTCCCAAGGTGGGTGAGACGGTGGGCCATCTGGAGGAACATCCGAATATCCTCAGGTTCCTTTAGGTGAGTCGGGGTGGAGGATGGCTCTGCTTCTATAGCGAGGATGTTGGAGGCAGTCCTCATGGCTATCACTCGTGCCTCTTCAGCCGCCCTCCTGTTGCCTTTTGCTACTGGGTCCTGCCCTTTCTGGTGCCCAGGGCAATGGACAACAGCCAGTTCCCGTGGGAGCATGACAGCATCTAAGAGGGCTAGGATTTCTTGTTTATGTTTAATATCTTTACCTGCTGACGTGAGAAGGCCCCTTTCTTTGTAAATCGCCCCATGCACATGTGCAGTAGCAAACGTGTACCTGCTGTCCGTGTAGACGGTGGCCCGTTTACCACTGGCCAGTTCTAGGGCCTTTGTTAGAGCTATTAGCTCTGCTTTTTGGGCTGAGGTTCCTGGGGCAAGTCTCTCTGACCAGATTACTTTTTCCTTGTCTACTACTGCAGCCCCAGCTCTGCGTTCTCCTTCGTACAGAAAACTGCTCCCATCAGTGTACCAAATTAAGTCAGATTGTGGCAATGGTGTGTCCCGTAAGTCCTTTCGAATCCCAGTCTCCTCGGCTAGGATATCCCTGCACTGATGGTGGACAGTTTCCTCCTCTTCCCTGGGTAGCAGGGTGGCTGGGTTCAAAACAGTTGGAGAGCCGAAGGTGATCCTGTCTTTATCTAACAGGAGGCTTTGGTAATGAGTGATGCGGGCATTAGTTAGCCAGCGGTCCGGAGGTTGTCTGATTATGCTCTCCAGAGCATGGGGGGCGACAATAGTCAATTTCTGGCCCAGAGTCAGTTTGTCAGCATCTTTTACCAGTAGGGCTACAGCGGCAATCACCCGTAGACACCCCGGCCACCCTTTTGCGACTGCGTCTAACCTTTTAGAGAGGTAGGCTACTGGTCGCTTCCAGGGTCCCAGAGACTGAGTCAATACTCCTTTAGCTATCCCTTCTTTTTCATCTACATAGAGAGTGAATGGCTTCTCTATGTTGGGGAGTGCCAAGGCCGGGGCTGATAACAGCGCTCTTTTGATTTGGTCAAAGGCCTTTTGCTGTTCATTTCCCCAGGTATACTCAGTTCTATCCTTTAACAGGGGGTACAGAGGGGCAGCTAGTGCGGCAAAGCCGGGTATCCACAATCTGCAGAAACCTGCTGTGCCCAAGAATTCCCTGAGGCCCTTCTGGTTCTTTGGGGGCGGGATTTGAGTAACAGTCTTTTTTCTGGCCTCAGTTAGCCATCTCTTACCGTCTCAGAGAGAGTAGCCCAGGAAGGTGACCTCGGGTTGACAGATCTGGGTCTTCTTGGCAGATGCTCGGTATCCCAGTTTGGCCAGTTCAACTAGCAGCTTCTCAGTTCCCTGTTTGCATTGCTCTATGGTGGCGGCTGCAAGTAACAGATCATCAACATACTGTAACAGAGTTACCTCAGGGGTGGAGGCCCGGTAGGCACTCAAGTCCTGATGCAGCGCTTCGTCAAAGATGGTGGGAGAGTTCTTGAAGCCCTGGGGTAGCCGTGTCCATGGTAGCTGTCCACTGAGTTCATCCTCAGGGTCAGTCCATTCGAAAGCAAACAGGGATTGGCTGTCCTCATGCAGGCGCAAGCAGAAGAAGGCATCCTTCAGGTCCAGCACTGTATACCATTTCCTGTCAGGACTGAGGGTACTGAGGAGGTTGTAAGGATTCGGGACCATTGGATGTATGTCCATTACCCTATTGTTAACCTCTCTTAAATCCTGGACTGGTCTATAATCCCCCGTCCCTGGTTTCTTCACTGGCAGCAGGGGGGTGTTCCATTCTGATTGGCAATGCCTTAGGATCCCTTGTCCTAGCAGCCTCTGGATATGAAGCCTAATGCCTTCCCGGGCCTCCTTACTCATGTAGTATTGTCTGACCCTTACGGGAGTGGCGGAGGGCTTTAAATATACTACTACCGGAGGCCTTTGTACTGCTAACCCTGGCCCTGCCGTTTCTGCCCAGACCTCTGGGAAGCTCTGGAGCCATCTGTCGTTGTCGAATGGGGTCCGGGGGTAGGGGCTTCATATAGTTTATATTCATCTTCAGCAGACAAGGTCAGCATGGTCACAACAGGCTGGCTGACAAGAGGGTTACTGAATCTTACTTCTGGCCCCTGAGGTTTGAAGTCAATACTTGCCCCTAACTTGGTAAGCAGATCTCTCCCCAGTAGTGGGGAGGGGCATTCTGGTATGACCAGAAAGGAATGCTGTACTTTTCCTTTCCCCAGGTCCATTGTCCTTTTAGTTGTCCATGACCAATGCTGGCATCCATTTGCCCCCTGGACTAAGGATTTTTTATTTGAAAGGGGTCCCAGCGGGCTCTGTAAGGCGAAGTAAACTGCTCCTGTATCTACCTCAAAGTCGATTGGCGTCCCCTCCACGTTGAACGTTACCCTGAGTTCAGGGAGGGGGTCCGAACCCCGACGCCCCTAATCTCCTAGGGCAAGAACCTCTTCAGCTTTCTCCTTTTTCTTGGGGCAGTCTTTTACCCAGTGCCCTTCTTCTTTACAGTAGGCACATTGGTTAGGCCCCAGTCTTGGCCTTTGGCACGGGCCCGAGGTACTACTCTTTCCTTTTCTGTCCTGTTTTCCCACTACGGTAGCCAAAATTTTAGTTAACTCTTTATTCCTTCATTTATCTCTCTTATTTTCTAATTCTTCACGCTCTTTCTCTAATCTCTGCTCCTTCTCTTTTGCTGTCTCCCTTTTGTAATAAGCTTTGTCAGCTTCTTTGACTAAGTCTCTCAGAGCCATATCCTGTAACCCATCCATTCTCTGGAGCTTCCTCCGAATGTCAGTAGCTGACTGTCCTATAAAAGCCATAGCCAGTGCCCCTCTCTGTTCTTCAGACTCAGGGTCGAAAGGGGTGTATCTCCTATAGGCTTCTATTAGTCTTTCTAAGAATCTGGATGGGGATTCCTCTGGCCCTTGAGTTACTTCTCTTACCTTAGCCAAATTAGTGGGGCGTCTCGCCGCCGCTCCGAGACCCCTCATCAGAGTCTGGCGATAGAGTAAGAGTCGCTGCCTACCTTCAGGCGTATTAGGGTCCCAGTTAGGCCGCCTCAGGGGAAAAGCCTCATCTATAAGGTTGGGGAGTTGAGTAGGGTGACCATCAGGTCCAGGAACTAATTTTCTGGCCTCAAGGAGAATCCGGTCCCTTTCTTCTGAGGTGAAGAGGATACCTAAAAGCTGTTGGCAGTCATCCCAAGTGGGCTGATGGGAAAACATAAGAGATTCGAGAAGGTCAGTAAGTTTGACAGGGTCCTCTGAAAAAGGCGGATTATTGTTTTTCCAATTGTATAGGTCTGAGGAAGAAAAGGGCCAATATTGAAGTGCCGGCATGTTCCCCCCTTGTCCATCAGGGACAGGGGGTCCGAACGATCGGAGGGGCAGGGTGATGGCCACGTCATCTGGAGTCTGTGCTCTCCGGCTCCGGGTACCCTGGGCCGGACCTTCTACTGATGGTCTCTGATTGCCCTGATGCGGGGCCCCAGACTGGGGACTAGCAGCGCCGGTGGGGACATCCTTAGGATAGGGAGGCGGGAACTCTGAATCAAAAACAATAAGGTCAGTTTGAGATTCAGGGAGAACAGGGGGGGGGGGGAGAGGAGGATATAAGGATGGAGCAGGTGCCGCTGGTACTGGGGGTTTAAGTGGGAGCATAGAGCAGCTGTTCGGATGAGTTGGAGCAGGTCTAGAGGGGCCCGGGGTGGTGGAGAGAGTTATTGGAAGGGAGGGCGTAGGGGGAGGAAGGAAAGGTTGGACCCAAGGAGGAGGGTCATCCGCCAGGTCTTCCCAAACCCAAATATAAGGCTGTTGATCCGGGTGACCATGAGGTCCTGGATTGAAGACAATTGTTTTGACCGCTCGTATGGTGTCCTTATGAAAAGTTCCGGTGGTTGGCCAACCTACTCCGAGGGTGGGCCATTCGGAGGTACAGATAGTCTGCCACTTGCGCTTCTTAACTAGGAGAGACAAGTTATGGGCTCGGGTATTAACCTCAGACCAATGAGACAAAGTTAGGGACAGTGGGGTCGATGACCCTTGCCCCATGTTAGTATCAAAGAAATAGAGAGACAAAAAGAAAGCAATAAAGAAGACAGTAACAGAGAGAGACAGACAAAGCCGGCTGCGCCGCGAACGGCAAAATAAAAATAAAAATAAGTCTATTGGTCCGGACCTGTGAGCTCGGTTAGAAACTGGCAACGAAATTACAGATTCTGTCTGAGACAGCAGATGGACTTCCAAGCATTCTTGGTCGTCCGCACACTCCAAGGCGTCCCCCGGAGTTGTGGCCTGCGACCCCTTGACACGTCTGTCGGTCGCAGTCAGGAGGGACTCACGTCCTTGCCTGACAGCCACCGCCAGTTTCACTTACCAGAAGTGGGCGTCCGTCCGATGATCTCCGAAGAGATTGAATCTCAGTGGAACCTCCAAATGTTAACCGAAGACGCACCACTAAGACTCTAGAACCAGGAGTACAAGTAAAAGGAAAAGTTTATTAAAAACAAAAGAAAAAGAGTTTAGTACACTCGCGAGCGGGAGCTAGGCAAGTATGCTGCCAGGCGCGCTATACAGCAAGCATTCTTACAGCAGTTTTATACTTTACTTTTTAGGGAAGGGCGGAGGCAGAGGATTTAGGTATTTGCCTTGAGCAAGCTGTTTCCCGTAAGGTGGGTTTGAGCAACATCCTTATCTGTTTATAGCAGGGTACAGTTTATCTAGTTCCTGTCACACAAGCCCTAAAGGTCACATGGAATTTTCCCCAGTTCTTGTTTTTCCCTTACACCACGAGTTTATGGAGAACTGATAAAAAAGCTTCAGAACCCCAAATGTTTCTACCACTGGTGTGTTGTTCATTCTTGAAAGTTGTCCATCAGAGATCCCTTCCCACCCTGTTTTTTGAAATTTTTAAAAAATATAACCCAATGATTCTGAGAGAGGTTAACACAATAATGCTAGCCATTGGAAATCAGCCATTAACACTGTAGTGTGAATTACTTTCTTAGCTGACTATCCTCAGGGATGGAGGGTTGGGAAGACAAGAGGGCATGTATTGCCTTAATTAAGGTAGGAGAATGAAAGGACATATGGATAAGAAGGTTTATAAAAACTGAGATAAAATTTAGTTTTAAAATTGGTGTAATAAAATGACTCCCCCAGAAATACAGTGGCTCAGGAAATGGGTTTATTTCTCCTTTACATATAAGATTCCAAGGTGATTGTCCGGGTTTATGGACTATTTGGTTCCATGAAAACTTATTCAGGAATATGTTCTTTTCTTTGTGTAACTCTTTTGTCATCACATATAAGGGCCTGTCTTTTTTAAAACCTAGTCCAAGACATGAGTACGAGACATTTAGAGTGGTGATGCCAAGCAGAACTTTTTGTGATAATGGGAATGCCCTCTATGTACATTGTCAACAAAGATGACCACTAGATACATTCAAAAGCATTTGGCTATCTAGCACTTGAAATATGGCTAGCATGACTGATGATTGAACTTAAATTTTGTTTCATTTTAGTTTCAATAGCTACATGTGGCTAATGGTACCATATTGAAGAACTCAGAGCTGGATAATAGTAAAGAGTAAACTCAGAAGGACAGGTTTATATGTGACGCTTCTCCTCCTCACCCTATTCCAGTGTCTTCCACAGCGCCTGGAACCTGAAGGAAATGAGTTCACCTTGTTACGATGCTCTCAGAGATAAACTCAGACATGGGAATAAGCCCCACGTGTGGTGGGGGCCAAAGATTTTTAGCTGAGTGTGGTAACAGTACTTGAACTTCCTCTAGCTCAGCTTTCCTGGCAGCATATATGAGTCCTAATGTGAGTGAGGTCTGGATTTTTTGTTTGTTGTTGTTGTTTTATTTCTTTTTCTGATTCCATCCTTTATTCTTTGCAGTTTCTTTGAAAATACCCCATAAGGTAATCTTATTAAATGATTTTTTCAACATGCTAGTCTTATTGACATGGCAAATTAAGGTTCTGACTTATGTTTTAATCTGTTATAGTCACTTATATTTTACGTTAAAATAACTTATATAAGAAAGAAATTTCTTTAACTACTTTTTATTTTCAGAAAACCCTGTGCAGTTCCTTGAAGAAGTAAAGTTCATTAGCACTAGTTTGTTAAGATCATAATGAGATAGAAATTAATAGTGAAAATTAACTTTTTATGACAACTGTGGCTTACTACTTAACAGAAAACAGCATAAAGTTTAAATAAGTAGTTTACTATAGAAAAATGTCTTGTGTCAAGGTTACAACATTAACTATTAAAATAAACCCTTATGTATTAAGAACATTATTTGCCCTTGTTAGCAAACAGGTTGACACAGAAATCCAACTTTATAATAACAAGTTAAAGAATATATATACATTTATTTTAAATTTTAGGATAACGAGTATACAAAATTTTACTAGACTTTTTCTTATCTGTCTAATATGATGTAATGGTTAGGTAAGCACCGACCTTCTCAAATAAACCACTTGAACTATATTTTATGATTTCAAGGTTTTGTTAAATCTATAAAATTTCCAGGTTCACTCTTGCTTGTTAAGTCGAGGTTTTATAACAATATCTGGCAAAAACACCAGAGTCACTAGAAAAAGGTAAAGAAGAAGTGGGAGGCAAAGCATTCAGCAAATGTGGACAAAATGGGAGCAAGAAAGGCGACATAAATTTCTCGAAAGAAAAATTCAAACTCCAGAGAGTGAAGTGCGGTATATAAGGGTTATTGCCTAATGATAAAGGCTAAAATCTACTAAGATGTTGTCATTTTACCTTTTTGTGTAACAAACAAAACAGCAGAAAAGCACACAATAATAGCAAATATATAGATGTACAGTTCAAATTAAGACAAAAAGAATATATAAATGTAGACTATTTTAAATATTCACTTTTAATTTCAAGTAAAAATATAATACAGTATATATGCTTTTTATACAGCAAGTTTGAACACTATTGAAGTATAAAGTACTTTTCCACACTCCCCCAATTCTACAACCTGTTCAGAGATGACTTCTGTGTTTCTATGCATGCTTCCAGAACTTTCTCTTATGCACTCATAGATCTTGTCAGTTCATGCAGATTAACCTCCTTGATTTATAGTAGAGATTTGCAATAATTTAAAATAGATTTTAAGTTGTTGAACACTTTACATGAATTTGGACAAAAATATGGTGCAAGACTGTTGGGCAAACAAGTTTGTAGTAAGTGTCTTTTAGGTTTGCTCGCTTGTATTGGGGGCAGCGTCATGTGTGTATAGTCTATGGAAGGCTGTGTTGCTTGCACTCAGGGCGGCAGATTGCAAATTGCAGATTGCATTTCTGCTTGGGAGGGGCCATTGTTTGCTACTCTTTGCTCCAGAAGGGTTTTTATCCCCCAGCCTGTTTTTGCTGTGGAGTCCAGAGAGTGAGGGGTGGGGGAGTGTTGAGGGCTTGGAAGCCCTGGGATTTCAGCCCAGCCTATCTGGCTGGGGACTGCTGAGGCTAGTAGGGGGTCTAGGAGTCTGGAGGGAGAGTCTGGAGAATGAGTAAGGGCTTTGAGAGCCCTGAGTGAGAGGGAAGCCGTCTTCTCTGTGTGTTTGCTTGTTCACCTTTACGAGACTAATAAACAAAATGGCCCACCATTTTCTGGCTCCACGGTTCCTTTACCATTTGCCCGAGTCTAACGAGAACCTGCATCTGCATGGCCATGATGGTGGTGGACACTGGCCTTACAAAGACAAAGCTAAGTTTGACAAGTGATTGTCATGAAGTGTAAGCAATAAACCGACGTTGTTATAAAAAACTGAGATTTGGACATTGTTTCCCCTTCCAGGATGCCTTGAGTTCACAGAATTTCTTATTTTCCTCTTGAAATAAGTAGCAATTCTTCCAGTGTTTCACTATGCAGCTTGCTGATGGCTTCTGTATGTCACCCATGTCAAATCAACTGCTATGATTAAGGAAGTCAAATCCATTTAAAAGTGTTTTTGAATTCATTTATGGTGTCTTATCCTGTTTTTCTCAATCAACTAGTATTAAGTTCTGCTTTTTCCATCATAAAAATTGGGGAATTTATTAAATGTTTTTTGTCACCTTTCAAAATGATCTGTAGTTTTTTCTCCTTTTAATCTGTTCATGTAGTTTTGTTTAATATTAAAAGCTCTTCTTAGTCATTGTGTATTATTATTTAATAAAACAATGAATTTAATCTATTAATTCTTAAGGTACTGCATATTTGCAGTGTATTCATAAATTACATTAATCAATGTTTTACTTTTCTTCTTGTTTGTTTGGGTTGCTGTCTTGAAACTGTATAGATTTTTTAATTCTTTGGAACAGTTTAAATATGTCAAGAATTATCTCTTCCTTGAAGGGAGAGCTCCTATGGATTGTGTCTATGTAAGGCTAGTGGCCGTGGCCATACATGTTCCCATTGGATTCGGTAAGACGGTAAAGGAACTGTGGAGCTAGAATGGTGGACTGTTCCATTTATTAGAGTATTACAGTGGCAGATGAGCAAGCAGGCAGGGAAAACTGCTTCTCTCTCTCTCTCTGGACTCTACAGCAAAATAGGCAGGGGGGAAAAACCCTTCTCTGGCAAACAATAATAAACAATGACACCTCCCAAGCAGGCTGGCAATCCACAATTTGAAATTTGCCACTGTTGGCCTGACCAGGCTGTGGCGCAACAGACAGAGGAGGGGTCGGGAACCTTTTTGGCTGAGAGAGCCATGAACACCACATATTTTAAAATGTAATTCTGTGAGAGCCATACGTATGTTTAACAATAAATACAAGTAAATGTGTGCATTTTATGTAAAGCCAACACTTTTAAAGTACAATAAGTCTCTGAATTCTTTTTAATAATGTTGTTCTGCTGTTGCTAACCTATGACGAATAAAGTACTTCTTACCATTAATGTGACTTCTGGTGCTGCATGGTTTTGCTGATGGCTTTGTAGTCTGGTTGATACGTGGTAAGGTTTAGCTTCAGGCAGGCATTGAGACTTCCATCAGTTAAATGTGATCATAGATTGATCTTAACATTCTTTAGATGTGAGAAAGATTGTTCACATGCATACGTAGAGCCAAACATTCAGTACAGCAATACTCACATGCTGTAGTGTGTGGTATGTGATGGAAGCATGTTCCAACTTTTGACAGTCAGCTGGTCTGCGGGTTGAAGTTTTTTTCATTTCTCCCCACTTCTGTTTGCTCGCCAACTCTGCTTGCTGTCATGCAAGTCTTTCCAAATTTTCATTCAGTGACTTAAACTTATTCACCCACATGTCTGAAACCTTCAGGTCAGCAGCTTGTAGCTCAAATTCTCTGATGGAGACACCGGTGATGCAACTCAGGTCAGCGCTGTCCACTGCACACTCGTGTGGATGGGTGATGAACTTAAAAAGACGAGTGCGCTCACGAAATTCTCCAAAGTGTGCTGTGAATGACTGCAGGAGATTAGATGTGAAGTCCGCTAGCTGCTGGAGATCAAGATGTTGAGCAGGGTCACTTGCTGTGCATGCATCTTTAAACTCTGCCAGTTTTTCAAAGTGTAGTAAACTACCTGTTTCAATGTCAGCGATGAAGAGTTCCAGTTTGTTTTCAAAAACAAACACTACTTGTTGAAGGGATAAGACTGTATTTTCAATGCCTTGCATTTTCACATTGAGCTGGTTCAGATGTTCAGTAATGTCCACGAGATAGTAGAACTTCAGGAGTCACTCAGTGTCAGCTAACTCAGGATGCTCGACGTTTCTCATTTCAAGAAAAGTCCAGATTTTGCTCAGACAAGCCACAAAATGGCTGAGCACCTTCTCTCTTGACAACCAATGCACATTGCTGTGCAGAAGCAGACCAGGATAATTATTTTCAACTTCATCCAGCAGTGTTTTAAGCTGGTGATCATTTAAAGCTTGGGCAACAATAAAGTTGACCACCAAATTACAGCAACATCACCTCATCGAGCTGCTTACCACACATCTGAGCACAAAGTGCCTCCTGTTGTAGGATGCAGTGAAAACTTAGGATGGGTCTCTTTTCATGTTCACGAAGAAGCGCTATGAATCCTCTGTTTTTCCTCACCATGCACGGAGCACCATCAGTACACACCAAAATAAGTTTATCCATTGGTAGATTTTTTTTCTTCAGCAAACGTGGTGAAAGACTTGAATAAATACTCCCCTCTTATCTCTTTCATAGGCAAAACAGCAAGACTTTCCTCACGTAGTGTGTCAGTGACAGCATACCTTGAAATCATGCTAAATTGGGACAAATGGCTTACGTCTGTTGACTCATCCAAAGCGAGAGAACAGAATGGTGCTGCATTTATGTCCTTCACTTGTGTTGCCTCAATTTGATTTGCCATCATGATGGTATGATTGTGAACAGTTCTTGCCTACAGAGGCATGTATTTTATTCATTTGATTATCTTGTCTTTATCTGAAAAGTCATCAAAAAGTTCATTGGCAACATCAAGCATGAATGTTTTGGCATACTCCCCATCTGTGAATGGCTTTTCATGTCTCACAATTGCTAAAGCACCAGCAAAGGTAGCTGAATTCCAGTCACCTTGTTGGTTCCAAACATGGAGTTGCGGCTGACTAGCTTGCACTCTACACAGTAACTCTTGACATGCTTTCTTCCTGCTGTCCACCACTGGATATTTTGACACAAATGTAGTATGGTGTGTGTCGAAATGCTGCTTTAAATTTGACCGTTTCATTGATGCAATTTTATCATTGCATATTAGACACACTGCAGAACCTGCTCTCTCCACAAAGGCAAACTCCTCTGTCTATTCCTGCTGAAAAGTACAATACTCATCATTTTTTCTTTTAGCCATCTTCTTTGTCAAAATGGTTTCTGCAATTAGCTAGCTGACTACTTGATTAAAAGGAGGGAAGTTTACTTCCTGACCTCACAATGACCCCTGTGCATTACGCATTATCCAATAAAAATTTCGTGTTGTCCTGGAGGACAGCTGTGATTGGCTCCAGCCACCCGCAACCATGAACATGAGCAGTAGGAAATGAATGGATTGTAATACATGAGAATGTTTTATATTTTTAACATTATTTTTTTTATTAAAGATTTGTCTGTGAACCAGATGCGGCCATCAAAAGAGACACATCTGGCTCATAAGCCATAAGTTCCTGACCCCTGGGATAGTGTTTAGGATGGGGGGTGTGGAGGACCCAGGTTTGAGACCCCGAGGTTGCCAGCATTAGCGTGGGCTCATCTGGTTTGAGCAAGGCTCCCCAGCTAGAGCCCAAGATTGCTGTCTCGAGCAAGGAGTCACTTGGTCTGCTGTAGACCCCCCGTCAAGGTACATATGAGACATCAATGGACAACCAAGGAACTGCAACGAAGAATTGATGTTTCTCCTCTCTCTCCCTTCCTGTCTATCTGTCCCTATCTGTCCCTCCCTCTGATTCTCCTTGTCTGTGCCACACACACACACAAAAAAAAAAAAAAAGAAAAAAAAAAAAAAAAAGAAAGAAAAAAGATAAGAAATTTGCCACTGTGGGATCAATAAGATATATTTTGCTCCCCCTGTTAAAGATGGCCACTTCACACTTAGCACTTAGGGTGGCTGAATGCCCTTCTTGTTTGAAAGGGGTGTGGTTATGCTAATGTGTGTTTGGGGGAGGGCTTTCTCTCCAAAAGGTTTTAAAAGGAGGAGCTGGGAGCCCATTTTGGGGAGAGTGGCCACGTTCTTGTTGGGAGTAGGAGCCCAGGTTGGAGCAGGGCAGGAAAGCCACGTGGAGGAGGCAGCCAAAATGGCGGAATGGAGGAAGGAGAAGCCAGTTCATAGAGGAGAAGGAGATGGGGAACAGAGGTGAATAAGGCTGGTGAGGTAGAAACCTGTGATTCTAGGAAAACTTGGATGAGTCAGTGACTTTGGGAGCCCTGAGTGGAAAGGGAAGTGTTTCCCGCTGTGTGTATTTTCTCGCCCTCCGGATGCGAGCTAGGATTAAAGGAAAATGGATCACCAGTTTTTGGCTCTGTTGAGTCCTTACCATCTGTTCAAATCAAATGCACCTGAGTTGGCCAGGTGGCTTTGATGACTGCCGCCCTGAGCGGAAGCACCTGAAGCCTTTCATAAACTAAACACACATGGCACTGCCCAACCTCATGCATCAATTAGGCAAAGTGCAAGTGAGCAAACCTAGCACTTGTAACATACTGGTTTGCCTTACAGGCTACTAATCAATTTTCTCTGTGTTGTCTATATTTAAAGAACATTTAGTTTTTCCATTTATTTTTTAATCAACTTTGATAATTTGTATTTCTGGAAAAAAGGCTGTAAATTGTTCTATACATTTAGAGATTTTAATATAAAACTTTTTTGTTCATATTTATAGAATGTTGTATTTGATTTTCTTTTTCATCCAAGTATTACTTAGAAGAATTGTTGGGGGAAGTAATCAAGAGGACATAACCACTGGTTGACCCTTGCGCTAGATGGAAGCAGTTAATAGGAGGCTCTTTTTCCTCCTCCCA
Source organism: Rhynchonycteris naso (assembly GCA_037038555.1). Classification (NCBI taxonomy): domain Eukaryota; kingdom Metazoa; phylum Chordata; class Mammalia; order Chiroptera; family Emballonuridae; genus Rhynchonycteris; species Rhynchonycteris naso. Next base: position 110,349,280 of record CM072998.1, on the reverse strand, counting down.
CCTGTGATTGGAATGTAAATGTTCCCCACCCTTCCCAGGTGAAAGCTGTTTGCAAGAACAAAACCTTGAATGAACAGTGTGTTGTTGAGACCAGAGGTGTGGCATGTGTGATTAGATTCAGGTAAGGCCTCTGTAAACTTTTACAATTTGGTGGACAGGCCAAGATAAGCCTTCAAATTACTTTTCTTATGCAAACTGCCACCTATACTTTTGCAGTGGTCTGTCTCTTTCTGCAGGCTCTCCCTGACCTCTCGGTGTGGGGCCAGTTTTGGATTATACTTGAAAAACCTTGGTGTAATGGGGCTGTCCCATACTCCCTGCCTCCCATGTCCTTTCTTTAAAACTCTGTGGTCAGAACATGGAGATTTCAATATTTATTAACACACACTTCTTAACTTTTGGAGTATGAGAATCCCATTTTAACAATTACAAAAATTATACAATTATTTTTTAAGCAAGAGAGAGACAGACAGGAAGGGAGAGAGATGAGAAGCATCAACTCATAGTTGTGTCACTTCAGTTGTTCATTGATTGCTTCTCATATGTGTCTTGACTGGGGGCCTCCAGTTGAGTCAGTGACACCTTGCTCAAACCAGTGACCTTGGGCTCAAGCCAGCAACCTTGGGCTTCAAAACAGTGACCTTTGGGCTCAAGCCAGAGACCATGGGGTCATGTCTATGATCCCATGCTCAAGCCGGTGACCTTGAACTCAAGGTGACATATGGGCTGGATGAGTTCATGTTCAAGCCAGCAACCTTGGGCTTTTTAACCTGGGTCCTCAGCATCCCAGGTCGATGTTCTATCCATTGTGTCTCAGCTGGTCAGGCACTTTTTAATATAGACTTTTCTTTTAATACTTATTGATTGAGAAAATGTAAGATACTATGAATTAACTTAATAGTATTTTTAAATAAATACAAATGTACTTAATTACAATGTAACCTAATATATTGAAAAATGGGAGTTGAATTTTATGTGTAGAGGTACTATTTACCCTCCTTGTCAGAAGACTGATACTCATCCATATTGACTGATTTCTCGTAATAGCTGTTTAGTCCTGGTCCTAGCCACAAGCTGAGAACTGCTATTCTGACTTCCACTCTTCCTCTGAAGGTTGATACCTTGCCCTCTGCTGATTTCATTCCTTCAACTTGGAATGCTCTTCTTTTTTTATTTCCAGCTTTATTGAGACATAGTTAACATGTAACATTGTGTCAGTTTAAAATATACAACATTCTGATTTGACACACTTATTTATTGTGAAATGACTACCTCAGTAACATTAATTAATACCTCCATCACCTCACATAATTTCTTTTCTTTTGTACTGAGAACATTTAAGATATATTTTATTAGTAACTTTGAAATACATAATACAGTATTATTAATTATAATCACCTTTATGTGCATGAGTTTCCTGGAATTTATATCTGGAAGGGTATATAGATGATTTAAAGAAATCAAAAGAATAATATTTTATGACACATGAAAATGATACAAAAATCTAGTTGCATTACCCATAAATAAATTTTTATTCCAACATACCCACAGCCATCCAGTATATCATCTATATATAGCTCCTTTTGTGCTATACTGGCAGAGTTGAGAAATTGCAACAGTGACATATGGGCTGTTCAACTTAAAATATTTATTATCTGGCCCTCTCCAGAAAGTGTGTGCTACTCCTTTTCTAAGTACTGAAAATTATAAACATTGTTTGGAATATGAGCATCTCTGATCTGAACACCAAGGGAGTCTCCCTACTGCTCTCTCTGCTTCCATGCCTGGTTTTTGCCTGTTTTCCACACAGTGACCGGAGTGATCTTTCTAAAATGTCACTGAGACATTCATATTGTTTCATTTGGGATAAATGCCTGAAGCTGGGTGCTTTTGGCGGTGGATAACCTTACCTCCTAAAGAAAGGTGCTACACTATATTTGTAGAGTACGTACATAGTCTCGAGAAAGAGGCTCTGTGGGTTGGCCTTACTCTTCTGGCCCTTCACCTGACCTGTCTTACCTCATGGAACAAGGAGCCTGCAAGGACCAGGAGTCACATTTTTCCTGAAACTTTTGTTATTCTTCTTTCATCATAGCACAAAGTTGTCCAGTTTACTTATCATATTTTTGTTAAAATAAAAATACTTCATTTTTGATGATGGTCTTCATAGCAAAGTTCAGTGGAAGTCAACAAAATCCTGGCCCACTTTCACTTTTTTGAGGACCCTAATAATTTTTTTTAAATGTGGCAGATAAATGACACTATACATTTGTCAAAATCTGTAGAACTCTGAATACAGAATGAGCCCTCATGTGAACTATGGACTTGAGTTAATAATAGTATATTAATATTGGTTTATCAGCTGTATCTACATTGATATGAGATGCTAATAATAAAGGAAACTAATTTTTTTCTGGTATATGGCAGGTAAACTTTTTTACTGCATATCTGTGTGTAGCATTTTATCTGCTCATCTGAGTGCTATATTGCTTCAAATTTTTTTATCTCCCAGAATGATGAAAAACACCTTTTTCTACCTACTGGGTAATAAAGTTTATTGGTACCATTGGTACTGTAATCCGGTGTTTCTGATTAGAATTATGGTGTCAATCTGAATTTTTTTTTTAAGAAAAAGTATTTATTGTCAAATTTTGGGAATCTTTTAAGTTCTTGTTTTATCCTTGGTATTCTAAGATGCCATGAGAATAAGCCTACATAGATTTTTTCCCCACACATCTTGTCCATACTTTTCATCTGAAGATGTCCAGGTTTTCTCCTCAGCTCCAGGCCTCATTTTTGGCTGTCACTTCAGTATCAGCCATTACTTTAGGTTTGAGAAAAAACAGACCAACATATATTTTTGAAAACAGAACTTGCCAGAGATTTGCATTTGCCTTATGGTCATCAGAGCGTTTTATTAAATGAGGGATGTCAGTGGGAGGGAAAGGGGCCTTTTTATAGAATTTGGCAGCACGAAGATTTAGGGAACAAGTGTCTGCTTGAAGTCATGACTTTTGCTTTCTTCGTCTACAAAACGCTGATATGCAGGGCCCCTCCAGAGACCTAAAGTTCTACTCAGTGGTCTCTGCAGGGAGTTACCATTCTTGTAACAGAGAGTTTGGAAATGTGGGAGGTGGTTTTGAGTTCTCGTCATGACTGTAGGTCATGGCTGGCATTTAGTATGCAGGGGCAGGGATGACAAACATCTTAGAGTAAATGGGAAATCCTTGCAAAAGAAAGAATTGTCTTAGAAAAACAATACCAGTAGTGTTTCATTGAGAAACACCATGAGACTGGGGAGTAGCCAGTTATGAGGTGATTTCTTCTGCCTCCTGCAGTCTCCTTTCACGCATCCTGGTGGGCACAGGGACACGATGACTGAGCACCATGACTTTGGTTACAGATGGACCTGCTGCCACTTTGCCTCATGGATGGTTTCCATTGAGCCACTCTGTCTCCTCAATGTGCCCTCTGTCTTTCTCTAACCATTAATAACTATGCCACGTTACATGTTTGCATGTTTTTGTGTCTTTTTTCCTCAGCCAGCTAAGTATGTTTACTCCATTATATCCACTTTCTTTGAACCAAAAACTATGGAGCACAGATGCTACTGTCCACCACTAAAATGAAGAGAGAGGTTGCAGTCTAAGAGGCCAGCTCTTACTACTTGGAGTCCAGGGAATATTGGCCATGGTTTAAATTAAGGGGACCTCAAAACAGTACGGGGTCTTTGTCGTAATGATTTTACACTTGGTCAGCACACCTGCGGACAGAACTTCAAATGTGGGAAGGCAAATCACAGGAGATAGAGAGCTGCTAATTGGGTCTCTCGCCTTTGCTGCACTCTCTTTAGCTTTGTAACTTGTATTGACTTAAATGTAATGAGAAGATTCACCATTTCATCCTAAAATATGTGTCTTGGATGTTGAAATCAGCTACTGGGTTGTGTCAGATTCTCTTCAGGGACATATTTTCACTGAAACAGGCCATTCCAAGGGAAATTTAACTACTTAGAAATAAACTTCCATAGTTCTCTATTTAGCACACTCTGAGTTTTTGAGGAGTGGAGGCAGCAACTCATTGTCATGACCACTTGCTCTTTTGCCTAAAGTCCCACTGGGGCCGCCCTGACCTCTGTGTGCTCTTTGACACTGGGCCCAGCTCATGTGGCCTCTAGGGATCCCTATAGAGCCATAGATCTGTGTACATCTATATAGTTATTTCCTCTCAACTCCTTCCCACCTACCCACTTTTAGCTTAGCTACTTAACTGCAACATCTTTCCAAATGAGTTTTATCTCTCCAAAGTTTGGTTAGTTCTGCATTCCTGTGTACATTCTTCTCTCTTTTCTGCCACTCTTTCTGCTTAGATAACTTGTACTGGTGCTGCTCCTTCAGCACTGTGTTTAGGATCATCTTCTCAGGAAGTCTTCCTTTCTGTTTTTTAAATTTTATTTTTACTTACTCTATTGTAACTCTTCTTCAGATGGGATTTGAGAGGATAAACCCAGGAAGACTTACTGAAAGCGCCAATTTTTGGTTTGTATCCTGGACATACTGCATAAGAGCTCTTGGGTGGGATCAGGAATCCTCGTTTTTCATAAGCCACATAGATCATGGCAGATATATGTTGAATGTACTTCTGGTCTTTTATATTAAATTATAACCATTTGAGGGAGTCATGGTGAACTATTAGTATTTGTCTTCATAGTACCCACGTGGTGTCTGATACATAGTAGGTATTAAATGTACTTTTGCTGTCGTTGTTGTTGAAGTAATGGTCACATCACACCAAAAGTGCAATCTAAGACTAGGTTTGAATCCTGACCATGCCACTTGTTAGACATGTGACTGCTTCAAATCAACACAGTTTTCTAACTCTCCCTTTCTCATTTGTGAAGTAGAGATCATAACACCTACCTGCCAATCCCTTGTGAAGAAACGAGACACATGTCGCTATAATCAGCCCGACAGATTTTGAATGTATTTAAATTTCCAACACGAAGAGGCTAAGATAAAACTCCTAGGACTGGAGGGGTTTCTATGAAATGATATGTCAAAACATTGAGTGAATTGAAAATTTTATAAAATTAGACCCAGAACTGAAAAGATTGATTTCCTTGCTTAATCATTCTAATTCTCTTGAAGTTGCTGGCTGGGCTGGTGTTTTTCTGGCTTGATATTTCTGGTACTCATAGTCTTTTCAGATAATAAATGGTGGTGAACAGGTTGTGTATGTCTATACCAACTGTGCTATGTGCCTAGAGATGCCAACTGTTTTCTTTATTTCAACAGTGCTCCCATCTCTCTATTTAACTGACATCTATTGAGCATCTGCATGTGTGAAGTGATCTTAGGAGTAGTAATTAACGACCATTGTTTTGGGCACTGATTATGTGGCAATTACTGTGCCAAGAACTTTGTGTGCTGTCTCTCAGTTTTCAAACAACTTGTAAAATAGTGCTCCTACTTATTCCCATTCTATCAAACAGGACCTTGAAGATACGCTTGCCCAAAATCTTGTAGAAATAAATGATAGAGTCAGGATTTAAAACAGAAGTATCTTACTCTAGAGCCTTCTTGTTAAGTATTATAATACCTTTCATCCACTGATCTCACAGTCCTTAAATCATATGCAACCCGGAAGAAACACAGAGGTGACCAAAATAAAAGGCAAACTATTTTTTTTCTTGTTTTAAAGAATCCCCATTTTCTCACTATTTTTCAAGGGATTAACAAAGTCTGCTGCTTGTTTGATTTGTGGCTCCTTATTTTTATATCACACAATTTTTGTCAATATTATACACTCATATTTTTATGATGCATAGCAGAAGTGATTATTCATAAAGGATTTGAACTATATAGAAGAAATGTGAATATTTTGAAATTCATAGCTGGTCTTAAAGTTTAGATAGGACATCAGTAGCTACAGGAAGACACAACAAGTTTCAGCCTTAGTATGTGTCAGAAAGGGCCAGTTGGAATGACTCCCATCAAATGGTATCAATATTCTAAAAGTGGAAACAGGTGTATGTTTACTTCGACATCATTAGTGTTTCAGGCTTTGTTTAGTCACAACCTTAGAGAATGGTAGAAATAATTATATTGGCTTTTCCATGCCTTTTAATGTTGTGACTGTTTTTGTCTAAACTCTACCGAATGTGATGGTTCTGAAATAATGTGCCAGTTCCAATGTGCTGACTAAGCTCAGTTATTTTCCCTACAGTTATGGATGAAAATAGTTCCCTAAATTTTTGCAGAAGTGGTTGTCTAGGTCAGACTAGATCCTCAGACTCTAGTCACTTTTTTAATGATTATTTTGTAAGTGCCTTGTTCAGTTTACAAGTAGAAAATGTTGTAAATTATTGGAGGACTTCTGAAATGTCAAAAGGATCATTAACATGTTATTTTCTGAATTTGGCATATCAAAATTAGCTCTAAAATGTGAAACATTACTCATGTGTATAGTGTTGCCTTTTCCATTATTTAAAGCTTTTATCAGACCTGACAGAATGGGAAGGGTAAGGTTATCACCTAAATCTTTAGTATAGACTGAAGCAATCAAAATATCATAGTGACAAGCTTCTACACTGGTAAACAAATAATTAAATGATTGTAGGCAGAAGAAACAGTTCCACAGGTCAACATGCAAGCTTCAGAAAAAGTAATACATTAAACTCTAAAGCAGTGGTTCTTAACGTGGGTTCTATCGAACCCTAGGGGTTCGATGAGTCAGTCTCAGGGGTTCCAAGAAGCCTCTGCCATGGAGGCCAGAATAAAGTAATACCGTAATTTGTTGTGAGTTCATGCATTTTGTTGGTTTTGTTCTTTTAGCAAGGTGATGTTAATGCATGGCTCATTTTGTGCACCAGTAAAAAAACATATACTTATGTCTTGAATTTGGAAAAAAAAATCATATTTTATTTATCACTAAAGAAGGGTTCGGTGAATGTGCATATGAAACTGGTGGGTTCGGTACTTCAAAAAAGGTTAAGAACCACTGCTCTAAAGGTTACTTTAAAAAAAGTAGTAGGTTTTCCACTAAAGTTGTTTTTGTGTATTTGAAACTGTAAAGAATAAAGTAAACTTATTTATACTCATTTTTTCCCAAGTGAATCATAAAAAATAAGTGAAAAATATTTCATGATAATATATACCAAGGAAGAAAATTTATTATTAATTAGCACTTATTAAATACTAATGAATTCTCAGCACAGTAACTTAATAGGACATTAATCATTTATCCTCAAATCTCAAAAACTTGTAGATTAGAGGGAAAACTTACAAATTAAAGAGAGAAAGGCCTAATCTTAAAGTTTCCATACAAAAATTAGTTGCAGTTGAAATATCCCTATATAAAGCTGTAATAAAATTTTAGTGTTATTTGCCTGGTAGAAAACATGCCATTAAAATGTATTTGATATATGAAGATACAATCACTACTATGTGATGATCTATTGCTATTAGCCATAGTAAAGTTAATGAGATTTGGGGAATTTATCTAATTCTTATGTAAAAAAAAAAAGTAGCCCAGTGACATTAGCTGTGAATATACATGTTGATTTTTATCGTAGATTTGTTAGCATGTAAGCAAATACTATTTCAGAATAAATGAGAATCTGCTCTTCATCCTTCTATGAACAAGTCAGACAGAATACATGGCCACTGCAAAGGCAGTCCATCAAACCCAGTGCACTGAGGAGGCTGGTAGCTCTCACCAGTAGGGTAGTTACCCGCATAGATGGTTTTGTATAGAGATCTTCATGGTTTCAAAGGAAATCAATCTCTGCTCCACAAATTAGAAAATGTGTACAACACACAGGGCATGGGGGAAAGTACACAAAGAGAACAACTAAAGCATTAATTTGATAAAAATGTCACTTCCACAGGTGAAGTAATTTTTCACATATATAAGTATGTTCAGCAAAAGTGTCTAACAGGAAATTGTGTATCATATTTCCACATCACACAATTTTTAAAATATATATTTTGCAGGGAAAATCTTTTATGTTTGAATAAAGACTGCTTTAACTAAGGATTTGCAGTGAGTGTATGTTAGCAATTAGCTTTGTTACTAGGCAACCTCAATAGCAATTTTGATGTGTAATTTGCTTGAGACTATTAAAAGGCTTTACTGAGGTTTTGAAACCATCTGAATTAACCTCAAAGTGCACTAGGTGTTGCTATTTTAATGAACTGAAGCTTTGTGTTGGGATTAAGTTTAGTGAAACCCAAATAATTTGGTACTTTGGGAAATGAAATCTGATGAACAAAGCTGAGAAGAATTTAATATTCATCCTATCTCTCTGGACTTCCTAACCTTTGCCCTATATCCTAATTGGAAACATTTTTTTTTTCCTAAAAGTGCTTGTTGTGCAACTCCTGCTTAGAAGAACTTCATCTGTTTAAATCTCCTGTCTTGCCTCTTTTCCCCTAAATGCAGTGTGTCCGTAAAGTCATGGTGCACTTTTGACCAGTCACAGGAAAGCAAGTGCACCATGACTTTACGTACACTCTGTATAGTGAGGTTATGAACACTTCGAAGAGGCAGGTCAGAGAGTTTCAGTTTTCCTCCAACAAATCTTCCCAGCTCCCATCTTGGTACTTGGAGGGCCATCACAACATCTTGTATAATGTTTTCACCTCTATTACCAACCTTTTGATCTGATGCTTGGCTAAGACCTTCTAAACTCTGACTTTGCGAGATGTTGTTTCTGGTCTCCTACATGTTCTTGTTTTGAGGACTCTGATCTACTCAGCTATCCACCCTTGGGCTCAGCTGTTCCAATCCCAGCTCAGGTATGAGATGGTCCAGCGGTGAAAATGAATACCTTCTCTTCACTTTATTATTATTATTATTATTTTTTTTTTTTGTGGCAGAGACACAGAGAGTCAGAGACAGGGACAGATAGGGACAGACAGACAGGAAGGGAGAGAGATGAGAAACATTAATTCTTCATTGCGACTCTTTAGTTGTTCATTGATTAATTTCTCATTGCCTTGATGGGGGGGGGGTTACAGCGGACCAAGTGACCCCTTGCTCAAGCTAGTGACTAAAGCTGGTGAGCCTTGCTCAAACCAAATGAGCCCACGCTCAAGCTGGCGACCTCAGGGTCTTAAACCTGGGTCCTCCACATCCCAGTCCGATGCTCTATCCACTGCGCCACTACCTGGTCAGGCCGCTTTATTCTTGAAGGGAGTTTTCAGATACTTCTGACTTTGGGTGATCTGTGAAACCCCTAATAGTACAACTTCTAATTTGAGTGGCACTTGGAAGACTGTTCTATAAATCAAAATGTGTTTTTTACTCCATTAGTTTCTTGTTGAGTTTATTTATGACATTATTTTCCCTTAGAAGCCATTGTATGAGTTACACACTGTGTACTGTCAGTCTGGAATATTGATTGCTGTTTAAAAAATTGAAATCTTACACATGCAAGAGTTATATTTAGTTAACAATATGAATATACAAAGATATTTCTTTAAAAGTTGCCTTATCATAGCTTAAATTTCCTTGTGAAAAGGAAAAAACAGAAAGCATAAACGTGGTTCAAGCCATGAAAAAATACAGCATGAGTCATTTTCCCATGATTACCATAATTTTTGATAGTAGCATTTTCACATAAAGTAATCATTTTGCTTTTGCTTTTGTGAATTCTATATCACAAGTGTTCAGGTTCATAGTAGTGGTCTACTAAATGATTTGTTTCTGAAAGCATGTGATTCAGACCAGGCTTCATCTGGCTGGAGCTGATGAATGCTCAAGTATTTAATGTGAACAAATCAGGGCAGAACATTAAAGTTTAGAGATAAGACTCATATAATCTTTGATATTCTAAAATTAATGATTCATATGAGTTAAGACTTTTATTTCTAAGAGTGATCTATTAGTGTGCAAATCCTCTAGTATTATGATGTCTTAGACTACCACCATTCGCATATGAGTGGGGATTTGGTTTCGGATCACTTAGTAGGGATTCAGATTGTTTTCCCACATAAGGGTTGGCTGAGATGTAGTTCATACAACGAGAAATTTTTGAAAAGAGCATAAAAGAAAAAGTTGACTAGCAGCCCCATGTTTTATACTTATCCCAACCTTCTTGTTTTTGTTTGCATACTAAAAACAGTTCTTTCATGCACCTTAGAGGTTTCCTACAGCATCTATTTTCTTTTAATTTATTTTATTTTTATTTTATTCATTTTTAGAGAGAAGACACAAATTAAGAGAGAGAGAGAAAGAGAGAAAGGGGGGAGGAGCTGGAAGCATCAACTCCCATATGTGCCTTGACCGAACCAGTGCAGGGTTTTGAACTGGCGACCTCAGTGTTTCCAGGTCGACGCCCCATTCACTGCACCACCACAGGTCAGGCAGCATCTCTTTTCTACTATAAAAGAGTGAAAGTAATGTCAACAAGTCACAAACAGACATGACTCAATATGATATTGTATGTTAACTATACCTTAATAAAAAAGAAATGGACGTGAGTCAGAATTTTGATTTCATGTAGTCATATTTGAACTTCTCAAATTTAGTAGGGTTCAAGTTTGTTTTCAGCAATTAGCACTTTATTATAAATTATTTCTCTGTTTCTCTCCTGTCCTGGGAGCTTCTGTTAGCCCCTAGTTGAGGGATCCTGAGCATCTCACAGAGCATGTCACCCACAGTAGCTGTTCAGTAAGGAGGGGTGCTTGCGTGGCTGAGTGCCAGAGCAGGGGAGCAGTGCTGTGGTTCACAGTGCTGCCGTGCAGACACAGAGCATCCAATGTGGGTGCTGTTGAGTGGGGCAGGAAGTTGAAGCCATGACAACTGTCAGTGGTTAGTAAAAATATTTTCTTTAGGCTTGGACATCTTGACATCATGGCTATAGTGGATAAGGATTTCTTCAATACATGTTCTCTTAAACTAAATGACAAATCTTGGCTGAAACACAAGTAACAACTTGATAAACTTGTAAAAAAAATTAAAATAAATATCAAGCTGGTGGCTATAACTAGAATTCAATTAAAGTGGCCCAGATTATTGTAAGAAGCAAATATTGGGCAGCAAATGTCAGTCCGGTAGAGCTGCACCAACAGAATGTCTGCCACATGCTATGAACTGTAGATTTAAAATGGAATAAGATCTATGAGGACACAAGACTTCAGTCATCATCCAAGTATTTATAAACCATTTAATTCTACATAGGTTTTATTGCTGTATATGATATATAATATGTTTTCTATATCTGTATGTTTTACGTAATATGTATTTTGAAAATAATTCATTTTGCTGTGAGGTCACAAAAAACAAATGGGATAGATGAGATTCATAGAAAAAAACTTTTTGTTTATAAAATAGAAGACAAAATTAATAAGATATGTTAAGTATAGAGAGTAAATAAGCCCTTTGGTTGGGAGACGGGAGAATTTGATAAGATGTATCAAATACACATAGACAAATAAGTTTGTAAACTATAAGACTGAAAAAGACAGAAAAAAGAAAAACTGTTTTTGTTGAGTGTGTGTATACATGCATACATGTGTGCATGTGTGTGTGTGTGTGTGTGTGTGTGTGTGTGTGTGTGTGTGTATTAAAAGGACTCATTCCTCTGATACACAACTCTGTCCAGACTGGTCTTTGACCAGGAGCTGACCAGGGAGCAGGGCCTGGCCCTGGTCCCCCACCTCTTCTCCTGAGCTCTGCCCTGGGGTAAGGCTGGGGGATGGCATTGCAGCAGAAGGAGTAGTAGGTAGAGGACCTGAGGCCAGTAGGGGCTCTTCTTGAGTACACCTCAATGACTTGAACAGGTGGGCCTACTCCTGGCTTAACACTTAAGTCCAAGAGGTAGAGAGACCATTCCTACTTCCTGGCTGCAGCCACACCACCTGCAAACTTCGAATCTGAGGATCTGGCCTAGAAATCCCAGCCACAAAGGACCAGGAGTGGCAGGCAAACTGAGAAAGAAGTCTCCAGGTTTTGTTAACAGAAAGAAAGGTGGGTTGACCTCTGGCCTCTGATCTTGATTTGAAAGGTATCAGGGACCATTTCTAAAGTAAGATGTGGTTGAAAGGTGGAAGAACCTTGAGAAAAGATGATGCCCTTGGTGGCAGCAGGCCCGCCCTCCTTTCCCCTTTCTGAGTGAGGCCCAGGCTGGCCCTCAGTAGAGTTTAGACAGGAACACTGGCTCAAATGGACTTGTTAAAAAGCTATATAACATTGAGTCCAAGTAATTACTTGGCTGAGTTTCTTTTCCACTGAAGATCTCCTTCTTGGCAAACAAACACACTGACTTCTGAAATACTCTTGTTCAAAATATCTGCTTAGAATGAGTCAGCCTCATTTTTAAGGTCACTTAGTCATTCTTCAAGAAAACAGCTCTATGATATAAAAATACAGAATAATGCAATGGTCTAGGCTTTCAAACTGTGATGAATTGCCTCCTTCCTTGAGAGGTGACTAAATCATTGTAACCTCATTTATCTTAGTAATCAGTTTTCCTCCCGATTTTAAGAATTTCCATGAAAGCTCATAGGGCTCCATTAACTAAGGATGGTCGGAGACAAACAGGGAAAAATAGAAAGTGAAAGCTAGAGTTACAGTGAAAAATGAGAAGAGTGTACGTAAGCCTTTGTGTGTGCTGATGCACACAGGCATGTATGTCACGTAATCTCTGTGTTAACTTTGTGACACAGAATTTGGAAATGGGCTCTCGGAGGGAAGGCTGAGTGTCAAGGAGAATTCTGGTTACCAGGAAAGGGTGCTATCTGGCTTTCTTCACTGCAGGGCACTGGCTGGGTATCTTCTGGGAGTTTCCAACTTCATACCTGGAAGGAATAACCACAGAAAGTTTGGGATCTAAAACCCACCAGATGGAGGAACCACCCAAGTCCTAAAGCACATTGTCTATGTTAGCACTTTGGTGTCATGTAAACTTGGGTATAGAAAAAGATTGCCTTGTGGGGCCATGAAAGTTGTATGCAAGGAGGTGGTCTTTTGTATGCTCATTTGTTTGGGTGTCCTGTTGTACCTGTATGCTGGGCACCTTCAAGACTTGTTCTCAGAAGGTGGGGAGAATGAAAGATACAAAATGCATGTCCCCTAACCATAGTTCTCATACTCTTTTTTTCTTTGACGTAGATCCCAAGTTCATAAAAATTCAAGGGTGCTTGAATTTTTCTGATAAAGAAACATGTGTTTTCAGTGGTCACAGGTTTACAACAATAGCAGAGTTTAATTTAAGAAAAGCACTTTTTAAAGTAATTTTAATGGGGTGACTGATAAATTAGGGCACATATGTTCAGAGAAAATATTTCCAGGTTATTTTGACATTTGATTATATTGCATACCCATCACCCAAATTCAAATAGTCCTCCGTCACCTTCATTCTGGTTTATTTGTACCCCTCCATTCTCCCTACCCCCTCCCTAACTCTCCCCTCCCTGGGTAGCCAGTACACTCTTGTCCATGTCTCTGAGTCTAATATTTATGTCCCATCTATGTATGGACTCATATAGTCCTTAGTTTTTTCTGATTGACTTACTTCACTCAGTATAATGTTATCAAGGTCCATCCATGTTGTTACAAATGATCCGATGTCATCATTTCTTATGGCAGAATAGTATTCCATAGGATATATGTACCAAGGCTTCTTTTTTATTATTATTATTAATTTTAATGGGGTGACACCAATAAATCAGGGTACATATGTAAAACGAAACATCTCCAGGTTATCTTATCATTCATTATGTTGCATAACCGTCAACCAAAGTCAAATTGTCCTCTGTCACCTTCTGTCTGGTTTCCCTGTGCCCATCCCCTACTCCCTATCCTACCTTCTCCTCCCTCCCCACCCCCGTAACCACCACTGTCTTGTCCATGTCTCATAGTCTCACTATTATGTCCCACCTATGTATGAAATCATGCTGTTCTCAGTTTTTCTTTTTTTCTGATTTACTTATTTCACTCTGTATAATGTTATCAAGATCCATCCATTTTGTTGTAAATGATCCGATGTCATCATTTCTTAGGGCTGAGTAGTATTCCATAGTATATATGTACCAAAGCTTTTTAATCCACTCGTCCGCTGACGGACACTTGGGCTGTTTCCAGATCTTCTCTATTGTGAACGATGCTGCCACGAACATGGGGGCGCATTTCTTCATTTAAAACAGTGCTATGGTGTTCTTAGGGTATATTCCTATAAGTACAATAGCTGGGTCAAAGGTAGTTCGATTTTTAATTTTTTGAGGAATCTCCATACTGTTTTCCACAGTGGCTGCACCAGTCTGCATTCCCACCAGCAGTGCAGGAGGGTTCCCTTTTCTCCACATCCTCGCCAGCACTTATTCCATGTTGTTTTGCTGATGAGTGCCATTCTGACTGGTATGAGGAGATATCTCATTGTGGTTTTAATTTGCATTTCTCTAATGATTAGTGATGTTGAGCATTTTTTCATATGCCTATTGGCCATCTGTATGTCCTCTTTGGAGAAATTTCTATTCATTTCTTTTGCCCATTTTTTGATTGGGTTGTTTGTCTTCAAGGTGTTGAGTTTTATAAGTTCTTTATAAAATTTGGTTATTCAACATATATCAGACGTGCTGTTGAATATGTTCTCCCATTGTGTGGTTTGTTTTTTATTCTGTTCTTATTGTCTTTAGCTGTGCAAAACCTTTTTAGTTTGATATAGTCCCATTTGTTTATCTTCCCTTTTATTTCATTTGCCTGTGGAGATAAATCGGCAAATATATTGCTGCTACAGATGTCAGAGAGCTTGTTGCCTATGTTTTCTTCAGAGATGCTTATGGTTTCATGGCTTACGTTTAAGTCTTTTTATCCATTTTGAGTTTGTTTTTGTGAATGGTATGAGTTGATGGTCTAGTTTCATTTTTTTGCAGGTAGATGTCCAATTCTCCCAACACCATTTGTTAAAGCGGCTATCTTTACCCCATTGTATGTTCTTTCCTCCTTTGTCAAATATCAGTTGTCCATAAAGCTGTGGGTTTATTTCTGGGTTCTCTGTTCTGTTCCAATGATCTATGTGCCTATTCTTATGCCAGTACCAGGCTGTCTTGAGTATAATGGCCATGTAGTAAACCTTGATATCCGGGAGAGTGATACCTTCTGCTGTATTTTTTCTTTTTAAGATTGCTGAGGCTATTCGTGTTCCTTTTTGGTTCCATATAAGTTTTTGGAATATGTGTTCTATATCTTTGAAGTATGTCATTGGTATATGCTTCCACTTGTTTGTATCTTCCTTGATTTATTTTATCAATGTTTTATAATTTTCTGAGTACAAGTCCTTAACATACTTGGTTAAATTTACTCCTAGGTACTTTATTTTTTTGGCTGCAATAGTGAAGGGGATTGTTTCCTTAATTTCTTTTGCTGACATTTCATTGTTGGTATATAGAAATGCCACCTTGCTGAATTCATTTATAAGGTCCAGTAGTTTTTTGACTGAGACTTTAGAGATTTCTATATACAATATCATATCATCTGCAAATAATGACAGTTTTACTTCTTCTTTTCCAATTTGGATGCCTTTTATTCTTCTTCTTGTCTGATTGCTTTAGCTAAGACTTCCAGAATTATATTGAATAAAAGTGGTAAAAGGGGGCACCCCTGCCTGGTTCCTGATCTTAAGGGGATTGCTTTTAATTTTTGTCCATTTAGTATGATGTTTGCTGTGGGTTTGTCGTAGATGGCCTTTATCATGTTAAGGAGTGTTCCCTGTATTCCCACTTTACTGAGAGTTTTGAGCATGAATGGTGCTGGATTTTATCAAATGCCTTTTCTGCATCTATCGAAATTATCATGTGATTTTTGTCCTTCCTTTTGTTTATGTGATGAATCACATTGATTGATTTGTGAATATTGAATCAGCCTTGACTCTCCAGAATAAATCCCACTTGATCATGGTGTATGATTTTTTTCATATAGTGCTGGATCCGGTAGGCTCATATTTTGTTGAGAATTTTAGCATCTAAATTCATCAGGGATTAGGCCTATAATTTTCTTTCTTTGTGTTGTCTTTGCCCGGTTTTGGGATCAGAATTATGCTCGCCTCATAAAAGGAGTTTGGAAGTCTTCCTTCCTCTTGAATTTTTTGAAATAGCTTGAGGAGGATAGGAGTTAGTTCTTCTTTGAATTTTTGGTATAATTCACTTGTGAAGCCATCGGGCACAGGACTTTTCATTTTGGGGAGTGTTTTGATAACTGTTTCTATCTCATTTGTTGTGATTGGTCTGTTTAGGTGTTTTGATTCTTCTAGATTGTTTTTTGGAAGATTATATGATTCAGGAAATTTGTCCATTTTACCTAGGTTGTCAAATATTTTGGCATAGAGTTCTTCATAGTATTTTCTTACAATGCTTTGTATTTCTGTTGTGTCAGTTGTTATTTCTGCACTGTCATTTCTAATTTTATTTATGTGGGTCCTCTCTCTTTTTTTCTTGGTGAGTCTAGTTAAAGGTATATCAATCTTGTTTACCTTTTCAAAGAACCAGCTACTGGTTTCATTGATCCTCTGTATTATTTTCTTTACCTCTATGTCATTTATTTCTGCTCTGATCTTTATTATTTCCTTCCTTCTATTTGTCCTGGGTTTTATTTGCTGCTGGTTTTCTCGTCCTTTTAGATGCAGGGTCAGGTTGCTTATTTGAGCTTTTTCTAGCTTCTTTTGGTATGCCTGTAGTGCAATGAACTTACCTCTCAGTACTGCTTTTGCTGTGTCCCATAAATTTTGAGTTGATGTATGCTCATTATCATTCGTTTCTAGAAACTTTTTTATTTCTTCTTTGATCTCATTGTTAATCCATTCATTATTTAATATCATGCTATTTAGTTTCCATGTGTTTGAGTATTTTTCACTTTTTCTTTTGTGGTTAATTTCTAGTTTTATGGCATTGTGATCAGAGACAATGCTTGATATGATTTCAATCTTCTTAAACTTATTGAGACCATATTTGTGTCCTAACATGTGGTCTATCCTAGAAAATGTACCATGAGCACTTGAGAAAATGTATATTCTACTGCTTTAGGGTGAAAAGTTCTGACGATATCTATTAAATTAAGTTGATCTAGTGTATCCTTTAAGTCTTCTGTTTCTTTATTAATTTTCTTTATTGAGGATCTATCCAGGGTTAGAGAGGTATTGAAATCCCCTACTATGATAGTATTGCTGTTAATCTCGCCCTTTATGTCCATCAAAGTCTGCTTTATGTAGCTTGGGGCTCCTATATTTGGTGTGTAGATATTTATAATAGTTATATCTTCCTGTTGAATTGTTCCCTTTATCATTATGTAGTGTCCTTCTTTATTTCTTACTACAGCCTTTGTTTTAAAGTCCATTTTGTCAGATATAAGTACTGCTACCCTGGCTTTTTTCTCATGTCCATTTGCATGAAATATTTTTTTCCATCCTTTTACCTTTAGTCTATGTGCATCTTTTGTTTTAAGGTGTGTCTCTTGTAGACAGCATATGTATGGGTCCTGTTTCTTTACCCACGCAGCTACCCTATGTCTTTTTATCAGATCATTTAATCCATTTACATTTAAGGTCATTATTGATATGTAGTTGTTTATTGCCATTTTATTCTTTAAAACTGTATTCTTCTTTTTCTATATTCTTTCCTCACTTTGAACTGTTCACAACAGGCCCCTTAGGATCTTTTGTAGAAATGCTTTGGTTTTATTGAATTCCTTGATGCTTTCTTTGTCTGGGAAGCTCTTTATTTCTTCTTCAATTTTAAATGTTAGCCTTGCTGGATAGAGTAGTCTTGGTTATAGGTTCTTGTTTTGCATTACTTTGAATATATCTTGTCATTCCCTTCTGGCCACAAGTGTTTCTGTTGACAAGTCTGATGTCATTCTTTTTGGGGCTCCTTTGTAGGTGATAGCCTTTTTTTCTCTAGCAGCTTTTAAAATTTTCTCTTTATTCCTTAGCTTTGGTATTTCAACTATGATGTGTCTTGGTGTAGATTTGTTTGAGTTTTCCTTTAATGGAGTTCTTTGTGTTTCTTGAATGTGTGGAATGTTTTCCAGTCTTAATTTAGGGAAGTTTTCTGCTATGATTTGATTGCACAAAGTTTCTATTTCCTGTTCTCTCTACTCTTTTTCAGGAACCCTTATCATGCGAATGTTGTTTTTCTTCATGTTGTCACAGAGCTCCCTTAGAGTTTCCTCACATTTTTTGAGTCTCTTTTTTTTTGTTTTTCTCTGCTACTGTAACTTTGTTTATTGTGTCCTCTAACTCGCTGATTTGATCCTCAGCGTGATTCATCTTGCTTCTAATTCCTTCCATTGTGGTCTTCAGTTCTGATACTGTATTTGTCATTTCTGTCTGATTCTTTTTTATTATTTCAATTTCATTTTTATACTTGTTATCTCTTTATTTAGGTGCTCATAGTGACTATCCATTGTTGCTCTAATTTATTTAAACATCCTAACTATCATTATTCTAAATGCTGCTTCTGGTAGTTTGGTTATATCTGGTTCATTCAGGTCCTTCTCTGGGGATTTCTCCTGATTCATTTGGTTTGCACTTTTCTGCCTGCCCATTTTTTCTGTATATAAGCAAGTTGTGGCCACTGGAGGCCAGTAGGTGTTGCCTTTGTGTTCTCTAGTTGTGGTCTGTCTTCAGGCTCGCCACCCCCTCTGCTGCTGCCTAGGGTGGTTGGGTATGGGCGTTGCCAGTGCCGGCCTACTGCCGCTGTTGCTGTGATTTCCGCCTCTCGTCCGCGGGAGGGGCTGTCACTCAAGCCAGAAGCCTCAGCACCAAGGGTAGAGGTGAGCACCTTTGCTCAGCTGCGGATCCAGCCTGTTTCCAGGCTTCTGCCCAGTACCTGCGGTTAGAGCCTCTTTGCCTCAGTTTCGCGGGTTGGACGAGCCTTCTGACGTGCTCTCAGCTGTGAGCCAGGGCCCTCCTGTGCAGGGTCTGAAACCAAGGTTTATGGAGTCGGGGGTGGCTGCTGGCATGAGCTCAGCTGCGAACTTCCTCTCGTCCCTGTCTCTACCCCACCCCCGCGTTCAGAGACAACTCGCTCATGCAGGATGGCAAACCGCGGTTTCTCCGGCCCGGCGGGGATGTTGTTGTGAGCTCAGCCCCAAGCCGCTGCCTGTTCCTGGTCCTAGCCCCGTCCCCGTGGTCAGAGCCGGCTTGCGCAGGGTCGCAGAGCAGATCTCTGCCCGTTCCTGGCCTCCCGCTTTTCCCCCGCTGGTGGGGTTACATGCAGGCCTGCATCTGCAGGATCACTTTCGTGTGTCCCCTCCGCCCCTGCTGGGCTAGACCTAGCTCACACCGGCTGGGTCTCTGCCCCGCCGACAGAACCGCGTTTCAGTTTCCTGCCGCCACCAGCCCTTCAGCAACCCTCAGCAGAGTAGGAAGGGCCCTAACACTCCATACTGTAAGCCTGGGAGCTCCCTGTCTCTAAGCAGCTCTGCTCTAATTGCCATGGGAGAGCTTGTTTGGCTAGTGTCCTGTCTCCCTTTGCTGCTATTGCTAGTTCCAGGGGAAATATTCATTTTTGATTAGGGAAGTGACTTAGCCCAGGGGTTAGGGTGGCTGTCCCTCAGAGTGTTTGTCCCTGTGCCTTCAGTCCACACTCTCTTCCCGCTGCTCTGGTCCTCTCTTCTCTCCCCATTCCCTGGAGCCCTGGGTGCATGGCTGTGAGAGAGGTTTTCTGCGCTGTCCCTTTTAATAGAATCTTGGGTCTGAGAAAATTGTCTCTTTCTCCCAAACAGTATCCTCACTTGTTTCACAGCTCAATATGGTCCAAACACCTCTTCTAGGCTCTGCGACTGCAGGCTGGGGCTTTGTTCCTGGGACCCAGGTCCCTCCCTCTCCGCCAAACTCTCCTCCTGCCACGCGGGTCTCTGGGCTGCCATTTGCTCCGAGGAGCTGGGCAGCCCTCTTCGCCTTTTTGTTATTTCTACCAGTCTCAATGTGGCTTCTTCTGCGTTTTTTGGTTGAAGAGTCCACTTAGTTTAGTTCAAAGTTGGTTTATTCAGATAATGGTTCTTAAAATTGAGTTATAATCCACTTTGGTTCTGGGAGTTGGAAGTTGGTACATCTGCCTACTCCGTCGCCATCTTGCTCACTATACCAAAGCTTCTTAATCCACTCATCCTCTGACGGACACTTGGGCTGTTTCCAGATCTTCGCTATTGTGAACAATGCTGCCACGAACATGGGGGTACATTTCTTCTTTTCGAACAGTGCTATGGTGTTCTTAGGGTATATTTCTAAAATTGGATAGCTGGGTCAAAAGGCAGTTTGATTTTTAATTTTCTGAGGAATCTCCATACTGTTTTCCATAGTGGCTACACTAGTCTGCATTCCCACCAGCAGTGCAGGAGGGTCCCCTTTTCTCCACATCCTCGCCAGCACTTATTCCGTGTTTTTTTGCTGATGAGCGCCATTCTGACTGGTGTGAGGTGATATCTCATTGTGGTTTTAATTTGCATTTCTCTAATGACTAGTGTTGTTGAGCATTTTTTTATAAGCCTATTGGCCATCTGTATGTCCTCTTTGGAGAAATTTCTATTCATTTCTTTTGCCCATTTTTTAATTGGATTGTTTGTCTTTCTGGTGTTGAGTTTTAAAAGTTCTTTATAAATTTTGGTTATTAACCGCTTATCAGATGTATTGTTGAATATGTTCTCCCATTGTGTGGTTTGTCTTTTTATTCTGTTCTTATTGTCTTTAGCTGTGCAAAAATTTTTAATTTGATATAGTCCCATTTGTTTATGTTGCCTTTTATTTCACCTGCCTGTGGAGATAAATCGGCAAATATATTGCTGCGAGAGATGTCAAATAGCCTCATCAATCTTAAAAAGGAAAAATAAAGCGGGAGGTATCACTCTTCCGGATATCAAGGTTTACTACAAGGCCATTATACTCTAGACAGCCTGTTACTGGCATAAGAACAGGCACATAGATCAATGGAACAGAACAGAGAACCCAGAAATAAACCCACACCTTTATGGACAACTGATATTTGACAAAGAAGGAAAGAGCATACAATGGAATAAAGTCAGTCTGTTTAACATATGGTGTTGGGAAAATTGGACATCTACCTGCAAAAAATGAAACTAGACCACCAACTTACACCATTCAAAGAAACAAACTCAAAATGAATAAAAGACCTAAATGTAAGCCGTGAAACCATAAGCATCTTAGAAGAAAACATAGGCAGTAAGCTCTCTGACATCTCTCTCAGAAAAGATTTTTAATTGAGAATAGAGGGTTTTTTTTGTGTTATGCTAAAGTGATATGTTTTTGTCATTAAATAATATTCATTTCAGAAATACTTGTTAAGAGCCTTTTATGTGTTAATTCCAGCACTAGGCATTGAAGACAGATGCCAATAAGAAAGATTATGTTTCTGCCATCTTGATACTTCAAGTTCAAGTCCTGTGTAAAATCACAAACAAGCATTAGGCAATCCTAAAAATTAAGTCTGTTTTGTTTAAAGTTCTATTCTCAGACTTTCAGTAGGAACTGATGTCTATTGGTGCTCAGGAAATATTTGTTAAATGGAGACTGTCCATGAGGAGAGCATTGTGATAGAGAAAGTAGAGGCTTTTATGTAGAGCCAGGTCTCTCTTTTCCCCTGCTTTATTCAGGTATAATCCTGACCAATAAAATTGCATCTGTTGAAAGTGTTCAATGTGATGATCTGAGCTAAGCATACATTTTGCAGTGATTCCTACAGTCAAGTCAATTAACATATTTATCACTTTGCATAATTACCTAATTTTTTGCGGGGGTGGGTGAGAACACTTAAGACTTATTCTCTTAGCAAATTTCAAGTATAAAATACAGTGTTATAAACTAGAGTCACCATGCTGTAGATTAGAGCGTCAGAATTTACTCATAATATAGTGGAATTTTGTACCCTTTGACTATCTTTTCCTATTTCCCCCACCCTTCAGCCCCTGGACACCATCATTTTATTCTCTCTTTTTAGATGTCCAAATATATACACTTATATGTCATGCGTAAATGATACCATATAGTACCTGTCTTTCTCTGTTCGATTTAGTTCACTTAGCATAAGGCCTTCAAGGTTCATATATGTTGTCACAAATGGCAAGATTTCCTTCTATGTTTATGAGCAAATAATATTCCACTGTATATATTTATGACTTTTTTTTACCCACTCATTTGTTGATGTTGATGAACACTTAGATTATTTCCATATCTTGGCTATTGTGAATAATGCTGCAATGAATATGAAAGTACAGCTATCTCTTTGAGAAAATTATTTTATTTCCTTAGGATATAGACTCAGAAGTGGGATTCCTGGGTCATGTGGAAGTTTTATTTTAATTTTTTGAGAAACCTCCATACTGTTTCATATAGTAGTTGCAGCAATTTACACTTTCACCAACAGTGCACAAGAGTTGTTTTTTCTCCACATCCTTTTCAACATTTGTTATGTTTTATCTTTTGTCTTTTTAATAGTAGCCATCTTATCAATTGTGAGTTTTTAAATTTATTTATTTTTTATTTTTTTTACAGGGACAGTGAGAGAGACAGAGAGAGGGATAGATAGGGACAGGCAGGAACAGAGAGAGGTGAGAAGCATCAATCATTAGTTTTTCGTTGCCATTGCAACACCTTAGTTGTTCATTGATGGCTTTCTCACATGTGCCTTGACCGCAGGCCTTCAGCAGACCGAGCAACCCCTTGCTGGAGCCAGCGACCTTGGGTCCAAGCTGGTGAGCTTTTGCTCAAGCAAGATGGGCCCACGCTCAAGCTGGTGACCTCGGGATCTTGAACCTGGGTCTTCCGTATCCCAGTCCGATGTTCTATCCACTGCGCCACCACCTGGGCAGGCTCAATTGTGAGTTTTTAATGTTTTCTATATGTAAAATATCTATAAACAAAAATTTTATTTCTTCCTTACTAGTTTGGATACATTTTATTTCATTTTCTTGCCTACTTATTCTGGTTAGGACTTCCATTACTTTGTTGAATAGAAGTGATGAGAGTGGACAACTTTGTTTTGTTCTTAATTTTAAAGGAAAATCTTTCATCTCTCATTATTATGATGTTAGCTGTGGGTTTCTCATATATGGCCTATATTATGTTGAGGTAGTTCTTTCTGTTTCTAGTTTCTAAAGTGTTTCTTTTTATCATGATAAGGTGTTGAGTTTTGTCTAATACTTTTTCTGTATTGATTGAGATGATCATGTAATTTTTGTGATTCATTTTGTATGCTGTGTCACATTGATGGATTGGTGGCTGTTGGGCCATTCTTGCATCCCTGGAATGAATTCTATTTGATCATGATTTATGATACTGGTGTGTATTGTTGAATTCGTTCTGCTAATATATTTTTTGAGGATTTACACATCTATGTTTATCTGCCATATTGGTGTACAATTTTCTTTCTTTTTTGTGGTCATGTCTGGCCTTGGTATCAGAGTATGGCTGGTCTTATAAAATATGTTCAAAAGTGTTCCCTCTTCTTTTGTTTTCTATAAGAGTTTTAGAAGGATTGGTATTAATTCTTGAATTTATTAGGGGAGTTTTCTGCTTCTGGACTTTTCTTTGTTGGGAGGTTTTTCATTACTGATTTATTTTCTTAACTAGTAATTGGTCTGTTCAGATTTTCTATTTATTCATGATTCTGTCTGGATAGGTTGTATGCATTTCCTTATTTTTTTATTATTTTGACAGTGGAGGATATTTTATTTTTTATTGAATTTATTGGGATGGTATTGGTTCAAGAAACTATAGATTGTATGTTTCCAGGTATTTACCCTGAGTTTTCTTAAAACAACTATTCTGAGTTCTCAGATAAGCAATCTGCAGATCTCCATTTCTTTGAAGATGATCACTAGAAAATGATTGTGGCTCCTTTGGTGTTGTCATGTTTTCTTGATTTGTCCTGCTCCTTGAAGCCTCGTGTTTCCGTCTTTGCGTTTGTATTAGCAGTTACCTCCTCCAGTCTTTACTGAGTGCTTCTGGGGAGAAATACCTTCTGTCAGCCCTGTTAGGGATTCGGGGGCTTCCTTGGACCTTAGCAGTAGACAGATCTGCCCCACACTGCTTGCTCTTTCTTGCAGCAAAATTGTTACAGGAGTAGCCTTCTCTCAGTCTCACAAAGCTAGGGTGGGTGTTGACAGCTTCTCATTTGCTTTCCCCAAGATGGTGATGAATGCTCAGGTTTGTGTGCTCTCTACCAACACTGTAGATTTGGGCAAAGTGTATGGCTAGGAGCTGCAATCATGGCCATTCACATGTAGGTTCCTATTGGATTCGGGCAGACGGTAAAGAAACAGTGGAGTAGGAGGATAGTGGGTCATTCTGTTTATTGGTGTCTCACCAAGACAGGCAAGCCACAAGAGAAGACAAGGGAAAAGCAGAAAACCTGCTTTTCCCATGAAGGGCAAGGGATCAGGGAGGCCCCTGCAATGGTGATAGCAGGAACCGAGAGAGAACAAGCTCCTGGTCTGCCCCACTTTATAGTATAGAAATCAAAACCTTTAATTCAATATACAAACAAGGAAGTCTCTGATACAAAGTCACTTATCTGAGGCATAATGGGAGGATTCCTCATGAGAGTGCACCACCCCGCATCATGCAATCAGTCAAGGGTGTGGGGAAAAGCTTAGTCTTAAAACTAAGCCTTAGGCTATAACAACCCGGCATGCTTACAGCCTGTCCCCCACACCCAATACAAACTAAGCGAGTAAACATATATATCATATTTACAAACTTATTTGACCAACAGCCAGCTTTCTGCACATGCTCACTAGCTGTTTGCAAAGACTCATCTACCCACCTCTCACCTGGAGGAATATACACAGGGAACTGGCCACAGGATTGGGGGTGTGTATGCTGGGAGCATTGGGGGGTGCCTGTCTCCACTGGCTGGTAGGTGGCCTTGCTGATGGGTCTGTGAAGCACTTAGAAACACCTATGTCCCCTTGCTCTATTCCATTCTGAGCCTTGGCTGCTGTTCTCCCAGCTGCTACCGGACCCCAGTCATGGAGTCCACATCTCAGTATTCTGGCTGGGTGAGAAAGAACTGGCTATTCATAGTAGCATGCTGAACAACTAGGGATGCTGGGTGGTCACTCCCATGCTCTTTCTCCATGGCAGAGGTCTTTCTGGGAACTAAGCTGTGTTGCATAAGCAGGGGGTTGACAGGTAAAGTGACACTATTCCTCTCACCTGCCCTCTTCCAGGTACCACTCTCAGATTGTTTTCACTCCGATGACATGCTGGATCTTCTCCATTGGACTCCCAGACTTCTACGGAGGCATTCTTGTTTGTGAGTGATTGTTAAAATTGGTGTAATTTGGCAGGGAGATGGTGGGAATCTCCTATCCTGCCATTTGATGATGTAAATCTGAGAAGAGATTTTTCTAATGTGGTTTTAAATGCTATGTGGGAGGAATATAGTACAATAGTTGAGAAAAGGACTCTGTAGTAAATTTGCCTGGATTTTATCTTAAACGTCCCTTTTACCTGGATGACCTTAGCTACACTTACTGGAACTTTATTTCCACATCTGTTACACAAAGATGGCAATAATACTTACACCAAAGGGTTTTTTGAAATCTTTAAGAGAACTAATACAAGCAAAGCATTTAGAACAATGCCTCATACACAAGAAATAAGCAGGAAATGTTAGCTAACAGCATGGCAGGTGACTATGCGTTTCAGGACAAATAGAATACATCTAAATTACAACTCCAATTTAGTTCCCATTCTTACTCTTAATTAATGCACATTTTATTCAGATTTTCAACGCCTTCAATAAAAAACTTTAGATCCAGATATCCTTAAAAATAGTCTCACTTCAGTTAAAGTCAGTTTCCCGCATTACACTAGTTATTGGAAAAAATTTTGTTTTCCAGAGCCTTTTGGAATTTGGAATTGTAGATAAAGATTGGAACACATACAGCGTTTCATATTTTCATGGGTTTTCCATTATGCTGTGTGTATTCTAATACAAGAACATTATATATAGAGAGACCATAAGTTCTAAAAGGAAAGTACAGTCTCTCCTCCATTTGTGTAGCCCCAAGGATAACATCATGGTTATGGCAGAGATACTTGTACTGCTTAATTAATATTCATGTGAATTCCTGTATTTTCTATCCCTTTTGCAATGATGAAAGTCCCTTCCTGGCCAAGGCAGCTCAGAGAAGAGTGCCTCCTCTGCCTGCCCTTCCCTTGTGGTGCAACCTTAGATGGCGGGGCTAGAGATGGAAGTGCCCCAGATGATGGGAATCGAGCTCCCTGGATCACTAAATGGAGAGCCTCACAATCCACCTCGAAAATTTATTTACATGAGAGAGATATATTTATATTATCACCAAGGTTTTAAGATTGTCTTTTGTTGCTACTAGTATTAATTGCTTAAAAATGGTGGTGGTGGCCCTGGCCAGTGGCTCAGTGGATTGAGTATCTGCCATAGGACATCCTAGGTTCTATCCCCAGTCAGGGCACACAGGAGAAGTGACCATCTGCTTCTCTACCATTTCCTCTCCTTCTTCTCTTGCTCTTCCCTTCCCATAGCCAGTGGCTCTATTGGTTGGAGTGTAGCCCCAGGAACTGATGATAGCTCTGTTGATTCAAGCATGGCCCAGATGGGGGTTGCTGGGTGGATCCCGGTGGGGGGGGGTATGCAGAAGTCTGTTTCTCTATCTCCCCTCCTCTCACTTAAAAAGAAAGGGTGATGGAGAGAAAAAAGTGAAACTGTAATAATTTATAACCCTAATACAAGATAAGGATGCATGGGAATTTTACCTCTGCATGCAATTGCATGTAAAATATAATCCAACAGCCAAAATAATTTTAAATGAAATTTCTTTATTTTATTTGATTCTCTTAGAGATCCTTTAAGGGAATCCAGGTTAGCGCTTCAAACAGTTCTCAAAAGTTTTCCCTTTCGTCCTAAATCCTTACATATGTCACAGCAGAGCACCATGAGGTAACATCCGTTGCACAGGTCATACCTCTCTGCCAGTGTTCCTGATGTCAGAGATGGGGAACACCAGCATATTGATCTTTATTTCCTTCCATTAGAACTCATAACACATTTATTCAGAGATTGACTACACTTACTACCCCTTCATAGTTATCAAGCATCCCTGTTCTCCTTGTTTAGGTCACTTTTTGTATATTTGTGGACCTATCACCCACCCACATGCACACATACATAAATTGTTTCACAATCTTGGGGTGCTGTGAGATAAATATACATGTGTCTTTAACACTGTGAAATGTATAGCACTCAGTTCATGAAATGATTCAGTAACACTGCTGCCCAGGACACGCATTTAAAGCAACTTCTGGCTCCAATTAATAGCAAAGATATGCATGGATCTTAACAAGCACTGAAGCACAATGAGGGTTTAAAACACTTTATAAGTCTTTTGTCTCATTTTGTATCAATGTAGAAAAATGCATAAGACTATAGAAGGTTCATGCTGTATGAATGTAGTTCTTCAGAAAATGGAACCTTTGTTTTCTTCCTCATTCTGAAACATCTACAGCAGGTACAAGCCAGATGTCAGAGGAAACACTTGAAACCCACTCACCTCAAACTTCTGGTTACTTCTGTGGATTCCTCTGTTCTTATTTCAGGAGTAAAAGTACATAGATCGCCCTTACCCTCACATGACATCCTTGTACACTACATATGGACAAACAGTGAAACTCCATATAGTGTTGTAAAGATACAAACAAAATTCCATATGTATAAGAGGAAACAAGGCTCTTTCTGTGGGAAGTGTATGTTTAAGATAGCAAAGGGCAGTGACTGAGCCCTGAAGAAATGATGCCATGTGATGTAAGGTGGACAGGAAAAGGCAGCTATTCTGTGATTCCGTTCATAAGAAGTACCTGAAAAGTCAAAGTCATACAGACAGGAAGTAAAGTAGTGGCTTCCAGGGTCTTGGGGAAGGAGGTGATGTAGCATTATTGTTTTTTATGAGTATAGCGTGTCACTTTGGATTGATGAACAAATTCGGGAATTGGAATGTGGGGATGGCTGCACAATGAATGAAATGCACTCAATCCCACTGAACTATACACTTAAAAATAACAAAATTGGTAAATTTTATGTCATTTATATTATATGCACCCACCCCTCACACAAACAGTGAAGGGCAAGACTAACTGAATTTGAAATATGGTGACTAATGCAGGCAGCAGCTTCTGCACACGCATCTCACCATTAAATGGTGATCTCAAAGTGGAGCGATTCTAACAGAGATATAGCATTCCTTTGTTTATTTTATATCTAAATAAATCAGGGAGCCAAATTAGATGAAAAATATTTCACTGATAGGGTACTGATTATAACAATATGTATAATGTATTCAATAATGAATTATAAGAAATAGAATAGTAGACATGAAAATAGCTCATCAAAATTCGTTGTTTTATTCATCTCACTTTTGACAAGATTTTTTTAAAACTTGAACAATAACATGCTCTGTTAGCATTTGGTAACAAAGTGCTGTGCTTTATAAAAAGCATTTGGGCATGAAACACAGTGAGTATACTTTTCTCTGCAGAGTATAACAGGTACTCAAAGTTACAGGTACCCTGACTCTCATGATCTTGGAGATACCTTCTGCACTCTATTCTGTAATATGGTCTTTCAGACCATTCAGTGCAGCACAGTTTCTGGTATCAAAATTACAAATCAGGAGTCTAGCCAGGAAAACTCACTTTTATCCCCCGCCCCCTTTTTTTTCTGTACAGGGACAGAGAGAGAGTCAGAGAGAGGGATAAATAGGGACAGACAGATAGGAACAGAGAGAGGTGAGAAGCATCAATCATTAGTTTTTCGTTGCCGTTGCAGCACCTTAGTTGTTCATTGATTGCTTTCTCACATGTGCTTTGACCGCGGGCCTTCAGCAAACTAAGCAACCCCTTGCTGGAGCCAACGACCTTGGGTCCAAGCTGATGAGCTTTTGCTCAAGCCAGATGAGCCTGTGCTCAAGCTGGCGAGCTCGGGGTCTCGAACCTGGGTCTTTCGCATCCCAGTCCAATGTTCTATCCACTGCGCCACCGCCTGGTCAGGCTTTATCCCTTTTTGAAAAGCATATTTGGCCCCAGAAGTGGGAGGCTGTCAGAGCAGCACTTACCTGGCCTTTTTAGCATCTCCAGAATGTCTTATCCACAATTGTGTCTTCTCCTTGGCCCTATCGCTTCCCTTACTTGGAATGTTTCCTCAGTGTCTCTTTGCCTGGTAAATTCTAACCACACCTCAAGGCTTTGGGAAGCCCTATCAGCATGAAAACCCTTTCCTCATTAGCTCCGCCCTGCTGTGACATTCTTGTATAGCTTGTGTCTTCTAAATTACTTGTTTAGAAACATCATTCATTGAACTAGTGCATTTGCTTTTGGGAAGGATGTGTCTGTGGTAGGCAGCTTCCTGGTTGGCCCCCAATGATGCCCAACAGGGTTGATCTTTGTGACCTACAGCATATGGCAGAAGTGATGGCATGTCATTTCTGATATTCAGTTGTAAAAAAATCTGTGGTTTTTGTCTTGGGTGCATGCTCACTTTCTTTTGGACAATTCTTCCTGGGGGAAGCCAACCACCATGTCATAAAATCACCCACAACCCGTGGAGAGGGTTGCACTAAAAAACCGAAGTGGGGGGAGGAGAAGATGGCGATGGAGTAGGCAGACGTACCAACTTCCAACTCCCAGAACCAAAGTGGATTATAACTCAATTTTAAGAACCATCATCTGGATAAACCAACTTGGAGCAAAACTAAGTGGACTCTTCAACTAAGGAACACTGCAGAAGCCACATTGAGACTGGTAGGAATAGCGAAAATGCGAAGAGGGCTGCCCAGCTCCCCGGAGCAAACGGCAGCCTGGAGAGATCCGCGTGGCGGGAGGAGAGTTTGGCGGAGAGGGAGGGACCTGGGTCCCAGGAACCAAGCCCCAGACTGCAGTCCCAGACCCTAGAAGAGCCGATTGGACAGTATCGAGCTGTGAAGTAAATGAGGATACTATTTGGGAAAAAGAGAGAGTCTTCTCAGACCCAAAAATCTTTTTAAAGGGACAGCTCAGAAAGCCTCTCTCACAAACACGCACCTGGGGCTCCGGGGAACTGGGACAGAGGAGAGGAACAGAGCAGCGGAAACAAAGAGTGGACTGAAGGCACGAGGACACTCTGAGGGACAGCCACCCTGACCCATGGGCTAAGTCACTTCCCTAATCGAAAACGAATATTTCCCCTGGAGCTAGCAATACCAGCAAAGGGAGACAGGACACTAGCCAAACAAGCTCTCCCGCGGCAATTAGAGCAGACCTGCCTAGAGGGAGGGAGCTCCCAAGCCTACAGTGTGGAGACTTAGGGCACTTCTAGCCCCCTGAGGTTGCTGAAGCCTATGGTCGGGACAGGACGCCGAAACGCAGTCCTGTCGGTGTGGGCGAACAGTGAGAGCTCGGGCTAGCCTAGCAGGGGCGGAGGTGACGCGCTAAAGCTGTCCGGCAGCTGCGGGCCGCCTGTGACCCCACTTGTGGGGAAAATACGGGCAGAGATCAGCCCTGCGACCCTGCGCTAGCCGGCCCTGACCGCGGGCACCGGGCTAAGACCAGGGACGGGCGAGGGGCCCGAGGCTCACGCTGCCAACCCCGCCCAGAAAGAGAAACCCCGGCGTGCCATCTGTGGGCGCGAGCGGGCTCCTAAGTCGGGGGCGAGGGAGACACTGAGACCAGGGGAAGTTCCCTGCGGAGATCACGCTGCTCTCCCTGCCCGGCCGGAGAAACCGCGGAGTAACGCCCTACGTGCGCGAGCTTTCTCAGAGCGTGGGGGCGGGGTAGGAGCCGGAACGACTGGAAGCTAGCCGCTGTGCACACGCCAGCAAACACGCCCGGCCCAATAATCCCCGGTTTTCGGTTTCAGTCCCTGAGCAGGAGGGCCCTGGCCTCGAGGGCGGGGCTAAATTCTGGACGGGCAAAGGCTCACAGCTGAGAGCACGTCAAAAGCCCCGCCCAACCCACAAAACGGTGGCGAGCAGGCTCGGACTGAGGGGGCTGGGCGTAAGCCTTCCAGAAAAAGTTCGGGTCCGCAGCTGAGCAAAGGTGCTCACCTCTGCCCTGCGCGCTAACATTAGTGGCTTGAGTGACAGCCCCTCCCGCAAAGGAGAGGCAGAAACCACAGCAATAGCTGCAGTGAGCCGGCGCTGGCAACGCCCACACCAAACCGCCCTAGGCAGCGACAGAGAGGGTGGCAAGCCTGCAGACAGACCACACCTGGAGAACACAAAGGCAACACATACTGGACTCCAGTGGCCACAACTTGCTTACACTCAGATAAAATGGGCAGGCAGAGGAATGCAAACCAAATGAACCAAGAGAAATCCCCAGAGAAGGTCCTGAATGAACCAGATATAACCAAACTACCAGAAGCAGAATTTAGAATAATGATAGTTAGGATGTTCAAAGAAATTAGAGCAGCAATGGATAGTCACTATGAGCACCTAAATAAAGAGATAACAAGTATAAAAAATGAAATTGAAATAATAAAAAAGAACCAGACAGAAATGACAAATACAGTATCAGAACTGAAGACCACAATGGAAGGAATTAAAAGCAGGATAGATGACGCTGAGGATCGAATCAGTGAGTATGAGGACACAATAAACATAGTTACAGAAGCAGAGAAAAAAAAGGAAAAGAGATTCAAAAAATGTGAGGAAACTCTAAGGGAGCTCTGTGACAACCTGAAGAGAAACAACATTTGCATCATAGGGGTACCTGAAGAAGAGGAAAGAGGACAGGAAATGGAAACTTTGTTCAATCAAATCATAGCCGAAAACTTCCCTAAATTAAGGCTGGGAAACATTCTACATGTCCAAGAGGCGCACAGAACCCCATTAAAGAGAAACCCAAAAAGATCTACACCAAGACACATCATAGTTAAAATACCAAAGCTAATAGATAAAGAAAAAATCTTAAAAGCTGCTAGAGAAAAAAAGACTCTCACCTACAAAGGAGCCCCCATTAGGATGACATCGGACTTCTCAACAGAAACACTTGAGGCCAGAAGGGAATGGCAAGATATAATCAAAGTAATGCAGAACAAGAACCTACAACCAAGACTACTTTATCCAGCAAGGCTAACGTTTAAAATTGAGGGAGAAATAAAGAGCTTTCCAGACAAAGAAAACCTCAAGGAATTCATTAAAATCAAACCAATCCTGCAAGAGATTTTAAGGGGCCTAGTGTGAACAGTTCAAAGGGAGAAAAGAATATAGCAAAAATAAGAAAAATACAGCTTTAAAGAATAAAATGTCAATAAACAACTACATATCAATAATAACCTTAAATGTAAATGGACTAAATGATCCAATCAAAAGACATAGGGTAGCAGCGTGGATAAAGAAACAGGACCCATACATATGCTGTCTACAAGAGACACACCTTAAAACAAAAGATGCTCATAGACTGAAGGTAAAAGGATGGAAAAAAATATTTCATGCAAATGGAAATGAAAAAAAAGCCGGGGTAGCAGTACTTATATCTGACAAAATGGACTTTAAAACAAAGACTGTAGTAAGAGATAAAGAAGGACACTACATAATGATAAAGGGAACAATTCAACAGGAAGATATAACTATTATAAATATCTACGCACCAAATATAGGAGCCCCGACATTCATAAAGCAGACTTTGATGGACATTAAGGGCGAGATTAACAGTAATACTAGCATAGTAGGGGATTTCAATACCCCACTAACAACACTGAATAGATCCACAAGAAAGAAAATCAATAAAGAAACAGCAGACTTAAAAGATACACTAGATCAACTTGATTTAATAGATATATTCAGAACTTTTCACCCTAAAGCAGTAGAATATACATTCTTCTCAAGCGCTCATGGTACGTTTTCTAGGATAGACCACATGTTAGGACACAAAAAAGGCCTCAACACATTTAAGAAGGTTGAAATTATATCAAGCATTTTCTCTGATCACAATGCCATGAAACTAGAAATCAACCACAAAAGAAAAACTGAAAAATACTCAAACACTTGGAAACTAAATAGCATGTTATTAAATAATGAATGGATTAACATTGAGATCAAAGAAGAAATAAAAAAGTTTCTAGAAACAAATGATAACGAGCATACGTCAACTCAAAATCTATGGGACACAGCAAAAGCAGTCCTGAGAGGGAAGTTTATTGCACTACAGGCATATCATAAGAAGCTAGAAAAAGAACATATAAGCAACTTAACTCTGCAGCTAAAAGAACTTGAAAAACAACAACAAATAAAATGCAGGACAAGTAGAAGGAAGGAATTAATAAAGATCAGAGCAGAAATAAATGACATAGAGGCTAAGGAAACAATACAGAGGATCAATGAAACCAGAAGCTGGTTCTTGAAAAGGTAAACAAGATTGATGAACCCTTAACTAGACTCATCAAGAAAAAAAGAGAGAGGTCTCAAATAGATAAAATTAGAAAGGACACTGGAGAAATTACAACTAATTCAACAGAGATACAAAGCATTGT
Source organism: Rhynchonycteris naso (assembly GCA_037038555.1). Classification (NCBI taxonomy): domain Eukaryota; kingdom Metazoa; phylum Chordata; class Mammalia; order Chiroptera; family Emballonuridae; genus Rhynchonycteris; species Rhynchonycteris naso. The sequence continues at coordinate 110,315,783 of CM072998.1, read as the reverse complement.
AAGAAAATACTATGAAGAACTCTATGCCAAAAAATTTGACAATCTAGATGAAATGGACAAATTTCTTGAATCATATAAACTTCCAAAAATCAATCTGGAAGAATCAGAGCACCTGAACAGACCAATTACAACAGAGGAGATTGAAACAGTTATCAAAAAACTCCCAAAAAAGAAAAGTCCTGGGCCTGATGGCTTCACAAGTGAATTATACCAAAAATTCAAAGAAGAACTAACTCCTATCCTCCTCAAGCTATTTCAAAAAATTCAAGAGGAAGGCAGACTTCCAAACTCCTTTTATGAGGCGAGCATAATTCTGATCCCCAAACTGGGCAAAGACAACACAAAGAAAGAAAATTATAGGCCTATATCCCTGATGAATTTAGACGCTAAAATTTTCAACAAAATATTAGCCAACCGGATTCAGCAATATATGAAAAAAATCATACACCATGACCAAGTGGGATTTATTCTGGAGAGGCAAGGCTGGTACAATATTCGCAAATCAATCAATGTGATTCATCACATAAACAAAAGGAAGGACAAAAATCACATGATAATTTCAATAGATGCAGAAAAGGCATTTGATAAAATCCAGCACCCATTCATGCTTAAAACTCTCAATAAAGTGGGAATACAAGGAACATTCCTTAACATGATAAAGGCCATCTACGACAAACCCACAGCAAACATCATACTTAATGGACAAAAATTAAAAGCAATCCCCTTAAGATCAGGAACCAGGCAGGGTTGCCCACTTTCACCACTTTTATTCAACATAGTTCTGGAAGTCCTAGCTACAGCAATCAGACAAAAAGAAGAAATAAAAGGCATCCAAATTGGAAAAGAAGAAGTAAAACTGTCACTATTTGCAGATGATATGATATTGTATATTGAAAACCCTAAAGTCTCAGACAAAAAACTACTGGACCTTATAAATGAATTCAGCAAGGTGGCAGGATATAAATTAATACCCAGAAATCAGAGGTATTTCTATATACAAACAATGAACTGTCAGCAAAAGAAATTAAGGAATCAATCCCCTTCACTATTGCAGCCAAAAAAATAAAATACCTAGGAGTAAATTTAACCAAGGAGGTTAAGGACTTGTACTCGGAAAATTATAAAACACTGATAAAAGAAATCAAGGAAGATACAAACAAGTGGAAGCATATACCGTGCTCATGGCTAGGAAGAATAAACATCATTAAAATGTCTATATTACCCAAAGCAATTTATAAATTCAATGCAATACCAATTAAAATACCAATGACATACTTCAAAGATATAGAAAACATACTCCAAAAATTTATATGGAACCCAAAAAGAACACGAATAGCCTCAGCAATCTTAAAAAGAAAAAATAAAGCAGGAGGCATCACTCTTCCAGATATCAAGGTTTACTACAAGGCCATTATACTCAAGACTGCCTGGTACTGGCATAAGAACAGGCACAGTGATCAATGGAACAGAACAGAAAACCCAGAAATAAACCCACAGCTTTATGGACAACTGATATTTGACAAAGGAGGAAAGAACATACAATGGAGTAAAGACAGCCTCTTTAACAAATGGTGCTGGGAAAATTGGACATCTACCTGCAAAAAAATGAAACTAGACCATCAACTTACTCCATGCACAAAAACAAATTCAAAATGGATAAAGGACTTAAACATAAGCCGTGAAACTATAAGCATCGTAGAAGAAAACATAGGCAGCAAGCTCTCCGACATCTGTAGCAGCAATTTATTTGCCGTTTTATCTCCACGAGCAAATGAAATAAAAGGCAAGATAAACAAATGGGACTACATCAAACTAAAAAGCTTTTGCACAGCTAAAGACAATAAGAACAGAATAAAAAGACAAACTACACAATGGGAGAACATATTCGACAGCACGTCTGATAAGGGGTTAATAACCAAAATTTATAAAGAACTTATAAAACTCAACACCAGGAAGACAAACAATCCAATCAAAAAATGGGCAAAAGAAATGAATAGAAATTTTACCAAAGAGGACATACAGATGGCCAAAAGACATATGAAAAAATGCTCAACATCACTAATTATTAGAGAAATGCAAATTAAAAGCACAATGAGATATCACCTCACACCAGTCAGAATGGCGCTCATCAGCAAAACAACACAGAACAAGTGCTGGCGAGGATGTGGAGAAAAGGTAACCCTTCTGCACTGCTGGTGGGTTGCAGACTGGTGCAGTCACTGTGGAAAACAGTTTGGAGATTCCTCAAAAAATTAAAAGTCGAACTGCCTTTTGACCCAGCTATCCCACTTTTAGGAATATACCCTAATAACACCATAACACTGTTCGAAAAGAAGAAATGCGCCCCCATGTTTGTGGCAGCATTGTTCACAATAGCGAAGATCTGGAAACAGCCCAAGTGTCCGTCAGAAGACGAGTGGATTAAAAAGCTTTGGTATATATATACTATGGAACAATATTCAGCCATAAGAAATGATGACATCGGATCATTTATAACAAAATGGATGTACCTTGATAACATTATACGGAGTGAAATAAGTAAATCAGAAAAGGAAAAACTGAGAACAGCATGATTTCAAACATAGGTGGGACATTAAAATGAGACTACGAGACACGTACAAGAGTGTGGTGGTTACGGGATGGGGGGAGGGAGGGGAGGGTGGGATAGGGAGAAGGGGAGGGACACAGGGAAAAACAGATAGAAGGTGACAGAGGACAATTTGACTTTGGGTAATGGGTATGCAACACAATTGAATGATAAGATAATCTGGAGATGTTTTCATTGTACATATGTGCCCTGATTTATTGGTGTCACCCCATTAAAGTTAATAAAAAAAAAAATAAAAAAAAATAAAAAAAAACAAACCGAAGTGGGGAAGACTGCGGCCTCAGCAGATGGCTCTGCTGCAACTTTCTCAGACACATGGAGCCAGATTCACCAACCCAGACTGTTCAGCTTCCTGGCCTTGAGCAACTGTGAAAGAATAGGAGCTAAGCTCCTATTTGGGTTTGGGGTAATTTGTTATGGAGCATTAGATAACTGATAACAGTACTTTATCTCTCCTGCTAGTCTATAGGCTCCTTGAAGCAAGAGTCCCAGCTTCCTAATTCCTCATGCTGCTTGCACATATCTATTGAAATCATAGAAGTATATGTTTAAAATATTTTTTACCTGTTTAAACTTATTCACAGGTGCTAACTATTCTGAACAGTGTGATAGGTAGTGTAAGACTACACTAATTCTGCTTCACAAGTGAAACTTATTGAAGAAAACAATTTGACCATGGGTCTCAAACCCAGCAGAAGCTGATGGCAAGACCCTATTTAAAAGAGAACCCACTGCCTGACCAGGTGGTGGCACAGTGGGTAGAGTATTGGCCTGGGATACTGAGGACCCAGGTTTGAAACCCTGAGGTTGCTGGCTGAGCACGGGCTCGCCAGCTTGTGTGTGGGATCATAGACATGACTCCAGGGTCGCTGGCTTGAGCCCAAAGGTCACTGGCTTGAGCCCAAAAGTCATTGGCTTGAGCAAGGGGTCTCTAGCTTGTCTGGAGCCCCCCAGTCAAGGCACATATGAGAAAACAATCAATGAAAAACTAATGTACTTGTTGGGCAGATAAAATATATTATGCTCACTTTGTTAAAGATGGCACTGCCCACATGGAAGCCCCTCATCCAGGTGATAATATTAATTGCCCTTATTACTTGGGATAGGCGTGATTATATTAATGTGTGTTGGGGACAGGGTGTAAGCAGGCCGGGTCATTATAGCCTAAGGCTTAGTTTTAAGACTAAGCTTTTCCCCACACCCTTGACTGATTGCATGATGTGGGGTGGTGCACTCTCATGAGGAATCCCATTATGCCTCAGTTAAGTGACTTTGTATCAGAGACTTCCTTGTTTGTATATTGGATTAATGGTTTTGATTTCTACACTATGAAATGGGGCAGACCAGGAGCTTGCTCTCTCTCGGTTCCTGAGATTAGCATTAGAGAGGAGAGCAGAGAAAGGCCACATGGAGGAGGCCAGGAGAAGCATCCAAGATGGTGGAGTGCTGAGGGAGAAGCAAGTTTGTGCAGAGTTTGTACAGGAGAAGGAGATGGGGAACAGAGGTGAATAAGTCTGGTGAGCTAGAAACCTTTGATCCTAGGAAATTCGGGTAAGTCAGTATCTTTGGGAGCGCTGAATGGAAAGGGAAGTGTTTTCCCATTGTGTGTATTTCTTGCCCATCAGGTACAAGCTAGGATTAAAGATGATGGCTCACCATTTCTTGGCTCTATTGTTTCATTACCGTCTGTCCAAATCTAATGCGAACCTGCATGGGCCAGGCAGCTGTGATAGTGGCTTTGGCTACTGGCTTTACAGTGCTGCAATGAAGAATTGATGTTTCTCATCTCTCTCCTTTTCTGTTTCTCTGTCCCTGTCTGCCCCCCTCCAATAGAAAAAAGAAGAGAACTCACTAAGTCAATGTTTGTTCAGTCTTTTTATTTCACCAGCTCCTTGGAAGTCCGATGATGGCCTCTCCCACAGGGAAACCCTCTGGTCCTTCTACAGCCATAGCTGTCATTGACCTGTTCCATCACCTGTTCCCCTCAGAGCCTCATGAGGCAGATTGAAAAATGCTTGGCTCTAACCCATTACATCCATCATTTTGTTTTGGCACTATGGCTTCAGATAGTGATAACATATCAAGCCTGTTACATACAGAAAGGGAGAAAAAGAAAATGCTACCATCCTATAGAAATGTTACAGACTAAAAGTTGAAGAGTACTCTCTCTGGCTCTTTATCTTCCATTATTGTGCACCAAAGTACTTTGGCAAGAGAGAGATTTGGGGACAAACAGGAGCTGATATGAGGAGCACATGTTGATTTTCTGCATCTATGAGATATAACTAATAATAGATGGATGTTATTTATAAAGTCTAATGTGTTTATCCTAGTTCTTTTGAACTCTTTTCTATTCTAGATATATCAGCTGTTACCATTTGGATAATTAATTACAACCAAATTTAGTTAAAAAAATTTTTTTTTGAGAGAGAGAGGCAGGGAGAGAGTGACAGGAACATGGAGCTGCTGCTGTGTGTGCCCTGATTGGGGGTGGAACATGGGATGTCCATATGCCAGGCTGACACTCTATCCACTGAGCAAACCAGCCAGGGCCCCTAGTTCCTTTTGTATAAAAGTCTTTTCTTTAGCTTATCTCTTTCTGCTTGCACTTTGCTGTGAGCATCAACAAATACCTAATCAGCAATTTTAGTACTGCATAGAAATCTCCTTAGCTAGGTCATCCCACTGACGGGGTACATTTCGTACATTCCATTTAACTGCAGGAAAGAGTGTCAACTTTCGGACACTGTGTGATAGCGTCCCTTTCCCTATAGGTTTCAGTAATTTTTGTATGTCTTTTTTAAACCTTGATTCATACTCTCTTCAAAGGCAATCTGCTTCTGTTAACAGCTGGCTCAACACACATTAGGTTCCCACTAACACTCCCCTGAAAGTCTTTAGAGCTTCTGCCCACCACCTGATTTGAAGACACTTCAACATTTTTTTACTCTGGATATTTGTTACTATGGTACCCAACATCTAAGTACCAACATCTGTATTATGTGTTATCTGTTCCTGCGTAAAAATTGGCTCCAAAACTTAGTCGCTTAAATTAATAAACACCGTTTCACCAGTTTGTGGGTCAGGAGTCTAGAGCAGCTAGGCTGGATGGTTCTACCTGGAGATCACATAATGAGGCTAAAGTTAAATTTTTGGCTTGGAAGCAAAGTCAACTGAAGACTAGCCTAAGGCTGGAAGATCTGATTTCACTTACAAAGTTGCTGGCGGGATGCTTCAGTCTGTCCCTGGCTTTATACAAGAGCTCTTAGTTCCTCATTAGGGATTCTATTCTCAGTGCTGCATTTTTAAATTATCCTTCTTATTTTATAGAAGATTCTGGATTAATTTCTGCCCAGAAATGCAAATAGCAGCTCTGACACAAATAAGGAGGTCAACTTGCCCTCATTATGCCCATTAAAATTGTAGTTTAAAAAAATAGTCTAGACCTTTAGTTTTCACTGGTCTCCTGTCATAGTCCTTTAACTGAGTCCCTGGGAAGGTGTGTGTGTGTGTGAATGATCAGAATGATGGACACTGTACCTTAAGTCAGTCCAAAGACTGGCTTCTTACTTTTGAATCAAATTTTGACCCCTTCCACCTTCTCTCCATTGCCCCTAAATATGAACTCTTGTCACCTCTCCCCTCCAGCCTGAGTCTCTTCAAACCTTCATGCACAGGAATGTTGGAAGCTCCCTTCTAATTCCAGGTTTGTTGAATCATGTTTGTTCTCGAGCTGGGGCATTCATTCCCTGCTACCAACACTAGAAACAACAGATACTAGAGGTCTTATGGTACAAAACTCTTAGTTGACTGAATTGAACAAGCAAAAGAATTCTCGAGGAGGCTGGTTTCTTATTTTCTCAACTATAGCTCACATCTAAGTAATCATAACACAAAACGTAAATGATCACATTGTTGGATATCATTTTTTTAACATATATATTTGAGGCAAAAAAAGTAGTGCTTTACAATAGATACTTCTGTTTGATTTCTGATGAAATTAGAGTCAGGGAAGTGTGGAAGTGTTTGAAGAGTCTGATGCCTGACATTAAAAAAAAAAAAAAAATCTCTTTCTCAGAGCACAGCTTTTCAATCAAGATAAAGAATGGCTCTCAACCCATTGCTTACAAGACAACTCAGGTGTATCTCTGTGGAATTGTCTTGTCATATGTTTGCCTCCACCACTGAACGCTCCTGTGATTCTGTCTTGTGGACACTTTGCAGCACCGCGCACACAGGCACTAAGGAGGATCCGGAGGCACACAGGTCAGAGTACACAGGAGAGGTGTGCATCTGCTTCTCCACCCTTCCCTTACCCACCCCTTCTCTCTTTCTCTCTCCCCCTCCTGCAGCCATGGGCAGAGCATCAGCCCCAGACGGGTTGCTGGATGGATCCTGGTTGGGGCGCATGTGAGAGTCCATCTATTTCCCCTCCTTTCAACCAGGAAAAGAAGGGAAAAAAAATAATAGTACTGGAGACCACATAGATTACATAGATAAATGCCATTATTTTAAAAACATTTAACTAATACGTTATTTCATAAAAGCAACCTGTAACAGTTTATAGTGAAGTCATAGAGAGGATTGTTAGGAAGAACACTGCCACCAGGGCTGTGATTTATGAGTTGGCTTTTCACTATTTCACCTTGATTTGGATCAGATAAGCCAGGGCTGCAGCAACTCTTTATTCAGTGTCTAAGAAGGCATTATGTGAGGTGGACCTGGCAGACTTGGGGGAAGAAGCCACAGAACCTGGGAGAAACATAAAGGAATGGGCGTGTGGGGGAATTTCAGGAAAAGCCAGAGGGACGCCATGGACCTGGAAAACAAGAGGGCCCAGGCATCTGCTGTGAAGCTACGGAGAGAAAAGGTAAGCTGGGCACAAACGGGGGTGGAAACTGAACCCCCCCCCCACACACACACACAGGAAATGGTATGTGGTGTGTGAATGCCCCATTTTGCTTGTTGGTCCAAACAGACTTTTTGGTTCTTTCATTAATTCATCTATTTACTCTTTATTTATTTATTTTTTCAACAAAAATTTTTTGGACAGCTACTCTATGACAGACACTGTGCAAACTCTATAGAACCAATCCCACTCTCTTAGGCTTTAGGTTTTAGCTCAGCCCTGGAAAACATCTGTCCAGTCTAGTGCAAGGCATTGTCCATGCACACAGTCAATACCTTGAACTCCAAATTCAATGCCCATAGCCATCCCCAACAGCCAAGTGTGTATACTTTTAAACTTCAAGAAACAGGAGAGAGAGCAAGCTTCAGATCCATTCCGTTAAAAGCCAAGCTTCAGGTAGTCCAGTGTATTTCATATTTCAAAGGTGAAAGGATGTGCAAAATCAAAGAAAAAGAAGATAGTACTCTGAAAATCTTGCCTCAGGAGGTTACGTTAAGCTGACTGCAGCAGCAGCAGTGCTGAACTTTGTTCGGCAAAGGTCAGAGCTGATTTCCAGCCAATGCATCTGAAGTGGTTTTCACTGCTGACAGGCCTGCAAGTACCCTGTCAAAGGCAGAGGCTCCCTGGAATATATTTCATTTCTACATCTCCAGCTCACTAGCATTAGCAATCCTGTGGGTGTGCCTCCTACTCCTGCCTTTCCCTAAACATGTACGGTAGCAGGTGCTCCACAGTCAGTGCTTCTTCCTTGGCTTGGCTCTGCAATGCGTGACTTTATTAAAGATCAAATAAAAAGGCAATAGGAAGATGGAATGAAAGTCATAATTTGTATAGCCATTAGGCTAAGGCAGTTAGTAATTTTGGTTAATCATTTTTCTAAAAGGAAAAGGAAATATGCAGGTCTCTTGAGGCCAGGAGCTGCTGCCCTTGGCGGTGGAGGGAGTCTGCTGGTGATGGGGATGTCTCACACCCACACTGTGTGGGACTGGGAGCTGCAGCCCTTGGAAATTGCCATTGTTACAAAATGACAGCATAGAAATTATAAAAGAAAAAATTCTATTGAAAATGTCTTGCAGATAATATTCTTTGAGTTTGCATTGCTATATTGTGAAAAATTCACAGATAAGCTTTCCTACCTTTAGTATAAGTTTTGCTCCAAAGCTAAGTTTCCCTTAATGGACATCTTAATCATATTCGACAAGCTTTAAAGGGTTGTCCGGGATGAGAAAAGCACAGTTTGCAACTATTGTGCAATTCTGATGAGGTAACCACCCACACTTGATAACCCTGCTCTCATTTAATCATACTTTTCATTTTCAGAAGGTGCTTAATTTGAACTCAAGCAGCTGAAACCATTTCATTATTCTAGATAAAAGTTGGTTTCTCTTTTCTCCACATCCTTGCCAGCACTTATTCTGTTGTTTTGCTGATGAGTGCCATTCTGACTGGTGTGAGGTGATATCTCATTGTGGTTTTAATTTGCATTTCTCTAATGATGTTGAGCATTTTTTCATATGCCTGTTGGCCATCTGTATGTCCTCTTTGGAGAAATTTCTATTCATTTCTTTTGCCCATTTTTTGATTGGATTGTTTGTCTTCCTATTGTTGAGTTTTATAAGTTCTTTATAAATGTTAGTTATTAACCCCTTATCAGATGTGCTATCGAATTTGTTCTCCCATTGTGTGGTTTGTCTTTTTATTCTGTTCTTATTGTCTTTAGCTGTGCAAAAACTTTTGATATAGTCCCATTTGTTTATCTTGCCTTTTATTTCATTTGCCTGTGAAGATAAATCGGCAAATATATTGCTGCTACAGATGTCGGAGAGCTTGTTGCCTTTGTTTTCTTCTAAGATGCTTAAAGGAACCCTTCTGCACTGCTGGTGGGAATGCAGACTGGTGCAGCCACTATGGAAAACAGTTTGGAGATTCCTCAAAAAATTAAAAATCGAACTGCCTTTTGACCCAGCTATCCCACTTTCAGGAATATACCCTAAGAACACCATAGCACTGTTTGAAAAGAAGAAATGCGCCCCCATGTTCGTGGCAGCATTGTTCACAATAGCGAAGATCTGGAAACAGCCCAAATGTCCGTCAGAAGACGAGTGGATTAAAAAGCTATGGTACATATATACTATGGAATACTACTCAGCCATAAGAAATGATGACATTGGATCATTTATAACAAAATGGATGTACCTTGATAACATTATACGGAGTGAAATAAGTAAATCAGAAAAAAAGAAAAACTGAGAACAGCATGATTTCATACATAGGTGGGACATAAAAGTGAGACTATGAGACATGGACAAGAGAGTGGTGGTTACGGGGTGGGGTGAGGGAGGGAAGGGTGGGATAGGGAGGAGGGGAGGGGCACATGGAAAACCAGATAGAAGGTGACAGAGGACAATTTGACTTTTGGTGATGGGTATGCAACACAATTGAATGATAAGATAACCTGAAGATGTTTTCATTGTACATATGTACCCTGATTTATTGGTGTCGCCCCATTAAAATTAATTTAAAAAAACTTGGTTTCTCTTCTTTTCTTCTTAATTACCTTGTTGAACATTATTCAAGTCAGTGTATTAAACATAGTACTGGTCTGTGTGTGTGTGTTTGTGAGTGTGTGTGTGGGCGCGTGCGCACACGTAAGAAAAAGGGATTATCTCTAAACTTAAAAGAACTGAGAAATTGAGTCATTTCTGTGTATTTAATTATATTTCATATTAGTGACTAAAATAAGCTGTGAAGATTTCTATAAAAATCTAACATTAATTATTTGCCAAGGTCAGAGGAAAGCTTGACCCATCTGAGAATTTTAGTCAAATTTCTGTCCAGAGAGATTATTATTAAAAAGAAGGGGAAAAAAATCTCAACACGTTGGCACATGAGGCTTAAAGAACTTTGAGATTGTTTAATTTTGCTCTTTTTCCCTGAGACAGAAATGTACTTTCAGCAGAAACAATTTGTTTTTGGTAATCTTTATGCATTGATATTTTACTATTGTTATTCTCCAGCTATTTCAACTAATTATCATTGTCTCCCTAAAGGCTGATGGAACAAGGAATCTGAGCAAAATTAGGCCAGTTTTACTCCATGGCTTCTTAGGCATCCACATGCATGTGTTACTGTGCTAAGTGCTGTATCAAGCACGTTAAATAGCTATTGTTCCTGCCTTTCACATGATCACTCCTGAAAATTCACAACCAGTGTCAGCCAAGAGAGTGAGCAGCTGTGTGACAAACTTCCATGCAGCCATGGAGGAGAGACCAAGGTCTGAGGGGAGATCAACTCAGGGACAATGAGGGAACCCTGGCGCTATTCACCCCTTTGAGTCAGTTCACTTCTTTGTGTGAAAGAATGAGTTGGTACACTGAAGTTGTGCAAGGACAGAAGGGCGTGGTGGACCAGGACAGCCAATATGACATTTTTGTCATTGCATGTGGTACAAGACTGTCCACATTTTAGCCCGTTGTTTCTGGGGTCCTCCCTTGGTGGTGATGTTTATTTGAAGTCTCTCTGTAGAGGGCGCCTTTTCTGCATATGAGGGAATGATGAAAAAAAAGCTGGCGGGAGGACATTGCTCACTTTCCTTCCAATGCTCATGGCTTCCTGTTTAGCCTTGTATGTAGTAAGTCATCTGAAATGCACGCTGCCCAGGGCACACATGTTTAAAATGTGGAGAAATGACCAGCAGGCTTACATTTTGTTTAATCACTGTTTGAAGTGTCTATATCAGTAAATTTAATGAACTTCCCAGCCAAAATGCGGTCATTATGACTATCAACCTTCCTAAAGGGAAAGAGCTTCACAAACATCTCAGTAAAAATGAAAAAAGTGACCCCTGGCTCTTGCGGTAGGTCAGTTGGCCCTTTCCTCAAAGATCTGGATTGAATGGGTTTATGATGGGGTCCAGTCGTCATTAGGTGTTTGAAGCTCCTGTGGGTGTTCTAATGTGCAGCCAGGCTGAGAGCACTTTAGTAAAGTAACTACATCCAACTTCCAACTTTTGGCATACGAAGAAGTAGGACCAATACGCACATTTTCTATCGCACAGATTAGTAGAAGCCTGAGAAAGATGTACTGAACTACTTAGATTTGACAAATTACAATATAACAAAACCTACTCACTACTGAATCAATTTACTGATCTATCAATATATTTAATTTGACTATTACATTCAAATACTGAGGCAAAATAAATGGAATTTCAAATAAAAAATAAATCTTTCTGTGCTTATGTCACTTGAAGAAGTCCTACCTTTTCCTTTAATACTTGTCCCCTTACGTAGTTGTCATCATATAGGAACTACACTTAGGTATTCATTTTGCTGTTTAAATCACTTCATTACTTGCATTGTATTGGCATTGTTTTCTTTACATATCCATATCTTCCAATAGACATTTCAAAACTCCATATACTAAAGATAACATTTTTTTGCACTTTTGTATTCCCAGTGAGTGTAGTAGATAACATTTGTTAAATGAACTAATGTTCCACATATATTATTAATATTATGTGATACACGCCAACTCAAGTACTCAGAACAGTGTCTAGCATATCAAAAGTGCACAATGAATGTTAGCTTTTATTTATATTAATGAATTATAATTTGTGTAATATTCTATAAAGTATGATTTCTTGAACCCTTTTTTGTTATTTTTCTTTTTGTATATTGAGCTCTTTCCCACTTTTTTCTTAACATTGTAAATCAGATTTGATGAATATTTCCATGCCTACAGCTCATTTCCTCTTTTTGATTGCTTTCTAGGTAAGTTTTTCAGAGGGAAATTACTTGATTCAAGCACATAAAAAGAAGCAGAATAGTGTAATGGACCCCATGGCCCCATCATCCAGAACTCACACAGTTCCCCCCCATTGTATGAGCATGATCCAATTTGTCTGTTCAGGTACTTGTTTACCAACTGATGGACATTGGATCTAATCTCAATTTGGCTGTTATGAATAAAACTGCTGCAATCATTCACGTAAAAGTGTTTTTTTTTGTTTTTACACTATGATTCACTTTGGGGGTGTAAATACCTAATTGTGGAGCTTTTGGTTATATGGTATTTATTAAGGCTGACATAAAACTATAAAATCTTTTTCAAAGATGATTATACTATTTTATATTTTCACCGGCAATACATGAGAGTTTTAGATGCCCCTTTGCTTCATCAACGTTTAGAATTGTTAAATATTGTCAATATTAGCCATTCTAGTGGCTATGTTGATATTTCATGGTTTAATTTGCATTTCCTTGACAACAATGTTATAGAATACTTTTAATGTGCTTATCAATCATTCATATACATTTTTTTTGTGTGAAGTAATTGTTCAAATCATTTGCCTATAATTTTATTGTTTTTTTCATATAATAAAGTTTGTTTTATATTCTGGATACATGTCGTCTGTTGGAAACATACTGAGAATATTTTGTCCTGGTCTCTGGCTTTTTGCCATTTTGTTAATAGTGTATTTTGAAGAGCAGAAGTTTTAAATTTTGATAAAATCCACTATCAAACATTTTCACGGTTCATGTTTTTTGTGTCCTAAAAAGTTTGCATATATTTTCTAATCTATTTTCTTCTATAAGTTTTATAATTTGAGGATTTACATTTAGATCTATGAAGCACTTAGAAATAATTTTTGTATGATGTCAGTAAGGGGCATTGTTTATTTTTTTATGTGGATAGCTAGTTGCTTTATTACTACTTGTTGAAAAGATTACTCATTCCTCTTGGTACCTTTGCTGAGAATCAGCTTACCATATATGGGTTTATACAGATGTACATGCATGTCTAAACAGAAAATAATGCTATGAATCCCTAAGTACCCTGCAACCTTTGTTTTTCTCTTTTATTGAATTTATTGGGGTGACACTGGTCATTGACCCTGACAGCTTCACTATCAACCTTCTGCCCTTCTTTCTTCTATCTACACTCCCATCCCTTTCTAGAACTGGTTATTATTTTCAATAATTTTTGTTTGACAAAATTTCCATAAATTTCTTCTAAGTGTTTTATAGTTTTAGTTTTAATGTTTAGGTCTATTATCCATCTTAAATTAATTTTTGTCTATAGTATGAGATAAAGGTTAAGGTTTAGTTCTTTTTCTTTTTTTTTTCTGTATGGCTTTTCAGTTGTTCCAGCACATTGTTTGAAAAGATTTTTTTTTTTCCTCTTGAATTCCTTTGATGCTGCTGTTGAAATTCAATTGGATAAGAGTGTAGATTTATTTCTGGCCCCTGTCTTCTGTTCCTTTGATCTAGTTGCAGCATGTTACATTTTTTAGTGCCAGGTTTTATTATTAAGAGTGATGACATTTTAAGAGTATAAAAATAATTGCTTAGGCTCCCTCTGAAGGGAAGTCCGAGATGGGGCCTTTTATGTAAATGACTTATTGAAAATATGGTTTCAGGAGTGACCTATAAGAAAGGGAGAGAAACAAGATAGGGTGGAAGGGGAAGACAGGCAAATATATTCTGTGAGAGGAGTCTAGCCTCAGGCTAACTACACAACATACCCTGAATTATGGCTTGTTCCAGACAGGTTCTTTTGCTTAGAAGAATTGGAGGTTGGCTGTTATATACCAACTCAGTTGTGAGCCAAATGCCACCTCTGCAAGGAGGGTTTCACCTCCCTGGAATGTCCAGGAGAGTGGGTTTCCCCCAGTCATGAACAGTTTCTGGAACAGAATGAGGTATGAATCTTTAGTAGCAACATCGAACACCTCTGGGAGGTGAGTTGTCCTCACCAGAGAAGCACCAGTAGCATCTGGGACAGGAGAATTTTGAAGACAGTGTGAGCGAAGACAGTCCTTGGGCTTTCCACAGAATTTTCATCATGTTTCTGTCATGCATCACGTCAAAGCACCACTTACGAGTCTGGAGAAAACGGGCTGTCATTTCTGCCTTTGCTTATTCTTTAAGCAGCACTTTTGCTATCTTAAGGTGAGAATTTCTTATGATTATGGGGAGACATGAAATTGTTCAGCATTTAGTAAGTTAGTATTTCCTTTTAATGCAATGCATAGGCAAATAAACAGTATCTATTATCATAACATGGATATTTAAGATGTACTCTAGCCCATGAGTTGAGAAGTGACTCTAAAATTGTGGTACTTGGAAATGGCTCATATCATAGAAATGTACACTTGAACCCTTAAAAAATCCAAATTTAAATACAGAACTATAAAATTTACAGGGATCTGTCATGCTTGAAGTGGTACAACACTTTTGTGGAATTACTATCTTGCTGCTTGGTATGAGACTTGACCTAGCAGTTGTTATCATGAATTCAACGTTTCTAGTGAGCAAAACAGGAAGCACTTCTGGATTGTTAAAATCTCCATCTGCCCTTCTGAGTTCACTCTGAATGAAACCCAAAATAGAATTGTTTTGCTTTGAATAAACAAGATCATTGTAGCACACTTCACCATCTGCGAAAATATCTGTTTATGAAGGAGATTGTTGTGTGCACAAGTGAGTATGCAGCTGGAGGAGCACTATATTTTTATCTTTTAAAATTCATTCAAATTTTAAAATTCTTGATAGACTTACCTATATTTTTAAATTTTTGAAACATCTGAAGTCACATCTGAAACTATTAGTATACTAAACATGTGAAGTTGCTTTGTAAATGGCAATGTTCCATACGCATTTTGAATGTTATTAATATTACTATCTGAATTAATCTATAGTCACTAATTATAGTTGAAGATAAAAAACACCTATATGTTATGTAGTGTCCTTTTTTTGGTCTCTTATTGTAGCCTTTGTTTTAAAAATTATATTGTTTGATATAAGTATTGCTACTCCTGCTTTTAAAAAATATTTCATTTGCAGAAAATATCTTTTACTATCCCTTCACTTTTAGCTTTTGTGTGTTTTTTGTTCTGTAGTGGATCTCTTGTAGATAACATATATGTGGGTCTCATCCATTCAGTTACCCTATGTTTTTTTAAAATTATTTTTATTTATTTATTCATTTTAGAGGAAAGGAGAGAGAGAGAGAGAGAGAGAGAGAGAGAGAGAGAGAGAGAGAGAGAGAAGGGGGGGAGGAGCATGAAGCTTCAACTCCCATATGTGCCTTGACCGGGCAAGCCCAGGGTTTTTGAACCGGCAACCTCAGCATTCCAGGTCGACGCTTTATCCACTGCGCCACCACAGGTCAGGTTACCCTATGTCTTTTGATTGAAGCATTAAAGCCATTTACATTTAAAGTGATTATTGATAGGTATGTTTTTATTGTCCTTTTATTCTTTTGACTATATTCCTCTGTTTGTATTTTGTTCTTCTTAAAGTAGACCTTTTAGCATTTCTTATAATATTGGTTTTTTGGTAGTGGACTCTTGTTTCTTTCTTGTCTGGGAAGCTCTTTATTTCTCTTTTAATTTTAGATGGTAGCCTTGCTGAGTAAAGTGGTCTTGGTAGTACAACCTTGTTTTTTATCACTTTGAATAATATTTCATGCTAATCCGTTATGCCCTGAAATGTTTCTGTTGAGAAATCATCTGACAAAGGAGCTTCCTTGTAGGTAACTGTCTTTCTCTTGTTGCCTCTAAGATTCTCTCTTTGTCTTTTAACTTTGCCATTTTATTTATTATTTTTGTTTGTTTTGTGACAGAGAAGAGAGAGAGACAGAGAGAGG
The DNA here is from genome assembly GCA_037038555.1 of Rhynchonycteris naso. Lineage (NCBI taxonomy): Eukaryota > Metazoa > Chordata > Mammalia > Chiroptera > Emballonuridae > Rhynchonycteris > Rhynchonycteris naso. The sequence continues at coordinate 110,299,614 of CM072998.1, read as the reverse complement.
GACAGACAGACAGGAAGGGAGAGAGATGAGAAGCATCAATTCCTCATTGCAGCACCTTAGTTGTTCATTGTTTTCTCATATGTGCCTCATACAGTAGAGTGAGTCACCCCTTGTTCAAGCCAGTGACCTTGGGCTTCAAGCCAGCAACCTTTGGGTTTAAGCCAGTGACCATGGGGTCATGTCTATGATCCCATGCTTAAACCAGCAACCCCGCGCTCAAGTTGGTGATCCCATGCTCAATCCAGCTGCCTCACGGTTTCAAACCTGGGTCCTCTGCATCCCAGTCTGACTCTCTATCCACTGTGCCACTGCCTGGTCAGGCCAACATTTGCCATTTTAATTATGAAATGTCTTGGTGTGGGTTTTTGTGGGTTCATCTTGTTTGTGACTCCTTGTGCTTCCTGAACTTGTGTGTCTTTTTTACTTTCACCAGGTTAGGTTTAGGAAAGTTTTCAATCATTATTTCTTCAAATGGTTCTCTATCCCTTGTTATCTCTCCTCTCCTTTTGGTACTCCTATGATGGGCATATTGTTACACTTCATGTTGTAACAAAAGTCCCTTAAACTATCCTCATTTTTTAAAATTCTTTTTTCTTTTTGCTGGTGTGATTGAATATTTTCTGCTACCTTATCTTACAAATTGCTGACTTGTTTCTTTGCTTCATCCAACCTACTGTTTATTCCTTATATTGTATTCCTCATTGCAGATCATGTAGTCTTCATTTTTGACTGGTTCTTTTTTATGTTTCTTGTGTTCTTTTTCATGATGTTGAAGGTCTCACTAAATTCCTTGAAGTGCTCACTACATTTTTTGAGCATCTTTATCAACATTTTTAAAACTCTGTATCTGGTAAATTGCTTGCCTCCATTTTACATAGCTCTTTTTTTTCTGGATATTTCACTTGTCCTTTCACTTTGGGGCATGTTCCTTTGTCTCTCCATGTTGGCTGCCTCTTTGTATTTGTGACTGTGTAATAGGTAGATCTGATGTGGCCACATGTAGTAGGTGACCTGTGGAACACAGTGTCACAGTTTCATTGATCACCTGAGCTAGGTGCTCCAGCAATTTCCTTTTGAGTGGATTATGGGAGTCCTCCTGCTGTAGTTGAGTCTTGAGTGCTGTTGGTCTATTCATGCACGGGCTTGACCCTCAAGCTGACTGTGAGGATTGAATTTGACCACAGTATGCACAGCTTCAAATAGCCTGTCACTACAAAAATGTTTTGCATTTTGTAATTAAAAAGTTAAGGCTAACAAAAATGGAGCTTTAATCTTTTTGTTAAAAAAAGGTTACAGTTTACCTAATTCTAGTGTTGATTTTCTAATGCAGTTTTTCATTTTGTGAGCAGTACTGCTTAAGAACCAAGCCACATTTGGTTCATTTGTCCTATCCCCTCTGTCACAGTAACAGTGGGATATTTATTTAGTAGGTGCTCCCTGTTCCAGCTTAATCAGTAACTGGTTATATGACCCTGGGCATGTTACAGCATCTATCTGGACCATAGCTTCTTTATGTGTGAAACAACAGTCTTACTAACAATAAAAGCCATATAGTTAGTAAGTAGTTAATATAGTAAGTAAGAAGTAAGCAGTAAGTAATGAAACCAAACCAGAATGAGAACAGCTTTGTTATATTCTAAGTCTGTGTTCATTACTACTGTGCCATCTGACTCAAGTAGGTGGACATCCAAAATGATGTGAGAACATATTTTCATTTTTTTTCTCTTTAGGTAAATGTCTACCTAAACTATTAAGCAAAATAGTTTTTCATCTTATTTTAAAATATTTCTAGGTATAACATCATTTTAAAAAATGTATTACGGAAGTCTCCCAACACTTTGGGAAACAAATGAAAGATTTAAAACAGGAAAGTGATGTGGTTAGATAGCCATTTCCCAACACTTTCCTGAAGAAGAAAGTGCTGGGAACTGTCAAAGATGGTCTACAGAGAAGATTTTCATTCAGAATATACTCTCTGAGTGGAAATAATTACTTCTCAGAATTCAGCACTTCCCTCCAGTTTTACTGATATATATTTGACAGACAACATTTTGTAGATTAAAGGTGTGCTATGTGATATGATATGCATTGTGAAACTATTGCAATAGTCAACCCATCAATCATCATCTTATGTATGTACCTCTTTTTGTGTGTGGTGAGAAATTTTTAAGATTTATTCTCTTAACAACTTTCAAGTATACAATATGGTATTGGTAAATATAGTCACATGCAGTACCAGAAATTATTTATCTTATAACTGGAATTTTGTACCCTTTGTCTACCTTTACTCATTTATCCCATCACCCTGCCCTTGGCAACCACCAATCTATTCTGTTTTTATGAGATTGTTTTATTAAAAATACTACATAAAAGAGAGATACAGTATTTGTTTTTCTCTGTCTGACTTATTTTACTTACTATAATGCTTGCCAGTTTTATCTATGTTTTGGCAAATGACATAATTTCCTTCTTTTTTATGGCTGAATAATATTTAATTGCATGTATGTCCCACTTTTTTTATCCATTCATGTATTGACATATACTTCAGTTTTTTCCATTGTCTTGACTATTATAAATAACACTTCAGTGAACATGGGGTGCAGATATGTCTTTTAAGATAGTGATTTCATTTGCTTTAGATATATACCCATAAGTGGGATTGCTGGATCATATAACAGTTACATTGTAATTTTTTGAGAAACATCCATACTATTTCCATAATGGCTGCACAAATTTACATTCTCACCCACAATGCTCAAGATTTTTCTTTTCTTCACATCCTCACTGATGCATATTTCTTGTCTTCTTGAGGATAGCCACTCTAACATCTTTGAAGTGACATCCCATTGTGGCTTTTTATTTGCATTTGCCTGATGATTAGTTATGCTGAGTGCCTTTCATGCCTATGTTGACCATCTATATGTCCTCTTTGGGAAAATGTCTATTTAGGTCCTTTGCCAATTTTTAACTGGATTATTATTATTTGTTATTAAGTTGTATGAGTTTCTTATATTTTTTGGATATTAACTACTTTTCAGATATATGATTTGCAAATATTTTCTTCTATTCCAGAGGTTGCCTTTTCTTTTTGTTGGTTGTTTCCTTTGTTGTGCAGAAGCTCTTTAGTTTGATGTACTACCACTTATTTCTTTTTGGTTTTGTTGCTTGTGCTTTCGGTATCACATCCAAAAAATCATTGCCAAGACCAATGTCAAAAAAGTTTTTCCTCTATGTTTTTTTCTAGTAATTTTATGGTTTCAGGTCTTACATTTAAGTCTTTAATCTATTTAGATTTTATTTTTGTGAGGGTGTTAAGATAGGAGTCTAGTTTTATTCTTTTGCATGTGAATAAAAATTGATCAGTTTTATCAGGTGCCTGAGGGGGCCAGCAGGTCTGATGGGGAGATGGGGTTGATGAGAAAAAGTGAGCCACCTGGGAACATGGAAAGCCAGGCATGGAGGATTAACTTGATTATGGGCCTGACTTTTCATAGAAGCCCAAATCGTAATTTTATTGTAACTACTCTCAATTGATCCAGTTTAGCTCAATCCCCAAGAGAAGCCAAGCTGTGTGTGGGGTGCTGAACAAGAATGTTTGAGCTGAGCTACTCTTATAGCTGCATTGGTAGCAATTGTTTGACTTTAGATATGAGTGTCTGACTGCCTGACTGCAGAGATATAGGATGCCCTCCCTTTGCTTGGGTTTGCAGAGCACAGTGCAGCTTCATGTATATGGTGCCAAGGAGCACAGGTGGGGATCTAGCAACACAGACTCTGAACAGGAGATCAGATCAACAGTTTGGAGTAGGTGTGAGAGGAAAATTGAAGGAATCGTGGCAGTGCCTAGAAATATTGGATATACTGCCTTAGACTTGCAGGACTAAATCACAAACTTTGTCCCAAGTGAAGTTCTTATGCATCACACTTGGTTATACTTTTCTCAGGAGCCAGGTATGTGAAGGTCTTCAGTAACTGCCCACAACTGAGACTACACAGACTGGGTTTATTAGTACAAACATCACTGTGTGTGTCACACAGTTCCTGGCAGACTGTTGTGACTCAATTAATCCTGACTCAAAAGTTTGATTGAAGACCATATAATGAGGGATTATTTACAGAAGAGTTGGTAAGGCTAAGGTGACCAGTATGGAGTGGTGAAGCACTCAGGTCCTCACAAGAGCAGAAAGCTATTCCTTTCCCCAAGCCTGGAGGCATAAGGGAAGTAGTATTGCAGACTGAGGAGAGAAGTCCAGCCCCAAACCATGGCCCAGTTTCCCACCAGGGCCTTCCATTAGCTGACTCAAATGGAAGCCATTGGGTAGAGCTGGTGAAGTAGTTAATAGAACTCAGCCTCACAAGGCCAGCAAGGGTAAGGAAAGATGGAAAACTGATCTAGAGAAGAAATCAGAGAATAACCAGCACAGATAATTGAATATTACATATGACCAATTTGCTTTTCAAACTGCTCCAATGTGGCTTTATGTTCTCCTGGTTGATGATTCAGCTTTTGTCAAGGCCAATGACACATCATGTTGTTAAATCCAAAGACCAAATCTCTTCCTTTATCTTGAGCATCCAGGAGGGAGTTCTTTTCAACCTTGGGTTGAAATGATTTTTGTCACTTCATTTTATTTTTTAAGGCCTGAAGAAAATGCCCCCTCTGTAGGGAGGCCTCCTCTTTGTCTTCTATCTAAAGTGGCTTACCCTATGTGCTCTGTTTCTTCACTCAAACTTTAATTATTTGACTATTTCTTATTTTAGGTTGTTTACCCAAAAAGAGAGTAGGTGCTCTAAGAGTAGAATCTTGGACTAAGTTGCTAATCACTGAATCCTGAGGGCCTAACTCAGTGCCCACATCTAGTAGGGGGTTAATAAATATTTGTTAAATAAATGGTTGAATGTTTGGACTTTATTTTCTTCCCTGTAAAGTAACTAGTATAGCTTTTCCGTGCTCATAGAAAAGTAAGGATTTGTGGAATCAGTAAATATATATATTTAATGAGAGGAGGGGAGGCAGAGAGACAGACACTTGCATGTGCCCTGACCAGGATCCACCAACAAGCCCACTAGGGGGCAATGCTTTGCCCATCTGGTGCCATTGCTCTGTTGCAACCAGAGCCATTTTTTAGTGCCTGAGGTGGAGTCCATGGAGCGATTCTCAGGGTCTGAGGCCAAGTTGCTTGAGCCAATTAAGCCATTGCTGGAGGAGGGGAGGAGAAGAGAAAGATAGGATGGGGGAGGTGGAGGGGTAGAGAAGCAGATTGTTGCTTCTCCTGTGTTCTCTGACTGGGAATGGAACCCAGGACATCTACACACTGAGGCAATGCTCTACCACTGAGCCAACCAGCCTAGAATCAATATTTTAATGAGCATTGTGAAATAGCCTCTTTTTCTGACAAAATCTGTGCTCTGAGGTTTTTCTTCCTTCTCCTTCTCTTCTTCCTTCCAGCTGACCACTTCCTGTTCTACTTATCCTCTCCTGAGACTATACTTATTACAAATGTATAACCAAATGCACATCTAGTTCTAACTTCCATCTGGAGCACACATCTGAGTTCCCAACAAGTGCAAAATAGAATTAAATCTCTGCTTCAAATACACCTGTTTATTCATTGATGATAATGACATCAGCATTTACCTGAAACATGCTTGTTGTCATTCTCACTCTTCTCTTTCACCTCCTGAAACAAACTGGTTAGCAAACCTGTTACTCTATCACCCAAATGTATTTTTAATTTGCCCAGTGCTTTCAATTCTCATGACTTAGTTCAAATTCAGAAGCTCACTCTCCAGGGCCTTAGCTGTCAGGTTTTCTAATAGGTCTGTCCAAATCCAGTATTTCCCCTGATCTATGTGTTCTTCTAATTTCTCCCTGGAACATCATTTCATACAGGTGAGGTTATTCCCCTGCTCATAAATCTCTGAAGTTTCAGAACATAAACCAAACTTAGTTTCAGAACATAAACCAAACTTCTTAGCAAATATGTCCAGGCTCTCTTAGTCTCATTCTAATACATCTTTCCAGTCTTCTTGTCCATGATAACCTATTGCAACTCAACCCAGCTACAATGGATATACTTTAAGATTCCTTATTATTTGAATTAATGCATGCTTTATGACAGGATTACCTTCTCAAATTTCTACTATTTAAAATCTTTTTTATTTTAAAGGCCCAAGTCAAATACCACCCACCCCCAAAGACATCCTTAGCTGTTTTTCAGCTGTTATTTGCTATTTTGCTATCAAAGTTCTTCTCACACTCTTCCTTGTGTCTTATATATTTTTTAAATGACAGAGAATACAAGTTTTTAAGGCATTTTAACAATCAAAGTCAGGAATGTATTGAATAATTAGACATATTTCCTCTTCTCTTCCTTAATCTCATTTGTTCCTTAGAGAAAAGTAGTGGCAAATTTTATTTCCAAAACTTTCTCCAGGCATTCATAATTATATACCTCTTTAAAAAGCACTAAATGTATAATGATAGATATATGATTCCACAATTGCCTTTTCACTTGAAAATGTTTATTGGACATCTTTCTTGTCAGTATGCAAGGATTTGCCTCCTTCTTTCCAATTGCTCCCTTGTAGATATCTCAGAAACTACTAATTGTCTTCCAATAACTTATTTTTCTCCCCTATGGTAATAGACTCCAATGTTGGGCACACATATGTCAGGAATAAAGACTACATTTCCAGGCTTCTTATAGTTTTATGTGGTCATATGATCTAGTTCTAGCCAAGGGGATATCAAGGAAAATGGTACGTATAACTTCTAAGAATAATCCTTAGGGGGAGAAGGTGTATCCTTCTCCTTCTTTTCCTCTCTTCTTGATGTTATAAATAGACATGTGAGATTGGAGTTAGAGTGTTTATTCAGGTCTATTATGACTCTGGGAATGTAGACTATAAACACTTTGACATGATGTAAAAGGAGGTTGGACTCTGGACTCTGTAGAGTATCAACCCAGCTCTGGGCTGCCTAATTCAATATTTTTATATAGATAATAGACAATTTTTTTTAACTGAGAAGAGGGGAAATAGTGAGGCAGACTCCTGCATCTGTCTGAAAAGGATCTACCTGGCAACCCCCAACTGTAGCTGATGTGAGTACCAAGCTATTTATAGTGCCTGAGGCTAACATGCTCAGACCAACTGAGCTAACCTCAGAACCTAGGGCCAATGCTCAAATCAATGGAGCCACTGGCTATGGGAGGGAAGATGGAGAGATGGGGAAAGAGGGAGGGGAGAGAAGCAGATGTTTGCTTCTCCTGTGTGCCTTAAGGTAGAATCAAGCCTGGTAAGTCCATATGCTGGGCCAATGCTCTATCCACTGAGCAACAGGCCAGGGCTGGTAATGGACAAACTTAAATCTTATTAAGATACTATTGTTTTAGACTTTTCCCCCATTTTATTTGAACTAAATGGTATTGTAAATTAAGGTATTTTGTTCATTATATCTTTTTCCTTCCTTCTTAGATCCCAAGGTCCTTGAAGACTTACTTATGGTCTTATTTATCTTTCTGTTTCTACAAGTACCTAGCATAATATCGGGCACATAATCAAAACTCTTGGTATTAACCTAATTAAAACTGTTGCTGATCATGTCAATTGCTACTTCTTTGAAGCATATGAACAAGAAAATAAAAAAGAAATCTGAAAGAATAAAACCCTTGAACTGCAATATAACTGAACTTACTTCATCTTGAAATAATGCTAGACTATGGCCACAAGCAAGTTGTTACTTACAATGATAAATCTTTTAAATTTGCAACAATGATAATATTGATAACAAAAATGTTTATCTTAGTGAAGTCTAAAGGACTTTGCTTGTTTTTAAAATCTCTGTGTTTATGTAACTACACCTTATTTATGCAAATATATAGATTTGTCTCATAAATTCTTATTCCCTGATAGCATCGTCTATAAAAGAAATAGTACTATAGTTTTTGTATGGATGTGGAGGGTCAAACTAAATAGACACTTCTTATCCTTGGATAGGTCAAAAGGAGGGAGACCATATAATTTATCAACTAAACTGAACCTTTGAGAGTGAAATGGGGGAAGTAGTAATAATTATGGCACGACATGAGCATAAACTTGACTGTTCTATGAAAACTGTGTCGTATGGTTTGCTCACCATAGGCTTCTCTGAAAATATGGAAAAAACCCCACACCCTAGATTGCTCGTTAGTGAAAGACACAAATGCACCTTAAACTTCACATACAATTTGATTGGTTCATGAACTCAGTTTATCTATAGAACCATAGGGATCTACTTTCCCAGAGTAAGGAGAAACACCTGGGTAAAATTATCCCAAGTTCCATTTTTATTAAAGTTCTGTACTTTCATCAGTCTAGTCTGTGATGATCATGAGTCATTGACACAGGACTGAGGACAATTCTCATTATAATTGCTCAACCTTGGGTTGCAAATCAGCAACCTAGTGTCCCTTTACACTTAAGGAGCTTTATGCTTTACACTTAAGGTGTGGCCTGTTTCCATGGCCACCCATGCATAAGGGAGAGGTTTGACCAAGCATCATAGTAGCATTGATTCCAGTCACTCAACAACTAGAAGTGGAGGCCAACTGCTCCAACAATTCTGCTGACCTAAGATCTGGAGTTGACTGAAATCATCAGGGAGACCCCTCACAAGGTGCTCTCTGACTCCATGGTTCTTGATTGCTTGCATCCCAGACCATAAACCTCCTGTGATTACCAGACCAGGGGAGCTCATAGGCACAGCAGCTGAGAACAGTTGTCTGCTCAGGTAGAATGTGATGTTTAGCAACAATCCTAGTTGAAATGCAAATACAAATATCTATTTTTCAAGTGCATATAATATCATAAACTTGACTTTTTATTTGAATAAAATCGGCAAGGAATACTGGCAGTTTGAAAGTAGTTAGAAAATGCAAATGCAGAAGACAAAAGGAGCAACTTTAAATTTATAAAGGTAAAAAAATAATAGAATATACCTGAATGAAATCCAGTAAATAATGTGGAATATAGATGATTATCATTTGAAAAGGTTTGTACCCACTTTTCTATTACCCAGGCAAGCATCACATTATAGAATTGCAAAACCACAAGAAAAAAACCAACAGTCATCAGAGAATCAAAACTCCAAATGAGAAGGACAATTTTTGTACAGATGCGAATTTAACAAAGAAGTAGATGAGAAGAGGCTTTGTTTAAACTAACTTTGCTGGTGAACAAAAGAAAGTCTTTTTGGAAAAATTAACATTCTTTTCTACATTTTCAGAAAAGATCAAAGAAAATATACACAACCCATTCAAACTATATACTAAATTCTGCTGAATTCATGGGAGGAGAGGGAGGTTGTCTGTCCTTCTTTCAAATAGGTGGATGTTTTATATGCAGCGAATTTTAATATCTATTAAAAAGTTTCAGTATACTGAAAACTTCTTTCCTCCAGAGTTTAAATTTTAATTTAAGTAAGTGGATAGAATGAACAATACTTATTTACTTTTTCCTTCTTTTGTATTGTAGAGGACCACTTAAGAAAAGAGGTTGGTACTAACCCTTTAAGAGAAGTTTTGCATGAGAACGTTGACTGGGTAATTTCATAAGGAATATAATAGTTCTTCCCTTATTCAAATTTTGTTTTCTGCAGTGTCAGTTACCTGTGGTTAACCACAGTTAGAAAATATTAAATGAAAAATTCCAGAAATAAACAATTCATATATTAAATTGCAGGCTGTTCTGAGTAGCATGATGAAGTCTCGCACCATCCCGCTCTGTCCCTCCCAGGACATGGATTGTCTCTTTGTCTGGAGTCTCCACGTTGTAGGCACTCCCACCTGTTAGTCAGTTAGTAGTCCTCTTGGTTGTCAGATGCTTGTTGCACTATGGTCAAGTAACCTTTATTTTACTGTTAAAATTGTACTATTTTATTATTAGTTATTGTTGTTATTCTCTTAATGTACCTAATTTATAAATTAAGCATTTTTTATAGAGATGTATATGTAGAAAAAATAGTATACACAAGGTTTGATACTATCCACAGTGTTACGCATCCACTGGGGGTCTTGGGATATGTACCTCAGAGGTTGGGGGGATAACTGTATAGGCAAGGTTCAAAGGTACTGCGGTTTCAGTTCCAGACCACTGCAATAAAGTGAGTCAGAATATTTTTTGCTGGTAGAGGGTCTTGCCTTCAAGTTGTAAAATATGAAACATCTGTGAAGGACAGTAAAGCACAATAAAACAAAGTAAGCCTGCATAGTACAAAGCTAATGAAATGTTAGAGTAATGGTCATCTCCTGGTTCTTACTGAAAGCTAGACAGGGGCTATGTATGTGCATTCATGTAACATTTACATTAGGTTATGTGGAAATCACAGGCTTATTTTCTAGCTGTTTTCTGATACTCTTAGGTTTTCTTTTTTTTTATTTCTATCCCACCTTCAATCCTTCATTCCAGTGCATGGGTGAACACACACACACACACACACACACACACACACACACACACACAATATAGGAAGAAATGAAGTGACAGGGTAAACTTAACTTGAAAGACTTTTAGTCTTTGTAACACCTTTAGTCTTTGTAACTCCTGCTGAATCAAAAACAGGGCAGAACTAGGTTCTCTTGCCACAAATTTATGAATTAAAAGACAACATTGTTAATTTTGTCTTGAACTTCATTGTGCCTTTGACGACCGCAACTCTGCTCCTGTCATTGTGTCTGTTTTCATTTTAGGTCTGTGGTTTGACCCTCCTGTTCCTCATCTGGAGCATATATAAACTGTCACAGTCCTTCTCTTTAGGTTGGTCACAGCAGGAATGCAGCCAAGAGGACACAGAACCCACGTTAGCTGGCCAGTCTCAGTCTAAGAGTTGGTTCAGTGGGCTGTTTCTCCAATCCCTTTGCTGTTGTTTTTATGATGCTTCATTACTATCCAAGAAATGGGACATCTTTTCTACCTCTATATCACTCCAGGCCTGGCTTTCTGATCTTCCTGATTCTGTGAGCTATATGGTATGTTTTGCTGAACTCTCATTTCTGCCTACATCAGCCTGACTTGGATTGTTTTGCTTGCCAAAACCCTCCAGATACATAGCCTCTTTGAAATAAGCCCAAGGGCCAATTTCTTTTGGCCTCACCAGGCATGCCGCTTCCTGAAAGTGCTGACTTCATTTCTTAGGGGGATAGATAAAGATTTATTCAGATGATGGGATTTCAAGGAGCCTAAGTGCAGAGCAATGTGAAGGGCAGAGCTGGGCTCAAGAGGAGCATCCAAGGGCTTCAGAGCCTTCCCTGAAAGCCTGTCCTGCTTCCAAGAAGTGCGGTCTGAGGAGGCAGGTTGACGTAGAGCCTGAAAACTCAATATGGCCTCAAGTGACTTTCCCCTACAAAGTTATTTGCCTGTTAGAAATAAATTCATCTGAATATTGTATTCATTTTATTGCCAAGCTGGCAAAAATCCCGGCGAGAGAATGTACCACTGAGGGTGACCGTAGGTCACTATCTTTATAATAATATCCATTTTTAGAAGTCCCTTTGGAACTTTGAAAATACTCGAATAACACTAGTGACTTTGGAATCACCATAGAAGTGAAATATTCTACTTTGGCTTTGGGGATCAAGACTGTAGTTAATTAATTTCCTTCCCTCAGGCAGAGATCATGAATGCTATAACACCAGAGGCCATATTCAACTCCTGATTACCATATATTATTTCCAGTGATAACTGAAATTACAAATCTGTAGTGACAGATTCAAACCAAAATGTGTTTATGACTGCTCTGCCATCTGTGAAATATTCAGAATATTGAAAGAAGAGGCAGTCCAAAATAATTGATTCCATCTTTATTATTCTGCACTTTGTTATCTATCTTTAATTACTTTTCTTGAAATATGAGTTCTTGATACCAGTTAAATAAATATTCATTTTGTTTTGTTTCTTTTTGGAGAGGATCTTGATTCACCATGTTGGAAAATTTAATGTTGGTGAAATTATTAGTAGAGCTCAGAAAAAAAAAAAAAGCCCAGGTATTAGATAGGTGGGGTTAAATGGGACCCTTGGTTCAGCTACCTCAATATTTGAGGTCTGGCTAAGAAAGAATTCAGAGCGAAGACTCAAACTATAAGAGAAATTTCCTTTAGGAAATCACAGAGATAGAAGAAATGGGCTTTAGGAAACAAATTACAGAAGCAAAAGAAAGGGAGGTTAGGAGAAAGAGAAACTCTTCTTATTGTTAGCTGTGACCACATGAAAACTATCTCTCAAGTAGAATACATCATTGTGTGCTAAGTAAATTCATGTAATTTATGATGGGCATTTCTTTTTATAATACACTGCTCACAAAAATTAGGGGATCAGGGAATGTGCAGATACTATAATACTTTCAGCCTTTTGTATGGTGCATTTTCACCAATGAAATAAAAGTTGGTTTTGCATAATCCAACAACTTTCTTTGACTTGTCATATGCTTTTCTGTTGTTTTTGTTTAATAAAAATAATTAAATGCTTTTTTTATTGCTTCATATTCATTTTGAAATATCCCCTAATTTTTGTGAGCAGTATACTTTTGGGTTCTTTCTCTTGTTTGAAAGCATGTTTTGATTTGTTTGTTTGTTTCTTCTGATTTGTTTATCCTACCCTTTCTTTGTTTTCAATCTGCTGAGATTTACTAGTCTGAAAACCACACTCATCATTTTTCTTCCCTTTGCCCCATCATCCAAACTTATATTATTTTCCACCTCTTCTGGGCTTGAAAGTCATTTGGAGTTCTCTTGATTCTTAAAAATTCCTTATTATCTAGTCAGATTTTAAGAATTCTATATTGTGCATCTAAATTGCTTTTGCCCCTGCTCACTTCTTTCCATCAGCATTCCCAGCCTCTGGTAGCCTCATTTCCTCTTGCCTTAATTGTTATGATATGCTGATCTGGTCTCTCTGTTTCCAGAACCTTCCTTGTCAATTCCATTGTGCATATTAAAATTAGATTAATCATCAAGCAAAGCTGTGATTATGCAGCTTCCTGTGCTCAAATTCTTTTCTTTTTTTTTTTGATACTTCATTCATATCAAAACAAATACAAATTTCTTAACTTAGCACCTTGGTTTACCATCTCTACTCTCAGCCTTATTTCCTACTATTTCATAAAACACATCCTATGTTCCACCAAACCAGATAGAGCCATTTAATGGTGAGAGAGCAAATATACAGACAACAAATAGACCACACATAGAGATAGAATTCTGATGCACAGTGTACAGCAAGCGGTCCAGAAAACCAACCCATGATCTGTAGCCCAGGAAGCCAGCCTGCTATTTGTAAGTGAAATTTACCTACCATCTCTCGCAACCCTCCAGGAAGCCAAACAATTGTCTCTAAATGGCCAGGATTTTATTGATAACTGACAGCTTGTCTGATTTTTGTTCTAGGACCAATCAGAGAAAGCTAAATGTGCACACCTAATCAATCACATAGGATGCATTCTTCTAATTCGTGTGCCTACATTTCCCTGTGCCGATAGCTTTCAGTCAGGTGACACCTGGAGCCTTCTCTTTTTTTAAATTCTAAAGCTTTTCCATTCCTCCTGTCTTTGAGTCTTTGCCAAAACACAAGTGACAATGTCTGACTCCTTTGCTACAGGAAACTCCAAGTAAGTAAACTAGACCTGTTTTCATTTCGTTGGTTTTTATTTAATCTGCAGTGGCTGTTTAAATTTAAATGAATTAAAAATATATACAATCAAAAGTTAAGTCCTTCAGTAGCACTAGCCAAATTTCAAGGACTCAGGAGCCTTGGTAGCTAGTGGCTACCATATTGAGCAGTGTAGATATGGGACATTTCCATCATCTCACACAGTTTTTTGGACAACTCTATACATTTTCCCACTCAATATCCTCCTCCTTCTGCTTGATTGCCTTCCTCACACATTTTCACCTTTCAAACCCCTACCTAATTTTCATGACTTGCTTTGTACTTCCTTCAGGAAGCCTCCATTGATACCTCTATTTAGCCATTACCTCTCGTTTCATAGATTATACCTTCCTTGTGTCACTTATCATAGTTTCTCTTTTACTTCCATGATCTTGTTTACCCTGTCATTTTGTAGATTCCTTGACCTTAGTAATTACTTTACCTTGCAGGATCTCATGCTCCTTAAGAATAGTCCCTTAACAACTTCTTTTAAAAACTTAAATGTGATTTGGGGAAAATAAGAATCAGATTAAATTACTTTAAGAAGCCATGAATGAAAGATGGGATTGAATTTTATATTTTTTATTTGGGGCATAGAATGTATAAAGAGTGTTGCACATGACTTTGTTCTTCCCTTCCCGACTCTGCATCTGCTATCTTCCAGACAGCTTCATTTAACATCAGTAACATTAGGAGAATGTTTATAAAGTTGCCGGGGACTATTCCAGAGTCTCCCCTTGCTGTTTCTCAGAAGTAGCATGGGCATTCAGAAGTTCTTTCACAGAGCAGTGACTGGGGAGGAAGCTGCAGGTCAAAGGCTCCTAAAACACATTTAGAATGGCTCGTTTTTAATAATGTTTTTAACACACCTGGCAGATTCATGCCTCTATGTTTTGCTCATGTTCTCCCCTTGCCTGGGCTATGACTTCAAGATTTTCCTCCCTTATACCACCTCTGTTCCTGGTGAACTTCCTTCAAATGTCAAGTTAAACATCACAATGTTTATAAAGTTATTCTGATCTCACCGAGTGAAGTCACTCTTTTCTCTGGCTATTTATCAATAGGTGTTTGTACATCTCTTTATTCTCACAGTGTGGTTGTTGAACACAAACACTGACCACTAATGTAACTAGGAAAATATATGCACTGCCGGTAGAATAAATTAAACCAGTTTTATTTCCTTTTTTAGGGGTTGTTGTTGCTGTTGTAGTTGGACTTCAGAAGGAAAGCTGCTACAACTCAGGGGGAGATGTCTACTGTTTTTCTCCGTTTACCACCTACCTAAACCCAAATGTCGTGAGCTCATTATTTCATAGAGCAAAGCAAGCAACTCCTCTCTGCACTTTGTACACTGCAGAACTTGTGTCAGAAAGAACACATTTGGCATTCACTGAGTGCCTGAGACTAGGAAATTTGGAAGGAAAAGAAATTGACCAGATTCCTGGGACTTAATTATTTGTCAGAGTCTTATGGGATGGATATCTTGGAATAGGGGGGCGGGTGGGACTGTAATGCTAGGTCATTAACTGGGGGTGAAATGTCAAGGGGAACAGAGAAAGAAGAAGCTGAATTGGAGAAGAAAATGACCCATTCATGTAGGGTACCTTTGAAAGGACAAGGCTGAGAAGCCTCTTCCTTTTACGAGTTTAAGAGGATGAGGAACCTATAGGTATAATAATCGATTCCCACCTATCACCATCTCTACCCTACTCTGTCAGGGTTCGGAAAGATTTTTCTGAACTCATTAACAGATAACCATCTAAGTCTTTATTATTGTTTAGTTGTATCTGGGCAAGACAGCATTGGGAATGGGTCAGGGTCCTGCTCTGATGTTCATCAAATATAGGTCCACACCCTCACCACACAAGCAGTCAGCTGGAGAAATGATAAAATTCTCCTTCTGTTTCCAACATCAGAGGGTGCTAACAAATGGGATAATCACTTGCTTTGAGTAATTATTAGAGTTACAATAATTATTCATTTATTCATTCCACAATATTTGAAATAGATTTTGGAAGAACTAAACCTGAGCAACTTGAAAGCAAGCACCAGATCTTCTTTCTCTTTGTATTGTAGATGAGCAGAAGTTGCTGCCACAGAGTGTCTCTTTCGCAGAAGAATCACTTTAGGCTGATTATTTCTAATGCATAAGTTTTTCTTTTTTACCTCCCCCTATACTGCCTAAAAGAATTTAGATAAAGAGCCTGAACCAGGGAAAGATCTATCAGCAGAGAACTGCTTTCCACAGCAGAAAGACTTCTCTGCATGTCATGGCCAACATTTGTTTACCAGACATTTACTCTTCTCAGGTGCCCTGTGAATTGTCTTTTTACCCTTTGAAGTCTGAACCTGTGATCCAATTCTTAGCTCAGAATAGCAGGTAAGCTCCAACTGCCTGACTATCTGAAAGCCTCTTATCTTTGGGGTTTCCATATTTATAAAATTAAGTGTTTTTTTTTTCTCCTGTTACTCTGTCTTAGGTTGATTTCATTATTAGACCAGTCACAGAACCTAGAAAGGTAGGAGTAAAAATTTTCCTTGCACGCAGTGGGCACAACTGACAGGATAAGCTTTCCTGGCTGAGCACTGTGTACCCCTGGCCGCACAGCTCAGAGGTCCCAGGATCTCTGACAGCACCAGCAGAAAATAAGAATTCTTACTACTTCAGTCTACTGAACATCTACTTGCAGGGACCAGTTAGAATGAGAGGGGTGAGAGTTATTTTTAAAGTTTAGTTTAGCAGGAGAAAATATTTGTGAAGCTAGCTACCTGGGTATAGTTACTCCAGTAAAGATTTGTCATGAGTACGGTTGTTGCCTATTGATTCTTTTTTTCCAAGAGATGGTCATGTTTTCTTCTGTGCTTGTATTTTGTATTATTTATCATAAGGAGGAAGAAATATAGGGTAGAACATAGAAATAGGTCCTGTAAGCCTGGTTATTTTGAGGCAGCCTCGCAGTTATCACTAGGCTAGCATCTATTGAGACAAATATTGCTGTGGGTCAATCTTATAAAAACCAAGTGAAGTTTCTTTTTCATTTTGTTCTGTGTCCTGAGAACCGGTCTCTGTGACCAAGAAGAATATTTTTTGTGGCCTTTGCTATTGTAGGGTACACATATTAGGGTGCATCCGCTGGCCATTTGAATAGACCAGGATTCTGAGACATGAAATCACAAGCAACATTCTTTTTGCCTGCTCTCAGGGGTCCAGTCTATGAGGGGCTTTTGCCATCTCAACTTTCTTTGTCTTGTTAGTGCTGGAAAAGTCTCATCCCAGTAACTCCTGCCTTGCATCACAGAATACAGGTCAATGGCCGGAAGCACCTATGTTCTTGTGAAAAATGGGAGACATTATTTGCATGACACCATTCTTAGTCTCTATGACAACAATGGTCATGCTTTCTTAGACTAACTCTGTGAGTGAGCATTCTGGGTTTGTGAGAGTTGTGCCCTTTATTGGGCTTCCACCCACATCTTTTGTTAAGCCTTATTGATTTGAGTAACTATTGAAATTTATATATGATTCTACTCATCAATAGCCAGATAATATATCCTTAGAATTATTTATATTTAAAAGAAAATTTTAAGAAAATTTTCATTCCAAGCAATTGTATTATTGGTATCTATGGATAGAATCTATGAATAATGGGCACAAAGAAATATCACTACTAGCTTTAGGGATTTCCCTAATAAGATAAAACAACAAAAAATTAGAACAAAATTAAACTTCATAGTCAATGGAAACCCCCCTTTTTAAAATCTAGCCCCTGGTTTTGAGAATGCTTGTCAGAAACAAGCTCATCCAATACAGACAGGGTGAATTCATGGCTCTGTAGGTCTTAGCTGTGTCTCCATGGCCAGCTTGGTCTTATTTCACCATCCCCAAGGTAATATCTAATCACCCAGGCCTGCCTTAGCAAGAATTCTCTTAGGTCAGCTCAGCAAGAACTATCCTACTTTCTTAGTGGTTTTCCATCTACTGCCCCTCCACACCCCCAGTTCCCCTTTTGGTTATAAAAATGTCTGCTTTTTCTTATATTCTACTTGAACCCAATCACTCTCTCATACTGTAAAACCCCATTGCAGCAGTTTCCTATACCTATCACAGTGACCCGGAATCAAAACTGCCTGACCATTCTTTAACATGTATCATAAATAATTGTTTCTCTTTTTTTCTTTCCTTTTATTTATTTTTTAAGTGAGAGGAAGGAGATATAAAGATTCCCACATGCACCCTGACTGGGGTTTACCCAGTAAACCCCATCTAGGGCTGATGCTCTGCCCATCTGGGACCATGCTCGCAACCAAACTATTTTTAGCACCTGAGGCAGAGGCTACACAGAGCCATTCTTAATGTCCAAGGCCAATGCACTTAAACCAATTGTGCCATGGCTACAGGAAGGAAAGAGAGAGAGAAGGGGAGAGGAGGAGGAAAGGAGAAGCAGATGGTTGCTTTTCTTGTGTGCTCTGAATGGGAATCAAACCTGGGACATCTACATGCTGGACCAATGCTCTACTACTGAGCCAACTGGCCAGGGATGAATAATTTTTTCTTAAACATATTTTATATATTTCTCAGAGACAGCCATGTTTTATCAATTTGTTATAGGTAATTTTTTCTCCCACCTTTCCTTGAAAAATGTATATATATAATAAGATAAACTTTTATTACTACTCATAGAGAGGATTATAATTTGAGATATTTGTTACTTATATCTGGTGTAGCTGGTAAAGGAACTGGGTGATAGAAAGGTAAATTAGCCTGACCAGGCAGTGGCGCAGTGGATAGAGCATTGGACTGGGATGCGGAAGACCCAGGTTTGAGACCCTGAGCTTGCCAGCTTGAGCGTGGGCCCATCTGGCTTGAGCAAAAGCTCGCCAGCTTGGACCCAAGGTCGCTGGCTCCAGTAAGGGCTTTCTCGGTCTGCTGAAGACCCGCGGTCAAGACACATGTGAGAAAGCAATCAATGAACAACTAAGGTGTTGCGACGGCAATGAAAAACTAATGATTGATGCTTCTCCTCTCTCTCCATTCCTGTCTGTCTGTCCCTATCTATCCCTCTTTCTGACTCTCTCTCTGTCCCTGTTAAAAAAAAAAAAGTAAATAAGGTAAATTAGTCTGTTCTTTGGACACTAAAGTCTATAAAGTCTATAAGAAGGAACACAAAGATGTCTATTCAAGTTTACCTATGTGGAAATGTAGATCAAGATGGAGCGACAGAATGTTAATTGCTTCAACTAAAATGACACATCCACTTCAGTATAATATGGACTGGCATCTTCATCTTATAAGCCTGGGTTAAAGAATCTCAAGGGGATAACTTTTCACACAGTATAAATTTAATTTTTTTAACTGTAGATGGAAGTGTTGGAAGCCTATGAACTTTTATGATTGCATTATCATGTAAGTAAGTTTATTTTCAAATTGCTGTTTGTTTATGATTACAAAAATAATCATTTGTTCAAGCCTCTTCTGATTCTTCAGCTGTTTTTAGCATTAAAGCATACTGATGTTTGGAATTGAGACTTTTCTGTCTCATGGTTGGTCATCTGTCCTCAGACAAACCCTAAGTACATCAGGGAAATTCTCCTAGTAAACACAAGTAACTCAGGTGCAAAATCATTTTGAAAGAAGCTCCTTCTCCATAATCTTTGGAACACAAATGCTGAAAAATGTCTGACTATAAAGAGCACAGTGAGCAACCTTGTTCTTTATGTAGTTTGGTGCCTGCCTTTGTGATAGTAAATCAGAGTGCATGGCTTCAAAGCTGTCACATCCTTGTGCTGAAGAGGCAATGTGGCTCTTAAGAGTTTCTGTGTGTCTGTGAATTGCATTGGAGGCTTATTCATGTCACCTTACCAGGTCTCCAAATTACAGATTCAACAGGGAAAAGTAAACCCAGTAGGGAATGCTTTTTCTGGTGCCGTTATTCTTAGAAGTATAACTGAGAGACAAGGGTTATATTCAAGTGTGCCCATTATCTTTAAAGGTAGCCTCAGGAAGGTGTACATTTTAATTATCTCCCTGCATTAGAGCTGGCCTTCTGCTGGTGTAGTCGTTTTCACAGCTGGCTCCTGTGTGATGACTGAAATGCTAGGAGATGGTGTGACAGTCACAACCCCCGAGAACAGATCCGTGACCTTTGTCTCATTAGCAGCCTGACACTACCAGTCGTAGAAAAGCCTGCCTTTGACTCTGGTGGCACAGACATGGCTGTGACAAGGGCAGTGCCTCCTTGGTATTGCTCTAAGGTAAAGCCTTGGTTCCCTTTGAAATGCTTTATCAATGCAGGCATACAAACTTAAGGCATCTTTTATTACCTGTCTTTATACCTCTCTGTACCTCGTTCTCTCTTAATTAAAATGTCAAAATGCTCAAGTTACCCACTAATCTAAAGTAAATGCAGGCAACTTTGCCATCTTTATTGCCTTAATTGAACATTATGCATCAAATGTTCACAGAGGTACCCTGAAATTTAATATCTAGAACTTTACATTATTTTCATTTAAAAATTTTTAACTGTTTATGTAAAATAAATTTTTGATATATGTGAAATGGTATGAAGAATTTCAGAGTACCTTCATGCAGCTTCCCCA
The DNA here is from genome assembly GCA_037038555.1 of Rhynchonycteris naso. Lineage (NCBI taxonomy): Eukaryota > Metazoa > Chordata > Mammalia > Chiroptera > Emballonuridae > Rhynchonycteris > Rhynchonycteris naso. The sequence continues at coordinate 110,279,334 of CM072998.1, read as the reverse complement.
AATGTCAATATTTTACATAATCTTAGTGTAATGTTCAAAGGCAGGAAATTAACATAGATTACTATTAACTAATCTACAGACCTAATTAAATTTTTTTCCAGTTGTCTCACTAATATCCTTTTTCTGATCTAGGATTATACATGGCTTTTAATTTTTCAGACTCTTTAGTCTTCTTTAACCTGGGACAATTTCTCAGTCTTTATCTTTCACATTTTTGTAGAATACCAGTCATTTGTTTTATATAATATACCACAGTTTGAGGTTGTCTAAATTTCTTCATAATCAAATTCAGATTATGCACATTTGGCAAGAATATCACAATTGTGATATTGAGTTCTTCCCAGTGCATCTCATCCAGGGGTGCATGACGTTGCTATGTCATAACGTTAACTCTGACCACTTGGTCAAGGTGATGTCTGCCACTGTAAACTTACTATTTTTCCCTTTGAAATGAAAAGGTGTGTTGTGAAAAGATACTTCAAGTTTATACAAACATCATACTTGCTTTTATCTTCATATTTTTGCAGCTAAAATGTGTTGTGGATAAACAACATCAAAGAACTAAATAAATGAAGAGATTTACATGTTCATGGATAAGTAGACTCAACATTTTCAAGATAATAATTCTTCTGAACTTGATTTATGGAGTCAATCTTACTTAAAATACAAGAAAGTTGATTTATAAATATTGAAAAACTAATTCTAAACTTTATATGGAGAGGCAAAAGACCCAGAATAGTCAATACTATAATGAAGGAGAAGATCTAAATTGGAGGACTAACACTATATGACTTCAAGACTTATTGCAGGCAACTTTGCCATCTTTATTACTGTCTTTTAAAGAGACAGTAATCAAGACAGTGTGGTATTGACAAAAGAATAGACAATAGATCAATAGAACAGAATAGAAAGCCCAGAAGTAGACCCACATAAATGTAGTCAGGGGAGCACTTGTATTGTCAACAATTTTCAACAAATAGTTCTAGAAACACATTCACATTTTTAAAAAATATCTAGGGATAAACATTACACCTGTTCTAAAATTTAACTCAAAATGGATCATGAACCTAAATGTAGAACACAAACTAGAACGCCTAGAACAGTGGTTCTCAAAGTGTGTGCCAGGGCACACTGGTGTGCCCTAGAAGATTTCCAGGTGTGCCCTATGGTATTCCAGAGAAATATGTGCCTGTTGTGGACCAAATAACCAATGGGGTTTTTGAAGTTTAGATTTTTGGGGGACAGAGGTGTGGTGAATTGGCTGTAAACTGACAGTCTGTCTGCCCAACCCCCTACCTCACTTGCTTGATTAGGTTGCAAAAGACTGTTAAGCTGTGGTGCTGGATTGTTTATACTACCCCCCCACCCATGTTCCCCGGAAAGACTGGAGGCAAGTTTCTTTCATCCTTTGTTTGGTGTAAAGTTAAGATGATATGTGTGGTGGGGGTTTTCTGCACTCAACACAAGAGCAAAAGAGAGGAATTCTTCAATGTATTGACGAGGAAATGAGAGTTTGCCTTTCAAATATATGCACAAACATTGAAGAAATCTCTAGGATGCATCAGGCTCATGTTTCTCATAAACACAAGAATGAAAACACTTAACACATTCACGCTGGGACCTGCTGAATTTACTAAATCTTACTAAGAATGTATGTATATATATATATATATATATATATATATATATATATATATATATATATATATATATGCCTGGAGAGAAACAAAGAAACACAACAGGATATTAAAAATGTCATATTTTTACAGTGGCAATATGGATAAATTTTGTCTTCCTTTCACTTTTTAAATTCCCATACTTTCTACAACAAGTATGAATATCTTTTCATAATGAAACATAATGGCTAAACAAAGATAAATACACACACACACACTAAAAATGTTTTTTTAAAGAGATTTTAAACAATAAAAGCAACTACTGAATTATGTGGAACCTAAAATTCCCATTATAATCCCATTTCTGGTTAAAAACAGTCTTAAGAAAAGTCCCATGTTAAAATATAAAATATTACATAGTAGAAGATTAGATTACTCATTGTTAACCCCCATTATATATATATGATTTTTAGCTGGCTGTCTGCAGAGATCATGAATTTAAGAGTATGGATTATGCCAGAGAACGGGCCCAGGGGGCACAGCTACCAGGTAAATGCCTGGAAGAAAGTGACACGGAAGAGGTTTTCAAGGTAGGAAAGGTAGGAAGGGTTAAAGAGAACGAGGCAGGAAAAATAGCCAAAGCAAACTTGCTTTAAGTTTGCCCACATCCTATGCTGCAGCCAACACGCTTGTTCATACATCTTTGTGCAAATATCTGATTGTTTCATCAGAATAAATCTCTGGAAGTAGAAATACTATTATCAAAGGTCACAGATAATCAAAGACTTTTGATAGCCTGATTTCAGACATACCATAGGTAGACAGCACTGTGTGCTCTGCACCAGACTGAAAGCACCTGGTCATCAAGAACTTCTGAGAGACGTTACACAAAAAATGAAAGCCAGTCACTAATGAGGACCTTTGCTGACTTTTCTGGAAAAGACCAACTGGGTTCTTCTCTGGAAAACCTTTGAATTTTTAAGAGGACCTAAAGAGTTGTACAGAAAGCGATTTTTGAAGCCACTTATTCAGAGGAACGGCTGATGCCACCTTAACATGAAGGTGAACAGAGCCATCACCAGGGCTCAAACTGCCTGCATCAGGCCTCAGCCTGCGCCAGTCAGACCTCTCTGTTTACAGCAGTCAAACACAGCTGTCCAGGAGGGATTGAATTAACTGGAGCCCTGGAAGGCTGACAGCTTTAATTGTCATTAATAGACCTCTTTCCTAAACTCCCTAATATCTTGTGTAGACTGTGATTGTCAAGGGTACCATGAGTTAATCTAATTTAAATTGATGCCCAATTTGGTCAGGATAGAAGAATTACTGGTGGCAATTGTGGAACAACATTGGGTAAAATTCCTTTCATCCATTGGTTATGAAAGCATTTGAATTTAATCCTTACCATACAGCCCATTTGGAATCCCTAAATTAAAGCTGTAACTCTCAGAAAGAATTTGAAGTTCTCTTTGTTTTCCCCTGAAGGTTTTAAGAGGCAGTAATCAATTAATAAATTAGATCATTGGTAAAATAATTTTTTTAAAAAAAAACAACTGGATTTTAATAGGCTCATATCTCAACATTGGCTTAGTGTGTAGGATGAAAAGATGCTGGTTATTGTATGACCTCTGGGAGATGTGTGATGATGGAGGGGAAAGAAGTGATAATCCTTGAGCCATTTATGCTCAGAAGATTGTTTTCAGTAGCCACATAAATGATCCCTGTAGCGCTTTCCTTTTGGGGGGACACTTGGAGACTAGTATAATAGCCAGGCAGTGTGAGACGGATCTATATTTGCTGCACTAGTCTTTTTGTTGATATTTCTGTCTTCCCTCCTTCTCTATAAGATCATTCTTGTCTATTAAAAAAAAAAAAGTCCAGATATATATCCTCCACACAAGGTATCCTGATGCTTTTCCTGAGTTCTATTCCATAACAGATGCCAAGGCTCACTGTATATTGAGCAACTCTCGTTAAACCTTCATAAGAGGTCAAGTCCTGCACAAAAAATGAGTGATGTCTCTCTGAGACCTATTCAGGGGTTACATTTTTTTTTATTGCCAAGGATCTGAAAACAGGTTCAGTGTAAATATGAGTCCAAACAGGAGAACCTACAGTGTACTCCGAGCCTTGGCCTGTAGTTTGTCCCTTCAGACTCTAAATAAATGTAGCACTTTGGCCATGTCAGAAGTTGATTATGTCTCAAATTCCAGACACACATGTCTTTACCCAGAAATTCTTAGATATATTAGTTCCACTGGAAAAGTCACTGTCAGAGTGGGAAAATTTTTGAGAATTGAGGTAGTGGTACAGTCCCCAAAAGCTATGGTTAATAAACCATCCTGGGTTATAAGAAGAAGGGTGGTGAGGGAAAGAAAATCCAATAGGGCATACCTAATATGAAAGAACTGTTAAGTTGCTAGATGGTAGTTTATATGTATGGATACATTTGATTTTTTATTGATCTAGTTCTGAATGGGCTTTACTACAAGCTTATTCACAGAGTGGCAATTGTGATTTAAATATAAGGCCAATGGAATTTGCTGTGATAAAATTTCTTGCTCTCCTATTGGCTGGTGGATAACAGGCTAATCTATAAAAGAACACATTTTCCTTGACTGGATTGGTTAGACTGTTAGAGCAATTATCAAGGAAACGCAAAGGTTGCAGGTTGATCCCCAGTCAGGGCACACACAGGAACACATCAATGCTTTTGTCATTCTCTCTCTCTCTCTCTCTCTCTCTCTCTCTCTCCTCCTTCCTCTCTCTAAAATCAATCAATAAATTAAAAAAAATTATAAAGGGAGCACATTTATTTTTACTTATGTAAATAGATCACAAAGAAGATGATGTAAATCAGCAATAATTAAACATTTATTAAACTTCTGAAGAAAAACTCTTGGTATTTCCCTGTGGTTGGGAAAGATATCCTGGTTCCTTTTCCTGGGGTTCAAAGGCAAAGGCCATGAGCCGAAGTTCTTCGCTCACTTGAAGGAAATTGCCTTGACAGTGCATGAGAGAGATGAGAGCGCTGAGATAATTGGGTTCAAAGCAAGCATTTGCAGAATGGAGACAGGAAGCCTTTTGTGCAGATTAAAAATGTGTAAATGAATGATTGGGTTAAAGGCTGCATCTGAGAAAAGATACAAATGGGGACCATAATTTACTTAGAGCATAAGAGAGAGAGAGAGAATATTTGAATATTCATTTGGTAAACACAACTAATTTCTGCGATCATAGCTGAACATTTGGGATTCGCACATGTGCGGCCACAGACACAATGGCTGAAGCCCTGCATGTATCCCTTAGCCCACTCTAAAGGTCACCTGTAGCCATGGTGAGCCATTCCCAATCATTCTGAGGATTCTCTCTCAAACATCTGGATCTTTCTGTGGCAGGAAGCTCTCTGGCCACAAGACTGTACCTTGCCTATGTACCGTGCAGGCCAGAGGCTCTGGGGAGTCAAGGAGACTTCCAAGAGTGAGGGACTTGAATTGGTGGGCAAGTGTTCCTTGGTGGGACAGTATTAGGATATGAAGTGCAGTGTTTCATACGGTCCCCAGCTGGAGTGAAGCCCTGCGGCTCACCCACCCACCCTGTTAGCCTGCTCACTAAATCATCCTTCTTTTGCTTTCCTCCCTTCCTTATCTGGCTTCCCTGGAACTACACTCTGTTTCTTGGGATCACTTCCCAGATGAACTACTTGTATCTACATTTTTTTTCTCAGGCTTTGCTTTGGGGAGAATCCAAATTAAGATATATGCTGAACAGATGTTTGACGGAGAAAGACCGGGGAACATTTTCACTAAAAAGTATTGATCTTGCTTGATTTACATTCAGAAGAGTTTAGATGAATTGGGAGCATTTTGACTGAAGGGAGTGAGCAGTCAGGGAGAGTAATATCTGAGGGCAAGAGCAAAATTTACTTCCCAGTTGATCATGATGAGTGTGTGTGATTCAGAGGTTGCAAAGGGATGAAGTTCTTAGCTTTGGGGATGGGCACAAACTTTGCATTATCTATAGTGACTGACAATGGAAATAGGAAGAAAAGATTGGGGGAGATCCCACAAGAAATAGTTATGTTTACCACGCCAAGTCCTTAAAATTTTAAAGTCTTTTTCCTCAACTTGCTATATCATTGTATTCTTTCTAATAAAATTAGTGGTAAAAATATTTACATGCTACAATTTCCCCTTCTCTATAGAAAAACACCAAGATGGGGGAAATGAAGAAAAGGAGGCCCCAATGTTCTTGGGGGTTAATGGCCCCAAGATGTAATGTGTGTGTTTTCTGCTTGCTTCAAACCCCTTAAGTAACAAACAAAAATGCTCATTACCTGCCATATATGTAGGTCCAGTTGACAAAGACACGTTAGGAATGTTTCTTCTTTTAAGTATTTCAATTTTATTGAATACTTTTGGTATTTAATGATCTTCATTAACCTAGGTGGTTTTGGAAGCTGATGATATGGTTTGTTTCTTAAATCCTATTTTTGTGGTTTCTTTTAATATTTATTTTATTTTATTCATTTTAGAGAGGAGACATAGAGTGAGAGAGAGAGAAAGAGAGAAAGGGGGGAGGAGCTGGAAACATCAACTCCCATATGTGCCTTGAACCAGACCAGTGCAGGGTTTTGAACTGGCGACCTGAGTGTTCCCAGGTCAACGCTTTATCCACTGCGCCACCACAGGTCAGGCTTAAATCCTATTTTGAAACTCTTGTCCTACTTAGGCTTTTTATCCACTTATGGTTCTAGTTTGGCTTAATAAGGAGGGTAACTTTCTGGAGTCATCTCTGTGAATTCATAGCCCATAGGGTCCTGGTCTCCTTTCAAGGTTATGAGCAGTTAGGTGATGATAGGGTGACAGCTATCAAATGGAAGCGATTTTCCCAAGCAGCCGCCCTCACCATCTGATGTGTGAAATACTTCCCAGATTCCACAGCTGAGGCATTGCTAATTGTTAAATTTGCATTAAGATTGCAAGCTCTGGCAAGCCTGAAATTCACGTTGGCTCATTTCCTCAACTTCATTCCACAAATAGTATCTTCAGCCCCAAATGCTGAGGCTGTAGGGAAAAAGATCCTGAGTAGAGTAATGCATAGCTTTGGATTTTTTTTCTTACTGTGGAAAGATGCTTTTGATAGAAGCAAAAGGAATTCTAAAAATTAGAAAATGTTTCCTTAGCAATCCCTTTTTATGTGTCATTGTATAACCAAAGTACTTCACATTCTGTGGGGGAGGGACTGAGTTTTGCACATCAGGGCAATATGGGCAGAAGGAGGATTCATTCTTTTGGGGAATTTTGATCAGTTCCATCCAGCTTCTTTAGGTTCCAGAAGCAACTCAGAGATAGTGGCCACGTGGGAGGTAGATCTATGTTTAAATTGAAGCTGATTCAGTAATATGTTCAAGCCATTCTTCAGAATTCATCACGTGGTGTTAGCAAAAAATAATCTCAAAGGTAAATTGTTGGTCAAATAAGTTTGTAAAATACGATTTTTATGTTTGCTCGCTTATAGTTTGCACTGGGGGCTGGGCAGCACCAGGTGTATGTAGTTGGTGAAGTTGCAAATATCCTTCCTGCTTGGAAAGAGCCATTGTTTTTCTAATGTTTGCTGGAGGAGAGGTTTTCCTGCCAAAAAGTTTTGAAAAGGGAGAGAAGAAGAGGCAGAAAGAAGCCATGTTTATAGAGAGGAGCATAAGGAGGGCAGAGAATGCCGAATGCTGAGAAAGAAACCATGTGGACAGGGAAAGAGGTGTGCAGATGGGTAACCATAGCTGAGAGCTTTGCGAGCTCTGCTAAGACTGGTGGGGCCTTTGATTCTAGGAGAAACCGAAAAAGTTTCTCCTGGTTGTGAAACCGCAGAATGTGTCAGTGGCTTTGGGAGACCTGTGTGTTTGCTCAATGGCCGGTGCGAGACTTTAATATAGGATGGCCCACCATTTTTTTGGCTCCACTGTTTCTTTACCATCTGTCTGAATTCAATGAGAACCTGCATGTACATGGCTGTGGTGGTGGTGGATGCTGGCCTTAAATAAATGAACATTTTTTTTAGGGTGGGGATTTTTTGATTGTGTGGCCAGTAATCGCCGCCATCATGGCCATTTACATGCAGGGTCTCATTGAATTTGGGCAGATGGTAAAGAAACAGTGGAGCCAAAAACTGTTGGGCCATTCCTTTATTAAAGTCTCACACTGGCCAATGAGCAACACACAGGGAAAACACTTCCCATTCACTCATTCAGAGCTCCAAAAGCCCTGACACTTCTCCGATTTCACAACCAGGAGAATCTTCTCCAGTTTCTCCTAGAATCAAAGGCCCCACCAGTCTCAGCAGAGCTTGCAAAGCCCCTCAGCTCTGGTTCCCCATCTGCACACCTTCTCTTTCCCTGCCAACATGGCTTCTCCTTCAGCACTCTGCATTCTCTCTCTTTCACTCCAAATATGGCTTCTTTCTGCCTACTCTCTTTCTACTCCTTTTCAAAACTATCTGGTGCAAAAACCTCTCCTCCAACAAACATTAGCAAAACAATGGCCCTTCCCAAGCAGAAAGGTAATCTGCAATTTCACAGACCACATATACCTGGTGCTGCCCAGCCCCCATTGCACACTATAAGTGAGCAAACAAAAATCATATTTTACAAACTTATTTGGCCAACATTGATGCTGGAAGAAAATACATCAAATGACCATACTTCCGTGAATTATAAAGAGCTAATTAATGGGTCATGATTTGCCGTATTTTTTGCTCCATAAGACTAACTTTTTTTTCCTCTAAAGTGGAGGGGAAAATGCCCGTGTGTCTTATGGAGAAAAAAATAGGTTATTTCATTAAATATTTTAACACACCATTTGGTTCAGATTATTTATTTTTTCTTATTTTCCTCCTTAAAACCCTAGGTGTGTCTTATGGAACAAAAAATATGGTAAATGGTATGATATTTTTCTTCCTATAATTTTTTTATTAGTTCATATCCTTTGCTAACCCATGTACAATTACTTGTCTTCCCGTTTGTTGAAGCAACAGGTCAGACATTTGCCTCAGTAATGTCTGTCAAAGTGGTCTGCTGTAAAAACTCCAGCACCATGTTCATTTGAAGGGCACTCCAATGAAGGAGACTGATTTTGCTATTCTCCTCCACTTTGTGGTATTTCAGGACAGCCATTCTACCCTTCTTTCTCTTATGCTTCTTCTTTGTGAGAGTGATGTGAGACTTCTTTCTCTTTGCGTTACTACCAAGTCTCAACACAAGATGCAGTAGACTCCTTTTGAATGTTGTAGTCAGACAAACTATATCCATCTTACAGTTGCCTGCTAGCAAAGCTCAGTCATTGTTGATTAGGGGGAATTATTTCCCTATCCAGCATTTTGGCCTTGACATTTTTCATTGTTTCTGAGGGTTCAACCTTGTTGGTCAAATAAGTTTGTAAATATGATGTATATGTTTGCTCGCTTATAGTTTGCATTGGGGGCTAGGCAATGTCAGATATAGTGGTCTGTGAGGTTGTAGGTTGCTTTCCTGATTGAGAGGGGCCATTGTCTTGCTAATGTTTACTGGAAGAGAAATTCAGTCCCCACCACCAAGAGGTGCAGGGGGATTTCTTTTTTTCTCCTCCCTGATCCCTTACCCTTCATGGGAAAAGCAGCTTTTCCTCGGGGGCAGCCACAGCCTTCTGTTCAAGTAATGGAACACTCTGTGGTTCAGCCCTATACCCAGTCAGAGCTGATGGAGTTGGGGGCACAATTTAGGCAGAAACTTACTGATTTATCCTGGTTACTACAATTATGGGACATAGGGGTGGATGGCATCATACTCTCCAGAACAGAGATGGAGAAATTGGCCGCCATTACTATATACTCCGCCTTGAGGCAGCATCTTCAGAATTGACATGACAAACCAGGAGACCATACCCTATTAGAATGGGTGATGGCCACCATTCGTATGGTCTGGCAGAATGCTGGAGAATTGCCAGGGGCAATAAGTCTGTGGCAGTGCTACAGTGAGTTAGTAAAGGTCTTTCAGGAATTAGGTATAAAGAATGCTGCTTTCAACCCAGGGTCCTGTGGGTCAGAAGAGGAAGTGTTTATGGCAAAAATGAGGGACTTTATCCTTGCTAGCACCCCGTCAGCCCTTTTTGGGTCACTTGTGGCTATCTTGGGCCCCTATATGGGGCAGCCCATTGTAAAGCCAGTAGTCAAGGCCACCATCACAGCTGCCTGACCCGTGCAGGTTCACATTAGATTCGAACAGTCAGTAGTAAAACACCGGAGCCAAGAACTGGTGAGCCATCAACTTTAATTCTAGCTTGCACCCGGCGGGCAAGCAAAAACACACATTGGGCTCCAAAACCCACTCATTCAGTGCTCACAAAGCTACTGACTTATCTGAGTTTCCTAGAATCAAAGGCTTCTAGCTCACCAGACTTATTCACCTCTGTTTCCTATCTCCTCCTGCACAAACTCTTCCTCAGCACTCTGCCATCTTGGCTACTTCCTCTCCTCCATGTGGCCTTAATCTGCTCTCCTCTCTAATACCTCAGAAGACAAGAGAGAGAACTCAAGCTACTGGTCTCTCCCACTTTATACCGTAGAATCAAAACCTTTAATCCAATTATACAAACAAGAAAGTCTCTAATACAAAGCCACTCATCTGAGGCACAATGAAATTCATCATGAGAGTGCACCACCCTACATCATCCAATCAGTCAAGGATGTGGAGAAGAGCTTACTCTTAAAACTAAACCTTAGGCTATAATGACCTGGCCTGCCCACAGTCTGTTCCAGAACACACATTAATATCAACGAACTTCCATGTGGGCAGCGCCATCTTTAACAAAGTGAGCATAATATATTTTATCTGCCCAACACCCATCAATATGGTTACACAGATGGTAGCAGATTTGGGAGAGCTGGAGGCCACTTGGGATCATAAAGCAGTGAGGGCTGCTCCCCATGTTGCTCCCCCAACTAACAAGGAAAATGGGCCTGTAAAGGTTACCTGAACACAGATGTGGGTAGATTTGATTGTGGCTGGAGCAGATAAGGAGAAATTAGATGGCCAGTTTAATAAAATTCTCTTGGAGCTTTGGCAGCAGCTTAAAGCAAAACAGAAGTTCCAGCCACTGAGAAGAAAGGCCCCAGCATCTACCAATAAAATGTTTGGTGTGCGGGCAGCTCGGTTACAAGATTATATGATAGAGACAGCGGAGGAAGAGGAGAACTCCCAAGACCCATTGTACCAGTTTGAATAGGAAAAGTGCCGAGGGACCCGTCTGACGGTGATGGGCGGAGACCGGAGGCCACATGTGGAACTGGCTATCCACTGGTCCCCTTCCAATGCACAATGAGTGTTGGCCTTGGTGGATACAGGTGCAGAATGTTCCCTCCTCTATGGGAACCCAGAGCGGTTTGCTGGGACCACAGTGGCCATTGACGGCTATGGGGGCCATTCTGTTCAAGTGAAGTGAAGCTAATAAGTATTCCATTGGGGACAGAAAGACTGCCTCCTAAGCCATATAAGGTATATGTATCTCCTATTCCTTAATATATTTTAGGGGTAGAGGTCTTGCAAGGACTGCAGTTGCAAACTACAGTCGGGGAGTTCTGGCTGCAGATCAGGGTTGTGAAGGCAGTGTTGTGGGGACATGCACCGCATTCTCCTTTGCTATTACCCATTCCTCGGCATGTGACTAACACCAAGCAGTACTGCCTGCCAGATGGTTATGAAGAAGTCACAGGGACAGTCCTTGAACTAGAAAAGGTGGGGATCATCTAGCCAGTACACAGTACTTACAACTCCCCGGTATGGCCTGTGCGCAAACCAGACAGAACCTGGAGAATGACAGTAGATTACAGAGAACTTAACAAAGTTGTTCCCCCTTTGCACACTGCTGTACCCTCGATAGCTAACATGATGGATTGGTTAAGCCATGAGTTGGGGACATGCCACTTTGTGGCAGACTTGGCCAATGCCTTTTACTCTATTGATATAGCTGCAGAGAGTCAAGACCAATTTGCCTTCCATTGGGAAGGGAGACAATGGACCTTTACAGTATTACCCCAGGGCTATTTGCATAGCCCCACCTTGTGCCATGGGCTGGTGGCTGCTGACCTGGCTAAATGGAAACAGCCAGAGGCAGTTCGCATGTACCATTATATTGATGATATTATGTTAACTAGTGATTCTCTTCCAGAATTGGAGCAAGCAGTCCGTACCCTACTATCCCAGTTGAAAGCATGTGGCTGGGCAGTCAGCAAGAACAAATTACAAGGACCTGGGTTATCTGTTAAATTCTTGGAAGTTGTCTGGTCAGGTAAGACAAAAGTTATCCCTGACACAGTTATAGATAAGATCCAAGCATACCCCATGCCCACTACGGTAAAACAGTTACAGGAATTCTTGGGTTTGTTGGGGTATTGGCGAGCATTTATACCTCATTTGGCTCAGTTACTATGCCCCTTGTACAACCTTATTCAGAAAAGGGATCGTTGGGATTGGACTGAGCAGGTGCAAGGTTCATTTGCAGCAGCTAAGAGAGCTGTCAAGGTGGCACAGGCCTTGAATGTGTTTGATCCTGCCAGGCCCTGTGAGCTGGATGTTCATGTAACCTCGGAGACGTTTGTATGGGGCTGTGGCAAAGGACAGAGCACTTACGGCAACCTATTGGGTTTTGGTCCCAATTATAGAAAGGTGCTAAAGTCCATTACTCATTAGTGGAAAAGCCATTACTCATTAGTTGGCAGCTGCGTATGCTGCCCTCCTGGCCACTTAGAGTATTACAACCACAACACCAGTTACAGTCAAGACAACATAACCTATTGCAGGATGGGTGAGAGATTGGGCGACCAAACCATGTAGTGGTATGGCCCAAACCTCTGCCCTGGCCAAGTGGGGTGCCTACCTTCAACAACGCTGTGCTCTTAGCACCAGCCCGTTGAGGGCAGAACTGCAGGAAGTCTTGGGTCCAGTCACCTATGCAACCTTAGAGTCAGGTGCAGCTGGGGCCCAGGAGGCAGAACCTGAAGTCAGTCCCTACCAGGAGGGGCGGGTGCCCATCCCCGAGGATGCCTGGTATCCTGATGGTTCCATCAGGGGCCAACTGGCAAGTGGACGGCCATAGCCTTCCATCCGGCCACTAAGACTATTTGAACGGACACAGGTATATGCCAGAGCAACCAATGGGAAGAATATAGAGCTGTTTGGCTAGTTGCCCATAATGAACCTTCACCTCTGGTGATCTACACCGACAGCTGGGCTGTCTATCGTGAACTGACCCTTTGGATTGCTACTTGGCCTATTAACCAGTGGATGGTAATGCACCATCCACTATGGGGTCAGGCCATGTGGCAGGACTTATGGGAAACAAGACACCAGAAGCAGGTGACAGTATATCATGTCAAGGGGCATGCCCCTCTAGCCCATCCTGGGAATGATGAGGCAGATACATTGGCAAAGGTGCGATGGTTGGAGACTGCACCTGCAGGTGATGTGGCGCAATGGCTCCACCGGCGCCTGCTCCATGCGGGACAGAAAACTATGTGGGCTATGGTTAAGGCGTGGAACTTGCCTGTGTCCTATGCAGAGGTACTTGCAGCCTGTAAGCAATGTGCAGTATGTTCCAAGGAGCACCTCGGAGACCACTGGTGTCACCTCAACAGATCCAGAGGGGTCATGTTCCACTGACATGATGGCAGATAGACATCATTGGACCCTTACCAAAGTCAGAAGGGTACCAGTATGCAGTCACTTGTGTAGATACTGCCACTGGTCTGCTTGCTGCTTATCCCACCTGTAACCCTTACCAGAGGGCAGTCAAAGAGGCTTTGGACCACCTGAGTGCTGCATATGGGCAGCTGCTGGTCCTTGAAAGTGACAATGGTACCCACTTCACTGGTTCAATGGTGAAGTAATGGGCTTAAGAGCTGGGGGTGGACTGGAAGTACCATGTTCACTACCACCCCCAGGCTGCTGGTATCACTGAGCAGTATAATGGACTCTTAAAGCAGGGACTGCGACAGGAGGGGGGCACCAGCTCCCTTACTGGATGGACATACTGCTTATGAACAGTACTCAGATTTTGAATGAGAGACCTCGACAGGGGAGCTCAGCTCCAGTGGAAGCCATCCTCCACTGGGCAGCTGCCTCCATTCAGTTGCAGATATGCACTAAGGACATTTTACTCAAGCCAGGGTTGGACAGCAGGGTAATGTGCTCTTGCCTGCCCCAACAGCCCTTCTTAAAGGCCAATGACTTCAATGGACTTGACCCTGGACTGTCCAGTCCCCCCATCTGAGATGCATGACCTTGTTGGCACCATTGGGAAAGGGGATAGAGGTGGACCTCCAGTTAACTCCTTGGGCAACCAGCATCTGGCCACCTAAGGTAGAAGTGTATTGTCCCTTGAGTACTCAGGGGGACAGCATTATGAAGGACACCTTTGTAATTTCTTTATGACCAATAGCAAGCTCTCCTATTTTACTACACATAGAACCAGCAGATTCTGGTGTATTTGCCAATAAGGTTTGGTATGCCCGCTCAGGGCAGCCTTTGGTGCCAGATACTATGCTGTCTTCAGACAAAACTCTGGCCTGTATTTTGCCAGAGGCAAAATATTTGCCTCTCTTGGTGCCGCTGACAGCTCTCTCATTTCTCCCATAGCTTATGACTTGGTAATTCTATTGCTGTTGTTTGTACTGTTTCTGTTTATGCACTGTACCTCACTTCTTGCATAGTGACCATCATGAAAGATACCTGTGGTGCAGATTGTAAAGCAAGCAAAGGTGGAATGTGGGTCAAATAAGTTTGTAAATATGATGTATATGTTTGCTCGCTTATAGTTTGCATTGGGTGTGAGAGACAGGTTGTAAGCCAGCAAAGTCATTATAGCCTAAGGTTTAGTTTTAAGACTAAGCCTTTCCTGCCCTTTTAATACTAAGATATTTTCAAAACTAAGCCTTCCCCACACCCTTGACTGTTGCATGATAGGGGGTGGTACACTCTTATGAGGAATCCCATTTATGCCTCAGATAAGTGGCTTCGTATCAGAGACTTCCTTATTTGTATATTGGCTTAAAGGTTTTGATTTGTACATTATAAAATGGGGTATACCAGGGGCTCACACTCTCTCGGTTCCTGAAATTAGCATTGCAGAGGAGAAGCAGCCAAGATGGCAGAGGGCTGAAGAAGAAGCCAGTTTGTGCAGAGTTTGTGCAGAAAGAAGGAGATGGGGTACAGAGATGAGTAAGACTGGTGAGGTAGAAACCTTTGATTCTAGGAATACTCAGATAAGTCAGTGGCTTTGGGAGCCCTGAATGGAAAGGGAAGTGTTTTCCCACTGTGTGTATTTCTCGCCCGCCGGGTGCAAGCTAGGATTAAATGTAATGGCCCACCAGTTCTTGGCTCTGTTGTTTCATTGCAACCTGTTTGAATCAAATGCGAACCTGCATGGGTCAGGCGGCTGTAATGGTGGCTGTGGCTACTGGCCTGACAACACTGAAGAAATAGAATGGACTCTGTGAACCAACTTTAAGTATATAAACTGAAAGCAGAACAGAGGAGTGAATAGGGGGATGAAGGATAATGTTATGAGATGCCTTTGACCTTGTAATAGATCACCCCAAAACTTTGTGTTAAGTCACTCTCCCATACTTTAGTGAGTTGGGAATTCAGAAGCAACTTGGCTGGATGCTGCTACCTTGAGATCTCTTATGCTTTTGCAGTCACACAATGGTTGGAGCTGTGAACAGAGAAGGGGATGGAGCAACTGTGTGATGACCAGACAGCTTCTTCTCATGATGTGGTCCCATGCTTCTCCATGGATCTTTCCATGTGGGCTAGTTTGGGCTTTGCACCACACATGAGTTTCAGTGCAGTTGAGCTGCTCATGTGGTACTCAGAATTCTAATTTGTGTTGCAGTGAGCGAGAAACATCATTGTTCATGACTGCTGGTCAAATAAGTTTGTAAAATATGTTTTTTGTTTGCTTGCTTATAGTTTGAATTGGGGGCTGGGCAGCACCAGGCATATGTGGTCTGTGAAACTGAAAATTACCTTCCTGCTTGGGAAGGGCCATTCTTTTCCTAACGTTTACTGGAGGAGAGGTTTTCACACCAGAAAGTTTTGAAAGAGGAGAAGAGGCAGAAAGAACCCATCTTTGCAGAGTGAGAACAGAGGGAATGCAGAGTGCTAAGGAAGAAGCCAGTTTGTGCAGAGAGAGAGAAGGTGTGCAGATGGGGAACCAGAGCTGAGGGGCTTTTGGAACCCTACTGAGGTTTGTGGGGCCTTTGATTCTTGGAAAAACCAGAGAAGATTCTCCTGGTTGTGGAACTGGAGAATGTCAGGGCTTTGAGAGCTCTGAATGAGTGAAAGGAAAGTGTTTTCCCTGCCTGTGTGCTCGTCAGCCAGTGTGAGACTTTAATAAAGGAATGGCCCATCATTTTTTGGCTCCGCTGTTTCTTTACCATCTGCCCGAATCCAATGAGAACCTGCATCGGCACAGCCAAGAAAACTGTGACTACCGGCCATACAAGGACATAGTCTCAGAAATCACTCAGTGTCGTTCTATTACGTTCTGTTGACTACCAGTAAGTCACATACCTTCCCAGATTCAATAGACGAGGAAGTAGAATCCACTTCTTGATGGGGATTACCACATTTGAAGAAAAACTTAGAAACAGAAGATACTCTTATAGCCACCTTTGGAAAATACACTCCATCACAGTTGGCCAGGTAAAAGCAAAGAAAGCTGTGGTGTGTGTCACACCCTCTCCCCTTGGCCAGGTACAGCCCTCCATGCTTCACCTCTTCCACCCCTACCTTTTGATCCCAACCTGCTTTGGCTTGTGTGTATCTTCCTAGTTATGAATTTATAGATCAAGTCTGGAAGTTGCTGCTTCTGGCTCTTCCTGGACTTGTGTCCTTCCTAAACTGAGCATCAGCTTCCTAAATGGGTTCTGGTTTTCTGAGCGTTCCATCTTTTCTTTGAGTGTTTAGTAAGGTCACCTGCTGTCTTAGCCCTTGTTCCCAAGGACAGTGTGAATTTAGCTTTTGCATTTTGCATCAACTGAATTTTTGAGTCAGTGAGCACAAAGCTGAAAGAAAGACAAAAGCCAAATTTTTCTTAACCTAAAAGGTCGAGGCTATGAGCTTAAAGATCAGCTCATAGTCCAGCCTATATTTTATAAGAAAAAACAAAAACAGAGAGATGTACTGATTTTCTCATTAACACTGGTACCAGACATGCAGATGAAGGTTTCCTGGGTTCTGTGTAGACACACATAAAGTCTTTTATGTTTTGTAAAAAATGTTTTTATTTTATTTTCGAAACAGTCATCTGTGTATTGTGTTGTGTTTACCACCCCAAATCAAATCTCCTTCCATTGCGATTTATCCCCCTTTACCCTTTTCTGCATCTCATCATCTATTTTTTCCTCTGAAAATTACCATGCCATACCATTGTATTTGCCTATGAGGGTTTTTTATTTTTTATTTTTGCTTATTTAGTCTTTTCATGGTTTTCATGCAACCCCTAACCTCCCTCCCTTCTGAAAGCTGTCAGTCTGTACTTCACCTATGAATCTGTCTTGTGCTTGTCAGTTTATTTTGTTCATTAGATTCCACATATGAGTAAAATCACGTGGTACTTCTCTTTGTCTGGCTGATTTATTTCACTTAGTGTAATGCTCTCCGATTTTTACAAGCAGCAGACACAGCCACTAACAACATACTTTTTCTTTTGCTTTGAGTATTTTTAGAATAAACTATTACTAAGCTCTCAACTACTTTTGTTCACATTTTTATCCTTCCAAAAAAAGGATAGCTTTGGTCCTTAAAACACAAGTGCCATTTAGGTGCTTCCTTTTGAACTGACTACACAGATGTGAGACATCTGCACCTTTTCCGGTCTCTCATCCTGAGACCCCTCCATTTGCTCTCAGGTTTTGCTAGTACCTGAGGTTCAACAGAGGTCAGTCAGGGCTGACATTGAAATTGAATCGTCATCCTGCTCCCTTGGACAAATTTGCTTCTGAGCTAATGCCAAAAGTTAGGACACTTCAGAAAGTCAAGCTGTGGATAAGTGGCCCTTTATTGATTCCTCATGTGAGGATTTGGCTAAGTGTGAAAAGGTTAAGGGTAAACAGTAAACTGCCAGAGAATTCTAGAACTTTTTTCTCTGTGTCCCCAGGCTTTTGAAAGTAGAGCTGCAAAAGAGATAGCCAAAGAGTTCCTTGGGTAATAGCTAATTTGCTTTCCTCAGGAGGTTTAGTAAAATAATGAGTCAGGTATAAATTAAGCTATTAAACACAGGTTAGTTTTTGAAGCCCTAGCAGATGGCCTTAGGAAGAGCCCCAGGGGTTCAGTGTTAGCTACACTGTGTTCAACCTGGCTGAGGTTGGTAATATAGTTTTCTTTTTAAAATTTTAGAATCCTAGCCTACAAAATGAAATCATACCTGTAATGGAATGAATGGTGCCTTCTCTTCCTAATCTCTTGTACTACAGAATGTGACAATCTATGGAAATAGGGTCTTTAAAAGGTAATGATGGTATAAAGAAGTCAAATGGGTGAGCCTTATACTGTATGACTGTTGTCCCTATAAAAGGGGGAGATTAAGACAGAGGCACACACAGAGGAAGGACCTGGTGAAGACACTTGAGGGAGATGGACAGCTACAAACCAAGGAGAGAGGCCTTGGAAGAAACCAGCTATATCAACACTTTGATCTTGGACTTCTAGAATTGTGAGAAAATAAACTTCTGTTGTTTAAGTCACCCAGTCTGTGTTTGTTTTGTTCTGGTAACCCTGGCAAACTAATACAATCTTGCCTTTGGAAAAATTTAAAAAGTTTTAAATAACTATATAAATATAAAATTATAAGTAAAACAACACTAGTACCTACTGCCTCTAAACATTTTGAGATAAAGGAATTTAGAACTTGGGGGATTGGGCTGATCCAAGGAGTGCCCAGCTATGGAAACTTCTCTGGGACTGTAGTAATCAATGTGTCAAAGGGTGTTTCTTGACCAGGGCTCATTTAATAGCAAAATGTCACAAAAACAGAGGCATTTTCTAGGTCTGGACAGGCTGTGTCAGGAAACCTAAGCAGAAGGAAAAAAAAGAAGCTCTTTGTTACTCTGTGCTCATCCTAACAGCTGTCTTTCTGCCCAGCAGGCAGAAAGTTCCCCCCTTATCACTCAGAATCCCAAAATTTAGCTTAACTGGCAGCCAATTTCTAAGAATAAATTTGATCTATAGTATGAAAGTGTTGCTATTATTTAAGAATAAAGAATCACTTTAGGTTTTGTAAGAGGCAGGAAAAACACATAATTCTGTTTGCTTATTTTTCTTCGTGTTGGAGAGAAGTGATTTTTTTTCTAGCCTACACTTTTCAATTGAATGTTTGTTTAGTCATGCTGATGGAGTAGTAGGCAATGCCCTGTGAGCAGTGTGGGGCAGATGGAAACCACAGAGTCATGAGCCCTTTCTTTACAGTTGATACTACATAGTTTTTGTTAGATAGGCCAATAGCAGCCAGGCCATCATGTGTCAAATGAGTTTGTAAGGAAAAAGGCAAATGTACTATTAAATTGGGAGAAAATTTCTGTATTTTTTGCCTTTCAGTCTGAAAGGGCATCTGTTTGTGATGTGTGTATAGGAGTTGGTCATTTATTATTGAGAAGATTTGGAATGTATATTTAACGCTTTCCCAACAGATTTTAATTTATTAACCTCTTCTTTCCTTTTCTCCACACTCTTGCATAAGTTTTTGTGAACTCTGATCCTATCAAGAGAATTAATTGTCAATGAGAACACTGGCAAAAGGCTTATTAGCTGGGAAGCTGAGTATAAAAAAAAATAAAAATCTTAAGTAACTTTTGTATGGCAGCTTGATTTTTCATTCATTTTTTTTAAAAAGAAAACCAAATCTATGAGGATGAAAGCACTTTGTTTGATAGCAATAGCAACACAAAAATTATAGCAAATGAAGACAAGTGATGATGAATGGAGTGTTTTGATTACCCCAGGATAAAGGTAATTTATAACTATAAAGAGTGCCTTTTCAATCATATTAATCATGCTGTTCTCTTTTGGGGGGGTGAAAGTATAGCATCTGGAATTCAGGCTAGATAACAATGGTAAACATCACTAAAGGAACTATTATTCTGTAGGAGCCATCATGGCATTTATAGAAGTAATCATTTCATTAAGAATTTTATCACTTATGGTATTTTCATTTTCTAAAAAAAAATAAATAAAAATATATTCCTTTAAAAAAAAGATGAGTTAAAAGTGCTTTTATAAGACCCTTGACAGTTGGCTCAGCAGTAGAGTGTCGGCCTGGCATGTGGAAGTCCTGGGTTCTATTCCTGGTCAGGGCACACAGGAGAAGTGCCCATCTGCTTCTCCACCCTTCCCCGTCTCCTTCCTCTCTATCTCTCTCTTTCCCTCCTGCAGCCAAGGTTCCATTGGAGCAAAGCTGGTTCGAGTGCTGAGGATGGCTCTATGGCCTCCACCTCAGGTGCTAGAATGGCTCCCGTGAAAATAGAGTAATGCCCCAGATGGGCTGAGCATTGCCCCCTGGTGGGCATGCCAGGTGACACCAGTTGGGCACCTGTCTGACTGCCTCCTGGGTTTTAACTTCAGGAAAAAAAAAGTGCTATTATAGAAGGAGTCACAGACTCAAAAAAGGAGTTCCTAAGACAGAAGTCATTGAGGGCAGAGAGAAGTGAACTATGTAGATAGATTGGGCTGGAGACACATAGCTATGGTGAGGCTTAGGAGGCATTTAGTTGGACATCGAAGGGGCACTTTCAATATCTGAGACAATTACTCCTTGTGCTGAAGAAATAGGGTTATTGTAATTCCCTCTTTTTCTTCCTGTGCAGTCAGGAAGAACAGTGTGGTAGTTGATGTTTGTGGTCTTGGAAGATGATTTGTGCTCTTCAAGGAGTCTGCAGGGGTTTCGGGTGCCAACTACCTTGAAATGGCTTGTGAAGAGTGGGCTATAAGTCTAAACCAACAGACCTGCCAACCAGTGGTGATAGCTATTAAGAGGTGGGACGGGCCAGGATTGGCATCTTATTTTGTTAGAATTTCTATCAGCAGCAAGGCCTGTTTGAGTTGTGGTAGTTGTATGCACAAGGAATGTTAAGGTAGGCTTAATCCAGATTGTTATTGTCATAAATAAGGAGTCTTTTATTTAAGACTCATGAGACCCTTGCTGAATATACTGCTATGAATATCCTGCTGCTTAACACCTTTCTGGTAAGAAGGATAGAAGGAGAAGATGGTATAAATCTTGTCTCAGGACCTGGCTTGGTTCTTGGGTATAATTTTTTCCAGACATCTGAGGTGGGGTGGCTTGCTGAAAATGTAGACACATTCATGAGTTAGAGCTCAATCAACCAGCTTTCTGAGGATCATACTGAGTGATTGTTAATCCATTTTTTGGTCGTTATTGCTACCTACAACAAAGAAACACACATGATTTTAGAACATTGAGGAGATAAAGAAAAACTAAAATAAGAGTGAATGAAAAACTTTCCAACTGAAGATAACCACCATTAACATATGAGTGCCAGTTCTACTCCTCTGTCTTTGCTATGCATTTACAGGTAGCAGCTAACACAGGTTTATCAAAATGTGAGAATTTTATTATAACTCTTATCATTTTTAATGGTTGCACAGTAGCCCTTTCTAAGGTTGCACCATAATTTATTACAAAACAAGACTCTATTATTGAACATTTCTGTTATTTCTGACTTTCTTTTGGTATAAACTATGTTGTTCTGAATATTTCTGTAAGTAATTATGTGCATGTATTCATTATTATTTCCTTAAGATAAATCTCTAATGAGAATGAAGACTTCTGATACATGTAGCCAAATAGCCATCCTAAGAAGCTGTGTTCACTAATCATGCGTTCAACACACATTTACTGAGTACTTGGTCTATGGCCAAGACTGTGCTATGAAATGGGTATGTAAGCAGTGAATAAGATAATGCAAACCATGTCCTCATAAGGATATCTGTTAAATATGTAACCAGAAGTATTCAATGTCATGCAAGGGTAGGCCCAGGAACCACTGGAACTTCTAGGAGAACCCTATCAGACTGCCCAAGTCAGGATGTGCTTGTGTTTCTGAGACTTGTCAGTACTTTCTAATAACATTCCACTTGTATTTTATATTGAAGTATACAAAAACCAGAATCATGGGTAAAACTGTGTCCAAACATGAAGAATGATATAATATTTATGACCATTGTCCCACTCAAGATTCAGGCTTATGAAGCAGCTGAATCAAAGATTTAATTTAATAGATTGAATCAGCAAACTGGGAAGGGGATAGCTCTTCTAGCTACAGAGCTGAGCCATCTTCTCTCAGTACTGTTAAGGGATCCCCACTTACCTATTTGTGCGGGGGAATTTTGATCATCCTTCTCTTAATGCTAATGAATTCATTGTATTTTCCCAAGTATATCTCTTTTTATAGACCATGAGTAATTTAATAATGGGAGATGTGTTTTACTCAGGGCTCCTGGATTCAGTGAATGCTCAATAGATTGTTGTCTAAGTTAAATGGATGAATGAATGTCACTTGACTTTTATTTTTACATGACAGTATTAGTTAAAACTTTGATTTTATGGTATAGAACTCAAAGATACTTAAACAGTCTATTTTTTAAAACAAACATTAGGCTTATATCTCTTTAAATGTTCTTCTCAAGTCTTTCACTTATTGTCCCAGGACATCAGGAGAGGACTCACCACCATTTTAGTGGCATAACAGTCTTGAAAGTCAGACTTGGGGAAGAAATCTTAGAAGTTTTACATAAAAGAAAATTTAAGTGGGGAAAAGATGAAGATAGCACAACTTCCTGCTGCTGATTGTGGACAGAAGAGAAGAGACCAAGCTGAATATGTGCCCAAGACAGGCAGATATGTCAGTCTAGTGGAGGGAAGTACTGAGGATGACAGTTTCCTGCTTGATACTCAAGGAGGCCACTTAGGCTGTGGCAAGACCTTCTAGCCCAGGAGCTCTCCGGGAGCTTGCAGCAGTGCCCAAGGTGTTCTACAGTAATCAGGGGAGGCCTTGGTACCAGGGGTGGGGTGAGGGTGTCGCTCACAGAGTGCAAGCAAACAGAGGGTAGAGCATAAGTTACGTACTTCAGGGGCTAGAGGTGTAAATGTCATTAAGCTGAGCTGTGATCAAGTGGACAAGGCGACCTGCTACCGAAGGCCAGAATAGCTTTGGAGTTTTAAGACCCTCTGAATTCCAGAACCTCGAGGCCAAGAGAGGCTTACAGGTATAGGCGATAAAATCAGGCACATTTTCTTTCCATGAAGGCTAAACAAAATGCATATTCCTCTGAGCCTCAGTTGCAGTGTGAGCAATTTTGCAACTCTGTTAGTATAGTTTATGTACAAGGGGAGAATTTATTGGTTTGCAGAATCCAAAGGGCTGTAGAAGACAGAAGCCAGCTGCATGAAGCATCAGTCTTATTGGGAAAAAGAGCTATACTTTTCATCCTCTTTGCTAATCTCAGCTTTGCTCACTGCTGGTCATCTTTCTCACCACTGGCTAGCTTCTCCACATGGAAAAGTTTCATATTCTATGCTTCAACCATTAGAGGAAGGGAGGCTTCCCTCAAGTTTGTTTTGATATCAAGTTCAAAATCCCAAGAAAGGATTGTACTGGCTTAGTTCGAGTCACGTGTTTCACTTGGGCTAGCTAAGTGTAACTTGGGGGATGTTATTTTCAATGCCATCTCCCATCTGAACCAACAAAGTATGGTTAGCGAGTTAGGGACATTCAATTCCAAAGGCATTCCTGTGGTAGCCATGTATTAGAAGGCAGTCCCGAGACAGAAGAAAGAGGATGATGTTGGAAGGAAGTCCCAACTATGTACCAACACAACATCAACCCTCTGCCAAGACATGCACTTCCCAGGATATTCTTGTTGCTTGGGAGACATGAAATACTCATCTCTGGTTTACAATCTAATTCTAAATTCATGAAGGATCCCTCCAGATCAATCTGCCCAGTGTAGTTATTCTCAAATTCCTGACCTAGAAAAACTAGCAAAGATAATAAATGCTTATTGTTTTTTAAGCTAGTGGGTTCTGGAGTTTATTCTATATGATTAATTAATTTGTACCTATTCCCAAACCAGTTGAGTCAGAGTAATCTTTTCAGGCTTAAAGTAGCCATAGTGCCCATGCAATATGACTCCAATAGAGAGAATGTGTCCAGAGAACTCTGTACTGTTTTCCTTGTGTTATACAGGTATTCTGTTGAACAGGAAAAGAAAAGAGAATAAAAAAACAAAGTGTCTCTGACATGTGTCTTACCCAGTTTGCTAATATTGCTGGACCATTGGGAAAGGAAATGATGTAGCATAGATTGTTGAGAGAAAGTAACAACAACAACAACAACATTGAAAATTATTTAGGACATCTGAGTTTTCATTCCCAGATCTTGGTCATTCAACCATTTTTGCTGCAACCTCTCTAGGTTGCTTGCTCAAGGAACATGTGAAATAGTAAAGGTATAAGCTTTCTAAATATTTTCAACTCCTTACTAATATCACACGTCACTGTTACAACCAGGGGGACAGAGAGTATGGATGAGAGTTAAAATTAGAAACTGGGAAAACGAAGAGAGAGAAGAAATGGATAAAATACTGCCTATCCCCCCCCCCCCAAGAAAATAGCATTAATAATAGGAGAATAATTTTTAGTCAACTTTGAGTATTACTTTAATATTATTTGGGAATCTCTTTGCATGTAGAGGAATAAGAAATCAAATGTCCACAGACTCATGAGTTACAGAGTTGGCAATAAGCAAATTTTTATTAACTCTTAGTTTCCAGAAATGATCCTGACATTCTACAGCTTAATGCAAATGCCACAGGTGTGAGGATCGCAGCTCCTGCTAATCCTGTGACGCTCACTGTTGTACAACTTTACCCTCCAAATGTGTTATCTGTATCAGTATTTTCACAGGGACCCTGCTCTTCAGCAGGCATATATCATGACTGAAGGTGTAACTGATGAGTCTTCTAATTTTATAGTTTGAAATGGGATGATTAAACACTAGATTTATAGATACCATTTCATTGTGCACAACACTCATGTTTTCTATTCTCATCTGGTGTGAAGAAAAGAAATTTTGTTTTCCTTCAATGTGTACATTGCCTAAGATCTTGAGGAGCTGAAGCATAGCCATCTACCAGGATAAAAGACACGGTGCTATGGGCAACACTTTAATGCAAGCAGAGTGACCAAAGGTGTGTTCCTGCCATTGCAGCTGTTTTTTATATTTGGGAAGGAAAAAATAAACCTTTTATGTCCTGGTTTATTAACAAAACCTCAAATTAAGATGGGCCTTCTTAAATACACACTCAGCTGCCAGCTCCTCCTTGGATTTCATTCAATTAAGTGTGCAGACAGCTCCATTGTCATAGTGTATCAGAAATTCAGCCCAAGGAGTGATTTTCAATTGCTGCCTTATCAGGCGGCCTTCCAATGGCCATGTAGAGTGGCTTTGGATAACTTTCAAGGAGTTGGAAAAACAAATTAATTCTTCTTTCCAGAAAACAGAACCAGAACATCCACCCCTGCCCGCAACATACCTTACAGGGACTGCCCTCTGACTGCCCATAGTCCACAGAGAAAACATTTTCATGCAGACTTTTACATTTAGCATACTCTCCTTTCCATGTCATTTCTCTCATGGGAGAACAATTAGGCACACACCTCATTACAATGGGGGAGATACATAGAAATGTGAGAGTCACCAAGTAGATGAGAGAGGAAAAATATAGAAAAATAATGGGTATTATTTAAAATTGGTACATTCAAATAATACTGGTCTTTACATAACTAAGACTTTAGAAAAAACAAAGATGAGAAGCCAATGGTAAATGACTGTGAAGAGTAATAAACGCCACAGGGTAATTATTATCTCTTTCTTTTTAAAGAATGTCAAGAAGTAGCCTTTACCATTTTTTATAGCAGTGTGCATGTGTGTGTTTAACATAAATTGATACTGCTTTATAATTGTTGCTACTTCTCATCATTTGACTTCTTAGTATTTTTGTTTTCTGGACCAATATCTTTCAGAAACCAACTTAATCTTACTTTTTGATATTAAAAATTACAAGACTTTTCTGTGTGAAAATATATAATTTAAAAAAGTTTTAAAAGTATATGTTCAAAGTGCTCATCAGCAGATGAATGGATGAGAAAGCTGGGGTTCATTTTCAGAATGAAATACTCCGTGGCAATAAAACAGAAGGAAATCCTACCTTTTGTGACACATGGATGAACCTGTAGAGCATTATGCTAAGTGAAATAAGCCAGTTGGAGAAAGGCAAGTATCATATAATTTCACCTATATTTGGAAATAATGAACAAAATAAACAAGTGAAATAATAGAAACAAACAACAGTATGAACATATTAACCCCCAAGGGAAAGGGGGTTAAGGGGAGGTAGAACAGGGTAAAGAAGGGATGAATGGTGATAGAAAGAAACTTGACTTGAGGTGGTAAATACACAATACAGTGTGCAGATGATGTGTTGTAGAATTGTGCACCTGAAACCTGTATAATTTCATTAACCAATGTCACCCCAATAAATTCAAATAAAAAATACTGTTAAATAGAAATTTGAGGGTATGTAAATAAAGTATAATTAGGATAGAATAGTTTATTTTCCCCAAAGTATAAGTGAAAGAAAGATGAAAAAGAAGTGATCATGATGAGATTTTCCTCCTGTTGACAAATGAAGTCTACATTGTTCCTCCGCCATGGTTATTGGGTCAGCTCAGGCACTGCAGTTCAGCTTTGACATCATTTTATAACAACTTACATATTTCAAATGGAAGCCAAGGATAACTAGATCTAAGGCTACTTGGAGGTAGAAGGGAAGAATGTATGAAAATATTCTATTTTCAGTGACTGATTTCAAAAAAATGCAAATTCGCAAATGTTGCTTTCCAATGCAGCATCTCACTTTCCTGCCCTCTGAGAAGCTAGTTGTAGCAATGCTGAGCTAGCCTGGTGACACTCGGTCAACATCTGTATGTGTTAAAAGTACTGTTTAAAATCAGTGGACCCTGTACATGTGTTCTGATTCTTTTTATGGTATGCATGGATTATATGTGTGTTGGAGGGCATGTGTGTATTAATAAATATATGTGAATATCTGTATGTTCAGCTTCAGCTTTTTGAAAATATTTTTAGTCCTTAATTATAATATAGTTAGACTTGCATTAGATAGCAGACTGTGGGCTGTGGTTCCATGTGTTTTTCTTCAGATATCATGTGTATTCAACAGGAAAGCACTCAGTGACCCATAAGAATGGTATCCAGTTGGGAGATGGGCATGTGATTTCAAATCCTCTAGAATGTTTGAGTTTGTTTCTTTATTGATGGCCAGTATTTTAAAGATTAATATCAAAGCACTAGTTAGTGTTACCCAAATCTTTATTTTAAGAGTTGGCAAAATGATAAATATTTAAAAAGGGGAAAACTTTATTACTCATCTCATTTTTATTCAACTCTAATATGTTCAGTATATATGATAATAGTATCTTCATCATTGAAAAATATTTAACAGTCCATTTTCTTGTTACTTTAAGAAGTAATCTGGCCTGACCAGGCGGTGGTGCAGTGGATAGAGCGTAGGACTGGGATGTGGAAGACCCAGGTTCGAGACCCTGAGGTTACCAGCTTGAGCGCGGGCCCATCTGGCTTGAGCAAAAGATCACCAGCTTGGACCCAAGGTCACTGGCTCTAGCAAGGGGTTGCTCAGTCTGCTGAAGGCCCATGGTCAAGGCACATGTGAGAAATCAATGAACAACTAAGGTATCGCAACGAAAAACTGATGATCGATGCTTCTCATCTCTCTCTGTTCCTGTCTGTCTATCCCTATCTATCTCTCTCTCTGACTATCTCTCTGCCTCTGTAAAAATAAATAAATAAATAAAATAAAAAAGAAGTAAACTGGTTTTCCCTGAAAATTAGTGTGTATTTTAGTGTGTATTTTATCTTCTTCAACCTCAAATATTTACTTACAGTTCACAATGGACTTTTGAAAGATCTTACAGTGATGTTAGGAAGATACAAACAAACACTCAGCACATAGTTATTAGGAAGGGAGAATAATACTAATTATGATTGGCAATTATTCAGCATTTATTGTGTACCAGACATACTTACATATTGATGTACTATCTCATTTAACACAAATTATCTCAAATGTCGCCATAATTCTCACGAGTTTTATTTGCTAGGTGGATAAGGAAATAGGTGCTCATGATGATTAAGAAGCATGAGGAATGTAGTAAGGCTATGAACTGGGTAAAATGATAGTGGCATGCGAGCTATGATCAGAGAAGGCTTGTCAATGAGGCCACATCTGGAGAGAATGACAGAGGGGGAAAAGTTCTGAGATGAGATTGTCCTGGACAGGTGGACGTGTTACCGGCCTTTTCTTCAGAATGGTGGGCATCTTTCCATGTAAATGAACATGACTGTGCATCATTTTATAAATTTATTTAGTTAGTTATTTCTTTTACAAGTGAGAGTAGAGGAGATAGAGAGACAGACTCCCACATGCACCCCAACCGGGATCCACCCAGCAAGCCAAATAGGGGCCCCTGCTCTGCCCATCTGGGGCCATGCTCACAACCAAGTTATTTTTAGCACCTGAGGTGGAGCCTCCATGGAGCATCCTCAGTGCCTGTGGCCAATGTGCAAGAACCAATCAAGCCATGTGGGAGAGAAAGAGAGAGAGAGAGAAAGAGAGAGAAGGGTGAGGTTGAGTGGTAGAAAAGTAGATGATGGCTTCTCCAGTGTGCCCTGACTGGGAATCAAACCCAAGACATTCACACACGGGGCTGACGCTCTACCACTGAGCCAACCAGCCAGGGCCTACTATGTATCATCTTACTGGCTACACAGTAGTCCCTCCTTATCCACAATGGATTTATACCAAGATGCCCAGCAGATGCCTGAAACGATGGATAATGCCGAACTCCCTCTATACTATTTTTATTCCTATTCATATACACCTATGATAAGGTTTAATTTATAAAATAGGCACAGTAAATGATGAATAAATAATAGAATAAACCAGTATAGTGTTAAAAAGTTATGTGAATGTGATCTCTCTCTCTCTCAAAATATCTTATTGTACTATATTTGCCCTTCTTTTTTGTGATGATATGAGATGACAAAATGTCTAATTAATCCAGAAACTTTCACCTTTTTGCTTAAAGAAAGCACTATTGTTGAGCTTTGGGGCCTTACTGAGTAAAATAAGGTTGACTTGAGCACAATCATTAAAGTACAATGACAGTAGATCCAATAATCCAAATGGGTGCTAAGGACTAATGAGCATGGAGACCCTGAAGGAAAGGATGATTCACAGCCCAAGTGGGACGGAGCGAATGGCGAGAGTTCATGCTACTCAGGACGGCCCACAATTCAAAACTTATGAATTGTTTATTTCTGAAATCTTCCATTTACTATTCTCAGACTGCCATTGACTTTGAACAGCTGAGACTGTGGAAAGCAAAATTGCAGCAGAGGGGATGGCTGCATTCTACATGACTTATATCTCTTATTTTCGAGTATGTTAATTCCACTTTTTGCTACTCTCAACATCGCTACAGGGAGCTGCTTCATATCCTGAGCCCTCCTAGCTATTTCCCCTTGATAAATTCTCAGAAGTAGAATTTTGTAGTTAAAATGTGTCGGCATTTAACATCTGATCCACACAGCCCTGTGTGGCTTGCAGGTGACAGCAGCAGGAAACAAGTACAAGGCTGTCTGACCTAAGGCAAGATTTCAACCACTAGGAGAATCTCCTGTAGTTCCATCAGGAATCTCCACAATTTTGTTTAATTGTTAAATATTTGCTAACCTGCTAATTAGTAATTTTGCAAATTCTTGTTACTAGTCTCTCAAAATGCTCAATATTAAAGTCATTATCTTTCTCACTATCCAGAAAAAGAAAAAAAATCTTACTTCCTGTCCAGTATTTTTATTTTGCTTATTGTTATCACCTTGCATTGAGTCACTGAGACTAGGCGTCTTGCTGGCCTCTCTCCCAGTCTCATCCCATAAGCCAGTCATCTTTGTCTATTATACCTCCTCTCTCTGGAATCTGCCCTCTTTCCTAGGACTATGGTCCTCCCACACATACTTCTCATCTTTTGTACAATCTGTATTTCCTATCTTCTGTATCTTCGTGTTGAGCCTGCAGCCTCCATGCTGCCCCTGAGGAAGGTCTTTGTAAGAGCATCTGTGTAGGAAAGGATCACGTGAAACCCCAGCTGAACTTTTAGTGCTCCCCATCGCCACACTCGGTGCAGCAGCAACTGCAAAGATTCTCATTCTGTCTGTGGATCTCTCACAGTCTCGCACTGACTGTATCCTTACCTTGGAGCCTGTTCTTTCGAATTTGTGTCACTCCCTCAGTTCCAGCCCCTGCGGGTTGCCAGTCCCGCAGGGTTCAATGCTGCTCTGGCCTTTTCTGACTCTGCTCTGCCTGGTGTGTCTTAACTCATCCTTTAAGACCCAGTTCACGCTTTTCTCCTGTGACACGTTTGCAGGCCTCCAGAGTCATGACTGTGCACCCTGTCCTTCCTGTCATCCTTGTACCTTGTGCACACAGCCATCAGAGAACAAGGGTGGGGTTTTTCTTCCCTAAAGACCAAACAACAAACCTTTCTCTGAGCACTAGACCAAAGAAATATAGTGAATTCTTCTAGTGGGTTTATCATGTAGGGATAACAAAAACACCAGCATCACGTGGTGGTTGTAACTAATGCATGTAAAACCTTTAGATGCATGCCTGGCTCACTATAAGTATGTGGTATTTAATTGTTGTTGTCATTGTTATTCATTAAAAATATTTATTTTTGATCTGGTGGATATTGTAATAAGAGGGACAAAATAAATTCATAGTGGGCCAATGAGGGAGTGCAAAAAGCTGTAGAATAAAAGAGGAGGAGTGTTTCTTTCCCAAATGATAACAAATAATGCTGCTGTGTTTTAATATGCAAATTGCCTTAGATGTCTGAGATAATAGAATAATAATAATGGTATTGTTATAATAGCAATAACAACAATAAAAATAATAAGCCTAATAGTCATTCAGTACTTACTCTACTCCAGACATTACCAGGCTAAGTACTCTCTATGAGTTATCTCATTTAATTTCCACAGAAACCGCTCAATGCAAGGATTGTTATCTGCTTTTGACAGATGAAACTCCTGGAATTTAGGAAGGTCATTTTCCTTGTCCAAACTTCCACATTTGGAAACAGTGGAATGAGGGTTTGAATGAGGTAAAATCCATTGCAATTTCACCAGGTCTTTTATACTCCTGGACTTTAACCCTCAATTGGAATTTTAACCTCTGTCTCTGGGTTTAAAAGTCCTTCCCCTTGAAGACTGATGAAAGACACCCTCGGTTTACAACCTCGGCTTGAGGAGAATCAGGCAGCACCTCTTGTGTGATCATCCAGGTACATTTTGAAAAATACTTTTGAGAATTGCAGGGGACAGATCAGAGAAATTTGAATCCCAAGTTCAGCCACTGAGGCCTTTAGAACCCTTTGTGGTCTGGGGGGACCCTTTCTATGCTTCCAAGTGGGCTTGTGGAGGCGCAGAGGGAGGCAATGTGGATGCTGCCCTCTTGGTAGGTTCTGCCTCCAGTTTGTATTGAGCAAAGGTAGAGTCAGGAGGGAAGATTGTATCTGAAAACGTTATTCAATAGTATTTTAAACATAAGGCATTTAGGACATCATGCCAATGCTTAATAATGTATCAGTGCATTAAATCTTACTTCCAAAAGACTATTGGGTATGTATGCTCTAACTTAAATTTAAAAATCTCTATTTCTTTACATATTATAATTACAATTTTTCCCCCTGTATTTATGGACTTTTGTCTGTTATTAATGAACTGAGTAATTAACAACACATCTCCTACCATTAGTATGCTTGTTGTAGATGTACTTGGTAAGGATAGCTGCTCTCCACTGTGTAATTATTATTGGAAAGTTACATTTCCTGCATAAACTGTTTATGGATACATAGAAATTTGTTTGAGATGTAGAAATTCTGTCTCTCTTCCAATCTCAGCAGCATGTTCCCACAGATAATTATCAAGACTGATAGCTAGTCAGTGAGGAAATGTGTTTAAAGAAGCTTTTAATTCTGATTTTGAGAGTCATTTTATTTAGGCAACTTAGCTCTCTTGATAAACCCATACTAAATTGCTCTGTTTGAGATAGTCTCCAACAGGAGATCTCTGCTTGGTGAGGGTTGGAGTGGAGGAGGCAGGGGATGGGTGTGTACAGCAAATTGTCTGCTATAGCAGAATAAGCAAGGTGCTGCACCTTTGGACATTCACATCTTTTGGCTATTACAAATAATGCTGCTAGGATCATTCCTTACATGCCTTGGTATGTATTTGTGTTCAGTTTATTCCTTAAAGTAAATTTTCTGGATAACTGAGTGTGTATGTGTTGAGTTTTAGAACATTATGCCAAATAGTTTTCCAAATTCATTGTACACACCAATGACAATTCTAGTTCTTCATTCTTGCAACACTGAATTTTTTTTCATTTTTTGCCATTTTATATTTTTATCTTATTACTATTTTAATTATAATTTTCCTGATAACTAGTGTTTTTGAGTAACTTTTCAAATGCTACTGACAATTTGGTTATTATCTTTTGTGAAATACTTAAATAAGTCTTCTGACCATTACTTAAAAATTGGGCTTTTCGTCTTTTCTCAGAATGTTGTAGGAGTTCTTCATAGATTACAGGTATAAATCCTTTGTCACACATATGGATCACAAATATCTCATCCGGGCTTGTCTTTTCATTTTTAATTGTATGTTTTCTTTTTTTCTTAATTTTGTCATTGGTGAGAGAGAGAGAGAGAGAGGAAGGAAGGAAGAGAGAGACGATGAGAGAGAGAGAGAGAAGCATCAGCTCATTGTTTTGTTTAGTTGTTCTGTTTAGTTGTGTACTCACAGATTTTTTTCTTATATGTTGACCTGTTGACCTCTGGTACACTGAGTCAGTGCTTTATGTATTGACCTGGACAGGTTAATTGTATTTTTTGATGAACAAAATCCCCAATTTTTTGAAATATGATTTTTTAATATGTTCCTATATAGTCAAGTAACTTTTGTGTCTTGTGTAAGAAAATATGCTCACCCTTAATGTCATGAAGATATTTTCTTAAATTCATTTCTAGAAGTTAGCTTCCTCCCTCCCTCCCTCCCTTATTTTCTTCCTCTTTCTTTCCTTTTCTTCTCTCTCTCTTTCCATTTAGGTTTGCAATCCACTTATACTTGATTTTTTTATGTATGGCATAAAATAAGAACAAAATTCTTTCTTTTTCAATTTTTGAAATCTTTTTTATTTTCTTTTTTAGTTATAGGATTCTAGGGTGGCAGTTTTGTTCTCTCAACACTGTAAAAATGTTTTTGCATTTTCTTCTGGGCAAAGTATAGTTTCAGTTGAAGGGTCAGCCATTGGTCTTATTACTGCTCTTTGCAGGTAATGAGCCTTGTCTCACTGACTTACATTTTCATCAGTTTTACTACAATGTACATAGGTGGCTTTTTTTTTTTTTTGTATTTATACTGCTTGACATAGGTAGACTTTCTTTAATCTATGTATCATTTTACGTCATTTGTCAGGTTTGCAAAATTCATAACAAGTCCATTTTCACATAATGTCTCTGACCCTTTATTCTCCTCTCTTTCTGAGACTATTACTTGTCAGATTTTTTATAGTGTCTTATGTATCTCTTGTCTTTTCTCTCACACACTTCTCTGCACTTGTCATTCCTTCTTTCTCTTTGTGATTTCAGTCTGCATCCTATTGATATATTTTCAGTTCACTAATTCTTCCTTGTAACAGGTTTAATCTGTCATTTAATTCATCCATTAAATATTTGATTTAGGTTATTATATTTTTATCCATAATTACCATTTAATTTTTTTACAGACTATGTTATCTGGTGAAACTCACCATTTTGCTACCTATTTAATAACAATCACAGCTATTCTAAAATTCATGTCTAATAACTCCAATTTCTGATCATGTAACAGTGGGTTTTTGCTTTTGTATTTTTAACTTCTCTTGACTTTTTTGTCATATGATCTTGCATATTTGAACAATTTTATAATTCTTTTTTTTCTCTTATTTTTGCATTTGATATTTTTGCATGCTTGGGGATTTTATAAAATAAAATTATTGTCTACTAAAAATATAGATATATCCATCATAAAGGAAGATTAAGTGTATAATTACAATCTTAATGCCACTGAGCCTCTTCTGCCCTTTATATTTTTCTGTTGTATGTAAGACACATGTTTACTTTGTGTCACAAACTTTAAGTCACATGTCAAAACCCATGAGTTAGCTCCTTAAATTGCTCTTCCTTTGGTGGGCAGGGGGGTTAAGGTAGTTGAAACAGCTCTCCATTTTCCTTTGGGAGTAGAGAGGAAAAAATTCATAACACTCCAACAATATTTTATAATAAAATTTTCTTTTCAAACTTAGATCTCTTTCTTGGCCTTAATAAATACTTTTATAAATAGTTTGGCATCTCATTTCAGAACAGTAGAGTATTGGCACCTATTATCCTGTGGCCTCATTTGAAACATTCAAAACCTTTTGCATAACCTGTTATAATTTAAAACAATATTATCTTTTTTTTCTAACCTGTTGCAATTTAAAACAATATTATCTTTTTTCTGATATAAAAATATTGTTAATATATATTTGCATTATTTATTTATTTATTTATTTAATTTTTCTGAAGTGAGAGGCAGAGAAACAGATTCCCGCATATGGCCTATCGGTATCCACTCAGCAAGCCCACTAGGGGACGATGCTTTGCCCATCTGGGGCATTGTTCTGTTTCAACCGGAGCCACTCTAGCACCTGAGATAGAAGCCATGGAGCCATCCTCAGCGCCTGGGCCAACTTTGCTCCAATGGAGCCTTGGCTGCAGGAGGGGAAGAGAGAGACAGAGAGAAAGGAGAGGGGGAAGGGTGGAGAAGCAGATAAGTGCTTCTCCTGTGTGCCTTGGTTGGGAATCAAACCCAGAACTTCCACACACCAGGCCAACACTCTACCACTGAGCCAGCTGGCCAGGGCTGAAGTACTTTATTTTTAATTGTTTAAAATTGTGATGGGTACTGAAAAATATAAAAATTATTGATCCATGTGTGCCAATGAATTAGCTAACCCATGTGCACTCAAAGTTTCAGAAACCCTACCCTAAATTTTTGGTTATTAGGCACAACCACATAATCCACCTGCTAAGAATCAAAATGACCAATATTTGACTCACCGTAGTCATCTACTAAAGAACACCAATGTTTACTGCCAGTGGGCATGTTAGAATTATGGGTTTAGGTCTCAGATATTAGGATATTATGAATATATATAAATCATAGCAATGACTGAAACATTAAAGGTCATAGAATAAAATAGAGTAGTGACCAAAATATGTAAGCTTAGGTGAAAGTGAGTTGATGGTCCTGAGGCTTTATACATGATGGAATTTCTAAATTTCACTTTACTCTTATACACACAAATCATTTTACCTTTGTGTGCTGCTTGCTGTAATCTCTAATTCTATAACCAAGACTAAATATATGTGTATTTTCAGTTACTTAAATTCAGCAAATCAAAATCCAAATAGAAACTGAGTAAAGTCTGAGATTATTTAAGTCCATTTGTGTTGGTATGTGTGTGAGTGAAGTAGCCCTGACCCTGTGACTCCTGATAATGATTACTTAGTGTTAGAATGATGATCCTGGAATAAAATATCCTTTTAGCTAAACTAAGAATTTGTCTCTCTACAGAGGCAAAGTTCCACACCTCATTTTGCCACCAACCTTGCTGGCATCTCACGTATCTTAAACTAACATAACTTTGACTTTCTGCCATGCTACATGCCATTAGATTTCTGATCCATGATACTCTTGGAGAATTTGGATTGCCCTGTGAACTGACCCAGCAATTATGGCCAAATGATTTAAGAATGCTCCTATATACTTTATAAACACATCAATGTGTATGTTGAAGTAATAATGATGAAATCACACTTGCTCACTTTCAGTAGCTTCCAGAAAAGTCACAAACACCAGGCTGCTTCCTGGTCTAAGGTTAAACTCCTTGCCAATCCATATCTGCAATGTCTCTGACCCAAGAGCTGTAGGGATGGGAGCCCAAGGGGTGATTATCTTTGCTTTGGGTTTTTATTCTACTAATTCAGTGAGAGACATAAGCATTGAATTATTAGACCCCTCTAAGAACTTTACAACCCTGGTATTTACATAAATTATTAATGTCAGAAAATATTTTCTTTTGCATGAAGATTCCTACTTGCTAAAGATTGCATATTATACTCATATGGACGTAAGGGGTTATAATGCAGAAGTAAAGGAGAGTCAACTTCCTGCCTTTACCCCCCAATTCCAGTAACCACCATAAGTACAATGTTCCCAGCTCCTGAAAACAGACTTCTTTCTTAACTTCTCTCTGATGACATCAGTACCACTCAAACAGAGTAGACACTTGAGTTCGGTAGTGTCTGTGTGTTTGATTGTATGCCGAGAGTTTGAGAAAAGAAGAGGTCAGACCCCAGAAGGAACACG
Source organism: Rhynchonycteris naso (assembly GCA_037038555.1). NCBI lineage: Eukaryota > Metazoa > Chordata > Mammalia > Chiroptera > Emballonuridae > Rhynchonycteris > Rhynchonycteris naso. The sequence goes on along the minus strand of CM072998.1, from coordinate 110,243,002 downwards.
CTTTTTTGTTCAAGATTGATATATTTTAGAAAGCATGTAGGTGCTTTCAATGAGATTTTAATCTTGTCTCAGAATATATATATATATATATATATATATATATATATATATATATATATATATATATATATATATATAATTTCTACCACCTGCTATTCTTGCCCCCAACATACTTGATTCTTCTCAATGGTTAAGAACACCCTATAGTTGCCTTAGCATTAAACATATTTATGAATCTAACAAGAATCTTCTGATTTAATTCTGCATATTCAGCCTTAATAAGAAAGGGACCCAACATGAAAACTTTTGCTTCTGCTGCTACTCTTTCATGCACACCTTTTACTATTCTTATAAGTAATCTCTAAAGGGATTCCCAAGACTACAAGATTCCTGGTATCTCACACTCACAAACACTCACATGTGATATTTCTCACTATTCAAATTATTAAGCCTCTCTCTCTAGTGACCTCATGAGGTTGAAGAGATGGTCCAGGAGGACAGTTGGTGGGTCCTTTCCATTTACAGCATTTGAATCAGATTGGTCTCACATGTCAAAAGGGAGACTCATGCCAGGAGTTTACGTAAAAGCTTTACTAGGCTTGTGACAGTCCAGTCACATCTTATAGAATGCCTGGAAGGTTGTAAGTGTGAGTTTCTGTGTCTTATCCTCTCTCCCTTTTCAGAGTGACGGGTTTGTTAACAGAGAGATTTGGCAAAGGAGGACACTCTGAGTGCCACTGAGACCAAAGTGCTTTCGGTTTATATTTGTTTTCCTCTCTGGTGTTGCTGGGGGATATGTTCCCCTTAAATCACTGCCCACTATGTGAACTCCAGTTATTTGGAGGGTAGATGAATCATTGGCAAATACAGTACAACAAATTGTTGGCTAATAGCAAAAGCTGGAGATGACTATGTTAAGGGATCCAGAAAAACCTTTTGTCACCAGGATGAGGGGTCTGATATGAATCCTGAGATGTTGGACCTGGTGCAGGGACAGAGCATCCAGGAAACTGCAAAAGACAGGGGATATGTTTCCACCACTAAGAACTATTTGTCTTTTAGAAAGGACACCAAGGTTTCATGTCTATTATAAAAAAAAAAAACAATAATATAATTGGAGACTTAAAATCTAGTGCTTTGAAAAATGGTAAAGAAAGAACTAAAAATGTAGGGTGTCAACCCAGAACGCCGAGGTCACCATTTTGAAACCCCAGGCTTGCCCAGTAAAGGCACAAGAAGCAAGTACGAGTTGATAATCCTCAGTCTCTCTCCCTCTTTCTCTAAAAATCAATATATAAAAATTTTAAAAGGGACTATATGATAGCACTGTCCTTAGAATTTTGCAGACTTTATCAGTTTCTCTGACCAAAAAAGGATGTGGAAATAATTAAAATTTGTCATTTTCTGGGTCATTGAAATCTGATGAAGTAGGAGTTAGATGTTGATAATGTCTGTTCTCAGAATGCATTGCTATCACTGCCTAATCAAATTTACAGATTTTTTAAAATGTCTTTGAATGTATAATATCACTGAATTGTGTTCAAAACCTTATATTTATATATAGGTATTCACATACATTTAGATCAGGAGTATCTAAATTTTGTTGAACACTTATAGAACAAATTGTTTAGGACTCTTTGTTGGGGAAGTTCCTCACCTTTTATTAATTTATTTATCCCATCAGTAAATATCTATGCATCACTTACTCTATGTCCAGACTTGTTTTAGGTGCTGAGGAGACAGCAGTGAACAAAACGAGACAAACTCCTGCTGTCACAGAGCTTACATTGTAGTGGGAGGAGACAGATAATAAGCAAATAGATGAGTACAGTAGGCAACATGATGAAGATAGTAAGTGTTAAGAGGGCAAATAAATAAAAAAAGGGCAGGATGTTGCAATTTTAATTAGGGTGACCTCACTGATCAAAGGTCATTTGCACAACGATTTGAGGGATGTGAGGGAGCGAGTCATTCCAGGCAAAGGGAATCACTTTTGCCTATAGCATGTCTGGCATGTTCTAGCAAGGGTAAGGCCAGCATGGTTGCAGTGATATGGGCAAGAGGGACAGTGACAGATCTTGAGGTGAGACCAGCAGGTTCCTGGGGCAGGGTGGGCCAGTGTTAGAACTTGGGCAGTGCTTGGTAGCCATTCACGAGGACTTAGGCATTTATAAAAGGGAGTGGGCAGTAATGGAGGCCAAGACTTAAGTCACGTTGTAAAGGAACTTCAGCTGGAACAGTTCAAGGGCAGATGAGGGAGACTAATTACAAAATTATTGCAAGAATTTAGAGGCTAGATGATGGGAGTATGACTACGGTGGAAGGAATAAAGGTGGAGAGGCAGAGTTGAATTCTGAATATAAAGTGGGGTTGGACAAATGGGTTGTTGGGATATGCAAGCCCCGGGAAGGCAGATCTTAGGAAAGGCTGAGAGGAATTCCCAGAAAGAACATCAGCAATCAGTATTCTTGGGAGACGGGGAAATGAGTGGCTTGGTCCTCTAGGGGCACCTGTGCACAATATCCACCATATTTATTTCTACACCTTCCAGTGAGGTAACCAGAGTTATGATTGCTATTCCCATTTTACCGATTAAAGAACTGAAACTTAAAGAGATTAAATAGCTTACTCAAATTCCTAGTTTGTGCCTTAAACAGGTCTTCTGATGCCACTTCTTGAACAAACTCTTTTCTCAGTTGTATAATTGACCCACTATCTCCATATCACAAGTACCTACCTACTAAGTTAAGGTGACCAGACATCCTGCTTTTGGCGGGACAGTACCGATTTTAAACAATTTGTTCCGTGTCCTGCGGCATTTTAAAAAGTCCCAATTTTTGGAAAGAATGCACGAAAAGCTAGGGAATGGCGGGAAAATGGGAAGGGAATATATGGTTTTCCGTGGGGAGATGCCTTGACCTGGAAGCGCCCGCACTGCTGCAAGAGCTGGCTGCCCCATGCGAGCCCTGAAACAAAGAACTTCAGGAAAGGATGTACCTGCTGGGGCGGCGGCTGTCAAGTCCCCTAACTACCCATAGGCCTGTGTCCCAGACACACGGGCTCACGAGGTGCAAGCCCCTTGATCTCCAGTGGGCGGCAGGGCTAGACGCAGGGAGCGCAGCCGCCAAAACGACGAGTCCAGGCGGGGAGTGTGCACAACCACTCGTGTGCAAGCGTGCGGGCGGTGCTTCCCTGCCTGCTCCCGCCCACTGGTGCAGCTCCAGCATTGGTTTTGGGACTGTGTAACCCGATCCCTCTGACTCACTCAAAATTTTCCATATAGTAATATTTCCAAAAATGATCTTTTTAATGAGGTATCATTATTAAAAAAATAGATTGATAAGGAAAAGGTTAAATCTTGGGCATCAGCAAAAATCACAATAGAGAACAAATGGTTAGAAATATTTCATCATTTTAAAACAAACCATGTTCCATACAATAATGCACTAAAAATTGTGGAATATGAGCTGTCTTTACCAGGAACTAATGCTGCCACTGAACGCGTTTTTTCTACGCTAAATAAAGTGTGGACATCAGAAAAATCACAATTAAGTGTTGAGACTTTGAAAGCCATTTTATGTGTGAAATATAATTTAACAAATTTTTGTGAAAAATTTCATGACCTTTTAAACAATGACAGCAATCTACTAAAAAAATTTCACTCAAATGAGAAATTAGAAATATGCCAAAGAATAAAATACTATAATTTTTTAATGTATTATATTTTTAAATTGTACTTATGTTGAAATTTAAAATAATATATTACAATACTATTTTTGCATTCTATGAAAATTTGTTTTGCTCCATATAGACCAAATTTTTAATCAAGAACACCCCCTCCCCCTGTCAATTGTGTCCTGCTTTACCAATTTAAAATCTGGTCACCTTATACTAAATTGAAGACCAAGTTCCATCTGAAGTGGCTACTCTTAGGGTGAGAGGCTGTAATTAATCTCGTCTCCTCATGCATGATCAGCCTGAAGACTTTGGCTGTGAATGTGGGCATAGGCTGCATATGATATGCCTGCTTGTGTGGTGGGGTGTGCACCTGTTTCCTCTTTAGTTCCATCATCTTTCTTCCCTCCCCCTCTCCCTCTCCCTTCCCCTCCCCCTCCCTCCCTTCTTCCCACCCTCCCTGCCTCCCTCTCTTTCTCCCTCTCTCCCTTTTTTTGATCAGCTTGTAATATTAACTGTTTTGGGCACAGCAAAGGACTCGGCACTCTTCATGCATTTTCCTATTTCTTTCTTACAGAAAGTATGACCACAAAAGCTAATGCAAGAAGCCTGACCTGTGGTGGCGCAGTGGATAAAGCGTCGACCTGGGAACACTGAGGTCGACAGTTCAAAACCCTGCACTGGTCTGGTCAAGGCACATATGGGAGTTGATGCTTCTAGCTCCTCCCCCCTTCCTCTCTCTCTCTCTCTCTCTCTCTCTCTCTCTCTCTCTCTCACTCTGTGTCTCCTCTCTAAAGTGAATAAATAAAAAAAAATTAAAAAAAAAAAAAAAGCTAATGCAAGAACCTGAGTGTGGAGCCTTGTGGAGAGAGAGGTTTGAGGTGGGGGACATTCCCCTTTTAACATGCTCCTTCAGAGATGCCTGTGAGGCATTTAGAGTGAAAGATACAGGCATTAGTTCAGAAAAAATGTTTCCTAAACCTCTGACTGGGAATTCACAAGTTGGTTTCCTATTTTTACTATTTTTCTTCCTGTTGCTTCTAACTTTGTGTCTGTGGGGTTATAGGTAAATTGGACAAATGAGAACTTCCTTTAACACTAGTGTAACTTTATTTGGTCTCTCACTATTTCTTAAGCTTGTTTGATGGAGGTTTTCTTCCTCAGATGCTGCATGAAGACACGGGAAGATCTCAAATCTTTTCTGTTTATTTTCAGAAAATGCACGGTTTTATGATAATTTTGAGTTGCAAACATAGTGTCAATTTCAAACATTTTATGTCTCTATTCTGGTTGTCACTTATGGCTTCTTCCTCTTCTTGGGGGCTTTGGAGCCCCCCCCACTCATTCAGCATCTTTTTGCAGATGTTGCCTTGCTGCACCTCCAACCCCCCAGCTCTGTTGGCCAGAGCTGAACCAAAGCACTCACACCATTTCTCCTTCTGTCCTGTGTGGCCATACGTGCCATGGCATAGGGGTATGAGCCATGGTGCCTCTGTCATAGAACAGTGTTGGTTTTCCCCTGTGGGATAGATGTCCTGTGCAGGAGGAGTTAGTCCCCGCTTACAGTTCTCAGCATCTTCCTTAGATGAGGATGAAGAAACACTTCCTGCACTTTGAGATTTCAGGGACTGCAAGACAAGTTCTCTGAATTGAGAGAGAAGCTGTGTGGCCCTGAGGAAATACTGTTCTCTCCTCCTATTGAGGAGGAGAACTGTCCTTTGATAAAGAAATGATGGAAAACAACTTTTATTCTACTACTTGTTTCTTTCCTGTTCAGACGGGTGGGTAAGAATACCCTGAAGTAAGAGATGAAAGTGTCAGGAACTCCTTGAAACAACAAATTTGAAAGAGGTCAAGGAGTTTCTGGAGGAAGGACTGCTATGACTTCCTGTAAAGGAAAGAACCTTGACAGCAGCTGGAGGAGAAACAAGGAGTGGCCACAGTCACTTCTTTCTCAAAGCCATTCCTTTCTTTGCCTCAGGTAACATCAGGTGAGGCTTTGGTGGCACTGGCTTCCTGCCTTATTATGGGCTGTGACACCCTTTAGTGCACAAGTGCTTCACAGGGCAGCAAACAATAAGGGGAAGATTATGGGGCCAAAGATGGGTGAAGGTCTTGACTCTGAGCAGGTCCTCCTCATGCCTGGAAGTTGTGCTCCTCCATAACTGTTATACAAAAAGAAGAAGCCAATTTTTTTTGGATAGGAACACCATTCTCAACTGAAAAAAAAATTGCTTATAAGATTCCATGAATTTCAGCTTGCAAATCAGAAATCTCACACCCAAAATGAAATTGGCAAGCAGCCCAGAATTCCCAATTTTCACTTTAGGTACAAAACTCTCACATGAGTTTACTTAAATAGTAACCAGGGTATTCAAATGTCCTGTGGGCTTAAGATTTATTTACATAGGGTCCATTGCCATGATTATTTACTTGCCAAATGAATTTGGAGTTGGTTTTGTTATTTTTAAACTGTTCAGGAATTACCCATTTATTAATTTCTAAGACATTTTGTGATCATAAAGCATTTGAAGTTCTTACAAAGGAAATGTACACAATTAATGCTATATTGACATACTTTTATGTGGTATGTATTCTTTGTAAGAATCAAATATTATAGTATTTTGCTCTAACTGGATGCACTAGAATTCTTCTTAAGTGGTCAACTCAGTTAGATAAAAAATGTTTTGAGTTAATTCTCTCCAACTGGACATGAGAATTTAATGTTGGCTATAGTCCTAGAGAGGGTTGTGAGCCGAATACAATGAGATGTTGTTGCCTTCACATCATGCTCTAGAACATATGCATACTTACCCTACACACATGCACCACATGGTAAAAACGGTAAGCTTTTAACAAATCCAATCTATTGTCATTGTTCGCAGATCTTGTTTTTGAGAATTCACCTACTCGTTAAAATTTATATGTAACCCCCAAATCAACATCACAGTGTTTGTGAAGTCATTTGCAGACATTTTGAGTTACTGAAGGGACACATTCCCAGCCAAGGTCAAGCAAGGGGACACTACACCTTCTTGTTCCAAAGCCAGATGTAGCACTGATGTGCTGTCAAGTGTTTCTAAGCACAAGAAGCCTGTGATGGGCCTAGTATGGAGAAAAAAAAATGCCTGCTAAAGACACTGCCTTCACACGTGAGCTCAAGTGTTGTGCATGAGTTCAACATTGACAAACCAACTATCAGAGGCAGATTAAGGTTGGTTGAGGCCGTGAACACAGAAGAAAATATTGAACCCCTTAAAAAAAAGAGAGACAAGGAAAATAAAAATGCATGTTAACCATACTTTTAAATAAATAAAAAATATTATGTACTATTAATGTTAAAATTGCACATATGAAACCAAACTTGATGTCATTAAAAAAAAGTGTAGGAAATAAAAGATGGCGATGGAGTAGGCGGACGTACCAACTTCCAACTCCCAGAACCAAAGGATTATAACTCAATTTTAAGAACCATCATCTGGATAAACCAACTTTGAACAAAACTAAGTGGACTGTTCAACCAAGGAACACTGCAGAAGCCACATCGAGACTGGTAGGAATAGCAAAAATGCGAAGAGGGCTGCCCAGCTCCCCAGAGCAAACGGCAGCCCGGAGAGACCCGCGAGGCGGGAGAAGAGTTTGGCGGAGAGGGAGGGACCTGGGTCCCAGGAACCAAGGCCCAGACTGCAGTCCCAGAGCCTAGAAGAGGCGTATGGACAGTATTGAGCTGTGAAGCAAGTGAGGATACTGTTTGTGAAAAAGAGAGAGTTTTCTCAGACCCAAGAATCTTTTCAAAGGGACAACGCAGAAACCCTCTCTCACAACCACGCACCCGGGGCTCCGGGGAATGGGGACAGAGGAGAGGAACAGAGCAGCGGGAACAGAGAGTGGACTGAAGGCACGAGGACACTTTGAGGGACAGCCATCCTGACACCTGGGCTAAGTCATTTCCCTAATCGAAAACGAATATTTCCCCTGGAACTAGCAATACCAGAAAAGGGAGACAGGACACTAGCCAAACAAGCTCTCCCGCGGCAATTAGAGCAGAGCTGCTTAGAGGGAGGGAGCTCCCAAGCCTACAGTGTGGAGACTTAAGACACTGCTATCTCTCTGAGGGTTGCTGAAGGGATGTTGGTGGCAGGACGCTGAAAAGCGGTCCTGTCGGCGTGGGCGGAGGCACAACCGATGTGAGCTCGGTCTAGCCCAGCAGGGGCAGAGGGGACGCGCGAAAGCAGCCCGGCATCTGCGGGCCACCTGTGACCCCACTTGTGGAGAAAATTACGGACAGAGATCAGCTCTGCGACCCTGCGCAAGCCGGCCCTGACCACGGGGATGGAGCTAGGACCAGGGACGGGTGATGGGCTCGCGGCTGAGCTCACGCTGCCAACCCCGCCCGGACGGAGAAACCGCAGTGGTTTGAAACCCTACATGTGCAGGAGCTGGCTTTCATGGCTGAGCTCACGCTACTAGCCCCGCCGGGCCAGAGAAACTCTTGTGGTTTGCAAACCTATGTGCACGCACCTGGCTTTCCTGGCTGAGCTCATGCTACTAGCCCCGCCTGGCCAGAGAAATCCCGGCGGTTGGCCACCCTACATGCGTGAGCTGGCGCTGAACGTGGGGATGTAGTAGAGTCCAGATCGATCGGAAGCTAGCAGCTGAGCTAAAGCCAGCAAACACGCCTGGCCCAATAAACCGGAGTTTGCGACCCTACGCAGGAGGGCCCCGGCCTCGAGGGTGGGGCTAAATTCTGGACGGGCAAAGGCTCACAGCTGAGAACACGTCAAAAGCCCCGCCGAACCCGCAAAACTGTGGTGAGCAGGCTCTGACTGCGGGGGCTGGGCGTAAATCTTCCGGAAACGGGCTGGTCCCGCAGCTGAGCAAAGGTGCTCACCTCTGCCCTTGGTACTAGGCTTGTGGCTTGAGTGACAGCCCCTCCCGTGGAGGAGAGGTGGAAATCACAGCAGCAGCCGCAGTAGGCTGTCGTTGGCAACGCCCATACCCAACCACCATAGGCAGCAGCAGAGAGGGTGGCAGGCCTGCAGACAGACCACACCTAGAGAACACAAAAGGAAGACCTACTGGACTCCAGTGCCCACAACTTGCCTATACACAGATTAAATGGGCAGGCAAAGGAATGCAAACCACATGAATCAAGAGAAATCCCCAGAGAAGGACCTGAATGAACCAGATATAACAAAACTACCAGAAGCAGAATTTAGAATAATGATAGTTAGGATGTTCAAAGAAATTAGAGCAACAGTGGATAGTCACTATGAACACCTAAATAAAGAGATAACAAGTATAAAGAACGAAATTGAAATAATAAAAAAGAATCAGACAGTAATGACAAATACAGTATCAGAACTGAAGACCACAATGGAAGGAATTAAAAGCAGGATGGATGACGCTGAGGATCGAATAAGCGAGTTAGAAGACACAATAAACAAAGTTACAGAAGCAGAGAAGAAAAAGGAAAAGAGACTCAAAAAATGTGAGGAAACCCTAAGGAAGCTCTGTGACAACATGAAGAGAATCAACATTCGCATCATAGAAGTGCCTGAAGAAGAGCAAAGAGGACAGGAAATGGAAACTGTGTTCAATCAAATCATAGCAGAAAACTTCCCTAAATTAAGGCTGGGAAACATTCCACATGTTCAAGAAGCACAGAGAACTCCATTAAAGAGAAACCCAAAAAGATCTACACCAAGACACATCATAGTTAAAATACCAAAGCTAATGGATAAAGAGAAAATCTTAAAATCTGCTAGAGAAAAAAAGGCTATCACCTACAAAGGAGCCCCCATAAGGATGACATCGGACTTCTCAACAGAAACACTTGAGGCCAGAAGGGAATGGCAAGATATAATCAAAGTAATGCAGAACAAGAACCTACAACCAAGACTACTCTATTCAGCAAGGCTAACGTTTAAAATTGAAGGAGAAATAAAGAGCTTTCCGGACAAAGAAAGCCTCAAGGAATTCATTAAAACCAAACCAATTCTGCAAGAGATACTACGAGGCCTGTTGTGAACAGTTCAAAGGGAGGAAAGAATAGAGCAAAAGAAGAATACAGCTTTAAAGAATAAAATGGCAATAAACAACTACATATCAATAATAACCTTAAATGTAAATGGATTAAATGATCCAATCAAAAGATATAGGGTAGCTGCATGGATAAAGAAACAGGACCCATACATATGCTGTCTACAAGAGACACACCTTAAAACAAAAGATGCACATAGACTGAAGGTAAAAGGATGAAAAAAAATATTTCAAGCAAATGCAAATGAAAAAAAGCTGGGGTAGTAGTACTTATGGATGACAAAATGGACTTTAAAACAAAGGCTGTGGTAAGAGATAAAGGAGGACACTACATAATGATAAAGGGAACAATTCAACAGGAAAATATAACTATTATAAATATCTACGCACCAAATATAGGAGCCCCGACATACATAAAGCAGACTTTGATGGACATAAAGGGCGAGATTAACAGCAATACTATCATAGTAGGGGATTTCAATACCCCACTAACAACACTGGAAAGATCCTCAAGAAAGAAAATCAATAAAGAAACAGCATACTTAAAGGAGACACTAGATCAACTTGATTTAATAGATATCTTCAGAACTTTTCATCCTAAAGCTGTAGAATATATATTCTTCTCAAGCGCTCATGGTACGTTTTCTAGGATAGACCACATGTTAGGACACAAAAATGGTCTCAATAAATTTAAGAAGATTGAAATCATATCAACCATTTTCTCTGATCACAACGCTATGAAACTAGAAATTAACCACAAAAGAAAAACTGAAAAATACTCAAACACTAGGAAACTAAATACCATGATATTAAATAATGAATGGATTAACAATGAGATCAAAGAAGAAATAAGAAAGTTTCTAGAATCAAATGATAATGAGCATACATCAACTCAAAATTTATGGGACACAGCTAAAGCAGTACTGAGAAGGAAGTTCATTGCACTACAGGCATATCATAGGAAGCTAGAAAAAGCTCAAATAAGCAACCTGACCCTGCAGCTAAAAGAACTAGAAAAACAACAACAAATAAAACCCAGGACACGTAGAAGGAAGAAAATAATAAAGATCAGAGCAGAAATAAATGACATAGAGGCTAAGAAAACAATACAGAGGATCAATGAAACCAGAAGCTGGTTCTTTGAAAAGGTAAACAAGATTGATGAAGCTTTAACTAGACTCACCAAGAAAAAAAGAGAGAGGTTTCAAATAAATAAAATTAAAAAGGACAGTGGAGAAATAACAACTGACACAACAGAAATACAAAGCATTGTAAGAAAATATTATGAAGAACTCTATGCCAAAAAATTAGACAATCTAGATGAAATGGACAAATGTCTAGAATCATATAAACTTCCAAAAATCAATCTGGAAGAATCAGAACACCTAAACAGACCAATTACAACAAATGAGATCGAAACAGTTATCAAAAAACTCCCAAAAAAGAAAAGTCCTGGGCCTGATGGCTTCACAAGTGAATTCTATCAAAAATTCAAAGAAGAATTAACTCCTATCCTCCTCAAGCTATTTCAAAAAATTCAAGAGGAAGTAAGACTTCCAAACTTCTTTTATGAAGCGAGCATAATTCTAATCCCAAAGCCAGGCAAACACAACACAAAGAAAGAAAATTAGAGGCCTATATCCCTGATGAATTTAGATGCTAAAATTTTCAACAAAATATTAGCCAACCGGATCCAGCAATATATGAAAAAAATCATACACCAGGATCAAGTGGGATTTATTCTGCAGAGGCAAGGCTGGTTCAATATTCGCAAATCAATCAATGTGATTCATCACATAAACAAAAGGAAGGACAAAAATCACATGATAATTTCAATAGATGCAGAAAAGGCATTTGATAAAATCCAGCACCCATTCATGCCTAAAACTCTCAGTAAAGTTGGAATACAAGGAACATTCCTTAACATGATAAAGGCCATCTACAACAAACCCACAGCAAACATCATACTAAATGGACAAAAATTAAAAACAATCCCCTTAAGATCAGGAACCAGGCAGGGATGCCCCATTACACCACTCTTATTCAACATAGTTCTGGAAGTACTAGCTACAGCAATCACACAAGAAGAAGAAATAAAAGGCATCCAAATTGGAAAAGAAGAAGTAAAACTGTCACTATTTGCAGATGATATGATATTGTATATAGAAAACCCTAAAGTCTCAGTCAAAAAAGTACTCAGTCATTAAAGTACCTTATAAATGAATTCAACAAGGTGGCAGGATATAAAATTAATAAGCAGAAATCAGAGGCATTTCTATATACAAACAATGAACTGTCAGCAAAAGAACTTAAGGAAACAATCCCCTTCAGTATTGCAGCCAAAAAAATAAAATACCTAGGAGTAAATTTAACCAAGGAGGTTAAGGACTTGTACTCAGAGAATTATAAAACATTGATAAAGGAAATCAAGGAAGATACAAACAAGTGGAAGCATATACCGTGCTCATGGCTAGGAAGAATAAACATCATTTAAATGTCTATACTACCCAAAGCAATTTATAAATTCAATGCAATACCAATTAAAATACCAATGACATACTTCAAAGATATAGAAAACATATTCCAAAAATTTATATGGAACCAAAAAAGAACACAAATAGCCTCAGCAATCCTAAAAAGAAAAAATAAAGCAGGAGGTATCACTCTTCCGGATATTAAGGTCTACTACAAGGCCATTATACTCAAGACAGCTTGGTACTGGCATAAGAACAGACACATTGATCAATGGAACAGAACAGAGAACTCAGAAATAAATCCGCCGCTTTATGGACAATTGATATTTGACAAAGGAGGGAAGAACATACAATGGAGTAAAGACAGCCTCTTTAACAAATGGTGTTGAGAAAACTGGACATCTATCTGCAAAAAAAGTGAAACTAGACCATCAACTTACACCATTCACAAAAACAAATTCAAAATGGATAAAAGATTTAAACATAAGCTGTGAAACTATAAGCATCTTAGAAGAAAACATAGGCAGCAAGCTTTCCGACATCTGTAGCAGCAGTATATTTGCTGAATTATCTCCATCGGCAAATGAAATAAAAGGCAAGATAAACAAATGGGACTATATTAAACTAAAAAGTTTTTTCACAGCTAAAGGGAATAAGAACAGAATAAAAAGACAAACCACACAATGGGAGAACATATTCGACAGCACGTCTGATAAGGGGTTAATAACCAAAATTTATAAAGAACTTATAAAACTCAACAACAGGAAGACAAACAACCCAATCAAAAAATGGGCAAAAGAAATGAATAGAAATTTCTCCAAAGTGGACATACAGATGGCCAATAGACATATGAAAAAATGCTCAACATCACTAATCATTAGAGAAATGCAAATTAAAACCACAATGAGATATCACCTCACACCAGTCAGAATGCCACTCATCAGCAAAACAACACAGAATAAGTGCTGGAGAGGATGTGGAGAAAAGGTAACCCTTCTGCACTGCTGGTGGGAATGCAGACTGGTGCAGACACTGTGGAAAATAGTTTGGAGATTCCTCAGAAAATTAAAAGTCGAACTGCCTTTTGACCCAGCTATCCCACTTCCAGGAATATACTCTAAGAACACCATAGCACTGTTCGAAAAAAAGAAATGCGCCCCCATGTTCGTGGCAGCATTGTTCACAATAGCGAAGATCTGGAAACAGCCCAAGTGTCCATCAGAAGACGAGTGGATTAAAAAGCTATGGTACATATATACTATGGAATACTACTCAGCCATAAGAAACGATGACATCGGATCATTTATAACAAAATGGATGTACCTTGATAACATTATACGGAGTGAAATAAGTAAATCAGAAAAAAAAGAAAAACTGAGAACAGCATGATTTCATACATAGGTGGGACATAAAAGTGAGAATATGAGACATGGACAAGAGAGTGGCGGTTATGGGATGGGGGGGGGGAAGAGTGGGATAGGGAGGAAGGGAGGGACACAGGGAAAACCAAATAGAAGGTGACAGAGGACAATTTGACTTTTGGTGACGGGTATGCAACATAATTGAATGATAAGATAATCTGAGGATGTTTTCATTGTACATATGTACCCTGATTTATTGGTGTCACCCCATTTGAATTAATAATAATAAAATATATATATATATATAAAAATAAAATAAAATTTAAAAAAAAAGTGTAAAGTTGGAGTTTTGCGGGGCCCTTCACAAGTGCGGGCCTAGGGTGCACGCCCAGTGCACCCCCCATTAAATCCCTCTCTGCCAACAATGTATATGGTGTCCTAAATACACACAGAACAAGGTTATTATTGGTTGCTTGATGGAAATGTATTACCAGAGACTCCTGGGATCCTTTCTTTGTATTTCGCTAAGGGGCAAAGTTTCAGTGTCCACTAATTCAGTGTTGGTGGTGACATATAGAAACTTGACTACTGCAAACAACAGGAATCAACTGTATCTGGGTTTGATAGTTTTATCTCTTTGGCTATCTCATTCCTTTCTGCCTCTTGGACTTGATATATTTACTTAGGTATAGTTATTAATTCAACATGTTTGTACTAGGTTCTTTCTATTTGCCAGGTCCTGTTGGGTATTGATGATAAAAGGGGAAACAACAACTACAGTCCTTGTCAAACAGTCTAGAGAAAAAGACAAGCTGTAAACACACAGGTCAGTGTAAAATCACACAAACATGACAGTGTTGCCAAAGCAAAGCATGGGGCATTAAGAGGGGAGAGCATGTACCAGAGAGACCTGTCATCATCTGGCGGTGGTAGGGTGTTCAGTTCACACTGAGATCTAAGGGAGGACAAGCAGTCAGTTACACATGGTAGAGAGGTGTGGGTGAGATTTCCAGGCAGGGCGGGCAGCCTGTGCACAGACTGTGTGGGAGAGGGGGCTATGGCCCCTCCAGCCAACTGGAAATACCAGAGTGTCTGAGTATTGAGAACAAGGAGGGTCTGGAGCAGCAAATAGCTCTAGAGGTGGGAGGTAGTGGCCACATGCAAACTGGCAAGATCATTGAAGATGCTGATTTTTATATAAATATCCTAGGTAAGCCATTTAAGAGCTTTCAAACAATGACATTATCAGATTTGTGCTTTCAAATGATTCCTCCTGCTGCTGCAAAGGAGAGAATAGATTTGGGAGAGATGAGGAGTCCGGGGCGTGAGCTCTGGGACATGTTCACACATGACATGACGATGACATGGATTGGGTTGGTGAGGGTGAGACAAAGGAGTGGGTGTTCCATGAAGGTGGAGAAAGCAGTATTGCTGCTACTTAAAGTAGCATGACTGATAATAGAAGGATAGTGACTGATATTGAACACACATGAAACAAACCATGACCTCTCAGAGGCTAGCTGTCTTAGTGTCTGCACCAGAGTTTGATGGGATGGATGCTCCTTGACCCTAATGTGGGAAACCATGGGGGATTTGCAATACAGAAGTATCAAAACTCAGTTTTCACATTTGAACATGATTCTCCTCTAGAATTGCTTTATTTGGAAAAAAAAAACACATACAGGGCTTTGCTAATACAGCCCTTTTTCTCATATTGTATAAAACAATACAAACAACAGAATGCAGCTTTAGAAAATTTAGTGGCCATGAGAAGTTATTATGTGACTGAAAATGATAATGCTGATTTTTATATCTTGCTTTATGTCATGGCACTATTTTACTACTCTGATATGTTCATAGTATGAATTACATTGTTTACTTCTTGGAAATTTTTATTTGTGTCAATAAAAATTTTAAAAGGCATTTAATCTTCTAAAAAGTGCTTTCCTAATTGATAAAAGGATTTAAAAAATTTATTTTTTAAAAGCTGAAGATTAATGGTAATTTCTACCCCCCAAAAAGTATAAATTGGTGTTTTTTAATAGTATTTTGACCACCCATCTATTCTGTTCATTGAATGACTATGTGATACATGAATTTGATATAGTCCAAATATTTCTTTTCCAAAATGTCTAGAGAAAGGTCTTACATGTAGAAAGTGTTTGGGGGTGGTCAGTGAGATAGATAAGCTTACATGGTGTAAGTATCACTTAGTATTGGAGGTTTCTGCTTCCACTTTTATTCCTCTTGTCAATTTATTAAACCTTAGTTCAGTTGCAGGACCTGTGGAGGAAAAGTATGTGAAAATATATATATATATATATAAATTTGAACTCAATTGAACATGAACGATAGAAATCACAAAAAAATGGCTGCAGGAATGACTGAGTCATTCACTCAAGGTGGGATAAGATGTTCTGTTGCAGTTTCCCCTGAAGCCAAGGAGGGTCATCTTAAGATGTCCTGCTTTCCCCAAGTCTACTCAGGTGTACAGGAAGGTTTTCCAGAGGAAGGACCACTAAAGATCTGCAGGAAGAGGGGATTGTACAGCCAGGTGGAAGGACACATGCCAAAGTAGGCACACATTGAAAGCATAGTGTATTTGAATAACTGCTAGCATTTGGAAGATGATCATAAATTAGTAGAGGAAGACTAGAATCTCCTATCAAAAGCCTTTTTCATTCTCCAGTGTCTGCATCTTGGCATGGAAATTTGGGTTGACTTTGCAAGAGGAGATGCTATTAATGGAGCATCTGATAGAATTTCCTTTCATTTAAATTAATGGGATAATGAATAGCATAGACAATAGGATAATGCATTTGGATGTTTCATAATTAATTTTGAAATTTGATGCCTACTGGGATACAGATGAAATAATTATAAGTGTATGAATTTCTTGATGAATTGCTTTCAGGTTTTTGAGTAATCCGAAGCATCCTCTGTAAGCAGGCCTGCTCTCTTTTTTCTCTTCTCTTTTCTTCCTTTCTCCTCTGAGTTGAATCATAGTAAATATTGATGTTTACCATCTTATTTTGGTTTTAAAGGCAAGATTCTTGAGTTTCTTAAATGGGAGGAGATCACACCTAAACACTTTTCAAGTTCCTACTTAGATTAATATAAATTCATATTTCTAATCTAAGAATTAAAAGTTATTTCCACAGCCATATTTCTTGTTATTTGAAAAAAATTGTGACTGATTACAAATTCTCTCAGATATATTCTCTATTTTAGAACTATTTGTCAGTAGTTCAGAAGTTGTCCACAAAATTTCTAAAATCAAGGTTATAATAAAAAGCATGCCAACAGCTTATTTTAAACAGAATGTTTCACATAAAGAAATGTTAAACCATGTGATAAAACCATTTAAACACTAACCTCATTGCAAAAATTAAAAGATCTTAAAATAGATTTGGTGCAAAGCCCAGGTCTTCTTGCATGGGGGAGTATGACATTCCATTACCTCCAGGTTTATTACTCTAAAAGGTTTTGGGTTTTCCTTTCCAAATTGGATCCAGATCAAACTCCTAAATAAATGAAACATCTTTTTCTTCTTCTTTAAGCTGTTCTGACTCTGAAGGCCTTGGTTTCCTTGGGTTGGAGCTGTTTCAACATCTTGAAATTAAACGGCTAATTAAAGTGTTTTGTGTTTGGCTTGAAGTTCTTCTTTTCTTCTGGCTGGGGCTCTGTCTTCTTCAGTTGCAGCCAATGCAGCATGTCTCCATTTCTACACTTTGGTGTGGAAAATACCACTGGCCAGGCAACAAGTAAATATGAACACAGTCTATGAAATTGGTTGCCTGCCTTGCTCTGGCTGATGGTGATTACAAGATGTGCCCAGAAACCACCACCACTTTGTCATAACTTCACGCCAATCGGACCTTCTGGTGAAACATTATCTCTATGTGACCATCGACTTTATTGATGTCTTCTGTTCCATGTTTAAGAGTGCTTCTTGATTTTGGAAAATTATTTTATTAATATTTTTGGAGAGCCTACTTTTGCCAGGTTTTGAAGATATCATACACTTTAATATTATTTCTTGGTTATTATTTGCCCTCCCCACTAGACTGTAGCACCTAGAAGGCATCATGTCTGAAGCAAAGTTAGGTACTAAAGACTGTATGGATTAAATAGCTATAGTTACTGCATTCAAAAACAACACAGTTGAGTGGGGACAGAGAAGTGAATCTACAGAAGCATTCATAAAAAGCTGAGGAGCACATATGATGGCCCATTCCCTTGCATTCAGGTGGATGGAGGAAAGTTGAAAGAAGACTCAGAGAGGAGATGCCGTCTGAGCAGTATCTCGAGGTGTGAATAAGAGGTTCCTGGGAGGCCTGGTGAAAGAGAGCCTTCTCTCTTCACATATCCTGGACAGAGGAAACCACATTGATAAAGCATGTATACTTCATGTCCATTTTCAATTTGAAGTACTGGGGGCAGATCGAAGGGGGAGACGCTAAGTGGGTTTGAAGCTCAAGATAAAGTATTTCAGTCTAAGCTCCCTGCCTAGTCATATAAACAATGTGAGATACTCTGTGAACACTAAACAAACAATCGACAATTTCTAGGCTCACTAGATTTAGCTTAAAGAACACTTATGAACAGTTGTGCAGAATTACTTGAAACTGCACATTTGAGAGAGTGTAATGCAATTTTTAAAAAATCATCTTCAAAATATACTTGTCCATTTGAGGACTGTGACCGTGTGTTGGCCCTCTCATTCTTATACACAGGAGACATCATTACTTCGAACAATTTCTTTTGTGTAGGTAACATCAAATATTCATACAGAGGGTTTTGGGTAGCGCTGTTATCCTTATTGTCTAAGAACTTCCAATATAATGTGAAAAGGTACACATTATATTGGAAGTTCTTAGTTCCCACACTTCCTGTATTCACTGGCTAAAACATATTCAGAGGAGGCCAGCTTTCAAATTTCCACATAAAGAGACTTTAGAATGTGCATGTCAATATATGAATACCTCCGATCAGCACAAAAATACACATGGAGGAAAATTTACAAGTAGATACTGTCATGCTCTGTCATGCATAAAGATCCTACTTGAGAAAGATATTTTTAAATAATGACATCTGAAAGTTAGGGTTTAATTAGATAGTTTAATTTATAATCCCAAAAGTTTACCTACAGAGCTGTAACATGTTTAATATTACAATATTCTTTTCGTTTTTATTTTAGTGAGAGAAGGGGAGCAGAGGGAAAGACTTCCACATATGCCCTGACCAGGATCCACCTAGCAAGCCCACTCAAGGGCAATGCTCTGCCCATCGGGGGTATAATTCTGTTGTGCAGCAACTGAGCTCTTCTTAGAGCCTGTGGTGGAGGCCATGGAGCCAATTTGCTTTAATCAAGCCATGGCTGCAGAGGGGATGAGAGAAAGAGAAGCAAGAGGAGGAGGGGTGGAGAAGCAGATGTGCCCTTCTCTCACGGGTCCTGACCGGGAATCAAACCTGGGACATCCACACACTGGGCTAGTGCTCTACCACTAAGCCAACCAGCTGTGGTCACAATATCCCTTTTTTGAAGAAACAAAATATTTGCTATTTATAATTCCCTTTGTACTAAAGATAATTTCTAGATTGTGTGTGAGTGTGTGTGTGTGTGTGTGAAGTGCACACGCGCTTCAACATATCTCTTTCAGTGCCCTCAATTACTTAACTTCTTTTGGCCACAGTTACAGTCTAGCCCTCCTTCAGTACTCAGGTCCCCATCTGGTTCCCATCTCCCCGCTTTTACAAAAACAATCACTGCTTCCTTATTTCTCTCCAAACAATCTTCTTGGCAAGCAGGCTCCTGGCACCCACCCAAGCTGGATGCTTTTTCTCATTGATCAGCAGGCACATGCCACTGCACTCTGTCCTGACAAATCAGCCTCCTTGCACTCAAAGCACCTGAGCTGCTTCTGCTCTTCCCCCTTTATTGTCTTTAAAATTGAGAAGCCCATTATGGTTGACTTACTCCCTGTGTTTTTCTTTGTTTACTTTGTGTCCGAGTACAAGTATTGGGAAAACCAAAAGATATAAGTGAGACAGATATGTAACAAAGCATAACTATGTACTGTGATGGATGTTGCAAGAATTGTCTGCCTAATGTGCTCTAAGGTACACAGGAGGGGAAAGCTAACTGTCAGAAGGAGGAAGAGAAGGCATCTGACTCATTAGCCTGCTCCCTACCAGACACACTTTTCTCAGCCCTGCCCTGTAACTCAGGGAGCAACACTTCCGGTTCCGGTTCCAGTTCCGGTCCCGAGGCTCCCTTGTCTCCTGGCTTCCAAGAGGGACAGTGGGGCGTGGGCATGGTGGAAAACAGAAAGAGCAGAAGAGAGGATAAAGCATGTTCTCTCTCTCCCACCTTTCTGTTTGGAATGGCATTTGAAGCAGTAGCTGCTGAGTCTTCCACATGGGTCCAGGTCCAGCTGAGCAGGCCCAGGGTCAGTCTATCTTCCACCAGTGGGCCCAGCTCCTTGGCCTGATGACTCCTTCTCCCTGTGTGCCTCTTGCCTTTCCTAGTCTCCTGGATGCCCACCCCCTCGACCCTGATAAGCTCCTTGGCTTATCTATCACCTGGGAAAGTCATACCCAGTAGTAAAGTCACTGAAACACCCCCAAGTGCTGTTTCCTTACTCAACCTTGGCTGTTCAAAAGCTCCCTAAAGAAGGTTCTATTTAAAAGCTAGTGAAATGGGACTGTATCTAGAGATAGCAATTCTCTTTATGTATAGTGTTCTGTTATTCTCTTGTTTGGTGGCTGTGGACAAAATTTCAATTTATCCTGGACTCAAATTTCTAACAAAAAAAAATCAGAAAAATATATTTGTTTATCTCAGAATTCACTCATTTATTCATCCAACACATTTTATTGAAACTCCAGTCCCTGGAGCTTCCATGTCAGCCCTGAGAGTATGGACAGACCACCAGGACAGACATGGTCTCTTCTCCAGAGAGCACCAGGTTTTGTAGGATGATAGTCTTATAACACGTCCACTTAGAAGATTCCAGCTTAATATACATATTTCCTTTAAAGTGTCCATTATCTTTTCTAAATTACTATAAGAAAATAATCATGTAATTGATGATCACAAAACATGGGGGAAGCTCTCATTAAAACAAGGAGAGCATGAATGCTTTTCATCCAAGCAGCAATATAAATAAAACTAAAAGAATTATAAAATTGATACAGTTTTGAATAACTCCCCCAATGATAACCTGCTACTTTCTTAATCAACAGATATTTAAATAGGGAACAAATGTGCCTTCTTTGTAACTCACTTTCTGAGTCATAGACATTTGGAAAGAATATTTTTTCAGATACTGCTTTTGTTCAAAAAATAACTTGTCATTTCTTTATATGCCAGAATAGGGTCTTTTACACTTAAGAATGGATGATTATCTCAAGGGACTGAAGAATGGACTTAATCAATCTCTTATTCTATAGGTGGGAGCATGTCTAATTTATTGCATTTTGATCAGGAGAAATTCTGTTTCTTCACACTTTCAGAATATAAATTTTTATATTCTCCAGAAACATATTTCGGTGGCAGGACCTTTTTTTTCATATTATCTAAATCTCTCAGGCTGTACTTAGAAAAGATGAAGGACAATTGGCTACAATATTTGGTATAATTGACTAAGACTTTAACTATCAGTTTTATTCCTTCTTTCACTCAACATCTTTTATTGAGCACCTACTGCTAAGAGTTAGACCCTGACATAAAATAGTGAGCAAAATTAAACCTTTGAAATTTTAGAACAGTGAATCATAGCTCTTCAAAATTACATTCATAGCCAAAGAATCTTTGCCTTTTTTTCCCCTCCTTCTTAGATCAGTTTTTCTAACCTTGAATTTCTACATTTACCTGTCCCGTATACATGCTTTGTAGCTTTGTGTAAACCAATAACACCCTGTAAAATAATCTTCTGCTCCACGAAAATAAGGACAATTACAGTTGTTACCACAATGAGTTGTTCTGAGGTTTGAATGAGCTGATGGAGGCATGACAAATGTTATCTCTTCCCAAGCCAATGTTATTTCAGTAGAATCTCTACAGTTGCACACTTCAATCAACCTGGCCACAAGCCACATGTGCATACTTAAATTTAGATTGGTTGAAATGAAATAAAGTTAAAAATTCAGCTCCTCAGTTGCATTAGCTACATTCCAAGGGCTCAGTAAGTACTTAAACTGTTGAATACTGCGGCAGATACAGGACATGTCCATCATTGCAGAAAGTTGTGGTGGCTATTGTGCAGTCCTGATTTCTGGATCTCTTGATTGAGAGACAGAGGTGTGAGAGAGAGACGAAACCTGGAGGCCTCAAAGTTACTGATGGGTGCACAGAGCCCATAAAACTGGGCCAGCCTGATTTCTGATAGGTCTGCTGCCAGCTTCAGCTGTGCAGTCATTGCAGTGCTCTCGCTGCTGTGTCTCTTGAGGAGGTCTGTAACAGCATTTAAGAACACATGCTCTGGAGGAAGACTGCCTAAGTTTAAATCCTGAATTTACTATTTATTAGCTCTGTGGTTTGGGACAAGCTTTTAACCTGTCTGATGTGACATTTATTCCCATGTAGAATGGGAGACAGTACAGTACCCATCTCATAAGCAAATCTATATAAACCCCTGAGAATGGTGTCTGATCATGCAAAGCCCCCCCCCTCCATAAAGCCATAATATTAGAAACTGGTGTATATATGAGGTCTGTGCACACATAATTTCCACAGACATATATTTATTCTGACTATCATGGTTGATTGCCCTGTAGGGTTATCTAACTTTTCATACGAACATAAAACAGAAAGAAAGCCCTATAAGATAACACAGACTTTGTGAGGCAGATAATCCATTTTCATTCCTGACAATCTGGTTTCCATTTTGCATGTTCTTGGAGCAACTCACTGTATAGTGCGTTTTCAATTACCTAAGCAACTGAAGGGAGAAATGGTGAAAATAATCTAATACAACAGCTTATTGAAATCATTGATAGATGCCGAAATCACTAATATTTATTTATTTATTTCCTTACCAGAGGGAGGGGTGGGGGGAGAGGAGTAAACAGGGTACAAATGTACAGTGATGAGAAATAATTTGACTTTGGGTGATGAGCACATAACACAATCAACAGTTCAAATGTTATGTAAATGTTCACCTGAAACCTATATACTCTTAGTGATCAATGTCACCCCATTAAATATAATTTCTAAATTAAAAAGAAAAGAAAACTATACAGGAAAAAAAAAAAAAAGCACACAGAAATATTTGCTGATTCAATCCACATTTATCAAAAGTCTTCCAGGCAAAGCTTTGTGTTGGGTGCTACTTGATTCAGAATAATTCAGCAGCAGATTTACCCAAGCAATGGCTTGGTTTGGCCTTATATTTAAATCGCATTTAAATTCTCATTCCTGAGGCACAGAGTAATAGATGTTAGTAGGTGGGCAGCCCAGGGTTCGGTGGTAATAGGAGGGAGGCAGGCTGAGATTAAGAATTCACTCTATTCATAAAATGACAACTTCTCCCTTCCAAAAAGAAATGGTTTTTATTAATAAATGTATTCAGCAGTACTTTCAGCCTCGGGAAACCTAACAGGCATTTCCATGTGTTTTAGCACTGCTCCCTTCACATAGGCTGCAGTGATGACCCTCGATCAGGTGCCTCCACAGGCCATTGAGATTGTCCTGAACACAGCATAAGTTTATATTTACAGAGTGTGAGCATACAGGGAGTGCTGGGTGTGACACAGAGATATGCAGACAGCCAGATCACTCTCTCTTGATCACATGATCCTCTTCTGAGGTGGAGGATGACTTGACCCACCAATTCTGCAAAGGGAACACCAACTAAGTAACATGCATCTCCTCTATACTTTTATTAAATTGGCCCTAGAAATTTAAGATGGAAAGATCTGTTTATCTGATTTAAATTTAGGTCTCATATACTGGTGTCCCAAGAAAATTTGGGAAATAAATGGCAGTAAAGTCATAGCAAACTCATGAAATATGTTTTGGTCTCAACTGGAAAGTTTTATTTTTCTTTCTGAAGTTAGAACTGGGGGGGGGGGGCGGGCAGTCAGACAGACTTCCACATGAGTCCGACTGGGATCCACCCAACATGCCCACCAGGGGGCAATGATCTGCCTATCTGGGGCATTGCTCCGTTTCAGCCAAAGCCATTCTAGCGCCGAAGGCAGCAGCAATGGGTCATCTTTGCTCCAGTGGAGCCTTGGCTGTGGAAGGGAAGAGAGAGATAGAGCGGTTTGAGAGGGAGAAGGGTGGGGAAGCAGATGGGCGCTTCTCTTGTGTGTCCTGACTGGGAATCAAAGCTGAGACTTCCACACACCGGGCTGACACTCAACCACTGAGCCAACCAGCCAGGGTTTCAACTGGAAAGTTTAAAAAGTCTGTGAAAGTATGGTATCAGTGTCAAAATGCTTTGGGTGTTGGGATGATAACATTTCAGTTCTCTACTTAAACGTGGGCAGAATTGGGAAGCATCCACACAAGAACATACCCCTCTTGCTAAATATTCGAGCAATTAAGAGGAGTGATTTCTTTTTTTTATTATTAACTTCAATGCGGTGACACCAATAAATCAGGGTACATATGTACAATGAAAACATCTCCAGATTATCTTATCATTCAATTGTGTTGCATACTCATCACCCAAAGTCAAATTGTCCTCTGTCACCTTCTATCTGGTTTTCCCTGTGCCCCTACCCTTCTCCGTTTCCCACCCTTCCCTCCCTCCCCCAACCCCGTAACCACCACACTCTTGTCCATGTCTCATAGTCTCACTTTTATGTCCCACCTATGTATGAAATCATGCTGTTCTCAGTATTTTTTTCTGACTTACTTATTTCACTTCGTATATGTTATCAAGGTACAACCATTTTGTTGTAATGATCCGATGTCATCATTTCTTATGGCCAAGTAGTATTCCATAGTATATATGTACAAAAGCTTTTTAATCCACTCATCTTCTGACAAACACTTGGGCTGTTTCCAGATCTTCGCTATTGTGAACAATGCTGCCACAAACATGGGGGCACATTTATTCTTTTTGAACAGTGTTATGGTGTTCTTAGGGTATATTCCTAAAAGGGGAATAGCTGGGTCAAAAGGCAGTTCGACTTTTAATTTTTTGAGGAATCTCCGAACTGTTTTCCACAGTAGCTGCACCAATCGGCATTCCCATCAGCAGTGCAGAAGGGTTCCCTTTTCTCTGCATCCTTGCCAGCACTTATTCTGTGTTGTTTTGCTAATGAGTGCCACTCTGACTGGTGTGAGGTGATACCTCATTGTGGTTTTAATTTGCATTTCTCTAATGATTAGTGATGTTGAGCATTTTCTCATATGTCTTTTGGCCATCTGTATGTCTTCTTTGGAGAAATTTCTATTCATTTCTTTTGCCCATTTTTTGATTGGATTGTTTGTCTTCCTGGTGTTGAGTTTTATAAGTTCTTTATAAATTTTGGTAATTAACCCCTTATCAGATGTGCTGTCGAATATGTTCTCCCATTGTGTGGTTTGTCTTTTTGTTCTGTTCTTATTGTCTTCAGCTGTGAAAAACCTTTTTAGTTTGATATAGTCCCATTTGTTTATCTTGCCTTTTATTTTATTTGCCCATGGAGATAAATAGGCAAATATATTGCTGCTACAGATGTCGAAAAGCTTGCTGCCTATGTTTTCTTCTAAGATGCTTATAGTTTCACTGCTTATGTTTAAGTCTTTTATCTATTTTGAATTCGTTTTTGTGAAAGGTGTAAGTTGATGGTCTAGTTTCATTTTTTTGCATGTAGATGTCCAATTTTCCCAGCACCATTTGTTAAAGAGGCTGTCTTTACTTCATTGTATGTTCTTTCCTCCTTTGTCAAATATCAGTTGTCCATAAAGCTGTGGGTTTATTTCTGGGTCCTCTGTTCTGTTCCATTGATCAATGTGTCTGTTCTTATGCCAGTACCAAGCTGTCTTGAATATAATGGCCTTGTAGTAGACCTTGATATCCGGAAGAGTGATACCTCCTGCTTTATTTTTTCTTTTTAAGATTGCTGAGGCTATTCGTGTTCTTTTTTGGTTCCATATAAATTTCTGTAATATGTTTTCTATATCTTTGAAGTATGTCATTGGTATTTTAATTGGTATTGCATTAAATTTATAAATTGCTTTCGTTAATATAGACATTTTAATGATGTTTATTCTTCCTAGCCATGAGCACGGTATATGCTTCCACTTGTTTGTATCTTCCTTGATTTCTTTTATCAATGTTCTATAATATTCCGAGTACAAGTCATTAACCTCTTTGGTTAAATTTACTCTTAGGTATTTTATTTTTTTGGCTGCAATAGTGAAGGGGATTGTTTTCTTAATTTCTCTTGCTGACAGTTCATTGTTGGTATATAGAAATGCCTCTGATTCCTGAGTATTAATTTTATATCCTGCCACCTTGCTGAATTCATTTATAAGGTCCAGTAGTATTTTGTCTGAGACTTTAGGGTTTTCTATATACAATATCATATCATCTGCAAATAGTGACAGTTTTACTTCTTCTTTTCCAATTTGGATGCCTTTTATTTCTTCTTCTTGTCTGATTGCTATAGCTAGGACTTCCAGAACTATGTTGAATAAAAGTGGTGAAAGTGGGCAACCCTGCCTGGTTCCTGATCTTAAGGGGATTGCTTTTAATTTTTGTCCGTTTAGTATGATGTTTGCTGTGGGTTTGTCATAGATGGCCTTTATCATGTTAAGGAATGTTCCTTGTATTCCCACTTTACTGAGAGTTTTGAGCATGAAAGGGTGCTGGATTTTATCAAATGCCTTTTCTGCATCTACTGAAATTATCATATGACTTTTGTCCTTCCTTCTGTTTATGTGATGAATCACATTGATTAATATGCAAATATTAAACCAGCCTTACCTCTCCAGAATAAATCCTACTTGATCATGGTGTATGATTTTTTTCATATATTGCTGGATCCGGTTGGCTAATATTTTGTTGAAAATTTTAGCGTCTAAATTCATCAGGGATATAGGCCTATAAGGTTCTTTCTTTGTGTTGTCTTTGCCTGGTTTTGGGATCAGAATTATGCTCACCTCATAAAAGGAGTTTGGAAGTCTTCCTTCCTCTTGAATTTTTTGAAGTAGCTTGAGGAGGATAGGAGTTAGTTCTTCTTTGAATTTTTGATAGAATTCACTTGTGAAGCCATCAGGCCCAGGACTTTTCTTTCTTTGGAGTTTTTTGATAACTGTTTTGATCTCATTTGTTGTAATTGGTCTGTTTAGGTGTTCTGATTCTTCCAGATTGATTTTTGGAAGGTTATATGATTCAAGAAATTTGTCCATTTCATCTAGATTGTCTAATTTTTGGGCATAGAGTTCTTCATAGTATTTTCTTACAATGCTTTGTATTTCTGTTGTGTCAGTTATTATTTCTCCACTGTCCTTTTTAATTTTATTTATTTGAGACCTTTCTCTTTTTTCCTTGGTGAGTTTAGTTAAAGGTTCATTAATCCTGTTTACCTTTTCAAAGAACCAGCTTCTGGTTTCATTGATCCTCTGTATTGTTTTCTTAGCCTCTATGTCATTTATTTCTGCTCTGATCTTTATTATTTTCTTCCTTCTACTTGTCCTGGGTTTTATTTGTTGTTGTTTTTCTAGTTCTTTTTGCTGCAGGGTCAAGTTGCTTATTTGAGCTTTTTCTAACTTCTTATGATATGCCTGTAGTGTAATGAACTTCCCTCTAAGAACTGCTTTTGCTGTGTCCCATAAATTTTGAGTTGATGTATGCTCATTATCACTTGTTTCTAGAAACTTTTTTATTTCTTCTTTGATCTTATTGTTAATCCATTCATTATTTAATATCATGCTATTTAGTTTCCAAGTTTTGAGTATTTTTCAGTTTTTCTTTTGTGGTTAATTTCTAGTTTCATGGCATTGTGATCAGAGAGAATGGTTGATATGATTTCAATCTTCTTAAATTTATTGAGACCATTTTTGTGTCCTAACATGTGGTCTATTCTAGAAAACGTACCATGAGCGCTTGAGAAGAATGTATATTCTACTGCCTTTGGGTGAAAAGTTCTGAAGATATGTATTAAATCAAGTTGATCTAGTGTATCCTTTAAGTCTTCTGTTTCTTTATTAATTTTCTTTCTTGTGGATTTATACAGTGTTGTTAGTTGGGTATTGAAATCCCCTACTATGATAGTATTGCTATTAATCTCACCCTTTATGTCCATCAAAGTCTGCTTTATGTATGTCGGGGCTCCTATATTTGGTGCGTATTTATAATAGTTATATCTTCCTGTTGAATTGTTCCCTTTATCATTATGTAGTGTTCTTTATCTCTTCCTACAGCCTTTGTTTTAAAGTCCATTTTGTCAGCTATAAGTACGGCTATCCTGGCTTTTTTTTTATTTCCATTTGCATAAAATATTTTTTTCCATCCTTTACCTTCAGTGTATGTGCATCTTTTGTTTTAAGTTTTGTCTCTTGTAGATAGCATATGTATGGGTCCTGTTTCTTTATCCATGCAGCTACCCTATGTCTTTTGATTGGATCATTTAATCCATTTACGTTTAAGGTTATCATTGATATGTAGTTGTTTATTGCCATTTTATTCTTTAAAGCTGTATTCTTCTATTGCTATATTATTTCCTCCTTTTGAACTGTTCACAACAGGTCCCTTAGTATCTCTTGCAGAATTATTTGGTTTTAATGAATTTCTTGAGGATTTCTTTGTCTGGAAAGCCCTTTATTTCTCCTTCAATTTTAAACGTTAGCTTTGCTGGATAGAGTAGTCTTGGTTGTAGGTTCTTGTTCTGCATTACTTTGATTATATCTTGCCATTCCCTTCTGGCCTCAAGTGTTTCTGTTGTGAAGCCTGATGTCATCCTTATGGGGGCTCCTTTGTAGGTGATAGCCTTTTTTTCTCTAGCAGATTTTAAGATTTTCTCTTTATCCATTAGCTTTGGTATTTTAACTACGATGTGTCTTGGTGTAGATCTTTTTGGGTTTCTCTTTAATGGAGTTCTGTGTGCTTCTTGAACTTGTGGAATGTGTTTCAGCCTTAATTTAGGGAAGTTTTCTGCTATGATTTGATTGAACACAGTTTCCATTTCCTGTCCTCTTTCCTCTTCTTCAGGCACCCCTATGATGCGAATGTTGTTTCTCTTCATGTTGTCACAGAGCTCCCTTAGGGTTTCCTCACATTTTTTGAGTCTATTTTCCTTTTTCTTCTCTGCTTCTGTGCCTTTGTTTATTGTGTCCTCTAACTCGCTGATTCGATCCTCAGCGTGATTTATCCTGCTTTTAATTTCTTCCATTTTGGTCTTCCGTTCTGATACTGTATTTGTCATTTTTGTCTGATTTTTTTTATTAATTCAATTTTGTTTTTTATACTTGTTATCTCTTTATTTAGGTGTTCATAATGACTATCCATTGTTGCTCTAATTTCTTTGAACATCCTAACTATCATTATTCTAAATTCTGCTTCTGGTAGTTTGGTTATATCTGGTTCATTCAGGTCCTTCTCTGGGGATTTCTCTTGATTCATTTGGTTTGCATTTTTCCGCTTGCCCATTTTATCTGTGTATAGGCAAGTTGTGGCCACTGGAGTTCAGTAGGTGTTGCCTTTGTGTTCTCTAGTTGTGTTCTGTCTGCAGGCCTGCCACCCCCTCTGCCACTGCCTAGGGTGGTTGGGTATAGGCGTTGCCAGCGACAGCCTACCTCGGCTGTTGCTGTGATTTCCGCCTCTCCTCCGTGGGAGAGGCTGTCACCCAAACCACAAGCCTTAGTACCAAGGGCAGAGGTAAGCACCTTTGCTCATCTGCTGACCCAGCCCGTTTCCGGAAGGCTTACGCACATTCCCCGCAGTCAGGGCCTGCTCGCCACCGTTTTGCGGGTTTGGCAGGGCTTTTGACGTGCTCTCAGCTGTGAGCCTTTGCCCATCCAGAATTTAGCCCCACCCTCGAGGCCAGGGCCCTCCTGCGCAGGGTCGCAAAACGGAGTTTATTGGGCCGGGCATGTTTGCCGGCGTGAGCTCATCTGCTAGCTTCCGATCGATCCGGACTCTACCACGTTCCCACATTCGGTGCCAGCTCTCGCACGTAGGATGGCAAACCACCGGAGTTTCTCTTGTGGGGCGGGGCTAGTAGCGTGAGCTCAGTCGTGAACTTCCGCTCGTCTCGGGGTCTACCCCGTGTCCGCATTAGGAGCCCGCTTGCGCACAAAGAATGGCAAACCGCGGTTTCTCCGTCCGGGCGGGGCTAGTAGCGTGAGCTCAGCCGTGAGCCCCTCGCCTGTCCCTGGTCCTAGCCCCGTCCCCGCGGTCAGGGCCTGCTTGCGCATGGTTGCAGAGCAGATCTCTGCCCGTACTTTTCCCCGCAAGTGGGGTCACAGGCAGGCCCGTAGCTGCCAGACCGCTTTCGCTAGTCCCTTCCGCCCCTGCGGGGCTTGATCGAGCTCACATTGGTTGTGCCTCCGCCCATGCCAACAGGACCGCGTTTCAGCATCCTGCCGCCACCATCCCTTCAGCAACCCTCACGATGGCAGTGCCCTAAGTCTCTACACTATAGGCTTGGGAGCTCCCTCCCTCTAAGCAGGTCTGCTCTAATTGCCGCGGGAGAGCTTGTTTGGCTAGTGTCCTGTCTCCCTTTGCTGGTATTGTTAGTTCCAGGGGAAATACTTGTTTTTGATTAGGAAAATGACTTAACCCAGGGGTCAGGTGGCTGTCTCTCATAGTGTCCCGGTGCCTTTAGTCCACTCTCTGTTCCTGCTGCTCTGTTCCTCTCTGTCCCCGTTCCCCAGAGCCCGGGTGTGTGGTTGTGAGAGAGGTTTTCTGCGCTGTCCCTTTGAAAAGATTCTTGGGTCTGAGAAAACTATTTCTTTTTCACAAACAGTATCCTCACTTGCTTCACATCTCAATACCGTCCATACGCCTCTTCTAGGCTCTGGGACTGTAGGCGGGGCTTGGTTCCTGGGACCCAGGTCCCTCTGTCTCCGCCAAACTCTCCTTCCGCCACGCGGGTCTCTCCGGGCTGCCGTTTGCTCCGGGGAGCTGGGCAGCCCTCTTCGCATTTTCGCTATTCCTACCAGTCTCGATGTGGCTTCTGCAGTGTTCCTTGGTTGAAGAGTCCACTTAGTTTAGTTCAAAGTTGGTTTATCCAGATGATGCTTCTTAAAATTGAGTTATAATCCACTTTGGTTCTGGGAGTTGGAAGTTGGTACGTCCGCCTACTCCATCGCCATCTTCCGTCCTCCGAGGAGTGATTTCTTGACAGAGTAAGAAGACGATAGATAAAGTGTGAAGTTTGAGGGGAGAACATTGACTTAACATGTCTGCCTCTGTAGTTGGGTGAGCCTTAATTTACATTTTGGCATAATTCTTGTCCAAATCAGGGAGGAATGAATGAATACTTTGATGTGGTATTTAATTTCAGGCAAGAGCCCAATGTAGAAAGCCTATCATTAGGATATTGGACAACATGGGGTTTTGAGCATTTTTCTCTTTCACTTGTAAAAGAAATGTGACTTGGCATGCTCAAGCCACAGAGGCATGATCAATAGTGCCAACAATTCCATTAAGTGGACAAAAGACTGAGGGAATATTTGTGTATTTTCTCTTGCCTGCTCATCAAAACGCTTCTTCTGTTTTCCTGTCTAAAATCATCAGTGTATCAGGAGACATATATCTCCATGATTTATCTTGAGTTCAAATAAGAAAACAAAATGAGTTTCTCCTGGTTCAAAAATCCTTATTTTGTCACATCATGAGGAACTAAATGTCTACCAAAAGAAAATATAAAAGACCTTCGAGGAGAATCTAATTCAATCACTCCCACACAAATGCCCAACTAAAGGATGGGCAGGCAGAGCAGCATTGTTTTTGGTAAAAATTTTAAATAAAAAGAAAGAGGGAAAAATTTGTTCAAGCAAGGATTCTGTAGAAAAATGTAGACAGCTGCTGTGTTTTCTCCAGCCTGCTACCTCTTTCAACTGGACCCAAAGACAGTACAGCTCTTGACTTCATTAATCACCTGCTCTTTACGCTGGTGGAGGAAGATGGAGCTCACCTACTGCTCCCTTAGCCGAGAAGAAAAGTTCCCAAAGAGGAGTGCAATGCCTATCAACACAGGTGATGAACCACTTCCAAAAATGCCAGAGTGTAAATTCCTTCTGACTGTTTCCTTATCACTCACTAGTTTTTACTTTCATTTTATGGCCATTCTCAATCCATTTATTAACCTGAAATGATCAGGAGGCAATAATCAAGCAAAGCATTTATTTGGGATCAAAGAATTGCAGTTCAAGGTACACATATTTGGATAACAACTGAAACAGTGTCCCACTAGGGATCAAAGGTCAGGAGCTTTTAAAAGGGGAAAAAAGCTGAAATGTTTGCATAAGTTGTTTACAAAGAGTTTTGATTAGTGTTTGCCTGAGGAAGCAGTGTTGGCTAAACATGAGTGGTTGCTAAGGTAATTACTAAGCAAAACTCCCTTGCTGTAGTAAGTCACAGGTGTTCTTTGCTAAATCCTTGGAATATCTGTGGTTTGGTCCAGTTCAAAAGTTCATCGGTTCCTGGTGAGTACTTGCATAATGCCTGCTTCCTTTTGGTCTCCTGGTTTTCACTTTAAAATCCTTGGCACAAGTGACTTCATTTTATTTCACCTTTTAAACATTCTAACCTCTGAGCACCCATGTAAATTCAAGCTCAGATTAACAAAACTGTTTTAAAGTTGTGTTCTAGTCTCTCTTTAAAATTCCCAAGCCCTTATTTAAATAGCTTATGAAAGTCTCTCCCTTTACGTGGCATTTCTTGATCAGTTAAAACACCCACATTTTCTGAACTCCTCAGGGCCAGTGGAAACTCGGTCTAGGGAAGAATCCTGGGGCCACATTAGGACCAATCCCAAGCAGGTGAAAGCACATGGGTGAGAGCCAAAGAGGCGAGGAAGCCAGAGGTCAGCTTTTAAAAGCAGTAGATAGACTTGAATATAAGTTATAGGCTATAGTTAAGCTGCAATGCTGGGACTAGGAACCTGGAACTGCATAGTTAAATCAGGAACCTAGGCTTATTTTTATTTAAGAGGACCAGGTCAAGATATTGACCCTGAAAGAGATGAACTCTCCAGATACACCCTTGCTGGTTGTGGGAATCCTGCTATAGAGCGAGAGTGGTGGAGCCCTGTGAGATTCTAGAACTGTTCTGCTTCACAAAGAAGTAATCAATGCATTTCATATTTTCTTTTATCACCCTAAACAAGTGGCTTCTGTTTTCCTTTTGTTTTCTTCTTTTAAAAAAATGTTCCATTGATTTGAGGGGGAGGGAGAAAAGAGGGTTAGGGAAAGAGAGAGAAAGAGAGAGAAGCATCAACTCGTTCCATTTGGTTGTGCACTCATTGATTCATTGATTGCTTCTTGTATGTGCCCTGACTGGGAATCAAACTTGTGACCTTGGTGCAATGGGATGACACTAAGCCACCCATCCAGGAACTTCTTCTTTTTTTAATTTACATTTTTAAAATTAGTTAACATTCAATATTATTTTATATTAGCTTCAGATTCTTCAGTATAGTGGTTAGATATTTATATAATTTATCAAGCAGTGCCCCTGATAAGTTTAGTATTTACCCGGCATCATGCATAGTTATTACAATATTATTATTGACTATATTTTCTATGCTATACATTCAGTTCCCATGACTGTTTTGTAACCACCAGTTTGTATTTCTTGATACCTTCACCCCAATCTAGCAACCCTCAGTTTGTTCTCTGTGTCTATGAACCTGTTCCTGTTTTGTTTCTTTAGTTATTTTGTTCTTTAGATTCCACATATAAATAAAATTTTATGTTATTTGTGTTTCTCTGTCTGACTTATTTTACTTAGCATAATGCCTTCTAGGTCTATTTGTGTTGTTGGAAATGGTAAGATTTTATTCTTTTATATGGCTGAGTAATATTCCATTGCATATTTATACATACATACATATGTATAAATGTATATATATATCCCACTGTACCCAGTTGTCCACTGATGGACACTTAGGTTGTTTTTATATCTTGGCTATTATAAATAATGCTGTAGTAAACATAGAGGAACATATATCTTTTTGAATTAGTGTTTTGGATTTCTTTGGATAACTACCCAGAAGTATAATTGCTGGATCATAAAGTAGTTCTATTTTAAATTTTTTGAGTCATCTCTATATAACTTTTCATAGTGGCTGCATTAATCTGCAGTCCCACCAAAAATGCACAAAGAGTTCTTTTTCTCCACATTTGTTTTTTGTTTATTTATTGATGATAGCCATCTGGCAAGTGTGAGGTAATAACCTACTGTGGTTTTAATTTGTATTGCTCTGATGATTAATGACCTTGAAAATCTTTTTATATGTCTGTTAGCCATCCGTATGTCCTCTTTCAAGAAATGTCTATTCAGTTCTTCTGCCTATTTTATAATTGGATTATTTGGTTTTTGGTGTTAAGTTCTATGAGTTCTTTATAAATTTTGGATAATAACCCCTAATCCAATATATCATTGGAAGCTATTTTTCCCCAATTCATAGATTGTGTTTTTGTTTTGTTTTTAGTTTTCCGTGCTAGAAAAAAACTTTTTAGTTTGATGTTCTATTTATTCATTTTTCCTTTGTTCCCTCTTGCCCCAGGACACACACACACACACACACACACACACACACACACACACACACACACATATATTGCTAAGAGCAGTGTTAGACAGTTCACTACCTATATTTTTTTCTAGTTTTATGGTTTGGGATCTTATATTTAGGTCTTTAATCCATTTTGAGTTTATTTTGTATATAGTATAATAAAGTGTTCTAGTTTCACATTTTTGCATGTGTCTGTCCAGTTTTCCCAACACCATTTATTGAATAGACTATCTTTATCCCCCTGTATAATCTTGCCTCCATTGTCATATATTAATTGACTGTATAAGCAGTGGTTTATTTCTTTTTATTTTTTATTTTTAAATTTATTTTTTATTCAGTGAGAGGATGGGAGGCAGAGAGACAGAGTCCTGCATATGCCCCAACCAAGATCTGCCCTGCAAGCCCTCTATGGGGCATGCTCTGCCCATCTGGAGTTTTTCTCTATTGCTTGGAAACTGAACTATTTTTAGTACCTGAGGCAGAGGCCAGCCATGGAGCCATCCTCAGTGCTGGGACCAAGTTGCTAAAACCAATCAAGCCATGGCTGCTGGAGAGGAAGAAAGAGAAAAAGAGAGAGAGAGAGAGAGAGAAAGCAATAAAGATAGAAAAGGGGGTGGGGGTGAAGAAGCCGATGGTCGCTTCTCTTGTGCCCTGACTGGGAAACTAACAATGCTACTATTGAGCCAATATTTTACTGAATTCATTTATCAGTTCTTATAGTTTTATGGTAGAATATTCAGGGTTCTTTCTGTATAGTATCATGTACATTGAGCCAACCAGCCAGGGCTCCAGAAATGGTTTATTTCTAGGCTCTCTATTCTTATCCACTTATCTGTGTGTCTGTTTATATGCCCATACCATGCTATTTTGATTACTATCATCTTGTAGTATAGCTTTGTATCAAGTTTAAGTAGCATGATACCTCCAACATTGTTTTTCTTTCTCAAGGTTGCTGTGGCTATTCAAGGTCTCTTGTGGTTTTATATAAATCTTAGATTTATTTTTTCTAATTACATGAAAAATGCCACTGGTATTTTAATAGAGATTGCATTAAATGTATAGTTTGCTTTGGGTAGTGTGGACATTTTAATGATGCTAATTCTTTCACTTCATGACCATTTATTTGCATCATCTTGAATTTCTCTCTTTAGTGTCTTATAATTTTTCAAGTACACGTCTTTTACCTCACTGGTTGAATTTATTCCTAGGTACTTTAAAAATGTAATTGTCAATGGGATTGCTTTCTTAATTTCCCTTTCTGATAGTTTGCTATTGATTTATAAAAATGCAACCAATTTATGAATGTTAATTTTGTATACTGTTACTTTACTGAATTCATTTTTACCACTTTTATTCAATATAGTATTGGAGGTCCTAGCCACAGCAATCAGACAAGAAGAAATAAAAGGCTTCCAATTGGAAAGAAGAAATATAACTGTCATTTGCAGATAACATGATACTATATAGAAAGAACCCTGAATATTCTACCAGAAAACTGAGAACTGATAAATAAATTAAGTAAAATAGTAGGGGCCTCTGTTTTCTTAAGGTGGTCAAGTTGAAAAAGCTCAATTAGCATCAAAGTATAAATTAAAATATTTATTTATTTATTTATTTATTTTTACCTGTGTCTTTTAAAGAACTTTCAAGTGATCTGATTCCACATTGGCCTTTTCTTATAGTTATTCCAGGCCCTGAAGCTTTTCACATTACAAATTCTAACCTTCTTTTCCTGCTCAGCCTAAGAGGATTTTCTTCCCTCTGCCTCATGCCACCTGAGCCCTCTATGTGTATATTTTGAACTGTCTCAATAATCTCACAGATTTCTTCTTAATCTCCTGCTCTGTCCCTCTCAAATCATTATCCATATTTCACTTCAGAAGATCTAGGACCTGGATTAGTCCAGCGTTGTTAGTAGTCAGAAGGTTGGGGAAAAAGGCAGCATATAGTGGTTCACTAGCAAGTTGTGGCTCTGTCTTAGGTTTTTGTCTTTTAATGCACACCCACATTGATCCTACTCTTCTGACCCTAGTGAAATAGTTTGTCTTGTGATTATGACCTCTATACATTGGAATTTTTAGAAGATAAGGTCTAAAATATGAGACACTTTTGAGAGAATTCTGGTGTGATACAAACAAGCTATTAATAGTCAGAATGATGGTGGGGAAGATTAGCTTTAAAATGACTTAGAGGAAAATTGAAATAAGAGGCTGAATCTTATTGGGTGTGTGTGTGTAGTTGAGTCAGAGGTGCTCCAAAAAACACTGGAATGTTTATTTAATTTTTTAATGATCTTTTTACAATATTATATGTACTGAAGACATGTGTAAAGTTATATTATTATAGAAACATAATTTTGAAAAATGAGAGACGTTTAAGGGAGATATTAATGACATATACTATTTAATGAACTTTCACTATATAGTAGGCTTTTACATAGGCTTGATAGTTCTCATAATAGCCTTAAAATGTAGCTATTTTGCCTGACCTATGGTTTAACAGTGGATAAAGTGTCAACCTGTAATGCTGAGGTTTCCAGTTTGAAACCTTGGGCTTGCCTTGTCAAGGCACATATGGGAATTGATGCTTCCTGCTTCTCCTCTCCTTCTCTCTCTCTTTCTTTCTTCTCTTTAAAGTGAATTTTAAAAATCTAAAAAAAAATTTGCAGAAAAAAGAATGTGTTACTAAAATGTAGCTATTTGTCCCATTTTATAGTTTAAGAAACAAACTCATTTTGAAGAATTTGTCAAAGATTATGCAATGAATAAATGACAGAACATCAAATTATACTCATTCTTCTTATTTAATCTTGATACACAATACATCTAGTCATACATAGTATATATACAGCATATATACTGTATTAGAACACAGACCTACAGCATCTAGAGCTACATATTTATATGTTTTCTTATTTATACCTAGATCTATGTCAGACTAAAATAGAAATACTAGGGAATAGGAAGACATAGTGGTTAAGGTTGTGACCAGAAAAATCAAATTTCATCTCGAATGAAGCTTAGCGTTAGAAGAGATTTCAGCTGGACAGAACTGTTAATCTTTTGGTATAACTTAACATGCTGTCAACTGAAGCTACTCATTTTTTTAATGTAGTGTAAATTTTATAGCTAAATTTGAGGAAATAATTTTCTATTTAACCTAAAGTATTCATAGGGTGTATGGACTGGTATTTAAAGTGGGGGAGACTTTCTCTGCCTGGCTTATTTCACTTAACATAATAGTTTCCAGGTCCATCCATGTTGTCGCAAAAGAGGGAGCAAGATGGCGACGGAGTAGGCGGACATACCAACTTCCAACTCCCAGAACCAAAGTGGATTATAACTCAATTTTAAAAACCATCATCTGGATAAACCAACTTTAAACAAAACTAAGTGGACTCTTCAACCAAGGAACACAGAAGAAGCCACATTGAGACTGGTAGGAATAGCGAAAACGCGAAGAGGGCTGCCCAGCTCCCCGGAGCAAACGGCAGCCCGGAGAGACCCGCGTGGCGGAAGGAGAGTTTGGCGGAGACAGAGGGACCTGGGTCCCAGGAACCAAGCCCCGCCTACAGTCCCAGAGCCTAGAAGAGGTGTTTGGACAGTTTTGAGCTGTGAAACAAGTGAGGGAGCTCCCAGGCCTACAGTGTGGAGTATTAGGTTCCTTCCTACTCTGCTGAGGGTTGCTGAAGGATATGGTGGCGGCAGGACGCTGAAACGCGGTTCTGTTGGCGTGGGTGGAGGCCAAGCCAGTGTGAACTCAGTCTAGCCCAGCAGGGGCGGAGGGGACGCACAAAAGTGGTCCAGAAGCTGCGAACCGTCTGTAATCCCACATGCGGGGACAGAGCGGGAGGCCAGGAACGGGCAAAGATCTGCTCGGCAACACTGTGCAGGCTGGCCCTGACCGCAGGGACAGGGCTAGGACCAGGAATGGGCAGGGGCTCGTGGCTGAGCTCACGCTACCAGCTACGCCTGGCTGGTGAAACCGCGGTTTGCCATTCTACGTGCGTGAGAGGGCTCCGAGTGTGGGGACGGTGTAGACCCCGAGACAAGAGGAAGCTCACAGCTGAGCCCATGCTACTATCCCCGCACGGCCAGAGAATCCGCGGTTTGCCATCCTATGTGCACAAGCGAGCTCCGAATGCGGGGGCGGAATAGAGTCCGGACAAGTGGAAGTCCACAGCTGAGCGGAAGCCAGCAAACGCACCTGGCCCAATACACTTTGGTTTGCGAACGTGCGCGGAAGGGCCCGGGTCTCGAGGGCGGGGCTAAAGCTCTGGTCGGGCAAAGGCTCACAGTTGAGAGCACGTCAAAAGCCCCGCCCAACCCGTGAAACTGTGGCAAGCAGGCTCTGACAGCGGGTTCTGGGTGGAAGTCCAGAAACAGGCTGAGTCCGCTGCTGAGCATAGGTGCTCACCTCTACCCTTGGTGCTGAGACTTGTGGCTTGAGTGACAGACCCTCCCACAAAGGAGAGGCAGAAATCACAGCAAAAGCCACAGTGGGCCAGCGCTGGTAATGCCCATACCCAAACGCAATAGGCAGCGACAGATGGGTGGTGGGCCTGCAGACAGACCACACCTAGAGAACACAAAGGCAACACCTACTGGACTCCAGTGGCCACAACTTGCTTAAACAAAGACAAAATGGGAAGGCAGAGGAATGCAAACCAAATGAATCAAGAGAAATCCCCAGAGAAGGACCTGAATGAACCAGATATAACCAAAAAACCAGAAGCAGAATTTAGAATAATGATAGTTAGTGTGTTCAAAGAAATTAGAGCAACAATGGATAGTCATTATGACCACCTAAATAAAGAGATAACAAGTATAAAAAACAAAATTGAAGTAATAAAAAAGAATCAGACAGAAATGACAAATACAGTATCAGAACTGAAGACCACAATGGAAGGAATTAAAAGCAGGATGAATCACGCTGAGGATCGAATAAGCGAGTTAGAGGACACAATAAACAAAGGCACAGAAGCAGAGAAGAAAAAGGAAAAGAGACTCAAAAAACGTGAGGAAACTCTAAGAGAGCTCTGTGACAACCTAAAGAGAAACAACATTCGCATCATAGGGGTTCCTGAAGAAGAGGAGAGAGGACAGGAAATGGAAACTTTGTTCAATCAAATCATAGCAGAAAACTTCCCTAAATTAAGGCTGAGAAACAATCCACACGTTCAAGAAGCACACAGAACTCCATTAAAGAGAAACCCAAAAAGATCTACACCAAGACACATCATAGTTAAAATAACAAAGCTAATGGATAAAGAAAAAATTTTAAAAGCTGCTGGGGAAAAAAAGGCTATCACCTACAAAGGAACCCCCATAAGAATGACATCGGACTTCTCAACAGAGACACTTGAGGCCAGAAGGGAATGGCAAGATATAATCAAAGTAATGCAGAACAAGAACCTACAACCAAGACTACTTTATCCAGCAAGGCTAACGTCTAAAATAGAAGGAGAAATGAGCTTCCCAGAAAAAGAAAGCCTGAAAGAATTGAAAAAAACCAAACCAATTCTGCAAGAGATACTAAGGGGCCTCTTGTGAACAGTTTTAATGGAGGAACGAATAGAGCAAAAGAAGAATACAGCTTTAAAGAATAAAATGGCAATAAACAACTACATATCAATAAAAACCTTAAATGTAAATAGATTAAATGATCCAATCAAAAGACATAGGTTAGCTGCGTGGATAAAGAAACAGGACCCATACATATGGTGTCTACAAGAGACAAAACTTAAAACAAAAGATTCACACAGACTGAAGGTAAAAGGATGGGAAAAAAATTATTCATGCATATGGAAATGAAAAAAAAGCCGGGGTAGCAGTACTTATATCTGACAAAATGGACTTTAAAACAAAAGCTGTAGTAAGAGATAAAGAAGGACACTACATAATGATAAAGCGAACAATTCAACAGGAAGATATAACTATTATAAATATCTATGCACCAAATATAGGAGCCCTAACATACATAAAGCAGACTTTGATGGATATCAAGGGCGAGATTAACAGCAATACTATAATAGTAGCGGATTTCAGTACCCCTCTAACAACACTGGATAGATCCTCAAGAAAGAAAGTTAAAAAAGAAACAGCACACTTAAAGGAGACACTAGATCAACTTGATTTAATAGATATCTTCAGAACTTTTCACCCTAAAGCAATAGAATATACATTCTTCTCAAGCACTCATGGTATGTATTCTAGGATAGACCACGTTAGGACACAAAAATGGTCTCAGTAAATTTAAGAAGACTGAAATCATATCAAGCATTTTCTCTGATCACAATGCCATGAAACTAGAAATTAACCACAAAAGAAAAACTGAAAAATACTCAAACACGTGGAAACTAAACAGCATGTTATTAAATAATGAATGGATTAACAATGAGATCAAAGAAGAAATAAAAAAATTTCTAGAAACAAATGATAATGAGCATACATCAACTCAAAATTTATGGAACACAGCAAAAGGAGTTCTGAGAAGGAAGTTTATTGCACTACAGGCATATCATAAGAAGCTAGAAAAAGCTCAAATAAACAACCTAACCCTGCAGCTAAAAGACCTAGAAAAACAAGAGCAAATAAAACCCAAGACAAGTAGAAGAAAGGAAATAATAAAGATCAGAGCAGAAATAAATGACATAGAGGCTAAGGAAACAATACAGAGGATCAATGAAACCAGAAGCTGGTTCTTTGAAAAGGTAAACAAGATTGATGAACCTTTAACTAGACTCACCAAGAAAAAAAGAGAGAGGACTCAAATAAATAAAATTAGAAAGGACAGTGAGAAATAACAACTGACACAACAGAAATACAAAGCCTTGTAAGAAAATACTATGAAGAACTCTATGCCAAAAAATTAGACAATCTTGGTGAAATGGACAAATTTCTTGAATCATATAACCTTCCAAAAATCAATCTGGAAGAATCAGAACACCTAAACAGACCAATTAAAACAAATGAGATCAAAACAGTTATCAAAAAACTCCCATAAAAGAAAAGTCCTGGTCCTGATGAGTTCACAAGTGAATTCTATCAAAAATTCAAAGAAGAACTAACTCCTATCCTCCTCAAGCTATTTCAAAAAATTCAAGAGGAAGGAAGACTTCCAAACTCCTTTTATGAAGCAAGCATAATTCTGATCCCAAAACCAGGCAAAGACAACACAAAGAAAGAAAATTATACGCCTATATCCTTGATGAATTTAGACGCTAAAATTCTCAACAAAATATTAGCCAAGCGGATCCAGCAATATATGAAAAAAATCATACACTATGATCAAGTGGGATTTATTCTGGAGAGGTAAGGCTGGTTCAATATTCGCAAATCAATGAATGTGATTCATCACATAAACAAAAGGAAGGATACATGATAAAAATCACATGATAATTTCAATAGATGCAGAAAAGGCATTTGATAAAATCCAGCACCCATTCGTGCTTAAAACTCTCAGTAAAGTGGGAATACAGGGATCATTCCTTAACATGATGAAGGCCATCTACGACAAACCCACAGCACATCATACTAAATGGACAAAGATTTAAAGCAATCCCCTTAAGATCAGGAACCAGGCAGGGATTCCCCATTTCACCACTCTTATTCAACACAGTTCTGGAAGTCCTAGCTACAGCAATCAGACAAGAAGAAGAAATAAAAGGCATCCAAATTGGAAAAGAAGAAGTAAAACTGTCACTATTTGCAGATGATATGATATTGTATATTGAAAACCCTAAAGTCTCAGTCAAAAAACTACTGAACCTTATAAATGAATTCAGTAAGGTGGCAGGATATAAAATTAATACTCAGAAATCAGAGACATTTCTATATACCAACAATGAACTGTCAGCAAGAGAAATTAAGGAAACAATACCCTTCACTATTGCAGCCAAAAAAATAAAGTACCTAGGAGTAAATTTAACCAAAGAGGTTAAGGACTTGTACTCGGAAAATTATAGAACATTGATAAAAGAAATCAAGGAAGATACACACAAGTGGAAGCATATTCCGTGCTCATGGCTAGGAAGAATAAACATCATTAAAATGTCTATATTACCCAAAGCAATTTATAAATTCAATGCAATACCAATTAATATACCAACGACATACTTCAAAGATATAGAACACATATTCCAAAAATTTATATGGAACCAAAAAAGAACACGAATAGCCTCAGCTATCTTAAAAAGAAAAAATAAAGCAGGAGGTATCACTCTTCCAGTTATGAAGGTTTATTATAAGGCCATTATACTCAAGACAGCCTGGTACTGGCATAAGAAAATTCAACACCAGGAAGACAATCCAATCAAAAAATTGGCAAAAGAAGTTAATAGAAATTTCTCCAAAGAGGACATACAGATGGCCAATAGGCATATGAAAAAATGCTCAACATCACTAATCATTAGAGAAATGGAAATTAAAACCACAATGAGATATCACCTCACACCAGTCAGAATGGCACTCATCAGCAAAACAACACAGAATAAGTGCTGGCGAGGATGTGGAGAAATGGGAACCCTTTTGCACTGCTGGTGGGAATTCATACTGGTGCAGCCACTGTGGAAAACAGTTTGGAGATTCCTCAGAAAATTAAAAATCGAATTGCCTTTTGACCCAGCTATACCACTTATAGGAATATACCCTAAGAACACCATAGCACTGTTTGAAAAGAAGAAATGCGCCCCCATGTTCGTGGCAGCATTGTTCACAATAGCGAAGATCTGGAACCAGTCCAAGTGTCCGTCAGAAGACGAGTGGATTAAAAAGCTTTGGTACATATATACTATGGAATACTACTCAGCCATAAGAAACGATGACATCGGATCATTTATAACAAAATGGATGTACCTTGATAACATTATACGGAGTGAAATAAGTAAATCAGAATAAAAGAAAAACTGAGAACAGCATGATTTCATACATAGGTGGGACATAAAAGTGAGAATATGAGACATGGACAAGAGAGGTGGTTACGGGATGGGGGGAGGGAGGGAAGGGTGGGATAGGGAGGAGTAGAGGGGCACAGGGAAAACCAGATAGAAGGTGACAGAGGACAATTTGACTTTTGGTGACGTGTATGCAACACAATTGAATGATAAGATAACCTGGAGATGTTTTCATTGTACATATGAACCCTGATTTATTGGTGTCAACCCATTAGAATTAATAATAATAAAATATATTAAAAAAATAAAATTACATGTCTCTGGTAAAAAAATATATATAATAAAGTGGGGGAGAGAAAGAAATAAAGGCAGAGTGTGAAATGTCAGAATTGGGGTGGAGAAGAAGAGAAGAAAGACTCAGGATTCGCTCACTCATTTATCAATTTCAACTGCAACTGTAATATCCAACACATAGCAAGTGTTTAGCAGGGAAGGATGATACAGTCTCTGTCCTGGAGAAGCTCACGCTCTGTTTAGTCAATAATCAGTCAGATGTGATTGGTGTTCAGTGTTCTCAGGCCATGAGAATTCAAAGAGTAGTGTAACTCATTTTGTAGCTTCACCTCATTTTGTAGGTATGAGGCATACTGGATAGGTAGTAAGCTTTCTGGTGTCTCACAGGGTGGATAGTCAATTTAAAAATGGAGAACAAAAGACAGTACAGTTCTGGTGGGTGTTCCTGGGTGAGCAAAGGTAGAGAATGAACACAGAAGAGCAAAACAGAGGGTGTAGTTCAATAGTTGGGTACTAGGGGTTGGAGAGTAGGAATGGAGGAAGGAAAGCTTGTGGCATTAAAAATGTCCAGGGCCCTGTTGGAAACAGATATGTACATGCTTTTCTTTGGGTTCCCAAGGAAAATATGAAAGTTGTCTTTCCTTTGAATCAATATTGGAAAGCTGGCATAGCTAGAGGAATGTGGGTTTTTTTTTTTTCCTTTAATAATTGGGCTTCACTGTCTCAGCCAATTAGGGAAAAAGCTTAGTGTTCATTTCTTGTGACTGCAATAGCACATTACTAAAACAACAGAAATCCATTCTCTTACAATACTGGTTGAAGTCCAGAATGCCTTAGGTATCTAAAATCAGAAGGTTCGCAGGGCTGGGTTCTCCTGC
This sequence comes from Rhynchonycteris naso, assembly GCA_037038555.1. Taxonomy (NCBI): domain Eukaryota; kingdom Metazoa; phylum Chordata; class Mammalia; order Chiroptera; family Emballonuridae; genus Rhynchonycteris; species Rhynchonycteris naso. Next base: position 110,198,697 of record CM072998.1, on the reverse strand, counting down.
AGGGTTCATCCAGACTTATCTTCTTTCAGATGGCTGCCTGACTACCTTCCTTGATTTATAGTGGCATCATGCTGATTTCTGCTCTGACATCATACTGTCTTCTCTCCCATACTCAGATATTCCTCTTCCTCTTTCCTATAAGGACAGCTGTGATTACATTTACGGCTGGAGGGGACAATCTCATCATGTCCAGATCCTTAATTTAATAAAATTTTTGCAGTCTTTTGGCTATGTAAGTTAATAATCACAGATTCCAGAGATAATGACATAGATGTCTTTGGGGACATTTATTCAGCCTGCCAAAGCCTCTTAGCCCCTCAATTCTCTGGTTCTTCTCAGATGGACTGTTGGATTCTTTAAACACTACAGGGATATGTTTGGCCTCTTGGGCTGCAAATTTTCCTCACAGTGAAGCCTGCAGCATTCTGAGCCTCTCTTGGCCTCCAGGGCTATGTCCCTCTGTGGATGTTAGGCTTTGAAATAAATAACACTGGGCAGTTTATGACAGCTGCTAATGCAGTTCTGACAGCTGACAAATGCCAGCAATTGAAGGATCACGATATGTACAAGGAGATGCTAGGATATTTTGAAAACTTGGGTGGTTGCTGTTGATATGGTAGCAGAATAAAAGAGCACGGGACAAAGAAAGGACAGCTCCAGGGACATGTTTCTGGAGACACCTGTTTTCAGTTTTGCTTTGGAGCCATAAAGACATTTACAAAAAACATTAAAATATAATAATTTTTTTTTAATAAGAAAGATTCCAAATTAAATTAAGAAGTTTAGAATGCCCTTTAGGAGACTGGCAGAAAAAAAGTGAACCACAGTGATCTGCAGTCCAGTGAGCCTTGCTTTAATGGGAAATCAAAGTGGCCACTATCTCTTTACCTTGGAACACTTCTACTACTTGGTGAGTCCAAGATGCAGAACATAAAAATTCTGAAAAACAAATCATTACCCAAACTATTGGCACCTGAAGGATTCTTGGGGTCACTGAGGAAACTTGAATAGAATACTTTAAGTCCTGTGTGAATCCACTTGAGTAAAGCAGTCAACTGGTCAACCAAGTTGTGGAAGTGTTCCAAGATAAAGAGATAGTGGCTACTTTGATTTCCCATTAAAGCAAGGCTCACTGGACTGCAGATCACTGTGGTTCACTGTTTTTTTACTGCCAGTCTCCTACAGGGCATGCTGAACTTCTTAATTTAATTTCCTATTTTATTACCATTGCATTTTGTGCTGCTTAGGATGCAGAACTTTGTGATAGTTTCCAGACTGGCTCTATAAAGCTGATGGAAATATTTGACACTTTGTTAACTTCTCTGACACACAAAGGTGGATTTAACGGTGGGCACACCGCGTGCGTGCCCTGGGTCCTGACTTCTGAAGGGTCCCGCAAAATCCCAACTTTACACTTTTTTCTAATGACACCAAGTTTGGTTTCATATGTACAATTTTAACATTAATAGTACATAATATTTTTTATTTATTTAAAAATATGGTTGGCATGTATTTTTATTTTCCCTATCTCTTTTTTATAATTGATTTTAATTTCTTGTGTTTACATAGATTCTAGTGTTGCCCCGAATGCATCCCCACTCCCCCATATTTCCCTCAACATCTCCTTTTCCCCCCTCCCTACAGCGCTCTCCCCTCTTCCCTTCAGGTTTATCCCATCCTATCACCCTCTTTCCGTCTGTCCTCTTTTCCTCTGGTCCCTTTGATCCTGCCTCTGTCTCAATTCCGTTCCTCAGATCACATTGTTCATTGGATTCAGCAAATGAGTGAAGTAATATAATATTTTTCTTTTTCTGATTGGCTTATTTTCACTTAACATAATAGTTTCCAGGTCTATCCATGTTGTCACAAAAGGTAAGATTTCCTTCTTTTTCATGGCCCCATAGTATTTCCAATATTTTCTTCTGCATCCAGGGCTTCAACCAACCTTAATTGGCCTCTGCTGACACAGGCTGCAATATAACCTTGCACAGCCCCAGTCCTCTTCAGAGCTATTGTACCTCCCCATTTGCTCTGCCGACATTGTGTGTGTTACAGTGTCTGAATTCTTTGCCTAATCTCTTGGTTTGTGAGGGAGAATGAGGGTTGAGCTTGGATAAAAATATATTGCAAAAGCATAAGATTGGCATATAGCACTTCTTTGGTGACAATTTCCAGGGTTCTTTTTAGTGTTTTTAGGCTTTTAAAATAAAGAAAATTTTCTGATAGATAAAAAACATATTCTGTCACAAACTTACAAATATTTTGTACCTCATAGAACAAAATAGGTTTTAGGGACTAGGACATGAATGTCTTTAGGGAGTACTTTTTTTTAGCTTGCCACAGACACTATTGCTTTGGGACTGGAATAAAAGTATATTTGAGTTGATAAGAAATATGACATTTTGCATTCCTCCCCCAAAAATGGAGATCATTTTAAACCATTCAATCACTTCATCTGCTTCCTTCCCTGCTGCTAATCACGTGTGGTTCATCCATTTCCACTACTGCCTGTAGTTTGACATTATATTCATGTATTTGCTTGCTTACTCTTCTCTTTTTCCTTAGCTATGGACAATAACTAAGCACTTTTACCTGGATTGTACACATATTTGCACAAACCTTACAAAAACATATCATTACAGGGGCCAATTTTAGCTCCATTCTGAATGAAGCATTAAACTGGTGGCACTGTGGTAGCTCAGTGGTTATGTACAGTGGGATTCCTCCAGTCATGGAGAGTGTCTAGGTAATAAATAGCTTCCTTCCATTCCAAGGACCTCCCCGAGGACACTGTCAACTTAGATTTGAGATTTTGGAAGTTTCTGACTATATTGTACTACAGTGAGCCTTCCATTTGTAAGATATCTAAACCAAGCCCTCCTCCAACTCTTTTTTTCACAGCTCCACGAAGAATGAGAGCTGGCTAAAATCTCAATTTATTTTTAGTAAGACAAAGTTTAAAGCTCCAGTTAACATTGATGTTATAAAAATTTAACAATAAACACACACATATGTATATATATGAAAATGTTCTATATATGTATGTAGTAATTGTGCCTTTCAATAAGACTCGATGATTCATAAAAATTATTAGAGTGTAGCACACATGAATCTTTAATCTTCTAAAAATCTTTATCTTTTTCCCTTAAGGGAAAACTGAGTTTGCTTTTGCTAAGTAGTCTTTAATTTTCTTTTTATTTTAGATTCTATAGAACTGATGTAATTTATACTTTTCCAGATTATTATTTATTCTGTATGGCAGTGCATATGTTTTAATTGATGATATAGAGTTAGTCACTTTTTTGTTTCAATAATCAACCTTGAGGTCCCTCATTTGATAATGGGTTTTAAGCTATTAAAATTAAATAAAGCTATTCATAAAATTAGTTTCCAAAAAAAAAGACAAAAAATTAATTTTATGTTTTCTCAACTATGAGAGATCTCTGGAATGTTTATGTTATAAAGCAGTAGAAAACAGACCACTGTGCTGTAAGGTGCATTCTCCATTATCCAAAGGTTGGGTCTTCCTTCAAATAGAGGTATGAGATACTTTGTCACTTTGTGATAAATTGCTTGGAGCTATTCTTTGGTGTGTGGATAAAAACCAAACCAAACCAAACCAAACCAACCAACCAACCAAACAAACAAAAAAACAATAGAGAAGTATTCCATGAGAAGTAACCTCATAGAATGATTTGATTATTAATTCCTAACCTGGTAAATTACAGTGAATAGTCATGCCTCAGGCATATAATTTTAAGTATGAGGTTTATTTTTGCCTTAAGCAAGCCCTGTTCATTGTTCTTGTGCATCTAGGTTAATACACCTTTGAAATAAATCTTACTTATCCTCAAGAAAGCACAGAATCTTGTTTACTGTCCTGTAATTTAATCCCCACCTTGCTTTTCCCACCTCTGTGTATTCTTCCATAGTTTCCTTCTTAATTTAAAATGCATTAAAAAAAAGCTGCAAAACTGTTACTCTTGGAGCATTTGAGATCTGGTTCCCTAGCGTATGTCATCTATTTGACTCAAATAAACTCTTATAAAAATTTTCTACAGGTATGAAAGTTTCTTAGGTTGACAGATTTTTTTCATTTATAAAGCTAAAATCACTGGTTTTGTTTGTGTTTCTTTAGAATAATAATTTAGGCAGCCTTATGAAAATAAAATTTCAATAATAATCACCTCTTGCCTAACCAGGTGGTAGTGCAGTGGATATAGAGCATTGAACTGGGATGCCGAGGACACAAGTTCAAAACCCTGAGGTTGCCAGCTTGAGTGCAGATTTATCTCGTTTGAGCAAGACTCACCAGTTTAAGCCCAAGGTCGCTGGCTTGAGCCCAAGGCTGCTAGCTTGAGCAAGGTGTCATTCACTCTGCTGTAGCCCCTACCCCCATCAAGGCACATATGAGAAAGCAGTCAATGAATAACTAAGATGCCACAGCGAAGAATTGATGCTTCTCATCTCTCTCCCTTCCTGTCTATCTGTCTCTCTATCTCTGTCACAAATAATAATAATATTAAAAATCACCTCTTGCAATATACTTTAGAAAAATGAAAAATGAATTGTGAAATAGACTTACAATGAAACAGATTCATTGAAAACTAGGAGCCCTGGAATATGGTCTAGTGTAGGAGAAAGTTCAACTCATAATTCTGAGTGCTTTGTGATTTGTGTGTTGATGGAGGTAATTGTTAAAATAGCAGAGAGGCAGAAATATTTTACTTTGTCTGGGAGAGTAAAAGAAGCTCTAATGGCAGTGGTGTGAATGAAAACAGCACCAAGTGTTAGACAGGTGGGACCTTGGTATTTGAATTTTGGCTGAGAAAGAATTCAGAGCCAAGACTCAAAACATAAAAGAAAGTTTATTTAGAAAGTCACAGATGTAGAAGACATGGGTTTTAGGAAACAGGTTACAGAGGCAGAAGAAGGGGCCTTTGGACCTTGGGAGAGAGGATAAAGGTAACATACCTGGGAGTGGGAGAGAGGGTAGAGGCACAGGTGTGCTGCCCAGAGGGAGGACACACTGGGTCTTCCATCCCAAGGGCTCTGAGGCTGGAGGTTTTAGGGGAGGTCCCAGGCATAGATCTCAATAGCATATTCATTAGATCTACAGATGTATCCTTTCAGGGTTGTGGTCTCCACTGATTGGTTGGCATCAGGACAGAAAATCCTTAATCAATGCAGATGGTTCTGAGGTCAGGTGTGGAATCACTTGTCTGGTTTTGCTGTTTTTCTTGTCCTAAATCTGAAACACAGCCTAAGGCCTAGCCTGTCATCCATGCTTTGGTGACCTTCTGTATCTGGCCCATTGTCCTTATTCTGCTCATATCTGTCTAGCTGCCTACTACAGCTTCACAGAGTAGTATTTGAAATACCTTTGTGCTTTTTCAGGTACAGATATTACTGGTGGAGGATGCTGAGGATTGACCAGTGGATGTAGGGCATTTTTCTCATCTGGAGCATGGTAAAGAAGTGAACAGGACCTTAAAGATACAGACAGGCTTTGAGTGTCTTATTCTGCTCAAAGTGAAGCAGCTGATATTTTTTTGCTCAGTTTTGCTGCCTGGTTTGTCACATATAGACATTGATGACAGGAAAATGTCAGTGAAATAGCTTGTCTAATCTGAAAAGTTTTCTGATTTTGCAGAAGGAATTTATGATATGATTTGATGACCGCATTTCCTCAGTGATAAATCACAGACTCAAGTGATTCAGGATTCAAATACAGGGTGTGTGGCGGGGTGCCACTTACCAGCTGAATTACCTTGAACAAGTTGCTTAAATTTTTTGGGTCCCCAAATTTTTAGTTGTGAAATGAAGAAAATATTAATTGCTACCACATAGTTTTGCTGTCAGGTTGAAATAGGTAGTGCTTATAGAGTGTTTGGCATATAGTAGATACCCCAAATTTTCTTGTTATTATGATGAAAAATAACTTTAGGAAGGGATAAATGAACTCAGTGTCTTCCTGATACACAGTAATTCTCACAATTGCTGTCTTATTTTACAACCTAGATGCCTGGTATAAAAAGGAATAATATCTTTGGGGAGTTGGTTGGAATCAATCATGTGTTAACAGGATCAACATGTGTTTGGAATTTTAACCTTTTCACCATTAATTACTCTAGAAACTATGGTAATAAAATTTGGGAATTTTCTTCTTTTTAAACCAGCTGCAGATTGCATATAAATTTACATTAAGTAGGCTATCAAAATCTCCCACTTTTATTACAAAAGACTCGCCCAGTGGAGAGAAATAATTTAAATGCAGAAGGAATGAAGTCAAATAATGATGTGGTGCATATATTCTGATAATTACTACTCCCTTTTCCCTGGCTCCCCTGTGAAAAATATGCTGTCTTTTTAAACTTCATTAACAAGAGATTACAAATTTTAATGGGGTATGATAATTTTTCCTTAATTTTCAAGCAGTGTATTTCAGGTATCTGTTCTTAGTGAGCTATATTCCCTGAAATAGCCTCATGATTCAGATGTCCTTTAAGGATTGAAAGACTATATATACTGTATAGTTTGGTACCAAATGCATTTATATATTTTAATTCTCATGTTAGAGGTCATTAAACCTCTACTATTGCAAGTGAAACAACTGCTAATTGTTATTATGCAAAACCCTATCTTTCCAATAGGAATGAAGGTTTTCTTAGCAGTGTGGGTGGCTTGCTGCCTCATGTGCTGAGAAATTCTGGCAACCAGTGCTTACCTAGATTTAAGTGCCTCAATTGGCTGGCTGTAACTCAGAACACATTTGGAACATTTTATCATTTTATAAAATATCACATTGACAATGAATAATCTTTGTTGCCAGTGGAAATAGGGTTCTTTCAAGGAGTCACAAGAAAAGAATTCCGGGAACCCACACACAGTAGGATGAGGTGCAGTGATAAGATTTATTGGACCAAAAGTAAAGGACTACCACCAGGTGTCCTGTGTCTTATTCATGACCAGAGGGCGAAGCTCTGTCTCCCTATAGGGGAAGCTTAGTCTCTGGGGCCGGAAGTCCACGTTTGACCTCATCAAGCCCAGGAGAAGAACCAGAGTGCAGACATGTTGTGCCATTACTTGGCATCAGAAGGGCATCCGAAGCTGCTGTAGTTTAGTTTAGTTCATGTCAAAGCTTAAGCCAGCTCAGCCTCTGTCCCCACCTGGCTGGCTCAGTCTCTGTTCCTGGCTGCACTTGGCTGTTGCTGTGCTGCCACACCTAGGCCTAGGCTTGCAGCCCACCCAAGTCTGGCTCTCTGTGATTTGTGGACCCACATGTCTGCAGTGAAGAAACAATAAATATGTGCTATTGAGGTGGGCCTTTGTTAAGCATTGAATATATTACCTCAGGTTTTCGACTGAAAGGCTTTCTTTCATACTAAACAATCATTTTCCTAACCCTTCTAGGGCTTGTGTTGGGTCTTTCCCATAACTTATGTGTCTTTCTCCCAGGTTTTCCAGGCTCGACTATATCCCTTTCTGTCTCTACTCTTGCTTCTACTGAGAAAGTACCTAGCGAAGCAATTTCCCCTTTATTGTTTTTTTTGTTTGTTTTTTTGTTTTTGTTTTTTTTTTTACAAAGACAGAGAGAGAGAGAGAGAGAGAGAGTCAGAAGAGGGATAGATAGAAACAGACACAGAGGAATGGAGCGAGATGAGAAGCATCAATCATCAGTTTTTCATTTTGACACTTTAGTTCAGTGGTTCTTAACCTGGGTTCTATCGAACCCTAGGGGTTCAATGAGTCAGTCTCAGGGGTTCGGAGAAGCCTCTGCCACGGAGGCCAGAATAAAGTAATACCGTAATTTGTTGTGAGTTCATGCACTTTGTTGGTTTTGTTCTTTGAGCAAGGTGATGTTCATGCATGGCTTATTTTGTGCACCAGTAAAAAAACATATATCTATGTCTTGAATTTGGGAAAAAAAATCATATTTTATTTATCACTAAAGAAGGATTCGGTGGATGAGCATATGAAACTGGTGGGTTCGGTACCTCAAAAAAGGTTAAGAACCACTGCCTTAGTTGTTCATTGATTGCTTTCTCATATGTGCCTTGACCACGGGCCTTCAGCAGACCAAATAACCCCTTGCTTGAGCCAGTGACCTTGGACTCAAGCTGGTGAGCTTTTGCTCAAACCAGATGAGCCCGCGCTCAAGCTGGCGACCTCGGGGTCTCGAACCTGGGTCTTCCGCATCCCAGTCTGATGCTCTATCCACTGCTCCACTTCCTGGTCAGGCTCTCCTTTATTGTTTACTAGCTGTACCTGGCCACGCGTTGCTGTGGCTCAGTCTGGTTAAATGGAAAAGAAAAGAGAAAGCACACGTTTCTAATTTGTTTAATTTCACAATGCTTGTGGGTATACAATATTTTTTGTTGTTCCATTGTCTATGCAGATATAGTGATTGTCTGGTTTGCTGACTGTAGAACACACAACATATAATTGTCCATGTGAGAAGCAATCCGTGTCTAGATCTAGACCGCACAATTCTAAAGACTGGCCCTGAGCTTTGTTGATGGTGATTACAAATGCCAATTGAATTGGGAATTGCAATCTCTTAAATTGAAATGGCATATCCATTGGAATCATAGGAATGTGAGGAATGAGGACATCTTCACCTTTGAAATGTCCTGTCCAGATTGTTGCTTCTACGACGTTGCTCATTAATTTTTTTACTGCAAGCCTCATGCCATTGCAAAGCTTTGACTGGTTGATATTTCACAACATGATAATTGGCACGCCGATTTTCAATTGCAGTTCATGCAGTAGCATCCCTGGCATATCGAGTGAATTCAAAAATTCTGTTGGATAATTAACTGCTTCATCTGCTTCCACAACAGTGTCAACAAACTTGTATGTGATTGCCTCGCTTTGAATGTTAGACTGAATAATATTGTGAAGTTCGTAAACATCTTTGTTCTTGGCTGCAAGAATAGCTCGTTCATTCAGCCAATTGTGATTCTTATAATTGGTTTGAATATTGGGAAATACTTTTTCAACCAATTCTTCTTTTGATGTCACTAAATTGCAGAAGTTATGAGGCAATGAAATTCGTCCTGAGGTCAGATCAACCAGCACCTTTTTGTTCCCAATTTCCAGCAATTGATGTGAGAATATCTCAGCTGATCGATCATTTTTCAAAAAAAGCATGTTTTTACCTGTGACATCTATATAATAGTAGGTATATAAAAACATGCACATATTTGAACTCAAAGTTGTGTCAAAATTTCAAAGCAATTGGTGAAGAACTTTTGGAGATTTAAGACTTTGAACAAACAAATATTTACACTTTTATTTATATAGATTTCTCCTTCTAATTATTCTGACTGCTGGGGGTTTGCCCACTAGGCAGATTAAAAAGTTGGTCCTTTTTAATCTGCCTAGTGGGCAGATTAAAAAGGACCTGAGGGGAATGGGAGAAATGGGAGGGTTCTAATGTTCTTGGTGAGATTTAGCTATATCCCCTGCTTTAAGCTTAGTTAATTATAACTTTCAGACTCAATCAGGCTCACCCAGTCTCCTCCCTTCTCTTTTGTTAACTCCTAGCTGCAAATGTTAATACTGAACATAGCAGTTGTCTAATTCAGCCACCACTATGGACATAATTCTGGCTTTCCATTCACCAGTGTGGCATCTAATCTTTGTAACATTGATTTTTTTAAATTCTTTTCCTGGACATGTTTTATTTTCAGTGATGTTTTTAAACATTTTAACTTGAGGAATGGTAATCTACTGAAGCAGTTAAACAGATTAGGTAAGGGATGTATGTGTGTGTGCAAAATCCACTCACAAAGTTCAAAAAAGAACTAACAAAGAACTTTCTTGGAATAGTCTTGGGTTTAGAAAGAACTTCTTAGTAGGAAATGGAAATTTTCCCCTAAGAGAAATTGTTCTTTAAAACTGTTGAGAATAAACAAACAACAATTATTCTCTAGTTCTTGCTTCCCCAAACACTAATAGTTTTCCAGATTGGTCCTGTGGGATAGCACAAACCTCTACATTTTCTCTAAGAAGTTTTGTACTTAACTTCACACTTGTAATTTTTTTTCTGTGTCATCATTTTGTCAATTATACCCTGCAGCATTTTCTGGCTTCTGCTTACTTGATTCCCACACTGTTCTGTAGAGATTGTTACTGGTCATTAATTCCTTTGCAGTTTAATTTTTTGAAATATAGCCAGGGAAATGAGTAGAACCAGATAGAACTTGAACATATTTCATTATAAATGTTTACTTACTTATGACTTTATATCCAGCTTATCTCAGAGTTGAAAATATGATATAGCTTTGTATGTCTGTGTGTGTGTGTGTGTGTGTGTGTGTGTGTGTGTGTGTGTGTGTGACAACAATGTATTAATTCAGGGAGAAAGTATGTATGGCCAATAGCCATGGCCACCATCACAGCTACCTGGCCCATGCAGGTTTACATCTGATTTGGACAGTCAGTAATGAAACAACGAAGCCAAGAACTGATGGGCCATTACCTTTAATCCTAGCTTGCATCTGGCGGGCAAGAAATATACACAGTTGGAAAACACTTCCCTTTCTATTCAGGGCTCCCAAAGCCACTGACTTATCCAAGTTTCCTAGAATCAAAGGTTTGTACCTCACCAGCCTTATTCACCTCTGTTCCCCATCTACTTCTCTCTGCACAAACTCTGCACAAACTGGCTTCTCCTTCAGCACTCTGACATCTTAGGTTCTTCTCCTCTCCTCCACATGGCCTTTCTCTGCTCTCCCCTCTAATGCTAATCTCAGGAACCTAGAGAGAGCAGACTCCCAATATGCCCCATTTTATAGTGTAGAAATAAAAACCTTTAATCCAATATACAAACAAGGAAGTCTCTGATACAAAGTCACTTATCTAGGCATAATAGGATTCCTCATAAGAGTGCACCACCCCATATCATGCAACAGGGAAAACTTAGTCTTAAAACTAAGCCTTAGGCTACAATGACTTTTCTGGCTTACAGCCTGTTTCCCACACCGAATGCAAACTATAAACGAGCAAACATATATATCATATTTACAAACTTATTTGACCAACAAAGTACAATTAAGTTTATTTTTTTCAATTTTAAAGAATGAGCAGATTCATTTATTTCCCTCTCAGCCAATTGGTTGGCCCTCAGTTATTTTACCTGTGGTGAAATTATGTGACCAAGTGCTTCAGAATAATCCTGCCAGAGTTACAAACTAACTGCCTGATTCTCCAGTCCCTTTCCTCCCACCCGGTCTGATGAGTCCCTTGTCTTCTGTGACCTCAAGGGCACGCATTCTTAGAAACCATTTCCTGTCTCTGCCAGGAAGTTTAATAGAAAGGACCTCTAGTAAATTATATTGGAAAGAGCAAGAGATTGCAGTTAGATAAGTTGCTTCAATTTTTTCAGAGTGTCAAAATGAGTGTCAAGGAGGAAAAACATTTCCTTTTCCCTCTTACTTTGGTACATGGGGATTGCAAATTAAACTAACCAAAGATGGATTAATGGGGGAGACCACAGTTTTAATTAATTTTTATATCACAAGAGTTCACAGAAAAGAAGTGAAACTCAAAAAAACTGTCAGATGCAGGGGCTGGTATAACTCTTTTTTAACAAAAAAAAAGAGAATTCGTACTTCAAGGGATGATAAATTTTTAGCAAGTGACCAGAAACTAATGGGAACTGATGAAAAATAAGGATTATTTTAGTAAGGTCTGTTTATGCAAACTCATCTTGATGTCAACTTTTCTGTCCTTGATGTTAAGAGTTGCTTTGCTCTCCCTGGAGTTAGGGTGGTGGTGAGATTGGGGGGGGGAGTAGATAAGAAAGTCTCTTCTTCAAAAGGAAATCTATGCCCAGCTTTTAAACAGACAAAGGCAGGACATAAAGCTGCCTGCATCTGTTGACTCTTAATTGCCTTGAGCATAAGCTCAAAATAAGGCTTATGCTAAAGTGGCATATTTTGTTTTGACATGGGGATAATTGTAGGTGACCCTTCAGTAAATGTCAAATTCCTTTCCATTAAATCTTTTTATTCCCCGTTCTACTCATACCTTTTTCCCAAATCTTTTCACTATTGGCCCAGGTTGTTCATCCAATCCCCTTGGCTGGGTTCTTAGTTTTTATTACCTGATTTCTCATAGATTAAATTCTAGCCTTCTTCTCCTACTTATTTATAAATAAACTAAACTTCTTTTTTATCTGACTTTGCTAAGCTTGATGTAGTGTCTCAGACTACTCCTGGCTAACTGGACTCCCAGACCTGACCCTGCCACTAGCTTACTTCATCAACTGCCATTCAATGTAGATTGCAATGTCAAGGTCTAGAACTTCATCTTGTCAAAACATGCTCATCTATGCTGATATTATTACTTGCTGAGAACTTCTCAAGTGAAAGCAAATTAACAAAAAATAAATTTTACTTGCATCATTTTATTCTTCCTGTGAGATAGTTTGAAAATTATGTGCCTGACCAGGCAGTGGTTCAGTGGCTAGAGCATTGGCCTGGGATGCTGTAAACCCAGGTTCCAAACCCTGAGGTGAGTAGCTTGAGGGTGGGGTCACTGGCTTGAACTTGGAATCACATACATGACACTATGGTCGCTGGCTTGAGACCAAAGGTTGCTGGCTTGAAACCCAAGGTTGTTAGCTTGAGCCAAAGGTCACTGGTTTGAGCAAGGACTCACTGAGCAGTTTTAATAGCTTGCCTGTGGTTGCAAAGACAGTAGTAGGAGAGCTTTGACTTACCCTTTATCTGTGTCTTAGTTTGTGCTTAATCCATTGCCCAATTACCAGCTTACCCTTAGTTATCCAAAGCTGTCCCAGTTCCTGGCAATAGGGGTTGTTGATCATCCTACCACTAAATCATCCAGGCCTCATCCGCCTTGAATGCACAATGCACATTCTTACCATGAATCCCCAACTGGGTTATGCATAAGTCCTTGATGTTGGAGTTATTTGTTGACTTCTCCAAGCCTCTCACGTGTCCTATGAAATGTTGCTTTGCTTTGTTCCCACATTAGTTAACGAGTATGCTTTGCTTTCACAGCTAGATTGTAAATAATTACCTTTGAGAAAGAAGTTATGTCCTTGTTGCTTTGAGTCAGTCTTCCATGCTGCCTAGCACCATGCTTGGTTTGCGGGTCATTGGCAAGTGCTTGGTTGCTGAGGGGGAGCTTGGTGACTGCTTTTCTGAGCATATGGGTTTTAATGATAGCCTGATGCATCCTGCTTCAGTGTTGTAAAACGTCTTCTCAATGTATCACTCAATCTCTCCACAAACATCTTTCAGCACAAATAGGGCATTGTCCATTGGAACTTCTACCAAGAAAGCACCTGTATGTTTGAATATTGCCCTACACTTTTACTCCTGGTGTAAATTACCATAACAATTTTTTTTCATCTGCTGTCTGGTATTTAACTGAAAAAATATCTCCTGTTAGGTTTCATTCTTGCCTAAAGTAATGTAAGAATGTAAAGAAACAGTCAAGTACTGTGCAGGCTTAAACTGGACAATCTATGAAGAGTTTTTGATTTGAAGGAGGACTTAATTTATGTCCAGTTTTTGGGGTAAGCCTTCACACCCATAATCTAAAAGAAACCCTTTGATAGTACTTGTTTATAATGCTAAATGTGAAGGCTGCTTCAGAATGAACCCCATCCTAAAATGATATGTATCTGCTAGCTAAGTTACTTTCTTTCTCCCCCAAATCAGTCTAGGGACAAGCACAATGCCTGTCCTTCTTCAAAAGCTTCGGCCAGGGCTTCAGGAAGATTCGCACTCTAGTTCTGCAATTGCAATACATGACCCTAGTTCTGAGGCCAATGTGTTCTTTAATCTTTTGAAGCCCCTGGTTGACTCAGTCTTATTTCAGCTGGGGGTGGGGAGTGTCAGCATTTGAAGTGCCATTCACTTGTTGGGAATTTCTATTTTTTAAATTTCATTGCTTGTGTGCACAGTGGTTTCATATTTATAAGACTAATCCATCTGCATACAAAGATGACTGGTTTTAGAGTTTTCTGAGGAATAGAGCTATTTCAGTTAAAGAATTTATATGTTTTATAAGCTCATCTAAAAAAACCATTGTGGAAATATGGCACAGTGATCAATTGTCTTCTTACACAAACTCTGCATGCAAATTAAAATAATTCTCATGTTTTCTTCAAATGAAGGTGGATGAAGCTATTAACTTTCGGTTGTCTTTATGTCCCTGTACCTACCCTTTTAAATTTTTTATTAGGCAATTTAATGTGTGGGCTGGAGTCAATAGAGGACAAGCTATTAAAAGTTATCGTTCGGCTGTGGCTCATCACTAAATCTTAAAGCAGCTTAGCAAATGAGCACATGCCTCTAGGTGTTAGGCCTGAGAGAAGTAATGGTGTAAGCAAATAGATCCTATTATCTAAATAGGAAATATGGTCATTGTGCTCTTTTGGGTCTCTTTTGGTTACTATTGCCACTGTTAACATTATTTTAGTTTATGCTTTATAGGCATGAGCAGACACGTGGGAGTCTTGACTGTTGGAAGGATCCCTTGTAAGGATGCATTATGTCAGAAGCTAGATATCAGACAACCTGAGAGAAAGAGATAACAGGTGCAGAAACAAATAAGTAGAATGTTGCCTATTACTGCTCTGGATCAAGCACCTGGGCGAAATAAGCACCTTTTGCTGGATTCTGTGTGATATGTGCCTTGTGTTCTAGACGGATTTTTGGTAAGTGCCAACAATAAAATGCTAAGGACAGAGGCAGGGATGTTGGAAGAAAAATTATTTTTTCAGGAAGATGAAGAAAAAAATGCAGAGTGAGGCTGATTCTGTGGTTATACATATGAAGCTTGAACTTTTAGGAAGAACTTGGTCCAAACTAGGGATGGGGTCATCAAGAAGACTGGGAAAAGATGAGAGATACCTGAAAGTCAGAAGAATTTGGATTTGAATCAAAATTATTTTACATATCCTTTCTATTCATTTCTAAGTCTCAACACACAAATCGGTGTGTCAAATTTTAGTATTAATGAGTTTATTTCTTTTAGAACAAATTCCATCAGCTCACCCCTACATTTTTTTCCTGATTATGAAGAGTCAATAATTAAATGGTATTACTTGGGTCCTGCTAACCTAAAATAAATGGCCCTCCAAAGCGAGAGGCAATACACATTTATTTGAATTCAATAAGAATAACTATTTGAGATGCATTGATTGAGGCAGATGCCCAAATAGTGTTCAAATTAGGAGACAAAGGCAATGAGTATTTATGACAAAGGGAAGGAGAACAATCACATACATAGAAGCAATGTATGTCTATTATTGTAGATAACGTAGCAAAATCATGCTAATCCTAAACTATTTTTAATGTATAATACAGTAACCATTAGTGCAGTAGATAGAGAAATCTTTTCTCCTATGATATAAGTTAAAGAAGATGGATATAAGACATTGGGAATAAGCCAAAGTCTAAGAAAAGTATAGAAACTATAGGAAAAGAAAGGACTGCAAACAAATAAAATAGAATCAGACTTGTAGATACAGGGTTCAGACTGATAGTTGCCAGAGAAGAAGGAAGTTGGGGAATGGGTGAAAAAGGTGAAGGGATATAAAAGTACAAATTGCAAGTTACAAATAGTCACAGGATGTAAAGTATGGCATAAGGAAATTGGCCAATAATATTGTAATAACTATGTATTGTGGGGAATATTATGTAAGATATATGGCTTCTACCCCCTGTGCTGTACACTTGAAACCAATACAAAATAATATTGAATGTCAACTGTAATTGAAAAACAAAATTTAAAAAAAACTTCAAAATATGATCATTTATTTAAAAAATAAAGAAAGAAAAAGAAGGACTGATAGAGACTGATGGTCACATACAATATCCAGGTACAGGGGAGTTCAACAATAAGTTGTACAGTGAGAAACTGGCCAAGTGTCCTAAGTAGAAAGCTGAGCAACCAGAACAGTTCCCCTGTTGCCTGGGAGATACGTTTTCTGGATGATTTTACTGACTAAAATGAGAATATGATGACACACAATGAGACACAATGATACTGAATAAATAAGTTACAAAGGTACATAGGAAAAGTAATCAGTGAGTGCACAACTGAATGGAACAACCAAGAGGAGCAAGTTGATGCTTTCTCTCTCTCTCCTCCTTTCCTTCTCTCTTCAATCAATGGAAAAATTAAAATAAAAAGTAAATAATCTGTGATTCAGTGACACTTGCTTCTTCCACTTCCAACTGCAGAACTGAGTTCACAGGATTGAGCTCACATTATCTAAGCTCCAGTCTGCAACAGCTTCCCCAACACAATGAAGTGGCCGTGGCCACTGTCCCCACTACTTCAACAGCAGGGCTGGAATATAAGAGAATGATGCTGCCTCTGGTGCTGAGGTTGCAGGTGGAGAGAATTCACAGAAATTTGCACCTCTAAGGTCACAATGATGAAATAAGGACTGGGAAGGAAAACGTTTCATACAAGTTGGGAATAGAATCTGAACCTTGAGCACGTTAGGTTTTCAGGGCACTTGCATGGCTGAGTTTTCACTTTATCATGGAAATTGTCAACACTGATTATGGTTGTTGACAAAGTAAAAAAACCAGGAAACAAAATTTATAAAAGTTTTATTTGGTTATGTAAAAAGAATACTGAGAACCGTCATTTATGTGGTTACTTGGAGCTTATGCCTTTTTCACTGAGTGACAAAATAAATATTATGCATCTCATCAAATTGGTGTCAGATCAACTGGATAATCTGTCTTTGACTCAACTTCACAGTTAGAATTTTGTGGTTCACAATTTTAAAAATTGGAGTTAACACTGACATGTATAATTTATTTTGTCACTAACTGATACAGTGTTCTCTCTTCCAAGTTTTGCAGGCACAGCATTTGTTTCCTCTTCCTATTGATAGATACACCAGAAACAAATTGAGGAAAAGTTGTATCCTTCGTTTGCATCCCTGCTTAATACCTAGCAGACTCTCAATATTTTTGAATAAATAAAATAAAATGTATAACAAAATTAAATTTTATCATTTGCAGTTTTTTTTATCAGCATGATATTAAATCCATTTTTAAGTTTCAAAATAGAAAAATAAATAATACAAATGTGTTTTGAATCAAAGCATCAAAAGAGACTTCAGATGTTATTCAGTCCAGTTCATAGATTCTGAATTCAACTGTATTTTTAAACCGATCAGTTGGTTAAGCCAACAAGCAAATTATTCAGAAATATTATTCTCAGTTTTTCTAATGTCTTACCAGAACAACAGACTTATAATTTTCAAAGAGACCATTTGCCATGGGCGCAGAATATGACCACATTTAATATCTTTCTTTATGCTTTTATCAACTCTTTTGGGATAAATCTCAATTATCTTAGAAACTTAGATTTAATCTCACTTGCAACATTATGTCTTGCCTTAATGCCATCTTTTTATGATAGAGCAAACAGTTCTATGAAATTTAGATTTCCTAAGGACAAACGTTGTGTCTGTTTGTAAAACTTCGTAAATTTTGGCTGCTTCTGGTTGTGCACCCTTGCAGGCAGTGTCCTCACATATGCAAGATCAGGTCTTCAAATTATGTGACTCATCTCTCCTCATTTCTATAACATTTTAATTCAAAAATATTAAGGGAAATAAACTATAAAACAGAACATACATTGTTTTTAAAACTTATGCATATAACACTGGGGAACAAAAAGTTTATATGCATCCACAAAAACACTTGTTCTTACCTAATTCGAGTGTGCTGATCTCAAATCTGACATTAGTTTTTCTCTATAAGCTACAAATTTTTTGGAATTTAAGATTTTAGGTTTTTATCTTATTGTAAAATTTTCAAAATTTAGTTTAACATAATGAAGTAGAATGTCTTCTTGGGCATCATCTTTGTGAAAATATAATAATTTATATAAAGCAGTAAATACACTAAAATATATGATTGCATCAGAATTTGTCTACAATTTTGAAATACAACATATTATAACACTTATTTTAATCATAACATTTGCGCAAAACTTATTTAAATTTTATTCAGGCAAAAATTTGCATTTGTCGCTCTTGCGTTTGTGTACTTGTTGAGGACAATTCATTTGATGCTCCAACTGTAGTCTGCTCATCACTAACAGCTCCAGGATTTTTGGGAAACTTATCAAGGTGACTGTTCAGAAAGTGAATCTTAACTCTCATGTTCCATCCAATGTTGCAGAAAGCCAACAGTATCCTTTGGACCAAAAGTTCATAGTTTTCTGCTTTTTTGTTGCCAAGGATGTTCTTTGTAACTGCCACAAAAGACTGCCATGCTGCTTTCTCCTTCTTATTCATCTTCCTGGCAAATTCTTTATCACGTATGAGGGTTCGAAGTTGAGGTTCATCGAATACACCTGCTTTTATCTTCTCAAAAGACAAGGCAGTAAAGCAGAAATACTATGTTGAAAGCATTCACTTTCTCTATTCAAGGCATAAACAAACTGCTTCATTAAGCCATGTTTGGTGTGAAATGGGAGAAAAATTATCCTGTCTCAATTAACTACAGGTTCATTCACAATATTTTGCATCGCTACTTCCAGAGCTTCACATTTCGGCGACTCCTTCTGTGTCCAGTGTTTCTCCCATGCTTGGCTGTCCCACAAACACAGAAAGCAAGAATACTTGGTGAAACCTCTCTCTTGTCCTAGCAGAAAATTTACCATTTAGAGATCCACACAAATGATCCAGTTATGCTCCTCATACTTCAGAAAGTCGAGGACAATTTTTATGTCATTATAATCTTCTCGCAGATGAGTGGAATAACCAATTGGAACCGCTGCATAAACATTACCGTTGTGTAGGAGAACACATTTCAGACTCTGTTTAGACCTGTCAAGAAATAGCGGCCATTCTGTTGGACTGTACGTGGTAACACCTAGCTGACTGAGAAGACTACTGATATCATGAAAGTAAGCAAAGTGTTTGTCTTTGGAAAAAAAGTGCACAAAAATTTGTTCACGCTTCCTGAAATGGGATACTTTAGCTGACCTGTGAAGTACAGTCTTTTCTGGAAGCCTGGAGGCTAATAACTCCGCTACTTTCTTTGATAGGCCCAAATCTCTTACTAAGTCTTTCCATTCGGATTGGCTAAACTGCCGAGGGGTTAATGACTGCCTGGCATCAGAAGAAGACCCTTCAGATTCTACAACCATTTCCTCATGCATCTTATCAAAATACACTTGATCACCATGTTTACTTTCTTAGTCCTTAGAAGAAATAAAACCATTGAAAACTGGAACCGGAAGTGTCTCAGAGTGTGGGATAGGTCGTATCGCTGAGGAAATATTAGGATACGCGAGCATATGCCATTTTTTCTTGCCGATGCCCTTTGTATGGATCAGACAGAAATAAGAGTCACTGCTGTGGTCCTTAGGTTCATGCCAAACCATGGGAATACCAAAAGGCATTTTTTTGCATTTTCTTTTGTCCAGTCATGAAGCATTTTCTCACAATTATGACACACAATATGAGGAGCCCAATTCTTGTCTTGATTGCCAAGGGGAACTCGAAAATGGGCAATATATGCATGTGTCACAAATGATGAAATATTGCACCTTTGAAATTGAAGTGTGTAGCAGCCACATATAGAACAGAAGGTGTCAGCACTATTCTTACATTTATGCCTACTCGAAAAAGCCATGTTTCAATCTTAAAACAAAATAAGAGGGTGTTTTTATCAGATAATAATGTTTTACATTTAAAAACAACTACAATTATGTCAAAGTGATGTTTGTAAAACATTAATTGCCTTGTGGTTGTGTTCAATCCAAGAATCGTTGCCTTTTAATTCCAATTTAAAAACCAATGCATGCCATTAACTGTAACAGAAAGAAATAAAATTGCATAAAAACTAGAGCATGCACCAAAAAATGGATTTTAGATTTGGAATCAATGATGTATATATATCTAAAACCTCATGCAACATAAAAAAAAAATTGTTCCCCAGTGTAATTTATGGTAAAATGTAATGTTACCTTGAAATATAGTCACATATGAAATATAGATGTGAATATATGATATATATTTGAATTGTGTATATAGTTACATAAATGACTATGGGTTTAGATTTATAATATCTAATTACTTATATATCTTATCTTCTTTGAGTGGGTATTTTTATGATGTCAAGCTTTTCTGTCCATTTTCAGAAATTTATATATATATATTTTTAATTTATTTTATTTTTATTTTATTCATTTTTAGAGAGAAGACACAGAGTGTGTGTGAGAGAGAGAGAGAGAAAGAGAGAAAGGGGGGAGGAGCTGGAAGCATCAACTCCCATATGTGCCTTGACCAAACCAGTGCAGGGTTTTGAACTGGCAACCTCAGTGTTCCCAGGTCGATGCTTTATCCACTGCGCCACCACAGGTCAGGCGCAGAAATTTATATATATATATTTTTTTTTTTTTTTGGTTTTTTTTTTTTTAATTTCTTTTTATTTTATTCATTTTAGAGAGGAGACACAGAGTGAGAGAGAGAAGGAGAGAGAGAGAGAAAGGGGGGAGGAGCTGGAAGCATCAACTCCCATATGTGCCTTGACCGAACCAGTGCAGGGTTTTGAACTGGCGACCTCAGTGTTCCCAGGTCGACACTTTATCCACTGCGCTACCACAGGTCAGGCGAAATTTATATTTTTAATCATTTAAATTCCAAGTTTTGATTCCATTTTAGAGCTTCTACTTCTTGTACCCTCTATTATAGTTGGTAGCCCACATATCCTTGCTGGCTTGTCAGATTGTCAATATCCACGTTTAAAGGTCATCTCAGCAAAACCAGTCTCCCCCCCACACACAGGGACAGAGAGAGAGAGAGAGTCAGAGAGAGGGACAGACAGATAGGAGCGGAGAGAAGCGAGAAGCACCAATCTCTAGTTTTTTGTTGCCGTTGAGACAGCCCAGCTGTTCATTAATTGCCCTCCCACATGTGCCCTGACCGCGGGCCTTCAGCAGACCGAGCCACCTCTTGCTGGAGCCAGCGACCCTGGGTCCAAGCTGACAAGTGTTTTGCTCAAGCCAGATGGGCCCACGCTCAAGCTGGTGAGCTCGGGGTCTCGAACCTGGGTCTTCTGCGTCCCAGTCCGACGCTCCATCCACTGCATCACTGCTTAGTCAGGCAGCAAAACCAATCTTGACCTCTCATCGAAAAGAAACAGATCTCGTCCTTATTCAAGTGACTCTATCACATAAATCTGTGTCATTTTCTTTATCTGATGTTAATACAAGGAACGACCTTATTGATAGTTTTGTTTTGTCTATATGTCTCTCTCTCCAGAAGGCCAAACTCCAGAATGCAAGTCTCCATACAGGGCAGGTTTCCGTCTTTCTAGTTCCCAGGGTGACACTTAGAACCTGGAGAAGTTAGTGCTTATTACTCTGTGCACGTTGCATGATTGTTTGCTCAGTGAAGAGAGTATATTAACAACATGCTCCCCAAATATCAATGAGCCTGAAGGGACAGGTTTGAATTTATGGTGAAGAATGGGTTATTCCAATGATAAGCCAACCCCAAAGGAGGTCAAGCCTCCATTGAAATCTTATTTAAAAAAATAAAGGCCTGAGGGCTTCTGTGTGGTCACCTAGCTTCCCCTTTAGCCCAAAGCCCTGAACACAGTTCTTCCCTCATTGCTCGTGTCTCCAATTCCTTTTAGACTGAGTTCCTTGCTTCCGCCCAGTTTAGCTACCTTCCTTTTATGGCTAAGCTGCCTGTGAGGAGCCTGATTAAGGCAGAAATCATAGTGGAATATTTTGTTCTGGATAGTTTTAACGTTCCAGCTGCTTGGTCTTCCAGGAGGATGGCAGCTCTGCTTGACATGGAGGTGGAAACGCATGTCCCCATTCTGATGGCACACTTCAGATGGAGACAGAGCAGGTCCTGGGAGGGAGGCAGTCTTCCTGGAATCCGGGGGACACCGAAGCTTCTATAACTGTGCCATTTGCAACTTTCGCTGTTCAGTAATAAACACAGTCCTATTACTCACTCTTCAGTTTCTTTTCCCAGGCAGAACTGACTTCCAGGATTCTCTGAGTAATAATGACAAAAAGATAATTTTCTTTGGTCTTTCACTTAGGCATCTCACTAGCATAAAGCAGTGGTCAGAAGCAGCTAACTCCTCTGACTCCAACAAAGCTGAAATGAATTTCATTTGAAATCATCCAGTTGGAATAAATACATTAGGGCTCCAGAAAGTATATATAAAAAGTACGAATGGTGAAACTATAATATCTGCAAGTGGTCAGGTCAGTTTAAGAAAAAGTTTTTCTGGGTGCCCTGTCCTAGGCACCCTGCATGGGGGTTGGAGGAGACATGCCAGTAAGGTGGTGGGAAGAGGAGGAGGACAGGACAATAGAAGGCTTATGAACTTGGTTGCTGCTGCATGAAGATTATTGTCAATGCTGAGTTCTTTATTTGACAATTCAGCCTCTCTTTGTCTTTTCAATACCTTAGAAGGAAAAGTTTTGGAGGAAACACACTATGAGCACTATAGATTGTATTTCACTACAGATTGTATTTAGTAGGAACCAGAGAAAACCCAACCACCTCTTTACCGACACATTCCTTAGGAGTGGTTATGTTACGATTTCAAACTTTTCTATGAACCGTTTCATATACACTGCTCACAAAAATTAGGGGACCAGGGAACATGCAGATACTCCAGTATTGTCAGACTTTTGTATAGTGCATTTTCAGCAATGAAATAAAAGTTGGTTTTGCATCTCATTTGCATAATTGAACAACTTTCTTTGACTTGTCATTTGCTTTCTGATGTTCTTGTTTAATAAAAGAATAAAATGCTTTTTTTAATTGTTTCATATTCATTTTGAAATATCCCCTAATTTTTGTGAGCAGTATATTTACATTTTGGTCAAGCCTTCTGACATTCTTAAGGTACTATTTTGTGGGGGATAAAAGAAAAATAATTTAAGTTTTTTGCTATTCAAGACTTTTATTTTCCTTACAAAACTTCCTTGCATCTCTCCTCACAAAATACTAGCCATCCAGATAACTGACCCATCTAAGTTATTAAACTTTTAAAGCTCTTAGAAAACTAGATTATTTTAGATGAGGTCTACAGGGCTAATAGAGGTCTTAAACTTACTATAATTTCTATAACAATTGATTTTTATAGAAGATTTCACTGGCTCCATTGTTTGCATGAATAACTAAAGGTGGAGGTAGAGTGGATTCCCTTGGTTTTTTGCCTCATACATATTCATTCACAAAACTAAAGACATGAAGAGAGAACATTATGAAATAAAAATATTCATTCCCTTGCCTTCAGGGGAGAATTCATTCGGAGACTTCAAGACATAAAGTTGGCTGCACTTCACAATCTCCAAAAGAAATGTTGCCATTTCCTTTACTAAAGAACTCTAACATCTTACAAATCCTTATAGACAGGTGATTCTTCAAGAACACTAACTTAATTCCAAACTTAAGTAAAAATATTATTGTCTGTTTTGTTCACCCACTTATTCTCAACTTCTTAAGAGGGTGATGAAATCTAGTAGGTGCTAACTAAATATTTTTTAATAAATAACTGATTATATAACTTAAAAATGGAGTTATACATTAAAGACATTAATATATCATTTAATTTATCAAGGATTGTTTTTTTTCTTTTGCTTAATTAATTTTAATGGGGTGACATTAATAAATCAGGGTACATATGTTCAAAGAAAACATCTCCAGGTTATCTTATCGTTCAATTATGTTGCATACCCATCACCCAAAGTCAAATTGTCCTCTGTCACCTTCTACCCAGTTTTCTTTGTGCCCTTCCCCTCCACCCTCACCCTCTCGCACCTCCCTCCCCCCACCCCTTAACAACCACACTCTTGTCCATGTCTCATAGTCTCACTTTTATGTCCCACCTATGTATGAAATCATGCTGTTCTCAGTTTTTTTCTGTTTTACTTATTTCACTCCGTATAATGTTGTCAAGGTCCATCCATATTGTTGTAAATGATCCGATGTCATCATTTCTTATGGCTGAGTAGTATTCCATAGTATATCTGTACCAAAGCTTTTTAATCCACTCATCCTCTGACGGACACTTGGGCTGTTTCCAGATCTTCGCTATTGTGAACAATGCTGCCACGAACATGGGGGCGCATTTCTACTTTTCAAACAGTGCTATGGTGTTCTTAGGGTATATTCCTATAAGTGGGATAGCTGGGTCAAAAGGCAGTTCGATTTTTAATTTTTTTGAGGAATCTCCATACTGTTTTCCACAGTGGCTGCACCAGTCTGCATTCCCACCAGCAGTACAGGAGGGTTCCCTTTTCTCCACATCCTCACCAGCACTTATTCTGTGTTGTTTTGCTGATGAGCAACATTCTGACTAGTGTGAGGTGATATCTCATTGTGGTTTTAATTTGAATTTCTCTAATGATTAGTGATGTTAAGCATTTTTTCATATGCCTATTGGCCATCTGTATGTCCTCTTTGGAGAAATTTCTATTAACTTCTTTTGCCAATTTTTTGATTGGATTGTTTGTCTTCCTGGTGTTGAATTTTATAAGTTCTTTATAAATTTGGTTATTCAAGATATATCAGACGTGCTGTCGAATATGTTCTCCCATTGTGTGGTTTGTCTTTTTATTCTGTTCTTATTGTATTTAGCTGTGCAAAACCTTTTTAGTTTGATATAGTCCCATTTGTTTATCTTGCCTTTTATTTCATTTGCCTGGAGATAAATCGGCAAATATATTGCTGCTACAGATGTCGGAGAGCTTGCTGCCTATGTTTTCTTCTAAGATGCTTATGGTTTCACGGCTTACGTTTAAGTCTTTTATCCATTTCGAGTTTCTTTTGTGAATGGTGTAAGTTGATGGTCTAGTTTCATTTTTTTACAGGTAGATGTCCAATTTTCCCAATACCATTTGTTAAAGAGGCTGTCTTTATTTCATTGTATGTTCTTTTCTCCTTTGTCAAATATCAGTTGTCCATAAAGCTGTGGGTTTATTTCTGGGTTCTCTGTTCTGTTCCATTGATCTATGTGCCTGTTCTTATGCCAGTATCAGGCTGTCTTGAGTACAATGGCCTTGTAGTAAACCTTGATATCTGGAAGAGTGATACCTCCTGCTTTCTTTATTCTTTTTAAGATTGCTGAGGCTATTCGTGTTCTTTTATGGTTCCATATAAATTTTTGGAATATGTGTTCTATATCTTTGAAGTATGACATTGGTATTTTAATTGGTATTACATTGAATTTATAAATTGCTCTGGGTATAATAGACATTTTAATGATGTTTATTCTTCCTAACCATGAGCATGGTATATGCTTCCACTTGTTTGTATCTTCCTTGATTTCTTTTATTAATGTTTTATAATTTTCCGAGTACAAGTCCTTAACCTCCTTGGTTAAATTTACTCCTAGGTACTTTATTTTTTTGGCTCCAATAGTGAAGGGGATTGTTTCCTTAATTTCTTTTGCTGTCAGTTCATTGTTGGTATATAGAAATGCCTCTGATTTCTGAGTATTAATTTTATATCCTGCCACCTTGCTGAATTCATTTATAAGGTCCAGTAGTTTTTTGACTGAGACTTTAGGATTTTCTGTATACAATATCATATCATCTGCAAATAATGACAGTTTTACTTTTTCTTTTCCAATTTGGATGCCTTTTATTTCTTCTTCTTGTCTGATTGCTGTAGCTAGAACTTCCAGAACTATGTTAAATAAAAGTGGTGAAAGGGGGCACCACTGCCTGGTTTCTGATCTTAAGGGGATTGCTTTTAATTTTAGTCCATTTAGTATGATGTTTTCTGTGGGTCTGTCGTAGATGGCCTTTACCATGTTAAGGAATGTTCCCTGTATTCCCACTTTACTGAGAGTTTTGAGCATGAATGGGTGCTTGCTATTTTATCAAATGCCTTTTCTGCATCAATTGAAATTACCATGTGATTTTTGTCCTTCCTTTTGTTTATGTGATGAATCACATTGTTTGATTTGGGAATATTGAACCAGCCTTGCCTCTACAGAATAAATCCCACTTGATCATGGTGTATGATTTTTTTCATATATTGCTGGATCCGGTTGGCTAATATTTTGTTGAGAATTTTAGCATCTAAATTCATCAGAGATATTGGCCTATAATTTTCTTTCTTTGAGTTGTCTTTGCCTAGTTTCGGGATCAGAATTATGCTCACCTCATAAAAGGAGTTTGGAACTCTTCCTTCCTCTTGATTTTTTTGAAATAGCTTGAGGAGAATAGGAGTTAGTTCTTCTTAGAGTTTTTGATAGAATTCACTAGTGAAGCCATCAGACCTAGGTCTTTTCTTTTTTGGGAGTTTTTTGATAACTGTTTTGATCTCATTTGTTGTAATTGGTCTGTTTAGGTGTTCTGATTCTTCCAGATTGATTTTTGGAAGATTATATAATTCAAGAAATTTGTCCATTTTACCTAAGTTGTCTAATTATTTGGCATAGAGTTCATCATAGTATTTTCTTACAATACTTTGTATTTATGTTGTGTCAGTTGTTATTTCTCCACTCTAATTTCTAATTTTATTTGTTTGAGCCCTCTCTCTTTTTTTCTTGGTGAGTCTAGTTAAAGGTTCATCAATCTTGTTTACCTTTTTATAGAACCAGCTCCTGGTTTCATTGATCCTCTGTATTGTTTCCTTAGCCTCTATACAATTTATTTCTGCTCTGACCTTTATTATTTTCTTCCTTCTACTGGTCCTGGGTTTTATTTGCTGTTGTTTTTCTAGTTCTTTTAGATGCAGGGTCAGGTTGCTTATTTGAGCCTTTTCTAGCTTCTTATGCTATGCCTATAGTGCAATGAACTTTCCTTTCAATACTGCTTTTGCTGTGTCCCATAAATTTTGAGTTGATATATGCTCATTATCATTTGTTTCTAGAAACCTTTTTATTTCTTCTTTGATCTCATTGTTAATCCATTCATTATTTAATACCATGCTATTTAGTTTTCAAGTGTTTGAGTATTTTTCAGTTTTTCTTTTGTGGTTAATTTCTAGTTTCATGGCTCTGTGGTCAAAGAAAATGCTTGATATGATTTCAATCTTCTTAAATTTATTGAGACCATTTTTGTGTGCTAACATGTGGTCTATCTTAGTAACATACCAAGAGCGCATGAGAAGAATGTATATTCTATTGCTTTAGGGTGAAAAGTTCTTAAGATATCTATTAAATCGAGTTGATCTAGTGTATCTTTTAAGTCTTCTCTTTCTTTATTAATTTTCTTTCCTGAGGATCTATCCAGTGATGTTAGTGGGGTATTGAAATCCCCTACTATGATAGTATTGCTGTTAATCTCGCCCTTTATATCCATCAAAGTTTGCTTTATGTATGTCGGGACTCCTATATTTGGTGCATAGATATTTATTCCAAATAGTTTTTGTTCATATATTAGGAAAAGGATCTTATAAATATAGAAAATCTTGAATACATTTATTTTACAGAGATCATTTATTCAGTGTGAAGTGGTGCCAAGATGAGGTCTTGTTTAAATTTATTGTTTTGACATGGTTCCAAGTGTCCCACTTAATATAACACCCTCTACACACCAAACCATGCTTCTCCTTATTCCCCATGCAAAGTCTCTTCTCACCAAGTATTTTTGAGACCTAATATTGTGCCTATATAGTTTAGGCATTATAAATTTTAAAGTTGTAAAAGGGAAAATAACCTTTTGACCATAGGTTTTGACTGTTTTTTTACAACTTACTAAGGGCATATCTATATTCAAAAGAAACCATGATCTCAAACAGATTCCAAAATGGTGTTATCGCTTTAACCCACTGCATAATGAGATTGAATGAAGAGAAGACATGTTTTGTATTAGGATGAATAAAATGATCTTGATATAAGATTATGAATGGTTTTGAATTGCCGGTAGGGCTTGAGGTTAAAGGTCTCGGTAGGTAGAGGTAATGCCAAAAACAGCAAAAACATGGAGGCAAGGAAATGTCAGATGGAGTTCAGAACCATTGAGAAGTCTGGTGGGTTTTTAGGGCCATGTATGTCTGCATACGTGTGGTTACTGGTGGGAGTGATGAAGGTGGCAGAAGAAGTGCGAACAGGCTGAAAAGTTTGTTGCCTTCCCCCCATCAGAGAGTTCACAGTAGAAAATGATTATTTATATCATGTAATTCTACATTGTATGCACCATAAAATTTGGTTTGGGGGCTCTTTTTTTCTACTGTTTAGTTTGTGGCCCCTGGAATAATGCCTGGAACATAGTGGGTACTAGATAAATATTTCTTGAGTGATGATGAAATACTGTTACTCTAACGATGGCAAACATAGATCATGTCTGTGGAACTGTTCATCTCATATTTTGTTTAAGTTTTCTCTGAAAAAGAGACAAAATTCAAATTAGAAAAGGTAGAACAGTAATCAATAAAATGTATTTAAGGCCAAGGCAATAAAATAACATCTAGCTTTTTGGAATAATTTTGATATTTTAGACAATTGAAAGAAATGATATTGAGGGAAAACAGGGTTTTGCAAATGGAAAATATGCCTCTTTGGTGTATTGAGGACTCAGGAGAAACCTTTGACCTTCTCCTTAACTTCCTAAAAGAATTTAGATAGAGGATCTGCTCCAGAAAGACATATCATTGTAGATAAGTATAGTTTAACATGAACTAGCGTTTGAGAATCACGAAGGAACCTAGCAAGGTTTCTCTGTGTCCCATTGTACAAGCTGGCCCAGCAAAGATATGTTTGCCAAACATTTGGTTTCATCTCTGTGTGAATTGCCATTACAACTCCTTCCCCCTACTCCTTAGCTCAAGATGGCATAGAAGACTCAATTGTCAACCTTGTCTTTGAATCTCAAATTTTTATGGAACTCACATATGTACACATGTAATAAATTTGATTATTTTATTCTATTAATCTGTTTTGTGTCAATTTGATTATTAGACCAGCCCGATGAACTGTGAGGGAAAAGGGGAAATTTCCCACATACTCCACAATATTAGGGTATTGAAATAATTTTAGATATAATTCCATAACTATCTTTTTTGTTTTTGTGACAGAGACAGAGAGAATCAGAGGGACAGAGACAGGCAGGCAGCAGGAAGGGAGAAAGATGAGAAGCATCAATTATTCATTGTAGTACCTTAGTTGTTCATTGATTACTTTCTCATATGTGCCTTGGCTGGGGGCATATAGCAGACCAAGTGACCCCTTACTTGAGCCAGTGACCTTGGGCTCAAGCTAGTGAGCCTCACTCAAACCAGATGATCCCGCGCTCAAGCTGATGACATTGGGGACTCAAACCTGGGTCTTCTGCATCTCAGTCTGATGCTCTATCCACTCTGCCACCACCTGGTCAGGTTTCCATAACTATTATACATAATTTTGGGAAACTCTTGGAGAATAATAAAGGTGACATGGTAATGTGTGGGCTAATATATGCCCAATTATTAAAAGCAAAGTCTACTTAACAATATACTAAGTTTTTGGTTCCTGGATAAATTCTAAAATTCTAGATTAGTATTAAATAATTTATCTGTAAGTGTTTGGGATTGCTAATGATAGCAGTTAGGCTGTACCCTCCTAGCTGGAAGGTATATAGAGAAGGAAGCTATGGATAAAAAATGAATCACAGATATAAATGTGTTCTAGTTGCAGATTTTAAGAACAATGTAGCAGTAAAGTCAGCATGGCATATAGTCACCAGAGTTAGTGTGGATTTTCTAGTCCAATGGTAATTATTAACTCAGTAAGACTGTAATCAAGTTGTAAATGAGCTAAGTTTCACATACATTGACTATAGTAGTAAGAAGAATGGATAATCTCTATTAATAAATTACTACTGAAGGAGGGGCAAGATGGGGATGGAGTAAGCGAACATACCAACTTCCAACTCCAAGAACCAAAGTAGATTATAACTTGATTTTAAGAACCATCATCTGGATAAACCAACGTTGAACTGGACTGAGAGGACTCTTCAACTGGGGAACACTGAAGGAGCAACATTGAGACTGGTAGGAAAAGCGAAAAAGCATAAAGGGCTGCCCAGCTCCCTGGAGTGAAAGGCAGCCCAGTAAGACTTGTGTCTTACTGGGAAGAGAGGCCAGCGGAAGGGTAGGGACCTGGGTCCCAAGAACAAAACCCCAGCCTACAGCCCCAGAGCCTAGAAGAGGTGTATGGACAGTATTGAGCTAGGAAACTTGTTAGGATACTGTTTGTGAGAAAGAGACAGTTGTCTCAGACCCAGGATTCTTCTTAAAGGAACAGTGCAGAAAACCTCTTTCACAACCACTCACCCGGGACTCCAGGAGACAGGGAGAGAGGAGGGGACTGGAGCAGTGGGCAGGGAGTGCAGTCTGGAAAGCACAGGGAGAAATGCTTTGAGGGACAGCCACCCTGAACCCTGAGCTGAGTCACTCCACAATTCTGAAACAATATTTCCCCTGGAACCAGCAAAGGGAAGCAGGATACCAGCCAAGCAGGTTCCCCTGCGGCAATTAGAGCACAGTTGCTTAAAAGAAGCTCTCAGGACTACAGTATAGAGTGTTAGGGTCTGAGCTGCAGCACGCCCACCCACAGTACTAAGGGCTTGCTGGAGGGCGGGCAGGAGCCGGACGAGGAAGCGCGGTTCCATTGGTAGGGTCAGAGGCTCAGCTGCCTGGAGTGAGCTCAGTCTAGCCCAGCGGGGGCGGGGGTGAAAGGGATGCATAAAAGTGGTCCATGGCTGCGGGCCAGCCTGCGACCCCACCTGTGGGGGAAAAGCGGGAACCCAGAATGGGCAGAGATCCAACGCTGGTCAGGAGCGAGCAGGCATGCAGCATCACCCAGCCTCCAAGGCTTGAAACCCTGCATGAACCGGCTTTCCCCATGGAGGTGGGGCAGAAGCCCGGGCTCGCAGTTGAGCACACACCAGCAGCCCCGCTCAGGAGCCGAGGTTGGTGGGGCGGGGCGGAAGCCAAGCTTGCAGTGCGTAGCAGCAGCCACTCCCGGCTGAGGAGCCGAGGTTGGCAGGGGAAGGGCAGAAGTCTGGCTTGCAGCTGAGCACACACAAGGAGCCCCGCCCAGCTGAGAAACAGGCTGACAGGGACCCACGGCTGAGCAAAAGTGCTCACCCTTGCCCTTGGTGCCCAGGTTTGTGGCCCAAGTGTGGTGCACAATCCCACACAAAGGAAAGGAGCAAAGGCTGAGACCAGCTGAAGCTTATAGAGCCTGGCATGAGAACACAGCCCCTCCCATGGAGGGGAGGTGAAGATTGCAGCAGCAGCCACAGCAGTGGCACTGGAACACCGACACCCAAACGACATAGGCAGTGGAAGAAGGGGTGGTGGGCCTGCAGACAAACCACACGTAGGGAACACTGAGGCAACACCCATTGGACACCCGTAGCCAAATACTTCTTACACACAGACAAAATGGGAAGGCAGAAGAAAGCAACCCAAATGTATCAAGAGAAATCCCCAGAGAAGGACCTGAATGAATCAGATATAAAAATACTACCAGATGCAGAGTTTAAAATAATGATAATTAAGATGTTCAAAGAGCTTAGAGCAACAATGGATAGTCATTACGAACACCTAAATAAAGATATAGCAAGTATAAAAAGGAAAATTGAAATAATAAAAAAGTATCAGACAGAAATGACAAATACAATCTCAGAACTGAAGACTACAATGGAAGGAATTAAAAGCAGGATGGATGAAGCTGAGGATTGAATCAGTGAGTTAAAGGACAAAATAAACAAAGGCACAGAAGCAGAGCAGAAAAAAGAAAAGAGACTAAAAAAATCTGAGGAAACTCTAAGGGAGCTCTGTGACAACATGAAGAGAAATAACATCCGCATCATAGGGGTTCCTGAAGAAGACAAAGAACTAGGGATAGAACGTTGTTCAATCAAATCATAGCTGAAAACTACCCTAAATTAAGACTGGAAAATGTTTCACAAGTTCAAGAAGCATGGAGCACTCCATTAAAGAGAAATCTAAAGAAATCTACACCAAGACACATCATAGTTAAAATACCAAAGCTAAGTGATAAAGAGAAAATTTTAAAAACTGCTAGAGAAACAAAGGCCATCACCTATAAAGGAGCCCCCCTAAGGATGACATCGGACTTCTCAACAGAAACACTTGAGTCCAGAAGGGAATGGCAAGATATATTCAAAGTAATGCAGAACAAGAACCTACAACCAAGACTACTCTATCCAGCAAGGCTAACGTTTAAAATTGAAGGAGAAATAAAGAGCTTCCCAGACAAAAGAATTCTCAAGAAATTCATTAAAACCAAACCAATTCTGCAAGAGATGCTAAGAGGCCTGTTGTGAACAGTTCAAAAGGGGAAAATAATATAGCAAAAGAAGAATACAGCTTTAAAGACTAAAATGGCAATAAAGAACTACATATCAATAATAACCTTAAGTGAAAATGGATTAAATGATCCAATCAAAAAACATAGGGTAGATGTGTGAATAAGAAACAGGGCCCATACCTATGCTGTCTAGAAGAGACACACCTTAAAACAAAAGATACACATAGACTGAAGATAAAAAGATGGAAAAAAATATTTCATGCAAATGGAAATAAATAAAAAAGCCAGGGTAGCAATACTTATATCTGACATAATTGACTTTAAAACAAAGGCTGTGGTAAGAGATAGAGAAGGACACTACATAATGATAAAGAGAACAATTCAACAGGAAGATATAACCATTATAAATATCCATGCACCGAACATAGGAGCCCTGAGATACATAAAGCAGACATTGATGGTTTTAAAGAGCAAGATTAACAGCAATAATATAATAGTAGGGGATTTCAATACCGCACTAACATCACTGTATAGATCCTCAAGAAAGAAAATTAACAAAGAAACAGCAGACTTAACAGATATACTAGTTAAACTCGATTTAATAAATAACTTCAGAACTTTTCACCCTATAGCAGTAGAATATACATTCTTTACAAGCGCTTATGGTACATTCTCTAGGATAGACCACAGGTTAGGACATAAAAGTGGTCTTAAGAAATTTAAGAAGATTAAAATCATATCAAGCATTTTCTGTGATCACAATGGCATGAAACTAGAAATTAACCACAAAAGAAAAACTGAGAAATACTCAAACACTTGGAAACTAAGTAGCATGTTATTAAATAACGAATGGATTAACAAGGTGATAAAAAAAGAAAAAAAAATCCTAAAAACGAATGATATTGAGAATACGTCAACTCAAAATTTATGGGACACAGCAAAAGCAGTACTGAGAGGGAAGTTCATAGCACTACAGGCATACCATTAGAAGCTCGAAAAAGCTCAAATAATCAACTTGACCCTGTATCTAAAAGAACTTGAAAAACAACAGCAAATACATTCCAGGACTAGTAGAAGGAAGTAAATAATAAAGATCAGAGTGGAAACAAATGACATAGAAGCTAAAGAAACAATACAAAGGATCAATGAAACCAGGAGCTGGTTCTCTGAAAAGGTAATCATGATTGATAAACCTTTAACTAGACTCACCAAGAAAAAAAGAGAGGGGACTCAAATAAATAAAATTAGAAATGAGAGTGGAGAAATAACAACTGACGCAACAGAAATACAAAGTATTGTAAGAAAATACTATGAAGAACTCTATGTCAAAAAATTAGACAACCTAGGTGAAACGGACAAATTTCTTGAATCGTATAATCTTCCAAAAATCAATCTGGAAGAATCAGAACACCTAAACTTACCAATTACAACAAATCAGATAGAAACAGTTATCAAAATACTCCCAACACAGAAAAGTCTTGGTCCTGATGATTTCACAAGTGAATTCAGCCAAAAATTCAAAGAAGACCTAACACCTATACTCCTCAAGCTATTTCAAAAATTTAAGAGGAAGGAAGACTTCCAAACTCCTTTTATAAAGTGAGCATAATTCTGATCCCGAAACCAGGCAAAGACAACACAAAGAAAGAAAATTATAGGCCAATATCTCTGATGAATTTAGATACTAAAATTCTCAACAAAATATTAGCCAACCGGATCCAGCAATATATGAAAAAAATCATACACCATGATCAAGTGGGATTTATTCTGTAGAGGCAAGGCTGGTTCAATATTCACAAATCATTCAATGTGATTCAACACATAAACAAAAGGAAGGACAAAAATCACATGATAATTTCAGTAGACGCAGAAAAAGCATTTGATAAAATCCAGCAGCCATTTATGATCAAAACTCTCAATAAAGTGGGAATACAGGGAACATTCCTTAATATGATAAAGGCCATCTATGACAAACCCACAGCAAACATACTAAATTGGCAAAAATTAAAAACAATCCCCTTAAGATCAGGAACCAGGCAGGGGTGTCCCCTTTCACCTTTCTTATTCAATATAGTTCTGGAAGTCTTAGCCACAGCAATCATACAAGAAGAAGAAATAAAAGGCATCTAAATTGGAAAAGAAGAAGTAAAACTGTCATTATTTGCAGATGTTATGATATTGTATATAGAAAATCCTAAAGTCTCAGTCAAAAAACTGCTGGACCTAATAAATGAATTCAGCAAGGTGTCAGGATATAAAATTAATACTCAGAATTCAGAGGCATTTTTATATACCAACAATGAACTGTCAGCAAAAGAAATTAAGGAAACATTCCCCTTCACTATTGCAACCAAAAGAATAAAGTAACTAGGAGTAAATTTAACCAAGGAGGTTAAGGCCTTGTATTCAGAAAATTATAAAACATTGATAAAAGATATCAAGGAAGATACAAACGAGTGGAAGCATATACTGTGCTCATGGTTAGGCAGAAGAAACATCATTATAATGTCTATATTACCCAAAGCAATTTATAAATTCAATGCAATACCAATTAAAATACCAATGTCATACTTCAAAGATATAGAACACATATTTCAAAAATTTATATGAAACCAAAAAAGAACACGAATAGCCTCAGCAATCTTAAAAAGAAAAAATAAAGCAGGAGGTATCACTCCTCCGGATATCAAGGTATACTACAAGACCATTGTGCTCAAGACAGCCTGGTACTGGTATAAGAACAGGTACATAGATCAATGGTACAGGACAGAGTACAAGAAATAAACCCACTCCTTTATGGACAACTGATATTTGACAAAGGAGGAAAAAGCATACAATGGAGTAAAGACAGCCTCTTTAACAAATGGTGTTGTGAATATTGGACATTTATTTGCAAAAAAATAAAACAAGATCATCATCTTACACCATTCACAAAATGAAACTCAAAATGGATAAAAGACTTAAATGTAAGCCGTGAAACCATAAGCATTTTAGAAGGACACATAGGCAGTAAGCTCTCCGACATCTGTCGCAATAGTATATTAGCCTATTTATCTTCATGGGCAAATGAAATTAAAAGCAGGATAAACAACTGGGACTATACAAACTAAAAAGTTTTTGCACAGATAAAGACATTAAGAACAGAAAAAAAAAACACACAATGGGAGAACATATCCGACAATACGTCTGCTAAGTGGTTAATAACCAAAATTTATAAAGAACTTATAAAACTCAACACCAGGGAGACAAACAATCCAATCAAAAGATGGGCAAAAGAAATGAATAGAAATTTCTCCAAAGCAGACATACAGATGACCAATAGGCATATGAAAAAATGCTCAACATCACTAATCATTAGAGAAATGCAAATTAAAACCACAATGAGATATCATCTCACACCAGTCAGAATGGCGCTGGTGCAGCCACTGTGGAAAACAATATGGAGATTCCTCAAAAAATTTAAAATCGAACAGCCTTTTGACCCAGCTATCCCACTTTTAGGAATATACCCTAAAAACTCCAGAGCACTGTTTGAAAAGTAGAAATATGCCCCCATGTTCGTGGCATCATTGGTCACAAAAGCGAAGATTTGAAAACAGCCCAAGTGTCCGTCAGAGGACGAGTGGATTAAAAAGCTTTGGTACATATATACTATGGAATACTACTCAGCCATAAGAAATGATGACATTGAATCATTTACCACAAAATTCATGGACATTGATAACATTATACTGAGTGAAATAAGTAAAACAGAAGAAAACTGAGAACTGCATGATTTCATACATAGGTGGGATGTAAAAGTGAGACTATGAGACATGGACAAGAGTATGGTGGTTATGGGTGGGGGGAGGAAGGAGAGGGAGGGAGAGGGGGGAAGGGAGGGACACAAAGAAAACCATATAGAAGGTGACAGAGGAGAATTTGACTTTGGGTGATGGGTATGCAACACAATTGAATGACAAGATAACCTGGAGATGTTTTCTTTGAACATATGTACCCTGATTTATTAATGTCACCCCATTAAAATAAAAAAAAATGAAACAGCCAAGAAAAATAAAAATAAAAGTTATTACTACTGAAATCAGTGTCTGACAAATGCATATAGGCACAGTACATCAAGAACAGAAGCTACAGTCAGACTGATTTAAATTACTTCTTAAAATATCCTCAAATGAGCAACCCAATCTTGGCCACACATGTCCTACTTTACAGCTATTGTGCGGTTAAAATAAGATGATGTCTGGAAACTTCTGGGAACAATGCTCGATATAGTGAAAATTCAGTTGTTAACTAGTATTTGTAGGAGTACAATGAAAATTAAACCTTTTTCAAATAAAACCTTTATAAAAGTCTATATACAATTAGAAAATGGTAAATGTCTTACTTCTCATTAATTAAAAACTAGGAATAAGCAATAGGAAAAACATTTGTTGATTTCTAGAATTCATTCATATGTTCAGGCAGTACACATGTATGGAGTACTTTTGATATAGCAGAATAGTACTTTCTTGCTAGCATACTCGGGATGGGAAGACAATCAAGACAGCGTATTTATTCTTATGAAGCTCAATCTACTGTGAGATCTAATAGTTATAGCATCTAAGAGTCCTAAAGTTCTTCACTGCATATATTTGATTTATAATTATCTCTGTTAGACGGGAATCTCCTTGAGGGCCCGACTGTTTTATTTCCCATTGTTATGGCTCTGACAGTGAGAACACAGCCTGCCACCTAGTATTCACTCAATGTATAAACGTGTCTTCACATCAAAAAATCCCAACGATATAGACCTTGAAATGCAGAATATGCTATAACATTCTTTTAAGTTCATTGCTGAGCTTGCAAGAGAAAAATGAAGTTCTCCAGCCGCTAGCCTCAAAAGATGGACTGGAACTAGTCACTGGTGCTGCAGCTGCTCTGGGTGCCAGTCTGAGAAAAACAGGATTTGGGTTTTAATGCCAAGGGGCAAGGCGTGAACTGCAGAAGCATGAACTTCATAAAGAAAATGTAAGTTGGTAAAGAAGTTGATAAAGTTGAGTAAATAGAAATAAGGACTGACTGAGTAAAATATTATTTATAATGAATAATTAGGGGGACAAAGAAGCAAGGTAAGTTAAAATATTGGCACAGATATTATGTGAGATGCTGGTAAGTTGTGTTCTGGAGGAAGGGTGAGATGGTGTTCAAATTTAGACTTTGTTAGGTGAAGTATACAAATAAAAAAATTTAAGACAACCTTTAATAAAGGGGTTATATAATTTCAAAGCCATGGGAGAACTTTAAAAAGATTAAGATAACTCACCAATCATTGATGAAAGAAAGGAAAGAAAGAAAAAATATAAAGAAATATGATAAATTGAAAACACTATATAAGATCATATATTTCTAATCACATTTTAAAATAAAATGAGTGCATATGGCTTAAATTTACAATTAGAAATAGTGGTTTAAGCCAGCCCAATGACGCTGCTTACCTGTGTTTCTACAGAAATTTAGAGAAAGCTGGCAATAATAAAGTCATGCTATGAGACTTAAGACAGTTGAAGTCATTGAGGTCCTTGAAAATGGCTATAGGAAATTAAAACAAAACAAGAAAGAAATTGGGTTTTTAAAATTAGATTTCAAAAATCTAAGATGTATTATTTAAAGATGCATGTATATAACAAAATAATTCAGAAAAGTTGGGAAAACGATATACCAAACAGATACTAAGTGAAAAAAGAAGTTGATATATCTATATTAATATTGGGAAAATAAATGCTGAGACTTAAATGTATGTAAAATGTTATGAAGTCAATTATAATTGTAAACCTTATGTAAGTTTCATTTGCAATATA
The DNA here is from genome assembly GCA_037038555.1 of Rhynchonycteris naso. NCBI lineage: Eukaryota > Metazoa > Chordata > Mammalia > Chiroptera > Emballonuridae > Rhynchonycteris > Rhynchonycteris naso. Next base: position 110,160,587 of record CM072998.1, on the reverse strand, counting down.
AATATAACACACTGGTGAGGATTAGCATTATTCAGAGCAAAGATCTAGAAATTTTCTGTGATTTAGACTATGAGTATAAATTACTGTCAAATATACTAGTACTATTAAACAGTAGATAACATACAGTGATAACCACTTGTATTATCCACCAGCCACTATATGGGTACATTTCATTATTTAAACTTTAAGCAGTCCTCTGAGATAGTTATTGCCTCCTGTTGCAAAGCTGAGGAATCTGAGCCTCATGGAAATTTTCTCTCGGACATGAGCATTGTGGGACATACATCTATGCCTGTCTGAATCCATTAACAGTGCTTTTAACTATGTTTCTGTGTGGCCTTGGCCGACACAGAAATTTCTTGAGAGATAACATGAAGAACCTTGGAGAAAGGTAAGGGCAGCTCAAAGTGAAAACAAGGATGCTTCACACCAGGTGCTGGGACTCAGTGTTCACCTCAGAGTTACTGGGCAATGTAGGAGGACCTGAGAGAGAAGGCCTAGGTCTCCTGTAGAATCTTTTATCTCAGCTGGGGAACTCAGAAAGCCAGAGTACCAGAGGCCATGGGTGCCTCCTGGGATGAGACTGCTGAGTGTGAGCAGTGTACACACTGTCTGAAACACCCTGCTATTCCTAGGGCCATCACAAATAATTAACCCCTCTGTAAGGGTGATGTGACTAGGCACCCATTGCCACGGAACAGTGATTTGCCATCCCCAGGAGGAAGGAAAGGAAGCCTTTTCTAAACTCACACAAGGAGGCTGCTGCATAGGCTAGTGGCATGTCGGCTGTTTCTTTAACCTTGGGAACCCAAGAACCCGGGTTCTATCTATATCCTACTCTTTCCCACACACAAACTTTTCAGGAGTCTACGAAGGCTGAAGATTTGTCTCTGCAGGATTCCTAGAAAAGTCTGCTTCAGTTATAATGCCTCAAAAATGAATGTTCTCTAATTGGTACAAATCCATTCAGGCCCTTTGCATTTCCCAGTGCAAATATCTGATGTGCTTGAAATTTTTACTGCCTCAGACAGCAGCGGGGAAAGCATCTTTCCCATCAATCATGCAACAGGGGAGGGACTGTGAAATGCCTTGTGTATCTGGCCTCCTCTACTGACCCCATTTTTCAGACAGGAATCTAAACTGACCCACACCTCTGACACTTGGGAGCTTGTTCAGCATTTCACTAACTTTATGGTTAACCAGTTCACCCTGTGTCTAAACACAGCTCAAGTGTCTGTCACTGTACATTTTTTGGTTCAATGCTTCTTCTTTCCTTTCCTTTCCTTTCCTTTCCTTTCCTTTCCTTTCCTTTCCTTTCCTTTCCTTTCCTTTCCTCTCCTCTCCTCTCCTCTCCTCTCCTCTCCTCTCCTCTCCTCTCCTCTCCTCTCCTCTCCTCTCCTCTCCTCTCCTCTCCTCTCCTCTCCCCTCCCCTCCCCTCCCCTCCCCTCCCCCCCTCCTTTCCCCTCCTCTCCCCTCCCCTCCCCTCCCCCTTTTAAAATGTGTTGACCATGGTTTCAAGTGTCCCACTCAATATAACAACCTCTACCCTGGGCAACGTGCTCCCCATATCCCATTCAAAGTTTCTTTCCATTCCCTCTCCCCCCCTTTTCTTTGTATTTTTCCGAAGTTAGAAGTGGGGAGGCAGTCAGACAGATTCCTGCATGCCCCAACCAGGATCCACCCAGCATGGCCACCAGGGGGTGATGCTCTACCAATCTGGGGCATTGCTCCATTGTGGCCAGAGCCATTCTAGTGCCTGAGGCTGAGGCCATGGAGCTGTCCGCAGGGCCAACGTTGCTCCAGTGGAGCCTTGGCTGTGAGAGGGGAAGAGAGAGATAGAGAGAAAGCAGAAAGGGAAGGGTGGAGAAGCAGATGAGCGCTTCTCTTGTGTGCCCTGACCGGGAATTAAACCTGGGACTTCCACACACTGGGCTGACACTCTACCGCTGTCCATTTCCATTTTATCCCCTTTGACCCCCTCTGTTCCCTCCATCTCCCCTTCCCTTTGGGGATTGCTACCCTGTTATTTGTATCTATGTGTTATGTATATATAATTTGGCTAATCCCATCACTTTCTTTGATTCTGTCCCCTCATCCCCCTTCCTTCTGACAGCAGTCCGTCTGTTCCTTGTGACCCTGCCACTGTTTCTATTTTATGTTTCTTTTCTTTATACAAATATGTCTTTAATATTTGTTCAGGGAAGATAACGTCATTCACTAATTCGTTGATTATATCCTGGGCACATATTACATGTCTGATCCTCTTTTCAGTTTTGAGGAAACAGTGACAAACTGAGTGGTCAGGTTCTCTCTGAGCTTGCATTGAAGTTACAGACAGTGAACAATGGACAGTATGAGCCGGGAATGCATGCTCTGCAGGAAAACAATGCAAAGGAATGCAGCTTGGGAGCATCAGCGGGATGTGCTATTTCATGCAGGGTATTCAGGGAAGGTCAGCCTGATATTTGGAAGAGGTGGGAGTGCGGGGTAGGAATTAGAAAGGAGAGGACAAGAGAGGAGAGACTGAGCCAGTGGAATGTATAGAATCTGGGGAAAAAGCATACTAAGAAAAACCCTGAAGGAATTTCCAAGGTGCTGAGGCAGGAGCCTGCCTGGCATTTTCCAGGAAGGACAGGGAGGCTGATGTAACTGAAAGAAAATGAGGGGTAAGTGCCAGGAAGTGCAGGTCCAAGAGGCAGCTGATTCACACAGGCCTATGGACTATGGGAACAGCTGGAAGGAAAGCATTTCAATGTTTTGTTTCTTTATTTATAAGAATAAATAAAGAATAAATAAAGTTGATCTTTCAGGTCAACTCCTATAAGCCTCAGTGTCTTCATTTGCGATTTCTGCCTTTTATTGAGTTGTAAAACCATTGGAATATTTGTGCAGAGCAGTGATAAGACGTGCTTAACACTAATAGATTCTTCTGGCAATAGCAAAGCAAGTTTATATCTTCCACTGAATAAAGATTAATGATATTTTTCATGTAGAAGGTTTATTAAAATACATTATGTGAAAGGGAAATTTTGATTTTCCAGGGTCATGTCTATGAACCATTTTTTGGATTTACTAGCAGCAAGTGCAGTGATTCTTAAATGCATTCAAACCCTTATTATTGATATAAAATAAGTAGTAAATGCCAAAACAAAATCTGACTTTTTCATTTTTCTCCTTCAATCCTTATTTATAATGCAGTCAATAATTCTGGGAAATAATAAAGTTTATTTGAGTTGAAAAATGTATGAAATCAAATTATGAGGCCTGGTGTTCAGTTATTTTACAAAGGAACTATTAAAATCTGAGATATAACACAATTAAGCCAGAAAATAAAATATATAATTCTAATGTATATCTAAAGAGAAGTGTAATCTTAACTATCAATGATCATCAGTTTTGGAAATAATGATTGTTCAAAGTTACATCAGTTTGAAATTATCATAAAATATGATTTTTACTTGGCTTAAATTCAGAATGATATATCTAAATACCAAACATTTTTTCTTTTTTCATTAGACCTTCTGATAATATATTATTCTATACATTTAGAAAATTTATTGGGATAAAAAGTAAAATATGTATGCATTATGATGATGCTTCCTTTGAACTTGAACTATAGTCTAACAGAGTTGTCTTTGGTAGCAGAACATTTATTTCTGTATGTTACCAGATGCTCAAAATATTTTTAAAGTAATTTAACTCAACACATTGATTTGCACATTTTGCATGTTCACATATCTAATATTACAGTATTGATTCAGGTAGAAATTTAAAGAGAGGTCAGTGGTAAAGATCCAGATATCTATTGTCCCTCTGAGAAGAAAAAATGATTTAAAACAAGAAACATTCAATTAGATTTCAAGATGGCTTGTCAAAATAAATACATGCTGTCATAAACTGTGGAAGTGCAAACACCAGACTGTTGGAGTAAAGAGTAAAGAAATAAGGAAAGAAAGCAAACTCACTGACTATGTTGAAAAAAAAGCCAAAGGGATTGAAGAGAATAAAAACTTTTTCGGATATATTGGGGAAAAAAGGAGATAGAGAACCAGAAAGTCAGATGGCAAATGAATAGGGAGGGAGAAATTCGTGAGAGCTAAAGTGGCTCAAGACAGAACTGCTTTTGAAAATCTATGTCTGACAAGCAAACACACTTTGGGTAACTGGGACCTAATGAAAACCTGGTTTATTAGAAAATGATGTAGACAGCTGATAGTATTTCTGCATACTAATATGCTGAACTTAGAATCCTGACGCATGCCTGTTGCTGCCTGTACTAAGTTGTCTAGAAAGTAATTTGCCATCTAAGCTATCACCTTTATTCAAGACTGAAACCTGATTCTGTTCTTAGTCCCTAAATGCCTCCATGAAATTAAAAATCAAGTAAACTGTATAAAGTCTCAAAGGACTTATAAAAATACCAGGACAGGGGTGGGAAGATGGCGATGGAGTAGATGGACATTCTAACTTCCACCTCCCAGAACCAAAGTGGATTACTGTTGGGGACCAAATAAATAAACAGGGTATTTTTGCAATCTGGAAAGAGGTGCTAAACCCAAACCCCACCTCATTTGCCTAGTTAACAAAGAGCTACACCTGATTCTCATTTGTCTCACCCATGTTCTCCAGAGGAGGCTGGAAGCTAGTTTGTTATTATTGTAAAGTAGATTTAGATGGTATGGTGGGGGCTGTCTTTGAGTTGCCTTGGAAACTTAATTAAATTGCTGATGATTTTCTATGAATAAAAGTGGATATGTTTCTTGGAGTGAAGACATTATGGCTAAGGAACAGTAGAGACTGTTTGCCATGGCGTCCTCCTGAACCCATCTGTAAATATATATCTTTAAGTGCCTGTCTATCATTTATTTCAATTTCATACCTTTGGTGCCCATACATGTGGCCATCGAAAAAGGGAAAGAGGAGAGGTAATGGAACTCCCCAGAAGTGTGCACATGAAGTAAGTATAAAGCTTCTAGAGAGTGAAGCTTTTAAGTAGAGTTTGGGGGGAGAGTATAATAATAAAGTCACTCGAAGTAAGTATAAAGCTTTTAAGCAGAGTTTAGTGAGAAAGTATAATAAAAAATAATTCAGGAGAAAAATAAATACAGGAGTTGTAGGACCAAGAGTGAGCGACCTTTTTCTTTTTGTACAAATGTTTTCATTTGAGAAGAAGCTGTTTGAACAGAATGAGGTAGAAGCAGAGGAATGTAAATATGAGAAGAACTTGAGTCTGAGAATAACTCGGGAGATGAGAATATCACAGCTTTGACCATTTTAAACTTTGCACCTCCACAGCCCTCTGCTCCTAAAGTCTTTGTCTCAGGCCCTTGGAGGTCCCCACTCCAACAAGCTTTGGATCAGGTTCAAGATGCAGGGGGAAATGAAACAATTCAGCAATATTAGGCAAAGTCCTGATGAGCAATATCAAGAATTTGTTTCATGGCTGATTCCAGCAGTTGAAAGAATAGTGATAGAAAAAGAAGTTTATATCAGAGTATGTGCTGATGTTGGGACTTCATACATGCAAGGTCTTGCTTTTGCCACAGCCCTTAAGGTGAGGATTTCAAGAATTTTTGATAAAAGGCAGGACAAATGAAAGAAAGAAGGTCAGGGAAGTACTTCTGCCTGTGAATCTTGTTTCCAATACAGTGCCTGGGTTGGGCACAGACTGGCAGAGGCTGCAGTCACGGGGAGGGTAAAGCAGGGAGGTGAATGGGGAAGCCTTCCCCACCCTGGTAAAATAGGTCTGCCACTTGGCTGGGATTGAGATGGAGGCTTTCAGTGGCCCACAACTCGGCATGATTAGTCTAGGCTGCCAGTTGCAGAAGCTATTAGAATTTGGGCTTTAGTAAATAAAAAGACATAAGAGTTTGGGGAAATTACAGCTTTTTTCCATTATTCTCTAACTTTCTCTAAACTATCATTTTATTTCTTTCCTATTCTATGCCTGGAAAGAGGGTGAAGGGGGAGCCTGTTTGGATATGCCTAAACAAAAATCTCATATGGCCGACTTGAGATTTTTCAAGAGAGATTTCTGTTTAGTATTTATCCTTATCATGTTCCTATTAAAATAGCTCTACATACGATCAAGTGGGCCACATTCTAATCTCTAAAATCCTGGGTTTCACTCTTGATTTGTGTAATTGTATGTGAAGTCTCTGTTTAATGTCTAAATGTGTCTGTTTTCAAGGCCTGAATTATGTTCTTGCATGCAAAAATTGGAAATGCCAGCTCTAATATTGTAAAAATAAAATATCATTCCTAAAAATTTAATTAGAACAAGTAAAGCATGGTCATTAAAATTTAAATAAAATAAAATGTAGATCCTAAAGACTTTCTAATTTGGCCAAACTTCTCTAAGCTAAAGTTGCTGCAACTGCAAAACTTGAAGCAGGGTGGATTTGCTTAGCAAAGGTGTAATATATATATATTTTTTTACTCTTTGAATTGCCTGTTGATTGATTGGCTAGAAGTGTTTTGATGGGTGTGGGAATGTTGCTTGAAAGTTTATTTGCTGTATTTTGTTGGAGGTTGGCATTGAGATGGGTGTTTCTTGCAGATTTTGAGGTCAAGGTGTTGTGGAATGCCCTCAACAAATGCTTAAGGGTTAATTCTGAATAATAATAAAAAAAGTGTGTGTGGGGGGGTCTTTTCCTGGAACTCCTGCAAATCTATTTACTTTGAAGAATTTCTTTTGAATGCTGATGTACAGGAGATGCCAAACCTTTTTCTTTTGCAAACTTCTACCCTCTTTTATTTTATTCAGCTAATAACACTGTTTTGTCCTTTTCTAAATAGTTCCAGATATACAGAAAAAGTTTATATAGGTGAATGTGGACCCTCAGAACCCTTAGTGAGATCTTCTGAGCATGGCTTTTAAGGTGTAATGACCAAGAGGAAAACAAAAGGCAGACAAAGCTCAAAATAGATCAGGAAAAACATCAGCTCTTGGCATACACCCTTAAAGGCTTCAATACCCCAAAGAGGCATCATAAGACTCATCAGGGTCCTGCATCAAGAGTGGAAAGCAAGGTCATTGAGCTAAAGCCTGTCAGGCTTCTCTGCCCTTACCAGGGACATTCCTTTGCTGTGGAATAAAAGGTACACTGGAAGGTAAGCTGCCCCCTCACTCCTCTAAGGGAGGGTTTAGTCTCTTCCAGCCCTGCTCCAGCCACCTGTGACCTAACCTTGCCCAGCCTGCTGGAACTTGGCACTAAAGGCTAAAGGTGCCCAGGGTCATCGGCCCCATCTCACGTCACTGTGGATGAGCCTAGGGTATTTCTTCCAAGTAGCAGGTAAACTGATCTTGTTTCTTGTGGACACAAGGGTCACTTACTATGCCCTCCCTGAATATTTGGATTTTTATTCATCCCTTGAAGATCTCTGTGGGTGTTGATAGTCTATTTTCTGCTGCTTTGTTTAATATATAGTGTTTCCTTTATTCCTCCTGCCTAATACCCCATGCCTATTTTAGGCTGGAAACTGCTTCTAATTTAGATGAATGTACCTCTGCCACCCAGCATAGTTTATCCTAAGGTTCTCTTCAAGCCATGGCTGCAGAGCTCCAGGGAAAGGCACCCTGTGTTCATCTCTCCACTTTAAAGAAAACAGAAGCTCTGTCTCTATATGTGTTGCAGAGGGCTTTACCAAGTTTACCTCAATCATTATCAGCTAGAAGCAGTGGTCACTGGGACTTGGACTCTAGATGCAAAGTGTGGAAATGTGACCACAAATCTTTGCCCTGTGGACTTTTCCTGAATGTGTGTGACTCCTGCTCCTTGGTATAGTTCTCAAATTGAAGTAGGTTTGGGTTACATTTACAAATAATGTGAAGTGATGATAGTGTCAACATAAACTTGGTGAAATTACATTTAAGACTGTTAAGAATTTTATTATAGATTCTGTTGTATTAGTTAAGACTTTGCTTGATAATCTAATTACTTAATAGTATTAGGACACTTTTTATAGTATCTGTTAGCATTGACTATTTCAATTTTGTTGTTTATTTTATAGTTTTCCATTTTGCCTCCAAATCGGAACATGGGAATTCAGATGAGTATAAATCACAGCACATGAATTGAAGTTAAAAAAAATAATAATATAAAAACAGGGATATGTTGGGGACCAAATAAATAAACAGGGCATTTTGCAATCTGGAAAGAGGTGCTAAACCCAAACCCCACCTCATTTGCCTAGTTAACAAAGAGCTACACCTGATTCTCATTTGTCTCACCCATGTTCTCTAGAGGAGGCTGGAAGCTAGTTTCTTATTAGTGTAAAGTAGATTTGGATGGTATGGTGGGGGTTGTTTTTGAGTTGCCTTGGAAACTTAATTGAATTGCTGATGAACCACATTTTTTCTATGAATAAAAGTTGATGTGTTTCTGGGAGCAACAACATTATGGCTAAGGAACAGTAGAGACTGTTTGCCATGGTGTTCTCCTAAAACCATCTGTAAATATATATATTTAAGCCCCTGTCTATCATTTACTTCAATTCAATACCTTTTCCCATTTGAAGACCCCATAAGAGATTTGCCGTGGCTGGACCATGACAGATTATAATTTAATATTAAGAACAAACATCTGGAAAAACCAACTTTGGGCTAAACCAACAGAAATCTTTAACCAAAGAGCACTGAAGAAGCCACACTGAGACTGGTAGAAAGAGCAGAAACATGGAGAGAGCTTCCCAGCTCCCCGTAGCAAGTGGTGGCCTGGAGGGATTTGCATGGTAGTGGGATTTTACCAGAGAAGGGAAGGTCCTGCACCAAAGCCCTAGCCTGAAGCATTGGAGCCTAGAAGAGGTATACAGACAGTATTTAGCTGCAAAACAAGTCAGGATACTATTTGTGAGAAAGAGACAGATTTCTGAGACCCAGGATTCATCTTAAAGGGACCGTGCAGAAAACCTCTTTCACAACCACTCACCTGGGGCTCTGGGCAATGGAGAGAGTTGAGAGGACCAGAGTAGCAAAAAGAGAGTGTAATCTAGGAGGCACAGAGAGAAACACTTAGAGGGTCACTTTTAGGAATATATTTCAAGAACACTACATCACTGATTCAAAACAAGAAATACACCCCCATGTTTATGGCAGCGTTGTTTACAATAGCCAAGATATGGAAACAGCCCAAGTGTCCATCAGTGGATGAGTGGATTAAAAAGCAGTGATACATATACACAATGGAATACTATGTGGCCATGAAAAAGAATGAAATCTTACCTTTTGACAACATGTATGGACCTGGAAACTCTTATGTTAAGTGAAATAAGCGAGGCAGAGAAAAAAATATCATATGACCTCACTCATTTGAGGAATACAATGAACAATATGAACTGAGGAATGGAATAGGAACAGGAGCAATGGATCCAGATGGAAAGCAGACAGAGGATAAGGGGATGATAGGAAGGGATCAGAAAAGGGAAGGAGATTGGTGAAATTATACACAGATAACACAACATTATAGAGAGCAGAAAAGCTAATCTTAGAGGGAAAGGGGAAGGGCATTGCAGGGGGAGATGTTTTGGGGAACACTGGGAGGGTAGAATGCATTCAGGAGGACACTAGAATCTATGTAAACACAATAAATTAAAATAAAACAAAGAACTCTAAACAGAACAAAACAAAACAAATACCAGGACATCAAGATCATAAATTGTAACTCAACCCTTGCCATTGGGTTTCTTAGTGTCATGGTAGCCTCTATGCACATTTGCTTTCTTATCTATAAAGATGTTTATAATCACTTAACAGCAATGTGTGGCTCAAGGGAGTTTAGCATGTGTCATCAGCATAATGTGTTTTTGAAATATACAATTAGGCATGAAAATGGATTCAAGTCAGTAAGAATTAAGTTACTGAGTTTATTCAACTCACAAAGGTAACACATGTGAGTGGCTAAGTGTGTAGTTTATGAGGACAACTACTTTGCTTTAAATCAGTGGTTCTTAACCTTTTTTTTGAGGTACCGAACCCACCAGTTTCATATGCTCATTCACTGAACCCTTCTTTAGTGATAAATAAAATATGATTTTTCCCCCCAAATTCAAGACATAGGTATATGTTTTTTTACTGATGCACAAAATGAGCCGTGCATGAACATCACCTTGCTCAAAGAACGAAACCAACAAAGTGCATGAACTCACAACAAATTACGGTATTACTTTATTCTGGCCTCCACGGCAGAGGCTTCTCCGAACCCCTGAGACCGACTCATCGAACCCCTAGGGTTCAATAGAACCCAGGTTAAGAACCACTGCTTTAAATCCTTCTCTTACAGTTTACTGGCTATGTGACTAACAGCTAGTGACTTCACTGCTTTGGACCTTCTTTTTTCTATTTGTAAAATTAGACATCTATTATAAAGATGAAAATGATATAATTTATGTAGTGCTCAATAATGTCAGCTCTCTTTATCAGAGTAAATTCTTCTACACTTAAAAGAGAATGCTAGAAATAAGTAAATCAGAAAAAAAGAAAAACTGAGAACATGATTTCATACATAGGTGGGACATAAAAGTGAGAATATGAGACATGGACAAGAGAGTGGTGGTCACGGGGTGGGGGAAGGGAGGGAAGGGTGGGATAGGGAGGAGAGGAGGGACACAGGGAAAACCAGATAGAAGGTGACAGAGGACAATTTGACTTTGGGTGACGGGTATGCAACACAATTGAATGATAAGATAACCTGGAGATGTTTTCATTGTACATATGTAACCTGATTTATTGGTGTCACCCCATTAAAATTAATAATAATAAAATATAAAACAAACAAACAACAAAAAAGAGAATGCTATAATTACAAGACTGCTTTTTTTGTGAGAAGAAAATAATCTTAGAAGAGTTGGGCTTAAAACATATTTTAAGAATATAGTAACTCCAAATAGAAGTTCAATCAGAGTAATTTAAACAATGAGTGTTGCACAACCTGGCATATGTCTACATACCTCAAAGGTAAAGATTAAGTGCTGATCTTTGCCTTTTCCATTATAAGGAGAGGTAAGAAAAGCAATGAGACTGAAAAATTGTCATTATGTTTGGCAACCATAAAATGGGTCTGAACTCATAAAGTTCATGAAGAACTTGAAAAGTCATCTACTTGGGTGCTAATGGAATCCATGTAGAAGGCATCTAAATTGATATATTTGTTTTTCCCATGCTGTATACTAAGGAAGATAGTATTGGACACCTTCCACAATAATCAATTTACTTGCTCAAAGGCACCCAGAGTTGAGACATATCAGGGCTCTGGACCCAAGTCTCTATTTCTCCATTGCTCACAATTCATACACTTTGTGGTTGGGAAGTTATTTAAAAGACACAAGAAAGAGGATTCCTGATACTGCAAACAGGAATCATTACTGGCTTCAGAACTTGAGGGCTCATCTGAGAGATCTGGGTACTGGCAAAATGAAGGAGAATGCACTGGACTAGTTTATATGAATCAGACCAAGTATTAAGCTTGTTACCAGTAAAAGATTCTCAGAGAGGACCTGGTCATATGCAGGGGAGTAAGATAAAATTTCTGTCCAAGGGAAATTCAAAGTTACAAATAATAGTGTGTCAGAAGTGGGACCAGAAGCATTCATTCATTCATTCATTTAAGATATATTTATTGAAGTTCTAGTATGTCCTAGGCATTGCTCTAGGCACATGAAGCAGAAACAAAAGAGCCATAGGTCCTTGATTTCATTGGATCTGCTTTCCATTAGGAAAGAGGGGAAGTCAGGTGACAAATAATAATAATGATAGTCTCCACGTTATCTGTGGGATTTGAATTTATGGAGGTGATTGAGTGATGACAGTGAGACACTAATGCTGTTGAAAGAAGATTTTTATTGCTAATATTTCCCAAGAGGTAGAGGTATGCCATGTCACTTGGGACCAATGGGGAGGATGGAGGCACCAGTGCCAGTCAGGAGGCAGAAAGGAGGAGGGGAGAGTCTTTATTGTATTTTCAGTGGGAAAGGCAAGGCAGAGTAGAGCAAGCAGCTTAGTATTAGAGACTTTAAATAATTCCAGGAGGCTTTAGGACTTAGGAGCTTTCCCTCATTGTCTGGTGCCTGGCCCTGGGTTGATTTAGGGCAGGGGAATATTGTTTGGTATGTGTAAGTTAGGTCAAGGAGATGGTTGGAGGTGTGGGCTCTGACAATGTTCGTTTTCCTATGAAGGACATGCTCCTGGTGATCTGGGGGTTTGATCTGGCTAGGGAAGTCAGGGGAGACTTCATTTCACAATTTTCAAGAATTGACTAAACCCCAGAGATTTTGTTTTGCATGTGGAGCCAATGTATTCGAACAATAGAGCCATGGTTATGGGAGAAGGAGAGAGGGGGGGGGAGGGGGAAGGGAAAGTGGTAGAAGCAGAGGGTCTCCTCTTCTCTTTGCCCTGACTAGAAAACAAACCCGAGACTTCCACAAACAGGGTCAGCGCTCTACCGCTCAGTCAACCGTCCAGGGCCAAAAAGGTAAGATTTAAGGAAATAATTGAGTTAAGACTTGCCTCCATGTTGAGCTTCTAACATTTTCAAATTCTAGCAAGTTGTAGAACCTTAACATATTAATAACATTAATACATTCATTGACTCATTCACTTAGTTGGTTGGTCAATCAGTCAGTTAGATATTTAGCAAGTGTTTATAAGCACCTTCTAGGAGCAGGTAATAAATAGGTATTAAGGGTACAGTGGTGAACAAAAAGACATGGACTTTGCCATCATGTAAATTATCATCTAATTGTGGGGACAGGTACCGACCTAATGCACATGTCAATAAATATTTAACATAACACAAAAAGTTGCATGGTGTTAAGATAGTTTGGACTAGGGGGTTTGATCTGGCTAGGGAAGTCAGGGAAGGCTTCATTGAAATTTGAAGGGTAACTAGGTATCAACTAGGCAAACAAGGGAGAGAATTTATCCAGGTGTAAGAAATAACATGTACAAAATCCCTGAGATGAAAAAAGTTTGAGAAGTAAGAGGCAAAGTAGAGAACAGGGTGGCCCAGGGGGCAGATACAGCTAAAGGTCTGTTTGTGGTGGGGAAGTTTGAAGCCAGGCAGATCCTTTTAGACCACATTAAACAGTAATGCATTTTCCAGAAAGCAGTTTTCAACATAAGAAATGTCCAATTGTGTAGAGAATTTTTATGAGTTTATCTGAACCAAATTGACAATTTCCAGGAAGCAAAATTTCAACAGATTGAGAAAATTCTCCAGAGAATGGCAGTTTATATTATACATTTTAATCAAAGGAGGTGACATTAAGGGGGTAGGAACATAAAATTTATTGGTGGTCTATTAGGGATATAAGACAAAGCAAAGCGAGAAAATCTCTGAGATTAAATAAAGAATAAAACAAATAGACAAATACTTCTTTTACATTGGTGGGTACAGGATAGTGAGCAATTAACATTTGCAGAACTTAGAGGTGGTATTTGGGGTAAAATAAGAGGTTGGGGTCTCCCACTGCGGTGCAATAGGTATAACCTGAGGGGTCTGAAGAAAAAGAATTACTCTGACTTTGCAAAGGTGTGTTATTTTAGATGCAAAACGACAATAGGCTCATTTAAGGTAAAGATAGACTTTTGTCAATGAAGTTACAAGTCTAGAATGTGACTACCCACTGTAACTTGGTTTTAGTTAGGAATTTTTATGTTCAGATCACCCAAAGTGGTTACTTTTGGTCTCTGATTTTGTAAGACCCCCCATGCAGGCTTCCCCTAGCTTGCCAGGCTTAGTGTGCGGTTCACTTTTCAACCACACAACAGACCATGAAGAACGAAATTTAAACTGGAGTATCACGTGACATCTTTGGCTCTGAGAATGATGTAAAATAGGAAGCTGGGAGTCCAGGAGAGAGATAATAATAGCTTGGATCAAGAGTTGTGGTGCAGGTAAAGGAACAGTATTGGTGATGGATCACATATAGAAGTGACAAGAAATGAAGCATCAGCAGTCACTTCTGGCCTCTGGTTGATGTGTGTGGAAGGATGGTGTTGCCATTCACTGAGAAGGGGAACACTGGAAGAGACTTGTGTCTTATAGAGAAGGTCATGAAATTGGTTTTGAAAATAATATGATTGAGATTCCAAGTTCAAACAAACAGTTGGTTATATGAACCTGACTTTCTGAGGAGGGATGTCAAGAGCATTATTCCTGTATGTGTATGTTATATGATGTCATAACTGACCTGAGAGTTTGGGTCGAATTTTCAAGAGGAGAACATAGAATGAAAAGAAAGACAATCCAAAGCCTGGAGCATAGCACATGTTGTTGCAGGAAAGTGACCCAATGGAGGATAGACACTCAGATAACTTTATAAGAAGAAAAGAGAATTTATTAAAAAACCAGAAGAGCATGCAGGGCTAGTGGCTCCAAAGATACGTGCTCCCCCAAATTAGATTTCTTACATCTTATATACCCTTTACAAAACACAAGTTCACATGCAAGAGGCTTGTGATTCCTCTGTCTAGATGTACACATGTCAATCACATGATTTCAGGATGGAACGAGGTTTATGTGAGGTTAGAGAATAAGGGTTGGAATTCGGCCACTAAGGTCTTAAAAACTTTTAAGGAAAGGAGAGAGGAAGGCGTTATTCAGATAACCTCCTGTGGACTCCCTTACCCCCTGCATTCCTCATTACTTCTCTTCCTCCTCAGTGAAGAGGAGGGGGGAGTCTGATTTTTCCTTCTTTCTTTCAAACTTTCTAGTATAAAAAGCTCTTCATTAGCAAAATAATAGCCCTTCCCTAGCAGAAATGCAATCTGTAACTTCACTGACCATTTTTAGCTGGTGTTGCCTCAGTGTAAGTCACACACAAGTATAAAAATCATATTTTACAAACTGATTTGCCAATATTCTACCCCTTTTCTGTGCTTTGCTATCTACACCACAGGCGTTCCAATGCAGGGAATGAAGTAACAAGTCATACAATTTTAACAATTACAAAGGTGTCCTTTACAAAATCTCTCTGAACCATTGGCCTAAAACATAAGATGTCCTTGAAGCTTCTTGGTTGGGGGGGGGGGTCCTTCTTTAATGTCACATACTTTACTTGAGTAGAGAAGGATGAACTTGTAAAAACAAACAAACAGGCACCCTTTGTTTTTCAGACTACAAACCTTCATCAATTCAGGAGAAAACATAAATACATGAAGAGTGTCTATTTGTTGATTAAATCAATTAGACCTAATTAAGCTCATTTTTCAGACTCAAATTCTAAGTTTACCACCCCAACCAGGACACCCCAGTGAATCCTAGGCTTTCTTTCTGTCAACTACCTGAAATATCCCCAATCGTTATAAATGAGGCCTTTAACAGATCTCTGTCTACTGAGGCAGGCAGAGACAAAGCCTGTAAGCCCTGGAGTTAGCCTTCTTTTTCCTCATATGTGATCCAGACAAAGAAATGAAGTAAGTCTTCTCTTTCCCACCAAGGTAGTAATATTACCTCAGTGAAATTTTGTTTACTTCTTGATCCATAAAAATAATCATTATTTGTTACTCTGCCTCCTATTCTGGGGGGTGGGGAGGAGCAGTATAGGTTAAATATTACAACAATTAAAACACATATTTTGTAGGATGATAAGATCTGGCTAAAATGCCAAGTCTACCATTAATTTCACTACAAGAAACCTGGACTCTTCCTCATTAATAAGATGGAAGTAAACATACTCACCTATTCTGTTTGCCATGAAGATTAAAGAAGACAATTCAGGTTTTAGAGGGAAAACATTCTTCTTTCTACTCTTTAGGTTCTGTTACTGGCCTAAGAATTAAATTCACACAAGACAGATAACACTGGGAAACAATTATTTTATTAATTTTGTGTTGCATGAGGTTTTAGAACTTTTTCTCTATATATCTTCATTGCTGATTCCAAATCTGAATTCTGTTTTTTAGGTGCATGCTCTAGTTTTTATACAATTTTAATTTGTTTTGTTACAGTTAATGGCATGCATTGATTTTTAAATTGGAGTTAAAGTGCAAAGACTCTTGGATTGAACATAACCACAAGGCAATTAATGTTTTACAAACATCATTTTGACATAATTGTAGTTGTTTTTAAATGTGAAACATTATTATCTGATAAAAACACCCTCTTATTTTGTTTTAAGATTGAATTATGGCTTCTTCGAGTAGGCATAAATGTAAGAATAGTCCTGACACCTTCTGTTCTATATGTGGCTATTACACACTTCAATGTCAAAGGTGCAATATTTCATTATTTGTGACACATGCATATATTGCCTATTTTCAAGTTCCCCTTGGCGATCAAGACAAGAATTGGGCTTCTCATATTGTGTGTCATAATTGTGAGGAAATGCTCCGTGACTGGACAAAAAAAAATGCAAAGGAATGCCTTTTGGTATTCCCATGGTTTGGCGTGAACCTAAGGACCACAGCAGTGACTCTTATTTCTGTCTGATCCATACAAAGGGCATCGGCATGAAAAAATGGCATATGCTCACGTATCCTAATATTCCTTCAGCAATATGACCTATCCCACACTCTGAGACGCTCCTGGTTCCAGTTTTCAATGGTTTTATTTCTTCTAAGGACGAAGAAAGTAAACATGGTGATCAAGTATATTTTGATAAGATGCATGAGGAAATGGTTGTAGAATCTGAAGGGTCTTCTAATGCTAAGCAGTCATTAACCCCTTGGCAGTTTAGCCAACCCGAATGGAATGACTTAGTAAGAGATTTGGGCCTATCAAAGAAAGCAGCTGAGTTATTAGTCTCCAGGCTTCAAGAAAAGACTGTACTTCACTGGTCAGCTAAAGTATCCCATTTCAGGAAACATGAACAAATTTTTGTGCACTTTTTTTCCAAAGACAAACACTTTGCTTACTTTCATGATATCAGTAGTCTTCTCAGACAGCTAGGTGTTACCACATACAGTCCAACAGAATGGCCGCTATTTCTTGACAGGTCTAAACAGAGTCTGAAATGTGTTCTCCTACACAATGGTAATGTTTATGCAGCGGTTCCAATTGGTTATTTCACTCATCTGCGAGAAGATTATAATGACATAAAAATTGTCCTCGACTTTCTGAAACATGAGGAACATAACTGGTTCACTTGTGTGGATCTCTAAATGGTAAATTTTCTGCTAGGACAAGAGAGAGGTTTCACCAAGTATTCTTGCTTTCTGTGTTTGTGGGACAGCCAAGCTTGGGAGAAACACTGGACACAGAAAGAGTAGCCGAAATGTGAAGCTCTGGAAGTAGCGGTGCAAAATATTGTGAATGAACCTGTAGTTAATGAGACAGGATCATATTTTCCCCACTTCACATCAAGCTTGGCTTACTGAAGCAGTATGTTCAGGCTCTGAATAGAGAAAGCGAATGCTTTCAACATAGTATTTCTGCTTTTCCTGCCTTGTCTTTTGAGAAGATAAAAGCAGGTGTATTCGATGGACCTCAAATTCAAACCCTCTTCCATGACAAAGAATTTGCCAGGAAGATGAATAAGAAGGAGAAAGCAGCATGACAGTCTTTTGTGGCAGTTACAAAGAACATCCTTGGCAACAAAAAAGCAGAAAACTATGAACTTCTGGCTCAAAGGATGCTGTTGGCTTTCTGTAACATTGGATGGAACATGAGCATTAAGATTCACTTCCTGAACAGTCACCTTGATAAGTTTCCCGAAAATCTTGAAGCTGCTAGTGATGAGCAGACTACTGCTGGAGCATCAAATGCAATTGTCCTCAACAAGTACACAAACGCAAGAGCTACAAACGCAAATTTTTGCCGGAATAGAATTTAAATAAGTTTTGCGCAAATGTTATGATTAAAATAAGTGTTTTAATATGTTCTATTTCAAAATTGTAGACAAATTCTGATGCAATTATATCTTTTAGTGTATTTACTGCATTATATAAATTTTTATATTTTCACAAAGATGATACCCAGGAAGACATTCTATTTCATTATGTTAAACTAAATGTTGAAAATTTTACAATAAGATGAAAACCTAAAATCGTGAATTCCAAAAAAAACTGTAGCTTATAGAGAAAAACTAATGTTAGATTTGAGATCAACACACTTGAATTAGGTATAAACAAGTGTTTTTGTGGATGCAACAAAAATTTTGTTACCCAGTGTAATCAGAAGGAAAACGAATGCCATTATACATTTCCTTGTACACACAGAAGTGTCACAAAGATATGACACTCAAAGGCAACCAGATAACTGAGACTTGTACTCCATCCAGAGTTAAGGAAAGAGATGGGGGTTTGGGGTTTCTAAGTGAGTGGAAGGAGATATTTGAAGGAAGGTAAGAGGAGAAAATGTATGATAAGTGAATTTACCTTGTTATACAGATTAATGAGGTAAAACATTTATCTCTGATAGTAGCTCCCTTTCTGCAACAGGTAAGTTTTCTAATGGAAATTTATAAGTGCAGATTTCCCTCACAAATGGGGACATTTGTACTCTCTTTTTGCAGATAAAGAGAAGGTGAAGAGCTTTTCCTGAATCTGGTGAGTCTTGATTGCCTTTAGCTCAGAATAATTCATATGCTAAAGTGGTATACTTTGGAGTGGCAGGTTTCTGAACCCCTTCAGCATAAGTTCAGCTTCTGAACTGTTTTAGCACAGTGCTAAAACATGGTGTGTGTTCAATAAATGAATTAATGACTGTATTTATTTATTTTAATATTTTTATTATTCATTTTAGAGAGGAGAGAGAGAGAAAGTGTGTGTGTGTGTGTGTGAGAGAGAGAGAGAGAGAGAGAAAGAGAGAGAGAGAGAGAGAGAGAGAGATAAAGGAGGGAGGAACAGGAAGCATCAACTCCTATATGTGCCTTAACCAGGCAAACCCAGGGTTTTGAACCAGTGACCTCAGCGTTCCAGGTCAACGCTTTATTCACTGCACCAGCACAGGTCAGGTCTCATGACTTTATTGTTAATACATACTCTGATTTCTTGCCATTTTATTCAAGCTGAAAATTACCACCATTGTAGAATTCAAGAGATGATGTAAAACAAAAAGTCAGTATTTTTTCAGACTGTAACTTCTTTATGGAAAAGAAAGAGAAGGAAGCACCAAAGACATCTACATTTTTATTTGAGCAAATTTATTCATGCATAGAAACCTATATGTGCAGTGAATGCACCCTCCTGCATGGGAGGGAAGTTGATGGTTATGTGATCCATCTAGTGGGGCCAGTTCTGACACAGGGCTCTATTGAAAACCTCAATGGAAATTTGATTGTAAGATCCACAAGCTCTAGTGTTAGTGTACATTGCTAGTATGAAAGGAAGGGAGCAAATGGAATTGGACATTAACAATAATAATAAACTAGGGAGCTGAATCTGATACTGAGCCTGCCTCACTAAATGAGTTGCAGCATCCATAGGTTTCCCAGGGCACCACTGCATTTTCCATATTCAGGCCTTAATCACCAAAAATTGCAGGAAGGATTATTGCCAGTCAGCCAGGATTACAGAGGAGAGATAAAACAATAAAGGAGAAATTTTTCTGCTAAGGCATGTGTAATAGGAGCCAAGATGGTGTCTATAAAGGAGAGGTGCCTAGCTTGGGAAAGAATTAGATTAAATAAGGGATACAGCACCCCTGAAGGTCCAGAAAATGACAAAAAAGGAGGGAGACACCAGGACAAGCTTGTAAAAGATCGGGAAATTGATTGGTTAGTTCTCAAGCCTAAGGTAATATAATCAGAGACTAATAAACAGACTCAAGTAAAGTGATTACCAGAGGCAAGTGGTGGGGGAGAGGAAATAAGGAGAGATAAATACACAATCATGGAAAATAATTTGGCTTTGGCTGATGGGCATACAACTTAATCAACAGTTCAAATGCCATAGAGATGGTTACCCAAAACCTATATGTTCTTATGGACTAATATCACTACATTAATTTTAATTTATAATTGAAGAAGAAAAAGAAAAAGAAAAAGTAAGCACTCTCTCTCTCTCTTTCTCTCTCTCACTCAGTAACATCACTCACCCATTTGTTTGTGTATTCTCTCCATAGCAGCCATGAAGCCTAGTAGCTGTGTGGGTCCCAGCATGGGCCCCAAGTGCAGTCTCTTAAAGTGAGCTTGGGTACAGCAACACAGCACTGGCCAGAACACAGCCAGAGCCAGAGACAATACTAGCTGGATGGGGACAGAGGCTGAACTGGACTAAGCTTTGACATGGACTGAACCAATGGCACAGAATCTCTAGATCCCGGCTTTTCTTCTGGGCTTGATGAAGACAAAGTTGGACATCTTCCACAGAGGAACAGAGCTGAACCTTGGACAGTCCTTTGTGTCAACTCCAGCTTTTATTAATCTTACAATCATATCTCATCCTCTCATGTGTAGTCTCCAAAAAACTTTCTTCATGACACCACAAGAACCCCATTTCAACAGGCAACACTAGATCATTTTGATATCTCTTTTATAAGATCCAGGAAAACTTTTCTAGCTCTTTTGATATAGTTTATGTATGGTTTCGTAGTTGATTATTTTACCAACTGACTTTCATCAGTGTTGGAATCTGTTCTATTTTGCTTGACTCTATTAACCAGTGCTCAGCCAGTGTTGGAGTAAGATTGACCTCTGGGAATCTCCTGAGCCTTGCACAAGATGGTCTTAATGTTTGCCATCTATTCCTTCCCAGTTAGATTTCAATTTCAAAAACTTATTTGCTAAGTCATGTTTCCAGGCAGTCTCTGAAAAAACCATTCATTAATTGTTTTCCTAAACTTCCATGATTGATTATTAACATAGGTACTATTGTTAAATCATTATTCTCTAATAACCATTCATAACTGGCAATGGGCTTTACAAAAGTAATTTTTATTCCTAACTTTTCTCAGATGATTTATCATTATTGATCACTGCTACCATAGCTTTTGTAAGGTTAGTATTAAAGTGGCACCTGTAACAGTTTCGTTTGGCTGGCTTTCACAATGGCAACAGTAATTTCTTCTTTAGTCTTCACAGCTCTAATTCATTAGGTCTGATTTTGTGTAGCAGAAGACACATAAGGTAGTGTTCCATCGATTTAAACTTCATTTTGAGCCCCTGTTTGGATTTTAAAACAGCTATTTTATTTCCTTTTCTCACATCTGCCCAATCTTCATGAAGTATCAGTCTTCAGGCCATGAAAAGTCTTGAAGGGGGCCCAGAAACGTAATGTAAGTGCAAGACAGTCTTTCTCTGAAATATTTATACCCTATGTTTGGGATTAGTACTCCCTAGTGTGTGACCTTTTATAAAGCACTTAACCCTTCTAAACCTCATCAATAAACAGGAACGAGAACACCTGTTCATCCACCTCTGAGACATGTGGAGAGTATTCACTGAGAAAGCTAAACTTTGTGGACTGTAATGGCCTTATATACCTGTATGTTGTTACTAATCAACTTTGCTTTTCATCAACAGATTAGGAAATTAGGTCACATGCACAAAGCATTGCAATTTATAAACATTTTTTTGTTAAGTCCTTCTCTATTTACCTGTGTTGCCCTTCCTTAATCATTTCCTTCCATTGATTCTGGTACAGATACAAATGAACTAGAACACAAGGATCTTCCTGGCACATTCACACATAGGATGGCTTCCAGTTCAAGCTTAACAACAAAGAAATTCAAAGAGGAAGAAGAATCCTAAATCCTTCTATGCTAAATCCTACATGACTGACATACAAAAATAAGTTCTATAGAACAGGAGGAAAAGTCACCATCTCACCAAACTATGGAAAAATAAGTTGATATTTAGACTTCATGGTTTCCTACAAGGAAGAAGTCCTTCTCTTTAATATTGGCTACAAGCCAATATTAAGAACAAAAGAGAAAAGTTTCCATGAAAGAATCAATTGAAAGAAAAGAACATGGGGTGGTTGGAGTAGTGCTTATTTATTTTAAAACTACTATAGAATTTGTCAAGGAAAATCTATAATAAAAGACCTCAAACATTGTTTTTACTTGTTCCCAAATTCTGTATTCACTGAACAGTGGAGTGAAAGTCAAAGTCAAAGAAAAGTTAAAAGGGGCCAGAGATATGCAGGCTAATAAACAGTTTGTCCAGGGAAATAGCTTTTAGTGCTAAAATTTCTGTGTATGTTTTCCCCAAGAATTAATGTTCTTAAAGATGGCACCTTGTGAGTTACCATGGCAACTTGCAGATATCATCTTTAGAAGGCTAAGTCTACTGATCTCACTCAAAGTGTTTTTGTCCACACACTTTGGGAAAAGCCTGTTGATGCCCTGTAGATGAGTGGAACAAACCACGGGGTACTCGATGCTGTTATGGTCCATCTCTTTGAAATGTCATTAGTATGGTTGAAGCTGCTTCTAGAGTGTTGAAGGATGCCTCATCTCTTACTTATTCAATACCTTTAAAATCTGAAGCACACTTCATTTTCAGCTCCTTATTGAACTTTTCTCAAGGCAAGGCTAAAGCTCATTTCCTGTTTTGCATGCTTCTTTTACAAGAGAGAAAAGATTCACATGTTTCTGGTGATAGCTCAGATTTTGAGATGGTCTTGTTCTTCCTTTAACTGTATTTTCCCAGGACAGTATTCTTAGTAATAAACCTGAGCAAAGGACTGACAACTAATTTGCAGTTGTGAAGAAAGGAACTAGAAGATAGAGATGAGGTAAAAGTTCTCCAGAACAAGGTTGTTTTCTGTCACAGCTGTAGTGAGGGGGGTGCCTGGCGTGGCAATGCTTAGGACAGCTACTAAATAGTCACCTTTGGAGACATTCCAATTTGACAGATTCCTCAGACAAGGCAGCGATTGTGACGATGTATCGTTAATGTGTTTTCACTGATTCAAAATGTGGTAGAAAATTGAGGTACTTTGTTGAGTAATAAAAAAAACAAATATTTTCAACTATTTATGTAAATAAAGCATTAAAAAGACACCATTTCAAAAGATATTGGTGGCTGTGGCTGGTTGGCTCAGTGAATATAGTATTGGTTTGGTGTATGGATCTCCTGGGTTTGACTCCCAGTCAGGGCTCACAGGAGAAGTGACCATCATTTCTCTTCCCCTTCTTTCCCTCTTCCCCTCTTGCAGTCAGTGGTTTGATTGGTCTGAGCATCTGCCTCATGTGCTGAGGATAGCTTGATTGATTCGAGCATTGACCCCAGATGGGAGTTTCTGGGTAAATCCCGGTCAGGACTCATGCAGGATTTGTCTCTCTATCTCCCCTCCTCTCACTTAAAAAAAAAAAAAAAAAGATACTGGTAATATTCTTTGCTCATTGTGATCATCACATTGGCAATCTAAACTCCAGACCATCTGTTGTCCTGAGGAAATGAGTACATGACGTGGAATGGAACATGACTTGGACATTTATGTCCATTGTTCAGCCCAGTTTTGGCTGCTAGGGCATTTCTTTGCATTTACAAAGACTGATTTGGATTTTGGATATCACATGGCAGCTAAAACTTGCCAGACCAAAATCATTGTGTAGCCACTTCTCAGTCATGGGTGGAGGACTAGGCTTTAATGTTTTTCAGAGGCCAAGCCTTTCAGAGTTTATAGAAGTAAAAATCTCATTCTTTAAGGATGTCAAGTTATTTGGTGAGTGTGAAATAATTTGCCCTTGTTTTTGGTGATTTTTTTTTTGGTTGTTATTGGTTTTATTTTTATGATAAAACTACAAACATTGATTAAGCCATATGTTTATTTGTAAGAATAATCTTAAGGTATGTATTGCATAATAGTTCTGCAAAAACTTAATAAGTGACCAGGCATAATTTATAATAATTAACAAAACAGACCTCGTTAGGTTGTTTAATGGAACTGTTGAAGTAATTGAGTTTATTTTAAAGGGCTTTGGGGTTATCTTAGCATAAATTGCTGTTTATGAAAGTTAATTATGTTTTTTTACTTATGAAAATTCATTTAACAAGTGTTTTTTTCAAAAAGAAATTATCTGCATGAGGCAGAGTAACATTGTACTTACCAAAATCATTCAAGTAAATTAAAGGAAAGCTTAAAGTCTGCATTTCACTTCAAAATTATTGCAAAGAACAATGAATAATTAAAAAATATATTGAAATAATTTCCAAAATTCAACCTAGTAAAAGTTATGTTATGGAATTGGCAAATGTTGCCAATATTACCAGAGAAGGCAGGAAGTTAGTAGTCTGGTGCCTTCTTCCTCTGTTCTTATCTCTGTCTCTCTAATGACACGTGAAAACGACCATGTAACATAACAATCATTTTATATTAGTGGCCTGCCCTGACAGTGGGAGAGAAAGGCATAGGTGAGATATTGATGATATAGTTTTTAACTCATTTGTTAAAATCTTTACTTTGAATTCTAATAGGAACCATGATTTTCACTTTGCCATTCTAAATATTCATGAGAAATATCACCTGTAATTATAAAGTATGAGCAATACATTTACTACCAGCAAGCTGAACCATTCTATCTCCATGGAGTTATTAACAGGTTGATAAATATCACTAAGAAAGGAAAATCAGTTCAGAGTTGATGCAAAGGAGTTGTAGCACTGGGTAAAAATAGTTTTAAAATTATGTTTTATTTCTTTTATAAGAATACTTTTCTCTAAGAAGCATTTGTTTACATCTTCCTTTTTGACAGCAGTTTGGGTTTTATTTATTTTTTTACAGAGACAGAGAGAGGGATAGATAGGGACAGACAGACAGGAATGGAGAGAGATGAGAAGCATCAATCATCAGTTTTTCATTGTGGCACCTTAGTTGTTCATTGATTGCTTTCTCATATGTGCCTTGACCATGGGGCTACAACAGACTGAATAACCCCTTGCTGGAGCCAGCGACCTTGGGTCCGAGCTGGTGAGCTTTGCTCAAACCAGATGGGCCCGCACTCAAGCTGGCGACCTGGGGGTCTCAAACCTGGGTCCTCCGCATCCCAGTCCAATGCTCTATCCACTGCACCACGGCCTGGTCAGGCTATCTCTTTCTAATTTTCATGCACATGGTTGGGGTTGGTCTTAGGGTGAACCTAAGACAGAGCCTGTGACCTGAGTCAATCAATGCTTAACATTCTCTTGACATGCAACTGGTTCATCTTCAGCACATGACTTAAGGCAAACCAATCATAATACGTCTGAGAAGTTTTGCTGTGCACATGGACTTGAACCTAAAACTATTTAGACCCTGGAACTGCAACCCTAAGGGAGAATCTTTCTGAGAAGTCAACACAAGAAGGAAGAATAATTTAGCAGAAGAGAAAAAGAATCCTGATAAAATTCTTTGAGCTCTGTTATTTAGTCACACTTTGGGCAATGCTTATCCAAGAAGCATTGTATTATGAAAGCCAATAGATTTCCTTTATTTTTCAAGTTAGTTGGGTGGAGCTGCACCCAGATAAATACATGCTCACTACAGAAATATTTAAAAGCATAGAAATGTAATATATATCTATATCTATATCTACATGTATTATATATGATCACCTCTCATTCAATTCTTATGTATTTATTTATATTCTTTTTTCTTTTTGTCTCTATCTAGACGTAACTTTGATTACAATATGATGTATATTTCTGTTTTTTTCTCTTATCTTTGTATAAACACAAATTTTATTTTTTATTAATTCATAATTATTTTTACATATGTAAATATATAGTTTTTACATATGTGTGTATATATATACAGTTTATAAAATTAAAGTTAGATTATATTAGTAATTTTATATCCTTGTTATCATCAAACATTGGTTGATGAACATTTCTACATTTCATTAACACAATTTTTAATAGCGGAATAATATTTCGGAGTGTATATAAACCATAATTAACTTTTCCATTATTTTGCACATTGAGGCTATTTCAGTATTTTAAAACCTGGTTGTCTATATTTTTAGTAAACAACTCTTTGTCCAATTTTTTTTATTTCTTTAGATTTATTTTCTAACAAGGGCATTATGGGACAAAAATTTTTAAGTACTCTTCATAGATATATCCAATTAATTATCAAAATATTTATACTAATTTATATTCTCAAGAACCTTGTCAAACACTGGCATTATCATTTCTTATAACTACTAATTTAATAATCAAGACTTCTCTCATATTTTTATATTAGAATATATATATATTTTATTTTATGGGGGGGTTTTTTGTATTTTTCTGAAGTGAGAAGTGGGTGGTGGGAGGAGACAGACAGAAAGACTCCTTCCGCATGTGCCTGGCCGGGATTCACCCGGCATGCCCACTAGGGGGCAATGCTTGGCCCCTCTGGGGCATTGCTCCGCTGCAATCAGAGCCATTCTAGAACCAACCTCAGCGCCCTGGTCAACTTTGCTCCAATGGAACCTTGGTTGTGTGAGGGGAAGAGAGAGATAGAGAGAAAGGAGATGGGAAAGGGTGGAGAAGCAAATCAGTGCTTCTCCTGTGTGGCCTGGCTGGGAATCAAACCTGGGACTTCCACATGCCAGGTCGATGCTCTACCACTGAGCCAACCAAGCAGGGCCTAAAATATATATATATTTGAACATTTACTACTAGTAGGATGAATAGTCTTTCATATTCTATTGATTTTCATGTTCTCTTTCTGGTTACTTAATTGACATTTCTGATTTTTTTCCTTATTGACTTTAGGCTTCTCTTTTTCAAAATCAATAGTTGTAATAAGCAGTGCTGCATTGGTAGCTATTTTACTGGTGTGTCAGATAGAGTTCTAGGACTACCAACATCCCTAATTCCAAACTAACAATGAAATAGACTTTTTTCCCTAAAAGTAACAAATTAAAGGGCTTCTGAAAATTAAAACCTCAAATCAGGTCAGGAGGTAAGGTTGTCTCCCAAAGCTAAAATATACAACTTTAACATTGCCTATTATTATTAATTTAACTTCACAGAATATACTTGAGTACTTCTTCATAATGTGTCATTGCCTCACAGATGTGATTTTTATTTAAGGTATTTATTCAGTTTAAAATCTTGCTAGAAATAAATAAATAAATAAATAAATAAATAAATAAATAAATAAATAGTGCTAGAGGGTTTGAAACAATTCTTTCTTCCCATAAACAGTCACCTACCTGCTTGCCCCCTTATTTACTAGAAAGCACACAGTATTCTTTCTTTATTTTTTAGAAAATTAAATTTAATAGGGTGACATTGATCAATAAGTACATAGGTTGCAGGTAAACATCTCTATAGAATTTGAACTGCTGATTGTGTCATGTGGCCATCACCCAAAATCCAATCATTTTTTGTAGCTGTATATTTGTCCCTCTTTATTCCCCTCCTCCTGGTAACCACTGTCCTCTTATCTATGTCCATAAATCTCAGTTTTGTATCCCACCTATGTGTGGAATTATACAGTTTTTAGCTGTTTCAGATTTATTTACTTCATTCAGTATGATGTTATCAAGATCCATCTATGTTGTTGTCAATAATATTATGTCACCTTTTGTTATGGCTGAGTATTGTTCCAATGTATGTATGTACAACATCTTCTTTATCCAATCCTCTATCAAAGGGCACTTAGGTTGTTTTCATGTCTTGGCCACTGTAAATAATACTGTAGTGAAGATGAAGGTGCATGAGTCTTTACATACCTGTTTTTGAGTTTTGGGGGTATATACCCAGTAGAGGGATTGCTGGGTCATATGGTAATTCTATTCTTAACTTTTTAAGGAACCACCATACTTTCTTCCATAATGATTGTACTACTTTACATTCCCACCAACAGTGAATGAAGGTTCCTTTTTCTCCACAGCCTCTCCAACACTTGTTGTTACCTGTATTGTTGATAATAGCTAATCTAACAGGTGTGAAGTGGTACCTCATTGTAGTTTTGATTTGCATTTCTCTAATAGTGAAGATGAGCATTTTTCATGTATCAGTTGGCATTTTATATTTCTTCCTGGGAGAAGTGTCTGTTCATGTCCTCTCCTCATTTTTAATTTGATTGTTTGCTTTTTTGTTGATGAATTTTGTGAGTTCTTTATATATTTTGGATATTAACCCCTTATATGAGCTGATATTTGCATATATTATCTCCCAAATAGTTGGCTGTCTGTTTTGCTGTCAGTTTTTTTGACTGTGCAGTAGCTTCTTAGTTTGATATAGTCCCATTCACTTATTTTTACCTTCGCTTCTCTTGCCTTAAGGATCAAATTCATAAGTTATTCTCTATGGCCAAGGTCCATAAGTTTAGTATCTATGTTTTCTTCTATGTAATTTATTGTTTCAGATCTTATATTTACGTCTTTGATCATTTTGAATTAACTTTTGTGCAAAGGGACAAACTGTAGTCAAGTTTTATTCTTCTGCGTGTGGCTTTCTAATTTTCCCGGCATCATTTATTGAAGAGGCTTTCTTTTCCCCATTGTGTGTTTTTGGCTATTTGTCAAAGATGATTTGCTCATATATATGTGGTTTTATATTTGGGCTCTTGATTCTGTTCCATTGGTCTGTGTGTCTATTTTAATTTTTATTTTTTTGCCAATTTCATGCTGTTTTGATTATTGTGGCTCTTTAGCATAATTTGAAGTGAGGTATTGTAATGCCTCCAGCTTCATTTTTTTTTTTCTCTTTTAGGATTGCTTTGGCTATTCAGGTTTTTTTATGGTTCCAAATAAACCTGTGATTTTTTGTACCATTTCTTTAAAATATGACATTGGAATTTTGATGGAAATTGCATTAAATTTGTATATTGCTTTGGATAACATGGCCATTTTAACTATATTTATTCTTCCTATCCAAGAACATGGAATATTTTTTCATTTCAATGTGTCTTTTTTTATTTCCTTTAATAAGGAAATCTTTGAGTTTTCAATATATAGATCCTTTATATTCTTTGTCATGTTTATTCCTAGGTATTTTATTTTTTTGTTGTTGCAGCTGTAAAAGGGATTATTTTTATAGTTCATTTTCCAAAGTTTTATTGTTGGTATATATGAAAGCAGTATACTTCTGTAATTAATTTTGTAGCATTTGACCTTACTGTATTGGTTTATTGTTTCTTATATATAAGACATCTACTAACCGATCTAAAAATAGAAATAGACAAAAACACAATAATATTTGGAGATCTCAATATACCATTGATGGTTCTACATCATTCATCCAAAAGAGAAAAATGAATAAATAAATATTGGCCTCAAATAAAACATTAGAGCAAATGGACATAATAGACATCTATAGGACATTTCATCCCAAAACTTCCAAGTATACATTTTCCTCCAGAGTACATGAAATATTTTCAAGAATAGACCATATCTTGGGCCAAAAAGCTAACATCAACAAATTCAGAACAATTGAAATTATACCAAGCATATTCTCTGACCATAAGGCTTTGAAACTAGAATTCAACTGCAAAAAAGAAATAAAAAACCCCACAAAAATGTGAAAATTAAACAACATAGTTCTAAAAAAAAATGACTGAGCCAAAGAAGAAATAAAAACAAAGATCAAATGATATATACATTTGGATTATTTATGGTTTATATCATTACAAGCTTATATCAGAAACAATAGAGATCCTAAGTAAACAACTTAACATAACATTTTAAAGCACTAGAAAAAGAAGAACAAAGGCAACCCAAAGCCAGCAGAGAAAAGAAAATTGTAAAACTTAGAGCAGATATAATTGAAATAGAGTACGGAAAAACTATAGAAAAAAATTAATACAACAAAGAAAAGATCAATAAAATTGACAAACTCCTGGCAAAACTCACTAAAGAAAAAAGAGAGAAGACTCATATAAACAAAATCTGAAGTGAAAGAGGAGAAATTACCACAGATATAGATATACAAAGAATTATTGTAGAATACTATGAAACACTATCTGCAACCAAATTCAATAATCTAGAAGAAATGAATAAATTCCTTGAACTATATACAATCTTCTTAGACTGAGTCATGAAGAAGCGGAAAGCCTGACTAGACCCATAAGCAAAAAAGAAATAGAAACAACTACTATCAAACACTTCCCCAAAATAAAAGTCCAAGACCAGATAGCTACACTAGTGAATTTTATCAAATATTCATAGAAGATTTGGTTCCTATCCTTCTCAAAGTCTTCCAAAAAATTAAAGAAGAAGCAAAACTTCCAAACACATCTTATGTGGCTGACACAACTCTCATTCCAAAACCTGGTAAGGACAATACAAAAAAACAGAAAAACACTACAGACCAATATCTCTAATGAATACAGATGCAAAAATCCTAAACAAAATACTGGCAAATTGAATACAACAACACATTTAAAAAATAATACATCACGATCAAGTGGGATTCATCCCAGGAGCACAAAAGTCATATGATTCTATCAATAGATTCAGAGAAGGCATTTGTTAAGATACAACATCCTTATATGTTTAAAACATAATAACTCAATAAAATGGGTATAGAAGGAAAATACCTCAACATAATAAAGGACATATATGACAAACCATCAGCTAATATCACAGTTTGTTTTCTAAGGGTGGTATTGACGTGTTGATTTCCCTCCAGCCTGAATTGCAGCATAACACCTTGTCAATTCTCACTCAAGATTGTTTCCTCATATTTTGTAGTTAGATCATTTCTCAGAGATGAGAGATAAAGAAACAATGTTTTAATTAAAGCGTACAAAAATTTCTAGTTTCAAAACTTGCTTCTATTGACTCAGCAAGTAAATGTTGAAGTAAATTTTGTTGCCATGTAGTAAAGAAATCTTAATCTGAGGGGTAAAAAAGAGAAAAGGAAGAGAAAAATAAAAATGCTCACTCGGGTAAAATCTTTATGAAAGGCCCAAGGTCTCAGTTATACTTCTCACCCAATCAATGATGACCAAGTCTTGCTAATTTCATGGTGAAAACCTATGTAATATTTAATGTATAATTTTCTGATAAAATGTTTCTTTTTTATTACCTTCCGTATGTTTAGATGCATTAATGAAGTTATAACACTGTTTCTTGGTGTCTGTAAGCACACAACCTGAGCACCTCTCATTGCATTTTCCTCACCATTTATTTTATGTCTTTGATATACTGGTTATATTTATTATAATATCTGTTAATGGTTCTTTTTTGCAAAACAAAATAGCATATGTTAGAAAGAAGTACAAATGCTTTTCTTTCTCATAGCCTGAGCATATTATTTTGGCCCTGATCAGCTTAGATTGGGTTTGATATCATTCTCTGTTATTAATATAATGTAATATAAATATAGTATCTATTATATATATATTTAAGTTTAAATTTCCTAAGAATAGGGACAAGTAAACCAACAATTAAAATGTAGAGTTATTGATTCATTAAAGGAGGGGGAATTAGAATTTGTAAAGTCAAAAGTAAAACACAGATATGTTTATTTCCTTATTTTCTCCTGTTTAGGCCTTGGGGCTATTGGTTTTCTTCTGCCTCGCCTGCCTCACAAGTGTCCTGCTCTTGTCCATGTGGCACCAGCCATGCTGACCTCCTTGTTATTCCATGTGCATACCAGCTGATCCCTCCCCTGGGAACAATGACAAGAAAGAGGAGCCACCTCCATTCTGGACTCTTCCTTTACCTAGCTTTATTTCTCTATGACATTCTGGTATATTCCTCTTACTCTTGCTTGTTTGATGTTAATCTGTCTTTTTCCCCGGGAAAGTAAACTTTGAGAAGTCAGCAAGTTTGTTTTCTGCTCTTTTCCCTAACCGACAGAAGTGTCTTGCATATAGTGGATGCACAATGTTGTCTGAATGGAGAAATCATGACCTACAAAGAGCTTTTATGAAGTGATGAGAAAAAGGCTAAAAAATCCAACAGAAAAGTGGTTATAAATTGACAGAAGAAATTCATATGGTCAATGAACATATGGCAAATGTTTCAAGCTTTCAATGTGATATATGTGAGTAGGTATATTATATTACATACAATCTTCTTTATCCATTTATCTATTAATAGACACTGAGGTTATTTTCATATCTTGGCTATTGTGAATAATGCTGCAATGAACATGGGGATACAGATATCTCTTCAAGATCATATTCTCATTTCCTTTGGATATATACCCAGAAATAGCATTACTGAATCATGTGGTAGTTTTACTTTTACTTTTTTTGAAGAAACTTTGTACTATTTTTCACAGTGGCTATACTGGTTTGCATTACCATCAACAGTGAACAATGGTTCCCTTTTCTCCACATGCTTACCAGCACTGGTTAGTACCTTCCTACATTTACAATTAAAAAAGAATAAAAATTTTAAAATATAAAAGAAGACAGTCCTCTCATTAGATGTAGTGATAATTTGTAGTGAAAATAGTAATACTGATAAAACATTTTTGACTTGTTACTCATTGGTACAGAATTAAAATTTGGTCCCTGCTCTCAGGAAGCAAACAGACTGATACAAGTGGAATGTTAGGAAATAAAATGTTTAGAGTGTTCATCAAAGAAACAATAAAATACAAACTATGCTTCAAAAGAATGGATGATAAAATAGAATATAAGATAATATTACACCAGTGAAAAAGAAAAGTTCAGATGGGAGATTCTTAAAAAACTAAAAACTGGAGGGAGCAAGATGGCGACGGAGTAGGCGGACGTACCAACTTCCAACTCCCAGAACCAAAGTGGATTATAACTCAATTTTAAGAACCATCATCTAGATAAACCAACTTTGAACAAAACTAAGTGGACTGTTCAACCAAGGAACACAGAAGAAGCCACATTGAGACTGGTAGGAATAGCGAAAATGCTAAAAGGGCTGCCCAGCTCCCCGGAGCAAGCAACAGCCTGGAGAGACCCGTGTGGCGAGAGGAGAGTTTGGCGGAGAGGGAGGGACCTGGGTCCCAGGAACCAAGCCCCAGCCTACAGTCCCAGAGCCTAGAAGAGGCGTTTGGACAGTTTTGAGCTGTGAAAGAAGTGACGGAGCTCCCAGGCCTACCTAGAGTGCGTAGTACTAGGGCCCTTCCTACTCTGCTGAGGATTGCTGAAGGGTATGGTGGTGGCAGGACACTGAAACGTGGTTCTGTCAGCGTGGGCAGAGGCCAAGCCAATGTGAGCTTGGTCTAGCCCAGCAGGGGTGGAGGGGATGCACGAAAGCAGTCCAGAGGCTGCGGGCCCGCCTGTAATCCCACCTGTGGGGACAAAACGGGAGGCCAGGAATGGGCAGAGATTTGCTCTGTGACCCTGCGCAAGATGGCCCTGACCGTGAGGACAGGGCTAGGACCAGGGACAGGCGTGGGCTCACGGCTGAGCTCACGCTACCAGCCCCGCCTGGCCAGAGAGACCACAGTTTGCCATTCTATGTGCGCGAGCGATCTTCGAGCGCGGGGACGGGGTAGACCCCGAGACGGGTGGAAGCTCGCAGCTGAGCCCACGCTAATATCTCCGCCTGGCTGGAGAAACCTCAGTTTGCCATCCTACATGCAAGAGCGGGCTCCGAACGAGGGGGCGGGGTAGAGTCCAGGACTAGCGGAAGCTCCCAGCTGAACGGAAGCCAGCAAACACGGCCGGCCCAATAAACCTTGGTTTGCGACCCTGCACAAAAAGGCCCTGGCCTCGAGGGTGGGGCTAAAGCTCTGGACGAACAAAGGCTCACAGCTGTGAGCACGTGAAAAGCCCGACCCAACCCGCAAAACTGTGGCGAGCAGGCTCGGACTGCGGGTGCTGGGCGGAAGTCCGGAAACAGGCTGGGTCCGCAGCTGAGCAAAGGTGCTCACCTCTACCCTTGGTGCAGAGGCTTGTGGCTTGAGTGACAGCCCCTCCTGTGGAGGAGAGGCAGAAATCACAGCAAAAGCCACAGTGGGCCGGCGATGGCAACGCCCATACCCAACCGCCCTAGGCAGCAACAGAGGGGGTGGCGGGCCTGCAGACAAACCACACCTACAGAACACAAAAGCAATACCTACTGGACTCCAGTGGTCACAACTTGCTTCTACACAGACAAAATGGGCAGGCAGAGGAATGCAAACCAAATGAATCAAGAGAAATCCCCAGAGAAGGACCTGAATGAACCAGATATAACCAAACTACCAGAAGTAGAATTTAGAATAATGATAGTTAAGATGTTACAAGAAATTAGAGCAACAATGGATAGTCATTATGAACACCTCAATAAAGAGATGACAAGTATAAAAAACAAAATTGAAATAATAAAAAAGAATCAGACAGAAATGACAAATACAGTATCAGAACTGAAGACCACAAATGGAAGGAATTAAAAGCAGGATGAACCACGCTGAGGATCGAATCAGCGAGTTAGAACATACAATAAACAAAGGCACAGAATCAGAGAAGGAAAAGAAAAAGAGACCCAAAAAATGCGAGGAAACTCTAAGGGAGCTCTGTGACAACATGAAGAGAAACAACATTCGCATCATAGGGGTGTCTGAAGAAGAGGAGAGAGGACAGGAAATGGAAACTTTGTTCAATCAAATCATAGCAGAACATTTCCCTAAATTAAGGCTGGGAAACACTCCACACATTCAAGAAGCACACAAAACTCCATTAAAGAGAAACCCAAAAAGATCTACACCAAGACACATCATAGTTAAAATACCAAAGCTAATGGATAAAGAAAAAATTTTAAAAGCTACTAGGGAAAAAAAGGCTATCACCTACAAAGGAGCCTCCATAAGAATGACATCGGACTTCTCAACAGAAACACTTGAGGCCAGAAGGGAATGGCAAGATATAATTAAAGTAATGCAGAACAAGAACCTACAACCAAGACTACTTTATCCAGCAAGGCTAATGTTTAAAATTGAAGGAGAAATAAAGAGCTTCCCAGAAAAAGAAAGCCGGAAGGAATTTATAAAAACCAAACCAATTCTGCAAGAGATACCAAGGGGTCTGTTGTGAACAGTTCAAAGGGAGGAAAGAATAGAGCAAAAGAAGAATACAGCTTTAAAGAATAAAATGGCAATAAACAACTACATATCAATAATAACCTTAAATGAAAATGGATTAAATGATGCAATCAAAAGATATAGGGTAGCTGCATGGATAAAGAAACAGGACCCATACATATGCTGTCTAAAAGAGTCACACCTTAAAACAAAAGATGCACATAGACTGAAGGAAAAAGGATAAAAAAAATATTTCATGCAAATGGAAAGGAAAAAAAGGCGGGGTAGCAGTACTTATATCTGACAAAATGGACTTTAAAACAAAGGCTGTAGTAAGAGATAAAGAAGGACACTGCATAATGATAAAGGGAACACTTCAACAGAAAGATATAACTATTATAAATATCTATGCACCAAGTATAGGAGCCCTTACATATATAAAGCAGACTTTGATGGATATAAAGGGCGAGATTAACAGCAATAATATAATAGTAGGGGATTTCAATACCTCTCTAACAACACTGGATAGAACCTCAAGAAAAAAAATTAATAAAGAAACAGAAGACTTAAAGGAGACACTAGACCAACTTGATTTAATAGATATCTTCAGAACTTTTCACCCTAAAGCAGTAGAACATACATTCTTCTCAAACGCTCATAGTACGTTTTCTAGGATAGACCACATGTTAGGACTCAAAAATGGTCTCAACAAATTTAAGAAGATTGAAATCATATCAAGCATTTTCTCTGATCACAATGGCATGAAACTAGAAATTAACCACAAAAAAAAAACTGAAAAAATACTCAAACACTTGGAAACTAAATAGCATGATATTAAATAATGAATGGATTAAGAATGAGATCAAAGAAGAAATAAAAAAGTTTTTAGAAACAGATGATCGTGAGCATACATCAACTCAAAATTTATGGGACACAGCAAAAGCAGTTTTGAGAGGGAAGTTCATTGCACTACAGGCATATCGTAAGAAGCTAAAAAAAGCTCAAATAAGCAATTTGACCATGCAGCTAAAAGAACTAGAAAAACAACAGCAAATAAAACCAAGGACAACTAGAAGGCAGGAAATGATAAAGATCAGAGCAGAAATAAATGACATAGAGGCTAAGGAAACAATACAGAGGATCAATGAAACCAGGAGCTGGTTCTTTGAAAAGGTAAACAAGATTGATGAACCTTTAACTAGACTCATCAAGAAAAAAATAGAGAGAACTCAAATAAATAAAATTAGAAAGAACAGTGGAGAAATAACAACTGACACAACAGAAATACAAAGCATTGTAAGAAAATACTATGAAAAACTATATGCCAAAAAATTAAGGAATCATGGTGAAATGGAGAAATTTCTTGAATCATATAACCTTCCAAAAATCATTCTGGAAGAATCAGAACACCTAAACAGACCACTTAAAACAAATGAGATCGAAAGAGTTATCAAAAAACTTCCAAAAAAGAAAAGTCCTGGGCCTGATGGCTTTATAAGTGAATTCTATCAAAAATTCAAAGAAGAAATAACTCCTATCCTCCTCAAGCTTTTCAAAAAATTGAAGAGGAAGGAAGACTTCCACACTCCTTTTATGAGGTGAGCATAATTCTGATCCCAAAACTGGGCAAAGACAACACAAAGAAAGAAAAGTATAGGCCTATATCCCTGATGAATTTAGACGCTAAAATTCTCAAAATATTAGACAACC
This sequence comes from Rhynchonycteris naso, assembly GCA_037038555.1. Classification (NCBI taxonomy): domain Eukaryota; kingdom Metazoa; phylum Chordata; class Mammalia; order Chiroptera; family Emballonuridae; genus Rhynchonycteris; species Rhynchonycteris naso. Next base: position 110,124,140 of record CM072998.1, on the reverse strand, counting down.
GGATCCAGCAATATATGAAAAAAAATCATACACCATGATCAAGTGGGATTTATTCTGGAGAGGCAAGGCTGGCTCAATATTCACAAATCAATCAATGTGATTCATCACATAAACAAAAAGAAGGACAAAAATCACATGATAATTTCAATAGATGCAGAAAAGGCATTTGATAAAATCCAGCACCCATTCATGCTCAAAACTCTCAGTAAATTGGGAATACAGGGAACATTCCTTAACATGATAAAGGCCATCTACGACAAACCCACAGCAAATATCATACTAAATGGACAAAAATTAAAAGCAATCCCCTTAAGATCAGGAACCAGGCAGGGTTGCCCACTTTCACCACTCTTATTCAACATAGTTCTGTAAGTCCTAGCTACAGCAATCAGACAAGAAGAAGAAATAAAAGTCATCCAAATTGAAAAAGAAGAAGTAAAACTGTCACTATTTGCAGATGATATGATATTGTATATTGAAAACCTTAAAGTCTCAGTCAATAAACTACTGGACCTTATAAAAGAATTCTGCAAGGTGGCAGGATATAAAATTAATACGCAGAAATCAGAGGCATTTCTATATACTAACAATGAACTTTCAGCAAGAGAAATTAAGGAAACAATCTCCTTCACTATTGCAGCCAAAAAAATAAAGTACCTAGGAGTAAATTTAACTAAGCAGGTTAAGGACTTGTACTCGGAAAATTATAAAACATGATCAAAGAAATCAAGGAAGATACAAACAAGTGGAAGCATATACCATGCTCATGGTTAGGAAGAATAAACATCATTAAAATGTCTTTATTTCCCAAAGCTATTTATAAATTCAATGCAATACCAATTAAAATACTGATGACATACTTCGAAGATATAGAACACATATTCCAAAAATTTATATGGAAACAAAAAAAGAACACGAATAACCTCAGCAATCTTAAAAAGAATAAAGAAAGCAGGAGGTATCACTCTTCCAGATATCAAGGTTTACTATAAGGCCATTATACTCAAGACAGCCTGGTACTGGCATAAGAACAGGCACATAGATCAATGGACCAGAACAGAGGACGCAGAAATAAAGCCACAGCTTTATGGACAACTGATATTTGACAAAGGAGGAAAGAACATACAATGGAGTAAAGACAGCCTCTTTAACAAATGGTGTTGGGAAAATTGAACAGTTACCGGCAAAAAAATGAAACTAGACCATCAACTTACTCCATTCACAGAAACAAACTCAAAATGGATAACAGACTTAAACGTAAGCCGTGAAACCATAAGCATCTTAGAAGAAAGTATAAGCAGCAAGCTCTCCGACATCTGTAGCAGCAATATATTTGCCGATTTATTTCCACAGGCAAATGAAATAAAAGGCAAGATAAACAAATGGGACTATATCAAACTAAAAAGTTTTTGCACAGCTAAAGACAATAAGAACAGAATAAAAAGACAAACCACACAATGGGAGAACACATTTGAAAGCACATCTGATAAGGGGTTAATAACTAAAATTTATAAAGAACTTATAGAACTCAACAACAGGAAGACTAACAATCCAATCAAAAAATAGGCAATAGAAATGAATAGAAATTTCTCCAAAGAGGACATACAGATGGCCAATAGGCATATGAAAAAATGCTCAACATCACTAATCATTAGAGAAATGCAAATTAAAACCACAATGAGATATCACCTCACACCAGTCAGAATGGCACTCATCAGCAAAACAACACAGAATAAGTGCTGGCGAGGATGTGGAGAAAAGGGAACCCTTCTGCACTGCTGGTGGGAATGCAGACTGGTGCAGACACTGTGGAAAACAGTTTGGAGATTCCTCAAAAAATTAAAAATCGAACTGCCTTTTGACCCAGATATCCCACTTATAGGAATATACCCTAAGAACACCATAGCACTGTTCAAAAAAAGGAAATGCGCCCCCATGGTTGTGGCAGCATTGTTCACAATAGTGAAGATCTGGAAACAGCCCAAGTGTCCGTCAGAAGACGAGTGGATTATTTTATTTTTATTTTATTCATTTTTAGAGAGGAGACACAGAGTGAGAGAGAGAGAGAGAGAGAAAGGGGGGAGGAGCTTGAAGCATCAACTCCCATATGTGCCTTGACCAGACCAGTGCAGGGTTTTGAACTGACGACCTCAGTGTTCCCAGGTCGACGCTTTATCCACTGTGCCACCACAGGTCAGGCAGAAGACGAGTGGATTAAAAAGCTATGGTACATATATATTATGGAATACTACTCAGCCATATGAAATGATGACACCGGATCATTTATAACAAAATGGATGGTCCTTGATAACATTATACAGAGTGAAATAAGTAAATCAGAAAAAAAGAAAAACTGAGAAGCGCATGATTTCATACATAGGTGGGCCATAAAAGTGAGACTATGAGACATGGACAAGAGAGTGGTGGTTATGGGATGGAGGGAGGGAGGGAAGAGTGGGATAGGGAGGAGGGGAGGGACACAGGGAAAATCAGATAGAAGGTGACAGAGGACAATTTGACTTTGGGTGACGGGTATGCAACACATTTGAATGATAAGATAACCTGGAGATGTTTTCATTGTACATATGTACTGTTGGGCAGATAAAATATAATATGCTCACTTTGTTAAAGATGGCGCTGCCCACATGGAAGTTCATTGATATTAATGTGTGTTCTGGAACAGGCTGTGGGCAGGCCAGGTCGTCATAGCCTAAGGCTTAGTTTAAGAGTAAGCTCTTCCCCACACCCTTGACTGATTGGATGATGTAGGGTGGTGATGTAGGGAGGAATCCCATTATGCCTCAGATGGGTGGCTTTGTATCAGAGACTTTCTTGTATGTATAATTGGATTAAAGGTTTGGATTATCTATGCTATAAAGTGGGCGGACCGGTAGCTAGATCTCTCTCTCTCTCAGTTCCTGAGTTCCTGAGATTAGTATTAGAGAGGAGAGCAGAGTAAGGCCACGTGAAGGCCAGGAGAAGCAGCCGAGATGGCAGAGTGCTGAGAAGAAGCCAGTTTGTTAAGAGTTTGTGCTGGAGGAGATGGGAAACAGAGGTGAGTAAGTCTGGTGAGCTAGAAACCTTTGATTCTAGGAAACTCGGATAAGTCAGTAGCTTTGTGAGCACTGAATGTGTGGGTTTTGGAGCCCAGTATGTGTTTTTGCTTGCCCGCTGGATGCAAGCTAGAATTAAAGTGGATGGCTCACCAGTTCTTGGCTCCATTGTTTTATTACCGACTGTACGAATCTAATGTGAACCTGCACAGGTCAGGCTGCTGTGATGGTGGCCTTGACTACAGGCTTTACATTTGGCGTAGTCTTTGGCAGGATTCGATACAGTTCGGCATGGAGCCACCACCACCTTTGAGTGGTGGAGTAGAGGACTGGTTGCTGCTTTGGTTTCCCATAGCTGTTTTTTGGGGGACTGTAGGCTGGCTGACTTTTACAGCCATGCGTGAGGAAACTGAGAGCTCTATGGAAGAGGCTGCCCAGGACCTGCAGGCCGAGCAGCGGAAGGAGCTGGAGGAAACGTGGGAGAAACAGATGCTGACCCTGGAGCTGAAGGAAGCGCTGGAGGAGGAGGCTGACCAGGTTTGCGAGATTCACCTGGTAATGGAGCAGACGCTGGAGAAGGAATCACAGGTTTGTAGTTGGAGATTGCTCTGGATGTTGTGGAGAGCCAGCAGCAGCATGAGGCCGGGGCCGGAGCTGAGGCCGGGACCAGGGCTGAGGCCGGGGTTGGAGCTGCAAGGCCTGCTGAGCAGAAGGCAGCGGTGGCCCGGAGATCAAGCCCAGCAGCAGGAGCCGAAGTTTTCAGTTCCTCTTTGGAGGATGAGGAGAATCGGGCTGGAGTTGCAATCTGCAGACTCCAGAAGGTGAGAGCTCGGCAACAAGGAATAGCTATGCTGTCGGTAGGTCTGCGATTTTGGGACATAGGGGTGGCTGCCATCATGCTCCCCAGAGCAGTGATGAAAATGTTGACTGCCATTGCCACATGCTTTTCTTTAGGACAGTGTGAGACTTGCCATGATGGCAGGAATGAGGGGGGAGGCTAAAGCCCTATGTGTGTGGACTGATTTCCTGGACTACGACCCGAGTGAGCACTGGCTCTTTCGTTGAATGGACTTACGGATTTTGGACAATGTGAAATACCCTGATGGGGGTGGGGGTGGCTTTGCTGGAGGCCCTCCTGCCCCGGGAAGCTTTTCCCATGGCTAGAGAAAAGGCTGAGGACATTTTGCGCTTTTGGCAAAGTGCTCAAAGACTGGTGAAATGTGAATACCTTTGTAATTGTTGAAACTGTATGATTTGTGCTATTGCTGTAATTTGTGTAATGTACTAATTTCCTTGTACAGGGATGCCGGTGGTATAGATTGTGGGTAGTAAAGTGAGCATAGGGGTGGAGTGTTGGGCAGATAAAATATAATATGATCACTTTGTTAAAGATGGCGCTGCCCACATGGAAGTTCATTGATATTAATGTATGTTCTGGAACAGGCTGTGGGCAGGCCAGGTCGTCATAGCCTAAGGCTTAGTTTAAGAGTAAGCTCTTCCCCACACCCTTGACTGATTGGATGATGTAGGGTGGTGATGTAGGGAGGAATCCCATTATGCCTCAGATGGGTGGCTTTGTATCAGAGACTTTCTTGTATGTATAATTGGATTAAAGGTTTGGATTATCTATGCTATAAAGTGGGCGGACCGGTAGCTAGATCTCTCTCTCTCTCGGTTCCTGAGTTCCTGAGATTAGTATTAGAGAGGAGAGCAGAGTAAGGCCACGTGAAGGCCAGGAGAAGCAGCCGAGATGGCAGAGTGCTGAGGAAGAAGCCAGTTTGTTAAGAGTTTGTGCTGGAGGAGATGGGAAACAGAGGTGAGTAAGTCTGGTGAGCTAGAAACCTTTAATTCTAGGAAACTCGGATAAGTCAGTAGCTTTGTGAGCACTGAATGTGTGGGTTTTGGAGCCCAGTATGTGTTTTTGCTTGCCCGCCGGGTGCAAGCTAGAATTAAAGTGGATGGCTCACCAGTTCTTGGCTCCATTGTTTTATTACCGACTGTACGAATCTAATGTGAACCTGCGTGGGTCGGGCGGCTCTGATCCTGGCCTCGGCTATTGGCTTTACATGTACCCTGATTTATTAGTGTCACCTCATTAAAATTAATAATAATAAAATTAAAAAAAAAACCCAAAACTAAAAACTATCACATGACCCAGCAATTCCACTTCTGGGCATCTATCTAAAGAAAACAAAAGCAATTACTTGAAAAGATATATGCACCCTATGTTCATTGCAGTATTGCTTGCAATACCCGAGAGTATCCATTGATAGGTAAGTAGGAAAGAAGATGTGGTAGATATACACAATGTAATATTACTCAGCCAGAAAAAAGAAATAATTAAGTCTTGCCATTTACAACAGCATAAATGGACCTAGAATGTATTAGCTAAGTGAAATCTGTCAGACAAAGAAGACAAATACTGTGTGATTTCACTTATATGTGCACTCTGCAGAATGAAATAAATGAACAAACGAAGCAGAAACAGACTTATAGATGCAGAGAACAAACTGATTGTTGCCAGAGGGAATGGGGTGGGGAGGGTAGAAAAGGTTAGGGGAAATAAGAAGTATGAAAATCCTATTATAGAGTAAATTAGTCACGGATATGCAATGAACAGCAAAAGGAATATAGTCAATAGTATCATAACTTGGCACAGTGACAGGTCGTTGCCAGATTTTTCACAGTGATCACTTTGTAAGGTATATAATGTCGAATAACCATCAGTTTGTTCTCTGTATCTATGAGTATTTTTAAGATTGTACATATAAGTGAAATCATATCGTATTATATTTGTCTTTCTTTGACTTATAAATACAAAGAACAAACTGATGGTTGCCAGAGAGGAGGGGGCAGGGGAATGGGTATAAGAAGTGAAGAGGAATAAAAAGTACAAACTTCCAGTTATAGAATAAATAAGCCATGGGGGTGCAATATACAGCATAAGGAATATAGTCCATAATATCATAACAACTTTGTATAGTGACTGATAATTACTAAATTTACTGTAGTGATCACATCTCCAGGTATATAAATGTTAAATTTCTATGTTGTAAACCTAAAATTGATATATTATTTTTTACTAACAATACTTTAATATTCTTTTAAAAAATGAGTTTTGTAAACTCACATGATTTAAAATAACTATGTTCAAATTAGTTTTAGTTGAAGGACAAAAAACAAAACAAAACTAGAATTACTATGTTATGTGTCTGAACTTCATATAATATGGAATGTCAATTATAGCTTAATAAAAATTAAAAAAATATATTGAGAAGTTGTCATTCTTAATGCATCTCCTTTACGACTGAGGGCAAAAAAAGATGGCCTTACAGCAAAGAACTGGTAGAATCATCACTACAAACATGCAAAGGGTTGAGAGGCAACTCTTAGGTCAGTGTCCTCAAGAGGGGCAAACTCCCAGAGTGTAGGGTCAAGATAGAGACTGACCAGATGTACTAATGCAGGTACAGTCCAATATTAATGAGAGCTCTTCATATGCCAGGGACTGCGTAGCTTGCTGTGGCCTAGCTAATCGAACTTTCACACACCTATAAAAAAGTGGGTACTCATATAAGGCCAGTTTTACAGATGAGGTGATTGGTTTGGAGAGATTCACATGATCACAAAGTTGTGGAGAGAACTCCAACCCAAACCAAACCTGTCTGCTCTGGTGCCCTTGAGCTTAATGACCATGATTCCTGGCCTCCTAGCAGTAAAAAGGGTATGTGCATTTTAGGGTCCCACATACTACATTTACCAGGCAGGAGGTATTAAGCAGTTAATTAAGCGCCAAGTTGGCCTTCAAAAATATTTAGTATTAAGAACTTGTCGCTTTAAAAATATAAAATGTGTGACTTTACGTAAAAAGTGGGTCACAGGTTATGAAATAAGTTTTTTGCACAAGAGGAAACTTATGCAAGCAGGAGAAGGGGAAGAGAAGGATCCTTTTATCTGTCCCTTGAAAGACATGTCAGGGTCTGGGTACTCAGGTGTGCAATGTAGGTCTATGTTCACCCCTGGGGATGGCACCCTGTGGCTTCAGTTCTTATTGGATGAGCATATTTGAAAGCCACAAGTATGCCAGGAATGCAACATGGATAGAAAAAAGACCCGAAAACATCTAACTCCAAAGAACTTAGTTTTTGGATGAAGAGTCAGACAAGAAAGCAGACATTATGGTTGCAGTATAAGTGTTATGACAAAGGTCCTTGGGTGCAAAAGAAAGGCATTTGATCCAATTTTGTGCAGCTGAAGGAAAGCTTCCTAAAAAAGGTCTTTTTCAAAACAAATTTTTACTTCATCTACGGGAAGTCAGGGGTACTAAACCAACTGACTTCTTTAGTCCCTTCACAGAATTCTGTGACACTGAGAATGGACTTCAACTTAACTGCTAAGTTTCTCTGCCAAAGGTAAGAGAAAGGAAGGGTGTTGAAGAGCCATCAGAAAGCGTTAGCTAGGGTGACCAACTGTTCACGGGCTTGCTGAGACCTTCTGGGTTTTAAAATCCTATGTTCTTCAGTGCCAATAAAATTATTAACTGTAGTAGCAACAAACTGCTAGAATGCTATAGAATCTCTGACATTGCCAGAGCTCCGAGAATGAGGAGGTGACTATATGTAGGTCTGAAGTGACAACTGAGTTGAAGAAGGCTATAAAAATTTGGGTCCTCCTTGGACTGTGGCTTTTCTCCTCCACCTGCCCCCACTTTCTTTCTAGAGCAGAGGAAAGTGAACAGCCTTCTGGACCATCAGATTGACCTAGTTGTTGTTTCAAAGCTGTCAGCCACAAAAATGAATTGTTTGCACATCTTTTCTGTGGTTTTGCTTTCAAATTTGTTGATTATAAAAGAAGGAAAAAAATATGACCTAAGTGAACACTGGAGGAAGATGGGGGTGGGGTGGGAAAAGAACAGATGATATTTATGACAGTCTGAGAGTTTTAATCTCAGCAGCAAGAATGATGAACTTGGGATCACGCGGAATGGAAATAGTCGACTTAACAGATGGTAGGCAGCTCTTGTCAGAGAAGACTGTTCTGAGCATGAGCCTAATTGAGTAATTCATATCTGTATAAATTAACATTTTTTAAAGCTATGATATTCTCAGGAGAATTTTCTGGGTAAACATGTAGAGTTTTCTAGGTCTTTTTAGAGGAAAAGTTATCATTGGACAAAGGTTAATTTCACCAGTTCAAAATTTATGCATTGGAAATTCAAATGGATCACACTTTATCTTAAAAATGATACAAAAATTTGATAGCTGAATGTGTACTCTTTTTATGACTTTCATGATGTTCTTCTTTAAGATCTGTTGTTTGAACAGTTTCTTAGGGTGAACATCTGCTTACTTGAAATCTTATTAGGAAAATAACGTCATTTAAATCTTTCCTCATAGTCCTCTCATGCAAATTTCAGTGCATTGCTGAGCAGGCAAGGAAAAATTGAAGCAATTAAATCTATTTACATTAAACTATTTTTTATTTTGAGGTATATTCCATAGTCATTTCTATACATAACCACATGTTTAACACTGAATATCAGTGCTTTTTCTTTCTTAGATTTCTAAAAACTTGCCCAATAAGACCTAAAGCACATGTTACACTGTATTGGGTCCAGTTGTTCCTAGGTACTGTAAAACTAGACATTTCTAGCCTGACCTGTGGTGGCGCAGTGGATAAAGCGTCGACCTGGGAACACTGAAGTTGCCAGTTCAAAACCCTGCACTGGTCTGGTCAAGGCACATATGGGAGTTGATGCTTTGAGCTCCTCCCCCCTTTCTCTCTTTCTCTCTTTCTCTCTCTCTCTCTCACTCTGTGTCTCCTCTCTAAAAATGAATAAAATAAATAAATAAATAAATAAAAGACTAGACATTTCTAATTAAATTGACATGTGTAAGTTAAAGTGTAGGGCACACAGTAAAAAAGAAACACTTTTTTATTTCTAAGAGGAGAAAACCATGGATGGCAGGGGAACAAAAAGAAAAAATGTTGATGCCAGGTCATGAAAATGAGAAGAAAGACAAATTCATAATGGACTTATAATACTTGTAATTTCCCTAGAAATATTTTTTATTATGAAAATTAAATTTAATGGGTAACATTGGCCAATAAGCATACATAAATTTCAGGTAAACATCTCTATAGCATTTGAACTGTTGATTGTGTTGTGAACTCATCACCCAAAGTCAAATCATTCTCTACCACCCCACTTCATACTTGACCCTCTTTACTCCCCTTCCCCACCTCTTCCTTTCAACTCCCTCCCCTTTGTAATCACTTTACTTTTATCTATGTTCATGAGTCCCAGTTTTATATCCCCCTGATGTGTGAAATCATATGAAATACTACTCAGCCATAAGAACTGACATATTGCCATTTGCAACAACATAAATGAACCTTGAGAACATTATACTGAGTGAAAAAAGTAAATCAGAAAAACCTAAAAATTCTTGAGGTCAACAAAGAACTAGTGAAAAATGCTTATCATCTGAGCATTAATCCAAATGATGTCTCTTTCTACTTTTTAAATTTCAACACAAACTATCCATGGTTAAAAATGTTCAAATGGAATAAAAGGACATATAATAAAAATGTCTCCTCCAACCCTTACAATCCCACCTGATGCAACTTTTACTCCTCAGAAAGCACTATTTTTAATCTTATCTATTTTGGTTCTTCCAATAGCTACCTCCATGTATCTAAATCATGATCACAGCAATACTTCTCACTATAATTGAAAAATATCTAAACCAACTCAGTTACTCCCCTTTATAAAAGGTGAAGAATTCAGCATACTTAAGCTTCTTTCCCACGTTCCTGCTACTTCCCACTTTTTTTTAGTTATAAGTTTTGAATCTTGTTTTGGTTACCTCTATACTTCTAAATAATGTACTCATACCTCTTTTCATCTATCAACTTCAGACAGGACCTGCAGATACTCATTAGGGGAGGAAATAGGATTTCAACTATTTCTCTTAAGAAGAGTTTCCTGAATTTTACACTTTTCAAGTTTCTAGTATTTATACTACATTTCACTCAAATGAGAAGAGTTTCAGCAACCCAAAGACTAATATAATACCCCAAGCCTTTCTTTGGTATATTATAACTTTGTTATGGAGCAGTTTCTTAGTTTTAGCCTGAAGGTAAATACCACAGTTGGTAGAGACTTGAGAACACAGTGAAAGGAGTTAGAAAACTCACTGGCAGGGTGTTTAATAGACAGACCTTCAATTATCACCAGATGTTTTTGCCTAGTTTTTCATTCTCCCTCTCCTCACTGCTAATTCAGAGCTTCAAGCTGTGTCTGCCCTGACCACGAAGAGAGTCCACTGATGCTGACACTGAGTGAGGACTTTCTGCAATCTTTTTCAATCTGTAATGTGATCTCATTAAATTTCCAAGATTTTATCAAATTTTAAAAACTTATCACACTCTCTGTCAAGTTGAGGGACTCACTTCATTCTGAGCGTCATTATGGATCTATCACTTTTGCATTTTTTCCAAAGGGAGGTGAGTAAGACATTGGAACTTTGCCACCATCTTGAACAGAAAAATTTGATTATTTATTATAACCCTTATTCATTAGCCAAGGCATTCACTTGTTTTTTGCTGATGTAGAAATTGGAATGAATGCAGTTCTGGTCAGTTATTTTCTGTTCAAAGACATGAAATGTCTTCCTAAGAAGTCTTTACTCCTTTCTAGATTATCATTCCTCCCTGACTTAGTACCAGAACAGTGGAACTATATAGCTTTGCTTCCCACAAGTTGATTTGCTCACTCTTTTCTGAAAATAACTTTAATTTCCCACTTTTATACTTCTGCTATCCTCTTCACCCCCATAATGCTTTCTTACCTCAGTATCATCCACTGTGAATGCTATTCAGCCTGCAGAAATGCAAGTCAAAGATAGCTACTTTGCTGACTTTTCTCTGACGACACGTAGAGGTCCTTTTTTTGCTCCATTGTGATCCCATGGCACACTGTAGTCATTTGTATCTCTCTGTGGGACTTCTCACATTCACTCTGTCTTAGTCATGTTTGGATTCTCTACATCTCCTAAACAGTGGGAGTTCGACCAGGTTTCCAGATTTCTCACTGGAGCAGAATGTCTTCTTTTCTGTTCTTATACATTTGCCAGAGATGTTTCTTAGAATTTTCTCTATATCATAGGTATTGCTTTCTCAACAAGTTGTCTTGAGAATTCTGAGTATTAATCTCTTCTAACACTCAAATATATTCCAATTTGATGCTCTATAAAAATATAGGATGGATTGGAGTTTTAGTGTGGGCTGATGAAAAGTGATTAAGAAATACAAAAAACTTACAAAGATATTTGATTATTTTAGCATCATGGCATCTTCAAGATTTAGAAACATTGATTATCAATATAATGGGAAACTTGAAGAAGAACTTCTAAAGTTAGGTGAGATTATAGCTGAAAATTTTGTCACTATGCAACAAACCTGAAAACAGAATGCATTAGTCAGTTCTACTTAGTTATGCTACAGTTACAAATAACTCTTAGTGACTTACAGCATAGGTATATTTCTAACTCACACATGTCAGGTGTAAGTCAATCATGGTTCTATTGTAAGTGTTCTCTTCATTTTGGGATCCAGGCTGAAAAACTTGGTTCATCTAAGATATGCTGGCCACCGAATTTAGAAACCTAGAAGAAATGGGTAACTTCCTATAACTATACAATCTTCCTAGACTGAGTCACAAAGAAGTAGAAAACGTAAATAGGCACATAAGCCAGAAGGAAATAGACATAACTATCAAAAACCTCCTCAAAAATAAAAGTCCAGGACCAGATGGCTACAGTAGTCAATTATACCAAACATTCAATGAAAATTTGATACCTATTCTTCTCAAAGTCTTCCAAAAAATAGAAGAAAAAACCATAGTTTTTAACACATTTTATGAAGCCAACATATAATCCTGAAACCAAAACCTGGCAAAGACAATACAAAAAAAGAAAACTAAAGACAAATAGCTTTAATGAATACAGATGAAAAAATTTTAAACAAAATATTAGCAAATTGAATACAATAATATATTAAAAAAATAATACATCATGATCAAGTAGGATTCATTCCAGGAGCACAAGAATGGTTCAACATATATAAATTGATCAATGTAATATACACCATATAAACAAAACAAAGGACTATGATCCTATATAAAAAATCATATGATCCTATCAATAGATGCAGAAAAAGTACGATATTTGATAAGATACAACATCCATTTATGTTTAAAACATTCAATAAAATAAGTATAGATGAAAAATACCTCAACATAATAAAGACCATATATGATAAACTGCAAATATCTTATTAAATGGTAAAAAACTGAAGACTTTTCTTCTAAAGTCAAGAACAAGACAAAGCTGCCCACTCTCTCCACACTTATTCTACATAGTACTGGAAGTCTTAGCCAGAGCAATCAGGCAAGCAAAAGAAATAAAATGCATCCATATTAGGAAAGAAGAAGTAAAGGTATCACATTTGCACATGACATGATCCTGTATATAGAAAATCCCAAAGACTCAACTGAGAAACTACTAGAAACAGTAAATCACTACTGTAAAGTCACAGGTTATACAAAAGTCTACAGCTTTCTTATTCACCAACAATGAAACTTTAGGGAAAAAACTCAAAAAAACCCATTTCTCTTACTATTGTAAAAACACAAACAAAACTGAAGAATAAACTTAACAAAGGATGTGTAGGACCTATATACTAAAAATTACAAAGCATTATTGAAAGAAATTGAAAAAGAAACAATGAAATGGAAAAATATTCCATGTTCCTGGATTGGAAGAGTCAACATAATTAAAATGACCATATTATCCAAAGCAATATACAAATTTAATGCAATCCCTATTAAAATTCTATTATCATTTTTAAAAGAAATAAAACAAAAATCACCAGGTTTGTATGGAACCATAAATACCCCCAAATAGCCAAAGCAATCCTGAGGAAAAAGAACGAATCAACATGCGTTGCCTTTTCTTTTGTTTAATTTGCTAAAAGAATTGACGTGACCAAGGTTAATGTCAAATGAACAAAGAAATATAATCCTCTCTAAGGGAGGCAAGAGTATAATTCGTAAAAATAATGTAAACTACTTCACCTTGAAAAATAAGTATTATTGGCAATAATAATAAGTTATGAGTGAATAAGAAAACCTACAAATTGGCACCTCCATGTGTCAGACACTCAGCAACATTATCCTTTATCCTTAGCTCTGCCAGGTAAGTGGTAGGAAACATTCTCAGAGAGGTTAGTTTGTTAACTAAGGTCACCCACCTAGTTAGGTGGAAAACCAATATTCTAATCCAAGTTTCTTGGCACCTGGTTAAAAGTAAATAAACTCCCTTGTTGTATCAAGAGAAAGCCAGGGCAATGCACAAACATTTATTCCACTAATATATAAAATGCACTCCTGAAGCACTGCATTATTTATAGTTTTGGTCTCCCAATTCTTTATCTGAAGATGCCTTGGCAGCCTCTGACCTAGTTTCTCATCTCTTATCTTCTCCCAACCATGAAACCTGGAATTCCTCATTATTTTTATATAATATCACCTTTTGGGGAGTTCCGTTTTTCTGGCTTTACTATCTTCTGTTTCTTTGAGTAATTCTCTAGGACCTAACCAGAAATCTTGAAATCTCCCTCTCCTACATGGTAAAGTAGGTGCTAGCAAAAACTGAATCCTTGGGTGGTTCATTTCAACAGTGGTTTGATAAAGTCAAGCTACTCTCAGTGACCTCCCATAAATATTCATAGCCAGTCATCTTTATGACTATTTATTATAACTAGAAATTTATTTTCAAGTTGTCATCTGGTAGGCAGTCCTGGTATTTTATTTTAAGGTATAAAAGATCACTTAGTGATATACTCTGATAGTTCCTGAGATCTGTCACCTATCACAGGGGAATAACATTGGCAGTCCACCAACACATTCCGAGGCAAAGCACAATCGAGCAAGGAGGTAAATATTCAGAGAGAGGAAGGTTCATTTTTATAACAAACAACACTGAATCATACATTACAAAGTGTTAATATAATTAGCAGCTTGTTTATCAACTTATCTGGATCATGAAGGTGTGAAGGGGTATTGGCAATGAAGGCTCTCGCTTATCTTTATGATTTAAACTGCCTGTATAATATATGAACAAAAGCAAAGAGGGGCCAGGGTTGAAATGTGAATTGGTTTTGTAGGTCATCTTTAATGAGCTTAAATGTGCTCTTTCTTCCAGCCTCTGGCCTGCCTGTGTGTCAGGCAACCAGACTCAATCTGCTTAGAGTTCACTTTAACTCTGATTTCACATCAAAGTTGCAACTTGACTCTGTAATTATTAAATGTTTTCTTAGATAACAAATATTAAAATTCTTCTGATTGCTAAGCCCATAATTAAAAGATCAAGGAAACATATAATGTTATAGATGCTTTCCCATTGGTAACCATGTGGTAAAAGTAATCATGAATGTAGATACAGCTGTTATTTGATATAAATGGGAACTCTTAAGGAGACTTAGAGACAAGAAAGATAGTTAGCCTGACCAGGTGGTGGCACAATGAATAGAGTGTTGGACTGGGACATGGAGAACAAAGATTCGAAACCCCGAGGTCACCAGCTTGAGCACAAATTCATCTGGTTTGAGCAAGGCTCACCAGCTTGAGCCCAAGGTCACTGGCTTGAGCAAGATGTCACTCACTCTGCTGTAGCCCCCTCCGTCAAGGCACATATGAGAAAGCAATCAATGAACAACTAAGGTGCCGCAATGAAGAATTGATGCTTCTCATGTCTCTCCCTTCCTGTCTGTCTCTATAAGTCCCTCTCTCTGTCTATCTCTGTCCCTGTCACAAAAAGAAAGAAAGAAAGAAAGAAAGAAAGAAAGAAAGAAAGAAAGAAAGAAAGAAAGAAAGAAAGAAAGAAAGAAAGAAAGATAGTTAAAGATAGCTGAGACTGTGATTTCGGTGCCAAAAGAATGAGGAGCAGACCCACATGTGTGCAGGAATTTGGACAGCAGAGAGAAGTCAGCACAAGGTCCGCTGGTTGGATGTCAATAACCAGCAGCAGTGGGCTGTAGCAGAATCCTTATTTTGGGGAGGACCTTAGGCATGCTGTTCAGAGATTCATTATTCTCACCTGTAAAATAAGGATAATAATGCCTGACTTATAAGACTGATGTGAGAATTACAGGAGGTCATGGAGTAAAGTTTTTAGCACTTGATAATTGTGGTTATTATTAACGGTTATTCTACAAACTCCAGGAAAATTGGGTTGTCTGTTTTATTCTCTGTCTTTTCTTTGGTCCAAGAATAATTTCTGGCTCATTGTGGACCCTCGACAAACATTTATTGAAGTGATGATAAAAAAAAAAGATAAATAAATAAGAATGAGGAACTTAAAAAATCAGTGTATTAAAGAGATTGGTGTATTACAAGAAATTAAGAGAATTTTGGTTAGGTAACAGGAAGCACGTATGTAAAAAGGGCAGGGCAGACATGTTTTAAATGCTCTTACATAATTAGCAGAAATAAGTATTTTGAAGAAAAGTAAAGTTTCTGTATTATACTGAGAAATGGTTTCAATATAACATGCTATTAGCCTAGTGAGTGATGTTCAACAATAGAGGTAAGGGACCATTCTCATGAGAGAATGGTAAAAGTTGTAAGGACATATAACAAAGCAGCATTGCACTGAGGTAGATGAAATGCCTGTATGATGTTGTCTGCCACTGATTACAAGTCTGACAATCTATAGGGAGAAAAAGTATAGACTCTTCTCCCAAGAGCTCCAGAGACATAGAATCTCAAACAAGGTTTTCAACCCTATATTTACACCTACATATGCTTTTTTGAAAAAGCATGACATAGTCAAGTCTCATGATGTGTTTGCTTAATTATCATTAGCTACTTTTGGAAAAATAATCAAGATGCTGGCTCTGTATTCTGACCATTTGAAGTGCCATGAACAAATATCCTTTACAATTTGACTATTATAGTCTTTTAAGAAAATGTGTTAGGTCTTAAGGTAATGGGCAGCATTAAACAACTCAAAACCAACATAAAGTGAAATTCTGACATTTTAAACTACTGCAAAAAAAATATGAGATATAAAAGGCATTGATGAAGGTATTCAATTCAATGCTGTATATTTGAAAAGGGTTCTAGGGTAGAAGTTTTCACCAAATTGAGACTTCAATAGGATGGATAATATTAAGTATGATCAAAGTCAAAGTGATATGATAGTCTAAGATATCTACAGACTGCTTTTTGATGGGGTATACATAGAATTACTCAGTGCACTTTAAATATTAAGTTATATAGAGCTTAAGGCAAAGCAAAGCAAAATTACCTTCATTTTGTTGAAGGCAAAATTACCTTCACTAAAGGCTTCAGAAATTACAGTCTAGACAGACTTAGTGAATAAACCAGACAACAGAAGAACCAGTCATTGCAACAGCTCTGCCTACATCCATCTGCATTGCTCAGTGAGGCCATCAAAATGACTAGCTCAGATGGGTAAGTTCCTTTGTGTCTCCAGGTAGAACCTTGGGCTCGTGTACTTGATGTAGAACCACCAAAGGTGGAAATGAAGCCAAAGTAGCATAGCAGCACTTTGAATGGTGATACTATTGGCAATAAGATTGAGGGGCACACATCAACTGGCTTCAGAATTTGTTTGGTGAGTTTTTAATGGGAATTGATCTGCTTACAGAACAACTGGCAATTATCCATTTCATGGTTACCCCAAACTCACTGGAGACCTTCAGTTTATATTTTAATGTAAAAGTGAGCTCTTTCCTAAGTAAGTCATGCTTATCTCAAAGAAAAGGCTAACTCTTTACTTAGAAATATAATATCTTCTATAGGGGCTGAGAGAAATGCAGTCCCCAAGTTTCTATCATTGAAGAGGCATCTTCTTCTTTTTTTTTTTTTTACAGGGACAGAGAGAGGGATAGATAGGGACAGACAGGAACAAAGAGAGGTGAGAAGCATCAATCATTAGTTTTTCATTGCCTTCACAATACCTTAGTTGTCTATTGATTGCTTTCTCACATGTGCCTTGACTGCGGACCTTCAGCAGACCAAGCAACCTCTTGCTGGAGCCAGCGACCTTGTGTCCAAGCTGACGAGCTTTTCCTCAAGCCAGACGGGCCCACACTCAAACTGGTGAGCTCGGAGTCTCGAACCTGGGCTTTCCGCATCCCAATCCAACTCTCTATCCACTGCGCCACCTCCTGGTCAGACGAAGAGGCATATTCTTGAGAATCAGGATGTAGAAGCATTGCCTGGTTTTGCTCACTGTGCACCTGCCTAGTCCGGAGTCCTGCACCTAACAGGTACGTGGTAATGTTGATTTAATCACACTGAAATTCCCGGGAGGAGTAATACCTCTTATCTCCAATAACTATTCTTTGGAAGTTGATTTCCTAAATGAAGCTAAGTTTTGTTCAAAGTTATCTTAGGAAGCCATTTTTAGGAGCAAATGCCAAATTTCATGCTTCTTCTTGACTTTATAAGGTTTATTTTTCTATGAGTTTCCTCATAGAAAAAAGAAGATATGGACACTACTCTTCCCAATCTTTTGATCATGTAACAAAAGATAGGAGAAAGCAAAACAAATAAACAAGCAAGCAAGCAAGCAAACAAACAAATAAATAAAACTCAAAGCAGACCAAAAACCCAGGCAGGGGCCTGTGAGATTGTGTGCCTCTTTTGTTAAATCAGCCCAGCAGCGCCATGCCTGGGGCAGATGGGAACCTCTTTCTGACCAGGCAGGAGCTCTGAGCTTTGCTTTCCTCCTGAGCATCTCGCTGCTCCTCTGGCTGTTACTGACCAGGCTCCCTTGACATCTTCCACCCCATATGTCACCCCTCTTCACTTAGTAAGAAAGAACTTCCATCAAGACTTTAAAACAGGGGTTTCCAAACATTTTACACAGGGGACCAGTTCACTGTCCCTCAGACCGTTGGAGGGTCGGACTATAAAAAATAACTATGAACAAATCCCTATGCACACTGCACATATCTTATTTTAAAGTAAAAAAACAAAATGGGAACAAATACAATATTTAAAATAAAGAACAAGTAAATTTAAATCAACAAACTGACCAGTATTTCAATGGAAACTATGGGTGCGGATGCATCCTGTGCTTCTCTCACTGACCACCAATGAAAGAGGTGCCCCTTCTGGAAGTGTGGCAGGGCTGGATAAATGGCCTCAGGGGGGCTGCATGCGGCCCGCAGGCCATAGTTAGGGGACCCCTCCTTTAAAACATATTGAAAGGGAGACAAAGGACTAATCATCAGTTAATAAGACAACCAGATATTCTTCCAGAAACATGTGTTGATCTAGGAACAACAAAGGATTGTAATTTGGAACATGTGGTCTAATGGCAAAGCACGTGTAAGACCAGAGGAAGAAAAGAGAGGACCTCTCTTAAAAACTTGAGGGATACTATTGTAAATGAAGACTCTATTGGAGGAAACAAAGTTGGAAGTAAAGTGATTTTTCATTGTCTGAGTTCTGGTAGTGTCCCATTGGAGGAGCTGTTACTGGGCCAGGTGGAATCTTTCTTCCTCTCCCTGAGGTAGTAAAGTAGTGTCACTTCCTGTCTGAGAGGCAAGGTACTCTCTTCTTATTAGGCCCAGTAGAGTGCTCTGATTGACAGGTTGCGAGGTAGCATCCTCTCCAGGCTCTGTCCTCTCTGCAGCTGACACCACCTCTCTCAGTGTGGATGGTTATTTGAAGGGCGGAGGGCATGTGCCAGTTGGGTTTCTTTCCCTGTCCCTGACCAGCCTGACGGACAAAGGCTCTACCAGTGGCTATCTCCATTTGCTTCTTCCCACCCTTTGGTGTGTTTAGTTGTTTTTCGAAAAGGAAGAGTTTTAGCAAATTGAAATTTAGTAGAGCTCACTTGTTGATGAACATCTTTTGTCCTTAGAGCAGCACTCTGGATCCTGGGGGTGGGAGGTAGGACTGTGGATGGAGTCCCTGTGTCCTGTTTCCTGAGTTCACTGCTGAAGGAGGGAAAGACTGGACAGTCATCCCTACATTTAACGCAAAAAAGTCAATCATGTGTTATAAATTAAATTTTACAATAAATAAAGAAATTCTTCTATTTGTCTAAAACAGAAATTATAAACAGTTGTGCACTTTTTTCTTTTGTACACTCAATAATCGAACCCCAATTTGCTACTCATCTATGCCTAGATAGCGACCATCACCCAGGCTGTGTTAGGGTGTGCTCTCTTCCTTCCATCACATTCTGGCGCTACCATGCGAGCCAAGGGGAGCGTGTTAAACCTCTTCTTTCGTTAAGACATCAGAGACTCCAGAAATGGCAACTGAACACAGAAAAAGATGCTCCACATCATAGATCATCAGGGAAGTCAAAACAATGAGATAGTGCTATACCCATTAAAATGGCCAAATTCCAGAACACTAACATCACCAAATGCTGATGAGAATGTGAAACAATGGGAACTCTTATTCCTTGCAGGTGGGAGTGCATAGTCGTACAACCACTTTGGAAATCAGTTCACCAGTTTCTTACAAAACTAAACATAAGCCATACACTCCAGCAAACATACTCCTTGGTATTTACCCAAAGGAGATGAAAACTACTTTGCACATGGATATTCGTACCAGTTTTATTCATATTTGTCAAAATCTGGAAGCAACAAAGATGACTTTCAGAATGTGAAGGGATAAATAAGCTATGGTCCACCCAAGCAATGGAATATTATTTATTGTTAAAAAGAAATGAGCCTGACCAGGTGGTGGCGCAGTGGATAGAGTGTCAGCCTGGGATGTGGAAGACCCAGGTTCTAGACCCCGAGCTCGCCAGCTTCAGCACTGGCCCATTTGGCTTGAGCAAAAGCTCGTCAGCTTGGACTCAAGGTCGCTGGCTCCAGCAGGGGGTTGCTCAGTCTGCTGAAGGTCCGCAGTCAAGGCACATGTGAGAAAGCAATCAATGAACAACTAAGTTGTTGCAACAGCAACGAAAAACTAATGATTGATGCTTCTCACCTCTCTCCGTTCCTGTCTGTCAGTCCTATCTATCCCTCTCTCTGACTCTCTCTATGTCCCTGTAAAAAAAAAAAAAAAAAAAAAGAAATGAGCCATCAAGTGATGAAGAATCTTAAATGAATATAACTTAGTGGGTAAAAAGCCAATTTGGAAAGGCTACCCATGATATGATTCCAATTATATGACATTTGGGAAAAGGTTAAGCTATAAAGACAGTGGAAACATTAGTGATTCTCAAAGGTGGAGGAGGGGAGATGAATAGGCAGGACCCAGAACACTTTCAGATCAGTGTAAACACTCTTATAGTATAATATGCGTGTGTCATAGAATGTGCATCACCAAGAGTGAGCTCTGATGTTACCTGTGGACTTTGGGTGATGGTGATGTATCAGTGTAGGTCCATCTTTGGTAACAAATGTACAGTTCTGGTGAGTGATGTTGATAATGGGGAAACTATGCATATGTAGGGGCAGAGTTGTATGGACAATCTCTATTGTCACCTCGATTTTATTGTAACTTATAACGGATCTAAAAAAAAATAAAGTCTTTAAAAAGAAGAAGAAGGTATGAAAAGTAGATCATTTCAAGGAACAGACGTAGAGGATAGAGTCCTAGAAAACTAGCCGATTTCGAACAACCCACCATTTGTTATAGAATTCGGAGCTAGAGGAATCTTTTGATTGAGCCTGTCTCTTAGTATTGAAATTAAATCTCTGTGTCTCTGCCATGAATGGTATCCACAAGAACTTCTGGTCCAGAGGAATCAGTCACCACAGATGTGCCAAGCCCTGGACTATTACCTTAGATTATCTGATACGTTAACAAATTCTCTTACATTACTGACTCTTTATATAAGACCGGTCTATTTCAGCAGGTCTACATTTCGGGGAAGGTGATGGTTGTGGGATGGTCCAATGCTGCATTTATGTGAATTAGTGAGGAAACCGTTCATAATGAGCACCTAAATCACAGCTATGACTGGGGGCACATCCTGTGGGTCCCAGAGAGAACTAGGTAAGAGCAGGGCCTGCTGAGTGGTGGATGGTGTGGTATGGTGTGGGGTGATATGTAGGCTCCCTGCTGTTGAGGTCTTTAGGTAGGAAAACTGAGAGTTAGGGAAAGGCTGGTGAAGGAAAGTTAGAGGAAGCCAAAGCCAAATATGTCCTATTTCAGAAGTTGTTGCAAGATGGCTCTTAGCCAGGACAACCAGAGGAAGTTCATTTCCTTCTTTTGTTTTTCTTCCTTTTACCCAAATAACCGGCAGAAAATAGGGTTACACTACATTATGAGTTGAATAGGCATTGAGGAATTAGTTTGGAGACTTAATCTCCATTTAGGATATTGTTCTCATGGAAAATATGTCCCAACTTCCAAACAACTGACATAAAGATACCACACCTCAGTGCAATGACTTGCTTACCCAGTACTGAATTTTAAAGGCGCTCTTCACTAAATATTAAGCTTTCAAATTTGTGAGAGTTTGTAATTGCGCTCACCCACAGACATCTGACTTCATTAAATAAATATTTGACCCCTTGCCTTTTATGGCGCTAAACTCTGAATATACTGTATATACTGACATTTCTAATTGATTTTAAAAATATAATTTTCCATTGATTTGAGAGAGAAAGAAAGGGGGGTAGAAAAGAGAGTGAGAGAAAGAGAGAGGGCAAGGAAAAGAGAGAAAGAGAAACATCACTAATTGTCCCACCTAGTTGGGCACTAACTGGTTGCTTCTCATATGTGCCCTGACTAGGGATTGAACTGAAACGTTGGTGTGCCAGGATTATACTCTACCCATTGGCCCACCCACCCAAGGCCACAAAGTTTACTTTTAAGAAAAGCTTTTATTTTACTGAAAGCATAAAATATCTGCATTTTGAAAAAGAAATATGAGGAACTTAGAGAGCCAACAAGCGATGTGAATTAACTACTTTATTAGAGATAAAATTATACTTAAACTGAAATATTAATTGCAAACCACAGATTTCTCCTACCATCTCTAAGCAAACTGCAAAAATTGTCATCATTATTCTTTCATTCTTATTTTAAGGTGCTTTATTATTAAATGAGTTAGGTGGCATGGGAGGAAGAACTGACTTTACCCATTAATATAACATGCCAACAGTGCCTGTACTCCTAACTCAAGATGAAATGAGATGATGTATATGAACACAACTTGTATCTTGTAAAGCAGTTTTAAAGCCCACACATCTTTAGGGGACAAACAATTAGACAGCAGAATCGAAGTCATTCTACAGAAGGGACATTTCTTACAGTCTGACATAGGAAATAATTGTTATAATAACTTCTGGCAATAAAATAATTTTTGTCATTGTTTTATTCTGTTTCTGTCTCTGCTTTCATTTTGTTTTATTTCCTTTTGTAATTTTCAGCCTGAAAGTTATTTTCTGTACTCTAAAAGCTAGAGAATTAAACATATATATCTATATCTATGGATATATATATGGGGATATATATATATATATATATATATATATATATATATATATATATATATATATCATAAACCTTAGCCTGAATGCCCTGGAAAATAAAAGTTACAATAGAGCTTATATACCAATACTTTATTGAAGAGTGAATCTCAGGAAAGAAGGCGTGAGACAGAGTAGAGAGAAGCAAGGATGCAGGGTGAGCTGACAGAGAGGGTGTGGTCCTGAGATGCCTGCCCTCCATGAGGAACTGATTACTTGGTACCATGGGGACTTCAGGGAAGAACACAAGATGCTACTGCTTCTCTCAGCAGTCTCTCAGAGGGAGACAGGAAGATGAATCCTTTCACTGTCTGCCATTTCCTATTGATCAAAACTTATTTCTGCAGTTAATATCCTTCAAGCTTCAGTGACACATCAGTGAGCACTGCTAAGCTACTTACTTATATTACAGGTGTAAGGTAAGGCACCCACACAACAAATGCAGTGAAGCTCAGGACCTTGAGTCTCTATGAGAAGTAGCAGCAGCAGTAACCAAGCTCTGTGACTCTAAGCAACACCAAGGCAATTGCATGGGTTGGGGAGATGAAAAAAAAAACATACAGTGTAAAACAAAACATACAAGAAAACCACTTTAGATGTCTACTGTCACTTTAGCCGAGTGCAGTTTTGAGAAGGGAGGACGTTTTTGGGTCTCAAATTGCAGAGAGCTCTGTAAAAGCCAACAGTAATAGATATAATTAGAGGTATAGAGTTAATAAAATTTGACCTGTAACTAACACTTGGGTAGTTGCTAAGAGAGAGAGAGATTTTTCTGCAAAGCAGTATCTCAGCTGTAATACAAAGGAGCCACTTGGTATAGATCAATGTGACAGGGATGAAAATGCAGGAAAGGGGCTAAGCCACTGATGCAGAGAGAGGTCCCAATGAGTGAGGTAAGCCACTGGCAGAGCCCGTTGTGCTTCATCAGGCCTTAGAACCACCATTTGTGGAAATGTCTGCATTTTAATTTGTTGTTATCTATATGCAATGTATGCATTTATTCATGCAACCAGTATTGATTGAGAGCCATTAAAGGCCAGTCTCTAGGTTCTGGCCACATGGAAGTTTCTGCTACTTGGCATTTAGATTCCAGAGGAAGAAGACAGACAATAGCTTGTCAGAAGTGGGATAAGTTTCAAGTAGAAAAATAAACCAGAGCCAAGGGGGACACAGTGTGTGTAGCAGAGAGACGGGTGTGCTCTTTGATATGAGGCAGTCAAGTCTCTGTGATGAGACACCATCTGAACAAAGATCTATAGAAGAAGGAAGAGCCATCTAAGAAGAGGCAACAAAGAATTCAAAAACCCGAGGTGGGAGTGGTATTCTTGAGGAGACATACATTCATATGATGAATACACGCACAGGCACATATTTTTCCAAAGTAAGAAAAAAATTAGTAAACTGCATATAGTTTATTTTATATCTTTACTTACATATTTTCAAGTTTACTATTGTTATAAATATGATGACTAAAGACACTTTTTATGTTATTATTCAGAAAAGATACGTGAAAATTGTAAGATGCATTTACAATTGCAGTCAAGATATTGGCTTCCATGGTTCAATGATAGTAGCCATCCAGATATGATCATCAGGGGCAGGTAGGAAGGACTTGCCCATAGATGGGTGTGACACACAGCTAAGTATATAACAGCTGAGTTCTGAAGGGACAGAACACCAGGCAGGTAGAGTTTAAAGCTGAGTTAGGAGGAAAGAAAAATCCCGCCCCCTGGTTAACAGTTCTAGGCCTGAGGACTTGTTATAGGGATGCTTCCTTTGGCCTAAAGATAATAATTGATAAACTGTTGAATGCTTTAAAAAAGTGAGTAAGAATGCCTTTGGGTCTTTTGTGCATTGCTGTTGCAGTTCACTACTATAGGGCTGCAGACTCATGGTACAACATCCTGGTGGGCGCAAGAGTGAGTGAGACAGAGGGTATCATTAGGAATGGAGAAGCCATTTAACATGCCATATATATATATATATATATATATATATATATATATATATATATATATATAATAATTGTCAATGGATTCTACCATTTTCAGGTATCTTTTCTGATACCTGATCTATCTATCTATCTATCATCTATCTATCTATCTATCTATCTATCTATCTATCTATCTATCTATCTATCTATCTGAGAAACACTCAAAAACATGAGTGCAATGAGCTTTCCAAACATTAACACATGACTGCTTCATGTATTTCCATTGTCTGGAACTGAGAGGTTTGTGAAATTGGTCTTCAGGAAAGTGAGGAGAAGATGGGATGCTAACTGTGGTTAAGGACCCTGGGGACATGTGAAAGTGAGGGAGAACTAATGATTAACAGATACTTTAGTATCATACTGAACCTGCATCTCTCAGCATGAAAATAAATGTCAGTCATGTGAAAATAAGTAATAAGGCAAAAATCCAGATAATGCACGCAGAGGGGAAACACACATGGATAGACCCCATATTGGTGAACTGATGGTGCCAAAGCACCAGTCAGTGCATCAGTATTTGCTTAGAGGTCTAAGCTATTTCTGCAGCTTTATAACTTGACTATAAAAATATATTTGTGACATTTTAAGTCTCAGCCTGAGAGCAAATTTTGATTTTCAGATTCAAACTGATCATTCCAAAACTCACACTTTAAGGGTTTGATGAATCGTTTCCAAGATGTTTATTGCTTGTAAGTCTCTGTGTTATTGCCAAGCTTATAATAACTGCTTTGAATTTTGTTAAGATGGCGAGTGATTAAGCAGTGACATGATTTTAAAACAGAGAAAACAGCAAAGAGATTTAACTGTATTGAGAGAAGAAGAATAGCACATTTTATGTAGTTAGGCTATTTCTAATAATTAAAATACACATTTTCTGGATAGGTGTTTGCATCATGTAACCTAACAGAGCTCCAAAGATATAAAATATCACTATGTTCTTTAGAAGGTCGGGTAACAATTTGTTCTGTGTCAATAGCAATATTGTGCATCTCAAACAGCTTTCAGCTGGGATCTGTTAAGTTCTGTAGAAATATTATATGAACCACCTAACAATGAAGAGATGCTGCCATGGTTGACTATTGACTAGAACATAAGGTTGAGTACTAGATGCTCTTGAAGTTGGCTCAAATTTTTATGACCCGAAGTCAAATGACTCAAAACATGTGGGTACTTCTCAGTCCAAGAGCCTGTTTACACTGTCAAAATCATTGTCAAGTATCTGACTGCCTTCAAAACCTACAGCTATACTCATATGCCCAAAGATTTTAGGATTCTACCTGAAAGTTATAAAAAATCAGCTGTTAAAAATAAAGTATATAAAAGGCAATTTATTGTACAGAATGAGGGACATTTTGGAGCACAAAGATAGGAATGCCTCCAGGCCTCAGGCAAGAATGGGGGACTGACAAGCCAATGGACATATTCTCATTCAGATTTGCTCTGCTTCTTCCCATGCCCATCTTCATTTTTTTTCTCCTATGACCCATTTCTCTTCTCCTTTGTTTACCTGGTATAATGTGGCTATCCTCAACTATCATGTTTATTGTTTTAATTTTTGCCTCCCAAGCTTATAATAACTGCTTTGAATTTCCCCAATTTTTGTCATCACCTTTGTTCCTCTGTATTGGTTATCCATTGCTGTGTAACAAATTACTCTAAAACATAGTGGCTTAAAGCTGGAAACATTTATGATTGCATAGTTTCTGCAGAGGCAGGAATCCAGGTGGGGCTAAGCTGAGTGCTTCCTCCGCGAGCTTTAATGCAAGGCTGCTTTTAGGATGTTGACTGGGACAGCAGTGCCATCGAAAGGCTCACTGAAGGAGGACCTCCTTCTGAATTCACTCACATGGCTGATGGCAGCATTCAGTTCCTTGCAGATTGTTGGGCTCACTGGCTACTAACTTTGTCTCTATCCCTCTGTCATTTTTTCTCTCTTCCCATTCCATAGTCATTGGCAAATGCTTCTCATTGACCCTACTTGGGTCAGGTGCTTACTGTTCCAGTTAATTGTAAAGGAAGTGAAGACTCATGGCATGTATGGTGGGGGTACAGGATATTTTCCTGAGAACCTAGAGGTCACTTGGTATTGATATGGAATTAGTAAAAGTCAGTTCTTCTGGCAATGAGTCAAAGGTATGCCTTTATCATGGGATATGGGGCAATGGTTTGGGCTAAGTTAAAACAACTCAAGTCAGGTCTGTGCATGGAAAAAGAAGCTTTATTTTATATTCCTGTTATCTTTTCTCTGTTTTTAATTATAATTATATCCACAAATTAATTTGTGTAAGCTTTCACTGTAGGAATGGGAATACTTAAGTTTTTCTGCAAAAATAGCATATTAGGATCTCAGCCTACAATATTTTCACAGGCAACTTAGTATTTTTCATAATTTTATATTGTCCTGTGTGGCTGTGTTGTGACAATTTAGGAGCAGTAAAATATTAGGGGTAAGCTGGACCATACATTATGAATTCTTATTTTAGCTGCTTGCTAATGTCTCCCCCTCCCCTCAAATCAATAACCACCTGACATTTCATTGTTTGATATCATACTCAAAGTAATTTTATTTTAGAAAAACTGAAATAGCTGTTCAGTTTTTCTCAGTTATTATTATTTGTACTGCTAAGAATGATAAATTGGTGGGATAAAGTTTAGTGTGTACAGGTGGAGTCTTAAAGAACAGTAATATTTGCTGTAAACAGATTAATCAAAGAGCCTAACATAGAGGTCACTAGGTAATCTCTCTACAGCCTACTTTTAGGTTCCAATTGAGATTGTCCTGGTTCAAGGAAGCAGTGAGAATAGGAAGTCAAGAAGAGAGTAAAGAAAGGGCTGATCATTTTGCCTATTCACAAATATGGAAAACTCTCCAAGGGCTCAGTACCAGGCAAAATTAATGTGAAAGTTATAAAAATTTTGAGAGATGGAACCAATATTCTGAAGACACAGATTAAAAGCATAGTTTTGAAATGAAAGGAAATGAGAACATTTCTACTTTGGTTTCTCATTAAGCTACAGGACAACAAAACCTTCATGAAGAGCAAGTGGTCATAAAGAATTATCCAGAAGAGATAAAACAATGGATGCCTAAACTTCCCTCCAAGACAAGTTGGGGTTTGAGGCACCAGACCTAGAAGTTCTAGGACACGGTTCGGCAACCTATGGCTCGTGAGCCAGATGTGGCTCTTTTGATGGCTGCATCTGGCTCGCAGACAAATCTTTAATTAAAAAAAAAAAAACGTTAAAAATATAAAACATTCCCATGTATTACAATCCGTTTATTTCCTACCGTTCATGTTCATGGTTGCAGGTGCTGGAGCCAATCACAGCTGTCCTCCAGGACAACACCAAATTTTTATTGGATAATGCGTAACGTACAGGGGTCATTGTGAGGTCAGGAAGTAAAGTTCCCTCCTTTTAATCAAGTAGTCAGCTAGCTAATTGCAGAAACCCTTTTGACAAAGAAGATGGCTAAAAGAAAAACAGATGAAGAGTATCATACTTTTCAGCAGGAATGAACAGAGGAAATAAAACAAAATTTACCTCTTTGTGAAGAGAGCAGGTTCTACAGTGTGTCTAATATGCATTGATAAAACGGTCAAATATAAAGCAGCACTTCGACACACGCCATATTACATTCACAACAAAATATCCAGTGGGGGACAGCAGGAAGAAAGCATGTCAAGAGCTACTCTGCAGAGTGCAAGATAGTCAGCAGCAACTCTGTGTTTGGACCCAACAAGGAGACTGGAATTTGGCTAGCTTTGCTGGTGCTTTGTGGGAAATGAAAAGCCATTCACAGATGACACACTACGTGAGGAAAGTTGTGCTGTTTTGCCTATGAAAGAGACAACAATAGAGGAGGATTTATTCAAGTCTTTCACTGAGTTTGCTAAAGAAAAAAATCTACCGATGGATAATCTTATTTCGGTGTGTACTAATGGTGCTCCGTGCATGGTGGGGAAAAACAGAGGATTCGTAGTGCTTCTTCGTGAACATGAAAAAAGACCCATTCTAAGTTTTCACTGCATTCTACATCAGGAGGCACTTTGTGCTCAGATGTGTGGTGAGCAGCTTGGTGAGGTGATGTTGCTGGTCATTTGGGTGGTCAACTTCATTTTTGCCCGAGCTTTAAATGATCTCCAGTTTAAAACACTTCTGGATAAAGTTGGGAATAATTATCCTGGTCTTGCTCTGCACAGCAATGTGCGTTGGTTGTCAAGAGGGAAGGTGCTCAGCCATTTCGCGGCTTGTCTGAGCGAAATCCAGACTTTTCTTGAAATGAAAAACGTCGAGCATCCTGAGTTAGGTAACACTGAGTGGCTCCTGAAGTTCTACTATTTCACGGACATGATTGAACAGCTAAACCAGCTCAGTGTGAAAATGTAAGGCGTTAGAAATACAGTCATATCCCTTCAACAAGCAGTGTTTGCATTTGGAAGCAAGCTGGAACTCCTCATCGCCAACATTGAAACAGTTCGTTTACTACACGTTGAAAAACTAGCAGAGTTTAAAGATGTATGCACAGCAAGTGACCTTGCTCAACATCTTGATCTCCAGCAGCTAGCTGGCTTCACATCTAATCTCCTGCAGTCATTCAAAGCATGCTTTGGAGAATTTCATGAGTGCACTCATCTTTTTAAATTCATCACCCATCCACACGCATGTGCATTGGACTGCACCAAGCTGAGTTACATCCCCAGTGCCTCCTTCAGATATTTTGAGCTACAAGCTGTTGACCTGAAGGCCTCAGACATGTGGGTGAATGAGTTTAAGTCACTGAATGAAGATTTGGAAATACTTGCACGATCAGCAAGCAGAGTTGGCAAGCAAACAGAAGTGGAGAGAAATGAAAAAACTTCAACCCACGACAAGCTGATTGTCAAAACTTGGAACGTGCTTCCCATCACATACCACACACTGCAGCATGTAAGTATTGCTGTATTGACAATGTTTGGATCTATGTATGCATGTGAGAAGTCTTTCTCACATATAAAGAACGTTAAGACTAACCTACAATCACATTTAATGAATGGAAGTCTCAATGCCTGCATGAAGCTAAACCTCACCATTTATCAACCAGACTACAAAGCCATCAGCAAAACCATGGAGCACCAGAAGTCGCATTAATGTTAAGAAGTACTTTATTCATCATTGGTTAACAACAGCATAATAACGTTATTAAAAAGAATTCAGAGGGAGCAAGATGGCAATGGAGTAGGCGGATGTACCAACTTCCAACTCCCAGAACCAAAGTGGATTATAACTCAATTTTAAGAACCATCATCTGGATAAACCAACTTTGAACTAAACTAAGTGGACTCTTCAACCAAGGAACACAGAAGAAGCCACATTGAGACTGGTAGGAATAGCAAAAAGGTGAAGAGGGCTGCCCAGCTCCCCTGAGCAAACAGCAGCCCGGAGAGACCCGCGTGGTGGGAGGAGAGTTTGCCGGAGAGGGAGGGACCTGGGTCCCAAGAACCAAGCCCCAGCCCGTAGTCCCAGGCCTAGAAGAGGCGTTTGGACAGTATTAAGCTGTGAAACAAGTGAGGATACTGTTTGTGAGAAAGAGAAAGTTCTCTCAGTCCCAAGATCCTTTTTAAGTGGACAGCGCAGAAAACCTCTCTCACAACCACGCACCCGGGGCTCCTGGGAATGGGGACTGAGGAGAGGACCAGAACAGAGGGAAGAGAGTGTGGACTGAAGGCACAGGGACAAACACTCTGAGGGATAGCCACCCTAACCCCTGGGCTAAGTCACTTCCCTAATCAAAAATGAATATTTCCCCTGAAACTAGCAATACCAGCAAAGGGAGATAGGACACTAACTAGCCAAACAAGCTCTCCCGTGGCAATTAGAGCAGAACTGTTTAGAGGGAGGGAGCTCCCAGGACTACAGTATAGAGACATAGGGCCCTTCTCACTCTGCTGAGAATTGCTGAAAGGAAGGGGGCGGCAGGACGCTGAAACTCGGTTCTGTCCGCAGGGGTGGAGGCCCAGCCGGTGTGAGCTCGGTCTAGCCCAGCAGGGGAAGAGGGGACGTATGAAAGCGGTCTGGCAGCTGCAGGCCTGCCTGTATCCCCTCCGGCGGGGGTAAAGCGGGAGCCCAGGAATGGGCAGAGATCTTCTCTGTGACCCTGCACAAGCCAGCCCTGACTAAGGGGACGGGGCTATAACCAGGAACAGGCGGGGGCTCGCGGCTGAGCTCACGCCACCAGCCCAACCCGACCGGAAAAACTGCAGTGTGCATTCCTGCATGCGTGAGTTGGATCCGAACACGGGGGCAGGGTAGAGCCCGGGACGAATGGAAGTTCACAGCTGAGCGCACGCCAGCAGCTACGCCTAAACCGTTAAACCACGGTTTGCGACCCTGTGCAGAAGGGCCCAGGCCTCGAGGGCGGGGCTAAAGCTCTGGACGGGCAAAGGCTCATAGCTGAGAGCACGTCAAAAGCCCCGCCCAACCCACAAAACTGTGGCAAGCAGGTTCTGACTGCGAGTGCTGGGCAGAAGCCGAGAAACAGGCTGGATCCACAGCTGAGAAAAAGGTGCTACTTCTACCCTTGGTGATGAGGCTAGTGACTTGAGTGACAGCCCCTCCCGGAGGAGAGGCAGAAATCACAGCAACAAGCGCAGTGGGTCGGTGCTGGCAATGCCCATACCCAACCGCCCTAGGCGGTGGAAGAGGGGGTGGCGGGCCTGCAGAAAGACCACACCTAGAGAACACAAAGGCAACACCTACTGGACTCCAGTGGCCACAACTTGCTCATACACAGAAAAAATGGGCAGGCAGAGGAATGCAAACCAAATGAATCAAGAGAAATCCCCAGAGAAGGACCTGAATGAACCAGATATAACCAGATTACCAGAAGCAGAATTTAGAATAATGATAGGATGTTCAAAGAAATTAGAGCAACAATGGATAGTCACTATGAACACCTAAATAAAGAGATAACAAGTATAAAAAACGAAATTGAAATAATAAAAAAGAATCAGACAGAAATGAGAAATACAGTATCAGAACTGAAGACCACAATGGAAGGAATTAAAGCAGGATGAATTATGCTGAGGAACAAATCAGTGAGTTAGAGGACACAATTAACAAAGGCACAGAAGCAGAGAAGAAAAAGGAAAAGAGACTCAAAAAATGCAAGGAAACTCTAAGGGAGCTCTGTGACAACCTGAAGAGAAACAACATTCGCATCATAGGGGTTCCTGAAGAAGAGAAGAGAGAACAAGAAATAAAAACTTTGTTCAATCAAATCATAGCAAAAAACTTCCCTAAATTAAGGCTGGGAAACGTTCCATACATTCAAGAAGCACACTGAACTAATTTAAGAGAAACCCAAAAAAATCTACACCAAGACACATCATAGTTAAAATACCAAAGCTAATGGATAAAGACAAAATTTTAAAAGCTGCTAGAGAAAAAAAGACTATCACCTACAAAGGAGCCCCCATGAGGACGACATCGGATTTCTCAACAGAAACACTTGAGGCCAGAAGAGAATGACAAGATATAATCAAAGTAATGCAGAACTAGAACCTACAACCAAGACTACTCTATCCAGCAAGGCTAACATTTAAAATTGAAGGAGAAATAAAGAGCTTCTCAGACAAAGAAAGCCTCAAGGAATTCATTAAAACCAAACCAATTCTGCAAGAGATACTAAGGTGCCTGTTGTGAACAGTTCAAAGGGAGGAAAGAATATAGCAAAAGAAGAATACAGCTTTAAAGAACAAAATGGCAATAAACAACTACAAATCAATAATAACCTTAAATGTAAATGGATTAAACGACCCGATCAAAAGACAGAGCGTAGCTGCGTGGATAAAGAAACAGGACCCATACATATGCTGTTTACAAGAGACACACCTTAAAACAAAAGATGCACATAGACTGAAGGTAAAAGGATGGAAAAAAATATTTCATGCAAAAGGAAATGAAAAAAAGCCAGGGTAGCAGTAGTTATATCTGACAAAATGGACTTTAAAACAAAGGCTATAGTAAGAGATAAAGAAGGACACTGCATAATGATAAAGGGAACAATTCAACAGGAAGATATAACTATTATAAATATCTAAGCACCAAATATAGGAGCCCTGACATATATAAAGCAGACTTTGATGTATATAAAGGGCAAGATTAACAGCAATACTATCATAGTAGGAGATTTCAATACCCCACTAACAACACCGGATAGTTCCTCAAGAAAGAAAATTAATAAAGAAACAGAAGACATAAAGGATACACTAGATCAACTTGATTTAATACATATCTTCAGAACTTTTCACCCTAAAGCAGTAGAATATACATTCTTCTCAAGCACTCATGGTACGTTTTCTAGGATAGACCACATGTTAGGACACAGAAACTGTCTCAATAAATTTAAGAAGATTAAAATCATATCAAGCATTTTCTCTGATCACAATGCCATGAAACTAGAAATTAACCACAAAAAAAATATGGAAAAATACTCAAACACTTGGAAACTAAATAGCATGATATTAAATAATGAATGGATTAACAATGAGATCAAAGAAGAAATAAAAAAGTTTCTAAAAACAAGTGATAATGAGCATACATCAACTCAAAATTTATGGGACACAGCAAAAGCAGTACTGAGAGGGAATTTCATTGCACTACAGGCATATCATAAGAAGCTAGAAAAAGCTCAAATAAGCAACCTGACCCTGCATCTAAAAGAACTAGAAAAACAACAGCAAATAATACCCAGGACCAGTAGAAGGAAGGAAATGATAAAGATCAGAGCAGAAATAAATGACATAGAGGCTAAGAAAACAATACAGAGGATCAATGAAACCAGAAGCTGGTTCTTTGAAAAGGTAAACAAGATTGAAGAACCTTTAACTAGACTCACCAAGAAAAAAATAGAGAGGACTCAAATAAATAAAATTATAAAAGATAGTGGAGAAATAAAACTGACACAATAGAAATGCAAAGCATTGTAAAAAAACTAATATGAAGAACTCTATGCCAATAAATTAGACAACCTAGGTGAAATAATCAAATTTCTTGAATCATATAATCTTCCAAAAATCAATCATGAAGAATCAGAACACCTGAACGGACCAATTACCACAAATGAGATCGAAACAGTTATCAAAAAACTCCCAAAAAAGAAAAGTCCTGGGCCTGATGGCTTCACAAGTGAATTCTATCAAAAATTCAAAGAAGAACTAAATCCTATCCTCCTCAAGCTATTTCAAAAAATTGAAGAGGAAGGAAGACTTCCAAACTCCTTTTATGAGGTGAGCATAATTCTGATCCCAAAACCGGGCAAAGACAACACAAAGAAAGAAAAATATAGGCTTATATCCCTGATGAATTTAGACGCTAAAATTCTCAACAAAATATTAGACAACCGGATCCAGCAATATATGAAAAAAATCATACACCATGATCAAGTGGGATTTATTCTGGAGAAGCAAGGCCGGTTCAATATTTGCAAATCAATCAATGTGATTCATCACATAAACAAAAGGAATGACAAAAATCACATGATAATTTCAATAGATGCAGGAAAGGCATTTGATAAAATCCAGCACCCATTCATACTCAAAACTCTCAGGAAAGTGGGAATACAGGGAACATTCCTTAACATGATAAAGGCCATCTACGACAAACCCACAGGAAACATCATACTAAATGGACAAAAATTAAAAGCAATCCCCTTAAGATCAGCAACCAGGCAGGAGTGCCCCCTTTTACCACTTTTATTCAACATAGTTCTAGAAGTCCTAACTATAGCAATCAGACAAGAAGAAGAAATAAAAGGCATCCAAATTGGAAAAGAAAAAGTAAAACTGTCATTATTTGCAGATGATATGATATTGTATATAGAAAACCCTAAAGTCTCAATCTAAAAACTACTAGACCTTATAAATGAATTCAGGAATGTGGCAGGATATAAAATTAACACTCAGAAATCAGAGGCATTTCTATGTACCAACAATGAACTGTCAGCAAAAGAAATTAAGGAAACAATCTCCTTCACTATTGCAGCCAAAAAAATAAAGTACCTAGTTGTAAATTTAACCAAGGAGGTTAAGGACTTGTACTTGGAAAATTATAAAACATTAAGAAAAGAAACCAAGGAAGATACAAACAAGTGGAAGCATATACCATGCTCATGGTTAGGAAGAATAAACATCATTAAAATGTCTATATTACCCAAAGCAATTTATAAATTCAATGCAATACCAATTAAAATACTAATGACATACTTCAATGATATAGAACACATATTCCAAAAATATATATGAAACCAAAAAGGAACACGAATACTCTTAGCAATCTTAAAAAGAAAAAAGAAAGCAGGAGGTATCACTCTTCCGGATATCAAGGTTTACTACAACGCCATTATACTCAAGACAGCCTGGTACTGGCATAAGAACAGGCACATAGATCAATGGAACAGTACAGAGAACCCAGAAATAAACTCACAGCTTTATGGACAACCGATATTTAACAAAGGAGGAAAGAACATACAATGGAGTAAAGACAGCCTCTTTAACAAATGGTGTTGGGAAAATTGGACATCTACCTGCAAAAAAATGAAACTAGACCATCAACTTACACCATTCCCAAAAACAAACTCAAAATGGATAAAAGACTTAAACGTAAGCCGTGAAACCATAAGCATCTTAGAAGAAAACATAGGCAGCAAGCTCTGTGACATCTGTAGCAGCAATATATTTGCCGATTTATCTCCATGGGCAAATGAAATAAAAGGCAAGAAAAACAAATGGGACTATATCAAACTAAAAAGTTTTTGTACAGCTAGAGACAATAAGAACAGAATATAAAGACAAACCACACAATGGGAGAATATATTCGACAGCACGTCTGATAAGGAGTTAATAACCAAAATTTATAAAGAACTTATAAAACTCAACACCAGGAAGACAAACAGTCCAATCAAAAAATGGGCAAAAGAAATGAATAAAAATTTCTCCAACGAGGACATACAGATGACCAATAGGCATATGAAAAAATGCTCAACATCAGTAATCATTAGAGAAATGCAAATTAAAACCACAATGAGATATCACTTCACCCCAGTCAGTATGGCACTCTTCAGCAAAACAACACAGACTAAGTGCTGGCGAGGATGTGGAGAAAAGGGAACCCTCCTGCACTGCTGGTGGGAATGCAGACTGGTACAGCCACTGTGGAAAACGGTTTGGAGATTCCTCAAAAAATTAAAAGTTGAACTGCCTTTTGACCCAGCCTTCCCATTTATAGGAATATTCCCTAAGAACACCATAGCACTGTTCGAAAAGAAGAAATGCGCCCCCATGTTCGTGGCAGCATTGTTCACAATAGTGAAGATCTGGAAACAGCCCAAGTGTCCGTCAGAGGACAAGTGGATTAAAAAGCTATGGTACATATATACTATGGAATACTAATCAGCCAGAAGTAATGATGACATCGGATCATTTACAACAAAATGGATGGACCTTGATAACATTATATGGAGTGAAATAAGTAAATCAGAAAAAAAAAAAACTGAGAACAGCATGATTTCATACATAGGTGGGACATAAAAGTGAGACTATGAGACATGGACAAGAGAGTGGTGGTTATGGGGTGGGGGGAAGGAGGGGAGGTCGGGATAGGGAGGAGGGGGGGGCATAGAGAAAACCAGATAGAAAGTGACAGAGAACAATTTGACTTTGTGTGATGGATACGCAACACAATTGAATGATAAGATAACCTGGAGATGTTTTCATTGTACATATGTACCCTGATTTATTGGTGTCACCCCATTAAAATTAATAATAATAATAATAAAATAAATTAAAAAAGAATTCAGAGACTTATTGTACTTTAAAAGTGTTGGTCTTACATAAAATAAACACATTTACTTGTATTTAGTGTTAAACATATTGTATGGCTCTCACGGAATTACATTTTTAAATATGTGGCATTCATGGCTCTCTCAGCCAAAAAGGTTTCTGACCTCTATTCTAGGATGTCAGGTCTTATTTGGAGGGATA
Organism: Rhynchonycteris naso; assembly: GCA_037038555.1. NCBI lineage: Eukaryota > Metazoa > Chordata > Mammalia > Chiroptera > Emballonuridae > Rhynchonycteris > Rhynchonycteris naso. The sequence goes on along the minus strand of CM072998.1, from coordinate 110,087,526 downwards.
CGGAATTAGTCTGCAAGGTTTAGAGCGTGAGGTGTTAGGGTTCCAGTTAAAGCTAAGAAAACCTTTCCAGAGGCCAGCTAGATGGCTGGACAGTAGGGCAGACTCCAGGAACATTGGCTCAAGTGGAACACAGGGAAGGAGCCTCATCTGAGGGACTCTATGCTCATGCTTCCAAACCACACACTGGATTGTAAGAAGCCTGTTGGGCTCTGAGCTGGTTCAGAGAAGGACTGAAAATAGGGTAAAATGACAAGGAAGGAGTAGAAGAGATTTAAAAAGTATGACCACGAAATTGTGACTAACTTTATTTTAAAATACAGCAAAAAGTCAGGTCTTGCTATGCCATTAACTAGCTGTGGCTTTTGACAAATTAGCTTATTCTTTCTGACCCTTACTTCTCTTATCTGTAAAATGGAGATCGATTTCAGTAAAAAAAAATCAGATCAGGTGGAAAATCTTAATCAATAATATGCATTATGCCTCAGTTTACTTTTATTTTTTATAAGCACAGAAAAGTACATTTACTACCCAATATTTTAGTGCAAGGTTAAGGCATTTTTCTGAATAAGGTTGGAGTCCCTCTTGTTTCTTGGAAAAGCAACACCCATACTGAATTAATGATCTCTTATTTTTGTTTTTAAATAGACCAAAATCTTAAACTTCAGTTTAAGTACACAATTATTTTAGCTCTTTATTCTCATTCTCATTATCCCAGTCTTTTTTTTTTTTCTTTACTTTTGTCAGGCCTGTGACAAAGTTGATTACAGGTTTATTTGGTTTTTTAAATTTTAATTTACTTACCTTTAAATTGTGTCCTTTTAGATCATTTAGCTTAGTTTTTATATAAAAATAATAGCTTTCTTTCTTTTTCACTGCCTTCATTGGCACATTCCTATTTCATTAGATTACCTAGTTATAATTTCAACTGTTTTATGAGCTGATACAACTGGTGTTTGGCAAGCAAAAACTCAAATGGTGGGGGCAGAAGCCAGTGGGCATACAGAAAGAAGAGTAGCCTCCCTGATGCCTATGGATATTTGTAGGCTTATGGAGAGAAGGAAGGACATCAGTTATTTGGGTCAAGTCTGTTAAATGAAGATGTGTTAAGAGTGCTTCTAATGAGCCACCTCATAAAATGAAGCGTATGAATGAAAGGAAAAGTGTGTGCTGCAGTGTTGTCAAATGGCTTCCGCTCAGTGGAAATTGGTTTTCTTCCTTTTATTTAAAAACTTCCTTAACACAGTGCCTTAAAGAATGATTATCCTTGTACAAGAAAGCCAATTTAAGGATTAGATACTCAAGACTGTGATTACAAATCTCTATTTCTTTGTGCCTCCTACTCTATTGTCTTAAGCATATCAGTTTGTCTCACGTTTCTGAACTGTCTTTCCTCCCCATACTCCAGGACCATCTTGGTCAAGCTTGATAACCATAACTTTGGAAATACATAATTTTTTGTTCAAACTAAGTTTGTGGAACACTAATATCAGGTTTCCAGAGCAAATTTCTGGGGACGTTGCTCTTTAAAGCCCATATGAAGGTTCATGAGTGTTTGTTTCAGGACTCTAGGAAATTTATAGCTGCTTTGTAAGAAAAAGAAATAATTCACTTAGATCCCCAGTGCAAACTGCATTCTTATATCATTTGTATGGGTCCAGCTGGGGTGAGTTTGAAACCTGGGAGGATGAGGTCATAAAATGAATTCTACGGTTTTCCATGCAACTCTGACTCTAGAATCCATAAGGTAGCACATACCACTTGCAAAATTGGTGTTATTTAAAACATATAGTAAAAACATTCGATAGTTCTATAAAGAATGTAGTTTCTAAGTAAGAAAACAGAATTTTCTGCTTTCTTAACTTCAAGTAATCATTACTTATTCAAGTAATGATAACTTCACCTAGTAAACAGACTTTTTTGTAATACCTTATGTCTACCCTATTGAATTAGAAACATGAAGTGCAAAATTACAATGTTTTGGGTCATAAAAACTGCCAGGTAAACCATCATTCTAATATCCTTGAGCGGAATTGGCAAAAATGATCTTTGTACTACAGGTATCCCTCTGTGAACTCCAGATACCAGAGAAAGCCCCAGTCTCATTTGTAACAAAACAAATAGTTAAACAATCTGAAGCATGTCTAGGTTTAGATGACTTAAAATTATTAGATGGTTAGTACTTCTAGTATCAATTTACTATCCTAAAATAGGGGTTCTTTTATTTCAAAAGATTATTTTAAAATTACTCCTTGACACTGAGAAATTTGTGTTTTTTGAATATTTAGCTTTTAAGTGATAGTTTATTTCTTTTTAAAAATTTTTAATGAAGTAAAATAAGATGTTAGTAAGGGCTAACTGAGATTTTTCTTTCTACAGATGGGTTGACATTAGTAATAGTTTTCTTGTTCAAATATATGTTGAAACTTTCTCTTTTTGGTATTGTTAACATTGAATTGTTATATAAAACTTAAAGATAGAGTAAGCAAAGATCCTATGATCCTAGGTTTAAATCTGTTCACCTTCATCCTGTCTAGCATTCATTATGGATTTTTTATTTTTAAATACAGTGTTACCTTGAGATACGAACAGACTTTTTTTTTTTTTAAGATACGAGCTGTGACTCGGTCCGTATTTTTGCTCAAGATCTGAGCAAAATTCCTAGATATGAGTTGTGATTCGGGTAGCTGCCGCTAGTTGGTGCATTGGTGCATGGGTGACTGACTTACGAGCTCCGTTACAGAATGAATTAAATTTGTATCTCAAGGTACCACTCTATAGCATAATTATTAATAGCTGTATTGGAATAAACCTGGATAGCTTTGATAGACCCTCACTTTGTTTTCTAGCTGGTGTCATCTTGTAGTGTGTGAGATATCTATGCAGTAAACAGAATTCTCACTTAAACACATGGCTAAATTGGGAATGTTATCCATGTTTTTCCTAGCCCTTTTTAGATGCACTCAATTAAATCCTCCATTTTACAAACAACAATCAGAATACTTACTGATAAAATGATGTGTACTTACACAAGGGAAATTACCTGAATGGTTGTGGAAGAACAAGTTGCGTGTGGCCTGTGCAATGCCCGATGAGATGCCTCAAGACATGAGTCTTCCAGATGGTAGAGTCAGTTAAGTTGGAAACATGGGAAATTATTAATTAGGTGTATGTAAAAAGTGTGTGGAAAACAGAGGCTGAAAAGTTCTGCTGTAGAGTATATAAATAGCAATGCAAACACCCTTGCTTTGGTGGTTTTGTCAAAAATTTGAAGGTATAGTCCTATAACTACTTCTTATTATTGGTAATACTCCCCCCCCCCCCGTAAACCTTTTTGAAAACATAGAGCTGAAAGAAAAATGAAAGCGCATGTTTTTCATTTTCCTTTAATTTTGGAAAATTAATTTTCATTATTTGTCAAACATTTTTGCCACTGAATATTTATTTTTGTTTGAATGTTGAGATTTCTATTTCTAGTTTTTATATATCCTAGATTTTTATTGTATTTTATCTCTTTTTTATTTCCCAGTAGTTTCTGGAAAAATATTCTCTTTATGATTTATAAATTATTTTTCTTCATTATATTTATATGACTACTGAACTCATTCACAGTATTCTTTATTTCAACTATTATTTTGGTCACATTTAATGTTTTTGTAATGGGGAACAAATATGTTTTATTACTTATATTAGTCTGACTAGCTATAGCAAAGAACTAAAATAAGAATATACCAAAAGAGTCTGTAACAAATCAAAATATACTGGTTGACTGGTCAAAAGTGCACCATGACTTTACGGACACACTGTATAATCAGTCCTATACTTTTACCTCTGGCCAAGTTCTTGTTACAGTTGAATGGCCTATTCTCCTTTGGCTGACATACATCAAGAGATGACATCAGAGCAAGAAGAATGAACATAAATGGAAACTACAAAACTCCACCTTAGCCACCTCCTTTCACTCCTACCACTCTGAGGCTTACAAATTTGATCCTCAGAGGAGGCCAGGAAAACAACCTGATCTTAGGAATGTGTAGGTCTGTGATGGTGAACCTATGATATGCGTGTCAGCACTGACACGCGTAGCCATTTTTGATGACACGCGGCCGCATACCAGAGAAGTATGGGGCCGCATGCCGAGAAGGATGTTTCATCCCCGGCCCCTGCATTGCCAGGTGCAGTAGCCAAGGATAAAACATTTGCTGTAGTGTAGACACTCTGTGCTGGAGGTCTGTAGGCCAAAACAACACAACTCCAGAACAGAGCATCTAGTTCTGGGGCTTCTGGTTAGGCCGTTTTTCTCAAGGTGACACACCACCAAGTTATGCTCGTTATTTTGGCGAATTTTGACACACCAAGCTAAAAAGATTGCTCATCACTGGTGTAGGCACTAGTTTCAGAGAACAGTAACTTTAGTTTCTGAGTTACTTGCTAGCTTCAGTTCCAGTTACAAGGCCAAGACAACTGTGGAAGACCAGCAGCCATAAAGATAAAAGCTTTCATTTGTCATGAGAAGCTGCACTTCTGCCCTCTCTCTAAAAGTTCTTCCTGTCTTGAACTCCCATGATCCCCCTATATAATCTGGCCAAGGCATCTAAGCTGTTAAGGTGGATTTTTGAGGACAAGAGTCCCCCATCTTTTTAGGTGGCTGGCACTTGAATCAACTTTCTTTCTCACCAGCACTGGTCTCACATGTTTGGTTTTTGTGGAGGCAGGCATCCAGATATGTGGGTCATTTCTCAGGTGTCATTTTCTCTTGTTTATATTATTTTCTGTGGGTATAAAGGATGTGAAGGATGTACAGTTATTTTCCAGGAAATTGTATACTTAGAATAAAGCATATTTCAAGAAATACACATAGGTCTAATTTAGTACTTTAATTGCTAATTCTTGATTCACATTCTTTTTATCTATTATTCCCCTAATACTTCAGAATTGAGTAGAATAATTTTTTTGCTATATGCAATGGGTTGAATCCTGCCTCCCAAAAAAAGATGCATATGAGTCATAGTCCTCACTGTCTGTGAATATGGCCTTATTTAGAAATAGAATCTTTTTACATGCAATAAAGTTAAAATTATATCAGGTTAGAGTAGAACCTAAATCAATGACTGGTTTCTCTTCTTTTCTTTTTTTTACAGGGACAGAGAGAAAGTCAGAGAGAGGGATAGATAGGAATAGATAGACAGGAGGGGAGAGAGGTGAGAAGCATCAATCATTAGTTTTTCGTTGCTGTCGCAACACCTTAGTTGTTCATTGACTGCTTTCTCACATGTGCCTTGACTGTGGGCCTTCAGCAGACCGAGCAACCCCTTGCTGGAGCCAGCGACCTTGGGTCCAAGCCGGCGAGCTTTTGCTCAAGCCAGATGGACCCACGCTCAAGCTGGCAAGCTCAGGGTCTCGAACCTGGGTCTTCCGCATCTCAGTCCGACGCTCTATCCACTGCACCACCGCCTGGTCAGGTAATGACTGGTTTCTTTACAAGAGGAAGATTTGGATACAGAGACACAGAGACGACACAGAAAAGACAGAAGGGAAGAAGTCTGTGTGAAGGTAGAGGCAGGGAATGAAGTGATATCATCCATCACATACAAATGATTGCCTCATTTGTATGAGGCCAAAGACTGCCAAGGATTGATGGAAGTCACCAGAAACTAAGAAGAGGCAAGAAAAAAATTCTTCCCTAAAACCTTTAGTGGGATTTTAATCCTGTCAATATGTTAATTTAAATTCTAGCTTTCAAAACTCTGACAGAATAAATATTAGTTATTTTAAGCCACCAAATTTGTGGTAATTTGTTATGGCAGCCCTAGAAAACTGGTACACTATGGGAGGAGTTTTTAATAGTCAGAAACCCTTTCAAGCCATACAGAGTTCTTGAGTTTTAGCAACTTTGCACATAAGAATCCTCTCTCAGGCTTTGTTTGTTTCTCTATGAAAAGGAGCCTCATTAACTGATCAAAATACAGGCTTTGGTTTACATTAGATAAAGTTTCTTCACTGCCCCCTTTTTCTTTTAGATTAATGGTTGTTTTGATTTTATTCTACTTTTAAGTATCTTCTTGCTTTAAAACTTTACTAACATTGTATCTAAAAGAAGAAGTAGAAAATTTTGAGCTCTATGGACAGAATGTGGGCAGTAGCCTGGCGTCTGTTTCATGTTGGTGCCCACAGCACCCAGCACAGTGCCTTTCACATGTGAGATAGCAACATACAATTTTTTAATTGAATTTAAAGTCAGTAGAGTGTCTTTATATTCATAAGAGAATAAAACTACATGAATATCTTTTTCTAAGTATAGGGATATAATTTTCCTCTTTCACATTTAACTCTATGATAAGAATTTGTGTTCTTCAAAATGTGTACCAACTAGCTTGTGACAATCTGCAAATAAGATGAGATGCATGTTTATTTTTGCTGCAGTGCAGAGTTAGTTACACAATCAACTGCAGTAAAAGCACGTTATATTAATTCAATCCTTTTATCATTTACCAAAATTTTTTCACATATTTATTATTTGCTCTCCTAAATAATTATGGATCCTTCATCCTATTCTATTATAACCTGTCCCCATCTAGTGTGGAAACCAAGACTCAGCAAGGGTTAGGTATTTAACGTCATAGAACACAAGTTCAAGGTCCTGTCCAACACAGTATTTCAATTGAACATTAAGAACTATGAGCGATGCTGAGAACAGTATTTTTGTCTTTTTGGCCACATTTCTGGTTTATATCATACACTCTGGTTAATTAGAGAATATTTTGTTTTTCAGGCTCAGAGTCTGTCCTTTTAGATTTGTATTATAGAGAAGAGTATAGTGCCAGTTGACTAATCAATTGGTAGAACTAACTTGAATTCTATCTTGAGGTAAAGCATTTTTTTTTTTAAATGGGAAGTAATCTATTCAAACTTTTTTGGCAGCGCAGCCAAAATGAGGCAATCATTTGTATGTAATGGATGACATAGACTTAAAAGATGTCTTATTTTAACAACATTCTTAATAAATTAGAATTTCTTTTATAGCTTTAAAGAAATTCAAGAGGTAAGAAACCATAGTGGGAAGAAATGTAAGATCATCTCTTAATTTGGAAAATGCTTTCTAGTGAGATAAATGCCCACCCTATTACCCTACTGACAACTGTTTCTCATTGGACACCAACAGATTGGACTTCCTAAGGTTATGCCTTGATTTTGAAATACTTACCAGACTCTAGAAAAATTTAGTCAAAAATTGCTTTTCATTCGAATTTTACATAGATTGAAAATACTTTCATATTTTTAATTTTTGAAATTTTCTGTTACAAATACTTTTCCTATGCTCAATACTGCATCTGTATCTTTGCTATTAATTGTTGTCTTTCTTAATGATGATCAGATTAATAAAAAGGAAAATAACAAAAATGACATCACTACAACAGAACTGATGCAAGGAAAATGTGCATGATAAGTAAATAAAAGAGAGGAAGATTGAGCAATATTTTATTTGTTTTGTTTCCAATAAACCTTCTACTCAGTAGCTCAAAATTTATTTGGTCACTTAAGTATATTGTATTTATGTTCATTTTTCACAATTTTGCCCATCAATAGCTTGTTATTATGTGCCTTATCAATGAGACTGAATTTGCTAAAGCTTATTATCACTTTTCCTGAACAATATATATATATATTCTAAACTGTGGAAGTTTAACTGAACCATTGCTTTTATGGCACAGCACCAATCATCAACCTGTATAATGTTGAGGTCCTTGCCATGATTACCACTTTAAGGGTATGTTGTACTGAAAAGGAAAAACAGAATCAGATATGTTGTATATTTCTATATTCCACTAATGACTTCATTCAAAGAAAAGTCCAAACTGGTGTCTTACTCTGGATTCTGAAAAGATTGTGATTATACTACAACATCAAACATTAATTTGCTGTTATTTGGAAGGTTTATAATAAAGAAAATGAAATAAAAAAGGACTTTTCTGTGGAAAGTTATCTTTAGATTTTATACATATTATTGATAAATTCAAGAAATAGATAAAAAATGTTTATTTTTACTCAACATTATCTATCAAATGGCATTATTCAAATTCAAAGCAAAATTAACATTTATTTTCCATTTAACTACTTTTACTTAGTGACAAGTTATTTATTGACTTATTTAATTTAACTTATATATATTGCATGAAAACTAGAAAAATGAACTTATATTTTCAAAGGTGGTATCTCTATCTGAATTCTTTGTATCACTGAGGAAAATGCAATTTCAAACATTCTCATAATTTTTATAGTTAAATATACAAATATCATAAATCAGTAATTTAAGAAATTAACTTAAAATTATAAGTCAATACCTCTGATGAACATAAATGCAAAATCCTCGACAAAATATTAGCAAACTGGATCCACCAATACATCAAAAAGATCATACAACATAATCAAGTGGGATTTACTCCCAAGATGCAAAGTTGGTATGATATCCACAAATCAATGAATATGATTCACTACATAAGCAAAATGGAGAATTAAACACACATGATAGTATCAATAAATGCAGAAAAAAAACACTTGAAAAAATCCAGCAAGCATTTATGATAAAAAGCTTTCTGCAAAGTGGAAACAGAAGGAACACACATCAACATAATAGAAGCTGTATGTGACAAACCCACAGCCAATATCATACTTAACATAAAAAATCTAAAATCATTTCCCTTAAGATCAGGAACAAAACAGGGATGTTCATTTTCACCACTCTTATTCAACATAGTACTAAAAGTCCTAACCACAGCAGACAAGAAGAAAAAATAAAAGACATCTATATTAAAAAAGAAGAAGTAAAATGTCATTATTTGCAGGTGACATGATGCTGTATTTAGAAAATCCTAAAGATTCCACCAAAAAATAATACTAGAACTGATCAAATGAATTTAGTTAAGTATCAGGATGAAGAATTAATATTCAGAAATCAGTTACATTTTATACACCAATAATGAACTATTAGAAAGGGAAATTAAGAAAACAATCCCAGCCTGACCAGGCGGTGGCGCAGTGGATAGAGCATTGGACTGGGATGCAGAAGACCCAGGTTCAAGACCCCATGCTCGCCAGCTTGAGCGTGGGTCCATCTGGCTTGAGCAAAAGCTCGTCAGCTTGGACCCAAGGTCGCTGGCTCGAGCAAGGGGTTGCTTGGTCTGCTGAAGGCCCGCGGTCAAGGCACATGTGAGAAAGCAATCAATGAACAACTAAAGTGTCGCAAACAGCAACAAAAAACTAATGATTGATGCTTCTCACCTTTCTCTATTCCTGTCTGTCTGTCCCTATCTATTCCTCTCTCTGTCCCTGTAAAAAATAAAAAAGAAAAGAAAACAATCTCAGTTATAGAGGCCTTGAAAAAATTAAATACCTAAAAATAAATTTAAACAAAGATTAAAAGATCTGCACTTGAAAAATTACAAGACACTAAAGAAAAAAATCAAGAAGATTGCCCAACCACTAGGCTGTCCATCTAAAACTAATAATAAATAAAATTGAATATAAGATGTAATTGAAAATAAAATTTAAAAAATTCACTGGGTTTTTTTTAGTTAATATAAAAAATTCTTATTTATGAAAGATATGTGTTCCTGACATTAGTAAACAGATAAAATGCTACAACTTCAAAAATAATAAAAATAATTGTTTGATGAATAATATTCACAGGTAAATTTTATTTTTTAGATATTCAAAGGGAATTTTAATGGAATTTTTTGTAAATATCCCTTAAAAATTTTTTTTAAATTTTTTTGAAGTGAGAAGCAGGGAGGTAGGGAGACAGACTCCAGTATTCGCTGAACCAATATTGACCCGGCATGGTTACTGGAGGGCGATGCTCTACCTGTCTGGGCTCTATCTGTTGTTCCTTTGCAACTGGAGCCATTCTAGCACCTGAGGAGGAGGCCATTGTTGGTCAAATAAGTTTGTAAATATAATATATATGTTTTCTCACTTATAGTTTGCATTGGGTGTGGGGGACAGGCTGTAAGCAGGCAGGATCATTATAGCCTAAGGCTTAGTTTTAAGACTTTGTGACTTTGTATCAGAGACTTTCTTGTTTGTATATTGGATTAAAGGTTTTGATTTCTAAACTATAAAATGGGGCAGAGGAGCCCATGCTGGAAGATAGCAGAGGAAGGCCAAGTGGAGGAAGCCAGGAGAAGCAGCCAAGATGGCAGAGTGCTGAAGGAGAAGCCAGTTTGTGCAGAGAGAAGGAGATGGGGAACAGAGGTGAATAAGGCTGGTGAGGCCGAAATCTTTGATTCTAGAAAACTCGGGTAGTCAGTGGCATTGAAGCCCTGAATGAAAAGGGAAGTGTTTTCCCACTGTAAAGCCAGTGGCCACCATTATCACAGCCGCCTGGTCAGTGCAGGTTCACATTAGATTCAGACAGTCGGTAATGAAACAACAGAGCCAAGAGCTGGTGAGCCATCAGCTTTAATTCTAGCTTGCACCTGGCAGGCAAGTAAAAACACACACTGGGCTCCAAAACCCACTCATTCAGTGCTCACAAAGCTACTGGCTTATCCGAGTTTCCTAGAATCAAAGGTTTCTAGCTCACCAGACTTATTCACCTCTGTTTCCCATCTCCTTCTCTCTGCACAAACTGGCTTCTTCCTCAGCACTCCGCCATCTTGGCTGCTTCTCCTCTCCTCCACGTGGCCTTAATCTGCTCTCCTCTCTAATGCTAACCTCACGAACCAAGAGAGAGCAAGCTCCCAGTCAGTCCCACTTTATAGTGTAGAAATCCAAACCCTTAATCCAATCTACAAACAAGAAAGTCTCTGATACAAAGTCACCCATCTGAGGCATAATGGGATTCCTCAGAAGAGTGCACCACCCCACATCATCCAATCAGTCAAGGGTGTGGGGAAAAGCTTACTCTTAAAACTTGCATGTGGGCAGCGCCATCTTTAACAAAGTGAGCATAATATATTTTATCTGCCCAACACCCACTGTGTGTATTTCTTGCCTGCCAGGTGCAAGCTACGATTAAAGCTAATGGCCCACCAGTTCTTGGCTCCATTGTTTCATTACCATCTGTCAGAATCAAATCTGAACCTGCATGGGCCAGGCGGCTGTGATGGTGGCCTTGGCTACTGGCTTTACAGCCATAGAGCCATCATCAGCGCCTGGGTCAACTTTGCTCCAATGGAGCCTTGGCTGTGGGAATGGAAGAGAGAGACAGAGAGAAAAGAGAGGGAGAAGAGTAGAGAAGCAAATGGGCACTTCTCCTGTGTGCCCTTACCGGGAATTGAACCCTAGACTTCCACACACTGGGTCAATGCTCTACTGCTAGGCCAACCGGCCAGGGCTTACTTTATTTTTGATAACTGATTCTTTTCAAAGATCAAATGTAAATAAATTATTAAAAACTATAATTTTGTATACTTTTACCTGAGGAAAAAGTGCTCTAAATTTTCTTTATTTTCCTCAACTATATATGCTCTTACCAAACCCAAAATTTCTTCTATTCCAGGTTTTCATGAGTCTGGGAGAAGGGTTTGGATTGTAGGTATCACTCTGTGATACATACCTCCTTTTCAGAATAACAGAGGAAAAGTGACCAGCAATCTCTGTTGGTATTCATCAAGAGAAGCTTGAGATAATCTGGAAAAAACTAACTCCAGGTTCTTTTATGTCCTTATCAGAATTCTATACAAGAGATAATGAGTCAGAGGTGAACATGTGATTATCAGAAGCTATTCTCCCTTGGGTGTCATACTTGACATTTCAATATAATGTAGGGGTTAAGAGCATGGGCTTTTGGATCAGATAGTTCAAGGTGCATGTCTGACACTTTGACTTTGGGTAATTTATTTAACCTCTTTTTAATCTTCATTTCCTTACCTGCAATAAAGCCCTGACATAATATCTACCTTCTGGATTTGCACTGAGAGATATAATGAGGCTAATACATGAAATCACTGAAGTATCTGGTATCACCTAATAAGAACTGAGTAAGAGTGAGTTATTGGGCAGATAAAATATATTATGCACATTTTGTTAAAGATGGTACTGCCCATGTGCAAGTCCGTTGATATTAATGTGTGTAAAGGGACAGGCTGTGGGCAGGCCGGGTCGTTATAGCCTAAGGCTTAGTTTTAAGAGTAAGCTTTTCCCCATATCTTTGACAGACTGGATGATGTGGGGTGGTGTTCTCATTAGGAATCCTCCCATTATGCCTCAGATAAGTGACTTTGTATCAGAGACTTCCTTGTTTGTAGATTGGATTAAGGGTTTGGATTTCTACACTATAAAGTGGGGCAGACCGGGAGCTTGCTCTCTCGGTTCGTGAGGTTAGCATTAGAGAGGAGAGCAGATTAAGGCCACGTGGAGGAGAGGAGAAGCAGCCAAGATGGCAGAGTGCTGAGGAAGAAGCCAGTTTGTGCAGAGAGAAGGAGATGGGAAACAGAGGTGAATAAGTCTGGTGAGCTAGAAACCTTTGATGCTAGGAAATTCGGATAAGTCAATAGCTTTGTGAGCACTGAATGTGTGGGTTTTGGATCCCAGTGTGTGTTTTTGCTTGCCTGCCAGGTGCAAGCTAGAATTAAAGATGATGGCCCGCCAGTTCTTGGCTCCGTTGTTTTTTTATCATCTGCCCGAATCTAATGCGAACCTGCATGATCTAGGCTGCTGTAATGGTGGCCTTGGATACTGGCTTTACATTATGGCATAGTCAGCAGGATTCAGAGATTGGTATGGGGCCACCAACCTTGAGGGGTGGGGTAGAGAACTGGTTGCTGTTCTGCCTCCGCATTGCTGTCCTTTAGGGGCCGTGGACTGCATGTTCTTTATTCAAGAGTGTTGGGCAGATAAAATATATTATGCTCACTTTGTTAAAGATGGCGCTGCCCACATGGAAGCCCGTCACCCAGGTAATATTATTTGCCCTTGTGCTTGGGATTGGTGTGGAGGAAAGGATGTAATGTAAGCAGGCTAGGTTGTTATGACCTAAGGCTTGGCTTTAAGAATAAGCTCTTCCCCACACCCTTGACTGATTGGATGATGTAGGGTGGTGATGTAGGGAGGAATCCCATTATGCCTCAGATGGGTGGCTTTGTATCAGAGACTTTCTTGTATGTATAATTGGATTAAGGGTTTGGATTATCTATGCTATAAACTGGGGCAGTCCGGGAGCTGATATCTCTCGCTCTTGGTTCCTGAGTTCCTGAGGTTAGTGTTAGAGAGCAGAGCAGATTAAGGCCATGTGGAGGAGAAGTAGCCGAGATGGCAGAGTGCTGAGGAAGAAGCCAGTTTGTTAAGAGTTTGTGCAGGAGGAGATGGGAAACAGAGATGAATAAGTCTGGTGAGCTAGAAACCTTTGATTCTAGGAAACTCGGATAAGTCAGTAGCTTTGTGAGCACTGAATGTGTGGGTTTTGGAGCCCAGTGTGTGTTTTTGCTTGCCTGCCGGGTGCAAGCTAGAATTAAAGCTGATGGCTCACCAGTTCTTGGCTCTTGTGTTTCATTGCCATCTGTTCGAATCCAATGTGAACCTGCGTGGGTCAGGCTGCTGTGATAGTGGCCTCAACTACTGGCTTTACAAAGAGCAAACCAGGAGTTCTGTGCGAGAAGCTGCCTGAGGTTGAAAGCTTCAGTATGAATTGCAAATCTAACGGCAGAAAAGGCTGGAATTGTAGCGAGCACTGGAGAAGGAATCACAAGTTCATGAGTTGAAGATTGCCCTGGACATTGTGGAAAGCCATTGCGGAAGGCCAGAGCTGAGGCCGGAGCTGAGAATGGAGCTGGGGCTGCAAGGCCTGCTGATCAGAAGGCACGGGGTACCCGGAGCTCAAGCCCAGCAGCGGCAGCTGGTGTTTTCAGTTCTTCTATGGAGGATGAGGAGAATGGGGCTGGAGTTGCAATCCACAGTCTCCAGAAGGTGAGAGCCCAGCAGCAAGAAGTAGCTACACTCCTGGTAGGTCTGCGATTTTGGGACATAAGGGTGGATGCCATCATGCTCAGGATTGCAGGGATGAGGGGGGAGGGTAGTACCCAATGTGCGTGGACTGATTTCCTGGACTATGACTGGAGTGAGCACTCACTCCTTTGTTGGATGGACTTATGGATTTTGAACAATGTGAAATGCCCTGATGGGGGTGAGGGGCAGCTTTGCTGGAGGCCCTTCCCCTGCCCCAGGAAGCCTTTCAAACAGCAAGAAGAAAGGCCGAGGACATTTTGCGCTTTTGGCAAAGTGCTCAGACTGGTGAAATGTACCTTTGTAATTGTTGAAATTGTATGATATGTCATGTACTTGTAATTTGTGTAATGTACCTAATTTCCTTGTACAGGGATGCCGGTAGTGTAGATTGTGGGTAGTAAAGTGAGCATAGGGGTGGATTGTTGGGCAGATAAAATATATTATGCTCATATTGTTAAAGATGGCACTGCCCACGTGCAAGTCTGTTGATATTAATATGTGTTGGGGGACAGGCTGTGGGGAGGCTGGGTTGGTATAGCCTAAGGCTTAGTTTTAAGAATAAGCTTTTGCCCACACCTTTGACTGATTGGATGATGTGGGGTGGTGCACTCTCATGAGTAATCCTCTCATTATGCCTCAGATAAGTGACTTTGTATCAGAGACTTTCTTGTTTCTAAATTGGATTAAAGGTTTGGATTTCTACACTATGGAGTGGGGCAGACCGGGAGCTTGCTCTCTCAGTTCCTGAGGTTAGCATTAGAGGGGAGAGCTGATTAAGGCCACGTGGAGTAGAGGAGAAGCAGCCAAGATGGCGAAGTGCTAAGGAAGAATCCAGTTTGTGCAGAGTTTGTGCAGAGAGTAAAAGAGGTGAATAAGTCTGGTGAGCTAGAAACCTCTGATGCTAAGAAACTAGGATAAGCTTGACCAGGCGGTGGCGCAGTGGATAGAGCATTGAACTAGGATCAGAAGACCCAGGTTCAAGACCCTGTGCTTGCCAGCTTGTATGTCCATCTGGCTTGAGCAAAAGCTCGCCAGCTTGGAACCAAGGTTGCTGGCTCCAGCAAAGGGTTTCTCGGTCTGCTGAAGGCCTGCGGTCAAGGCACATGTGAAAAAGCAATCAATGAACAACTATGGTGTCGCAATGGCAATGAAAAACTAATGATTGATGCTTCTCACCTCTCTCTGTTCCTGTCTATCTCTATCTATCTCTGAGTCTGACTCTCTCTTTGTCCCTGTAAAAAAAAAGAAAAGGAAAAAAAATGAACTCTGATAAGTCAGTAGCTTTGTGAGCACTGAATGAGTGGGTTTTGGATCCCAGTGTGTGTTTTTATTTGTTCGCCGGGTACAAGCTAGGATTAAAGATGATGGCTCACCAGTTCTTGGCTCTTGTAAGGCCAGGAGCCGCCATCGTGGCCATTCACATACAGGTTCCCATTGGATTTGGGCTGACGGTGAAGAAATGGCAGAGTTGGAGGATGGTAGGTCATTCTGTTTATTGGTGTCTCACCAATACAGGCAAGCCACAAGAGAAGACAAGGGAGAAGCAGAAAACCAGCTTTTCCCATGAAGGTCAAAGGATCAGGGAGGCCCCTGCAATGGCAATAGCAGGAACCGAGAGAGCTCAAGCTACTGGTCTCTCCCACTTTATACTGTAGAATCAAAACCTTTAATCCAATTATACAAACAAGGAAATCTCTGTATAATGGGATTCCTCAAGAGAGTGTACCACCCTACATTATCCAATCAGTCAAGGGTATGGGGAAAAGCTTACTCTTAAAGCCAAGCCTTAGGTCATAACAACCTGGCCTGCTTACATTACAGCCTTTCCCCCACACCCATCCCAAGCATAAGGGCAAATAATATCACCTGGGTGATGGGCTTCCATGTGGGCAGCGCCATCTTTAACAAAGTGAGCATATTATATTTTATCTGCCCAACAGCTCTGTTGTTTCTTTATTGTCTCTCTGAATCTAATGTGAACCTGCATGAGCCAGGCTGCTGTGATGGTGGCCTTGGATACTGGCTTTACATGAGTGTTTCTTGGTGCTTTGCTATCATTATTATTCAAGGAAAAATATAAACGGAAATTGAATAAAATATAGGAGAAATGAGAATCTGTATCCTGCTAGGGTTAAAAACATATTATCACTGGCAGAGAAAGGGAGCCCAATATTTATTATGAGTCACAGTACTCAAAATAACATACTATCAAGGTACTTTTTCTCTATTAAAGCTCTTTGTTACTTAACTCTATGTGCTATTTTTGTAATCTATATTATATAATAAAAGAGACAGTATAGAAGGTCCTGGCCTGTTAGCTCAGCAGTAGAGTGTCGGCCCAGTGTGTGGAAGTTTCAGGTTTCATTCCCGGTCATGGCACACAGGAGAAACGCCCATCTGCTTCTCCACCCTTCTTCTCTATCTCTCTCTTTCCCTCCCTCAGCCAAGGCTTTATTGGAGCAAAATTGGCTCAGGTGCTGAGGATCGCTCCATGACCTCCACTTTAGGTGCTAGAATGGCTCTGATTGCAATGGAGCAACACCCTAGATGGCCCCCTGGTGGCCCATGCCAGGTGGATCCTGGTCAGGCACATGTGGGAGTCTGTCTGCCCTTCCCCCTACCCCCGCCTTCTCACTTCGGAAAAATACAAAAAAAGAGAGAGACAGTATTGAAAAGATAATAATAAGACTAGTTCTCCTGACTGAAATATAGTTTATAAATTTTTCACATTGGTTCAGAGTACTGTACCTCAGAGTGAACAATGCATAGGAGTGGTTACTGACTTCCAAATAAGTGTCTTGAGAAACATGTTTCCGTAGGTTTCTATGCAATGAATTATCTCTTAAAACTATTGTTTCCACATAGGCAACCTTCCTCTAGTTAAATTTCCAATGTATCTAATCTATTTTAATTAGCAGATGCAGTTATTACTTTAATTTTAGTATTTCATTGCATTTTTAAAAAGCAGTTGAGTTGGGAAATAATTGGAAAGTGTCTTAAAAATAATTTAGAGGATACTAGAAGATGGCGATGGAGTAGGCGGACGTACCAACTTCCAACTCCCAGAACCAAAGTGGATTATAACTCAATTTTAAGAACCATCATCTGGATAAACCAACATTGAGCTAAACTAAGTGAACTCTTCAACTAAGGAACACTGCAGAAGCCACATTGAGACTGGTAGGAATAGCAAAAACACGAAGAGGGCTGCCCAGCTCCCTGGAGCAAACGGCAGCCCGGAGAGACCCGCGTGGTGGGAGGAGAGTTTTGCAGAGAGGGAGGGACCTGGGTCCCAGGAAACAAGCTCCAGACTGCAGTCCCAGAGCCTAGAAGAGGCGTTTGGACAGTATCGAGCTATGAAGCAGGGGAGGATACTATTTGTGAAAAAGAGAGAGTTTTCTCAGACCCAAAAATCTTTTTAAAGGGACAGCTCAGAAAGCCTCTCTCACAACCATGCACCCGGGGCTCAGGGGAACTGGGACGGAGGAGAGGAACAGAGCAGCGGGAACAAAGAGTGGACTGAAGGCATGGAGACACTCTGAGGGACAGCCACCACGACCCATGGGCTAAGTCACTTCCCTAATCGAAAACGAACATTTCCCCTGGAACTAGCAATACCAGCAAAGGGAGACAAGACACTAGCCAAACAAGCTCTCCTGCGGCAATTAGAGCAGAGCTGCTTAGAGGGAGGGAGCTCCCAGGCCTACAGTGGGGAGACTTAGGGCACTTCTAGCCCCCTGAGGTTGCTGAAGCCTATGGTTGGGACAGGACACTGAAACGCGGTCCTGTCGGTATGGGCGGAACGGTGTGAGCTCAGGCTAGCCTAGCAAGGGCGGAGGGGATGCGCAAAAGCTGTCCGGCAGCTGCGTGCCGCCTGTGACCCCACTTGTGGGGAAAAATACGGGCAGAGATCAGCTCTGCGACCCTGCGCTAGCCGGCCCTGACCGCGGGCACGGGGCTAAGACCAGGGACGGGCGAGGGGCCCGTGGCTGAGCTCACGCTGCCAACCCCACCCAGACGGAGAAACCATAGTGTGCCATCTGTGTGCGCGAGCGGGCTCCTAAGGCGGGGGTGAGGGAGACACTGAGACCAGCAGAAGTTCGCGGCTGAGCTCACGCTGCTCGCTCTGCCCGGCCGGAGACACTGCGGATTACCACACTACGTGCCCGAGCTTGCTCCAAGCATGGGGGCGGGGTAGGATCCAAAATGACCGGAAGCTAGCAGCTGAGCTCATGCCAGCAAAAACGCCCAGCCAAATAATCCCCCACACGGAAGAACCCTGCGGGGCAAAATTCTGGACGGGCAAAGGCTCACAGCTGAGAGCACATCAAAAGCCCCACCCAACCCACGAAATGGTGGTGAGCAGGCTCTGACTGAGGGGGATGGGCGTAAGCCTTCCGGAAAAAGGCTGGTTCCGCAGCTGAGCAAAGGTGATCACCTCTGCCCTGGGTGCTAAGGCTAGTGACTTGAGTGACAGCCCTTCCCGCAAAGGAGAGGCAGAAATCACGGCAATAGCTGCAGTGAGCCAGCGCTGGCAACGCCCACACCCAACCGCCCTAGGCAGCGGAGGAGGGGGTGGCAAGCCTGCAGACAGACCACACCTAGAGAACACAAAGGCAACACATACTGGACTCCAGTGGCCACAACTTGCTTACACTCAGATAAAATGGGCAGGCAGAGGAATGCAAACCAAATGAACCAAGAGAAATCCCCAGAGAAGGACCTGAATGAACCAGATATAACCAAACTACCAGAAGCAGATCTTAGAATAATGATAGTTAGGATGTTCAAAGAAATTACAGCAACAATGGATAGTCACTATGAGCACCTAAATAAAGAGATAACAAGTATAAAAAATGAAATTGAAATAATAAAAAAGAACCAGACAGAAATGAGAAATACAGTATCAGAACTGAAGACCACAATGGAAGGAATTAAAAGCAGGATGAATCACGCTGAGGATCGAATCAGCGAGTTAGAGGACACAATAAACAAAGTTACAGAAGCAGAGAAAAAAAAGGAAAAGAGATTCAAAAAATGTGAGGAAACTCTAAGGGAGCTCTGTGACAACATGAAGAGAAACAATATTCGCATCATAGGGGTGCCTGAAGAAGAGGAAAGAGGACAGAAAATGGAAACTGTGTTCAATCAAATCATAGCCGAAAACTTCCCTAAATTAAGGCTGGGAAACATTCCTCATGTTCAAGAGGCACACAGAACTCCATTAAAGAGAAACCCAAAAAGATCTACACCAAGACACATCATAGTAAAAATACCGAAGCTAATAGATAAAGAAAAAATCTTAAAAGCTGCTAGAGAAAAAAAGACTCTCACCTACAAATGAGCCCCCATTAGGATGACATCGGACTTCTCAAAAGAAACACTTGAGGTCAGAAGGAAATGGCAAGATATAATCAAAGTAATGCAGAACAAGAACCTACAACCAAGACTACTCTATCCAGCAAGGCTAACGTTTAAAATTGAAGTAGAAATAAAGAGCGCCCCAGACAAAGAAAACCTCAAGGAATTCATTAAAACCAAACCAATCCTGCAAGAGATTCTAAGGGGCCTAGTGTGAACAGTTCAAAGGGAGGAAAGAATATAGAAAAAAAAAATACAGCTTTAAAGAATAAAATGGCAATAAACAACTACATATCAATAATAACCTTAAATGTAAATGGATTAAATGATCCAATCAAAAGACATAGGGTAGCAGTTTGGATAAAGAAACAGGACCCATACATATGCTGTCTACATGAGACACACCTTAAAACAAAAGATGCACATAAACTGAAGGTAAAAGGGTGGAAAAAAATATTTCATGCAAATGGAAATGAAAAAAAGCCGGGGTAGCAGTACTTATATCTGACAAAATGGACTTTAAAACAAAGGCTGTAGTAAGAGATAAAGAAGGACACTACATAATGATAAAGGGAACAATTCAACAGGAAGATATAACTATTATAAATATCTACGCACCAAATATAGGAGCCCCGACATTCATAAAGCAGACTTTGATGGATATAAAGGGCGAGATTAACAGTAATACTATCATAGTAGGGGATTTCAATACCCCACTACCAACACTGGATAGATCCACAAGAAAGATAATCAATAAAGAAACAGCAGACTTAAAGGATACACTAGATCAACTTGATTTAATAGATATCTTCAGAACTTTTCACCCTAAAGCAGTAGAACATACATTCTTCTCAAGCACTCATGGTACGTTTTCTAGGATAGACCACATTTTAGGACACAAAAAAGGCCTCAACAAATTTAAGAAGATTGAAATTATATCAAGCATTTTCGCTGATCACAATGCTATTAAACTAGAAATTAACTACAAAAGAAAAACTGAAAAATACTCAAACACTTGGAAACTAAATAGCATGATATTAAATAATGAATGGATTAACAATGAGATCAAAGAAGAAATAAAAAAGTTTCTAGAAACAAAAGATAATGAACATACGTCAACTCAAAATCTATGGGACACAGCAAAAGCAGTTCTGAGAGGGAAGTTCATTGCACTACAGGCATATCATAAGAAGCTAGAAAAAGATCATATAAGCAACTTAACCCTGCATCTAAAAGAACTTGAAAAACAACAACAAATAAACCCCAAGACAAGTAGAAGGAAGGAAATAATAAAGATCAGAGCAGAAATAAATGACATAGAGGCTAAGGAAACAATACAGAGGATCAATGAAACCAGAAGCTGGTTCTTTGAAAAGGTAAACAAGATTGATGAACCCTTAACTAGACTCACCAAGAAAAAAAGAGAGAGGTCTCAAATAGATAAAATTAGAAAGGACAGTGGAGAAATTACAACTAATACAACAGAGATACAAAGCATTGTAGGAAAATACTATGAAGAACTCTATGCCAAAAAATTAGACAATCTAGATGAAATGGACAAATTTCTTGAATCATATAAACTTCCAAAAATCAATCTGGAAGAATTAGAGCACCTAAACAGACCAATTACAACAGATGAAATTGAAACAGTTATCAAAAAACTCCCAAAAAAGAAAAGTCCTGGGCCTGATGGCTTCACAAGTGAATTCTATCAAAAATTCAAAGAAGAACTAAATCCTATCCTCCTCAAGCTATTTCAAAAAATTGAAGAGGAAGGAAGACATCCAAACTCCTTTTATGAGGCGAGCATAATTCTGATCCCAAAACCGGGCAAAGACAACACAAAGAAAGAAAATTATAGGCCTATATCCCTGATGAATTTAGACTCTAAAATTCTCAACAAAATATTAGCCAACCAGATCCAGCAATATATGAAAAAAATCATACACCATGATCAAGTGGGATTTATTTTGGAGAGGCAAGGCTGGTTCAATATTCACAAATCAATCAATGTGATTCATCACATAAATAAAAGGAAGGACAAAAATCACATGATAATTTCAATAGATGCAGAAAAGGCTTTTGATGAAATCCAGCACCCATTCATACTCAAAATTGTCAGTAAAGTGGGAATACAGGGATCATTCCTTAACATGATAAAGGCCATCTACGATAAACCGACAGCAAACATCATACTAAATGGACAAAAATTAAAAGCAATCCCCTTAAGTTCAGGAACCAGGCAGCGGTTCCCCCTTTCACCACTCTTATTCAACATAGTTCTGGAAGTCCTAGCTACAGCAGTCAGACAAGAAGAAGAAATAAAAGGCATCCAAATTGGAAAAGAAGAAGTAAAACTGTCACTATTTGCAGATGATATGATATTGTGTATTGAAAACCCTAAAGTCTCAGTCAAAAAACTACTGGACCTTATAAATGAATTCAGCAAGGTGGCAGGATATAAAATTAATACTCAGAAATCAGAGGCATTTCTATATACCAACAATGAACTGTCAGCAAAAGAAATTAAGGAAACAATCCTTCACTATTGCAGCCAAAAAAATAAAGTACCTAGGAGTAAATTTAACCAAGGAGGTTAAGGACTTGTACTCGGAAAATTATAAAACATTGATAAAAGAAATCAAGGAAGATACAAACAAGTGGAAGCATATCCCGTGCTCATGGCTAGGAAGAATAAAAATCATTAAAATGTCTATATTACCCAAAGCAATTTATAAATTCAATGCTATACCAATTAAAATACCAATGACATACTTCAAAGATATAGAAGACATATTCCATAAATTTATATGGAACCCCAAAATAACACGAATAGCCTCAGCAATCTTCAAAAGAAAAAATAAAGCAGGAGGCATCACTCTTCCGGATATCAAGGTTTACTACAAGGCCATTATACTCAAGACTGCCTGGTACTGGCATAAGAACAGGCACAGTGATCAATGGAACAGAACAGAAAACCCAGAAATAAACCCACACCTTTATGGACAACTGATATTTAACAAAGGAGGAAAGAACATACAATGGAGTAAAGACAGCCTCTTTAACAAATGGTGCTGGGAAAATTGGACATCTACATGCAAAAAAATAAAACTAGACCATCAACTTACACCATGCACAAAAACAAATTCAAAATGGATAAAAGACTTAAACATAAGCCGTGAAACTTTAAGCATCTTAGAAGAAAACATAGGCAGCAAGCTCTCCAACATCTGTAGCAGCAATTTATTTGCCGATTTATCTCCATGGACAAATGAAATAAAAGGCAAAATAAACAAATGGGACTACATCAAACTAAAAAGCTTTTGCACAGCTAAAGACAATAAGAACAGAATAAAAAGACAAACCACACAATGGGAGAACATATTCGACAGCACGTCTGATAAGGGGTTAATAACCAAAATTTATAAAGAACTTATAAAACTCAACACCAGGAAGACAAACAATCCAATAAAAATATGGGCAAAAGAAATGAATAGAAATTTCTCCAAAGAGGACATACAGATGGCCAATAGGCATATGAAAAAATGCTCAACATCACTAATCATTAGAGAAATGCAAATTAAAACCACAATGAGATATCACCTCACACCAGTCAGAATGGCGCTCATCAGCAAAACAACTAGAATAAGTGCTGGCGAGGATGTGGAGAAAAGGGAACCCTTCTGCACTGCTGGTGGGAATGCAGACTGGTGCAGACACTGTGGAAAACAGTTTGGAGATTCCTCAAAAAATTAAAAGTCGAACTGCCTTTTGACCCGGCTATCCCACTTTTAGGAATATAACCTAAGAACACCATAACACTGTTCGAAAAGAAGAAATGCGCCCCCATGTTTTTGGCAGTATTGTTCACAATAGCGAAGATCTGGAAACAGCCCAAGTGTCCATCAGAAGACGAGTGGATTAAAAAGCTTTGGTATATATATACTATGGAACAATATTCAGCCATAAGAAATGATGACATCGGATCATTTACAACAAAATGGATGTACCTTGATAACATTATACGGAGTGAAATAAGTGAATCAGAAAAAAAAAATCTGAGAGCAGCATGAATTCATACATAGGTGGGACAATAAAGTGAGACTATGAGATATGGACAAGAGTGTGGTGGTCACGGGATGGGGGGAGGGAAGGGAGGGTCGAATAGGGAGAAGGGGAGGGACACAGGGAAAACCAGATAGAAGGTGACAGAGGACAATTTGACTTTGGGTAATGGGTATGCAGCACAATTGAATGATAAGATAACCTGGAGATGTTTTCATTGTACATATGTACCCTGATTTATTGGTGTCACCCCATTAAAGTTAATAAAAAAAATAATTTAGATATTCATAATTGTTCATTATCCATATCCTGTTATGATTTAAGAATCTCTACATGAAGTCATTATGGGTAATAATTTTATATTTCAAGATTCATCATCTCTTCTTTGACAGTGGATAAAAATGTCTAGAAAAAATATGTATAACTTATGAGGAATAGAAAAATTTAAGGTAAAGCATCTTTATTAAATGTGACTTTAAAAAATACATGCAGTCCAAAACTCATCTACTCTGGCTATTTAGAAATCCTAATTTCTTTTTTACGAAAGTAAGAAAGGTTATTGAAAACTGTTGTGCACAGTATTACATCTTTTGTATTATCTACAGTATCTTAATGCATTACTATTAAGTGGTTAATTATATTTCATAAAAACACTATCTGGCCTTGTCTAATATTCACTTATGTAATTGATTTAATATAAAAGACCCGCATTCTTTTCTTAAGTGATTTCCAGAAATATTTTTACAGAAATAGTCTTCAGAACTGCTGTTGTTCAATTTATCACGAGTGTATGACCTGGAATGAGAGTTAGAAGCATTCATCTTGAGATTAAGTCTCTTGGTTTACTTAGAAGGGTCTTGCATAATCAGAACTCTGGATAAAATCCTAATGCGGAATGTGAAGTGTATCTGATGAGCTTCACCTGGTGTTCCTGGTCCACTGTTCATCATATCCATTATATACATCGATAGGTAAAATGGCTACTCAGCCACCATCTTTCTTAAGCACCATGCAGGCCCGAGGGAGGAAGAAGGACTTGCCTACTCAGTAATCAGGCTCAGATGTCCCTTGTAGCTGGATGCTGATAATGGATGATTGGATTAGGGTGGAGACAATTTTGAGGAACTGTAGTGCCACTTTCAACCACAAACAGAAGCATTCTTGCAGCTGCCTTTGTCCGAGGCCCTTTGATGAATCCATATAACCCTTGCCCTATCCCTCCCTTGGGACTGACACTCTTTGCTGGTCTCAGCTCGCTTGTACCCAGGCAGTTTTAAAATAAATGTTCTTTTTGGCATACACTAGCCTTGTGTTTTCGGTTTGGTGCACAGTTTCTGCCTTTTATACATCATTCAAATCTCTTTTGAAAGAGAACATTGATCATTTTTGTCTTAATTTCTTGATTTACATCATTTTGATGGTAGTGGTTGCCAATGTTATAGATAATGTAAACAGAAGAAAATGATTTTCAAAGTATATAACTAAGCCGCTATATGTTCTTATCCGATGAGAACTTAAAAGTTAGGCCATTGTAATTGAATAGTCTAACAATGACAACGCTTACAGAAATATGCATATGCATGGACATAAGGGGTGTCTGTTTATGGATTTGTGTTTCTCTTATATGTATATGAATATAAGAATTCATATATATGAATTCTGCAAGTTTTTAAAGTGTAGTACTGCATGTCATAATTTTTGGCTTAGCGCTATCTCCTAGATCAGTGGTATTTAAGTCTTGACTGTACATACCATAAATAAATTTTTAAAAGAAAACATCTTTTATTTTCACACATAAATTTTTTTATTATTACACTGATATGTAAATTATCAAAATACAAGAAAACAGAAACTTACAAAAGGTATGTTATTTTGTTAACTGCAGAATAACTGTCACATTTTGTTCTATATAATTTGAAAATTTGGAAAATCTCAGATTAAGTATTTCAAAGGTCTGGGTCTCAGATCATTTTATTTTGATACTTTAATGGCTTTTATAGGGAATATAATTGATGATTACTTCCTTCAACTCTTGCACGGGCACTTCTAGTCAGCACAATGTATTTGACTTTTATTCCAAACCTTAGCTTCAAAAGAATCTGGGAAATGTAATTCTTAGTTTACCAGGTTTCTCAGTACAATTACACTAGACATTGATGGGTCTCTGAACACTGGACCCTCGCTGTGAGATGGTTGTGGGTCAAAACTCTATCATTTCCTTTTTCCTGCTAGTTTCAAAGATACCGCCACTAAACAAGATTGGTATACCAGGAATTCCTTATATAATGTAGAGAAGGAATCCAAAGACTTGAGGTGATAAGAAATTTTCACTGAGTTTTGAGGTGAGGCTCAAAACTTCACCTTTATCATGTACCCAGAAAGGACTCAAAACTCTCCTTTAACCAAAGACTAAAGTAGTTATTAGGTATGGAAGAACATACAGTTTTGAAAAGTGCTAGGGAACAAGCATCATAGGATGAAAATCTCGAAGAATTTTGACTTCACAGCAGGTTCTCTGACTTGGAGCATGATGAGATCTCCAGGTGGTAGAATGCAGTGGCAGTAAGTAATTACCAAAAAGGTTGTTTCTGAAATAAATAGTAGGCTAGTGTAATAATCACAGTCGTTTGACCCAGAGGATTATTGTTGATGGTGAATCAATCGTGGAATCCCCAAGACTCTAGCAAATGAACAGGCTTGTAAAGTCCTGCTTAATTCATAAAACCCAAAACAAATGAACAAGTCCAAATCTGGACAAGTCAAATCACACAGATGTGATTTGAATCACATGAACGAGAGTCATTGTCACTCTCTATTCCCAGACACATATTGTCACAAGTCCTAGAGAAAAGACCCTGTGCATCGCAATAATTATGTCTTGTACAAGTTTCTTGCATTCTCAAAGAGATCTAAAGTAACTTATTAGAAAAAATTCTTGAGTTGGGAAAATAAATACTAAGGAATTGTTGGGGATATTGACCATCGGCTTTAAAGGACGTGACTCTCTTAAGACACAGACCACCATGTGGGGCTTTTGGAGATCAGGACTATGTGGATTTGAGCCCAAATCTATCTCACAGTGGATTGCAGTGTCTAGGTACAGTCATGACGAATAGCTATTTCTCTAGTTCCTAGAGGCATAGTTGTAACAGGAAAACCTGGTTGCTGGAAAATTTCCCACAATGGCTCTCTGATAAGTGGTGTGGGGGTTACTATTGTAGGAAAGGCCAAACATAGGATTCTTGGAGCTACACCTTATACTATAAAGTTAAATACAAGCAGTACTACAGCCCAAGGTGAACTTCAACAGATATGAATGTGACATCTAAAGATATAAAATCTTCAGAAGTATCTATTTTATTCCCAAATAAGGCACATATGTCTCCATATAGAAAATAAAAGGACCTAAGACAATGACGGGGGGTTGATGTAAACCAATGAGATGGTTATTCAAATTATACTTGTTGTTCTAGGGGGCGTCTATTTTTCTAAAACAAATCACCACTGCCCTGCTACAACTATGCAGCTATTTTTCTGTAAAAAGCTTTGTAAAATTATTCTAATAAACAGGACATGTAAAGCCAATAGCCAAGGGTAGTATCACAGCAACTTGGCCAGTGCAGGTTCACATTAGATTCGAACAGACGTAATGAAACAACAGAGCCAAAAACTGGTGAGCCATTAGCTTTAATTCTAGCTTGCACCCGGCGGGCAAGCAAAGATACACACTGGGCTCCAAAACGCACTCATTCAGTGCTCACAAAGCTACTAACTTATCCGAATTTCCTAGAATCAAAGGTTTCTAGCTCACCAGACTTATTCACCACTGTTTCCCATCTCCTTCTCTCTGCACAAACTGGCTTCTTCCTCAGCACTCCGCCATCTTGGCTGCTTCTCCTGGCCTCCATGTGGCCTTACTCTGCTCTCCTCTCTAATACTAACCTCGGGAACCAAGAGAGAGCAAGCTCCGGGTCTGCCCCACTTTATAGTGTAGAAATCCAAACCCTTAATCCAATCTACAAACAAGGAAGTCTCTGATACAAAGTTACCCATCTGAGGCATAATGGGAGGATTCCTCATGAGAGTGCACCACCCACATCATCCAATCAGTCACGGGTGTGGGGAAAAGCTTACTCTTAAAACTTGTACATGGGCAGCACCATCTTTAACAAAGTGAGCATAATATATTTTATCTGCCCAACAGGACACTAGAAGAAAAAGCATAGCAGTACACTTTTGCATTTTATCTCAGGGCAATACTAATCCAACTGATCATCATAATCTAAACCTGATTATCTCTTCACCCATACCATACTGGCCCTGGATGTTAATATCATGAACAGCACCATTTCAACAGGAATTAGAAGATACTGTGATACCTGGCAGGGTAGATTGTGTTTTCCCCAAATGGCAACAATTTCTCCAGTCCCACATGCTCTTCTTACACAATGGGACACTGGCTCTCCTTACACCTAGAAGTAAAATCAGTTTTCTTTCTTGAATCTGGGTGGGTTTTCTAACTGCTACAACCAGAAGAGCATGTCAGAAGTGGTGCTAGGTTGTCCTATTAAGGCTAGGTCATAAAAGATGAAATTATTTTCATTTTATTCAGTAGACTATTTGTACTTGAAGCCTTCAACTGCCACTGAGTAGCAGGACTCTGTTGTAAGGGAGTGGAAAGACCGTGCAAAGGGACCTGAGAGGCACAGAGGGGGACCTGGCCCTTCTCAGCTGCCTGGCTGTCCCCTCTAACCACACATGAGAGGTTCTGACCTCCTCAGATAAGTGACTATGTATTTGAGACCTTTTTGTTTGTATATTGGATTAAAGGGTTTTGTTTTTTTTTACAGGGATAGAGAGTCAGAGAGAGGGATAGATAGGGACAGACAGACAGGAACAGAGAGAGGTGAGAAGCATCAATCATTAGTTTTTCATTGCCGTTGTGACACCATAGTTGTTCATTGATTGCTCTCTCACATGTGCCTTGACCGCGGGCCTTCAGCAGACCGAGCCACCCCTTGCTGGAGCCAGTGACCTTGGATCCAAGCTGGCGAGCTTTTTGCTCAAGCCAGATGTGCCCGCGCCCAAGCTGGCAAGCTCGGGATCTCAAACCTGGGTCTTCCGCATCCCAGTCCAACGCTCTATCCACTGCACCACCACCTGGTCAGGCGGATTAAAGATTTTGATTTCTATACTATAAAGTGGGGCAGACCGGGAGCTTGCTCTCTCTCAGTTCCTGACATTAGCATTAGGGAGGAGAGCAGAGAAAGGCCAGGTGGAGGAGGCCAGGAGAAGTGGCCAAGATGGCGGAGTACTGAAGGAGAAGCCAGTTTGTGCAGAGTTAGAGCAGAGAGAAGGAGATGGAAAACAGTGGTGAATAAGTCTGGTGAGCTAGAAACCTTTGATTCTAGGAAATTCGGATAAGTCAGTGGCTTTGGGAGCCCTGAATGGAAAGGGAAGTGTTTTCTCACTGTGTGTATTTCTTGCCTGCCGGGTGCAAGCTAGGATTAAAGCTAATGGCCCACCAGTTATTGGCTCTGCTGTTTCATTACCATCCAAATCCAATGCAAACCTTCATGGGCCAGGCAGCTGTGATGGTGGCCATGAATACTGGCCATGACTACTGGCCGTACACGTGGCATGAAATATCAGAATGTAAGTGACAGAGTGAAAAAAGGTGAAAGACAAGTTTTATATTTTGCAAAGCTCCCACGACTTAGGAGAGGAGCTTTGGGGATTTTCAAGGCAACAATTTATCACACTCAAGAGCAACTGAACTGGGCTGCATTGTAAGCAGCTCCATCACTGGGACTTTAAGTCGCAGTGACTCTAACATTGTTCAAAATCTACTGTGATAGATTGGGATATGCTAGGAATCTCTCAGAAAGTCCCTTATGAAAACCCAGTGCAAGCTCCTTGAATTTTAGAGCATAGTCTGTACTTTTCTTCAGAAAATATTTATTCTTTTAATGAAACATAACTCTTAGATTGTTGCTGAGCTCTACAGATACCAAGTGACTATGTAAACAGAGTTTCTATCATAGCAGGGTATATATGACCCATTGATCCATAATGCTCTGGGTAGCTGATTATCATCAATTATAAAATCAGCTGTGAGCCTGACCTGTGGTGGCGCAGTGGATAAAGCGTCGACCTGGGAACACTGAGGTCGCCAGTTCAAAACCCTGCACTGGTCTGGTCAAGGCACATATGGGAGTTGATGCTTCCAGCTTCTCCCCCTTTCTCTCTCTCTCTCTCTATCTCTCTCTCTCTCACTCTGTGTCTCCTCTCTAAAATGAATAAAATAAAAAAAAATTAAAAAAAAAAAAAAAATCAGCTGTGAGCATGTACTGAAAATACCAGTGTGTCCTATGAGCAGGTGGCTCATAGTCTCAGTGCATCTGTTTTTGTTTCTCCTTCCTCCTACTCCTCTGGCCTGATGGAAACTGAGGAGAATATTTGTTGGGCAGATAAGATATATTATGCTCACTTTGTTAAAGATGGCGCTGTCCACATGAAGGTTCATTGATATTAATGTGTGTTGGAGGACAGGCTGTGGGCAGGCCAGGTCGTTATAGCCAAAGGCTTAGTTTTAAGAGTAAGCTTTTCCCCACACCCTTGACTGATTGGATGATGTGGGATGGTGCCCTCTCCTGAGGAATCCCATTATGCCTCAGATGGGTGACTTTGTATCAGAGACTTTCTTGTTTGTAGATTGGATTAAGGGTTTGGATTTCTACACTATAGAGAGGGACAGACCAGTAGCTTGCTCTCTTAGTTCCTGAGGTTAGTATTAGAGAGGAGAGCAGAGTAAGGCCACGTGTAGGCCAGGAGAAGCAGCCAAGATGGCAGAGTGCTGAGGGAGAAGCCAGTTTGTGCAGAGTTTGTGTAGAGAGAAGGAGATGGGAAACAGTGGTGAATAAGTCTGGTGAGCTAGAAACCTTTGCTTCTAGGAAACTCTGATAAGTCAATAGCTTTGTGAGCACTGAATGAGTGGGTTTTGGAGCCCAGTGTGTGTTTTTGCTTGTCCGCCAGGTACAAGCTAGAATTAAAGCTGATGGCTCACCAGTTCTTGGCTCTGTTGTTTCATTACCGACTGTCCGAATCTAATGCAAACCTGCACGGGTCAGACGACTTTGATGGTGGCCTCGACTACTGGCTTTACAATATTCAAGCCTGATTTAGAGATATTTCTGTTCAGTATGGTGGAACCAACCTGAAGTAGGATGCTTTGGTTATATCCTTACTTGAGGGGAAACCCTGAGAGGTGATGTTGGGCAGAAAAAAAATATATTATGCTCACTTTGTTAAAGATGGTGTTGCCTAAGTGGAAGCCTGTCGCCCCAGGTGATAATATTAGTTGCCCTTCTTGCTTGAGATGGGCATGATTATAATAATATGTGTTGGGGTGGTCTGTGGGCAGGCAGGATCCTTGTATCCTGAGGCTTAGTTTTAAGACTAAGCCTTTCCCACCCTTTTTGATGTGGGGTGGTACACTTTCATGAGGAATCCCATTATGCCTCAGATAAGTGACTTTGTATCAGAGACTTCCTTGTTTGTATATTAGATTAAAGGTTTTGATTTCTATACTATAAAGTGGGGCAGACCGGTAACTGGCTCTCTCTCGGTTCCTGAGATTAGCATTAGAGAGGAGAGCAGAGAAAGGCCATGTGGAAGAGGCCAGGAGAAGCAGCCAAGATGGTAGAGTGCTGAGAGAAAAGCCAGTTTGTGCAGAGTTTGTGCAGGGAGAAGGAGATGGGGAACAGTGGTGAATAAGTCTGGTGAGCTAGAAACCTTTGATTATAGAAAACTGGGATAAGTCAGTGGCTTTGGGAGCCCTGAATGGAAAGGGAAGTGTTTTTCTATTGTGTGTATTTCTTGCCCGCCAGGTGCAAGCTAGGATTAAAGATGATGGCCCACCAGTTTTTGGCTCCATTGTTTCATCACCATCTGTTCGAATCCAATGCGGACCTGCATGGGCCAGGCAGCTGTGATGGTGGCCGTGGCTACTGGCTTTGTAGGTGACTAGGAAAAAGGTATTCTCGGTGGTCAAAATTGCAAGTAATTCCTCTGATTGGCTACTTAGCTTAGAGGAGAGATGACCAGAGGTGTGGAACTACAAAGATGCATGGGAAGCTATTAATGATTTGGTGGGATAGTCTTAAAATTTTAGGGCAAAGGTTGAAAGAATGGTGATAAGGAGACCCAGAAAAGAAGTAAGTTAAAGGAAGTCTCAGAAGTGACTCAGAGTGTGAGAATATTCACATTCCACGTGAATGCTATGCAAAGGGGCTTTCCAGGGGTTCTTGAGAAATTTTTGGATGGTTCACAAATTCAAAAATATTTTTATATTAATACCAAGATAGTACTTGCAATTCCATTCACACTCTTTCTTGAGTGGAGAGTGGAGCTTTCTGTAGAAACAGGATATGTGATACTTTAAACATATTGACTATAAAATTAGATATAAGACTCCAGCTGTCTTCTACTAAGCCAAACATTAAAGGGATTTTGGAAAAATGTAAAATAATGGCATGCTTGCCAGCCACTATTTTATTTTTAACAACAAAAAAATGTTATATGTTAATATAAAATGGAATTATTCTTATTTTTATTTTAAATAAATTAAATATATTTTAATTTTTGCAATTTAAATACATATATATATAATTTTATACAAATAAAACTCTTTGAAGTTCACAATAGTTTTTAAGGAAATGAAGGGCTCCTCAGGCTAAAAGTTTAAGAACTACTCTCCTAGTCCATCACCTGCTTTGTTATAATATTTATTTATCTTTCCTGGTCTATTTTCCAAAGCATTTATTCTCTAAATTGCATTCTTTTAAATTCTAATTACTTCAACTTACCAAGAGCATTTGAATCTTGATCTTTGTGATTGAAAATTCACTGTTTCTCTTTCCTCGATTTGATCACTCTAAAATGAAAAGAGCTGCTCTTTATTTTACCATCTAGCATCTTGATGAAAATACTGTATCATCACTGGCACAGGTGAATCATGTCTGGGAATCCACTAATAGTTATTTTTCATCATGATTCAACAAATGATGATGCATTTGTCCTTCCCTTGAAGGGGTCTGGACCACATTTGCCTGTTTTATTACTGATCTGGTCTTCTGCAACAAAAGAAAAGCCACAATAAAATCATATTGATTACCATCATAGCAGATGGTAATCCTCTACTATCTCAGCTTTTTCTTCCTATGCTACAAGGTTATTAGCAGGGCTTATTCTAAATTCTTTCTCTGCTGTGCTGAGTAGCAGCTGAAACATGTGCACAGTAGTTTTCTGCTGATTCTATGGTCTCCTTTGGGAATGCACAGTTCAGACGTCAGTCAAGGACTTGACAGTAGTTTAATGGAGAATTTGGGTAGCTCTCCTCTCATTCCTGTAGCTATCACCTTTCCAGGCACCATTAATTTTCAGCTATTGATAACCTCAAACACCATCATGTCAGAACACATCATACCATGAGAGTATTGCTATCTTCTTGAGTTCTAACCATCTTATGATTCACAGACAAGGCAATGTCCTCAGGAGAGAAGATATATAAATGTGGATTTCATCCAATGTAGTCCTTTCCTCCAGGTGCCATTGTCACTCATCCCTTAGAGTTTTTCTGCCTTGTGTTCTCAGTATTAAAAATCTCTTTTATTTAAATAGACTGAAATGATTGTACACTAATCTGAAGAGCTGGGTTGTGCCATAAATGACTTAGAAAAGTTTCTTTTTTGATGTCCTCTAAGACCTAGATTCTATTATATGTGTTTTGTTCTTTCTTTAAACCTCTTACTACAGACTGGAGTTGAGCAGAAATATAGCATAGACTTTCCTTTAATCATCACTGGGATCCAGACAAGATGCTGGACCTTTGAGCAAAGAAGCAGGTTACTGGTAATAGTATCTAGGGAAAGACAAAGCTGTGAATGAGAAGAGGTCCTTACATATGTTATCCCCTACTTGTGTCTTCTCCAGTTTGTTATTTTTAATCCCAAATTCAGTGTCTCCCTTAAACCCAGTCCATTTGCTTGTAAATGCCAGACAAGATAAAAACTAAAGAGAATGGTTTGGATTCAATTTTCTGACATTCCCTTTTTGTGGTTTACTCTTTAAAAAATTTATAAGATGTGAAGTTGTTCAGATATTCACAATAAACAACAGATTTTAAATTTTAGCTTGAAGTTAAATAATGCTACTTGGATTATGTCTCCCCTTAAACGTATGGCAGAGAGAAAAAACTTAAAATGACTGTCCTGACTGTGCCAGTGCATCCGGCTGCAGCATGTGGCTGAATTTCCTACTGACTTCCTGTCTGGCTAATACCACATGGCCTTGTCACCCTTCAGTTCATGAGTATTGAACAGATTGTCACTTACAGGTCAATTTCTGGGGTTTTGTGTGTGTGTGTGTGTGAAAAATCATGAACAAGAAATAAAAACAATCATTTTTTCAAGGGAGAGGTTCTAAAGCATTTAAATTTGAGAGTCTCTCCAATGGTTTGGTGAGAAGAAAATATTTGTTTATCTGAATGTGGACAACCCCACAACCGTATACACAGAGACCCTCCAACCCCTCTGCTTGGACAGGAAGTGAAGGCACTGCAGCCTGTGCAGTAGGAAAAGGGATCCAGCACAGCCTTCCTCTAGAGAGCACTATTGTAACATCTGCTACCTATAATGTTTCCTCTATTGTACTTCTCTACAACACAGGGTGTCTTCATCTTTTACGCAAAAAGATTAAGAATCATTCTTCAGTGCTTGAATGCGGAATTGCAGAAATGTCACACTGCCAGGGAAAAGCAAGCAGGAAAAAAGCAAAGCTGGGCCAAACTTGCCCAGAGTGCAAAGTCTGCAATGGGGAGGCTAGATGTGCTTCGGAAAATAGCTGTGGTTGTAGCACCACTAATCATAACCCAAGTGTAACTGTGGCTGGTTGTGTTGAACCTGGAGAATGTATTTTACCCATGTCCTGTTTTTCTATGCTGTCTGCTTTCTTAGAGAATTAATTCACCAGAGTCACCATCACTAAAAGTGCAATAATGCTTTCAAGAAAGCTGAGATCAAGTCTATTTATTACTTGTAAAACAGTAAAAGTTTTGCTACAGTCATGTGAAGGCATGCTTTTTGATAATAGTTGTTTTATAAGACTTGCCTTAAACAGTGATAAGAAACAAGGAAAAAGTGATTGGCCTTTTTATTTGTTATTTCTTAGCATGTCCCCAGGGTCTAGGTGCAAGATCTAAAGAGAGGGGCAATCTCCCCCCTCCTGGAATCTGACCCAGCACTTCTCCAGGTCAGGTAGAACCCACATGTCCCTTGGAGGTTATGTTTGTTCGGGTGCTGAGATATGGCTTTCCAGGTTCTGACGCACTGATTGCATACCTCCATCTTCAGAGGCGGTGGGCGGAGTACATCAACAAGCAGGGTGCAGCAGAAAACCCTGGGGAAAATAATTATGAGCCAATAAGAAATACTCCAGAGTCTAGAAATAGTTGAAGGAGTCTTTGCAGGTGACCGGTATGTATATAGAGAACCTGTAATCATGCAGGCCAGCATACTCTGAAATCAACAAGATCTCAATCCAATTCATAGTTTGAGGTGACCTGGGACATCTGAGTTACGTATTTTAATAACATTGATAAACACTTACTTTTTTTTATTAGTTTACTCAGATGGTATTGAGTAACCAACTCTGAACTGTCTTGTACCTTAATGCCATTCATTACCGTTTATACATTCAGCAAACATATGCGATTGAATAATCTTACACTTGACTGGTTTCTATTCATTTTTTTCATTGTTAGAAGTTTTTACATTTATTTCTATTTTTCTAGCATATGCAGAGTTATTTATGAATACACAGGAGAACAAATCTGCTCACTCAAGTATACCTAAAAATTACTGGTCATTTAATGACTTCTTTGAAGGTATATGTCATATTCTTTGTGGGGAGTTGGAAAATCATTAAGAATAACTTGCATTTGTACTTGGTTAATGTTTCACAAACCTTTATTAATTTAGCTCTCAGTTTATCATCCCTAGACCCTGAAATCTTGGTGAGGCAGATATTATCATTCTCATTTTATTCATAAGAAACACAGATTAGCTTTATTGGCCTCCTGGGCAAGAAAGTTACTAAACAAGTCCAGGTCTTGGAATCAGGGTATGGGAGAACAAATTTGACTGATTCATTCATGAAATACTGGTATCTATTATTTTGTGTTCAAAGTACTATTCTAGGCATGAGATCTTCCATAGTGAAGAAACCAGATTAGAATCCCTGCCTCCATGAAGTTTACATTCTAGTAGGTATGACACAGATTATGAACAAAGAGATGAGGAAAATATAAAGTGTGAGAGGTGGTACTATGAAGAAGAAGAAAGTAGGGTTGGGAGATATTGTGTGTTTGCATGCACACACGCATGTGCATGCATGCATGTGTGTGTGAGTGTGTATTTTAATTAAGTTGCCAGGAAAGATTTCAGTGAGTAAAGACAAAAAAGACTCAAGGGAGTGAGCCATGTAGATATTGTAAAAGAATATTCTGGCTAGAAAGAATAGCCAATACCAAAGCCCCAAGATTTGCCTGAAATGTTAGATTAATAGTATAATGACTCCGCTACAAAGACATAAGATCAGAAAGGTATGCATAATCCATTAAATTTTGAATTCTAATTTATTGATGACATATCTTTTTGAAGATGACATTCTCTTTGCCTTTACAAGGGATTTTTTTTATTGTTATTTTTTTACAAGGACAGAGAGAGAGTCAGAGAGAGGGATAGATAGGGACAGACAGACAGGAACGGAGAGAGGTGAGAAGCATCAATCATTTGTTTTTCGTTGCCATCACACCTTAGTTGTTCATTGATTGCTTTCTCACACGTGCCTTGACCACGAGCCTTCAGCACACCGAGCCACCCCTTGCTGGAACCAGCGACCTTGGGTCCAAGCTGGCGAGCTTTTGTTCAAGCCAGATGGGCCCGCGCTCAAGCTGGCGAGCCTTGGGTCTCGGACCTGGGTCTTCCGCATCCCAGTCCGATGCTCTATCCACTGTGCCACCGCCTGGTCAGGATGCAAGGGATTTTTTAGACCCTAGGTGGGACATGGGTTACTTCCCATTGGACAGAATTTGGCAAAGTTGGTTTTGATCTCGGCAGCTATGAGAGGAAAAGCTAAATGGAGGCACTCTTACTCACATGCAGCAGCAACAACTCCAAACATCCAGGACTGTTAGCAACTACTCTGGAACAGTAGAGGAAACCAGTTGCCCTCAGCCAGCAGGTGGCATCAAAACATGGGCTAAGCATCATTTCAAAAGAAGCACAATAACTGAAAATGACTCTTCGGTGGCCCAGCCCTGGGCAGAGGCAGAGGAGACAGTAGACATTGAGAATGAGCTGAGCATACTCACTGGTTCCCAAATAGCTTTCCCTAGAGAAAACCACGGTGCTTAATTTAGAATGCAAATGTTTCCAGGTAGTTTTCCATTAATTACCATTTGCCAAAATAATTTTCAAAGTGTGGTCTTAATTTTCAAAATGACATTGAATAGACTCAAAGTCACTTGGAATGTTAGAAATGACATTTCCAGGCTCCATTCTAAATTGCTGAATCAAAACTCTTGATGGGGGGGGGCAGAGGGGTATAGCTGGCATTTTCATCAAATTTTTAGGTGATTCTAATTCAGGCTAAATTTTGAGAACCAGTAGCATGCAGCAGGACAACCAAAGTGATTACTTAGTAGCCATTCAAAGACCTCTCCATTTGGACTCTACTGGGATCTCCAGCCTTATCTGGTTATTCTCCCTTAGGCTTAGAAAACTCCAGCCACAGTGGCTCATACCCCCACAATGGTTCAAGTTTATACTTATTCTGTATTTGTTTGCTCTTGATTCTTCTCCAGGATTCTTTGCCACATGTCCTCTTGGTGAACTCTGACTCAGTATTTCAGACCTAACTAAAGCATCCTCACTGGGCACTCCCACAGCTCATTGTTCCTAACCACTATTCTCAGAGCATGAGAGTTAATTATCTACACATCTTCCTTTGTTTCTGGACCATAGAGTCTGTAAAGACCAGGACCACAGGTTTGGGTTTTATTAGTAGTGTCAGTACAATGCCTGGCTCATAGTGATTTGAAAATCTGTCTTCAATACTATTGTTGACAAAATGAAGGACAAGCCCCAACCAGCATGAGTAATTAATATTTCAGCTGACATGAGCAGCCACCACTGCTTTAGAAAGCCAATAAAAGTGCCTACACAGAGGATCATTAAGAAAGCATCTTGATGAAGGGAGAAGTTTGGTTTGAACTATCAAGTGCCATATGAGAAAGATGGATTCCAAAGAGGAGCCATGGGCTCTGGGAAGACAGGGGAGCCAACAAGGTACTGGATTCCGAGGAAGAAATTGAAAAGCAGGAGCCTGAATTGAAACCAGAGGTTAGAGCACCCCAAAGATAATGCTGGCCTAAGTTGTCAGGGAGGTGGTTGGGCATAAAAGTCAATGTTATGGGAAGATTCAAAGATGGTGACAGAGTAAGCAGATGTTTCAACTGCCACCTCCCAGTATCAAATTGGATTAAAACTTAATTTAAGAACAATCATCTTGAAAATCCAACTTTAGACAAAACGAAGAGGAGTCTATAACCAAGGATCACAGAAGAAGCCACATTGAGACTGGTAGGAAGGGTGAGATGCAGACAGGGTTGCTCCATTCCCAGTAGCAAGCTGCAGCTCAATGTCCAGAGGGACTCTCACTGCAGGGGGTGTGCCCTGAGAGGTGCGGGTTTTCAGTCTCAGGCCGGGAGCTCCAGCCTAGAGCCCAGAGCCCAGATTCTGTCTAGAGTCTCCTAGACAGAATTTGGCAGTGAAAAGAGCTGGGTTTCTGTCTGCAAGAAAGAGAGGGAGATGTCAGAGATGCAAGCTCTGTCTTAAAGGGCCTGCACAGAAAATCTTGTTCACAGCCTCTTACCTGGGGCTCTGGTGGAGGGAGAGCTGAGAGGACTAGAGTTACACGAGGAGAGTGTAAAGTTGGAGGCCCAGGGAGAGACACTGTGGGGGATGGCCAATGGAACCACTGTGCTGAGTCATTCTCCAGTACTGCAGTCGCTATCTTTCTTGGGTGGAGCAGTCCCCTCTGGCTGGCACCAGCCTGGGGAGAAGCAGCTACTCCGTCCTCAGGAGTCTCTTCTGCTCCAGTTATGGCGACTGGGTCATGCTGAGAAGTCAGGAAGCAGGGGGTGCATCGGTGACTCAGTTTTCTGGTGTTGAGACCAAAACTTCACCCCACCCCATGTTTCTGAGTCTAAGACTGATAATTCCACCTCACAGAAGACTCAGTAGAAACTGTCCAGAGTGTGGGCAAACCATACTTCTGGGTCTCAGAAGCCACAGACACTAGATTCCTGGGACCACACCCTACTGAGGTCTATGAAAAAAGTCTGGACAGACTGACACCTGGGGCCAAAGCGTGGAACCACAGCCCCAACCCTTCCTAATCCCTAAATAGCTCCAAGCTCTAGATTCCACCAGAGGTTTTTTTCAGTGGCCAAGCCAAACAAGCAACCCACCCACAGACAGAAGCTGCAGGAAGCAGGGCTCAGGTAAACTTGGGATTTTTAAACGGACCTTCCCCAGGCCCAATGTGGATAAAAGCCAGCCTATGTGTGTATATTGGTATTTCCATGTGCACCTGGGCCCAGCAGAGGTAGTCACAAACTCTGGATTGCTTGTAACTCCAAGAAGGTTACTGAGGGCCAGTCTCAAGCAGTGTCTCCCATGGTCTGTGCTGGATTCCTGCCAGGGAGGCCCAGGGCCTGCAAAACCAGGGTCCAGCTGTGGAGAACATTGGTTCAGAACCTAACAACCCTTGCTAGAGTGGTATTTTGAAGAAAGGCTTTTCACACCAGGCCCAGCTGAGGCGAATTTCACTCTCTGTGATTAGCACCAGCACAGCAGCTCATGTGCATTGAATAGGGTAGAGCTTTACAGTCAACAGGCCTGGGTGCTGGATATCCTGCCTTTCTGGGCTAGATTCCACTGGAGGAAGGGAGAGAGGCTTGGAGCATGGACATTTAAAGTGTGGGTCCCTGTGAGCCTATTGTTGGATCTGGTCAAGGGGCTTAGCTATTTTCTGGGGGGCATAGTCAGCCCCAGGAGAGGACTCTTTCAGTCTTCCTCCATGAGACCAGGGTCTCACCAGCTCTCTGCAGAGGGGACTGTCAGCCCTACTTCGATCTGAACCTACTGCTCACCTTGTTGGAGAAAAATAAAATTTTAGTATCCAGCAGTGGCTGAGAGATTAAGATCTGGAGTAGGGTCCTCACTCCCCATACTGAGCTACTGACCAAGAGACCCCTGAAGTAGGGGGTCCCACTAATGTTGTATTGACTACCTCAGCTGCCCTAGTCCAGCAAGTTTGCAACCTGCAGAGTGGTTAGTTGGGTGAGGTCAGTCTGGGCCCACACTACAGTTTGTGGGAAGACCAGGCAGCTATAAGAGGAAGTGGAGCAGCTAAAAAGTGGAGGCAAATCTTATGAAGCTTGAGGCTTTATGGAGCTGCTGTCATCTCTAAGCAGAAGGAAGCTAATCCTTATACAAAGTTTGACTCCTTCCACACTACGCAGGCACAGAAAATGCAAACACAAACAATGAAAAGAGCAGAAGCTACAGACAAGTAGCCGATAGTGGGTTACAAAAAACAGCTGATGCCGACCCAAGAAGATCTAGAACCAACACAACTGGTAGTGGGTAACAGATAGCACCAACCCTAGACTCAATAGCAACAAAAGTAGCATGCCCAAAGGAGAAGTCTAGCAGACACCAGAAACTGTGGAGAATAACTATGCCCAACAAAATGGACATTCCACAATGTGTAATACACATGACCAAGGTTGACCTTTAGAGCCAGCCAGCCTAACAGAATAACCATACCTATAAAAAGACCAACTGCATACAACAGGAAGGAAAATAGTACCCTCTAGAATCATTCCTAGAACAAGGAAAACAGGTGGACTGGAGGTCAGTACCACTGAGCCCATCTTTCTCACAGACACCACAAAAAGTTCAAAGTCAGACAGCACTACCTAATACACAGACAAAATGGGCAAACAGATAAATGAGACTCAAATGAATCAATAAGAGAAATCCCCAGAAAAAGAACTAAATAAAATGGAAGTAACCAAACTACCAGATGCAGAGTTTAAAACAATGATTTTTAGGATGCTCAAGGATCTTAGAGCAACAATGAATGGACATAATAAACACCTAAATAAAGACCAAGCATCAAAAAGGACATTGAAATCATAAAAGAGAACCAGTCAGAAATGAAAAATACAATATCAGAAATAAAGGCTGCACTAAAAGAAATCAACAGCAGGTTGGATGAAGCAGAGGAGTGAATCAGCGATTTTGAGGACAAAAGAAATATAAGCACAGAAATAGAGAACAAAATGAAAAGAGGCACAAAAAGACTGAGGAAACTCTAAGAGACCTCTGTGACAACATGAAGAGAAACAACTTCTGCATCATAGATATTCCTGAAGGAGAAGGCAGTGAACAAGGATAGAGAACCTGTTTGTAGAAATCATAGCTGAAAATTTCCCTAAATTGATGAAGGAAAAAGTTACATAAGTTCAAGAAGCATGGAGAGTCCCACTAAAGAGGAACCCAGGAGGCATAAACCAAGAGACATCATAATTAAAATGCCAAAGTTAAGAGCCAAAGAAAGAATACTAAAAGCTGTTAATTACACACAGAGGAGCCCTCATAAGGGTGACATCTGACTTCTCAATCAAAACACTTGAGGCCAGAAGGGATTGGCAAGAAATATTTAAAGTGATGCAAAACAAGAACCTACAACCAAGATTACTTTATCCAAAAAATTGGACAATCTAGACAAAATGGATAAATTCCTAGAAACAGTCTTCGAACACTCAATCTGAGAGAATCAGAAAACCTAAATAAACCAATTGCAACAAATGAAGTAGAAACATTTGTCCAAAAACTTCCAGCAAGCAAAACTCCTGGACCA
Organism: Rhynchonycteris naso; assembly: GCA_037038555.1. NCBI lineage: Eukaryota > Metazoa > Chordata > Mammalia > Chiroptera > Emballonuridae > Rhynchonycteris > Rhynchonycteris naso. The sequence continues at coordinate 110,046,105 of CM072998.1, read as the reverse complement.
GATAACTTCACAGGTGAATTTTACCAAATATTCAGAGAAGAATTAACACCTATCTTTCTCAAGCTATTTCAAAAAATTTAAGAGGAGGGAAGACTTCTAAGTTGCTTCTATGAGGCAAGCATGATCCTCATACCAAAACCAAATAAAGACTCTATAAAGAAAGAAAACTATAGGCTAACATCCCTGATAAATTTAGATGCTAAAATTCTCAACAAAATATTAGCAAACCAGATCCAGCAATACATTAAAAAAATCATACATCATGATAAAATGAGATTTATTCTGGAGGCAAGGCTGGTAAAATATTCACAAATCAATAAATGTGATTCATCACATAAACAAAAAGAAGTATAAAAAATCACATGATAATATTAATAGATGCAAAAAAAGCATTTGATAAAATTCAGCACTCATTTATGATCAATACTCTCAGCAAAATGGGAATACAGGGAACATATCTCAACATAATAAAGAACCATGTATGACAAACCAACAGCAAACATCATACTCAGTGGGCAAAAATTAAAAGCAATCCCCTTAAAATCAGGAATGAGGCAAGGGTGCCCCCTTTCACCACTCTTATTCAACATAGTTCTAGAAGTCCTAGCCACAGCAATCAGATAAGAATAAATAAAAGGCATCCAAATTGGAAAAGAAGAAGTAAAACTATCATTATTTGCCAATGACATGAAAATCCTAAAGTCTCAGTCAAAAAGCTACTAGACCTGATAAATGAATTCAGCAAGATGGCAGAATATAAAATTAATATTCAGAAATCAGTGGCATTTTTGTACATGAACAATAAACTGTCTGAAAGAAAAATTAAGAAAACAATCCCCTTTGCTATTGCAACAACAAAAAATAAAGTACCTAGGAGTAAATTTAACCAAGGAGGTAAAAGACTTTGAAAATTATAAAAACATTAAAAAAAGAGATCAAGGAAGATACAAACAAGTGGAACCATATAGCATATTCATGGATAGGAAAAATAAACATCATTAAAATGTCTATATTACCCATAGCAATCTATAAATTCAATGCAATTCCCATTAAAATACCAATGCCATACTTTAAAGAGATAGAACAAATATTCCAAAAATTTATACGGAACCAAAAAAGAAAACAAATAGCATCAGCAATCTTGAAAATAAAGAATAAAGTGGGAGGTATCACACTTCGTGATATCAAGTTATACTACAAGGCCATTGTACTCAAAACAGCTTGGTCATGGCATAAGAACAGGAATACTGATCAATAGAACACAACAGAGAACCCAGAAACAAACCCACGCCTTTATGGACAATTGATATTTGACAAAGGTAAGAGAATACAATGGCGTAAAGACAGTCTGTTTAGTAGATGGTGTTGGCAAAATTGGACAGGTACATGCAAAAAAAATGAAACTAGATCACCAATTCACAAACTAAACTTTAAGTGGATAAAAGACTTAATTGTAAGTCGAAAAACCATAAACATCTTGAAAGAAAACATAGGCAGTAATTCTCCAATATCTCTCATAGCAATATTTTTGCTGATTTATCTCCACAGGCAAGTGAAATAAAGGAGAGGATGAACAAATGGGACTATATCAAACTAAAAAGCTTTTCACAACAAAAGTCACCATTAACAAATTAAAAGACAACCCACACAATGTGAGAATATATTTGCCAATATGTCTGATAAACCAAAATTTGTAAAGACCATCTAAAACTCAACACCAGGAAGGTAAACAATCCAATTAAAAAATGGGCAAAAGAACTGAATAGACACTTATCTAAAGAGGACATACAGATGGCAAATAGGCATATGAAAAAATGTTCAACATCACTAATCATCAGAGAAATGCAAATTAAAACCACAATGAGATAACACCTTACACCTGTCAGAATGGCACTCATTAACAAATCAACACACATTAAGTGCTGGTGAGGGTGTGGAGAAAAGGGAGGATGTGCACTGCTGGTGGGAAGGCAGACTTTTGCAGCCACTGTGGAGAACACTGTGGAGTTTCCTTAGAAAATTGAAAGTGAAACTGCCTTTTGACCCAGATATCCCACCGTTAGGAATATATCCTAAGAATACCAAATTAGTAGGGGGCAAGATGGCAATGGAGTAGGCAGAAGTACCAATTTCCAACTCCCAGAACCAAAGTGGATAATAACTTGATTTTAAGAACCATCATCTGGATAAACCAACGCTGAACTGGGCTGAGAGGACTCTTCAACCGGAGAACACTGAAGAAGCAACATTGAGACTGGTAGGAAAAGCAAAAACGCAGAAAGGGCTGCCCAGCTCCCTGGAGCAAAAGGCAGCCTGGAGAGACTCGTGTGGCGGGAAGAGAGGCCAGCTGAAGGGTAGGGATCTGGGTCCAAGAAACAAAGCCCCAGCCTGCAGCCCCAGAGTATAGAAGAGGCGTATGGACAGTATTTAGCTGGGAAACAGATTAGGATACTGTTTGTGAGAAAGAGACAGTTGTCCAAGACATAGGATTCTTCTTAAAGGAATGGCGCAGAAAACCTCTCTCACAACCACTCACCTGGGACTCTGGGAGACAGGGAGAGAGGAGAGGACCGGAGCAGCAGAAAGAGAGTGTGGTTTGGGAGGCACAGGAAAAAAAAACTTTGAGGGACAGCCACCCTAAAACCTGGGCTGAGTCACTCCACAAATCTGAAACAATATTTTCCCTGGAACCAGCAAGGGGAAGCAGGACACCAGAGAAACAGACTCCCCTGCGGCAATTAGAGCACAGTCACTTCAAAAAAAGGAGATTTCAGGACTACAGTATGGACAATTAGAGCCAGAGCTGCAGCGCCCCACCCACACTGCTGAGGGCTTGCTGGATGGTGGGCGGCAGCGGGACGCGGAAGCCTGGTTCTGTCGGCGGGGACAGAGGCCAAGCTGACTGGTGTGAGCTTCGTCTAGCCCAGCGGGGGCATAGGGGAAGGGTAAAAGTGGTCCGGAGGCTGTGCGCCGGGCTGCGAACCCACCTGTGGGGGAAATGCGGGAGCCCGGAATGGGCAGAGTTCCACCACTGAACAGGGGTGAGCAGGCGTGCAGTAGTACCTGACCTCCAAGGCTTGAAGCCCTGCACGAACTGGCTTTGCCTGCAGAGGTGGGGCGGAACCGGGCTCGCAGTTGAGTGCACAACAGTATCCCAGCTGAGGAGCCAAGGTTGGCGGGGGCAGGGCAGAAGCCTGGCTTGCAACTGAGGTGCATAAGCAGCCCCGCCCAGCCGAAGGAACTGGCTAAGAGGGACCTGCAGCTGAGAAAAAGTGCTCACCCTTGCCCTTGGTGCCTGGCTTGTGGCCCAAGTGTGGTGCACAATCCCACCTATGGGAGAGCAGCGAAGGCTGAGACCGGCTAAGGCTTATAGAGCCTGGCACGAGAACACAGCCCCTCCCATATGGGGTGAGGCGAAGACTGCAGCAACAGCAGCCAGTGCCGGCAACACCCACACTCAACCACCCTAGGCAGCGGCAGAGGGCATGGTGGGCCTGCAGACAAACCATACCTAGGGAACACAGAGGCAATGCCCATTGGACTCCAGTAGCCAAACCCTTCTTACACACAGACAAAATGGGCAGGCAGAGGAATGCAGCTGAAATAAATCAAGGAAAATACCCAGAGAAGGAACTGAATGAGTCAGATATAACCAAACTACCTGAAGCAGAATTTAAAATAATGATAGTTAGGATTTTCAAAGAGCTTAGAGCAACAATGGATAGTCATTATGAACACCTAAATAGATAGCAAGTATAAAAAAGGATATTAAAATAATAAAAAAGAATCAAACAGAAATGACAAATACAGTATCAGAACTGAAGACCACAATGAAAGGAATTAAAAACAGGATGGATGATGCTGAGGATTGAATCAGCAAGTTAGAGGACAAAATAAACAAAGGCACAGAAGCAGAGTAGAAAAAAGAAGAGACTCAAAAAATCTGACAAAACTTTAAGGGAGCTCCTTGACAACAGAAAGAGAAATAACATCTGCATCATAGGGATTCCTGAGGAAGAAGAGAAAGAACAAGGGATAAAAACTTTGTTCAATCAAATCATAGCTGAAAATATCCCTAAATTAAGACTAAAAAATGTTTTACATGTTCAAGAAGCACAGAGAACTCCATTAAAGAGAAATCTAAAGAAATCTACACCAAGACACATCATAGTTAAAATACCAAAGCTAAGTGATAAAGAGAAAAATTTAAAAGCTGCAGGAGAAAAAAAGGCTATCACCTACAAAGGAGCCCCCATAAGGATAACATCAGACTTCTCAACAGAAACACTTGAGAACAGAAAGGAATGGCAAGATATATTCAAAGTAATGCAGAAAAACAACCTACAACCAAGACTACTTTATCCAGAAAGGCTAACATTTAACACTGAAGGAGAAATAAAGAGCTTCCCAGAGGCAAAAAAAACACTCAAGGAATTCATTAAAACCAAACCAATTCTGCAAGAAATGCTAAGAGGCCTGTTGTGAACAGTTCAACAGGGGAAAAAAAATATATAGCAAAAGTAGAATACAGCTTTAAAGAATAAAATGGCAATAAACAACTACATATCTATAATAACCTTAAATGTAATAGGATTAAATGATCCAATCAAAAGACATAGGGTAGCTGAGTGAATAAAGAAACAGGGCCCATACATATGCTGTCTACAAGAGACATACCTTAAAACAAAAGATGCACATAGACTGAAGGTAAAAGGATGAAAAAAAGTATTTCATGCAAATGGAAATGAAAAAAACGCTGGGGTAGCAATACTTATATCTCATAAGATGGACTTTAAAACAAAGGCTGTAGTAAGAGATAAAGAAGGACAATACATAATGATAAATGTAACAATTCAACAGGAAGATATAACCATTATAAATATCTATGTACCGAACATAGGAGCCCCGACATATATAAAGCAGACTTTGAGGGATATAAAGCGTGATATTAAGAGCAATACTATAATAGTAGGGGATTTCAATACCCCGCTAACATCACTGGATAAATCCTCAAGAAAGAAAATTAATAAAGAAACAGCAGACTTAAAGGATACACTAGATCAACTCGATTTAATAGATATCTTCAGAACTTTTCACCCTAAAGCAGTAGAATATACATTCTTTTCAACGCTCATGGTACATTCTCTAGAATTCATCACATGTTAAGACACAAAGTAGTCTCAACAAATTTAAGAAGATTGAAATCATATGAAGCATTTTCTCTGATCACAATGGCATGAAACTAGAAATTAACCCCAAAAAGAAAAACTGAAAAATACTCAAACACTTAAAAACTAAATAGCATGTAATTAAATAATGAATGGATTAACAATGATATCAAAGAAAAAATAAAAAAGTTTCTAAAAACAAATGATAATGAGCATACATCAACTTGAAATTTATGGGACACAACAAAAGCAGTACTGAGATGGAAGTTCATAGCACTACAGGCATACCATAGGAAGCTACAAAAAGCTCAAATAAACAACTTGACCTTGTATCTAAAAGAACTAAAAAACTGAAAATAAAGGCCAGTACTAGTAGAAGGAAGGAAATAATAAAGATCAGAGCAGAAATAAATGACATAGAGGCTAAGGAAACAATACAGAGGATCAATGAAACCAGGAGCTGGTTCTTTGTAAAGGTAAACAAGATCAATGAACTTTTAACTAAACTCACCAAGAAAAAAGAGAGAGGACTCAAATAAATAAAATTAGAAATGAGAGTGGAGAAATAACAACTGACACAACAGAAATACAAAATATTGGAAGAAAATACTATGAAGAACTCTATGCTAAAAAATTAGGCAACCTGAGTGAAATGGACAAATTTCTTGAATCATATAATCTTCCAAAAATCAATCTGAAAGAATCAGAACTCCTAGACAGACCAATTACAACAGATGAGATTGAAACAGTTATCAAAAACCTCCCAAAAAAGAAAAGTCCTGGGCCTGATGGCTTCACAAGTGAATTCTTCCAAATATTCAAAGAAGAACTAACTCCTATCCTTCTCAAGCTATTTCAAAATATTCAAGAGGAAGGAAGACTTCCAAACTTCTTTTATAAGATGAGCATAATTCTGATCCCAAAACCTGGCAAGGACAACACAAAGAAAGACAATTATAGTGCAATATCCCTGATGAATTTAGATGCTAAAATTCTCAACAAAATATTAGCCAACCGGATCTAGCAATATATGAAAAAAATCATACACAATGATCAAGTGGGATTTATTCTGGAGAGGCAAGGCTCGTTCAATATTCACAAATCAAATCAATGTGATTCATCACATAAACAAAAAAAAGACAAAAATCACATGATAATTTCTATAGATGCAGAAAAGGCATTTGATAAAATCCAGCACCCATTCATGCTCAAAATTCTCAGTAAAGTGGGAATAGAGAGAACATTCCTTAACATGATAAAGGCCATCTATGACAAACCCACAGCAGATATCATACTAAATGGACAAAAATTAAAAGCAATCCCCTTAAGATCAGGAACAAGGCAGGGATGCCCCCTTTCACCACTCTTATTCAACATAGTTCTGGAAGTCTTAGCCACAGCAATCAGTCAAGAAGATATACAAGGCATCCAAATTAGAAAAGAAGTAAAACTGTTATTATTTGCAGATGATATGATATTGTATATAGAAAAACCTAAAGTCTCAGTCAAAAAACTACTGGACCTGATGAATGAATTCAGCACAGTGGCAGGATATAAAATTAATACTCAGAAATCAGAGGTATTTCTATATACCAACAATGAACTATCAGCAAAAGAAATTAAGAAAACAATCCCCTTCCCTATTGGAACCAAAAATATAAAGTACCTAGGAGTAAATTTAACCAAGGAGGTTAAGGACTTTTAATAGGAAAATTGTAAAACTTTGAGAAAAGAAATCAAGAAAGATACAAACAAGTGGAAACATATACCGTGCTCATGGTTAGGAAGAATAGACATCATTAAAATGTCTATATTACCCAAAGCAATTTAGAAATTCAATGCAATACCAATTAAAATACCAAGGACATACTTCAAAGATATAGAACACATATTCCAAAAATTTATATGAAACCAAAAAAGAACACAAATAGCCTTAGCAATCTTTAAAAGAAAAAATAAAACAGGAGGTATCACTCTTCCGGATATCAAGGTATATTACAAGGCATTTGTACTCAAGACAGCCTGGTACTGGCATAAGAACAGGTACATAGATCAATGGAACAGAACAAAGAACACAGAAATAAACCCACACCTTTATGGGCAAATGATATTTGACAAAGGAGGAAAGAACATACAATGGAGTAAAGACAGTCTCTTCAACAAATGGTGTTGGAAAATTGGATATGTACCTGCAAAAAAATGAAACTAGGCCATCAACTTACACCATTCACAATAACAAACTCAAAATGGATAAAAGACTTAAATGTAAGCCAAGAATCCATAAGCATCTTAGAAGAAAACATAGGCAGTAAGTTCTCTGACATCTGTCGCAGCAATATATTTGCCGATTTATCTCCACCGGCAAATGATATAAAAGGCAGGATAAACAAACGGGACTATATCAAACTAAAATGTTTTTGCACAGCTAAAGACAATAAGAACAGAATAAAAAAGACAAACCAGACAATGGGAGAACATATTCAACAATATATCTGATAAGGGGTTAATAACCAAAATTTATAAAGAACTTATAAAACTCAACACCAGGAAGACAAACAATCCAATCAAAAGATGGGCAAGCCTGACTTGGAAGTGGCTTAGTGGATAGAGCGTCAGACTGGGATGCGGAAGACACAGGTTCAAGACCCCGAGCTCACCAGGTTTAGCGGTGGCCCATCTGGCTTGAGCAAAAGCTCGCCTGCTTGGACCCAAAGTCACTGGCTCCTGCAAGGGTTTGCTTGGTCTGCTGAAGGCCCGCAGTCAAGGCACATGTGAGGAAGCAATCAATGAACAACAACTAAGGTGTTGTAATGGCAACAAAAAACTAATGATTGATGCTTCTCACCTATCTCCTTTCCTGTCTGTCTGTCCCTATCTCTCTCTCTCTCTGACTCTCTCTCTGTCCTTGTAAAGAAAAAAAGAAAAAAAAATGAGCGAAAGAAATGAATAGAAATTTCTCCAAAGAGGACATACAGATGGCCAATAGGCAGATGAAAAAATGCTTAACATCAGTAATCATTTGAGAAATGCAGATAAAAACCACAATGAGATATCACCTCACACTAGTCAGAAACGCACTCTTCAGCAAATCAACACAGAATCAGTGCTGGTGAGGATGTGGAGAAAAGGAAACCCTCCTGCACTGCTGGTGGGAATGCAGACTGGTGCTGCCACTGTGGAAAACAGTTTGGAGATTCCTCAAAAAATTAAAAATTGAACTGCCTTTTGACCCAGCTATCCCACTTTTAGGAATACATCCCAAGAACACCATAACACTGTTCAAAAAGAAGAAATGCGCCCCCATGTTCGTGGCAGCATTGTTTACAATAGCGAAGATCTGGAAACAGCCCAAGTGTCCGTCAGAGGATGAGTGGATTAAAAAGCTTTGGTACATATATACTATGGAATACTACTCAGCCATAAGAAATGATGACATCAGATCATTTATAACAACATGGATGGACCTTGATAACATTATACTGAGTGAAGTAAGTAAATCAGAAAAAACTAAGGACTATATGAGTCCATACATAGATGGGACATAAAAATGAGAGTCAGAGACATAGACAAGAGTGTACTGACTACCCGGGGGGAGGGGAAGTGAGGGAGAGGGTAGGGAGAGGAAAAGGGCACAAATAAAACCAGATAGAAGGTGATGGAGGACAATTTGAGTTTGGCTGATGCGTACGCAATATAATGAAATGTCAAAATAACCTGGAAATATTTTCTCGGAACATATGTGCCCTGATTTATCAGTGTCAACCCAATAAAATTAATTTTAAAAAAAGAATACCAAATTACTCATTCAAAAAATATATGCACCCCATGATTTTACCATCATCATTTACAATAGCCAATATTGGGAAACAGCCCAAGTGTCCACTAGTGGACAAGTGGATTAACCTTTTGAGTAGTGAGATTTTTTTCATGCTTCTTGACCCCTGGGAGTGAGATTTTTTCAAAAAATGAAATTAGTTCCAGTTTTATTACTTTAAAATGATGTTTGTTTGATAACCAATTAATGGAAACAAAAAGAACATACATTTGCTTTTTTTAAATGTTGCCTTTTACATTTTTAAAATAAATTGATTGTACTGTGGATGGTCAGGAGGCACAAGGATGTACATGAACGTTTGTACTACTCAAAAGGTTAAAAACCTGTGGTACATATATACAATAGAATGCTATGTGGCCATGAAAAAGAAGGAAATCTTACCTTTTGTGATGGCATGAATAGACCTGCAGATTATTATGCTAAGTGAAATAAGCCAGGCAGAGAAGGAAAAATATCATATAATTTCACATATATGTGGAATCTAATGAACAAAGTGAACTGAGGAATGGAATAGAGGCAGAGGCAGGGTCACAGGGAGCAGAGGGACAGCAGTCAGAGGGAAGGGGGATGAGGGGAGGGGAATCAGAGAAGGTGAAGCGATTAGTGAAATTATATATACATAACACATAGATACAGATAACAGGACAGCAAATCCTAGGGGGAAGGGGGGAGGGAATTAGAAGGAGGGGGACAAATGAGGTAATGGGAGTAGGGGGTGAAGGTATTATATTCAGTGGGGCATTGAATTAATATAAACACAATAAATTAAAATTAGTAAAAAAAAATAAGTCAATGCTATGGTCAGATGAGCTATCAGTTAAATATTGGCTTGAGTCCTGTCCCCCACGGTTAGCTTTCTGACCAGAGCATGTTATATGTTCTGAATCTCAGTTTGTCTTTTCTAGAAAGTGAGAATGATTATAATATGTAATAATATGAGTGTTCGGCAGATAAAATATAATATGCTCACTTTGTTAAAGATGGTGCTGCCCACATGGAAGCCCATCACCCAGGTGATATTATTTGCCCTTATGCTTGTGATGGCTGTGGGGGAAAAGTTGTAATGTGGGCAGGCCGGGTCGTTATAACCTAAGGCTTAGTTTAAGAGTAAGCTCTTCCCCACACCCTTGATTTATTGGATGATGTAGGGTGGTGCATTCTTCTGAGGAATCCCATTATGCCTCAGATGGGTGACTTTGTATCAGAGACTTCCTTGTTTGTAAATTGGATTAAAGGTTTGGATTTTCACAATATAAAGTGGGACGGACCAGTAGCTCTCTCTCTCTCGTTTCCTGAGTTCCTGAGGTTGGTATTAGAGAGGAGAGCAGAGTAAGGCCACGTGAAGGGCAGGAGAAGCAGCCGAGATGGCAGAGTGCTGAGGAAGAAGCCAGTTTGTTAAGAGTTTGTGCAGGAGGAGATGGGAAACAGAGGTGAATAAGTCTGGTGAGCTAGAAACCTTTGATTCTAGGAAACTCGGATAAGTCAGTAGCTTTGTGAGCACTGAATGTATGGGTTTTGGAGCCCAGTGTGTGTTTTTGCTTGCCCGCTGGGTGCAAGCTAGAATTAAAGCTGATGGCTCACCAGTTCTTGGCTCCAGTGTTTCGTTGCCATCTGTCCGAATCCAATGCGAACCTGCACTGGCCAGGCTGCTGTGATGGCAGCCCCAGCTACTGGCTTTACAATGAGCTAACATGTATTATTTCTCTAGGTTATACCTTTTTATCTTCACAATCACTCCGTGAAGTTGAAATTTGGATCTGCCATTTCAAAACACTGAGACTCACTGATTTGCCTAGGATCATAAAGGGAGTTCGGGGTACAGGGACTTGCATTTAGCTGCTTGACTCTGAGACCCGAGTTATTTGCTATTATGCTATACCACCTCCTTAGGGGTCTGTGAAAAGATAAATGGAAAGGATAATTTTTTTTCTCAAACCAAGGAGTATTTAGAATGTGGGAGAAATAATCTCAGATAATTTTTGCTACATTTGCCCAGAACACACCATGATCCTAGAATTCTAGTCTCCAGAACTTCAAGAGAACATTGCATTCTGTTGTTTAAAGCCACAGCTGGTGGTATATTTTTTAGACAGCCCTAGGGAATTAACTCCCATTCCAGAGGGACAGGGTGCTGGAGCCTGAGAGCTTGGGGCGGGGAAGGTGCCCTTATGGGCTTCAGAGCCACTTTCATGGGTTAAGTAATGATGGCAAGGCAGGACACACTCTTCTGGAACTCTGAGCCATTGGTAACACCAGGGATACTCTCCCCACCGAGCAGTGAACAATAAGGGTTGCTGGACTGCGGGGCCTTGCCCCAAGATCCAGCCTGCTGCACTGTTCCAGCACAAATATCAACTTTCTGAGTGTGGGCTGGGAGCTGTTGTGGTTCAAACTGCAGGCCACTCCTCTGCTCTTTTGTGTGGCTCATTCCTGGTATAAAGAACCTGTCATCGTGGATGACAGGATTCCAGGAAGCAGCCTGGCCAGACGGTTACCTTGACAACCTTATGATGTAATTCTTTAAACTCTGCTCTGGCTGCTGGTCTAATGAGATTCTAGACACCGCAGGCTTTTTCCAGCTGGGTGGCAGGCAAATAAAGCTCACTTTTTTTAGTGCTCCCTTTTGTGATATCAGCAGGATGCATTGCCTTAGCAATGGAAGGGAAATCTGACTGTCACCCAGCTCTGTGGAATTTTTGCCAAGGGGAACCACGGTTATGGCTGGCAGATAAGTTTCTGCTGTGGGTGCCCCCAGTCCAGCTCAGCTGTCTCAGCTGTGAGGCTAACCTGCTCTCCTTGTCACACTTCAATCCGAATTTCCTGCAGTCCTTTGGCAGTGAGAATGAATGTTACTCTCCGGAAGACAGATTTCTGGGAACTTTTCCACCTTCACAGAACCCCAAGTATACCGTCACAGAATCTTCCCAAACAAAGCAGTTTATCTTTGTCTCCTGCCATGATTTTCCTTAAAAATCTTCAGAGGTTTTAAATTATGTTTTAAGAAGCAAAAGCACTGGAGCTAAAATAACGTCTGCCGGTTGCATGCACTGCTTTCTCCGATCTTTCTGGAAAGCACCCCCAGGCCACATCCTGGTTTTGGGCGGGGTGGGGGGCTTTCTTCATCTGTGGCTGTGCTCTGGCAGGAGCCCAATGTGATTGCACACTTGCCTCTGTGTGTGAGATTTGCTTTGCCTGTCTCTTCCAGTAAGTAAGTGGCCATGCCTCTCCTAACAACAGCAAGACAGGGGATGAGCAGGGAGACAGATCCCAGGCATTGTCTCCCCAGAGCTGATAATAATGTTTCAGCAGTGATAAACCTAGCAGACAGAGCTGGGGAAGAAATGCCAGTACTTTCTCCGGGGTTGATTTGGAGTGAAAGCCAAGGGTACCCCAGCACTGGAGGGAGGCCACTTTGTGACAATTCCTCTACCTGCTTGATGAGCAGGGGTCCTGATCCACTGGTAGAAGCTAGCACACCTGCAGACAGTCCAGGTGTCAAGGTTGGAGACTCCACGTAGTCCTGGAAAGCCAAGTTCAGTGTCAAAGCCAAGGAATTCTTTGTGAAGGTGCTCTCAGCCCCAGAGGACATTTCCTGGATGGTAGAAGACAAGAAGTGCCAAGTAGATTAAAAATCTCTAACCTGTGAGTACTATTTTCTAAGGCCAGGCAGCTCCGTGGAGGCACAGTTTTCTAATACCACCTGTCATTCTGACCCTTGGACTATGCCTTTGGAATGGTGACTAGCCCTCTGGCTGTTACTGGAGAGTCTCACGATCCAGCCAACTGGAAGAACCCGAGAAAGACAGCCAGAGCAGAAGCCCTCCTGGTCTCAGCATGGGCCTCTCACCTGCAGTACCAATGGGGACACGTGCCAGCAGTGCAGATACAGCTGTTCTCCTGGGGGAGCTCTTTGCTCCTTCCTCTAGGGGGAACACGGCTGATGCATCTACAAATGAACATTGATACTTTTCATTTGGGTGAGCATCTCTGCATTAGCTGAGACCTCAGGTCACAGCAGCGTGTCGGAAAAACATTTATAGTAGTGTGTTGCGAGGTGTGGTCTCAATTTTTTTCTTAAATTTCTGTGATTATGAATAATTAATATAAGCAAATTGTATACCATCTAAAGAGCTGCCCTAAGACTGAGCATGGCCACATGGTTTCAAGAACAGCTTTGCATGTTCATGTCTGATCTCTCTTATTTCCAGGAAAGGCAAATAATAGCACAGCATTCTGAAAAAGAATACACAGTGGGTCAAATTGAAAAAGGGATGGGAGAAATTAATCATTTGGGGACTACAGAAGAATCTGTGCTGTGGCAGCTGGGACCCCATCCATGCTGGGGTAGATGCATTGTGCAGATTCCATTTTTGCTCAGGCAAACTCACAGCCGTTCATCATCAGAAAGTGCAGCAGTAAGAAAGCAATGCAGACATTTCTGTTGATTCTAGTGGTTAGTGGATTAGATGTCTATTTAATGCAATTTTCAGTAACACTGCAATGTAAAACTTACCTTCAGGTGAACAAAGAAAACGGCTGTACAGTCATCACGGGGCACCTTATTATAACTTGTATCCCAGATTCAACAAAGTTTTGAATTCTATGAGGCTCCATTATTTCGAACTAGCAAACAAAACTTTACAAAGTTGTAGTTTATTTTTGTACAACTTATTTATGCCAAAGGGGATTGTGCTTAGTTTCATGTTTGTGCAAGTTCAAGTGACTGTAAATCATGTATGTAACACTGGAAATCTGTTGAGTTTATTTTTATTTTAAGAGGATCATGGAGGGCAGCCTCCCTCCCAGATGGCCCTAATTATCTTAGCCACTGGAATTCACACCCTGTGCAGGCACCATCCTCCCACCCCCATTCTCTGTGTGACTAACCTAATCCTGCATAAGAAGTGATAAGTCATTTCTGAGTAAAGTCATAAAATGCAGCGTGACCTCTCCTTCCCTCTCCCTCCCCCTCACTGCTCTCTCAGATCCCTCGCTCTGTGGAGGCTGGCTGTCATTTCACAAAGCCCTCTGGCTGTCCTGTTGAGAGGTTTATGTGATGAAGAACTAAGGCCTTCTGCCAACAGCCATATGAGTGAAGCCCTCTTGGAGGCAGACCATCCCGCCCCTGCCTTTGGACAACTGCAGACTGCAGCCAGAAGCTGAACTGCTGAGTCACTCATGGAGGGCCCTGAGCCAGAACTGCCCAACTACCCTGCTAAGCTCCTCTGCAGTCCTGACCCTCAGAAACTGTAAGATAACCAACTTTTATTTTTAGGTGCCGTTTTGGAATAGATATGCAGCAACAACCTGATGCAGGAGACTGTATGCAATTTATGACAGAGGAGCATTATTATATGTCACTTGCTGAATTAAGCCCATGAGTCAGGTAGTAAACATATTTAGTGCTTAGTCACTGACTTCACCGTGAGCTTTTTAAAAATGTTATTGGCTTTGCTTCAGCATGAGCTAGTGGCATTCATTTCATTTTTATGTATTCTTTCAAAAAATGCATCTTGGAGCAGATTCCACATTTAATATGATCTTTCCGTAAATCACTCCATTCAGGGGTTTATCTTGGCAAGGCACACATGCCCAATACTTCTACTTGCCCATCTGTGCTATTTCAATTCTCCTACAATTTGGCTATAGAGCAGGACTGTCCATTACACTCACACTTTAGCCGGGGTGTGCAAAGACTATGCATCCATTCTATTGTCTCTATAAATCACATGGTTTTCCTGCCACTGATTACCTGAAAACAAGCATGCAACTGAAACAACTGACAACAGATTTTAATACTTGGGTTGAAACATAATCTGACTTGGAATTTATAAACCATTTTCAACTTTGGAAAGTTTTTTCCAGTCCTTTGGAAAACAAAACAAAACAAAGAAAGGGCACTATTTATATCTGAGATTTGTGAGTCATCTAGTTAACACCTGGTTTCATCTCAAGAAGTCATCTGGGTATACGACAGTGTTGGGCAAATAAAATATATTATGCTCACTTTGTTAAAGATGGCGCTGCCCACATGGAAGTTCATTGATATTAATGTGTGTTCTGGAACAGGCTGTGGGCAGGCTGGGTCGTTATAGCCTAAGGCTTAGTTTAAGAGTAAGCTCTTCTCCACACCCTTGACTTATTGGATGATGTAGGGTGGTGCACTCTCCTGAGGAATTCCATTATGCCTCAGATGGGTGGCTTTGTATCAGAGACTTTCTTGTATGTATAATTGGATTAAAGGTTTGGATTTTCTAGGCTATAAACTGGGGCAGTCTGGGAGCTTGATCTCTCTCTCTCTCTTGGTTCCTGAGTTCCTGAGGTTAGTATTGGAGAGGAGAGCAGATTAAGGCCATGTGGAGGAGAAGTAGCCAAGATGCAGAGTGCTGAGGAAGAAGCCAGTTTGTTAAGAGTTTGTGCAGGAGGAGATGGGAAACAGAGGTGAATAAGTCTGGTGAGCTAGAAACCTTTGATTCTAGGAAACTCGGATAAGTCAGTAGCTTTGTGAGCACTGAATGTGTGGGTTTTGGAGCCCAGTGTGTGTTTTTGCTTGCCCGCCGGGTGCAAGCTAGAATTAAAGCTGATGGCTCACCAGTTTTTGGCTCCGGTGTTTCATTGCCATCTGTCCGAATCCAGTGCGAACCTGCATGGGTCAGGCGGCTGTGATGGCGGCCTTGACTACTAGCTTTACAGACAGGAATGGTGACTTTTACAAGAGCTCATGGTGAAGGCAAAGTCAGGGTCCTTGGACACAGTTTTCCTTGACTTCCTGGCTTCTGGAGTGATGTCTTGTCCTGTGACCTCATAGCTGCATTTTAGCTGCTGTTTCTTCCCTCTCATCTTGGTCAGTGTCTGCTCTACTCCACAGGTGATTTAGCCCACAGCTCCTCTCCTATGGGTGTTGTGAAGTCTTCTGAGTGATTAGAGTAACTCCCATTTGGCTCCTACCTGGGCCACACCTTCCGTGGCCTTTGCTGCAGAGCCACCTGACCCCAGTGAGGGTGCTGTTTTCTGCCATGTTCCCCACCAGATTCTGTCTAAGCTGCTTGAAATCAGGAGAGGTTAGCACTCAGGCCCACCTCTGCCTAACTTTGTTAAATAACCAAGTTGAATTTTGGTGGGATGGTGAACAAGGCTAGTATAGGACAGCTGAGAGATAGCATTCTTCTGTAACCCCAGGAGCCCCCATCTGCACTCAGCCTGAATATTGATTATCTGATAGCTGATGTCCACACCCACTTTAGCTTGAAGTCCAGAGAAGACAATGTCCCACATGTAATGTGCTTCCTCTTGTCCCTTTATATTTCTCTGGTCTCTTTTATCCCCTGGGTTCCTTCCCTTTTAGCCTAGGTAATGTTTTTAGTCTATCATAAACTATAAGCCTTAGTCATAACTTAACTATAAAGGTTATTTCCTTTATGCCATGATGGAAGAAAACAAGTAGAGTCTTCCAGTGCAAGGAATAAAGAGATTTAAAATATTAGGAAAGCTCTATGTTGCTAAAAAGTTCTTAGAGTATCAGAGGCTAACTATAACTTCAGTCTTTCTGGAACAAATTTTAATTTCTCTTGCAGATGGTCATCTTGGACCAAATTGTTTGAAGACCAATAACACAGAAATTCAAAAGAGGAATGCATATTCATAATTTTCAAAATATTACCCCATGATATCTGTGTCTATTATTATTCTTCATCTTAAGTTGCCTATTTATTGCAATATGCAAAATAAAAACAGAGACACCTCATTTTAATTCAACTGTATCTCATTTGTCTTCTAACAGCATTGAAAAAGACTTCATGAAACTTCTCTTTGTGTTCCCCTCCATCCGTTTTCTACCTACATAAGGAATCCATATTTCCATAAGCACTAAGGTGTCAATTTATAAAGTTTATTTGAGCTGATGAGCAACCAAGATGACTTTGATGTTCTTGGGTAGCTGGAGCACCTGTACAATGCATGAAGTGCCCATAGGTGTATAAAATGGTGTTTCATTAGGGTGCTACCTTGGGACACTCAGTGAGATCTTGGAGTCTGTGAGTTTCTTTTATATTTCTGCTCATATTTTCAAAATCATCCTTAGGAGATGATGTGAGCTCAGCCAAGCCAATAAATTACATATCAGAGAGTCCTTATAATGTCAGTGAGTTGCCTTCCCCCTTCAGGCACACCAGCACAAAGCCACCTGCCACCCAGTAGTTCCCTTTGCATTTCATGTGACCCCGTATATTTCTTGATTTAGAATCAGACCTGTTTATGCCTTCAAGATGTAGCTAGATCACTTTCTGCTCCTTTCACATGAAGTTAAACTTTATAAAGCATTGTTTTTGAGAGAGTCTTCATCACTTTAATTTCTTCCTTATCAGCTGCTCCAGGGAAGTCCAGGTTCAGCTCCAACAGACTTCTTCTATTGGAATTTTCAGCCCTTATGCAACTCACTGCCATGCCTCCATCGCCTATATTTCCCTTTGTGTAGGTGACAGTATTTAGTGTCTGCTCCTATTTTTTCAAAGATGGCTTTTAGGAAACAAATTCTCTGAATGAGATGTTAACATTTGAGTTAGTGAACTCCAGCTTTGTTTGTATTTAAGTCCATGTTATTGGTCACGGTATCCAAAAGTTATTGATGACTTACTGTACCTGAGGCAAACCTTTGATAAGTGTTATTTCATTTAGTCTTCACTGAAAATGCTATTCATCATTTCTCTTCATTTTATAAATGAGAAAACAGAGGCTTGGATATGATAGTTAAACATATTATCCAAGATCATGCAGTTACCAAATGGAAGTGCCAATGTTCATACTCAGGATTGTCTGTCCCCAGAGCTCCTGATCTTCCTTGACTTACTTAACTCACAACAAACCCTTAGGATTTTATCATATGCGTGCCTTATTAAAAACACCAAGAACCAAGTGTTGTCAGAGAAATGGCAGTGTGAGAGATTCTCTTGATCTATCCCTTTAAAAGTTCAACAAATTGAACAACTATAATGCAGAGAAGGAGACGCAGCTGGGCTTGCAGGTGCACCTGAAAGAGCCATGCACCAAATAGACTAAAGGTAGTACTGGGTGAAAAGGAGGGTGGAAGATAGAATGCATTTCTGGTGGCCTCTGGAAAGGACAAAAACCAGAGGACTAAGTTTTTCTCTTTCCTCATTGATCTGAGGGAAAAAGGCACTTTAAGCATGATTTTTTTTTCAGAGCCAGGAGAAGTGGAGAGACTGAGGGACAATGAGGAAAGCTGAATTAAGGCGAGTGAATAACCAAGAACAGGAACACAGCCAGTTCCTGAGGTCTGCCTGCATCACTGGGCTCCACTTGCACTCATCAGCACTAGACACATGCACAGCCTGTGACACTCTCTCAATCTGCATGTGATTAGCCTATGGAGATCAGCCATGTGGTGCTGAGGCATGCTTGATTTGCAATCTGTGCCCAGAGCACTCCTGGAATTCAGGTCACCATCGGCTTGTTGCGTGCAGCCTCTGCCTGCCCACAGGCTGCACTTTGCGTGGTATCAGAGGGAGGACCAATGTGCTGCTCCTCTTCAGTCTCTCAGGTCCCACATTGCTCCCCCTCTTTGCAAGAGTGGCTGTGGCGAATACCCCACAACTGACTTCCTGGGACCTCTCTCTCCTGTGAGAGGTAGAGATGCCAGGCATTCGATCCCCTGGTGTGTTGGGATGTGGGGAAAAGTGCCTGGAGTTCTGATACTGCCATTACTAGAGCCATAATATTGCAAAACCCTAACAACAAACCCTCCCACTAAAATGACTGTTGCCCTGCCTACATCATTACGACAGTGATGACTCACACAGTGGAACTCTGCCCAAGAACCTTACAGTGGCAAAACTCCCCACCCCAAAAAAGTCACCTTTGAAAACTGAAAAAAAAATACATTTCTTTTTGCTTTTTCTCACTTTTTCTTTTTTCCTTTTCCTCCCTTCTCTTTTCCCGATTTGAACTTCATTATCCTTAGTTGTTATATATATATTTATATATATATATTTTATTATTATTAATTCTAATGGGGTGACACCAATAAATCAGGGTACATATGTACAATGAAAACATCTCCAGGTTATCTTATCATTCAATTGTGTTGCATACCATCACCAAAAGTCAAATTGTCCTCTGTCACCTTCAATCTGGTTTTCCCTGTGTCCCTCCCCCCCTCCCTATCCCACTCTTCCCTCCCTCCCTCCATCCCATAACCACCCCTCTCTTGTCCATGTCTCATATTCTCACTTTTATGTCCCACCTATGTATGAAATCATGCTGTTCTCAGTTTTTCTTTTTTTCTGATTTACTTATTTCACTCCGTATAATGTTATCAAGGTACATCCATTTTGTTATAAATGATCCGATGTCATCGTTTCTTATGGCTGAGTAGTATTCCATAGTATATATGTACCATAGCTTTTTAATTCACTCGTCTTCTGACGGACACTTAAGCTGGTTCCAGATCTTCGCTATTGTGAACAATGCTGCCACGAACATGGGGGCGCATTTCTTCTTTTCAAACAGTGCTATGGTGTTCTTAGGGTATATTCCTAAAAGTGGGATAGCTGGGTCAAAAGGCACTTCAATTTTTAATTTTCTGAGGAATCTCCAAACTGTTTTCTACAGTGGGTGCACCAGTCTGCATTCCCACCAGCAGTGCAGAAGGGTTCCCTTTTCCCCACATCCTCGCCAGCACTTATTCTGTGTTGTTTTGCTGATAAGTGCCATTCTGACTGGTGTGAGGTGATATCTCATTGTGGTTTTAATTTGCATTTCTCTAATGATTAGTGATGTTGAGCATTTTTTCATATGCCTATTGGCCATCTGTATGTCCTCTTTGGAGAAATTTCTATTCATTTCTTTTGCCCATTTTTTGATTGGGTTGTTTGTCTTCCTGGTGTTGAGTTTTATAAGTTCTTTATAAATTTTAGTTATTAACCCCTAATCAGATGTGCTGTCGAATATGTTCTCCCATTGTGTGGTTTGTCTTTTTATTCTGTTCCTATTGTCTTTAGGTGTGCAAAAACTTTTTAGTTTGATATAGTCCCATTTGTTTATCTTGCCTTTTATTTCAGTTGCCCATGGAAATAAATCGGCAAATATACTGCTGCTACAGATGTCACAGAGCTTGCTGCCTATGTTTTCTTCTAAGATGCCTATGGTTTCACGGCTTACATTTAAGTCTTTTATCCATTTTGAGTTTGTTTTTGTGAATGGTGTAAGTTGATGGTCTAGTTTCATTTTTTTGCAGGTAGATGTCCAATTTTCCCAACACCATTTGTTAAAGAGGCTGTCTTTACTTCATTGTATGTTCTTTCCTCCTTTGTCAAATATCAGTTGTCCATAAAGCTGTGGGTTTATTTCTGGGTCCTCTGTTCTGTTCCATTGATCTATGTGCCTGTTCTTATGCCAGTACCAGGCTGTCTTGAGAATAATGGCCTTATAGTAAACCTTGATATCTGGAAGAGTGATACCTCCTGCTTTATTTTTTCTTTTTAAGATTGCTGAGGCTATTCGTGTTCTTTTTTGGTTCTATATAAATTTTTGGAATATGTGTTCTATATCTTTGAAGTATGTCATTGGTATTTTAATTGGTATTGCATTGAATTTATAAATTGCTTTGGGTAATATAGACATTTTAATGATGTTTATTCTTCCTAGCCATGAGCACAGTATATGCTTCCACTTGTTTGTATCTTCCTTGATTTCTTTGATCAATGTTCTATAGTTTTCCGAGGACAAGTTTTTAACATCCTTGGTTAAATTTACTCCTAGGTACTTTATTATTTTGGCTGCAATAGTGAAGGGGATTATTTCCTTAATTTCTTTTGCTGATATTTCATTGTTGGTGTATAGAAATGCCTCTGATTTCTGAGTATTAATTTTATATCCTGCCACCTTGCTGAATTCATTTATAAGGTCCAGTAGTTTTTTGACTGAGACTTTAGGGTTTTCAATATACAATATCATATCATCTGCAAATAGTGACAGTTTTACTTCTTCTTTTCCAATTTGGATGCCTTTTATTTCTTCTTCTTGTCTGATTGCTGTAGCTAGGACTTCCAGAACTATGTTGAATGAGAGTGGTGAAAGTGGGCAACCCTGCCTGGTTCCTGATCTTAAGGGGATTGCTTTTAAACTTTGTCCATTTAGTATGATGTTTGCTGTCGATTTATCGTAGATGGCCTTTATCATATTAAGGAATCATCCCTGTATTGCCACTTTACTGAGAGTTTTGAGCATGAATGGGTGCTGGATTTTATCAAATGCCTTTTCTGCATCTATTGAAATTATCATGTGATTTTTGTCCTTCCTTTTGTTTATGTGATGAATCACATTGATTGATTGGCACATATTGAACCAGCCTTGCCTCTCCAGAATAAATCCCACTTGATCGTGGTGTATGATTTTTTTCATATATTGCTGGATCCGGTTGGCTAATATTTTGTTGAGAATTTTAACGTCTAAATTCATCAGGGATATAGGCCTATAATTTTCTTTCTTTGTATTGTCTTTGCCCGGTTTTGGGATCAGAATTATGCTCACCTCATAAAAGGAGTTTGGAAGTCTTCCTTCCTCTTGAATTTTTTGAAATAGCTTGAGAAGGATAGGAGTTAGTTCTTTGAATTTTTGATAGAATTCACTTGTGAAGCCATCAGGCCCAGGACTTTTCTTTTTTGAGAGGTTTTGATAACTGTATCGATCTCATTTGTTGTAATTGGTCTGTTTAGGTGTTCTGATTCTTCCAGATTGATTTTTGGAAGGTTATATGATTCAAGAAATTTGTCCATTTCACCTAGGTTGTCTACTTTTTTGGCATATAGTTCTTCATAGTATTTTCTTACAATGCTTTGTATTTCTGTTGTATCAGTTGTTATTTCTCCACTGTCCTTTCTAATTTTATTTATTTGAGTCCTCTCTCTTTTTTTCTTGGTGATTCTACTTAAAGGTTCATCAATCTTGTTTACCTTTGCAAAGAACCAGCTTCTTGTTTCATTGATCCTCTGTATTGTTTTCTTAGCTTCTATGTCATTTATTTCTGCTCTGACCTTTATTATTTCCTTCCTTCTACTTGTCTTGGGTTTTATTTGTTGTTGTTTTTCTAGTTCTTTTAGATGCAGGGTCAGGTTGCTTATTTGAGCTTTTTCTAGCTTCTTATGATATGCCTGTAGTGCAATAAACTTCCCTCTCAGAACTGCTTTTGCTTTGTCCCATAAATTTTGAGTTGATGTATGCTCATTATCATTTGTTTCTAGAAACATTTTTATTTCTTTTTTATCTCATTGTTAATCCATTCATTATTTAATAACATGCTATTTAGTTTCCAAGTGTATGAGTATTTTTAAGTTTTTCTTTTGTCGTTAATTTCTAGTTTCATTGCATTGTGATCAGAGAAAATGCTTGATATGATTTCAATCTTCTTAAATTTATTGAGACCATTTATGTGTCCTAACATGTGGTCTATCGCAGAAAATGTACCATGGGCACTTGAGAAGAATGTATATTCTACTGCTTTAGGGTGAAAAGTTCTGAAGATATCTATTAAATCAAGTTGATCTAGTGTATCCTTTAAGTCTGCTGTTTCTTTATTAATTTTCTTTCTTGAGGATCTATCCAGTGTTGATAGAGGGGTATTGAAATCCCCTACTATGATAGTATTGCTGTTAATCTGGCCCTTTATATCCATCAAAGTCTGCTTTATGTATATCGGGGCTCCTATATTTGGTGCATAGATATTTATAATAGTTATATCTTCCTGTTGAATTGTTCCCTTTATCATTCTGTAGTGTCCTCCTTTATCTCTTACTACAGCCTTTGTTTTAAAGTTCATTTTGTCTGATATATGTATCGCTACCCATGCTTTTTTTTCATTTCCATTTGCATGAAATATTTTTTTCCATCCTTTTACCTTCAGTCTATGAGCATCTTTTGGTTTAAGGTGTGTCTCTTGTAGACAGCATATGTATGGGTCCTGTTTCTTTATCCATGCAGCTACCCTATGTCTTTTGATTGGATCATTTAATCCATTTACATTTAAGGTTATTATTGATATGTAGTTGTTTATTGCCATTTTATTCTTTAAAGCTGTATTCTTCTTTTGCTCTATTCATTCCTCCCTTTAAACTGTTCACAAGAGACCCCTTAGTATCTCTTGCAGAATTGGTTTGGTTTTTATGAATTCCTTGAGGCTTTCTTTTTCTGGGAAGCTCTTTATTTCTCCTTCAATTATAAACGTTAGCCTTGCTGGATAAAGTAGTCTTGGTTGTAGGTTCTTGTTCTGCATTACTTTGATTTTATCTTGCCATTTCCTTCTGGCCTCAAGTGTTCATTTTGAGCAGTCCGATGTCATCCTTATGGGGGCTCCTTTGTAGGTGATAGCCTTTTTTTCCCTAGAAGCTTTTAAAATTTTTTCTTTATTTATTAGCTTTGGTATTTTAACTATGATGTGTCTTGGTGTAGATATTTTTGGGTTTCTCTTTAATAGAGTTCTGTGTGCTTCTTGAACGTGTGGAGTGTTTCCCAGCTTTAATTTAGGAAAGTTTTCTGCTATGATTTGATTGAAAAAAGTTTCCATTTCCTGTCCTCTCTCCTCTTCTTCAGGCACCCCTATGATGCAAATGTTGTTTCTCTTCATGTTGTCACAAGCTCCCTTAGAGTTTCGTCACATTTTTTAAT
This sequence comes from Rhynchonycteris naso, assembly GCA_037038555.1. Lineage (NCBI taxonomy): Eukaryota > Metazoa > Chordata > Mammalia > Chiroptera > Emballonuridae > Rhynchonycteris > Rhynchonycteris naso. Next base: position 110,022,426 of record CM072998.1, on the reverse strand, counting down.
TCCCTTTTTCTTCTCTGCTTCTGTGCCTTTGTTTATTGTGTCCTCTAACTTGCTTATTCGATCCTCAGCATGATTCATCCTGCTTTTAATTCCTTCCATTGTGGTCTTCAGTTCTGATACTGTATTTGTCATTTCTGTCTGGTTCTTTTTTATTATTTCAATTTCATTTTTTATACTTGTTATCTCTTTATTTAGGTGTTCATAATGTCTATTCATTGTTGTTTTAATTTCTTTGAAATCCTCACTATCATTATTCTAAATTCTGCTTCTGGTAATTTGGTTATATCTGGTTCATTCAGGTCCTTCTCTGGGGATTTCTCTTGATTCATTTGGTTTGCATTTCTCTGCCTGCCCATTTTGTCTGTGTATAAGCAAGTTGTAGCCACTGGAGTCCAGTAGGTGTTGCTTTTGTGTTCTCTAGGTGTGGTCTGTCTGCAGGCCCCCCACCCCCTCTGCCGGTGCCTAGGGTGGTTGGGTATGAGCGTTGCCAGTGCCAGCCCACTCTGGCTTTTGCTGTGATTTCTGCCTCTCCTTTGTGGGAGGGGCTGTCACTGAAGCCACAAGACTTAGCACCAAGGGTAGAGGTGAGCACCTTTGCTCAGCTGCGGACCAGCCTATTTCCGCACTTTTGTCCAGAACCAGCAGTCGGAGCCTGCTCGCTACAGATCCACGGGTTAGGTGGGGCTTTTGACGTGCTCTCAGCTGTAAGCTTTTGCCCGTCCGTCGCTTTAGCCCCGTCCTCGAGACCAGGGCCCTTCTGCGCAGGGTCGGAAACCAAGGTTTATTGGGGCGGGCGTGTTTGCTGGCTTCTGCTCAGCTGCGTACTTCCGCTTGTCCCGGACTCTACCCGGCCCCCACGTTCGGAGCCCGCTTGTGCACGTATGAATGCAATCCGCAGTTCTCCGGCCGAGCAGGGATAGTAGCGTGAGCTCAGCTGCAAGCTTCCATTTGTCTCGGGGACTACCCCATTCCCGTGCTCGGAGCCTGCTCGCGCACGTATACTGGCTAACCGTGGTTTCTCTGGCCCGGGGGGGGGGCGGGGCTGGTAGCGTGAGTCAGCCGCGAGCCCCTTTCTGTCCCTGGTCCTAGCCCGGTCCCCGCGGTCAGGGCCGGCTTTTGCAGGGCCTGCCCGTTCCTGGCCTCCCGCTTTGTCCCCGTAAGTGGGATTAAATGTGGGCCCGCAGCTTCCGGACCCCTTTCGCGCGTCCCCTCCGACCCTCTGGGCTAGACCGATCTCCCACCGGCTTGGCCTCTGCCCATTCCGACAGAACCGCGTTTCAGCGTCCTGTCACCCCAAACCCTTAAGCAGCCCTCAGCAGAGTAGGAAGGGACCTAATACTCTACACTGTAGGCCTGGGAGCTCCCTCACTTGTTTCACAGCTCAAAACTGTCCAAACGCCTCTTCTAGGCTCTGAGACTGCAGGCTGGGGCTTGGTTCCTGGGAACCAGGTTCCTCCCTCTCCGCCAAACTTTCCTCCCACCCCGCGGGTCTCTCCAGGCTACCGTTTGCTCCGGGGAGCTGGGCAGCCCTCTTCATGTTTTTGCTATTCCTACCAGTCTCAATGTGGCTTTTTCTGTGTTCCTTGGTTGAAGAGTCCACTTAGTTTAGTTCATAGTTGGTTTATCCAGATGATGGTTCTTTTAATTGAGTTATAATCCACTTTGCTTCTGGGAGTTGGAAGTTGGTACGTCCGCCTACTCCGTCGCCATCTTACTTCTTTAGTTGTTATATTTTTTATTCGTATGTTTTTTAAGGGTATTATCTCTGATACTTTCTCTTTTACTCTTTTTTTCTCTCTTCCCTTTTCTCCTTTCTTTTCCCCCTCTCATATGAACTTCATTTTTTTCAAATTATTAAGTTTTTTATTCATAATGTTTGTGGTGTTTTGTTTGTTTTTTATTTTATTTTTTTCTCTTTTTTTCATTTTTCCTCGGGTTCTCTGTAGTTTTTGTCCTATTTATCATCATTTATAGAATTTACATTTTTTCACTGTATATTTTTAATTTTTATTTTTTAGTTATCTCTTGTTAATGATATTAATAATACTACTCTCTAATGTGATTAAGGAAAAATAAATCAAATACCATGGATACACAGGAAAAGATGTAGTTCAGATGATGAAAAGTCTCTAGAAAAATATCTCAATTACATGGAAACCTTGGAGCTAAGTAACAGAGAATTCAAATTTGAATTCATTGAAGGCAGGCAACTAAAAATACTACAGAGAGAATAAAAGAATCACAAATTTAAAAAGTTGAAAAAGCCTTACTAGAATTGTCTGATTCCATCAGAAAGAACAATATAAGAATAATGGGTGTATTAAAAGAAGAAGAGAAGGAAAATAGAATGAATAACATATTCAAAAAAATAACCAATGAGAACTCCCCAAACCTGTAGAAAGAGTTAGAACCTCGAATCCAAGAAACAAACAGAACACCAGTTAACTCAACCCAAATAAATCTACTCTAAGGCACATCATAATGAAATTATCACAAATCAATGACAAAGATAGGATCCTCAAAGCAGCTAGGGAAAATATAACATATAAAGGAAGGGCCATTAAGCTATCATCAGATTTCTCAGCAGAAACTACAAGTCAGAAGAGAATAGACCCAACATTTAAAGTACTGAAATAGAGAAATTACCTATTCAGCTACTGATATACAGCTAAGAATAGTATATCCATCAAAGTAATCCTCAAATTTAAGGAGAAATATAAACATTTGAAGACATATAGAAGCTTAGAAAATTCATCACCAGAAAACCCCAAATACAAGAAATACTAAGGGGGGTTATCCAACCCGATACAAAGAGTAAAACAAAACAAAACTACAAGTAAAAGCTCTAACAAAATTACAATGAAAATAAGGATAATCTGTGACAACAATAACATAAAAGGGGAATGGACAAAAATCAGCAATAACAAAGGAGGATGGAGTGCAGAAGCACTCATGAAATAATGGACTCTTGTAAATGTGATAATTTTTCTTTTAATAACCAAATGGTAACCACCCCCCAAAATGCCACTACTGAAACACATAGCTTTAAAAAAGAAAGAAGTATGGAATACCACCAAGTGAAAACAACTGACAGAAAAACAAAAGAGAAGAACCAAACAAGACACAAAGCTATCAGAAAGCAATATACAAAATGTATATAGGAAATCCTCAAGTGTCAATAATTACACTTAATGTAAATGGATTGAACTCACTAATAGAAACACACAGAGTAGCAAATTGGATCCAAAAGCAAAACCCAACAATATGCTACCTTCAAGAGACAAATCTAAGCTACAAGGACAAAAAGATTCAAAGTGAAAGGTTGAAAAATGATTCTCCAAGCAAATAATATCCAAAGAAAAGCAGGTGTAGCTGTACTCATATCTGATAATGCTGACTACACGACAACCAAAGTAACCAGAGACAAAGATGGTCATTTCATATTAATAAAGAAGACAATGTAGCAAGAAGATATAACACTTCTTAATATATATACACCAAACCAGGGAACACCAAAATATATAAGGCACCTGCTAACTGATCTAAAAATATAGACAAAAACACAATTATACTTGGAGATCTCAATATACCATTAACAGTTCTAGATCATTCATCCAAACAGAAAATCAATAAAGAAATATGGGCCTTAAATGAAACACTAGAACAAATGGACATAATAGATAGACATCTACAGGACATTTTATCCCAGAACCTCAGAGTATACATTTTTCTCCAGAGTACATGGAACATTCTCAAGAATAGACCATGTGTTTGGCCACAAAACTAACATCAACAAATTCAGAAAGATTGAAATTAAACTAAACATATTTTTTGACCATAAGACTTTGAAATTAAAATTTAACTGCAAAAAAAAGTATAAAAACCCCACAAAAATGTGGAAATTAAGCAACATACTTCTAAAAAATGACTGGGTCAAAGAGGAAATAAAAGCATGAATTAAAAGATATATACAGATAGGTGAAAATGACAACACAACATATCAAAATCTCTGGGATACAGCAAAAGTAGTAATAAAAGGTAAGTTCATATCATTACAGGCTTATATCAAAAAAACAAAAAGAAGCTCAAGTAAACAACTTAACATCGTATCTTAAGGAACTAGAAAAAGAAGTACAAAAGCAAACCAAAACCAGCAGGAAAAAGGCAATAATAAAAATTAAAGCAGACATAAATAAAATTGAGAACAGAAAAACAATAGAAAAAATTAATACAACAAAGACCTGGTTCTTTGAAAAGATCAACAAAATTGACAAACCCCTGTCAAGACTCACTAGGAAAAAAAGAAAAGACTCATAGAAACAAAATCTGAAATGTAAAAGGAGAAATTACCACAGATATCATAGAAATGCAAAAGATTATTGTAGAATACTATGAAACACTATATGCCACCAAATTCAACAATCTAAAAGAAATCAATAAATTCCTGGAACTGTACAATCTTCTTAGAATGAGTTATGAAAAAGTGGAAAGCCTAAATAGACTCATAAGCAGCAAGGAATAGAAACAACTATCAAAAACCTCCCCCCAAAATAAAAGTTCATGATCAGATGGCTACACTAGTGAATTCTACCAAACATTCATAGAAGATATGGTTCCTATTTTTCTCTAAGTCTTCCAAAAAATTGAAGAAGAAGCAATACTTTCAAACACATTTTATGTGGCTAACGTAACCCTCGTGCCAAAACCTGGCAAGGACAATACAAAAAAAAAAAAAGAAAGAAAGAAAGAAAGAAAACTGCAGACCAATATCTCTAATGAATAGATGCAGAAATCCTAATCAGTATACTAGCAAATCAAATCAATGACACATTAAAAAAATAATACATCTCAATCAAGTGGGATTCATCTGAGGAGCACAAGGATTGTTCAACATATGTAAAACAATTAATGTAATACACCATATCAACAAAACAAAGAATAAAAGTCAAATGATTCTATCAATAGATTTAGAGGAGGTATTCGATAAGACACAACAACCTTTTGTTTAAAACACTCAATAATATGGGTTTAAAACACTCAACATAATAAAGGACATATATAACAAACCATCAGCTAACATCATACTAAATGGTAAAAAACTGAAAGCTTTTTCTCTAAAATCAGGAATAACACAAGGTCACCCTCTCTCTCCACTCCTATTCAACATAGTACTGAAAGGTCTAGCCAAACCAATCAGACAAGAGAAAGAAATAAAAGACATTCATATCAAAATAGAAGAAATAAAAGTTTTACTTTTTGCAGATGACATGATCTAGTTTATAGAAAACCCAAAGTCTCCAGAGAAATACTATTAGAAACAATAAACCAATACAATAAGGTCACAGTATACAAAATTAATATACAGAAGTCTACTGCTTTCATATATGCCAACACTGAAACTTTAGAGAATGAACTAAAAAAAAAAAAAAAAACCCTTTTTCAGTTGCAACAAAAATAAAATATCTAGGAATAAACACAACAAAGAATGTAAAGGACCCATATACTAAAAACTACAAAGCATGATTAAAGGAAATAAAAAAAGACACAATGAAATAGAAAAATATCCCATGTTTTAGATAGGAAAAATAAATATAGTTAAAATGGCTATGTTACCCAAAGCAATATACAAATTTAATACAATTTTCATCAAAATTCCAATGTTATATTTTAAAGAAATGGTAAGAAAAATCACCAGGTTTATTTGGAACCATAAAAAAAACAGAATAACTAAAGAAATCCTGAGGGAAAAAAATGAAGCTGGGGGCATTACAATACCTGACTTTAAATTATACTACAGAGCCACGATAATGAAAACAGCTTGGTATTGGCAGAAAAATAGACACATAGACCAATGGAACAAAATCAAGAGCCCAGAAATAAAACTACATATATATGAGAAAATCATCTTTGACAAAGAAGCCAAAAACACACAATAGAGAAAAGAAATCCTCTTTAATAAATGGTGCTGGGAAAACTGGAAAGCCACATGCAAAAGAATGAAACTCGACTACAGTTTGTCCCCTTGCACAAAAATTAATTCAAAATAGATCAAAGACCTAAATGTAAAGTCTGAAACAATAAATGACATAGAAAAAAACACAGGTACTAAATTCACAGAACTTGGCTGTAGAGAACATTTTATGAATTTGACCTCAAAAGCAAGGGAAGTATAGGCAAAAATAAATGAATGAGAGTATATAAAACTAAGAAGCTTCTGCACAGCAAAAGAAACTGACAACAAAACAAACAGACAGCCAACTATTTGGGAGATAATATCTGCAAACAACAGCTCAGATAAGGGATTAATATTCAAAATATATAAAGAACTCACAAACTTAGCAAAAACCAAGCAAACAATCCAATTTAAAAATAAGGAGAGGACCTGAGTAGACACTTCTCCCAGGAAGAAATACAAATGGCCAACACATATATGAAAAAATAATCATCTTCACTAGCTGTTAGAGAAATGCAAATCAAAAACTACAATGAGATACCACCTCACACCTGTTAGATTAGCTATCATCAACAAGACAGGTAATAACAAGTGGTGGAGAGGCTGTGAAGAAAAAAGGAACCTTCCTTCATTGTTAGTGGAAATGTAAAGTAGTACAACTACTATGGAAGAGAGTATGGTGATTCCTCAAAAAGTTAAGAATAGAACTACCATGTGAGCCAGCAATCCCTCTACTGGGTATATACCCTCAAAACTTTAAAAAAAAAACTAGTATGTGAAGACATGTGCAGCTCCATGTTCATCACAGCATTATTCACAGTGGCCAAGATATGGAAACAACCAAAGTGCCCTTCAATAGAGGATTGGATAAAGAAGATGTCGTATATATTGGAATACTACAAAGCCATTAGAAACGATGAAATAGTATCATTGATGACAACATGGATGGACCTTGATAACATTATACTGAGTGAAATAAATAAATCAGAAAAAGATAAAAATTGTATGATTCCACATATAGATGGGATACAAAATTGAGACTCACCAACATAGATAAGAGTGCAATGGTTAGTAGGGGGAGAGGATTAGGGGAAGGGTATAAAAAGGGACAAATATAAAGTGGGGGAGGATGATTTTACTTTAGGTGATGAATATACAAATAATCGACTAAGAGATGTTTGCCCAAAATCTATATCCTCTTGTTGACCAAGGTCGCCTTGTTAAATTTAATTTTCTAAAAGATAAATAAACAAATAACAAAAGACAGCTTCCTGGAGACCTGTGATTGGTTATCTTTCAGGCCACTTTGGAATCAAGTGATTGCAAGTAACTGCAGCGTGGTCCACCCTAAACCCACGTGTCTCCTGGAGAATGAGCAGCAGTGCTGGGCTCTTGCTCTTTGAAAGCTCTTCTTCCTGGGGCAAAAATCCACGGAATTATCTACAGGCAAGTACTTGGTATGTGCTTTGTCAGTAGTGGGTACCTCGACTTTCTGAGACTAACACCCATTTGGAATCATCGTTTTTAAAGCAATTTTTTTTATTTAATATCACAGCACAAAGAACTTTGTAGAGATTGAGTGTGTCCAGCAAGGGGTCCAACATGCCACCTCCTCAGTTGCCATTCCAAGCATGACAGCTTTTCCAGGTTTGTTTTATTTTAGCTATAAGAGGTATTTTAGAAGGGATGAGGGGTGATGACAGGGGAACCCAAAAGTTAAAAATTTGGATTCAATAAGTAGCTTTTATTTGTAATAAGTAAGAGATTCTGTAAGAGTTAGAAAATAGTTAATCTGCTTGCTATTCTCTCTTAATGGCCCCTGGCCTTTACTTTGAAATGCAGTGAAAAGTTGACCTTTGCAAGAATGTCAAGGAAAGCTTACATGGAGAGGGACTGGACAGTTAAGGACATTTAAATCACAATAGTTGTTTGTAAAAGCCTAGCCACAGGAGTTACTGTAAAAGTTAAGGCCTCTAAATTAATTAGAAATTTAGTTCACAAATATTATATCTTTACTTTGTATCGTAAGGAAATCAGGAGTTATTTTTAAACACAATTCCCAGAGGCAGATGGTCCCAGAGGCCCAAATCAGGGCTGTTTTTAAGATTTACCAAAGACAGCAGGTAGGATCTTGCTAATTGGGCCTGTGTCAACATCAGAAGAACAGGTGGGGGAGACATTCCTGCCAACTGAACCCCAACCCCCTGCACACTGTTATGTGACTAACTGCACAGACTTTGTCCCTGAACGCTATAAAAACAGTCAGTTCCAAGAGATTAAGACTTTTTTTTAAAAAAAACCAAGTCCTCTGTCGTCTCAAGTTCCTGAAATTTGAATTAAAGACTCTCTTATACCTACTCAGTCCTTTATTCTCTGTTGAAATTGTCTACAGGGGAGACAGGCTACACGAATCCTGGCTAGTTCTGGTAATAGAGAGGGAGATCTGGGTATTGAACAGAAAATGATGGTGGGTGGGGAGTTGTTGACAAGGCTGTTTGTGTTCCTCAGCTGGAGCAAGAGATGAGATACAATTTCTGAGAGTCTACAGAGCCTGACAACATGGCGTATGCAGTGCTGCATTAGGGACCAGGAGACACAATATTGCACAGAGCTCAGGAGAAGAAAATTCCCTCTGTTTCTGTGCAGAATGCAAAGACTGCAAGCACAGGGTTCTGGAAGTTGTATGGAGCATGAGCAGAGCTGACCTTTTAGACACCTTTGATAGTCTAATATGGAGTCACTGTCAGCCATGACAGTTATGTCAAATGTTATGTCAAGACTGAGATAATGGGATGTAACAGGAACACCATAAGGAAGGGCCTTAAATATCCAAAACCACAAGTCTGGTAACTTGGATAAGGATTCCATCTGGACAGTGATATAAGTGCAACCTTCACCCCTGTGGGTTATAAGAACTCAGAGCTCCGACCACCCAATGTTCAAGCTTGGCTGTACCACAGGTCACTCTTGGAGCAGTGATGGACTTCCATTCCACCAACGCATGCTACCAATACAGCCACCTGCCCTGAACCCACCTCTCACAGTGACCAGGACTGTATGCAGGAACACTCAGGAGTTCACTCTGCTCGCTTCTATAGTGTAAGCTCCCCCTTTCTGTGTACATCTGGCATATGACTTCATTGACTTTTTGGGGAAGTCTTCCCTAATACATTTGGCTTTGTGGAAAGACAAATGTGTGAGTGACCCTTTTCAGGGATGCTCCTTTGCTCACAAAAAAAGGTTCAAAAGTGGAGATTCTGGCAATGCCTGCAGAACTTCATTTTTGTAGAATATAGCAGCAGTAATGCAGGGGAGATGACTACCTTACAAATTCTTTGAATAGCAACTTAAATGATGAGGCCAGAAAGTGACACAGTGAATATGCTTAGAAATTCCTAAGAACAACTGAGGTCATGAGGGACAAGGGCCAATGTTGGTGAGGACTTTTAGTGGGCTAAGTTTTTGTACAGTTATTGCTGAGACTGTGATTTGGCCAGCAAACTAGAGTGACATGTGGACATTCAAGTTTATACAGTTTCACAGAAATTATGCACACCATGTAGGTATAACAGCAAACTAATAATCTCATGTAATTTGGGTATTAATAAGACCCTATGTATCCAATGGCTTGATTTGCATGTCTCACCTGACCCCTCTGTTCCTCAGTATTCCCAAGTTCTACCTGCATGTTAGTACACAGGCCATAATGGCCCCATGTCATGTTGACAAACTTGAAGGCTTAAGTTTCCTGCACTAATGCAAATGAGTTTGTGATTACTTAAACTTATAAGAGATTTCTATCTTGCAATGTATCATCCAACTCTCATCAACTACATTTTTATTTGCATTACTCTTGTTTTTAATCACTAATCTCCAAGACTGAATACATGGTGGAAAGAATGGGATTTATGATGCTTCCTTACTGTAACAGCTGGGCTAGTGCTTTTAGCTAAAAGATGTGTGTGTATGTTTTTTATGGATGCTGAGTGAAGAGTCACCTAGACTGTCCTACTTCTGACTGGAAAAAGATGAACGGGAAGGTATGAGTTAGCTAGACATATCTATTTTCTTTTCCCAAAAGCCTTTTCATCTATGTTTGGTTCTATAACCCAGAAACACCCTTCTTCCTCCTCCACATTCCCAGGTTATATGAAATTTGTATGTGCTATTAAAAAAAGGGAGTTACAATTTAATTATTTTATCTTTCTTATATATGGATTATGCTATGCAAGTGTTCATGGAAAATAAAGTTCTAATTCCAGCTAGCAGTCAGCTTAATAGTTGTCATCTAAGGTGGCAGTTCCTCTAGAGCAGTATTTTAGATCAGAACTGGGCATCATTTGTTTATTATGTACATGTACTTAGGTGAGCTCAATAAGAAAAGAGTTTAAAGTAAGCAACAACAACAAAAACCCAAAATATTTCCCCACTTATGTTAATCATAGAAATTTTGATTATAGAAATGATTTATCAGCAAATGCAATTTGATTATTATTTCTTTTTCTGTCTCAAAAGCTGGATCACATAAGCCATGAAGGTTTGATTTTTCTTTTCTTTCTTTTATTAAAATAATTTTTATTTAGTGAGAGGAGGGGAGGTGGAGACAGACTCCTGCATGGCCCTTCCCATTGGAATCCACCTGGCAAGCCCACTAGGGGGTGACAGTCTGCCCATCTGGGGCCCTTGCTCTGTTGCAACTGGAGCCAGTTTTAGCACCTGAGATGAAGGTTATGGAGCCATCTTTAGTGCCTCGGGCCAGCTCACTCCAATTGAGCCATGGCTGCAGAAGGAAAGGAGAAGAGAGAGAGAGAGAGAAAAGCAAGAGGGGGAGGGGTGGAGGAGCAGATGGGCGGCTCTCCTCTGTACTCTGACTGGGTCCAAAGCTCTACCACTGCACGAACTGGCCAGGGTCAAAAGTTTGATTTTTCAAATGTTGTATTACTGTAGATAAAGAAGAATACAGCCACAGAATAATGGAATCAGTCTTGTCATAAAGACATAGCTTCAGGCCAAAGCCCTAGGCACTTCTTTTATTCTACATTATTATTATAGAAAGACTCTATGGGTTTCCAGGCATTATTTCAGACTTTTCCCATTTCTAAATTCATTGTATATTTAAGATAGTCTTTTCTTATCTTTACATTTTCTGAGCATTCCTGTTTAAGTAGGACACCACCTTTAGGAAAGAATCAGAATGCACTAAGCTTCCCTATTTCCCTTTCACAGAGATTACTTTAAGCTCTTAGGTTGTTACTCAGTGAAATCAAGTGGTAAATCTGCCCTCCTCTGCTCTGTGCTCCAACTACCCACTGGAATGCTTTGGACTCATGTGATTAAGACAAAGAGCTCCCACCCCAATCTATTCATTTTTACTTCTCTCTGTTTTCAACGATGTAAGAAATTTCTCTTAGTGTATTACACATGTTCTTCTAAAATTCTCTTTTCTTGTCAACTGAAGAAAATTCCCTCCTGTCACACTTTACACTGGGGACATGTGAGGATGTGCAGCATCATTTAACACAGGCCTAACAGCGCGTGTCTGACATCTGTCTTAGAAACCTGCTTCAAAACCGCCCTCTCACAGAGGCAAGACAGAAATAGAGCATGTTTTCTGTCACTCTAATTTTAAGTAATGTGGCTTTGTTAGAAAGAAAATAGTCTTCTAAAAATCTTCTGTTCAAATTATATCACAACTGTTAAAATTTGCTATAATTTTCAAATTGCATTTTGAAAAATAGTTCCCATCAAAACACATTGTAGAAGGGTAATTGATTTTTTTTTTTGAAAGAGAGAGAGAGGAAGGGAGAAAGATGAAAAACATGAAGTCATAATTGTGTCACTTTAGTTGTTCATTGATTGCTTTCACATTTGTGTCTTGACTGGGAAGCTCCGGCTGAGCCAGTGACCCCTTGTTCAAGCCAGGAACCTTGGGATTCAAGCCAGTGACCTTTGGGCTCAAGCTAGCAGCAATCTTGGGATCATGTCAACAATCCTGTACTAGCAGTGACCCTGCAGCTCAAGGCGCCAACCTCAGGGTTTTGAATCTGGGACCTCAGTGTAAAGCCAGTGGCCAAGGCCACCATCAGAACCGCCTGGCCAGTGCAGGTTCACATTTGATTCGGACAGTCGGTAATGAAACAATGGAGCCAAGAACTGGTGAGCCATCAGCTTTAATCCTAGCTTGCACCCAGCGGGCAAGTAAAAACACACACTGGGTTCCAAAACCCATTCATTCTTTACTCACAAAGCTACTGACTTATCCGAGTTTCCTAGCATCAAAGGTTTCTAGCTCACCAGACTTATTCACCTCTGTTTCCCATCTTCTCTCTACACAATCTGCACAAACTGGCTTCTCCCTCAGCACTCTGCCATCTTGGCTTCTTCTCCTGGCCTCTTCCATGTGACCTTTCTCTGCTCTCCTCTCAACTGCTAATCCCAGGAACCAAGAGCGAGCAAGCTCCCAGCCTGCTTTATAGTGTAGAAATCAAAACCTTTAATCCAATTATACAAACAAGGAAGTCTCTGATACAAAGTCACTTATCTGAAGCATAATGGGAGGATTCCTCATGAGAGCATACCACCCCACATTATCCAATCAGTCAAGGGTGTAGGGAAAAGCTTACTCTTAAAACTTGCACGTGGGCAGCACCATCTTTAACAAAGTGAGCATAATATATTTTATCTGCCCAACACTCAGAATCCAAGGTTGATGCTCTATCCACTGCACCACCACTTATAATTTTACTGTATGGAAACTGGAGGTCATTTTTCAAGACAGCAGAACATATTTAATTCTTTTTTACTTTTGACTTTATATTAATAAAATATTAATTAAGAGGCTTTTGTAAAATTTGAAAAAGAATGATAGGGGGGAAGCAAGATGGCGACAGAGTAGGCGGACGTACCAACTTCCAACTCCCAAAAGCAAAGTGTATTATAACTCAATTTAAAGAACCATCATCTGGATAAACCAACTATGAACTAAACTAAGTGGACTCTTCAACCAAGGAACACAGAAAAAGCCACATTGAGACTGGTAGGAATAGCGAAAACGCGAAGAGGGCTGCCCAGCTCCCTGGAGCAAACGGCAGCCTGGAGAGACCCGCGGGGCGGGAAGAAAGTTTGGCGGAGAGGGAGGGACCTGGGTCCCAGGAACCAAGCCCCAGCCTGCAGTCTCAGAGCCTAGAAGAGGCGTTTGGACAGTTTTGAGCTGTGAAACAAGTGAGGGAGCTCCCAGGCCTACAGTGTGGAGTATTAGGTCCCTTCCTACTCTGCTGAGGGCTGCTTAAGGGTTTGGGGTGACAGGACGCTGAAACGCGGTTCTGTCGGCATGGGCAGAGGCCAAGCCGGTGTGAGCTCGGTCTAGCCCAGAGGGTCAGAGGGGACGTGCGAGAGCGGTCCGGCAGCTGCGGGCCCGCCTTTAACCCCACTTACGGGGACAAAGCGGGAGGCCAGGAATGGGCAGAAATCTGTCTGCGACCCAGCGCAAGCCGGCCCTGACCGCGGGGACCGGGCTAGGACCAGGGACGGGCAGGGGCTCGTGGCTGAGCATACGCTACCAGCCCCGCCCAGCCGGAGAAACCGCGGTTGGCCAGTATACGTGTGCGAGTGGGCTCCGAGCGCAGGAACGGGCTAGACCCTGAGACAAGTGGAAGCTCGCAGTTGAGCTCACGCTACTATCCCCGCCTGGCCGGAGAAACCGCGGATTGCATTCATACGAGCACAAGCGGGCTCCGAACGCAGGTGCAGGGTAGAGTCCGGGACGAGCAGAAGTCCGCAGCTGAGCAGAAGCCAGCAAACACGCCCGGCCCAACAAATCTTGGTTTCCAACCCTGCGCAGAAGGGCCCTGGCATCGAGAGCGTGGCTAAATCTCCAGACGGGCAAACGCTCACAGCTGAGAGCACGTCAAAAGCCCCGTCCAACCTGCGAAACTGTGGCGAGCAGGCTCTGACTGAGAGTTCTGGGCGGAAGTCCGGAAATAGGCTGGGTCCGCAGCTGAGCAAAGGTGTTCACCTCTACCCTTGGTGCTAAGACTTGTGGCTTCAGTGAAAGCCCCTCCCGCGGAGGAGAGGCAGAAATCACAGCAAAAGCCACAGTGGGCCGGCGCTGGTAACGCTCATACCCAACCACCCTAAGCACCGGCAGAGGGGGTGAGGGGCCTGCAGACAGACCACACCTAGAGAACACAAAGGCAACACCTACTGGACTCCAGGGGCCACAACATGCTTATACACAGAAAAAATGGGCAGGCAGAGGAATGCAAACCAAATGAATCAAGAGAAATCCCCAGAGAAGGACCTGAATGAACCAGATATAACCAAATTACCAGAAGCAGATTTAGAATAATGATAGTTAGGATGTTCAAAGAAATTAGAGCAACAATGGATAGTCATTATGAACACCTAAATAAAGAGATAACAAGTATAAAAAACAAAATTGAAATAATAAAAAAGAATCAGACAGAAATGAGAAATACAGTATCAGAACTGAAGACCACAATGGAAGGAATTAAAAGCAGGATGAATCACGCTGAGGATCGAATAAGCGAGTGAGAGGACACAATAAACAAAGGCACAGAAGCAGGAAAAAAAAAAAAAGAGACTTAAAAAATGTGAGGAAACTCTAAGGGAGCTTGTGACAACATGAAGAGAAACAACATTCGCATCATAGGGGTGTCTGAAGAAGAGGAGAGAGGACAGGAAATGGAAACTTTGTTCAATCAAATCATAGCAGAAAACTTTCCTAAATTAAGGCTGGGAAACACTCCACACATTCAGAAGCACACAGAACCACATTAAAGAGAAACCCAAAAAGATCTACACCAAGACACATTATAGTTAAAATACCAAAGCTAATGGATAAAGAAAAAATTTTTAAAGCTGCTAGAGAAAAAAAGGCTATCACCTACAAAGGAGCCCCCATTAGGATGACATCGGACTTCTCAACAGAAACACTTGAGGCCAGAAGGAAATGGCAAGATATAATCAAAGTAATGCAGAACAAGAACCTACAACCAAGGCTACTTTATCCAGCAAGGCTAACGTTTAAAATTGAAGGAGAAATAAAGAGCTTCCCAGAAAAAGAAAGCCTGAAGGAATTCATAAAAATCACACGAATTCTGCAAGAGATACTAAGGGGCCTCTTGTGAACAGTTTAAATGGAGGAATGAATAGAGCAAAAGAAGAATACAGCTTTAAAGAATAAAATGGCAATAAACAACTACATATCAATAATAACCTTAAATGTAAATGGGTTAAATGATCCAATCAAAAGATATAGGGTAGCTGCATGGATAAAGAAACAGGACCCATACATATGCTGTCTACAAGAGACACACCGTAAAACAAAAGATGCACATAGACTGAAGGTAAAAGGATGGAAAAAAATATTTCATGCAAATGGAAATGAAAAAAAAGCAGGGGTAGCAATACTTATATCAGACAAAATGGACTTTAAAACAAAGGCTGTAGTAAGACATAAAGAAGGACACTACATAATGATAAAGGGAACAATTCAACAGGAAGATATAACTATTATAAATATCTATGCACCAAATATAGGAGTCCCGACATACATAAAGAAGACTTTGATGGATATAAAGGGTGAGATTAACAGCAATACTATCATAGTAGTGGATTTCAATACCCCTCTAACAACACTGGATAGATCCTCAAGAGAGAAAATTAATAAAGAAACAGCAGACTTAAAGGATACACTAGATCAACTTGATTTAATAGATATCTTCAGAACTTTTCACCCTAAAGCAGTAGAATATACATTCTTCTCAAGCAATCATGGTATGTTTTCTAGGATAGACCACATGTTAGGACACAAAAATGGCTCAATAAATTAAGGAAGATTGAAATCATATCAAGCATTTTCTCTGATCACAATGCCATGAAACTAGAAATTAACCTCAAAAGAAAAACTGAAAAATACTCAAACACTTGCAAACTAAATAGCATGATATTAAAAAATGAATGGATTAACATTGAGATCAAAGAAGAAATAAAAAAGTTTCTAGAAACAAATGATAATAAGCATACATCAACTCAAAATTTATGGGACACAGCAAAAGGAGTTCTGAGAGGGAAGTTTATTGCACTACAGGCATATCATAAGAAGCTAGAAAAAGCTCAAATAAGCAACCTGACCCTGCATCTAAAAGAACTAGAAAAACAACAACAAATAAAACACAAGACAAGTAGAAGGAAGGAAATAATAAAGATCAGAGCAGAAATAAATGACATAGAGGTGAAGGAAACAATACAGAGGATCAATGAAACCAGAAGCTGGTTCTTTGAAAAGGTAAACAAGATTTATGAACCTTTAACTAGACTCACCAAGAAAAAAAGAGAGAGGACTCAAATAAATAAAATTAGAAAAGACAGTGGACAAAATAACAACTGATACAACAAAAATACAAAGCATTGTAAGAAAATACTATGAAGAACTATATGCCAAAAAATTAGACAATCTTGGTGAAATGGACAAATTTCTTGAATCATATAACCTTCCAAAAATCAATCTGGAAGAATCAGAACACCTAAACAGACCAATTACAGCAAATGAGATTGAAACAGTTATCAAAAAACTGCCAAAAAAGAAAAGTCCTGGGCCTGATGGCTTCACAAGTGAATTCTACCAAAAATTCAAAGAAGAACTAACTTCTATCCTCCTCTAGCTATTTCAAAAAATTCAAGAGAAAGGAAGACTTTCAAATTCCTTTTATGAGGCGAGCATAATTCTGATCCCAAAACCGGGCAAAGACAACACAATGAAAGAAAACTATAGGCCTATATCCCTGATGAATTTAGACGCTAAAATTCTCCACAAAATATTAGCCAACCGGATCCAGCAATATATGAAAAAAATCATACACCATGATCAAGTGGGATTTATTCTGGAGAGGCAAGCCTGGTTCAGTATTCGCAAATCAATCAATGTGATTCATCACATAAACAAAAGGAAGGACAAAAATCACATGATAATTTCAATAGATGCAGAAAAGGCATTTGATAAAATCCAGCACCCATTCATGCTCAAGGCTCTCAGTAAAGTGGGAATACAGGGATCATTCCTTAACATGATAAAGGCCATCTACGATAAACCGACAGCAAACATCATACTAAATGGACAAAGATTAAAAGCAATCCCCTTAAGATCAGGAACCAGGCAGGGATGCCCTCTTTCACCACTCTTATTCAACATAGTTCTGGAAGTCCTAGCTACAGCAATTAGACAAGAAGAAGAAATAAAAGGCATCCAAATTGGAAAAGAAGTAAAACTGTCACTATTTGCAGATGATATGATATTGTATATTGAAAACCCTAAAGTCTCAGTCAAAAAACTACTGGACCTTATAAATGAATTCAGCAAGGTGGCAGGATATAAAATTAATACTCAGAAATCAGAGGCATTTCTATATACCAACAATGAACTGTCAGCAAAAGAAATTAAGGAAACAATCCCCTTCACTATTGCAGCCACAAAAATAAAGTACCTAGGAGTAAATTTAACCAAGGAGGTCAAGGACTTGTACTCGGAAAGTTATAGAACATTGATAAAGGAAATCAAGGAAGATACAAACAAGTGGAAGCATATACCGTGCTCATGGCTAGGAAGAATAAACATCATTAAAATGTCTATATTACCCAAAGCAATTTAGAAATTCAATGCAATACCAATTAAGATACCAATGACATACTTCAAAGATATAGAACACATATTCCAAAAATTTGTATGGAACCAAAAAAGAACATGAATAGCCTCAGCAATCTTAAAAAGAAAAAAATAAAGCAGGAGGTATCACTCTTCCAGATATCAAGGTTTACTATAAGACCATTATACTCAAGACATCCTGGTACTGGCATAAGAACAGGCACATAGATCAATGGAACAGAACAGAGGACCCAGAAATAAACCCACAGCTTTATGGACAACTGATATTTGACAAAGGAGGAAAGAACATACAATGGAGTAAAGACAGCCTCTTTAACAAATGGTGTTGGGAAAATTGGACATCTACCTGCAAAAAAATGAAACTAGACCATCAACTTACACCATTCACAAAAACAAACTCAAAATGGATAAAAGACTTAAATGTAAGCCGTGAAACCATAGGCATCTTAGAAGAAAACATAGGCAGCAGGCCCTCCGACATCTGTAGCAGCAGTGTATTTGCCGATTTATTTCCATGGGCAAATGAAATAAAAGGCAAGATAAACAAATGGGACTATATCAAACTAAAAAGTTTTTGCACACCTAAAGACAATAGGAACAGAATAAAAAGACAAACCACACAATGGGAGAACATATTCGACAGCACATCTGATAAGGGGTTAATAACTAAAATTTATAAAGAACTTATAAAACTCAACATCAGGAAGACAAACAACCCAATCAAAAATTGGGCAATAGAAATGAATAGAAATTTCTCCAAAGAGGACATACAGATGGCCAATAGGCATATGAAAAAATGCTCAACATCACTAATCATTAGAGAAATGCAAATTAAAACCACAATGAGATATCACCTCACACCAGTCAGAATGGCACTCATCAGCAAAACAACACAGAATAAGTGCTGGCGAGGTTGTGGAAAAAGGGAACCCTTCTGCACTGCTGGTGGGAATGCAGACCGGTTCAGCCACTGTGGAAAACAGTTTGGAGATTCCTCAGAAAATTAAAAATTGAAGTGCCTTTTGACCCAGCTATACCACTTATAGGAATATACCCTAAGAACACCATAGCACTGTTCGAAAAAAAGAAACGCGCCCCCATGTTTGTAGCAGCATTGTTCAAAATAGCGGACACAATAGCTTAAGTGTCCGTCAGAAGACGAGTGGATTAAAAAGCTATGGTACATATATACTATGGAATACTACTCAGCCATAAGGAACGATGTCATCTGATCATTTATAACAAAATGGATGTACCTTGATAACATTATACGGAGTGAAATAAGTAAATCAGAAAAAAAGAAAAACTGAGAACAGCATGATTCCATACATAGGTGGGACATAAAAGTGAGAATATGAGACATGGACAAGAGAGTGGTGGTTATGGAATGGGGGGAGGGAGGGACGAGTGGGATAGGGAGGAGGGGAGGGACAAAGGGAAAACCAGATTGAAGGTGACAGAGGACAATTTGACTTTTGGTGATGGGTATGCAACACAATTGAATGATAAGATAACCTGGAGATGTTTTCATTGTACATATGTACCCTGATTTATTGGTGTCACCCCATTAGAATTAATAATATATATATATATATATATATATATATATAAAGAATGAATGAATGCCCGATAGTACTAAAAAGGACAATTATTCTTTTTTACTTAGGTTTTCTACATTTTATTTGTCTAAATCATTGACATAAAATTCATATTTGGAAAATCCAAAAATACTTCTTACTTCATCTTTGTTGAAAATCAAAAATATTCACACTTTTGTGAGTATGTCTTGATCTTGCTTTTGGAGAAAGGGCCATGACCAGAAAAATAAAGTGTCTTTTGACACCTAAAGCAAAGATCCTTATACGAAATTGCAAAATGAAAAAACCTGCTTCCAAATATAGTAACTACCTTCTCACTGGTACTGAATTCACACTGTGCTATTTATATTTCCACTTATCATTAGGATATTTACATTTGGAGAAAAGAATTCTCAGTTGTGGCTCTCAACGGAGGCAGATAATAGGGCTACATCAATGGGACTGGTACTGACTGCCCTTGGCCAATATTACAGGCAATTGATCCAATTTCTATCTAAGATACTTGAATGGTTACAGATTTTGCACAGAAGACTCGAAATCTCAGCTAGTCTTGTTCTATCCCAGTAGTAATCAGACCTCAGGCCTGGGAGAAACCCCGAAAGAATGCATTAAGTATTGTGCTTCAGCATAGGCTACAATAATGCATAAGAAAAAAATATATATTTAAGAATTTAGGAGATCTAAGAATATTGTGGTTCAAAAAGGGAGTCCTCATCTTTGGTTCCTATTTTAGCATGCAGTGATAACTCATTATTTTGAGATTTTATGGAGAGTGGTGGGAGAAATAATGTAATTCTCTAAATAATACACCTAAAAACAAAACTACTATGTGTTTGCTTCTAAGGATGAGGCTGTTTCTAAAATATCTAGGTAGAATTATTGAGAACGGTGGTTTCAGTTCCTTATTTCACATCCCCAAAGTAAATTTATTTGCTTAACATATACATTGTACAAAACGCATATTAAAACTGTTCAACTATGCATATGGCTAGGTTAATTATCACAAAGTGTACACACCTATTTGCCAATTCTCTAGGTCAGAACATAGAATAGTCTAAGCAGTCAAATATTTTATTCATTCAGATTATCTTCGAGAGCACCTGTTACAAAGGCTGGAGTTAACAGACCACCGTCAGCTGCTGCACTTTTAGGATCCATCAGTGTTTATACCAAGGCAATGCTCTCCTTGGGCTGTTTTCTGCCAATGACCACCTATGGCCAGGGCTCTAGTTGATGCCATGCCTGTGCAATGCAGAACTCCTCTAATGGCACTCTCTGCTCTGGGTCCTCCTACAGGGCTAGCTAAGATCTTTTCAGAGTTGCATTGTACTCTAAGGCTCTGCCAACCAGATTATCATTCTATGCTCTCTCTCTCTCTCTCTCTCTGGGAGTCAGACCTCCATAGTGGCTTGAGTCTCTCCTACCTACTCCTGCATCATCTCTCTTAACCTTCACAAGCATTTCCTTAGCAAATCTCTCACACTTTTAGTTTTGTCATTGTGTCTACCTTCCAGAGAACCCTAACTGATGAAGTTGGTATCAAGGAAGGAGATGGTAAGATGAAGTTTGGGCACCTGATTACACCATCTGGCTTGTAAGATAAAAGTTCAGTGGAGGTGCAGCTGTGAGTGGTGTGTAGGGCTCAGATAGTTACTGGCACTATGGTGGACTAACTGCTAAGACTTTCACTGTGGACACCTGTAAAAGCTTCTGGGTGGAAGGGGACACCCTTAATGCCACAATAATTTAAGCATTTGAAAGACATTGGAAGCCTAATACAATAAGGACAGTAGAGTTTGCTGGTTATTACTAACTTACAGTAATGGCCTGCAGAGGAACAATGAACTGAGGATAGTTTATAAAAGTCAAAAGATATGTGAGAACCTGAGGGCTTTGTTGGTAGTTTACAAAGAGGTTCCCTTGGCCTGCAGTAGAAGAGTGTAAATAGCAGAGCAGCAAGCATAAGACTTAGTGTTCTGTTCATTGAAGGCCAGGCCACTGAAATAGAAGTTGTAAAGATCTGGACAGAAGCCCTTGAAGACTGTGACTGAGCAGACTCCCCTGGACTCAAATATTTCCAGAGATGGCCTCCATCCCTCCTAAGAGTTGGCATTTTCTTATTGTGGGAAGACATGACACAGGCATGTCACCAAGGCACAGGTACGTCATGCTCAGGAATTTTCCTACTGACTCTCCTGAATGCCAGGCTGATAATCAAGGTTAAATTCCAGTGTAACCTACTGGTATGTGTGCCAGACATTGAAAGGGAAGAAAAATATTATGCTCCAAAGAAGCTGCAGGAATTAATTAGCAAGTACTAGCAGAAACTAGGGGAGTACCCTTGGGCCTGGATGTTGAGGGTGATCAATTAAGAAGGCTAGAGAGAAAGACTCAATAAGTGAAGAGTTCATGGTTTGGGGGTCCTCTTTTCAGACACAGCCTTTAATGCTCTGGCAAAGAGTCCAGGCAACAGAAAGTACTTAAGGCTAAGAAGGTTCTAAGGAGCCTAGAGAGAGCAGTGGCCTTTGCTGGGGAAGATAAAATGCTTGAGTTTTATGGATGATAGAGAAAGGGATAAAATGCTTAGGGGGTCTTGGCATATTAGAATATATATTGAGGAGGTAAGACTAAAAGACTCACCAGAGGATAATTTTTATGAAATGACCCAGAGAACACACTATCACCAAGGCCACTGGGAATGCACAGAGGAGAGGGGCTCCTTCATCACTGAGAGGTTCAGTGGGGGCTCTGTCTGCAGGCAAAAGCAGAGGCAGATGCAGAGCCAAGGTTGTTACCATGCATGGGTACTGCTAGACCCTAAAGCAATAGGGAAGTCAGAAGCCAGAGATCCATCATGATTGTAATAACTGACAAGATCAGAGGAGCAGTCTAAGAAGTGTTTATTGCAGGGAGTTGTGGAGATTATTTAAAGACATGGTGTTTTTAGAAGCAAAAATGATGGGCAGCCCCTGAGAAAGCTGCTTTGCATCTACAGGAAGAAGAAATAATAGAAGGGCAGAAGATTGAAGAAAATTATCCCAATAAAAAAGCATTATTTTTTGCATGATATTTGAACCCAAGCTAATTCTAGGTCTGCAACCATGGGCTGATGATGGGATGGCCAGGTCCCCAGGAGGAAGGACGCTGCATTACTGCATCAATAGGCTGTGATGATTCCTGCAGAGAATTCCCAGAAAGCACATGTGGTCATTTACTCGGGTGCTTGTACACTGGCGAAAGGGTTATACTTAGATATTTCAAGGATTTGTGAACAAAGGGTATACATTGACAGTGATATCTAGAAACTCGAAGTGTCATTATAGCTCCTTGTTAGAATGAAGGCACATAGGGCTCAGGTAAAAAGTGGAATCTTAGATGGTGTCTGACTTACAACGGGATTACTAGGTCCACGAACCCACTAACAGCAATTTCCCCAATCACCAAGTAATATTTAGGATTGATATACTTGATAGTTGGAGTAACCTGATATTGGGTAGCTTTTTATCCTGTGAGATATGTTGCCATAATATGGCAGGTGTTGCCATATTAGTGAAAGCAAAATGGAAGCCCCTGCAACTGTAGTTAACCCTAGTCAAAACAACACATAAAAATCAATATGGCATCCTAGCATGAATAGTAATTAGTACCCTCACTAAATTCTGCAGGATGCAAGGGTTGTGGTTTCTATATTATCTCCAGTTAATTCAATCAGTGTTTCCCCTGGCAGAAACAAGACAGATTTGGGAGAATTGCAAGTTCAATCAACTAGTAGAGCAGATCATGGCTGCCATGTTAGATGGTATTATTAGATCAGATTAATAATAATAAGAATGCATAATAATAATGCTACATATACTATAACACATATAAATCCATAATAATAATGCATAATAAAATGCCATTGATTTAGTGAATGTGTGTTTTAGAAATCTGCACAGGCTGGAGTGACTTCTCTTTCAGAAACAATGAGTACTCACATGGAATAGACATTCATTTAGAATTTAGCAATAGGGCTATATTAGCGCTTCTACCCAATATCATAATACAGTCTAAAGCCCAAGCTATATGGATGTCCTGAATATATTCATGGTTATCCATTAGATTGAAGGCAGATGCTGATTAGGCAGAACAAGCAAGAGATGGTTGAAACCATAGGAAGACATGTAAAATAAATCTGAAAAAGATTCAGGGATTACCATTTTAGTAAAGATTGTAGGGTAGTGTCCAAAGTGAAATTCAAATTGCTGCATTTTGACTTCTCTAACACAAAAAATGATATCTAATAACACTTTTAAATTTCTTCAGGCAACATATTTTACACCAAGAAATGTTGATCAGGTCCATATACCAGGCGATGCTTTATGCTATCAGCTTTTACTGGGGCTCAGAGCAAGAAAAATCTATGTAGCAGGTCCAGACCTTGGTGCTCCTTGCGTTATATGATCTAACAGATGGTAGAGTGTTATAGGAGTCAGTGGGGGCAAAAATGAATTATGGAGGTTATGGCACATCTTGGTAGAAAAATCAGCAAGGGCATTCCATCTGCAGTCTACAGTAGGCATCGCATGCCTTTCTAGAAACAGCTCCTGATGTGATAATAGTCTTTGATAAAAATGTTACTATGCTTGACCATGAGGTACTGAGTCACATACTGACTCATTTTGAGTCAAAAATATACATTTTGAGCTGGAGGTACAGTTTATCTGTCAAGTCATAAAGTTGTAGGGATGAATATCAGTCCATCCTAATATATAAAAAATACACCTGAGTGAGCCTGAGAAGGACCAGGAGGCATGAGTAAACTTCATGAACTGGCAAACCAGACATCCATGTTACTAACCATGGTTGCATAAATGTAGCTTCTTAGTTTTACACCTATGGCTAAACTGTGGTATCCTCTGTAACTAATAGAAGAACAAGAAAAACCTCCAACATGGCTGATGGATGGATGCAAATGTAAAACAGATGGTGAATGCATTACAGTCACTCTCTGAAATGGCTCTGAAGGGCAGAGAGAAGGATGACTCTTCCCAATGAACAGAACAGTGAGCAGTATATAGGATCATACACTTCATATAAAAGAAGTGGTCCATAGTGAGAGTATTTACACTGATATGGACTTTATTATATATGTCACTTTTATAGCTAAAAACTCTAATTTTGGAGGTGAATATCAAAGAGTGGAATTGCTGGATCATAAGAGATATTAATGTTTCGCTCGAGTAAATAATATCAATGTGTTTTCCAAAGTACTTATAAATGTTTCCAAAAACAATGAAAGTGGCTCATGTTTTACATTCTCCTCAGAATATACTGCAAGTCTTTTTGTTAGTCATTCTGGTCATTTATACTTGAAGCTCATAATTTGCATTTCTCTGACAACCAAGGATATTGAACATCTTTTCATATTTTTACTGACCATTTGGATAGCCTCTCTTATGAAGTGATTGATAACTCTTGCTCAGTTAAACAAAGTTGGTTCATTCTTTTTTGGAGATCTGGATATGAGCCCTTTAATGGACATACGTATGTAAATATTTTTCCCATTTTGTGATTTGCATATGATTATAATGGTTTTCCTTGATGAATGAAAGTTCTTCATTTTAATAAAGTCCATATTATGAACTTTTTCTTTATTGTTATTTTTTGTGTGTGTTTCTGTCTTAGGTCAGAATTTTTTTTTTTTCCTACAACAAAGTTTTGAATATGCTCTCATTTTCTTATAGAAGTTTTGTTTTTTTATTTTATTTATTTAGGAGGAAGTTAGGGTTCATTTCTTTCTATATAGATGTTCAAATGACCCAGCACATTTATTGGAAAAGTCATTCTTTCATCATTTAATTTCACCAAGCATTTGTTATATGTCAATATATAAGAATATATATTATATATACATAATTTTTTATTTCATTGGTCTATTTGTTGTTCTTTGCCCCTAACTGCATAATGACTTTTGTAGAAATATACTTGATTTTGAGACCTTGTTAATTTGCTTATAATATCTTATAATTTATTTGTAGAGTCTTTTGAATGTTTTTTTTTAAATTCTTTTATTTACTATTTTTTCATTTTAGAGAGGAGAGAGAGAGTGAGAGAGAAAGGGGGAGGAGCAGGAAGCATCAACTCCCATATGTGCCTTGACCAGACAAGTCCTGGGTCTTGAACCAGCGACCTCAGTGTTCCCAGGTTGATGCTTTATCTACTGCACCACCACTGGCCAGGCTTGAATGTTTTTATATACACAATTATGTCATCAAACAATAATGACTTACCTTCACCTTTCCAGTTTTTATAATGTTGATTTCTTTTTCTTACTTTAACACATTGGCTAGATGCTCAAGTACAATGTTGACATAATTAGTTTGCTGTCAACTTCAGGAAGAAAGCAGTCAATATTTCACCTTTATACTAAAGTTAGATGAAAAGTCTTTTAGACATCTTTAAACAGATTAAAAAAATTCCCCTTCTGTTCTTACTAAGGATTAAATTTATTTGAAAAATATGGTATAATTAAAATTTGAACTCTTTATAATTCATTTCTTAATTATATTTTTCAATTAATTAGCTTATTTTATCTAAATTTGCAAATGTATTTACATAAAATTGTGTATTTATGTCACTATTATTATATTATATCCAATATGAATACAGGATCTCTAGTGATATTGTTTTTTACATCCATATTATTGATAAATTATGCCATTTTTTAGTCTTTTTAGAGATTTGCTTATTTTACTTTTTGAAAAAACTGACTTTTTGATTTTTTCTATTATATTTTCCTCCTAATTTCCTTATTTTACTTCTTCAAATTTCTTTGTACTAATTTGTTATCTTTTTTCTCACTTCCTGTTCTAGAATCACAGATCATAAATTTTCAACTTACCTGCTTTTCTAATAAATATATTTAAAACTATAAAATTTTCTCTAAGTATGACTTTAGATGATTCTCACAAATTTTAATACACTGCATTTTCAGTATTACTTAGATTAAAATATTTTTTTCTTTGGCTATGAATAGGTCATTCATATGTGAACTACTTAATTTTGAAATATTAGATCCTTTTCCATTTATGTCTTTTTAAATTGGTTTGTAACTGAATTCCAGTAAGGTCAGAGAAGATTCTTTGTATGATTACAATCTTTGAAATTTATGGAGACTTCCTTTTGGCCCAACCTATGATTTATTTTGGTAAATAATACATGTGCACTCTAAAAAAGTATCAATAGATAAATGCAAATAGGTAAGAGATGAAAAATAAATTAATGAGTTTAGATTTATAATTATGGTCCAAATTTTCTCTATTCTTTGTTATATTTTTTTGATTTTTTAAAAAGATATATTAAAATTGCCCACTATAATTTTGAATTTGTTTTTTCTTCTATATTCTGCTAATAGTTTTAAAATATATTTTGAAATAATGTGATTAGTATTTATAAATTTTAAGTTATATAATTTTTTTTATTATTATAAAATTTCATGCTCTAGATTTACTTTTTACTTATTAACTGATAGTTTAAGTTTTTATATTAAGTTTCTTGTTAGTATAGTTATTAACAGAATTCTTTTAATTCCTTTTGCCTGATACATTTTTAAATTATATTTTTACTTTTATCTTTTATATGTTCTTATATTTAAGAAGTTCTCTTGTAAGCAACATACAGTGTTTTTAAAAATTTAATTTGACAGTCTTTGTCTTTTAATTGGAAAATTTAATCCTTTTATATTTAATGTAATTACTGCTATATTTGGCTTAAAGCTACCACTTTTCAGTTTATTTTTCCATAAGCTTTTATTTTCCTTAATCAGGTAATTTTTTACTATTTAATCTCACCAATCTATTGGTTTTTTTCATTACACTATTTATTTTTACTCTCTATTAAATTTAAATAATCCTGACTGGTTGTGGCCCAGTAGATAGAGTATCAAACTGGGACATTTTGAGGTCCTCCAAGTTCAAAACCTCATAGTAGCGGGCTTGAGTGCAGGCTCTCCAGCTTGAGTGTGGGGTTGCTGGCTTGAGCCTAAGGTTGCTGGCTTGAGCAAAGGATCACCAGCTCAGCTTGAGCCCTTCAGTCAAGGCACATATGAGAAGCAATCAATAAACAACTAAAGTAGCACAACTACAAGTTAATGCTTCTCTTTTTTCTCCCTCTTTTTCTCTCTCTCAATCTCTTTCACTAAAAATAATAAAAATAAAATAAAAATATTTAAATGAGATTAAAACATGCATGCTTGAATTTTAAAACCTCATCTAAATTTGTACTTTTACATTTCCATGGACAATGCAAGATTCTTAAAATACATTAACTCCCTTTATCTCCTTTTCACATTTACCATTTTGTTGTGCATTTTAGTTCTATGAGTAGTAAACATCACTATATGCTATTATTTTATATAGTCAAGATTTACTTATTTTTACCATTGTAATTAACACTTCCAATGTTTTTCATCCCTTCATGCTGGCCTCTGATTGACTTGAGGTTATTCTACTTATTTTATTTAATATTTCTGATTACATTATTAAGAGGTTGAGTGACCTAGGATGAACTATTTAGCTTCTTATGAGTCTGCCAAATGGGGATAAACTGGTACCTAACATATAGTTGAGTGGTCAAAATGAAATATTGCACATAATAGGCTACTATCTGACACATAGTAACCACTCAATAACTGATAGTAACTGATATTGTGATTGACTTCATTTTTACTGTTTTTATTATTTTAGAATAACTATATGCCTTTCCCTTATATATCACATATCATCCCAGAAAAAAAAAAACATTTAAAATGTGTAGCATTCTCTTTTATTCAAATTTACATTCCAACCAGAAAATTAACTTAAGATATATTTTGAGACCATTTAATACTGCAACAAATTGGTTTATGTCAAACAGCTTCTTCAAAAATAATTCTAGAAGAGATAGATATTTGGAAAAGTCAAATAGCTAGGTTGCAACATCAGCATTCCTTTGCATGGTCAACAAGATAGTCAAATTTGTTGTAGAATATTTAAATTGTTTGGTCAATAGTTTCACATATCCAAAGCAAAACAATATAATAAAGCAAATAAATCTAAGGTATAGAAAAATAATTCTAATATTTCAAGTCACTAGCAGTAGTTTGGGTTATTGAAAGGTTGATTTGAAAATATACTTACCATTTAGGATGTCAAAATACCTGATGATTTGATGTCAAATGTAGATAGAATTATAGTAATTATTTTTATTTGAATTCTAAAGTGCAACATTTAGTTATTCCAGTTGTTTAATTTAATCAACCTTTGAAGAGCAAAGTGTTATATATGTATAAGGACCAATTATTATTTTGTTTGAATCTGGCTACATATCTGGACACCAAAGTAAAGTAATTGTTTGTATTGAGTTTCTAAATTAATAAACTGATATACACTATAGAATTATACATTAAATATGTGCCAGACACACTAGATTCTGGAGACATAAAGATAGATATAGCCTTTACTCTGAAAGATCTCACAGTCTAGTGTATGTGCTGAACATTTAGTTTCAGATTTGTAAGTATCATTTTATTTATTATTTATTTATTTTTTACTCAGTGAGAGGAGAGGAAGCAGAGAGAGATCTTACATGTGCCCTGACTGGGATCCACGTGGCAAACCACTATGGGGGCGATGTTCTGCCCATCTGGGGCATTGCTCCATTGCTCAGCAACCGAGCTTTTCTTAGCACCTGAGGTGGAGGCCATGGACCTATTTCAGCATCCAGGGCCAACTGGCTTTAATCAAGCCATACCTGCAGGTGGGGAAGACAGAGAGAGGGAGAGAAGAGAGAGAGAGAAGTGAGAGGGGGAGGTAAAGAGAAGCAGATAAGTGCTTCTCTTGTGTGCCCTGACTGAAAACCGAACCTCAGATATCCACACACCAAGCTAATGCTTTATCACTAAACCAACCAGCCAGGGCCAGTATTAATCTTAATTATTAGTTACAATCTCCCCTTAAAAAGTGTTAATATCTTAACTCAGTGATTTTCTTTTTTTCTTTTTCTTTTTTACAGGAACAGAGAGTGAGTCAGAGAGAGGAATAGACAGGGACAGACAGACAGGAACAGAGAGAGATGAGAAGCATTAATTATCAGTTTTTTGTTGCGACACCTTAGTTGTTCATTGATTGCTTTTTCATATGTGCCTTGACTGTGGGCCTTCAGCAGACTGAGTAACCCCTTGCTTGAACCAGTGACCTTGGGTCCAAGTTGGTGAGCTTTTTGTTCAAGCCAGATGAGCCCGCGCTCAAGCTGGCGACCTCGGGGTCTTGAACCTGGGTCTTCCACATCCCAGTCAGATGCTCTATCAACTGCACCACCACCTGGTCAGGCCTAACTAAGTGATTTTCAACCAATGTGCTACAAGAATTTTTAAAATATGCAATACCTGACTATTTAGTCAGGGGCACTGGATTCTTTTCCCTTCAATTATCAAATAAAAAATGACAACAACCAACAGAACAATAACCATTCAGTGTGAATGAATAAAAATTATACCTTTTATACTTTTTGTCAGATTAGCAAAAAATATAAAGTTTTTTTTTTTTTTTTGGTGTGTTGCAAAATTTTAGCAATTGATTTGTGTGTGCCATGAGATGAAAAGGCTTGAAAATCACTGTCCTATGAAAAGGCTTGAAAATCACTGTCCTAATAAAGAAAAATTTCTTGATTCTTGTGATAGTTTGTTATGTGACAACTTAATTGGATTTCTGAGTGTGTCTGTGAAGGAGTTTCTGGAAAAGGTTAGCATTTGAATGGATAGACTGAGTTGAGTTGATAGTCCTCCCCATCATGGATGGTCTTATCCAATTAATATAGGGCATGAATAAAACAAAAAGTGAAAAAATGAAGAATTTTTTCTCTCCATACTCTCTCTCCCTGCCTGACTACCGTTTACACTCTGGGTCTCAGGCCTTTGAACTACACCACTGGTTCTCTTGGGTCTCCAGTTTACAGAAGGCAGATCTTCGGACTTCCCAACTCTATAATCATGTGAGCCCATATCTTATAATAAATCAATCTCTCTGTCTCAATAGGATATGTATCTATATCTACCTATCTATATCTATATCATCTATATCTATCTATCTACATATGTCTATATCTTATCAGTTCTGTTTCTCTGGAGGACCCTGACTATACATTTTCTTAGCCCAGTCTGAAACAATTAACATTTCTATTAAGGATAGTCTTGATACTGGTTAAGTCTAAGAACTTAAATAGCAGCACCTCAAACCCAAGACAAATGCATTAAACTAATAATTTTTATTTTGAGTATTTATATAACAATGAGATGAAGCAGGGTTTTCCCACATACAATGGCTATATCTACCATTACTAAGCCCAAGAGAACACACACATAGAGGTACATCTATATTTTAAATATTTCTATACTTAAAAGTATATCAAAAAAAAGCATATAATTACCTCCCCCTTCCACACACACACATATATTTTCATCCTGGCACAGTTTCAAAAACCCTTGGAATTTTCTGGGTGATAAGAGTGTCTTTTGTTCTTCAGAGGAAAGGTTCTTTTCAATAATACTTGAGTTTATGCTAAAGAGAAGGTCTTAGATAGCTTGAGGATAGAGGCCGGTCCCCAGAAAAACCAGCCACATGTTTAGAGGATTGGAATTTTCAACCCTACTTCTCTAACCTCTGGAAAGAGGAGAAAGGCTAGAGATTGAATTAACATTTAGCCAGTGATTTCATCAACTATGTCTAAGTAATGATACCTTGACCAAAACTCTGAATGAGGCTGGGGAGTTTTGTAGTTGGTGAATATGAGGATGTATTGGGAAGACAGCACATCAATGTGGATGTAACTCATCTTAGAGAAGTTTATAGAAGGGCAGATTATTGCATGCTATCTTAGAAGTTATTATTAGTCTGGCAATGGTCTTGCATTTTATCCTGTCCTCAAAGCATGCCTAATATAAATAAGCCTTGGATTAGATTTTGAGCAAACTGTCCAAGGCTTTGGTCTCAGCAAAATGCATGACTTGAATTGAACACTTCACCTACCCAGTCCTCCCTTTTTTTGTCATAAAATGAGAGGATTAATTAGATGTACCTGACCATTTCTTCATGGTCCACAAAGTACTAGCATTCCTTGATCTATCATACTTAATGGTAAATAAATCATGAGAAAAATTGTAAGATAAAAAGTCTAGCCTGACTTGTAGTGGCGCAGTGGATAAAGCGTCGACCTGGGAACACTGAGGTCGCCAGTTCAAAACCCTGCACTGGTCTGGTCAAGACACATATGGGAGTTGATGCTTCCAGCTCCTCCCTCCTTTCTCTCTTTCTCTCTCTCTCTCACTCTGTGTCTCCTCTCTAAAATGAATAAAATAAAAAAAAATAAAGAAAACCAGATCTAAAAAAAAAAAGTCTAGTCCTCCCTGATCATAGAATACAGTCATTGAAAGACAACCCTACTTTATTTATAAATAATGCTCAACTACTTTAATAAAGTCCTTTTTTCTTTTAAAAACTGCATTTTATCATACCAACGCATTAATTTTTCTACCTTTGTAGTTTTGAGTCTCTTAAATTAAATCTAAGATACTGAAAGAACAGTATAACTGCTCTCATGCATTTCATTATTGTGACTGCCAGGACAGTACCTTGAAATTGTCATTAGCATACTAATAAATGCCTTAAGGAAATATGATTTATTTATTAGTTGGCAGAGAAAACTATAAAATTTTTTAATAATAATTATGTTTTAGAAATTCTCACTACAGATTTTTTTATATTATTCCCAAGGAATTATTTTATTCTCACTGTCCCTCAAACACCTTATATGCTGCTAGATCTGGATAATCACAAAGACTTGTACATTAAAGTCTCAAACTTTGGCTGGGGAAGGGGAGCACAAGAATAACAAGGAAGGGCCAGTGCATAGTAGCACAGATGATGCATTGAAGTCCCAGAAATGCACTTACTATATTTTTCTTATTGAATGTAAGCATTAGTAATAATATTCAAAGCATGTGAAAGAAAGAAAGAAAGAGAAAATCTAGATCTAATTAACAGCTGGCAGTAGTAGTCCTTGCAAGAAAAAAAATCAATATTATGTAAATGGATCTCCATTATTTCTAACACATTCATATTTGGAACACAAGGATCAATACTTCTTGTCCCCCAGAAGACTATTAAAGGATGTGATAGAGAAAGAAACCAAGTTTGGAGACAAACCATTAGCAGAGGCAGGGCAGTGAAGAGTACAAAAGGACTGTCATAAAGACTTCAGAAACTTTTGACAAGCATGTGCTCTACAAGGAATATTGAACACCTTTCAGTCATTAAGAGGAATGCCCTTTCTCTTAGGCACACACATTGCAGAAGTGTCGCACTCTTTAGAAAGAATTAAGCAGGCTTCAAAGGTGATCGGCTTCCACCAGTCTCTGGTTACACCTTGTGGCTCCCACATGACTGGTTTTTCTTCGTCTGTGCACAAGTCCATGTGACAAGTGGTCAATAAAGAAAATTAACAGTCAATGCTTCAAGTTGAAGAAAAATGACTGGGAGGATGCATGTTCTGCCCATTCAGTGACTGCAAAGAATTTGGCAGGTGAAAAGGAACTAGAAAGGCATTTCTTTCCATTCTTAGCCTTGCTAGCACTGCACTTGTGAACAGCGGGGGTGATCCATTAACCTCTTATGTCTACTTTCAGCAAGGGTTTTAGACTCATTCTACAGAGGGTGTGGTGTTATCATTAAATATGAGTAACATGATGTTACAGTACTGATTACTATATTGGACAGGAAACAGCTGGCACACTCAGAATGAATGATCGGAGAGCGTCTAATGAAGGGACGATTTACACAAGTGCAGCCACTGGTAAGGGAATGCAACAGACCATTCAGTGTAGTGCACTGAAGCCAGACACAGGGCCAGGTGGTCATCACCACCCCTTGGCTTAAGGGGCAAAGGGAGAGAGCAGTTACCAAACCCAAAGACAGTTCAGCTGTAGGAAAGGGCTGGTAGGCAGATGCTGGAACAGAGAAAAGCAATGGTGTCAGACCTCTCTTTCTCTCTCTCTTTCTCTGCAGGTTCTCCTTCACTCACTCCCATAAAGCCGTGTGGTCCATCTCCCAGAGCAGAGAACAGGGTAAGAAGGGCAGAGAGTGGTTCGGGAGGGCAAATGGAGAATATCCTGCACCGCTGAAAAACACATGAAACCCAAACCTTTAAGCAAGAAAGTCAAACAGACCTTATTTCAATGCAAACTTGACACCTGCTCATCAATTTCTCATCTGTGCAGAGATTGACTGACCTTACCTTCCTTCTCCTTTGCTGCTCCTCTGTGGCTCCATTTTAGCTAGGAGGGAGGAGAGATGCAATTGGTTCTGGCTCGGGGAGAAGCCGCTGAAAGCTACTGTAAAAGTTCTAGGAACGCTTTTTCTTTCATGATAAAAGTTACAGAGAAGGTGGTTGTGTCTTTCCTTCTTATCCCTGCTTTTAATAGGTATGCAATGCCCATGATGGAGATAACCATCTTGCAATAATGAAATAATAACAATGAAAGATGCTGGTCCTAATATTGTCAAGCCATTGATCCAATTCCAGTGGTGCCTACCACTAGATATTTTAAGTGAGAAAACTGAGAATGCAGTGCTGGAGATGACTGAACCACACAGAGAGTGATTTTATAGGTTTACCTGCCTCTTACTAAAAATTCCTAATCCCTAAAACCCTCCTAAACTACCCTACCCAAGCCTATTGCTTTTGGGACAAGTTCTCCTGTCATCAATAAGGCCCTAGCGCCATCCCACTTGTGATGGGTCAATGCTTCTGCTGATTTCAGTTCTAACATTTATTATTAGCTGCTGCCTTTGTCAGCATCATGTAAGAGTCAGCGGTGATGTTAGTCTATTTTTTATTTAGTGCTATTTCTGCATGTGCATTGCCAAACCACACTTAGGTTTAGTTATGGTTATATTTAATCTTATCCATCTCAGTAAACCTTTTAAAGTATGACAAAAAATCCTTTACTCAGTAAGGTGAGTTTCTAATAACTGCTTAAAACTTCAGGTTTCTTTCAGGATTCAACAGAATAATGGTGACTTTGATCATTCTAATCCTGGGTCAGCACTTTTAAGACATGGCTCCCACTCCTCTTTGGCCTTTGCCTGCAAACTTATTCCTTAACCAATAAGTTGAAACTTTCTTATTTTCTTTAGAAGAAACATCTGAATTGACCTATATTTTAAGGAAGTTATCAAGACACTTTCTCTATAATCCAGAAGCAAGAAACACTGTTCATTTGACCTATTTCATTTGTGATTATCTACTATATTTATAGCTCTATGCTAAACACAATGAAGATACAGAAAACAATCAATATATTCTTCCATTTATGTGATTACATTCTTTAGAATAGATAAAACAGCAATAATTTTACACCAACAATAGAGCAAGGAATGTAAGATCTGCAAGGGGGCTTAAGAGAAAGAAGAGATTATTTCCAGTGAAAAAGATTACAGCTACAAGATAAAATCTAGATTTCATGGAATCTAAACAACATTAAATTATTTTCTTCATTACTCCTCACCTCCTTACTTTGTGTGCTGGTATACTGATATTCTCTCTATTCCCAAATAACCATATACTTTTCCAACTATGAGTCCTTACCCATACTGTCACCTTCTCTTGATATGCTCATCTCCACTTGGTGAAGAACATTGATTCTTTAAAGGCTGATTATTTTGTTGCCATCCATGTGGTGATCTCACTAACTTCTTCCTTAATCATTCTGATACATGGGTCTCCAGAGCACCTTATCAGTAACTGTTAACTAATATTTCAATGACTCATTTTATATAATGAATGATGGGGTTATCATTTTACTTTGTGTATCTCTCTCCTCAAAAGTGAGAGATCTTATAAAGACTTGATTTATTTATCATATTCCAAACAACTAGCAACTTCTTGCAACATAATAGTGCACATAGTAAGTATTTGTGGAAAAAGATAGCACTTATATTAAGATAGCATATTGGCCAGACTGAACAGGGTGATTTCCTGTTACCTTACCTTCACCTGGAAGAATGCCTGTTATACCCACAAACCTCTTCTGAAGTTATTCATGCATAAAAAGCACCATGTGGTTTTTTATCATGGCCATGGGTTACTGGATCAGGGATTAGGACTGCCCCCAAAGGTGTTTCTTTGCCAAAGCCTCATATGTGGCTATGTATATAAATATGTCCTTTACTAACTGGGTGAATCAATCAGCCCTCTTGATGACTTTCACCTCAAGACAAAGGTCAATGTCAATATGCTCTTCAGTAGAATCAAAGAAAGAGTTATTAATTCATCATGTGATAAAGTGGAAGTACTGAAGCCACAGACTGCTGCTATAGGCTGTCAGTTACCCCATTTACCGGACATTTTTGTGTCTAGAACCACTTTGAAGGATCCACATTCTTCACTAAACTGACTGAGATAACTCTGAGTTGTTTTTTTCTGTTCCATGCTACCTATAAAAATATAAACAGGTATAGAAGAGAAATATGAATAATAAAACTTATTTTTATTGATGTTATGAACTGAATCTTTTTGTCCACATTCCCCTTATATTCTATGTGTTGAAACCCTAATGCCCAGTATGGCTGTGTCTGGAGATGGGGCCTCTAATGAGGTATTTAAGGTGAAATGAGGTCATAAGGATGGAGCATTGATTTAGGATTACAGTTCTTATAAGAGGAGATACCAGAAAACTCTTTCTTGCTCTGCACACAAACACCAAGGAAAGGCCATGTAAAGACACAGGAAGACTCATTAGAAACCAAACCCTACCCATCAGTACTGTGAAGTGAGGTGCTGCTATAACAAATACCTAAAAATGTAGACATGGCTTTGGAACTGGGTAATGGGCAGTGGCCACAGAACTTTGAGATGTATGCTAGAAAAAGCCTAGATTGCCCCATTGGTAGAAATATGGATGTTAAGGGTAATTCTGTTGAGAGCCCTAAAAGAAAAAAAGAAGGATTATAGAGCAAGCCTCTCTCATCTTAGAAAATATATATATATTGTCACGTATGGAATGTTAGTAGAATTGCGGATGTTAAAGACCGTGATGGTGAAGACTCATAGGAAAAAACAAAACAACGTGTTATTGAAAAACAAGGAATAGGTGAGCCTTGTTATAAAGTTGCAGAGAACTTTGCTGACTGGTGTCTTAGTGTTTTGTGGAAGTTGGAACTTCTAAGTGATAAAATAGGATATTTAGCTGAGGAGATTTCCAAGCAATCTGTTAAAGATATACACTTGTTTCTCTTTATTGATTATATTAAAATGCTAGAAGAGAGAAATAATTGTTAAGTGAAAATGAATCAGATCTTGAAGATTTGCAAAGTTCTGTCTATCCATATTGCAAAGAGAGAGAGAGAGAGAGAGAGAGAGAGAGAGAAATGTGTTCTCAAGAGTATTGAGGATGTAGTTGAACCACTATTTGATAAGGAGATTACTATGAATATAAAGCGTGGATATGATCAATCTTCCCAGCAAAATCAAGAAACAGAGATGGGACTTTACTAGCAGAGACAATTGCAGTTTAAACCAAAACATACAGAATGAAAAACAGACCTCTCAGGCTGCAAATATGAATTGTCTTTCAAGGAAAGGAAAAAACAGCTCAAAAGGTGAATCAGAGATCAGGCTTCCATCCATTCCCACCACAAGTCCAGAGTGCATAGTTCTAGATGGCAAGGTTGTCTCCACTCTAGTTTTAAAAGATAAGGTACTGCCAAGGTTTCAACAAGCCCAGTTGCTGCCATAAGTCTCCTTGAAGATCAGACCACCTCAAACATTGAGGGTGGGGCTGCCTGCCAGATCCTTGTGATTAGTCTCACCCAAGAGAGCTATTGGTTAAAACTTCTGCCTAGCAGAACTGCATGGGTGGGCCTGCTGCCCAGGGCTGAGTGGATGTGGTTTCTACTTCAATGAGTCTATGAAAGAGCGTCAAACCAAAGTGAATTATTCTCAAGCCTTAAGATCTAATGGAATTTGCCTTGCTTGATGTTGGACTTGCTTTGAATGTTTCATCTCTCTTATTTTTCCCATTTTAAATGGAAATGTCTGTCCTACACCTGTCCCACTATGGGATTTTAGAAGCATATAGCTTGTCTGGTTTCACAGGGTCACACCTGAAGAAGAATTTTGCCTCAGGATGTATCATATTTTAAGTCTCAGTTATACCTGATTTTGATGCTATTTAGATAAGACTTTGGACTTCAGATTTTAGAGTTATTTATGGAACAAGTTGATTTTGGGGGCTGTTGGGGTAGAATGAATATATTTTGCATGTGAGAAGAAAATAAATTTTGAGATCAGAGACAGAATATTATTGACTTACAATTTGCATCCCTCCAAAATTCATATATTGAAACCCTAACATTTATTATGGTTATATTTGGAGATGGGCCCCTAAGAAGTAATTAAGATTAAAGAATTTAATAGAATTAGTGTTCTTATTAGAGGAAACACCAGAGTGTGTTCTTTCTCTCTCTATATATAGGCAATAAGGAAAAGTCGTGTGAAAACAAAGAAAAAGCAGCCATCTACAAGTCAGGAAAAGGGGTCTGACCATGAACTGAACCATGCCAGACCCTGGTCTGGGACTTTCAGCCTCCAGAACTTTTAAAAAAACATATTTCTGTTGTTTAAGCCATCCAGTCTATGGCATTTTGTCATGACAGCCTGAACTGATTAAATAATAGCCTACAAAGTAATACTTATTAATTATAGAAAATTTGAAAAATATAAAAACACACAAATAGGAAAAACATTTACTATCTAAATTACCACAAGCAAGAAGCATTGTTCACATTTTTTGTAGACAGTAATCCTCCTTATTCAGAGTCTTGCTTTCTGAGGTTCAGTTACTCATGGTCAACTACAGTTTGGATAAATGAAATAATATTTCTAGAAATAAATAATTCATGAGTTTTCAATTGTGTGCCATTTTGAGTAGTTTGATAAAATCTCATGCAACCACATGCTATCTTGCCCAGGATGTGAATCATCTCTTTGTCCAGCATATCCCTGCTGAATACACTACCTGCCCATTAGTCTTAGTAGTTGTTTTAGTCATCAGATCAAATGTCGCAGTATCACAGTGCTCGTGTTCAAGTAAACATTATTTTACTTAATAGTGGCCCCAAAACACAAGAGTAGTGCTGTTATCAATTTAAATATGCCGAAGAGAAGTTATAAAGTGCTTCCTTTGGGTGAAAACGTATGAATAGGAAAAAAGAATGTTATATATTTGGTTTGCTACTATTTATGACATCTATTTGGGGTCTTGGAACACATCTCCTCAGAGAAGGGGATATTACTATGTGTCTCATGTAAATATTTAAATTATAATATCTTCACCAACTTTGAGTTCTCTATTATTTAGCTAATGTGAAACAGCTGAAGTTGGCAGTCAAAATTGTGCTTTAGAAAGAAAGATCTTGATATTTTCTAGGTAAGATTGGAAAATTTGGAAATAATTGCGACAAGTTAGAGGTTATTTTTTCATAATAGGCTATACCACAAATGCTTCACATAGGATATTGGAACATTAAAAATGTTACATATACATAAGACATTTGAGAAGTAAAATGCTATGCTATTGCTTAACAATGTGTGTGAAGATAAGAGATATGGAGAGAACTCAAATATGATGAACTTTTAGGTACCAAAAATATTAATACTAAAAGAATTAACACATTTATATGAGAAAAGATGGAGGATATTGTTAACAAAATATTGCTTTAAAGCTATAGCTGCTTTGATTTTGGAACTTTACATCAGCTTTTGTGTGTTCTTGTATTTTACAAACTGGTATTAGACTGCTACATGCTCCTCATTGTCCAGTGGTTACTGGTCCCAAAGAATTTTGAAATCATTAGGTTTCAAACTCTGGGGATAATTTTTTTGTAATTTGAGGCTTCATTCTCTGGTCCTACGGCTATGCCCTTCACACCCAAGGCTCTCGCCTCCACCTTTACAGCTGTTCCTCTACTCTGAGCTAATCTCTCTTTTTCTTGAAAGGTAATACATGTTTGTAACTGATTAGTTTAAGCCTGTTTCCTCTGTGTAGACTTTTTAAGAGTTCAACAACCTTCTTACATTTCATCCCATCTCTGTACATTTCAGGCCAAGATGGCAGTGTTTATGCTGGTATAACATTCTCAAAAAACCTTATGGTCTCCTATATATAATACTTGGATTTACACTATTAGATAAGAGGGTTCTCCACAGAATTTTTCAGATAACCCCATCTCTATCTCTTTTTTCTTCTTAGATGGTTGTGTGGATCTGTGAGTCATACATCTAATGTTTTCAGCATTAGCAAAAGGTTGTCCAGCAAATGTTTGTCACATTGTTTTGTCCTCTATGTGTGTCAAATCTCCTTCTGTTTCTGTCTGATAAGCATACTTGTGACTGGATTTAGGGCTCATTCCATTATCTACCCACCCCAAGATTATGAACTTAATTACTCCTGAAAATACCTCTTTCTAAATAGGGTAACAGTGGATAAGCAGAATTTTAATCAGGCACACTGACAGGGTTGGAAAAGAAGCTTCTATTGTTTCTACTGGAAAATATAATTTCTGGAAGCCTTTCTAAAATTGAGACAATAAACTTTTCATGTTTTTCATTGGTCAAGAGTTGAAGATTCTTCTGGTCATAGTTAATAAGTTATAAAAATATATCTAAGTGACAAAGTGGTCAGTGAGTGTTTAGTGAACAGGAAAAGGTAACACTACATTTGATTAAAAAATAGGAATAAAAATTAGTGAATAATAAGAGTAGTTATTAAGAGAGTAGATATTACTTACAAGAAGAAATTTTTTTCTTTTTATTGCATCTATATGAGATGATGGACATTAACTAAACCTATTTTGGTAATCATTCACAATATATGTAAGCCAAACCATCACTCTGTACATCTTAAACTTATACAGTGATTTCTGTCAATTATTTCTCAATAAAATAGGAAAAAAAATAAGAGTGATTTTTGAAGACCATCAAAGGTTCATAAAAACCACCATGATGATTTGAGAATAGGAGAAATTAGTTTTGCATATGATATCAACAAAGAAGTGTTAACTGGTTCTCAGAAGCAGAATGTGTTTTAAGGATATACATATTCAATCCTGCTTTACCAAAGAATTGGGGATGGTGTAGTACAGACACACACCTTTCCCAACCTTGGACTTTGGACTAAAATTTAGAAAACCACTTCATTTCTCCTGGACTGATTTTTTTTTTTATTTCTTTGCAGAGAGAAGGACCTAACGGTGGGGAGCTTCAAAACATTTTTCGAAATCTTTGGACAAGTACCACTGCTGACTTGCCTCTGTGCTCAGGCCTTCATCCTCGTGTGATAGCGTGTGCTGTGTGGACAGGTAGGAGTAAAGAGGGCTGGATGAAGGAAAGGCAAAACTGTGAGTGGGGTGAATAAGTGGGGACACAAACTGCATGAGGGTTGGTATACTGGACTTTCCCCGTACCCCAGAAGCTCACACAATAATCACCTATCAACTTGCACATCATCCAAGTAATAACACACTAATCATCAGCTGCCAATTGACATTGTAAGAAAGTAATGTTCAGGGGTTGAAAAATGATAGCTGTGTCTCTGTTTGTGACATTTTTTAATATTTCAAACTCTACATTTGAAGAGGCAAAACAATGTTGTCGAATTTAAGTTGTCACAAGCTTAAGGAACCTTTTATTTTTGCATATTTTCTAGATGAAATAAGTCCTGAATGTTTCTTTTCTCCCCAAGATGTGGGAGAAGAAATCCTTGACATTTCTTTGCAGGATGCTTAGAAATCCTTGAATGGGCTGCCTAAGATTTGAGCTGGTGGAACTGTTCTACAATTAGTCAGGTGATGCAGGACAAGCCTTAACCTTTTGGAGTAAGAAAAAGATCACTATAGAAGAACAAATGGAGCCTGACCAGGCGGTGGCGCAGTGGATAGAGCGTCGGACTGGGATGCGGAAGACCCAGGTTTGAGACCCCGAGCTTGCCAGCTTGAGTGCAGGCCCATCTGGCTTGAGCAAAAGCTTGCCAGCTTGGACCCAAGGTCGCTGGCTCCAGCAAGGGGTTGCTCGGTCTGCTGAAGGCCCGTGGTCAAGGCACATGTGAGAAAGCAATCAATGAACAACTAAGGTGTCACAACGGCAATGAAAACTAATGATTGATGCTTCTCACCTCTCTCCATTTCTGTCTGTCTGTCCCTATCTATCCCTCTCTCTGTCCCTGTAAAAAAAAACAACAAATGGAATCTACAGCCTCAGCTTGTAAAGCCAGCTTCCTGTTTACACGTAAGAGATATAGGTTTCTGTGACAGAGTCCATTGAGAAGGAAGGACCTGTTAGCTAGCACATGCACAAAGCACAAACCAACACTGTGCATGAGATTCAGTGAGCTTGCTTCTAGAGATGGATTGCAATTTGAAGGACCACTAATAAAGGCCTGTGGCACAGCCTAGAAGTTTTGAAAGAAGACAAAAGAATAAAGGTGTTGGAAGGCTTCCATGCATTTTAATGTGAAGTAGAAGACAATGTCCAGTTGATAGAAAGGGAGTTCAAAGAAATAGGGTACAAAATTTAAGCACTGCAGAAAGTAGAAGGTATCAAAGTTATATGTTTATTTATAGAGATATTCAAGATAAAAAAATTTCACATAATGTATTATACAAATGAGAAAATTAAATCATATTCATTTTTAATAGAGTGAAAATACTTCATCTGATTTCTAATGGAATTCAGAGGGAAAATTTAAGCATGAAACTACTTAATTGGTACTTGCTGTCATATCAGTTACTCACAAACATAATGAGGAAGCTGTGGAAAGTCATACAATATCACTGCCCTTGAGGTAATATTAACACATACTGACAGAAAACTTGAATATTTGAAAAACAAATTTTTAAATCACAATGAATGACTAAATTATCTGGGAGCAGGGGGGAAAAAGAGCCCAATTTTTGATACCCTGTTCTGCTGCCAGTCCAGGTTCTTGGTGCTTCTGGTAAATGGGGTCCTTCGAGGGGCCCCTACCCCCAGCCTCTTCCAACATCAAGTGACTCGAATGACTATACCTTACTTCATTCTGAGTTCTTCTTTCAAGAGCCCTGGAAGAAAGGCAGGGCAGGGGTTATGATCTTATTTTGAAGCTTAGAGTGGTTGGAGCCAAGGTCACATGAAGAATGTTCAATCCAAGGCAGAACTCAAATGTCTAGGC
This sequence comes from Rhynchonycteris naso, assembly GCA_037038555.1. Taxonomy (NCBI): domain Eukaryota; kingdom Metazoa; phylum Chordata; class Mammalia; order Chiroptera; family Emballonuridae; genus Rhynchonycteris; species Rhynchonycteris naso. The sequence goes on along the minus strand of CM072998.1, from coordinate 109,979,914 downwards.
TCAAAGTCATTGCTTATACCCTGTGCTTGAGTTGTACTCCCCCCAAACTCTGACTATGCCGCTGTTCTGGTTAAAAACCGTTAGTGATTTCTTACTTCATTTGGGGTCACAGAGAAGTATCCATGCACGTCTGTGCCTTTCTTTAGGCTGAGTTCTCAGAGGAAAGATTCTGCAGTTTATTTCTCTGTACTGTGCACCCCCAAACACACAGGTTCTATAAAGTAAGCCTTGCCAATAGGTATGCTCACCAAATATCTCTTGAAATCTAAATTCATTCTATGATTGTCTTCTGTTATTATTTAGTTTGTCACTCATGCATGTCTTGTCTATGTATTATTTGAATGTAGCTCTTCTTCTTTGTATGATCTTAAAAATTCCGTATTATGATTAAAATATGGGTGATATAGTGAGAAATGATACATGCAAGGATGGCCTTTTTATTTTTATTTTCTTCTTATTTATTTATTTATTTTAGAAATTAAATTTAATGGGGTGACATTGATCAATAAGAGTACATAGGTTTCAGGTAAACATTTCTATAGCATTTGACCTGTTGATTGTATGTGTGCCCATCACCCAAAGTCAAGTCATTTTCCATCACTGTATATTTGTCCCTCTTTACTCTCTTCCCCTTTAAAAAGGATGGCCTTTTTACAGCTAATATGCATACCCAAACATTGTATATGTGGCTTATATAATCCCAATTACTATGTTGTTCCCACCACTGCAGGGCAGGTAATACAGATAATCATTTGTTTTACTTAATTATTAGAATTTCAGCAGATAATATTTAAGCAGAGGGGTAAGAAATATATATATTTTTTAAGTAAGAAGAGGGGAGATAGAGAGACAGAGTCCCACATGCACCCCAGCAACCCCTGTCTGGGGCCAATGCTTGAATCAGCTGAGCTATCTTTAGTGCTCGTGGTCAACAATTGAACCAATGAAGCCACTGGCTGTGGGAGAGGAAGAGAGAGAAGGAGAAGTGGGAGGGAGAATAAAGCAGATGGTCTCTTCTCATGTGTGCCTTGACTGGGGATCAAACCCAGGACGTCTATCCACTGAGCCAACCGACCAAGGCCCAAATATTTTACTTGACAATGATTTCAAGATTTTGGTAAGATTCTTGTATTTTTGGAAATACAGCATCTGAGATTTACTTAGAAAAATATGAGATTCTCTATACCACCAGACACAGTGTAGGCCTTTGCAACTTTAGAGGGAACATTCTCAAAAGTTGGCCTATATTAATTACTGGCATATTTTGAGAGCTTCTTTAAGTTTGGCATTCTTCTAAAAGCTTTGTGAGTGTGATTTAATTCTCCTAACAGCTTAAGAAGCAGCTCTGTTATTTTCCTCATTGTTTTACAGATAAAGACACTGAGACAGTGTTTATGTAACTTGCTCAAAGTCATAGTTACTACATGACAGAGCTGACAGTTGAATCCAGCCAGCCTCACTTCAGGTGCTACACACCCACTGGGTGATATTAGAAAAGGAAAGATTGCTTTCCTTCAGCAATTGTGGACATGGCCAGCCATCCGCAAAGGTCACGGCTGTCCTAAACCAGGAGATCCAGTGATGTCAGGCAGCACGGAGGCCAAGTGGGGTGCCTGGCAGAGCACTCTCCTACCTGCACACTGAGGAATTGGTGCATGCCAATTATTGCTGGGAAGCCAAGCCGTTCCTAGAAAGCTTAGAAATGTAATAGGAAAGTGATTCAATTTTCAGTTGAAGCCCCAGGTGGACTGGAGTTGATTCAACTTAATGAGCTCTCAAAGTATAAACCAGGATATGAGTCACACTTTGTCCTTCCAGCCATGACTTCTGCCCCTTCGTGGGAGCTGGAACTTGAGTACCTAAAAAAGAGTGCTCTGAGCTCCCAGGAGCTTCTTGGCAGGACGGCTGCATTTCGCTTCCTACTCTTTTTGGTGCCTGGACTCTGTCCGTGGTCTGCCCGACTCTCTGCTCTGTTCAGTCCCCAGCCATGAGCAAGTTGGAGTCACAGCAATGCCCAGCAATTTCCACCTATAGCCTTAGGTGGAAATTGTGCTGCTTTTATTTCAGATCCAGTTAGCTCATGGTGAATAATTGCAACTTGTGTCATTTGGTTGTTGTTAATCTTTAAGGTTCACCTCAGTTTTACATATGGCTATATAATATAAAGACATATATGATATATGAGAAAAAACTTTATGGTACGTGTATATAATACAGATGGCTTGTACAATGGTCTATTTTTACATGATTGGTATAAGGCAGGATAATAGATATGAGAAATGTAGATAGATTGTCTTAACTGATTAGTCCATTCCCATTCACCAAGGTTAGACTCGCAGCTCTGCCATTTAATGCTCATTATTAACTTTTTAAAGTTCAAGCTTGAAAACAAAGATAATGCAACTATCTCATAAGATTATTTCAGTTATAATTTAGAATATTTTTTGTCTGGCTATTGAGCTTTCTAGCTCTTAGCAAATTTGAGTTATAGAAATCCAGGATCTCTGACCTTGAAATCATAATCCTGCCTTCTGAGGCCCAGAGGTGCAGATCTCAATAGAATGCATAGACACTCAGCGCAATTCCCACCCTCCACGGCTTGTATGGCAAATCTAATCTGGAATCTAGGCTGATCTGGAATCTACATGACAGATTGTTGGTGCCAAAGGCCAGCAAACTCCATCTATGTGAAATAGGGAGCCTTTTGAAAAACAAGTAAATCTAAGTAAAGAATAAAACCCAGAGGAAGAAGAAAAAAGGGTTTTGTTTGCTGTGTTTATTATACCAACTAGCAGGCAAGAATCAGAAAATTTGAACTACATAGTTTAGTAAAAATACATACAGATATGCCCCAAAGCTTTGCTCTTCATTTATTGGCCTTCATGCCCAATTATATCTTCGCTTTCAAGTCAGTGAATTTATTTTTAATCTTTTAACCCATGGAAACAATACAAAATGACAGAAGCATAATTCTAATTTATTTTCACTTCATATTCTTATACCTGTAATGATGCAATTAGATGAAAATGTCAATCCAGCAATTTGCTTCTTCCTTTGTAACATTTTGCATACAAAATTCATCATTCTGACAAATAAAAGACCTCTACAATCTTGACACCTAAGAACAAAGAAAAATTGTATTTTTCCAATTTAGAGAACAGCTACCAATCATGTCATTTAAAAATTAGGTGAACTATTCAAGAAAGTTTGAATTCTTTGCTTATTTGGAGTTTTTAGAATTAAAATACATCAAACTAATATTAAATAGAAAAATTAGTGTGAATAGATATTAAAATTTCCTAATTCAAGTAGCCCAAATATGAATTTAGGACTTGAATAAACTTCAGATAACATTTTAGAAAAAGCATTTTGAATCTTTTGCTTAGTTTCTAAAATGTGCAAATAACTTCTAAAATACAGAATTCCACTTTAATTTCACTGAAATAGAAGCTAGCATTTTCCTAGTCCCATTTGTTAATTTTTTGTTTCCCTGCCCTAAAACAATAATATATCAGAAAAAATAGTGCTATGAGAAATATTTGAGATTTTACTGCCTATGTATTCTTCTAAGTTTTTTATGGCTTTGAGTCTAACATTTAAGTCTTTAATACATTTTACTTTTATTCTTTTGTATGGTGTAAGAACATATTCTAGTTTTATTTTATTTTTTGCGTGTATCCATCCAATTTTTTCAGCATCACTTATTGAATAGAATATCTTTACCCCATTGTATGTTCTTGCTTCCTTTATCAAATGTTAATTGACTATGAAGGTGTTGGTTTATTTCTGGGCTCTCTATTGTATTACATTGATTTATATGTTTCTTTTTATGCCAGTACCATGCTGTTTTGGTTACTATGGCCTTGTAGTATAGTTTGGTATCAGGTAGCATGATTCCTCTAACTTTTCTTTCAATTTTCTGTGGCTGTTCAAGGTTATTTGTGGTTTCATATAAATGTTTGCAATATTTGTCTAGTTCTGTGAAATATGTCATTGGTATCTTAATAGAAATTGTGTTGAATCTATAGATTGCTTTGAGTACTATGGACATTTTAATGATGTTAATTATTTCTATCCATGAATACGATATATGCTTCCACTTCTTTGTATCTTCTTCAATGTCTTATAATTTTCTGAGTACAGGTCTTTTACTTCCTTAGTTAAATTTTTCCTAGGTATTTTATTCTTTTTAAAGCAATTATGAGTGGAATTGTTTTCTTAGTTTCCATTTCTGATAGTTCATTGTTGATGTATAGAAATAAAAATGATTTCTGGGTATTTATTTTGTATCCTGCTACTTCACTGAATTCAGTTATCAGTTCTAGTAGTTTTTAGTGGAATATTTAGGGTTTCCATATACAGTGCCATGTCATCTGCAAATATTGAAATTTGTTTATTTCTTTTTGAATTGGATGCTTTTTATTTCTTCTTCATATCTGATTGCTGTGGCTAAGAATTCTAGTACTATGTTGAATAAGATTTGTGAAAGCAAACATCCCTCTCTTGTTTCCAATCTTAAGAGAAACACTTGTGGTTTTTGCCCATTGAGTAAGATATTTGCAGTAAGTTTATCTTATATGGCCTTTATTATGTCGAGCTATGGTACTTCTATTTCCATTTTGCTGAAAGTTCTTCTTCTTATTATAAGTGAGTGCTGGAAACCCCTTCAAAACACATTTCTGCATCTATTGACATGATTGTGTGGTTTTCATTCTTCATTTTGTTCAAGGGGTGTATCATGGTTATCGATCTATTAATATTGAACCAATGTTGAATCTCTTTAATAAATCCCACTTCATTGTGGTGTATGACCTCTTTAATGTATTGCTGTATTTGGTTTGCTAATATTTTGTTGAAGATTTTAGCCTCTATGTTCATGAAGGATGTTGGCTTATAATTTTCTTTTTGTGTAGTTTCTTAATCTGGTTTTGGAATTTAAGATATAATGCTGGCTGTGTAAAATGAGCTTGAGAGTGTTCCCTTTACTTAAATTTTTTGGAATAGTTTGAGAAAGATAGCTACTAGTTCTTTGACTGTTTGGTAAAATTCACTAATGAAGCCATTTGGCCCAAGATTTTTGTTTTTGAGAGTTTTTATTATTATTTTTATTACTGCTTCAATTTTATTAGTTGTAATTTTTCTATTCAGACTCCCTGATTCTTCCTGATTCAGTTTTGAAAGACTGTGTGTTTCTAAGAATTTACATATTTTGTTCTCATTGTCCAATTTGATGGGGTACAGCTGTTTGTCATATTTTCTTACAATTTTTTGTGTTCCTTTGGTGTCAGTTGTTATTTCTCCTGTTTTATTTCTGATTTTAGTTTTTTGGGTTCTCTCTCCTCTCCCCCTTTTTTTTTTTTTTGAGGACTCTGATACTTTGTCAATCTTTTAAAAAACAGCTCTTCGGTTCATTGATCAATTTTTAATAATGTTATTTAGAAAATTAAATTTAATAGGGTGACATTGATCAATAAGTGTACAAAGGTTTCAGGTAAGCATTTCTATAGCATTTGAACTGTTGTGTACCCATTACCGAAAGTCCAATCATTTGTTGTCACCCTATATTTGTCCTTCTTTACTTCCCTGTCCCCCACTCCCCTTCCCTTTGACATGATTTTAACCTTTTAAAATGTATTGTGACTTATTTTTTGTCTTAACATTGTAGTCTAATCTAGAAAATGTCCAATGTGCACTTCAAAAGAGTCTGTATTCTGCTGCCTTAGGGTGAAATGCTTTAAAGATATCAATTAAATCCATCTATTCTATTGTGTCATTTAAGGCTACAGTTTTCTGTGGCTCCTTCTGAGTTCTGTCAATTTCCAGATTGATGTTTAAATTAATAAAAGTTTTTTGGGTACCTTACATTTTTGTTTCCATCTGCGTGAACACTGAAGTGTGCAAACACTCACGTAAAAATGCTCATCAAGCATCATAAGGCAGTACACAGAAGTCGGCACGGAAGTCTTCAATTCCCTGCATACACCTTGCCTATGCCTACACACATTCAATGAATAGACCTTCAACTGGCTGAGCTATTAATTCTGGCAAAATAATTATTGATGAGGATTGCTGAAGGGCGATCTATGATGGTGATCAATATTCATCATGAAGATAACTGAGATGGACATCAGCCACATATCTATGGGGTCTCACACAGAGACAGTATGCTGACAGCCCAGTGCAAGCCCATCCCTGGATGGAACGTCTGAGTTTCCCTCCAAACATGATGTATACTGCCATATGAGGACTAACCTGGACATGTTCTTTTTAATTACAGACATTTTCTCTTTTTTCTTCTTTTTTAAATTAATTTTAAGGGGATGACATTAATAAATCAGGGTACATATGTTCAAAGAATACATCTCCAGGTTATCTTGTCATTCAATTATGTTGCATAACCATCACCCAAAGTCAAATTGTCCTCTATCACCTTCTATCTGGTTTTCTTTGTGCCCCTCTCCTCCCACCTCTCCCACCCTCTCCGCCCTCCCTCCACCCTGTAACCACCACACTCTTGTCCATGTCTCATAGTCTCGTTTTTATATCCCACCTATGTATGAAATCATGCAGTTCTCAGTTTCTTTTCATTTTACTTACTTCACTCCGTATAATGTTATCAAGGTCCCTCCATTTTGTTGTAAATGATCCGATGTCATCATTTCTTATGGCTGAGTAGTATTCCATAGTATATATGTATAAAAGCTTTTTAATCCACTCGTACTCTGACAGACACTTGGGCTGTTTCCAGATCTTCGCTATTGTAAAAAATGCTGCCACGAACATGGGGGCACATTTCTTCTTTTCGAACAGTGCTACGGTATTCTTAGGGTATACCTAAAAGTGGAATAGCTGGGTCAAAAGGCAGTTCGATTTTTAAGTTTTTGAGGAATCTTCATGCTGTTTTGCACAGCGGCTGCACCAGTATGCATTCCCACCAGCAGTGCAGGAGGGTTCCCTTTTCTCCACATTCTCGCCACCACTTATTCTGTGTTGTTTTCCTGAAGAGCGCCATTCTGACTAGTGTGAGGTGATATCTTGTAGTTTTAATTTGCATTTCTCTAATGATTAGTGATGTTGAGCATTTCTTTCATATACCTATTGGCCATCTGTATGTCCTCTCTGGAGAAATTTCTATTCATTTCTTTTACCCATTTTTTGATTGGATTGTTTTACAAGTTCTTTATAAATATTGGTTATTAACCCCTTATCAGACGTATTGTTGAATATGTTCTTCCATTGTGTGGTTTGTCTTTTTATTCTGTTCTTATTGTCTTTAGCTGTGCAAAAACTTTTTAGTTTGATATAGTCCCATTTGTTTACCCTGCCTTTTATTTCATTTGCCCGTGGAGATAAATAGGCAAATATATTGCTGTGAGAGATGTCGGAGAGCTTACTGCCTATGTTTTCTTCTAAGATGCTTATGGTTTCACGGCTTACATATATGTCTTTTATCCATTTTGAGTTTGTTTTTGTGAATGGTGCAAGTTGATTGTCTAGTTTCATTTTTTTGCAGGTAACTGTCCAATTTTCCCAACACCATTTGTTAAAGAGGCTGTCTTTACTCCATTGTATGCTTTTTCCTCCGCTGTCAAATATCAGTTGTCCATAAAGCTGTGGGTTTATTTCTGGGTTCTCTGTTCTGTTCCATTGATCTATGTGCCCATTCTTATGCCAGTACCAGGCTGTCTTGAATACAATGGCCTTGTAGTATACCTTGATATCTGGAAGAGTGATACCTCCTGCTTTATATATTCTTTTTAAGATTGCTGAGGCTATTCGTGTTCTTTTTTGGTTGCATATAAATTTTTGTAATATGTGTTCTATATCTTTGAAGTATGTCATTGGTATTGCATTGAATTTATAAATTGCTTTTGGTAATATAAACATTTTAATGATGTTTATTCTTCCTAACCTTGAGCACGGTATATGTTTCCACTTGTGTATATCTTCCTTGATTTCTTTTATCAATGTTTTATAATTTTCCGAGTACAAGTCCTTGACCTCCTTGGTTAAATTTACTCCTAGGTACTTTATTTTCTTGGCTGCAATAGTAAAGGGGATAGTTTCCTTAATTTCTTTTGCTGATAGTTCATTGTTGGTAAAAAAAAAAAAAATGCCTCTGATTTCTGAGTATTAATTTTATATTGTGCCACCTTGTTAAATTCATTGATTAGGTCTAGTAGCTTTTTTACTGAGACTTTAGGGTTTTCTATATACAATATCATATCATCAGCAAATAGTGACAGTTTTACTTCTTCATTTCCAATTTGATTGCCTTTTATTTCTTGTCTGATTGCTGTGGCTAAGACTTGCAGAACCATGTTGAATAAGAGTGGTGAAAGGGGGCACCCCTGCCTGGTTCCTGATCTTAAGGGGACTGTTTTAATTTTTGCCCATTTATTATGATGTTGGCTGTGGGTTTGTCATAGATGGCCTTTATCATGTTAAGGAATATTCCCTGTATTCCCCTGTTACTGAGAGTTTTGATCATGAATCGGTGCTGGATTTGATCAAATGTTTTTTTTGCGTCTAATGAAATTAATATGTGATTTTTGTCTTTTCTTTTGTTTATGTGATGAATCACATTGATTTGATTTGCAAATATTGAGCCAGCCTTGCCTCTCCAGAATAAATCCCACTTGATTATGGTATGATTTTTTTCATATATTGCTGGATCCAGTTGGCTAATATTTTGTTGAGAATTTTAGCATCTAAATTAATCAGGAATATTGGCCTATAATTTTCTTTCTTCGTGGCCTGGTTTCGGGGTCAGAATTATGCTCACCTCATAAAAGGAGTATGGGAGTCTTCCTTCTTCTTGAATTTTTTGAAATAGCTTGAGGAGAATGAGAGTTAGTTCTTTGAATTTTTGGTATAATTCACTTGTGAAGCCATCAGGCCCAGGAAATTTTTTTGTTGGGAGTTTTTTGATATCTTTTTCGATCTCATTTGTTGTAATTAGTCTGTTTAGGTGTTCTGATATTTCCAGGTTGATTTTTGGAAGATTATATGATTTAAGAAATTTGTCCATTTCACCTAGGTTGTCTAATTATTTGGCATAGAGTTCTTCATAGTATTTTCTTACAATACTTTGTATTTCTTCTGTGTTATTTGTTATTTCTCCACTCTCATTTCTGATTTTATTTATTTGAGTCCTCTCTCTTTTTCTGTTGGTGAGTCTAGTTAAAGGTTCATCGATCTTATTTTCCTTTTCAAAGAACCAGCTCCCGGTTTCATTGATCCTCTGTATTGTTTCCTTTGCCTCTATGTCATTTGTTTCCAATCTGATCCTTATTATTTCCTTCCTTCTATTAGTCCTGGGCTTCATTTGCTGTTGTTTTCCTAGTTCTTTTAGGTACAGTATCAAGTTGCTTATTTGAGCTTTTTCTAGCTTCTCATGGTATGGCTGTAGTGCTATGAACTTCCCTCTTATGCTTTTGCTGTGTCCCATAAATTTTGAGTTGATGTATGCTCATTATCATTTGTTTCTAGGAAGTTGTTTATTTCTTCTTTGATCTCATTGTTAATCCATTTGTTATTTAATAACATGCTATTTAGTTTCTAAGTGTTTAAGTATTTTTCAGTTTTTCTTTTTGTTGTTAATTTCTAGTTTATTGTCTTAGTGATCAGAGAAAATGCTTAATATGATTTCAATCTTCTTAAATTTGTTGAGACCACTTTTGTGTCCTAACATGTGGTCTATCCTAGAGAATGCACCATGAGCACTTGCAAAGAATGTATATTCTACTGCTTCAGGGTGAAAAGATTTGAAGATATCTATTAAATTGAGTTGATCTAGTGTATCCTTTAAGTATGCTGTTTCTTTGTTAATTTTCTTTCTTGAGGATCTATTCAGTGATATTAGTGGGGTATTGAAATCCCCTACTATTATAGTATTGCTGTTAATCTCACCCTTTATATTCATCGAAGTTTGCTTTATGTATGTTGAGGCTCCTATGTTTGGTGCGTAGCTTTTTATAATGGTTATATCTTCCTGTTGAATTGCTTTCTTTATCATTATGTAGTGTCCTTCTTTATCTCTTACTACAGCCTTTGTTTTAAAGTCCATTTTGTCAGATATAAGTATTGCTACCCTGTTTTTTTTTTTTTCATTTCCATTTGCATGAAAATTTTTTTTTCATCCTTTTACCTTCAGTCTATGTGCATCTTTTGTTTTAAGGTTTGTCTCTTGTAGACAGCATATATATGGGTCCTATTTCTTTATCCATGCAGCTATCCTATGTTTTTAGATTGAATCATTTAATCCATTTACATTTAAGGTTATTATTGATATGTAGTTGTTTATTGCCATTTTATTCTTTAAAGCTGTATTCTTCTTTTGTTATATTCTTTTCCCCCTTTGTACTGTTCATAACAGGCCCCTTGCATCTCTTGAAGAGTCGGTTTGGATTTAATGAATACCTTGAGGTATTTTTTGCCTGGGAAGCTCTTTATTTCTCCTTCAATTTTAAACTTTAGCCTTGCTGGATAGAGTAGTCTTGGTTGTAGGTTCTTGTTCTGCATTACTTTGAATATATCTTGCCATTCCCTTCTGGACTCAAGTTTTTCTGTTGAGAAGTCAGATGTCATCCTTATGGGGGCTCCTTTGTAGGTGATAGCCTTTTTTTCTCTAGCAGCTTTAAAATTTTTCTCTTTATTTCTTAGCTTTGTTATTTTAACTATGATGTGTGTTGGAGTAGATTTCTTTGGGTTTCTCTTTAATGGAGTTCTCTGTGCTTCTTAAATGTGTAAAACGTTATCTAGCCTTAATTTAGGGAAGTTTTCTGCTATGATTTCATTGAACAAAGTTTCTACCCCTTGTTCTTTGTCTTCTTCTTCAGGAACACCTACGATGCAGATATTATTTCTCTTCATGTTGTCACAGAGCTCCCTTAGAGTTTCCTCAGATATTTTGAGTCTCTTTTCTTTTTTCTGCTCTGCTTCTATGCCTTTGTTTATTTTGTCCTCTAACTCGCTGATTCAATCCTCAGCTTCATCCATCCTCCTTTAAATTCCTTTCATTGTGGTCTGTAGTTTTGATACTGTATTTGTCGTTTCTGTCTGATCCTTTTTTATTATTTCAATTTCCTTTTTTATACTTGCTATCTCTTTATTTAGGTTTTCGTAATGACAATCCATTGTTGCTCTAAGCTCTTTGAACATCCTAACTATCATTATTTTAAACTCTGCATCAGGTTTTTTGGCTATATCTGATTCATTCAGGTCCTTCTCTGGGGATTTCTCTTGATTCATTCGGGTTTCATTCCTCCGCCTGCCCATTTTCTCCATGTGTAAGAAGGGTTTGGCTACTGGAATCCAATGGGTTCCTCTGTGTTCCCTAGGCGTCTGCAGGCTTACCTCCCCCTCTGCTACTGCCAAGGGTGGTTGGGTTTGGATGTTGCTGGCCCTGGCCACTGTGGCTGCTGCTGCAGTCTCCGCCTCACCTCTGAGGGAGGGACTGCTTTCCTGTGCCAAGCTCTATAAGCCTCAACCGGTCTTGGCCTTTGCCTCTCTCCCACAGGTGGGACCGCACACCACACTCGGGCCACAAGCCTGGGCACCAAGGTCAAGGGTGAGCACTTTTGCTCAGCTGTTGGTCCCTGTCAGCCTATTCCTCTGGCCGGGAGGGGCTTCTGGTGCACGCTCAGCTGCAAGCCAGGCTTCCACCCTGCCCCCGCCAACCTCAGCTCCTTGGCTGAAATGGGCTGCTGCTACATGCTCAGCCACCAGCTGGGCTTCCGCCCCATCCTCGCCAACCTCAGCTCCTCGGCCAGGCTACTGGCGCATGCTCAACTACGAGCCTGGGCTTCCGACCCCCCTCCGCGGGCAAAGCCAGGTTGTGCAGGGCTTCATGCCTTGGAGACCAGGTAAGGCTGCACGCCCACTCCCCCCTGTTCAACGGTGGATCTCTGCCCATTCTGGGCTCCTGCTTTTCTCCCACAGGTTAGGTCGCAGGTGGGCCCGCAGCCGCCAGACCACTTTAACGCATCCCCTTCATCCTCGCTGGGCTAGACCGAGCTCACGCCAGCCATCTCAGCCTCTGCTCCCACCGACGGAACCACGTTTCTGCGTCCTGCCGCCACCCTCCCTCCAGCAAGCCCTCAGCAGTGTGGGTGGGGCACTGCAGCTCAGACCCTAACACTTCATACTGTAGTCCTGAAAGCTCCTTCCTTCTAAATAACTGTACTCTAATTGCCGCAGGGGAGTCTGTTTGGCTGGTGTCCTGCTTCCCCTTGCTGGTTCCAGGGGAAATATTGTTTCAGATTTGTGGACTGACTCAGCCCAGGGTTTAGGGTGGTTTTTCCTCAAAGCTTTTATCCCTGTGCCTTCCAGACCACACTCTCTTCCTGCTGCTCTGGTCCTCTCCTCCCTCCATGTCTCCCAGAGTCCTGAGTAAGTGGTTGTGGGAGAGGTTTTCTGCACCGTCCCTTTAAGAAGAATCTTGGGTCTGAGACAACTGACTTTCTCACAAACAGTATCTTAACCTGTTTCCCAGCTAAATACTGTCCATACGCCTCTTCTAGGCTCTGGGGCCGTAGGCTGGGGCATTGTTACTGGGCTTGGCAGCCCTTTCTGCATTTTCACTTTTTCTACCAGTCTCAATGTTGCTTCTTCAGTGTTCCCTGGTTGAAGAGTCCTCTCAGTCCAGTTCAACATTGGTTTATCCAGATGATGGTTCTTAAAATCAAGTTATAATACACTTCGGTTCTGGGAGTTGGAAGTTGGTACGTCCGCTCAATTATGGACCTTTTCATCCCTGCCCTCTTCCTTTTCAGTGAAATGTTTTTGCCCCTACATCTTGGAAACTAAATTTAATTTCTGAGGTATTTCTCCTGATCTATTAATGTATTTTGAACTCTCTTGAGTACTGATTTTATTGTTTTATACCAATCTTGCCTTAATTAAAAAAGAATTTGATGTTTACAGGTATACATCTGATTTAGGAGATAAAGTCTCATACTGAAGAAGTGAGAACATGTAGCGTCTCAGTGGTAGGGTTGATGATACATTCAGACAGGTGGTCTCCGTTGCTGCCTGCCATTACCACATTATAGGCCCCAGCTATCATAGCAATCCTTATAGAGACAGCTCAGGTCCAACGTTTATTCATTCTATTTTGTTCCTCTGGTCTGGGAGAACAAGAACTAGGAACACTCAATCTACATCTTGGGGAGACTATAGGAAATACCTGGGAAGTGGCTGAGCTTCTTGGAGGTGAATAACTGGCTGATAATCATTCATGTCTCATCTTGGCCTTGAAAGAGGGTGACTATGGGTCTTGTCCTGACAGCCATCTCTCTCTCAAAAAAAAAAAAAAAAGAAAAGAAAAAAACATGATTTCTTTTAGTATAAGGTTAAGAATTCAGGAGTGTCAAGGTCCCTGAATTAAACTTCAACCCAAGCTGACATGGCAGGTATGAAAAGACTAAATAGTTGTGAAATTAAAAGGTACTTGTTTGTTTGTTTTTTCTTTTGAAAAGAACACACAGAGTGTTGTCCCTGGCTTCTGAGACAATCCCCTTCTGATTGGACAAATTAGTGGGAGAAGGAGGAAGTTCTCCCAGCAGCCTAGGTGGGTTTGGAACGCCCAGGAAGAAGGTGGAGGTTTCACTCATGGAAAGGAATGGTGACTGGCAAGTGCAGCCAGCTGACTACTCTCAAGCCTGGCACTGCAGGTCCTGGGCCTGGGGAGTTCCTTCTCCAGTCTTGGCTGGCATCAGAGTTGCTCTCCTACACTGCAGGAGGAGAGAGAGCTCTGACAAGAAGAGGCCACTTGGATTTTTCTGACTCTCACAACACAAGATGTTCTGCAGTCAAACCTGTTCTTTTAAGCTAGTTGCCATGGAAATCTGTTTTAAAGACAGCTAATCCTGCCAAGGAAGTCTGACGGCAGTGATAGCAAATGGGGCTGTGGTTTTACCTCCCTAACACAGCCTGCTGAGCAATTTCAGAACAAGTGCAGCACAACACCTGATCTACTGAACGTGGAAGGAGCATGTGTGAGCAGTGTGTGTAAGTAGCACTCCCAGTGGCCAGTACCCAGAATGCGATGGTGATGCTGGTTCTTTCACAGCCCTGCTGTCCTCCTCCTCCTCCCCTTCCTGCATGCTTTGCCTGAACCCATTCTTTGTTTTTTTGCACAATCCCCAGAGAGGGGAAAGGTTTGAAATGCAAGTCTGGTTTGAAAGCCACGGAGTAGCTCTCCTAAGAGGTCTGCTGAGGGAAGAAGCTAGAACTGGCTGGAAGGACTTTTGCAGACATCTATGGATTGTATTGAGGATTTCTTTCTGAGTGATCCAATCACATTGTGCATGCGGGTTGACTCGGAAACAGCAGTTTTTGATGAAAACAACCTTACAAATGAACAAAGGTTTCCATCTGCATTCTAATAAGTGAATAAACGTCTACAAATTAAAAAAAGACATAGGCAGAAATGTAGATTATTCAGGTCTTAGAATGCTTGTTGCGACATAAGTCATCGGTTAGATTATCCAGATTGTTCAGGTTTACGTAACAAATGCTCAAGTATTAGCAAAACCATATATACATTTAACAAACCAATAAGAAGCTAAAATGAAGAACTTCTTAGCTTTCACTGAGGCTCTGAAGATAAACATATATTTAAATGTATATATACACATCATATATATATGTATAATATATACATATTATATATATATATATATATATATCTTTGATTAAGCTTTCTCATCAATAAAGCCCAGATTGTGTTTCTATATTAAGTGTGTAACAATGTAAGGTGAAGGAATCTCTGCGGAGCACTTTGAAATGAGCATCTTCCTTTTAGTGCTTTTACTTCTACCCCTTGCCCTCCTCCAGAAGGTGACCATTGGCAACATATGTTTTGAGGTGTTAAACCTATACCCAATGAACGGTGTACCCTCTGATGAGTCATTTTTCCAATGAAAATAATTCTTATTCCTTTCTTTTCTGGGAGGAATGCATATTAAAGAACTCTGTGGGGGGAGATTCCTTCCTTCAACTAGAAATCAACTGAGAAGTGTCCTTTTCTTCTTTACCAAAAAAAAAAGAAAACTTACTTAAAATTTGAACAATATATTTAATTTAACCCAATGTATTTAAAATATTATCTTTAACATATTAAAATTATTGAAATACTGCATGATCTTTTATTGTTACTAAGTCTTTAATAATTAGTGTGCATTTTATACTTAGAGTACATTTTAATTAGAGCATTAGATATTCATTGAGCATGCCTTGATGTATTTAGATTTCACAACAGTTACATCTGAAAGAGTAGGTAATAATATTCAAGTGGATCCAAATACACTTACAGTTTTTCCAATAACTGGATCAAATTTAAGATTTTACACTCAAATTTAAATAAATTAAAATGAAATTAAATTTACAATTGAATTGCTTCAATCTCCCTAGCCACACTTCAAGTGTTCAAAAACCAGACATGGCCAGGAGTATCATATTAGACAGCATAGCTTTTTACTGTCTTTTATGAACAATTTAAGAGGTTTTTGAAATGTAACAGGATATAAAACCTTTATTGATAGGGTTGCAAATTCTATATTGCAACTGACCTTGAAGAAACCACTCATTAAGGTTTTGTTTAGTGGCCAGAAAGATATTCACAATGATCAGAAAAAGGCTATTCAACTAATTCTTCCTTTTTCAACTGCACAGCTGAGTGAGGCAGGATTTTCTTCTTCTTTCTACTTTTTTGGTTGTGGTAAAATACAGTCAGTCGTCCCTCATCATATTCACTTTTCACAGTTTCGCTGTAATGCGGATTTTTAAATTGTATATATCTAATCTTGTATCTCGGATATTTTGCTATATCTATATCGTGAGATTTTACGATATATAGGTATTTTTATATATTTATTATTTTAATTATTTTTGTGGTAAAATAAGTATTTTCTAGCCTAAAAATTGAAAACAATATTAAAAAATATAAAAGATATTTATTAAAACATATGAAAAGAATATTAAATTGAAATAAAATACGTAGCATACAGCAGATGAGTAGAAAGACTCACACGTTGGAAAATGTGTGGCTATGGCCGCTCCACTTGAGCTAGTTTGCCCAGGTGAGATTGTACACCGCACACTGCTGGATGAAGGATGGGAGGTGACCAACCAGAGCACTGTGTTCTGTATCCTGGGTGCTGATTGGCTCAGCGACCATAACCTTAAAATATATGTAAATAATAAAATAAATATAAGGTCACTACTTCATAGATTTTCGTCTCTCGTGGGGGGTTCTGGAACCTAACCCTTGCGATAGACGAGGGACCACTGTATACATACCTTAAAATTGACCACCTCCACCATTTTAGCAATACAGTCTGTCGTATTAAAAGTAGTCTTTACAGCTCTGACTGCCAGGAGTCACTGAAGGGTGGAGCCCAGGATGTTTTGTTGACTGTGTAGTTCTGTCTCTCCATGCCTTGCCCTGGGAAGCCCTCCTCCCACATGCTCTCTCTTACTGTATCTGTAGAAAGCTTTAGAGCCCAACACGGCATGGCTGTGTATAGTTAGCTTCTCTAGAACAATGCCATCAAATCTAATTATAGGGAAGACCAGAAGCCCACGAGTTCTCCTGTACATTCTGTTATTTAAAATACCCCCAGACACATGGTAGTTTAACAGAACTCTTATGTTGTGCTCAGGTGAAGCAATGCCCTGTTATTTAATATATTGTTAATAAATTCATTTATCCTAAAAATATCAAATAAATATGTAATTCAAATATTGAAATGGTGAAGTAAACATTATTGATATTGTCCTATTTCACATAAGCATAAATCAGTCCACCTGATAGCTATTTCAGTAAAAAGCATTAAGCATCACTCATTTGGATTTTATGGGACTTGTCGGTTCATCCATAAAGAACCACACGGCTAAATGTTAACATAAAACATTTGAATCACCAATATATTCTGGTTTACGACATTTCTAATCTATATAACTCATGTACCTGAAATAAATAGCCTTTGAAAGATGAAAAAAATAAAGCTCACGGAGAAAGACAAGTAGATTTTTGTGACTTATTCATTTCCTTCACATAATCTCCTTCTCCTTTCCCAATCTCCCCTATCTCCTTCCTCTCCAAAATGTGTTCAGAAGGTAGCAGTGGCATGGATATAGTTAGGGCTGATAATGAAGCTCCAGGCTCTCTGCATTCAATTTCTGAAATTCTTCCATCATAATTTAGGTGTGACTTACCAGATTCTCAGAGCTTGCTATTACTTTTTATTATTAACATCCAGACCCAAGGGTGTCCCTGCAGTGCTTTCACATTGAGAACTGGGGGTGTCTGTATCCCAGAGAAAGAGCTTTATATATACCTCTGCATTCTCTCCATTTCACAGATGGCGAAACTGAGATTCCCGGAAGTTGGTTCCTTACTCACAGACACACCATTAGTAAGGAAGATGCAATCTCAGATTTTTTCTGGCTCAAAAGGCCCATATACCACATGTATATTCATCCTCAAAGAAAAGTTTAGTGTTTTTCTGAAAATTCCTCACTCTCCAAACTATACCATATGCTACAATGAGATGTTTGTCATTGGCTTAGTCTTTGCTGGCCTTGCTGTGAGCCACATAGGGGGCCTGGCTGGCTGGCTGTCAGGTTGTTAAGGTGGATCCTTGCAGTCTGCCTGCTGTAGGTGACAAGGTCAGCTGGCGCTGGAGCCAGGGGTCGAAACTTCAGGGAAATAAAATAAGTCATTAATTAAATAAATACACAGCAGACAAAATAACTTCAATGCTCCCGAGAATGAATCTTTGCTTTCCTTTAAGTTCATTAAACTATTTAAAATTTCAACAGACACTACTTTGGGATTCACATTTCCTATCTGTCTGCAAAGATTTAACAGTTTCATTATTTTATTGACACAAGTTTCAGCATGTAAAGCATGTAACTCTTGATGCTTCTGATTTAATCAATATGATGAACAATTCTATAAATTCACAGGTTTGTTTGTGACTGAACAATTACTATGGTTTCTTTGCCAACATACTGCATATCTATTTTTTTAATTAATTTTAAAGGGGTGACACCAATAAATCAGGGTACATATGTACAACGAAAACATCTCCAGGTTATCTTATCATTCCATTATGTTGCATACCCATCACCCAAAGTCAAATTGTCCTCTGTCACTTTCTATCTGGTTTTCCCTGTGCCCCTCCCCACCTCCCTATTACACCCGTTATTCCCTCCCCCCACCCTGTAACCACCACTCTCTTGTCCATGTCTCATACTCTCACTTTTGTGTCCCACCTATGTATGAAATCATGCTGTTTTCAGTTTTTTTCTGATTTACTTATTTCACTCCGTATAATGTTATCAAGGTACATCCATTTTGCTGTAAATGATCCGATGTCATCATTTCTTCTGACTGAGTAGTATTCCATAGTATATATGTACCAAAGCTTTTTAATCCACTCGTCCTCTGACGGACATTTGGGCTGTTTCCAGATCTTTGCTATTGTGAACAATGCTGCCATGAACATGGGGGCGCATTTCTTCTTTTCAAACAGTGCTATGGTGTTCTTAGAGTATATTCCTATAAGTGGGATAGCTGGGTCAAAAGGCAGTTTGATTTTTAATTTTTTGAGGAATCTCCATACTGTTTTCCACAGTGGCTGCACCAGTCTGCATTCCCACCAGCAGTGCAGGAAGGTTCCCTTTTCTCCACATCCTCACCAGCACTTGTTCTGTGTTGTTTTGCTGATGAGTGCCATTCTGACTGGTGTGAGGTGTTATCTCATTGTGGTTTTAATTTGCATTTCTCTAATGATTAGTGATGTTGAGCATTTTTTCATATGCCTATTGGCCATCTGTATGTCCTCTTTGGAGAAATTTCTATTCATTTCTTTTGCCAATTTTTTGATTGGATTGTTTGTCTTCTTGGTGTTGAGTTTTATAAGTTCTTTATAAATTTTGGTTATTAACCCCTTATCAGACGTGCTGTCGAATATGTTCTCCCATTGTGTGGTTTGTCTTTTTATTCTGTTCTTATTGTCTTTAGCTGTGCAAAAACGTTTTAATTTGATATAGTCCCATTTGTTTATCTTGCCTTTTATTTCATTTGCCTGTGGAGATAAATCGGCAAATATATTGCTGCTACAGATGTCAGAGATCTTGCTCCCTATGTTTTCTTCTAAGATGCTTATGGTTTCACGGCTTACGTTAAAGTCTTTTATCCATTTTGAGTTTGTTTCTGTAAATGGTGTAAGTTGATTGTCTAGTTTCATCTTTTTGCAGGTAGAAGTCCAATTTTTCCAACACCATTTGTTAAAGAGGCTGTCTTTACTCCATTTTATGTTCTTTCCTCCGTTGTCAAATATCAGTTGTCCATAAAGGTGTGGGTTTATTTCTGGGTTCTCTGTTCTGTTCAATTGATCACTGTGCCTGTACTTACGCCAGTACCAGACTGTCTTGAGTATAATGGCCTCGTAGTAAACCTTGATATACGGAAGAGTGATACATCCTGCTTTATTTTTTCTTTTTAAGATTGCTGAGGCTATTCGTGTTCTTTTTTGGTTTCATATAAATTTTTGGAATATGTGTTCTATATCTTTGAAGTATGTCATTGGTATTTTAATTGGTATTGCATTGAATTTATAAATTGCTTTGGGTAATATAGACATTTTAATGATGTTTATTCTTCCTAGCCATGAGCATGGTATATGCTTCCACTTGTTTGAATCTTTTTGATTTCTTTTATCAATGTTTTATAAATTTCTGAGTACAAGTCCTTAATTTCTTTGGTTAAATTTACTCTTAGGTACTTTATTTTTTTGGCTGCAATAGTGAAGGGGATTGTTTCCTTAATTTCTTTTGCTGACAGTTCATTGTTTGTATATAGAAATGCCTCTGATTTCTGAGTGTTAATTTTATATCCTGCCACCTTGCTGAATTCATTTATAAGGTCCAGTAGTTTTTAGACTGAGACTTTAGGGTTTTCAATATACAATATCATATCATCTGCAAGTAATGACAGTTTTACTTCTTCTTTTCCAATTTGGATACCTTTTATTTCTTCTTGTCTGAACTTCCAGAACTATGTTGAATAAGAGTGGTGAAAGGGGGCATCCCTGCCTGGTTCCTAATCTTAAGGGGATTGCTTTTAATTTTTGTCCATTTAGTATGATGTTTGCTGTGCGTTTGTCATAGATGGCCTTTATCATGTTAAGGAATGTTCCCTGTATTCCCACTTTACTGAGAGTTTTGAGCATAAATGGGTGCTGAATTTTATCAAATGCCTTTTCTGCATCTATTAAAATTATCATGTGATTTTTGTCCTTCCTTTTGTTTATGTGATGAATCACATTGATTGATTTGCGAATATAGAACCAGCCTTGCCTCTCCAGAATAAATCCCACTTGATCATGGTGTATGATTTTTTTCATATATTGCTAGATCTGGTTGGCTAATATTTTGATGCGAATTTTAGCGTCTAAATTCATTAGGGATATAGGCCTATAATTTTCTTTCTTTGTGTTGTCTTTGCCCGGTTTTGGGATCAGAATTATGTTCGCCTCATAAAAGGATTTTGGAAGTCTTCCTTCCTCCTGAATTTTTTGAAATAGCTTGAGGAGGATAGGAGTTAGTTCTTCTTAGAGTTTTTGGTAGAATTCACTTGTGAAGCCATCAGGCCTAGGACTATTCTTTTTTGGGAGTTTTTTGATAACTATTTTGATCTCATTTGTTATAATTGGTCTGTTTAGGTGTTCTGATTCTTCCAGATTGATTTTTGGTAGTTTATATGATTCAAGAATTTTGTCCATTTGACCTATGTTGTCTAAAATTTTGGCATTGAGTTCTTCATAGTATTTTCTTACAATGCTTTGTATTTCTGTTGTGTCAGTTGTTATTTCTCCATAGTCCTTTCTAATTTTTTTTATTTGAGTCCTCTCTCTTTTTTTCTTGGTGAGTCTTGTGAAAAGTTCATCAATCTTGTTTACTTTTCAAAAAACCAGCTTCTGGTTTCATTGATCCTCTGTCTTGTTTTTGTAGCCTCTATGTCATTTATTTCTACTCTGATCTTTAAAATTTCCTTTCTTCTCCTGGTCTTGGGCTTTATTTGCTGTTGTTTTTCTAGTTCTTTTAGATGCAGGGTCAGGTTCCTTATTTGAGCTTTTTCTAGCTTCTTTTGGTATGCTTGTAGTGCAATGAACTTCCCTCTCAGAACTGCTTTTGCTGTGTCCCGTAAATTTTGAGTTGATGTATGCTCATTACCATTCGTTTCTAGAAACTTTTTTATTTTTTCTTTGATCTCATTGTTAATCCATTCATTATTTAATAATATGCTATTTAGTTTCTAAGTGTTTGAGTATTTTTCAGTTTTTCTTTTGTGGTTAATTTTTAGTTTCATGGCATTGTTATCAGAGAAAACGCTTGATATGATTTCTATCTTCTTAAATTTATTGAGACCATTTTTATGTCCTAACATTTGGTCTATCCTAGAAAACGTACCATGAGCGCTTGAGAAGAATGTATATTCTACTGCTTTTGGGTGAAAAGTTCTGAAGATATCTATTAAATTGAGTTGATCTAGTGTATCCTTTAAGTCTGCTGTTTCTTTATTAATTTTCTTTCTTGAGGATCTATCCAAAGTTGTTAGTAGGGTATTGAAATCCCCTACTATTATAGTATTGCTGTTAATCTCGCCCTTTATATCCATCAAAGTCTGCTTTATGTATGTCGGGGCTCCTATATTTGGTGCGTAGATATTTATAATAGTTTTACCTTCCTGTTGAATTGTTCCCTTTATCATTATGTAGTGTCCTTTTTTATATCTTACTACAGCCTTTGTTTTAAAGTTCATTTTGTCAGATATAAGTATTGCTACCCTGGCTTTTCTTTCATTTCCATTTGCATGAAATATTTTTTTCCATCCTTTTACCTTCAGTCTATGAGCATCTTTTGTTTTAAGGTGTGTCTCTTGTAGACAGCATATGTATGGGTCCTGTTTCTTTATCCATGCAGCTACTCTATCTCTTTTGATTGTATCATTTAATCCATTTACATTTAAGGTTATTATTGATATGTAGTTGTTTATTGCCATTTTATTCTTTAAAGCTGTATTCTTCTTTTGCTGTATTCTTTCCTCCCTTTGAACTGTTCACACCAGGCCCCTTAGTATCTCTTGCAGAATTGGTTTGGTTTTAATGAATTCCTTGAGGCTTTCTTGGTCTGGGAAGCTCTTTATTTCTCCTTCAATTTTAAACGTTAGCCTTGCTGGATAGAGTCGTCTTGGTTGTAGGTTCTTATTCTGCATTACTTTGAATATATCTTGCCATTCCCTTCTGGCCTCAAGTGTTTCTCTTGAGAAGTCAGATGTCATACTTATGTGGGCTCCTTTGTAAATGATAGCCTTTTTTCTCTAGCTGCTTTTAAATTTTTCTCTTTATCCCTTAGCTTTGTTATTTTAACTATGATGTGTGTTGGTGTATATTTCTTTGGGTTTCTCTTTAATGGAGTTCTGTGTGCTTCTTGCACATGTGGAATGTTTCCCAGCCTTGATTTAGAGAAGTTTTCTGCTATGATTTGATTGAACAAAGTTTCTATTTCTTGTTCTTTTTCCTCTTCTTCAGGGACCCCTCTGATGTGAATATTGTTTCTGTTCATGTTGTCACAGAGCTCCCTTAGAGTTTCCTCATATTTTTTGAGTCTCTTTTTCTTTCTCTTCTCTGCTTCTATGTCTTTGTTTATTTTGTCCTCTATCTCGCTGCTTCTATCCTCATTGTGATTCATCCTGCTTTTAATTCTTTCCATTGTGGTCTTCAGTTCTGATACTGTATTTGTCATTTCTGTCTGATTTTTTTTATTATTTCAATTTCATTTTTTATACTTGTTATCTCTTTACTTAGGTGTTCATAGTGACTATCCATTGTTGCTCTAAGCTCTTTGAACATCTGAACTATCATTATTCTAAATTCTGCTTCTGGTAATTTTGTTATATCTGGTTCATTCAGGTCCTTCTCTGGGGATTTCTCTTGATTCATTTGGTTTGCATTCCTCTGCCTGCCCATTTTGTCTGTGTATAAGCAAGTTGTGGCCACTGGAGTTCAGTAAGTGTTGCCTTTGTGTTCAGTTGGTGTGGTCTTTCTGCAGGCCCACCGCCCCTTCTGCAGCGCCTATGAATATTGTGTATGGGTGTTGCCAGCGCAGGCCCACTGCGGCTATTGCTGTGATTTCTGCCTCTCCTCCATGGGAGGGGCTCTCACTCAAGCCACAATCCTCAGCACCAAGGGTAGAGGTGAGCACCTTTGCTCAGCTGCTAACCCAGCCTGTTTTCTGGCTTTGGCCAAGCACCTGCGGTCAAAGCCTGCTCGCCAGAGTTTGCGGGTTGGATGGGGCTTCTGACGTGCTTTCAGCTGTTAGCCTTTGCCCTTCCGAAGCTTTAGCCCCACCCTCGTGGCCCTGCCCCTCCTTTTCAGGGTCGCAAACCCAGGTTTATTGGGCCGGGCATGGCTGCTGGTGTGCGCTCAGCTGCGAATCTTCGCTCGCGTTCAGAGCCAACTTGTGCACGCAGAATGGCAAACCAGTTTCTCCAGCCAGTTGGGCCTGCTGGCGTGAGCTCAGCACGTGCATCCACCCGTCCGTGGTCCCAGCCACATCCCCGCCATCAGGGCCGGCTTATGGAGAGTTGCAGAGCAGATCTCTGCCCGTTCCTGGCCTCCCGCTTTTCCCACGCAGCTGGGGTTATAGGCGGGCCCACAGCTGCCGGACTGCTTTTGAGCGTTCCCTTCGCCCCTGCTGGGCTAGACCGAGCTCACACCGGCTGGGCCTCCACCCTAGCCAGCAGAACCGCATTTCAGCGTCCCGCTGCCACCATCCCTCCAGCAACCCTCAGCAGAGTAGGAAGGGGCAACACAGCCAGTCCCTAACACTTCATACTGAAGGCCTGGGAGCTCCCTCCCTCTAAGCAGCTCTGCCCTAATTGCCGTGAGAGAGCTTGTTTGACTGGTGTCCTATCTCCCTTTGCTGATATTGCTAGTTTCAGGGTGTAAAGCCAGTAGCCAGGGTCAGGATCACAGCCATCTGGCCAATGCAGGTTCGCATTAGATTCGAACAAACAGTAATGAAACAACGGAGCCAAGAACTGGTGAGCCATCAGCTTTAATTCTAGCTTGCACCCGGCGGGCAAGCAAAAACACACACTGGGCTCCAAAATCCACTCATTCAGTGCTCACAAAGCTACTGACTTATCCGAGTTTCGTAGAATCAAGGGTTTCTAGCTCACCAGACTTATTCACCTCTGTTCCCCATCTCCTTCTCCAGCACAAACTCTGCACAAACTGGCTTCTCTTTCAGCACTCTGCCATCTAGGTGCTTCTCCTGGCCTCCATTTGGCCTTCATCTGCTCTCCTCTCTAATACTAACCTCAGGAACTGAGAGAGCAAACTATTGGTCTGTCCCACTTTATAGTGTAGAAATCCCAACCCTTAATTCAATCTACAAACAAGAAAGTCTCTGATACAAAGTCACCCATCTGAGGCATAATGGGATTCCTCAGGAGAGGGCACCACCCCACATCATCCAATCAGTCAAGGGTGTGGGGAAAAGCTTACTCTTAAAACTAAGCCTTAGGCTATAACAACCCGGCCTGCCCACAGCCTGTCCCCCAACACACATTAGTATCAATGAACTTTCATGTGGACAGCGCCATCTTTAACAAAGTGAGCATAATATATCTTATCTGCCCAACACAGGGGAAATATTCGTTTTTGATTAGGGAAGTGACTTAGCCCAGAGGTTAGGGTGGCTGTCCCTCAGAGTGTTTGTCCCTGTGCCTTCAGTCCACACTCTCTTCCCGCTGCTCTGGTCATCTCCTCTGTCCCCGTTCCCCGGACTCCTGGGTGCATGGTTGTTAGAGAGGTTTTCTGCGCTGTCTGAGAAAACTGTCTCTTTCTCACAAACAGTATCCTCACTTGTTTCATAGCTCAATACTGTCCAAACGCCTCTTCTAGGCTCTGTGACTGCAGGCTAGGGCTTTGTTCCTGGAACCCAGGTCCCTTCCTCTCTGACAAACTCTCCTCCCACCATGCGGGTCTATCCAGGCTGCCGTTTTCTCCGGGGAGCTGGGCAGCCCTCTTTGCGTTTTTGCTATTCTACCAGTCTCGATGTGGCTTCTTTTGTGTTTCTTGGTTGAAGAGTCCACTTAGTTTAGTTCAAAGTTGGTTTATCCATGTGATGGTTCTTAAAATTGAGTTATAATCTGCTTTTGTTCTGAGAGTTGGAAGTTGGTACGTCCGCCTACTCCATCGCCATCCGCATATCTATTTCTGAATGTCTATATGCACACATATAGGTACATGCTCTTGATAAGGAAAAATACTAACTGTAATTTATAATAGCAGGATTTTAAAATAATCAGATTGTTTAAATTTAGTTCTATTTACTATAATTTGTATGCCTAGATTAATTATTGTTTGTTTAAATAAGATTGTATATCTGACACTGGTATCTCAAGCACATGAAAGTATGAACTAAGCTGGGCTTTCTAGTATTAAATATGTAGTTTAATTTTAAAAGTCACTGTTCAATAAAAAACCTATTGTCAAGATATTTTAATATAGCAAGTAACTTCATTTTTGTTCAGCAAAAATAGTTCTTTGTTTTGTTGATGTCTGAACTGAGACCTTTCTTACAAATGCAAACCTTTGCTTTCTATAAGCTTAAGTGTCTGTGACATCGGATTATGTTTCACTCTTGGCCAGCCTACATCCAATGGTTCCTAGATCCCACTGGAAATTTCTTAAATCACCATCTGGTATTCATGGTTACATTCCATTCAAACCCAAACTTCTTTCTAGCTTCTTTTCTCACTAATCACCTTCCTATAATTTATTCTCTGCCAATTTGAGCTACTTAATTCCCACCACCATTCCCAGGCCCCCAGCCCCAACAGGTCCCTACCACTTGCCAACATTGTTTCCTCATCCCATCTGTGAATGCTCTATCTATCCCCTGAGAAAGACCCAGTCTTGCTCCCCAGCCTGATGCAATTACTTCCTGGTTTGAGCTCCAACATAGCTTGGCTTTCTACTTTTATGCTCTATATTCCCTAGTCTGAAATATGATATTATTTGAGTACTTGCCTTAGTTGTATATTACATCATAATATGGGAAACTTTTCAGTGGGATAAATGCCTGTATCTCTTTTATCTCTGAATACCCTGTTGAACTCCATATCAAGGCACCTACAAATGTTCATTAAATAAGTGACTAAGTGAATGTTGGCCTGCCTTCCCCTTCACCCTCAGCTCCATATTTATAGCTTAGAAATGAGAGATGCAGTATATATTTAAACTCATCGCTATGCTTTGCCTATCTGTACCTGTGCAAAGGTGCACTGAGTTTCAGGAGAACACTGGACTATCAGGGCTATTTCAAACAACAGATAAGAGTGGCCAGTTGTATGTCTCCTTGGCAGATTCCCATTTATACTAACACTTTATGGTATTGGACTTGTAGGTGTCCTGGAGGGGCTGGCAGATGCCCTGTCCTTTGCACTGCCTCTGGAGAGAGGTAAATGTTTTTGGTTTTTCTTTTTCTTAGCCATAATCCACCCCCATAGACCTGCAGAGGAACCTTGTCATCAACTTTTGGGGCTCTTTCTTTCCATGATGGAGAGAACGGGATATTTACTGGGTCAGACTTAGTAAAAAATAAGAAAGCAAAGTGTGTGCTTTGTTTCTCCTTTCTGTGTCTCTTTCCTCTCTGTCAGCATTCCGCTTTTGAGGCTATGTCTGATTCACAGGAAGGTTTCAGGGGTAGATTGTCACTTAGTGTACTATCACTCTCAATACTAGTTGCCGTATTTAAAAAGAGGATATAGAAAAGATAATATTTCCTGGAAATTAAGGTCTCTCTCGGGATGAATGTCAGTCTGGACATGTCCAAATATTTTAGTAACAACTGTCAGTCTCCTTACTTGTAAAATGGTGGAAATAGTAGCACTTAACCAAGGTTGTTTAGACAATTAAATGAGGTATTACTTCTCTCAAAAACTGGGAAGAGTTGAGATTTTACCTTACTTGCAATCTCATGTTATCCGGCCAGTCTCACACACACTGGCAGAAGATTTGAGATGCCTCGGTCAAAGACAAAGGACACTATGACACACAGCAAAAGAAGCAACCAGAGAATCTGTTGGGAGTTGGTTCCCCAAGGCCCAACTCCCACAAGGCAACATAAGTGGACCCTGGTGACATCTGCACACACAGTGGACTGTGTTCCGAAAGAACTCCGAGCCAAGGGAGTCCGAGCCTTTCAGGATAGGCAGCAGCTTGTTTGCTCCAGAGATAGTAGGTTTACATATTAGACAGCAAGCATGTGTTCTCTTGGTCTGGAAGGAGATGCATCTCTATCTTCCAAAGCTGTTTACTAAACAAGCCACTCAAGAAAACAATCCAGAACAAAACAGTGTTTCTGCTGGGGAGCCCTGAGCAGTGCAAACGCTCACAGGAACCTGGAAACCAGCTTGTACAGCCCTTATAATAGCACCTAGCCAGAAGAAGAACTCAGAAATGGTGATTATTGCAGTTGTTAGGTCACAAAGGTGATTCCACCTCAATGAAAGACCACCTCAGCCTGACCAGGCAGTGGTACAGTGGATGGAGCATTGGAGTGGGATGCTGAGGACCCAGGTTTGAAACCCCAACGTCCCTGGCTTGAGCGTGGGCTCATCTGGCTTGAGTGCAGGGTTGCTGGCTAGAGCAAGGGGTCACTGGCTCAACTGGAGCACCCTCATCAAGGCACATATGAGAAAGCAATCAATGAACAACTAAGTGCCACAACTATGAGTTGAAGCTTCTCATCTTTCTCCTTTCCTGTCTGTTGCTCTCTCTCTTGCTAAAAAAAAAAAAAAAAAAAAAAAAAAAAAAAAAAAAAAACCACCTTATTCAGTGACCGATAAGATAAAAGGAAACTGCAAAAAAGTCATCATGCCGCCATGTGTCCAAACCAAGTTCACAAGTTTGACGAGAGGTTTTGTTTTCCCTTCCACCTGAAGGCATTGGCACTAATTCTGTACTTTCAGCACACTCGATGCTGTGTCTGCTCTGCGGAGAAGAAGTGGGGGCCCTGGCCATTC
Organism: Rhynchonycteris naso; assembly: GCA_037038555.1. Classification (NCBI taxonomy): domain Eukaryota; kingdom Metazoa; phylum Chordata; class Mammalia; order Chiroptera; family Emballonuridae; genus Rhynchonycteris; species Rhynchonycteris naso. Next base: position 109,951,800 of record CM072998.1, on the reverse strand, counting down.
ATGGGCGAGTGTGCCCTCTCCAGCTCGCTGGTTCAGTATGCAGAGCCCCGGCTTGCTTCTTTTCTGAAGAACAGATGTGTTGTGGTCCATTTCCTTCTAAAAATAAACATGCACCTGGACATTTTTTTCTGTGCAATGCCACTGGGTTTTTCATTAAGTTGAAATGAAAAAAAGATGATTTTGAATAGAAATAGAAGCATCAACTCAACAACTTGATGAGCTCTGAGATGCAGGTTCAGTTGAACCAAGACATGGCAGAAGGTCAAACTTGTCTGATGAGTGCCCCTTTTCTGTCCCTTGAATAATTCTTCCTTCAGAAAGAAGCCTGTTCTTCTCCAAATGCTTGACGCGCTTGTCTCCAGGGAAAAGTAGTTCATTTATACAAAACTCATTTATCCCCAGCATTCTGTGCTCTGTGCTGCATGTACTAAGCTCTGTTTGTATTAGGACATCATCTACAGTTGGTGCTTCTCAAATGTTATGAGTCACTTGGAAATCTTATAAAACGCACATGTCGCTTCAGCAGATCTTGGTGGGTCTGAGCTCCTGAATGTCTTTCTTTCTTTTTTTTTTTATATATTATTTATTCATTTGAGAGAGAGGAGAGAGAGTGTGAGAGAGAGAGAGAAGGGGGAGGAGCGGGAAGCATCAACCCCCATATGTGCCTTGACCAAGCAAGCGTGGGTTTTGAACCATGACCTCAGTAGTGTTCCATGTTGAAGCTTTATCCACTGCACTACCACAGGTCAGGCTGAGCTCCTGTATTTATGTTAAGCTCCCAGGTGAGGCCAAAGCTGTTGGTCCACTGATCTGAGTTTAAGGATCATGGATTTATAAAACTTTGCCAAAGCAAACTTTGGGTGGAGGAGAGGCAGGGGCTCCGATGACTGCTTGGCGTTCAGGCCGAGGGCACTGCTCTGGCTTTGCGGGCCCAGGACTCTCTTGGAAAGGCTCAGGCACCGGTGCTCGCTCAGATGGGATGCTCTTTCTTGCCCTCCAAGTTGAGTCCAGAAAGTGGGTCAGTGTTTAAGTGGTGAGAGTGGCGACAGGGGATGAACGTAACCACAGACGGCACGGGCTGGCACTGGGCAGGGTCCCCGGAGCAGATGGCAGCCCACAGCCTGGCAGGGAAGAGCCCCAGGCCCTGCACACACCCTTCCCTTGGCAGCTCTTACACCTCCTCCTCCAGCCCCTTCCCAGGATGAGCTGAGGAGAATCACCTGAAGAGCAACCATATGCTGATTATTAATCACACCCCACGTTTGTGTTCATGCCCAGACATCAGGCTGGCAGAAAATGACCCTGCTTTAATAAAACCTGCTCCAATGCCAGAGACAGCCAGCCAGCCTGGTGATGTCAGACTCCTAGACACTGAGCTTCATCTCTGGGCTTATAGAGCTGAAAGCAAAAGTGCCAATATGTTCCTCTGCCTTGTTTTCTAAAACAAAACTAAGCTAAACTAATTTCTGGTGTGGTGTCTAGAACTACGACTCAAATCAATTCAGCAGTTATTCATGGAAGGGTGGTTATTCTGAGTCTTCCCAAGGTGTATGGCCCATTTTCCCCTTGCATTCAAGGCTGGAGGTGCCCCCAGGGTTCTGGGATCTTGCCTCCTCCTCTCACTCCTTCCCGTGGCTCTTCTTACTGCTCTCCCATCCACACCGAGACACCTCTCCCAAGCCGGGTCAGTGTGGGTGAGTTCCCTTCCCCCATTTCTCACTACTCTGCTGTCCCACTTCCATTCCTCCTAATGCTTCAGTGAGAACAGCTCAACACATCCCCAGATGTGCTTCACACAGAGAATCCTGTGTTGATGTTTCACAAGAAGGAACTGAAAGCTGGCAGGGGTTGGAGGCTCCAAGCAGCCCACGGAAGTGCTGACTGATTTATGAAGGCACCCAAACAAATTGCAGGGGCATTCCAGGGGGAACCGGATGTGTAGGACTTGCCTGAGGCAGAGAGTATGGTGGACATATGAGGTGCTACTGTAAGCTGTCTGATCTCAGGGGTTCTACAGAGCAGCCCAGGGCTCAAAGGTCATTTGGAATGGAGTTAAGGTGGAGTGAGTGGGTACATATTGTTTAAAATTCCTCACATCACCTGGCACAGATGATTCTTCCCTATTTCCATGATGGTGGTGTGGTTAGGCTGCAGTATTCCTGAGATTAATGATCATCAATGATGAGAGATAGTTTCCACTTTCTTTCCTCTTCCTACCTTCCTCCTCTGCTGCCCCATGTTCTGAATTCTCAGACATCCAGGGCATGACGGTTTCCTCTTCTCTCTGAGGGAAGCATCTTCCCAAGCTCTGGAACCTCAGGTTCCAGTGGGACCTCAGATAGCCAGGGATATTAGGAGATGGGCTTCCCAAGCTATAGTGAATTACCATTTGCTTGATAGATCTATAACACATTTAGAAGGTTGCATTTTTCATTGCAAAGTTTCTTTTCCTAAGATGCCTATAAACGCATATAAAAACTATCAAAAGGAGAAGGAGGAAATGAAAAATATGAACAGCATATGTTCCTTCTCTTGGATGTGCTGTGATATATGAATTATGTTGTGTTCTAAAGGTACTCCAGGATTTTGTTCAGTTCTACATGAAGTTCTAAGCTGAATGTGAACCTGGGCATACTCCACGGGACCCTAGACAGTAATGCCTTGAGGCTCACTAAGTGTGGGACTCAAACACTTCTCAGGTTGGGCTATTCTCAGATTTGTCTCAATGCAATGGGGAGATTGAAGGGGGGGGTGTCGTGAAGAAGTCCTGACTTGACTGTTTGCTCCCTTGTTCATGATCTTACAAGTAAGTGCTTGCTTATAGAACCAGACTGGGGTTGAATGCCATTTCTAATACTCATCATCCATGACCTTGGACCAATCACTGACCTCTTTGTATTTTAGTTTTATCTTCTATCAAATAAGGAAATAACAGTATGTTGTGGAAGTCAAATTAGTTAATTTATACAAAGCACTTAATCTCTGAGCAAAGCTTTCTCAAATAGTAAATAGGTTCTTGCAAAGACTAGTAAACAGTGAAATCATCTAGCTAATTGCTTGCACGTATTCGTAGCATATGAGGGTTAGATATTACTATTATGATGTAGCAGCAATAATCATGCTTTATATGAATGGTAACAGAAAAGTATGAGTGCCCGCTATCTTTTAGGACCCCTGGTGGTCTCGTGTGGTTTATTCATTCTTTTTACCACAAACTACGTAGCCATTGGGAAACTTTGCTCAGATAGGTTGAGTCTTTGTCCAAGGTTTCTGAGCTAATAACTGGGATAATAAATATTTGAACTTGGGTTTATCAGGGCTCAAAGCCACAAATTTTTTCTTCTACACCATAATATTTTCATAAAGAATATAATTTTTGAACATGAAATCCAAAGCTCAAAATTCACTCTGGGAAATCTGGTGAAGGTAGAAGTTGTCTCCTTGTTACGAGGCCAATTACACATATGGGAAAGCTGGTATCAGAAACCAATTAAAAAGGGGGGAAATTACTACATAGCTAATTTTGAGAAGAATGAAAGCATGGGCATGACGATGCAGCAGAAAGTTGAAGGGCAGAAAATAGAGTGCTTAGGGCACAGGATGGTTTCAGCACACACGTTGTCATCCTGTGTCTCAGTAATATGCTTCATGATGTGGTACAAACACACATCCAGGCACATAGCAGGCGGAGGTTTTCTGGGGGTTTCTAGCTTACATGGTGCAGGAGGGGAGACTTCTGTGAGCCCAGAAGTTGGATACTAAAAGAGAGATTGAGATGCAATTAGTATTCCATGCTTTTATGATTCCATTTACCATTTACCACTTCCATCTGACTTTGGTAGCAAGGTCTTATTTTTAGCTTTCTGAAGTCAGTAAAGTAGGATTGTAGTGTTCCTTCAAGGTCTTCTAATTTTGAAATGGACAACCTTGCAATTGCCCATTCAAGCATAAAATGTAAACAAACTTTATAAGAACGTGTCTTCTTTGGTAAAATTCACAGATTTGATAAATTACCTAAGGAGAGTTCCTTACTCAGGATTTACAGCATCCCTTGTTACTTTGGGCATTATTTTTTAAGGAATCATGTATACCAGGGGTCAGAACCTATGGCTCGTGAGCCAGATGTGGCTCTTTTGATGGATGCATCTGGCTCACAGACAAATCTTTAATTAAAAAATAATAACATTAAAAATATAAAACATTCTTATGTATTACAATCTATTCATTTCCTACCACTCATGTTCATGGTTGCGGGTGGCTGGAGCCAATCACAGCTGTCCTCCAGGACAACACCAAATTTTTATTGGATAATGCCTAATGTACATGGTTGTTGTGAGGTCAGGAAGTAAACTTTCCTCCTTTTAATCAAGTAGTCAGCTAGCTAATTGCAGAAACCATTTTGACAAAGAAGATGGCTAAAAGAAAAACAGATGAGGAGTATCATACTTTTCAGCAGGAATGGACAGAGGAATTTGCCTTTGTGGAGAGAGCAGGTTCTGCAGTGTGTCTAATATGCAATGATAAAATTGCACTGATGAAACGGTCAAATATAAAGCGGCACTTTGACACACACCATACTACATTTTCATCAAATTATCCAGTGGGGACAGCAGAAAGAAAGCATGTCAAGACCTACCATGCAGAGCGCAAGCTAGTCAGCAGCAACTCCGTGTTTGGACCCAACAAGGTGACTAGAATTTAGTTAGCTTTGCTGGTGCTTTAGCAATTGTGAGAAATGAAAAGCCATTCACAGATGAGGAGTATGCCAAAACATTCATGCTTGATGTTGCCAATGAACTTTTTTGACAACTTTTCGGATAAAAACAAGATAATCAAATGAATAAAAGACATGCCTCTGTTGGTAAGAACTGTTCACAATCATACCATCATGATGGCAAATCAAATTGAGGCAACACAAGTGAAGGACATAAATGCAACACTGTTCTTTTCTCTTGCTTTGGGTAAGTCAACAGACATAAGCCATTTATCCCAGTTCAGCATGATTGTAAGGTATTCTGTCGGTGACACACTATGTGAGAAAAGTCTTGCTGTTTTGCCTATGAAAGAGACAAGAGGGGAGGATTTATTCAAGTCTTTCACTGAGTTCACTAAAGAAAAAAATCTACTGATGGATAAACTTATTTTGGTGTGTACTGATGGTACTCTGTGCATGGTGAGGAAAAACAGATTTGTAGCACTTCTTTATGAATATGAAAAGACACCCATCCTAAGTTTTCATTGCATCCTACATCAGGAGGCACTTTGTGCTCAGATGTGTGGGAGCAGCTTGGTGAGGTGATGTCACTGGTCATTTGGATGTTTAACTTTATTGTTGCCTGAGATTTAAATGATCGCCAGTTTAAAACACTGCTGGATGAAGTTGGGAATAATTATCCTGGTCTGCTTCTGCACAGCAATGTGCGTTGGTTGTCAAGAGAGAAGGTACTCAGCCATTCTGTAGCTTGTCTGAGTGAAATCCGAACTTTTCTTAAAATGAAAAACATCGAGCATCCTGAGTTAGCTAACACTGAGTGGCTCCTGAAGTTCTACTATCTTGTGGACATGACTGCATATCTGAACCAGCTTAATGTGAAAATACAAGGCATTGGAAATACAGTCTTATCCCTTCAACAAGCAGTGTTTTCACTTGAAAACAAACTGGAACTCTTCATCGCAGACATTGAAACTGGTCATTTACTACACTTTGAAAAACTGGGAGAGTTTAAAGATGCATGCACAGAAAGTGACCCTTCTCAACATCTTGATCTCCAGCAGCTAGTGGGCTTCATATTTAATCCCTTGCAGTCATTCAAAGCAGGCTTTGAAGAATTTCGTGAGTGCACTCGTCTTTTTAAGTTCATCACCCATCCACACGAGTGTGCAGTGGACAGTGCCAACTTGAGTTACATCCCTGGTGTCTGCGTAAGATATTTTGAGCTACAAGCTGCTGACCTGAAGGCCTCAGACTTGTGGCTGAATAAGTTCAAGTCACTGAATGAAGATTTGGAAAGACTTGCATGACAGCAAGCAGAGTTGGCGAGCAAACACAAGTGTGGAGAAATGAAAAAACTTCAACCCACAGATCAGCTGATTGTCAAAACTTGGAACATGCTTCCTGTCACATACTACACACTGCAGCATGTGAGTATTGCTGTACTGACAATGTTTGGCTCTACATATGCATGTGAGCAGTCTTTCTCACATCTAAAGAACGTTAAGACCAACTTTAACATTTAACGGATAGAAGTCTCAACGCCTCCATGAAGCTTAACCTCACCACGTATCAACCAGACTACAAAGCCATCAGCAAAACCATGCAGCACCAGAAGTCACATTAATGGTAAGAAATACTTTATTCATCATTGGTTAGCAACAGCATAACAATGTTATTAAAAAGAATTCAGAGACTTATTGTACTTTAAAAGTGTTGGTTTTACATAAAATGAACACATTTACTTGTATTTAGTGTTAAACATATTGTATGGCTGTCATGGAATTACATTTTAAAATATGTGGCATTCATGGCTCTCTCAGCCAAAAAGGTTCCCAACCCCTGTTGTATATAGTTCTCCAAAGTCTTTCTCTTCTCTATGATCCCTCAAGAATGTATTGTATGTGAGAAAAGACAGTGCTGACTGACCAGTTGGCTGTTTCAGTTTGTTTGCAAATCATTTTCCTTCACAGGAATGCAAGCCCTTTGAAGGTAGCCTGCGTGTCACAGTCATCTTTGTCTCCCAGCACTGAGTACATTATCTGGTGCATAATGAACATTAGTATTTGTTGAATGAATAAATGCCCAGTGAGAAGAAGGGTGGTGATCTTTGGCCATGTTCTGATGTGTCAGATAAGTGCTGGGTCCTACACATTTTTATTTCATCTGTTCTTCACCACAGCCTCATTTGCGATACTGCTTTTCTTTTTCACAGATGAGAGCAGAGGTTGCAAAACCCAAGGCTTTAGAAGCTGGCAGGTACCTCCAATGAGAAAAGGGGCTGGTGGCCAACAGGGAGTGGTTGGTTCCCTGGAGACCTGCAGAAGACAGGCCCAGCCTGAACCAAGGAGACCTGATTCAACTCCACCTGATGGACTCTGCATTTAAAGTCTTGTTGATATGATCTGTTATATCTTAGCTACTAGACAAAAAATCCTTAGGAATGCATTTTAAAAACAATTCTTGTATTCCTAGAAATTTGCAGAAGATATGGATAAAATAGTTACTTGAGAAAGGTTTATCAAAGTATGAATACGTTTTGAAATACAAATACAAATCTTAGGTCTGGTAAATGTCTCCATCTGGTATAAATTTCAGTCTAACCCTAATCCCCTCCATAGTGATGGGTGGTGTTTGAACCACTTCATTTTTTGCTTCTTTACTTTTTTTTTTACTCATTTATTGATTTCCAGTTTTATTGAGATATAATTGAATACAGGCAGTCCCCAGGTTATGAGCGAGATAGGTTCTGTAGGTTTGCTTTAAGTTGAATTTGTATGTATGTTGAAACTGGTACATTAACCTATTAAATGCATCTTAAACATTTGTTTGTCTTAACATAGTATTTATTTTTAACTTTCTGTGTATATAAGTACTTACACATTTTCAAACTGACAGAACCTATCTTGTTTGTGACTTGTACAACACTGTATAGTTTAAGGTATACATCATAATATCTTGACACAAATATATTGTGAAATGATTACCACCATAAGTTTAGTTAACATCCATCATTTCATATAGATACAAAAAAGAAAAACAAGCTTTTTCTTGTGATTAGAATGCTTAAGATCTACCTTAACACTATTTCTATACACCTTACAAGAGTGTTGACTATAGTCATTGTGTTGTACAATACATCTCTGGTATGTACAGTGTGTCCGTAAAGTCCGGTGACTGATCAAAAGTGCACCACGACTTTACAGACACACTGTATTTATCTGGGAAGTTTATAACTTTTGACTACATTTCTACAGTTCTTCCTCCTTATTAAGTTTCCCATATTTTAGCTTACACAATTCATCCATTTAAGCAGCCACCCATTCATCAACCTACCCACCCACCTACCCATCCACCTATCTACCCATTCAATGTCCATGTGTCCATTTCTCCACTTGTTGTTCATTCACCCATATACCCAGCCACCTACTTATCTATTTATCTCTTCATCCATCAACTTGTCCATCCATCCAGCCAGCCAGCCAGCCATCCATCCATCCAGCCAGCCAGCCAGCCATCCAACCATCCAGCTAGCCAGCCAGCTGTATGTTCATTCATCTATCTAGCCATCCATTTATCCACATTTATACGTGTACTTAAAATTACTTGTTTGCTCCCCAACTAACATCCCCACCAAATGTGTAGCAACTCTTTTCAGTAACAGCTGTGTTTGTTTCATTATGAGCCTCTTAAAGTGTCTAATTTCAGAAGAAGCTTTAAGGATATGGACTTACAGATCAGCATTGGCCGTCACTGAAACAAAGGGCAGATGTTAACAGAACATTTGTTATTTAGGGTGGCATTTCCTCGTAATTTTGTCAAGAAGTTTTCCCACTAAAATGAACTTTGTGGTGTCTGAGCCAGAAGCACAAGCTCTGCTTAAATGCCATCTTCTTAAGTGAGCCAAGTACATGTGCCTGTGTGTGCCAATGTGTGGGTGTGTCAGTGTCTGTGCGTGTGTATGTGTGTGTACATTGGGGATGAGGCCAGATATGGACACTTTAGAGAACAGTAAGAAAAGGCAGCATTACATTACTGATGCATCTGTCATAAGAATTTACCCAGAGTGTAGCTCAGATTATGGGACTTAAGCATGCTTTCTCAATCACAGTGAACTGAAAGCAAATACCCACCTTCGCCGTGTTGACTCTAGGCAAGACAGTCACTCGGTCAACAAGGGTAGTTATAACTCTAGTTACAATATACCTGCCCTTAGTTATTGGGAAGTAAAAGTGAGTGATAGATGAAGCACTGAAGGCTCTTGGAACCAATAACCAGAAGGCTTGGCTTTTCCTGAGGCTGATTCTGGTAGAGTCTCCCATCACAGGAGTATTGCTGAAGGCTTCACCCTTTGCACTGACCTATGAGGCTGCCTTGTCTTAAAGGTTTCAGGTGGGTTTGGCCAATGGTTAGGGAGGAAGGCAAAGCCATGAGCTGCAGGTGAGAGGGCTGTGAGAGCTGGGTATTCCCGTATTCCCCTGGGTTCTTTCATGCGGGCTAGCTTTGGGCTGACTGCATGTCTTCGCTGAAGTCCACCCTCCTATCCACTGCCTCTTCTTGACCCTTCAGGCCTTTACCAGCCCCAGTCGCTTGCTCGGTTACCAGTGATTTCCCTACCCTCTACCCATGCCTTTGTACTAATTCCCTTTATTCAATTTTTAAAAATTTATCCCAAATTCCTGCCAGGATCCCTCTGATACACAGATCAACTGAAGTTATAAAACCCTAAAGTAAGTCTTTTAACCTATGTGTATTTATTTTCCATTTAAGGTTGTATCATCCCAGTCTTCTCTCTCACTAAAAACAATGGTCAGGACAAAACAAGAAGTACTAAAAGAGAGTCTGGAAGGGTTAAAATACAAAGCAATTCAGAAGTAGAGTGCCAATACAACTTATTCAGTGCCATCTTTTTATCTTTCTTAGACATGATAATAGACAAAGGTAAACCGCTTAGTCACCAGCAATCTCAGGAAAATGTATACCTGTGCTTCTTCCTGGGATGTTTCTCATTAAGTAGAATTGTACTTTCTACTGGCAACTCAGTCAAGCATGGAAAATGTTGCACACAAATTCCAGGCTTCATCAGAACATTCCCACATTTGGCTGGATGCTCTCCATTTTTGTAGACACAGCTGTCTAATTGCAGAGACAGATGAATCACACTGTAGATAAATAAGTGCAATAGAACCACCCTTGACTTTGTAGTTAACTTGGGTTTGACTCAGCTTTGCTCCACGATTCTTGACCAAACTCAAGGAAAAATTGTTTTCTAGGCATTCCAGGTCATAGCCTTTCTGGCTTGGTTAAAACAACCCATAAGGTGACTCACTACTCTGCATTTGACATGCTCTAAGATGCACATGCCCTTTGGGGTACTTCTTTATGACTCCTAGTCCTGGCCAAGAGCTGCTTTCTAATGAGCTTGTCCAAGGAGGCACAGATGTGTCTGAAGTCCCCCATTAACACATTTGAACAAAAGGGTTAAGTCAGCCTGTCCTAGTTTTTCAGGTGTTCTTTACAGACACAGATTCTGCAGAACTGCTCTGAGGCTTGTCACACACACATTCAAGTCTGGGTCTGGCCCTTTTACAAAGGTCCATGGTCCCCCAACTTACCTCACTACATACCAACACACAGAGGTTTGACCCATACGAGAATAAAGTGTATAAGGCATGGCAGGTAAGTACTTTCTGGCTCAATGCTTTTCATTCCTTCAAGGAATAGAAAAATAATCTTCAGGCTAGAATTAGGGCTGTAGAGGAAAGAGAAGAACATTGAGTTTTCTTGGATTTATTTGCTATGGTCTTTGGTAGTGACTTTTAAGTCTGCAAAATTTTAAGAAAATAGACATTTGGAACAAGGAACCTCTTTCTTATTGGCATGTCCTGCTTGCTTTATTTACAGAAAAGTTCCAATACTACTTTATGATCATGCTGTTCAGTACCATTACACCACTTCAGAGATGGTTTCTGGAATAACCATGTTACTTGTTGCTCCTCTTCTCTTTAGCCATAGCAGTAGTGACTTAAGTAGGATGAATCCTGTGTGTTTCTGGTCACTTCATGCTTCTTAAGAGTCTGGTCCCTTTCCTGATAGAGTTTCAGGTTCACCCTAACACTCTGGGCTAGATGCAGGGAATCCCAGTGACACCTTGCTGAAGGTGTCTGTCAGGTTGCCCAGAATAACATTCCTTTCAGGGCTGCTTGCTTCCGATACACCATTTCAAATGGCAAACAGGTTGAGTTTCTCCCTTGGCAGCTGGTTCCCATCTGCCTCCTATTGGTCAGCAAATGTGATTCTGTTTTAATTGTAGTAGAAATAGAAACAGCCACAAAAGCCATATGAATTTGAAACATTCACTTTTGAGACTGACATTTCAGTTTAAGACATGAAAATCCAGTCTCCCAAAGACTAGTTTCATTGAGATCCTCCACTTTGCTGTCACCAGCAAAGAACTTTTTGATGTAAGCCAAGAAGTTCCCTTTATACAGAAAGTTAAACCGGCCAAAGACATTCAGTTCAATACACAATTTCTTTTGGTCTCATTTACTGTGCCCAAAATAAACATGGAGACCTTGATTCAGGATATCTGTTTTCCTCTGAAAACAGTTACTCAAGACCTGAATGGTTTACACGAATATATTTATGATGGAATCCTTCACAGACATCATCCCACTGAAGCCAACATTAATGCTGGTCACCTCCAGTATCACAGAGAAGGATAAGGTGCACAATGAGGTCTCATCAAGAAAACAGTGGCACAGTGGATAGTGTATTGACCTGGAATGCTGAAGTTGCTGGTTCAAAACCTCAGGCTTGCCTGGTCAAGGCACATATGGGAGTTGCTTCCTTCTCCTCCCACCCTTCTCTCTTTCTCTCTGTCTCTCTGTCTAAAAATGAATAAATAAAATTAAAAAAAAGAAAAGAAGACAGTGTGTCCATGAGTTAAAAGACACTAGCTCCATCCTGGAAGTGCTCTGCCTATTTTAAATAAACAATGATGGTGATGTCAGTGGTCCTTCCTAAAAGCAGGCTTGAAGGATCTGTCAAAATCTCTCTGGTTCTGAAACAGAATGTGTCAGTTCTGGTTTTTACCAATCCATCTTCTCCCAAGTGCATTTGACAGGGTATTTGGGGTTGACAAAGAGCAAGCACATAGCAGAGAAACACGTGACTTTGGTTATCAAAGAACACTTCAGCTCCCTGTCTCCCTTCGTCTCTGGAAGATAGTGTTGGTGTACAAGACAGGAATATAGGGTCCTCCCTATTTCTGAGTAGGTAAAGATATTACTTTCATGTGACATAGTGTACAACAAGCAGAGCCCAGGGGGACATAAATGCTCACACAGGGTACATGTCCTCTGCCCTGTCCTCCCTAACACTGTCCCTGTGAACTAAAAGATCTTTGTGAAAATTACAACATTCAACATCTGGGAGAACCTGGAATTGTGTGATTTCCTGCCACGCACCTTGGTTCTGAAATTAATCCTGACCAATGACCATCACTGGTCAGGGATAGGTTATGATGTGTCATGGTCTCTGTTTTTTTGACTCCTGGTGCTCAAAAAGAAAACTCTCGGAATAAAGTTTGAAACTTAAAAGAAGAGAAAGAAAATGTGTCCAATGTGTCCAGACCTACATTTGGATGTGTTTACAAATCATTGGGAAGGACAACCACAGGAGGTTAAAAACAGGAGACCTATTTGGTCTGTTTCTTGTCTTCCTTAAAAGTGGTAATATGAGCATAAAACTATTATATAATAATAAATAAACCTGCAGTGCAGGACATTAAAGTGTGCATGATGCATTCTCCTAGCCCGAGCGATACATAAGCATGCATTCTGGATATTTTATCACATCAGATTGGTGTGATGATAATTAAGAAGATTGGAGTAGTTAGCACTCTATAAAAAGCTTGGTTTGGGTTAACACTTTAATAAAGAGAGCAATGTTTCTTTCCTTTTTATTTCTTTTCTTTTCTTTTCTCTCTCTCTCTCTATCTCTCTCTCTCTCTTAAAAGAGTGAATGAGAGAGAAGAACATCAAGCTGTTTCAGTATGTGCCCTGACGAGGGAATCCAACCAGTATCCTTCGCACTTCAGGAGGATGTTCCAACCAACCAAGCTATCCAGCCAGGGCTTAATTTTTATTGATTTTTAGAGACACAGAGAGAGGAAGGGAATGAGAAGCAAAGGGGAAAGGAAGCATTCATTTGTTGTTCCACTCAGTCCTGCACTCATTGGCTGCTTCCGATGTGTGCCCTGACTGGGAATTGAACCCACAACCTTGTTGTTTCCTGATGATGCTCTTAACAAATTGAGAAACAATGTTTTCTCAATGTACTTTCCTTGCCCATACTCCACCTTGCCTTGCTGTACCCAGCTCTCTGAGTCTGTTCTCATATGCATATTCAGATCACATATATCAAATATGCACATTATCCCCACCCTATTATGAGGACATTGCAACCTGCCTTATTTTTCTGATAGTTATTTTGACCCCAAAATTTTGCATGTTTAGTATTTGTGCTTTGGAGCTTTTAAGATTCTATTTATAGACTCCTGTACTTGGGATATACAATATCATCTGAAGAAGAAAAATACTACGACCCTTAGGAAACGAATTTGGATTCAGGGATTTCTGGATTAAGCTTCCTGGAGAACATGTCTTCATGGGCTGGTAGTCACATGCCTTTCACAGGACCATTTCCTCTGTTGTTGAAAGAAAATGCACACTTGCCAGAGAAAATGTCACTTTTCATGAATCATAGGCAATGCGGGAAACAGCACATTCACATAAAGAAACAAGCACTCCCAAGTATGCCTACTTCATCTGTGCTTTCTTAAAGGCAAGATGCCATTCAGGAGTAAATTTTCCTGGTAGCATCTTCAATGACTCTCAGTCCTTCTCACATTTGGCTTAGATCAGTGGTTCTTAACCTGGGTTCTATCGAATTCTAGGGGTTCAATGAGTCAGTTTCAGGGGTTCGGAGAAGCCTCTGCCACGGAGGCCAGAATAAAGTAATACTGTAATTTGTTGTGAGTTCATGCACTTTGTTGGTTTTGTTCTTTGAGCAAGGTGATGTTCATGCACTGCTCATTTTGTGCACCAGTAAAAAAACATATACATATGTCTTGAATTTGGAAAAAAAATCATATTTTATTTATCACTAAAGAAGGGTTCGGTGAATGTGCATATGAAACTGGTGGGTTCGGTACCTCAAAAAGGGTTAAGAACCACTAGCTTAGACAGAATTCATAGTTTTCTGGTCGTTTAAAAATGAAACTTTAGCTTCTTGCAGAACAAAGGATCAGCCAATGTGAACCCTATGAAGAACTAAGATTTTTGGTTGGATCAGAATTATCTTGAAAAATTAATTTAGCAACTTCTATGAACCCACTGTCACCTAGAGGAACATTCTGAAATGTTGCCTGTGGCACTCTGAAGAGCCATTGGACTTAAATTACAGCAACATTTCCCCAGCTTATTTTTCCTTCCTGGTTCTTAGTAAAAATGGCCAACTAGGCCTTGGCTGGGTTGCTCAATGGATAAAGTGTCATTCTGGCATGTCAGAAGTCGCATGACTCCTGGTCAGGGCATGTATGAAAAACAATCAATGAGTACACAACTAAATGGAACAACTAAGTGAAAAAATGAGTTGATGCTTCTCTCTCTTTTTCCTTTCCCCCCTCAAATTGATGGAAGAAAAGTGGCCAACTATATCCCACATTTGTTTACCTACTGCACAGAATAATCCAGGACCACATTCAAGATAGATGTTTGTCTTTTTTAGTTTTTTTTTTTTTTTTTTTAAAGCACATTATCTGGTAGTGATACTCATTTACCAAGTTGTTCAATTTGCTTTCTGTTTCAGGGATGTTGATAGAATGTTGACCTAAAGAATAGCTTTCTCTCCACCAACTCACAGAAGGTGTCCTAGTGACTTTCATGTCCCAAGGGCAAGTGAAGTGATGTGTCCTGTGTGGCAATTGTGTTCTATGTTGCTGCTCCTTCATCATCAGCATGTGGATATGTCATGGGGGTGACTGTCCATCGTCTAGAGAGGGCAGTGTGGAGGGAGGTGGGAGATCCCTAGTTATTCTCTTAAGCCTCTAGCTCTTTTCAAACAGATGCTCTGATTTCACATGAAGTAAAGCTCTTTGCATAGTGAAATTAATATGCTTTTCTTACATAATTTCCACTAAAATGAGCTTAACCAATGGTGGAAAAAATGTAATGCATCTGTGAAAAACACTTTTAAAAAAGATACTACAATACACATGGCTTTCTATATTTCATTCACCTGTACTCTCCTTCCTTTCCATTCACAAACTAGCTGATTGCTCATGCATGAAAGAAAGAAGCCCACAGGACTTCTACAAAACACATTTTGTTATGCACTGTTGGTGTCCATAAATGATGGAATAGCGAAGTCACAAAAAATGGGGTTGCCTTTTAGTAAGCTTTATAATTGATAACAAGAGTTATGAATAATAGCTATAACCAAAGATCACTGAAGAAGCCACATGGAGACTGCTAGGAAAAGTGGAAACACAGAGAGGGCTGCCCAGCTCCCGGGAGCGAGTGGCAGGAGGGACTCATGTGGTGGGAGGGGAGTTTCCCGGAAATGAGAGGGTCCTGGGCCCCAAGAACGAAGGCCCAGCCTGAAGCCCCATAGCCTAGAAGAGGCATACAAACAGTATTTAGCTGTGAAACAAGCCAGGATACTGTTTGCAAGAAAGGGAGAGATTTCTCAGACCCAGGATTCATCTTAAAGGAACCGCGCAGAAAACCTCTTTCACAACCACTCACCTGGGGCTCCAGGGAATGGGGAGAGAGGAGAGGACCAGAGTAGCAGGAAGGGAGTGCCAGAGTAGCAGGAAGGGAATGTAATCTAGGAGGAACAGGGAGAAACACTTTGAAGGACAGCCACCCTAACCCCTGGGCAGAGTCACTCCCCAAATCTAAAGTGAATACTTTTCCTGGAACCAGCAATACCAGCAAAGGGAAGCAGGTCACCAGCCAAACAGATGTTCCCCTGACATAGTCAGAGCAAAGAATCACTTAGAACAGTGGTTCTTAACCTTTTTTGAGGTACCGAATCCACCAGTTTCATATGCGCATTCACCAAACCCTTCTTTAGTGATAAATAAAATAGGATTTTTTCCCCCAAATTTAGTTTTGCCGGTGCGAGACTAAAGTTGCTCAACTTGGCATTGCATATCATGCAGATAGGACGCTGACTCCCATCCTGTTCCATGATACATGTGAATCCATGTTGTACATATTTGTCCAACCACTTTCTTTCTTTGCTTGACATATTTAGTATGGATTAAAATATTAAGAAAGAAACCACATGACGTACAACTACGACAGCCGTTGACTACTGCGTGCACTAAATTCCCCGCAGCACTGGTTGGCCAAGCAACGTAACATGATCCTCTGTAGCAAGTGATGGCCAAGCGGGCATGTCATCATGACTTTACACAAGTGTGTCTTTACCTCTGTGGCAGAGGCTTCTCCGAACCCCTGAGACCAACTCATCAAACCCCTAGGGTTCGATAGAACCCAGGTTAAGAACCACTGACTTAGAAGCAGGGAGCCATCAGGGACACAGTATTGAGTGGTGAGGTCTGAGCAGCCCTGCCACCCCCACACAGCTGAGTGCTCACTGGCCAGAGGGCGGGCAACAGCGGGAAATGGGAGTGCAGTCAATTGGCAGAGGCAGAAGCCTGGGGCTGGCCACAGCTGTTGCTGGGATGGGCAAGCACAGTCCGGCCCATAGGGGAAGAAGCCGGGGCCGGTTGCAGCTGCGGACAGGGTGCATGAAAGCAGTCCGACCTGCAGCTGCAGGCTGGGCATGTGAGACCCGTCTCACCTGCAGTCCTGCCCTTGGGGGCAAGGTGGAAACCATGGAACCAACTGAGGCTTGTGGCTTGTGGCTGGGCATGCAAGCGCAGCCCCACCTGCTGTGGGACCAAGGCTTGCAGCCCAGCACACAATCACAGTCCCGCCTGTGGGATGGGGCGGAAGCAGGGGGCTGGCCAGGGCTTGCATTACAGATGTGTGAATGTAGTCCCACCAACGGGGGGCAGGGCAGAGGCCACAGGCCAGCTAGGGTTTATAGCCCAGACACATGAATGCAGTTCCTTTCACAAAGGCAAGGCAGAAGCTGCAGCAACCGCAAAAGTGACCTGGTGCTGGCAATGCCCATGCCTGAGACAGTAGCAGAGGTTGTGGTAGGTTTGCAGACAGACTGCACCTAGGGAACATAGAGGCCATACCCATTGGTCTCCTGTGGCCACACTTCTTATACACAGACAAAATGGGAAGGCAGATAAATGCAACCCAAATGAATCAACAAGAGAAATCCCCAGAAAAATATCTGAATAAAATGTAAATAACCAAATTACTGGATGCAAGGTTTAAAATAATGATTGTTAGGATGTTCAAAGATCTTAGAGAAACACTTGATACACATAATGAATACCTAAATAAAGAGATAGCAAGCATCATAAAGGACATTAAAATAATAAAAGAGAACCAGTCATAAATGAAGAACACACTAGAAGGAATTGAATAGATGTTGGATAGAAGAAGCTGAGGATAGATGAAGCTGAGGATCGAATCAGCAATTTAGAGGACAAGACAAATGAAAGCAAGGAAGCAGAGCAGCAAAAAAAAAAAAAAAAAAAAAAAAAAAGAGGATCAAAAAGTCTGAGGAAACTCTAAGAGAGTTCTGCAACAACATAAAGAGAAACAACATCCAAATCATAGGGGTTCCTGAAAAGAAATAGAAAGATCAAGGGATAGAAAATCTGAATGAAGAAATCATAGCTGAAAACTTCCCTAAGCTGATGAAGTAAACAATCACACAAGTTCAAGAAGCACAGAGAGTCGCATTAAGGATGAACCCAAAGAGGCCTACTCCAAGACACATCATAACTAAAATACAACAATTAAGAGATAAAGAAAGAATACTAAAAGCTGTAACAGAAAAGAAGTCAAACACCCACAGAGGAGCCCCCATAGGATGACATTTGACTTCTCAACAGAAACATTAGAGGTCAGAAGAAAATGGCAAAAAATATTCAAAGTAATGCAAAACAAGAGCCTACAACCAAGACTTCTCTAACCAGCAAGGCTATTATTTAAAATTGAAGGAAAAATAAAAAGCTTCCCAGACAAAAGAAAACTCAAGGAATTTATCACAATCAAACCAATGCTACAAAAAATGTTAAGGGGCCTGTTGTAAACAGAACAAAGGGGGGGGGGGAATCTAGTAAAAGAGGAATGTAGATTTAAAGAATAAAATTGCAATAAACAATACATATCAATAATAACCTTAAATGTAAGTGGATTAAATGTTCCAATTAAAAGACATAGTGTAGCTGTGTGGATAAGAAAACAGGACCCATACATATGTTGTCTACAAGAGAGACTCCTCAAAACAAAAGATACACATAGACTGAAAGTAAAGGGATGGAAAAATATATTTCATGCAAATGGAAATGAAGAAAATGCTGGGGTAGCAATACTTATATCTGGCAAAATAGAATTTAAAACAAAGTTATAGTAAGGGATAAAGAAGGTCACTACATAATGATAAAGGAAACAATCAAACAGGAAGATATAACCATTATAAATATCTATGCACCTAATATAGGAGCACCTAAATGCATAAAGAAGATTTTGGTGGGCATAAAGGGTGAGATCAACAGCAATACTATAATAGTGGGGGATTTTAATACCCTACTAACATCACTGGATAGATCCTCAAGAAAGAAAATTAACAAAGAAAGAGCAGACTTAAAGGACACATTCAATCAACTGAATTTAATAGATATCTTCAGAAGCTTTCACCCTAAAGCAGCAGAATATACATTTTTTTCAAGTGCTCATGGTACATTCTCTAAGATAGACCACATGTTAGGACACAAAACAAGTTTCAATAAATTTAAGAAGATTGAAATCATATTAAGCATCTTCTTAGATCACAATGGAATAAAACTAGAAATAAGCTACAATAGAAAAACTGAAAAACACTCAAACACTTGGAAACTATATAGCGTGTTATTAAATAATGGATGGGTTAATAATGAGATCAAGGAAGAAATAAAAAATTTCCTTGAAACAAATAAAATGAACATACAACAACTCAAAATTTATGGAACACAGCAAAACCAATCCTGAGAGGGAAGTTCATAGCACTACAGGCATGTCTTAAGAAGCTAGAAAAAGCTCAAATAAAAATTTAACCCTGCATCTAAAAGAACTAGAAAAAGAACAAGTAAAATCCACAGGAAGTAAAAGGAAGAAAATAATAAAGATAAGAGCTAAAATAAATGACATAGAGGCTAAAAATACAATACAGAGGATCAATAAAACCAAGAGCTGGTTCATTGAAAAGGTAAACAAGATTGATGAACCTTTAACAAGATTCACCAAGAAAAAAAGAGAGAAGACTCAAATAAATAAAATTAGAAATGAGATAGAAGTAACAACTGACACAGCAGAAATACAAAGGATTGCAAGAAAATACTATGAAGAACTGTATGCCATAAAATTAGACAACCTAGGCAAAATGGACAAATTCCTTGAAACATATAATCTTTCAAAAATCAATACAGAAGAGTCAGAAAACCTAAACAAACCAATTTCATCAATGAGGTTGAAACAGTTATAAAAAAAACTCCCAAGAAACAAAAAAAAGTTCTGGGCCAGATGGTTTCACAGGCAAATTTTTCTAAATATTCAAAGAAGAACTAACTTTTATTCTTCTCAAGCTATTTTTAAAAATTCAAGAGGAGGGAAGACTTCCAAACTCCTTTTATGAGTTAAGCATAATACTGATTCCAAAACCAGGCAAAGACACTACAAAGAAAGAAAACTATACACCAATATCCCCGATGAACTTAGATGCTAACATTCTCAACAAAATATTAGTAAACCAGATCCAGCAATGCATGAAAAACATCATAAATTATGATCAGGTGGGATTTTTTCTGGGGAGACAAGGCTGGTACAATATTCGCAAACCAATCAATGTGATTGAACACATCAACAAAAGGAAGGATAAAAATCAGATGATAATATCAATAGATACATTAAAAACATTTGATAAAATTCAACACCCATATATGTCAAAACTCTCAGCAAAGAGGGGATACAGAGATCATACCTCAATATGATAAAGGCCATCTACGACAAACCCAAAGCAAACATCATAATCAATGGGCAAAAATTAAAAGAAATCTTCTTAAGATCAGGAAAAAGGGGTGCCCCCTTTCACAACTCTTATTCAACATATTCATACTTCTGGAAGTCTTAGCCATAGCAATCATACAAGAAGAAGAGATTCAAGGCAACCAAACTAAAAAAGAATAAGTAAAACTATCATTATTTGCTGATGATATGATATTGTACATAGCAAACTCTAAAGTTCCAGTCAACAAACTACTGGACCTGATAAATGAATTCAGCAAGGTGGCAGGGTATAAAATTAATATTCAGAAATCAGTGGCATTTTTGTACCGCACAATGAACTTTCTGAAAGAGAAATTAAGAAAACAATCACCTTCATTGTTGCAAAATAAATAAATAAAGTTCCTAGGAGTAAATTAAACCAAAGAGGTTAAGGACTTGTATTCGGAAAATTATAAAACATTGATAAAAGAAATCAAGGAAGATACAAACAAGTGGAAGCATATACTGTATTCATGGATAGAAAGAATAAACATCATTAAAATGTCTATATTACCCAAAGCAATCTATAAATTCAATGCAACACCAATTAAAATACCAATGACATACTTTAAAGATATAGAACAAATATTCCAAAAATGTATATGGAACCAAAAAAGAACATGAATAGCCTCAGCAATCCTGAAAAGGAAGAATAAAGTGGGGTGTATCACACTTCCTGATATCAAGTTATACTACAAGGCCATTGTAATCAAAACAGCTTGATACTGGCATAAGAACAGGCAAGGAAACCAATGGAACAGAACAGAGAACCCAGAAATAAACCCACACCTATATGGACAATTGATATTTGACAAAGAAGGTAAGAGCATACAATGGAGTAAAAACAGTCTCTTTAACTAATGGTGTTGGGAAAATTGGACAGGTACATGCAAAAAAAATATATAACTGAATCACCAACTTACACCATTCACAAAAATAAACTCAAAATGGATAAAAGACTTAAATGTAAGTCATGAAACCATAAACATCTTGGAAGAAAACATAGGCAGTGAACTCTCCGACATCACTCGCAGCAATATTTTTGCTGATTTATCTCCACAGGCAAGTGAAATAAAGGACAGAATGAACAAATGGGACTATATGAAACTAAAAAAGCTTTTGCACAGCAAAAGACACCATTAACAAAATAAAAAGACAACACACACAATGGGAAAATATATTCGCCAATATGTCTGATAGGGGGTTAAAAAACAAAATTTATAAATAACTTGTAAAAATCAACACTAGGAAGGTAAACAATCCAATCAAAAAATGGTCAAAAGAAATGAATAGACACTTCTCCAAAGAGGACATATAGATGGTCAGTATGCATATGAAAAAAATGTTCAACATTACTATAATCATTAGAGAAATGCAAATTAAAACCACAATGAGATACCACCTTACACCTGTCAGAATGATGCTCATTAACAAAACAACACATAACAAGTGCTGGCCAGGGTGCGGAGAAAAGGGAACCTTCTTACATTGCTGGTGGGAATACAGACTGGTGCAGCTACTGTGGAAAACAGTATGGAGATTCCTCAAAAAATTAAAAATGGAACTGTCCTTTGACCCAGCTATCCCACTTTTAGAAATTTATCCTGTGAATACCAAATCATTAATTCAAAATAAGAAATGTACCCCCATGTTTATTGCAGCATTGTTTACAATAGCCAAGATCTGGAAACAGCCCAAGTGCCTTTCAGTGGATGAGTGGATTAAAAAGCTGTGGTACATATACACAATGGAATACTATGCAGCTGTGAGGAAGAAGGAAATCTTACCTTTTGTGACAACATGGATGGACCTGGAAACAATCATGCTAAGTGAAATAAGCCAGGCAGAGAAAGAAAAATATCATATGACCTCACTTATTTGAGGAATCCAATGAACAATGTGAACTGAGGAATGGAATAGAGGTAGAGGGTGGATCAAAGGGACTGGAGGGAAAGCGGTCAGAGGGAAAGTGGAAGAGAAGATGGGATCAGAGAAAGGAAAGAGATTAATGAACGTATACATACATAACACAGCATTATAGAGAACAGGACAGCAAATCCTGGAGGGAAGGAGGAAAGAAGGGAAGGAGGGAAGGCATTGGGGGAAGGGGCAAAAGAGGGGGCGAGGGGAACACAGTGTGGGGGGAGATATATTCAGTTGGACACTTGAATCTATGTAAACACAATAAATTAAAATCATAAATAGAAAAAAAGAGTTATGAATAATAATGTTGATAGTAGAAGTAACAATCAATTTTTTAAAATCCATACTATGTGCAAAGCCCTCTGGCAAAGTACTTTATACACATTAGGTCATTCCATTGGTCCAGCAATCATGAAAAACAGTTATTATTATTAGTTTTGTTATTATCTTATTATGTCTGAAACAGAATGCTGGATTTCACCTCTCAAAATCTCTTCTTCCCCAGGACTTCCTCTTCTTAGTAAACGATAGCACCAGCTACTGAGCAGCTCTGGCTGCAGGGCTGGAAATGGGTTGTCTTTGGTTTCTCTCTTTCCCTTTGCCTACCATATGCAATCTGACAACAGACTCTGCCAAATATGACAGCAAGTTTCCTTTCTTTGATAAGATTCCTGCTTACCTCTCAGACCTCGCTCACCTATCTCTCTTGCCCTTGCTTACTTCCTGGCTACACTGGCCTATTTCTTAAATATTTTAGGCTTATTGGAAATGCATATTTAATATATTTTAAGTCCTTCTATTTTCTTCAAAGTCTATTGCCATAACCTTAGTCTAAACACCACCACTTACATCTCAGAGTATGGAAATAGTTTTCTGACTGGGCTACACGCTTTCCTTTTTCTCCTTATAAAAACCCAGTGGTAAGAATGGTCCTTGAATCATGAATCTGATCATGTCACCCCACTGCTTACACCTCCCATAGCTTTGAGTTGCTCTTAAGAAAAAAGTCCTATTTCCTACATTGTCTGTTTGATCTCATTGCTGCCTGCCTCTCACACCTCCACACGCCAATACCATCTTCCTTGCTCTCTGTGCCCAAATACACCAGCCTCTTCCTCTCACCCTTGAATGTGTCCTACCTGTTTCTGTCCCAGAGCTTTGAACTTCAGCTTTTCCTCCTGGGAAACAGTTTCCTGTCTTCACACAATTACCTCTACATTGTGGTTATAAGTTCACACTTGCAAGTGAAAAATAAATAACAGTCAAAAAGGAATCGTATCTGTCCATGTTTGCTCCACCTCTGGGAGAAGGTGGACAGATAGGTTTGGGAGTAGTCTGGATGACAGAAGCAGCAGCAGATCTTAGAAAGGGTGGCTCTGAGTTCTCCACGCAGGAGCTGGGCTGAGCCTGAGTGCACAAGCAGCTATTGGGAGAGGTGTGCATCTTTTGTTGATTGGTTTAATAATAATCATGAAAAATTTAATATTTTTGAACTTACTACTCTGGTGCCAACATTGTGTGAAAGAAAATTCTGGAGGATGCAGACTAGCAAGTCAATAAAATAGATGAATTACCCATCCAGTTAAGGAATATTAGGCTCAGAGGTGAGTTAAGCCCTGCTCGAGGTTCAAGTTGATTGACAGAGGAGGAATTAAGCTTAGAACTGTGACCACAGAGCACCTGCCACTCCTCCAAAAATGTGCCGACTGATGGAGTGCTCACACATCATCCTGATTCTGCAGCATTTTATCGAATCACATACATTTTAACTTATGATTAAACATACTCTTTCTTAATATGTCATATATATATATGTATATATATATAGTCAATATATATGGCAAATATATATATATATATAGTATATATATATATATATATTGCCTCATCAATGAATCCAAAGACCAGTCTTTCATAGTCTTTGGCACATAAAAGACCCTCCAGAATATGTTTGCCATTTAGGTAACTATTTCTCTTGTATCGCTAGAGATATTTGGCCAAATTTTTATTAAATCCTTGCTAAAGTTATCAAAATAGTGACTATGCTGCTATTTTGTATGCAAAGTGATACTGTATAAAATAGAATTCCTAAGACAGAAAGATTAATTTAAATAGAATAGATTGTTGAGTTTCTGTGAATAAACTTAGACACATAGTACGTATGCAGCTATATTTATACATTCTGTTGTTAAATACTTCAGGAGGGAGTTTCTTAATGAAATTGTGATAAATCATTATTCACATAGTTGGGCTGACCTTCCCCAACTGAATGAGAAACAATTGGAAAATATAATTTAATATTCAAATTACAGTGAGAGATAGGAAAAGTAGACACTATTTCTCAAACTCAGTAAAATTTCTTACATTTATGTTCCTCAGTTATCTCTGATAGTTGCTTATCGCAGGTAATCCAGGAGAAGTTTTGGTTACTCATACCCAATGGGTCTGAGTTACCCCCACTATCAACAGGTGAATAAACAATATCTTGTACAGTCAACGCATTACTTCAAACAAGTGGTCATTTAATCATTTACTAATTAATTCATTCAATGTTTATGAAACCTGTACAGTTCTGGCCTTGACTAACCATGAAAAACTCATAAACAAACACTCAAAAATCCCTAGGTTTTAAAGTATAAATCTAGATAAGGAAAGTTTAACTCATTACCATGATTTGAGGCTAGGAAGCTGGGTATGAGGCTGGATGTTGCTCACTCAGTTGTATTGTAAAATTATTTTTTTATACACTGAGAAAAAGTATTTCTGGCTGCTGGCATGGCTGTGTTTATAGAAGAAAGCTAATTGGTGTTCTCAGCTTCTCTGACATGGTAGAAGTCTCACTAAGCGTGGCCTGCCAATACGACCAGAATTTGGACATGTCTCTGTGAGCTACAAACACAAGCAATGGGGAGCTAAGGAAGGTCACGTGTCACATGTGTTGTCATGTATCACGCCAGAATTTTTGTCTGTTTTATAATCTTTGCATTGTTTGTTAGCTGTTTTAGGAGTAAAAAGGAGAAAAAGTAACCTTGAGCCAAATTTGCATTGTTACCGTATTCTCTCCCACTCTCTAATATGAAACAGTCATCATGGCCTGACTTATTGCTACTACTCTCTATGCTGAGAATGCAAAGATAATAAGGTTGGGATCCCTGTTCTTGACAAGTCTCAACATTTGAACACACACATCCACACATCCATACAATACATGTAAGATGCCGTGGGAGTGCTGAGGAGAAAGCAACTAATTGCATCAAGGTTAAAGGGAGGATGGAGTTGGAGAGAAGAAATAAAAGGAATTT
Source organism: Rhynchonycteris naso (assembly GCA_037038555.1). NCBI lineage: Eukaryota > Metazoa > Chordata > Mammalia > Chiroptera > Emballonuridae > Rhynchonycteris > Rhynchonycteris naso. The sequence continues at coordinate 109,926,619 of CM072998.1, read as the reverse complement.
GAGAATTATTCTTGAACTGGGTCTTGAAAATTGATAAAGAGTTCTTCAGACTGAACAGGAATAAATGTCATTCAAGTAGAAGAAAGGGAGTTGAAAACAGAACAAAAAGGGGTATAACATGTTTAACCTGTGGCTGGAGATGGCTGTTGTATCCTAGGATTCATGAAGTCCTCTAGCAAGAGTGAAGACAGTGATTAGATCTCACAGGGAAGAATCCTTGGAAACACCTACATTTAGGGAGATGAGAGTCCTGAAAAAGACTGGAAAGGAGCCTTCAATATATATGTGGAGAACCAGGAGAGAAGGTGTCCCAGGAGAGCCCGAGCTCTACGTCAATCAGGCTGATTTGACTTCCCTGCACAGTGGGACACTCCTGCTTAACAGCAGGGCTGGCAGCCTCTTTGAGACTACTCTTGAGATGACTATGAGGATTCTACTTATCAGTGCCTACACCAACTGCCACCAGAAGAAAGACACAATCGACAACAAATTAGTTGCAAGAGTCACACAGGCAGTTAATTACTCACAAATCATTTTGGAGTGCCTGGGTACAGCTTAAGGAGCCTCTGTTGGCATGATTCTCTCAGCTGTCCTTGGTTAGAACGGTGTGGAGACAGTCCACGTTTGACATTGGAATTTGGGTGACTACCACAACAGGAGGCCACCCCCTTAACTTTAGTACCTTTTCTGGCCTATAACTTCTAACAGGTGTCAATCTATAGGATTATCACATCAAACCACCTTTTTGGAAGTTTCTAAAAGCAAGCCCTTTTATATTAATCTACTGAAATGTCACATCAAGCCACTTTTAAGATGTTCCTAGGGAAGCTTCTTGTTTATGTTAACCTACAGAGTTTTGACATCAAGCCACTTTTTATCTATATATAACTTCACACACACATTAACTGGGCCCTGCACAAAAGGCAGTCTGCCTATCTATCTGTACATACTAGATTAATTCCTGTTCAGACATCATAGCCTTATTCACTTGCCTTAATGGCTTTTAATATTATACCCTAACTTATTTCTATATATCTTCCACATTTTTCTATATTTCTATTATTTAATTACTATAACATTATATTACTGTAACAGAAGGTTATTGAAGGAGCTCAGGAAGGAGAAACTGAATGGACAACATCTATTGGAGTTGGCACTCAGATAATCATTGGTTTCCCTTGCAGGGTGTTAAGACCACAGTTTCCAGGTTTGTGGATTTGAGAGAAAGCAATTGATGTCATTTCAAGAATGAAAGGGAAGGGAGAAAATGGAGACAATGATGCAGATACTCATGGTGAAGTCTGCTCTTCTAGGAGAATATATACAACATATGTGATTTGCATTTAAAGGAATCAGTAGGGAAGGAGACCTTTAAGATAAACTCAAAAACATTGATATCAGAAAGAATGAAAGGGAAACATCCAGTGTCAGTGGGGGAAGGTGCTTAGGTGAGACTGGAGCCAGTTACTAAGACAGAAATTAAGGAGGTAAATATAGGAGAGAGTGAAAGGAGGAAAGATGTTGAGGCTCTGGGCCTGAGGGCAACTATTTCACATGACAAGTAAGAGGCAAAATTTATTACCTCACATTATAAAAAAAGAAAACAAAAGGATTATCTTTAAAATTCCAGACATCAGAAACAAATGGGGAGAGACTTGTGGAGGAAGAGGACCATTGAAATAAAGCTGTACACTGGCCCTGGCTGGTGGGTGGCTCAGTGGTAGAGCATCAGCTCAGCATGTGAATGTTCCAGATTCAATTCTTGGTCAGGGCACACTGGAGAAGCAACCATCAGCTTCTCCACCCCTCCCCTCCCTTTTTCTATCTCTCTCTCTTTCTCTTTCTCTCTCACTCCCTTCCTGCAGCCATGGCTTGATTAGTTTAACCAAGTTGGTCCCAGGTGGTGATGATAGCTCCATGGAGCCTCCACCTCAGGTACTTAAAATAGCTTGGTTGCTGAGCACCAGCCCAAGATTTATCAGAGTATGCCTCATAGGGGGCTTGGACAGTGGATCCCGGTCAAGGTTCATTCAGAAGTCTGTCCCTCTGTTTCCCCTTCTCTCATTTAAAATTAATAAATAAAGCTATCAGCTGGACCCTGGAGGTGAAGATGAGTGTGTCCCTGTAGAAGGAGGAAGGGAGACAATCAAGATCCTCTATTCTCCAAGTAAGGAAAGCAGGGGGTTGCTTTGATTTTGCCAACTATTTCTTCATGAACATCACTACTTTTGATGTCTTTGTTCATGACACTTCTTTCACATTTGGATAATGTAAAATCCTAGACAAAATATTTGTTTTATAAAGTAACATCACAGTAGCAATAATCAAAGAAAAAAAATAGATTTTAAGATGGAGCCTGTTAGAATCCATCAGAGTCCGAAAAGATCAGCATAACAGGCTTTAATGAAAGGAAACCTGCCGGGCTGTCTCGTAAGGGAGAGTTGCACCAGGTACAGACTGGGACCACACTTTTAAGGGTTTAGGGGAGGGGGAGTGATAAGGGTTGTGTGGCATTAGCCGATTGACTGTTGGACAAAGGATTGTCTTTTATGGAAATTTGAGTCTGTTTAACATCTAGCGGTTTCCAATCATCCAGGATTTCTTGGATTGTGACATCAGACATTCCTTTATGGTTTGTCATCTGCCGGAAGCTGTGAAACAAAACTCGTGCCGGCAGTGTTAAAGAAATGAAACCTAAGAAAGCCATGAATAAAAGTTATTTATAAACCTAATCAAAGGAACAAAGTACAGTAGAAAGCATGCGAAGGTTCATTTTCACCTATCAAGCAAACCTCTGGCAATTTGTATTCTAAAATCAATTGGTTCTTATTGCAACCAATATTCATGAAATGCAATGACAGACGCCTAACAGCAACTGAAAAAGATGAAGTATTTAACTCTTAATTAGTGTCTACAAAGAGTTCTAATGATGAAAAGTGCCATCAAGTGCTAAGTATTATTAATTATTTTCTGCTGCAAGAGGTGTAGGGTCCTCATAATATACTGCTCGTTGGGCAGATAAAATATATTATGCTCACTTTGTTAAAGATGGCGCTGCCCACATGGAAGTTTGTTGATATTAATGTGTGTTCTGGAATAGGCTGTGGGCAGGCCGGGTTGCTTTGGCCTAAGGCTTAGTTTTAAGAGTAAGCTCTTCCCCACACCCTTGACTGATTGGATGATGTAGGGTGGTGCACTCTCCTGAGGAATCCCATTATACAGAGACTTCCTTGTTTGTATAATTGGATTAAAGGTTTTGATTCTACGGTATAAAGTGGGGGAGACCAGTAGCTTGATCTCTCTCTTGGTTCTTGGTTCCTGAGGTATTAGAGAGGAGAACAGATTAAGGCCATGTGGAGGAGAAGTAGCCAAGATGGCAGAGTGCTGAGGAAGAAGCCAGTTTGTTAAGATTTTGTGCAGGAGGAGATGGGAAACAGAGGTGAATAAGTCTGGTGAGCTAGAAACCTTTGATTCTAGGAAACTCGGGTAAGTCAGTAGCTTTGTGAGCACTGAATGTGTGGGTTTTGGAGCCCAGTGTGTGTTTTTGCTTGCCCGCTGGGTGCAAGCTAGAATTAAAGCTGATGGCTCACCAGTTCTTGGCTCCTGTGTTTCATTACCGACTATTTGAATCTAATGCGAATCTGCACGTGTCGGGCGGCTGTGATCCTGACCCTAACTACTGGCTTTACACTGCTTTAAATATTATAAAATATTTACGAAATAGGTTTAAAAAATTTCAAGCAAGCCAAATAAAGAAGCAATTTCTGTTTTAGGTGACACAGATTAAAACCCAAAGGAAAACTCATTTGAATCATAATGTGAGGAGCCTTCAAAAACTGCTCCAAAGATACCTGGCGCTTAGCTTCTTTCTTTTTCAGACCCTTTGTTCTTGTTCTGTTCACATAAACTGAAGCAAGTTACTATCAATATTTGGGCACAAATGTTAATTTTATCTGATGGCAAACATGTGCTGGGATCCCACCCTTCCCATCTTTGTCCAGCCACCTGATTTGGGATTGGCCCCCGAGGATAGGATCTCTGTACTAGCTTCTAAAATCCCCTGACTTTAGGGGAGAGAAAATGCAGAAGTATTTGCCATCTCTGGGTCTGGTCTAGGTTAGAGTCAGTCCCTAACCCAGTTCCAATTGGACTATAATTAACAGGTCAATACACTATTTAATTGAACGTTGGTTTTGTGCCATGAGCTATGTCCGTTCCTGTTCTCAAATTATACATTTCCTATGAGAGAATGTTATTTCCCTACTGTCTATTGTCTTAATCTGTTTGAGCTGCCATAGCAAATACCATAGACTAGGTGACTAGATGAGAAACATTTATTTCTCACAGTTCTGAATGCTGGAAGGTCCATAGTCAAGGTGTGGGCAGATACTGTGTCTGTGAACACCTACTTCCTGGTCCTCACCTGGCTGTCCCACAAGGAAGAGACAAGGGAGCTCTCTAAGATCTCTTCCATAGCGGCATCAATCACTCACAAGGACTCCTTTCTCAGGACTCACTCACCTCCCAAAGGTCCCACCCCTAATACCATGACATTGAGGATTAGATTTATTTTTTCTTTTTCTTTTTTTCTCCTTTTTCCAAGTGAGAGAAAGGGAGATAGAGAGACAGACTCCCTCATGCGCTCCAACTGGGATCCACCTGGCAACCCCCATCTGGGGCCAATGCTCTGCCCATCCAGGCCATGCTGGCAACTGAAGTATTTTTAGCACCTAAGGTGGAGGCTCCACAGAGCCATATTCAGTGCCTGGGGCTGATGTGCTCAAACCAATTGAACCATGGCTATGGGAGTGGAAGAGAGGGAGAGAGAGAGAGAGGGCAGAGGGAGAGGTGGAGGAGCAGATGGTCGCTTCTCCTGTGAGCCCTGACTGGAATCAAATGGGGAACATCTACATGGCTGGCCGATGCTCTACCACTGAGCCAACTAGCCAGGGCCATTAAGTTTCAACACATAAATTTTGGGGAGACACAAATAGTCTAGAGCAACTAGTTTGTTGTAGGCCATGCCTAACATTTTTTTCTTGTGAGAGAGGGCCAAAGCAGGGGAGGTCAGCTGGCAAAAGAAAATATTAAATTTTTTATTTTTTATGTTTTTGGTTATTTTCTGAAGACACATTAGCTCTAATAATTTATAGCCTTTCCTCAGCTACTCAATGGACCAGATGTTCCTTGGAGCTGCAAGCCCTGTTACTGCACTTAGTTAGCCTCCCAGCTGGTGGTTGGTGACTTAGATTTGGCCCATGGAGATGGTATCACCACTAGGTCTGGGATGGCTGATGCATTCTTTTCTGATCTTCCTTCAAGTTGCTTCTGCATTTCTAAGAGTTCACTTCCTTCAAATTCCAATAGTTATATTTCACCTGTGTTGTGTACTCCATAATGACATTATTTTCTTAATTATGCTTGGTAACAAAGTCATCACAATTCAACATGATCTAAACCCAAATAAAGTATAGAAGCAAAATGTCTCCAGCTATATCATCACAGTAGCTTAATAAACATGGCACTTGGCACACTTCCTGGAGGGAAAGTCATGGTTCCCTTGGTTAAAACCACCCTGACAGTTGGCTACTTCGGAACCAAATGGTAAAGTTTTAGAAATAGTATAACTTCTGTGTATTAGTAAGAGTGACTAGGTGTTGTCACCATAGTATTGGGAGACAGGGGATGACAGGCATGCATCTGAGGGTGATGGGGAGGAAGTCCTTAGTGAAGCTGAATAGTTTCACCCTTGATTTCTTCTCTTTTCTCTCCTTCTTCCTCCCTTCCTCCTCCACCCTGCACTCCTTCTCTCTGCTATTCCCCTCCTCCTTCACCTCCTCTTTCTTCTGTTTGTGTGTCTTCTCCTTCCCCTCCTTTCTCTCTGCTTCCCACTTTTCGTTTCCTCACTTAACAGGCATCTGATCAACATTTCTCAACCTGATGTGAATGGAAGGCACCTGTATTAACTAAATTTTCAGGAAATGGAGAGGTAATTAAAGAGTGGCCACAGTTTTTAGATATGTGCCAGAAAATACTTGAGGGACATGGCACCAACTTGTGCTTCGAGTGTATACAGAATCTCAGTTGGACTTGTCCCCATCTGTGATCTCTGCTTTTAACAGAAATAGCTTCATTTAAAACATGCAAGAGTGAAATTTTATGCAGAAAGGCACAAGATAATATGTATAGGGCTTTTACTATTTCCCAAACAAAGCCATTTTTTCTGATCGTTTACTGGGGGTTCTTTTTAGCCTGATGATCCTCTGAAACCTGACTTTAATTGACAGCTTTCCTCACTCTAAATTTATGGTCATGTATCCTATCAATTAAGGGTGACTTAACATACCAGAGGAATTTTTAATGTAGGAAATATGGTGTCTGCTTCAAATGATGAGTCATAAGAATTGTCTTTACATATAAGCAGCATGTGAACTGTGATTTGGATAACATGATATAAGACACATTGGGGACACTACCCATTCCCTTGTTGCTAATTCACCTTCCCTATTGTTGGAAGTACAACCATTAGAAATTTATTTGGACTTTTTTCATTAAGTCTAAGTTAATTGCCTGTTAAAGAAATTCTTACAAGAGCAATAGAAACGCAGTAGCTCCTTTTCTCTCCAGACACTCAGAGATCTCTACACTCCCTATAGAAGATTGTGAGATTGAAGAGAAAAGACATAGCATCAAGGTGAGTTAGTACGGTTCTAAGCTCCCTTTACCTACTTTACAGTTCAGGGAAGGGTTGGTTTTTAACTAGGAGGCTGTCTGGGTGCCAAGTACCTTGTCCATTGGAGGGAGAGTCTTCCTGATGTCATGCCAAAGGAAAGTTCCACATTTGCTATTGTTGAGCTTTAAGGTCCAGCTTGTTCCAGCCTTAAGATATTGGGGTGTGGTTTTCTGCAAAATATTGCTGTTTTGAAGATGTCGTCTGCATATGAGATTATGTATAATAACAGGAAACTTCTTGGCTCATTATCTTTCATAAGACACCAAGCATCAAAGATACTTCATCAAGGCACCGGGGCCACTCAGTGCTGCTGGTTCATATCTTGCCCCTGTGGCTCACTATGGGATCCAGCCTGAATATTTTAGTACCTTTTTGCAGATATATTAAAAGAGATGCTCCTTGCTGCAAGTTTCTCCCCATTGTGCATATTCACGTCCACTTTCTGGGCTGGAACTCTTTACAAAGGTTCAAATGGAAACAATTTTTCTCTGCCTTACTTTCAAGATTTATAGGATATCTATTTTACATGGCTCATTGCCACATATTTAGCTTAAGGGCAGATGAAACATTTTAAGAGAGAAACAACCTAGCACCAGCAGAGAAGAAAGGAAAAGAAATAAAAAATATAAGCAGGTGATTTGCAGTGTCGGAAGTGGGAATGTTTTTGTCACTGAGGGTGTAGGTAGTGTAACCTTTCTTTGAGTGCCCCTGTCTATGCACTGAAGCAATTGCTCATTTGTATCAAGGAAAGGTGCTTTAGATTAATTTTGGATCCTCCAGTCCTGCAATGTGCTAAATTTTAATTATTTCACTTCCTGCCTGGTATATTAATGTCATGATTACCCTTGAAAGTGTATTACCGCTGATGATTTATGCAAAGCCGTTAGCCCCACAGCTTCCTCAGTTTCAATTAAAAGAAGCCACCAGGGTGTGCGCCACTGCATGTGGGCTGTGCCCAGTGTCCTCTCATGAGCAGGTACAGTTTGTGTACTTAAAGCATTGCCTCTGTGTAGCCTCCTGGCTCCATCTCTTGTAGGTTGCAACTAACCACTGAGAGAGGAAATTGTAGAGATTTGGTCAACTGGCCTTGGATTCAAGTTGAAACCAGCTAAGTAAATGTATTTGATCTGTACTTCTCTGCTGATATAGGACATTTGTGGCCAACCCTTCCTTCTTTTGAACTGTTTGAGGACTGACCTGGCCATAAGAACTACTGAGAAGTTAATCTGTGATTTCAGTGAGCAGCATTTGGCCAGTGTCAGGGGACTGTGGTCCTCTGGAGTGACTCCTGAAGTGTGTATTTTCTAAAATGAAACATTGTTGTCAGAGCCCATCTATCAGAGCTATCAAGAGGTCACAGGGTTTCCATGTTGCATCCCTAGTAACCGGTCTCTCTAATTACTAATTTGATGGCAAAGTTATTAAAACCTCCTGCCTATCTGGCAGCCCTTCCCAAAGTCTAGTCCAAGCAATGTCACATTTTGCCTTCCAGGTCCAGGGGGTATTCTTTTTTCTGAATGCAGGAGAGACAGGCAGCCAGACCTGATTTCAATGGCAGTTGTATTTTAATCACATTTTGTAATTCTTGACTACAGGCTGCCCATTTGTAAAGTCAAGGGAGCCCGTACTTGCTGTGTGAGAGCTTCACAGACAGCTTGCCAGGAGCAGGACCCGATGCCCAGGAAAGACAGGAAAGGGCACCCACCTGCATCTCATTCTTACAGAGAGAGACCCAAGACTGGATGAAATCATTGAATTGTGAAGCTAGGAAACTGAAGGCTCTTCCACATGTAAGGTCTCAAGTTCATCGTTTTTGGAAACTTTATTTCCTCCTGTTCCTTTCATGCACAGTGCACCAGACACACATGCCCAAAAGTTCCAACAGCCTTCCCACCTCAGGCTTTTGCCCTGACTGTGCAATCCTCTTGAAAAGCTTTGCTTGTATATTTTGAATGGTCAGTTTTTTCTTAATATAAAGCAAGTTTAAAAAAGTACTTTAAACTCTGACCAGATAACTTTGTTAGTTAGAACATCGTCCAGATACACAAAAGTTGCAGGTTCAATCCTGGTCAGGGCACATACAGAAACAGATCAGTGTTTCTGTCTGTCTGTCACTCTTTCTCCCTTTCTCTCTCTCTAAAATCAATTTTAAAAATTCCTTTAAATCTGAGCTCAAGTGTTTCTTCCTCAGAGACCTCTGACCACAACACCCATCTGCATTCTATCTGGTTTACTCCTTTCTGGCATTCACCGCTGTGTGAATGCTTTCTTCTCTACTGCCCAACCATCCTGCCAGTGGGGTAAGCTCTACGAGGGTTTCATGACTATGGTGCACCCAGCACACAGCATAGAGCTGGGAGAAAGTGTCACGAGTTCAGCCTCCCATGATCAAGATGATGTTTCTGTTTAGCTACAATTCACATTTCCACTTATTCAACTGGTACTTATTTACTTGTAACTATGTGCTTTACTTAAAAAAATTTTTTTTTATTGATTTGAGAGAGACAGACAGACAGACAGAAAGGGACAGAGAGGGAAAGGAGAGAGATGAGAGACATCAACAAGTAGTTACTTCACTATAGTTGTTCACTGATTGCTTCACTATAGTTGTTCACAAGGTTGCCAGCTTGAGCAAGCCACTTACCCCTTGCTCAAGCTGGCAACCTTGGGTTTAAGTCAGTGACCTTGGGCTCAAGCCAGTGACCATGCTGGCAAAGCTTGCATGCTCAAGCTGGCAAACCCACGCTCAAACACAATGAGCCCATACTCAAGTGGCAACCTCAGGAGTTTCCATCGGGGGACCTCAACGTTCAACGTGGCTGCTTTATCCACTGCACTATCACTGGTCAGGCTGAAAGTTGCTTTTAAGGCAGATTCTTCTTGATACTGTTTATAGATGACAAACAAAGGTAAATTTAACGGCGGGAGCAATGGATGTGCGCCCTGGACCCTGACGTCTTAAGGGCCCTGCAAACCCCAACTTTACACTTTTTTCTAATGACAAGGGGCCCAACATTTCCTTCTGCGCCTGGGGCATCAACTGACCTTAATTTGCCTCTAGTGGCAAAGTCTTCTTGTGCCCAGTGTAGTCTTTGAGTTGAGATCCACTGTACCTGTTTTAGCCATTGGCACTTGCACACAAGAAGAGAAGTGCCATTAGTTAGTGTGGGAGTAGTTAAAGCTCCTGTTGGTCATCGCTTCCCTGCACATGCTGTCATGGTATATTCTAGTGACTGCAACCCTCTGTTCCAGGCTAATGACACCAGGAGAGCCCCTATCAAGGACAGCTGACGAGTTAACAATCTCACTCACTCTCCGAATGTTAACCATGTTAACCAGTACCTTCCTTACATTTGTCTCTCCTAACTGCTTCTTCTGTTAAAATTTAGTTACAATGTGGTCTATTTTTGTTTGATTTATCTATTAATACTGTATAATTTTATTACATTTTTAAAACTTAATCCTTGAAAACATGCACTATTTTTTTTCTGCAACAGTCTCAACCTTGATTTTTCAACTTTCTCCTCACTCCATCCTTCACTGTAGCACTTCCAGTCCCTGCTGCTCTCTGTCCTGTCCGCTGGCATAACTAACTGCACTCCAGTTATCTCCAGTGCTCTTTTTCTGCCTCCTGACTTGCCTGACCAGCAACCCTACTCCTTTGCAGTATTTGCAATGACTACCTGTGCAAAGTGTCAAGACGTGGGACCTACGGGGGGACTAAGGACACTGGTTAGCACATCAGGTTGATTCCCCAGTCTTGTGTTTTCATCTCTAGCTTTGGAACCTGATGTAAGTCACAACTGCTCTGAGTTTTGAAATCCAGTAAAATTGAAATAGTAAACCTCATGATTATTACTGTGACAGTTAACTAGATAATGTATAGTGGACTTTGCATTGTTTTAGCCACAGAATGCAGAGAGTGAGTCTAGACATTTCTATAGAATAGTGTTGAGGTATTCTTCATCCTCAAATAAGCACAGCCTAAAAATACATTATTAGCCAACTCTCTTCTTTGGAATAAGCATTCTTTTTGTGGTCTTTTACAAAAATGAATATGCCTTTAGGGTATTGAATCCATCAGGATTTGAACAGAAACATATGACACACTCAAAAAGCTTTAACTAAAGAGGTTTTAATAAAAGGTATGGGCAGAGCTGAAAGGACTTGTAAGAGATGGGGAGGCACCCAGGGCTAACAATAGCAAGGAGCTAATACTACCTTTAAAAAATAACACGGTATAATTTCAATAGCAGCTAATAATATAGAATAAAATTGAAGCTCATTTTTTGAGCCTCTATTCTCTGTTAAATCATATATTTGACTGATTGGTAATCTAGAAAGGCTTATAGTCAAATTAGAGGAAAGAACACACAAACTACTAATCATAGTAGTCCTCAAACTTCGGTTTCCATCAGTATCAGGTGTCAAACTTGTTGAAACACAGACCTCTGGTCCCTAACCCTAAAGTTTATGATTCAGTGGAAATGGAATAGGGCCTGAGAATTTGCATTTCCAACACATTCTTGGGTGATGCTGAACTGCTGGTCCAGGGCCACACTTTGAGAACCACTGAACAATGAAATATAACAGGATATTAATACAATTGTCCTTACACTTTTCAGGGCAGGGTTCCAGCACTGGAGAACAGTAAGTGACAAACCACTTATGCAAAAGAGGGTAAGTATATAAGAAATCATTTCTGTAGGTAGTCAGTCCTCAGTGTAGTGGAGAACAAGCTCTCTCCCTTAGTGCCTTCCTGCTAAATGGGACAGTGGAAAGGGGGGGAAACACCAAGCAAAACTTTTCCATCGATCAGGTTAATCAGCCAGTTGATCAAAGTCAATGTCAACAGAAAAGTCATGTTGATAACACAACCTCTTGATATATGGTACTGTAACTACTCCAATAGAAAGGTGCCCCAGACTTGACATAGAGAAAAAAATGAAGGGATGAATCATTTCTTGAGTAAACTGAATTCAACCTAGAGCAGTGGTTCTTAACCTTTTTTGAGGTACCGAACCCACCAGTTTCATATGCGCATTCACTGAACCCTTCTTTAGTGATAAATAAAATATGATTTTTTTTCTGAATTCAAGACATAGGTATATGGATTTTTACTGGTGCACAAAATGAGCCATGCATGAACATCACCTTGCTCAAAGAACAAAACCAACAAAGTGCATGAACTCACAGCAAATTACAGTATTACTGTATTCTGGCCTCCGCCACAGAGGCTTCTCCGAACCCCTGAGACCGACTCATCGAACCCCTAGGGTTTGATAGAACCCAGGTTAAGAACCACTGTCCTAGAGATTTTGTAATGTGAAGGGCAATGGAGAAATGGGATTCAAAGCAAACCTTCAATTTAAAGACCTGATAGGATTGATTAATGATACCAAAACCAATGTGGGGAAATCAAGGGGTGCAGGTTGGGTGTGGTTCAGTTTCAGGTGTCTATGGGACATTCAGAAAAACCATTATATCACTTAGAAGGTGAATGAACTTGTTAGTCAACTATGCTTCCTTGGAAGCCTAGCTAAAATTTTCTTCCTCTCAAGCTGCTCTGATACCTCTTTCTTTATTCTTTGTTTCCTCGGGGCCTGCATCTCTCTCCAAAGTATAATTGTTCACTCCTTTCTGTGTGTCATCAGCACTTTGAACAAACCTTTAAGACAGTACTTATACTTTGTCAGTGGTTCTATGTCAATCACTCCTGCTAAAAAAAGAGCTCCTTGTAGTGAGGAGCTAATTTGAGCCCTCTGCTGATGCTAGCACACATTAGGTGCTCAATAAATATTTTTCTGATAATTAATGGAGTAAGCAGTCTTTCCTCTGAGACAAGAAGGTCCTCTGAAGCATGAGAACATTAAGAGTGACAGAGAGTGAGGAGTAGGATGAGCCTGGCAGCTCATGTGCATGTTGCCAACATTGCCAAGAGGGGGAAATACTGGAATTCTAGAGCACTTTCAGCAACCAGGTCCTGTTTTGTGTTTGCTGGTTTATCTTATTGAAGAAAACTGTGGCTTTCACCACAGGTCCACTGTTACAGTGTATGCAAGTTTAGACACATGGTATTTTCGCTGGAAGTCTCAGTAGGCCTGGGGAATAATGTTGTATTTGGGTCACACTGTCTTTCTGAATCTACAATAAGTTATCCTTTCCAATATTGATTTTCCATGCATCATACAAAGCTCTGTTGGATTGCTGTGAGCTGAGGAGTGTGGGCAATAGAGCATGCACATGTGATAATGATTGCAATTTACATTTAACAAATGTTTCCTTTTTACTCAGAATTGCTATGAGGGAGAAATAAAATAATTTTGTTGGCTGGAATTTTTTAGTTCTAAAAGAGGTATAAATGAATAATAAATCAACCATACCTAGGAACTATGTTGATAGAAAGTGAGCATATAAATAGTTTAAGTTTTAGATGTAGTAAGCTTTTAAGAATACGGATTGTTCATTAAAACAGTTATAGATGAAGTTCTGTCTACAAAGAGTTGTACTTGAATGAACCATGGGAAAATGTGGGCAAAATAGACAAAATAATAAGATATATGAAGATTCAGGGTACTAACACTCTAAAGAAAAAAATAACCTCAAGCAAAATATCAGAGCCAATAATTTACTAACTCCTTGTCTCTTATAGTCTTTGTGCAATTTGTTAGTCATAACTTTCACTTCCCTGAGCCCAGTGAGATTTTCCCTATCATTTTTGGAAAGTCAGGCCCTGAGTGAATAAAAATTGTCAAATAGGTACAGAATCCAGCAAGGCTGGAAACACTAGTTCCTCTTTCTTTATTTTTATTGTCAACCACCCAGCTAGAGAACTAACGCTTTTGAAATATTGCTATATACCAGATACAATCAAAGGAATTTTCTCTCAAACTTCTTTTTTTCAATTAAAACACATTTTTAGAGTAAGATCTAATATATCTAATTCACAGTTAATTAATTGAAAATAATAAGAAATAAAAAAATAAGAAGTCTTATGATGAGTTAGCCATTATATTAATATTTCTATTGTAATACAAGTCAACCTAGAGCACTATGGGTCAAAAGTGCAGTCTTGGGGGAGTGAGAAGATTGTCCAGTATATCAAAAAGAGGCATGAGCTTTTTTTGTTTGTTTGTTTGTTTTTGTGACAGAGACAGAAAGAGACAGAGAGAGAGGGACAGATAGAGACAGACAGACAGAAAGGGAGAGAGATGAAGAATTATCAATTCTTTGTTGCGGCTCCTTAATCTCCTTAGTTGTTCATTGATTGCTTTCTCATATGTGTCTTGATGGGGGGTAGGGAGGGTTAAAGCACAGCAAGTGATACCTTGCTCAAGCCAGCAACCTTGGGCTCAAGCCAGAGACCTTGGGTTTCAAGCCAGCAACCATGAGATCATGTTTATGATCCTACATTCAATCTAGCAACCTGACGCTCAAGCTGGTGATCCTGCGCTCAAGCTAGATGAGCCCACACTCAAGCCAGCAACCTCAGGGTTTCAAACCTGGGATCTTCACGTCCCAGTTAGATGCTCTATACATTGTGCGACTGCCTGGTCAGGCAAGATATGAGTTTTAAAATCTTAAGAATGCAATTTACATTTAATGAATATTTTCTTTTTATTCAGAATTGCTGTGAGGCAGAAATAAAATAATTTTGTTGCCTGGGATTTTTTAGTTCTAAAAGAGGTATAAATGATTAATAAATCAAGAAATGCTGTCTTGAGCCAATGATCAGATGCTCAGAAGTGACACTGTGGACTTCAGCTGCTCACTGGTGAGAAGCCACACCAAACACAAGTCTGTCCACTGGAAACACATGAGCACACCTCTACATGGTCTTAAATCTTTAAGTACCAACCGAGTCATGGGATGTGTCATTTCTGTTTTTACTTGTGGAGAGCTTACACTGACTGGTCAGACTTTATGTCTTTTAGTTTTCTTTAAAATATGAAGGCCATACTGAAAGGCTTTAGTCTAGAGCCCTCATTTCCAGAAATCCCTTTATTGGGCACCCAAAAAGGATTACACTTCTAAGGGGTCACAATTTACCAGTTCAGGATTTTTGTATGTTGCAAGTCTGTTTTTATTGTGCATAGATAAATAAACATGTTAGTCCCCATAGTATCCACTGGTTTCACTGTTTTTTTTTTAATTCTTAGATCTAAGATGTAAGTTAGTAAGCTTTTATAATATTTAATAAAGTCTCACTCAAGTGCAGTCCAATTTTCTCCTGAAGTGAAATTCTATGTGAAGTACTAGAATCTCTATGCCAAATTTGGCCCTTTATAATTATCAGAAAAATTAAATTAAATTATATTAAGAGAAGATATAAACTTTTACCACTGAGTTATATAGGCTCTGGGGAAAGAGAAGGTTAGTAATAAAAAATGTCATACAAACTGAATAACTCGTGCCAATAACAAATGCCATCTCAATAACACATCTTATACAAAGCAGGATTAGCACGAGGTCACATCCAAGCTCAGGTTTGAATGGGCGGGAGTTTGCTCACTCAGAACCTTTAGTTTTCAGACTCTATTTTCTTGCTTACTGAGTAAATTTAATGTTGTGTATTTTATTTTTTATTGCTTCATTTGTCAGCCTCTCCCTTTCTTCAACCAAAGATAGCTTCAGAAGCTTAGACTGCCTATGACACTCACATGTCCGTTTTAATAAAAGAATAGCTCTTGTTAAAGAAGATGAGCAACAAATACTGTAATTTATTGGCACCAGGAAAGAAGATGCCACATTATGTTCTAGAAATACCAAGGCAAGGATGGATTGAAGGCCAGAGAATAGCAAATCTTACTAAGCAGAGAAGACTGCCTGCAACAAGAAGACATCTATCAAAATGTTGAAAGAAAATGCATGCCTATCAACATCACCTTTTTACTTCTCAGGAAAGATTGAGATTTTTTTTATAACTGATTTGCTCTATTCAGAGCATTTATTCATTTGTCTTTTTATTCAGTTAGCACAAATCCCATTATTCTTTCCCTCATCCACTTCCTAACCTCATGCATTTTTCTAGCATTACTGTGAGGTGAATTTGACCTTGTACATCAGCAATGGGTTATACTACTTACAAAAGAGCAAACACAAGGGAACACATAAAACAAATTTGCCAACCCAAAAACCTAATTTCATGCTTTAGGGGGAAAATAGTAATAATTAGACAATCCCAACAAGTTCAAGGTCTAATCTATACAAACAAGATTCTGTAAATGCTGGGGACCTGGTTATCTATCTTCGGTACCTGTGATATATGGTCTTACCACTTTGAAAATTAAGTCAGACAGCAAACAAGGGTTTATAAATAGCCTTAATGTACTTAAATTGAGGGAGAGACGGGAGAGGACAATAAAAAAATTTTCTCTAAGAAGTAGAACAAAGTTACTTTTCATAAATGAATAAGGTATGAGAAGTAACTGAGCCAGAGCCCTCTGCCCCCCCCCCCAAGGTACTAGGCACAAGCATAAGCACCCTTCCTTAGTGAGCACCTTATAGAAACAGAAACAACTCAATTTGCACCTGTCTATGATAATGAGGTGCTCGGTAGGCAGTGGGCATTTTTCCAAGGTCATATTCATTGCTGGTGCTCCTATCTTGGGCGATAGCAACATGTATTGGTCATGAGCATGGGCTCTTGAGCCTGGTTGTCTAGAATTGCATCCAGGTGTCTTTGCTTCCTAGCTGTGTAACTCTGGGAGCTCATTTTTCTCAACCAAAGTATGGGGACAGTAATAGCACAGAGCTGCTCTGAGGGGGGCATGAGTTCATGGGTGAAGTGCTCAGAGAGGTGCCTCAGTAAGCACGAGATAAAACAAGCTATGACTATTTTCATTTTCTTTTTCCTTAAGGATGACAGAAAGATAAAAATGTCCGGTTCTTGATAGGATACTGCATGATCTGCTGCTATTTCTGGAAATGCACAGGTTGTGAATGCACCCCTGGTCACCGTGTTTTTAGAATCTAGAGCAGGTGAGTTTAATGGTGGTGCCATGCAGGAGGCAGAGACAGGGGACATTTATTGTTTAGTGTCCTTCTCTCTATGCTTTGATGGTTTTTATTTTTGTTCAATTTAAATTCCTTACGTCATCTCTTCCTCCCTGACGCTGAACTGTATTTTGACGTGGCTAATGTTAGGTTTGCCACCCCCCCCCCCTCTCCCTAGGCGGCTGCACATTAACTGTCTCCGTGAGTCGCCCCCCCCCCCCTTTACCTCTGCCCTCCAGTCAGGGCTCCTCTCACCTGCTTCGCTTCTCTTTAGCAAGCAGGTGGTCTCCCCCACTGCCCCGTAGTGATAGACTGCTTTGACAGCCAGCCTCACCATTTTCTCCCAATCCTTTATTTAAAAGCACACTTCACTCAGGAAACCTTTCCGGAATAAAAAGGGTGCCCTTGAAGGACAAGTGACAAATGGGAAAACCACTACCTGCCTCAGACCTACTCATTCTCTTGTCTCCGTCCTTGGAGCCTCCTCCTAGCTCCTATTTTGCCTATGTCTCTTTATCTTCTCCCGGTTCCCTCAGCAACCTCTCCATTCCTCTATGATTCTTTCTCCCTCTGTAATCATAGAGATCCTTATTTTCCACTGAATTGCATTTTTGGAGGGGAAGCATTCATTTGTTGAAATGAAAACGACAGGCTGACCATGTTGTTTTAATCTGTTTTTCATTGTGCTCATAGTTTGTCTGCAGACCTTATTTCTTTCAGTCAATCAACTCTTTGTTGAAGGTCTGTCCTTGCGGCCACTGTTGCTTTAAGTCTACCTTGATTAATTTTACTAAAAAGAAAAGGCGAGCTGCAATACATGATGACGCTGTAGAGCAGTGGTTCTTAACCTGGGTTCTATAGAACCCTAGGGGTTAGATGAGTCGGTCTCAGGGGTTCAGAGAAGCCTCTGCTGCGGAGGCCAGAATAAAGTAATACCGTAATTTGTTGTGAGTTCATGCACTTTGTTGGTTTTGTTCTTTGAGCAAGGTGATGTTCATGCACAGTTTATTTTGTGCACCAGTAATAAAACATATACCTATGTCTTGAATTTGGGAAAAAAATCATATTTTATTTATCACTAAAGAAGGGTTCGGTGAATGCGCATATGAAACTGGTGGGTTTGGTACCTCAAAAAATGTTAAGAACCACTGCTGTAGAGCAAGGAACATGCAAATCGCATAGTATATTTCTGTGTTTCTTGTAAGCTAGCAGGTAAACTTAATCTAAGGCTGTGTGGACTGTGTTTTATGGCTGGGTTTACATTTTGATGTGGGCCATACAGCAGTTCACTTTCCATAAAGATGAACTCTTAGCATAAGCTTTGTCCCCGCAGTGGGCCAGGGCTGACCACATCTGTGCAGCCCCCACAGGGGAAGCTTCCACTAAGAGCTAGTCAGACATGGAAACAGTCAGCAGTGGAAGAGTTACCTCTACCATCACTCTCCAGCCAGATAAAACACTTGTGAAACTCTTGGGCAGTGCTTTCTTAGAAACTAAATAACAAGGAAACTTCAGAGGTGAAAGAAAATGTATGCTCCTCCAAGTTGAATAATAATTTCAATGGGGCATTTTTTTTTCTTGGCAAATGTTACTTTCCAGAGCCTCTCCAGTTTTCTGGAGCAGCTTATTTCTGGTTTGGGTTTTTATGAACTATTACATTATTGCATGATGCAGCAAAAGGTGCTTGGGGGCATCCTTGCTGTGTTTTTTCTTTAAATCACAATTTGTAGTTTGATTTTGCATAAAGGCAAACATGCCATTCGTTTGCGCAGTGTGCTGGGCCTCTAGTTCATCCCTGCAGGGATTGAGATACAGAGCAGTGTTTTCTGAAGTACATAGCCCCTACTTCTTAATCTGCCAGGCTCTCTGAGAACCCTCAAAGCCAACACTTCTATTGAGTATTGAAAGGATCCACTGACGGAGTAAAGAGTAAGACTCAGCTAGCCCCTGAGGCTTTGACAACCCAACATTAAGGAACTAGAGCAGTGGTTCTTAACCTGTGTTCTATCGAACCCTAGGGGTTCGATGAGTTGGTCTCAGGGGTTCAGAGAAGCCTCTGCTGTGGAGGCCAGAATAAAGTAATACTGTAATTTGTTGTGAGTTCATGCACTTTGTTGGTTTTGTTCTTTGAGCAAGGTGGTGTTCATGCACGGCTCATTTTGTGCACCAGTAAAAATACATATACCTATGTCTTGAATTTGGAAAAAAAATCATATTTTATTTATCACTAAAGAAGGGTTTGGTGAATGCACATATAACTGGTGGGTTCGGTATCTCAAAAAAGGTTAAGAACCACTGAACTAGAGAGAAATGCTTTTTTCTCTCCAATTCAGTTTCAGAAACTTGCAGTCTTCTGGTCAATTACAGTAGAGTACTTTCTTTGACTCAACCTTCTGTTGATTCTGTTTTTTGAAAAAATAAAGTTACAATTTTGAGAAAGAAACACATCAGAGAGGGACAGAATCCACAGATTGCTGGATTGGGAGTAGCTGAGTCTAAGGGCATGAACTTCAGGGACAGCAAGTTTAGGGACATTGTAACTGGAGCATATTTCTTGCTTGAGTGCAGTGTACATTAATATTACATGGGCTATTTTCTCCTCTGTTTATTTCACTTACTTTCAGAAGTAGCTTTGCAGTGACCCAGTACCCTAGTTACTATGTTCTTCTAAAGACATTCTCCTGAAACCCAGGCTGTCATTTTCCAGTGCTTAACTCAGAAGTCTTGGAGACATGATCCCGGGGCTTCCACACTCGGTGGTTTGAAACACCCTGTTAATGGATTTCTTAAGCTATTATGCTGATACTTAGATGAAGGAGAACCCATCATGTTCTATAATTAGTGTATTTCCTTATTTCAGTGGTGAGAGAGGGACAGACAGACATACATTGGGAAGCAGAGATTTTATTTTTTGCCATCTTTTTTCTCCCTGTGCAGTCAGTGAGTCAAGAGCCTTTTCTGAAATTTTTGTCTAAAACTCTGTTATTTAAAAAGAGGGAGAAATGGAGAATATATAGAAAGATTTTTTGTGTAACTTATGTGTATGTTTGTTAAAGTTCTCCGTGAGGGACTTCTGATATTAAGAACTTTTAATGGAAATAAGGAAAAGATCTTTATTTTTAAAATTTTGAAACTAAATTTAATAGGATGACATTGATTAACAAGAGTACATAGGGTTTTGGTGAACATCTCTATAGCCTTTAAGCTGCTGACTATAACACATGCCCACTACTCAAAATCAAATCATTTTCCATCACCATATATTTGTTCCTCTTTTCTCCTCTCCACTTACAACCCTGTCCCCCTGGTAACCATTTCACTTTTATCTATGTCCATGGATCTCAGTTTTATATCCCACCTATGTGTGAAATCACATAGTTCTTAGCTTTTTCTGATTTACTTATTTCACTTAGTATAGTGTTCTCAAGGTCCATCATTGTATCATTTGTAACAATGAGAGAGTATAAACTTATTTTTGAGTTTCTATTATACCTTGAAACTGTTTCTCATGAGTGAGAACTATGTGCCAATCCAGGAGGCACATTGGACAGCTCTTGAAAGGAGGAAGAGATCTGGTTATTTATGGTTATAAAATTAATTCCAAAACTTACTGTTTTGTAGCCAGATATTATGTTTCAGTTTTGTGGGTCAGAGACCTGAGTAAGTCTCAGTCTCTGATTCTTTTGATTCACATGGCACTGACTGAGATCACTCAGGAGTATTTAGCTAGCGGATGGGCTGGTCAGGAGGGTCCAGGATGGCTTCATTCAAAAGCTAGTCACCTTAGGGGGTGATATGTAGATTGGTTCAGCTGAGAATGGCAGATGGAGCACCTATATGTGGCCTTTCCAGCATGGTAGTCACAGGATAGTGGACTTTTTATGTGGTGGCAAGGCTCACAGAGACAGGGAGCTAAGAGTCAGCAAGTGGAAGCTATCAGTGATTTAAGGTTTGGGCTCTTAATCTGGCACAAAGTTAACATTTCCCATATATTATTGCTCAAAGAAGTCATAAAACCATGAATATTCAAGAAGAGGCTGGTCAATGAAGAATATCAAAAATTTGAGGTGACCCCAAATAAATTGCATTGATTTGTCCCAATTATCTACCCATGATTTTTCATTCTAACTTCTATTTGTAGATTATCAATACTGGCTCCAACCATGCCCTATTTTTGTTGTTGTTGGGTAAAACAGTATGTTCAGTTTGACTCAACTAGATAGAGAAATTCAATAGAAAAGCTGGGATCTAGCCTGAGACTTATGGTAAATATTTGACTGAGTGGAGTGGTGAATCTGAGTGGCCAAGTATATAGGTAGTAAGAAAAACCTCAAGAGTGAAAAATATTACCTGAGTAAGTCTCAGTCTCTGATTCTTTTGAAGCATGCAGAAATAGGTAAAAAGTGAATTAAGAACCATACTAAATCAGCAATGTGGTAACTATTTTCCCAGTAGCTGGGCATAGGGAAAGATAAGTTGGATTGCAGCATTTGTAAGCATGACATCTGGACCCAATAGTATCCAGAAAGAAAAGGGAGGGCTGATTTCCTATGGAAATCTCTTAGGAAATGTAAACTTTCTTTAGAATATCCCCAGCAGACTTCCCCTTAAAATTTATTGGCAATTGCTGAATTGCTGCCAAAAAGAATATGGTCACTTTTAGGGGGGGAAGCCCATTCCTAGAACTTGGGGTAGCACCTTTTTCCTTTGAAACACATTACTGTAAAGAGGAAGTGGTGGTTAAGCAAATAAAAATCAGCCTTCTCTTAAAAAGAAAGGGTTGGGGAGGGATGCTGATAGGCACCCAGTGGTCTCCAATGCACAAATTATGCCTGTTTTTAGCTTCACCAGACATGAGTAAATAGTTCTCCAAAATACATGTATTAATTTAAACTCCCACCAGTGACATATGAGAATTTCTATCAAATGTCCTCAGCAGCATTTGATAAATTCAGACTTTGAGTTAATCCCAGTCTCTGGAGTATGGAATGCTTCATCATTGCTTTACTTTCCTAATTACCAAGCTTTGAGCATTTTTCATATATTTTGGGATACTCTATCTTTTTTTATGAGTTGTTTTCCATTCCATTTGACCATTTTTCTCTTGAGATGTCCTTTTCTCAATGATTTGTAGAAATTCTTTATATTTCTGTACAACATTTTTTTGTTAATATATAAATGTCTTCTCTCAATCTGTCATTAGTTTTTTTAATTTTGTTAATGTGAATAGTAGATTCTCAAACTGTTGATACCAAGGTTAGTTGGTCAGAAAGATGTAAGGATAAGTATAGTTGAATCTAGTAATACTTAAAATTTAAGTGTTTGGAAGTAAAGCTCTTTTGTATCCAATAGAAGACCGAGTGTTCTGGAAGTAAGTAGCTGAAGTTAAAAAGGGACATGGATGAGATGGTCAATGAACTATGAGATAGTGGTGTCTTTAATTTATTAAACATCTGCTACATGCCAGTCTCTGTTCTAAGTGCCTTAAATGTATTGATGCATTTACTCAGTGGCTGCCACCATGGTCATGCTGGTTCACATTGTATTTGTACAGACAGTAAAGGAACTGTGGAGCCAGAAAATGGTGAACCATCCTGTTTATTAAAGTCTCATAATGGTAGATGAGAAAACAGACTGGGAAAACTGCTTCCTTTTCTCTCAGGTCTCCTAATTCCTGATTCTGTCTTCGAATCGACAACTTGGACTCATTCTTCGGACTCTCTCTCCAGACTCACAGGTCCCCACCAGCTTCAGCAGGGCTCCCAAGCTCCTCAGCCCCTCTCCAGCCAAAACAGGCTGGGCAGAAATACCCCTTCTCTGGCAAACAATCACCCTTCCCCATGAAGGCAGGCAATTCAAAATTTGCGATCTGCCACCCGAGGGCAAACACCCACAGCCTTCCATAGACTATGCACACATGGCACTGCCCCATGCCAATGCAAAATACAAGCGAGCAAACCTAAATACACTTTATATAAACTTGTTTCACATTTGAAACACATTGGTTTGCCCAGCAAGACATCAAAGGCTTCTGTGCATAAATAACTGACAGTGAAAATTTAGTTATTTTCTATAAAATTTTATACTCCCAGATTTAAATAAATTAGAGAAGAAGCCATGTGAATTCAACTATTTTGTTTCTTTGTTTTTTAAGTGAGAGAGAGAGACAGACTCCCACATGTGCCCTAACTGGGATCTACCTGGCAACCCCCATCTGGGGCTCAAATCAACTGAGCTATCCTTAGCGCCTGGTGCTGATGCTCAGACCAATCAAGCCATTGGCTGTGGGAGAGGAAGAGGAAAAGGAGGAGGAGAAGGAAGAGGAGAGAAGCAGATGCTCACTTCTCTTGTGTGCCCTGACCAGGGATTGAATCTAGAATATCCACAGGCCAGGCCAACGCTCTATCTACTGAGCCACCAACCAGTGCCAAGTGTTTTGCTTCACAATCAAGCTATTTTCCTCCTTGTCTCCCTCCCTCCTATCTTTCCATTCTCCTTTTTCTCTATCTTTTCTCACTGTTAACACTGCTTGAATATTTCCCAATAGTTTTCAGTACTAAACTCTAAAATGATTTTCTTTTTGTGTAGTATCATAAGCACAACCCATTAGCAGCTTCAGATATGAACACAGCCAATTTTCTGAAGTAATCACAAAACATATAATTATCTGTTTAAAGATGACACTCTCTTCTTTCATCTCTATGTGGTTTACTATCCTCACTGGAATTTCAAAAGTGAAGAAAACAGCCTGACTACGCAGTGGCGCAGTAGATAGAGCATTGAACTGGGATGCAGAATACCCAGGTTCGAGACCTTGAAGTCACCAGTTTGAGCGTGGGCCCATCTGGCTTGAGCAAAAGCTCATCAGCTTGGACCCAAGGTCGCTGGCTCCAGCAAGGGGTGGCTCGGTCTGCTGAAGGCCCGCGGTCAAGGCACATGTGAGAAAGCAATCAATGAACTAAGGTGTTGCGATGGCAACGAAAAACTGATGATTGATGCTTCTAACCTCTCTCTGTTCCTGTCTGTCTGTCCCTATCTATCCCTCTCTCTGACTCTCTCTCTCTGTCCCTATTTAAAAAAAAAAAAAAAAGTGAAGAAAACATTAAAATCCTCTTTTAAATGCCTCTTGTAAATAGCTTTTACTTTTTAAATACAAATAAATCATTTTTTTCTTATCTTCACTGTTGTCTCTTCCAATAAAAAGTAGTTCTTGAATTTGTTTAGGTCTAAAAGACAAAAATTACCATAGCGATAATGAGAACTGAAACTCATGTAATGACTAGGAGACGGCAGCCTCCAACAGCCTGAGGGGCTAAAGGAAGCAAAGGCAGTGTGAGTCAAAACACCAAACACATCAGACAGTCTTTGTCTTTCAATTTTCAACCCATTCATCTAAATCACCATTGTCACAGTCACCCACTAATCTGTATACATATTCACAGTCTGAACGAAGAATTGTCACATATGGGTAAACAAAAGAGAAGCAATTCTACTATTTGTATCAGGAAGCTGTACATTACTCTCAATCAGTATAAACCATGGATAACTTTCAAATGTTATTTCTCCAATATATTTGTAAAAAAATCTCATCAGATCAATGTCCACTGATATAAGCTAATGGACTGCCAACTTCTATCATATCATATAGTTCTCATACTGTATTCTAATGCTAACAGGCTGGGAGTAGCCAACCAGGAAGATTTGGATTAGAAAGCTTTCTTCAGTACAGTTTAAAAAAACTTTGGGACAACAAAAAGTAGAAAAACTACCTGCATCATAGGGATACCAGAAGGGAGAGAGAGAGAACAAGGCATCTAAAACTTATTTCAAGAAATAATGAATGAAAAATTTCATAACCTTCTTAAGGAGAATGACAAACAAGTCCAGGAAGTACAAAGAGTCTCAAACAAGACAAACTCAAAAAGACCCACACCAAGACATGGCTTAATTAAAATTGCAAAGGTTAAAGAAAAAGAGAAAAATCTTAAAAATAGCAAGAGGAAGATAATTATCTAGAAGGGAGCTCCTTCTCAACAGAAACATGTCAGGTGAAAAGAAACTGGTCCCAAATATTCAAAGTGATAAAAAGCAAGGACCTACAACCAAGAGTATTTTACCCAACAAGGTTACCATTTAAATTTGAAGGAGAAATAAAGAGCTTTTCAGACAAGAAAAAGACACAGAGTTTGTTACTACCAAACCAAAATTATAGGAAAGAAATGTTAAAGGTCTTCTTTAAGAAGAAGAAGAAGAAACAAACAGAAGGACATAGGTATAAAAAATAAAATGGCAATAAATAAGTACTTATCAAAAATAATCTTAAAAGTAAAGAGGTTAAATGTTTTTTTTTAATAACTTTTCTTTTTATTTATTTATTTTTATTTATTCCTTTTAGAGAGGAGACACAGAGTGAGAGAGAGAGAGAGAGAGAGAGAGAGAGAGAGAGAAAGGGGGGAGGAGCTAGAAGCATCAACTCCCATATGTGCCTTGACCAGGCCAGTGCAGGGTTTTGAACTGGTGACCTCAGTGTTCCCAGGTTGACGCTTTATCCACTGCGCCACCACAGGTCAGGCAAAAGGTTAAATGTTTTAATAAAAAGACATAACGTAGCTGGACAAGAAAACAAGACCCATATATAAGCTGTCTAGAAGAGACCTACCTCAGAACAAAAGAATCACACAGACAAAAAAATAAAGGGAGAGAAAAAGGTATTTCATACATATGCAAATGAAAAAACAACTGGGATAGCAATAATTATATCAGACAAAATAGACTTTTAAAAAGAGGCTCTAATAAGAGACAAAGAAAAGCACTACATAATGGTAAAGGGAGCAATTCAGTAAGAGGATATAAATTCTGTATGAAGCAGCCAACATAGGATCACTTAAATATAAAAAAACAAATCATGATCAGCGTAAAGGGAGACATTGACAGTTACACAGTCATAGTAGACTTTACTACCTCATTGCCATTAATGAATAAGTCATCCAAAATGAAAATCAACAGGGACGCATTGACATTATATGACACACTAGATTAGATGGGTTTAATTGACATCTACAAAATATTTTACCCCAAAGCAGCAGAAAACAGAATATCCATTTTTTTTTCAAGTGCACACAAAACATTTTCTAGGAAAGACCATATGCTAGGACACAAAACAAGTCTCAATAAATTTAAGATGTTAAAGACATATCAAGCACCTCCTTTGACCATATGTTATGAGACTGGAAATCAATCACAAGAAGCAACTAAAAAAAAAAAAACAAACTCCAAGACTAAATAACATGTAACTAAACAATCAATGGGTTAACAATAACATAAAAAAAATTAAAAAATATCTTGAAACAAATGAAAATGAGAAAACAATTTAAAATCTATGGGACACAGTGAGAGCAGTCCTAAGAAGAAAATTCGTAGAATTAAAGACCTATATCAAAAAACAAAAAAAACTCAAACAATCCAACATTACACTGAAAGAAACTAAAACAAACAAAGCCTAAGTAAGCAGAAGAAAGGAAATAATAACGATCAGAGCAGAAAGACAAAATAGACAACATGGAGTCTAAAAAAGTTACAAAAATCAATGGAATCAAGGAATGGTTTTTTGAAACGATAAACAAACAAGATTGACAAATGTTTAACCAGACTCATCAAGAAATAAAAAGAGAGGATCCAAATAAATAAAATCAAAAACGAAAGAAGAAAAGTAACAAATGACATGAAAGAAATGTAAAGAATTATAAGAAAATTTTAACAAAAAGTTATATACTAACAAATTATACAATCTGGAAAAAAAATGGATACATTTCTAAAAACATACAATTTTCCAAAACTGATCTGACAAGAAACAGAAAATCTGAACAAACTCAATACATCTAATGAAACTGAAGCAGTAATCAAAAAAACTCCCACCAAACAAGAGTCCTGTACCAGATGGCTTCATCTGTGAATTTTACAAATATATAAAGAAAAACTAACACTTATCTTTCTCAACTATTCCAAAAAATTCAAAAGGAGGGAAGACTTCCAAGTTCATTTTAAAAGGCCATTATTATCCTAATTCCAAAACCAGGTAAAGACACTACAAAGAAAGAAAATTATAGGCCAATACTCCTGATGAATGTAGATGATAATATTCTCAACAAAATATTAGCAAATTAAATCCAGGGTTATACCGAAAGGAATACACATCATGATCAGGTGGGATTTATTCCAGGTTTGCAAGGGAGGTACAATATCTATAAATCAATAAACATGATACATCACATAAAAAAAGAATAAAAATAACACAATCATATCAATAGATGCATAAAAAACATTTGATAAAATCCAACACTCATTTATGATAAAAAAACAACAACACAAAAACCTTTCAGTAAAATGGCAATGGAAGGAACATACCTCAACATAATAATGGCCATATATGACAAACACACAGCCAATATTATACTTAGTGGGCAAAAACTAAAAGCTTTTTTATTTAAGATCAGGAACAAGACAGGAATGTCCGCTTTCACCTCTCTTATTGAACATAGTACTGGAAGTTCTGGCCAAGGCACTCAGAAAAGAAGAAATAAAAAGCATCCAAAATGGAAATGAAGAAATAAAATTGTCATTATTTGCAGATGAAATGATACTGTGCACAAAGAATCCTAAAGAGTTCACCAAAATCTACTAGAACTGATAAGTAAATTTAGTGAAGCAGAAGCATACAAAATAAATATCCAGAAATCAGTTGCATTTCAATACATCAATAATGCATTATCAGAAAGGAAAACTAAAAAAAAAATTCATGCACAATTTCAAAAAAACCCTAAGAATAAATTTAACTAAGGAGGTAAAAGACCTGTACTCAGAAAATTATAAGACATTGAAGAAAGAAATTAAAGAAAATACAAATAAATGGAAGTATATATGGTGATCATGGGTATAAAGAAGTAACATTATTAAAATGTCCATATTACACATACAATCTATAGATTCAACACAATTTTTATCAAAATACCAAATAACCACAATAATCTTAGGAAAAAACAAAGTTGGAGGAATTATGCTACCTAATAACAACATATATTACAAGGCCACAGTAATCAAAACAGCTGTCATAAAAACAAATATAAATAAATCAATGGAACAAAGTAGAGATTCCACAAATGAACCCATAAATATTCCAGATATATTAATCATATCAGTAGATGCATAAAAAACATTTGATAAAATTCAACACCCATTTATGATAAAAACAACAACAACAACAACAAACTTTCAGTAAATTGGGAATTGACAAACATGACCAGGTAGTGACGCAGTGGATAGAGTGTCGAACTGGGATGCAGAGCACCCAGGTTCAAAACCCCAAGGTCACCAGCTTGAGTGAGGGCTCATCTACTTGAGCACAGGCTTACCAGCTTAAGCGCAGGGTTGCTGGCCTGAATGTGGGATCATAGACATGACCTCATAGTTGTTGGCTTGTCCAAAGATCACTGGCTTGAGCAAGGGGTCACTGGCTCAGTTAGAAACCTTTTCCCCAGTCAAGGCACATATGAGAAAGCAATCAATGAACAACTGAGTTGTAGCAATGAAGAATTGATGCTTCTCATCTCCCTCTCTTCCCTCTCTCTGTCCCTCTCTCTGCCTCTCTGTCTGTGAAAAAAAAAAAAAAAGAAAAGAAAAAGCAATTGAGAAATTAATATTTGAGAAAGGAAGCAAGAACAATAATGTAAAGACAATCTATTCAATAAATGATGTTGGAAAAATTAGACAGATATATGCAAAAAAAGTGAAACTAAACCACCTTCTCAAATCATACAGAGGAATAAGAGTCTATTCAATAAATGTCAATAACCATCAGAGAAATGCAAATTAAAACCACAATGAGATATTACCTCACACATGTCAGTGGCTATCATCAATAAATAAATAAACAACATGTGTTGGCAATGGTGTGGAAAAGAGATAACCCTCATGCATTGTTGGTGAGAATGCAGATGGGTACAGCCAATATGGAAAGCAGTATGGAGTTACTTCAACAAATTAAAAATGAACTTGCCTTATGACCGAGCAATTCCACTTTTGGATATATATCTGAAGTGCCCCAAAGCACTAATATAAAAGAATATAAGCAACCCTATGTTCATTGCAGCACTATTTATAATATGCATGATTTGGAATCAGCCCAGGTGTCCATCAGTGGATGAATAAGTGAATAAAAAAGCTGTGGTACATTTAGACAATAGAGTCCTTAACTATAAAAAGAATGGAATTTTACACTTTGTGACAGCATGTATGGACCTGAAGAATATTATGTTAAGTGAAATAATCCAGATAAATACCATGTGATTTTTCCTTATTTATGGAATCTAATAAACAAAATAAATAAGCAAAATATAAAGAGACTAATATGTACATTGAACAGGTTGACAGCTGTCAAAGGGGAGGACAATTGAGGGGCTGGGTGAAAAAAATAAAATGATTACGAAAAAGAAAACAAAACATAAAACTCATAGACACAGACAACAGTATGGTGACTACCAGAGGAAGAGGGGGTGGGGAGAGGTAGAAGAGGGTAAAGGAAGGATAAATGGTGACGAAAGTAGACTTGATTTGGGATGGTGAACACACAATGCAATATACAGATGATGTATTATAGAATTGTACACTTGAACCCTATGTAATTTTATTAACCAATGACACCCCAATAAGTTCAACAAAACTTGAAAAAACAATCTTTCCTCAGGATAACTAAACAACAACAAAAAACAAATAATTGGTCTGTATCAGTTTTGTCATGGAGAACAATTAATTGCAACACCTTCTATCAGTCATGCCGAAATATTCCCATTATTACTTGCTTCCATCATATAGTTGCTCACTTATTTCAGTTGTCAATTTTTTCTTCTCTAAATAGATTTTAAATTTTGTAACAATCAAATATTGGGGCTTGTTCTGTATTTCTTCTGTATGTGCAATACTACCGCCTTTGCCCTGTTCTAGTCATCGACAAGGATGATTATCATCATCAACTCTACTATTCACACTCGTCCTTGCTACCTATGCATAAGGAGTGATACACTTCATCAAAAATAGACAGATGATTACTCCTTGGGCATTGTTTAGTGGACCAATTATGAGAATTGTACTCCTGATATTTTAGTGCACTATTGTCATATTTTTAGCTTGAGAACTTAAAATCAAAATGCTATTCTCCAGAACAACCTAGTATATGTATGTGTGTACAGTTACCTACACATAGCCCCATGCACACAGGAGATAATGAAGTCTTCATATAAGTCAATTCAATTTAAAATTGTATTAAACCTTCAGCGTGTAAAAGATATTGTGTTAGGTGCTGCAGATCATAAAGAATTGAACAAGACCTGGTTCTGACCTGCAAAAAAATCAGTTTGGTGAAGAAGACAGACAGGGACATAAATAATAGTAAGATGAGACAGTCTGTAATAAATACAACCCTGGAAAAATAAATAAAACATTGTGTCAATTACATACATAATTACAAAGGTATTGAATCACTCATTCTACAAATTAAGCTATATAAAAAGAAGCTTCAATTAGTCCATCTCTCTTTCCACACATAGAATTTAGTATAAAATACTTCATATTAATTCACCTTTATTCCAAAATTATGTCTTGGTAATAGAGTTTTTTAAATGGGTTGTTCTCTTCTGCTAAACTAACAACTCTCTTCAAATGCCTTTTTACTTTGTTGTTTCTTACTCATTTTCCACCCCTCCCTAGTATGCCCTCTCCTTTTATTCTTCTTCAATTTATTGTTCTATTTCTGCCACTATTTTTTACTACTTTCTGTATCTGCAATATTGTCTGAGACACAATGCTTTTTTCCCTTGTATTATTATCCAAATGGTGAGAAATAAGATTTTGTTTTGTTACTGTACAGGGACTAAGCTGGGAGCAGGTCTGCCTCAGACTGGCATGTAATGTGTTGACTTCATGCAGGAAAGATTTCACAACAGAATCCAGGTTATTCTGAGAGTCTGTTTACTAAAGCTGGGGACAGTGCAACAAAGGAAGGGCTTAGGATATAAGAAGCAGCAGGAGAGAGAGCATTGATGAATCTGCTTTGTATCACTGGAAAGTCAGAGAAAAAGAGGGCCTTGGAGACAGGTTCAAGAGTAAGCCTAGGACAAGCTGCCACTGCCCGCTGCTCCCCTGGTTGCAAGTCTTTTGGAGACCCTTAGAACAAAGGAGAAAAATATGGGCATGCTCAAGGGAGTGCATACTGCTGAATCCTTTGTCTCAAAAAAGACTTCAAGACTTTTTTATGTTTATATATTTTTTCTTTAGCTGGTGCGAATATTAGGGGAGGTCTCAGGAGAGGGTCTTAATAGAATATTCCTTTTCTTTCCAAGCATGTCCTTCAAAATATTGATTCATCAGATTGTGTATAAAGAGGGGTCAAGGTTATTTTATGATTAGTTTTATTTTTAAAGAATGTCATCAAAGAGGGACCAAGACTGAGGACAATCTGTTATCTGTAAAACATTTGCTCCTTAGTGTCCTTGGTTAAGGAAGATAAAACCTTGTGACTCATTAGCTAGCTATAAATTGCTCAAATGTTTTGACCTTATTTAATTATTTTATCTCAATTTCCCTTATCCCACTTGTCAAGGACTTGCCCTAGCTTTTTACTATCTGGACTCATTTTGAAGACAAAATAGTGTCAGGAGGACAATAATCTCTCTCAAAATAGCCCCATTTGATTCTGAATCATGCTAGTTCTTAGAGAAGAAATACAAGAGTATCTTTTTTTTCACTGTCTGTTGGGCAGATTAAATATATTATGCTCACTTTGTTGAGGATGGCACTGCCCACATGGAAGTTCGTTGATATTAATGTGTGTTGGGGGACAGGCTGTGGGCAGGCTGGGTTGGTATAGCCTAAGGCTTAGTTTTAAGAGTAAGCTTTTCCCCACACCCTTGACTGATTGGATGATGTGAGGTGGTGCACTCTCATGAGAAATCCTCCCATTATGCCTCAGATAAGTGACTTTGTGTCAGAGAGTTCCATGTTTGTAGATTGGATTAAAGGTTTTGAATCTACACTATAAAGTGGGACAGACCGGGAGCTTGTTCTCTCTTGGTTCCTGAGATTAGTATTAGAGAGGAGAGCAGATTAAGGCCACATGAAGGAGAGGAGAAACAGCCAAGATGGCGAAGTGCTGAGGAAGAAGCCAGTTTGTGCAGAGAGAAGGAGATGGGAAACAGAGGTAAATAAGTCTGGTGAGCTAGAAACCTTTGATGCTAGGAAACTCGGATAAGTCAGTAGCTTTGTGAGCACTGAATGAGTGGGTTTTGGAGCCCAGTGTGTGTTTTTACTTGCCCTTCGGGTGCAAGCTAGTATGAAAGCTGATGCTCACCAGTTCTTGACTCCGTTGTTTCATTACCGACTGTCCGAATCAAATGCGAACCTGCACTGGCCAGGCGGCTGTGATGGTGGCCTTGGCTACTGGCCTTACACAGAGACACAAACTAACTACTTTTTGCCACACAATATTGAGCACATGGTAGGAGATACATACTCACTGACTGATAATTGAACTTCTTTCAGTAGAATAAACATAGTGAGTGTGAGTACCCACTATTTTCGAGTATAGCGTCCTGTATTTGTTTAACACCTATACACATGAAGTGCCTCATTGGAACCCAGTTGTAGGACTGTGAGATGGCCTGCTCCTGGATCACCCCCTTTCACAAATAAAAGAGGATAAAGTCCAGTAACATCCAGTGGTTCTCTGAGTGTCCCTGAGGAACTGGTACAGAAACCCTGAATTTTGAATTCTAAATCCAGTCTTCAATCTAGCAGATAACCGTGGCACTAACATTTAGGACTTAAGAAGGACATGCAGTGGTTTTAAATTCATTAGGTAATTAACTTGATTTTACACTCTAAAATGTTCATGATTTTAAAAAGCAATTAAGAATTCAAACCTAATTTTTATTTTCCTGTTTCCTCCTTCAAAATAATGCTCTGCTGATTTTGATTAGAAGGAAAATATTGTAACAACACTTTGGCTTCTAGTAGTGATGCTTCACCAACCAAGCATGAGATGGAAGTTCAAGGAACATCAGTGGGGAAAAGGGAGCTCTTCTCATTAATAAAAGCAATTAATATGTCCCTAGCTGAGCAACCAGCTAGCTTAGGGTGTTCTTGGTACACTGCAGGCATCTAAGCACCCTCTGTTAACTAGGAAAGCTACTCCTGGCAGGAAACTAAATAGTCATTGATTTTGATTGTACTCTCCATTTTATAACTCCTGACTTATAGCCGATTGTCCTTAAGGGGAGAGTTTACTCTTTAGAGAGAACTTATATTGTGTCCAGCCCTCTGAGACAGCAAAAGTCATCTGCATTTTGGAAAAAAATCAAAGTTAGATATTTAATTTCTATAAATATCAGAGCAAGAAATTACAGCCCAGTTACTTATTTGGAGTGACTCATGCCTGTTGGGGAGTCACAGGTAGAAACAATTGATATCTTCTGTCCCCTTGCTTAAAAAGAAGTCCCAGAATAGCAAGTCCAGCATAAGTAGAGCATGTTTCCAGGTTCAAAGTGAGATTCTGGATGGATTCCCCAATCACTAGGACAAAGGAATCTACACAATTGGAGAAATTCTAGCACTTCCCGGACCTTACATAACTTCCTCATTACTTACCTGAGCAGAATTTGGTCAGCTCTTCCAGATATCAGAGAAAATTGGGTCTTTTTGTTTAATGATAGGTTTATTGTAAATGCATAGGGGAATAAAAAGGCAAAGAAAAATATATCTGCCATGAATCCAGTCCTCATGCAATTGAAACAACACTCATTGCTGTCCACAAGACAGTGGAAGCTCAAGTTAGCCTGCAACAGACTCTAAGTGGCTCGAACCCGGCTGTCCCCTTCCTGCTGCTTGTTTTGTCTCTGCCAATGAATAACTGACCTTTATTTTTCCTTCTCTAACTCTTGAATTAAGCTTCTATTTTCTTTTGTTTTTATGACTACTACCACCTTTGTGGGTCCTCACAGTTGTATGCAGCGGCATTAAAATTTTGTCATATTCTGATGGTCCAGCAGCTCTTTACTGCCTTCCTTCCCGATCACATCAAATCTCCTTCTAAGGAATTCTCAAGGGTGTGACATCTTGGTGAAGGTCTTGCCTTATTTCTCCTGCTGAAATTAAGGGGACCTTATCTTTCCCTTGAATTTGAGAACTCGGGGGGATAAGCCCTGACTTAGAATACCAATATGATTATTTCTTCTAAAACTTCAAAACGTGGGCCAGTGATGCAAGAACTTACAAATGGCTAGAGTGCTTACTCGTCTCAGCCACAGTAGCATGTGCAGCACAGAGTGTTCGTGTGCAGGACTTTGGCTTCTATTTATTTTCCTGACTCTCTGTATTTCCTATGTATTTCCTATATTTTACTTTTCTGTGATCATTAGAAATATCTTTCCAGTAAATTTCATGTGACACCTTACAGTGTGTAATGAGAACTGGGAAATTTTTCTTGTTTTGTTCACTATATTTAGTTCATTAAGCAGTGCCTGGCACAGAGTGGGGGTTCAGGGAGAGAACAGAAAGTCAATTATTGTAGCTTTCGATCAAGTTTCTATGACACAATCAGGAGAAAGAAATCAAACAGTGGTCTTTCTGTGTTGAGACAAGGGTTTGGAACTCAAGATTGCTAAGAAGTTAGAATTTATGGGGTAGAGTATTAAAGAGAAGGAATCTGTAACCAGGAAAGACTATAGATATTTGCAAGGAATGTTCTTGAATCGTTGACCAAAAGCTTATCTGTGCATGCATCACACAGATAACTAATAGATTAAACAACAACCTTCAAAAAGAATAGATTGAACAATTCGTCAAGTTCACACAGATACTTCCCCCTCATCCATAGGGTTTGGGGTAGAATCCTCAGAAAGTTATTGTCTTAGTCATTGCACTCAATTATACCTAGAATAAAGGTTGCTCAGAATACATCTGAACAAAGCTTAAAGGAAAACCTTGAGAAGATTAAACTAATTTGCAAGTAACATTACTGTGTGCCAAAAATGTAATATTATTTAAAGGAATACAACAAAATTCAGCACGCAACAACATAAATTTTACAATGGCTAGCATACAAAAATACAAGGCATGAAAGAAAGGAGGAAAATATAACCTACAATCAGAAGGAAAACAGTAAACAAAGCAAATGGTATAATTAGCA
Source organism: Rhynchonycteris naso (assembly GCA_037038555.1). Classification (NCBI taxonomy): domain Eukaryota; kingdom Metazoa; phylum Chordata; class Mammalia; order Chiroptera; family Emballonuridae; genus Rhynchonycteris; species Rhynchonycteris naso. The sequence continues at coordinate 109,891,658 of CM072998.1, read as the reverse complement.
GACAGTTTTCACATCTACTGTCAATATCCTAAATATGCTTAAAGGTGCAAGAAAAACAAACATAATGATAAGAAAAACTGAAGATTTCAAAAAGCTCAAATGGAACTTCTAGAGATTGAAATTATAATATATAAAATAAAATATGTTCTAGAAACAACTAATAGCTTGTTATACTTCAAACGAAGTTCAGTGAACTTGAAGATAAAGATGAGTAGCAAATCCAAAATAGAGAGAAACAATAAACAGACTTAATGAACTGTGAGGTGAGATACTATCAATCTAATGAATGTATAAGTAGATGAGAAAGAGAGAGAGAGAGAAAGAAATTGAACCAGGAAAACACTTAAAAAGTAAGTAAATAATTGTAAAATTTGCTGAAAACTATAGACTCACAATATAATTTCTTTTTAATTTGGAAATTAAATTTAATAGGGTGACATTGATTAGTAAGTACATACGTTTCAGGTAAACACTTCAATAGCATTTGAATTGTTGACTGTGTTGTGTGCCCATCACTCAACTCCAATCACTTTCTGTCACCACATATTTGTCCCTCTTTATTCCCCTCCCCCTACAAACCACTTCACTTTTATCTATGTCCATGAGTCTGTTTTATATCCACCTATGTGTGAAATAATATAGTTGTTAGCTTTTTCTTATTAACTTATTTCACCCACGGTTCATTCATACTGTAAATTGTAAATGGCAATATGTCATCATTTCCTATGGCTGAGTAGTATTTCATTGTATATATGTACCATATATTCTTTGTTCAATCTTCTATCAAGGGACACTTTAGTTGTTTCCACGTCTTGGCCACTGTGAATAATGATGCAATAAACATGGGGGTACATGTGTCTTTGTGTACCAATATTTTTGAGTTTCTTAGGTAGATACCTTGTAGAGGGATTGCTGGGTAATATGGTAGTTCTATTCTTAATTTTTTGAGGAACCATTATAATTTCTTCCATAATGGTTGTACTACTTTACATTCCCACCAATAGTGAATGAGGGTTCCTTTTTCTCCACAGCCTCTCCAACACTTGTTATTACCTGTCTTGTTGGTAATAGCCAGTCTAACATGTGTGAGGTGGTATCTCATTGTTATTTCAACTTGAAGTTCTCTAGTAGGTAGCAAAGATGAACATTATTTAATATATCTGTTGGTCATTTATATGTCTTCTTGGGAGAAGTATCTGTTCACGTCCTCTCCCCATTTTTAATTGGATTGTTTGCTTGTTTGTTTCTGAGCTTTGTGAGTTCTTTAAATGTTTTTGATATTAACCTCTTATTGGAGTTGTTGTTTGAGAATACCATCTCCCATTTGATTGCCTGCCTTTTTGTTTTGTTGTTGGTTTCTATCACTGAGCAAAAGCTTTTTAGTTTAATGTAGTTCCATTCATTTATTTTTGCCTTTATTTCCCTTGCCTTTGGGGTCAAATTCACAAAATGTTCTCTATGGCCAACAATCATAAGTTTAGTACTTATGCTTTCTGTAATGTAGTTTATTTTTTAGATCTTTGATCCATTTTGAATTATTTTTATGTGCAGGGGGACAAACTATAGTCAAGTTTTACTATTTTTGCAAGTGACTTTCCAATTTTCCAAGCACCATTAATTGAAGAGGCTCTCTTTTCTCTATTGTGTGTTTTGGCTTCTTTGTCAGACTATTTGTCCATAATATGTGGTTTTATTTCTAGGCTCTTGATTCCATTCCATTGGTCTGTATTTCTGTTTTTCTGCCAATACCATGCTGTTTTGATTATTGTGATTTTGTAGTATACTTTGAAGTCAGATAGTGTGATACCTCTGCTTTTAATCTTTTTTCTCAGGATTGCTTTGGTTATTCAGGGTTTTTTATGGTTCCATACAAATTTGATCAATTTTTGTTCTATTTCTTTTTTAAAAAATGACACTGGGCTTTTAATAGAGATTGCCTTAAATTTATATATTATTTTGGGTAATATTGCCATTTTAACTATGTTGATTTTTTCCAATTCATGAACATAAAATATTTTTCCATTTTATTATGTCTTTTTCAATTTCTTTCAAAGTGTTTTACAGATTTCAGAATATAAGTTCTTCACATCCTTTGTTAAATTTATTCCCAGATATTTTTTTCTGTCGCAATTGAAAAAGGAATTGGTTTTATTTTCCAGTACATTTTGTGAAGTTTCATTGTTAGCACATAGGAAAGCAGTAGACTTTTGTATATTGACTTTCAATACTACAACTTTACTGTTTGTTTATTGTTTCTAAGAGTTTTTCAGTGGAGTCTTTGAGGTTTTATATATACAATATTATATATAAATAATATATATATAAATCATTTTCAAAAAGTGATTATTGCTCAAAATAAAGAAAAGCAAAGATACTAAAATATGTCTTCCAATTATGTTTATATTAGAAGAAAATGTTTAAGAAAATCAACAATAAGTGATTTTTTTCTGTCTACTATCAGAAAGGTTAATAATATGTATATTTTATTTATTTTTTTAATTTATTTTATTTTAACTATAGCTGACAGGCAATATTGTACTGGTTTTAGGTATACAATTTAGTGATTAGACATTTACATACCTTATGAAGTGATCAGCCAGGTAAGTCTAGTACCCATCTGACACCATACATAGCAATTATAACATTAGTGACTATATTCCCTATGCTGTACTTCACATCCTCAGACAACCCAGCAATTCCACTTCTGGGTATTTATCTTAAAGAAATCAAAATCACTAATTCAGAAAGGCATATGAACCCCTATGTTCATTGTAGCATTGTTTACAATAGCCAAGACATTGAAACAACATCAATAGATGATTGGTTAGACAAGATATGATATATATCTATAATGGAAACTTATTCAGCCATTAAAAGAGAAGAACAAAATCTTACCAGTCACAACAACATGGATGAATCTAGAGGGTTTATGCTCAGTGAAACAAGTCAGACAGGGAAAGACTTGTTTCACATATGATTCCATTTATGTGTAGAATCCAAAGAACAAAATAAATGAACAAACATAACAGAGAAACAACTCTTAAAGTATTCATGTGTGAACTTACCTGCCCCAGGGCTCAGAGCAGAAGTAGTCATATAAAAATTGCCAGACTTATGTGAGAAAAACTCATTCACTAAGCTTAGAATGTTGATCTAAGGGGCAAAGGACTGCTGAGACACTCTCTGGCGATGGTGCTTGGCAGGCAACATGTTTGCCCTCTCCATCTTCTTTGCTAAAGTCTATGGGTGCAATTGTTTTTAACTCTAAGGATTTTCTTTATTGGTCAGTGCCATCATTATGCTTCTGTCCCTCATGCTCCCGCTGACAACTGTCATCTTTATCTTCTCCCTCTGCCACACTCCAGAGCACCAGTGTCACCCTAAGGGGAGGTTTTACATGCATGTGTTTTTTGGGGTTTTTTTCTGTGGCTGCCACTAAGGTAGTGCCCCTTGATTGTCTGAGTCTTGTGGTTGGGGTGTGGGCTTACCATCCAGGGCTCCCTAGGACTGTGACAACCAGAGAGACAGTTCTTGGCAGGTTATCACACATAGAGCACTGCACAGAAAGTAGTCTGAAACACATCCCCAATATTTCTGTGAAAGAGACTTGTTTGTCCTAAAGCTTCAGCGTAAGGGGCAGGCTTCAAGTTTGGCACACATCCTGGACCCTATGAAGGTGCACTCAGGGAATAGATGCTGCGGGATGCAGCCTTTGCACTCTTCCTCTTCCTCACAACTGATCACCAGTATCTTCCAGAAAGAAATTTATACTCTCATAAAAAAACCCAGTTTTTTATTGCTGCCCAGGAGACACCTCCGGATTGCCTGACTCTGATTGCCAGCAGATTTATGCCTGTGGTCTTTCAGGCTGTATATATTTGCATACTTTAAAATCTGCTGCCTGAGGGTATGGTTTCTAATCTGCCTGAATCTAGGTACTGACTGAGATTCTTCCCTTGGAGACACTGACAGGACTTGGCACACTCTCAACTACTCGGAGCATTAATAATAAAATAGGCTGCTAACAAGCTATCAAAAAGAAAAATTAAGGAAGTAAATACACATATAATTGTATCAAAAACAATAAAATCTTTAGTAATAAATTTAACCAAGGAGGTGAAAAACCTGTACAATGAAAACTATAGGACATTAATAAAAAAAAAAAAACTTAATGAAGACAGAAATAAATAAAAAAGATATTCTGTGGTTGGGATTGGAAGAATTAATATTATTCAAAAGTTTATATTGATTAAAAATATCTACAGATTCAATGCAATACCTATCAAAGTTTCAATGGCATTTTTTCACAGAAATAAAACAAATACTCCTGAAATTCAAATGACCCTAAATTGAAAAAGCAATCTTCAGAACAAAATAGAAAGAACAACGCCAGAGGCATCACACCCTGCTTTCAAACTATAGTATAAAGCTAAAGAAATCAATACAGTATGTTATTAAAATAAAAACAGACACACAGATCAATGGAAGAGAACAGAGAACTCAGAAATATACTTATGCATATATTATAAATTAATATATGACGAGGCCAAATACTGAATGGGGACAAAAAATCCCTTCAATAACTGGTATTGGGAGAACTGGGCAGCCATGTAAAAAAGAGTAAATATGAGCCGGTATCTTAAATTATACCAAAAAAATTAACTCGGGATGAATTAAAGACTTGAATGCAAGACCTGAAACCATAGGACTCCCAAAATAAAACATACATATTAAATTCCTTGATATTGGTCTTTGTGATGATTTCTTGGATTTGACACCAAAAGCTCAAGCAACAAAAGCAAAAATAAACAAGTGGTACTACATCAAGCTAACAGCTTCTGCACAGTAAAAGAAACCATCAGCAAAGTAAAAAGTAATAGTAAATGCAAAAAAATATTTGCATGCCATATTTCTGATAAGGGGTAAATATCTAATATATACAGAAAACTCATACAACTCAAAAGCAAAAACACAAACAATTCAATTAAAAAAGAGCAGAGAATCTGAATAGATATTTTTTCAAAGACATTCAGATGCTGAACAGGTTCATAAAAAGATGTTCAACAACACTAATCATCAGGAAAATACAAATTAAAACCATAATTAGATAGCACCTCACACCTATTATAATGCTTATTATCAAAAAAGACAAGAAATAACAAGTGCTGATGAAAATATAAAGAACATAAAATAGTTGTGGTAAGAATGTAAATTGGTGCAGCCACTAAGAAAAACAATATGGAGGTTCCTCAAAAAATTAAAAATATGCCTGTGGTGGCGCAGTGGATAAAGCGTCGACCTGGGAACACTGAGGTCGCCAGTTCAAAACCCTGCACTGGTCTGGTCAAGGCACATATGGGAGTTGAAGCTTCCAGCTCCTACCCCCTTTCTTTCTTTCTCTCTTTCTCTCTCCTCTCTAAAATGAATAAAATAAAAAGAAATTTAAAAAAAATTAAAAATAAAACTATCATATGATCTAGAAAATTGACTTCTGAATATTTATCTGAAGTAAACAACAACATTAACTTCTAAAAATATATGCACCTCATGTTCACTGCAGCATTATTTACAATATTCAAAACATAGAACCAACCTACGTGCCCACTTATAGGTGAACGGGTGTTGGGCAGATAAAATATATTATGCTCACTTTGTTAAAGATGGCGCTGCCCACGTGGAAGCCTGTTGCCCAGGTGATAATATTAGCTGCCTGGATGAGCGTGATTATGTTAAATGTGTTGGGGGAGGGCTTTTGCACCAAAAGGTTTTAAAAGGAAGAGAGATCACGTTGTTCGGGGGAAGAGTGATTATGTTCTAGGAGGAACCCTTGCTGCAGGAAAGCAGAGAAAGGCCACATGGAGGAGAGGAGAGGTATCCAAGATGGTGGAGTGCTGAGGGAGAAGCCAGTTTGTGCAGAGAGAAGGAGATGGGAAACAGAGGTGAATAAGTCTGGTGAGTTAGAAACCTTTGATTCTAGGAAACTTGGGTAAGTCAGTGGCTTTGGGAACCCTAAGTGGAAAGGGAAATGTTGTCCCACTGTGTGTATTTCTTTCCCGCCAGGTGCAAGCTAGGATTAAAGCTAATGGCCCACCAGTTCTTGGCTCTGTTGCTTTATTACCGTCTGAATCAAATGCGAACCTGCATGGGCCAGGCGGCTATGATGGTAGCCATGGCTACTGGCCATACAATGGGTAAATAAAATGTGTTACATATATTGGAATACCCATAAAATGGAATACTTTTCAGCCATAAAAAAGAAAGAAATCTTGCTATTTGCAAAAACATAGGTGGATCTTGAGGTCATTAAAAGAAATAAGTGAAATAAGTCATATAAAAAAAGACAGATATTATTTGATCTTTTTTATATATGTAATCCAATAAATGAATAAATAAATGTCACAAATACAGGGAAATGATTGATGGTTGCCAGAGGCAGGAAAATGGGTAGTTAAAATGGGTAGAGTCAAAATTTATAAATTTTCGGTTAAAAATAAATAAGTCATGGGAATATAATATACAGTATAGTGACTATAGCTAATAATACTTTATAGCATATTTGAAAGTTACTAAGAAAGTTGACCTTAAAAGTTTTCATCACCAGAAATAAAACTGTAACATATAAAATGATTGATGTTAACTAGATGCATTGTGAGTATGATTTCACAATATATACAAATATTAAATCTTAATATTGCATACCTGAAATTAATGTGACCTTATATGTCAATTATATCTCAATCAAAAAAGAAAACAAGAAGCAAAATAAAAATCTCCAATAAAAAACTTAACTTTAAACTTTAAGGTACTAATAAAAAGAAAAATTAAGCCCAAAGTTAGTAAAAGGAAGAAAATAACAATAATAAGAGCAGAAATAAATTAAATAGAGGTTAAAAAGACAACAGAAAAAAATCAATAAAAATAAGAGTTGGTTCTTTAAAAAAAATTGACAAAACTTTATTTTACTCACCAAACAAAATAAAAAGGAGAGGACTCAAATATACAAAATTAGAATGCAAGAGTTAATATTACCACTGATAACATAAAAATACAGATAATAATAAACTACTTTGAAATATAAATGTTAAATCAATCCAAGATATAAGATAATTTATTGTCAGCAGTCTTGCATTAAAGGAAATTCTTCAAGGTGAAATAAAATGTTACTAGGTAAATATCTGAATTTCTATAAAGTAATAAAAAGCATCTGAAAAAAAAAAGAAGAAAAGGCATCTGAAAAGGTAAATATGCATATAAATATAAAATACGTTTTTTCCATTTTTATCTCTCAAAAAGAGAAATTTTAATCCAAAAATAATAACATTATATATTTGGTGCTTAAAATATATACAACAATAATAGACATAAGAACAATAGCAAAAACCAAAGAAAAATAAACCAAAAGGGTATAATGAAACTATACTGTTAAAAATTCCTAAGTTACACATTATACAGTACAATAGTGTTTAAAGATAGATCACATGAATTAAAAATTAATATTATAAAACCCAGAAAGCCACCAAATAATAAAGTAAATAAGTACAAATTAAAAGTCAATTGTAGAGGTACCATGGAATAATAAAAAATTATTGAATTCAAGAGAAAGACTAAGAAGGAGAAAATAGGATGCCAAGGATAAATGCAACAGCCGCTCTGGAAATCAGTTGTGCAGTTTCTTATACAATGAGTCACACCCCTACTCTATGAACCAGCAAGTTCCCCAAGAGAAATGAAACTTATGTCCACACAGGATATGTACACCAATGTTTATAGCTGTTTTATTTCTTATAGCTCAAAACTGGAAACAAACTAAATGTCCATCAAGCCTTGAATGTATAAATAATTTGTAGTATATCATTTTGCTCAGCAGTAAAAAACGAGAAAAATAACCACAAAAACTATTTCCATGTGGAAATATACACATGAATCTCAAAATCATGATATCGAGTGAGAAAAGCCAAATACATGTGCCATTTCTGTATAATTCTAGTAAAGGATAGTTGTCAGGGGTAAGAGGTGGGGAGAGGCAATGGCATGCAATATGAGTTATTTGCTGATAATTAGAAGATTTAGGATAGGGGCAGCCTAGGTAAGAATGGGTGGCTGCCATCAGGAGTTAAACAGGTTGTAGGAGGAGAGATTCTTGCTTTGTTTTTTTCTCTGTGGGTTGAAAAGATTATAGCTTCCTTTATCAGGCCAGTCTTACTGAACAGCATTGCTCCCTGCTTTAGCTCATTCTGGTGGCAGGCTCCTGGTGGGAGGGACAGGAGCAACAGGAGGGTCTGCAGGACCCATCCTTTTGGTGAGCTGCAAATGAGTAGGGCCCAGTGGTTCCAAACTGCCAGCGATCCTACATGGGAGCAAGTTTGAGGTGAGAGACATGGTTAGAAATGAGGATAGCATTGATTATAGGGGAGCCCTTGGTAGTGAGGAATGGCAGGGGTAAGTGGGGAGATGCTGTCAGCTGGATAGTGGCTCCAAGACTGTGTAGAATGTCTCGACCCAGAAGGGGTTCAGGGCATGATGGCATAACTAAGAAGGAGTGCAAAAATGAGGATTCTGTTCAAACTGCATCTCAGGGGTTGTGTGCAAAGAGGAAAGGAAGGAGTCCCATCCATTCCTATAACTGAGATCTGTGAGGGAATTAGAGGGTGGTGGCAAAACAGAGAAGGTAGCTCCCATGTCCACAAGAAATGAGATGGACTTACCCAATGGTTGCAGCATACCCTGGGTTGTCCAAGTCCAGGCCGTGTCCTAGGAGTCTGAGCAATGCGCCCACCTGGCTGGATTGGCCTCCCATTCGGGCGGCTTGTCCTCCACGTAGAGGTGTTGAAGATGAGCCTGTTGCTCAAAGGGGCAATTGTGCTGCCAGTGACCAGGCTGCTTGCAGTCAGGGACAGGGTTCAGTGGGCAGCCGCAGGCAGGGGCCCAGTCGGGTACAGTGGTCCTTTTTGCCACACTTAAAGCAAGCTGCTGATGAGATTCCTGTTTGCGGTCCAGACTTGAGCCAGGCACTTTCTGTGCCTAGGTTTGGAGAATTACCTTCTGCTGCATGTGAGCCTGGCGAACAACCTTGGCCTGTTCCTACTAGCCGTGACCAATGAAAACTTTAAATGCCATGTTCACAGTTCCCAGGTAGAGGTCTGGGGGTTTGAGAAAAAGAAGAGGAGGGCTCCTAGGGAGCCTGGCACTCAGATCCAGCTGGAAATGCTGGATACAGCGGCAGGATAGGGTCAGAACTTCCTACAAGCAGGTTGGGGTTGGGCATCCTGCAAACCAGTGTAAGAGCCAATGACAGGCTGAGAGTGGCCTGACAGAGGAGGGACTTAAGAACACAATGTAGAAGGGAGGAGCCCTTGGCCAGCAAGGGAATAAATAGAGCAGGGGTTCCCAAACATTTTATACAGGGGGCGAGTTCACTGTCCCTCAGACCATTGGAGGGCTGGACTATAAAAAAAACTATGAACAAATCCCTATGCACACTGCACATATCTTATTTTAAAGTAAAAAAACAATGGGAAAAAATACAATATTTAAAATAAAGAACAAGTAAATTTAAATCAACAAACTGACCAGTATTTCAATGGGAACTATGGGTTCAGATGCATCCTGTGCTTCTCTCACTGACCACCAATGAAAGAGGTGCCCCTTCTGGAAGTGCGGCGGGGCCGGATATATGACCTCAGGGGGCCACATGCTGCCCGCAGGTCATAGTTTGGGGATCCCTGGAATAGAGAGACTGGTATTTGCAAGTAAATGAGAAGCAGGATTTAGCAAAGGGAGAGGGAGGGGGCTCTGTGGAGGAAAGAGACTGGAGCTAAAGAGTTCCGCAGAGAGACCAGAAAGTGGGGTGAGAGAGGGGTACCCTCGGGGGTCAGGCAGGAGAAAGAGAAAGTTGAGAGTCTGCAGAGAAGGAAAAATTACGAGCAGAGGGTTTTCTCTGGCCAAAAAAAGGCCTGCGCAGTAATACAGGAGGCACAGAGAGATTAAGGATGGGCGCGCAAATAATTAGAGGCCCTGATTGTAAAGGAATCTTTAAGCTCCTAGCCACCTCGGCGACAGTTGAATTGGTGAGGGTGTTAAAACAGAAAGTCCCTTCAGGAGGCTACCTGGTCTGATTCTCCAGTGGGTTCTGTGACCTGGCCACAGTGGAGAAAAGGAACAGTTTCCTCTTCTTTAGGGAAGGAGAGATTTCGGATAAGGCAACTCCCAGAGTGTTTTGAGATTCCTGTATCCCATGGCCGCCCTCAGTTCTCAGGGTGATCAGAGATGAGAACTGGTGTCCCAAAACTCAAGATCTGGCAACAGACGGATAAGGAAAGTGGACGTGCTCAGACGTCTCCAGGGCACACACACACTCAGATGAAAAAGGTTTCCCTGACGTAGCTACGGTTTGGGACAGGGAGCCTTGGCAGAAAGAACTGAGGGGAAGGTTTGGAGGCATGGAACTTACCACACTGTGCGCCGAAGTTGGTGGATGGTTGAAGATCCTGGGTCCTGGTTCTTTCTCGGAGGGGACGGGGAAAGGAGCGGTCCCTTGCAGACTTCTAACTCCTTCCCGGGTCCCGGGTTTTGGCACCAAAATGTAAGGTATTTTTCCCCACCGAGAAAGAAGGAACAGGAGGGCCAAGAGCCACAAAGTGTGGAATAACAAACGGCTTTATTAAGTATCGCACATCCCGCCCGATGATGTCCTCCAGCCCCGGGGTTCAGAGGCTAAGCGAGTCGCCCTAATTTGACTGTGTGAAAGGTTTTTAAAGGAGTCCTCTAGGGTGGGCAAGTAGTTATGACGTAGTGAAATCTCACTGGCTGACGGACAGTCAACCTTTTCCCAATGTCCTCTGGGAACTTTCTTTTGGCGCGCTTGGTTGTGTGGGTGGCCCTAGCCAAAGTTCCCGGGCTCTGAGTTCCCCACCTGACCGTCCCCCATTAGCCACCCCACAGATTATTCTGAGTGAATAAAAATATTCTACATCTTGATTGTGGTTATGGTTATATAATGTTGTAAGTTGAATTGTGTTACCATCAAAAGTTATGTTGAAGTCCTAACCCCAGTAACTCATAATGTGAACATTTTTGGGTATAGGGTGGTGTGGATGTAGATGGTTAACCCGTTAAAGATCTCCCCGATTTGTCAGAAAAAAATAACCAAAACACACCCTTGAAGTGAGCATTCCCTAACATAGGGGCAGAGGGTGGGTCCCTGCACAAGGGCTTTGTTAACCACACAACGTACTCTGATCTGCTCACAATCCCACATTTCTTCTAGATTTTCCCAAAGAAGACCTATGTTAATTAACCTGGGAATATGTATACTGGGGAACAAAATAAACCTTAGAACTATGTAAAACTTTGGTCACTGTTTCTGAATAAATACTAATATCCAGACATAAAGTCACTATTTGCTATGTGTTCAAGTGAGATTCTGGGCCAGGTGATAAAGTGACTAAAATCTGCTTCACAAAAACCATAATAGGATTCAAATGCATTCAGGGATTATATTAAATTTAGTGACTTTTTTTGAACACCTGCTACACAACTTTTGATTCTGTTGATACTATTTATTGTTTTTGTCCTAATACATAGGGAACAACAAAAGTTTGTTTTTATTTTAAAAATATTCAAATCAGGGCTATGTCAAATTCTTAATTTTGTACTGAAATTTAATCAATAGAAACCTTGACCTTCTCAGTTTCATGTGCTAATGGGCCTGAAAAGCAGCCAGTTTTTGTACCCTAGATGCTTTGGCAGTAAGTCAAAAGATCAATTTATCAATGAAATATGTGGCAGGCCAACAGCTTGGGACATTTTGGAGTATCTCCTCAAATATATATACATATACATATATAAAAAAAATCAACCTGTGTTCTATTCCAAGAAATTAGGTGGTCTTATTTGCAGTTTGGAAGCAATATACTTTATTTGTATTTGGTGCTCAAACCATTTTCTGGGTGATTCAAAACTCCCTGGTTTTAAGGGTCTGGTTTCAAAGAGTGTTCAGAGCTGGTCTCCACTATAATATTCAACTCTTGTAAGCTGGCAGATTCAATGTTGTCTGATGTGTCTGCACCAGCCTGTGATACTATGCATAACCTGTTAGAGATCCCCAGAGGAAATCACATTAGGGGACCCATACTTTTAGGAAAAATTTCTGCCCTTCCTTTTTCAAATACATAACCTTTAAAGAAGTAGTTCTGAGCTCATTTTGAGGTTTATTCTGTATACATAGCTGAGTCCCATTGGTGTAGATGTTTTAGTGACATTTTAGTACATAAGTGAGGGACTTTCCCATCAGAAATCACAGCAGTGATACTATTGAATTAGCTGGTTCCCCCTGCAGGAGCAGCACATTTCCACTTCCAGGTCTGGCTTTCTTTGGGACTCATTTATGGCCAGGAAGGGTAGAAGCCAGAGTTCCCAGACAGGGGAGCCCTGTGGCATATGACCCAAATGTGCTACTGCCTCAGGAGTTCGCCATTAACCCTTTCTTGATGCCCGGTTCTCCCGTGGCCACCCTAAGTATTCAGGCCTGGAGGGAAGTGTGTCACCGGAACAACTCCTCACAGATTTTCTGGTGGGCCCGAGAATGCTTGCCTGCTCCCCATGGAACCAGTCCTAGGAGTGCCTGCAGGGCCCCTGAGGCCAGTCTCTCCTCATCTTTGTCACCACTCTGACTTACTGTCTGCATGTAACAGAGCCACAGCTCTAGCCCAGGGACATAGGTCACTGCACAAAGGTTCACTCTATGTTCTCTGGCCTAAAAAGAAATGACTGATATTTGAGAGTAAAGTAAATGAGGTGTCTGGGAACGGAGAGAGAGCTTAGACATTGTAAGAAACAGCCTCACGAGGATGTTAATTACTGCTGGTAATTGTGACAACTGTGTTGGGCATTTTGCTCTTTCTCAAAAGTGATGGCACGATGTGTGATGGCAAACAGCAGTGAAGTCTTTTTGCTTTCACTGTGATTCTGGAGCCTCTCACCACCTCTTCTGCTCCCAGCTGCCACTCACCCTCACAACACGCTTTGCAAATTAGACAATTGCTATGTGGGTGTCTAGAATGGGTGCAGGAAGCAAATACTGCTTAGGAAAGGATATATTATTAAACCTACAAAGTAAGCTGTTCTAGGCATGGTGCCTCTCAACCATACAGTGTCCATCTTCAATCTCTCCTGGGATGAATGCAGGCCTCTCCAAACATTAAAAAAGAGGAACTAAACTCCAACAATCCTATCTCAGCATAACAGGAGTGAAATGCTCACAGGCCATTTGTCTGTGTTTATTAACTGTGACCTAGAAAAGAGTAACTATGGCTGTGACTCCTCATACATGTATGTCAGGTTGGGGTATCTTCCCCAAGTTTGTATCTTCTAACTTTACCCTTTCCACTGGTAAACAGGATAAAGCAAATTTGTTAACAAAATGTGAGAAAAAACTCCTCCCATACGCTAACATAAATGACATCAAGTCTTCCCTTAGCAACAACTAGGGCCCAAGTAAACCAATAGAACCCCTCCAGTGCTGTTCAGACACTCAGAACTGGTAAAAGATATTTAAGGAATGCTTCAAAGTCCAAGAACACCGCCAAGAGCAAAGGATGAGGAAGAGTAGAAGAGAAAGATACAGGTCCGTCTGAGTAGGGTGTCTACCTGGACTGTCAGGTCTCTACACACGAAAACAATAACAGCAAAACAAACCACCCACCCACAAAACAATTTCACCCCTTCTTCTATCCTGTGTATGTAACCTCAAGTGTTTCCTTTTATTAAAGGAATGTATTTGCATGATCTTCAAGGTGTTATGGGCATAACTAAAGGGTAGCCTTTGTTAAGCTCATAATTTGTCCATTTCCTATTAGGGAAAATGAACACAATTTTTATCGCAACAAGGCCCTGGAAGAGGGCACTACCCATGTACTCAGTGGTTCTCACGTTGCAGAGAACACAGACAGGCACCATCAGGTCATCTTTCACTATGTGCAGATACAATCTATGGAAATATTATGCATTAAAGGGGAAAGAATCAAACCTCTAATGTTGCCAGTCCTAGCAGCCCAGAGAACTGGAGCATTCCCCAATGTTAGTGAGAACACCGCTGTAGCTCTGGAAGTTAAATGGTCATTCTGGTGACTATAGTGCCAGCTAGCAGTTGTCCTTTCAGAAGAGAGTTTTTGTTGCTTTTACTTTAGGGACATAAGGAGGAGATGGGGTTAATCTTATTTTTCTCTTTTACTGCTTATGATGCTATTGATTTGCTGGAATGAGTGGAATGGAGAAAAGATCAGATTTAGAATATATTCCAGAAGTTAGAGAGCTGTCAAATTAACTTAGCTGAAGACACCGGGAAAGAGGATCTGGTGTGGACATGTTTCTTCCCTGGTCCCCTGTCTGCTCTTGCCTCTTTCCTGATGCTTTTCCACAGAGCTCATAGGCCTTTTTTCTATCTCCTACATGATCGCATAGAGAACCTGTTCCAGACCCCAATATCAAAACCCAGGAACACACTCGTAACACATGACAGGCTTTCTATCTTTTTAACAAGCCATTTTATTTAATTCTTACAAAACCACATGAATTAGATGTAATTATGATTTGCATTTCACAGCAGGAAATGAAACAGAGCAAGATTAAGTAACTTGTCCAGGTGTAGGCTGGAAAGTGGTATAAATAAGATGTGTCTGACATGCAGGTACACTTTAAGCAGTTAGCACCTAATATACTGCTCACAAAAATTAGAGAATATTTTAAAATGAATATAAAGCAACAAAATATCCCCCAATTTTTGTGATCAGTATACACACATACTACCTGTGACGACAGCATCAGTAATTCTGTCTGTGAGCATAATAGCGTTACAGTCCTCTTCTGCCTTCACCTTCAACACACACAATCCAGTAAAGAATGGCCTGCCTGGGTCTCTCTGAACCCTTATTTAATAATTCAATAGGTATTGGTCATCCATCACCTCCTAAACTTTTTAAAACCTATTGAGAAATTTAATAGACATTTTTCATAAAAATACTGAAAAATATAAAGGGGCCATGGTCATAATTGAGAAACTAGGAAAGCACTAAAATAAGTCACAGCATTCCCATGAAATACAATTTTCCCCTCCACATGACCTAATTTTTCACCTTTTGATCGAATATAATAATTTCTCATAAGTCAGGAGGCTGTTTCTTCCTTTGCACCTTAGCATCTACTGACAAGCCAAAGTAAACTCAGTTAAGAGTTTACCATTTTGTTTTTCACATATGCTCAACTAAAAAAAGGAATAAAAATTTTGCTAACATGCTCATGGCATAAACTATAAAACAAAAACTGATGAACCTCATTGGCACTACCACTTTATTAATTTGGGAACCAGAAGTTTGCCTTGCTTTTCAGACATTTGATGGCCCTTATCTTAAAGGTTATTTAAGTTTTAAAATATATTTTAATCATAAATGCTTCTATTTAACTTACTAATATTCAACAAATATTTGTTAAATAAGTATTGGTAGGTAATTTAGCTCTATTGTATATATTATTTAATACAAAAAAAAACTAAATTGAAGGTCCAGCTTTATATCAGATAAACTCTATTTTATTAAAAACTTTATAACACTTTAATTCATTAGCTCTTCCAAAATAATATAATGTACAATAAACATTTTAAGAAAAATATAATATATAATGTATATATATAAAGTATAGATGATATATATCTATATAAATATGTAAAATGATATATATGATATGCATAAAGTACACATAAATAATAAAATAATTTTAGCCTGTGTCTATACTGCTATGAAGCAACCATAGAATGTATTTTTAGTTTTCTTAGTTTAGTGGAAAGGATTTACCATGTCTCAGTAGAGACCTAGAGGTTCAAACATGAGGTCATGTATTTCTGCGTCTTTTACTCAGGCATATTGGGTGTATACTATGGCCCTGGCACTGTGCTAGGCTCGGAGGGTAGAAGTGTGAAGCACATGTGGTCCTTGCACTCAAGTTTCACCCAGCAAGGACATGGTGAGATTTGGACTGAGTTCTCATATCTCTGAGGGAGTGGTCAAGAATCCTGAGTTGAGTTGGCTGCAATAGTTAACTTACAGCTACTGTATTTCCCCATATATAAGACACTACCATGTATAAGACACACCTTAATTTTAGGACCCGAAATTTGAAGGAAAAAAATGTATTCTATAAAGTTATTGAACTCAAGTTTTATTGATCATAAAATTCATACAACTCATCACTGTCAAAACTCTCATCCATTAGCTTGTCCTCATCTGTGTCTGATGACAAATCACTGTCTTCAACAATGAGTGCAAAAATAAATGCAAAAAAGCAGGAAATGCAAGTAAAAAAAAAAACCCTACAACCTCTGCATGAGATGCACCCAGTTTTTAGACTCCAAATTTCAAGGGAAAAGGTACATCTTATACATGGGGAAATGAGGTAATTTCTTCAGGACTTAGTGCTTTATAGTTGTTCCGAGCTCCATTCTTTGCACTGTTGCGGAATGAATTTTGGAGGGATGTCCTTTTAGTCAATCTGTCCAAAAAGCCAGGACTAATTAGGAGCCCGGCCCAGCACCTGAGAAGTAGGAGCATTAATTGAGGGGAAGGAAGATAAAGAGAACTAGGAACTTCTATGTGGTTTCTCTGTTTATACTTAGGAATTATTACAAAATAGGTTATTTTGTTGTTTAATAACAATGCTTAAAATAAAATTTGTCTGGAGACATCTTTATGTATGAGTTTGTCAAACACTTGACCTAAGATCCTAATATATAACTATTCTTTATTCATTTAAACAATTCAGAATTTTCAAGAAAGAATTACCAACTTCACTGAATAGAAAGGAGCCACAATATCTAATATATACCTGTCTTTAACATTATTCAAAATGAAGGCTGAAGTCAGAGTTCTAACCAAAACTAGGTCAGTGGTAACTACACTTTATGCATAGGAGTACCCCTCTTAAAAAGACATCTTCAGCTTTGGAATCAGATACTCGGCTTTTAAAATTGGGCTTTGTAACTCTGCTAGAGTATTTATAGTTCAAATGCCCCATTTTGCAAAGCTTTGCAATAATTAAAAGTAGTTTTTGTAATGCACCTACTGCATAGTACATGCTCAAGAAGTGATATTGTTAATGATTATTGCTAATGATTTTAATATTATATTAAAAGCCACTCAATTTGGAGAATTCTGCAAACTCCCATATGACTCCCATTTTAACCTCCATCATCCTAATGACTTAACTTAACTAACCTAATTCCCTCCAAACAGTGCAAGTATATCTTTCTCTCATATTTAGTAGAGATGAAATTTAGCACACTGATTATTCATCTCTTGACAGGTGAGAACTTTGACTTCAGCTTTCATTTTCAAACCCAAGTCCTTCACATTTTGAATAATGGAAAAAGATATACCTAAATCAGAGCTTTAGGATTGACATTTAAAAAAATATATGAATTGTTCAATTTTAAAAGTCATGTATGCAGGTTTTATTTCTTGTTTTCAGGTCTTACAAAGAATATGGGATGACGGTTCTTATTCTCTAGGAGTATTCTGTTGTGCTATTTCTAGCTTAACTTCATAAGGGATCACATCCCTAATCCCTTGTTTCTACAAAGATGCTTACCTGCCACCTGATCCAGTTTCTCTGCAGAAATAAATAGTAGAAACCATTAGAAATTCATGGGAAAACAGTGCTTTAAATGTGTTCCCCTGTGAATTTAATTTTAGGAATTAATGAGATCTGCTGATACATTTTCCCAGTAAATTAATAAAAGATTATGTAATTCTGTTTTGCTAGATCAGGGATTCTGAGCTTTGACTTAATAAGGCATCTGTCCTCCCCCACACATGCTCACTGGTACTGCAGACCAGCCTCCCAGTGTCCCTTTGGGAACTAACTCCTTAGTGTAACAAGCTGCCTATGTTTGAGTTGGGGGCTGGTGAGGAGGGTGATAGGTTTCTCACTGAGAGAGTGGAAATCAGGCAGCAATGGTCAAATAAGAAAGAGAGGCTTAAAAAGCGCCCTCCCTACACCCTGCTATGAGACAGGTGTGCTAAGAGGGACTGGGAAACCCTATTTCTGTTTGTTGGTGGGTTTCAGAGGAATTAAATCAGTGTGAGGGGATTTTAAGCAGTCTAATTAATAAGAAATATTTTTAAAATAGTAAAAGTATAGGTGAACTGAATTCCCCCCCCTTACCTAATTGCATCTCCTTTTAGTTAAAAGGAGCTGTGGTTTTACTCAGTGAGTGGGAGTCATTTCTCCACAAGGTTCCTAAGGCTCTTCTGCTAACGTGCAGGGTGTTGGTTTATAACTGCTACTTTCCAGGCTGAGAAACAGCAGGAGCCAAGTTCCTCACCAGTGTAATTCAGACCACAGCTCTGAGCACCTGTATAACACCTTTGTTCATGTGTTGAGCTTCTATACCACCTGGCTGTGTTACTTCATTTAATCCTCAGAACAGGGTTCTTATTCTCATCAAGGGTGGAAAATCTGAAGTTCCATTAAGATGAACACTGACCCAAGGTCAGCCATCCAGCATGTAGGGAACCCAGCATTTGACTCCAGTATGTCAACTAAAAAAGAACAACGTGATAAGATCATATTTATTTGGGAATAAACATAGTTTTGTGTTTGTTTTTCTGACTAACCCACACTGTCCACACTCAACTGTAAAATTTGTAAATAAATTAATTCTTGAAGATCATGGTTAAATTAAAATAATAGAAACTCAATACAAGTATTAAAAAGGGAAGGAACATTTTTATAAACCAACTTGTCTGGAAGTGCTGTTACTTTCCAAGGGAAAGGTGTCCTAATTCATATCAGCAGAGAAATAAAGCTTTGCACTACTCTTTCTCCAACTAGTGCAGCTGTTCTGTTGTTTGACAAAGCACTACAGTGAAGCTTAACTATACAAAGGGGGAAAAGACTACTTGGCTAGCAGGCTTTGAGAAAGTTGTATCTGTCTGAATACTGTGTGAATAATTATGTCAAGCTTAGGAAATAAGGGAAGAAAAGAAGAAGAGGAAAGAGGAAAAAGAGACCTGACTAATAACAACCATAGCCCATAGCTCATTCTGTGTAAAGGGCCAAGAAATATTTTTTCAAAGGGGAGACTAATATTCAATTTCAGTTTCTTGCATTTCTACTGTAGCACAAACCACATCTATATCTTAAATCTTTATAAAATATGCTATATATCAAATTTCTTGAATGAGTAATTTTGGGCAGAAATTTAAAAAAAGAGGCTGATTTCCATGTCTGCATTGCATCAAGGAAAAAAGAGAATGTTTAAAAAGCCAGTGTAAATGAATTCCAGTGTCCTGTAGGAGCAGGAGGTCACAGCCAGAAATGACCAGGAGTGGAGAAACTCTCTGGAGAGGCTGCACCTAACTCCCGCAGCCTCATGATGAAAGGGAAAGAATGGTAGAGGTTTGGTCGCCACTTAGTCACCCTATTTGCTTAATCAAACTTATTAAAATCACTTTTGAATACTGTTCATTGAAGTGAGTCATTACATATATTAATAATATACCCAAAGAAGTAAAAATTCCTGTTGGGTGAGTTCTTTTTCAGAAAGTTGTTAAAAGACCTAAAAGAGAGTTGAACCTTCTTTTTATTTTTCACATAGTATTCTTTTATTTTAAAAAATAAAATAGTTCCACCTGACCAGGTGGTGGCACAGTGGATAGAGCATCGGACGGGGACACAGAAGACCCAGGTTTGAAACCCTGAGGTCACCGGCTTGAACACAACCTCATCTTGTTTGAGCAAGTCTCACCAGCTTGAGCCCAAGGTCGCTAGCTTGAACAAGGGGTCACTTGGTCTGCGGTAGCCCCCTGGTCAAGGCACATATGAGAAATCAATCAATGTGCAACTAAGGAGCCACAACAAAAAATTGGTGCTTCTCATCTCTCTCCCTTCCTATCTGTTTGTCCCTCTCTCTATCTCTGTCACAAAAATAATAACAAAAAAATAAATAAAAGTTTTGAACTACATTACATGTAGAAACTACTTAAGTCATTGAGTATATGTCACATATAATGTGTATATTGTAATAAAGCATTCCATGAAATTTGAATTGTATGCTGAGTTAGGTACCAAGCTCTAAGACCTCAGCTGCTCAAACAATTATACTACAACCACCAGAATGACCAAAGTTCTGAGTGTCTATGAGCCCCACAACCTTAAAAGGAACTTGGGAAAAGTAAAGAAAAAGGAGACTAGAATGGCAATTGTCACATCCCTGTATCAGTTTGTTTCCAAATCTACCCAACACACTCAGATCATAAAAAAATGCTTCATTTACAATCCTGTGAGGGTCCACCCCTGCAAAAGCTTCTAAATGTCTAAGGCGAGTATACTCCAGGTGAAAGACAGCCACCTATCTGCCAAGGAAGAGAAAGAACATTGTCATTCCCACTTCTAGGTCATTTCTGATAGGTCATTTCTGTATCAACTGAAACTCAAGGCAGAGTTGCACACACACACACCTCCCTCTCTCTCTCTCTCTCTCTCTCTCTCTCTGACTTTAGCTATTTTATTTTATTTATTTATTTTATAAAATTTCTACCATCACCCTCATCCCCTTTGGCAACAACCAACTTGTTCTCTATATCTAAGAGTTGGCTTATGTTTTATCTTAGTTATTCACTTGTTTGTTTTTTAATTCGTTTCTTTATACTGTACATATAAGTGAAATCATAAATGTTTATTGTTTTCTGTTTGGTTTACTTCACTTAACATAATACCTTCTAGGTCTATCCATGTTGTCACAAATGCCAAGATTTTATTTTTAATTGCCAAGTAATATTCCTTTATATATATGTACTGCAACTTTCTATTCATCTTTGATGGATATTTAGGTTACTTTTATGTCTTGGCTATTGTGAATAATGCTGCAACAAATATAGTGGTGCATATATTTTTTGAATTAGTGTTTTTGTTTTCCTCAGATACTCAGAAGTGAAATTGCTGAGTTGTATGGCAACAATATATATTATAATATATATATATATATGGAATCTCCACACTGTTTTCCATAGTGGCTGCACCAATATATAATCCCCCCAAAAGTGTGTGTGGGTTCCCTTTCTTCTGAACACTTACCAGCACTTTTTTTGTTGTTGTTCATTTATTGATGGTAGCCATTCTGTCAAGTGTGAGGTCATATTTAATTGTAGTTCTAATTTGTATTTCACTGACAATTAATGATATTGAGCATCTTTTCATGTCTGTTGGCCATTTATATGTCTTCTTTGAATAAATGTTTATTCATGTCCTTGCTCAGTTTTTTAATCAAATTATTTTTGTTTTGTTTTTGTGGGGGGTTGATTAGTGTTAAGTTGTATGAGTTTCTTATATATTTTGGGAATTTACATTCTATTGAATGTGTTATTTGGGAATATCTCCTCCCATTCAGTAGGTTGTCTCTTTGTTTTGTAGATGATTTCCTTTGCTGTGCAAAACTTTTTGGTTTGATGTAGCTCCATTTGTTTATTATTTTCTTCTGTTACTCTTGCCAAAGGAAACATATTCAAAAAGATATTGCTAAAAGCAATGTCAGTTTACTGCCTATGTGTTCTTCTAGTAGTTTTATGGTTTCAGATCTTATGTTTAAGTCTTAAATTATGCCTTACTTTTTTTTGCTGACCAGGCAGTGGTGCAGTGGATAGAGCGTTGGACTGGGATGTGGAGGACCCAGGTTCAAATCCCCAAGGTCACTGGCTTGAGTGTGGGCTCATCCTGTTTGTGTACAGGTTCACCAGCTTGAGTGCGGGGTTGATGGCTTGAGAGTGGGCTCATAGACATGACCTCATGGTCGCTGGCTTGAGCCCAAGGTCATTGGCTTGAGCAAGGGGTCACTCACTATGCTGTAGTCCCTTGGTCAAGGCACATATGAGAAAGCAGTCAATAAACAACTAAGGAGTTGCAATGAAGATTGATGCTTCTCATCTCTCTCCTTTCCTGTCTGTCTGTCCCTATCTGTCCTTATCTGTCCCTGTCTCTGACTCTCTCTGTCAAAAAAATTTTTTAACTATTTTTGTACATGATGTAAGAAAGTGGTGCAATTTTCTTTTTTGCATGTATCTGTTCAGTTTTCCAACACCACTTATTGAAGAGACTGTCTTTATCCTACTGTATATCTTTGCCTTCTTTGTTGTATATTTCCTGACCATAAGAATAAGGATTTATTTCTAAGCTTTCTGTCCTATTCCACTGATCTTTATATCTTTGTTTTTATACCATTACTGTACCATTCTAATTATTTCAGCTTTCTGGTATAGTTTGATATCAGGGAGTGTGACATCTCTTGCTTTGTTCTTTCCATAGATTTCTTTGGCTAGTAGGGTTATATTGTGGTTCTGAGAAGAATGCCATTGGTATTGTAATAGGGGATGCATTAAATCTGTACATTAGTTTAGGTAGTAAGGACAGCTTAATAATGTATCACATTGATTGGTTTACCAATGTTGACCCATTCTTGCATCTCAGGGGTGAATCCCATGTGTTCATGATTTATAATCCTTTTAATGTCGTATTGAATCTGGTTTGTTAATATTTTGTTGAGAATTTTTGCATTTATGTTCATCAAGAATATTGGTGGATAATTTTCTTTTTTATGACGTCTTTTTCTGGTGTTGGTATCATGTAATGCTGGCTTCATAAAATTAGTTTACTAGTGTTCCTTACTCTTCAATTTTTAAAAATATTTTAAGCCTGACTGGTCAGTGATGGAGTGGATAGGGTGTTGACCTGAGATGTTGAGGACTTAGGTTTGAAATCCCAAGGTCACCACCTTAAGTTGTCGGGTTGCTGGTTGATGAGCTCAGCATCATTAACATGATCCTGGAATGACTGGATTAAAGCCCAAGGTTGTGGGCTTGAGGCCAAGGTCACTGTCTTGAGCAAGGGATCACTGGCTCAGCTTGAGCCCCCCACAGTCAAGGCATATATGAGAAGTAATCAATGAACAACTAAAAGTGACTTGACTACAAGTTGGTGTTTCTTATCTCTCTTTTCTTCTCTCTCTCTCTCTCTCTCAATAAGAAAAAAAAAAGAAAAATATTTTAAGAGGGATAGGTGCTAATTTTTAGAATATCTGGTACTGGAGTTTTATTTGTTGGGAGTTTTTTTATTACTCTTCAAAATCATTTTAATGGTCAGTCTGTTTAAATTTTGTATTTCTTTCAGGTTCAGTGTTGGAAGGTTATATACTTCTGGAAATTTACCCATTTCTTTTCAATTGTTGAATTTTTGGCACATAAATATTTGTAGTATGCTTTAATGATTATTTGTATTTCTGCACGGTTGGTATCTACGTAATTTTTAAAATATAGAATGCTTCATGAACTTACATGTATGTCATCCTTGCATGGGGCTATGCTAATCTTCCCTGTATCACTCCAAGCCTGGTATACTTGTTGCTGAAACAAGCACAGCTTCTAGACAGTTTCTGATTTCTTCTTTGATTTCATATTTGATCCCTTGATTGTTTAGTAGCATGTTGTTTAGTCTATATGTACTTGTGTTCTTTCCAGTTTTCTTCTTGTACTTGATTTCTAGTTTCAAGCCATTGTGGTTGGAAAAGATGTTTCATATCATTTCAGTCTTTTTAAAATTATTGAGGCTTGTTTTGTGGTCAAATATGTGACCTATCCTGGATATTCCAAATGGACTTGTAAAAAATGTATCTTGAAGTTTCTGGATGAAATGTTCTATGTACATCTAGTCGATCTTGTGTAATGTGACATTTAAGGCCATTATTTTCTTATTAATTTTCTGTCTAGATGATCTATTATAGATGTGAGTGGGTATTAAAATATGCAACTAATATTGGTATACTGTGGAGTTCTTGCTTTATGTTCTTTAATAATTGATTTTTACATTTAGGTGTTTCTATGTTGAATCTATAGATATTTATGATTCTTATACCCTTTTCTTGAATTGACCTCTTTAAATATGCAAAATTTTTCTTTACCTTTTTTACTATTTTTGTTTCAAAATAAATTTATTTTTTATTTAGAAAATTAAATTTAACAGGGTGACATTGATCAATAAGAGTACATAGGCTTCAGGTAAACAACTCTCTAGCATTTGAACTGTTGATTATGTTGTGTACCCATCATTCAAAGTCAAATCATTTTCCATCACTGTATATTTGTGCCTCTTAAATCCCCTCCCTAAACCCCTCTCTACTTCACTTTTATCTATGTCCATCAGTCTCAGTTTTATATCCCACCTATGTGTGAAATCATATAATTCTTAGCTTTTTCTGATTTACATATTTTACTCAATATAATGTTCTTAAGGTCCATCCATGTTGTCATTTCATACTTAGCTGTAACAGTTCTGTTCAACCAGGTTTCAGATAACTATCCAGGTGAATACTTCAATAATTTAGTAATTTTGGTGTGGTTATAGGGGGGGGCAGTGAATACAACATCTACCTACTCTGCCAATTTAACTGGTGCTCCTATTCTTATTTTTGCAAACTATTTTTATTTTTACTCTTCTGTTTGTTTGATTTTTAGTAATCTATCTTATAGGTCACAGATCTATTTTTCTATTTTACACAATCTGTTGTTGATTTTTTCTAAGCTTTTTTTGTGACAGAGAGACAGGTAGAGACAGAGAGACAAGAAGAGAGAGAGATGAGAAGCATCAATTCTCTATTGCAGCTCCTTAGTTATTCATTGATTGCTTTCTGATATGTGCCTTGACCAGGGGGCTACTGCAGACTGAGTGATCCTTTGCTCAAGCCAGCGACCTTGGGCTCAAGCTGGTGAGCCTTGCTCAAACCAGATGAGTTTGTGCTCAAGCCAGTTACCTCAGGGTTTCAAACCTGGGTCCTCTGCATCCCTGTCTGACATTCTATCCACTGTGCCACTGCCTGGTCAGGCTTCTAAAGATTTTTTAAAATTTCATTTATTGTATTCTACAAGTCCACTTGGATCTTTTCTATACTTGTTCTCTGTTAAAATTCTTTGTGAGTTCCTTTATTTCACTTTCAAATTTGGTGAGCATCCTTATGTCCATTTCTTTGAATTCTTTACCAGGCAAAGTACTTACCTCCATTTTCTCAGGGATATTTCTTTCTGGGGATTTTTCTTTTTTCTTTATTTGAGAGATATTTTTCCATCTTTTCATTTTGTTTGACTTTCTGTGTTTGTTTCTATAAATTAGACAAAATATGTCTTCCAGTTTTAAGTAAAAATAAATGGCCTTATATAGAAGCAGTTTTTGTGTAGACTGTGTGTGTTGGGTGGTTCAGGCAGACCAGTAAGAGCTGAGTGGATGCC
The DNA here is from genome assembly GCA_037038555.1 of Rhynchonycteris naso. Taxonomy (NCBI): domain Eukaryota; kingdom Metazoa; phylum Chordata; class Mammalia; order Chiroptera; family Emballonuridae; genus Rhynchonycteris; species Rhynchonycteris naso. The sequence goes on along the minus strand of CM072998.1, from coordinate 109,866,342 downwards.
TATAGTATCTGTAACACTGGTTTACTGAGGCAGAATATCTCCAGGCAAAGAGACCAGGTGTGTGTAGTAATAAATGCATTATCAATCTTGCTTGCTTTCTTTGGTCAGGGCTTGGGTAATATGTCTGGATAAGCACTATAGTGACCTTGCAAGTAGACCAGAGCACTTGGGTAGAGCCCTTAACCATCCTAAGGAGGTGAAAGGAAATGTAAAAATGGCTCTCATTCCTATCCTGGAGAATTCCCACAGTCCTCAAAGAACTCTTGTGTCTCCCCATACTTCTCTATAGTTTCTCTCATTTGTTGTGCAAAAAGTAGTCATATAAAGAAGTGACCTCAGTGTAGCTTTTATTTACCAGGTAGTTTTGAAAAGCTGGTTGGAGCTAGGCAGGTGCTTATAGTGCCTAGGGCACTAGCTTGTCTGACCAGAGGGATTCCTAACAGGCAGGCCAGGTGTGTGGAGATGCCCTGTTGTTCATACTTGTTCCCTCTGTTTGAAGGCAAAATATCCCAGTTAATACAGCTGTGAATACACTGTGATGATCTTGCAGGTAGGCCAAAGTACCCAAACAAAGCTGCTATATGCCCTATCACAGTGGAGGGAAGCATAAACAGTGTTAGTCATCAGTTCCTCTGGCCCAGACAGTTTCTGCAGTTCTCTGAGGATCCTGGGGCTTCCCAGCCTTCTCCATTTGGTCTCTTTGTTTCTTTGTTGTTCATTCAACCCTGAATTGTCTTGTAAAAATAACTGTTCTCTATATGAAGAGATATTTGAGTTTGCTCATGGAGGGTGGTGAGTTAAGCATATGTATATCCCACCATCATCTTTGACCTCAGAGTGGCACCTTGATGGTAGTAAGCTCCAGGGGTTCTGCCTTCCTAGAGCCCTCTACTGTGGAAAGGACATGAATCTCCAACAGGGTTTTGGCATAGGTTAGACATCTCTGTTAACCCAGCCTACTGTGTAGTGGTTCAGATGCTTTAAAACTGTTAGCCCTTTGAAAGCAGAGGCTCTTAATTTTTACCCATATTTATGTCTCCAGAACCTCTTTTAGTGGCTGGCATAAAATAACTCTCAGTGATCTTTAAAATAATAATAGACTTAAGGTAGTTTATTAGGTGGCATTAAGTGTTTTGTGTAGAATATTTCATTTAATTCACAAAAATGCTGTGAAGTAGACTGCCTGAATTCTATTTTACAGGTAGTGAAGACCCTAAAGAAATTAAGAAAAATTTCCCAAGGTCATGTAACTTAAACAGTGAAGTCAGAATGGAAAGTCAGACACTCCACTTTTCTCTAATTGCTAAACTTAATTGACTAGTATAGACATGACATAAATCAATAGACAAACTAGGATAAATTCATATTCCTGGCACCTCCTACTTTTGTAAAATATGTTTTTCCCCTTTTTTCCATTGCTCTTTACCAATTTATTACATATAACTTTCCTTTCCCAAGTTTATCTGACCTTGAGTATTTATCAAATGCAATAATGTTCAGTCCATTGCATTCTTTTTTATGTTGCATGTTTGATATTGTGACTTGCAACTTGGTTCTTAAAATGCTAGGCACAGGCAACTATAATGAAGTTCTAGTAAAATTAAAGCAGAGATCAAAGCTGGAAATTGCTTACATTTGTTTGGATTTCACCCGGTGAACAATAGCTCTTTATGACATTTGAAACATGAAGCTTTATGATCGTTATATAATTCTAGATTTACCAAAGCACTTTGTCTTATTCAAATTCCAACAAGGTAAAAGAGAAAATTTGTGCATTCTTGGTTATCTTGAAAGTGATGTGCTTGAATTATTCATGACTTTTAAAACTTTTCAGTACAAATTGACTGGATTCCATAATTTTATAAAGTTTGGAAGTTGGTATTGTATGTTACTGTTTAAATGGCAGTGTAAAATAAATGACTAGATATTTTTACCTGCAAATATTTCTTTCCACATCATAGTGGGAGATATTTGATTAAATTAATTTCTCGAGTGTGCTTGCATACTCCTCCAACATAATAAAAATAAACAGCCTAAATTAAGCACATTGCTATTTGAAATAGTTTATTCTTTGAATTATTTCAGTAGAACTAAAATAAAGAGAAAAAATATGTTGATCACTCAACGTATAAATTGCCTATAGTTATTCCATGCAGTGTGGAATAGGAATAAATGAACAGAAGGCAGAGGTAATGGAAGCCCTCTCAGAATAAGATATCCAACTGGAATACTTAGCCTCTCAGCATTTAATCAAGGCTAACTATCATTAAAGGTACCTAAAAGACATGTTTTAGTGTCGTTAATAATCTAATGCTAATTCAAATGTGCACACCCTTTTACCTAAAGTACAGATCACTGAAACTTTAGGCAAAGAACAGAGTACATATGTGGTTTGTGGTGCTCTGTGTATCTGAAATTTTAAGACATAAAGATTAAAATCTGTGTCAAGAGCTTTATATATATGGTTAACAGGGCAAGACAACATGAAGCAATTGCCCACTGCTTTTTCCTAGAGCAGTGTTTTTCACTGTTCTACAGAACCTTGATTTATAACTCATCCTTATACCACGAAGAGGTACCTAAAAAATCTGAGGTCTCCTTGGCAATTAAGGATGGTTATGAGAGAGGCTGAGTGAGCAGAACCATGGCCCCAACTAGCTATTACTGGAACAATTCTATTTTATTTGTTTTTGGGTGTTATTCAACTAATGATTTAATTTAAAAAGCATTCTGATTATTAGACAATGTTAGAATAGTGTGGCTAGCTCTCTTTTGTAAGCTTTCAAGTCTCAGCTTTAAGGTCACCTCTTCAGAGAGGCTTTTTCTGACCTTCTACCCCACCCCCACCCCTACCCCCACAATGTTTTCTCATTTAGAACCCTCTTTATTTCCTTCCTATCCCTTATTGTAAGTCGATTTATTTTGGGCTGTTTGTTTTTAAACTTTTAATGTTCTGCCCCTTGCATAGAATGTAAACTCTGCTAGGGCAGGTTTCTGATCTTCCTTAAGATTAACTTAGTCCCTGTATCTTTCATAGTGCCTGACATATAGTGTGTGCTCAATAAATATGCCATAATGATCTGAATGAAAACCCAAATGCATGAATAAAAGTAGTAATAATTGTGTCACCCATTTAGGCATGCTATATTAAGTCTGGAGAATCACCAAAAGGAATTCTTCTCACCCAATGACTTACTTGTATACAGGGATCTGGGAAAATCCTGGGTAAGAAGCAGTGTTTACAGAAAACAAAGTTAAGGTATTAAGGTTCGATTTAAATTTTGCACCAGTTTGCTATTCAGCCTCCAGGTCTAGTTTCCATAAGATGTTAGAATAAGGACACACACACATGCCACTTGAAACTCATAATTTTAAACATAATCAAACCAACATATTTTACTCAGATTCTCAGTACAGCCTGTGATGAAATTGTTATAATGCATGGTGAAATAAGGATAATAAACACTAGAGACTGAGAAACCATATTTTTTTTAGAAACCAAAGAATTTAGCTATGCTGCTGAAGAAATAGCAACTGTGGTCTTAACATCTATGACAAGTAATGGTGAGATGAAATAAGAGTCCACCTCCCCAAGCTCAGCATACCTTTCTTTTCGCTGCCTATGAGCCACAAGGACATTGGCCTAAGAGAAGAAAGGTACTCCTAAAGTTCTCTGGGTGATTTTGGTTCTGCAAGGAAGGAAGCTTATGATCCTTATCTAAGAGGCACTGAGTATGGTCTTGAAAAGCAGGGGTTAGCAGACTCTCAGTAACAGATTTATAAATTAAGCAAGTATCTGCTTAAGAGACCACTCTACCAATTCAGGTTTGGCTTCTTTCAATATTTTTTTCATAGTCATTTTTAAATTTTTTTTAGAAAAAGATTCTGTTTTAATTTTTTTTTCTTAAAAGTGTATGACTGTGCCCTTTTTTCCTGCAAGAATGTAACTCCATAGATATTATCTTCTTCAACTCACTTGTTAGGTCTTTGAACATTTTCAAATTTATCACATCAACAAGAATAAGTGGAAACTAACCTTGAAGTTTGATTAATTTCCAAACTAACCATGAAAGATTTTACAAAGCAAGGGCCTGAATTAACCTCTGGGCAACCCAGTGGTACTTCTAAAATCCCATCAGTGAATGAAGGTTATGGATAACTGATCATCTATAATGTTAATTATTTCCAGTGAATGGTGTCCAGGCTCAGAGTTTACATTCTCATAAAGTAATTAATTGGAGTGTGTGAGAGGAGGAGGTTAATTACATTTTGTAAAGGCCAAAAAAGCTTTCATTTCTCTGCAGTAGGAAGCCAACTACGGCATCAAACTGCAAGTACTAAGAGCTAAGACTTAGGTTCCAATTTGTTACAACCAAACCACTACCACCAAGGAACCAAGAGGCTAAGTGTTAACACAACAAAACATTATGAAATATTAAAGAATGGAAGTTAGCATAGAATGTTAAATTAAATTTTTACATAGAATAATGAAACATACATCTAATAATTTCCTGTGTAGTCTTATGAACCTTGCTGGTTTTACTTTTCAAGGTAAAAAATATTATCTTAATACAAAAAAAAGATGTTCACCAAATGACAAATAAGAATAAAAAAAGTGTTAAGATTATAAAACTCAGTCTGAGTTACAGTGACATTGTCTGGAAGCTCTAAAATTCAAACTCCTCCCCATGGTTTCTGGGAATTCCCAGGAGCTCATGTCCTAACAGTCTTTCAGTTTCTAGATCTTATACCCATATATGTTTCCTTGTGTCATCTTGTCAGAAGCTCAGTTCTTTGCCTCTTTTTACAGAAATATTCTCACATTAATTATTTCATGAGTTTGATTGACGTTAACAGATCTCTCTCAAACTGCAGCCACTTTTCCAATTCCCTTTATTTGTCTTAATTTCTTTTCTATGTTTGCTGCTTACTTCAGAATTAAAAAATAAAAAAAAATGCCTCATCAGAAATTTAATAAGCATATTTTGGACAAGTTATATGGATATTTAAATAGAAGTAAATATGCTTTCTCTTAGAGGTTTTCAGATGGTGAAAAATCCTCTCCCCATCATGACAATGATTTCACAAAATACATACAGAATGTTATATGCCTGTTCATACAATTGGCTTGTTATAATTAATTTTTATAAAACTCAAATTAATTTTGTACCCTCAGACATTAGTTAAAAATACTTTTGTTAATTGATGCATTCATCCAATAAACAAAAGAACATGGAAAAAAATTATGATGAGCTCCAAATTGCCCACTCCCTTCTTTTTGTGTGTGTTACTATGACCAGAAATGTATCAGGGTATCTGTCCATTTTCCAGTACTTACCAGCACTAGAATATAATTGAAAACATTTTGAAAATCTTGCAGGTGAAAATTGTAGCTTATAATGATTTTAATTGGCATCCTTTGAGTTCTAGTGTGACTGAGCCCTTTAATATATGATAATCAGTTAGTTGGGTTTCTGCCTTTGAGGTGTTCACATTTTTCTTGTAGATTATAGCAATTCTTAACCTATAAATAGCACTTAGCTGTCTTATATTGAAAACATATATTCTCAGTTTATTTTTCAAATTTTGATTTCATTTATTTTGAGCTGCTTCTTATAGTGATAAGTAAAAGAAGACCTTTTTAATTCCCAAACTATCATATTTAGCTATATTTACCCCAGTAATTTTATTTTTATGTATAAACTTTTGATCATTATGAAATTATCTTTAGAAGTTTATTTGAAATAAATATCTAACTTTGTTTTTTTTGGTTTACTTTAATAAGATTTGTTGAATAATCTATCTTATCTCATTTCTTATCTCCTGATATTATCATAACACTTTGTTATGCATTTCTTATCTCCTGATATTATCATAACACTTTGTTGACACATGTATCTATCTTTTCTCCAGTGCTATTTTTATATTTAGTTCATTTCAATTAATGCTATTGTCATCAAAGTAACAGAAATACATGGTTAAGAAATTAAATAACACTAAGTGACTCTTCTTTAAATAAACTTTGGTTAATTTAAAGCCAATATATCCAGATGCTATCCCCTAACTCTACTACTTCCTAGATACAATCACCAAATATTTCCAAATCACTCCTCAGTCCTGAAGACTTTAGCACCTTGAGTGTTGTCTTTCTTGCTGTTACTTTACCTCTACCTCTCCACATTCTTGATGATTTCAGTACCTAAATGAAGAATCCATTTATGCTTTGGACACTCAACTTATTACTCTCCTTATTTTGTGTTCCGTTCTAAATCAGCCAGCCTTTTCATAGTTATAAGTTAGACTCTGTCATTATAAATAATGGTAACACCTACAAAATATGATTTTCAGAATCACCTATTTTCTCACCATCACCTCCTATCATGTTAATCAATAGGAAAGTGATCAAAATTAAAAGAAAAAAATATACATTATATCCCTATCACTGAATATACTACAAATAGTAAAAAAGATTAAGATAGATCTATCTACACTGAAATGAAAAACTCTCCAAGGCATATTATTGATAAAAATGTCAAATAATCATAAAATATATACAGCATTAAATTATTTATTAAAAAAGAAATAACATAAAACATCTATCTGTCTATCTATCTTTATTCCTTAGTACAGAAAATGGTCTGGAAGGATTCACAAGAAGAGGGTGACTGTGTGATTGATGTTCATGAGTAATACCAACTTCTATAACACATGATTTTTTTTGAAATCACCAGATTATATATATATTTGTGTCTTATTTCTGTAATTAAAAATTAAATTAAAATGAATATTTAATTTATATCCTGTTTCCACCTCAAAATCATAATCGGATATTGAAAAGAAGAACAGATACTATTATAGCACTAGGTGACTCCACTCAAGAATGTGTTATTTCTCCCAGTTTATTTATGGGTGTCTTTGTGCCCTTCAGTAAACCATATACTTTCAGTAAAAATCCTGCATACTCTCATTAAATTTATCCTTGTATCTCACATCTGTATTATCATTGTTACTCACATCTCTATTATTATTGTTAAGGGGCTCTTTTCTCCATAGTATTTTCTAACAGGTTGCTTATTAAAAGAAATCTATTAATATTTAATTAGAGCTCTTTTAAGTTCTATTTATAGTTGAATCTCTTTGTCCAAGAAGATAATTACATTATCTCCTGATTCTCTACCATAATTTAACATTGTATGGCTCAGTTTTTTCTAATCTTTAAAGATGAATAATCAAAGTGCCCACTGGACAGGAGCACTTTGTAAACTAACACTACACTAAACACTATGTAAGTGTTACCTGCGGTGGTTAGTAATGTTACTATTATATTTTCTGGTGTGATTCAACATCCTGCACATTTCTCAGTCTTCTTTTTTAGAATCAAATGTGCCAATTTTTTTTTCATTTTTTCTCCAGCTCATTTTGTTTTAACTAAAAGTTGTTAGGATGCCTTGGTAAAATTCCTTTCACTATGCCCAAGTAGTCACTTCCCTTGCAAGCATGAAATTTCCAGTTTATTGATCCTTTTCTCACTTCTGTCTTTCTTGTAGCACACCTGAAATAAATTGTTCAGTGTCTCTGAGCATGAGTGATACTCTTTCATTGTTTTCACGGTCCACTTTCACTTCTATTCTATTCCTTTATTTTGGATATTTCAGCTGGCATTTGTAATTGCAAGGTAGTTAAGTCACAGGATCAGATTCTCATCCTGAACCATAAATGATCTCTCCTTTTTTCTAATGCCCTAACTATTGTCTTTGATCTATTCAAGGACACCTCCATCCTAATTATTTATCTCTCCTATACTTCAGCATTTGCCTTTGGATATTCTCTCCCTCATCGTCTTCCCTTCATGTAAAATAAGTGAAAATGCTTAAATATTTTCAAATATTTTTATTAGGAAAGGGTTATATGAAAATACTGTCAGAAGCATGCTCAAGGTAAAGATTCTAATTAACACCTAAGTAGAAATCTTTTGCATGTCTAGTTCTATGCCAAGAGTTATCAATCAGTGGTTAAAGCAGGAAATTAGAAAATCAGCCTGAAACCAAATCCTGTCATCTCCTCCAGTTATAATAACTCCTTGTATCAATTTGTGAGTTGTGCTGGCTACAAAAAGTAAGGATTTAATTCATATCTATAAAAGCAAGAGAGCAATTTATATTAATAAAGCAAATTTTTCTCTTAATTTTTCACCGGCATTGCTAATGAATTACTTAGGAGTAATTTTTTGTTTAAATCACCCCAGAATAGAATGAGGCTTATTGCACTAAAGAACTCAATGGCAGAAGTACTTGAAATCTAGAAGAGAATGTCACTGTCACCAGGGAAGAAGTTTCATGTCTTATTCAGTTCCTCAAGAATCACAATCAGAAAGGCAAATCTGTGCAGAGACTAAATCTAAAGTCCCACAAAGCTTTCCTTTCATTGACTATATAAGGAAACCACATGGTTCCACAAATGTCTGTCTCTTGGTTTCCAGGGAATGGAAAGTTTGGATTGTTTTTGGGGTTTAAAATTTCTAAGCACTGAATTTTAACCTGCTTGGAATAGACTTCTAAAAAGGTGTTTGGTCTACAAACACTATATCAAAGCAGAGTGGCATTTTGCTTATAAAGCTTGACAAGGGAAAAGAATCTTTTAAGCATGTTTCCTTTTTCTTCTTCTTCTTCTTCTCCTTCTCCAATTCCTCCATCTTCCCACCCTCAGTCCCCTGCTACTGCTACCATAAATAAAAATATTCTTCTCATTTGCTGATAAATTTCCATGTTTTATTCCATTCGCACCTCTATGTCCACTCTGAGTAAGGGAGGGCATTTTACCAAAAGCTTTTTCTCTATAAATATTTATTATACCCATGTCTCTAGCTGTTTCATTGCAATAATTCTTTGTTTAATTCATGCGCTAACCCTAAATGCTTTGGAACGAGCTTAAGTGGAATCAGGTAGCAGCCAGTCAAAGAATCCAGGTCAAATTGTACCTCTGTTTAGAACTGCCTAGATGATGAAATTGACCTAGAATCTGAACTCCTTTTGTATCCTCTTTTTAGAGACTAACTAGACCGATATTCTGGGATTTGTGAAAATTCTTGAAGGTCTTCTGTGATGGTGAAAAGCCTACAGAAGGTAGGAAGGGGAGTGAATAACTCAAATCCTGCTCTCTCAACTTAGCTCAGGATTAAAGGGAACTACAGGTTTACTGTTCACTGAAGAGAAATAAATGCCCCATTACACAGAAGGGATTAGAGTCCAGAAGAGCATTTATGCCTTTGGAACAATGTTGCTGTTTGCGTGAGCTTGCAGGGCTGAAAAACACTGGCTTCATTAAACAAAGCACAGGCTGAGCACTGGAGTTGCTAAATGAACGCTACCCAGGGCCAATCACTCTTCAGGAATTCTGAGCAGTATTGAAATTAAATTCTTGATCCCGTAAAAGATTTGAGAACTTTTGTCTCAAAATTAATCTGTAAAACTGTTTGTATCATTCAGCAGCAGAGTCTCCTCCTGAATTTTACATTTTCACTCCATGACAGTCTTAGACAAATAATAGAGAAAGAAAGAAAAAGTACAACTTTGGTAAAGACTGCAGTGAGCAACTCATGTTTTTCTCAAAAGGCTGAACTCATGTGGCATTTGGAATATACTATTTCTGCACCACGGGTTTGGTATGTAGGGGGTGCAATCTGAATTTTCACCTGCTGCCTCTATTTCATAAATATTAACATGGATGTTTAGGAAGCCAAGATCATTTTCAAGTTTTCTACCGTTATAAAGTATGTGTATGTGAATGTGTGCTCACACATCACAATTTGAGATAAACAGAAAATTTACAATTTTTTTATTTTCTAGCCCCACAAGCTAAATCACCCTTAGAATATGATTTTAAATTTGACTGCTAAAGTAATCATAAAATGAATGAAACAAAGGAAATTAGAATTGACTCATGGCTAAGGTTCTCAAATATAATTTATTTAATCAATTAAATATATTTTAAGCACATGCATATGAAGGGGCTATGCAAGACATGCAGAGGACAAAGAGGAACATCACGAGGACTCTGTTGTGGTACAGGACATGTGTGCCCTATAAACGGTAATTCCGTGTGCATGCAAGGTAGAGCACGTTAATCAACAATATAAACAGATACTCTCCATGCTAAGCAGATGGTCGTAAATACCATGAGAAAAATGTGAGTAGTGTCTCTTAAAGTTTTGGAGGAGAGAAGGTTATCTCTGTCGGACAAGCGCGACTGATCTTAGAGGGGCCTTTTATCTGGGTTATGAGGGAAGGTGGGTCCTTGGGTGTCTCTGGAAAGAGCATAAAGAGTAGTATTCAGCAGTCTTTTGCCCAACAATCTCAAATCATCTCAGCCATAACTGTAGAACAGATGGAATTAGCTTTTGTTCTTTCTTAGCGTCTCTTTCTCTCCTTTAACTAAATGACTAACTTGATAATTTGGCGAAATAAATCATACTAATGCATTAATGGCTAATAAGGGTGAAATTTTGCTTTTTCCACCTACTTATGTTTTAATTTTGACATGCTTTAATTCTTATAACTCTAAAACAATCATTGTTATATAAATGAGTCTTCAGGTATAATCTGGGCTGGGATCTACCAAGATGTGTTTTTTCTTTTCAGTTTTGCTTTCTAACCCTTTTTCATTTGTAATTTCAGGCAAGGCAGCCTATATAGTCCCATACTTACTAGCATTGCTTCCTCATGACAAAGCCAAGATCTAGACACAAACATTTGGACTATAGTCAGGGCCCAACCACAGGACATCCCTTAAGCTGGGCAAAACAACAAAAGAGATAATTTATTTGAAGAGGGCGAGGAGAAAGAGAATGAAAAAGAGAAAAAGAGAGAGAGGGAGGGAGGGAAGAGAAAGAGTGAGAAGCATCAACTCATAGTTGCTTTACTTTTTTGTTCATTGATTGCTTCTTGTAGGTGCCTTGATCAGAGGGCTCAAGTCAAGCCACTGATACCTTGCTCAAGCCATCAACCTTAACTTAGGCACAAGCCAGTGACCTTTGAGTTCAAGCCAGCAACCTTGGGACCATGTTTTGATTCTGCGCTCCAGCTGGTGAGCCCACACTCAAGATGACAACCTTTGGGTTTTGAATCTGGGACTTCAGCGTTCCAGGTCAACATTCTGTCCATTTCCACTATGTGCCAATTTTAAAAACATGGTCTAATACCAAAAAATTATTATTGTTTGTGTTATAAAAACCTAAAACTAGAGGCCAAAAGAGAATCTGTTAGGACAGAGGAAAGGTCATTCTTCTATGATTCTATGAGGCAAGATCTAAAAAGAGTAAGTGGCTTCATGGCCTTGGGAGTTCTGTTCTTCGTGCAGGAGGAGCTAGCATGCGGGTGATGGAGTAGAACTGGTCAGGTTACAGTGCTCTAGTAGGTTTTGCCATGACTGCCATGGAGTTAGCTGAAGCAAAGTTGGGGTGGGACAATTCTAACTGATGGAGAGAGGGGTAAGACAGAGTTCAGGTACACATGGGAATTGTCCCTATTTATTAAGCAGAATAAAAAATGCCAATTAAAATACAGATACTTTTGCTTTCAAGTTAATTCACATTGTCCTGGCAACCTTAGGGAGAATACTGATTATTTTGTAGATACCCTTTTATATCTTTGTTCATATTATGCCTACTTGAAGGGTGTAGTTGCACAGGTTCCAGATCATAGCTTGCTTATCTCTGTTTTTATTTGTCAACACAAGGAGTTTCAACATAATACCCTCTCTGGCAGACACCCTGGGCTGTCTGTGTAAAGTTGTACTACTTTTTCCCTGACTGAAACCTGATCCTGATTGGACAGCATTGTACTCAGGCCCAGAATCAATGTGATTGGTCTGTTTGTCAGTCATTACCATCTATTTTCTCTTTGCCAGAACCTTGTATAGGGGTATGCATGTGACTTAGACCTGGGCAGGGAGACGTAAAGAAAAATCTTCTGGGGTTTCTGTGAAAAATTTTCCACCTGATAAGAGGAGTAAACAGCATAAGGACAAATTTATTTTTTGGTTTATAATTCTTTGCTGCAGGGGGATGTGATTCTTGAGGACTTGGGAAGCATTTTTTTGAACCAGAGAAGAAATATAGTTAACACATTGATGATCAAAAAGCAGGAAGATGAGATGTCATTATTGAGACAAAAATTCTGGAAACAATTAATTTGTTTCACTTTAATTCACCTTTATTTGGATATTCCCTTACTTGCAACTCAATGCATTCTAATAAACATTTGCACTGAACTCTCAGCTGTGAAGCTGGGGACAGCTGGGGGTTAATGAGGGAGCTTATAAACATGACCCCAGGGTGGCCCCAAAGGTGCAGTAGCATTGGTTTCTGGAAGCAGATCATGGCCTTTGCCATCTTTTCCAGTGCAACGCAACTGCAAATTGTGTTTTCCAAATGACTGGACTGTCCCACGATGGCGTGCTCTGTGTTCAGCCTCTCTGGCATCCACAGCACCAGCACTGCTGTCCCTCCCTCATTCACAGGATGGCTTTCCTCCCATGCCCTTCTTTTGGTCTTCTCCTTTAGTTCCCTTTCTCTTAGCAATGTTCTATGCTGCCCAAACTTTTCTTGTCTTTAATAAACAACGCTTCAACTTTGACTTCAATGATCCTCTGAACCCCAGACTTGAAGTTTCAGTTACCCGTGGCCCATTTCCTCCTGAGTGTTCGGCTCGCAGCACAAACACACACATAGGCTGAAGCACAATAATCACCTTTCTTAAAAAGCCTGCCATCCCCACACTTGCTCTCTTCGTTTGGCCCTTCCTTTTCCCATTCTGAATCCATCCAATCCACTGCTGTCAATCCTACCTCTGAATTTACTAACTCACTTCTTCCTTCCTACCCATCTCCCCTGACTCTAGTGGAGCATGGCCCTAAATCCTACCTTGTGATGCACTCTGTTATAAAATCAAATTAAGACCTTAAGAAATTTTCACCTTTTCACCTGTTAGTCCATCACCTACAGTTGTCATAGTGTGTCTCCTTGCTGAGAAGGCTTCAAAGCAGCCTCACCTTCTGAATAAAGTATTGACACCTCACTGTGCTATTTATTCCAGGTCCCCAGAATGTAACTAACATTATTTTACCTTTATCTATGGCTATTTATCTGTTTATGTCCTGTGCGTCTAGCTAAGCATAACTGATGCCACCATTATCATTACTGTTATCACCAGCAGCTACTGCTACTGCTAGCTCTGATGTTTCATGACTACCACACTACTGCTGTCTCTCTTTTGTTATATTTAAAAAAATTGTATTTTATATTTTATTGAACTTATCAGAGTGACATTGGTTATTACAATTATATAGGTTTCAGGTGTACAATTCTATAGTATCTTCTCTGTATATTACACTGTGTTCACAACCCAAGTCAAGTCTCCTATCACCATTTATCCTGTCTTTACCTTCCTCTACCTCCTCTGTCACCTGCTGTCTGGTTCCCCTTGTGCCCCTCCCCTCCTCCCTATCCCTCCTTCTCCTCCCTCCCCCTCCACCGTAACCACCACTCTCTTGTCCATGTCTCATAGTCTCACTTTTATGTTCCCCCTATGTATGAAATCATGCTGTTCTCAGTTTTTTTTCTGATTTACTTATTTCACTCCGTATAATGTTATCAAGGTCCATCCATTTTGTTGTAAATGATCCGATGTCATCATTTCTTCTGGCTGAGTAGTATTCCATAGTATATATGTACCAAAGCTTTTTAATCCACTCGTCTTCTGACGGACACTTGGGCTGTTTCCAGATCTTCACTATTGTAAACAATGCCGCCACAAACAACAGGGCGCATTTTTTTTTCACTTTTCTTTATTATTAATTTTAATGGGGTGACACCAATAAATCAGGGTACATATGTACAATGAAAACATCTCCAGATCATCTTATAATTCAATTGTGTTGCATACCCGTCACCCAAAGTCAAATTGTCCTCTGTCACCTTCTATCTGGTTTTCCCTGTGCCCCTCCCCTCCTCTCTATCCCACACTCCCCGCCCTCCCCCAACCCCATATCCACTTATAGGAATATATCCTAAAAACACCATAGCACTGTTCGAAAAGAAGAAATGCGCCCCCATGTTCGTGGCAGCATTGTTCACAATAGCGAAGATCTGGAAATAGCCCCAGTGTCCGTCAGAAGACGAGTGGATTAAAAAGCGATGGTACATATATACTATGGAATACTACTCAGCCATAAGAAATGATGATATCGGATCATTTACAACAAAATGGATGGACCTTGATAACATTATATGGAGTGAAATAAGTAAATCAGAAAAAAAAAACTTAGAACAGCATGATTTCATACATAGGTGGAACATAATTGTGAGACTATGAGATATGGACATGAGAGTGGGAGCACATTTCTTCTTTTCGAACAGTGCGATGGTGTTCTTAGGGTATATTCCTATAAGTGCGATAGCTGGGTCAAAAGGCAGTTCGATTTTTAATTTTTTGAGGAATCTCCATACAGTTTTCCACAGTGGTGTCACTAGTCTGCATTCCCACCAGCAGTGCAGGAAGGTTCCCTTTTCTCCACATCCTCGCCAGCACTTAAATTGTGTTGTTTTGCTGATGAGCGCCATTCTGATTTGTGTGAGGTGATATCTCATTGTGGTTTTAATTTGCATTTCTCTAATGATTAGTGATGTTGAGCATTTTTTCATATGCCTATTGGACATCTGTATGTCCTCTTTGAAGAAATTTCTATTCATTTCTTTTGCCCATTTTTTGATTGGATTGTTTGTCTTCCTGGTGTAGAGTTTTATAAGTTCTTTATAAATTTTGGTTATTAACCCCTTATCAGACGTGCTGTCGAATATGTTCTCCCATTGTGTGGTTTGTCTTTTTATTCTGTTCTTATTGTCTTTAGCTGTGCAAAAACGTTTTAGTTTGAAATAGTCCCATTTGTTTATCTTGCCTTTTATTTCATTTGCCCGTGGAGATAAACTGGCAAATATATTGCTGCTACAGATGTCAGAGAGCTTGCTGCCTATTTTTTCTTCTAAGATGCTTATGGTTTCACAGCTTACGTTTAAGTCTTTTATCCATTTCGAGTTTGGTTTTGTGAATAGTGTAAGTTGATGGTCTAGTTTTATTTTTTTGTAGATAGATGTCCAATTTTCCCAACACCATTTTTTAAAGAGGCTGCCTTTACTCCATTGTATGTTCTTTCCTCTTTTGTCAAACATCAGTTGTCCATAAAGATGTGGGTTTATTTCTGGGTTCTCTGTTCTGTTGCATTGATCTATGTGCCTGTTGTTATGCCAGTACCAGGCTGTCTTGAGTATAATGACCTTGTATTAAACCTTGATATCTGGAAGAGTGATACCTCCTGCTTTATTTTTTCTTTTAAAGATTGCTGAGGCTATTCGTGTTCTTTTTTGGTTCCATATAAATTTTTGGAATATGTGTTCTATATCTTTGAAGTATGTCATTGGTATTTTAATTGGTATTGCATTGAATTTATAAATTGCTTTGGGTAATATAGACATTTTAATGATGTTTATTCTTCCTAGCCATGAGCACGGCATATGCTTCCACTTATTTGTATCTTCCTTGATTTCTTTTATCAGTTATATATCCTGCCACCTTGCTGAATTCATTTATAAGGTCCAGTAGTTTTTTGACTGAGACTTTAGGGTTTTCTATATACAATATCATATCATCTGCAAATAATGACAGTTTTACTTCTTCCTTTCCAATTTGGATGCCTTTTATTTCTTCTTCTTGTCTGATTGCTGTAGCTAGGACTTCCAGAACTATGTTGAATAAAAGTGGTGAAAGTGGGCAACCCTGCCTGGTTCCTGATCTTAAGGGGATTGCTTTTAATTTTTGTCCATTTAGTATGATGTTTGCTGTCGGTTTGTCGTAGATGGCCTTTATCATGTTAAGGAATGTTCCCTGTATTCCCACTTTACTGAGAGTTTTGAGCATGAATGGGTGCTGGATTTTATCAAATGCCATTTCTGCATCTATGAAATTATCATGTGATTTTTGTCCTTTCTTTTGTTTATATGATGAATCATATTGCTGGTTTGCGAATATTGAAAAAATCTTGCCTCTCCAGAATAAATCCCACTTGATCGTGGTATATGATTTTTTTGATATATCTGGATCCGGTTGGCTAATATTTTGTTGTGAATTTTAGCATCTAAATTCATCAGGAATATAGGCCTATAATTTTCTTTCTTTGTGTTGTCTTTGCCCGGTTTTGGGATCAGAATTTTGCTCGCCTCATAAAAGGAGTTTGGAAATCTTCCTTCCTCTTGAATTTTTTGAAATAGCTTGAGGAGGATAGAAGTTAGTTCTTCTTAGAATTTTTGGTAGAATTCACTTGTGAAGCCATCAGGCCAAGGACTTTTCTTTGTTGGGAGTTTTTTTGATGACTGTTTCTATCTCATTTGTTGTAATTGGCCTGTTTAGGTGTTCTGATTCTTCCAGATTGATTTTTGGAAGATTATATGATTCAAGAAATTTGTCCATTTCACCTAGGTTGCCTAATTTTTGGGCATAGAGTTCTTCATAGTATTTTCTTACAACGCTTTGTATTTCTGTTGTGTCAGTTGTTATTTCTCCACTGTCATTTCTAATTTTATTTATTTGGGTTCTCTCTCCTTTTTCTTGGTGAGTCTAGTTAAAGGTTCATCAATCTTGTTTACCTTTTCAAAGAACCAGCTCCTGGTTTCATTGATCTTCTGTATTGTTTCCTTAGCCTATATGTCATTTATTTCTGCTCTGATCTTTATTATTTCCTTCCTTCTACTGGTCCTGGGTTTTATTTGCTGTTGTTATTCTAGTTCTTTTAGATGCAGTGTCAGGTTACTTATTTGAGCTTTTTCTAGCTTCTTATGATATCCCTCTCAGAACTGCTTTTGCTGTGTCCCATAAATTTTGAGTTGATGTATGCTCATTATCATTTGTTTCTACAAACTTTTTTATTTCTTCTTTGATCTCAGTGTTAATCTATTCATTATTTAATATCATGCTATTTAGATTCCTAGTGTTTGAGTATTTTTTAGTTTTCCTTTTTTGATTAATTTCTAGTTTCATGGCATTGTGATTTAAGAAAATTCTTGATATGATTTCCATCTTCTTAAATTTATTGAGACCATTTTTGTGTCCTAGCATGTGGTCTATCCTAGAAAACATACCAAGAGCGCTTGAGAAGAATGTATATTCTACTGCTTTAGGGTGAAAAGTTCTGAAGATATCTATTAAATCAAGTTGATCTAGTGTATTCTTTAAGTGTGCTGTTTCTTTGTTAATTTTCTTTCTTGAGGATCTATCCAGTGTTGTTCATGGGTTATTGAGATCTCCTACTATGATGGTATTGCTGTTAATCTCGCCCTTTATATCCATCAAAGTCTGCTTTATGTCCATCGGAGCTCCTTTATTTGGTGCGTAGATATTTATAATAGTTATATATTCCTGTTGAATTGTTCCCTTTATAATTATGTAGTGTCCTTTTTTATCTTTTACTACATCCTTTGTTTTAAAGTCTATTTTTTCAGATATAAGTATTGCTACCCTGGCTTTTTTTCATTTCCATTTGCATGAAATATTTTTTTCCATCCTTTTACCTTCAGTCTATGTGCATCTTTTGTTTTAAGGTGTTTCTCTTGTGGACAGCATATGTATAGGTCCTGTTTCTTTATCCACGCAGCTACCCTATGTCTTTTGATTGAATCATTTAACCCATTTACATTTAAGGTTATTATTGATATGTAGTTGTTTATTGCCATTTTATTCTTTAAAGCTGTATTCTTCTTTTGCTATATTCTTTCCTCACTTTTACTGTTCACCACATGCCCCTTAGTATCTCGTGCAGAATTGGTTTGGTTTTAATGAATTTCTTGAGGCTTTCTTTTTCTGGGAAGCTTTTTATTTCTCCTTCAATTTTGAACGTTAGCCTTGCTGGATAGCGTAGTCTTGGTTATAGCTTCTTGTTCTGCATTACTTTGATTATATCTTGTCATTCCCTTCTGGCCTCAAGTGTTTCTGTTGAGAAGTCAGATGTCATCATTATGGGGGCTCCTTTGTAGGTGATATCCTTTTTTTCTCTAGCAGTGTCTTGGTGTAGATTTCTTTGGGTTTCTCTTTAATGGAGTTCTGTGTGCTTCTTGAACATGTGGAATGTTTTCCAGCCTTTGTTTAGGGAAGTTTTCTGCTATGCTATGATTGAACAAAGTTTCTATTTCCTGTTTTCTCTCCTCTTCCTCAGGGACCCCTATGGTGCGAATGTTGTTTCTCTTCTTGTTGTCACAGAGCTTTCTTAGATTTTCCTCACATTTTTTGAGTGTCTTTTCCTTTTTCTTCTCTGCTTCTGTGCCTTTGTTTATTGTGTCCTCTAACTCATTTATTGATCCTCAGCGTGATTCATCCTGCTTTTAATTCCTTCCATTGTGGTCTTCAGTTCTGACACTGTATTTGTCATTTCTGTTTGATTCTTTTTTACTATTTCAATTTCGTTTTTTATACTTGTTATCTCTTTATTTAGGTGTTCATAGTGATTATCCATTGTTGCTCTAATTTCTTGGAACATCCTAACTATCATTATTCTAAATTCTGCTTCTGGTAATTTGGTTATATCTGGTTCATTCAGGTCCTTCTCTGGGGATTTCTCTTGATTCATTTGGTTTGCATTCCTCTGCCTGCCCATTTTGTCTGTGTATAAGCAAGTTGTGGCCACTGGAGTCCAGTAGGTGTTGGCCTTGTGTTCTCTAGGTGTGGTCTGTCTGCAGGCCTGCTATCCCCTCTGCCGTTGCCTAGGGCAGATGGGTATGGGCGTTGCCAGAGCCGGCCCACTGCAGCTGTTGCTGTGATTTCTGCCTCTCCTCCTCGGAAGGAGATGTCACTCAAGCTACAAGACTCAGCACCAAGGGTAGAGATGAGCACCTCTGCTCAGCTGCAGTTCCAGCCTGTTTCCGGGCTTCCGCCAAGCACCCCCGGTCAGAGCCTGCTTGCCACAGTTTTGCGGGTTGGAAGTGGCTTCTGGCGTGAGCTCGGCTGTGAACTTCTGCTCGTCCCGGGCTCTACCCCGACCCCCTGTTCAGATCCAACTCGCGCACACAGGATGGCAAACCGCGGTTTCTCAGGCCAGTTGGGGTTGCTGGCGTGAGCTCAGCTGCAAGCCTCCCCCCCCATCCTTGGTCCTAGCCGCGTCCCCTCAGTCAGGGCCGCCTTGCACAGGGTCACAGAGCAGATCTCTGCCCGTTCCTTGCCTCCCGCTTTTTCCCTGCAGGTGGGGTTACAGGCGGGCCCGCAGCTGCCGGTTCGCTTTCATGGGTCTCCTCTGCCCCTGCTGGGCTAGATCTAGCTCACACCGGCTGGGCCTCCGCCCCCGCCGACAGAACCGCATTTCAGCATCCTGCTGCCACCATCCTTCCAGCAACCCTCAGCAGAGTAGGAATGGCCCTAACACTCCATACTGTAGACCTGGGAGCTCCCTCTAAGCAGCTCTGCTCTAATTGCCATGGGAGAGCTTGTTTGGCTGGTGTCCTTCCTCCCTTTGCTAGTATTGCTTGTTCCAGGGGAAATATTCGTTTTTGATTTGGGAAGTGACTTAGCCCAGGAGTTAGGGTGGCTGTCCTTCAGAGTGTTTGTCCCTGTGCCTTCAGTCCACACTCTCTTCCCGCTGCTCTGGTCTTCTCCTCTGTCCTCATTTCCCGGAGCCCTGGGTGCGTGGTTGTGAGAGAGGTTTTCTGCGCTGTCCCTTTAAAAAGGATCTTCGATCTGATAAAACTGTCTCTTTCTCACAAACAGTATCCTCACTTGTTTAACAGCTCAATACTGTCCATACGCCTCTTCTATGCTCTCGGCCTGCAGGCTGGGGCTTTGCTCCTGGGACCCAGGTCCTTCCCTCTCCGCCAAACTCTCCTCCCGCCACGCGGGTTTCTCCGGGCTGCCATTCGCTCCGGGGAGCTGGGCATTTTCGCTATTCCTACCAGTCTCAAGGTGGCTTCTTCTGTGTTCCTTGGTTGAAGAGTCCACTTAGTTTAGTTCGAAGTTGGTTTATCCAGATGATGGTTCTTAAAACTGAGTTATAATCCACTTTGGTTCTGGGAGTTGGAAGTTGGTACGTCCGCCTACTCCATCGCCATCTTGCTCTCCCGACTGCTGTCTCTCTTAATGGTGAACATTTATTGAATTTTTTTTAATTTTTATTTTGTAACTTATTGTGTTGACAGAGTTTCAAGTGTCCCACTGAATGTATTACCTTCTACACACTGCATTGTGTTCCCTACACCATGCAAAGTCTCTTTCCATCCCCACTTCCCCTCCTTCCACCGACCCCCACTACTTCCTCCCCTTCCCTCTGGCTATCGCTACCCTGTTGTCTGTATGTATATGATATCTATATATGTTCTCAGATAATCCCTTCATATTATTTTACTTATCTGTGGAGTGCTGAGAGCAAAATAAATGAGCAAGCAAGCCTCACACATGGAGTGCAGACTGGTGGTTGCCAGGGGGGTTGGGCTTTGGGGGGTCGGGGAAGGTGTGAAGGGACTAAGAAGTACATAATAGTAGTTACAAAATAGTCACAGGGATGTAAAAGCATAAGAAATATAGTCAATAACATCATAATAACTATGTAGGGAAGCAGATAAAACTGGAAATATTGGAGGAAATACTGTAAAGTGTATAATTGTCTAACCACTGTGCTATACACCTGAAACCAATATAAAATAATTATAAAAGTAAACTGTAATTAATATAAATAAATAAAAATTTCTTCCTGTTAAGCCAAAGAACAACATCAACAACAAAAAGGTGACTTTGTCTAGTATTATTGCTATAATCAATTATCAGTTCCTGAAAACAGTGATCATTTGTTTTGGTTAAACTTAAATGTATTAGCCATCTGGAACTGCTGTAACAAAATACCACAGCACAGCTGAATTAAAAGACAGAAATTTATTTTTTCTTGTTCTGGGGGCTGGGAAGTCTAAGGTTAAGATGCTGTTAGAGGCCCTGGCTGGTTGATCCAGTGAATAGAATGCTGGCCTGGTATGTGGACATACGAGGTTTGATTCCCGGTCAGGGGACACATGAGAAGCGACCATCTGCTTCTTTTCTACTCTTTCTCACCCTTCTCTCCCTCTCTTCCCCTCCCGCAGCCAGTGGCTCAATTGGCTCAAGTGTCAGCCCTGGGCACTGAGGAGAGCTCAGTTGGTCCAAGCATTGGCCTTAGGTGAGATTTGCCAAGTAGATCTCAGTTGGGGCACATGCTGGAGTCTTTCTCTCTGTATCTCTTCCTCTCACTTAAAGAAAAATGCTGGTGGGATTGGTTTCTGGTGAGCCCTCTCGCCTTGTGTGGACAGTTGCCTTCTCACTCTGTCCTTGTATGGTCTTTTCTCTGTTTATGCACATTCCTGGAGTCTCTTTTTTTTTTCTTGCTAGGACACTCCAATTGGATTAGGGCCCCACCCTCATAGCCTCATTTAACCTTGTCTCTGAAAAAAACCCTGTTTCCAAATTTAGTCACATTGTGGTTTAGGCTTCAACATATGAATTGTGGTGTGTGGGGGAGGGCATTGCTGGAGCAGAGGCAGACACAATTCAACTCCTTATACAAAATTATATTACTTAGCTCAATATTTGCTAAATAAAGATAAAATGCTGTCTTATAAATTTTCATGGATAAATCCAAATGAAGAGACTAATAAACTGCAGTGATATTAAGAAATGAGAAATTTTACCATGTTTAAAAATCTTAACTTTAAAATTAAAAATATTTTCTATAATCTCTGCAAGTAAATATTAAGTTTTTCTAAAATCTTAATCTGTTACACTGTTCACATTTCTAATATCTAAATTGCATGAAGGATAATAAAATTTGAAAAAAAAACTATGTCGGAAAAACTATTGATCCTTATAGAAGTTATCCAACAACTGCTGAGAAACTGATTTCCCAGCAAGCACACTTTAAACTTAGATGCACTACTGATACGCGCAGAGGCCATTTCCAAGGCTTTTTAATTAAAAGATTTCATCAAAGGTGTATTTTATCTTATAAAATTTTATGTGAGGAAGGAAAACAAAAAGCTCATTCTAAACATTTTTGCCGAAGTGTAGCATATTTCTTAAGTTTAAAAAGAAATGAATTTGCAGGGGTAGCCCCACAGTCTTATCAAGGACAGGAAACCCTTTCATGAGACCAAAGGGGTTGCATAGCTGCAAGCACGAAATCTTGCTCTCACTGGTGAACCCTTGTGCTGCACTGACCTTCTCTCCTCCCGCACGTCCTCATTGTGCACCTGCCTGCCTCCTTCCCTCCTGTTCCTGTCATCTCTCCTGTTGTCCACAAGAAAGCTGAGTGCATCTTTGCCTGATTTTATTCTGTCTTTACTCTCATCCCCATTTTCATTAAAAAAAATTTTTAAGGCTTTTATTTAAAAAAAAAATCATTGCTCTTTGAGTTCTCTCTCATAAGATTAATGCATGTAAAATCTGCAGATTGTCAGAGGCAGGATTTTCTTCTGGAATGAGGGTAAACTAATTCTTTTCATTGAAGGTAGCTTGACTGACAAGACTTTTATCTACCCTGGGACACAAGGCTCCCACTTTTGTGTAAACTTTCAGAGGACATACTTTAACAAAACAAACATAATCAGAAGTTGCAGTTTGCTTTTTAAAGAGTCAAGCAAATGAGAATAATTTCTTCACAGTCAAAAAAAAAGAGGTCATGCACAAAAATAAATCCTCACCAATCAATATCGTATTAATTTTTCCTTCCTTTTTTTGTATTCATAGAAATGACAACTCATACAACTACTTGCAATAAGCCAATGGAGATTGTGTCTTTAATAATAAAAGTGTCATAGTGTATTTGTGTGGGTGAAGTAAGAGTTTTATGTTTAATTCTACTAGAAACACACTCACACACACACTCACACATGAACACACACACACACATACTGGTATGGTGTTTCTTTGTACATACGTAGCCAAGACTTTACCCAACTCCACTTTCTCAGAATTTTGAAAAGAGGGAGAGTAACAGAGTGTCTTATTATATTAGGATAAAAATTTTTCAAATAGTAAAGCTTAATATTGAATTAGTACATTCTCTACTGTACTGATAACTGAAAAAAGTCATCTTACCTATAAGACAATTGAAAAGTATTAGAGTTCACCTTCCTAAGAGACTTTGTAATGTGTGAGACATTGCTCCAAGTATGTTACAGAAATTGACTCTAATCCGCACAACAATCTCATGAGGTAAGTACTATTATGCCTACTTTATAGAAGAAAGAGAGGCATAATTATACAACTAGTAAGTATTTAAACTTATATAGTTTAGCTTCAAAATTTGTGCTTCCAATAGTAGTTTCTAAATTTGCCCCAAATAAGCATGCATGAACACACACACACACGCACACACACACACACACACACCCATACAAGAAATAGAGGAAAGAAAATCTGAAGCATGAAAAGTTCAGCTAAACATTTTAAGCTTGAAGGGACATAATTTTGATTGAGGCTCTGCCTTCAAAAGCAGTGAATGCTCAAAGACCCATGGCTACTAAATTCTAGAAAGTATTTTTATCCTGGATACAAGAATGGAAATGCAAATTAAAGCTGTGAAATTTCATGTTTTTCTTATTAGTTTGGCAAAGAGTCAAGATTGGGGAAAAATGCTTTGTCACATGCTTAAGTTCATAGGCACTGTCATTGTTGATAGGAATGTAAATTTAGAGACAGACTGATGCCATGTAACAAGAGTTTTAAAAATCTCCAGTTCTTTTTTCTCAGTTACACAGACTTTCAGAATCAGATTATCACATGAGACCCAAAAGATGTATTTCCAAGCACGTTTATCCCTGGCTTTTAGAGATTATAAAATGTCCAAAACAACCTAACTGTACATCAACTTGGGACTAGTTGATAAATGATAGCAAACCCACACAAAAGAATCACACAGCCTGTATAAATTGTGAAGATTTATGTCTGTTTATGCTACAGAAACATGTTCATCACACAATAGAGTGAGGGTTGCTATAGCGAATGTATGATTAGCCAATTTATGCAATTTTGTACACATACATTTACACGTGCGTGCAGCAAGAGCTGGAAGGCTAGCACTGTTGGGGAAGAGAAGATTGCTGGGTGGTGAGATTTTGAGTAACTTAACCTTATTTAAATTTTTTCTATACTGTTTCAGTGTTTTAAAATGAGAAGTATTTTATTATTTTTAAAAAGGAAATCATGTCAAAAGTAAAAGAAGGAAGGAAAAGAAAGAAGGATGGAAGGGAGAAAGAAAGGGAAGGAGAGTGGGAGGAAGGAAGAAAGGAAGGAAGGAAGGAAAGAAAGAAGGAGGGAGGGGAAAAGGAAGGGAAATAACTAGGGAGTACTCTGGACACTGGGTCCGTCAGCTAAACTCTGTTCTTGTCTTTGGGACTCACTCACCACCCTCCTCTCTCTGCTCTGATCTTCTCTCTCTGCTCTCATGTCTGGACTCCAGCACTCCCTCCATCCCACCCCATAACCTATCAAAATCAGCTGGCTAACCTGTGACATGACTATTTATCCCAGTTCTCTCTGAGACAGTCTCTGAGTTTCCTCCCCAGCCTCAGACCCCAGTGAGACCCCCAACTTATTTCCCAAGATTAATAGAACATTTACCAGGGACCTGTGAATGTGAAGTGTGAGTTAGGAAAAGGGCAGAAAGACTTGCTCCTCCCTAAAGACAAAGAAATTGAATAAAAGAAGGAACTTCTCTGAAGTGCCCAGAATAGTGCCACAGGGAGCTAGGTAATTCATTAGAGCACATTGTGTCTCAGAGAAGCTCGCTTTACCTGAGCAAATCTTACCTGAATAAATTGACTTCATCCTACTTTTACCTGCCATGTGTAGATTTATCCATCTCTCCTAAAATGCTTAGCATGTGCTATTCCTTGGCCCCTAAATATGTCCATGTCCTGATCCCTGGAAACTTTGACTATGTCAGTTAAAGGGCAAAAAGGAGCTTTTTAAAAATTTGTTTTTATTTTGATATAATTTCAAACTTAGAGGAAAGTTACAAGAATGGAACAAAGAATCCTAAATATCCCACCAAGATTTCCCAAATGTTAATATTTTACTATATTTGCTTTAAGCTCTCTTTTTCAGAGTAGGTTGCAGAAAGAATTTTCCATTATCCCTAACTACCACTATGCATAGTTCCTAAAAAGTATTCATTTACATAACCACAGTACAATTATAAAAATCTATAAATTCACATTATTACAATAGTTTTCTATAGTGTACAGGCTTTCTTTATATATCCCCAATTATTACAATCACATCTTTAATAGCAAAAAAATCCAAGAACATTTATTGTATTCAATTAAGTCTCTTTAGTTCTCTTTCATCTAAAATATTTTCCAAATCTTTATTATTTTATTTTATGTCATTGGCATTTATAAAGAGTACATACCAGGTGGGTTTTGTCTGATGTTTTCTCACAATTAGATTCAGGATATGTGCATTTGTGCTAGATACATGTAATTCTCATTGTATTTAAACTGGATAATAATGATCATCATCATTTTTACAAATGAGGAAACAGACACAGAGAGACAGCTTGCAGGAGATCACAGAGCTTATAAATAGCAGAAATAAGATTTACACTTTGGACATCTGTCCCGGTGTCTGGGATCTTGATCCCTCACCCTTAGTGTCTCATGTAAGAAAGGCACTGGAATTAATGTGTAATTTGGCTCATTACCTAATCTGAAGAGAACTTCACAGGAAAGTGGTCATTTATTATATTTATATAAATGGAAACTAAGATTGAAAATAATTACAAAGCTAACCTAAAGTTGGACATCTGGTTTCTCTGACTAGTTTGCTATGCTAGCTGTGCATGACCAAGTGGCTTTCTAAAACATACTTATGGCCAACTGCCTACCCAGGTCAATTAAATAAAAATCTCTGAAGATGAGTCTTAGTATCCATGTCCCACTTTTCTTTTTAAGCATGTGGCAAGTCTAATAAGCATCATCAAATCTGTGAATCACTAGAATAAAATGTTAAATTTACTGTGGTTCCTAATAACTAGAGGGACTACTTAGGAAGTGGGCTGAAGAAATAAGTTATTCCTATGCTTTTTCCTTTCCAGGAAATAACCTCCTAAAATGGGATTTTAAATCACCACCTCCCAGTCAGAGCACTAAAATCCCACTTCAGAACCTTCATATTAGTTCTCACTACATGCAGGCTGCTCTCAAGCTAGCCTAAATCCAGCAAACCACACACTTCTTCATCCATGCCCAGAATTCCTTGTGCACAGCTCCCTGTCCACACCCAGACTGTGGCCACATGAGATCACAGACCACATCTCATTTGTTCCTAATGCCCCCAAAACATTACTACACACACAGTAGGCTCTCAATGACAAATGTGTGCTAAATAATTTTAACTTTCCTGCTTGCCCACTCAGATCTTTGAGAGATTTTGTTATGCATTCTTTAGAATTCAGCATTTCACCCTGAGAGATGGCTATCAAATACAAGGTTACAGATCTTGCTGTGTCCTTTCCTTCCATGTCATTTAGAACAACAGAAAACATAGCCGCCAAACACTCTCTCTCTCTTGCCGTTCCCCTGCAGATCAGTGTAAGGAGCATTGCATGGAGAACTATCTTTAACAAATCCAGATGACTGAATTTGAGTTAGAACTCATAGATCTTTTGATCTTGACATCTACCTACAGGTTTCTAATGAGGCATTTCCAAGAAGTTGCTAAGAATTGTGTTTATTATTGCCTTTAAAAATGTTCTTTAAAAATATTTCTAACCTAATATTGAAAAGTAATTTTGGTATAAATGGTAAGCGGAATAACACCCCAATCTTTCACCCTCAAAAAATATGTCTACTTCATAATCCCTGGAATTTATGACTATGTTAGCTACACAACAAAGAAAAATTAAGGTGGTAGGTGGAATTAAGGTTATTAAACAGCTGACCTTAAGATAGGAATATTAACCTAGGTCATGTGGGCAGGTGTAATGTAATCACAAGGTACTCAAAGTGAAAGAGGAGGCAGAAGACAGACAGTAGGAGATGGAACTACAGAGGGATGGTCAAGCAGAGGCTATGTTGCTGGCTTTGAGGATGAGAGGTGTCATGAGCCCTAGGATTTGGGCACTACTTGAAAGCTAGAAAATGCAAGGAGATGTATCTTCCCCTAGAGCAAGGGATGGGAATCTTTTTGGCTGAGAGAGCCATGAACACCACATATTTGAAAATGTTATTCCATGAGAGTCATACAATATGTTTAACACTAAACACAAGTAAATGTGTGCATTTTATGTAAGACCAAGACTTATTTTTGTAAGACCAACACTTTTAAAGTACAATAAGTCTCTGAATTCTTTTTAATAACATTGTTATGCTGTTGCTAACCAATGATAAATAAAGTATCTCTTACCATTAATGTGACTTCTGGTGGTGCATGGTTTTGCTGATAGCTTTGTAGTCTGGTTGATACATGTTGAAGTTAAGCTTCATGCAGGCATTGAGACTTCATCGTTAAACGTAATCGTAGGTTAGTCTTAACGTTCTTTAGATGTGAGAAAGACTGCTCACATGCATACGTAGAGCCAAACATTCTCAGTACAGCAATACTCACATGCTACAGCGTGTGGTATGTGATGGGAAGCATGTTCCAAGTTTTGACAATCAGCTGGTCCATGGGTTGAAGTTTTTTTTATTTCTCCCCACTTGTGTTTGCTCACCAACTCTGCTTCCTGTGGTGCAAGTCTTTCCAAATCTTCATTCAGAGACTTGAACTTATTCACCCACATGTGTGAGACCTTCAGCTCAGCAGCTTGTAGCTCAAAATCTCTGACAGAAACACCGGGGATGTAACTCAGGTCGGTGCTGTCCACTGCACACTCGTGTAGATGGGTGATGAACTTAAAAAGACGAGTGTACTCATGAAATTCTCCAAAGCATGCTTTGAATGACTGCAGGAGATTAGATGTGAAGCCCACTAGCTGCTGGAGATTAAGATGTTGAGCAGGGTCACTTGCTGTGCATGCATCTTTAAACTCTCCCAGTTTTTTAAAGTGTAGTAAACAACCTGTTTCAACATCGGCAATGAAGAGTTCCAGCGAGATTTCAAATGCAAACACTGCTTGTTAAAGGGATAAGACTATATTTCCTACACCTTGCATTTTCACATTGAGCTGGTTCAGATGTTCAGTCATGTCCATGAGATAGTAGAACTTCAGAGCCACTCAGTGTTAGCTAACTCAGGATGCTCGACGTTTCTCATTTCAAGAAAAGTCCAAATTTCACTCAGACAAGCCGTGAAATGGCTGAGCACCTTTTCTCTTGACAACCAATGCACATTGCTGTTCAGAAGCAGACCAGGATAATTATTCCCAACTTCATCCAGCAGCGTTTTAAACTGGCGATCATTAAAAGCTCAGGCAACAATAAAGTTGACCAATCAAATGACCAGCGACATCACCTCACCAACCTGCTCACCACATATCTGAGCACAAAGTGCCTCCTGATGTAGAATGCAGTGAAAACTTAGGATGGGTCTCTTTTCATGTTCATGAAGAAGTGCTACAAATCCTCTGTTTTTCCCACCATGCAAGGAGCACCATAGGTACATACCGAAATAAGTTTATCCATCAGTAGATTTTTTTCTTTAGTAAACTCAGTGAAAGACTTGAATAAATCCTCCCCTCTTGTTGTCTCTTTCACAGGCAAAACAGCAAGACTTTCCTCACGTAGTGTGTCAATGACAGTGTACCTTGGAATCACACTGAACTGGAATAAATGGCTTACTTCCATTGACTCATCCAAAGCGAGAGTAAAGATGGTGCTGCATTTATGTCCTTCACTTGTGTTGCCTCAATTTGATTTGCCATCATGATGGTACGATCATGAACAGTTCTTGCTGACAGAGGCGTGTCTTTTATTCATTTGATTATCTTGTCTTTATCCTAAAAGTCATCAAAAAGTTCATTGGCAACATTAAGCATGAATATTTTGGCATACTCCCCATCTGTGAATGGCTTTTTATTTCTCACAATTGCTAAAGCACCAGAAAAGCTAGCCGAATTCCAGTCACCTTGTTGGGTTCAAACATGGAGTTGCTGCTGACTAGCTCGCACTCTGCACAGTAGCTCTTGACATGCTTTCTTCCATTGGCTCCAGCCACCCGCAACCATAAACATGAGCGGTAGGAAATGAATGAACTGTAATTCACGAGAATGTTTTATGTTTTTAATGTTATTAGTTTTTTTTATTAAAGATTAGTCTGCGAGCCTGATACAGCCATCAAAAGAGCCACATCTGGCTTGCTAGTCATAGGTTCCCAACCCCTGTCCTAGAGCCTTCAGAAAAGGGTCCAGTTGTCCCCACACTTGATTTTAGTTGAGTGAGATCCATCTCAGCCTTCTTCCCTCCAGGATTTTCATATGATAATTTTTATTGTTTAAAGCCACTAAGTCTGTGGTGATTTTTCGCAGCAGTCATGGACCACTGGGACAATACCAAACATGAAATGTTATCCCCAAAATCATTCTAGCATCAGAAAATTAAATTAATAATGCCATTTGAAATTTCCTCTCTGGTTTTGCTTATATAGCCCTGTGGGTCAGGGCATTATTCTCTCAGTAAAAAACCAAGTGCTCAGTAAAGTTTTATAGAATACCAAGATGCTGGATGAGGTTGGCTGTCTTGTGAAAACTGGGTAAACAGGCTGGTCTCTGTGACTTTTCATGTTGGGGGTTCAGTGAACCAGACAGCACACACACCTACAGAGTGTAGCATCGAGGGACTACTGAGACTGCAAGTCCCCAAGAGTTCCTCATCCTGGGAAGTCATTGCCTCTGCTTAGGCCATGGGGCTTAAAGTGGACCAACTCTCAAAGAAATTTCACCTAGAACTCAAGGAGCAGGCTAAGCACCCAGCTGATGTCTGAGTAAAGTTTGTGCAGCTCTTAGCACAATGTCAGCCCCAATGAAAACTGTCACTGTACTCACTGTTATCCATGTATAGTGATACACCATCTCCAGTCCACTCTGCATATCATATCTGATAACATCTCCTTTCCCGGTGAGCTATGAAGTCACTCTAACAGGGAGGAGTCCTATGTAAAATCCTTCTGTGTGTGTCAAGTCTGTCTGATGTACATTCACACTCCTCGGATGACTGAAAGCCTGTATTATCACTCAGAGACCAAGCTGCTCTTTTTGAAAGGTGATGAGCCTTATTCAGTTGACATGAGGCCTTGAAGAGCAGGTCCTGGAAGATGAAACTCCCCAGGATTCGGACAGGTTGTGAGCAGTTTCTGTTCCCGTGGCTGCAGCCCGTCTCTAATGAGTGGGAGAGCAGCTGAGGAGCTGCCTAATGGCTCACTCAGGCCCGGCTGCCCTGAGCAGCCCCATGCCTTCCTCCAGCCTCTAATGACTCAGCCAATGCCTGCCTCATTAGAATGTCAAGCAAAGCTTGGAGGCCTCAAATCCCTTGCATAAGGAGGCAGGCTAAAATTATAAATAAATGGTTTAGCAGAAAGTTAATATATATAAACTAACTCTTCTCATTTCTCTGAATTGAGTTGCCTTTATTTTTTCTAGTGTTATGTGTCATTTACTACCAAGTCCAAGTGTTTATATTACAACTAAACTTAATTTCTTAATTCTTTCAAGTCTCTTGCTAACTTTTCCCTCTGGGTTAGTGTCTAGATGATAAGGTGTCTCTAATAGTGAAACCTGGGAGTGTTACTTACCAGGTGTTGTCACACACTGCCAGCCTCTGATGTATCTTTATTCTTGTCTACTCTTCAGGTATCAAGCCACACAGGGTCTTGTTCCAAGAGCAAGGTCCTCCAGGTATGCCAACAATCTGTGCTGTGAATGCCTTGCTTCATAAATATTCTATTTCTCCCCAAATGCCCATGCAAGGAGTCTCTGAACCACTTTTAGGCCCATCTGCTATGATAGTTTGGGTTATAGAAATAATATAAAAACTGATACTGGCTATTTAAACAGAAAAAAGAACGTATCTGAAGTGTAACAGGTGGCTTATATAATTAATAGGAACCTTGGGAAAGCACATGCAGGACAATTGGCCAAAGCAAGCAAAGGCAAGACAGCAGGAACCACAGTTATCGACACTCACAGTGGAAGGACCTGTTTGGCTAAGGCTGTGTCATGTGTTCCTGTACTGTCTGCAAAGTGGGGTTGACTCCCTTATCCATCTGTGACAGGAGGTAAGGAACTACTACGCTGCAAATGGACACACAATTGGGGGTTTCCCAATATTAGAAGTGGGTTTAGAAACTGAACCTGCAAAATATGGTAAATGTCCATTTAGTAGACCATGCTTAGGGATAGGATAGCACAAGGGTTCAACTGATAGCACTCAGTTTAAGTCCTGGGCCCTTGGCTCTAAGACAATACATCTGAAGGCAGAAGAAATATCTGTGTGCTAAGCTTGGGTCAATAATTCTGAGGCAGTCTTGAATAACCTACACAACCCTTAGATGAAGAGATGAAGAGAGCAATATCATTATTGGTATAACCAAAAACATCGTTGATGTGACACAGAGAACTGGTAACCATCTACAGGCCTTGAATAGAACTAGGAAGCTTCTCAGTGTTCCAGGTCGATGCTTTATCCACTGCGCCACCACAATGAGATATCACCTCACACCAGTCAGAGTGGCACTCATCAGCAAAACAACACAGAACAAGTGCTGGCGAGGATGTGGAGAAAAGGGAACCCTTCTGCACTGCTGGTGGGAATGCAGACTGGTGCAGACACTGTGGAAAACAGTTTTGAGATTCCTCAAAAATTTAAAAATCGAACTGCCTTTTGGCCCGGCTATCCCACTTTTAGGAATATACCCTAAGAACACCATAACACTGTTCGAAAAGAAGAAATGCGCCCCCATGTTCGTGGCAGCATTGTTCACAATAGCGAAGATCTGGAAACAGCCCAAGTGTCCATCAGAAGACGAGTGGATTAAAAAGCTTTGGTACATATATACTATGGAACACTATTCAGCCATAAGAAATGATGACATCGGATCATTTACAACAAAATGGATGTACCTTGATAACATTATACGGAGTGAAATAAGTGAATCAGAAAAAAACAAAACAACTGAGAACAGCATGATTTCATACATAGGTGGGCCATAAAAGTGAGACTATGAGACATGGACAAGAGTGAGGTGGTTACGGGATGGGGGGAGGGAAGGAAGGGTGGAATAGGGAGAAGGGGAGGGATACAGAGAAAACCAGATAGAAGGTGACAGAGGACAATTTGACTTTGGGTAATGGGTATGCAGCACAATTGAATGATAAGATAATCTGGAGATGTTTTCATTGTACATATGTACCCTGATTTATTGGTGTCACCCCATTAAAGTTAATAAAAAAAAAAGAAAAAGAAAAAAAAATGAACTAGGAAGCAATCAATGCTAGTGACCTAGATAGATGGACTTCTGAGGATCAGGCAAGAATGTAGACATCACGAGCCAGTACTGACATGGGACAGTGACCAGAAGCCTTCCTTACTCTGACACTTCAACACCATTTAAGTCCTACTCTGGGTACCTAGAAGCAACACTAAGTAACAAGAGACACCCTGGAATGACAGGTGTTTCTGCTCCCTATGAAACAGAAAATCAAAGTAAAAAATTCCAGTTGAACAAAAGAGAGAAAGAAAAAAAAAAGATATTTTTTTTTGTCCACCAGAATTTATGAAGAGAAGGGTATGATTATTTTAAATTATTAACTAATGGGAATTTGAAAGGCAATGATTCTGTTTACCCATTGACTGGGAAAGAAAGAGAACATAATCTGTGTGACATGGTCCTTACTAAGACTTTGTCACTGTAACACAGGGATGCCAGCTCTGAACATGGAAGAGGACTGGGCTGGCACAAGTGCTCTGTTAAAATGCAGATGATATAGCCTGACCAGGAAGTGGCGCAGTGGATAGAGCATCAGACTGGGATACAGAAGACCCAGGTTCAAGACCCTGAGCTCGCCAGCTTGTGCGCGGGCCCATCTGGCTTGAGCAAAAGCTCATCAGCTTGGACCCAAGGTCGCTGGCTCCAGCAAGGGGTTGGCCGGTCTGCTGAAGGCCCGAGGTCAAGGCACATGTGAGAAAGCAATCAATGAACAACTAAGGTGTTGCGACGGCAATGAAAAACTAATGATTGATGCTTCTCACCTCTCTCCATTCCTGTCTATCTGTTTCTATCTATCCCTCTCTCTGACTCTCTCTCTGTCCCGGTAAAAAAAAAAAAAAAAAAATGCAGATAATATAAACAAATCACTTCATCAGACCCAGAAGTGTGAATTAACCTTTACAAAATGAATGGCTTTTTTAGTGCTGAGTAGAAGTCAGTGAAAGAGAAGAGGAAAAGGCTGTAACCATGCTCTAAATCTGAATGAGATAGTGACCTTTGAATTCTAATTGCTTGCAGTTATCTTAGTGTGACATTTGGAATTTTTTAACTTTGCACATAATAAAATAACAACTTTTTAGAAAAAGAAATGTTCAGGTTAATAAGCTGTTCCCTGACAAAACTAGAATTCCCTCCAGCTGAATAATACAACAATAGATACTATGTTTTGGCTCTTTGACTTTTACCATGGTGTAAATTTTTAATAGGTGAATGGTTGTGTGGCTTAATAATAGAATATTCACTGCCATTGCTTCTTGAAAACAGACTTTTGTGACAGGGTCAGTTGACCAGTCTTTTGTCATCATTCAGACTCTTTAATGAGAGGACATGAGAAACAGTAAGATGTATTAGAAGGAGCACTTGATTCAGAATCAGAACTCTAAGGTTCAAGGGTGAATGTACTATTTTAGTATCAGTGTGACCTTAAACTCTTCTCTAAAGACACTGTCTATTGAAAAGTGCTTGTTTAAATCCTAGTAGCTACATATAATGAATTAATCTTAGAATAACTTGAATTCATGGTTTAGTAAAGGGAGCAAAAATTTAAATCTCAGCTATGTGTCTCACCTGTTCTGCCCATACTTACCAAATAAATGCATAATTATCCTAAGGTTGACCACATATTCTTTTCTGTGGTATTCAAGGCATTTTATTTCCAATGCATAATTATGTGCTCAGGGATTGCCTGAGGATAAGACAAAACTCTCAGGCAAAGACTCTGGAATAGGCATGACAAGTCAGTCTGAAAGGATTGGCCCTGTGGAGGGAGAAGGTGATGGACAATGGCAGAACTCTTAATAATACTCTGCTTAAATTTTATGGACAGGCTCACTCTGGAAAAAAATGATTTTCATTTTAAAGCTCTTGGTTTGAAAAACTAATGTGCTCTTTTCTTAATTTATCTACTTAATTCATTCAATCCATCCACTTATTCATTCATTATTCATTCAAAAAAGTATTGCAAACCTTTGTATTTTATATGAGAAATATTCTATCATTTACCAAGATGTTGTGGGTACAAAAAAGAAAATTAGGCTGACAACAAGAACAAGCCAGTTAATTTACAAAATCAAAGCTTTTTTAAAAATTACCAGATGGCTGAGTGTTAAAAAATAAATAAATAAATGAGCTGCATTCCATAAAATGACAAACTTCCTAGAGGAGGAAAGATCCGTGGCTGCTTTTGTTATTGGTAAAAGAATGAGAAGAGGAAGAATTCCTCATAGAAGCAGGTACAGAGAAGCCAGATGGGACTTTAATAAACTTTAATGGCTGCATGCAGACTAACACAAAGATGAAAATTCCACTGGTTAGATTTTCATTCAATGAAATGGGGTTATTTGCCAAAGGCTCAGGACAGAGCAGGGCAGGATGGAGAGAAGTCCTCTTGGACATTCTAGATTTTTCACTAAGCATACTCAGTGGCCTTCCAAAGTCAAGAACATGGCAGCAGAGTAAAGAGAAATCTTGCAAGGTGAAGAAACTGGAGAGAATAAAGTTACCAGCTACCCAAAAAGAGCTAACTTCTAGGCAGTAATCATTAGAGTTTCACCATAGCATAGACACCAAGGCTTTCTGAAGGGAAAGTACTGATTCTGCCTTCAAAATATTTTGAAGATGTAGTAAATTGCATTCAGCTAAAGCTGCAACAGACTCCAGATCCAGCTTAACTACAGATTAAATTGTCTTTGCACAAATGTCTCTTAACAAACACTAGTAACTTGTCAGGATTTCTCCAGCTCTTTGTCTAGGGGTAAATGTCAGTTACAAATACTTTCTTTAATATACGCAATGCCAGGTATACAATACAAAATAATTATAAGACATTTCTAGGAGAAAGAAAGTGGAAACCATGGTCACAAAAGAAAACAGTGAATAGAACCAGACTCAAAGATTGCCATTATGTTGCAATTATCAGACAGGACTTTATAATAAAAAATGTTAAAAATGTAGTTGAAAAGGGAACATACTAAATTGAAGGACATTTCAACAGAGAGAAAGTATTTTTTTAAAAAAAAGAGCAAAATGAAAATGCTAGAAAGATATATTACAAATGCTAATTTCATTTAATGGGCTAACAACACACTGGTTAAGCAGAGGTAAATTGTAGTTACTCAAAGACTAGTGAATGCAAATTATTCAAATTGAAACACACAGAGATAGATGAGTAAGACAACAAAACATAGTATCTAAGATATGTGGGACCTCATCTAATGGTCTATCATATGTTTAACTTGAGTCCAGAAATACATGACAGAGAAAATGGGTAAAACAATTTTAAAGAGGTAATGCCAAGAATTTCTTCAAATTGATAAAGTACATAACCCCACAGATCAAAGAAGTTTAGTGAACCACAAGATGGGAAAATATAAGAGAACCACCTCTTGGCATGCCATAGTTAAAATGCTAAAAATCAAAGTTGAAGAATATTCTTTTATTTTATTTTATAGAGACATAGAGAGGGACAGACAAACAAGAAGGGAGAGAGATGAGAAGCATCAATTCTTCATTGCATCTCCTTAGTTGTTCATTGATTGCTTTCTCATATGTGCCTTGACCAGGGGACTACAGCAGAGCGAGTGACCCTTTGCTCAAGCCAGTGTCATTGCACTCAAGCCAGTGACCTTTGGGCTCAAGCCAGCAACCATGGGGTCATGTCCCTGACCCTGCGCTTCAAGCCAGCAACCTTGTGGTTTTGAACCTGGGTCCTCTGTGTCCCAGTCGAACGCTTTATTCACTGTGCCACTGCCTGGTCAGGAAAAAATATCTTAAAATCATTCAGAAAAAGAAGATATACCATCTTTAAAAGAATAAAAAAAATTTTTTTCCACAGAAATAATAAATCCCTGAACACAGTGGAACATCTCTAAAATACTAACAGAAAAAAAATCCTGTCAACCTACAGTTCTATAGCCAATAAAACTACAGTAAAAACTTAAGTCAAAATAAACACAGTTTCATTAATACAAATGACTAAGGAATTTACTAAAGAGATGTTCAAGGATATTTTTTAGAGGAGAGAAAATGATACCAAAAGGAAGTCCAAATCTATATGGAAAAATACATAGCACCAAAAAAAGAGTAAATATGATTAAAAAAACATAAAAACTTGTTTAAAATTATTAAAACTACTAAAATATTGTTAAAATATTATATATATGCCACATATATACATATATATTTTAAGAGATTAATTGTTTGAAGCAAATTTATAAAGTCCTTTGAGATTTTAGTATTTGTAGTAGTAAATTATAAAACAAAAGGGCGCAAAGGGTAACAGAGAGGGAATAAAATTGAACTACTGTACAATTCTACATTGCTTAATAGACTGAAAAATGAAAGTTTCATTTTGTAATCTTTAGAGCAAAAAGTAAGAAATTAATACAAAGTGTTATATCTAGAAACTCCATAAAAGACATAAAATGGATGATTTAAAAATATTTGGGCTAAAGAAGACAGAAGCTAAAGAATCAAGAAACAAAACAGATGGAACAAATAAAAATCAAATATGCCAATTATATCAATAAGTACATTAAATGCTGAAAATAACAGCTAATATTTTTGTAATGTTTATCACATGTCAGAAATTCTGCTAATCTATTTAAATACTTTATCTTGTTTTTTTTTATTTTTTTATTTTTATTTTTTATTTATTTATTTATTTTTATTAACTTTAATGGGGTGACACCAATAAATCAGGGTACATATGTACAATGAAAACATCTCCAGATTATCTTATCATTCAATTGTGCTGCATACCCTTTACCCAAAGTCAAATTGTCCTCTGTCACCTTCTATCTGGTTTTCCCTGTGCCCCTCCCCTTCTCCCTATCCCACCCTCCCCTCCCTCCCCCCATCCTGTAACCACCACACTCTTGTCTGTGTCTCATAGTCTCACTTTAATGTCCCACCTATGTATGAAATCATGCTGTTCTCAGTTTTTCTTTTTTTCTGATTTACTTATTTCACTCCGTATAATGTTATCAAGGTACATCCATTTTGTTGTAAATGATCCGATGTCATCATTTCTTATGGCTGAATAGTGTTCCATAGTATATATATACCAAAGCTTTTTAATCCACTCGTCTTCTGATGGACACTTGGGCTGTTTCCAGATCTTCGCTATTGTAAACAATGCTGCCACAAACATGGGGGCGCATTTCTTCTTTTCGAACAGTGTTATGGTGTTCTTAGGGTATATTCCTAAAAGTGGGATAGCTGGGTCAAAAGGCAGTTCGACTTTTAATTTTTTGAGGAATCTCCAAACTGTTTTCCATAGTGACTGCACCAGTCTGCATTCCCACCAGCAGTGCAGAAGGGTTCCCTTTTCTCCACATCCTCACCAGCACTTGTTCTGTATTGTTTTGCTGATGAGCGCCATTCTGACTGGTGTGAGGTGATATCTCATTGTGGTTTTAATTTGCATTTCTCTAATAATTAGTGATGTTGAGCACTTTTTCATATGTCTTTTGGCCATCTGTATGTCTTCTTTGGTAAAATTTCTATTCATTTCTTTTGCCCATTTTTTGATTGGATTGTTTGTCTTCCTGGTGTTGAGTTTTATAAGTTCTTTATAAATTTTGGTTATTAACCCCTTATCAGACGTGCTGTCGAATATGTTCTACCATTGTGTAGTTTGTCTTTTTATTCTGTTCTTATTGTCTTTAGCTGTGCAAAAGCTTTTTAGTTTGATGTAGTCCCATTTGTTTACCTTGCCTTTTATTTCATTTGCCCGTGGAGATAAATCGGCAAATAAATTGCTGCTACAGATGTCAGAGAGCTTGCTGCCTATGTTTTCTTCTAAGATGCTTATAGTTTCACGGCTTATATTTAAGTCCTTTATTCATTTTGAATTTGTTTTTGTGCATGGTGTAAGTTGATGGTCTACTTTCATTTTTTTGCAGGTAGATGTCCAATTTTCCCAGCACCATTTGTTAAAGAGGCTGTCTTTACTCCATTGAATGTTCTTTCCTCCTTTGTCAAATATCAGTTGTCCATAAAGCTGTGGGTTTATTTCTAGGTTTTCTGTTCTGTTCCATTGATCACTGTGCCTGTTCTTATGCCAGTACCAGGCAGTCTTGAGTATAATGGCCTTGTAGTAAACCTTGATATCCGGAAGAGTGATGCCTCCTGCTTTATTTTTTCTTTTTAAGATTGCTGAGGCTATTCGTATTCTTTTTTGGTTCCATATAAATTTTTGGAATATGTGTTCTATATCTTTGAAGTATGTCATTAGTATTTTAATTGGTATTGCATTGAATTTATAAATTCTTTGGGTAATATAGACATTTTAATGATGTTTATTCTTTCTAGCCATGAACACGGTATATGCTTCCACTTGTTTGTATCTTCCTTGATTTCTTCTATCAATGTTTTATAATTTTCCGAATACAAGTCCTTAACCTCCTTGGTTAAATTTACTCCTAGGTATTTTATTATTTTGGCTGCAATAGTGAAGGGGATTGATTCCTTAATTTCTTTTGCTGACAGTTCATTGTTTGTATATAGAAATGCCTCTGATTTCTGGGTATTAATTTTATATCCTGCCACCTTGCTGAATTCATTTATAAGGTCCAGTAGTTTTTTAACTGAGACTTTAGTGTTTTCTATGTACAATATCATATCATCTGCAAATAGTGACAGTTTTACTTCTTCTTTTCCAATTTGGATGCCTTTTATTTCTTCTTCTTGTCTGATTGCTGTAGCTAGGACTTCCAGAACTATGTTGAATAAAAGTGGTGAAAGTGGGCAACCCTGCCTGGTTCCTGATCTTAAGTGGATTGCTTTTAATTTTTGTCCATTTAGTATGATGTTTGCTGTGGGTTTGTTGTAGATGGCCTTTATCATGTTAAGGAATGTTCCTTGTATTCCCACTTTATTGAGAGTTTTAAGCGTGAATGGGTGCTGGATTTTATCAAATGCCTTTTTTGCATCTATTGAAATTATCATGTGATTTTTGACCTTCCTTTTGTTTATGTGATGAATCACATTGATTGATTTGCGAATATTGAACCAGCCTTGCCTCTCCAGAATAAATCCCACTTGGTCTTGGTGTATGATTTTTTTCATATATTGCTGAATCCGGTTGGCTAATATTTTGTTGAGAATTTTAGCATCTAAATTCATCAGAAATATAGGCCTATAATTTTCTTTCTTTGTGTTGTCTTTGCCCGGTTTGGGGATCAGAATTATGCTCGCCTCATAAAAGGAGTTTGGAAGTCTGCCTTCCTCTTGAATTTTTTGAAATAGCTTGAGGAGGATAGGAGTTAGTTCTTCTTTGAATTTTTGATAGAATTCACTTGTGAAGCCATTAGGCCCAGGACTTTTCTTTTTTGGGAGTTTTTTGATAACTGTTTCAATCTCCTCTGTTGTAATTGGTCTGTTTAGGTGCTCTGATTCTTCCAGATTGATTTTTGGAAGTTTATATGATTCAAGAAATTTGTCCATTTCATCTAGATTTTCTAAATTTTTTGGCATAGAGTTCTTCATAGTATTTTCTTACAATGCTTTGTATCTCTGTTGTATTAGTTGTAATTACTCCACTGTCCTTTCTAATTTTATCTATTTGAGACCTCTCTCTTTTTTTCTTGGTGAGTCTAGTTAAAGGTTCATCAATCTTGTTTACCTTTTCAAAGAACCAGCTTCTGGTTTCATTGATCCTCTGTATTGTTTCCTTAGCCTCTATGTCATTTATTTCTGCTCTGATCTTTATTATTTCCTTCCTTCTACTTGTCCTGCATTTTATTTGTTGTTGTTTTTCAAGTTCTTTTAGCTGCAGGGTTAAGTTGCTTATATGTTCTTTTTCTAGCTTCTTATGATATGCCTGTAGTGCAATAAACTTCCCTCTCAGAACTGCTTTTGCTGTGTCCCATAGATTTTGAGTTGATGTATGCTCATTATCATTTGTTTCTAGAAACTTTTTTATTTCTTCTTTGATCTCAATGTTAATCCATTCATTATTTAATAACATGCTATTTAGTTTCCAAGTGTTTGAGTATTTTTCAGTTTTTCTTTTGTGGTTAATTTCTAGTTTCATGGCATTGTGATCAAAGAAAATGCTTGATATAATTTCAATCTTCTTAAATTTGTTGAGTCCTTTTTTGTGTCCTAACATGTGGTCTATCCTAGAAAACGTACCATGAGCGCTTGAGAAGAATGTATATTCTACTGCTTTAGGGTGAAAAGTTCTGAATATATCTATTAAATCAAGTTGATCTAGTGTATCCTTTAAGTCTGCTGTTTCTTTATTGATTTTCTTTCTTGTGGATCTATCCAGTGTTGTTAGTGGGGTATTGAAATCCCCTACTATGATAGTATTACTGTTAATCTCGCCCTTAATGTCCATCAAAGTCTGCTTTATGAATGTCGGGGCTCTTAT
This sequence comes from Rhynchonycteris naso, assembly GCA_037038555.1. Lineage (NCBI taxonomy): Eukaryota > Metazoa > Chordata > Mammalia > Chiroptera > Emballonuridae > Rhynchonycteris > Rhynchonycteris naso. The sequence continues at coordinate 109,825,497 of CM072998.1, read as the reverse complement.
ATTTGGTGCGTAGATATTTATAATAGTTATATCTTCCTGTTGAATTGTTCCCTTTATCATTATGTAGTGTCCTTCTTTATCTCTTACTACAGTCTTTGTTTTAAAGTCCATTTTGTCAGATATAAGTACTGGTACCCCAGCTTTTTTTTCATTTCCATTTGCATAAAATATTTTTTTCCACCCTTTTACCTTCAGTTTATGTGCATCTTTTGTTTTAAGGTGTGTCTCTTGTAGACAGCATATGTATGGGTCCTGTTTCTTTATCCATGCTGCTACCCTATATCTTTTGATTGGATCATTTAATCCATTTACATTTAAGGTTATTATTGATATGTAGTTGTTTATTGCCATTTTATTCTTTAAAGCTGTTTTTTTTTTTTTTTCTTATATTCTTTCCTCCCTTTGAACTGTTCACACTAGGCCCCTTAGAATCTCTTGCAGGATTGGTTTGGTTTTAATGAATTCCTTGAGGTTTTCTTTGTTTGGAAAGCTCTTTATTTCTCCTTCAATTTTAAACGTTAGCCTTGCTGGATAGAGTAGTCTTGGTTGTAGGTTCTTGTTCTGCATTACTTTGATTATATCTTGCCATTCCCTTCTGGCCTCAAGTGTTTCTGTTGAGAAGTCCGATGTCATCCTAATGGGGGCTCCTTTGTAGGTTAGAGTCTTTTTTTCTCTAGCAGCTTTTAAGATTTTTTCTTTATCTATTAGCTTTGGTATTTTAACTATGATGTGTCTTGGTGTAGATCTTTTTGGGTTTCTCTTTAATGGGGTTCTGTTTGCCTCTTGGACATGTAGAATGTTTCCCAGCCTTAATTTAGGGAAGTTTTCTGCTATGATTTGATTGAACAAAGTTTCCATTTCCTGTCCTCTTTCCTCTTCTTCAGGTACCCCTATGATGCGAATGTTGTTTCTCTTCAGGTTGTCACAGAGCTCCCTTAGAGTTTCATCACATTTTTTGAATCTCTTTTCCTTTTTTTTCTCTGCTTCTGTAACTATGTTTATTGTGTCCTCTAACTCACTGATTCGATCCTCAGCGTGATTCATCCTGCTTTTAATTCCTTCCATTGTGGTCTTCAGTTCTGATACTGTATTTGTCATTTCTGTCTGGTTCTTTTTTATTATTTCAACTTCATTTTTTATACTTGTTTTCTCTTTATTTAGGTGCTCATAGTGACTATCCGTTGTTGCTCTAATTTCTTTGAACATCCTAACTATCATTATTCTAAAGTCTGCTTCTGGTAGTTTGGTTATATCTGGTTCATTCAGGTCCTTCTCTGGGGATTTCTCTTAGTTGATTTGGTTTGCATTCCTCTGCCTGCCCATTTTATCTGAGTGTAAGCAAGTTGTGGCCACTGCAGTCCAGTATGTGTTGTCTTTGTGTTCTCTAGGTGTGGTCTGTCTGCAGGCTTGCCACCCCCTCTGTCGCTGCCTAGGGCGGTTGGGTGTGGGCGTTGCCAGCGCCGGCTCTCTGTAGCTATTGCTGTGGTTTCTGCCTCTCCTTTGCGGGAGGGGCTGTCACTCAAGTCACTAGCGTTAGCACCCAGGGCCGAGGTGAGCACCTTTGCTCAGCTGCAGAACCGGCCTTTTTCCGGAAGGCTTACGCCCAGCCCCCTCAGTCAGAGCCTGCTCGCCACCATTTTGTGGGTTGGGCGGGGCTTTTGATGTGCTCTCAGCTGTGAGCCTTTGCCCGTCCAGAATTTAGCCCCGCCCTCGAGGCCAGGGCCCTCACAGGGACTGAAACCGAAAATCGGGGATTATTGGGCCGGGCGTGTTTGCTGGCGTGCGCACAGCGGCTAGCTTCCGGTCGTTCCGGCTCCTACCCCGCCCCCACACTCGGAGAAAGCTCGCGCACGTAGAGTGGTACTCCGCAGTTTCTCCGGCCGGGCGGGGAGAGCAGCGTGATCTCCGCAGGGAACTTCCGCTGGTCTCAGTGTCTCCCTCGCCCCCGTCTTAGGAGCCCGCTCGCGCCCACAGATGGCACACCACGGTTTCTCCTTCTGGGCGGGGTTGGCAGCGTGAGCTCGGGCCCCTTGCCCGTCCCTGGTCTTAGCCCGGTGCCCACGGTCAGGGCCGGCTAGCGCAGGGTCGCAGGGCTGATCTCTGCCCGTATTTTTCCCCACAAGTGGGGTCACAGGCGGCCCGCAGCTGCCGGACAGCTTTCGCGCGTCCTCTCTGCACCTGCTAGGCTAGCCCGAGCCCTCACTGTTCCGCCTACACCGACAGGACCGCGTTTCAGCGTCCTGTCCCAACCATAGGCTTCAGCAACCTCAGGGGGCTAGAAGTGCCCTAAGTCTCCACACTGTAGGCTTGGGAGCTCCCTCCCTCTAAGCAGGTCTGCTCTAATTGCCGCGGGAGAGCTTATTTGGCTAGTGTCCTATCTCCCTTTGCTGGTATTGCTAGTTCCAGGGGAAATATTCGTTTTCGATTAGGGAAGTGACTTAGCCCATGGGTCGGGGTGGCTGTCCCTCAGAGTGTCTCCATGCCTTCAGTCTACTCTTTGTTCCCGCTGCTCTGTTCCTCTCCTCTGTCCCAGTTCCCCGGAGCCTCGGGTGCGTGGTTGTGAGAGAGGCTTTCTGAGCTGTCCCTTTAAAAAGATTTTTGGGTCTGAGAAAACTCTCTCTTTTTCACAAATAGTATCCTCACTTGCTTCACAGCTCGATACTGTCCAAACGCCTCTTCTGGGCTCTGGGACTGCAGTCTGGGGCTTGGTTCCTGGGACCCAGGTCCCTCCCTCTCCGCAAAACTCTCCTCCCGCCACGCGGATCTCTCCGGGCTGCCGTTTGCTCTGGGGAGCTGGGCAGCCCTCTTCGCGTTTTCGCTATTCCTACCAGTCTCAATGTGGCTTCTGCAGTGTTCCTTGGTTGAAGAGTCCACTTAGTTTTGCTCAAAGTTGGTTTATCCAGATAATGGTTCTTAAAATTGAGTTATAATCCACTTTGGTTCTGGGAGTTGGAAGTTGGTACGTCTGCCTACTCCATCGCCATCTTCCCTTCCTCAATACTTTATCTTGTTTACCCTTCACAATTACCCTGTGAGCTAGGTGTTATTTATATTCACATTTTATACATATTTAAGCTCAAATGAGTCATTGTCCACTCTTACACAGCCTTGAGCAGTAGAGCCAGGATTCAGAGCTAGGAAGTATGATTTCTGAGCTTCTAACACTTAAGTATTCTAAATATGATGTTGATAATGGAAGATAATGAGCATGTCTATGAAAGGAGTGGTATACTACCAACTCATCCCTGTGGTGCTTGTCATCTCATGAAAGGGAGTATATTGAACATGATGATTCTTATTCTACGAATAAGATCATAGAGATGTAAATTGTTGAGCATATATATTTCAGAATGCATGATATACCAGTATTTATATCCATGGTAAGATGTATTTAAATTCAGCTAATCCAGTGGCATTGTCCTCTGTCATACAACAGGGGTTCTGACTCCAATTTTGTTGTAACTATCAAACCACTGCCTTGGCCATATGACCTACTCTCTGGGAGCCACAAAACTTTGGGTCCTAAACAGTTTATGATCTCAGGAGAAGCAGGAAGCAGGTCTGGATATCAAGCTATGAGTGCCTTCATGCAGATGAGGGCAGATGAGCTGCAAGAGAAAGTTCCATGTGTGTTGTTCAAGCAAAAATTGTGAACAGCAGAGTACCTGCCGAATGTGGGGAGGAAGTGAGGGAGTTTGAAAGTCGGATCTCTCTGAGGAATGGTGGTAATGGAGTACATTTAGTTGGTTTTTAGAGACTAAAAACCATGTGTGTGTGTGTGTGTGTGTGTGTGTGTGTGTGTGTGTGTGTGTAAATAGGTTTATCATAAGTAATTGGTTCTACATGATTATGGAGGCTGAGAAGTCCTAAGACCTGCAGTGGAGTCCCAGGAGAACCAGTGGCATAGTCCTAGGTTGAAAGCTGGCAGTTTCAAGACCCAAGAAGAGCCCAAGTTCAGTTTGAGTCTGAATGCAGGAAAAACCCCATGTCCCAACTCTACAGTCAAGCAGGAGGAGTTAGTGTTCTCCAAATGTTTATCTTCTATTCAAATTTTTAATGGATTTGATTAGAATTACTCACATTAGAGAGAACAATCTGCTTTAATCAGTCAACTGATTAAAATGTTACTCTTATCCAGAACCACCCACACAGACAAACCCAAAATAATATTTGACCAAATGTTTGGGCACCTCATGACTCAGTCAAGTAGACAAATAAAATTAACCAGAGAAGAAAAGAACCTTTTCTGAAACTCTTGTAATGTTGTCCTCAAATAAGAAGGGGAGGGCCTGACCAGGTGGTGGCGCAGTGGATAGAGCGTCGGACTGGGATGCAGAGGACCCAGGTTCAATACTCCAAGGTCGCTGGCTTGAGCACAGGCTCATCCAGCTTGAGCGTGGGGTCGCTGGCTTGAACATGGGATTATAGACACCCCATGGTCTCTGGCTTGAGCCCAAAGGTGGCTGGCTTGAAGTCCAAGGTTGCTGGCTTGAGCAAGGGGTCACTCACTCTGCTGCAGCCCCCAGTCAAGGCACATATGAGAAAGCAATCAATGAACAATTGAGGAGCCTCAACAAAGATGAATTGATGCTTCTCATCTCTCTCCCTTCCTGTCTGTCTGTTCTCTCTGTCTCTCTCTGACTCTATAGCAAAAAAAAAAAAAAAAGGAAAGAAAGAAAGAAAAAAGAAGGGGAGAGATATTGGAGGTAATGTTTTTCTGGTTCTCTTGTTATTTTTTACTACAAACTCTTTGATGCATACAAATGAAACTGTTTAACACATAAATTATGAAGCACACTAATAAAATAAATCACTTCCTCCTCCCTACTAAGTAAAAAGTGTACATGTCATCTCACTTCTAAATATGCATTATTAAGCCCCTAATGTCATATTATGCAGAAGGAAAGAGAAACATCACTCATAATTTTCATGTGAAGCTTTGAAGGTCATAAAAATTTGGCTGCTTTGAATTAAGCTTCAGGGTCAGACTGTCCAGAAGAGAGTGGGATATTTGTTTAGACATCTTCCAGGCAGACTTGGAGCAGCTTCATCAGGAACCAGCAGCCTGTGACACCAGTATTCACCCTTCTCCAAAGTAACTCTCCTGGAGAGTGAAGGGGGAGTATGTGACAGGACCTAGACCTGGTGAAGGTACTACTCACATGGTTTCATTGGTCAAAAATATCTCAGTGACCAGTTTGTTGAAGTAAAGTTTTGGAACAGATCCATGATACATAAACTCTTCTCTGTAAGTATTTACTCTTAAATGTTATGATTTCATGTGCTGTTAATACTAGGCAGAGAAACGGCCCTAGCCAAGGCTCCTCATCTGGATTTTCTGCTGCCTAGGGAGGAAGGACTTTCAGAAAATGCCCAATGTGCCCTTGTTTGAGGGAACTGAAACTGGGGTGTCTGGGAGAGGAGCACTGTGACACTGGCGGCAGAAGCAGGCAGCTTCCTGGAAAAGTCACAGGGATGAATTGCTTTCTTCTCTGTCCACTTCGTGCAGGAAGCACAGCCTTTTCAGGAGAGCACAGAGCTGAGCAGAGATCGAAGTCTCAACAGGTGTATGAGTTGAATGAATAAATTCCAAAGTATAAATAACAAATATTATGTTCTCCTTGTTTTTATCCATAATCACCACCTCAACTCAGACTTAAAACACTAAAAGTTTGAGAAAGGATCCAGGAATTTGCAATAGAGTTCTTTTAAGCATTATATTCAAGAGACAAGAGAGTCAGGGCAACAATAAAAATATCCATTATATCACACTTGTGAGCCACTAAGCTACAGTATTTAAAGAGCCTTGGGTTTCAAAATGCTGCTGTGGGTAAGTGATGCTACTTCCTTTAAGCACTGCTATTCTAGGAGTCTTTCCCCACTCTTGTCTCACCTTACAAATATCTCTAAAAGCCACCGGCGGAGACTATTCTGGAAAATGCCCTTATTGAACAGTGATGATATACTAGGTTGCCCTATTTCACAAAGACTTTCTTATTTTAAAACAGGATTTTTCAAGTGGAATCTTGAAAAACACTCATGAAAAACAGAATTGGAATTGTTCCTGAGATGAACAGATCAGTCAAGCATGATAGCATTTAGCTATTATCTTTCACTGTGTAAAAAAAAAGAAAAAAACACCTTAAAACTTGGTGACCTCAGTGCTTTGGGCTGGGCTCACCTGGGAACTTCCAGACTGGTCCAGGCTTGATGTTCTTACCTGTGCGCACTGTCTGATGTGTCTGATGGACCAGCTGAAGCTGGCTAGTTTACAACAGTTAGGGATGGGACTGCTGGGTGGACAAGGGCTTCTTTCCATGAGGTTTCTCATTCTGGAGTGGTTTATTTTATGATTTTCACTGACAGTCATGGTTGCTTGTGTCTATTTGCTCCCATACAATGGTCTAACTCAGAGTCAATGTGGGAGAGGATTACCCATGTGTGTGGATGTGGAATGCAAGAACAACTTGGAGACCAATACTGCAACAACCTGTGTTTTAAAATGTGGTCTAAGACATGTTTTTCAACTGCCAGTGTGCAGACCAGTCTGCTAGAAATACTGTACTGGTCTGTGAAAGAGTTAAACACCCTGATGTTGTATGAATATTATAGACCCAGTGATCTTAGTTGAATTTGCATATGCTCAGAGTGATTTCTGCGTCAGCGGTCGCTGAAATAATTCTTTTGTCACCAGGCCCCAAGTGTAAAAAGGTTGAAAACCGGAAGTCTAAGAATATGGCGAGCCTGACCAGGCAGTGGTGCAGTGGTTAAAATGGCAGACTGGGATGCAGAGGATCTAGGTTTGAGACCCAAGGTTGCTGGCTTGAGCATGGGCTCCTCCGGCTTGAGTGCGGGCTCACCAACATGAGCATGAGGTCGCTGGCTTGAGTGTAGGATCATAGATATTACCCCATGGTCGCTGGATTGAAGCTCAAGGTTGCTGATTTGAGCAAGGGGTCACTGGCTGTGTTGCTTTGAACAGTGATGTTCAAACCCCCTTCCCCAGTCAAAGCACGTATGAGAAAGCAATCAATGAACAACTAAGGAGCTGCAATGAAGAATTGATGCTTCTCATCTCTCTCCCTTTCTGTCTGTCTGTCCCTATCTGTCCCTCTCTCTGGCTTTTTCTCTGCCTCTGTCACACACACACAAAAATAAATAAATACAAGGAATCCAGAGGACCCAGCTCTGTCACTGTGAAGACTTCTCATCAGAAACATTATGACTCAGGAGCCTGTCCTCCTGGTATTCAGATGTTCCTGTTTTCACACATTCATCTCCTCTCCTCCTTTTTGTGGTTTCAACACTGCCTGAGTCTAGACATTTTTTTTTTTTTGGCAGTCCTGCAGGTGCCTGGCAGAAAAGATAAATGATCTTACTTCCTGGGCACTGTGACCATCAAGAAATGCAGCCTGGAGTGTACACAATTCACCAGCTCCCCCGCACAATGTAAATGCCGGAATGTGCTATGGGGTTGGACAGAGGTATTCTGTCTATAGCCGAGAATATCATTTGAAACTGGTACTCTAGGCTATAGACAGCTTTTCTTAATTAGAGGCATAAGCAAAGAGATACCCCAGGCTAGTTCCTTGATTGTCTCAACAGACAAAAATGTAAAGGTTGCATGCAATTAAGCAAAATCACCATGCTCTGGCTGTCTGATTTAATTCATTCAAATTATATGTAAAGAATCAAACAAGAAAGCAGAGGCATTGGTTTCCATTTTAAACCTGATGAGAGTCTTTGATCAAGAAAAACTTTCTTACCAAATAGACTCTGAGCTCTGATTACCTATGGATTTATTTACAGGAAGAAATAAGCTCTCAGTAGTGCTTATTACTACCTTGCTAGATAAAAAGATTTACTAATCACTAAAAAGTGCTAGTTTCACATGATATATTACAGATGAAATAAAACAATATAAACCTTGTCCATGCATAACTGACACATCAGCAGATCACATTGGTATATAGAGAGTAGACAGGTATAACACCAAAACAGCAGTCCTAAAAGACAATATTCAACATCAATTCAGCACTAAGACCATACTAGGTACTTTGCATATCAATTTAGTCGAATCTTTAAAAGCAGTGGAAAGCTGGTTGTTACGATCTCAAATGTAAAACAGAGAAAACCAGTTTTCCAACATGATCTGCAAATATACAACATCACAAAGTTAGAAAAGGTTAATTATAGTACTCAAACTCTGAGTTTGAGCCTTGAACTTTACTTCAAAACTTTCACTATAATACACCATCTCTTGTAATAATAAGTGGTCAGAGAAGCAAAGCAAATACGTCAGTGACTATCAACCATTAATTGAGAACTAGCCTTGTGCCAAGCATGGGTGCTGAAGACAGGCATTTAAAAACTCACAGTCTGTTGAGAGGGAGAGAAATCTCTGAAATAATGAACTCCTACTACGAGTCCACATCAATGGTGGGTGGCTACACACATGGGAGTCATCAGAGCAGAAACAAAGACTAGCATAGATCGAAAAGTTTGTTTTTCCTTCTGACTTCTGTCCAGGCTACGTCCTCCAGCCCTTTCTTCCAAGGAAAGCCTTAGCATTGTTAACTGTGTCACAAATATATTAAATTAGACTAAACCCATAGTTCTCCCTACTATTAAAATCAACAGAAAAAGGCAAGAGAAGCTAACACAGCTACTGTGACTACTTTTAAGATGTCTTTTAGCTCTAAATTTATTCTATTTTAAAAAGAACTTGTACTCTTATCTCATTTAATTATTTTACTATTTCTGCAGTGTTATCAATATTTTGCAGACAAGAATACACATGCATTAAAATTTTCAAGGTACTAACTTTCAACGTTAGGGCTACCAATAATAAAATACCACAGACTGAGTGGCTTAAACAACAAAAATGAATATTCTTACAGTTTGAAGACTGAAAGTCCCAGATCAGGTGTCAGCACCTTTGGCTTCTCCTGATGTGTCTCTCTCCTTGGGGTGTCTTGCTGAGTCTTCATATGGTATTTTCTCTGTGCTTGTTTATGTCTGGTGTTTCTTTGTGGCCTAATGTCCTTTCTTATCAAGGATACCAAACGTATTGCATTACAGTCCACTCTCATGACCCCATTTTAACTTAATTACCATGTAAAGACCCTACCTCCAAATACAGTCACATTGTGAGGTACTGGAAGTTAGAGCATCAACATATAAGTTTTGGAGGGGACACAATTCATCCCAGAATAGTAACATAGATGCAGAATGTTAGAGACAGAATGCAAGACATTTCTGATTCTATCTGAAGTTACTTACTCAGGTGAAACAAGGTTATCTTCTCCTTGAATATACTCACTGTTTTCCTCTAATCTTAGTTTTTCTCACACAGGGATAATATCTGAAAAGACTTTCTCTGTGTAAAAATATACCCATTTCATGGCACAGTTGCCATGCTAATTTTTGGTGAAGACACCAGATTTAAGATATTCAAATAAGTATTTCTTCATAGAAATCCCATTAGCATTTCTATATTCTTGCAAGACTGTCAACTTTCTGCCTTGCAGAATAAATGCCTGTTTTACCTATTTTTTTCTAAACATATGAAGTCACAATTATACTTTCTCATATTTTTTGAGGGCACATGTCAAGTGGGACATTCTGTAGTGAACAACCCACCTAAAATCCCTTCTTTCAGTAATTTCCATTCTAGTTTGCATACAAACAATTCAAAAATAAGTCACCAAGTAAACTGGACCATTTGAAATAACAGCAACTCATAAAAAATAAATAAATAAAACAGAGGAAAGAAATAAAGAATGACTGCATGTGGGAACATAACATCTGGTTTCACTGGCCAGGCAAGAGCTCTTTAGAAAGAAGTTTTAAGTTGAACCTAAATCATAAGGTGTCTACCATAGGAAGACTGGAAAGAAAGTAAAAAAAAAAACCCCAGGAAATGGCCCTGACCAGTTGGCTCAATAGAAGAGCGTAGGCCCAGTGTATGGAAATCCTGAGTTTGTTTCCTGGTCAAGGCACACAGGAGAAGTGACCATCTGCTTCTCCTTCCACCTCTCCCCCCACTCTTTTTCTCTCTCTTTCCCTACTGCAACCATGGCTCAAATGTTTCGAGAAAAGTTGGCCCCATGCACTGAGAATGGCTCCATGGCCTCTACCTCAGGAGTTAAAATCGCTCCGTTGTCAAGCAATGGAGCTGCAACCCAGCCAGGCAGAGCATCACCTGGTAGGGGCTTGCTGCGTGGATCCCAGTCAGGGCACATGCAGAAGTCTGTCTCTGCCTCCTCACCTCTACTTAATAAAAAAAGAAAAACCCAGCAAGTATGAATAATCTGAAGTGGGAAAAAATTTGATGTATTTAAGGACAAAAATTATATGACTACAAGAGAGTTAAGTTAGAAGGTTGGAGATCAAATTCAGCAGCCATCAGACTACTGGGTCACAGTGGGACATGGCAATAATGTAATGAGAAGTATCTTTTTGATGGTGTAGATGTTGATAAATGTCTTCAAATGTTAATTAATTTAAGCCTGCTCAGGATTTGATTGTTGTGGTAACTTGAGTGAATGAGTCAACATGAGAACAAAGAAATCACAGTCAATAGCCTCTGTTTCAGACTTTAGATTTTTGCTCTGATATCAAGATTTAGATTAAATAATTCCTCATGTCTTCTGCAGGTAGTCTTATTTTTTTGTTAATGTTAACTAATTTTCCATCATTACATTCTTATTAATTATCCTGAAATTTTAAAGATAATATGATATAAATCCTCCTAAGACAGCAATAAAATGTTTCTTAAATATCTAATTGCATATGAGTTGAGGATTTCATGCAAAACTTTTTTTATAACTGGAATAATTATTGTGATTATCCATCTTAGAATCTTAGAATTGAAATATCTTTGGTACTGAATGTGACTTTCACTTCAGGCAGGACTAAAATTCTGTAGGCGAGGGGAATGTGGATGCAAAAGTACTATTTTGAGGAATAAATAACAGCATCTTTTCTAGTCTCTATAACCCAAGATAAAGGACAGTGTGCAGCAGGTGTACAGTACTCTTCACATTGCAAGTAAAGGCAGAGAAAAATCATTTCCACTCTGAAATTGAGATGATTCATCATTTTTCCCTCCCATGAATCCTATAGAAATATTTTGCCCCAAATATCTTCTGTAACCAAAGTTGCAAGCTTGTAATAATTAAGGGTCTTGAAAAAGATGAACATTTATTCTGAAAATTAGGATTATATCTTCATCCATTCACATTCCTTGAAAGAAGAAAATTAGCTCTATCTATACTTTATTGTTCTTAGCACAGAAGTTTTTTTCTTAATCTAGCAAATAAAATTGAGTGAAAATGCAAAAATTTGAGTTTTAGATGATACATGGCCTTAACATTTTATTTTAATTCATTATAAACACAGATACTGAGGTATATACAGTATGTCCGTAAAGTCATGGTGCACTTTTGACCGGTCATAGGAAAGCAACAGAAGACGATAGAAATGTGAAATCTGCACCAAATAAAAGGAAAACCCTCCCAGTTTCTGTAGGATGATGTGGCAGCATGTGCGCATGCGCAGACGATGACATAACACCGTGTATACGGTGGAGCAGCCCACGGCCATGCCAGTTGAGATGTGGATGGTACAGAAGAAAGTTCAGTGTGTTCTGTGGCTCGCTAAATTCGAATCCGTGACCAAAGTGCAATGTGAATATTGGCGCATTTATAATGAAGTGCCACCACATAGGAATAACATTACTTGGTGGGATAAGCAGTTGAAGGAAACCGGCAGTTTGGTGGAGAAACCCCGTTCTGGTAGGCCATTGGTCAGTGACGAGTCTGTAGAGGCTATACAGGATAGCTACCTAAGGAGCCCTAAAAAATCTGTGCGTGCGTGTGCTCGACAATTACACCTAAGCAAGACTACAGTTCACAAGGTGTTAAAGAAACGTTTCTGTTTTACGGGGTACAAATTGCAGCTGTTGCACGCTGTCAAACCAGCAGATAGACCCACACAATGCGCGTTTGCTACAGATATGCTTCATGAGATCGACAATGATGCAAGATTTTTGCAGAAGATTGTGTTTAGCGATGAGGCAACCTTCCATATCTGTGGACTAGTTCATCACCATATCGTCCGAATATGGGCTACTGAACATCCTCATGCCTACGTTGAGTACGAACGTAACACCCCTAAAGTGAATGTGTGGTGTGGCCTGATGCATGATAAGATGATAGGCCCATTATTTTTTCGCGGAGCAGTCTGTGACGGCAAACACCTATCTTGACATGTTGGAATTGTATGCAATGCCACAATTTCCAGAAGGTGTCATCTTTCAACAGGACGGCGCTCCTCCACACTATGCCACCATTGTTTGTGAGTTTCTGGATAGAACATTCCCCCGTCAGTGGATAGGCAGGGGTTCTGTCAAGACATGGCCACCACGATACCCCTGATCTGACGCCCTTAGACTTTTACTTTTGGGGTTATGTGAAGCAACATGTGTACATTGAACGTATCAACGACATTAATCCCTTAAAACAGAGAATCACAGACGTTATTCACTCTGTTACACCAGACGTCCTTACCCGTGTGTGGCAAGAACTTCACTATCATTTGGATGTGTGTAGGGAAACAAACGGAGCCCACATAGAACTGCATTGAATAGGTATGAAACTGGGAGAGTTTTCCTTTTATTTGGTGCAGATTTCACTTTTCTATCGTCTTTTGTTGCTTTCCTGTGACCTGTCAAAAGTGCACCATGACTTTATAGACACACTGTACTTTAAGGAACTTTGCTCATAGTTGATGATCATACTGATTTACTGGGTACTTAGCAAATGCTACCTTGAAATGTTATTCTGATATTAAATGCAAAATCTATCTCACCAACTAAGTTACAAATATCTTGGGAAAAATCGTGTTTCAATAATAAATCACATGTGCTCACAACATTAAGCACACATGTGAAATTTGTTGAGAACTCAGTATGCGGAGAGCATTATATTCAACAGGAGGACATGACGACAGAGCTCCCATCCTAGAGAACCTCATTATGTACACCATTCCATCTCTTCTTTTAAAAAGCTGCAACAGCTAAGGAAGACATTCTTATCCTAACTTTATGATAGGGACATTGACGCTGGAAAGGTGAAGTGGTCTGCTGTGGCGGAGTGAGGACTAGCGCTTTCTCCAAAGAAATGCAATCAGAGGGAATCTGTGCTCTTGGGGACACTGTGCTGTGGCTTCCAACGCTGGTTATTGCCATCTGAGTGGTTTTGGAAAAGTCATCTAATATCTCAAAGCTTTTCCGTGACCTCACACATGTAATTTGGATGTCATGACTACTGTGTAGAGTCGTTGGAGAGTGAATAAAATCACTGTAAGTAGTGTCCAGCATCCAGTTTGCCCTCATAAGTGAGAGCTACTCCTACTACTGCTGTGCAGTCATTTTCTTTACCCACTGTTTCACCTTCTGCCATGTCAGTTAGTCTCAGTCAACTGTGGTCTGAAAATGCTATATGGAAAATTTCATAAATAAACAATTCATAAAATTCAAATTGTGCACTATTCTGAGTTGCTCTGCCCTGTCAAGGTCATGAATCACCCCTTCGCCCAGCGTCTCCATGCTGTGTGCATTCTCCATCGGTTAATCACTTTGTAGCCGTCTCAGTTACCAGATGGAGGAATTGCAGTGCATGCATTCAAGTAACCATTATTTTACTTAATAGTGACTCCAAAATGCAAGAGTAGTGATGACAGTAATTCAAACATGCCAAAGAGAAGCCATAAAGCCCTTCCTGTAAGTGAAAACCTGTATGTATAGGAAAAGCATTCATAGCATATATAAGGTTCAACAGTATCCATGGTTCCAGGCAGCCACGGGGACGGGAGAGGAGGTCTTGGAACATATCCCCCACAGATAAAGGGAGACTACTGTACTACTGTACTGCTGTACTGCTATTGAAGGTTTTGATGCCTGGTATGCACTTGGTGGCTGTCATAAGTACACATTCAGGTGCTTATTAATGCTGCTGCTGTTGGTATTCACACACTTACCCACAAGCAGAGAGAAGCCAGGCAAGTGCATGTCAGCATGAGTATCAATTTGTTACAGCTGAGGTACATTCTGGCTAAGCCAGTGTTCACTTGGATTGGTTGGTGCTTTTGATATCTTACTCATGAAATATTGTACAACACTCCTGTCCAGAAGTATTGTGGGACTATTGTTGTAAGCATTTTATGCAGTGTGAGTAACCACCCAGAATTAGTGTCTCTATCTTTCTCCATCAGCAAACACTGCCACAGAGAAGCATTCCACTCAAACAACCGGGCTAAAACACAGTTCCAAAGAGTGCTCACAGTATTTGGCCCATTACTCAGTGGGTCATTTAGAGTCATTACTAAATGGCCCATTTAGAGTCAACCTCACACAGGGAGCCTCTGTAATACTATACCAGGCAGCTAGGTATCAGGGGAGTACTGTGAAGTTGGATTTGATCAACCACCAGCCATGGGATTGATTTCCTTATCACTTTGTTTCAGAAGTTCTCATTTGGCTATATTTCTGACAGGTCAGACATTTCCCACATGCCATTTAATTTAATTTAATTTAATTTAATGTATTATCTTTGCCCAATAATCGTGACTCCATGTTAATAGATGCTTTGAAAAGAATCACAGTGTAGCAAGAGGACCTTTCCATCGTCTTAGAGCTGCTTTTCCGGTGTCAGGGCACTTTCTGCTGTACCCTCAGCCTCCATACAGCTGGAAGAGGTGGGCGGAAAAGGAACCACATTCAACATCTGCAACTATAAAAATATAATACAACTGAACTGGATGGGACCATAACCTGCATTAATACTAGTTTTTGAGTGAGGTCACATGCACCAAAGGTGCAAATGTGAGTGCACACAGAGGCTTTCTAAACTGCATCTGCTTCGAGTGCCAGGGAACCATTTCTGTTCACAGCAGTTTCTGTGACTTTTACAGCAGCATCGTCCGAACAAAGAAAGTATTAGGGAAATCCAAGCTGGGAGCACGTGCTGCCTACGAGGGCAGTCACAGAGATTCAGGTGCATGGATTGCAAGTATGTTTGTAATCAAATTGCCCTTGCTTGCTGCCTGGTTAGTACTCATGATTGCCGTGGTAGGTCTCTGTGATCAGTCTCAGCATAATGGAAAACAGCAGCAAGCTCAGCTTCTCAGATGGCTTCTATCAGGGGTATATAGAAGTGGCTTCAAGATTGAGTGGGTACTGAAGAGGAACTGCACTGCAGAGAACGGCAACTGATGCTTGTTCATGGATAAAGAAGAGATATACTAGCTGGAGGACTTCCTGCACACGTCTGAGTGATTTAATGTCTTTCTCTGTTCACATGTCAGTGCTGTACTGTGTTTCTGACTATCCCATCTTCCTGAGAGACTGTATCATTTTCTTTGAGAAGCAATATGATTTTTATGGCAGATGGGAATAAAGAAATGTACAACTTTTTTAGAATAGGATTTGACCACACACACACATGCCTATGTGCATAGACCTACACACATGCAACCATGAAATAGCAATTCCATGTATGTTGAAAAGTTTTAATTATAAAGCTGTTCATTGCAACACTTTCTATTATTTTTAGAAGAAAAAAACATAGACCACCCAGATGTTTAATAATAAGGAATTGGTTACATAAATCGTGGCTTTTTTCTATCATGGGATATTATGTAGCAAAAAAAAAAAAATAAGTATTTTCAGAGAAAAATTTAAGAACAGAAAAATGTTTTATATATATATATATATATATATATGCATTCTATAAGAATTATATAAACTCTGACCAGTGATTATTTTGGGCGATTGGTTGTGGTTGCTTGTTTAATTCTTTATGCTTAATAATATAAGAAAATATATTACTTTAATAGTAAGAAAACATTTTGTTTTTTTTACATAAAAAAAGAGAAAAATAATAACTATAACAATAGATGTGTAAGTCAGTTGTGAACATACATAATTATGGACTGGTAAAGCTTAATACTTATTTATACATGTGAATATGATCCCTTGTTACTATGTAGGCTAGACTTAAATTTTAATTTTATCTAAGATTATTGTTTTTCATAGACTGTGCAGAGGAAAAATAAATTGACAAAGCCATACAGGAATGCTGTCCCTTCAAAGGATTCTTTATCATTACCTGTGCTCCCATTATAAGTTCCCTGACCACTTCCCAGCACACCCATTTTTCCCATCTTGCATGCTGCTCTCCTACCCCGCAGAATAATTTTTCTTATCCATCCTTAAAACTCTGCCCATTCCTCAAGGCCCAATTCAAATCCTACTTTGTAGGGTTTGCTCTAATTCTCCTAATTCAAGAATAGACTTTAATTCATCTTTCCAGACTTTTGACATTTCACATTATGAATTGTGTGCACATCTTGCCTTCTCTGATTTATTGTAAGCTTTACAGAAAGCAGAGACTTTACTCATCTTTGTAACTTAAAAAATGGGAGGCATTGATGAGATAGGTTAAGTAAATATTCACTAAATATGTAAACACATTAACTTTGCTTTCAGAAAATAGATATTGGTATTAGTCTAATTGTTTGCTTGGAAGTCTGACCAATCTTAGCAGTGATATGAATGTAGCAGATTCCTGGATAATTCTGTAATTTTTAAAAAGTGTTTTTGTTTAGTTAACACTTTCTGAAACTGGTCCTAATAGAGTACATAACTCAATGAGTATTTACGTAAAACAGAAACTGCAAGGAAGGCACTCTGAAGAATTATAATAGCCAGTTTATAATCTTTTTCCAGGAGAATCTCATTCCTAAGGATTCACTAAAGCAAAGGTTAGGGACATGGCAACTGAATATTTCTGTCTCCTGACACTTTCTGCCGAGCTATCTTCCACACCCCAGGGTGGCATTGTGACGATTGTGCTGAAAGCATCCAGAATGATATCTTGGGTTGGAAGCATTTTGCAGACCAGAAAGGGGAAGACAAATGTTAGTTATAATTGTTCCTATTCAGAGAAATGTTTTGCAAAATGCTTGTGGCATGAACCTCTTCTTTCAATAAAGTGACTTTTGTAAGCCTGAGATGGTGCTTCACACTTCAGGGATCTGCCATCTGTGCAAAATGACTTGTTTTGCAAATGTCGATGATTCCAAAATATTTCTAAGGGAATTCTCACCACATCCAAATCAGAGGCTCAGCCAGACTACTCTGACACTTGAGGCCGACCCTCAAGTTCACTCCTATATTAGCACTGCCTCTCTGATATTACATTTCACAGGGTGCTTCCAAATGATAAGCCAACACCTTCTACAAAGTCTTCATTTACTTCTAGAATAAAGGAGACTCTAATTAGGGGCTGCAATTGGCATACTTTTTAATAGCCATGTTTACATTTGTTCATAGTATTATTCATAGAACAAATTCAAGTGTGGTTCCCACTATATAAAGTTCATAAATAGTTGGTTCTAACATTAGCTTTAATTCCTTTGAGAATGAGTTCTGTTTATGGTCCCAACGTGACATCTTAGTTTGAAAAATTATATATATAAGCAAGTCCTCTAGGACATTTTAGAAAAGCACTTTTCATACTGTGAGCTTTCTTAAAAGTCCCGGGAATGTGATGAAGCTGCCTGCTTCCCAGCACGACCCCATGAAGGAGAGGCAGAGGTGATACAATCATAAAACCCTCCAGAGTGTAAACCAGAAAAAAGAAAAGAGAGATTTTTGAAATTGTCAGATCCTAAAGAAACAAAAAATAAGTTCAGAGTATTTTAAAACCAAAAAAAATCTAAAGCAAATTTGGTCATTTAGACATTCATCCAGTTTGTCTAATTTGGTAAATACAGAATAATACAGCTGCAATATACTCTGCCCTTCGCTCTCTTTCTGCCCTAACTCTTTCTTCCAGATGTTCTCCCAACTATTATTGTCGATTTTCACTTTGGAGTGTTATCATAAAACACAAAATTCCCACTGTTTTAGAGAGTGAAGCTGTACAAGCCTTTGATTAACCACTAGCATGAGAAGACCCTATAACCAATGAATTCAGAGACTGACTGAATCTGTCCAGAGAGATAGACCAGGGTTCCTGTTCAGAGACAACCTGCCAGGTGCCATGGTTGCTCCACACTATCGAGTTTTAAAATACATTGTTGACTGGCTGCCGTAGCTTCAGCCACTTATGTTTAAAGGACTATCTGAATTATTAATCGTTCACAGTGTGGTTCTATTATTTATAGAAGTTTTAAGTGAAAAAATAATAAAATGACAGTAAATCTTCATATTTTATCTTCCCAACCAGGACATTTTTGATTAAAAGACTTGCTAGTAATAATTTCTCCAAGAAAATAGGCATAAACCAAAACTGTCCAAGACATTTTTCTTTCTCTCTTTTCCTCTCTCTCTGTCTCTTTCCTCTCCTCTCCCTCTTCTACCCATTATAGAAAAATAATCGTAAAAGACTTCAGAATGAACCAGAAAGATTACTAGGTATCTTAGACAGAAAACTAGGCATTGTCTAAGCATATCTTTCCAAAGTAGCTGACTTTATGGGATCTCTGCAACTTTCAGTGTTTTTGGACTATTGTATATCTCTGTGAGTTATATATAACTGATAGCAGTGGACATAATTCTTATCTCTAGAGATACAAATAAATTTCATCTGCTGAAAACACAATTGATTTTCTCCCCCACCTTTTTCCAATAAATCGATTCCACAACTCTTGATAAAGTTAATTTCAGTGTTACCTATTGTTAATATACTTGTGTTACTTTGAATTCACCTTCTAACTGGTTGTAACTTCTTATGGGTTTTCTCATTAATTAATATGTATATTAACTAAAATTTTTTTACCTTTAAAAATATCTTTTAGTATCAGTTCTTTTTAATTTTCTCTTTTCCCCCTTAGATTGTCCAGCACCCAAAATATTCTCCATTCCACCATAATAGTGGTCCCTCTATGGAAAAAGAGATCACTATTGATTTTAAGCAAGCAAGAATGGAAGCAGGGAGGCCATTCAGGAGTCTGTTGTAATAATCCCAGTGAATGAGGAGACATGGACAAAGATTAATATACTCCAACTGCAAGTAGATAAACACCTTAAAAGAAGAGCTGACAACATTTATTGATGCTGTAGATGTGAAGTATAAAGAAAAGGGAAGCCAAGGAAGTTCCTAGGCTTTGGGACGATTAACGGTGTTATTGGTGGTGTTATTTGTAGACACTGGAAAGACTAGGGATGGTGGTGAAACTGAAACACTCATTTCCCCTGATTGATGAGAATGTTAACAACTGATAGTTTGCAGATGAGTTCTCTTTCCTGAGGTCTGACTTCAGTTGACCAAGGTTACACCCCCTTTTTTTTTCAATGACTGAGTGATATGGGGATAAGGCCTGACCCCATTGCTCAATTTGACACAACTCTGAACAGCCATCCCAGCTCACGGGCTCCCTGTGGGATAAGCTGAGGCCTTTGTTATAATGGCAGGGACAACCTCACCCTCCACCACAGATGTGAATCCTAAGGGCAATCCCCAATAAACTTTCTTCCTACCCATATCAGCCTCAGAGATTGCTTCTCAGAAACCCAACCTACAATAGACATCAAAAGTTCAAGAATTAGTTCTTCTTTTTATTCAGTGAGAGGAGGGGAGTAAGAGACAGACTTCCACATGTACCCTGACTGGGATGGGATTCATCTGTACAAGCCCAGTAAGGGGCGATGCTTTGCATATCTAGGGCATTGCTCCGTTGCTCAGCAACCAAGCTCTTCTTAGCACCTGAAGCAGAGGCCATGGGGCTATCCTCAGCGCCCAGGGCCAACTCACTCCAATTGAGCCATGGTTGCAAGAGGGGAAAAGAGAGAGAGAGAGAGGAGCAAGAGGGGGAGGAGTAGAGTAGCATATGGGTGCTTCTTCTATGTGCCTTGACAGGAATCAAACCCAGGACATTCACACACTGGGCCGACATTCTACCACTGAGCCAATCAGCCAGGGCGGGAGTTCTTCAACACATCGTCTTCCATACATTAGCAAAAAGTTATCTAAAATAGAGAAATTCAATAGTAGACCACCATGCTGATCTGCCCCTCGCTTCACCCAAAGGCAAAAACAAAAACAAACAGACAAAGAAATGAATGGCTCTCTATTGCCCATGGCCAGTCTTCCTCAGGACATCTCACAATCTGGCTTCTACATTTTCAGCCTCTTCTCTCACCACCTTATTATCATACCCCCACTACAACCTATGTCTTTAATTATAGTACCCATGCACTGGAAACTGGGTACTTTCTTGGAAACTGTGTGTTTTCACAATTCTGTTCTTCTATCAAAATGCCTGAAAACTCACTCTATCTCACAGTGTTCTCTCAGTGGTTCTGTTAGGCATATTCCAAATCCTTATTCAAAACTAAACTTAAAATCTATCAGTCTTTCATAAAACCCTCCCCAGTTTTCCCCAAAAGGACATGTCACCTTTTTGTGTTCCCATAACACTCAGTGTTAATTTTGTTGTTTATGTGTCTGATAATCCAGCTATGCTGTGAGTTCCCTGTAGGATGAGAACATCTGGTAACACAGTCAGGATCATAGTAGAATTAAAAACCAATCTTCTTGATTTTCATATGAACCTTCTAAAGCTATTCATTCTCTATCCTCATGTTCCTAATGGAAACAAAGTGAATGCCCTGGGTTCTAGATTTGGTCTTTGACTCTCAGTTGCTTCATCTTTCCCTACTCTGAACTGATCAGTAGAATGCCAAGAACACCAGAAATGTCTTCTTTCCCTTTACCCCTGACCTTTATGAAACTCAATAATTTTATTCCTTTCTCCTGGCTCCACTCTGGTCCCTTTTTATTTCTCAGCACAATCACATCTATCATCAGAAACTGCTAAATGAAATGTAATTTTAAAGTATAGCTATACTTGAGTCTCATTTGCCTCTTTCCTGCCCACCTGCTGCCTCCCCAAGAGTATACAACCTTTGTCCCTCAACTTCTAATTTGGAGACGCATGTAAAAAAATTAAGAATAGTACATCATCTTTCTCGGCTCCTCCTTTTTCTCATTTTCATTTATAGAGGATCCTCTCTATCTTGACTTTTTGCTAGTACCTTGTGATATCAACATTATTGTATCTTCCCAAGAAACCTGAAGTGAACATAGAAGGGGTTTTTAAAATGCTCATTAAGGGAGAAACAATCTAATTCAAAATTCTATGTCTGCTGCGTCCCAGGCCAATGAAAGATATAAGAACATCTTTTGCACATATAACAGGCTTGTCCAATAGCATGTGATTTCTGAGGAACATATAAAAGAATGAATATAAGAATTTAGCACCTCAGTTACTCATTCATATAACTAATATCAAGTCATTTAAAAAGTGGCACCAAGGAGGGGAAAACTAACAAAACTTTTTCTCTGAAAGATTTTATTTTAAGATGATCAGGTTACTCTTAGACTTTCTCAAAGATTCTGAACCCTTGAGAAGTTGGTTTTGATGGTAGAATTGTATACTGCCTTTGCAAGACCTGAGTCTAGTGAAAGTCTATTGAATGTAAGTTAAATGAAAAATTAGCTCCTGGGAATTTTCTTACCTTTTAAAAATATATAATGTATACATGTTCTGTTGATGAAAAGTGTCAGTGACATAAAATAATTAAGTCAACAAAATACTTAATAAAAGTTTATTAAAATTTAAAACCCACTAGTTCAGAATTTATTATAATTTTGACACTGGCTAGGCTGGTGTTTTCCTTTCCATTGTCTATGATAAAACTTTGAAATTATTAATATGTACAAATAGATATTCAGGAGATATAGGTCACTCTTTAACCCTTTGAGTAGTACGAATGTTCATGTATGTCCTCGTGCCTCCTGACCATCCACAGTCCGATCGATTTATTTTAAAAATGTGTAAGGAAACATCAAAAAAAGGCAAATGTATGTTCTTCTTGTTTCCATAAATTGCTTATCAAACAAACATGATTTTAAGTTAATAAAACTGGAACTGAAACTAATTTCATTTTTTGGAAAAAATTCAATCCTGGTGAATTCAGCAAGCATGAAAAAAACTCACCACTCAAAGGGTTAATGGAAGAAACTTCTGAAGTATTCTGGCAGCATCTCTTTACTAGCAAATAATACTAAAGTCATTTTTAATCGTATTCAATCCTCAAGTTGGATGAGGCTTTGCACAGTGTTTTATGTAGCTATGACATTAGTGTCTGGGCAGTGTGGGGCATGGGAAGGCTCCCGCAGGCGTTCTCTTGTGCAGTGTTACACAGTGGGCTCCTCTTGGGTATCTCTGCTTTCCCCACTGTGCTGAATGGCCATGAGGAGCAGAGAGCTGCTTTCTGTGAAAATCATCTCTTCCAACCTTCACTGGACTCACTAGCTCTGGGAAAAGAAGGATTGGATTACTGATCTTGTTCTTTTCAGAGTCTGTCGCATAGTAAGTGCTAAACACATATATGTGGCATTACTATGCAATTATATAGTATAAGCTTGCATTTTCTTTTTGAATAGCCTTCATCTGTATTCTACTTTGCTTTCCTGTTTTCTCCCCTACACACAGACACACAGACACACACACACACAAACACACACATACACACACACACACACACTAAATGTGTCTGATGTTCAGTTTAGTTCTGGGGGCCAGAACAAAAATTAAATGCATATTGTGGGAGAAGAAATTCATTGCTAGCTCTTGTGTGAGTCCAGGAATAGCCTTAGAAATATGACTTTTTTTTTACTGTGTTCTCTGTCTAATGCTATTTAAAGAAATAAAGGCTTTCCTAGGGGTATCCCCCAACTACCAAGTGCAGATGTGGAACAAAACTCAAGCCCACAAGAACACAGTGTCTATGAGGATTGCTGCTGCTCGCCCCTCAGTGGTCTCCTTAGAAACTAGCATTGGTGCACGTCAGAAAATAGTGTACTCCCAGCACCACTGACTAATCCCCTCTTACTCACACCTTTGTCTGCATGGAAAGTTTACTCATCTCACCTCTTGGGGCTCACCCTGTTTCTCTGAATGCTTACCCAAGCCCCAAAGTAATGCCAGACACTGGACAGATCAAAGTCACCTACTTTGAGAAGAAACATTCTAAGGAAGCGCTGTCATCACACCTCTTCCACAGTTTCCAAGTTAACAGCAATGATAAAATTCAGACTGTCATTTCTGACCAGCTCCATGCTTCCCTGTTCTCTGATACTCTGCCTACAGTGAACAAATGTGCAGGGGCTTTCAACACAAAACATTTTTTAAAAGCCATCAGATGTAGTCAAATTTCTTCACTTTGGAGGGGAAAGGGATCTCGGCGTCATATCTTTTCATTTTTTCAATTCAGAGTTGCGGATGACCCTGTGACCAGGGAGGAGCTGAGGGGAAGGGGAAAGTGGGGACTTAAATGCTGCTCTGAACACTATAGAGAATCAGTAAATATTGGCAGGTGAGGGCACAACTCATACCCTCTAATAACACCAAACAGCAACTTGTCACCAGTCTAGCTTTCCGTCCACTGGGAAAACCTTTGCAGCCCCTCCCAGAAGCACCGGAGAAACAGCACAGAGCCTGGATTCCTGGGAGAAGATCAAGTGAGTGGAGGGTCAGAGCATCCAAGGTATGCTGACAGCTAAACCTGCTCACACTTTCCTCAGATGTGGATTTGCATTAGAAACAGCAGCCTTCAGTTACTTTGCAGGACTCTTTGGGGCTATGGTGACACAATCCCTCCACTGCACACATGGACCTGAGGAGACAGTTCAAATGCTTGGTCTGGTTCACAATTTTTCCTAAGGTATTTTTGCCAGAACTAGAAGAATCTAATAAGACAGGACTTTGGAAATTACTAGCAGGTTTGAGGGAGAATTAATAGAACACAGGATCTAGGTGAGGCTGTCCATGCTTCCTGCTAAATTGTCCAGTAGATTCTTTCATACTTTGAGGAAGAGATTAAAGATAAATCAGAATGTGCATACCAGTGTATGTATTAAGTTACAACTAAGTTACAATTCTGAGTTTCTTTTATCTTGTGCTAGGCTTGTTTCAAAACCTCCATTTGTGACCTGGACAGGTGGTTCAATGGATTAGAGCATCAGCTTAATATGCCAAGATTGCAGGTTCAATCTCCAGTCAGGGGACATACAGGATTCAACCAATGAATGCATGGAGAGGGATAGATAGAACAACAAGTTGATCTCTCTTTCTCTTCCTTCCTCTCTCTCTCTCTCTCTTTCTCTTTCTCTGAATCAATTTAAAGAGCCCATTTGTGTGTAGTAAAATAAAATGCAATCTGAATCTCAGGACAGATCCTGTCTGCACCTTTTACTTGTGACTCCATATAAAAACATATCTCTAGATACTATGGAAAATATTCTCTATATTGCAAGTTCTAATTTTCTAATTTGTAAATATTATCTTACCTGGTATATCAGCAAATCAAAAACCAAATAGTAATTGAGCTTATCACAATTGTGTGTGGATTAAATTCTAGGTGGAAAAAAATGAGTTTTTAAGATACAGGCTCTTCTTCCAGGCAGATGATCATAAGCTAATAATAACAGGTACCATTTGTGGCAGTCTGCTGTGAACCAGCAATTTCACATTCATTATCTCATTTAATTATTTAATCTTCACAGAAATTTGTGAGTGTGATGTATGCTATTAAAATTTTATTTTAATAAAATCAGTCAATGCTTCTGATCTTACTGAAGTATATTCATGTAGCATGAATCTTATAGGCATGCCCCTATATTTTAAAATTAAGTTATTAAAATAAACACAAGTTAAAATGTAGGTAAAAATATCTGTAGCTTGCAATATAACAGACCCAATTTCATATCTATTTTATAGCTCTAGTAACTGAAACTCAGCAAACAACTGAAAAGACAGAATCTCAGTTGAAACCTGGAACTTTCTGAGTCTAAATTTGATTTTTTTAAAAGTCTTACATTGCTTTTTTGTCCTGGTTTGAAAAACAGCATACTTCTTTTTTCAGAAATTGATATATTTACTTCATTATTTGCTGATCAGTCGAGTGTTTATACATGTAATAAGAACAACATAACTTCTTGAGAAGCTAAATAAAAATAGAAAATTTAATGTTATATTAAATCAACTCAGGACATGCTACAGAAAAGCAGAAAATGAATCTCAAAATATGTGGGTCATATGGATGCAGTCCTCTCTGAGAGGGATCCTAGTAAGCTTGAACTTGGCTTTGAAAGAGGTAAAATTTGGATACTTAGAATATGGTGTTGCAGGCCAATATTTTTTTTCTCTTTGTGTTGTAAAACAAAAGTCATATAACATGTGACGTCTTTTCTGCATAGAAAAATATCTGTCAGTGAAACAAAATGTCTAGGCTTTGCAATATTCAAGCAAAAACAAACAAATAAAACAATAATTTGAGGGAATAGCTCAAACTAATGCTGGCAAAATGTTACTGAGGTTGAAGTAATACAGTGGATAACAGGGACACTGGCTTTACCCTCTCTAGCTGTGCGAATGTTTGAAAGTTCCACATGAAAACTTTACCAAAGAAAGTGTAACTGCTACATCATGCTAGCCCAACTGAAGAACTGTGAGAACATCGTATCCGGAACCCTTCCGCGGGTAAGTGCATTTCATGTAATAATCACCGGACACAGTAACACAGGGACATCCTCGTGAAGAAATGCGAAGTTCAACTACAGCGTGAGGATGTGAATAAAAATAAACCCAAGAAGGAAGACAGAATTCAGACACAAAAGATAGACTGCATTGTTCCAAAGCGTGATTCATGACTCGGAGGCTGGGACGGACAGGATTGACTGAGAGGTAAGTCCCAATTATTTTCCTACTTCACTGGTCCTCGCTTTCTGCTCTGTACCCCTTCTGTGCCAAGTGAGTTGTTCGTCCAGTTCCAGCACCTCACTTTGACTCTCATCTGAGAACATCATTCTTCTTTCAGCTTCAACAAAATTGTTATTTCTATTTACATTCATAACAAGGCATTCCACAGTGGTAGCATCACTTTCATTCTCTGCTTACTTCACTCTTCCTTAATTGGAAGTTTTATAGGATTTAACCCATGGTTAGGTTAGCTACTCCCATATGCCATCCAATAATTCATTTGCTTCTTATGAAGCTGGGATCAGTATTGGTCTGTGAGGAAAATCTTTTCATTAGTTCATCATCGTGACATTTTACAAAGCAGAATCTGAATATTCACAGAAAAAATTGTATTAGCTAATCTGCATAATGAGAAAGGCACTGAAGTTATTAAATTAATTGATCGAGTAATATAAACTGTGGTGAAAAACATATACTTTGAGATTGAACGGCAGCTCATGATTTTGACATGGCATGATATGCCCAAGCACTGCAAATCAGCTGAAGAACAGTATTTATTTTATTCAGTTGATTCTGTGAACTGGAGTGTTTCTTAGTTGGGCTTAGTCAGCAGCGAATAACAGAATCTCTCCTAAATTACATTACAGGACAAGGCATCTATATCGGGATGTATGTGATTTGAAAGGGAAGCTAAAACAATCGTGAGGGTGGT
Source organism: Rhynchonycteris naso (assembly GCA_037038555.1). Lineage (NCBI taxonomy): Eukaryota > Metazoa > Chordata > Mammalia > Chiroptera > Emballonuridae > Rhynchonycteris > Rhynchonycteris naso. The sequence goes on along the minus strand of CM072998.1, from coordinate 109,798,949 downwards.
CCTGGCCTCTCCCTTTAGTTTTAGTTTCTCTCTAGACATCTCTCTGTTTCACAGGACTCTCTACAAAATGGCTTTTACTCTCTACAAAATGGCTTTTCCCGGCCATGTCTCAGCATCAGGACACAGAATTAGTAACGGCTAATCCTTACTGAACATATTCTGTGTGCCGGGCGCTGTCCTAAGTATTTCACATCCGTGAATTTATTTGATCACGTACAACCATTGACTTGTACGTGAATTAGACATGTACATGTAGCCTATTTTCATCTTCCTTTCCAGTAGCCCAGTTCAGCTTACAGAAAACAAGAATCTGATTGTGCTAGTTCATTTTTAACTCCATGCTACACAATGTCAACCTGTGGACAGCATCCCTTCCATCATCTTTGAACCACTCAGCTGTGAACTGTGGGCAAGATCTCTCCTTTCAGGGCCTTGGATAGAAGTCAGCAATGCCTGTGAGTGAGGCCACTTTCTGATGAGGATGGAATTGTAGGAGGGACAGATCATAGTGACTCAAAAGTGGGCAATTTTTATAAAATGGTTGACTACTCCTGTTCTAGAGGATCAGCAGAAGAAGCAGAATTTCTCCTCTCTAGAAAATTTACCTGTGATCTAGGAAGCCTTCTCTGGCTGTTCACATGTGAATGATGTGTTGGGACTCTCACAGAGAATTTCTGTTAGATTAGGACATTAGGAAGGTAGAGCAAGGAGTCATTCATGTGTTGGGTAATGGAGAGACCACAAAATATTTATTTCTTTTAAAATTTGTCCCCTACTGGCCATAACTAGGTCCTCCATCTACCATTAAAAGCATTCCTTTGTTTAAAACACATTTTTTAAAAGTCCCCTTTTGTCTCTGCTTTCACCACACTGCCTTTTCTGCTTTGCAACAAAAATCAATTTTTTTTTAGTTCCTCCCCAGCATTGTCAAAAGCATTTCCTCTCATAAGCCCCTCCAGTGCATGAATAACTGACCATTCTTCAGGTGTCAGAAGATGTTGTCTCTGGAGGACCTCTTGGCTCCAGAAACCTGGGTCTACTAGTCCTATACTCTGACCAATGTCCCTTATCAAAGCTCTTATCATACCACCTGTATCTCATATTTCATTTTCACTCTTGACTTCAGACCTGTGAGGTCAATGGTCTTATTTTCTTAGTTATTATTATATACTCACATTTAATACAGTGCCTGGTATATGTTAAGTACCAGTAAATGTCTGATTAAGTGAATCAAACTGAAATAAAATAATTCATCCACAGACTTAATTTATTTCATAGATTCTCTAGAAGGGTCTTAAGGTGTGGTCCATGATCAATTACATTTAAATTGATTAGAGATACCAGAAGAGTAAAAAACCAGAAAAGATACAGCCTAAAGAAGGACACTCTGGGTTTGTAGAACACAGAGAAGGAGGGGAACTAAAGACCAGGGGTTTTGCTCAACAATTCTGTCCCTGTCTAAATTAGTTCCAGTTCTCACAGGAAAATATGTGGGAAAAGTCTCTTGAAGAGACTCAGTTCTTCAATAGACACAGCAGATTTTAAAGCCAGAGGCATGTTTGATGAAACTTAATGACTCCTTTGACTAAAACTCAGTCGTGTATCCGTGTTTAACCAAGCTTTTCTATGGGATATATAAATGGTGGTTTGAACTCTTAAGTATATAATAAATCATATTTGAAGATGTATAATTTAATAACCACTGATGACAGTTTTGGTGCTCTATGTCATTAGTTCTTTTTATAAAATTTTTAATAGTAATGTTCTTGCAGAATGTGACCAGGCTGCAAAAGGAGGGGAAAAATATGGAAAGGAAACAATACGGAGGTAAAAATGAAGGGGGTGAGGGGAACAAAAGATGGGACCAATACTGCTTTCTTCCCTTCTCTCTGCCATTGTAGCAAGACAGTTTGCAATTCTGACTTTCAAGGGGGACTTCCCCAACTCTGTTGGAAGTATTCTCCCAACTCAGAATTCTAAAAATTTAAGGTTTGGAGATTGGAAACTAGAAGTCACAAAAATATATTCAGCAGCTTAAAGTTGGGATGGGAAAAAATGTATTTCTCGGAGAATTGCCTTGTTAACTGACATTAAAGAATATAATTTTACCTTTTTAATCTCATTCTATCACTAGAGAGTAAAAATAATTATAACCCTAGAGAACAAGATTTTCATCACTATAACATGTTAGAATGTTACGGAAACAATTGGGGGAAAAATGAGTGAGAGAAAGACATATCAATAAAGACAATTCTTTTAGCTTGGGGAAGTTTTTATGAAAGAAAAAACTTGAAATCCAGGTACCAGAGGATAGCTTTGCAGGAAGTGGGGGAGGATGTACCTTTTGGCAAGCATGACTGGAGAGCCCCTGAGGACTAGAATTCAGAATTTTGTTCCTGGCATCTCTTGTAAAAGGTATTTAGAGGAGATGCCATTAGCATTTTCTGAATCTTGTTCACTCAGAAACAAGTAAGTGAAAGGATTCATCACCCTCCTCATTCTCCTCTTTAGAACTATCAGGCAAGCCTCTGAATAGGAAGGAGTCTGACTTCAACAACAGATTCTGAGAATAGCTCAACCGCATGGGTCTGCTAGATGCTCCCCCTCTCCTAATAAACCGCTTCTGAAAAGAACAAGGGGAGAAAAAGTCAGGGAAGTTGCTGTCCATGCCACAGAGAGATGTGGAATTTGACACAGCTCATAAAGGATTGCCTTTCATTTTAAAGTATATTGTTATGCACACTCTACTTTATTGGCCAAAGTACTCTCATATAAAGACATGTTAGAGATCGATTTCATGTGTCAACTGGTCTTAAATGTTGGGTCAACCAGGGGTGGGGGGAGAATAAGGCTTGAGGACAATATTGGGCAGACATAGTAGAAGGAAAAGAATTGTTTAATTCTCCCTCAAAGTTATTTTTTACCTAAAGTTATCACCTTTTACCTGCATTGATGCCGTTTTTCCTATAGAAATTAAAGACAACTGTTATTGGAGTCAGACAAATTTGCTTTTCTTACCACTTACAGGGGGTGAGACTTTGGATAACTTTCTTCACCTCTGAGACAGTTTTTAAAAAATGCTTATTATTATTTTCTTTGCAGGCTGTTGTGAAAAATAAATGAAATAATGCTTGTGGTATCAAGTGCCCTGTGCCTGGCTGTCCCTAAGCCTTGAACATTGGCACCATGCCTGCCATGGCTGCTGCTCTATGCCCAAAAGCTCATCACTCTGTGTTTAGAGGTGGGGGAGAAGGAGTCAAGTGCACTAGAATTGTCTACTCAATGAGTGTATGTCTATAATAAAAACAGACAGCAAATTAGGAAAAGAATATAAACATTGATGCTGTTTACAAAAGCCAGAAAACTAACATAAATTAAAACAAAACAAACAAACAAAAAACCTTGGTAAATATTAGCTAGGTTTTGTGAAACTAATAAAAGTAGGGTCAGTTAGCCAGCAGCCATTTCTAACCAAACATACTCCACCAGTCCTCAGGACAGATAATGCATATCATTAATATGTGGCAGATTCATTCTGTTGTAAGTTTAATAAGGTTACCTCACTAAATTTTTTGTTAGTACACATATTTTTGTCACTTGTATAACATGGCCACCTGTTCACAACTATTTTCTCAAAGAAGAGGAGCCTAGCCCATGATGGTTTAGTAGATAAAGCATCGACCTGGAATGATGAGATCACATGTTTGAAACCGTGGGATCCCCTGGTCAAGGCAAATACAAAAAACAGCAGATGCTACAAGCTGATGCTTCCTGCTTCTACCCTTTTTCCGACAGAGACATGGAGAGAGTCAGAGAGAGGGACAGATAGGGAAAGAGAGAGAGGAAGAGAGAGAGATGAGAAGCATCAATTTTTCATTGCATCACTTTAGTTGTTCATTTATTGCTTTCTCATATGTGCCCTGACTGGGAGCTACAGCTGAGCCAGTGACCCCTTGCTCAAGCCAGTGACCTTGGCTTGAAGTCAGTGACCTTTGGGCTCAAACCAGCAACCATAGGGTCATGTTCATGATCCCACACTCAAGCCAGTGACCCTGCACTAAAGCTGGTGAACCTATGCTCAAGCTGGATGAGCTTGCACTCAAACCGGCAACCTCCGGGTTTTGAACCTGAGTCCTCCATGTCCCAGTCTGATGCTTTGTCCACTGTGCCACCGCCTGGTCAAGCCTGCTTCTCCCCTTCCTCTCTCCTTTATCCCTCTCTCTCCTCTCTCTAAAAAATCAATTTTAAAAAGGCGAGTACATATTTGTTCTATGTCCACCCAGCATGGTGGTTTAGAGTTGGGAGGAGAGCAGGGGAGAGTAATGTGAAGAAGGTTTGTGGGAGCTGGTTTGGGAATGGTATACTGACTCTACCAGTCCACTTCCCACCAAAGTATGGGGTCTGTCCGCCCCATAACCTCCTCAAATGCATTTCACAGGACTTAGTCAGAACACAAAACCTCGCCAGGTCCTTTAACAAAGGAAATTGACTATAAGAAACTGGTTACAAGGATGACAAGTAATTGAGAAAGGAGACAGGGTCCTGTTATAAAACTTGAAATAGCAGTATGAAGAAACCACGATGACCACTATGGTTTGAGAGACAGTAGGTGGGGTTACCCCAGAGTTTAGGAGCAGGTTGCCTGCAGGAACAGAACTGGGGGAGAAGATGGCAGTGGGACCCTAGAGAAAGGTAGTACTGGCAGACTTAGAGGAGAGGCAGCATCTGCTAGTTCCTGAGGTGACATTGTTGTATTTCTCACTTTCTGCTGCCTTCCAGACTTCTCCAATAACTCCTACTGGCCAAAACTACCTAGAAGCCACAAACTGAGATGCTGAGAAAGGTAATTTCCTGTGATAGAGAACAGAACAGGGGCCAGGGAAAGATTGGAACGGAAAACAAACATACAGCACATCGTGTTGCATTGCAACATTTGGTGACTATGAGTTTACTGCAAACACTTATATAGGAAGGCCACCAGAGAACACTGACAGGCAGCTTCCATTCTAGACTCCTGGGCACAGAGAAAGAGCTTTAGGTTATAAAGACTTTTTTTTCTCTCTGTTCACTGTTCTCTATTGTCTTCTTTTTGGAACCAACTATACAAAAATAGGTGCTCACTTGAGTTGGAATCAATGGTAACATATTCATAGAATGCAGTCTAATTTGCTTATTCTGTTAACTAACAGTCTTTGTTTTAGATTATCTATTTAAACCTTTTCCTCATCATCCTGAGTAATTGAAATTTGTGTCTTGTTCTCAGAATAATTAACTTCTTGCATTTCTGACTCTGCTAAGAATACAGCTTTGTAACAAGGACGTGTTAAACTTGCATAGATTTTTACGGCTTATGGCACACATTCACATGCATTATCCCATTTTGTTTAGTGCCCTAACAGTCTGAAAGGAAGGAGAGGGAACTAGCACTTATTGCATATATATTATATGCTAGGCACTGTGCCAGCAACATTACAAAGATTAATTCACTTAGTCATCACCATAGCCTGGTGAGGTAGATATTATTATTATCTCCATTTCATAAATGAGGAAACTCTCAGGGAGAGAATGAACCATCCTAATCAGGTCATACAGCTGAGGCCAGGGACCATACTGTGCTGAAAACTTACCCCTGCCATACACACATAATTTTTATTATATATGATAGATATGTTTCTCATAAAATTGATAGATCATGTATTTATAGGTAAACTTCACTCCACAAATTTTAGATTTCAGAAAAGCCTTATTTATAATGTTTCTTTAGTGAACTCTAATATCAGAACCCATTCTGTTGGTGCCACACATGCTGCTCAGTGATCAGAGGTGGGGACAAACCTCAGTATGTGACAGTTACACTGGTTCTGGTTTTGTATATTCAAAGTCAAGTCCTCTCTTAGCCTTATTTTCTTGTATAAAATGGAAATAACATATACCAAGTTGAACATACAGCAATATTATATGTAAAAAACTTAACAGAAGTACCTGGTTCATATAAAGTTAGATGAGAAACTTGTTACCATGCTATAATGGCAGAACCAGCTCCAAATGGTCCTGTCTTCTTTGATGAAATACTGAGTTGCTTTTCAGAGACAACAGACCAAAACTGCAAGTCATGCAGTTTGCCAAAGCAGGTGCAGAGGAGAGAACTCTGACCTCCAGCTGCACCTGGAACCAAAGTTTCGCCCCTTCCCCTATGGATACAAAGGACCATGACATACCTAGAACTTGAACACCCATCCATATCAGAAGCCAAGGATCCATTATCCAGGAAGATGTGATATTGATGCCCCTTGAGCATAAATGTCCAAGTTCCCAAGTTCTCCAATCAACACATACTTCACCAGCACTTCTGTGCAGCTGACTCCCCTACATCTTTACATACCCTTAACCTAGCCCTGCCAAGCAGTCAGAATACTAGTTCTTCTAAACCACTTATGTGTAGTATCTCCTTTGTAAGTTTCAACCTGTGTGACCTGCATGGTGCTCAGTAAATTAGAAGCAAAAGTACAGTCTACATTTTATCTTTTTCTCTCTCACAATGTATAGTGCCACAAAAGTACTCGAAACTACTTTGAATTGAAGCTATAGCATTACCAAAATACATAGTTCAAACTTTGAATGCTAATAGAGTGACCAACTGGTCAGCATTGACTAGAAGCAGGGTCCTGGGATGCAGGAGTGTTAAGACTGTCCTGACCAAACCAGGCAGGCAGTTTACCTAGGTGTAAAACTTATGTCCTAAAACAAAATGGGTGCTTTGTCGGGTAAATTTACTATATAACTCAAGCAAACTACACTTTTCAAAGGCAAAATAGGCATGCAAACCAGAGTAATATAATGACAAACAATTATACATAAATCTTTATCATTCTAATCAGAAATCCATTTCTGTTATAGTGACAGTTATTACTCTCAACTCACAATTTTTACATAAAAAGCAGGTTGATAATTTTCCTTTCAATATAACTATGAAATCAATGTTTTTTTCTACTTTGGAAGAAAGGAAATAAATTCATACTAAAGGTACTAATTAAAAATTCCTACATCTCACATTAGCATCATCGAAGGTATTAAACAATCCTGAATGTTCCAGTTAAAACCATGAAGCATTTGTCCTGCACTATGCAGTTTCATTCCCCCAGGCCTCAATATGAAATTGAAACTGGATGCTGGGGAGCTTTGGGCTAATGGCATCTGCAGTAAGACCACATCATAATGTTCTCCTAAGGCACTGATCTCATCTGAACCTCTAGCGAAGGGTTGTCAGGAGATGCTAATGGCCACTTTATCCTACATTGTGGACTTAGTCTGTCACAGCTGTTTGTGCTGTCGCATGACTACCACTTCACTGCTTTGTGACATGAAATAAATCAGGAGAAAGAATAACCAGGGGTCCATTCGCCATTCAGCTGTTTGTTTGGAACTCACATTTATTAAGCACCTAACTAAGAATGAATGACTGTGACCATCATCCTGTTAAGTGCTGTGAATACAAAGAGGAATAAGATTATTTCCAAAGGGTTTTCCAGGGAAGTCAAGGGAAGCATCGCTGAGGAGGTGACCACTGTGCTGAGTCCTGAGGAATTCAGCAGTTACAAGTGGATGAACAGAGAGAAAGAGAGGAACATTCTGAAGGAGTGTAGGGTATGCCCTTTGTATAGTATCCTCTGGAAGTTCTCACAAGTCCTTCAAACCAAGCGGCTTACCAGCAAAATTTGTTTGTCTCACTACTCTAGAGGCCAGAAGTCAGGGACCAAGGTGTGGGCAGGGTTTGTTTCTTCTGAGGCTGCAAGGGAGAATCTGTCTCAGGTCTCTGTCCTAGTTACCAATGATGGTTGCAGACAATCATGGCTTGTAGAGGCACCAACCCAATCTCTGCCTTCCTCTTCACATGGCATTCTCTCCATGAACATGTCTGTGTCCATATTTCCCCTTTAATGGAAGGACACCAGTATGAAGGGTGTTAGGGGCACACATTACTTTGGTATTAACCCATTTTAAGATCGTAGATGCAATTATCTCTACAATGACCATATTTTTAAGTAAGGTCACATTCTGAGGTGCTAGGGCTTAGAACTTAAATGTGTAAATTTTGGGGAGGACATAATTCAAGCCATAACCCCTTGGAGAAGAAGTCAGATAAATTAGCACATGAGAGGAACATGTTGAAGATGAGAGTATCTATAATTTTTACAAAGGAAAAAAGAGGAGGGTGGAGGCTAGCTAGCATTTGTGAAGATTCTAGAGCTATGTTGAAGGGTGAAGAAAGTTGAAATATATGCTCAGGTGTTCTGGGAAACACTGATAACAGTGATGGGATGAAAAGATTTGTGATTGTAAGTTAGGGAAAATGTTGCATTAATTAAGTCAAATTGTACAGGCATCTTTATGACAGAGCTTCTCAGAGACTGTAATATAGTAATGTTTTTTATAAATCTACAAAGCTGAGAAAGAGTATGCAGTTCTTCCCAAACTTATTTTGCTGCAGAGACTTTATTTTTCAGTGATTTCCACTAAAAAATAAGTTCTGAGATGTAGGTATAGTCTCCACAGATCCATCCTAACTGGCTTTCTTACAGCTCTGAGTTCCAGTTGCCTTCTCTTCAGAGCTGGGATAATCATAATATTTTAAAGTGTGGTCCTGTGAAGAGAAGGTACTGCACATGGAACCAATATATATATATATGGAAAATCTTTTGAGAAGGAGGTAGAAGTTTTGTGAATTTGTTAGGTATAAGGTAAGAGAGTAGACAGAGTAGCAATTTGGAAAAATAAAGGTCTCAGAGGAGTAGAAATCCACATACTGACACTTGTTAAGTATGAAAAGTCTGAAGAAAGCTCTCCTTCCCTGGACCACTTATGCCCTTCTCACCATCTCTTTGTATTTTTACTTCATTCATTCATTCATTCATTCATTCAACTACTATATATAAAGCCCATTATTATGTCCTAGGCACATTGCTTATCATTCTCCAAGCAGCAGTTTTTCCAGGTTGCTTTCAAAAATTACTTGAATTCAATCTCCCACCCCCCACTTTGGCACACACTATCTGTACATTTGAGTACATACAGTTTTAAACTATTACCTCTTTGTGTCTATTTATATGGACATGCCTTGTAAACAAGACTAAATCTTCCCTAAGCAGTTGCTAATAATATTCCATGGATTTCTTTATTTTTTAATATTTTATTTATTCATGAGAGAGAGAGAATAGGGAGGAGCAGGAAGCATCAACTCCCATATGTGCCTTGACCAAGCAAGGCCACGGTTTTGAATAGGAGACCATAGTGTTCCAGGTTGACACTTTATCCCACTGCGCCACCACAGGTCAGGCAATATTCCATGGATTTCCAAACTTCAGATTCACAAAACTAAATGCATAAAAATAAGTAAATAAGTATGCACGCAATGCATTGAAGGAAATTTTGCATCTTTGAGAAGAGGACCTTTCTAACTTCAGGTTAACTCATTCTAATATTACAGTGGCACTGGCAACCAAACATAGAATGTAGTTAATTATCTGTAAATATATAGATTACATATTTTTTTCATGACACCTAGCTGATAATTGTTTTCTAAGTTCTCATGTATACAAGGGAATAATTATCTAAAATGTAAGCTTGGATTCAAAGAAGTTAAGCTGTATGTCTAACCATAATAGTTATCATGACAATTAAAACTGACAAACAGGTAAGGTAAAATGAGAAAATACCTTATATTTCTTTATAGAACTGATTGTTCAGACATGGAACAAATTGGGAGTTGGTTTATTTAGACATACAACTCTGTTCATTTTATTAGGCCTTTTCTGAATTACTTTTAAAATTACTAACAACATTCAGAAGGAAAGGTCATTTCTGCAAGGTTATTCACAGATTAAAGAACATACTAAGTTGTTAAATTAAAAAACCACCAAGTCAGCCCTGGCGTCGGTCTCAGTAGAGCGTCAGCCCAGCATGTGGAAGCCCCAGTCTCGATTCCAAGTCAGGGCACACAGGAGAAGAACCCATCTGCTTCTCCACCCTTCCCCCTCTCTTTCCTTTCTATCTCTCTCTTCCTCTCCTGCAGCCAAGGCTCCATTGGAGCAAAGTTGGCCCGGGAGCTGAGGATGGCTCCTTGGCCTCCACCTCAGGTGCTAGAATGGCTCCGATTGTAGCAGAGCAACGTCCCAGATGGGCAGAGCATCGCCCCCTGGATCCTGGATCCAGCATGCCGGGCGGATCCTGACTGGACGCATGTGGGAGTCTGTCTGACTGCCTCCCCACTTCTAACTTCGAAAATATACAACAACAACAACAAAATTACCAAGTCTCTTTCTGCAATTTTCTGTAAAGATCAGACTGAGGCTTCTAAATTTCCAGTGTTATGCTAGTTGGCATGTTTTGTTAAATTTTCAGGTTGAAGCACTGCTTTAACATTAAAACAGCTTCTTTGGAATGGCATTTCTTTTTATCAATTTAAGAAATGATTCTAGTCTGTTCAGATATCTTCTCAAAAGTGTAGCTCATAAAAATACTGAATGTTAGCTCTGTGATCTAATAAACACCCTCATACTTTATGGCTGAAAATACAACTATAATTAAATCAAAATATGCAACCAATAAGAATTTTCTTCAAAAATTTTGCATACCTACAATGACTCAAAAAAGAAGAAAACAACACAATAATAATCCTATTCCTGAAGCATTCCCACCTGTCTTGTTCAGTCATTCTAAGAGCCCTTGCCACATCCCAACCCTCTTTCCAGAAGTTTCACCCCTCAATGCCAAAAGATATTCGACCTTCTCTTTTATTTTCAGCTTTATTTGTTTCAGGAACAAAGTAAGAGACTCGTGGAGTACAAACAGGATCAGACACATGCTGGAGGAAGGGGATTTACTTGCTGGAAAGCAACGTAGCCCAATAGGGACCAAGACACTAGATCCTTGAAGTTGACTTTCTTGAATCTTATATACCTTTACAGCTTTCACATGAAAGGTGCCTGTTTCCTTTGTCTGTAGACCCATGTGTCCTTCGTGTCTCCGTGAGGGAAGGGGCATGAGGATGAGGTTCAGACCATTTGTTTTGATCGTTTGCATATCTTCTTTTTCTTGCTTCTGCAGCAAGTTATTCCAGAAAGCAGATGAAGGAGTTGGTGGCTAATTTTTAAACTGACTCAGTCAGCGCTTTGGGCCCTTCCGTCGTCATATTGAGAAATACATGACAAATATATTTGTATATATATAAAGTGTACAACATAATGATTTGATAGACAAGTACATTATAAAGTACCAATGGAAAATTATTCTCACTCTTGATTTCCTTCCAGGCAAGTTAAGCAGTGTTTTCAACTTTTCCCACACATGTAACTCCATATATCTACTTATTTTTAAACATATTTCCAATTCAGGAAATGTAAAAACATATAAGAAATATTATCTTTAAAAAGTGCATGTTGTGGGGTATAGCAACATCAGCATGGTAGAGAGAACACAGACCTCAGGATCTTCTAACTCAAAATCAAAGTTAACCATTTACTCTCTCTGAAAGTTGCTGAACTTTCTGAGCCTCAGGTTCCCTATGAGAGTATATCAATGTCTCAGAGTTCCTGATTTCATAACAGGTCTCCAGTGTTTGTTTAATGAGTGAATAAATGAATACTCCCACAGTGTTACCCCCTCTCTTATATTCTGCTTTGGCCTTCTTGTTTTTATTTTCTATTTCATACTAATTTCTTCATACTACTTTTCCTTTCTTTTCCAAGAAGCTTCCCTTTTCTTCTTCATTTGCCAAACACAGTCTATCTCCGTGTCTCTCCCGTCTCCGCACCATCCCTGATGCTTAAGAAAGCTGTCCACATCACATTCCCAATATTAACTTTTTCGCTCATTCAAAAGTTGACAAAAATCATCCCCATCTGCTTATTATATGCACTCAGTAAGTTACAAATGATTAAAGTGGCAATGATGAATTAATTCACAGGAACATATATTGTGAACAATGAAATTTGGCAAAGAAGAGATGATGAGTGACGGCTGTCCACTTAGAAACAGGTGTGATTTCTCGAACCAGCCACGAACACATTTGTGCTGCCATATTATGATTCTGGCAACCACATTGTCATAGAAACAGCATTCCCAAATTACATATTTATAGGTTTTATCAATGCTGTATGTTGACTACAGTGTCTACATGTTGTTGTGAGCCTTGACAGTGAAAGGTGACAGAAACACGAGTCACCTCTGCAGCCACTCTCTTATATATTCTGCTCTGAGTTGAAGGGTTTAAGGTGCAATAAGAAGTTACCTAACTTTCTGTATTTCAAGGTGAACAGAGCTGGCATCTCCCTAGATGCACAGATTTAAAAGTAAAAAAATTGACTAAATAAATAAACACACTGAACTAGTAATAGTCAAAATACAACCAAATTAGGGTGAATCTCACTTCATTTGCAAAATGGGAACAGTAATATTTCTTTCAGAAGATTTTCATTCGCTCAAGCGACACATAAAAAATAGAAAATTAAAAGCTTTGTCCATTATAAATTGTATGTGAATCACAATCCTAGTTTTTATTCCACATCAGAACACAATTGCCTTCATATATTAGTAGAAATTGAATTGTTTTTTTAAAAATTTTTGTAAACGTCTTCTTTATTTCATAGCTCTAAGTACAAAGTGAGTTATTCTTGCTTTACTAAACATTTTATCCAGAAAAGAATAGATTTGAGTTTGGGTAGTAAGAACACAGTGGGAATACAGATCATTCATCACAGAAATGTGCGCCTGAAACCCACACTATCCCACAAATCAGTGTCTCCCTCTGCCAAAAAAAAAAAAAAGTTCAGTTTTGAGCTTTCTTGATTCCTCTTTAAGCACTTTTGAAGATTCTCTCTTCCCTTTATATATATGGAGGAGCAGAGTCAGCAGTCTCAGGATTTCACCTTGTTACAGGCCCTGGGAAAAAATGGACCTGCCAGCAGAGTGTCTTCCCTCTGGCTCCTCTGTGGACTTCTCCTCACTGACTCTACCTATGAGGAGAAAAATACCATATGGAAGCCTTTGGAATTCATATTGCTGGTTTCAATTGTTGTAAATGAAATGACAATGAGAAACTAATAAGTTTCATAACAGTAGTGATATAAACTCACTCCTGTAACTAAAAGAGAGGGAAAAAATTTAAGTATAAATTGAACTCATTCTCCTTAGAAAACAACACGGGGAAAAAAAGGATCTTTTTTAAGTAAGCAAGGAAACAAACCCCTTTTAAGGGCAAAACTGAATGACTAGGTTTTGATTTTAATAACAACAATTCATTTATAATCACAAAGCATTTCCTCATACTTGACCACATTTAATTCTCATTACCACACTGTGGAGTAATCAGAATTGGTAAGGGATGCAACAAGACTGTTAAGTGTTTTCTGGTATATTACCCCTTTCCAGTAGACTGGTGTATTTTTCTGGGCTCCTTCTCTGTTAAAGTTATTCAATCACAAGGCTTATTGCCCTCAAAGAAGAAAAGTAACTAAACCACCTAAAGGTGAGACGTTCACAAAATAGGGAAAGTGAGAGTATCATACAGAGGCAAGTGATTTTACCATACCAACTCTGAAAGTAAGAAGTGGTTTGCAACTCACAAGGAGGGGAGAGATGTAAACTGGGTATCAGGAAATTGGACCTGATCCTCAGAGTGAGAGCAATGGGAAAGAAAAGCCCCTGTGACTGGTTTTGTTGCACCTAGTTTGTAAATGAGGAATGGAACATTAAAAAATATTCAAAATAATAGTGAACATCAAAACCATATATTTCAATGTGTCACATTCTGAAAATAGTGGGGTTTTCTGGACACTTGGACAGAGAAAGTGGTAGTTTCTCTTACTGAGGACCAAGTCCCAATACAGGTTGAGAATATGGAACAAATACTTACCTGCCCTAAGGAAACTAATTATAATTTTTCAGGACTGGGACATATCAGATATTGTAGTCCATTATCACAAGTATACACACATGGCAATGCAAGAATTCCCTTTTCTGACACAGGTGATATAATCACCCAACCCCAAAGATCAAAGGTAAGTAAGTATACTGAGCTTAGATGGTATAAATTGAGTTAATCACTAGGAGCAGTCATAATTAAAATTTTGGGCCAGGCCATCTACGCAGGCTTCTTAGACAAGATTTGCCCATGACTAAGACTCACACATTGCCTGAGGACCATACCTCCCACAATAGCACCTCCATACCCTTCCTCTCGACCTCCCTTTGAAACACCAAAGTGGAGGCCATGGGAGCAGAGGGTATATAAATAAATAAATAAATAAATAAATAGTTTTGGATTCACTGTGATGAATTAAAAAAATATAATGAGATTTTATGAAGTGCCTTTGTATTCCAGAACACCAGATCACTTCTTATTATGAACAGAGGGTAATACCAGTTGAATATCAAGTAATAAATATTTGTTTTGAGCACACCTCTGGAATTCTAATTCTTTAAAGCTGTCTTAAAAAGTCTTCCACTCTGATAGCTACATTCTCAAATGCTCCAATGCCTGCTACAAAGGTTGTGCTTCCATAAGGTGACCAATCGCCCTCCTTTACAGAAGACAGTTCTTCTTTTGTAAGTTCTCAAAAAGTATCCTCCTACATGTCCTCCTTTTTGATATTGGAAGAGTAATCTGTAAATGTCCATATTCGATTGATGCAGAGTCGATCCATTGCGTGTGATGTGATATATTTGAATTTGACGTGACAACTAGTCAAGGATCAGTACAGTGCAGCAAGAAGCGATTACCAGACACATGCACTCCACACGGGAGACCCTGAGAGAGCGCGTGATATACCAAGCACACAAATGGTTTTGTGTACTTCTTACTGAAACAGGACACGGCACATATGACATTGTAGACTCATGATTATTTCTTTCCTAGTGAATATTCAATCATAAGGACATTCACATTTTATTAATTCATTATCTGTTTAATAATTTCCAAATACGTCATATAATTTTATTTACATGTATTTTCCCAAAATTCAAGTTTTAAAGTGGAAATCTAACCTCAAACCATATCTAATTAATAACGCATTTTGATAAAATAGTTGCATAAACCAGACATTTTTAATTAGAAAATGATAAATACACCCAAATATCACTCCAAATTAGAGGTTTTGTTTGATATTTAGTTTTATAAAATGAGTACTTTTTTCTTACAATTATTATTGAAAATTAATAAGCATGTAAGCATAATTATCTACTGTGTGCAACTCACTGTGCTTATTACTTTCACTTTGCAAGATAAACCAGACAGAAAAGTTAAATAAGTTGCTTATAATAACATAGTACTAGCAAGTGGGAGACAAACCCACTGTGTCTTACCTACTGCATCTCACTCCCATTCCAGACCAGGTCTGGTTACCATCATTTTCACAGCAGGTCAATGCTGGGCTTCTTCCCCTCTTTGTTCTCTCTTTTCAGACTCAGGTAACTTCTTTTAAAAAGCACAGACCAGTGAACCCAGGAGTTCTGGGTTCTAATCCTGCACCCTGTATCAATACTGGGTGTTCATGTGATGGCAAGTCACTAGTTACAGTTATTAACACTTGTTTGGGGGAAAAAATAACTTTTTAAACCTCAGGGACTTAACACAATACAAGTGTAGTTCTTGTTATCTTCCCAGTGTCATGCTAGTGGAGCAGCTCTCCTCTGAGCAGTGATGCGGGGACCCAGGCTTTTCTCCTCTTCTGGGTGCAAAGATGCCTTTCAGCATCTGCTGGCAGATGAAGGGGGAGAGAGCATGTAGACGGAAGACCCTTTGGATTGTGTACCCATTAGCCAGAACGAGTTCATCAGTTAGCATGTTCATTCTAATTGCAAAGGTGCCTGGGAAAATATGGATGAGAACATGGACATGAGGGAGCATTAGTTCCTGCCACATGCAACTAGGCTTTATTGTTTGTTTGTTTGTTTATATTTTTATATATGTCTAGGTCCTGTTTTCACTTCTGCAAAGTAAAGATAAAACACTTAGCACTCAGCTTGGCACATAATATGCATATACTCACTGTTTAAAAATTTAATATTATGGTTATACAAAGATGTATATAGGCCCCCAGTGGAATCAGTAATCTACCTTCTTAGATCTGTGAGGAGTAAATTGACAGAATAAAAAAAATTTGCCAAACCAAACCTCAATAAAGAAATTTAGAGGTCATGTTTTAGATCACTTTATGCAAAAAATTTTATAACATTATATGACAAGAAAAAAATCAGAATCTCAGCATAATAAGTAGCTCTTTGAAGGAAGGCAAAATATTATTAGAGTGGGTGGGTGGATGTATTCAGAGAAAAAGAAAATAATTTGGCTTTGTTGTTGATTTTTTTTCTCAAAATTAGAAGGCTAAGGGAAAATAAATAAGGAAATACTAATAACAATGGTATCTCTCTGATAATGCTAATTAGAATTATTTTCACTTTTAATTTCCTGATTCTTCTTTTACTTCAGGAACCACTTATTCATTTAATAAACTGAAAAAGTTCTTCACAAGTCTTCCCTGTGAGCTGTGTCTGTCAACTGCCTAGTTTATGTGTCCTAGTATTTTAGAATAATTTTATTATTATTTAATGCCTTGGTTTGTATCTCAGTCTCTGCCTTCTTTTCCACATTCCCTAAATTTAGGAATATATTCTTAAGCTTTCTACCTCTGTGAATGATCTTTCCAATGGCAATCACGATATGGACTCGACTTTGATAATGGCCTGGAAATCATTTTCTGTGGTTGAAACACATAACATACATTTCCAAAGTGTTTATTTTACAATCAACTACAGGAGTAGAGGGAGACCAGAGCAGTTAGCCCACATTTCAAGAGCCTCCTCCTCTATTAGTATTAGGCTTTTCATTTGCTTCCTAATTCAGTTTTTTTAAAAAACTAATAGTTTTATTTAAATTTTTGTGTAATTATTCATTCATTTTAAAAGAAATTATAGTGTGCTAAAAATGTAAAATGAAGAGCAAAAACAAAACAACCTAAATTTTACCACCCTCAATATTATGAAAACATATTTCTATTCATATATAAAATAAAAAGATTAACTGAAGTTTGAAAATACAGGTAGAAAGACTCAAAAGAACTTTTAGTCTACCTGCTACTTTTCAATTAAAAAGCATGATTGCATTTCATCTACTCTAAAGGATTCTTTTTCATATTTCACTATCTCTGAAACTGGAATATATGTATTGTAATGGAAAGTGTATTATATCACTGTGGACAAGCAGTAATCTTGATGTGACATCCATTGCCTGGACCTACATGAACTTGTTTGCTATGGCAAGTGGTTTGACTGGCTGAATACAGCCCTTTAAACTCAGGCAGAAAAGAAAATGGTCTTAGTTGTTGCCTTAATGTCTCCCCTTGACACGTTTTGGTTAAAAAATAACCACACATATCCCCAAATGAGTAACACACAGATGATCTCTGATTGCATTTTCAATGTCCTGTTTGTACATCTGACAGTTTTAAAATTTTACACAGTAACAAGTATCACATTTGCATTTAGGAGATAATATAAATTTATAAAGTTTCTTTAGGGGACTCTGAATTGATGATAGCCTAAATTTCTGTCTCCCAACTAGTCTCTGAATCATGAAGAGTTTCTCTACGATAAAAGCAATGGATGTGGGTCTGAGCTGCACTTTCCCTGGGACTTCAGGGGAAAAAAAGGAGCATTCAGCCTCAAGGGGGAAGGCTGCCTCCATACAAGCTCAGGAAAAGGACTTTCTACTTTGCTGAGGCCTCGGGTGTCAATATCAACTGACTTTCCTGGGAGTAGTAGAGTCAACTTAACTTTCTAAGAAGTCTGGGAAAAATGATTATTCTCCCAATGTTCACAGAATGGGGTTGACAGTTTTCCACATTAGACTTCTAAAAATCCAGTAATGCCTGAACATTATACTGAGTAAAATAAGTAAATCAGAAAAAGTTAAGAACTGTGTGATTTCACACATAGGTGGGATATAAAACTGAGACTCACAGACATGGATAAAAGTGAAGGGGTTGCAGGGGAAGGGAACGTGGGGGAGCGGGAAAGGGACTTGAGTAAATGAGGAGGAGGGAGGGATTGGGTAAAGAAAAAAGGTATAAAGAGGGACAAATATGCAGTGACAGAAAATGATCTGACTTTGGGTGATGGGCACACAACATAATCAACAGTTCATATGCTATAGAAATGTTCACCTGAAACCTATGTACTCTTATTGATCAGTCATCCTGTTAAAGTCAATTTTCTAAATAAAATGTAAAAATTAAAAAAAAATTGTAATGTATTGCTTAGCAGAGATACCCATAAACAAAAGACAGAGAAATTATAAAAGTCAACAATTTAAAAATATATAGTTGGTAAATAAAACCAAAAAATAAGCTATAAATAATGTTGTGATTAAGGAGATTTATTGCATGGTCAATCTGAGAAATGCAAAGATTGTTTAAACCCCAGAAAATCAATAAATGAAATTTACTATAATAAAAGAAAAGAAAAAATTTACATACTATCTCAACAGATTCAGAAAAAGCATCTGATTGATTTTTAATACCTATATATAATTAAAAAATAATTCTCTGAAAGATAAGAACTTATCCACTTGACAAAGGATACTTAACCAGTAAACATCATACTTACCAGAAGCATTTTAAATACATTCCTTTTTAAGCTCAGAAATAAGACTACCATGCATTATATAATAAAAATAACTTATGTCATGGCCAATACAAAAGTCAAGAAGAAATAAAAGTTTCAGTTTGGGAGAACATCTGAGATCTTGCTTCCCTAACTATGTTATTAATTCGGTTCAAATAAACTCATTAAAATTCTTTACAGGTGTAAATATTTTTATATCAACATTTACTTGGCCTAAGTCAGCAAAATTCTGAAGAAGCCCACCCAGGACCACCCTGCATGCCCAGGCCCAGTGCAAGGTACAAGCTTGGGCCCATTGTAGCCCCCTGGTTCCCACTTTGTATCAGGTGAACCTGGGTGAGATTCTCTAGGAATTGCAGGCCTCCTTGTTTTAAGTTGCAGGCCTGACTTTAAGTTGTTCTTCGAAAGTCCTCAAGGTGAATAAGGGTTGAGATAATCCAGAGAGAGGGTAGAGGGAATGATTTGGTTGCTTTTAATTTCAGCTCTTAAATTAGACTGCTTACTGAGAGTCAGAACAAAATCTTCGCTGGTGAGATGAAAGACTAAACTCTCTTTAGCTCCAAAGAGAAAGGACACTTACTTCCTCAACTCCAGTAGCCAATGAGGTGACAATAGTTCTTCAGACCCCTCACTCCAGGAGTGGTTCAGTGCAGTAACATATCTAATTCAGGAGAAGCTGATGAAAGCCCTGGGGAGAAGGCCACATTGCTCTGGAATGGGGTTTACTCTGAGAGAGGGGCCTGAAAGAGGGGGCTGTACCTTGGAAAGCATCATGGTTCTGGGGATATCTGGTGAGCTCTTGCTGGCCTTTGCTTGGGTATTCTTAGGTAAATATACCATATTTCGCCATATATAAGACACTCCCATGTATAAGATGCACCTTAATGTTGGGGCCCGAAGTTTGAAAAAAAATGTATTACATAATGTTGTTGAACTTAAGTTTTATTTATCATAAAATTCATGCAACTCCTCATCGCTGTTAAAACTCCCATACATTAGCTTGTCCTCATCTGCATCTGATGAAGAATCACTGTCTTCAACAATGAGTGCTAAAACAAGCACAAAAAAGCGGGAAATGCAAGTAAAAATACCGACAACCATGGTATACGATGCACCCAGTTTTCAGACCCCCAAATTTTCGAATAAAAGTGCATCTTGTACATGAGAAAATACAGTAAATCATTGTGGGGTTGCCTTAGAAAAATATCTCCTCTACAATGTAAAGCAGTGCTATAAGGATAGCCATCACATTTGGTTCATCTGGAGATGTGCACATAGTTTATTTAAACTCTACAAATTTTAAAATTAACATGGGAAATCATGCCTCCTGGGCCAAAAAAGTGCACCATAGTCAGTCTTCCATTTCTAACTAGGATGGCCAAGAGAAGGATCCTTTGAAACTTCTCAATTACATTTTGCACAGACAATTAGAAAAAGGCAGCTATAAAACTAGGCAGAATGGATGGAAATAATATTAAATTAGTCTCTTGAAGCTTCAAAAAGAGGATTTAGATAAAATCGATCTATGATATCATTTAGGCATCAACCCAATTCTTTGAGGTATTAAAAATGGCTGTCATTATTTTAAAAGGGGGAAGGTCACTTGGAACTTGACTTGTCAAGGACAAATATAAATTGTAAATGCCTTCAGGGTAAAATTTGGATCCACCTGTTCTTTTATAAGCTAATGAGTTTTTCTCATGGCTAAAAGGTATCTGTATCTCTATATGTGAGTCCATATATATATATGTGTGTATGTGTGTGTGTGTGTGTGTGTGTGTGTGTGTGTGTGTGTGTGTGTGTTTTATAAATGTGCGACAGTTTCTACCTCCATATGGTATTGTTAAAATTAATTTAAAGGAAAGCACTTATAAGAATTGGGCATTCTAAAGTTCTCAGAAATACAACACTTATTCAAATGCTTTTCAAGTTCCTGTGACCTAAGAGTAATTCTTAGTAGATAAAAGCTTGTTTAAGTTTGTTGGTTTAAGTGAAACAGACAAGTCTTTATTTTGCCTGGGTTTTACAAAAATAAGTTCACGTTAATAATCAACTCTTATGTCTATGAAAAATGTTTCTAGAGGTTATTAAATGTCCAAGCTAAGGAATGTTAATTGAGTACTTCTTAGTTTTCATTAAATGCAGGTTTTAAGGGTTAAAAATCTCAATATATGTAGTAAAACTTAAAGAGTATATTGTACGTACGGATAAACACTGGTTGTAAATTAAATGAATAGGACTAGAATGGCCACTTGTTTTTTCTTCCCTGATGCCTGGTTTCCCATTTTATAGTTTTTTTATTCCTACACATATTATGGTATATTTAAGCTAAATTTAGATAGAGGAATTTATGAGCTGACCTTATTGAAAGAAGAAAAAAATCTTTCTCTATTACCAAGTGGGTAACTGCTTCTTTTCACAGTGAGCTTCTGGGAAGCAAAGACTTTCAATATTGTTCTTTGGAAAGGACACAAAATAAAAGACACTCTTCACCTTCATTTTAAGGGACCTTATCTGATGCTTAGCTATTAATGGACATCTATGTCTGTCTACAGACATCAAAGACTGCTCAAAGACAAGAAGCCACTGACACCAGAGGGAGACAACTATCCTAAGACATTGACAAGGCTTATGTGCCTATGTATTAATAGTCAATATCATTTTATTTGATGGGCTACTAATAATATTAGTAATAATAATAGTTATACTTGTTACTTGAATTTTCCTATATAACCTAACTGCTTATGATTATTGAACATGTATAAGATAACTGTTAATATTTTTATCATGGCTTATGTAAATGTAAACTAGATGACAAATACATAAAAATGAGAGAGAGGGCAAAACTTAGATCATGATAGCTCACAAGCTAGAAAAGATCCATAGGGATTTTTGCTTTGTTTTGTTTTATTTTGTTTGCAGTGAAGTCTATAGACCTTACTGCCTTCCCATTTGTGGAAAATTCAATCTCAACTCAGATTCTTGGTTACAGTATTGCCCCATCCACAATGGTCAGGAGGATGACATTGATAGTGAGGCTTTCTAGGAATGGGCCTTCCTAGCACTGTGAGACCACACTATCAGACCAAATGTTTGGTCATCAATATATTCTTCAGACTGATTCATTACCAAAAATGGGGAACTGTGAATTTTAAAAAAGTTGTGGTTCTATGGAAATTTAACTCACAGGGTGATCTGACCCTAAATTCCTGCCTGGGCAGGTCATAATGAGTAATTATGACCCAATCAAATAACTTTTTAATGAATGGTTAATCTTTGCATTAAGCAAGCTCTGCCCATTCTTACTGTGCATCTAAGTTAATAGACCCTTAACCACCCCCAATGGAACACATTGTCTTGGTAACTATTCTGTAATCCAATTTCCATTTTGCTTTCCTTCTCTTCCATGTAATCTTCCTTACATTTTTATCTTAATTTTAAATACCTAAGATAAACTTCAAGTAGTTAGTCTCCAGAGTGTTTGAGATTTTGGCAGATGTCATCAGTTTGGCTCAAATAAACTCTTATAAAAATATTTTTTTTTTAAATTCTGGTTTTGTCTATGATAAAGTATGTGAGGTCTGATGTAAACAACTATAAGATCTGGTCAAAATATTATAAAACAATTCTTTTAACACACAATTTTTGAAAAAAAGAAAGAACTAAAAAACCCATGGAAGTCAGAAGATAATAGAATGACATCTTCATAACACTGAAATTCTTAAAACCTGTCAACCTACAGGTCTATGTCAACTGAATGTATTCTTCAAAACTAAAGCCAAAATAAAGATGCTTCAAACCTATAAACTAACAACAAAACAACTCAAAAATATTGTTGCCAGGCGGAGGTATGCACACAAGAAATAAGAAAGAGAAATTTTCAGAGTGAGGAAAAATATTGCTAATTAAAAACATGGGATAATAAAAAGAAGCACCCTGGAGTAAATACGTAGGCAAACAGAATAAATATTGACTCTTTAAAACAGCAAGAACAATAATATCTTGTAAGATTTATAACTCAAGTGAAACTGGAAGATATAACAAAAATAGCATATTGGAGGAAAGAAGTAATAGAAATTGAACTCTCATAATATTTTTTATTGCTTAAGACATAAGAAAATACTAATCAAAAGTAGACTATCATGAATCAAAGTTATGTATTATAATTGTAAGTTCAACCAATAAAATCATAATTATAGATAATGCAACTGAAAAGCTAATAAAGGAGAAAATAAAATAAATTTAAAATATGTGTTAAATACCAAAGCAAGCAGGACAGGAAAAATAAAGGGTACAAACAGACGCAAAAATAGGAAGCAAGTACCAATCGACAAAGCAGACATTAACCTAATTATATGTGTAAGTAGATTAAGTAGAAATGGCACAGGAAATAAAAGAGACTGAGCATTTTCTAGGGCCAGAAATTGAGTCAGTGCTCAAAAAAGGAATAGGATGGAGGCATGGACAAGTTACAATGGCCAGAGCTGGAACAATCTGGCTTTGCTGGGCACATGTAGATTCTGTTACATCGTCTTCTCTGTTTTTGGTTTTTTACCAAAAATATTTGTATTTGTATTTTACCTTAATTTTTAAATATAGTTGACATACAATATTATAATAGTTTCAGGTATACAGATAATAATCAGATATATCTATAACTTAGGAAATGATCACTTTGATAAGCCTAGTATCCATCTGACACCCTACATAGTTATTAGAGTATTATTGACTATATTCCCTATGCTGTATTTTACATCCCTCTGACTGTATATCTTAAACCTTTCCCTTTTTTCACCCATCTACCAAATCTCCTTTCCATCTGGCTACCATCAAAATGTTCTCAAATGATCATTTAAACATGTAAAACCACTCTTAGCTCACAGACTATACAAAACTATGCCTCAGATCAGATATGGCCTTTAAGTCATAGTTTGAGACTCTGCTCTAAACTACCAGAACACTAAAAATTTCTGTGAGGCAGCAGAAGTTTATGTCATGTGGGATTTATTTTTATCTCTTTAAGGATGCAAGGCATCTAGAATTCTTGTTTGTTTCTGACTGCCATTCCTAATCAACATGATATCGTTGACATGGTGGAGTAGTGTGATATCCTATGGAATGAGAAATGATGGAGGTTTCAAAGACAAGGTTACAACACAGGGCTAGAAAGTTGAGCACGTTTGTAACAGCAGCTGCAATTGGAATCATCAGATGATGAGGTTTATAATAAACGCTTGTAATTTTCCAAGATTTATCTCTCTTATACCCAGGTCAAGTATTGAGTTGAATAAGGATGTGATGGGAGTCACCATCCCTGCATTTTTAAAGTCCGCGATGGTGACACTATTCTCTACAGCTTCTCCAAGAATATACTGTTACTTTTTTATTTTATTTTATTATTATTAATTTTACTGGGGTGACACCAATAAATCAGGGTACATATGTACAATGAAAACATCTCCAGGTTATCTTATCATTCAATTGTGTTGCTTACCTGTCACTCAAAGTCAAATTGTCCTCTGTCACCTTCTATCTGATTTTCCTTGTGTCCCTCCCCTCCTCCCTATCCCATTCTTTCCTCCCTCCCCTTACCCCCGTAACCACCACTCTCTTGTCCATGTCTCATATTCTCACTTTTATGTCCCACCTATGTATGAAATCATGCTGTTCTCAGGTTTTTTTATTCTGATTTACTTATTTCACTCCGTATAATGTTATCAAGGTCCATCCATATTGTTATAAATGATCCGATGTCATAATTTCTTATGGCTGAGTAGTATTCTATAGTATATATGTACCATAGCTTTTTAATCCACTTGTCTTCTGATGGATACTTGGGTTGTTTCCAGATCTTCGCTATTGTGAATAATGCTGCCACAAACATGGGGGCGCATTTCTTCGTTTCGAACAATGCTATGGTGTTCTTAGGGTATATTCCTATAAGTGGGATAGCTGCGTCAAAAGGCAGTTCGATTTTTAATTTTCTAAGGAATCTCCAAACTGTTTTTGCACAGTGGCTGCACCAGTCTGCATTCCCACCAGCAGTGCAGAAGGGTTCCCTTTTCTCCACATCCTCACCAGCACTTATTCTGTGTTGTTTAGCTGGTAAGTGCCATTCTGACTGGTGTGAGGTGATATCTCATTGTGGTTTTAATTTGCATTTCTCTAATGATTAGTGATGTTGAGCATTTTTTCATATGCCTGTTGGCCATCTGTATGTCCTCTTTGGAGAAATTTCTATTCATTTCTTTTGCCCATTTTTTGATTGGATTGTTTGTCTTCTTGGTGTTGAGTTTTATAAGTTCTTTATAAATTTTAGTTATTAACCCCTTATCAGATGTGCTGTCAAATATGTTCTCCCATTGTGTGGTTTCTCTTTTAATTTTGTTCTTATTGTCTTTAGCTGTGCAAAAACTTTTTAGTTTGATATAGTCCCATTTGTTTATCTTCCCTTTTATTTCATTTGCCTGTGGAGATAAATCGGCAAATATATTGCTGCTACAGATGTCAGAGAGCTTGTTGCCTATGTTTTCTTCTAAGCTGCTTATGGTTTCACGGCTTACGTTTAAGTCTTTTATCCATTTTGAGTTTGTTTTTGTGAATGGTGTAAGTTGATGGTCTCGTTTCATTTCTTTGCAGGTAGATGTCCAATTTTCCCAACACCATTTCTTAAAGAGGCTGTCTTTACTCCATTGTATATTCTTTTCTCCTTCATCAAATATCAGTTGTCCATAAAGCTGTGGGTTTATTTCTGGGTCCTCTGCTCTGTTCCATTGATCTATGTGCCTGTTCTTATGCCAGTACCAGGCTGTCTTGAGTACAGTGGACTTATAGTAAACCTTGATATCTGGAAGAGTGATACCTCCTGCTTTATTTTTTCTTTTTTAAGATTGCTGAGGCTATTCGTGTTCTTTTTCGGTTCCATATAAATTTTTGGAATATGTATTCTATATCTTTGAAGTATGTCCTTGGTATTTTAATAAAAATTGCATTGAAGTTATAAATTGCTTTGGGTAATATAAACACTTTAATGATGTTTATTCTTCCTAGCCATGAGCATGGTATATCCTTCCACTTGTTTGTATCTTCCTTGATTTCTTTTATCAATGTTTTATAATTTTCCGAGTACAAGTCCTTAACCACCTTGGTTAAATATACTCCTAGGTACTTTATTTTTTTGGCTGCAATAGTGAAGGGGATTGTTTCCTTAATTTCTTTTGATGACAGTTCATTGTTGGTACATAGAAATGCCTCTGATTTCTGAGTATTAATTTTATATCCTGCCACCTTGCTGAATTCATTTATAAGGTCCAGCAGTTTTTTGATTGAGACTTTAGGGTTTTCTATATACAATATCATATCATCTGCAAATAGTGACAGCTTTACTTCTTCTTTTCCAATTTGGATGCCTTTTATTTCTTCTTCTTGTCTGATTGCTATAGCTAGCACTTTCAGAACTATGTTGAATAAGAGTGGTGAAAGGGGGCACCCCTGCCTGGTTCCTGATCTTAAGGGGATTGCTTTTAATTTTTGTCCACTTAGTATGATGTTTGCTGTGGGTTTGTCGTAGATGGCCTTTATCATGTTAAGGAATGTTCCCTGTATTCCCACTTTACTGAGAGTATTGAGCATGAATGGGTGCTGGATTTTATCAAATGCCTTTTCTGCATCTATTGAAATTATCATGTGATTTTTGTCCTTCCCTTTGTTTATGTGATGAATCACATTGATTGATATGCAAATATTGAACCAGCCTTGCCTCAACAGAATAAATCCCACTTGATCGTGGTGTATGATTTTTTTCATATATTGCTGGATCCGGTTGTCTAATATTTTGTTGAGAATTTTAGCATCTAAATTCATCAAGGATATAGGCCTATAATTTTCTTTCTTTGTGTTGTCTTTGCCCGGTTTGGGGATCAGAATTATGCTCGCCTCATAAAAGGAGTTTGGAAGTCTTCCTTCCTCTTGAATTTTTTGAAATAGCTTAAGGAGGATAGGAGTTAGTTCTTCTTTGAATTTTTAATAGAATTCACTTGTGAAGCCATCAGGCCCAGGACTTTTCTTTTTCGGGAGTTTTTTGATAACTGTTTCGATCTCATTTGTTGCAATTGGTCTGTTTAGGTGTTCTGATTCTTCCAGATTGATTTTTGAAAGATTATATGATTCAAGAAATTTGTCCATTTCACTGAGATTGTCTAATTATTTGGCATATAGTCCTTCAAAGTATTTTCTTACAATGCTCTATATTTCTGTTGTGTCAGTTGTTATTTCTCCACAGTCCTTTCTAATTTTATTTATTTGAGTCCTCTTTTTTTTTTCTTGGTGAGTCTAGTAAAAGATTCATCAATCTTGTTTACCTTTTCAAAGAACCAGCTTCTCTTTTTATTGATCCTCTGTATTGTTTCCTTAGCCTCTATGTCATTTATTTCTCCTCTGATCTTTATTATTTCCTTCCTTCTACTGTTCCTGGGTTTTATTTGCTGTTATTTTTCTAGTTCTTTTAGATGCAGGGTCAGGTTGCTTATTTGAGCTTTTTCTAGCTTCTTATGATATGCCTGTAGTGCAATAAATTTCCCTCTCAGTACTGCTTTTGCTGTGTCCCATAAATTTTGAGTTGATGTATGCTCATTATAATTTTTTCTAGAAATTTTTTATTTCTTCTTTGATCTCATTGTTAATCCATTAATTATTTAATATCATGCTATTTAGATTCCAAGTGTTTGAATATTTTTCAGTTTTTCTTTTGTAGTTAATTTTTAGTTTCATGGCTCTGGGATCAGAGAAAATGCTTGATATGATTTCAATCTTCTTAAATTTATTGAGACCATTTTTGAGTCCTAACATGTGGTCTATCTTAGAAAACGTACCAAGAGCGCATGAGAAGAATGTATACTCTACTGCTTTAGGGTGAAAAGTTCTGAAGATATGTATTAAATCAAGTTGATCTAGTGTCTCCTTTAAGTCTGCTATTTCTTTATTAATTTTCTTTCTTGAGGATCTATCCACTGTTGTTAGAGGGGTATTGAAATCCCCTACTATTATAATATTGCTGTTAATCTCACCCTTTATATCCATCAAAGTCTCCTTTATGTATGTCGGGGCTCCTATATTTGGTGCATAGATATTTATAATAGTTATATCTTTCTGTTGAAGTTTTCCCTTTATCATTATGTAGTTTCCTTCTTTATCTCTTACTACAGTCTTTGTTTTAAAGTCCATTTTGTCAGCTATAAGTACTGCTACCCCGGCTTTTTTTTCATTTCCATTTGCATGAAATATTTTTTCCCATCCTTTTACCTTCAGTCTATGTGCATCTTTTGTTTTATGGTGTGTCTCTTGTAGACAGCATATGTATGGGTCCTGTTTCTTTTTCCATGCAGCTACCCTATGTCTTTTGATGGGATCATTTAATCCATTTATTTTTAAGGTTATTATTTATATGTAGTTGTTTATTGCCATTTTATTCTTTAAAGCTGTATTCTTCTTTTGCTATATTCTTTCCTCCCATTAAACTGTTCACAACAGGCCCCTTAGTATCTCTTGCAGAATTGGTTTGATTTTTATGAATTCCTTGAGGCTTTCTTTTTCTGGGAAGCTCTTTATTTCTCCTTCAATTTTAAACATTAGCCTTGCTGGATAGAGTAGTCTTGGTTGTAGGTTCTTGTTCTGCATTACTTTGATTATATCTTGCCATTCCCTTCTGGCCTCAAGTGTTTCTGTTGAGAAGTCCGATGTCATTCTTATGGGGGCTCCTTTGTAGGTGATAGCCTTTTTTTCCCTAGCAGCTTTTAAAATTTTTTTTTTATCAATCAGCTTTGATATTTTAACTATGATGTGTCTTGGTGTAGATCTTTTTGGGTTTCTCTTTAATGGAGTTCTGTGTGCTTCTTGAACATGTGGGGTGTTTCCTAGCCTTAATTTAGGGAAGTTTTCTGCTATGATTTGATTGAACAAAGTTTCCATTTCCTGTCCTCTATCTTCTTCTTCAGGCACCCCTATGATGCAAATGTTGTTTCTCTTCAGGTTATCACAGAGCTCCCTTAGAGTTTCCTCACATTTTTTGAGTCTCTTTTCCTTTTTCTTCTCTGCTTATGTGCCTTTGTTTATTGTGTCCTCTAACTCATTTATTCGATCCTCAGCGTGATTCATCCTGCTTTTAATTCCTTCCATTGTGGTCTTTAGTTCTGATACTGTATTTGTCATTTCTGTCTGATTCTTTTTTATTATTTCAATTTCATTCTTTATACTTGTTATTTCTTTATTTAGGTGTTCATAATGACTATCTATTGTTGCTCTAATTTCTTTGAACATCCTAACTATCATTATTCTAAATTCTGCTTCTGGTAATTTGGTTATATCTGGTTCATTCAGGTCCTTTTCTGGGGATTTCTCTTGATTCATTTGGTTTGCATTTTTCTGTCTGCCTATTTTGTCTGTGTATAAGCAAGTTGTGGCCACTGGAGTCCAGTAGGTGTTGGCTTTGTGTTCTCTAGCTGTGGTGTGTCTGCAGGCCCGCCTCCCCCTCTTCCGCCGCCTAGGGCGATAGGGTATAGGCGTTTCCTGAGCCGGCCCACTGTGGCTTTTGCTGTGATTTCTGCCTCTCCTCCGTGGGAGGGGCTGTCACTCAAGCCACAAGCCTCAGCACCAAGGGTTGAGGTGAGCACCTTTTCTCAGCCTCGGACCCAGCCTGTTTCCGGACTTCTGCCCAGAACCCGCAGTCAGAGCCTGCTTACCACAGTTTTGCGGGTGGGGCGGGGCTTCTGACGTGCTCTCAGCTGTGAGCCTTTCCCCGTCCATAGCTTTAGCCCCACCCTGGAGGCCAGGGCCTTTCTGTGCAGGGTCGCAAACCAAGGCTTTTTGGGCCGGGTGTGTTTGCTGGCTTCCGCTCGCTCGTCCTGAACTCTACTCCTGCCCCGCACTTAGAGCCCGCTCGCGCACGTAGAATGGCAAACCGTGGTTTCTCTAGCCAGGCGGGGCTGGTAGTGCGAGCTCAGCCGCGAGCCCCCTCTTGTCCCTGGTCCTAGCCCTGTCCCTGAGGTCAGGGCCAGCTTGAGCAGGGTCGCAGAGCAGATCTCTGCCCGTTCCTGGCCTCTCGCTTTGTCCCCGCAGGTGGGATTACAGGCGGGCCCGCAGCTTCTGGACCCCTTTCGCGCATCCCCTCCACCCCTGCTGGGCTAGACCGAGCTCACACCTGCTTGGCCTCCGCCCACCCCGACAGAACCGCGTTTCAGCGTCCTGCCACCAGCATACCCTTCAGCAACCCTTAGCAGTGTGGAAAGGGCCCTAATACTCCACACTGTAGGCCTGGGAGCTCCTTCACTTGTTTCACAGCTCAAATCTGTCCAAACGCCTCTTCTAAGCTCTGGGACTGTAGGCTGGGGCTTGGTTCCTGGGACCCAGGTCCCTCCCTCTCTGCCAAACTCTCCTCCCACCACACTGGTCTCTCTGGGCTGCTGTTTGCTCCGGGGAGCTGGGCAGCCCTCTTCGTGTTTTCGCTATTCCTATGAGTTTCAATGTGGCTTCTTCTGTGTTCCTTGGTTGAAGAGTCCACTTAGTTTAGTTCAAAGTTGGTTTATCCAGATGATGGTTCTTAAAATTGAGTTATAATCCACTTTGGTTCTGGGAGTTGGAATTTGGTACATACACCTACTCTGTCGCCATCTTGCTCCTCTCTATACTGTTACTTTTTATTTACTATTTTAGAAGATGTTATAATGGCTTTCACTTTCCTATCATAATAGCCCACTCTTCAAGGGTCACGCAAACTATGTGGAGATTCTGCCACTTGCTGAACAAGTCAGTTCCACTTACACATTCTAAAATTAAGGAATCACCATAGTGTGTGTTTGGTGGATCCCCAGTAAGACAAGCATGAGCCAAAATCCATTGATTACTGAACATTTGAAATCTCCTACTCTGCCTGGTGGACCATGTAGCATAAGAATCTCTAGGAAATTATGTCCGTTAAAAGCCAGTGTTTAGTAATGCCTAAAGAGTCTTTTTCTTTCTTCCCAATACAAAACCACCCTGGAAATTGCCAAGATACCTTTGAAGACAGCTAAAAGGAAGACTTACAGCATATATTTTTAGCTGTGTAGTAGGGCCCCTTCTCTTAAGGAACTTTGTATTTGTCAACTGGCTAAAGTCTTAGAATTTATTGAAGAACTACAACTCTTTTTGTTGATTCAAGTCAGGCTTCTGTACACTTATCCTGGAGCTTCTTGCTTATATAAATAAAATAAGACTTAATAGGCTGCATAACTTCAGGCATTTCCATGCTTGGAGGTATAAACTAAATCCCACAACAATCCAGAGGTCTGGTGCCTTGGTTGTGTATTGTGTTGTATCCACAAAAATATATATATTGAAATCTTAACTTCTAATATTTATAAACTTGATCTTATTTGGTATTAAGGCTGTTATGAACATAATTAAAATTTAAGTTAAGATGAAGACATACTAAGTAGTATGCAAAAAGACTTAATATCCTTAGAAAAGAAAACAACAGATACAAGGACCCTTACATGCAAAGAGAATGCTGCGGATCTACAGAGACAGAGACTAGAGTGATGTGCCAATAAACCAAGGAGTGTCAATGTTTGCTAGTAACAGTAGAAACTAATAGAAAGACACAGAACAGATTCTCCCCTTGAGTCTTCAAAGGGAACCCTGCTTACCCCTTCATTTCAGACTTCCAGTCTCCAAAACTGAGAAAGAACACAATTGTTTAAAGACTGTGGTACATTGGATGTGAGGGCAATCTGGCTGCGACATCTGTCACCTCATTGATCACCAGGGTTGAATCGGCTGATCTGGCTGACTAGGAGGGTGTTCCCTTCCTCCCTCACCACTCCATGTGTGTCCCTCCGGAAGATGCATGCTTGGTAGAAGAGGACAACCTTCCCCAATAGAAAAGAGGACTGTTCTTCGGTCAAGTGTATACGAGTAGCTGTGCTCCCCTGCTAGAACCTCCAAACAAGTCTCAAGACTGTGGTACATTATTAAAGGGGTCTTAATCTAATAAACTGCTCAACTATTCCAGTCTAGGGACTCCTAAAATAACTAGATGATGATATCTGTGGGTAAGACTACTGTGACAATTGTTTTTGTTCTGTTATCCATGATGGTAACCAGCCCATCTTATTTTTAGTGATTAAGTGCTATCACTTGATCCCTGCCATCCAAGATCCCATCTTTTCATTAAATTCAGAAATGAAAAGATTTTCTTTTTCAAAGTCAGATATATAACAGTCTGGTAAGGGAATGGAACAATGGGAATTCTGATGGATTGTTAGTAGAAGAAAAATTAGGTTCAGCCATTCAGACAACAACCTAGATATATCTCATATCTTAGGCACCACCTCAGAGACACTAATGTATAAACCAGTGGTTCTTAACCTGGGTTCTATCGAACCCTAGGAGTTCGATGAGTCAGTCTCAGGGGTTCAGAGAAGCCTCTGCCGTGGAGGTCAGAATAAAGTAATACCATAATTTGTTGTGAGTTCATGCACTTTGTTGATTTTGTTCTTTGAGCAAGCTGATGTTCATGCACGACTCATTTTGTGCACCAGTAAAAAAACATATACCTATGTCTTGAACTTGGGGAAAAAAATCATATTTTATTTATCAGTAAAGAAGGGCTCAGTGAATGCGCATATGAAACTGGTGGGTTCAGTACCTCTAAAAAGGTTAAGAACCACTGGTATAAACCCAGGAAAGGACTTTCATAAGGATTACTAATATAACATTACTTATGGGGAAAGCAGTTGGAGGCAACATAGATATCCATACTAGGGAAACCCATAAATCATTTTTTTAATAGAATAAAATTGCAGATGCATGTTATGCAATACAACAGAGCAAGTGTTGAATTTTCTTGTCAAAATCAATATTTACCAGATATTTTCACTTTATATCTCTACTACCCACTTAGTCAGGGTTAACTTTATACCTTGTAAGATGACTGGAACAGCCTAAAAAATGCACTCCATATTATACTCTTGAAACTTACTATTTTCAATATGACAGGGAAAAAAGTAGCCTTAAAAAGTGTCAATGTTCCCAAATAAAGTCATATTCCATCCCATTGATTCAAGGGTCGGGTGATGTTTCCAAATAGTGAAGTACAAAAGTTAATAATACAAAGATTTATACTCTCAAGGAGGAAGTAAGTATTTTAGATAGAAAAGATACAATATAAAACAGCACGAAGAAATCATCTAGGCTGACCAAGCGATGGCGCAGTGGATAGAGCGTCGGACTGGGATGCGAAAGACCCAGGTTCGAGACCCCGAGCTCGCCAACTTGAGTGCGGCCCATCTGGCTTGAGCAAAAGCTCTCCAACTTGGACCCAAGGTTGCTGGCTCAAGCAAGGGGTGGCTAGGTCTGCTGAAGACCCGCAGTCAAGGCACATGTGAGACAGCAATCAATGAACAACTATGGTGTCGCAACGGCAACAAAAAACTAATGATTGATGCTTCTCACCTCTCTCCGTTCCTGTCTGTTTATCCCTATGCATCCCTCTCTCTGACTCTCACTCTGTCCCTGTGAAAAAGAAAGAAAGAAAGAAAGAGAGAGAGAGAGAGAGAGAGAGAGAGAGAAAGAATCTAGGGCTAGAGAAATGGAGGGATAGGCAAGGCAGTTGTTATTGGTAAAGTTCTATGCTTCCTAGTTATTTTCTATTTTTCACTGCTATTTATAGAGAAAACAGACAGCAAAATAATACTTCAAAAATTATCAGTATTGGTTTCCTAAAGATACACTACTTATATAAAAAGGTATAAAAGGAAAATTTAGAGAACAAAAATTAGCTCTGAGACATTAAACACTGTAAGAACATAAATACAAGTGTTGAAATGTAATCTCCAAGAAGCTAAAATAAAAAGACAAAGGATGGAAAATAGAAGATAAAAATGAAGAAACAGAGCATCAATAAAGTCAGGACAAGATAAATTTTATATTTCAGAAAGGAGAACAGAGCAGAAATATAAGATAACAATTATCAAATGAATAATAATAACAAAATGTTCAAAATACAGAATGTGGTTTTCTGACTTTAATAAACCCACCATGTACTTAACACAATGGTTGGGAAGGTACCTTACAAAAAGCCACATCAGGGTGGGTTGAGGTGAAACAAGTTTACATGGTTTGTAAATGCTTAAAAGATTTTTCACTGCTAGCAGAGAAACTGGAAATTATTAAGAAACACACTCATAGAAAACTCAGCAAAAAATAAAAATAAAAATAAAAAATATATACACATATATGCAATTACTACAAAAAACTTTTAGTATCTAGAAATAAATTTTACCCTAATATATTACATAACTTCAGCTATAAGCAATATTCACCATCATAAAAGTGTAACAATTAAATATTTAGCCAGGAGAAGTTAGTTAAATATTTAATATAGATATGTCATAAATATGAAGAGTCTGGCATTTATAAAAAGGTGAATAGATGTGGGCTGGTGGAGAAAGATTTAATTATTGTCTTCAATTGTTGGATTTTAGTACATAATATTTTACTTAAAAAAGAAATGAAGAGCACATCATAAAATTAAGGCAGAGAGGCACAGGTTGCCACTGAACACCACCTTTTCTTTTTTATCTCACTTTCTACTTATATCCTCTCCAGTAACAATAGATCTGATTTGGAGGTAAATGGAAGAAAGTAACTGGTAATACAACCATAATTTATTTATTTATTTTGCTGTTTTTCTGAAGTGAAAAGCAGGGAAGCATAGAGACAGACTCCCACATGCACCCAACCAGGATCCACGGAGCAAGCCCACTGCGGGTGGGGGTTGGGGGGCGATGTTGTGCCCATCTGGGGCGTTTCTCTGTTGCAACCAGAGCCATTCTAGCACCTGAGGCAGGGGCTATGGAGCTGTCCTCAGCACCCATTCCAACTTTGCTCCAGTGAAACCTTGGCTGTGGGAGGGGAAGAGAGAGTTAGAGAGAAAGGAGAGGGGGAAGGGTAGAGAAGCAGATGGGTGCTTTTCCTGTGTGCCCTGGCCAGTAATCGATTCTGAGACTTCCACATTTCCACATCCCGGGCCAATTCTCTACCACTGAGACAACGGCCAGGACCTATAACCCTGATTTTTTTTTTCTCTTCTTTATTTTTCTTTGGATTGTTAGAATAAGGAAACTTTCACTTTAGGTTCCCTTTTGGATTCTCAATTTCCCTCTGCTTATTATTTTGGTAATGATGTCTTCTCTCTATAGACGAAATGAAAGCATTTTCCAATTATTTTTTTTACATTTCTAATAAACATCTGATGACCTCATGAAAAACATAACACTCTCTCAATATCTCCCGTGTAAAATTGGCTAAAATCGCTCTCTTGCCAGATTGTTGAAAACAATCTTGACAATGAAGATTCTAGAATAATGCCTGGCATGTAAGTGGTTTACAATTGGTGATGGTTATTGCTAGTAATAGTAGCACCAACCATTAGTTTACTTGCCCTGTTGCCAGAACTAAGTCATGTCAATGGTGTGTATAAAATGTAATTGATGTACACAATGTCCTGCACAGCGTATACACTAACTGTCATTAAATGAATAAATCAATATATATGAGAGTAAGTGCAAGGTGCTAGAAGTTTTTTTCTTTAAAACTGACTGGCCTATTTAAAGTGGAGTGATCTTTCTGGTTATATTTCTCCACAGAGAATCCTATTTTTATCTTAATTAAAGATAAAATACTTATAAAAGCTAATTGAGTATTGGCAGGAAACTATTCCTACCTATCAATCCCAAACCTAGGCACAATCAAAGTTCAGAGGTTTCTGCCTAGAACAGTAGTTTAAAAAAAGTACTGTAAAGCCCAACATTAATTTGTATAGCTTATCAGATATGTTCTTAGGCTTTTTTAAAAAAATGAATCCAACTTAGGCAAGTCAGTAATTAATGGCATAAAATTTAGCTCAACAGAAACTCAATTTCTTTAAAAAAGAAAATGACATAATATAGTAATCTATTGCAAAAATTATAATCAAGGTTTCTATTTTTAAAAATTCAAGGCACTAGCCTGACCTGGCTGTGGCGCAGTGAATAGAGCATCAGACTGGGATGCAGAGGACCCAGGTTCGAGATCCCGAGGTCACCAGCTTGAGCGCGGGCTCATCTGGTTTGAGCAAAGCTCACCAGCTTGGACCCAAGGTCGCTGGCTTGAACAAGGGGTTACTTGCTCTGCTGTAGCCTCACAGCCAAGGCATATATGAGAAAGCAATCAATGAACAACTAACGTGTCGCAACAAAAAACTAGTGATTCATGCTTCTCTCTCCCTTCCTGTCTGTCTGTCCCTATCTATCCCTCTCTCTGATTCTCTCTCTCTCTGTCCCTGTTAAAAAAAAAAAAAAAATTAAGGCACTTACTTAAATGAAAGAAAAGATATAGACATGATATATTTTATATAAATATAAAACTTTCTCCATGTTCTTAAAACTATATTCAATATGCATATAGTAGCTGCACATAATGCTTAAGAAATGTGTTATGAGATACTTTGAAGAAAGGATATCAAAATGTGGCAAAAAAAGTAAAGATAAATAAGCAAATTTCTAAGTCTACGAGAAGAATGTATTTATATATTTAGGGGATAAAAATATTTAACATGTTTTATTAAACCAATTATTTAAAAACACAGTTACAACCTGACCTGTGGTGGCGCAGTGGATAAAGCGTCGACCTGGGAACACTGAGGTCGCCAGTTCAGAACCCTGCACTGGTCTGGTCAAGGCACATATGGGAGTTGATGCTTCTAGCTCCTCCCCCCCCCCCCCCTCTCTCTCTCTCACACACACACACACACTGTGGCTCCTCTCTAAAAATAAATAAATAAAAAGAAATTTTAAAAAATTTTGTTTAAAAACACAGTTACAAAGAAAAAGTTAATAATAGACTTAGAAGAAAACCTGTACTCATTTCCAATTTATTTTTTAAAACATTAAAACATTAAGCTTTTTTTTTTTATTAAACAAAAGGAACTGGAGAAGAAAGAAATAGGTTACCACTAACTTAAAATTAGATACTTCTGCAAATATATTAGTCACAAAAGTTGTTCCTTATTGAAAAGTTATGTAAAATAGAATAAAAATATGTAGAGGACAGATATTTTAAATTATAAAAGATTATTTTGAACTCAATTTAAACTAATTGATAAGCAAGTAAAATGAAAATACAAGTTGATATATAGTAGTTCAAATACTAATATTTTAAGAAATTGATTTTTATTACACTTCTCTAGGATTCTCCTGTCAGTCACTTGTAATTTTGTGTAATTGTGTGTGCTATGGTATTCTATATGTATTACTAAAATGTTTTACAAAAATAAATGAGGTTGTTAGGAAATTTAGAATCAAATCCAGAGGCAGTGAAAATAATATCCATTTACTTTTATAAATTCTTCTGCTGGTCTAATTATCAAATTGACATAAGACCGATTAACAAGAGAAAAATAGCCAAATGTATTACATACATATAAATGTAAATTCCATAAGAATATGGGATGATCATAAGAATTTCCTGAATCTTTTATTTCTTAAAATAATCAACTTAAGCTCTGGCTGAGTGGCTCAGTGGATAAAGTGTTGACATGGTATGCCAGAGGTTGTGGTTTTGACCCTGGTCAAGGCACGCACAAGAAGCAATCAATGAATACACAACTAAATGGAACTAAATGAAATAATGTTGATACTTCTTTCTCTCTCTCAAGTCAATGAAAAAAATTTTTTTTAATAATCAGCTTTAAATAATCAGTATAAAATAAAGGCATATTTTGGTGGTGGCAAAGTTCTTTTCCTCCTTCAGTTCCAATATGAGGTATTTTAGTTCCATATTACATTTTAAAGTAACATTTGTAAGTTTTCCTCTAAAGTGAAAATGAATGCAACCATGACATATTCAACATTGTTGGCTTCTTGACCTTGCCAGTGCAGATTACATTAGTACTTTAGAACATGTTAGTGAGCTTTAGTCCACACACTTCAATAGCTTTTCTTTTTACTACATGGTCAAGTCAAAACTTGGAAAAGGCAATATTCTGATCTTTTTTTAATATGACTTTACCCAGCCCTTAAAACAAACCAGTATTCATAACAGACTCATTCCATCACCTTCATTCTCAGTCACATACATCATGCACCCTTTCTTCACTCACAAAGTCCAGTGGTCAGTGACCGGCAGGCATGGCACTCTGCCCCTCTGATCTCCAGTAATTATGACCAGCACTGATCTCTTCCCTGTCTCGGAGAACTTACAACCTGTCCTATATTATCCGCTGATTGATGGCTTACTGTCTTCGTAACTCTTTACATATTTATATATATACATATAAACAAGTTCTTATATATATATACGATTCTGTTTCACTTAATCAGATTTATAAATTACCACAACAGTGAAATTTGAACATTAGAATTTTTAGTGTCTTGTATTTATTTAAAAAAATGGCAAACTATAAAAACAACGCTGTTAATTTTTCAACCTGATAAATATACTGTTTTTTTCTCTGCTAAATAATTTATTATTTGTTGATAGGTTGTTCCTGGTTGCCAGTATGGGGGTCAGGAAAAATTATAGCTCACGAAAGGAGATAAAAATATGTGATGAGTAGATATCACATTGATTTAAGGGCCTTAAATAACTTTTTTTTACTCATAAAACACTTATTTAATGTCACCTTTGAACCAAGAATTGCAGAAGGTTCAGAGTTGAAATATCTATATATGTCTGTAAGAAATTCATATGCTCATGAATTTTTTGGGTGAGTCAATAATAAATCAGTATTTACAACCTAGTGGGATAAGCACTCTAATATGCATTTTCACATAATGTGTTGGGAACATAAAAGAAGAAAAGAAAACTGAGTCTGACTGGGAGGAAGTGTCCAAAATTAGGACTTCTGGAGGTGACTTTTGAGCTGGCCTTCAAAAATGGTAAGAGTTTGCTATAACAGGGGACCATCGTTCAGTACAAAGAGAAGAACATATGCCCAAGAATAGAGGCAGGAAAAAACACGGTGCAGTCAGAGAATGGCGACTAGTTCATTACAGCTGGAGATTAGAGAAGAGTGGGAGGGGAAAGCATGAGGGGGGTGAGACAGAGGCCAATCATTTTATGCCATGGCATTTTTAAGTTTGGTTTTATAGAGGACAAGAAACCATTGGAGGATTTTTAAAAAGGGCAAAGATGCCATTATTTTGAATTGTAGCAAGATCACTTTGACAACTGTGGCAAGGATAGTTTGGAGGGGAGGAGTAAGAAGGCAGAGAGATAATTTAATAATCCAGAAGAGAACTGATGGGGTTCGAAATAGGCAAGAGCAGCAGTGGAAACAGAGACAGAGAGAAGGGCACTAATTTAAGTGACAGGAGAAGGGTATGAAAAGGACACTCAGTGACCTTATTGTGGGAAGTGAGAGAGGAGGGCCTACTAACTCCCATAATCATGTGACAGAATGGACGAGAATGCTATTCATGAAGAAAGAAACTTAGAAGGAGAAGTATGGGGGAAAAGTTACACAGACACATGAAATTTATAGTGTCAAGATTGAAACAGTCATTCGGAAGTTCATTAGGATATATGTGTCTTGAGGATGAGAGAGAAATTTGGGCTGGAATCATCTGCATGTGTAAGGCAACTAAAGCCAAGGATGTGAATAAGATTTCCCAGGAAGATTAAAAAGACTGGGGACAAGAGGGCTGAGAACAAACCCTAGATCAGGAGTCGGGAACCTTTTGGCTGAGAGTCATGAACGCCACATATTTTAAAATGTAATTCCATGAGAGCCATACAATGACCTGTGTATGTTATGCATTATCTAATAAAAATTTGGTGTTGTCCCAGAGGACAGCTGTGATTGGCTCCAGCCACCCACAACCATGAACATGAGTCGTAGGAAATGAATGGATTGTAATACATGAGAATGTTTTATATTTTTAATCTTATTATTTTTTATTAAAGATTTGTCTGTTAGCCAGATGCAGCCATCAAAAGAACCTCATCTGGCTCACAAGCCATAGGTTCCCGACCCCTGCCCTAGATGATCTCATCATGTAAGATAACAATAAAAAGAGACTAGCAAATCAGTAAGACAAGAGGCAATGATAAAGAACAGAGAAGAAAGGAGTGGTCAGTTACATTAAATTGTGCAGAAAACCAGGAGGATCTCAGGACCCCCTCCCCCAAAATTGCCTATTGAATCTGTCAGTTAGGAAGTTCTTGGTGAGTGTAGTGGAACTACTTAAGAACAGTGTTAGGGATAGAAGCAGGACTTCAGTGGGAATGTGGAAGGGTTAGAACAGTGGATGAGGAATATGTTTTCAGAAAGCTTGACCAAAAAAAGGTATATGTAATTATCTTTAGTAGACAGCTCTCAAATGTCTCCTAGGAATCTCTGCCTCCTGGAACCCATACCCTGTATAATCTCCTTTCTGGATGAGGGCTGGATTTAATTACTTGCTTTTAATTGGAAGATGGCAGCAATTTCCAACCTTTGTCACCTCACGGCACACATAAACTAATTACTAAAAGTCTGCTACACACCAAATATATATATATATTGCCAATGTGACAAAAAATAGGTATAATTCTGGTTGATTTACCAAAGAAAATAATAATAATCACAATAATTGTTTACCCTTTTTGCCATAAAGTGACTTTTTAAAAAGTCATGTGCCTATACTTGTATATAAGAATTTCTGTTACCAAGAATTAATTAATCAGATGCAAACTTATGCAATGTGACCAATTAATTGCAAGTCTATTTTATGACTTATATATTTATGGTTCCAGACAAGGCATTCATATCACTCAGCTATTGTTGTGTTGTCTGTTGTCACTGTTTGATTTGATAATCTGCAGGAAAAGAAGTCAGTGCTTCTGACTCTGGTATTGCATGTTT
Source organism: Rhynchonycteris naso (assembly GCA_037038555.1). Taxonomy (NCBI): domain Eukaryota; kingdom Metazoa; phylum Chordata; class Mammalia; order Chiroptera; family Emballonuridae; genus Rhynchonycteris; species Rhynchonycteris naso. The sequence goes on along the minus strand of CM072998.1, from coordinate 109,758,355 downwards.
TAAAACTTCTTGGGGCATAGCTGTTAAAAATCACCAGAATATGGTAAAAGTGATGAGAGGTCAATTCTCAAATTGGACTAAGGTAAAACTGCAATTCCTATCTTGCTTTTTCTCTTTCTCCCTTACATACTCTGGTGTAGCCAATTGCCCCATAGTGAACTATCTTATGAAGAGGCCTACATGGTAAGGGGCTGAAATCCTGAGTCCTACAGCCTGTGAAAACCTAAGAGCACCCTCTCACATAGACCTGAGATGAGATGCAGCCATGGATGACACCTTGACTGCAGCCTTCTGGAGAACCTAAGCTGCGTCTGGATTCCTGGCTCACAGAAATTTAAGATAACACATTTTGTTTTGTGTAATGCCACTAAGTTTGGGGACAATGTGTTACACAACAACAAATTATTAATATATTGTTATAATCTGAATGTCTGTGTGTCCTCCAAATTCAAATGTTGAAATCCTAAAGCCCAATGTGATGGTATTAAGAAGTGAGGCCTGTGGGAGGTGCTTAGATCATGATGGTCGAACTCTCAAGAATGGGATTAATGTTCTTATTGCAGACATCACAAAAGCTCCCTAACCCTTTCAGTGATATGAAGATACACGAGAAATCTGAAGTCCACACACTGGAAGAGAGCTTTCACCAGAACCTGACTTTTGGATTTTGAACTTCCCAACCTTCAGACCCATGATAAATAAATTTTGTTGTTGATAAGCCACCAAGTATGAGATAATTTATGATAGCAACTCAGAGTAAGTCATATACCTTCTTAGAAAAGAAGAGAACAGAGATGAAGACTATTGAAATCCAAAATCAGAAAAGATTAACTATTTAAATTATAAGGTCACCATATAAATATTGAGTTTTCCCATAATGATGACAGAACTCATAGTACAGAAAAAATACTGCTAAAATATAAATAATATTATAATTATTGTTTGATATTAATAGCAAGAGTTACTCTTTGTAACTGACAGTCACTAGGTTGTGAATATGAACTTAATTCTCCTAATTTTTTAATGGCCCTAAATTTTTTTGTCTCCTTTTTTGTAAGAGCTAAGTAATTTGCCCTCTTTCAGACAGGTAAGTTTACCAGAGACTGTTGGTTATTCCCTAATATCTATTCTCTCTTTCTTATATAGTTATTGATTATTTGGCATGCTTTCTCAGATAAAGATTACATTTCTCAGCTTCCTGAGCTGATGTTGTGTTTGTGGCTGTACACATGAATGTGCTTCTAGGTTCTGACCAGTGGAGCATGAATAGAAATAATGTGCAACTTGGTGGTCATGCTCTGAAAGATAAGTTGTGTGTGCATCTCTCCCCTCTCCCGGTTCCATTGACTAGAATGTGAATGTGATGGCAAGAGCTGAAACAGCCATTTGGATCACTTGATGCAAACCACTTATTGAGAATAGTAAAATTACAAGATAGAAAAATTCAGGTTCCTGTTTTTTATTTGTTCAGTAGAGTATAAGATTAACACCTTCTCTCTAAAACTGATTCAAATGTCAATACTGATGATGTTATACATCTACCCACAGGATATGGAAAGGTGTATTACTCATATAATGAGGTTTTCTAGGGAGAATAAGGTAGGCACTTAAGTTGGTCCAAAGTGGCTTGATTAGAATTTGAACCAAAGTGAGGGTTCCCAAGCTGCCCAGAGCTTGCATGGTTTGAACATTCTGCTGGTGCCAATGAAGGGAGAACAGGGGCATTGTCATAAACTTGTCTATATGTGTAGCAAAAGGGAAAGAGGAAGGAGGGATGCATGAAAGACATCAGTCAAACATCTAAAATGGAGTCACACTCTATTACATCCTCAACTCTGTGCTGGCTCCATGCTGGCTCTGCATACCTACTCAGATATTCCTATGTGATAAAAATCAATTTAAAACTTATTTAAACCATGGTATTTGGGAATTTTCTGTTAAAGAAATCTAAAATTTACCCTACCTGATACATTATATCATGAAACTCTGAAGGTTAAGGTTCTCAAAACACATGGAAGAGAGAAGAAATATATGGTAAGTACAAAGAAGGAGACAAAGTGAAGGCTATATATAGATAGAGTACAAGTGAAGAGAGAGGAAGAAAAGAAAAGAAAGAAAGAGAGAGAGAGGGAGGGAGGGAGCACAAGAGGGAGAGAGGGAGGGAAGGAGAAAGGAAGGAAAGGAAAAAAGGAAGATTTTATAAAAGGGTGCAGGTCTGGTAGTAGGCATAAGAGAGAATGTGTCATGCAGGTCTGGTAGTAGGCATAAGAGAGAATGTGTCCTAGCCCTTACACAGCTATGAACCTGATATGTAGAGAAAAGAGAGGAGATCCCTTTCTAAAGGATAATAAGAGTAATGAGATCCCTGGAGAGAATGATAGTTTTCATTACACAAAGTAGTTGAAGTGAAAATTATGTGAAAAGGTATGAGTTAAAATGGTGCTCTTACAATAATTAGAACTTCCGCAGAAAGAATAGAGTCCTTGTGAGAAAATAAATCAGGGAGAAATCATCAAGTTGTTGGAAAATGAGATGAGTGGAATGATTAAACGATTAAAGAAGGTTACATTTTATGCAATGGATGACAATGTCAGAGATAGGACAGAGAAGAGCTAGTGGATCCAGGTTAAATGGGAATCACTGATGTAGACTCTGCTGATACATAATGCTTGGATTTTTAGTGTCTGTTTGGTAGGAAAGTCACTGAAAGCCTCGGGAGAGAGAACTTTGACCTGATGTACTTATTAGAAAATCTAGTCTATGAGCAAACAGAAATATAAAGTAAAAAATTGAAGGTGAGTAAAGCAGTCAGGAGGCAGGACTATAAAGTTTTGCTTAGTAGAGACATTATAATTTGTATAAAGTATACATATTCTATTGATAGAAAATTCAAATTTTTTCTTTGGGCTTCTGAAGTAGTTTTTGCTGCTTTAATTATAGCACTTAAACAAATTGTATGATGCTTTTGCTGTTGTCATGTTTGCTTTCCCCACAGACCAAAGCCCTTTACAAACATGTGCTGTCTCTTTCACATTTGTATCCCCAGTGCACAGTCTGAGCCTGACAGAAGAAGGCATTCAGCAAAATGTTGTTGAATGAATAAATGAATAAGAATCTATTGGAAAATTTAAGACACGGTGAAGAGGACTACCCAAGGATTGACAGCAAGAATTAAGGAAAAGTACACCATCAGAGGTATTTGAAAGAAGCAAACCTCAGGACATGGTGACTGAATAAGTAGAAGATTCAGCAGCAACTATAATATCCAGACTTGTGGGAGACAGGCTGTAAGTTGACAAAGTCTTTTTAGCCTAGGACTTAGTTAAAGACTAAGCTCTTCCCCACCCTTTTTAGACTAAGATCTCAACACCCTTCTAATACTAAGATTTTTCCCCCACCCTTCTAATACTAAGATCTTCTCAGCACCGTTTTTAAGGCTAAGCTTATTCCCACACCCTTGACTGTTGCATGGTGGCAGGTGGTGCCTCAGATACTTCCTTATGTAAGCTTTAAGCTTATGGCTTAAAGTCTTTAATTCTCTACACTATATAATAAAGCAGACCAGGGAATTTCTCTTTCTCTGTTCTTGCCATCAGCTTGCAGAGGCCTCCCAATCCCATCCTATTTCTCTTTAAGTTTATTTTCTTCATTGTGCATCATTCTTTCTCAGGACCTGGAATTACTAGCCATGCTGTTTTGCGGCACGGACTAGAAGACATGTTGGGCTACAAAGATGCATCAATACAACTGGAGACAACAGGAACAAATAGATGCATAAGTCCTTATCCAGGAACCTTGCCACTCCTCTCCTTTGGACAACTGATATTTGTTGGGTCCTGAGAGTAAGAGAGAGGATCGGGGAAAGCAAAATATGATTCCTCAATCTACAGTATGAGAAGAATCATGATGTTCAGGATTTTGGTCAATATGGCAATGTAGGTAAACTCAGTACTCAGAACCTCCAATAACCACATCATAGTTACAACTAAGCTACAGAGCAACAATCAGTCAGAAGCTTCTGAAATCTAGCTGGGCAGAAGTTCTATAATTAAGGATATAAAGAAACCTCATTGAGACTGGTAAGAAGGGCAGAGAGGTGAACAGGCTGGTGCCATACTCATGTGTAGCAGTTGAAAATGAGAAGAGATGCCTTCTTTGGCTATACAAGTCTTCTCTGAGAGGATTGGGGTCCCAGTCCAATATCAAGCACTAAATCAAAATACATATGCATCCATATGTTTATCACAGAATTATTTACAATAGGCAAGATATAGAAACAAATTTAAGTGTACAATAAATGGATAAAGAAATGCTCTCTATATATACAATGGAATATTAATCAGCCATAAAAAAGAATGAAATTTTGTCATATGCAACAACATGGATGGACATAGAGGGGATTGTGCTGAGTGAAATAGGTCTGACAGAGAAAGACAAATGCAGATGATTTTACTTTTATGTAGAATCTAAAAAAATAAACAAACAGAACAGAAACAGACTCATAGATACAGAGAATATTTTGACACCTGCCAGATGGGAGCAGGGTTTGGAGGATGGGGAAAAGATGAAGGGATTTAAAAGTACCAATTGGTACAGAATAGTTATAGAGGTGTAAAATACAGCTTAAGGCAGTGGTCGGAAAACTCATTAGTCAACAGAGCCAAATATCAACAGTAAAACGATTAAAATTTCCTTTAAGAGCCAAATATTTTAAACTTAAACTATATAGGTAGGTACATTGTTATACATCTAATTAAGGAGTATCCCATACTCAAGGGGCTAAAGAGCCACATGTGGCTCGTGAGCTGTGGTTTGCTGACCACTGCCTTAAGGTATATAGTCAATAATAACTATGTATGGTATTAAGTGGGTTCTAGATTTATTGGGGTGTTCACTTCCTAGTAATATAAATGTCTACATGATGAGTTTGTACATCTAAAACCAATAGAACTGCACATCAACATTAATTGAAAAATAAATATTTTTAAAAAAGAATCATAATGTTTAAAGGTAACTCAGTTAACCCCAAGCCCAGAAACAGAAGAGAAAATTTAAAATACAGATTAGTATTTGAAACTGGAGTAAGTCACTGGCACTCTGGCAATAATTTTAAGGAGATTTCTTATTCCAAATGTCTATAAGATTTAAACTAAAGTTTATATAATATGTAAAAATGTATTTAAGAATATCAAGTATCATTCATAGAATGCCTTCAGGCTTAATGTGCATCGAATACTTTATGTGTAAGTGTATGAGTATTCTGTGACCAAGGGTTTCAAGAAATTAAGACAATACAATTGTCTGGATCTCAACTACAGCAGAAACAAAGATAAAGGTTCCAACTACAGTCAGGGTGAACTGAATATCAAAAGATTCCAAAAGAACATAGAATCAGTGAAAGTTATCAAATGACAATATCAGTATAATAAATATGCTGGTGACAATAAAACTGATATTCTATATCAGATTGGAAGATACTATTAATATAATCCTCCAATAAGGCAAGAATAAAACACATCCAGATATGTACCAGAAATAATTTTATTCTTTCTTAAGGAAAAGGTTATTCAAAAAGGTGGAGACACCACACTTTTCCCAACCCTGTGGCCAGTACAGAAACATAACACAAAATTTCTGAAATAGATCAAGTTAGCAAAAATGATGATGGTAGGCATGAGCTATTGGCAATGGATTCATTTCCACTCCTAAGAGATGAATTTAGTTTAGCAAATGACTGGGATCAACCTGTGCTGTAGAGTGGCTCAAGGGAAAGATAATTGGCTCAGCCAAGCATTGACCACATTAAAAGCCAACTCTCAACAGAGGCAGCTCCTATTTGCCTGTTTGGTCTAGAAATGCTGCATCACGGAAAGCCAAGTTGTGGGTATTTCCTACAGCTTCCAGGTTTTCACTCCAGCCAGTCATCCTACCTCACTCCAGCTGTTCATTCTAGCGGTTGCACCCACAAACATCCTCAGCCAAGGATAACGAAGGTCTAGAACTTTGCCTTTCACATTATGTTTGGTGCCCAAGGAATGCAGAGAAACTGCTTAGGAAGATGGATACTGATAGGGTTCCTTATGCCAACCTGACAGATATCACTCCCATAATAGGTCCAAGCCTCACCATCTCAGAGAAGGGATGATACTACCAAAGTTTGCTCTGCAGGCTCTTATTTTGGCCCAATGTTTGTTTCTAAACACCAACTTCCTAGATTTCAATCATCCTGATAGATTAATGCCTATCAGATGTCTGAATACATCTATATATTGAACCTAAATTTGTTTATTTAACTTATGGACAATGGGCAGTATTTACTTGGAAATAATGAGTATAATAAGTGGCACTTATAGAAACAGCTATAATTCAAAATATGTAGGCAATTAAAGAGAAATCCCACTTTTCCAATATATTTTTGTTTTAAACAAGCTTGTTTTCCAACTACAAAATCACATAAATATGAACCCATTTTCACATATCTCCTAAAGAGAACACAGATATAGTAAAACAACAAATACCAATGTAGAAATAACTTTGAAACAATAAAATGTGTTTCAATTTTTTTTCTCTCTACATTGATGTAAATGTATATCAGAAAAGCGGTACCATTTGTATGCATCACTGCTAATAAGAATATTAGATCAAAAGTTACTGAGTCTTGCCTGACCTGTGGTGGTGCAGTGGATGGAGCGTCGACCTGGGAACACTGAGGTCGCCAGTTCAAAACCCTGCACTGGTCTGGTCAAGGCACATGTGGGAGTTGATGCTTCCAGCTCCTCCCCCCTTTCTCTCTTTCTCTCTCTCACTCTGTGTCTCCTCTCTAAAATGAATAAAATAAAAAAAAAGTTATTGAGTCTCATTTTTGTCATATATTAAAATTTGTAAAGCATCACTGGACACAAATTGTCTGTTCTAATCATGTTTCCTTCTGAAACTCGGCTCCCTTAGGAGAGAGCTGCTCGGGGCTGAGCCAGAGGTCCCAGAGTGAACAGCCAAAATGGAAAACTTCACATTAGCAATCTAACTACTAACCCAGCCTACCATGAAGAATAATATTTTGACTTAACTTGTTCAATCAAAGAAGTAATCACAAGGTTCTGAGTGTTTTATGAACTTTTCAAGGAAAGAAAAGTTGTAGTTAGGATATGGATTAAAATGTGGAGAAGGAGAAACCACTAATAATTTTGCCTGTCAAAAATCAGTTTTAACACTTTTTATTTATTCATTAATTTTAAATAGGAAAGAGAGAGAGAGAGAAAAGGAGGGGAAGAGCAGGAAGCATCAACTCCCACATGTGCCATGACCAGGCAAGGCCAGAGTTTCAAACTGGTGGCTTCAGCACTCTTGTTTGATGCTTTGTCCACTGCGCCACCACAGGTCAGGCGGACAAAAATCAATAACTAATGTTTTAACTTTAATCTCTCTTTCTTATTTATTCTTTGGCTTAAGATATAAACTCCCTGTATATTTTTCCCTATGATTTATGGACAAGCTTGAGGTCTTAAAAAAGTAACTTAATAATCCCTTTAGAAAACTGTTAGGAAAACAGAGTTCAAGCCTCTATCAAAGACCTATCTTTGTCATCTTCAAACCTTATTGTCTTGTGATTATTACCTAGAATTATAAAGAAATGGGTCATTATTATAATGTAAATTCTCATAAGTCAAGGTATTTAGAGTCTTCTGATGGGACATCAATTTCTTCAAAACTGTATTTGATGGTATATATGCAAATAGGACCTCATTGCAGCCTAGGCTGTTATTTCCTTGTCTTAATGCTTTTTGAAATTGAATTTATTTGGGGTGATATTACTTAATATAATTATTTAGAATTCAGGGGAACAATTCTATAATACTTCATCTGTATGTTGTATTGTGTGTTCATCACCCAAAGCCAAATCTCCTTCCATAGCCATTTATTCCACTTTCACCCTCTGCTACACCCTCCCACCACTCTTTCCCTCTGGTGATCACCATACTCTTTTCTGTCTATGAAGGCCTCTTTTAATAATCCCTTCACTTTTTTCACCCAGTCCCTCTAACCCCTCTCCTCTGATGCCTGTCAATCTGTTCTCTGTTCATATGAGTCTGTTTTTATTTTGTTTGTTAGCTTATTTTATTCAATAAATTCCAAAATTTTGTGAAATCATATGGCATTTCTCTTTCTCTGATTGGCTTATTTCACTTAGCATAATGCTCTTTGGTTCCACCCATGCTGTCACAAAAGGTTATTTCATTTTCCTTTTTACTGTTGAGTAGTATTCCATTGGGTATATGTACCACAGCATTTTTATCCATTCATCTACTGATGTGCACTTGACCTGCTTTCAAATCCTGGCTATTATAAATAACACTGCAATGAACATAGGCGTGCATATACTCTTTCAAATTAGCATTTCGAATATCTTCAGATAAATTTCCCAGAAGTGAAATTGCTGGGTCACAGGTCAGTTCCATTTTTAGGATTTTTGAGGTAACTTCATAGTGATTTCCACAGTGGCTGCACCAATCTTCATTTCCACTTAAAATCTTCAACATCTCCTTGCACGTGTCTGGGGATTGCATAAGCCTGGATTCTTGTTTGATTTTTAGTGCTCTTAAACCAGAACAATTATTTTGCTTTTGACGCAGTCAGAGGTGTGCCTCATATTTGCTTACTAACAGTTTGGCTTCTACTTAGTCACACAGAAGTACCAAATAACTTTTAAAATATATCACATAATATAACGAATACATAGATACATCTATGGACCATCCTTAGATGGCTACACAGATATTGATAACAAGGGTTTTTTCCTGTCAAGAGAAACTAGGACATTCAGGATACCTGGGTAAGATGAGGGATGGAGACTTGACACAGTCTCTCCTTTTGTAATGTTTGAATCATTTTACAATGTGTTTTCATATTCAGAGAAAATATATTAATGTTTCAAAGAAAAACAATATAGAATAATGCACAGTATAAAAGAGTTTATATATTATGCTTCCATTTGGACAAACAAAAGGATCTGTGTGTGTACATTGAAAAGTTCTAGAAAAAATACACAAGAAACTTGATACTAGTTAACTCTAAGGAGTAGAACTGGTGCTCTGGAGTGCATAAGAGATGCCTTTTATTGTTGAAAATTTTAATTATAAGGGGAAATATAAATGTAACATAAAATGAGAGTGAATTAGGGAAAAGAGAAAGGAATAGTTTCCAAGTTACAAATTTCTAAAGGACCATGTGTCCTTGAACTGAGGTGTTACTGTGTAAAAAACCAAAGCTTCCTTACACACACACACACACACACACAAAAGCCAGATGTGAACATCACTGGTTTGACTGAGCATGATTTTACCTCTTATCAGTAAGAATGAGCTGTCAAAGCAGCATGTCTCATTTATCACACATCTAAGCTATTTTTCAAACTTTTGTGCTACTAACAACGTGTCAAATACAATCTGTTGCATTGTTAAGATTACATGAGAGAAACAAAATACTGGTTTCAAATACCTATATTGGTAATTTATACAACATGTTTCCTTTAGGACACCCTTGGCGTTCAACTAAAACAGAGGCCTATGGGCAGACCTGAATCAACAGTTACCTGGAGAAGCTGGTTCTCTCTTTATGAAGATTGGGAAGCATGACTCTGGGAAAGGTATTCTCCTCTGTTGCCTTGTCCGTGTATTCTTCACTACAGCTATCAAAGTCTCAGTGGGCACATCAGACCTCACCAAAGACTGAATCATTGAGAACTTTCAAGGTGTGTATGTGAGTATGCGGGGTGGGGGAGAGAAGGGAGCACCCTTTGTGTTACATTTACTTTGTGTTTTTGAAAAATAACAATAACGAAGGTAGTCTATGTAAGCCATGGGCAACCTACATGAGCATGATAAGTTCAGCATTTAAAATGCAGATGTATGTTTTATCACCCTAGCTCCACACATATTGAATCATTTGGGGGGAGGGCGGTAAGTAGAGCCTCAAATCTGCATTTAGAACAATTTCCACTTAAGTATATAATTGTTTGAGAATGGATGAGAGATATAAAGGCAGCAATAACATTATAGCTGACATTGAGAGAGTGCTTCTCATTTTCTTGTAACTATTGCAACCCTCCTAACAGACACTTTCACTGCCACCTGCACCATCATCTTACCCTTTGATCTGGTGTCTCTGATGCACTTTTATTCCCCCAGTTACCAACCCCGTGGCAGCAGAGTCTTTTAAGAGGTAAGCCATTTCATGATTTTCTATTCCTTAAATCCTTCCAGTGGCTTCTCATCTCATTCAGAATGAAATCAAAAGTTTACCCATGGCCTACAAAATCTCACATGAATTGATTTCTATAACTTCTTTTTATTTTTAATTTAGTGAGAGGAGGAAAGGCAGAGAGAGACTCCTGCATGCGCCCTGACCAGGATCCACCCAGCAAGCCCACTAGGGGGTGATGCTCACCATCTGAGGCATTGCTTCATTACTCAGCAACCAAGCTTTTCTTAGTGCCTGAGGCAGAGGCCATGGAGCCATCTTCAGTGCCGGGACCAACTCACTCCAATAGAGTCATGGCTGCAGGAGGGAAGAGAGAGAGAGAGAAGCAAGAGGGGGAGGAGTGGAGAAGCAGATGGACACCTCTCCCGTGTGCCCTGACTAGGAATCAAACCCAGAACATTCACATGCTGGGCCGACGCTCTACTGCTGAGCCAATCAGCCAGGACCAATCTCTATAACTTCTTTACCCACCACACCCTATTCTATCAGTAAATAATACTAGTTCAGTGTGTATCAAAATAGAGCTGTAAATTAAGTAAATATAACCAGTAAAATTTGGTGATATCTTGCACAGAATTTCAATTTTATGATAGCGTATCGAAACAGCTGATTGCTAAATAGTCATCAGCATCTTGTACCTCTCATCCTCCGCCTCACTTCCTACCTTGCTTGTTATCTTGCTCCCTACTATCTCAGAGTCCAGAATGATCCTGTTTTGCAATGTTTTCTTCCCCTAATGTTTAGGATGCACTGTCGACAGTGTGGAGAACGACCAACAAGCCCCAGCATCTCTGTAGTCCTGGACTTACTGCCTCTCCCGGTCTTAAAACCTGCATAGTAATAAGGGAGGAATGCAAGAAAGAGGAAAATTGGCTTTCAGGATGTAGTTAATCTAACACAGGTGAAAGAGGGGAATTCCAGTGATGATGTGTGTATTCAGCCTAAGGAACAATCATTACAAATTGATGTAGGAGAACAGAGTCTCCAAGAGTTGTGTCTGTAATAAAAAAAGAAAAAATCACATGTGCGTGCGCGCGCACACACACACACACACACACACACACACACACACACACACACTGGAGAGCTATATAGTGTATTACCTGTTATATTGAACTTACTGAGAGAATTGCACTTCTGGAAAAAATATTCCTAGGGCATTAAAAAAATGATGTATTATAGAATTGTACACTTGAAATCTATATGATTTTATTAACCAATGTCACCTCAATAAATTCAATAAAAATATTTTAAAAAGAAAAAATTAAGAAATAGATAATTATTAGCTTCAGGGAAATAAAAATAGTTTTACATGAAAGGAAATATAGACATGGACACCATGTGGCTGAGGCATGCAAATAAAATAGTCTGATGAAATTTGTGATACAGGTATCTTGGCAGGATGAGAGAATACATCTATTTGGAGGAGAGGAAAATTGATAAACAATATCTATATCAACTTAAAATCAAGAAATAGAATAATCAAGTCATTCTGTTTTATGTAACAAAGTACCAGAAGAAACAAAAAAAAAATATTGAAAGTGGTTGCTTCTAGGGAAACAAACTTAGTCAATAATGAGAGGCCAGGAGCTAATGTATCAATATTAAATTCTATAATGCTGTGTATCTTTAAAATGTTGTGCATGTATTAATCGGATAAAAATAAACAATTTGTTTCAAATTAATTTGTGCACTAGGAGACAAATAGTTACCTTTTGCAATAAATAGCCTGAACCTAGTAGTGAGCATTTTTACATTTCTTGCAAAAAAATTCTTTCATCTTTATTTTAAAATTACTGCTTGAAACCAAGTCTCCAATGTCAAAATTAATTAGAAACTGAGGTAATTAGAAAAGAGAGGAACTACTTTCCCCCCTTGAAGAATAATTAACATTTTGTTCTCTTATTCACTTTGCCTTTAAAAATTCATCATAAAATGACAAGCAACACTAGATTATGGAAAGACAACTTCTCTCGGGGAATTTTAAATATGGAACAAGGAAGTTTGGGACCAAAATTCTCAGAGTAATTGCCCAGTATTCCTCTCTAAGAGAAAAACCTGTTCTTTGATAAAGAACATTAGCAATGCAGTGATAAATTATAATAATAAATCTCATCCCTGGCAGAGTAACTCAGTTGGTTAGAGCATCATCTCAATATACAGGGGGTCCTCAAATTAAGGCAGTCTCAATATAGGATGTTTCGAGTTTATGATGCTCACTCTTATAAAAACTTTAAAAAATTAAGACATGAGTGTTTTGGCTTCATTAGCATTGTACTTAAGGACTATGTGGACAAATTAGTTTGGTTGCGCGTGGTGAAATAATATGCAGAAATGTGGCATATGAGTGAGGGAGTTGGCATCCCCACTATGCTTACCTACACCATTTTGGACTGTTAAAAGCACAGGTGTTCCATTCGTGTTAGGTTCGGATGTGTTTCAACTTACACCAAAATTTTAGTTATGTCACTGTCATAGGAACAGAACAGTGTTGTAACCCAAGGACCCCCTGTATCAAGGTTGCAGGTTCAATCCTGGGTCAGGGCATATATAAGAATCAACAAATGAATGCATAAATATGTGGAACAATAAATTGATGCTTGTTTTTCTTTCTATCTTTTTCTCTCTCTTTCTCCTTCTCTCTCTCCCTCTCCATTCTTCTCTCTCTAAAATCAATAAGTAATTAAAATATTTTTTTCTTCATTAAATTTACCCTTGTTAGCAATTGGTCAAGCAACCAAGACATCAGGAAAACAGGACAGACTCCCCTGAATGAATGCATGAGTTGGGTCTTCTAAAGGATTTTTCCTCTAACTTATTCAACTCATCTGGGATAAATGCTCTCCACAAAAAAGAAACCACTGCTGGGTGGGAATTGGAGGCTGAGTGGTAATTGCATAATTTTTTCCATATAGAACACGATAACCTATACAGATAATCTCTCTTAATCTTTCCAATGACCTCTGCTTTTAAGATAAATCATTCTTAAGTAAAAAAGTTCATATAACTAAAATTTTGTGAAATGAAAATAAATATTTGAGCCTAATTTAAATAGTAGTGTATTTTACTCTATTTTCAAAATGTGAACCTGAGTTTTAAAACTCTATTATATCTTTCTGGTTTATAATTATCAAATAATTGTACTCTTTATTCTTGGAGAAATTTTTAGAAGTCTCATTACAAAGGGAAGTGTTCAACTTCCCAATTTCTTGTTTTATTATTAGAAGATCTCTTCAGAATCTAATACAAATTCTGGTGGACAAATGTTATGTTGGACCTATTCAAATTTCTTTTAATTTTTAAAGATTTCTTCATGAATCTGAAGAACAAATTAATAAACATTCTGTGGCAATAGAAAATTTTGAAGACATCAAAATAATGTCTAATTTATCCAGGATTATAATCCTGTCTTTCAAATTTAAAGGTGATATAAGTGGTTTAAGAGACCAACAGACAGGTCATTTAAAAAAGACCAACACAGAGCATTTCACCTCACACTCTGTCCGTGTGAAAGCAGAGCTTTGGTTTATAGCTGCAGACACTGTTTGCTGGGCCCACAGGTGTCTGAGAGTCAGCAACTGAAGCCTCTGTTCACAGGTAGCTTCTTCATCCTTACAGATGCCTTGTCTGTTCACTGCTACTGTTTCTCATTGATCCACAGCTGGGTCTCATTGTTTCAGAATGAGCCTTGGGCTTTCTTAAACTATTAAATCTGTCTCCCCTGGTTGTGGTAGCCCCCCTTGCTCTCACTTCCCAGGAGCTGCTCAGCCATATTGTGGTCACTCATTCTACATCACTTCCAGATGAGCCTTGTCAGAAGGCTGACTATGTGCTATAACTGGGGCTTTTAGCCCTAGTGATGTTTGAAAGTTGCACTAGTCAACTTATGCAAAACCAGGTTTGAAAGCTTCTTGTGATATTTTAAGTGATCATTTGATGGTAGATATCACTCCCTTTGCCCTTGGCCAAGTCTGGAATCCATCACCATGTTGGAACTACATCAGCATTCTTAATAGAGGGTGTGTTTAATTTGACAGGTAATCAAGGGAATGTTGGATTTTGTGTTACAAGAACAGACAACTTTTCCTTTTAGTTTGCCCATTAAAAATCCTTAGATGTTGTGGTATATAATAATATTGGCCTTTTGAGGTCTATTTGTAACTTAAGTCATGAAGTTGTCCATGATCAAGTTATAGTTGTCAAGGCCTTATAAGAACCTCTCAGGATGGCAGGACAAGTACACTTTTCAACTGTTCAAGATCTTGGGTATTTCCATGAAACTTGTGAGTTATGAAACTCCAGAATCTCATCCTGACCCATGACTTTCTCCATGCTTTATTCTCTCCATGAGCAATTCCATCATGCAACAATGTGCTGAAAACAAGCAATTAAAAAAAAAACAAAACTAAAAATTTGGGTACCAGTGACCATAAGATCCTTTATCACAATTCAATAAAGGTTGTTTTCAACTACAACCCACATGCACCATAACCTAAAAGTTGCAACTCTCTTAACATATTTATCTTTTGAAAAGCTCTAAATCAGTGGTTCTTAACCTGGGTTCTATCGAACCGTAGGGGTTCGATGAGTAGGTCTCAGAGGTTCGGAGAAGCCTCTGCAGTGGAGGCCAGAATAAAGTAATACCGTAATTTGTTGTGAGTTCATGCACTTAGTTGGTTTTGTTCTTTGAGCAAGGTGGTGTTCATGCACGGCTCACATTGTGCACCAGTAAAAATACATATACCTACCTATGTCTTGAATTTGGAAAAAAAGATCATATTTTATTTATCACTAAAGAAGGGTTCGGTGAATGTGCATATGAAACTGGTGGGTTCAGTACCTCAAAAAAGGTTAAGAACCACTGCTCTAAATCTATAAAGGCAAACAGCAGGTTAACCCACTGTTGCATGTCAAGTTCTGCTGCAAAAGTTTAAAGAATTTTAATTTTAAAAATGTCACATTTCCATGTTTAAAAAAAAGAAAAGCTGTAAATCAAAGTTAATATTCAATATATTTTAAAAGATACATGTGAACATCTCCAACTTAAAGTACTTTTTGAATTACATGGACATATAGAATAGCCCTGTACTTATGCTGAGTTACTTGCCAAAAAAGAATTATATATCAAAATAATCCAAATAAAAATCTATAACAACTATTGAAATATAATTCACAAACAGCATAATTTACCTATTTAAATAGTGTACAATTCAATGACTTGTGCAATTATTAGGACCACAATCAATTTTAGAACTTCCATTACCTTTAAAGAAACCCCATACTCCCTTTCCTCTGTTGCCTCTAAGGCAACATCCTTGCAAACTCTAAAGAATCACCAATCTACTTTCTGTCTTTATAGGTTTTCTTATAGATTTGTCTAATCTAGACATTTCAAAGAAAAAAAAATTTTAAATTTATGGTATTTTGTGACTGGCTTCTTTCACTTATTAGCATAATGTCTCCAAGGTTTTTCCATGTTGTAGTATGTATCAGTAATGCTCTCTTTGTAATGGCTGAGTATTCTTCACCTATTGCTGTACATTGGAATTGTTTCTAGCTTTGGCAAAATAATAAAAGTGTTATGATATTTGTGTATAAGTCCTTGTGTGAATATGGTTTTATTTCTCTTAGGTAAATGGAAGTGAGGTTGTTGGGTCATGTGGTAATTTATGTATATTTTATGTATATTTAGATTAAAATAAAAAGCTCTGCCATCATAGCTGTGTCACTTTATATTCCCACCAGCAGTGTATGAGTTTCAATATTTCCATATTGTGGGCTATAGAGGGAATAGTTTGTGCTTCTGCAGAATTGGAGCTGATACAGTTCTTACTATCAGTTTCCCCATGTATAAGATGCACCTTAATTTGGGGGCCTAAAATTTGAAAAAAATAATGTATTGCATAACCTACTGTAATATACCAGTAACATGTGCAAAACAAGTGCAAACACAAGTGCAAAATAGCGGAAATGCAAGTAAAAAACTCTACAACCACTGTACAAGACACACCCAATTTTTAGACCCAAACTTTTTTTAAAAAGGGTACATCTTATACATGAAGAAATATGGTACATAAATAATAAAACAAATCTGTCTTCTGATTCAGAATACTTTGTATATGCATCCAAGGTAAAATTAATGAAGATCAGTTTTCACAATTCAACCTATATCCTCACCAACACCTGGTATTATCAAAATTTTCAACTTCAGTTCTGGTTATGCAGTAGTATTTCAATGTGATTTTTATATGCGTTTCCCTAATGTCTAATGATGTTGAACATCTTTTCATGTGCTCATTAGTCATCTACATGTCTTCTCTTCTGACATTTCTGTTAAAATTTGTTAAAAATTTTTATTGGGTTATTTATTTTCTATTACAGAGTTGTGAGAGCTCTTTATGTATTTGGAATATGTGTCCTTCATTAGATATAGTATTGTGAATATTTTCCACTAGTCTGTGGCTTGCCTGTTTTCTTAATGGTGTCAATCATGTCAATCAAATGGCACACAATTTTTGTTTTGATGGGATAAGAATGAACATATATATCAATGAAACAAAACTGATTGTAGAAATAGACCCATACATTTATGGTCAATAGATTTTCAATGATGGTGCCAAACCAAATTAGTCACCTGGAGTGAAAAAAGACTTTTAAACAAATAATCACTGAACAAAATTCAATTGGGAAAAATATATGTTTTATAGCACATCATACATAAAAATGAATTCAGTACAGAATATACACGTAACTATAAAGCTATAAGCCATGAAACTTCTTTAAGTAAACAGCAGAAAGTCTTAACTAACTTTGGGTAGGCTAAGATTTTATTAGATAAGTCACAAAAACATAAAGTAGTATATTTTAAAACCATTTTAAGACATAAGACTGTTTTCCCAACTACAGTATAGCATTTTACCTATTCAAATAAATATTGTCCATATGATGAGTGACCGCATTGCAGGTGGATGACTGTCTGTCCAACAGGGTAAGGGTGCTCACATGCTGACTGAAATAAGATCACTCTTCTACCTCATAATCAGGCTCAGTGTAGGGGCTGTATTCCCAAGACCTAGAGGTTTTGATCCCAATCTTTGGTTTAAGTCTACGTAAGAACTGTACTTATTCCTTCTCCTTTCTCCAAGGTGATGGTTTTCATTAGGATTGGCCTAGTTTCTAATAGGCTTTAACCATGTGCTAATTAATTTTCTCAGCTATAGTTATACTGAGAGCACTTCCCATTGTGACTTCTGAGGTGTGCTGTAGTTCTGAGAGGAGGGGCATGGCCCTGCTAAGACGGGAAATCAACAGTTATTATAAAGAAAGATTACTGAAAAGATGTTCAATCCCACAATTGGAGGATGCTGTTAAGGAAATATCATTATCAATATTGTCTTTCTCTATTTTCTCCATAGACATTTTAAAAAACTTTTTTCCATTATGAAATGTTATAGATAAACAAATAATTAAAATAATTTCGTAGTACCTTTGTACCTACATGCTATTTTTAACAGCTCTAAGTGAAATAAATGTCAGGTGCTTTCCCCCATTCAGGGCCATAGGTAGTCTTTTCATTCACTGTGCTTAGTAGGTCTTTTAATTTCTAAAGCTAAATACAATTTTTCTTCCATTTCTCTCCCTGGGTCTTTTCAGCACTTCTGTAATTCCATTTATCTCTGTGTTGAAACGAATATCTCCTAGTCATTATCATTTCCACATTTGAAACCAATACCGCTCATCAGTAAATAATAGTCTTAGTAGTTTTCAAATAGTTGTAATAAAGAAGCTAATGCTGAATGGACCCAGCATTCCATACACAAAAGTACAATACTGCTCAAAGATTGTGCATTTATATCTAAAGTGTATAAGAGATGTGTAAAATATCCGAGAGAAGAAATAATGGAAAAGTACAAAAATGATACTGTCTTTTGAATAGTGTTGGGGTCCAGAGCAGGCCATCCCAAGATATCCCATCATGTCTTTGATAATTTAGAAATAAAATCACTTGAGAAGCAGCAGAAGCAGGAGGAGTTCTCTGATTCTCCTCTATCCCCCTAAAAGCAAGGAAAAAATCTTCATGTGATAGGTGCCCCTGCACTCCTGAAGGGCTGAGAGACAATTTTATCACCAGAATGATAAAATCCAGAGTTGAAAAGACCTGTATAAACTAATCTTATAAAGTCTGGACCAATTTATTACCTGAGCCCAACCATGCTTAGATTGCTTTCTAACAAGCAATAAATTTATTCTGTTGATTCCTCACGAATTTAGTGTTTTTCTTTGTCTAAAATATATAAAAAAGTGTCTCGTTACATCATGTCTTTGAGCCTTATTTTCTAATCTGGGCATCACATTGTGATTCGCCTGTGGGCACAAATTAAATTGCTCTTTCCTTCATGTTAATCTAGTCCTGGGTCAGTTTTCCAGCTGTAAGAACTGAAGAAGCATAGAAAGGGGGAATCCTTTATATAACAATAGTTATATAAATTTTTCTAAAATAAATAAAATTTCATTTCAATATTATTGGGTACATTGTAAACACATTTGATAAGTTAGAATTAAGTGGTATGAAATTTTATTTGAAATAAACGAGCCTTCATTTGTGAATTAAATATTTTACAATTAAAAGATAACTTTGGGATGGTCTTTGATCTATATTAAGATAACTTTTATTCCTTAAATTTAAGTGATTTGTGCTATAAAATGACATGAAAAAACAAGATATTTTGTGCCAAAAATGGAAATTAATTTACATGTAAAGTTAACTTAAATGTAAAGTTAACTGAAACTGGCTCATCTAAAGATAGCAAGTTCTTGACACAATAGTGATAAATGACTGATGGAAAAAATGAGGCAGCAAGTCAGTAAAAAAAAATGAAAATTACCAAGGCTAATTAAAAGAATGTTTAATTTCACTAGTAATTCTGGGAAATCAAATTAAAGTAACAACAAAATACTATATTTCAATTATTAAATTTAAAAAAAGCGCAGACACATCCATTGAGGATAGTTCAGAAGGACACACACCAAATTGTTCATATCAGCTACCTCAAATAGATGACATTTAAAAGGTAAATAGTAAGCTAATTCTGTACAGATATTAGAAATCTCTAAAATTTACTACATGTCATATAACTTAAAAATTAGCAATAGCTAGAAAAATAACAGAAACACCCTCATATACAACACAATTCTCCAAGTTGTATTTAGACACCACATTGCTGGTTAAAACTGTACATTTCTGGAGTGCAAATAAATTTTTTAAATGCACTTATTCATTGATACACAAAAATTACCTCTAAGAATTTATCCCACCAAAGTAATAATGATAATATGCATAGATAATGTTGGCCAAATAAGTTTGTAAAATGTGTTTTTTAGGTTTGTTCACATATATTTTACATTGCCCTGGGCAGCACCATGTGTATGTAGTGTGAAAGGTTGCTGTACTTGCCCTCAGGGTGGCAGATTGCAATTGCGGATTACCTTCCTGCTTTGGAGGGGCCATTGTATTGCTAATGTTTGCTGGAGGAGAGATTTTTTCCCCAGCCTGGTATTTGCAGGGAGAGAAGAAGGAGTACAGATGTGGAACTGGAGCTGAGGGGCTTTGGGAGCTCTGCTGAGGCTGGTTGGGGGTCTTTGATTCCAGGAGAAACCAGAGATTTTCCAGGTTGTGTAACCAGAGAATGCATCAAGAATTTGGGAGCTCTGAGTGAGAGAGAAGCAGTCTTCCATGCCTGTTAGCTCATCTGCTGGTTTGAAACAGAATGGCACACTGTAAAGCCAGTAGCCACGACCACTATCACAGACGCCTGGCTCATACAGTTTCGCATTGGATTCGGACAGACGGTAATGAAACAATGGAGCCAAGAACTGGTGGGCTGTTCTTTAATCCTAGCTTGCACCCGGCGGGCAAGTAAAAGCACATACTGGGCTCCAAAACCCACTCATTCAGTGCTCACAAAGCTACTGACTTATCACAGTTTCCTAGAATCAAAGGTTTCTAGCTCACCAGACTTACTCACATCTGATTCCCATCTCCTTCTCCTGCACAAACTCTGCACAAACTGGCTTCTTCCTCAGTACTCCACCATCTTGGCTGCTTCTCCTGGTCTCCACATAGCCTTAATCTGCTCTCCTCCCTGCTCTCTGACCTCCTCCTAGAACACAATCACTCTTCTCTCGAACAACGTGATCTCTCTTCCTTTTAAAACCTTTTGGCGTGAAAGTCCTCCCCCAACACACATTAATACAATCACGCCCATCCCAAGCAGGAAGGGCAACCAATATCATCACCTGGGCAACAGGCTTCCAAATGGGCAGTGCCATATTTAACAAAGTGAGCATAATAGATTTTATCTGCCCAAAAATCCACCTCTATGCTCACTTTACTACCCACAATCTACACCACTGTAGGAAATTAGGCACATTACACAAAAAACAACAACATAACAAATTATACAATTTCAACAATTACAAAGATACATTTCAGCAGTCTCTGAGCACTTTGCCAAATGTCCTTCCTCGACCTTTTTGCTAGCCATTTGAAAATCTTCCTGGGGCAGGGGGACGGCCTCCATCAAAACTGCCCCCCCCCAATCAGGGTATTTCACATTGTCCAAAATCCATAAGCCCATTCAACAAAGGAGCCAATGCTCACTCTGGTTGTAGTCCAGGAAATCAGTCCACACACATGGGGCCTTAGCCTCCCCACTCATTCCTGCCATCATGGCAGGTCTCATACTGTCCTAAAGAGGAGCATGTGGCAATGGCAGTCAGCATTTCCATCTCTGCTCTGGGGAGCATGATGGCATTCACCCCTATGTCCTCAAATCGCAGTCCTACCAGGAGCATAGCAGGTACTTCTTCCAGCTGGGCTCTCATCTTCTGGAGACTGCAGATTGCAACTCCAGCTCAATTCTCCTCATCCTCCAAAGAGGAACTGAAAACATCAGCTCCTGTTGCCGGGCTCAAACCCTGCGCTGCCACCACCTTCTGCTCAGCAGGCCTTGCAGCCCCAGCTCCGGCATTAGCCCTGGCATCCCGCTGCTGCTGGCTCTTTACAATGTCCAGGGTAATCTGCAACTCAGGAACCTGTGATTCGTTCTCCAGCAGCTGATCCATTTCCAGGCGAATCTCATAAACCTGGTCAGTCTCCTCCTCCAGCGCTTCCCCCAGCTACAGGGTCAGCATCTGTTTCTGCCAAATTTCCTCCAGCTCCTTCCACTACTCAGTTTGCAGGTACCAAGCAGCCTCTTCCACAGAGGTCTCAGTTTCCTAACACATGGTGGTAAAAGGCAGCCAGCTTACAGTCCCTAAAAGAACAGCCATGGGAAACCATAACAGCAGTCAGTCCTCTACTAAACTACTCAAAGGTGGTGGTGGCTCCATGCCAATCTGTATCATTTGGTGTAGCACAAACTACACCAAATGTAAAGCCAGTAGCCACGGCCACCATCACAGCCGCCTGGCTCATGCAGGTTTGAATTGGATTCAGACAGACGGTAATGAAACAATGGAGCCAAGAACTGGTGGGCCATCATCTTTAATCCTAGCTTGCACCCAGTGGGCAAGTAAAACACATACTGGGCTCCAAAACTCACTCATTCAGTGCTCACAAAGCTACTGACTTATCCAAGTTTCCTAGAATCAAAAGGTTTCTAGCTCACCAGACTTATTCACCTCTGTTTCCCATCTCCTTCTTCTGCACAGACTAGCTTCTCCCACAGCACTCCATCATCTTGGCTGCTTTCCTGGTCATTACGTGGCCTTAATCTGCTCTCCTCCCTGCTCTCTGCCCTCCTCCTAGAATGCAATCACTCTTCTCTCAAACAACGTGATCTCTCTTCCTTTTAAAACCTTTTGGTATGAAAGCCCTTACCAACACACATTAATACAATCATGCCTATTCCAAGCAGGAAGGGCAACCAATATCACCTGGGCAACAGGCTTCCAAGTGGGCAGTGCCATCTTTAACAAAGTGAGCATAATATATTTTATCTGCCCAACGCACACCATTTTTTGGCTCCACTATTTCTTTACTGTCTGCCTGAATACAATGGGAACCTGCATGGCCATGATGGTGACCACTGGCCATACAGGTAACTACAGGAAAGTTTATTAATGAACTTTCATGATAGCAAACTATTGGCAATAATCTAAATGTCCAACAACAGTAAACCAGTTAAATAAATGATGAGGTAGAGATTCCAAGATGGCAACAGAGTAGGTGAACATTCCAACTGCCACCTCCCAGGAACAAATTGTATTACAACTTAATTTAATAACAATTATCTTGAAAAACCAACTTTGAACTAAATGAAGAGGAGTCTATAACCAAGGATCACAGAAGAAGCCACACTGAGAATGGTAGGAAGGACAAAGATGCAGAAAGGGCTTCCCTGCCTACAGAAGCTGGTGGGGCTGAGGGTCCCAAGGGACTTTCATTGTGGGGAGGGTCACCCTGAGAGGGGTGGGTCCTCAGTCCCAGGTTGGGTGCCCCAGCATCGAGCCCAAGACCTAGAAGAGGCACCTGCATAGCATTTGGTGGTGAAAAGAGTCAAAGTTTCTGTCTGCAAGAAAAAGACAGAGCTTTGGGAGACACAGGCTCAATCTGAAAGGGCCAGCACAGAAAATCTTATTCACAGCCACTTACCTAGGGCTCTGGCAGAGGGAGGACTGAGAGAACTAGAGTTGCATAGGAGAGTGTAAAGTTGGAAGCTCAGTGAAAGACACTGTGGGGGATGGCCAATGGAACCCCTGTACTGAGTAATTCTCTAATACCACAGTCGCCATATTTTTTGGATGGAGTAGTTCCCTCTGAGCAGCATCCGCCTGGGGAAAAGCAACTGCCCTCCCTCGGTAATCCCTCCAGTCTCACCCCATGGAGAGAGGGACAGGACAGTCAGAGAAGTCAACCAGAAATCAGGGGGCATGTTAGTAACTCAGTTTTCTAGTGTTGAGGCCGGAGCTTCCCCTGCACACTCCCGAGTTGATGACTGGTGCTTTCACCTCATGGGACACTCAGTAAAAACTGTGGACAGACCACATCTCTGGGTCTCAGAAGCCACATTCTACTGAGATCTATGAGATAACTCTGGAGAAACAGGCACCTAGGGCCTAAGAGTGGAGCCAAACCCACCACGTTTCCTAATCCCTGAATTGCCCCAGGATCTAGACCAGTGGTTCTTAACCTGGGTTCTATCGAACTGTAGGGGTTCGATGAGTCAGTCTCAGGGGTTCAGAGAAGCCTCTGCTGTGGAGGACAGAATAAAGTAATACCGTAATTTGTTGTGAGTTCATGAACTTTGTTGGTTTTGTTCTTTGAGCAAGGTGATGTTCATGCATGGTTCATTTTGTGCACCAGTAAAAAAACATATACCTCTGTCTTGAATTTGGAAAAAAAAATCATATTTTATTTATCACTAAAGAAGGATTCGGTGAATGTGCATATGAATCTGGTGGGTTCGGTACCTCAGAAAAGGTTAAGAACCACTGATATAGACTCTACCAGAGATTTTTTTAGTGACCAAGCCCAATAGCAGTCAGCAGACAGAGGCTACAAGAGGCAGTATCCAGGGAACATTGACCTTTTGTGAACCTTCCCCTAGGCTGAGTCTGAGTAAAAGCCAGCCTAGGTGTGCAGCTTGGTATTTTCATGTGCACTTGGGCCCAGCAGAGGCAACCACAAATTCTGTATTTCTTGTAGCTCCAAGAAGGTTGCTGAAGACCAGTCACAAGAAGTTTCCCCCTTGGTCTACACTGGGTTCCCTCCAGGGAAGCCCAGGTCTGGCAGATCCAGTGGCCAGCTGCAGAGAGCATTGGTTCATGACCAAACAACCCTTGCTGATGGTGTAATCTAAGGAAGGGCTTCTCACACCTGGTCCAGCTGAAGCCATTTCTGCTCTCTGTGGTCAGCACTGGCACAGAAGTTCATGTGCATTGGATAAGGAGGAGCATCACAATCAGCCAGTCTGACTGCTGGATAGACTTCCCTGCTGGCCTAAGTACCAAGGGGGAAGGGAGAGAGGCTTGGAGCATGGACATTTAATGTGTGGGTCTCTGTGAGCCTATACTTGGGTCTGGTTGAGGGGCTTAACCTTTCTTGGGAGGCACAGTCAGCCCCAGGGGAAGACTATCAGCATTCCTCCCTGAAACCAAGGTCTCACCAGCTGGAAGAATTTCAACAGAGGGGACTGTTGGCCCCACTCGATCTGAACATGTTGCTCACCTTGCTAGGGAGAAATAAATCTGAGTATTCAGCATTGACTAAAGGATTAGCCTCTGGAGTAGGGATCACTTTCTCTGTATTGAGCTCCTGACCAAAACACCCCTGAAGTAGGAGGTCCCACTAACATTGTATTCCCAATCTCAGCTGCCCTAATCCAACAAGCTTGCAACCTGTAGAGAAATTGGTTGGGTGAAGCCAGTCTGAGTCCACACTATAGTCTTTCTACAGAATACACTGTCAGAAGACCAGGAAGCTGCAAGAGGAGATAGAGCAGCTGAAAAGTAAAGGCAAATCTGACAAACCTTGAATATTGTATGGAGATATTATCATCTCTAAGCAGGAGGAAGCTGATCCTTGTACACAGGTTGGTGCCTCCCACACTACCCAGGCACAGAAAATGCAGATACAAACAACAAATAGAGCAGTAACTTCAGACAGGTAGCCCAAGGCAGGTTATAAACAATGGCTACACCAACCCAAGAAGATCTAAAACTAAAACAATTAGTTAGAGGGTGGCAGACAGCACCAATGCTAGACACAGCTAACTACACAAGCAGCACGCACAAAGAAGGAGTTCAGCAGGCACCAGACACTGTGGAAAATAAATAGGCCCAACAGGAAAGACTGCAGAGTGTCTAATACACATTATCAAGGTTGACCCTTAGTGCCAGCCAGCCTGAAAGGATAATAGCACCCATGAAAGAAACAACTGCATTCAATACTCACATACAACAAGAAAGTAAATACTAATCTCAAGAAGCATTTCTAGAGCAAGGAAAACAGGTGGCCTGGAGGTTGGTCAGTACCATCACACACATTTTCCTCATAAAGACACCACAACAAATTTCAAAGTTGGACATTGTTTCCTAATACACAAAAAATATGGGCAAACAAAGAAATAGGACCCAAATGAATCAACAAAAGAAATCCCTAGACAAAGAACAAAATGAAATGAAAGTAACCAAACTACCAGATGCAGAGTTTAAAATAATGATTTTTAGGATGCTCAAGGATCAAAAGGAACATAGAAATCATAAAAAAGAACGAATCAGAAATGACAAATAGAATATCAGAAATGAGGACTGCACTAGAAGAAATAAACAGCAGGCTGGATGAAGCAGAAGATAGAATCAATGATTTAGAAGACAAGATAAACAGCATAGAAGTAGAGCAGCAAAACTAAAAGAGGTATAAAAACACTGAGGAAACTTTCAGAGACCTCTGTGACAACATGAAGAGAAACAACACCTGTGTCATAAGAATTCCTGAAGGAGAAAAGATTAAACAAGGGATAGAGAAACTGTTTGAGAAAATCATAGCTGAAAATTTCCCTAAATTGATGAAGAAATAAGTCACACAAGTTTAAGAAGCACAGAGAGTTCCACTGAAGAGAAACCTGAGGAGGCCTACACCAAGGCACATCATAATTAAAATGCCAAAGTTAAGAGACAAATAAAGAATACTAAAAGCTGCAAAAGAAAAGCAATTAATTACCTAGAGAAAAGCAATTAATTGCCTACAGAAAAAAGCAGTGAATTACCTACAGAAAAGCCTTCATAGAGATAACATCCAACTTCTCAACAGAAACACTTGAGGCCAGAAGGAATTGGCAAGAAATATTCACATGATGCAAAACAAAAACCTACAACCAAGACTAATTTATCCAGCATTCTATCATTTAAAAATTAAGAAGAAATAAAAAGCTTCCCAGACCCCCACCAAAATATCAAGGAATTCATTACAACCAAACCAGTACAGCAATAAATGTTAAGAGGCCTGTTATACAACTCAAAATTTATGAGACACAGCAAAAGCAGTACTGAGAGGGAAGTTCATAGCATTATAGTCATACCTTAAGAAGCTAGAAAAAGCTAAGATAGACAAATTAACCCTGTATCTAAAAGAACGAAAAAAAGAACAGCAAATAAAGCCCAAAGGTAGTAGAAGGAAGAAAATAATAAAGATCAGGTCAGAAATAAATGACATAGAGGCTAAAGAAACAATACAGAGGATCAATAAAACTAGGGGCTGGTTCTTTAAAAAGGTAAACAAGATTGATAAACCTTTAACCAGATGTACCAAAAAATAAAAAGAGAGAGGACTCAAATAAATAAAATTAGAAATGAAAGTGGAGAAATAACAACTGACACAACAGAAATACAAAGGATTGTAAGAAAATACTATGAAGAACTGTATGCTTAAAAATTAGACAACCTAGCTAAAATGGACAAATTCCTTAAAACATATAATCTTTTAATAATCAATCTGGAAGAATCAGAAAACCTAAACAGGCCAATTACAACAAATGAGATAGAAACAGTTATCAAAAAACTCCCAACAAACAAAAGTCCTGGGCCTGATGGCTTCACAAGTGAATTCCACCAAATTTCCAAAGAAGAACTAACTCTTCTCAAGCTATTTCAAAAAATTCAAGAGGAAGGAAGACTTCCAAGCTCCTTTTATGAGGCAAGCATAATCCTGATTTTAAAAACAGGCAAAGACAACACAAAGAAAGAAAATTATAGGTTAATATCTCTGATGAATTTAGATGCTAAAATCCTCAACAAAATATTAGCAAACTGGATCCAGCAATATATGAAAAAATATTATACACCATGATCAAGTGGAATTTATTCTGGGGAGGCAAGGCTGGTACAATATTTGCAAATCAATCAATGTGATTCATTACATAAACAAAAGGAAGGACAAAAACCACATGATAATTTTAATAGAGGAAGAAAAAGCATTTGTTAAAATCCAGTACCCATTCATGATCAAAACTCTCAGCAAAGTTGAAATAAAGGGAACATACTTCAACATAATAAAGACCATTTATGACAAACCTACAGCCAACATCATACTCAATGGGCAAAAATTAAAAGCAATCCCCTTCAGATCAGAAACCAGGCAGGGGTGTCCCCTTTCACCAGTCTTATTCAACATAGTTCTGGAACTCCTAGCCACAGCAATCAGACAAGAAGAAGAAATAAAAGGCATTCAAATTGGAAAAGAAAAAGTAAAACTATCATTATTTGCAGATGATATGATATTGTATATAGAAAACCCTAAAGTCTCAGTCAAAAAACTACTGGACCTGATAAATGAATTCAGGAAGGTGGCAGGATATAAAATTAATACTCAGAAATCAGAGGCATTTTTATACACCAACAATGAACTGTCAGAAAGAGAAATTAAGGAAACAATCCCCTTCACTATTGCAACCAAAAAAAATAAAGCACCTAAGAGTAAATTTAACCAAGGAAATTAAAGACTTGCACTCAGAAAATTATAAAACATTGATAAAAGAAATCAAGAAAGATACAAACAAGTGGAAGTATATACTGTGTTCATGGATAGGAAGAATAAACATCATTAAAATGTCTATATTACCCAAACCAATCTATAAATTCAATGTAATACCAATTAAAATACCAATGACATACTTCAAAGATATAGAACTCATATTCCAAAAATTTATCTGAAACAACAAAAGAACACAAATGGCCTCAGCAATCTTGAAAAGGAAGAATAAAGTGAGAGGTATCACACTTTATACTACAAGTTATACTACAAGGCCATTGTACTCTAAACAGCTTGGTTCTGGCATAAGAACAGGCATACAGATAATGGAACAGGACAGAGAATCCAGAAAAAAACCCACACCTTTATGGTCAATTGATATTTCACAAAGGAGGTAAGAGCATTGAATGGAGTAAAGACAGTTTCTTTAATAAATGGAATTGGGAAAATTGGACAGGTACATGCAAAATAAATGAAACTAGACCACCAATTTATACCATTCACATATTTTTGTCTATCTCCAATAACAAGTGAAATAAAGGACAAGATAAACAAATGGGAGTTTATCAAACTAAAAAGCTTTTGTACATCAAAAGATACCATGAACAAAATTTAAAAAAACAACCCACACAATGGGGGAACATATTCATCAATATGTCTCATAAGGAGTTAATTACCAAAATTTATAAAGAACTGAAACTCAACACCTGGAAGGTAAACAATCCAATTAAAAAATGGGCAAAGGAACTGAAAAGATACTTCTCCAAAGAGGACATATACAGATGGCCAATAAGCATATGAAAAAATGTTCAATGTCACTAATCATCAGAGAAATGCAAATTAAAACCACAATGAGATACCACCTCATATCTGTCAGAATGGTGTTCATTAACAAATCAACACACAATAAGTGCTGGCGAGGATGTGGAGAAAAGGGAACCCTCCTGCACTGCTGGTGGGAATGCAGACTTGTAAAGCCACTGGGGAAAACAGCATGGCGTTTCCTCAAAAAATTAAAAATTGAACTGCCTTTTGACCCTGTTATCCCAGTTCTAGGTATGTATCCTAAGAATACCAAATCACTGATTCAAAAGAAGATATGCACCCCCATGTTTATTGCAGCATTGTTTACAATAGTCAAGATATGGAAACAGCTCAAGTTTTTGTTTACAGGTGAATTAAAAAGCAGGGGTACATATACACAATGGAATACTTCGTGGTCATTAAAAAGAAGGAACTCTTACCTTCTGCAAAACTACCTTCTGGATGTGCCTGGAAACTATCAGGCTAAATGAAATAAGCCAAGCAGAGAAAGAAAAATATCATATGATCTCACTTAGATGTGGAATCTAATGAACAAAGTGAACTGAGGAATGGAATAGAGGTGGGGTCACAGGGAGCAGAGGGACAGCTGTCAGAGGGAAGGGGGTTGAGAGGGTGGGATCAGAGAAGGTGAAGGGATTAGTGAATTTATATATACATAACACATAGATACAGATAACAAGGCAGCAAATCCCAGAGGGAAGTGGGGGAGAGAGTTAGGTAGCTGGGGGTGGAGAGGGTTCAATGGGGGATGGGAATGGGGGGGGTGAGGATGTTTTATTGAGTGGGACACTTTAATCCATGTTAACACAATAAATTAAAATTAATAAAAATGTAAAAAAATGTCAGAAGCTTTCTGATGTTAGACACTGTCACTTAAGCTGTGAGTTCATCCTCCATAATGGCTAATGGGCACAGGACAGGACTGGATGTGCCAGCTCTCTCTATGAACCTTGTCACCTTGATAAGATACATAATTTCTCTAAACCTCATGCCTCAGATAGAAAGGAGACCAGGCATACCTGTCTCAAAGTAATCTCAAGAACTAAATTAGCCAATGCAGGTAGCTGCTCACCATGCATTGAGTAAACTGTCATAATGATGATTATTTTCTGAGTAAAATGCAGCTGCACTGGCAAAAATTCTTTGAAAAAGTGTAATGTGAGCATTGGCTGCTCTGAAATTCTGCCTGAGACAAAGAGGCAGGTGCCAGAAACAACAAAGGCTCCAAACCTAAATCTCTGTGGTCAGAATTTGATCCAAGATTTAGATTTGAAATGAAAAGGCCTATAAACAAAGCAGCTGGCTTTTAGGAAACCCGCAGCCCCCACCCCCACAAAGATCAGTATCACCATCCCCAAACACAAGAGACATCAAAACAAACTGAGCTATCTGTATAGATCTCAGTGTGTCCCTGTTACAGAGCATTGAATGAACTTCGCCTTGAAATTCATCCTAATCTCCTCACTTCTCTCTCTCCTCTCTCTCTCTCTCTCTCTCTCTCTCTCTCTCTCTCTCTCTCTCTCTCGGACTCCAGGTTTCAAACTGCTCTTCATTTACAATAAAAAAAAGTACAAGATCAGCACCTTGAGATAACCTCCCCCCACACCAAAGAAAATAAGTTTTTCTGTCTTCCCTTTCACCTTTTGAGAAAGGTCAAATTAAACAAATTTAAAAATTTGTTTCTCAAAGTTTTCTAAATTCTCTCAAACAAGCAGCACCTGGCCTCAGCATGCCCTGTATCTCTCACTAATTGATCCCAGGCCTGGCATTAGTGGAAGCCAGCCTTGGTTCACAGCTAGACGTCTCCTGGAAGCTCCAAGTCCAGCACAAGTGGCAGCCATGTGCAGATCATTTTGTATCTTCACGCTGGGTGGCTCCGGGCAGAAAACAGGCAGCGGCTGACCTTGGCCTGCACCTTTTGGGAGGCCTCAGAGCCAGAACACTGTGGACAGCTTCAAACCACGTTAACCCCCCACCCCACCCCCCTCTACAAGGGCCACACTCAGGAAGACCGAGCAGGCTCCAGAGCCTTGCTGAATAAGTCCTGCTCTGTGAGGTGTGCCCTGCACAGCTGGTATTCCAGGGTGGTTACAACTAGTTCTTGCCCCCTAGCAGCAGACTGGGGATAAATCCCCCCCCGCCCCATTGACATGCCAAGACCAACCAAGGCTCAACTACAACAGGAGCCCACAAGAAGGCAGTTGATTGGGGAGGTTGTGACATTGAATACTACAGAATGCCTACTACATAGCACCACTCTACTAAGCCTGGGCCTTGTAGCAGCTCTACCTAATTCATAGAAATAAAGACAGGGAGGCTGCCAACATGAGTAGACAAAGAAACATGTCCCAAATGAAAGAACTGAACAAAACTATAGAGAAAGAACTAAACAAAATGGAGACAAGCAATCTACTAGATGCAAGAGTTGAAAAAACTGGTTATAAAGACGCTAAATGAACTTACTGAGAACCTCAATAGAATAAGAAAGGACCATTGCCTGACTAGGCGGTGGCGCAGTGGATAGAGTGTCAGACTGGGATGCGAAAGATCCAGGATCGAGACCCCAAGGTTGCCAACTTGAGTGCGGGCTCATCCGGTTTGAGCAAAAAAGCTAACCAGCTTGAGCCCAAGGTCGCTGGCTCGAGAAAGGGGTTACTTGGTCTGCTGAAGGTCCGCGGTCAAGGCACATATGAGAAAGCAATCAATGAACAACTAAGGTGTTGCAACGAAAAACTGATGATTGTTGCATCTCACCTCTACCCGTTCCTATCTGTCTGTTCCTCTCTTCTGTCCCTCTCTCTGACTCTCTCTCTCTCTGACTCTGTAAAAAAAAAAAAAAAAAAAAAGAAAAGAAAAAAAAGATAAATAAATAAATAAAAAAGGACCAGTGAGAACTAAAGTATATACTAGCTGAAATGAAGAATAATTTACAGAGAATCAACAGTATAGCAGATGGAGCAGAGAATCAAATCAGTGATTTGGAATATAAAGAAGCAAAAAACACCCAAACAGAATAGCAAAAAGAAAAAGGAACCCAAATAAGTGAGGAGCCTCTGGGATGATTTCAAGCATCATGGTGGTACCAGAAAGAGAGGAAAGAGAACAAGAAATTGAAAACATATTTTAAAAATAATAATGACAGAAAACTTTCTTAACTTGATGAAGGGAATAAACATACAAGTATAGGAAGCACAGAGAATCCCAAACAAGGTCAATCCCAGTAGCCCACACCAAGACACATCAAAATTAAAATGCTTAAGGTTAAAGATAAAGAGAGGATATTAAAAACAAACAAAAAAATGTGTTTCTCTGCTACCACTAGATGGTACTAGATAGCTGCTTGTCATCTTTTATAATATGTTTTCTGTCTTTGAGCATTAAACCAAGAGCCTGATTACAATAACATGTTTTGCAGAACTGGGATTTATAGAGACCTTCATCACTCATCAGAAAGTCACAAAGGTGCCAGTTCTTAGGTGGGTCAGCACTTCCCTTCAGTCTTCATTTATAAAAAGTCCTCTGTTGGCCTCTTTTGGATAATAGACATTTAGTGATCATACTGACGACTCATGCCACATTTGTCTCTATGTTTGGA
Organism: Rhynchonycteris naso; assembly: GCA_037038555.1. Taxonomy (NCBI): domain Eukaryota; kingdom Metazoa; phylum Chordata; class Mammalia; order Chiroptera; family Emballonuridae; genus Rhynchonycteris; species Rhynchonycteris naso. The sequence continues at coordinate 109,726,148 of CM072998.1, read as the reverse complement.
ACTTTGGGAAGGCATGGAAGAGATGTGGAATGCACTGACTTTGAATTGAAGGCAGCCAGAGTGAATATTGACTTTTCCGCTCTCCTTGGGAGCCATGCTGCCTCTTTAGGATATTTCATTCCTCTTGCCCAGCTCATCCCCAGATGTCTTCAATTTTCCATTCAAACACTTGGATTTTCCTTCTCTTTTCTGAAAGGGAAAGACAGCAGTGGCTATTGGAATAAGTCATGGAAGATACTAGAAGTGACTGGAGAGTGTGACCCTAACATCTACCCTCTTTCTTCTTCAATCTGGTTTAAGATAATTGAGACAACTTCCCAAACTCTTTAATCATGAGCTACCACTGAAGCCCAGCTTGGGCTGAGTGAGTTGAAGGGAGTAGGGAAAGTGTTTTGGTACTTGATATTGCAATCTATGGTCAGCCTATAAGAATAAAAAAGGAAACCATAGAGGGAGGGTTGTTATACTAACCCAAGATTAGTCAAGAGTAATCATTTGGTGATGGACATCTCTGAGAGATTGCAGAATTTATGTAAATGTTTTAACTGAAGGAATATTGATCCAAACCCAACTTTGCATTGCAACACAACCTCTTTTTAACTGTAGAAAGTTGGATCGATTGCTTAATTGTTGTGAGCCTCAGTTTCCCTGTCTGAAAGAAAATTACTTTTTTGTAGGACTGTTAAAATGGCAGAGAAATTTGTAAAGCTCCTGACATTTAGCAGCAATTTCCCAAGTGTTTTTTCCTGCCCTAAGTAGCTACAATAGAAAGTAGTCCTCACCTGTGCCCAAGGTTCCCCATAGGATAGGGTGAGTTCCCACAAACTGGTCCCTAACCACGGATATGCGTCCAGTGTAGGAAATCTTTAAGCACCAAGCCTTGGCTTTAGTTCTTCATATCACTAGCAGTGGCCTCCACACCTCCTGTTTACATGCCCTGTTCATCCCAAGATGGGGTGCCTTCAACTCTCAGGAAGGGTTACCACCTGTGAAACAGCTGCATGCTTCTCTCCATTTTCATAAGGAAGTATTTTATTTCCTTAAACAGGATTTTATTTTTTGAAAATAGAAACAAACTTGCTTTACTGTTCTTTTTCTTTCCAGAAGAATCTTCTAAAGAACAGAGTGACAGATGAGAGGGACAATGTGAACTGACGGTGTAATTATTCCTGTCTCAGGTGAAGGAAAGTACAAGTGGAATTAGTAGGTTGCACCACAGAAATAATTGCTCCTGGAACACAGCATGACTTTAAGCTAATATACAGAATATTTGTCTCTGAGTCTTGCTACAATCTAGCAAGCAGGTAGCCAAAGTTGGCAGTCTCATGTGAAAGCAAGAATTAACTAAGTCTTCTGGTTCTCATTAAGAAATGCAGGCACCTCAGAGCTCGTCACAGTTAGAGGAACACAAAGGAGGAAAAAGGCTAAAGAAGGAATCCTACACAGAGAGGAAGCACAAAGAACACACCACTTTACTACAGTTTATGGTTTGTCCTTTCAAAGGCCCCAAAACATTGGAGGGTTTAACATAAAAACGTCAAAGTTGGGAAGAAAACTTCAGTGTATTTGGTAGTGGGTCACTCCAGCATTATACTGAAGATCATTTTACAAGCCATTTTGGAAGCTCTAGTGAAAGAGAGCTTGAATCATAGTGATGTCTGCCCTGGGTGCTGCAGTCAGCAGTGACTGGTTCAGGTTTCCTCTAGTACTTCCTTCTTAGGACATAATTTGATAATCATCTGCTTATATGATAAAGATTTGTATTTATAACCCCACCCTGACATAGGATCAATGAAATTATTCTACCTACAAAAATAAATATTCCTGGGTTCTGGGAAGACCACACAGCAGGAAGCATAAGAAGTATCTCTCCTCACCTACACAATAATTGCACTGGCAGAATCTATCTGATGCAACTATTTTGGAAATCTGGGGTCTAATAAAGACTTGCAACTACCAAAGGAAGACCTGTATCCTTCATTAATGCTTGGAAGGTAAGTTGAAATTAATTTCAGTCCATTTCAGCACTTAAGCAGCTACCCATCTGCCACTCTCCAGGAGCAGGGTATGAACCTATGCACATGTCCCAAGGGGCACCTTGAATATCTTCCTGCATAAGTGTTTGTTCCTGGAGGACCTTGTCCCCCCCCCCAATATCTGAGCTCTCTGCTTTGATTACTGTTTCTGATCACAGAGGTGCTGACAGAGGCAGGCAGTTATTATTGTACCTCCCCCACACCCCTTGGTTGTTGAAAGACCTCTGGTTGAAGTAATTTAAGGGCCTAGTGCCTTCTACCCACTTTATTTTATACATTTTCTCCCTTTTTGGAAGCTGAACATTGAAACATTCAAAAGCAACCACATATAAAGAGGAAATTAGAAAGTCACCACAACTACCCAAAGGAAAGCAAAAGACCAGAGAACACTCAGAAAGCTTTAAGTTTATATCCTGGGCTTATCCTCAACACAGAGGCAACCTGTAATAATAAAACAAAAAACAAAAACCCTTGGGGAAAGAAAAGAATCTGATACTTAGAATTATCATATTATGACATTCAAATGTTCACTTTTTTAAACAAAAAATTATCAGTTATGAAATAATAAGAATTATAACAATTGTAAATAAGAAAAATACATGGTCCATTTAAAGAAAAAAATAAACCAGCAGGAAATGTCCCTAAAATGATAATGGCAGATCTACCAAAGTCTATGAAACAACTGTTTTAAAAATTCTCAAGAACTAAAAGAAGATATGGATGGAGAAAATCAAAAGAAGGTATATGAACAAAATAGAAATATCAGTTAAAAGATACAAAACTTAAAGACAAACCGAAACAATCCCAGAGCTCATAAGTACAGTACTAAATGAAAACTTCACTAAAAGAATCCAAAGGCAGTTTGAACAGGCAGAAGAAAGAACCAGCATATTTAAGGATAGGTCAATGGAAATAAAGGCATAAAGGCTAAAGAACAGAAAGGAAAAAAAAAAAAAGATTGAAGAAATGTAAACAGAGCCTAAAGGACTTGTGGACACATTAAGTACACAACCTACGCATTGTGAGAATTTCAGAACGGGAAGAAAGAAAAGAGGCCAAGAGATTACGTAAAGAAATAATGGTCCAAAATTAATCAAGTTTGATATAAGACAAAGATATAAACATCCAAGGAGCTCAACAAGCTCCAAGTACATAGAGATCCACATGGAGACATATTATAATCAAATTGTCAAAAGCAAAGTCAGTAAGAGAATACTGACAGAAGCAAGAAAGCCCCCTGAATAGTCTCATTAGCAGATTTGTCAGGAATGTTGAAGGCCAGAGGGTAACTGGGCTGATATATTTAAAGTGAAACTAAATGAATAAATAAATAAACAAGCATGTGATCAAGCAGAAATTCTGTATTCAGCAAAACTGTCCATGAAAGGTGAGAGAGAAATTAACACATTCCGAGATAAATAAATCTGAGGGAATTTATTGCCACTGGATCTGCCCCACAAGAAATGTTACGAGGAGTCCTGTGGATTGAAATGAAGAGACATTAGACAATAATTTAAAACCAGCATATGGAATAAAATTCAGTGATGAGTAAGTCAAAGGGTTGGTTAGAACTTGGATTAATACAGCATTTTAACAAAGACTAACTTTGTAGAATAATGACAAGACAAAGGGGGTTTTAGGTTTCTAAGGACAGAAAACTGCAGGGAATGTAGATCTGTGGAGAGAAAATAAGGGTTGTTTCAGTAAGATTTGTTATGTAGAGTCCTCTTGATGCCATCTCATTTCTGGTGGTAAGGTTGCTACTCCTCTTCTGGTACAGGAAGGGGATGGGAAACACCTTCACGAGGGAGATCTTTGTTCTACTTTTGTGCAGATAGGGGAAGGGCAGCGAGTTCATCCTGTGTCTGCCTTTTCTCAAAGCAACCCCTAATGCCAGAGTGGCATATTTTGAGGTAGCACACTCTAAACCTTTTTATACCCCCCCCAATTCATATATTGAAATCCTAACCTCCTATACCTAAGAATATGACTTTATTTGGAAATAGAGTCATTGCAGATTAATTAGTAAAGTTAATATGAGGTCCCACTGGAGTAGTGTTGACCCCTAAACCAGTATGACTCCTTGTAAAATGGGAGATGTAAAGCCAGTAGTCGTGGCCACAATCACAGCCACCCAGCCAGTGCAGGTTCCCATTAGATTCGTACAGTCGGTAATGAAACACAGGAGCCAAGAACTGGTGAGCCATCAGCTTTAATTCTAGCTTGCACCCAGCGGGCAAGCAAAAACACACACTGGGCTCCAAAACCCACTCATTCAGTGCTCACAAAGCTACTAATTTATTCGAGTTTCCTAAAATCAAAGGCTTCTAGCTCACCAGATTTATTCACCTCTGTTCCCCATCTCCTCCTGCACAAACTCTGCACAAACTGGCTTCTTCCTCAGCATTGCCATCTTGGCTACTTCTCCTCCACATGGCCTTAATCTGCTCTCCTCTCTAATACCTCAGGAACCAAGAGAGAGCAAGCTACTGGTCCGTCCCACTTTATATTGTAAAAATCCAAACCCTTAATCCAATATACAAACAAGGAAGTCTCTGATACAAAGTCACCCATCTGAGGCATAATGGGATTCCTCAGGAGAGTGCACCACCCTACATCATCCAATCAGTCAAGAAGAGCTTACTCTTAAAACTAAGCCTTAGGCTACAACGACCCGGCCTGCCCACAGCCTGTCCCAGAACACACATTAATATCAACGAGCTTCCATGTGGGCAGCGCCATCTTTAACAAAGTGAGCATAATATATTTTATCTGCCCAACAGGAGATTTGAACCCAATCACCCACAAAGACAACACCATGTAAAGATGAATGTTGGGATCAGGGTGACACATCATCTACGAGCAAGGAACACCAAAGATTGCAAGTAATCCACCAGAAACTAGAAGAGAGAGTCCCTGTCAGAGCCCTCAAAAGGAAGTATGGTAGGCAGTTAGACAACCTACCAAACCAAGGGATATAAACCAGGCACAGAAGGCCACTAGGGTAAAAAGCTCAAGGTGCCTAGCAGTGGGCAAAACTGGGAAAATAAGGAGCTCACCTCCCAGGTGACATTTTCTCCATAGCCTTTGGAGTCCATATGTCAAGATGGCATATTCTGGAAAGACCCATTTTTTAATTCCTAAAGTAGAATCATAGTGTTGGGCAAATGAGTTTGTAAAATTTGTATTTTTTGAGATTGCTCACTTTTTTTAAAAATATTTATTTTATTTTATTCATTTTTTTTAGACAGGAGACATAGAGTGAGAGAGAGAGAGAGAGAGAAAGAAAGGGGGGAGGAGCTGGAAGCATCAACTCCCATATGTGCCTTGACCAGACCAGTACAGGGTTTTGAACTGGCAACCTCAGTGTTCCCAGGTCAATGCTTTATCCACTGCGCCACCACAGGTCAGGCAAGATTGCTCACTTTTATTGTTAAAAGGTGGTGCTGGACAGCCACGTGTGTGCTTGCCCTCAGAGCAGGACAGTTGACTGCAAATTGTGGAGTGCATTCCTGCATGGGAGGGGTCATTGTTTTGCTAATGTTTGCTGGAGGAGGAGTCCTGTGTGGGCCAAGGTAGTTCTTTGCAGTGAGAATAGAGAATGCAGAGTGTTGAAGAAGGCAATTTGTGCAGAGAGAGGTCTGCAGATAGGGAACCAGAGCTGAGGGGTTTGGGAGCTCTGAATGAAAGGGAAATGTTTCCCCTGTGTGTTTGCTTGTCTGCCAGTGCAAGACTTTAATAAATGGAATGCCCACCATTTTTTGGCCCCACTGTTTATTTTTAACATCTATCCGATGTAGTAGCTGCATGGCCACAAAGACGGGGGCCACTGGCCCTATACATACCATATGTAGTAACTTCTGTAGTTGACTTCTTCCACTTAGTGTAATTTGGGGCTCCAATCTTGTAGCTGCAAGTATCAGCAGTATAGTCCTTGTTATTACTATGTGGTATTCCATTTTATAAAAGCACCATAATTTATCTATTTGTTCACCAATGGAGAGGCACTTGGGTAATTTCTATCTGGGCTCTTTATAAATAAATCTGATATTAATATTTATATATAGGTCTTTGTGTTTGAGCCACTTTTGATGTTTTAATTTTTTAAATTATTTTTTCTTAATTGCAGTGCTATAAGTAGTAGAACATTGGTGGTCCTGTAAGCACCGCAAGGTAGGACTCAGGAGTTGAGGAGGGCTACTCAAATGATGTTAACTGGATATGCTTTTATCCTCATTCTGCCTTGGTGTTCAATTCTGTTTCAAATGCAGTTTTCTGGTCTGACTCACATCTTTATTTTATTTTATTTCTTTTTTTTCCCTATGTGACTCACATCTTAATACCAGGCACTTATTAAAAATTACATTGGTTGCAAAATGGCAGGAAGAAAAGTTCAAATCTCTTTTGAATTTAAATTTGGAATAAAATGGGACTTTTGTTTAAATTCAGTGGAAGCCATTAACAAATGAATAGAGACTTTAAGGATGTTTCATTGGAATTACCCATAATGCTCCTGAATGATTCATGATTTTGAGCATTTAAATGAGTCATATTCATTCAAATGCGTAAACTGCTCTCTCCATTGTAAATGAGGTACTTAGGGAAATTGTATTAAGCATTAAGAGCCATGGAAATTTTCCCCAGCTCCGGTCTCTATATCCTTCATAAAGAAATCTCCTGACTCAATAAATTTTCCATTCTCTGATCCTCTGAATTCCCTTTGACAATTATAATACTAGTCATTGGTGTGTTAAGCCAGATAATGAGTGCATCTTTAACTCAGTGTGTGTGCATGTATGCGTGTGCATGTATGTTCATGTGCATGTGTATGTGTGATGGGGTCTTTCCTTATGCCTCACTTAACCTCCATAATATTAATACCTTTTGGTTAAAATAACTCCATTTTATATATTCCCTATTTTCACTTTTCCTCACATGTGATCTTAGTTAAATTTCTTCTCTTAAAACTTCTTTGTTAGCCAGGTGTTGACAAAAGTCACAATACCTTCATTATAAAATGTTACTGAAAGAACAAATAAAATAATGTGTGAAAAGTGTATGTAATATATGTATATCTTGTAAACTCTCAAATGCAAAAATTATGTTGTTTATTTCTACATAGGCAATACAATTTAGGCTAAGAGAGATGAATTAATTTGCTCAAGGTCAGATGTAAGTGTCAGTAATTTTATGAGTTAAAAGATAGCCACTCCATCAGGGAGATAGCAAGCACTTCTCACAGTAATGTTTTTTCTCATCTATCTCCTCAGGTAAAGTAAACAAAAGAATAAACAAATTGGACTACATCAAACTAAAAAGTGTTTGCATAGCAAAGGAAATAAAATGAAAAGATAACTCACTGAATGGGAAAACACATTTACCAATGATATATCTGACATTGGGGTTAATATCCAAAATTTATAATTAATTTATACAACCCACACCAAAAAAAAAAAAAATCCAGTTAAAAATGGCAGAAGCCCTGAGTAAACAATTCTCCAAAGAGGACATACAGATGGCTAATGGATATATGAAAAGATGCTCAATGTCACTAATTATCAGAGAAATGCACATTAAAACTACAATGTGATATCATCTCACACCTGTCAGAATGGCTGCATCAATACATCAACAAACAACAAGTATTGAGGAGGGTGTGGAGAAAAGGGAACCCTCTTGCACTGCTGGTGGGAATGCAGATACATGCAGCTGCTGTGGAAAACAGTATGGAGATTCCTCAAAAATTAACGATGGAGCTGTTTAATGACCTAGGAACTTTACTTCCAGGAATATATCTAAAGAAATCTGAAACAGTAATTCAAAATAATATATGCACCCTTATGTTCTTTGCAGGATTATTTACAAAAGCCAAGATTTGGAAGCATCCCAAGTCTCACCAGTAGATGAGTAGATAAACTGTGGTACATTTACACAGTGGAATACTACTTGGGCATGAAAAAAGAAAGAAATTTTACCCTTTGCAACAGCATGGATGGATCTGGAGAACATTATGGTAAGTGAAATAAACCAATCAGAGAAAAGAAAGTACCATATGATTTCACTCACATGTGGAATCTAATGAACAAAATAAACAAAATAGAAACAGACTCATAGATATAGAGAACAGACTGACAGCTGTCTGAAGCGAGGAAGATTCAGGGTCTCAGAGATAGAAGACAGTTAGGGAGGGGATAAATGATAATGGAAGTAGACTTGATTTGGGGTGGTGAACATATATACAGATGATGTATTACAGAAATGTACCCCTGAAACCTATATAATTTTATTAACTGTCATGCCAATAAATTCAATAAAAATTTAATTAAAAAGAGACAGCCACTTTATACCTTATCTAGTAAATGCCCACATCTTAAACACTTCTTTACTCATCCCTGTAGCACTTGTTGCACCCAAGTAATTAAATAAAATATACTTGTGATAAATTAGTTGAGATCAAAGGTTTCAATGCAAGTAATTAGAAAGGGCTGTCTCTCTGCAGCTTATTATCTTGATAAGGTTGGTTTAAGAATTCAATTACATCTCTTAAGGAAGTCTAAATTGTATTGAGATTTCCAAGAATTCTTAGAAGATATTTGCAAATAATACATCTAATAGAGGGCTAATATCCATGCATATAACTTGTACAACTCAACAACAAAAACAAACTAGTAATTTAAAAATGGACAGAGGACCTGAACTTCTTCTACTGAATTTATAATAAACAAACAGGAGTAACCTGGTACCTAATGGTAACTTTTTAACCTGAAAGAGTTAAAATGGCTTGGAAACTGATCACAAGGTGTAACTACAAGCTTCTAGTCATATTCACAAGGTCATTAGAGATTCTAATAAGTATTTGGAGCTACAAATAAATAAATTTTCTGCCATATGGGTTATCTGGGATTGTTCCAGAAAGCTTTGAGAAGTCAGAAAAGTCATTCATGAAACAGCCTCTCACCAGGTAATCTCCAAGCAAAGCCCCAATTAATGCATACCACAATTTGACAAGCTTCACCCTCAGGAAAACAATCAGTTTTTCACCAAACAACTATATTTTTTTCTGGGCCAACATAGTTCCTGACCTCCTCCTACCTCTGAGATTTCCACAACAATATATCTTTCCTTTTTCTTAGAAATGCTTTCTTCAACTTGCATGATTAAATATGGCCTCATATACTTCCTACACATACATAAACTATTAGGAAAATATATGAATTAACTTGACCCAAATATCTGATAATTTTTTACTACTTCAATCCCACTTACCATCATTTCTTTCAAGAGAACAATATATGTTTCTTTTGGGGTAGTGAACTGAAAACCCAGCCCCTGGGAATTCTATATTTGGTACAGAGCAACCTTATCTTCTTTGCATTACTGGCACATTGGTCTTCAGCCTTTGTTTGATCATCTGCACTATAAACACTTGGATTTGCCTGAATTTTTACTCATAGACCAAATTTCTACAACTCAAGGACTACCAAGGATCATTTAAACCATCCAGATAATGTCAGACAAGATGTCTATTTCTAAGTAACACAAGATAATTACTTCATTCCTGAATTTCTCTGCAGTTATATATATATAATAGAAAATTATTTTAGACTTAAAAACATATTTAACCCATGAGAAACCCATTAACATCATCAGTAGTGCGCATATATTTTATATGCACACTAACATCAAGCCATTTTAGTTTCTGCACGTGTCACTAGGGACAAATGTTAGCACCACTCCATAAGACTCTTATCAATGTTTTGTGTGAAAGTTGTTTATGCCATGAAACATCTTAGCAGAACACAGTTCAGGGACAGTGTGAGAGAAACCTTTTTTACCAAAGAGGTATAGAACTTTATCTTTGTAAAATTTTGAGATTTTTAAGATTTTACTTTTTTAAGATTTCCCTAAAGAATCCATAATATCTGGTTGGTGAATTAAAAAGTCCTGTCACAGCAAGTGCCTAGTACCACAAAACTCTGCTTTGCTAGATACCAGTAAGAAGATTTAAATGACTTATCAAATAAGTAATATGTTAGAGAATGTTTTCATAGATATCTCCGAATGACTGGCCTTTTTAAGTTTGCAGACTAGCAGATAGCTCGTGCTGCTGAGATTTCTCAAAAATGAAAGAGGATTCCATAGGAGAATTCTAATACATGATCAAGTCTCAGATTTTGAGCTTCTTAAGGAGAGGGTCTAATAATTGGAGATATGTGGAGGCCAACATATCAATGCATATTTGATTGGATGTCTCCTTTATTGTGAGGTTCTGCATAGTGAAAGCCAGGATGTGAGCTCTGGTTCTCATGAGAAACTGCAAGCAGCACTAGCTCCCCTGTTCTGGGCAGCCTGCCTGGGTGCCAACATCCACACATACAGTGTGTCCATAAAGTCATGGTGCACTTTTGTCCTGTGACTGGTCAAAAGTGCACCATGAGTGAGGAACAAGATGGCGATGGAGTAGGCAGACATACCTGTCCGGTAGTACCCTCCGAGCAGGGGCTGGAAAGTCCCTCATATCTTTGGTATTTCTGCAATTACTAACCTTTAGCCCACACACCCTGTCCAAAAACACAGTAGAAATTCCTTAACCATTAGCATTCCTAGTTACGCAAATCACCTGTAGGCCGAAACCACAGTGGAAATTCCCCAGCCAGCCTGTAGGGGTATAAAAATCTCAAGCCTCACCAGTTAGGCGCGGCTTCTCGGGCTCCCATTCCGAGTCTGTGAACCCGCCCGGAGTCCTCCCAATAAAGCCTGACTTTTGCTCATTTGGCTGTTTCGGCTCTTCGTTCGTTCATCGGCAGCACCGGGCAATCTTTCATTTGGTGCCAAAACCCGGGAGAAGGGCTTTGTGACCCGCCCCGGCCTCCAGAGGCCGGAGCGAGAGTCCCCCTTTTCTTTCCTTCTGCCTCGTGCTGCCCGTTGCTTTGAGTTCGGAGTTCCCTGCGAGAGTGACTTTTAACCGTGAGTAATTCGATTCTCTCTTTCTGTCTCACTGGACCCCTGTGTCTCCGCCGGGGTCTCTCGTCCTAGACTAGGCCGAGCCAAGAGGCCCTCCCCACGCCGACTCCTGGAGTCTTAATAGGGGTTCCAATTGAAAGGGACGCCTTTCACTCGCTCCTCTATTCCTGTCCGGAGACGGATATCTGGAAGGGACGCCTCCCTCATATCCTTTCTCCTCCGACACGTAGGGGTCCAAAGGACTACTAAATTATGGGAAACTCCAAATCCAAAATAGACCCAAAAAGTCCTCTAGGATGTCTTCTTAAAAATTTTTCCAAATTGGGATACACTCAGACACTTAGCAGGAAGAAACTCATCTTCCTGTCACAGGTCGCCTGGCCTCAATACACCCTAGATAACCGGTTTCACTGGCCGCCTATGGGTACTTTTGACTTTAAGGTCCTCTGGGACCTAGACAATTTTTTGCCAGCGCACTGGAAAAGACTCTGAGGCCCCATATATTCTGGGATCTCCGTTCCCGCCCCGATCTCTGCTCCTACTGCTCCACTCTCCAAAATTCTTCTAGCTCAGACCTCCCCTCTTCCCAAGGCTTCATCCCAGGAACCCCCTCCTTACTCTCAACTTGATGACCTTCCCGACCACCTATCTTCTCCTCTGGCTCTCCTCTGGGAGAACCCCCCAGACCCGGGCCAGGCTTCGGCTCCTTCCGCCCCTCCGGCTCCTTCCACCCCTCTGGTTTCATCTGCCCCACCTCCCGCCAACCCTCTCCCCTCTCCCGTTGCAGCTCATACCAGGTCTCACAGCCCCCATCATCATCCGTTGTCCTCGCCCCTCTCCGCGGAGTGGCTGGGGCAGAGGGCCTAGTTTGGGTACATGTTCCCTTTTCCCTCCAAAACCTTTCACAGATTGAGAAACGGCTGGGATCTTTCTCGGCCGACACCTCAACCTACATTAAGGAATTCCGGTACTTGACTCAGACATATGACATGACATTAAAGTAATTTGTACTTCCACTCTCACACCTGAGGAACATGAATGTATCCTCACTGCCGCCAGACAGCAGGCAGACAGGGACCATCTAGTAGATGACCAAATCCCCCTTGGCACAGAGGTGGTCCCCGGGTAAGACCCCAATTGGAGTTATCAACCTTATGCTCCGATACGTAATCAGAGGTATGGATGCGGTTTCTAACAAGGTTGTAAATTATGATAAGCTGAGGGAAATTACCCAACTCCCCAAAGAAAACCCAGCCCTTTTCCTAAACGCCTTCAAGAGGCCCTAGTTCGTTATACCCACCTACACCCGGGGTCCCACAATGGGGCCATAGTCTTAGCCTCTCACTTTATCTCTCAGTCAGCCCCGGATATTAGAAAAAAAACTAAAAAAGGCTGAAGAGGGCCCTGAGACTCCCATTTAAGACCTGGTAAAAGTGGCTTTTAAAGTTTTTAACGCCTGAGAGGAAACAGCTGAAGCCGCCCTCCAGGAACGGCTGCAGCAGAAGATTAGTCTCCAGACCCAAGCCTTGGTAGTGGCCCTCCGGCTAGTAGGGGAACCGACAAAGAAGCCAACCTCCAAGGGAGGACAGCGCACACCACCGGGCGCTTGCTTTAAATGCGGCAAAGCGGGCCACTGGGCCAAGGCCTGTCCGCAACCAAGGACCCCCACCAAGCCTTGCCCACAGTGCAAACTAATGGGCCACTGGAAGTCGGACTGCCCCACCCTGGCTCAGCCTCCGGCACCTCAATGCCGGGGAGCTGAGAACCAGGCATTTCCGGTCTCAGAACTGCTGGGCTTGATGGACGACTGAGGAGGCCCTGGCTCTTCGACTCCAGTTACCCCCACCGAGCCCAGGGCTACGCTCCAAGTAGCGGGTAAGTCTGTTTCTTTTTTAATAGACACGGGGGCTACCTACTCTGTCCTTCCCTCTTATTCGGCCCTTACAGTTCCTTCCCAGGTCTCGGTTATGGGAATCGACAAATCGCCCTCCACCCCACGGTGGATGACCCTCCTTAACTACCCTTTGAGGGTCACCCATTCTCTCACTCCTTCCTAGTCATACCCTCCTGGGGAGAGACATTCTGTCCAAACTCTGGGCAAGCATTTCATTCTCCCCCAGGCAAGCCTTCCTATTAGCACTGGTGCCAGATCCCGACCCCGGGCCTGACTCGGACCCCAGAGTCCAGCTTCTACCTGCGGTGGACCCTAAGGTCTGAGATATGAATACCTCCACTGTAGCCTCCCTACAGAGACAAATAACTTCCCTCGCCCAAGTCTCGTTACAGAACCGGCGAGCCCTGGACCTGCTTACGGCCAAGCACGGGGGCACCTGTGTCTTCCTGCGGGAAGAATGTTGCTACTACATCAACGAATCCAGCCTTGTAGAGACTAGGGTAGAAGCCCTCTATAAACTCAGCTCTGATCTCCAGAAGCAAAAATTCTCAGCAGAAGCCTCTTCTTGGTGGAACTCCTCCATGTATTCTTTACTGGCTCCACTCACAGGACCCATTTTCATAATTAGACTAATCTTACTGATTACCCCTTGTCTTTTTCGCTTCCTGCAGACCCGATTTCAGGAAATCACCAAAATAGCGGTCAACCAGATGATGCTGCAACAGTAACAACCCCTGCCCACCATAGCGGATACAGACTGCTCTGGCTCTTTCCTACCCATCCCCAGCTCCGCCCCCGTACAGCAGGAAGTAGCCAGATAAGACCACATTGCCCCACTCCCTATACCAAAAAGCCAGGAATGTCCAGTAGCACCCTCCGGGCAGGGGATAGAAAGTCCCTCATATCTTTGGTATTTCTGCAATTACTAACCTTTAGCACATACACCCTGTCCGAAAACACAGTAGAAATTCCTTAACCATTAGCATTCCTAGTTACACAAATCACCTGTAGGCCGAAACCACAGTGGAAATTCCCCAGCCAGCCTGTAGGGGTATAAAAATCTCAAGCCTCACCAGTTAGGCGCGGCTTCTCGGGCTCCCATTCTGAGTCTGCGAACCACCCGGAGTCCTCCCAATAAAGCCTGACTTTTGCTCATTTGGCTGTTTTGACTCTTCGTTCGTTCATCAGTGGCACCCGGCAATCTTTCAGTACCAACTTCCAACTCCCAGAACCAAAGTGGATTATAACTCAATTTTAAGAACCATCATCTGGATAAACCAACTTTGAACTAAACTAAGTGGACTCTTCAAAAAAGGAACACAGAAGAAGCCACATCGAGACTGGTAGGAATAGCAAAAATGCAAAGAGGGCTGCCCAGCTCCCCGGAGCAAATGGCAGCCCGGAGAGACCCGAGTGGTGGGAGGAGAGTTTGGCGGAGAGGGAGGGACCTGGGTTCCAGGAACCAAGCGCCAGCCTACAGTCCAAGAGACTAGAAGAGGTGTTTGGACAGTTTTGAGCTGTGAAACAAGTGAGGGAGCTCCCAGGCCTACAGTGTTGAGTATTAGAGCCCTTCCTACTCTGCTGAAGGTTGCTGAAGGGTCTGGTGGCAGCAGAACGCTGAAACGCGGTTCTGTCGGCGTGGGCGGAGGCCAAGCCAGTGTGAGCTTGGTCTAGCCCAGCAGGGGTGGAGGGGACCCGCGAAAGCGGTCCGGAGGATGCGGGCTCGCCTGTAATCCCACCTGCGGGGAAAAATCAGGAGGCCAGGAACGGGCAGAGATCTACTCTGCGACCCTGCGCAAGCTGGCCCTGACCTCGAGGATGAGGCTAGGACCAGGAACGGGCGTGGACTAGCGGCTGAGCTCACGTTACCAGCCCCGTCCGGCCAGAGAAACCGTGGTTTGCCATTCTACGTGTGCGAGCAGGCTCCGAAAGCGGGGGCGGTGTAGAGTCCGAGACAGCGGAAGCTCAAGGCTGAACTCACGCAAAAAAAGCCCGGCCCAAAAAATCTTGGTTTGCGACCCTGCACAGAAGGGCCCTGGCCTTGAGGGCAGGGCTAAAGCTCCGAACGAGCAAAGGCTCACAGCTGAGAGCACGTCAAAAGCCCTGCCCAACCCTCGAAACTGTGGCGAGCAGGCTCTGACTGCGGGTTCTGGGGGGAAGTCCGGAAACAGGCTAGGTCCGAGGCTGAGAAAAGGTGCTCACCACTACCCTTGGTGCTGAGGCTTGTGGATTGAGTGACAGCCCCTCCCGCGGAGGAGAGGCAGAAATCACAGCAAAAGCTACAGTGGGCCGGCGCTGACAACGCCTATACCCAAAGGCCCGAGGCAGCGGAAGAGGGGGTGGCGGGCCTGCAGACAAACCACACCTAGAGAGCACAAAGCCAACACCTATGGGACTCCAGTGGCCACAACTTGCTTATACACAGATAAAATGGGCAGGCAGAGAAATGAAAACCAAATGAATCAAGAGAAATCCCCAGAGAAGGACCTGAATCAACCAGATATAAACAAATTACCAGAAGGAGAATTTAGAATAATGATAGTTAGGATGTTCAAAGAAATGAGAGCAACAATGGATAGTCACTATGAGCACCTAAATAAAGAGATAACAAGTATAAACAACAAAATTGAAATAATAAAAAAGAATCAGACAGAAATGAAAAATACAGTGTCAGAACTGAAGACCACAATGGAAGGAATTAAAAGCAGGATGAATCACGCTGAGGATCGAATAAGCGAGTTAGAGGACACAATAAAGAAAGGCACAGAAGCAGAGAAGAAAAAGAAAAAGAAACTCAAAAAATGTGAGGAAACTCTAAGGGAGGTCTGTGACAACCTGAAGAGAAACAACATTTGCATCATAGGGGTGCCTGAAGAAGAAGATAGAGGACAGGAAATGGAAACTGTGTTCAATCAAATCATAGCAGAAAACTTTCCTAAATTAAGGCTGGGAAACACTCCACACGTTCAAGAAGCACACAGAACTCCATTAAAGAGAAAACCAAAAGATCTACAACAAGACACATCATAGTTAAAATATCAAAGCTAATAGATAAAGAAATTATTTTAAAAGCTGCTAGGGAAAAAAAGGCTATCACCTACAAAGGAGACCCTATAAGGATGACATAGGACTTCTCAACAGAAACACTTGAGGCCAGAAGGGAATGGCAAGATATAATCAAAGTAATGCAGAACAAGAACCTACAACCAAGACTACTCTATCCAGCAAGGCTAACGTTTAAAATTGAAGGAGAAATAAAGAGCTTCCCAGAAAAAGAAAGTCTGAAGGAATTCATTAAAACCAACCAATTCTGCAAGAGATACTAAGGGGCCCGTTGTGAACAGTTTAAAGGGAGAAAAGAATAGAGCAATAGAAGAATACAGCTTTAAAGAATAAAATGGCAATAAACAACTACATATCAATAATAACCTTAAATGTAAATGGATTATATGATCCAATCAAAACACATAGGGTAGCTACATGGATAAAGAAACAGGACCAATACATATGCTGTCTACAAGAGACACACCTTAAAATAAAAGATGCACATAAACTGAAGGTAAAAGGATGGAAAAAAATATTTCATGCAAATGGAAATGAAAAAAAAGCCGGGGTAGCAGTAACTTATATCTGACAAAATGCACTTTAAAACAAAGACTGTAGTAAGATATAAAGAAGGACACTACATAATGATATAGGGAACAATTCAACAGGAAGATATAACTATTATAAATATCTACGCACCAAATATAGGAGCCCCGACATACATAAAGGAGACTTTGATGGATATAAAGGGCGAGATTAACAGCAATACTATCATAGTAGGGGATTTCAATACCCCTCTAACAACACTGGATAGATCCTCAAGACAGAAAATTAATAAAGAAACAGCAGACTTGAAGGATACACTAGGTCAACTTGATTTAATAGATATCTTCAGAAGTTTTCACAATAAAGCAGTAGAATATACATTCTTCTCAAGCGCTCATGGTATCTTTTCTGGATAGACCTCATGTTAGGACACAAAAATGGTCTCAATAAATTTAAGAAGATTAAAATCATATCAAGCATTTTCTCTGATCACAATGCCATGAAACTAGAAATTAACCACAAAAGAAAAACTGAAAAATACTCAAACACTTGGAAACTAAATACCATGATATTAAATAATGAATGGATTAACAATGAGATCAAAGAAGAAATAAAAAAGTTTCTAGAAACAAATGATAATGAGCATACATCAACTCAAAATTTATGGGACACAGCAAAAGCAGTACTGAGAGGGAAGTTCATTACACTACAGGCATACCATAGGAAGCTAAAAATAGCTCAAATAAACAACCTGACCCTGCATCTAAAAAAACTAGAAAAACAACAGTAAATAAAACGCAGGACCAGTAGAAGGAAGGAAATAATAAAGATCAGAGCAGAAATAAATGATGTATAGGTTAAGGAAACAATACAGAGGATCAATGAAACCAGAAGCTGGTTTTTTGAAAAGTTAAACAAGATTGATGAACCTTTAACTAGACTCACCAAGAGAAAAAGAGAGAGGACTCAAATAAATAAATTTAGAAAGGACATTGGAGAAATAACAACTGACAACACAGAAATACAAAGCATTGTAAGAAAATACTATGAAGAACTATATGCCAGAAAATTAGACAATCTTGGTGAAATGGACAAATTTCTTGAATCATATAACCTTCCAAAAATCAGTCTGGAAGACTCAGAACACCTAAATAGACCAATTACAACAAATGAGATTAAAACAGTTATCAAAAAACTCCCCAAAGACAAAAGTCCTAGGCCTGATGGCTTCATAAGTGAATTCTATCAAAAATTCAAAGAAGAACTAACTTCTATCCTCCTCAAGCTATTTCAAAAAATTCAAGAGGAAGGAAGACTTCCAAACTCCTTTTATGAGGCAAGCATAATTCTGATCCTAAAACCGGGAAAAGACAACACAAAGAAAGGAAATTATAGGCCTATATCCCTGATGAATTTAGACGCTAAAATTCTCAAAATATTAGCCATCCGGATCCAGCAATATATGAAAAAAATCATACACCCTGATTAAGTGGGATTTATTCTGGAGAGGCAAGGCTGGTTCAATATTCGCAAATCAATCAGTGTGATTCATCACATAAACAAAGGGAAGGACAAAAATCACATGATAATTTCAATAGATGCAGAAAAGGCATTTGATAAAATCCAGCACCCATTCATGCTCAAAACTCTCAGTAAAGTGGGAATACAAGGAACATTCCTTAACATGATAAAGGGCATATACGACAAACCCACAGCAAACATCATACTAAGTGGACAAAAATTAAAAGCAATCCCCTTAAGATCAGGAACCAGGCAGGGTTGCCCCCGTTCACCACTCTTATTCAACATAGTTCTGGAAGTTCTATCTACAGCAATCAGACAAGAAGAAGAAATAAAAGGCATCCAAATTGGAAAAGAAGAAGTAAAACTGTCACTATTTGCAGATGAGATGATATTGTATATTGAAAACCCTAAAGTCTCAGTCAAAAAACTACTGGACCTTATAAATGAATTCAGCAAGGTGGCAGGATATAAAATTAACACTCAGAAATCAGAGGCATTTCTATATATCAACAATGAACTGTCAGCAAAAGAATTTAAGGAAACAATCCCTTTCACTATTGCAGCCAAAAAAATAAAGTACCTAGGAGTAAATTTAAGCAAGGAGGTTAAGAACTTGTACTCAGAAAATTATAGAACATTGATAAAAGGAATCAAAGAAAATACAAACAAGTGGAAGCATATACTGTGCTCATGGTTAGGAAAAATAAACATCATTAAAATGTCTATATTACCCAAAGCAATTTATAAATTCAATGCAATACCAATTAAAATGCCAATGACATACTTCAAAGATATAGAACACATATTCCAAAAATTTATATGGAACCAAAAAAGAATACGAATAGCCTCAGCAATCTTAAAAAGAAAAAATAAAGCAGGAGGTATCACTCTTACAGATATCAAGGTTTACTATAAGGCCATTGTACTCAAGACAGCCTGGTACTGGCATAAGAACAGGCACATAGATCAATGGAACAGAACAGAGGACCCAGAAATAAACCCACAGCTTTATGGACAACTGATGTTTAACAAAGGAGGAAAGAACATACAATGGAGTAAAGACAGCCTCTTTAACAAATGGTGTTGGGAAAATTGGACATCTACCTGCAAAAAATGAAACTAGACCATCAACTTACACCATTCACAAAAACAAACTCAAAATGGATAAAAAACTTAAACATAAGCCGTGAAACCATAAGCATCTTAGAAGAAAACATAGGCAGCAAGCTCTCCGACATCTGTAGCAGCAATATATTTACCGATTTATTTCCATGGGCAAATGAAATAAAAGGCAAGATAAACAAATGGGACTATATCAAACTAAAAATTTTTGTACAGCTAAAGACATTAAGAACAGAATAAAAAGACAAACCACACAATGGGAGAACATATTCGACAGCACATCTGATAAGGGGTTAATAACTAAAATTTATAAAGAACTTATAAAACTCAACACCAGGAAGACAAACAATCCAATCAAAAAATGGGCAAAAGAAATGAATAGAAATTTCTCCAAAGAGGACATACAGATGGCCAAAAGGCATATGAAAAAATGCTCAACATCACTAATCATTAGAGAAATGCAAATTAAAACCACAATGAAATATCACCTTACACCAGTCAGAATGGCACTCATCTGCAAAACAACACAGAGTAAGTGCTGTCGAGGATGCGGAGAAAAGGGAACCCTTCTGCACTGCTGGTGGGAATGCAGACTGGTGCAGCCACTGTGCAAAACAGTTTGGAGATTCCTCAAAAAATTAAAAATCGAACTGCATTTTGACCCATCTATCCCACTTATAGGAATATACCCTAAGAACACCATAGCACTGTTCGAAAAGAAGAAATGCACCCCCATGTTTGTGGCAGCATTTTTCACAATAGCGAAGATCTGGAAACAGCCCAAGTGTCCGTTAGAAGACGAGTGGATTAAAAAGCTTTGGTACATGTATACTATGGAATACTACTCAGCCATAAGAAATGATGACATCGGATCATTTATTATAAAATGGATGGTACTTGATAACATTATACGGAGTGAAATAAGTAAATCAGAAAAAAAGAAATACTGAGAACAGCATGATTTCATACATAGGGTGGACATAAAAGTGAGACTATGAGACATGGACAAGATAGTGGTTTTTATGGGGTGGGGCTAGGGAGGGAAGGTTGGGATAGGGAGGAGGGGAGGGACACAGGGAAAACCAGATAGAAGGTGACAGAGGACAATTTGACTTTTGGTGACGGGTATGCAACACAATTGAATGATAAGATAACCTGGAGATGTTTTCATTGTACATATGTACCCTGATTTATTGGTGTCACCTCATTAAAATTAATTTTAAAAAATGTGCACCATGATTTTACGGACACACTGTATTTGGGCTAGCTTAGCCTTGTTTCCCAGGTATTTCTAGGTCAGGTGCTCAGAATACTACCTTTTAAGGCATGGGTTAGCTAACACAGCAAGTGGACATCACCTTGCAGATATAATCGTTGATGTAATGTTGGTACCCTGCCACTATTGTCTGTAAGCCCTGTATATACCCATGCCTGCACTGCCAGCCTAGGAGCAGTAGAATGAAGCAAGAATAAAGACTTGAAGCATGCATCAATTGCCCTTGGCTCCTCAGGCTTTTCTCACCTTGGGGATCTCACTGCCAAAATCATCCCTTACAGAGCAGGTGTGCTCCGACATTATCTCTGTGTGTGTGTACATGCATATTATATATTTATGTATTAATATATATAATTGCATATATAAAATGCTGAAATATATAAATATAGTATATAATTATAACTTTGTTACACAGAAATAAATGCTATACATAAACTTCAGAAAATGGGTATGATAGTAGAAGAGATAAACTCTTGGCTCTTATAAATTACTCTGGCAGATTGCTCTTATAAATTACTCTGGCAGGTTACTTTACTCCTCACTCTGAGAGAAAGATAGGGCTGGGGGTGGTGAAGGGGCACCCACTTCTATGTACAGGTGTATGTAGGTACAGAAAACCATAATATGCCACCCCAAACACACTTCTTGGCATAAAGATTATTTTGAGCTGATTATTTTGAAAAATAACAGACCCAAGGAAAGAACTGAACAGAGTATGTTACAGTTTTGTAATAGAAACCTACATCTGTAAGGAAAACACCATTTGTAAAGGTGTCTCCCTCTCTGCACACGGACGAGAAGGAAGACTAAATCACAGATTCAATGGAGAAGGCAGGTTAAATTAGTGCAACCAACCTCACCTTTGTTTAGTTCTTTTTCTGGTCACCTTTCGATAACTTGCCTTTCTCACACTGTTCTCTCTCTCTCTCTTTTACACAAACATCAGTGTTTTAAATTTTCTTTAAATCTTTAAAAAAGGCACAGTTAAATAGTTGACATTCAGTAGACTGTATATATAGTTTTATATATTGACTTTTTTCTTATTAAATTATAAGCATTTTTCTCAATGACTATTATTTTATACCATTTATTATTCTGTATTAGTTTCAAATGTACACCATAGTGGTTTGACTGTCTCTTTTTGTTTTAGCTAAAGATGGTATTGAAGCTCAAGTATCGGTCACCTCTTTGAGTTTAGTCATTCCTGAGTTTTTTCCATGCAAATAAAATATACATGCTAATATATTTCTGTTTAGTTCTTTTCTTGTTAGTCTGCATTTCGTCATAGGGCCCAAGCAAAACACCTAGAGGAATAGAAGGACAGAATTTTCTTTCTCCCCTACACATATATATGAATGTTTGTGCGCAACTATATGCATGCTCAAAGGCCATTTCCAACCATATCGCTTAGTGTCAGATGTTAGAACGCTCCGTTTCCTCAACCATAAAATAGGGAGTTACTACAGAGGGCTTTTGGAGTCTCAAATAAAATAATATTTTTGAAAAGACTTGGTAAACAAACAAACAAACAAACAAAAGACTTGGTAAACCATGAAATAAAACTCAGCATGATATAGTGGAATGTGTATGGGCTTTGGCATCAAATTAGACTACTTCACGGATTTATAAGCTTAGTGAGTTATTTAAATCTCTGAATTAGCTTCTTCATCTGTAAAGAAGGGGTAACAATGCTACCTCTAAAATGGTTACCAGGACTAATGGAAATCATGTAGAAAATGTTTTAGGAAAAAGGAGGCACCATAAAAAGTACATAAGCCTATTAGGAATTAAAGTTTTGGAACATTGGGTAGTATAAAACTCAATCTCTTTTCTTGCTCTAGATTACTAAGTACCCGTGATCTGATTTTAATAAGATCAGGGTCTGATTCTATTCTTTGAAAGTAATTAAAGGTAGCAAAATTTTTTTTTTAATTTGCTTCCCAGATTGCAGATCTAATGCCCTCATTAATGATTTAAAGAGCTACTTAGAATATATTAGAGCAAATTTAAATAATTTACAGTCTGCTTGGATTGCTCTCTTAACCCAGAATGGAAAGCAGCCCATATTCTCTTCCTGAAAGATTTGAGGCTGAAGGTATTTGATTTGAATAAATTAAGAAAGAGAAGAAGAAGAAAGCAGTTTCCATTGATATGCAATGGAATAATTTATTGAGTAATGTTTATTATTAATTTCCACTTTCAGCTGGATTACATATATAAACATATGCATGCCTTGAAGTGTATCAGTATGGCAGGACAGAATACGGCACTGGTTTCCAGTTAAATCTGCTATACAACCTTCCTGTGAATGGTGGCCTTAACTACCAAGTTAACTACACAAAGCAAGTACACTCACATTGAATTATCACATTGTAAACATGTTTCACCATTAATTGGCCCATCCTCCTGTATTCCATCACACTTAAGAAAAGAAAAATTTTAAAACAGATTAGCAATATATGTAAGAAATATATTTTTTCCAGTGAAATCCACTATAAAATGCAATAGTAAAAAAGGTAATATCTGCCCTGTGTCTAATAAATATTTTATTTTTCAGGTTTAAATTACTTTATTATTATTATTATTATTTTTTTATTTTAATTTATTGTGTTAACATTCATTTAAGTGTCCCACTCAATATAACATCCTCACTCTCCACCCCATGTCCCCATTAAACTCCTTTTGCCCCCCTCCTGCTAACACCCTCCCATGCTTCCCTCTGGGATTCCTGCCCTGTTAGCTATATTTGTGCATTATATACAGTGTGTCCATAAAGTCATGGTGCACCTTTGACTGGTGACCAGTGACCGGTCAAAAGTGCACCATGACTTTACAGACACACTGTATATATAATTTCCCTAATTCCTTCACTTTCTCTGATCCCATCCCCTTATCCTTCCCACTGACAGCTGTCCCTCTGCTCCCTGTGACCTCTCCTCAGCCTCTATTCCGTTCCTCAGTTCATTTTGTTCATTAGACTCCACATATATGTGAGATAATATGATATTTTTCTTTCTCTGTCTGCCTTATTTCACTTAGCATAATATTCTCCAAGTCTATCCATGCTGTCACAAGAGGTAAGATTTCCTTCTTTTTATGGCTGTGTAGTATTCCATTGTGTATATGTACCACTGCTTTTTAATCTACTCGTCTACTGAAGGACACTTGGGCTGTTTCCAGATCTTGTCTATTGTAAACAATCCTGCAATAAACATGGGGGGTATATTTCTTCTTTTAAATCAGTGATTTGGTATTCATAGGATATATTTCTAAAACTGGGATAGCTGGATCATAAGGCAGTTCCATTACTAGTTTTTTGAGGAAATACTGTTTTCCATAGTGGCTGCACCAGTCTGCATTCCCACCAGCAATGTAGGAGGGTTCCCTTTTCTCCACATCTTCGTCAGCACTTACTGTGTGTTGATTTATTAATGAGTGCCATTTGACAGGTGTGAGGTGGTATCGCATTGTGGTTTTAATTTGCATTTCTCTGATGATAAGTGATATTGAACATTTTTTCATATGCCTATTGGCCATCTGAATGTCCTCTTTGGAGAAGAATGTCTTTTCAGTTCCTTTGCCCATTTTTTAATTGAATTGTTTAGCATCCTGGTGTTGAATTTTAGAAATTCTTTACAAATTTTGGTTATTAACCTCTTATCAGACATATTGGTGAATACATTCTACCATTGTGTGGGTTGTCCTTTTAATGGTGCAAAAGCTTTTTAGTTTGAAAAACTCCCATTTGTTTATTTTGTCCTTTATTTCACTTGCCCATGGAGATAAATTGGCAAAAAAAATTTATGAGAGTTTACTACCTATGTTTTCTTCCAAGATGTTCATGGTTTTGTGACTTACAATTAAGTTTTTTATTCATTTTAAGAGTTTATTTTTGTGAATGGTGTCAGTTAGTGGTCTGGTTTCATTTTTTGCATGTACCAGTCCAGTTTTCCCAGCACCATTTATTAAACAGACTGTCTTTACTCCACTATATGCTCTTTCCTCCTTTGTCAAATATCAATTGACCATAAAAGTGTGATTTTATTTCCGGATTCTCTGTTTTGTTCCACTGATCTGTATGCTGGTTCTTATGCCAGTACCAAGCTGTTTTGATTACTATGGCCTTATAGTATAACTTGATATCAGGAAATATATGATACCTCCCACTTTATTCTTCATTTTTAAGATTGCTGAGCCTATTCGTGTTCTATTTTGTTTCCATCTAAATTTTTGAAATATTTGTTCTACATTTTTGAAGAACAAAATCGGCATTTTAATAAGAATTTCATTTAATCTATAGATTGTTTTGGGTAGTACAGACATTTTAATGATGCTTATTCTTTCTATCCATGAACAGGATATATGCATTCTATTGTTTGTATCTTCTTTGATTTCTTTTTTCAATGCCTTATAATTTTCCTAGTACAAGTCTTTACCTCCTTGGTTAAATTTACTCCTAGGTACTTTGTTTTTTTGGTTGCAATAGTAAAGGGTGTTGCTTCCTTAATTTCTCTTTCTGACAGTTTATTGTTGGTGTATAAAAGTGCCACAGATTTCTGAATATTAATTTTATATCCTGCCACCTTGCTGAATTCATTTATCAGGTCTAGTTGTTTTTTGACTGAGACTTTAGGGTTTTCTATGTACAGTATTATGTCATCAGCAAATAACAATAGCTTTACTTCTTTTCCAATTTGGATGCCTTTTATTTCTTCTTCTTGTCTGATTGCTGTGGCTAAGACTTTCAGAACTATGATGAATAAGAGAGGTGAAAGGGGGCAACCCTGCTTTATTCCTCATCCTAAGGGGATTGCTTTTAATTTTTGCCCATTGAGTATAATGTTGGCTGTGGGCTTGTCATAGATTGCTTTTATTAGGTTGAGATATATTTTCTGTATTCTCACTTTGCAGAGAGTTTTGATCATATATAGGTGCTGGATTTTATCAAATGCTTTTTCTGCATCGATTGATGTAATCATGTGATTTTTATCCTTTCTTTTGTTTATGTGATAAATCATATTTACTGATTTGTAAATGTTGTACCAGCATTGCCTTCCAGAATGAATCCGACTTGATCATGATGTATGATCTTTTTGATATATTGCTGGATTCAGTTTGGTAATATTTTGCTGAGAATTTTAGCATCTATGTTCATCAGGGATATTGGACTATAGTTTTTGTGTGTGTAGTGTCTTTATCTGGGTTTGGAATGAGGATCATGTTTGCCTTATAAAAATATTTTGGAAGTCTTCCCTCCTCTTCAATTTTTTGTAAAAAGTATAAATAGAATAGGTGTTAGTTCTTCTTTGAAAATTTGGTTAAGTTTGTCTGTGAAGCCATCTGGCTCAAAATTTTTTTTTGCTGGGAGTTTTTTGCTGTTTCAATTTCATTTGTTGTAATTGGTCTTTTTAGATTTTATGATTCTTCCAGATTAAGTTTTGAAAGATTGTACGTTTTCAGGAATTTATCCATTATGCCCCAATTATTCAATTTTTTTGGCATATAAATCTTCATAGTATTTTCTTACAATTCTTTGTATTTCTGTGGTGTCAGCTGTTACTTCTCCACTTTTGTTTCTAATTTTATTTATTTGAGTCCTCTCTTTTTTTCTTGATGAGTCTAATTAAAGGTTTATCAATCTTGTTTACCTTTTCAAAGAACCAGCTCTTGGTTTCATTGATCTTTTGTATTGCTTTTCTAGGCACTATGTCATTTATTTCCGCTCTGATCTTTATTATTGCTATGCTTCTACTTCCTCCGGGCTCTATTTGTTGTTGTTTTTCTAGTTCTTTTAGGGCAGAGTTAGGTAGTGTGTTTGAGCTTTTTCTTGCTTATGAAGATATCCCTGTAATGCTATGGACTTCCCTCTCAGGACTGCTTTTGCTGTGTCCCATAAATTTTGAGTTGTTGTATGTCTATTTTCATTTGTTTCAAGGAAATTTTTTATTTCTTCCTTGATATCATTGTTAACGCATTTGTTGTTTAATAGCATGCTATTTAGTCTCCAAGTGTTTAAATGGTTTTCTGTTTTTCTATTTTTGTTGATTTCTAGTTTCATGCCATTTTGATCAGAGAAGATGCTTGATACAATTTCAATCTTCTTAAATTTATTGAGACTAGTTTTGTGTCCTAATATATGGTCTTTCCTAGAGAATGTACCTTGAGCACTTAAAAAGAATGTAAATTCTGCTGCTTTGGGATGAAACGTTCTGAACATATCAATTAAATCCAGTTGATTTAGTGTATCATTTAAGGCCACTTTTTTTTCTCAATTTTTTGTCTGGAGATCTGTTTAATGCTTTTAATGGGATATTAAAATCCTTTACTATCACTGTCAATCCCACCCCTTATGTCCATCAAAATCTGCTTTATGTATTTAGGTGCACCTATATTAGGCACATAAATATTTATAATGGTTATATCCTCCTGTTGGATTGCTCCCTTAATCATTATGTAGTGACCTTCTTTATTCCTTTGTTTTAAAGTCTATTTTGTCAGATATAAGGATTACTACCCCAGCTTCTTTTTAATTTTTATTTGCATATAATACTTTTTTCTATTCCTTCACTTTCAGTCTATGTGTATCTTTTATTCTGAGGTGGGTCTCTTGTAGAAAGTATATGTACAGATCCTGTTTTCTTACCCATGCAGCTACCCTATGTATTTTGATTGGAATATTTAATGCATTTATATTTAAGGTTATTATTGATATGTACTTATCTATTGACATTTTATTCTTTAAATCTACAAGCTTCTTTTTTCTATTTCTTTTTTTCTTTTGCAGTTTTTACTGTAGGCCCCATTTCTTGTAGTACTGGTTTGGTTGTAATGAATTTTCTGAATTTTTTTTCTTGTTGTCTTGGAAGTTTTTTATTTCTCCTTTCTACTTTAATGACAGCCTTGCTGGATGAAATAGTCTTGGTTCTAAGTTCTTGTTTTGCATCACTTTAAATATTTCTTGCCAATCCCTTCCAGCCTCAAGTGATTCTGTTGGGAAGTCAGATATCATCCTATGGGAGCTTATCTATGGGTATTAAACTGCCTTTGTCTTATAGCTTTTAGTATTCTTTATTTTTCCCTTAACTGTGGCATTTTAATTATGATGCGTCTTGGTGTAGGCCTCCTTGGGTTCCTCTTTACTGGGACTCTCTGTGCTTCTTGAACTTGTGCGAGTTTTTCTTTCATCATTTTAGGAAAATTTTCAGCTATGATTTCTTCAAACAGGTTCTCTATCCCTTGTTCATTCTTTTCTTCTTCAGAAACCCCTATGATGTAGATGTTGTTCCTCTTTGTGTTGTCACAGAGGTCTCTTAGAGTTGCCTCGGTTCTTTTGTGCTTCTTTTCCTTTTAGTGCTCTAATTCTGTGCTTAGGTTTATCTTGTCTTCTAAATCACTGATTCTATCATCCGCTTCATCCAATGCGCTGTTGATTCCTTCTAGTGTAGTCTTCATTTATGATATTGTATTTGTCATTTCTGAATATCTCTTTTTATAATTTTAACGTCATTTTTGATGCTTGCTATCTCTTTCTTTAAGTTCTAATTGTAACCATCCATTGTTGCTCTAAGATCCTTGAGCATTCTAAAAATCATTATTTTAAACTCTGCTTCTGGTAGTTTGTTTGCTTCCATTTCATTTTGTTCTTTTTCTGGGGATTTCTCTTGTTGATTCATTTAGGTCACATTTCTTTGTCTAAGCATTTTGTCTGTGTTTTGGGTAGTGCTATCTGACTGAAATTTGTTGTTGTGTCTTTATGAGGAAGATGGGCTCAGTAGTATTGACCTCCAGGCCACCTGTTTTCCTTTCTCTAGAAATACTTCTTGAGGGAACTATTTTCCCTCCTATTGCATGTGAGTATTTAATGCAGTTGTTCCTTTCATGGGTACAGTTATTTTTTCAGGCTGGCTGGCTCTAAGGGTCAAACTTGATCATGTGTATTATGTACTGTGCAATGTCTGTCCTGTTGGGTGTATTTATTCTCCATTGTATCTGGTACCTGCTAGACTCCTCCTTTGTGTGTGCTGCTTAGTACTGTCTGCCACCCATTAATGGTTGTGTTGCTTCTAGATCTACTTGGGTTGGCATAAGCCATTTTTTGTAACCTGTTATGGACTACCTGTCTGCAACTATAGTTCTTATCATTGTTTGTGACAGAATTTTCTGTCCCTAGGAAGTGTGGGAAGTGCCAACCTATGTATAAGGATCAGCTTCCTCTTGCTTAGGGATGAAAGAAGCTTTGTAAAAGCTCCAGGCTCCATAAGATTTGCCTCCATTTTTCAGCTTCTCCACCTCCTCTGTAGCTGCCTGGTCTTCTGACAGAGTCTTCTGTAGAAAGACTATAGTGTGGGCCCAGACTGGCTTCATCCAACCAACCCCTCTATAGGTAGTAAGCTAGTTGGATTAGGGCTGCTGAGGTTGGGAATGCAACATTAGTGGGACTCCCTACTTCAGGTGTCTCTTGGTAAGGAGTTCAGTATGGGCAAAGTGGCTCCTACTCCAGAGTCTAATCCTTAAATCACTGCTGTATACTCAGATTATATTTCTCCCCATTAACGTGAGTAGTAGGTTCAGATCAAGTAGATTCAAAAGTCCCCTCTGCAGAAGTGCTTAGAGCTGCTGAGACCCTCGTTTCAGGGAGGAAGTCTGATAAAGTCCTCCCCTGGGTTTGACTATGTCCTTCAAGGAAGTGGCTAAGCCCCTAGACCAGACCCAACAATAGGTTCAAATGGGACCCACAATTTACATGTCCATGCTCCAAGCCTCTCTCCCTTCCCCATGTGAAATCTAGCCCAGCAAGGCAGGATATCCTGAACCCAAGGTGGCTGACTATGAAGCTTCACCCTATCCAATGAACATGAGTCACTGTGCCAGTGTTAATCACAAAGAGTGGAACTTGCCTCAGCTGGGGCAGGTATGAGTTTCTCTTTTAAGATACCACTATAGCAAGGGTAGTTAGGTCATGAACCAATGCTGTGCACAGCTTCCCACTGAATATGCCAACCCTGGCCCTCCCTAAATATGCCAACCCAGTGCAGATCAGTGGGAGACATTACCCATGACTTGCTCTCAGCAATCTTCTTGGAGCTACAAGCAATCCAGAGTTTATAACTGCCTCTGCTGGGCCCAAGTGCACATGGAAATACTAAGCTGCACACCTAGGCTGGCTTTTATCCACACTGGGCCTGGGGGAAGGTCCACTTAAAAGGCTAAGGTTTTTTGAGTCCCGCCTCCTGCAGCCTCTGTCTGCTGGCTGTTTGTTTGGCTTTGCCACTGAAAAATAACCTCTGGGAGAATCTCAAGGCTACAGTAATTCAGGGATTCTGAAGGGTTCTGGGTGTGGCTTCACCCCTCAGACCCAAGTGTTAGTCTGTCCAGGCTGTTTTTATAGACCTCAGTAGGGTATGGCCCCAGGAGTCTGGTGGGTGTGGTCTTGTGTACTGTTGGTTGGATTGTAAATTAGTGAAGCCACTCTGGAAAAATACATAGATTTTTCAAAAAATTAAAAATAGAACTACCACTTGACCCATCAATTTCACTTCTGAATATTTATCTGAAGAAATCCAACACACTTATTCAAAAAGACATATGCACTGCTATGTTCATAGCAGCAGTATTAGTAATAGCCAAAATATAGAAGCTTCCTAGATATCTATTGATATATGAATGGATAAAAATGATAAGTTATACACACACACACACACACACACAGTGGTATATTACTCATCAATAAAAGGGAGTAAAACCTTGCCATTTGTGAGAACCTGGATGGACCTAGAGAGTATTATGTTAAATGAAATAAGTCAGAAAGAAGAAAAGAAATACTATATGATTTTATTTGTAGGTAGAATTTTTAAAAATAAGTGAATAAACAGAGACATATTTATGGATAGAGAGAACTAGCTGATGGTTGCTAAAGGGGAAGGTGGTAGAGGAAAGGTGGATAAAAATTAATTAATTAACTAATTAAAAAACAAAACACCTTACATTGATTCCTAAAGAGTAAAATTAGTTCTAGGTAAATAAAATAAGTACTTAGTTTTTTAAGATTTCAATTTACTTGTGGGTAGAGCTAAAAGTCTAAAGATTTTGCTGAAAACAGCAGTTAATTCACTTTTAAAAGATCAGATAATGGAATAAATTATTGTATATTCCCTTGTTAGGAAACTACAGAGCAATGGAAATAAGCCAGTACACCCAAGAACATAAATACATTTCAAAAACATTAGGCTGAGTGAAAGAAACCAAACTCAAAAGAGGACATACTCTAGACATGAGTTCATCTACATGAAGGTTCCAGAGTGGGCAAAACAAATTTATGGGGTTAAAAATCAGATTGGTGATTGTTTGGTGGGGTGTGTGTAATTATCTGGAAGGGGCACAGTGGTGTTAACAAGTTGGAAATACTCTATCTTGGTAGGTGTGTAGGTAACATGAGCATGTATATTTTTCAAATAGATAAAAAATATATTTTTAAATCACCCTGTTTCACTCCAGGTAAATTATACTTTAATTTTACAAATTAAGAAGGATTATAGCTCAGAATTTATGAAATATAGAACTAGCTTATAAAATATTAAGAGTTTGCATGATTATTTCCAATAGCACTGTGTTTATTGGCTTCTTAATAGAAATTGATCTGTTGAGATAATTTATGGCCAAAAGTTATAAATGCTATTCTTTAAAAAAATTTTAAGTACGTTGCTTTGCTTTTTAATTATAAATGTAACCAGTGATTATTGTATAAATGTAAAAACATAAAACAGCTAATGATCTCACAGTCACAGCCTTTAGGATGTTCTATCAACCGAGAAAATTATAGATGCAGATATTAACACAGTCACACCACTACTTTCTTGCTGAATGTGTGTGAGGAGGGAGTAGTGTTGTATATTTAAATGTGAGCATTCTCTTCACACATCAGCATTCTCCTCATCAAGGACACTGACGATCATCTTATTATTTGGAATCTGACCCACTGAACCTTAGCTGAATTTCACATTTGCCCAACAATTCAGAGTTGATAGGTTTTTGTGTCACCCATTCCTCTTCCACACGAGAAAAATAAGAAACCTTGAGCTATCATCTTAAGCATCTAAGGAATGAAAGTGAGAGTAGGAAATAGCCCCACTGCATCTGAATGACTTCTCACATATTTCCCATTAATCCACCTCATCAACTGTGTGATTCATTCCTGTTCTGCCTTGGCCAAGTGAATGTTGCATTGATTTTTTTAAAAATGTATTGATTTTGATTTCTGTGTCCTAATGATCATTTATATGAAGCATTTGGATGAGAAAGAAAATAATAATTGGAGAGTGCAGACACAAAATTTTATTTTCTCAGATTTTTGTAATGGTTGCAAAGTCTGCCACCCAGTTGCAACATGTGCTTTAAACCTATTAGGTTTCTAAATATATACTCTGATATAAGGAATACCATGTCTACAATGATAGTAAAGTAGGTGCAAATGAAAATTGTTGCTTCTATGAGAATATAAATAATGGAAATAAAAACTGATGATATTATATGATGTCACTCATGGTTAAAGGCTAATAAAAAAATCCTTTCTTTTAAAATTACATAACCAAAAAACCACTTATTTGGATTTATCTTCAAAATACTAGGAATTAGAAAGAGGAAAATAATATATTTGGTCTTTAGAACTTTGCAAATAAACAATTTAATTAATTCTTGAGTATATCTATACAAAATAAATATTTCAGGCATCACTCACTGAAATTCAGTAGAGAAAAAGTAAGATTAAAATATATTTCAGAGACAACCCAGTAGAGATTTCCACTGAAATATGAAAGAAGAGTTTGGGGATGGCAGAGTCATCCTAGTGTGCAGAACAGAGCACTGTTTGATTAATTTATTGTTCTTTTTCTGTGCAGTTCAGCTTCCATGAAATGCCTCTATAATGGAATTGATCTAATCAATGGAATTGTCTCTTGTGGAAGGACTAATCACTTAAATAAAAACACTCAGATTTCTTATTTGTAACAATGCCTGCCCTATGAGATTGTTGTTAGAAAACATTGAGTATAATTAATTCACAAAATTATTGTTGATGTTCTCTGTGTGCTTGGTACTGTTTTCAGTCCAGAGGTACAGTAGTAAGCGAGACAGATGAGATGTATTCTACATTCTAGAGATGGTGGATCAATAAAGGATGCTTTTGTCTGTGAGTGAAAAGAAAAATCCTCCCCAACAGTGTCTGCAGAGCAGTGCTGGTACTCATAGAGAGACCCATTAAGGGATGTTGAGATGGCTTAGGCTCAGGTGACAGCAGTGAAGATGAAAGATGTCAATACATAGAGGATATATTTTAGATTAGAGTCATTGGGACTCACTGATGGATTAAATGTTTGGGGGTGTTATATGGTAAGAATTAAAAAATGACCTCTAGGTATTTGTCTTAAAAATTAATAACAAAAAATTAGAAATGGAACTGCCCTTTGACCCAGCTATCCCACTTATATCCCAAGGACACCATATCACCGACTAAAAAAAAAATGCACCCCCATGTTTATGGCAGCATTATTCACTATAGTGAAGAGCTGGAAACAGCCCAAGTGTCCATCAGTGGACCAGTGGATTAAAAAGCTTTGGTACATATATACAATGGGATACTATGGCGCCATAAAAAAGAAGGAAATATTACCTTTTGCAACAATATGGAGGGGCCTAGAAACTATTATGTTGAGTGGAATAAGCCAGGCAGAGAAAGAAAAATATTATATGACCTCACTCATTTGAGGAATCCAAGGAACATTGAGAACTGAGGAAAGGCATTGAGACAAAGGAGGGATCAAAGGGACCGGAGGAAAAGAGGAGAGAGGGAAAGGGGATGATAGGATGAGATAAACCTGAAGGGAAGCGGGTAGCGTGCTGTAGGGACAGGGGTAAGGGAGATGTTGAGGGGAATATGGGGGAGAGGGGATGCTGTTGGGGTCACCCTAGAATCTATGTAAAAACAATTAAATAAATTTTAAAAAATTAATAACTATTATTATTATATTATAATATCATTACATTGTTATTGTTCAATCTTATTTTGACCCAAGGAGTTTGTGTTATTTTATAGCTTTATTATATTCTATAATTTCACAAGTATTTCAAAACTATAATGATATTCAAAATAATTTTTTAATGAAAATGGGGCTAGTATAAGGTTAGGAAGATAATAACATATCACTATATTTTAATTTAAAGTAGTCACTTTGTATCAAGTTCTGAAATAGGCATCTTGAAAAAAGCCATCTAATTTATTTTTACAATGCTCTGAATAACCCCATCGTGAAGATGAATAAACTGAGGCTCAGATATGGTAATTATACAGTCAGTAATATTAGGATTCTATCATAGATTTCCTTCATGCTAGTTCTTTTGCCTTCTTCCCACACAGCCCAATTTAGAAATTCTTAAGAGCTCTTAAGAACGACATTACTTCTTTCTCTGAATTCAGACAACCTCTCCTCAGAGACTACCTAGGAGTGAAGTTGTTACTTTTGGTACTGAAAAAAGAGAGAGTGAAGCCCTAAAAGTACGGGTCCATCTGGGTAGAAGTGCGGTGAGCAGAGGCAAGGTAAGGATATGGGCTCTGAGGGAAACCAGGCTCTGGATGGGCAGCAACAGAAAGGAGATTCTGGGAACTGGGGGAGGACAATGTTGTCCATCCGGGAACTAGAGCAGGGGCAATTGCTGCTTTTTATACCCCAAATCATCTCTGTTTCATTGAAACAGGAAACAGAACCTTGAGATCAAACATCTGACATAAAGATTTTGAAAATATTTCTGTGTGTCCTCTGTTAAAAAGTCTGGCAGAAGTTTACATTTAAAAGGACCTGAGATCTGCCCAGGACCTTGCATTCATGTTAGAGAGCACTTGTTGTTGTCTTTGTAAGGCAGGTCATTTCCTCGTAGGTCACTCACACACAAATCCTCTCTTGGCTCAGATTAAATTTACTATTAAGTTTAAGAAATATTAGAAGCCTGACCGGGCGATGGCACAATGGATAGAGTGTCAGCCTGGAATGCAGAGAAGCCAGGTTTGAAATCCCAAAGTCATGGGCTTGAGCCTGGGCTCATCTGGCTTGAGTGTGAGGTTATGGTTTCACGTGGGATCATAGACATGACCCCATGGTCACTGGCTTGAATATCTCTTAAAGAGTGAGGATAATGCTTGAGTCTGTAAAAGGTCATAAAAACCTTGGGCACAGTGAGTGGATGAATGCCTCTCCCAAGTGGGAGAGACAATGCCCATGGGGACAGTATTGCCTGCCTCCGGTGGACCCTGACCAGTCACCTGGCTCAGATTCTGATCCCAGCCACAGGGAGCACTGTATGATAGCTTCTTCTAAAAGCCTTCTAAAATTTTGCCCAATATCTAAGGAATAAAATATGCTTTTAAGAAAGGATACAATCAAAACATTTCATTTCCTGTTTTGCTTCTGTCTGTTACTCAGTAGTTCTCCATAGAGGTTTGAACAAACAATTTACTACAGGGTGGATATATTCATGCAAACAACATAATCCTCTACTGGACTAAAAACCTTTGTTCTTCCTGTTGCTAAAATGTTTCTGTTTGCTTTTATAGTTAATTTTAAAAGATTTTGATGCAAATATGTGGTTGGTAGAAATTTTGTATTCTTCAAAAGCTCTTTCAGCTCTGAGGCAGAGAATACTGTGCTCCAGAAACTGAGACCCCCATTGCTTCTGGAAGGTGCGGATTGGACACGGTGGGAGCCCAAGCTGGTGTGCTGCGCACGCGATCCTGCTGGGGATATGTGCATTCTGCCTTCAGTTGGAGTGCTTTGAATCCACTGTGTGCTTTATGGCCAGCCCTTCTGATGCTGCAATTCTAGATATTGTCAAGCTGTTTTATTCTCTCTCTTTCTCTTGAGTTAATCGAGGAGTACCCTGTTTTTTCTTCTTTGGTATTACTTGACATCTCAAATGTTGGCACATCTAGGGAGACTGAAGTAATAGATGAAAAGATGTTGGGTGCTGCCTTCAGGGCCTCCCGAGCAGGGAACCGGAAGGAGCTCTGGCCCAGCTACCCTCCAGGACTGCCCCTACCTGGTCCCCGGAGATGTGCTGATGTGGGGAGACCCTGCTGTACAACACCAGCCAACATGGGCTGAACAAGAGAGAACTACTCACTGGGGGACGATCAGCATCACACACATCACTCAATATAGAAGTGCAACCACTTTGTCTTCCTTTTCTATGCTAACAAGTTCATAGGCACATTTTTATAAAATAAGTACACTTTTCCCCCATTCTTTTTTTTAATTAATTAATTTATTTATTCATTTTAGAGAGGAGAGAAAGAGAGAGAGAAAGGGGGTAAGAGCAGGAAGCATCAACTCCCATATGTGCCTTGACCAGACAAGTGCAGGGTTTTGACCGGCGACCTCAGCATTCTAGGTCGACACTTTATCCACTGCGCCACCAAAGATAAGGCCCATCTTTTTTTTATTATTAATTTTAATGGGGTGACATTAATAAATCAGGGTACATAAGTTCAAAGAAAACATCTCCAGGTTATCTTATCATTCAATTATGTTGCATACCCATCAACCAAAGTCAAATTGTCCTCTGTCACCCTCTATCTGGTTTTCTTTGTGCCCTCCACCCTACCCCTACCGCGAAACCACCACACTCTTGTCCATGTCTCATAGTCTCATTTTGATGTCCCATCTATGTATGAAATCATGCAGTTCTCAGTTTTTTTCAGTTTTACGTATTTCACTCCATATAATGTTATCAAGGTCCATCCATTTTGTTGTAAATGATCTGCTGTCATCGTTTCTTATGGATGAGTAGTATTACAAGTATTCCATAGTATATATGTACCAAAGCTTTTTAATCCACTCGTCCTCTGACGGACACTTGGGCTGCTTCCAGATCTTCGCTATTGTGAACAATGCTGCCACGAACATGGGGGCGCATTTCTTCTTTTCGAACAGTGCTATGGTGTTCTTAGGGTATATTCCTATAAGTGGAATAGCTGGGTCAAAAGGCAGTTCGATTTTTAATTTTTTGAGGAATCTCCATACTGTTTTGCACAGTGGCTGCACCAGTCTGCATTCCCACCAGCAGTGCAGGAGGGTTCCCTTTTCTCCACATCCTCGTCAGCACTTATTCTGTGTTGTTTTACTAATGAGCTCCATTCTGACTGGTGTGAGGAGATATCTCATTGTGGTTTTTATCTGCATTTCTCAAATGATTAGTGATGTTAAGCATTTTTCATATGCCTATTGGCCATCTGTATGTCCTCTTTGGAGAAATATCTATTCATTTCTTTCGCCCATTTTTTTAGAAATTTTTTTAAACTTTTTTTAAATTTTATTTATTCATTTTAGAGAGGAGCCACAGAGAGAGAGAGAGAGAGAGAGGGAGGGGAGGAGCTGGAAGCATCAACTCCCATATGTGCCTTGACCAGACCAGTGCAGGGTTTTGAACTGGCGACCTCAGGGTTCCCAGGTCAATGCTTTATCCACTGTGCCACCACTGGTCAGGCTTTTTGATTGGATTGTTTGTCTTCCTGGTATTGAGTTTTGTAAGTTCTTTATAAATTTTGGTTATTAACCCCTTATCAGACGTGTTGTCGAATGTGTTCTCCCATTGCGTAGTTTGTCTTTTTATTCTGTTCTTATTGTCTTTAGCTGTGCAAAATAATTTTAGTTTAATATAGTCCCATTTGTTTATCCTGCCTTTTATTTCATTTGCCCATGGATATAAATTGGCTAATATTTTGCTGCTAAAGATGTCATAGCTTGCATTTAAGTCTTTTATCCATTTTGAGTTTGTGTTTGTGAATGGTGTAAGCTGATGACCTAGTTTTATTATTTTGCAGGTAGATGTCCAATTTTCCCAACACCATTTGTTAAAGAGTCTGTCTTTACTCCATTGTACTCTCTTTCCTCCTTTGTCAAACATTAATTGTCCATAAAGGTGTGGGTAGTTCTGGATTCTCTGTTCTGTTCCATTGATCTATGTGCCTGTTCTTATGCCAGTACAAGGCTGTCTTGAGTACAATGGCTTAGTAGTATAACTTGATATCCAGAAGAGTGATATCTCCTGCTTTATTTTTTCTTTTTAAGATTGCTGAGGCTATTTTTTTCTTTTGAGGTTCCAGATAAATTTTTGGAATATGTGTTCTATATCTTTGAAGTATATCATTAGTATTTTAATTGGCATTACATTGAATTTATAAATTGCTTTGGTTAATATAGACATTTTAATGATGTTTATTCTTCCTAACCATAAGCATGGTATATGCTTTCACTTGTTTGTATCTCCCTTGATTACTTTTATCAATGTTTTATAATTTTCCGAGTACAAGTCCTTAACCTCCTTGGTTAAATTTACTCCTAGATACTTTATTTTTTTGGTTGCAACAGTGAAGGGGATTGTTTCCTTAATTTCTTTTGCTGACAGTACATAGTTAGTATACAAAAATGCCTTTGATTTCTGATTATCAATTTTATATCTTGCCAGCTTGCTGAATTCATTTATCAGTTCCAGTAGTTTTTTGACTGAAACTTTAGGGTTTTCTATATACAATATCATATCATCTGCAAATAATGACAGTTGTACTTCTTTTCCAATTTGGATATCTTTTATTTCTTCTTCTTGTCTGATTGCTGTAGCTAGGACTTCCAGAACTATGTTGAATAAGAGTGGTGAAACAGGGCACTGCTGCCTGGTTTCTGAACTTAAGGTGATTGCTTTTCATTTTTGCCCATTTAGTATGATGTTTGCTGTGGGTTTGTCATAGATGGCCTTTATCATGTTAAGGAATGTTCCCTGTATTCCAACTTTACTGAGAGTTTTGATCATGAAGGGGTGCTGAATTTTATCAAATGCTTTTCTGCATCTACTGAAATTACCATGTAATTTTTGTCCTTCCATTTGTTTATGTGATGAGTCACATTGATTGATTTGTGAATATTGAACCAGCCTTGCCTCTCCAGAATAAATCCCACTTGATTATAGTGCATGATTTTTTTCATATATTGCTGGATCCAGTTGGCTAATATTTTGTTGAGAATGTTAGCATCTAAATTCATCAGGGATATTGGCCTATACTTTTCTTTCTTTGTCTTATCTTCGCCTGGTTTCAGGATCAAAATTATGCTCGCCTCATCAAAGGAGTTTGGAAGTCTTCCTTCCTCTTTAATTTTTTGAAATAGCTTGGGAATAGGTGTTAGTTCTTCTTTGAATTTTTAGTAGAATTCACTTGTGAAGTCATCAGGCCCAGGACTTTTGTTTGTTGGGAGTTTTTTGATAACTGTTTCAATGTCATCTGTTGTAATTGGTCTGTCTAGGTGTTCTGATTCTTCCGAATTGATTTTTGGAAGATTATATGATTCAAGAAATTTGTCCATTTCACATAGGTTGTCTAATATTTTTGGCATAGAGTTCTTCATAGTATTTTCTTACAATATTTTGTATTACTGTTGTGTCTGTTGTAATTTCTCCACTCTCATTTCTAATTTTATTTATTTGAGTCCTCTCTCTTTTTTTCTTGGTGAGTCTAGTTAAAAGTTCATCAATCTTTTTTACCTCTTCAAAGAACCAGCTCATGGTTTCATTGATTCTCTGTATTGTTTTCTTAGCCTCTATGTCATTTATTTCCGCTGTGGTCATTATTATTTTCTTCTTTCTACTAGTCCTGAGCTTTATTTGTTGTTGTTTTTCTAGTTCTTTTAGATGCAGGGTCAAGTTGCTTATTTGTGCTTTTTCTAGCTTCTCAAGATATGCCTATAGTGCTATGAACTTCCCTCTCAGTACTGTTTTTGCTGTGTCCCCAAAATTTTGAGTTGATGTATGCTCATTATCATTTGTTTCTAGAAACTTTTTTATTTCTTCTTTGATCTCATTTTTAATCCATTTATTATTTAATATCATGCTATTTATTTTCCATGTGTTTGAGTATTTTTCAGTTTTTCTTTTGTGGTTAATTTCTAGTTTCATGGCATTGTGATCAGAGAAAATGCTTGATATAATTTCAATCTTCTTAAATTTGTTGAGACCACTTTTGTGTCTTAACATGTGGTCTATCCTATGAGCACTTGAAAAGAATGTATATTCTACTGCTTTAAGGTGAAAGATATCCATTAAATTGGGTTGATCTAGTGTATCCTTTAAGTCAGCTCTTTCTTTGTTAAATTTCTTTCTTGAGGATCTATCCAGTGATGTTAGTGGGGTATTGAAATCCCCTACTATTTTAGTATTGCTGTTAATCTCACCCTTTATATCTGTCAAAGTCTGCGTTATGTATGTCCAGGCTCCTATGCTTGGTGCGTAGATATTTATAATGTTTATATCTTCCTGTGAATTGTTCCCTTTATCATTATGTAGTGTCCTTCTTTATCTTTTACTACAGCCTTTGTTTTAAAGTTCATTTTGTCAGATATAAGTATTGCTACCCTGGCTTTTTTGTCATTTCCATTTGCATGAAATATTTTTTTCCATCCTTTTACCTTCAGTCTATGTGCATCTTTTGTTTTAAGGTGTGTCTCTTGTAGACAGCATATGTATGGGTCCTGTTTCTTTATCCATGCAGCTAACCAATGTCTTTTGATTGGATCATTTATTCCATTTACATTTAAGGTTATTAATGATATGTAGTTGTTTATTGCCATTTTATTTTTTAAAGCTGTATTTTTCTTTTGCCATATTCTTTTCCCCCTTTGAACTGTTCACAACAGGCCCCTTAGCATCTCTTGCAGAATTGGTTTGGTTTTAATGAATTCCTTGAGGGTTTTTTTTTTTTTTTTTTTTTCTGGGAAGCTCTTTATTTCTCCTTCAATTTTATACTTTAGCCTTGCTGAATAAAGTAGTTTTGGTTGTAGGTTCTTGTTCTGCATTACTTTGAATATATCTGGCCATTCCCTTCTGGCCTCATGTGTTTCTTTGAAAAGTCGGATGTCATTCTTATGCGGCTCCTTTGTAGGTGATAGCCTTTTTTTCTCTAGCAGCTTTTAAAATTTTCTCTATATCACTTAGCTTTGGTATTTTAACTATGATGTTTCTTGGTATAGATTTCTTTTGGTTTCTCTTTAATGGAGTTCTCTCTGTGTCTTTAACATGTGAAACTTTTTCCAGTCTCAATTTAGGGAAGTTTTCAGCTATGATTTAATTGAACAAAGTTTCTATCCCTTGTTCTTTCTCTTCGTCTTCAGGAACCGCTATGATGTGGATGTAATTTTTCTTCATGTTGTCACAGAGCAGCCTTAGAGTTTCCCCATATTTTTTGAGTCTCTTTTCTTTTTTCTTCTCTGTTTCTGTGCCTTTGCTTATTTTGTCCTCTAACTTGCTAATTCAATCCTCAGCTTCATCCATCCTGCTTTTAATTCCTTCCATTGTGGTCTTCAGTTCTGATACTGTATTTGTCATTTCCGTCTGATTCTTTTTAATTATTTCAATTTCCTTTTTTATACTTGCTATCTCTTTATTTAGGTGTTCATAATGACTATCCATTGTTGCTCTAATCTCTTTGAACATCCTAACTATATTTTAATCTCTGTATCAGGTAGTTTGATTATATCTGGTTCATTCAGGTCCTTCTCTGGGGATTTGTCTTGATTCATTTGGGTTGCATCCCTCTGCCTGCCCATTTTGTCTGTGTGTAAGAATGGTTTGGCTACTGGAGTCCAATGGGTGTTTCCTCTGTGTTCCCTAGGTGTGGTCTGTCTGCAGGCCTTCCATCCCCTCTGCCTCTGCCTTAGGCAGTTGGGTGTGGGTGTTGCCATTGCCGGCCACTGTGGCTGCTGCTGTGGTCTCTGCCTTGCCTACATGGGAGGGGCTATGTTTCCATGCCAGGCTCTATAAGCCTCAGCCAGTCTTGGCCTTTGCCCCTCTCCCATGGGTGGGACCAAGCACCACAGTCGGGCTACAGGCCTGGGCACCAAGGG
Source organism: Rhynchonycteris naso (assembly GCA_037038555.1). NCBI lineage: Eukaryota > Metazoa > Chordata > Mammalia > Chiroptera > Emballonuridae > Rhynchonycteris > Rhynchonycteris naso. The sequence goes on along the minus strand of CM072998.1, from coordinate 109,684,811 downwards.
CAGTGGTGAGCACTTTTGCTCAGCTTCGGGTCCCTTTCAGCCTGTTCCTTCGGCCAGGAGGGGCTTCTGGTGTGCAATCAGCTGTAAGCCAGGCTTCTGCCCCGCCCCTGCCAACCTCAGGTCTTCTGCTGGGAGGGGCTGCTGCTAGGCGCTCAGCCGCGAGCTGGGCTTCCGCCTAACCCCCGCCAACCTTGGGTCCTCACCCCGGCTGCTGGTGTGTGCTCAACTGCGAGCCCCGGCTTCCGCCCCACCTCTACCGGCAAAGCTGGTTTGTGCAGGGCTTCAAGTCTCGGAGGCCAGGTGAGGCTGTGCGCACTCTCACCCCTGCCAAGTGGCAGATTTCTGCCTGTTCTGGGTTTCCGGTTTTCCCCCACAGGTTGGGTCGCAGGCGGGCCCGCAGCCACCGGACCACTTTCACGTGTTCGCTTAGCCCCCGCTGGTAGACCAAGCTCACCACAGCTGGCTTGGCCTCTGTCGCCACTGACGGAACCGTGCTTCCACATCCCACTGCCACCCGCCCTCCAGCAAGCCCTCAGCAGTGTGGGTGGGGGTGCTGCAGCTCAAACCCTAACACTCCACACTGCAGTCCTTAAAGCTCCTTTCTTCTAAGTGACTGTGCTCTAATTGCCGCAAGGGAGCCTGTTTGGCTGGTATCCTGCTTCCCCTTGCTGGTTCCAGGGAAAATATTGTTTCAGATTTGTAGAGTGACTTAGCTCAGGGTTTAGGGTGGCTGTTCCTCAAATCTTTTCTCCCTGTGCCTTCCAGACCGCACTCTCTTCCCACTGCTCTGGTCCTCTCCTCTCTCCCTGTCTCCCGGAGTCCCAGATGAGTGGTTGTGAGAGAGGTTTTTCTGCACTGTCCCTTTAAGAAGAATCCTGGGTCTGAGATAACTGTCTCTTTCTGACAAACTGTATCCTAACCTGTTTCCCAGCTAAATACTGTCCATACGCCTCTTCTAGGCTCTGGGGCTGTAGGCTGAGGCTTTGTTCCTGGGACCCAGGTCCCTACCCTTCCACTAGCCTCTCTTCCCGCCACATGAGTCTCTCCAGGCTGCCTTTCACTCTGGGGAGCTGGGCAGCCCTTTCCACGTTTTCGCTTTTCTTATCAGTCTCAATGTTGCCTCTTCAGTGTTCCCCGGTTGAAGAGTCTTCTCAGTCTAGTTCAATGTTGGTCTATCCAGATGATGGTTCTTAAAATCAAGTTATAATCCACTTTGGTCCTTGGAGTTGGAAGTTGGTGCATCCGTTTACTCTATCGCCATCTTGCCCCTCCTCAGCTGTATTTTTATACACTAATAATGAATGGCCTGCCTACTCCTCTCCCCAGCATTTGACAAGCTGATCATTAATAGCACAATGTTCACTTGCAACAGTTGTACTGAATTTATGCCAAATCCTTTTGGCGTGCCTGGATACAGCTTAAGGGGGCCCTGTTGGCATACTCCTCTTGGCTGTCTTTGGTCAGAGCTCAGAGCAGCGTGTAGACAGTCCACATCAACGTTGGAGTCTGGGCAACTCTCCCCCATTCTTGATAAACCATGATTCTTCCTGAACTATGATCATGATGTCAATGATACCCTCACTGAGTCTTCTGGAATAACTTAGACCACAAACAGTTGTTTTTTCCACTTTGTGAGAGGGGATGGAGACTGTGCTACATGTAGGAAGTGGCCCATTTTCTCCATAAGTAGTTGTAAAGAAATTGAAAATACTTGTATTAGTCTGGTCTTTGCCCCTGCCCTGACACAGAACTCCTAAAATCTCTATAATTTCCTGAGTGGTAGGAAGAGCTTTTCTCTAATGAGGTGACTCCTGGCTCCTGAATGGGGACTAGTCACCAGAAAGGCTAAGCCATGATCAGAAGTGTGGAAACTTCAGCACCACTGCCCATTCTCTGGACAAGGCAGAGGGTTGGAAATGGAGTTAATAACTAACCATCCCTAAAAAATGGAGTGTCCCTAAAATTCCCCAAAGTATAGAGTTCAGAGAGCTTTCAGGTGGTTGTTGGGGACTGAATAAATAAACAGGATATCTTTGCAATCTGGACAGAGGTGCTGTGCCCAAACCCCACCTCATTTGCCTAGTTAACAAAGAGCTACATCTGATTCTCATTTGTTTCACCCATGTTCTACAGAGAAGGCTGGAAGCTAGTTTCTTATTAGTGTAAAGTAGATTTGAATGGTATGGTGGGGGTTGTCTTTGAGTTGCCTTGGAAACTTAATTGCATTGCTGATAGACCACATTTTTTCCTATGAATAAAAGTGGATGTGCTTGGGGAAGCAGAAAGGTTAGGTTACGGCTAAGGAACGGTGGAGAGTGTTTGCTGTGGCATCCTCCCTAACCCATCTACACACACACACACACACACACACACACACACACATATATAAAATCTTTAAATCTGTTTATCATTTATTTCAATTCTATACCTTTTCCCATTTGAAAACTCAGTAATAGACTCGTTGTGGCTGGGATCCTACAGGTAGTAAATACACCTACCTACATGGAGAGTAATGCTCCCCATCTCCAGGGGAACAGAAACTCCTGCACAGGGGACCCTTCCCAACCTGGCCCAACATATCTCTTCATCTACCTGCTCCTCTGTATTCTTTATCATATTATTTTTTAGTAAACTGGTAAACGTTAACACACTGCTCACAAAAATTAGGGGATCAGGGAACGTGCAGATATAGTACTTTCAGCCTTTTGTATAGTGCATTTTTGCCAATGAAATAAAAGTTGGTTTTGCATCTCATTTGCAAAATCAAACAACTTTCTTTAATTTGTCATTTTTCTGATGTTCTTGTTTAATAAAAAAAAATCAAATGCTGCTTTTTTATCACTTCATATTCATTTTGAAATATCCCCTAATTTTTGTGAGCAGTATATTTCCCTGAGGTCTGTTCTAGCAAATTATCAAATCCAAGGACGGGTTCTTGGGAACTTCTGATTTATAGCCATGTTGGACAGAAGTTGTGGATAATCTGGGGACCTACAACATGCAATTGGCATCTGAAGAGGGAAGAAGTCTTGTGGGACTGTCCTTAACTGCTGAAGTCTACCTAACTGTAGAAAGTTATAGTGTCAGAATTGCTTGGTGTAGGAAATTCCACACATGAGAGTATTTGAGAGGTGTGGTCATAAAGTAGAGGAAAAACCAGAGTTTTCTTCTAGACAGTAGAGAACAACATCATTGCAGGTACATGGATGACCCTCCCGCTCCGCTGTTTTTTCTTAGTTTTTTGCCATTTCCTCCCTTACCTCTAAATGCTGGGTTCTCCATGGCATGGTCCTTTGCCTGTTGTATATCTGTGCTCACTGCATTGTTTACTTGACCCATTCTCAGGGTTTTAAAAAATCATATGATGCCACCCAGATTTGTATTTTTAGTATAAACCATTTCCCTGCCCCTCAGACATGTCCAACTTCTTACTTCGCATGTCTCCTTAAATGTGTCTAACACCCAGACCCTAAGACAAAGCTGAGTTCTGGGTATTTCCTATGTTTATGCAGAAGCGGAGCTCTTCTCTTCAATTCCACCAACACTACCTTGGTCAGGCCACCGTTATCTCTCGCAGAGATATAACCACACTGCTTCCTGGCTGATCTTGCTGTTTTTCTTTATCTGTGTTTCATTTGTTCAAAACAGAGCAGTGAGAGCACAAGCTTATTAAAATCTGTTAAACTGTGTCAGTCCTGTGCTCAAAATCCTCCAATAGTTTCTGATTTCATGTCAAGTAAAACCCAAAACCCTTTTCATGAGTTAGAGTCCTACACCATCTACTCCCTTTTCCCCCAATGGACTCCTGACCTGATCTCCTGCCATCCTCTCCCTCTCACTCTGTTTTAGACTATTGGCCTGGTCACCTCACTATTCTCACCTCAGGGCCTTTGCACTTGTTCTCTCTGCAGGCAATGGTCTTCCCTTATCTACCATGTTGGCTCTCCTCTATTTCTCTCTCTCTCTCTCTCTCTCTTTCTCATATTCCAACTCTTTACTCAAATGTCATCTTCTGATAAAATAGACAAAGATGAACCAAATGACAAGGGGCAAAGACTGATTATTCAAAGCTTGCTATAGAAAAGAAGTTAGGGCCAGGCCCAGCAGTTCGGAAGGAGATGGTGGCAGCGGGAGGCGCAAGAGGGAGCACGACAGCCGGTTTGTGCCTCCACTCGTCGCCATCCCAGCTATCGGTCAAGGGTCTGCTGGGCCAGCGGTGATCCTCCGCACCAAGCACTGGGCGAACAGCGACACCGGGGCCATGGCCATGGCCATGGCCATCACGACTGTTCCGTCTTCCTTGGCCCTCGGGGTCTCCAGCCCGGCGGTGGCACCCAGTTCGTACGGAGTATTCTGCAAGGGGCTCTCCCGCACCCTGCTCACCTTCTTGGAGCACGCCTGACAGCTACGCATGAATTTCCGGTACTTCTACATCGCAGGCTCCGTGATCCTCGACATCCGCTTGCATGTAGATATTTAGAGCCGTGATTAACCTAACGGTCTCAGGCCAGCACAACGGCAGACTCCCAGCAGGCCTGGTGGCGGTGTGGAGTGGAAGAGGACCTCTCAGCCTCGCGAAAGGATGTCGGCACCCTCCGCGGCTGCGCTCACCGCTCTGAGCCGAATTTTCAGACGGTCTTTGATATTCCTGCTGTGGCTAGCTAGACAGAGTATATTCAATATATTACAGCAACAGTGAAGAATTTAATTAAGGCCCACAGTAGTGAAGAAGCTGTGCGTCCTTAAAACAAAGTTAGAACGAACAACAAGCATTATGAAAAAGGAAGACTACTCTATTTTTCAGGAAAAACATGCGAAATACAAGTTCATGGTTTGAATTAAAATAAGTCCTAAATTTCGGGAATATTGGATTGTATTGTAAGCAAAATATCAAGTGAATAAGACCCTGAAGATCTTAAGTATATGATGAGGAAGGCATATATTTTTCTTTGTCCCACAAGAGAAACAATGACAATCATCAATTTTTAGTGGGTAATAAAAACTGTACTGGGAAAAGCATCCCTCTAATACTAAACAATGTAAAAGGCTGCAGGATTTTGAACAGAGCGTTGGAGTTTAAGGACTGTATTTCAGTGTCCCTGTAAGTAGCACAGTTCAAGACCTTGATGCCAAAGAAAAGGAAATCCAGTTATAATACAGAGCTTGACTATTTAATGAATAACAGTTAAATGATCAATTAAAAAAAAAGTAGTCACCATCACTTACATTTTTTTAAGAGACCCAAAGGCAGGAATAGAAGGGGAAGAATTTAGAGTGGAAAAGGGGAGGCTCCAAGTGTGTTCTGATTGGAAGCTGTTGGTATAAGGATGGCAGAGGTAGGCTAATCATGTAATTGGTTAGGGGTGCATATTTGGCTTTCTCTATTTTGTCCTATGTTGGAAACGGGTAAAAATCAGGGAAGCTGTTGGTTATTAATCAAGCCCATTTGAGGTCAGTTATTAAAGATGTATTGTTTGGCTTCCTGGAATGTTACTGGAGCCAATGATCTGATTTCTTACAAGTCTGACTTTGAAGTAGCAGGCTGTCTTCCTGGGCTGGGTCATGGGCTGGTTTTCTAGGCTGGTTGCTATAGGTTGTGGGTCAGAGTTCCATTTTTATCTACGGTCTGATCATTGCTTTTATTTTCAGGGAGGCCTTCTCTAATAAGCTCATCTAAAATGCTAACTCTTCCCATACTTCTCCTTTTTTATTTTTATTTTTATTACTATCTATATACCCAATATTTTGCTTATTTATCCTACTTGTTACATGTCTCTCCTACTGTGATGTAAACTACTTGAGAAAGGGACTCTCGGGTATCTTTTTTATTGTTATGCCTTAGAGCAGTGATGGGCAATCTTTTGAGCTTGGTGTGTCAAAATTCGCCAAAAAACCGAGCATAACTCGGGTGGTGTGTCACTTCGAGAAAAACGGCCTAACCAGAAGCCCCAGAACTAGACACTCTGTGCCGGAGTTGTGTTGTTTTGGCCTACAGACCTCCGGCACAGAGTGTCTATCTACACTATAGCAAATGTTTTATCTTCGGCTACTGCACCTAGCCATGCAGGAACCGAGGATGAAACGTCCTTCTCAGCATGCGGCCCCATACTTCTGTGGTATGCAGCCGCTTGTCATCGAAAATAACTATGTGTGTCAGTGCTAACACGCGTGTAATAGGTTCGCCATCATGGCCTTAGAGCCTACATTACTATCAATATGGCCTCTAGTAAAAGTCAATGACTATCGTTGAATAAAATAATGAAATATTTATTAAGAACCTATTATTGAGGAAGAATTACATTAGTTAGTAACTTTACCATGAAGAAAACTGGCAGTCAGCAGCTTAACCAAGTGATCACAGTTAAATCACCAGTTTTGGATCATATTCATATAATGTGCTCTCTGATGTGATGAGATGAGTACATCCTTCCTTGGATTTCTCCTCCAAGACCCATCACCCTGACCCAATCATGAGAAAAAAACGACAGACAAACCCAAATCATAGGACATTCTGCAAAATGTCTGGCTAGTATTCTTCAAAAGTATCAAAGTCATAAAAGATAAAGAAAAACAGAGAAATTATTACAATTTTGGAAGAGCCACTTAAATGCAATGTGGTGGCCTGTATTGGATACAGGAAAAGGAAATGAACAAAGATTTTTCTCTGGTAAAAACATAAAATCAAAAAAAAAATTACACTCTACTTAATAGTATTGCATCAATGTTAATTTCTTACTGTTGGTCCTTGTACCATGGTTACAGAAGATGTCAATATTAGGAGAAGTTGGATGAATGGTGTACAGAAACTATCTGTACTGGTTTTGCAAATGTCTTTAAATCTAAAATTATTTCAAAATAAAAAGTTGTTTAAAAATATTTCAAAAAGAAAAAAAAATGTTATATTAGGGATTAGTAGGAAGGGAGTACTCTATAGAATCATTCCAAATGCATTTTTAAGCACCTAAATTGTGCTAAGTATTATTGAAATGCTGGTGGTGATACAGAGTTGAGTAAAATTATACTCATACACTGAAGGGCCTGGCTTATGGTCTCAGAGAGAGATGTAGACTACATGTTAAAGCTGCTATGATTGACATCTGAGCAAGGAAAGGCAGAAAAATATAGTTCAGTTGTAAGGTAAAATTTGGGTACAAAGAGGATCTGTGTCAGGAAAGTCTTCTCAGAGAAGCTAGGTCATAAGAGATGAGTCTTTATCTCAAGGGGAGGTATACATGAGGAAAGATGTTTGGAAGGTACTAGAGGACAGTCCAGAAGCCCAGAATTAGGCAAAATGACTTCACCCAAGGAATGCATAAAAGTTAGTGCAGAGTATCTATAATATAGCAATGTCTTTCACCAAGCTATGCTGATTTCCCAAAAGTGCTCTATGTGTTGTTTGCTGCACAACTTTTAGATTGATTTTTCATTTTCTATTAATTTAAGGAAATAAACTAATACATTTGGGTGTCATTTTTAAAAACAGACATGTCTAAAGAAATTTCAGTTACCCTTAAACTTTGAAGTGTTCCATTTGTAATTTAAAGTTAGTTCATAATTTAAAACCGTGTTGTGTTTAGATGATATTTAACTCTATAGACTAAGATTCCTAAAAACAGTTTATAAACCTCTCCTATGTCAATTAAGAAAATATGGTATTTCTTCCTGAGTGGCATTTTGAATGTGTAGAGTGACCACTGATTTTACTACCTATAGCTACTGAGATCTCCAGAGATATTTAGAAATATAACAGGATAAAGACATTTTCACCAACTGAGTTTATAAGTTCTATGCATGGATTTTTGATTGTTATAGAATACCAGCTAGTGTATTGTTGATGAAACACAGAGTAGTCAATCCATATGTTTGCAAATACAGCAAAGGTTATGTAAAAAAAGATTCTGTCCAGCCATTCATTCATCCATCTAGCTGGCTATCTAGCCTACCAGCCAGCCAGCCAGTGATATTTATTGAGTACCTACTGAACCCCTAACACTGCTAGAAACTACAGTGTACCAGGGAAACTTAGTTTCTCCCTTCAACAAGAATATGGCCTCGAGGAGAATGTAGATAAGTGAAACAGGCAATTATATCCAGAGTGATAAGAACTCTGAGAGAGGTTGAGGCCAGTTGAGCTGTAGCCTCTGTTGAACAGGAGAGTGGAAGGCTGGTCACAGGTTCACAGGTCGTGCTACTATTTTCTGGACCTTGGTAGGGACAGTGGGGGTAAGGGAAACATTTGCACCAAGTGTCAGAGAAGCCCTTTCCTCCCTGTTGCCTCACAGATATGAAATACCCAAACAGTGTGTGCATATTAGTCCTCTAATGGCATCAGAACTTTTTGCTTTATTAGTCTTGAAGCCACTGAAGCACTAAGGAATAATTCTGGTGACAAAAATGGAAAATTAAAGGAACATCTCTTTCAATTGCCTGGTGAACTTCCTTGTTTTCTTCTCTTCCTGTCTCGCCCCTATAATATTTGAGTCATCTGGTCTCTGAGCACTGAAAAGGCCTGGGGGGGGGGGGGGGGTACAGTTCTTAACCTGTCTCCTTTGCATCACTTTATTCCTTTAGAAATTATTTCCTTTGTCAATATTCCAAGTGCTGGTCCTGACCAGTTGACTCAGCAGTGGAACATAGGCCTGGCCTGTGAATGTCCCAGGTTCAATTCTGGTCAGAGTACACAGGAGAAGTGTTCATTTTCTTCTCCATCCCTCCCCCTCTTCCTTCTCTCTCTCCCACTCTCTCTTCCCCTCCTGCAGCCATGGCTCAGTTGGAGCAAGTTGGCCCAGGGCACTGAGGATGGCTCCATGGCTCTCCTAGGTGCTAAAATAGCTGAGCAACATCCCCAGATGAGCAGAGCATCACCTGCAGGGGACTTGCCAGGTAGATCCCAGTCAGGGCACATACGAGAATCTGTGTCTGCCTCCCTGCTTATCACTTAAAAAATTATACACACACACACACACACCAAGTGCTGCAGTGATGTCTCTAAGTGATCAGGAAGCAGCAGAACTAGCCCTGCTTAACTAGCACCTTCCCATCTTCTCCAGCTCAACTATTCCAAATTGCACACCTTTCCATCCCTGGCCTTCAGTCCTGATGTTTTACCACAAATTGACAGCAGCTGGAAATGAGGTTCAAATCATTTGGCATTGGCCCACCAGTTCTAAAAGTCTTTTAAGGAATTAGTTGCAGTTCAATATCTATCAACTGCCACCCATCCTGAATAATTCTTCCTCCGCCATAGGAGCTCCAACAAATAGTGTTTTTCTCTTTGACTAGATGAGCTCTGAAATCCAATCTAGTGCAGCTCCTGATGCATTTGAAAATAGAAGACAGGATTCAGAGACAGAACACTCAGTGACTTCAAGTTCCCGATTATTATTATTATAACAATTATGTTTATAAACATCAATGACTTATTATACTTGTTTAGCACTGCCAGACCTAGCATGCTATTTTTGCAGTTTTTGAGGTATAATCAACATACAATAAACTGCACGTATTTGAAGTATACAGTTTGATATTTGATATGTACATATACACGTGAAACCATCACACAGTCAAAATAATGAACATATCCATCACCCCCAAATTCCCTATTCCTCTTTGTTTCCTACAAAATGTGATAAAATATAGATTTCCATGGAAGTGAAAAAGGGAACAGATGTAATTCTAACTACATTACCATCGGAATAAAAAGAAACATCCCTCCATGAGTAACTTAGTATCACTGTAACAAGGTGAAAGAGCTGAACAGGTCCACAGAGGAAGACTATGTGACCCAGCCTTAACTCAACATCTAATTTAGGTCATCAGTGAGCTATTCTGTTGTGTGTTGTCCTGATGAATATTTCCCATCCCAATGCTTCCCCCTCTGTGTATTCCCACAACATACCATTTCATTCTTACTCTTAGAATAAAATCACAAAATTGTATTGCACAAAACTATTTGTTTTCTTTCTCCACTATGATGTCAAGAACAATCTTTGTCACTATATCACTGATGTAATACCTAACACATAGCAAAACTCAACACTTCCTTGTTAAAGTGGAAAATTAATGAGTTTTGCTTTCCGTGAAAGCAAATGAGTAGATGGCTTAGTTTAACCCTTTCCCTCAAAGTACATGATTGACTAGTAGCATGATACAGTACATCATCTTTGAGTCTAAAAGTAGCATATTTCACCAATCAGGAGGACTCTAATCACATTCTATCAAACTATGTCATCACTGGGAAATTATTTTTAAGGTGATATCTTTGCTGAACTATATCCAGTTTTCTGATGAAAAAAGAATATTGGAGGAAGAACAGACAAAAGGTGAATTTCTTTTTTATATATAATTAATTGTACAGTAAAGAGATTCATTTATCTGGCCAAACATTCTAAGCATGGCCTACATGGGTTTTGGAATATTTGGTTTTTTCTTAGAATAGTGTTTTTCAACTTCTGGTCTGCCAGAAATTTTATGTGGGTCTGTAAAAGAGTTAATCACTTTGATGTCGTATGAAGATTATAGACCCAATGATCTTAGTCGAATTCACTTATTCTCAGGCTGATTTCTGCTTTAACAGTCCCAGAAATAATTCTCCTATTTTTACTGGTCCCCAAGTATAAGAATGTTTAAAACAACTGCTTTAGAAATCATTGTAAAAGACAAAATCATTGTTTCTGAGGGTTATGAAATCTCAGCGGTAGTTAGAAATTCATTTATCACTTTAATACAGGAAGATAAACAAGGTTGTTGAGCAAAGACATTTTATTATGCTTCAGCAGAGTCAAATTTTAACTTTGGCTTTGCTTGAGAAATCTGTACTAATGGAAACATTGATCTCATTTTCAAAATTGCACTCCAGCATTCTCCTAAAATCCAAATTCCTCTTTAGCGTTTGCTTTTGTTTCTAAGAATGGTGAACTATATCTTCCCTGTGGTTAGATTTAAATATCACAGCCTGTTGAGTACTTTTCCTGACCACCATACTGCTCACACTCCACAACAAATAGCTATAAACTGATCTTCTGAGCACCCCAAATACTCAGTGTAAAAACTAGAACAGACCTTATCAGAGTGTGTTGCAATTGTCTATATGTCTGAAGAACTTGACTGGAAGATCTATGAGTTTTATTATAGAATTTTCATAAATTTACATAGATAAGATTAACTCACAAGAATATGAATTACTGCCTTTAAGTCAAGAAATAAATTCAATAGCCTAAAAAGTTTAAAAATAGTTTCTACATATTCCTTTTTATTCACCAGGAGAATTCAGTAGAATTCAGTCTAACACTCATTTAGAATTTCTACTTACCATGACAATTGTATATTAGACAATTTTTTCTCATAAATGCATTTGTTCTTTTAACAAATTTTACTGAAGTCTTACTCTAACACACTTTTGAAAGTGACTAATATAAATAGACCTGGTTTCAAGAAATTTGAAATGTAGTGGAGAAAATATGCACAAAAAGCAACTGCAATGCAAACCATTTATTACAGGTAGAAATTTGTGCACAGGGCACTCCTGAAGCCTGCAGGACAAAAACAGAAAGCTCACTAATAGTGAACAAGCAAAGAGAATGACCAAGAAAATTATCTATGAGAAGGCCATGCTTGAGCTGAATCTATAGGCCGACTATGGGTTTTCCATTGGGATGTAAAGGGAAGCACCAGACAAAGACTGCAGCACAGAAGTCTTAGACAGCAGAGCGTACTTTGAAAACAGGCAAGATGCATGTCAGGGTGAGGGAGGAAGGGCTCGAAGGGCTGACTGAAAATGTTTAAAAAATAACAAACCACAGCTATAGCTCCTTTATCAGCTCCCTGAAATAATTTACAGCACCAGCAAGGAAAATGAGATATGTAAATAGTCAAGGACAGACAGTCCAAACCTCCCCTCACACCCCCACCCCTCCCAGAGATTCAAAAGTCATGTAGGTCTACAACAAAGAGGTCAAAGAAATCAGGCACATTTCATGTAAAAGCAAAAATTGCAAAGGTATATAAAACTCAGAAAAACCAACTTCAGGGAGCTCGTGTTTCGTTGCCTTTTCTGGGTCACGTTGCTCCGCTGGCTAAAATAAACCCCCTTCCTCCAGCACTTGTCAGAGCGTCTTTATCCTCTTTTGATTCCTGTAACAGATTTCTGGCGCGTTGGCCAGGAAGCGAGGAGAAATGATGCCCGCAATTACCAGACTTCAGGCACTTCCATTGAGAGCCCCCAAGCCACCCTGCAGACGCTGCCTGATTAGCACATGCCTGGGATTTTAACGTGTGGACTCCTCCATAGGGTGGAAGGGGGTCCTTTCCTCAGTTCCAGCAAAGATCAGACAACAGAGGAATGGGAAAACAGTGGTGCATCTGAGGCACAGTGAGGCATACCAGGCAAGGGCAGCTAGCTGAGTTCCTGCCCCAATGGGAAAAAGGGAGGCATGATCACCCTCCAGAGTAGTAATGGTCACCACCCCATGGGTTAGATGTGGTGACTGATCAGTCTCCACAGGTTAGGAGCAGTGACTCATCACCCTCCAGGGATTAAGAGTGGTGAGTCATCACCCTCCACAGGTGGTGAGAGAATGTGTGAAAGAGAGTGAGTGCTTAGTAAATGAGAGGGACAATGGGAGAGGGTTCCGACTCCTTCCCACAGGGCCTAAGCGAGTGTTGAGTCCCAAACCTCGGTTCCATAGGGTGCCTTGTACAGCTAAGAGGCAGACTTGCATGCTGACAATTTATATCAGCCTGACAAAAGCCAAGAGGGTCCAATAGCTCCATGAAGGGAGCAGCTGGCGACAGATGAAGCAGAGTGGCACCCCTCTAAATTTCCCCTACTTTCCCATTTTCTTCATATGGCATGGCCATGGGAGTATAAGGAGGTCACAGGAAAAAGCCACTGTCTTGACCACGATGATGATGACCAAGAATTTTAAGAAAGGTTCTCAAGGGATTACAAAGTCACCATGTCCCCAGGGAAATTGAGAGAAACTTGTATGAACTAAAATGGCCCACATTTAGGGTTGGCTGGCTGACAGAAGGAAGCTTGGACAGGTCCATTGTACAGAAAGTGTGGTAGGTAGTCACTGGGAATCCAGGCCACCCTGACCAGTTTCTTTATATAAACACTTGGCTTACTCTAGTTTTGTACCCTCCCCCTTGGCTTAGAGGCCAGGTATGCACTGTACTAACAGCAAAAGCAAGGAAATATTCCACCCAACCCAAGCAGCTGTCACCATGGCTACCAGAAATCATAGCCTCTAATAAACCAGAAGGAATAAGAACTTTGGCCCCATCTCCCTATATACTGGCAAGGCCCTTTCATACCTGGCCCCTCACCCAACCCAGAGACTGCCACAGACTCAAGCCCATCATCCCCAGGCCTACTGAGCTCCAGAATAAGCTCGCCCGAGCCGGAGACATCTTCCACTGCCCCATCAGAGCCAGGTTCAGGCTTTCCTCCCCTGGCTGGGAGGTTTCACTCAAGGACAGTGCCCAGTATGCAGATGCCTGTGAGAGAAATAAGAAACACAATAATACATGGAGAAGAGCACTTGGTAGAAAGGCAAGTGCTAGTGTACCAGCCTTTTAACACCACTACCTCCTCAATTTGAAACACCATACTCCCTCTTACAGAAAAGCCTCAGGCCTTGACAGATCTCATGCAACCTATATTTCAAACTCACAATCCTACTTGGGCAGATTGCCATCAGTTACTCTTTCCCCTGTTCAACACAGAGGATACGCGCCAGTTAATCCAGGTGGCAACTAAGTGGCTAGGGGAGAATGCCCCCGAGAAACATCAGAACCCCCAGGAGTATGCACAGGCCCACTTGCAAGGACAGGATCCTGAGTAGGACCCAAATGATGAGGAGAGCCTGTAGCAGCTGAGAAAATACAGAATAGCTCTCCTTTAAGGTCTACAAAACAGAAGCCTGAGAACCACTAACATTAACAAAGTGGCCAAGACTTTGCAAAGGAAAGATCACAGTCCAGGTAATTTTTTTTCTTTCTTTTTTTTTTTTTACAGGGACAGAGAGAGAGTCAGAGAGAGGGATAGATAGGTACAGACAGACACGAACGGAGAGAGGAGAGAAGCATCAATCATTAGTTTTTTTTGTTTTGTTTTGTTTTTTTATATTTTATTATTATTAATTTTAATGGGGTGACACCAATAAATCTGGGTACATATGTACAATGAAAACATCTCAATGTTATCTTATCATTCAATTGTGTTGCATATCCATCACCCAAAGTCAAATTGTCCTCTGTCACATTCTATCTGGTTCTCCCTGTGTCCCTCCCCTCCTCCCTATCCCACACTTCCCTCACTCCCCCCACACCGTAAAAACCACTATCTTGTCCATGTCTCATAGTCTCACTTTTATGTCCCACTTATGTATGAAATAATGCTGTTCTCAGTTTTTCTTTTTTTCTGATTTACTTATTTCACTCCATATAATGTTATCAAGGTCCATCGATTTTGTTATAAATGTTCCGATGTCATCATTTCTTATGGCTGAATAGTGTTCCATAGTATATATGTACCAAAGCTTTGTAATCCACTCGTCCTCTGACGGACACTTGGGCTGTTTCCAGATCTTCACCATGGTGAACAATGCTGCCACGAACATGGGGGCGCATTTCTTCTTTTCGAACAGTGCTATGGTGTTCTTAGGGTATATTCCTATTAGTAGGATAGCTGGGTCGAAAGGCAGTTTGATTTTTAATTTTTTGAGGAATCTCCAAACTGTTTTCCACAGTGGCTGCACCAGTCTGCATTCCCACCAGCAGTGCAGAAGGGTTCCCTTTTCTCCACATCCTTGCCAGCATTTATTCTGTGTTGTTTTGCTGATGAGTGCCATTCTGACTAGTGTGAGGTGATATCTCATTGTGGTTTTAATTTGGATTTTTCTAATGATTAGTGATGTTGAGCATTTTTTCATATGCCTATTGGCCATCTGTATGTCCTCTTTGGAGAAATTTCTATTCATTTCTTTTGCCCATTTTTTGATTGGGTTTTTTGTCTTCCTGGTGTTGAGTTTTATAAGTTCTTTATAAATTTTGGTATTTATCCCCTTATCAGATGTTTTGTCGAATATGTTCTCCAATTGTGTGGTTTGTCTTTTTATTCTGTTCTTATTGTCTTTAGCTGTGCAAAAACTTTTTAGTTTGATATAGTCCCATTTGTTTATCTTGCATTTTATTTCATTTGCCCATGGAAATAAATCGGCAAATATATTGCTGCTACAGATGTCGGAGAGCTTCCTGCCTATGTTTTCTTCTAAGATGCTTATAGTTTTACAGCTTGCATTTAAGTCTTTTATCCATTTTGAGTTTGTTTTTGTGAATGGTGTAAGTTGATGGTCTAGTTTCATTTTTTTTGCAGCTAGATGTCCAATTTTCCCAACACCATTTGTTAAAGAGGCTGTCTTTACTCCATTGTATGTTCTTTCCTCCTTTGTCAAATATCAGTTGTCCATAAAGCTGTGGGTTTATTTCTGGGTTCTCTGTTCTGTTCCATTGATCTATGTGCCTGTTCTTATGCCAGACTGTCTGAGTATAATGGCCTTATAGTAAACCTTGATATCTGGAAGAGTGATACCTCCTGCTTTATTTTTTCTTTTTAAGATTGCTGAGGCTATTCGTATTCTTTTTTGGTTCCATATAAATTTTTGGAATATGTGTTCTATATCTTTGAAGTATGTCATTGGTATTTTAATTGGTATTGCATTGAATTTATAAATTGCTTTGCGTAATATAGACATTTCAATGATGTTTATTCTTCCTAGCCATGAGCACAGTATATGCTTCAACTTGTTTGTATCTTCCTTGATTTCTTTTATCAATGTTGTATAATTTTCCGAGTACAAGTCCTTAACATCTTTGGTTAAATTTATTCCTAGGTACTTTATTTTTTTGGCTGCAATAGTGAAGGGGATTGTTTCCTTAATTTCTTTAGCTGACAGTTCATTGTTGGTATATAGAAATGCCTCTGATTTCTGCATATTAATTTTATATCTTGCCACCTTGCTGAATTCATTTATAAGGTCCAGTAGTTTTTTGACTGAGACTTTAGGGTTTTCAATATACAATATCATATCATCTGCAAATAGTGACAGTTTTACTTCTTCTTTTCCAATCTGGATGCCTTTTATTTTATCTTCTTGTCTGATTGCCGTAGCTAGGTCTTCCAGAACTATGTTGAATAAGAGTGGTGAACGGGGGCAACCCTGCCTGGTTCCTGATCTTAAGGGGATTGCTTTTAATTTTTGTCCACTTAGTATGATGTTTGCTGTGGGTTTGTCGAAGATGGCCTTTATCATGTTAAGGAATGTTCCCTGTATTCCCACTTTACTGAGAGTTTTGAGCATGAATGGGTGCTGGATTTTACCAAATGCTTTTTCTGCATCTATTGAAATTATCATGTGATTTTTGTTCTTTCTTTTGTTTATGTGATGAATCACGTTGATTGATTTGCGGATATTGAACCAGCCTTGCCTCTCCAGAATAAATCCCACTTGATCATGGTGTATGATTTTTTTCATATATTGCTGGATCTGGTTGGCTAATATTTTGTTGAGAATTTTAGCTTCTAAATTCATCAGGGATATAAGCCTATAACTTTCTTTCTTGGTGTTGTCTTTGCCAGGTTTTGGGATCAGAATTATGCTCGCCTCATAAAAGGAGTTTGGAAGTCTTCCTTCCTCTTGAACTTTTTGAAATAGCTTGAGGAGGATAGGAGTTAGTTCTTCTTTGAATTTTTGATAGAATTCACTTGTGAAGGCATCAGGCCCAGGACATTTCTTTTTTGAGAGTTTTTTGATAACTGTTTCAATCTCATTTGTTGTAATTGGTCTGTTTAGGAGTTCTGATTCTTCCAGATTGATTTTTGGAAGGTTATATGATTCAAGAAATTTGTCCATCTTTTGTCCACCGAGATTGTCAAATTTTTTGGCATATAGTTCTTCATAGTAATTTCTTACAATGCTTTGTATTTCTGTTGTGTCAGCTGTTATTTCTAATTTTATTTATTTGAGTCCTCTCTCTTTTTTTCTTGGTGAGTCTTGTTAAAGGTTCATCAATCTTGTTTACCTTTTCAAAGAACCAGCTACTGGTTTCATTGATCCTCTGTATTGTTTCCTTAGCCTCTATGTCATTTATTTCTGCTCTGATCTTTATTATTTTGTTCCTTCTACTAGTCCTGGGTTTTATTTGCTGTTGTTTTTCTAGTTCTTTTAGATGCAGAGTCAGGTTGCTTATTTGATCTTTTTCTAGTTCTTATGATATCCCTGTAGTGCAATGAACTTCCCGCTCAAAACTGCTTTTCTGTGTCCCATAAATTTTGAGTTGATATATGCTCATTATCATTTGTTTCTAGAAACATTTTTATTTCTTCTTTGATCTCATTGTTAATCCATTCATTATTTAATATCATGCTATTTAGTTTTCAAGTGTTTGAGTGTTTTTCAGTTTTTCTTTTGTGGTTAATTTCTAGTTTCATGGCATTGTGATCAGAGAAAATGCTTCATATGATTTCAATCTTCTTAAATTTATTGAGACCATTTTTGTATCGTAACATGTGGTCAATCCTAGAAAACGTATCATGAGCGCTTGAGAAGAATGTATATTCTACTGCTTTAGGGTGAAAAGTTCTGAATATATCTATTAAATCAAGTTGATCTAGTGTCTTCTTTCAGTCTGCTGTTTCTTTATTAATTTTCTTTCTTGGGGATCTATCCAGTGTTGTTAGAGGGGTATTGAAATCCCCTACTATGAAAGTATTGCTGTTAATCTCGCCCTTTATATCCACCAAAGTCTGCTTTATGTATGTTGAGGCTCCTATATTTAGTGCATAGATATTTATAATAGTTATATCTTCCTGTTGAATTATTCCCTTTATCATTATGTAGTGTCCTTCTTTATCTCTTACTACAGCCTTTGTTTTAAAGTCCATTTTGTCAGATATAAGTACTGCTACCCTGGCTACTTTTTCATTTCCATTTGCATGAAATATTTTTTTCCATCCTTTTACCTTCTGTCTATGTGTATCTTTTGTTTTAAGGTGTGTCTCTTGTAGACAGCATATGTTTGGGTCCTGTTTCTTTATCTATGCAGCTATGCTATGTCTTTGATTGGATCATTTAATCCATTTTTACTTAAGGTTATTATTGATATGTAGTTGTTTATTGCCATTTTATTCTTTAAAGCTGTATTCTTCTTTTGCTATATTCTTTCCTCACTTTGAACTGTTCACAACAGGCCCCTTAGTATCTCTTGCAGAATTGGTTGTTTTAATGAATTCCTTCAGGCTTTCTTTTTCTGGGAAGTTCTTTATTTCTCCTTCAATTTTAAACATGAGCCCTGCTGGAAAGAATAGTCTTGGTTGTAGGTTCTTGTTCTGCATTACTTTAATTATATCTTGCCATTCCCTTCTGGTCTCAAATGTTTCTTTTGAAAAGTCCGATGTCATCCTTATGGGGGCTCCTTTGTAGGTGATAGTCTTTTTTTCCCTAGCAGCTTTTAAAATTTTTTCTTTATCCATTAACTTTGGTATTTTAACTATGATGTGTCTTGGTGTAGATCTTTTTGGGTTTCTCTTTAATGGAGTTCTGTGTGCTTCTTGAACGTGTGTGGTTTTTCCCAACCTTCATTTAGGGAAGTTTTCAGCTATGTTTTGATTGAACAAAGTTTTCATTTCCTGTCCTCTCTCCTCTTCTTCAGGCACCCCTATGATGCAAATGTTGTTTCTCTTCAGGTTGTCACAGAGCTCCCTTAGAGTTTCCTCACATTTTTTGAATCTCTTTTCCTTTTTTTTCTCTGCTTCTGTGCCTTTGTTTATTGTGTCCTCTAACTCGCTGATTTGATCCTCAGCGTGATTCATCCTACTTTTAATTCCTTCCATTGTGGTCTTCAGTTCTGATACTGTATTTGTCATTCCTATCTGATTCTTTTTTATTATTTCAATTTCATTTTTTATACTTGTTATCTCTTTATTTAAGTGTTCATAATGACTATCCATTGTTGCTCTCATTTCTTTGAACATCCTAACTATCATTATTCTAAATTCTGCTTCTTGTAATTTGGATATAGCTTGGTCATACAGGTCCTTCTCTGGGGATTTCTCTTGATTCGTTTGGTTTGCATTCCTCTGCCTGCCCATTTTGTCTGTGTATAAGCAAATTGTGGCCACTGGAGTCCAGTAGGTGTTGCCTTTGTGTTTTCTAGGTGTGGTCTTTCTGCAGGCCCGCCAACCCCTCTGCCGCTGCCTAGGGCGGTTGGTTATAGGCGTTGCCAGCGCCAGCACACTGTGGCTTTTGCTGTGATTTCTGCCTCTTCTTCACAGGAGGAGCTGTCATTCAAGCCACAAGCCTCAGTACCATGGGTAGAGGTGAGCACCTTTGCTCAGCTGCGGACCCAGCCTGTTTCCAGACTTCCGCCCAGAACCTGCAGTCAGAGCCTGCTCTCCACAGTTTCACAGGTTGGGCGGTGCTTTTGATGTGCTCTCAGCTGTGAGCCTTTGTCCATTCGGAGCTTTAGCCCCGCCCTCAAGGCCAGGGCCCTTCTGCGCAGGGTCGCAAACCAGGGTCTATTCGGCTGGGCGTGTTTCCTGGTTTCCGCTCAGCTGCGAGCTTCTGCTGGCCCCGGACTCTACCATTCCCCCACGTTCGGAGCCCACTCGTGCACGTAGGATGGCAAACCTCGGTTCCTCCGGCCAGGTGGGGATAGTAGCGTGGGCTCAACTGCGAGCTTCCGCTCATCTTGGGGTCTACCCCGCCCCCGCGCTTGGAGCCCGTTCGTGCACGTAGAATGGCAAACCGCGGTTTCTCTGGCTGGGCGGGGCTGGTAGCGTGAGCTTAGCCGCGAGCCCCCGCCCTTCCCTGGTTCTTGGCCCAATCCCGTGGTCAGGGCCGGCTTGCGCAGGGTCGCCGAGCAGATCTCTGCCCGTTCGTGGCCTCCCACTTTGTCCCCGCAGGTGGGATTACAGGCGGGCCCACAGCTTTTAGACCGCTTTCACGCATCCCCTTCACCCCTGCTGTGCTAGACTGAGCTCACACCGGCTTGGCCTCTGCCCACGCTGAAAGAACTGCGTTTCAGCATTCATCCACCACCATACCCTTCAGCAACCCTCAGCAAAGTAGGAAGGGCCCTAATACTCCACACTGTAGGCCTGGGAGCTCCCTCACTTGTTTCACAGCTCAAAACTGTCCAAACGCCTCTTTTAGGCTCTGGGACTGCAGACAGAGGCTTGGTTCCTGGGACCCAGGTCCCTCCCTCTCCACCAAACTCTCCTCCCACCACGCGGGTCTCTCCGGGCTGCCGTTTGCTCTGGGGAGCTGGGCAGCCCTCTTCGCGTTTTCGCTATTCCTACCAGTCTCAATGTGGCTTCTTCTGTGTTCCTTGGTTGAAGAGTCCACTTAGTTTAGTTCAAAGTTGGTTTATCCAGATGATGGTTCTTAAAATTGAGTTATAATCCACTTTGGTTCTGGGAGTTGGAAGTTGGTACGTCCGCCTACTCCGTTGCCATCTTGCTCCGCCCCTCAATCATTAATTTTTCATTGCCATTGCAACACCTTAGTTGTTCATTGATTGCTTTCTCACATGTGCCTTGACCGTGGGCTTTCACCAGACCAAGCCAACCCCCTTGCTGGAGCCAGCGACCTTGGGTCCAAGCTGATGAGCTTTTGTTCAAGCCAGATGGGCCCCCACTCAAGCTGGAGAGCTCAGGGTCTGGTACCTGGGTCTTCTGCATCCCAGTCCGATGCTCTATCCACTGCACCACCACCTGGTCAGGCGAGAGTCCAGGTGATTTTTACAAAAGGTTATGCGAGGCCTTTACTCCTTTTGATCCAGAAAGTCCAGAGAACCAAATCATAGTTTATATGACTTCTGTCAGCCAGAGTGCAGAAGACATTAAAAAAGAAAAAAAAAAAAGCTACAAAAGCTTGAAGGCTTTGCGGGAATGAATACCTCCCAGCTTCTAGAAGTAGCCAATAAGATTTATGTTAATAGAAAGACTAAAAGCAGAAAAGAAGAGGATCACCAAATAAAAAAGAAAGCTGACCTCATAGCTGCTACCCTCAGCAAAGGGGGTAAAGGAAATCCCTCCCATGCCATCGTGGGGTAAAAAGCAGGTGGGGGGAAGGAAAAGCAGTCAGGCTGGCACCCCTTTCCAATGTGATCAGTGTGCTCTCTGTTGGGAATTTGGTCATTGAAAGAGTGTCCCAACCAGAACAAGGAGATTCTCTGTTTGTCTGTGATCGACTGGACTTAGGAACCCCCATGAGTCTATGGTTTGTATGATGGTTGGGAGCCAGAAGATAGACTTCCTAATTGATATGTGGGCTGAGTATTCAGTAGTGAGTCGGCCGGTAGCGCTGCTCTCCTCCCAGAAAATGGACATTACAGGGGTCACTGGAACACAGGAAGAACAGGCATTCTGCCAGCCCCACAAGTGCATCTTAGCAGGTCATGAAGTAATGCACCAGTTCCTGTATATGCTTAACTGCCCACTGCCCTTACTGGGACGTGACTTATTGAGCAAATCAAGGGCTGCTATATCTTTTACAATAACCAGCTAGACTCACAGGTGCCAAAGTCTAGGCTTGTTTTAACCCTAACTGTTCTCAGAGAGGAGGAGTGGAAGATTTTGCCACTAAGCCTGGAAAAATGTCCAGCCAAAAAGTGGACTACCCTCCTAGACTAGTGATAAACCAAGTGCCATTATGGATAGAGTTAAAACCTGGGCCCTACCTGTTAGCCAGAGACAGTACCTGATTCCTTAAGAGGCCCTTGAAGGAATCCAGGTACATTTGCAGAATCTTAAGGAGCTCGGCTACCACCTTTCCTCCAGCACTTATCTGGGTGTCTTTGTCTTTCTTTGATTTCTACAACAAGGGAGTGTTTGGCAATTAGCTCTAGAAGTAACCAATGACAAACCTATGAAGTTCAAATACCCCTCCTAAGCATAGAACATGACTCTATGGGAAATAAATAAGCAGTGCAACATTTAAGCACAATTGTAGCACAGTCATATTTATGTTTTGGAATGGTCACTTACACACAATGTAGATCAATGTTCTACAAAGAATGTTTCTAAGGAGCTTGGCATATTAAGAATTATGACTAAAAAATGGTTTCTGGTCAAATAAGTTTGGAAAAGTATAAAGTAAGCATACTTAAACTGTTCAAGCATAGGTCTCAAAATCCTTAAATTCCTTGTCTTTGTTTTGTTTCTCTAAGAGAGGGGATAGGAATCTTTCCCAAAACTTATTTCATTATGGAAACTTTTGTGTGTTTTTTCCATCAAATATCTCATAAGACTATAAAGACTCCCAAGGACACACTTTGGAAAAATGCAAGTGTGGAGGTTAGATTGGGGCTTTATAGTGAAGTTAATGAGATTATTTATGAAGAACTATGGCAGTTCTACCAGAAGGTAATAAGCTCTATAGCAGCAGCAGAGGCACAGAGACAGAACCAGACTGTGTTTAGCTCTTATAAGGGCCACAGTAGCCAATGCTTGTGACTAATCATTTTGATATCTGTGCTATGAATCCATTGTAGTCACAGAACTCAGTCTGATAAAACTTTTTAGAAGGGGTTGGTCTAGTCTAACAGTGTACTAACCTCAAATCCTCCAAGCCTCCTCCCCCTTTATAAACATAAGGAAATTGACTCCCCGGTAAATTAATGACTTGATCAGAATCAAGAATCTTCTTGCATATAACAGTACCTTCTTATTCATGAGGATAGGATCCCAGCTGTTGGTGGATACCTGAAACTGTGGATAATACCTAACCTCATCTATACTATATTTTCCCCTAAAAATACATATATCTGATAAAGTTTCATTTATAAATTAGGCACAGTAAGAGATGAACAACTATAACTAATAATAAAGTAGGACAATTATAACATACCTTAATAAAAGGTATGTGAATGCATTTTTCCGGCTATCTTTTGAAAATAACTGAAATTATCTATTTAATATATTTGGACCATGGTTGTGGATAGCTGAAAGCAGAGAAAGGGAAACTGCAGATAAGAGGGGACTACAGTACTGTCAGCTCTCGATGCTCTTTCTGTTTTCCCTAGAGGAGAGCCACAGTGTGAATATTTATAATCACGGGGTAATCACCAAACAAGTTATGTTTGTCTTTGGATTATATTTCTTTACTTATATTTGGATAGAGATCCATGTGATATTTAAGGAGTAGATGATTATGCTCTAATAAAACTGATGAAGATACAGTGTCAAGACTTGAGTATGAAGGAGCTGGGAGGCTGCCCGGCACTTTTATCTTGCCTGGCTAAACTCCTGCTTGCTTCCTGCACAGTGCTGGGAGGGCAGGACAGCACCGTCCAGGCTCTCCTGCCTGAACTCCACTGGCCATGTTGCTCTTCCTAAAATCAGTCTTTGAGACACAAGGCTTCTTCAGGGAAGGGGTTCAAGAGGCAATTATATTCTGGTTTTAGTAGAGTTGTACCAAGGCTATAGAGTTATCCCTTCAAACATTCACTTTAAGAAAGCTGGATCTTAAATAATGGTTTAGTATTACAACTTCCATTTTAAGTATCTATTCAGAGAGTATTCAAAATCCAGTATTAAACCATTGTTAAGGTTCTGTGACTTCACCTACAATGACACATGGACTTTCCCATTGGCACCATTGACACAGAGAGACTATTTCACTGTGTTCTTCCTCCTCCTCCAGAGAGTGACTGCTTGGTATAGGCCTGCAATGGTGATATCCTCAATCATTGGCCAAAGGACACTTTGGTCCTCACCACAATGACATCAAAGGATTAGAAAGTCTTTAAAAAGACTCTGCTGTGCCTTCATACAGCTGTGTGAAATGCCTCGATGTTATTGTCTCCTGACCTCTCCACTCTGCATTTGCTGATAGCTTTCTCTTTTCAGTGACAAAGAGATAGCTTCATGTAGCATGTGGCAAGCAAGATTCACCTTCACCTGAATGTGCTGTTCGGTCATAGATGGAAGTCTCTGCAATCTTAATTGGAATACTAAATGCTTATCTTGACTATTAAAAATTATCAAAGGTCAAGGATGAACAAACTTGCTCTATTCTTATGAATTTTCCATCCGGGTAAAAAATGTCTGTGACTTGCCTTTGCCTAAGATTAATGAGACGGCAAAAATACTGTTAATGAAACACACCTGATCCACTTAGGAAGCAGCAACCTTCACACTAAGGGACTGAATTTGATTTTCAGTGGAAAGAAAAGAAGAAAGAAGGGAAATAGAAAACATGGGAAGACACTGTCTGCAAATTCAGAAGAAGAATTGGGATGATTCTATACAAATTGCCCAAAGAAACATAAGAACTAATAAGCAAAAATTAAGTTCCTAAACTCTAGGAAATAAAGAGTATTTATACACTAGGAAAAACATTTTATATTGTTGTTATTTCATAAATCTTGAGTCAATTCTTTTCAGTCAACATATTCTTAAAATGAATATCTTTCTTGCTTAGGAAAAAAGAAAATTTCCCCCAAGGCAACAAACCATCACAATTTTCTATCAAAAAACATAAAAATGTTTAATAATTTTGAAATATTTTACTTTGTTTTCTGAATGATCATGGCTATACCAAACAAAGAGAGAGAGAGAGAGAAGAAAGAAAAAAAAGAAAATAAAATAAGTGAATATTTTGAAAAGTTTTCTATAATTAAATGGGTGCATTAGGAATGCCTCTCAACCTAGACATATTAAACTTATTCTGGGGTCATTGACAGAATGTGTAACTTCAGGACTTTGAACATCATCAAAGACCTGGGTCAAATATGACTTCTGTATGGGAATTTCCCCCAATTTTTCAATCTACATATGTAAAATTCTATATCGTCTATTTTCTGTCTATAGTCTACCTAAAAGTATTTAAATGGATAGATACATAATAACACTAATTACATATATTACAATACTTAAAATGCAACACCTGGAATCACTATCTACAATGGCATTAATGAGTTATTCCCACTTCTGTCCCCTGTGCTTAAAACAGAGCCCAATACATAACACTGGTGAACAAAATTTTGTTGCATCTACAAAAACACTTGTTCTTAATTCAAGTGTGCTGATCTCAAACCTGACATTAGTTTTTCTCTGTAATCTACATCTGAATTTTGCAATTCAAGATATTAGGGTTTCATCTTATTGTAAAACTTTTAACATTTAGTTTAACATAATGAAGTAGAATGTTTTCTTGGGCGTCATCTTTGTGAAAATATAATAATTTATATAATAGCAGTAAATACACTAATACACTTAAAGATATGATTGCATCAGAATTTGTCTACAATTTTGAAATAGAACATATTAAAACACTTATTTTAATCATAAAATTTGTGCAAAACTTATTTAAATTCTATTCAGGCAAAAATTTGCATTTGTAGCTCTTGTGTTTGTGTACTTGCTGAGGACAATCTTGTTTGATGCTCCAGCAGGAGTCTGCTCATCACTAACAGCTCCAAGATTTTCGGGAAACTTATCAAGGTGACTGTTAAAGAAGCGAATCTTAACACTCATGTTCCATCCAATATCACAGAAAGCAAACAGCATCCTTTGAACCAGAAGTTCATAGTTTTCTGCTTTTTTGTTGCCAAGGAAGTTCTTTGTAACTACCACAAAAGACTGCCATGCTGCTTTCTCCTCCTTATTCATCTTCTCAGCAAATTCGTCATCACGTATGAGGGTTCAAATTTGACGTCCATCAAATACACCTGCTTTTATCTTCTCAAAAGACAAGGCAGGAGAAGCAGAAAAAATATGTTGAAAGCATTCACTTTCTCTATTCAAAGCCTGAACAGACTGCTTCATTACACCAAGTTTGATGTGAAGTGGAGGAAAAATGATCCTGCCTCAATTAACTACTGGTTCATTCACAATATTTTGCATCCCTACTTCCAGAACTTTATGTTTCAGCCACTGCTGCTGTGTCCAGTGTTTCTTCTGAGCTCAGCTGTCCCACAAACACAGAAAGCAAGAGAACTTTGTGAAACCTCTCTGTTGTCCTAGCAGAAAATTTACGATTTTAAGATCTACACAAATAATCCAGTTATGCTTCTAAAAGTTGAGGACAATTTTTATGTCATTATAATCTTCTCACAGATGAGTTGAATAACCAATTGGAACCGCTGTATAAACATTACCGTTGTTTAGGAGAATACATTTCAGACTTCATTTAGAGCTGTCAAGAAATAACTGCCATTCTGTTGGATACCTAGCTGGCTGAGAAGACTACTGATATCATGACAGTAAACTAAGTGTTTGTCTTTGAAAAAAAAAGTCCACAATACTTTGTTCACGCTTTCTGAAATGGAATACTTTAGCTGACCGGTGAAGTACATTCTTTTCTTGAAGCCTGGAGGCTAATAACTCAGCTACTTTCTTTGATAGGCCCAAATCTCTTAGTAAGTCATTCAACTCAGGTTGGTTAAACTACTGAGGGGTTAATGACTGCTTGGCATCAGAAGAAGACCCTTCAGATTCTACAACCATTTCCTCATGCATCTTATCAAAATACACTTGCCTGACTTGTGGTGGCGCAGTGGATGGAGCGTCGACCTGGGAACACCTGAGGTCGCCAGTTCAAAAACCTGCACTGGTCTGGTCAAGGCACATATGGGAGTTGATGCTTCTAGCTCCTCCCCCGCCCCCTCTCTCTCCCTCACTCTGTGTCTCCTCTCTAAAATAAATAAAAAGAAATTTTAAAAAAATTTAAAAAAAATACACTTGATCACCATGTTCACTTTCTTCATCCTTAAAAGAAATAAAACCATTAAAAGCTGGCACCGGGAGTGTCTCAGAGTGTGGGATAGGTCGTATTGTTGAAGGAATTAGGATATGTGATCATATGCAGTTTTTTCTTGCTGAAGCCCTTTGTATGGATCAGACAGAAATAACAGTCACTGCTGTGGTCCTTTGGTTCACGCCAAATCATGGGAATACCAAAAGGCATTTCTTTGCATTTTTCTTTTGTCCAGTCACAAAGCATTTCCTCATAACTATGACACACAGTACGAGGAGCCTAATTCTTGTCTTGATCACCAAGGGGAACTTGAAAATAGGCAATCTATGCATGTGTCACAAATGATGAAATATTAAACCTTTGATATTGAAGTGTGTTAACAGCCACATATATAACAGAAGGTGTCAGGACTATTCGTACATTTATGCCTACTCAAAGAAGCCATGATTCAATCTTAAAATAAGAGGGTGTTTTGATCAGATAATATTTTTTTTACATTTAAAAATAACTACAATTATGTCAAAGTGAAGTTTGTAAAACATTAATTACCTTGTGGTTATGTTCAATCCAAGAGTCATTGCCCTTTAACTCCAATTTAAAAACCAATTCATGCCATTAACTGTAACAAGAATAAATTAAAATTGCATAAAAACTAGAGCATACACTCAAAAATGGATTTCAGATTTGGAATCAGTGATGCAAAAGTATATACAAACAGTTCTTAAACTTCATGCAACCAAAAACAAAAATATTGTTCCCCAGCATAATAGGTACTATAAGTATTAGTTCAATTGCTTTTAAATATCCAATGAAATAAATGATTAAATATGTTCAGTGTGATAATAACTATAAAAGTGTCCCTTAAATTTATTAGCTTGTAAAAATGAAATCATCTTTGAGATATTAAAATATAAAATTCATAAATATTCTGTAATATTTTGTTTCTGGATTTTAACATAATTCTAAGCCCATGAAATGACTGCTTATTTTTATTCCAAAGATTTAATCTCCAAAAGTGGAACATCTTCATTCCTTGTTTGCAGTAGAATTTAGGCTTTAACAAGGCATAATTGTTAGAACAATGAAAAATATTTTGACAATGTCACGGTCTTATATAAATGACACTTGTTAAAACAAAAAAAAGCTTCTGAAAATTTTCTCTCTTTACAAATAGAAAAAATAAGACTATTTTCTAAAGGCAATACAATAAAACAGAAAACACTCATAGATGCAGAGAACAATCTGATGGTTACCAGATGGATAAAAGGTTTGGAGATGAAAAAAAAGGTGAAGGGGAATATTAGGTACAAAATTCCAGTTATAAACTAAATAAGCCATAAATATGTAGTATACAGCACAGGGAATACAGTCAATAATATTATACTAACTTTGCATAATGACAGATGGTTACTAGACTTAGAGTGGTAAGCACATTGTAAAGTATATTAAGTGTTGAATCCCTATGTTCTACACCTGAACCTAATATAATATTGTTATGCCAAAAGTACTTTGATAATTTTGCAAATTTACTTCAACTGTTTTAAATTTACTTTTTCTTTTTTTTAATGGGGCCACCAGAAAATTTAAAAATATATACATGGCTCATGTTATATTTCTATTGGACGACATTATTATATAGAAGCATTTTTTCTTTTCCAATTTTATAGGGGCTGTTTCTTAAGTATTTTTTTTCTTTTTTGGTTTTAATTATATGGACTTCAGCTCCTAGCTGCATGCAGCCTAGATATTTTTTAAAGCACTTCCCTTATAAATTATAACAAACACTTTTTAAAATTTCTTGATTAGCTTCCAGGACAGTATGTAAAACACCAACGGGGAGAAAGAAGTAGCTGAAAGCAAATGAGTAGTAATAGTGTTCTAACCTAGATCTGTCTGTCCCAGGAATAAAAGGAGAGTTTTGGAGATGACATGGGTTCAGCATAGTCCTGGGACTGGGACCATGCAATGTGGCAACGCTGAGGGTAATGTGTACATTAGGTCAGAAGCCATGAAGGTGACTCTGTTGTGAAAAAATGGGCCTTAAAAGAAATTCTTTAAGGAATCTTATTCTCCTCCACTGGAAAACAGATATTCAATAAAGCATATTAACACATTCAGCATCTGGTCTTAAAACACTCACCCAGTAAAATTTATAAATCTCTTACAAACATTTGTCAAAAATTAGTATGAGTAAGTTATATCACAAGTTTTTGAAAAAAAGACAGCTCTTAGTTCCTGAGGTTAGCATTAGAGAGGAGAGCAGATTAAGGCCACGTGGAGGAGAGGAGAAGCAGCCAAGATGGTGGAGCACCAATGAAGAAACCAATTTGTGCAGAACTTGTGCAGAGAGAAAGATATGGGAAACAGGTGAATAAGTCTGTGGAAAAAGGTTGGCTTCCAGGAAACAAGAACGGTCTGCTATTGGAGACGGCAAGATGATGATGGAGTAGGCATACGCACCAACTTCTAACTACTGGAACCAAAGTGGGTTATAACTTAATTTCAAAAACCATCATCTGGATAAATCAACTTTGGACTAAACTAAGTAGACTCTTCAACCAAGGAACACTGAAGAAGCCACATTGAGACTGGTAGGAAAAGCGAAAACATGGAAAGGGCTGCCCAGCAAAGAGTGACTCATATGGCGGGAAGAGAGTTTAGTGGAGAGGGAGGGGCCTGGGTCCCAGGAACAAAGCCCCAGCCTGCAACCTCAGAGCCTAGAAGAGGTGTATGGACAGTATTTAGCTGTGAAACAAGTTAGAATACATTTTGTGAGAAAGAGAAAGTTGTCTCAGACCCAGGATTCCTCTTAAAGGGACAGCACAGAAAACCTCTCTCACAACCACTCACCTGGGGTTCCGGGGGATGGGGAGAGAGGAGAGGACCAGAGCAGCGGGAAGAGAGTGTGGTCTGGAAGGCACATGGGAGAAACACTCTGAGGGACAGCCACCCTAAACCGTGGGTTTAGTCACTTCCCAAATATGAAATAAATATTTCCCCTGGAACTAGCAATATTAGCAAAAGGAGGCAGGACACCAGCCAAACAAGCTCTCCCATGGCACTTAGAGCACTGCCGCTTAGGAGGAGGGAGCTTTCAGGATTACAGTATGGAATGTTCGGGTCTGAGCTGCAGTGCCCCTACCCACACTGCTGAGGGCTTGCTGGAGGAACTGTGGTGGCGGGACACGAAAACAAGGTACTGTTGGCAGGGGCAGAGGATGGGCAAGGCAGCTGTGAGCTCGGTCTAGCCAAGCAGGGGTGAAGGGAATGCGCGAAAGCAGTCCGGAAGCTGTGGGCCCCTCTGCAGCTTCACCAGCAGGGGAAAAGCTGGAGCCCGGGAACTGGTGGAGATCTGCTGCTGAGCAGGGCACAAGACACACAGCATCACCTGGCCTTGAGGCTTGCAACCGTGCACGAAAGGGCCCTGACCACGGGTGTGGGGCAAAAGACTGGGACAGGCGGAGGCTCACAGCTGAGCACGTGCCAGCAGTCCCAGAGGTGTGCAATCCTGCACAAACTGGCCCTGAACATGGGAGGCTGGGCAGAAGCCCGTAAGTGGCCAGACTCTGATCGTGGGGAGTGGGAAGAAGCATGGGAACAGGCAGGACCACAGCTGAGCAGAAGTGCTCACCCTTGCCCTTGGTGTCCAGGCTTATGGCCCGAGTGTGGTACGCAGACCCAGCCGTGGGAGAGGGTCAAAGGCCAAGACTGGCTGAGGCTTATAGAGCCTGGCATGGGAACATAGCCACTCCCCCAAAGGCAAGGTGGATACCACAGCAGCAGCCACAGTGGCCGGCAACGGCAACACCCACACCCAACTGCCTTAGACAGCGGCAGCGGGGTGGCAGGCCTGTGGACAGACCACACCTAGGAAACACAGGGGCAACACCCATTGGACTCCAGTAGCCAAACCCTTCTTACACACAGACAAAATGGGCAGGCATAGGAATGCAACCCAAATGAATCAAGAGAAATCTCCAGAGAAGGACCTGAATGAACCAGATATAACCAAACTACTGTATGCAGAGTTTAAAATAATGATAGTTAGGATGTTCAAAGAGCTGAGAGCAACAGTGGATAGTCATTATAAACACCTAAATAAAGAGATAGCAAGTATAAAAAAAGAAATTCAAATAATAAAAAAAAATCAAACAGAAATGATAAATACAGTATCAGAACTGAAAACCACAATGGAAGGAAATAAAAGCTGGATGAAGCTAAGGATTGAATCAGTGAGTTAGAGGACAAAATAAACAAAGGCACAGAAGCAGAGTAGAAAAAAGAAAAGACTTAAAAATCTGAGGAAGCTCTAAGGGAGCTCTGTGACAACATTAAGAGAAATAACATCTGCATCATAGGGGTTCCTGAAGAAGAAGAGAAAGAACAATGGATAGAAACTTTGTTCAATCAAATCATAGCTGAAAAGTTCCCGAAATTAAGACTGGAAAATGACTCACATGGTCAAGAAGCATAGAGAACTCCATTAAAGAGAAACTCAAAGAAATCTACACCAACACATCAGAATTAAAATACCAAAGCTAAGTGATAAAGAGAAAATATTAAAAGCTGCTAGAGAAAAAAAGGCTATCACCTACAAAGGAGCCCTCATAAAAATGACATCTGATTTCTCAACAGAAACACCTGAGGCCAGAAGGGAATGGCAAGATATATTCAAAGAAATGCAGAACAAGGGCCTACAACCAAGACTACTCTATTCAACAAGGCTAATGTTTAATACTGAAGGAGAAATAAAGAGCTTCCCAGACAAAAAAATACTCAAGGAATTCATTAAAACCAAAACAATCCTGCAAGAGATGCAAAGGGGCCTGTTGTAAACAGATCCAAGGGGGAAAAGAATATAGCAAAAGAAGAATACAGCTTTAAAGAATAAAATGGCAATAAACAACTACATATCAATAATAACCTTAAATGTAAATGGATTAAATGATCCAATCAAAAGACATAAAGTAGCTGTATTGATAAGAAAACAGGACCAATACATATGTTATCTAAAAGAGATACACCTTAAAACAAAAGAAGCACATAGGTAAAAGGAAGGAGAAAAATATTTCATGCAAATGGAAATGAAAACAAAGCCAGGGTAGCAATACTTATATCTGACAAAATGGACTTTAAAACAAAGGCTGTAGTAAGAGATAAAGAAGAAAACTACATAATGATAAAGGTAGCAATTCAACAGGAAGATATAACCATTATAAATATCTATGCACTGAACATTGGAGCTCAGAAATACATAAAGCAGACTTTGATAGATATAAAGGTCAAGATCAACAACAATACTCTAATAGTAGGAGATTTCAATACCCCACTAACTTCACTGGACAGATCCTCAAGAAAGAAAATTAACAAAGAAACAGCAGACTTAAAGCATAAACTAGATCAACTGGATTTAATAAATATCTTCAGAACCTTTCACCCTAAAGCAGCAGAATATACATTCTTTTCAAGTGCTCATAGTACATTCTCTAGGATAGACCACATGTTAAGACACAAAAGTGGTTTCAACAAATTTAAGAAGATTGAAATCATATCAAGCATTTTCTCTCATCACAATGCCATGAAACTAGAAATTAACCACAAAAGAAAAACTGAGAAATACTCAAACACTTGGAAACTAAATAGCATGTTATTAAATAATTAATGAATTAACAATGAGATCAAAGAAAAAATAAAAAAGTTCCTAGAAACAAATGATAATAATAATACATAAACTCAAAATTTATGGGACACAGCAAAAGCAGTATTCAGAGGGAAGTTCATTGCACTACAGGCATACTATAAGAAGCTAGATAAAACTCAAATAAGCAACTTGACCCTGCATCTAAAAGAATTAAAAAAACAACAGCAAGTAAAGAACTGGGGTAGTAAAAGAAAGGAAGTAATAAAGATCAGATCGAAAATAAATGACATAGAGACAAAAGAAACGATAAAGAGGATCAATAAAACCACGAGCTGGTTCTTTGAAAAGGTAAAGAAGATCAATGAACCTTTAACTAGGCTCCCCAAGAAAAAAAGAGAGAGGACTCAAATAAATAAAATTAGAAATGAGAGTGGAGAAATAACAACTGACACAACAGAAATACAAAGTATTGTAAGAAAATACTATGAAGAACTCTATGCCAAAAAACTAGACAACACCTAAGAATTGGACAAATTCCTTGAAACATACAATCTTCCAAAAATTAATATGGAAGAATTAGAAACTCTAAACAGACCGATTAGAACAAATAAAATCAACACAGTTATCAAAAAACTCCAAATAAAGAAAAGTCATGGGCATGATGGCTTCACAAGTGAATTCTACCAAAAATAAAAAGAAGAACTAGCTTCTATTCTTCTCAAGCTATTTCAAAATATTTAAGAGGAAGGAAGACTTCCAAACTTCTTTTATGAGGCGACCATAATTCTGATCCCGAAACCAGGCAAAGACACACAAAAAAAGAAAATTATAGGCCAATATCCCTGATGAATTCAGATTCTAAAATTCTCAACAAAATATTAGTTAATCGGATCCAGCAATATATGAAAAAAAATCATACACCATGATCAAGTGGGATTTATTCTGGAGAGGTAAGGCTGGTTCAATATTCGCAAATCAATCAATGAGGTTCATCACATAAACAAAAGGAAGGACAAAAATCACATGATAATTTCAATAGATGCAGAAAAAGCATTTGATAAAATCCAACACCCATTCATGATTAAAACTCTCATTAAAGTGGAAATATAGAGAACATTCCTTAACATGATAAAGGCTATGAATGACAAACCTACCCACAGCACTCAGACAAGAAAAAGAAATAAAAGGCATCCAAATTGGAAAAGAGGAGGTAAAACTGTCATTATTTGCAGATGATATGGTATTGTATATAGAAAACTATAAAGTCTCAGTCAAAAAACTACTGGACCTGATAAATGAATTCAGGAAGGTGGCAGGATATAAAATTAATACTCAGAAATCAGAGGCATTTTTATATACCAACAATGAACTGTCAGCTAAAGAAATTAAGGAAAAAATTCCCTTTACTATTGCAATCAAAAAAATAAAGTACCTAGGAGTAAATTTAACCAAGGAGATTAAAGATTTGTACTCGGAAAATTTTAAAACATTGATAAAAGAAATCCAGGAAGACACAAACAAGTGGAAGCATATACTGTGTTCATGGATAGAAAGAATAAACATCATTAAAATGTCTATATTACCCAAAGCAATTTATAAATTCAATGCAATACCAATTAAAATACCAATGACATACTTCAAAGATATAGAACACATATTCCAAAAATTTATCTGGAACAACAACAAAAAAAAACACAAATAGCCTCAGCAATATTGATAAAAAAGAATAAAGCGGGAGGTATCACTCTTTCTGATATCAAGGCATACTACAAGGCCATTGTACTCAAGACAGCCTGGTACTGGCATAAAAACAGGCATATAGATCAATGAAACAGAACAGTGAACCCAGAAATAAAGCCACACCTTTATGGACAACTGATATTTGACAAAGGAGGAAAGAACATACAATGGAGTAAAGACAGCCTCTTTAACAAATGGTGTTGGGAATATTGGACA
Source organism: Rhynchonycteris naso (assembly GCA_037038555.1). Lineage (NCBI taxonomy): Eukaryota > Metazoa > Chordata > Mammalia > Chiroptera > Emballonuridae > Rhynchonycteris > Rhynchonycteris naso. The sequence continues at coordinate 109,650,449 of CM072998.1, read as the reverse complement.
TCTACCTGCAAAAAGATGAAACTAGAATATGAACTTACACCATACACAAAAACTACAAAAAATGGATAAAAGACTTAAATGTAAGCCATGAAACCATAAGTATCTTAGAAGAAATCATAGGCAGTAAACTCTTCGAAATCTCTCGCAGCAATATATTTGCCGATTTATCTCCATGGGCAAGTGAAATAAAAGAGAGGATAAACAAATGGGACTATATCAAACTAAAAAGCTTTTACACAGCTAAAGACAATAAGGACAGAATAAAAAAACAAACTATACAATGGGAGAACATATTTGAAAATACGCCTGATAAGGGGTTAATAACCAAAATTTATAAAGAACTTAAAAAACTCAACACCAGGAAGACAAACAATCCAATCAAAAAATGGGCAAAGGAAATGAATAGACATTTCTCCAAAGAGAACATACTGATGGCCAATAGACATATGAGAAAATGCTCAACATCACTAATCATTAGACAAATGCAAATTAAAACCACAATGAGATATCACCTCACACAAGTCAGAATGGCGTTCATCAGCAAAACAACACAATAAGTGCTGGCGAGGATGTGGAGAAAAAGGAAGCCTCCTACACTGCTGGTGGGAATGCAGACTGGTGCAGCCAATGTGCAAAACAGTATGGAGATTCCTCAAAAAATTAAAAATCGAACTGCCTTTTGGCCTGGCTATCCCACTTAGGAATATACCCTAAGAACACCATACCACTGTTCAAAAAGAAGAAATGCGCCCCCATGTTCGTGGCAGCCTTGTTCACAATAGCGAAGATCTAGAAAGAGCCGAAGTGTCCGTCAGAGGACAAGTGGATTAAAAACTTTGGTACACATATACTATGGAATACTACTCAGCCATAAGAAATGATGACATTGGAGCATTTACAACATGAATGGACCTTGATAACATTATACTGAGTGAAATAAGTAAATCAGAAAAAACTAAGGACTATATGAGTCCATACATAGATGGGACATAAAAATGAGACTCAGAGACATAGACAAGAGTGTCCTCTCTATCCAGGGGTGGCGCGGTGGGACAGAAGGTGGGGAAGGATAAAGAGGGAAAGGGGGGAGGGGAGCGGCACAAATAAAACCAGATAAAGTTCCTGGGAAGATGGAGATGGAGTAGGCGGAAGTACCAACTTCCAACTCCCAGAACCAAAGTGTATTATAACTCAATTTTAAGAACCATCATCTGGATAAACCAACTTTGAACTAAACTAAGTGGACTCTTCAACCAAGGAACACTGCAGAAGCCACATTGAGACTGGTAGGAATAGCGAAAACGCGAAGAGGGCTGCCCAGCTCCCCGGAGCAAATGGCAGCCCGGAGAGACTCGTGTGGTGGGAAGAGAGTTTGGCAAAAAGGAAGGGACCTGGGTCCCTGAAACCAAGCCCCAGACTGCAGTCCCAGAGCCTAGAAGAGGCGTTTAGACAGTCTTGAGCTGCGAAGCAAGTGAGGATACTGTTTGTGAAAAAGAGATAGTTTTCTCAGACCCAAAAACCTTTTTAAACGGACAGCGCAGAAAACCTCTCTCACAACCACGCACCTGGGGCTCCAGGGAACTGGGACAGAGGAGAGGAACAGAGCAGTGGGAACAAAGAGTGGACTGAAGGCATGGAGACACTCTGAGGGACAGACACCCTGACCTCTGGGCTAAGTCATTTTCCTAATCGAAACTGAATATTTCCCCTGGAACTAGCAACACCAGCAAAGGGAGACAGGACACTAGCCAAACAAGCTCTAGCGCGGCAATTAGAGCAGAGCTATTTACAGGGAGGGAGCTCCCAGGCCTACAGTGTGGAGACTTAGGGCACTTCCATCGCCCTGAGGGTTGCTGAAGGGTATGGTTGTGGCAGGACACTGAAACGCGGTCCTGTCAGCGTGGGGGGAGGCACAACCGGTGTGAACTTGGTCTAGCCCAGCAGGGGCAGAGGGGACGTGCGAAAGCAGTCCTTTAGCTGCGGGCCCGCCTGTAACCCCACCTGTAGGGGAAATAACGGGCAGAGATCTGCTCTGCGACCCTGCGCAAACCGGCCCTGACCGCGGGGATGGGGCTAAGACCAGGGACAGGTGAGAGGCTCACGGTTGAGCTCACACTGCCGACCCCACCCGGACAGAGAAACGGCGGTATGCCATTCTGTGTGCGAAGCAGGAGCTCCTAAAGCGGGGGCGAGGAAGACACCGAGATCAGCGGAAGTTAGCGACTGAGCTCACGCAGCTAGCACCGCCCGGCCAGAGAAACCGCAGATTGCCATCCTACTGCCCGAGCTGGCTCCGAACGTGGGGGCAGGATAGGATTCAGAACGATCAGAAGCTAGCAGCTGAGCTCACGCCAGCAAACACGCCCGGCCCAATAAACCACGGTTTGCGACCCTGCACAGGAGGGCCCTGGCCTCAAGGACGGGGCTAAATTCTGGACGGGCAAAGGCTCACAGCTGAGAGCACGTCAAAAGCCCCACCCAACCCGTGAAACTGTGGCAAGCAGGCTCTAACTACAGGGGCTGGGCGTAAGCCTTCTGGAAACAGGCTGGGTCCGCAGCTGAGCTAAGGTGCTCACCTCTGCCCTTGGTGCTGAGACTAGTGGCTTGAGTGACAGCCCCTCCCGCAGAGGAGAGGCAGAAATCACAGCAACAGCCGCAGTGAGCCGGTGCTGGCAACACCCATACCCAACCGCCCTAGGTAGCGGCAGAGGGGGTGGCGGGACTGCAGACAGACCACACCTAGAGAACACAAAGCCAATACCTACTGGACTCCAGTGGCCACAACTTGTTTATACACAGACAAAATGGGCAGGCAGAGGAATGCAAACCAAATGAATCAAGAGAAATCCCCACAGAAGGACCTGAATGAACCAGATATAACCAAACTACCAGAAGCAGAATTTAGAATAATGATAGTTAGGATGTTCAAAGAAATTAGAGCAACAATGGATAGTCACTATGAGCACCTAAATAAAGAGATAACAAGTATAAAAAACAAAATTGAATAATAAAAAAGAATCAAACAGAAATGACAAATACAGTATCAGAACTGAAGACCACAATGGAAGGAGTTAAAAGCAGGATGAATCACGCTGAGGATCGAATCAGCAAGTTAGAGGACACAATATACAGAGTTACTGAAGCAGAGAAAAAAAAGGAAAAGAGACTCAAAAAATGTGAGGAAACTCTAAGGGAGGTCTGTGACAACCTGAAGAGAAACAACATTCGCATCATAGGAGTGCCTGAAGAAGAGGAAAGAGGACAGAAAATGGAAACTGTGTTCAATCAAATCATAGCAGAAAACTTCCCTAACTTAAGGCTGGGAAACATTCCACACGTTCAAGTAGCACACGAACTCCATTAAAGAGAAACCCAAAAAGATCTACACCAAGACACATCATAGTTAAAATACCAAAGCTAATAGATACAGAAAAAATCTTAAAAGCTGCTAGAGAAAAAAAGACTATCACCTACAAAGAAGCCCCCATTAGGATGACATCGGACTTCTCAACAGAAACACTTGAGGCCAGAAGGGAATGGCAAGATATAATCAAAGTAATGCAGAACAAGAACCTACAACCAAGACTACTCTATCCAGCAAGGCTAACGTTTAAAATTGAAGGTGAAATAAATAGCGTCCCAGACAAAGAAAACCTCAAGGAATTCATTAAATTCAAACCAATTCTGCAAGAGATATTAAGGAGCCTGTTGTGTACAGTTCAAAGGGAGGAAAGAATATAGCAAAAAATATATATATACAGCTTTAAAGAACAAAATGGCAATAAACAACTACATATCAATAATAACCTTAAATGTAAATGGATTAAATGACCCAATCAAAAGACATAGGGTAGCTGCGTGGATAAAGAAACAGGACCCATACATATGCTGTCTACAAGAGACACACCTTAAAATAAAAGATGCACATAAACTGAAGGTAAAAGGATGGAAAAAAATATTTCATGCAAATGGAAATGAAAAATAAGCCGGGGTAGCAGTACTTATATCTGACAAAATGGACTTTAAAACAAAGGCTGTAGGAAGAGAAAAAGAAGGACACTACATAATGATAAAGGGAACAATTCAACAGAAAGATACAGCTATTATAAATATCTACACACCAAATATAGGAGGCCCGACATTCATAAAGCAGACATTGATGGATATAAAGGGCGAGATTAACAGCAATACTATCATAGTAGGAGATTTCAATACACCACTAACAACACTAGATAGATTCACAAGAAAGAAAATTTATAAAGAAACAGCAGACTTAAAGGAGACACTAGATCAACTTGATTTAATAGATATCTTCAGAACTTTTTACCCTAAAGCAGTAGAATATACATTCTTCTCAAGCACTCATGGTATGTTTTCTGGATTAGACCACATGTTAGGACACAAAAATGGTCTCAATAAATTTAAGAAGATTGAAATTATATCAAGCATTTTCTCTGATCACAATGCCATGAAACTAGAAATTAACCACAAAAGAAAAACTGAAAAATACTCAAACACTTGGAAACTAAATAGCATAATTTTAAATAATGAATGGATTAACATTGAGATCAAAGAAGAAATAAAAAAGTTTCTAGAAACAAATGATAATGAGCATATATCAACTCAAAATTTATGGGACACAACAAAAACAGTACTGAGAGGGAAGTTCATTGCACTAAAGGCATATCATAAGAAGCTAGAAAAAGCTCAGATAAGCAACCTGACCCTGCAGCTAAAAGACCTAGAAAAACAAGAGCAAATAAAACCCAAGACAAGTAGATGGAAGGAAATAATAAAGATCAGAGCAGAAATAAATGACATAGAGGCTAAGGAAACAATACAGAAAATCAATGAAACCAGTAGCTGGTTCTTTGAAAAGGTAAACAAGATTGATGAACCTTTAACTAGACTCACCAAGAAAAAAAGAGAGAGGACTCAAAGAAATAAAATTAGAAGGACAGTGGAGAAATAACAACTGATACAACAGAGATACAAAGCATTGTAAGAAAATACTATGAAGAACCCTATGCCAAAAAATTAGACAATCTTGGTGAAATGGACAAATTTCTTGAATCATATAAACTTTTAAAAATCAATCTGGAAGAATCAGAGCACCTAAACATACTAATTACAACAGATGAGATCAAAACAGTTATCAAAAAACTCCCCCCCAAAATAAGTCATGGGCCTGATGCCTTCCCAAGTGAATTCTATCAAAAATTCAAAGAAGAACTAACTCCTATCCTCCTCAAGCTATTTCAAAAAAGTGAAGAGGAAGGAAGACTTCCAAACTTCTTTTATGAGGCAAGCATAATTCTGATCCCAAAACCGTGCAAAGACAACACAAAGAAAGAAAATTATAGCCCTATATTCCTGATGAATTTAGACGCTAAAATTCTCAACAAAATCTTAACCAACCGAATCCAGCAATATATGAAAAAAATCATACACCATGATCAAGTGGGATTTATTCTGGAGAGGCAAGGCTGGTTCAATATTCATAAATCAATCAAGTGATTCATCACATAAACAAAAGGAAGGACAAAAATCACATGATAATTTCAATAGATGCAGAAAAGACATTTGATAAAATCCAGCACCCATTCATGCTCAAAACTCTCAGTAATGTGGAAATACAAGGAACATTCCTTAACATGATAAAGGCCATCTACGACAAACCTACAGCAAACATCATACTAAAGGGACAAAAATTAAAAGCAATCCCCTTTAGATCAGGAACCAGGCATGGGTGTCCACTTTCACCACTTTTATTCAACATAGTTCTGGAAGTCCTAGCTACAGCAATCAGACAAGAAGAAATAAAAGGCATCCAAATTGGAAAAGAAGAAGTAAAATGGTCACTATTTGCAGATGAGATGATATTGTATATAGAGAACCCTAAATTCTCAGTCAAAAAACTACTGGACCTTATAAATGAATTAAGCAAGGTGGCAGGATACAAAATTAATACTCAGAAATCAAAGGCATTTCTATATACAAACAATGAACTGTCAGCAAAGGAAATTAAGGAAACAATCTCCTTCACTATTGCAGCCAAAAAAATAAAGTACCTAGCAGTAAATTTAACCAAGGAGGTTAAGGACTTGTACTCGGAAAATTATACAACATTGATAAAAGAAATTAAGGAAGATACAAACAAGTGGAAGCATATACCGTGCTCATGGCTAGGAAGAATAAACATCATTAAAATGTCTATATTACCCAAAGCAATTTATAAATTCAATGCAATACCAATTAAAATACCAATGACATACTTCAAAGATATAGAATACATATTCCAAAAATTTATATGGAACCAGAAAAGAACACGAATAGCCCCAGCAATCTTAAAAAGAAAAAATAAAGCAGGAGGTATCACTCTTCCGGATATCAAGGTTTACTACAAGGCCATTATACTCAAGACAGCCTGGTACTGGCATAAGAACAGGCACATTGATCAATGGAACAGAACAGAGAACCCAGAAATAAACCCACAGCTTTATGGACAACTGATATTTGACAAAGGAGGAAAGAACATACAATGGAGTAAAGACAGCCTCTTTAACAAATGGTGTTGGGAAAATTGGACATCTACCTGCAAAAAAATGAAACTAGACCATCAACTTACACCATGCACAAAAACAAATTCAAAATGGATAAAAGACTTAAACATAAGCCGTGAAACTATAAGCATCTTAGAAGAAAACATAGGCAGTAAGCTTTCCGACATCTGTAGCAGCAATATATTTGCCGATTTATCTCCACGGGCAAATAAAATAAAAGGCAAGATAAACAAATGGGACTATATCAAACTAAAAAGTTTTTGCACAGCTAAAGACAATAAGAACAGAATAAAAAGACAAACCACACAATGGGAGAACATATTCAACAGCACGTCTGATAAGGGGTTAATAACCAAAATTTATAAAGAACTTATAAAACTCAACACCAGGAAGACAAACAATCCATTCAAAAAAATGGGCAAAAGAAATGAATAGAAATTTCTCCAAAGAAGACATACAGATGGCCAAAAGACATATGAAAAATGCTCAACATCACTAATCATTAGAGAATTGCAAATTAAAACCACAATGAGATATCACCTCACACCAGTCAGAATGGCACTCATCAGCAAAACAACACAAAATAAGTGCTGGCAAGGATGCAGAGAAAAGGGAACCCTTCTGCACTGCTGGTGGGAATGCAGAATGGTGCAGCCACTGTGGAAAACAGTTTGGAGATTCCTCAAAAAATTAAAAGTCGAAATGCCTTTTGACCCGGCTATCCCACTTTTAGGAATATACCCTAAGAACACCATAACACTCTTCGAAAAGAAGAAATGCGCCTCCATGTTCGTGGCAGCATTGTTCACAATAGCAAAGATCTGGAAACAGCCCAAGTGTCCGTCAGAAGACGAGTGGATTAAAAAGCTTTGGTACATATATACTATGGAACACTATTCAGCCATAAGAAATTATGACATCGGATCATTTACAACAAAATGGATGTACTTTGATAACATTATACGGAGTGAAATTAGTAAATCAGAAAAAAAAAACTGAGTACTGCATGATTTCATACATAGGTGGGACAAAAAAGTGAGACTATGAGACATGGACAAGAGTGTGGTGGTTACGGGATGAGGGGAGGGTAGGGAGGGTGGAATAGGGAGAAGGGGAGAGGTACAGGGAAAACCAGATAGAAGGTGACAGAGGACAATTTGACTTTGGGTAATGGGTATGCAACACAATTGAATGATAAGATAATCTGTAGATGTTTTCATTGTACATATGTACCCTGATTTATTGGTGTCACCCCATTAAAGTTAATAAAAAAAAACCAGATAGAAAGTGAAGGAAGACAATTTGACTTTGGGTGATGGGTATGCATTATAATCATATGTCAAAATAGCCTGCAGATGTTTTCTCTGAACATATGTACCCTGATTTATCAATATCACCCCATTAAATTTTAAAATTAATAATAAAATAAAATAAAATAAAAAGAAGACATAATTTCAGATAAAGCAGGAATTACCAAATTCAAAGTGAACACTGTGAATAACTTTGTGTCATTAAATTTTAAAGCTATAGTAAGTCGTCTTACTATCGAAAGCTTATTATGGAATACTTTACAAATTCTGATCCTGAAAGAAATAAGAAGACTCCAGAATTTTATAATAAATAAGTTAAATCAATTTAAAGTCTTCTCACATGGAAGACCTCAGGTCCACACAGATGTGTTCTATTCACCCTTCAGGGAATAGATTATTCCAATATCTTATACATTCTTGAAAGAAATTATTAAAAGTAAATACTTCCTAAATAATTTTATGAGATTACAATATCTTTAATCTCCAAATTTGGCAAAGAGAGTACGAGAAAGGAAATTTAAATACAATCTCATTTAGGAATATACATGTGAAAATTCCAAATAAAATGTTAAATTCATCAAGGTATTCTTTTTAATCCTTACCAAGATGAGTTAATTTCAAGACTATCTAGTATATGATTTTATTTATATTAACTAGAAAAAGATTACACTGTAGTGATGATGGTCAGAACACCACTGATTGCCAGGATTTGAGGGTGGTAGAAAGGAATCAGGTTCAATAAACACCAAACTATATCGGCTAAGGGAGTTGTTCTACCCTATATTGTGAGGATGGAAAGCTTGTATAATTAAAAATTAAAATGAGAGTCTGGTTGGTGGTGGTACAGTGCATGAAGCTTTCATCTGGGATGCTGGGGTTCTAGGTTCAGGACCCTGAGGTTACCAGCTTGAGAACAAGCTCATCCAGCTTAAGCAAGGGGTCACCAGATTGAGCCTAGGGCTCACTGGTTTGAAGCCCAGGGTTACTGGCTTGAGCCCAGTGTTCGCTGGCTGGAGCAGAAGATTATGGGCTCAGCTGGAGCCCCCCACTTGGGACATCTATGGAGTGGTGCAGCTGCGAGTTGATGCTTCTCATCTCTCTTTCTTTCTGTCTCTCTCTCACACACATAAAAATAATAATAAATACAATAGGAGTATTTTATATATATCTTAATTAGAGTAGATATATATTGAAGGAACTCCCTCTGGCCAAATTTGGGGACTACAATCTGTTGAATAAGAACCCATGAGATTTGCCTAACCAGGCGGTGTCACAGTCTAAGCAAAATCTGGACTTTTCTTGAAATGAAAGACGTCGAGCATCCTGAGTTAGCTAACACTGAGTGGCTCCTGAAGTTCTACTATCTTGTAGACATGACTGAACATCTGAACCAGCTCAATGTGAAAATGCAAGGCGTTGGAAATACAGTCTTATCCTTTCAACAAGCAGTGTTTGCATTTGAAAACAAGCTGGAACTCTTCATCGCTGACATTGAAACAGGTCATTTACTACACTTTGAAAACCTGGGAGAGTTTAAAGATGCATGCACAGCAAGTGACCCTGCTCAACCTCTTGATCTTCAGCAGCTTGTAGTCTTCACATCTAATTTCCTGCAGTCGTTCAAAGCACACTTTGGAGAATTTTGTGAGCGCACTCGTCTTTTTAGGTTCATCACCCATCCACACGAGTGTGCAGTGGACAGCGCTGACCTGAGTTCCATCCCTGGTGTCTCCATCAGAGATTTTGAGCTACAAGCTGCTGAGCTGAAGGCCTCAGACATATAGGTGAATAAGTTCAAGTCACTGAATGAAGACTTGGAAAGACTTGCACGACAGCAAGCAGAGTTGGCGAGCAAACACAAGTGGGAAGAAATAAAAAACTTCACCCCGCGGACCAGCTGATTGTCATAACTTGGACTGCACTTCCCACCACATACCACACACTGCAGCATGTGAGTATTGCTGTACTGACAATGTTTGGCTCTACGTATGTATGTGAGCTGTCTTTCTCACATCTAAAGAACGTTAAGACCATCCTACCATCACATTTAACGGATGGAAGTCTCAATGCCTGCATGAAGCTTAACCTCACCACGTATCAACCACACTACAAAGCCATCAGCAAAACCATGCAGCACCAGAAGTCACATTAATGGTAAGAAGTACTTTATTCAACATTGGTTAGCAACAGCATAACAACGCTATTAAAAAGAATTCAGAGACTTATTGTACTTTAAAAGTGTTGGTCTTACATAAAATGCACACATTTACTTGTATTTAGTGTTAAACATATTGTATGGCTCTCACGGAATTACATTTTCAAATATGTGGTGTTCATGGCTCTCTCAGCCAAAACGGTTCTGGACCTGTGTTATAACATAACAGACGGCAATATGAGTACATATGTTTTATTTGGCCAAGTGTCCTTGGTTGTTTCTCTAGAAGGAAATGGCTCATGCTGACTCCACAGACACCCCGGGATGGGTCCAGGCAGCAGGTGCCCAGTGTCCTCTGCACTGATGACAATAAGTAAAGGAAAAATGCTATTAAATCAAGATAAAACAGCTTTCGGAGTCCAAGATGTCAAATTGGTTAGTGTGTAAAATGCATGTTGCAAAACTCTTAACAGAAAATGTTTTTTTTTCCTGGAAAATAATTCACCACAGGATTGTGGTAACTTACACATGGGAAGGCATTGGGGGCATTGGATGGGGTTTGGGATTGGGTTGAGGGAGTGGTGAACGGTTATGTATACAAAACAGTACAGTGGCCAGGCTGGCCCCTGGGAATACCTGAGATGTTGACGTGGGCCTGAGATGATGGCTTGAGCCAGACTCCCACTTACATTGTTCATATCTAAGTATGTAAGCCGATCACTGTGGCAGATACTGTGCGGTTATTGTTATTATCCTTAATTGCTTTGGATAGTGGCAGGCCATTTATTTTCTGCATTACAAGCCCTGATGGCTCCAAACAAAGAAAGAAAAGGTATTGTCACTTTTTAATTGAATTCTTTTCATCTTCTGAGAAGAAAACGTGGTATATAGTTGTAATCTTTGTAGTGTCATTTGTACTGTTATTTGGGAAGCTGTGTCAGTGTTTGCATTGCAAATCAGTCCTCTTATAGATTTATAGCTGTCATAAAATAGCCCAGAGATGGGAATGAGCCTCCTATATATTTCTTTGTTCACCTGATGCATGACATGAATAGTGTTGATAACTTTTGCTTTTACCGAATCTTTAACCTCAAAAAACTAATAATTTTAAACGCACGTATTTTGAGCCTGGCACCTGGCACTTTATTCCACTTGATGGAGACAGGAAAGACAAGTTCAAGTGTAGAGTGTACACCTGTCATTAGTCTATAAAGAAAAAAAGCAAGTAAGGCTCTCCTGAAAGTGGCAGACTTGTAAAAGACTCTGAAAACCAAAAGCTCTTTCTGTCCATGTACTGGAACAAAAGCCAGGTATTTCCCAAGCACAGCAAATGTTCTATGGGCATGTGATGGTGTGGTGGCGTTTCTTCTTTATCTTGTGGAGAGCAGGGCAGTCTGAAAATCTCCCCACTCTTTTAAGGTCCTAGGGAGACCTCAGAACTCCACATTGCTCTTTATTATCTGAAAGCAGATGCTTTCCTTGGTGCACGACCTTTGATATGAGTGACTAAGGATTCAGATGCCTGACGTTAAAGTATAGCAGGGCTCTGTAACAAGAGGTATCTAACTGGGTTTTAGATAAGTGCTAAACTACTTAAAACTTTGATTTTTATCTATTTTATTTAGTTTTTGGGTAGGTAATAGCTGCATGTGGCAAAGAGAGAAAAATCAAATAGTACATAAAGATACATAAAAGGGAAAATTGTCTCTCCTACCTCTCTGATTCCTTCTGTCACCATTTCCCACACAGCTACCACTACCGGTCTCCTGTGAGTCTTTCCAGAGCAGGTCCATGCTAGATGTGTGTGCATGCACATGTGAATATATGAATGCACGCATATGCATGTGTTATTTTATTTCAGACAATATTTACAGAATGTTGTAGTATTTTAACTAATAGCTATATTTTCCTATTTCCCATGATTCCTTTTCCTCTTTATGTTTTATTTTCCTCGGTCCTCCTATGCTAACAAATCCTGGTTTTTGGGGGTTTTTTTGTCAATATATGTAGGTCATCTTTCATGTGGAATATGGTTTCTTTCATGAAGTAAATAAGTTTCTGGGAGCACATTTCTCAAAAAATCAAAACAGTGCTGTGCTCTGTGCACATCAGTGATACCTAATGCAACTGAATAATGACTGAAAACATGAACATGTGACACTTTTATTGTGTCTCTCCAGTAGCTCTTTCCACAGTAATTATACAGCTACCGACTTCTTTTTCTTTCTTCTTTTGCATGGCCATAATAGTTTTGTTCAATTTTTCCCACATGACAATTTAGCATTTTTCCTCCAGAAGACATTTTACTGATTATTTTTTGATAACTATTATTCAGTGTCTTTCCAAAACCAATTCTCCAATTCTTTGACATCAACTGATTGTCTCACAACTCATATCAATTCTTACCCTACCAACCTGGAAGTAGCACATGTCCCACAGATTCCGGGCTCAGTCCCTTGAGATTGGCTTAACTTCAGACACCAGCTGCAAGTGGGGTCCCTAGGTCACCCACACTTCTGCCTGGCTGACTACAAGGGAAGTCCCCACAACCCTTCTCCCCAGTTACAAGAATTTGCTAAACTGACTTATAGAACCCAGGAAAGCACCATATATCTGATTACATTTTTATTATAAAGTGCACAACTTGGGAACAGCCCAATGGAAGAGATGCATAAGACAAGGTGTGGGGGAGGAGCGCGCAGAGCATCTGTGCCCTGTTTGGGCATGCCACCCTCCCAGCCCATGGATGTGTTCCTCAATCTGGCAGCTCTCTGAATCTTGTTGTTCAAGGGTTTTTATCAAAGTTCATCCTCAATCTTTCTCTCTCTTTCTTTCTTTCTTCTTTCTTTCTCTTTCTCTCTCTCTCTTTCATTTTTTCTACTGGGAAAGAGAGAGAGGAAGAAAATAAAATTAGAAGCATCAACTCATAGTTGCTTCACCTTAGTTGTTTATTGATTACTTCTCATATGTGTTTTTACCAGGGTTTTAAGCCAAGCCAGTGACTCCTTGCTCAAGCCAGTGACCATAGGCTCAAGCCAGGGAGCTTGGGCTCAAGTCAGTAACCAGGGGATCTTGTCTATGATCCCACACTCAAGCCGGCAATACCATGCTCAAACTGGCAACCTCTGGGTTTCAAACCTGAGACCTTAATGTCCAAGATTGACTCTATCCACTGCACCATCGCCAGTCAGGAAAATATACTAATATATTATTTTGAATTTTTACATGCACATTTATAAATTAGAATGACTTGACCCTTGTTCTTTGTTGCTAAACTGCACAGAATTTCTAAATAGTAGGTTAAAATATTGTTTAGATACACAGATTTATACTAATTGATTCCTTAGTTACACGCATTTAGAAATTCAAAACCAAAGTGGCAGTTTAATAATTAAACCCAAGGCGACATGCTCAAAATTATACACTTCCCAGAAAAATATCACACATAAGTGAAACCACTTGCATAAGTGCCTGTGTGTGCAGTGAACAATGGTAGCACTCTGGCAGAGAAGCCCATGAACTGTGTAAGGCGGGCAGAAGTGTGACACACTACTGCCAGATCTCCAGGTTTTCAATTAAGTATAGAGACTTAGCAAATCCTGGAGGGAAGGGGGGAGGGCATTATGGGGATGGGGACGGGGGGGGATGTACTGGGAACACGGGGGAGGGGAGGATGAGTTCAGGGGGACACTAGAATCTATGTAAACACAATAAATTATTAAAATTTAAAAAAAGTATAGAGACTTAGCTCAGATAAAAAGGAAAAGGCACTCTCTGGGGTTCGTTTGTGAACTGTGAATTAGACAATAAATCATATAATTAATACATGTATACACATAAGAAAAGTCTTAATCATATCTTAGCCAATCAGAATTTTAAAAAAATATATATTTTTCTGGGAACTTCCTATTGATAGACTAGCAGAGAGTTGGAAAAAAAGCAGAATCACTTAAAAATTAGGGTATAATTTAAAATGTAAGAAAGCTGAGGTGGTTCTGAAAGACAATGAGATCAGTACAAAGTGTGTGCTAATCAGATTTTTATGTACAGTAATAAAAATTAAAATCTTGAATTGCCTCTAGATCTTATAACTAGCCAAATAAACCTAGATATGACAGCAAATCATTCTTTCTGACCTCTGATGAAAACTATAATTCTCTAGGTGAAAGGCATAAAGTTAGAAAGCAAAAGCTTTAGACACTTTTGAAAAATACTAGCAAATTCACTAAATAACTTAGTTGATAAAAATTTCACATCTTCCATAAGAAAAAAAAATTGGCCCTGGATGGTTGGCTCAGTGGTAAAGCATCAGCTTGGCATGTAGATGTCCTGGGTTGATTCCTGGTCAGAGCACACAGGAGAAGCAACCAACTGCTTTTCCACCTCTACATCCCTTTCTCTTTCTCGCTTTCTTTCTTTCCCCTCCTGCACCTATGGCTCCATTGGTTTAAGCACATAGGCCTGGGCACACTGAAGATTGCCCTGTGGGGCTTCCTTCTCAAGCACTAAAAATAGCTTGGTTGCAAGCATGGCCGCAGACAGAGGTCTCTAGGTGGATCCCGGTCCAGGTGCATCTTACTTGGAAAAGAAGAAAAAAAGTGTTTTTAAATTGACTGCCCATATTTTCCTGAGACTCAGTTTCTGCTTTTACTGTATATAATTAACACTCAACTCTGGTTTCCCTTAGGCATACCTGCTTGGGGGAAGGACATCAAAGAGAGTTGATAACAAAAACAGTGGTTAAGAGAAGGTAAGGGAAAGAAGTCTAGGACTTTGAGCATCCACATACCTGCACGTGTACACTGATACACATACACAGGGATACCATCGGTACTCTGAGCCTCCCAAGTCCTTTCTTATTCCCTAGAAGAATCCTATACAGCCCTATATTCACTTGAGAGACATTTTGCTTTTACACTAGAGTCTAAAGCAGTGGTTCTTAACCTGGGTTCTATTGAATCCTAGGGGTTCAATGAGTCGGTCTCAGGG
Organism: Rhynchonycteris naso; assembly: GCA_037038555.1. Classification (NCBI taxonomy): domain Eukaryota; kingdom Metazoa; phylum Chordata; class Mammalia; order Chiroptera; family Emballonuridae; genus Rhynchonycteris; species Rhynchonycteris naso. Next base: position 109,635,432 of record CM072998.1, on the reverse strand, counting down.
GTTTGAAGAAGCCTCTGCCATGGAGGCCAGAATAAAGTAATACCATAATTTGTTGTGAGTTCATGCACTTTGTTGGTTTTGTTCTTTGAGCAAGGTGATGTTCATGCACGGCTCATTTTGTGCACCAGTAAAAAAACATATACCTATGTCTTGAATTTGGAAAAAAATTATATTTTATTTATCACTAAAGAAGGGTTTGGTGAATGCGCATATGAAACTGGTGGGTTCAGTACCTCAAAAAAGGTTAAGAACCACTGGTCTAAAGTGTTGCTTTCCATCTATGATTGTTAATTCTCTTCGGCAGATTCTATGGACTATTCAGCTTCTATTCCGGACACATGTTGAATAGCACTGTAAAACATGCTATAGTAAGTAAGGGCAGAACCCTAATGTCACATCAGTACTGTATGTCCTGCCTCTGTAAATAATGTGCACTACTGATGTTGCTGCTGAGATTTCTATTCTAGTGGTCTCTCCTTTCCAACCAGATGTAGCATTTATCCTGACCCAATGGTTCCATAGTACACTATAATAGTTAGGGTGTGTCAGGTTGCAGTAACATATAGGCCCAACATGTGATGCCTCAAATTAATAGGCATTTCTTGTATATGTGATAGACCAATGCAGCTCAGGTCAGTGTAGTCCAAGGGTAGTCAACCTTTTTATAAAAACCGCCCACTTTAGTCAGTCTGCTGCACTCGGTCATTCAGGGCGCCCAAGCTAGTCATTACTCTGTCACTTCTGACACATTCTTCCAAAGTCATATCAATTATCAATGAGGAGACATGTTGGGGGGGGGGGCGGATTACACAGGCTTAGATAAGACAAACGTCATTTCTGCCCATCTTTCCTTCACTACAAGTTAGTCGTGTGGCCACACCAAATTGTCAGGGGAAGTGGAGAGTGAGGTCTAGCTGAGAGCTAAGAAGGGGGGAAGCCAGACCTGGGTAAACAACCCACAGTCTTGACAGAGGTTTGAATAAACACCATCTGGGCCAACTGCCTCTGGGGACCCCACAGAGAAGTAGACCCTCTGTCTCTAAAGTTTTTTTCTTCCGGTTTCCATTTCAAACCCTTGTGCAGTACTCATCCCATAGGGTAAAGGGCAAATATCTCTGTTTGCACACGAGCTACGTATTTTGTGTCTTAGAGTGTTTCCATGCTTAGGAACCCACAGCCTTTCTCTTTGCTCCCACATGTGGGACACATGCCCGCTACAGTCTAAGCACAGTGGATACAGAAGACCCTGAATACGTGATCTCTGCTGTCCAGGAGTGTGCAGCTGAGTGCCCAGAATAGAGGAGACATAACCACACACACAATAAAAGTGACATCACAATATACTAACAGATTTATTTTCGTTATATATTACTAGTAAGTTCTTGATCCATTGCCTTGTGTACACAGCATGCCTGAGCATACACAAGTGTACACTCAGTGTAGTGATAAAGACAAGAAATTGTCGAAGGTTGGTTACATTTTAATCAGAAAACTAACTTACTGATTCTGTAACCACTGACTTTAGATTTAAACAAACAAAAAATTTATGCCTAGAAAGCTTGGCAGTGTGAGTTTTATTTCGGTGTACCTTCTAGGTTTCTCTTTCTGTGGATTGAATGATGAGTAAAACACTCATTAAATTGTATTTCATTTTCCATTTTCCTTTCCACCTTCCCACATGAAATAATGAAGTCAAAGGCAGCACTGCAAAGGTTAGAGAAAGGCCTGTGATGAGTGTGGAAATGTGACCTGTGAACAGCTATTTAATCAATGTCTCATCAAGTGTCATCTGTAGCTTTAAAAAATATTTTCTTCCAAGTTTTGCTGTACTGGAATGCAGTATAAAACTCCACATTAAACCACAAAATTCTTCAAATTCATTAAAAGGAAATGTAAAAATATATTTTCTTCAAATACCTCCAGCCGGCCATCCGCCATCATCACACAGGCCAACAAATGGCTTTCTGCTGACGGTAATGGGATCTGTAAAGAGCATTTCTGTGGGGCACTGTGACCTTGCCTGCCCTGTGCTGAGCCCCACCAGGGGCTGCCCCAGTTACACCTGGGGAAGGCTGTCAGGTGTGTCCGAGGGACAGAGGACAGTTTACCAGCTGCTGACCTGTCCATGGAGGGCCACTCCGCACCACATAGATGGCACTGTGATCACTGCAATCATTCCGAAAAGTGGGTGGTCTGTCACCACTGCTGTGAGTCCTGGGCCTTCATAGCATAGTCCCTGGTACCTGTCCCTGTGCAGCACATGTAGGACGTGAGTCCCAAGGAATGAGATCAGGATCCCTCCTGCAGTCACACTGTGTCCAGACTCCTGGCTTGCTAAGGAGACTGTGCTTTTCAGATTGATTGGACTCAGAGTCATGCATCAGCAAATACCTACAAGGAGGCAGCTTGGTAAGGTGAGAACAAAAACCCTGCAAAGAAAAGATGTATGTTCTTAACACAGATCTGCCTCTTACCCCTCCCTCCACCCCCAGGCATGCCGACTAAATCACCATCATCTGTAAAGGCAGAATTACAACCTATGCCACTTGGGACTGCTGTGTGAAGAGACTGAGATATCTTTGAAATGGCTTTGAAAAGAGCCAAGTGTTGTAAATATATATTGAGTTATATTAAAGAATCACAATAAAACTCCACACAAAAATCCTGAACAGGGCCCTATATCTGTAGGAAAACTTGTACATTCATCAAGCAACTTGAGCAAGATGAGTAAGCAAACAAAAAACGCAAAATCACATGATGATGACACGAATGTATCTCACTTACCAAAGCACGTGTGCACATGACACACACCAAGTTTTCAAAAAGAATTCTTCTGGTTGACTCATGATCAGGACATAGCAAGGTTAGTCCCCAGCTGTGTGCATCCAGCACATTTATTGTGCTATGCCCTGTGCAGCATGCATTGTGTGTTGTGAGAATCAATGATATTCTTACAAGTAAACAGTGTGGAATGTATTAGTATTATTTTCATCTTAGAGACAGAGAAACTGAGGTACAGAGATGCTAAGAAACATGCCCAAGGTCAGACAGGTAGTTAGTTCTTTAGAGGCAAGCTAAGACACCAAGGAAACAGCCTCTGCGGGGCTGGCTACACTGCTGTCTTGGGAGCTGAGGGTCAGAGACCAAAAAGACTTTGAAGGTGACTCAGTGAGCAAGAGAGCAAGGGAAGAATCACTACTGAAACATTAGGCTGTGATGTCAGGTCCAGTGATCAGAGACCAAATGATAAGTAAAATGGCTTAATCAATGAGCTCTATTTCCCCTTTAGTTAAACATTCTAAATAAAAATGAATTCATTAGAAGAGCTAAACATTTACGTAGTTACACACATATTGACTTGAATAATTTAGGGCAGGGGTCGGGAAACTATGGCTCGTGAGCCAGATGTGGCTCTTTTGATGGCTGCATCTGGCTCGCAGACAAATCTTTAATAAAAAAAATAATAACATTAAAAATATAAAACATTCTCATGTATTACAATTCATTCATTTCCTACCGCTCATGTTCATGGTTGCGGGTGGCTGAAACCAATCACAGCTGTCCTCTGGGACAACACGTAATTTTTATTGGATTATGCATAACGTACACAGGTCATTGTGAGGTCAGGAAGTAAACTTCCCTCCTTTTAATTAAGTAGTCAGCTAGCTAATTGCAGAACGTTTTTGATGAAAAAGATGGCTAAAAGAAAAAAGGACGAGGAGTATTGTACTTTTCAGCAGGAATGGACAGAGGAATTTGCCTTTGTGGAGAGAGCAGGTTCTGCACTGTGTCTAATATGCAATGATAAAATTACATCGATGAAACGGTCAAATATAAAGTGGCACTGTGACACACGCCATACTACATTTGCATAGAAATATCCAGAGGGGGACAGCAGGAAGAGAGCATGTCAAGAGCTACTATGCAGAGTGCAAGCTAGTCAGCAGCAACTCTGTGTTTGGACCCAACAAGGTGATTGGAATTCTGCTAGCTTTGCTGGTGCTTTAGCAATTGTGAGACCCAGAAAGCCATTCACAGATGGGGAGTATGCCAAAACATTCATGTTTGATGTTGCCAATGAAATTTTTGATGACTTTTCGTATAAAGACAAGATAATCAAACGAATAAAAGACATGCCTCTGTCTGCAAGAACTGTTGACGATCGTACCATCATGATGGCAAATCAAATTGAGGCAACACAAGTGAAGGACATAAATGCAGGACCATTCTTTTCTCTCACTTTGGATGAGTCAACAGACATAAGCCATTTATGCCAGTTCAGCGTGATTACAAGGTATGCTGTTGGTGACACACCACGTGAGGAAAGTCTTGCTGTTTTGCCTATGAAAGAGACAACAATAGGGGAAGATTTATTCAACTCTTTCACTGAGTTTGCTAAAGAAAATAATCTACTGATGAATAAACTTATTTCGGTGGGTACCTATGGTGCTCCGTGCATGAAAGGGAAAAACAGAGGATTCGTAGTGCTTCTTCATGAACATGCAAAGAGACCCATCCTAAAATTTCACTGCATCCTACATCAGGAGGCGCTTTGTGCTCAGATGTGTAGTGAGCAGCTTGGTGAGGTGATGTCACTGGTCATTCGGGTGGTCAACTTTATTGTTGCCTGAGATTTAAATGATCACCAGTTTAAAACACTGCTGGATGAAGTTGGGAATAATTATCCTGGTCTGCTTCTGCACAGAAATGTGTGTTGGTTGTCAAGAGGAAAGGTGCTCAGCCTTTTTGCGACTTGTCTGAGCAAAATCCGGACTTTTCTTGAAATGAAAAATGTCAAGCATCCTGAGTTAGCTAACACTGAGTGGCTCCTGAAGTTCTACTATCTCATGGACATGACTGAACATCTGAACCAGCTCAATGTGAAAATGCAAGGTGTTGAAAATAAAGTCTTATCCCTTCAACAAGCAGTGTTTGCATTTGGAAACAAGCTGGAACTCTTCATCGCCAACATTGAAACAGGTCGTTTACTACACTTTGAAAAACTGAGAGAGGTAAAAATGCATGCGCAGCCTGACCTGTGGTTGCGCAGGGGATAAAGCGTGACATGGGAACACTGAGGTCACCAGTTCAAAACCCTGCACTGGTCTAGTCAAGGCACATATGGGAGTTGATGCTTCCAGCTCCTCCCCTCTTTCTCTCTCTCTCTCTCTCTCTCTCTCTCTCTCTCTTACTCTGTGTCTCCTCTCTAAAATGAATAAATAAAAAAAAAATTAAACACATATCTCTTTAAAAAAATGCATGCACAGCAAGCAACCCTGCTCAACATCTTGATCTCCAGCAGCTAGCGGGCTTCACATCTAATCTGCAGTCATTCAAAGCATGCTTTGGAGAATTTCGTGAGCACACTCATCTTTTTAAGTTCATCATACATCCACACGAGTGTGCAGTGGACAGCGCTGACCTGAGTTCCATCCCCGGTGTCTCTGTCAGAGATTTTGAGCTACAAGCTGCTGAGCTGAAGGCCTCAAACATGTGGGTGAATAAGTTCAAGTCACTGAATGAAGATTTGGAAATACTTGCACAACAGCAAGCAGAGTTGGCGAGCAAACACTAGTGGGGAGAAATGAAAAAACTTTAACATGCGGACAAGCTGATTGTCATAACTTGGACTGCACTTCCCATCATATACCACACACTGCAGCATGTGAGTATTGCTGTACTGACAATGTTTGGCTCTACGTTTGCATGTGAGCAGTCTTTTCCACATCTAAATAATGTTAAGACCAATCTATGATCACGTTTAATGGATGGAAGTCTCAACGCCTGCTTGAAGCTTAACCTCACCACATATCAACCAGACATACAAAGCCATCAGCAAAACCATGCAGCACCAGAAGTCACATTAATGGTAAGAAGTACTTTATTCAACATTGGTTAGCAATAGCATAGCATAACAATGTTATTAAAAAGAATTCAGAGATTTATTGTACTTTAAAAGTGTTGGTCTTACATAAAATGCACACATTTATTTGTATTTAGTGTTAAACATATTATGTGTCTCTCACGGAATTACATTTTAAAATATGTGGTGTCCATGGCTCTCTCAGCCAAAAAGGTTCTTGACCCCTGATTTAGGGCCTAAAATTGGAAATCATAGAAAGATCTGAGCTCCATTAGAAACTAACATTTACATTTGTCACCAATCCCTAAATTTTCACATTTCTGCAGTTCTTGACCATTCTCTTGCCCAGGACTGTTCTTGTTTCAGGAATTTGTGTCCCATAACAGACTCTGTCATGAGCAAAAATCCCTGTAGCTGTTCATCATTGGTTGGCTTGCTCTCTGGCTAGTCAGTTCTTATCTTCTTGGTCAAAACCCTATATAAATGCGCAGCTCAAGTGAGTTTTGCCTGGACTTCAGGACATTATTTCTTTCGCAGGAGAAGACTTTAGCTCCTCCCAGAAAATGCCCAGTTTCTACCCTGGACTAGCACTCTTAGCACTCAGGGCTGTCACATCACTCTCTCTACCAGAGAGAGAACATGACTGTCACCTAATGCTCGGTCACAGAAGATAAATACCCTCACTCCTGTCAGGAATAAATCTCTCCATCGCTGTTACCTGCAATGTCTGTCTCAAAATTGCCATTTCTGCCTGTTACAGAAAAGGTTCCACGTTGGCATTAGGAAGAACCACACCTATGACTTGGGAGGTGGTGTTTTCCAGAAAGCAAATCCAGGCATGGTGACCCATCAGCAGTGGTGCCTACTCACAGAAGGGCAGAAAGAAGCAAGAGGAGTGAGCTGTGGGAAGGGTTCTCAACGTTTCTGGTCTTAATCTAATAGACATGCCCTAAATAAGGGGGCAAGGCTTGGTTTGAATTTTGATCCACGACTTAATGACTTTGAGACCTTTGATGTGTCACTGAATTCTTCCCATTCTCAGCGTCCTCAAGTAGTTCAGTTCACAGCTAACAAAATCCACCGAAGGTCCACTTAATTCTCTAAACGAGCGGTAAACCCCTATTCTAAGCAAAGCCTGTGCTTTCACATGGGAATACAGAAGTGAACACCTAGAGATGGTGGTCCAGAGATAGGCTTCTAGTAGAAAGGGGCGGAAAATATCTGACTATAAGAATCCCCTGAGAATTCAGTGAAGTGAGTGAGGTAAGTAAATCTGTGGCATGTAGTAGGCACTCAATCTGCAGTACAGTCATGGTGTCAAACTTTTAGAAATTTTCATATGTTACAATTAGATTCTTCTCAATAGGTCCAATAAGATCTTGTCTGAAAGCTTAGCTCACTGTCCTTAGTGAGGACCATCTTATTTAAGGGGAGCAAGAACTGTCTCCTTAGAAAATAAAGTATGATAAATACATCTGAACTAAGCATATTTGTTATGTAAATACAGGGCACCTAAGTCTACCATCATTCTCTCCATGTCCATTTTGCAAATAATATGGAATATTTTTGAAATTTAATGAGTAGAATTTTCAGAGGAAAGTAAGTAAGAAAGTTGAAAGCAATAATATTCCAGCAGCTACAGGAAACCATAATGACTACACAATGGCATTTTAGAAATGGCCCTACAGAAATCACTCAGTAATGGCCTACCTAAGCTAGACCCTCTCAGCTAGAGGCCAAGAGTACTCAAGCAAAAATGAAAAAAGTAAATTGAGGCAATTTTCCAGGTAATTTGAGGGAAAGTACTTTCATCTTCATTTTCTAGATACGACGACTAGCACATATCTCTGCCCTGGTGGTGGAGACCAGGCCACTGTGGAGCAGGCCTGGGGCAGTCACTCAGAAAACGTGGTACAGGGACTGTGCGAGGAATAAAGACAGCCGGGAGAAAAGCCCAGTCTTGTCCAGCATGAGACTGAGGGTTGCTGTGCCCACAGCACCCATTTATTTGTCCTTCTGTTGCAAGTGACCACCTCAACACTCTAGTCTTGCTAATAGAACTTGTTTAGCTATATTAATGTGGAAGTTTTCTGGTGGTTATTCTCTTCACCTTAAGGGGAACAGAGTGGTAAATTCTGAACCTACAGAACAGTGAGCATTCAAATCAGAGAGGTGGGCAGACAATGGGACAGCAGTCATCATAAACACCCTGTCAGAAAACAGTATCCTCCCTGGGTTGCCAACCACAATTCCATTGAACAAGGTTAAAGACACAGACCTCGTTTTTATTAGTCCTCCCTAGCTGCCTCTTTTCAGCAGGCTGTTTACTTAGGGCTCCATCTGACAAATGGCACTGAATCATTAAAAATAAACAACCTCCCTCTTGGTGACTGCTTTAGCATTCCAGAGTCCAGCCTCCAATCATAATTTTGCCAAGTTGAGATTCCACAGAAAAGGAAGCTGTTGGGTGTTGGGCTCACTCCATTGGCTCTGCCTCTTCTGGGCTCTGCACGCTCAGATACTTCAGATAAGTCACAGTGGATTGTCCTGTAACTGGAAAGAAGCATTTTCCAGAGGGAAACCCTGAATTTAGAGACATAAAGAGTTTTAAGAAATGTCTCTACCACCTGACCTGTGGTGGCGCAGTGGATAAAGCCGTCGACCTGGAAACACTGAGGTCACCAGTTCAAAACCCTGCACTGGTTTGGTCAAGGCACATATGGGAAGTTGATGCTTCCAGCTCCTTCCCCCTTTCTCTCTCTCTCTCTCTCTCTCACTCACTCACTCACTCTGTGTCTCCTCTCTAAAATGAACAAAATAAAAAAGAAATGTTTCTACCACTTACTGTGTGATTTTTGGTAAATTACCCAACCTCTTTGAACTTGTTTCCTCATTGGCACAATGGATATTGATGGGTATTACTTTGTTAACATAAGTAAAGTACTATAGAGTTTGAATTAAAGCAAGTACATAGTAAATGTACTTGCTCTCAGACCCAATAAATATGCCTCTCTCTCTCACTTTTCTCTTTTTCTAGGATTTGGTGTATAGACCAGAGTCAATGCTCTCTGGTGCAGAAGCAGAATTGGGCATGATGCAGCTATAACTCAAACTTCACCCTAATTATATGAAAGTATTAAAGTTGATTCATATTAGTGGTTGGTCTCTTGAGAAAAATGAAGTAGGCCAAAGAATACAGACCAAAGCTCCAGATACTGCATTAGACATAGTTTCCTTAGTTCCCAGTCATTCCTGCTCCACTTCCAAAGGGCTCAACAGTATCAAAGAAAAAAGTCAGAAAGAGCTGGTACACCTGTAATCTTTCAACTTAATTCTAGAAGCCCCAGTCAGGTCACCATTAAGCCATAGGAATAACTTAGCACTCTGGGATGAATGCTTTCCTTATTTGTTTTGATAGTATGTTCACTATAAAATCAATTTATGCATACGAAGAAGTAAAAACAATACAAAAAAGTCTGGAGTAGAGAGGGAAAGCTCTTTATTCTCCCATGCCCTTCACATTCTCTCCAGACTTCAAACCACACTCATGACACATGTAGAGCCTGACTTCTGGATGGAGGAGGTAACATACTGAAATTGAGTGAATTCCATTCCTCTGGAAGACAGTGTCACCATTCACAGCACAGGGCTGTGACATTTGTTGGATGATGGCTCTAATGTAAAGTCAACTCTGATCTTTATTTTGGCTATGGCTGCTTTGAAAGGCTCTGACAGTGTCTTTATAACTACCATCCAAAGAGTTTTAGTTCTGGTGAAGTTAAATTTAATACATTGTAGACAAGATTAAAGAATTTTTAAAGTCAGGTATTAGTGGGCAAGATCTTTCTTATTCCTAAATTAATTTTTCATCATTTTTTAGAGTTACCATAAAAAATAATAGCAATAAGTTTTCAACCCACAGGATATTCCTCACTTCACTGAAACAATAAAACAAACAGACCCCAAGTCCTTTATAGTTTCCCAAAAAGTAACTAAGGTACTAACATAAACTGCTTCAATTTTACATGTGTTACAGACATAATCCATACAAAGACACTTTTGCAATAGTTTTATTTTTTATGGATTTTTCTGTCTGTCTTTCCCCACTTGGTCACCCCAATCAACTCCATTCCTTTCATGAAATATCTCCCTAAAGCAGTGGTTCTTAACCTGGGTTCTATTGAACCCCTAGGGTTCGATGAGTTGATCTCAGGGGTTCAGAGAAGCCTCTGCCGCAGAGGCCAGAATAAAGTAATACCGTAATTTGTTGTAAGTTCATGCACTTTGTTGGTTTTGTTCTTTGAGCAAGGTGATGTTCATGCACGGCTCATTTTGTGCACCAGTAAAAGAACATATACCTATGTCTTGGATTTGGGGAAAAAATCGTATTTTATTTATCACTAAAGAAGGGTTTGGTGAATGCGCATATGAAACTGGTGGGTTCAGTACCTCAAAACAGGTTAAGAACCACTGCCCTAAAGAAAGTAGTTTCTTCTAAAAAATCATTACTGGTTTGGGTGATTATTGGTTTTATGCATGATGGGTACCACTCACAAAGGGAAGTTCAAATGCCTCTCACCCTGGGTTCTTTTTTTTTTTTTTAAGTTGTCAAAGTTTTTTATTTATTTATTTATTTGTTTGTTTGTTTTTTATTCATTTTAGAGAGAAGACACAGAGTGAGAGAGAGAGAGAGAAAGAGAGAAAGGGGGGAGGAGCTGGAAGCATCAACTCCCATATGTGCCTTGACCAGACCAGTGCAGGGTTTTGAAATGGCGACCTCAGTGTTCCCAGGTCGACGCTTTATCCACTGCGCCACCACAGGTCAGGCTCACCCTGGGTTCTTTTCAGCCTGATCCAATGTACATTTCCAGATTTTTCTTCCCCGATCACCCTGATGCCATGTGGTTATGGGCACAAACCAGACTACTGCTACATTCTTCCGATATCCTTGCCTCTGTGTCTGCACCATATGACTTATTTTATCCACTGGGAATGCTCTTCACTGCTTTTTCTGTGCTGTGGTTTCATGTGTATCTGTATGGAAAATAAAAACGTGTTTCCAAACAAGAACAAAATGACGGTGGCCACTCCTGCTCTGAAGAAGGGTGTGGGAAAGTGGGGGGTGGTTGGGAACATGGGCAAAGTTCACATTCCAAGAAGACAGTCCTACCAGAGCATTCAAGCTGGACCAGATTAAGGAGATACTGCCATCCCAGACTTTGGGCTCTGAAATATTCAATCCTTGAAGAGAAATTTCTAATTTTTAAAGTACTTTATGGTATGTGTGCACTTAAAGTCACCCGTAATTTGGTTTAGGGTGGGGACTATTGGCAATTGTTCTATGTAATAGCCTGGGAACCTTCTCTGGTCTTTTGAGAAGCAACCAAGGTATACCTAAGTGAGAAGACCTTCATAAGTCAAGCAGGAGCTGAAGAGAAAACATTGTCTGTGAGACAGGTCTGGTCACAGAATATGGCTGAAGGACTTTCAATTACAGGGCTAAGGTTTACTGTGACATTACTCCTAATACTACAGGTGAAGTCACACCTTTGCACTTTCCCAGCATTTTAGCAAAGTTGACTATACCCCCAACGCTGTGTGTGTGGAACTTCAGAGCAGAAGAGAAGGACAGAGAGTGAAGGGTGCCCAGCAGAACAACATGGTGTGGGAGGAGGAAGCCTGTCCTAAAGGTGGAGAGCTCACCGAGATCAAGTAGTGACTCAGAGCCAGAGTGGTTGAGACAATGAAGACCCCAGGAGTCCCTGGAGTTCATGGAAATGGTGCTGTGCCCCTCACCAATCTGTGTAATGGGTATAAAACACTTTGAGTTTTATTTTAAAGGAGATAGTAAACCCAGAGAGTTGAGAATTTAGGTAATACTCAAGAAGGTAACGTGAGAACAGAATGTCCCTTCATGGAAAACTAAGTGCAATGCCACATTTCCAACAAAGTAAGCAACAACTGAGACAAGACAGCAAGGGGCAGGAGAGCACCCAAGGGACCACACAGAGGGAGCAAGGCAAGGGGAAGGGGGTGGACTCAGTCCTCACCATCCCTGTCCCTGCAGCTGATGAAGCAACAGCTCACCACTGATTATGTCCCTCACCACACCTGCCCTGGACTTCCTTCTCACTGCTTCCGTGTCCCTGCATGTTAGCAAAGCCTCCAGAAGTGGTCATTTTGGTGGTAAAGGAGAGGGTGTGGGAGAAGGAAGGGTGCTGTTAAAGAGACATAAAAATCTGCCTCCAAGGTTGCCCAATGTATTTTCCCACTGTTCTGCCAGCTCAGGGACTTCTCAAAAGGTCTAGCCACCTGTGTCCAATAAAAACTTTATAAACTTTTGGGCTTTATAATAATGATATCCCATTCATATTTCCCTTTATATAAAGGGGACATTAAATATGTACTGGACACAGGTGACTCAAGAGTCTTACCTGTGATTAGTCTGTGAAGTGTACCTTTGGAGTCTTTGGGGTCCTTGAAATATACAATAGTTAAAATTTTCCTATGTATTTTGCCATTAATTGGTTATAGAATATATATATATATATATATATATATATACACACACTATATATATATATATATAATATGTAATATATATGACTATGCTTTATATGTTTATGAGTTAAAGCAATACGATGAGGGAGAATAATAACAACCTGGACTTAAAAGGGACCATAGAGATTGCCTAGTCCAAGTCTTTTGTCTTCCAGATGAGAAAATGAAATCAAGGTCCAGATGCTAAGGATTTATTTTCATTCTATTATAATGCCAGGTGTATCTAAAAGTAACAATCTCTCATATAAATCTCTCTATAAATTCGGAACTTATTCAGTAGGTGTACAACGGTGATTCATATGATGATAATGATGATGATTGTATTATTAGCTCAATCCTTTCTCTCTCCTTTTACCCTTTGCCATGAGACTTTTAAGTTCCTCCTAGGAAAAGAATGGAGTATGTTTATTTGCCCCTTGGCCCTGAGTTTAGCCAAGTGTCTAGCTTTGTCCAATTGATCGACTCAAAAGTTAGAGTTTACAAGCCAGATATGATCCTGGACCTTAAGAGGTCTGTGAGTGTTTTCTTGCTGACTTGGACCATGCCTATCATAATGAGAAGAAGATTCCTTATCTAAACCACTGTTCTGAGGAGCGTGAGAAACTAGGAAGCAGAACCATTCATTCTAGGCCGCAGACATATAGTAAAAGGCAGAGCTGTCCAGCAACTTCGATCTGAAGCAGACCCATCCAGCCATGGGCAGACTGGATCAATGACTTCCTGCTGACCTGCAGATGCTAAGTCAGTAATCAGTAACAGGTGTTCTCCGCGGTTGAATTTTGGGATGCTTTATTGTGAGTTATAGCAGACCATACAATAATGAATGATTCATTCCCTCTGAAATTATTTTTCAAAAATTATTTTTAACAAATTAAAAAAACCTAACAGCTTATTTTCATATTTAATAATATATGTTGGGCTGAATTTCATCCCAAATCAGTTAAAGTAGGCCACATTGTGTCATTTTCTCACTCAAAGGAAATGCTCTAGAAGCCCCACATTTTAATGACAATTTTAAAGTTTATGAAACAATATTATGTTCTTAGCCTTGCAGAATAGCCTTACTCTTTACTACATATTTCCTAGCTTCATCTGAATGAGTGTAATTCGTATGGGTAAAGAGAGTATGGGCTTTGGAGTTAAATCTTGGGTCTGCTCACTTACTTGTTATTTGCCCATGGCCAAAATTTTCAGTTTATTTATCTGTAAAATGGAGTCAATTATGCCTACATCATGGGTTATTGTGAAGAGTCAACAATGTAGGATATGGAAAAAAACACCATTGTGTTTGGCCTTTGGTAGGCATGAAAGGAAAGGGGGATTATTTGCTCTTCTTTTCCCTCTGTTTTTAATTTGTTCCTTTATAAATAACAGCAGAAATCCCCACCCCACCCCCACCCCCATTGGAGAGTACTAAGGCTCACAAAGGAAAAACAGTGGTGAATTTTGTTAGGAATTGGCGTCCAATGAATCGTTTTTCTGGTGGCCATGACCATGGTGACAACAGTCAGGGCAGATTCCACATTTCCTTCCACTCTTGGCCCTGGGTCAAACATGAGCTGCCTCCTCAGTGGTGTAATTACTCCGCTTTACTCTTTGCCTGCAAATAAACGTTCAAGGCAACCTTGAGGTTCTCATCCATACCCTTGGTTGGGTATGGGGGCTTTGAGTCTGTATTTCAGGCCCAGTAGGATCTCTGTGGGATTAGTGTTGACATTCAGAGTAGAGGATAAGAAACCTATTTCAGCCTCTCACACATGATGTCCAATCCCACTTCTTGTTGCTCTCAACAGTTCCCTTTAAGTGTCTGTTCCATCTGTTGGGACACAGACAGATACTCAGAGTTGCTTCACTCCTAATTCAGTGCATTCTTCAAACACCAGTTCTCATATGGTGTGGGATCCCCTGCAGTAAAAGGAATCTCTCCTGCCTTCAAACAGCAATAAACCTGCTCTATCTGCACAGGCATATGGTTTTGGTATAATTAGTTGCCTTTTATGTGTTTACATATTATTGCCTCTTTCAATTTATTCAGTCTTTCTGTTATTCTACTTTGTTTACCTTCCTCAGGCTAACATGATGTATTGCCCAGGAAGATGTTCAACAAATATTTAACTTATACATAAATGATCTATTCTTGTATATTCATGTCTTTTGTCCCATCCAAGAGTGGGCTGTACAGATAAGTTTATAAGTGACCCTCAACTTTGGGGATTTAACACTTTGGCCAATAATTATTGGTTTGTTGTTTTAATAAATATTAGAACTAAAATTTCTCACTTATTGCTCTGCTTTCTGTGTTCACAGTTGTGTGTCCTCCTCGTACAATTTCTTCCATTCCCCCCTTTCATAGTCCCCTTCCCCACCTCCCACCACCAGAACACAGGCTGGGGCTGACACAGCTCTCTGACCACCCCCCACCCCCGCCCAGGCTGACAGCTCTGGCCACATCCACACACACACAAACCCCAATCCCACACCAGCCTAGTCTTCAGGGCAGTTCTCTTTGCTGATTATTCTGTGAACCTGTGCCTTGACACTCCATGTTTCATATACTTTATTTCTTTACTATACCTTTCTTACATCAAAAATAATTAGGCTTCTTATTTGGGTTTTGTTTTTATTTACAAAACAATAGAAAATTTACTAGCTTGTAAAATGTTACCAACAGAATTAATATGATAATGTCCTCTGTGGACTGGCAGGCTGGTAAACGTAATGCTAGATGAATACTGACCAGGTTGCACTGCATGGGTTTAAAATAAACAGTGGTTCTCTGGGCGGGGAGGAGGACCATGTAAGATGGGACACTAAACTACAGCACTTGCTATATCAAGGGTCTCAGGAATTTGAATTGCTCTCTCTCTGACTCTGTCAAGTGGCTCGTATTGATAAAAGCACGCCCCAAAATAAAAATCTCTGCCAAATTTGCTATTTGATCTTGCAGACCTGCTTGTACTTAACCTGAATTGAAGTGGTCAGGGGGTCAAGCCTCTGTAAAGGGCGGACAGAGAGAGTGACTGTTTCCCCTAAAACCTGAAGCAAATGCTGTGTCTGAAAAACATAAGATAGAAAAAAAATATATATATATGTATATATACATATATACATATATATATATGTATATATATATATTGCCATAGCAAGAAATTACTTTTATACTCTCATAAAGCAAAAACAGATCTCTCTTCCTCTCTGAGAGCAAATATTTTAAAGTTCATGAAAGATTAAAGGTGGCACACAGAAACAGTTGTATAAATATATTTTCGTGTTTCTGCATTTGGTTTATACTAATGTCAGTATAAATCTGAAAGGAAGAAATAACTTTGAACTGGAAGTATCTCAGTTCCAGAGAGGAAGAACAGCTTAGGGGAGAAATGTGTAATTTAGTCAGAAATTTATTCTAATATAATGATGGCAGAATTGAACATTTCTAAACAAAATGTTCCTGACGTCAGTCACCAAATAAATAATAAATAACATATTTTCATGTAATTTTTTCTTTCTATTTGAAAAGCCTTAAAATGTTTTAGTTTTCCTTTTGTCTAACTAATAAGAATTTTTTGGTTTAACTTATGTTAAAGGTAAATGATATTTTCAGAAGTCCTGAGATTTTTCTTTAAAGTTCCAAGAGATACCACTCTGTGGGGTAACTGCTGGGGACCGTGGTGTGAGGACCGGAGACTGTGGTGTGAGGACTGAGGACTGTGATGTGAGGGCCAGGGACCACGGTGTGAGGACTGGGGACTGTGGTGTGAGGATCTGGGACCACGGTGTGAGGACCGGGGACTGTGGTGTGAGGACCAGGGACCGGGGACCACACTGCACTGCAGTGTGAGGACCGAAGAGAATGAGGAGGAGAGAGTTTCAAGCAGAATTCTTCAGAGTCAAGTCCTAAAAATTGCCCCGTACCATTACCACTCACCTCCCAGGTCAGAGCTCTCTACTGGTTTACCTGAGCACCATTCACCTGTCTTAAGAGAGAGGGTAGTGAGAACTGAAAGTTAAATAATAAAAGATAGGTATTTTGGCTTGATTTCTGTCACCTGTTTTATTTCCCTTGGGACATTATTTCAAGACTTAACAATAATCATTATTTTGTTAGAGAAATCTAAAAAAGATCATTTGTAAGGTTCTTTCCCAAAGAGGGCAAACTAGTTGATAAAACATGAAATTGCCATTTATGTAGATCAAAACAGCCAAATATTAGCAATTTCATAGTGTTCAACCTAGTCGATATTTTATCTATTCTAATGGCCGTAGAACTTCCCTCCAAAGCAATGACAGTTATTAATAGAGTTATTAATAACTCTTTAAATTTATCACATTTTTTTTGCTTTCATTGATAAGAGATGAAAGTCCTTCACATTTAGTTGTATTTCTCAGTATCCAACTAATTATGCCCAAACCCAAATCATCCTTACCACCCACAATCTAGCAAGCCCACTTCTCTGTTTCAATTGGCTCTCCCACATACCTCACCAGAAACATAAGCGGAATTCTCAAGAGCTCACTCCTTCAGCTGAAAGTACTTACAGTCATTGAGCTTCAACAGTTGTTATCTTCCTTCCATAGTCTTAATGAGACTTACCTCCTGATCATGGATATAGTTCAACATCACACCTGTGCTTATGCAACACTCATGTAAACTACATTCCCACTGACATCTCATTCAAATGCAAGTTCCACTGCTTCCAGAGTAGCTTCTGCAATATAACAAATCTAAAATATCTCTCCCCTTTCAAAGACCTCATAGTTCCCCTTTGCCTAAATACAAGCTCCCAATTCCTAACTTATAGCCAATTTACATAGCCATGGGTTTTTATGCTTGTTTTTATTTGTTTATTCTAACTGCTATTCCTGGAATAGCCTCTCCCACCCCAGCCCACTCCACCCACTCCTGTCTAGCATAGAAACCCCTATCATTCAGGACCAAACTCTGAGTCAAGGGAAAACCACATTCATCTACTCTCTGTAATGCCCTAACAGCCAAGGTAAAAAAATCTTCTGCCTGAATCCTCCCCAATGATAATGCTTACCACACCATAGGTAGTACAGTTATTCATGTATTTAACTCTACCTTAGCTCACAGAGTGTCAGTTTCTTGAGTATACATAGTTTTACTCTACTTTCTTGTCCAAAGATCCAGACTAGGCTTCCACAATCCCTTACTGGTGATAGAAGAGAATGTATTAAATAAATGACTGAATATACTTTCCAAACACTAATCACTTGGAAATAAAAATTTAGTCTTTTTATGAGCTCAGTCATGACCCAGAAAAATAGTTTCTTTCATTTCTGACTTTTTCAAAGACATTACTTCTTTTTTTTAATATTAAGTTTTATATTTGTACTTTGCTCTGAAATATTTGTTTTGTTTTTGTTTTTGTTCTCCTTTCTGTTTTTCTATTTTCAGCTATGAGCAAATATCTCTTGAAGCCAAGCATACGTATATGCACACTGTTCCTGAAGATTTCATACATCTACATCTATTTTCACATTACCACCCTAATCTTATCACCAATCCAACTTTCTGGAGGTAGTGAAGAAGATACTATTGATTGAATGTTCCACATCCTATTGACCAACATCTGGGTTCACTTGTGCTGGACTATACAGCATCTCACTCCTGACAACTGTCCCAAATCAAATGCCTACCTTGTTCTGTTTCTCTGCCTGTGGTTTTTCTCAGATTTATAGGTGTTTTCTTAGCCCAGGACCAAAAAGGTCCCAAAGTGTTACCATACAGTTAGTTTCCCAAGGGACAACCTTCAAACAGTGATAGAAATGGGTGAATAAATCCCCAGCTTCTCAGTCCCTCAGAAAGACAATACCAGGATGTATTCTATCCAATTCTTCAGAGCTCCCCAGTGGGTTTGAAGTGTATGTCATTAAGAAAGCAATTGCTCATTCTCTTTCCAAAAAAAAAGCTTGCTTTTATTTTCCACATCTCAACTAGCACCAATATTATCAATTTCTTTTTCTAACTTTTGCAAATCCAATGAAAATTAATATTTTACCTGTATTTTAATTTGCATTCCTACAATTAAAGGGGGCAGGAAGAGGAGCCTATTTCACTTACTTATTCTTTATTTCTGTATTCTTTCTAAGAATATTTGTATATTCTTTTCTTTATTTCTATAAACAAGTTGCCTATTTATAACCTTTGCTCATTTTATAGTAAGTTTTTGGACATTTTCTTATTTATTTGGAAGAGTTCAGTAAACACTTAAATATAAGACAGAGTTCACCAAAAAAATCCTAACGACAAACAGGTTTCTAGAGTCATCCATATATTATGCTGGTCTAAACCATGAGTGTTGATTATGTCACTCAGAAGAGTGTAAAAAGTCAAAAAGTAGAAAATCAGGATGGGCCCCAGGGAGCTTTTACTGTTCAGGCAAGAGGCAGAAAAAGGGGAGCCCCATAGGGGACTACAAAGGAGCAAACACAGATATAAAAGACATCTAAGAAAAAAATTTGTTATGGAGATAAAGAGGAAATGAGCAATTCCCAGGTATTGTGCAGGTCAAAATCTGACTTTCAAACAAATCTATGGACCTGGAGGATTGGGGAGCTCAACTGTGGCACTCAAGTTTGCTGATAGAAGAAAAAGACAAAATGGAAGAACAGAAACAATATGGTAAATATACTATGAAATTAACATAGTTGTTTATAGTTGATTATTTGGTAATTGAATAAAAGTTTTTAATGTTTTTCATCTTAGAAACTATGAGGGTTCTCAGGGGCTTTATTGGTCCTTGCCCCTTGACTTTTGGGGGAGTCTAGTATTATCATATCTCTTTATATATGTGCTAAGGCTCACAGAGTGATTTGTCTGATACTTTGTTAGGTATGAAAAATACCCCCATATAAACATCACCACTATGCTTTGTCCTACCATCTTACCCTTGCTATATGCTCACAAAAAATAGGATATCAGGGAATGTGTCTATACTCCAGTGCTTTCAGCCTTTTCTATAGTGCATTTTCACCAATAAAATAAAAGTTGGTTTTGCATCTAATTTGCATAATAGAACAACTTTCTTTGACTTGCCTTTTGCTTTTCTGATGTTCTTGTTCAATAAAAAAAATCAAATGTTTCTTTTTTTATCGCTTCATATTCATTTTGAAATATCCCTAAATACTGTGAGCAGTATATAAAAAAAGAAAAACATTGTTTACTAATAACTTATTTGGTAGTCTAAGCTATCTTGCTTATTATATTGCACACTTCTTTCTTTTTTGGATGTAAATATTAATTCTGGACTTCAGGAAATTCTGAATAAAAATAGTCATATGTAACAAGGGTCATAAATGGATTGCCAGATACATCAGTTTTAAGCTGCATTAGGGACTAAGTGTTGTTGTGGAAAGTAGCTTTTTAAATAAATAAATAAATAAATAAAACTAAGGGAAAAACAAGAAACTAACCTTTGAGGCTTAATAAAAAAGATCGACAGAAACCTCTCTTAAAGTTAAATAATAAGTAGGATCCAATATATAAAATATAGTAAAGTGATATTCAGTTAATATAATGTATTTTAAAACATTTAATTTACAGAATGTCTTTTTGCATTGTATTTTTTAAAGTATTTTATGAAGTTGTTTCAATAAACACATTCAAAATTAGGATTATGTCAGCAAATTGAAGATGAGTCTGCAACTAAGATCTGCCATGGCTTTTGCTTATTTAGCTTGGAGGAAGTTCACATTCACACAGACAAGTACCTGTGTTGCAAATGGTCCTTGTTCTTTTAAAACCACTTACCTTGCATTATCACAATTCCCAATAGTTACACAGAGGTGGCCAAAGACAGTTCATCCTGAGGAAATGAACTAACTTGGAAACAAACAATAATAAACTATCAGTACCAATGTTAAAATTTTTTATATAATTCTTTTTAAAATGCATGTTGGTTTTATTTCCAATTAAAATGTGTGTGTGTGTGTGTGTGTGTGTGTGTAATTTATATATATATATATATATATATATGAGAGACAAATAAATAGACAGAAAGGGAGATGAGAAACATCAATTCATAGTTGTGGCATTTTAGTTGTTGATTGGGCCTCCAGCCAAGCCAGTGATCCCTTGCTCAAGCCAGTGACCTTGGGCTCAAACTAGTAACTTGGGCTTCAAGCCAACAACCTTAGGGCTTAAACCAATTACCTTGAGCTTCAAGCCAGCAACCTTAGGGCTGAAGCCAGTGACCATGGGGTCATGTCTATGATCCTAATTCCGGACTTCAGGAAATTCTGAATAAATGGTGAGCCTGCACTCAAGCTGGTGATCTCAGGGTTTCGAATTCAGGTCCTCAGCATCCCAGGCCAACGCTCTATCCACTGTGCCACAACCTGGTCAGGCTGATTAAAAACTATTAAAAAAATAAAATTGTTAGTAAATTTCTGTCAGATGCCTGAAATATATTCTCTTTTGTATATAGTAGTATTTTTGAAAGTAGAAATATTTATAAGATCCCTTTCATTCTTTAAGTTTTATTTATAGTTTTAATTGTAGAATAGTTTTTAGATTTACATTTAAATTGAGAAGATATACAGAGTCCCCATATACTTCACACCCAATTTCCCCTATTACAGTATTAACATCTTACATTAGTAAGGTACACACACCAAAATTAATGAACTAATAGCAATTCATTATTATTAGCTAAAACCCATACTTAATCCTGATATCTTCAATTTTTCCTTAATGCCCTTTCTCTATTTCCAGATAATACCCAGAATATTACATTATATTTAGCTTTTATGTCTCCTTGGACTCTCCTCTTGCTTGAGGCAGTTTCTCAGATTTTCCTTGTTTTCAATGACCATGACAGTTCTGAGGCACTCGGTCAGGTATTTTGTACAGTATTTATCTATTGGGATGTATCTGATATTTCCCTCATGATTAGACTTATGCAGTTATGATTTCTGGAAGGAAGACCACACAGGTGAAATGCCATTGTCATCACATCATACAATCCACACATCTCATCACTGTGAGTGTTAACCTCAACCACCTGGCTGAGGAAATTTTTGTCAGATTTCTCCACCATAAAGCTATTGTTTTTCCTCCTCCTTTCCACACTATCCTCTTTGGAAACAAGTCACTGTGCATTGCCCTCACTTCAGGAGTGGGATGTTATATTCTACCTTCTTTAGGGCAGAGCATTTACCTAAATTGTTTAGAATATTTTGTGTAATATATTTCTCTTCTTCCCCATTTAGTTTATTCAATTGTTTATTTATATAAGTATGGATTTGTAATATTTACTTATGTTATAATCCAATACTACTTTATTGTGTGGTTCAAATTGTTTCAGAGTTGACCATTAAGAGCTCTTTCCATTGGTTTTTCTGTCCTTTGACATACATTTAACATTTTTATTTTATTGATTATATTTGACATTTTTTGAACACTTCCTTACACTTCTGAAATATAAGATGGTCAAAGCTCATTTTGTATATTTCCTGCCTCATATCTAGAATCAGCCATTTCCCCAAAGATACCCTGATATCAGAAACCAAAATTTGGGTCCTAAGTGGTTCACTGCTCCCAGGATGTCATTGTTTCTAAGCTTTCTCTACTGACAAAACAAGGAATATATTTGTGTATTTTATACACACACACACACACACACACACACAAACACACATATTTACAAATATGTCAATGTGTGACCAACTCTATCTATATTAAGCTAAATATGAGATCATACTTATGTCTTCAACCCTAATACATTACCAAGCAGATCATTCCCCTTGCTGGTCTCTAACCTTCTGTTCCAACAGTAAGAAATCAGATTTCTTCTATATACCATCTATTTAGTTAATTTTTCATATCTAGCATACATGTGCAGAGGTTTCAGAACTGTTAATCCATATACTGATGGGCAGTAACTTTATCAACCCAAATAAGTGTTTATGTCAGTGGTTCTTAACCTGGGTTCTATCGGTGAGTCGGTCTCAGGGGTTCAGAGAAGCCTCTGCCACGAAGGTAAAGACACACTTGTGTAAAGTCGTGATGACACGTCCTGCTTGGCCATCACTTGCTGCAGAGGATCACGTTACATTGCTTGGCCAACCAGTGCTGCGGGGAATTTAGTGCGCACAGTAGTCAATGGCTGTCGTAGTTGTACGTCGTGTGGTTTCTTTCTTAATATTTTAATCCATACTAAATATGTTGAGAAAAAAAAAAAACGTGTTCGGACGAATATGTACAACATGGATTCACATGTATCACGGAACGGGGTGGGAGTCAGCGTCCTATCTGCATGATATGCAATGCCAAGTTGAGCAACTCTAGTCTCGCACCGGCAAAACTAAAGGAACACTTCTTGAAGCTGTATGGAGATGGTGAATACAAGAACACAATGCCTTGATAACATTATACGGAGTGAAATAAGTAAATCAGAAAAAAACTGAAAACAACATGATTTCATACATAGGTGGGACATAAAAGTGAGACTATGAGACATGGACAAGAGAGTGGTGGTTACGGGGTGGGGGAGGGAGGAGAGGGTGGGATAGGGAGGAGGGGAGGGGCACAGGGAAAACCAGATAGAAGGTGACAGAGGACAATTTGACTTTGGGTGATGGGTATGCAACATAATTGAATGATAAAATAACCTGGAGATGTTTTCGTTGTACATATATACCCTGATTTAGTGGTGTCACCCCATTAAAATTAATTAAAAGAAAAAAAAGAACACACCGCCTGCTGAATTCAAGGTGAAACGAGCCAGATTTAATGAAAGGGCCACTCTGCCTGCTCTTGGATTTGTACCCGTTAACAAACCTATCCTCACAGCATCATACGAAGTTGCTTACTTGATCACAAAGCAGGGTAAGCCACACATCATCGATAAAACACTCATAAAACCAGTTGCGTTAAAGATGGCGAATCTGATACTCGGAACCGTGGCCGAAAGTAAATTATCCCAAATTCCTCTTTCAAATGACACCATCAGCGACAGAATAGAGAACATGAGTAAAGACATCTTGACTCAAATAGTTGCAGATCTAATTTCAAGTCCAGCAAAATTCAGTCTTCAACTTGACGAGACCACAGACATTTCTAATCTAAACCAGCTTGCTGTTTTTGTGCGCTATGTGAAAGAAGACATGATAAAAGATTTTTTTTATTTTGTAAGCCTCTTACAACAACAACTAAGGAAGCTGATGTGAAGAAGCTTGTGGATGACGTCTTCAGAGACAACAATCTTTCATGGGATATGGTTTCTGCAGTTTGTACGGATGGAGCTCCAGTCATGCTGGGAAGAAAGTCTGGTTTTGGTGCGCTAGTAAAAGCTGATGCACCACATATCATTGTTACTCATTGTATTCTGCACAGGCATGCGTTGGCAACTAAAACCTTGCCTCCAAAAATGGCAGATGTATTAAAAACTGTGGTGGAATGTGTGAACTATGTGCGAAATAGTGCTCTGAGGCACCACATCTTCAGTGAGCTGTGTAAAGAAATGGGTTCTGAATTCGAGGTACTCCTGTACTATTCTAATGTTCAGTGGTTATCCCAGGGACAGGTGCCAAATTGTGTTTTTGCCATGTATGTGGAATTAGCCATGTTTTTTTTTTAAAGATTTTATTTAATTTCTTTTTATTTATTTATTTTAGAGAGGAGACAGAGAGAGAGAGAGAGCGAGAGAGAGAGAAAGGGGGGAGGAGCTAGAAGCATCAACTCCCATATGTGCCTTGACCAGACCAGTGCAGGGTTTTGAACTGGCGACCTCAGTGTTCCCAGATTGACACTTTATCCACTGCGCCACCACAGGTCAGGCTAGCCATGTTTTTGCAAGAGCAGCAACACTGTCATGCACATTGCTTCAAAAATCCTGAATTCATTGTGATTTTAGCGTACATGGCTGATATATTCGCTGCTCTCAATCATCTCAATCCGCAGATGCAGAGTGGTGGAGTCAGTATCATGAAAGCGGAAGAAAACCTGAAGGCTTTTCAAAAAAAACTACCATTATGGAAATGACGAATAGAGAACAATAACTTTGCAAACTTTCTGCTTCTGGATGACTGTGTAAGTAAGATCGAAGATGTGTCTGGAATCAGAGATGGTTCTGTACCCATGAAACTGAAGCAAACAATTGCCACGCACTTAGATGAGCTTGCAAAGTCTCTCAACAGATATTTCTCTACAAGAGAGTCATATCAAGCATGGGTGAGACAGCCATTTACATTTACTGTTGAGACAGGTATTCAATGATGAATACCTCGACAAAATCATTAAAATTCAGCAGAGCGAGGTTCAACTGCAGCTCTTCAGAATAACAACACTCTCAACTTTTTGGTGTCGACAAATGGAAAAGTACCCAGTTATTGCTAAGAAAGCCCTGGAATTTTTTTATACCATTTGTTACAACATATCTTTGTGAGCAATCCTTTTCGAGGATGCTGGACATAAAAACGAAGAAAAGGAACAGACTTTGCTGGGAAGATGACATGAGAGTAGCACTTGCCAAGGTGAAACCATGCATATCTGAACTGATCTCCCAAAAACAACAGCAAAAGTCACACTGATTTGCAGGTATGTAATTTGGGCAATGCTTTATTCTGGCCCCCAAAAAAGTATTTTGTGATTCAAAATGACAAAAAACAAATTAAATTTAAAATTAAAAAAATTAAGTTATTAAAAAATGTTAAATTCTTTTTAAAAATCTGAATTTATTTTTAATTAGAAAAATAGTAAAAAAAATATTTTGGGGGGCTGAAATTCTTTTATGGGGCCGAAATATTTTGGGGGCCAGAATAAAGTAATATTGTAATTTATTGTGAGTTCATACACTTTGTTGGTTTTGTTCTTTGAGCAAAGTTATGTTCATGCATGGCTCATTTTGTGCACCAGTAAAAAAACATACCTATGTCTTGAATTTGGAAAAAAAAGAATCATATTTATCTCTAAAGAAGGGTTCGGTGAATGCGCATATGAAACTGGTAGGTTCGGTACCTCAAAAAAGGTTAAGAACCACTGGTTTATGTGCTTATGTATAGTTCTTCTTGCCCTTAGTCATATAAACTCCACTTGGTTCCAAAGTTACTTAGGTCAGTATCTTGTTTCCCCATGACCTTGTGACATACATTTGCAATGCAGTTAGACCGTTTTGTCACATTCTATGCTCTATTCTGGGATTTTCAGACCTTCTAAAAGACTTTTAAGTTTTACATATATTAAAGTTTACCTTCTTCCTGTAAAATCTTATAGGTTTTAACAAATCCGCAGTGTCAAGTATCCACCAGTACAGTATGATACAGAATAGTTTCACCACCGCAAAAAAAAGTGCTTTGTGCTTCATGTAGTTGACCCTCCACGTTTCCCTGTGGAATGCCTGGCAATCACTTATCTGTTTACCATCTCAATAGCTTTGCCTTTTCCAGATGGTCATACCATTGGAGTCATACATTTAGATTTTTGTACTAGCATCTTTCACTGAACAATATTCATTTAAGATTTATCTTTGCCCCCTGACCAGGTGGTGGCTCAATGAATAGAGCATTGGACTGGGATGCGGAGGACCCACATTTGAAACCCTGAGGTGGCTGGCTTGAGCATGAGATCATGGACATGACCCCAGGGTCACTGACTTGAGCCCAAAGGTCACTGGCTTGAGCAAGGGGTCACTTGCTCTGCTGGAGGCCCCCGGTCAAGACACATATGAAAAAGCAATTAATGAACAACTAAGGTGCCATAACAAAGAATTGATGCTTCTCATCTCTCTCCCTTTCTGTCTGTCTGTCCCTCTCTCTGTCTCTGTCACAAAAAAAAAGAAAAGAAAAACGATTTATTCTTGCCATTTCATTGTTTGGAAGTGCATTCATTTGTATTGCTATGTAGTTTCTGTTGTGTGCATGGACTATAGTTTGTTTTTCCACTCCTGTTTGAAGGACATCTTGGTTACTTCCAGTGTGTAGTGATTATGCATAAAACTGCTATAAACTTCATAGTCAGTTTTTGTATTATTCAAATCAATTGAGTAAATACCTAAGAGCATGATTGCTAGATCATATGAAAAGACTCTTCAGCTTTGTAAGAAGCAGCCAAATTGTGTTCCAAAGTGGCTGTAGCATTTTACATTTTCACCAGTGATAAATGAGAGTTCTTGTTGCTTTACATCACTTCCAATAATTAGTATTGCCGGTTTTTTGTTTGTTTGTTTTTTAATTGTTATTTATTGATTTTCCGGGAGAAGGGAGACAGAGAGAAGGGATGAGGGGTAGGAAGCATCAACTGTAGTAGTTGCCCCTCTCGTGTGCCTTGACTGGGTGAGCCCAGGGTTTTGAACCAGTGACCTTAGCGTTCCAGGTGGATGCCCCATCCCACTGCACCATCTTAGGTCAGGGAAGTTTTTTTGTTGTTGTTGTTTTTAGCCATTCTAATAGGTGTGCAGTAATCATCTCATTATTGTCCTAATTTGCAATACTCTAAAGACAAATGAATTTCAGCACTTTTCCTGTGTTTAGTTGGCATCCTCTTCTTTGGTGCAATGGCCAGCCCTTCCACCCATTTTTAACCCATCTGTGCTACTTTCACTTTAGTATCCATTCTCATAATTCAATCATTTGGTATAGTTTTCCACCGAGTGACAGCGTCTAAACGTTCTTCATTCTGATAACTTGAGAAATTGGTCTCAAGTCTATTTGAGGTGATCATTACACTCTTAATTTTGTGAGCTTAGCAAACACAGTCAGTGAAGGACCATTTGTTTGGAACAAAAATAATGATTTGGGGACATTTCATTCATCCTGGAGAAGGGGTAGAGGTCAGAGAAGGGTGAGCTGTAATCTGGGCCTCAAACACCCAGGAAAGATGTCAGTATGCATGAGACTCGAGCCCCCAGAGATGTCCGGAGGCTGTATCTACACACAGTCTAAGTTGGGCTGAAGAAGTGCAAAGGGGAAACATTGTTCTTTCTTCTACAATCATTTGCCTTAAGTAGCATAAATGAAAACAGAAAAGCAAGCATATTGTGTGCTCATTTATTTTCTAGGCACTTGAAAAATGCTTTCCCCTGAATCAAGAGTTTAAAGCAGGCTTCATTGCCAAGGTAATTTCCACAGCCAGGGTGCAAAGGCACCAGACCCTGAGCAAAGATGGGTTTGTCTCTATAGAGTCTTTTACATCTGCCTTCGTAAGAGCCAGTGTGATGTACCACACTGTTGCTGATGATCTTGCATCTCCATCCTCAGAGCACAAAGTGTGGTGAAGAACTAAACACAGGTTGTAAGTCCCAGGATTACCGTGCTGCAGAGACACCCAGAGTACCTTTATGAGTCTTCCACTGAGATCAAGCCTTAAAAAGGTCTGCAAATGGTTTTTACCCTGCTGCGTGGTATGCAGAGCTTTCGTTTCTCCTTGTAGGATATCCCATTGAGCATCTAAATGTCTTCCAGGCCTTGCTTCTTGCTTGGCAAGCTATACTACCCTCTTCCCCTCCTCCTCAGCTTTGGTAAGAATAGTGGAGAAGATTGGGCAATAGGCAGTGGCTTCAACTAAGGCAGAATTATCCCTATGATGCACTGAGTTGTCTTTATCTGCTATCCTTTATTCATGCTCTGCTCCTGATGGGAATGTTCTCTCTGGGGGACTAACAAAATTTCAGAAGATCTGACCAAATCGCTCTTCCTTTAAGATGTCTTGTTTGGTTCCCAGTACCATAGAGTTCTCCAATTTTCTAAGCTCTCACTTAGATCACTTAGACGACTAGCTGTTTAATCATTACACTATCTATGACATATGTATGCACACACACACACACACACACACATATTCAGTAATGTTTCTTGCATGCTATCCTTGTTCTTTTATGAGACAGCAAGGAGCTCATGGACCTTTCAGAGAAGAAATACCATATGCTATTTTCTATATAATTCCTCAAAGTTGAGATGGATTAACTCATAATAGGTGCTAAATGAATAATGTTAAGTGAATTGATTTATAGTATTCAATCTAGAAATATTTTTTCTGCCTTTCTGCAATGTAAGTCCCATAAAGTCTCTTCAATATTTTTCTATTTTATTCATTATTTCAGTGTAAATGTATTGAGTACTTAATATCAAGTACTTAATACTGTAGTACACAATTATAGATGTTGAAAATAAATGACATAGAACATATGTTATTTAACATACATGATATATAAAATATATCATTTAACATATATACATATAACATATGTCCTTGCCTTCCAGGAGTTCACAATTAAGATCTATTAGACTGATCTGACTTGTGGTGGCGCAGTGGATAAAGTGTCGACCTGGAACACTGAAGTCGCTGGTTCAAAACCCTGGGCTTACCCGGTCAAGGCACATAGAAGAGTTGATGCTTCCTGCTCCTCCCCCCTTCTCTCTCTCTCTCTCTCTCTCTCTCTCTCTCTCTCTCTCTCTATATATATATATATATATATATATATATATATATATATATGTCTCTCTTCTCTAAAATTAATAAAGAAATTTTAAAAATTAAAAATTAAATTAAATTTTAAAAAAAGACTTATTGGACCAAAATTTGGCACTAGGTAAAACTAATATTGCCAGAGTACAAATTCCATCATTAATCTTATAGGTACAGTCTTCATTTGGCTAATCAGTATGAACAATTATTTGTCAAACATCTAGTAGACCCAGGAAGGCATAGACAGTTTCTATTCCCATCTTCAAAAGATGAAAGCCCTGGTCCTCCTGAAACACCAAAGTTGCATGTTCGATCCCCAGTCAGGTCACATAACGAGAAACAACCAAAGAGCACACAACTGAGTGGAAAAACAAATGAATGCTGCCCTTGCTCTGTCTCTCTTCCTCGCCCTTCTTCTGCCTCTCTAAAAATCAGTCAATAAAATGTTTTAAAAAGATAAAAGCACTGAATAAATATAACAAAAAATGTATAGCCAAACTTTATAGTAAGAAAGGGAGATCCTCAGGTATTAAAACTGGAAAAGGAACTCAAATCTAAGAGAGCTAAAATTGAAACTAAGGGTTTTTCCTTAACTTTGAAGTCAGGATGTACATTTTAGATAGTTAGATTTCAATGCCCTTATAGGGCTTCAAGCAAAGGCTATGGGTCCAGAACTGAATAAAAATGTAGTTGGACTCTGTGCATAAACATGGAACCCCAGAAGAGATGTCTTGTAAGCAAATAAAGAATTTAAATTTTTTTTTACATCATTCTAAAAATTTTGAAGAAAAACACCTCAAAAACATAATTCATAGAAAAAACTGGTAAAAGTAATCACATCGAAACTTAAAATGGTTATATAGTATGATTATCATGATTACACTGGGGAAGAAAATTTTTGTTGCATCCACAAAAACATTTCTTTTTACCTAATTCAAGTGTGCTGATCTCAAATATGACATTAGTTTTTCTCTGTAAGGTACAGATTTTTTTTTATTAACTTTAATGGGGTGACACCAATAAATCAGGGTACATATGTACAATGAAAACATCTACAGATTATCTTATCATTCAATTGTGTTGCATACCCATTACCCAAAGTCAAATTGTCCTCTGTCACCTTCTATCTGGTTTTCCCTGTACCCCTTCCCTTCTCCTTATCCCACCCTCAACACCATCCCTCCATCCCGTAAAAACCACACTCTTGTCCATTTCTCAGTCTCACTTTTATGTCCCACCTATGTATGAAATCATGCTGTTCTCAGGGTTTTTTTGTCTGATTTACTTATTTCACTCCGTGTAATGATATCAAGGTACATCCATTTTGTTGTAAATGATCCCATGTCATCATTTCTTATGGCTGAATAGTGTTCCATAGTATATATGTAGCAAAGCTTTTTAATCCACTCGTCTTCTGACGGACACTTGGACTGTTTCCAGATCTTCACTATTGTGAACAATGCTGCCACAAACAAGGGGGCGCATTTCTTCTTTTCGAACAGTGTTATGGTGTTCTTAGGGTATATTCCTAAAGGTGGGATAGCCAAGTCAAAAGGCAGTTTGACTTTTAATTTTTTGAGGAATCTCCAAACTGTTTTCCACAGTGGCTGTACCAGTCTGCATTCCCAACAGCAGTGCAGAAGGGTTCCCTTTTCTCCACATCCTGGCCAGCACTTATTCTGTGTTGTTTTGCTGATGAGTGCCACTCTGACTGGTGTGAGGTGATAACTCATTGTGGTTTTGACTTGCATTTCTCTAATGATTAGTAATGTTGAGCATTTTTTCATATGTCTTTTGGCCATCTGTATGCCTGTAGTGTAATGAACTTCCCTCTCAGTATTGCTTTTGTTATGTCCCATAAATTTTGAGTTGATGTATGCTGATTATCATTGGTTTCTAGAAACTTTTTATTTCTTTTTTGATCTCATTGTTGATCCATTCATAATTTAATATCATGCTATTTCGTTTCCAAGTGTTTTAGTATATTTCAGTTTTTCTTTTGTGGTTAATTTCTAGTTTCATGGCATTGTGATCAGAGAAAATGCTTGATATGATTTCAATCTTCTTAAATTTATTGAGACCATTTCTGTGTCCTAACATGTCGTCTATCCTAGAAAACGTACCATGAGCGCATGAGAAGAATGTATACTCTACTGCTTTAGGGTGAAAAGTTCTGAAGATATCTATTAAATCAAGTTGATCTAATGTATCCTTTAAGTCTGCTGTTTCTTTATTAATTTTCGTTCTTGTGGATCTATCCAGTGTTGTTAGTGGGGTATTGAAATCCCCTACTATGATAGTATTGCTGTTAATCTCGCCCTTTATATCCATCAAAGTCTGCTTTATGAATGTCGGGGCTCCTATATTTGGTGCGTAGATATTTATAATAGTTATATCTTCCTATTGAATTGTTCCCTTTATCATTATGTAGTGTCCTTCTTTATCTCTTACTACAGCCTTTGTTTTAAATTCCATTTTGTCAGATATAAGTACTGCTACTTGGCTTTTTTTTCATTTCCATTTGCATGAAATATTTTTTTCCATTCTTTTACCTTCAGTCTATGTGCATCTTTTGTTTTAAGGTGTGTCTCTTGTATACAGCATATGTATGGGTTCTGTTTCTTTATCCACGCAGCTGCCCTATATCTTTTGATTGGATCACTTAATCCATTTACATTTAAGGTTATTATTGATATGTAGTTGTTTATTTCCATTTTGTTCTTTAAAGCTGTAATTTTTTTTTTTTTTTGCTATATTCTTTCCTCCCTTTGAACTGTTCACAGGCCCCTTTTTATCTCTTGCAGAATTGGTTTGGTTTTAGTGAATTCCTTGATATTTTCTTTGTCTGGAAAGCTCTTTATTTCTCCTTCAATTTTAAACGTTCACCTCACTGGATAGAGTAGTCTTCATTGTAGGTTCTTGTTCTGCATTACTTTGATTATATCTTGCCATTCCCTTCTGGCCTCAAGTGTTTCTGTTGAGAAGTCTGATGTCATCCTAATGGGGGCTCCATTGTAGGTGATGGTCTTTTTTTCTCTAGCAGCTTTTAACATTTTCTCTTTATCACTTAGCTTTGGTATTTTAACTATGATGTGT
The DNA here is from genome assembly GCA_037038555.1 of Rhynchonycteris naso. Classification (NCBI taxonomy): domain Eukaryota; kingdom Metazoa; phylum Chordata; class Mammalia; order Chiroptera; family Emballonuridae; genus Rhynchonycteris; species Rhynchonycteris naso. The sequence continues at coordinate 109,603,489 of CM072998.1, read as the reverse complement.
CTTGGTGTAGATCTTTTGGGGTTTCTCTTTAATGGAGTTCTGTGTGCTTCTTGAACATGTGGAATGTTTCCCAGCCTTAATTTAGGGAAGTTTTCTGCTATGATTTGATTGAACACAGTTTCCATTTTCTGTCCTCTTTCCTATTCTTCAGGCACCCCTATGATGTGAATGTTGTTTCTCTTCATGTTGTCACAGACTCCCTTAGAGTTTCCTCACATTTTTTGAATCTCTTTTCCTTTTTTTTTCTCTGCTTCTGTAACCTTGTTTATTGTGTCCTCTAACTCGCTGATTCGATCCTCAACGTGATTCATCCTGCTTTTAATTCCTTCCATTGTGGTCTTCAGTTCTGATACTGTATTTGTTATTTCTGTCTGATTCTTTTTCATTATTTCAATTTTGTTTTTTATACTTGTTATCTCTTTATTTAGGTGCTCATAGTGACTATCCATTGTTGCTGTAATTTCTTTGAACATCCTAACTATCATTATTCTAAATTCTGCTTCTGGTAGTTTGGTTATATCTGGTTCATTCAGGTCCTTGTCTGGGGATTTCTCTTGATTCATTTGGTTTGCATTCCTCTGCCTGCCCATTTTGTCTGTGTATAAGCAAGTTGTGGCCACTGGAGTTCAGTAGGTGTTGCCTTTGTGTTCTCTAGGTGTGGTCTGTCTGCAGGCCTGCCACCCCATCTACCGCTGCCTAGGGTGGTTGGGTATGGGCGTTGCCAGCGCCAGCTCACTGTGGCTGTTTCTGTGATTTCTGCCTCTCCTCCACGGGAGGGGCTGTCACTCAAGCCACTAGTCTCAGCATCAAGGGCAGAGGTGAGCACCTTTGCTCAGCTGCGGACCCAGCCTGTTTCCGGAAGGCTTACGCCCAGCCCGCAGTCAGAGCCTGATTGCCACAATTTCGCGGGTTAGGCGAGGCTTTTGACATGCTCTCAGCTGTGAGCCTTTGCCCGTCCAGGTTTATTAGCCGGGCGTGTTTGCTGGCATGAGCTCAGCTGCTAGCTTCCTATTGTTCTGGACCCTACCCCGCCCCCACGTTCGGAGCCAGCTCAGGCACGTAGGATGGCAATCTGCGGTTTCTCTGGCCAGGCGGGGATAGCAGCATGAGCTCAGCCGCGATCTTCCGCTGATCTCGGTGTCTCCTTCGCCCCCGCGTTTGGAGCTCCCGCTCTCGCACACAGAATGGCACACCGCGGTTTCTCCGTCCGGGCGTGGTTGGCAGCGTGAGCTCAGCCGTGAGCCCTCGCTTGTCCCTGGTCTTAGCCCCATTCCTGCGGTCAGGGCCGGCTTGCGCAGGGTCGCAGAGCAGATCTCTGCTCATTTTTTTACCTGCAGGTGGAATTACAGGCAGGCCCACAGCTAAAGGACCGATTTTGCGCGTCCCCTCCGCCCCTGCTGGGCTAGACTGAGCTCACACTGGTTGTGCCTCCGCCCACACCGACAGGACCGCCTTTCAGCGTCCTGCTACAACCACACCCTTCAGCAACCCTCAGGGGGATAGAAGTGCCCTATGTCTCCACACTGTAGGCTTCGGAGCTCCCTCCCTGTAAACAGCTCTGCTCTAATTGCCGCTTGTTTGGCTAGTGTCCTGTCTCCCTTTGCTGGTATTGCTAGTTTCAGGGGAAATATTCGTTTTCGATTAGGGAAGTGACTTAGCCCATGGGTTGGGGTGGCTGTCCCTCAGAGTGTCTCTGTGCCTTCATTTCACTCTTTGTTCCCGCTGCTCTGTTCCTCTCCTCTGTCCCAGTTCCCTGGAGCCCTGGGTGCGTGGTTGTGAGAGAGGCTTTCTGAGCTGTCCCTTTAAAAAGTTTTTGGGTCTGAGAAAACTATCTCTTTTTCACAAACAGTATCCTCACTTGCTTCACAGCTCAATACTGTCCAAACGCCTCTTCTAGGCTCTGGGGCTGCAGTCTGGGGCTTGGTTCCTGGGACCCAGGTCCCTCCCTCTCCTCCAAACTCTCCTCCCGCCACGCAGGTCTCTCCGGCCTGCCGTTTGCTCTGGAGAGCTGGGCAGCCCTCTTCGCGTTTTCGCTATTCCTACCAGTCTCAATGTGGCTTCTGCAGTGTTCTTTGGTTGAAGAGTCTACTTAGTTTAGTTCAAAGTTGGTTTATCCAGATAATGGTTCTTAAAATTGAGTTATAATCCACTTTGGTTCTGGGAGTTGGAAGCTGATACTTCCGCCTACTCCATTGCCATCTTCCATCTCCACTACAGATTTTTTGCAATTCAAACTTTTAGGTTTTCATCTTATTGTAAAATTTTCAACATTTAGTTTAACATAATGAAGTAGAATATCTGCTTGGGCATCATCTTTGTGAAAATATAATAATTTATATATTGAAGTAAATATACTAAAAGATATGATTGCATCAGAATTTGTCTATAATTTCTGAATAGAACATATTAAAATACTTATTTTAATCATAAAATTTGCACAAAACTTATTTAAATTCTATCTAGGCAAAAATTTCATTTGTAGCTGTTGCATTTGTGTACTTGTTGAGGACAATCAAGTTTGATGCTCCAGCAGTAGTCTGCTCATCACTAACTGCTCCAAGATTTTCAGGAAACTTATCAAGGCAACTATTCAGGAAGTGAATCTTAATGCTCATGTTATGTCCAATGACGCAGAAAGTCAACAGCATCCTTTGAACCAGAAGTTCATAGTTCTGCGTTTTTTTTAACCAAGGAACTAAATTTTGTAACTGCCACAAAAGACTGCCATGCTGCTTTCTCCTCCTTATTTATCTTCCTGAAAAATTCTTCATCACATATGAGGGTTCGAATCTGAGGTCCATCGAAGACACCTGCTTTTATCTTCTCGAAAGACAAGGCAGGAGAAGCAGAAATAATATGTTGAAAACATTCACTTTCTCTATTCAAAGCCTAAACAAACTGCTTCATTAAACCAAGTTTGATGTGAATTGGAGGAAAAATCACCCTGTCTCGATTAACTACAAGTTCATTCACAATATTTTGCATCCCTACTTCCAGAGCTTCACGTTTCGGCTACTCTTTCTGTGTCCAGTGTTTCTCCCAAGGTCGGCTGTCCCACAAATGCAGAAAGCAAGAATACTTGGTGAAACCTCTCTCTTGTCCTAGCAGGAAATTTACCATTTTAAGATCCACACTTGCCTGACCTGTGGTGGCGCAGTGGATAAAGCGTCGGCCTGGGAACACTGAGGTCGCCAGTTCAAAACCCTGTACTGGTCTGGTCAAGGCACATATGGGAGTTGATGCTTCCAGCTCCTCCCCCCTTTCTCTCTTTCTCTCTCTCACTCTGTGTCTCCTCTCTAAAATGAATAAAATAAAAATAAATTAAAAAAAAAAAAAGATCCACACAAATGATCCAATTATGCTCCTCATACTTCAGAAAGTTGAGGAAATTTTTAATGTCATTCTAATCTCACAGATGAGTTGAATAACCAGTTGGAACCACTGCATAAACATTACCGTTGTATAGGAGAACACATTTTAGACTCCGTTTAGAGCTGTCAAGAAATAGCCACCATTCTGTTGGACTGTAAGTGGTAACACCTAGCTGGTTGAGAAGACTACTTATATCATGACAGAACACACAATGTTTGTCTTTGGAAAAAAGTTCACAAAAATTTGTTCACGCTTCCTGAAATGGGATACTTTAGCTGACTGATGAAGTACATTCTTTTCTTGAAGACTGGAGGCTAATAACACAGTTACTTTCTTTGAGAGGCCCAAATCTCTTACTAAGTCATTCAATTCGGATTGGCTAAATTGCTGAGGGGTTAATGACTGCTTGGCATCAGAAGAAGATCCTTCAGATTCTGCAGCCATTTCCTCATGCATCTTATCAAAATGATACACTTGATCACCATGTTCACTTATTTTCTTTGTCCTTAGAAGAAATAAAAACCATTGAAAACTGGAACTGGGAGTGTCTCAGAGTGTGGGATAGGTCGTATTACTGAAGAAATATTAGGATATGTGATCATATGTAGTTTTTTCTTGCTAATGCCCTTTGTATGGATAAGACAGAAATAACAGTCACTGCTGTGGTCCTTTGGTTCATGCCAAACCATGGGAAGACCAAAAGGCATTCCTTTGAGTTTTCCTTTTGTCCAGTCACAAAGCATTTCTTCGCAATTATGACACACAATACGAGGAGCCCAATTCTTGTCTTGATCGCCAAGGGGAACTTGAAAATAGGCAATATATGCACGTGTCATAAATGATGAAATATTGCACCTTTGACGTTGAAGTGTGTAACAGCCACATATATAAAAGAAGGTGTCAGGACTATTCTTACATTTACGCCTACTCAAAGAAGCCATGATTCAATCTTAAAACAAAACAAGAGAATGTTTTTATCAGATAATAATTTTTTATATTTAAAAACTACTACACTGACCAGGCGGTGGCACAGTGGATACAGCGTCGGACTGGGATGCGGAACACCCAAGTTCGAGACCCTGAGCTCGCCAGCTTGAGCGCGGGCCTATCTGGCTTGAGCAAAAGCTCATCAGCTTGGACCCAAGGTCGCTGGCTCCAGCAAGGGGTGGCTCAGTCTGCTGAAGGCCCGCGGTCAAGGCACATGTGAAAAAGCAATGAACAACTAAGGTGTTATGATGGCAACGAAAAACTAATGATTAATGCTTCTCACCTCTCTCTGTTCCTGTCTGTCTGTCCCTATCTATTCCTCTCTCTGACTCTCTCTCTGTCCCTGGAAATAAAAATAAAAATAAAAACTACTACAATTATGTCAAAATGATGTTTGTAAAACATTAATTGCCTTGTGGTTATGTTCAATCCAAGAGTCGTTGCCCTATAACTCCAATTTAAAAACCAATGCATGCCATTAACTATAACAAAAAGAAATTAAAATTGCATAAAAACTAGAGCATGCAACAAAAAAAACCAAATTTCAGATTTGGAATCAGAGATGCATAAATATATAGAAAAAGTTCTAAAACCTCATGCAACAGAAAATGAAAAAGATTGTTCTCTAGTGTTAACATCTAATGTTTATAATATATGATTCCAAGGCCTAAAATGTTCATCTAACTCTTTACAAAAAATGTTGGCTGACTCTGGGTATAGAATAATTGAAAATAAATGTTTCAATGTGAAGAGATTTTAAAAGTAATGTTGAATTAAAATTATAAGGTATAGAATGATATACACCAGTTACTCCATTTTTTTTAATCTGAATTTTTTTATTTTCAGTTATAGTTGTTAATAGTACCTTCTTACTATCAAAAATGTGCTGATTTGAACAATAAATTAGACATTTTTTTCTCAGTAATCAAACAAACAAAATAAATCCCTTTTCATGCAGTTTTAAAGCCTTCATTTTAAAACATAATACATGGGGGCCATTTTCACATATCATTCCACCTTTTTTATTTCATTTTTTTATTTATTTATTTTTAATTAATTAATTTTAATGGGGTGACATTGATAAATCAGGGTACATATGTTCAAAGAAAACATCTCCAGGTTATTTTGACATTTGATTATGTTGCATACCCATCACCCAAAGTCAGATTGTCTTCTGTCTGGTTTTCTTTGTGCTCCTCCCCTCTCCCCACCCTCTCCTTCTCTTTCCTCCCCCTCCCCCCCCCCCAGTAATCACCACATTCTTGTCCGTATCTCTGAGTCTCTTTTTTATGTCTCACCTATCTATGGAATCATACAGTTCTTAGTTTTTTCTGATTTACTTATTTCACTCCATATAATGTTATCAAGGTCCATCCATGTTGTTGTAAATGATCCTATGTCATCATTTCTTATGGCTGAGTAGTATTCCATAGTATATATGTACCACATCTTCTTTTTCCAGTCATCTATTGAAGGGCTTTTTGGTTGTTTTTATGTCTTGGCCACTGTGAACAATGCTGTTATGAACATGGGGCTGCACGTGTCTTTACGTACCAATGTTTTTTAGTTTTGGGGGTATATTCCCAGTAGAGGGATTGCTGGGTCATATGGTAGCTCTATTTTTAATTTTTTGAGGAACCACCATACTTTCTTCCTTAATGGTTGTACTACTTTACATTCCCCCAACAGTGGATAAGGGTTCCTTTTTTTCCACAGCCTCTCCCATTCTTAATAAATTCTTTAAAAAGGCAGAACAGAAGTACAATTTGGGTATAGTTACTTTGGGGGTAATAATTTTATAAAAATTCAAAGGTAAAAGTTTTCATCAAAGACACAGACATGACTCAAAATACTTAGAAACGGAGAAAAAGGACTGAGAAGATCAGAGAGAAATGTTCAGCTGCACATGAAGAATTTTTCCATATATACATGAAACATAACACATTTATAAACCTTTGTTAATTCTGCATAATTGGAACATTGGTATTCTCACTCTATTCTATTTTATTTTATTATAATTAATAAAAGGAAAAGGTAATCATATTAGGTCCCATGGGTTGGTTCTACCTGATATATGTGAATGCACAGCTCATATTACCCAGGCCCTCCTCAATTTAAGCGCACATAAGGCAATTTCCAACTACCAAGACCAACATCTCTTTGCTCCAGGGTTTTCTCTGGATTTTTCTGAGGCAACTCAGCCCATGCCTGTTGCAGGCAGAAGTGTGAGTTACCCATGCTCCCTTAGAGCAGAATGGAATCACCACATATGCACACAAGAGGACCCACCCTCAGGTGCCACGACTCTGATGTGTGTGTCTCACACTGCTCCCAGATCCTGGAGCAATATTGCATCATTTTTGCACAATGATCATTTGTTGCCTCTCATGCTTATTACTGCCTCTTTTCCCTCCCCTCTACTGATATTTCCTGAAATTATCTTCCAAATAAAATATTGCACCCCAAATTCTTGTCTAATTCAAAGTAAGATTGCCATTTACACTCAACAAAGTAAGCTCAAGAGTACTTTTTTACAGTCTTTATATCTTTGTGAAAGCCAGATAGTTAATTTTTTATTTTATAGGGGAGGGAACTGAGTCCCAGGGAAGCTACTCTCCCACCACCAACAACAACCAGTGTCCCTTAGTTAGTAGTAGCACACAGAGTTTAGACTTAGACATGTCTCTGATTCTAAATTTGAACTTTTTTATTGTGCTGTATTACTTGAGAACATCATTTTGAGTCACCAATTCTACTGTGTAGTGGAAGTTGCATTATTATGAGCGCTCCAGTCTGTAATATACAGTGCACTTTGATTTTATTGCAACTTTCTGGAAATGGCACTAATGTTTTGTGACGGGGTTTTGTCTCATGCACTTCAAAGAGGGCCCTGGGATTTTCCTGAGAGCCAGTTGGTGAAAATGTTTATCTAGACTACTCTTTGGAAGTTACCAACAAGGGTGGAGAGCCTCCCAGTCTCTGCAGGAAAAAAAAAAAAAAAAACAGGTAAAATGAACATTCTTACAGCAGATTGTTTCTCACAGTTTCCAAGGTTCACCTTTAGAAGAGTGGCATGTTAAGCTTCATGAATTAATTGCTTTAGCTTTGTGGTGCTGCAGCTTGTTAAGAATTCTCACTCCTTATTGATTTCCCATGACTTTCCAAAAAAGAGGGACACTTTTAATACATCACATGAAGAATCTGTAATATGACAGCAAGAGTTGAAGGTCATCAAAGTCTACATTTCAAATTCCATTGCTACTTGTCACACCTTATTTGTTAACAGTATTCAAATGTTTGTAATTTCTTGCAAGGCAGAATTTTAGAATGTGAGAACATGGCAAAAATGAAGAGAATTTGTCTAGTGGGTGAACTTTGAGCCTGAGTGATCAAGCTTGACTTGATAGAGTCAACACAACACTGGCATTAGTATTCAGAGGAAATGTCAGGTCCTATGAACAAGCTGCCATACAGCTCAATTTGTCATGATAAAACTTCAGAGCCCTGTGCTGTGTCTCTGCTCTCTAACAACCAGAACTTCCAAGACAATGTATGAGGTGATTTCAAGGATATTGAGGACAATCTTCCTTGCAGCATGGGCTGTACCCGATACACAGTGGCAAAATGCATAGTCGCGCACTTTATAGTTTATAAAGCGTCCTCTTTTAATTTTGCTTGTTTGACCCTCAAAGTAATTCCATGAATTGGAGAATAGTTTTGACTGCATTGTATATTAATATTTTTACTGATTATTAAGTACTCTATGCATAGAAAGTACTTCAAAAAACTTTTCATTGTGACTGAAGACTAAGCAATCTAAACTTTGAAAAAAGTGTGGCTGTCCTACATTCTGTGAACTTACTCTGTGGTCATTTAATTAACATCTGCTGCATATCCTTGGCCACATTTGAAAAGCTTATGTACCTGAGGAGTTGAGGCTGGCATTGATCCTGCAAAGGTTAGGATGTATAACCAACTCAGAATCTACTGTTCAATTGTTATACCTTTGTCTTATAATTTAAATCTTCTGTATCTGTCATCATTACTCTAGTACAGAATTTCCCAAAATGTGTCCTAAAAAACTAGAATTTTTTCAGAATATCAACAAACATGACTTGTTAATTTTTTTAATGGGGAAGGAAGGTGTGGTTTGTAGTCCTACAAGTTTGAAAATCCCTTGTTTGAGCAAATTTAAGAATATCTGGTTTAAACTTCATTTTTAAACATTAAAACAGTAGAGCACTTAATATGCCAATGCATATTATATACCCTTCAAAGAGGGTTATAAATAGTAGTGGTTTTGAAACTAACTTGCTTTTTACGCTCGTTTTTCATAGGCCATCTCATAAGACTGGTGCGCTGAAGCACATGGTATTGAAATTACCAATGTGATGGAAGGAAATGAAATTTCATTTGCTTCTCTAGGATTGACTTCATCATCATGCCAGTAAAATTGGTAACTTTAGTTTATTCTTAATGTTCTTCTTCCTACAAAATTTTCCTAGAATAAAATTTAATGACATATTAATTTGTCTAGAAATTAAGTCTTTGTCTTTGCTGCTACAGAAATTCATGTTAACTCTGCAGAGTTACAAATTATGCAGAAGAAAGTCTGAATGCTCAGAGTAGTCATTTCTTAATGTAATGTGTTTTACTGAATACATGAAGTCTCTAAACTACCTTGCCTTCAATAAAAGCATAATATATACAAGCCAGATCTTTTACTCTCTGACCAACCAATGTGCATAAGAAAAATATTTGTGAGAAAATGACTGACTAAAGCTCAAGAAGAGAAAATGACAATATCATTTTTAATACATGGTGGCATAGGTAATATAAGTATTTATTGAATACATGACAAATGAGGACCAGGAAAGGAGCTAGATGTGGAGATGCAGAAATAGACCTTCTTGGTCCTGATTCATGGAGATTACTGTGTTCTAAAAAAGTCACAAGTTACACTGGAATGACAGGTGAGATGGGTATTTTGAAAGAGAAATAGAGGGTTTTGTGGATGTGATTAGCAGGTGGACTTAATCAGCCAAGGAAGTATTTTCTCAGGAAATAATATTCAGAGTAGGTTTTGAAACTTGAACAACAGGAAGAGCAAGGTCAGCACATTCTGAGCAAATCATGAAAATATAATGTAAATTTTTACATGGCAAAAAATAAGAGAGAAGTCAGGCCATTCCTAGGAGGCCATCAGAGTGGTTCTCAGCTTCTTCATTCCTTCTTATGTGCCTGTAAGATGCATTCATTGTCTATTTAACTCTTCATCACAGACCTAGTATATACAAGATTCCAGAGAGCAGTGGTTTTCAAACATTTTTCACTTGGGGGCCAGTGAAAATACAAGAATTATTTGAGAGGGAAGATGGCGATGGAGTAGACGGAAGTATCAACTTCCAACTCCCAGAACCAAAGTGGATTATAACTCAATTTTAAGAACCATCATCTGGATAAACCAACTTTGAACTAAACTAAGTAGACTCTTCAACCAAAGAACACTGCAGAAGCCACATTGAGACTGGTAGGAATAGCGAAAACGCGAAGAGGGCTGCCCAGCTCCCTGGAGCAAATGGCAGCCCGGAGAGACCCGCGTGGCGGGAGGAGAGTTTGGAGGAGAGGGAGGGACCTAGGTCCCAGGAACCAAGCCCCAGACTGCAGTCCCAGAGCCTAGAAGAGGCATTTGGACAGTATTGAGCTGTGAAGCAAGTGAGGATACTGTTTGTGAAAAAGAGATAGTTTTCTCAGACCCAAAAATCTTTTTAAAGGGACAGCTCAGAAAGCCTCTCTCACAACCACGCACCCAGGGCTCCAGGGAACTGGGACAGAGGAGAGGAACAGAGCAGCGGGAACAAGAGAGAAATAAAGGCACAGAGACACTCTGAGGGACAGCCACCCCAACCCGTGGGCTAAGTCACTTCCCTAATTGAAAACGAATATTTCCCCTGGAACTAGCAATACCAGCAAAGGGAGACAGGACACTAGCCAAACAAGCTCTCCCGCGGCAATTAGAGAAGAGCTGCTTAGAGGGAGGAAGCTCCCAGGCCTACAGTGTGGAGACATAGGGCACTTCTATCCCCCTGAGGGTTGCTGAAGGGTGTGGTTACAGCAGGACGCTGAAAGGCGGTCCTGTCGGTGTGGGCGGAGGCACAACCAGTGTGAGCTCAGTCTAGCCCAGCAGGGACGGAGGGGACGCGCAAAATTGGTCCTTTAGCTGCAGGTCCGCTTGTGACCCCACTTGTGGGGAAAAATACAGGCAGAGATCTGCTCTGCGACCCTGTGCTGGCCGGCCCTGACCGCGGGGACGGGGTTAAGACCAGGGGTGGGCGAGGGGCTCGCGGCTGAACTCACGCTGCTAACCCCACCCAGACGGAGAAATCCGCGGTGTGCCATCTGTGTGCGTGAGCGGGCTCCTAACACGGGGACGAGGGAGACACTGAGACCAGCGGAAGTTCGCGGCTGAGCTCACGCTGCTCGCCCCGCCCAGCCGGAGAAACTGCAGATTACCACTCTAGTGCCCGAGCAGGCTCCCAGCATGGGGGCAGGGTTGTTGCTGGAAAGGCTGGAAGCTAGCAGCTGAGCTCACACCAGCAAATACGCCTGGCCCAATAATCCCCGGTTTTCGGTTTTAGTCCCTGCGCAGAAGGGCCCTGACCTCAAGGGAGGGGATAAATTCTGGACAGGCAAAGGCTCACAACTGAGAGCACGTCAAAAGCCCCGCCCAACCCGCGAAATGGTGGCAAGCAGGGTCTGACTGAGGGGGCTTTGTGTAAGCTTCCGGAAATGGGCTGGGTCCGCAGATGAGCAAAGGTGCAAGCCTCTGCCCTGGGTGCTAAGGCTAGTGACTTGAGTGAGAGCCCCTCCCGCAAAAGAGAGGCAGAAATCACAGCAATAGCTGCAGTGAGCCGGTGCTGGCAACGCCCACACCCAACCGCCCTAGGCAGCGGCAGAGGAGGTGGCAGGCCTGCAGACAGACCACACCTAGAGAAAACAAAGGGAACACCTACTGGAATCCAGTGGCCACAACTTGCTTATACTCAGATAAAATGGGCAGGCAGATGAATGCAAACCAAATGAATCAAGAGAAATCCCCAGACAAGGACCTGAATGAACCAGATATAACTAAATTACCAGAAGCAGAATTTAGAATAACGATAGTTAGGATGTTCAAAGAAATTACAGCAACAATGGATAGTCACTATGAACAACTAAATAAAGAGATAACAAGTAAAAAAAACAAAATTGAAATAATAAAAAAGAACCAGACAAAAATGACAAATACAGTATCAGAACTGAAGATCACAATGGAAGGAATTAAAAGCAGGATGAATCACACTGAGGATCGAATCAGCGAGTTAGAGGACACAATAAACAAGGTTACAGAAGCAGAGAAAAAAAAGAAAAAGAGATTCAAAAAATGTGAGGAAACTCTAAGGGAGCTCTGTGACAACATGAAGAGAAAAAACATTTGCATCATAGGGGTACCTGAAGAAGAGGAAAGAGGACAGAAAATGGAAACTGTTCAATCAAATCATAGCAGAAAACTTCCCTAAATTAAGGCTGGGAAACATTCCACATGTTCAAGAAGCACACAGAACTGCATTAAAGAGAAACCCAAAAAGATCTACACCAAGACACATCATAGTTAAAATACCAAAGCGAATAGATAAAGAAAAAATCTTAAAAGCTGCTAGAGAAAAAAAGACTATCACCTACAAAGAAGCCCCCATTAGAATGACATCGGACTTCTCAACAGAAACACTTGAGGCCAGAAGGGAATAGAGAGATATAATCAAAGTAATGCAGAACAAGAACCTACAACCAAGACTACTCTATCCAGCGAGGCTAAAGTGTAAAATTGAAGGAGAAATAAAGAGCTTTCCAGACAAAGAAAACATCAAGAAATTCATTAAAACCAAAACAATTTTGCGAGAGATACTGAGGGGCCTGTTGTGAATACTTCAAAGGAAGGAAAGAATATAGCAAAAAAAAAAATACAGCTTTAAAGAATAAAATGGCAATTAACAACTACATATCAATAATAACCTTAAATGTAAATGGATTAAGTGATCCAATCAAAAGACATAGGGTAGCTGCGTGAATAAAGAAACAGGACCCATACATATGCTGTCTACAAGAGACACACCTTAAAAAAAAGATGCACATAAACTGAAGGTAAAAGGGTGGAAAAAATATTTCATGCAAATGGAAATGAAAAAAAGCCGGGGTAGCAGTACTTATAGCTGACAAAATGGACTTTAAAACAAAGACTGTAGTAAGAGATAAAGAAGGACACTACATAATGATAAAGGGAACAATTCAACAGGAAGATATAACTATTATAAATATCTATGCACCAAATATAGGAGCCCCGACACTCATAAAGCAGACTTTGATGGATATAAAGGGCGAGATTAACAGTAATACTATCATAGTAGGGGATTTCAATACCCCACTAACAATACTAGATAGATCCACAAGAAAGAAAATCAATAAAGAAACAGCAGACTTAAAGGATACACTAGATCAACTTGATTTAATAGATATCTTCAGAACTTTTCACCCTAAAGCAGTAGAATATACATTCTTCTCAAGCGCTCATGGTACTTTTTCTAGGATAGACCACATGTTAGGACACAAAAATGGCCTCAATAAATTTAAGAAGATTGAAATCATATCAAGCATTTTCTATGATCACAATGCCATGAAACTAGAAATTAACCCCAAAAGAAAAACCGAAAAACACTCAAACATTTGGAAACTAAATAGCATGATATTAAATAATGAATGGATTAACATTGAGATCAAAAAAGAAATAAAAAAGTTTCTAGAAACAAATGATAATGAGCATACGTCAACTCAAAATCTATGGGACACAGCAAAAGCAGTACTGAGAGGGAAGTTCATTGCACTACAGGTATATCATAGGAAGCTAGAAAAACCTCACATAAGTAACCTGACCCTGCAGTTAAAAGAACTTGAAAAACAAAAACAAATAAAACCCAAGACAAGTAGAAGGAAGGAAATAATAAAGATCAGAGCAGAAATAAATGACATAGAGGCTAAGGAAACAATACAGAGGATCAATGAAACCAGAAGCTGGTTCTTTGAAAAGGTAAACAAGATTGATGAACCCTTAACTAGACTCACCAAGAAAAAAAGAGAGAGGTCTCAAATAAATAAAATTAGAAAGGACAGTGGAGAAATTACAACCGATACAACAGAGATACAAAGCATTGTAAGAAAATACTATGAAGAACTCTATGCCAATAAATTAGACAATCTAGAAGAAATGGACAAATTTCTTGAATCATATAAACTTCCAAAAATCAATCTGGAAGAATCAAAGCACCTATACAGACCAATTACAACAGATGAGATCGAAACAGTTATCAAAAAACTCCCAAAAAAGAAAAGTCCTGGGCCTGATGGCTTAACAAGTGAATTCTATCAAAAATTCAAAGAAGAATTAACTCCTATCCTCCTCAAGCAATTTCAAAAAATTCAAGAGGAAGGAAGACTCCCTACTCCTTTTATGAGGCGAGCATAATTCTGATCCCAAAGCCGGGCAAAGACAACACAAAGAAAGAAAATTATAGGCCTATATCCCTGATGAATTTAGATGCTAAAATTCTCAACAAAATATTAGCCAACTGGATCCAGCAATATATGAAAAAAATCATACACCATGATCAAGTGGGATTTATTCTGGAGAGGCAAGGCTGGTTCATTATTCGCAAATCAATCAATGTAATTCATCACATAAACAAAAGGAAGGACAAATCATATGATAATTTCAATAGATGCAGAAAAGGCATTTGTTAAAATCCAGCACCCATTCATGCTCAAAACTCTCAGTAAAGTGGGAATACAAGGAACATTCCTTAACATGATAAAGGCCATCTACGACAAACCCACAGCAAACATCATACTAAATGGACAAAAATTTAAAGCAATCCCCTTAAGATCAGGAGCCAGGCATGGGTGTCCACTTTCACCACTTTTATTCAACATAGTTCTGGAAGTCCTAGCTACAGCAATCAGACAAGAAGAAGAAATAAAAGGCATCCAAATTGGAAAAGAAGAAGTAAAACTGTCACTATTTGCAGATGATATGATATTGTATATAGAAAACCCTAAAGTCTCAGTCAAAAAACTACTGGAACTTATAAATGAATTCATCAAGGTGGCAGGATACAAAATTAATACTCAGAAATCAGAGGCATTTCTATATACAAACAATGAACTGTCAGCAAAAGAAACTAAGGAAACAATCCCCTTCACTATTGCAGCCAAAAAAATAAAATACCTAGGAGTAAATTTAACCAAGGAGGTTAAGGACTTGTACTCGGAAAATTATAAAACATTGATAAAAGAAATCAAGGAAGATACAAATAAGTGGAAGCATATACCGTGCTCATGGCTAGGAAGAATAAACATCATTAAAATGTCTATATTACCCAAAGCAATTTATAAATTCAATGCTATACCAATTAAAATACCAATGACATACTTCAAAGATATAGAACACATATTCCAAAAATTTATATGGAACCTAAAAAAGAACACAAATAGCCTCAGCAATCTTAAAAAGTAAAAATAAAGCTGGAGGTATCACTCTTCCGGATATCAAGGTTTACTACAAGGCCATTATACTCAAGACAGCCTGGTACTGGCATAAGAACAGGCACATTGATCAATGGAACAGAACAGAGAACCCAGAAATAAACCCACACATTTATGGACAATTGATATTTGACAAAGGAGGAAAGAACATACAATGGAGTAAAGACAGCCTCTTTAACAAATGGTGTTGGGAAAATTGGACATCTACCTGCAAAAAAATGAAACTAGACCATCAACTTACACCATGCACAAAAACTAATTCAAAATGGATAAAAGACTTAAACGTAAGCCGTGAAACTATAAGCATCTTAGAAGAAAACATAGGCAGCAAACTCTCCGACATCTGTAGCAGCAATATATTTGCCGATTTATCTCCATGGGCAAATGAAATAAAAGGCAAGATAAACAAATGGGACTATATCAAACTAAAAAGTTTTTGCACAGCTAAAGACAATAAGAACAGAATAAAAAGACAAACCACACAATGGGAGAACATATTTGACAGCACGTCTGATAAGGGGTTAATAACCAAAATTTGTAAAGAACTTACAAAACTCAACAACAGGAAGACAAACAATCCAATCAAAAATTGGGCAAAAGAAATGAATAGAAATTTCTCCAAAGAAGACATACAGATGGCCAAAAGACATATGAAAAAATGCTCAACATCACTAATCATTAGAGAAATGCAAATCAAAACCACAATGAGATATCACCTCACACCAGTCAGAATGGCACTCATCAGCAAAACAACACAGAATAAGTGCTGGCAAGGATGCAGAGAAAAGGGAAACCTTCTGCACTGCTGGTGGGAATGCAGACTGGTGCAGCCACTGTGGAAAACAGTTTGGAGATTTCAAAAAATTAAAAGTCGAAATGCCTTTTGAAGCGGCTATCCCACTTATAGGAATATACCCTAAGAACACCATAGCACTGTTCGAAAAAAATAAATGCACCCCCATGTTCGTGGCAGCATTGTTCACAAGAGCGAAGATCTGGAAAACAGCCCAAGTGTCCGTCAGAAGACGAGTGGATTAAAAAGCTTTGGTACATATATACTATGGAACACTATTCAGCCATAAGAAATGATGACATTGGATCATTTACAACAAAATGGATGTACTTTGATAACATTATACGGAGTGAAATAAGTGAATCAGAAAAATAAAATAAAATCTGAGAACAGCATGATTTCATACATAGGGGGGACATAAAAGTGAGACTATGAGACATGGACAAGAGTGTGGTGGTTACGGGATGGGGGGAGGGAAGGGAGGGTGGAATACGGAGAAGGGGATGGGTACAGGGAAAACCAGATAGAATGTGACAGAGGACAATTTGACTTTGGGTAATGGATATGCAGCACAATTGAATGATAAGATAATCTGGAGATGTTTTCATTGTACATATGTACCCTGATTTATTGGTGTCACCCATTAAAGTTAATAAAAAAAAAAGAAAAAAAAAATGTAACAAAAATGCTTTTTAATGTCAGAATAAATTTAATTTTGTTGTATTTTTAAAAAAAAAAAAGAATTATTTTGGGGACCACTAGGCAGAAATCACCATGAGAATAAGTGCATTTGACCAACATCATTGGATCTCTAATCTTCATACAATGTCAGGGTGGTGAACTCTCTCACAGACCAACTCAAAATGTTTGGCAGACCAGTCCAGAGACCAGCAATGGAAAAACACAGTCACAGAGGGTAAAAAATATATAGTTTACACTTTAAATTAACTTATAGTTTAGTAGCAACTGTTAATGAGTGAATGAATAAAATGAAGCCAAGACAAATAAATAAATATTCAATTCTATTAAGTAGTATCTAGATTATAAGAGATGATGATAAAATTGGATCAGTCCACTCAATGTGTCAAATTGATACTGTAGGCCCAGACGAGTGATGCAAAGCTCTGTGTATGGTGCCCAGGTAAAATACACAGTCTAAGGTATTTGAAAAGCTGAGACAAAGTTGAGATTTTCATACCAAAGGCAACTTCTATCTGGTAAAAGATGGTTCCTACAGAGGCGGATTAAGGTCAGTTGAGACCCCGGCCACAAAAGAAAGATACCGGGCCCCTTGTCATTAGAAAAAAAGTGTTAAGTTGGGGCTTTGTGGGGCCCTTCAGAAGTCAGGGCCCAGGCGCTCACGCGGTGCGCCTGTCATTAAACCCAACTCTGGGTGACTCCCATGCATCTTTCCTTATTCATTCCATTAAATCAAGGAAACAAGGCCATCAGATTGAGGAGGCTTTCATGTTATGCTGGTCTGTGTAAGAAAACCAGACTATTATCCCATAAATGCCTCAAGGTTATGACATCAAACTGCTAAAAAGAGCCACCACCAACAGCTAACTAGACTTTAAATGACAACAGCTAAATAGTTCCTTCTCTTTGCTTCAGTACCTTCTATGAATCTGTCCCCTGGTCCCCATCGGTGAAGTGCTGCTAGTCACTACCACTTTATCACTGCCTCATTAGAATCTATTTTTGCTCAAATAAACTCTTTAAAAAATTTAATATGCCTTAGTTTATCTTTTAACAAGGCAAACCTCCTTCAATTGGCCTTTATCAGTGGCGATGATAACAGCGTCTACCCATCTTATTTACAGTAATTCTCATAACAGCCCCATAAGGAATATACTATTATTATTACCATCCCCATTTTACAGATGAGAACTGTACAACAGTTTATCAACTTGCCAAGGTTAAAGCAGATTGAGGACCAGAACCCTAGTCTGCTTACTCTAGTGCCTGCTTGTTAGAGGTTTTTGTGGCTTCTGTGACAAATTAACACAAACTAGGTGGCTAAAAACATAATTTACTCTGTCAAAATTTTAAATTCCAGAAGTCCCATATCAAGGTCCTAGCAGAGCTCTGCTCCCTCCAGAAGTTCCAGGGGAGATTCTGTTTTTTTCTCTTCCAACTTCTGGTTGTGCCCCTTGACTTGTGGCCACATCACTCCTATCTCTGTCTCTGTGGTCACAGTTCTTTTACTTCCATTGGTCTCTCTTCTGTGTGTCTCTTATAAGTATACTTGTCATTGGCTTTAGGGTTCACTAGTATAGTCTAGAATGATGTTATCTCAAAATCCTTAACTTAATTACGTATATGAAGGCCCTTCGTCCAAATAAAATCACATTACAGTTTCTGGAGAATCAAATATGGATGTATCTTTTTGGAAGTCACTGTTTAACTTACTACAATCCTCTGAACCAATGCATCATACTTTCTGAATGGTGATGTGTTTGAAGCAGCGACAGCTGCTTTGGGGTAAAAACAAACAAGATTATACTAGAGGTGGACATCCAGTTAACATTCAGAGAAAATGTGTTTTGTCTTAGGAGGAGATGATGAGGATGTGGGAGATGTTACAGTGTTTATTTTCCTGTGAATTTGAGCCACTGTGATTCTCAAGGCTAGAAGCTGGGGGGAATTTTTCCCAAATTGACCTTGTGAAGCTAAAACAAAACCAAATTGGTTTGGGAGCCCTGAGTTCAAAGTGATTGGCAAATATAAGTAATGGGTCATTCACCCATCTGAATGGAATCCGCATCCATCTGGCACATGGTTGAACCACCATTGTAAATCAACCCTTTTCATTATAATTTATAATTGATTATTGCTAAAAAAAAAAATCTAGGTTTTGGAATTTTTTTTTTTTTGTATCTCTTCTCTTTCCCATGAGTTCTCTAGGAAAACCATCATCTCCCTCTCTGAGTACAATAATGACATTGCCTCATTACTAACACATATTCAGCCCATTAATGTTTCCTGGATGATCATATTATCTAAACTATAGGCTGATTTGAGCACAGAGAGGCCAGCAGCAGAGTAGAAAACTCTAGAGACAGCGCTGTGATTTTATACTTTACTGGACTATCACAATGTTCAGACCAACATGCAGCTGAGGGTAGAGGGCAGAAGGGACGGGTCTGTTCTTGTCTTACAGGACACGTCGAAAGGTTTTGGGGTCTGTTTCCACTGTTCATGTAACTGATAACAGGGTCCCATGACACTGTGAAAATATTTTTTTTTTTGACTGAGAAGTCCCATTAGTTCATCACACTGGACTTGACCATGCTGGAGGTTTCAAGTTTTTCTTTGTTGCATTTCATTTGTTTTTCCAAACTGCAGTCTCTACCTGTAAACTGCTTAATCAATAGAGATAGATATATACAAACAGTGGTAATACCATGTAATAAGTACATGTATATGCTATTAAATGAGGCACATATAAGATACAGTGGGAATATAAAATAGATTTACTCTCTGTATTCACTTTTATAAAGATAATTAAGATCTGTAATATGAGTCAACCATGTAGTTGGGAAGATTTAGTATGATAAAAACTTAAAGGATTGTTTATTTCCCTTTTCGTGTCACAGGTGTCCATGTGCTCTTTGTGATCACAGTGATGAGGAGGACTTCACATGGGTGCCATGAGCAGGAGAAATAGATATAGTGCCACATTAAATATTTTTCCTTGTGCTGTTTCTAAACCTCATGAATGCAGAGAGCAAAGTATTGTTCCTAAGGGGTTCTCTTTCTACCCACCCACCCACCATGGGGGGATTAGATGTTGTGTTGGGCTGGGGATAAACATCCTGAAGATAACATGGAAGCTCTAGTTATGGAATTTATCGAATTTCTGTGAAAGCTTTCCTAGCCAGCTCAGGCTTGTCCTGGGGCATTGCCTGTCTGCTATGCCATTTGACTGGCATAAGGAATTCGATGTGGTTCTGCCAGCCAAGGATGCTCTCCTTTTGTGCAATACACATCATTCCAAGTTCCCAGAGGTGAGCTTCTGTGAGGTACCGAGGGAGAGGAGTGTTATTAGGGAGCCTGAGAGTGAACAGGAGTGAAATTTCTTGAACAGCTGCTATCTGCCTGGCACTGAACTGAGACATGACACATATAGTTATGCTCCAACTTGACAACAACCCAAAGACGTCCTGACTTTCACTTGACACATGAGGATACTGAAACCCAGGTAAGTACCCACAGTTGATACCTGGTGGGTCTAATATTTTACCCAAGACCATGAGACTATAAATACTTTTTCTTCTGCATGCATATCCTCCGTGAATTCCATTTTTCCTGAAAGCTACCCATGGGATTAACAAGAAACAGATAATGCTCTTTAATAATTTTTTCCATTTTTGAAAACATTATAGCAAATGGTATTTTAAAAGCATATGCATAGAAATAAAGTGATACAAGCATTTTAAAGCAAATTGATTTTTTTTTCAAAATTATCTGTTTTACATCAATACTTTTTGGCAAAGAAACAGATGACTGGTTTTATTAATTTTTTTAGGTAATCAGTTTACATTTGAAACAAATTGATTCTTACACCACAGTACAAATATAAGTGGTGTAACAAGTATATCAAGCAGCTTAACTTCAAGCAAGTGTCTAGTGAGCATATGCATGATAGCTTTCTAGAGGAGGGGCTCCCATGTCAGCCAAAGAAATCGCTCACAGAGGAAAAAGATAGATTGGGCAGTGTGGTCCAAGTACCTTCAGGGCTTCTGTCACAGCCACAATTAGTATCATTTAACAACAACAACAACAAAACTAGTGGATTTTCTACTATTTGAATAAAAAAGAGAGGATTGAATAGGGTAATGTGCCTACTCCAGCACATGCTTTTCAGAATTTCTGATGTAGTGGGCAATCACATTATTAGCATAAATGGTATTGATTGTGTGGCCTGCAGGGGGACTAAGATAAATGTCCTTCAGAAATCCTAGCTGAACACTTACTGCCATCTCAAATCAATTCCCCGCTATAGGAGAAATAGAAACTGATAGGTTCCTTGTTCCAAAATGAGCAAAAGGCAGTAGAGATCCTCCTTCTCTCCCTCCGTTCTGGTTGGGCAGGCCGCTCCCTTTGAATTGCAGAGGTTAACTAAAAGTGAATCAATACGTCAGAGCTGTCAGCATTTCATGATTACCCTCCTAAGAACCTCCTGCTCACGCTTTTTTTTTTTTTTTTTTACTTTGCTTTTGAGAATGTGGAAATGTGACCACATCAGTTCTGGAGTGTATAAACGTGGCTGTGATCACTGCCTGCTTTTGGCTGAGTCAGCTCGGTGTTAGGCTAAGAAGTGACAAGAAGTGACGGGTGTGACAGCCTCCACCCTCCCTTTGCGGCACATGGTTTGCTGCAAGGCCACCTGCTGCTGGCAAGTTTGGGACATCAGCCTTCTTGATATGTTTGGTTCTATTATTTGAGGTTTACAGCAAGTCACAAGTTAATGTGCTCCAAAAATTTTTTCCTTATAATTTTTTTTCTTCCCCATATACACAGGGCAGGAAAGACAGAAACATTTATGAGCAATTTTGGTAATAACAATAGTCACCTTGGATGGAGCACCTAAGAGCACTTTGTGAGCATTTTCTCATTTAATCTTTAAAACAACCCTGTGAGGAGTATATTATTATTTTCCTCATTTTAACGCTCAAGAAACCTAACCCCAAATCACACAACCAACGGGAGGCCACATTCCAAATAAATGTGAGGGTTTGAATCTTAGTAGCCTAGCTCAGTCATGTTTCAGTAATAACACTACTCCACCTGCTGAGGTCTAGATCCACTCAACGTTTTTCAGTTCAAATAGATATTGTTAATGGAATGTAGTCACAAGTCACACAAAACCAGTTAATGTGTCTGCAACATGTCAATATAATGGAAATAACAAAGCCAGAGGACCCAAATTTAAATCCCAGCTCTGAAACTCACCTGTTGGGTGACCTTGGACAAGCTTTTGGATCAGTCCAACTCTGGGACTCCACTGTGATACACACCTGCAGAGTTATGGGGATGGTAACCATGCATGGGTTCAATGCTTCGCATGTAATGGGCACTCCAGAAATGGAGTTGATAGCTCTTGTGAGCTTCTTGGAATCAGAATCCATCTTTGAACCCAGTTCTACCAGCAGCCCCAACAACAAAGGTTTTCCTAGCAAAATTGAGAAGCATTATTTGTATGCTCTGAACAGTACTAATGGAGTAAGGAAAACCATGCAGACACCTTTTATACAGTGTTGTCAGGTAAATTTTCTAATCCCAGGATAAAATTTCTAATGAAGAAATTTTAACAGCATGAAAAGTTCAACTGAAATGAAACACAATGGTGTAAGAAAGAAACTAAACGGTGTGTGTGCGGTGACCACTGCTCTGTGCCTAGCCTGGGGGGTAGAGGTTGCAGAAAGGGCCTGCAGCAGCTTGCGGACGCAACGGGAGGATTCAGAATGGCACTTGCTTGCCAAGGAAACAGGAGGGCTCTTTTGATTCTAATGTATTCGAATGGATTCTGAAGAAGCTCTGGAAACAGAAGAGTGTTTTGCAATATTTAAAGGATGCTGCTGAGATTCAGTCCTAAAATTAGACCTGTGGGCTGTTTCCTGCACTGCAGGCATAACTTCCTTTCCATGCCTGTGACTATCTCTCTGGAAATCAAGGTTCTGCTTCATTTAAAAATCTCTGCTTATAACAAAGAGGCCCACAGGAAGCTTGAATCCTTCAGCCTCACTCACAGACTACTTACACAGGACGATCAGCATTCTTTCTGTGAGATGAGAGGGCAAACAGACACAACCTCAGCCTGTGACAATGTCATGTGACTGAAGGATGGTATGGAGGAAGTGTGAACCCTGTGTGCCTTGCTAATTCCTTCACATAACAAGCATCTTAAAACAGGAGCTTATGTCTAGGACCTTCCCCTTCTTGTCAGAGATTTAAAATTTCAGGACCTCAAAATGCAACATATTGCCTTTAAAGCCCCCTGGATTCATTTAGAAATTATATCTGTAATTTTGAGAAAAATATCAAAATAACATTCATTTTGGTTTAGAATAATGTCAGTAACCTTGGAGGTAAAGGAAGTAGCATAAACCAAAAATCTATTCGGCAAATGGAATTAAAAACATTGACATGCACACACATATACATATACATACATACACATATATAAACATACACACACATTTATTTACACATATTCACACACACACACACATTCATACACATATATGTGGTTGCTCCCTCTGATGGTCTTTGTGAAATCATTTTTGGTATGATTAGCCAACCCTCCATGGGAGGGAAACATTAAGGCAGTAATTTGCATGATCACATTTCATCTAGTCAGAACCCAGGTGGCTGTCAATGAAGAATGCTTCCCCTCTAGGCAGAGTCTGACTTTGTGTGACCCATATCTCATGGAAAGATTTGTTTCTGTCATTAAAGGACTACAGTAATTTCTGTCTAGAGTGAGGTTTCAGTAGAATAATATACAAAAACAAAGACCACTGCTTGCTGGATTGTTTTTCTCCCTTTCCTTCCTTCCTTACTCCCTCCCTTCCTTACTTCCTTACTCCCTCCCTTCCACTCTCCCTCCCTCCCTCCCTTTCTTCCTTCCTTCTTTTTTTCTTTCTTTCATCTTCTATTTCGAATAAGACTTTCAAATAATGTTCTTCAGATTCTGAGCAATAAGAAAAACAAGTTTGGAATTACATCTTGAAATGTGTGGCAGACGGCCTGTGAGCAGCACTGGAGGCCTAGGCCATGTGCACTCTACCCCACAGGAGACTCAAGCGTCTCTGGCAAGCAGTTGTATTCCTTACAGCTGCAAGCCTGAATAAAATTATTATGGAGAGATCTATTTATTCTCTCTCAGTTTTAAAGTCAATCATTATACATAATTTTAGTCTTTTTCTTCTCATTTAATTATAGTAAAACAATAATATAATATTAGTGAAAGTAGCCAGTAAAAATGTCCAGCTCCTCTACCTGCCATAAATTGGGAGATTATCCTAAGTTATTGAAAATTAGAGTTTACAAATTGAAAGAAAAAGAAAATAAAATTCTATCATGGGCATAAATTAACTGGGAATTAACCCCCGGGAAAGCCAGTATTTTTCTCTTCAGTGCTAGCAAATTACTGAATAGACTTACTTTATTTTAGAATAATTACTATAGCATGGAGGTCATGTTTTCAGATTAAGTAAACTTTGTGGTCCTTGTCTTGAACAAGATTAGAGTTTAATAGTTTTTTTATATATCTATAATAAATTTGTGATATTAATTTATAATACAAATCTATAATATATATTTATATGGACATTTATATATAATTTTTCAATCCAGGGAAGGGGAAAGTGTGTACTAGCATTGCAAATAAAAGAACTTTTCATTTTGGCTCTTGAGCTCTCTGTTGGCAACATTGCAATTCCTGCAGTAGCAACTATGCCGACCAAACAAAGGATTAGGCTGTTTGTAAAAGAGCAGCTGCAGCTGAATTCGTAAGCAAGAGAAATTCATATACTTGTAAATGCCTCTCACAATAGAAAAGTAGGGAGATAAAACATCGAGGAATAGGACTATTTATTTCTCTGAAGATAACTTGAATTCTAAAAGCAGAAATGCTTTTTATTTTTATTCACTGTACTTGCAAGATGCCATCTTGGATTTTAACCACAGATAAAACAATTTATTGTGATACTAGTTTTAAAATATTATAAAATACTACGAAAATAAAAATTTAAAGATCTGAAAAAAATATTCCATTCTCTTAACACGCTGTTTTAATTTCTGTTTTTCTTAGTCGTTTTTTATATTGCATGTTTAGTTTTCATATAGCTGTAGACATACAACAGGCAAATTCTTGAAAACTCTTTTATCTAAGATATCATTAGAGATTTCTGAGGAGAATTTGCAAATACTAAGAATAGCTGAATAATATCATGTGAAATACAGGATTGTCATTATTAGTATTAGATACTTAATATATTTTAGCTTTTCATCATTATAAAGGCTTCAATAAATATCTTCATACAAATAAATTTTTCTTCTGTTGAATACTTTCTTCAGATAAATTTTCAAGGCAGTAAGATTGCTGGATCAAATGGCATAATATTTCTGTGCTCGACTTACAGAAGCATATTGCTTTCTCAGGTGTTCCAATTTACCTCACCAACAGCATGTGAGAGGCATCCATGTCTAAATTTTTGTGGTAATTAGCAGTATATGGGGGCAGAGTAGAAATAGGAGGTACAGAGAAGGGAAGAAGAAAAGTATGTGAAAGAATAATAGTGGGTGTTCAATAAGTGTTGGCTGAGAGAATGAATGGATATTTGACTTTTCAAATGCTGACCTCCCTCCTCGGAAGAAAAAATAGCACAATGAGTGGTTTCATCTTCTTCCAAAGCTTGGCACTATAATAGAGCAAGCAGGGGCTTCCTATTAGCTCAACAGTAGAAATAAGGTACTCTTTTCAATGCAATTTTTTAAATTTAATGGGCCATGAACTGCCTTAATACCAATGTCATATGAACAAGACACTCTATCATCATTTTTAATCTTAACTAAATCAATTTCTAAGGCAATTGCCTGCCTACTACTGATTGGCCATCTGTTTTCCCAGTAATTACATGAGCATATCACCTAGCAACAGGGTGCATTTCTCTTCCATATTTCCACATAACAGCATGGCTGCAGCCTTAAAGTAAGAAATAACTAAGAAGACCTTGGCTGGAGGCTCACTGGATAGAGCGTGTCTTGGCACACCAAGGTCGTGGGTAATCAAACCCTCAGTACAAATAAATATATAGACATGAATGTAGCTATGTACATTTTTTTTTATTCTTGGCTGCTTAATAAATGGGGGCAGGGGCAGAGAGAAGGGACATTAGCCTTCTTTGGATGTCTTATAATCACAACTACAGCAGTTGCAGTAACTACCAGACTTACTATTTGCCAAGAACTGCAACTTGCTAAAACTGTACAGATATTATTTCCCTTCATCTATACAACAATCTTATGAGCTAGGTATTTTTATGTCTAACCAAGTCATTTTATTTCACTTGCAGATAAGGAAATTGGGAATTCTAGAGACTGCGCTCCCTCAGGCCACAAAGCCTGTGACAACTGAAATGCCAAACCAGAATTACCCTTTCAGAAGCCCAGGTTCTTTTCTTTTAGAGAAAGAGAGTCAAAGAGAGGGATAGATAGGGACTGACAGACAGGAAAGGAGAGAGATGAGAAGCATCAATCTCGTTGCAACACCATAGTTGTTCATTGATTGCTTTCTCACACGTGCCTTGACCACGGGCCTTCAGCAGACCGAGCAACCCCTTGCTGGAGCCAGCGACCTTGGGTTCAAGCTGGTGAGCTTTTGCTCAAGCCAATGGGCCCGCGCTCAAGCTGGCGAGCTCAGGGTCTCGAACCTGGGTCTTCCACATCCCAGTCCGACACTCTGTCCACTGCTCTACTGCCTGGTCAGGCAGAAGCCCAGGTTCTTGACCACAGTGTCCTTCAACTGATCACAAAATTAGTTCATTTACTACTTGGGTAACTTGGTGCTTTCTGAATAATTTTGTACAGATTAATAATGAAAAGGAGATTTTACAGTGTACATGTCTCCCTCTTTAAACTCCTCTGGATGTTGCTCTGCTCTCCCTGAGCACCTCGTTACCTGAGCTAAGCTTGGTTTAGAGCCTGTGGGGACTACTTTGGGTGCCGAGGCACCCCCAGACCCTAGCATAAAGAGCACATGTCCTTGTCGAGAGAATTTTACCTCCTTATCCAGAGGCTGTCTTAATATATTAACTAGTTATTAAGTTTCTGTACATGAACTGACATCTATGCTTGACATTATTTTGCCAGGCAGCCTCCGTTGGGTAATCCACAAGCACTTCAAACTCAAAAAGACCAAAACTAAAACCCACTTCTTTTTCTTTCTCATCTGCTCCATACCCACAAACTTTCCCTGGTCTAGTACCCCTGCTTCTGTGAACAGCACTGCCAGAGGCGGGCTTGCTCCACAGAGCCTGTTGGGAGCAGTTCCCTGTGATCCCTCTCCCTCATCAGCCCATGCATCCATTCAATTACCACTCCCATCTTTACACTTACCTCGACCCCAGGCCATAGATATCTCTTGCCTAGTTATTATTTTTAAAAAATCAGTCATTTTACTATTTTTGCTAGAACCACCTAGGCACTTGCTGCACTGCAACCAGATATATCTTTCTAAAATGCACATCTGATCTTTTCACATCCCTGATAAATAGCACTGTTTCCACATTATCCTCAGAATGAGCTCTCTGTCCCTTTCTTGGGTTCACATAACTCTTTATACCCAATTCCTGCATTGCTCCACAGCCTTACTTCTGGAGATGAATGAGTCCCCTTTCTTCTAGCCACACTGATTCATTTCTTGTCCTGAATATATCATCTTCCCTCCAGACTATTGCATTGACTGTTCCTTATCCCTTTGCCCAAACACCAACCCATTATAATTCACTAACTCCTACCTATTTGAAAACTCAATGCTGAAATTACTTCCTCTGGAAAGTCTACCTGGGTCGGAACAGATCTCCCTCCCAGAAACTCTCATACCAACTTAGAGACCCCCAGCACTGCATGCATATTACACTATTTTACAGTCTTTCCTTTACATCTCCCTTGTTTTCTGGCTTATATTTCTTTTCTTTTTCTTTTGTATTTTTCTGAAGTGAGAAGTGGGAGGCACAGAGACTGACTCCTGCATGCACCTGATAGGAGCCACCCAGCATGCCCACTACGGGGGGATGCTCTGCCCATCTGGTGCGTTGCTCTGTTGCAACCGGAGCCATTCTAGCACCTGAGGCAGAGGCAGGCCATGGAGCCATCCTCAGCACCTGGGCCAGCTTTGCTATAATGGAGCCTTGGCTGCAGGAGAGGAAGAGAGAAATAAAGAGAAAGAAGAGGGGGAAGGGTGGAGAAGCAGATGGGTGCTTCTCCTGTGTGCCCTGGCCGAGAATTAAACCTGGGACTTCCACATGCTGGACTGACACTCTACCACTGAGCAAACCAGCAAGGACTAGTATAATTCCTATTTACTTGCTGAAAGGGTGAATAAAAGTTTACTACACATTTATGATGGAACTTCCCAGACTTCTCTCTTCCTAACTGAGCTAAAGTGTTTAATAGAGTTACTCGACATATAGCATGTGCTTATCAAATGTTAATTTTACTGAGTAAATGCTTCAAACAATCTTTCTTGTGAGATGCCAAGTCTCAGTCAAAGGTCACTACAGATGTAGTTCCATGCCCTCAGAGATGCTCATACATTGGTCTCAGCTTTAAGATCTTGGCACAAAAGAGAAGCAAAACCTTTCCCTTCAGGCTGAAGATGGATAAATCTAAGGTAAGGCAGTCTGTTTTCTTTTTTATTTATTTCAACCTTAAAGTTTTCCATGCATGAAGGAAAGAAAATAGATTAGGGAAAAGAGAAAGAGAAAGATGAAGAGAAGGAAGAGGTAAAGAAAGGAAGAGAAGAGAAACAGGAAGAGGGAGGAAAGGAGAAGATAAACAGGAGGAGGAAGAAGAGTTATAGGATGAAGATGGAGAGTAGGAAGTGGAGGAGCACCAGGTGCAGGTGAAGGAGAGGATAAGCCTCTCCCCAAGTGACACCTCCTTGACTTCAGGAGAAGTGCTGTCAGTGTGGGAGGAACTCTAGCCTGACAGCAGAAGCACAAGGACTAGCTTGGCCTCTCACTGTATGAGGGACATACAAACATAGGCTCTTCTTGGGCCTTGAGCATGATGGCTTTTGGACTGTAATGTACACCGTCAGCACAGTTATCTTTGTGAAAATAACACCAAAGAGTTGAACTAAAAATATCTAAGATTTCTTCTAGGTCTAAAATGTTAACGACTGACAAAAAATCATGCTTTTGATTCTTTTAAATCCTGCCTGAAGAATAGATATTATAGATAAGTACAATGTATTTTAGACAGCAATGAGGGAAAGCTATCAGTAGAGCCAGACTGTGGTTGTTATTATTATCATTATTATTATTTTGTCAACTTATCAGGGTCATGATATGCTCAGAAATTTGGGCAAACATTATTGCAGAGACTGGCTCTACAAAAGACAGTCCAGAGTGGAAAGTACCACAAAACTAAAAGAAATCACAGACACAAGATGCAGCAAAGATGGGAACAGGGGTCTTTCAGCCTCAAGTACTGAGAGCCCCAATATGCGAGTCCTCATCGTATTTATTTGTTTTCTTTATCTACTTATCATAAAGCTTCAGTACATGAGTTAATCATTCTCCAGCACATCACGGCAAGCTTGTTTGTAAGCACGTACTCAGAGAGATAGGAAATGGCAACAAAGTACAGAAGCTTCTTGTGCAGATAATCATGTTAGGGACCTGACATTGCTAAGTCCTCACCCATGATCTCTGTTCAAAGTAACTTTCCATTTTCAGGCCGTTTTTTTACACAGTATTCTGAGTGTACCGGTGAGGTTGTTTCTACTTGAGATTAACATTTCAGACTAAATAAAGCAGATTGCCGTCATACAACAGGTGCGCCTCATCCAACCTAGGATGGTCTGAGGAGGACAGAGGGGCTGACCATTTCCAGGAGAGAACTCCTCATACCAGACCGTTTGAGCTGAGACATCAGTGTTTTCTTGCCTTTGAACTCAAACTGAAACATAGGCTCTTCTTGGGCCTTGAGCATACTGGCTTTTGGAGTATAATGTACACCATCGGCTTGGACTTGAATGGAAACTTTATCATTGACTCTTCAGTCTCCAGCTGCCTTACCGCAGATCTTGGGATTTCTCAGCCTTTCAGCAAGACATGACAATTTCCCTCCTCTCTGGAACCATAAGACTTTTCCCAGTTAATTTTGTGGAGTTATTCATCTCTATAAGAACTATGATTCAAGCCACAGCTTGTTTTCTAGATCATGGAGTACTCAGTGCAACACCTCAAAAATCACAGAAAAAATCAGGCACTCAAGTTAAAATTTCTTAAAATTCCAGAGCCCCAAGCCACGAAAGGGCTGTTCTATGCCTCCTAGATGTCATAGAGCAGTTTCCAGACACTGAACCTCTGAAACTGCAGCGTGTTTTTTTCTTTTAATAGGCAGCTACTCATCCTTCTTATAAAAATGAATGTCAAACTGGTCAGTCAATTTAATATGTTTTTTCCAATAAATACAGTGAAAACATTAATCTTTTTAACATAAATATTTTGAGAGTTCTTTGAGTAGTTTAATACTTGGTTATTTTACACTTTCTGACTTTTAGCATGTGCTTAGAAAGAAAATAATATTTTATAGTCTAAATTCTTACTCCAAACACATTGAAAACTTTCTATCATAGGAACTGTCAGTGAGAATGTGACATATAACATATATATGTTGTGAAGAAGAGAACGAATTTTTTAAAAAATAGTGAATCTCTGATTCCCAAATACTTTTCAAAGATTGGTTAAAGACCTTCACCCTTAATAGAAGGTATGGCAGAGACATTATTTTGATTACATGCTTTTCTTGTTTTTTAACAAGGTTTAAATTGGATCACTGATCAAATAAATTTATTTTGAAAATTATGTCACAAGAAATAAGAAGATTACATAGTTGATACTTTCAACTGCGGGCTTTAGAGACAGATGATATTAAAGCTTGTTCATCACTGGCATTTTGTTCTAAATAATCGCTATTAGAATGATTATTGCTAATATTTAAATTAAACTAAAAAGCAATTAATTATCTTCTTACTAATTTACAATGAATTAAATCTTCAAGAACTTTTATTCTAAAACTTTATAGAACAATTAAATGTTAATTTACTAAGAAAAGTATTTTCAGCTATGGATTTAAACTTATTGACATGAGCTGCATTCACAATGAACTTTTTATCTATTTTATTTGTCTTGGGGAGATTTTAATTTTAATATGTAATAAGTTGGGGAACTGAAATATGTCTCAAGATTTGTCATTTCTCAAGAACAAATGTCAAATGCAGCAATCCCAGGATATCTGGTTCACTTTTAGAGATAACAAAAATATTAGAATTGCATAGACCATAGAATATCTGCTCCTTGGTGCTTAAGGATTTAGGAATAGTGCATACTATCCAAAGTCTTTATTTCACAAAATGATTATCACTACATTGGTACTGTGAAAAACAGAAAAAATAGAGATTACAAATGAACTAAGGAGTAGCCCTTTCCAAAAAGGAAAATATGAGCAAATAGAAATGGAAATCAACCATTAGAAAGACTTCAGGATTCTGGCTGACTATAATTTAAAGAATAGAAAGTGATGATTAGAATACATGGGGTCTATATGAATCCAAGAAGTTCAGGTTTGGTCATATGTAGAATTTGAGTATATCTTACAGATCTAGTTCCAACATGTCCTGAATATTGGACCTACTACTAGTCAAATCAACAGTTTTACCTTGAAGAACGACAGGAAAGAGAGAAACTGGGATTTCCTTATAAATTAGTTTGTCCAACTTTCAATCTCTCTTAATCTAGTGACCATGAGCCAAATAAGAATCACTCATTATAGATGGTTTTAAATGTAGATTTATGGACAGAATTTTAAGGTCCTGTTGCAAATAAACAAAGCTGAGTTACAAATCAAATCCTATATTTTGAGGATGTGATCAATGTGCCACAAGCACTACCATTAATTAAAAAACAGATTAGGTAACACTGTACCTATAGCATCATGTGATAACAGAACATAAGTCACAGTTCCTTAAGTATATTATAATTTTGATATTGAGAACACAATTAACTACTATGATGTGCAACTAAGCATTACTGCAGTTAGGAAAAGATAAGACCACCTTGAGTTTAAGAACCTGGTAGCCTTTTCCCATTAGCACATAAATGCAGATTGTAACCAGTTTAGACGTTTATCAAAGTGGTCTTTCCAATCATTGTTGCTGGTTGTTTTTGGAAAAGGCCAGAATGTTAGTGGGTCATTTAAGTTGAATATTAACAGTCACTGAAAATCCAATCAGCAATATTTAGTGTGTGCCTACGAGGTGTCAGATAAGCTTGCTATTTTAACATCTTTACAAGCTACACTGACCATGAGGAAACACGTCATGGGAAATCTGCTGCAGCCACAAAGATCTTTATGTTACCATCAAGCTGGAATGTAGACAATGTCTCAAACTTATGGGTGACTTTTTCTTGCCATTGAGATTTTTATTTTGTACTTAAAGAAATAGGTGTTTCAGACTTAGATTTTTGTCACACGTCACACTAATGCATACAAAAAAGGAAAACATACGTGAAATAAGTCAGTTAAAAAATATCTAAGATGTCTGACCAGGCAGTGGCATAGTGGATAGAGCGTCGGACTAGGATGCGAAGGGGCCCAGGTTTGAGACCCCGAGGTCACCAGCTTGAGTGCAGGTTCATCTGCTTTGAGCAAAAACTCACCAGCTTGAGTCCAAGGTCGCTGGCTTGAGCAAGGGGTTACTCAGTCTGCTGAAGGCCCACGGTCAAGGCACATATGAGAAAGCAATCAATGAACAACTAAGGTGTCACAACGAAAAACTGATGATTGATGGTTCTCATCTCTCTCTCTCTGTTCCTGTCTGTCTGTCCCTATCTATTCCTCTCTCTGACTCTCTCTGTTTCTGTAAAAAAAAAAAAAAACTAAGATAAAGACAAATACATCGCAATTGTTACTTGCCTTTCCTGATTTCAAAGATGTTAAAATGTGGGGGGGGGGAACAAAAACAAATAACATTCACACACATGTGCATGTCCTTGCTTAAGACATAGAATAATTCTCAACATCATTAAAGCCCCTTGCATATACCTCCCTTGTCACACCTTTCTCCACTCCACACAAGATGACTGCTACCCTGAATTTTTATATTCATTTCTTTTATTCTCTACAGTTTTACCAAATAGACAGGGTGAAACAAAAGTGGGTGTACAGTTGTTCTATGAAAAATAATACAATAATTAATAAATAATAATACAAGAATAAACTCTGTGTTTTGTGTACTCACAACTATAAATCTACCCTTGCCACACATTTATATGTTTCATGATAGGCAGTATTGGAGCAACCAAACAGCACCACGATTGGCCCACCTTGAAAGCTGGAACGCCCACTAGTGGGAGGTATAGACCAGGTTGACCAGCACTGCAAAAGTGGGCCATTTTTATGTTTGAAGATGTCAGGTAGAGGCAGTAAAATTAATTAGAAGACAGTGGAAGGTGATAAGGACATAAGTTAGGCCAGAGGCATCATAAACAGGTAGAGGAGAGACACACTTCACCTCCATTTACCAAAATTGGTGAGGCACAGAGGTTAGGAGATGGATGTGTAAGAGATAATTCAGAGCACTTAAGCTAAAAAAAACAACAGAATAGTCAGAAAGAATAAGTAACTTTAAAAAAATTATTGTTCAGTTTGGGTCATAGAATAAGATACAATCATCCAATTATTTAATAATTTTTAAGTGTCAGGCATTATGACTGAACATATCCTTGGTTTGTGTTCATATCAACAACAATTTTGTGTCCATACACAGACAAAAGTGCCTTTGTGGAAGCTGTGAGATCCAGCACTATATGCCAAGGGATTCAGGAGGAACCTTACCCACCCATGCATCAGGTAATAGGCATGAAGACTTGATCTTGGCTATGGACTCTGTTGTAGCCTATGAACCAAATCCATACTATTTTATACAATCACCCATGGATGAGAGAACCTCTGTGGAAGTCCAAGTTTCCATCAGAGAAGTTTCCAGCATACCACTAGAACAAATATATATATATATATGAGTTTGGATGCATTGGAGAGGGCATTTCATGGAGACTGAAGGAAAGAAGTGTTATTTCAAATGCAAAGACAGCAATGAAAATTTTAGAGAACCTAAGAAAATAATTAATTATGGCACTACCAGTGGATCACAATAGTCTTTTAGTAACTGATACCAAAGACATGGATATCTACATGATGTAATATATAGATTATGTATCATTAAGATGTGTACTTGAAACCTATATGATTCTATTAACCAATGTCACCCATCCCCAATAAATCTAATTATAAAGTAAATGACTTATAAACAGAATACAAAAAGCTGTTTAAATTAAACTCAGTGAACTACAAGAAAACACAGAAAGGCAATTTTACAAAATAAACAACACAATACACAAAATACATTAACAGAATGGGAAGTTTAATGGAGAGATAAATAAAAATAGAACCAGACTCTGGGGTAGAAAAGTACAATAAATAAAATTTAAAAATGCACTAGAGAGTATCAATATCATAATAGATCAAGCAGAAGAATCTGTGAATTAGAAGACAGAAAGTTTAAAATTATCCAGTCAGGGTAAAACAAAGAAAAAGGAATAAAAAGGAATGATAAAAGCCTATATGATCTATGGGACACCATATAAAAAAACAATTTAAGAATTATTGAAGTTTCAGAAGGAGGAAAGAGGGAGAAGTAAGTTTATTTTTTTTAAATCATTGAAAATTTCCTAAATCTGAGGAGAAAGTACGTATCAAAGTTTATAAACTTCATAGGTCACCAAGTAACTCAACTTAGATAAAACCTTCCCAAGACACATTATAGTAAAATCTCAGAAATCAAAGGCAAAGAGAGAATCTTAAAAGGCAGCAAGAGAAAAGAAACTTGAAACTTTCAAGGGAGACCTCATAAGACCTAGGCAGATTTTTCAGAAGAAATTTTACCTGCCAGTAGAGAGTAAGATAATATATTCAGTGTTGAAAGAAAAATATGCCAACCAAGAATATTCCATTTAGCAAAGTTGTCCTGCAGAAATGAAGAAGACTATCCCAAGAAACAAAAGCTGGAAAAATTCACCACTAGACCTGTCTTGCAAGACATGCTTAAAGGAGTTTTTTGAGCTGAAATAAAAGGACACTAATTAGTAACATGAAAATACACAACACACTAGTAAAGGTAATAGTCATATTCAGAATATTCAATTACTTTAATATGATAAAGTGTTAACCACTTAATTTTACATAAAAGTTAAAGGACAAGAGTATTAAATAATTATATCTGCAATAATTTGTTAATGAATATACACTATAACATGAGTGTAGAATAAGATTACCTAGAATCAAATCCTGGCCATTATTAGTGGTGTAAGTTTGGGCAAGCTACTTGACTTCTGTGCCACAGTTTCCTCAGCTATAACATAAAAATGATAATAATAGTGCCTCCTTAGGTTTAATTAAGTAAAAGTTAAGTAAGTTTATGTAAATTGCTTGAAATAAATAATGCCTAGAGAATAAGAAGTGCTCAATAAATAATAGCTAATTATTTATTGCTATTATATGTATAATGAAATAAACTTTCCTCTTATTACTGCTTTTGCTGCATCCAAGAAGATTTGGTACATCATATTGTCATTGTAATTTGTCTCTAAATATCTCTTGATTTCTGCTTTTATTTCTTCTTTGACCCAGTCATTTTTTAGAAGTACATTGTTTAATTTCTACATTTTTGTGGCTTTCTTGTCTTCCTCTTTGCAGTTGAATTCTAATTTCAGAGCATTATGGTCGACTATGCTTGGTATAATTTTAATCTTTCTGAATTTATTGAGGCTACTTTTGTGGCCCAATATACAGTCTATTCTTAAGAATGTTTCATGTGCACTGGAAAAGAAAGTATAACCTGATGTTCTGAGATGAAATGTTCTGTAAATTTCGATTATGTCCATTTAGTCTAGTGCGGTGGTCGGCAAACTCATTAGTCAACAGAGCCAAATATCAATAGTACAACAATTGAAATTTCTTTTGAGAGCCAAATTTTTTAAACTTAAACTATATAGGGATTACACTGGAGGGCAAGAGGGTGATGAAGTAGGTGTACATATCAACTTCCAACTCCCAGAACCAAAGTGGATTATAAATTGATTTTAAGAACCATCATCTAGATAAACCAACGTTGAACTGGACTGAGAGGACTTCAACGGGGAACACTGAAGAAGCCACATTGAGATTGATAGGAAAAGCAAAAACGCAGAAAGGGCTGCCCCAGAGTGAAAGGCAGCCTGGAGAGACTCATGTGGTGGGAAGAGAGGCTAGCAGAATGGTAGGAACCTGAGTTCAAGGAACAAAGCCCCAGCCTACAGCCCCAGAGCCTGGAAGAGGCTTATGGACAGTATTTATATGGGAAACAGGTTAGGATACTGTTTGTGAGAAAGAGACAGTTGTCTCAGACCCAGGATTCTTCTTAAAGAGATACCGCAGAAAACCTCTCTCACAACCACTCACCCGGGACTCTGGGAGACAGGGAGAGAGGAGAGACTAAAGCAGTGGGAAGAGAGTGCACTCTGGAAGGCACAAGAAGAAAATCTTTGAGGGACAGCCACCCTAAACCATGTGTTGAGTCACTCCACAAATCTGAAACAATATTTCCCCTGGAACCAGCAAGGGGAAGCAGGACACCAGACAAACAGGCTCTCCTGCAGCAATGAGAGCACAGTCTCTTAGAAGGAAGGAGCTTTCAGGCCTACAGTATAAAGTATTAGGGTCTGAGCTGCAGCACCCCCACCCACACTGCTGAGGGCTTGCTGAATGGTGGGTGGTGGCAAGATGCAGAGTTGTGGTTCTGTCAGCAGGGACAGAAGCTGAGCCAGCTGGCGTGAGCTTAATCTAACCCAGCGGGGGCGAAAGGGACATGCAAAAGTGGTCCGGCAGCTGCCCGTCTGCCTGCGACCCCACCTGTGGGGGATAAAAGGGAGCCCCAAATGGGCAGCAGTCTGCTGCTGGGCAGGGGAAAGTGGGAGCGCAGCCTCACCCGGCCTCTGAGGCTTGAAGCCCTGCATGAACTAGCTTTGCCCACGG
This sequence comes from Rhynchonycteris naso, assembly GCA_037038555.1. Classification (NCBI taxonomy): domain Eukaryota; kingdom Metazoa; phylum Chordata; class Mammalia; order Chiroptera; family Emballonuridae; genus Rhynchonycteris; species Rhynchonycteris naso. Next base: position 109,566,834 of record CM072998.1, on the reverse strand, counting down.
AGGTGGGGCTGAAGCCCTGGCTCACAGTTGAGTGCACAACAGTAGCCCGGCCCAGGAGCAGAAGTTGGTGGGGGCAGGACAGAAGCCCAGCTCATGGCTGAGCATGAAGTAGCAGCCTCTCCCAGCTGAGGAGCCGAGGTTGGCTGGGGTGGGGAAAAAGCCTGGATCGCAGCTGAACATGCATCAGCAGCCCCGACCAGCCAAAGGACCCAGCTGACAAGGACCCGCAGCTGAACAAAAGAGCTCACACTTGCCTTAGAGCCCCGGCTTGTGGCCCGAATGTGGTACGCAATCCAACCCGTGGGAGAGGGGAGAAGGCCAAGACCGGCTGAAGCTTACAGAGCCTGGCACAAGAACACAGTCCCTCTCACAGAGGTGAGGCGGAAACCACAGCAGCAACCGCAGCAGCCAGCACCAGCAACACCCATACCCAACCGCCCTAGGCAGCAGCAGAGGGGGTGGCGGGCCTGCTGACAAACCACACCTAGGAAACACAGAGGCAACACTCATTGGACTCCAGTAGCCTACCCCTTCTTACACACAGACAAATGGGCAGTCAGAAAAATGCAACCCAAATGAATCAAGAGAAATCCCCAGAGAAGGACCTGAATAAATCAGATATAACCAAACTACCTGATGCAGAGTTTAAAATAATGATAGTTAGGATGTTCAAAGAGCTTAGAGCAACAATGGATAGTCATTATGAACACATAAATAAAGAGATAGCAAGTATAAAAACAAAATTAAAATAATAAAAAAGAATCAGACAGAAATGACAAACACAGTATCAGAACTGATGACCACAATGGAAGAAATTAAAAGCAGGATGGATGAAGTTGAGGATCAAATCAGCTAGTTAGAGGACAAAATAAACAAAGGTACAGAAGCAGAGCAGAAAAAAGAAAAGAGACTCAAAAAATATGAGGAAACTCTAAGTGAGCTTTGTGACAACATGAAGAAAAATAACATCTGCATCATAGGGGTTCCTGAAGATAAAGAGAAAGAACAAGGGATAGAAACTTTGTTCAATCAAATCATAGCTGAAAACTTCCCTAAATTAAGACTGGAAAACGTTTCACACATTCAAGAAGCACGAAGAACTCCATTAAAGAGAAACTCAAAGAAAGTTACACCAAGACACATCAGAGTAAAAATACCAAAGCTAAGGGATAAAGAGAAAATGTTCAAAGCTGCTAGAGAAAAAAAAGCTATCACCTACAAAGGAGCCCCCATAAGAATGACATCAGACTTCTCAACAGAAACACTAGAGGCCAAAAGGGAATGGCAAGATATATTCAAAGTATTGCAGAACAAGAACCTGCAACCAAGACTACTCTATCCAGCAAGGATAACATTTAAAATTGAAGGAGAAATAAAAAACTTCCCAGTCAAAAAAAAAAAAAAAAAAACCTCAAGAAATTCATTAAAACCAAACCAATTCTGCAAGAGATACTAAGGGGCCTGTTGTGAACAGTTCAAAGAGGAAACAGAATATAGCAAAAGAAGAATACAGTTTTAAAGAATAAAATGGCAATAAACAACTACATATCAATAAAACCTTAAATGTAAATGGATTAAATGATCCAATAAAAAAACATAGGGTAGCTGTGTGGATAAAGAAACAGGACCCATACATATGCTGTCTACAACAGACACACCATAAAACAAAAGATGCACATGGACTGAAGGTAAAAGGATGAAAAAACATACTTCATGCAAATACCAATGAAAAAATAAAACCAGGGTAGCAATACTTATATCGGACAAAGTGGACTTTAAAACAAAGGCTGTAGTAAGAGATAAAGAAAGACACTACACAATGATAAAGGGAACAATTCAACAGGAAGATATAACCATTATAAATATCTACGCACCAAACATAGGAGCTCAGTAATACATAAAGCAGAATTTGATGGATATAAAGGGTGAGATCAACAGCAATACTATAATAGTAGGGGATTTCAATACCCCACTAACAACACTGGATAGATACTCAAGAAAGAAAATTAACAAAGAAATAGCACACTTAAAGCATAAACTAGATCAACTGGATTTAATATATATCTTCAGAACCTTTCACCCTAAAGCAGCAGAATATACATTCTTTTCAAGTGCTCATAGTATATTCTCTAGGATAGACCACATATTAGGACACAAAAGCAGTCTCAACAAATTTAAAAAGATTGAAATCATATCAAGCATATTCTCTGATCACAATGCCATGAAACTACAAATTAACCACAAAAAAAACTGAAAAATACTCAAACACTTGGAAACTAAATAGCATGTTATTAAATAATGAATGGATTAACAATGAGATCAAAGAAGAAATAAAAAACTTCCTAGAAACGAATGATAATGAGCATACATCAACTCAAAATTTATGGGACACAGCAAATGCAGTACTGAGAGGGAAGTTCATAACACTACAGGCATACTATGAGAAGCTAGAAAAAGCTCAAATAAGCGACTTTACCCTGCATCTAAAACAACTATAAAAACAACAGCAAAAAAAGCACAGGACTAGTAGAAGGAAGAAAATAATAATGATCAGACCGGAATTAAATGACATAGAGGTTAAGGAAACAATACATAGGATCAACGAAACCAGGAGCTGGTTCTTTGAAAAGGTAAACAAGATCAATGAACCTTTAACTAGATTCACCAAGAAAAAAAGAAAGAGGACTCAAGTAAATAAAATTAGAAATGAGAGTGGAGAAATAACAACTGACACAACAGAAATACAAAGTATTGTAAAAAAAAATACTATGAAGAACTCTATGCCAAAAAATTAGACAACCTAGGTAAAATGGTCAAATTTCTTGAATCATATATTCTTCCAAAAATCAATCTGGAAGGATCAGAACACCTAAACAGACCAATTACAAAAAATGAGATAGAAACAGTTATCAAAAAAACTCCCAACAAAGAAAAGTCCTGGGCCTGATGGCTTCACAAGTGAATTCTACCAATAATTCAAAAAACTAACACCTATTCTTCTCAAGCTATTTCAAAAACCTCAAGAGGAAGAAAGATGTCCAAACTCTTTCTGTGAGGTGAGCATAATTCTGATCCCAAAACCAGGCAAAGACAACACAAAGAAAGAAAACTATAGGCCAACATCCCTGATGAATTTAGATGCTGAAATTCTCAACAAAATATTAGCCAACTGGATCCAGCAATATATGAAAAAAAAATCATACACCATGATCAAGTGGAATTTATTCTGGAGAGGCAAGGCTGGTTCAATATTTGCAAATCAATCAATGTGATACATCACATAAACAAAAGGAAGGGCAAAAAACATATGATAATTTCAATAGATGCAGAAAAAGCGTTTGATAAAATCCAGCATCCATTCACGATCAAAACTCTCAGTAAAGTGGGAATACAGGGAATATTCCTTAACATGATAACGACTATTTATGACAAACCCACAGCATATATTATACTAAATGGGCAAAATTTAAAAGCAATGGCCTTAAGATCAGGAACCAGGCAAGGGTGCCCCCTTTCACCACTCTTATTCAACATAGTTCTGGAAGTCTTACTCACAGCAATGAGACAAGAAGAAGAAATAAAAGGCATCCAAATTGGAAAAGAAGAAGTAAAACTGCCATTATTTGCAGATGATATGATATTATATATAAAAAACCCTAAAGTCTCAGTCAAAAAACTACTGGACCTGATAAATGAATTCAGGAAGGTAGCAGGATATAAAATTAATACTCAGAAATCAGAGGCATTTCTATATACCTACAATGAACTGTCAGCAAAAGAAACTAAGGAAACAATTCCCTTCACTATTGCAGCCAAAAAAGTAAAGTACCTAGGAGTAAATTTAACCAAGGAGGTTAAGGACTTGTACTTGGAAAATTATAAAACATTGATAAAAGAAATCAGGGAAGATACAAAGAAGTGGAAGCATATACTGTGCTCATGATTAGGAAGAATAAATATCATTCAAATGTCTATATTACCCAAAGCAATTTATAAATTCAATGCAATACCAATTAAAATACCAATGACATATTTCAAAGATATAGAACACATATTCCAAAAATGTATATGGAACCAATAAAGAACAAGAATAGCCTCAACAATCTTAAAAAGAATAAATAAAGCAGGAGGTATCACTCTTCCAGATATCAAGGTATACTACAAGGCCATTGTACTCTAGACAGCCTGGTACTGGCATAAGAACAGGCACATAGATCAATGGAACAGAACAGAGAACCCAGAAATAAACCCACACATTTATGGACAACTGATATTTGACAAAGGAGAAAAGAGCATACAATGGAGTTAAGACAGCCTCTTTAACAAATGGTGTTGGGAAAATTGGGCATCTACCTACAAAAAAATGAAACTAGACCATTGACTTACAGCATTCACAAAAACAAACTCAAAATGGATAAAACACTTAAATGTAAGCCATGAAACCATAAGCATCTAAGAAGAAAACATAGGCAGCAAGCTCTCTGACATCTGTCGCAGCAATATATTTGCTGATTTATCTCCATAGGCAAATAAAATAAAAGGCAGGATAAACAAATGAGACTATATCAAACTAAAATATTTTTGCACACCTAAAGACAATAAGAACAGAATAAAAAGACAAACCACACAATGGGAGAACATATTCGACAATACGTCTGATAATGGGATAATAACCAAAATTTATAAAGAACTTATAAAACGCAACACCAGGAAGACAAACAATCCAGTCAAAATATGGGCAAAAGAAATGAATAGAAATTTCTCCAAAGAAAACATACAGATGGCCAATAGGCATATGACAAAATGCTCAACATCACTAATCATTAGAGAAATGCAAATTAAAACCACAATGAGATATCACCTCATACCAGTCAGAATGGCACTCATCAGCAAAACAACACAGAATAAGTGCTGGCGAGGATGTGGAGAAAAGGGAACCCTTCTGCACTGCTGGTGGGAATGCAGAATGGTGCAGCCACTGTGCAAAACAGTTTGGAGATTCCTCAAAAAACTAAATATCAAACTGCCTTTTGACCCAGCTATCCCACTTATAGGAATATACCCTAAGAACACCATAGCACTGTTCAAAAAGAAGAAATGCGCCCCATGTTCGTGGCAGCATTGTTCACAATAGCGAAGATCTGGAAACAGCCCAAGTGTCTGTCAGAGCATGAGTGGATTAAAAACTTTGGTGCATATATACTATGGAATACTACTCAGCCATAAGAAGTGATGACATCGGATCATTTACAACAAAATGGGTGGACCTTGATAACATTATACAGAGTGAAATACATAAAACGGAAACAAACTGAGAACTGCACGATTTCATACATAGGTGGGACAGAAAAACGGGACTATGAGACATGGACAAGAGTGTGGTGGTTACGGGGTGGGGGGAGGGAGGAGATGGAGGAAGAGGAGGAGGGGAGGGGCACAAAGAAAACCAGATAGAAGGTGAGAGAGCACTATTTGACTTTGGGTGATGGGTATGCAACATAATTGAATGATAAGATAACCTGGAGATGTTTTCTTTGAACATATGTACCCTGATTTATTAATGTCACCTCATTAAAATTAATAATAAAAAAAGAATAAAAATAAGAAGCAATATAGAATATCTTCAAATGAAAAAATAATTTTAAAAAAAGAAATAGTGACATTGGATCATTTGTAACAACATGGATGGACCTTGATAACATTATACTGAGTGAAATAAGTATATCAAAAGAAACTAAGGACTATATGAGTTCATACATAGATGAGACATAGAAATGAGACTCAGAGACATGAACAAATGTGTACTGGCTACCCGGTGGGAAGGTGGGGTCAGGGAGGGAGGAGGGGGAGGGGAGGGGCACAAATAAAACCAGATAGAAGGTGACGGAGGACAATTTGACTTTGGGTGATGGGTATGCAATATAATCAAATGTCAAAATAACCTGGAAATATTTTCTCTGAACATATGTGCCCTGATTTATCAATGGCACCCCACTAAAATTAATAAAAAAAGTATATAGGTAGGTACATTCTTTATCGAGGTAGCGCCTTCACATGGTATTTTGTGGAAGAGCCACACTCAGGGGGTCAAAGAGCCACATGTGGCTGCTAGCCGCAGTTTGACGACCAGGATCCAGTGTGTTGATTAAGGCCAATATTTCTTTATTGATTCTCTGTGTGATCTATCTAGACTGTCAATGGAGTATTAAGGTCCCCAAGTATGATTATATTTTTGTCTATTTCTCTTTTTAGTTCTGTTAGTAGTTGTTTTAGATATTTTGGTGGTCCCTGATTCGGTGCACATATATTGAGAAGTGTTTTGTCTTCTTGATGTAGTGTCTCCTTCATCATTATGAAATATTTATCTTTGTCTCTTGTTACCTTTGTTTTGAAATCAGTGCTGTCAGATATAAATATGGCTACACCTGATTTTCTTTGGATATTATTTGCTTAAAGAATCATTTTCCACCCTTTCATTTTGAGTCTGCTTTTGTCCTTGCAGCTTCGATGTATCTCTTGAAGGCAGCATATGGTTGGGTTTTGTTTTTAGATTCAATCTGGTACACTATGCCTCTTTATTGGTGAGTTCAGTCCATTTACATTTAGAATAATTATTTATGCACAAGGATTTCCTATACCCATTTTATCTTTTGTTTATTTGTTCTTTGTCTCTTTTGGTTCTTCTCCTTTGTATTTCTTTATTTATTTTATTGTGTTTGTAACAGAGACAGAGAGAGGGACAGATAAGAACAGATAGACAGGAAGGGAGATGAGAAGCATCAATTCTTCATTGCAGCATCTAAGTTGTTCATTGACTGCTTTCTCATATATGCCTTGACCAGGGGGCTACAGCAGACCAAGTGACCCCTTGCTCAAACCAGCAACTTTGGGCTCAAGCTGGTGAGTCTTGCTCAAACCAGATGAACCTGTGTTCAAGCCAGCAACCTCAGGTTTTGAACATCCGTGTCCCAGTCCAACGCTCTATCCACTGCACCACAGCCTGGTTAGGCTTCTTTGTATTTTTGTCAGTTGTTTTTGTTAGGTGATATTCCATACTTCTTTTCTGTTTCCTCTTTTTTTTTAAGCTATATATTTCAGTATTAGTTTTGCTACTAAGAAAAAATGTTTCTTATAGACAATAGTCCTTTGTCTTATGAATGCATCTGTCTACCATCCTTTTTTACTAATTCAGACCTTTATCTCTCCCCTTTTATGTTTTTGTTGTCATGTGTATAAGATGCACCCTTTTTCAAAAAATTTAGGGTCTAAAAACTGGGTGTGTCTTATACAGTGGTTGTAGATTTTTTTACTTGCATTTTCCACATTTTTGTGCTTGCTTTTGTGCTCATTGTAGTTTTTTTAGTTTTTTTACTTGCATTTCCCACTTTTTTGTCTTTTTTTTTTTTAATTTTGGGCCCCCAAATAAGGTGTGTCTTATACATGGGAGCATCTTATACTTGAAGAAATACAGTATCCCTGTTTATATTGTAACCTTGTTGGAACTTTTACTTGTAGTTGTGTGATGTTTTGTTCTTTGTATCTAGTACAATGGCCCTCCTCTTGCAGTGGGGATTTTCTGATGATAAGTTCCTCAGCTTCTGTATATCTGAAAAAGTTTTTATTTCTCTTTCATATTTACAGGATAACTTTGATAGGTATATTATCCTTGGCTGGTAATGTCTCTCTTTAAGTACTTTGAATATTTGGGTCCACTCTCTTCTGGTTTGTAGAGTTTCTTCTGAGAAATCCTATGATAACTTGATGGGCTTTCCTTTATATGCTACTTTCTTCTTTTCTGTGACTACCTTGAGGATTCTTTCTTTGTCATTAATTTTTGACAGTTGTAATATATGTGCCTTAGAGAAGACCTCTTTGGGTTGAGGTAGCTAGGTGTTCTGTTTGCTTGTTAGATTCAAAGATCTAACTCTTTCCATAGGTTTGGGAAGTTCTCATTGAGTATTTGTTTGAATAGGCTTTTCATTTCTTTCTCCCTCTCTTTCTGGTAAAACTATTACACTTACATTGTTTTTTCTGATAAGTCAGGTAATTCTTAGAGCTCTATTGATTTGTTAAATTCTTGAGTCTCTATTTCTTCCCTTTGCATCATCTCTAGTTGACTGTCTTTGATGTAACTAATTCTTTCCTCTATCTGGCCAGTTCTATTAACTATTAGTTATACTTGTTAGTTCCTTTTTTAGTTTGCATACTGAGTTCTTCATCTCCAGAATTTGTTTGGTTACTTTTTAAAGTTTTGCTCTCTTAGTAAAGTACTACTTTTATTCATTAATTTGTTTTCTGAGTGCATTTCCTTCTTGCCTATCAGTGTTTTTTCACATCTCGTTGTATATTTTCAGAACTTTAATTTTGAATTCTCTGTCATTTTCATCACAAGTTTCCATGTAATTAAGATTGCTTTCTGGAGATTTTCTATTTTCTTTCTGAACTGCATCACTTTCTTGGTTATTCATGGTATTTAATGGATTCCTTCTTTGCCTAGCAGGCATTGTGAGTGGCTCTTTCTTAGTAGTGCACTTCTGAGAGGCTTTTCTATTATTTTCCAGTAGGATGAAAATTTTAACTCTGTGAAACCCTGGCTGACACCAGCTGTGATGCTGTAGCTGCAATGGGGGCAGGGTAAGCTGAGAGGGCCTTATTGCCTTCTTTGTTCTCCCTCCTGAAAATGGTGACTTTGAGTTCCCTGCATTCTTGCTGTGTCCCAAAAGATTGGGAATCAGACAGAGAGTACTCCTATTCTTATGGGGAACCAGAGGCTCTGCAGAGTTAGGTCTAGAGTATGCCACCAGTACTCTTTGCACCCTAATACTGAGGATGAAGAGATGTGGTATCTGGGAGGTTAGGGGCTGCAGCAGCTTGCATTTCTCTTCCTCTGTCCCATATGTGGGCTGTGGGCAGACTGTGGGTATATCAGCAGTGTCTCAGGGTTTTGTCTTCCGCCCTGTCATCCCACTCAGCTGCTACACTAGCTCTGAACTCCTGAGAGTACCCCCCCCCAATACACACTGTGTTTCTCTCCTCTACAGAGCCCTACCTTGAGTGCTCAGCTGTGGGGTTGTGTTCTTATCTTTTGCTCCCTCCCTTTGCCTACCTTTAGTTGTTTCAATGTGTGGTCCTTTCAGATGTCCTTGTGTGCCTAGATGGGAGTTCTTTATTGAGTTATAGCTGTTCAAATTGTTGAAATTTCAAGGGGAGAGAACAAGAGGACCTCTCACTCTGCCATTCTGCTGATGTCATTTCTCCCCTAACTTTTGCCTTATATCTGATTAACCTACCTACTTGCCAACCAAACCCACTCCCCCAAAGAACCAGGAAATTCCTTTATTTAGAGTGCCTCAGATATTAGTAGAATTTTAATCAATACATGTATAGCTATCAATTACTACTTTTGATTGCATCACTGCATTTTTTAAAAATTCACCATATGATCATTTTTTATTATTTGGTACCAGGCAGGCAGTAGTCAAAGAATGTTATTATCTCTTATCTGCTATTTTTTTCCTGATATTTTTAACTTCTATATCTAGAAATTATAATCTGGTGTCTCACTAATTTTCTTTTATTCCTGTGAACTTTCATTATTCGTATCTTTATATTTGAGATACAGGACTTTAAGCAAGTTTATATAATGCAACTGATATATTACAAAGGCCAAAAATTCAGATATTTCCTAATATATATATTCTGTGTGTGTGTACATGTGTGTCTATGTTATGTTTATACATATATGTTTGACATTGTAAAGATAGAGCATCTGGTATTTTCATCCAGATGTTTGACATATAGTTACCAAAATCCAATCAGCTGTATGCTTTAGATTACTTTTTCTCTCTCTCTCCTCTTTCTTTCTTTTGTTTATTTGTTTGTTCGTTCAAGATTGATGTAACATTCTGATAATCAAAAAATTTGTTGCAATTAAGACAGAGTATAACTATCATTTCTCCTTGATCTACCATATTAGATTAGCTTAAAAAGATTTGGGTTTAAGTAGGACACATTAGTCATTATCCACTAAGTACCTTCCTGCCTTCAAATTACTTGTTAATTGATTATATCAAGGTTTCTGCCAGTATTTTCTTAAGTACCCAAGTGAAGTTTACTTGTCTGTTCTTGTTATATGACTTCTGACTTCATTTAGTCCTCTACTGGTGACAGATTTCCCTATGAACAACAATTCAAGATAAAACCTTTAGAGAAACTGGCATATGAATATTAAAAAATGCATTAAAACCAAGGTTGGTGGAGTTGTTTCTATTATTAGAGTTTCTACATATGAAATTCTTCCCGTATTTTAAATGCACACTGAATGCTTAAGAATACCATTGCATTCTTAACTGTGAATTTAATATCAAGCTCAGCAAATAAGATTGTGAAAAATCCTTAGTGTATTAATTTTTACAACCACTAAATGGGATAAACTTTTCAGTGTTTTTTAAGTGGCATGACCTAAAAGGGCCAAACACTTGAAAATTATAATTACTGTATTTCTAGGGTTTTTCACTTTATATAAGGATTAAATTATATGCAACGCAAAGCTCCTGTTAAGTTCAAGAATTGATTACTGCACAATAATATGCTGTCTCCTAAGGATGTCTTAATTATAAAATTAAATTAATTTATATTGTGGTAACTCTAGAAGAAAGCATCATATAAAATAGATAAGATAGACTTAGGAGTCTCACAGACCTCATTCAAGTCTTAGCTGCCCCACCTACAAGATGTGTGACCTTGGACAAGAAACCTAAGTTCTTGGAGATTCAGCTTCATCATAAGTAAGTTCAGGTAATATTTCCTACCTCATCAATTTGTAATGGGATTAAAGGACATACTAAAATTAATCTCAGCACAATGTCTAAGAAGTAAACATTAGGGTTCCAAAGATTCATAGATTTTTCTGAAGGAAAACAGGAATGATGATGGGAAGATCTGCTAACACATTTTTTTTCCCAAAATTATAAGTGGGAAGGCAGTCAGACAGACTCCCGCATGCGCCCGACCGGGATGCACCTGGCATGCCCACTAAGGGGGCAATGCTCTGCCCATCTTGGGTGTTTCTCTCTTGCAGTGGGAGCCATTCTAGCACCTGAGGCTGAGGCCATGGAGCCATCCTCAGTGCCTGGGCCAACTTTGCTCCAGTGGAGCCTTGGCTGTGAAAGGGAAGAGAGAAACAAGAGGAAGGAGAGGGAAGGGTGGAGAAGCAGATGGATGCTTCTCATGTGTGCTGTGGCCGAGAATTGAACGCGGGACTTCACACGCTGGGCCAACACTCTACCGCTGGATCAACCAGCCAGGGCCTGCTAACACATTTAGAAGCAATTGCTTTGTTCATTTAATCAGCACAAAGACAAGACAATGGCACCTGAATCACCATTGTATGGTTTCTGGGATATAGTCATGTCTAGTTCGATGAAGTCAGGTTAATAGTATATGATCAGTGTTACCAGGTTAGACAGAACTGTACATATAGGGTTGCTATACTACACACATGTGATATGAGATCCCTTTTAGATGTAGATCAAACAGTTCTCATATCACAGGTACAAAAAAAGAAAATTAAGCTGTGACCAAATAAACATATTTGAAAGTCAACATCATTTACCATATGCTAGTTCTATTTAAAATGATACATTTTCAAAAGTTATATCATCAATGTATTATGTCAAAGCTAGGACCCAACCCATACTACCTAGCTTGACCTTAACCTTAATACTCCCTGGGACTATTGTCAGTAAAGTGCAAAGGTTGCTACTGATCCTAAAGATGTCCATTATCACCATGATTATAAACATATGAGTAAATACAGTGTGTCCGTAAAGTCATGGTGCACTTTTGAATGGTCACAGGAAAGCAACAAAAGACTATAGAAATGTGAAATCTGCACCAAATAAAAGGAAAACCCTCCCAGTTTCTGTAGGATGATGTGGCAGCATGTGCGCAGGCGCAGACAATGACGTAACACTGTGTATACAGCGGAGCAGTCCACGGCCATGCCAGTCGAGATGTGGACAGTACAAAGGAAAGTTCAGTGTGTTCTGTGGCTCTCTAAATTCGAATCTGTGACCAAAGTGCAACATGAATATTGGCGCATTTATAACAAAGTGCCACCACATAGGAATAACATTACTCAGTAGGATAAGCAGTTGAAGGAAACCGGCAGTTTGGTGGAGAAACCCCGTTCTGGTAGGCCATCAGTCAGTGACGAGTCTGTAGAGGCTATACGGGATAGCTACCTAAGGAGCCCTAAAAAATCTGTGCGTGCGTGTGCTCGACAATTACACCTAAGCAAGACTACAGTTCACAAGGTGTTAAAGAAACGTCTCTGTTTTACGGGGTACAAATTGCGGCTGTTGCACGCTATCAAACCAGCGGATAAACCCACATGATGCACGTTTGCTACAGATATGCTTCGTGAGATCGACAATGATGCAAGATTTTTGCAGAATATTGTGTTTAGAGATGAGGCAACCTTCCATATCTGTGGACATGTTCATCGCCATAACGTCTGAATATGGACTGCTGAACATCCTCATGCCTACATTGAGTATGAACATAATACCCCTAAAGTGAATGTGTGGTGTGGCCTGATGCATGATAAGATGATAGGCCCATTTTTTTCGTGGAGCAGTCTGTGACAGCAAACACCTATCTTGACATGTTGGAATTGTATGCAATGCCACAATTTCCAGAAGGTATCATCTTTCAATAGGACGGCACTCCTCCATACTATGCCACCATTGTTTGTGAGTTTCTGGATAGAACATTTCCCGGCAGTGGATAGTCAGGGGTTCTGTCAAGCCATGGCCATCACGATCCCCGAATCTGACACCCTTATACTTTTACTTTTGGGGTTATGTGAAGGAACATGTGTACATTGAACATATCAATGACATTAATCACTTAAAATAGAGAATCACAGACGTTATTCACTCTGTTACACCAGACGTCCTTACCCATGTGTGGCAAGAACCTCACTATCGTTTGGATGTGTGTTGGGCAACAAATGGAGCCCACATCGTGATAAGAGAAAATGCTTGATGTGATTTCAATCTTCTTAAATTTATTGAGACCATTTTTGTGTCCTAACATGTGGTCTATCCTAGAAAACGTACCATGAGCGCTTGAGAAGAATGTATATTCTACTGCTTTAGGGTGAAAAGTTCTGAAGATATCTATTAAATCAAGTTGATCTAGTGTATCCTTTAAGTCTGCTGTTTCTTTATTAATTTTCTTTCTTGAGGATCTATCCAGTGTTGTTAGAGGGGTATTGAAATCTCCTACTATGATAGTATTGCTGTTTATCTCGCCCTTTATATCCATCAAAGTCTGCTTTATGTATGTCGGGGCTCCTATATTTGGTGCATAGATATTTACAATAGTTATATCTTCCTGTTGAATTGTTCCCTTTATCATTATGTAGTGTCCTCCTTTATCTCTTACTACAGCCTTTGTTTTAAAGTCCATTTTGTCTGATATAAGTATTGCTACCACTGCTTTTTTTTCATTTGCATTTGCATGAAATATTTTTTTCCATCCTTTTACCTTCAGTATATGAGCATCATTTGTTTTAAGGTGTGTCTCTTGTAGACAGATAATGTATGGGTCCTGTTTCTTTATCCATGCAGCTACCCTATGTCTTTTGATTGGATCATTTAATCCATTTACATTTAAGGTTATTATTGATATGTAGTTGTTTATTGCCATTTTATTCTTTAAAGTTGTATTCTTCTTTTGCTCTATTCATTCCTCCCTTTAAACTGTTCACAAGAGGCCCCTTAGTATCTCTTGCAGAATTGGTTTGGTTTTTATGAATTCCTTCAGGCTTTCTTTTTCTGGGAAGCTCTTTATTTCTCCTTCAATTTTAAACGTTAGCCTTGCTGGATAAAGTAGTCTTGGTTGTAGGTTCTTGTTCTGCATTACTTTGATTATTTCTTGCCATTCCCTTCTGGCCTCAAGTGTTTCTGTTGAGAAGTCTGATGTCATCCTTATGGGGGCTCCTTTGTAGGTGATAGTCCTTTTTTCTCTAGCAGCTTTTAAAATTTTTTCTTTATCCATTAGCTTTGGTATTTTAACTATGATGTGTCTTGGTGTAGATTTTTTTGGGTTTCTCCTTAATGGAGTTCTGTGTGCTTCTTGAATGTGTGGAGTGTTTCCCAGCCTTAATTTAGGAAAGTTTTCTGCTATGATTTGATTGAACAAAGTTTCCATTTCCTGTCCTCTCTCCTCTTCTTCAGGCACCCCTATGATGCGAATGTTGTTTCTCTTCATGTTGTCACAAAGCTCCCTTAGAGTTTCCTCACATTTTTTAAGTCTCTTTTCCTTTTTCTTCTCTGCTTCTGTGCCTTTGCTTATTGTGTCCTCTAACTCGCTTATTCGATCCTCAGCGTCATCCATCCTGCTTTTAATTCCTTCCATTGTGGTCTTCAGTTCTGATACTGTATTTGTCATTTCTGTCTGATTCTTTTTTATTATTTCAATTTCATTTTTTATACTTGTTATCTCTTTATTTAGGTGTTCATAATGACTATCCATTGTTGCTTTAATTTCTTTGAACATCCTAACTATCATTATTCTAAATTCTGCTTCTGGTAATTTGGTTATATCTGGTTCATTCAGGTCCTTCTCTGGGGATTTCTCTTGATTCATTTGGTTTGCATTCCTCTGCCTGCCCATTTTTTCTGTGTATAAGCGAGTTGTGGCCACTGGAGTCCAGTAGGTGTTGCCTTTGTGTTCTCTAGGTGTGGTCTATCTGCAGGCCCCCCACCTCCTCTGCCGGTGCCTAGGGTGGTTGGGTATGAGCGTTGCCAGCGCCGGCCCACTGTGGCTTTTGCTATGATTTCTGCCTCTCCTCCGTGGGAGGGGCTGTGACTGAAGCCACAAGATTAGCACCAAGGGTAGAGGTGAGCACCTTTGCTCAGCTGTGGACCCAGCCTATTTCCGGACTTCCGCCCAGAACCAGCAGTCGGAGCCTGCTCGCTACAGTTCCGCGGGTTAGGCGGGGCTTTTGACGTGCTCTCAGCTGTTAGCTTTTGCCTGTCCGGAGCTTTAGCCCCGCCCTCGAGGCCAAGGCCCTACTGCGCAGGGTCGGAAACCAAGGTTTATTGGGGCGGGCGTGTTTGCTGGCTTCCGCTGAGCTGCGTACTTCCGCTCGTCCCGGACTCTACCCCGCCCCCGCGTTCGGAGCCCGCTCGTGCACGTATACTAGCCAACCGCGGTTTCTCCGGCCCGGGGGGGTTGGGGTGGGGGAGTGGGTGACTGGTAACGTCAGCTCAGCCACAGCCCCTGCCCGTCCCTGGTCCTAGCCCGGTCCCCGCGGTCAGGGCCGGCTTGCGCAGGGCCTGCCCGTTCCTGGCCTCCCGCTTTGTCCCCGTAAGTGGGATTAAAGGCGGGCCCGCAGCTTCTGGACCGCTTTCGCGGTCCCCTCTGACCCTCTGGGCTAGACCGATCTCCCACCGGCTTGGCCTCTGCCCACGCCGACAGAACCGCCTTTCAGCGTCCTGCCGCCCCAAAACCTTAAGCAGCCCTCAGCAGAGTAGGAAGGGACCTAATACTCCACACTGTAGGCCTGGGAGCTCCCTCACTTGTTTCACAGCTCAAAACTGTCTAAACGCCTTTCTAGGCTCTGAGACTGCAGGCTGGGGCTTGGTTCCTGGGACCCAGGTCCCTCCCTCTCCGCCAAACTCTCCTCTCGCCACACGGGTCTCTCCGGGCTGCCGTTTGCTCCGGGGAGCTGGGCAGCCCTCTTCGCGTTTTCGCTATTCCTACCAGTCTCAATGTGGCTTCTTCTGTGTTCCTTGGTTGAAGAGTCCACTTAGTTTTGTTGAAAGTTGGTTTATCCAGGTGATGGTTCTTAAAATTGAGTTGTAATCCACTTTGGTTCTGGGAGTTGGAAGTTGGTACGTCCGCCTACTCCGTCGCCATCTTGCTCCCCCAAATGGAGCCCACATCGAACTGCACTGAATAGGTATCAAACTGGAGAGTTTTCCTTTTATTTGGTGCAGGTATCACATTTATATCATCTTTTGTTGCTTTCCTGAGACCAGTCAAAAGTGCACCATGACTTTACGGACACACTGTATATAAAGTCCATGAAGGTAGGGCTCTCGAATATATCAATTACCAATATATCCCTAGCACTTAGGAAAAAAAATTTAATACATAGTAGGCCATCAAAAGGTGTTTTTTAAATGAATAGATAAGCAAATTTAAAATTGGGCAAATTCTGAAATGATCCATCAACCTCTATAGTGACTGAGCTGTAAAGTTTTGCCAGCTGAGGGCTAAAGATTAACCCAGCCCCCAGTTGGTTCACCTCTAATGATTTCTAAATGTTTCTCCAAAAGTCCATATAAAATTTCTTATCTTACTCAGCACAGGTTGGTGAACATAATCACATCTTTTAGTGATGTGATGAATTCTCGTAGCCACATGGTTGTCATGCCAAATTCGATCTCACCTTTCAGCTGCAGGTACAAACGTAGGGAAGGTAAGAGTCGGGATGAAGGAAGGACAATCCTGACATATTTAAGCATTTCTTTTGATGTGTCATAGGTTTGTACACCTGAAACCTATATAATTTTCTAATTAATGTCACCCCATTAAATGAAATAAATAAATACATTTCTTTTAAATAAAACCATACTATCAATACATGTTTTCATCACTTATCTTTTTTCAAAGCCCACATGGAGGTACATATCAATATTTTCTAGGTGTCTGCAATATAGAATCTGGATCATTTTTACTATAATTAAAATTCTATCACTCAATAGATAAAGCTTTCTTTATTCCAGGAACTGTTTGTGAGCACCTATTACATACTAGCAACCCACATGCTACCACCTAAGAATAGATGAAATGAATAAGACATGACCTCCATACTTGAGAAACAGACGCACAGACATTTGACTGCAATTGAATACATTATAAAAATTACTATCTCTACAACCAAATATAATTACAAGATACTGTGTTTTCTCTGACTGGTTGGCTCAGTGGTAGTTTGTTGGCCTGGCATGTGGAAATCCTGGTTTCGATTCCCTGCCAGGGCACACAGGAGAAGCGACCATCTGCTTTTCCACCCTTTCCTCTCTCCTTTCTCTCTACCTCTCTGTTCCCCTCCCGCAGCTAATGCACCATTGGAGCAAAGTTGGCTGGCACTCAGGATGGCTCCATGGCTTCTGCTTTAGCACTAGAACGGCTCTCGTTGCAATGGAACAACACCCCAGATGGACAGAGCATCGCCCCTTAATGGGCTTGCCGGCTGGATCCTGGTTGGGCGCATGCAGGAGTTTGTTTCTCTGCCTCACTGCTTTTTTGTTTGTTTATTTGTTTGTTTTATTAAAGGTTTATTTAACAGTCAGTATTCTAGATGCTAAGAATACAAAAGCATATATTTTCCTTATTCCTTGGTATTTCAAACAAAAAAGTCTCATAAACCTCTTATTATGTTTTAGTGTCCCATATTATCTTACAAATATTTTACTTTTTTATTGTCTCATCTTTTCTCATGGAAATGGAGAACTCATTAATACAATAATAAAATTGTATTTTAATAAAAGCAGTCTGTATATGCAATTAAAAGAAAAAAACAAAACATTGGCTCATGTTGAAAGAAATTCAGATGCATCCTCATTGCCTCAAACTATTGTTTCCTATAAGAGTAAGAAGAGTAAGACTTAGTTTGTTTTTTTTTTACAGAGACAGAGAGAGAGTCAGAGAGGGATAGA
Source organism: Rhynchonycteris naso (assembly GCA_037038555.1). Lineage (NCBI taxonomy): Eukaryota > Metazoa > Chordata > Mammalia > Chiroptera > Emballonuridae > Rhynchonycteris > Rhynchonycteris naso. Next base: position 109,549,093 of record CM072998.1, on the reverse strand, counting down.
TAGGGACAGATAGACAGGAACGGAGATGAGAAGCATCAATCATCAGTTTTTTGTTGCGACACCTTAGTTGTTCATTGATTGCTTTCTCATATATGCCTTGACCGCGGGCCTTCAGTAGACGGAGCAACCCCTTGCTCGAGGCAACAACCTTGGACTCAAGCTGGTGAACTCTTGCTCAAACCAGATGAGCCCGTGCTCAAGCTGGCGACCTCGGGGTCTCGAACCTGGGCCCTTCCACATCCCAGTCCGACACTCTATCCACTGCGCCACTGCCTGGTCAGGCTAGATTTTTCAACTATAAAGATCTGTGTTAAATTTAAATAGCATTAATGATGTTATCATGATAATATTTTTGTTTTATATAGAAGTCACTAAATTACCATTCAAAGGCAATGAATACATTCTAGGAGATATGTTGTTTTTCAAAAACCTTGATGGATTTATGGTGATACATTCATATTTTCCTAACCCCTCCTTGGAACTAATGAAGCAAGCTTAAGGGAAGAAGCCAGTTTTAGAACTAGAAATGTGGTGACTTGGATCCTCCCTCCCTACACCTTTGCCTTGGAACATAAAAGATGTTGACCCAAGATATTCTCGGAAGAGTGAATCCATTATACAGTCATCTAGGAATTTTCAGTACCCATTGTTTGTGTTTTTCAGTCAGCTCTCTGTCTAGAGCTGAGAATGTATTGAAGATCTAGAGACGGGCCATCTTTTCATGGCATTAAATACTACAAGCAAAAAGAGGAACTGAACTAGTTACATTACTTTTATTAAAATCATTTTTGAAACCAGTATTCCTCGGACTACCCAGTCTTTGCCAGAATGTTTGCTTTCTGGGATTCGTTACATGACATCATTAGAATTTTTCTCAGAACCTACTTCTAAGCCTCTGAGAATCTTGACACTTAAGAAGAAAGACATGTTTCTAAATAAAACATTTTAGGGTTATGGTTGCCCTGTAGGTTATTCAATAGCTTTATTTCTAAAAAATAAAAGTATGTGCTTTATAGGAAGAAAATGTCAGGGAGAAAGACTTTTTTTGCTTATCTCATTCATTTTCGCCTCACAGTGAAACATTTTGATTTGTAATGAACAAGCTCAGAAAGCTGAACTCTGTGTCATTGCTTAACACTTCAGCACATTCTTGAAACAAAGGGAACATCTGCCTCCCTGCTTTTCGCTTCAGAAAAATAAAAAAAAATAAAAAGATACTGTGTTTGACTACAAGTGATTACTTGGTGTACAAGAACTTTCTAGAAGAAGCACTGGGTGAGCTAGCATGTAAGAGTAAAAAAGTGTTCACTAAGAGCATCATTACATTGTATACAACCGGTGACTTCTGAGCATGTGTTCCTAAGGAAAAAACTCTTTTTATATGTTACTTAGGATGCCTTCAGATGCAAGTATATAATATTACAGAAAGTGGTTTAAATAGCAAAAGGTTTTATTTTCTCAAAATCTTAGGGTGGTTCAAGAGCATGGCTGTGTCAACCAGGATTGTCCACCATTGCACTCTGTTGTCCTCAGCATGTTGGGTCTGTCCTTGGATTTATCACCCCATGGTCATAGGATGGTTTGTAAAGTTCTAGGAAACCATGCAAATACAGGAAGGAAATGGAGCAGGTGAGAAAACTCCCTTTGAATGTCTCTCTCTTTTGCTCTTTCTTTCTTCTTTTTTTTTTTTACAGGAAGAAAACCCTTCACAGAAGCTACCCACAAGATTTGCCCTTATGCCTTGTTGTCCTGAGAAAATTGGGGCAAGGAAGGTTTAAGTAGCACACCTAGCAAATGATGAAATAAATAATGAAGCCTAGCACTGATCCTCTGTCTCCTTACTGTTAGATCAATTTTTTTCCTATGAGGTTTATATTGTCATAGTATAATATATATCACAGTATTACGTGATAATATAATGATACAATATTTTATTTACATACACTACAGTACAGTTTGATACTTTAACATAATGTGATAGTTAACTCTGCCATATTTCAAACTGACCAGTGTAGCCCAAGATAGACTAATCAGGCTTGTAGAGATTATAGGCATAAAGGTAGCTCTACTCAATAGAGGACTCTCTGTTCCAAGAGCCCACCATCTTCCCAACACAGTCTGAGAGAAACAGAGAGTTGTCTCTCACTCCAAGAGTAGAAGAGTCCAGCCATTGACCTGGGTGTGAGAGCAATGGAGCATAAGAAAGATGACTTAAAGAGCAAGAGCTCAACTATATTCCTTGGACTTCTTTCTTTCCCTCTGTCCTCTTGTTTGCATCTGTACATAGGGAGTAACAGTATCACCAGCAAATCAAAAACAGCATCATGCCAGGAGAGAAGATTAGTCTTTAAAAACTCACAGATACTAAAGTGTAGTTCATCCTGAGGAAAAAGAATGCACAGCCTATTTGAAAACTCTATGAGATGGTTTTCTGCTCAGGATCAGTGGCAATACTCAATAGCATTGCCACTGGCCCCACAGTGAGCAAGCTACGGTTATTATTATAAGGTTTGGTTGGATGGATTGTAGGAAGAATTTTTTTTTCTGAACAAAACAGTCTTGACACCTTTACAAAGCTCATCTCCAGCATTATTCTGACAGTCAGGGACAGTTAAAAAGATGGTGCCTTTGAAAATATAGTAGAAACCAGAGGAACTGGGTCATTTCATTCTGGGGATTTCAAAGACTGCTCTTCTAAATCAAGCATTTCTAAACAGCTCTCAGTGTCTATAGCTATAATTCAGGGCTGTGGCTGAGTGTTTATTTGACCTTATTTTCCAATATAAAGAATTAGTTATTAGACAAGTAAAAATAGAATTTGTCCAAAGAAAGCACACTTTTAGTCAAGGCAGAACCATTCAAGTGAAACCCTGCAGTATGCATCTAAAAAATGAGAGACGTCAATGACAGAGTCTCCCTCAGATGTTATCATGTATTTTTTAGAAGTGTAAGCCAGTAAAAGTAGTAGAATGTCATTTTCCTGAGTTATAGGTTGTGTAGTTGCTAAAAATAAATAAGTTAATTAATTAATTAATTAAAATTTAAAAATTTAAGAAAAAAAGTGTTCAGTGCAGGTAAGCTTTTTGACTGAGACATATGCACTCTGAAAATTCAATGATACAAAGGCTACAGATTGATGGCAAGCCCTAGAAATTGAGCAAATGGTTAGTGTGTTTCTTCATTAATTAATTTATTTTTGAAATAACTCAGCTTATTCAGAAATTAAAAGAAATAACACAGAGAGACTTATGTACTCTTTCCACTTTCCTCCAATGGTAACATCTTGCATAACTGTAGTACACTATCATAACCAAGATATTCACAGAGATATCATCTTTCTAACTTGTTCAGATTTTCCTCATTTTATATGCATTCATGTGTGTGTGTGTCTATGTTTCTATGGAATTTTAAATATCTACTACTACAGTCAAGATACAAAACAGTTCCATCACCACAAAGGTCCATTATGTTGCCCTTGATGTAGTACTTTGATGACCTAAAAAGGAGAGGTGAGAACTGTTTCATTACTTAAACTGAATTGGAGAAAAAAAACTAACAGAAACTATGCATTTTTTAAACACATGTTTGCCAGTTCCTTTTTATTTTCTTTTATGCCCATATTTCTCCCTAGATTATCTAAAAATATAATCTGATATTACATGGTTCCAATATTTTAATACAGTGATTTGAAAATATATACTTATTTGTTCACCAGTTATTTTAACTATAAAACATATAACCCATCAATTACATGTCTATGTATTTATCTTAGAGAAATTGAAATTTATGTTCTCCCAAAAACCTCTACATGAAAATTTATAGCAGCTTTGTCCATAAGAGCCAAACACTAGAAATAACACAAATGTCTTTCAGTGAATGAAAAAATAAACTGTGGTATATCTACACAATGGAATATTACTCAGTCATAAAAATGAATGAACATATAACAACTTGAATGAATTTCAAGGACAGTATGCTGAGTGGGAGAAAAAAAGCCAATCAAAATACATCTTATGGCCCTGGCCAGTTGGCTCAGCGGTAGAGCATCACTCTAGCATGTGGAAGTCCCTGGTTCAATACTTGGTCAGGGCACACAAGAAAAACGACCGTCTACTTCTCTACCCTTCTTCCCATCTCTCTCTCTCTTCCCCTCCTGCAGCCATAGCTCGAATGGTTCAAGCAAAGTTGGCCCCAGGCGCTAAGGATGGTTCCACAGCCTTGGCCTTAGGAGCTAAAATAACTTAGTTGCAAAGCAATGGAGCTATGGCCAACAGAGCATCTCCTGGTAGGGGCTTGCTGGGTGGATCCCAGTCAGGGCACATGCAGGAGTCTGTCTCTGCTTCCCCACCGCTCACTTAATAAAAAAAATTAAAAAAAAAATCTTGTCTGATCTCCTTTATAAAATAGTCTCCTTTATAAAATAACAAAATTATAGTAACAGAAAAGTAGATCAGTGTTGCTAGAAATAAGGATAGGAAAGACCGTATGACTATAAATGAGTAATACATATAGGTTTCTTTATGGTGATATAACGGTATGTATTCAGATTATGGTGGAGATTACACAAATCTGCACATGTGATAAAAGTTCACAGAACTATACATCCTCTCAAAAAGTTTACACAAAAACAGGTGAAATGTGAATTAGGTGTACCATATTTTCCCATGTATAAGATGTTCCCATGTATAAGACACACATTAATTTTGGGGCCTAAAATCTGAAAAAAGAAATGTATCACATAAAGTTATTGAACTCAAGTTTTATTCATCATAAAATTCATACAACTCCTCAACACTGTCAAAATTCCCATCCATTAGCTTGTCCTCATCTGTGTGTTATGATGAATCACTGTCTTCATATATTGCCTCATCCTCAGTTCCATCTATGGCATTTGAAATGCCACAACCACTGTATAAAACGCACCTAGTTTTTAGGCCCCCAAATTTTTTGGGAAAAGGTGCATCTTTTACATAGTGAATATGGTATATTTAGTTAATTGCATTGTATCCATGTCAATTATCTGGTTTTAATAATGGCCTATAGTTATGTAAGATGCTACCACTGGGTTAAGCTGGAGGAAGGATACACAAGAACTCTGTACTAATTTTACGATTTCTTGTGAGTCTAAAATTATTTTAAAATAAAATATTAAAACAAAAATTAGCTTCCTCAATTTACAGAGAAGTAAACTAAGATTCAAACAGGCTAAATAACTTACACCTATGAAAAAAATTCTCAAGCTAGTGGTTACACTGACACTTGAACCCCAGGACTGCTGACTCCAAATTTAGGACCCTTTAAACCACAATGTTTCTATTAGTCATGTGTTTAGCTTGAGCAGATAAGCATCTAGGTGATAGGTGAAGAATGTCCAGGTGAATAAAGTGACATGTTCAAAGTCAGGAAATAAACAAAAGCAAGAGAAAGAAGTACACACTACCAAGGATGGGGCAAGTAGAGTGATAAGAGCAATAAGCCTTGAGGGGAGCCAAGAACAGGAATAGAGTGAACAGGCTGATAGACCAGGAGATTGTGGGCTGTGGACCAGATACCTGATTAGTATATTAAATAATCCTTGATGACAACAGCCTCTAGAAATGGTCCTGAAAAAGATGTGAGTGGCCACATTCCACTGGAAGGAAAGGTCATTGAGTGTAAGATAATCAAAGAACCATGAGGCCAGGGAGTCAAATGAGTATTCCATGGGCACATTCAAGGAAGCCAGAATGGTAGTATGAAGAGGAAGATGGACCTTTATCCCTCCCGCCAATACAAACTTCCTAGGAGGGAAAGAACTATGATATATGTACCTTTGCTTCTTCCACAGAGTCTCCTCAATGCCTTAGACTTAGAGCTCTAATGATACTTGCTGAACTCATGAATAAATTTTCTAGTGCCTTGAGAACCTGAAACAATTAGTGAACCTTATTTTGTACCTATTTTTTCCATGAGGGAGTGGCTTTGGTTGATCAACATGACACCAAAGTGATCATTTAATTCCATTTTAAAATTCATAATCTTTTGCATAATAAAGATGAAATATGTTATTGATTTTTATTTAACTAATTATCTTAAGTATCATATATTATAAAGAAAATATTGCTATGATTTCTAACCAACATCTCATATACTCACACCTGTATATACATACATACATACATACAGTTACACCCTTCTATGTAGAGAATTAAAACTGTAAAAAGGGACTCAAGAGTTGGTCTGCCATGTTCTTAATTCTAGAGTTTCATTGTTCAATATGGTACCCACTATGTGAATATTGAGATTTAAATTTAAATAAAATTTAAAATTTTATTCCCCGTTATTCTACCTATATTTATGAGGTTCAAAAACTACATGTGGCTATTGGCTACCATACAGGACACTGCAGGTGTCCAATTATGTGGAATCCAATGATATTAAAACACCGGGCAAATTTTACATAAACATGACAAATTTTATGCTTGCGCTATTAATGAACTATGTTATATATTTTAAATGGTTAAGAAGTGCTGTAGGCGGAACAATCCCCACCCCCAAATGCTCATATCCTAATCTCCAGAACCTGTCGATATTATGTTATATGGAAAGGGGGCATTCAAGTAGCAGAAAGAATTGGCAGTTTGAGATGAGGAGTGTTCTGGACTATCCAGGTGGACCTGATGGAATCACAAGGGTCCTTGAAAATGAGAGAAGGAGCCTAACCAGGTGGTGGCGCAGTGGATAGAGCGTAGGACTGGGATGCAGAAGACCCAGGTTCGAGACCCCCAGGTCGCCAGCTTGAGCACGGGCCCATCTGGCTTGAGCAAAAAGCTCGCCAGCTTGTACCAAGGTCGCTGGCTCCAGCAAGGGGTTGCTCGGTCTGCTGAAGGCCCGCGGTCAAGGCACATGTGAGAAAGCAATCAATGAACAACTATGGTGTTGCAATGGCAACGAAAAACTAATGATTGATGTTTCTCATTTCTCTCCGCTCCTGTCTGTCTGTCCCTATCTATCCCTCTCTCTGACTCTCTCTCTGTCCCTATAAAAAAAAAAAAAAGAAAAAAGAAAATGAGAGAAGTAGGCCATGTCAGTGTCAGAGTAAAGTAGAGGGAGAAGCACTTTTTAAAAATGTTTATTTATTTATCTTTTTATTTTTAATGCTGCATTTATTTTTATTTTTTCAACACTGTATTACAAAACCCTTGAAACACACAGTAAAATCAAAAGAATTCTACAGTGAATTCCTGAATACCCGCCTTATAGAGTCTACAACCAACAATTTACTTATGTATTATATCACATATTTATCTCTTCTTCAACTTATTTATTTATCCATCTTACTTTTTTGAAGGAATTCAAAATAAATTACAGACACCAGCACCCATGTCATTAATTATAATTCAGGTTTTCTTTACTGATCTTTTGATGTGAAATGTACATATAATGAAATATACAAATCTTAAAGTAGATATTAATTGATTTTTTAAAAACAAATTGTACTTGGGTAATCCAAAATTCTATCGAGATAGCTAAAATTGAATTTTTTAATTTATTTTTATTTAGCCAATTAAATTTAACAGGGTGACATTTCTCAACCAGACTACATAGATTTAGTGAAAACATCTCCACATCATTTCAAAAGTCAATTATGCTGTATACCCATCACTCAAAGTCAAATCATCCTCTGTCACACTTATATTTGTTTCACTTTATGTCCCTCCCTTTTCTCCCATGTCCTTCCCTCTTCTCTCTCCCCATCACCCTGGTAACCACTGCACTCTTAATATGTCCATGAATCTCAAATTTGTATCCCACCCATGTATGGAATCATACAGTTCTTATTAGCTTTTTCTGATTTTTCTCTATTGAAAGGCATTTTGGTTGTTTCGGTGTCTTGGCCACCGTGAAAAATGCTGCGATAAACATGGGGCTGCATGTGTCTTTATGTACCAATGATTTTGAGTTTGAGGGTATATACCCAGTAGAGAAGGGGTTGAGAACCTTTTTGGATGAGAGTCATGAATGCCACATATTTTAAAATGTATTTCCGTGAGAGCCATATGATATGTTTAACACCAAATAGTAAATGTGTGCATTTTATGTAAGACCAACACTTTTAAAGTATAATAAGTCTCTGAATTCTTCTTAATAAAATTGTTATGCTGTTGCTAACCAATAATGAATAAAGTATTTCTTACCATTAATGCGACTTCTGGTGCTGCATGGTTTTGCTGATGGCTTTGTAGTCTAGTTGATTGATACATGGTGAGGTTTAGCTTCATGCAGGCGTTGAGACTTCCATCCTTTAAACGTGATCGTAGGTTGGGCTTAATGTTCTTTAGATGTGAGAAAGACTGTTCACATGCATATGTAGAGCCAAACATTGTCAGTACAGCAATACTCACATGCTGCAGTGTGTCGTATGTGATGGGAAGTGTGTTCCAAGTTTTGACAATCAGCTGGTATGTGGGTTGAAGTTATGTTATTTCTCCCCACTTGTGTTCGCTCGCCAACTCTGCTTGCTGTTGTGCAAGTCTTTCCAAATCTTCATTCAGTGACTTGAACTTATTCACCCACATGTCTGAGGCCTTCAGCTCAGCAGCTTGTAGCTCAAAACCTCTGACGGAGACACCGGGCATGGAACTCAGGTCGGTGCTGTCCACTGCACACTCGTGTGGATGGGTGATGAACTTAAAAAGACAAGAGCTGTCACAAAATTCTCTAAAGCATGCTTTGAATGACTGCAGGAGATTAGATGTGAAGCCCGCTAGCTGCTGGAGATCAAGATGTAGAGCAGGGTCACTTGCTGTGCATGCATCTTTAAACTCTCTCAGTTTTTCAAAGTGTAGTAAATGACCTGTTTCAATGTCAGCGATGAAGAGTTCCAGCTTGTTTTCAAATGCAAACACTGCTTGTTGAAGGGATAAGACTGTATTTCCAACGCCTTGCACTTTCACATTGAGCTGGTTCAGATGTTCAGTCATGTCCACGAGATAGTAGAACTTTAGGAGCCACTCAGTGTCAGCTAACTCAGGATGCTTGACATTTTTCATTTCAAGAACAGTCTGGATTTCACTCCGACAAGCCACGAAATAGCTGAGCATCTTCCCTTTTGACAACCAACACACATTGCTGTGCAGAAGCAGACCAGGATAATTATTCCCAACTTCATCCAGCAGTGTTTTAAACTGGCAATCATTTTAAGCTCAGGCAACAATAACATTGACCACCCGAATGACCAACAACATCACCTCACCAAGTTGCTCACCACACATCTGAGCACAAAGCGCCTCCTGATGTTGGATGCAGTGAAAACTTAGGATGGGTCTCTTTTCATGTTCATGAAGAAGCTCTACGGATCCTCTGTTTTTCCCCACCATGCATAAAGCACCATCAGTGCACACCGAAATAAGTTTATCTATTGGTAGATTTTTTTCTTTAGCAAACTCAGTGAAAGAGTTGAATAAATCCTCCCCTCTTGTTGTCTCTTTCATAGGCAAAACAGCAAGACTTTCCTCACATAATGTGTCACCGACAGCATACCTTGCAATCACGCTGAACTGGGATAAATGGCTTGTCTGTTGACTCATCCAAAGCGAGAGAAAACAATGGTGCTGCATTTATGTCCTTCACTTGTGTTGCCTCAATTTGATTTGCCATCATGATGGTACGATCGTGAACAGTTCTTGCAGACAGAGGCATGTCTTTTATTTGTTTGGTTATCTTGTTTTTATCCGAAAAGTCGTCAAAAAGTTCATTGGCAACATCAAGCATAAATGTTTTGGCATACTTCCCACCTGTGAATTGCTTTCCTTTTCTCACAATTGTTAAAGCACCAGCAAAGCTAGCCAAATTCCAGTCACCTTGTTGGCTCCAAATACAGAGTTGCTGCTGACTAGCTTGCACTCTGCACAGTAGCTCTTGACATGCTTTCTTCCTGCTGTCCCCACTGGATATTTTGATGCTAATGTAGTATTGCGTGTGTCAAAGTGCCACTTTATGTTTGACCGTTTCATGGATGCAATTTTATCATTGCATATTAGACACACTGCAAAACCTGCTCTCTCCACAAAGGCAAATTCCTCTGTCCATTCCTGCTGAAAAGTATAATACTCCTCTTTTATTTTCCTTTTAGCCATCTTCTTCATCAAAAGGGTTTCTGCAATTAGCTAGCTGACTACTTGATTAAAAGGAGGGAAGTTTACTTCCTAACCTCACAATGACCCGTGTATGTTACGCATTATCCAATAAAAATTTAATGTTGTCCTGGAGGACAGCTGTGATTGGCTCCAGCCACTTGCAACCATGAACATGAGTGGTAGGAAATGGATTGTAATACATGGGAATGTCTTATGCTTTTAATGTTATTATTTTGTTTATTAAAGATTTGTCTGTGAGCCAGATGCAGCCATCAAAAGAGCCACATCTGGCTTGCGAGCCATAGGTTCCCAACCCGTGCAGTAGAGGAATTACTGGGTCATGTGGTAGTTCTATTCTTAATTTTTTGAGGAACCACCATACTTTCTTCCATAATGGGTATACTACTTTACATTCCCACCAACAGTGAATGAGGGTTCCTTTTTCTTCGCAGCCTCTTCAACACTTGTTGTTACCTGTCTTGTTGATAATAGCTAGTCTAACAGATGTGAGGTGGTATCTCATTGTAGCTTTGATTTGCATTTCTCTAATAGCTAGTGAAGATGAACATCTTTTCATATACCTATTGGCCATTTGTATTTCTTCCTGGGAGAAGTGTCTGTCTGTTCATGTCCTCTTCCCATTGTTTTATTGGATTGTTTGTTTTGTTGCTGAGTTTTGTAAGTTATTTATATATTTTGGATATTACTCCCTTATCTGAGCTGTTGTTAGAAAATATTATTTCCCATTTAGTTGGCTGTCTGTTTGTTTTGTTGTCAGTTTCTTTTGCTGTGCAGAAGCTTCTTATTTTGATGTAGTCCCATTCATTTATCTTTGCCTTTGCTTCTCTTGCCTTTTGATGGATTTGACCCCAAAGGCAAGAGAATTTATTTTTTAATTTGTTATATAAATGTATTGTTTTAAAGAAATGCAATACTATAACTCATCAAACTCAAAGACTGCAGTCACCTTCCCCTTCCTCCCAATTTCATTTTCTGTTTCCCAAAGGCAACTGCTTTAAATATTTAACATGTTTCTTCTTCTTTCTCTCTCTCTTTAAGAGAAAGTTTATTTAGAAAGTCACAGACATGGGAAAAGTGAACCAGCTGGGCTGCATAGACTCAGAAAACAAGTTACAGATGCAGATAAAGGGCGCTTAAAGCTCAGAAGAGAGAAAGGAAAAGGTGATGGCCTGGGGGGAAGAGAAGGAAGGGTAAAGGTACGTGCTCCAGAAAGGGAGAGCATGCCTATGTATTTCTTCTGATAATTCCTCATATACCTCTGTACAGTATGATATTTCAATCTCTTTAGCTTTTCATTTTAGAATCATCTTTTGGTCGGCTACTTTGAGGATTGAAATTTAGCTATCTCAAACAATTCCTAAACATATAATTTTCCTTCCCCTCACCTGATATATTTATAATATAGATTTTGGTTATGTCACTATTCAGTGTTTTATATTGTTTTAATTTCATAGATATTGTTGATAGTAGATACCAGATACTGGTGGCATTTTACCTCTCACTAATTCATCTCTAAATTCTCTAAGGAAACTTTAAAACTTCTTTACATGTGATTTACCCATTAGATGTTTTAGTTCCATTTTCCTTAGAGGCATCACTCCAATCTGCTCCATTTGCTCCTTTGGCTTGCCCCAGGACTGTCCCAGGGTCTTTTCTTACCTCCTCCAGCTTGTGCTGTAGTCTTAGTTTCTGGATCCCACTTCTTCCTCATGGTTTCTTCCCTCCTTCTGATGGAACACACCCTGCTGTACTTTCTTGGGTATATGAACTTTAAGAAGCAAAGTTTAGGAGGACGGGAAGATGGCGATGGAGTAGGCAGACATACCAACTTCCAACTCCCAGAACCAAAGTGGATTATAACTCAATTTTAAGAACCATCATCTGGATAAACCAACTTTGAACTAAACTAAGTGGACTCTTCAACCAAAGAACACATAAGAAGCCACATTGAGAATGGTAGGAATAGCGAAAACACGAAGAGGGCTGCCCAGCTCCCTGGAGCAAATGGCAGAGCGGAGAAACCTGCGTGGCAGGAGGAGAGTTTGGCGGAGAGGGAGGGAACTGGGTCCCAAAAATCAAGCCCCAGCCTGCAGTCCCAGAGCCTAGGAGAGGCGTTTAGACAGTATTGAGCTGTGAAACACGTGAGGATACTGTTTGTGAGAAAGAGACAGTTTTCTCAGACCCAAGATTCTTTTTAAAGGGACAGCGCAGAAAACCTCTCTCACAACCACGCACCCAATGCTCCGGGGAACAGGGACAGAGGAGAGGACCAGAGCAGCAGGAAGAGAGTGTGCACTGAAGGCACAGGGACAAACACTCTGAGGGACAGCTACCCTAACCCCTGGGCTAAGTCACTTCCCTAGTCATAAACAAATATTTCCCCAGGAACTAGCAATACCAGCAAAGGGAGACAGGACACTAGCCAAACAAGCTCTCCCACAGCAATTAGAGCAGAGCTGCTTAGAGAGAAGGAGCTCCCAGGCCTACAGTATGAAAACTTAGGGCACTTCCTACTCTGCTGAGTGTTGCTAAAGGAATGGTGGCGGCAGGATGCTGAAACGCAGTTCTGTCAGCGGGGGCAGAGGCCCAGCACTGTGAGCTCGGTCTAGCCCAGCAGGGGCGGAGGGGACGCGCGAAAGCGGTCCGGCAATTGCGGGCTTGCCTGTAACCACACCTGTGGGAAAAAAGCGAGAGCCCAGGAACACTCAGAGATCTGTTCTGAGACGCTGCGCAAGCTGGACGTGACCGAGGGGACAGGGCTAGGACCAGGGACAGGCGGGGCCTTGCAGCTGAGATTACGCTAACAGACCCGCCCAGCCGGAGAAACGGAGGTTTGCCATCCGCGTGCACACTAGCTGGCTCTGAATGCGGGGGTGGGGGGCGGGGTAGAGCCCTGGACAAGCAGAAGTTTGCAGCTAGCACAAGACAGCAAACATGCCAGTCCCAATAAACCATGGTTTGCAACCCTGTGCAGGAGGACCCTGGCCTCAAGGGCGGGGCTAAAGCTCTGGATGTGCAAAGGTTCACAGCTGAGAGAAAGTCAAAAGCCCCACTCAATCCAAAACAGTAGCGAGCAGGCTCTCAGTGAGGGTGCTGGGAGGAATCTCTGAAACAGGCTGCGTCTGCAGCTGAGCAAAGGTGCTCACCTCTACCCTTGGTGCTGAGGCTTGTAGATTGAGTGACAGCCCCTCCCGCGGAGGAGAGGCAGAAATCAAAGCATCAGCCACAGTGGGCCGGTGCTGGCAATGCCCATACCCAACATCCCTAGGTAGCGGCAGAGGGGGTGGCGGGCCTGCAGACAGACCACACCTAGAGAACACAAAGGCAACACCTACTGGACTCCAGTGGCCACAACTTGCTTATACACAGACAAAATGGGTAGGCAGAGGAATGCAAACCAAATGAATCAAGAGAAATCCCCAGACAAGGACCTAAATGAACCAGATATAACCAAATTACCAGAAGCAGAATTTAGAATAATGATAGTTAGGATGCTCAAAGAAATTAGAGCAACAATGGATAGTCATTGCAAACACCTAAATAAAGAGATAACAAGTATAAAAAATGAAATTGAAATAATAAAAAAGAATCAGACAGAAATGACAAATACAGTATCAGAACTGAAAACCAAATTGGAAGGAATAAAAAGCAAGATGAATCACGCTGAGGTTTGAACCAGCGACTTAGAGGACACAATAAACAAAGGCACAGAAGCAGAGAAGAAAAAGGAAAAGACACTCAAAAAATGTGAGGAAATTCTAAGATAGCTCTGTGACAGCATGAAGAGAAACAACATTCGCATCATAGGGGTGCCTGAAGAAGAGAGAGGATAGGAAATGGAAACTTTGTTCAGTCAAATTATAGCTGAAAACTTCCCTAAATAAAGGCTGGAAAACATTCCACACGTTCAAGAAGCACACAGAACTCCATTAAAGAGAAACCCAAAAAAATCTACACCAAGACACATCATAGTTAAAATACCAAAGCTAATGGATAAAGAAAAAAATTTAAAAGCTGATAGAGAATAAAAGGATATCACTTACAAAGGAACGCCCATAAGGATGACATCGGATTTCTCAACGGACACACGTGAGGCCAGAAAGGAATGGCAAGATATAATCAAAGTAATACAGAACAGGAACCTACAACCAAGACTATCCAGCAAGGCTAACATTTATAATTGAAGAAGAAATAAAGAGATTCCCAGACAAAGAAAGCCTCAAGAAATTCATTAAAACCAAACCAATTCTGCAAGAGATACTAAGGGGCCTGTTGTGAACAGTTCAAAGGGAGGAAAGAATATAGCAAAAGAAGAATACAACTTTAAAGAATAAAATGGAAATAAACAACTACATACCAATAATAACATTAAATGTAAATAGATTAAATGATCCAATCAAAAAACATAGGGTAGCTGCGTGGATAAAGAAACAGGACCCATATATATGCTGTCTACAAGAGACACATCTTAAAACAAAAGATGCACATAGACCGAAGGTAAAAAGATGAAAAAAAATATTTCATGCAAATGGAAATGAAAAACAAGCCGGGGTAGCAGTACTTATATCTGACAAAATGGACTTTAAAACAAAGGCTGTAGTAAGAGATAAAGAAGAACACTACATAATGATAAAGGGAACAATTCAACAGAAAGATATAACTATTATAAATATCTATTCACCAAATATAGGAGCCCACACATACATAAAGCAGACTTTGATGGATATAAAGGGCGAGATTAACAGCAATACCATCATAATAGGGAATTTCAATACCCCACTAAAAACACTGGATAGATCCTCAAGAAAGAAAATTAATAAAGAAACAGCAGACTTAAAGGAGACACTAGATCAACTTGATTTAATAGATATCTTCAGAACTTTTCACCCTAAAACAGTAGAATATACATTCTTCTCAAGCGCTCATGGAACGTTTTCTAGGATAGACCACATGTTAGGACACAAAAATGGTCTCAATAAATTTAAGAAGATTGAAATCATATCAAGCATTTTCTCTGATCACAATGCCATGAAACTAGAAATTAACGACAAAAGAAAAACTGAAAAATACTAAAACACTTGGAAACTAAATAGCATGATATTAAATAAGGAATGGATTAACAATGAGATCAAAAAAGAAATAAAAAGTTTCTAGAAACCAATGATAATCAGCATACATCAACTCAAAATTTATGAGACACAGCAAAAGCAATATTGAGAGGGAAGTTCATTACACTACAGGCATATTATAAGAAGCTAGAAAAAGCTCAAATAAGCAACCAGACCCTACATCTAAAAGAACTAGAAAAACAACAGCAAATAAAACCCAGGACAAGTAGAAGGAAGGAAATAATAAAGATCAGAGCAGAAATAAATGACATAGAGGCTAAGGAAACAATACATAGGATTAATGAAACCAGATGCTGGTTCTTTGAAAAGGTAAACAAGATTGATGAACCTTTAACTAGACTCACCAAAAAAAAAAGAGAGAGGACTCAAATAAATAAAATTAGAAAAAACAGTGGAGAAATAACAACTGACACAAAAGAAATACAAAGCATTGTAAGAAAATACTATGAAGAACTCTATGCCAAAAAATTAGACAACCTAGGTGAAATAGACAAATTTCTTGAATCATACAATCTTCCAAAAATCAATCTGGAAGAATCAGAACACCTAAAGAGACCAATAACAACAAATGAGATCTAAACAGTTATCAAAAACTCCCAAAAAAGAAAAGTCCTGGGCCTAATGGCTTAACAAGTGAATTCTATCAAAAATTCAAAGAAGAACTAAATCCTATCCTCCTCAAGCTATTTCAAAAAATTCAAGAGAAAGGAAGACTTCCAAACTCCTTTTATGAGGCGAGCATAATTCTGATCCCAAAAACGAACAAAGACAACACAAAGAAAGAAAATTATAGGACTATATACCTGATGAATTTAGATGCTAAAATTCTCAACAAAATATTAAGCAACCAAATCCAGCAATATATGAAAAAAAATCATACACCATAATCAAGTGCGATTTATTCTGGAGAGGCAAGGCTGGTTCAATATTCGCAAATCAATCAATGTGATTCATCACATAAACAAAAGGAAGGACAAAGATCACATGATAATTTCAATAGATGCAGAAAAGGCATTTGATAAAATCCAGCACCCATTCATGCTCAAAACTCTCAGTAAAGTGGGAATACAGGGAACATTCATTAACATAATAAAGGTCATCTACGACAAACCCTCAGCAAACGTCATACTAAATGGACAAAAATTAAAAGCAATCCCCTTAAGATCAGGAACCAGGCAGGAGTGCCCACCTTTACCACTCTTATTCAACATAGTTCTGGAAGTCCTAGCTACAGCAATCAGACAAGAAGAAGAAATTAAAGGCATCCAAATTGGCAAAGAAGAACTAAAACTGTCATTATTTGCAGATGATACGATATTGTATATAGAAAACCCTAAAGTCTCTGTCAAAAAATTTATGAACCTTATAAATGAATTCAGCCATGTGGCAGGATATAAAATTAATACTCAGAAATCAGAGTCATTTCTATATACCAACAATGAACTGTCAGCAAAAGAAACTAAGGAAACAATCCCCTTCACTATTGCAGTCAAAAAAATAAAGTACCTAGGAGTAAATTTAACCAAGGAGGTTAAGGACTTGTACTTGGAAAATTATAAAACATTGATAAAAGAAACCAAGGAAGATACAAACAAGTGGAAGCATATACCATGCTCATGGCTAGGAAGAATAAACATCATTAAAATGTCTATATTACCTAAAGCAATTTATAAATTCAATGCAATACCAATTAAAATACCAATGACATACTTCAAAGATATAGAACACATATTCCAAAAATTTATATGGAACCAAAAAAGAACATGAATAGCCTCAGCAATCTTAACAAAGAAAAAATAAAGCAGGAGGTATCATTCTTCCGGATATCAAGGTTTACTACAAGGTCATTATACTCAGGACAGCCTGGTACTGGCATAAGAACAGGCACATAGATCAATGGAACAGAACAGAGAACCCAGAAATAAACCCACAGCTTTATGGACGACTGATATTTGACGAAGGAGGAAAGAATATACAATGGAGTAAAGACAGCCTCTTTAACAAATGGTGTTGGGAAAATTGGACATCTACCTGCAAAAAAATGAAACTAGACCATCAACTTACACCATTCACAAATACAAACTCAAAATGGATAAAAGACTTAAACGTAAGCCGTGAAACCATAAGCATCTTAGAAGAAAACATAGGCAGCAAGCTCTCCGACATCTGTAGCAGCAATATATTTGCCAATTTATCTCCACGGGCAAATGAAATAAAAGGCAAGATAAACAAATGGGACTATATCAAATTAAAAAGTTTTGCACAGCTAAAGACAGTAAGAACACAATAAAAAGACAAAACACACAATGGGAGAACATATTCTACAGCACATCTGATAAGGGGTTAATAAGTAAAATTTATAAAGAACTTATAAAACTCTACACCAGGAACACAAATAATCCAATCAAAAAATGGGCAAAAGAAATGAATAGAAATTTCTCCAAAGAGGACATACTGATGGCCAGTAGGCATATGAAAAAATGCTCAACATCACTAATCATTAGAGAAGTGCAAATTAAAACCACAATGAGATATCACCTCACACCAGTCAGAATGGTGCTCATCAGCAAAACAATACAGAATAAGTGCTGAAGAGGATGTGGGGAAAAGGGAACCCTCCTGCACTGCTGGTGGGAATGCAGACTGGTGCAGCCACTGTGCAAAACAGTTTGGAGATTCCTCAAAAAATTAAAAGTCGAACTGCCTTTTGACCCAGCTATCCCACTTATAGGAATATACCCTAAGAACACCATAGCACTGTTCGAAAAGAAGAAATGCACCCCCATGTTCGTAGCAGCATTGTTCACAATAGCGAAGATCTGGAAACAGCCCAAGTGTCCGTCAGAAAACAAGTGGATTAAAAAGCTTTGGTACATATATACTATGGAATACTACTCAGCCATAAGAAATGATGACATCGGATCATTTACAACAAAATGAATGTGCCTTGATAACATTATATGGAGTGAAATAAGTAAATCAGAAAACAAAAACTGAGAACAGCATGATTTCATACATAGGTGGGACAGAAAAGTGAGACTATGAGACATGGACAAGAGAGTGGTGGTTACGGGGTCGGGGGAGTAAGGGGAGGGTGGGATAATGAGGAGAGGAGGGGCAAAGGGAAAACCAGATAGAAGGTGACAGAGGACAATTTGACTTTGGGGGACGGGTATGCAACACAATTGAATGATAAGATAATCTGGAGATGTTTTCATTGTACATATATTTGTACCCTGATTTATTGGTGTCACCCCATTAAAATTATTAATAATTTTTAAAAATACTTAGACACATGTTATCACAAAAAAAAATAAAAGAAGCAAATTTTATGTAATCTGCCAGTCTAAAAATATTTCTAGTGTCCCATTGTATTCAGTTGACCATTTGTCTGGCTCCAGCATTCTAGATTGGATGTGTTGCTTTCAGTATTGCTCTCTGAGGCCACCTGCTTCCTAATACTTTATGTATGCTTCTGGAACAATCTCTGCAGACCAGTGTCCTGAAACTTTGTTTCCATGCCTTGGCATGCTCACTCAATCTAGAAACTCACATCCTTTATTCCTTGAGTGATGTTCTTATATCATTTCTGTCATAACTTCCTCCAAGGGAATATTTTCTCTGTTCTCTCTTTTTGTAACTCTTATTAGTTAATTTGACTTCCAACTGAAGACTTAACTTTCTTTTGCTAGCTTGGAAGATGGGTAGGGGGCACAGACCAAGGGAAGCAGGCACCTCTAGAAGCTGAAACATGTAAAAAAAAAAAATTCTCCCTTAGAGCTTCCAAAAGGAATGTAGCCCTGCCAACACCTTAATTTTAACCTACTTATAGTGAAATTCTAACTTCCAGACCTATAAGGTAATAAATTTGTGTTATTTTAAACCTCTAAGTCTGTGGTAATTTGTAATAACTCTAATGGAAACCTAATATGGAAGATTTCTAAGATTGAATATAATTGATGTTAACTTTTACTTATTTTACTTTTATTTTTATTTCTTTTCTTGTAGTTGTGGGGAAGCAGATTTTGAAAGAGTTAGTAGTGCTTTAGCTCTATATCCTAAGACTCTGAGGCTTCAAAACTGGCCACTTGACTCAGAACTTTGCAGGAGGAAATGAAAGGTCAGGCAGAGGAGAGTGGCCATTGGCTAAGCCTCTCTGCACAGAGCCTTCCAAAAAAGACACTGAAGCTTTCTGCAGTGAAGATGAAACTAGCATATCTATTTTGCTTCATAAAAAAGGATAAGGAAAGATATAGTATTTATTAGGCACATTAGAAAGCCAGACAAATTCTACTTGTAATTGTAAGATAATTGTCTTACTGTGTCAGATTATGATTGTTATCAGATGAGATTTGATTTTCAATTTTGTTATTTTTTTTAAATTCAATGAGTTTCTGAAAACAAAATGGCCAATAAAATATTCAATGTTACTATCTAAATAGAAAAGAGGGTCTAAAGCATTCAAAGTAGAAAGAAATTGGTTAGGACTTATGCTAAAATACAGTTTAGAATTATCATATGATCCAGCAACAAATTATGATTTAATGAGGACTAAGAAACCACATCAACACTTTCCAAAAACTCACAGTCATCCCCTTTTATACCGCCTGAAATTTCCATACTATTTACTTATTTTGTTTTGGGCTTTAAAAGCCAATGTTAAAATGTGATACAGAATTGAGAAAAGTAGGAAAAGTCAAAAAATCAAAAAGAAAAGAATAAAAAATATTTACTAGATGATGGAAGAAACCAGATAACAGACAATCTCATAAGCTGCCATGGAAATTATAGACAATTTCATAGTATTTTCAGGAAATCTATTTTTAATGTACTTGCTGATAGCTCTAAACCTCCCATGCCCACGCTCAGAGCCTCTGTTCTGAGATCCTCTATCTGTTGTTTTTCAGACCATGTGTCCTGCTGCATACTACATGCCTCAGACCCAACATGTCCTGAACTATTCAGACCACTCCAAACCGGCTCCTTCTCACATTCATTCTTTCAGACCCATTCGTTCAAGCTAGAAAGCTCAGTAATGCTGAAACTCCCCCCACCTCTTCCATCTCTGTCATTCCCAGTTCACCATCAAATCCTGACAATGTTTCCTATACACTATATTCATTTCCAAGCCTCCATTAATCTCATTGGTTCTCATCTGAACTATAATCGGTCTCCCCTAAACATTGTTGTCAAAAAAAGAGTGAAAAACCACAGGGTATCACTTTTAATTATTTCATCTCAAAGTGTTTTGCATACTTGTGGTTTGAAAAAAAAAATCACTGTGTGAAGACATATCCCAATGCCAAGAAATTTAAAATCAAGTGGGAAAGGAAATAAAATAATATATAATAAAAATAAATGTAGTCATCATTTATTGAGCATCTTCTATATTCTAGACATCCTTCCAGATACTTTGTGCCCATTGTCTTTCATAACCCTAACAGTCCTACAAGGTAGGAGTTATACTCATTTTATAGATAAGGGAACTGAGGCTCAGAGAGGTCACTAACCTGCCCAGACTTTGAAGTCCTGAGTGGGGAACAAACCTGAGATTCCTGAAAGAAGAAGATGTCATTTAACTTTTTATGTTCTGTTACTGGCAGGATAAAAGAATTTCAGACAAAAGAGCAGTTACTTCATAGATAATAAAAAACAGTCTAAGTCAGAGGAAATAACTTTAAAGTACTCTATTTTCCTTAAATGAGTTTCATATCAAGGCCTCAAGTTCTTCCTACTTATGTTTGTGTGCTTTGTCCTGGATTGGCCTCAATCCTATGATTTCCAGTCTCTCTTACAAAGAAAATATATAGAGTTAATGAGAATTTCTTCATGGGAGTTTTGTGAGCATTTAATGAAAGAATGCCTATGGTTGCTTCCCACAGTAGACCTAAAAAACAGTAGACCCTCTATATGAAGCCCTCAGTGCAGCATGATGGTTAGGAGAGTGGGCTCTGAAATCAGCCTTTGCCACCACTACTGAGTAGAGGAAGTAGTAGACATATGACTTTGCTAGAATGCTCAACTTCTCTGAACCTCACTTCTTCATAGGTAAAATGTGGCTGACGATAATACCCATTTTATGAGTTACAACAGAATCCGATTTGCTAATGCATATAAAGTACTTAGTCTAATTTAGTAAGCATTCAATAAATACTTGCTTTCACTATCTTGTCTCCCCTCTCAGAAAAGCACAGTTGCAATAAAAGTGTTAACAGTAAAAAATGAAATCAACACCTATGTTTCATCAACTCTCTTATATGCATACCAGCCTATACTGCCCGAGCTCACTGGTTCATTATATGAACAGAAAGAATATCAAATCATGGGATTTGAAAACTCAGAACCTTAGCTCACTTTGGCCAATTTAGGAATGAAATAAAGGTTCATAAAAGGAAAACTGACTCCCCAAGGTTGCAAAGCTTGTTTAAGGCAGATCCAAGAGTAGAGAATCTAGATATCCAGGCTTGTAATCTGATGCTCTTTCAACTACCAAGGAATGGACACCCTTTTAGAAGCCAGTTTAGCATCTTCTCATGTCTTAGAAATTCTAAAATGAACCATTAGACATATTGTTCCCAAGTGTTTAGCTGATTATATTAATTTAGTAAATCACCCATAGCTAAGTTTAAAATTCAAGTGAAAGCAAATTTATATCTATATTGCTTGAAAAGGTTAAGATAAAAATGTGATTCATCTTGTTGAGTTAAAGTTTTTAAGGTTAAATGAGTTTTATAAAACTGCTCATTAAATTCAGATGTAAGAATGGTCAGCAGGTCAGCAAAAACCTGGGGAAGAAAATAAAGATTTAAAAATCCTGAATCAGACATGATTCCCACCCTTAGGGAGATCCTAACCCCTGGGGACAGAGATCACAGAGCACAGTCTTCAACTGCCTCTCCTTGGAGTTACAGCTTCATGTGACACAGGTTCATCTTGAGTAACACGATGATTAGCCTCGTTCGCTGGGTAACTATTGATTGTTCCAGGAATGGTGGTGGGTGCTGGAGCTCTAACAGTGAAATAAAAGATGGTTCCTGTCTTCAAAAATCTCGGGCGATAAGAGGAGTGGACAAGTGGTTAAGAAACTACAATCCAGGATAGGATAATGGCCATCAACATTAGCTAACATTCAGAATAATTGATATCAATAGCTAGTATTTATTCAACACATAATATATGCCAGGAAATATGCTGAGCACTTTCAAGTTGTTTTCACAAAACCCTATGAGATGGCTGCTGCTATTAGCCTCGTTTTCCAAATCAGGACGCTGAGGCCAGGAACTCACTAGAAAGCAGAGGAGGTAGGTAGGACTCAAATTCCAGTCAGCCGAGTCCAAGCCCTGTCCATGAACAATGTCAACCACTGCAAAGGCATTGAATAGAGAGTATGTAACACGCAGTGGAGCTCACAGGGGAGGCTCCTAACCCAGTCCTAGTGGACCAGGGACCATTTTCTAGAGAAAACAATGTGTATGTTGAGACCTGACAGGGATTCATTGTGCCAGTTAGAGAAGGATAAAAAGGGCTCTCCAGGTGCGCAAACCAGTGTAAGAACTGCTTTCCCACTGCTCTTAAAAGACCCTTCTTATGATGGCCCAGCCCTGTCCCTCACCACTCTCAACTCCTATGTGTTAGCTAGAATTTGGCATTTCTCAGTTCCTTTAGAGACTCCTTCCAAGTTCACCTTCCCTGCTGGAACTCTAGGAATCCCATTCTTCTGTCTAGATTAGACCTCTGCTGCTAGGTAATGCTTAGTCATTCTGCAGATGTCAGCTTAGACATGGTTTTCTCCATGGAGGCTTCCAAGAGCTCATCTAAGCCTTCTCAACTTGCATTTAGGGTCTCTACCATGCATAACTATAGCCCCTGCATTCTTGCATCACAGTACTAAGTGACTCCTAAATCCACATTCAGAAAACTCCACTGGGCAATGTCTATTTTATCCATCCCTCCAAGTTCAGAGCCTGCCACAATGCCAAACACACAGTAGGCACTCAATAACCACTTGTAGAATGAGTGAGAAGATCTAAATTCATGGAGTAACATCCCCATCTTGTGGCCTTTCAGAAGACTCCAAGGAAGTCATAATACCCGGCTGTGTTTTCAGTACCAAACAGGTGAGCGCTCACAAGGCACTGGGAGAAATGAAAGTAACAGTGAGGCCTCTCCTGCAAGGTCAATATTTCCTACTTCAGTTGACAGAAAGTAGGAGAAATATTTGAAAGGGAATAAGACTGAGAGTAAATTATAAACACAAGTGAGAGGACAGCCAAACCAAACAAACCAGTTACATTGTCTGCCTCCATTTGTGAAGCAAAGGACTGATTTTACACAGGCTTGCGATCTGAAAGGACATTTTCCATGAACACATTTCTTCATGGACTGAGTCTTTCCCAGTCAGGTTTACAACCTTCTTAGACTCTTAGCACCTCAGATGGAAGGAGAGAGCAGATGTTTCAGACAGAAGGCACCTACCTATCTAGTGGCAGTGGCAGGCCTGGTGTCACACCGCCTCTGTTAAATACAAATTGAGTGTGTTAATAATTAAGAAATGATTAGCTACTGTGCCTGTGCAATAGAATAATGAACTTTTTTTAAATTACGGGTTCAACATAATTAATATTATCAACAAAAATTCCCAATTTGAGGTGTGGAAACAGAGAAACTTCATTCAGGCAAATAGTTTGCAAATCGGGGGTGTTGACCAAATAAGTTTGTAAATATGATATGTTTATTTGCTCACTTATAGTTTGCATGAGCCTTTCCCACCCTTTCAATAATAAGATTTTCTCAACACTAAGCTTTTTCCCCATACCCTTGACTATTGCATGATGTGGGGTGGTGCACTCTTATGAGGAATCACATTTATGCCTCACATAAGTGACTTTGTCTCAGAGACTTCCTTGTTTGTATATTGGATTAAAAGCTTTGATTTCTACACTATAAAAGGGGGCAGATCAGGAGCTTACTCTCTCTTATATCCTGAGATTAGCATTAAAGAGGAGAGCAGAGAAATGCCACGTGGAAAAGGAAAAGAAGCCAAGATGGCGGAGTGCTGAAGGAGAAGCCAGTTGGTGCAGAGTTAGAGCAGAGAGAAGAAGATGGTGAACAGAGGTGAATAAGGCTGGTGAGCTAGAAAGCTTTGATGCTAGGAAACTCTGATAAGTCAGTGGCTTTGGGAGCCCTAAATGGAAAGGGAAGTGTTTTCCCACTGTGTGTATTTCTTGCCCACTGGGTGCAAGCTAGGATTAAGGCTAATGGCCCAGCAGTTCTCTGCTCCGTTGTTTCATTACTATCTGTCTGAATCAAATGCGAACCTGCATGAGCCAGGCGGCTCTGATGGTGGCTGTGGCTACTGGCCTTACAGGGGGAAAGGCAGCCTCTGGTGGAAACTGGAAGTGCACTCCACACCAAGATGAAGGGGAGGCCACCTTTCATAACGTTCTTGCCCAGGTTCCCAGTTGGTCCAACTTTATGCAAATGAGGTATCTGAATTTACTCAGTCCCAATTAGTTTGTATGGTGCATTCTAACTTATCATTATAAAGCAGTTTTTATTGGTTGGTGTAAAGCCAGTGCTCAAGGCCATCAGGATCACAGCCACCTGGCCAGTGCAGGTTCGCATTAGATTCGGACAGTCGGTAATGAAACAATGGAGCCAAGAGCTGGTGAGCCATCAGCTTTAATTCTAGCTTGCACCCGGCGGGCAAGCAAAAACACACACTGGGCTCCAAAACCCACACATTCAGTGCTCACAAAGCTACTGACTTAACCAATTTTCCTAGAATCAAAGGCTTCTAGCTCACCACACTTATTCACCTCTGTTTCCCATCTCCTTCTCCAGCACAAACTCTGCACAAACTGGCTTTTTCTTCAGTACTCTGCCATCTTGGCTGCTTCTCCTCTCCTCCACATGGCCTTAATCTTCTCTCCTCTCTAATACTAACCTCAGGAACCAAGCAAGAGCAAGCTCCCGGTCTGCCCAACTTTATAGTGTAGAAATCCAAACCTTTAATCCAATCTACAAACAAGGAAGTCTCTGATACAAAGTCACTTATCTGAGGCATAATGGGAGGATTCCTCATGAGAATGCACCACCCCACATCATCCGATCAGTCAAGGGTATGGGGAAAACCTTACTCTTAAAACTTGCACGTGGGCAACACCATCTTTAACAAAGTGAGCATGATATATTTTATCTGCCCAACAGTTGGTATAGATGCCAATAAGGGTATAATAATGAAGTTCTGAGTTGTTGGGGCAGGTCTCAGACCATTGGTTGAAAGACAAAACCAGAAACTTCCTTAGAACAGTTGACTCAAACAGTACAGAACCGAAAGCCCCATCAATGGCTTTCCCTGAAATGCAGAGCGTGTGAGAGGCAGTGATGGCTGCTTGCCTCTGGTTATGAATTTGGGCCCAGTTAACCAGGAGAAACCCTTTTTTGGCAGTGTTGGGCAGATAAAATATATTATGCTCACTTTGTTAAAGATGGCACTACCCACGTGCAAGTTATAAGAGTAAGCTTTTCCCCACACCCTTGACTAATTGGATGATGTGGGGTGGTGTGCTCTCATGAGGAATCCTCCCATTATGCTGCAGATGAGTGACTTTGTATCAGAGACTTCCTTGTTTGTAGATTGGATTAAAGGTTTGGATTTCTACACTATAAAGTAGCGCAGGGGAGCAATATGGCGATGGAGTAGGCGGGCGTACCAACTTCCAAATCCCAGAACCAAAGCAGATTATAACTCAATTTTAAGAACCATCATCTGGATAAACCAACTTTGAACTAAACTAAGTGGACTCTTCAACCAAGGAACACAGAAGAAGCTACATTGAGACTGTAAGGAATAGCGAAAACGCGAAGAGGGCTGCCCAGCTTCCTGGAGCAAACAGCAGCCAGGAGACACCCACGTGGTGGGAGGAGAGTTTGGCAGAGAGGGAGGGACCTGGGTCCCAGGAACCAAGCCCCAGCCTACAGTTGCAGAGCCTAGAAGAGGCGTT
Source organism: Rhynchonycteris naso (assembly GCA_037038555.1). Taxonomy (NCBI): domain Eukaryota; kingdom Metazoa; phylum Chordata; class Mammalia; order Chiroptera; family Emballonuridae; genus Rhynchonycteris; species Rhynchonycteris naso. Next base: position 109,522,819 of record CM072998.1, on the reverse strand, counting down.
TGGACAGCTTTGAGCTGTGAAACAAGTGAGGGAGCTCCCAGGCCTACAGTGTGGGGTATTAGGACCCTTAATACTCTGCCGAGGGTTGCTGAAGTGTTTGGTGGTGGCAGGATGCTGAAACACGGTTCTGTCGGCATGGGCGGAGGCCAAGCCGGTGTGAGCTCGGTCTAGCCCAGCAGGGGCGGAGGGGATGCGGGAAAGAGGTCCGGAAGCTGCGGGAATGCCTGTAATCCCAGCTATGGGGACAAAGCGGGAGGCCAGGAACGGGCAGAAATCTGCTCTGCGACCCTGCACAAGCCGGCCCTAACGGCAGGGACGGGGCTAGAACCAGGGAAGGGCGGGGGGCTCGCGATTGAACTCACGCTGCCAGCCCCGCCCGGCCGGAGAAACCACGGTTTGCCATTCTGCGTGCACAAGAGGGCTCCGAACGCAGGGGCGAGGTAGAGTCCCGAATGAGCAGAAGTTTGCAGCTGAGCGGAAGCCAGCAAACACACCCGGCCCAATAAACCTTGGTTTGCGACCCTGCGCAGAAGGGCCCTGGCCTCGAGGGCAGGGCTAAAGCTCCGGAAGGGCAAAGGCTCACAGCTGAGAGCACGTCAAAAGCCCCGCCGAACCTGCGAAACTGTGGTGAGCAGGGTCTGACTGCAGATTCTAGGCGGAAGTCCGGAAACAGGCTGGGTCCGCAACTGAACAAAGGTGCTCACCTCTACCCTTGGTACTGAGGCTTGTGGCTTGAGTGACAGCCCCTCCCGTGGAGGAAAGGCAGAAATCACAGCAAAAGCCACAGTGGGCCGGCACTGGCAAGACCCATACCCAACATCCCTCGGCAGCGGCAGAGGGGGTGGTGGGCCTGCAGACAGAACACAACAAGAGAACACAAAGCCAACACCTACTGGTCTCCAGTGGCCACAACTTGCTTATAAACAGACAAAATTGGCAGGCAGATGAATGCAAAACAAATGAATCAAGAGAAATCCACACAGAAGGACCTGAATAAAACCAGATATAACCAAATTACCAGAAGCAGAATTTAGAATAATGATAGTTAGGATGTTCAAAGAAATTAGAGCAGCAATGGATAGTCATTATGAACACCTAAATAAAGAGATAACAAGTATAAAAAACGAAATTGAAATAATAAAAAAGAATCAGACAGAAATGACAAATACAGTATCAGAACTGAAGACCACAATGGAAGGAATTAAACCCAGGATGAATCACGCTGAGGATCGAATAAGCGAGTTAGAGGACACAATAAACAAAGACACAGAAGCAGAGAAGAAAAAGGAGAAGACACTCAAAAAAAATGAGAAAACTCTAAGGGAGCTCTGTGACAACATGAAGAGAAACAACATTCGCATCATAGGGGTGCCTGAAGAAGAGGAGAGAGGAGAGGAAGTGGAAACTTTGTTCAGTCAAATCATAGCAGAAAACTTCCCTAAATTAAGGCTGGGAAACACTCCACACGTTCAAGAAGCACATAGAACTCCATTAAAGAGAAACCCAAAAAGATCTACACCAAGACACATCATAGTTAAAATACCAAAGCTAATGGATAAAGAAAAATATTAAAAGCTGCTAGGGAAAAAAAGGCTATCACCTACAAAGGAGCCCCAATAAAGATGACATCGGACTTCTCAACAGAAACACTTGAGGCCAGAAGGGAATGACAAGATATAATCAAAGTAATGCAGAACAAGAACCTACAACCAAGACTACTCTATCCAGCAAGGCTAACGTTTAAAATTGAAGGAGAAATAAAGAGCTTCCCAGAAAAAGAAAGCCTCAAGGAATTCATAAAAACCAACCCAATTCTACAAGAGATACTAAGGGGCCTGTTGTGAACAGTTCAAAGGGAGGAAAGAATATAGCAAAAGAAGAATACAGCTTTAAAGAATAAAATGGCAATAAACAACTACATATCAATAATAACCTTAAATATAAATGGATTAAATGATCCAATCAAAAGACATAGGGTAACTGCATGGATAAAGAAACAGGACCCATATATATGCTGTCTACAAGAGACACACTTTAAAACAAAAGATGCACATAGACAGAAGGTAAAAAGGATGGAAAAAAATATTTCATGCAAATGGAAATGAAAAAAAAGCAGGGGTAGCAATACTTATATCTGACAAAATGGACTTTGAAACAAAGGTTTTAGTAAGAGACAAAGAAGGACACTACATAATGATAAAGAGAACAATTCAACAGGAAGATATAACTATTATAAATATCTATGCACCAAATATAGGAACCTCAACATACATAAAGGAGACTTTGATGGATATAAAGGGCAAGATTAACAGCAATACTATCATAGTAGGGGATTTCAATACCCCTCTAACAACACTGGATAGATCCTCAAGAAAGAAAATTAATAAAGAAACAGCAGACTTAAAGGAGACACTAGATCAACTTGATTTAATAGATATCTTCAGAACTTTTCACCCTAAAGCAGTAGAATATACATTCTTCTCAAGCGCTCATGGTACGTTTTCTAGGATAGACCACATGTTAGGACACAAATATGGTCTCAATAAATTTAAGAAGATTGAAATCATATCAAGCATTTTCTCTGATCACAATGCCATGAAACTAGAAATTAACCACAAAGGAAAAACCGTAAAATACTCAAACACTTGGAAACTAAATAGCACGTTATTAAATAATGAATGAATTAACAATGAGATCAAAGAAGAAATAAAAAAGTTTCTATAAACAAATGATAATGAGCATATATCAACTCAAAATCTATGAGACACAGCAAAAGCAGTTCTGAGAGGGCAGTTTATTGCACTATAGGCATATCATAAGAATCTAGAAAAAGCTCAAATAAGCAACTTGACCCTGCATTTAAAAGAACTAGAAAAACAACAACAAATAAAATCCAAGACAAGTAGAAGGAAGGAAATAATAAAGATCAGAGCAGAAATAAATGACATAGAGGCTAAGGAAACAATACAGAGGATCAATGAAACCAGAAGCTGGTTCTTTGAAAAGGTAAACAAGATTGATGAACCCTTAACTAGACTCACCAAGAAAAAAAGAGAGAGGACTCAAATAAATAAAATTAGAAAAAACAGTGGAGAAATAACAACAGAAACAACAGAAATACAGAGCATTGTAAGAAAATACTATGAAGAACTATATGCCAAAAAATTAGACAACCTAGGTGAAATGGACAAATTTCTTGAACCATATAACCTTCCAAAAATCAATCTGGAAGAATCAGAACACCAAAACAGACCAATTACAACAAATGAGATCTAAACAGTTATCAAAAACTCCCCAAAAAGAAAATTCCTGGGCCTGATGGCTTCAAAAGTGAATTATAGAAAAAATTCAAACAAGAATTAAATCCTATCCTCCTCAAGCTATTTCAAAAAATTCAAGAGGAAGGAAGACTTCCAAACTCCTTTTATGAGGCGAGCATAATTCTGATCCCAAAACCGGGCAAAGACAACACCAAGAAAGAAAATTATAGGACTATATCCCTGATGAATTTAGACGCTAAAATTCTCAACAAATTATTAGCCAAACAGATCCAGCAATATATGAAAAAAATCATACACCATTATCAAGTGGGATTTATTCTGGAGAGGCAAGGCTGGTTTAATATTCGCAAATCAATCAGTGTGATTCATCACATAAACAAAAGGAAGGACAAAAATCACATGATAATTTCAATAGATGCAGAAAAGGCATTTGATAAAATCCAGCACCCATTTATGCTCAAACTCTCAGTAAAGTGGGAATACAGGTTTCATTCCTTAACATGATAAAGGCCATCTACGACAAACCCACAGCAAATATCATACTAAATGGACAAAAATTAAAAGCAATCCCCTTAAGATCAGGAACCAGGCAGGGGTGCCCCCTTTCACCACTCTTATTCAACATAGTTCTGGAAGTCCTAGCTACAGCAATCAGACAAGAAGAAGAAATAAAAGGCATCCAAATTGGAAAAGAAGAAGTAAAACTGTCACTATTTGCAGATGATATGATATTGTATATTGAAAACCCTAAAGTCTCAGTCAAAAAACTACTGGACCTTATAAATGAATTCAGCAAGGTGGCAGGATATAAAATTAATACGCAGAAATCAGAGGCATTTCTATATACCAACAATGAACTGTCAGCTAAAGAAATTAAGGAAACAATACCCTTCACTATTGCAGCCAGAAAAATAAAGTACCTAGGAGTAAATTTAACCAAGGAGGTTAAGGACTTGTACTCAGAAAATTATAAAACATTGATAAAAGAAATCAAGGAAGATACAAACAAATGGAAGCATATACCATGCTCATGGCTAGGAAGAATAAACATCATTAAAATGTCTATATTACTCAAAGCAATTTATAAATTCAATGCAATACCAATTAAAATACCAATGACATACTTCAAAGATATAGAACACATATTCCAAAAATTTATATGGAACCAAAAAAGAACACAAATAGCCTCAGCAATCTTAAAAAGAAAAAATAAAGCAGGAGGTATCACTCTTCCTGATATCAAGGTTTACTATAAGGCCATTATACTCAAGACAGCCTGGCGTAAGAACAGGCACATAGATCAATGGAACGGAACAGAGGACCCAGAAATAAACCCACAGCTTTATGGACAACTGATATTTGACAAAGGAGGAAGGAACATACAATGGTGTAAAGACAGCCTCTTTAACAAATGGTGTTGGGAAAATTGGACATCTTCCTGTAATAAAATAAAATTAGACCATCAACTTACACCATTCACAAATACAAACTCAAAATGGATAAAAGACTTAAACGTAAGCCGTGAAACCATAAGCATCTTAGAAGAAAACATAGGCAGCAAGCTCTCTGATATCTGTAGCAGCAATATATTTGCCGATTTATCTCCACGGGCAAATGAAATAAAAGGCAAGATAAACAAATGGGACTATATCAAACTAAAAAGTTTTAGCACAGCCTAGACAATAAGAACAGAATAAAAAGACAAACCACACAATGGGAGAACATATTCTACAGCACATCTGATAAGGGGTTAATAACTAAAATTTATATAGAACTTATAAAACTCAACACCAGGAAGACAGACAATCCAATCAAAAAATGGGCAAAAGAAATGAATAGAAATTTCTCCAAAGAAAACATACAGATGCCAATAGGCATATGACAAAATGCTCAACATCACTAATCATTAGAGAATTGCAAATTAAAACCACAATGAGATATCACCTCACACCAGTCAGAATGGCACTCATCAGCAAAACAACACAGAATAAGTGCTGGCAAGGATGTGGAGAAAAGGGAACCCTTCTGCACTGCTGGTGGGAATGCAGACTGGTGCAGCCACTATGAAAAACAGTTTGGAGATTCCTCAGAAAATTAAAAATCGAACTGCCTTTTGACCCAGCTATCCCACTTATAGGAATATAGCCTAAGAACACCATAGCACTGTTCGAAAAGAAGAAATGCACCCCCATGTTTGTGGCAGCATTGTTCACAATAGCGAAGATCTGGAAACAGCCCAAGTGTCCATCAGAAGACGAGTGGATTCAAAAGCTTTGGTACATATATACTATGGAATACTACTCAGCCATAAGAAATGATGACATCGGATCATTTATAACAAAATGGATGGTCCTTGATAACATTATACGGAGTGAAATAAGTAAATCAGAAAATAAGAAAAACTGAGAACAGCATGATTTCATACATAGGTAGGACATAAAAGTGAGACTATGAGACATGGACAAGAGCGTGTTGGTTACGGGGTGGGGGGGAGGGAGGGGAGGGTGGGATAGGGAGGAGGGGAGGGACACAGGCAAAACCAGATAGAAGGTGACAGAGGACAATTTGACTTTGGGTGACGGGTATGCAACAGAACTGAATGATAAGATAACCTTGAGATGTTTTCCTTATACATATGTACCCTGATTTATTGGTGTCACCCCATTAATATTAATAATAATAAAATATTTTTTAAAAATATAGCGTAGACTGGGAGCTTGCTCTCTTGGTTCCTGAGGTTAGTATTAGAGAGTAGAGCAGATTAAGGCCACGTGGAGGAGAGGAGAAGCAGCCAAGATGGTAGAGTGCTGAGGAACAAACCAATTTGTGCAGAGAGAAGTAGATGGGGAACAGAGGTTAATAAGTCTGGTGAGCTAAAAACCTTTTGATTCTAGGAAACTCGGATAAATCAGTAGCTTTGTGAGTACTGAATGAGTGAGTTTTGGAGCCCAGTGTGTGTTTTTGCTTGCTCACCAGGTGCAAGCTAGAATTAAAGCTGATGGCTCACCAGTTCTTGGCTCTGTCGTTTCATTACCGACTGTTCGAATCTAATGAGAACCTGCACGGGCCAGGCGGCTGTGATCCTGACCTTGGCTACTGGCTTTACAGGCAGATATATTTCTTCTTTGGGTTTATGGTATGTAACTTCTCTTTCTACAAGTGGTCTAGAAAAAGGTGGTGGAACATAAATTAAAGTAATGCCCCAAATGGGATCCTTTGAGAATGTTGCTAAAAAAAAAAAAAAGTAATGCTGTCAAAGTTCTCTAGAGATGTTAGCATTAAAGTGGAAAATTTTCATATACAAAAGCATTAAATAATGAGGCAAGTGAAATTATTCTGAAAATAATCAAATAATTATCTAATTTAGAATCTTGGGCTGTTCAAAGCTAAATGAGGCTTAAAGAAAGACTAACTCTGATTTAAAAGTAAAAAATTGAAAAAAATGATTATCATTAGCATGTACTGAAGAATTTTCTGTATGATAAACTGAATTTACACAATTATCTTATTACCCTCACAACCCCCTTGTAAACTGGTGATTTTTGGTTTTTGTTTTTAATGAAAGCTGGAGACAGTGAAATAAGGATGGGCCTAAAATAGAGGCGGCAACAGGAGAGAGACTGGGTGGGGCTGCTTTGGCTCTCTAGTTATGGGAAAGAAGTGAACCAAGGTGGGGCGATGTCAGCTCACTGGAGAGTCAGAGAAAAGGGTGCCTTGGAGACAGGCCCTTCAGGGGTTTATCCCCAGAGAACTGCCGCGCTGCCCACTGCTCCCCTGGTTGTAAGTCTCATGGGGTCCCATAGAGCTTAAGAGATGCATGCCTGTGGGGAAAAAGAGAGGGCAGAGACAAGGCTGGGCATGCTCCCAGGAGGGAAAGGACCAGTAGGCATTATCATTAACCCCAGTTTACAAATGAAGAGGAAGAGCAGACAGAGGGAAGTTAAGAGGATCTTGTTCAAAATCTCACAGTGAGTAAACAGTGGACTTGAGATTCAAGACACCTGCAGGTACAGCTCCTGCTTTCACTTGCTTTCTGTCAGTTTGTCACCCTAAATCCTTCTTTTAGAAGATGTGTTAAATTTATGACCTCCCTTTCAAACATTCCATGGATGTTTTCTTAGTCTTTTCACCTAACAGAAATTTATGGCATAATACTAAGCCACAGTAAAGTCAACACAGCACTGTTTTTGGAATTGAAAAACAAAGGCTTTGAAATATTTGGATCATTCTTCTTATTCTCTCTCTCTCACTTAACCTCCTTCAACGTTTTCTAATCCAAGCTCTGGCCAAGTAGCTCAGTTTGTTAGAGCATCGTCCAGATACCCCAAAGTTGTGGGTTAGATCCCCAGTCAGGACACATAAAAGAATCAACTAATGAATGCAGAAATAAGTAGAACAACAAATCTGCCAGTCTCTGCCCCCCTGCCCCAATTCCTCTCTCTCTAAAATCAATAAACATTTTTTAAAAGTAGTTTCCTAATTTGTAAAATACAAGAAACACCTATTTCACAAACTTGTTGAGAAAATTTAAGAATACATTTAAAAAGGCATGGGTTCTGGTTGGGGCTAAAACATTTGTTGGCTCCAACTCCATGATTGTCCTTAAGTTCCACAATACCCTCTAAAATTGGCAACAGCTCCTCCCATGTAAGAAACCTGTATGTAAGGAGTTGGCCAGTGAGACATTGGAATGATAGATGTTCTTTGTGATCTTTCTGAACACTCTCAAAGGTCCTACCAAATTCAGTAAAATATTTTCCCTCTATTTTGTCTCAAGCAAACCAAATCTGGCACTTTTCTGACCATAATTGTTTAGATCAATTTTAAAAGTTAAATGACTCTTGTTGGGCAGATAAAATATATTATGATCACTTTGTTAAAGATGGTGCTGCCCACATGGAAGCCTGTCGCCCAGGTGATGATATTAGTTGCCCTTCTTGCTTGGGATGGGCGTGATTACATTAATGTGTGTAGGGGACAGGCTGTAAGCAGACAGAGTCATTATAGCCCAAGGCTTAGTTTTAAGACTAAGCCTTTCCCACCCTTTTTGATGTAGGGTGGTGCACACTCATGAGAAATTCCATTACGCCTCAGATGAGTGACTTTGTATCAGAGACTTCCTTATTTGTATATTGGATTAAAGGTTTTGATTTCTACACTATAAAGTAGGACAGACCAGGAACTTGCTCTCTAGGTTCCTGAGATTAGCATTAGGGAAGAGAGCAGACAAAGTCCATGTGGAGGAAGCCAGGAGAAGCAGCCAAGATGGTGGGGTGCTGAGGGAGAAGCCAGTTTGTGTAGAGTTTGTGCAGGGAGAGGGAGATGAAAAACAGAGGTGAATAAGTCTGGTGAGCTAGAAACCTTTGATTCTAGAAAATTCAGATAAGTCAGTGGCTTTGGGAGCCCTGAATGGAAAGGGAAGTGTTTTCCCATTGTGTGTATTTCTTGCCCACCGGATGCAAGCTAGGATTAAAGCTGATGGCCCACCAGTTCTTGGCTCCACTGTTTTGTTACTGTCTGTCTGAATCTAATGCGAACCTGCATGGGCCAGGTGGCTGTGATTGTGGCCATGGCTACTGGCTTTACAACTCTTTAGGTCATGCTTGAATATAGAGGAAGCAAACAAGTCTGAATGAAAAGATTCTTCATTTATTTCTCAGTCAGCCCATCAACCAATGATGAGATTCATTTATGCAAAACTTTTGTACATTTATTGAGCATTTACTATATTTGTTTTTCATTTTTTAAAAAATGCCAGATCTTCAGAATATTGGGAGATTGGTAAAGTTCATGTAAACTGTAAATATGTTTATTCCCTCTCCAATCAGTCTCCAAGACAGAAATTCAGAGAGCAAGAAGCCTAATCTGTCTGCAAACAGCACAGAAATGACTGAGCTCTCCCAGGGACACCTTCCTTTGCTAATGAAGACTCCTCTTCTCCCAGGGCTTCCTCACTGGTTTGCCATTGGTAACAGGCACCTCTCTATTTTGATGCAACCACTTATTTAATGTGTTTAGGGTTATGAATAAGTTTTCTTTACCACATGCTCTTCCCATTGGCACAGCCCAAGGACATAAAGGCAAACAAACATTTAGGCAAATGTTTCTTATCTCTTGTCATGGAAATAAAAGGAAAAATTGATTGGACAAATGAAGCCAACTTCTCTGAATATTAACAAAAAAAGAAAAAGAGAAACCTAAGGACTCTTTTTTGTATTAATTGAGGTGACATTGGTTCACAAGACCATACAGGTTTCAAGCGTGCAACCCAATAAAACACCATTTGGACACCACATCACAAACCTTCCACCCCAAGAAACCTAAGGACTTTAAATGCTATCGTTAAGTATAAGCACAGTTAAATATTACTCAGTACATGCAAGTATGTCTCAAGAACAGATCTATAATTGAAAACTCTTTTTAACTTTCCTGTCTTACTAATCTGTAAAATAGAAGTGATATTGGGTCCTTCCACTTGTCTGGGGGTTGGGGGTAGGGAAACTAAGGCAGGAGTGCTGTGCCAAGTGAAGACAACCAGACAGTGTTCTAACTTTTACTGCAGAGTTTTGACTCCACAAAGCTCTTCTGCTTCTTTATTATTTGGTTTTAGAAAACTGGAGAGGGAATAAGGAAAGGTAGAATGGAGTAGTAGGCAGAATAATACCACCCCACCCCAACCCCAGTGCAAGGCCAGTAGACACGGCCACCATCACAGCCACCTGGCCCATGGAGGTTTGCATTTGATTTGGACAGACAGTAATAAAACAATAGAGCCAAGAACTGGTGGACCATCAGCTTTAATCCTAGCTTGCACCCAGCGGGCAAGAAATACACACAGTGGAAAAACACTTCCCTTTCCATTCAGGGCTCCCAAAGCCACTGACATATCCGAGTTTCCTAGAATCAAAGGTTTCTACCTTACCAGCCTTATTCACCTCTGTTCCCCATCTCCTTCTCTCTGCACAAACTCTGCATAAACTGGCTTCTCCTTCAGCACTCTGCCATCTTGGCTACTTCTCCTCTCCTCCACCTGACCTTTCTCTGCTATCCTCTAGCATGGGCTCCTCTGCCCCATTTTATAGTGTAGAAATCAAATCCTTTAATCCAATAAACAAACAAGGAGGTTTCTGATACAAAGTCACTTAGGGTGGGAAAGGCTTAGTCTTAAAACTAAGCCTTAGGCTATAATAACCCTGCCTGCTTAAAGCCTGTCCTCCAGACCCAATGCAAACTATATGCGAGCAAACATATACATATATCATATTTACAAACTTATTTGAGCAACACCCAGAAAATATCTGTATCCTAATCCCTGGAACACTTACATGGTAAATGAACCTTTCAGATGTGATTAACCATGGATTATCTGGCTTGGGCTAATATAATTTTCAGATGGAGGCCAGAAGATCAAAGTCAGAAATAGAAAATAAGAATAGGAGAGCAGGAAGCTGGAGATGCAAAGAAGGGGCCACAAGTCAAGGAATGAAAAAAGCCTATAGAAGCTGCTAAAGGCACAAGAGCAGAGCCTTCCACAGAGTCCCCAGGACCCAGCCCTGCTGATAGCTTGGCATCAGCCCAGGGAAAATGGTTTTGGATTTGTAACCTCCTGTAAGTACAGCAAGATTAATAAATGTGTGTTGTTTTAAGACACTAAATTTATAATAATCTTTTATAGCAGCCATGTGACATCAATATAGGTGATAAGGTGCATTCTCTAATAGAAAGAGCAAAAGAATGAGGTTAAGAAGACTTTGGTTCTGTTTTTAAGCTTCTTACTACTAGCTGTGGGACCCTAAGCAAACCACATTCTCTCCCAGGACCTTTTTACCCATACACCAGAAGGTTTAATTCTGGTTAACTCTTTAGTCCCTTCTAGTTTTGAGAGCCCATGACAGCCACAAACCTAAGAGTACAGAACCCCATGACATCCTGATGATATTCTAAGGTGTGTTTCCACTCCACCTGCATGTAAACCTAATAGCCACGGCCACCGTCACAGCTGCTTGGCCCATGCAGGTTCACATTTGATTTGAACAGATGGTAATGAAACAATGAAGCCAAGAAGTGTTGGGCCATTACTTTAAATCCTAGCTTACACCCAGGGGGCAAGAAATACACACAGTGGGAAAATACTTCTCTTTCCATTCAGGGCTCCCAAAGCCACTGATTTATCCGAGTTTCATAAAATCAAAGGTTTCTAGCTCACCAGCCTTATTCACCTCCGTTCCCCATCTCCTTCTCTCTGCTCTAACTGTGCACAAACTGGTTTTCCTTCAGCACTCCGCCATCTTGGCTGCATCTCCTCTCCTCCACATGGCCTTTCTCTGCTCTCCTCTCTAATGCTAATCTCAGGAACCGAGAGAGAGCAAGCTCCCAAATCTTCCCCATTTTATAGTGTAGATTCAAAACCTTTAATCCAATATACAAACAAGGAAGTCTCTGATAAAAGTCACTTATCTGAGGTATAATGGGATTCCTCATGAGAGTACACCACCCTACATCAAAAAGGGTGGGAAAGGCTCCATCCTAAAACCAAGTCCCAGGCTACAAGGATCCTGCCTGCCCACAGCCCGCCCATAACACACATTAATATAATCACACTCATCCCAAGCAAGAAGAGCAACTAAAATCATCACCTGAGAGACGGGCTTCCATGTGGGCAGTGGCATCTTTAACGAAGTGACCATAATATATTTTATCTGCCCAACAGCAAGTATATCCCAGAATTTAGAAATATTTTTTTGTGTTGCTGTGTCTTCAGTGCCAGTGTCTGTGATTTCTTATCTGGCTGTAGGGTCACCTGAGATATGCTAATGCAGTGTTGAGCAGATAAAATATATTATGCTCACTTTGTTAAAGATGGCGCTGCCCACATGGAAGCCCATCACCCAGGTGATATTAGTCGCCCTTATGCTTGGAATGGGCGTAATTATATTATTGGGTATGGGGGACAGGCTGTAAGCAGGCCAGGTCATTGTAGCCTGAGGCTTGGTTTCAAGAGTAAGCTTTTCCTCATGCCCTTTGACTGATTGGATGATGTGGGGTGATGCACTCTCATGAGGAATCCTCTCATTATACCTCAGATAAGTGACTTTGTATCAGAGACTTTCTTGTTTGTGGATTGGATTAAAGGTTTGGATTTCTACAATATAAAGTAGAAGAGACCAGGAGCTGCTCTTTTTTGGTTCCTGAGGTTAGATTAGAGGGGAGAGAAGATTAAGGCCATGTGGAGGAGAGGAGAAGCAGCCAAGATGGTGGAGTTCTGAGGAAGAAGCCAGTTTATGCAGAGAGAAGGAGATGGGAAACAGAGGTGAATAAGTGTGGTGAGCTAGAAGCCTTTGATTCTAGGAAACTCGAATAAGTCAGTAGCTTTGTGAGCACTGAATGAGTGGGTTTTGGAGCCCAGTGTGTGTTTTTACTTGCCTGCCAGCTGCAAGCTAGAATTAAAGCTGATGGCTCACCAGTTCTTGGCTTCGTTGTTTCATTACCGACTGTCCGAATCTAATGCAAACCTGCACTTGCCAGACGGCTCTGATGGTGGCCTTGACCACTGGCCTTACATTTGGCGTAGTTGGCAGGATTCTTTACAGATCAGTATGGAGCCGCCACCACCTTTGAGTGGTGGATTAGAGGACTGGCTGCTGTTATGGTTCCCTATGGCTGTCCTTCTGGGGACTGTAGGATGGCTGACTTTTACAGCCATGTGTAAGGAAACTGAGAGTTCTATGGAAGAGGCTGCCTGGGACCTGCAAGCCGAGCAATGGAAGGAGCTGGAGGAAATGGGGGAGAAACAGATGCCAACCCTGGAGCTGGAGGAAGTGCTGAAGAAGGAGGCCAACCATCTTTGCAAGATTTGTCTGGAAATGGAGCAGATGCTGGAAGAGGAATCACAGGTTCGTGAGTTACAGCATGCTCTGCATTTTGTGGAGAGCCAGCAGTGGTAGGAGGCCAGGGCTGAGGCCAGGGTCAGAGCTGTGGCCAGGGCCAGAGCTGCAAGGCCGGCAGAGCAGAAAGTGGCAGCAGCCTGGGGATCAAGACCAGCAGCAGGAACTGATGTTTTCAGTTCCTCTTTGGAGGATGAGGAGAATTGGTCTGGAGTTGCAATCTACAGCCCCCAGAAGGTGAGAGCCCAGCAGCAAGGAGTAGCTATGCTCTTGGTAGGTCTGAGATTTGGGGATATAGGAGTGGATGCCATCATGCTCCTTAGAGCAGAGATGGAAATGCTGACTGCCATTGCCACATGCTTCTCTTTAGGACAGTGTGAGAACTGCCATGACGGCAAGAATGAGGGAAGAGGCTAACAACCCATGTGCGTGGACTGATTTCCTGGACTATGAATGGAGTGAGCACTGGCTCCTTTGTTGAATGGACTTATGGATTTTGGACAATGTGAAATTCCCTGATGGGAGTGGGGAGCAGTTTTGATGGAGGCCCTCCCCCTGCCCCGGAAAGCCTTTCAAACTGCAAGAAAGAAGGCAGAGGACATTTTGCGCTTTGCCAAAGTGCTCAGAGACTGGTGAAATATGTGTACCTTTGTAATTGTTGAAATTGTATGATTTGTCATACTGTTGTAATTTGTGTAATGTGCCTAATTTCCTTGTGCAGGGATGCCGGTGGTATAGATTGTGGGTAGTAAAGTGAGCATAGGGGTGGATTGTTGGGCAGATAAAATATATTATGCTCACTTTGTTAAAGATGGTGCTGCCCACATGGAAGCCCATCACCCAGGTGATATTAGTTGCCCTTATGCTTGGGATGGGCATAATTATATTATTGGATGTGGGAGACAGGCTGTAAGCAGGCCAGGTCATTGTAGCCTGGGGCTTAGTTTCAAGAGTAAGCTTTTCCTCATGCCCTTTGACTGATTGGATGATGTGGGGTGGTGCACTCTCATGAGGAATCCTCCCATTATGCTTCAGAATAGTGACTTTGTATCAGAGACTTTCTTGTTTGTAGATTGGATTAAAGGTTTGGATTTCTACACTATTAAGTGGGGCAGACCGGGAGCTTGCTCTCAGTTCCCGAGGTTAGCATTAGAGAGGAGAGCAGATTAAGGCCATGTTTAGGAGGCCAGGAGAAGCAGCCAAAAAGGCAGAATGCTGAGGAATAAGCCACTTTGTGCAGAGATTGTGCAGAGAGAAGGAGTTGGGGAACAGAGGTGAATAAGACTGGTGAGCTAGAAACCTTTGATTCTAGGAAACTCAGATAAGTCAGTAGCTTTGTGAGCACTGAATGACTGGGTTTTTTTACTTGCCCGCCGGGTGCAAGCTAGAATTAAAGATGATGGCCCACCAGTTCTTGGCTTCATTGTTTCATTACCGACTGTCTGAATCTAATGAGAACCTGTACTGGCAAGGTGGCTCTAATGGTGGCCTTGGCCACTGGCTTTACAACAAGCAATTGTTTTTTCCCTTTGTGAAACCAGCAAGCATAAGACTTAGAGCTGGATTTTTATACTCCTTTGTCTGTCTTGCAGAGAAGCAGATTCTATGTACCAATTATCTTGAGGAATCTAGAGCCTCTGAAAGCTGACATAATTAAATGGGGGCCTCCCATAATGTGATATTAAGATGGTCATAGATGTTATTCAGCAGATTAAGATACAAGAGATATGCTAGGAGAAAGTTAACCTCATAGTGTGGAGGGGTCTAATCTTGGTGACAGTTCTTCTGAAAGCCAGATAGCATGAAATCCATTTCTCCCACCCCCTTTTACCTCCAGGGCTGAAGCACTTCTGATCCTCTTCTGCACCGGCGCCAGCTTCAGGCAACAGTGAAACTAGATGGAAGAGGAAAAGGGCAAATGACCCACGCTGGAGGCACAAAGGCACAACTTTGCAGGCACAAGCACTAGATACTGAATTATATCCTTCTTTGTAGATAAACATTTATCTCTCCCTAAGAAGTGTTTAATTTTCTATTAGTGGAAGTTATCCTGCTTTTTACTCAATTTTTTACTTCATGTGAAAAAGTAGATGAGTCAAGAAAAAAAATCATTCAAAAAAAAAAGCAGTGTTTTTTATGTAACCCTCAATTTTTTTTCTGACTCACTGTCCCTAGCTAGAAATGAAATGTTATCCATGAATCAGTCTTGTAAAGGTCAAGGCTTTCATCACATGCCTTCATCACTTAGGTTTGATTGAATGTTGGGCAGATAAAATATATTATTCTCACTTTGTTAAAGATGGTGCTGCCACATGGAAGCCCGTCTCTCAGGTGATGATATTAGTTGCTCTTCTTGCTTGGGATGGGCGTGATTATATTAATGGGGGGACCATAAAGTGAGTGGTGTTTGAGGGAATGTGTGACAGTAATGTGTAGGGATTAGGGACTACTGGATGGAGAGGAACTACCGCCTTGTTGATTAGGTGTAAGTCTTGTACGAGGCGATAAGCCCCTGAAAGTTTTTGAACAGGAAGGATGGGGGTATTGCAGGGAGAGTGGGGGAAGGCTGTAAGCAGACAGAGTCGTTATAGCTCAAGGCTTAGTTTTAAGACTAAACCTTTTCCACCCTTTTTGATGTAGGGTGGTGCACTCTTATGAGGAAAACCATTTATGCCTCAGATAAGTGGCTTTGTATCAGAGACTTTTTTGCTTGTATATTGGATTAAAGGTTTTGATTTCTACACTATAAAATGGGGCCAACCTGGAGCTTGCTCTCTCTCAGTTCCTGAGATTAGCATTAGAGAGGAGAGCAGAGAAAGGCCACATGGAGGAGACCAGGAGAAGCAGCCAAGATGGTGGAGTGCTGAAGGAGAAGCCAGTTTGTGCAGAGTTTGTGAGAGAGAAGAAGATAGGAACAGAGGTGAATAAGGCTGGTGAGCTAGAAACCTTTGATTCTAGGAAACTCGAATAAGTCAGTAGCTTTGTGAGCACTGAATGAGTGGGTATTGGAGCGAGTGTGTGTTTTTACTTGCTCGCTGGGTGCAAGCTAGGATTAAGATGATGGCCCACCAGTTCTTGGCTTCATTGTTTCATTACCATCTGTCCGAATTCAATGCAGATCTGCATGGGCCAGGCAGCTCTGATGGTGGCTGCAGCTACTGGCTTTACATGGTATACGTAACCCAGCACCAAGTACCTGCTATCTACAGACACTTTTCACTTGAAAATACTCCTGGTATAATGCAATGTTTCCCCAAAACAATCAGACATTTTCATCCCCTCTCAGCAAAGGAAAGCAAACCTCAGCCTCAATCAGCTACTGCCTTTAGATCAAAATCTAAGATCTCTAAGTAATGTTTTTCCGTGGACTTCTGGTAAATACCTGCTTACTATTCTGCAGCTTGTGACCTGAAATATAAAGTTAACCAACAAAACTTATTTTAAAATGGCATGTGAAAGAGATAGGAAAGGAAAAAGAAAATTAGTTAAAATACACAAATCTATAGTCATGGGACACACAATAGTTATGATTCCTTCCCTTTGCTGCACAGTTCAATTTCCATCTGTCTTCAGCTAGCATTATAACTTGTAGCGGGTCTTTTGCAAAAAGAATGACAAAACCTTCTTTTCCACGTGAAGGAACTCAGTCCTGTAACTCACAGGAATAGAGGGGGGCTGCTCTAGTTTTTTATTAGTTTTTCATGCCCAATAGTGTAAGGTATTTTCCACCAAGGAAGAAAGAAGGATGTAGTAACCAAGTGTGGGCAAGCAAAAGCTTTATTTAGAGTGCTCCCAGGCAAGGTTCACTGGTCTGTAAGACAGGGGCCAGGGAAGTCACACAGCTTCTCCCTCCCAGGGAGTAATTAATAGCATTGGTGGGGTGGTGGTGGAGTGATAGGTCGTGGCGAACTGAGAGTGAAGTTGAACCTTAGTAGAGGAGACATGATACCCCTTCAGGGCGAGAAAGTTAAGAAGGGTGGTGGTGTGTTTCCTTGAGGAGGACAGGGAGGGGTTGTAGAGGAGTAGGTCATCTACATATTGCAAGAGGGTACTTGTCTCGAGATCGCATGCAGCCAGATCTCGTGCTAGCACCTGCCAAAACAGGTGTGGGCTGTCCCTAAACCCTTGGGGTAGGACAGTTAGGCTACCCTGTTGGGCTGCGTTAGTGTCCGGGTCAGTCCACATAACAGCAAACAGAAAGTAAGAGTAGGGGTGTAGAGGAATGGTAAAAAAGAAAAGAAGGCATCCTTGAGATCTAGGACCATAAAGTGAGTGGTGTTTGAGGGAATGTGTGACAGTAATGTGTAGAGATTAGGGACTACTGGATGGAGAGGAACTACCGCCTTGTTGATTAGGTGTAAGTCTTGTACGAGGCGATAAGCCCCTGAAAGTTTTTGAACAGGAAGGATGGGGGTATTGCAGGGAGAGTCTGTGGGGATTAGTAAGCCTTGGTTCAAGATGTGGGTAATTATTGGTTTAAGGCCCTGGCAGTGCTTTGCTGAAATAGGGAATGGGGCCTAGATGGGAATCGGACAGATCCTTCAAGCAGATGTGTACAGGTGGGTGCTGGGCCGCTACCTCTGGGGTTGAGGTGTCCCAAATTTGGGGGTTGACAACCTCTGGTGGAATAGGGGGGGTGATTGGGTTAGGGTGATCCGTAGTAGTGGGAGAGCCTTCAGCCAGGAGTGGTAGGAGTAGGTAGGAAGATGCTGTCAGGGAGGTTGTCAGTTGGATAGTGGCTCTGAGACTTTGTAGAATGTCCCGACCCAGAAGGGATACAGGGCATGAGGGCATAACTAAGAAAGAGTGCGAAAAGGGGATTCTGTTCAAACTGCATGTCAGGGGTGATGTGCAAAGAGGAAAAGGGGTCCCATCAGCTCTATAACCGAGACCTGTGAGGGAACTAAAGTAAAGGTCCAGAGTGTGATGGCAAAACAGAGAAGGTAGCCCCTGTGTCCACAAGAAATTAGATGGACTTACCCGCTACCTACAGCATTACCCTGGGCTCAGTGAGAGTGATGAGGGTCTTTAAGTCCAGTCTGCATTAGACCGAGAAGTTCCAGCGATGTGCCTGCCTAGCTGGCCTGGCCTCCCATTTGGGTGGCTTGTCCTCTGCATGAGGACACCGAGAAAGAGCCTGTTACCTGAAGGGGCAATTGCTCTGCAAGTGACTGGGCTGCGTGCAGTCAGGGTAGGGCTTAGTGGGTGGCCTCGGGCAGGGGCACTGCCAGGCCCAGTGACCCTCTTTGCTGCATTTAAAGCAGGCTCCTGGTAGGGTTCCTCTTTGTGGCCCAGACTTGGGTCAGGCACCTCCTATTCCTTGCTCCTGTTGGTCTGCTGGCCTCAGGGCTGCCACAAGAGCCTGGATTTGGACCATTACCTTCTGCTGCATGTGGGCCTGGCAAACAGCTTCAGCCTTTTCCTCCTGACCATTAAAAACTTTAAATGCCATATTCATCAGGTCTGGGATAAGGGTTTGGGGGCCCTCTTTCAGCTTTTTAAGTTTCTTCTGAATTGGGAAATAAAGTTAGTAGCTAATACAGTGGCCCTGGCATTGGAGGCAGGGTCTAGATGGGTATGGAGGACCATAGCAGTGAGATGGTTCAAAGAGAGGGCTAGGTTTTCCTCAGGTCCTTGAGTGATTTCTCTTAATTTATCATAGTTAACTACCTTTTGTGCCATGCTCTGCACGCCAGCTATGAGACATTCAATCATTTGGTCTCGCCACCTCCTACCTGTTTGTCCCATCTGGTAATCCCAGTTGGGGTCCATGTCAGGGACTGCCTGTACCCCAACTGGTATTTGGTTGTTTGTGAGGTTAATCTGATCGGCATGAGTCTGTGCTGCCATTCGGATTTGGTCCTGTTCGTCAAGGGTAAGGGTAGAAGACATGATAACATAGAGATCATGCCAAGTGAGTTTATATGCCTGAGTGAGATACTGAAATTCCTTGGTATAGGTGGTAGGATTAGTAGAGTAGGAGCCTAAATGGTATTCGATTGCAGACAGATCAGAGAGAAAAAGGAACATGAACCTGACAACTCCTTCCACTCCGGCCACTTCACAGAGAGGGCAGAGAAGGTTGTTTCCCTCTTGTGGCTCAGAGCAGGATCTGGTGTAAGCACTGACAGGGGAGGAGAGAGACTGGTATCTGCAGGCCAATGAGAAACAGGATCCGACAAAGGGAGAGGAGGACCCTGATAGGGAAGAGGGGGTCGTCCAGGAGGGGGAAAGAGCCCATCAAGGGCGTTGGAGGAGAAAAGATCAGGAGCAGAGGGTTTAGCTGAGGTTTCTCTGGCTAATCGGACCTGTGCCGTGGAGCAGGCACCACAGAGATTAGGGCGGGAGCGCAGATACCAGAAGTCCTGAATGTAAGGGATCTCCAATCATTTCCCAGTTCTCTGGCAATAGTTCTGTAAAATGGTGAGGGTGTTAAAGTCAAAAGTCCCTTCAGGATGCCAGCTGGTTTGATTATCTAATGGGTATTGTGGCCAGGCCACAGTGGAAAAGATCAGTTTTTTCTTCTTTAGGGAGGGATCAATGTTTGAGAGATTCTGGATAAGGCACCTTAGGCGTGTTTTTGAGTCAGGTTTATATTCCTGTGCCCCCATGGCCACCCTCAGCCTTGCAGTGATCAGAGATAAGAATTGGTGTCCCACAACTCAGTCTCTGGCCACTGGACAGTCAGACAGAGTGGAAGTGTCTGGGATGTCTCCACGAGCACACAAGCACTGGGGAAGGGTAGGAGGTCCTTGACACAGCTGCAGTTACGGAAAGGGAGTCTCTGAGTTGGAAAGACCTGAGGGCAAGCCAGAGGCAGGGGACTTACCGCATCATGTGCCAAAGTGTGTGGGAGGTCGAAGGTCCCTGGTCTTCCTCAGAAGGGAAGGGGAGAGGAGTGGCCCCTGTGGGTTCAAGCTCCTCCCAGGTGTTGGCACCAAATGTAAGGTATTTTCCCCCGAGGAAGAAAGAAAGTTGTAGCCAGCACAAAAGCTTTATTTAGAGCGATACCAGGCAAGGTTCACTGGTCCGCAAGACAGGGACCAGGGAAGTCGTGCAGATTCTCCTGCCCAGGGAGTAATTTATGGCATTGGTAGGGTGGTGGTAGAGTGATAGGTCGTGGCGAAATTTCACTGGCTGACAGATATTTTCAAAATGTTCCAGGGTCGTTTTTTTTGGCGGTCATGGATGTGGGTGGTTCCTCATGTGACCTTCTCCCATTGCCAACCGACCTCACAAATAGCATAAAAATAGAATGCTGCTCTGGAAATTACATACACTCATCTCTCCTCTCTTGAGTAAATGAAATTTCTTCTTGTAGTCAGAACCCATAATTCCAGTTACCACTATGATCCTCCCAGAGGCATGAGTCATTTAAAATGGTCAACCTTAAGTTTCCAATTCAAATGAAATCTACTCTTATTCTCTCTGGAAGAAGGCATTTCTCCCCAGAGTACTAAAACTACTAACAGAATCCAGCCCTGGCCTGGTGGCTTAATGGATAAAACGTCCCTGGTGTGAGGAGATCGTGAGTTTGACCCCTGATAAGTGCAAGAAGCAATCAATGAGTACATAACTAAGTAGAATGATTTGATGTTTCTCTCTCCCCCCCCCCTTTATTTCTCTCTCTCTCTTTCTCTCTCTCTCTCTCTCTCTTTCATAGCAACGGAACAATTTTACAAAAGTAACAGAATCCAGAGTCACAAGAACAGAAAACAAGTTTTATAAGTGGTCATTAGCTGTAGTAGGTAGTGAATCTATTCTACTTTCAGTTCCTCATTCTAAGACATGCATGTTCTGGTTCTGGGAGAAAGAACATCATATTTCAGTTACTGGTTCAGAGAGTATTCTGAATTTTGTAGGACAGTATCCAACTTCACAAGATATTAGCACTAAAATCGAGTATCACAGTCCATTGCACTGTTTTACTAAGCTAAATGCTTCTAGTGATAAAGATATAAATAAATTCAGTGAATTCCATGGGCATCAACCATTGCCAAATTATTTTACTATAGTTTAACTTCAACTTTCAATTAGTCCTTCCTTCATAATAGTCCTTACTTCATGACTCAAAAAACTAATGAGCCTGACCTGTGGTGGCGCAGTGGATAAAGCATCGGCCTGGAACGCTGAGGTTGCCAGTTCCAAACCCTGCATTTCTCTGGTCAAGGCACATATGGGAGTTGATGCTTCCTGCTCCTGCCCCCTTTCTCTCTCTCTCTCTCCTCTCTAAAATGAATAAATCAATAAATATTTTTTAAAAATAACTAATGAATATACCTGCCAATTACTCAGGATACCTATCTGACTGTATATAATACATATATTTATCTTTACATATACTTGCAGAAGCCAAGTATGTAACCATATTCAGAAACTTACTAGAGCTATTGTGAGATAGGTCTGGATTAAAACTCTATTATTTGGCTTTTTAAAACCCCCACTCTTCCTGGTAGATCTCAGTGGAATTTGGAGTCACCAGAAATTAGCCTGAGTTAGAACCATTGTGAAGTATTTCCTGGAATATCTAGGCATTTCCCTTTCCCATGGCCCATTACCATGGTAAATGGCAATGACCCCTTAAAGGAAAGCTAGTGCTTAAGGAGTATGCACTTGGTACTTTCTAGAATGTCCTTTCTGAGAGGTCCCCAACCTGCCTTCATTTAAGGGGTTCCAAGTCTGTGAAGTGGCTCAGGGGTTGAGAAGTGGACAAGAAGCTATGACTCTCTGTCTTAAAGCTCAAGTCAGGCCACTTAGCACCACACTTAAAGATATACTTTATTTTTACTTAAATACCTAAAAAAAATACTGCTGCTTCCAATTATGGATTCTGTAATAACTTACCCACTTCCAAAATCTGTATGGGTCACACTCTTCCAGCTGACCATTATTCCAACTGCCCACGAAAGTAACCACACCAATTCGCCTGTGCTAATTCAATGTCATTAGTTGGCTCAGGTATCTGGGTGTTTCCCATCCCCTCTGAACATATGAGGTCATTTCCTACCTGGCCTGTGGTGGCACAGGGTGCTAAATTGATGAAGAAGTAATACCTGCTATCTAATAGAGTAGAGCTTCGGAACAGAAATTAATCTCAGTTACAAAAGAATAAAAATAAGTCATTTCTTAGCCACATGATTTTTGTGTTTGATATTCTGATCTATATCTTATGCATGGGTAGTATGCATGTCCCAGGAGAGCCTGAGCTCTACATCAATCAGGCTGATTTGAGTTTCCCACACAGTGGGACACTCCTGCTTAACAGCAGGGCTGGTAGCCTCTTCAAGACTACTCTTGAGGCAGCTATGAGATTCTACTTAAACTGTGTAAAGCCAGTAGTCACGGCCATTATCACAGCCACCTGGCCACATTAGATTCAGACAGTCAGTAATAAAACAACGGAGCCAAGAACTGGTGAGCCATCAGCTTTAATTCTAGCTTGCACCCAGTGGGCAAGCAAAAACACACACTGGGCTCCAAAAAGTAAAAACACATTCAGTGCTCACAAAGCTACTGACTTATCCGAGTTTCCTAGAACCAAAAGGTTTCTAGCTCATGAGACTTATTCACCTCTGTTCCCCATCTCCTTCTCCCTGCACAAACTGGCTTGTTCCTCAGCACTCTACCATCTTGGCTGCTTCTCCTCTCCTCCACGTGGCCTTAATCTGCCCTGCTCTCTAATGCTAACCTCAGGAACCGAGAGCAAGAGCAAGCTCCCAGCCTGCCTCACTTTATAGCGTAGATTCAAAACCTTTAATCCAATCTACAAACAAGGAAGTCTCTGATACAAAGTCACTTATCTGAGACATACTGGGAGGATTCCTTATGAGAGTGCACCACCCTACATCATCCAATCAGTCAAGGGTGTGGGGAAATGCTTACTTTTAAAACTTGCACGTGGGTAGCGCCATCTTTAACAAAGTGAGCATAATATATTTCATCTGCCCAACAAATTGCCACAGGAGGAAAGACATGACTGACATACAAATTAGTTGCAAGAATCACACAGGCAGTTTATTACTCACAAATCCTTTTGGTGTGCCTGGGTACAGCTTAAGGGGGGGCCTGTCAGCATGCTCCTCTTGGCTGTCCTTGGTGGAGACAGTTCACATTCAAAGTTGAAGTCTGGGCAACTACCACAGCAGGGGGCCCCTCAGCTTTATACTTTTTCCGGCCTATGCCTTCTAACAGGTGTCAATCTACAGGATTATCACCTCAAACCACTTTTTTGGGAGTTCCTAGCAGGGAACCTTTTCTATGTTAATCTACTGAAATGTCACATCAAGCCACTTTTAAGGTGTTTCTATGGAAGCTTCTTATTTATGTTAACCTACAGAATTATGACATCAAGCCACTTCGTATCTATATATAACTTCACACACACACTAACTGGGCCCTGCATGAAAGGCAGAGTCTGTTTATCATATCTGTATACACTAGATTAATTCCTATCCAGATGGCATAGCCTTATTTACTTTCCTTAATTGCTTTTAATATTATATTCTAATTATTTCTATATATCTTCCATATTTTTCTATATTTCTATATATTTAATTACTATAACATTACATTACTGTAACAATGCACATACACATATTTTTTAAAGTCATAGATCATCAATATGTGTCTTAATCCATTTGGTCTGCTATAATAAAATACCATACACTAGGTGGTTTATTTAAAAAACAGAAATTTATTTCCCACAGTTCTGAAATGTAGGAAGTCCAAGACCAAGGCAGCTACAGATTCCTTGTCTGGTGAGGACTCACTTTCCAGTTCAGATAGCAGTCTTCTGTCTATGTATTCACATGTGAAGGAAGGGCAAGGGTACACTCTGGTTTCTTTTAAGGATTTTTTTTTGTGTGTGTGGCAGAGACAGAGAAAGTCAGAGAAAGAGGGACAGATAGGGACAGACAGACAGGAAGAGAGAGAGATGAGAAACATCAATTCTTCATTGTGGCTCCTTAGTTAGTTGTTCATTGATTGACTTCTCATATGTGCCTTGACCAGGGGGGCTACAGCAGACCAAGTGACCCCTTGCTCCAGCCAGCGACCTTGAGCTCAAGCTGGTGAGCCTTGCTCAAACCAGATGAGCCTGTGCTCAAGCTGATGACATTGGGGTCTCGAACCTGGGTTCTCCACATCCCAGTCCGACGCTCTATCCACCGCACCACCACCTAGTCAAGCTCTGTGGTCTCTTTTAAAAGGGCGTTAATCTGGCCTGACCAAGCGGTGGCGCAGTGGATAGAGCGTCGAACTGGGATGCAGAAGACCCAGGTTTGAGACCCCGAGCTTGCCAGCTTGAGCATGGGCCCATCTGGCTTGAGCAAAAGCTTGCCAGCTTGGACCCAAGGTCGCTGGCTCCAGCAAGGGGTTGCTCGGTCTGCTGAAGGCCCGCGGTCAAGGCACATGTGAGAAAGCAATCAATGAACAACTAAGGTGTTGCGACGGCAACAAAAACCTAATAATTGATGCTTCTTACCTCTCTCCGCTCCTGTCTGTCTGTCCCTGTAAAATAAATAAAAAAATTTTAAAAAAATACAAAAAAAGAAAAGGGCTTTAATCTCATTCCTAAGGGCACCACCCTCTTGACCTAATCACCTCCCAACAGCCACACCTCAAAATACTATTACTCTGAGGATTATATTTTCATATATGAATTTGGGGAGCATACATTCATTCCACAGCAATGTGGTTATAAAATTGTGACAAAAGAATTATCTGTCAGTGAAAGAAGTTTGTGACTGAAAGGAGCATCATTTAAAATATTTCCAGATACAAAATCAAAGCCAAACAACTGACAAACCAAAGCTTTCCATGGGAAACACTACCCTATGGACCTCTAGGGAGTCATTTTTCACAACCTTTACTGAAAAGTCATGTAAGAAGTTATCATAAATAATAGAATCTAACAGCATTGGGAAGCAATTTGTAAATTCCATTCTAGGGTAAAATTGTGCCACTGCAGACTTGAGGAATGGAGTAAATGTGATCCCACCTTAGAGGTACTTTAACAGCAACCTTCATTATACCTCATTATATTTTGGATCCTGATTTTCCTACTTCCTATATAATAATACAACATTTAAATTGCCAAGAGATCAGGTTGAAATACTCAGAAAGCCTTGGCCAGATACCTTGGTTGTTTAGAGCATTGTCCCAAAGCACAGTTTGATCCCTGGTCAGGGCACATACAGGAACAAATGTCCCTGTCTTTCTCCTGCTCTTTCCTTTCCTCTCTCTAAAATCAATAAAATAAATATTAAAATAAATAAATAAATAAGCAACCGAACAAATAAAGTACTCAAAAAATTTAAGACACCACATAGAAGATATATATCAAAACATGTACAAACAATATATATCAAACTATAAAATGTTAAAAATATGTAAGTATAATATATAGTTATGTGTTATATATTTATATGCACATTTTTATAATCTTTTATGGTTGTGTCTCATTTTTTAAGTATTTTAATGTGTATATGTGCATGTATGAATCAGTGGAAGATATACTAATTGATATAAAGTCATTGGTAAAAGCAGCTTACTGATGTAGAAAACAAGCAGAAAATATAGCAACATATCTAATTATAAAGAATGGGATCTATAAATGAAAAAGGTTGCATGAAGACATTGAAGTTTCTAAGCTCTTCTTTCAATAATAACTGTTAAATATATTTCACTGCAATTATACATCATATGTTAATTCTCTGTCTCTAAGGAATTTCATTTTGCACAGAACCTAAATAAAGTGCCCACCCTGAAAAAAATCTTTGCTGAGGTTGGATTTAATTACCAGAAGTAATTCTTCAGTAATGGAAATCAGCAAAACAACTGAGTGAAAATGCTGACTAAATAGAGACCTGAGTGACCTACCTAACTGGAAGGGAACAATGTTTTTGATTTATTGAAAGGACAAAAACTTCATCTTACAATATCTAAAGATGAGACATGTAGAACTAAATAAATCTACACATGTTTATAAAGCCACCATTTCCCCCCACCCCCAAATTCTTTTACTTTAAAAAATAGACTTGTCATGTTTAATCTATTGTTATTATTTTTTATGGGTTTTGGTTATACACAATGAAACCTAATTCGCCCTAATAAAATTTTATGATAAAGATAGCTGAGAAATAAGTGTTCTAAATCTATAGCAAAGTCACAAGACACAGAGCACAGAACTGTAAAGCTAAAAGAAATGTATAAGTAAGTCATTTGGTCCACTGATTTTGTTTGTAAATCTGTCCATATCTCTCTCTGGGTTAAGCTGCTCAATGGCTCTTCCTCCTCATCATTTATAAGATAGTGCCGAAGTCAAGTTCTACCTCTCCATTCTGCCTTCCTAACAGAACAATTATGTTCAGAAATTATCAGTTATTTTTAGTAACCTAATATAGCACACATGTTATATCTATTTATTACATATTGTTTCCTCTGCCAAAAACATGCCTCCTCTGCTTAGCTGTTTTGTTCAAAAATTTCCTTCTCCATAAAAGGGGCACACCTCCAAACCTCCAGGCAGACTGGTTTCTTCTTTCAAGATATCTTTATGCCATATATATATTTCTAATATCATACATAAGCATGTAAATAAGTAGCTACCACCCATTGTGGTATTATTTCTTCATTCATAGCACCCAGCATAGTGACATAGTTTCTGAATAACTATTTGTTGAGTTAATTTGCATTTCAGATTACAAATTAAAGACTCTGAAAAAGTGATCAAGCTGGTTTTTAACAGAGCCGAGAAAGGCAAGGTTTTTACCAGAGGTCAAAACAAAAGAGAAAAGACAAAGCCAAAATATCACTTTTCTTTGTAATGGAGGCCCAGTTGGAAGCCCTGGCTTCTAGGCTGGGAACCACCAACACTGAGCTGAAGGACTGGGCAGATTCACTCCACTAGGCAGGGGCTTGGTTCCGCAGCAGGGCTCCCCATGCCTGTGAGCCACAAAAGAGAGTGCCTGTTTACAGAGAGAGGAGGTAAATTAAAGCTGGGCATGCCCAGTTATTCCACCTAAGCAGACTAAGAGGCAGAGTGATGAATGGGCAGACAGAAGCCTGGAGTTATATCTTACTGAGTTCCTTTCACAAGAACAAAGCATCAATCAGACGTGGGGAAGAGACAAACCCACCAACATCCCCCTGGCTTCATTCTCATAAACATACGGTCAGCAAGAGATGTGGATACCTGCCTCTGAAGAACTTGGATCCCACCTCCATGAGGTCACTCTCTACACCAGTCTGCCTTTGTGTTTCCTCCTGTGTCTGGCAGCAGGCAGCTTAAACACTGTTCCTAAAAGAATCTGAAATAGGTCAGAGCAACACACTTAATATATAAACTTTGAGTCCACTCCATGCCAAACGCTGAAAATGTATTTCTTATTCTATATTCTGTTCTAATTTCCAATGTAGCATGACAGGTTCTGCAGAGATTGAATGCTATCTTTAAGATACTTCAATAAAAGAGATGCTCCAAGAAAAAACTTAAAATTTCAAAGATTAAATTCCCATAAAAATTGAAGGTACTGACAATTAAAATCTGAGGGCACTAAAATCTAAAGTCCAATTTTCTTGTCCTGTGTGTTCAAGTTCGAAGAGCAAAGCTCAATTACTAAAATAAAACCATCCCCAGATTTCTTATTCTACTCAGCTCAGCTAGAAATGTTCTGCTCAAGTAGAGACTTTGATTAGAGTTCCATTGGCTACTATGTCAGTTTCTCCTTAATGAGTTTTGAGTTTCCAAGGCCTCAGAAGTCATAGTAATTCCATATCTCATCTGTCTCTCAGGAGCCTCACTTCTAAAGAATTTAGAGTCAACAGGACACATAGAATTACCACACGCCTTCTCCAGATTTACCTAATCTAGAAAGCCATTCTACTGCCCTTAGATTAATTGACACAGGCAAAATTACATTCCCAGAATCAGAGCTACCTAGACCCCAAGAGAAATTCAATGTCACCTGTGAGATTCCTGATTTTAGTTTCAGTAAGAAGTCTGTCATTCAAGACCAACTACCTGAACTCCATTGCCTGCTTACTTAAGTCAAGCCAGAAAATTTTTCCCAAGAAGTTATTTGGAGACTATATATTTAGCATTTTCATTTACAGTTCTTTACATTTATATTCTTGTAAGGTGAAAAAATCCAACTATGCTGCCTGTACCCTCTCACAGTGGTATTTGAGGCATGTCTGCCTCCTTGCAAATTTATTTTCCTGTTGAGCCCTGGGCCTCTACTGCTATCCCAAGTACAGGCTCTGTGTAGTGACACATGGCACCATCTGTCAGAAACCACAAGAGCTGTCTCACTGCCTTGGATGCAGGGACTACCTTGGCTGGGAAACCCACCCTCTACGGAACACATCTTCATTCTCAATTTGTTTAAACTGAAGAATCGCCCTCTATAGATTCCTGCACTGAACAATTTTGATGTTTCTAAAGCTCATGCCCCTAGAGTAAGGTGACCAACTTTTTTACAGTGAAAAGGAGGACAAAAATAAATAGAAAAAAAACATATTGTAAATAAAAGAAACATTTTATTCATTGCAATAATAATACACTATAATATGATAAATGCATAATAAAAAATTTGTAATATTTTATATTGTAATTATGCTTACATGTCTATTAATTTTTAATAATAGTTGTAAGAAAGCCTTTAATAATATTATCTAAATGAGTACTTTTCTACTGAATTAATATTTTTTGTCAATGTATCATCTTGTAACAATATATTGGAAATGTCTGGACAAGAAATATCCTTCACATTAAATTTTACAGCAAGTGCTGCAGCTAGAGGATCAACATTCAATCTTGATTTCTCACTTGTCCAAAAATCATTAGTAATTGAAAATACTCTTTCAACTGCTGCATTAGTTCCAGGGCAGCACAATGTAAATTGAACAAGAATAAATAAATTTTCATATGGAATATGTTCATTTTTGAAATGGCTGAATATTTCCACCCGTCTTTTATCAATTTCGACATGTTCGTTTTTGCATTGTATTAATCTTTCAGGATTTAAATATACATTCAGTATTCTAATTTCTTCACAGAGACAATTGCTGTCTATTTTGATGTCTGGCATTTATTTAGATAAAAACTCAAGACAAGATTCAGTATCTGTCCAATATACTTGCAATGAAGTCAAAAAACACCATTGAAAACTGTTATTTCCCGTGATGTTTGTTTCAGACCATTCTTCGATATATTGAAAACGTGTCTGGTAAAAATTTTGCACTTCTTTGATAAACTTTTCTGTTATGGCCAGATTTGATTCCTAAGTCTGACAATTTTCTTTTTATAATTAAAGGAAGAAATTTTTCTTCAAAATGAGATTTATATTGAAGGATAAAATCATTCAAAATGACTAACTTCCATAGCTGAAATGTGTTCACCTTCAATCTTTTGAATAGTTTTTGTGAAAAATAGATGCTTGATTATGTACAAAATGCATTAATATATCAGATATTTTATTATCGAAAAATGATTCCAGGACTTTAGGACATTTGTCTAAACTTAAAAATATAAATGAGGAAGCTCAAATAATTGTAGAGCACACTCTATAGCAGGTGTTAGAGCAAGACATCTAACTTTAGAATATCCTAAAAGTCTTTTGTATTCAACATTTGTTTCTTTACCAAATTGTTTTAAAGTATCATCACGAACGGTAAAATGACTAAAATGCAAATAAATTGTAGTTATTATTATTTCTACATCAATTGGCATGGCACATAATGCTGTGTTGGTTGCATTTGACAAAATATGTGCATTACAACCTATTCCTAGTATTTCTTTTGGAGTAACTTGTAATTTTACATACAATTATTCACCCCTTTGCATCTTCACCCACCAAAATTTATATTTGTATTACCAGCTGTTAGTGCAACAGCTTTGGATTTCAAATTGTTTTCATTTATTACTCTGTATAGATAGTTTGACAAATTTCAGAAGTGTTGCCCTCAATGGATTCTAAATTTGAAATTTTTACTTGAATGTCCTTGGCAACATTAATATTTCTTACTATTATTGGATACAATTTAATTTCATTATGATTTGATGCATCAGATTAAATTGTTACAAATGCTGCAGTTTCCAAGTCCTCTGTAAGTATTTTGTCACAGTAACTTTTAAATACTGATTTCAAAATAGCCTAGCATTTTGTCCTGGTATATGAAAATTTTGCACTATGAAACTTTTTCAATAATTTAGTTGTACAATCCATACCATGAAAACTTTGATTGCGAATTATGGTATGAAATGCAAATATTCTCTCCATTGCAGCCAACTGTTTTTCATCTTCAGAATAATTTGAAGTTTTAAAAAAACTTGTTACTTTACAATTGGAAGCTAATGCATGGAATGACTGCTTATGTTTGTTGGTGGTCAAGTGTTTCATTATCACTGCTCTGCCCCCAACTGCAATACAAAATTCTCCGCTGCAAATATCGCAGAAAACAATGGTATCTTTCTTTGATATGAGGAATGGAAATTCCTTTTTCAATTTATCATTGAAGTGGCATTTTCTCTTTTTTGATTTTTCCATCACTTAAATAAAATTAAAAATAAAATATAGAGCTACATGAACGATGCAAGCACATTAGAAACTGAAAATGTTACATCATGGTAGGCAAATTTTCCAGAAGCTAAATTAACAAAACTAAATATCAAACAAAACCACTAATTTGGAGTGATATTTGGGTGTATTTATCATTTTCTAATTTAAAACTGTTTGTTGTATGCAACTATTTAATCAAAATGCGTTATTAATAAATATTCTTTGAGGTTAGAATTCCACTTTAAAACTCGAGTTTCTGGAAAATAAATGTAAATAAAATTATATGTATTTGGAAATTATTAAATAAATAATGAACTAATAAAACATGAATTGTGCTTACCTATCTATGATTGAATATTCACTGAGAAAGAAATAATCATGAGTCTACAATGTCCTATGTGCCATGTCGTGTTTCAGTTAAGAAGTACACAAAGCCATTTGCGTGCTCAGTATATCGCGTGCGTTCTCAAGGTCTCCCGTGCAGAGAGCATGCATCTCATAATCACATCTCACCACACTGTACTATTTCTTGACGAATCATCATGTCAAATACAAATATGTCACATCACACGCAATGGATTGACTCTGCATCGATCTAATACGAACATTTACAGATTAGTCTTCCAATATCAAAAAGGAGGACATGTAAGTGGACACTTTTTGAGGATGAAACTTACAAAGGAAGGACTGTCCTCTCTAAAGGAGGACAATTGGTCACCTTACCATAAAGAAACCAGTTTTATTTTATTTATATATGTATATATATATGTATGTATGTATGTATGTGAGAGGAGGAGAGATAAGAGACAGACTTCCACATCCACTCTGTCTGGGATTCCTGGCCAAATAAGTTTGTAAATATGATTTATATGTTTGCTTGCTTAGTTTGCATTGGGGGCTGGGCAATGCCAAATTTAGTGGTCTGTGAGGTTGCAGGTTGCCTTCCTGATTGGGAGGGGCCATTTTCTTACTAATGTTTACTGGGAGATTCTGCCTCCACCACTGAGACGTGCAGTAAGTAGTATTTTAATTCTCTTCTCCCTGATCCCTTGCCTTCCATGGGAAAAGCGGTGTTGGGCAAATAAGTTTGTAAAATTTGTATTATTTGGTTTTGCTTACTTTTAATTAAAAATGGCATTGCCCATGTGAGGTGGCTGGTTATCTTCATGCTTGGGAAGGGGCTTGGTTATGCTAATGTGTGTTGGGGAGGGACTGTCCCACTGAAAGGTTTTAAAAGGAGGATTTAGGAGGCCATTTTGGTGAGGAGGCCACATGGTTGTAGAGAAGGCAGGCAGTCAAAATGGAGGCATGTAGAGGGGACTGAGTAAGACTAGTGGGGCTTTGATTCTTGGAAAAAAATAGAGAAAGTCAGTGGCTTTGGGAGCCCTGAATGAAAAGAGAAGTGTTTTTCTGCTGTATTTTCTCACCAGCCAGTTGCAAGCAGGAATAAAGGATGGCCCACCAGTTCTTGGCTCTGTTGTTTCATTATTATCTGTCTGAATCAAATGTGAACCTACACAGGTCAGGAGGCAGTGATGATGGCTGTGGCTACTGGCCTTACATTTGGCATAGTTGGCAGAATTCAGATCAGATCGCTATGGAGCCGCCACCACCCTTGAGCACTGGGGTAGAGGACTGCCGGCTGTTATGGTTCTCCATGGCTGTCCTTTTAGGGACCATAGGCTGGCTGACTTTTACAGCTGTGCATGAGGAAACTGAAAGCTCTGTGGAAGAGGCTTCCCAGGACCTGCAAACTGAGCAGCATAAGGAGCTGGAACAAGCACCGGAGAACAAGGCTGACCAGGTTTGCAAGTTTTGCCTTGAAATGGAGCAAGTGCTGGAGAAGGAATCACAGGTGTGTGAGTTGCAGATTGTCCTGGAAATTGCTAAGAGCCAGTGGCAGAGGGAGGCCAGGGCTGAGACCCGTGAGGCAGTACACAGCGGCAGCCTGGGGCTCAAACCTGGCATTGGAAGCTGGTGTTTCCAGATCCTCTTCAGAGAATGAGGAGAATCGAACTGAAACTGCAGTCCGCAGAATTCATAAGGTAAAAGGCAGTGGTAGCGATGGTGGCAGGAGGACGGATGGGTGGCCCAGGAGTCAGACTTGCATTACCAAGCAGCTGCTGCAACAATGGAGAGTGCCTACTATGCCCCTAGTAGGTTTGCTGCAATTTTGGGACAAAAGGGTGGAAATGTTGACCACCATTGCCACATGCTCCTCCTTGGGACAGCTTAAGAGTTGCCAGGACTTCAGGGATGAAAGGGGGGAGGCTTGAGGCCCCATGTGCGTGGACTGATTCCTGGACTACGACTGGAGTGAGCACTGGCTCTCTTGTTGGGTAGACTTAGGAATTTTGAACAATGTGAAATACCCTGATTGGGGGTGGGGGAGAAGCAGGACTGGTGGAGGCCCCCTGCACCAGGAATGTTTTCATCTGGTAGGAGAGAAGCTCCAAGGACATTTTGTGCTTTTGACAAAGTGCTCAGAGACTGGTGAAAGGCATCTTTTTAATTGTTGAAAGTGTACGATTTGTGCTGTTCTTGTAATTTTGGTAATCTGCCTAATTTCCTTGCACAGGAATGCCAGTGATGTGGATTGTGAATTGGAAAGTGAGCAAAAGAGGTGGTTTCCTGCTTTTCCCTTGGCTTTTCTCGTGGCTTGCCTGTCCTCGTGAGACATCAATAAACAGAATGGCCCACCATCCTCCGACTCCACTGTTTCTTTACTGTCGGCCCAAATTCAATGAAAACCTGCATGTGAATGGCCATGATGGCGGCGGCAACCTCTGGCTTTACAACGGGCATAGTTTGCAGCAGGATTCGTATCAGATCCATATGGAGCTGCCACCCTTGAGAGGTGGAGTAGAGGACTGGTTGCTGGTATGGCTCCCCATGGCTGTCCTTTTAGGAGTTCTCAAGAGGAAACCAGGAGTTCTGTGCAATAAGCCACCTGAGGTTGAAAGCTCCAGGGTGAATTGCAAATTGAACAGTAGAAAAGGCTAGAATTAGAGTGAGCACTGGAGAGGAATTACGGGTTCGCGAGTTGCAGTTTGTCCTGGAAGCTGAACGTTTGCACTGACAGTTATTAGAGAAACAACTGTGGATTTAAAAGCTCCAGACTCAGCTTCTGGCCAAAGGCAGCAGCCACAGGAGCCTAAACGGTCGCCAAAGGAGCAGCAGTATTCATGCCAGTGGACTGGCTTTGAGTGAGGCACTTCCAACTCCTCTTCTGACAATGAAAAGGCTCAGGCTGAAGCTGCCATGCACACACTCAGAGCCTGACCAGTGGTCACCAAGAAGGTAAAAACCCAGCAATGAAGAGTTCCTCAGGGGCAGCCACAGCCCAGTGCACAGGTAATGGAACACTCTGTGGTCCAGCCCTATACCCAGGCAGAGCTGATAGAGTTGGGGGCACAATTTAGGCAGAAACCTACTGAATCCCTTGTAGTCTGGTTATTACGATTATGGGACATAAGGGTGGAGGGCATTTTCTCTCCGGAATAGAGATGGAGAAATTGGCCACCATTACCACACACTCCTGCTTGAGGCAGCATCTTCAGAACTGCCATGACAACCCAGGAAACCATACCCTGCTAGAATGGGTGATGGCTTGGGAAAGGCCATTGTTATGCTAATGTTTTCTGGAGGTGTTTCACGCCAAAACGTTTTAAAGGAAGAGGGAGAAGGAGGAAGAAGGAAGCCATATTTTTTGCAGGGAAGAAAGCCAAGATGGCAGGGTGCCGAAGGAGAAGCCATTTCTGGAGAGTGAGAGGAGAAAAAGCAAGATGGGAGGGAAGGAGAAGCCAGTTTTGCAGAATAAGAAACTATGTTGGCAGATGGGGATCCAGAGGTGGCTGAGACTGGTGGGGGCCTTTAATTCTAGAAAAAACCAGATGAGTCAGTGGCTTTGGGAGCCCTGAATGGAAAGGGAAGTGTTTTCCCACTGTGTGTCTACTCACCAGCCAGTTGTGAGGAATGGCCCACCATTTTTTGGCTCCACTGTTTCTTTACTGTCTGCCCAAATCTAATGAGAACCTGCACATGCCTGGCTGTGACGGCCGCAACTACTGGCCATACAATCATCTTTAACATCATCATAACAATGACACACTATGTCCTATTAGTCAACCATACTTTCAAAACAATTTTTGTTTAGATACACTTTTGCTAGTATTAGTCAACTTCTATTCTCTTTTATTTATAAAATTGACATTTGCAAATTATTTTTGATATCTCAGCATTTTTTCCCTTAGAACAGTATTGCAGGAATCAAAGAAGAACAAAAAATCCCAGAGAACTTGATGAAGGAAGTAGGATTTATTAAAGCCAGCAGTGTACATGGGGCTTGTAGCTCCCAAACACAGGCTCCCCAAACTTGATTTTCTTACAAGTTATAAACCTTTACAGTATCTAAGCAATGGGCATGTGATTTCTTTGTTTAATGTTTCCCAGGACTCAAGGAGAGGGGAGGAAAAGTTTCGGTAGGGTCAGCAAGGGGGAAGGGGTTTCAAGATCACTGGCCACAGTTACATACAGATCCTGCTATTCTTGCTTTGTATTATAACTATGGGATATGGTTAATTTATCACTGGCTTACTCGGTTACCCTGCTGGCTCCTTTCCCTTGTATTCTTTATGTTTCTTCTCAGGGAAGAGGGGGCCTGCCCTTCTTTCCTCAACAGAATAAATTTTATAGAAATATAATGTACTCAATTTAAAATCAAAACCTCATAAAATTTTGATGTTTTGTCAGTACATCAATTTTCAAACAAAAATTCATTTTTCCACAGCTCATCATAGTTCCTACTGTGGTTTGTTTGGTAAAGATATAGTGTATTATCTTATGTTCCTTTCAAAGAGACTCTTTCATTATGCATAGAAATATTTTTCTCACCTACACAAAAATGTGCTTCCTCAACTTTTCTTGAATTATATAGCTCTCTCTCACTTCTCATTCTGTCACTTTTAATGGAAAAGTTGTTAAGGGATCATTTTCCTCACTTTCACAATTGAAAACAAATAGAAAACTGCAAATATGGGTTGCCTAAACTCAACCTCAAGGATATTAAAGGAGAGGTTAAGACTTGTGGCAAAATGGAGAATGCCTTCTCTATCTAAAAAAGACACACTCCTCAGCTCCGACAAATTAATGCCAAGATGGAATGTCAACCTTCTAATTTCCTAAGAGAACTGAGAAACTAATTTTTATGGGATAGCCCTAGATTTTTAAATATTGGCAACTAACAAAATAATTTAAAGCAATGTGTAAGCTAACACCAAGTAAACAAAAAAACCCAAAAACTTTATAAGCCTGAAGTTTGCAGCCAATTATTTATATAATTAATATTCTCAACCCAGGGGTTAGAGTAAGTCTGTTAATATATAAACACAACCATATCATCTCTCTAAAACCCTTTACTGGCTTCCTTTCTCACTGAAGAAAACCTTTATTGGCCTATACGACCTCCAAAACAGTGGTGTGCTGGAGACTTATACCAGTTCATAAGAGCTGTTAAATTTTCAGAAAATTTTGATAGCTGGTTGATCTCATGTTGCTAGCTTGATGGCCATGGCAGAAATATTTAGAGCAGAGAAATTGGCAAATGCTACAAAATCAGGACATTATTGATCCCCACCACCACCAAGAGTCAGGTGATAAACATCTACCAGCACACTAGTACCCTATGTGAGCTATACCACTCCATGCCAGCCCAGTATACTTCTCACACCATCTCTTACCACTTTCCCATTCTGCCCAACCCATTCCAATCACATGTCTGCATCAACTTTGATTCTGCCTGGAATAATCTTATCTCTGATTAGTTCCCTTATTAAAGAGGCTTTCCCAGGTCATCCTATGTAAAACAACAAACCAATTCTCCTCCATGGCACATCTGACACCCAGTATTTATGTATCTATCATTCATTATTCATCTCCTGATGGTACAGTATTGATTTCACAAGGAAAGATGTTTTGCCCTGCTGTATCTCCAGTGTCTTAAATAAATGGCATACAGCAGGTGCTCAATGACAGAATCTGCATTTAGTGGTCTAAATCTAAATATACTTCTCTGTATCATTTTCTTATACAGAAATAAGTTGCTTGCTGCTGCGTATAAAGTTATTTTAAACACATAACTATGTTTTGTATTATACCCATGCTTTTAAAAAATCTGTGGTACCAAGAATTTATTAGCAGCCGGCAGAGCACGCAGGGTTAATAGCACCAAAGCACCAGCTCCTCAAAGTTAGATTTTTTAAATCTTATATACCTTTTAGTGTCCATGCAAGGGATGCGTGATTCCTTGTCTGAGGTCCGACGTGCACCTCATGACTCGAAGTGGGGTGGGGCAGCAAGGGGGAAGGGATCCCAGACCCCTGGTCCTATCTATTTACAGATCTTGTTTTTCCCGTGTCTACTGTAAGAGTCTCCAGGAGATCAGTTAGAGATCTACAGGATGTGGATAATCTTTAACTGGCTGAGCCAGTCATTCCTGCAGGCCCCTTCTATATTCTGGTTTCTCCCCTCTCAACACAAGCAAGAAGCTGAGAAGACTAGCAGGTTTAAGACAAAAGCTAGTAAAGTTGTTGTTGAATAAATTTAGTAGCTAATATCTGGACATAGGAATCATCAACATATGTTATCACTTTAAACCCCAAACTGAGCTGTCTCAGGCTACAGAAGTAGAAATGAGAAACAGACATACAAACACAAGACACAGACATTAAACCGATCATCTAAAGATGAAACAACAGAAAATTCTGACAGCTGCAGAACACTGAAAACAATCAGGAAGAATGACACTGAGGAAGGGAACCCTGAAAAATCCAGTTGGGAGCTTGGAAGGATCAAAAGCTCAGTCTGGGAGACACTCCATTTGAGATGTCATTGAAGTATCTGAATAAATATCAGATAGTTTTTAGAGGTAGACGTCTGAAATTCTGAAAAACTCTTGAGCATTTATAAAAGAAACTCAGCTAATGAATAAGGTCACCCAAGAAGTTCTATGAGTAGAAGAATAGATAAAATAATACTCTACCGCCTGACCTGTGGTGGCGCAGTGAGTAAAAGCATCAGCCTGGAACACTGAGGTTGCTGGTTCGAAACCCCGAGCTTGCCTGGTCAAGGCACATATAGGAGTTGATGCTTTCTGCTCCTCCCTCACTTCTCTCTCTCTGTGTCCTCTCTCTAAAATGAATAAAATAATACTCTACCAATAATAGTTTAGTAATAAGCTTGAAATGTAAGCAGCCAAAGAAGTAGGAAAAAATATATGAGAGTATTTATCTCATGGAAGCTATGGAAAAAAAGCAATTCAAGAAATAGCAACAAATACTGCTGAGGTCAAGTACAGAGTTCAATTGGATACAGAGAAGAAATTCACTGAATGGAAAGACATACACATATTAACACATGCACACATATTTTTAGACTATATGTTTTTTGAAGTTATGACGGAAACCCAGAATGCAATGAGTACTGAGAAAATATCATTGCTAAGAACAGAAAACATTGTTTAGAAGAATGTAAGAGTTAAAATAAGAGGCTGCAAGATAGGAACATGGGGCATACGAACGCCTTCTTTTTTTTCTTTAAATTGAAGAGACTTGAATATATTTACAAACTACAGGAAGGAATGTCTGCTTCTGGTATGCCAACCTCATAGCACACAGTAACTATAAACTTTGAACAAAATATAAAAACAAATCTGGAAAGAAAAGAAAAACAAGAAACTGGAAGGGAGTCACAATTAGAAGGAGAATATTGGAACAGTTTCCCATTTTTTAAGACTTTAAGCTTGAGGGCAGGCCCCAGTTCACATTAAGATAAGTGGCTAAAATTCTATGGAAACCCTATAGTCTTGCTGAAGAGCCAGAAGACTAGGGCAGCCACAATGAGTATTTGTTAAAGAAATCATTTAGGACTTTTTAGGTAAACAATCATTTCATCTGCTAATAAAAAGAACTGTCATACATTCTTTTGTTTTCTTATGCCTATTATATATTTTTCTTGCTTTATTAAACAGACTAATTAATGATATATCTGCTAACAAATCTGGACAAAATGTACTCAAAGTAAGTCTGTAACTTACTTTAAAGTCCAGCAGAAACTTAAGATGACAGAAGGGTGGAGGGATGCATAGATATGTGATAAAGCAAACAGTTAAATGTCCACTGTAACATTGGTGAGAATGTTCATTGTCAATTTTTTTCAACTTTTTCAGTATTAGACACATAAAAATCAAAACCAAAGCAAGGATCCAGTTTGGAGAGGGACTAAAAATAAGAGAGAGAAAGGACAAAGGACACTGTAAGGTTTTTAGAGACAGGCTAAAATTGGTGAAATTCAAAGCGTAGATGAAAATACCAGACTTAAAAACAGAGATGAAGTGTCTGTACCACAGCAGAATATGAATGCACAAAGAATGGGATGCATACAAATCAACAAATCGCAATACAGAATGCTTACATGCTTGGTTTTGGTAGCTAATGGGTAAAAAGATCAAGTTATTGACTTTAAATGAAGGTTTGTAAGAGGCACTGTAGAGACTTGGTGACAGAAACATGAGGTTGTTGGCCAGTACTGAGGGCGTATTTCTTGGCTGGCAATTGTGAATTTCTTGGAGTGCTCAGCTGCTTAGATTTAGTTTTCTCATCTGCAAAATAGGATAAGAATGCCTAGCTCAAAGATGGCTAGGAAAATGAAATGTCCCACATAAACGTACTCAATGCTATTTTAGAAAAGCTGTGTGGAGTTCTTCCCACCCCTATCATGAGGGATTATTTTGCACAGCTGCTCTTCAGAAAGTTGAAGTTTCATATGCTACTGCATCAAAGAGATGGTAACTTCAGTAAGCAGTCAGATCATTAAGAGAGCTGCAACAGGCACAGAAGGTATCAAGCCACAAAGGTACCTATTAATGCCTATAACAAGCATTAGGCTATAATTTAGACAGAAGCAAGTGCTTGTGGGCACCACTATTTTTGCAAAGCTCGTGAGAGGGAAATAATTTATTATAAGTCTTGCAAACTATGATTAAACAGGTAAAAAAAAAAGTCTCATGATAATGTTCCAAATTGCCACAGGAATTGTAAATGGGAAAGAAACCAAGGATAAACAGAAAATGATTTTTTTGTGAGAACTCTATAAAGAAGGAAAATTGCTACCAAGAGCTTTTTCTTTTTTACTTTTTAAGGAATGTGTTCCATAATTTGGAGCGCTATACTTGGAAATAACATTTAAATTCCTATTACTCAGTTCCAAACTCAGAGTATTATAAAAAAGAATTTAAGTAAAACCACCACAAGAGTTTTTGTTACAATATATATTGAACAACTTCAAATCTTAGGAACAAATTTTAAATTATATTATAAAAATATAATGTTAAAGGGGACATCAGCTTCATGGTAACCTAAGAAATTGCTTGTTTTTGTCACCTTTGCCCTCAACACAAAAATTGAGCATCCACCTGTAGAGAGAAGGGCCTTTTTGTTTGTGTGTGACAGAGACAGAGAGAGGGACAGACAGGGACAGACAGGAAGTGAGAGAGACGAGAAGCACCAATTCCCCACTGTGGCACCTTAGTTTTTCATTGATTGTTCTCCCATGTGCCCTGAGTGGGAGACTGTAGGAGACCAAGTGACCCCTTGCCCAAGCCAGCGATCCTGGGCTCAAACTAGTGAGCCCTGCTCAAACCAGATGAGCCTGTGCTCAAGCTCGTGACCTCAGGGTTTTGAACCTGGGTCCTCCATGTCCCAGTCCAACGTTCTATCCACTGTGCTACCGTCTGGTCAGGCCAGAAGGGCCTTTGATGAAGCTGTTGGGATATACCAAGGGACCAAATATATAATTCACAAAGGAGCAGAAAAAATAAAAAGAAAGGAAAAAGACTAAGCTGTATACTGCCTACAAGAGAAAATTTCAGCTTTAAGGACACACAGACTGAAAGTGAATGGGTGGAAAAAGATATCTACGCAGTGGAAACCATGAGAGTAGGGGTAGCTACACTTATATCAAATAAAATGGCTTTTAACTCAAAATCTGTGACAAGAGTCAAAGAAGAACATTATATATAATGACAATGGGGTCAGTTCATCAAAAAGATATAACAGTTATAAAAATGTATATACATCTAACATCGAAGCACTTAAGTATATTAAGCAAATACTAACAGACCTATAGAAAGAATTTGACAATACAATAATTGCAGGGAACTTCAATACCACACATTCAATCATAGACAGGTTATCCACACAGAAAATTAATAAGGAAATGTTGGATGTGAACCATACTTTAGATATGAATGA
Source organism: Rhynchonycteris naso (assembly GCA_037038555.1). Lineage (NCBI taxonomy): Eukaryota > Metazoa > Chordata > Mammalia > Chiroptera > Emballonuridae > Rhynchonycteris > Rhynchonycteris naso. The sequence goes on along the minus strand of CM072998.1, from coordinate 109,481,786 downwards.
AACTATCACACATACAGAACATTCCACCCAATAGCATCCAAACACACATCCTTATTGGCACATGAAACATTTTATCGGATAGAGCATATGGTATCAGCCACAAACAAGTCTTAGCAAATTTAAGAACACTGAAATCATACCAAGTATCTTTTCTGGCTACAATGGTATGAAATTAGAAATCAGTAACAGAAGGAAAGCTGGAAAATTCAGAAATATGTGGAAAGTAAACACCATACTCCCAAAAAACCAATGACTAAACAGCATCTAAAAACAAATGAAAATGGAAATGTGGATAAATTTCACCATTTTCTTTAACTATTTTCCTGACCCACTCCTCTGGGACTCAAGTTGTATCTCTTTTTAACTTCTTACTACTAGCCCATAAGTCACACAGTCCCCAAGACTTTTTCTTTCTGTCCTTGCCAAGATGAGTTATTAAGTACCTGGCAAAAATAAGTTATCTGGAGGACAGAAAATAGTCTTTGCATTATGTGTAAATTCCCATCAGCAGACAAGAGATTAAATGGAAAAAGGGAGGATCAATATTGTGTACTTAGATAACAAATTTTTCAAATAAAATGACGTTTCTAAACTCTGAAGTTTCTAGCTGTGTCCTTTAAATATACTTTCAATAGTATAAGAGTAATTATCTTAGAAAATAATAGTTCAAAGGAATTATTATAAAAAACTACGAACAAGACATGATAAAGTAAAGTCAGTTTATTTTACCTGCAGCTCATCTAATATAAACTGAATGTAAATTCTGATACTGAGACATGAGAAAGAATTGCTGATAAATGTCAGAACATCATGCCTTCCAATCCATCCTCCATGAACTTCTTATAAAGGGCCATAAATTTGGCCACAAAAGCTTCCAAGTGATAAATAGCTTTACTGCCCAGCTGCAGACGATGTTCATAGTAAGCAGCCATCTGGGCCACTTCTCCTTTCAGCTGTCCGTCACAATTATGCAAAAGTTCTGAGAGAAGGCCCTAAAGAAAGATAACTAGTAATTAAAAAATTGTTCCAAAAAAATACTAGTCAAACAAGCTTTATTTCTCATTCAAAACAGGCAAACCTTAAGTTCAACATACTCTTTTATTAATTTGTGAAATCCTTAAATTTTTTTATATGGACTGGCAGTCTTCATCCAAAAGCAGAAAAACTGTGCACATTTTCTATAATGTAGAAATGTGGTAATTATCGAGCATATTCCAAATTCCAAATATTTAAATGTATAAGGGTGTAATCTATAGACAACCTAAAGGTCCACCAATAGGGGTCACAATAAAAAAAAAAACAACTATGATATATACAATGGAATCCCATTCATCCACTAAAATGAGTAAATATGTACTGTCTTGAACCAACATCCATGCAACAATGTTGAATGAGACAGTACAGAATATACATGAGCTTCTTTCTATGTGAACAGAATACAGGTCTGTTAAAACTGGTTATCCTTATGAAAATGAAAGGGTAGATCTTTATTTTCTTTTTTATCAATTTAGCTAGCTAGGTAGCTAACAGGCCAACTTTAAAGCTGTGCTTATAATATTGCACAGTCCAGACTTTGCCCACACCTTTAACCTCATTCCCCACGTGCACTGGACCCAGCAGTCTGAAATACTTGTTCCCCAGTGAGCTAAAACGTGTTCCCTTCTTCTTCTTCTTTTTTTTTTTTTTTTTACAGGGACAGAGAGAGTCAGAGAGAGGGATAGATAGGGACAGACAGACAGGAATGGAGAGAGGTGAGAAGCATCAATCATTAGTTTTTTGTTGCCATCGGAACACATTAGTTGTTCATTGATTGCTTTCTCACATGTGCCTTGACCGCGGGCCTTCAGCAGACCGAGCCACCCCTTGCTGGAGCCAGCGACCTTGGGTCCAAGCTGGCAAGCTTTTGCTCAAGCCAGATGGGCCCATGCTCAAGCTGGTGAGCTCGGGGTCTCGAACCTGGGTCTTCCGCATCCCAGTCCGACGCTCTATCCACTGCGCCACCGCCTGGTCAGGCTGTTCCCTTCTTCTAATGTTATAAGTCTCTGCTTAAACATAACCTTTCTTAGAAACACTACTGCTAACTCTCCATAGTTCCACCCTCCATTCCCATCTCGCCCCACTGAAATATAACCTCCCTGAAGGCAGAACCTCTCCTGCCTTCTTCAACACTCCCCTAATGATGCCTAAAATACAGGAGAGAAAGGCTCAATTCATATCTGCTGAATTGGCCTGACCTGTGGTGGCACAGTGGATAAAGTGTCAACCTGAAATGCTGAGGTTGCCAGTTCGAAACCCTAGGCTTGCCTGGTCAGGGCACATATGGGAGTTGATGCTTCCTGCTCCTCCACCAGTTCTATGTCTTTCCTCTCTCTTTTTCTCTCTCTCCAATAAAAATGAATAAAATCTAAAAAAAATAAAATAAAATACACTATTAAAAAATATGTATCTGCTGAATTAATGAACTGGATTGGAGATGAAAACGTTATCTCAGAACTATTGTACAACAGCCTTGTGATCGCCCACCCAAAGACAAAAGGTTATGCTAATAAAAGGTTCATGATATGAAATTAGGTTACCTTCATTATTATTTCAGGAGGAATGCAATGAGTTAAAAGCTCATAGAGTCTTCCACGAACTTCAAGGAGCCTACATAAAACATAAGAAATAATATCTTGTGATAAAAATAAGAGGTAATTTTTCCAAGTACCATATTTCCCCATGTATAAGGCGTATCTTATTTGGCCCAAAATTTGGAAAAAAAAATGTATTCCATAAAGTTATTGAACTCAAGTTTTATTCATCATAAAATTCATACAACTCCTCGGCCAAGCAGTAGAACAGGAAATGCAAGTAAAAACAACCTACAACCGGTAGCAAAATGGCGACGGAGTAGGCGGACGTAGCAACTTCCAACTCCCAGAACCAAAGTGGATTATAACTCAATTTTAAGAACCATCATCTGGATAAACCAACTTTGAACTAAACTAAGTGGACTCTTCAACCAAGGAACACAGAAGAAGCCACATCGAGACTGGTAGGAATAGCGAAAACATGAAGAGGGCTGTCCAGCTCCCCGGAGCAAACGGCAGCCCGGAGAGACCCGCGTGGCGGGAGGAGAGTTTGGCGGAGAGGGAGGGACCTGGGTCCCAGGAACCAAGCCCCAGCCTGCAGTCCCAGAGCCTAGAAGAGGCATTTGGACAGTTTTGAGCTGTGAAACAAGTGAGGGAGCTCCCAGGCCTACAGTGTGGAGTATTAGGGCCCTATCCTTCTCTGCTGAGGGTTGCTAAAGGGTATGGTGATGGCAGGACGCTGAAACGTGGTTCTGTTAGCGTGGCCGGAGGCCAAGCCAGTGTGAGCTCGGTCTAGCCCAGCAGGGGTGGAGGGGACGCGCGAAACCGGTCCGGAAGCTGCCGGCCGGCCTGTAATCCCACCTGCGGGGACAAAGCGGGAGGTCAGGAATGGGCAGAGATCTGCGCTGTGACCCTGCACAAGCCGGCCCTTACCGCGGTAACGGGGCTAGGACCAGGGACGGCGTGGGCTCGCGGCTAGACTCACGCTGCCAGCCCCGCCCGGCCGGAGAAACCGCGGTTTGCCATCCTACTAGCACGAGCGGGCTCGGAACGCAAGGCTGGGGTAGAGTCCAGGATGAGCAGAATGTGGCAGCGGAGCGGAAGCCAGGAAACGCCCGGCCCAATAAACCACGGTTTGTGACCCTGCGCAAAAGGGCCCTGGCCTCAAGGGCCGGGCTAAAGCTCCGGACGGACAAAGGCTCACCGCTAAGAGCACATCAAAAGCCCCGCCGAACCTGTGAAACTGTGGAAAGCAGGCTCTGACTGCGGGTTCTGGATGAAAGTCTGGAAACAGGCTGGGTCCGCAGCTGAGCAAAGGTACTCACCTCTACCCTATGTGCTGAGGCTTGTGGTTTCAGTGACAGCCCCTCCCACGGAGGAGAGGCAGAAATCTCAGCAAAAGCCACAGTGGGCCAGAGCTGGCAACGCCCATACCCAACCACCCTAGGCAGCGGCAGAGGGGGTGGCAGGCCTGGAGACAGACCATACCTAGAGAACACAAAGGCAACACCTACTGGACTCCAGTGGCCACAACTTGCTTATACACAGACAAAATGGACAGGCAGAGGAATGCAAACCAAATGATTCAAGAGAAATCGCTAGAGAAGGACCTGAATGAACCAGATATAACCAAATTACCAGAAGCAGAATTTAGAATAATAATAGTTAGGATGTTCAAAGAAATTAGAGCAATAATGGAAGTCATAATGAACAGCTAAATAAAGAGATAACAAGTATAAAAAACGAAATTGAAATAATAAAAAGAATCAGACAGAAATAACAAATACAGTATCAGAACTGAAGATCACCATGGAAGGAATTAAAAGCAGGATGAATCACGCTGAAGATAGAATAAGCGAGTTAGAAGACACAATAAACAAAGACACAGAAGCAGAGAAGAAAAAGGAAAAGAGACTCAAAAAAGGTGAGGAACTCTAAGGGAGCTCTGTGACAACATGAAGAGAAACAACATTCGCATCATAGGGGTGCCTGAAGAAGAGGAGAGAGGACAGGAAATGGAAACTTTCTTCAATCAAATTATAGCAGAAAACTTCCCTAAATTAAGGCTGGGAAACACTCCACACGTTCAAGAAGCACACAGAACTCCATTAAAGAGAAACCCAAAAAGATCTACACAAAGACATATCATAGTTAAAATACCAAAGCTAATGGATAAAGAAAAAATTTTAAAAGCTGCTAGGGGAAAAATGGCTACCACCTATAAAGGAGCCCCCATAAGGATGACATAGGACTTCTCAATAGAAACACTAGAGGCCAGAAGGGAATGGCAAGATATAATCAGAGTAATGCAGAACAAGAACCTACAACCAAGACTACTCTATCCAGCAAGGCTAACGTTTAAAACTGAAGGAGATATAAAGAGCTTCCCAGAAAAAGAAAGCCTCAAGGAATTCATAAAAACCAAACCAATTTTGCAAGAGATACTAAGGGGCCTGTTGTGAACAGTTTAAAGGGAGGAAAGAATAGAGCAAAAGAAGAATATAGCTTTAAAGAATAAAATGGCAATAAACAACAACATATCAATAATAACCTTAAATGTAAATGGCTTAAAAGATCCAATCAAAAGACATAGGGTAGCTGCATGGATAAAGAAACAGGACCCACACCTATGCTGTCTACAAGAGACACACCTTAAAACAAAAGATGCACATAGACTGAAGGTAAAAGGATGGAAAAAAATATTTCATGCAAATGGAAATGAAAAAATAGCCGAGGTAGCAGTACTTATATCTGACAAAATGGACTTTAAAACAAAGGCTGTAGTAAGAGATAAAGAAGGACACTACATAATGATAAAGGGAACAATTCAACAGGAAGATATAACTATTATAAATATCTACGCACCAAATATAAAAGCCCCGACATACATAAAGCAGACTTTGATGGATATAAAGGGCGAGATTAACAGCAATACTATCATAGTAGGGAATTTCAATACCCCTCTAACAACACTAGATAGATCTTCAAGAAAGAAAATTAATAAAGAAACAGCAGACTTAAAGGAGACACTAGATCAACTTGATTTAATAGATATCTTCAGAACTTTTCACCCTAAATCAGTAGAATATACATTCTTCTCAAGCACTCATGGTACGTTTTCTAGGATAGACCAGATGTTAGGACACAAAAATAGTCTCAATAAGTTTAAGAAGATTGAAATCATATCAAGCATTTTCTCTGATCACAATGCTATAAAACTAGAAATTAACGACAAAAGAAAAACTGAAAAATACTAAAACACTTGGAAACTAAATAGCATGATATTAAATTATGAATGGATTGACAATGAGATCAAAGAAGAAATAAAAAAGTTTCTAGAAACAAATGATAATGAGCATACATCAACTCAAAATTTATGGGACACAGCAAAAGCAGTTCTAAGAGGGAAGTTCACTGCACTACAGGCATATCAAAAAAAGCTAGAAAAAGCTCAAATAAGCAACCTGACCCTGCATCTAAAAGAACTAGAAAAACAACAGCAAATAAAACACAGGACAAGTAGAAGGAAAGAAATAATAAAGATCAGAGCAGATATAAATGACGTAGAAGCTAAGGAAACAATACAGAGGATCAATGAAACCAGAAGCTGGTTCTTTGAAAAGGTAAACAAGATTGATGAACCTTTAACTAGACTCACCAAGAAAAAAAGAGAGAGGACTCAAATAAATAAAATTAGAAAGGACAGTGGAGAAATAACAACGGAAACAACAGAAATACAAAGCATTGTAAGAAAATACTATGAAGAACTATATGCCAAAAAATTAGACAATCTTGGTGAAAAGGAAAAATTTCTTGAATCATATAACTTTCCAAAAATCAATCTGGAAGAATCAGAACACCTAAACAGACCAATTACAACAAATGAGATCGAAAAAGTTATCAAAAAACTCCCTAAAATGAAAAGTTCTGGGCCTGATGGCTCCACAAGTGAATTCTATCAAAAATTCAAAGAAGAACTAACTCCTATCCTCCTCAAGCTATTTCAAAAAATTCAAGAGGAAGGAAGACTTCCAAACTCCTTTTATGAGGCGAGCATAATTCTGATCAAAAACCGGGCAAAGAGAACACAAAGAAAGAAAATTATAGGCCTATATCCCTGATGAATTTAGATGCTAAAATTCTCAACAAAATATTAGCCAACCAGATCCAGCAATATATTAAAAAAATCATACACCATGATCAAGTGGGATTCATTCTGGAGAGGCAAGGCTGGTTCAATATTCGCAAATCAATCAGTGTGATTCATCACATAAACAAAAGGAAGGACAAAAATCACATGATAATTTCAATAGATGCAGAAAAGGCATTTGATAAAATCCAGCACCCATTCATGCTCAAAACTCTCAGTAATGTGGGAATACAGGGAACATTCCTTAACATGATAAAGGCCATCTACGACAAACCCACAGCAAACGTCATACTAAATGGACAAAAATTAAAAGCAATCCCCTTAAGATCAGGAACCAGGCAGGGGTGCCCCCTTTCACCACTCTTATTCAACATAGTTCTGGAAGTCCTAGCTACAGCAATCAGACAAGAAGAAGAAATAAAAGGCATCCAAATTGGAAAAGAAGAAGTAAAACTGTCACTATTTGCAGATGATATGATATTGTATATTGAAAACCCTAAAGTCTCAGTCAAAAAACTACTGGACCTTATAAATAAATTCAGGAAGGTGGCAGGATATAAAATTAATACTCAGAAATCAGAGGAATTTCTATATACCAACAATGAACTGTCAGCTAAAGAAATTAAGGAAACAATCCCCTTCACTATTGCAGCCAAAAAAATAAAGTACCTAGGAGTAAATTTAACCAAAGAAATTAAGGACTTGTACTCGGAAAATTATAAAACATTGATAAAAGAAATCAAGGAAGATACAAATAAGTGGAAGCATATACCGTGCTCATGGCTAAGAAGAATAAACATCATTCAAATGTCTATATTACCTAAAGCAATTTATAAATTCAATGCAATACCAATTAAAATACCAATGACATACTTCAAAGATATAGAACACATATTCCAAAAATTTATATGGAACCAAAAAGGAACACGAATAGCCTCAGCAATCTTAAAAAGAAAAAATAAAGCAGGAGGTATCACTCTTCCAGATATCAAGGTTTAGTATAAGGTCATTATACTCAAGACAGCCTGGCATAAGAACAGGCACATAGATCAATGGAACAGAACAGATGACCCAGAAATAAACCCACAGCTTTATGGACAAATGATATTTGACAAAGGAGGAAAGAATATACAATGGAGTAAAGACAGCCTCTTTAACAAATGGTGTTGGGATAATTGGACACCTACCTGCAAAAAAATGAAACTAGACCATCAACTTACACCATTCACAAAAACAAATTCAAAATAGATAAAAGACTTAAACGTAAGCCGTGAAACCATAAGCATCTTAGAAGAAAACATAGGCAGCAAGCTCTCCGACATCTGTAGCAGCAATATATTTGCCGATTTATCTCCACGGGCAAATGAAATAAAAGGCAAGATAAACAAATGGGACTATATCAAACTAAAAAGTTTTTGCACAGCTAAAGACAGTAAGAACAGAATAAAAAGACAAACCACACAATGGTAGAACATATTCGACAGCATGTCTGAGAAGGGGTTTATAACTAAAATTTATAAAGAACTTATAAAACTCAACAACAGGAAGACAAACCCAATCAAAAAATGGGCAAAAGAAATGAATAGAAATTTCTCGAAAGAGGACATACAGATGGCCAATAGGCATATGAAAAAATGCTCAACATCACTAATCATTAGAGAAATGCAAATTAAAACCACAATGAGATATCACCTCACACTAGTCAGAATGGCACTCATCAGCAAAACAACACAGAATAAGTGCTGGCCAGGATGTGGAGAAAAGGGAACCCTTCTGCACTGCTGGTGGGAATGCAGACTGGTGCAGCCACTGTGTAAAACAGTTTGGAGATTCCTCAAAAAATTAAAAATCGAACTGCCTTTTGACCCAGCTATCCCACTTTTAGGAATTTACCCTAAGAACACCATAGCACTTTTCGAAAAGAAGAAATGCGCCCCCATGTTCGTGGCAGCATTGTTCACAATAGCGAAGATCTGGAACCAGCCCAAGTGTCTGTCAGAAGACGAGTGGATTAAAAAGCTTTGGTACATATATACTATGGAATACTACTCAGCCATAAGAAATGATGACATCAGATCATTTATAACAAAATGGATGGTCCTTGATAACATTATACGGAGTGAAATAAGTAAATTGAAAAAAACTGAGAACAGCATGATTTCATACATAGGTGGGACATAAAAGTGAGAGTATGAGACATGGACAAGACAGTGGTGGTTACGGGGTGGGGGGAGGGAGGGAGGGGTGGGATAGGGAGGAGGGGAGGGGCACAGGGAAAACCAGATAGAAGGTGACAGAGGACAATTTGACTTTGGGTGACCGGTATGCAACACAATTGAATGATAAGATAATCTGGAGATGTTTTCATTGTACATATGTACCCTGATTTATTGGTGTCACCCCATTAAAATTAGTAATAAAAAAAGCAAAAAAAACCCCTACAACCACTGTATAAGACGCACCCTATTTTTGGACCCCAAATTTTTTGAAAAAGGGTGCATCTTATACTTCGAGGAATATAGTAACTACTGTGCTGTTTTACTTTATAAAGTAAACAAATAATCTAATAGACGTTTTCTTAAATGGTTTACCATACTTATCATACAATATAGTTCTTCCTAATTTCAGTTGATTTTTCTAAAAGATAATTTTCAGAACTTTTTTCAAGTTAGACAATACTTATATTCAGTGTTATCATCAGTTACATCAAAATATCATGCAAGTAGCAGAGACAAATGAAGACATCATACTGTGAGGGCTCAGTGTGCTGCACACCATGCACTTGAACATACTTTGATGGCACATCAAGTAATACATATTTATTTTTCCCCAGGTAGATGATACCTAGGACGTTCAGAAAATAGTAATAAAACGACTGAAGAATCAGTGGCCGTACACACAAGTGAGATAAAGAAATATAAGATATAGTATCATGCTGCTGCCTAGAGAGCAACATAAAAAGCATTACGGCGAGGAAACAAGGCTGTCCTGTCATAAAAAGGCCGTATGAGAGCTCACAGGTGAGCATGAAACCAGGCTCATTGAGCCTTTAATTCTAGACCCCTCTCATAACATTTTTGGAAGGAAACATAGTGAAGTAGAAAAATATACAAGGCATTTTAAAAAGTAAGTAAAACTGACAATTAAAAATTTAAATACAAATAAAACAAGTTTCTTTATCTCTCTGTAAATATACTTACCCTAAAGGAGAGAAAACTGTTCTGAATCTTTACTAAAATAATATCACAGATGTCTATTACTTCAGATTGATCAGGAAAGTGAATTATGAAAGATTTCTCTTTTTTTTTGAAAGATTTCTTAAAAGTATAACAGGGGTCCCCAAACTTTTTACACAGGGGGCCAGTTCACTGTCCCTCAGACCGTTGGAGGGCCGGACTATAAAAACAACTATAAACAAATTCCTATGCACAGTGCCCATATCTTATTTTAAAGTAAGAAAACAAAACAGGAATACAATATTTAAAATAAAGAACAAGTAAATTTAAATCAACAAACTGACCAGTATTTTAATGGGAACTAAGGGTGCGGATGCATCCTGTGATAAATGGCCTCAGGGGGCTGCATGTGGCCAGTGGCCGTAGTTTGGGGACCCCTGAAGTAGAAGTTCAGCACCCTTTCTGGTAATCCAGGAGTATGAAGCTATGCCACAATAAAGCTTAATAAGAGTTTTTTTATTTTTTAAACCCAGTATTTTTTTTTAGCACGTGCTCTGTGCAAGAGGACACTGTAACTAATAATTTAAAACTTGGTCCTCACACCCGCTGTGAGTGGGCATTATCTTCCACTTTTTTTAGATGAAAATCTAAGACTCAGGTAGTTTAAGTCAACTGACAAAGTTGACCACAGCAGAGTCAATTTAAGCACAGATCTGTTACTCCAAAGTCCATCCCCTCCCAATGTCTGACAAGGCATTTCTCTAACCCCTTACTCTCTATGAAGTTCACATTTATTCCTAACACCACCACTCTCTTTTACTGAAAAGAACTTAAAAGTTCAGAGATGTTAAACTTCCATCAAAACTCATGTGGTTGGCCCTGGGTGGTTGGCTCAGTGGATAGCATCAGCAGGGTGTATGAACCAATTGTGCAGCATTTGTTGCAGAAACACTGCCTGAATAGTAATGGCACGTACACAATGTTTTTCTTAACAGAACCCATCGTCATACCTAAAAATCAGTAGGAGAAGAACTAGAAGTCTGACTCAATCTGCTATCTTTCTTGCATATGAGGTGGCAATTATAAAGTTATATATTGTTCTTTTCAATATTAAAAAAACAGACACATTATGTTATTACTAATGAGAAGTCACCTGAAATCCTAAAAAGAAAATTAAAATTCCAAGATGTGTTTTAATTTATGTGTAAGCTTCACATTTACATGTCAATAGCTTAATAGCTTAATAAAAGTCCTAACACATACTAACTATTCTAAACCATTAAACTTCTCAAATCATATCCTACCTTTTCATTAAGTTTAGTATTTAGGTTTAAGATTTAATTATAATTCTAAATTACACAGTGCTAGTATAAAAACAGTAATTTAAGACTCAGAATAGCTGCACTACCTTGACCCAACTTTTATGATCATCGCTAACATGGGTAACGTTACCTCTGTGGGGTCTGCTGACTGACAATGGCATTGGTAGTCTCTCTCAGATACACCTCCCAGTCTGTTTCGGGGATGTCTTGATCTGCAGTGAAAGGGTATCTACATGACAGAAACAAAACAGTAACTTAAATGGAAGTGTGTTTATTCCCCAAGTTTCCTGTGGCGACTGCCCCTCACTCACTGCTGTACTCTGCAGGCCTCACACATGAGCAGCGCCTTCCTGAGGTTTCTGGAGGACTTCTCTGCAAGTCTGTGCGCCAGCTGTGAAGGGAGAGTCAGACCTTCCTTCTTGCACACAGTTGATAATACATGGCAAATCTACAACAAAATAACAAAAACGAGCAATGTGTCAAACAGTATACTGAGGTAATTTCTGTTAACGTCTTTATACACATCCCTTTCTTTGGTCATATCCTACCCTAACTAACATGCTCCTCCAAAGCCAAACAAACAGGTTGAGGTAGAAGATACTAAATAACTAACCTTCCCCTAGTTTAGCAAAATTGGTAATACCTACTTGTTTAAGGTAAAAGAAATTAAAAGCAAAGAACACTTTTTATATATTAGTATTTGTATTTACTATACTATATATATATTGGTTTGTACATCTACTAATGATTAGCATCCAGGACACAGATGTTCCTGAATTACTGATACACTTTACTGTGCTTTTATAAAAACAAACACATAACCTGACTTACATCTTCAATGGTGGGAGCAGGCACCCGAACTGCCAGACACCGGCTACGAATAGGCGGTATCACTTTAGATGTAGAATTGCAACACAAGATCAACCTGCAGGTGGCCATGTACTTCTCCATGGTTCTACGCAAGGCGTGCTGGGCATCTCTGGTGAGTTTGTCAACCTCTGTCAATAGAACCACTGAGACAAGGGGAGACAAAAACAATCTTTAATTTGAATATCTATCTCCCTCTTCCCCCTCACTATTCAGCATGAAATCCTAAATATAAGCCTCACAGACTACTCTTCCCTTTGGCAAGGACATATAAAAGTTATAGGTATAGTAAAAATAATTTTATTTGATAAAGTCTGTAAGCCTCAGAAACTCTAGGAATGAAGTTAAAGAAGTCACCGTGCTGTAGAATTCACTGCAGCCTTTATAGTAATTGTATGCACTAGAAAAAATAAAAAACAATCACCAAAACAAGAATGTGTGGTGCTACATTTCCCCAAAATATGTGCTCTCAGCAGCACGTGACTGTGAATACCTTTAATCTTAGCATTCTAAGGAATACACTTGGGAAAACAACTGGCACGGAGATGCTGGTTACTTGTACTTAAGTCTCTTCTTGGCCATAATCAAGAATTGGCCTTAAAGTCTTTCAGGAATAATATGTAGGCACAGACTGAATCCCACTATTGTGTTTTTCATGATGCCACATTACTTCTAGAACAGTGGTTCTTAACCTGGGTTCCGGTCTCAGGGGTTCGGAGAAGCCTCTGCCGCAGAGGCCAGAATAAAGTAATACCGTAATTTGTTTTGAGTTCATGCACTTTGTTGGTTTTGTTCTTTGATCAAGGTGATATTCATGCACGGCTCATTTTGTGCACCAGTAAAAAAACATATACCTATGTCTTGAATTTGGAAAAAAAAATCATATTTTATTTATCACTAAAGAAGGGTTCGGTGAATGCACATATGAAACTGGTGGGTTCGGTACCTCAAAAAAGGTTAAGAACCACTGTTCTAGAAGATGATGGTGGCAGCAGTAGAGCATCTGAACCTCTCTCACAGAAACAGACAGATCTGAAGGTTCCAAAACCAAAGACCGACAGACAACATTCATGACAAAACTCAGTGACAAGCTTTACCTAAGAACCCCAAATATGAGCAAGTGAAAACAAACACTATGCATGGGAGGAAGAGGCTGGGGTCCACTAGGTTTCTGACAGCCTTTAGGACAGGACACCTCCCCCACCCCCACCCCAATCACTCACAAGAACACACTGTAGAGCACCTAGGGCCAAGCTGAGAGCAGTATTCATGGGGATCACTCCGTGGCTGGGAGCAATGGATCCCTGATGCAGTAAGGTCTGATGGAGTAGCAGACTGCAAGTAACAAAATGAAGTGTGCCCTTTCAAGACAGTGCTCCACAATAAGGAGACACTCTGGAAACAGAATCCAAAGATACTGGAAAGTAACGCCAAAGGCACTACAATAATTGTCTGCCAATGATGGGATTATAGCCGATTTTAACTTTCCTTTCATTTAAATATTTGATCATGAACATAGAACTTTGGTCCTAAGAATAGTTACTTGTAATTCACATAACCTCTTATTTTAAATAAAAGTGTTTTTCATTATTTATCTAGTTCTAAAATAATAAACAGGTAGTATAGTCCTCTTTCCAAAAAAAAAAATCAGTTCCCATGAGCAGAGATCACCAGTCTCTTACTCACTTTAAAAAAAACACAAAATGCTTGGCATAGAGAAGGTTGATAAATACTTGCTGAATAGATGAAATTTACAATTCCCATTATATTTTCTCTCATACTCATTGCTTACAGTTGCAGAGTCTGATGAATAACAAGGAACCATTTTACCATATACCTTTAAAGTCTCTTTGCGAGTTTGTTTCAAGCTGCTGTGATTGTGCCACCGTTTTCAACATCTCCTGAATTACTACCCGATCACTATTTCCAGCATCACTACACAAAGAAAAGATGGTTAAAACACACACACACAACCTGAAGGTATTATGTCTTTATTATAATGAAAAATTTAGAAGATCTTAAGTAGTTAATATTTTAATCTAAATTAACAACACCAAATTACATTCATAAAACTTTAAAACTGAGATATTTTAGGGTTATTAAAAATATTCCAATACACAATTACAATTAATTAGCATAACTGAAATTACTGAATATGTTCTTTTATGTTTACCATTACTTAAAAAGAGCAATACTAATTAGCAACTTGCTATTACTTTAACGGTTCTGTACACATAATTATTACCTAGTTATAGCTAATTTTTAAATTATCTATAATTACTCCATATATAAAAATAACTCTTTGAAAACAAATTTAATCTCCATTCTTCTTCCCCATCATCAAAACGGCAAAGATACGAGAGAACACAAGTCTAGACATGTTTGCTCCCTGCATTAGCACAGAGATCTCATTCCCTCGAAGAAAATGGGGTTTAAGACAAAAAGTCAGAACTCTGTAAGCCAATGACTTACTATAGGCATTATCTGTCATTTATACCCACATATTACTTTAGCATTTAAGACATGCGCCTCACAGACCAACATAAATCTGATTAATTTAGGCTGAAATATCAACTTCAAACACCTGAAAAACAATCAGCTTAATCTCTAACAGACTAATCTTGTTAGAGGAACTCTGAGAAGAGAACAGAGTCGCTTTATTTATCAAGTCTTTCTCAATTCACTTTTATTATATCAATATGTCTACAGTATGTATTTTTTTTTTATCATTTTCTAGTCAAAAATACCCAATTTTCCTTTTGTCTCTGGAATTAATACTTCCTCTACTTTTATGATCAGACCCTTCCCACCAACCTTCTCTTCATTTTCTTTGACATACCTAGGGAAAACAATAACAATACCTGTCTTTTAGGGTTGTTTTGTGGACTAAATATAATAATCCATTTAAAAGTTTTCTCAGGATGCCTTATACTGAATAAATATTAGCTTAAATTCTATACCTCCTGCTCTATTCAGTCTTGAAATGAATGTTCATTCTTGTCTGTGCCATTCCCCGTAAAGTTGCCGTCACCTAAAGATGTCCTTGGTTTTGTTCACCTTCAAGAACACTCTATGCCCCATAGAAGCTGAAGCCTTATCCAAGTTTCCTCCCATACAATCATTTCTACATCATGTACTTAGGGCATGGGTTTTCACTGTGCCTCCCAACAAGACCCTAATCTTATTAGCCCATGATCAATAAAACAAATGTTGATTGGTGGACTATGATAAGACCCTCTAATCAAGAAACTGAAACGATAGTATGTGATTGGCCAAATTCATTTTATGAAATATTTACTCCAGACATTATAAACTCTTTAAACATACTTTGCTCATCAGTTCTGAATGAGTCCATTTAATTTTTCTTATTACTATGTAATGCAGTGCATTACCACCCTGAGGTTGTATGGAGATTATAGTCTATAATTATTGGCTCTATAATCTTCATGCAACATCAGGGTGGTTAACTCTTTTGTGGACTGGCATCAGTCCGTGGACCAGTGGTTGAAACCACTGATATAATGTACTTCGTGTAATGACCAAATTATTTGGTTGAGGGAGTCTCAGAGAGAAGGCAAAGTGAGTTCTAGGCTTTTTCACACAGGGCAACTTCCCTGCTATCTGTTTTATATACTGTATTTTCATACATGATTTATCTTCAAGAAAGGGTTCTACTCTGTAAAAAAAAAGCCTGAACACCACTATTTTAAAAATGCTTATTTCTATTATACCGGTAGTAGCAGCTCACCTGGGATTAACTTCAAGGTGGTAATTGCTTGCAACAGTGCTAATCTCAATTTTCTTTTTAGATGGGGTCTGTGGATAAAGAAAATAAATGTTTTTAACATTAATTTATTGACTATTTCTCCTCTTCTCTGCACTTCACTGATTCTTTTATTTCATAAACAAGTTATGCTTACTATAGAGCCACCACTAATGTTTTAACTTCATTAACCCAAGTCTTTTATTACTGTGCAGATAAACATATTTTTATACATAATGGGTCATACATATCATGTTTTTATTGTGGTTACATTTTTCTGCTACCTCCAGAAGTCTCCAAACCATTTCTAGTTACCAGATCATCTTTGTACACAACCTGCACATGTCCTTTACAACCTTTTCCATAAGACACAAAAAATAAATTCAAGTATATTTCTACATATTTATATAGAATGCCAGGGTTTCTTACAAAAAATAAAAGGCAGACATATTTGTTTTGCTTTTCCTACTTGACATACATCTAGGCAAATCCCTCTCAGAAAAATGGTATAGTGTGATACACTTGCATTTTAACCTGGAACAGAAATGTCACCAAACTAGTCATATAGATGGGCATTTTGTTTCCTGCTTTTTGCGATCTCAAACTATTCCACAATTACATCATTGTACATGTCTCATGCACTGTTTTCATTTCTATACAATAGATTCCCAATAAATAATTTGCTGGATTGAAGGGCTGTTTTCAAAACTTCTACCTGTGTATATATGCAAACCAGCCTCCCTTTTAAAAAAATTTAACACTTTACATTTCTCCTGGTAATGAATACTCTTCTCCAACTTTCCCCATCTGCAGTAGGTTTTACATCATATCTTGAACTTTTTCTTTTACAGAGACAGAGAGAGAGTCAGAAAGGAATAGATAGGGACAGACAGACAGGAACAAAGAGATGAGAAGCATCAATCATCAGTTTTTCATTTTGACACCTTAGTTGTTCATTGATTGCTTTCTCATATGTGCCTTGACTGCGGGCCTTCAGCAGACCAAGCAACCCCTTGCTCAAAGAAGCGACCCTGGACTCAGGCTGGTGACCTCTGGGTCTCGAACCTGGGTCCTTCGGCATCCCAGTCTGACGCTCCATTCACTGCGCTACCACCTGGTCAGGTTATACCTTAAATTTTTGCCAGCTGATGAGTATATGATATACAACGTAGTAAATACGTGATATAGTATATGAGCATGTATAATAAAGAATATAAATGATAAACTCACTGTTTCTGCTTGACTATCACAAAGGTTAACATCTTTACATATGTCTACTGGTCATCTATAAACTGGTACCTTGAGATACGAGCAGACCAACATACTTTTTTAAAGATACAAGCTGCGACTCCGTCCGTACTTTTGTTCGAGATCCAAGCGAAATTCCAAGATACGAGTCGTGATTCGGGAAGCTGTGCTAGTTGGCGCACGGGCCCAGTATTGGCAGCACAACACTAGCATTTCGTTCTTTCTCACGTGATACCCACAGAATCAAGTCAAATCTCATGCGCTGTACTCATTCTTCAATCATCTTTGCATTTTTTACTAACTTCTTTTGTGTGCTATTATGGGGAAGAAGAAAGTGAATGTAAAGGACAGTGGTGAGAAGAAGAGAATAATGTCGATAGAAGTAAAGCAAGAAATCATAGAAAAACATGAGCGTGGTGTATGAGTGATTGAACTGGAAAGACTGTACGACCGCAATACATCTACAATTTGTACCATCCTTTAAAAAAGGATGCCATCAAAAGTGCAAATCCAGCAAAAGAAACTACATTCTGTCCCAGTAAAGGACAAATATCCATGAAGAAATGAAGAAGCTCCTGCTGGTGTGGGTGAAAGAGAAAGAGCTGGCAGGAGATACAGTGACGGAGAGACTGTAATATGCGAAAAGGCACATATTATTTACGGCGACTTGAAGAAAGAACCATCAACCTCAAAAGCAGCAGCAGAAGATAACATTTAAGTCAAGTCACGGCTGGTTTGAAAATTTCAAGAAGAAATCTGGCATCCACCTGGTGGTGAGGCATGGTGAAGCTGTGAGTGCTAATTTTAAGGCAGCTGAGGAGTACATCACACGTTTTGCTGTGCTTATCGCAAAGGAAAGCTACAGCCCCTAACAAGTGTTCAACTGTGGAAAAACAGGATTGTTTTGGAAAAAATATGCCTGGGAGGACTTTCATCACTACAGAGTTCTCGAGAAGAAGCTGCCAGGCCATAAACCCATGAAAGACCGTCTGACCCTTGCATTGTGTGCAAATGCTAGCGGTGACTATAAAGTAAAGCCACTGCTAGTGTATCATTCCGAAAATCCTTGAGCCTTTAAGACTCAAAAGATTCTTAAAGAAAAACTGCATTCGAGACCTCTAGGTCGCCAGCTTGAGCGCGGGTCCATCTGGCTTGAGCAAAGCTCACCAGCTTGGACCCAAGGTCGCTGGCTCCAACAAGGGGTGGCTCGGTCTGCTGAAGGCCCGTGGACAATGCACATATGAGAAAGTAATCAATGAACAACTAAGGTGTCGCAATGAAAAACTGCAGGTAATGTGGCACTCCAATGGTAGGACATGGGTTATGCGGCAGTTTTTTATTGAATGAGTAAATTTCGTCCTTGGTCCTGCAGTGAAGAAATAAACTCCTAATGAAAGCATTACTAATCCTTGAAAATGCTCCAGCCCACTCACCTGGTCTTGAAGATGACATTCTCAATGAGTTCAAATTCATGAAAATCCTCTACCTCCCACCCAACACGACTTTAATCTTGCAACCTATGGATAAGCAGGTCATTTCAAACTTTTAAAAAGCTTTACACAAAGCACTTGATCCACTGCTGCTTTGAGGTGACTGAGAATACTAATCTAACCCTCGGAGAGTTTTGGAAAGATCACTACAACGTCGTGATATGTTTATGCATTATTGACCTGGCATGGCAAGAGGTTACAAGAAGAATCTTGAACTCGGCATGGAAAAGTTATGGCCTGATGTTGTTGCAGACAAGGACTTCGAAGGATTCGAACCAGAGACCGAGACCGAGATAGAAGCGTTGGGGGAGACTGTGTCCCTCGGTGAGTCAATGGGTCTGGAGATAGATGAGAGTGAGGTAAATGAGCTCATTAAGGAACACGAGGAGGAACTCTCAACTGAGGAGTTGAAGGAGCTACAGATGATGCAACATACGGAGCTTCTGCAAGAGATTAGTAGTGAGGAGGAGATAGAGTAGGAGGAAGTGATTTCTACAAGTGAAATTGAAGACATGCTGGCAATGTGGGAGAAGCTTTCAAGTTTCATTGAAAAGAAACACCCAGAAAAAGTTTCAACTGGTCTTGCTTCAGCGCTTTTTAATGACACTTGTTTGTCACATTTCTGTAACATTTAAAAAGGCAGGCAAAAGCAAACCTCTTTGGATAGATTTTTATTCAAAAGTCCTGCAAGTGAAAGTGCCGAAAGTGCAGCCCAAAAGGCAAAAACAGGTGATGAGTAAATAAAAAATACGTAATGTTAAGCTTAGGTTAAGTTTAAAGGTAAGAAAGTGCATTTTCTTTACAATTAAGTTTTTGTGGTTTTATTTTAAATAAAGTGCAGTTTTATTTTTGTTTAAAGAAAATGCAGTTTTAGTTTACATTTAGTGTTGAAAAAGTGCAGTTTTAGTTTACGTGTCTACAGTGCCTGCATCCCTTCCTCCCTCCCTCCTCCTCCGCCATTTACCTCCATTAGCTGCACTCGTCTGTCTCTAAGGCAGTGGTTCTTAACCTTTTTTGAGGTACCGAACCCACCAGTTTCATATGCGCATTCACCAAACCCTTCTTTAGTGATAAATAAAATATGATTTTTTTCCCCAAATTTAGTTTTGCCGGTGCGAGACTAGAGTTGCTCAACTTGGCATTGCATATCATGCAGATAGGACGCTGACTCCCATCCCGTTACGTGATACATGTGAATCCATGTTGTACCTATTCGTCCGACCACTTTCTTTTTTTGCTCGACATATTTAGTATGGATTAAATGTTAAGAAAGAAACTACATGACGTACAACTACGACAGCCGTTTACTACTACGCGCACTAAATTCCCCGCAGCACTGGTTGGCCAAGCAGTGTAACGTGATCCTCTGCTGCAAGTGATGGCCAAGCGGGGCGTGTCATCACGACTTTACACAAGTGTGCCTTTACCTCTGCGGCAGAGGCTTCTCCGAACCCCTGAGACCGACTCATTGAACCCCTAGGGTTCGAAAGAACCCAGGTTAAGAACCACTACTCTAAAGTAAAGAATACAGTACTAAATAACACTTTTTTCTTTTATTTCATATATTTTGTTATGCACTGGTAAAGTATACATGTGTGTTTCTTAATTAAAAACATGTCTTTTTTAATAATTTAGGATGGTTTGGGGATGTTTCACAGGCCTGGAACTGATTAAATCTATTTCAGTTATTTTAAATGGGAGAAATTTGTTTGATATATGAGTTGACTGACTTACGAGCTAAGTTACAGAACAAATTAAACTCATATCTCTAGGTACCACTGTATTTCTTTTTCTTTTGATTATTTTTTATTCCATTTGCTACCAGCTTGTCTTTTCCATTGTGAGTTTGTAAAAATCTTATACCTAAAATGTTCCTTTCAAATATTTTTTGATAATCATTCATTTTTCTGTTGATTTTCTATGTTATCTTCTGTCAAAAATACTTTTAAAATTCATATATATCCCAACTATAAATTTTTTCTTCTATAGCTTCCATGTGTTCTACCAAAAGGTGTTCTTGACCCATAGGCTGCTTATGAAATTTTATTCAAAGAAACTTAAATGTTTCACTTTAACACTTAAATCTTCATTTGGAATTTACCTTTACAAATTAGGTATCAGAGAAATTCAACTTTTTCTTCTGAACAGATACCTAGTTATGTTAGCACATTGTGCTCTTTCTACTGATCTGAAATAGATCCTCATCTATTAAGTTCCACTGACCTAATTCTCAGAACCCATGACAATACAATATTATTTTGATTACAGAAGCTTTACAATATGAGTTAATATCTGTTAATGCAAGTCTCAATTCACAAATATTTTTTATTACTTTAGCTATTCTCAGAAATGTACTATTTCATATGTACATTAAGATAATTTCATGCAATTTAAAAATAAGTTGGATTTTAATTTCATTAAAACTTACCAACTGGGGAGCAAGCAGATACTTTTAAAATATTAAGCCACATATCTGAGGATATACTACATCTTTCCATTTGACCAGTTATTTTTTCTTCTATTGTGTTATAGTTTCCTTCCAACAGAAAGAAAGGACCCATATTTTTCTTGTTAAATCTGTCCCTGAATATTTTATAAAAATTTCTACCAGGATGAGCCTGACCAGGCGGTGACGCAGTGGATAGAGTGTTGGACTGGGATGCGGAGGGCCCAGGTTTGAGACCTGAGGTCGCCAGCTTGAGCACGGACCCATCTGGCATGAGCGAAGGCTCGCCAGCTTGGACCCAAGGTCGCTGGCTCCAGCAAGGGGTGGCCTAGTCTGCTGAAGGCCCGAGGTCAAGGCACATGTGAGAAAGCAATCAATGAACAACTAAGGTGTCGCAACAGCAATGAAAAACTAATGATTGATGCTTCTCACCTCTCTCCATTCCTGTCTGTCTGTCCCTATCTATCCTTCTCTCTGACTCTCTCTCTGTCCCTATAAAAAAAAAAAGAAAAAAAAATTTCTACCAGGATGAACATAAAATTCAACAAGTCTAAACACAAGAAAATCAACATTACCCTAAAATCTATCATCCTAAATGTTCTATTAATAGCACTACTTACCATCTAGTCACTTAGCATACACTTTGTCAACGTCTGGTATGTACAAGATAATATACTAGGGGCACTGTAGGATATGAAAATGAGTATGCTATTTTGCTATATAATTTCATAATAAATACTACCTTGTCAAAGTAAAAGATGTATAAGCTATAATAATATAACCTAAGGCAAAACAAAGTAAGTACTTAAAAAGTATAACCTGGACAGTGAAAGGAAAAAGTAACTCTAATGGAGTTGGGGGGCACTCTGGGAGAAGCCATTCCAGCTGGGTCTTTAAACATGGACTAGAAGGGAAGAGTGTAAAAACGTACTATAGTGAGGCTGGAAAGCTAGGCCAGGGCAACATCAGAGGAGCTCTCTGACCATCCCAGAGCCTCACACCTCCTTATCCTAGAGTCAACTGCCCAATCTTGACCAAGTCGCCATAGTCCGTGATTAAAATAGTCCTCAAAATCTCTCCCTTTCTTTCCATACACATTACTGCCTTCAGAACAATGAACTTTAAAAACTTGAGTTCTAGTTCAACTGAGCCACTGATTTTCCAAGTAATCTAAAAAGAATATCACTATCCACATTTTACCCCAAATTCCTATTGTTCTTACTTGCTCTCTAACGTAACTAACTTTGGTCTGGTTATAATAATTACATCTATAAATCACTGGCTCTCAGTCCTGTGCACCCAGATTACCTGTGAAATCCTTACTTAAATCACTCATGGGGCAGCTATGCAGGCGGGGTTGGGGGTATAAATCAGTGACCCCAAACTGGTCTGCCAGAAATTTTGTCCAGTCCAGGAAAAAGTTAACCACCCTGATATTGTATGAAAGTTGTAGACGCAACGAATGATCTTAGTCAAATTCACTTATGCTCAGAGTGATTTCTACCTTAGTGTTCCTCAAAATAATTCCTCTGTTTTCTTGGGTCCCCAAGTGCAAAAAGGTCAAAATACTGGTATAGATAATGAGGACTAAATATTTGGAGGCTCACAGTGAAATGCTTACTGTGATAGTCTGATGTTCAATTCTCAATTTTTCCACTCCAACGCCATAAAGTTCACGTAGAATACACATAATTCTTGTCTTTTTACCAGCACCTGATGGTCCATACACTAACAGGTGAGGAAAGTCACCACATTGCACCTAGGAAAAAAATAAAACAAAAAATAGAAAATGAGGCATTTTCCCTAATCACACAACTGTTCCCCGTAGACTTAAACTCTTTTTAAGTATCAATATTTTGCATCTCTATGAAGCTTCAAGTATACAGTGTGTCCGTAAAGTCACGGTGCACTTTTGTCCTGTGACCAGTCAAAAGTGCACCATGACTTTATGGACACACTGTATATATATATACACATATATAAAATAACACACCCGTGTATACGAGTGTACATAATACACACGTTTGTGCATGAGTGTACACAGAAACATATTTGCAAATTAATTCTGGAATGCTGATTATTCCCTGGCATTAATTTTATATAATTATATACCAAGTACATGCTTGATATACCACCATATGCTTAACCTGGCTGTTAGCATCTCCTAGAGAATTTTTTAAAATGAAAGACCAATTATTGGACCCACTCAATCAAATTATGATTTAATTACTGATTAATAGCTGTCTTAGTTTGGGATTCCACAAACAGTACCTTTGATAAGAACTGAGTGCATTTGATTTGGGAGGTAAAGAAATATTCTGTAGGGAAGAAAAAGAAGGCACAGTATATTGTCATCTTAAATACTATTCTGGGCACCTGGGGCTTGCTCCTGCTGGGGCCGCTCTTGAAGCCCTTGTTAAAGCAGACCACAGCACCGAACACTCAGGGGTGCAGAAGCTAAAGTTGGATGTGCCATCTTTCATCAATCCTTTGTCGAAGCCCAACCGGAAAAGTGGAGGGAGGGATGGGGAGATGGGAAGGGAAGACATTACTCCCCAGGCATTTCCAGTCAGCTTCAGCGGTGTCAGCAAGAGAAAGCTCAGGAAGCACAAGCACAGGGAGGCGCACTTATCAGATAGGAGTAGGGGACAACGTAGAGCATGGACCTGCTGCACTAGAGGACAAGGTTGTTCTTAAAAATCTTCCCAGGTGATTCTGATGATCAGCCAGGTTTAGGAATCAATAAGAAGGCTACAGAGACAAGAACACGTCTGTGCTCTCAGGTGTATAAAATCCAGTGGAGCACAAGTTTGTAATTAAACATTATAGAGCCTGACCTGTGCTGGCGCAGTGGATAAAGCGTTGACCTGGGAACACTGAGGTCGCCAGTTCAAAACCCTGCACTGGTCTGGTCAAGGCACATATGGGAGTTGATGCTTCTAGCTCCTCCCCCCTTTCTCTCTCTCTCTCACTCACTCTGTGTCTCCTCTCTAAAATGAATAATAAAAAAAAAGCACATAATACTTCCATAAAAAAAAAAATTATAGAAAAAATAAAATCAGTATTTTTTTTTTTTTTGGTAACAGACAGAGAGGGACAGACAGAAAGGGAGAGAGATGAGAAGCATCAATTCTTCTTTGCAGCACCTTAGTTGTTCATTGATTGCTTTCTCATATGTGCCTGGAGGTGGGGTGGGCTACAGCAGAGCTAGTGACCCCTTGCTCCAGCCAGCGACCTTGGGCTCAAGCTGGTGAGCCTTGCACAAACCAGATGAGCCCGTGCTCAAGCTGGTGACCTCAGGGATTTCAAACCTGGGTCATCTGCATCCCAGTTGGACGCTCTACCCAATGCGCCTCCTCCTGGTCAGGCTGAAATCAGTATCTTAACAGTTGTACTTACTACAGTAAATTTTAATACTGTACTTTATAAACTCACCTACCTGTGGCACTGGAAAAGGAATTATTCACCTAATATAATACTGGGCATGGGAAATAGTTCATGCTGCCTTTGTTCACTAAAACGTGGATCTCATCAAAAACAAAGGCCATGCTTTAAATGTTTTGTTTTATTAAACTGGAGATTCAACAGTAAACATATTTTTTAAACATGAAATTTATTTTAATTTACTGTGTTTACATAGATTCTAGTGTCCCCCCAAATACATCCTCCGGTAAACTTTTTTAAAAGCAAATTTGTTAACACATGAGTACATTAAATTTTTGTCCAAAATGTGTACTCCAAATCCTGTATATAAAAAAAAAAGCCATAGAAAATAAAACTAAAATGTAACCTTTCTTTGAGGAAATTAAAGGCTAATATGAGAAAAAGCAATTTGTCTATAAAGAAAGTGGACAGGTATAATAGATTTATTTTACATTAGTATAGATAAAATATCAATACTGAAAGAAGAGAAAAAGTCTATCTATCTCACAAGACCAACTTTCCCCATGACTCGCCTATAACCGGAGGGAGTCCCTATGTTACTATATATACTGCTCACAAAAATTAGGGGATATTTCAAAATGAACATGAAGCTGTAAAATATCCCAATTTTTGTAAACAGTGTAGTTTTCGTTTCCCAAAAGAACCTCTATAGTACTGCCGGGCAAAAACACCGTAACGAGCACGCGGTTCTAGGTCCTTTAAAGGAGCCGACAAACGGCCTGCACGGACGCGATAACTATTATCTCAAGGCCCTTCTTCCCTGTCCATTCCCTACACAATTCGCTTTGTTTTTTACAAAACGTTGCCAGCAGCCACTTTTATAAGCTATATATAAAAACAGGCAGCGGGTTGGAGGAGAAAAGATCGTCTACAATAAATGAAACTTAAGGACAACCTATTTCAGAATTAGAAGTGACCGTAGAAATTAATATACCCATACCCTTCCTATCCGTAAATGCGGGCAATGACTTTGAAGCAGTAACTTGGAAGCAGGTAGCAAAGTGTGCGGGACACCGTCCCTTCCCGGCTCACACGCTCCGGGCCACGCACCCCTCCTGACCCCACTCGCCACTGTGCCCCGCCTCGCTCCGCCCCGCCCCACAGTGCGCCAAAGGCCCAAGCCGGACAGTCCTCCCCGCTCGGTACACTCACCAGGTTACGCAACTGCGCCGCCTGCTCCTTATGGTAGTCCAGCCGCCCCAACGAGCAGGGCCGGTATTTGTCCGCCCAGAGGCTCATGGCAGCTGAAGCTCCCGCGACCGACTCTTGAAAGTCCCGCGCGCGAAAACCCTGTGCCCCGGCGGCCAAAATACTTTGCCCGCGAGACCAAAGTCTCCAGACGTCACTACCGGCCTGGGGCGCCTACGCGACTGTACGAAGGAAGGACTACGGAGGCCTAGTGGAGGCAGACTTAGCCGCTGCATCGGTGCCACGTGGTCATTAGACTTATTGTTTTATTTAACCATTTTCCGTTTGTTCTTCCGCGGCGCACTAGTCCAGGAACTATAAGCAAAATTCGTAACTTGGCTGTGATACTCTGGGCGTCAAATTTTTCCTTGACTCATTGCGTTTATTCGTTCATTTACTCATTAGTGCTACAGAAACTTACAAAATATTTATTGTGTTGAGTTCTGTACTTGGCACTGAAATATATCTGGTTTAGACCTTTTCTCACTTGACAGACAACCAATAAATATAGTGAATAAATTGCTAAAAGTGATATCTAATCTTCACTATCTTGCCTCCATTCTCAAGATTCTTACTGGATTTAAAACAAACAAAAATGTAAAGGTCATAAAAAAAATACAGAAATGTGGCCTGTAGGAGAAAATACATAAGGTTAAGAAATTATGCTAAATCCAGAATATTTGGCAACCCTTCTGTTGGGCAGATAAAATATATTATGCTCACTTTGTTATAGGTGGCGCTGCCCACATGCAAGTCTGTTGATATTAATGTGTGTTGGGGAACAGGCTATGGGCAGGCTGGGTGGGTATAGCCTAAGGCTTAGTTTTAAGAGTAAGCTTTTCCCCACACCCTTGACTGATTGGGTGATATGGGGTGGTGCACTCTCCTGAGGAATCCTCCCATTATGCTTCAGATAAGTGACTTTGTATCAGAGACTTCCTTGTTTGTAGATTGGATTAAAGGTTTGGATTTTTACACTGTAAAGTGGGGCAGACCGGGAGCTTGCTCTTTCTCAGTTCCTGAGGTTAGCATTAGAGAGGAGAGCAGCCAAGATGGCCGAGTGCTGAGGAAGAAACCAGTTTGTGCAGTTTGTGCAGAGAGAAGGAGATGGGAAACAGAGGTGAATAAGTCTGGTGAGATAGAAAGCTCTGATGCTAGGAAATTGGGATAAGTCAGTAGCTTTGTGAGCACTGAATGAGTGGGATTTGGAGACCAGTGTGTGTTTTTGCTTGCCTGCCGGGTGCAAGCTAGGATTAAAGCTGATGGCTCACCAGTTCTTGGCTCCATTGTTTCATTACCAACTGTCCGAATCTAATGCAAACCTGCATGGGCCAGGTGGCTGTGATGGTGGCCTTGGTCACTGGCTTCACACCTTCTGATTAAAGTCAGGAGAAAAATGTGAAGCCCTTGGTGAAATATTTTGCATACAAACCTATATAAAACATTCATTGTGCCTTTAACTGTGTGGAAGAAGAAAAAAAAAAACAAAAAAATTTTTTTTTAGTAAATAAAGATGTGGCCACTAACTTAACCAGACAAGCTCAGGGAAAGCCTACACAATGGCCTTGGGAATTCTGGGACCTAAAAGTAAACACACAGGATAGTTTGAAACTTAGACTTCTTTTACTAAGTGATTTATGTTGGTAATAACGTCCTAGAAAGGAGTTAATCTCTATCTGAATGAAGGTTGTTGGGCAGATAAAATATATTATGCTCACTTTGTTAAAGATGGCGCTGCCCACATGGAAGTTTGTTGATATTAATGTGTGTTCTGGAACAGGCTGTGGGCAGGCCGGGTCGTTGTAGCCTAAGGCTTAGTTTTAAGAGTAAGCTCTTCTCCACACCCTTGACTGATTGGATGATGTAGGGTGGTGCACTCTCCTGAGGAATCTCATTATACAGAGACTTCCTTGTTTGTACAATTGGATTAAAGGTTTTGATTCTATGGTATAAAGTGGGAGAGACCAGTAGCTTGATCTCTCTCTCTTGGTTCTTGGTTCCTGAGGTATTAGAGAGGAGAGCAGATTAAGGCCATGTGGAGGATAAGTAGCCAAGATGGCAGAGTGCTGAGGAAGAAGCCAGTTTGTTAAGAGTTCGTGCAGGAGGAGATGGGAAACAGGTGAATAAGTCTGGTGAGCTAGAAACCTTTGATTCTAGGAAACTCGGATAAGTCAGTAGCTTTGTGAACACTGAATGTGTGGGTTTTGGAGCCCAGTGTGTGTTTTTGCTTGCCCGCCGGGTGCAAGCTAGAATTAAAGCTGATGGCTCACCAGTTCTTGGCTCTGCTGTTTCATTACCGACTGTTCGAATCCAGTGCAAACCTACACAGGTCAGGCGGCTGTGATTCTGGCCACGACTACTGGCTTTTACAAAGGTAAATATTTGCTTTGAAGCCTGTATGTTGCCTTTGCACCTGCAATAATGTACCTGATAACAAACCTTTGAGGTGTGGGGGTAATCTTTTTCTGCCCCCTCAGGGCAGGCATTCTACCTGAGCAGGACAAAAGCCCTTTCATTGTTATTATTATCATATTAATTAACTTAACCTGTTTTGTGCCACCCTCTGTTAGAGAGGTTTTAGTGTATACATTTTCACTTTATCCAATCCCAGAGATTTCCCAGTTTTGCTTTTTCCCACCTCCCTAATCTATCATCAATCAATTTCATGTAACTCTCTTACTTCTTCCCCTTTGATTTTTTCTCATACATATATATATATATATATTTTATTATTATTATTATTATTATTAGTTTTAATGGGGTGACATAGATCAATCAGGGTACATAGGTTCAGAGAAAACATCTCCAGGTTATTTTGACATTTGATTATGTTGCATACCCATAACCCAAAGTCAAATTGTCCTCCACTTTCCGGACCATTTTCCCAATCTGTTGAGACTTTTCTTCCTAGCAATTGTCGACAGTTTGGCTCAAATAAACTCATAAAAAATTATTACAGGTTTGGAAGTTTTTTTTCCGTTGACAACTGTGCCTCTCAAATGCACTTTTCTAGTTGTACATAATATTAATTCTTTTTTATGCTTTTAATTTATGTACTGTAAAGAATCCTAACTGCTGTCATTTGATTGCAAGGCCTCACAGGAGAGGAATTGATTTTCAAACATATTTAATAAACTTATATCAAGGAGCTCTCACTCATTTACTTATTAAACAATTTATTAACACATTTACTGAGTTATTTTGTAAAATACTACTGGGCACAATAAATAACACAACCAGGTAGAAGTTAATTCTTATTCTCAAACTCTGAGACACGCCTGGAAAGCTTCAACCTCAGGGCCTTTGCACTTACAATTTTCTCTTTCTAGACCACTTTTACCCAAATGTCCAAGAGCTGTGCTCCTCACTTGACTCATGGTGTTAGCTCAAAGTCATCTTGTTGGGCAGATAAAATATATTATGCTCACTTTGTTAAAAATGGCGCTGCTCACATGGAAGTTCGTTGATATTAATGTGTGTTCTGGAACAGGCTGTGGGCAGGCCGGGTCATTATAGCCTAAGGCTTAGTTTAAGAGTAAGCTCTTCCCCACACCCTTGACTGATTGGATGATGTAGGGTGGTGCACTCTCCTGAGGAATCCCATTATGCCTCAGATGGGTGGCTTTGTATCAGAGACTTTCTTTATGTATAATTGGATTAAAGGTTTGGATTTTCTATGCTATAAACTGGGGCAGTCCGGGAGCTTGCTCTCTCTCTCTCGGTTCCTGGGTTCCTGAGATTAGAATTAGAGAGGAGAGCAGATTAAGGCCATGTGGAGGAGAAGTAGCCAAGATGGCAGAGTGCTGAGGAAGAAGCCAGTTTGTTAAGAATTTGTGCAGGAGGAGATGGGAAACAGAGGTGAATAAGTCTGGTGAGCTAGAAACCTTTGATTCTAGGAAACTCGGATAAGTCAGTAGCTTTGTGAGCACTGAATGTGTGGGTTTTGGAGCCCAGTGTGTGTTTTTGCTTGCTCACCAGGTGCAAGCTAGAATTAAAGCTGATGGCTCACCAGTTCTTGGCTCCGTTGTTTTATTACCGAATGTACGAATCTAATGGGAACCTGCATGGGTCAGGCTGCTTTGATCCTGACCGCGGCTACTGGCTTTACACATCTCAACAGTGAGACCTCCCTGACCACCTCATTTAATACTTCGAAACTTTCCACACTCCCCATGCTTTTCCCCTCTTGAATTGGGATGGAGGAAAAAGTGTTTGAAATTAGGAGGTAAAGAAAATCAGAAGCAAGTGTATTGAAATGCCATAGATATGTATATTGAAATCATGAAAAGTAATAATGAAAATAATTACATCAGGTACTGAAATGATCAATGAATTGACCAGAGTAACCATGAGCATGACTACTCCTCAACAAGGAGGGGTAGTGGAGGGTGCAGTCTTAAGACGTGTTTTCAAAATTGCCAGAAGTTCTAAGGAAGGAGAAATGGTTTGGAGGGGACAATACAAAAGAATAATACTTAGCTCACTTAGGGTTGTCAGATTTTACAAATATTAATACAGGAGGTCCAATTTAATTTGAATTTCAATAACTTTTTAGTATTATTAAATATTAATGCAAATATTGCACAGGTATAATTCTGCAAAAACAAAAATAGAAGAAGAAAGAAAAGAAAAACAACCAATCAATCAAACAAAGAAAAGCATAATTTTTCTGAAATTAAGACCTAATTGGGTGTCCTGTATTTTATTTGGCTGTCCTACTCCAGACCCTTTAATATATGGGATGCACGAAATGGCTGCAGAGGAAATAAAATCCTTCAGGGAGAGCAAGAACATGATAGAAGTCTACAGAGAAGGGGCTATGAATATAAAGGAGTGACCCGCAAACTATAGCTCCAGTTATACAATGGCTCAGGTTCCTCTGCTATAAAACAGGGCTAGTGAAACCTGACTTCCAAGGCTCATTTGAGGATTAAGTGAGGTAATGCAAACCCAACCACAAAGAAGTCACTTAAGTACTGGTTATATTTTAATGAGGAGAGATATAGTACTGGTGATAGAGGATGACAGGGTATGAGAACACAGCAGGGTTAAATCTGCATTGAGCTTATCCAAACAAAAGTGATAAAGCTGTCATCTTGTACCTGTAACCAAAAACTAGGCAGAATGAACTGAAACTTCCCAAGGCCCTCAAGTTGAAGGACTGAACTGCCTACATTTTTCTGTTTCTAACTCTTGGCAGTTTATCACAATGAACATCTCTGTGGTAAACCTGTAATGGTTCTTGCTCAGAATCAGGAGTAAGGTCTTTCCATAGGCAGAATATAATTTTGGTTTTTTAAAGAGAAGTGATAAAGTAGTTATATCATGATCTAAGAGGCCTAGAGACTAACCAAGGGGGCGTATATAATTTTTTATCCTCTAAAAAATGAATATTACTTCAGCTTCACCCATGCTTATAAGTTTTCTTTTTCAGATGGCTAAGTAGATTTGATTTTCCTTCTCAGAGTAAACCCAGCAAATTTTGCTGTCATCTGCTTCACTTCTATTTAAAAGTTAGGAGTTTTCCAGACCTTTTTTTCTTATTACTTGTTCTCTGATAGGCAGTGATAGTGTCCAGTTATAATTCCATTTATTTATTTGAGGCAGGACCAATGGGCATATCTTTCTCTGCACCTTAGAAACAACATTAAATAGTAAGCTGGAAAACATTTGAACAGAGATTTCTCCAGGGTATTTTGTCAAGCTTCCCCTGTAATTAGTGGAATCATGTGACTAAGTCCTGGCCAATGGAAAGTAGTGCCTAATTATGGGCACCATGTCCATTCCTATTCCATTAAAACTCCTAGATGTTCCTCCACACTTTCTTTGCTTATTGTGCAGTTTAATGCAGAGAATCCAGTGAAGGGCTTAGAGGTTCTAGGGGACAGTTGAAGCACTAGATGGAAGTAACCTGAGTCCCTGCTTCTTCACTCCCATTGCTCTCCCAACCCAGCACTGCCCCAAAAGCAAATGAGGTAGTTTATTTGGGAGATGATTACATGATCAGCAGAAATGGACTGAGGAAAGTAAAATAGGGGAAGAAATAAAGTAAAAGGAAAGTGTCTTTAAGTTCACTTCTATGGAAAGCTGGGGCTTGGACCTCTGTAGACTTTCTGAGGAATGTATAAAGATTTCCTTGAGCCTGACCAGTTAGTGGCACAGTGGATAGTGTCTGACTGGGGCACAGAAGACCCAGGTTCAAAACCCTGAGGTCGTTGGCTTGAGCACAGGTTCACCTGGCTTGAGCATGAGCTCACCAGCTTGAGCATGGGGTTACTGGCTTGAGACATGACCCTGTGGTTGCTGGCTTGAGCCCAAATATCTCCGCCTTGAAGCCCAAGGACTCTGGCATGAGCAAAAGGTGACTTGCTTTGCTGGACCCCCCCCCCCTACTCCACAACTCCCCCCCCCATCAAAACACAAATGAGAAAGCAATCAATGCACAACTAAGGTGACGCAATGAAGAATTGATGCTTCTCATCTCTTTCCTTCACTGTCTGTCTGTCCCTATCTGTCCCTCTATGTTTCTCTCTCAGTTTCTGTCACAAAATAAGAGAGAGATGAAAGAAAGAAAGAAAGAAAGAAAGAAAGAAAGAAAGAAAGAAAGAAAGAAAGAAAAAAGGGAAGGGAAGGGAAGGGAAGGGAAGGGAAGGGAAGGGAAGGGAAGGGAGGAAGAAAGAAAGAAAAGAGAAGAGAAGAGAAGAGAAGAGAAGAGAAGAGAAGAGAAGAAAAGAAAAGAAAAGAAAAGAAAAGAAAAGAAAAGAAAAGAAAAGAAAAGAAAAAAAAGATTCATCCACTGGATTCCATACTCTATTGCCTAAGGGCTTCCCCTGAGGGTACTCCACACACACATACAGAACTTGAATGCTGAGCAGAGTCTTGCTGGTGCCCATGTCATCAAAGGCCAACCATCCTAACATTTTTTTCCTTATCCATCATTCACTTCCTTATCCATGTATTCATCCATTCTTTTGATGGGTTTGTACTTTTTATATTAAATTTCTACACAATAATAAAATATCCCATGATAATAAATACAACTTTCATCAGTAATCATAATAGAAATAATAACTATGATTTTTACACATGTATATACTTTTTTACCCACAATCCAGGTCAAGATATAGAACATTTGGACAACCTTAAAAGGCTCTTTCCTACCTCTTTTCATTGAGTATACCCCTGAAGAAGCTACAAATCTAAATTCTATCATTATATATTATTTTCTCTGGTCTTAATCTTCACATAAATTAAGTTATAAAGCCTATTTCCTTCTGTGTCTGATTTATTTTGCTCATCATATATCTTTGAAATTCACTCACTTGTTATATGTAGCAGCAGGTTGTTCTTCTTTATTGCTCTGTAGTATTCCCTTGTATCAATATCAAGGCAGTCTTCATGGGAATGTCAGCAATGGAGTGCCACATAGCTTCCTGTTTGGTTTAACTTTCTGCTGTTGACATCTTGACATTCTTAATAATTTCTTAACAAGGCACATGCATTTCCATTTTGCATTGAAACCGGTTTATTATGATGCCAGTCATCATCAAGATATCTCAATGTATTGCACTATTGATGAGCATTTGGATGTTTTCATGTTTAGCTCATATCATAGGAATTATATTGCTGAACTTTCTTGTACATATTTTTGAGATACGTGCTAATATCTATTGGCTATATATATCTAGGAATGAAATTCCTGGGTGATAAAGATAAAGGTAGGCAGGCACATTTTCAGCCACAGCAGATACTGACAAGAGTTTTTGAAAATATCTGGGTCAATTCACACACCCATTACCGAAGAATAAAAGTAACACATTTCACATCCTCCCGAACCAGTCTCTTTTTTTATTATTGTGGTGAAATACACATAACATAAAATGTACCATTTGAGCCATTTTTCAGTGTACAGTTCAGTGGCAATAAGGACATTCACATTGTTGTGTAGCCATCACCACCTCCCATCTCCACAACTTCTGCATCAGTGCCTTTCAAAACTGGAACTCTGTGCCTTTTAAAAGGTTACTCTCTGTGCTGGTAACCTGCAAGCCCTGACAACCACCCTTCTACATTTTGTTCTGCATGAATTGGACTATTCTAGGTACTTTATATGAATGGTATAATATTTGTCCTTTCTGTATGGTTTATTTCAGTTACCAAATGTCTCCAAGATTCATCCATGTTGCATCACATACCAGAATTTCATTCCTGTTTAAGGCTGAATAATACTGCATTGTACATGTGTACCATAATTGTTTATGCATGTAACTGTCAATAGATATTTGGGTTGCTTATATCTTTTAGCCTTTGTGAGTAATGCTGCTAGGAACATTGATGTACAAGGATCTTTTCAAGTCCCTGCTTTAAATTCTTTGGGGTATATGCCCAGAAGTGGAATGGTTGTATCATATGTTTATTTGTATATTTAATTTCGTTTTTAGATTTTATTTATTCATTTTAGAGAGAGGAGACAGAAAGACAGATAGAGAAGGGAGGGAGGAGCAGAAAGCATCAACTCCCATATGTGCCTTAACTAGGGAAGCCCGGGGCTCTGAAACAGCGACCTCAGTGTTTCAGGTCGGCGCTTTTACCCACTGTGCCACCACAGGTCAGGCCTCTATATTTAATTTTTTGAGTAGTCACCATATTCTTTTCTACAGCAGCTTTACCATTTTATATTCCCACTAGTAATGTTTCCATATCTCTACATAATCACCAACAGCAAGCCTTTCTAATTTTAGGCATCTGGTGGGTTTGTACAGGAATCTCATTATGGTTTTAATTACCCTGGTGACTAATGATATTGAGCATCTCACCATGTGCCTATTGGTGATCAGTATATACTTTGTTAAATGCCTATTCAAGTCTTTTTGCCAATTCTTTTTATTTCTCTCTTTCTTGTTGGTTTGTTTCTTTTCAAACATCATGCATCAACTAGAAGCATCAACTCATAGTAGTCACTTGTCATATGTACCTTGACCTTGATCGGGCAAGCCTGGAGTTCGGAACCAGCAACCTAAGTATTCCAGGTCAATGCTTTATCCATTGCACCACCACCATAGATAAGGCCAGAAGCTTTTATTAAAGAACATGAGAGGGCTACTTTTCAAAGATACAGATTACAACATCCCAGAGTGCCCTGCAAAGTAAGAAGACATCTCGTTCTGCAACATTTTGAACACCAAAAAGAAAGCCTATTAAAAATGGTATAAAATGGTTTGTTTCCTAAGGCTGCCACATGAAATTTAAGCCATACTTTTGGTGATTTAAAAAAATAGTAATGCATGCTCTCATAGTTCTATAGGCTAGATGTCCTAGATAGTTAGTGGCTGGCAGGGTTGGTTTTATTCTGGAGGCTCAGAGGAAAAATCCATCTTGTGTCTCTCTCCTGGTTTATCTCCTCTGAGGTTGCTGGCAATTCATAGCAATAGTTTAAAATGATAATGTTCTTTGGAATTGTTGAATCATCATTACTTTTTTCTTTCCTTTACTGTAATTAAAGAAGATGGAACAATGCCTATTTGCTTATACACCTTCTCTTCATTGCAGTTGTATTCACTAGGTGACTTTACCCTGAACATTTCCATATTTTCAGTTAAATTTTATTTACAGTTTTGAAATAAAAACCTCTGAACCATGAAAAGGGCAAAAAATCAACTGAAGTTCTTTGATGCCTGCATAAAGCAATTGTGTGTATCTGCTTGATAGCTAAGTACTGTGGTGTTAAATACTGAAACTAAACTTTAGCTTCCTTTTAAGAATTTAAAAGATCTTTTGAAGAGAATTTAAGTAAAAAGAAACAACAATGCAGTTTGCATTTTTGCACTTTTGTTTACAGAACTCTCATCAGTAGGTGACAAAAAACATAGAAAACAATTTTATATTTTAAATGGTTTTAAATCATCAGGAGTGTGATTAAAGATGTTTGAAAAAATTTAAATGTAGATTCTATATCACTGGTTTTTAAGAAATGTTCTCCCTATCTTGTATAGTTAAATTCTTCCCAAAATATTCATGGAGTACCTGCTCAGAGCTGAGTGTGGTTTTCAGGATACTAAGGACAGGCAATGTAGGTCCTTTATTGCCCCCCACAGGGATATAATTCTAGCAGAAGACAGACAGTAAATAAGCACCAAGATAATTTCATCTATTGAAGAGTTCCACGAAGATAAGAATGTGCAGTCACGTGATTGAGTGTGATTGGTGTGGGGTGAGAGGTGTCTGCAGCAGTAATTGAGGAAGCCCTCCCAGAGAGATGATGCTACAACTAAGACAAGATTGAAAAGGTACTTTTAATATTGCAAAAGTAGCTAACATTGTTATTAGCAAGGCCAAATGCATTCATTCTCACACTAAGCACAATTATAAAGGAAGAAGAATGATGTCAAATGCTTTAGGATAAGATCTGAGCCAGAAAATTTATTTCTAAACTAATGACTCATCCTAGAGCTGATGCTTATGCCCAGAAATGACCTTATATATATGGCTGGCAACCAACTGGGAGTGTTCCAGGTCCAGGCCTGTGGTCCTTTGCCCAGATGCAATTATATTCTAGCAGTTCTGGGTATGAGAGCTGCAGTATCTCAGCAGCAAACAGTGGTAAGTAGGGGCTTAAGCTGGAATCCTGGGAACACTTTCTCTACCTAACTGTTGCTCCCTGATCCTGACTCACAACAGCACAGTTTCACATTATAAATCTTTACAGTACCTGGGGCTGGGAGGAGTTGAACTAGAGAAGCAGAAGGGAGGAGGACATAAAACAGAACCTAACTGGCCCTGGCCAGTTGGTTCAGTGGTAGAGCGTCTGCCTGGCATGTAGCTGTCCTGGGTTTGATTTTCGGTTAGAGCACACAGGAGAAATGACCATCTGCTTCTCCACCCTGCCCCCTCCTGCTTCTCTCTCTCTCTCTTTACCTCCCACAGCCATGGCTCAATTGGTTCCAGTGCATTGACCCCGGGTACTGAGGATGGCTTCATGGAGTCTCCCCCTCAGGTGCTAAAAATAGCTCAGTTGTAAGCATGGCTCCAGATGGGCAAAACGTCAGCCCCAGATGGGGTTTACCAGGTGGATTCCCATCGGAGTGCACACAGGAGTCTCTCTATTTCCCCTCCTCTCAACTTGGAAAAGAAGAAGAAAACAAAAACAAAACAAAAAGAGCCTAATTTTGCATTGAGAAGCAAAGAAAGGATTTTCAGTTTATTACCTCAGTTTCTCAGTGTTGCACCCACATAGAAGAACCCAGAAGAATACTGACCTTGAGGTTATGGTTGGAGTTTTACTTTGCATTGGAAGTCAACTTTTTTGGCTTCCCATTCTTCTTTTTAAAAGTCATTATGTTGAGGTATAATTTACATGACATAAAATGTTTACAAGTCAATCACTGTTGACAAATGTCAACATATGTGTAAACACCACATGATCAAGATACAAAGTACTGACTTCACCCCAAGGCTTTTCTTGTGGTCTTTCCTTATCTGTTCCTGTCCTCCACCTTCAGTTCCAAGAACATTGGTCTACCTTCCATTCCTATAAATTTGTCTTTCCTAGAGGTTCAAATGGATTCCTACCTTTTGTGTCTGGATTTTTTGGTAATTTATCTGTATTCCTCCATATTTAAGTAATTTATTACTTTTTTGTGTGTGACAGAGACAGAGAGAGAGACAGTGGGACAGGCAGACAATAAGGGAGAGAGATGAGAAGCATCAATATTTTCTTGTGACTTCTTAGTTGTTCATTGATTGCTTTCTCATATGTGTCTTGACTAGGGGGTTACAGTAGATTGAGGGATCCCTTGCTCAAGCCAGCAACCTCAGGGTTTTGAACCTGGGTCCTCTGCATCCCAGTCCAATGCTCTATCCACTGCACTATAACCTGGTCAGGCTAAGTAGTTTATTACTTTTAATAGCTCAGAAATATTTCATTGCATTTCTATACCATAATTTATCCATTCACATCTTGATGGACATTTCAGTTGTTTCCAGTCTTGTGTAAATATAAATAAAGATGTTATTGCCATACAGGTATAGGTCTTTTGTGAACATATCTTTTCTTTTCCATTCTTTCTTTCTTTCTTTTTCTTTTTTTTTTTTTTTTGAGTAAATGCCTAAGTGAAATTGCCAGGTGGTTATGAGGTTAATGATGCATTCACCTTCATGGAAAGCAGCCAAATAGTAGATTCCAGGCCAATGGCTAGGTGCACTCAGAAGTCAAGTGACCCATACCTATATAGCAGCCTCAATCTTTGTGGTATGCAAATTTTCATGTCACCACCCTTAATGTTAGAGCCATGATGGTAAATGGTAAACCCATAAGTGCCTAGAGTCTACTATTATTAAAGCTAAGCACTGAATATCAGTAAGAGAAATGAGAAGCATCAATTTTTTGTTGCAGCTACTTATTTGTTCACTGATTGTGTTCTCATATGCTCCTTGACTGGGGGCTACAGCAGAGCAAGTGACCCTTTCCTGAAGCCAACAACCTTGAGCTCAAGCCAGCAACCTTGGGCTCAAGCCAGTGACCATAAGGTCATGTCTATGATCCCACACTCAAGCCAGATGAGCCTACGCTCAAGCTGTTGACCTCGGGGTTTGGAACCTGGATACTCTGCACCCCAGTTCGACGTTCTATCCACTGCGCCACTGCCTGGTCAGGCTATGAGATCATTTTTTAAATTACTTCCGTCCAATAATGCTGAGATTCTACAGGATAAATACCTCCCTTAACAATATTTGGAAGACATCAAACACTAAATAGTATGCATTAGTATAAATTTCAAATTTAAAATAATAAAATTAGAAAAACAAGAGTATTAGAGAAGAATGTATTTATTACTTAGGAAGATTTTAGATTTATAAAGCAATTGGGGTCCTGGATGGTTGGCTCAGTGGTAGAGCATAGGCTCAGTGTGTGGATGTCCTGGGTTCAATTCCCAGTCAGAGCACACAGGAGAAGCACCCATCTGTTTCTCCAACACCCCCTCCCTTTGCTTCTTTCTCTCTCTTCGCTTCCTGCAGCCATGGTTTGATTGGATTGAGTTGGCCCTGGGCACTGAGGATGGCTCCATGGCCTCTGCCCCAGGCGCTAAGAAGAGCTTGATTGCTGAGCAACAAAGCAACACCCCAGATGGGCAGATCATAGCTCCTTAGTGGGCTTACCTGGTGGATCCCGGTCCAGGCTCATGCAGGAGTCTGTCTCTGCCTCCCCTCTTCTTTTAAATAAACAAGTAAATAAATAAAACAATTGGAAAATGCAATACTTAAAAGTACTCTAGAACATAAAGGCAGTAACTTCTCCCAGTCAGATCTAAGAAAAGCATTCTTTTAGTGTTTGTTCTTTGTTAAGAACACTCACATTCATGCTAGTCAGTTGGTTTTAAACTCCATGGTAACAACATTAACTATTAGAAATACCAAAAGTAGCAATAAAAATAATAATTATAATAAATGCCTACTTGTGGGAAATTTTCTACTTTTTCAGGAGTTTGATTTCTCCTTTGTTTCATGAAGGAAAAAAATAACAATTGTTATATTAGTTGCTACTGGAGATCTTTTAACTTCATATTGCATTGGATCAGAAATCCCAAGTCTGATTGTCAATAGGATAATGTTAAACAACTCTTTGGGATCATGCAGGAAGCTACCAACTTTCTGATTCCTTTCACTGTGCCATAAAAGATTAAAATGCTTTGGGGTTATTTTTAATCAGATACATTGAACAAATATTAATTTTTACAACAGCATTTTTTGGGGGGAAGCTGTATATGTGAATTTAAGAGATTGGAAGAGTTTATGGTTAGTGACTTCTTATTCAAGAATAACTGACAATTATTATGTAATTGAGAATTAAAAGAAAAACTCTTTTAATTTACCCTTAAAGCTAACGAATAGCTGTATAAACCCAAGAATAAATAATAGAGGTCAAAATGAAAAAAATATGGAATTTCTAGAATTCCTCTCTTGCTAGGAATTCTATAAACATGGGAGGCAGTGTCTTCCATGTTCATCACCATACATCTCTAGCATACTTCCCAACATGCAGCCAGCAGGCAATAAATCGTTATTGAATGACTACAGGAAAGACATGGTGGCTATCTTAAAAGATCTTTCCCTCAATCTTATCTCAAAGCTGTTCTTTCCATCTGTACATTTTAATTATAGTACAAAACTGAAATATGGATAAAAAAAGATTAAGTGTAACTATTTCCCTTATTGATTACATATGATGTTTGAAACAACACTGTGCCAGGGTTGGTTCAGATGACCTTTGGTGGGATGATGTCTTGATGTGATCTTGAACTAGTCAAATTCTGAAGTCCAGATCCCATTGGCAAAGATACACAGAATAACATTTAGCAAGAGTTTATTACAAATGAATTTTTTTATATATATATTTTTCCGAAGTTAGAAGCGGGGAGGCAGTCAGACACACTCCCACTTTTGCCCAACCGGGATCCACCTGGCATGTCCACCAGGGGGTGACGTTCTGCCCATCTGGGGTGTTGCTCCATTGCAACCGAAGCCACTCTAGCACCTGAGATGGAGGCCAAGGAGCCGTCCTCAGCATCCAGGCCAACTTGGCTCCAATGGAGTCTTGGCTGTGGGAGGGGGAAGAAGAGGGGGAAGGGTGGAAAAGCAGATGGGTGATTTTGCTGTGTGCCCTGACTAGGAATCAAACCCGGGACTTCCAAACGCTGGGCCGACACTCTACTGCTGAGCCAATTGGCCAGGGCCTCAAATAAAATAATTTTAATACCCAAATACAATGATGAAATATACACACTGTGATTAACAAGAGAAATATTCTATGCCACCCTGTGTTTATGCAGTACTCTACCAATTACAAATTCCCTCCATGTTTTTTAATCACCCCATTTGCTAATCAGAACAATGTTACAAGAAAAATGGAGCTAATCTACCAAGTAAAGATATGTAAAAATGAAGTCATCTAAACATGGACATTTTCTATTAGCTTTTTAAAAGTATACTTTGCATACCATACAATTCGCTCATCTTGTGTAAAATATAATAGTTTTTAATTTTTCACTTACAATCCA
Source organism: Rhynchonycteris naso (assembly GCA_037038555.1). Classification (NCBI taxonomy): domain Eukaryota; kingdom Metazoa; phylum Chordata; class Mammalia; order Chiroptera; family Emballonuridae; genus Rhynchonycteris; species Rhynchonycteris naso. The sequence goes on along the minus strand of CM072998.1, from coordinate 109,441,069 downwards.
ATTTTAGAATGTTCCCATCACTACAAAAAGATTTGCCATGTTCATTTGCAGTCGCAAATCATTGCCACCTCTAGCCTTCCAACAGAAAAACAACAATTAATGTTTGAATATAAGTATGTCCCACATAATGCATGTGGTAAACATATATCAAAAAAATTTTCACTGTTTATTTGGAATTCATATTTAACTAGGGATCCTCTATTTCAGGGGTCGGGAACCTTTTTGGTTAAGAGAGCCATGAACACCACATATTTTAAAATGTAATTCCATGAGAGCCATACAATATGTTTAACACTAAATACAAACAAATGTGTGTATTTTATATAAGACCAACACTTTTAAAGTACAATAAGTCTCTGAATTCTTTTTAATAACATTATTATGCTGTTGCTAACCAATGATGAATAAAGTACTTCTTACCATTAATGTGACTTCTGGTGCTGCATGGTTTTGCTGATGGCTTTGTACTATGGTTGATATGTAGTAAGGTTAAGCTTCATGCAGGCGTTGAGACTTCCATCCCTTAAACGTGATCGTAGGTTGGTCTTAACGTTCTTTAGATGTGAGAAAGACTGCTCACATGCATATGTAGAGCCAAACACTGTCAGTACAGCAATACTCACATGCTGCAGTGTGTGGTATGTGATGGGAAGTGCATTCCAAGTTTTGATAGTCAGCTGGTCCGCGGGTTGAAGTTTTTTCATTTCTCCCCACTTGTGTTTGCTCGCCAACTCTGCTTGCTGTCATGCAAGTCTTTCCAAATCTTCATTCAGTGACTTGAACTTATTCACCTATATGTCTGAGGCCTTCAGGTCAGCAGCTTGTAGCTCAAAATCTCTGATGCAGACACTGGGCATGGAACTCAGATCAGCGCTGTCCACCGCACACTCGAGAAAAGTGTGCTCAAGAAATTTGCCAAAGCGCTTTGAATAACTGCAGGAGATTAGATGTGAAGCCCGCTAGCTGCTGAAGATCAAGATGTTGAGCAAGGTCACTTGCTGTGCATGCATCATTAAACTCTCCCAGTTTTTCAAAGTGTAGTAAATGACCTGTTTCAATGTCAGCAATGAAGAGTTCCAGATTGTTTTCAAATGCAAATACTGCTTGTTGAAGGGATAAAACTGTATTTCCAAGACTTTACATTTTCACATTGAGCTGGTTCAGATGATCAGTCATGTCCACGAGATAGTAGAATTTCAGGAGCCACTCAGTGTTAGCTAACTCAGGATGCTCGGTGTTTTTCATTTCAAGAAAAGTCCAGAATTTGTGCAGACAAACCACAAGATGGCTGAGCACCTTCCCTCTTGACAAGCAACACACATTGCAGTGCAGAAGCAAACCAGGATAATTATTCCCACCTTCATCCAGCAGTGTTTGTTTTTATTTATTTTATTTTTATTTATATTTTATTAATTATAATGGAGTGATATTAATAAATCAGGGTATATACGTTCAAAGAAAACATCTCCAGTTTATCTTGACATTCAATAATGTTGCATACCCATCACCCAGGGTCAAATTGTCCTCAGTCACCTTGTATCTGGTTTTCTTTGTGCCCCCCCCCCCCCCCCCCGTCCTCTCTTCCTCCATCTCCTCCCTCCCCCAACCCTATAACCACCACACTCTTGTTCATGTCTCATAGTCTCGTTTTTATTATTATTATTAATTTTAATGGGGTGACACCAATAAATCAGGGTACATATGTACAATGAAAACATCTCCAGATAATCTTATGATTCAATTGTGTTGCATACCTGTCCCCCAAAGTCAAATTGTTCTCTGTCACCTTTTATCTGGTTTTCCCTGTGCCCCTCCACTTCTCCCTATCCCACCCTCCCCTCACTCCCCCCACCCTGTAACCACCACTCTCTTATCCATGTCTCATAGTCTCACTTTTATGTCCCACCTATGTATGAAATCATACTGTTCTCAGGGTTTTTTTTCTGATTTATTTATTTCCCTCCGTATAATGTTATCAAGGTCCATCCATTTTATTGTAAATGATCCAATGTCATCATTTCTATGGCTGAGTAGTATTCCATAGTATATATGTACCAAACTTTTTTAATCCACTCGTCTTCTGACGGACACTTGGGCTGTTTTCCAGATCTTCGCTCTTGTGAACAATGCTGCCACGAACATGGGGGCGCATTTCTTCTTTTCGAACAGTGCTATGGTGTTCTTAGGGTATATTCCTATAAGTGGGATAGCTAGGTCAAAAGGCAGTTCGACTTTTAATTTTTTGAGGAATCTCCAAACTGTTTTGCACAGTGGCTGCACCAGTCTGCATTCCCACCAGCAGTGCAAAAGGGTTCCCTTTTCTCCACATCCTGGCCAGCACTTATTCTGTGTTGTTTTGCTGATGAGTGCCATTCTGACTGGTGTGAGGTGATGATACCTCATTGTGGTTTTAATTTGCATTTTTCTAATGATTAGTGATGTTGAGCATTTTTTCATATGCCTATGGCCATCAGTATGTCCTCTTTGGAGAAATTTCTATTCATTTCTTTTGCCCATTTTTTGATTGGATTGTTTGTCTTCCTGGGGTTGAGTTTAATAAGTTCTTTATAAATTTTAGTTATTAACCCCTTATCAGACGTGCTGTCGAATATGTTCTCCTTTTGTGTGGTTTGTCTTTTTATTCTGTTCTTATTGTCTTTAGCTGTGCAAAAACTTTTTAGTTTGATATAGTCCCATTTGTTTATCTTGCCTTTTATTTCATTTGCCTGTGGAGACAAATCGGCAAATATATTGCTGCTACAGATGTCGGAGAGCTTGCTGCCTATGTTTTCTTCTAAGATGCTTATGGTTTCACGGTTTACATTTAAGTCTTTTATCCATTTTGAGTTTGCTTTTGTGAATGGTGTAAGTTGATGGTCTAGTTTCATTTTTTAACAGGTAGATGTCCAATTTTCCCAACACCATTTGTTAAAGAGGCTGTCTTTACTGCATGTATGCTCTTTCCTCCTTTGTCAAATATCAGTTGTCCGTAAAGCTGTGGGTTTATTTCTGATTCTCTGTTCTGCTCCATTGATCTATGTGCCTGTTCTTATGCCAGCCTGTCTTGAGTATATTGGCCTTGTAGTACACCTTGATATCCGGAAGAGTGATACCTCCTGCTTTATTTTTCCTTTTTAAGATTGCTGAGGCTACTCGTGTTCTTTATTGTTTCCATATAAATTTTTGGTATATGTGTTCTATATCTTTGAAGTATGTCATTGGTATTTTAATAAAAATTGCATTAAATTTATAAATTGCTTTGGGCAATATAGACATTTTTATGATGTTTATTCTTCCTAGCCATGAGCACGGTATATGCTTCCACTTGTTTGTATCTTCCTTGATTTCTTTTATCAATGTTTTATAATTTTCCAAGTACAAGTCCTTAACCTCCTTGGTTAAATTTACTCCTAGGTATTTTATTTTTTTGGTTGCAATAGTGAAGGGGATTGTTTCCTTAATTTCTTTTGCTGACAGTTCATTGTTGGTATATAGAAATGCATCTGATTTCTGAGTATTAATTTTATATCCTGCCTCATTACTGACTTCATTTTATCAAGTCCAATAGTTTTTTGACTGAGACTTTAGGGTTTTCTATATACAATACCATATCATCTGCAAATAATGACAGTTTTACTTCTTCTTTTCCAATTTGGATGCCTCTTATTTCTTTTTCTTGTCTGATTGCTGTAGCTAGGACTTCCAGAACTATGTTGAATAAAAGTGGTGAAAGGGGGCACTCCTGTCTGATTCCTGATCTTAAGGGGATTGCTTTTTATTTTTGTCCATTTAGTATGATGTTTGCTGTGGGTTTTTCATAAATGGCCTTTATCATGTTAAGGAATGTTCCCTGTATTCCTATTTTACTGAGAGTTTTGATCATGAATGGGTGCTGAAGTTTATCAAATGCTTTTTCTGCATCTATTGAAATTATCATGTGATTTTTGTCCTTCCTTTTGTTTATGTGATGAATTACATTGATTGATTTTCGAATATTGAGCCAATCTTACCTCTCCAGAATAAATCCCACTTGATCACAGTGTATGCATTTTTCATTAATTGCTAGATCCAGTTGGCTAATATTTTATTGAGAATTTTAGCATCTAAATTAAGGTGACCAGATGTCCCGCTTTTGGCGGGATAGTCCTGATTTTCCACAATTTGATCCGTGTCTTGTGGCGTTTTAAAAAATTCCCGATTTAAAAATATATATTACAATACTATTTTTACATTCTATGAAAAATCTTTTTTTGCTCCATATAGACTAAATTTTTAATCAAGAAGCCCCCCATCAATGGTGTCCCACTTTACCAATTTTAAAATCTGGTCACCTTAATCTAAATTCATCAGGAATATTGGCCTATAATTTTCTCTCTTTGTGTTGTCTTTGCCTGGTTTCGGGATCAGAATTATGCTTGCCTCATAATACAAGTTTGGAAGTGTTCCTTCCTCTTGACTTTTTTGAAATAGCTTGAGAAGAACAGGAGTTAATTCTTCTTTGAATTTTTGGTAGAATTCACATGTGAAGCCATCAGGCCCAGGACTTTTCATTGTTGGGAGTTTTTTGATAACTGTTTTGATCTCATTTGTTGTAATTGGTCTGTTTAGGTGTTCTGATTCTTCCAGATTGATTTTTGGAAAATTATGATTCAAGAAATTATTCCATTTTACCTAGGTTGTCTAATATTTTGGCACAGAGTTCTTAATCGTATTTTCTTACAATACTCTGTATTTCTCTTATGTCAGTTGTTATTTCTCCACTCTCATTTCTGATTTTATTTATTTGAGTCCTCTCTCTTTTTTTCTTGGTGAGTCTAGTTAAAGATTCATAGATCTTGTTTACCTTTTGAAAGAACCAGCTCCTGGTTTCATTGATCCTCTGTATTGTTTCCTTAACCTCTATGTCATTTATTTCTGCTCTGATCTTTATTATTCCCTTCCATTCATTATTTAGTAACATGCTATTTAGTTTCCAAGTGTTTGAGTATTCTTCAGTTTTTCTTTTGTGGTTAATATCTAGTTTCATACCATTGTGATCAGAGAAAATGCTTGATATGATTTCAATCTTCTTAAATATGTTGAGACCGCTTTTGTGTCCTAACATGTGGTCTTTCCTAGAGATTGTACAATGAGCGCTTGAAAAGAATGTATATTCTGCTGCTGTAGGGTGAAAAGTTCTGATGATATCTATTAAATTGAGTTTATCTAGTGTTTCCTTTAAGTCTGCTGTTTCTTTGTTAATTTTCTTTCCTGAGGATCTATCCAGTGAAGTTAGTGGGGTATTGAAATCCCCTACTATTATAGTATTGCTGTTATTCTCACCCTTTATATCCATCAAAGTTTGCATTATGTATGTCGGGGCTCCTATGTTTTGTGCGTAAATATTTATAATGGTTATATCTTTCTGTTGAATTGTTTTCTTTATCATTATGTAGTTTCCTTCTTTATCTCTTACTACAGCCTTTGTTTTAAAGTCCATTTTGTCAGATATAAGTATTGCTACCCGAGGTTTTTTTTCATTTCCATTTGCATGAAATACTTTTTTCCATCCTTTTACCTTCAGTCTATGTGCATCTTTTGTTTTAAGGTGTGTCTCTTGTAGACAGCATATGTATGGGTCCTGTTTCTTTATCCATTCAGGTACCCTGTGTCTTTTGATTGGATCATTTAATCCATTTACATTTGAGGTTATTGTTGATATGTAGTTGTTTATTCCCATTTTATTCTTTAAAGGTGAATTCTTTTTTTGCTATATTCTTTTCCCCCTTTTAACTGTTCACAACAGGACCCTTAACATCTTTTTCAGAATTGATTTGGTTTTAATGAATTCCTTAAGGTTTTATTTTTGTCTGGGAAGCTCTTTATTTCTCCTTCAATATTAAACGTTAGCCTTGCTGGATAGAGTAGTCTTGGTTGTAGGTTCTTGTTCTGCATTACTTTGAATATATCTTGCCATTCTCTTCTGGCCTCAAGTGTTTCTGTTGAAAAGTCAGATGTCATCCTTATGGAGGCTCCTTTTTAGGTGATAGCCTTTTTTCTCTAGTAGCTTTAAATTTTTTCTCTTTATCACTTAGCTTTGGTATTTTAACTATGATGTGTGTTGGTTTAGATTTCTTTGGGTTTCTCTTTAATGAAGTTCTCTGTGCTTCTTGAACATGTAAAACTTTTTCCAGTCTTAATTTAGGGAAGTTTTCAGCTATGATTTGATTGAACAAAGTTTCTATCCTTGTTCTTTCTCTTCATCTTCAAAAACCCCTATGATGCAGATGTTATTTCTCTTCATGTTGTCACAGAGCTCCTTTAGAGTTTCCTCATATTTTTTGAGTCTCTTTTCTTTTTTCTACTCTGCTTCTGTGCCTTTGTTTATTTTGTCCTCTAACTCACTGATTCAATCCTCAGTGCCATTGTTTATTTTTTCCTCTAACTCACTGATTCGATCCTCAGCTTCATCCATCCTGCTTTTAATTCCTTCCATTGTGGTCTTCAGTTCTGATACTATATTTGTCATTTCTGTCTGATTCTTTTTTATTTCGGGGTTTTTTTTATACTTGCTATCTCTTTATTTATGACTATCCATTGTTGCTCTAATCTCTTTAAACATCCTAACTATCATTATTTTAAACTCTGCATCAGGTAGTTTGTTTATATCTGATTCATCAGGTCCTTCTCTGGGGATTTCTCTTGATTCATTTGGGTTGCATTCCTCTGCCTGCCATTTTGTCTGTGTGTAAGAAGGGTTTGGCTACTGGAGTCCAATTGGTGTTGTCTCTGTGTTCCTGTGTTCCCTAGGTGTAATCTGTTTGCAGGCCAACCACCCCCTCTAGTTGCCTAGGGCAGTTGCGTGTGGATATTGCTGGTGCCAGCAGCTGGGGTTGCTGCTGTGGTCTCCACCTCGCCTCTTTGGGAGAGACTATGTTTTCATGCCAGGTTCTATAAGCCTCAGCCAGTCTCAGCCTTCGCCTCTCTCCCACGGGTGGGATTGTGCACCACACTCGGGCCACAAGCCTGGGCACCAAGGGCAAGTGTGAGCTTTTTTGCTCAGCTGCGGGTCCCTGTCAGCCGGTTTCTCCAGCCCAGCGGGGCTTCTGATGCATGCTCAGCTGTGAGCCAGGCTTCCTCCCCGTCCCCGCCAACATCGGCTCCTAGGCCAAGTTGTTGGTGCTCGCTCAACTGCGAGTCCTGGCTTCTGCCACATCTCCGTTGGCAAAGCTGATTTGTGCATGGTTTCAAGCCTTGGAGGCCGGTTGGGGCTGCACGCCCGTTCGCCCTTGCCCAGTGGTGGATCTCTTCCCATTCTCGATTCCTGTTTTTCTCCCACAGGTGGGGTCAAAGGCGAGCCTGCAACTGCCGGACCACTTTCGCGCATCTCTTTCCCCCCCCTCTGGGCTGGACCGAGCTCATGCCAGCTGGCTTGGCCTCTGTCCCACCAATGAAACTGTGCTTCCACGTCCTGCTGCCACCTGCCCCCGCCCAGCAAGTCCTCAGCACTGTGCGTGGGGGCACTGCAGCTCAGACTCTAACATTCCATACTGTAGTCCTGAAAGCTCCTTCCTTCTAAGCGACTGCTCTAGTTGCCACAGGGGAGCCTGTTGGGCTGGTGTCCTGCTTCCCCTTGCTGGTTCCAGGGGAAATAGTGTTTCAGATTTGTGGATTGACTCAGCCCAGGGTTTAGGGTGGTTGTCCCACAAAGCTTTTCTCCCTGTGCCTTCCAGACCGCACTCTCTTCCTGCTGATCTGGTTCTCTCCTCTCTCCCTGTCTCCGGGAGTCCCAGGTGAGTGGTTGTGAGAGAGGTTTTCTGCACCGTCTCTTTAAGAAGAATCCTGTGTCTGAGACAACTGTTTCTTTCTCACAAACAGTATCCTAACCTGTTTCACAGCTAAATACTGTGATAAGCCTCTTCTAGGCTCTGGGGCTGCAAGCTGGGGCTTTGTTCCTTGAATCCAGGTCCCTACCCTTCCACTAGCCTCTCTTTTTGCCACACAAGTCTCTCCGGCCTGCCTTTCACTCTGGGGAGCTGGGCAGCCCTTTTCGCATTTTCACTTTTCCTACCAGTCTCAGTGTGGCTTCTTTAGTGTTCATCAGTTGAAGAGTCCTCTCAGTCCAGTTCAACGTTGGTTTATCCAGATGATGGTTCTTAAAATCAAGTTATAATCCATTTTGGTTCTGGGAGTTGGAAGTTGGTACGTCCGCTTACTCCATCTTGCTCCTCTCCATCCAGCAGTGTTTTATACTGGCAATCATTTAAAGCTTGGGGAACAATAAAGTTGGCCACCCGAATGACCAGTGATATCACCTCATCAAACTGCTCACCACACATCTGAGCACAAAGTGCCTCCTGATGTAGGATACAGTGAAAACTTAGGAGGGGTCTCTTTTTATGTTCACAAAGAAGTGCTATGAATCCTCAATTTTTCCCCACCATGCACGAGAACCATCATTCCACACTGAAATAAGGTTATCCATCTGTAGGTTTTTTTCTTTAGCAAACTGAGTGAAAGACTTGAATAAATCCTCCCCTCTTGTTGTCTCTTTCATAGGAAAAACAGCAAGACTTTCCTCATATAGCGTGTCACCAACAACGTACCTTGCAATCACGCTGAACTGGCATAAATGGCTTATGTCTGTTGACTCATCCAAAGCGAGAGAAAAGAATGGTGCTGAATTTATGTCCTTCACTTGTGTTGCCTCAATTTGATTTGCCATCATGACGATATGATTGTGAACAGTTCTTGCCAACAGAGGCATGTCTTTTATTTGTTTGATTATCTTGTCTTTATCTGAAAAGTCATCAAAAAGTTCATTGGCAACATCAAGCATAAATGTTTTGGCATACTCCCCATCTGTGAATGGCTTTCCATTTCTCACAATTGCTAAAGCACCAGCAAAGCTAACCGAATTCCAGCCATCTTGTTGGGTATAAACACGGAGTTGCTGCTGACTAGCTAGCACTCTGCACAGTAGCACTTGACATGCTTTCTTCCTGCTGTCCCCTGCTGGGTATTTTGATGCAAATGTAGTATGGCATGTGTTGAAGTGCTGCTTTATATTTGACCATTTCATCAGTGCAATTTTATCATTACATATTAGACACACTGCAGAACCTGCTCTCTCCACAAAGGCAAATTCCTCTGTCCATTCCTGCTGAAAAGTACGATAATTCTCATCTTTTTTTCTTTTAGCCATATTCTTCTTCAAAAGGGTGTCTGCAATTAGCTAGCTGACTACTTGATTAAAAGGAGGGAAGTTTACTTCCTGACCTCACAGCGACCTGTGTACGTTATGTGTTATCCAATAAAAATTTTGTGTTGTCCTGGAGGACAGCTGTAATTGGCTCCAGCCACCCACAGCCATGAACAGGAGCAGTAGCAAATGAATGGATTATAATATATGAGAATGTTTTATATTTTTAATGTTATTATTTTTTTTTATTAAAAATTTGTCTGTGAGCCAGATGCAGTCATCAAAAGAGCCACATCTGGCTCTCGAGCCATAGGTTCCCGACCCCTGCTCTATTTTATCTCAGCACCTTACCAAATCATGGGTTTCCAAAACTACTTTTTTTAGTATTGTTGAAGAGTTTACACATACTTATTCATAATCACTTCATTAATTTTCCAAATAGGCTTTTATAAAATGTTTGACAAAGGACTTACGTTTTTACCATTTTTTTTGTATATAAATTACCATTAAGACAACCAATCAAGGATTTCTAAAAATAAGTATTTCTAAGGAAACTAATCACCACGTCCTTTTCTGATATGCTGGAGGCCAGACGGTGTGCTACTCTGGTTTGTTTAAATGTTTGCTACTTTTATCTGATGTGTCCTAATGCAGTACACTCCATCTAAGACATTCTTCAATAAAATTATGGATTGTAAAATTAGCTATAGAACACTGTATACATGCCATATCCAGTGAAGGTATGACCCCGCCTTAGTGGGGAACCTGTTCAGGGATGAATAAGTGTCAAGCCATGTGGAAACCACAAAGAATAGAGGTTGTTCTGCTTTATTCTTATGGCCATTGAAGTCTAGACCTGAGACTTCAGGCTGGGACTGTTTAGTAGCCACATACCTGTTTATGTATGAAATAGAAGCTTCAGTGGAAACATGTATGTTAGATTTCTAGGAAGACAATACTAGATAAATGTTAGGTGCAAAGTATTCTCCTACATGATCTCTTTCAGAGTCTATATTGTGATTCTAATTTGTTTCCCTCATTCTATAACATCAATTTAGGCATTCAGACAGTCTGTTAACAAATACTTTCCAAAGATATTGATTTGAAAACTAGATGGTGTGGTGGAAACAGGTATTCAAAGATTGTGTCTGATTGTTGTTTGCATTTTCTATCCCCGCGCCTATTAGGGCCAGCACTAGAATTCTTATGCCAAATAAATACATTCATCAGCAAATAAGATAGAAACAGTTCCTGCCTTCAGAGAATTTACAGCCTATTGTATTGACCTTTCTCAAAACAGTTTTGAAGCTCAGAAGAAAACATCAAGGTACAATAATCTCTGCAGTTCTAGTTTTCCACTACTTTAGCCTTGTGCTTTCATCGTGAATGCTAAAATATTTTGGTTTTCCATTTTAGACACCTGACTTGAATCGAAAAGCAAAAATTCTAAATGCTTCCTTCTAAGCTTAGAAGTACAAAAGACACTAGTTCAGGTGGAAATGGTCAATGAAGGGCTTTCTGGGGAAAAAAGAGAGAGAAGCATATGACTTGGGGACATGGCACTGCAAATCAAATCAGATGATACAAATACAAATTCAGAGACAGAGAGGCTGAAATCAATAGAAATACAATTTTGTAATCACGTGGGACTTTTATGTTTTAAAGTGCTTGTAATAATTAGTTGGGAATATTGTATAGGTTTATTTCTGGATTCTTCGTTCCATTCCATTGATCCATGTTCATCCCTCTGTCAATTATCTTGATACAGTAGCTATATAGTAAGACTTAGAATCAGGCAGTAATTCCTCTAACTTTATTCTTTTTCAAAACTGTTTTATCTACTCTGTATTTTGTGCCTTTCCATATAAATTTTAGAACAAGCTTTGTGTATGTGCAAAAGCTTGCTGTATTTTGACAGTAATTGCAATAAGTCTACAGATCAACTTGGGGGTAAAGTGCTTTTATATATATAAGAAATCATTTTATCTTCTGAAAACCCAGGGTATGTTTCCCATACTGATAACACACACAGACACATACATGTACATCTTAATGAGATTTAAGAAGTTTTCTCCACCAGGGGAAGTAGGGAAGAGTATAGAGTGACTGTGAACACTGGTTCAAAAAGGAAATGGGTCAGCGGTAAAGCAGTATACCAGGACACAGCGCTACATATCAGGTAGGATGTCAACAGAATGACCAGAGGGGGCTTGGTTTGTTTTGTGGGCCATCCTCAGTCATCTTCAACCTTAGAAGCTCACATGTAATGCCCTTAGATTTAGGGAGCCACTTGGAAACAGCAAGTTCCTGTATTTTCCCTAGCTTGTAATTTTCTTTGGATTAGTATATGGAAATCAAATTTAGATCAGTTTATGAGAGAGCAGTGCTCAGACATTCCAAACCCCTGAACACATATGAAACAAAATAAAACTCAGGCTGTGGCAAAACGGCCCTTAGCTGAATTTACTGTTTTAAACTAATGCAAACTATTGAATGCTCAGTTATATTACCATCAAATAATCTTATATTATTGGTATTTTATTATTACATAATTACTAGTCAATGTTTATTTAATATCAGCCAATGTTTAATTAGTATAATCTATCAAAGAAAAAGACAAAAGTTGGGTGGAAATATTAAATGGGTTAGCCTGCATGGGAAAAGATATGGGGGTTTCTAAAAAAATTAAAATTAGCATTACAGTATGATCCAACAATCCCAATCCCTGTTACATAGTCAAATAAATTGAAAGCAGAATCTTGAAGAGATATTTGCACACTCATGTTTATTACAGCATTATTCATAATAGAGAATAGACAAATATCTATCAACTACTGAATAAATTAAATTATATATATTTATATTATATATTGATTAATATTAATTAATATATTAATATATATTTATATATTATATATATAAAATAAAATACCCAGCCTTTAAAAACTTTGTCTTAGGTTCAAATTCTGTCTCATAAATCTTAAGAATATTATGCTAAGTGAAATAAGTCAGTCACAAAAGATAAATATTGTATGATTCCACTTACATGAGTTATCTAGAGTAGTCAAACTCACAGAAACAGAAAGTAGAATAGCGGTTCTTAGAAGCTGGGGGGAGGGAACTGGAGTGTTTCTGTCCAGTGAATATTCAGGTTCGTAAAATGAAAATATTCCAGAGATCTGTTGCCCAACAATGCAAAGATAGTTAGCACTAATGACCTATACACTTAAAAGAGGTAAAAATACTAAATTTTATGTTATTTTTTAACACAATTTTTAAAAAAGGACAATAGCAGTTATACTGAGACTATTTTCTTAGTTATAAGAAAAAGGTTTAGCTTTTAAACCTGATTATCTCCATATAAAATAAATATTGTTGTAGACTGGACAGAGATTATTTCCAAATCTTCATTGGAGATCAATTCAAAACATACACAAATGGGTGTGCTGCCTAAAAGAGAGAGTTATTTAAAACAGATTAAATGATGTGGAGTGTAACTTCCATGAGCTGTAACTGAAAGTGTCAGAAACATTAGCTCTGAAACAAGGAAGATTTAATCACAGATTCTATAGAAGCACACATTTTTGTGGGTTGTTTTCTTCAATCAAATTTACATGTTAATCTCTAAGACTGTTCATCATTTTTGGCTGCCTGCTACCAAGCAGCTTGTCAGAAGTTATAAATGCAGACCATTCACATAAAGAATAGGACTTCTCATTTACACACACTGATGATGAAAGTTTAATTAGAATACTTCAAGACAGCAACCATCTGAGAGTGGCAAAATCAAAATAAATTGCATTTAGTCTCTCTGTATCCTTAGTTATTAAAAGTTTAAAATTATAATCATTTCAGCCCATAAATAACAGCTTTAAGGACCACCAACATGTAAAACTTTCATAAAGGACACTGCCAAAAGAGAGAATTTGGTTGATATACATTGTAGTTGGCATGGGGAAGAAATGAGACAGCCACTCTCTTCAAAAGTTGAACGGGGAGGGAGCAAGATGGCGATGGGGTAGGCGGACATACCAACTTCCAACTCCCAGAACCAAAGTGGATTATAACTCAATTTTAAGAACCATCATCTAGATAAACCAACTTTGAACTAAACTAAGTGGACTCTTCAACCAAGGAACACAGAAGAAGCCACATTGAGACTGGTAGGAATAGCGAAAACGCGAAGAGGGCTGCCCAGCTCCCCAGAGCAAACGGCAGCCCAGAGAGACCTGCGTGGCGGGAAGAGAGTTTGGCAGAGAGAGAGGGACCTGGGTCCCAGGAACCAGGCCCCAGCCTATAGTCCCAGAGCCTAGAAGAGGCATTTGGACAGTATTGAGCTGTGAAACAAGTGAGGATACTGTTTGTGAGAAAGAGAAAGTTCTCTCAGACCCAAGATCCTTTTTAAAGTGACAGCGCAGAAAACCTCTCTCACAACCACGCACCGGGGCTCAGGGGAACGGGAACAGAGGAGAGGACCAGAGCAGCGGGAAGAGAGTGTGGACTGAAGGCACAGGGACAAACACTCTGAGGGACAGCCACCCTAACCCCTGGGCTAAGTCACTTCCCTAATCAAAAACGAATATTTCCCCTGGAACTAGCAATACCAGAAAAAGAGACAGGACACTAGCCAAACAAGCTCTCCCCAGCAATTAAAGCAGAGCTGCTTAGAGAGAGGGAGCTCCCAGGACTACCGTGTGGAGACTTAGGGCCCTTCCTACTCTGCTGAGAGTTGCTGAAGGGCGGGTGGCGGCAGGATGCTGAAACAGGATTCTGTCGGCAGGGGTGGAGAACCAGCTGGAGTGAGCTCGGTCTAGCCCAGCAGGGGTGAAGGGGACGCACTAGGGCTGTCCAGTAGCTGCAGGCCAGACTGTATACCCAAAGGCAGGGGAAAAGCGGGGAGGCCAGGAACGGACAGAGATCTACTCTGTGACCCTGCACAGGCTGGCCCTGACAGCGGGGACGGGGCTAGGACCAGGATGGGCGGGGGCTCGTGGCTGAGCTCATGCCAGCAACTACACCAGCCCCAATAAACCTCGGTTTGTGACTCTGCGCAGGAGGGCCCTGGCCTTGAGGGCGGGGCTAAAGCTCTGGATGGGCAAAGGTTCACAGCTGAGAGCACGTCAAAAGCCCCGCCCAACCCGTGAAACTGTGGCAAGCAGGCTCTGACTGCGGGTTCTGGGTGGAAGCCCAGAAACAGGCTGGGTCCGCAGCTGAGCAAAGGTGCTCACCTCTACCCTTGGTGCTAAGACTTGTGGCTTCAGTGACAGCCCCTCCCACGGAGGAGAGGCAGAAATCACAGAAACAGCCGCAGTGGGCCGGCACTGGAAACGCCCATACCCTACCGCCCTAGGCAGCAGCAGAGGGGGTGGCGGGCCTGCAGACAGACCACACCTAGAAAACACAAAGGCAACATCTACTGGACTCCAGTGGCCACAACTTGCTTATACACAGACAAAAAGGGCAGGCAGAGGAATGCAAACCAAATGAATCAAGAGAAATCCCCACAGAAGGACCTGAATGAACCAGATATAACCAAATTACCAGAAGCAGAATTTAGAATAATGATAGTTAGGATGTTCAAAGAAATTAGAGCAACAATGGATAGTCATTGCAAACACCTAAATAAAGAGATAACAAGTATAAAAAACGAAATTGAAATAATAAAAAAGAATCAGACAGAAATGACAAATACAGTATCAGAACTGAAGACCACAATGGAAGGAATTAAAAGCAGGATGAATCACGCTGAGGACTGAATAAGCGAGTTAGAGGACACAATAAACAAAGGCACAGAAGCAGAGAAGAAAAAGGAAAAGACACTCAAAAAATATGAGAAAAATCTAAGGGAGCTCTGTGACAACATGAAGAGAAACAAAAAATTTGCATCATAGGAGTTCCTGAAGAAGAGGAGAGAGGACAGGAAATGGAAACTTTGTTCAATCAAATCATAACAGAAAACTTCCCTAAATTAAGGCTGGGAAACATTCCACATGTTCAAGAAGCACACAGAACTCCATTAAAGAGAAACCCAAAAAAATCTACACCAAGCCACATCATAGTTAAAATACCAAATCTAATGGATAAAGAAAATATTTTAAAAGCTGCTAGAGAAAAAAAGGCTATCACCTACAAAGGAGCTCCCATAAGGATGACATCGGACTTTTCAACAGAAACACTTGAGGCCAGAAGGGAATGGCAAGATATAATCAAAGTAATGCAGAACAAGAACCTACAACCAAGACTACTCTATCCAGTAAGGCTAATGTTTAAATATGAAGGAAAAATAAAGAACTTCCCAGACAAAGAAAGCCTCAAGAAATTGATTAAAACCAAACCAATTCTGCAAGAGATACTAAGGGGCCTGTTGTGAACAGTTCAAAGGGAGGAAAAATATAGAAAAAGAAGAATACAGTGTTAAAGAATAAAATGGCAATAAACAACTACATATCAATAATAACCTTAAATGTAAATGGATTAAATGATCCAATCAAAAGACACAGGGTACCTGAACGGATAAAGAAACAGGACCCATACATTAGCTGTCTATAAGACAAACACCTTAAAACAAAAGATGCAAATAGACAAAAGGTAAAAGTATGGAAAAAAATATTTCATGCAAATGGAAATGAAAAAAAACCTCGGGTAGCAATACTTATATCTGACTAAATGGACTTTAAAACAAAGGCTGTAGTAAGAGATAAAAAAGGACACTACATAATGATAAAGGGAACACTTCAACAGGAAGACATAACTATTATAAATATCTACCCACCAAATATAGGAGCCCCGACATACATAAAGCAGACTTTGATGGATATAAAAGGCGAGATTAACAGCAATACTATCATAGTAGGAGATTTCAATACCCCACTAACAACACTGGATAGACCCTCAAGAAAAAAAATTAATAAAGAAAATGCAGACTTAAAGGATACACTTGGTCAACTTGATTTAACAGATATCTTCAGAACTTTTCACCCTAAAGCAGTAGAATATACATTCTTCTCGAGTGCTCATGGTATGTTTTCTAGGATAGACCACATGTTAGGACACAAAAATACTCTCAATAAATGTAAGAAGATTAAAATCATATCAAGCATTTTCTCTGATCACAATGCCATGAAACTAGAAATTAACCACAAAAGAAAAACTGAAAAATACTCAAACATTTGGAAACTAAATAGCATGATATTAAATAATGAATGGAGTAACAATGAGATCAAAGAAGAAATAAAAAAGTTTCTAGAAACAAATGATAATGAGCATACATCAAGTCAAAATTAATGGGACACAGCAAAAGCAGTTCTGAGAGGGAAGTTAATTGCACTACAGGCATATCATAAGAAGCTAGAAAAAGCTCAAATAAGCAACCTGGCCCTGCATCTAAAAGAACTAGAAAAACAACAGCAAATAAAACCCAGGACCAGTAGAAGGAAGGAAATAATAAATTTCAGAGCAGAAATAAATGACGTAGAAGATAAGGAAACAATACAGAGGATCAATGAAACCAGGAGCTGGTTCTTTGAAAAGGTAAACAAGATTGATGAACCTTTAACTAGACTCACCAAGAAAACAAGAGAGAGCATGCAAAAAAATAAAAATAGAAAAGACAGTGGAGAAATAACAACTGACACAACTAAAATACAAAGCATTGTAAGAAAATACTATGAAGAACTATATGCCAATAAATTAAACAACCTAGGTGAAGTGGACAAATTTCTTGAATCATATAATCTTCCGAAAATTAATCTGGAAGAATCAGAACACCTAAACAGACCAATTACAACAAATGAGATTGAAACTGTTATCAAAAGACTCCCAAAAAAGAAAAGTCCTGGGCCTGATGGCTTCACAAGTGAATTCTATCAAAAATTCAAAGAAGAACTAACTCCTATCCTTCTCAAGCTATTTCAAAAAATTCAAGAGGAAGGAAGACATCCAAACTCCTTTTATGAGGCGAACATAATTCTGATCCCAAAACCGGGCAAAGACAACACAAAGAAAGAAAATTATAGGCCTATATCCCTGATGAATTTAGCCGCTAAATTTCTCAACAAAATATTAGTCACCCGGATCCAGCAATATATGAAAAAAATCATACACCATGATCAAGTGGGATTTATTTTGGAGAGACAAGGCTGGTTCAATATTTGCAAATCAATCAATGTGATTCATCACATAAACAAAAGGAAGGACAAAAATCACATGATATTTTCAATAGATGCAAAAAAGGCATTTGATAAAATCCAGCACCCATTCATGCTCAAAACTCTCAGTAAAGTGGAAATACAGGGAACATTCCTTAACATGATAAAGGCCATCTACAACAAACCCACAGCAAACATCATACTAAATAGACAAAAATTAAAAGCAATCCCCTTAAGATCAGGAACCAGGCAGGGTGCCCCCTTTCACCACTTTTATTCAACATCGTTCTGGAAGTCCTAGCTACAGCAATCAGACAAGAAGAAGAAATAAAAGACATCCAAATTGGAAAAGAAGTAAAACTGTCATTATTTGCAGATGATATGATATTTTATATAGAAAACCCTAAAGTCTCAGTCAAAAAACTACTAGAACTGATAAATGAATTCAGCAAGGTGGCAGGATATCAAATTAATACTCAGAAATCAAAGGCATTTCTATATGACAATGAACTGTCAGCAAAAGAAATTAAGGAAACAATCCCCTTCACTATTGCAGCCAAAAAATAAAGTACCTAGGAGTAAATTTAACCAAGGAGGTTAAGGACTTGTACTTGGAAAATTATAAAACATTGATAAAAGAAATCAAGGAAGATACAAACAAGTGGAAGCATATACCATGCTCATGGCTAGGAAGAATAAACATCATTAAAATGTCTATATTACCCAAAGCAATTTATAAATTCAATGCAATACCAATTAAAACACCAATGACATACTTCAAAGATATAGAACACATATTCCAAAAATTTATATGGAACCAAAAAAAAAACAGGAATAGCCTCAGCAATTTTAAAAAGAAAAAATAAAGCAGGAGGTATCACTCTTCCAGATATCAAGGTTTACTACAAGGCCATTATACTCAAGACAGCCTGGTACTGGCATAAGAACAGACACATTGATCAATGGAACAGATCAGAGAACCCAGAAATAAACCCACACCTTTATGGACAACTGATATTTGACAAGAGGAAAGAACATACAGTGGAGTAAAGACAGCTTCTTTAATAAATGGTGTTGGGAAAATTAGACATCTACCTGCAAAAAACTGAAACTACACCATCAACTTACACCATTCACAAAAACAAACTCAAAATGGATAAAAGACTTAAACGTAAGCTGTAAACCATAAGCATCTTAGAAGAAAACATAGGCAGCAAGCTCTCCAACATCTATAGCAGCAATATATTTGCCGATTTATCTCCACGGGCAAATGAAATAAAAGGCAAGATAAACAAATGGGACTATATTAAACTAAAAAGTTTTTGCACAGCTAAAGACTATAAGAACAGAATAAAAAGACAAACCACACAATGGGAGAACATATTCGACAGCACGTCTGTTAAGGGGTTAATAACTAAAATTTATAAAGAACTTATAAAACTCAACACCAGAAAGACAAACAATCCAATCAAAAAATGGGCAAAAGAAATGAATAGAAATTTCTCCAAAGAGGACATACAGATGGCCAATAGGCATATAAAAAGATGCTCAACATCACTAATCATTAGAGAAATGCAAATCAAAACCACAATGAGATATCACCTCACACCAGTCAGAATGGCACTCATCAGCAAAACAACACAGAATAAGTGCTGGCCAGGATGTGGAGAAAAGGGAACCCTTCTGCACTGCTGGTGGGAATGCAGACTGGTGTAGCCACTGTACAAAACAGTTCGGAGATTCCTCAAAAAATTAAAAGTCGAACTGCCTTTTGACCTAGCTATCCCACTTATAGGAATATACCCTAAGAACACCATAGCACTGTTTGAAAAGAAGAAATGCGCCCCCATGTTCATGGCAGCATTGTTCACAATAGCGAAGATCTGGAACCAGCCCAAGTGTCCGTCAGAAGACGAGTTTATTAAAAAACGTTGGTACATATATACTATGGAATACTACTCAGCCATAAGAAATGATGACATCGGATCATTTACAACAAAATGGATGTACCTTGATAACATTATACGGAGTGAAATAAGTAAATCAGAAAAGAAAACCTGAGAACAGCATGATTTCATACATAGGTGGGACATAAAAGTGAGACTATGAGACATGGACAAGAGAGTGGTGGTTACGGGGTGGGGCGAGGGATGGGAGGGTGGGATAGGGAGGAGGGGAGGGGCACAGGGAAAACCAGATAGAAGGTGACAGAGAACAATTTGACTTTGGGTGACGGGTATGCAACACAATTGAATGATAAGATAACCTGGAGATGATTTCATTGTACATATGTACCCTGTTTTATTGGTGTCACCCCATTAAATTAATAAAAAAAAAAAGTAGAACGGGGAGAGGATACTTATGATCATGGAAGGACCTGCTAGGATAGGAAGGTTCCAAGGAGAAAGAACCTGTATAAAGCTGCAGACTTGGGCAGCTCCCTCAGCTAAGTACCGTAGTTTTTGCTTCAGTAGATGCACCTGACCGTAAGACACACCTAGAGGTTTTAAGAAGGAAAATAAGAGAAAAAGAATTCTGAACTAAATGGTGTGTTAAAATATTTAATAAAATACACCACAATAATATTTCCACAATATAAACTCAATAGCAGTATTAACAACCATTAGCACTGTTAGTAACAAATAAGAGGAGACTTTAATGTTCAAATACTCTTCTGGTTGTACGGGAACCCCAGAAACTCATCATCACTAGTGTCAGAATTTAAGAAGCTCAGTTGCTCACAATCACTGGTATCACTTTCTTCACTATTTTCATATATGTTACCATATTCAGTGCATCTAAGGCATTGCTAACGCCACATGTTTTGAACGACCATACCACAGTTTCATTCTTCTCTGACTGCCATGATGTTTTCACCCATTCACAAACTTGAGTGGTAGTGGGTTTCTTCATTTGTCCAGCTGGTGTCAGATAATGATTACCAGCAGCCATCCATTTGTTCCACTCTTCTGGCATAAAGACTTTAAATGGTTTGTTGATGGAAGGTCGAGAGGTTGTAACTGGCTGGTAAGACCCCCAGGAATTATAGCCAGATGAGTCTTCACTTCTTTAAAGTTTTTGTGTGTGTGTCTGGTTTCGCTCTAAACTAGTCAAGCACTATTAGGGCAGCAAGTGACATCAGCACTTCACAGAGACCTCCAGCACCTGCAGCGCAGCCCTCCACTGCTGCAGCGTGCCTCTCACATCTGCCTTCAATGATGCCAGATGAATGCGCCCACACAATGTCACTTGCCTTCCCTCCTGCACTGCATGCAATTGTGGAAACCTGAACCAGGAGATCATTCAGCAGATGCCGGGGTTCCGCATGCCCCATAGCGGGTATGATTATGCTCCAACTGGCACTCATTTTCTACATGTTTACTGGCACAGCGCCCTGCAGCAGCTTAAAATAAATGAACATTTGCTCCATAAAATGCACGAGCATTTGCCCCTCCACTTTTGGGAGGAAAAAGTGCATTTTATGAAGTGAAAAATACGGTAATACATTCCAGCTCCTCTTCATGGTTGCCCAGGTAACGCAGTCCAGGCATAGGAGATTTGACTTCCCTTGCTAGCACTGCTGTTCGTGGATGAGAGAGCGGTTCCTGAGAAATCGTGATGAGACCCTAACATCACCAAAAACAACACCCTGCAACTCTGCTTAGGAAGCATCATGTCACAGCCTAGTGACCCAACTGTGAATGGAATCACCCCTGTCCTCCATGGAAAGAGACATACCCAAGGAATCAAATAAAGTTATCATAAAAATTCGAAGAAAAAGCAAATGATTTTCCTGTTCGAAATTATTTCAGAGAAAGTTCCTGTCATTTTTTCTTTTCTTTTCTTTTCTTTTTTTTTTTTTGCTACTGGGAATCTATCTGTATGGGGTTAAAATATATGGTGCTTACATATCATGAATAAAACGATGGTAATTAATAGCTCTCTGGTTCCATAATAATAGTGGTAAACTGAAAAATCTATTTACTAAATGTTCCTCATAGCATAAATGTGACTCGTAAATTGAGTTCTGTATGGTGGTTGTAAGGGAGACCAGAGGTGCAATCAGAAAGTAGGGTTCCTTGTTAATGAACATTATTCCTTGGCTCACTGCACTCAGTCCCCTGCAGCCCTAGTGGGAGTGCCTTTACCATGACGTTGCTTTCCTCATGGATCAGTGCAGACAGTAGCAGACTTGGTGGGGTCGGGTGGAGGGTAGATGGAAGCAGTTTAAAAAGAGCTAAGGTTTGGTTGCTTTGAGTCTGAGGTATTTATGGCCATCTCAGAGAAAATGTAAAGGCAGAACTTGAATGTTCACATTCAAGAGTTTACACTGGAACTCTAGACAGGAGACAGAGTTGGGTACACAGAACACATCGATGTCGCCACAGTGGGAACTGTGCAGTGTGAGAACAGAAAGTGAATAATGAAGGCTGAGTTTGGGTTTCCCGGCAGTGGCTTGGGAGACAGAGTTTCGTGCTCAGGATGTTTCCTGAGAAATGCACATGGAACCCACACCTGTAGACAGGGTGTAGAGGAAGTAGGGTCAGCACAGGGAGTGGAAGTGCAATGCTGCTTCCAAGAGGGTCTCTGCAAAAAAAAAAAAAAAAAAAGGGTCTCTGCAGATGGAATGGCCTGCCACAAATGTCCTATATTCAACCAACATTAGGAGGCCTTTATACCCTGCTTTAATCAGTCAGCCGTTGGACATAAGTATCCTGGGAAGAGTGTGGCCCTTATACAAGAACCCTTGTTGTCACTGAGGCCACACCAGATTTAGCCAAAGATGCCCACTGTGTGTACTCCCAGCGAGTCCCTCCCAGGGCAAACCTGAGCAGCATGTCTCCGCACTCACCACACTGAGAAATGGAAACATATAAGGGTGAGCAGGGAGAGAGAGAACTGAAGCTCAGTTATACAAAGCAGGTAGAGAAGAAGGACAATAAATAGCTTGTGCTGTATTAGGATTGTTGGCAGCTAGAAGAAGGAGGGGGAAGTGTGGTCAACTGTGTTAAGTGCTATTTTTTAAAAGCAAGTAAAATAAAGACCAGCAAGTGTACACAATACCCAGTGTTTATTGTACCAGAGAAGTATAGTCTTTAAGGAGACATAGCTTCATGTAATTTTTAATATTTATTTTACTGATTTAAGAGAGAGAGAGAGACAGGAACATCAATTTATTTCTGTAAGTACCCTGACCAAGGATCAAACCTGCAACCTTTGTGCTTTGGGAGGATGCTCTAACCAACTGAGCTATCCAGCCAGGGCTGGAGCCACAGCTTTCACATGAGAATGAAGGACTAATGGTCAAAAACAAGTACAGAATAGGAAAATGTTGCTGAGATGAAATCTTAGCCAAGGCTATGTGGTGGTTGGAGAATAGGCCGACTGTACAGAAAAGGGCCAACCCAGATCCAAGGTCTTTGAGGGGGTGTAGGTTTTATTTAAGGCAAGAAGTGTGAGTGGTTCCCAGGAGAGAATTTAGGGACATGCACTCCACATGTTCCGAAGCACAGCAGGCCTGGGAGGGGAAAGGGGGGAGAAAATGGAAGGGAAAGGCAGGGAAGGGCAGGGTAATAAGCAATATACCCTGCCCCAGTGAAGGAGCTCACACAGCAGCAGAGGAGTGAGGTCTCAGAGAGAGAGGGATGTTCAAAGGGGCTTGTATTGTAACTGTGTGGATGGGCCTGTGAGGCATGGTGAGCTCCACAGCTCAAGATTGTCACAATACCTTGTCCCCGTTGTCCCAGTTTAAAAACTGCACAGACCTTTTGAGGAAGCAGTGAATAATTCTGCTTAATTGAGGGTGTTTTGAAGGATCTGTATCTCAGGTGAGTGTCAACCGATTATCTTGTTTTTAGGACGCCCCCCACCCCGCCCCAGCACTGAATTCAGCAGTGGCCCTCAGTCGACAGGCAGCCTCTCTGGGAGGGCTGTTCAGAAAGGGCTATCACGATGTCAATGTTCCTGGCTTTGTTCTCTCCTCTTATACCTTGTTCAAAGTATCAAACAGTAAATATTTTTTGAGAGTTTATAGGTCCAAGAAGCTGGAGAGATAAATAAAGCACGTCCCCTATCCCAGCACTGTTACATCTGTCAGGGGAATGGTACGTGACAGTTATGCAAACGAGACACTTGCAGCGTGATAAATCAGAGCCAGTCAGCTAACAAGCTGTTAATAAGTTGAGATTTTAATAAAAGTTGAAAAATATCCCTTGGCACTGTTTCCAACATACTTCTTACTTCTGCTGCTCACTGCTGTCAGGTATAATGTGCTAAGATGTTAAGTGAAGGAAGAACAGTAAAAGTTGAGTGGGTGATAGATTTTTTAGTAAAAACACTTGCATAATTATTTTTCTGTTCATTGGAACTAAGTTCGTGGGAGCAGAACTCGCCTCCTGTTTTAACATCCTAGTCAGACTTTCCACTGACTGGGGCAGGAGGCATCCCCTGCCTTTTATGGAGGCCAGGTTCTTCTCTACCCACCATGGGTCAACCCTGATCTCCAACACAGACTAAGGTCTGGTTTTGAGACCCAGCACAAAGCAAGCCCAGGCTGCCCCTAGCACCACAATCCAGTCTCCTTTCACCAAAACCAGGCTCTCACTAGTGTCATTGCTCTGGGCTAACAACTTGACAAGGTGTTTCAGCCTTCATCTATTTTCACACTTTGGGTTTTCTGCCTTCCTTTTTCACACTCTAAAAGGAAGTCAGGAGAAAAGATGTCCTTGAGCGAATGGAGCAGAGGGCAGGAGGAAAAGATATCCCAAAGTTATTTTGAAAGGCAATCTTTGCTACAAGCCTCATGGCGCTGAATACAACTTGCTATGCAGGGAACTGAGCCAAATACCCATGTGACCTGTGAGTCAGAAGTGAGATAGGGCCCAAAAATGTAAGGGTAAAAGAGTTGGCCCAGGACATGAGCTGTATTGTCTGGAGTAACATTGTACCCTCAAGTCGTGGATTCTTACTGAGCAATTGTAAATTATTAACTGCACATATCAACACCAGGTCTGTGGGCCCAGGCAGCTCAGATTTGCAGATGCTCAATAATGGGGGTAATAAAGGCCTTGCTAGGTCCAAAACATTGAACATTGAATAAAAAACATTTAACTTGGAGATAGTTTTGAATCAATAGTTTTTCTATAATCATTCTGTCATATGGTCCAGTTCGATGCTCCTTAACTACAAGGGACCTGCAAATGGGTTTCCCCACACCTCCTTACTGCCATGCAGCAGGAGACAAATGCCCTCCTCAGTGTCTTTTTGGTTTGTGCCAAACAGCCTGAGAGCAAAAGTCTCAGATTTGAAGTGTCGCAAGTCGAATTTGCAACCTGCCTAAGACCTCATAGTCACTCTCTTCAGAAATTCATTTTCTTCTTTGAGATATGAGGATATATCCCAAAATTAGAACTGTGGACAAAGATGCCATAGGCCTGTCCAATTTTACAGGCATCAGATGTTCTCTTTATATTTCCAAACTCAAACTAGTTTCTAGAACTAGTTTGGACTTCTAGAACTAAGGGTTGAAAATCCAAGTGCAAATAGAGAACATTTATAGATGAGAATTTCTCAACTATAGGGGGAATTTCCTCAAATTTAGAAATGTCTAGCTCTCATCTAGAATTAAATGATCTAGTTTTGGAATTTCAAGTTCTAGATCTTTCTCTTTAAGACAGTCTAGTCTACAGAGCAGGCAACAAGGGTTTCCAAAGATCAGAAAGCTCTGGGCAGACCCTGGCAAGGTATTATTCTTTTTAAACCACCTATTTCCTGATTTGTAGCACAGTGTTAAAATGATGGATGAACAAATAAGTTCCAGTGGTCGAGGCAAACAATTCTTACCCAACTGAACCAACTACAAACCATACATCATTTTGTAGCATTAAATCTTTTCCTTGTTGCAAATAAATAAATAAGTAATAAAAAGCCACACACCACAATTTTTTATGACAACGTAGAGGTGAACCAGTGATTTCTGCATTAATCAAATGCTGCTGTTTTTCTGACAAACAGTTCTCAGCCCTAAGGCCTCTGTGGTGGCGAGCAGTGAGCTAGATATCTTATTCCTCTTTTCTGGGTTACTTCCAGAAACACTTGCAGTAGTACATACACATCTTTCATTCTTAATACAGTTAAAACTGAAGATGAAATAAAGGCACAATGCAATTGCTATCAAGATACTAATCTCATTCATCCTGAAATGCTGTAAGGTAGCTTCTGGCTCGAGGATAGAAGAGTTTTCAAGAAAATTCTATACCCATTCATTACACACTGACTTTCTCAGGTGGTGCAGCAAAGATACAGAGGTGAATGAAACTTAACACAGCTCCTGTGCCTTTTGTTTTACTGCGGGGGAGAGATGAGAGACAGACAAGGGGGAAATGATGATACCATACGATATATGCAGAGACACGTGTGCTTCCAAAAGTTCTGGGGGCGCTGTCACCTTCAGAGTGGTCAGAGGAGACCCACTGTCCAGGGAAGATGATGCTAGGACTGGACTTTGTGGAACCAGCAGCAGTGCTCATGGTGAAGACTGTTGTAATTTTTTGATTGGCAGTCTCCTAGTGTAATAGTGCATCAGTGTCAACTGGATAAAGAAATTCTCACTATAAACCCTTCCAGCTAAGCCCAATGGCAAGTACATTGGATAGTGGGAAGCAAGTAGCTGAGATGTACTAAGGAGAGAAACCGCAAAGGTCCTAAAGATAGGGCCCTACTGCCAACTCACCCTGTCAACTGTCCTCAGTGGGAATGCTCTCAGGCCTCTGAAGATGAACTAAGACAGCCCAGCCGATTAGACAGATGTTCTCATAAAACCCTCTGAGGTGCTCACCTGGAAATCATGGCACTGCTCATCCCCGGGGAATGTTTACATGAGGAGTAGGAGCCGGAGTTGCCAGGCTGCTCCCCACACTGCCCTTGGCAGAGGCACTTGGTAAATCCTAGAGTCTTAACTCCACAGAGTACAGTGAAAACAGCTTTATGGGTAAGACATGAGAATATTTACTTCCTCAGGAAACATTTTCTTAAATGACCAGAGGTAGTATTCCATCTTGCATCTTAGAAGAAAATGGGGAGCAGAGGTAAAAGTATCCTGATGGGGATATTAGAGCGAATCTCCAAAGAATGAAGAATTTCTCCAGCTGAGAGAACTGGAAATGCCCATTTCAATAGAAGAAGTGTGTATTTGCTTGTGGATGAGAGGTTTCTCTGGAGTTTTTACAGTGGTAACTTTCATAATTTCTATTTTGAAAACACGCCACACTTATTGGCTAGAGGATCCATGGGTACCTGCCACAGAAATGAAAATGCCTTTATCATTTCCTGAATGTATTCTGCATCTGTGCTTCAGTCCCTGCTAGCGGTACCCCACCATGTCCTGGGGGAGGGTCTTCACACTGTCTCACATGCATGGGTCAGGAGCTCGAGGTCATGGATAAAGGCTGAGCTCCACACTAAACTTTGTGACTAAAGTCGATTTCTGAGTTAAACTTCATTGCTTATTCACCAAATCTCTACCTCCCTAGTCATAATCAACCAACAAGTCTGGGGTAGGTGGTGTCTAGTTTTAAGTACAGACTGTATTAAGTACCTGCAGAATGCCAAAGAACTTTGTAATACTATGAAGGTCAAAGGGTTACAGAAATTAACACACAAAACAAAAGAGCAAACTATGGGATCTCAGCAAGATAATGTCACTAAAATAGCCTAGATAGAATTTAAAGCAGACTATCTTCAGTTTAAAATCTTGTTCTATGACCAGTTCTTGTGAAATCATGACATTAATTTTATTTTGCTAAAACTCAGTCTCCTCAACTCTAAAATGGGGGTTCAGATCATGGGAGTGTTATAGGGTCAAGCAAGAAAATGTATGTGAAAAAGTATTTTATAAGCATGAAAAGTACCATACAACATTTACATATTATTTAAATACTAAATCCTATACTGTACTCTTCACATTTCCTTTCAGTATGTTAAAACAGTGACCACAAAGTGATTTGTAATATCTGACTTAAGAATATAGTATTACCACAAGAGCAGCAAAAATCTAAAACAACAACAACAACAAAAAAACCCAAAACAAAAACAAACCTAGAAATTGCATATAATTGCATCATCAAATTAGATACATCACTGAATAATCAAATATTTTTGATTTGGGGTCTCTTAGACCACCAAAATTCATAAAAATTCATTTTGACAAATAAACATAATACATTATTTTTTTTTCAAACTATTATCAATTAATTGTGAACCTTATTGCAAGATGATAGCTTTAGAGGACCTAAAACCCAGCATCTGGGGACAACAATCACATTAAAAACATGATCTTGTCCACATGATTTTATTTTTTGTTTCAGGAATTATTTTTGAAATCTGGAGTCTTAGGCTATTTCCAAATCTTGGCTATTGTAAATAACTGCAACAAACAGGAGTGCATATATTCTTTCAAATCAGTGTTTCAGGATTCAAGTGTCAATCAGTAGATAGGTAGATAAAATGAAATACTATACAGCTGTAAAAAATAAAGAAATCTTACCTTTTGCAACAGCATGGATGGACCTGGAGATTATTATGCTAAGTGAAATAAACCAGTCAGAAAAAGACAAATACCATATGATCTCACTTAAATGTGGAATCTGGTGAACAAAATAAACTGATAAACTAGAAATAGACTCATAGAGAATGGACTAACAGCTCTCAGAGGGGAGGAGAGACTGGATGAAAGAAGGTGAAGGGATAAACCAAAAAAACATACATACACAACACATAGATACAGACAGCAGGGTGGTGACAGCCAGAGAGAAAAGGGGTGGGGGTTAGGTAGAGGTAGGCAAAGGGGGGAAAATGGGATGGGAAGAGACTTTGCTTGAGGCGCAGGGCACACTATGCAGCATGCAGATGGTGTTTTGTTGAGTTCAGTACTTGAAACTTATATGGTTTGGCTAACCAGTGTCATCCCCCAAAATTCAGTTTATAAAAATTAAAAACAAAACAAAACAAAACTGGGGTCTTGATTTTCCAAGTGTAGAGCAAAGGAAAATCACGACCAATCTTAAATGACTTCCTAATACTACTCATGCAGACTTGCACTTGCCTGCATTTTCACACAAACCGCATTCGCATGCAGAAATCGAGTGATTAGGTAGCTAACTACCCGATCAGCAAATGTAAATGCTTATTTCACCATCAGCAAACGGGTCCTCAAAAAAATGTCCAATCATAGCTTATAGTTCAATTTCTTTTTAGCTTTAAAATATTGGCAATATTCTTATACTTCCCTTAATTTTCTAAGGTTTTGGTTCTTTTTCTCAAATAAATTCACTTCCTGAAAATTGTTAATTCTCCATAAACTTTTCTCTTTCAAAAGATTAAAAGAGCCTGACCAGGTGGTGACGCAATGGATAGAGCAGGGGTCCCCAAACTACAGCAGGGCCGCGGGTCACATGCGGCCCCCTGAGGCCATTTATCCGGGCTCCCGCTGCACTTCCAGAAGGGGCACCTCTTTTATTGGTGGTCAGTGAGAGGAGCACAGGATGCATCCGCACCCATAGTTCCCATTGAAATACTGGTCAGTTTGTTGATTTAAATTTACTTGCTCTTTATTTTAAATATTGTATTTGTTCCCGTTTTTTTTTTTTACTTTAAAATAAGATATGTGCAGTGTGCATAGGGATTTCTTTATAGTTTGTTTTATAGTCCAGCCCTCCAATGGTCTGAGGGACAGTGAACTGGCCCCCTGTGTAAAAAGTTTGCGGTCCCCTGGGATAGTGTGTCGGACTGGGATGTGGAAGACCCATGTTCGAGACCCTGAGGTTGTCATATTGAGCGCAGCTCATCTGGCTTGAGCAAGACTCACCAGCTTGAGCCCAAGGTCGCTGGCTCGAGGAAAGAGTCACTAGGTCTGCTGTAGCCCCCCCCCCCCCCATCAAGGCACATATGAGAAATCAATTAATGAACAACTAAGGTGCCACAACAAAGAATTGATGCTTCTCATCTCTCTCCGTTCTTATCTATCTGTCCCTTTCTCTGACTCTGTCTCTGCCACATAAAAACAAACAAAAAAGATTAAAAGATATTCTATTATTAGCAAAAATTGTACAATTTCCACAAATTCAATGTTGCATATATATGTGTGTACGTGTATGTAGGTATGTGTGTATATGTGCACACACTCTATATATGTATTTTTAGATTAAATTTTATTATTGAAATGGATTTTACTACTTGTGTATTCCCTGGTTTTTCAGACTATAAAAATTAAGAACCAGAGTATGTAGTCCTCCAGCCCGCTGAGAACTACCAGTGTCATGTAGGAAAAAACTACTCAAGATACAAACTTATGTCAAGAGGAAGAGGGGGAGGCTTGCAAAGGGAGGCAAAGAAGACCTCCTGAATCTCCTTCTCAGCTCTTATTGACCAGAAGCAGAACAGAGGTAACAGGATTACAGGAGAGAGAAATCAGGTGATAAGGGGAAAGAATGACCAATAGACTTTTTGCTGACATGGAGAAAGGACTAATTTGGGTCCATACATTCTTTTTCTTTTGCTAATTAACAAGCACAACAGAAGGGACAATCTAGAACCTCTAGACTAATTTTCTAAAGCCTGTTCACATGCATTTTTTGTGTCTGCACAAAGATTACTCACTCACACAGTTTATTGGTGTCTGTGTCCAAGAGACATTCACTCAGGGCTTTTAACTATATATAGTTCCCCAATTCAAGTCATACCGGGTTCAAGGTTAGATGGGTGATTCTCTACAAGACTAAACAAATGACCCTAGTTATAGTTGCATAGCTGGGAATTTGGTTCTAGGTCTCCTGAATCATTCTTATCACATCAGTTCTCTCCCTCAGAGTCTTCTTAGAACAGATGAATATCCAAATTCAATGAAAAGTTAAAATCAACATATGCAAACAATGATCTGACATTTTTTAAATGAACATTTTCTTCTTATCTTTTAACAAGATAAACAATTTGAAAATCTGACAGCTTGACAGTTGGAACAGCATTAGAAGTTAGGCAAATTGGAGTTGTCAGAGTTTATGAAAGTTTGGGCCTATAAAAATTTAAATAATGTATTTCTAGACTTTATTTTACCAAGTATGGACATTAAACAATCTACTATAATTTACTAACACCATAATTCATAAGAGGAAAAGGCATTCTAGTAACAAAAAACACTGGAGTACAAAATTTTTGTTCCATCCACAAAAACACTTGTTCTTACCTAATTCAAGTATGCTGATCTCAAACCTGACATTAGTTTTTCTCTATAAGCTACAGTATTTTTGCAATTCAAGATTTTAGATTTTCATCTTATTGTAAAATTTTTAACATTTAGTTTAACATAATGAACTAGAATGTCTTCTTGGGCGTCATCGTTGTGAAAATATAATAATTTATACAATAGCAGTAAATACACTAATACACTAAAAGATATGATTGCATCAGAATGTGTCTACAATTTCGAATAGAACATATTAAAACACTTATTTTAATCACAAAATTTGTGCAAAACTTATTTAAATTCTATTCAGGCAAAAATTTGCATTTGTAGCTCTTGCATTTGTGTACTTGTTGAGGACAAACAAGTTTGATGCTCCAGCAGTAGTCTGCCATCATATTTCTGTCCCATTGTTCCTGATAACGCTCTTCCATCTTCTTCAGATCTTGATAAAAGCATTCTCCCAGCTCAACACTAACAGCTCCAAGATTTTCAGGAAACTTATCAAGGTGACTGACTATTCAGGAAGTCAATCTTTACACTCATGTTACATCCAGTGTCGAAGAAAGCCAACAGCATCCTTTGAACCAGAAGTTCATAGTTTTCTGCTTTTTTGTTGCCAAGGAAGTTCTCTCTTACTGCCACAAAAGACTGCCATGCTGCTTTCTCCTCCTTATTCATTTTCCTGGCAAATTCTTCATCACGTATGAGGGTTCAAATTTGAGATCCATCAAATACACCTGTTTTTATCTTTCTGAAAGACAAGGCAGGAAAAGCAGAAATAATATGTTGAAAACATTCACTTTCTCTATTCAAAGCCTGAACAAACTGCTTAATTAAGCCAAGTTTGATGTGAAGTGGGGGAAAAATGATCTTGTCTCCATTAACTACAGGTTCATTCACAATATTCTGCATCCCTACTTTCAGAGCTTCACGTTTCAACCACTCCTTCTGTGTCTAGTGTTTCTTCCGAGCTTGGCTGTCCCACAAACACAGAAAGCAAGGGTACTTTGTGAAACCTCTCTGTGTCCTAGCACGAAATTTACCATTTTAAGATCCACACAAATAATCCAGTTATGCTTCTCATACTTCAGAAAGTCGAGGACAATTTTTATGTCATTATAATCTTCTCGCAGATGAGTTGAATAACCAATTGGAAGTGTTGCATAAACATTACCGTTGTGTAGGAGAACACATTTCAGACTCTGTTTAGAGCTGTCAAGAAATACCCACCATTCTGTTGGACTGTAAGTGGTAACACCTAGCTGGCTGAGAATACTACTGATATCATGACATTAAACAAAGTGTTTGTCTTCGGAAAAAAGTCCACAAAAATTTGTTCACGCTTCCTGAAATGGGATACTTTAGCTGACCGGTGAAGTACATTCTTTTCTTGAAGCCTGGATCTCTTACTAAGTCATTCAATTCGGGTTGGCTAAACTGCTGAGGGGTTAATGACTGCTTGGCATCAGAAGAAGACCCTTCAGATTCTACAACCATTTCCTCATGCATTTTATCAAAATACATTTGATCACCATGTTCACTTTCTTCATCCTTAGAAGAAATAAAACCATTGAAAACTGGAACTGGGAGTGTCTCAGAGTTTGGGATAGGTCATATTGCTGAAGGAATATTAGGATATGCAATCATATACCGTTTTTTCTTGGTGATGCCCTATGTATGGTTTAGACAGAAATAACAGTCACTGCTGTGGTCCTTAGGTTCACACCAAACCATGGGAAGACCAAAAGGCATTCCTTTGCGTTTTTCTTTTGTCCAATCATGAAGCATTTCCTCACAATTATAACACACAATATGAGGAGCCCAATTCTTGTCTTGATCGCCAAGGGGAACTTGAAAATAGGCAATATATGCACATGTCACAAATGATGAAATATTGCGCCTTTGACGTTGAAGTGTGTAACAGTCACATATAGAACAGAAGGTGTCAGAACTATTCTTACATTTACGCCTACTCAAAGAAGCCATGATTCAATCTTAAAACAAAATAAGAGGATTTTTTTTATCAGATAATAAATTTTTACACTTAAAAACAACTACAATTACGTAAAAGTGATGTTTGTAAAACGTTAATTACCTTGTGGCTATGTTCAATCCAAGAGTTGTTGACCTTTAACTCCAATTTAAAAACCAATGCATGCATTAACTGTAACAAAAAGAAATTAAAATTGCATAAAAACTAGAGCATGTACCAAAAAACAGATTTCAGATTTGGAATCAGCGATGTAGAAATATATAGAAAAAGTTCTAATGCCTTATGCAACAAAAAATGAAAAAAAAATGTTCCCCAGTGAAATAAAAAAGATATAATCTCAGAATTAGGGCAACCTTATAAATTAAATGTATTCAGTTTTATATAAACAGTGTTTATATAAATTTATTTTCTTCAGTCTGTTATGGACAAGCAAGGAAGTTCTTAAATATTTTGAACTAAAATTGACCCCTCCTAGAATTTTAACCCTATTGCCAGTGTGGGCACCAGTGCTGCCTTCCAGAACATACAAACAAGTCTTGGTCAATGGATGTTTAGGCAAGAACAACAAGGGGCGGAGCAAAAAAATGTTCACAAAATGCATATATCTCAAATGACAGAGATCACACAAAATGATTTAAAAGGTGTTACTTAGGATTCCATAAACATCTGACAGAATTCCATGCCAAAGACCATTTAGATGATCGTGTCACTATCATTTTTACTGTGATGACAAAAGCAGAATGACTTTGACACTGTGTCACTTAAAAGTAATTTTACATATATTATTTCGTGTATTTTATAAATATATGTTATTTTAATAGTTGCATATAATATTAGATAACCATTCTGTTTGAAGTAATATCAGAACTTTTTTTTTTCCCAATAAGAAACTAAAGAATATAATGAGTAAAGTTAAATGAGCACACCCTAGAATAAAGTGAAGGTCATGGGATTCCTCAGGCATCATACATCTGAACCTGTGTACCTTTGCTCTTGCCGTTCTATCTGTTTAAAATGACCTTTATCAGTTTACAAAAAAATGAAGGCTCGTTTCTCTGATTTCTACCCTACCAGGTCTAATGAATTACTTTTCCATACTCACTTCATTCGTACTTTATACATGGAAACATACTTGTACCTGCTGTTGGGTTTTGTTTGTAATATCTTTCCCTGGTCTACCAGAAGATCCTAAAGAGCAAGAACTGAATCTTACTCTTCTCTGCATATTTTATCCCATCTCAGGTTATGTGTCACTTTCTTCGGGGTGTCTTTCTGCAGAATGAGGTAAATTTTGGTACACTATAAGGTATATGTCAGCAGAAGCACCAGGCTCACCATAACCCTTGACAAACTATGTGATTATCCAACCTTCTGCCCATCTCTCCCACTAGAGAACAGCGTACACGACAGTGCACACCACCCAAAAGAAGCTCACTAAGTATTCGTGACCAGCAAAGTGACTGACACATAGTAGTTACTCAATAAAACTTTTATATGGATTATTAATAAAAGTTCTATAGTTTATAGATTTCCTGGAACTATTTCTGGAAGGGCAGCTAGATATGGACATCTCAATGGTCATTTTAAGTCTCATGCTGTTTTAAGAACTGCAAAATGCACTAGCATCTACCAAAACAGTTTTCCCATTCAATTCTCTGTATCTACCTGTCAGGATAGCGCTCCTCCTCCATGCCACCCAAATCTCTGTAAGGGTAAGGCAGGTGCATCACTGTGTGTCCCGTGCCAAGCAGGGGCTATGCAAATAACAGGCCCTCAAAAGTCATTGTTAAATAAAGGACAATTTAAGCTTTAGGGGTATTACTTGAAGGCTCAGCTGTATTGGTAGTGATTATTTTCATGGATGATGAGTACTTGACATTTATGATGTTACTTTAACTCTTGTTTTGTAAGTCTGAAATATTCCAGAATGCAATGTGGGAGTCAGGCTGTAAGCTGACAAGGTCCTTACAGTCTAAGGGTTAAGCCAAAGGCTAAACCTTCCCCATACGCCCTGATTGCTTTTGCTCCTTGAGGCAATTTACATGCCTTTCCTCTTACCCCTTGTTTGTGGAACTGCTAGTTATAATGTTATGAATGATGAAAGGTTATTGCACTCTAGAAAAAGTTCTTGTTTATACCCCAGATTTGTGACTTTGATTCAGAGACTTGTTTGCAAACAGCTTTGTTCTCTGCACTATAGAATAGTGGGCTCTGGTAGGTTATCTGCCTACAGAAACCTCCCCAATCTCATTATTTTTCTCTCTCTATTTATGTATTCATTCCACACATTCTCCCTCAGGACCTGGTCAAATACAAGTCACACTGGTTTGCAGCAATGCATTTTTAAAATTATGGTAAAGAAATACAAACCCACATAATGTACAATAAATGTACCATCTTAACCATTTTTAGTAAAAGGTAAACACTTATTCTTTCTCATTCTAAACATTTTTAAGTGTACAGTATAGTAGGGTTTACAACATGAAACCTGTTGCTCAGAAGACCTCTAAGACTTCTTAATCTTGGAAAACTGAAACTCTCTACACAACAAACTACTCCCCGTGTTAGCAAATTCTCATAGCTTTCTCTTTTATTTTTATTTTTTAAACAGGGACAGAGAGAGAGAGTCAGACAGAGGGATAGATAGGGACAGACAGACAGGAATGGAGAGAGATGAGAAACATCAATCATTAGTTTTTCGTTGCCATTGCGACACCTTAGTTGTTCATTGATTGCTTTCTCACA
Source organism: Rhynchonycteris naso (assembly GCA_037038555.1). Lineage (NCBI taxonomy): Eukaryota > Metazoa > Chordata > Mammalia > Chiroptera > Emballonuridae > Rhynchonycteris > Rhynchonycteris naso. The sequence goes on along the minus strand of CM072998.1, from coordinate 109,405,766 downwards.
TGTGCCTTGACCGCAGGCCTTCAGCAGAGCAAGCAACCCCTTGCTGGAGCCAGCGACCATGGGTCCAAGCTGGCGAGCTTTTGCTCAAGCCAGATGGGCCTGCGCTCAAGCTGGCGAGCTCGGGGTCTCGAACCTGCGTCTTCGCATCTCAGTCCAACGCTCTATCCACTGCACCACCGCCTGGTCAGGCTCATAGCTTTTCTTAACCTTTTTTCTATCCCTGTCCTCATTTATAAATGACATTTCCTTCAGTTCTGTTCAGGCAATTATTACTTAACACCTGGATTATTGGAGTGCTTTAAAATTTTCTTCCCCTTCCCCTCTTCAGTCTATTCCCACATAGTCATTTTATAGACTTTACTAAAACTGCCACATTAATCCCATGTGCAGAACATTCAGTGAATTTTCCCTGTCCACAGGAAGTGGGGCCTGACTTATAAGGTCTGCTTTTTCTTCCAAATCTATCAACCATTTCCCCTAACCTAGGGCCTGATAGTTGCTAAGCTGCTACCAGGCAGGGTGATGGCAGAGAGGTGACAGGAGAAAGGGTCAGGTGAGCCACAACTGACAGGAAAATGCCATAGGATAACAGCCAAGAAGTGAGTGAGTTCTCAGAGCAAAGCCAGTGAGACACATTTGGAGAGGGAGTTAAATCCAGACAGGAGGAAACACAGAAGTCACACACTTGCATACACACTCATACTCATAACGTGCGTGTGCACACACACACTCACAATACAAAGCTGAGGGTCCCTGGACTGAGCATTGAGAAAAAAGTCACATTCATTTTAGTCAGTCAGTCAATCCTCCCAGAACAAAACCATAGACGAAGGCCAGGGCAGCTCACCCAGAAGTCAATAGGAGGACACAGAGATGGGGACAGTGAGTGGCTAGTTGACTTGTTCCACCAGCCCTTGTCCATTTGATTTTATTTGTTTTTAAATGATTTTATAGTTTAAATTATATTGTATTTGCATGTAGAATATTTGAAAAAAAATAAAAATAAACAAGAAAATAATGTATATAAATATGTATACAGTGGTACCTTGAGATACAAGCAGACCAACATACAACTTTTTTTTTTTAAGATACGAACTGCGACTCTGTCCCTATTTTTGTTTGAGATCCAAGCAAAATTCTGAGATACGAGTCGTTATTCGGGAAGCTGCCACTCGTTGGCGTGCTGGCGCACGGGTCCAGTTTCAGCAGCACAACACCAGCATCTCGTTCTTTCTCACGTGTTACCCACAGAATCAAGTCAAATCTCATGCGCTGTACTCGTTCTTGCATCATTTTTGCATTTTTACTAACTTTTTTTGTGTGCTATCATGGGGCCGAAGAAAGTGGGTGTAAAGAACAGTGGTGAGAAGAAGAGAATGATGTCGATAGAAGTAAAGCAAGAAATTATAGAAAAACAGGAGCGTGGAATACAAGTGATTGAACTGGCAAGGCTGTATGACCGCAATACATCTACAATTTGTACCATCCTTAAACAAAAGGATGCCATCAAATGCACAAACCCAGGTTCCTACATATTGTTGCAAAAGGTAATATTTCCTTCTTTATCATGGCCCCATAGTATTCCATTGTGTATATGTACCACAGCTTTTTAATCCACTTGTCCACTGATGGACACTTGGGCTGTTTCCAGCTCTTCACTATTGTGAACAATGCTGCCACAAACATGGGGGTGCATTTCTTTTTTTTTTCAGTCAGTGATATGGTGTCCTTGGGATATATTCCTATAAGTGGGATAGCTGGGTCATGTTGAGTGAAATAAGCCAGGCAGAAAAAGAAAAATATTATATGACCTCACTCATTTGAGGAATCCAAGGAACATTGAGAACTGAGGAAAGACATTGAGACAGAGGAGGGATCAAAGGGACCAGAGGAAAAGAGGGCAGAGGGAAAGGGGATGATAGGATGGGATAAACCTGAAGGGAAGGGGGGAGGGCACTGTAGGGAGGGGAGCGAGGGAGATGTGGAGGGGAATATGGGGGAGGGGGGATGCAGTCGGGGTTACCCTAGAATCTATGTAAACACAATTAATTAAATAAATTTTTTTAAAAATGAAAAAAAAGCACAAATCCAGCGAAAGGAACTACAATTCTGTCCCAGTTAAGGACAAATATCCATGAAGAAATGGAGAAGCTTCTGCTGGTGGGGGTGAAAAAGAAAGAGCTGACAGGAGATACAGTGATGGAGACTGTAATATGCGAAAAGGCACATATTATTTACGGCAACTTGAAGAAGAAAGAACCATCAACCTCAAAAGAGGCAGCAGAAGATATGTTTAAGGCAAGTCACGGCTGGTTTGAAAATTTCAAGAAGAAATCTGGCATCCACTCGGTGGTGAGGCATGGTGAAGCTGCGAGTGCTGACGTTAAGGCAGCTGAGGAGGACATCGCATGTTTTGCTGCGCTTATTGCAAAGGAAGGCTACATCCCCTAACAAGTGTTCAACTGTGAGGAAACAGGATTGTTTTGAAAAAAGAAATGCCCTGGAGGACTTTCATCACTGCAGAGAGGAAGCTGCCAGGCCATAAACACATGAAGGACCCTCTGAACCCTGCATTGTGTGCAAATACTAGTGGTGACTATAGAGTAAAGCCACTGCTAGTGTATCATTCTGAAAACCCTCGAGCCTTTAAGACTCACAAGATTCTTAAAGAAAAACTGCAGGTTATGTGGTATGCCAATGCTAGGGCATGGGTTACACAGCAGTTTTTTAATGAATGAGTAAATCTTGTCTTTGTTCCTGCAGTGAAGAAATATCTTCAAGAAAATAAACTCCTGATGAAAGCATTACTAATCCTTAATAATGCTCCAGCCCACCCACCTGGTCTTGAAGATGACATTCTTGATGAGTTCAAATTCCTGAAAGTTCTCTACCTCCCACCCAACAGGACTTCAATCTTGCAACCTATGGGTCAGCAGGTCATTTCCAGCTTTAAAAAGCTTTACACAAAGCACTTGTTTCGTTGCTGCTTTGAGGTGACTGAGAATACAAATCTAACTCGACCCATCAAGAGTTATGGAAAGATTACTACCACATCGTGATATCTTTACACATTATTGACTTGGCATGGCAAGAGGTTACAAGAAGAACCTTGAACTCGGCATGGAAAAAGTTATGGCCTGATGTTGTTGCAGACGGGAACTTTGAAGGATTCGAACCAGAGACCTAGACCGAGGTAGAAGCGTTGGAGGAGATTGTGTCCCTCGGAAAGTTAATGGGTCTGGAGGTAGATGAGGGTGACATAAACAAGCTCATCAAAGAAAATGAGGAGGAACTCTCAACTGAGGGGTTGAAGGAGCTACAGATGATGCAACACACAGAGTTTCTGCAAGAGATTAGTAGTGAGGAGGAGGTAGAGTCGGAGGAAGTGATTTCTACAAGTGAAATTGAAGACATGCTGGCAATGTGGGAAAAGCTTTCAAGTTTCATTGAAAAGAAACACCCAGAAAAAGTTTCAATTGGTCTTGCTTCAGCACTTTTTAATGACACTTGTTTGTCACATTTCCATAACATTTGAAAAGGCAGGCAAAAGCAAACCTCTTTGGATAGATTTTTATTCAAAAGTCCTGCAAGTGAAAGTGCCAAAAATGCAGCCAAAAAGGCAAAAACAGGTGATGATTAAATGAAAAATACGTAATGTTAAGCTTAGGTTAAGTTTAAAGGTAAGAAAGTGCATTTTTTTTTACAATTAAGTTTTTGTGGTTTCATTTTAAGTAAAGAAAGTGAAGTTTTAGTTTTGTTTAAAGTAAAGAAAATGCATTTAGTGTTAAAGAAAATGCGTTACATTTAGTGTTTAAAAAGTGCAGTTTTAGTTTACGTGTCTACAGTGCCTGCATCCCTTCTTCCCTCCTTCCTCCTCCTCCTCCGCCATTCACCTCCGTTAGCTGCACTCATCGGTCTCCAAGGTAAGAATACAGTACTTAGTAACACATTTTTATTTTATTTCATATATTTTGTTATGCATTTGTTAGTATAAGTATACATGTGTGTTTCTTAATTAAAAACATGTCTTTTTCATATTTAGGATGATTTGGGGATGTGTCACAGGGCTGGAACAGATTAAATCTATTTCACTTATTTTAAATGGGAGAAATTTGTTTGATATACAAGTTGACTGACTTACGAGCTTGGTTCCAGAAAAATTAAACTCTTATCTCAAGGTACCACTTATATAACATTCCAACATTATTAAAAATTCATCCTAAATATCAACTTTAACACTTCATAATATTCCACAAAATGTACAGTCATTTAAGCTGTCCTCTATTTAAGCTGTATTTAAGCTGTCCTCTATTCATTCTCACTTATGTGAATATTTCTGAGTATAAACTGTCATTTCCCAATGGAGGATTTCTAGAATTAGGACTATATGTTAATAGATATGAACAACTTTAAGATTCTTGATACATATATTGCTAAACATTACATAAAAAAGTTTATACCATGTATGAGAAGTCTGCCTCACTATTCTTCCTGACCGTGAGTATTATCAACCACTACTGTATTAACCCTCTGCTCTCCATTCACAAATAAGATCAGGACGAAAACAAACAAACAAACAAAAAACCCCAAAAAACCCAGGAGGTATTTGAAGGGAATAAATTTGCACAAACAAAAATTATCAAGATGTATAAGTAGTACAACTCTGGATAAAACATTTATATTTCATGATATAGAAAGGAGTTTTAAAATTTTCTGTTCATATCCTCAGAGAAATATGAGAATATATTGGAACCATAAAACAAACCATAGGCTGTTACAAAAAAAGGAGCAACCACAGAAAAAAACATTGCTTCAAAATTCAGAAATATGATTTCCAAAACTAACAAAATATCCAGTACAAGTTCTGAGAGATGCGTTTGTGGAAATCTCCCAAAATATAGAGCAAGGAAAAAAGAAGTGGAAAATCTGAACAACTGGCTGTCTGGCCTGGCCTGTGTTCACACAGAAAACTGAGTGGGAGAGAAGTAACAGGAAGGCAGAGAAAAGTAGTACAAGGATCAAAAACATCCACATCTTAAATTAGCAAGTCAAGAAAGTTGGCAAGTCATACAAGAGAGAAGGGGTTTATGTATGTTACTTAGAGTTAGTGAGGTAACCGGAAGAATCAAAACAACTGGTAACCATTAAAGTTGGGTGAGCAGAGACAGCTAATGTGAGTTAACATGACTTCTTTCACATCAGTGAGACAAGAGATGCTGTGATAAATTTTTAAGCAAGAAATAAAGATGTTTGTATTATTTGGCAATCTAAAATTCTTAACTTTAATTTAAAATGATTACTGTTAATTTGTACTTTCTCATGTTATAGTCCTTAATATTGTTGGGATTATTTTTCACTAGCTGTATGTAATTAGTTTGTAAAAATAAGCACTACATTTTGCCAAGACTAGATGACTCACCAAGCCTTGTCAAACATTCAAAATGTACACTTACACTGTACAGAAGCAATGGGTTGGAGTAGTTTAGGAGGCAGTCAATGGAAAGAAAGTTGTGAGCTAATCTTGGAAACACTGACTCTCTAACTGTTGGCAAAAGACCCCTTTGGAGAGTTTGGGATGGCATCAAGCAATTCTGAGCATGGGGCTGTTCCACTGTGTCTTCCAGAGGTGTGAACAGGCAGGACTTGGCAGTTAGGAAGACTCTGTTTGGAGAAGACAGGGAATGTATCTGCATTTGGAGGAGTTAGTTAGAGGGGTGACAGAAGGAAGAGCAGACAATCGAGCAGCAGATTAGGCCACAGCTGTTTAGTGAAGGATCTTGAAGAAGGCAAGAAAGTCAAGATTTTAACTGCAGGATCATTGGTCAAAAATTATGAAAGAGAACTAGAAACCAAATTCAACAGATGAAATACTATATACTTATATTTTTTAATTTTTCAGTTACGGTTTATATTCAATGTTATTTTCTATTGGTTTCAGGTATACAGCATAGTGGTTACACAGTTATATACTTTACAAAGTGGAGCCCTCGATATTTTCAGTACTGACCTGGTACCACACATATTACAATATTATTGACTATACTCTCTGTGCTGTACTTTTCATCCTCAGGACTCTTTTATAACTATCAATTTGTAGCTCTTAATCCCTTCACTTTTTTCACCAGTCCCCCAACACCTTCCCTCTGGCAACCATCTGTCCTTTTTATCTATGAGTCTGCTTCTATTTTATTTGTTAGTTTATTTTGTTCTTTAGATTCCACATATAAGTAGAATTATATGGTATTTGTCTTTCTCTGTCTGACACAGATAAATTACTTAAAAAAAAGGTTTTCTGGCTTTCTCCAAACACTTTGTCATGTTCTTCTGATGAAGAAAAAAAATTGTATATGTATATATACATATATGTATGCATGTGTGTGTGTGTGTGTGTGTGTGTGTATATATATACATATATATATATAATTTTTTTCTAGTGTATTATGACCCATAAAATTACTCAATTCCTACAATATGAGATCTGCACACATACCCTGTGAATTACTCCTTTGTGGGATGAAAAATCTTTGCCTGCCACAAACATCTGTTGCCTGCCTACATAAAGCTATCCAGCTGACACAATGAAACACTTTATGTCATGTATTTCTCATGGTCATCCATATTAGAAGGAATAACCCAGAGCCTTAATGTCCAAAGAAACTGAGGGGAAGTACACTGTGTCTGTACAGTCTCAACATTACACATATTTCATGTGCAATTTGGAGTATAGTCTTGCATCTTATTAAGCAAAATGGATGAGCTTAAAAACATCTGTTATCTGCTAAACACAAAGAAATACAAGGCCTATCCAGGTAGGAAAGAAAAATGTAAGTAGGGTTAACATTCTTTCTGCTATTTTAAACTGATATGCAGAGGAAACCAGAGTCCTTCCTAAAAACCTAAGATCTTTTTTCGTTCAGCTTCCTCATCTTCAAACTGAGGACTATGCTGACACCTACAGCAGGGCAACTGTGAGCAACACTGAATAAACCCTTAAAAACACTTAGTGAGGTTCCTGATTCCTATGATATCATTCAACTATTTTAAACCCCCATAACTCACCCATAAAAAGAAGATAATCACGTTGCCTATCTTACTGTGCTGATGTGAACATAGTATTTCCTGCATTGCTTATAACAAAAGAAGACAGTGATAACTATTCGCTGTTATTTATTACTCTGACTTTTCAACAAAATAGCAATTATGATACCAAACATGACCTCTCTGGAATAAACTTCAGAAACACTGCCATCTAGTGACATATCTAAAACTCCAAGGTCCCCTCTTGTTAAGAAGCTCTACATATATGCCTTGTAATTACTTCTGGCTCAGTGAAATAGGCTCTGCTCAACCCTTTAAAGGAGTGCTTTGAAAAGGCTGGTTGTTGCTGGCCCTGGCTGCCTGGCCCTGGGTACTGAAGGAAGGAGAGCACCCTGGCAGCATCAGTCCTGTGCGTACTCAGGCTCTAACAATTCATCTGCTTCTCCTTCTTGTGTTGACTCGACCATGAACACAGTGTTTCCTTAAGCAAACGCAACCAGAATAGCTAATAATAAGCAATAACAAAAGAACGAGCAAGGGCATTGCTCCACACAGTCAACATATTGTCAAATCACTCTGGGGTGGAAATGGTAAGAAAGGCTACAAAAGCACGTTGGCAATCACACAGCAGGTCACATGCCACTGGGGGCAGGGGGGAGGGTAGCAGTGGACTAAGAATTACCCAGCTAAGCAGGAGCACCTGGGGGGCTGAAGAAACTGCTGGGTCCCAGTGTCATTTGGGAGTTCGTGGACTGGAATAGAAACTGCCCTAAAATAAATCGGGTAAGTTGTACCTCATTTAAAGAGCAAGCATGGAAACATGATAACTAAAGTGACCTTTGCCTCATATGCTTGAATGTCATCCGTTTTATGTTCATAGGCCTGCTGCTTTTTGCAGGCAGGCGCATTTGGGTAAAGAATTGCTGAGGCTCTAAATATTGAAGGAAAGTTCCAAATTTAATAATTACTCTTCAGAGTCTTTCGCTTTAACTACCCACATAATAAAAGTAAAATTTCTGAGAATAGATAGAGGTAAAGAAGGTCAGGTTTCAATTGCCTAGGTATCTATTTCTGCTTTCTGCTTGACCCTTTGGGTGAGGACCCTGGTCTCCAAATCCTGGGACCATCTCAACTTTTTTAAGAAGCCTTAGCTGGCCTCCTAATGAGGGTTAAAGATTTCGTGCTATTTTTATTAAACCAGTAGCCACTGTCTCAGCACTTATCACATTGTACTACATGTATATGTCTGGTTATTTGATTCATATCTCTTTGTCCCACTCGATCATAAGCTCCATGAGAGCAGGGGGCCTGTCTGTTTTAACCTAACATAATGTACTAGGTGTCAGCACAGTGTAGGCACTGGATAAATGAGCAGAGGAGGGGAGAGATCATTCATTGCTGATCATCAATGATCCCCAGAGCTGAATCTGTCATTGAACAAAAAGAAATATGGCCTGTGGCCCAATCACTGTACATCCTATATGCTAGTGAAAAATGATTGTCATGCCTGACCAGGTGGTGCTGCAGTGGATAAAGCATCAGCGTGGAATGCTGAGGACCCAGGTTTGAAACCCTGAGGTTGCTGGCTTGAGTGTGGGCTCATCCGGCTTGAGTGTGGGCTCATCTGGCTTGAGCAAGAGCTCATAGACATTACCTCATGGTCACTGGCTTAAAGCCCAAGGTCATTGGCTTGAGCAAGGGGTCACTGGTTCAGCTGGAGCCCCCTAATCAAGGCACATAGTAGAAAGCAATCAATGAACAACTAAGGCACCGCAACGATGAATCAATGCTTCTTATCTTTCTTCCCTCTGTCTCTCTTTCTCTCCAAAAAAAGAAAAGAAAAAGACTGTCACAGAGCAACCAGGGAGCCTCAAGGAGAAACACTGGGACTATGGTGCCAGAGGAGGAACAGCACTCAATTAGTCAGAAGGGGGAAAGCTGTACCTCACTCCTCCTCCTCTAAAGCCAGTACCTCGTTAACAGCTCGCTGAGGTGCAGTGACACCTCACTAACAGAAACGCCTCACTCTTCTTTCTCAGTCAGGACCCCATTAAGGGTCTACATCAGCACAGGCAACGGCTTTCTTCTCCTCCAAAAGTAAGCTTTGCATTGGCTGTAAATAATTAAAATTCAACTTTGAATTGGTAGAAAATCAGTGGAGGTAGCAATTTCCCCCTAAAAGGTAATTAAATACAACTTTTTAGATCTGATATCAAGACAACAGTCTATGTAGAAAACTGCTTTCAGGTCAGCACCCAACATACATGCCAGTCAGGTTTTACCTATTGACAGAGGGAAAATGGGGAACTTAAAATGAGGAACAAAAACAAACAGAATATAAAAGAATTAAATCTCAAGTCAACAAAACATGTTTCAAGATTATATAGTTCAGAATTCCTATCAGTTTTGTCCTTAAGATTTATGACAATATTGGGCCTATGCTATTATTATCTATGTAGCCAAAATTTCATCAAATGTTTTTAATAAGAAAAAACAGAATGAAGGAACAAAAGAAAAGGTCCTTTTTCTCAAGGAGATTACATTTTATTTTCATGAGGAGAATGTTACATTTGTTATTGTATGAAAAGGAAACCAAACTTTCGGTCAAGATGGCAACATAGCTAAATACAGTATTCGCCTCCACCCACAACCACATCAGAATTACGACTAAACTACAGAACAACCATCATTCACAACCGCCGGAAATATAGCTGAATAAAAATCCTACAACTAGGGATTTAAAGAAGAAGCCACACTGAGACTGGTAGGAGGGGCAGAGACCAGAACAAGCCGGTCCCATATCCATGTGTGATGGATAAAAACAAGGAAGGATATCTAGGCTTTGGAGGCTGCGCCTGAGGACCAAGGGGTCCCGGCCCCATACCAGGTCCCACAGCCCAGGAAGAGAAGTACCATACCTTCTGGTTGTGCAAACCAGCATGATTATGGCTGAGTGAGAGAGAGGGCTGCTGGAGTCCCAGGCATTCCTCTTAAAGGGTCTGTGCATGGACTCAAACTCACTCCCTCTAAGTTGCAGCACAGGGGTAGCAGCTTCAAAGTCACCAGGGATATTCAGGAAAGAACTGAATTGTCTGGCATCAAGGCAAGAACTTGGGGCAGGTTTTTCCCAAATAAAAGTGCTGGCAGCAGCCATTATCCCTTTGCTGAATCTTCCCCCAACAGAGTCCACAGATGGGTGCCATATCTGAGTCTCCATCAACTTGGTTCATACTGTTTGCCCTGTCCTGGCGATTCCCTGAGATCCCGCCCTATTTAACCTGTGGACCCATCCAAGCTGTTTCCAGTGGCTTTTCCATATAAATGGCATATCTTGGCTCATGTTTCAGAGTTTCCTAAAATCTCTCAAGCAAGCAGCACCTGGCCTTGCAGTGCCTGTACCACTCCTAAGTGGCCCCAGGCCCAGCATTGCAGCAGCCAGCTGGTGTTTACAGCTTGGCCTTTCCTGAGCTCCTCCAAGCCCAGCACAAATAGCAGCCATGCGCAGGTCTCTTTGTAGCTCATGCTGGGTACCCCGGGCAGAACACACAGAGAGGCTGAAATTGCCCTGCACTTCCCAGGAGGCTCCAGAGCCAGCACACCAGGTGAACAGCTTCAGAGCATGTTCAGGCACCACCCAACCACCTCCACAAATGATACACTCAAAGGGAAGATTCGGAGGGCACTAGAGACCACTGAGGTAAGTCCTGCTTCGTGGGGTGGGCCCCTGCACTGCTGATCCTCCATGGTGGTCTCATCCAGTCCTCACAGCCAACTGGCCTAGGGGTAAATCCTTCCCATTGACATGCCAACAGCAATCCAGGGTCAACTACAACAGAAGACTGTACACAGCTCACACAGGGAGCTCACCTGGAGCACTGATTGGGGAGGCTGTGCCACCGGACCCTACAGGACACATACAACATTAGACCACTTTATCAACCCCAGGAGACACAGCAACTCTATATAATATGTAGGAACAAACATGGGAGGCTGTCAAAATGAGGACACAAAGAAACATGTCCCAAATGAAAAAACAGAGCAAAACTAAAAAAAAAAAAAAAAAAGATAACTAAACAAAATGGAGACAAGCATTCTACTAGATGGAGAGTTCAAAACACTGGTTATAAGGATGCAATGGTTTTATAGGTTTATTTATTTATTTATTTTACTTAAGGAGTACAACGATAGTCTGGTAAACATCATGTAGTGATTAAAAATTAGCATAATTAAACTCTCTGGCAGCCATATTTAATGAGCAATAACCAAAACAGTTCCAAATGGGCTCCAAAAACATGAGCTCTATAGGCTTAGACAATTCAGAAAAGAAATCTAATTCAGTAATAAAGGCAGGGCCTTATACTACATTGCAACCCATTCTGTGTTGGTTTCTAAAAGATTAGATCCATGTAATCACTCACACCATTCTGCAGCATATTTTCCTGTGAATAGATACAGAACCGAGAGTCCAATCAATCACAATGTGTTGACTGAGGCTCTATGTGTCTCACCTTTCACATCTAAGTCCCGAGATTATTGTGGTATCTCAGTAGTATACAGTCTTTCTTTTTTTATTATTATTATAATTTTTATTCTTATGATGTGATGACTTTTTATATAGAGCCAAGATCTAGGACTCTTATAAAAAGTGCTTGCTGAGCTTTATGTGTATACAATCCCTCCCTTCGGATGAACTGTACTAATGACACAAGTGACGTACCTTACCGATTAAGTAAAATCGCCTCAGAGAACGACCTTGGCTCATTCCCATCTGGGATGTGCTGAGTGATGCAGTTGCTTTATTTATATTTTATTATATGTGTTACATTTCACCACATCTTGGCCCATCAATCACTACTGCTGTTTTGGGGAAATAAAAAGAAATGTGTTAAGGTTTAGTGCTGATAAAGGAAATTAGTCTGAAATCTGGGGTCTTATAAATTTAATAGTAGACAGATCCCTGTTTGAGAAAGTCAGTTTCAAAGAACTGAAGGGAGAACTCAGACTAAAATAACTAAAGGAAGAAGATGGAATTGGTATCAAAGAGGTAAAATTATAACTATCCCTCTCACTCTACACTGGTGTTAAGCAAATAAATTTGAGTTTTTATCAAATTTGTAAAGGACCAAGCTTTGTCTTGGTTACAATATATACAGATATCTTCCTAAAATTCTATATATAACATAAATCTGTACAAGATTAAATGCATCACAAATACACTAAGGCAGTGGTTCTTTTCCCCACAAAATAGGTAGTATGATATACTTGTATGTTGCAATTAGTTCTAAAATATTTCACCAAGAAATTTGTTACTATAATAGCTCAACTATCAAGGTTTGTAAATTATTTACTTTCAAAAGAAATCTCTGTGTGTGCATGATTGTTCCCTATAATATTATCACTTTTATTAATTTTTATTTGACTCTGCTTTCTTAAGTGGGACATATAGGGGCAAAAATTCAGCCATTACACTGGGAATATTCCCAAGGCAGGTTTAAAGATCCTGGAGGTAAGTCTGTGCTTAGCTTCCTCACAGTATTAATCATTCTACAATTGTAACTGCTTTTTAACCTGTCTGTCCCTCACAGAGCTCCTTGAGGAAGGCAACAGTGTCATATAACAGTGTCAGAGCATATTGAACAAATTCTTTAAATATTTATTCAATGAGTAATTTGAGTAATCACATATATACAAAAGCCAATAGGGGGTCAAATAGCTTTATAACTTCCTTGATACTTGAGAGTATGTGTATCAGATGTGTTTAAATTATTTTACAAAACTTTGATTTGAGGAGTCTTCCTTTCGAATGAACTCTTTTCCCAAGTCTATTTATACTTCCTCTAAAGGAATTCCAAACTCTTTATTAACACTAATTCAATTTAATTCAACCAACTTTGTTGAGTCCCTACTCTGTTCAAGTGTCCTATGCTATGTGCTAAGAAAAACTGATGAATTAGACACAATTTCTACCCTCAAGTATTAGATGTGCAAATAAATATAATAGTATGAGCAGAGTACTGATGAATGTATTAAGTACATACTTAGCATAGAGGAGGTAGAATCAAGTCTGCTCAGATGAGTCCCAAAGACTTCCTGCCTGAGGTGACATCTTAGCTGAGGTTTCAAGGATGAGTAGTAGGTTATAAATGAGCAGATAGTGGGGAAGGAGGAGGAAAAATGTATTATTCTGGGCAGATAGAACAACATGTGCACAGCACAGAGACATGTAACATTATGAATGAAGACACGTGTATAAGGAAAGTGTGGTTCGCAAGGCAGGCAGAGTGCAGAGTATGAAGGATTTTGTATGACATTCCAAGGAGCTAGCACTCACCTCTATAGCCAGAAGTTTTCACATGAAAGGGATACACTAATATTGGTGTTTCAGCAAAGCCACATTTGTGGCAGGAGGAGGATTGGAGAAGAAGATGAAAAGGCAGAAAGCTTTAAAAAAATGCCAGGAGGGTGCAGAAGGGGTTGGACTGAGAGATTTAACAGATGCATCAGAAGCACTTGTAAGAAAGTGTGTATGAGGGTGGTGGTGAGCATTATACTAGGTTGTAAGCATCTCATTACCATTTTTGAAATCCTTAGACAAGTTCTTCTGCACCCTGGTTTCTCAACAGAATCATGTGAGGAGCATTTAAAACCCAACTGCACAGACCTATGAACTCAGAATCTCTGACATAATCCATGTTAGGTTTGAGTTTTAGATATCTAGGCACAATTTACAGCTCTATACACTTCCAGAAGCACTACTGTGCTTGGGAGGGGGTACAGTGAGTGGCTAAGAGCATGGACTCTTCTGGCCTCAGACTACCTGGGTTCATAGCCTAGCTCTGTCATTTACCAGCAGGATGACCTTGAGCAAGTTATTCTATATTATGTGTTTCAGTTTCTTCATCTCAAAAATTAAAATAATTATAGTATCTACCTCAAAAAAGGATGGTAAAGATATTTCAATCAGTTAATATTTGTGAAGTGCCTTGGATGCACTCAATAGATAGTGCTTTTTATTTATAATGTCTTATACTAATAGTTGTTCAAAATATATTGATGAAAGAATCGATGGATAAACAAATGATATAAAAATAAAACATCTGATCAAAGAATAACAATATTCATTATAACCAACAGGACTTGGTCATTTTCTTTTATTTATTTATTTTTTGTCTTTTTAGCAAGAGAGAAAGAGAAATAGAGAGAAAGGGAGAGATGAAAAACATCAACTTATAGTTGTGTCACTTTAGTTGTTCATTGATTGTTTCTCATACATGCCTTGATGGAGGCGGGGGGGGGTGCTTCAGTCAAGCCAATGACCTCTTGCCAGTGAAGTTGGGTTCAAGCCAGTGATCTTGGACTTCATACCAGTGACTTTTGGGCTCAATCCAGAGATCCTGGGATCATGTCGATGATCCCACACTCAAGTTGGCAACCCTACACTGAAGCTGGTAACCTTGTACTCAAGCTGGATGAACCCATGTTCAAGCTGGTGACCTTGGGTTTTTGAACCTGGGTCCTCAATGTCACAGACTAATGCTCTATCCACTGGACCACCACCAGTCAAGCTTTGAGAGAAAGAGAGATAGAGGAAGGGAGAGAGAGAGAGAAAAGCATCAACTTGTTTTGCTCTACTTAGTTGTGCATTGATTGCTTGTCATATGTGCCTTGACATGGGATCGGACCAGTGACCTTGGGCTCAAGCTGATCGGTGACCCATTGCTCAAGCCAGTGACCTTGGGCTCAAGTCAGCAATGTTAGGTTCAAGCTGGTGACCTTGGGATCACGTCAACAACCCCAAAGTCAAACTGGAGAACCCACGCTCAAGCTGACAACCTTGAGTTTCGAGCTGGTGACCTCAGCATTCAGGGTGGACATTCTATCCAGTATGCTATCACCAGTCAGGCTTGGTCATTTTCTTTACTTTAAACCTGTAGTAAATTACTGGACAACTTTTATAACCTCTCTCTGGCCTTTATAAAATAATAATGGTAACATTTTCTTTTTCAACATGACATATTATAATTCTGTAATATTTTCACTTTTAAAGAACATGTTTTACAATTATAAAATATTATCTTTACATATCCTAGTTTTATCCATTTTCCCAGAAAGTGTGTGAAAGTTGCTTTTGAAAGAATTCTTGAAGAACTTAACATTCTATTCTCTGTTCAAACTAGCAAACTGGAAGCACTGCATGTGCTAATTGTCTAATAATGTGGAAATTTCTTACTTGAATTTGACATGTTCTAAGGTAGCTGTAGCGGGCACAGATGGGGCCCCTACTAGGGACTGTGGTGGAAAAAAGCAAGACCATCACAGTATCATTTAAGGAAAGCCACATTGTCCCACCACATGTTGAAGAACTCAAAATGTAACGAGTATAGGTTTTCTTAACTATGTGAAGCATCACATTGACACTATTTGAATTGACAGTCATTTTTTCTCTTAAAATCAACATCAAGAAATATAAACCCAGAGATTGTAGGGGTGCTTACAGCAAAACCCAGGGCAATAAAAACACATGTCAACCACTGATTTATGAAGTGATTTCTGTAAAAGCTGCACCTCGAAGACACATCATAGGGGCTTAGTTATTGGAGGAGACCTCCCCGGGCCAAACACAAGCATCACAGACAGCCTTGCTGAAAGCAAGAAGCGAGAAAAAGCTGCTGGGAGAAAACCCGTCCTGTTGAGGTGATTTGATCCATCGTGATTTGTGGAAAGCGCTCACTTTTAAAGCCCATGTGTTTTATTTTATGAGTTCAGCCACATTTTCTGCTGAGGACATGGAAGGCAACCCCAGAGCTCTGCGTCTTGGACTCCAAGAGGCAGAATGGACAAGCACATTTTACCCCAAGGGATGTTTTCTTTATTAGAAGATTGTTGTCACTCTAGGCCTTGATCTATAACCCACGTCTCTGAAAATGATAATCAATGATTACAAATGACAATTTTCTATGTAATTTTACTGCAAAGACTTTTAAAGCTGAAAGAAGCTTTAGTGATCAGCCACTGACAGCGTCTTGGTTTTAGAGGTAAGGAAAGGGAGCTTCACACAAGCTACACGCCTTGGTGGGAGTCACACAGGGAGGCCCTGGGGAAGGCAGGGCTGGCCCCCAGCACCACAGATGCAGGGCAGTGGCCTTCCCCTGCCAGAGCTAAAGACTTCTTCAGGTAGGCTGGAGTGTGCTTTATGTGGCTGCACCTGCTTGAGAACTTAATTTACTACCTGAAAACAACTGAGGACATTAGGAAGACTATAACTTAACAAAGTAGTGATGTCTTAGGCATGGTAGCTCATAATAAGGATAATGGGCAACAAGCTTAAAATGGCAGGCTGCTCACATTTGTACAGAATAATATGATTGAATGGTTTGACAAAAAAATCTTCCTTCTCAAGCAGGTAACATAGAGGATTCTAAAGTGAGCCTTCTCCAAACTCCCTTCAGTTAAAAAGCTATCTGCAAAGATTTTAAACTTGTAGGACATCATTTAAAATATTTATGACTTATTTCAAAACCTCATTTGCATATTTTTAATTTATTTTTATCTCTTAGCAAGCAAGTGGGAGAGAGGTAGAGAGGACTACAGATAGACAGGATGGAACAGACATGAGAAGCATCAACTCGTAATTGCAGCAGTTCAGTTATTCAATCATTACTTCTCATGTGTGCCTTGACCTGGGGGGTAGAGGGGCTCTAGCTGAGCCAGTGACCCTTTGCTCAAGTCAGCGACTTTGGGCTCACATAAGCAACATTGGGCTTCAAGTCAGCGACCATGGGGTCATGTCAATGATCCCAGTCTCAAGCCGATGACCCCATGCTCAAGCTGGATAAGCTCATGCTCAAAGACAGCAGCCTTGAGGTTTCAAACCTGGGTTCTCAGCCTCCCAGCTTGATGCTCTATCCACTGTGCCACCACCTGGTCAGGGTCCAAATCTCATTTTATGTCACTGACTTTCATATGGTTCAACTAGAAATATACTTAGTCAACCACAAGTATTTTTTTCATGGCTACTATGCACTTTTTAATCCTATTCTTAATAATAAGCAAAAGAATATTCTAAAATGTTTGAATTTACAAAGCAAATTTAACTAAAGAGAAAACCTTTTCAATACCCATTAATGATTAGATTTATGTGTCTAATACAAGATGTTTATTAACAGAGAGCACTGACTTTCTGTTCTCTAGATGTATATGTATATAGATATTAGATAGATATAGATGATATAGATAGATATTTAGATGTAGATATATGGCACTTAATTTGACTTTGGCTTTGTCCCTATAGTACAAAGTAGCTAGGGTACAAAAGCATACCCTTTTCTTTGATTTGGGAATCTAAACTCATTAGGGCTATTAAGAAGCTTAGAAATTCTTAGATGGACAATTTCACAATGAATAAAATGCTTAATCAGATCACCTTTTACTTAAGTTCATCCATTTTAGCAGCTAGATCCATTTTTTCCAAATAGTTTGCCTTCTGATGCTTAGAGTTATAGGAAGCCAGGAGATCAGGTTATTCTCAGAGTGATGTATCTCAGAAAACCAAAGGTGTGCCTTGAGCAACTGGAGAAGGCAGAGGGGCTGACTTCAGTGACCCAAGTGTTCGCCTGAACCAGGGGTAGTCAATCTTTTTATAAAAACTGCCCACTTGGTCTGTACCACCCACTAGTGGGCGTTCCAGCTTTCATGGTGGGCGGTAGCAGAGCAACCAAACAGCGCTGCAATTACATAGATTTATTTAACTATAGTAAGTTGTTTTACAAAGATTTATTCTGCCAAACTTAGCAAAAATCCGACATAAAGTACTTGGTAAGTAATTATTATTATATGCTTTTCTTGCTGTAACTCTGCTTTATAAATTTTATAAAGTAAAGTTACTTCCCTACTTTATAAATCACCATTACTGTGGAATTAGTGGGTGATTAGAAAATTTTACTACTAACAGAGATACAAAAGTGGACTTTATATAATAATAATCACTTACCAAGTACTTTATGTCGGATTTTTGATAAGTTTGGCAGAATAAATCTTTATAAAACAACTTACTATAGTTAAATCTATGTAATTGCAGCACTGTTTGGTTGCTCTGCTACCACCCACTGTGAAAGCTGGAACGCCTACTAGTGGGCCATAGGAACCAGGTTGACTACCACTGCCAGAAGTGAACGGTTTTTATAAAAAGGTTGACTACCCCTGGCTGAACCAATGCTGGTGTAGAACAGCTACTAGTAGTGAAATATTCATGTAGCTCCTCTTAAAAACAAAGTATACTGTATAAGTAACAAATATTCATTTTAGAGTAATCACAAGGTAATTAACGATAAAGATAACGATAAACAAACAATAAAACAACTCACAATCCCACAGGTAAGTACCACTATGCAGTTTTCAAGACTTTTCTTTTCAAAAAAGAAAACATGGGACATACTATATTTTATAACCTGTTTTTCTTATTTCATTGCCACTACAGACATCCTCTCCTTTCACATCAAAGCTCTGTATAGTGTTTCTTTGCAAATATGTACGGTTTTATTATACAACCTCCCTAATGTTGGACATTTTGTTTAGTCTCAATTTTCTAATAGGATAAGCTGCCATATTGCATTTCATAGGTCTTAGAAAAACCCACGATTTATCCCATTCCTTAGGATATATTTTAGAATTCCCAGTTTAATAGAATATGCTATTTTTAAAGCATTTGCTATTATTTCTAAACTGTTTTGTGGATGGGAAATACTCAAATAAAATCCCACTAATACTGCCAATGCTGGGTATTACCATTTTGTGTAATCTTGAGCAATCTGACAGCAAGAACTCAACAGAGGGTACTGTTATACTCTAGGTCCTCTGTTTAAATTGGAGCTTTTAGTGGGGACTAGTTTCTTGGAACAAACGCCCATTGTGGAAAAACACGGCTACATGTTTGGATAGGAAGGACGAATAAAGTATGTAGTCCCTGCCCTCAAGAAGCTTAAGTCAAAAGAGGGCAGCTCAAAGGCAATAAACTACCGAAGGATGAAGTTGGGGCTTAAAGAGAAAATGTTTGAGAGAGGGCGTGAATAGTGCAAAGGATGTGGTGAGTGGTCAGCCACCAGGACCGGGTGTATTCAAAGCCTTGGGTTACTAAAGCTCATTTTTACTTGGCTCTGGTGAGCAGGCTGGCAGTGGGAGGGGTTAAATTTGTAATAAATGGTTCCTGTCTGCATAAAGGAACAATGGAACAGTAATTTTCCTTTCTCTTCTAGTGGTCGTTTACCGCTGCCTTTATATGAAATGATAGCAGCGGGTTATCTCCCAGCCACATTTGGAAACACTCTCCTCCCACGGAGGCCACTGACCCGCAGTTATGAAAGAGCACCTGCTTTTTGTCATGTTGAGTCACTGTATTCCTGTAGGTGTGTGGCTCATCATAATCCTTTATTCTTGTCCTTTTGGCTTTTTTTTTTTTTTTGCAAGATTAAAAATGCCTGCATAGCACATATCATCAATCCCCAATTTCACTTAACTGAACTGTGTGTGTTTATGCAGCTGCTGACTCCTGACACACCCTCTTGGGATGAAACAAAAGTTCTGAATGTACCTTTTTGTAAATCAGTAAATAGTACAGGGTCTGAGCTTTAAAAAAAAATTTTAAGGTTTTTAATTCAACAGCTTTGCCAACAGGGGCAGCGGCTACCCATATATTGGCCAATGAAAAGACCCCTGTTTCAGGAATCCTCTTGGAAACAACCACCAGATTTTGGAAAATAAGCTATTTATTTATTTTTTAAAGAAAACTGTAGCTTTGCAAAATTGATGTATTTTGCCTTCATTGTTTTGTTTGATATTTTAGTTTGTGAGTAGAAAAATCTGGAAATAATCTTCTACTTCATAGAAGATCTTTCCAGCTGAAAGTTGTAGCATCTCCTCTATCCTGGGGGACTTGCCTGTTTTACACAGCTGTGCTGATTCCCTCCTACTTCCTGCCTGGAGTCCTCCTAAAAGTTCTTTGGGCTTCACCCTGCTTCTTCTGTCTCTCACTACCCAGCTCAGCATCCGCAACTTCCATCATTGTCATCAACTGACCCAATACTCCTTGGAGGTAAATACCGATGAAGAAGCTGTATCAGCAAGAATCCACAACTTGACCAAGTTCTTCATCTATTCTGAGTTCCCACAGGTCATTCTGCATCTTTCTTATGTGGGAAAAACTTCTGTGGGATCTAGCCTAGAACAGGTTATAGGAGGACTCTTGGCAATAAACTGTGCGGCAGATGGAATCCCCACCTTGCCGGGAGGGTGGGAGGGAGGCTGAGTGCATGCACTCCACCGAGCTGTCCCCACTCTCTCACTTCAAAGATCTTCCAATTATTGGTTAGTTTCTTTTTATTATGAAGTTTGAGGTGTGTAGGAAAGTTTGTTGGTGATGAGATCAAGAACACTGCCATTCAAAACACATTTGTGTTGGTGGAGGCATAGGGAACAACAGTTCACAAAGAATCTCTCGTCTCTAACCACGTACTGTGGTTGCACAATGAACTGCTGAATGTTCTATTGGGCTGCTTTGATCCTAAATACATTAATCATTTCTTAACTTGCCCATTTGAGAAACATTTATGGAGCTGCTACTCTCTTGGACACTGAGTTTACAATGAGGTAAATGAAGCAACATCTACCAATCCCTTTCTCCATCCTCTCCTACCCCCTGGGAGCTCATAACATAATAGGTTCATGAGCGTTCTTCTTCCTGGTCAAACAGTGCCTATCTAGAGTCCCAGGCATGCTGGGGACTTCCCTTAGTGAGGTGTGCTCCTGGCAGACTGATGAGATGATGGAAACCAAGTTTACTACTGATGCGGGGACTGCTCTATCTGGGGCTGTGAGACATGTTGGGGAGAAGGGACAGGGATGTGATGAGCAAGTGCCAAAGGCTGTATAGACAGTGAATCCCAGAGACCTGGTCAGGAATCATGCAGTGGGGTGACTGTAGCCTCTGTGGATGAAGCTTGGGTGATGCAGTGTGGATAGTAGATTGTTACATTGCATAATTAAAAGCAAAGTGTTGACAAACCAAAAAATGTCCCAGATAGAGAATAGTAGGTTGGAAGTAAAATTAATTAGGAGGGAAAGTAGACTGTTGTGGTGACTGGACAAGGAAGACTAGGGAAGAAGGAGGTATCAAGTATGGTTCCTATTTGTTTTGAGTTGAATTGTGTTCCCCTGCCCCCACATTCACATGCTGAAGTTCTACCCCACAGTACCTCAGAACGTGATCTTATTTGGAAACAGAGTAATGTGGGCCCCTAATGCAATATGACAGGTGTTCTTATAAAGGAGAAATTTGGACACAGACACACACACAAGGATAATGCCATGTGAAGGTGAAGGCAGATATCAGAGCAAAGTGTCAACAAACCAAAGAATGTTGAAAGATTTTGAGAAAACCAGCAGAAGCTAGGAGAGAGGCATGGGATAAATGCTCATGGCCCCCAGAAGGAAAGAACCCTGCTGTCACCTGGATCTTGGACTTTTAGCCTCCAGTTTCTTTTAGCAAACAAACACATTGTCCTTATTCTAAACCATGTTCTGCTGAAGGACAGTGGACAAGCAAGGAGTTGCCTTTCCTTACCTCCTTCACCACAAAATATCTCTCTGAACCAAGGATGGTCAAAAAGCTGGATGAGGAGTCAAAACGGTCAAAAAGCTGGATGAGGAGTCAAAAGGCATAGACTAAAGAATAAACTCATCTATATTCATAGAACCAGTATCTCTTTGGAACCTACACTGTTTCAAGGGATAGATGAAACCTAAAAAAATTATCCCCATATATCGAAAGAAAGCACATGTTTAGGGGTGGTCAGGAAAATTACAGCCAAAATCTTGGACTCAGTTAAACAATGAAAATGTTTGTCTGACCTTCAAAAAAAAAAACAACAACTTTCCAGGTAATAAAGGCTATTATTCCACCAATAGCTTCCCAGATGAAGCGATAATGATCCCATAGTTTGAGTCAAGGAATTGTGCTGGGCAGGACATTCAATAACACACTTGGGGAACAATCTTAAGTAATAAATGTGAGTAGTCAGGCTTACTTCATTGTTTCTATCTTTATTTGCTGTAAAAGCTTCTTCCTTGTAGAGACTTTTACAACATGACTGGCCTAATTATAATCACTGAATGATAGATATAGTGGAAGATAGCTCAAAATGTCATGATTGTTCTTTTTGCTCCTTATCTGCAGACCTCACTAATCCTTTGGATGTTTTCTCCTTAGCATCTTCAGTTTAACCCTTCATTTCTCAATATTTTCAGCCAGAGGAAGACTATACAGAAAGAGAGCTCCAGTTATGGAGGAAGAGAGTCTATAAAGAGCCCAAACAAGGAACACACAAAAATAGACTCAGCATGTGTAACCTGCCATACTCAGAGAGCATTAATACCAAGTCAAGACCATGTCAGCTAAGCGAGGCTATGCTATGCCTCATCTACCCTGTCTTCTACCTCTGGTGACTTTGTGAAAGTAGAGAAAGAAGTGACCTGGGCAAATGTAAGTTGGAGGAGGGGTGGTATTTTACATTGGAAGAGAGTTTGTAACTTTATCATGATTACACTGGTCTTCCCTGGACTGGAAGAATTCTGTTTAATTCCCTAAGGCATCAACTGGGGGTAGGTAGAGTATTATTTGACATACAGTAGTGATAAAGAATCAAATTGGCTTGCTATAAAAGTTAAATAAATGTCTAATTGCTATGGTGTACACCGAAATGAATATAATATTGTATGTGAACGATAATTGAAAAAATAATTATTTAAAAAAAATAATGGGGGAAGCAAGATGGCGATGGAGTAGGCGGACGTACCAACTTCCAACTTCCAGAAGCAAAGTGGATTATAACTCAATTTAAAAAACTATCATCTGGATAAACCAACTATGAACTTTATAAACTAAGTGGACTCTTCAACCAAGGAACACAGAAGAAGCCACATTGAGACTGGTAGGAATAGCGAAAACGCGAAGAGGGCTGCCCAGCTCCCCGGAGCAAACGGCAGTCCGGAGAGACCCGCGGGGTGGGAGGAAAGTTTGGCGGAGAGGGAGGGACCTGGGTCCCAGGAACCAAGCCCCAGCCTGCAGTCCCAGAACCTAGAAGAGGCGTTTGGACAGTTTTGAGCTGTGAAACAAGTGAGGGAGCTCCCAGGCCTACAGTGTGGAGTATTAGGTCCCTTCCTACTCTGCTGAGGGCTGCTTAAGGGTTTGGGGCGACAGGACGCTGAAACGCGGTTCTGTCGGCGTGGGCAGAGGCCAAACCGGTGGGAGCTCGGTCTAGCCCAGAGGGTCGGAGGGGACACGCGAAAGCGCTCCGGAAGCTGCGGGCCTGCCTTAAATCCCACTTACGGGGACAAAGCGGGAGGCCAGGAATGGGCAGAAATCTGCTCTGCGACACTGCGCAAGCCGGCCCTGACCGCGGGGACCGCGCTAGGACCAGGAACGGGCAGGGGCTCGCGGCTGAGCTCACGCTACCACCGCCCCCCCGCCCCCCCCCCCCCGCCAGAGAAACCGCGGTTGGCCAGTATACGTGCGCGAGCGGGCTCCGAGCGCGGGAACGGGCTAGACCCTGAGACAAGTGGAAGCTCGCAGCTGAGCTAATGCTACTATCCCCGCCCGGCCAGGGAGACAACGGATTGCATTCATACGTGCACGAGCAGGCTTCGAACGCGGGGGCAGGGTAGAGTCTGGGACGAGCGGAAGTACGCAGCTGAGCGGAAGCCAGCAAACATGCCCGGCCCAATAAACCTGGGTTTGCGACCCTGCGCAGAAGGGCCCTGGCCTCAAGTGCGGGGCTAAATCTTCAGACGGGCAAATGCTCACAGCTGAGAGCACGTCAAAAGCCCCACCCAACACGTGAAACTGTGGCGAGCAGGCTCTGACTGAGACTTCTGGGCGGAAGTCCGGAAATAGGCTGGGTCCACAGCTGAGCAAAGGTGCTCACCTCTACACTTGGTGCTAAGACTTGTGGCTTCAGTGACAGCCCCTCCCAAGGAGGAGAGGCAGAAATCACAGCAAAAGCCACAGTGGGCCGGTGCTGGCAACGCTCATACCCAACCACCCTAGGCACCGGCAGAGGGGGTCGGGAGCCTGCAGACAGACCACACCTAGAGAACACAAAGGCAACACCTACTGGACTCCAGTGGCCACAACTTGCTTATACACAGAAAAAATGGGCAGGCAGAGGAATGCAAACCAAATGAGTCAAGAAAAATCCCCAGAGAAGGAACTGAATGAACCAGATATAACCAAATTATCAGAAGCAGAATTTAAAATAATGATAGTTAGGATGTTCAAAGAAATTAGAGCAACAATGGATAGTCATAATGAGCACCTAAATAAAGAGATAACAAGTATAAAAAATGAAATTGAAATAATAAAAAAGAATCAGACAGAAATGACAAATACAGTATCAGAACTGAAGACCACAATGGAAGGAATTAAAAGCAGGATGAATCACGCTAAGGATCGAATAAGCTAGTTAAAGGACACAATAAACAAAGGCAAAGAAGCACAGAAGAAAAAGGAAAAGAGACTTAAAAAATGTGAGGAAACTCTAAGGGAGCTTTGTGACAACATGAAGAGAAACAACATTCGCATCATAGGGGTGCCTGAAGAAGAGGAGAGAGGACAGGAAATGGAAACTTTGTTCAATCAAATCATAGCAGAAAACTTCCCTAAATTAAGGCTGGGAAACACTGCACACGTTCAAGAAGCACACAGAACTCCATTAAAGAGAAACCCAAAAAGATCTACACCAAGACACATCACAGTTAAAATACCAAAGCTAATGGATAAAGAAAAAATTTTAAAAGCTGCTAGAGAAAAAAAGGCTATCACCTACAAAGGAGCCCCCATAAGGATGACATCGGACTTCTCAACAGAAACACTTGAGGCCAGAAGGGAATGGCAAGATACAATCAAAGTAATGCAGAACAAGAACCTACAACCAAGACTACTTTATCCAGCAAGGCTAACGTTTAAAATTAAAGGAGAAATAAAGAGCTTCCCAGAAAAAGAAAGCCTAAAGAAATTTATAAAAACCAAACAAATTCTGCAAGAGATACTAAGGGACCTCTTGTGAACAGTTTAAAGGGAGGAATGAGTAGAGCAAAAGAAGAATACAGCTTTAAAGAATAAAATGGCAATAAACAACTACATATCAATAATAACCTTAAATGTAAATGGATTAAATGATCCAATCAAAAGACATAGGGTAGCTGCGTGGATAAAGAAACAGGACCCATACATATACTGTCTACAGGAGACACACCTTAAAACAAAAGATGCTCATAGACTGAAAGTAAAAGGATGAAAAAATATATTACATGCAAATGGAAATGGAAAATAAACAGGGGTAGCAATACTTATGTCAGAAAAAATAGACTTTAAAACAAAGGCTGTAGTAAGAGATAAAGAAGGACACTACATAATGATAAAGGGAACAATTCAACAGGAAGATATAACTATTGTAAATATCTATGCACCAAATATAGGAGCCCCGACATTCATAAAGCAGACTTTGATGGATATAAAGGGCGAGATTAACAGCAATACTATCATAGTAGGGGATTTCAATACCCCTCTAACAACACTGGATAGATCCTCAAGAAAGAAAATTAATAAAGAAACAGCAGAATTAAAGGAGACACTAGATCAACTTGATTTAATAGATATCTTCAGAACTTTTCACCCTAAAGCAGTAGAATATACATTCTTCTCAAGCACTCATGGTGCGTTTTCTAGGATAGACAACATGTTAGGACACAAAAATGGTCTCAATAAATTGAAGAAGATTGAAATCATATCAAGCATTTTCTGATCACAATGCCATGAAACTAGAAATTAACCACAAAAGAAAAACTGAAAAATACTCAAACACTTGGAAACTAAATAGCATGATATTAAATAATGAATGGATTAACAATGAGATCTAAGAAGAAATAAAAAAGTTTCTAGAAACAAATGATAATGAGCATACATCAACTCAAAATTTATGGGACACAGCAAAAGCAGTTCTAATAGGGAAGTTAACTGCACTACAGGCATATCATAAGAAGCTAGAAAAAGCTCAAATAAGCAACCTGACCCTGCATCTAAAAGAACTAGAAAAACAACAACAAATAAAACCCAAGACAAGTAGAAGGAAGGAAATAATAAAGATCAGAGCAGAAATAAATGACATAGAGGCGAAGGAAACAATACAGAGGATCAATGAAACCAGAAGCTGGTTCTTTGAAAAGGTAAACAAGATTGATGAGCCTTTAACTAGACTCACCAAGAAAAAAAGAGAGAGGACTCAAATAAATAAAATTAGAATGGACAGTGGAGAAATAACAACTGACACAACAGAAATAAAAAGCATTGTAAGAAAATACTATGAAGAACTATATGCCAAAAAATTAAACAATCTTGGTGAAATGGACAAATTTCTTGAATCATATAAACCTTCCAAAAATGAATCTGGAAGAATCAGATCACCTAAACAGACCAATTAAAACAAATGAGATCGAAACAGTTATCAAAAAACTCCCAAAAAAGAAAAGTCCTGGGCCTGATGGCTTCACAAGTGAATTCTATCAAAAACTCAAAGAAGAACTAACTCCTATCCTTCTCAAGCTATTTCAAAAAATTCAAGAGGAAGGAAGACTTCCAAACTCCTTTTATGAGTCGAGCATAATTCTGATCCCAAAACCGGGCAAAGACAACACAAAGAAAGAAAATTATAGGCCTATATCCCTGATGAATTTAGACGCTAAAATTCTCAACAAAATATTAGCCAACTGGATCCAGCAATATATGAAAAAAATCATACATCACGATCAAGTGCGATGTATTCTGGAGAGGAAAGGCTGGTTCAATATTCGCAAATCAATCAATGTGATTCATCACATAAACAAAAGGAAGGACAAAAATCACATGATAATTTCAATAGATGCAAAAAAGGCATTTGATAAAATCCAGCACCCCCATTCAGACTCAAAACTCTCAGTAAAGTGGGAATACAGGGAACATTCCTTAACATGATAAAGGCCATCTATGATAAACCGACAGCAAACATCATACTAAATGGACAAAGATTAAAAGCAATCCCCTTAAGATCAGGAACCAGGCAGGGATGCCCCCTTTCACCACTCTTATTCAACATAGTTCTGGAAGTCCTAGCTACAGCAATCAGACAAGAAAAAGAAATAAAAGGCATCCAAATTGGAAAAGAAGAAGTAAAACTGTCATTATTTGCAGATGATATGATATTGTATATTGAAAACCCTAAAGTCTCAGTCAAAAAACTACTGGACCTTATAAATGAATTCAGCAAGGTGGCAGGATATAAAATTAATACTCAGAAATCAGAGGCATTTCTATACACCAACAATGAAATATCAGCAAAAGAAATTAAGGAAACAATCCCCTTCACTATTGGAGCCAAAAAAATAAAGTACCTAGGAGTAAATTTAACCAAGGAGGTTAAGGACTTGTACACGGAAAATTATAGAACATTGATAAAAGAAATCAAGGAAAATACAAACAAGTGGAAGCATATACCGTGCTCATGGCTAGGAAGAATAAACATCATTAAAATGTCTATATTACCCAAAACAATTTATAAATTCAATGCAATACCAATTAAAATACCAATGACATACTTCAAAGATATAGAACACATATTCCAAAAATTTATATGGAACCAAAAAAGAACACGAATAGCCTCAGCAATCTTAAAAAGAAAAAATAAAGCAGGAGGTATCACTCTTCCAGATATCAAGGTTTACTATAAGGCCATTATACTCAAGACAGCCTGGTACTGGCATAAGAACAGGCACATAGATCAATGGAACAGAACAGAGGACCCAGAAATAAACCCACACCTTTATGGACAACTGATATTTGACAAAGAAGGAAAGAACATACAATGGAGTAAAGACAGCCTCTTTAACAAATGGTGTTGGGAAAATTGGACATCTATCTGCAAAAAAATGAAACTAGACCATCAACTTACACCATTCACAAAAACAAACTCAAAATGGATAAAAGACTTAAACATAAGCCGTGAAACAATAAGCATCTTAGAAGAAAACATAGGCAGCAAACTCTCCGACATCTGTAGCAGCAATATATTTGCCGATTTATCTCCACGGGCAAATGAAATAAAAGGCAAGATAAACAAATGGGACTATATCAAACTAAAAAGTTTTTGCACAGCTAAAGACAATAAGAACAGAATAAAAAGACAAACCACACAATGGGAGAACATAGTTGACAGCACATCTGATAAGGGGTTAATAACTAAAATTTATAAAGAACTTACAAAACTCAATACCAGGAAGACAAACAACCCAATCAAAAAATGGGCAAAAGAAATGAATAGAAATTTCTCCAAAGAGGACATACAGATGGCCAATAGGCATATGAAAAAATGCTCAAAATCACTAATCATTAGAAAAATGCAAATTAAAACCACAATGAGATATCACCTCACACCATTGGGAATGGCACTCATCAGCAAAACAACACAGAATAAGTGCTGGCGAGGATGTGGAGAAAAGGGAACCCTTCTGCACTGCTGGTGGGAATGCAGACTGGTGCAGCCACTGTGGAAAACAGTTTGGAGATTCCTCAGAAAATTAAAAATAGAACTGCCTTTTGACCCAGCTATCCCACTTATAGGAATATACCGTAAGAACACCATAGCACTGTTCGAAAAGAAGAAATGCGCCCCCATGTTCGTGGCAGCATTGTTCACAATAGCGAAGATCTGGAACCAGCCCAAGTGTCCGTCAGAAGACGAGAGGATTAAAAAGCTATGATACATATATACCATGGAATACTACTCAGCCATAAGAAATGATGACATCGGATCATTTATAACAAAATGGATGTACCTTGATAACATTATACGGAGTGAAATAAGTAAATCAGAAAAAAAGAAAAACTGAGAACAGCATGATTACATACATATGTGGGACATAAAAGTGAGAATATGAGACATGGACAAGAGAGTGGTGGTTATGGGATGGGGGGAGGGAGGGAAGAGTGGGATAGGGAGGAGAGGAGGGACACAGGGAAAACCAGATTGAAGGTGACAGAGGACAATTTGACTTTTGGTGATGGGTATGCAACACAATTGAATGATAAGATAACCTGGAGATGTTTTCATTGTACATATGTACCCTGATTTATTGGTGTCACCCCATTAGAATTAATAATAATAAAATATATATAAAAAAATAATAAAATTGGCTTATATCCTCTTATATCAAGCTTGTTCAATAAAATAGTTATGTGTTATATGTGTCATTAATTATTGACATTGCTTATCTATCAGAATCATATTTTAATCATGGATGAGATTATCTCACAGATTTCTTTTTACCTAGTCAAATAATATCATTTTTTTGAAAGAAAAAAAATTATTAGGTCCAGGAATCCAAGATGACTTGGTAAAATTATGATTACATGCAGAATTTGATGGTTAGAAACAAAATCTGTTTAGTTCCAGCCGAAGGTTCTCATTGCCAACCTGTAGGCACAAAGTAGGACTCTCCCCAGAAAGCAGGGTCAATGTTCAATTGGCATGAGTTTACTGAACCAGATAGACCACTGTATCACCAACATCTGCCCGGAGCCCATTTTTGGTGAAGTGAACTTTCTTGCTCAAGAGGTCCACGTGGAAAACAGCATGCTCAGAAATGGGGGATTTCCCAGTCTGTTCTTTTCCCAGGACGGGAACTCGCCAAGGCCCCAACAGGGGATCGTCATATCTCATCAGTTTCACTTTGGAAAGATCTTTGATTCCTTGGTCCATTTTCATTAAATGCCTGATTATAGAATCATGGGTATCTCCTTGCCTGATTTCAATTTTGGTTGAGAAGTGGCCATTGGATAGCTGGGGATTCACTATGAAAACTGACACACCAGGCTCTGTTCTAAAGACATTAAGTGGTTTCCCAGGACAGCATTCTTCCTTGATTTTATCTTCTGCTTCAAAGGCAAACTTGACTTCTATGTGTTCTAGCTCCAGTGAATTGGTCAGGTAGACTACATTCTCCATAAGCACTGCTTGTTCATCAAATTCTAACTGCAAATCCAGAACACAAGGTCCCACCTTCTCCAGGTTTTCCTTAATCATGGCAACAAATGGCATCACTTTCTTCATGTATTTCTTCAGTTCTGGCAAACTGCCTAGTTCACCAGCAATGAATTTATCAGGCAACTTTCCACTATTGTTCTGGAAGTGATTACGTAGAACTGACAGGGTGGTATGCTGCCAAGAGGGATAGTTCTCCACGTAGATGGTACAATGCATAGGCTTGGGAGGTGCTTGCTTGTCAGTCTTCTTCCCTTTAGCTGGCATAGTGTAATTCTTCAGTCGTAGTTGAAGGTCATATGCCACCTCCATGAAGTACTGTGAGGAGCATATCAGGACCTCATCTACAGGACCCATGACAGGCCAGGAAGCATTCATAATTGAGTCAGGCTTTCCCAGGAGTGTCCAGATGTGCTCACACACATGTGGACAGAATGGAGCCAAGAGAAGTGTCTGAACTTCAATAAATTGGAATACGAGGTCTCTGTGCATACCTTCAATGGCCAATTCACGGTACTTATCTATAGCAGCCTGCAACTCAACCCTGTTTTCAAAGCTTCTTTAAACATCATCTTTTCATAGTTTTGATCTGTTTTTATAATTCCTGCATTCATTTCACTGGTAAAGACTCTATCATTGAAGGTTCTGGCAGGGCCACTTCTCAGGCTGTCCCGATTGGCGACCATTTCTCTCACCCACTCCACCCAGAGGTAGAGACAGAGAATGCCTGCATCTACCATGGCTTCCACAAAGTTAGCATCTTCCACAGTGTCACCAGTGTCAGCCAGAGCCAAGCGCATTCCATTAGCTGAAAATTTGTCAATAGCGTGGGTCAAAGTGAGAAAGTTGCCCGTGGATTTTGACATCTTCTCAGAGTTGAGGAGAAGATGTCCATTTGCTCTCATGGCTACAGGCCATTTGTCACGTTTCTCTGGCCACATAGCCACGTGATTATAAAGGTAATATGAAAGGTGAGTCGGTACAAGGTCCTTGCCAGAGACTCGAAGATCCACAGGATACCAGAACTCAAACTCTTGCTTTAACCAATCTAATTTTTCCTTGGGGATCTGAGTCTTAGGAAACGGAGCATCCTTGAAGAATACATAATCCCAAACTTCCTTGGTCATCTGCTGTGGTCTGATGCCCAGTGGAGATTCTGCCTGCCCATGCAAGCTACCCGCCTGCAACAGGTGTGCCACTGTGTAGAATGCCATGTAAATAGTGGAATCAGAGTGATTCAATCAGCCACTGCTCATCCCAAGGCAGACGAGTGCCTAAGCCATAAGTTCATGAGCAAGCATGCTCTTGTAGCCAACTTAAGGTAGCCCCAAAATTCCTCCTGGTCTCCTCGCAGAATGTTTCCAGGTTCTTCAAGCACTGGGATGTCGGCTTTTTCCAGTTCTTGTCTCCATAATCCAAGTACCACTGGTCACACAGGGCCACGGCACATTCATCTGCAGACCTGGACATAACTTGTTTCTCTGGTTCAATGTAAATAAATGCATCTCTAATGTCAATCATCTTCTTTGGAATAGTCTTCTTGACATCTTGAACCTTCTGTCCTTTAAATCCATCCACCAACATTATACCATCATAAAACCCTTTTAGGTATAAATTTCTCCTTTGCTTCTGCAAGTTTTTCTCAGTCATTCTGTCTCTGAACTTTCAACTCATCACAGATAGTCACAGCAGAAAGATTTCCAAAACCTGGGATTTCTTCAAGTCTCTGAGCGCAGCAAAATCATCAGGGAAGTCGGAAGGAACATTTGTGACCACACCAGTGCCTTTATCCTCCTTAATGGTGAGCATTGGGAGGACATAGATCATCTTATAAGATGTTAAAGGTGCAGAAAGTGAAGCACCAAGAATTTCCTCTCCCATCAATTCCTTAATAACAGGCACCACACCACTGTCTTTGGTAAAGCCCTGATATGACATATTCCTGGCAGCTCTCTGGGTACAAATGAATATATCACCATTTGCCGTCTCAAACCCAATGTACTTCAGATCAGGGTGAACCCAACAGTTTGTCCAAACATGGTCTCAGGTCTGAGAGTAGCCGCTACCAAGAAGATATTTTCCCCTTTCAGACCACTTAATTTGGATGGGTATGGCTCAAGAGCTTTCAACTTGACTAAAATATATTCCTGAGGTCCAACGCCCTCTCCAGTTTGTCTGTCATGATCCATACAAGGCTGACCGTCTTTTGGAGAATAAATGGTATACCGTTTCCCAAATTTAATTCTGCTTCTTTCTCTTAACATTAAAAACTGCTACCTGACAAAGGAATCATAGTAAGGGTTAACATCAGTAGTGATGAAGGAGGAATGCCAGTCCACCTTCAAATCCATTCTCTTCAGATCCTAAATAGCCATTGAGGGAAAATAATCAAGCCAATGTTCTGCTTCAGCAAATTTGTTTATCTCCCCATTGGCCAGACCGAGAGACTTCATAATGTTCCACTGGTATTTAGAAGATCCAGTTTTAGCAGCAGCTTTACTCTTTTTTCCTTTAGCTTTATCCTTAATTATTACATCTTCTGTTTTAGCAGCGACCTCTTCCTCTTCTTCATCTGGAAAATCAGGGGGGCTGCCATATAGCTCTATTTCTCTTTTCAACTTGTCAGCACATGCCTTAATAGGCATTCCAGTGCAGTGTAAACCAAAGTGAAACAGACAAAGTTTCCCTTTCAATCTCTGGTACCCCGCTGCAAACTCACATTTGGATAAAAAAAAACGTGTGTCCGAAATGAAGGCGCCCATTCATGTATGAATACGGGAAGGTTACAAAGTATTTGCCCTTGCCAGTCTGCTTCTCTGAATTAGATGCATTGATCTCAAATACTTTCTTGGTATCCCATTTTTTTTTAAACTGAGTGTTTTAGTCACCTTTGAGAATCTCAGGAAAAAAATCATCCCTCCATGGCTTCCATCAAGAGCCAGGAAAATTCTGTATATCTTGGCTCAAGTTTTAAAATCTGTACTCTCAGGAAAGCTGAACAAAATGAGCTGTGCAGTTATTTCCAGCTCAACAGTTATAAAATGAATAGTACTTTTCTCCATGGTCTCTTTGCCTTAGTTAATAGGTTAGCTTTCCAGTTAGCTTTGAGCCTGAGAAACCCATTAACCTCTCCTTATCCTTCTCAAAGCATTTGGTTCCGTGTAGCGACAACTCGGAATAATCCCCACACTTCATTGCCAATGCTCACCTCTTCCTGGGAGCCCTCTTCACTTCACCTTTTACCATGCCCCAGCCCTATTTCTGTCAAATCTGCCAAGAAGTGTGGCTCTCACTTTGGAACCCCCACTCCCATCCTCCTCCATCTGACTCCATTCTAACACCAGAGGGCTCTTCCAGGGAAATGTCAGTGCTATTTTGACAGAAAAACTCTTTAACATTACTGGATATCCTTGAAGAGTAAACTCTGGGGAAAAGAACACTGGCATCAAATAAAAACTCAATTTATACACCAAAAGAACTTTTACAGCTTTACAGCTATAAAGCTGACATACAAATAGAATATTTTATAGCACACCACTACATTTGAAGTACTATTTAACAGAATATGCAATTTAGAAGTATTAAAGTGCATTTTAATTCCCCATAAATGAGTTTTCAAGGTACTTAGGAATACCAGAAATATAAAATGCAAGTTATTAGATGAATTATGCTGCTAAAATAATTTGAATGGTCATAACTATGTAAGAAGTAATAAGACAAAATTTCACAAACTGTGCATAAAGCCTGTTTTATTAAAGTTATATCTCGTGTAGGCAGATTGTTACCATCTTTATTTAATGGTATCATTATGGATGGTACAGAATCATGAAGTTGTGTGTGACAGGGAAGATTTGAGATCTACACCCACTTTTGTCACTTCTTCAAAATATCATCACCCATTACTGTACAGGGCATTGCCTTTTATAGTTGTCTTGATTTTACTCCGTGTAAAGCATGCATTGGTATCTGCATCGTCATACCTGCTCCTTGTGTCTATCTGCTTCTGTTTCACCTAAACAGATAATGAGCTGCAAATTAGCATTTCGGAGCCTTTTGTAGCATTTTTATCTTGTTCTTGTCCTATGTCTGATTATCAAGCTGCCCCACTACAAGGTCAAAATGAGTGAACTAATGAAATTACAAGTTCATGAGCTTAGGGATGTTCCATCCTGGCTCATGGATGTTAATAACAGCTTTGGATGATGCTGCAGAACCTACTCAGAACCATAAGAATGATGCCAATAACTAGCGGAATTATGTTGGGCTATAGGCAAGCCTGGGACAACAATTTTCCTAAGTGCCTCAAATGACGATTATAGGGAGCCATGAAAATGCTTGACAAGGAGACTCAACCTAGTCTCAGGGCTCCCAAATGCTTCCCTTTGGAGATGACATTGAATCTGACACCCAAGGCATGAATAAGTTATCCAGTATAGAGAAGGGCGTTCTAAACTACAGCAAGAAAAAGCATGGAATGCATGAGGATTTAGATAGATTAGTAGGGTTGAAGAGAGAGGGGAAGGGGGCTAGGCTAAAACAAGAGGTTTAGCTGTTGTTGAGTGATGATTAGACAGAGGCAAGAGTGGATGTGGAGCTCTGGCCAGATAGCTCAGTTGGTTGGAGCACCGTCCCAAAGCACAGAGGTTGCTGATTAATCCCGTCAGGGCACATACAGGAATAGATGGATGTTTTTGGTTCTCTCACTTGCTCTCCCTTCCTCTCTTACTAAAGTCAATGAATAAAAAATTAAAAACCAAAGAACAAAAATAAAACAAAGAGTGGATGTGGAGAGAAAGTCTAGAAGCCATTATAATAATCAGAGACAAATGATGTTGGTTTGGACTAGGATGGTGGTAAATGTGATGAGAAGGGATGGACAATTAGAAGGTACACTCATCACTATCTGATGATCAATTGTAGATGATGGATGAGAAAGAGGAAGAGATTTTCTCCTTACATGCTTGAGTGGATAGTCATTAGAGGAAAACTGAGTTGCTGAGAAGGGAGGGAAGAAATGTATTTTGGACTTGCTGGTCTTTGTTACCTTGGCCTTGACTATTTAAGGCATATTTTCACCAAAACGGCCCTGAAGTCAAATTGGACACAATCAGACCTGTCCAAGCGTCCCTGCCAAGGAGCTCTCAGCTGTGTAAGCACAGATAGGTGCTCGGGATCAAAATTCCAGAGTTCATTGCTATCAATCAGGGACACATAATTTGTTTACTGTTGCTGCCTCTGGTGCGGCACTGGTACAGCCCTTAGCATTATCTCAAGCATCCAGTAGGAGCCTAGCTGAATAATGCTTGACTCCCGTCGCAGCTGGAAGG
Organism: Rhynchonycteris naso; assembly: GCA_037038555.1. Classification (NCBI taxonomy): domain Eukaryota; kingdom Metazoa; phylum Chordata; class Mammalia; order Chiroptera; family Emballonuridae; genus Rhynchonycteris; species Rhynchonycteris naso. Next base: position 109,370,284 of record CM072998.1, on the reverse strand, counting down.
GTACTAAGAGAGCTGCCCCTGCAACAGCGTCCTCTCCTGCACATCAAGGTTGATGAATAACCAGGGTGCCCCACTCTGGCATCATGCCTCTCTTCTGAGCAGACTGAAGTTATTCTTGGAAAAGATCCAGTCTTCTTTTGCTGCAGTGGTGGGGGAGGAGATGTCTGCAGCAAGGGCAGAAAGGAAAGTCAAAGTTCGCACTTGGGTTTGGGCTGTGAAGAGGAAAGTGAGAGGACTGAAACCCTTTCTGCAAAATGGTATGCCTGTCCTGCATGCTCACGGCACAGGGCTGACCTCCAGGGTGGGGCTGTGATCATGCTTTCCCTGTCCAGCCTAGCAGACGCCATTTTCATGGGCAAGCCTTCTGGAAACTGTTGATATCATTCACGGGTGTGGTTCTAGGCACGTTTCCCGCCTTTCTTCTGAAAACAAGTAGGCTATTCTTCCATACGAGGATTTTTAATCTGTATCCCATGGAAGGTTGCCGTGGGTCTGTGGCCTGTGTCAAAAGTGGATTCTAGGCTAGCAGATTTTCTGTAAAGGATTTTTTTTTCTCTATTATTTATACTTAGAGTAAGGATAATTTTGGTCAGTATTTCCTCCAACGCCCACTCCATTTTGTTCCATATCACTGATCCCTACTTCAAAGCACTCCAGGGGTATGGTTTAAAGTAGTCAAACCCATGCCAAGAGGATATTTTGTGCTGTACTTGACCTACATAGGAGTGACCTGTATTGCAGTGCCTTCAACTGACTGTTTTTCTTCATTCTTCCCACTATATTTGTGATCATTTAGTCATTTGTGTAGTTTTTACTGTTTTTCCACCCACCACCCCCACACTATATAGACCTAATAACTGTTGTGGTTTCTGACACATGCTATGAGTGATATGTGTATATATGATATATATATGAAATCTCAACCACATTTCTCAACCCTGCCCCAACACAGGCTCAAATTTTACAACTTGGTCAAAATATTTAAACCTGAAATGTTTGATATTGCTTTTAATGTTTTGAAAGCTTTCTTTGAGGTATAGGGATAAAGTAGGTTAAACCTTCTGGGTCAGAACAGAGGAGGCTGGCTTTTCTCTAGAAAACTTGCTGATTATTTTGACAGATGTAAAAGCTACAGGAGTATTCTAAAGAATGTTGCAAATATTACATCACTAGACAAGCTATAAAGAATTTAAGGCTCTGGTGCCATTTTTTTTATTTGCATAGATTTATTCTCAGAGTTCTAACCACTGGTAAAATCAAACATTCATTAATATATCCATCCATTAATAGTTGTTTAAGATTCCCTTTCCTATTTATATTTTACATAAGTTAATTAAAATGTGTTTGAACTACTAAACCACACCAACATATTAATAGAGAAATAAGCCTCACTTCTGCAATTCGACAGACAAGACAAAGAACTGACTCATAAATACCAAGGGCTGATTGTATTTGGATTTTGATGGAGCATACAAAATAGTTCTCTTCTACATAGGGCAGGCATTTGAATAAGGCAAAATTTCAGTAAAAGTGTAATGAAAGGAAGAAGAAGGTATGAGGCAAGTGTGAAGTCCTTGTTCTGTCCCGGGGAGGTGTCCTTTGGTGGAGAGTCACAGCAGAGGAAGGGCTGGAGGATGGGATAGAACCTTTCTTGGTGCAGAAACTAGCATGGCAAGGATGAAAAGTCAAGAGACTGTGATTAGCAGGCCAATAAATAGTCCTTGGGGATTTTTCAGGGTGTCTTTGCTTGAGGCAAAGAAGAGCATTTTCAGCATATTTCTCAGCTAGTATTTGTTGAATGCCCACCAACTTCATGAATGGCACTTGAACATTACAAGTGTCTTTAAATTTGTAGTGTGCCCTTCAAAACTACAAACTCACTAGTTTTACAAATCAGATTATAATTTAATTGTAATATGAGATATAAAAATTTTTGTCCAAAAAGGAGAAATATTGCCTAACCAAATATGCCATATGTGTGACTTTTTCACCAGAAAGATCATGGCTAATTAAGAGAGATTTTTTTTTCTTATTATTTGTAGTCTTTAGTCAAAGTTATAACTTCAGCATAATAAATGTCTACTCTAAAGACTAGGCCAACAATGGCAAGCAAACTTTGAACACAAAACCCTCCTTTTACAACTAAGCATAACATTACTGAGCCTTGTGCATGGCTTTCTGGATAAAGTTTTCTGTCTGACCAAGCCCAGAAAGGCTCTGAAGTATGCTACTTCCTAATCTGTAACTTTTCATCCCATAATCATGTGCAGATTATAAGGCCTTAGACTCAATTTTCCAGATGAGTTAGTGCACAAAGACATGCTAATTTGCTATACTAATCTTGACATTTCAATTTGCAATTGAAAACAAATTTCCTTAATTAACTATTTTATTTCTGGTGAAAAGATATGAATAGCATCTTTGGTTGAGCAATATTTCTAATTCTGTGTCTTTTTAATATAGTACTTTAGGCCCAAGTTGATATTCACATATTAATGTCTCAGCTTGCCCCACAGAGAAATTAAATATAAATAAAACTCTACAACCTTACTTGGGAAATATAGAATTACTTTATTAACATTGTCCATAGTAGATCTATTACAACAGGGTTTTGTGAAAAACCCTTTCCACCCTTTAATAAGCAGATGCATCATTCCAAAGCTACTTCCGCAAATAAGGGAGAATCTTTAAATCATTAATAGCATTAAATATTCATTTACCTTCAAGAATCTTGAAATTAAAATTGACTGCACCTTTTCTCTCTACAATATCTACTAAAGCATGTGCTTGCCTAGGCTCATATTAATAAGATGACCAATCGTCCTCCTTTAGGGAGGACAGTCCTTCTTTTGTAAATTTCGTCCTCCCTCAAAGTGTCCTCCTTTTTGATATTGGAAGACTAATCTGTAAATGTCTATATTTGATCGATGCAGAGTCAATCCATTGCGTGTGATGTGACATATTCATATTTGACATGATGATTCGTCAAGGATCAGTACAGTGCAGCAAGATGTGGTTATGAGACGCATGCACTCCGCACGGGAGACCTTGAGAGAGCACGTGATATACCGAGCGTGCAAATGGCTTTGTTCAGATATTTCCAATATATTGTTACAAGATGATACATTGACAAAAATACTCATTCAATTGAAAAGTAATATCTATTTAGATAATACTATCTAAATGAGTACTTTTTTCTTACAATTATTATTAAAAATTAATAGGCATGTAAGCATAGTTGCAATATAAAATATTACAAATGTTATTATGCATTCATCATATTATAGTGTATTATTGTTGCAATGAATAAAATGTTTCTTTTATTTACAATATTGTTTTCTTCAATTTATTTTTGTCCTCTTTTTCATTGTAAAAAAGTCAGTCACCTTAATATTAATATACATTTATTTTTGCTTTCCCATTTACAACCACCTCTTAGATTTATATGTCACAGTATATATTATTTATTTATATTAAATAAAAAATATATATTTCATAGGAGAAGACTGCAGGCTGGTAGTGAATGAAGAGTTTTTCAAGGAGCTAGGAGCCCGTGTTCCTTCAGTCCTGAAAACAGAGGCCTAGTTGCTACATCCTGCTCCACCACCTCACCCAAGCTTTTGTTCTGCTAGAGATAAAGTCTCCCAGGAATGCAACACAAGGTGGTGCTGTTGTATTTATGCTAAACTCCCTGTCAATTAAGCTATCTGTTGATTTGATCTAAAAGTGTTATTAAGTGCCCAAGACTGGGAGTGATACATTTTGCACATGTAGGTGTTTACAGAGTAGTTATCCTTTCAGATAAGTAAAGCTGAGTAGAAGGGAGGAGGAAAGTAAGTCTTCTCCATTTGTAAAATGGGAGAAAAACCATCTTAACAAAAAATGAAAGACTGCATAGACTATGAAAGCTAGCAGATTATGATGTGATCTAACACATTTCCCCAGTTTCAGACAATTTCATTTTATTAAAATATCAGCTAGTTAAACTTTTCTCTTGGTTTTAAAGTTTCCCATGGAAGGAAATGTGGCGAGTTAACAATCCCTAGTATCAGCTAATTCTTTCTTCTTTTCCCTCCTTTCCCTCTAAATTCCCGGCCAGGAGGGATAGAAAGGATTTCATCAGCGGCCTGGTAACAAACATAAAAGTACTAGAAGTCAGAGAGCATGGCTGATACACTCTCCTCTGACCTTAGACAAGGCCCGTGTCAGCTCCACGTGCCAAAGAGACTGGACTAGCAGCAGTGGTTTCTACAAATAGTTGGATCACAGAATCATCTGGGAAGCCTTTAAAAGAATACAGATTCCACGGCCACACCCACAAAATTGTTCAGAGAATTCAGGGCAGGGCCTAGAATCTGCACATTAAAAAACAAACACACAAACAAACACACTCCAAAAACTTAAAGTGGAGTTTGTTTGTTTGTCTTTTCCCCAACCTGGAAAATGTTTTTCTTGTCTGAAGATAGGGAAATTATCTATAAATTCATAGGCAGGCAGCCAGCACAGGTCTAATGACTAGTGAGTAGGTACCACCTGATTAAATAAGAATTGAGTCCCATCTGGCTTTAAAACTGTGAGGAATCTTTAACACAAAGGCCTTGAGAAATAGAAGTAGATTATCCCAGGTTCAAAGTGATTTCCTTGTGAATTACATTCTCAGCTCTTTGAGCAATCTGTTGTGTACAGATCTAAAAGAAAGTGTTCTCTAAATTTTTCATATCCATAAAATTGGGAGGTCTAAAATTATTACTATGGTGATAAAAAGAGTTTAATAATAGTGCATGTGATCAGCCTACTTCCTATGTGCTACTTCATCTTCCTGTTTTGGAAACAGTATTTTGATCATTTCAGCTTTTACTTTTATAAAACTGGAAAGTTAAGGAGCAACTGGTCAAATACCTGCCAATATATAAGTTTGTAAGTCACACACATTCTGGTAAACTCAGCTGAATGGACGTCCCTCACAAAAAAAAAAATCTTCTAGAAAAATTTGGCTTTCTGACTCTTAAGACTTTGTCTAGTGTAACAAAGCAAAACTCAGTAACAATGTAATTCAGATCATGCTGCAAAAGACTCAGATAATAGAAGTAACATTTATTTACTATAGCTAATAGTAGCAACATAATTAATTCTGTTCTGTATTTGTCCTTGCTAGTGTAATGTGACCACAATGTTATTTTTTAAGTAAATCAATTAAGATATTCAGTTTACATATGCAACTCTTGCAAACGGTTAAATTATTTTAGCAAACCTTTACACTCTTTGCAAACCATAGTCTTAGTGTCACTTTCAAATATTTGGTTCTTATTACCTGTACTTTAAAAGCCATTTACAGATCTAATTAATTTCTTCTTCAGCAATCTAAAGATCAATGTGTCCAACCCCATGGGTTGAATAAATAAAATGATGCATAGGGCCAAAATTAGCATTTGGTTAAATATTAAGGGAAATCAGTGTCCGAGCTAAACTCTACTAAATGCTTTTCAGGTGATGTGTCCATCAGATCTTTCAAAACCAACCACCTCTCAGAAATGTGGCCCTGTGATCACTGTTTATCAGGTATCTGATAAACCTTTGTTGCTCAGTCATGCTGTCCTAAATTATCTCAAATCTATGTCTTGCAATTCTCATATTACATCTGTTTTTCCCTGATTTTGCACAAGCTGTGGCATCTTCTCAAGATCACTCATGAATGCATTGTCTCTTTACACTAGCACCACAGCTCTTTCTCTACTGAGGCTCCTCAGTGGATACAAACAGCCTGTGTCCTCTGGAGTCCTCTGAATCATTTTGGAAGAAATAATGTCTGTCATGGAATCGCTATCATTTATAATGTATTCTCCAAAAGAAAACCATGGGAGTGGAGGAGGGTACCTAGAACTAGTTGTGGCACCTTGAAACACTAAGAGAAAGAAAATGTGCTCATAACAATACAGCTTTTCTTACTTCTTCCTACTACTTCCTCCTTACTTCTTCCCTACTTCTTCTTCAAGCCCTACTGATTTTTGTTCCTGGACTTGGCAGTGGTTCGCAGAAAGGTTCTGCACATAGGGAAATCAGCTACTATGTCAGTAGTTAGTGTGACATTACTCTACATTTTGAACCAAGTTTCTGTTTTCACTGTCATGACTGCTGTGGTCTCCCAAAGACAGAGGACGTGCTCTCCCTGTATAGTGAAGCCTTGCTCTTTTCCTTCTCACCCAGAACCGTCCTCGGTGCTGGAGGGGCATGGGGAGCCGCATGGAAGAGTGCAGCTCTTCAGGCAGCAATTTTTTTCGCTTTGGACTTCACTAAGTTCCTGAACTTCACTGACTTGAGACACCTCCTTCTTAAAAAAGGAAAGTATTGGCCCTGGCTGGGTGGCTTACTTGGTTAGAGCGTCGTTGCAACATGCGAGGGTACAGGTTCAATCCCCAGTCAGGGTACTTGTATGACTCAACCAATGACAGCATGAATGAGTGGAACAACAAATTGAGGTTTCTATCTATCTATCTATCTATCTATCTATCTATCTATCTATCTATCTATCTATCTATCTATCATCTATCTCTCCTGTCCTCTCTATCTAAAAATCAATAAGTAAGCAATAAAATAAAATGGAAACTGTATCTACTCTGAAATGTTGTTTGCAGGGAGTTAACAATTCCGTGAAGTGAAGCACTGCGACAACAATCTGTAATTGTATGTTGCTGCACAAATCAAGGCCTCCATCAAGGCTGCATTTCCTTCTGGAAGCTCTGGGGATGAGTCTGTTTCAAGGCCTTTCTGGTTTGTGGCCAAAGTCAGCTTTTCACAAGATAGAGGTCCTCATTTCTGTGCTGGCTGTTGGCCTGGAGTCAGTTCTTGCTCCAGAGCTTGGCTGTGTCTGCTTCTGTTCATCCTGTGCTGCTCCCAGCAACAGCAGAGAGTCCCTCTTGTGCTAGCATTTTCTCCAGCTCCTGCTTCTATTACAATACTCCTATGACAGCCAGAGAAAAGTCTCTGCTCTGAAGAGTAAATGTGCTTAGCTTGGACCTACCAAGATAATCTCCCTATTATAATATGCATAACCTTAATTACGTCTGCAAATTCCATTTTTCCATGTAAGGTAACATATTCACAGGTTCCAGGGATTAGAAAGCACAGGTACACCTCATTCTACTGTGCTCCACTTTATTGCTATTCACAGATATTATCTATCTATCTATCTATCTATCTATTTACATGACAAACTGAAGGTTTCTGATAACCCTCCATCAAATAAGTCTAGCAACACCAAATTTTCCAATAGCATTTGTTCACTTCATGTCTCTATGTCACATTTTGGTATAATATCACAACTGTCATAATATTTCAAGCTTTATTATTATACATTTGTTATGATGACATATGAATGACGATCTTTGATGTCACTACAGCTAGTCTCGACTTACGACCACGATTAGTTCCAACAGACGGGTCCTAACATGATTTGGTCATAAGTTGAGTAGGCTATATGTCCAGTACTGTGAAAAGATGTTATAAGAATCTTTAAGTCATATTTTTTCATAATCTTCTTTCATTACTGTTATATATCATAATTTTCTTTGTTCATTTTATGCCATTTGTATCATCTCTACACCATTTTGTTTCTTATTTTTACATTTGTCAGGTTTAAGTAAAACACTGTATTACCAGTACAACTGGTTTAATATTTGCAAAACATACAATATTACAAAATACAGGTGCATACAAAAACTGCTCCAGACGCAGAGCAGTTGTGGCTAGCGATTGTGGTCGTAAAGTTGAATGGTCGTAAGTTGCATAGGTCGTATTAATACTTGTATTGAAATTGTCTTGGGGCAACATGAATTGTGCCCATATAAGATGACAAGCAATATTTGTGGTGTGTCTTCCGACTGCTCCATCGATTGCTCATTCCACTGTCTTCCTCTTTTCCTCAGGCCTCCCTATTCTCTGAGACACAACAATACTGAAATTAGTGCAATTAATAATGCTACAGTAGCCTCCAGATATTCAAGTGAAAGTAAGAGTCACATATTTCTTGCTCTAAATCAGTGGTTCTTAACCTGGTTTCTATCGAACCCTAGGGGTTCGATGAGTCAGTCTCAGGGGTTCAGAGAAGCCTCTGCCGCGGAGGCCAGAATAAAGTAATACCGTAATTTGTTGTGAGTTCATGCACTTTGTTGGTTTTGTTTTTTGAGCAAGGTGATGTTCATGCACGGCTCATTTTGTGCACCAGTATAAAAACATATACCTATGTCTTGAATTTGGGAAAAAAAATCATATTTTATTTATCACTAAAGAAGGGTTCGGTGAATGCGCATATGAAACTGGTGAGTTCGGTACCTCAAAAAAGGTTAAGAACCACTGTTCTAAATCAAAAGCTAGAATGATTATTAATGAGGAAGGCACATCAGGAGCCAAGATAGGCTGAAAGCTAGGCCTCTTGTGCCAAACAGTTAGCCAAGTTGTGAATGCAAAGGTAAAGTCCTGAAGGAAATTAAAGGTGCTACTGTAGTGAACACGTGAATGATAAGAAAGTGAAACCGCCTTGTTGCTGATCTGGAGAAAGTTTTAGTGGTCTATGAAACCAGCTATAACTTTCCTTAAATCAAGGCCTAATCCAGAGCAAGGCCCTAACTCTCTTCTACAAAGGTTAAGAGAGGTGAGGAAGCTGCAGAAGGGAACCATGACGCTAGCAGAGGTTGGTTCAGGAGATTTAAGAAAAGAAGCCTCCATGACATAAAAGCATACGGTGAAGCAAGTGCTGATGTAGAAGCTGCAGCAAGTTATCCAGATGATCTAGATTAGATAATTAGCGAAGGTGGCTACACCAAACAATAGATTCTCAATGTCAATGAAATTGCCTTATATTAGAAGAAGATGCCAGCTAGGGAGAAATCAGTGTCTGGTTTTAAAACTTCAGACAGGCTCACTCTCTTAAGAGGGGCTAATGCAGTTGGACACTTAAAGTTGAAGCCAAAGCTCATTTGTCATTCTAAAAATCCCAGGGCCTTTAAGAATTACGCTGAATCTACCCTGCCTGCGTTCTGTAAATGGAGCAAGAAAGCCTGGAAGACCACACATCTGTTTACAACATGGTATTTTAAGCCCTCTGTTGAGACCTACAACTCAGCACAAAAGATTTCCTTTAAAAGTATTGTTGCTCATTGACAATGTACCTGGTCGCCCAAGAGCTCTGAGGGAGATGTAAAATCTCTAAACAGTGAACAAGATTACTTTGATTCTCAAGGAGAGTAATTACAATCTCTCCAGCCTCTCCAATCTTTCACAAAACATCCAGAACAAATATAGAATATGGTAAAAAACAAACAAACAAAAAAAGCAAAAACAGAAAAACTTAGAATTCTAAACTACACACCAGAACACAGACTTTGTTTCTGAGCATGTAAACAAACACTATTCCATGGTTGACGGCCTCTGTAGAATCACCAGAATAAATATTATAGAGTTAACTGCTAAATCTAAAACATCTCATTAAGATTTTTTTTTAAGATAGTGTTTGAAGCCCTTAGGTTTTTTTTTTATTATTTTTTATTTTTATTTTATTCATTTTAGAGAGGAGACACAGAGTGAGAGAGAGAGAAAAAGAGAGAAAGGGGGGAGGAGCTGGAAGCATCAACTCCCATATGTGCCTTGACCAGGACAGTGCAGGGTTTTGAACTGGAGACCTCAGTGTTCCCAGGTCGACGCTTTATCCACTGTGCCACCACAGGTCAGGCCTCATTAAGATTTTTGAAAGTGCAAAAAATCTGTCTCTGTCAGACTTTAACAAGACATTCCTCAAATTGTTCTCAAATATATGTTGTTCAGAAGAACACAAGAAACTTGGTTTTCTAGATGTGGTCCTAAAAATGCTGGGGAAAAAATACTAGTAGGGTGTCTCTTTGATTTAAGGACTCTATAATTGGAGTTCTCAAACTATAAATGATTGGTGGTTCATCACTGTTATTAAACACTAAAAGAGGCAGAATTAATCGTTATGTGCCACAGTTTCCCATTTGTAAGACAAGGACAGTAACAGTACCACTTCATGGAGATATTATTAGTATTAAATGACTTAATATTCACAAAGCACTTGGAACAGTACCTGGCATGTGTTTGTATGTAAGATAAAGATAAGGAAATAGAACCTGACCAGGCGGTGGCGCAGTGAATGGAGCGTCAGACTGGGATGCAGAAAACCCAGGTTCGAGACCCCGAGGTCGCCAGCTTGAGCGGGGGCCCATCTGGCTTGAGCAAAAGCTCGCCAGCTTGGACCCAAGGTCGCTGGCTCCAGCAAGGGGTTGCTTGGTCTGCTGGAGGCCCGCGGTCAAGGCACATGTGAGAAAGCAATCAATGAACAATTAAGGTGTTGCAACGGCAACGAAAAACTAATGATTGATGCTTTTCATCTCTCTCCGTTCCTGTCTGTCTGTCCCTATCTATCCCTCTCTCTGTCCCTGTAAAAAGAAAATATAACAGAGAAGGAAATAGACTGATTCACCATTGAGGAGAAAGTATAAAGTGTAAAAGCCACATTACATTTTTTAATAAATAACTATAATTCTGAAGTATAGCCTAGGCACTTTCCTACTGTCACACTTCAGACTAAGATGTCAAAAATCCATTTTTTTTACAATAAATCGAATAAGAGAAAGACAAGTCTTTGAGGAAGTTAGTCCAGCATAAAAATTAAAAAGTTAAAATAAGAGGTCTTAAAAAGATTAGTATGTTAATGTATTTTAGGTTGATTATACTAGTGATTAATAAGTTTAGATAATATGGAATTTTCTGACAGAGCACACATTATGGAACATTTGGAATAAACACTGACTTGGCTATAATGTTGAAAGTAAAAACCAGAAACAAATATCATAACATGGAAATTTCAGGAGATTCCAAGATGGCGACAGAGAAAGTGGATGTCCCAACTGCCACCTCCCAGGACCAAATTAGATTATAACTAAATTTAAGAACAATCGTCCAGAAAAACCAACTTTGGACTAAATGAAGAGGAGTCTATAATCAAGAATCACAGAGGAAGCCACACTGAGACTGGTAGAAAGGGCTCAGACGCGGAAAGGGCTGCCCTACTCCCAGGTGCTAGAGGAAGCTGAGGGTTCAGAGGGACTCTGACTGTGGGAGGGTCACCCTGAGAGGTGTGGGTGCTCAGCCCCAGGTCAGGAGCCCCAGCCTAGAGCCCCAGAGCCTAGAGGAGGTGCCCACAAGCAATTGGAGGTGAAGAGTTGGGTTTCTGTCTGCGAGAAAGAGACAGAGCTCTCAGAGACACAGTTTCTATCTTAAAGAGCCTGTGCAGAAAATCTTGTTCATAGCCACTTACCTGGGGCTCTGGCGGAGTGAGAGCTAAGAAGAATAGAGTTGCATGAGGAGAGTGTAAAGTTTGAGGCCCAGAAAGAGGAATCAGAGGAGGACAAAAATGCCCAAACAACTTGATGAAGGATGTAGGATTTATTTAGCCAGCAGAGCTGCGCGACCCTAACAGAGTCAACAAAACATAAGCTTCCAATAATGCACATTGTATCTTATTGCAAAGCTAGGAAGCAGAGGCCCACCCCTGACTCAGTTTTCTGGTGTTGAGACCAAAGCTTTCCCCACACGCTCCTGAGTCTAATTCCAGCTCACAGGAGACTCAGTAGAAACTGTTCAGACTCTGGGAATACCACACCTCTGGGTCTCAGAGGCCACACCCACCAGACTGCTGGGGCCACACCCTACTGAGGTATGTGAGAAGTCTGGACAGACTGATATTTGAGGTCAAGATGCAGAGACACACCCAACACCCTTTCAAATCCCTGAATTGCTGTAGGCTCTAGATCCGTGATGGCGAACCTATGACACGCGTAGCCATTTTTGATGACATGCGGCCGCATACCAGAGAAGTATGGGACTGCATGCCAAGAAGGTTTCATCCTCGGCTCCTGCACAGTCAGGTGCAGTAGCCATGATCAAACATTTGCTGTAGTGTAGACACTCTGTGCTGGAGGTCTGTAGGCCAAAACAACAGAACTCCGGCACAAAGTGTCTAGTTCTGAGACTTCTGGTTAGGCCATTAGGGGATCTTTGACCTCACTTCCCGCCAGCAGAGCAGGGAGCAGCAGCATGCCAATGAAATTCAGCAACAATAAAGTCACTAATAGGATGGTTAGTTAAAGAATTCCCCCTTCCCCTCACTTGTGTGGTATCCCACACAAGTTAAATAATATCAAGACCAACAAAAGAAACTGACTGACAGATGAAAAAAGAAGTCACTAAGCAGGTAAGTTAAATAATTAGTTTTTGGTTTATTAAATACAGTTATATATTACAATTATACATTTTTGTTATTTAAACTATAAATTTCGAGAAATTATGGTTTTTTTCTTGAAGTGACACACCACCCAAGTTATGCTCAGTTTTTTGGTGAATTTTGACACACCAACCTCAAAAGATTGCCCATCACTGCTCTAGATTCTACCACAGGTTTTTTCAGTGACCAAGCCCAACAAGTAGCCAGAAGACAAAGGTTGCCAGAGGCGGGACTCAGGGAAACTTGGCCTTTTAAGTGGACCTTCCCCCATGCCCAGAGTGGGTAAAAGCCAACCTAGGAGTGTAGCTTGGTATTTCCATGTGCATGTAGGCCCAGAGAGGGAGCCACAAGCTCTGGATTGCTTATAGCTCTAAGAAGGTTGCTGAACGCCATTCATGGACAGTGTTTCCCATTGGTATGTATGAGGTTCCTTCCAAGGAGACCCAAGGGTGGCACATCCAGTGGCCGGCTGTGGAGAGCATCAGTTCAGGACCTAACAACCCTTGCTAGATTGATATGCTAAGAAAGGACTCCTCACACCTGGCCCAGCTGAGGTGACTTCCACTCTCTCTTGTTGATCAGCACCAGCACAGCGGCTCATGTGCATGGGATAGGGTGGAGCTCACAGTCAGCTGACCTGGGTGTTATATAACCTGCCCTACTGTGCTAGATTCCAAAGGGGGAAAAGAGAGAGGCTTGGAGCATGAACATTTAATGTGTGGTTCCCTGTGAGCCTATTGTTAGATCTGGTTGAGAGGCTTAGCCACTTCCTGGTGGGGCACAGTCAGCGCCAGAAGAGGACTCTCTGTCTTCTTCCCTGAGACCAGGGTCTCACCAGCTGTAAGAACTGCTGCAGAGGGAACTGTTGGCCACACTTGATCTGAACCTGCTGCTCACCGTGTTGTGGAGAAATTAAATTTGAATATCCAGCAGTGCCTGAGTAATTAGGCTCTGTAGTAGGGGCCACAGTCCCCATACTGAGCTCCTGACCAAGAAATCCCCTGAAGTAGGGGGTCCCACTAACATTGTATTTCTAACCTCAACTGCCCTAACCTACCAAGCGTGCAATATGTAGAGGGGTTGGTAGGGTGAGGCCAGTCTAAGCCCACACTACAGTCTTTCTACAGAAGACTCTGGGAAGACCAGGCAATTGCAAAAAGAAGAGGAGCAGCTGAAAAGGGGAGACAAATCTTACAAAGCTTGAGTCTTTTAAGGAATTGTTGTCATCTCTAAGCAGGAGAAAGCTGATCCTTATACAACGGTTGGCCCCTCCCACACTACCCAGGCAAAGAAAATGCAAACACAAACAGTGAAAAGAGCAGTAGCTGAAGACAAGCAGTCCACAGAGGGCTACAAACCACAGCTGACGCCAACTCAAGAAGACCTAGAGCCAACACAACTGGCAGTGGGTGGCAGACAGCACTAACTCTAGACTCACATAGCAACAGAAGGAGCATGGCCAAAGGAGGAGTGTAAGAAGGCACCAGACACTGGAGAATAAATATGCCCAACAGGACAGCCATTGCACAGTGTGTAATACACATGATCAAGGTTGACCCTTAGAGCCAACCAGCTTAAATGACTAACCATACCCATGAAAAGACCAACTGTATTGAATACTCACATACAAAAAGAGGGAAAATAGAACCCTCAAGAAGCACTTCTAAAACAAGAAAAACAGGTGGTCTGGAGGTCAGTACCATAGAGCCCATCTTTGTCACAAATACACCACAAAAAATTTCAAAATCAGAAAGTGCTACCTAATACACAGACGAAATTGACAGACAGAAATGCGATGTGAATGAATCAACAAGAAATTCCCAGAAAAAGAACTAAATAAAATGGAAGTAACCAAAGTACCAGATGCTGAGTTTAAAATAATGATTTTTAAGATGCTCAAGGATCCTAGAGCAACAATGAATGGACATAATGAGCATCAAAATAAAGACATAGCAAGCATCTAAAGGGACATTGAAATCATAAAAAAGAACCAGTCAGAAATGACAAATACAATACCAGAAATAAAGGCTGCACTAGAGGGAGGCTAAATGAAGCAGAGGATTAAACCAGTGTTTTAGAGGACAAGATAAATGAAAGCACAGAAGCAGAGCAGCAAAAAGAAAAGAGGAGCAAAAACACTGGGGAAACTCTAAGAGACCTCTGTGACAACATAAAGAGAAACAACATCTGCATCATAGGGTTCCTGAAGGAAAAGAGAATGAACAAGGGATAGAGAACCTGTTTGAAGAAACTATAGCTGAAAACTTCCTAAATTGATGAAGAAAAAAGTTACACAAGTTCAAGAAGAACTCAGAGTCCCATTAAAGAGGAACCTTAGGAGGCCTACACCAAGACGCATCAATATTAAAGTGCCAAAGTAAGAATACTAAAAGGTGTAAGAGAAAACCAGTTAACTACCTACAGAGGAGCCCCTAAAAGGATGACATCTGACTTCTCAACAGAAACACTTGAGGCCAGAAGGGATTGGTAAGAAATATTCAAAGTGATGCAAAACAAGAACCTACAAACAAGACTTCTTAATCCCGTAAGGCTTTCATTTAAAATTGAAGGAGAAATAAAAAGATTCACAAACAAAAAACAAAACAAAAAACTCAAGGAACTCATTAAAACCAAACCAGTACTGCAAGAAATGTTAAGGGGCCTGTTGTGTAGAGCAAAGAAAAAAAAATCGAGAAAAGAAAGATTGTAGATTTAAAGAATAAAATAGCAGTAAACAACTATATATCAATAATAACCTTAAATGTAAAAGGATTAAATACTCCCATCAAACGACATAGGGTAGTTGCATGGATAAGAAAACAGGACCCATACACATGCTGTTTACAAGAGACCCACTTCAGAACAAAATATACACATGGACCAAAAGTGAAGGGATGAATAAAGTATTTCATGTAAACAAAAATGAAAAAGAACAGAGGCAGCAATACTTATATCTGACAAAATCTACTTTAAAACAAAGGTTATAGTAATGGATAAAGAAGGTCACTACATAATGATAAAGGGAGCAATCAAACAGGAAGATATAACCATTGTGAAAGGCCAGTAGTCATGGCTACCATCACAGCTGCCTGGCCCAAGCAGGTTTGCAATTGATTTGAACAGACAGTAATGAAATAATGAAGCCAAGAACTTGTGGGTCATTATCTTCAATTCTAGCTCACATCTGGCAGGTGAGAAATACACCCAGTGGGAAAACACTTCCCTTTCCATTTAGGGCTCCGAAAGCCAATGACTCATCCGAATATTCCTAGAACCAAAGGTTTCTACCTCACCAGCCTTATTCACTTCTGTTCCTCACCTCCTTCTCTCTGCACAAACTGGCTTCTCTTCAGCAGTCCGCCATCTTGGCTGCCTCTCCTCTGCAATGCTAATAGCAAAAACCAAGAGAGAGTCCCTGGTCTCCCTTATTTTATAGTGTAGAAATTAAAGCCTTTAAGCCAGTATACAAATAAGGAAGTCTCTGATATAAAGCCACTTATCTGAGGCATAAATGGGATTCCTCATAAGAGTGCACCACATCATGCAAAAGTCAAGGGTGTAGAGAAAAGCTTAGGTTGAGAAGATCTTAGTATTAGAAGGTTGGGAAAGGCTTAGCCTTAAAACTAAGCCTTAGCCTATAAATACCTTGCTTGCTTACAGCCTGTCTCCCACACCCAATGCAAACTATAAGCAAGCGAACATATACATCATATTTGCAAACTTATTTGACCCACACATCGTATATACCCAATGTGGCTAATAGAGGAATACCTAAATATATAAAGAAGATTTTTATGGATATAAAGGGCAAGATCAACAGCAATACTATAATAGTAGGGGATTTTAATACCTCATTAACATCAATGGATAGATCCTCCAGACAGAAAATTAACAAAGTAACAGAGGCCTTAAATGACACACTAGATCAAGAGGATTTAATTAATATCTTCAGAACCTTTAACCCTAAAGCAGCAGATTATGCATTTCTTTCAAGTACTCATGGTACATTCTCTAGGATCGACCACATGTTAGGACACAAAAAAAGTCTCAATAAATTTATGAAGATTGAAATTGTATCAAGCATCTTCTCTGATCACAATGGCATGAAACAAGAAATCAACTACAATAGAAAAACTGAACAACATTCAAACACTTGGAGGCTAAATAGCATGTTATTAAATAACAAATGGGTTAACAACAAGATCAAGTAATAAATAAAAAATGTCCATAAAACAAATGAAAATGAATATACAACAACTCAAAATTTATGGGACAGAGCAAAAGCAGTCCTGAGAAAGAAGCTTACAGGTTTACATTAAGAAGAAAAAGCTCAAGCCTGACCAGGTGGTGGTGAAGTGGATAGAGCGTCGAACTGGGATGTGGAAGACACAGGTTTGAGACCCCGAGCTCGCCAGCTTGAGTGCAGGTCCATCTGGTTTCAGCAAAAGCTCACCAGCTTGGACCCAAGGTTGCTGGCTACAGCAAAGGGTGGCTCGGTCTGCTGTAGGCCCACGGTCAAGGTACATGTGAGAAAGCAATCAATGAACAACTATGGTGTCGCAACGGCAACGAAAAACTAATGATTGATGCTTCTCACCTCTCTCTGCTCCTGTCTGTCTATCCCTATCTATCTCTCTCTCTGGCCCTGTAATAAAAAAAAAAAAAAAGAAGAAAAAGCTCAAACAACTTAAGCCTGCATCTAAAAGATCTACAAAAAGAACAACAAATATAGCCCAAGGAAAGTAGACGAAAGTAAACAATAAAGATCAGAGCAGAAATAAATGACATAGAGCAGGGGTCCCAAACTATAGCCGGCGGGCCGCATGTGGCCTCCTGAGGCCATTTATCCGGCCCCCGCCACACTTCCAGAAGGGGCACCTCTTTCATTGGTGGTCAGTAAGAGGAGCACAGGATGCATCCACGCCCATAGTTCCCATTGAAATAATGGTCAGTTTGTTGATTTAAATTTACTTGTTCTTTATTTTAAATATTGTATTTGTTCCCATTTTCTTTTTTTACTTTAAAATAAGATATGTGCAGTGTGCATAGGAATTTGTTCATAGTTTTTTTATAGTCCAGCCCTCCAACGGTCTGAGGGACAGTGAACTGGCCTCCTGTGTAAAAAGTTTGGGAACCCCTGACATAGAGGCTAAAAAAAAATACAAAAGATCAATGAAACCAAAAGCTTGTTCTTTGAAAATGTAAACAAGATTGATGAACTTTTAACCAGACCTATCAAAAAAAAAAAAAAAAAAGAGAGGACTTAAATAAAATTCAAAATGAAAGTGGAGAAGTAATAACTTACACTGCAGAAATACAAAGTATTGTAAGAAAATAATACTATGAAGATCTATATGCCAATAAATTGGACAACCTAAGCAAAATAAATAAATTCCTAGAAACATACAGTCTTTCAAAACTCCATCTGGAAGAATCAGAAAACCTAAACAGACCTATTACAACAAATGAAATTGAAACAGTTATCAAAATACTCCCAGCAAACAAAAGTTCTCGACCACATGGGTTCACAGGGAATTTTACCAAACATTCAAAGAACTAACAACACCTTACCTTCTCAAGCTATTTCAAACAATTCAAGAGGAGGGAAAACTTTCCAAGCTCCTTTTATGAGGCAAGTATTATCCTCATTCCAAAACCAGGTAAAGACACTACAAACAAAGGAAACTATAGGTCAATATCCTTGAGGAACATAGATGCTAAAATTCTCAACAAAATATTAGCAAACTGGATACAGCAATACATCAAAAAGATTATACCTCATGATCAAGTGGGATTTATTCTGGGGAGGCAAGGCTGGTACAATATTTGAAAATCAATAATTTGATTCATCACATAAACAAAAGGAAGGTTAAAAATCACATGATAATAACAATTCATGCAGAAAAAGCATTTAATAAAATCCAGCAACTATTTATGGTCAAAACTCTCAGCAAAGTGGGAATACAAGAAAAATTCCTCAACATATTAAAGACCATCTATGACAAACCCACAGCCAACATCATACTCAATGGGAAAAAATTAAAAGCAATCCCCTTAAATCAGGAACAAGGCAGGGGTGCCCCCTTTCACCACTCTTATTCAATATTGTTCCGGAACTCCTAGCCACCACAATCAGACAAGAAGAAATAAAAGACATCCAAATTGGCAATAAAGAAGTAAAACTTTCATTATTTGCTAATGACATGATACTGTACATAGAAAACCCTTAAAGTCTCAGTCAAAAAGCTACTAGACCTGATAAATCAATTTGGAAATGTGGCAGGATATAAAATTAATATTCAGAAATTAGTGGCATTTTATACAGCAATAATAAACTGTCTGAAAGAGAAATTAAGAAAAGAATTCCCTTCACTGTTACAACAACAACAACAAAAAAATAAAGTACCTAGGAGTAAATTTAGCCAAGGAGATAAAAGACTTGTACTCAGAAAATTATAAGACATTAAAAAAAGAAATCAAGAAAGATACAAACACCTTAAAGCATATACTGTGATCATGAATAGGAAGAATAAACATCATTAAAATGTCTATATTACTCAAAGAAATCAATAAATTCAATGCAATTCCTATTAAAATATCAATGGCATATTTCAAAGATATAGAAATATTCTGAAAATTTATATAGAACCAAAAAAGAACACAAATAGCCTCAGTAATCTTGAAAATGAAGAATAAATTGGAAGGTAGCACACTTCCTGATTTCAAGTTATGCTACAAGGCCATTGTAATCAGAACAGCTTGGTACTGGCTGAAGAACAGGCATACAGATAAATGAAACAAAACAGAAAATTCAGAAATAAACCTACATCTTTACAGTCAATTGATATTTGACATAGGAGGTAAGATAACAGAATGGAGTAAAGACAGTCTCTTTAATAAATGGTGTTGGGAAAATTGGACAGGTACATGCAAAAAAATGAAACTAGACCACGAACTTATACCATTCACAAAAATTAACTCAAAATGCATAAAAGATTTAAATGTAAGTTATGAAACCATAAACATCTTTGAAGAAAACATACCAGTAAAGTCTCCGATATCTTTCACAACAAAATTTTTGCCTATATATCTCCCAAGGACAAAGGAAATAAAGGACAAGATAAACAAATGGGAATTTATCAAACTAAAAAGCTTTTGCACAGTAAAATACACCACGAACAAAATAAAGACACCCCACACAATGGGAGAACATATTCGCCAATATGTTTGATAAGGGGTTAATAATCAAAATTTATAAAGAACTGAAACTCAACACAAGTACGGTAAACTATCCAATTTAAAAATGGGTAAAGGAGGCCTGACCTGTGGTGGCGCAGTGGATAAAGCGTTGACCTGGGAATACTGAGGTCGCCAGTTCAAAACCCTGCACTGGTCTGGTCAAGGCACATATGGGAGTTTATGCTTCCAGCTCCTCCCTCCTTTCTCTCTTTCTCTCTCCCTCTCAATCTGTCTCCTCTCTAAAATGAATAAAATAAAATAAAAAATTAAAATAAAAAAAATAAAAATGGGTAAAGGAACTCAACAGACAGTTCTCCAAAGAGGACATACAGATGGCCAACAGGCATATGAAAAAATGTTCAACTCACTAATTATCAGAGAAATGCAAATTAGAAGCAGAATGAGTGCCACCTCACACCTGTCAGAATGGCACTCATTAAGAAATTAACAGTAGAGCCTGACCTGTGGTGGCACAGTGGATGAAGCGTCGACCTGGGAACACTGAGGTCTCCAGTTCAAAACCCTGCACTAGTCTGGTCAAGGCACATATGGGAGTTGAGCTTCTAGCTCCTCCCCTCTTTCTCTCTCTCTCTCTCTCTCTCTCTCTCTCTCTCTCTGTCTCCTCTCTAAAATGAATAAAATAAAAAAAAAAAATTAAAAAAAAAAAAAAAGGAAATTAACAGTAAGGGGTGGCTCGGTCAGCTGAAGGCCCGCGGTCCAGGCACGTGTGAGAAAGCAATCAACGAACAACTAAGGTATTGCAACAGCAACGAAAAACTAATGATTGATGCTTCTCACCCCTCTCCGTTCCTGTCTGTCTGTCCCTATCTGTCCCTCTCTCTGACTCTCTCTCTGTCCCTGTAAAAAAAAATAAAGAAAGAAATTAACACACATAAGTGCTGGTGAGGGTGTGGAGAAAAGGGAACCTTCCTGCACTTCTGGTGGGAATGCAAACTTATTTAGCCACTGTGGAGAATAGTATGAAGTTTCCGCAAAAAATTAAAAATTAAACTGCCTTTTGACCCAGCTATCCCACTTTTAGGAATATATCCTAAGAATATCAAAACACTGATTCAAAAGAAAATATTGGACCCCCATGGTTATTGCAGCATTGTTTATAATAGCCAATATCTGGAAATAGCCCAAGAGTCCATCACTGGACAAGTGGATTAAAAAACGGTAGTATATATACACACAATAAATGGAATACTATGTGGTCGTGAAAAAGGAAATCTTACCTTTTTCGATGGCATGGATGGACCTGGTGAATATTATACTAAGTGAAATAAGCCAGGCAGAGAAAGACAAATATCATATGATTTCAATTATATGTGGAATCTAATGAATAAAGTAAACTGAGGAATGGAATTGAGGCAGAGGTGGGGTCACAGGGAGCAGAGAGACAGCTGTCAGAGGGAAGGAGGAGGAGAGGATGGGATTAGAGAAGGTAAAGGGATTAATAAAGTTATATATACATAATACATGGATACAGATAACAGGACAGCAAATCTCAGAGGGAAGTGGGGAAGGGACTTAAGGGGAAAGGGGCAAATGGGGTGTAATATAAAGGTGACCAACTTTTATACAATGAAAAGGAGGACAAAAATAAATGGATGAAAACAATATTGTAAATAAAAGAAACATTTTATTTATTGCAATAACAGTGGGGAACAAAATTTTTGTTGCATCCACAAAAACACTTGTTCTTACCTAATTCGAGTATGCTGATCTCAAATCTGACATTTGTTTTTCTCTGTAAGCTACAGTTGTTTTGCAACTCAAGATTTCAGGTTTTCATCTTATTGTGAAATTTTCAACATTTAGTTTAACATAATGAAGTAGAAGGTCTTTTGGGCATCATCTATGTGAAAATATAATAATTTATATAATGCAGTAAATACACTAAAAGATATGATTGCATCAGAATTTGTCTACAATTTTGAAATAGAACATACTAAAACACTTATTTTCATCATAAAATTTGTGCAAAACTTATTTAAATTCTATTCAGGCAAAAATTTGTGTTTGTAGTTCTTGCGTTTGTGTACTTGTTGAGGACAATCTCATTTGATGCTCCAGCAGTAGTCTGCCATCATTTAGAGCTGTCAAGAAATAGCCGCCATTCTGCTGTTAGACTGTATGTGGTAACACCTAGCTGGCTGAGAAGACTAGTGATATCATGACATTAAACAAAGTATTTACCTTTAGAAAAAAGTCCACAAAAATTTGTTCACGTTTCCTGAAATGGGATACTTTAGCTGACCAGTGAAGTACATTCTTTTCTTGAAGCCTGGAGACTAATAATTCAGCTGCTTTCTTTGATAGGCCCAAATCCCTTACTAAGTCATTCAATTCAGGTTGGCTAAACTGCTGAGGGTTTAATGACTGCTTGGCATCAGAAGAAGACCCTTCGGATTCTACAACCATTTCCTCATGCATCTTATCAAAATACACTTGATCACCATGTTCACTTTCTTCATCCTTAGAAGAAATAATACCTTTGAAAACTGGAACCGAAAGTGTCTCAGTGTGGGATAGGTCTTATTGCTGAAGGAATATTAGGATATGTGATCATATGCCATTTTTTCTTGCCGATGCCTATGGATCAGACAGAAATAACAGTTACTGCTGTGGTCCTTAAGTTCACACCAAACCATGGGAATACCAAAAAGCATTCCTTTGCATTTTTCTTTTGTCCAGTCATGAAGCATTTCCTCACAATTATGACACACAATATGAGGAGCCCAATTCTTGTCTGATTGCCAAGGGGAACTTGAAAATAGGCAATATATTCACGTGTCACAAATGATGAAATATTGTGCCTTTGATGTTGAAGTGCGTAACACCCACATATATAACAGAAGGCGTCAGGACTGTTCTTACATTTACGCCTACTCAAAGAAGCCATAGTTCAATCTTAAAACAAAGTAAGAGGGTGTTTTTATCAGATAATTTTTTATTACATTTAAAAACAACTACAATTATGTAAAAGTGATGTTTGTAAAACATTAATTTCCTTGTGGTTTTTAAATCCAAGAGTAGTTGCCCTTTAACTCCAATTTAAAAACCAATGCATGCCATTAACTATAACAAAAAGAAATTAAAATTGCATAAAAACTAGAGCATGCACCAAAAAACGATTTCAGATTTGGAATCGGCGATGCAGAAATATATAGAAAAAGTTCTAAAACCTCATGCAACAGAAAATGAAAAAAAAAAATTGTTCCCCAGTGTAATACAATAAGTGCATAATAAAAACATTTGTAATATTTTATATTGTAATTAACCCTTACATGCCTATCAATTTTTAATAATAATTATGAGAAAAAAGTACTCATTTAGATACAAATACATCACATCACACGCAATGGATCGACTGTATAAATTGAATACGGACATTTACATATTAGTCTTCCAATATCAAAAAGGAGGACATGTAGGAGAATACTTTCCGAGGTAGGATGGAACTTATAAAAGAAGGACTGTCCTCCCTAAAGGAGGGCAATTGGTCACCTTAGTGGGGAACACGGGGGAGGGGGCTGAAGGTGTTATAGTGAGCAGGACACCTGAATCCATGTTAACACAATAAATTTAAATTAATAAAATTAAGAAAAAATAACATGGGAATTTTAGAAATTGCTGGGTGTGGTTGTGACCCTCCCAATGGAAGAATTCACAGTAGCCACAATTTTCTAGTTTTTTTTAACTCAAAACTATGGGAAACAGCCTTTGGATTTACAAATACATGTTCTTAATCAGCACTTCCTGTAATAGGAAAACCACTGGAAAGTCACCTTAAGTTAGATCATATTGCTTAAAGACTGACAATAGGTTTGCATTGTTCTGTGCACCTGGGAGCTGCTAGTTGCCCATGTGGGAGCCTATAGGGTTTGGGCTGGTACTCCCATTCCTGATTCATTAGGCAGTGAGAAGCAATACTGGCAAATTGCCTCTTCCTTCTGTGTCTAGTGGCTGACTACACAAGAACTCAGTACTGCTTCCCCAGGTTGACCCGGGATCACTTGGTTAGGCTCAGTCCAGGAAGGTGAATATGGAGAGGAAGTCTCCAAATGTCTTTAGCTACTTTGTTGTCAAAAGGCAGGCAGATATCATTGTAGTTGCTTCAATAGTATAAGATGTGTGTATTACAGAAATGGGACACCAGTAAGGTGCCCCCTTCAGGCATGTGGCTATGGGGACACACTAATTCACAAAATCTCTCCATCTCCTCGGCCCAAGAATGCATTTAGCTGGGGTCACTGGAAGGGTGCCCTGGGAAAAGCTGGCTGACACTCTCTTATGCACTCTCTCGCAGGACCATCTACTTACTCATGCACTGCACATTCCTTTCAAGGAGGAACAGTAAGAAATCTGTCCTTTGATGTCAGGAAGTAAGCAATAAAGAAAAGAACAGGTGATAATGGAAGAGAAGAAAGAGAATGGATCAAAACAGATAAGAATTTAGGAATTGCTACAATTAACTGAGTACCCTCTCTTTGTCAGGCACTGTACTGGATGGACCCTTGATTTACATAACTATATTAAATCTTTACAAAAGATACTATGAAATAGATATTATCTTGGACTTTTGGGGGGTAAAAAGTGATGTCTACTGAACTCTGAAACACCCCTTAACAATGTTCACCCCCAGCAGTAGGGTCTTGAAAACTCATAAAAGCAGCCGCCATATAGGTTGCTGAATGCAAGAGAGCTACAGCGACAGCTCAGAGCTCCTCTGGGTTTCTGTCTTGAGGAGGCATCTAAACGTTTTCTTCTTTGGGTAGTTAATGAGCTAGCTGTTCAGGGGGACCGAAAAGCCTGGGAGTTTATGGTGTCTGAAGCAGAGAATGCCTGGGAAGAAAGACTGGTCCTGAGAGAAAGGTCTGAGATCACTGCATTTCCGGGTCATTGACCTTGAAGAGCATGTTCAAACAGAATGATCAGTCTGCTTATTAAAATAAAATAAAATAAAAGCAATGGGTAGGCTTGGCCTACTTTCATTTTCAAAATAAATTTTCTGTTTTAAAATCATATTTCGCCCACATCTAACCTCTAGCAGTCAGTTCCAAACCCAGAAATCTCACCCAAAGTCCTTACCTGGTCAACTCCGTCTCCCATGTCCTAGGCTGCAGGTTCCACTCTCCCCTCCCCGGCCATAATTTCCTTTAGAACATCACCAACCTTTAAAACTCATTGCCACTGTTTCAATTATCTCTTTTATAAATGAAGCAATCGAGCATGAACACAACCCTTAAATATATACATATATATACATACATATATACATATACATATATATATATATATATATATATATATGAAAGAGTAACAACATTCTTTTATATCTAACCACATAACCCAGATTATGCAGTGATTCTGTAGCTGGTCTGGCCAGGCGGAGGGAGGCGCTGCGTGGCTTTGTCCGCACAGCTCACTGGATCTGTGCAGGGAGCGCTCCCGTCACCACTGGAGGGGGGGATGCACACTGGCTTTTCCATATCTGGTGTGTCTTGGGCTTTAATAGGAAAGACTATACTTTTTAAGGAACAATTAGATCTCCCCTTGCAGCAAATAATCTTGAGTGTTCTCCCTGGAGAAAGAATCTAGAACTTCAACAAAGAGAGATACTAATTGAATACATCTGTGAAGTTTCCATGTTTCAGTTATGGTTGTAGTTAGTTCTAGTTATTCTTAGTTTTATTCCATTAATATTCACAACCAAACTCCTGCACTTCCCGCACAGACTCCCCCAAAGACCAGGTCTCCTAGGAGACACCAGGAGAAGTTCCAAGTTCCCTTCGGAGGCCGGAGGCCGCTCCCTCCTTGGACCACGCCATGCATCCTTTCCCCTTTTAGAGAACTCTTGCTCTGTCTTCTTAGTCCTTCATATTGCTATTTGGATTTCTCATGGCCCACACTGGCACCTCTCATTTTATCTCTACAAACCCACTGCTGAGGCAACTCACTCCCAAGGCGTGAGGGGCAGGGCCTCCTGGTTCCCTGTCTCCAGCCTGGCTTGCTCTTCACAGGACAGTGCGGATGGGAAAAGGGCTGCAGTCCGATTGGCTGGGCTGGAAATCCAGTCTATGGACCTGCTGGCTGTGTGAATTGACCAAGAGACCTAACCTCCATATGGGCCTCCATGTCCTTCTCTGTAAAAGAGAGATCACTAACAATGCTTTCCTCATGGGGTTACTTTGAGGACTTAAAAGTTAAGTGCTTGTAAAGCACTTAGTACTGGATCTATCTGATGTGTATGGATATGTTAGTGGGCATTGCTACTGCTATTACTGGTACTACCACGATTTCAGACTTCTACCTAGATGTCCTGCATCTACCTTGAAATAAGTATTCATTGGACACAGTTATATGCTAAGTTTTGTACAAGTTGTGTCATTTAATCCTTACAACAGCTCTGCCACATAGTGCTCTGAGTAACTACCGCATCACAAAAAATTACCCCAAACTTATTGGCCTCGAACAATCACCGTTGTATTAGGTATATGAATTCCAAGCCCGGAATTCCAGTCTGCACAGCTTTTTCTCAATGCCTGGGGCCTCAGCGAGGGGTGACTTAAACAGCGGGGATTTGATATCAACTGGAAGCTTGTTCACTCATGTATTGCACCTGAGCTGGGATGACTTAAAAGCCGGGGTCAGCTGGGACTGTCGTTGGCAGCACCCACACATCGCTCTCAGGTGCTGTGCGTTTCTCAGAGCATAGCAGGTGGGTTGTAAGAGGCAATGTCCCAACCAAGCAGCATCTGGAAAGCACATATTCAAGATCCCAAGCGGAAGCTGCAGGACCCTTCCAGACCTCGCCCCCAGGACTCACATGGCATTGATCCTGACATACTCAACTGTTTGAAGCAGTTATGAGCCTGCTCAGAGTCAAGAGTAGGGAATATAGAACCCGAACCCTTTTGACAAGAGGCCTGGCAAAGAATTTATGTTTCTTTTGGAAAATTGCCACAGGCAATTTACTACTGCTTTAATAGTAAATAATTAGAAGCTTAAAGAAATAAATAAAGTGATTTGAGAAAGATGATATAGTTAGTAGGTAAGAGAGTCCAGATTTGAGCCTAGGTTTTACGTCAGGTATTATTTATCCTGTTAGGCACTTTCTTAGCTTCAAGAAAAGAACCCAACGTCTCTGTTCAATTCTGGGAAAGTATGAGCTGTTTTCCCTTTATATTTTATTGAATTACCAATTCTTCTATTCTTTTTACAAGAATTCACTAATTCTGTCTTTGAATACAGGTAGGTCCAAGTTTTTGTTTGTTTTTTAGAAATTTTATTTATTCATTTTAGAGAGGTGAGGGGGAGAGAGAGCGCGCGCGAGAGAGAGAAGGGGGAGGAGCAGGAAGCATCAACTCCCATTTGTGCCTTGACCTGGCAAGCCTAGGGTTTTGAACCAGCGACCTCAGCCTTCCAGGTTGATGCTTTATCCACTGTGCCACCACAGGTCAGGCCAGGTCCAAGTTTTTAAAAACTGTTTTGTGTCAAGAATATAGAATTAGTTCTTTTTTTTATATGCATCTGCTTATGTTTCAGTTCTGTTTATTTTTGTTTTATAATTTCTTGTTTTTTTTAATGTTACTATTTTATCTCTTTCAGGATTCTTAGCTCCTGTTTGCCAGAAAGCTCTTGTCACAATAAGTCCCCCCCCCCCACTGCCATCCTTGGTACACTCCCCCAACAACAATTTTAGACAATTAAAGATAGGACACAGGTAAGGTTACTTTAGAAATACTTCTGAGGTAATACTGACACAGACTGCCCACCTACCTCCCCTACTCTGTTCCTGCTACTCCTGTCCCCCGTTGCTCACTCCCTAGCCCAAGACTGAAAATTATTACTTTAAAATATGGATTGAAAAGTCTCGAGGAGAGGAACCAAGGTGATCATGCAGGGGTCTCCTGAATCTCCCTCCTCCCATGGATACCCTGAATGGACAGCTACAGTAGGAACAATTCTCCCTGAAACATATCCAAAACCTAGCTGAATGATTCCTACACCTCAGGCAAATGAGAAAATATGCCAATTGACATGAAAGGCTGAGATATATAAACCCCATCATCACCATGTCTGGTACCATACCTTCAACTCCCAACTTCTTGAGGAGGTTTGGACCATACATTCAGCACCCCAACTTTTAAGGTCCCCACTGAGGCATGGGGACTCAAAACACCTATCTCCCAAAGTCAAGAGGGTCTACATTCACAAGTATCAACTCAATAGGAACAAACAAACAAAAACCCAAATAACCAAATTACAAAATGGACAAACAACCTGCAGAGATTTTTTCCAAAGAAGACATACTCAGCATTACTAATCACCACGGAAATGTAAATCAAAACCTACTGAGATATCACCTCACACCTGTTAGGATGGCTATCATCAAAAAGACAAGAGATAAGTTACCTGCAGCACTTGTGACAGCCCATGGAGCAGGAGAATGGTCCAGTGGGCCCAGTCAATTTACAGAACCACAAAGATAATAAAATATTTTATTACGTTTTGGGGTAGTTTGTTTTGCTATGCCACCAGGAATAACAAAAACTATCACTGACATTGCTTTTACCTTATTCCTTTTCTTTGTATTTATCAAGTTCTCCAATAGTCACAAAATCTTGTGGTCCAAAAAAATTTAATTCAGTTAAACTTTTTAATTTATTTTTTATTTTTAAATTTTACTTTAAAATGTTCAATGGAGGCTCTCTCTATTAGTTTAAAAGCTATGGTCCCCTGAACCCTGGCAGGAGTCTGTGCTGCCCTACTACTGGTTACCAGGCAACTGCTCAGAGCTAAGTAAACAAATGATCTTCACTCCCTTGTTGTGTTTGTGAGAAAAGGAAATTTGAAGGTGGCCAATTTATGTTAACTCTCAAGTTTACACTCATTATTGTCCAAACATTCCTGTAGGTGGTCATAAGAAAAATATATAAGAATGCTTACAAAGTTTGGAAAGGGCAGTAAATATTGTAATAATTACTGATATGAAACAAATACAAACTAAAAAATCCACAATAGCATGAAATTTAAAAAATACCAACTATACTTTTGAGAAAACATAATCTTAGAAAAACACACATCTAAACCTAATTTTCTTCCAAAGACTCACCTTGCCACTTTAATTTCATGGCATTTATATTGCATGTTACTTCTCTTACTAATTTGCTTTCTGTATATTAACTAATTCTTTCAATCAATATTTACTAAGTTCCTTACATGTGCCAAGCATGGACCATGCTAGTTTCTAAAAATAAAGAAATATGAGAGAGAGAGAGACAGACAGAGAGCAAGAGAGAGCCCTACTTCAACCAATTTATAGTTTAATTAGGTAAACAGATGAGAAAACAAATCAAAATTAAATTTAAATGCTACACTAAGATAGAACAAAATAGAGTATAATCTATGAGAAAGTCAGCTTGAGAGGAAAATTTCTTGAAATGAAATAATTGATTGGAGCTGAGTCTTGAAAGATTGGACGCCTTGCCTAGCCATCTTGGTCTCTGGTCCTTAGTCTTCCTGCCAGGTGTCATTAAGCAGGGCAAATATTATTTACTGAGCATGCTTGCAGTACTGTGTGCTGGGGCTGGGGTGAGTGAGCACTCCTCTCCCTCCACAAGGATGTTCCCCACTGGTGCAGGGGGGTTCCCCACCTAATTAGAGCTCATCCAGTGCTCAGGAAGGGTGGCACAGGTCAAACCACTCAGACCAGAAGGACTAAGTACACCTCATTTTAGTTTTGCATACTGATGAATTATTTAGTCCACTTTGTTTTGCACCTATCTCCACCCAATTGCACCCCAACATCTCCTTTGATTTAGCAAGTCAATAAACCTTCTCTTCCTCTCAATTCCTGAATTTCGATTCTTATCATAAGCCCCATTGGGTTTTTTACTTTTACTTTGGATATTTCAGTCTTGAGACAAGACTGATAGCCCTGTATCCAGTTGGTTTTTATATTACTGGACAATATTTTCTTTTCTCCCATGTGTGGGTTCTCCTGCCCTTTTACACTCACCAGAGTCTTAGAATGCTTACAATCCCATGGTTTCTACATGAAGTTACTGGTCATGAGTTTACCACTATGATGTAGAAAAGCAAAGGTCCCCAATTTTACCACAGAAAATTTAAGGGATTCTCCTTCTTTAAGTCCTGTATTGACTGTGAAGCATCCTGAAAGACAGTTTCTTTTAGAGATTCATTTCCCTGGATAATTCATTTTCCAGCAGAATAAGACTAAAAATCATCTGGCCTATAAATCACAAATTTATAAGTCACAAACTTAAATTGGCAGGGCAAATTTGACCAGCCCAATAGATGTTTTTGGCATTCATGGTACTTGTAAACATTTTAATAAGTTGCTCACATAAAAATATGAGATTTCACATAAAAAGCTGAATTTCTAATTTGTTTGTTTTTAATTAGAAGATTTGGCATTATTCAGCCCACATCTCAATCAGGACCAATTACTGTGGCTGTAACACTCTGAAACAGACTTGTGTTCTCTATTTCAGCCACACTCTGAAACAGACTTGTGTTCTCTATTTCTCCTTAGCCCCAACCCAGGGAATTGTACTCTGAGCATTTGCAGGTGCTTATTTTCTGTTCCTGAATTAATCCAACTCCCTCACTCTATAGGAAAAAGTAACTGAGACGAAGAGAGACCACAAGATTTTCCTGGGCTTGTAGTTGGTTCTACAACCAGAACCAGGACTTGAATGTGGGTCTCCTTCTGCTCCAAACATGAATATGGCTCTACTTTCTACTTCAAGCTGTTGCTTGTCTCTCTTATTTACATTCAGGATTAACTGCTTCAGGATACTTACTGTCTTAGAAAAGATTATTGAAGGACTAAATATCAAACTCTAAAGAGTAATCATGGCTTGAGTCTTAACATTTGAATTTTGAAGAGGTTTGATTACTTTGATTTATTTTCCCACCCCAAACTTTTCTTTTTGTGGCATGTTGTAGCAGGTGAATACGAAAGCAACAGGCAAGTGTGTTTTTTTGGCTATTGCACATCTCTTTCCTGTAAAGGGATATGTACTTCCTCCTCAAAATGACTTCTAATCAGCTTGATGGGAACAGTCCATTGAAGTATTATGCCAGTGTCACAGATACATTTTATAACACAGATGCAGATATTCATTGTACCTTGGAAGGACCTAGTTAGTCAACGTTATTGTATTCTCCTAATCGTGAACTTCACTCCCATAAAACACCCTGTCAGTTCCTATGGAGTAGAAACTTCTAAGTGGTAAGATGCAGCTTTAACTATAGAGCAGGGACAGCAGCAGAATTCTAAGGATAAGCCTTCCCTCTTATCTCAAAATATAGGTGGCTGTTATTAGTCTCACTTGTTCCCCAGTAAGCTATAATTAACGAAAAAATAGTGTCTCTATATTTTTAATAAATGAAAAGCCCCTCTTAACAAAAGCACAAAAACTTCAGATTGACTAGAGCTTTTATATAATCCCTTTCTGCCCCAGAAGATGCCTGAGACCTCACAATGAAGTGCTTTGTAAACCTCACGCCAAGGTTGACTTGGCACCTCCATCACAAAGAGCATGTGCAGACTGTCACAGGCATTCAGAGAAGCCACTTCCCACATATGCACCTCTAGTTCCCTCATTGGTGCTCTGGAGGAGGAGGCTGGTCCTCCCATGCAGGGTGCTATGACAGCTTAGACTTTCATGCAAGAAAGTGATTCCTACACATTTGATGTACTGCTTTAAATTTAAGGACCTCTTGGGACCTGAAATTGTAAGGTAAGCAGCGATCAGCCACAATTCTTGAACTTTGAAACTGTGAAATGTAATTTGAGGATGTTCCTTGAAAATCTTTGTTGTTTAATGTGAAACTTTTACATGCTGCCTCTCCTGCTGCCTTTAAGAATAACAGCTCTCTGTCAAACATGCACACACCATTCTGATTCAAAAATCTTAAAAATATCCACTGCTTAGAGAATAAATATTCTTCCATATCAACTTATACTTCTAAACCTATGTGGAAGCATCCAGGGTGGGCTGATTTTCTCTCTGCTTTCAGTCAGTGTGATCAGTGTCCTTTCAAATGCGATCACATCAACTCTGCCACCTGAAAAATGGATCTCTATGCAGGACTAATTCCACTGAGAGAAAATCCCAGTGGAATTGCCACCAAATGTCAGTTCAGGTCTGTGAGTCTTTCCTCAAGTGCCACCTCGTGCTTGCTTAGACATGGAAGGGGATGAGTGAGGTGCTGTTCCTCCAGTTGTGTTGGCACTGCTGTACAAGGTGTGGCTGTCTGCAGGTCAGTTCCTGATGACTGTAGCAAATTAAACTGGGGAGCTGGAAGTTGCTAAGAGCCACAGGTTTGTTAGACAAACAGATGCAGAACAAGCTGCACAGTAGACAAGGCAGTTGTGTGTTTAAGATGGTTAACAAAATCCAATGTTTCTAATTTCAAATTTACAAGAGCTATTAAAGTGTTTTTCAAGTTTGTCCAGACTTCAGGGGTGGAATACTTGATGCTTTTAGCACTCTCAATGATCTGTTTCTAAGAGGGTATCACTGTAAAATATTTCTCTGTTGTAGAAACAATAAGATAGTGAATTTTCCTTCTGTGTTCAGGAGGCCATCCATAAAAGAGAAGACCTACCCTATAACCACGCTGCCTTTTTTTACTTAAACTTTGCCCAGATGTTTCCACTTGGTTGCATTTTCTTTGTGGTTCCCCAGGACCAGGTTAATTGGATGTCTCAAATTCCCCCCAAGATCTCCACACCCTCTCCTGTGCTATTTTCATTGCCAGGACCAACATGCATCCACACAGAGCAACGAGATTCTTGCTTATTGTTGTCCTTCTCACCTTGGATGATTGTTTAGTCACACACCAGCCTCCCAGTACATAGTCCTGAGATACAGCTTCCCTCAAGTTTAGAGGCTGAGAAGATGACCCCCAGAGGGCTGTGGGCACCCCGTCTAATAAAGTCTGAAGGGGCAGCACTAGTGGGGCCTGACCTGGATGCCATTTCTCCCTGCCTGCCCCAGCCCCAGTATTCTCCCTTTCAGGACAAGGCTATGCCTCCTGGCCCGGTACTTCCACTGACCTATCCTTGGAACTGATTAGCTGCACCCACTTGCGGCAAGAGGTGCTCATTCACTCTAAGGCAGTGGTTCTTAACCTGGGTTCTATCAAACCCTAGGGCTTCGATGAGTCAGTCTCAGGGGTTCGGAGAAGCCTCTGCCGCGGAGGCCAGAATAAAATAATACCATAATTTGTTGTGAGTTCATGCACTTTGTTGGTTTTGTTCTTTGACCAAGGTGATGTTCATGCATGGCTCATTTTGTGCACCAGTAAAAAAAACATATACCTATGTCTTGAGTTTGGAAAAAAAAAAAGCATATTTTATTTATCACTAAAGAAGGGTTCGTTCGGTGAATGCGCATATGAAACTGGTGGGTTCGGTACCTCAAAAAAGGTTAAGAACCACTGCTCTAAGGATTAGAATGATGAAGCTACCTTTGGCTTAGGCACGGTTGGCTGGAAATTTACAGGAGCTCTTGGTGACTCCTATACCCCGCCCCCACTCCCGACAGCCATAAATATAGACCAGGAGGTAAGAGCAAAGGACAAGCCACAATCATGGTCCCTGCAACCACACTGGTTTTTAAATCATAGTAATAACAGTTACAATGGGTCAAGGGAAAAAAAACATTGGAAAACTTAAAGGGCGGGAGACTATTAAATGTATGTGGTATTCTTGAACTGATTCTGCATCAGTGCCAGAGGGTGGAGAAGTTGAGTAATTTCCTTGAGAACTGGTCAGAGCAAAATAGTTGGAATAAGAACTTGGACAGCATCCTCGTTGAGTTTGTTAGCATTTATTCTCAAGCAAGAGCTCATTCCTCTCTGGTGTCTTTAGACAGCTTCAAAGAGACCTTACACATACTTCTAAATTTTCTAAAACTGGCAAGATTCTAAAATAAATAATTAAAGGAATGGATTGTAGAACATCCCAAAGAGAAACTAGTAGATCCCTAGAACCCAGAATACATTCTCTAAAAAGGAAATCATCAAGATAAGCACATATCGTTCTTTAATATGTATATTATTAGCCTAGTTAGATAACAGCACATAATTTAGCCAAAAAAGTAATTTGGTTGAAAGAAAACTGGCCAACACAAAAAATTAGTTGAAAATAAATATCTTCCACCATTACATGTTTATGCATGGGTGATAAGATGTAGGACAGTTATACAGTGCTATAAATATCTTACTAACATTATTTTTACAGGTGTCAGAACTTTTACTGTTATAGTGATGCACACTGAATTCATCTTCAAGTAATTACTCTGTCTATATTATGAAAAGTTTGAACAATTAAGGGATTGCTTACAGAACAAGCTAAGGATGCCAAAAGAAACAAATTATTTGAAACTAAGTTGTACATTTGACTACAGTTATGATTTAGGTATTATTTTAGTCTTTTTAAGCAACATATGCTAATTTTAGAAAAATTATAAATATAAACCAGGGAAATTATAAACATAATTTCATTCAAATAGTGCCAATGATTGCATAAATGTGTGTGGGGGTTTTCCATATGCTTTTCCTATTACTAGATATATTTTATCTATCATATATTTGGAACCTAGCATATTTTTTAAAACAATCCATCAGTTGTTACACATTTGCATTTTTCTAATTAACTGCTTAATAGTTAGACTGTTTAAATGATTATACGTTATAAACAATGCTTGATAGAAATGAACTAAACATTTAAAAAATCACTACTGAGAAAAAGCAAAACATGAACACAAATATATAAGGTACAAAATGGTTCACAACCCTATCCAATAGTACACAAAAATTACCAACTTTGAGAAAACACTAACTGCCATTATTACCTTCTAACTACATCCTTGTTTTGACAAAATTGTCTATTTGACCAAATTGCTTTTTGTCAAATAGTTTATGTCAAATTAAATCTAGCCAAACTAGTGGGAAACAACAGTTGGAGGAAATGCAATAAACAAAAGGCTTATGAACTTCAGTGGGGCACTGTGTAATTCCTTTATGATATTATTGGAGACAAGATTAAGAAATAGTGAGCTGAGCTAATGTAATTGAGCAGATTAATAACTGATTGAATGAATATACTTGGAGGTTGCTTCTCAACAACCTGGAAGAGGACAGTCTCTGTTCTTGGTTCTATCCTAATACATATTTTTTATCAGTGCCTTGAATAAACATATTTTCAACAAATTTCTGAATATAAAGTTAAAAAAAGAATACATTTGTATACTGGTATCATCAAAATACAAACAGAAATAGTGAATAATCTGACTCCACCTACATCTATAAAACAATGATAAATATAAGGTTTTTATTTGCTTCTTAAGTGCAAATACACAAGTACTTGTTGGAAGAACTTGTACTTTTGAAATAAGACTTTATGACTTGGGTTGGTAGTAAATTCCATATGGCATAAACAAAGGAGGTAATGTGATCTTTGGTGACATTTTTAAAAGGGCAAGGGAAGTGTATGAATGGAATAAGGTATATCCTAAGCCATGTGCTGGCTATAGTATAAGCCTTTAGTGATAGTTCCACCTCCTGTGTGACTTTCACTCCTTATAAGTACATAGGCAATCCCTGAACTACGCTTGAACCCTGTAGCCCAAACTATTGGTTGTACAGATGATGGGTTCAAGATTTCTCAGTCCAAAAGGTCTTTTTATTCCCATGCTACTGAAGCACTGACAGGTAAATATGAAGAGAAAGGTAGTAGTTAACCTAGTAGGGAAGGAGAAATCTTTGACTATCTTAAAGATTAAGAATAATCATTAGATCTTGTAACAAAGTATGGTCTGACAGTCCTTGAGGAAAAAGTCATATAAGAAAATATTCTTCATATTATGACATATAATGAGCATTTAGATTCTGTGGAAATCTAAAAAGATTATCTGAGTTCCAGGAAGTGACATGCAACAAACCAGCTAAACCTGGGCATGAGAGGCTTGAGAAAGCATGGGCATACTATATAATGATTTACAGACTCAGGAGAGGGGGTCCATGATGGCGGCAGCATAGGAGTATGCTGAGAAAACTCAATATAGATGCAAATAATGAGCAATTACTTCTGTGAGACAACTGGTGGGTACATAAACAGCTTCTGAACAACAAACAAGAGAAAACACCAAATGGAGAAGGTTCAGCAAGTGCAGGAGTCCTCTGGGGGCTGCAGAAACTCTCTGGATCTGGACTGGAGGAGCCAGTGAGCACCATTGCTTATATGCCTTTCCACTTCATAAGGCAGGTAAGCTCTACTCTGGTTTGGCTTACTTACAAGATCAGAGTGCATTCCCAGCTTCACTGTCCCAAACCTTTTGCCTCTAGGTAAAGGGAGCAAGTAGGAACAGGACGTCACCACACATAGCTGGCCTCCCTGCCAGGAGTTGCTCCAGCTAGGCAAGCCAGTGCCCCAGGGACTGCGAGCAATTGCCCTACTCTAAACAGCTTCCCAAAACTACCTGGTACATAAAGCTGACAAAACAAAAGACAATAGCTTCCAACAAAACAATAGCAAACCAAAGTCAACAATACAATAAAGTATTATGCATCATAATACTGAATATACAAGTGGGACCTGTAAATCAATCAACATTATATATCACATTCACAAAATAAAGGATAAAAACCATATAATCATCTCAATAGATTAAATAGATTCAGAGAAATCATTCGACAAAATTTAACACACTTTTACAATAACTCTCAACAAAGTGAGTAGAAAAGGAATTTATATAAACATAATAAGGCTATACATGGCAAACCCACAGCTAATGTCATACTTGGTGGTGAAAGGCGAAAAGCTTCCACTCAAAGATCAGGAACAAGACAGGGTTACCCACTATAACCACTTCTTTTCCACATAGTATTGGAAGTCCTAGTTACAGCAATCAGACAAAAGAATAATAAAATAGATCCAAATTTTAAAAAAAAGTAAAACTTTTATTATTTACAGTTGACAGGATATTGTATAGACAAAACCCTAGAAATGCTACCAAAAAAACCCCACAAAAACTATTGGAAGTAATAAATGAATTCAGTAAAGTTGCAGGTTATAGAATTGATATATAGAAATTTGTTGTGTTTTTATATGCCAACAATGAATAATCAGAAGGAGAAATTAAGAAAACAATCCCATTTACAATTGCATCAAAAACATAAAATAATATGTTTAGGAATAGATTTGACCAAAGATATGAAAAACTCTGAAAATTGTAAGGTACTGAAAAAAGAAACTTAAGAAGATAAATGGAAGGATATGCTCTATTTATGGATTGAAATAATTAATATTGTTAAAATGTCCTTACTACCTAAATGTACTAGTACAGCCTGAGTTCTACATCAATCAGACGTCCCCAATTCAACTTCCCCGCACAGCGGGACACTTCTGCTTATCAGTAGGGCTGGCAGCCTCTTAGAGACTACTCTTGAGGCAGCTATGAGGATGCTACTTATCAGTGCGGAGACCAACTGCCACCGGAGGAAAGACACGACAGACACACAAGTTAGTTGCAAGAATCACAGGGAGTTTATTATTCACAAATCCTTTCAGTGTGCCTGGGTACAGCTTAAGGGGACCTCATCGGTGTGCTCCTCTCGGCTGTCTTTGGTCAGAGCTCAGAGCAGCATGGAGACAGTTCACGTTCATGTTGGTGTCTGGGTGACTACTGCAGCAGGGGGCCCCTCAGCTTTAGTACCTTTTCTGGCCAACTCCTTCTAACAGGTGTCAATCTACAGGATTATCACCTCAAACCACCTTTTTGGTTCCTCACAGGGAGCCCTTTTTATGTTAATCTACTGAAATGTTACATTAAGGTGTTCCTAGGGAAGCCTCCTGTCTACATCAATCCAGTTATGACATCAAGCCTCTTCTCATCTATATGTAACCACACACACACTAACTGGACCCTGCGCGAAAGGCAGAGTCTGTCATATCTGTATACACTATATTAATTCCTATCCAGATGGTATAACTTTATTAAATTTCCTTAATTGCTTTTAATATCCTAATTATTTTTATTTATCTTCCATATTTTTCTAATTTCTATATATTTAAATACTATAACCTTATATTACTGTAACACTAAAGCCATATACAAATTAAATGCAATCCCTATTAAAATACCAATGGCATATGTCTCAAAATTAGAATTAATTCTAAAATTTCTATGGAACCAGAGAAGACCCCAAATAGCCAAGGAAATCTTGATAAAGAACAAAGTGGTAGGTATTACAGTCCCTGATGTCAAAAGCTACAATAGTCAACATAGTATGGTACTAGTATAAAAACATTATTACTCAGCAATAAAAAAGAATGAAATCTTGCCATCTGTGACACCATGGATAAGCTGGGTGAAATAAGTCAACAGGTAAAGTGAAAGATAAAAACTGTATGATTTCACAAATACATTTTGAATCTAACAAAAACAAAAAATTAAAAAAAATAAAACAAAACCGAAACATTCCCATAGTTCTAGAGATAAAGTTAATAGTTGCCAAAGAGGAAGTTACAATCACAGAAGCATACCTAATATGGCATAGGAAGCTTGAAATTCTCAAGATGAAGTTATGATTCCTTTAATAACATTTCCATAGTGAAAGTCTTCCTTTTTTTATCATCATTGTTGTTCTCACTCATCACTTTATCTTTGGGACATTTGTTAAATGGAGGTAAAGAAAATGGCACGGTGTGGTGAATGGGATGAGAGAGGAAGCGGGGAGGCGTGTGGTGGTTCCTGTGGTCTGGGAAAACAGTTTAGGCAGATGTGGGAGGTTTGGTGCATTGATACAACTGCCTTTCTGTATTAACTACTGTGAGAGCTAATAAGCATCTTTTGGACAAGACTTTTAAAAATCTGAAGTGATTGGGGATCACAGGAACTAGGACTAGCTGTGTGACTTTGGGCAATCAGCTGAGGAGTGTCCAAACGTCAGTTTCCTCATGTTAAATAGGAGAAGAACCAAGAGATTACTTGCTATTTTAGAATGTAACCTCCATGAGGGAGAGTAGAGATCGTTGACTCTTTTGTTTCCTGCTGTATTTCCAGTACCCAGATCAGCTGATACACAGTAGGCGCTCAATAGACACTGTACGGATAAATGATGGATGGATGAATTTGAGTTTTCAGACTCTGGGACAAACGCTATGTATGACAGATTTTACTTTTAGTAACTGCAACTGACCCAAAAATGTCCACTAAACACAGTGTGAACTGAATTGATGATGCTTCCCCTCCAGGTGATTTACCACTTTTCAAATATACATTGGTTCTTTTGTGGTTAATAAAATGATTAAGCCATATAATTACTAGTATGTAGTACTTTGTGAAATTCTTCCACAATACAAGCAAGCCTTCTACAGCACTTAATTTGTCAGACACTGTAAGCACTTCAAATACATTACCAGCTTGACTTTTCACAACACTGTACGGGGTAGATCAGGGGTCCCCAAACTAAGGCCTGGCTGCATGCGGCCCCCTGAGGCCGTTATCCGGCCCCCACCGCACTTCCAGAAGGGGCACCTCTTTCATTGGTGGTCAGTGAGAGGAGCACAGGATGCATCCGCACCTATAGTTCCCATTGAAATACTGGCTAGTTTGTTGATTTAAATCAGTGGTTCTTAACCTGGGTTCTATCAAACCCTAGGGCTTCGATGAGTCGGTCTCAGGGGTTTGGAGAAGCCTCTGCCGCGGAGGCCAGAATAGAGTAATACCGTAATTTGTTGTGAGTTCATGCACTTTGTTGGTTTTGTTCTTTGAGCAAAGTGATGTTCATGCACGGCTCATTTTGTGCACCAGTAAAAAAACATATACCTATGTCTTGAATTAGGAAAAAAAAAATCATTTTATTTATCACTAAAGTAGGGTTCGGTGAATGCGCATATGAAACTGGTGGGTTCAGTACCTCAAAAAAGGTTAAGAACCACTGATTTAAATTTACTTGTTCTTTATTTTAAATATTATATTTGTTCCCATTTTGTTTTTTTACTTTAAAATAAGATATGTGCAGTGTGCATAGGGATTTGTTCATTTTTTATTTTTTATAGTCCGGCCCTCCAACGGTCTGAGGGACAGTGAACTGGTCCCCTGTGTAAAAAGTTTGGGGAGCCCTGGGGTAGATAGTTTAATTATCCCTACTTTGCATATGAGGACTTTGAGTCAGAGGTGGTGATGGAACTCAATTCAATTCCAAGAACACTAGATACAGAGTTTCTGCTCTTAACCACAGTGCTTTATTAATACTGTCAGGCAGTCTTATTTCTAACTCTGTGTAGTAATTCCTAGAGTAAAACAACATTTTAGAATATGTCCAGCCTATAAAATCCTGCGATTCTATATCAGACCTGATCAGTATGTTAGTTCACATTACAACAGCAGAACAAATTAATTCAGAGAAACGTTGGCCATTTCTCCTGATTTCCATGCATATTTCCTGTTTAGAGATTGGGAATGAAGGATTTCCTTTATTTAGAGATTAGGAAGCTGTGGAATGCCATTCCCAAAATTCTGTCAGAAGGCCTGTGGTCAAAGAAATGTAAAGATAGGGCCTTTTCTCCTTATAGCAGCAGCTTCTTTATTTCAGGAGCAAGTTAAGGTTATTTCATGAGGTGATTTATTCCAAGTCCCTCTCTGGTCATAGTCTACTGACATGCTTAAGCCCAGCAGCAGCCTGCACTGAATCAGTTGAGTGACACTCTCATATGACCTTCCCCTTGGGTGCCTTCATTAACCATAGAAGACACCTAAGGAATTGATTCTATTCTTAGTCTAATGTTCCCTCTCCTTTTATTTACCACCAGTCATTTCCCAATGGCTGTTTCTGGATGCCAGCAAGTTTTCACTTGTTTAAACAACAATGCTTCTGGTCAAGACGAACCAGGTGATTTTAAGTGTGGTAACTGAAGTTCAAAGCAGCCAACAGATTTGCCCAGATCACAACAAGAAAAAGGTATGGAGCCAGAACTAAAGTCTGGTCTGTTGGATTTTTTGAGGTGAGAAAGAGCATTAAGTTCATCACACTATGTGATGAACTCCAAAGACAATACAGTTCCATACTATTTCAGAGAGAAAAACTCAAATGAAATGTACAATTGATGTGAAATCCTTGCTGTTAACTTATTCTTTCTCACTGTTACAGCCAAAACTCAACTATTATAAAAATAAATCAGAGGCTCCTGATTTCCTGTTTCAACTCAGAATTTTTTTGACTTTCCAATGCTGCGAAAGCTACACATTCTGTAGAAACTGCACTTGGAATTCTGGTATTTTGTCTCTGCCAAGGCTAACAACATGTAGTAAGATGCTCTCTGGTGATGCCGGGCAGCAGCAGCAAGATGATTGTACCCACTGTAGGCTAATGAAAGTGTCTGAGCACATTTAGGCTAGGTAAAGCAGTGATGTTCAGTAAGTTCAGTGTATTAAATGCATTTCGACTTAACGATATTTCAACTTGCAATGGGTTTATCAGAATATAACTTCATTGTAAGTCAAGGGGCATCTGTAAATCTTTATTTAGTGCAGTGCTATGTGTGAAAATGGGCCACAGAAAGGATATGTGTAGCCCCGGCCAGATAGCTTGGTTGGTTGGTGCATTGGCCTGATATGCAAAGATTGCCAGTTTGATTCCCACTCAAGGCACATACAGAAACAGATGGATGTGCCTGTCTCTCTTCCTCTCTCTGTGAAATTAATACAAATATTTAAAGAAACAAAAAAGAAAGGATACATATAGAATAGCAAAGAGCCTCCAGGGCAGTTTCACTTGGTAGAAAAGGCAGTGAAATGGGAATGTAAATGTGCCTCTTCAGCACCCTGATAATTCTTCCTCTCAGGTCCTGAGTGTTAGCTGGAAAGGACCTGGGATAGCTTATGTCAAAGACATGTCTGTGTTCTATCTCTGGAGAGATGAAGACAGAACAGAAACTAGTCCCCACCATGGTTTGGACAACCCCAATTCCCATTCTTCCCTTCCTGTAGAGGCAATGCTTGGACACTTCCTTTCCCGTTAGAAGTTGCTAGGCTCTCTTTGGAGTGGTGAGGTATGATGTCATCATAGCTCATATTGGAGGAGAAAGAGGTGCTGCTGCATCAGATTTAGGCAAGTAAAACTGAAGCTAATCTCAAAATATTTGGAACCAAGAACCAAACATTTCCCCCTTGGAAGCTTAAAGTAGATCAGAGAGAGCCAATCTGCCCTCCTCCCTCCCTCTTTCCTACCTCTTTTCATTTACCTTTATCTCTTTTTGGGTTTGGAAATTATAGGCAGGAAAATATGTTTGTAGATAGTTACACATCTGTTGAAACTTTCTCTTTATCCTGTGACAGGCTAAATCTCCTTGAAGACCAGGACACAGAAGTGTATCACTTTGTGATAGACAAGTTTCATTTTATAGATTTATGAGATAGGTGTTCAAAAAGTTAAGAGATGGCCCAAGGCCACAGAGTAAGGGTGTGGGGAGAGGGCTAGAAGCTATTCTTAGTGATGTCTTCTCTCAAATACATCAAATTGCCTTCCTAAATATTACAATTGGGATTGGAAAGAGTGGCTGAGCCGAAGGCTGATATGGGTGTATATAAATAAATGAAGACCAGGCAAATGAGAACAAATGAAGGTGATTTATTTAGCTTCCTATAGCAAGGGAGTCACCAGCGTCATATGAATTTGGCAAAGACTCAAAGGTAGGAAAAGGAGTGAAAAACTGTATAGTGTAAAACAAGGAAGACTCGAGGTGTGATATGATTGGAGGCTGTGACATGGGGAAGCAAGGGGGCTAGCAAAAGTGGGGCATCTTACATGATTAGTTAGGGGAGTGTTTTTGGCTAATTAGTCCTGAGTTGGAAGCAGGGATTAAAAATAGAAAAGCTGGCAACCGTTGGCCAAGTCCCTACTATCCTAGGGTGGTTGCTGCAGAGGCTGTGCATCAGAGCCCTGTCGTCACGTATGCTCTGGCCATTGTCCAATTGTATTTCAGTCTCCCAGGAAGGACTGCTAAAAAATGCAGCAGTCCTTCTCCAATCTCACAGAGGAGACAAATCAATGCTAGTTTTGAGTCTTCCTTGTGCTCTATCTTCTGTGTTCCATATATCATGGAGTTCTCTCCTTTCGAAATCTCTGACACTCACTCTTCTCTGTGTCCCACCAAGGCTTTGCCTAGACACATCATCTCTCTGGGGAGGTGCTGAAACTCTGACTTAGCTTGACTTCCTACTCCACTATCTTGACCGTTAAGTCCATCCAGCAAACTGGCTGCTCTCGGTCTAAGGATCCACAAACCAGCTGCCTTTTGTGACACTCAGGCCCAAAGCAAATGAAACAACACCTAATATGGCTTTATCCTAATCTGTCAAGGTGAAATTTGTAAAGCTTTTTGCCTGACTT
This sequence comes from Rhynchonycteris naso, assembly GCA_037038555.1. Lineage (NCBI taxonomy): Eukaryota > Metazoa > Chordata > Mammalia > Chiroptera > Emballonuridae > Rhynchonycteris > Rhynchonycteris naso. The sequence goes on along the minus strand of CM072998.1, from coordinate 109,327,308 downwards.
TCATACTCCCTTCATGTTCTGGCCCATATGGTCAACCCAGCTTTATTTCTCTCACACCTTAAGACCATCAGCTCCCGAGCTCTCCAACACTGTTGGCAGTAACATTTACAAAGAAAGGCCCTGGAATAGACTGCCAGTGGGTTACTGGCTTGGTCCTCATTTAAACCACGTTTTTTTTATACTGCATGGCTACAGACAGTACCCTCTCACCTAGTAGCCATCACATATAAATATGTCCTAAGATAAACCTCAATTCGTCTTTTAGATATTTTTTTTAGTATACTTAAATTTACAAGCAGTTTTCGTATTCATCATTTCAAATGACTGTCATGACGAACCTGAGAGCAAGTTTGATGCAATATTGTCCCCATTTTATTTTATTTTTTTATTAACTTTAATGGGGTGACACCAATAAATCAGGGTACACATGTACAATGAAAACATCTCCAGATTATCTTATCATTCAATTGTGCTGCATACCCATAACCCAAAGTCAAATTGTCCTCTGTCACCTTCTATCTGGTTTTCCCTTTACCCCTCCCCTTCTCCCTATTCCACCCTCCCTTCCCTCCCCCCATCCAGTAACCACCACACTCTTGTCCATGTCTCATAGTCGCACTTTTATGTCCCACGTATGTATGAAATCATGCTGTTCTCAGATTTTTTTTTCTGATTCACTTATTTCACTCCGTATAATGTTATCAAGGTACATCCATTTTGTTGTAAATGATCCGATGTCATCATTTCTTATGGCTGAGTAGTATTCCATAGTATATACGTACCAAAGCTTTGTAATCCACTCGTCTTCTGACGGACACTTGGGCTGTTTCCAGATCTTCGCTATTGTAAACAATATTGCCACAAAGATGGGGGCGCATTTCTTCTTTTCGAACAGTGTTATGGTGTTCTTAGGGTATATTCCTAAAAGTGGGATAGCCGGGTCAAAAGGCAGTTCGACTTTTTATCTTTTGAGGAATCTCCAAACTGTTTTCCTCAGTGTCTACACCAGTCTGCATTCCCACCAGCAGTGCAGAAGGGTTCCCTTTTCTCCACATCCTTGCCAGCACTTGTTCTGTGTTGTTTTGCTGATGAGTGCCACTCTGACTGGTGTGAGGTGATATCTCATTGTGGTTTTGATTTGCATTTCTCTAATGATTAGTGATGTTAAGCATTTTTTCATATGTCTTTTGGCCATCTGTATCTCTTCTTTGGAGAAATTTCTATTCATTTCTTTCGCCCATTTTTTGGTTAGATTGTTTGTCATCCTAGTGTTGAGTTTTATAAGTTCTTTATAAATTTTGGTTATTAACCCCTTATCAGACGTGCTGTCGAATATGTTCTCCCATTGTGTGGTTTGTCTTTTTATTCTGTTCTTATTGTCTTTAGCTGTGCAAAAACTTTTTAGTTTGATATAGTCCCATTTGTTTATCTTGCCTTTTATTTCATTTGCCCGTGAAGATAAATCGGCAAATATATTGCTTCTACAGATGTCGGAGAGCTTGCTGCCTACGTATTCTTCTAAGATGCTTATAGTTTCACGGCTTATGTTTAAGTCTTTTATCCATTTTGAATTTGTTTTTGTGCACGGTGTAAATTGATGGTCTACTTTCATTTTTTTGCAGGTAGATGTCCAATTTCCCCAGCACCATTTGTTAAAGAGACTGTCTTTACTCCATTGTATGTTCTTTCCTCCTTTGTCAAATATCAGTTGTCCATAAAGGTGTGGGTTTATTTCTGGGTTCTCTGTTCTGTTCCATTGATCAATGAGCCTGTTCTTATGCCAGTACCAGGCTGTCTTGAGTATAATGACCTTGTAGTAAACCTTAATATCCGGAAGAGTGATACCTCCTGCTTTATTTTTTCTTTTTAAGATTGCTGAGGCTATTCGTGTTCTTTTTTGGTTCCATATAAATATTTGGAATATGTGTTCTATATCTTTGAAGTATGTCATGGTATTTTAATTGGTATTGCATTGAATTTATAAATTGCTTTGGGTAATATAGACATTTTAATGATGTTTATTCTTCCTAGCCATGAGCACGGTATATGCTTCCACTTGTTTGTATCTTCCTTGATTTCCTTTATCAATGTTTTATAATTTTCCGATTACAAGTCCTTAACCTCCTTGGTTAAATTTACTCCTAGGCACTTTATTTTTTTGGCTGCAATAGTAAAGTGGATTGTTTCCTTAATTTCTTTTGCTGACAGTTCATTGTTGGTATATAGAAATGCCTCTGATTTCTGAGTATTAATTTTATATCCTGCCACCTTGCTGAATTCATTTATCAGGTCCAGTAGTTTTTTGACTGAGACTTTAGGGTTTTCAATATACAATATCATATCATCTGCAAATAGTGACAGTTTTACTTCTTCTTTCCCAATTTGGATGCCTTTTATTTCTTTTTCTTGTCTGATTGCTGTAGCTAGGACTTCCAAAACTATGTTGAATAAGACTGGTGAAAGTGGGCAACCCTGCCTGGTTCCTGATCTTAAGGGGATTACTTTTAATTTTTGTCCACTTAGTATGATGTTTGCTGTGGGTTTGTCGTAGATGGCCTTCATCATGTTAAGGAATGTTCTCTGTATTCCCACTTTACTGAGAGTTTTGAGCATGAATGGGTGCTGGATTTTATCAAATGCCTTTTCTGCATCTATTGAAATTATTTTGTGATTTTTGTCCTTCCTTTTGTTTATGTGATGAATCACATTGATTGATTTGTGAATATTGAACCAGCCTTGCCTCTCCAGAATAAATCCCACTTGATCATGGTGTATGATTTTTTTCATATATTGCTGGATCCGGTTGGCTCATATTTTGTTGAGAATTTTAGCGTCTAAATTCATCAGGGATATAGGTGTATAATTTTCTTTCTTTGTGTTGTCTTTGCCCGGCTTTGGGATCAGAATTATACTCACCTCATAAGAGGAGTTTGGAAGTCTTCCTTCCTCTTGAATTTTTTGAAATAGCTTGAGGAGGATAGGAGTTAGTTCTTCTTTGAATTTTTGATAGAATTCACTTGTGAAGCCATCCGGCCCAGGACTTTTCTTTTTTGAGAGTTTTTTGATAACTGTTTCGATCGCATCTGTTGTAATTGGTCTGTTTAGGTGCTCTGATTCTTCCAGATTGATTTTTGGAAGGTTATATGATTCAAGAAATTTGTCCATTTCATCTAGATTGTCTAATTTTTTGGCATAGAGTTCTTCATAGTATTTTCTTACAATGCTTTGTATCTCTGTTGTATCAGTTGTAATTTCTCCACTGTCCTTTCTAATTTTATTTATTTGAGACCTCTCTCTTTTTTTCTTGGTGAGTCTAGTTAAAGGTTCATCAATCTTGTTTACCTTTTCAAAGAACCAGCTTCTGGTTTCATTGATCCTCTGTATTGTTTCCTTAGCCTCTATGTCATTTATTTCTGCTCTGATCTTTATTATTTCCTTCCTTCTACTTGTCTTGGGTTTTATTTGTTGTTGTTTTCCAAGTTCTTTTAGCTGCAGGGTTAGGTTGCTTATATGAGCTTTTTCTAGCTTTTTATGATATGCCTGTAGTGCAATAAACTTCCCTCTCAGTACTGCCTTTGCTGTGTCCCATAGATTTTGAGTTGATGTATGCTTATTATCATTTGTTTCTAGAAACTTTTTTATTTCTTCTTTGATCTCAATGTTAATCCATTCATTATTTAATACCATGCTATTTAGTTTCCAGGTGTTTGAGTATTTTTCGGTTTTTCTTTTGTGGTTAATTTTTAGTTTCATGGTATTGTGATCAGAGAAAATGCTTGATATGATTTCAATCTTCTTAAATTTATTGAGGCCATTTTTGTGTCCTAATATGTGGTCTATCCTAGAAAACGTACCATGAGCGCTTGAGAAGAATGTATATTCTACTGTTTTAGGGTGAAAAGTTCTGAAGATATCTATTAAATCAAGTTGATCTAGTATATCCTTTAAGTCTGCTGTTTCTTTATTGTTTTTCTTTCTTGTGGATCTATCCAGTGTTGTTAGTGGGGTATTGAAATCCCCTAGTATGATAGTATTACTGTTAATCTCGCCCTTTACATCCATCAAAGTCTGCTTTATGAATGTCGGTGCTCCTATATTTGGTGCGTAGATATTTATAATAGTTATATCTTCCTGTTGAATATTCCCTTTATCATTATGTAGTGTCCTTCTTTATCTCTTACTACGGTCTTTGTTTTAAAGTCCATTTTGTCAGATATAAGTATTGCTACCCCGGCTTTTTTTTCATTTCCTTTTGCATGAAATATTTTTTTCCATCCTTTTCCCTTCAGTTTATGTGCATCTTTTGTTTTAAGGTGTGTCTCTTGTAGACAGCATATGTATGGGTCCTGTTTATTTATCCACGCAGCTACCCGATGTCTTTTGATTGGATCATTTAATCCATTTACATTTAAGGTTATTTTTGATATGTAGTTGTTTATTGCCATTTTATTCTTTAAAGCTGTATTTTTTTTTATTTTGCTATATTCTTTCCTCCTTTTGAACTGTTCACACTAGGCCCCTTAGAATCTCTTGCAGGATTGGTTTGGTTTTAATGAATTCCTTGAGGTTTTCTTTGTCTGGAAAGCTCTTTATTTCTCTTTCAATTTTAAACATTAGCTTTGCTGGATAGAGTAGTCTTGGTTGTAGGTTCTTGTTCTGCATTCCTTTGATTATATCTTGCCATTCCCTTCTGGCCTCAAGTGTTTCTGTTGAGAAGTCCGATGTCATTATAATAGGGGCTCCTTTGTAGGTGATAGTCTTTTTTTCTCTAGCAGCTTTTAAGATTTTTTCTTTATCTATTAGCTTTGGTATTTTAAGTAAGATGTGTCTTGGTTTAGATCTTTTTGGGTTTCTCTTTAATGGAGTTCTGTGTGCTTCTTGAACATGTGGAATGTTTCCCAGCCTTAATTTAGGGAAGTTTTCTGCTATAATTTGATTGAACACAGTTTCCATTTCCTGTCCTCTTTCCTCTTCTTCAGGCACCCCTATAATGCGAATGTTTTTTCTCTTCAGGTTGTCACAGAGCTCCCTTAGAGTTTCCTCACATTTTTTGAATCTCTTTTCCTTTTTTTTCTCTGCTTCTATAACTTTGTTTATTGTGTCCTCTATCTCGCTGATTCGATCCTCAGCGTGATTCATCCTGCTTTTAATTACTTCCATTGTGATCTTCAGTTCTGATACTGTATTTGTCATTTCTGTCTGGTTCTTTTTTATTATTTCAATTTCGTTTTTTATACTTGTTATCTCTTTATTTAGGTGCTCATAGTGACTATCCATTGTTGCTCTAATTTCTTTGAACATCCTAACTCTCATTATTCTAAAATCTGCTTCTGGTAATTTGGTTATATCTGGTTCATTCAGGTCCTTGTCTGGGGATTGCTCTTGGTTCATTTGGTTTGCATTCCTCTGCCTGCCCATTTTCTCTGAGTATAAGCAAGTTGTGGCCACTGGAGTCCAGTAGGTGTTGCCTTTGTGTCCTCTAGGTGTGGTCTGTCTTCAGGTCCGCCACCCCCTCTACCGCTGCCTAGGGCGGTTGGGTGTGGGCGTTGCCAGCGCCGGCTCACTGCAGCTATTGCTGTGATTTCTGCCTCTCCTTTGCGGGAGGGGCTGTCACTCAAGTCACTAGCCTTAGCACCCAGGGCAGAGGTGAGCACCTTTGCTCAGCTGCGGACCCAGCCCGTTTCCGGAAGCTTACACACATTCCCCGCAGTCAGAGCCTGCTTGCCACCGTTTCGCGGGTTGGGCAGGGCTTTTGACGTGCTCTCAGCTGTGAGCCTTTGCCCGTCCAGAATTTAGCCCCGCCCTCGAGGCCAGGCTCCTGCGCTGGGCCTAAAACCGAAAACCGGGGATTATTGGGCCGGGCCTGTTTGCTGGCGTGAGCTCAGCTGCTATCTTTCCGGCACCTATCCCGCCCCCACGCTCGGAGTCAGCTCGGGCATGTAGGGTGGTAATCCGCAGTTTCTCCGGCCGGGCGGGGCGAGCAGCGTAAGCTCAGCCGCGAACTTCCGCTGGTCTCAGTGTCTCCCTCGCCCCCGCGTTAGGAGCCTGCTCACGCACACCGCGGTTTCTCCGTCTGGGCGGGGTTGGCAGCGTGAGCTCAGCCGCGAGCCCCTCGCCCTTCCCTGGTCTTAGCCCCGTCCCCGCGGTCAGGGCTGGCTTGCGCAGAGTCGCAGAGCTGATCTCTGCCCCCCCGTATTTTCCCCCACAAGTGGGGTCACAGGGGGGCCCACAGCTAAAGGACTGCTTTTGCGCGTCCCCTCCGCCCCTGCTGGGCTAGACTGAGCTCACACCGGTTGTGCCTCCGCCCACACCAACAGGACCACCTTTCAGCATCCTGCTGTAACCACACTCTTCAGCAACCCTCAGGGGGCTAGAAGTGCCCTAAGTCTCCACACTGTAGGCCTGGGAGCTCCCTCCAAGCAGCTCTGCTCTAATTTCCGCGGGAGAGCTTGTTTGGCTAGTGTCCTGTCTCCCTTTGCTGGTATTGCTAGTTCCAGGGGAAATATTCTTTTTCGATTAGGGAAGTGACTTAGCCCACGGGTCGTGGTGGCTGTCCCTCAGAGTGTCTCCGTGCCTTCATTTCGCTCTTTGTTCCCGCTGCTCTGTTCCTCTCCTCTGTCCCAGTTCCCCGGAACCCTGGGTGCGTGGTTGTGAGAGAGGCTTTCTGAGCTGTCCCTTTAAAAAGTTTTTGGGTCTGAGAAAACTCTCTCTTTTTCATAAATAGTATCCTCACTTGCTTCACAGCTCAATACTGTCCAAACGCCTCTTCTAGGCTCTGGGACTGCAATCTGGGGCTTCGATCCTGGGACCCAGGTCCTTCCCTCTCCGCCAAACTCTCCTCCCGCCACGCGGGTCTCTCCGGGCTGCTGTTTGCTCCGGGGAGCTGGGCAGCCCTCTTCGCATTTTCGCTATTCCTACCAGTCTCAATGTGGCTTCTGCGGTGTTCCTTGGTTGAAGAGTCCACTTAGTTTAGTTCAAAGTTGGTTTATCCAGATGATGGTTCTTAAAATTGAGTTATAATCCACTTTGGTTCTGGGAGTTGGAAGTTGGTATTTCCGCCTACTCCATCGCCATCTTCCCCCGATCTCTGTCCCCATTTTATAAGTGAGAAAATTCATGCTTTATAAATATAGTGATTTACTTCCAAAAAAACACTTGTGTAGGATAGATAAGGGTAAAAAAATAATGAAAATTCATCTAGTCATGCTCCCCTATAGAAAACAATTTGTAAATTCCTTTGCAGTTCTTTTCCTCCTATTTTAAATAGATGCCAAACTATTATAATTAGCATACATTTTGTTGATTAAATATATGACAAAGGCATTTCCCCATGTTTTTAAAATTCATAATAAAAATTATATTTTATGTATAATATTTCATTGTTTGTACTTGTAAAATTTAATGAACTTGACCCAAATAGCTAAACATTTAGTTTACTTAGAGCTTTTTATTTTTTGAATGCTGTTATCAATCTTTTGTTCATGAGGTAGATCACACCATTTACTAAGAAAAGTTTCAAGATTTATTATTTTTTTTGTGACAGAGAGAGAGAGAGAGAGAGAGAGAGAGAGAGATATCGAGAGAGGGACAGATAGAGACAGACAGGGAGAGAGATGAGAAGCATCAATTCTTTGTGCGGCATCTTAGTTGTTCACTGATTGTTTTCTCATATGTGCTTTGACCTGGGGGCTACAGGAGACTGAATGACCCCATGCTCAAGCCAGTGACCTTTGGGCTCAAGCTGGTGAGCTGTGCTCAAACCAGATGAGCCCACGCTCAAGCCAGCGACCTCGAGGTTCTGAACCTGGGTACTCTGTATCCCAGGCTGACTATCCACTGTAACATCACCTGATCAGGCTAGTTTCAAAATTTCTATCATGAAAACATTATGGTTTGATATGGTAAAATTATTTTCTACAAGAATTGCTTTAAATTAAACTGCTATCAGCAGCTAATGGGAATAAACACCTTACCTAATTCTCATCAACATTGAATTTTATATGTTCTCAAAACCTCGCTAAGTTTAAGCCCTGGCCGGGTAGATAGGTTGGCTGGAGATTCATCCCAATACACCAAGGTTGTGTGTTCAATCCCAGGACAAGGCACTCACTAACTGGAGTCAACCAGTGAGTGCATAATTAACTAGAACAACAAATCAATATAGCCTTCTCTCTTTCTCTCCCTTCTCTCTAAAAACAAATAATAAAATATTTTTTAAACCTTACTAAATTTATGGAGGAAACAGTGCCTCATTTTAACTTGTATTATTATTATTTACTGCTATTGAAACCAAATTTTTTTTTTTGGATATTTGTTAGCTTTGTATATTTCCTCTTTGAGAAAATTTTTGTCTCCTTTCTTGTTTGGGTAATGGGTGTGGTTGTGGCCGTTTTCCCATTAATGGATATAAGATTTTAAAAAGTATTTTAAAATAACTTTTAATCCTCTGTGATCTTTCCTAAAGCAATTTACTATAGGGGAGGTATGGAGCACCGTGTAGCTCCATACCCACTCCCACAGATTTTATTTGCAGTTTCCTCAGAAAGCAGCTAAAAGCCTAGGGACTATGTCTCATAAAACGGGGAGGTATTTCTAAACAGAAATACATTGGAATGGAAGGTCTTTAGGAACAAGTGTTCCACCCTCTTCTTTTATATCCTGAAGCTCCTCTGGCCATGTATGTTTAAGAAAAGAGTATTATCATTTCCCAAAAGTTTCTTTCAATCACAAAATTTTCCAGTTTTGTAACTTTATCTTATATACGTCATCAAGTGTAATCAAATTAACAAAAGTGCTAATCCTAAAACTATTTGGAAAATTCTGGGAAAGTTTTGGGGTTGATAAAGAAATAAATTACTTTAATGATAATATATTTGTGAGCCTGTAAGGCCAGTAGCCACGGTCATCATCACAGCTGCCTGGCCCATGCAGGTTTGCATTTGATTCAGACAGACAGTAATGAAACAATGGAGCCAAGAACTCATGGGCCATCATCTTTACCCTAGCTTGCACCTGTTGGGCAAGAAATAAACACAGTGGAAAAACACTTCCCTTTTCATTCAGGGTTCCCAAAGCCACTGACTTATCCGAGTTTCCTAGAATCAAGGGTTTCTACCTCACCAGCCTTATTCACCTCTGTTCCCAACTACTCCTTGCACAAACTCTGCACAAACTGGCTTCTCCTTCAGCACTCCGCCATCTTGGCTGCTTCTCCTCTCCTCCACGTGGCCTTTCTCTGCTCTCCTCTAGCATGGGCTCCTCTGTCCCATTTTATAGTGTAGAAATCAAAACCTTTAAGCCAATATATAAACAAGAAAGTGTCTGATACAAAGTCACTTATCTGAGGCATAATGGGATTCCTCAAAAGGGTTGGAAAGGTTTAGTTTTAAAACTAAGCCTTAGGCTATAACGGCCTTGCCTGCTTACAGCCTGTCCCCCACACCCAAAACAAACTATATTTGAGCAAACATATACATATATCAAAAATAACAACAACTGCATGTCTGCCAGGTTAAGACTGGTCAAAACTACCAAGTAAAGGCAGAAGCCAGCTAGACAAACTATAAGACTCAGGATCTTTTCCATGGACATGGAATCATTTACAATTAGAGAAGTTTTAACAATTGACGAAATTTTAATAATTAGAGCAGATGTAACTGTCAGAAATACCCTTTTAAGCCATGAGAAATCATGAAAGGTAGTACAGATAATAGTGCCGTTTCAAAAACCAAACTCTTGCTTAATGTTATTGACACAGAGAAACATAGATTACTCAAAGAAAAACTTCATGAGTAGAAATGAGTGATGGCCTCTCTGGGGGTGACCTCAGCAGGCACCCAGCATCTGAGCTGGCCACGCCCGCATACCTCTCCTCTTTTCTCCACCCTCAAAGGTCCTCTGAGGACCTCTCCCCTTTTCAAAAGCCCTGTTCAAACACGGAACTGGCATCCATGGAATTTAATGAAGATTCTTATCTAAGAACAGAATGTGAATCCATCTCAGGTATAATTTAACCCCAGGAGTAATTAAGATTTAAATATTTTATTTGGGTAATAGACATAGTGTCCTAGCTTATAGTAGATGCAAAGCTGAAATTTTATCAGCAATGGTGTAGGTGGGGAGGAGTCTGAATTAGCTAATTTAGAATTGCATTCCCATAGAGGAGAAAATGGCTGCATATGATGCCTAAAAGATACATTTTAAATTTTTATTTTCTCCCCGAATTATGGGCCTACTGATTTTATTTAATGTACAAGTAAAAGAAGATTTTTGGTCTGCCCTCCAATTGCATCTCAATAAGCATATATTTGCTTTAGGGTCCCTGTTACCTTTAGCAGCTGGAGAATCATCAGAGTGAAGAATAAAAAGTAATTTAAGAAAAAGATACTATATCTAAGAGTCAGGAATTGCCCCTATGTTAAAAAGTGACCAAAGTTTTTAATGATTTGGATTTCTTATCTGCCAGAATAGGAAAATACTCTCTACTCTTATGTCCCACAGATTTTATGAATTATAGATATAAAAGCACTTTGCAATGTTAAAAACACTCATAAACATAATCATATCCGTATACCTGTGTTTATGGCAGCATTATTCTCAACAGGCAAAAGCTGAACTCAAACTAAGTGTCCGGGAAGTGATGAATGGAAAGAGGAAATGTGGTCTGTATGTACAATTGAATATTATTCAGTTTAAGAAGGGATAAAATTCTGATACATGATGTTACAACATGGATTAAACTTGAAGGCATTATGCTGTGTGAACTAAGCCACTCACAAAAGAACAAACATTGTATGATTCCATATAAGGTATCTAGAATGGTCAAGTCTATAGAGACAGAAAAACACAGGGACGTGGTTTCCAGGAGGGAATGGAGATTGTTATTCTGTAGGTCCAGTTTCAGTCTGGATGACAAAAAGGTTCTGGAGATGGGAGGTGGTGATGGCTACACAACAATGTGAATGTTCTTAATGCCACTTAGAAATAGTTCAAATGGTAAATTGTATATTTTATGTATTTTACCACAATAAAAAATGCACACTATTCAATACACTTTAAAATTTAAAGAGACAACTTATTTTTAAAATTTAAAGAGACAACTTATTGAAAAAACATAATAATTTGTATTGATAGATTTACTGGTGTAAGAAACATTGGTAATAAAAATATCAGCAATTTAGGTAGGTTGGAGAAAGCCTCAGCACTGATCGTGTTTTTGTAAAAGAATAGCCTTAGCTACTTCCATCAAAATATTATGATATATTTGTGTGTATAAAGTGAGGAGGCAAGGTGATTTTTAGGTAGTCAATATTAAATATTTCAAAGCAAATTAAGGACTCTAAAATAGGTTTATATACCTATGTTATAAAAATAAGTAATCGTACTTTTCACTCCATAAGACACACCTGACCAGAAGATGCACCTAGGGTTTTAAGGAGGAAAATAAGAAAAAAAAATATTCTGAATCAAATGGTATGTTAAAAAATATTCAATAAAATACCGTATTTTTTTGCTCCAAATGATGCACCTTTTCCCCAAAATGTGGAAGAGAAAATGCCCATGCATCTTATGGAGTGAAAAATACGGTAATGACTTTTTTCCAGAGTTTACCACCATTCAGTTCAGAAGAATAATCTAAATATCTGCACATTTTCTACATACAGAACTTTAAATCTGAAGTTTTAGTCTCTGCTGTGTGTTTGATACCTTCTGGTGCTTGCAACATTCTAACACTTATTACTTACCTATCTCTCTTCTGTGACAATCCTGTGACATCTGTGAGGACACGGATCATGTTGACTTCTTCAATGCTAAATACACAGTACCTGGCACTTATGTCTGTGCTCAATAAGTATTTGTTGAATGAATGAACAGATGTGCTGGGATGATGGAATCATAGGTATGTTATAGAGCTAAAAAAAGGCTTTGTGATTCTATCACTATAATGGGTGAACACATTCCAACATATTTACATTTAAGACCTTCACTTACATTTAAGATCCACACTGCAGGGTTTGGGGTGCTCCAGGGGAAGTTCTTGGGACAGGAGCTCAAGAGAGGGTTTTTCTAGGCACACATGTCCCTCTCATTAAGCCCCAGGGGGTCTCTGGTCTGAAAGAACCAGGATTTGAAGACCTGGGCATTATCTTCTCATTTGAACCCTTTGGGGAATGTGGGTTTCCACAGGATTTCAAATTATTCTGAGGACTTCTCAGGTTACAAATCCACAGTGAGATTCTCAGGGCCATTCAATAAATCCAGAAAAGATCCCAACTTCCATTCCTACTTTGAATACTCTGGCATGCTAAGTCATTCTACCCATGTACTTACTAAAGCTGCAATCAGGTCTAGATAACCAATGTAATCAGGGAGCACAGCCCCAGTTTAACTAGACATAATTGTTTAGGAGAGCTCATGATCTGATTTATGGGAAATGGATAGATTTTTTAGTTTTTAAAATACTTACCAACTGAAAAAAAAATATGTGAACCCAGGGTTTATCTGTTTAAAAGTTCTAAAAAGCTTGCAAGGCCTTTAGAAATTCTCTACATTAATCTGGCCCCCTTTTTTATTCCAATTTTCTTTCTTCCACTCTACCTCCCTCCTTCCTTCCCTTTACTCACTCCCTCCTTGCTTCCTTCCATAATATTTATTGAATGGCTACAATTTCCAGGAACTATTCTTAATACTGAATACAGAGAGAACAAAGAAAAAACAGACTATAACAGGGTTTAAATTCGGTGGGTCAGGAGGGAAGACAAATAGATAAGCAAATAAATAGACTACACAGTGATGATTTCTGTGTAGAAAAATAAAGCAGACAAGTGAAATAAGGAGGAATGGGGAAGGTACTGAAAATTTATTTATTTACTTTTTTTTTTACTTAGAGAGACAGATGCAAAGGGAGAGAGATGAGAAGTATCAACTCATAGTTGTGGCACTTTTAGTTGTTCATTGACTGCTTCTCATACGTGCTATGACTGGAAAGATCCAGCTGAGCCAGTGACCCTTTGCTGAAGCCAGCGACCATGGGGTTATGTCTATGACACTATGCTCAAGCTGGTGAGCCTGCGCTCAAGCCAGCGACATCAGGGTTTCGAATATGGGTCCTGAGTGTCCTAAGCTGATGCTCTATCCATTGTGCCATTGTCTAGTCAGGCGCAAATTTAAATAGAATGGTGGGGAATAAGAGCAAGTGCAAAGGCGGGAGTGTGGCTGGCATGGGCCAGGAGTAGATGACATCATTAACTTGGTTCAGTCATTTCACACTAAGAACCTCTACCTCTAATATTTCCCACTTTCAAGCACGTTACCTTAAGTTTCTCAGTGAGGTCAGTAACAAAGTTTCCCTCAGGACCTCCAACCAGTGCTATCATGGCAGCAGTCTGGAAGCCAAATCCAGAACCTTCTCCTGGCTGATGCTATACTGTGCTCATATGGGAATTTGCCGACAACTTACACTTGTTAATCCACTGGCTAATTCAATTAAATGTCTACTATGTGCCAATCACTATATAGAATGCTATGGAATCAAAGATGAAACAGGCACAGCCAACACGCCCAAAGGGCCTGTATCTAGTACTAGGAAGCAATGATAAACATAAATAGATGAAATGCAACATTTCAAATGGTCAGCTTATATATACATATATCTACCCGGGGATAGCAGGACTGGAATGGGCTGGGAGGGGCAATTGAGAATGTCTCAATTTGCGAGCATGGAAGTTATTTATAAAGTCTCCAGACTTGTATGCCATGAAATGATAACTATAATCCTGGCATGATGTATTTAGAGTCCATTATAGAAAAATACCAGTAATTCTTGCCAATAAGTGTATTTTTCCTCTGAAAAATGTAACCATCCATTGTCACAGGTCTGCTTTCAGTTCCATAATACTCAGCCAGAATTTTAGTTCATATAACACAACATAAAAGTTTATCTTTGTTTATTCCTGTTCACTACAGAATAACATATAAATCTACGTTAACCTCTCAATGATAATTAAATTCTGAATTTAGAAAGACATTAAAGATTTTCTGCTTATCCCATTAAACTCAATTATGAGAAAAAAGGATTCTCATTATTAACTTGTATCTGTAAAGTAGTTGGAATTGTAAAATGTCATGCAGTTATTTTGTGTTCTTAGTTCTTAGTATTACTCACAGAGCCAGAGAAAGGGCAAGCAGTTCCTTCCACTAAGACAGAAGTGAGTCGTAGCCTGACCAGGCGGTGGCACAGTGGATAGAGCATTGGACTGGGACACAGAGAGAAGTGAGTCCCGCCATGAAGCATTGCTTGTCAGAGGCCCCAGGACCTGGCATTGGAGAGGCAAGACAAGAAGTCACAAAGAAAGAGAAGTTTGATGCCCGAGTATGATTCTTTGGATCAAAGCCATCTTTGGCTCAATATTCTACAGATGATTTAGAGGTTATACAAAAATCAGGCAGAAGTAGTTTCAAAAATTTCTACCTCTGACTAACCAAGATAAAATCATGAATTAATCTAACAGGTTTTACACTTTGAGCAGAATACTTCACAGAAATTCACCTGTTTTAATTTTCAGGAAATTGTATTTTAGCCCTCTTTCTTTATTGGATTTTTTGAGATCTAATGCACATACCATAAAATTCACTCTTTTATAAAGTGTACAATTCAATGGTTTTAGCACATTCCCAACATTGCTATGTCATCACCATTAATCCCAGATTGTGTTCATCACTCCAGAAAGAAACCATCTATCCATAGCAGTCATCATCCATTCCTCTTTCCCCAGCCCTGGCACTAACCTACTTTCTCTGCCTATGAATTTGCTTAGTCTGGACACTTTATAAAATAGAGTCATAGAACATGTAGTCTTTTGTGTCTGTTTCATTCAGGTACTAGCAAGTGTCAGTACTTCATTACTTTGTTATAGTTCAAGAACAGTTCCATCATATTGACATATATCACATGTTCTTTATCAATTCACAGTTCATGAACACTTTGGTTTTTTCTACTTTTTGAGCATTACAGACATTCATGTAGACATTTTTGTATGGACATGGTTTCATTTCTTTTTTTTTTATAAAATTAAATATGGAATTACTGGGTCATATAACTCACTTTGCCAACCTGTTTTTCCAAAATGGCTGCACCATTTTACTACCCCACCAACAATGTATGGAAGTTCCAATTTCTCTGCAGTTGAGCATCTTTTCATGTGCATGTTAGACATCTGTGTATCTTCTTTGGAGAAATGTCTATTCAAATCCTTTACCTATATTTAAATTGGGCTATTTAGCCTTTTACTGCTAAACTTTAAATTCTTTTTATATTCTGAATGCTAATGAAGCCTAATCAGATATGTGATTTTTAAGTATTTTCCTCAATTTTGTGGTTAATATTTTCACTTTTTGACAGCATCCTTTGCAGCACAAAAGTTTTTAATGTTGATGAAGTCAACAATATCTGTTTTGTTGCTTGGTCTTTTGGTGTCACATGTAAACATTCATCACCGTTTCCAAGAATGTTAAGATTTCTTCTTGCTTTCCAAGAGTATCTGAATTTTAGCTCATATGTTTGGGTGTGTAATCCATTTTGAGTTAGTTTTTGTATATTGTACAAAGTTGAGGTGTAGCTTTATTCTTTCACATGTGCATATCCAGTTGTTCTAGCACCATTTCTTGAAAAGACTGTTTTTTTCTCTACTGAATGGTTTTGATGTCCATCAAAATCATAGGTATGGTCATTTTGGGACTCAGTCTAGTCTATTGATCTATATGTCTATCCCGATTTCAGTAATACACTGATTTTATTCCTGTAGCTTTGTAATAAACTTTGAAATTAGTAAGTTTGAGTGAATTCTAGAACATTGCTCTTCTTCCTCAAGATTGTTCTGGCTAATCTGGGTCACTTGCATTTCCCTGTGAATTTCAGAATCAATTTGACAATTTTTTCAGAATAGACACCTTGGACTTTATTAGCTATTACATCGAATCTATAAGTTCATTTAAAGACTACTGCCATCTAAATGATATTGTCTTCCTGCCCATTTCAGGCCATGGGATGTTTATTGACTTAGGTCTTCTTTAACATCCTTCAGTGATGTTTTATAGCTCTCAGTATATATGTTTTGAACAAGTTTTTGTTGAATATATTCCTAGGTCTTTTACTATTTTTCATGCTATAAATTAAATATGTAACTAGTGGGATCACTTAAAAATAGCTACCATTGCTTATCAGATACCAGATATTAGACCAATCTACTTTCCATTCAACCTACCCTACCACTCTTGGAGGTGCTATTACTGTTTCCAATCTACAGATAAAGAAACCAAAGCTCGAAGAAGTCAAGTAACCTGCCCAAGATCTTCTCAATCAATAGATTACTGGGATTACAAACCAAATGTAATTGACTGTAAATTGTATGCCACTCATGTAGAATTTCTTTGTGCCTCATTAAATTGGCTTTTTTTTTTTTTTTTTTTTTTCACAAGGGACAGAGAGAAAGAATCAGAGAGAGAAACAGATAGGGACAGACAGACAGGAACGGAGAGAGGTGAGAAGCATCAATCATTAGTTTTTCGTTGCCATTGCAACACCTTAGTTGTTCATTGATTGCTTTCTCACATGTGCCTTGACCGCGGGCCTTCAGCAGACCGAGCAACCCCTTGCTGGAGCCAGCAACATTAGATCCAAGCTGATGAGCTCAAGCCAGAT
This sequence comes from Rhynchonycteris naso, assembly GCA_037038555.1. Lineage (NCBI taxonomy): Eukaryota > Metazoa > Chordata > Mammalia > Chiroptera > Emballonuridae > Rhynchonycteris > Rhynchonycteris naso. The sequence continues at coordinate 109,310,609 of CM072998.1, read as the reverse complement.
GGGCTCGCGCTCAAGCTGGTGAGCTCGGGGTCTCGAACCTGGGTCTTCCACATCCCAGTCCGACGCTCTATCCACTGCGCCACCACCTGGTCAGACTAAATTGGCTTTTAAGAAGAGAATAGCTTGGGAATCCATGTGTTTTATATTCTAAGGAACCATTAAACTGTTAAGTTTTAATTTAGTACCCATACAAGGAGCAGATTGTGAACAGAGTATAGTAAACTACTTCAGTACAACTTTCTTTTTTTAATGTTATTTATTGATTTTAAAGAGAGAGACAGACAAAGACAGAAACATCAATCTATTCCTGTATGTGCCCTGACCAGGGATCAAACCTGCAACTTTTGTTTATCAGGGCAGCACTCCAACCAAGTTATCTGGCTAGGGTTCAGAATAACTTTCAATGATGATTATTTTTTAGATATCTATACATGCAATTATTAAATTGTGGCTTAAATTAGTCCTCATCAAAATATATTTATCAAAATATACTTAATATATTTGACACAAATATATTAAACCATTGAAATCCCCATCTCACATTTTGATCTTGTATGAATCTAACTATGTGGATCTAAACCTGAGAATGGAAAACATTAATAGCATAGCCCAAAATGCTCAAAGGACAGGAATTTCATCCATTTAGCTCAAAAAATATTTATTGGGGGTTATTGTGTTGGTTTTCTATTGTTGTACAAGAAATATTTGGTGGCTTAAAACAATAACACTGGGGAACAAAATCTTTGTTGCATCCACAAAAACAGTTGTTCTTACCTAACTCGAGTGTGCTGATCTCAAATCTGACATTTGTTTTTCTCTGTAAGCTACAGTTTATTTACAATTCAAGATTTCAGGTTTTCATCTTATCGTGAAATTTTCAACATTTACTTTAATGTAATGAAGTAGAATATCTTCTTGGGCATCACATTTGTGAAAATATAATTTATATAATGTAGTAAATATACTAATACACTAAAAGATATGATTGCATCAAAATTTGTCTACAATTTCAAAATAGAACATATTAAAACACATTTTAATCACAAAATTTGCGCAAAACTTTAAATTTTATTCGGGCAAATATCTGTGTTTGTAGCTCTTGCGTTTTTGTACTTGTTGAGGACAATCTCGTTTGATGCTCCAGCAGTAGTCTGCTCATCATGAACAGCTCCAAGATTTTTGGAAAATTTATCAAGGTGACTGTTCAAGAATTGAATCTTACTGCTCATGTTCCATCCAATGTTGCGGAAAGCCAATAACATCCTTTGAACCAGAAGTTCATAGTTTTCTGCTTTGTTGTTGCCAAGGAAGTTCTCTCTAAGTGCCACAAAAGACTGCCATGCTGCTTTCTTCTTATTATTCGTCTTCCTGGCAAATTCTTCATCACGTATGACGGTTTGAATTTGAGGTCCATCAAATACACCTGTTTTTATCTTCTCGAAAGACAAGGCAGGAAAAGTAGAAATAATATGTTGAACACATTCACTTTCTCTATTCAAAGCCTGAACAAACTGCTTCATTAAGCCAAATTTGATGTAAAGTGGGGGAATAAAGATCCTTTCTCCATTAACTACAGGTTCATTCACAATATTCTGCATCCCTACTTCCAGAGCTTCACATTTCGGTCACTCCTTCTGTGTCCAGTGTTTCTCCCAAGCCAGGCTGTCCCACAAATACAGAAAGCAAAGATACTTCATGAAAACTCTCTGTTGTTTTAGGACAGGGGTCGACAACCTATGGCTTGCGAGTCAGATGTGACTCTTTTGATGGTTGCATCTGGCTTGCAGACAAATCTTTAATAAAAAAATAACAAATGGGACTATATCAAACTAAAAAGTTTTGGCACAGCTAAATACAATAAGAACAGAATAAAAAGACAAACCACACAATGGGAGAACATATTCGACAACATGTCTGATAAGGGGTTAATAACCAAAATTTATAAAGAACTTATAAAACTCAATATCAGGAAGACAAACAATCCGATCAAAAAATGAGCAAACGAAATGAATAGAAATTTCTCCAAAGAGGACATACAGATGGCCAATAGGCATATGAAAAAATGCTCAACATCACTAATCATTAGAGAAATGCAAATTAAAACCACAATGAGATATCATCTCGCACCAGTCAGAATGGCATTCATCAGCAAAACAACACAGAACAAGGAACAAGTACTGGCGAGGATGTGGAGAAAAGGGAACCCTCCTGCACTGCTGGTGGGAATGCAGAATGGTGCAGCCACTGTGCAAAACAGTATGGAGATACCTCAAAACATTAAAAATTGAACTACCTTTTGACCCAGCTATCCCACTTATAGGAATATACCCTAAGAACACCATAGCACTGTTTGAAAAGAAGAAATGCGCCCCCATGTTCGTGGCAGCATTGTTCACAATAGCGAAGATCTGGAAACAGCCCAAGTGTCCGTCAGAAGACGAGTGGATTTAAAAGCTTTGGTACAAATATACTATGGAATACTACTCAGCCATAAGAAATGATGACATCGGATCATTTACAACAAAATGGATGGACCTTGATAACATTATACGAAGTAAAATAAGTAAAACAGAAAAAAACTGAGAACAACATGATTTCATACATAGGTGGGACATAAAAGTGAGACTATGAGACATGGACAAGAGTGTGGTGGTTACGGGGTGGGGGAAAGGAAGAGAGGGTGGGAGAGGGGGGATGGGAGGGGTACAAAGAAAACCAGATAGAAGGTGACAGAGGACAATTTAACTTTGGGTGATGGGCATGAAACATAATTGAATGATAAGATAACCTGGAGAAGTTTTCTTTGAACATATGTACCCTGATTTATTAATGTCACCCCATTAAAATTAATTTAAAAAAACATAAAACATTCTCATGTATTACAATCCATCCATTTCCTACAGCTCATGTTCATGGTTGCAGGTGGCTGGAGCCAATCACAGCTATCCTCCGGGACAATACCAAATTTTTAATGGATAATGCATAATGTACATGGGTTGTTGTGAGGTCAGGAGGTAAACTTCCCTCCTTTTAATCAAGTAGTCAGCAAGCTAATAGCAGAAACCCTTTTGAGGAAGAAGATGGCTAAAAAAAAAAAAGATGAGGAGTATCGTACTTTTCAGCAGAAATGGACAGAGGAATTCACCTTTGTGGAGAGAGCAGATTCTGCAGTATGTCTAATATGTAATGATAAAATTGCATTGATGAAACGGTCAAATATAAAGTGGTACTTCGATACACGCCATAGTACATTTGCATCAAAATATTCAGCGAGGGACAGCAGGAAGAAAGCATGTCTAGAGCTACTGTGCAGAGTGCAAGCTAGTCAGCAGCAACTCCGTGTCTGGACCCAACAAGGTGACTAAAATTTTGGCTAGCTTTGCTAGTGTTTTAGCAATTGTAAGAAACAGAAAGCCATTCACAGATGGGGAGTATGCCAAAACATTCATGCTTGATGTTGCCAATGAACTTTTTGGAGACTTTTCGCATAAAGGCAAGATAATCAAACAAATAAAAGACATGCCACTCTCGGCAAGAACTGTTCACGATCATACCATCATGATGGCAAATAAAATTGAGGCAACACAAGTGAAGGACATAAATTCAGCACCATTCTTTTCTCTCACTTTGGATGAGTCAACAGACATAAGCCATTTATCCCAGTTGAGCATGATTGCAAGGTAGGCTGTCAGTGACACACTATGTGAGGAAAGTCTTGCTGTTTTGCCTATGAAAGAGACAACAAGAGGGGAGGATTTATTAAAATATTTCACTGAGTTCGCTAAAGAAAAAAGCCTACCTATAAATAAACTTATTTCGGTGTGTACTAATGGTGCTCTGTGCATGGTGGGGAAAAGCAGAGGATTTGTAGCGCTTCTCTGTGAACATGAAAAGAGAACCATCCTAAGTTTTCACTGCATCCTACATCAGGAGGCGCATTGTGCTCAGATGTGTGGTGAGCAGCTTGGTGCGGTGATGTTGCTGGTCATTTGGGTGGTCAACTTTATTGTTGCCCGAGCTTTAAATGATTGCCAATTTAAAAAACACTGCTGGATGAAGTTGGGAATAATTATCTGGGTCTGCTTCTGCACAGCAATGTGCGTTGGTTGTGAAGAGGGAAGATGCTCAGCTGTTTCATGGCTTGTCTGAGCAAAATCCAGATTTATTCTGGAATGAAAAATGTCGAGCATCCTGAGTTAGCTAACACTGAGTGGCTCCTGAAGTTCTACTATCTTGTGGACATGACTGAACATCTGAACCAGCTCAATGTGAAAATGCAAGGCATTGGAAATACAGTCTTTTCCGTTAAACAAGCAGTGTTTGCATTTGAAAACAAGCTGGAACTCTTCATCGCCAACATTGAAACAGGTCATTTACTACACTTTGAAAAACTGGGAGAGTTTAAAGATGCATGCACAGCAAGTGACCCTGCTAAACATCTTGATCTCCAGCAGCTAGTGCGCTTCACATCTAATCTCCTGCTGTAATTCAAAGCATGCTTTGGAGAATTTCGTGAGTGCACTCATCTTTCTAAGTTCATCACCCATCTACACGAGTGTGCAGTGGACAGCGCCGACCTGAGTTCCATCCCTGGTGTTTCTGTCAGAGATTTTGAGCTACAAGCTGCTGAGCTGAAGGCCTCAAACTTATGGCTGAATAAGTTCAAGTCACTGAATGAAGATTTGGAAAGACTTGCATGACAGTAAGCAGAGTTGGCGAGCAAACACAAGTCGAAGAAATAACAAAACTTCAACCCGCATACCAGCTGTTTGTCAAAACTTGGAACACACTTCCCATCACATACGCACTGCAGAGTGTGAGTATTGCTGTACTGACAATGTTTGGCTCTATGTATGTATGTGAGCAGTCTTTCTCATATCTAAAGAACATTAAGACCAACCTTCAATCACATTTAACGGATGGAAGTCTCAACGCCTGCATAAAGCTTAACCTCACCATACTACAAAGCCATCAGCAAAACCATGCAGCACCAGAAGTCGCATTAATGGTAAGAAGTACTTCATTCATCATAGGTTAGCAACAGCATAACAACGTTATTAAAAAGAATTCAGAGACTTATTGTACTTTAAAAGTTTTGGTCTTATATAAAATGCACACATTTACTTGTATTTAGGTTTAAACATATTGTACGGCTCTCACGGACTTACATTTTAAGGTATGTGATGTTCATGGCTCTCTCAGCCAAAAAGGTTCCCGACCCTTGTCCTAGCAGAAAATTTACCATTTTAAGATCCACACAAATGATTCAGAAAGTCAAGGATTATTTTTATGTCATTATAAGTTCCTCATTCTTCAGAAAGTCAAGGATTATTTTTATGTCATTATAAGTCTCACAGATGAGTTGAATAACCAATTGGAATCGCTTCATAACATTACCATTGTGTAGGAGAACACATTTCAGACTCTGTTTATTGGTGTCAAGAAATACCCGCCATTCTGTTGGACTGTAAGTGGTAACACCTAGGTGGCTGAGAAGACTACTGATATCATGACAGTAAATGAAGCATTTGTCTTCGGAAAACAAGTCCACAAAAATTTGTTCATGCTTCCTAAAATGGGATACTTTAGCTGACCGGTGAAGTACATTCTTTTCTTGAAGCCAGGAAGGCTAATAACTCAGCTGCTTTCTTTGGTAGACCCAAATCTCTTACTAAGTCATTCAATTCGGGTTGGCTAAACTGCTGAGGGGTTAATGACTGCTTGGCATCAGAAGAAGACCCTCATACAACCATTTCCTCATGTATCTTATGAAAATACACTTGATCACCATGTTCACTTTCTTTGTCCTTAGAAGAAATAAAACCATTGAAAACTGAAACCGGGAGTGTCTCAGAGTGTGAGATAGGTCATATTGCTGATGGAATATTAGGATATGCTATATCATATGCTGGTTTTTCTTGCCAATGCCCTTTGTATGGATCAGAAAGAAATAAGAGTCACTGCTGTGGTCCTTAGGTTCATGCCAAACCATGGGAATATTAAAAGGCATTCCTTTGCGTTTTCCTTTTTTCCAGTCACGAAGCATTTCCTCACAATTATGACAAAGAATATGAGGAGCCCAATTCTTGTCTTGATCGCCAAGGGGAACTTGAAAATAGGCAATATATGTACATGTCACAAATGATAAAATATTGCGCCTTTGATGTTGAAGTATGTAACAGCCACATATAGAACAGAAGATGTCAGGACTATTCTTACATTTACACCTACTCAAAGAAGCCATGATTCAATCTTAAAACAAAATAAGAGGGTGTTTTTATCAGATAATAATTTCTTCATCTAAAAACAACTACAATCATGTCAAAGTGATGTTTGTAAAACATTAATTGCCTTGTGGCTATGTTCAATCCAAGAGTTGTTGCCCTTTAATTCCAATTTAAAGACCAATGCATGCCATTAAGTGTAACAAAAAGAAATTAAAATTGCATAAAAATTAGAGCATGCACCAAATGACGGATTTCAGATTTGGAATCAGCGATGCAGATGTATATAGAAGTAGTTCTAATAACTCATGCAACAGTAAATGAAAAAAGAATTGTTCCCCAGTGTAATAATTTTATTATTTCTCACAAATATATGGACAGGGATTTAGGCAGAGTTCAGCTGGGCAGTTCTTCTGCACATGGTGACTCTGAGGTCACTTGTTGATTTTCAGCTGCCAAGTGGTTTGCTCTATTGGGTCCAAGATGGCTCCACTCACATGCCTGATGCCATGTTAGGCGATGTAAGTAGTAGATGGACTCAGCAGGGCTCCTTTCCCATTCCCTCTGCACAGACCCTCTTTAGCAGTATAGAAGGACTTCTTATAGGTGGGTCAGGACTCTGAGATAAAGGATGAAAGGAAGCCTAGAAACTGCTATCTTACCATTTCCAAAATATAGCTAATGCTCAATTTATGACCATGATTGGTTCCAACAGACTGGTCCTAACACAATTTGGTCGTAAGTTGAGTAGGCTATATGTACAGTACTGTGAAATGATGTTATAAAAATCTTTAAGTCATATTTTATCATAATTTTCTTTCATTATTGTTATATATAATTTTCTTTGTTCATTTTATGCCATTTGTATCATCTCTACACCATTTTGTTTCTTATTTTCACATTCATCAGGTTTAAGTAAAACACTGCATTACCAGTACAACTGGTTTAATATTTGCAAAACATACAAAATTACAAAATACAGGTGCTTACAAAAACTGCTTCAGACGTGGAGCAGTCAGTCGTGGCTAGCGATTGTGGTCATAAAGTCGAATGGTCCTAAGTTGCATGGGTCATTAAGTTGATCAATACCTGTAGTTGATATTTATGGAGCATTTATAATACACCAGGCATGGTACCAAACACTTCACAACAATCATTGATTTAATTCCCACAACAACCCAAAGACTTGTGTAGTATTATCTTCTCCCATTTTATAGAGCAGGAGAAAATGGTGCTAAATAGATTATTAATCCTGTCCCAAGTCACACACCTATGAAATGGCCAATCTGAACCAAACCCAATTTTGTGTGCCTCCAAAGCTCATTGCTTTTATGTCCTTCTTCAGTCCTCTCTCGATGCCTTATTTGGCATATGGGTGGTCCATCATTGTCACTCTAGCTTCTTGACCTTGCAGTTTTGGTTCCCATCAAATGTAAAAGGTGGCTGATTAAGCATTTCTGTGTTTATTCATTTCCTTGTTTAGAATACTAGCTAAAGCCTAAACTCTGAAGCTAACAGATATTAACTCCCCTGATTTTTACAGAGAATGTAAAAGAACAGCCAGATACCCAGACACCTTCTCCTTTTATCCTGTAAGAGGTAGCCAAAATAGTTTTTTAACCATTACCCCCCCCACTCCCCATCCAGCCTCTCTAAGAAGAAATACTAGAATTTATTTGGGGGTGGGGTGAGGTAAAGAGTTTGTTGGTGTAAAAGGGCAGTGAATTAGGAAAATTGTTGGAGAAAAGTAGAAAAGTATATAGTGTGAACTCCTTAACCCCACCTTAAACTAAGTTGGGAGATTCAAAAAGAAACTGAGGTTGTCTGTTCCAAAGAGAATGACACACATTCCTTTCCTTAACGTCACTTAAATGCAGAATCAAAGGCCAATGACAGTGTAGCGCCCAAGAACTGTGCAGCAGAGAGTTCTTTCGAAAGCTTACCTTGGGTCCCTTAGTTGGGAATGCACACGCACAGAGGGTATGCTGCTCCTGACTTGGGGCCTACTTGCCTTAGTGAGAGCCGAGAGCTGAGAGTCCAGGTGAACAGGGGCAGCAGTGCACAGCCTGCACCTACTGGGGCAGTGAACTGAGCCTTCCCAACCTTCCAGCATGAAGTACCTCAGATAGCTACTCTCAGTCTGGAGGTTCCCCTGACTAGACTTTTACCAGTAGGGAGCATGGGTTCGTGGTTGATGGCCAAGAGAAGTAATGGTGAGAGGTGTCTCAGGAGACCAGAAAGTCCATCACTTAGAAAAGGGGACAAGGTGGTGTGAAGAAGCCACAAATGTGTCCTGTGGGGGAGGGAACATTGAAAAGCTGCCATACAGATGATACTAAGCACCAAAATACAGCAGCACTCAGCACATAAGACCATTGGCTCTTTTCCTTTGTCCCTTCTGAGCCCCAGCCCCAGGAATAGAAAGGGACATGAAGGGAAGATGAAGAACAGCATGAGTGAAGACACAGATCCTTCCCTTCCCCACCACGGGAACCCCTACCTGAGGTCAGGCTCCAGATGGGGGTTAGGGAGTAGGGGACAGCTTCGCATTGGGTGAGAGGTTACAATTTTAAACTGAAGTATGCTGCACTTCTTTTTTATTTTTTGTATTTTTCCGAAGTTAAATGTGGAGATGCAGTCAGACAGACTCCCACATGCGCCTGACCCAGATCCACTGGGCATGCCCACCTCTGCCCATCTGGGACATGGCTCTGTTGCAGCTGGAGTCATTCTAGAGCCTGAGGCAGAGGCCATGGAGCCGTCCTCAGTGCCTGAGTTAACTTTGCTCCAGTGGAGCCTTGGCTGTGAGAGGGGAAGAGAGAGGTAGAGAGGAAGGAGAGGGCAGCAAAGGGTGGAGAAGTAGATGGGCGCTTCTCCTGTGTGCCCTGACCAGGAATCGAACCCGGGACTTCCACACGCCAGGCCAACGCTCTATGGCTGAGCCAACCAGCCGGGGCCTGCACTTCTTAATGTATGAAAGCAAATCATCATTACTAAAATAAGAAAATACAGGTCCCTTTTTTTATAACTTAAAGTAAATGGAAACTTATAGTGTCTGCCTCAGATATCACCACGGGGCACAGAAGGGAAATCCAAAGAAAGATATCTGAAGGTGCTGGTTGGAGAAATAAAATACTAAAGCTATTTCCTTTCTCATACCCCATGAGTAAACTGATTTCAAGTTTGTATTTCTCAATTTTCATTTCTGAACGAGCCTTGATTGGCTTCACTCCACCTTTATTCTGGGCTGTATAGTCCATCTCTAGGCAGCCTATGGATCAGACCAGCTGGCTGTGTCTGGGGTGGGACCACATAGAACCCTGGACAAGACCTGGCAGTCTTTCCTGTAGAAGGAGAAGCAGGCAGAAAACTTCACCCTTGGAGGTTTTAGGCAAAGCAGACACATACACAGAATTCTTCCTGCCTCTGGGAACAGCTTAGAGGGTTCTGGGTGTGGGCGAAAATTCCTGAATTGGGCTAAGAACCAAACAAAAAGGTGTTCAACCTTTCCCTAAACATCATCCCATGTGGGGTGTATCTTCATGTGTATAGTTTTCTGCTGAAAATTTGGCTCTGGAATTCACAGTGATGCTCTCCCCCAGAGTCCTGTACAGTACACGTGTGGATTGTGTGTGTATGTGCACTGTTGAAAGTACCCCAGCTATTTCACTGACATCCAGGGGAATTTCAAGGACTGAGAGATACATTTTGTATAGAGACAGGCATACACATACAGTAAGAAAGTCAGAGGTCTATTCTTCCTAAACCAGCGTAGAGTGGTGACCCCTCTCTTCCAGGCCCTGGGGTAAGAGTAACTGCCTAATACATGCTTCTTCTTTGCTATAACTCTGTCCTCATGCATGATTTCACCCTGACCACTTGCCTCAGTCCAAATCTGATCTTCCTTGGGTAAGGTGACCAGATTTTAAAATTGGTAAAGCAGGACACCATTGATGGGGGGGGCTGGGGGTCGTTCTTGATTAAAAATTTGGTCTATATGGAGCAAATAAAATTTTCATAGAATGCAAAAATAGTATTGTAATATATTTTTTTAAATTTCGACATAAGTACAATTTACGAATATAATACATTAAAATAATTATGTATAGTATTATTTTATTCTTTGGCATATTTCTCATTTGAGTGAATTATTTTTAGTAGATTGCTGTCGTTGTTTAAAAGGTCATGAAATTTTTCACAAGAACTTGTTAAATTATATTTGACCATAAAATTTCAAAGTCTCAACACTTAATTGTGATTTTTCTGATGTCCACACTTTATTTACCGTAGAAAAAAACGCGTTCAGTAGCAGCATTAGTTCCTGGTAAAGACAGCGCGTATTCCACAATTTTTAGTGCATTATTGTATGGAACATGGTTTGTTTCAAAATGCTAAAATATTTCTAACCATTTGTTCTCTATTGTGATTTTTGCTGATGCCCAAGATTTAACCTTTTCCTTATCAATCCATTTTTTAATAATAATACCTCATTAAAAAGATCATTTTTGGAAATATTACCATATGAGAAATTTTGAGTGAGTCAGAGGGATCGGGTTACACGGTCCTGAAGGCGCCTCGCGGAGCCCGGAGCCACAGGCCGCGTCCAGGACGCTGGCCTATGGGTAGTTAGGGGACTTGACAGTCGCAGCCCCAGCAGGTACATCCCACATGAAGTTCTTTGTTTCGGGGCCGCAGGGGGCAGCCAGCTCTTGCGGCAGTGCGGGCGCTTCCAGGTCGAGGCGGGGTCTCCCCCCTGAAAACCGTACATTCCCTTCCCGTTCTCCGGCTGTTCCCTAGCTTTTCTTGCATTCTTTCCAAAAATCAGGACTTTTTGAAAACGTCACAGGACATGGGACAAATTTTTAAAAATCAGGACTGTCCTGCCAAAAGCGGGACGTCTGGTCATCTTATCCTTGGGTTCAGCTTTATTTGTTTGTTTGTTTTTTCTTTTTTTTGTATTTTTCCAAAGTTAAAAGTATGGAGGAAGTCAGACTCCCACAAGTGCCTGAGTAGGATCCACGCGGCATGCCCACCAGGGGGCGATGCTCTGCCCATCTGGGACGTTGCTCCATTGCAATCAGAGCCATTCTAGAGTCTGAGATGGAGGCCATGGAGCTATTCTCAGCACCCAGGCTAACTTTGCTCCAATGGACCCTTGGCTGCGAAAGGGGAAGAGAGAGAGGAAAGATAGGGGGAAGGGTAGAGAAGCAGATGTGTGCTTCTACTGTCTGCCCTGGCCAGGAATCGAACCCAGGACTTCAACACACCAGGCTGACGCTCTACTGTTGAGCCAACAGGCCACAGCCTTTATTTGTTCTTAAGCAAGTAGGGAGTTTACGTTTGTTTGTGTAAACAAACAAACTTCCGGGCCCCTTTGGAGTCTCTGGGAGATCCCAAGCCCCACTGCCATGCAGAAACACGGAGCAGTAGACCAGTGTTAATACATCCCACTGGTGCCACTTAATATCAATGTTACTCAGGGCAGGCTACTTCAGATCTCTGAGCTTCTGCTTGCTTATGACTTATAAATGGAGTTCTCAACAGCCACCTCCTAGAGTTTGAAAAGCTTAACCAGTAAATAGTTTCTGCAGGCTGCCGGGAGCGCAGGAAGTGCACAGTGCTTTACATTGGCCTGCTAGAGCTGCCACGTGCCTGCCCCACCTGCAGACTTGACCCCAGAAGGTGCTCCTCTCCTGTCCCCAGACTTCTGCTCAGATCTGATATGTCTTAAACGTCTCTATCTTTTTAAAAATTGGCTGTTGTACACATTTTCCCTGTGTTGCTTATTATACTGTCAATATTTTCTTGTGTTATTTTTTTTAAGTGAGAAGAAGGAAGCTAGACTCCTGCAAGCACCCTGACCAGGCAGCCGCCATCTTGAGCCAATGCTCTGCTCATCTAGGGCCATGCTCTGCCCATCTGGAGCTGAAGTTTTACCCATCTGGGGCTCATGCAATCAAACGAGCTATTTTTAGTGCCTGAGGCTGAGGCTCCAAAGAGCCCTCCTCAGCACCCAGGCTGACATGCTTGCATCAACTGAGCCATGGCTGTGGGAGGAGTAGAAAGAGTGTGATTGAGAATAGGGATGGGAGAATCAGATGGTCACTTCTCCTATGTGCAATGATCAGGAATCAAACCCAAAACTTCCACATGTCAGGTCGATGCTCTAACACCAAGCCAACCAGCCAGGGCATCAATATTTTCTTAATCCAATTATTTGGTTTTTTTTTTAATTATCAACATTATTCATAACTCTTAACTCCCAAGCTTCACTAACCAGACTGTTATTCTCTCCAGCATAACCATGAGAAATAAGACTGTCTCAATAACCCTCATCTTTAGCATTCAGTCATTCTTTCAACTACCCTCCTGTGAGAACTCTATTATACCAACTTTTCCAGTGGGATCACGAGAAATGAAAGAAGGGAAGGCACAAAAATGAAAAAGACAAATTACTATTTTCTAGGAGCCTAGAGTCTACTAGGAGCATTGCATTGTTAATTGGTGGTCATATTATCATTGTTGTGTGAAAGCTGCATCTTAAAATTAACTCTCAAAATCATTTATTTTCCTTTTTTACATTAGCGTAACCAAAATATCATGATCTTTTCTATTTCTATTCCAGCTACTTTTCTGGGACAGAGTAGGTTTTGCTACAGAAAGTTATAAGGTCAAGCAACTTGATTAAACTTCCTGAAATTCAGTTTCTTTATCTCTACCAATGGTAATGATAAGTGTCTCCCAGGCTTTTTTCTGAAAATGAAATGAGACAAAACAAGCATCCATATCCTTCCAGTAATACAGCAAATCCTCCTTAAAGTCTGGGTTCCTCCCTGCTCTCCCTAATTAGCAAAAGGAAGAAAAGAGAACAACCCCCTTTCTCCACCCACTATTAGGAAGGAAAGGTGTAATTTCTACTCTGTTCTTGATCTGAAATTGGGGTCAGTCCCCAACAGCACATGGATCAATTCACCTCCCCATTGCCTGAAGAGCCGTCCTCCAATCCTATTACTGAGCAGGGCATTTATTGGGCTTGCTGACTCAAAGGGTCTCACTAGTAATGGACAAAGTGAGATTTACCTTCCAAATCCATCACTAAATGACAAAGTCTTGTGGGCTCAGTAAGAGAACGCAGAGTGGTCTGTTTCCAGTGAAACAGTGACTGGGAGCTGCCAGGCTGGAAGGTGAATGTTGGGGAAGCACTGGCCTTAGGGGTATTTTCCTTTGCTGATTCTTAATCTTCATGCACACTCCTTTGAGTGGACTATTAAAAGGTTACATATATATATAAACCAACCAGGGCCAGAAGGTTACTTATATTTTAATGACAGGATATTTGAATATTGTGCTTACATTCTAATTACAGAGGATTTTTTGTTTTTTGCATATTTTTGAAAGCTCATTTGTGTCCTGGCTGGTTGTCTCAGTGGTAGAGCATCAGCGCGACATATGGAAGTCCCAGGTTTGATTCCTGGTCAGGGCTCACAGGAGAAGTGACCATCTGCTTCTCCACCCCTCCCCTTCTCCCTTCTCTCAATCTCTCTCTTCCCCTCCCACAGTCATGGCTCGACTGGAGCAAGTTGGCCAGGGGCACTGAGGATGGTTCCATGGCCTCATTTCACGTGCTAAATTTGCTCGGTTGCCAAGCAACAGAGCAACTGCCCCATATGGACAGAACATCATCCTTTAGAGAACATCAACCTGTAGGGGGCTTGCAGGGTGGATCCTGATCAGGGTGCATGTGGGAGTCAGTCTCTCTGCCTCCCCGCTTATCACTTAAGAAAAATTAGAAAAATAAAAAAGAAAGCTCTTTTGTTTTCAAGAGGGACCTGTGGTTTAAGAAGAAAAAATTGAGCAGCCATCAGGAGCTCTAGATACAACTATACCCCCATATATGGAAATCAAAATGAGAAGTGATGTCAAAGATACAGATATCACTGACCCCTCTGGGGCTGTCAGGGGAAAACTAAGCAGAAGCCAAAGAAATAGGCATACTGTGCTGTACTGTACTTGAACACAGCAATAAATGGTATATGGTACAACCGCTTTAGCAAAGAAGCCATTTATACCACCATCCATTCTTGACCTCCTCCCTGCAGACAGGCCCCCAGATGACTGTGTACCACAGATACTCAGACGGGAAAAAATTAAACATACATACAAATCAGTGTTTTCAGTAAAAAGATCTTTGGATTTATGACCAGACTGGGTAACTACATTTTCATTGAACATGCTGATCTTTTATACAGGTTCCCAGCTAGGATGTTAGAAAGAAGTTCATCTTAGAAGTATTATACTAGACTCAATCAATATAAACTGTGCCATCTCTAAAATCATGTAGGTGCTTCCCTGGCTTTATCCATGGACAGAGTCGGATTGAGGTCGGTTGAGGCCCCAGGGACAGAGGAAAATATTGGGCCCTTAAAAAAGAGAGAACAAGGAAAATAAAAATACATGTTAACCATATTTTTAAATAAATAAAAAGTATTATGTACTATTAATGTTAAAATTGCACATAGAAAACCAAACTTGGTGTCTTTAGAAAAAAGTGTAAAGTTGGGGTTTACACTTCAGGGCCCTTCAGAAGTCGGGGCTCAGGGCGTGCACCGGTGTACCCCCCATTAAATTCCATGGTCTGTTCTCTAGGCCTCACTTCCTCCACTCTTTTCTGTATCCTGCTGAAAATATTGCAAAAAACAAAGACACTGGATAAGGTGTTGAGAAACCCATGTCAGAGCTTTGGCTTTGCCACTAATGAGCTGGTGATTCCACAGAAATTCCTGTGGGAGGTCTCCGCTGACCACACTGTTCCATTGAGGAAGACTGGGTCATCCCCTTCCTTCTGTTGCCGTGTTGGTCATGCTGGGAGAATTGTGCTGTATTGTAGTGACTTCCTTACAATCTGTATTCTCTACCTGTCATGAGTTCCTTCAAGGCAAGAATTTTATTCTTCTATTAGACAGTGAACTTCAATGAAAGCAAAGACCAGGGCCATCTTCTGTACCTTTTAATCTCCCATCCTCAGCACAGCCCTGGCACAAAGCTGATGGTCCAGGCCTTGGACGTGCTTTGCCTTCAGCCCAATGTGGTCTTTGTCCAAGTACTCCGATGCCTCTCCTATGTGGCTTCCCTTACTACCTTACCTTAAGTAGCCTTCTCCTGGTTACTCTCCAACTCTGTCATGTCACCTCCTTATCCCTTTGTAGCATTTGCTATCATCTGTCATTGTATTATCTGTTCACTTTTTCTTGTCTACTTTCTTTTCCTATTACATAGTAAGCTACAGGAAGACAGGGAGCTTATTAGATTTGTTTATTACTTTATCTCCAGCATTTAGAAAAATACCTGCTTCACAATTATTTCTTGGATGAATGAATCTATTAACTGACTAAAGGCTATAGTACTTTCGTTTCAAACACAATCAGTCTATAATCTTTTGAGTTAGAGAAAGGGAACACCTGACCTCTACAAACATCTAAGACAAATGTCTTTAGAGGGATGATGACAACTTGTTGCACATTCTATCCTGTTGATAAAAATACTCTGTGTAGCATGTGCTTTCTGCCAAAGTCTCAGTTTTTCAGATAACAATAGCAGCACTTTTGTATTTCAGTCTTAATGTTTTAGAAATATGTAACAAAGGAGTACAAGAAATTTATCTGCACATCAGAATTTCATATTATTATTACCATCATCACTATCTCGTTATCCCTACTGTTCTACACCTGCCTAATTTTCTGAGAGAGTAATATGATAGGGGCATACTTAGATATTGAGTCCATGCCCACAGAACAATCAAGGTAGGTAGACTCTACACTTGACCTTAGCCAAAAGGCTGAGGAGCGATTTAGTTGGATAGAATCTACACTTTAAACAATTATGGAAATGTCAGCCTAATATAATTTCTGCAGACCTGATAGTTCTTACCTGAAGTATTTCAAATAAATGAGTTGCCACTATATTTGAGAAAGTAAAGCCTGCTCATATACTATTTCCAAATTTGTAGTTAAAGAAACTTTGGATAATCTAACCAAGCACCATTTACTACAAACTGAGTTTCTAAATTCAGAGTTCAAAACAGAGTAAACTATTTAAAAACAGAGCGAGCTAGATTTATTCAAATGCATTAGTACTTATTAAAATAATATGACAAGAAAAAGTATGAAAAGAAGTCAGTGGGTATCCCAAAAGAGTTATTAGCTAAATAAAATGAACAGTGGATGAATGAATAAAAACATAAATTTGGTTAAAAGCTGAAAACCAGCAACTTTGAATACTAAAAAAAAAAAGGTAAAGAAAGGACAGTACTAGTACTATGATTGAAGCAAATTAAATTCCTATTTAAAGGAGTCTGGAAGACTGATTACAAAATCTGATGTTTCATGAATATAATTTTCTTTCCCTAGTTATAAAATTGTGCAAAAATCAAAATCCAAAAACTCATATCCATCTTCTTTAGATTTCTTGTGAATTTATGTAGCAATGTAATTCAAATCAATTTAACTCATGTTTTTAAATTACTTTCTAAAAGCACATTATCTTGGTTAGTGTAAATTGTAGCTTACTTGAATTTCCTTCCATGTAACAAAATGTGTGAGTTGATTAGAAACGGTTTTTTGGTGTTTGGCAAAGTAATTATCAAAGCCTTTGAATGAACTACAAAATAATAAGCGTTAACTGCTAAGAAGCTCAGTGGAAAATATTATGTTCAAAGTTTGGTCACATGTTGGTTCAAAGCAGATTGGTTAAGAACTTGGAATGAATTTCCAATGAGCAAGAGAGCCATCCCAATATTTACATTTCAGACCTTTTTAAAGTTATGACATGGAAACAGCATTTTCCAGGCAAGCTGTATGTTAAAATGTATCCTGAAGATATTTATTCTACTGGGGATACGTTTTTTTTCCCATTTACATGCTAGCCCAGAAAATAGCACTTTGAGGGTGTGGGCCATGGAAAGACTCCTTCACTCTCTAAAATCTAAGTAAATTCTGTTTTTAGCCATCTGGTAGAGGTCTCTGCCTCTCCTTAAGGTCCCCTTGCTTGGTTTAATGGCACAGGGTTAAGAACACACTCTGTCCATTCAAAGCCAGGTGACAGCTTATTAATTTCAAGACCTTGATTCATTACTTAACTTCTCTGTGTCTCAGGTTAGCTGTCTTAACAGATGATGACAGTATCTACCAGTCATTTGCTATGAGGCTTAAATGAAACAATAGTATCCAGCACATACAACACTCCAATAAAATAAATAAGAGTATTGCTTATTCCTTCATGGTGCTTTCAAGAGTAGTATAGGGTTCACAAGCTAGGCTGAATGCCATTTTAGAAGGCTGCAAAACCTCACTTTAGAAAAAATACTTCTGAAATTATTATGCAATACTACCCCAGGACTCCAGGAGATTAAAAACATTTCTAACCTGTGAGAGATCTCAGAGGTCCCTTGCTCTGACTTCCTGATGGTGTGGTTGGCATAACTAGGATCAAGATTGGCATATCACAGCCATAATTAGCTACCAAGCAGGGTAACACACCCAGAGGTCCTGCTGAGCCAGCTAGTGTTTTGGACACAGGCATATTAATGCAGCAATGATTCTTTGTTGTCTTGACTCATTTCCTTAAATGGAGTTTCTGACTTAAATGGCAGGTGCAATCATTCCTATTCATCTTGAATTATAAGAATAACCTTTGGAGAAAATGAGCGATGTTCTATCCAATTGTGCTTTGGATTTCAAAACAGGAAGACGTTTTAGGATCTCAGCTTCCTAAATGGTCACATACAGGGTGCCAAATGCTCAGGTTTCCAGGAGAGTCCAGGTTTACGCCTGTAGCTCTGGTGTCCCAACATATTAGCACTCCTTTTCACTCTCAAAGTAAATATCTTACTTTAAATGATCCATTTTATGATTTCCCTACTCAAAATGCAATCTCAACAAGAGCAGTGGCAGGAGAAGATGCTAAACCTCCAGCTCTTCCTTTACAGAACAGGACATATCTTTTTTTCTTATGTTCTTTCAAATAGAGAACAAAGGATAAGGCATATGTTAGGGGCTACAACAATCACCATAATTGTATCTACCATCATGTAGTGAGCATTTACTATGAGCAAGGATACAACTCTATTGGTAGGTATTTTATTTTTATTTATAAGAAAATTAAACCAAGGATGTAGAGCAGCGTATGGTAGGGCCAGGATTTGAACCAGGTCAGTCTGGATACACAATCTGTGCTCTGTTATGCTGTACTGTTCCTCTGTACACCCTGTCCATGGAGGGAAGAGTTCACAAAGTGGGTGCTGGAAAAGGTTTCTCTGAGCTTAGGAAATTATTTTCTAAAGCAAAAGTGAAAAACTAGTCTCACTTTTTGAGATGCTTACCATCTTTGTTGTGTTCTATAACTTATGATAGAATAAAAGATGTTTCTCAAATGTCCGTCTTTGGCAGTTATCTCCAACAAAGAGCTGTATTCATACAGCTGCCTTTCCCTGGCCCTCCACCACAATTTGCCATCCACCATGCATGGACAAGGAGAAATCACAGGGAAATCCTGGGGTAAATGGTGAGGCCAACACAGGGTACGCTCCATGGTTCATCATCTCACTCCACCTTCATTTGCAGCTACAACACTTTCCCTGCAGTCCCAATAAACATTGTTTTCCTCTCTGTCAGAGCAGCAATCCAAGCATGTGAAAGAGAAACAGGAAAAAGGAAAGAAAGTGTAAGTGTGTGTGTTTGTGTGTGCTTAAAAGGGAGTAGTATAAATCACCTACTTTTGCTCCAACATAGAAGCAGTGCAGTGAATTTACCTCTCATGGCTACTTTCCAAAGTTTAAACTAAGAGAAAGAAGGATTTTTGGTAACTAAAATGACCTTGAGGTATCTATTCAAATCTAACTTCTGTCCAACTCCCAAAGGATTTGAAATAGCAAATCTTTTAGGGAAATGATAAAATATGGTAATTATTTTGCCAGTTTTCCCCCCCATAAAAGAATATTTCTTTTGTAAATCAAACTTTGAAAGCACTGTGGGGCTGTGGGTTTAGAAACACTTCAGAAGTTCTAGGAAACACCCATTGATAATAATGAGAACTATCCATGCATTCACTGAACAGCTCCTACCACTGGCTCACTAAGGAATACTTGCACTGTGAGGTCACTGAAGTTGTGTAAGAATTCGTGGGGTGATCTCTTCCTTGCAGGAGTTCTGACATGTCCTTGGCAAAAGCTTTCAGATGCTATGGATTGACGCCACTCAGAGTTCTTAGCTCTGGGACATAAATCAGGTTGTAGCATGAATAAAGTACATTGCAGTCTAACTTTCTGATAAAAGGTAAGAGGGAAACAAGGTTATTTAAACAATCCATGTTTGCATGGTGGTCATCTTTTAACAAAAAAATTGTTCCCAATCTATTAAAAACTCACTAAAATATCAAATGTAGCCTGACGAGGCAGTGGTGCATCAGACTGGGATGCGGAAGGACCCAGGTTCGAGACCCCAAGGTCGCCAGCTTTAGCGCAAGCTCATCTGCTTTGAGGAAAAGCTCACCAGCGTGGACCCAAGGTTGCTGGCTTGAGCAAGGGGTTACTCGGTCTGCTGAAGGCCTACAGTCAAGGCACATGTGAGAAAGCAATCAATGAACAACTAAGGTGTCAAAACGAAAAACTGATGATTGATGCTTCTCATCTCTTCTCTGTTCCTGTCTCTCTGTCCCTATCTATCCCTCTTTCTGACTCTCTCTCTCTGTCTCTGTTAAAAATAAAAGATGCCTTTAAAAAATATATCAAATGTAATTTTGTCCTTTGACAAAGACCTAGTGTTTAGACTATCTGTCTAATTCATTTGACTGAAAAATGCAAACAAATGTAGTCTTGTTGTCATTTCTGGATCCTCTGAAAGCCTGTACAGAACTCAGGTAGAGAGCCCCCCAAAGAGTGGGCAGGAGTGAGAATGAGCTCTACTATGTGCTGGCTCACTTACCCATACTGCCCTGGGCTAAGTGGCAGGGCTCAGAGTGCTATTTCCTGATCACACCCTCTCAACATGACCTTGTATGCCAGGCTAAATTCTTTCAGTCTGCAATTGGTTTTTACACAAAATATTGAATAATGAAACTCAGAACCAGCCTGAGAGGAAAGCATATAATAACGTCTGCCTTTTTTCCCTTTTAAACATTATTATGAAGATCCAATCAAACATAACCTAGCTCTTCTCTGCAGTGATTACATTTTAAAAGCTGTGTCAATCATTCATGCAGCTTAGTGTAGGAGAAGCTGAAGATGCAATCTGTGAAGCACATTAAGCAGATTATGGGGGTTTTTCTTTTTTTTCCACAATTCAATATGCACTAAACTGAATAATGACTAAGTAATATCTATTTAAAACATATTGTTAAATATATATGAGGCAAGTATAGTTTGTTTCTTTGTATTTAGGTACACCTTGAATCCTTCTTATGAATCAGGCAGATGGGTCCTGTGTACAAGAACCTGCTGTAAAGTCCTAGCATGCACTCTGAACTCCCATTTATGTATCACAGAAAATGTGGTTGTCATATAATGAAAGGTAACCATCAAATCCATTGGTAAATAGCTTAAGGTAGCATGAAGATGACAAGAGGAAACTAAAATAAGGACTTTGTAAATGCCCAGAGGAGTCAAATGGCAGCTGAATAATATAGCTGACATTAGCAAGCTCTGTCTTATCTTTAATGTCATTTACTATTCCACACATACCTCTTAATAGAAATTAAATGAATCTTTTGGAGAATTTCAAAATAAGGCCATTACACTAAATGATTAATACCAGGTTGGGTCCTGTGAACACTTTTTAAGCTTTTGAAACAAAAGAGCTGACATTTTCTGGCACTCATGCTATGTTTATTTAGGTCTAGAGTTATCATTTAATTGATCATTATTCAGTTCTGTGAATGATCACTATGCTCTTAAAAGCCATTATGTCTTGCTATTCCCTCTCAAACAGAAATGAAAAAAAAAAATCAGAATACAGGACACCATGACAAAGTGATCAATACAAAGAGAACAGCGAGAGTTGATTCTCATGAAAAAGGTAGCTGATTGATTTATTTCCACCTGAAATATATTTTTCTATCAGAGTAAAGCCTACAAGTAATAAATACATACCAGGGAAAAGAAATGATCAAATATGGTAATTATTTTTCCAATTTTCCCCGCCATAAAAGAAACAAAAACTTTGACACCCACATTGATTCCCATCCATTTTCTGGACTTGAGGGATTAAATATTTTCACTTTGAAGCAAAATTTCTTCTTAAATACACCCATGTTGATATACAGAAATGTAGGTAGAATATAGATACAGTAAAATAGAAGCTAGCCTACTGAAGATTATCTGAATATGTTAATAGTTATATTACAATTTGTATCAAAATATAACTCTGATAGGATGATGCAGACTAACTCAGCAGGTCTTAAATAATATATCTGGTCAAAATACAGCTGATTATTGCTGACTGACTCAGTAAGGCCAGAATGTGTATGAACACACTCCAGAGTGAGCAAGCAACAGAAATGACCCAGAACTGACTACATAAGAGCATAGGGTTGATATCTCAGCCCAGTCTCAATAACGCATATGTTAGTTGGCTTCAAGTAAAGCACTTATAATGTGCTGACTGTATGTATTAGCTATAGATCGACAGTATCCCAGTCAACCTGCAACAGTGAGTGCCCTTCGATATATTATGCTGGCAAATGCAAGTAACAGTGATCTCATTATAGTGACAACATTATGATCAAGAATTTTTATTGTGACCATTGACTAATAAACTCTATTGAGACTTTTGTGGTGGGTGATTTTCGTTTTACTTCAAATCTAGTGAAAATGGGTTATCATGACAGCATTCTTTCTTCCACTATTGTAACCATAATTTTTACCACAAATTACTTTTATCTGCTTGCCAGACATCATGACAACATTTTAACCTTATCTGTGAGTGTGGCATATTGAATACTGGAAGTGCTCATATTTACATAGACATATAAAAAAATAAAGTAAATGTTAGCAGCCTATAGTGTCTTAATTATCATTCTGCCCTAGACACCTAAAACTTCAATTAGTGGAAATGCAACAAATAGAGCTGCTAGTGAGATCTGTTTAAAATAAACTAGCAAACACAAATAGTTCAGGTTATTTTCTCGCTAAAGCAATTTTCAGTCTCCAAAGCTTAGAGTTGTAACCACATATCTTATACAATGAGGAATAGGAGTCATCATTATGACATGAAATGCTAGAGCTTTCTCAATCATCAACATGAATTCTGTCTCTTATTCATTATCCATCACTGTACCCAAAGAGGATAATCCTAAGTGCTTTTAGAAAAGAAAGCTGAAATCAAACTCTTTTTAATACTACCTGATTTTATGAACACTCCAGACACTTGTGAGTTTAATTTGTCACAGTATCTGGTATTTTGATAACAAGATAAATGTTTTTAGATAGATGGATGTCACCTGACATTCCTTACTAGGAAGGTGACCTATTTTGGATGATCACTAAAAGTGCACGTGATATAATAGATACCTAATGTGTATGCTAGCCAAGAATTACTGTGTAAGAAAGAGACAACCATGTAAGTGCTGCTCCAAGTTCATAAAAATCAGTGAAATTTATGTAACAGTGCTCTGAACTGGACCAACTACTGGTCATCTTCACCAGCATATTATACACATTGGAATCACAGCAGGAACTGGGTATTGGATTTATAAAAACTAGAACATCTTTTTTTTTTAAAGTGCAGGTTTATATCTCAAAGGGATTCATAATGAATGCCAGCTGAGTTCATTTCTGCCTATGAAGATCTGAATCTACCTCAGGAGTGTTGCGTTATATTATCCATGACAGTAAGACAAGGATGAGAGAGAAACTCCTTTCTTGCATCTACCATATTATAGGCAATGCAGTGATGACAGAAGTGAAGACAGATTAGAACTGTGGGACTACCAAATTCTCAGGACTTGTGTTTCAGGAGATAGTGATATGGGCTAGACTCAGCATATTTTGTACTATGGGGAGCCAGATAAAATTCCGTGCTTATAAAGCTTCTTCCTCTTTATTTTATTTAATTTTCTCCTTGGATAAGACTCTGTCAAAAAGTCAAAGTGGATAAAGGTCATGGGGCACTTGGAGAAGTGCTGCTCAGCTCTGGTTGTGTCTCATGGAGCGTGTATATGCTGAATCTCTGCAGGAAAGGTACATACCCCACACCTCTGGGAGGAAGCAAATCCTAGTGGCTGCAGTGGAAGGACCAGCAGATTAACCTGGCTCTAGGCTTCAGAGTCTTTCCTAGGGGCTAGGAGAATTGAAGAGAGGTAGAACAGGGCCTGAGAAGCAGACAAACGGAGGGCTCTCAGGTCTCACTGAAATAAGCAAGAGTAAGAAGCTTTGAGGATCTGAAGAAATAAGAGGAGCTCAGACTTAGTGGTTGATGAGTAAGGGACCAAGGGGTCTGGATTGGCAATTCTTCTATGGGGGTCTTTGGTAACTTCCCTTTACTTCTCTATCCCTGTGCCACTTTACCTTTAAAGCAAGTGGCTCAAACTCACCTTATGGGGCAACTGTGAGAAACAAGTTGAAAGCAAGCCTGGAGACTTGCAGCTATAGAAAAAGTATATAAATGTGAAAGAGTAACAAGGACTCTTGCAACACACAATGTACATTCTATCTGATACAATAAAAGGCTTTAGTTTTGCTTTTCACATGCATCTTATGTCTCCTACATTCATAAACCACATGATACTGAGCTTATCTAAAAGACTTTGCAAACCTTCTGATGTTGTTGCCACATTAAAAGCAAAGAAAAAATTTACAGCATAATGGAGAGTTTCCGATGGAATGAAGCCTGGGAAGGAGATGATGAGATAGTATTGATTTTTGCCTAACAATTCCTTGGCTCTTGAGAGTTCAAAAAAAATTATATTAAAAATCATCAGGATTTCTTTTATTTTATATTCTTACCCATATAAAAATATCAGCTTATAGAGTATATGCTTATACGACAAGAATGATATATAGTATCAACCATGATTCTCATATATGTTACTTATCTAATTTAAAGTAGATCTAATTTAGAAACTATAGTGTTTCCCTATAATATATGCCTATCAGTTTCTAGATTTGAACAAAGTAAAGCCCAATAAATATCATCATGAAGCATTTGAATGTCTATGTTAGGGCTAAGCCACAAATTTGGCTGTCTAGAAATCTCTAACAAGCTCAAGCATACAAAAACTTCTAACTGATAGCACTGTCTTCACATCTAAATACGATATGTGAGATTAGCTATTGGCAAATTTGTCATTAATGTAGTCATGCAGGTTCAGAGCGGCTGTTATAATGAGAAGGGGTACTTTCTTCTTAGCTATCCCACTTCAGTCCTTCCAAGAGTCTTGATTTCTCCAAGATGCCTGACCCATCTGCACACAGAATGAGTTGAGCTTCCCCAAATTTTACTCTGATTAAGCAAGGTTCCTGCTAAGAAAAGCTGAAGTTAATTACCTTAATGCCTGTTGGAAGAGCTTCATTTCAATACAAATCTGAGACAAAGAAAAATGATGCATTCTGACTCATACTTAATACTTAAACTTTGAAATTGCTCAGAAACAACCATCTTGTTGGAAGGAAAAATGGTGGGAAAAAAAGAAAATAGGCTATTTATTAATGAGTAAGTACACGAGTGCTATGCACAAAGAAGAAAGAAGAGGCATCCCTGCTTCAATTGCTGGAATGAAAGGTAAATAAATAAATAAATAAATAAATAAATATGGAGAGAGAGAGAGTATGTGTATGTGTCCAGGAAAAGATGTATTCATCCAAATTCTTTATACTTATTAAACTGAAAAAGTACTGTTTTAGAAAGAGCTTAAAATTATGGAAAATAAATCTAGGCTGATTTACAATGTAGTGTATCTTTTATGGTCAGTCAAAATAAGATAATTATACTTAGAAAAGTTAATGCCAAATAACACTGTCACAATTTAAGCAGAAAAGTACAATGGAACATTATAAGATATTTGTGAAATAAGGTGGTTTAATGATTACAAAAATGAGAGGTATATTGATGAAGGTTGCAGCATTTTCATTCTGTTTTCCTTCATCAGTGCCAATTATATAATTATTTTACCCAAACAACCTTTTGTACATGGCGGTCATGACTTTGAGGAATGGGATGCAAGGCAGGGTCAACCTAGTAACTTACAAATGGGCAAATACCATCAATAGTGTAGGTCTCTCAGTGGGGACTCAAACACAGGTGAGTCTCTGCATTCCAGATTTACCACTCCCAGCCTGAAAGACGTGTTAGATTAATTTGTACTCTTTCTTTCTAGCAACAACAACACTCAGCCTGGTGACAAATAGTACTACTTGCAAAGATGAGAAAGGACAGTGGGTGGTGACATGCTTCTTAGGATGGCTTGGCAGAATGAGCCAAAAAAATTGTATGACACACAAACAGGATATACTTTCCTCTGCATTCCAAAACTGGAGAGTCACTTGATGTAACAGTTCCTCTCTGGAGATGGAAGTGATTAATAGCTTTGTTTTCAATTTCACCAAGTGCTTTCTCAGGTACCGGAAGTTAAGCCCATTCATTGGTCATTCGTTCTTTATTGCTTTTTCTTTAATCAGATTCCTGTACTAACTAAAAATTAGCCACAGACAATAAATATTTGACTGGGATATGAGGGTGAAGCTTACAGAACTGAAAGAAGACAAGCTCTAGTTGAGATGAAAATATTAGTTTGACTTCTACCCTTAAACAAATCTCCTCCAGTTTGTTGCTCCCCCAACCCCATAATTGGTGTTATCACGTCTGATTTCTTATGTTCCCTGAAATAGTTACACCCTATATATTTTTTTAATTTCTTTTTATTTTATTCATTTTAGAGAGGAGACACAGAGTGAGAGAGAGAAGGAGAGAGAGAGAGAAAGGGAGGAGGAGCTGGAAGCATCAACTCCCATATGTGCCTTGACCAGACCAGTGCAGGGTTTTGAACTGGCGACCTCAGTGTTCCCAGGTCGACACTTTATCCACTGCGCCACCACAGGTCAGGCTACACCCTATATTTTATAAAATTTTCCTGTTCACATTCTATAGGAAGCAATATATAACACCAAATCAGAACAGAATTATTTTAAATGGAATTTTTAAATGACTATGAGTGGATATACATTTAAGAACTTTTCTGGTATCATTAAACAAATAAAATTACCTTTTAACCAACAAAATCTCTGAGTATGTTGTTAGACACTATTATTCATTTTCTATGTCCAAGGTTAGAATATTTTTCAGGTTACTGCTAAGGTTATACTTGCAGTTAAGGACAGACTTTGTTATTCACATTCATCTCTGGGAAGATTTCTTAAAGTTCACTAAAGCATGAAGCGGGTTAAGGAGTATCACCCCAAATCTGTGTTCTCTGCTGGCTCCCATGCCCAGGCTTGCTCATGTTAGCTCTCTGAAAAAAGAACTCTGCCCTGCCCTTTGGAGGTGAGGGGCTTGTCTACAGCCAGGAAGCAACAACACTAACTGCTGCCCTCAGAATGGCAGTGCCCCTCTCACCTCCTACTGCTGCCAACATACACCAACCAAACATGATGCCACCTCCTTGGAGGCATTCTGACAGGCTGCAATTGTTTTGGGGAAATAGAAAGAGTTTAGTCACCCTGGTCCCAACTCTTACAACTCACTAGATGGGGAAGCTGCCTTGGATTAAACCAAACCCTGTCCATAACTAATCTGGCCAAACTGTTGGTAATATACACAATTATCTGTATAGAAACCTAATCCAGCGTTCCATTTACTTACATCCAACTAATGAGATTCACTTATTATTTAACAGACATTACTGAATAACTCTTGTACTGGCCTAAGGAGACTCGATGGAAACAAAAGATGTATCTGCGGTGTCCCTTTATTCTTTTACAAATACTGAGTTCATATGCTCTGTCCAGTGCTAGGCAGGATGCTCAGGATTCAAAGATGGTAAAACTATCATGAACTTCAAGAAGCTTTTAATCTAATAAGACACATGGAAAAGAAAACAAATATACACAGAGCTCTGTTTCAAGCACAATGATACAGGTGAGTACAGGTGGGATATGACTACCAAGTAACACAAGAGGCAACCCTCACTTTGCCTGTGGTGAGGCCCGTGGGTGTCAAAGACAGCTCTCAGGGAGACAAGTACTAGAGCTGAGTCTTGAAAGAAGCGTGGGTTGTTTTCACATTTATAAAGTCTCTTCTCAACACTTGGGTCGGTCAGAAGCTCAGTTGTTTTTATTGCTGATGGGTACTCCATAGTATAAATATGCCCTGACTAATTTACCCATTCTGTTGATGAAGAACATTTGGGTTATTTCTAGTAGGGTTGCTTAAATTTGTTTTCATTGCTGATTAGTATTCCACTGTATAAATCAGGGGTCCCCAAACTTTTTATACAGGGGGCCAGTTTACTGTCCCTCAGACCGTTGGAGGACTGCCACATACAGTACTCCATACACTGACCACCAATGAAAGAGGTGCCCCTTCCGGAAGTGCGAGGGGGAGGGGCGGATAAATGGCCTCAGGTGGCCGCAATTTGGCCCCCCGAGCCGTAGTTTGGCTACCTCTGGAAATAGACCACAACTATGTTAAATTCATTTTCTTTTAAATTCCCAACTTTGTCCAAATGACGATAAGTTATTCACTTTAATCAGGAATGTATGAGAGCTCTAGTTATTCCGTGTCCTCTCCAACAGTTGAAATATGTCTTTTTAAAATTTTACCTATTCTAGTTAGTATGAAATGCTATTCTTATCTTAGTGTCTTTAATTGCATTTCTCTGATAACAAATGATGATGTACCTTTTTTTCCATGAGCTTATTGACTATTCTTATACCTTCTTCTAGGAAGTATCTTCAAGCCTGTTGCCCATGTTTACTGATTGATTTGTCATATTATATATATAGAACAATATTTTAAGTATGTGTGTTGGTAAAAGAAATATTTTCTCTTGGTCTGTGTCTTTACATGTTCTCAACAATGTCTTTTCATAAGCATGCTTTAAAAATATTAATGAGGTTCAATTTATCATTGTTTTGTGTTTAGGGATTTTTATGTCCTTTCTAAGCAAATTCCACATTGCTTTGAAGTTGCAAAACTGTTCTGTATTTTATTTTTCTAAATGATTTATGGTGTTAACTTTAGGTCACAAAACAATGTTTGAATGGTGCAACATATTGAAAATGGCATTTTAAAATTAATTTTAAATTTCATTTCAAGCTCTTTTTGCTGCTAATATGGAAATAAAGTTGATTTCTATATAGTGACATTGTATTCTGGAAACATGCTAAATTAACTTGTTAGTTCTAAAAGCATTTTTTACAGCTCGTTTAGGATTTTCTACATAAATTATCATGTCATCTGTTAATAAGACAGTTTCACTTCTAGGTTTTCAATCATTATGGCTTTTCATTTGTTTGTTTTAGTGCAATGCTTATGACATTTACTACACTGTTAAATAAAGAGATGAGAATATAAATCTTGTCTTGCTCCCAGAATTAGGGGGAAAGAGTTTAATATTTTAACACTAAGTCTGATGTTAGCTGCTGGTTAACACAAATATCCTTTATCGGGTTAAGAAAGCATATTTCTAGTCTTAGATTGCTGATTTTTAATCATAGAAGGGTACTGATGTTGTTAAAACCTTTCTTTTTCAAATATTAAAATGGTTAATATAACTCCTCCTACTCCCTTTTCTTCTTTTAATGTGGTAAATTTATCTGATTGATTGCACTGACTGTATTCCTAAGATAAACCCACTTGGTCGTTTCATTATCCTTTTTACATACAATACCAGGTTGGTTTGCTACGTTAAGGACCTAGTTTGTATCTATGCTTAAGAGGAATATTGGTTTTTATTTGTAATGCCTGTCAGGTTTTGAACAGGGTTATTCTAGCCCTATAAAACAAGTTGAGAAGTGTTCCCTCGTCCACTATTTTCTAACATAGTTTATGTAGAATATTTTTTCTTAAATATTTTATTGAAATTACTGGTGAAACCATCTGGACTTGAAGTTTTCTTTGTTGAAAGGTTTGAATTCTATATTCAATTGATTTAAGATATACAGGTTTTTCATATTTTCAGTTACTTTCTGGATCTGTTTTGGTAAGGTGAGATTTTCAAAGAATGTGTAAATTTTATGTTATCCAATTTTTGGCAGAAAGGTGTTTTAAAATAGTTTTTAAAATATCCTTGAATATGAAGCAATGTGCCGCGTTAATATGTTACTGTTGATGTTATTAATGTTTTCTCTGTCTTGTTAAATGCTTATCTATTTTATTATTCTATTTTTAAGAAATGCTTGACTGTGTTGTTTTTACTGTTTATTTCTAATTCATTGTTTGTTCATCTATATAATTTCCATTCTTTTACCTAATTTGAATCTAGTTTCCTCTTCTGACTTTTTTTTGCATTTTTATTTCATAAGTAAAAGAAACTAAAAGCACTGCCATCCTATACTAAAAATATAAATTCTGAAATTAATTTAGCTTCTTCCAGTACTTAATAGTACTCAAAGTTTAATTTCTAACTTCTAGAAAGAAGCTTAGCTTATTGATTGTATATCTTTTTAGTTTCTTATATGAACATTTACTGTCATAAATTTCCTCTGAACACCTGTTTAGCTGCATCTAAAGAATTTTGGCATGTTGTGTTTTCATTATCATTTTGTTTCTAATATTTATGCTTGGACTCCCTCTTTGATCCATCAGTTATTTAATGTGTTCTTTAATTTCCAATGATTTGGAAGCATTTCTAGATGTTTAATTATTACTCAAATATCTTACTGATTTCTAGAAGTGTTATTAATATATTTTGTTATTTATTCCCAATTCAATTTTACTCTAAGACTTCAGTAATTTAAAATGGATTAAAACAGACTAAGTTAGTGAGTGCTGCAGTTGCACTGGGAAGAATGTGTATTCTGGAGTGTGAGTAAACTGTTAAGTCTCAGCCAGGTCATGGGGATTGATAGCATTTTTCAAATTTGCTAGTCTTACTGATCATTTTTTAATTTTAATTTTTTAATTACAATTTACACTCAATATTATTTGGCATTAGTTTCAGGTGTATAGCAAATGGTTAGACAATCACATACGCTACAAAGCTTCCTCTCACTCATTTCTGTACCCAACCTGGTACCACACATACACTGCTCACAAAAATTAGAGGATATATGAAGCGATAAAAATATCCCCTAATTTTTATGAGCAGTATAGTTATCACAATGTTATTGACTGCATTCCCTATGATGTACTTTACATGTGGCTATTTTGTAACTGTCAATTTACACTTTTTAATCCCTTTACCTTACTTAGCTGATTTTGCATGCGTTTGGTTATTTGTTTCATAAATTACAAAAAGGAGGCATTAAAATCTTCCTTTATGATTTGGAGTTGCCTTAGTTCTGTCCATCATTGTCTCACTTACAGTATTATAAAATTCTGTTACTAAGTGAATGCCTATTTAAGATGGTTTTACATTCCTGATCTCTTTCACAATAATGAAGCTAACTTTTTATCTCTAATATCATTTGTCTTTAGATCTATTTCAGATGCTAATCATATAGCCAGCTTTATTATGCATATTATCTGTACAGTATACAGTTTTCATCCTTTTACCTCCAACTTATCTGTCTTTATAATTAATATGTAATTCTTGTTGACAGCACATAGTTGGACCCTGCTTTTTTATCCTTTCAGACTAGACTAATGTGGCTTAGTGTTCACTAAATTTATATTTAATGTGATTATTGATATGGTTGGGTTAAAACTGCAGTGTTCACTAAATTTATATTTAATGTGATTATTGATATGGTTGGGTTAAAATATATCTTCTTATTTTCATTACATTTGGGGTTTTTTGTGTGTTGTTATAGTTTTGGTTTGGTTTTACCTATTTTATTTCTTTTTCCTTCCTTTTTACTGAGTATAATTATTTTAGTATTTCTTTTTATTTCTCCATTAGCTATTTATCTATACCTACAACTGTAGCTATACTGTATATCGAAAGATATACTCACCCTGCCCAAATAGCTCAATTAGTTAAGAGCATCGTCCTGAAGCACAGATTGCTGGTTCAATCCCCAGAGCAGTCTTTCCTGCTCTCTCCCTTCCTCTCTTGCTAAAATATAAATAAATCAAACCTTTAAAAAAGGAAATGTTCTCAAAATTACAGTAATGAAACCTTAATTTATAAAAATTAAATTCAAATTTCATCTGAAATTAAATTAAAAGTAAAATTAGCCTTATATTACTTTACTTGCAGCAGTGTATTGATATTTATCTACTCTGTCCCTGGCATAACTGTCCTCACACATTTCCTGTCTGTACATATTACCATCTGACTTGAAATGTTACTACTTTTGTTTAAACATTTTTTAGAAGAAATTAAGAGATAATGAAAGACAGTCTTCTATATTTACCTATATATTTGTCATTCCAATTCTCCTCACTCCTTTCTCTAGATCCAAGTTTCAATCCAGCATCATTTCCTTATGGTCTGTATAACTCTATTAGCATGTCTTATAGGAAGTCTGCTGGTAACACATTCTCAGCTTTTGTTTAAGTATCTTCTTTTTGCCTTCATTTTTTAAAGAACATCTTCACTACATATAGAATTCTGGGTTTGAATTTCTTTTTCCTTTAGCATGTAAAAGATGTCACTTCGTTATCTTCTGATCCCCATCATTTCTGATAAGAAGATGGCCATCAATTCACATCACTGCTTTCTGTAGATTAAACATCAATGTACATGTGGTATGTTTTCTGGGTGCTTCTTGAGATTTGTTCTTTATAGCTGACTTTCAGCAGTTCACTGTGCTGCGTCTAGGTATCATTTTACTTGTTTATTTTCCTTTTATTTCACTGTTTCTTGAAACAATAGGTTGATGTTTTCACTAAATTTAGAAATTTTTTCAACATTATGTCTTTCTTTTTTCTACTCCACTCTCCCTGCCTCCTTTCCACCTAAATTTTCTATAGCATGTATGCTAGCTTGATGTCTCATAGATCCCTAAAGGCTCTGTTCCCTTTTAAAAATATTTTTTCTCTCTTTCAGATTGGATAATTGCTATAGATTTTTCTTCATACAGTCTTTCTTCTGCAGTCTCCAATCCGTTTTGAAGTCCATATAGTATATTTTTCATTTCAAATATTATATTTTCAGTCCTAGCATTTCCATTTTCAATAATTTTTATTTTTCTGTTGATAAACCTCATATGTTGACTTGTTTCACTTTTTATTTTTGAAGAATTTTTTTTATTTCTCTTCTTTCTTAAAATTTTTTTTTAATAAATAGTTTATGTATACAACACAAGAGAGCAGAAAACATTACTGGAAGTGTTTTAGTACATTACAATCATAAGAGAATACCAGATTTTAAAATATGAACTAAGTTTGAGAACACAAAAATAGTGTCTTTATTAAGTCTGCTTTGGTATCTTGTGATAAATCACTTTTGAAAGTGAAGTTTTCTCTGACATCTTTCCTGTTATTCTCATGATGCAAAATGTTTTTTTAATTTTTACTGAATGTGTTGGGTGACACTGGTTAACATAATTATATAGGTTTCAGGTGCCTAATTCTAGAACACATCTCTGTACACTGTATTGTGTTCACCCACCCAAGTCATGTCTTCATCCGTCACCATTTATACCCCTTATACACTCCTCCTACTCACTCTCTTGCAATCACCACACTATTGTTCGTGTCCACGATATTTTCCTTTTGTCCTTTTTTACTCAATCCCTCTACCCCCCTCACCCAATCGACAGCCATCACTCTGCTCTCTATGTACTAGTTTGTTTGGTTTGCTTGTTAGATCATTTTGTTCATTAGATTCCACATATTAGTGAAATCATAAATTCTTGAACATACTTAACTTGTTTAAAATGCTGTGCCCTAATCCTAACA
Source organism: Rhynchonycteris naso (assembly GCA_037038555.1). Classification (NCBI taxonomy): domain Eukaryota; kingdom Metazoa; phylum Chordata; class Mammalia; order Chiroptera; family Emballonuridae; genus Rhynchonycteris; species Rhynchonycteris naso. Next base: position 109,277,395 of record CM072998.1, on the reverse strand, counting down.
TCTGGATAATCTCTGGGTCTATCTTGATTGTCTTTTTTCTGGTACTGTGCCAAATTGTCTTTCTCTTTCTCATGTATAGTAAATAATTGATTATACATTCAGCATTGACATTGTGGATAAAACATTGTTGAAAACCCAATTTCTATATATACATTTGTTTCACTCCTAACCTATTACATTCCAGCTCCCACTGATCCTATTCCCTTGGAAGGCATCAATACTTTTATGTTATAGTTCCCTTATTTCCTGACCCTTTTTAAAGTTTTCACATTCTTAATTTCGTGACATTCTTGAAACGCTATCATCATGCCACCTCAAATTCTTGAAAAATAAAATCCTCATTGTTTTCAGAACAGCTCAATCTTTAGGTTATCTTCTAATTTCCAGGTTACTTCTTGTCCATTTTATTGCTACTTCCTTTGCTGCCTCCTGTTCTCTCAATGTTTTGATTCCAAGCTCTTTTCTTAGGGATTTCTTTAGTTTCAGCCATAACCTCATGTGAGCTGATTGCTAAATTCATCTTTTTAGATACCCCACATTGATGAGCCGAATTCTAGCTCTTTGTTTTGACAGCCTGTTTAGCATTTTCTTCCCAAAATTGCATAACCCTTTAAGATAAGATTTCTGAAGCTAAATCCTACTTTAGCTTTTACTGGGGAGTTGGAAGGGGCAGACCCTGAAAGCAGCAGCTCTTGCTGATGTTCCCATTTGGCGTTAATGGTTTCAATTAGGCTCTATCTTTAAATTTACAGATAATTCTTTCCTCTCTCTGAGCCATCCCATATACCCTATTACCAGATACAATCAGCTCTTCATTTATAATTTCTTCCCATCTGTTCCATCTTGCAATACTCACCCTAAGTCATGCATAGTCTCCTAAATACTCTCAATGCCTCTAACCTTTCTGCACTTATAACACTGTCTAAGGAAGTTCTTTGAACCTTAAGTGACTATTGCTCATAAAATGAAATAAATATTCATTAGCTTTTCATTAAAAGTTCAAAATACTCTGGTTCAAACATATTTGTGTAACCTCATTCCTCACTCAGCCCTCCATTTAGCTTACACTGTGGTGTAAACATAATATTCCCTACCCATACTATCCTGTTCTTATGCCTATCAACATAATATAATAAATCTCCATACCTCCCCTCCCCTCAATTTTCTGCATCACTAACACTTTTTGAAAATTTGTCATCAATTCAAGGCTAAGTCAAATGCCTCTTCATCTATTAAGTGTTGTCTGATATCACCCCTTTGCTGTGTAGTTTACAAGCATTGAGGGTACACTGATTTCTTATGTACAAGAAGAGAACCAAATTTGCTGAGCACCTAACATGCATTAGACACTGCTAGATACTATCATCTCATTGAATCCTCACAACAACCTTATACTGCTAATCAACCCAAGGTCACACAAGTAGGTAATGGTGCTAGGATACAAACCCAGGCAATTTCCATTAAAAATAAAAATGAAACAAAAAGACACAAATGAAATAAGGTAAACTAGCAACAAAAGGACTGTATGCCTGTCGTTCCATTTTAAATCATGTTAATGGCACTGATAATATCAGGTCTTATTGCACTTATTAATAGATGTGTTCTATTTCCACATCTATATCCACAGTTAATTTAGGACTCCTTTCTCTTACTTTTCCTGGTTATGTTTTTAATAACCATTCAGGTCTCAAATGAAACTTCATTTTCTCAAGAAACGTTTTCTCATCTAGGTTAGATTTTCTAATGTCATGTACTTTGTCCTTGTCCTGTGTAGTGGTACTGCACTTAAATAAAGAATATTCCTACAGTTACATATTTCATTATTTATCAATATCCAGTTATCACTTACTTAATTACTAGAGTGTTAAATAATTTAAGGGTGTGTACTATATCTCTCTTCTTCACCAGTGTATTTTCAATGTCTCTCACAGTGTTAGCTCATTATAGGCACAATATAAATATCTGCTAAAAGAATGAACAAATACTCAAGTGCCTTGGACAGTCCCTGGCTGGCATATTATACATTTTTTTTCTATGCTCTACCCCTACTGTCACTGAAAATTTCCCTTTTTCATGAATACATGGATGGATAGATGGATGAATGGATGGATGGACGGACGAATGGATGGGTAGATAGAATGATAGAACTATATAATGATGATAAATAGGTAGGTAGGTAGATAGGTAGAAAGGCAGGTAGATGATAGATAGATAGATAGATAGATAGATAGATAGATAATAGATAGATAGATAGATAAACACTTCTCAAACTTCCCAGAGTCTAGATTTTGATTTTGAGACTGGCATCCCAAGGATGATAAATATATAAAGAACAGAAAGGTTTTATCATCTAATATCCCTTTGTTGCTGACTACTAAAACCACCAGCATCAAATCAGTGATTTTCAACCATTTTATACTTGGGGACTGGTGAAATTAGGAGAATTATTTTGGGGACTGCTAAGGCAGAAATCACCCTGAGCATAAGCAAATTCAAATAAGATCATTGTGTCTATAATCTTTATACAGCATCAGGGTGGTTAACTCTATCACAGACAAGCAAGAAATTTCTGGCAGACCAGTACCAATCCATGGTCCGGTGGTTGAAAAACCTGCTTTAGACCACACCTTGGAGATCCTTCCTTCCTTTCTTCCTCCTCCCTCCTTCTTTCTCTCTCTTTCTTTCTCCTTCCTGCCTGCCTACTTGCCTTCTTCTTTAAGCAAATCTAATTCTGGCAAGACATGTATCTTTAATATGCTTGGCACAACTACCTCAGCAGATCTGGAAAATGTTAAATAGTACAGCACAACATGAATAATACAAATAATTATAGTAATCCACTGTGAACATTAAACTGATACATTTAAGGACTAGCAGTATCAAGAGTTGTTTCAAGGAAACTAAACACTTGGAGATACTATGTATACACAGTATTAATTGGCCTGAATAGTACTTACAATTCCTAAGAAATTTGTTTTCCCACATAGCTATTTCCATCTGAGGTCAAACACAAACCACACTGAAAGGCCTCTTTGTCTGGGTGCAGTGTGATGCTATTGGAACAGTACCTAGATGTCAAGATGGTATCTCTAACACTGCAGATTTACTCAGCACCATGCTTCACAGAAGCTCAATTGTGTTATTGCCTGAAAGACAGATTTGAGCCAAAGATCTGGTGCTCTGCAGATGCCAGATGGTTTCCCTGGAAAGTCTCTTCTCAGAAACAGGTGGGTGTTCCATCTTACTATCCTGTTCAAAGTTGAAAAAGTCCTGCTTCGTCTTACCTCTGTACTATTCAGGAAGCCAGTTCTCAGTCGAGAAACACTTTTGCCAAGCACATAGGAAGCACTTATAGATACTATTTATTGATCTTTTAAGTTTAAAACTATTTCCAGCCCAATTTTACTCCCAACTGCCTGCTCAGAATCACTCCTTGAATCTCTGATACTTAGGAGCCAAAGTAGAACCTCTGATTCTGATCCACACTTCCTGACCCATACCTTCCCCTCCCAGGTCCTCATCATCTTTGTAAATAGCATTACCATCCACCAAATCACTCTAGACAACACTTTGGGGGTTCTTGTGGATTATCCTTGTCCTGTAACATCCCACTCAAATTCACTGGTAAGTTTGCTGACAGTCCCCAGAACAGTGGTTCTTAACCTGGGTTCTATCAAACCCTAGGGCTTCAATGAGTCATTCTCAGGGGTTCGGAGAAGCCTCTGCCACGGAGGCCAGAATAAAGTAATACCGTAATTTGTTGTGAGTTCATGCACTTCGTTGGTTTTGTTCTTTGAGCAAGGTGATGTTCATGCACGGCTCATTTTGTGCACCAGTAAAAAAACATATACTTATGTCTTGAATTTGGAAAAAAAATCATATTTTATTTATCACTAAAGAAGGGTTCAGTGAATGCACATGTGAAACTGGTGGGTTCGGTACCTCAAAAAAGGTTAAGAACCACTGCCCCAGAATAAGTATTACCTCTAACCCAATGAAAGCCAACTCTGATTGACTTCAATGCAGCCCAACTCAGCACCCTCTCTTGATTAACTGACCTTTCTTCTTACACTCTTGTCCTTTGAACAACCATGGTCCAGTCAATTTTCCAACAGCCTGCAGCAATGCAAACCAGATTGTTTCATTCCACTGACAGCATCTAAAAATATTTGGAAAGAAACCCCATCCACTGCCCCAGACATTAGGCTTTATGGATCTGCTCCAGCCAAAGGAGATCTATACTGGCCACCCTTTTCTCACTCACTCATTACTCCCCAGCCACGCTGTCCTTGGATGTGATCATCCAACACAATGAGTTAATCCAGACTTGTGGGCTTGGTGCTTGATGGTCCTGCTGTTTCAATTGTACATATCCCAGGTCTACAAGGAAGTTCGTCCCTTTTGTCTTTCAGACCACATTTCAAGCACCACCTCCTCAGATTTCCCTGCCTTCTTTGCTCTCAATCCTGTTACTCATTTTTATTTTTTTAATAGCACTTGATTTCCTTCACAGAGGAAACACAGGCAGGTTCAGGGACCAAAAGGATTTATCATAATGGATAATTAGGTTGAAAATATTATATATAAATAATTATATATCTTTAAAATTATTTAATGAAGGCATATTTTTATGATATAAAAACTTTTATATTATATGAATTCTTGAATAAAAATTTAATATTAAATTTGCTTAAAAAAGAACAGACCCAATAGCTCTATTTTGGGATACCTCTGTATAAAGAGTGGTTTCAGGAGATGGAAGGTTTCCCTACTGGTCAGAGTGGGAAAAAGCACAAGAGCCCAGTGGTCTGGAGTGACTGACTGCCTGTAGGTGGTTTTCCAAACCACCAAAGCTGCAATGAGTACTCCAAAGGGTAAACTCAGGATGATTTGTAGTGATCCAGCTGGCCTCTGGAGGGTCACTGTTTAAGTTGAAGGCAGAGTGGCTTCCAGCAAATGGCCAGGTTTATCCAGGTCCTGTAGGCAGTAAGTCGAGCATGGCAGAAGCAGGGCCTTTGGGCCATGCAAAGGTTCCCAGTCCAGGCAAGTTACCCTGCATCCTCTGCCCTCTGACAGAGCTAACACTACCGCTGCTGGATCTTGTACATAATTGGGTTATCACTACTACTTTCTTACCATGTAGCTTGTGGCCCCACTTCCCCTGCAACTCTTTAAAGGCAAGGGCTGCCTGAGTCATATAAACTGCTCCCCCACCCACCCACCCAGAACCTAGCAAAAGGACTAGTGCATTACATCTATTCAGTAAATCTGGTTGTTTGATTGACGCTTATGTGTTTCATAAGTTTTATCCAGGAGGATACATATGTCCCATTTTCTTTTTATTCCTTTTGCGTGTTCTTCTCAGACTTGGAGTCTCATCATAAGAAGAAATTTTCAGCAAACAATATAAACCCTCACTTAACACACAAGCGAGAAAACACCATGGCAGGAACCCCATGAGGAAGTCATGTTTCTAGACCCAGGATTTCCAGCCTTCCTCCATTCCCAAGCTATCAGAAATACCTTCCTATACCCTAAAATTCAGGGCACTAATCAAGTCAGTTAGGATACTTTTAATTCAAGCTTGCTGTGTTAAAAGAAATAAACATAAAAAATAAAAATAAAAAAGCATTTTCCTCTGGGAAGGAAGTAAAAGTCTTTCCAGATAAATGACCAGCATATCTAGCTATCAAAATGTGAACCTTACTGGTATTGTCACCATAGTCCTAACATAACCATAGTTTATGTGCCAGAAGCGAAACTTCTGCCTTTCAGATTCAACAAGGTCTTCAGACCATGGCTGTCTTGCACAATATGGACCTAATATTAGAATAAGTAAAGTTATTAGCCTTGTATTTAAATAATGTAGTACAAAAAATAGGAGGTTTGAAAGCCTGGCTGGAAGTTGGAGAACTGACTTCTAAAAATAGAAATGCCCCAAAATATGTATTTTTGTTTAAATGTTGGAAAGAATTATGTTGACCTCTTTGCTTCAATGGGGTTTCTTTAAGTTTTCCTAGTAATCAGAAACAAGTTTCACAATGTGTGTGCTGCACTTGGCTCATGTTTCAGAGAGCAAGGGAAAGCTGGTTGTTATGTCAGTAATCCCTGCTCAGTGGCACATGGAGAAGTCAGCACCGAGGAAGCCTGCCAGCAGCTAACCCTGCCAAACCGAACAGGAATCAGTGTGGACAATGGGAAGATTATGTGATAGAAAATGGATACTCAAATTAAGGCAGGAAAGCCACGTTGATTATAATTAGGAGCAGCCTTTTTCCCCAGGTTACCAAGCCGATCCTCTAAGTGGGCAGAAGATGTTTCTGTTTCCCTGAAAACCTACCCACAACTGGTCAATGTGGAGAGGGAGTAGAAACAGAATGCTTTTCTCTAAAAACTTCCTATATCTTGTTGCCTAACCAGAAATCTTTTTGCCACCATTGTGTCCTTTCATTCACACTAGTACCAGGCCTTCCAGTGCCTCTGAGAGCTGCCAGGAAGCAGAGGATTCAGTGGTACCTTCCAGCAGGTACTCTCTGTGCAAAGCTTCATGAAAGCCATGCTGCTCACCTTCCCCCTGCTTCCCTCTTTAACCCAAAGGGGAAGAGAAAGAGAAACAAAATCAAAACAAAAATCAAACACAACCCCTGGGTTTTCCTAACCACCAAAGCTTCAATGAGTACTCCAGAGGATGATTTGTAGTGTTCTCGGCTAGCCTCTGGAGGGTCACTGTTTTAAGTTGAAGGCAGAGTGGCTGCCAGCAAATGACCAGGTTTATCGAGGTCCTGGTGAAGACCATCAGCTCAGTACAGGCTCCTCAGTTGGCCTAAAGCTCAGCTTTAGACCAACTAAACTCAAGAATCGGCAGAGCGGTGTCCCTGATTCTTCACTTGCTGCCTCTTCTAATTAAAAGGCAAAATCACACAAGTAAATTTTCCTTTTTAACAATGAAACAATCCAAGTACAAAGAATATATGACACTCAAGTACCATCACCAAGTCATTTAGGTATTACTATTATTGGAAACAGGTTTTCTTTTTCTTTCTTTCTTTTTTTTTTTACAGAGACAGAGAGATAGTCAGAGAGAGGTATAGATAGGGACAGACAGAGAGGAACGAAGACAGATGAGAAGCATCAATCATCAGTTTTTTGTTGCGACCCCTTAGTTGTTCATTGACTGCTTTCTCACATGTGCCTTGACCACAGGCCTTCAGCAGACCGAGTAACCCCTTACTCAAGCCAGCAACCTTGGGTCCAAGCTTATGAGCTTTTTTACTCGAGCCAGATGAACCCGCGCTCAAGTTGGTGACCTTGGGGTCTCGAACCTGGGTCCTCTACATCCCAGTCTGACGCTCCATACACTGCACCGCCACCTGGTCTTAAAACTAAGCCTCAGGCTATAAGGATCCTGCCTGCTCACAGCCTGTACCCCTAACACACATTAATATAATCATGCCCATCCCAAGCAAGAAGGGCAACTAATATCACCTGGGCAACGGGCCTCCATGTGGGCAGCGCCATCTTTAACAAAGTGAGCATAATATATTTTATCTGCCCTACATACCCTAAAATTGTTTGATACTCCTTTAGATTCAAATATTTTATTTAAATTCATTCTTCTATTCAAGGTCATGCATTTTTACCTACTTTTTTTAATTACAAAGAATATGATCAAAATTGGTACATTTGTAGGAAGAAAGATGGCGACAGAGTAGGCAGACATTCTAACTGTCACCTCCAAGGACAAATTTGATTACAACTTAATTTAAGAATAATCATCTTGACAAACCAACTTTGGACTAAACTAAGAGGAATCTATAAACAAGGATCACCAAAGAAGCCACACCGAGACTGGTAGGAAGGGCAGAGACATGGAAAGGGCTGCCCTGCTCTCAGAAGCAAGCAGTGGCTGAGGGTCCAGAGTGACCCCTCACTAAGGGAGGGTTACCCTGAGAGGTGTGGGTGCTCAGCCCCATGTCAAGAGCCCCAGCCTGAAGCCCCAGAGCCTAGAAAAGGTGCCCACAAGCAATTGGAGGTGAAAAAAGTCAGGTTTTTGTGTGCGATGAAGAGACAGAGCTCTCAGAGACACAGTTTTCATCTTAAAGGGCCTGCAGAGAAAATCTTGTTCACAGCCACTTACCGGGGCTCTAATGGAGCAAGAGCTGAGAGGAATAGAGTTGCATGAGGAGAGTGTAAAGTTGGAGGCCCAGGGATAGACATTATTGCAGGAATCAGAGAACAAAAATGCCCAAACAACTTGATGAAGGAAGTAGAATTTATTTAGATGGCGGAGCCAGAGCTAAATGACCCTAACAGAGTCAACAGAACACAAACTCCCTGAAGTTAGATTTCTTACATCTTATATACCTTTACAGCTCTAGTTTTCACCTGACAAATGCCTAAATTCTATGACCTCTTTATTGGCAGGCCTACGTGACTTTCGTATCTTAGGGAGGGGAAGAGGACAGGAGGCAGGAGGGTTTGTCCTTGATAATCCTATTACTTATTCTTCTTGCTGGAGCTGCAAGTTCATTTCAAGGAACTGATAACAAGCAAGGTCCACAGCAGTAGTTTGTTATTTTTTCAAACTTTCCTATCTGCCCTTGTTCCCTCAGTCAAGAACACTGAGGTCACAGGCTACAGTGTAAGACCCTAGACCAGGCATGGCCAACAGTTTTTGCCCCGGGGCCAAATTAGAAAGAAAACTTTTTTCACAGGCCGGACAAAATATTAAAATTAAAAAAAAATTAAATACAAAAATGATTCGTTTAAGTAAACAAAATTTTATTGTGTAATTTGTTTATGAATAAATGTGAGTGAAAAAAAATTTAATATACAATATAATTTTAATAAAAATATAATTACATATATATCCAAACTATCACAATCAATTGAAACAATATTTAATTAATAGAATGAGCTTGAAGTGGTTACATCATAAATAAAACAATTATTTCATTTTACAAACAGCCTCAACATGTTTTCAGTTACCAACTGCAGCTACTGTCTATGCTACAATGCCACTTGATTCAGCACACTTGACTACAAAAATAATGGTTTGACCTTGGGTGCACACTGGCAAACTCCGCCTAAAAGAATGTGGGTTTCACATCGCCGCTAAATGTCAAACAGTTCATATTAAGTACAAACGAGTACAGAAGTTGTAAATCTTATAATGGAATTTTTTTAAAACATAAAGAAGTATCGCGAATACATTCAATCAATTATTGGAAGTTAACTCTAGATTAGTCACATGCAGAATTCCTTTCCACGTATCACTATTGTAAAGCCACTAGCCACGGCCACCATCACAGCGACCTGGCCCAAATAGGTTTGCATTTGATTCAGACAGACGGTAATGAAACAATAGAGCCAAGAACTCATGGACCATTAGCTTTAATCCTAGCTTGCACCCGGTGGGCAAGACATATACACAGTGGAAAAACACTTCCCTTTCCATTCAGGGCTCCCAAAGCCACTGACTTATACAGGTTTCCTAGAATCAAAGGTTTGCACCTCATCAGCCTTATTCATTTCTGTTCCCCATCTCCTTCCCTCTGCACAAACTGGCTTCTCCTTCAGCATTCTGCCATCTTGGCTGCTTCTACTCTCTTCCACGTGACCTTTCTTTGCTCTCCTCTCTAATGCTAATCTCAGGAACTGAGAGAGAACAAGCTCCCGTTCTGCCTCATTTTATAGTGTAGAAATCAAAACCTTTAATCCAATATACAAATAAGGAAGTCTCTGATACAAAGTCACTTATCTGAGGCATAATTGGATTTCTCATAAGAGTGCACTACCCTCTATCATGCAACAGTCAAGGGTGTGGGGAAAAACTTAAATCTTAAAACTAAGCCTTAGGCTATAATGATCCTGCCTGCTTACAGCCTGTCCCCCACACCCAATGCAAATGATAAGCGAGCAAACATATAAATCATATATGCAAACTTATTTGACCCAGAACTATCTTCTTAAATATCTCATTTTCCAATAATCAAAGAGGCTTCTGCTTCTGAGTAGCTTAGATTTTTAAGTAGCGGAGAATATTAAAAATTTAATTGTGGGCCACATAAACTCCTTACATGGGTCAGATCCGGCCCAGGAGCTGCATGTTGGCCATGCCTGCCCTAGACATTGCAGGGCCCCTCTCCTCTGTATTCTTCTGGTTTCTCCTCCCTCAACATGGTGGGAAATGGCCACTGGAACCCCTGTGCTGAATCATTCTCCAATATTCCAGTTGCCATCTTTCTTGGGTGGCATGTTTTTGAGTGGCATCAGCCTGGGGAAAAGCAACTGCTCAACCCTCGGGAGTCTCTTTTGCCCCAATCTTGAACATTGGATCTCATTGAGAAGCTAGGAAGCAGGGGCCCATCACTGACTCAGTTTTCTGGTGTTGAGGCCAAAACTTTCCCCACATGACCTGAGTCTAATTCCCCCTTACAAAAGACTCAGTAGAAACTGTTCGGACTGTAGGAAGACAACACCTCTGGGTCTCAGAGGCCACACCTACCAAACTTCTGGGACCACATCCTACTGAGGTCTATGAGAAAAGTCTGGACAGACTGACACCTGGGGCTGAGGTGTGGAGACACACCCACTATCCTTCCTAATTCTGGAATTGCTGCAAGCTCTAGACCCTACCAGAGGTTTATTCAGTGACTGAGCCCAACAAGTAGACAGAGGATGCAGGAGGCAAGACTTAAAGAAACTTGGCCTTTTAAGTGGACCTTCACCCAGGCCCAGAGTGGGTAAAAGCAGTCTAGGTGTGAAGCTTAGTATTTCTATATACATCTGAGCCCAGCAGAGGCAGCCACAAACTCTGGATTATTTGTAGCTCCAAGGTTTCTGAGGGACAGTCATGGGCAGTGTCTCCCACAAGTATGTTTGGAATTTCTTCCAGGGAGTTCCAAGGCTGCACATCCAGTGACCAGCTGTAGAGAGCATCAGTTCAAAACCTAACAATCCTTGCTAGATTGGTATCCTAAGGAAGGGCTCCTCACACCTGGCACAGCTGAGGTGAGTTCCACTCTCTCTTTGTGATCAGCACAGGTATAGTGGCTCATGTGCATTGGATAGGGTGTGGCTTCATAGTCAGCCCACCCGGATGTTGTATATCCTACCCTGCTGTGCTAGATTCCACAGAAAGAAGGAAGAGAGGCTTGGAGGATAAACATTTAAGGTGTGGTTCCCTGTGAGCCTATTGTTGGATCTGGTTGAGGGGGTTAGCCACTTCCTGATGGGGCACAGTCAGCCCCAGGAGAGGACTCTCTGTCTTCTTCCCTGAGACAAGGGTCTCACCAGTTGCAAGAACTTCTGCAGAGGGGAATGTTGGCCACACTCGATCTGAACCTACTGCCCACCTTGTTGGGGAGAAATGAAATTTGAGTATCCATCAGTGACTGAGTGATCAAACTCTGGAGTAGGGGCCACATTCCCTATAATAAGTTCCTGACCAAGAGATTCTTGAAGTAGGGGGTCCTACAAATGTTGTATTCACAGCCTCAGCTGCCCTAACCCACCAGGCATGCAACCTGTAGAGGGAATGATTGGGTGAAGACAATCTGAGCCCAAACTACAGAAGACTCTGTGGGAAGAGCAGGCAACTGCAAGAGAAGAAGAAGCTGAAAAGAAGAGACAAATCTTACAGAGCTTGGGGCTTTTACGAAGCTGTTGTCATCTCTAAGCAACAGGAAGCTGATCCTTATACAAAGGTTGGCCCCTCTCATAGTACCCAGACACAGAAAACGCAGATACAAACAGCAAAAAGTACAGTTGCTGCACACTGGTAGCCCACAGTGGGATACAAATAACAGCTGACACCAACCCAAGAAGAACTAGAGCCAACACTATTACTGGTGGGTGGCAGACAGCACCAACCCTAAACTCAACTACCTACACAAGCAACACACCCAAAAGTGGAGTCTAGCAGGCACCAGACACTGTGGAGAATAAATACGCCCAACAGGACACACATTGCACAGTTTGTAATTCACATAATCAAGGTTGACCTTCAGAGCCAGCCAGTCTGAAGGGATAAATGTACCCATGAAAAGACCAACTGCATCTAATACTCACATATAACAAGAAGAAAAAAATACCCTCAAAAACATTCCTAGAACAAGGAAAACCACTGGCCTGGACAACAGTACTACTGAGCCCATCTTCTTCATAAAGATCACACCAAAATTTCAAAGTCAGATGGTGCTACCTAATACACAGATAAAATGGGCAGAGAAATGTGACCCAAGTGAAACAACAAGAGAAATCCCCATAAAAAGAACTAAATGAGATGGAAGTAACCAAAATACCAAATGTAAGATGTAGAGTTTAAAACAATGATTGTTAGGATGCTCAAGGATCTTAGCGCAACAATGGATAGACATAATGAGCAGCTAAATAAAGACAGCCAAGCATTAAAAAGAACATTAAAATCATAAAAAAGAACTAGTCAGATACGACAAATACGATATCAGAAATGAAGACTGCACTAAAAGAAATTAATAGGGAAGATGTAGCAGAGGATCAAATCAGCAATTTAGAGGACAAGATAAACGAAGGTATGGAAGCTGAGCAGCAAAAAGTAAAGAGACTCAAAAAGTCTGAGGAAACTCTAAGAGAGCTCTGTGACAAGATGAAGAGAAAAAAATCCGCATCATAGGGGTTCCTGAAGGAAAAGAGAACCAAGAATAGAGAACCTGTTTGTGGCAATCATAGCTGAAAATTTTCCTAAATTGATGAAGGAAAAAGTCATACAAGTTCAAGATGTGCAGAGAATTGCATTAAAGAAGAACCAAGGAGGCCTAAAGCAAAACATATCATAATTAAAGTGTCAAAGTTAAAAGAAACAAAAAAAGAATATTAAAAGCTGCAAGAGAAAAGCAGTTAATTAATTAGAGAGGATCCCCCATAAGGATGACATCCAACTTCTCAACAGAAACTCTTGAGGCCAGAAGGGATTGGTAAGAAATATTCAAAGTGATGCAATGTAAGAACCTACAATCAATACTTTTTTATCCAGCAAGGCTCTCTTTTTAAATTGTAGGAGAAATAACAAGATTCACAGACAAAAAAAAAAACAAAAAAAAAAACCTCAAGGAATTCATTACAACCAAACCAGTACTGCAAGAAATGTTAAGGGGCCTGCTGTTAAAAGAAAAAAAAAGTCAAGAGAAAGAGGATTTTAGATTTAAAGAATAAAATGGCAATAAATAACTACATATCAATAATAACCTTAAATGTAAATAAATTAAAGGCTCCAATCAAAAGACATTGCGTAGCTGCATGGATATAAAAACAGAACCTGTATATATGCTGTCTACAAGAGACTCACCTCAGAAAAAAGATACACCTAGACTAGAAGTGAAGGGATGAAAAAAAGTATTTCACATAAATGGAACTGATAAAAAAGCTGGGGTGGCAATACTTATATCTGACAAAATAGACTTTAAAACAAAGGCTATAGCAAGGGCTAAAGAGGGTCACTACATCATGATAAAGAAAGCGATCTAACAGGAGGATATAACCATTATAAATGTCTATGCACCTAATTTAGGAATACCTAAATATATAAAGCAGATTTTGATAGACATAAAGGGAGAGATTGACAGCAATAGTATAATAATAGGGGGTTTTAATACCCCACTAACAACAATAGATAGATCCTCCAGACAAAATAATTAACAAAGAAACAGCGGCCTTAAATGACATATTAGATCAGACGTCTTCAAACTTTTTATAAAAACGGCCCACTTTTGCAGCAGTGCTGGTCTACCTGGTCCCTACCGCCCACTAGTGGGCATTCCAGTTTTCATCGTGGGCCAATCGCGGTGCTGTTTGGTTGCTCCACTACTGACCATCATGAAAGCTGGAAGCCTACTAGTGGACCAGGTTGACCAGCACTGCAAAAGCAGGCCATTTATATAAAAAGTTTGAAAACAAGACATCTGTATTAGATCAACTAGATTTAATAGTTATCTTCAGAACCTGTCACCCCAAAGCAGCAGAATATACATTCTTTTCAAATGTTCATGGTACTTTATCTAAGATAGAACACGTTAGAATACAAAACAAGTATCAATAAATTTAAGAAGATTGAAATCATATCAAGCGTCTTCTCTGATCACAATAGGATGAAACTAAAAATCAACTACAATAGAAAATATGAAAAACATTCAAATATTTGGAGGCTAAATAGCAATTTATTAAATAATAGATGGGTTAACAAGATCAAGGAAGAAATAAAAAATTTTCGTGAAACAAATGAATATAAACACACAACTCAAAATTTATGGGACACAGCAAAAGCAGTCCAGAGAAGTAACTTCATAGCATTACAGGCATACCTTAAGAAGCAAGAAAAAGCTCAAATAAAGAACTTAACCCTGTATTTAAAGAACTAGAAAAAAACTACAAACAAAGTAAGGTGACCAGACGTCCCACTTTTGGCAGGACAGTCCTGATTTTTAACAATTTGTGCCGTATCCCGCGGCGTTTTAAAAAAGTCCCAATTTAAAAATATATACTAAAATACTATTTTTGCATTCTATGAAAATTTATTTTGCTCCATATAGAAGCAAAAATTAAAAGCAGTCCCCTTAAGATCAGGAACAAGGCAGTCGTGCCCCCTTTCACCACTCTTAGTCAACATTGCAGTGGTGACCCCTTTCGCCACTCTTCATCAACATAGTTCTAGAAGTCCTAGCCACAGGGGGGAGCAAGATGGCGACGGAGTAGGCGGACGTACCAACTTCCAACTCCCAGAAGCAAAGTGGATTACAACTCAGTTTTAAGAACCATCACCTGGATAAACCAACTTTGAACAAAACTAAGTGGACTCTTCAACCAAGGAACACAGAAGAAGCCACATTGAGACTGGTAGGAATAGCGAAAACGCGAAGAGGGCTGCCCAGCTCCCCGGAGCAAACGGCAGCCCGGAGAGACCCGTGGGGCGGGAGGAGAGTTTGGCGGAGAGGGAGGGACCTGGGTCCCAGGAACCAAGCCCCAGCCTCCAGTCCTAGAGCCTAGAAGAGGCGTTTGGACAGTTTTGAGCTGTGAAACAAGTGAGGGAGCTCCCAGGCCTACAGTGTGGAGTATTAGGTCCCTTCCTACTCTGCTGAGGGCTGCTTGGGGTTTTAGGGCAGCAGGACGATGAAAGGCGGTTCTGTCGGCGTGGGCAGAGGCCAAGCCGGTGGGAGATCGGTCTAGCCCAGAGGGTCAGAGGGGACCGCGAAAGCGGTCCGGAAGCTGCGGGCCCGCCTTTAATCCCACTTACGGGGACAAAGCGGTAGGCCTGGAACGGGCAGGCCTTGCGCAAGCCGGCCCTGACCGCGGGGACCGAGTTAGGACTAGGGACGGGCAGGGGCTCGTGGCTGAGCTGACGCTACCAGTCCACCACCCCACCCCGGGTCGGAGAA
The DNA here is from genome assembly GCA_037038555.1 of Rhynchonycteris naso. NCBI lineage: Eukaryota > Metazoa > Chordata > Mammalia > Chiroptera > Emballonuridae > Rhynchonycteris > Rhynchonycteris naso. The sequence continues at coordinate 109,261,985 of CM072998.1, read as the reverse complement.
ACCGCGGCTGGCCAGTATAAGTGCGAGAGCGGGCTCCGAGCGCGGGAACGGGGTGGACCCCGAGACAAGTGGAGGCTCGCAGCTGAGCCCACGCTACTATCCCCGCCCGGCCAGAGAAACCACGGATAGCATTCATACGTGCACGAGCGGGCTCCGAACGCGGGGGCGGGGTAGAGTCCGGGAATAGCGAAAGTACGCAGCTAAGCGGAAGCCAGCAAACACGCCCGCCCCAATAAATCTTGGTTTCCGACCCTGCGCAGAAGGGCCCTGGCCTCGAGGGTGGGGCTAAAGCTCCGGACGGGCAAAAACTTACAGCTGAGAGCACGTCAAAAGCCCCGCCTAACCCACGGAACTGTAGCGAGCAGGCTCCAACTGCTGGTTTGGGGCGGAAATCCGGAAATATGCTGGGTCTGCAGCTGAGCAAAGGTGCTCACCTCTACCCTTGGTGCTAATCTTGTGGCTTCAGTGACAGCCCCTCCCACGGAGGAGAGGCAGAAATCATAGCAAAAGCCACAGTTGGCCGGCACAGGCAACGCTCATACCCAACCACCCTAGGCACCGGCAGAGAGGGTGGGGGGCCTGCAGATAGACCACACCTAGAGAACACAAAGGCAACACCTACTGGACTCCAGTGGCCACAACTTGCTTATACACAGAAAAAATGGGCAGGCAGAGGAATGCAAACCAAATGAATCAAGAGAAATCCCCAGACAAGGACCTGAATGAACCAGATATAACCAAATTACCAGAAGCAGAATTTAGAATAATGATAGTTAGGATGTTCAAAGAAATTAGAGCAACAATGGATAGTCATTATGAACACCTAAATAAAGAGATAACAAGTATAAAAAATGAAATTGAAATAATAAAAAAGAATCAGACAGAAATGACAAATACAGTATCAGAACTGAAGACCACAATGGAAGGAATTAAAAGCAGGATGGATGACGCTGAGGATCGAATAAGCGAGTTAGAGGACACAATAAACAAAGGCACAGAAGCAGAGAAGCAAAAGGAAAAGAGACTTAAAAAATGTGAGGAAACTCTAAGGGAGCTTTGTGACAACATGAAGAGAAACAACATTCGCATCATAGGGGTGCCTGAAGAAGAGGAGAGAGGACAGGAAATGGAAACTTTGTTCAATCAAATCATAGCAGAAAACTTTCCTAAATTAAGGCTGGGAAACACTCCACACGTTCAAGAAGCACACAGAACTCCATTAAGGAGAAACCCAAAAAAATCTACACCAAGACACATCATAGTTAAAATACCAAAGCTACTGGATAAAGAAAAAATTTTAAAAGCTGCTAGAGAAAAAAAGACTATCACCTACAAAGGAGCCCCCATAAGGATGACTTCAGACTTCTCAACAGAAACACTTGAGGCCAGAAGGGAATGGCAAGAAATAATCAAAGTAATGCAGAACAAGAACCTACAACCAAGACTACTTTATCCAGCAAGGCTAACGTTTAAAATTGAAGGAGAAATAAAGAGCTTCCCAGAAAAAGAAAGCCTCAAGGAATTCATAAAAACCAAACCAATTCTGCAAGAGATAGTAAGGGGCCTCTTGTGAACAGTTTAAAGGGAGGAATGAATAGAGCAAAAGAAGAATACAGCTTTAAAGAATAAAATAGCAATAAACAACTACATATCAATAATAACCTTAAATGTAAATGGATTAAATGATCCAATCAAAAGACATAGGGTAGCTGCATGGAAAAAGAAACAGGACCCATACATATGCTGTCTACAAGAGACACACCTTAAAAAAAAAAGATGCTCATAGACTGAAGGTAAAAGGATGGAAAAAAATATTTCATGCAAATGAAAATGAAAAGAAAGCAGGGGTAGCAATACTTATAACAGACAAAATGGACTTTGAAACAAAGGCTGTAGTAAGAGATAAAGGAGGACACTACATAATGATAAACGGAACAATTCAACAGGAAGATATAACTATTGTAAATATCTATGCACCAAATATAGGAGCCCACACATACATAAAGCAGACTGTGATGAATATAAAGGGCGAGATTAACAGCAATACTATCATAGTAGGGGATTTCAATACCCCTCTAACAACACTGGATAGATCCTCAAGAAAGAAAATTAATAAAGAAACAGCAGACTTAAAGGATACACTAGATCAACTTGATTTAATAGATATCTTCAGAACTTTTCACCCTAAAGCAGTAGAATATACATTCTTCTCAAGCGCTCATGGTACGTTTTCTAGGATAGACCACATGTTAGGACACAAATATGGTCTCAATAAATTTAAGAAGATTGAAATCATATCAAGCATTTTCTCTGATCACAATGCCATGAAACTAGAAATTAATCACAAAAGAAAAACTGAAAAATACTCAAACACTTGGAAACTAAATAGCATGTTATTAAATAATGAATGGATTAACAATGAGATAAAAGAAGAAATAAAAAAGTTTCTAGAAACAAATGATAATGAGCATACATCAACTCAAAATTTATGGGACACAGCAAAAGCAGTTCTGAGAGGGAAGTTTATTGCACTACAGGCATATCATAAGAAGCTAGAAAAAGCTCAAATAAGCAACCTGACCCTGCATTTAAAAGAACTAGAAAAACAACAACAAATAAAACCCAAGACAAGTAGAAGGAAGGAAATAATAAAGGTCAGAGCAGAAATAAATGGCATAGAGGCTAAGGAAACAATACAGAGGATCAATGAAACAAGAAGCTGGTTCTTTGAAAAGATAAACAAGATTGATGAACCTTTAACTAGACTCACCAAGAAAAAAAGAGAGAGGACTCAAATAAATAAAATTAGAAAGGACAGTGGAGAAATAATAACTGACACAACAGAAATAAAAAGCATTGTAAGAAAATACTATGAAGAACTATATGCCAAAAAATTAGACAATCTTGGTGAAATGGACAAATTTCTTGCATCATATAACCTTCCAAAAATCAATCTGGAAGAATCAGAACACCTAAACAGACCAATTACAGTAAATGAGATCGAAACAGTTATCAAAAAACTCCCAAAAAAGAAAAGTCCTGGGCCTGATGGCTTCACAAGTGAATTCTATCAAAAATTCAAAGAAGAACTAACTCTTATCCTCCTCAAGGTATTTCAAAAAATTCAAGAGGAAAGAAGACTTCCAAACTCCTTTTATGAGGCGAGCATAATTCTGATCCCAAAACCGGGCAAAGACAACACAAACAAAGAAAATTATAGGCCTATATCCCTGATGAATTTAGACGCTAAAATTCTCAACAAAATATTAGCCAACCGGATCCAGCAATATATGAAAAAAATCATACACCACGATCAAGTGGGATTTATTCTGGAGAGGCAAGGCTGGTTCAATATTCGCAAGTCAATCAATGTGATTCATCACATAAACAAAAGGAAGGACAAAAATCACATGATAATTTCAATAGATGCAGAAAAGGCATTTGATAAAATCCAGCACCCATTCATGCTCAAAACTCTCAGTAAAGTGGGAATACAGGGATCATTCCTTAACATGATAAAGGCCATCTACGATAAACCGACAGCAAACATCATAATAAATGGACAAAGATTAAAAGCAATCCCCTTAAGATCAGGAACCAGGCAGGGTTGCCCACTTTCACCACTCTTATTCAACATAGTTCTGGAAGTCCTAGCTACAGCAATCAGAGAAGAAGAAGAAATAAAAGGCATACAAATTGGAAAAGAAGACGTAAAACTGTCATTATTTGCAGATGATATGATATTGTATATTGAAAACCCTAAAGTCTCAGTCAAAAAACTACTGGACCTTATAAATGATTTCAGCAAGGTGGCAGGATATAAAATTAATACTCAGAAATCAGAGGCATTTCTATACACCAACAATGAAATATCAGCAAAAGAATTTAAGGAAACAATCCCCTTCACTATTGCAGCCAAAAAAATAAAGTACCTAGGAGTAAATTTAACCAAGGAGGTTAAGGACTTGTACTCGGAAAATTATAGAACATTGATAAAAGAAATCAAGGAAGATACAAACAAGTGGAAGCACATACCATGCTCATGGCTAGGAAGAATAAACATCATTAAAATGTCTATATTACCCAAAGCAATTTATAAATTCAATGCAATACCAATTAAAATACCAATGACATACTTCAAAGATATAGAACACATATTCCAAAAATTTATATGGAACCAAAAAAGAACACGAATAGCCTCAGCAATCTTAAAAAGAAAAAATAAAGCAGGAGGTATCACTCTTCCTGATATCAAGGTTTACTATAAGGCCATTATACTCAAGACAGCCTGGTACTGGCATAAGAACAGGCACATAGATCAATGGAACAGAACAGAGGACCCAGAAATAAACCCACAGCTTTATGGACAACTGATATTTGACAAAGGAGGAAAGAACATACAATGGAGTAAAGACAGCCTCTTTAACAAATGGTTTTGGGAAAATTGGACATCTACCTGCAAAAAAATGAAACTACACCATCAACTTACACCATTCACAAAAACAAACTCAAAATGGATAAAAGACTTAAATGTAAGCCGTGAAACCATAAGCATCTTAGAAGAAAACATAGGCAGCAAGCTCTCCGACATCTGTAGCAGCGGTATGTTTGCCGATTTATCTTCATGGGCAACTGAAATAAAAGGCAAGATAAACAAATGGGACTATATCAAACTAAAAAGTTTTTGCACAGCTAAAGACAATAAGAACAGAATAAAAAGTCAAACCACACAATGGGAGAACATATTCGACAGCACATCTGATAAGGGGTTAATAACTAAAATTTATAAAGAACTTATAAAATGCAACACCAGGAAGACAAACAACCCAATCAAAAAATGGGCAAAAGAAATGAATAGAAATTTCTCCAAAGAGGACATACAGATGGCCTATAGGCATATGAAAAAATGCTCAACATCACTAATCATTAGAGAAATGCAAATTAAAACCACAATGAGATATCACCTCACACCAGTCAGAATGACACTTATCAGCAAAACAACACAGAATAAGTGCTGGCGAGGATGTGGAGAAAAGGGAACCCTTCTGCACTGCTGGTGGGAATGCAGACTGGTGCAGCCACTGTGGAAAACAGTTTGGAGATTCCTCAGAAAATTAAAAATAGAACTGCCTTTTGACCCAGCTATCCCACTTTTAGGAATATACCCTAAGAACACCATAGCACTGTTCGAAAAGAAGAAATGCGCCCCCATGTTCGTGGCAGCATTGTTCACAATAGCGAAGATCTGGAACCATCCCAAGTGTCCGTCAGAAGACGAGTGGATTAAAAAGCTATGGTACATATATACTATGGAATACTACTCAGCCATAAGAAACGATGACATCGGATCATTTATAACAAAATGGATGTACCTTGATAACATTATACGGAGTGAAATAAGTAAATCAGAAAAAAAGAAAAACTGAGAACAGAATGATTACATACATAGGTGGGACATGAAAGTGAGGGTATGAGACATGGACAAGAGAGTGGTGGTTATGGGATGGGGGGAGGGAGGGAAAAGTGGGATAGGGGGGAGGGGAGGGAAGCAGGGAAAACCAGATTGAAGGTGACAGAGGACAATTTGACTTTTGGTGATGGGTATGCAACACAATTGAATGATAAGATAACCTGGAGATGTTTTCATTGTACATATGTACCCTGATTTATTGATGTCACCCCATTAGAATTAATAATAATAAAATATATATATATATATATATATATATATATATTTATATATATATATATAAAAGAAGTCCTAGCCACAGCAATCAGACAAGAAAAAGAAATAAAAGGCATCCAAATTGGAAAAGAAGAATTAAAACTGTCATCATTGGTTGATGACATGATACTGTACATAGAAAACCCTAAAGTCTCAGTCAAAAAAACTACTAGACCTGATAAATGAATTCGGTAAGGTTGCAGGATATAAAATTAATATTCAGAAATCAGTGTCATTTTTATACACCAACAATAAACTGTCTGAAAGAGAAATTAAAGAAACAATACCCTTCACTATTGCAGGGAACAAAAAGTACTTAGGAGTAAATTTAACCAAGAAGGTAAAGGACTTGTACTTGGAAAAATATAAAACACTGATTGAAGAAATTAAGGAAGATACAAACACCTTGAAGCATATACCATGTACATGGATAGGAAGAATAAACATCATTAAATGTCTATATTACTCAAAGCTATCTATAAATTCAATGTAATTATTATTAAAATACCAATGTCATACTTCAATGATATAGAACAAATATTACAAAAATTTATATGGAATCAAAAAAGAACATGAATAGCCTCAGCAGTCTTGAAAATGAAGAATAAAGTGGGAAGTATCACACTTCCTGATATCAAGTTATACTAAAAGGCCACTGTACTAAAAACATCTTGGTACTGGCATCAATGGAACAGAATAGAGAACCCAAAAATAAACCCAGACCTATATGGCCAAGTAATATTTAACAAAGGAGGTAAGAGCATATAAATGAATAAAGATAGCCTCCTTAATAAATGGTGTTGGGAAAATTGGACATCTACCTGCAAAAAGATGAAACTAGACCATCACAAAAGATGAAACTTACACCATTCACAAAAATAAACTCAAAATGGATAAAAGACTTAAATGTATGTCCTGAAACCATAAAAATCTTGGAAGAAAACATAGGCAATCAACTCTCCAGTATCTCTTGTAGCAATATTTTTGCTGATTTATCTCCACAGGCAAGTGAAATAAAGTACGGAATGAACAAATAGGACTATATCAAACTAAAAGCTTTTGCACAGCAAAGACACCATGAACAAAATAAAAAGACAAACCACACAATGAAGAACATAATCGTCAATAAGTCTGATAAGGAGTTAAAAACCAAAATTTATAAAGAACTTCTAAATCTAAACACCAGGACAGTAAACAATCCAATTAAAAAATTGGCAAAAGAGCCTGACCAGGTGGTAGCACAGTAAATAGAGCATCGGACTGGGATGCCGAGGACCCAGGTTCGAGACCCTGTGGTCGCCAGCTTGAGCGTGGGCTCATCTGGTTTGAGCAAAAAGCTCACCAGCTTGGACCCAAAGTTACTGGCTTGAGCAAGGGGTTATTCAGTCTGCTGTAGCCCCATGGTCAGGGCACATATGAGAAAGCAATCAATGAACAACAACTAAGGTGTCACAACAAAAAACTGATGATTAATGCTTCTCATCTCTCTCCATTACTGTCTGTCCCTATCTATCCTCTCTCTGACTCTCTCTCTGTCTCTGTAAAAAAAAAAAAAAATGGCAAAAAAAATCAAATAGACATTTCTCCAGTGGAAATGCTGGTGGGAATGCTGACTGGTGCAGCCACTGTTTCGAACTGTATGGGGTTTCCTCAAAATATTAAAAATGGAACTCCCTTTTGACCCAGCTATCCCACTTTTAGAAATATATCCTAAGAATACAAAATCACTGATTCCAAAGAAGATATTGGACTCCCATGTTTATTGCAGCATTGTTTACAATAGCCAAGATGTGGAAACAGCCCAAGTGTCTTGTCAGTGGACAAGTGGATTAAAAAGCAGTGGTACATATATACTATGGAATACTACACGACTGTGAAAAAGAAGGAAATCTCACCTTTTGTGACAGCATGGATGGACCTGGATATTATTATGCTAAGTGAAATAAGCCAGGCAAAGAAAGAAAAATATATGATCTCACATATATGTGGATTCTAATAAACAAAGTGAACTGAGGAACAGAATAGAGGCAGAGACAAGGTCACAGGGACCAGAGGGACAGCTGTCAGAGGGTAGGAGGATAAGGGGGTGGGATTAGAGAAGGTAAAGGAATTAGTGAAACTATATATACATAACACAGAGATATAGATAACAGGACAATAAATTGTAGAGGTAAGGGGGGAGTTATAGGAGGGGGCTAAAGGTTATAAAGAGTGACACAGGGGTGGTGAATGAGGGTGTTATACTCAGTGGGACACTTGAATCCATGTAAACACAATAAATTAAAAATTAATAATTTTTTTTAATTGTACATTTATCCTAACACACATGTAAAGTGTTTATTGAGGTAGACGCTCAGTAAGTCAGAAGTACAATTTCTAGGTAATAGTTCAGTTCCAACTTCACCAAATATTAATAAATGTTCTGAAAGAAGATTATACTAATTATATACAAACATTTTCACCAAAGCTTATCAACAGACTACTTTACTGATCTAATGGTTTCAAATGGTATCTCACTGTTTCATTTTTCAGTTCCCTGATAATCAATGAAGTTGAGCATATTTTCATATGCTCTTGTCCTCTTGCACTTCTTGCTTTTAAATTGCCTATTCGTATGCATTGCCTACATATTTCTACTTTACTTTTCACTTTATGATGTCTTTTAATTTTTAATTTAGGTAAAAATTACTTTTTCATGTAAACTTACTCATTACTCTTCTATGTTTTACTGGTATTTTTTTTTAAGCTAGAGAGAGAGAGACAGATAGAAACAGACAAGCAGGAAGGGAGAGAGATGAGAAGCATCAAGTCTCCGTTGCAGCACCTTAGTTGTTCATTGATTGCTTTCTCATATGTGCCTTGACCAGGGAACTACAGTAAAGTGAGTGACCCCTTGCTCAAGCCAGTGACCTTGGGGTCATGTCTATGATCCCATGCTCAAGCCAGCAACCCTGTGCTCAAGCTGGTGAGCCCGCAATCAAGCTGGTGACCTAGGGGGTTCAAACCTTGGTCCTCTGTGTCCTAGTCCAAGGTTCTATCCACTGCGCACCACCTGGTTAGGTGGTATTTTGTAATTTTTTTTAAAAAATCCTTTTTTTGTCCAACATTTTAAAGATATATTCATGCTTTATAAGATTTTTTAAATTTTGATCTTTAAGCCATCTGGGAATATAAATTTGTGTATCATGAAATAAAGGGCTTAACTTTCTTTCCACTTGGAAAGCCAATTGTTCTGTGCTATTTATTGAATAGTATACCACAACTAACTTACACTATCATACGGAATAATCCAAATTTCCTTATATTTGTGGGTCTATTTCCAGATGCTCTTATTAATCAATTTTTCTTTCTCTAAACCAGTGCTATACTTTAAAACTAGATTTATTAAAAGTCTTATTATAATTACATTATTTTTCTTTTTATTCCTCTTCTTCCTCCTCCTACTTTTCTTCTAGATTCTTGTGGCTTTTGTTGGCCTTTTACTCTTCCATAAAATTTCAGAATTAGCTTATCCAGACCCTCAAAAATTTCTAGTTAGAATATGACTGCCATTATATTAAATATATAAATTAATTGGAGAATTAACATTTTTACAATATTGAATGTTTCCAGCCATAAAAACAGTGTCTCTCTCCATTAAGTAAGGTCTGCTTTTATGTATTTTCATAAACTTTTAAATATGGTTTCTTTAGAAATACTGGGGTGTTTTTTTTGTGTGTGTGGCAGAGACAGAAAGAGAGACAGAAAGAGGGACAGACAGACAGAAACAAAGATTAGAAATATCTATTCTTTGTTGCGGGTCCTTAGTTGTTCATTGATTGATTTCTCATATGTGCCTTGACCCGGGGGGCGACAGCAGACCGAGTAACCCCTTGCTCGAGCCAGCAACCTTGGGCTCAAGCTGGTGAGCTTTGCTCAAACCAGATGAGCCTGCACTCAAGCTGGCGACCTTGGGGTCTCGAACCTGGGTTCTCCACAACCCAATCTGACACTCTATCCACTGCACCACCACATGGTCAGGCAATACTGCACATTTTTATTAGGTTTATTTCTAGACAGCTTATCAATTTAGTTACTAATGTGAATTGTATACTTAAAAATTATATAATCTTATTTGCTGCTTACTTATACTAATGCAGATAATATTTTATACTATATACAGCATCTTGATAGAATCCCAAATTCTTTGTTTGTTCTAATAATTTGCATAAGTTTTATGATATTTTATGTGCTTAACAACTGCAATGACAAAAATTATTTTCCTGCCTTTCTAGTCAATATGCCTGTTTATGAACTGTGTTAATTTTGGGTAAGTCACTTCTCAGAGATTCAATTTTCTTTTTTAGTAGATTAGACTTTTAATATTTTTGAATCCCCCCCCCCAAAAAAAGAAACATTTTCTTCAAAGAGAACCTAACATTAAAGCAGGTCAAAGAGAAATGGTTGCTTCAGGAGGGAGGAGTATTGACCCCTGCCCATTAGATCCCCCACACAAACCTCTTCCACTACCTGAGGCACTCCACAAAACCCCTAGCACTAGCATAATTAGTTCACCTTGCAAAGTTTTTAGATGGCCCTTCCTTGAATTGATATCATACCAACCATCCAAAAAAGAACCAGCCAAAATAATAGCATTACAAATGATTTCCCCGAGCATAAAAAGAGCCTTCCAAGAGTTTCCTCATGACAAAAACCAAGGTCTGCTGTCCACAGCAGAAAAGAAAATGTTATTTGAAACATGGAAAAAAATATTTAACTTAGTTTAACCCTTGTCCTCTATCATGATGCAACAATACAAATAATAGTAATGGTGAAAAAGTTTTAGTTTGTCTATCTTAAATCTTCCACTGTGCCTTTAGCTGCACACGGCAATCATACACCAAAAGACAAGAGTAATAAAATTCTCATTTTACTGAAAAATGAAAAGTACTGTTAAAATCTGCTTTCTTTGATCCAAGTTTACTAGAGAAAGGAAAGGGGTGAGAGGAGAATGATAATGCAAGCACATTCCCCTTCATGCCATGGTAGGCATGTACTAGATGCTGGATGGCAAAGATGGCATGACTGAGAGGCTGGTTGAAAAAAAAACTATAAAACAAATAGTATTATTTACACATTCATTTATTCTTCTTTCGATAATATATGTCATAGGTCAAATCTATCAACTAGTAGCCATTAACATTCATCCAACTTCTGCCTGATTAGATTTTTGAGCTTCTTGAGGACAAGGATCGAATCTCACGTCTGTATTGCACTGACTACTAGTGTTCTACCCACCACATAGTAGGAAAAAGGTTGTACGACTAAATGAGAAAAGCCTTGATAATTCTCTTAATCAAGGATGTAGAAAAGCATTAGAATGAAGATCTGTAATAGTATGTATACTGCAGACAATCCAATATGCCATACATCACTGTGTGGGTTCAGGAAATAAACAATAATATAATAAAGTCTAGTAGAATAAGGTACTTTTTAAAAGGATGTAAATATACATATAATTTGATGATTTAACCCTGTTACTCAGGGTTCTTTGACCATAATAGGAATGATAAAAATGCTAACAATTGGCCTTTGAAACAAAAGGGCTGAAACAAACATAACTTCAGTTTTCTCTTCTGAAATACACACTGTTTTTATGTACAGGCAATCCTTAATCACAAGAGTAGCCATCTGCTTAATAAACCATAGCTTAGAGCAAATTATCAATTCAAAATTTTATGATTAACTGATAGTCCTTGGACTTCAGTCATTTGCTGGACTAGTACCTAGAACAGTGGTTCTTAACCTGGGTTCTCTCGAACCCTAGGGGTTCGATGATTCGGTCTCAGGGGTTCGGAGAAGCCTCTGCCGCAGAGGCCAGAATAAAGTAATACCGTAATTTGTTGTGAGTTCATGCACTTTGTTGGTTTTGTTCTTTGAGCAAGGTGATGTTCATGCACGGCTCATTTTGTGCACCAGTAAAAAAACATATACCTATGTCTTGAATTTGGAAAAAAAAACACATATTTTATTTATCACTAAAGAAGGGTTCGGTGAATGCGCATATGAAACTGGTGGGTTCGGTACCTCATAAAAGGTTAAGAACCACTGACCTAGAAGGCCATCTGATTTTGAACTCAGGCAACAAATCCCAGAAATACAATCTAAAGAGTGAACAGCATGTGAAAAAAGAATTAGCTGTTCTAATGGTAAATTTCAGCACAATTTGTAAAAATCCAGTAAGAAGCTGTTCGTTTCTTTGTTTTAACAGAGCTATCCTGCAACAATTTGTGGAAGAGTATTTTAGAGTATTAAATCATTGGGATTTCAAACATGACCATTTCATAATTGCTAAAATTCTGCCATGCTGGCACAAGTCTTTTTCAGTCCATCTTTTTATTTTTCCTCTCTCTTTTTTTTCTTTCTTTCTTTTTTTTTTTTTTATCATTCTACAATAAACTGTTAGTTGGTATTTGGTTCCCTTGAGTAATCTGTTTTTAGGGTATACATTAAATCATTTGTTTAAAGAAGATTTCATCTAAATATGCACATCTCATTTTCTCAGATTGCAGATTTTAACTGTTTTTAGAAGATTTAGGCATCAGTGAAATTAAAGGTGACTTTTTACCCTTCAGGATATTAACAATTTCCTTCATAACCTTACAGGACTTCAAACTCTGCTCTCATCATAATTTAAAAGCCCTCTTTAAAAAAACTATTTAAACCTAGTGAGCCATATTATTTCGACTCATCCTATCTTTATCAAAAACATTATATTACACCAGGGAGAGAACGGGGAAATCATTTAGTGGATTGTCCCAGCAGACATGTTCTCTAAATGATTCACATATTCGGGTCTTACTAGATAGAAGTCTCCTAATTTCTATCTGATTCTCCTGTACTTTTATTTGCCCAAGCTTCAACACATGTAAGCTCTCTATCATACTAATAAAATAACATTCTCTTGCAAGTCCAATGAATATATATAAGCATTCATATTCACTTCATTGTTATCCCTGAAGTACATATATGTGAAGAGGAGACGCTGGCAAGATGTTATTGCTCAATGTCAGATTTAATAGTAATTCTTAAACAGCGTGGCAGTTCCTTAAAAAGTGAAACATAAAATTACTATATAACCCAACAATTCCACTTTTGGGTTTATACCCCAAAGAATGTAAAACAAGGACTTGAATTCATGTTTGTATACCCATGTTCCTAGCAGCATTATTTACAAAAGTCAAATGGTAGAAGCAACCCAAGTGACTACTAACAGATGAATGGGTAAACACAATGTGGTCTATATATATACAGTAAAATATTATTTATCTAAATAAGGAAGGAAATTCTGATACATGCTGAAACATACATAAACCTTGAAGACATGATGCTAAGTGAACTTAGCCAGTCAAAAAAGAACAAATACTGTATGATTCCACTAATATGAGGTCCCTAGAATAGTCAAATTCAAATACAGACTCTAGAATGCTGGCTGTTAGGGGACTAGGGGAAGGAAGAATGGGAAGTGATTGTTTAATGGGTATGGAGTTAAAGGTAAATTTTCTTATGTATATTTTGCCACAATTTAAAACATAAGTAATTTAAAATACAATCCTAGTATTTTAGTAAGGTCTGGTGAAAAATTCTAAACTTTACTGTTTTAGCAAATCATACTCTAGAGGTTATTTGAAATTTTGTGGGATCTTGTGATGCAAACGGAAATGAGGCAATTTTTTCTTTTTTTGTTGTTTTGAAATTAAATGTAATGGGGTGACATAGATCCGTAAGAGTTCATAAGCTTCAGGTGAACATCTCTATAGTATTTGAACTGTTGTGAGATAATAAATTACAGTAAAAAGAACCTTGGCAGACCCACTACTTAAAACAAGACCTCTATGGGCACTTGGTAGGCGAGTCTTGCTGAAGCTAAAGCCCATGATCTTTCTGCAAGGCTTAGAACATGGCAGGTATCCTGAGGCTAGAAGGAAAGACAGCACAGAAATTAAAAGCAGGTTCTACCTGAAGAGCCCATACAGCTACCTTGGGAATTCTGTCAGCCTTGGGTAAGGGAGATAGGGAGTAATGCCATCTCTAGCAAGATGAGATATCCTGGGCAGGTGAATCCTGACACAGAAATCCGATTCAGAGATTGTAAGACACATGAGGTCGGCAGGCAGTTTAGGAATGGCTGGTCTCAGGAACAAGACTATTACTGCACTGACTCGTGGTGACCCAGTAGATAGAGCATCAGCTGGAACAGACGTCCTGGTTCAAAACCCAAGGTCGCCAGCTTGAGCACAGGGTACACTAGAAGGCAGGGCTGCTGGCTCAACCTGAGCCCGATGTCAACTGTCTGATCCCCAGTCAAGGCACATACAAGAAGCAATCAATCAATGCACAACTTAAAAGTGAAGCAATGAATTGATTCTCTTTCTCCTTCCCTCTTTCCCAATCTCTCTTTAAAAAAAAAAAAAAAAAAAGGATTATTACTGATATTTAAGGTTCAAGTTCAGAGAATGTAAGTACCTTATTCTGTCACCTCTTAACATCAAGGCTGGCTTCTTAAATCCCCCCCACCCCCGTGGCAGAATCTGCAGATAGAGTATAGAGGTCGTGTGGGTCTAATTGTTTCAGATGAGACAGTATTGTGGTTGTGGGTACAGAGTGAGTGGAAAAGCTCAGGTTAGGTCCCGAGAGTTTGATGAAGGTAAACAATTTTCACTACATAATTTGGAGAAAGTCATTGCCATGATTGATAGAGACAAACATATCAGATCCTCAGCCCTGGCATGCTGACTCCTTGCATTGTTGAGTGTCTCTAGAACTCTTTCCATTCTTTGATCAGCTACCCCTCACCTTCTCACGTCCCTCTTGTCTTCCATCCTCTTCCCAAGATGTTTTGGATTCCAACACTCCTAGTCTAGTCCTACTTGTTTTTGATTCATTCAAGCCTGTATATGGGCAGAATTTTTTGAAAGGGCTGGAGCTTTAGGGCTGTATTATTCCTACTCAACAGAAAGTAATTAAACATTTGTTAAATTATGTTGAAGACTTCCTCACCACATTTCAACGCATCAAATTTCTCAAGTTCTCAGTATATTCTGGTACCAGAAAATTGGCCTGGGCAGGAATCAAGAGCTAACTAGAAGTTCTAGGATCTTAAGCAAAAAAGTATTTAGTTTCTTTGTTGCTTTTCTTACAAAAAATATATTTTTTAAGTACTCAAAAGACATTCTAGTTCCAAAATGTTGGATTCTCAAGGCTCACAACTGTACCTCTGATGTGTATAATCTGCCATTCTGTAAATAACTGATCCCTGGGAGGCATGAGCCCCTAGAATTTTATTCCATTGCCAACCTCCTAAGCCCCGGGTCAGCAAACTGTGGCTCGCGAGCCACACACGGCTCTTTGGCCCCTTGAGTGTGGCTCTTCCACAAAATACCACATGCGGGTGCTACCTCGATAAGGAATGTATCTACCTATATAGTTTAAGTTTAAAAAACTTTGGCTCTCAAAAGAAATTTCAATCATTGTACTGTTGATATTTGTCTCTGTTGACTAATGAGTTTGCCGACCACTGTCCTAGGCAATACAGTGTCTCTTTCTAATCATCCTATGATTTTCAGTCCCTTCAGATCTCAGGTCTGAAATAATCTTTTGGTTTTTTTCTGATAAACCATGGCAAAAATAAATGAATTAAACATATAATAAAATACAGTAGCTTGGAAACTGAAAAAAACATAAACAATTATTTTTTAAGCATGAAAACTTTAATTTTTATCTTTCAATTACACTTTACATTCAATATTATTTTGTATTAGTTTTAAATGTATGGTATAGTAGTTAGGTAATCATACAGTTTGCAAATCATACCCGATATTTCCAGTACCCACCTGGCCCCATACATAGTTTTTACAGTATTATTGACTAATACTCCCTATGCTGTACTTCACATTCCTGTGACTATTTTGTAACTGCCAATTTGTACTTCATCTTTTCATGCAGTCCTCCAATCCCCTTGTCTCTGGCAACCATCAGACTGTTCTCTGTGTCTATGAGTCTGTTTCAATTTTGCTTGTTTGCCGGTGAAATGATTTTTATTTTTTGAATACTAAAAGATATTTGATCCATATGCATTGAATCAACTAAAATTTCATTTTTAAGGCCAAATTTTTTAATTTATCCACTGGACTCAAAGCTAATGAAAAGCATCAAGCCCTTTGGCTTTGCTGCTTTTTAACCCAAATAAACTAATTCTGATTAATTTTAGGGGAAAAAATATTTAGCAGGTATGACAAAATATATGCAAGATGTTGGTGTCCTCTGATTCAAAACCATGTTGCTAAAATGCAGGCTGCTGACAGATCTTTAGTTACTAATATTAGTAATGTGTACATAAAAGTCTAATGTGTAATAGGAATATAGAATATACAATTATTATAAAATGAATGCTAAAATAACTTTAATTAATAAGCATCACTATTGCACTAACTTTCTTAAGGTCAGAGCTTAAAGCTATCCAAATAATAGATTTTTGTTTCTGGTTTTTTCTCCATCTATCTCAAGGTAAGAAATATTTTTTCTTTTCTGATGTCATCATTAGATGAATGACTGTCATATGGAGTGGGCTACAGTGAGCTCCTCACACACACAGACATGCAGCTCCTAAAAAATGAACAAACATTTTTTTCATGGAATATGATTACAATGGTATATCAATTTCTTTTCTCAGAAAGACTGTTAAATTTGTTCTGATGAAGTGGTGAAATATAGCTCAGAAATATAGCTGCTTCCCCCTTGTGCCGAGCTTATATTATTGTAGACTGTTTCAACATAGAAAACACTTTTGAGCACACTGGGGGGACTACAATTCAAAAAGACAAAATCCCTGCCCCCTAAGAACTTATATTCTTGTACAGGATATATGATCCCCCTAAAGATCCACCAATAATGCATATAACACATGTAAATAAACATCTGTACTGAAAATGAGTTTTCAAACTGGCATTTCATCCTTTTTTTTAACATTATATATAAATAAAGTTTGAAAAGAGAGTTTCTTTAATAAAAAGTCTACAATGTTACTCCAGACACTTGTTTAATTTTTATCTTTCAATTACAGTTTGCATTCAATATTATTTTATATTAGATGTATGGTATAGTGGTTAGGCAATCATGCACTTTACAAAATCATACTCAATATTTCCAGTACCCACCTGGCCCCATACATAGTTTTTACACCTCATTTCCCACCTAGAAGGGAGAGGGAATGGAGGCATGTGCATGATGGGCCAGAGCTCCTGGCCTGACATGGACTGGACTCTGACTAACACATCTGCCAGTGACTTGCAATGAATCTCTGCAGTTCCAGACTACTTAAAGTGGGAATTTGTAGGAAACCTCTCAAAGGAGAATGCTACTGACAGGAGACAGACGTGTCTTAAAAATGAAACACACAGAAAATTTCAAACTTTCTTAGACTATAACAATTGCATGTTAAATTTTAAGAGATTCCTTTCTGAAAGATTGCTTTGTTGTTATACAAGTACCAAGAACTTTTTTGTGTGTGTGACAGAAACAGAGAGAGAGACAGACAGGCACCTAGTTGTTCATTAATTGCTTTCTCATATGTGCTGTGACCGGGGAGCTACAGCAGACTGAATGACCCCTTGCTCAAGCCAGTGACTTTGGGCTTAAGTGGGTGAGCTTTGCTCAAACCAGATGAGCCCACATTCAAACTGGCGACCTCAGGGTCTCGAACCTGGGTCCTCCACGTCCCAGTCTGATGCAACATACACTGTGCCACTGCCTAGTCAGGCTTTTTTTTTTTTTTAATTGCAGTTTGGAAAATGTTTAATTTGAAGCCCTCAAAATATCTTCAGCATTAAATATATTTAATGCCTCTTCAAAATGTTTCAAGAAGTTAAAATTATTTTTCCATCTACATAATAATGACAACAGTGTATGAATGATTGAGGACGTCAAGTTATTTTTACCAACTATATAATAACACTGATGTATCAGATTTAGTTCAGTAATTTTTGCCCCCACAAATCTATAGGGAAATAGAATGGTCTGGAAACTCTTTTATTTAAGAAGTTCTACATGTTTGACTCTTACATTGGATTACTCTATGAATCCTGGGGTCATCAGCACCTGATTTACTATGGGTACTCAATAAATTGCTTGCTAAAGGAGTGAAACTGTGAGTTAAATGAGGAGATAAAGAATGAATGAATGATGGTACATTTAACCATAGGAGGTTACTCCTTGGACATCAAACTGAATATAAGTAAACACTTCTTTATTTTTCATTAACTTTTCATTAACATTAATGGGGTGACATTAATAAACAGGGTATATATGTTCAAAGAAAACATCTCCAGGTTACCTTATCATTCAATTATGTTGCATACCCATTACCCAAACTCAAATTGTCCTCTGTCATCTTCTATCCAGTTTACTTTGTGCCCCTCCCTCCCCTTTCCCCCTCCCTCGCCTCCCTTCCCTCACCCCATAACCACCACACTCTGGTCCATGTCTCATAGTCTCGCTTTTATGTCCCACCTAAGTATGAAATCATGCTATCCTCAGTTTTCTTTGTGTTACTTATTTCACTCCGTTTAATGCTATCAAGGACCATCCATTTTGTTGTAAATAGTCCCCTGTCATCATTTCTTATGGCTGAGAAGTATTTCATAGTATATATGTACCAAAGCTTTTTAATCCATTCGTCCTCTGAAGGACACTTGGGTTGTTTCCAGATGTTCGTTATTGTGAACAATGCTGCCACGAACATGGGGGCACATTTATTCTTTTCGAACAGTGCTATGGTGTTCTTAGGGTATATTCCTAAAAGTGGGATAGCTCAGTCAAAAGGCAGTTTGATTTTTAATTTTTTTTAGGAATCTCCATACTATTTTCCACAGTGGCTGCACCAGTCTGCATTCCCACCAGCAGTGCAGAAGGGTTCCCTTTTCTCCACATCCTCACCAGCACTTATTCTGTGTTGTTTTGCTGATGAGCGCCATTCTGACTGGTGTGAAGTGATAACTCATTGCGGTTTTAATTTGCATTTCTCTAATGATTAGTGATGCTGAGCATTTTTTCATATGCCTATTGGCCATCCGTATGTCCTCTTTGGAGAAATTTCTATTCATTTCTTTTGCCCATTTTTTGATCGGATTGTTTGTCTTCCTGGTGTTGAGTTATATAAGTTCTTTATAAATTTTGGTTATTAAGCCCTTATCAGATGTGTTGTCGAATACATTCTCCCATTATGTGGGTTGTCTTTTTATTCGGTTCTTATTGTCTTCAGCGGTGCAGAAACTCTTTAGTTTGATATAGGCCCACTTGTTTATCTTGCCTTTTATTTCATTTGCCCGTGGAGATACACAGACAAATATATTGCTGCAACAGATGTTAGAGACCTTGCTGCCTATGTTTTCTTCTAAGAGGCTTATGGTTTCACGGCTTACATGTAATTCTTTTATCCATTTTGAGTTTCTTTTTGTGAATGGTGTAAGTTGATGGTCTAGTTTCATTCTTTTGCAGGTAGATGTCCAATTTTCCCAAAACCATTTGTTAAAGAGGCTGTCTTTACTCCATTGTTTGTTCTTTCCTCCGTTTTTCAAATATCAGTTGTCCATAAAGGTTTGAGTTTATTTCTGGGTTCTCTGTTAAGTTCCATTGATCTATGTGCCTGTTCTTATGCCAGTACCAGGCTGTCTTGAGTACAATGGACTTGTAGTATACCTTGATATCTGGAAGAGTGATGCCCCATGCTTTATGTTTTCTTTTTAAGATTGCTGAGGCTATTCGTGTTCTTTTCTTGGTTCCATATAAATTTTTGGAATATGTGTTCTATATCTTTGAAGTATGTCATTGGTACTTTAATTGGTATTGCACTGAATTTATAAATTGCTTTGGGTAATACAGACATTTTAATGATGTTTATTCTTCCTAACCATGGGCACGGTATATGCTTCCACTTGTTTGTATCTTCCTTAATTTCTTTTATCAATGTTTTATAATTTCCTGAGTACAAGTCCTTAACCTCCTTGGTTAAATTTACTCCTAGGTACTTTATTTTTTTGGTTGCAACAGTGAGGGGAATTGTTTCCTTAATTTCTTTTGCTGACAGTTCATTGTTGGTATATAAAAATGCCTCTGATTTCTGAGTATTAATTTTATATCCTGCTACCTTGCTGAATTCATTTATCAGGTCCAGTAGTTTTTTTAAATTTATTTTATTTTATTCATTTAAGAGTGGAGACACAGAGTGAGAGAGAGAGAGAGAGAAAGAGAGAAAGGGGGGGGGGAGGAGCTGGAAGCATCAACTCCCATATGTGCCTTGACCAGAACAGTGCAGGGATTTGAACTGGCGACCTCAGTGTTCCCAGGTCGACGCTTTATCCACTGCGCCACCACAGGTCAGGCCAGGTCCAGTAGTTTTTTGACTGAGACTTTAGGGTTTTCTACATACAATATCGTATCATGTGCAAATAATGACAGTTTTACTTCTTCTTTTCTAATTTGGACGCTTTTTATTTCTTCTTCTTGTCTGATTGCTGTACCTAGGACTTCCAAAACTATGTTGAATAAGAATGGTGAAAGGGGGCATCCCTGCCTGATTCCTAATCTTAAGGGGATTGCTTTTAAATTTTGCCCATTGAGTGTGATGTTGGAGGTGGGTTTGTTATAGATGGCCTTTATCATGTTAAGGTATGTTCCCTGTATTCCCACTTTACTGAGACTATTGATCATGAATGGGTGCTAGATTTTATCAAATGCTTTTTCTGCATCTATTGAAATTACCATGTGATTTTTGTCCTTCCTTTTGTTTATGTGATGAATCACATTGATTGATTTGCGAATATTGAACCAGCCTTGCCTCTCCAGAATAAATCCCACTTCATCATGGTGTATGATTTTTTTCATATATTGCTGGATCCGGTTGGCTAATATTTCGTTGAGAATTTTAGCATCTAAATTCATCAGGGATGTTGGCCTCTAATTTTCTTTGTTTGTGTTGTCTTTGCCCCTTTTCGAAATCAGAATTATGCTCGTCTCATAAAAGGATTTTGGAAGTCTTCCTTCCTTTGACTTTTTTGAAATAGCTTGAGGAGGACAGGAGTTAGTTCTTCTTTGAATTTTTCGTAGAATTCACTAGTGAAGCCATTTGGCCCAGGACTTTTCTTTTTTGAGAGTTTTTGATAACTGTTTCGATATCATTTGCTGTAATTGTTCTGTTTAGGTGTTCTGAGTCTTCCAGATTGATTTTTGAAAGATTATATGATTCAAGAAACTTGTCCATTTCACCTAGGTTTCCTAATTTTTTGGCATAGAGTTCTTCATATTATTTTCTTACAATGCTTTGCATTTCTGTTGTGTCAGTTGTTATTTCTCCACTCTCATTTCTAGTTTTATTTATTTGGGTCCTCTCTCTTTTTTTCTTGGTGAGTCTAGTAAAATGTTCATTGATCTTGTTTACATTTTCAAAGAACCAGCTCCTGGTTTCATTGATCCTAACAATTGTTTCCTTGGCCTCTATGTCATTTATTTCTGCTCTGATCTTTATTATTTCCTTCTTTTTACTAGTCCTAGGCTTTATTTGCTGTTGTTTTTCTAGTTCTTTTAGATGCAGGGTCAAGGTGTTTATTTGAGCTTTTTCTTGCTTCTTATGGTATGTCTATAGTGCTATGAACTTCTCTCTCAGTACTGCTTCTGCTGTGTCCCATAAATTTTGAGTTGATGTATGCTCATTATCATTTGTTTCTAGAAACTTTTTAATTTCTTCTTTATTCTCATTGTTAATCCATTCATTATTTAATCATTGCTATTTAGTTTCTAAGTGTTTGAGTATTGTTCATTTTTCTTTTGTGTTTAATTTCTAGTTTCATGTGATCAGAGAAAATGCTTTATATGATATCAATCTTCTTAAATTAGTTGAGATCATTTTTGTGTCATAATATGTGGTCTATCCTAGATAATGTACCATGAGCACTTGAAAAGAATGTATATTCTATTGCTTTAGGGTGAAAAGTTCTGAAGATATCTATTAAATCAAGTTGATCTAGTGTATCCTTTAAGTCTGTTGTTTCTTTATTAATTTTCTTTCTTGAGAATCTATCCAGTGATGTTAGTGGGGTACTGAAATCCCCTACTATTATAGTATTGCTGTTAATCTTGCCATTTATATTCATCATAGTCTGCTTTATGTATGTCGGGGCTCCTATGTTTGGTGTGTAGATATTTATAATGGTTATATCTTCCTGTTGAATTGTTCCCTTTATCATTATGTAGTGTCCTTCTTTATCTCTTACTACAGCCTTGGTCTTAAAGTCCATTTTGTCAGATATAAGTATTGCTACCCTGGCTTTTTTTTTCATTTCCATTTGCATGAAATATTTTTTTCCATCCTTTTACCTTCAGTCTATGTGCATCTTTTGTTTTAAGGTGTGTCTATTGTAGACAGCATATGTATGGGGCCTGTTTCTTTCTCCACTCAGCTACCCTATGTTTTTTGATTGGATCATTTAATCCATTTACATTTAAAGTTATTATTGATATGCAGTTGTTTATTGCCATTTTATTCTTTAGAGCTGTATTCTTCTTTTGCTATATTCTTTTCCCACTTTGAACTGTTCACAATAGGTCCCTTAGCATCTATTGCAGAACTGGTTTGGTTTTAATGAATTCCTTGAATTTTTTTTTTTTGTCTGGAAGCTCTTTATTTCTCCTTCAATTTTAAATGTTAGCCTTGCTGGATAGAGTAGTCTTGGTTGTAGGTTTTTATTCTGCATTACTTTGAATATATCATTCATTCCCTTTTGGCCTCAAGTGTTTCTGTTGAGAAGTCGGATGTCATCCTTATGGGGGCTCCTTTGTTGGTGATAGGCTTTTTTTTCTCTAGCAGCTTTTAAAATTTTCTCTTTATCCCTTAGCTTTGGTATTTTAACTATGATGTGTCTTGGTGTAGATTTCTTTGGGTTTGTCTTTAATTGTATTCTTTGTGCTTCCTGAACGTGTGAAACGTTTTCCAGCCTTAATTTAGGGAAGTTTTCAGCTATGATTTGACTGAACAAAATTTCTATCCCTTGTTCTTTCTCTTCATCTTTAGGAACCCTTATGATGCAGATGTTATTTCTCTTCATTTTGTCACAGAGCTCCCTTAGAGTTTCCTCATACTTTTTGTCTCTTTTCATTTTTCTGCTTTGTTTCTGTGCCTTTGTTTATTTTGTCCTCTAACTCGCTGATTTTATCCTCAGCTTCATCCATCCTGCTTTTAATTCCTTCCATTGTGGTCTTCATTTCTGATACTGTATTTGTCATTTCTGTATGATTCTTGTTTACTATTTCAATTTCCTTTTTTAAACTTGTTATCTCTTTATTTAGGTGTTCATAATGACTATCCATTGTTGCTCTAACCTCTTTGATCATCCTAACAATCATTATTTTAAACTCTGCATCTGGTGATTTGGCTATATCTTGTTCATTCAGGTCCTTCTCTGGGGATTTCTCTTGATTCATTTGGGTTGCATTTCTCTGCCTGCCCATTTTTTCTGTGTATAAGAAGGGTGTGGCCACTGGAGTCCAATGGGTGTTGCCTTTGTGTTCCCTAGGTGTGGTCTGTCTGCCGGCCCACCACCCCCTCTGCCGCTGCCTAGCGTGGTTTGGTATGGGCGTTGCCAGCGCCGGCCCACTGCAGCTGTTGCTGTGATTCCTGCCTCTCCTCCGTGGGAGGGGCTGTGCTCTCGTACCCGGCTCCGCAAGCCTCAGCCTGTTGGGCCCTCGCTTCTCCTCACCCCCACAGGTCAGGCCGCTTACCGTACTCAAGCCACAAGCGTCAGCACCAAGGGTAGGGGTGAGTAACTCTGCTCAGTTGCGGACCTAGTCTGTTCCCTGGCTTCCGTCCAGTCCTTGGGGTCAGAGCCTGCTTGCCCAGTTTTTCAGGTCAAATGAGGCTGCTGGCGTGCGCTCAGCTGTGAGCCTCTGCCTGTCCTGAGCTTTAGCCCTCTCCGGGCTAAAGCTCATGCAGGATTGCAAACCGCAGTTTCACGGGTCAGGTGGGGTTGCTAGCTTGCAGTCAGCTGTGAGCCTCCGCCTATACCTGGCTTTAGCCCCACTCCCGTGGTCAGGGCCGGCTCACGCAGGGTCGCAAACCTGGGAGGCCAGCTGATGCTGCACGCCCACGGGGTCCCTGCTTAGCAGCAGATCTCTTCCCATTTCTGGCCTCCTGTTTTTCCCCCGTAGGTGGGGCTGCAAGTGGTCCCGCAGCTGCCGGACCTCTTTCACGCATCCCCTCCACCCCTGCTGGGCTAGACCGAGCTCACACCGGCTGGGTGTCCCGCCGCCACCGTCCTTCCAGCAAGCCCTCAGCAGTGTGGCTAGGGGCACTGCAGCTCAGACCCTAACACTCCATACTGTAGTCCTAGAAACTCCCTCCGTCTAAGCAGCTCTGCTCTAAGTGCTGCAGGAGAGATTGTTTGGCTGGTGTCTGGTCTCCCTTTGCTGGTATTTGTAGTTTCAGGTAAAATATTCGTTTTTGATTAGGGAAGTGACTCAGCCCAGGGGTTAGGGTGGCTGTCCCTCAAAGTGTTCCTCCCTGTGCCTTCCAGTCCACACTCTCTTCCTGCTGCTCTGGTCCTCTCCTCTGTCCCTGTTCTTCAGAGCCCCGGAGGAGTGGTTGTGAGAGAGGTTTTCTGCGCTGTCCCTTTAAGAAGAATCCTGGGTCTGAGAAAACTGTCTCTTTCTCACAAACAGTATCCTCACTTGTTTCACAGCTCAATACTATCCAAACACCTCTTCTAGGCTCTAGGGCTGCAGGCTGGGGCTTTGTTCCTGGGACCCAGGTCCCTCCCTCTCCGCCAAACTCTCCTCCCACCATGTGAGTCTCTCCGGGCTACCATTCGCTCCAGGGAGCTGGGCAGCCCTCTCTTCATTTTCGCTTTTCCTACCAGTCTCAATGTGGCTTCTTCAGTGTTCCTTGATTGAAGAGTCGACTTAGTTTAGTTCAAAGTTGGATTATCCAGATGATGGTTCTTAAAATTAAGTTATAATCCACTTTGGTTCTAGGAGTTGGAAGTTGGTACATCTGCCTACTCCATCGCCATCTTGCCGTCCCACGGTAAATGCTTCTTAAATCTTGTTTGACACAACATTGATAATGTGCTACTTACTCCTAGCCAAGATCCTTCTCAAGTTTCTCATTTTAGTAATGACAATGGTACTAAGAGAGGAGCAGTCACCTTTATTTTTAAGGAATTCTATTTTATTCAAATTTTAATTATCCTAAAGGAGAAAAACAGTGGTGCAGATAATCCCCAAATCTGTTGTTCAAACACATAGTATAGGTGGTCTTTTACAGTAATTTGCCTTCCTAATTATATTTTGATTAGGTTTCTATTAAAGTTATTGAGAAGTCATTTGGCAGACAGGACAGAAAGTCAAGCAGGCCAAGAACACAATGGTCAACACTTTGAGATTACCTGGGACTGACCCATACCTTAATCTAGGTCCGCCTTTTTAAAATACATTGTGCTGAGAGCACTGTGTGGCATACAAAGCAGACTACAGGCTCATCATTTTTTAAATGGTAATCATTGAAAAATGTATTAAAAAGTATGTACTTTTCTGGGAGCTGTTTATAGCTCAAGATAGGATCTTATACAATGAAGAATGATATATGAACTCAGAATTTCAGGAACTCACTCCTTAGCCAGCAAAACGTATGTGACCTTTAGCAACACAAAGCAGTATGTGCTTAATCATGTATATTGACAGCATCTGTAAAAATGCACCAGAGGAGGCAGAAGAGAGAGAGAGGTCATTTGAGGAGAGAACACAGGGAAAGATAAGGGTAATCTGAGCTAGCTCTTGAAGATAAATAATATTTGAATGGGAGGAGAAAGTTCAGGAGGATTCTCTAAAGCTGTCTGTTGGGCAGATAAAATACATTATGCTCACTTTGATAAAGATGGCGTTGCCCAAAGGGAAGCTCATTGCCCAGGTGATAACATTAGTTGCCCTTCCTGCTTGGGATGGGCGTGATTTTATTGATGTATGTTGGGGGAGGGCTTTTGCGCCAAAAAGTTTTAAAAGAGAGATCACGTTGTTCGAGAGAAGAATGATTGCATTCTAGGAGGAGGGCAGAGTAAGGCCACGTGGAAACCAGGAGAAGCAGCCAAGATGGCAGAGCACTGAGAGAGAAACCAGTTTGTGTAGAGAGAAGGAGATGGGGAACAGAGGTGAATAAGTCTGATGAGCTAGAAACCTTTGATTCTAGGAAACTAGGATAAATCAGTAGCTTTGTGATCACTGAATGAGTGGGTTTTGGAGCCCAGTGTGTGTTTTTACTTGCCCGCTGGGTGCAAGCTAGGATTAAAGATGATGGCCCACCAGTTCTTGGCTCCGTTGTTTCATTACCGACTGTCTGAATCAAATGCAAACCTGCATGGGCCAGGCGGCTGAGATGGTAGCCGTGGCTACTGGCTTTTACACTGTCCACTATGATGTGAGCCACATATTGCAAATTTAAATTTTCTACTAGTCAATTTAAAAAGCTTAAAAAGAAATGGGTGAAATTGATTTTAATAATACATTATATTTAACCCAATATATTCAAAATATTATTTTAACATGTAATCAATTGAAAATTGAAATATTTTAACTCTTTAAATTGTCTTCAAAATTTGGTGTGTGTTTTACGCTTGCAGCACATCTCAATTCAGACTAGTTCATTTCTGGTTCAGAAGCCTACTGTGGCCATCCATTATGAAAATAAATTGCACAACTTTGGACATCTGGTTTACCAACAAAATAGCAGGACAAAAAGGGTCAGATAACTGGTTCTTGTGTTCATTTAACATCTGACCCTTTCACTAAGTCAACATGATGGGTGAGGACACCTTATTCAGCTGTATGGGAATATTATGCAACTGTAACTAATGCAGTACTAAGAACTAGAAACCCATTAATATTTTTTTGGAAGATTAGCAATAACCTCCTTGTTCTAAGGACTATATATTAAAAAATGTCAACTTTCACCATAAAGAAAGGGAGGTAGCTTTGGTATTATGGAAAGGCTCTGGTTTGGGAGTCACAGAATCATCAGATTCTAGTTTTAGCTTTTAACTCAAAAGTCTAATCTCCTGTGGTCTCACTTTATGCACTGATGAAACAAAGAGCTTTATTATATAAATCTCTTCTGTAATCTCCAGTTGTATTTCTTTTTATTTTTTCAGGTTTTATTTTCTTTCACTGTGGTAAAATATATAGATGTGGGGGTTGGCAAAAGTAGGTTTACAGTTGTGAGTATGCAAAAGTTAATAAAGCTACTGTAATGATCATAACTTGCATGTTTTTTCCATAAGAACTATAAACCTATATTTTCCCACCCATGTAAAACATAAAAATTTACCATTCAACCATTTTTCAGCATACAGTTCAGTAGAATTGGACACACTCATGTTGTTGTGCAACCATCATCACCACCTGTCTCCAGAACTTCTGTATCTTCCAAAACTGAAACTCGGGACCCACAAAGCAATAACTCCATATTCCCTCCTCCTCCTAACTTCTGAAAATCCATCCCATTTTCTGTCTCTGTGGATTTGACTACTCTAGGTACCTCCTTGAAGTGGAATTACACAGTAGGATGTAACTATCTGAGTTTACTGAGCATAATGTCATCAAGATTCATCTATATTGAAGTAAGTACCAGGATTTCCTCTTTAAAGTTGAATTATCTTCCAATCAATGTTTATACCATATCACATTTTGTTTATTAATGTTTGGGTGTAATGGCCTGTGGTTTGGAGATATGAATTGCCAAAGTTCTCTTCAGCAGCACTCTAACAGGAGAAAGAGAATGCACTGGTCAATTTTCTATAACTGCTACACTTAATGTTGTCCTGACCTAAATATCAGAAAAGGGAATAGGAAGCAGCCAAGGTAATGATTTAGCACATCCAGAGGCTGATGAGAACAGACTATAGGAACAGAGGAAAGCCTGATATCAAATTGTGTGCAAACTGTAGACTCAAATATTGGAACACCCAAGAGAAACATTAAGATGGGAGCTGTGCAAAAACTAGGGAGTGGTTGACACAGCCCGGGGATGAACACATGGGAAAGAATATGCACATTTTGGTTCTGAATGGGTATGTCAGTTAAGAGTTACTTTGGTAGGATGGTCATTGCATTGAACTCAGCATAAAATTTCAACCCTCCTACAGATAAATTCATTGAAGTTCAAAGGTCCACTGGTAACAGTGTTTGTTTCTATATGCCTCACTTGCATTATGATAAATCTGTGATTATCACCAGGTTTATGAATTAGTAAAGTTGACTAACAATGACAGTTCTATAAAGCAAGTCTGCTGACTTCTAAAGCTCATGACAATTCCAAATAGCAAAACACAAAGAAACTAAAACTATGTTTCTGGTGTCATTAGACCTATGATATTTATTAGTTTTGAACAGTGCCCGAAACACAGTTCACACAAAACCTTCACGGCAAGATGGGGTGGGTTAGGGAGGGCTAAGTTGAAAAAAAGTGCCTCTGTTCATCCACAGTGTCCTCACTTTTCCATAAAAGTTTGATGACTTGTAGAAGCTGAAACTGAGCAAGGGCTCTAAGAAATGTGATCCTTTTTCTTGGCAAAATATGTTTTATATTGATTAGAAATAAATATAGGTTAACAAGTTTCTCTTTGAAAATGAAAATATTGACCCTGAGCCAACCAGTGGTTGAGCGTTGGCCCAGTATGTGAATGTCCCAGGTTTGATTCCCAGTCAGGGCACACAGGAGAAGCAACCATCTGCTTCTCCACCCTCCCCCTCCTCCTTCTCTCCCTCTCACTCTGTCTCTTTCTTTCTCTCTCCCGTACCACAGACTTGGCTTGAATTGTCTCAGAGAGTCATCCTGGAGTGCTGAGGACTGCCCTGTGGCCTCTATCTCAGGCACTAAAAAAAAAAAATGGCTCCATTGCTGAGCAATGAAGCAATGGCCCCAGATGGGCAGAGTATCGCTGCCTAGTGGGCTAGCCAGGTGGATCCTGGTCCAGGCGCATGTGGGAGCCTGTCTCTTTGCCTCCCCTCCTCTCACTAAAATTTAAAAAAAAAGAAAGAAAATGAAAATATTTCTCATAACTTAGAAACCTCTAAGAGAAAGAGGTAACATTGGGGGCCATCTCTAGGGCACTATGGACATTGAAGAATATCTGCTGTGTTGTATCAAAGGAAAGTCAGGTCTCGCTAGTGCTGTAAGCATTGTTAGTATGTTAATTTCATCTTCTTCTATCCTGGGAAGAGCAGTCTAAAACATGGAGAAAAGATTACTTTTACCTGTGTTTGAATATGTCATGATTTCAAATGTTCAGATCTCCATATTCATCTCTCTGAGGCAAAAGAGGATGAATAAAAGTATGAGAATAGAATAATATTCCAGTCATGCATTCCACATATGCTACCTAATAGCAGTGTAACCCTGGAGAAGTTACTACTTAACTTTTCTCATCACTGTATATGATAGTTGGCTGTGCTGTTAAATGATAAGGTACAAAGACTGCCTAGTACACAATAAATATTCAAGAAATGTTAGTAACCTTCCCTTATTGTTTTGTTAAATTTGGGAGTATATATTTAGTCTTTCATCCAGTCTTTCACTCTACAAACACCTATTAATATGTATGTGCCCAATACTGTTGCCATAAAATACACTTCTATCAACTCATTTATTCTCAATGTGCTAACATCTTTTCTATGAAGTGCTTTAGCATTAAATCAATCATTCTTCCTGAGTTGAGCTGTAAAATAAGTCACTTTGCATTACAAATATCCATAGTTTGAAATTATATACAGTATATGTAAATAGGATAAATAGTACATAAGTTGAAACTCCAGTTTGACAAGGCAACAGAAATAGTCTCACTGAGGCCTAAAAAATCCAAGTGAATATTTTTATATAGAATGTAATAAGAGTTACTCTATTATAATAACTAACAAAACATACAATAAAATTGATCTTGGATCCACTGGGAGCTCATGACACTCTAAAGAATACACTGATTTAAAAACTTTACAAATTTTTTTATATAGTTTTGCAGATTTACTGTAGGATTACTGTAGAAAAAGGTTAGGTAACCACCTACAGAGAATATCTTCCATAGCCGTTATATTTTAGGACCAATGTTCTAATGAGGGGTTAATATATATTCAATATTAAAATGGTCTGGCAATCCTCCTTCTGTTCTCAAAAGGTAAATTATGGGAAATGAACATGATGAAAAGGCTAATTTAAAAACTAATTGTTCAGAAAAAGTTTGTGTTTATGATGTAGTTCAACAATCAAATTCTACTTATTTCAATTTGGTTAGCAAGTACCAAATTGAACAGGAGAATATTAATATAACCTTAGATCAATGAAACTTTAATTTTTGTTAAGAAGATTAGAACTGAGCTTCTTAGAAGGACTGAGGTTCTTAAGAAGTATTCATTTAACTACTATGGTTTTGATACCTTTTTTGTTTTTCCGCTGGGGGAGTTAGAAAAGTATATGGGTATTTGTATTTTCTAATCCTAAAGTCATAATGCTCTAAGTGTGTATATATATTGCTTACAGATAGAGGTAAAAATTTGGGCTAAGCTGCTTAAAGAGTTGCTTCCTTTCTTTGATTCTTACAATACTTCTACCGTCCTCACACCCTTTAAATGTGGCTCTGTTTTTAAATTTTTTGGTTTATACATAGTTTTAAAGTATATTTTTAAATTAATAGATGTCATTTTTAGTGCAGTTTTAGGTTTATATAAAATACAGAGTTCCCATATAACCTATCATCCTCCTTCCCCATCTACCATAATTTCCCCATTACTAACATCTCTCATTAGTGTGGTAAATTTTTTACAATTGATGAGTCAATATTGATTGATACATTACCATTAACTGAAGTTCACACATTACATTAGGATTCACTCTTTCTATTGCACATTCTATAGACTTTGACAATACTATCCACCATTATACTGTCATACAGAATAGTTTCACTGCCCTAGAAATTCTCTGTGCTCCAAGTCATCTTTCTACCCCCTTGAATCCCTACCAGTCACTCATCTTTTCACTGTCTCTATAGTTTTGTCCTTTCCAGAATTTCATATAGTTGGAATTATACAAAATGTAGCCTTCTCACATGACCTTCTTTATTTTAGCAGAATGTAGATAAGTTCCCTCCATATCTGTTTATGACTTGACAGCTCCTTTTTAAAGACTGCTGAATAATATTCCACTATCTTAATGTACTACAGCTTATTTACCCATTCACCTACTGAAGAATATCTTGTTTGCTTCAAGTTTTGGCAATTATGAATAAAGCTTAAATAAACATTTGTCTAAAGACTTTTGTGTGGATATAAGTTTTCAGCTCATTTAATTAAATAACAATGGGCACAAATGCAGGATTATTGGATAAGAGTATGTTTTGCTTTGTAAGAAATTGCCAAACTGTCTTCCTAAGAGGCTATACCATTTTTCATTCTCACCAGCAAAGATTAAGAGTTCCTGTTGCTCTATATCCTCACTAGCAGTTAGCATTGTCAGTGTTTTGGATTTTAGTAGGTATGTAGTATTATCTCATCATTGTTTAAATTGCATTTCCCTAATGACAGATATGATGAAGATCATTGTATATATTTTTGAAAATCTGCCATTTATAGATCTTCTTTAGTGGAAGTATCTGTTCGGATTATTTGTCCAGTTTTAACTGGGTTGTTTTATTATTGTTGAGTTTTAGGAGTTCTTTGCATACTATGGATTCTAGTTCTTTATCAGATACATGTTTTGCAAAGTTGTGGTTGTTGTTATTTGATTTGTCTCATTCTCTTAATGGTTTCTTTCATTGTTAAGAGTAGTTTTGCTTTGAATTTCTACTGAAGTCCAATTTATCAATACTTTCTTTCATGGATTATGCTTTTGTTGTTATATCTAAAAGGTCATTATCAAACCTGAGGTCACTTAGATTTTCTCACTTTATCTTCCTGGAGTTCTATAGATCTGCATTTTAAATACAAGTCTATGGTCCTTCTTGAACTGATACTTTTAAAAGATGTAAGGTCTTTGTCTAGACTCATTGTTTGCACATGAATATCCATTTGTTCCAGTACCATTTATTTAATTGCTTTTGTTCCTTTGTCAAAGGTCAGTTTATATTTATGAGGGTCTATTTCTGGGTTCCTAATATGGAACTCATTTTATTATCAATTTCTGAGCGGCTTTTGTTTTGCAGTATTATTGGTTAGTAATATTTCATGTTTTATTCCAGTAAAATTTACATACAGGAAAATACACAGACCCATTTCCCTTTTTAGTGCCAGATGAACCTCTTGATTTTTTTAAGTGCAACAGTATGAAACAATTGATATTTTCTATTGTAATATTTATAACTAGGGATGAGAAAGCTTTAAGAAGTGAAAGGCCATCTTACTGTGAGTTTATTTTTGTAGGACAGAAGCTGTCACCATCATAATCACCACCACTATGATCAAATATAACATAAGTGGATTTGGTTCAGTTTAGTTTGAATCCAAAACCTGAGCTGCACATATCTGTAGTACTTCATGCAAATTACCTTAATCAAGAATCAGCTTCTGCAGTAGGAACAAGTATGCATTCCAGCCACACTTATGGTAAAGATTAAGTAAAATATATATTTGAAAAAGTTTTTGTAAAATGTGAAATCTTAAAGAGATACTGGGTGTTGTTTTATTGAAATACGGAACTTGAAGGGGCTATTTCAAACCATCAGACAGCTGATGGTTTTAAACCAGCAATAAAAGCATTAAGATATTAAATTAACAAAGAGAGGATTCCATCAAATTCCATAAAACTGTGCTGAAATCTAAGCCGTATTACTGTATGTCTAATTTAAATCTATCAACCGACACTGTTTTTTATCCTACTTTTGGTTAGAAAACAAACAAAAAACCTTTAAGATTCCTCTCAAATTCTGGTATTGTGAAGAATAATATTTGGGGAACAGACCATTGATATGGATTTGTGCATAAATGATACGTGGTTTTCATATAGTTCTTAATGAGAGAATTAGCTTGTTGAAGGTGGTTTGATTACAGTCATCAACCATAAAGAGAGCAGTACCAAGAATAATTCAACATGTTTGAACTTAAAATAGCCACCTGGTGTAGAAACAATGTGTTCTCTTAACTGAGCTAATTTTATTAATTCACCCACTAGTTCATGAATTCATTCAATGGAGAGTTAAATCTCCTAGTGAGCTAGATACTCTGGTAGAATCAAAATACACTGGAAACAGACTTTTCATCTCAGGACCTTTCCAGTTGAGTAGATAAGTCCCACAATGATTTTCTGGCACTATACTTAGCTCTATAAACACATTCTGCTTGAGCATTAGGTGGTGTGGTTGGCAGGGAAGAAGAGGGCCATTCCCGCTAGAAGGAAAAAATGGCATGTGCAAAAACATAGCAGTTTGGGCTGCCTTAGCCATCTTTGTATCCATTTCTTTTCCTCATCTCCCAAATATAGAATCCTGGTCAATGCAGGGAGAACATCTGGTTATCTCTTCTCAATTCTGAGTTTAATGCTGGCACAGCTGGTATAGTGCTAAAGAAACGTGCACAAATTCTATTGCTCCAGGGCTCATTGGTTTGGCCAGCATCTGCTCAACTGCAGGCAAAAAAACAACTGGCAAATATGTAAATCTATTGCAAGAACTATAGTATCTTTGTGAATAAAAGTAGCGTTCAGGGGGGAACTGTTTAAATATAAGAATTCTACATTTTTCATAAACAATTGGCACTGTATTTTTTTAATGGAAGTGATAGATATTATACATGTAAAAGCATTTCTTAATCCATAAAGTGTTAATTTAAAATTTTATACTGCGTACTTACTCATAAAAAATGTAATGACTTTAAATCACCACATTTTTAAGGTTATTCCTGTACAAGATTTCATACCCCTGCTTCCTCAGATAAAAAGTAGAAGGGAGATGGAAGAAGTGGGGTTAATTTCAAGAACTTTGGTGTCTACCTGAAATGAATTCACTAGCTATGCAGATTAGAGGAGGAAATTTGACAGCTAGACTCAAATAGAACAAATATGTTTAAGTTGTTTGACAGCTAATTTTGAAAGATTTTAGCAAAACATATACATTGTCACATCTTTCAAAAACTGAGAGCAACTAAATCCTTGATATGATCTATGTGAAATAAATATTAGGTGCTTCAGAAACTAACACAAGACAAACTGCTAGTGTCATACCCACCATCAATTTTCTCCAAATGTCTTTGACAGTCTTATCGGTGAAACATTTTTTAATATATCCCCAATATATGTTAATTTATTTACTTTATAGCATTTTATTACTCACTTATTATTCTATACATTATAAAACATATGCAAAAATGGAAATTTTTAGAAAAATGGAATATAGAGAAACTAAATAATATTTTAAATGGATAATCTTGATGGTTTATATTATTGTTAGTTAAGTGAAGTTAATTGTTAAAGATAATAGATAAAATCCAAACTTTAGGTTATCTTCTTGAAAATTTATAAAAATAGTTGAACCAGATTTTATAAGAACTGATATGATGATTTTTACCTCTTACTGGAGTTGAAGTAGATATAGTAGAATAAGGAGCAAAGCCCATTCAGACATTTTTTTGTTCACCTGTGTTTTATTCAGAGTTGTCTCCCTTCCCTGTTTTCTCTGCAGGACCCTTTCTATTCACTTCTCCCTTATGTGGAAGTTAATTAAGTTAAAGTTAGACAGATAACCCTATCACAAAGCCACTTAATCAAGCAGATATGAACAGCACATACTGAAATGGCCTGGACTTGGTTGCAGAAGTAAAGGTGTAAAAGAGGATTAGATATAAGCTGTGCAGACTAGTTTGTCATTGCTCCTATTCATATCTAAAGTATTAAGCTTTGATTTCAGTCAATTATAGAACTAAACAATAGAAGATATTCACCAAAGGTTATATGGGGAGAAAATATTTTTAGGAATTGTAATGTGCCCCCCTTTGGGTTGCACAGAAGGTGGAAACCCCAGTCAGCATGGAGAGCTTCAGCCCATTCTTATACTAAGTGTCCAGCAAAGTGAGAGCCCTGACATTCTATGACTTCTGGGGTGACCTATGAGGCATACAAGTTCTTGAGCTCCCAAATGGTTGCTCTTTGGTTAGCCTTTCAACTGGACAGGCCTGTAGAACACCTGTCGTGGCATCCACACAGGTTAAGGCAAACTGGGACACCTCACTGCATGGCAAGGGTCCAATGTATCTACCTGCCATCAGGTCAGCGTGTCCAACCTTGGCCTATCATCCCAATGTCATGTGGAGGGGAGACATGATTGTCTCTCAGCACATACCGGGCATTGCTGACACATGATCACTACCTCTGTATCACAGTCGGAGGCCCTGGTCCTTAACAGTTTCCCACCTGGTCCTCTGACCCACATGGGATAGTTTCTGATGTAGCCACTCAGCAGTGTCTGCCGCTGGAGTGTCTTCTAGCCAGCAGACTCACAACAAAGCATCTGCTTCATCCTTGCCTATACTCTGAAAAGGTTGGTGATCTCTGACATGGAATATAGTCACAGTCTTTTCATGGCAAATGCGCCACAGGTTGGCCCACGTGGCCTTCCTCCATAGGGGATAGTTTCTGCTGTCGTGTTCATTCCCAGAAAAAGAGCCAAAGTGTCAGTTGTCAGTGGTCCAGGCTCCCGTGTGATTAACAATCCATACTGCTCAGAGTTCAGCCTATTGGATGCTTTGTCCTTCCCTGCCCTCTAGCCAGATGTTCTTGGTCACAGCTGACACGCAACGGTGCTCTACCAGAGTGGGAAGCCTGGTAAATTAACCCTAGCAGAAGCCATCTGTGTACCATGCTTCTTCAGGAATGGCTTCCCCTCATGGATGAGTAATGGCAGCAGCATCTTTGGCTTGAGCTTCGGTTGTCCAGCGCTCTGATACATCAGCAACCCTAGAACAGCCTGCAGTTCTCTGCCTAATGGGCTAGTGGACAGGTGGCTTCTCTGTTGGATATGTGCATTCATTCCACTTGGTCAGGGTGGATGTCTACGCCACCACACTCTTGGGCTGTTCCATGGCTGAGTGCATCCAACTGGCAATGGAGTGGGTGGTGAAAACTTTGATTGGGGTTGGTCCTGCTATGGCTTCTGTCACTAACAGAGCTTGGTATACTGCATTAACTTGTTGTTCAATGGGACTATATTGGCTCTGGGCTCCACATCACTATTGGGGCCAGAACCCTAGTGGTGTCCTCACCCTACCTTGACGTTGCCATAACCCCCAACTAACCCCTCAGGTATTATGTGAACATCTAATTTAAATGGTTGGCTCTGGTCCTCTATGCCCAGAGCCTTGACAGTGGCTGTGGCTTACTTAGTGGCCTGACAAGATGCCTTGTGTTATTCTAGCCAATCCTAGGCAGCCCCTTCAAGCAGTAGTGCATAAAAGGGCTGCACCATTGAGCCAAATGGGGCATGAAGACCCTCCAATAGCCTAACAAACCTCAATGTGGGTAGCAGATAGACCTGTACATTTTCTATGACTGCAGCCAGCATCACCTTTGTCTTACCTGACCCAATAACTCCCAAGAATCTGACAGATAAGCCAGGGCCTTGCAGTTTGTGCTTGTTGACCTTCCATCCTTGCTATCAGAGGTGGGTTAGCAAAGAGGGAGCTCTTTTCTACAGGGCAGGAAGAGAGAGGTTAGCATGGCATCATCAATGTCACGATACAATAGCACGTCTGCCAGCATGAACCAGGTCAACAAACCAGTTGCCACAGCCCGTGGCAGATAGTAGGGTTGGGCAGATATCCCACAGGCAACACAGGAAGGTCCACTGTCACCCTTCCAAGTAAAAAATTAATCTTGACTATCTTCAGTAATATCTATAGAAAAGGAATTAGCAAGGTTGAAAACATACTGATAAGTCCCAAGCTGGTGACACAAAGCATCTAGCAAGTCTGTGATATCGGGAACTGCTGCATTCAAGGGGGCACTACCTTGTTTAACTCTCTATAGTCTACCCTCATGTGCCAGGTGTTGCAGACAGGCCACATAGACACATATAGGGACACAATGAGCTGGATGAATTATGTCTACTTTAGCCAATTCCTGTGTGGTTGCTAACAGGCTCACTCTTATAGGGGCAGCTCCCCTTCTCCTTGTCCATTTTCTGCGTTCCTCCCTTTACCTGTCTCACCTCCTTTTTCTGCAGCATGAGCTCTACTTCTCTCAAACTGGTGACTGTTTGGGCTACAATCTGTCTAAGCTGCCTTACATGACTGGAAAAAATGGGAATGAGAGTGCTGAAATACACAGGAGGGGCCATCTGGTTCCTAGTGCCAGCAATGTGGGTCTCCATATTTGGTCCCTATGTAATAGAGCTGTAAATAGCATGTCACATGCCTAATAATGGATGAATTGCTGCAATTCCACAAGGCATATCCACTACTCTGAAGCAGAAGGGAGATCTCCTTCATTACGCCATGCTATGGGGCACCCTACCATCAACCAAATCCACAGAGACATAGTCTGTGCAGCCTGGAAACTGGTGCCACATATCTGTTGGTATAGGAAGGGCTGAGCTATGAGAGAAGACATCTGGGATAGCTCCTGCCCTGTTAGAGACATACCAGCAGCACTATGTCCCATAGGCCTAAAAGCCAGGCAGCTATGCTTTCAGTACCTTCTTGGCAGAATTTAGCTGCCAGTTCAATCAGCTTGACCTGAGTATACAGCCTCACAAGGTATGGATGACCCGCTGGGCCAGGGGAGACTGTACCCCGGGTTACTGAGGCTTAATCTTCTGTACTAACCCCAGGTAGGCTGCCAGGGGCACCTCTGCCTCCTCCTCAATAAACGTAATAACCATTATTTCACTGTCACCATCGGTGTCAGGTCCCACTTTCAGGAGTTTTACCAGTTTTGAAAGACTACCAGTCTAATCCAGGCCAGACCCAAGAAGGAGTCCTGACTGCAGGCAAGGTGGCAGGCTAATTCTGTTAACTATTAAATAGTCTGTTCCAGCTGTTTTCCCAAAGCCTCCTTCTTATCAACTTGCAAAGCCCCATTTCCCTTTCTAGCTTAAGTTCCTCCTCCAAACTGTATTTTTCAATTTGATGGCTGTTTCTGTGTAATGGTGCATAAGGAACCCAGGAGGGGCCGAGCCAAGTGCCACCACATCTGCCCTTAAGTCTTTCTTCTTACTCAACCCTCAATGGTCCCTCACCACCTTCAGGGAAGCTAGGATACTAACAAGACTTTCAGGGTGCCCCCTCAGTCCCTCAGCAGATCCCAAGTCCACCAACACAGCAACATCATGCAATATGCAGTTAACTGGCCAGTCCAGGTTGCCCCTGGAATTCACACACTTGGCATATTACTTGCCTGGGATGGACTCAACTTGAGAGTTACTTGGGATTGTGTAAATCCTGCCAGTTACGCCAATTGTAATGTAAGAGGTCCAGACCCAGACAATTGGTCTGGTGTCATTGCAAGATCCCATATAAACCACAGGAGTACCAGATGGAGTAGACATAGCCTTTATTACTTACACACAGAGGCAGCACCAATGGCAGCAGGTTGGTGAAAGCTCTGTACTCCATTGAGGGGGCCACTCTTTTTATAGCTAAGCCCCGTGCTACTGTTTAAGCAAAACTTTGTCTTTGGACAAGCAAGCAGGCGAGCAGGGGAGGGGGAAGCATATGTGCTGTGTGTGCTGTTTCTCCGTGATCATATTTTGTGACTCAGTTCCTTTGTCCTTAGTAAAAGGTCAGGGACTGTTTTATTATTCTTGCTTCCATAGCTCATGGCCAGGATCCATGATGATGGCACCAGGGACTGGGGATAGGAAGGACTATGTCCAGCATCGATCCTACACAAGTGAAGCTTAAATAAAGTGAGAAAGCCGATGAATGTGGTAAAGCACAAAATTTGCACTATGGGAATATCAGAAGGGCATACAATGGTTTGCTTAAGGTGTAGAGCAATAAGAAGTTACTGAATCATCAAATTAGACAACTGAGAAGAATCTAAAAACTGAAGCCAGAATACAAAATTATTTGGTGTACATGCTAGAACCTATATACCATGGTAGGTAACAGCAGGCCTGCTATAAGCAAGAAGCACATATGGAAGAATGGAATGTAGACACAGCAAGGAGTGCCTAGTAGTAGGTCGTACCTGAGGGCAGGGGCCCCTCCACTATCTAGTTTGATTAAAAACCTCCAGCTGGGAATCTGGGTTTCTCTGACCTGGAAAACTTCTCATTTTTCCTGTTACTTTGACTAATAAAGTTCAGGAGACATGGGAGAGCTGGCTCTATTCCCCATGTCCTTGATTATGTGATCTTCTGAGCCTCCTGTGTGTAGGTACCATGAAAATGAAGGTGAGAACAACTGGGGCACATCCACCATAAGATGAAATGCTATGAAAGGGTCTTCACAAGTACCAGAAACTGTATTAGTGGGAAGACTTATACAGAAAACCAGACGTAGTCTCTGATTTTCAGAAAGAGAAGATGAAGAGATATAAATATTATAGTACATTGTACAACAGATATTGATCCAAATGCTTTAAAAGCACAAAGGAGAATGTAATTTTACATGACTGGTGGCACAACAGGTTTGTTTATACCAGCATCACCACAAACACGAGGAATGGATTGCACTATGACATTAAAACAGCCATAACATCACTAGGCAACAGGAGTTTTCCAACTCCATTAGAATCATTATGTGACCACAGCTGTATATGTGGTCTGTCATTGACATAAAGGCTCTTACATGGTGAATATAGTTATACTTTAAACTGTATGGATTCATTCTTCAAAGCTCATAATTATGTATTCCATTAATCACTTCAGTGGCATTATTTTTAATTACTAGAAACATCACTAAATTATTGCAAAAGCAGCATTTCAGTTGTCTTCATTAAACTTCAGATATATTAATTTACAGATAAAGGGTATATCAGTTCCCTTTATATACAGTAATGTCAATCACACCAGAGCAAACATTCTAAACCTTTTATCACTTTCAGGAATCAGCTCAGCTACGAACAGAGCAAACCTATCTATCTGTGTTTCAGAGGCAAGGGTAAAAGTGTGCAATGTACTTCATTCGCCATGTCAGAATCAATAAATGCAGCATCAGATTTGACAGTATTAACTTAAAAGGTCCGCAGAAAAGATGAGGCAAGCCATTTCTTTAAAAGAGATGACCATTTTTATGAAACAAAAGCCTTGTGTACATTTGTAAATGCATGGTGGGGGTAGCGTGGGATTGGTGGAGGATTCAGAGAAACACGGGAACTTGGAGAGATGCAAAGGACTTTGAAAAAGTCTGACATCTACCAAATGGTAAAATTGGAATGTTGAAATCACTTTATCCTTAATTCTAGTCATTTCTGACGTACTTTAAACTGCTAATGTGAAGGGCAGAAATTACTGAAGAACAATTGAGATATTTAGCATG
The DNA here is from genome assembly GCA_037038555.1 of Rhynchonycteris naso. Taxonomy (NCBI): domain Eukaryota; kingdom Metazoa; phylum Chordata; class Mammalia; order Chiroptera; family Emballonuridae; genus Rhynchonycteris; species Rhynchonycteris naso. The sequence continues at coordinate 109,221,736 of CM072998.1, read as the reverse complement.
CCTGGTGTCGGGCAGGAAAAATATATTATGCTCACTTTGTTAAAGATGGCGCTGCCCATGTACAAGTTTTAAGAGTCAGCTTTTCCCCACACCCCTGACTGATTGGATGATGTGGCGTGGTACACTCTCATGAGGAATCCTCCCATTATGCCTCAGATGAGTCACTTTATATCAGAGACTTTCTTGTTTGTAGATTGGATTAAGGTTTTGGATTTCTACACTATAAAGTGGGGCAGACTGGGAGCTTGCTCTCTCGGTTCCTGAGGTTAGTATTAGAAAGGAGAGCAGATTAAGGCCACGTGGAGGAGAGGAGGCAGCCAAGATGGCAGAGTGCTGAGGAAGAAGCCAGTTCGTGTAGAGAGGAGATGGGAAAAAGAGGTGAATAAGTCTGGTGAGCTAGAAACCTTTGATGCTAGGAAACTCGGATAAGTCAGTAGCTTTGTGAGCACTGAATGAGTGGGTTTTAGAGCCCAGTGTATGTTTTTGCTTGCCCACCGCGCAAGCTAGAATTAAAGCTGATGGCTCACCAGTTCTTGGCTCCGCTGTTTCATTACCAACTGTTCAAATCTAATGCGAACCTGCATGAGCCAGGCGGCTGTGATGGTGGCCACAAATACTGGCTTTACATTTAGCCTAGTCTGTGGCAGGATTCGATAGTTTGGTATGGAGCCACCACCACCTTTGAGCGGTGGAGTAGATGACTGGTTGCTGTTATGGTTTTCCATAGCTGTTTTTTGGGGGACTGTAGGCTGGCTGACTTTTACAGCCATACGTGAGGAAACCGAGAGCTCTCTGGAAGAGGCTGCCCGGGACATGCAAACTGAGCAGCGGAAGGAGCTGGAGGAAACGTGGGAGAAAGAGATGCTGACCCTGGAGCTGTAGGAAGCTCTGGAGGAGAAGACCGACCAGGTCTGCAAGATTCGCCTGGAAAGGAATTCGCTTGAAAAGGAATCACAGGTTCGTGAGTTGGAGATTGCCCTGGATGTTGTGGAGAGCCAGCAGTGGCCTGAGGCCGGGCCTGAGGCCGGAGCTGGGGCCGGGGCTGAGGCCAGGGTTGGAGCTGCAAGGCCCATGGGGCAGAAGGCAGCGGTGGCCAGGGGCTCAAACCCAGCAGCAGGAGCTGGAGTTCTCAGTTACTGTTTGGAGGATGAGGAGAATTGGGCTGGAGTTGTGATTCGCAGACTTCAGAAGGTAAATGGCATCAGCTGCGGTAGGAGGATATCCATCCCTAGAGCCAGGCATGCATCCCTGAATGGCCACTGGAATGGCTGGGAGTGCCTGCTAAGTTGCTGGTAGGTCTGCGATTTTGGGACATAGGGGTGGATGCCATTATGCTCCCCAGAGCAGAGATGGAAATGCTGACTGCCATTGCCACATGCTTCGCTTTAGGACAGTGTGAGACCTGCCATGACGGCAGGAATGAGGCGGGAGGCTAGCACACCATGTGTGTGGACTGATTTCCTGGACTAGGACCGGAGTGAGCACTGGCTCTTTTGTTAAATGGACTTACAGATTTTGGACAATGTGAAATACCCTGATGGGGGTGGGGGTGGGGCGGCTTTGATGGAGGTCCTCCCCCTGTCCGGGGAAGCTTTTCCCATGGCTAGAGAGAAGTCCCGAGGACATTTTGCACTTTTGGCAAAGTGCTCAGAGACTGGTGAAATGTACCTTTGCAATTGTTGAAATTGTATGATTTGGCATATTGTTATAATTTGTGTATATCTCCTTGTACAGGGATGCCCATGATTGTGGGTAGTAAAGTGAGCATAGGGGTGGATTGTTGGGCAGAAAAAATATATTATACTCACTTTGTTAAAGATGGCGCTGCCCATGTGCAAGTTTTAAAAGCTTTTCCCCACACCCTTGACTGATTGGATGATGTAGGGTGGTGCACTCTCATGAGGAAACCTCCCATTATGCCTCAGATGAGTCACTTTGTATCAGAGACTTTCTTATTTGTAGATTAGATTAAGGTTTTGGATTTCTACACTATAAAGTGGGGCAGACTGGGAGCTTGCTCTCTCGGTTCCTGAGGTTAGTATTAGAAAGGAGAGCAGATTAAGGCCACGTGGAGGAGAGGAGGCAGCCAAGATGGCAGAGTGCTGAGGAAGAAGCCAGTTTGTGCAGAGTTTTTGTAGAGAGAAGATGGGGAACAGAGGTAAGTCTGGTGAGCTAGAAACTTTTGATTCTAGGAAACTCAGATAAGGCAGTAGCTTTGTGAGCACTGAATGAGTGGGTTTTGGAGCCCAGTGTGTGTTTTTGCTTGCCCACCGCGTGCAATGTAGAATTAAAGCTGATGGCTCACCAGTTCTTGGCTCCGCTGTTTCATTACCGACTGTTCAAATCTAATGCAAACCTGCATGAGCCAGGCGGCTGTGATGGTGGCCACGAATACTGGCTTTACACCTGGTATCACAGCACCCTCTATCATGATCATATATACAACACATTTATATTATTAGTTGTTTTAACGTGTGAATATTAATTTCCATAGAAGTGTCAAGGTTCTAGAATTTAGTTTATTACTTTCCAGGGATGGGTTCAAAAGGCCTTGAAATTTCTCTAGTATTAATACCATCAGAAACCCTCCTGCAATTAGAAAGAGTATGAATGACAAAGCAATCCCGAACTTTAGATTATTTCAGTGTGGTCCTAGCACCAACAGCCTAAATGTCACAGAAATGTGCCCATAAAACCAATCTGTGTTCAGCCTGTTCTGTGAAGCTGCCTTTCAGAAATGTCCTAAGCCTGTTTTAAAGCCACAGGCCCACGAAATTGCGCCTCTGGGGCCCGATCACGCACCCTGCACACTTTACAACGCCATTTTCAAAGGCGGCGGGGAAAAAAACAGCGTCCCCCGCCGGCCGAGCTAACCCGCAAGGCCGCCTTCCGCACTACGCCCACTACGGAACCCGCAGTGAGGAAACAAAAAGAGCGAGATCTCCTCCCCTGCCCCCCCCCACTCCCGCACGCGCGCAAAACTAAAGAAAGAACTGTTTGGGTGTTTCTATTCTTACACTTCCAAGTCCCGCGCGCGGGGGGAGGGGGGGGGGTCAACCGAGCGGAGACTCGACCCGACCACGCCCGGGGGCGGAGCAGAGAAAGCCAGCGCCGCTTTCTCTGGAAAGTTCTAAGAACCAGGCGCGCGCCCTCCACGCGGGCGTCGGCGGCGGGGCAAGGGGCACCAGGTGGCGCTGCTGCACCGAGAGCAGGAGCCTGAGTGGCTGCGGGGAGACAGGAAAAGGCGTCACCGGACCCTTACCGTCGCGTCCATCGTCGGAAGTGCACGCTAGCGCCATCCTCTGGTCCCGGATATTAAGACTCCTGGAGAGTTCCCGTGGGAGGGTGGAGCTAGAACCGGAACCGAACAGCAGGCTTCGGGGGCGGAGGAAGTCCCGAGCGGTGCAGGAGGCGCGCTTCCGGTGCGCGCGCCTCACCTGGGCGGGAGCGCGAGGGGCGGGGCCTCGCTGTTCGCTGGCGCACTTCGGCGACGTAAGCGCTGCTGGGGCGTCGTCTTTTTCCTTGTCTGTACGTTTGCTGGCGGGGTGAGGGCAAAATGGTGGCGTGTTTACCCCCCCCCCCCCCCAGTTCCCGCTCGCAGGTTTTGGGTTTCTAGCTGTGACTCAGGTTTCTGGAAATCATTATGGAAAGCTAGTGGTTTATGAGGTTAAAATTCGAGCTCTGTTTTCCTCCTGACTCTTGAGCGACCCAGAAGCCTGCTGGGCGCGGTCCCAGGGTCGGGGTGGCTCCAGCCTTCCTTTCCTCGATTGCCCCCAGGACCGAGCGCGCACACGCGCTGTGTCTGTCAGCATCCTACATGGGGTCCTGAGACGTCACCCCGAGAGGGACTCGGGCACAGAGACCGGGGGGGGGGGGGGGGGGGGAGCACATTTTTCAGTTATTTAAGGAAGCCTTTTTTTGGCTGTTTGGGCATTTTGTTTTTGTTTTTTCTTAAGCAATGCTTTTTTTAAGAACCTGTTCATTTGCTTTATTTTCTTTTTTGTCAGGATATACCTTGTATTTTTACGTGATACGTTGTGGTCTTGGTGTTGGTAAATTTGTTGACAAAAGAAAGGGTACTTGTACAAAGAGTTCCAAGGGAAAATTTTTGCCCCTTCTCCATTTTTTACTAGATAAGGAAAGATCACGTTTAATGAGCAGGCCTGAGTAACTCACCAGGGAGCATTGGCTGCAAATAATCAAGTTTGCTGCAAAAATAAAACCTGCGTGAATCTGTAGCCACCCTGCTTTAATTTTAGACTGTAATTCTGAGTGTCAGGAGCTCAGTTCTTTGAACTCATTTTTCAGCCTTGGTAGGAACACTTTGGTGTGTTTCAGTGCTCTTTCCAGCCTGTGGCCTACAGAAACACTGAGTGCCTGCGAGAACAGGAGTGAAAGGAATAGGCTTAAGGGGACGCATTACAGGTGAATTGGGGTGTACCAGAAAGGTAGATTGAATGGAGTAGCCTAATGACATTTTACTGTTTCTTGGTAAAACCTTCTGGTGGTCTTGGTAGCTGTAAAGAAAACTACCGTGACTGAGAATGCCACGACATATGTTTATGTGAAAAGCCAGAAAGAATTGTGGGTGATCAGAAACTGAGCAGGAGACAAGATTTTCAGGTGGAAAAAAATTAACAAGATGCTAGGAAACGGGTGAAAGAGAAGGTCAGAGGTAGAGATGTAATTTAGTCTGGAAAGGCTGATTGGGAAGATGGTGAGGAAAAAATAGGTTTTAGACTACAAGCTGAATGTGTGGAATGAAGAATAAGTTCTCTTCATTGTTAGGTGTTCCAGCTTTTGATAATAGCACATATAGTTGCTTATTTTCACTTCTGTACATTTCTGTCTTTTCTGTATGTCATATACAACCAACTTTAAACTGAGTGCTTCATTTCACCACCATTATACTAGTAACTCAGACTAACATACCTCTTCAGTGTATTTGTATTTATATATTCACAACTAGTGGCATTTAAATCACTTTTCTGCAAATACTTTATATTCTTTTGTCCTGACTTCTACTAATTGCCTGGCAAAACCCAGAGCTTGGAGAGTTTGGATGAACTCATTCATTCATTCATTTTTTTTTTTTTTTTAAGAGACAGGGACAGGAAGGGAGAGAGATGAGAAGAATCAAGTTGTAGTTGGCAGCACTTCAGTTATTTATTGACCTATATATGCCTTGACTCCGAGGCTCCAGCCGAACCAGTGACCTCTTGCTCAAGCTAGCAATCTTTGGGCTCATTTTGATGATCCCACACTCAAGCTGGTGAGCCTGTGCTCAAGCTGGCAACCTCAGGGTTTCGACCTCAGTATCCCAGGTCGATGCTCTATCCACTGCGCAACCAATAGCGGTCAGGTTTATGCATTTACTTTTTCTGTGCTTGCACCCAGCAGCTTAGCAATTGGCTGAACCAATGAGATCTTGCCCAAATGGTCTCTCCATGTTGTCCACTTATCCTACTCCTTTACTTACTTGGCTCTCCAAACCAAATATTTCATTTTTTTCTCCTCCCTCTTTGAATCACCAACTTCATTTCATCCTTTATTGGGGAAAAAAAAAATTGTGAGCCTACGGGAAGAATACTCAATCTTTCCATCATTACTCTACCTGTGTCTCTACCCTTCAAACATCTTTCCTCTAGTTGAAAAGAATGATGAGTCTTTCTATCAAATGCTAATACTTCATATTGTTCATGTTTAGGTTGAGCCACTTGAGTAAGTTTATGGCATTTCATTTTTGTAAAGTATGTTCAAGATTATAACCCATTTAAAAAGTTGAGTTTGTTTTCTCAATTGAATTATAGGAGTTATTTACATATTATGTGTACTTTTTCTTTTATTGAAGTATGATTGACCTGCAAACGGCTGTACATGTTGAATGTATAAAGCTTGATGAATTTGGAGGTCAGTATACTCACCCGAGTGTATACCATAAACATATCTGTCACGTCCAAAATGTCTCCCACCCTCATGATGTTGTGTTTAAAACACTTAATATAAGGTCTACCCTCTGAGAAAATTTAAAATATTAACAATATAGTATTGTTAACTATAGGCACTATGTTGACATATCTTCAGGATTTGTTCCTCTTAGCACACTTTGTACCTCTCCATCCCCCCTCTATACATGTCTGTCAAAGTATGCATTGTGAATATTTTTCTCCCAGTTTGTGGCCTATTTTGAAGAGCAATTTTTTAAGTTGTATTTTTCTAGGAATTTAAACATATTATCCACCTTAAAGTTTGTAACTTAAATCCTCTATTATCTTTCTAATTTTCACAGTATATTATATTTAGACTACTATCTAGGTTAGTTTTATTATATGTTATATAACACTAGAAGTTGATATTTCTATTTTCCAAAAAGATAATTCGGTTTTTCCACCAGCAACTGTTGAAAAGATTCTCCTTTGTTCCATTGAATTGCCTTGATACCTTGGTTGAAAATCAATTTGTTTTCTAAATCTCTGTCGAGTTCCATCAATAGGTATATGTCTGTCCTTATGCCATCTTACCCAACTTTTTTTTTTCAAAATTGTTTTTGCCATTTTAATTTCTTTGAATTTTAATATAAATTTTAGAATTGGTATTTCAGTTTCTAAATAAGCCTTTTGGGATTTGGTTGGGATGCTTTTGAATCTATTGATCAGTCTGGGGAAAATTGACATCTTAAAAATAACAAGTTTTCCAGTATATGATCAGGGCATATCTTTCCATTTATTTTGATCTTTAATTTGTCTTTGCAATTTTCAGCATACAAGTCTTACATATAATTAAATCTATTCATAAGTATTTCCTCTTATTTTATTATAAATTAGATGAGTTTTTGAAACTGAAATTTTCCAGCTTGTTGAATCATTGTATTTTTCAGCTCTCAAAATTTCATTTGATTGCTACTTATAAATTATGCTTCTCTTGTGAAATTCTGAAATCTGTGAATAATAATTCCTGTATTAGATCAGCTCTGGATCTTGTTTCTATTGTCTTTTTCTTATGCCTGTTTCCTGGTATACCCAGAAGTTCTTAAAGGAAATTCTTTGTTTATGAAAAAAAAAATGCTCTGAGTGGTGTTTTTCTTCCATAAAGGATTTTGCTTTTGCTACTGTTAGTTAGGAAGCTAGGCCAAAAGCAAAACATCTTAATGTATATGGTTTTCAGTCAGTTATATCTAGTCTAGTTCAGGTTCTTTTTTGTTCCCAGGATGTCCTTATTATGTGTCCCATCCTCCTTTTAGTTACCCCAAAACTCCAATTTGTATTTTCTCAAAACCATGGGATTCCTGAAAGTTCTTGTGGGCTTCTCTGCTTAGCTGCCAATTTTCGGAGTGATTCTTCAGCCTCTAGAACAACTTCCAAATTGGCAAATGAGTCAAGGGGAAAAACAATTGAATGTGGGCAGACTTTTCTGCACCTCTCCAGGACCTTGTCCGGTCCAGATGCCATCTAAAAGATCCTTTTTGTATTTTTACCCAGATTTTCTAGTTCTTCAGTTAATAGGATTAAGAAAAATGTCCATCATAGCAGAGGTGGAAGTCCTTCTTAATCCGGGAGTCTCAATAATGCTAATAAAGATAGTGCCCTTTTTCTGTATCACTGTCAACACTTCTTTTCCTCATACATCAGAAATAAGACAAGTCATGCCAGTTGCTTTGTGTTTTGCTTCTGGAGGTGTCTCTAGGGGCTCTTGGCAGTGATATTCCCTTGCTACAGATGGGTTCCTCAGAAATACCCTTAATTCTCTTTAGGATTTGCCCACCTCTGTGTTCTGCCGTCATCTTCTGCTGAGGGACCAGAGTCGTTGTGTTTCCACCCAAACCAAACACTACTGTGCTGTATCTGGTAAATTCAATCTGTCCCCTTTGGTACTTGTATAATACAAGCATATGTTTCAGTCAGGCAGGAAAACGTCCACCTTTTTTTATAGATATCAGTAAATAAATATTTGAATGCAGAGAGAATAGATTTGATTTCTTACTGTAAATTTGAGTACTGATTCTATAAAACATTTCCCACCACTCTGTCATTGTGCTGTAGAAAGATCAGAATGAGCAGGATTAATCCCTAATTTCCCACTTCTTGAATAGGTGGATTTGAGCACATTATTTAAGTTTCCTAGGCCTCAGGTTCCCTAATTTGAAAATAAGATATCTGCTTTCCAGGATGGTTATTGGGCTTAAAAAACATTGTAAAGTGTCTGATCCATGATAGGTTCCATTAATACATAGACAAATTTAACTTCAAGGGAAACTGGTCTGCCATAACTTGTCTATGTGGCAACAGTATTTTACAACCAATATTTTCAGACTACTGTTCATCACAGAGTTTTCATTATTCAGTAAACATCCATAGAGACCCTGTGAAATTCTGAGCACTACAGTAATACTAGGATGCAAAAATAATGAAACAGTAACTAGTCTCACAGATACGTAGACATAGCTTATCCATTTTATTGAAAGCCAGGGTCAGGGCCCTGGCCAGTTAGCTCATTTGGGTAGGAGCGTTGTCCTGAAACAAGGTTGCGGGTTGGATCCCCAATCAGGGCACACACGGTAAGCAACCAATGAGTGAAACAACAAATGAATGCTTCCTTTCCCCCTCACCTCCCTCTCCCTTCCTCTCTCTGTCTCTCTCTCTAAAAAAAAAATCAACAATAAATAAAAATCCTGGCTGGATAGCTTGGTTAGAACGTTGTCCTGGCTTGGAGGTTGCCAGTTCGATTCCCAGGTCAGGGCACACAGGAACAGCTTAATGTTCCTGTCTCTCTCCCTACCTCTCCTATGAATGAATGAATGAATGAAACAAGGGAGAGAGGAAAGGATGGAAGGGAAAGAAGACTGTGGTTTTGTTATCTTGCTGCTATTTAATGAGTCCTAGAATAAAACGTAGTACAAAATAGAACAACCTAGAATAAAATTTGATGAAGTTTAACCAGGAATAAAATTTAATAAAGAACAGCTCTAGTGTGAATGACTTCTAAAGAACTTTAATTACTAATAAACCAATGGAACAGTATAGGCAGCTTCATTTAGAAGACTGTATGACAAAATGAAACCCAAACTCTGCTCTAGTGTATTAATAATTAGCATGATTTGCCCAGAGGTTGGAGGATAGGCTGTTATCAGACATCACAGTGAAGTTCTGTTCATTGCACTGATGGTGGGCTTCCTTCTTCCAAAAGGAAAGCCAGTTTGTCTTAATTGATAAATGTTCACTAGAAGAACTATCTGCTAGTGTTTCCCTTTTTACTTTTCTTCAGATTGCTGTAGCTCAACCACAGTTGTAAGCTCCTTTAATACAAACATTTGCCTTCAGTTTTTATGATGTGTACTCTTATACCCACTCCTAATGTCTACCTAATCTCTACCTTGCTGAGGGAGCATGATAGTTACGCAGTAAATATAGACTGAATAATTTTATAGCATCAGATACAGTATGAGATTCTGCTTAGATAAGAAAGTACCTTTTAATATATTTTGTGAGGCCAATTTCCTTTTGGTGGTTTTTTTCCCCCTAATCATAGAATAAACAAATATAACTAGGAAAAGATAACATTAAAAATTATCATTATATTTATCAAAATTATCCAGATTATGTTGCACTGGTTAAATTTTTTTATTTTCGTAGAAAAATACATATTCAAAGAAGTAATTTAGTCATCTTATTCATCATTTCTATCTTGATTCGCCATTTTGTTTTTTGCCTTTGAGATTGCAGTTCTCTATCACTGGAGTTTAACATTTAATTGTATCTATTCTGTAATTCAGTAAACTTGACTTGCTCATATTTCTTTTGGAACAGTCATATATTGAATTCACTTATGTGCAAACACCAAAAAATGAAATGTCAAATCTAGAGAAACTTTCCCATAACCCTGCTCTATTAATGTCTTAAAAATCACTAAATGCTCTTATTCTAGATCATGATGAGGTCAGGCTGGCGTGTTAAATCTGACCTCTCTGTGTTTTATAAGGAATTGCTCAGTCCTATTACATTCCAGTAAGTTTAAGTATAGATTTTCTGGCAGTTATACCGCCTTTTATAATGTGCTGAGATGGGATCAGTGAAACAAATGTGCCTTTTATTTCCCTGAATGGGGTTATTGTAGAAAAATCAGAAGAAGCCATAAATAAGGGTGCAAAATTCCCTTTATCCCCAAAACACAAGTAATCATTTTGATGGCTGAAACATATATACTTTAGCTTTGGTGATAAGAGAAAGAATATAATTTTTATATGTTCCTGAGAAAGTTAACAGTACAAAGCAACTGATATAGTCTAAGAACTACCCCCTCCCCACTTTGGAGTATATCTCTGTCACATCTCTTATTCATATAATTGAATTATTTTTAAAATTAAAAACAAATTGACATTTCATCTTCAATTATCCGCTACTGGGAGTTTTATTTTTAAATTATTGAAAAACAATAATATCCTTAAGTGATTGCTTTTTATGTTTTGTGATAAAACTTAAAATACTGTCTTTTACTTAAGTATATTAATTTAAAATTGCTGTAGTTGAAAGGCAATTTCATGTAACTCTTCCTAAACTTTTAAATCATATGTATTTGCTCATCTATGCTACACTTCTTTTAAATCATCAATATCAACATTCAAATGAAGATGAGGTTAAAATTGCCAGTTAGTGCTTTTTATACATTTTTGTTTATTCTTGTATTTTGTCCAGAATTTTGAAAAGTAGATTCAGTTACGGAAGAATAATGTCTTCTTTCATCAAGAAAATAATTCATTTTAGTTTTTCCTACTGTCTCTCTTTGGGGTTAGTATTTCATTTGTGAGGAATACTTTTCTTGGTAGGAGACCATAAGTTACAGTATAATACAAAAATACTGTTTTTATAAAATAATGATAAAACAGACAACCCCTAGTAGCTTAGTCACTAGATTAAGAGGTAAATATGCTGCTCACAAAAATTAGGGGATATTTCAAAATGAATATGAAGTGATAAAATATCCCCTAATTTTTGTGAGCATTATATATATATGCCATTATATATATAAGCCAAAGAACATTGAAATGTTCTATAATCATTTTTAACAGTGTTTCAACAGTGGATTCTATCTATAAAGGAAATACTACCTGATGTCCATGATCACAAAATACAGTCATAAAAATGCATGAAAAGAATCAAACATCTACCTTAAAACAAGGATTACATGACAAATAATTGAAAAGCAACAGAGACCTTTTAAAAAATGTTGAATTCAAAAGCCTACCTGTGGAGTTACATTTATGTCCAAAAAGATTACATACCCTTCTCTTATCTTTTTTGCCAACTATTTTCCTTCCTTTATGCAAAATATTCTTTCACTTCTTAAAGGTAACTTTACACATAGCAGTGTATAATCCATTTAAGTCCTTCAGCTCTCGTTGTGCTTGTCATTCCAAAAGTCTAGTACTCCAAAATAATATAATTTTTAAAGGTCTGATATTTTATGGTAGGAGACTTCAGAGCATAAAATAAAAAGACATTCAATTCATACTGAGAAATCTGAGACTAGTAAAGTGAAAGATTGACTGGGCTAACAAAAGTTTAGTTTCAGGTTGCTGATTGGCTTTTCCTGCCTACCGTCAGAGCACTCCAGTTGTGATGCCCTATCAGTGGTTGGCAAACTCAGTCAACAGAGCCAAATATCAACAGTACAACGATTGAAATTTCTTTTGAGAGCCAAATTTTTTAAACTTAAACTATATAGGTAGGTACCTTCCTTATCGAGGTAGTGCCCGCACATGATATTTAGTGGAAGAGCCACGCTCAAGGGGCCAAAGAACCGCAGTTTGCCTACCAGGGCCCTAGCTCTACTTGTCTTTTCTTATTGATCACTCATCAATTATAATTGAAAACTACTAAGCACAAAGTTCTTACTAGTATTTTGATGAACTTTGGTAGTAACTGGGGAGAAAAAAAAAGACAGTTACTGTGAAATACCTTATGATAAAGTGTGAAGTATTATCTCTCAAACTATAATAGCAAAGAAGAGCCTGAGAATAAAAGCCACCGTTGGTTAAGGACTTTGCATGTGCCTAAATCTTTTTATAGCCTGTCTCTTAGTACTCAGTCAGAATCAGGTTGGCTTTTCCATGGAAGAGGCGAGGCTTACTCAGGAGTTTGAACATTTAATTGGCCTTAAGTACCAGGCTATCATAAACTAGGCCATGGTTTTAGTTCACATGTGTTTTAAATAGGTATTTCCTAGCCCTTTCCAATTTTTATCAGTATAAACTTATTTATTTTTGAAAAACATCTTTCATTTTTGAGCACAAGAAGTGTCTTTAAATATTTAGAGCCTCAAGACTATAATGTCTTACCTATTTTAAAGCTCATCCTTCCCACTGCTGAGACATGTTTCAAGCCGATATTTGGCTCCTTTGTTTTCCTATCCTGCCCTGGTGCTCCTTACCCAGTCAGCTAGCTATAATGTCTGATCCTCCAGGGCTAGACAGACATTACAAGATTTGGCAGGAAATTTCAAGTTTATATGGCTACTACTGTAGCAATCTGGAATTGGCATTCTTGGGGCTTTGGCTTATTTAAAGCAGGCTCTTTAACTTCTGTTTGGAATCTCTAACTATGATATTTAAAGATGGACCTTTTTCCTGAGTATATCTCTTGGGCAAAGTAGTCCCTTTTAAGAGTCTTCTTGGCTGATCTCTTCCTATAGAGGGTACATAGCTTTGTGTGTGTGTGTGTGACAAAGAGACAGAGAGAGGAAGAGATAAAGACAGAGACCGGAAGGGAGAGAAATGAGAAGCATCAATTCTTTGTTGTGGCACCTTAGTTGTTCATTGATTGCTTTCTCATATGTGCTTTGATCAGAGGGCTACAGCAGACCAAGTGAACCCTTGCTCAAGCCAGCAAACTTGGGCTCAAGCTGGTGAGCCTTGCTCAAACCAAATAAGCCCACCTTGCTCAAGCTGGCGACCTTGGGGTTTCGAACCTAGATCCTCTGCATCCCAGTCCGACGCTTTATCCACTGCACCACTGCCTGGTCAGGCTAGGAGGTACATAACTGTTTCACAAGTACCATGTGTTTTTTCTTGACCCAGCTGTGTATAGAAGTACAGTTAGCTCTTAATATGGCTCTTTCTCTTTGCTCTGCTGCCTTAAGCCAGCATGGCTACTGCTACACTTTTATATTCCTCATGTCCAAATCAGAAACCAGATATGAATCAGACTAATTCATGATTCCATGAGACACAAATAACCAATTGCTTAGAAGTACAATTTATTTAATAGCTTGGTTGCATGCATGTCCCCAGAAGGGCAGAGCTTCGGCCCTAGATGGGGGTTGCTGGGTGGATCCTGGTTAGGGCACATGCAAGAGTCTGTCTCTCCATCTCCCTTCCTGTCACTTTAAAAAGGAAAGAAAAAGTACAAACTTTTTGAAAACCTATATGATGAATTTCTCTGTTTTTATGAAAATAATTTTGTACACCGATACGAACATTTTCAGTTCCAGGTGTGTTAATAGCTTAAGAGTGAAAGTCAAAGCTTTAAAACTTAGAATGCTTTTATGACTTTGGGATAAAATAATTTCCAAAAAGGGGCTGAAAAAGCATAAGCCATAAAAGAAGAAAACTAAATCAAGGAACCAGAAGAAAATGCTAATAACTATCAATGTGGAATGACTTGTAACACCAACACATGCCACTGTACAACCAACTACTGGAGTTTAAAGAAAACCTTCCCTCGATTGAAAACAACTAGAAATTATGATCAATGTAGGAATGATGACTATTGTCACAGATCATGTTCTTGAAATAAGATTCCTCATTAAAAGAAACCAGTATTTTCTTTCTTCAAGAATTTTCTAATTCTAAGTTTAGGGGAGGAAATATACAAGATGAGCCTAGAACAGTTTGTCATACAGTGGTAAGAAAACTATCAAACATTACTAGGGTCTCAGGAGCCACCTTCAAGAGATTCCTACTGGCTAAATATAGAACAATTCGAACTTCAATCAGAATAATTTCAATGGATTGAGACATCAAATACATTTAAATTCATGAGTTTGTAATGATAATTTAAAAATCTAACTGATCTCTTTTGGAGGGTATAGGGAACCAGTTCATTATCTTGAAAACTAATAAATGAAGTAAAAGACTCAAGTATTCTGGTTTCCTATAGGAACTGTGACACTGGGCAATCAAATGGTAAGTGAGGAGAAATATCTCTATAGATATATTCCAACTCATAAATAAAAAAGTTAAAATGTCATTTTGTTCTGCCCCCCCATGAGTTAATAAATACAAATATTTAGCACCAATAGCTGTTAATGTTATAAAAAAGAAAGGCAATCAGATGTGTACCTCTTGTGGAAGCACTGTTCTTTTCCCAGAATTATTTCTGTGCAGAATTATTCCCTCTTTTGTTGGTGTTCCTGTTTCGTTTTGTATGTGCTTTGGCTTAAATCCTTGTAATATTATCTGTCTGTGTGACCTTTTGTCCCTAGCCTAGAGCTATTCGAGAAAAGATATTTTTTGGCCCTGGCCAGTTGGCTTAGCGATCGAGTGTTGGCCCAGCTTGTTGAAGTCCCGGATTCAATTCCTGGTCAGGGCACACAGGAGAAGTGACCATCTGCTTCTCCACACCTTCCCCTCCTCCTTCTCTCCGCCCCCTCCCCCTCTCTTTCTCTACCTCTCCCACAGCCAAGGCTTAAATGAGCAATTTGGCCCCAGACATTGAGGAGGGCTCCATGGCCTTTGCTTCAGGCACTAAAATAGCTCAGTTGCTGAGCAACGGAGCAGTGACTCCAGATGGATAGAAAATCAGCCGCAGATAGGTTGCTGGGTGGATCCCAATTGGGATGCATGTGAGAGTCTGTCTCTCTGCCTCCCTGCCTTTCATTTGATAAAAAATAATAATAATAAAATATATTTTTTCTCTGTGCTTGGACAACACTTGGCATATTGAATGAATGGATGGATTAATGAATGAATGAATGAGAAGAGAGGAATTGACTGGCTTCAAAGATACTTTACCTACTGAAGCCATTTGGAAAAGATGCAGATGCCTATATCAACTATGTACAGGTGAAAAAGTCATGAGACTACAAAAGCTTTCTTATATGTCACTATGTTAAGTAGAACTGTATATCATTGTGCTGCTTCTGTACTTGCACACTTCGTGTTTTTTTCTATCACTTCTTAATCATCTTTAGTGGGTCACATTATGGAATTTGGAAGAGACATTTGGGTTCTTCAACCATTGTAGCACTAACTTTTTCTCAGTCTGTTCCTGTTGGGTCTCTGGTGACTTATTTTTAGTGCTTGGCCCATCAGAAAAGGTATAATCATAGTTTTCATAGAGACTATAACACAGTTGCCTGAAGTACTGGCAATATCTTGGGTAAAATATGGGCCAAAAAATAAAGTGGGAAGTAATAAAACTATGAGTGGGTCCTATTACTATCTCCCATTTTAATCCAATCAAACAGCAGAGACATTGAACATTTAAGTAAATTGCTTGGGTCACAGCAGAGTAGGAGGAATTGAGACCTAAATTTAGGCAGATACCCGCTTTCATTTCACTGAAAATAAGCACTAAATAAATTACAGGTATTATTGTGATAGCAAAGGGCAATCTTGTCCTACAATAAGAATATGAAAAAATAGAAGGCCTCTCCTTTCTTATATCTGGAATCAAGTATGTCTTTCTTAGTCATTTAGCAAGACAAATAAGTTAGTCACAGTTATAGGAAAAATAGGTTAGAAATACTGTCAAAAATGAATTTAATACCCATTATTTTAGCTCATCCGGAAAATGCTCACATAAACTTAAATTTCTTCTGTGTGTTTTTGATGTTCCCTGGAAGTTAATTCCACAAGCTTCTTTTTTGAAATATAGAACAAATTTACTTGAAATACAGATGACAAGACTTTCGATCTATGCTTAGCTTTGACCTTTGGCTCATTCATTTATATTTGTGACCATCTTAAAATAGGGATATTTCCCTATAAATATGTGCTTTTCTTTAAAAAAACAAATGTGGTCTTTAATTTCTAAATTGGTTAGTTAATGAGATTCTTCCTTGCAAAAGAGTAAAACAATGACATGCTATACTTTTAAATATTATATAAATATTAGAACGTTGTGTATTATACTTTAGAAATATCCTCAAGTTTTTTAAATAAAAGATTATCTTTCTGTATTATCTTTTTTCTTTTTTAATTCTGAAACAAGTACAATGAGTAAAATAATTTGCTCTTTTATCTGTCTAGGCTTAGATGGCAACAATGGTGAATCACTTCATTTCCTGCTATATTTGCATAAATGTAAATATCTTAATAATTTTTTCCTAAGCTCTTTTTATATGAAATTTTGATAAAGATTAGGAAGAGTTCATTATTTATTTGCAATTCTAAATCATGACTCAGTTGTATATAATAGAAACATTCAAGGATTATTATAGCAGTGAAGTTTAATATCTAGGACTAATATGTATACCTTGTAACCTTTGAAAATGACTACAAGGGTAGCATTTTTAAATGTTCTTGTCACAAAAAAAGATAGGGAAATGAAGAAACTATTCAAATAATATATGAACTACAGAAAACATGTAATAGTAGCTTAAGTCCCAGAAAAAAAAAAAAAAAGACATATTTGGAAAACCAGAGATTATTTTCCCTGGAGCTATCAAGTCTGAGGAAATATTCTTTGTAGTTACAAAAATATTAAGCGATTAAAAGTATATATTTAAAATAATCTAGTTGTAGAGGCTAAAATGTAAGATAAACATTCCAATAACCTAACTACATATTTCTCTGGCCTTGTTACTTTTCTCTAAAGGAAAAAAAAGTTCCTTGTAGCCACTGGGGTTTCCCATTTTTAATGATATCATGAAAACTTCATATACTTGTTATTATTTAAAATTCTCACCACTTAATCAAAACAGAGACAGAGCAAGTATTATCTTAATTTTCTGTTTTTATAGATTTATTATTTTTTGTCTACTCATTTACCTGTCATGTACTAACATAATAACTATCATTAATTCATCACTTACTGTGATGCCAGATCATTTTAAAAGTGTTTACACATATAAACCTAAACAATTTAGTGAGTAGAAAGTGTTATTTTTTTCTGATTTTGCAGATGAAGCAACTGAGGGACAGAGAGGTGAAGTAATTTATTTGTAGTAACAGCTAATGAGTGGTAGAACCTGGATTTGAACCCGGTTCTCAAGCTTCAGAGCAGGCATTTTTAATTACTTTTCTGCTCTTTGGTATGGTGGATATAAAAGTCAATTAAAACTTATGGTCTTATGGAAGAAATGGGCAGAGAAATACACAGACATAAGAAATTACTTGTTTATTCAACAAAGGTTTACTGAATATTTACTGTTTCAGACACTGCTAAATGCTTGGTGATAAATTAGAAATTGTCTTTACTCTCACAGAGCTAACAATTTAACATAAAAGCTACTCATTAAAATACAGGAATCCACAGCAGTGTTTAACCAGGAGTGCTGCAAGGTTTTTCAGAGGCAGTAGTGATTAAACTGATGTCTAACAAGCCAGGTGAATTACTACTTAGTATAAAATCTGTCTAAGTGTTTTTTGTTTGTTTATTTTTGGGTTTAGGGGTTTTTGTTTGTTTTTGCAAGAGAGAGAGAGAAGGAGAGAGAGAGAGAGAGAGGAAGGGAAAGAGATGAGAAGCATCAACTCATTGCAGTACTTCAGTTTTTCATTGATCGCTTCTTATATGTGCCTTAACCAGTGAGCTCCAGCTGAGCCAGTGTCTCCTTGCTCAAGCCAGCAACCATAAAATCATGCCAGTAATCCTATGCTCAAGTGACCTCATGCTCAAACTGGTGAGCCTGTACTCAAGCCAGATGAGCCTTTGCTCAAGCTGGTGACCTCAGAGTTTTGACCTGGGTCCCAGGCTGACACTCTATCTACTGTGCCACCACTGATCAGCCTAACCCAGTAACTTTTAATCTTTTTCTGTGCCGCATATAAACAAATTACTAAAATTCCATGGCACACCCAAAAATTTATAGATTAAGAGATAAAAAAAAATGATTATCTTTATAGATGGAGAAAATGTATTTGGTAAAATACAACATTCTTTTATATACTGCTCAAAAAATTAGATGATATTTTATTGCTTCATATTTATTTTGAAATATCCCCTAATTCTTCTCACAAACATTAGGGGATATTTTATCGCATGTTTCTTTTGAAATATCCCCTAATTATTGTATATTAAAAATTTTGGCCTGACCAGGCAGTGGCACAGTGGACAGAGCGTTGGACAGGGACACGGAGGACCCAGGTTCGAAACCCCAAGGTCACAAGTTTGAGTGCGGGCTCATCTGGTTTGGGCAAGGCTCACCAGCTTAAACCCAAGGTCGCTGGCTAGAGCGAGGGGTCACTTGGTCTGCTGTAACCCCTCTGTCAAAGCACATACGAGAAAGCCATCACTGAGAAACTAAGGTGCCACAACAAAGAATTGATGCTTCTCATTTCTCTCTCTCTTCCAGTCTGTCTGTTCCTCTCTCTGTCTCTGTCACACACACACACAAAAATAATAATAATAAATAAATAAAATTAAAAAATGGATCTGGTGTTTAAAAAAAATTTATTTTGATCAAAAGAATGAAACTGCCTGATTTATAACCATATAGCCAGAATCACACTTAAATGGAAAATACTTATTTTTAAAATAAGAAATAAGAAAGATTGGGCCCTTGCCAGATAGCTTGGTTGGTTAGAATATTGTCCGGAAGTACAGAGGTTGCCGGTTCGTTCCCCGGTCAGGGCAAATACAGGAATAGATCAATTTCCCTGTCTTTTCCTTCCTCTCTTGCTGAAATCAATAAATAATAATTAAATTAAAAAAAGAAAGATAAGGATGTTCAATCTTTCCACCTATAATCAATACTGACTGGACATTCTAGCCTAATAATAAGAAAATAAAGTACAAGGAATGGAAAGGACACGAGACTATCATTAGTCCCACATGTAAGAGTATAAAGATAACCCTCACCAAATATAGTATGAAATTAATATAGACCTTACCAATATTTATGGCACATCAATTAAGAAAAATCAATTCAATTTCTACACACTAGTAACAGAACATAGAAAATAGAATTTTATAAAAGGATATTATTTATAACATCATCAAAAATATAAAGTGCCCCAGCATATATTCAATAAGTACTGTAAGTGGCTGTACCTGTATCCTGGGAATTCTAGAAAGCTTCCAGATTGTAATGGTTAATTCCTTCCTGCAGATTCAGCCCCATTACCTAATCTCCACAGCTATTTATCATATTCAGGACTAAAGGGAGCCCAAGCCCTTTAACCAGATAAACAAGGGCCTACAATGGAACAAAGCATCACTGGAATTTGGCCAGGAGAAATTGTGTAGGTGAGGCTGGGCCAGGATATAAAAAGGGAAATATAGCAGATTAGAGAAATCACTAGAAGAATCAAGAGATTTTAGCACTTTCATTTGCTATGTGATTCTAGTCAAGTAAATTACTCTCTTTAGGAATTCTTTTATAAAATTGAAGGCACAGTGGTGAGTGAGTTGCTAAGAAGAAAAAGTGAGGTAATATATGTAAAAGTATCATACACAGGATCGTGCATTTAATATTCTGTCATTAAATGATAGTTTTCCTGAATGTTTTCCTAACTATCAGATGAAAGAAAACTATCCTCCATTTGCTGTTACAACAGCAACAGCAGTATTAAGGAGCTTTCGGGCAGTACCACAGCAACCTATAAAATAGGTGCCAGCATCTTCTTCATTTTACAGATGAGCCCACAGCAGGTGTTCCTTTAGGCACCTGTCAAATTATGTATACCACCTGGCAGAGATAGACATTAGCAGTAATCAGAAGAGTGAAGTACTCATTGTTTTCATTGTTTAACTCAATGGCCAATTCATTGGTTTGTCTGTTCCACTGGCTGCCTGTCTAAATGGTCTAGTTTGTTGCTCTTTTTATCTCAAATTTAATAACTTTCATACCTTTTAAAGTCACTGTGTACTTGAAATTAGATCATGGCCCCAATAACTTCTTCATGGTCTTTTCTCAAGGGCAAAAGTGTATATACACACCTTTCCCAGACACATTTTTTAAGCTAGCAAGTTTCTATGAAAAAGAATAAATGAGTAGACCTGTGATGGCGCAGTGGATAAAGCAGTGGTTCTCAACCTTTTTTGAGGTACCGAACCCACCAGTTTCATATGCGCATTCACTGAACCCTTCTTTAGTGATAAATAAAATATGATTTTTTTTTCCAAATTCAAGACATAGGTATATGTTTTTTTACTGGTGCACAAAATGAGCCGTGCATGAACATCACCTTGCTCAAAGAACAAAACCAACAAAGTGCATGAACTCACAACAAATTACAGTATTACTTTATTCTGACCTCCGCAGCAAAGCCTTCTCCAAACCCCTGAGACCGACTCATCGAACCCCTTGGGTTCAATAGAACCCAGGTTAAGAACCACTGGGATAAAACATCAACCTGGAATGCCGAGGTCGCTGATTCAAAACTCTGGGCTTGCTTGCTCAGGGCACATATGGGAGTTGATGCTTCCTGCTCCTCCCCCCTTCTCTCTCTCTCTACCCCCTCTGAAATGAATAAATAAAATCTTTTAAAAAAAAGAGTAAATGAGGAAATTCTCTTAAAAAGGTTAATATATAAAATACAAAACAGTGCCTGTTAAAAGAATATTAGGCACCATTATCATTACCATATCATTATTCTCATTATTATCAGCAATCCCCCCACACACATCTTAGGAATTGCTGTAAGTATTAAGAGTAAATGAAATGTAGTTTCCAAGAACCCCATTTAAAGATTTTCCTCAGACTTGCCTGTTCCTGTGTACTCACATTCCACTGGCCAAATATGCCTGACTCAAAGACATGTTCGATAAATGTTAGAAAGTATTCTTTCATAGGTGAATAAATTAAGATGTGAGGAAATGAAGTCCAACGTTATACAGCTGGTATTGGGCAGTGCTAGATTCATATTCAAGTCCAATTATTCTAGATCTTTCATTGCTTTCCACACCCCAGAAAAGCAACATAATGATTGATGACTAAAATTTTAGTTAAATGAAAAATTCACATTTCCAATCTTCCCTATTTCTGCTGAACTAGTGCTGTTTCTAAATGGTACAGAGCAGAACAGAACATTGCAAAAGAGGCTTCTAGGTAACTTGTATAAGAAACTTGACAGGAGAAAGATATGAAAGACTTTCAGATGATGAAAATTAGTGAACACAAACTTTCCAACATTCCAGAAAAAGAGCTTTTACTGGATTTGAAAAGTTTAGGATTTTCTTAGTGCTAATAATGTCTGTAATCATTTTCTGTAGCTAACTTTCAGAACTATAATTTTATAATTTGTTCTCTACTATTACAAAATTATTACAAAGTAGATAGACTGCGATAGTAAAGCTTAAGATTTAATGAAAAATGTGGCTCTCTATGAGGCACATGTTATTTTAATTTTTAAAACATGTTTGACTTTGCTTTTAAAAGTTTTAAAATACATTAATATAGTACTATAGTTTACATTGATAATTTAAAATTACTTTTTGTTTATAAACTTACATTTACAAAGTTTTCAGGCTTTACTGGAGCTGATCTTACTGAGTATAAACATAAATGTCTTTGGAAAATTTTTTAGTGTTTATGAATATTGTCACATTTTATGTTAATTGTCAAAACCATTCTGTTTTTTTTTTAAGTATGTATTTTTATGGACTAATTTACTTGAATTATTGCCAAGAATAATTCCTTGTATGTGAAAAAACCTGTTTAAATTTTTTCTATAGAATTACATAAACTTGAAGAGTAATCTTTTAAAAAAATATCAGAAGAAAAGAATTTGTAGAAATAAGGCTGCAAACATCCTGAATCTGATGGTGTTCCAAACCAAATGTCAACTGGAGCTCAAGCAAAAACTAAAGTAAGTAGGTTTCTTTTGGAATATTCTGGGTGTAATGTCATGCCTCACTCATGCAGTAAAGAAATTACCACATTCACATGTTCTGTATTATTCTTTTTGTTTATAATTTAGCATTAAGGGTGACCTGCTTTTCAGTATAACATGATTGATAATGAAAAATATATTTATATAATTGGAAAAACACAGTCAGTGATTTTGTTAAGGTAAAATAGTCCATTATGATAAGCAGAGTCATAGCTTTGGATTGTATGCACTTCTATTCAATTCTTTTATTATTAGAGAAAATTCATGCTGCAGTTGAAATTCTCATTGAATAGTTATTACAAAAGTCTTTATTTACTTTGGAGGTAGTACGTATCTCACTATTCAGAGTTCCAGAGAAGAAGCATCAGATTGGAGAACACATCTGCAAACACATAAGTTACAAACAGTAAATATATTTTGTTTAAATAATTGTTTTTGTTCTACTAAGCTAAAAAAATACCCAGGGATTTTTGTGTGTGTGGGTTTCTCTCTCTTTTGGTTTATTTTTAATGAGAAATAATTGCCCATTCTTTCTTACTAATATTTTGCAAATTTTAATCATCTTTATAACTTTTTCCAAATCTCTAAAATTTCTTCACATTTTTATTGAAGCTGAAAGTACATCTTCATAAATTATGACCAGTTTTGGATATAAAAGGATGTTGGCAATAACTTGCAAGACTTCATTGAGTTCTTTATGGTTCTTAATTTTATGATACCCTGGCTGCTTTACAATGTAAAAACATAATAATAATTTTTCTGTAAATATGAAGGGCACACATTATGTGTCTTCCTAACAGGAAACAGCAGAAACTTTCTAAATGACCTCAAAAGAGTTAATTTAAAAGATTAATTTACAAAGGCATGAGCAGGCTTAAGGGAACCCAACCATTCTCAGATTGCTGTCATCATGATCTTTGTCCTTGAAAGAGGCATGCAGCCACTATCCAACTCCAGCGCTGTCCCTCCCTGCCTCTGACCTCCTCTGGGACCTCCGGTTTGCTGAATTTTATCAGGAAATCACAAGGAAAGGGTGCCCAAATAATGTGTTTGTCTAGAAATGGTGTCTCACAAAGCAAGATGGAAAAAATACAGAAAGTAGTTTTAGAGGATCAAATAAAAAATATTCAGCCCACATTGAAATTTAAATTCAGCCACCGCTATTAAATCAGTAACATGTTCCAGGCATGGCACTAAGCTCTTCACACACATGGCCTATTTAATCCATTCAACAGCCCTACAGTGTAGACGTTATTACCTCCATTTTTTAGAAAAGGAACCTGATTTTTCACAACAACAGAGTAAAGTTGGTGGGAGAGGTTTTAATGTTATCCTCATTTAACAGATGAGAAAAATAAGGCTTAATAAAGGCAAGTGACTTGCCCAAGGAGCAAAGCAGTACTTGAGTCTGAACCTTCATGTTATTTATCGCCATGCCTTACCAACATACATGACCTCAGGGAACTTTTATAATTCCTTTTTTTAAAAAAAGGAAATGAATATTACTCAGTGAAAGAAGCTGATCTAAAAAGGCTGCATGCTGTATGATTCTAACTATGTAACATCTGGAAAAGGCAAAACTAAGGACACAGGAAAAAGATCAGTGGTTACCAGGGATTAGGGAGGAGGAAGGGATGAAAATATGGAGGAATCTAGAGGATGTCTAGTGCAATGAAACTACTCTGTATGATACTACAATGATGGAAACATGTCATTAGACATTTTGTCAAAATCCATAAAATTTATACTAAGTGTGAACTCTAAGGTGAACTGTGAACCTTGGATGATTAAGATGCGTCAATGTAGGTTCATCCATTGTAATAACAAATGTACCACTCTGGTGTTGATAGTTGAGAGGCTGTGTTGTGTGTGTGTGTGTGTGTGTGTGTGTGTGTGTGTGTGTGTGTGGTGTGGGGGGGTAGGGAGTATATGAGAAATCTCTGTGCTTTCCACTCAGTTTTGCTGTGAACATAAACCTTCTCTAGAAAGTAAAGTTTACATTTAAGAAATAATTCTAATTTAAAAAAGAAAAGAAAAAATACAGTGCTACATCTTAAATTGTATCTACTATACTGTGATCCACAGTTTTGTTTCATTTTGATAAAGAATGACTGATATATAATATCAAAATTTTATGCACGGCTTTCTTCTCAGAGCAGTCCTCAACCCAAGAAAAAAGCATTTACTACAAATGATTTACTGTTCTTTTTTCAAGTTTAACAATGAAAGTAAAAAGGAGAAAGCCATTAACATCAGAGTTATGCTATAATTAATTGCCTATCATCCTTAAGGCAGTGGTTTTCAAATTTTTTGAAGTCAGGGAGCATTTAAAATCCTACAAATAATTGTAGGTGCACTTCATACAAATTTCTGAAAAATATGTTATAATAATTAAGTCAAATATTAAAGAAAAAAACTCCAAGCATGCTTTTATGGTAATTAAACAAAATAAATACAACAAAATTAAATTTATTCTGACATTAAAAACATTTTTATGTTACATTTTTTGAGTTATGCTGTTTAGAATTTGTAAAAAAGAGGGGTTAAAAAATAAAAACACGACAGCCTGACCTGTGGTGGTGCAGTGGATAAAGCGTCGACCTCGGAACACTGAGGTTGCCAGTTCAAAACCCTGCACTGGTCTGGTCAAGGCACATATGGGAGTTGATGCTTCCAGCTCCTCCCCTGTTTCTCTCTTTCTCTCTCTCTCTCTCTGTGTCTCTCTCACTCCGTGTCTTCTCTCTAAAAAATGAATAAAATAAAAAAAATTAAAAAAAAAATAAAAACACAACAAAAAAATTATCTTTTTATATATATAAATATATTCTTAGTCAGATTTAGTAAATTTGGCAGGTCCCGGCACAAATGTGTTAAGTATTTTCATTCTTCTGTTTATGAGAAACATGAGACTGAGTGTCCTTGCGATTTCTTCAATGTTTGGGCATATATTTGAAAGGCAGACTCTTAGTTCCTCATGAATACATTGAAGAATTCCTCTCTTTTTACTGTTAATTGTGTTGAGGGTAGAAAAACCTAATTCACATAAATAGGATGTTTAAAATTGTACTAAAATGTTCAAAGGTTTTCTAGATTTTGCCTCATATTCTTCTTCTATAGAAATCCAAACAGCTTTACACAAACAAAAGGAAGGAAAAAAATCACATGATAATTTCAATAGATGCAGAAAAAGCATTTGATAAAATCCAGCACCCATTCATGATCAATACTCTCAGTAAAATGGGAATACAGGAAACATACCTTAACATGATAAAGGCCATCTATGACAAACCCACAGCCAACATCATACTCAATGGGCAAAATTTAAAGGCAATCCCCTTAAGATCAGGAACGAGGCAGGGGTGCCCCTTTCACCAATCTTATTCAACATAGTTCTGGAAGTCTTAGCCACAGCAATCAGACAAGAAGAAGAAATAAAAGGCATCCAAATTGGAAAAGAAGAAGTAAAAGATATGTGTTTTTTTACTGGTGCACAAAATAAGCCGTGCATGAACATCACCTTGGTCAAAGAACAAAACCAACAAAGTGCATGAACTCACAACAAATTACGGTGTTACTTTATTTTTGCCTCTGCAGCAGAGGCTTCTCCAAACCCCAGAGACAGACTCATCGAACTCTTAGGGTTTGATAGAAACCAGGTTAAGAACCACTGCCCTAAAGTCTCAGTCAAACAACTACTGGACATGATAAATGAATTCAGCCAGGTGGCAGGATATAAAATTAATACTCGGAAATCAGAGGCATTTTTATATACCGACAATGAACTGTCAGCAAAAGAAATTAAAGAAACAATCTCCTTCACTATTGCAACCAAAAAAATTAAGTACCTAGGAGTAAATTTAACCAAGGAGATTAATGACTTGTACTTGGAAAATTATAAAACATTGATAAAAGAAATCAAGGAAGATACAAACAAGTGGAAGCATATACCGTGCTCATGGTTAGGAAGGGAAGATACAACAAGTGGAAGCATATACCGTGCTCATGGTTAGAAAAAATAAACATCATTAAAATGTCTATATTACCCAAAGCAATTTATAAATTCAATGCAATACCAATTAAAATACCAAAGATATACTTCAAAGATATAGAACACATATTCCAAAAATGTATATGGAACCAAAAAAGAACACGAATAGCCTCAGCAATCTTAAAAAGAAAAAATAAAGCAGGAGGTATTACTCTTCCTGATATCAAGATATACTACAAGGCCATTGTACTCAAGAGAGCCTGGTACTGGCATAAGAACAGGCACATAGATCAATGGAACAGAACAGAGAACCCAGAAATAAACCCACACCTTTATGGACAACTGATATTTGACATAGGAGGAGAGAGCATGCAATGGAGTAAAAACAGCCTCTTTAAAAAATGGTTTTGGGAAAATTGGACATCTACCTGCAAAAAGATGAAACTAGACCATCAACTTACACCATTCACAAAAACAAACTCAAAGTGGATAAAAGACTTAAGTGTAAGCCGTGAAACCATAAGCATCTTAGAAGAAAACATAGGCAATAAGCTCTCCAACATCTGTCGCAGCAATATATTTGCCGGTTTATCTACACGGGCAAAGAAATAAAAGGCAGGATAAACAAATGGGACTACATCAAACTAAAAAGTTTTTGCACAGCTAAAGACAATAAGAACAGAATAAAAAAACAAACCACACAATGGGAGAGCATATTCGACAACACGTCAGATAAGGGGTTAATAATCAATATTTATAAAGAACTTATAAAACTCAACACCAGGAAGACAAACAATCCAATCAAAAAATGGGCAAAAGAAATGAATAGAAATTTCTCCAAAGAGGACATAGAGTTGACCTATAGGCCTATGAAAAAATGCTCAACATCACTAATCATTTGAGAAATGCAGATAAAAGCCACAATGAGATATCACCTCACACCAGTCAGAATGGCACTCATCAGCAAAATACCACAGAATAAGTGCTGGCGAGGATGTGGAGAAAAGGGAACCCTCCTGTGCTGCTGGTGGGAATGCAAACTGGTGCAGCCACTGTGGAAAACAGTATGGAGATTCCTCAAAAACTTAAAAATGGAACTGCCTTTTGACCCAGCTATCCCACTTTTAGGAATATACCTCAAGAACACCATAGCACTGTTCAAAAAGAAGAAATGCGCCCCATGTTCGTGGCAGCATTGTTTATAAGAGCGAAGATCTGGAACCAGCCCAAGTGTCCATCAGAGGACGAGTGGATTAAAAAGCTTTGGTACATATATACTATGGACTACTACTCAGCCCTAAGAAATGATGACATCGGATCAATTACAACAAAATGGATGGACTTTGATAACATTATACAGAGTGAAGTAAGTAAATCAGAAAAAACTAAGGACTATATGAGTCCATACATAGATGGGATATAAAAATGCGACTGCGACATGGACAAGAGTGTACTGGTTACCCAGGTGGAGGGGGAAGTAAGTGAGGGGGTAGAGAGAGGTGAGGGGCACAAATAAAACCAGATAGAAGGTGACAATGGACAATTTGACTTTGGGTGATGGGCACACAATATAATCAAATGTCAAAATAACCTGGAAATATTTTCTCTGAACATATGTGCCCTGATTTATCAATGTCACCCCATTAAAATTAATAAAAATAAATAAAAATAAAAAAACAGTACTACCAACAATATAGCTGCTAAAAAAAAACTCCAAACGGCTTCAAGAGACAATTTCTTATGTTTAATCACCAATCCAAAACCGTCACCATACATATCATCTTAACTTCTAAGATGACCAGATTTTAAAATTGGTAAAGCAGTACACCATTGATGGCAGGGTTCTTGATTAAAAATTTGGTCTATATGCAGCAAAAAAAAATTTCATATTATGCAAAAATAGTATTGTAATATATTTTTTAAAATCAGGACTTATTTAAAATGCTGCAGGACGTGGGACTGTTTCACCAAAAGCAGGACATCTGGTCACCTTACTTTACACCAAACAAAGGATAGAAGAAAGTTGCTTCCAGTCTTTCCCGGGAACATGGGGGTGTAAAGCCAGTAACCTTGGCAACCATCACAGCCACCTGGCCCATGCAGGTTCACATTGGATTCAAACAGACGGTAATGAAACAATGGAGCCAAGAACTGGTGGGCCATCATCTTTAATCCTAGCTTGCACCTGACGGGCAAGTAAAAACACGCACTGGGCTCCAAAACCCACTCATTCAGTGCTCAAACTGGCTTCTCTGTCAGCATTCCACCATCTTGGCTGCTTCTCCTGGTCTCCACGTGGCCTTATTCTGCTCTCCTCTCTAATGCTAACTTCAGGAACTGAGAGAGAGCAAGCTCCCGGTCTGCCCCACTTTATAGTGTAGAAATCCAAACCTTTAATCCAATCTACCAACAAGGAAGTATCTGATACAAAGTCACTCATCTGAGGCATAATGGGAGGATTCCTCATGAGAGTGTACCACCTCACATCATCCAATCAGTCAAGGGTGTGGAGAAAAGTTTACTCTTAAAACTAAACCTTGGGCTATAGTGACTCGGCCTGCCCACAGGCTGTCCCCCAACACACATCAATATAAACGGACTTGCATGTGGGCAGTGCCATCTTTAACAAAGTGAGCATAATATATTTTATCTGACCAACAGTAACTTTATAAATTCTTAGGTACGAAATTTGGGAGTATTTTATTGTTTGGCCCTTTCTGAACAAAATTATAGAGTTCTTAGTTAATTCCTACTACCACGGGTTCTGGAAAAGAAGAATAGATACCCTCAAATGTTAATGCTAGGATCTATATAATCTCTGAAAATCTTTTTCCATTATCTGTTTTCACCAATTTATGTCATGAACATTCCTTCCAAAAAGTACAGATATAAATAGGCAGCATGCAAACAGGGCTCAGTTTGGCAGAGGAACTCTTTTAACTGCTTTGTGAATGCTTTTGGTAGATGAACACTGGGTCCTAAAAGCATCCTCTCCAGGTTTTTTTTCTCTCAGGAATTTTTTCTAAGAGGCTACTCACTTCTATTTCTTCTGATTAAGTTATGAACTCAGGGGCCCCATGAGAAAGGAAATTTGCCATTGGCTCATTTTCTCCCAGGATAGGAAACAAATTATTTCACACAGGTTTATGTCAGCCTAATGTACATTCATTCATCTGACATTATTATTTTTGTATTTTCTCAGACTAGTCTGCAGAGCCCAATTTCACCCCTGAAGTACTTGATGTATAGAATGTGGAGCATGTCTCAGAGGAACATGTGTTCAGTCCTGATGTCACCCTGGCTGACAGACACTGAGCACAAGGCCTCTCCAGGCCTGAGGCAGGCTTCCTATGGACTAGCACTGTACAGAGGGTGGAGAACAAAGTTGTCAATGTAAGAAATGTCCAAACAACAGAGAATTTTTATGAGTTTTTTTTAGCTAAACTGACAATTATCTGGACGCTACATCTCAACAGATTGAGAAAATCCTCCAACAGTGGCAGTTCTGCAGTTTATCTGATATGTTACAAGCAAAGGAGGAGGCACAAGGAAGGTTACATGGAATCCACTGGTGGTAGATTAGGGAGGGAAGAGAAAGCAAAGTGGGGAAATCTCTGAGATGGGATCAAGAGTAAAATGGAGAAAAACATGCTTTTTTTCCATTGGTGGGTACAGAATAGTTAATTAACATTTACAGCAAGTAGAATTGGCATTCAGGGAACAATATCATAATGAGATGTTTTGTGGTCTCCTGCTCCGGTGGGAGACTGTGCCCTGAGGGGTCTGGAATAAAGGGGGATTATTCAGACATTCCAAAGGTATGTATGTTATCACAAATGCAAAAAGACAACAGGTAGGCTGGTTAAGGTGAAGATTGACCTTTGTCAAGGAAGATTCCAGCCTAGGGCATAACTAATGGGCCATAACCTTCTCTTTTAATTAGGAAGCTTTCATTTCAGACCATCTTATGTACTTAATTTAGGTCTCTGAGTTTTATAAGGCCTGCCACGCAGGCTTCCCCTGACCTTGTCAGGTTTAGAATGCTGTTCCTTTTTTGTCCACAAAGGTGTTTAACCCTTTATTGCTTGTTGTAAAGCCAGTAGCCACAGCCACCGTCACAGCGCCCTGGCCAATGCAGGTTTGAATTTAATTCAGACAGATGGTAATGAAACAACAGAGCCAAGAACTGGTGGGCCATTACATTTAATTCTCGTTTGCACCCGGCAAGTGAGTAAATACACACAGTGGGAAAACACTTCCTTTCCATTCAGGGCTCGCAAAGCCACTGACTCATCTGAGTTTTCCTAGAATGAAAGGCTCGACCAGCCTTATTCACCTCTGCTCCCCATTTCCTTCTGCACAAACTCTGCAGAAACTGGCTTCTTCTTCAGCACTCTACTATCTTGGCTGCCTCTTCTCTACAATGCTGATGGCAGGAACCAAGTGAGAGAGCCCCCAGTCCGCTTTATTTTATAGTGTAGAAAATTAAAGCATTTAAGCCAATGTACAAATAAGGAAATCTCTGATATGAAGCCACTTATTTGAGGCAAAAATGGGATTCCTCATAAGAGTGCACCACCTCCCATCATGCAACAGTCAAGGGTGTGGGGAAAAGCTTAGTCTTAAAACTAAGCCTTAGGCTATAAGGACCCTGCCTGCTTACAGCCTGTCTCCCACACCCAATGCAAACTATAAGTGAGCAAACATATACATCATATTTACAAACTTATTTGACCAACACTTGTCATGACTTCTATGAATTTTTAGTAAAACATTCCCAAAGTCTGCAGTACGGCCTTCTACCTTAGTATGACTATACTCTCAGATATACTTGCCTAGAGTAAAGTGAAACCAGAAAGCTGTGGATGGCAGCTTCCCATAAAAGTGAGACATGAGAACAGCTCAGGACTAACATTGGCCACAATCATTCTCACCACAGCCAAATAGCTCAGTCTGAAGCCAAGGTAGAGCTGCACATGCAGTCGGTATGCCCTGCACAGGGATCATCTTTTCTAAATAGCACAAAGATATATTCTGCTCAGCAAACTATGAGTACTCAAGGCAATAAATGCCAGACAAAGAGGACATTTTTTTTTAACTTTTATATTAAAAAAAATGGACGGTCAAATACAGACTGTGACCTGGCTACAGAGATGGTCTAGGCTAGGCTGACAGAAACAACAAAAAGTCCCTGGGACCAAGCTATAAATTTGGGCAGTTAGGTTGCCAAGGCTAAGTAGGATATTTAAAAGAAAGCCAAGGACAAAGATCCACCAACTGAAAATCCTGGACTATTCTGGCTCTCTGTTCTCAACTTGTCACATGTCTGAAGCCAGTGATTCACGAATAGCTTTGATTTATGTGTACTTCCCAGACTCGTGGGTGGGTGGAAGGAGCAGGATAGGGATATGCAGGGAGTTATATCCTAGGAAGAGAAGAATTGGTGGGATGTGGACTAGCCAGGGCTGTAGGATCTGCTCTTCATAACCTGTATTTGCACCCTCGTCTTCCTCCTGAGCCCAGACCCTCATGCCAGCTGGCTGTCTTGGCATCTTTAAGCTGCACGGTCTTATGCACCTCAACTCAGTCCATCAAGTCTTCAACTGCACCTTCTTAGTGACAGCCACTTTCAGTCAACTCACCATTCAAGCCAGAAACCTGGTAGTTAACACTAGTTTCATTCTTCTTTCTCAAATGCACATTCATTGTCACCAAGTCCTGTCCAGTCTGCATTTCTAATGATGTATTATTTATCCCCTGTTGAATCCCTAATGCCATGGTTCTAGGTCATTTTTTACCTGAAATGAAACCTATTAACTGGTCTCTGGTATGTAATTATATCCCGTATCTATAATTCAAAATGCATGCAGAGTGATCTTCTGTTCTATTTAAAATCCTTCAATGTCTTCACATTTTCTTTGGTAGAAAATCAAATTTCTGTGGATGTTAGATAAAGCTGCTCACAATTTAGCCCTGCTTCATTCTCTCATCTCTCCTCTCTTGTCTCCTTCAACTTCTACTCTGTGTTCCAGCTACATCAAACTACGGTGGGAGCCTTCTCACATTCCTTTTATTTGTATCAGTTGCTCCTTCAACCTGGTATTCCCTGTCTTTCTCACACTGATTCACTTTACGAGGTTCTCAAGACTCAGTCTATTAGAAAAGCCCTGTTCCTCTAGCATTTGTCACATGATTACCATATACGTATTTTTTTTTTGTTCTACCCTGCATTGGACTTTAATTTGAAGTCGGACTTTGTCATTTATCTCAGCAACATATGTGCTCAGCATAGTAAATGAGAATACTATGCACTCATACAATGTTTCAGACTGTAGTATGTTCTAGTTGTTCCAGCTTGAGGGTCTCCTTTTTCCTGCATGGTTGTGGCAGTAGTTGCTACTAAAGACACATTTAGACTAACATCTTGGCAAGGTTTTAATACTGGAAAGAAAGATGGATATACATTCACACCACAAAAAATTAATGGATTCCAAGATGTCAAATATTGAACAGTTGTTAGGGGCTCAGACTTTCTACCTAGAAGAAATCCCTGAAATAATTTTTCCACTCATGTCAGATTTCTGATTACCCCCTACCTTCTTTCTTCTCTTAGAACCCAGGGTTTGGGCAGCATTCTGCCCATTCCACTGCTACCATTTTTGTTTGCAACTATTACTTCTTTCATTCCTTGAGAAATAAGTAGGTCCAACAAGAGTACATTTTTCTTCTGTAATTTTTCTAAGGGATTTCATTGAAAATTATAAGAGAGATAATGAGCAGAAGAGTTCCACATCTTATTCTTCTAGAGGTACTCTTTTATTTTTTCCCAAGAGTGTTAGAGGGAGATAAGACACAGATAAAACATGTTTCTTTTTTCTTTTTTTTTCTTAACTGAAAGACAAGGAGGCAGAGAGTCAGACTCCTGTATTCACCCTGACCAGGATCCACCTGGCAAGCCCACTAGGGGACAATGCTCTGCCTATCTGGAGCCCTTGCTCTAGTACTTAGCAACCAAGCTATTTTAGCACCTGAGGCAAGGCCAGAGAGCCATCTTCAGCACCCAGGGTCAACTCGCTCCAAATGAGCAGCAGCTGCAGGAGGGAACGAGAGAGAGAGAGAGAGAGAGAGAGAGAGAGAGAGAGAGAGAGAGAGAGAAGGAGAGGGGAATGGGTAGAGAAGCAGCTGGTCGCTTCTCCTGTGTGCCCTGACCAGGAAATGAACCTGGGACATCCACATGCCGGGCCAATGCTCTACCACTGAGACTACCATTCAGGGCCAAATGTGGGCCTTAATCAATGTTTATTTATATTTTGGAGGGCACCTATGTTCAGTGATGTTCCTGGACTCTAATTAGAGAAGCTAAGGAAGAGCTGAGAAATAGCTGGGGGCTTTTAAAGAGTTGGGATGGAACAGAGGCTAGAGATTTGGCAGATGATCATGCACTTGAACTGGAAGAGCAGTAGCTATGGACATGGGAGAAAAGGGAGGCCTCAAGTGGTGATGCTGAGAGAATTATCCTGCCTTTTGTTACTTTTTTTTGCCCATTATTTCCAACAGAACCATCACATGCATTTAAGCTTGGCATCCAAAGTGGAAGAAGTTCAAAGGCTTTTTGCATGGTCAAAGAGATGAGGAGAAGAATATGTGTAGCATAGACTCACAGCAGCTGTGGGAGGAGCAGTGTGACTTTTCCCCCCAAAGCAGAGGTAGTAATTCCCAAGGACTAGCTTTATGTAAACCATGGTACCAGTAGATATAGAGACTGCCCATTGTCGTTTTTTAAATAAATAATATCCTGGAATATAAAACACTAATCTTTATATTATGTTCCATGATTAAATCATGACTATTCTAGAATGTTCATGTTCTTTCTTTTGTAGACTGCAGATTTAGAGAGTATTTACCATATCTATAATGTACAGAGCTACTCCTGTGTAAAGTGATATCTGTTTCAGGAATGCAGCACAGTTGTGTGGTTGAAAATATGCAGTCACAGCCACATGTGGCCAGTATTCTTGAAGCCCTGACTAGATGTATCTGCCCATGTAATCAGCCCAGCTACCAAACATACTATTTCTCTGAGTTATTAAAAAGAATTTTTAAACATAGTGTAACTGAAAATGTAAGGCTTTCATTTTGGTTTGTTTTATAGCCCTTACTGATGAACCATATTTTCTCTGCTCTTGAATGGATAGCAGCATCAACTGCTGTAATAAATTTCCCACTCTGCAGACTTGTGTGGCACATGTGCCTGTGCCAAAGTTATGCAGCAGCTGGCAACTGAAGATGATTCAATATCTTGGGTAAGATGAAATTTAGAGGAAATACATGCATGAATAAATCAGGATGTACATTTCACAGTGATTTTAAAAGCACATTGAACAAATAAGTCCAAAGATATTTATTGAATGCCTATTCTATAAAAAAACTTGTAAGAGTTGCTGTTTTTGTGTTGGGTTGTCTGAATGCAGGGCTTAAAAGTGTTACTAATATATCATCTTCTATAAGAATATTGGAGAAATAATGATTTCCTAAGTTTTCAGTTCTCTTCACTATTAATTGTCTGTTTTGTGAACTTGAAACAGGGATTAAGACAGCGGTGGGATTCAAATAATTTAACAAGCGGTTCTCTGCCTTAATGACTGTTTTGAGTATAAAAAAACAATATACTGAAAGGTAGTTGATTATTTCATGCATTTAATACTTAAATAAGAACAATAAAAGAGGTATACAGGACTAAATTATGTTATAAGAAAGAGTTTTAAAATATTAAAAAATATTAAATAACAAATATTTAAATGACAAAAAACAATACAAGTTGTCATCCCCTGGTTGTTTGATACTTTTTCTCTTTATGTTATGTTTGTTTACTAAAGTAACAAATGCAGGGAAATTAAAATGTAATATTTCATCAAAGGTCTAATGAATTTTATGAAATGAATAAATAAATATTACAAACATAGTTCCATCAAATTTTTTCACTTATGGACAGAATGAACATTACTATGGGCACTTAAAATACACTGTTGTGCAGATGAATGTTAAAAAAGAATAAGGAATATAAATTTGTGATTTCCATATTGGACAGCTGCCCGAGACCCCACCTTAAGAGAACCCTGATTACAAGTGTCATTTTAACAACTGATTTGCTGAACTCAACAAAAAATTAGGTATTGGTTCTCCTGAACCGGTGCGAACCAGCTGAATCACACCACTGGATTAAGAACATTTTAGCCATCAAGGACAGTGTTTTCTGTGGCTTTTTGAGTTGAGTGTTTGTTATGAACTTAAGTGACCTATGGAAGGCTGGACCCACTGGGCTGGTCCTACTCACTGACAGGATCTGTTTAGGTGAGATAAATAGGTGTGGTGCATAAACAGCATGATAAAACCTAAGTGCGTATCCTTGAGTAATTACACAACTCCTCCTGGAGAATGAGTGGGATGAATAAATTAGTGAACTATAGCAATAGCCTCTGATGTACATTGTTTGTCTTTCCTGCCCTCCTCAAACAGCTGTAACCAAAGATGAAATTACCTTCCCCACAGTTGACAGCAGAGCCATCTATTGGTGTCCCACTCCAGCTCCAACTTCCACAGAGCAAAAATGAAGTTTCTTCCAATTTTCCTAGTTTTCACACCATTTTACTGGAGCAAACCTGAGGGGCAGTTCTACTGCAAGAAGAATGCTTATGAATTTGCCATCTTGAAATAAAATGTCTTAAAGACTTGACATGGCTTTTTCAGCCACTAAAATATTAACATCTTGGCGGATTGAAATTTCTAATCCTCCATTTTGAAAGAAGATGCTTGTCTTTGTTGCTGAGGGAGGTGGGCAGTGAGTGCAGGAAGGTTCTTAATCACAGGAGCAGAGACAATGTGATTGAATAAATTCACACTCAGTGTAAATTACTGAAAACCCTTTAACACTTTCAAGACTATTTGCATTTTGAAAAGATTTTCTCTTAACCCACATAAATCTGGATGGGGTAATTCTGGCAATGGGGCACAGTGAGATGAAAAGACATTCAGCAAACCACAGGAAACTGTTTCAGAGGTGACCAGCACCCCAAATGGTTTCCTGCTTTCTCACAGCCTTCTCACAAATTCCCTAAAAGCTTCAAGTATTTTTCAAGTTCAAGGTAGAACTTGAGGCTGCTGAAAGACAGCATGGCCTGGAGAAAGCAATAGGTAGAGAGGACACAGAGACAAGGCAGGAATGTCATCATAAATTCTGGAATCTTTGTAAGTCAGGTTTGACTACAGTAAGTATTAACCATGGTTTGTTATAAACATGTCTGTGCATAGATTGATTTGTCTGTAAATAGATAAGAAGTGTAAAAAAAATGGTAAACCACATGGAGAAAATAAGTTTTGCTGTTTGTGTTAAGCACTTGGAAAATATTCAGCCCCATCGCTCCCTTGGGCTGGGTTGATACTGCCTATGACCTTTCTTCAAGGGAAACACAACTGGTCTCACCATCCTTTTTATTAACTGCACATTCTCAGAGGAGCCCTCATGCACGCCCTTGATTATTGACACTGAATTTGTTCCAGTCCATGTGGAACTATCTCATTGGATGTAATTTTCCAGGAAGTCAGCTTTACTTTCCAGACCAGTAGGAATAACTGTGAGTACTCTGCCATCTCTCTGCCTGCTTTTTTAAAGCCTCAAGACATTATCTCAGGATTAAGGAAAATATTTTAAAAACTTTAGTGAAATAACTACAGGCCAGCATACTTGCTATGAGTGACAGTGAGTACTTATACCTATCCCCAAACAGATGTGTGGATGTGGGCTTAGGAACTCTCCTTTGGCTAAGATAAAGGTAATCAAACAGAATGGTTAGTTGGAGGAGAATCTTTATGCTTTTGGGAAAAGAAAATAGAGCAGAAGATAGGGGTTGAATTGATGGGGAGGGAGGGAGGCAGAGCTAGGATGAAGACTTAGGAGGCAAACTTAGATGCTCTAGGTCAGCACTGCCCATAGAACTATAATGTAAGCCACATATGTAACTATAAATTATCCAACCACTTAAAAAA
Organism: Rhynchonycteris naso; assembly: GCA_037038555.1. Taxonomy (NCBI): domain Eukaryota; kingdom Metazoa; phylum Chordata; class Mammalia; order Chiroptera; family Emballonuridae; genus Rhynchonycteris; species Rhynchonycteris naso. The sequence goes on along the minus strand of CM072998.1, from coordinate 109,184,717 downwards.
GGAACAGGTAAAATTAATTAATTTTAACAATATATTTTATCAAAACCAATATGTCCAGAGTGTTATCATTTTGAAATGTAATCAATACACAAAAATTATTACTGAGATATTACATTCTTTAGGGAATTCTAAGTCTTCAAAATCTGTTGTGCATTTTATTACTTATACCACATTTCCATTGAGACTAGCCACCCTCCAAATGCTCAGTAGCCGTATATGTGGCTAGTGGACAGCATTCCTATATGCTAAGCCAGAAGGAAAGACATGATGATGGCCAAAAATCAGTATAGTGTCTAAATCAGAGAAAGCATTAAGAAAATAATGAGAAAAAGTTAAGAGAATAAAGTTAACGGGACAGTTATCCCCAAGAAATAGGGTAAGAAAGATTTATGTGATTAGGATAGGAATTTCTAGAAGTTCCAGGTTACAAATGAAATAGGTTCTATAGGTTTGTTCTTAAGTTGAATTTGTATGTAAGCTGGAACAATTACATTTATATATTCATGTAACTTAGAAAGATGTTTTCTTAACATGGTATTTATTTTTACTGTTCTGTGCATATAAATACTTACATTTGCAAATACATCCCTTAAACAGTCTTAGATGATGCAAAGATGATGGACTTGTAAGAGAGGATGGGTCTGGTATTAGATAGTCATGGCTTGATTCTGCTGCTCGAGTCACTTTCTTGAAGTAGGCATCAAGGGAGGTTTGTACAGAGCTTTTCTTTTTCTCATCATAAATGGTCCTGTAGTGCCTTAACCCTTCTGTAACTGTATGGTAAACTTTGGCGAACCACTCTGTATCAAAATCTTCCTCCTCTAACTTTGCCACTCCTGCTTCAATGAGATGAAAAGTATCAGCTGTTTTGTAGAAAACTTGTTCAGTTCTGGAGTTTCTAGGTCCCTCTTTCCTTCCCTTAATGCTATCATCTGCTGCTCTAGTTCCATAAGGTCTTTATTGTTTAGTTCTTTGCCATGGGAGTTTAGTAACTCTAGGATATCATTTTCACTGATGTCCAACTGCTGTTGATTACCATTAGCCCTTATGGTACTCTGTTCATAAGTACGAGATGTACCTAAGTCAGATGTTTGTAACTCGGGAACTTACTGTACTGAGACAGGTTTTAGATAGCTGTAAAGGGATCAGTTTTACTTTGAATTAAAGGATGAACTTGTAGTTTATTCAAAGATGATTTGGGGTTTTTTTTGTTTGTTTTTTTATTAATTTTAATGGGGTGACACCAATAAATCAGGGTACATATGTACAACGAAAACATCTCCAGGTTATCTTATCATTTAATTATGTTGCATACCCATCACCCAAAGTTAAATTGTCCTCTGTCACCTTCTATCTTGTTTTCCCTATGCCCCTCCCCTTCTCCCTATCTCACCCTCTCCTCCCTCCCCCATCCCGTAACCACCACTCTCTTGTCCATGTCTCATAGTCTCACTTTTATGTCCCACCTATGTATGAAATCATGCTGTTCTCAGTTTTTTTCTGATTTACTTATTTCACTCCGTATAATGTTATCAAGGTCCATCCATTTTGTTGTAAATGATCCAATGTCAGATGATTTTTTTTTTAAGTTAAGTAAGAAAAATAGCTCTGCTCCTAGAACAAGAGGGGAAGTAAATTGGATTCTAAAAAGAATAATCCTACAAACCCCACCAATCTAAAATGCAATGGGGAAAGGGACTTCCTGAATCTAGTCTGCATAATAATTTCCCTGAGTTTAAGTGAGTCCCCAGATCTTCTCTCTACAATAAGGTAAATTTTACCTGTATGAAGTGCTTTGTTAATTGTGAAACTCATGTACATACAGGGGTTATTTTTAAAGACTAAGGAAAGGGCTGTTATGTGGAGATGAACTGTAAGGAACACCTACCAGTGAAAATTCATCTTCCCAGAGCATCATTAAATGTTGGAAACTTGCTTCCTGGGAAGACAGAGAGTTATTGGAGGTGAGAAAGGGTTGTCATTCTATTAGGGACAATCTTTGATTTGTTTTATCAAAACATTTATTACCCATTTTAGAGCCTTCAGCCTATTGCTCTCATTATAACTAATTTAGTGCGAGGACATGTTCTGCTCAATAATTAGATCTTTTCCCCCTCAGTAAGGGCTTCTGCTGGCTTCATAAAAGTGATAAGTGGCTCTTCTTAGACACACAAAATAAAGATTGGCAGGCAATTTAAAGTTAAGATTTCCCAATAGAACCATCACTACCAACACGATCACACTGACTCTGCTACATACTGAGAAATGTTAAAATAAGGCCAAGATTTTTATGGTTTCTCTTTTCTACTGCCCAAAAGGCTTTTCTGCCTTTATTTCTCCTGTTGGCAGCTACAGCTGCATTTGTCTAGTTGTGTCCCCTCATAGGCATACACGTAGCCTCCTAACATCAGTCACTTCAAGCAGCTCTAGGATTTGCTAGGACACTTACATATTTGAGGAAAATTACTTTTTTGGAAAATGGCTTTGGAAGACACAAATACATTTTTACGTCAGGTGACAGCTGGAAATTAGTGCACTCAGAATCTTTTATAAATAATTGCACTTTATTAAAATATAGTGTTTTCCCACATATGATTCCATTTGAGCTTCACAATAACTCTTACAAATACCCTTGTCAGGGCATTTGTAAGAGTCCACTAGCCCTGGCGAGTTGGCTTAGTGGTAGAGTGTCGGCCCAATGTATGGACATCCCAGGTTTGATTTCTGGTCAAGGCACACAGGAGAAGTGACCATTTGCTTCTCTGCCCCTCCCCCTCCCCTTCTCTCTCTTTCTCTTCCCTTCCCACAGCCATGGCTCCATAGGAGCAAGTTGGTCCCAGGCACTGAGGATGGCTCCATGGCCTCACCTCAGGCACTAAAATAGTTCATTTGCCAAGCAACAGAGCAAGAGCCCCAGATGGGTAAAGCATCGCCCAGTAGGGGGCCTTCTAGGTGGATCTCAGTCAGGATGCATGTGGGAGTCTGTCTTTCTGCCTCCCTGCTTCTCACTTAAGAAAAAAAAAAGAGTCCACTATTTTGATCCAGGATCTGAAGCCCAGGCATTTGAATGACATGACCAAGGTTACACAGCTGGTATTTGACACAACCAGTGCCCTTGTTCTCGCCTCTCTACCTTACTCTTCCTCTTTTTACATTTCTGTATATTATGTTTTCCAGGCTGTGCAACCTGGAAGCAATAATTGTAACCACATGCTCATTTGAAGGCTCTGCTTCCATTTATTATGATTCCAGCTTTATAATGTTGACCATCCAGTTCTGGGAGTCTCAAGATCATTTTTCCTCTAGAAATATTGGTGGGGGTGGGACGTTGGGAGAGAAGTCCATATATGTTTGGGACTTAGATTTGTTGACTCCATGGTGGCAGGCACATTATTTTATAATTTAGTTTGGGATTCATGCTGTCTCTATGACTGCCTGCCCATCTTGTGGAGCAGCTGCAAGCCTCCAGAGATACTGAGGCTGCCCTAATGTCATGCTCTCTCATTTGTCTGCTCCAGCTCTGGGATGTTCCTGGGTGCCGCTTAAAGCTCCAGCATAAGGTCACCCCTGAGTGGGGGAGTGCCCTTTGCCCCACCCCAACCCCATCATTCATTATTACAAATGTTGTTCAACACTGCCCTCAAAAGTTTCTAAGGAAACTACTCTTTTCACTTTTGCTACCTTTTTATTGTATTCCCTTCTCCCTGAGAGGTCCACAAGGGCTGAGCCAGAGAAATGTCTGGGTGACAAGCACTGTTTTCCCAGTTGTTTCATTCCTCCAAACAATACCCCATTGAGTTTATACACAGCTGTCCTACCTTTGGAGGAATTACTTCCCTGAATACCCTTACCAGCCTCCTGCCAACAAACTACTACTGGGCCTACCCTGTTTTCCTTCCCACTGGTCTATAGTGAGAAATATCAATATTCATGACCGCTGGAACAATTTTCCCCAAAAAACTCTCCATTTTCTCAGTTACCCTATGTGATCAAACTAGATTTTTCTGCCTGAACATTAAGGTTATTTACCAACTGTTCACTTTATATTATTAATTTTAATGCTTCTCCCTCTAGAGGATATCAGAGAGAATTTGTACGTAATGGACATTTTCTACCTATATTGATAGATTGAGTAAATGACAAGCTATAGGCGACACATTAGAGACTGATTATTCTCTCTCAGGCTTATTTCTAGAAATTTTTATTAGTGCTTAAGGTTTTTTTTTCTTAAAGCTATACATCAGTTATTTATTATATTTTCTACTTTATAAACCTACAGGAATAAAATTTTTGGTAATGGCTTAGTGGGATCTTCTTGATTAATGAGGGAAACCATGTTAATTAGCAGAACATTGTGTTGGTTATTAAACAAACAAGGTCTCAAGTTAAACAAAAACCTACTTGGGAGCTCATATCTGAGAGAGCTTATGCCGTATTACCCCAAAAATAAGACAGTGTCTTATATTCTTTTTTGCTCCTAAAGACACGCTAGGTCTTATTTTCAGGGGATGTCTTCTTTTTCCATGAACAAGAATTCACATTTATTGTTGAACAAAAAAGTCAACATTTATTAAGATATTGTAGTCATGTCATCATAAACATCAGCATAACCAGCAAAACTCTGAATTCCATCAAGAATTTCTTGTGACTCTATTTCCATGTACAACAATCTACCTTGTTTCCCTGAAAATAAGACAGTGTCTTATATTAAATTTTCTCCTAAAGACCTTCTAGACCTTATTTTCAGGGGAGGCCTTATATTTCTAAGCTTGAGAAAAATTGCACTAGGTCTTATTTTCGGGGGATGTCTTATTTTTTGGAGAAATGGTAGTAATTTAGATCTAGTCTATAAAAGGACATGCAGATACTTACATAAACATATGATATCTCAGCATGAAACAACCATCTAAACTTTGTGTGAGCATTGGTATAAGTGGTTTTATGTGGTTTATTTAGAGTTTAAGAGTGAGTCACAAGAGTTGCCTATTCAGAGAGGATATGAGCTGGATAAAAATTAAATCAGCACTTACTTCCTTTTGGGGGCAACTTCAAGAAGGAAATGAGATTTTCAACACTCTTGCTACAAGGAGGAAGAAGCTGAGGTTTGTGAAGTCCAGTGAAGCACATACATCTCTCTTCCAGATTCAAAACCAGTTGAGAAGAAGATATAGGTGCCAGAAAGAGATCAAAATACAAACAATTGTTGCTGACAGTGCTAGACCAGAGACCATGCCTTGGACTCCAAGTTGCTTTTCTAGTTTTTTCTTTTTTATTTTACTTTTATCCTGAGTAGAATTTACTCACTGGTCTCAGGTAGATCAGCTGGACATTTCCAGGCCTCCTTTATGAAAGAGAGAGGGGCAGAGGAAGAAACACAATACAGTTCTGGAAGGAGGGATATAGGGAGAGTTGACTGCATAAACCAAGTGACCCTCCCTCCTATCCTACCAATTAAATAAGTTAGGCATCAGCAAACTTGTTCTGTAAAGGACCAGAGAGTAAACATTTTAGGCTTTGAGGCCATATGTTCTTTGTTATAACTACTCAGTTTAGTTGTTGCCTGAAAGCAACAATATGTAAATACTGAAACAAATGAGGATGGCTATTATGTTACTGTATTAGGGTGATCTCAACAGAATACCACAGAATGGGTGGCTTAAACATCAGAAATGTGTTGTCTCACAGGTAGGAGATTGGAAATTCAAGACCAATCTTCCTTCTGCTAGTTGTTAGTAAAATCAACTGTGCCTCCCACCTAGCTTCTGGGGATTCACTGGCAGTCTTTGATGTTCTTTAGTTTGCAGAAGCATCACTGATCTGTGTCCTCATCTTCACATGGCATGTTCTTGGAGTATATGTCTCTGTGTTCAAATTTCCTCTTTTTATAAGGACACCTACCGGTCATATTGAATTAGCATGCCTACTCCACTCCAGAATGACCAGTATTAATCAATTATATCTGTAAGGACCCTTTTGCAGATTAAGGTCCCATTTTAAAGTAATGTGGGTTAGGACTTGAACACATCAATTTGGAGACAGAATTCAACTTGTAACATGAACATGAAATGTTGAATTTCACATAAATATCATGTGTCATGAAATATTCTCATTTTTCCCCAACCTTGTAAAAAATATAGGCAAGCTGTACAAAAACAGGTCATGTTCTCTAGATGACAAACCTTTGTGATAAGTCACTCCTCCACAAGGGAGATCTGAGGGAGGGATAGAGGGAAGACAAGTGTTATTTTCATCCTAATCTCCCCAGGAGGGTGACTGGGAGTTTCCTGAACTGTGGAAATAGAAGGAATGGGGTAATAAATTTTCCATACCATATGGCACCTAGGAGGCATATCATATGGCTCCTGGGAGGCATATTATATTCCAAGAAGAACAGGAGGCATTAACGAAGATGGTGGAATGGGAAATAAAACAACAAATAAAAACAAAGGGGAAACCCTGAAAGATAAAATAAATGTGAAGCCTAGAGAAGGATTTGTAAGTATAACATATAACCTTTATCTAGAGCAGGGGTGCTCAATACGTCGATTGCGATCTACTGGTCAATCGTGAAGGAAGTGTGGGTAGATCGCATGACATTAAAAAGACATTTGTCTTTTGATTGGCATACAGGGTAGCCAATCTGACGTCTGAACTTTTGACACCCTACGCATGCGCGTTAAACTGCGCTAACTTGTTCAGTTACATTGCTGCGTAGTTAGCCTTCAATTTATTTAAACTAAATACAACAAAGGGTATAAAAATGAGTGTCGTAGCTGGTCCAAGTAAGAAGCCTAAAACCTACCACTTTCATACAGAATGGGAGAGGATTTTTTTCACTATGCCATATTCTAAGTGCGTTTGCCTCATCTGTCTGTGTGCCATTGCTATTCCAAAAAAGGGAAATGTGGAGCGGCTTTTTTAGACTGTTCATAAAAACTATGACATGAACTTTCCTCCGAAAAGAGAGCTGAGAAGGAGAAAGGTGAAAGAAGAATACACAATATTAAATAGTAATAATAGTAACTTAAATAATGATAATATAGAAGAAATAATATTTTTTTTGCATTTTTATTGTAGGTAGATCATTTTGACTCGGTCATCTTATAAGTAGCTCACAAGCTGAAAAAGTGTGGGCACCCCTGGTCTAGAGCATTTAAAGAACACAGTAGGTACTGTAGGATATTAATGTGGTGAGAGTACTTAATGAGAAGGTGGAATCGAAGTAAACCCACAAGCAGGAGACCTGGAGAGAAAGGTCATGCAGGAGCAGAAGCCAGACTGAAGCAAAGGTCATACCGAAAAAAAAAAAAAAAAGTATTAAATAAAAAATACTTTTCTTTGTTCTAAGGCAGTGGTTCTTAACCTGGGTTCTATCAAACCCTAGGGGTTTGATGAGTCGGTTTCAGGAGTTCAGAGAAGCCTCTGCCTCGGAGGCCAGAATAAAGTAATATTGTAATTTGTTGTGAGTTCATACACTTTGTTGGTTTTGTTCTTTGAGCAAGGTGATGTTCATGCACGGCTCATTTTGTGCACCAGTAAAAAAACATATACCTATGTCTTGAATTTGGAAAAAAAATCATATTTTATTTATCACTAAAGAAGGGTTCGGTGAATGTGCATATGAAACTGGTGGGTTCAGTACCTCAAAAAAGGTTAAGAACCACTGTTCTAAGGATTCAATGTCTTCTCTAAGACTCTTAGGCCTGAAAGCTTTTTGTTATATGTTCTTACAATACTAATAACTCTCCATCTTGGAGGAAATGCAAACAAGACTTTGTTTTTCATTGTGAAAATAGATGTATGTAGATATCATTTTAGTCAGCGATTTGCTTTAGGCACTTGATTTCCTGTGATTGATGTTAGTCTTTAGTTTCTAGTGGTTTGCTGTGTAATGTTTATTATTAGCTTTTACGAATCAAGGGATGATTGTCGAGGGTAGTCTTAAGGGACGTGCTACCCTCACCTGCCTTTCACAGCGAATAATCAATAAAATCGACTCCAACATCAAGCAACATGACCAAGAACAGATCATGTGTTATTTTAACCTTCCCTCAGAATTTACTTCTTAGATTTGCAAACTAACAAGGGCCTCTGAGCTTTAATTAAGGGTAAGGTTTTTTTTTAATTTAATTGCCGTATAAAGAACATTTCTGAATCTTTTCTGAAGCTTCTGTTAAAGACTCTTGATTATATTATTTGGCGCTAGTGTGTGAAGAGCTGGGTAATATGTTATTTCTACAGGTTAGTGCTAGAAATAAACTTATGTCTCTTTGATTTACTATTTCCCTCCATTAAGATAACATGCTGCTGAACTTTCAGTACTCATTTTGCTTTGCCTTTTCAGAAGCTCAGAGACAAGTTTTGTACTTCATTCCAGTAGAGACTTTACCTGGAATTTCCAGTTCATTTTTTCCCCTTCTTCACTTTATAATTTGGACCTTTTTCTTTTTAACTTGCTTCGGTAGTTTTATTATATCATGCCTTTTATTATAAAAAGACACAAATATTTTTTGAACATAAGTAGGATATAAATAATAAATGATTGGCTCTCACCACTTTTTTCAGGTGTATTGTCCTGTAGCACAGGTTTCAGTGACCTTAGTTACCGCCTAATGCCACCACAGGTTACAGTGATGCTTTAATCAATGATATCTCTCCAGAAGTGCTGTATTTGTTGAAGAAACAAATGCATACTGGACATCCAGAAATATATTGGCTTTAAGAAAGGAATCATTATTTTACGTGCAGTTTAATTATTTCTTTTGAAAGAATTAAAATTAAATAAAAATTATTCTAGTTGTGTTCATTAGAATTCTTTTGTTTGAAAGTGATAGAAGTTTCACTTAGACTAATTTTAACACAAAAAGAAATACATTGACTCACATAATTTCCAAAGCCGGAATTTATCTGTCTAGCTTTAGGTATGGTTCAATCTGGGCTCAATTTACCTTGTAAATTGGATGTTCTCAGGGCTGTTTGGTGAGCTTTGGCATTTTCCCAGTAACATTACTGGTCCTCCTGAAAAGCTGTTGGTCTGTTTATTTTCTAAAGATAAGACTCTTGGCGTGACCTGTGGTGGCACAGTGGATAAAGCATTGACCTGGAATACTGAGGTTGCCAGTTTGAAACCCTAGGCTTGCCTGGTCAAGGCACATATGGGAGTTGATGCTTCCTGCTTCTCCCCCCACTTCTCTCTCCTCTCTCTCTGTCTCTCTAAAATGAATAAATAAATAATTTTTAAAAATTAAAAAAAAAGATAAGACTCTCACTCATCTCTCTGCTGCACTCAGATGTTGGCTCATCACTGGTCAGGCTTTCCCCGTGGGGCAAAAATGTCCACCAACACTTCTGGGTTTACATTGTACTGGCAGCTGGCATTCTAATGAGAAAAAAGTATTTTTCAACAGCTCCAGGAACAGTCCCAGGGAGAACGTTTATTGGCCTGGCTTTAGCCATGTAACCATTCCTGAACTTAGTCATTGTTGCTGAAGAAAGGGAGTAATTGGCTCTACTCCTGGGCTGTGCCTACTCCTGGAGGAAAGGAGGCGAGCTTGGCCCAATTGAAACCACTTGAACTCATGATGAGGAAGAAATAGCTCTCAAACAGATTCCAAGCTGAACAAAACACAGGTCATTGACACCTTCCATTACATTTCCACCTCTTGCCCTCCTACCATGCCCATTCATAAAATTCTCTGAATCACCCCTGGCTGATATCATGCAAGCAGAATTGCCCCTACCTTCACTCTAAAGGAAGACAACCCTTAGGCTCCTTCTGTTACTGCTTTTAACTTTAATTCCAGAATCTCTAGGTTATGGCATTTTTCTTGGGTAAGTCTAAACATAGCTCCTTGTGTCTAGTCAGCCTCTGGTTAAATAATATTGTTAACAGTACTGGTTAGCAGTGGCAGAAAGAAAACGCTATTGCTGCAATTCAACTTCTGTTTGGAAAAGAGAGAGAAGGGCAGCCACTCAATAGTGGTCCCAGGTTCATAATAATTATCTAAGTGTGGACAATAGAGAAGAACTTTCTGACCCGGCAGTGAAGAAAGTTTTTTGTTCAAAAGTCTGGCTGGCCTCTCATGCTCTGTGGGAGGAAGTCCCTTTTCCATTGTCCTACATAGCACCACAGCAAATGGACATGGGAGACTTTCGTCCTAACAGAGCATGCCAGTTCCTCTTGCCTGTTGGTACAAGTTCGGGGGCTGAAATTTGCCTTGTATGTTGGATGTTCTCAGGGCTGTTTGGTGAGCTTTGGCATTTTCCCAGTAACGTTACTGGTCCTCCTGAAAAGCTGTTGGTCTATTTATTTCCTTAATATTTTTTAGATTGATTCTTGTATAGTCAGGGCCTATCATGCTGGTTCCAGCCCTTACTGAGTCTTCCTCCGAGCTACCTGGACCTCACACTGGGAGACAGTGAGTAGAGATCCCTCCTCATTACTCCCTCTTTCCTTGTAGGGCTCCTGGAGATGGCTTTTGTAGAGGACTTGTAACTGTTCTCTGTTTTACTCAGGGAATGCACAGCAAGAAGTGTTTAGGAATGAGCTCCCAGTTCCCTGGCTCACCAGGATTACAATCTGTTTTTTCAGTATACTGTCCATTTGCACTAACTTTAGCAAGGGGCAGAGATTTATCTATTGGCTATCTCAAAAGGTACATGGTTACCTGCTATTGGCCACTTTGGAGTGCCACACACAGCTGAAAGAATGACTCTAATATGGACTGAGACACTTTTCCTCTTTGCTTCCAGAACTGTCAGATTAGGCAAAAGGCCATTCTTCTTTTGGGAGTCTCAAAGAAGTAGCCTTCAAGGTTTTGATTCTTCTTTCCTGATCCCCAAAAAACTATGTTCTTGACATTTATGTGATTTGACTTTTAAGACACATTAAGCTGCATTTAACTGGCTGCTTTAATATCAAATAACAGTTTTTACCTCTTTTTCTGGAATGGGTGAATCCTCCACCTCACCTCAGCTCAGCCAATATCACTTTTTAAAGTCTGTTATTTGTAACATTCTACTTTTAAGAATCAAACTCTGTATTAGTTAGGATTCATTTTGGTCCCAGTGATGGGAATCCAGTGATAAGAATTTAAATAGAAGGAGTTTATTGGCTTCCATAACAAGAAAGCCCAGAGAGGCAAATGTCTTCAAACACGTTGGTTATAGAGGCTCAATGTAATCAGGACACATTCCCATCTTCTCTACGAATGTTGGACACATTCTAATAGTTTTCCAATTTTAAGCCAAGAGAGCCACCAGCAGCTCAAGGTTTGCAATGGTCTCAGAGCTAACAACCCAGCCAAAATTAGAAATGTAGAAATTTCTTTTTGTGGCTTGTATAAGTCACCTGCTTACTCCTCCTGATGTGGTACTCTGACAAATGAGATCTGCAACACTTGTTGACCTCCTCTGATCCAGGAGCAAGATCAGCCACTTATACTGAGAATTGCAGAGGGATGGTTTTCCAAAGAGGTGCTAGGTCAAAATACCTATATCTCCTATTTGATTAAGTCACCTTAGAAGAAGGCAAATACTAAATACAATTCAGCCTGTTATACACATACCATCATATAATTGTTGAACACATATTATTTCTATAGCACAGTGGTTCTTGACTATTTTGGCCTTGAGACCCCGTAGCTCTTCACACACTAGCGCCAAATAATATAATCAAGAGTCTTTAACAGAGCAGAAATTTAAAATTATTTTTATAAATTTATTTAAAATAACAATAATAAACTCATTACATGTTTACATAAGTAGAATATTTTAATGAAACATTACTATATTTCCAAAGCAAACAAAGAAATTTAGTAAGAAAAGTTTTACATTTACTTAAAACCAGCTGTTTTGCTACTTTTTTCACATTTGTGCAAATCTGTTTAATGCTGACTTAATAGAAGAGAATTGGATTTTTATATCTGAATCTGCCTTAGTTTATTGTTATGTCATTTTGGTAGAACTATGTGAAAAAATCTAGCTTCATACAGTTGTAAATTCAGAAAAAGGAGTACTTTAATAATTTCCTTTTTAGATAATTATATATATTCTTTTATAATACAAGATACAATAAGTAGTAATTTCTGTGGTTTCTAGAAACTGAAACCATATCAATGATCATTTTATATTCTGTTACATTAAAATTCATTGGTCAAATTTGCTCTTGAATGTATCTTTTACACATGCATACTTTCATAACATTATGCCTTATTTGGAAAATGTTGGTTGTGCAGATCTGTGAAATGTTGACACATTTCATTATATAATATATTTTAGATCACACAATTCTTAGTAAAGTAACTGTTTGGAAGCTGTCAAGCTCCTAGTAGTAGATATAAAGTTTCCAAAATTCTAATTCTCTCTTGAAAGCTTGAATTTTATCATTAGCAAAATATATTATCACTTTTTCATTAAATGATAGTCTCACATTGTTAATTTTAGAGAAGATGTCTTTCAAAACCTTATATCTGAATAAGTATAGTCTGTCAGTTGTTCATTCAAGTAAAAATGTTCCTTTATAGAAAAAGCATCTACTTGAGCTTGCATCTCAGTCACACTTTTGCTTAACAACCCCCCCTACCATTTCCCTCTTCTACCTATCCTAATTCCTTGAGAAATTTTTCTTTTCTCCTCCTAAAAATAAATTGACAGCAATAATTATTTCTATTTGAGATATTGCTAAGAAGGTCCTACTTCTGAGTCCTTCAATTATAGCCTGCATCTTGGTCTGCTTCAAGAAATCCTGCTCCTCAAATTTGGCTCATGGCAGTTGGGGCAATCAGTTAGGACTAAATGGAGAAAGACCAACACTCCCGTTCTAACTGTGTAAAAGTACAGTCAATACTTGTTTCTCTTGCAAGCATGCACTGGGAAGTAAATGAATGGAAAGAAGGAAATGAATATTGAGTGTTCCTACTTGGCAAGCAGAACATTAAGTTTCACAATTATGGTACTATTTTATCATTTGTACAACAGGGGCCTAGTTTTCTATGAATGAGGTAACTGAGCTTTAGGGTGGTTAAAAATCCAATATCAATTAGTTGGCAAATGGTATGTCTAGAATACAAACTAAGGTTTCTCTATTTCTTAAAATCAATGCAGTAGATCATTTAAAAAGTAATAAAATATTCACACATAATTAACTCATAAATGTTTTTTAAAGAAAGACATAGGAATTTCATAGAAAAGAAATTTCATATAATAATAAGACAAAGTTAAATATTTAAAACCAGAAATAAAAGTATTTAGGATTTTACATAAATATAAAAATACCAAAACTTTAATATTATCTTTAAAAATTATTCTTAATCAACAAAAGATTTTAAATAAAAGCAAAAAAAAAATTTATTTTGTCTGGTGAACAAGTTGGCCAAGGATCAATATTTTCTTACTTAACTACTTGTTAAATTAAACTGACGTTTTCTCTCCCAATTCTCAAAGGAAATTCAGAAAAGAATATACTAAGTCTAGGTTGACATGTACTGTCCCAATGACCAAAATGACAGATACAAATCAGGAGACTAGCCAAAAATAGTAGGTCAAGCTCATGAGTCCTTTTATGGTTGATCTCAATTAAAAGTTTTTATTTCAATTCTTACAAAAAGAACTGTGGTTCTCAAAGTGTTATATGCAGATCCCTGATTTGAGTGGGGGTTCTGAGATTTTTCAGGATGTTGGTGAGCTCAAAATTATTTTATTTATAATAATAATATGTTATTTGCCTTATTCACTATGTTAATACTTATGCTGATAGTGCAAAAACAGTGTGAGTAAAACCATTGGTACTTTAGCACAAGTGATCCCAGACTACACCTATGACACACTGTATACTTCAATGCTATGCACTATCAGGGCAAAAAAGAAAGTTCAAGTTTCACTTCAGAATGTCATGATGAAGAAATAGAATTATTTTATTAAATCTCAACCATGAGCATACATCTTTTCAATATTTTGTATGACAACATAGGAAGTAAGCATAAAGTATTCTATTGCATAGGGATGTGTGGCACCTGGCTTAATGTTGTTTTCAATGTTGTATTTTTTTTAATATCTTAAATTTTTTTTCAGTTGTTACTATTGTTTTTCTAAAATAGCCAGTATCCTACCATTATAACATTCATATTGAAGCATTATTCAATAACCCTTCAAACAAGTTTGTCGTCTTCACTGTACAAACTTAACAGAAAGAAAATCAGTATCTCCATATTATTAATTTAGAAATTAGTTTTCTGACTAGAATTTTTTATCTCACTGCTTAACTTCATGAATAATGCTGCCATCATAATATAATCCTTGCTATGGTTGGTTCTACTTTATTAACACTTGGCAGCCCTTGATTCATTTTACTGCCAAATATATAAACAAATTGTTAGAACAAGCCATCACAGTCTGAGACAGAAAGCATTTCATCAAGTACTAAATTGACGTGTCTCAAGAAATAATGAGCCAAGGCCCTGGCTGGGTGCCATGGTAAATGGAGCCTCCTTCCTGCATGCAGAGGTCATAAGTAAGATGCTTGGTCCAAGCACAGAGGAGAAGCAACCAATGAGTGCACAGCTAGGTGGAACAACTAAATGGAATAATGAGTTAATGCTGCTCTCTCTCTCCCTTTTCCTCCACCCCTCTCCATTCCTCTTTCTCTAAAATCAATGAAAAAATTAAAATAAAAAAAGAAAAGAAAGAAAAAATGGGCCAAAAAACACCTAAAATGGATTTATTACGCAGTAAAGAAATTTTTCATTGATGATCTCAAAAATATTCTTTTCAAATGCTGTTAAAGCTAATAGTTAAGAAGGTGCATAGCTAAATGATATGAGTTGGACACCAAATGCATGAAAAATGTATATATAACTATGCAGAATTATAGAAAATTGTTCATTTTATTTCCTTTCTCAGGTGATTTTCTAATTCTTAGCTTTATTTTTACTCTTAAATATTAGATAATTATTTTTAAACATTGTTAATGTAAATTAGAATAAACTGATAATTTGGTCTGAAATGTGATAGAATATGAACTGCAATGTACTTCAAATAGTTTATTTGTGGTAGAAAGAATTTGAGAATACTACTTCTTTCAATTTAATATACAATATGAAGGAGGCATTTTAATGTCTTATACACCATTTTATAACACTTGAATCATAGTTGTATGTAATCTTTACTTTTAATTTCTCATTGTCTTTCTCTGTAATTTTCAGCACTTTTTATGTAATACAAAAATTATTTGTCTTTCATCTTGCAAGGAGGTTATTTGAAATTATTGTTTTTTGTGTATTATTTGAATTCCTTTAATAGACAGCATTTAGATTTATTTAATTTTATTATCTTTCATACCTAAAGCCAATCTTATCTTTCTCTGATTATAATAGTAGATGTCCTATTTATTACCTTATCTCTTGACCATTACAAGAATGAAAATATTTTAAAATGTCATGTTCGTTACACAACACTATTCTGAAATAAAGGACTCTAAGAATCTTTAATGAAAGTTATTAGAGAAATTTGAATGTTCACCAATTTAATCTTCATCTGCTTCATCTGTATTATTTCCACTGTAACCCTTTTATTAACACTGGGTAACATTTCACTCCCAGTACAAACTTAGCAGAGGAAAATTCCAAATTCCGATAATTGAATCATGTACGTTGTCAAGCTGTGCTTGAAAATATTTTATGTTGGCTTAAGATTCAAGAATAAATATGTTATTTTTCTCTGTTTGCAAATAACTAGATGCTTTTAAAACTTTAGTTCAGATACATGGACATATCAGTGGTTTTCTAGTTGGTTTTACTGAAATTTTTCTGTAGTAACACAGCTCTTTTTTATTGGACACTATTTTCATGACTTATATTAGTAAAAAGTTGATTATTATTGATGCACATGGTGAAAGGACTCATCACTTCATATTTCAGAGCTTCGTATGTCTGTATTTATCAGCTCCCATACTACTGCAATAACATACTTGAACCACCAAAATAACCACATTATTAGCAAATAATTTATTATTTCAGTTTCAAATGTTATACTCTGGGCAATCCTGACACATTTAACTTCATCTTTACCAAGCACAATCCTCTCCTTAGTGAGTGGGACTCACTGACCAATAAGGAGACACAGCAGTAGCCCACACACTTGCCGACTGGTCTATTGGAAACCATGGTGATTAACTATAAAGAGAGGGGGAAAGACTGATGGTGGCTTTTATAGCAGATAATACATAAAATAAATAATTTAACTAATTGGTTACCAAATGAACTTGAAAGTTTTCATGTAAAAAAGACAAGATAAAGAAATTGATCAATGTAAAGTGACTTAGTGGTTTAGCTATGATGTAACCTACAAACTAGTATTTCCACCTGTTTGCTGAATATTTTTATGATCTTGGTAAACCATTCTCACTCCTTTATCAAGATGGAGATTCCCTGAGGTAATAATAAAACCTAAGCTCAGTCCTTGGTTGAAGTTGGAATTCTCATTGAGGAATGATGGCTTCAACTCTGTTGGCTGATAGTGGAAACAAAATATCAGGTTGGGTTGCTAGTAGAGAGAACTTGAGACTAATTTAGTCCTCAAGGCAACTGACCCCATTCAGGGAGAGACTGCGCATTTAGTCTTCACAGAAAAGAAGTAGACTATATATTGGTTACTTCTGAGTGTTCAATGCATGACATCAGCAACATACATTTAGCATGAAGAGGTACACTATATCAGCTTTTCCAAGACAGAAATTGGTTTAATAATTTTAAAAATGTAAAGGTCTTGGAATATGATGGGACACATTTGAGGTTGTTCTAATTAAGCCAAGCATGTTTATATATATATATTCTTCTAAAAATTTATAAGGAAATCCTAGGTCTCTTTTTCTTGCCATAAAAGAATAACCACAAATAAAATCTGGTGTGAAAATAATCCCAAACAGATTTCTCTTAGGAAACATCTGTTTCTTATAGATCTGGGGTTTAGTTGAGAAAAATGATACTTGTAAGATATTAGAAACAAAACAGTCATATCACATAGCCAAGATTTATCCAGAAATGGGACTGTGTAGAATTTATAAAATAAAAATATAATAGAGTTTAAATTTGCCATCTGCTATTAAGACAAAAGGTTCACATTTCTTCCTTATTTAAAAACAGCCTTGAGTATCCACAAACCATATTATCAGCAACAGCACTATGGAATTTAAAAGCACTGGCCCTTGGTAGTTGGCTCAGTGAATAGGATATCAGCTTAATATACAGACATCCTGGGTTCGATTCCCGGTCAGGGCACACAAGAGAAGACCATCTGCTTCTCTCCCCCTTTTCTCGCTCTTCCCTTCCTGCAGCCAATAGCTCTATTGGTTCTAGCATAAGCTCTGGGTGCTGAGGATAGCTCAGTTGATCTGAGCATGTTAGCCTCAAGCACTAAAAAATAGCTCGGTTGATTT
The DNA here is from genome assembly GCA_037038555.1 of Rhynchonycteris naso. Taxonomy (NCBI): domain Eukaryota; kingdom Metazoa; phylum Chordata; class Mammalia; order Chiroptera; family Emballonuridae; genus Rhynchonycteris; species Rhynchonycteris naso. The sequence continues at coordinate 109,167,286 of CM072998.1, read as the reverse complement.
GAACATTGACCCCAGATGGGGGTTACCTGGTGGATCCTGGTCAGGGTGTGTGTGGGAGTCTGTCTCACTATCTCCCCTCCTCTCACTTAAAAAAAGAATTTAAAACCACCCTTCTGTGTGTACCACTGTCTCAGGTATTAAAAAAAGAGTTAACAAACATGAGAGCCCATTTGAGTACTGACAAAACCATACAGGTGATTCCATCTAAAGGAATTAATATGACATGTGTCTGATGTGAATAAATATTTGAGTAATAATATTAATATTGTGTATAAGAAGAAGGAATATTGCATAATCGGGTAGGATGATGTGTCAGGGAGAGATTTGCATATTAAAAATGACATTAAAAGGAAGTTTCTACCATGAAGATACTTTGGAAACTGACTGATTATTCTAAATAACTTATTGTTATTATAATATTAGTCAATAATAAGGAAGCATTGTTTTAGATGGAAGTACATTTACTATGCTATTGTTATTTCTTACTTTACATTTATCTTTGTTTGAAATAAACAATAAAAACAAATAAATACACAATAAAAATGTTAAATGAAAAGATAGCCCAAGATGAAACTGATTTAAATCATCCATTATAGAAGAAAGGTGGAGGACAGAAAATAAGGCAAAAACAACTCAAAACTGTCCATAACCTTCTCCTGCTGCCCACCAGCTTTATTCAACAGGGATGTGTACAGAGCAAGTATTTCTATCCTGTTTAGAAAATGGGAAAACTGAGAGACCAATACTTAAATATTTTACTCAAGACTATTAAGAAAGTAAGTGATCCACATGAAGAAAGTGTTGAAGTTTTTCAGTCCTGTCATCCAGGTCATGCCTCCCTTGGACATATTTACAACTTATCTTTCAGGGATTTTCAAATATATAGTACCAACTCTAGAGGAGCTCATATTATTTAAGTTCGCATTTCCATAACAGTTCTCTAATTCTTTCCAAAGTTTTAAGTTATATCAAAGAAAACCTGATGTGATAGAGTTCTGATTTTTTTCTTTTTGATTGATGTGTACAATTACAAGATTGGATGAAATTGGGAGACAAATTGACTTCTGATTTTATTCCCATGTGCTGTATATTCTCTAAACAGCTTGCAGGAGCTAAGCTAGAAATATCTGGCATTGTTGCACATGAAAGCCAAGCTCACAGTGAGGTCTATAGTTAGAGGAAGTGAAGGCAGGAAATGGGGAGTCACTGAGTCATGTCATGGGAATGTATAGCTAGTGAGCTTTGATAACATTCATTTCCACCACACCGTTGATTTTGGAAGATTTGTCGTGGGAATCATATGTAGATTCCTTACAATTTGGGGGGGGGGTGTTTTTATGTTTTTTACTGTGTTTAAGTGGTTTGAGATAGTTTTTGTTTGTTTGTTTGTTTGTTTTGGTGCAGCAGCAGAAAAAAACCTTGAAATGGTAAGCTCTATGTAGAGTATATCATATAAATTCCCCGTTTGGTAGTTTTCCTAAGTGGTTAACTGGTCACCCTTATTTTGCTAACTATAAGGAAAAAAAGCCAAGCCTTCATTTCAATCAAAAAGTTATTTTGCTCAAGCCTCCATCCAGTTTTACCAGGATTACAATCCTATCAGCCAATCCTGTTGACCACTGCCCTATCTCCAGCTCTCTTCTCACTGGTAGTAGACAATGACCAAATACAATGTGTCAAAAATAAAGTGAGAACCTGACCAGGTGGTGGCGCAGTGGATAGAGCATCGGACTGGGATGTGGAAGATCTGGGTTCGAGACCCTGAGGTTGCCAGCTTGAGCGCGGGCCCATCTGGCTTGAGCAAAAGCTCGTCAGCTTGGACCCAAGGTCACTGGCTCCAGCAAAGGATGGCTTGGTCTGCTGAGGGCCCACGGTCAAGGCACATGTGAGAAAGCAATCAATGAGCAACTATGGTGTCGCAACGGCAACGAAAAACTAATGATTGATGCTTCTCATCTCTCTCCATTCCTGTCTGTCTGTCCCTATCTATCCCTCTCTCTGACTCTCTCTCTGTCCCTGTAAAAAAAGAAAACAAAGGAAAAAATAAAATGAAAAATAACTTAAAAAAAAGAAAAATAAATAAACTGAGAAAGCTTATTAAAATAAATAAACTGCAAAAGAACAAGGGAACTAGAACAGGGGGGCCTTAAAATCCAATGATTCTATTTATAAGTCCTTTTCATACACTCTGATGCATGCCTTTATCAGAGCTGTCATCGCTTAGTTCCCCAGCACCTGGGCTCCTGCCACACCTTCCTTTACTCCTGGCACACCTGACCCTTTTCTTCAAAAGATTAGTTCATTTATTCAATTTGACACATATGTATGGAAGGCATACTAAATGACAGGTACCATTTGAGGAGCTGGGGATAAAACAGTAAAAACAAAATCCCTGCTCTTCTACTACTCACTCTATGGGCTGAGTAAAATATATGGTATGCTGAATGGCAATAAGTGCTTTGGGGGAAGAAAAGAAAGAGCAAGACAGAGGATAGGAGTTAGTGGGAGTGGATAGTTTGCATTAGATTGGGTGGTTAGTGAATACTGCCCTGAGAAAGTGACCTGTTAGTCAATATGGGGAGGGAATGTCTGCTGTGATTCTACTCTAAGTGAAGCAGGAGAGTAGGAAGCAAGGACAATTCCTTGTCAGGTAGAATGGGGAAACTGAGACAGATAGCTGAACAAACTGGCTGATCAATTTACAGCTAGATACAGAAGGTCAGCTCCCGAGAGATTACATCTAGATCTCAGTTGTATTTCAGCTCCAAGCCCCCAAAATAGCAAAACCAGGTGGGTGACGCCAGGACCAGTTGCAATGACTAATGTCTTCTACCCTGGTGCTGACCAATCTATAGAGACCACAACCCTGAAAGGGCACACCTGGAAAAGCTGATGAATGTTCTATTGGGATTTTCCCTAAGACCTCTCTCATATCCCCAGCCTTTAAACACACTCAAAACAAAGACCCAGAGCAAGCTCTCCCTTATGGGAGCAGTCTGGCATCTTCCCCTTCTCTCTCCCCCACTTCTTCCCCAGATGTGCTTCTACTAAACTTTAAGGGTCCATAGAGACTTGCAACCAAGGGAATAGTGGACAGCAGCAGCTCATCACAGACTAATCCCCTGAACCTATCTCCAAATTCCTCTTTTCTCTGACTTCCTAGTGCTTCCCAGAGCAGCCCAGCCTCGGCCCATTCTTGCCATTTTTAGAGAACCAAAGCAGCCCTGCCTAAGCTCTGCTGTTGCTTCTTCTATTCTAGGCCTTTCCTTATTTCACTGTCCCCAGCTGTAATACACATACTCTCAAGATCACCTGGCCTCGTTTTGTGAAATCTTTCTTGCATAAAGTCAAGAACCCACACACTACTGGCTAGCCTGAGGCAGACCTGAAGGGCCAGATCTTCTTTCCAGTAACATAAGGACTAGTGTTCCTTAAGGAACTGAACCTCTTTCTTCCCCAGTTGTGCAGAGATCTTTGATGTGAGCTGCTAACTCTGATAGCCTTATGTCCTGATAGACACAGCATCCTCAACATAGTGTCATCTTTTTGGGTTTACCACTCTGCTGAAGAACTTACACCAAGTCATCCAGAATCTCATGGGGAGGCCATTTGCTTGGCACCAATCTGCTAATTAGCTCATAGTCTCTTCCACTAAACTCCATTCTTTGACCTGCACTGCAGCCAGATACTGGCCGGTTTCTGTGAATGTGATGGAAACTATGTTTTGGAGGCTAAGGGTTAGTGGCTGAGTGTAATCCCAGATTTGGAATGTTTTGACTTTACTTTTTAAAAAGTGAATAAACCTTAATTTTAGAGCAATTCTAGGTTACAGAAAATTGAGCAAAAGCACAGGGGGTTCCAAAATACTCTCCACCCCCATGCCTATCCAGTTTCCCCTGTTATGAGCAATTTGCCTTAGTGTGCTACATTTATTACAATTGATGAACCAATATTAATACACTATTCTGAACAAAGGTCACAGTTTACATTTGGGTGAACCCTTTGTGTTGTATGTTTTTCTGGGTTTTGATAAATGGTGTTGAATATGGGGAATCAGGCCCAGACAATGGCTCTGCTTTGTAAGGGGTTTTATGTCAGTACCTAAGAGTGGGTTCCACAAAGAGGTTTTTCTTGAAATAATGGGCTTAGGGTTCATAAAGGTCAGATAATCATGGTGAATTTTTTAGGTATCCCACACCAACGCACACACTAAAGCTTAATATCTCATGGAGATAGGAACTGCCTGTAAATACCTATATCTCTCAGAATCACAAAACCTTGTTTAATAGAAGAATACCCCAGAAAATGTATGCAGTAATGTTATAGTTTCAATTAAACAAGACTCACAGAAACAAAATACCTTGGCAAGGTAATTTTTAATTACTTCTACAGAAGGGTATGGGCCGCTAGTGAAAGCCTGACAGCTAGCACCTGGCCAGGGCACTATATTCTGTTTTTGTTCCTAATGTGGGCATTAGGCTGGGTCTTGCCCTATTGGCTGGGATGTTGACCTTACAATCTTACTCTTTCCCGATTGGCTAGTTAATGACTATGTGTCAGGGGCAGAGGGGGGAGGGTGAGATGGGAATAGCATTAACTTCATGAAGCTGGATGAGGGGTATTAGGGAGTCGCTGGAGAAACCAAATGAAGGGGCTTGGGGAAATTCCCATTGAAGAAAAGAACATGAAGTAAACAAGTTGTTTTTCCTTCAGGAAGAAATGCCTGTTCCTTTGGAGGGACGTTTCTGAGGTAGTTTGGTGGAGTCAAAAGTGCATAGGATGCATTCAGCATTTGAGTGACTTTGGGCAAATTAACCTGTGTGAGCCTCAGCTTTCTCATTTAAAAGGGGCAAATGATACTTAACTCAGCATTAATGAGATAAACTCTGTAAACTACCTAGATAGAATAGATATTAGATATCTATTCTGTAGATAGATATTTATTCTATATAATAGATAGAATAGACACTCAATACAGGGTAACTATAGTATACTAATCAACTTTTATTATTTTTTCACTCAACTTTTATCATGTTTTTGCTTTTAGGTTTCCCCAAAAAAATATTCTAGTGCAATGATTTTCCAACTTTATTCATAGGAATTCTGGGGCTCCTTATTGCATTGGGGTATAATGCAAAGACAAAATGGGTTGGACTCCAAATTTCCATTTTTGTAATTTATATATTGGGGTTACAATGTACAAATCGAGATTTTTATGTGTACATGTACAAATTTATTTGTACAAGTTTTTTATTTGTACAATGTACAAATACATTTTTCTATGAGAAGTTGCTTTTAAACAGTGATCCTTTATCTTAGAAGTCTAAAACCGAGTGGGACTAAGTTCTTTGCTCAGGTCAGAATCTTCCCTTAAGCTTCCAAGGTACTTTAGCATCAAACTACAATTTACTGATCACTGATTACATATACCATATACTTAATTAATACTCTTTGAAACTTTTGCAAATCTTTTCATTGGATTTTAAAAAGCAAAGCAAATAAAATCAACCAACCAACCAAACAAACAAACAAAACCCTGTAATTTTTCAAGGTTAGAGTATTGGCTTCTCCAAATAAATTGTTTCAGATTTCTCAGCAATTAGGCAACCAAATCACTAATATCTTCTAGGTTAACTCAACCTTCTCCCACAGGAATACAATGAAATAATGTTTTTCCATTTTATATCTGGCATGTTTCCAAGATCGGTTCCCTTTTCACCAATGAGGCTCAGCTTAGAACTTTTATTTTAATATTTTACTCTAAACAGGCTGCCTATCTGTCACTGGTAAATTCTTCAGTATGCCATAGAATGGCAATGGCCATGTGGCATATTCAATACCTACTAGCATCTTTCGATGTATGACATAAAATGACTTCCTCAGAGCAAAATGAACATGTAGAATTCTTTAACAAAACAGAAAATACCACACCAACTTTTAAAATAAAGTCAATTGCAATTAATGTCAAATTATAATTTATCATTTACATGTGAGATATAATTATCTTTCATTTAAACATTATTTGAAAATTAAAAGAATATGCTTAAATGAGCAATATTGTTATGTTATATCACATTCATTTTTGTTTACTGCAAAGTTTCTTATTAATCTCAAACTTATAGATTTGTTTTATTTTTCTTAGCAATGCTGCAGTTTTGAGAAAGACTTTGAAAATTATTTTCATAGCCTAAAGAGAAAAATATCATAGGTCACATTTTCAGTCTGATAATTCTCTGAGATCACTCATGCAAATAATGAAAACTAGCAAAGTTGGCAGAGATGAAAAAAAGAAAAATAAGTTGAAGTGATTAATCCCATGACCCAAGGCCGTTTCTCAAATTTTTTAAATGTAAAGACACTGTTGTTCAGATGAATAAAATTAACACATTCATTTTTGGTCCTAGAAGAAGCAGAATAAGTCCATTACTTGGAACTACCAGCTAAATTCTTAAGTATTTTGAAAACAGAATGTAAAGGAAAATTTAAATAGGTAAACTATTTTCAGATATCAACTGTTTTCATATATTTATCCTATTTTTGTCTTAATTGGTTGGATGGAGTCAAGACACATAAAAGTAACATTTAATTTTCCTAAATTATTTATTAGAAATTGGTCACAGGAAGAAAATCAACAATAACATGTCTTCTTAGCTTCCATTTCATATAACTATATGAATGTCTGAATACTAAACCACTAAATTAATTATTAGTTTGCTTTTACCAAGAGATAACTTTTGATAACATCTCCAAAAGATTTAATTATAGTGAGTTGCCATATGGAAGTTTCAGGGTTCATTGACTACATGAGGATTGTATAAATTGATGTTTAGTTTTCTAAATTGAGACTTGATTTTTTTTATTAGCAGTTCTAATCAGTTAATCAATAATTGATCAGAGGAACAAAACTAACATAAAAGGAGTATGTAAATATATTTGAAATATATATATATATATATATATATATATATATATATATATGCCATAATCAATTAGATAAGGTAAGATATTGGAAGATGGAACAATACAAGATGAAAAGATGAGAAGATGGAAGCATTCCCTCTGACTCAGAGCACAGTATGAAGACTGTGTCTAGTCAGAGAGGATGCATTCAACTTGAGATGTTTAAAATCTGAGGGATTTGAGTATGAATCCAAAATATAGGTGAAAAATATTTTAAGGAAACATGACCAAGATGTTTTAAATAAGTGTTAATACAAAGTCCTATATGATCATAGCATAAAGAGTGATTAATTCAGTGAACTAGTATCAAAGAAGTCTAGAGAGAGAAGATGATATTTGAATTTAAAAGACAAGTAGGATTTACTAAATGGAAAGAAGAAAAAGCCATTTAAGGTTGAGGCAACCTTATGAACAAAGATTTAAAAGCTTGAGAGTGTTTGATGTTATCAGGAAATGGCTGGTAATAGAAAAACCAAAAAATTCAAGAAGAAAGATAATCAGGATTAAGGTAAAAAAGAAAGATGACTGCCAAATACTGGTAACCTTTTAATTTTTTTATATATATTTTATTATTATTAATTCTAATGGGGTGACACCATAAATCAGGGTACATATGTACAGGGAAAACATCTCCAGGTTATCTTATCATTCAATTGTGTTGCATACCCATCACCAAAAGTCAAATTGTCCTCTGTCACCTTCTATCTGGTTTTCCCTGTGTCCCTTCCCTCCTCCCTATCCCACTTTTCGCTCTCTCCCCCCATCCCATAACCACCACTCTCTTGTCCATGTCTCATATTCTCACTTTTAAGTCCCACCTATGTATGAAATCATACTGTTCTCAGTTGTTCTTTCTTTCTGATTTACTTATATTACTACGTATAATGTTATCAAGGTACATCCATTTTGTTATAAATATCCGATGTCATCATTTCTTATGGCTGAGTAGTATTCCATAGTATATATGTACCAAAGCTTTTTAATCCACTCGTCTTCTGACGGACACTTGGGCTGGTTCCAGATCTTCGCTATTGTGAACAATGCTGCCACGAACATGGGGGCGCATTTCTTCTTTTCGAACAGTGCTATGGTGTTCTTAGGGTATATTCCTATAAGTGGGATAGCTGGGTCAAAAGGCAATTCGATTTCAAATTTTCTGAGGAATCTCCAAACTGTTTTCCACAGTGGCTGCACCAGTCTGCATTCCCACCAGCAGTGCAGAAGGGTTCCCTTTTCTCCACATCCTTGCCAGGACTTATTCTGTGTTGTTTTACTGATGAGTGCCATTCTGACTGGTGCGAGGTGATATCTCATTGTGGTTTTAATTTGCATTTCTCTAATGATTAGTGATGTTGAGCATTTTTTCATATGCCTATTGGCCATCTGTATGTCCTCTTTGGGGAAATGTCTATTCATTTCTTTTGCCCATTTTTTGATTGGATTGTTTGTCTTCCTGGTGTTGAGTTTTATAAGTTCTTTATAAATTTTAGTTATTGACCCCTTATCACATGTGCTGTCGAATATGTTCTCCCATTGTGTGGTTTATCATTTTATTCTGTTCCTATTCTCCTTAGCTGTGCAAAAACTTTTTAGTTTGATATAGTCCCATTTGTTTATCTTGCCTTTTATTACATTTGCCCGTGGAGATAAATCGGCAAATATACTGCTGCTACAGATGTCAGAGAGATTGCTGCCTATGTTTTCTTCTCAGATGCTTATGGTTTCACGGCTTACATTTAAGTCTTTTATCCATTTTGAGTTTGTTTTTGTGAATGGTGTAAGTTGATGGTCTAGTTTCATTTTTTTGCAGGTAGATGTCCAATTTTCCCAACACCATTTGTTAATGAGGTAGTCTTTACTCCATTGTATGTTCTTTCCTCCTTTGTCAAATATCAGTTGTCCATAAAGCTGTGGGTTTATTTCTGGGTCCTCTGTTCTGTTCCATTGATCAATGTGCCTGTTCTTATGCCAGTACCAGGCTGTCTTGAGTATAATGGCCTTATAGTAAACCTTGATATCAGGAAGAGTGATACCTCCTGCTTTATTTTTTCTTTTTAAGATTGCTGAGGCTATTCGTGTTCTTTTTTGGTTCCATATAAATTTTTGGAATATGTGTTCTATATCTTTGAAGTATGTCATTGGTATTTTAATTGGTATTGCATTGAATTTATAAATTGCTTTGGGTAATATAGACATTTTAATGATGTTTATTCTTCCTAACCATGAGCACGGTATATGCTTCCACTTGTTTGTATCTTCCTTGATTTCTTTTATCAATGTTCTATAATTTTCCGAGTACAAGTCCTTAACCTCCTTGGTTAAATTTACTCCTAGGTACTTTATTTTTTTAGCTGCAATAGTGAAGTGGATTGTTTCCTTAATTTCTTTTGCTGACAGTTCATTGTTGGTATATAGAAATGCCTCTGATTTCTGAGTATTAATTTTATATCCTGCCACCTTGCTGAATTCATTTATAAGGTCCAGTAGTTTTTTGACTGAGACTTTAGGGTTTTCAATATACAATATCATATCATCTGCAAATAGTGACAGTTTTACTTCTTCTTTTCCAATTTGGATGCCTTTTATTTCCTCTTCTTGTCTGATTGCTGTAGCTAGGACTTCCAGAACTATGTTGAATAAGAGTGGTGAAAGGGGGCATCCCTGCCTGGTTCCTGGTCTTAAGGGGATTGCTTTTAATTTTTGTCCATTTAGTATGATGTTTGCTGTCAGTTTATCGTAGATGTCCTTTATCATGTTAAGGAATGATCCCTGTATTCCCACTTTACTGAGAGTTTTGAGCATGAATGGGTGCTGGATTTTATCAAATGCCTTTTCTGCATCTATTGAAATTATCATGTGATTTTTGTCCTTCCTTTTGTTTATGTGATGAATCACATTGATTGATTTGCGATAATTGAACCAGCCTTGCCTCTCCAGAATAAATCCCACTTGATCATGGTGTATGATTTTTTCATATATTGCTGGATCCGGTTGACTAATATTTTGTTGAGAATTTTAGCGTCTAAATTCATCAGGGATATAGGCCTATAATTTTCTTTCTTTGTGTTGTCTTTGCCCGGTTTTGGGATCAGAATTATGCTCGCCTCATAAAAGGAGTTTGGAAGTCTTCCTTCCTCTTGAATTTTTTGAAATAGCTTGAGGAGGATAGGAGTTAGTTCTTCTTTGAATTTTTGATAGAATTCACTTGTGAAGCCATCATGCCCACGACTTTTCTTTTTTGGGAGTTTTTTGATAACTGTTTCGATCTCATTTGTTGTAATTGGTCTGTTTAGGTGTTCTGATTCTTCCAGATTGATTTTTGGAAGGTTATATGATTCAATAAATTTTTCCATTTCACCAAGATTGTCTAATTTTTTGGCATATACTTCTTCATAGTATTTTCTTACAATGCTTTGTATTTCTGTTGTGTCAGTTGTTATTTCTCCACTGTCCTTTCTAATTTTATTTATTTGAGACCTCTCTCTTTTTTTCTTGGTGAGTCTAGTTAAAGGTTCATCAATCTTGTTTACCTTTTCAAAGAACTAGCTTCTGGTTTCATTGATCCTCTGTATTGTTTCCTTAGCCTCTATGTCATTTATTTCTTCTCTGATCTTTATTATTTCCTTCCTTCTACTTGTCTGGGGTTTTATTTGTTGTTGTTTTTCTAGTTCTTTTAAATGCAGGGTCAGGTTGCTTATTTGAGCTTTTTCTAACTTCTTATGATATGCTTGTAGTGCAATAAACTTCCCTCTCAGAACTGCTTTTGCTGTGTCCCATAAATTTTGAGTTGATGTATGCTCATTATCATTTGTTTCTAGAAACTTTTTTATTTCTTCTTTTATCTCATTGTTAATCCATTCATTATTTAATAACATGCTATTTAGTTTCCAAGTGTTTTAGTATTTTTCAGTTTTTCTTTTGTGGTTAATTTCTAGTTTCTTGGCATTGTGATCAGAGAAAATGCTTGATATGATTTCAATCTTCTTAAATTTATTGAGACCATTTTTGTGTCCTATCATGTGGTCTATCCTAGAAAACATACCGTGAGCGCTTGAGAAGAATGTATATTCTACTGCTTTAGGGTGAAAAGTTCTGAAGATATCTATTAAATCAAGTTGATCTAGTGTCTCCTTTAAGTCTCCTGTCTTTTTATTAATTTTCTTTCTTGAGGATCTATCCAATGTTTTTAGATGGGTATTGAAATCCCCTACTATGATAGTAGTGCTGTTAATCTTGCCCTTTATATTCATCAAAGTCTGCTTTATGTATGTCGGGGCTCCTATATTTGGTGCATAGATATTTATAATAGTTATATCTTCCTGTTGAATGTTCCCTTTATCATTATGTAGTGTCCTTCTTTATCTCTTACTACAGCCTTTGTTTTAAAGTCCATTTTGTCAGATATAAGTATTGCTACCCCTGCTTTTTTTTCATTTCCATTTGCATGATATATATTTTTCCATCCTTTTACCTTCAGTATGTGCATCTTTTGTTTTAAGGTGTGTCTCTTGTAGACAGCATATGTATGGGTCCTGTTTCTTTATCCATGCAGCTACCCTATGTCTTTTGATTGGATCATTTAATCCATTTACATTTAAGGTTATTATTGATATGTAGTTGTTTATTGCCCTTTTATTCTTTAAAGCTATATTCTTCTTTTGCTATATTCTTTCCTCTCTTTAAACTGTTCACAACAGGCCCCCTAGTATCTCTTGCAGAATTGGTTTGGTTTTTATGAATTCCTTGAGGCTTTCTTTTTCTGGGAAGCTCTTTATTTCTCCTTCAATTTTAAATGTTAGCCTTGCTGGATAAAGTAGTCTTGGTTGTCGGTTCTTTTTCTGCATTACTTTGATTATATCTTGCCATTCCCCTCTGGCTAATGTGTTTCTGTTGAGAAGTCCGATGTCATCCTTATGGAGTTTCCTTTGTAGGTGATAGCCTTTTTTTCCCTAGCAGCTTTTAAAATTTTTTCTTTTTCCATTAGCTTTGGTATTTTAACTATGATGTTTCTTGGTGTAGATCTTTTTAGGTTTTTCTTTAATGGAGTTCTGTGTGCTTCTTGAACGTGTGGAGTGTTTCCCAGCCTTAATTTAGGAAAGTTTTCTACTATGATTTGATTGAACAAAGTTTTCATTTTCTGTCCTCTCTCCTCTTCTTCAGGCACCCCTATGATGTGAATGTTGTTTCTCTTCAGGTTTTCACAAAGCTCCCTTAGAGTTTCCTCACATTTTTTCAGTCTCTTTTCCTTTTTCTTCTCTGCTTCTGTGCCTTTGTTTATTATGTCCTCTAACTCGCTTATTCGATCCTCAGCGTGATTCATCCTGCTTTTAATTCCTTCCATTGTGGTCTTCAGTTCTGATACTGTATTTGTCATTTCTGTATGATTCTTTTTTATTATTTTCATTTTGTTTTTTATACTTGTTATCTCTTTATTTAGGTGTTCATAATGACTATCCATTGTTACTCTAATTTCTTTGAACATCCTAACTATCATTATTCTAAATTCTGCTTCTGGTAATTTGGTTCATTTAGGTCCTTCTCTGGGCATTTCTCTTGATTCATTTGGTTTGCATTCCTCTGCCTGCCCTTTTTGTCTGTTTATAAGCAAGTTGTGGCTACTGGAGTCCAGTAGGTGTTGCCTTTGTGTTCTCTAGGTGTGGTCTGTCTGCAGGCCCCCCACCCCCTCTGCCGCTGCCTAGAGTGGTTCGTTATTGGCGTTGCCAGCGCTGGCTCACTGTAGCTTTTGCTTTGATTTCTGCCTCTCCTCCGCGGGAGGGGCTGTCACTCAAGCCACAAGCCTCAGCACCAAGGGTAGAGGTGAGCCACTTTGCTCAGCTGCGGACCCAGCCTGTTTCCGGACTTCTGCCCAAATCCTGCAGTCAGAACCTGCTTGCCACAGTTTCGCGGGTTGAGCGGGGCTTTTACGTGCCCTCAGCTGTGAGCCTTTGCCCGTCCGGAGCTTTAGCCCCGCCCTCGAGGCCAGGGCCCTTCTGCGCAGGGTCGCAAACCCAGGTTTATTGGGCTGGGCGTGTTTGCTGGCTCTGCTCAGCTGTTTACTTCCACTCGTCCTGGACTCCACCCCGCCCCCGCGTTCGGAGCCCGCTCGTGCACGTATGATGGCAATCTGCAGTTTCTCTGGCTGGGTGGGGATAGTAGTGTGGGCTCAGCTGTGACCTTCCACTTGTCTCGGAGTCTACCTCGTTCCCGCGCTCGGAGCCCGCTCGTGCACGTAGGATGGCAAACCGCGGTTTCTCCGGCCGGGCAGGGCTGGTAGTGTGAGCACAGCCTCGAGCCCCCGCTTGTCCCTGGTCCTAGCGCGGTCCCCGCAGTCAGGGCTGGCTTGCACAGGGTCACAGAGCAGATTTCTGCCCGTTCCTGGCCTCCCGCTTTGTCCCCGTAGGTGCATTACAGGCAGGCCCTCAGCTTCCGGAGCGCTTTTGCGCGTCCCCTTCGACCCTGCTGGGCTAGACCGAGCTCACACCGGCTTGGCCTCCGCCCACGCCGACAGAACTGCGTTTCAGTGTCCTGCCGCCCCAAACCCTTCAGCAACCCTCAGCAGAGTAGGAAGGGACTTAATACTCCACACTCTAGTCCTCGGAGCTCCCTCACTTGTTTCACAGCTCAAAACTGTCCAAACGCCTCTTCTAGACTCTGGGACTGCAGGCTGGGGCTTGGTTCCTGGGACCCAGGTCCCTCCCTCTCCGCCAAACTTTCCTTTCGCCACGCAGGTCTTTCCAGGCTGCCGTTTGCTCCGGAGAGCTGGGCAGCCCTCTTCACGTTTTCGCTATTCCTACCAGTCTCAATGTAGCTTCTTCTGTGTTCCTTAGTTGAAGAGTCCACTTTGTTTAGTTCAAAGTTGGTTTATCCAGATGATGGTTCTTAAAATTGAGTTATAATCCACTTTGGTTCTGGGAGTTGGAAGTTGGTACGTCTGCCTACTCGGTCGCCATCTTGCTTCTCCTTTATTTTATTCTAAAGAATTTTTATTCTATTCTCTAGAGACAATGGGGATCCTTTAAAATTTTTTGAGGAGGAAAGGACCAGATATTGAATATGTAATTTTATAGACATAGAAGTAATTTTGTTTGGTGGCTGAATTTATTTGGGATTGGGACATAAATGCAAATCAAAAACAATACTGAGATGTCTACATAGGAAGGCTAGGGTCAACAGAGGTGGCATTAATTTAAGAAAAAAAAGACAAAGGGGCCTGACCTGTGGTGGCGCAGTGGATAAAGCGTTGACCTGGAATGCTGAGGTTGCCGGTTCAAAACCCTGGGCTTGCCCGGTCAAGGCACATGTGGGAGTTGAAGCTTCCTGCTCTTCCCCCCTTCTCTCTCTCTCTCTCTCTCTCTCCCTTTCCTCTAAAATGAATAAATAAATAAAAATAATTTAATAAAAAAAAAAGACAAAGCAGGAACATTTATATATGGAGGGACCCTCGAGATTGAAGCATAGTGGATCTCTAATGAAGCAGCAGATATCTAAGATGCCTCACTGGAATTGTGATGATGAACATAGAGATTTGGCAGATGACTGTAGTTATAGAAAGAAGTAATGAGAAAGAGGATGACTAAGAAAAGAACCGTAGGGAATGTCTACATTTAAGAGGAGGACAGAGGAATAGAAAGAAGATGGGAAAAGAGTGACTAGAAAGGCAGTAAAAGAATTAGGAGAGGGTAGTATCATAGAATCCAAGGGAAAAGGTATGGCTAAAGGGGAGAAAAAGGTAGACACTTTGAAGCACTCACTGAGAAGAGATCCTTGGATTTGGCAAGTAGGAGGACATGGTTGATAGGTCACAGAGAGAATATTTTCAGTAGAATGATGGGGCCAGAAGCTAGATTGCAAAAGATGAAGGAGTCTCAGATAAATAACACTGTAGCAAGTGAGAACTTTGAGCAGTTTGTTATTATGACTAAAGGATAAAAAGTTGAGGAAAATGGCTGTGTGATTAATTGAAAGAAGGTCTTTTATTACATTAAAGAGGGTGAGAACATTGCAGCAGATCAAGGTTAACTATTCTGAGTAAGGAAGGGTTATGATGGTGCCCAAATTAAAAGCATCTAGTGATCTCATGAAATGTCTCACAAGGAACTTACTCTCCTATGCCGGGGTCTTGGGGATTTCTCCCTCTCTCTTTTAGAGAATTTATATCTTGTCCATGTTCTAAAATATGACTCTTTTCTTTCCTTTTTATGTTCTATTTAAAATGTGTTAATCTCTAAACCATATAACCAAAGTAACTTTATCGATTTTTAACATTTGAATTATATGTAGAAATGAGACTAAATAATTAGAGACAAGGACATTGAGAAAGCATATTTATTATACATAGGATGATAACAACAACAAACTGAAAACTATTTTCATGGCAAGAGCATCAACAGCACCTGCTAAGATTTTCTTTACTTTGTGCTAGGACAGTGCTAAGAGCTTTCATGGATCCTTTCATTTGATGCCCAGCACATCCTGGAGGTAGGGACATTTTATGGATGAAAAAACCATGTTTAAGGACATTAAATTGCTCAGTGACAGAGCTTGTCAGTGGGAAAAACAGTGTGACAAAGTCTGACACTATCCTTTGTAAACAGGTCATTGTTTTAATAATGAGTGGTTACTTCAGGCTAGTGATAAGTTTAGAAAAATGCTTTTGTTTGGATAATTGGTTTCCCCAAAACAAAAGTTAGGTTTTCAATGGTGTGACACAGTAGGTAACACTACCTTTGTAAATGCAGAAAATCTTTCCAAGGTCAAAACTGCACTTGGTTGCTGTGGAGGTGCTGTTATGAATGGATTCCTTTTCTTTCTGGCAGACAAGAAGCAGACAGTATTAAAGTGTAGAAGTCTATGTTCTGCAGGAAGAGTATGTGGTGGGGGGGTATGGAGTAACTGTGATGAGGTAAAGAAATGTATCAGGAAACAGGACTAAAGAAGACATAAACCATGCAAATTACATACCCGAGACAAAGGTTGATGAGGAACGATGGAAAGAATATTATTACATAGGAAGGAAAGGATTTTAAGCCTGCAACAAAACAAGCAGCTGCTGGTCCCCCTGTTCCCACCTTAACACTTTTACATTTGTTGCCTGGCAACTGGATTTATACTGAAAGTCCATTTACCTTCTATTAGTGGTCCTCAGGTCACTTTTGAAGTCTCTGGGTCCTAATTTCAAGAAAGCACACTGATCTTTTCCTTTCCCTATGGCTGCTCTAAGTCTGAACTGATTTTAAAATGGGGATGAAGTCATCTAGGAACACTGATCATGGTTTATAAGCAGTGCAGTCAAAAGTCTGCAGTGACTGATTTCCATCAGCAGCACTCTGAAGTCACACTTTGTGCATTCTACATTACAGTATATCCAAAATTTGCCAAAATATACCTGATAATTAACTTATCTTCTGGTAGCCTGTTGTAACCCTTGTTTTCTTCTCCCATATCTGCATGGACCCTCTTAGTCCTAGCAGTAATTTGAAATGGAAAGGCTGTATGATAATTCAACTATTAATAATAACAATAGTCCCTTATATTTGTATAGACCATTCAAACAATTTTAATCCTTACAATTCAAAGTGATTGCATATCCATTTCCTCATTGATATCATTTGAAGTGAATAATGGGAAATCTGGGCCATTAAGCTCTCTTTCACAAAATTAGTGAAACTTAGCCTTTCTACATTTTACTAAATATGGTGAAATAAATTTTCCAGGACTAATTTACCTTATGATCTATGTTGCTTTCCTTTCAAAACATTAATTCTTACTTCTCTCCTAATGAATTTATGCCAACAAAGCATTATTTTTCATATTTTAGGGCTAAATATTACTGGTATGTATATAAGTTTTTAAATTTCCTGGTGCTTTATTTGAAAGTCAGAAATACTATTTTTAATACAAATGCTTTGTTTTCAACACTGGTCTCCCTTGAAAGCATCTTATAACATCATGGACCATTGCACTTTGCTAATTAAAAATGTCTTTGACTTTCAGTAGAACTAAACAATAATGAAATTATTAGTCATCTGCTTATTTGGGACATTTGTGTAATTTAAGGCAATCTAAATACAATTTCATTAATTATATTTGTAACTTACCAATTAAGAGTTTTAAAGAAAATATTCATAAGTTTAATTTACAAATCTCTCATAATTCATTTTAAATAATAGATATCAGTTCTTCCATATGTGAATCTTCCATTTTCTACTTTCTATTTCAAAGTGGTTTACTTCTACTTGTCTCATATATAAACCAGTTGTCTTTTTTTTGTATTTTGTATTTTTCTGAAGTGAGAAGCAGGAAGGCAGAGAGACAGACTCCCACATACGCCCAACCAGGATCCACCCAGCATGTCCACTAGGGGGCAATGCTCTGCCCATCTGGGGCATTGCTCTACCGCAACCAGAGCCATTCTAGCCCTGAGGCAGATGCCATGGAGCTATCCTCAGCACCCGGGCCAACTTTGCTCCAATGGAGCCTTGGCTGCGGGAGTAAAAGAAAGAGATAGAGAAAGGAGTAGGGAGAGGGGAAAGAAGCAGGTGGGCATTTCTTCTGTGTGCCCTGGCTGGGAATCGAACTCAAGACTTCCACATGCTGGGCTGATGCTCTACCATTGAGCCAACTGGCCAGAGCCTAAACCACTAGTCTTAAAGGTTATGAATGATAAAAAAAAAAAAAGCCAACGTTGTAGAAAAGTGTCTCCTTAAACTGATTTGAGGTGTAATCTAAGACTTTGAAATTGATCTTAAATTTAGATTTTAAGTATTATCTATGAGCCTATATTAGCTTTATTTCTTGACTTTTCTTTCCCCATTCCCACCCTCACACTTGGTCATGACTGCATCCTAACTTTATGTGAACTGCTGAACTTGCTATATTGAAATTTTTTGAAATAATAATTTTCATACTTTATGTAACTCTAAAACACTAAAAGTGACTTTTATTTAGGTAAATGTCTCCATTTACTTTATTTTCCTACGAAAAACTGTATACTTTACCTATAACTACAATTTGTAGTACTGTATCTCCTCATGAATAAGACACACCATTTTTTGAAAAATTTGGGGTCTAAAAACTGGGTGTGTCTTATATAGCGGTTGCAGATTTTTTAACTTTCATTCCCATTTTTTTGCGCTTGCTTTTTGTGTGCTCATCGTTTCATACTTGTTACTGGTATATTACAATAGGTTACATTTTGCCACAATCTGCCCAGAAATGGCTTAGAAAACATTTTTGTACAGTGCTGAATTCAAGTTAAAAGTGATCCAGTTTGCAAAAGTGAATGGAAATCATGCTGCTGAAGGTAAGTTTGGTTCTCCTCCAACTGAGAAATCAATCAGAGACTGGCTAGGGAAGAAGAAACCCTATTGAAAATGCCATGGCTGAAGAAAGCCATGAGAGGCAAGTCAGCAAAATGGCCTGATTTAGAGAAGTAATTGAAGATATGGATTGAATAGCAAAGGGAAATTGGAATTCCTGTGTCCACAAAGATGGTTCAGCATGAGGAAAAAAGAATTGCTGATGAAAAAGAAGTTTTTGATTTCAAAGGAGGATACAATTGGTGCTTCAGGTTCATGAAACAAAATGAACTAAGCATGTATACATGCACCAGATTTTCCCTAAAGATGCCTGAAAGCTATGAGCAGAAGGTTTTGAATTTTATTGTTTTGTCATTCAATGTCCAAAGACACATCGGTTTGAGTTGGGAAAGATTTTAAGTATGGACAAAGTCCCCTTTCAATTTAATGTCCCAAATAACAGAACTGTTGGTAAGAAGGGGGTGAAACTGTAACTGTGAAGACAAGTAGATATGAAAAGAGCCATTATACAGTTGTTCTAGTTTGTTGTGCCAATGGAACCAAGCTGCCTCCTATGCTGATTTTCAAACGCAAAACAATGCCAAAGAAGACATTCTTTGAGGAGTGATTGTCCACATTTATAACAAGGGTTAGATGGATTAGGATGGGATAAAGATCTGATTTGAGAAAGTTTGGAGAAAGAGACCAGGTGAGCTCTTACGCAAACCTACCATATTGCTGCTTGATCAGTTCAGGGCACACTTAACAAAAAACACAAAGAATATTGCTGCAGAGCAAAAAGCAAAACTTGCCGTCATACCTGGAGGCTTGACATCCAGCTCCAACTGCTTGATATCAGTATTAACAAACCCTTCAAAGCTGCCATGAGAGATGAATGGAACCAATGGATGAAGTCTTCTGGGGACATTTTGACACCAGCAGGAAGAGTGAAGAGACCAACTATTTTTTTTAACCTGGATGAAAAGATCCTGGGATAATATCAAAATTGAGATAGTTGTCAAGTCATTTAAGAAGTGTGTCATTTCAAATGCAATAGATGTAACTGAGGATGAGGCAATATATGAAGACAATGATTTGTCATCAGACACAGATGAGGACAAGCTAATGGATGAGAGTTTTGACTTTCTTTAGTCATCACATTAAAATGTGCATTTGTATAATATTTACATTTATCTTTTATAATAATGTATTGATATTTATGCTTATTTTCAATTTTAGTCAATTGCATATTATCAATAGTTATAAAAATTTAGAAGAAATTTTTAACATTTAAAATCATATTACAGGAACATTTTAAAAATTAAAGGTCTGATGGGCACACAAAGCAGTCAATAGTCCAAATACTATAGAGATGTTTACCTGAAACCTATGTACTTTTATTGATTAATGTCACCCCATTAAATTTAATTTCTAAATAAAATTTAAATAATCAAAAAATTAATAATCTACATTTGTATACTTATTTTTATTGAAGAATATGAGTATGTGATCAGTAAAATGTATTTTTTTAAATCTCTGTTTACATTAGAATATAATTATAATGGGCTGTGGAATGAAAATCAAGGAGAAAAAGAAATACTATAATATTTTCAACTGATGAATGTTTTTTACCTTTTCATTATGAAACTTTTAAGCAGATAAAAATTAGGAAGAAGAGTAACAACAAACCCTCATGTACCCATTACTTAGCCTCCACAGTTATCAACTCTGAAGAATCTTGTGTTATCTGTACTCATACCCACATTTCCTCTACCTATATTATCTTGAAGCAACTTCTTTCCTGTCATTGTATCAGTGTAGCAGTAAATATTTTAGTACTTCATATCTTTAAACAATAAAGACTTTTTAAAAATAACCACAATATTATGATTCTACCTATAGCTATCAATAATTTTTTAAAAATAAAAAAGGTGAGCCTTATAATTGCCCCAGTTTACTGCATGAGAAAAATTTCTAGACTGTGATACAAATAGGGGTAACTCAGGCAGAGTCTGATGGTCTCCCTGACTTTAAGAGACAATATTGGGGCTTTAAGGAGGTCAGGGCAGCTAGAATGAAAGGCAGAGCACTGGAGGAACAACTTTATATATAGAGAGAGGGATATGGGTAAGGGGCTTTAGATTTCCCTACCCTCAAATCTTCAGCTGAGTACTAATTAACACATGTAGGTCAAAAATCTGCCCAAGGCAAGGGAAACAACCACCAGAAAAGATCAGTGATAACAATCTCAGAATTTATTGAGGGCTGGCAATAACTTGTTCTCTCTTCAGCCATAATGAAAAAAAAAACCTTGTAATTTGCAGGACTTTGGTTAAGTGTGGAAACAATTACTCCTAGAATTGAAATTGCTCTGATCTCACATAACAAAGCTTGAAAGCAAGCTTTGGGATGATTAAATCATTTCCAACTAATCTAACTGTATCCAAGAACAAAGCTAAAGAATATTTATAAGAATACAAAAATTTTAACATGCAGCAGGGAAAACTTCACAAAGACTATCAACCAATTAAAAATTACCTGAAAGCAAGAAACAGGAAAATATGATTCATAATAAGGAGAAACATTAATAAATAGAAACAGACTCAGAAATGTCACAGATGATAGAATTAAAAGATCTATTATAACCACATTGTATATGTTCAAGGAGCTAGATGAAAGATTGAGCATATTAAGTCATAAGACATAAAAGATGCAAAAATATTTTCCAAAATGAACTTCTGTAAATGAATGAGGTAAAAGAAAAGTACTGCATGAGACTAATAGCAGTTGAGATACCACGGAAGAAATGATCAGTAAGTGAAAATGAAGATATAAAAACTATTTAAAATAAAACACAGAAGGAAAAAAAAAGAGTGGGGGAAAAGAAAATTAAACAGTTGGCAAGTAACATGAGAAATGCTCCACATCACATGTCAACAGGGAAATGAAAATTAAAACAACAATAAAATACCACTACACACCTATTATAATGACTAAAATCTGGAAGACTGACAACAGCAAATGCATTTGAGGAACTCTCAATTTATTGTTGTTTGGAATGCAAAATAGTACAGCTACTGTAGAATGAGGTTTGGAAGTTTCTTGCAATACTAAATATACTCTAAACAATAATGCAATCCACCAATTATGCTCCTTAGTATTTAGTCAAAGGAGTTGAAATTTTATCACACAAAACTGACACATAAATGTTCAAAACAACTTCATTCATAATTGCCAAAACTTATAAATAACCAATATGCTCTTTAGTAGATAGGGCAAATAGGTTTATAGATAAATAAACTGTGATATGTCCAGACAAAGAAATATTGTCCAGTACTTAAAAAATAATAAAGAGAGCTATTAAGCCATGTTCTTGTTCTCTTTTTAGTTCCTTTAGGTGTAAGGTAAGATTATTTATTTGAGATTTTCTTTTTGTTTTTTTTCGAGGTAGGCCTGCGTTGCTATGAATTTCCCTCATAGGACTGCTTTCGCTGAGTCCCATAGATTTGGGGTTGTTGTGTTATCATTTTCATTTTTCTCAGGTACTTTTTGATTTATTCCTTGATCTCATTGCCAACTCATTTGTATTACTATGATTTTTTCTTGTAATTGATTTCTAACGTTATACTGTTGTGGTAGGAGAAGATGCTTGATATGATTTCAATCTTTAATTTATTGAGACTTATTTTGTGGGCTAATATGTGGTCTGGTCTGGAAAATGTTTCATGTGCACTTGAATAGAATGTATGTTATGTTACTTTGGGGTGAAATGCTCTGAAAATATCAGTTCAATCAAAAATGGTCTAGTGTGCCATTTAAAGTTGCTGTTCCCATGTTGATTTTCTGTATGGAATATCAGGGGAATGTTAAGGTCTCCTACTATGATTGTGTAACTGTCACTCTCTGTCTTCATGTCTATCAAAATTTGCTTTATTTATTTAGTTACTCCTATATTGGTTGCAAAAATGTTTACAAATGTTATACCCTCTTGTTGGATTGATCACTTTATGCAATGTCTTTTTTTTATTATTATTATTTCATGCATTTAATACTTAAATAAGAACAATAAAAGAGGTATACAAACTAGACTATGTTATAAGAAAGAATTTTAAAATATCAATGAAAAAATATTAAATAATACTTGACAAAAAAACAATAAAACTGTTATTTAAGGTATTACCATATTGCTTCTTTTTTTTTTAATATATATTTTATTATTATTAATTCTAATGGGGTGACACCAATAAATCAGGGTACATATGTACAATGAAAACATCTCCAGGTTATCTTATCATTCAATTGTGTTGCATACCCATCACCAAAAGTCAAATTGTCCTCTGTCACCTTCAATCTGGTTTTCCCTGTGTCCCTCCCCTCCTCCCTATCCCACTCTTCCCTCCCTCCCCCCATCCCATAACCAACACTCTCTTGTCCATGTCTCATACCCTCACTTTCATGTCCCACCTATGTATGTAATCGTGCTGTTCTCAGTTTTTCTTTTTTTCTGATTTACTTATTTCACTCCGTATAATGTTATCAAGGTACATCCATTTTGTTATAAATGATCCGATGTCATCATTTCTTATGGCTGAGTAGTATTCCATAGTATATATGTACCAAAGCTTTTTAATCCACTCGTCTTCTGACGGACACTTGGGCTGGTTCCAGATCTTCGCTATTGTGAACAATGCTGCCACGAACATGGGGGCGCATTTCTTCTTTTCGAACAGTGCTAAGGTGTTCTTAGGGTATATTCCTATAAGTGGGATAGCTGGTTCAAAAGGCAGTTCAATTTTTAATTTTCTGAGGAATCTCCAAACTGTTTTCCACAGTGGCTGCACCAGTCTGCATTCCCACCAGCAGTGCAGAAGGGTTCCCTTTTCTCCACATCCTCTATGCAATGTCTTTTTAAAGTCTATTTTATCTTATATAATTATTGCTACCTCAGCTTATTTTAAATTTCCATTTGCATGAAATATCTTTTTTCATCCCTTTACATTCAGTCTGTATGTTTTTTGTTCTGAAGTTGGTCTCTTGTAGACAGTATATATAGGGGTTTTATTTTCTTATGCATTCAACTACCCTGTGTCTTTTGACTGGAACATTTAATCCATTTATATTTAAAATGATTATTGATAGGTACATACGTATTGCCATTTTATTATATATATTTCTTTCCTTCCTTCCTTCCTTCCCTCTCACTGATTACTATGTTCTTTTTTTTTCTTTTTCTCTCTCTAAATGAAAATAGTTGCTTCTTTTTCATTTTTAAATTTTTTTTAATTTATTGTGTTTACATAGATTCTAGTGTCCCCTTAAATGCACCCCACCTCCCCCATGCTCCCCACAACATCTCCTGGTTGCTATGTTCTTTGAGTAGCCTTATAAACATTGTTTTGAACTTTGTGTTTGATAGATTGCTTGGAATTTCTCCTATTTTTTTAATTTGGGGCATGTTTTGTTGTCTTCTCATTTTGGCTGCCTTTATATTTGTTTCTGTGGCCTGACCAGGCAGTGGCACAGTGGATAAAGCGTCGGACTGGGATACGGAAGACCCAGGTTCGAGACCCCAAGGTCGCCAGCTTGAGCGTGGGCCCATCTGGCTTGAGCAAAAAGCTCACTAGCGTGGACCCAAGGTTGCTGGCTCCAGCAAGGGGTTGCTCGGTCTGCTGAAGGCCCGTGGTCAAGGCACATGTTAGAAAGCAATCAATGAACAACTATGGTGTTGCAACGAAAAACTAATGATTCATGCTTCTCACCTCTCTCCGTTCCTGTTTGTCTGTCTCTATCTATCCCTCTCTCTGACTCTCTCTCTGTCGCTGTAAAAAATAATAAATAAATAAAATTTTTAAAAAATAACTTTATATTTGTTTCTGTGTGTTAGGTAGATCTGCTATGTCTTTCAGTCTTGGTATGGTGGCCTCATATAGTAATTGTTCAGTAGAGCGCAGTGGCATAGTTTTTCTGATCACCTGAGTTAGGTGTTCCAGGGAAGTCCCTTGTGTGATTTATGTGAGGTCTTTTGTTGTATTTGAGTCTTGGCTGCTGTTGACCTGTCTGTGGATGAAGCTGACACTCAGGTTATTTGACTGTGAGGCTTGACCTTAACTACAGTGTATGAACTGCTGTGTGAGGACTGATCCCAGGAATCAGAATTTGACTTAGCAGAGTCTATTGCCTGTTGAGACCACCTTATGGGTATACCAGTTGTGTTGATAATTGATTTATGCTCTGATGTGTCTGAAGGCAACTACCCAATACATTTGTTCTGGGGCCTCTCAGGAGGGACCCTGTTGCAGGTCTATGTCAAACACCGTCTGTAATCAGCCCTGGACTACCAATTAAGAGCTAAAAAATGATCCATGTTTAGTGACTGCCTATTCTGCACCTGAGTGCTTGTTGGAGGGGCCAATCTGCCTACTAAAGCCAGCATTCATGAATACCAAGCCTGAGGTAGGTCAGCAAAATATTCAAGGCATCCCAAGATTTGCCTTCACTGGCTGCTGCTCGTAAGGCTCAGTCATTCAAAGAGCCCCTGGTAGTATGTGAGTTATGTGAAGTGGATTCTTAGTGAGTCACCAGGAAGGGACTAGTGGTGTTCAGATTTTGATACAGATTGAAACTTGGAACCAATGCTAGGTCTAAAGCCACTCAGCAAAAGTCTCAGGATACACCAAAGCCAACTATCACCAACCTTGGTCCTGTGGACCTTTAAAGTTGTTGGGGGAAAGTCTCAGGGTGTTGTCAGCATGTTCCCAGTAGAATTTATCAGGCTAAAACAGATTTAAATTTGGCCAGGAAGAGAGAAGGCTCTGCAAAGGAACCATGATGCTGTTCAAGGCATGCAGGACAAAATGCATCTTGCTCTAGAGCCACACAACTCAGTCTTCTGTATATGTCTCTAATACTTTCTGAATCTGCTTGGACTTCCTTGAAAGCCTTCCAGAAAAACTGCACCATGGGTCCAGGCTTGCCACAGGGTGATGTTAGTGTATCTCCCCAAGCTGATTTGATGGGATGGTAGTGACAGACAGGCTTGTGGGTAAAAATGACCCTCAGCCCAAACCAACCCAGCTCAGTCTCTCCCTGTGCATCTCTGACACCCCTGAGCTTGCCCAGATCTTTTTGAGAACCTTCCTAGAAAGACTGCAACATGGGTTCTGAGTGGCTACATTTAGCTCAATCTTCCACAGGGCATAAGTTTGGCAGGGTGGGAGCATAGAAGGTCATGAGAGTGGGGCTGGGCTTTCTCCCAGGCTGATGACACCTTATGTGGGGAGTGCTTCATCCAGGAAAGATGTTGTCTGTTAGTGGTGTGGGAGAGGGACTCAACATAAGGACTGTTCCTCCAGCCCTCTCCTCGGGGCCACACAACCCAGTCTCTCACTCTGACTCCAGTCTGCTCCTCTACCAGTCTTCATTTTTAGGGAATGTTTTCTTAGTTTTTTTCAATGGTAGAATGCAGCAAAGTGTTTATACAAGTGTTTTTGTCCAAAGATGATGTTAATTTATGTTTTGGTAGGTAATAGTTTTAAAGTTTCAGCCTTCCATTACCACAGATAGAAGTAGTGATAGTTATATTGTTATTATTTCTTATTTGCATTTTGTTGAACTGTTGACTTTTCTGTGGCTTTCAAAATTCAAAATGAAAAGGGTTCTCAGAAAAAGTCAACATCACCAGTGTTTCTTCTACACTCACAAGAAAACATGTTCTTAAGTGTCATTTTTAGTTTTTAAAGCACTTATGATTCACTCAGGAAGTTATTTCAGCTGGGCCAGACAGAGGAGCAGACCATCCAACTCCTGACATTTTTCAGGACTGTGTGTCCAGAATTTGGTAATCCAGTTCTTCCCTATTGGCTTATATTCAGCCAAACAAGACAGGGCCTAACTCATCAGGTTTAGGAAGCTTTTTTTTTTTTTTTTTCTTAACCAAAACTACTCTTATAAAGTGAAGCATTACATAAAATATGCCACTATAATTTTGTATAATCTTAAAATCTGGCAGTACTGGTTTATGAAAACAAGCCTGAAGGCCAAGACAAATAAGCCTATGAAGCAGTCAAATTCAAGGGGATGTTTCCCAAGGAGGCCAGCCGTGTGCTAGCAGCCAAACCAAACTCTCGATTTTGATTTCTTACTTATGCATACCTAAAAGTGTGATTATTAAAGTACCAAATTGGAATGTGATAGAAAGACTTCTTTTTCCATACCTTCTTTAATAGTGGGGATGTATTGTATTTTTAAAATTAGAGATGAAGCTGAATAGAGTTGTTGAAGAGATAAATATTTTCAAGTAGATACACAAAAATGTTCCAGGTTATTCATTGATGTAGAATGCATAGATTAGGCACATTATGTACCCAGTCTGGCCCCAGATAAGAGATGGTCCAAGATTTTTAAATTTAATCTTTACATTCTTATGAGATCTATATTACCATCTCCCCTTTATCTATAAAATAACTAAGTCTCAGACAAGCAGGAAAAGTTGCCTAAATCCATCTAACTAGTAAGAGTTGGATTCAAATCCAATGTGTCTAATTCACAACCCCAACTCTTTCTGATACACCCTAATGCCTTAAAAAAATGAGAGAGTGGCAGGTCTTAATTTTCCAGAGCTCATCATTGGTTTGAGGAGAGAAGACAAGTGTGGGAATAACTAGAGAATAGTTTTTTTGTTATATAAAATACAAAAAAGTGCACCATGACTTTATGGACACACTGTATATTTGATTGTGAGACTGTGGTCAGAACGCAGAAGAGGAAAACACTGTTGCTTTCAGGTGGCAGACAGATTTCTCCTTCACCCTAAAGGAAAGCCTTTTTACCCTCAAATAAGCTACAGGCCCTTAAATATTTATGCCACCAACGTTTTTTTTTTTTCTTTTTAAATTTATTGATTTGAGAAAGAGAGAGAGATTCATTTGCTGTTCCACTTATTTATGCATTCATTGGTTGATTCTTGTATGTGCCCTGACCAGGGATCAAAACCGCAACCTTGGCATATTGGAACAACACTTTAACCAACTGAGCTACCTGGCCAGGGCATGTATGCACCCAACTTTCTTCCTTTCACCACTTCTTTCCTTAACTCTGTCAGCTTATCTTATCCAATTCTTATACAAGCTGTCAGGGCCCATACCCTCCTTATCTTCTTCCCCACCAGGTCTTGAGCTCCTGGGTTCATTCTTGCTCCCTAATTAGGGACCCTGCTCCCTTGTACTGCAACTGCAGTTGTCACTAAGTTTCTGCCTTTAGGCCCTAAATGTACTGAAATATCTTCTAGTTTGCAAAAGCCTTCCATCAATTGCCTCCTAAGGCTAACACATTTGCCTCTTTCATCCTTTCCAGGGCAAGTTTCTTGAGATTAGATTATTTTATTTCCCATTTATTCCTTAATTTAACCTTTTCAAATTTCTGTTTCCTGGCTTTAGCCATGGTTACTTCGTAACTACTAATTTTTAGTACTTTAAGAGTTGTCCATCTTTAGCCCTTTCCATTAACTTACTCCTCCTGGTTTGTTTGTTTGTCTGTTTAGTGGTCATACACTATATTACTCTCTTCTCTGGCTGCTTTTTATCAGTCATTTCCTTCAGTCTCAAAAATAGTATTGTGCCCCAAACTTTTGCCTTTCTCTTTTATATTCTCAGTATAATCACACTTTCCTGAACAAGCTCATCTTCTTACAGGGCCAGAATTTTCACTGAGTATTGCATATTGATTCAGCCCAGACCACTTTCCACAACTCCAGCTTCTTAGTACTGTCCCAACTGGGTGTCCCACAGTTGCTTCAAACTCAAAGCATCTAAAAGTAGAACTCGTTACAGTCCTATCCCAAACCTGAAAACCATTCAAGACACTTCTCTCTCCCCTCTCTGTCTCTCTGAATACTACTTTAAACCAATACCTTCCTAAGTGACTCATAAATGCTTCTTCCTCACACATAGTCTAGTCCAGTTGTCCACAGTTCACCTTGTCTTGGTCTACTTCAACAGTTCCGACTTGTGTCCAATCTCTCCCTCCTTTCAATCCATACTTAATGTTGCTTCCAGATTTATCATTATAAAACCTACGTTTGTCATTTGTAGAAGTTGTTCTCAACTCCTTAGTATAATATACAAGCCCCTTTATTATCTATCCCATTCCTGTTTTTCTAACCCATCACTTTACACTCTTTCCATAACTGGTTTACAGTAATACCCAAACACTTGCATTTCCCCAAACTCTCATGTTCTCCTCTGACCCCTTCCCTTCCTCCATGCTGTTCCTGCTCCCTGAAATTCTCCTTTGCCTCTTGTAGTTAGCAGGCTAAGATATTGGAAGAATTACTTACTGGACCAGTGATATTATTAGTTGGCTAGGAAATCCATGCTTAAATTGTGAAACCCAAAACTATGATTATTGAAAAATTCTCAAGGTTTAAGGGGAAAAAAATCTTTGAGCTGATTAATTCACACTTGAATTTTCCCATTTTTCAAATATTAATACATTGGCTTTGCATTCAGAGCTTTTGTTTATCACTATCTAGAACAGTGGTTCTTAACCTTTTTTGAGGTACCAAACCCACCAGTTTCATATGCGTATTCACTGAACCCTTCTTTAGTGATAAATAAAATATGATTTTTTTTCCAAATTCAAGACATAGGTATATGTTTTTTTACTGGTGCACAAAATGAGCCGTGCATGAACATCACCTTGGTCAAAGAACAAAACCAACAAAGTGCATGAACTCACAACAAATTACAGTATTACTTTATTCTGGCCTCCGCGGCAGAGGCTTCTCCGAACCCCTGAGACCAACTCATCAAGCCCCTAGGGCTCAATAGAACCCAGGTTAAGAACCACTGATCTAGAAAATGTGTCTGTTGTCAATAAATTGTCAATTTTCTTTAAACATGTAAAGAAAAATTCTATAATATATGTTTTATATGATTGTATTAATGCTTCCAGATAAGTAGTGACATTTTCTAGAGGAAAGGGTCAGGCACTGGTACATTGGAGCCAATCATAGTGAGGGGACAACCCAAACTCAGTGTCCACATTGGAGCAGAACACTTAACACTGGGACTAAAGGGACGAATTCAGGAAGTCTGAGCAAGCAGGACAATAAGACTCCTAGTTTGGATTCATGATTTAGAGACCAGGAGAGTGTTTGGAGGCTGCCAGGCCTATCTGGCTGTCTGAGCAGCATCATGACCAACTGTTGCTTCCATACAGGCTCGTGGAAAATCCCACCTTAGAACTGAAGGATTGCTCAACTTTGCCTAGAGAGAATGTGGTTGTGCAAAAGGTGAAAATCTTTAGGTCCTATGGTTTATTCACAGTTCTGGAAAACTTACTTCAAATATTTATCCAGATACAAAATTCCTTGGATCATTGTTTTAGAATAAATTTTATTAACCATATCAGATCCAGGAAAATTCTATAATTAGTTGTATTATTAAGAAACTTTAGTTTTCTTTGATGCATTCCTTTCTTCCTTCATTTATTCATTTCTGGGACTTGGTCCAAATCTTATATAAAACATACGCAGAAAGCGAGAAAATAAGTGGCCTCCTCATACAAACTCATCAAGAAGGAAGTGAAGCCACCCAAATGTGATCTATACCATCTATGGTCTGTGATAAATAACAAAACTACAGTCATTTTTTTTCCTTCTTTAAATATTAACTATAAAATATGAAATTATTTTTATTAGCACCAGATGTCAAGAATGCTTATTAAAATGCTATGGTTTATTAAATAACATCATATTTTTTTCCATTTAGATTGGTCTGAAATTACGTATTACTACTTCTAGTCAAATATGTGAATACTAACACATACATATACCAACATTTAAATTTGGAAGTAGAAAGATTTGCACAACATGGGATAAATGGAATTTATTTTTTTTTTACAGGATCAGAGAGAGAGTCAGAGAGAGGGACAGACAGACAGGAACGGAGAGAGGTGAGAAGCATCAATCATTAGTTTTTTGTTGCCATCACAACACCTTAGTTGTTCATTGATTGCTTTCTCATATGTGTCTTCACTGCAGGCCTTCAGCAGACCGAGCAAACCCTTGCTGGAGCCAGCGACCGTGGGTCCAAGCTGACGAGCTTTTGCTCAAGCCAGATGGGCCCACGCTCAAGCTGGCGAGCTCGGGGTCTCGAACCTGGGTTTTCCGCATCCCAGTCCAACGCTCTATCCACTGCGCCACCGCCTGGTCAGGCGGAAATATTTTTAATACTGCCAAGTAGATTTTTCATTTGACTCTTACATTTAAATGTAATGATATTTTTATATAGCACTGAAAATAAGCATGGCTTTCTATATCTCAGCTGTAATAGATATCAGGGAGGATAAAAAATAAAGAGTAAATTTTAAAATTATATTAATGTATTTCTCTATCCTTTTTAGCAACTTTTTCTTTGACTTTCATAATATAGTTATTTGTGAAGAAATCTGTTATCTTCTATTTCTCTACACACTCTCACCAACTAAAAATTACTGCTGTCTTTTCTCAACCTGAGTCAAAGAAATGGCTTTCACAAAGAGGTGAGAACCATTACATAGAATTATGAGGAAATGAAAATTTTTGGAAACGTTTTGCAATGTCATGCTTAGAATATTTTGAATTCAAATTTAAAGTCAATAGTAAAAATTAACACAGTAAGAAGGAATATTATATTTTCATTTCATTACTTGAGAAACTAATACTTTGGTTGAACTTCTCTTTTTAGCCGGGCTCCTAGAGGAGACTTGGAATTGCAAATTATAATGCTTTTACGTGTTTCTTTTTTTTTGTTTACATATTGTTTGTACATGGTTTATTTTGTAACTAACGTGAAAAGGATTCTAAAACATTTTTTGAAATATAAATTTCTTAAATAAAAGCCAGTCAATCTTGCCTAGCCAGGTGGTGGTGCAGTGGATAGAGCGTTGGACTGGGACACAGAGGACCCAGGTTCAACACCCCAAGGTTGCTGGATTGAGCATGGGATCATAGACATGACCCCATGGTCACTGGCTTGAGCCCAAAAGTCGCTGGCTTGAAGCCCGAAGGTCATTGGCTTGAGCAAGGGGTTGCTCACTCTGCTGTAGCCTCTCCCCCCATCAAGGCACATATGAGAAAGCAATCAGTAAACAACTAAGGTGCCACAATGACGAATTGATGCTTCTCATATCTCTCCCATTCCTGTCTGTTTGTCCCTATCTGTCCCTCTCTCTGTCTCTCTCGCTAAAATGAAACAAAACAAAACAAAACGCCAGTCAATCTTAAATTATTTAGGCCAAAACCAGTGTGTCATACTCACATCTCTTATATTTTCCCCCCTTTCTAGAACTCTGGTGATTAACGTTATCTGTGCATTGCTTCTTAGACATTATACTGTAATGTTTAAATCAGGGTCACCACTGAATAGCACTCATTGAATTTAAAACCAACAGGTGTATTCTGAACAAAGTGAAAGCTAATAGTAAAATGGCTTATATGTTTACCTAGGAGTTTATTTACTTTGGGATTTTATCTGCTGCTTTGGTTTTAAAGGTTTACTATGGGGCATTAGGAACAAACGGGCCCTTTGTGTTTCAGGAGCAGCAGGTGTTGAAACTGCTTTCTGGTTTCACTGGGACAGTAGTTATTAATCTATTTATTAACATAATTGATAATCACATGCCCCAAGGGCCATAGCCTCTCAATAAAACATTATCTGGATGTCTTTATGGTTTTCTAGTGTTTTTTTTTTGTTTGTTTGTTTTTTATCTAATGTGCATGTCTATGTGGCAAAAAATACATGTCTGGGCACATTTGTTACAAAAAGCAATTCCATTTATACCCAGTTCTATCATAAAACCAATTCCCACCATGTTGTTATTCTTAGACCGTTTATGTGAACATGGACTTATAATTACGGTGGCTTGTAGAGGTATTAACATTTAACACTTCTTGGGAGATCTCACCAAATGAGGCAAGTGACTCTTAAAGATACTTCAAAAGTATTTATTACAATTTACTCATGAGATAATTCTAATAGTTCTAGAGTTCCTAAATCTTCACTTCAGATGATTTGCCTGCCCACAGCCATCTATACAACAGAGAAAGGATCAAGCACAACATAGTGCTAGAAATATATATTTCTATATATTGATTAAGCACTCTACAAATATTTATTGAATAAACTATCCAGAGAACTAACCCATTGGTTATCTAGAGACATTAAACAAACTAACTGGCATCAATGAATGATATTATTTCACATTCTGCTCCAAAGTGCACCCTCTTTTCTTTATGTTTCTGGGGTGGATTATAATCTCATGGTGACTTTAGTAGGGTATAAATAATTATCACCAAGTTAGGAGAGGTACTTTTATTATCTGCCTGTGTCACATTTTAGATCTTAGAAATATTCTATTAATATGTTATATTTCTGGGGTCAAAAAGTTTCTACTCTATCATTTGGATTTTCAAACAGAGGGGCTTGGAGCTGAGGTAGTGGAAAGTTAAACATATAAAGATGCAATAGAATGTGTGCATTTGGTGATTTTCTGTGTGTCTTTTTTTTCAGTTGTGGAAAAATACACATCATAAATTTTATTATCTTAGCCATTTACATGAACAGTTAATGGCATGAGTCCATTTACATTTTAGTGCAATCATCACCAACTCCACCTCCAGAACGTTTTAGTTTACAAAGCTGAAATTCTGTACCCATGAAACAGTGACTCCTCATTTCTCCTTCCTCCAGCAATGAAAATTATTATGTTAAAATATTTCTGTACAACTGTAAGGAAAAATATGCCTACCAACACATTTATGAATGTTTTAGAACTGACATATTCTAGAAAATACATATTGCATATTTATTCTTTGCCTCATCAGTTTTCCTGAAAAATTACTTTCTCTATGCTTTTTCTTCTAACCATTCATGTACTATTTAAAATGGTTACAATCATCAGGGTTTCTTTTCATATATCTCCAATATTTTTTAACTTTAGTAATATTTTTAAGATTTGTTTTTATTTTTTCAAAAACTTGTTGCTTTTAGGCATTTAATTTATTTTTCATAATGACACTTAACATTAACATTTTTTATATCTTTGTATGCATTTATAAATTGACACTTGAACAACACAGGTTTGAATGTGTGGGTCTACTTATATTGGATATTTTTCTAAGTACCTGTACTGATTTTGATCTGTGGTTGGGAGTCCACCGATGCAGAGGACCAACTGTATACATTGATCTATAGACATTTTATATAAGAAACTTGAGCATTGTGGGTGTTGGTAGCTGTGGGATTCCTGGAATCAATTCCCAGGGTAGTTAAATTTTGAAAGAGTCAAAGTTATATGGAGATTTTTGACTGTGTGTGGGTCAGCACTCCCAATTCCTGCATTGTTCAAGGGTCAATTTATATTACATTCACACTCTGTGTAAATAGCATTCTATATTTAAAACTAAATAATACTCAAACATAATTTTGTCAAATACTCTGTTTTATCTGGGAATCCCTGGTTGCATTGATTTATTTTGGAGTAAACTAATCTGACTTTCTTCTACTGGGTTATTTCTATGTTGTATGACTGTTAAAATATTATTATGATACTGAGAAAATAATTCTTAATATTTTATTATGTTCAGTGTAGGAAAACATTTTACTTCTTAATTTTGTTCTGTTTGCTATTCCAAGTCAAATAGTCATTAAATAAATTTGCTTCCACCCCATGTCAGAAATATTTAAATATATGATACACTACTCCAGCTGGGTTGAGTACTGTCTAGAGCAATAAGTAATCACCCACTTGATAGTATTTGGGAAATGTAGAGAGAGCTTTTTCTTCTTCTGTGTCACCATGTCTGAAATTTTATCATCAGAGGTTCACTACTTGGTATTTGTTGCCAGATGGTTCTCTTTAAAAATGTGAATATCCCTGGGAAGAGTGTCTCTTCTTACTGTCAGTCACCAACTCTTTTGTGGATCTAATTTTACCCCGGGTATGAACAGACATAGAATAGGGCAAGAGAGAGAAAGAATAAAAAATCACAAGGAAAGGCACTGTTATATCAAGGACAAAACTTGAACTGCCTTAACATTTTGCTTCTACCATCACTGACTCTTGTAGAGATTATCTACTTGATGCTTTAAAAATTAGTAAAATGCATGCATCTGTTTTTCAGAATTTCCTGGAGTGTAATCAACAAATATTTATTGTTTGTCTCTTGTGTGTCACGCTGCTCAGCACATCAAATGAATAATTGAATACTATTACTCTTCAAAGCAACCCCATTTAACTAAGGAAATGAAGCTCAGAAAAATTTGGAATCTTTCTTTTTTTAAAATTAATTTTAAAGGGGTGACATTGACAAATCAGGGCACATATGTTCAGAGAAAATATTTCCAGGTTATTTTGACATTTGATTATATTGCATACCCATCACCCAAAGTCAAATTGTCCTCTGTCACCTTCTATCTGGTTTTATTTTGCCCCTCCTCTCTACTTACCCCCTCCCTAGCTTCCCCCTCCCCCCAGGAAGCCAGTACACTCTTGTCCATGTCTTTGAGTCTCATTTTTATGTCCCATCTATGTATAGACTCATATAGTCCTTAGCTTTTTCTGATTTACTTACTTCACTCAGTATAATGTTATCAAGGTCCATCCATGTTGTTACAAATGATCTGATATCATCATTTCTTAGGGCTGAGTAGTATTCCATAGTATATATGTACCAAAGCTTTTTAATCCACTCGTCCTCTGACGGACACTTGGGCTGTTTCCAGATCTTCGCTATTGTGAACAATGCTGCTACGAACATGGGGGCGCATTTCTTCTTTTCAAACAGTGCTATGGTGTTCTTAGGGTATATTCCTATAAGTGGGATAGCTGGGTCAAAAGGCAGTTCGATTTTTAATTTTTTGAGGAATCTCCAAACTGTTTTCCACAGTGGCTGCACCAGTCTGCATTCCCACCAGCCCTTTTCTCCACATCCTCGCCAGCACTTATTCTGTGTTGTTTTGCTGATGAGCGCCATTCTGACTGGTGTGAGGTGATATCTCATTGTGGTTTTAATTTGCATCTAATGACTAGTGATGTTGAGCATTTTTTCATATGCCTATTGGCCATCTGTATGTCCTCTTTGGAGAAATTTCTATTCATTTCTTTTGCCCATAGTTTGATTGGATTGTTTGTCTTCCTGGTGTAGAGTTTTATAAGTTCTTTATCAATTTTGGTTATTAACCCCTTATCAGACGTATTGTCGAATATGTTCTCCCATTGTGTGGTTTGTCTTTTTATTCTGTTCTTATTGTCTTTAGCTGTGCAAAACGTTTTTAGTTTGATATAGTCCCATTTGTTTATACTGCCTTTTATTTCCTTTGCCCGTAGAGATAAATCAGCAAATATATTGCTGCGACAGATGTCGGAGAGCTTACTGCCTATGTTATCTTCTAAGATGCTTATGGTTTCATGGCTTACATTTAAGTCTTTTAACCATTTTGAGTTTGTTTTTTGTGAATGGTGTAAGTTGATGGTCTAGTTTCATTTTTTTGCAGGTAGATGCCAATTTTTCCAACATCATTTGTTAAAGAGGCTGTTTTTACTCCATTGTATGCTCTTTCCTCCTATGTCAAATATCAGTTGTCCATAAAGGTGTGGGTTTATTTCTGGGTTCTCTGTTCTGTTCCATTGATCAATGTGCCTGTTCTTATGCCAGTACCAGGCTGTCTTGAGTACAATTGCCTTGTAGTATACCTTGATATCCAGAAGAGTGATACCTCCTGCTTCATTCTTTCTATTTAAGATTGCTGAGGCTATTTGTGTTCTTTTTTGGTTCCATATAAATTTTTGGAATATTTTTTCTATATCTTTGAGGTATGTCATTGGTATTTTAATAGGTATTGCATTGAATTTATAAATTGCTTTGGGTAATATAGACATTTTAATAATGTTTATTCTTTCTAACCATGAACACAGTATATGCTTCCACTTGTTTGTATCTTCCTTGATTTCTTTTATCAATGTTTAATAATTTTCCGAGTAGAAGTCCTTAACCTCCTTGGTTAATTTACTCTTAGGTACTTTATTTTATTGGTTGCCATAGTGAAGGGGATTGTTTCCTTAATTTCTTTAGCTGACAGTTCATTGTTTGTATATAAAAATGCCTCTGATTTCTGAGTATTAATTTTATATTCTGCCACCTTACTGAATTCATTTATCAGGTACAGTAGTTTGGCTAAGACCTTAGGGTTTGCTATATACAATATCATATCATGTGCGAATAATGATAGTTTTACTTCTTCTTTTCCAATTTGGATGCCTTTTATTTCTTCTTCTTGTCTGATTGCTGTAGCTAGGACTTCCAACTATGTTGAATAAAAGTGATGAAAGGGGGCACCCCTGCCTGGTTCCTGAACTTAAGGGAATTGCTTTTAATTTTTGCCCATTGAGTATGATGTTTGCAGTGGGTTTGTCATAGATGGCATTTATCATGTTAAGGTATGTTCCCTGTATTCCCACTCGACTGAGAGTTTTGACTGTGAATGGGTGCTGAATTTTATCAAATGCTTTTTCTGCATCCTTTGAAATTATCATTTGATTTTTGTCCTTCCTTTTGTTTTTGTGATGAATCACATTAATTGATTTATGAATATTGAACCAGCGTTGCCTCTCCAGAATAAATCCCACTTGATCATGCTGTATGATTTTTTTCATATATTGCTCGATCTGGTTGGCTAATATTCTGTTGAGAATTGTAGCATCTAAATTCATCAGGGATATTGGCCTATAATTTTCTTTCTTTGTGTTGTCTTTGTCTGGTTTCGAGATCAGAATTATGCTCACCTCATAAAAGGTGCTTGGAAGTCTTCCTTCCTCTTGACTTTTTTGAAATAACTTGAGAAGCATAGGAGTTATTTCTTCTTTGAATTTTTGGTAGAATTCCCTTGTGAAGCCATCAGACCCAGGACTTTTCTTTGTTGGGAGTTTTTTGATAACTGTTTTGATCTCATTTGTTGTTATTGGTCTATCTAGGTGTTCTGCTTTTTCCAGATTGATTTATGGAAGATTATATGATTCAAGAAATTTGTCCATTTCACCTAGGTTGTCTAATTTTTTGTCATAAAGTTCTTCATAGTATTTTCTTACAATACTTTGTATTTCTGTTGTGTGAGTTATTATTTCTCCACTCTCATTTTTAATTTTATTTATTTGAGTCCTCTCTCTTTATTTCTTGGTGAGTCTAGTTAAATTCATCGATCTTGTTTACCTTTTCAAAGAACCAGCTCCTGGTTTCATTGAACCTATGTATTGTTTCCTTAGCCTCGATGTTATTTATTTCCACTCTGATCTTTATTATTTCCTTCGTTCTATTGTCCTGGGCTTTATTTGCTGTTGTTTTTCTAATTCCTTTAGATACAAGGTCAAGTTGCTTATTTGAGCTTTTTCTAACTTCTCAAGGTATGCCTGTAGTGCTATGAACTTCCCTCTCTGTACTGCTTTTGCTGTGTCTCATAAATTTTGAGTTTATATGTGCTCATTATCACTCATTTCTAGAAATGTTTTTATTCCTTCTTTGATCTCATTGTTAATCCATTTGTTATTTAATAACATGCTATTTAGTTTCCAAGTGTTTTAGTGTTTCTCAGTTTGTCTTTTGTGGTTAATTTCTAGTTTCATGCCATTGTGATCAGAGAAAATGCTTGATATGACTTCAATCTTTTTAAATTTGTTGAGACCGCTTTTGTGTCCTAACATGTGGTCTATCCTAGAGAATGAACCATGAGCGCTTGAAAAGAATGTATATTCTGCTGCATTAGGGTTATAAGTTCTGAAGATATTTAGTAAATTGACTTGATCTAATGTGTCCTTTAAGTATGCTGTTTCTTTGTTAATTTTCTTTCTTGAGGATCTATCCAGTGATGTTAGTGGGGTATTGAAATCCCCTTCTATTATAGTATTGCTGTTAATCTCGCCCTTTATATCCATCAATGTCTGCATCATGTTTGTCGGAGCTCCTATGTTCAGTGTGTAGATATTTATAATGGTTATATCTTCCTGTTGAATTGTTTCCTTTATCATTATGTAGTGTCCTTCTTTATCTCTTACTACCGTCTTCGTTTTAAAGTTCATTTTGTCAGATATAAGTATTGCTACTCCGGCTTTTGTTTCATTTCCACTTGCATGAAATATTTTTTTCCATCCTTTTACCTTGAGTCTATTTTCATCTTTTGTTTTAAGGTATGTCTCTAATAGACAGCATATCTATGGGTCCTGTTTGTTTATCCATGTAGCTACCCTATGTCTTTTGATTGGATCATTTAATCCATTTATATTTAAAGTTATTATTGATATGTAGTTGTTTATTGCCATTTTATTCTTTAAAGCTGTATTCCTCTTTTGCCATATTCTTTTCCCCCTTTTATCTGTTCACAATAGGCCCCTTAGCCTCTCTTGCAGAATTGGGTTGGTTTTAATGAATTCCTTAAGGGTTTTTTTTTTTTTTTTTTTTTTTTTGTCTGGGAAGCTCTTTATTTCTCCTTCAATTTTAAACATTAGCCTTGCTGGATAGAGTAGTCTTGGTTGTAGGTTCTTGTTCTGCATTACTTTGAATATATCATGCCATTCACTTCTGGCTTCAAGTGTTTCTGTTGAAAAGTCAGATGTCATTCTTGTGGGGGCTTCTTTGTAGGTGATAGCCTTTTTTTTTTTTTAGCAGCTTTTAAAATTTTCTCTTTATTCCTTAGCTTTGGTATTTTAACTATGATGTGTATTGGTGTAGATTTCTTTGGGTTTCTCTTTAATAAAGTTCTCTTTGCTTATTGAACGTGTGAAACATTTTCCAGCCTTAATTTAGGGAAGTTTTCAGCTATGATTTGATTGGACAAAGTTTCTATCCCTTGTTTTTTCTCTTCTTCTGGAACCCCTATGATGCAGATGTTATTTTTCTTCATGTTGTCACAGAGCTCCCTTAGAGTTTTCTCAGATTTTTTGAGTCTCTTTTCTATTTTCTGCTCTGCTTCTGTGCCTTTGTTTATTTTGTCCTCTAACTCACTGATTCAATCCTCAGCTTCATCCATCCTGCTTTTAATTCCTTCCATTGTGGTCTTCAGTTCTTA
This sequence comes from Rhynchonycteris naso, assembly GCA_037038555.1. Taxonomy (NCBI): domain Eukaryota; kingdom Metazoa; phylum Chordata; class Mammalia; order Chiroptera; family Emballonuridae; genus Rhynchonycteris; species Rhynchonycteris naso. The sequence goes on along the minus strand of CM072998.1, from coordinate 109,127,934 downwards.
TACTGTATTTGTCATTTTGTCTGATTCTTTTTTATTATTTCAATTTCCTTTTTTATACTTGCTATCTCTTTATTTAGGTGTTCATAATGACCATCCATTATTGCTCTAAGCTCTTTGAACATCCTAACAATCATTATTTTAAATTCTTCATCTACTAATTTGGTTATATCTTATTCATTCAGGTCCTTCTCTGAGGATTTCTCTTGATTTATTTGGGTGGCATCTCTCAGCCTGCCCATTTTTTCTGTGTATAAGAAGGGTTTGGCTACTGGAGTTTAATCGGTGTTGCCTCTATGTTCCCTAGGTGTGGTTTGACTGCAGGTCCGCCACCCCCTCTGCCGCTGCCTAGGGCTGTTGGGTATGGGTGTTGCCAGCACTGGCCGCTGCAGCTGTTGCTGCGGTTTCCGCCTCGCCTCTGTCGAAGGGGTGTGTTATTGTGCCAGGCTCTTTAAGTCTCAGCTGGTCTCGGCCTTCGCCCCTCTTCCATAGGTGGGATTGCACACCACACTCGGACCACAAGCCTGGGCACAAAGTGCAAGGGTGAGCACTTTTTCTCAGCTGCTGGTCCCTGTTAGTTGGTTCCTCCAGCCTGGAGTGGCTTCTGGTGCACGCTCATCTGCGAGCTAGGCTTCCTCCCCGCCCCCTCCAACCTTGGCTCCTCGACTGGGCTGCACTCAACTGTGAGCCCAGGCTTCTGCCCCACCTCCATGGGCAAAGCCGGTTCTGCAGGGCTTCAAGCCTCGGAGGCCAGTTGAGGCTGCGCTCCCGCTCGCCCCTGTCGAGCGGCAGATCTCTGCCCATTCTGGGCTCCCACTTTTCCCCCACAGGTGGGGTCGCAGGTGGGCCTGCAGCCGCCAGACCACTTTCGCAGGTCCCCTTCGCCCTGCTGGGCTAGACCAAGCTCACGCCAGCCATCTAGGCCTCTGCCCCTGCCTACAGAACCACCTTCCATGTCCCACCGCCACCCGCCCTCCAGAAAACCCTCAGTGTGGGTGGGGGTGCTGCAGCACAGAGCCTAACACTCCATACTTTAGTCCTGAAAGCTCCTTCTTTCTAAGCGACTGTGCTCTAATTGCCGCAGGAGAGCCTGTTTGGCTGGTGTCCTACTTCCCCTTGCTGGTTCCGGGGGAAATATTGTTTCAGATTTGTGGATTGACTCAGCCCAGCGTTTAGGGTGGCTGTCCCTCAAAGCTTTTCTCCCTGTGCCTTCCAGACTACACTCTCTTCTTGCTGCTCCGGTCCTCTCCTCTCTCCCTGTCTCCCAGAGTCCCAGGTGAGTAGTTGTGAGAGAGGTTTTCTGTGCCATCCCTTTAAGAAGAATCCTGGGTCTGAGACAACTGTTTCTCACAAACAGTATCCTATTCTTTCTCACAGCTACATATTGTCCATACGCCTCTTCTAGGCTCTGGAGCTGTAGGCTGTGGCTTTGTTCCTAGGGCCCATGTTCCTACCTTTCTGCTAGCTTCTCTTCCCGCTACACGAGTCTCTCCGGACTGCCTTTTGCTCCGGGGAGCTGGGCAGCCCTTTCCTCGTTTTCGCTTTTTCTACCAGTCTCAATGTGGCTTCTTCAGTGTTCCCTGGTTGAAGAGTCCTCTCAGTCCAGTTCAACGTTGGTTTATCCAGATGATGGTTCTTAAAATCAAGTTATAATCCACTTTGGTTCTGGGAGTTGGAAGTTGGTACATTCACCTACTCCATCACCATCTTGACCTCGGGATCTTTCTTAATGTTGAGCAGCTAGTACCTGTCTTTCTGTTGCTACACATATAATCTTAATCTTTAAACTGTACTTATTCTTAGGAAAATGGAAAAACTTCAAAAAGTTTCAAAGAGAAGAGTGATATGATCAAATTGTACTTACAAAGACACTTGATGTGAATAGATTGGAAGGGAATGAGACTAGAATCAGGCTAGAAGATAGGAAGCTCTTGCAGTCATCTAAGTGACCTGATTATTGCCCAGGAGGTAGAAGTACAAATGAGAAGTGGATAGATTCAAGCATAATTGGAGAGTAGATATTGACAAAATTTAGCTAGAATGACAGGGAAAAGTCAAGGATGTTCTGATTTGAGCAACCAGGTGGACAGTTGTTTTAGACAGCTTGGTCTGTTTTAGAAAAAATACCATATATTGTGGCTTAAACAACAAATACGTTTTTTTGTGTTTTTTTTTTTTTTTTTACTATGGTCTTATTTTGGTTTTACTGAATTTATTGAGGTACAGGTTTCAAGTGTGCAACTTAATTAAACATCATCTACACACTGTAATGTCTGTGCATTGCCCCAGCCTAGGCAAACTCTCTTTCCATCTCCATTCTCCCTACTTCATGCACCTCCCTTTCCCTCTAGCTACCCCCCTTTCCCTCTGACTATCACCTCACTATTGTCATCTTTGTCTATATGATATATATATATATATATATATATATATATAATATCTTTATATATGTATGTTTTTTGCTCAGTCCCTTTATATTTTTTCATCCAGTCCCAAAACCTACCTCCCCTCTGACAGCTCTCAGTCTGTTCCATGTGTCTATGCATGTGTTCCTATTTTTTTTTATTAGTTTATTCATTCATTAGAATCTACATGTAAGTGAGATCATATGGTACTTGTCTTTCTCTGGCTGGCTTATTTCACTTTGCTTAATAATCTCCAGGTCCACCCATGTTGTCACAAAAGGTAAGATTTATTCTTTTTTTTATAGCCATGTTGTATTTCATTATGTAAATGTACCACAACCTTTTATCCACTCATCTACTAACTGATGAGCACTTAGTTGCTTTTCAAAGAACCAGTTCTTATTTTCATTGATCTTTTGTATTGTTTTTGGGGTTTTATGTCACTTTATTATTTCCTTTCTTCTACTTCCTCTGGGCTTTGTTTATTGTTCTTTTTCTAGTTCTTTTAGGTGTGAGGCTAAATTGTTTATTTGAGATTTTTCTTGATTTAGGTAATCCCGTAATGCTATGAATTTCCCTTTGGGTGCTGCTTTTGCTGTGCCCCATAGATTTTGAGTTGTTATGTGCTCATTTTTATTTATTTCTAGGTAACTTTTGATTTCTTTCTTGATCTGATGATTAGTCCATTCATTTTTTAATAACATGTTATTCAGCTTCCATGTGTTCGAATGTTTTTCGGTTATTTTATTGTAGCTGCTTTCTAGTTTCATACCATTGTAGTCAGAGAAGATGCTTGATATGATTTTAATCTTCTTGAATTTATTATGACTTATTTTGCATCCTAACATGTGGTCTATTATTGCGAATGTTTCACATGCACCTGGAAAGAATGTATAGTCTACTGTTTGGCATGAAGTGTTTTCTAAGTATCAGTTAAATCTATCCGATCCAGTGTGTCACTTAAGGTTGGTTTTGCTTTGTTGATTTTTTTCTTTTGTCTAAAATATCTATCTAATGAGGTCAGTAGTGTATTAAAAACTCCTTCTATGATTGTATTGCTGATGGTCTCTCCCTTAATGTCCACCAAGACTTTATTTATATATATTTAGGTGCTTTTATGTTAGATGCATATATGTTTACAAGGATTATATCCTCTTGTTGGATTGATCCCTTTAGTGTTATGTAGTGACCTTCTTTGTCTCTTGTTATGGCTTTTGTTTTGAAGTCTATTTTGTCATATATAAGTATTGAAATATTTTCTTACTTTCAGTCTATGTGTGTCTTTTGTCCTGAGGTGTGTCTCTTGTAGACAGCATATATATGGATCATGTTTTCTTATTCATTCAGCTATGTCTTTTGATAGAAACATTTAGTCTGTTTACTTTTAAGGTTATTAGTGCTAGGTACTTATTTGTTGCCATTTTATTTTAGATTTTTTTTTTCAGGGACAGAGAGAGAGAGTCAGAGAGAGGGATAGATAGGGACAGACAGACAGGAACAGAGAGAGATGAGAAGCATCAATCATTAGTTTTTCATTGCCGTTGCGACACCATAGTTGTTCATTGATTGCTTTCTCACATGTGCCTTGACCGCGGGCCTTCAGCAGACCAAGCCACCCCTTGCTGGAGCCAGCGACCTTGGGTTCAAGCTGGCGAGCTTTTGCTCAAGCCAGATGGGCCCGCGCTCAAGCTGGCAACCTCAGGGTCTCGAACCTGGGTCCTCCGCATCCCAGTCCGACGCTCTATCCACTGCGCCACCGCCTGGTCAGGCTGTTGCCATTTTATTTTTATACTTATTTTCCTTTCTCAAAATATTTTTTCTTCTTAAAACAGGTTCTTTAACATTTCTTGCAGTAGTGGTTTGATAGTAATGTACTCCTTAAGCCTTTTTGTTTTTTTGTCTGGGAATCTCTTCACTTTGCCTTCAATTTTAAGTGATAGCCTTGATTGACAGGGTAGTCTTAAATATCAGTTTAAATATTTCATGCCAATCTCTTGTGGCCTAAAGTATTTTTGTTGAATAATCAGCTGACAGTCTTATGGTAACTCCCTTGTATGTATAGGTAACTGTCTCTGCCTTGCAGCTTTTAAGATTCTCTCTTTGTCTTTAACCTTTGCCATTTTAATTACAGTGTGTCTTGGTTTGGGTGTCATTGGGCTTAATTTGATTGGGACTTTTTATGCTTTCTGAAATTGTGTGATTTCTTTTTTCATCATGTTAGAAAATGTTCATTCTGTCTTTATTCAAACAAGTTTTCTATTTCTTGCTTACCTTTTTCTCTCTCTGGTATCCTATGATGTGGATGTTGTTATGCTTCATATTATTTTAGGTTCCTTAGACTGTCCTCATTTTTAATTTTCTCTTTCTTTTTTCAATGTTCTTCTTGGGTGCTTACTGTTATCTTGTTCTCTAAATCACTGATTCAACCCACTGCTTCATCTAACCTGTTGTTGATTCCCTCTACTGTATTCTTCATGACAGATAATGTATTCTTCATTTCTTCTGTTCTTTTTTATGATTTCAATGTCCTTTTTAATGCTTACTATTTCTTTGTGTAAGTTCTCACTGAGGTCATTCTTTCTTCCCATAAGGCCCTTGAGCATCCTATGACCACCGTTTTAAACTCTGCATCTGGTATCTTGGTTGCTTTCATTTTATTTCATTCTTTGTTGGGGGACTTCTCTATTCTTTTATTTGGAACATTTTTCTTTGTCTCCCCATTTTATCTGCTTTTTGTGTATATCTCCATGTCATAGCTCTTCTATCACTCCCAAGTTTGTTATGAAGACTTTCTGATGTAGGTACCCTGTGGGTCTCAATGGCACAACCTTCTAGATCTAGATCACCTGAGCTAGGTGCTCCAGAAGTAATTTTTGTGTGAGTTATGTGCCCTCTCGTGTTATAGTGGATTCTTAAATGATATTGGCTCATTTGTGGCTAGAGTTAACCCTCAGGCTAGCTGACTATAAGGAGAGACCTCATTCATTATGTCTGAGTTGTTGTTCAGGGGCTTCTCCCTAAGGCAGATTGTGTTACTGACAGGGTCTGGTATCTGCTGGAGTACCCCTTTGACTGTGTCATTTATTTGACTAGTTAAGTTGAGCTTTGATGTGGTTTGAAGCCCAGAATTGATTGTGTTGGTTTTGTGCTCCTTGGATAGAGCTCCATTACTGGTTGATTTCAGACATTGTGTATAACCAGCCTTGGCCTACCCATCTAGAGCTACTACACTAATCACTGTTGTGGCTGCAACTACTGGGCCTGAATTGTGTGGGAGGGGCCAGTTTCTGTACCAGGATTGGCTTCCTGAAGATCTGAGTGGGTGGAAGATCAATAAAAAGCAAAAGGCTCCCTGAGATTGGCATTTACCTGTTGGCTACTCTGCATTGCCCTGATCTGGGTTTCCCGGACTTCCTCCAGAGTCTTATTTTAAAAAAGGGCTGTAGAGTAGTGAGCCCAAGCTGGCCACACCCTACTTACACAAGGCTGAAGCTTGAGTCAGGAAGACAGAGCTAGTGAGTTCCCTACTTGGGGCAGAATGATCATGCTCTCAATGGGGGAGTATGACTCCTACCCCAGAGCCATACCACTCAGTCTCTGCTACAGTCTAGCTTTGTCAGGAGAATTGCCCCACAGGTTCAGGTTGGGGCAGCACACTAACTCTGTTCTCCAAATACAGCCAGCTGTCCCGACAGCAGATACAAGCTCAACAGGAGGCAGCCACTGGGACTTGTACAAACAGATCAAGGAAGCCTTCCATTGGGGGTGGCACTGACTGGACCACAGGAGGGGAGAACTTTACTCCTCCTCTTAGCTCAACTGACATGCCTGCTTGAACCCCAGACTGGGGCTTCTGTGGGGGATACACTCTAAATGTTTCAGCTCTTAGAAAAATTGCCTTTCCCTCATGGAACTGAGCCTATCAGGGTGGTCGCAGTAGGATATGGAGGGAAGATCAAGGCAGCCCTTAATGGGAAGGGGGTACTGTCCCTCAGGAGGGGAGTGAGCTGCACACCTTCCCCTACCTCTGCAGCTGTGTTGTCAGCGACCCTCATGTGAGGCTCGGGGGGGGGGGGGGAGTCACACCAAAGGTCCAAACTCTGATCTATGCCCCATTCCCTTTGTAGAACTGAGCTCAACAGGACAGGGTCAGTGGGATTTTGGAATGCAGATCAAGGTAGCCTTCCAATAAGGGTGGTGTAGGTCCTTAGGGGAGGGGAGATGCATGCCTCCCCTTAGCTCTGCAGTATCACTGCCAGAGACCTTCACAAGGAAGTCTTCCACTGGGGGTGGCATCTGCCTAACATATGGGTAGGAAGAAAGATTGGTCCCTGTCCCAAACCTATGCAGATCAATGACTATCTGAGAGTCTGCCTATAATTTCTCCACCAAGAGTACACCTCAGGTCCCTGTTGGATTCAGCCAACCGTCCCTTCTGCTGTCTTGAGCTTGGCAGTGTGGTATTGCAAGTATTTGGAGAACAGAGTTAGTGTGCTGCCCCAGCTGGTGCTGTAAGGAATTCTTGACCCTAGAAATTGGTGCCTGATTGTGTTATGGGATGGTGACTCAGGACTGGGACCTCAGTAGCTGACCCTCCAGATCTCTGTTCAGAGCCCCACCACCCAGATCTTCTTTCTCTTTATGGATTTCCCATGCCCTGAGTCAGCTTGCCTCTACCAGAAACTTGGGTGAATGCCCAAGAGTGAACTCCTGTGTGTTGTTGGCCCTTTAGGAGAGTACCTAAGATTCTCGGAGATTCCTCTTTCCAGCAGACAATGTCTCTACTGATTTTCACTGCCAGATTCTATGCAAGCTCTTTTTTCCTGGCCCTGGTCTTCTGTTTTGGGAGTCCCAGTGTGGGGTTAGACTGCACACTCCTCAGGGGGGCCTTCTGCACGTGACATATACCTCTGGCTTCTCACCCACCACACCTGGGTGCTGGGGACCAGCCCTCTCTGTATGTCTACCCTGCCCTTCTTACCAGTCTCTGTGTAGCTTCTTCTTTAAATTATTGGACATAATACTCTTGGTCAGCTGCTCTTCCGTTTGTCATTCAAGTTTATTGCTCTATAAATTAGTTGTAACTCTGGTTTGGCACTATGAGGAGGTGTATGAAGCTTCTACCTACCCTAAAACCATCTTGGATTTCCAAATATTTATTTTTTTACAGTCTGGAGGCTTGGAGCCCCAGATCAAGGCACCAGCAGATTCAGTCTCTACTGATAGCCTGTTTCCTAGTTCACAGATGGCTATCTTCTTTATGTGTCCTCACATGGCAAAGAGTGAGAGCCCTGAGCTCTCATACTCTGATAAAGGCACCAATCCCACAAGTAGGTCCTCATTCCTATGACATTAGCCAAACCTAATTACATCCCCCCTCCACTTTCAAATATCATCACATTAAGGATTAGGATTAAACATATAATTTGGGATGGGGTTGAGGGGAGGATACAAACAGTCTTTAGAAATGGATATGCCATTCACTAAGATTTTCATCTTAGTGGGAACACAGAAAGACCAGTTTGGGAATGGGTGTGAGTGTCAAGAGATAAATAATATTGAACTTTATATACACAGAGTTTGAAGTTCTGTTAAATGTATAAATGTAGATGTCAAGTAAACATTTTTTTTTTATTGGGCTGGAACTCAAGGAAAGAAATGTCGGCTGGAGATAGAAATATTTAGGTTTTCAGAATATGGATGGAAAGAAGATGAGATCACCCTGGAAAAAGTGCAAAGGGAAGAAGATCCTACACCAAAACCTGACAAAACAAAAGAAAATGAAATCAACATATAAGAAGGGCACATGGACCTGGCCAGTTGGCTTAGTGGTAGAGCATCAGCCCAACATGTGGAAGTCCCAGTTTGATTCCCAATCAGAGCACAGAGGAGAAGTGAGCATCTGCTTCTTCCCCCTCCCCCTTCTCTTTCTCTCTCTTTTTTCTTCCTTCAGCCATGGCTCAACTGGGTTGAGCTCTTTGGCCTCTGCCACTGAGGATGACCCAGAGCCTCTGTTTCAGGTGCTAAAAATAGCTCAGTTGCAAGCAGGCCCCAGATGGGCAGAGCATAGGTCTCAGACAGGGGTCTCTGGGTGGATCCTGCTCAGGGCACATATGGGAGTCTGTGTCTATCTTCTCTCCTCTCACTAAATAAAAAACAAAGAAACAAATAAACAAAAAAGGCACAGGCAGATAGGCAGCTCAGCAAGAAGATGAGACGGAAAAGTTAGAGAAGTCGAAAAGACAGTAGGTATAGCGTGGGAGAACAATGCCCTGAAAGAGAAAATTTTATAGACTTCCAGATAAAGTGATTTCATGACTGAATTTAGTCCTAATGAAGTTGTTGGTGATATGATGCCAGAGGAGCAGAAATCAAAAACAAGACTTGGTCTTCTGATTATCAAATAGATACATAGTATAATGTAAATTTTTATGTAAGTCAGAGAAAAATTAATTTAATGCACCTTCTATGTGAGTATTTTAATTGCATTTTAAATTCCAAATGATTTGTTCATCCTAAAATCATTTAATCCTAATATTTTGGTGGCATTTTATTTTTGGAAGCCATCTGACTCTAACTTTACAATATGATTTTTTTTAAAGTTGAATGTATTATTCTTGATGAAAGCAGTGTAATTCTGTTATATTAAGAGAGTTGTAATTTTTTTTTACAAGTACCCTCTGACAAATGAAGCAAGTAGAGAACAGGTAAATCTCCTTGGTGAATTATATTTCGCTATTATTTCTTTATAAAAAATATTTGAAGAACCTGCCCAGTGGTGATACAGTGATTAAAGCATTGACCTGGAACACTGAGGTCCTAGGTTCAAAACTCTGAGATTGCCAGCTTGAGTGTGAACTCATATGCCTTGAACACGGGATCACCAGCTTGAGTGAGGGGTCACCAAGTTGTGTGTGGGGTCATTGACATAATTCTATGGTTGCTGGCTTAAGCCCAAAGATCGATAACTTGAAGCCCAAGGTCTCTGGCTTGTGCCCAAGGTCATTGGCTTGAGAAAAGGGTCATTGGCATGGCTGGAGCCCCCGGTCAAAGCACATATGAGAAGCAATCAATGAACAAATAAAGTGCCACAATGAGTTGATGCTTCTCATCTCTCATTTCTCTCCCTTCTCTCTCTCGCTCTCTTTTTATTAAAAAAAAAAAAAAAAGATATTTGAGGAGTCTTGCTTGGTCACTATAAGAATAAGCATGTCATGTTTCTTACTGAATTATCGATAGTCTCAGTATAATGTTAAATCAGAATATGCTTTACAGGGTGAAGACTGGATCAGTTCACTTAGTTTTTTGTTCATCTTCATGTAGCCATAAGATGAGATTAATCTCCATTTTATACATTTGGTTTTTCATGATAGAAATTCCTGTGCACAACCTGTCTATATCTTGAAACATATACTATAGATTAAGAATTAAATAAAAGGTTATATTTATACTAAAACTACTGCTTAGATGATAAGTCCACTTGACAAAGTGAAGGGTAGGGTAGCAACTTTTATTTGTGGAGCTTTAATACTTGGAAATGTTCTTTGTAAATTACCAAAATCTTTTACACCAGAATTTATTGAATTTGTTATTTCAATAATCACATAAAATAAAAATTAACTCCTGAACCAGATGTTTTTTTTTTTTTTTTTTTTTTTTAGTGACAGGAGTGGATACAGAGACAGACTCTCACATGCACTCCAACCAGGTTCCACCTGGCAAACCCACTAGGAGGCAATGCTTTGCCTATCTGGGCATTGATCCATTGCTCAGCAACCAAGCTCTTCTTAGTGCCTGAGGTGGAGGCCATGGAGCCACCTTGGTGCCCGAGGTCAACTTGCTCCAATTGAGCCATGGCTGCAGGAGGGGAGAAGAAGAGAAGAGAGATTGATAGCGAGAGAGAGAGAAAGAGAGAGAGAGAGAGAGAAAAGAGAATGGAAGGGGTGGAGAAGCAGATGGGTGCTTCTCCTGTGTGCCCTGATCAGGAATCAAACCTGGGACATTTTCATGCCAGGCCAACACTCTACCACTGAGCCAACTGAACAGGGAAAACCACTACTTTTTTAAACCAATTTTTAATAGCTCTTGTTTTATTTGAACAGTTCTTTATTTGAACAGTTATTGTGAACACAGCATACTGAATTTTTTGTCTACCTTATGGTCATTTAAATGCTTATACATAAAGGAAAACTACTTTAAAAACTTTGTGGGATTCCACTATGCATATTCTTTATGTCTTGTAGATTATAATTCTGGAATAGTTCAATGTAAAATTAAAGCTACTTTTAGTTTGAGTTAGCCTGTTTCTGAAATAATCTTATCAAATAATCCCTCTAAAAATAATACTCAAATGCTGCCCTTACCTTAATTGGTAACCATCATTACTTCCATTTCAAATGCTCCCTTTTCTTTAAACTGTTGGAAAATCAATTTTAGTCATTATTTAATCATTCAAAAATCCAAGGTCTCAGCTTCAGTTCAAGTTAGTATCAACATTATACTTCTGTTCTTCTCTCGTCGAGAGATTTGCCAAAAGTCCTTTATATTGGACCACCAGGTAAAATGACTAACTGGAACTTTGTCATGAAAATGACTTTAGTACATGTGTTGGGGATCCTTATACCATCAAATCAACTAAACAGAATTTACTTCTGCCATTCTGTAAAATTTTTATAGAATCAAATATGCATGGTTTCATTCATGTCTACTTATATACTTAAGATTTTAATAATGAGTAACCAGGCAAGGGCTTGCTGCCCAATGCACACAGAAACCAATACTATGGCTTTTGAGAAAATAAGAATGCTTTTATTACAAGGTCAACTTGCAAAGGGACAGGAGGCAAGGCTCAAATCTGTCTCCCCCATGCAGGGATTGTCATGAGATTTAGGGGTTTTGGCACTACATCTTCCTGAACAACAGAACCTTTACTTCTAAAAGGGTTCCCACATTCACATTCTGGTCATGTCCAGGTCCTTTGGTTTTGTTGAGGGGAGCAGATTAGGGTTTATGAGTGTTACATGTAAGAGGTGTATTCAAGGTTTAAACCAAGGTTCAGACTTTGGTTCCAGGTCTTATTAGAAATAGAATAGGGCCAGTTTGAGCTGATTTTGTGTTAACAAATTTCCATTTTTGGTTGTTCATTCCTCAATCTTGGGGAACAGGAGTGACATCCACTCTTGCTACTTCCTGCTGATAATGAGACAAAGTAAGTCTTATAAAGGAAGAGTGCAAGAAATAATAAAGAAGTAGCAAATTAGAAGTATACAAGCAATGATCACAACCAGGAAAAAAAAAAAAGACACGTTTAAAACAAAACAATATTCCGTTAAGATGAATAATTTAACTTTATACAGACTTGATCTGAACTCTTGGGTGGAAGTGGTCTACTTTTCAGATGTCTGAATCTTCTCTTCCTAACCATGTGGTGACTCTATAGTCCTGATTCTTTTGAAAAATAACTAATTAGAAGAACTACCTAAGGCCAATTTCAATTAGGTTGTAGCCAATCCTCAGGGTGTTGATTTTTCTAGATTGGAAGAATGATCTAATATCATGGGCTCACACAATATAAGGGAACATCTTTAGGAAGCATTAACTGGCTAGAAGCGTACTTATGTATGGCAGTAGCATCTAGAGACTGTACGCATTTTATGGTACCTGATTCTTTTACAATATGATCATTTTCAAGACTACAGTAATATGTAGTGTTAAAGAATGGTCTCCCATAAAAAGTTTAATAGGGGCTTAATTGGAGCTTGCTTGTAGGAGCTACTCTTACCCGACACAGGGCAACTGATAAAACCCTATCCCAAGTTATGTTGGTTTCTTGTGAGAACATGCTGTGAAAACATGCAGAGTTAGGATAACAATTAGAAACAGAGAAGTGACCTAGGGTGAAAGCTCAGAGTGGACGAGAGTCCAGGGGCCACTCTGACCCATACTGAAGACATTACGTGCTGGAAACAGAAAAACAGCAGGGTAAGATTTAGCAACAAAAAAAATGTTTAGCCTCTCAGTACAGAGATTAGGAGTCAGCATGTTCCTTGTCCTTTACTTCACCTCCTGAAAACTTCTTCTTTCTGCTTCCTTGAGTTATTTGTACTTGATAACAAATATCTGAGTAAGGCTAGGACTGGGTTTCAGTCCTTCAATCTGCTGACCAGGACTGTTGCTTCCCCTCAGCCCCTTCGTCATTTTATCTGGTCTCTGAGTAGTTTTTATCGCAGTGACAAGTGGTGCCCTGTGTGAGGAATGGGAACCAAATGACAGGTTCACTTCTCTGAGTTGTCATTGTCATTGTGATAGTTTCTTGACATCTTGTGGACTTAGGCCTCTGTGAAGCATGTACTTTCCATTCTATTCTGAGAGCCCCAGCATCTTTTCAGTTTTCCCTTGGCTACTATGCTCACAATGTAGCGTCATCCAGCTACATTGTTGTTTCATATGTCTCTGGATCATCCCATTTAAAGGCAAACAGTTCCTGGGAGTCAGAATTTAATGTTTTGCAACCAAAAGCATCTTTTAAGTTTAGAACTGTAGGCCCTGGCCAGTTGGCTCAGTGGTAGAGCATTGGCCCTGCATGCAAACATCCTGTGATAGATCCCTGGGTCAAAGCACACAGAAAAAACAACCATCTGCTTTCCCCCCCCTCTTTCTCTGCCTTTTCTGTTTCTCTTCTCCTCTTGCAGCCATAGGTTGATTGACTCGAGCAAGTTGGTCTCAGGCGTTGAGGATGGCTCCATGGCCTCACCTCAGGTGCTAAAAATATGGCTCCAGTTACAATGGAGCAACGGCCCCATATGGGAATAGTATTGCCCGCTAGTGGCCTTGCTGGGTGGATCCTGATCTGGGTGCATGCAGGAGTCTGTCTTTCTGCCTCCCCTTTTTTCACTAAAAAATCAAAACAAAAAAAACCACGTGTAGAACTGTAAACCAGCAAAAGTCTCCAGATAAAGCTGCAAGCAAAGTATAGAAATTTAGCACCACTAGATGGCTATAATTTGGTTAATAGCTCTAAAGGAGTCCATGGGCTTCATCATTCCTGGTTGCCATCTGTGAATTGTGGCATCTGTTGGAGGGTTTTGGAGCAAGTCCGTTTTCCTTCTTGTCAAAAAAGGTTGAGACACTTCCTTTGCCAGTATCCTTCTTATCTACAAAGGCGTATTGTTGCAATCCAACACATGGATGGCCTTTTCAGCCATGTTGTGGAGGGCCCAGGGTTCTTACCCATGGTCATTTGTTCTTTCCCGAAAACATCTTATTGGGTCTTGGCTGGTCATGGCTGCCTTTTCTAATATCACCCTACATTTCTCTGGACTGAAGAGTATATTCATGAGGATCTATATGTCATCCCAGTGAAGATGATGAGTAGCAAAAATAGAGGTGAAAGAATTCTTTATATTTTTAGGATCATTTCAGTAGGATGGTATGCTGTTCTTCCAATTATACAGAGCAGAAATAGGAAAATGGGCATACATATATACAAATCCCCTATGTTGACCTTGGTCATCTAGACCTTGGGGACTTGTCTTAACAAATATCGCCAAACCTGGAGCAGAATAACTCCTGGCCTCAATTGATCACTCTGGTGAATACAGAGGGGAGACTGTTTATTTCTCTCTTTTTTATTATTGGTTTTAATTTATTGTGTTTACATAGATTCTAGTGTCCCCCTGAATGCATCCTCCCCTCCCCCGTGTTCCCCTCAACATCCTCCTTGCCCTTCCCCAAAATGCCCTCCCCCCTTCCCTCCAGGATTATTCCATCCTATCATCCCCTTTCCCTCTCTCTGCTTTCCCTCTGGTTCCTTTGATCCCTCCTCTATCTCTATTCTGTTCCTCAGTTCACATTATTCAATGGATTCCTCAAATTGGTGAGGTCATATGATATTTTTCTTTCTCTGCCTGGCTTATTTCACTTAACATAATAGTTTCCAGGTCCATCCATGTTGTTGCAAAAGGTAAGATTTCATTCTTTTTTATGGACCTATAGTATTCCATTATGTATATGTACCATTGCTTTTTAATCCACTCATCTACTGATGGACACTTGGGCTGTTTCTAGATCTGGCTATTATAAACAATGCTGCCATAAATATGGGGGTGCATTTCTTTTTTTGCATCATTGATGTGGTGTTCGTGGGATATATTACTAAAAGTGAGATGGCTGGTTCAAAAAGCAGTTTCATTTTTTAATTGTTTGAGCAATCTCCATACTGTTTTCCACAGTGGCTGCACCAGTCTGCATTCCCACCAGCAGTGCAGAAGGGTTCCCTTTTCTCCACACCCTCTCCAGCACTTATTCTGTGTTGTTTTGTTAATGAGCACCATTCTGACTGGTGTGAGGTGGTATCTCATTGTGGTTTTAATTTGCATTTCCCTAGTGATTAGTGATGTTGAGCATTTTTTCATATGCCTATTGACCATCTGTATGTCCTCTTTGGAGAAATTTCTATTCATTTCTTTTGCCCATTTTTTGATTGGATTGTTTGTCTTCCTGGCGTTGAGTTTTATAAGTTCTTTATAAATTTTGGTTATTAACCCCTTATCAGACGTATTGTCGAATATGTTCTCCCATTGTGTGGTTTGTCTTTTTATTCTGTTCTTATTGTCTTTAGCTGTGCAAAAACTTTTTAATTTGATATAGCCCCATTTGTTTATCCTGCCTTTTATTTCACTTGCCAGTGGAGATAAATCAGAAAATATATTGCTGTGAGAGATGTCGAAGAGCTTACTGCCTATGTTTATTTCGAAGATGCTTATGGTTTCACGGCTTACATTTAAGTCTTTTATCCACTTTGAGTTTGTTTCTGTAATTTGCCGTGAGCTACTTGTCTGCTATCACTATTCTTTTTGCTATTTGTGTCAGCATTTTGTATGTCTTACCTGGGTCAGGTGTGATGAGCCCTGTCTTAAGCTACCACTCTAACAAGGGTTGTTAGGTTTTGAACTCATGCTCTCCGTATCTGGCCGCTGGGTGTGCCCGTCCTGGACCTCCCTGGCTGGAGCCTGGTGCAGATCAGTCACTACCTATGACTTACTCTTATCAACCTTTTTGGAGCTATAGGTGATCCAGATCTTGTTGCTGCCTCTGCTGGGCACAGGTGCCATTGTAGATATCAGCTGCACTCCTAGGATAGCATTTATCTACTCTTGGCCTGGGGAAAGTTCCTTTAAATGTTCAAGTTCCCCTGAGATCCACTTTCTGCTGCCTTTTATTGCTGGCTACTTGTTGGGCTCAGTACCATAATTCAGTGATTAGGTACGGTAGTGGATGTGGCTTGCCCCTAGTCTCAGACTTATTTTTATCCAGACATTTTATTTACTTTATTTTATTTTCTATTTTTCTTCTTTTTCAGCACTCAGAAGGGTGTGGTCATAGAGGTCCAGTGGGTGTGGCCTCTGTGCTTCCAATGTGTGGGCTGTCTGCTGCTCCCCGCTGCTGCTTTTCCTGCCTCAGGAATTTGGGCTTGGGTGCTACCAGTGTCAGCCTGCCTATGTGGCTGCTGCAGCTTCTGATGCCCCTGGCTGGCTTGCACTTGCCTGCCAGAACCACCTCCTAGGTCTTCTGGGCCCCAGTGTTGCCAAGGGCAGGCTAATGCTGCTGGCACAATTGCTCACACGCTCGGACACCTGTGGTGGCTGCCACGGCTTTTGCCCCTGCAGGCAGGCCCATTCATGCCCTTTCATACCACTTCCCCTGGGAGACTCTTTATTTCTGATGTTGCTGGTGAAACCTCAACATACTGGTGGGAGCTCCCAATGTACACAGAGGCAGAACAGTGGGAAGTGTGGAAGGAGGAGCCAGAGGTAGTAAACTGAGATCATCATTTGATTGTACTCAGGCAAGATGGGTGTTTTTTGTTTGTTTGTTTTTATTTTTGTTTTTCTTTCTGAGTGCCTTTTTTCTGAGACACAATTTTACATATCTTTTGTAAATTTTTATTTTAATTTTAAGACATAAATGATTATGTATATTGAATTTCATAGCATTCTACTTTCTTTTGCAAAACAGTTCTAATTATAAAATAGTTTTATAGTTTAAGGACTGATTTTTGGCGATTCCTACCCTGACCATCTATTCTTCACTTTTTTTGCTGAAATTCCAACCTGAATTCAAAACCTTGATATTGCATTTGCATCAGCAAAGAAGATGCTTCAGTCCAGAAATGACCAAATGAGGAAGGTACACAAATGAACAGCATATGAAGGTTTTAAAACAGCGTGTTTCTCTGGAGATTTGACAACTCGAATTTTATTTTTTTTTAAATAAATTTCTTTTTATTCTATTCATTTTAGAGAGTGAGAGAGATAAAGAGAGAAAGGAGGAGGAGCTGGAAGCATCAACTCCCATATGTGCCTTGACCAGACCAGTGCAGGGTTTTGAACTGGTGACCTCAGTGTTCCCAGGTCGTCACTTTATCCACTGCATCACCACAGGTCAGGCCAAATTTTATTTTTTTAATCATAAGCATATCCAACTTGTTATAGTTAAAGGATATTTTCCATTGTATAAAAGCTACAATCAAGAGAGTAAATAAAAAAACAACTATAGTACCTCCTGGCCAGAAATGACAAGTACTTTTCTGACAAAACTCCAATGAGGAGTTCTGCTTTTCTGGCTCTGATGTAGTATAAAGTACCAAATTGGATGTGGAGCTCATTTATACACATTCAGTTATTATGCAGTGAAGGTTCAACTCCCCAGAGACTGAATTGTCAGCAGCCTATCTGCTCTGCCAGCTGTTTCATTTTAACAGATAAAATTGAGAGGGCAAACAGAGTAGCAGAAACTAGAAAAAGAATCAAATCCATATTCATGACATATTTATGGAAAGTACTTTGGGAGTAAAAACTATTCGAATATTGGTGAAGGATGCCTGAGAACAATTTTTCTGTGCACATAAATCAGAGGAGAATTCTTGAAGGCTAATTTGAATTTCCATGCAAATATAAAACACTCCATAGGTTTAGGTTTTTTTTCAATTGTATTCATCCTCTTATTTTTAAATCTTATTTTTCACACTGAATCACTTTTACAATTTAAGTGTCAAATGGTCATTCCTTCCTGTTGTTTGTAAAATGTAAAGTTGGCTCTCTTTGTTTTTAATTTGTCACCTTACCGTTGCTTCTTGATTGGAGTGTCCAAGAACTTCTCTCTGTATGTTTCGCCAAAGATGTAATCTGGCAGTCAGACTGAAGAGGACACCCAATATAGACAGATGTAAGGTATAACATGACATAGGAAAAGGATGTGACTGTGAGTCAACCTCACTGTTTGCTCTTATAAGATGATTCCTGGTGATTCTTTCTTGAGGATAAAACTGCCTGGTACACATTTTCCTCTGGTCTCAGTCACTAGTGAGGGATGAATATAGAGTCCACTTTAAGTCATTGTTATTACTTTCACTAGTAGATTAAGAGGCAATGTGAATAAATAACCAAACTTTCTTTTTAGCAGTTTAGACTGTCCACCTGGACCAAAGGATCTCAGCCTAGTGACAGAAGAAATATCTACTATGGTAACAGTGGAATAAAATCTCTGGGTTTTCACATGTCATGCTGTGGTCTTGGTTACGTAAAAAGTCAAAATAGAAATGAATGACATATATTATAATATGGCTTCTCTGATGGACTAAAGTCTTCATTTCTGGCTCAATGGTAGAGCATTAGCTGGGTATGTGGATGTCCCAGGATTGATTCCCTCCTCCTCTCCCTTCTCTCTCTTTATCTCTATTTATCTCTTCCCCTCCCATAGCCATGGCTTGGTTGGAGCAAGTTGGCTCTGGGTGCTGAGGATGGCTCCATGGCCTCATCTTAGGCACTAAAATAGCTCACTTGCTGAGCAACAGCCCCAGAAGAGTAGAGGATCATCTCCCATAGGGGGCTGGCCAGGTGGATCTCATTTGGTGTGCATGTGAGAATGTCTCTCTGACTCCTCACCTGTCACTTAAGAAAAAAATTAAAACAAAACAAAACAAAATATTTTATTTTTGAAAAGTTAATATAAGTGTTTGTAAATATACACATACATGAAAAAAATTAACCCAAGTAGATATGGTTGACCTAATCTTTCTTTAAATTCAGTTTCTCATTATATATGTTTCTCATTTCTTCAAATCTGTGAATAGGAGATGAAAGCCAAATTTCAGCTTTATGCATTACTAAGAATATTTGAATTGTACACTAATATACTGTTCTTTGCATTCAACATACATTTCTTTCAAGATTGTCTAAATTTCTCTTCCATTTAAAAAACAATTTGTAAAATAAAATCATATCTGAAGAAATCACTTACTTTTTTTTCTCTCTCTCTCTCTCATTAATTTCACTAAAGGAATAGATAGGGTCAGCTTCTCTAAGATTGATTTCAAAAGAGGTTTCATGGCCACAAATATTTATCCTTCCTCTGAGTACTGTAATTATTCTCATCTTCTCAACTTCATTATGTTATGGCATTTTATTAGTCCCACTTTCAAGAATATGAAGAACCTGACACAGACAGAATTTGCAAGAGTTAGAGATATGGTGTAAGTGGGAAATGATATATATGGACAAATCTAGTGATTATGTCCAAAAGCATATATCTATGGAATGTGCATATTCTTCTCTTTACTGGAGTTTAATTGTAAATAAATTCCCAAGCCTGAGAGATTTGTGGTACCCTCACTGATCCCAACTGGAAATTTTAACTATTTTAATTCATCAAGAGTTGGTTGAACATCTACTATGTCCTTAGCACTGTGCAATTTATTAGCGACACAAAGACAAATATGATAAAGTTATTCCTCCTTCAAGAAACTCACCTAACTTAAATTCTTTCTCTTAAGGTTTCTTCAGTGTATCCAGAACTTTGCAGTAATTGTGAGAATATTTAGTGAAATGTACTGTGTTCTGATTTCCTGTGGCTATATAAGAGAGAGATAATTACTACCCTGTGGAAATATGCCCACATAAGGTATAGGGAAAGCATCAGAGCGTGCCGAGAGGAACCTTGATTTTATTTTATCTTAATTAGTGTGAACCTCTATCTTGAAGTGCAAGTGCCACATAAAGCTTAAGAGTTATACAAACTTAATTAAAATATATTCTTTCTCTCCATATTTGGGATGTAGCAATTTATTGTGAACACTTAGTTATAGCCCTTGCCAGCTGCTAACTTGAGAATAGATGGAGAAAGGAAAGTGACTTTTACCCATCATTCGTACCTCTTACAGCCAGTCTAAACTGCTAAAAAGAAAGTTTGGATGTTTGGGAAGGGCACTGCTTCCCAAACATCCACCTAAGAGTCCTGGATAGCAGGGAGTCAGAAAAATAGCTAAAACAGCAAATATGAAATTTCTTTTACTTGAAGAATTTAGGTGACCTTTGCATTACTGTTCCCTCTGCTTCAGATCCTAATCTCTGACTCTTAGCATGGCTGTCTCCTCATCATTCAGCTGAATTACCACCTGCTTTTAAAAGGTTCTCTGTCCACTAGAATCTAAAGAGGTTGACTCCTCCCCCACTAGTTTCTATCTCTGTCATCTTTTCATTTCCACTGCACTTGTCAGAATTTGTCATTTACCCTTCCTTCCTTCCTTATTCTTCTCTCTCTCCCGCCTTCCCCTCTTTCTTTCTTTCCACGAAACTAGAAGGTCCATGTCTTGATCATTATTTTATTTCTTGCTCCCTGTAACCACTGCTAAATGGAAGTGCTCAAAACCATTTGTGGATTAAATGAATCCCTGAATAATTTTTTTTTAATTTTATATAATAATTTTAGAGGGGGGAAAGGAGAGAGATAGAGAAAAAGATAGAGAGAAACATCAATTTGTTGTTCTACTTATATATACATTTCTTGGTTGATTCTTGTATGCCCTGACCCGGGCTCAAACCCTACAACCTCGGTGTATCGGTTTGACACTCCAACCAACTGACCTACCCAGCCAGGAACTGAATAATTGCTTTATAGTAATATATTCATATGCCATTCAGAAAAATCCAGCAGGATGACCACAGTGTTGATCCAGGGGCTTTGTGACCCTCTTAGCAAATTGCTGAGTGCCCAGTTTGAAGAAAGAAAGTTTGCAATGTTAGAGGAAGATAGGAGATCAGTACTTACTGAGTGCCAGGCAAGCATTGTGATGCATTCTTTATGAACACTCATTTATTTAGCCCTCAAAACCCCATAATATTTTATGAAGGTATTCTTCTCATTTAATAAATATCAAAAGGTAAGGATCAAGGAGATTAAATTGCTCAGTGAGTGTCGGGGTTTGAATTTGAAGCTGGTTCTATTTGATTTTCAAGACCATATACTTTTCACTAAACAAATACTTCCTAAGGAGACAAGTTGGAGGGTTGCTAGTTGTGACACCTTGTCCTTCCATAAACCTCCACTGCCATGTTTTAGGTCTTCACAAACGGGCTGACTGGCTATATGTTTCATTACAAGGAACACAAGGAGGTAAAAGACTGTGGCTTCCTCTAGGAGCTCACAGTTAGTGGGAAAGAGAGGTCTCAGAACACACAGACATTTTAAAATATATATTTCTATTTCCTGTAGTTTAGTATGTAAATATGTCAGGGACACAGACAGGATCCTGAAAATCAAGAAAACATTATTTTTACAAATATGATTAATGAATCTTTATTTAAAAGTCCCCTTATAAATAGTAGTCTTTAACAAAAGAATGCATTCTGGAGACCAAAAGTAAAGTAGAGCAAGAGATTTGACCTTACAGGTGCCGGTGTTGCTTTTAGAGGAACTTTGGGGGAAGCTAGAGACCTGGCACACTCTAAATGATAAAAGACAAAATAGTACCTGGTTTCTCCCTTTTGTACCTTTCTGGGAAATGAGGCAGGGTTTTCTAGAGCAGGGGTTCCCAAACTTTTTACACAGGCGGCCAGTTCACTGTCCCTCAGACCATTGGAGGGCCGGACTATAAAGAAAACTATGAACAAACCCCTATGCACACTGCACATATCTTATTTTAAAGTAAAAAAACAAAATGGGAACAAATACAATATTTAAAATAAAGAACAAGTAAATTTAAATCAACAAACTGACCAGTATTTCAATGGGAAGTATGGGTGCAGATGCATCCTGTGCTCCTCTCACTGACCACCAATGAAAGAGATGCCCCTTCCGGAAGTGTGGCAGGGCCGGATAAATGGCCTCAGGGGGCCGCATGCTCTAGTTTGGGGACCCCTGTTCTAGAGGATGAGACACCTTGAAAAGATGAGATCATTACCGACAATCAGAAAAGGAAAGAGCAGTTACAATACTTGGTATCTAATTGGCAAAAGGGAAAGAACATTATCTTTTTAAAGAATCCTTCTTTGATATAATCAATAAGTTCTTTAGCCAGAAATACTGAAGTGTCAATTTGTTTTGTTGTTCAATATCGTTACTTGAAATTAATAGACCTTATCCAAAAACTGCCCTTTTAAAAAAATGCCGCATGGTTTGACTTATATGGGAACTGAAAGAACAATATAAATAAACAAATAAACATGAGAAGAGATGGATAGTTACTAGGGGAGACAGGGATTGCAGGACTGGTTGGGAAAATTGAAGGATTTAAAAGAAATAAGATTATGAGAAGTCATTAGACCAAAAATTTTAAGAAAATTAAGGAATGGAGGTAAAGGTGGAATTATCTAGAATATAGCTAGATTTGAGATGACTAAAAACAGATAATCTTGTAGGTGTGAGATAAAAGACTGAAGAAAACCTGAATTAAAGTAGAAATTAGGGCTTAAAAATCACAATGCTGGGGAAAGAAAGATGGCGACGGAGTAGGCAGATGTTCCAACTGCCACCTCCCAGGACCAAACTGGATTACAACTTAAGAACAATCATCTTGAAAAACCAACTTTGGACTAAACTTAAGAGGAATCTATACCCATCGATCATTGAAGAAGCCACACTGAGACTGGTGGGAAGGGCGGAGACACTCCTAGGAGAAAGCAGCAGCTGAGGGTCCGGAGGGACCCTCAAGGCAGGGTGGGTTGCCCTGAGAGGTGTAGGTCCTCAGTCCCAGAACCGGAGCCCCAGACTAGAACCCCAGATCTTAGAAGAGGTGCCCAAATAGCATTTTTCTGTGAAAAGAGCTGGGTTTCTGTCCACAAGAAAGAGACACACCTCTAGGATTCAGGCTCCATTTTAAAGGGCCTGCGCAGAAAACCTTGTTCACAGCCACTTACACAGGGCTCTGGCAGGGGAGAGCTGAGAGGACTGGAGTTGCGGGAGGAGAGTATAAAGTTGGATGCACAGGGAGAAACGGTGTGGGGGATGGCCACTGGAACCCCTGTGCTGAATCATTCTCCAGTACTGCATTTGCCATCTTTCTTGGGTGGAGCATCCCCTCTGAGTGGCATCAGCCTGGGGAAAAGCAGCTGCTCTGCCCTTGGGAGTCTATCATATCCCAGGGATGGAGACGAGTTGTTCAGAAAGGCAAGGAAGCAGGGGGCGCATCAGTGACTCAGTTTTCTGGTGTTGAGACCTGTGCTACCCCTCACACACACACTCTCCTGAGTCTATGACTGGTGCTTCCACCTCACAAGAGACTCAGTTGAAACTGGGCAGACAAATCACACCTCTGGGTCTCAAAGGCCAAACCCACAAGACTCCTGGGGCCACACCTTACTGAGGTTTGTGAAAAAAGGCTGGACAAATTGACACCTGGGGCCAAGGAGTGGAGCCACACCAACTACCCTTCCTAATTGCTGAATTGCCACAGGCTCTAGACCACTGGTTCTTAAGCTTTTTTGAGGTACCAAACCCACCAGTTTCATATGTGCATTCACCGAACCCTTCTTTAGTGATAAATAAAATATTATCTTTTTCCAAATTCAAGACATAGGTATATATTTTTTTTACTGGTGCACAAAATGAGCCATGCATGAACATCACCTTGCTCAAAGAAAAAAACCAACAAAGTGCATGAACTCACAACAAATTACGGTATTACTTTATTCTGGCCTCCACGGCAGAGGCTTCTCCGAACCCCTGAGACCGACTCATCGAACCCCTAGGGTTCGATCGAACCCAGGTTAAGAACCACTGCTCTAGACTCCAGTAGAGGATTTTCCTGTGGCTGAGCCCAACAAGCAGCCAGCAGACAGGCTGCAATAGGTGGGACTCAGGAAAACTTGGCCATTTCAGCGAACTTTCCCCCAGTTTCAGAGTGGGTAAAAGTCAGCCTAGGAGTGCAGCTTGGTATTTCCATGTACACCTGGGCCAAGCAGAGGCAGCTACAAACTCTGAATTGCTTGTAGCTACAAGAAGGTTGCTGAGGGTCAGTCATGGGCAGTGTCTTCCACTGGTCTGTGCTGGGTCCCTGCTTGGGAGGACCAGGGTTGGTACATTCAGGGTCCTGCTGCATAAAGCATCAGTTCAGGACCTAACAACCTTAACTAGAGTGATGTACTAAGGAAAGGTTCCTCACACCAAGCCCAGCTGAGGCGAATTTCACTCTCTCTGATCAACACTGGCACAGCAGCTCATGAGCATTGGATAAGGTGGAGTTTCACAGTCAGCTGGCCTGGGCACTGAATATCCTTCCCTGCTGGACTAGATTCCACATAGGGAAGGGGAAGAGGCTTGGAGCATGGACATTTAAAGTGTGGGTTCCTGTGAGTCTATTGTTGGATCTGGTTGAGGGGCTTAGCTACTTTTGGGAGGGGCAAAGTCAGCCACAAGAAAGTACTCTCTCAGTCTTTCTCCCTGAAACCAGGGTCTCAACAGCTATAAGAAGTTCTGCAGGGGGGACTGTAGGCCACACTCAGTCTGAACCTGCTGCTCACCTTGTTGGGGAGAAATAAAATTTGAATATCCAGCAGTGGCTGGGAATCAAGCTCTGGACTAGGGGCCACATTCCCTGTACTGACCTCCTGTCCAAGAGATGCCTGAAGTGGGGGGTCCCACAAACGTTGTATTCACAACCTCAGATGACCTAACCCACCAAGCGTGCAACCTGTAGAAGGGTTGGCTGGGTAAGGTCAATCTGAGCCCACACTAAAGTCTTACTACAGAAGACTCTGTGAGAAGATCAGGCAGCTGTAAGAGGAAGAGGAGAAGCTGAAATGGGGAGAAAAATCTTACAGAACTTGGGGCTTTTACCAAGCTGTTGTCATCTCCAAGCAGGAGGAAGCTGATCCTTATACCAAGGTGGGCCCCTCCCACACTACCCAGACAGAGATAACGCTGACTCAAACAGCAAAAAGTGTGGCTAAGCCCCTCAACCCGATCCAACAATAGACTCACAGGGACCCACACTTTAAATGTCCATGCTCCAAGCCTCTCTTCCTTCCCTCTGTGGAATCTAGTCCAGCAGGGCAGGATATTCAGCGCCCAGGCCAGCTGACTGTGAAACTCCACCTTATCCAATGTACATGAGAGGGAAGTTCATAGCCCTACAGGCATACCTTAAGAAGCCAGAAAAAGCTCAAGTAAACAACCTAAGCCTGCATCTAAAGTAATTATAAAAAGAACAACAAATAAAGCCCAGCGTAAATAGAAGAAAGGAAATAAGAAAGATCAGAGCAGAAATAAATGATCAGAGGCTTAGAAAACAAACAATAGAGAGGATCAATGAAATCAAGAGCTTGTTTTTTGAAAAGGTAAATAAGATTGATGAACCTTTAACCAGACTCATAAGGAAAAAAAGAGAGAGGACTCAAATAAAATTAGAAATGAAAGTAGAAAAGTAACAACTGACACCACAGAAATACAAAGGATTGTAAGAAAATACTATGAGGATCTGTATGCCAAAATATTGGACAATCTAGGTGAAATGGATAAATTCTTAGAAACATATAATCTTCAAAAACTCAATCAGGAAGAATCAGAAAACCTAAATAGACCTATTAAAACAAACAAAATTGAAACAGTTATCAAAATACACCCAGCAAACAAAAGTCCTGGACCAGATAACTTCACAGGTGAATTTTACCAAATAGTCAACGAAGAACTAACACCTATCCTTCTGAAGCTATTTCAAAAAATTCAAGAGAAGGGAAGACTTCCTTTTATGAGACAAGCATTCCAAAATTAGGTAAAAACAATACAAAGAAAGAAAACTGTAAGTCAATATCCCTGATGAATTCAGATGCTAAAATTCTCAACAAAATATTAGCAAACCAGATCTAGCAATACATGAAAAAAATCATACATCATGATCAAGTAGGATTTATCCAGGGAGGTAAGTCTGGTAAAATATGCACAAATCAATCAATATGATTTATCACATGAACAAAAGAAAAGGTAAAAATCACATGATAATATCAATAGATGCAGAAAAAGCATTTGATAAAATCCAGCACCCATTTATGATTAAAACTCTCAGCAAAGTAGGAATACAGGGAACATACCTCATCATGTTAAAAACCATCTATAACAAACCCACAACCAACATCATACTCAATGGTCAAAGTTAAAAGCAATTCCCTTAAGATCAGGAACAAGGCAGGGGTGTCCCCTTTCACCACTCTTATTCAATATAATTCTGGAATCCTAGCCACAGCAATCAGACAAGAAGAAGAAATAAAAGGCATCCAAATTGGAAAAGAAGAAGTAAAACTATCATTATTTGCTGATGACATGATACTGTATATAGATAGAAAACCCAAACATCTCAGTCAAAAAACTACTGGACCTGATAAATGAGTTTGGCAAGGTGGCAGGATATAAAATTAATATTCAGAAATTAAAGGCATTTTTTACACCAGAAATAAAGAGATATTAGGGAAACAATCCCTTTCACTATTGCACCAAAAGAATAAAGAACCTAGGAGTAAATTTAACCAAGGAGGTAAAGGACTTGTACTCGGAAAGTTTGAAAAAATTGATAAAAGAAATCAAGGAAGGAAGAAGATGGCGATGGAGTAGGCGGACGTACCAACTTCCAACTCCCAGAACCAAAGTGGATTATAACTCAATGTTAAGAACCATCATCTGGATAAACCAACTTTGAACTAAACTAAGTAGACTCTTCAACCAAGGAACACAGAAGAAGCCACATTGAGACTGGTAGGAATAGCGAAAACACGAAGAGGGCTGCCCAGCTCCCCAGAGCGAATGGCTGCCCGGAGAGACCCGCGTGGCAGGAGGAGAATTTGGCGGAGAGGGAGGGACCTGGGTCCCAGGAACCAAGCCCCAGCCTGCAGTCCCAGAGCCTAGAAGAGGCGTTTGGACAGTATTAAGCTATGAAACAACTAAGGATACTGTCTGTGAGAAAGAGAGTTTTCTCAGACCCGAGATTCTTTTTAAAGGGACAGCGCAAAAAACCTCTCTCACAACCACGCACCCAGGGCTCCGGGGAACGGGGACAGAGGAGAGGACCAGAGTGGCGGGAAGAGAATGTGAACTGAAGGCACAGGGACAAACACTCTGAGGGACAGCCACCCTAACCCCTGGGCTAAGTCACTTCCCTAATCGAAAACGAATATTTCCCCTGGAACTAGCACTACCAGCAAAGGGAGACAGGACACTAGCCAAACAAGCTCTCCTGCGGCAATTAGAGCAGAGGTGCTTAGAGGGAGGGAGCTTCCAAGCCTACAGTATGAAGACTTAGGGCACTTCCTACTCTGCTGAGAGTTGCTGAAGGGTATGGTGGCGGCAGGACGCTGAAACGCGGTTCTGTCAGCGTAGGTGGAGGCCCAACCGGTGTGAGCTCAGTCTAGCCCAGCAGGGGCACGCCTGTCATCCCACCTGCGGGGACAAAGCGGGAGGCCAGGAACGGGCAGAGATCCGCTCTGCGAACCTGCGCAAGCCGGCCCTGATTGCGGGGACGGGGCTAGGACCAGGGACAGGCGGGGGCTCGCAGCTGAGCTCACACTACGAGCCAGAGAAACCGTGGTTTGTCATCCTGCATGCGCGAGCTGGCTCCAAACGCGGGGGCAGGGTAGAGACCGGGTAAGCGGAAGCTCGAAGCTGAACGCAAGCCAGCAAAAACGCCCGGCCCAATAAACCGTGGTTTGCGACCCTACGCAGGAGGGCCCTGGCCTCGAGGGTGGGGCTAAAGCTCCGGACGGGCAAAAGCTTACAGCTGAGAGCACGTCAAAAGCCCCGCCTAACCCGCGGAACTGTAGCGAGCAGGCTCCGACTGCTGGTTCTGGGCGGAAGTCCGGAAATAGGCTGGGTCTGCAGCTGAGCAAAGGTGCTCACCTCTACCCTTGGTGCTAAGTATTGTGGCTTTAGTAACAGCCCCTCCCACGGAGGAGAGGCAGAAATCACAGCAAAAGCCACAGTGGGCCGGCGCTGGCAACGCTCATACCCAACCACCCTAGGCACCGGCAGAGGGGGTGGGGGGCCTGCAGATAGACCACACCTAGAGAACACAAAGGCAACACCTACTGGACTCCAGTGGCCACAACTTGCTTATACACAGAAAAAATGGGCAGGCAGAGGAATGCAAACCAAATGAATCAAGAGAAATCCCCAGAGAAGGACCTGAATGAACCAGATATAACCAAATTACCAGAAGCAGAATTTAGAATAATGATACTTAGGATGTTCAAAGAAATTAGAGCAACAATGGATAGCCACTATGAACACCTAAATAAAAAGATAACAAGTATAAAAAATGAAATTGAAATAATAAAAAAGAATCAGACAGAAATGACAAATACAGTATCAGAACTGAAGACCACAATGGAAGGAATTAAAAGCAGGATGAAACACGCTGAGGATTGAATCAGTGACTTAGAGGACACAATAAACAAAGGCACAGAAGCAGAGAAGAAAAAGGAGAAGAGACTCAAAAAATGTGAGGAAACTCTAAGGGAGCTCTGTGACAACCTGAAGAGAAAGAACATTCGCATCATAGGGGTGCCTAAAGAAGAGGAGAGAGGACAGGAAATGGAAACTTTGTTCAATCAAATTATAGCAGAAAACTTCCCTAAATTAAGGCTGGGAAACATAACCCACGTTCAAGAAGCACACAGAACTTCATTAAAGAGATATCCAAAAAGATCTACACCAAGACACATCATAGTTAAAATACCAAGGTTAATGAATAAAGAAAAAATTTTAAAAGCTCCTAGAGAAAAAAAGGCTATCACCTACAAAGGAGCCCCCATAATGATGACATCGGAATTCTCAACAGAAACACTTGAGGCCAGAAGGGAATGGCAAGATATAATCAAAGTAATGCAGAACAAGAACCTACAACCAAGACTACTCTATCCAGCAAGGCTAACGTTTAAAATTGAAGGAGAAATAAAGAGCTTCCCAGACAAAGAAAGCCTCAAGAAATTCATTAAAACCAAACCAATTCTGCAAGAGATACTAAGGGGCCTGTTGTGAACAGCTCAAAGGGAGGAAAGAATATAGCAACAGAAGAAAACAGCTTTAAAGAATATAATGGCAATAAACAACTACATATCAATAATAACCTTAAATGTAAATAGATTAAATGATCCCAACAAAAGACATAGGTTAGCTGCGTCGATAAAGAAACAGGACCCATACATATGCTGTCTACAAGAGACACACCTTAAAACAAAAGATGCAAATAGACTGAAGGTAAAAGGATGGAAAAAATATTTCATGCAAATGGAAATGAAAAAAACGCCGGGGTAGCAGTACTTATATCTGACAAAATGGACTTTAAAACAAAGGCTGTAGTAAGAGATAAAGAAGGACACTACATAATGATAAAGGGAACAATTCAACAGGAAGATATAACTATTTTAAATATCTATGCACCAAATATAGGAGCCCCGACATACATAAAGCAGACTTTGATGGATATAAAGGGCGAGATTAACAGCAATACTATCATAGTAGGGGATTTCAATACTCCACTAACAACACTGGATAGATCCTCAAGAAAGAAAATTAATAAAGAAACAGCAGACTTAAAGGATACACTAGATCAACTTGATTTAATAGATATCTTCAGAACTTTTCACCCTAAAGCAGTAGAATATACATTCTTCTCAAGCGCTCATGGTACGTTTTCTAGGATAGACCACACGTTAGGACACAAAAATGGTCTCAATAAATTTAAAAAGATTGAAATCATACCAAGCATTTTCTCTGATCACAATGCCATGAAAAAAGAAATTCACCACAAAAGAAAAACTGAAAAATAAACTCTTGGAAACTAAATGGCATGATATTAAATAATGAATGTATTAACAATAAGATGAAAGAAGAAATAAAAAAGTTTCTAGAAACAAATGATAATGAGCATACCTCAACTCAAAATTTATGGGACACAGCAAAAGCAGTTCTGAGAGGGAAGTTCATTGCACTACAGGCATATCATAAGAAGCTAGAAAAAGCTCAAATAAGCAACCTGACCCTGCATCTAAAAGAATTAGAAAAACAACAGCAAATAAAACCCAAGACCAGTAGAAGGAAGGAAATAATAAAGATCAGAGCAGAAATAAATGACATAGAGGCTAAGGAAACAATACAGAGGATCAATGAAACAAGAAGCTGGTTCTTTGAAAAGGTAAACAAGATTGATGAACCCTTAACTAGACTCACCAAGAAAAAAAGAGAGAGGTCTCAAATAAATAAAATTAGAAAGGACAGTGGAGAGATAACAACTGACAGAGCAGAAATACAAAGAATTGTAAGAAAATACTATGAAGAACTCTATGGCAAAAAATTAGACAACCTAGGTGAAATGGACAAATTTCTTGAATCATATAACCTTCCAAAAATCAATCTGGAAGAATCAAAACCCCTAAACAGACCAATTACAACAAATGATATCGAAACAGTTATCAAAACACTTCCAAAAAAGAAAAGTCCTGAGTCTGATGGCTTCACAAGTGAATTCTATCAAAAATTCAAAAAAGAACTAACTCCTATCCTCCTCAAGCTATTTCAAAAAATTCAAGAGGAAGGAAGACTTTCAAACTCCTTTTATGAGGCGAGCATAATTCCGATCCAAAAACTGGGCAAAGACAACACAAAGAAAGAAAATTATAGGCCTATATCCCCGATGAATTTAGACAGTAAAATTCTCAACAAAATATTAGCCAACTGGATCCAACAATATATGAAAAAATCATACACCATTATCAAGTGGGAGTTATTCAAGAGAGACAAGGCATGTTCAATATTCACAAATCAATCAATGTGATTCATCACAGAAACAAAAGGAAGGACAAAAATCACATGATAATTTCAATAGATGCAGAAAAGGCATTTGATAAAATCCAGCACCCATTCATGCTCAAAACTCTCAGTAAAGTGGGAATACAGGGAACATTCCTTAATATGATAAAGGCCATCTACGACAAACCCACAGCAAACATCATACTAAATGGACAAAAATTAAAAGCAATTCCCTTAAAATCAGGAACCAGGCAGGGGTGCCCCCTTTCACCACTTTTATTTAACATAGTTCTGGAAGTCCTAGCTACAGCAATCAGACAAGAAGAAGAAATAAAAGGCATTCAAATTGAAAAAGAAGAAGTAAAACTGTCATTATATGCAAATGATATGATATTGTATATAGAAAACCCTAAAGTCTCAGTCAAAACCTACTGAACCTTATAAATGAATTCAGCAAGAAGGCAGGATATAAAATTAATACTCAGAAATTAGAGGCATTTCTATCTACAAACAATGAACTGTCAGCAAAAGAAATTAAGGAAACAATCCACTTCACTATTGCAGCTAAAAAAATTAAGTACCTAGGAGTAAATTTAACCAAGGAGGTTAAGGACTTGTACTCTGAAAATTATAAAACATTGATAAAAGAAATCAAGGAAGATACAAACAAGTGGAAGCATATACCGTGCTCATGGCTAGGAAGAATAAACATCATTAAAATGTCTATATTACCCAAAGCAATTTATAAATTCAATGCAATACCTATTAAAATACCAATGACATACTTCAAAGATATAGAACACATATTTCAAAAATTTATATGGAACCGAAAAAGAACATGAATAGCCTCAGCAATCTTAAAAAGAAAAAATAAAGCAGGAGGTATCACTCTTCTGGATATCAAGGTTTACTACAAGGCCATTGTACTCAAGACAGCCTGGTACTGGCATAAGAACAGGCACATAGATCAATGGAACAGAACAGAGAACCCAGAAATAAACCCACACCTTTATGGACAACTGATATTTGACAAAGGAGGAAAGAACATACAATGGAGTAAAGACAGCCTCTTTAACAAATGGTGTTGGGAAAATTGGACATCTACCTGCAAAAAAATGAAACTAGACCATCAACTTACACCATTTACAAAAACAATCTCAAAGTTGATTAAAGACTTAAATGTAAGCCGTGAAACCATAAGCATCTTAGAAGAAAACATAGGCAGCAAGCTCTGCGACATCTGTAGCAGCAATATATTTGCCGATTTATCTCCACGGGCAAATGAAATAAAAGGCTAGAAAAACAAATGGGACTATATCAAACTAAAAACGTTTTGCACAGCTAAAGACAATAAGAACAGAATAAAAAGACAAACCACACAATGGGAGAACATATTTGACAGCACGCCTGATAAGGGGTTAATAACCCAAATTTATAAAGAACTTATAAAACTCAACACCAGGAAGACAAACAATCCAATCAATAAATGAGCAAAAGAAATGAATAGAAATTTCTCCAAAGAGGACATACAGATGGCCAATAGGCATATGACAAAATGCTCAACATCACTAATCATTAGAGAAATGCAAATTAATACCACAATGAGATATCACCTCACACCAGTCAGAATGGCGCTCATCAGCAAAACAACACAGAATAAGTGCTGGCGAGGATGTGGAGAAAAGGGAACCCTTCTGCACTGCTGGTGGGAATGCAGACTGGTGCAGCCACTGTAAAAAAGTTTGGAGATTCCTCAAAAAATTAAAAGTCGAACTGCCTTTTGACCCAGCTATCCCACTTATAGGAATATACCCTAAGAACACCATAGCACTGTTTGAAAAGAAGAAATGCACCCCCATGTTCGTGGCAGCATTGTTCACAATAGCGAAGATCTGGAAACAGACCAAAAGTGTCCATCAGAAGACAAGTGGATTAAAAAGCTTTGGTACATATATACTATGGAATACTAGTCAGCCATAAGAAATGATGACATCGGATCATTTACAACAAAATTGATGGACCTTGATAACATTATACAGAGTGAAATAAGTAAATCAGAAAAAAAGAAAAACTGAGAACAGCATGATTACATACATAGGTGGGACATAAAAGTGAGAATATGAGACATGGACAAGTGAGTGGTGGTTACGGGGTGGGGGGAGGGAGGGGAGGGTGTGACACAGGGAAAACCTGATGGAAGGTGACAGAGGACAATTTGACTTTGGGTGATGGGTATGCAACACAATTGAATGATGGGAATATATGGAGATATTTTCTATGTACATATGTACCCTGATTTATTGGTGTCACCCCATTAAAATTAATAATAGAAAAAAACTTCTAAAACTCAACACCAGGAAGATAAACAATTAAAAATTGGTTAAAGGAACTGAATAGACACTTCTCCAAAGAGGACATACAGATGGACAATAGGCATATGAAAAAATGTTCAATGTCACTAATTATCAGAGAAATGCAAATTAAAAGCACAATGAGATACTACCTCACACCTGTCTGAATGGCCCTCATTTACAAATCAACACACAAGTGCTGGAGAGGGTGTGGAGAATCGGAAACCGATGTGAACTGCTGGTGGGAATGCAGGCTTATGCAGCCACTGTGGAAAACAGTGAAGATTCCTTTAAAATTAAAAATGGAACTGTCTTTTGACCCAGCTATCCCATTTTTAGGACTATATACCAAAAATCCTAAAACACGAATTCAAAAGAAGATATGCACCCCCGTATTTAATGCAGTATTGTTTACTATAGCCAAAATCTGGAAACAGCCCAAGTGTCCATTGGTGGACAAGTTGATAAAAAAGCTGTGGTACATAAATACAATAAAATATTATGCGGCCGTAAAAAAAGAAAAGAAATCAAGGAAGATACAAATGGGTGGAAGCAAATACTGTGTTCGTGGTTAGAAAGAATAAACATCAGTCTGACCAGGCGGTGGCGCAGTGGATAGAGCGTTGGACTGGGTTGCGGAAGATCCAGGTTCGAGACCCCGAGCTCGCCAGCTTGAGTGCGGGCCCATCTGGCTTGAGCAAAAGCTCACCAGCTTGGACCCAAGGTTGCTGGCTCCAGCAGGGGTGGCCCGGTCTGCTGAAGGACCGCGGTCAAGGCACATGTGAGAAAGCAATCAATGAACAACTATGGTGTCGCAATGGCAATGAAAAACTGATAATTGATGCTTCTCACCTCTCTCTGTTCCTGTCTGTCTGTCCCTATCTGTCCCTCTCTCTGACTCTCTCTCTGTCTCTGAAAATAAAAAAAAAGAATAAACATCATTGAAATGTCTGTATTACCCAAAGCAATCTATAAATTCCTTTCAATTTTTATTAAAATACCAATGGCATACTTCAAAGATAGAACACATATTACAAAAATTCATATGGAACCAAAAAAAGAACACAAATAGCCTCAGCAATCTTGCAAAAGGAGCATAAAGGGGGAGGTATCACACTTCCTGATATCAAGTTATATTACAAGGCCATTGTACTCAAAACAGCTTCGCACTGGCATAAGAACAGGCATATAGATCAATGGAACAGAACAGGGAACTCAGAAATAAACCCACGCTTTTATGGCCAATTGATATTTGACAAAGGAGGTAATAGCATACAATGGAGTAAAGACAGTCTCTTTAACAAATAGTGTTGGGAAAATTGGACAGGTGCATGAAAGAAAATTAAGCTAGATCACCAGCTTACACCATTCACAAAAATAAACTTAAAATAGATAAAAGACTTAAATGTAAGTCGTGAAACCATAAGCATCTTGAAAGAAAATATAGGTAGTAAACTCTTCGATAGCTCTCATAGCAATATTTTTGCTGATTTATTTCCACAGGCAAGTGAAATAAAGGACAGGATGAACAAATAGGACTATATCAAACTAAAAATCTTTTGCAAAGCAAAAGACACCAGTGACAAAATAAAAAGGCTACCTACACAATGGGAGAACATATTTCCCAATACGTCCGATAAGGGGTTAATAACCAAAATTTATAAAGAACTTGTAAAACTCAACACCAGGAAGGTAAACAATCCAATTTAAAAATGGGTAAAAGAAATAAATAGACGCTTCTCCAAAGAGGACATACAAATGGCCAATAGGCATATGATAAAATGTTCAAAGTTACTAATCACCAGAGAAATGCAAATTAAAACCACAATGGGATACCACCTCACACTTGTCAGAATGGCACTCATTAACATGGAATACTACTCAGCCATAAGAAATGAAGACATCGGATCATTTGCAACAACATGGATGGACCTTGATAACATTGTACTGAGTGAAATAAGTATATCAGAAAAAACTAAGAACTATATGATTTCATGCATAGGTGGGACATAAGAATGAGACTTAGAGACATGGACAAGAGTGTCGTGGTTATGGGGTTGGGGGAGGAAGGAGAGAGCGGGGTGGGGGGAGAGGAGAAGTACAAAGAAAACCAGATAGAAGGTGACAGAAGACAATTTGACTTTGGGTGATGGGTATGCAACATAATCAAATGTCAAAAAAACTTGGAGATGTTTTCTCTGAACATATGTACCCTGATTTATCAATGTCACCCCATTTTAATTAATAAAAGAAAAATCAACACACAGTAAGTGCTGATGAGGGTGTGGAGAAATGGGAACCCTCCTGCATTGCTGGTGGGAATGCAGACTGGTGCAGCCACTGTGGAGAACTGTATGGGGTGTCCTCAAAAAATTAAAAATGGAACTACCTTTTGATCCAATTATCCCACTATTAGGATTATATCCTAAGAATATCAAATCTCTGATTCAAAAAAAGATATTGGACCCATATTTATTGCAGCATTGTTTACAATAGCCAAGATCTGGAAACCCCCCAAGTGTCTGTCAGTGGACGAGTGGATTAAAAAGCAGTAGTACATATACACAATGGAAATACAGTCGTGAAAAAGAACTGTCACATCCTTCTGTGACAGCATGGATAGACTTGGAGAATATTATGCTAAGTGAAATAAATCAGGCAAAGAAAGAAAAATATCATATGATCTCACATATATGTGGAATCTAATGAACAAAGTGAACTGAGAAACAGAATAGAGGCAGAGGCGGGGTCACAGGGAGAAGAGGAACAGCTGTCAGTGGGAGAGGGATGAGGGGATGGATCAGAGAAAATAAAGGGACTCCTGAAGCTACATATGCATAACACAGAGATATAGATAACAGGACAGCAAATCCTAAAGGGAAGTGGGGAGGGTGTTGGGGGAGGAGGGCTAGGGGATATAAAAAGGGATACAGGGGTAGGGGGTGAGGGAGTTATACTCAGTGGGAAACTTGAATCCATGTAAACACAATAAATTAAAAATTAATGAATATTAAAAAAAAATTTAAGTAGAAATTAGATGTCAGGAAAAATTGTCAACTATATGTGGGAAAAAGTGAAAAAGTTTAATTTATCGTTAATGTGCTGGGCTTCATTTATGTATATTATCCCAGTAATTAATTTTCTGTGCTGCACCATGGGACAGGGTAGAAACCAAAAACCAATCTCCTTTCTTGACATTCCATCACATGTCAGTGAGTACAGTCAGTCTTACATTATATTTAAAAATATATTAGAGATAATTTCCTTCCATGGGCAACAAAAATTAGAGGAAAGATTATAAAAAGAAGCTCTACTACAAAAATCCATAGAGATATTATATAATTAATGTATGGGAACAGTATTGAAAAATCTAAGTAACTAAAAAATAAATGCTTTAAACTCCAATGGTCATATTTAAGGTTTTAAAATAATGGCTAAATTAAAATAGGCTAAATTAGTCTTCCCACAACTTACATGGTAGTATAAGACTTGAAAATTCAGTGTGTTTTCAAATCATGTAAAAACTGCCTTCTGTTTGTATGTAAAATGAATTAAGGTCTAGTCTCAGAGAAACTCAGATAATAGCTAATGTGGCAAGAGACTTAAAAATCATGTAGAATTCAGAGCAATTCTTCTCTGTGCAGGCTTATCCCATCATTCTCAGGATAGTCACTAATTCTAGCAGAAGTTCCAAATCATTGCAGGAAACAGAAATACACTCCCTTCATTTTCACCCCACTCTCCCTTCTAGGAGGTACAGATTTCCATTGAAAACCATTGTCTTAAAAAGAGCATGCACCATTGTATTTGAGACTTTTCATACACATGCACTAATCTAGCAGTATGACTTGAGAATAGAGTACTGCCTGGAATGGGACTGAGTGCACATTTCTACCTCTTTTTTAATGGTGTGGTGCCAACCTTTGTGCCCCAGTTCTGATAGTCCCTAAACACTTTAAATGCTTGCTGGACACTCTAGTTTGTGACTTTGAAATAATCTTTTTCCAAGTAGAAGCCATAGGCTGGGCTTCATGCTATCTACACTACTCATCAAAAGAAAAGAAAAGAAAAGAAAAGAAAAACCCACAATAAATTAATATATACTGCATAACTCCTATTTCATTTCAAATTACATATATGGTTTTCCTTTTCACTGAGCTCTTGTATAAAGGGAAACCACATTGTTTTGTTTATCTTTTAGAGTTTTAATGAGATATAAAGACTTCTATTATCTATTCTTAGCTTCAAAACTCACATCAAAATCAATCTGTCTTTGGCCCTGGCTGGGTAGCTCAGTTGGTTAGAACATCATCCCAGTATACCCAGGTAGCAGGCTTGGTTCCTGGTCAGGGCACATAAAAGAATCAACCAATGAGTGCATAAATAAGTGGAACAATAAATTGATATTTCTCTCTCTTCCCTTCTCTCTTCCTTCCTCTCTCTACAATCAATTATAATAACTGATCAAAATAAAAGTATTTAAATCAATCTGTCATTTGATGACAATCAATAGTTTAAATTAACAAATACTCAGACTTGGAAAGCATTTCAATTCATCTTTAAAAGTCATCTTTCAATTATGAAAGCAAACTGATTTCTCTTCTGGAAATCCATAAAGGCAAGCTTGTCAGACTTGCTATTTTGGGTAACATTGCAAAATTTCGGAAAGGTTCAATCGAGCTGTGTTATAACACACAACATGAATTTAGATTTTCTACTTATAAAACCACATTTCCACTGCTTATGGCCTTTTTTTGATAAGCAATTACATGTTCTCTATCACCCACTGGATGAAATCCAGAAAATTTGTCAGACCATCAAAGTTCCAAAGCAGCTCAACTGCCCTAATCCCCAGCCCCTCCTCAGGCCACCTACACTTCTCTTCTCAAAGGAGTCGCTCAGGCTAGATGCCGGAGACTCTGGGCCTGCAATTAAATTCTCACTTAGTTATTTAATCACTTTACTTTCAAAGTCAATATTTTTTATAAGCACAAAGCAGGCAGAATAAATTGCAATGATGTACACAAAATGCTGAGCACACATCCTGGCACACAATAGGTACTCCAGAAGTGTCAGTTCCTTTATCCTCCTTTTAAGGTCTTCATCTCCTAACGTACACTGACTTTGAGACCAGCCCAAATTCCACCTCTGTGTAAAGTTTTCTTGAGATCTTAGTTGGAGATAGTCATTTGTTTATAGAGAAAGAAATTATGTACAGAGAAATTAACCAGCTCAGGGCTTCATAACTGGTAAGCGGTAGAGCACAGATTCTAGCCTAGTAGGTGGCTCTAGAGTCTGTCATTTATTTTTTAACATACCATAGATTTTAAAAAATATATGTACTGAATATAGCTTATGTGGCATACAATTCACCCATTTAAAGTATACAATTCAATGGTTTTTAGTATATTCACAGAATTGTGCAACCATCGCCACAGTGAATTTAAGAACATTCTCATTACTCCAAAAAGAAACCTGACCCCCATTATCTGTCACTTCTTATTTCCTTCTCAAGCCTATCCTCTGATCTCTGGCACCACTAATCTTTTTTCTGTCTCTGTGGCTGTGCCTCTTCTGGACATTTTACATACAGTAAATGGAATCATATTGTAGTTGTTTTTTTGTGCCTGGTTTTGTCTCAACATAGTGCTTTCAAGGGTTATCCATATTGTAGCATGTGTCAGTACTTTATTTTTATTGATTTCTGAAAACTGTTCTATTGTATGACTATATTACATTTAATAATCTAGTCATTAGTAGATGGACATTTGAATTTTCCACTCGTCGGCTATTATGATTGATGTTATAAATATTCATTACATATTTCTGTGTGAACATATATTTTGATTGTCTTGGTTAGAAACTTGGAATTACTGGGCTATATGGTAATTCTGTGTTAAGCATTTGGAAGAACTACCAAATTATTTCTCAAACTGGCTGCACCAGTTTAAATTTCCACCAACAATCTACAAGGATTCCAATTACTCCACATCTTCACCAACACTTATTATCTGTATTTTTTAAAATTGAATATATTGGGGTGACACTGCTAACAAAATTACACAGGTTTTAGGTGCACAATTCCACAACACATCTTCTGTACACTGTATTGTGTGTTTGGCCCCCCAAGTCAAGTTTCTGTCCACCACTATTTTTCCCCCTATACCTTCCTCCACCTCCCTGCAACCCCCACTCCTGGCAACCACCACACTCTTGTCCATGTTTTTTTGTTGTTGTTCTTTTTTGCTCACTCCCTCTACCCTCCTCACACAGCCACTCCACACCCTCCAAAAGCTGTCAGCCTACTCTCTACCTATGAGTCTTCCTTTATTTTGCTTGTTAACTAATTTTGTTCATTAGATACCACATATGAGTAAAATCAGATGATATTTGTTTTTCTCTGATTGGCTTATTTCATTTAGCAAAATGCTCTTCAGGTCCATCCATGCTGTCACAAAAGTTAAAATTTTCTTCTTTTTTTATTGCTAGGTAGTATTCCACTGGTTAAATATACCACAGCTTTTTATCCACTCATCTACTGATGGACAGTTGGGGTGCTTCCAAATCTTGGCTATTATAAATAATGTCAAGAATCTAGAAAAAATTGAGCAAACTAAACCATAAGCAAGGAGAAGGAAGAAAATAAAAATAAAAGCAGCAACCAATAAAACAAAATAAAAACAATAAAGAAAGCAATAAATCAAAAAGTTGGTTCTTTGAAAAGATTATTAAAATTTACAAGCATCATAAAAATTAACATTTTTCTCTCTGATGCTCATGTGATAGGATGAAAAAACTAGCTACTGTCTGTCATAAAATATTTTCCAGACCACATCTCTGTCAAAGGGCTAGTAATTAGAATACATAAAGAGTTCTCAAAACTCAACTTTTTTCTAGATCCTAGACATGAGATCTTAAATAATTTGAGATTTTTTTCTAACATACATTTAATGCTATAAATTTTCCTAATAGCTTTATTTGCATCCCCCAAATTTTGATATGCTGAATTATCATTTTTCATTCAATTTATTAGTTTAATTCTCTTCCCTTGAGTCTTCCTAGAGAGTTGTTTTCAAATATTTGGAGACTGTTTTAAAGTTAGTTGTCTGCTAATTATTTCTAGTTTGATTTCATTGTGGTCAGAGAAAAAATTCTGTATTATTTCAATTTTTTAAAATTTTGTTGAGGTTTGTTTTGTCATGGAGGATAAGATCTATTTTGGTATATATCTCATGAGTACTTGTAAAAAATGTGTTTTCTGTTGTTGGGCGGAATGTTCTACAAATGTCAATTAGTCTATTAGTTTATGTCAAAATGTCTACTAGTTTATGACATTATTGAGTTATTCTATGTCCTTTCTGGTTTTTTGTCTTGTTGCTTTATCAGTTGTTGAGAGAAGGGTGTTTAATCTCCAACTATGATTGTGGATTATTTTTCTCCTTTGTTAATTCTATGAGTTTGCTCCACATGTTTTGAAGCTCTGTAGGTACATACTTATTTAATATACTGTGTCTTTTTGGTGAATTTATTATTTTATATTCATGTAATGTCTCTGTCTCTGATTAGGGTAGAAATCTTGGCAGTCCACTTAGTCTTCGCTGATTTATGAGGAAGACGAGGAGGCACAATTGTTTTTTCTTTCCTGTGGTGTTTGCTGTAATAGGATGATTATTTTAAATTATTTTCTGTATTACTAAGTTTTCCCTATCATATTCCTTTGGCTAGATACAGCAAGCTTTCCTTGGGCATTTAGTTTCTCCAGCAAGCAGTCAGATACATAAAGCAAAAAGAAAAGAAACAAAAGTAAGTAAAAAGGAAAGGAAAAGAAGGGAAGGGGAGGGAAAGGGAGAAGAGGGGAAGGATGAGAAGGGAAGGGAATAACTTTACTGGTCTTAATCCATTCTAGTTATTTTATGTTAGTATTAATAACATTGTTCTTTTTTAAAAAAGAATTTTCTATTTATAGAAAATTTGCAAAAATAGTTCAAAAAACTTCCATATATACTTTGACCAGATTTACCTGCATAATTATCACCTGAATTTAGCAATTTTTAACATATTATTTTTTTAACATTTGCCCCATTTGTTTCATTGTTTGCACTTTCTCTGGTTAACTCATCCTCTGTTTGTTTCTGCCAAACTAAGCAAATATATATATACTTTCTATTTCCTCTTCTTTTTTTATACAAAGTTAACATTCTATTTATGCCCTTTTTCATTTTTTTCCCTACCACTTAATAAATATATTCTGGAGAGTATTTCTTTTAAGTGTCAGGAGATTCCTCCTCTTCCTCCTTCTCCTCCTCCTCCTCCTTCTTCTCCTTGATTATTATTATTGTTATTATTTCTTCTTCTTCTTCCTCCTCCTCTTCTTTTTTAAAAAGCTACATATCACTCCATTGTGTGTATCAGCCATATTTTAACTAACCTATCTCCTATTTTTAGGACTTTTGGTAGTTTTAAACATTTTCCAACTACAAATTATGCTGAAATGTACAATCTTACACATTTGTTTGTTTTGTACTACAAATGTATTTGACGGGTAGATGTGTACAAGTGGGTTTACTTGGTCAAAAGACTTGTACCCATTTTGCATTTACACTAGCAATATTTGGAAGTGCTTATTTCCCACAACCTCACCAATTGCATATATGATCATGCCTGTAATTTTGCCATTCTAGTAAGTTAGAAGTGATATATTTCTCTTATTATGAGTGAAGATGAGCATCTTGTTAATGTACAGTGGCTCTTTGGTATTTTGTGTGTGTCTGAATTGTTGTTCATGTTCTTTCCCCATTTTTTTTTTTTACAGGGACAGAGAGAGGGATAGATAGGGACAGACAGACAGACAGGAACGGAGAGAGATGAGAAGCATCAATCATTAGTTTTTCGTTGCCATTGCGACACCTTAGTTGTTCATTGATTGCTTTCTCACATGTGCCTTGACCATGGGCCTTCAGCAGACCAAGCAATCCCCTGCTGGAGCCAGCGACCTTGGGTCCAAGCTGACGAGCTTTTGCTCAAGCCAGATGGGCCCGCACTCAAGCTGGTGAGCTCAGGGTCTCGAACCTGGATCTTCTGCATCCCAGTCCGACGCTCTATCTACTGCGCCATGACCTGGTCAGGCTCTGTCCCCATTTTTAAATCAAGTTCTGGTCTGTTCTTCTCAAGTTAGTGAAAGTTTTCTATGTATTAGGAATATCAGCCTTTTATCTGTAATATGTAGTGACAATATTTTCTTCTAGTGTGTCATCTGTTTTTGTCTTTGCTTACAGAGGTTTTGCCATGCAAATGTTTGTTTTGTTTGAGTTGAATTTACCAATCTTATTGCATGTGGACTTTGGTCAAAGTTAGAAAGCTGTTCCTCACACCTAGTTTATAGAATAATTTACTCATTTTTTATTTCTTATATGATCCCCATTTTTCCTTTAAAATATTATTTTAACATATTTTGGGATATTTGATAGTATTTAGTTTTAGATTTTTGCACCTATATTTAAAATTGGGATTGATTGTAATTTTCTATATATAGTGCTATCTTTATACAAAGTTACTCTAATTTCAAAAAATAAATTAAGGTTATTTCTAACTTATTTCATGTTCATAAATACTTTAAATACTATTGGAGTAATCTAGTTTTATAATTAACCAGAACTTGGGAAATATTTATTCAAGTTTTCATTCTCTTTTATAACAATTGGTATGTTTAGTTTTTCTTTCTTTGTTTTGAGTCACTTGGCAACTTAGATTTTCTTAAGAAATCATTTATTTCTTGGATATTTTCAAATTTGTTGCCATAAATCTGTATATAGAGAGAGTCCTGCATTATCAAGAGGGACCTGGTAGTCTGTTTAATCTATTAAAAGAGAATGCCAGAATATTGTTTCCTAATATGAATCTAATTTTATTACAACACTCAGTGTTATTTCCATAAGATTCAACATAAGTGGATAAAAATGCAAGAAAAATCACAAACTTTTTTTATTTTACATAGTGCCATAACATTCCTTTTACTCAATAAACTGGTGGTTTTGGTTTCACATAAGCACATTCTTAGTGTAATGTTTGCCTATGAATATTATGATATATTAGAAATTCTAATTATAATAAATAAATCTATTACTAAATATATTAGGGTATAAAAGCATTTGTAGGAAACCAAACAAGGGCTGTTAATATACCTTTCTCTACTTCTATCTTAGAGAAAAATATGTGATTGACAGAAAGGCTCAGGAAAATAATTAGTTTTGTTAATCATCATTAGCATTTAGATTCAGAATATTAGAACTGAAAAAGGTTAGAGTTAATTTGTTCCATGTTTTCACCCTATAAACGAGGAAACTGAAACCTGAGCTGGGTGACTTGCTCAGTCACCATCACATATCAGTGGTCAGTGGTGGAGTGGACAGAAGCGGCTCTCCATCCTGCATCCTGGTCCCAGGCCCTGGCTCAGTTCCCCTCCATGTATTTAGGAGAAGCACTTGCATTTTGGGTTTAATGCGGATTTCTGCAGATTTCTTTTTTCAATGAAAGTGAGTCAGTGCACCTCAAAAGAGATGATCCTTCTTGAAATAGAGCACATACTTGAAAATTCAGAATTAAGCCTTGTAATGAAGTAATTTCTTCAAGATTCAGTGGTAAAGCTCACTTGCCCACTGGAAGCCCAGCAGAATAAACAGGTCTGCTGATCCTTAGCCTCTATTACTATTCTCATTGTTGCCCATTTCCACTGATGATTTTCCCTAAAGATCTTCAGAGTCCATAGATAACCTCTTATGAGGCTCCATACTTATAAATGGCATGAAGGGTGATAACACTTGGCTGACAAAGTTTTACCAATAATCAAAGGATGGTTGCATGTACCTGTAGTTCTAGTGAAACCTGAAGAGAGCCTGAAGTGAAGCTGACCACACAGGTACTGCCCTCAATAACACAAGACCCATTGAATTGCCTCAGCCATTTGCCAGTGTCTTTCTACATCACCTAAAACAATGCAAGATGCAAATTTGAACCAAAGAGTTCCAAACCACTGATGAGGCTCTCCATTGCCTCCTGACTTAGAGCACGAAAACAATGATCAAAATGACAATTGTTCATGTCACTCTTGTAAAGATAGTGCTTTGTTACTTTAAAGCATTTTCTTTCCAAAAAACCTACTGTATCTGTCTATGCTTGCTGAAATTAGTACTCTCTTACCTTGACTCTGAATAGGAAACTCTTTCAACCTCACTCATGTTTTTGCAGAATATCAGTCAGCCTTGTCACTGCTGAAATGCATGCCAGCAGAGCAACCTGACAAGACACCAGGTCCTTGGCCCAATCAAAGTGAAAGTCACCAGCGGAAATGCACTGGGGTGAGGAACATGTTCTACAGAGTGGACAGTAAGCTGAAATCTCAGTTAAAAACATAGACTCTGAAGTGAAGCAGTTAAATAAGAAAGGAAATAGGAAAAGAGATAAAGGAGGATGGAAAGAG
This sequence comes from Rhynchonycteris naso, assembly GCA_037038555.1. Lineage (NCBI taxonomy): Eukaryota > Metazoa > Chordata > Mammalia > Chiroptera > Emballonuridae > Rhynchonycteris > Rhynchonycteris naso. The sequence continues at coordinate 109,083,640 of CM072998.1, read as the reverse complement.
CCTCTTCCTGCCACCTGTCATCTTTATGCCTTCTCTTCTAGAGGAGGGTGCTTATTTCCACTGAGAGGAGCTTACTCTGTTAGTAGACTTTCTAAATTTAATTTAAAAAGCTGTGATAGTTTATTAACGCAAATTATTTTTCATAAAATAAATGACATAATCAATCTTGTTATGCCCTGTTATTTTGAAGAATTCCAGTATTTTGAGTCAAGAGATGTCCTGATACAGAAGTCATAGGTAATGGAGTGGTAGAAGCAGCAAGGCAAAAAGCTGCTCTCCATAAAAACCTCGTTAAGCACTGAATGTTTACTAGGCATTGATAATTCAGAACAGCTAGACTTGGGGAGGCATGGCTAGGAAAGATTGCCAACTTTCTAGAAGTTGTAAACAAAATTAAATTCTTCCTTTTGCTGATAACACAATGTTCTGCTGTCTTGGATTGGGGCAGGGAGATACCATCTCCTGCAGAGTCTCATGTGGAGCACAGACTGCAGCAGCTCCCTGCCATATGACTGATGTGCTCTGTGTGAATCTAGAAAACGATGAGCTCAGGCAGTCTGTGACTTCATTATGCCACACTGTTTAGGAGGAGAGCTGAAAAGAGAAATTTGAAACTATTTTGTTGAAAAAGTCTAGTTCTTTCGGTGCGGGCACACGGTTTCACCAAGCCTCACAAGGGGTCCCCTTTTTGTAGGGGATGGCTTTCTTCCAATATAGAGGGGGCAGGGAGTCAAACATTCTGAGTCCCACAGATTGTGAAGTCAATGACAAGTGCTTCCTCGTTGCCAGTGATTTTGGGGGCGGGGGATAAAGCCTGATGGCTGCAGAAGTTTACAACCTTGGCCTTTTGCTTAGAAATGCATTTAACATCTAAATCCCATGGGATGTTATTTGGGTAAGTGAGATGCCTCCGTTCCACCCTCTTTGCTCACAGTGAGGCTTTTGAAGAAGAGGGTATATAGTACCTGCTCTTCTCCATCTGCTCCCTGCTTCTACTTCCACTTATATGACCATTAACATCTTTCATGACACCAGTTAAATGGAGGTGGTGGATTATCTTAGAAGATTTTCAGTAAATGACCTGACAATTATCCACCCTCATCATTCATCAGAAGCATATTCCTGCAATGAAGAGGAACACACTTATTGATTTTTATTAAGCTTGCATTAAGCACTTAGCAGAAGACAGCAATAAATTAGTAATCATCTCAGTGTTTTTCAAGTTCAACTGAGGTAGCACATTAGAGAAATTCTGAGATGCTATATTAAATATACACTACACAGTGAAGGACAGGGATAGGAAAGAGAAAAGGAAAAGAACACTAAAATTAGAAAACGGGAAAAAATTAAACTGTAAGGAGAACTTGCTGGAATAAGCTGTGGCTCTAATGGTTGATATTTGTGTATAACATAAAGGAAAGTTGAAATTCTGAAATGTATTCCTTTCTTGGTAAGGTATTTGCATTTCCAGTGAAGACTGGTAAATATAAATGACTAAATCTTCTTCCCAGAAAGATGTAAGTATGTCCTGACCTGCCATGCTCTGAAACAAATTTGATTGTATTTTGTAAGGCAGGTATTACTTTTGCCAGTGGAAATATGGTTTTCTCACAGAGTCACAAGAAAAACATTCCAGGAACCCATGCATGGGAAGATTAGGTGTAGTGTTAAGATTTACTAGAGCTGGAAAATACACAAAGGACTGTCCCCAGTTGCCCAGTGTCTCATCCACAACTAGGAAATTCAACTCCACCACAATGTGGAAGAAGTCCAGCCTTGTCTTCACTAAGCCCAGGAGAAGGGTCAGGTCCAGTGTTATTGTGCTATTACCCAGCATTGGCAGGGCATCCAAGGCTTTTGTAGTTCAGTTCAGTCCATGCTAAAGCTTAGTCTAGCCCACTCTCTGTCCCCATCCAGCTAGCTTAACCTTTTCCCACTATGCTCCAGCTGGCACTTGCACTGCTACAACCAGGCCCACACTAAGGAGCTTGTCCAAGCTTGGGCCCACACAGCTGCCAGCCCCAACGGCTGCAATGGACCCATGCTTATAGCCATCTGGTGGCTGCTATGGAGATAGAACATGCACTAACAGGCTAACGAATGGGTGGATGCATGCTACCCTGATGTGCCTTTGTTAAGTTTTGATTGTATTACCTTGGGCTAGGGAGAGAGAGCTTTCTTTCAAACTAACCAATCTATTTCCTGATCCTTCACAAGCTTGTGCTGGGTCCTCCCCCATCCTAACTGGTCTTTTCCCCAGGCTAGATACTTCCCCTTTATGTCACCATTTTGGCTCCTACTGCACATGTGCCCAGCAGAGGAATTCCACCTTTATTGTTTATTTCTCCTCCCCATTATCTTGGCTACCATGCTGGTTGTCTCCCCCTGCCTCTCCTCCTGAGATTGATAAACTGGTCCTTCCTCCCTACTCTGCAGATCGAAGGGTGTTAATGCCCTTGGTGGGATTTGGCTCTCTCCTGCATTGTCTGAAGCTGTAACTTCCAGATTTAAACCCAGTTAAGTATAATTCCCAGACTCAATCAGGCCCAGCCAGTCTAGCTCCCTTCTCTTTTTTTTAACTCCTAGCTGCCTATGCTAACATTATGCTAACTTCCAATGTCCATGACAAAAAGCTGAACATAAAACCTGCTGTGGAGAAAACTGTAACTTCATGTGCCAGCACTTTTCTCTGCCAACAAAAGAGAAAAGGCAGTAGAAAAATCTACTTATTCCATCCTCTGCTCTGCAAAATCTGTAAATCACAGGACAATTTGTCTCTGAGCAATAATATTATGGTGCATTTTGTCTCTGAGCAATAATATTATGGTGCAAAGGAGAAAACCTGCGATCTCTTTCTTCTCATTTTGTAATTTAAGGGTCATTTTCTTTTTTTCCTCACTTATACCATAGTGGTCAAGAACACAGACTCTGACACCAAACTATTTGAGCTCCATATCCATTAAGCGACAACTCCCCTTTTCCCTCACCTGCCAGCTCCTGCCAACCACCAAACTACATTTGTACCTATGGATTTGACTACTCTCAATCCTTCATATGAGAGGAATCATATAGTATTTGTCCTTTTCATGTCTGGCTTATTTTAGTTAACATAATGTTCTTAAGGTTCATCCATGTTGTAGCATGTGTTATAATATTTCTCGTTTTTAAGACTGAATGTCTGTACCACATTTTATTTATCCATTGACCTGTTGATGGATATTTATGTTACTTCTACTTACTCTTATTTGTAAGTAACTAAAATCATACAAGATAAAGGTATGATAATAAATACCTTGCAACAAAGTTGATATCATGCTCTCTTCAAACTTAACAATTAAGCCTATTTCCTGGAGATAAATAACACTGGGAAACAATTTTTCTTTTCATTTTCTGTTACATGAGGTTTTAAAACTGTTTCTATATATTTCTGCATAGCTGATTCCAAATCGGAAATTAGTTTTTTGGTGGATGCTCTAGTTTTTATGCAATTTTAATTTCTTTTTGTTACAGTTAATGGCATGCATTGGTTTTTAAATTGGAGTTAAAGGGCAACAACTCTTGGATTGAATATTACCACAAGGCAATTAATGTTTTACAAACATCACTTTTACATAACTGTAGATGTTTTTAAATGTAAAAAAATTATATGATAAAAATACCTTCTTATTTTGTTTTAAGATTGAATCATGGCTTCTTCAAGTAGGCGTAAATGTAATAGTCCTGACACCTCTGTTCTATATGTAACTGTTACACACTTGAACATCAAAAGCGCAATATTTCATCATTTGTGACAGTGCATATATTGCCTATTTTCAAGTTCCCCTTGGCGATCAATACGAGAATTGGGCTCCTCATATTGTGTGTCATGATTGTGAGGCAATGCTTCATGACTGGACAAAAGGAAAACGCAAAAGAATGCCTTTTGGTATTCCCATGGTTTGGCGTGAACCTAAGGACCACAGCAGTGACTGTTATTTCTGTCTGATCCATACAAAGGGCATCTGCAAGAAAAACCTGCATATGATCGCATATCCTAATATTCTTTCAGCAATACGACCTATCCCACACTCTGAGACACTCCCAGTTCCAGTTTTCAATGGTTTTATTTCTTTTAAGTACAAAGAAAGTGAACATGGTGATCAAGTATATTTTGATAAGATGCATGAGGAAAAAGTTGCAGAATCTGAAGGGTCTTATTCTGATGCCAAGCAGTCATTAACCCCTCAGCAGTTTAGCCAACCCGAATTAAATGACTTAGTAAGAGATTTGGGCCTATCAAAGAAAACAGCTGAGTTATTAGCCTCCAGGGCTTCAAGAAAAGAATGTATTTCACTGGTCAGCTAAAGTATCCCATTTCAGGAAGCATGAACAAATTTTTGTGGACTTTTTTTCCAAAGACAAACACTTTGTGTACTGTCATGATATCAGTAGTCTTCTCAGCCAGATAGGTATTACCACGTACAGTCCAACAGAATGGCGGCTATTTCTTGACAGCTCTAAATGGAGTCTGAAATGTGTTCTCCTATGCAATGGTAATGTTTATGCAGCAGTTCCAATTGGTTATTCAACTCATCCGTGAGAAGATTATAATGACATAAAAATTGTCCTCGACTTTCTGAAGTATGAGGAGCATAACTGGATCATCTGTGTGGATCTTAAAATGGTAAATTTTTTGCTAGGACAACAGAGAGGTTTCACGAAGTATCCTTGCTTTCTGTGTTTGTGGGACAGCTGAACTCGGGCGAGACACTGGACACAGAAAGAGAGGCTGAAATATGAAGCTCTAGAAGTAAGGATGCAAAATATTGTGAATAAACCTGTAGTTAATTGAGACAGGATTATTTATCCCCCACTTCACATCAAACTTGGCTTAATGAAGCTGTTTGTTCAGGCTTTGAATAGAGAAAGTGAATGCTTTCAACATAGTATTTCTGCTTTTTCTGCATTGTCTTTTGAGAAGATAAAAGTAGGTGTATTCGATGGACCTCCAATTCAAACCCTCATACGTGATGAAGAATTTGCCAGGAAGATGAATAAGGAGGAGAAAACAGCATGGCATTCTTTTGAGGCAGTTACAGAGAACTTCCCTGGCAACAAAAAAGCAGAAAACTATAAACTTCTGTTTCAAAGGATGCTGTTGGCTTTCCATGACATTGGATGGAACATGAGCATTAAGATTCACTTCCTGAGGGGACGGCAAGATGGCAGTGGAGTAGGCGGAGGTGCCAACTTCCAACTCCTGGAACCAAAATGGATTATAACTCAATTTTAAGAACCATTATCTGGATAAACCAACTTTGAACTAAACTAAGTGGACTCTTCAACCATGGAACACTGAAGAAGCCGCATTGAGACTGGTAGGAAAAGTGAAAATGTGGAAAGGGCTGCCCAGCTCCCTGGAGCAAACGGCAGACTCGCGTGGCAGGAAGAGAGTTTAGCGGAGAGGGAGGGACCTGGGTCCCAGGAACAAAGCCCCAGTCTGCAGCCCCAGAGCCAAGAAGAGGTGTTGGGACAGTACTGAGCTATGAAACAAGTGAGGATACTGTTTGTGAGAAAGAGACAGTTTTCTCAGACCCAGGATTCTTCTTAAAGGGACAGTGCAGAAAACCCCTCTCACAACCACTCACCCGGGGTTCCGGGGGACGGGGACAGAGGAGAGGACCAGAGCAGTGGGAAGAGAGTGTGGACTGGAAGGCACAGGGAAAAACACTTTGAGGGACAGCTACCCTAACCCCTGGGCTGAGTCACTTCCCAAATAAAAAATGAATATTTCCCCTAGAACTAACTATACCAGCAAAGGGAGACAGGACACCAGCCAAACAAACTCTCCTGTGGCACTTAGAGCAGACCTGCTTAGACAGAGGGAGCTTCCAGGACGACAGTATGGAGTGTTAGGGTCTCAGCTTCAGTGCCCCTACCCACACTGGTGAGGGCTTGCTGGAGGGACAGTGACGGCAGGACACGGAAATGCGGTTCTGTCTACAGGGGCGGAAGCCCAGATGGCATGAGCTCAGTCTAGCCCAGGAGGGGCAGAGAGGACGTGCAAAAGTGGTCCAACAGCTGTGGGCCCACCTGCAGCCCCATCTGCAGAGAAAAAGCGGGTGGCTAGAAACAGGCAGAGATCTGCTGCTGAACAGGGCCCCGTGGGCACGCAGCATCACCTGTCCTCCATGGTTTGCGACCCTGCACGAGCCGGCCGTGTCCACAAGGGCAGGGCTGAAGCCTGGGTCAGGTGGAGGCTCGCAGCTGAGCGCACACCAGCAGCCCAGACGCCCGAGAAACTGCGGTTTGAGATCCTGCATGAGCAGGCTCTGACCACGAGGGCTGGGAGGAAGCCCAGGAACAGGTAGGGTCCCCAGCTGAGCAGAGGTACTCACCCCTACCCTTGGTGCTGAGGCTTGTGGCTTGAGTGCAGTGCACAACCCCACCTGTGGGGTCGAGTCAAAGGCACAGAAAGGCTTAGGCTTGTAGAGCGGACACGAGAACACAGCACCTCCCATGGAGAAGAGGCAGAAATCACAGCAACAGCCACAGTGAGGAAGCACTGGCAATGCCCATCCCAAGCGCCTTGGCACCGGCAGAGTGGGTGGTGGGCCTGCAGACAGACCACTCCTAAGGAACACAGAGGCAACACCCATTGGACTCCAGTGGCCGCACCCTTCTTATACACAAACAAAATGGGCAGGCAGAGAAATGCAACCAAATGAATCAAGAGAAATCCCCAGAGAAGTACCTGAATGAACCAGATATAACCAAACTACCTGATGCAGAGTTTAAAATAATGATAGTTAGGATGTTCAAAGAGGTTAGAGCAACAACGGATGGTCATTATGAACACCTAAATAAACAGATAGCAAGTATAAAAAAGGAAATTGAAATAATAAAAAAGAATCAGACAGAAATGACAAATACAGTATCAGAACTGAAGACCACAATGGAAGGAATTAAAAGCAGGATGGATGAAGCTGAGAATCGAATCAGCGACTTAGAGGACAAAATAAACAAAGGCACAGAAGAAGAGCAGAAAATATAAAAGAGACTCAAAAAATGTGAGGAAACTCTAAGGAAGCTCTGTGACAACATGAAGAGAAATAACATCCGCATCATAGGGGTTTCTGAAGAGGAAGAGAAAGAACAAGGGATAGAAACTTTGTTCAATCAAATCATAGCAGAAAACTTCCCTAAATTAAGGCTGGAAAACATTTCACATGTTCAAGAAGCACAGAGAACTTTATTAAAGAGAAACCCAAAAAATCTACACCACGACACATCATAGTTAAAATACTAAAGCAAAGGAATAAAAAAAAAATTTTAAAGCTGCTAGAGAATAAAAGGCTATCACCTACAAAGGAGCCCCCACAAGGATGACATCCAAATTCTCAACAGAAACACTTGAGGCCAGAAAGGAATAGCATGATATATTCAAAGTAATGCAGAACAAGAACCTACAACCAAGACTACTCTATCCAGCAAGGCTAATGTTTAAAATTGAAAAAGAAATAAAGAGCTTCCCAGACAAAAAAAAAAAACCCTCTGGGAATTCATTGAAACCAAACCAATTCTACAAGAGATGCTAAGGGGCCTCTTGTGAACAGTTCAAAGGGGGAAAAGAATATAGCAAAAGAAGAATGCAGCTTTAAAGTATAAAATGGCAATAAACAACTACATATCAATAATAACCTTAAATGTAAATGGATTAAATGATCCCATCAAAAGACATAGGGATAAAGAAACAAGACCCATACATATGCTGTCTACAAGAAACACACCTTAAAACAAAAGATGCACATAAACTGAAGGTAAAAGGATGGAAAAAGTATTTCATCCTAGTGGAAATGAAAAAAAAAGCTGGGGTAGCAATACTTATATCTCACAAAACGGACTTTAAAACCAAGGTTCTTGTAAGACATAAAGAAGGACACTACATAATGATAAAAGAAGCAATTCAACAGTAAGATATAACCATTATAAATATCTACGCACCAAACATAGGAGCCCCGACATACATAAAGCATACTTTGATGGATATAAAGGACGAGATTAATAACAATACTATAATAGTAGGGAATTTCAATACCAACTAACATCACTGGATAGATCCTCAGGAAAGAAATTTAACAAAGAAACAGCAAATAAAGCCCAGTACTAGTAGAAGGAAGGAAATAATAAAGATCAGAGCAGAAATAAATGACATATAGGCTAAGGAAACACTACAGAGGTCAATGAAACCAGGATCTTGTTCTTTAAAAAGGTAAACATGATCGATGAACCTTTAAGTAGACTCACCAAGCAAAAAAGAGAAAGGACTCAAATAAATAAAATTAGATACGAGAGTGGAGAAATAACGACTGACACAACAGAAATACAGAATATTGTAAAAAAAAATACTATGAAGAACTCTATGTCAAAAAATTAGGCAACCTAGGTGAAATGGACAAATTTCTAGAATCATATAATCTTCGAAAAATAAATCTAGGAGAATCAGAACACCTAAGCCAGTGGTTTTTAACCTGGGTTCTATCGAACCCTAGGGGTTCGATGAGTAGGTCTTGGGGATTCGGAGAAGCCACTGTCGTGGAGGCCAGAATAAAGTAATACCGTAATTTGTTGTGAGTTCATGCACTTTGTTGGTTTTGTTCTTTGAGCAAGGTGATGTTCATGCACGGCTCATTTTGTGCACCAGTAAAAAAAAAATATACCTATGCCTTGTTTTTGGGAAAAAAAATCATATTTTATTTATCGCTAAGAAAGGGTTCGGTGAATGCGATATGAAACTGGTGGGTTCAGTAACTCAAAAGGGGTTAAGAACCACTGACTTAACAGACCAATTACAAAAAATGAGATCGAAAAGTTATCAAAAAACTCTCAACAAAGAAAAGTCCTGGGTCTGATGGCTTCACAAGTGAATTCTACCAAAAATTCAAAGAAGAACTTACTCCTATCCTCCTCAAGCTATTTCAAAAAAGTCAAGAGGAAGGAAGACTTTCAAACTCCTTTTATGGGGTGAGCATAATTCTGATCCTGAAACCGGGCAAAGACAACACAAAGAAAGAAAATTATAGGCCAATATCCCTGATGAATTTAGATGCTAAAATTCTCAACAAAATATTAGCCTACCGGATCCAGCAATATATGAAAAAAATCATACACCATGATAAAGTGGAATTGACTCTAGAGAGGCAAGGTTGGCTCAATATTCGCAAACCAATCAATGTGATTCATCACATAAACAAAAGGAAGGACAAAAATCACATGATAATTTCAATAGATGCAGAAAAAGCATTTGATAAAATCCAGCAAACATTCATGATCAAAACTCTCAGTAAAGTAGGAATACAGGGAACATACCTTAACATGATAAAGACCATCTATGACAAACCCACAGAAAACATCATACTAAATGGGCAAAAATTAAAAGCAATCCTCTTAAGATCAGGAACCAGGCAGGGGTGCCCCACTTCAACACTCTTTTTCAACATAGTTCTGGAAGTCTTAGCCACAGCAATCAGACAACAAGAAGAAATAAAAGGCATCCAAACTGGAAAAGAAGAAGAAAAACTATCATTATTTGGAGATGATATGATATTGTATATAGAAAACCCTAAAGTCTCAGTCAAAAAACTACTGGACCTGATAAATGAATTCAGCAAGGTGGCAGGATATAAAATTAATACTCAGAAATCAGAGGCATTTTTATATACCAACAATGAACTGTCAGCAAAAGAAATTAAGGAAACAATTCCCTTCACTATTGAAATAAAAAAAATAAAGGAACTAGGACTATATTTAACCAAGGAGGTTAAGGACTTCTACTCGGAAAATTACAAAACATTGATAAAAGAAATCAATGAAGATTCAGACAAGTGGAAGCATATACTGCGCTCATGGTTAGAAAGAATAAACATCATTAAAATGTCTATATTAGGAGGAGCAAGATGGCGACGGAGTAGGCGGACGTACCAACTTCCAACTCCCAGAACCAAAGTGGATTACAACTCAATTTTAAGAACCATCACCTGGATAAACCAACTTTGAACAAAACTAAGTGGACTCTTCAACCAAGGAACACAGAAGAAGCCACATCGAGACTGGTAGGAATAGCGAAAACGCGAAAAGGGCTGCCCAGCTCCCCGGAGCAAACGGCAGCCCAGAGAGACCCGTGTGGCGGGAGGAAAGTTTGGCAGAGAGGGAGGGACCTGGGTCCCAGGAACCAAGCCCCAGCCTGCAGTCCCAGAGCCTAGAAGAGGCGTTTGGACAGATTTGCGCTGTGAAACAAGTGAGGGAGCTCCCAGGCCTACAGTGTGGAGTATTAGGTCCCTTCCTACTCTGCTGAGGGCTGCTTAAGGTTTTGGGGCGGCAGGACGCTGAAACGCGGTTCTGTCGGCGTGGGCGGAGGCCAAGCTGGTGGGAGATCGGTCTAGCCCAGAGGGTAGGAGGGGAAGCGCGAGAGCGGTCCGGAAGCTGCGGGCCCGCCTTTAATCCCACTTACGGGGACAAAGCGGGAGGCCAGGAACAGGCTGGCCCTGCGCAAGCCGACCCTGACCAAGGGGACCGGGCTAGGACCAGGGACGGGCAGGGGCTCGCGGCTGAGCTGACACTACCAGTCCCCTCGCCCCCGGCCAGAGAAACCGCGGTTGGCCAGTATACGTGCGCGAGCGGGCTCCGAGCACGGGAACGGGGTGGACCCCGAGACGGGTGGAGGCTCGCAGCTGAGCCCACGCTATTATCCCCATCCGGCCGGAGAAAACGCGAATAGCATTCATACGTGCACGAGCGGGCTCCGAACGCGGGGGCGGGGTAGAGTCCGGGACGAGCGGAAGTACGCAGCTCGGCGGAAGCCAGCAAACACGCCCGCCCCAATAAACCTTGGTTTCCGACCCTGCGCAAAGGGCCCTGGCCTCGAGGGCGGGGCTAAAGCTCCGGACGGGCAAAGGCTTACAGCTGAGAGCACGTCAAAAGCCCCGCCTAACCCGCGGAACTGTAGCAAGCAGGCTCCGACTGCTGGTTCTGGGCGGAAGTCCGGAAATAGGCTGGGTCCGCAGCTGAGGAAAGGTGCTCACCTCTACCCTTGGTGCTGATCTTGTGGCTTCAGTGACAGCCCCTCCCACGGAGGAGAGGCAGAAATCACAGCAAAAGCCACAGTGGGCCCGCGCTGGCAACGCTCATACCCAACCACCCTAGGCACCGGCAGAGGGGGTGGGGGGCCTGCAGATAGACCACACCTAGAGAACACAAAGGCAACACCTACTGGACTCCAGTGGCCACAACTTGCTTATACACAGAAAAAATGGGCAGGCAGAGGAATGCAAACCAAATGAATCAAGAGAAATCCCCAGAGAAGGACCTGAATGAACCAGATATAACCAAATTACCAGAAGCAGAATTTAGAATAATGATAGTTAGGATGTTCAAAGAAATTAGAGCAACAATGGATAGTCATTATGAACACCTAAATAAAGAGATAACAAGTATAAAAAATGAAATTGAAATAATAAAAAAGAATCAGACAGAAATGACAAATACAGTATCAGAACTGAAGACCACAATGGAAGGAATTAAAAGCAGGATGGATGACGCTGAGGATCGAATAAGCGAGTTAGAGGACACAATAAACAAAGGCACAGAAGCAGAGAAGAAAAAGGAAAAGAGACTTAAAAAATGTGAGGAAACTCTAAGGGAGCTTTGTGACAACATGAAGAGAAACAACATTCGCATCATAGGGGTGCCTGAAGAAGAGGAGAGAGGACAAGAAATGGAAACTTTGTTCAATCAAATCATAGCAGAAAACTTTCCTAAATTAAGGCTGGGAAACACTCCACACATTCAAGAAGCACACAGAACTCCATTAAAGAGAAACCCAAAAAGATCTACACCAAGACACATCATAGTTAAAATACCAAAGCTAATGGATAAAGAAAAAATTTTAAAAGCTGCTAGAGAAAAAAAGGCTATCACCTACAAAGGAGCCCCCATAAGGATGACATCAGACTTCTCAACAGAAACACTTGAGGCCAGAAGGGAATGGCAAGAAATAATCAAAGTAATGCAGAACAAGAACCTACAACCAAGACTACTTTATCCAGCAAGACTAACGTTTAAAATTGAAGGAGAAATAAAGAGCTTCCCAGAAAAAGAAAGCCTCAAGAAATTCATAAAAACCAAACCAATTCTGCAAGAGATACTAAGGGGCCTCTTGTGAACAGTTTAAAGGGAGGAATGAATAGAGCAAAAGAAGAATACAGCTTTAAAGAATAAAAGGGCAATAAACAACTACATATCAATAATAACCTTAAATGTAAATGGATTAAATGATCCAATCAAAAGACATAGGATAGCTGCATGGATAAAGAAACAGGACCCATACATATGCTGTCTACAAGAGACACACCTTAAAACAAAAGATGCTCATAGACTGAAGGTAAAAGGATGGAAAAAAATATTTCATGCAAATGGAAATGAAAAAAAAGCAGGGGTAGCAATACTTATATCAGACAAAATGGACTTTAAAACAAAGGCTGTAGTAAGAGATAAAGGAGGACACTACATAATGATAAAGGGAACAATTCAACAGGAAGATATAACTATTATAAATATCTATGCACCAAATATAGGAGCCCCGACATACATAAAGCAGACTTTGATGGATATAAAGGGCGAGATTAACAGCAATAATATCATAGTAGGGGATTTCAATACCCCTCTAACAACACTGGATAGATCCTCAAGAAAGAAAATCAATAAAGAAACAGCAGACTTAAAGGATACACTAGATCAACTTGATTTAATAGATATCTTCAGAACTTTTCACCCTAAAGCAGTAGAATATACATTCTTCTCAAGCGCTCATGGTACGTTTTCTAGGATAGACCACATGTTAGGACACAAAAATGGTCTCAATAAATTTAAGAAGATTGAAATCATATCAAGCATTTTCTCTGATCACAATGCCATGAAACTAGAAATTAACCACAAAAGAAAAACTGAAAAATACTCAAACACTTGGAAACTAAATAGCATGTTATTAAATAATGAATGGATTAACAATGAGATCAAAGAAGAAATAAAAAAGTTTCTAGAAACAAATGATAATGAGCATACATCAACTCAAAATTTATGGGACACAGCAAAAGCAGTTCTGAGAGGGAAGTTTATTGCACTACAGGCATATCATAAGAAGCTAGAAAAAGCTCAAATAAGCAACCTAACCCTGCATCTAAAAGAACTAGAAAAACAACAACAAATAAAACCCAAGACGAGTAGAAGAAAGGAAATAATAAAGGTCAGAGCAGAAATAAATGACATAGAGGCGAAGGAAACAATACAGAGGATCAATGAAACAAGAAGCTGGTTCTTTGAAAAGGTAAACAAGATTGATGAACCTTTAACTAGACTCACCAAGAAAAAAAGAGAGAGGACTCAAATAAATAAAATTAGAAAGGACAGTGGAGAAATAACAACGGACACAACAGAAATACAAAGCATTGTAAGAAAATACTATGAAGAACTATATGCCAAAAAATTAGACAATCTAGGTGAAATGGACAAATTTCTTGAATCATATAACCTTCCAAAAATCAATCTGGAAGAATCAGAACACCTAAACAGACCAATTACAACAAATGAGATAGAAACAGTTATCAAAAAACTCCCAAAAAAGAAAAGTCCTGGGCCTGATGGCTTCACAAGTGAATTCTATCAAAAATTCAAAGAAGAACTAATTCCTATTCTCCTCAAGCTATTTCAAAAAATTCAGAGGAAGGAAGACTTCCAAACTCCTTTTATGAGGCGAGCATAATTCTGATCCCAAAACCGGGCAAAGACAACACAAAGAAAGAAAATTATAGGCCTATATCCCTGATGAATTTAGACGCTAAAATTCTCAACAAAATATTAGCCAACCGGATCCAGCAATATATGAAAAAAATCATACACCACGATCAAGTGGGATTTATTCTGGAGAGGCAAGGCTGGTTCAATATTCGCAAATCAATCAATGTGATTCACCATATAAACAAAAGGAAGGACAAAAATCACATGATAATTTCAATAGATGCAGAAAAGGCATTTGATAAAATCCAGCACCCATTCATGCTCAAAACTCTCAGTAAAGTGGGAATACAGGGATCAATCCTTAACATGATAAAGGCCATCTACGATAAACCGACAGCAAACATCATACTAAATGGACAAAGATTAAAAGCAATCCCCTTAAGATCAGGAACCAGCCAGGGTTGCCCACTTTCACCACTCTTATTCAACATAGTTCTGGAAGTCCTAGCTACAGCAATCAGACAAGAAGAAGAAATAAAAGGCATACAAATTGGAAAAGAAGAAGTAAAACTGTCATTATTTGCAGATGATATGATATTGTATATTGAAAACCCTAAAGTCTCAGTCAAAAGACTACTGGACCTTATAAATGATTTCAGCAAGAAGGCAGGATATAAAATTAATACTCAGAAATCAGAGGCATTTCTATACACCAACAATGAAATATCAGCAAAAGAAATTAAGGAAACAATCCCCTTCACTATTGCAGCCAAAAAAATAAAGTACCTAGGAGTAAATTTAACCAAGGAGGTTAAGGACTTGTACTCGGAAAATTATAGAACATTGATAAAAGAAATCAAGGAAGATACAAACAAGTGGAAGCATATACCGTGCTCATGGCTAGGAAGAATAAACATCATTAAAATGTCTATATTACCCAAAGCAATTTATAAATTCAATGCAATACCAATTAAAATACCAATGACATACTTCAAAGATATAGAACACATATTCCAAAAATTTATATGGAACCAAAAAAGAACACGAATAGCCTCAGCAATCTTAAAAAGAAAAAATAAAGCAGGAGGTATCACGCTTCCTGATATCAAGGTTTATTATAAGGCCATTATACTCAAGACAGTCTGGTATTGGCATAAGAACAGGCACATAGATCAATGGAACAGAACAGAGAACCCAGAAATAAACCCACAGCTTTATGGACAACTGATATTTGACAAAGGAGGAAAGAACATACAATGGAGTAAAGACAGCCTCTTTAACAAATGGTGTTGGGAAAATTGGACATCTACCTGCAAAAAAATGAAACTAGACCATCAACTTACACCATTCACAAAAACAAACTCAAAATGGATAAAAGACTTAAATGTAAGCCGTGAAACCATAAGCATCTTAGAAGAAAACATAGGCAGCAAGCTCTCCGACATCTGTAGCAGCGGTATATTTGCTGGTTTATCTTCATGGGCAACTGAAATAAAAGGCAAGATAAACAAATGGGACTATATCAAACTAAAAAGTTTTTGCACAGCTAAAGACAATAGGAACAGAATAAAAAGACAAACCACACAATGGGAGAACATATTCGACAGCACATCTGATAAGGGGTTAATAACTAAAATTTATAAAGAACTTATAAAACGCAACACCAGGAAGACAAACAACCCAATCAAAAAATGGGCAAAAGAAATGAATAGAAATTTCTCCAAAGAGGACATACAGATGGCCTATAGGCATATGAAAAAATGCTCAACATCACTAATCATTAGAGAAATGCAAATTAAAACCACAATGAGATATCACCTCACACCAGTCAGAATGGCACTCATCAGCAAAACAACACAGAATAAGTGCTGGCGAGGATGTGGAGAAAAGGGAACCCTTCTGCACTGCTGGTGGGAATGCAGACTGGTGCAGCCACTGTGGAAAACAGTTTGGAGATTCCTCAGAAAATTAAAAATTGAACTGCCTTTTGACCCAGCTATCCCACTTTTAGGAATATACCCTAAGAACACCATAGCACTGTTCGAAAAGAATAAATGCGCCCCCATGTTCGTGGCAGCATTGTTCACAATAGCGAAGATCTGGAAACAGCCCAAGTGTCCGTCAGAAGACGAGTGGATTAAAAAGCTATGGTACATATATACTATGGAAAACTACTCAGCCATAAGAAACGATGACATCGGATCATTTATAACAAAATGGATGTACCTTGATAACATTATACGGAGTGAAATAAGTAAATCAGAAAAAAAGAAAAACTGAGAACAGCACGATTACATACATAGGTGGGACATGAAAGTGAGGGTAAGAGACATGGACAAGAGAGTGTTGGTTATGGGATGGGGGGAGGGAGGGAAAAGTGGGATAGGGAGGAGGGGAGGGACACAGAGAAAACCAGATTGAAGGTGACAGAGGACAATTTGACTTTTGGTGATGGGTATGCAACACAATTGAATGATAAGATAACCTGGAGATGTTTTCATTGTACATATGTACCCTGATTTATTGGTGTCACCTCATTAGAATTAATAATAATAAAATATATATTAAAATTAAAAAAAAAATGTCTATATTACCCAAAGCAATTTATAAATTCAATGCAATACCAATTAAAATACCAATGACATACTTCAAAGATATAGAACACATATTCCAAAAATTTATATGGAAACAAAAAAGAACACAAATAGCCTCAGCAATCTTAAAAAGAAAAAATAAAGCAGGAGGTATCACTCTTTCGGATATCAAGGTATATTACAAGGTTATTGTACTCAATACAGCCTGGTACTGGCATAAGAACAGGCACATAGATCAATGGAACAGAACAGAAAACCCAGAAATAAACCCACACCCTTATGGACAACTGATATTTGACAAAGGAGGAAAGAGCATACAATGGAGTAAAGACAGCCTTTTTAACAAATGGTGTTGGGAAAATTGGACATCCATCTGCAAAAAAATGAAACTAGACCATTAACTTACACCATTCACAAAAACAAACTCAAAATGGATAAAAGACTTAAATGTAAGCCATGAAATCATAAACATCTTAAAAGAAAACATAGGCAGTAAGCTCCCTGACATCTGTAGCAGCAATATATTTGCTGGTTTATCTCCATGGGCAAATGAAATAAGAGGCAGGATAAACAAATGAGACTACATCAAACTAAAAAGGTTTTGCACAGCTAAGGATAATAAGAACAGAATAAAAAAACAAACCACACAATGGGAGAACATATTCGACAATACATCTGATAAGAGGTTAATAACCAAAATTTATAAAGAGCTTATAAAACTCAACACCAGGAAGACAAACAATCCAATCAAAAAATGCGCAAAAGAGCCTGACCAGGCGGTGGCGCAGGGGATAGAGCGTCGGACTGTGATGTGGAAGACCCAGGTTCGAGACCCCGATCTCACCAGCTTGAGCATGGGGCCCATCTGGTTTGAACAAAAACTCGCCAGCTTGGACCCAAGGTCGCTGACTCTAGCAAGGGGTTGCTTGGTCTGCTGAAGGCCCATGGTCAAGGCACATGTGAGAAAGTAATGAATGAACAACTAAGGTGTTGTGATAGCAATGAAAAACTAATGATTGTTGCTTCTCGACTCTCTCTGTCCCTATCTATCCCTCTCTCTGACTCTCTCTCTGTTCCTGTAAAAAAAAAAAAAAAATGGGCAAAAGAAATAAATAGAAATTTCTCCAAAGAGGACATACAGTCGGCGAATAGGCATATGAAAAAATGCTCAACATCACTAATCATTAGTGAAATGTAAATTAAAACCACAATGAGTTATCACCTCACACCAGTCAGAATGGGACTCATCAGCAAAACAACACAGAATAAGTGCTGGCGAGGATGTGGAGAAAAGGAAACCCTCCTGCACTGCTGGTGGGAATGCGGACCCGTGCAGCCACTGTGGAAAACAATATGGAGATAACTCAAAAAATTAAAAATTGAACTGCCTTTTGACCCAGCTATTCCACTTTTAGGAATATACCCTAAGAACACCATAGCACTGTTTGAAAAGAAGAAATGTGCCCCCATGTTCGTGGCAGCATTGTTCACACAATAGCAAAGATCTGGAAACAGCCCAAGTGTCCGTCAGAGGACGAGTGGATTAATTATGCTCGCTTCATAAAAGGAGTTTGGAAGTCTTCCTTCCTCTTGAATTTTTTGAAATAGCTTGAGGAGAATAGGAGTTAGTTCTTCTTTGAATTTTTGATAGAATTCACTTGTGAAGCCATCAGGCCCAGGACTTTTCTTTTTTGGGAGTTTTTTGATAACTGTTTCGATCTCATTTGCTGTAATTGGTCTGTTTAGGTGTTCTGATTCTTCCAGATTGATTTTTGGAAGGTTATATGATTCAAGAAATTTGTCCATTTCACCAAGATTGTCTAATTTTTTGGCATATACTTCTTCATAGTATTTTCTTACAATGCTTTGTATTTCTGTTGTGTCAGTTGTTATTTCTCCACTGTCCTTTCTAATTTTATTTATTTGAGTCCTCTCTCTTTTTTTCTTGGTGAGTCTAGTTAAAGGTTCATCAATTTTGTTTACCTTTTCAAAGAACCAGCTTCTTGTTTCATTGATCCTCTGTATTGTTTCCTTCGCCTCTATGTCATTTATTTCTGCTCTGACCTTTATTATTTCCTTCCTTCTACTTGTCTGGGGTTTTATTTGTTGTTGTTTTTCTAGTTCTTTTAGATGCAGGGTTAGGTTGCTTATTTGAGCTTTTTCTAGCTTCTTATGATATGCCTGTAGTGCAATAAACTTCCCTCTCAGAACTGCTTTTGCTGTGTCTCATAAATTTTGAGTTGATGTATGCTCATTATCATTTGTTTCTAGAAACTTTTTTATTTCTTCCTTTATCTCATTGTTAATCCATTCATTATTTAATAACATGCTATTTAGTTTCCAAGTGTTTGAGTATTTTTCAGTTTTTCTTTTGTGGTTAATTTCTAGTTTCATGGCATTGTGATCAGAGAAAATGCTTGATATGATTTCAATCTTCTTAAATTTATTGAGACCATTTTTGTGTCCTAACATGTGGTCTATCCTAGAAAATGTACCATGAGCGCTTGAGAAGAATGTATATTCTACTGCTTTAGGGTGAAAAGTTCTGAAGATATCTATTAAATCAAGTTGATCTAGTGTATCCTTTAAGTCTGCTGTTTCTTTATTAATTTTCTTTCTTGAGGATCTATCCAGTGTTGTTAGAGGGGTATTGAAATCCCCTACTATGATAGTATTGCTGTTAATCTCGCCCTTTATATCCATCAAAGTCTGCTTTATGTATGTCGGGGCTCCTATATTTGGTGCATAGATATTTACAATAGTTATATCTTCCTGTTGAATTGTTCCCTTTATCATTATGTAGTGCCCTCCTTTATCTCTTACTACAGCCTTTGTTTTAAAGTCCATTTTGTCTGATATAAGTATTGCTACCCCTGCTTTTTTTCATTTCCATTTGCATGAAATATTTTTTTCCATCCTTTTACCTTCAGTCTATGAGCATCTTTTGTTTTAAGGTGTGTCTCTTGTAGACAGCATATGTATGGGTCCTGTTTCTTTTTCCATGCAGCTACCCTATGTCTTTTGATTGGATCATTTAATCCATTTACATTTAAGGTTATTATTGATATGTAGTTGTTTATTGCCATTTTATTCTTTAAAGCTGTATTCTTCTTTTGCTCTATTCATTCCTCCCTTTAAACTGTTCACAAGAGGCCCCTTACTATCTCTTGCAGAATTGGTTTGGTTTTTATGAATTCCTTCATGCTTTCTTTTTCTGGGAAGCTCTTTATTTCTCCTTCAATTTTAAATGTTAGCCTTGCTGGATAAAGTAGTCTTGGTTGTAGGTTTTTGTTCTGCATTACTTTGATTATTTCTTGCCATTCCCTTCTGGCCTCAAGTGTTTCTGTTGAGAAGTCCGATGTCATCCTTATGGGGGCTCCTTTGTAGGTGATAGTCTTTTTTTCTCTAGCAGCTTTTAAATTTTTTTCTTTATCCATTAGCTTTGGTATTTTAACTATGATGTGTCTTGGTGTAGATTTTTTTGGGTTTCTCCTTAATGGAGTTCTGTGTGCTTCTTGAATGTGTGGAGTGTTTCCCAGCCTTAATTTAGGAAAGTTTTCTGCTATGATTTGATTGAACAAAGTTTCCATTTCCTGTCCTCTCTCCTCTTCTTCAGGCACCCCTATGATGCGAATGTTGTTTCTCTTCATGTTGTCACAAAGCTCCCTTAGAGTTTCCTCACATTTTTTAAGTCTCTTTTCCTTTTTCTTCTCTGCTTCTGTGCCTTTGTTTATTGTGTCCTCTAACTCGCTTATTCGATCCTCAGCGTGATTCATCCTGCTTTTAATTCCTTCCATTGTGGTCTTCAGTTCTGATACTGTATTTGTCATTTCTGTCTGATTCTTTTTTATTATTTCAATTTCATTTTTTATACTTGTTATCTCTTTATTTAGGTGTTCATAATGACTATCCATTGTTGCTCTAATTTCTTTGAACATCCTAACTATCATTATTCTAAATTCTGGTTCTGGTAATTTGGTTATATCTGGTTCATTCAGGTCCTTCTCTGGGGATTTCTCTTGATTCATTTGGTTTGCATTCCTCTGTCTGCCCATTTTTTCTGTGTATAAGCAAGTTGTGGCCACTGGAGTCCAGTAGGTGTTGCCTTTGTGTTCTCTAGGTGTGGTCTATCTGCAGGCCCCCCACCCCCTCTGCCGGTGCCTAGGGTGGTTGGGTATGAGCGTTGCCAGCGCCGGCCCACTGTGGCTTTTGCTATGATTTCTGCCTCTCCTCCGTGGGAGGGGCTGTGACTGAAGCCACAAGATTAGCACCAAGGGTAGAGGTGAGCACCTTTCCTCAGCTGCGGACCCAGCCTATTTCCGGACTTCCGCCCAGAACCAGCATTCGGAACCTGCTCGCTACAGTTCCGCGGGTTAGGCGGGGCTTTTGACGTGCTCTCAGCTGTAAGCTTTTTCAGAGGACGAGTGGATTAAAAAGCTTTGGTACATATATACTATGGAATACTAGTCAGCCATAAGAAATGATAACATTGGATCATTTACAACAAAGTGGATGGACCTTGATAACATTATATGGAGTAAAATAAGTAAAACAGAAAAAAACTGAGATCTGCATGATTTTATTCATAGGTGGAACATAAAAACGAGACTATGAGATATGGAGAAGAGTGTGGTGGTTACGGGGTGGGTGGAGGGAGGTGAGGAAGGGAGAGGGGCGAGGGAGGGGCACCAAGAAAACCAGATAGAAGGTGACAGAGGACAATTTGACTTTGGGTGATGGGTATACAACATAATTGAATGACAAGATAACCTGGAGATGTTTTCTTTGAACTTATGTACCCTGATTTATTAATGTCACCCCATTAAAATTAAAAGAAAAAATGATTCACTTCCTGAACAGTCACCTTGATAAGTTTTCCGGAAATCTTGGAACTGTTAATGATGAGCAGACTACTGCTGGAGCATAAAATGAGATTATCCTCAACAAGTACACAAACGCAAGAGCTACAAACACAAATTTTTGCCTGAATAGAATTTAAATACGTTTTCTCAAATTTTATTATTAAAATAAGTGTTTTAATATGTTCTATTTTGAAATTGTAGACTAATTCTGATGCAATCATATCTTTTAGTGTATTATTGTATTTACTGCATTATATAAATTACTATATTTTCACAAAGATGATACCCAAGAAGACATTTTACTTCATTATGTTAAACTAAATGTTGGAAATTTTACAATAAGATAAAAACTGAAAATCTTGAATTGCAAATAATCTGTAGCTTACAAAGAAAATCTAATGTCAGATTTTAGATCAGCACACTTGAATTAGGTGAGAACATGTGTTTTTGTGGATGCAACAAAGATTGTGTTTCCCAGTGTATTGTGACCATGGTTTATATCATACCAATCCTTTCTTTCTCTGCTTACCATATTAGTCAGACAACAATATGAACACACTTAACAGTACTGAACTGTACACTTAGAAATGGTTAAGATAATAAATTACACATTATATATAATTTACTATAATTAAACATTTAAAAATAAAAGTAAAGAATAATGATGCAGATTCTATGAGAATAGGGTAAGATAAAGGGGCATTAACTTTATTGTAGTTTTAATGGTATTCTAACAGTAGATTTTTCTCTGTGACTTTGCTCTGCAAGAAGAATTGCCACCTGCCACCAGGCAATTAAAGCAATGTTCCAGCCTCTAGATGCAAGCCCTCCTAAGAAGCTGCTGCTGCCACTTGGGCACTATTGGGGAAAATAACAAGTGTCATTTAAACCCAGAGATAAAGATGTGAAAGACCTCTGGGGGATGTGTGTAGTCTGTAAGCTTTCAAAAATTTCCCTTGAGACAAAAAGAGTAATTTCCATTTAAAATAACACTTCTATATAGTATTTTTCACATTATGGTTAAGCTTTTTTCTAACCATTATTGTTCAGAAAAATACTTTCACAATAGGAAGACGTGACAAAACAAGAACAAAAACAAAAGTGGAAAAAACCCAGGCATGCATTTGATTTCTGTTGCTGTCCTATCCTCATGATGTTTAAAGTGTTCTCCCTGACCTGAGTTACATTTAGCCACAGACTGCATGATCAAGCTCTTGGGCTTTTCCATGGTGGGAAAATAAGGACTGTGAATGTGGCCTGGACATAGAAGGAGCATAGAAACAGGTCTATCAGTAGATTTGAAGGAGGTCTACGTGGTGAACACCTCACAGTGGAGAACACCCCACTGCTCAATGAGTTAGAATATACTGATTCAAAGATAATGTGTCATTAGTGAGAAATTATTCCAATATGTGTATTGTAAGAGAATGGTTTAAATGGGCTGAAATTGTAGTGGAAATCCATATTCTGAGCTGCTGTTTCAAAGCAGTGGATAAAATATCAACCTGGAACCCTGAGGTCACCCGTTCAAAGCCCTGGGTTTGCCTGGTCAAGGCACATACAACTACTATGAGTTGATGCTTCCTGCTTCTCCCCCTTCTATCCCTCTCCCTCACTCTTCTCTTTAAAAATCAATAAATTAAAAAAATCTCAAAGAATAAGATAGTACAACATTGTCTTCACTCAGCCTAACTGCCTTGATTTTTGTCAAGTGATTTATATATACAGTCAATCCTCATTATTCAGTTTTATTGTTTGCAAA
This sequence comes from Rhynchonycteris naso, assembly GCA_037038555.1. Taxonomy (NCBI): domain Eukaryota; kingdom Metazoa; phylum Chordata; class Mammalia; order Chiroptera; family Emballonuridae; genus Rhynchonycteris; species Rhynchonycteris naso. The sequence continues at coordinate 109,060,652 of CM072998.1, read as the reverse complement.
TTTATCTACTCACTACCATTTGTATGTAACTCCAAAGTTGATATTCAGGGCACTTTGTGGGCATTCGTGGCCATGCACAGGGCAGGGCTACATGCTGAGGTTGAACAGGTAATGCTCTACTTTCTTATTTTATTTCTCATACTGCAAACAAATGAGCTTTTCATGGTTTGTTTAGTGCTACATTTTCATACTTTTTGTGTTTTACTTGGTGCTTTGCTGGTTAAAATGGCACCCAAACACAGTGTTGAAATGTTGTCTAGTGTTCCTAAGCACACTAGAAGACTATGTTGTGCCTAGTGGAGATAATATAGAAGTTAGATAAGCTCATTTAGGTAAGGATTCAAGTGCTGTTGGGGACAAGTTCAGGTTAATGAATTGACAACATAGATTAAATAAGGTATTTTTAAGCAGAAAAACATATACATAAAGATTATGTTATTTGTTTGACAAAAATGTTGTGACAACCAGAGGCTAGCAGGAACCTACCCCTGTATTTCCCCCAGATGAAATGAATCAGTATTCACTAATCCAGTGTTAACAGCAACTTGATAAGACAACTCCCATGAATAATAAGAACTGGCTATATGGATTTCAAAAAGTAAGACTTATGTTGCTTGGTTAAAAAACAACCATAATATCTAAAATAACTGTTTTTAAGAAAAATATGTTTTTAGGTTATGTCAATTGTCAAACATATTTATATATATTAAATTACAGCCACAGAAAGTCTTTGTTAACCTTAAATATAGTGTGTGTGTGTGTGTGTGTGTGTGTGTGTGTGTGTGTGTGTATGTGTGTGACAGAGACAGATAGAGACAGAGAGGGTGACAGTTAAGGACAGACAGACAGGGAGAGAGATGAGAAGCATCTATTCTTCGTTGCGGCACCTTAGTTGTTCATTGATTGCTTTCTCATATGTACCTCGACTTGAAGGAATTTTAGCTGTGCACTGACATAAACTCAGAGCAGGAGATATTGGAGGGCATGAGAAGCTGAAGGAGTCTTAAAAATAACAAGACATTGGCCTGTGCTGTCCTGCATGCAGACACACAGGAATCTTGAAGGCAGGCCACAAGAAACAGATGTCTTCTTTATGATTGGGACTACTTAAAGCATTTGTCCTGTCCGTCACCTAGTGTTCCAGGAGAAATGGAGAAGTACATGATTTAAAGATTACAGTTGATATTTAGAAAAGAAAAATAACATAGTTAGACTGGTGCACCCCCACTGTATGTTAACCAATAAATACACAGATTGTACGATGTTCGAGGCTTATTCTGATTTACGAGTTTCAGTTCTCTGCTTTCTTTCATCTGTCTCTGACCTTTTCTTTGCATTCGCATTTATAAAAAACAACATTGACCTGGTGGCTACAGCAGAGTGAGTAACTTCTTGCTCAAGCCAGCGACCTTGGGTTCAAGCTGGTGAACCTTGCTCAAACCAGATGCGCCCACGCTCAACTTGGCAACCTCAGGGCTTCGAACCTGGCTCTATCTACTGCACCACTGTGTGGTCAAGCAACCTTAAATAGTATTTTAAATCTGGTATGTATTGGTAAACAAATAAATATAGAATAGTAGTTAGTAGTATGAATTTTGTTGTTTTTTGGATTTGGGTTTTCCCTTTTACTACTATAATATGGGCAAATTATTTAACCTTCCTGAAGCTCAATTTTCTTATCTGTATAAAGAAAGATAATAGCAGTGTTCATTTTATAGGACTTTTATGAGTCTTAAATAACATGCACAAAAATTAATAAGCCTACTTCCCTGGATAGAGAGCATAGCAGTGTTCAATACATGTTAACCATTATATTATTTTTTTAGTCAGATAAAATGTAAGATTTGAAAGATAATTTGTCTCTGAACTGTTCTGTATTGAGTTTGTAGTCAGAAAATTTGTCTCTGAACTGTTCCATATTGAGTTTGTAATCTGAGATAGTAATCTAAGCACGTTCATGGTGAAATAATAATTAGAAGTTCTTTTGAGATGTTATCTATTGTTTATTAACCAAGCTGAAGTAGGCTACGCTGACATCTTTGTAGCTATCATTAACTCAACATATATTTGTTATACACACAGAACTAAAGGACTAAAAGGATGTCATTATGACTTAACAACACATATTAATCTTCTAAATCCACTGAGTTAGGCCCAGGTCAGCCTGTCAATATATGCATTACAAAGAGGACCGTAAGTGCACAACTGTGGAAATGACAGAGACCTTGACAATTCTCAGAGCAAACATTGTGTCTTCCCTGTCCTCTGCATCTCTCCCGAAGTTCTCAGGGTGGTATTCTGAGCAGCGTAAGCACAACACACACTTGATGGCTTTTTCAAGCAGGGCACGCATGTGAGCACCCATGCATGTGGATTGATGAGAAGAAAGAGCTGTCTTCTGTGTACTCAGCGCCCACTCTCCTTCTGGCTGAGCTGTGAGCCTTCTTTGCAACGCAATGGTCATGTAAGGGCTGGAGGGAAATAAACTCATTGAGCAGTGGTTCTCAGTCTACTTCTTCCCAAAGGATATGGTAACCCACTGATTAGTAACAGTGGCTCATATGAACATTAATTATTTTTTAATTAATTAAATTATTTTTAAATTTACAATCAATATTATTGTGTGTTAGTTTCAGATGTACAGAAAAGTGATGAGTAAATCATGTACTTTATAGAGTGGCTCCAATGGTTCAATCACCCACCTGGTCCCATACGTTGCTATCATGGTCTTATTGACTATATTTGTCATGCAATAATCTACCTCTCTGTAGCCATTCCAAAACTACCAATTTGTGCTATTAATTCTTAAGAGGTAGGATTGTGTGCACTAGAGGTGGGGGAGATGGGAAGTTGTCAGAATTTCTCTGAAGCAGATATAGCTTGAAAAAGCCCCAGAAGTGATTCTGACACACTTCTTCCCTCAGCAGGGTGAGCATTTTCTTCTCACTTTCTGACAAGTGAGTGAGGAACATAACACACATACCTTGTCATTTCACAAAGTTTTCAGTTCTAACTCAGTGCTCACATCTGTTGTTCTTCTAGCCCTGGATCTTACTTTACTGTTTAGTGACTTGTTCTTAGTCATGCCTTTTGATAGCTTAAGGGACATATCTTAGATTCTCTCTCTGGATCACTAGTTCAGGTCACCACTCATGCATTCTAAACATTAGTAATACTCATTTCTGTAGAACAGCGTTGTACATTTCTGTTTAAGGCCCTCATTTCTTCCATTAGTCAATCTCTCTCTCTCTCTCTCTACCATATAACAGAAAAGCATTATACTTTGATCTTCCTTGTCCACTTTAAAACACATCCTTTTGGGACTCCTGCATTAAAAAAAAATGACTTTCAGAGGAAATAACACAGTTGAGAAACAATTTATGTCAGCTGCTCTACAGTTCCCTTTTCGTCCTCTTTGAATCAGCTACTTATCAAGTAAGATGTCCTTTGTAGTACTGTACTTCCTTCATCTGTATTCCAGAAGCCATTGAGACATCTTTACCACTATCAGTGATAAAACATATCTCATTAGTGTCTGTTTCAGCTATGCAGAACCAATGATCATCAGCCTCCTTTGTGTATTACTGCTCATCCATAACTAGCTATTAAATTAATGAAAGGTGAAAGTTGCTTATGACTCAAGAGGTATAAAGAGAAACATGTTATAAAATGTTCCTATTAATAACAAAAAAGAAAAAGAATAAAAGTTATAAACAGAATTTACATAGAAAATTGAACCCCTGAGCTGGTATGATTGATTTTCTTATCCATACAGAAAAAGAAAAGGAGGTTAATGGGTATCTTGCTTCCCTTTATGATATATTTATTATGTTCATGAGTTCTGAAGATGTAGAGTAGAAAATAATAGTCTGCATCCTATAGCCTGATACCCAATTGGACCAAAGATATATTGAGGGACAATGACCTTAAGCAAGATGGTTATTTATACAATAGTACTATGTAATGGTGTCATATTGAGGCACACAGTTGGAGTTGTACGTAGGTTCAGCCTCTCATTAATGACACAATTTATCAAAAAATATTTATTTCTGGCCTATTGAATTTCTGTTTAAAACAATCCCATGAAATCTGAGTTAATGAAAGATAAATCCTCTTAAGTATGTAGTGTCAAAATTATTTTTAATATGAACCTGGATGCTCACTCATAGTGAAAAAGAATTTTTAGAATTGCTTAATTGTCACACATTCTCTTGGCTTTTACCCAAATTATCCTTAAAACCATTAGTATGAAAAACCTATAATTCCCACACAACCATTCCTAAGTTTAAAGAAACAAAATTTGCCATTATTACAAAAGAATTTAAGCAAACTGTCTTTTCCTCTTGAACTATTTAAAATATATAATGAAGCAAACCACCAAATCATTATTTGAGGGAATTTAATTACAATGATTTTAAAAGTTATTTCATTTAGTAGTTCTAAAAGCTGAAAGTTTAATGCTATGCACCCTACCCTAATATTTTCAAAGCAGAAAATCTATATAGCTTGTTTCTAAAGGAAATTACAAAAGATCACTTGTTTTAAACAGTGTTTTCTACATTTTTCTGGTGTTATTGCTATCCTGGTCATAGGGATTATAAACACCTGTGCAAAATGTTTTAGGAGAAGATGTACAATTTAATTATAAGGATACTATCCACCTTCTAGCTACATATAATTTACTATTATTAAAATTCTCTAATATTTATTTATGAAAACATGAACTTCTTTGTACTATCAGGCCTATAACAGATTTTGATTGACTAAAAAGTTTTGTCATTTGATATTACAATTTACTAGTTTAACTTACAGTGTGAATAAGTCATAACTATTCACCAATTCTTGGATGATACAAAGGTTGGAAAGATAATAGGTATATAAGACAATGGAATCATGATTCAAAATTATTGTTTTTGCATGACAAAGAGTTTTTACTTTTAAATGATTACCAGTATAACAAGTAATAACATGAAACCAGTTCTTGAATTCTATCATCTAGTAATTTTGATTAAGGGATACTAGAAGCAGCCCAAACAATTATACTAATATATATTGTTCTAACCCTTAGCCAGAAAGGACTGTTTTAAGACTGGTTGCTGCTTTACACAGGTTACAAATAACTATTTACTGCCTTTTTTAAGATAAAGCTTCTGACCTTCAAGAAAGCTTAGGGGGAAAAAAATTTAATCTCTTTCTTAAAATAATATTTTTTTTACTACACATAAGAAAGGAAAAGCAGTACACACACACACACACACACACACACACACACACACACACACACACACACACACTGCTGGAGCTAAAGGACATAGGAAAACAGTGCATTCCCATTAAATTTCTAAGAAATATGAGGTAAAAGGATGAAACCTTGAAGTTATCCAGAACTTCATCCCTGTTATGCCAGAAGTAGGTCTGGAGGATAGTCATCTTCTTCTGGTTGCTCTTCTCTACTTTAGTGCTGCAACTGTCTTGGGATCCCAGAGCCATAGCTTCCTTGACCTTGACCTCCTCCTTCCTCTGCAGGCAGTACTGTTTGCTTTCAGCCTGAGCCTCTTCTTTGGCCTGCCTCGAATTCCGTTCTTTTTCTTTCAGGTCTCAGACACCGTCTTGGGGGCCTGCAGCAGCTTCTGGATAATCTGCAACTGATTGGCCATGGCAGCAGTCAACTCGCAAACATCTTAATGAAGTAATTGGCCTCAAACCAACAAGATAAAATTTAATAGGGATAATATAAGAACATAAGAGCCATCAGTGGGCCTCGAATGCTATCAAAGATAACCAAATAAACCCTAAAAAATTACACAAAAAAACCCTACTAAAATTGATAAACGAATTCAGTAGAATAGCAGGATACAAAATAAATATCCAGAAATCAGTTGCATTTTTATATACCAATAATGAACTATCAGAAAGGGAAACTAAGAAAACAATCTCAGCCTGACCAGGCGATGGTGTAGTGGATAGAGCGTTGGAGTGGGATGTGGAAGATCCAGGTTTGAGGCCCTGAGCAAGCCGGCTTGAGCGCGGGACCATCTGGCTTGAGCAAAAAGCTCGCCAGCTTAGACCCAAGGTCGCTGGCTCCAGCAAGGGGTTGCTTGGTCTGCTGAAGGCCCACGGTCAAGGCACATGTGAGAAAGCAATCTATGAACAACTAAGGTGTCGCAATGGCAACGAAAAACTGATTGATGCTTCTCACTCTCTCCATTCCTGTCTGTCTGTCCCTATCTATCCCCTATCCCTCTCTCTGTCTCTCTCTCTGTCCCTGTAAAAAGAAAAAAGAAAACAATCTCATTCACAATTGCATTTAAAAATAAAAACACTTAGGAATAAATTTAACCAAGGATGTAAAAGATCTGTACTTGGAAAATTATAAGACACTGAAGAAAGAAATTGAAAAAGATAAAAATAAGTGGAATCATATACCGTATTCATGGATAAGAAGAATTAACATCACTAAAATGTCCATATTATACAAAGCAATCCATAGATGCAATTTCTATCAAGATACTAATGATGTATTTCACAGAACTAGAACAAATATTCCAAAAATTTATATGGAACCACAAAAAACCCTGAATAGTCAGCAATATTGAGAAAGAAGAACAAAGTTGAAGGAATCAAGGCCATAGTCATCAAAACAGCAAGGTACTGGCATAAAAACAGACATATAGATTAAAAGAACAGAATAGAGAGCCCAGTAATAAACCCACACCTACATGGTCAATTAAGTTTAGCAAAGGAGGCAAGAAGATACAATAGGGTAAAGACAGTTTATTCAATAAATGATGTGGGAAAATTGGATAGATACATGCAAAAAAAGAAACAGAACTAAACCATCTTATTACACTAAACACAATAAACTCAAAGTGGATTAAAAACTCAAATGTAAGTCTCAAAACCATAAAAATTCTAAAAGAAAACATCGACAATAAAAAACTAACATTTCTTGTAGCAATACTTTTTTCTGATATATCTCCTCAATCAATGAAAACAAAAGAAAAAAAAACAAATGAGACTACATCAAACTAAAAAGATTTTGCAAAGTAAAAAAGAAAAGAAAAGAAAAGAAGAAACAACCCCCAGAATGGGAGAACATATTTGCCAATGATACATCTGATAAGAAATATTACAAATCCAGTACCAGTTATGTCAGCATGGTAGAAAAGGCTGTCCCTCTTTTTCTGTGTATTTTTCAACAGTTTCTAAGATAGTTGTTGCAAATAATTAGGCCTTAGGTTGCATATAGATAAAGTTAACATTAATTGCATACCTAAACTTGGAGAGAATAACAGAACACGTGCTAAAGCATAAAGTGTTTCTTTTTTTGTGTGCACTTTTCAGAAGCAGAGATAGAGCCTGGGAGTACCTTTCAGGGGAGCTCACAGGATCAGTCTGTCCTCACTTAGACCCATCAGATGAGTGAAGAGTCATGAAGGGAAACATTAGAGGTTCCCTAAAGGTTACTCCCTCTCTTGTCTTTGGAAAGGTGCTTCATCAAACCTTTGGGAAAATGTAAACTGACATCTTTGATGCTCTTATGTACTTCATAATAAATATTTTAAGGCTGAATATAAGTATTTCCTTCCTTATGGAGCCAGGACTTGCAATATTTTATTGTGAAAAATGGTGGCTTACTCTTGGTAGTGATGGGACTGGAACATATCGAGGTTGGACATGGTGGTTCACAATCCGTAAAGCACAATCAGACTAAGATTTGATCTGGGAGAAGAGTTTCCAGCACAATTACCTCAGAATGGAATTAGCAGAAGGTGGAAAATTGAGGGGAGAATCCATCACTCATTTTACCAAATATTTTTCCAAAATGAATACACTGGCACAGTGAGGGTACCCCAGCTCATTCCTCATCTTTTTTTATCTTTCCTATTTCTTCCATCTTCCCATTTTATTTCTAGGCTGATAAGAGTCCACTATTTCAACTATTTTATTTCATAATCTTATAAAGCCAATTGATAGCATTATAAATATTAAAAATACATTGACCAAGAATAGATTCAAGCTGCTTTATCAATCAATTTTATCTATTCAGTAGGTGATTGAATGTTTCAGGTTATGTTAATAATCCATTATATTAGTACATATTTAACAGAATACTAATTTGTCCTTTAGCATCATGATTGATTAATGTTGCAAAATTAATAAATATCTTTGAAGGCATTCTCATTTTGAACTATGAGGTATTCTAACTGATGATTAGGGCACAATAACACTATCAAGGGAATATCTAGGAGTTGCTTCTCAGCCTGTAACCTAAGACACCTCTCCTCTCCTCTGCAATAATTACTTTTTGGAAAAATGAAGTTATGCCCATCATATCACTGCATAGTTTGGAAACTTCTGAAGGCTCCCAGTTGCCTACCAGATAATATTAAAACATTTTAGAGAATACAGAACCCATTACAACTTGACCCTAGTTTTAACCTTCCACCCCATTTTCTGCTTTTGTCTTCCCTTGGGATTCTACCACTCTGAAATCACTTTATGTCACAAACAGGTCAGAGGCCTTCCCAGATTCTATGCCTTTGCTCAGACCATTTCTTCTGTTTATAAAGCTCTCTGTGAACAGGGGGCTGCTTTGGCCAAAGCTGTTTGCCCACTTTCTCATCTCTATGCAAGTGCAAAGCACCAGTGAATATGTCATTACCAAGTACTGTGCTTTATAGCAGACATCATGAAAGAGTCGGGTTAAGAAAATTCTCAAAACTTGGTGCCCCAATCTTCTGTCTTATTGATAAATAATTAGCCCCACATCTTTCAAGAGTTTCCACCCTAAATATTCCTGAAAATTCATTGCTGTGATTGCACAGCAGACCCCTATTTTCCACCAGACCAAGGCAGAGAGAGAGAACACCTACTGATTTTATGTTCTTGAACAGTGGTGCCCAAAAGAAATTTATGCAATGACAGGGACTTTTTTGGATTGTCCAACATCATAGCTCTAGCCATATATGGTAATTGAGTGTTTGAAACATAGTTAGTGTGATGAAAGAAGTGAATTTTTAAATTTTTATTCCAATTAATTTCAATATAATGTAAACAGCTGCATGTAGCTAGTGACTACTGTATTACACAGTGCATTTCTAGAATTCTCATAGGCCTGGATACCAACTCATAAGACTGTTACTCCAGAGATTAGGTTTTTCATAGTAAAAGAAAAGAACTTTATAGACATTGGGTAGCTCATCATAAAAATTAAGGCACTACTAGGTCATATGATTATAAGAATTATTTTCTCCATTCATTGAGGATTTAATTATGTACACTTTAGCCTCTATAATTTTGCACTAGTTTTCATATTTCTTTTAAAAATGTTCTACAGACTTCCCTCTATATGTAAGTTCCATTACTCTAAAATAATAATCCTAATTTTATATTTTGTTAATTTCCTTATACCTTTATGATAACTATAAGAAACATGTATGAAATGATGTCGAGTCAGAGGTTGGATTAATCAATAAAACACGAGAAAAGAAAAATCACTTTAAAATAATATGGAAAAACATAGACATCATCCCTACATGAATTCAGCTGGTATCCACCATGCTTACAATATGGAAAGTAGTTAGTGTGAAAGTTAAAGCAAAGATGTGAACGCCATATAGGCCTTCATCCAGTTACTCAACCTGCATCATCTTCAGTTTCCTATTCCATAAAATGGAGACAGACATAAGAGCATGCAGCCCAATGAAGTAATGCGTGTAAAATCCTCAGGTTAATTCTCTGGCTCAGAGTGAGAATTAAATACTGACTGTTACTCGGATCATGATTATATTATTATTTTACTAGTATTCTCATTTGTGTAGAACTTCAAAGTTGACAAAGCACTTTCAGAACACAGAGTCACTTGACCTTCTAAACAAGAGGCAGACAGATATTCAAGGCAGGTAGATAGTCCCACTTTATAAAAGAAAACTGAGGTTTAGAGACTATGAACAACTTGTTCAAGCACCAAAAGGCAGAGAGCTGCCTTCAGGCTCCGAAGCCTGTGGACAACCCACTCTACCATGCTGCCTTTGCTATTGGTAGACACCTGGCTGTTTTTCTAGAAATGCTGATCAATTCATTTATTTATTTCTAAGTACTTAGTCAAGTCTGGGTTTTAGCATATATTCCTGCTCCTTAGCCTTGCCTCTCTTTTCAGCCACAGGCTGCTATATTGTGCTTTACATTTGTGTCATGTTTTTGGTAAGTAAAATTTTTGTAATATGCAGTAGTCCCTTGTGTAAGCATTGGCAAATCAATTAAAAAACAAACAAACGAAAAACTCTTATCCATATCCAAGAGCAAACACTTATGGTTGACCTTTGAAAAGCCAGGCTGACATCTGAAGCCAGAGCTCAACAAATGGGCCTTTGTTCCGGCTGATCTCAACATCAGTTATAAAAGCTCTTAGGCATCTGCCAAGAGCCTTTGCCATATTGTACCTCACACATCAGAGACAAAGGGCTTTGGAATAACTAAACAAAGCACAATTTCTGCATTTTGTTTACTCAGGACTCTAACCTGTGTTTTTCATGCCAGTAAAATTTAAACGGAAGTTAGATGAAAGGTGGCCCATGAGAGATTTATACGATTAGACTCCCAATCCATACTCATGAAAGTGTTCCTGCCAGTGAAGATTAGGTGACACTAAGACTTGATTTATCTTGTTAATTAGGCAGAATACAATGACATGGCTAAATAAATGCAAAGCTCAATGACTGCATTCACTCCACCACATCAGACCAAATGTGATGATATTGTGACATGGGCGTGGCACCCTTCACATTCAACTTATAGCCCCACTCAGAATAGAGATGTTGGTGATGATGTATGTGATGAGTTCACACTGATCCCAAACTGACAACATGTCATCTCTGCTTCCTGCTGATTTTCCTACGTGTCCTGGACATCTTTATCAAAACACTCCCTGCTCCATCATTTATAAAGTCCAGCTAAGAGTCATCAGTCATCTGTAACTGATGCTGTTACGTCCATAATAAGCTTTCCTAGATACATTAAGGTATTTTAAAGAAATATTTTCAAATTTTGTGGTAAAGAAATGTATTGTATACTTGGCCTGTTTAACAATCCTACATGTACTCTGCATGCTTAACTTCCTAAGGGACACTGCTCTTGCAACACTGACTTAGAGTTATGTCTGCCTTACAAAACAAAACAAAACTTTGAATCCGATTCAACTATAAATTGCACACATTTCAACCAGTCAAGATTTTCATAAATGCAGTGATGTTGAAAGACTAAACTGGTGACACCTGACCTGCTTATTTTGAGGGATTTATAGTTGTGTTTTTGTTTTGCCAGTTGTGACTGCTGTTTTCTCTGATTTTCCTTACAGAGAGCAAGCAGTAGAATGTTAAAGTTTATCTAAATTGTTTTCTATTTCTTAAAATATAGTGACCTGCTTTAAAATAAAAAGTAATGCAGTCTTTGTGAATTTTCTTAACAATAATTGATAAAGTTTTCTTATTATATTTTTAATTAAAACCAGATTCTGCTGTTTTCTAGTCACTGAGAGGAGTGCATTTTTACATTTCTGTGACACATACACAAACACACACAAACTGGAAAAGAGACGGCTTTAACAAAACGTACAGGTTTCAGGTGCACAGTTCCACAGCACGTCATCTGTACACTGCATTGCATGTTTACCACCCCAGGTCTAGTCTGCTTCCACCACCATTTGTCCCCGCTCTACCCTCCTTCATAAAATAAGCACTAAGATATGCTTTCTACTGAATTTTCTGTTTTCCTTTTTTAGCTTCCCCAACATCTTTCCTTCTGTTCTAGATTTCATAGGCTCCATTCATGGTATGAAATATCTGCTGCTGAAATGGACTTTTATCCCTTTATTCAATCCTTGTACAAAGGAAGAGTACATCATTCTTGTTTCTCTTTCTTCAACTGATTTTTTTTAATAAGACAAGAAAATAAGTCAGATAATTAATAGTATAACTTCAAAAATTCTTTTGAATTATTTCTAGACTTGTGAGGCTACTGAGATCAAAGTTAAAAGAACATTCTTGCTTCTTAAGTATTAATGCCAGATTATTTTAAAAGATAAAAAGATACAAGGATTTAATTTTTCTTAAAGATATGTAAAAAGAAATTAATATAGAAAATTGATTTTAATTGCAATTAACCTGATCTTTAGACCCTATAATATAAATTTAATGGAAATAAATTTTTAATTTATTTTATACCTATAAGAAATTAAATATAAACATATGATTTAAGTGTCAAAGAATGATTAGTTTCTCAAATGAAAGGAGTGTTTGCTCTTATTATTCTCTTGTTTAACAATAGGTAAAAGATTTGCAAATCTATTTTATTAAAATATAACAAGGAAATAAAGAGCTAAGGATAGTAGGTGATGGAGAAAAAGCAATCCATGCCTGCCTGGGCTCAGCTCACCTTCCTGTTTCCTTCACCAGAGAGCTCCTCAGCCTTCCTCCACTATAATCTTCCTGTAGCCCTCTCAGGTGAGGGGACCCCTTTTTATCCCAGGGCTGTTTAACCAGTGGGGTCATTTTTTCTTATATACCAGTTACATGTACCTTATATAGCACATATTATCTTAGCAGAAGCTCTCCCCTCTGGTGGACTGATGCATGAGACAAAAGGTGAAAAGTTAACAAGGACTGAAAGCTTGGGACAACAAAGTTACCAACAGCAAGACTGACAGAATGCTAAATGTCTTCAGTAAGGCTATATTATTGGCACAGCTGCCAGGCTCAGAGCAGAGAACAAAGTAGACTGTGTAGGTCCTTTTGCTTCAGCAAGCCAAAGGACAGGCCGTGTCTACAGTGGTGAACTGACAGTGCAGGGCCGCTTGTCATTTCCAAACTCCTCTAAGAGTTTAGTGGAAATATTACAGTGAGGTTCTAGAAAGGAGTGACTTATCCAAGCTCAGAAGATAAGGCAGAATTTCAATAAACAAACCCGGGGGATAGTTGCAATCCCACCAGTAAGATTGGAGCCTCTGAATTTTCTGTAGCTTTCCCTCTTGGGGGCGCTCAGTTTGTGCAACATCTCTGCAGGCCAAGTGCATTCACTACACAGGCTGAAGAGCTCCTCCAGCCTGCCCAGAGCTCCTCCAGCAAGGCTCAGCCACTTGGGTAGACCAGCTCCCAAGCTCTGCCAGCTCACTCTGGAAATACCCCTCTGCTGGTAAGTTAGGGCAAGCCACAGGTAGTGGTCTTTTAGCCAATTGCTCTTGATGTCTGCCCATCTACTCTACAACCAGGTATTTTTACTCAATTTTCCTTTAGTTCTTGGAACTTCAGTCTCAATATTTGTTTTCATGTTCTACTGTTCTGCAACTCAGTTCCTTTGAGGCTTCTTTGACACAGACTTCCAATTCCCATTGGCCCTGCTCACCTCCTGGTTTGGGCATCTCTCCTGGCCAGGGATAAGAAACTTTACATCATAGTCCCAGCCTTACAGAAACCACACCATTTAACTCTAACTTCTCAGACTCCTCCTACTTGTGCATTTTCCACTCCCGGCCTAGTAGCCCACAGCTTGCTCATGTGTTTACAAAGCAAAGGCCACTTGAACATAGAGTGTGGAGAAGAGGGCAGATCTCCCACTCTGAGCTCCTTGAGACCACTGACCACGTCTTTTTGTTTTGTATCTCCAGTCCGTGGAACACATTCCAGAACAAAACTAGGTGCTTCCCCATGGTTAGCAGAACCATTTTAGTCCGTTTCAGCTGAAATTCACTACTGTTGAGATCAAAACATTAGAGCCAAAGTCCCTCCACTCCTTGTCCCTTCTCCAAACCAAGATACCAGAAGGCCTACAACAAAGAAAGTAGGAAAGAAATCCCATCCTGTTCTCAGCCTATCACCTACCTCAAAATTTAAAGAGGGTTGAAACTGAAGAGTAAGGAAGGCAGCCCTCTGATTGGCAGAGTGGTCTATATGTTGTGTATACTTCTCACTTCAGTCAAATCGTGGGTTCCTGCCACCCCAGTGCATGAGGAGATGACACAATTTGACCTATATTCTCTTGACTTTTGAGGGCCCAGATGGTGCCTAATTCCAGCCACAATAGTAGGACAAAAAGAAGGAGACATGGGAGGGGACTTCCCTGCCATTGATGGGAAGAAGGCCTTTTGTCCTGGGAATAAATTCAGCATGTCCTCACAGGAAAAAAAAAATTGGCATTGGGCACCTGCACTTCCAAAGGACTCCAAAATGGTCTCATCTTCCCAGCTAGCTCTGCAGAGAAAACCTATTCTTTTCCGGACCCCAAACCCCTTCCCACTTAAGGCAGTACCTGAGGAAACCAGGGTGATCTAATGAGAGTTGGTCTGGGATGGGATGGGAAGGCTGGAGAGCAAGGCTGAACACAGGAAAGCTTTCATCATGGACAAAATTGGACGCTTTTTATAAAGATAAAGGATTGAATGTTCCAATTACAAAAATGAGATTGTTCATATTTCCATGTGGCCAGATCACTTTTAATCAGTTGTGTGATCTACAGAACATGACACTTTAGATGTCACCCAAAGAATGAGGAAGAAGTGGTTGACAGAGAGGATTCAAAAGCTAAGTGTTAGAAAAGGAAGGGAAGCTGCTTTCTACTTGCATGCTGTTGAATTCAGCTGATGAAAATATAACAATTGAATGCATAACGGATGAATGAGTGAATGAATAATACAAGCCAGGAAATAATTGCAAATTCAGTCTTATTACCCAATTTGAGTCAAAACACATTGACCATAAATTAGGCTAAAAATATCTCTAGCCCTCCTGTGGGACAGCTGTGTTAAGCTTGCTCATGGGTTCACCAGCTACAAGCACTTTACTTAATTAGTGTGTGAGCATGCGGCAGAGGCACGTGTGCACAGCCTATGTAAGGCTATGGCTGCTTCCCCTGGGCTGCGATTTTCCCAGATCTCTCTCCTGCCATCGTGAGGTGCGGTTTTCCTTGCTCCCTTGCCCTTACTGTGAATAGCAGATTTTCCTTTGTTTATCAGCTCTTTCCCTTTTGTTGTTTATTTTCTCGCCTGTCCTTGCGAGCCTTCAATAAACGAATGTGGCCCGACAATTTCTGGCTCCACAGTTCCTTTACTGTCTACCGGAATCCAATGTGAACTTGCTTGGCCTCCACCACCAGCTATTACATCAAGTGTAGTGAGCAGGATTCAGAGTAGATGGGTATGGATCTGCTGACACCCTTAAAGGGTGAGGTCAAGGAGTGGTTGCTATTCTCCAGTGTATGGTTCCCTTTGGCTATCCTCTTTGGGGCTGTAGGCTGGGTATTTTTCTACAGCTCTGTAAGAGGAAACCAAGAGCTCTGTGTGAGAGGCAACATGAGGTTTAAAGCTCCAGGTGAGCTGCAGAGTGAGCAGCAACAATGGCATGAGCTAGAATTGTCACTGAAGAAAGAGCTGCAGATCTGAGAATTGCAAGTCAGACTGCAGGCTGAGAACCAGCGAAGGTGTGAAATGGAGCGAGCATCGGAGAGGGAGGCTGACCAGGTCTGAGAGTTGCATTGTGAGGTGCAGTAGGCTGCACCAATGGCACCTGGATCTGAAGTGGTCTCTGGATGAAGAGTTATGGGTTTGTTAGTTGCAGTTTGCCTTGGAAGTTGAACATTGGCAGTGACAGCTGTTGGAGAAACAACTGTGGGTTCAGGAGCTCGAGAGTCAGTTTCAGGCTGAGAGCCAGCAGCCACAGGAACCAAAGTGGACGTGGAAGATGGAGCTGCATTCCTGCCTGTGGAGTGGCTCTCAGTAAGTGAGAGCAGGTGTTTCTGACTCCTCCTCTTCTGAGCAGAGACTCAGGCTGCAATTGCCATCTGCAGACTCAGAGCCCAGCCAGTGGTCATCAAGAAGGCAAAATCCCAGCAGCCAAGAGACCCTCAGGGGCAATCATAGCCTCCTCCACAGATAGTGGAGCACTCTGTGGTCCAGTCCTACACCCAGGCAGAGCTGATGGAGTTGGGGGCGCAGTTCAGGCAGAAACCCATGGAACTGCTGGCAGTGTAGTTACTGAGGTTGTGGGACATAGGGGTGGATGGCATCATGCTCTCTGGAACAGAGATGGAGAAATTGGATGACATTACCACATACTCCTCCTTGGTGCAGCGTCTTCAGAACTGCCATGACAACCCAGGAAACCATACCCTATTAGAATGGGTGATGGCTGCCATTTGTATGGTCTAGCAGAGTGCGGGGGACTTGCTGGTGGCAGCGAGTCAGTGGCAGTGCTACAGCGAGTTAGTAAAGGTCCTTTGGAAACTAGGCATGAAGAATACTGCTTTCCACCCCATGTCCCATGAACCAGACGAGGAAGTGTTTACTGTGATGCCGTGATGCAGAATTTTACCCTCTGCAGTGCCTCATTAGCCCTTTTTGTGTCACTAGTGGCTATCCTGGGCTCCCATGTGGGACAGCCCATCAACACAGTTACACAGATCATAGCAGATTTGTGGAAGATGGAGGTAGCACAAAATTACAAAACAGTGAGGGCTGCTGCCCATGCTGCCCCTCTGACTAGCAAGAGAAATGGGCCTGTGAAAGTTCCCTGAACACAGAGGTGGGTAGATCTGATTGCAGCCAAGAAGAAAGAGAGAAATTAGATAGCAAGCCTAATAAAGTCTTGTAGCTTTGGCGGCAGCTTGAGTCAGAACAGAGGTTCCAGCCACTGAGAAAGCAGGGCGAGTGGCCCAGCATCTGCTAGGAAAATGGCTGGCGTTCAGGTTACAGGATCTCCAAGACCCATTGTCCCAGTTTAAATAGGGGGAAGGGCAAGGGACCCATCTAACAGGGACAGGTTGGGGCCAGAGACCCATGTGAAGTTGACAATGCACTGGTCCCCTTCTAATGTGCAGCAGCTGCTTTTTTTTTTTTACAGCAGCAGCAGCTAAGAGAACTGTTAGGTGATACAGGCCTTGAAGGTATTTAACCCCACCAGGCCCTGAGGCCCTGTGAGCTTGCTGAGGGATTTGATTGAGGCTAATGGCAACAGACAGCACACTATGGGAAGGTGCTGATAATCTGTTAATAAAGAGATATATGGCTAGTTGCCTGTAATGGACCTTTACCTTGGTGATTTGCACAGACAACTGGACTGTCTACATTGGACTGACTCTTGGACTGTCACCAGAGGGGGGCACTGGCTTCCTTGATGGATGGACATGTTGTGTGTGGACAGTACTATGAGACACCCTGATGGGGTTTGGGGGCATGGCACCTGTGGAGGTCCTCCTGCACTGGGAAGCTGCTCTCGCCCAGTTGCAGAGATGCACTAAGGACATTTTTGGTTTCAATGGTGTAATGCTGGTGGCCAAGGCCAGGCAGGTTCACATTGGATTTGGGGCAGATGGTAGAGAAACTGCAAAGCCAAAAATTGTCAAGCCATACCTGTTTATTGGAGGCCTGCAAAGACAGGCGAGCAAATAAACAGCAAAAGGGAAAGAGCTGATAAACAAGGAAAATCTGCTATTCGCAGTTAGGGCAAGGAAGCAAGGAAAACCGCACCTCACGGTGGCAGGAGAGAGATCTGGGAGAATTGCTGCCCAGGGGAAGCCCCCATAGCCTTACATAGGCTGTGCACACGTGCCTCTGCCGCATGCTCACGCGCTAATCAAGCAAAGTGCTTGCAGCTGGTAAACCCGGGAGCAAGCCTAACACAGCTGCCCCACAAAAGGACTTGGCCCTGTATTGTACAGGCTCCCCACCTAAGATGGATGGTGGCACTATGGGGTAGGGGTTTAGAGGTGGACCTACAGGTGATACCCTGGGCAAAGTGCTCAGGGAGACATTGTGAAGGGCACCTTTGTAATTATTGTGCAACTTCTGTTGCTTTAGTCTCTGTTTTCATGTCATGTGAATTGTGAAGCGAGCAACCCTAAAGGGGTGGAATGTGGGGCAGCTGTGTTAGGCTCGCTCATGGGTTCACCAGCTGCAAGCACTTTACTCGATTAGTGTGTGAGCACACGGCAGAGGCACGTGTGCACAGCCTGTATAAGGCTATGGCTACTTCCCCTGGGTGGCGAGTCTCCCAGATCATTCTCCTGCCACCGTGAGGTATGGTTTTCCTTGCTCCCTTGCCATAACTGTGAATAGCAGATTTTCCTTTGTTTATTAGCTCTTTCCCTTTTGTTGTTTATTTGCTCGCCTGTCTTTGTGAACCTCCAATAAATGGGTATGGCCCGACACTTTCCGGTTTCACAGATTCTCTATCGTCTGCCAGAATCCAATATGAACCTGCCTGGCCTCGGCCACTGACATTACACCTCCATTCTAGTTTACCCCTATCACTGCTCTTCACCGGGTCAAACTCTACTCGCCATTTTGACCATTCCAGTTGGACCTACTTCTCCTCACAGTTGCCACTGCCTCTGGCTTCTGCTCTCCTAATTTTCTGAACAGTGTTACTCTTGGACTCGCAACTCAGGGCAACTGTACCAAATAAGCATTAGCCTTTCTTTTTCCTTCTCCAAATCTTTTCTAATTTGCTACTCTATAGATATATCCAAGACCTGTATTCTTTTCCTGCTTTTCATATTCCTTTTTTCCAAAGTAAACTGCAAGATTTCCAGGCATACCAGGCAGTTGGGCACCAGAGAACCTGGAATCATTATCAAACCAGATATAATTTGGAAAGCGGGATATATATATATATATATATATATATATATATATATATATATATATATATATATATATATATATATATATCTGTGTGTGTGTGTGTGTGTGTGTGTGTGTGTGTGTGTGTACATATTTTTTAGCCTTTTTCTCTGCTATCATTTTTACTCACCCTGCTCTTTGCTACAGTAGAGGTGATTAGAGTAAGTATTAAGGAGAAGACAGGCCATAGGTGCCACAGGAGAAGAAAGGTTTAAAGAATTTGAGGACCACTTTTCTGTAGACAACAGTGTGGTTGACAAACCCTCTAGACAGGCTCAATATTTTGTATTTTAAGAGCTTACTTTACAAATCAAATTATTCTAACAAATATTTTTGTGCTAAATCACTATTGTACTACTGTACTTACAGGTTTATTTACTCTTGTGCTGTTTAGTGGTGGATTTTTAAAGTTCTTTTCAGCTTATTAATATTAAATCATTTGATTCAAAAGCACTTGCTTCCTTGGACCAATAAATTCAGCATACTTAAGAAGCATTAAGGTATTGATTGGTCAGTGATTAACAAGCCATGCTGAATGGTTTTATGTGATGTGATTTAACAGTCTGTCTTTTTGATTCATGGCTAAGTGATCATCTCTAAGTGGTAAACAGCAGGATTAACTCTGGAGGGAGAGCCATCTAATTGTAATTACTGGTTGTCAGACTCAAAGTGTTTCTCTGTGAAGGTAATCTCCCTCTTTATCTTTATCTGAAGATGGTCTGTGATTGGATTGCACCACACAGAATACTGTACTTAAGACCTTCATCATCTTTGCTTTGGGTTTGGGCTAGCCAGTCAGGTTGCTGTCCTAGGGCAATTTGTCTTGTGGGGACACACTAAATAGAACTGCAGTCAAAGTTTGAGTTCCAGTCTTTGTGTTATCTTGGTCTGTCGGAAATTAATCATCTAATGATGTGCACTGCACCCTTGAATGTGCCTACTGTATACATTTAGCTTTGCAAACTGTATGCCCCTCCCATTGGAAGAAGTATGGTAAGAAAAATAACTCACAAAAGAAAGGCACCAGGTGAGCAGGTCAGGGGATGATTAGGAAGAGGCTATGCAGTTTTGTTTCACAAATGAAACACTGACTATGTTCCATTCTCACTGGTCATCGCCAGGTACCACTGTGTGTATGATACTCTGCTGGAGCTCAATTTCAAAGGAAATATTTTACCCTTGTGGAATTACTGTGGGACAACTAAAGGGAAATGTGAGAGAAATACTAAGTGTGCTGTGACAGAATCTAAATGTAGGTTGAAAGTGGTTGGATTTTTTTTTTTCATACTTATAATGGAAGATCCAACTAGATGTCACTCACCAGCCCAACTCAGATCCATGGCTTCTAAACACTCAGAGCAGTCTCTTTGGTTTAACATTCCACAGTCACAAAGTTTGAAACAATCCACAAGACTAATAAAAGGAATAGGAGGAGAGTGATTTACAGAGCAGATTAAAGGAATAAATTTGTAGTGATTAAGTGGTAGCGAATAGAAGACATGAGGCTAAAAGTATTTTAAGTGGATAAACACCAATGTGAAGAATTGTATTGCATGACCAGTGGTGGTGCAATGAATAGAGCATTTACCTGGGATGCTGAGGTCCCAGGTTTGAAATCCTGAGGTGGCTGGCTTGAGCATGGGTTTATACAGCTTGAGCATGGGCTCATCTGACTTGAGCGTGGGGATGCTGACTTGAGCATGGGGATGCTGCCTTGAGCGTGGGATCATCGACATGATCCCATGGTCATTGGCTTGAGCCCAAGGGTCACAGGCTTGAGCCCAAGGTTGCTGGCTTGAGCCCAAGGTCACTGGCTTGAGCAAGGGGTCACTGGCTCGGCTGGAGCCCCCATCCCCAGTCAAGGCACATATGAGAAGCAATAAATGAACAACTAAAGTGAAACAACTGTGAGATGATGCTTCTCATCTCTCTCCTGCCTCTCTCCCTTTCTGTCTCTCTCTCTCTCTCTCTCTCTCTCTCTCTCTCTCTCTCACACACACACACACACACACACACACACAGAATTGTATTACATAGTAATACCTAAAAGTTAGACATCATGGAGTAACATTAAAGGCAAGTAAATATAAGTTGTTCACCTGTTCTAATAGTAATACTAATAGCTAATATTTATTATAATTAGGAAAACAAAGTTATGATATCAATAAACTGTTATCAATGGAATGCCATTTTTCAATAATTTCAAATATAAAATGGCTTAAATTCTAGAAATGAAGTCTAAGCTGTAGTCAATTTATGAAAACTCTCAGTTTTAAAAACTCTTAAATTCGGAGTTTTTAGTGTTCTTTAATCCATGTCACTTTAATATCTGTGTGCTAGAAGCTGCAGTACAACACCAAGCAGAAACAGAGCTCCAGCCATCATGGAGTTTACGGTCTACGGAAAGAACCAATAGTAAACAAATAAACATATAGAAACTTAAAATTAGAGCTAAGTATGGAAACATAAATGTTATCCCTGGAGCTGGCAGTGGTGACATGCTCAGTCGGGGTTCGGTGGCAAAAGTGACATTTCAGCAGAGGCCTGGGTAGGTGTTACCTGTGGGGAGAAAAGGGCATGAAGAAAAAGACTGTTGTGAGGAGGAGGAGATGGCTCTGTGAAAACCCTGGAACACACCAGGGGCATGGGGACAATTTATATAACTGGGTTATTTTAACTTGAGGCATAATTTTCTCAGAACAAATAAAAACTAAAATGCAGGGTAAATGACCTGCAATTACCCAAGAGAACCCAGAAGTTCAGATCATCCCACTAAGAATCTTCTATTCCACCTGACTTGGTGGCATAGGCTAGCTACATTTATGATTCTGCCACACAACGTAGTCTCTGGCTTGGGCATCGGTACTGGGGCTGGGAAGAGATACACACTTATGAAGTTTAATGCAACCACTGCCATTCTCTGTGGCTATAAACATGTCAGACTCTTTCTAGAGGAAACTGAAAGGAAACTGTAGGAAATTATGAAATGGTATTTTGATTTTCAAGGTATCATTATGTAGAACCATTTTTAAAAATGTGTCTTATATTCCACAATAATAATACAGATAAGATTTGGAATTTAAAAGAGACCTTTAATGTCATGTTCTATGAGTGTTCTCTCCTGAATGCTTTTTTGAAGAAATGACTTATAAGCCATATGTATACATCCATTCTTGGGTTACAACATTGAGTATTTACATAAATCAACTGTGATGTGTTTAATAGGCATTCTGTGGGAGGGCAAAATTTTTAAAGTTCAGATTAAGTTTAAGTTAAACAGGCTTCCTTACTGCCCAACTTGTCAAAGTATTTAATATTTTTATATTAATGTATATTGTAAAACTCTTATAATATGGTATTTGGCATCCCCTAAACATTTTATCAGATAACACTTTTTTTCCTCCATGAAATATACATTCCTCAAAGCCTAATAGTCTATATACTCATATAGGTGATCTAAAATTGGAAAAAAGCCATTACTATTTTTGGTTCTAGAATTTGTTGCTACTTCATTGCCTTTGTAATCATGTGTACAGTTCTGAGCTAAGCCTATAAAAGTTTTCATTGTCTGAAATCAGTCCAATTCTTCCATCTTTTCTTTTTCTTTCTTCCATCTTTTGCACACCTGTTCGTGTACTTTACACTCTGACCACACTGAACTTCTTCTCCCTCACTCTGAACATGCCTCCCTTTCCCCAGCCAGCCTTTATCTGGTATGTCCTGCTCTTCTTGGAAAGCCTGTGGCCCTCACTCTCTACCTCCCTTTGCTTCTGCCTCCACTTTTGCTTGTCAATTGCATGTATATTTTTCAAGATCTACAATGCTCACAAAATATAGGTGGTCAGGGAATGTGCAGATACTCCAGTACTTCAATAGTGCATTTTCACCAATGAAATAAAAGTTGGTTTTGCGTCTAATTTGCGTAATCAAACAACTTTCTTTGACTTGTCGTTTGCTTTTCTAATGTTTTTATTTAATAAAAACAATCAAATGCTTCTTTTTTATCACTTCATATTCATTTTGAAATATCCCGATTTTTGTGAGCAGTATAGTTCAAATATCTTCTCTGGAACTTTGTTCTTCCTTCTGTTACAGCACTCACATCATTATATTCTCATTTATCTGTTTCTCTGACCCTTTCCTGCCTTCTGCTTTCTGAATTGCTTGCTTTGAAGCGGAGACAGTGCTCAGGGTTGTACACAGTCTTTCTAACAGAACATTTAGCACACAAAGGAAATGTCTGTGCTAACTGAATGAACTTGAATTTGTGCATGCATGTGTATGTATGATAAGGGTATTCACCACATATAAAGTAAAAGAAGTTTAAGTCAAAGTATAAAACTTCTATCTGTTGAGAAGAACAACTTGTCTGTCTTACATACAAGTATTATGGCACTTATCAGAAAGTTTTATTAGAGTTATGTGTTTCCATGAGTCATATGACAACTTTGACCTTCAGCACATATGCATTTTCCATTCTTAGCACTTAGCATAGATCCTGGAACTTAGTGTTGCCCAATAAATGGCACTTAAACTAAGTGGAATTGAATCTTGCTCAACCACTTGCTACTACCTCTGCTGATGTAAAAACTGTCACACAAAATGTGTGAACTCTGGGGTCAAAATGCCTATTTCTATGCTAGCTCTTCTTCACTGTGTGACCTTAGGCTACTGAACCACTTTTTCCTTCACCTTGTCATCTATAAAAACAAGATGTTGATGTTTCCCATAATCTCAGGCTGTTGTTAAATCTTTATCTATAGTTATGTCTATTTCTATATCTATACTATCTACTTATTTTAATTATAAAGAGTGCCTTTCTCATGCCTTTCCAGAAAACAGGTAATCAAATGTAATATACAAAGAGAAAACGTCTAGGCTTTTAAATTCTATTAAATGTGAAATCAGAGGTGAGGGTTATGTGAATGAAGGCATTACCTAAGCAAACATGAGAGTATAATTTGCATTTGCATTCTCTAATGACTTTAATCTGTTCAGTCACAACTTGATTGCAAAGTGACCTGACTTCCCACCTTTTAAACATTGTTATATGAAAAAATTCTTCAAATGTCAGAGAAAAACTATGATAGGGCATATTTTTAATTTGAGCTATTTTACAAAGTGCTTTAAATATATATGTCACCTTATTTGATTCTCCTAAGAGCTCTGGAAAACCAGGTCTAGTTTTATAGTGCAGCTGGGTGATGGTACTGATAAATGACCATCGGCAGAGCATGCACTAAGTGACAGATGCATGTTTCTAATAAGAAACATGGGTTTTCAAAGAATGGAAGTATTCCTGAGAATTCCATTAGGGAATAAAGGTATGATAGAGGACGTGGAGCTTCTGGTATGTCTCGGAAGGTAAGATTTCGGCAAGTGTCAAGAAGAGGAAAGGACCTGAAGAATAGCAAAGGTGTGAAATGCACTGGGGACAGGGGCTCACCATGTGGTAACAGTTGAGGTTCAGGCTGATTGTGGGGCTAACCCTGGGAGTCTGCTCTAGTGTACGGAGGGTTTGGAATGCCATGCTAACCCATGCATGCTTGTTGGCCCAATTT
The DNA here is from genome assembly GCA_037038555.1 of Rhynchonycteris naso. Lineage (NCBI taxonomy): Eukaryota > Metazoa > Chordata > Mammalia > Chiroptera > Emballonuridae > Rhynchonycteris > Rhynchonycteris naso. The sequence goes on along the minus strand of CM072998.1, from coordinate 109,036,421 downwards.
TAAGTTTAACATCCACTTCCCTTTGGACATCACTGGTTAACATACTCCATGCATTTCAAGTCTGGTAGCCAAGGAAAGTCTGGGAACTTTCCAGGGTCCCATAGCCCCAGTAAAATAAAGCTTTGCTTCAGCGCTTCACTGGACAAACAATGACCAACATCGGTATTGTTTCAGGGCTGTAGAAGTGGTTGTTGAGCCTCTAACAAGGCCCCATTCTTACCATAATTGTTTGTCTATTGTGAATGGCTTTACAATAGGACTTTCTTCATTTGGTTTTTACATATTTTATTACTGAAGTTACCCATTAAATTAATTTATATATTCCTCTGCTGGGTGAAAAAAACCTGTCCTAGCCCTACACACTGGGTTCAGGACAAGGGAAAAACAAAAAAAAACAACACAGTATAATCACAGCAGGTAATCACATAACTCCTGCTCTAAGTGTAGGATATCCAATTCTGATAGAGCTTATCCAAGGACATTGTAGAGTCTTCCCTCAAAGTATTACAAATAGGACTCATTCTCACCCTCTGAAAGTAGTGTGTTTATGGCTGTGTGTGTGTGTGTGTGTGTGTGTGTGTGTGTGTGTAGGGGGCAGAAGTGTATCACGCGGGAGTGATTTAAATGCTCTGTTAAGATTTCACTTAGTCCCAGGAGGCTGAGAAAACATTTGTCTATTGTCATGCAAAACTACAGAAATTAACTGTCATAATAACAGTTTTATTACTGAAAATTCTGGATAGATAAATTCATTTTTACCTAAGAAAGGTCTGTATTTTTTACACTTAATACTTCTTAAGTTCATACATATACTTCTTCCTTCAATCTTTCTTTCCAAATGTCCCCTCATTTCAAAAAGAGGACATAAAGTAAAATGAAATGTTTTTACTAGAACATAGCTCTTCTTACTTTATTTTTAATTTTTTTCCACAAGAAGTCTTTATTATTATTATACATTATTTTCTATTATGCTAGTCATTTTTCTGTCATATCTGAAATTTAATACTCTAATATTCCAACTGTTCTAGCTTGCTGCTTGAGAATTCCTATAATCCTTATGTATCTCTGTTCTTTCTTTCTTCTCACTATATACACCACTTTCTTTCCATCATTTGACTTTTTTATATTTTCTTCTATATCCTCGGGTAGCATTCCCAAGCATGTCTTCTATATTACTGACTCAATTTTCTATAATGACAAGCCTGATTTTTCTATCTTCAGTACAGATATTAATAATCTTATTACAATATTAGTTGTCTTGCAATTCTTCAAAAATTTTGTATTTCAATTATAGTTGATGTTCAATATTATATCAGTTTTAGGTGTGCAGCATAGTGATTAGATATAACTTATAAAGTGACTCCCCTGAGAAGTTGAGTACCTACCTGATATAATACATAGTTACTACAATATTATTAACTATATTCCCTAAGCTGTACTTTACCACCTGTGACTATTTTGTAACTGCCAATTTGAATTTCCTAATCTGTTCACCTTTTCCACCAAGCCTCACAATACCCCTTCCATTAGGTAGCTATCAGCTTATTTTCTGTATTTATGAATTTGTTTCTATTTCTTTTGTTGTTGTTATTCTTTATTTTATTTATTTTAGATTCTACATATAAGTGAAATCATGTTATTTGTCCTTCTAAATTATTTCACTTAGCATGACACCCATGTTGTCACAAATGGTAAGATTTTATTCTTTTTCTTGCCCAGTAATATTCAATTGTTTCTGTGTACCACCTCTTCTTTGTCCAATCATCTATTGATGGACTCTTAGGAAGCTTCCATATGTTCGCTATTGTAAATAATGTTGCAGTGAACAGGGATGTGCATATCTTTTTGAATTAGTGTTTTGAGTTTCTTTGAATAAATACCCAGCATGCTGGATTTTATGGTAGTTTTATTTTTTGAGAAACTTCCACATTGTTTTTACCTCATAGTATATTTTTGTCTCCTTTGTTATATATTTATTGACAATAGAGGTGAGGGTTTAGTTCTGGGCTCTCTATTCTGTTCCACTGATCTATGTGTTTGTTTTTATGCCAGTATCATGCTGTTTCAATTACGATAGCCTCATAGTATAGTTTCATATTTCCAACCTTGTTCTTCCTTCTCAACATTGCTTTGACTATTCAGGGTCTTTGGTGATTCCATATAAAATTTAGAATTATTTATTCTAGTTCAGTGGAAAATGCCAATGGTATTTCAACAGTGATTGCACTGAATCTGTAGATTGCTTTCAGTAGTGTGGACATTTTAATGATGTTAATTCTTCTTATCCATGGAAATGGTACGTGCTTCTATTTATTTGTTTCTTCTTCAGTTTCTTTCTTCAGTGTTTTATAATTTTCTGAGTACTGGTCTTTTACCTCCTAGGTTAATTCATTTTCTTAGGTATTTTGTTTTTAATGCAATTTAAAATACTATTACTTTCTTAGTTTCCCTTTCTGATAGTTCATTATTGGTGTATAAAAATGTAACTGATTTCTAGATTATTTTTTGTATCCTGCTACTTTACTGAATTCATTTATCAGTCTAGTAGTTTTTCTTCAGTGGGATCCTTAGAGTTTTCTATATATAGTATCATGTCATCTGCAAGTAATGACAGTTTCACCTTTCCCTTCAATTTGGATGCCTTTTATTTATTTTTCTTGTCTTATTGCTATGGCTATGACTTCTAATACCATGTTGAATAAAAGTGATGAAATTAGACATCCTTGTCTTGCTCCTGAATTTAAGTGAAATACTTTTAGCTTTTCCTTAATGAGTATGGTGTTAACAGTGGGTTTGTCATATATAGCCTTTATTATGTTGAGATATGTTCCCTCTATCCCACTTTGATGAGAGTTGTCATCATAAATGGTTGCTGGATTTTATAAAATGATTTTTTTAGTCTATTGGTATGATCAAGTGATTTTTTTCATCCTTCATTTTATGTAGTGCTGTGGTTCTCAAAGTGTACGCCAGGGTGCACTGGTGCACCCTAGAAGATTTCCAGGTGTGCCCTATGGTATTCCAGAGAAATATGTGCCTGTTGGGGACCAAAAAACCAACAGGGTTTTAAAGTGTAGATTTTTGGGGGACAGAGGTGTGGGAAATTGGCTGTAAGCTGAGAGTCTGCCCCCCCCCACCTCACTTGCCTGATTTGGTTGCAAAAAGCTGTTAAGCTGTGGTGCTGAATTGTTTACACTACCCCCCATGACACCTTGACACACTGGAGGCAAATTCTTCTATCCTTTGTTTGGTGTAAAGTTAAGATGATATGTATGGTGGAAGTTTTGGATTGAAGATTAAACATAAGAAATTGTCTCTTGAAGCCTTTTGGATTTCTATAAGAGAAGAATATGTGGAAATATCTCAAAAAGCTTTGAACATTTTATTACAATTTTCAACATCCTATTTATGTGAATTAGGATTTTCTACTCTGAACACTATTAAGAGTAAAAAGAGAGGAATTCTTCAATGTATTGACAAGGAAATGAGAGTTTGCCTTTCAAATATATGCCCAAACATTGAAGAAATTGCTAGGACACATCAGGCTTATGTTTCTCATAAACACAAGAATGAAAAAACTTAACACATTCATGTCAGGACCTGCCGAATTTACTAAATCTTACTAAGAATGTATCTCTCTCTATATATAAAGAGATAACTTTTTTGTCATTTTTTTATTTTTTAACGCTTCTTTTTTACAAATTCCAAAAAGCATAACTCAAAATATGTAACATAAAAATGCTTTTTAATGTCAGAATAAATTTAATTTTGCCGTATATATTTCATTTAATTACCATAAAAGCATGCTTGGACTTTATACTTTTTCTTTAATATTTGACTTAATAACATATTTTTCAGAAATTTGTATGAAGTGCACCTACAATTATCGGTAGGATTTTAAATGCGCCCTGACTTCAAAAAGTTTGAGAACCACTGCTGTAGTGTATCACATTAATTGATTTGTGAAATTGAATCAACCTTGCATCCCAGGAGTAAAACCCCCTTGATCATGGTGTAAGATCTTTTTAGGTATAGATGAATTCAGTTTGCTAATATTTAGTTGAGTATTTTTATATCTGTGTTCATCAGGGATATTAGCCTATAATTTTCTTTTTTTATAATATCTTTGTCTAGTTTTTGGAATTAGGGTAAAGCTGGCTTACTTGCTACTTTAGATTTTTAAAGCACATAAGTCCCATTTTAACCCATTTTCAGAATAATCTTTTGAAAGATAAGTATACACAAGCTATTGATGAAAAATGAGTTGCTAGAGCTTTTGCTTTATTTGGTTTTAAAAGTCTAGGGACAGAAACTACATAAATATTGCTTTTATTAATAATAAAAATGGTGATTAAAAGCACATAAATTATGACAGCAAATCACTGTCTAAGAATAAGTTGGACTCCTTAAGAGTTTCAATCTTCTTTCTCATATGCAGCCCAAGGCATAGTGCATGGTTTCCCAAAGCTGACCTTTCCCTTCCCCACTTGGTCAGCTGTGTCAAACCTCATCTCTTTGACTTCTCAGCAACACTTAATATTGTCACTGGCAGGGTCTTTGACCTTTCCGCTTTCCTGGCTTTTATCATACCTTGGTCCTTTTACCTTTTACCTCTCTGACTGCTCCTCTGTGGGTGCCTTAACTCCTCCCTGAAGTGTAGTCTCTACATATGATATTTTCTTTCTCTTTAGGCCTACTTTCAGGAAGGCATTTTACCCAACCTCAAAGTTCTATGCCTCATAAAGATCTATATCTATATCTAAACCTACATCTACCTTCCTTTTCAAATTTGGATCTCATTCTTGAAACATGTTTCACACTGCCTGCCCCTGGCTATAAGTTTGCTAGCACCTTCAACTTGCTCCCTTTTTATCTCCTCCTCCTGGACTTCTGCAATGAAAGTGTCTACTAGATCATAAACTCCATGAGGACAAGTTTTTTGGTTGTCATCATTTTTACTTAAATTTAGATGTCCTTAGCACTTAGAAAAATTCCTGGCACATGGTTAAATTTTGGTAAATATTGACTAAATTAATGAATAAATATCACCCCATTTATACCCACTGTTAACCAGCTTAACTCTCCTCTACAATCTGTTAGTCACTGGTGATTAAAATTTGAGTGATTACATTGTGTGTCACTCAAACTGGGGCTTTCTTAGTGTAGAACAAGTCAATATTAATAATTACTATGTGATGACAGGCATAACTTGGGAATGTCTTGGGAAAACCTGGCTGTATGCTTACTTTAATTATATACAAACTTTTACTTCTCCCTCCTTATGTTCCCCTGCATGTCAGCTGCCAAGATATAAGTCTTCTGTAGAAATGAAGAATTTTGTACCCTACCATTGGAACTATGGAATTAGAATCTATATTTAGCAAGATGTCCAAATGTTCTGCATACAATTTGTCAAGAACACCTCTACACATTAACATAACTAGGAGGAATCACAATTCTAAAATCATACCTCAAGGGTTTTTTTTTCATGGTTTGTTTATGTTGGACTCTTTTTGAAGGATACCTGCCCCAGCCTTCTCAACTCATTAAAATTATATTAATTTTCCAAAGGTAAAACTCAACTACTATATACTCCATAAAACCTTTCCCGAAAAAACTATTTTTATTGAAATCTCTGATCACCATAGTATTTAATTTCTACTGTTATTATTATTTCACTTATGTTATTATGTCATTTGGTACTATATATATATAATTATAGACACACACACACATAAAATTTCCACACTATAGTGTAAGCTCAATATGGGCAAGAACTATTTTATTTTTTAATTGTGGTAAAGTATTCATAACAAAATTTACAATTTTCACCATTTTAATTGTACAATTCTGTGGCATTTAAGTACATTCACATTGTTGTGCAACCACCATTATCTATCTCCAGAACATTCCTTACTGTCCTACACTGAAACATGTACTCATTATACTTCACCTTCTCATTCCATTATTTCCCCAAATCCTGGCAACCATTATTCTACTTTCTGTCTCTGAATTAGACTATTCCAGGTACCTTATATAAGTGGAATCATATATCTGTCCTCTTGTCTGGCTTATTTCATTCTGCATAATGTCTTCAAGGTTTATGTGTTTTATAGCATGTGCCAGAATTTCCACCTTTTTAATGGTGGAGTGATATTCCATTATATGTATATATTACATTTTCTTTATCGAGTTATCCATAGATGGAGACTTGAGTTGCTTCCACCTGTCAGCTGTTGTATATTATGCTGCATAAATATGGGTCCCTGCTTTTAATTCTTTTGGGTGTATGCCCAGAAGTAAAATTGCTGAGTCATGTGGTAATTCTATTCTTAATTTTTGAGGAATCTCCTTGCTGTTTTTCATAGTAGTCATGCTATCTTATATTGCTGCCAGCAGTGCACAAGGATTCTAATTTCTCCACATTCTTGCTAACACTTGTTATTTTTTTGTTTTTTATACTATGTATTTTAATAAGGTGGTTATGAGATGGTGTCTCATTGTGGTTTTGATTTGCATTTTTTTTAATGATTAGTAATGTTGAGCATCCTTTTATATGCTGTTGGTCATTTGCATGTCTTTGGAGAAATGTTTATTCAAGCCCTTTGCTTATTTTTATATTCAGGTTGTTTGCTTTCTTGTTGTTGAACTGTAGTTCTTTCTTTATGTATTCTGGACATTAACCCCTTGTCAGATACATAGTTTACAAATAATTTTTTCCAATTTGTAGATTGCCTTTTCACTCTTATTGATAGTGTCCTTTGACACAGGAACTACTACAGTGCCTGCAAATGGTATCTGATCAATATTAAACTTTAATTTAGTTGAGTTTTAAATGATGTATAATGATTTATTGCTGTGCTTGAATATATGCTAAAAACTAAATGTAAATTAACTTTGTTTTAAAATTATTTGGGACAAATCCAGTGAGACTATATAACTTCACATTGTGAACATTTTCAGGCTTGAGCTCTATTAGGGTATATAAAAGAAACTTCTTTCTGTAAACCATATACTAAAAACTCCTAATCATTGACCTTAGATTTAGAATTTTGACTCTACCATAAGAAGGCTTTGAAAATTAATTGCTGTGATATGATAAGAGATGAAAAAATTATTTGTGGAACAATCAGAAGACAGTTCTAATTCCTATGTTTAGCTAGAGCTGTCACATGATCATTGACAGATGGTAAATAAAAAGTAACTCTGTAACAGTGAAATTTCCAGGAAAGTAGGATGTTTATAAAAATTCAGAATGTACCCTGAAGCATAACTCCTGATCTAACTTCATTCAGATGCATCATTGATGTGATGGTAGTGTATGAAAAAAGCTCATTCACTATAAATGAATGTTTGTAGGACGGTACAAAGAAAGGGATAGTAAATTCTTTAGTGTTTGAACTTTTTATAGGCCAAGAAAGCTATTAACAATTCTGATTCTTTTATTTTTCTACATTCTGGCTTTTCTGTTCTGTTATTTATTTTTAGCTCAAGAACTTTTTACCACAAATTATCTTTAGGCTCTATAGTCACATTGGTTGTGTACGGCTGTGATCCTGTGCCCTCTGTAAAACAGCTTGATGGAAATCTGATTTTCTGGTTTGCATTTGAAAGGATTACATAAAACTCCTTTGAGTAGTTAGCACAGCATTCAAACAAAGGGTTAGTTGATTTTTTTATAATAAAAGGTCAGGCAAGGGAAAGTCATTTAGAAGGCATAAAAGACTGTCTTCCTGGAATCATTTTTATTCTGAATTATGAACAACTTCAAAACCATGAGTAAAGCACTTAGTATTTTTGGTGCAAACATTACTACTTAGTACTGTAGTTCAATGACAGCATCTTCACTGGATTAACATAAATGAGAGCTAATAATGGTCCCTTCGTGCACCTGTGTGGGTGGATTTAAAGGGTATATGTGAGTAGTTAATCAGGGTCATACTTATCCTTTCATTATAACTGTATTTACTTAACCCTTACTTTATGATGAAGGATTCATTTGAAAAGAGCTTTTTGTGCTCTTTCAGATATATAGAGGTTACATATTTCCCCCTGACTGCTTACATTTAATACTTTAAACTTTTGTTCCCCAGCTATTGTAGACTCATCCACTACCCTGTGTTTTGAGATGTTTTATCTTGTTGTTTACATTAAAAGAGGTTAACAGAACACACTGCAATAGAGAGTTAAAGCAGGGACTTTGTAGACCTGTATGATTCTGGTTGGTTGTATAATAAATCCAGTATGTGGCAGGTGTTTCAAAGATATGATCTTTTCGAACCTTGGTTGTGTCAACAAAAGGTTGCTGCCACCAATCCAGTGCCAACAAGAGTTCCCAATCTGGGATTCAATAAAGAAAGAGTTATTCAGGTGAGGAGATTGCAAACCTGGGAAACAACCTTCCAGAGGAAACGAAAAGTGCATTACTTCCAGACTAAGGGGAGGTTCACTTATATAAAGAGCCTGGTCTCTATTTGGTTCATTTTCATCCAAATAAAGAATCCAAATTTGCAGTTTTATAAGTTCAAATAGCACTGTGCTTATTGGTCAGAAGAGCATGTTCTAAACTGCATGTTCTGATTGGTTGTTATGGAGCTGCTCTGATTAGTCAGTAAGGCTCAAATGCAGTTCTGATTGGACAGCACAGGATTCAGCTCATTGGTCAAAATATGATTTCAGGTAATCCTTTACCACTTTGGCTCAGAAGGCAGGAATACAGTGCAAGAGGCTTGGCAGCCCAATGTGTGGCTTTTTTCTGAAATGCACCATGTGTGAGACACCCCTTGTAAATAATGGCTGCTAGACTCTGATTACAAATTTGGGCCCAGTAAACCAAAGGTTCTTTTGACAGAAATATTCCTTTCTGAGATTAACAGTTGAAATTTAAAAAGAAATAAACTTTGTTATTACCTTCTCCCATTTTCAGTTCTCAAAAAAAAAAAAAAAAAGGAATATGGCACTGTATAAAAAAACTTAAACTGAAAAAAAAGGGCTTCATATGCTGGGTATTAAATTGATAACTGAAATAAAGTTTCAGAAAAGAGACTTCAGAGGAGATCTGCTCTGTTTTTCCAAATTCACAAATGAGGAAACAAATGAAAGCTTTTGAGATGAAGGGAATGACTAACATGTAGCTCTCTGATGGCAACACCACCATGAGACTTGGGCAGTGGAAAGTTCAGTGTCCTTTTCATGACTGTGCATCATCTTTCTTCAGCTAATCCTTTTGATAAGCACTGTGTTAATCAATTCTTGTAATGATGGAAACAACAAGTTGTTCCTTTATTAAATACAGTGTGTTTGTAAAGTCATGATGTACTTTTGACCGGTCATAGGAAAGCTACAAAAGACCATAGAAGTGTAAAATATGCACCAAATAAAAGGAAAACCCTCCCAGTTTCTGTACGATTATGTGGCATGTGCGCATGTGCAAATGATGATGTAACACTGTGTATACAGCGGAGCAGCCCACGGCCATGCCAGTCAAGATGTGGACGGTACAGAGGAAAGTTCAGTGTGTTCTGTGGTTTGCTAAATTCGAATCCGTGACCAAAATGCAACATGAATATCAGCGTGTTTATAACGAAGCGCCACTACATAGGAATAACATTACTCAGTGGGATAAGCAGTTGAAGGAAACTGGCAGTTTGGTGGAGAAACCCCATTCTGGTAGGCCATCAGTCAGTGACTAGTCTGTAGAGCCTATACGGGATAGCTACCTAAGGAACCCTAAATAATCTGTGCGTGCATGTGCTCGACAATTACACCTAAGCAAGACTCCAGTCCATAAGGTGTTAAAGAAACATCTCTGTTTTATGGGGTACAAATTGTGGCTGTTGCACGCTATCAAACCGGCAGATGGACCCACATGATGCGCGTTTGCTACAGATATGCTTCATGAGATTGACAATGATGCAAGATTTTTGAACATCGAACTGCACTGAATAGGTATGAAACTGGGAGAGTTTTCCTTTTAATTGGTGCAGATTTCACATTTTTATTGTCTTTTGTTGCTTTCCTGTGACTGGTCAAAAGTACACCATGACTTACTAATTTCACTCCGTATAATGTTATCAAGGTCCATCCATTTTGTTATAAATGATCCGATGTCATCATTTCTTATGGCTGAGTAGTATAAGTAAATCGGAAAAAAAAAAAAACTGAGAACAGCATGATTTCATACATAGGTGGGACATAAAAGTGAGACTATGAGACATGGACAAGAGAGTGGTGGTTACGGGGTGGGGGGAGGGAGGTAAGGGTAGGATAGGGAGGAGGAGAGGGACACAGGGAAAACCAGATAGTAGGTGACAGAGGACAATTTGACTATTGGTGACGGGTATGCAACACAATTGAATGATAAGATAACCTGGAGATGTTTTCATTATACATATGTACCCTGATTTATTGGTGTCATCCCATTAAAATTAATAATAATAAAATATTTTTAAAAAAGTACACCATGACTTTATGGACACATTGTATTGAAATTTTCCTTATCCTAATCTTCCTAATGACGGAAGCATGCTAAACACAAGTATTTTTGACAGGGTAACAAAATGTTATCTAGTGTAAAATCCTTAATAACATCAGTCTGAAATCCATAACAGTTGATATCTGTATACACAAACTCAAGAGTACACTTTTCCAAGTTTTTCAGAAAGGACAAAGCATTCAACAGATGTTCAACCAAAGCAGTATGGAAAGAAAGAAAAAGCTGATATTTTTTATAGTATACTTTCAGATGCTAGAGAGAATGAAAATAGACAAGATTTAGTTAGCTTTACAAGATTTCTTTTTGTTCAGGAGGTAGAAACAATGACAATGAAGAAGAACTGACAAATAAGGAAATCCTTCCTCTTATTGAAGAAGAGCCCATTCAAGACTTCCCTTCAAACATTTTAGACCACTTTTTAGAGATGGAGTGAATTGATCCCAGATTGTGAGACAGATTTAGGATGAAATGATTATTTCTTTGAATTTGTCATCATTATAGTTAAATATATATATATACCAAATTATAACAGAGCAACATTCAAAAAGAATAATTTTATTCTGTATGTGAATGCCATAGAAACTCCAGGAAATTTGTTAAATTACTACTACACACTAAAATAAATCATAGGATATGATAAAAATGCTACTAGCCAGTTTTTACTGTATATTAATTTGTTGTCATTCTAAAACTAATTGTAGTGTGAAACACATTGTTCCCTACTACCCAAAACCAGCTAAAGATCAGAAAGGTTTGGTGAAATTAAAATTCAGCTGAAGTAATATTAGCAGATTTTTTGCTGAACAGTAGTTTCCTGTCATCCTTCTGAAACTAATTGTGCTAAGCAACCCACTGTTCTCTATTCCCCAAACCCAGCTAAGAATAAGATGAAAATTTAGCAAAAGGAGCTTGTAAATATCAAAAGTAATTTCCTTTTCTCGGCGGCTCAAAGTGGTAAACAGTTATTTATAATCAATTATAAGTTAATATAAAAGTTCATAGTGATTGATATTTAAATTTGCCAGCCTTTGCTCTAATTATTTATAATAAGTATGACTTTATTTAATCTTCACAACAGTCCTATGAAGTAGAGAAAATTATTATAGCCATTTTACAGATGAAAAAGCAGAGACACAGAAAGTATATAGTTTGGTCTAACAAGTGACAGAATAAACTGGAGAAGAAAGAGGTCATGATCTTGGATAAAGACCATGCTTGTGCACTTCATCCTGAAGCTTATAAGCATTTCTTGTAATTCGAGTTATTATGATAATTTCTTTTGAATATAAAATCAGAATCTCTGGAGAAATTAAAAGAATATAAATCAAATAGTATTTCTTGAATTACTTAACAAATATTTACTGAAGGACAACTGTGTGTCAAGCTCTAGGATTCTCTCTATTCTATTCATGACGAGTGGCTCCCAAAGCAAGGGAGTTTATTTTTCCACTGCCTACAAAATAAACTTTACATAAAATATATATAGTGCGTGTCTACAGTGTGTATAAACATGGGCCCGTTTTTAAGTAAAGAGAAAGTGAGCTTTCAGATGCTCCTTTGTTTACAAGCCTAAAACAAGGAGCAGTTGATTTGATGAAAAATATGTTCCCATTAAAAATGGTCTCCGATTGCTTTGTTTGCCTTGAAATACTGCTGTGCCTGTTTCAGACCCTTTGCTCTGGGCAGATAAGTATGCATTAGATAAGTTTCTTGAATTCATGCAGTTCTTTATGGAGTGTGCATTTTATATATGTTGGGCAGATAAAATATATTATGCTCACTTTGTTAAAGACGGCGCTGCCCACGTGGAAGCCTGTCGCCCAGGTGATTGCTTGGGATGGGAGTAATTATATTATTGGGTGTGGGGGACAGGCTGTAGGCAGGCCAGGTCGTAGCCCAAGGCTTAGATTTGGGACTAAGCCTTTCCCATCCTTTTTGATGTAGGGTGGTGCACTCTCATGAGGAATCCCATTATGCCTCATATGAGTGACTTTGTATCAGAGACTTTCTTTTTTGTAGATTGGATTAAGGGTTTCGATTTCTGCACTATAAAGTGGGGCAGACTGGGAGCTTGCTCGCTCTCTGTTCCTGAGATTAGCATTAGAGAGGAGAGCAGAGTAAGGCCACGTGGAGGAGGTCAGGAGAAGCAGCCATGATGGTGGAGTACTGAGGGAGAAGCCGTTTATGCAGAGTTTGTGCAGAGAGGAGATGGGGAATAGAGGTGAATAAGACTGGTGAGCTAGAAGCCTTTGATTCTAGGAAACTCAGATAAGTCAGTAGCTTTGTGAGCACTGAGTAATTGGATTTGGAGTCCAGTGTGTGTTTTTACTTGCCCACTGGGTGCAAGCTAGGATTAAAGCTGATTGCCCTTCTGATATTGGCTTCGTTGTTTCATTACCGACTGTCCGAATCTAATGCGAACCTGCATTGGTCAGGCGTCTCTGATGGTGGCCGTGGCTACTGGCTTTACAATATATTTATTTATTTATTTAGTAACTTACATTAAATGCACTGACATGAAAAAGAAAGTGAAGTTTTCAAGGTATTGAAAGGGAGAAAAATCTCAGTAAGAGAAATAAGCATTTTCCCTTCAAAAGATCAAATTCAATTTGGCTGTGAAGGGTAAGAAGTAGGTAGGGTTTCATCCGAGTCAGCACAAAAAGGAAAACAACAGAGGCACCTGCTAGATGTCTCAGTGCTTGAGAGGCTGAGAATCTTTAGTTGGGTAAAGCACTTCTGAATTGATATCTTGGAAGCCAAATAGAAATAGAGATATGATCACATTCTAGGCTTGCCAAATAAAATACAGAACAATACAAATACAAATATTGACTGTGATACACTACTAGTAAAATAGTATTTATTGTTTATCTGAAATGCAAATTGAATTGAGCACCCTGTATTTTGTTGTTAAATTCGGAAGCCTTACTTACCTACCAAGTCTGGAGGGCACCAGTCTCCCAGCTCCTAGTGGTTCCCATGGTCTTGGGCAGAGATTCCAGGAGAAGACGTGTGTGGTTGATGGGAAGGGGCAGATTGTGATGGGATCTCTGACCCAGAATATTAGGAGGGCATCCCTGAAGGCTCTCTAGTTGGAGGCTGGGAAGTCCTGCCATCTGAGCTCTGGCAAAACATACCAAATGTTGGGCTGGCTCCTCATACCACCTCTCTGGGCACTGGGCTTGGCTGGCTGCCTTCACCTTATTTCTGTCTGGGACATGAGCTCATTCTCATTCCCAAAGCTTTCCTTGTCCACACTCTTGCTTAAGATCCGTATGGCACCAGGACATCTGTACTCGTTTTACTCTCTCCAGCACAGAGCCTAGGACATAGTAAAGTCAAATCAATGTTTACTAAACTTAAGATTTTTCAAAGGTTTTGTTGTTGTTTTCCTGCTAATAATAGTAAAGAGGAAATGGTTAAAATTGTTCCCTCCAGACCTTCAATATTTTTCTTTATGTTCAAAAGGCCACAAGAAAAGACAGTTGCTGTGTGCCCAGTTTGGTGTGCCCAATATTTGTTGAGTGAGTATATGAATGCCAGTTATAATATTTGAGTATTAAGAGGGTGGGCATAACATTTATCTGCATTTTGTAGGAATGCAATTTTATTGAAAGAGCTTTTCTATATTATAGGAGGTCTGCCATGATGGTGAGGTGTCTGTCTGCTTAGATGTCACTCGGCTGAGGACATTTTGAAGAGAGGAGTTGGTGGTGGGGCGTGCCTTTAGGAAGTGGGATAGGGATTACTCATAGGGTTTACTCCCCTAAGACAAGACATGTTTGAAGTAGGAAGAGTACCAAATCACAGGGATAGAAAGAGGAAGCGGAAGGAAATTGCAAACCCTATTATCAGAAAAGGGAAGGACAGTTCTTATAGCTACTGAGCAAGTGGGCTCTTTTTCCAAATAGTCATATATTTGAAAGTGACAGATTTAAATTGATATGCATTAGTTAGGACTACCTACAGTGTGAGAGAGAACTAAATTCTTAAATCACATAAAATAACAAACTTCTTAAATGTAGGTTTAATTTGAAATATTTATCACATTCTACTAAAATACTTCACATAGGCAAAAAATAAAAATACTGTGAGTTACTACTGAGATTTCTGCCAAATCATCTCTAATTGGCTTCCATTCTATATAGGTGATGGCAAATTAGATATGTGGCTAGCTGCCATTTTATCTCAGAATGCATTTCTCGCCAAAATGAAAGCAGAAATAGAACAGGTTAAAGTAAATTTAATAAAATACAGCTCAAAATTTAAGCAAATTCATATTAAACTATAAAAAATGGTTTTAATATTGGAAGGAAGTTTATTGTTTTTACTGTTTAAATTATTTTGTTGTTCTCCCTTTTCTTATAAGAGCTACTTATCTTTGGGGAGTGACAGTTGTAATTTTTTTTCCCTCTAATCCAGTGACCAGAACAAAATTATCTTAGACTGAGTTTAATTGAAACCAGCTTGCAGATGACATTGATTCACTGTTTAAGGCAGAGACTTGTCTTCGGGTTTTAAAACAGAGCTTGAAGTTGTTACCCATTTATATGTCTTAATTGAAATAAATTAGAAGACCCAGGGACATTATTATTTTTATGTCTAACATACATTTTATAAAAGAAAAATGGCAAAAATTAAGTCATTTGGACTAAGACACAGTGCATCTCTGACAGATGAAAACTTTGCATTTCCCTTTGTCTTGATGTATTTTCTACATAGTGACAGAAGGGCAGAGTGTTCATGCTGTCATTGGTCATTTAGCTACATGGTTATTTTAACGTATTTTTAAAGCAAACTTGGATTTCTAGATAATTACACAGTATTCTTTTACAGGACATAAATAACTCCTGTCATAACCTCTAAAAATCCTTTACAGAAAATAAACTTTTAGCTTGAATCCAAAAGGTTCGCTTTCATAATAGTTCATCTCTGAGCCTGCAGCAATAAGCTCCTCTCACTAAATGTTGATATAATATCTGGCCTATCAAATGAAATCAGTATTTAATGCTTATGAAAGGCACAGAACTGTGCAAAGGTGCTATTTTATAAGGCATTAATCCAGAGACTCAGTAATATGTACAGTGAAGTTTACCCTGACAGGTAAATCAACTCATTGCTAAGTAAAATAGCCAGACAATGCTGTCCTTGTTGTTGAACTGCAGGTGTTTAAAAGTGGGATGAACTGGGAAAGAATTCAGCATCATGTGGCAGAAATGAATGATGGAGAAGGAAGCAAAGCTTGGTTAGTTGGTTGGGCACATGCTTAGGAAATATAAATGAGAAAATAGAAATCGAAGATCAAAAGCAGGTGCCTGGTTAGGTTTTATGGCCTTACTAGGAATAATAAGAGAACTAAGGTTAGGAGTGCAAACATAAAAATAGATATTTCTAAGAAATCTTGTTTTGAAAGAATGAAATACAGGTTTTGGAGATAATCTGTTCTAAGGAATTTGTGTCCAGATAAATTTCAGGGAAGTCCCATAAATCAAAGCACAAACATGCCTATTATCAGCCTCAGAAATATATGTATTTACTTAATATCCCCTGTGGCAGTGTCCTACCCTTTAGTCTGTCTTTCTTAGGTTAACTATAATACAGTGTGTCCGTAAAGTCATGGTGCACTTTTGATCGATCAAAAGTGCACCATGACTTTACGGACACACTGTATAATCTTAAGAATATTATTCGCAAGCATTTTTTAGCAAGTGTAGCCAAGTGATATATACATATAAATTACATGTACATTTGGTTATAGAATAAATTAAAGCTATTTTTATCTATAATACTGTATGGGGGGGGGAGTCATATAGCCCTATGATAGAAGTCTGCAACTAATAGTGTTAAGAAAACACTTGCCTACAATAAAACATTCTATGGGCGAATTTTATAGTATTCTAATAATATCTTAATGAAGATGTTATTTAAAAACATGAAGGTAGAAACAATAAAACAAAATGGAACCATTAAAGAGAAATTAGAAATATAACAAAGAATTTGTGAACAGGGATAATTAATGTCTGAAGAGAAAATTATTATGCTTTATAATTATACCAAGAAAAGTACAGTGAGTAGAGAGAAAACAGTCAGAACAAAACATTTCCCGTCTGACCTGTGGTGGCACAGCGGGTAAAGCGTCAACCTGAAACAATGAGGTCACCAGTTCAAAACCCTGGTCCTGCCCAATCAAAGCACATATGGGAGTTGATGCTTCCTGCTCCACCCCTCTTTCTCTCTCTCTCTTTCTTCTCTAAAATGAATAAAGTTTTAAAAAATAAAAAAATTAAATTAAAACATTTCCCTATCAGACCCCTGACCTGCGGTGACTTTATGGTTCATGCATGAGGGGTCCAGAGAGCATGATTTATTTATTAAAGCATTGAAAGCTAAGGGATTATATTTTGTATTTAGTTAGCCCATGATTCATTTACTAAGCCCTTCTAATGAAATACATGACGTTTCACTTGCTAGAGA
The DNA here is from genome assembly GCA_037038555.1 of Rhynchonycteris naso. NCBI lineage: Eukaryota > Metazoa > Chordata > Mammalia > Chiroptera > Emballonuridae > Rhynchonycteris > Rhynchonycteris naso. The sequence goes on along the minus strand of CM072998.1, from coordinate 109,019,452 downwards.
ATTTTTTGGTTGATTTCTGACTGCCACTACCTCGGGTCAAATTGGAAGGGGTCTCAAGCCTTGCCACCCCACCTTAAATTTCATGACAGGGTTCCATCTCTCTACCCCTGACCGCTGTTATCCGGCATCTGGGGCCATTCTAATGCACAGGTCAACCTTGTCAGAGAAATTAACTTTGGGGACACTTGCTGTATACGGTTGATGTGCATCACACTGGTTTTATACTGCTCAGTTCTTTCCAGCACCTTCTCTTCCCAATTCCTGTTACTCTCTTTGTTTCTCTGTCAGAGTCCACTATGGATTTTGGTCTATTACTCCCAGACCCTCTATCCTTTTCAGGACTCTTTTCTCACTCCCCAAGGAACTGGTGTCTTTTTCCGCCTGAGGCTCAGGTGAGCCCGAGTCAATTTGTTTTGCGATTGCCTCACACAACGTGAAAGGTTGCCAACTGGTTCTTAACTCCAGAGATGTTACCCCTTATAGTTAGTTGCCTCTCTCTAGATTAACTTCTAGTTGGTTCTGTTCCTGCCCCACCACTTTGGTGTGTTGTACTGAAGTTTTCTGTTCATTCTGGTTTCTTTTCATGTCTTTCCTTCTGCTCTTATTCACACCCTACAGTTTTTCTGCTTCTTCTCTTTCTTAACCATTATTCTATTCTGCTTTGAAACCATACACACTTTGCCAACAAGAAAGTTGTATTATCCCCCAGATGAGACATTATTAAATTTTGTTTTACAATATTGTATTTCCAGTCACAGAGTCATTTGGTTAGCTTACATGTTAAATTTACAACACACTCTTACATAGTAAAGATGACCTGTTTGATTTTTATTGTATATTTAAGATGTTGATGACACTTTTATATTTTAATAGAAATCTTTAGATTCCAGCCCTAGTTTGGGTGGAAAAAAGGAGTTAATTTATGACAAGATTAGTTTTCTCAAGAGTAAAATGTAGATTTGGGAGGAAGAAAAAAAACCCTAAGTAATGTCTTTTTTTAATTAATTTATTTATTTTTATTAATTTTAATGGAGTGACATTGATAAATCAGGGCACATATGTTCAGAAAAAATATTTCCAGGTTATTCTGACATTTGATTATATTGCGTACCCATCACCCAAAGTCAAATTGTCCTCCTTCACCTTCTATCTGGTTTTATTTGTGCACCTCCCTTCCCCGTACCCCTTCCCTCACCTACACCTCCCCCCAGGTAGCCAGTACACTCTTGTCCATGTCTCTGAGACTCTTTTTTTTTTTTTCTGAGTCTCATTTTTATGTCCCATCTATGTATGGACTCATATAGTCCTTAGTTTTTTCTGATTTACTTACTTCACTCAGTATAAAGTCATCAAGGTCCATCCATGTTATTACAAATGATCCGATGTCATCATTTCTTAGGGCTGAGTAGTATTCCATAGTATATATGTACCATAGCTTTTTAATCCACTCGTCCTCTGATGGACACTTGGGCTGTTTCCAGATCTTTGCTATTGTGAACAATGCTGCCACAAACATGGGGGCGCATTTCTTCTTTACGAACAGTGCTATGGTGTTCTTAGGGTATATTCCTAAAAGTGGGATAGCTGGGTCAAAAACAGTTCAATTTTTAATTTTTTGAGGAATCTCCATATTGTTTTCCACAGTGACTGCACCAGTCTGCATTCCATCAGCAGTGCAGGAGTGTTCCCTTTTCTCCACATCCTCGCCAGCACTTATTCTGTGTTGATTTGCTGTAGAGCGCCATTCTGACTGGTGTGAGGTGATATCTCATTGTGGTTTAAATTTGCATTTCTCTAATGATTAGTGATGTTGAGCATTTTTTCATATGCCTATTGGCCATCTGTATGTCCTCTTTGGAGAAATGTCTATTCATTTCTTTTGCCAATTTTTGATTGGATTGTTTGTCTTCCTGGTGTTGAGTTTTATAAGTTCTTTATAAATTTTGTTATTAACCCTTTATTAGACGTATTGTCGAATATGTTCTCCCATTGTGGTTTGTCTTTATATTCTGTTCTTATTGTGTTTAGCTGTGCAAAAACTTTTTAGTTTGATATAGTCCCATTTGTTTATCCAGCCTCTTATTTCAATTGCCCGTGGGGATAAATCGGCAAATATATTGCTGCAACAGATGTCTGAGAGCTTACTGCCTATGTTTTATTCTAAGATGTTTATGGTTTCTAAGATGCTTACGGCTTCCCTTTAATTCTTTTATACATTTTGAGTTTGGTTTTGTGAATGGTATAAGTTGGTGGTCTAGTTTCATTTTATTGCAGGTAGATGTCCAATTTTCCCAAAACCATTTGTTAAAGAGGCTGTCATTTCTTTATAGTATGTTCTTTCCTCCTTTGTCAAATATCAGTTGTCCATAATGGTGTGGGTTTATTTCTGGGCTCTCTGTTCTGTTCCATTGATCTATATGCCTGTTCTTATGCCAGTAACAGGCTGTCTTGAGTACAATGGCCTATTACTATACCTTGATATCCGGAAGAGTGATACCTCCTGCTTTATTTTTTCTTTTTAAGATTGCTGAAGCTACTTGTGTTCTTTTTTGTTTCCATATAAATTTTTGGAATATGTGTTCTATATCTTTGAAGTATGTCATTGGTATTTTAATTGGTATTGCATTGAATTTATAAATTGCTTTGGGTAATATATACATTTTAATGATGTTTATTTTTCCTAACCATGAGCACAGTATATGCTTCCACTTGTTTGTATCTTCCTTGATTTCTTTTATCAATGTTTTATAATTTCTGAGTACAAGTTCTTAACCTCCTTGGTTAAATTTATTCCTAGGTACTTTATTTTTTTGGTTGCAATAGAGAATGGGATTGTTTCCTTAATTTCTCATTGTGACAGTTCATTGTTGGTATATAAAATTGTCTCTGATTTCTGAGTATTAATTTTATATCCACCACCTTGCTGAATTCATTTATCAGGTCCAGTAGTTTTTTGACTGAGACTTTAGGGTTTTCTGTATACAATATCATATCATCTGCAAATAATGACAGTTTTACTTCTTCATTTCCAATTTGGATGCCTTTTATTTCTTCTTCTTCTCTTATTGCTGTGGCAAAGACATCCAGAACTATGTTGAATAAGAGTGGTGAAAGGGGGCACCCCTGCCTGGTTCCTGATCTTAAGGAAATTGCTTTTAATTTTTGCCCATTGAGTATAATGTTTGCTGTGGGTTTGTCATAGATGTCCTTTATCATGTTAAAGTATGTTCCCAGTATTCCCACTACACTGAGAGTTTTGATCATGAATGGGTGCTGGATTTTATCAAAAGCCTTTTCTGCATCTATTGAAATTATCATGTGATTTTTGTCCTTCCTTTTGTTTATGTGATGAATCACATTGATTGATTTGTGAATATTGAACCAGCCTTGCCTCCGCAGAATAAATCCCACTTGATCATGGTGTATGATTTTTTTTATATATTGCTTGATCCGGTTGGCTAATATTTTATTGAGAATTGTAGCATCTAAATTCATCAGGGATATTGCTCTATAATTTTCTTCCTTTGTGTTGTCTTTGCCTGCTTTCAGGATCAGAATTATGCTCGCCTCATAAAAGGAGTTTGGAAGTCTTCCTTCCTCTTAACTTTTTTGAATTAGCTTGAGAAGGATAGAAGTTAGTTCTTCTTTGAATTTTTGGTAGAATTCATCAGACCTAGGACTTTTCTTTGTTGGGAGTGTTTTGCTAACTGTTTCGATCTCATTTGTTGTAATTGGTCTGTCTATGTGTTCTGCTTCTGCCAGATTAATTTTTGGAAAATTATATGATTCAAGAAATATGTCCATTTCACCTAGGTTGTATAATTTTATGCCATAGAGTTCTTCATAGTATTTTCTTACAATACTTTGTATTTCTGTTGTGTCAGTTGTTATTTCTCTACTCTCATTTCTAATTTTATTTATTTGAGTCCTCTCTCTTTTTTTCTTGGTGAGACTAGTTAAAGGTTCATTGATCTTGATTACCTTTTGAAAGAACCAGCTCCTGGTTTCATTGATCCTATGTATTGTTTCCTTAGCCTCTATGTCATTTATTTCCACTTTGATCTTTATTATTTCCCTCCTTCTACTAGTCCTGGGCTTCATTTGCTGTTGTCTTTCTACTTCTTTTAGATGCAGGGTCAAGGTGCTTATTTGAGCTTTTTCTAGCTTCCTATGGTATGCCCGTAGTGCTATGAACTTTTGTCTCAGTACTGCTTTTGCTGTGTCCCATAAATTTTGAGTTGATGTATGCTCATTATCATTGGTTTCTAGAAACTTTTTATTTCTCCTTTAATCACATTGTTAATCCATTTGTTATTTAATAACATGCTATTTGGTTTCCAAGTATTTGAGTATTTTTCATTTTTTCTTTTGTGGTTAATTTCTAGTTTCATGGTATTGTGATCAGAGAAAATGCTTGATATGATTTCAATCTTCTGAAATTAGTTCAGACCGCTTTTATGTCCTAACATGTGGTCTATCCTAGAGAATGTACCATGAGCGCTTGAAAAGAATGTATTTCTACTGCTTTAGGGTGAAAGTTCTGAAGATATCTATTAAATTGAGTTGATCTAGTGTATCCTTTAAGTCTGCTCTTTCTTTGTTAAATTTCTTTCCTGAGGATCAATCCAGTGATGTTTGTGGGTATTGAAATTCCCTACTATTATAGTATTGCTGTTAATCTCGCACTTTATATTCATCAAAGTCTGTTTTATATATGTCGGGGCTCCTATGTTTGGTGCGTAGATAATTATAATGGTTATATCTTCTTGTTGAATTGTTCCCTTTATCATTATTTAGTGCCCTTCTTTATCTCTTACTACAGCGTTTGTTTTAAAGTCCATTTTGTCAGATATAAGTATTGCTACCCCAGCTTCTTTTTTCATTTCCATTTGCATAAAATATTTTTTTCCATCATTTTACCTTCAGTCTATGTGCATCTTTTGTTTTAAGGTGTGTCTCTTGTACACAGCATATGTATGGGTCCTGTTTCTTTATCCACGCAGCTACCCTATGTCTTTTGATTGGATCATTTAATCCATTTATATTTAAGGTTATTATTGGTATGTAGTTGTTTATTGCCATTTTATTCTTTAAAGCTGTATTTCTCTTTTGCTTTATTCTTTTCCCCCTTGGATCTGTTCACAACAGGCCCCTTAGCATCTCTTGCAGAATTGGTTTGGTTTTAATGAATTCCTTGAGGTTTTTTTTGTCTGGGAAGCTCTTTCTTTCTCCTTCAATTTTAAACGTTAGCCTTGCTGGATAAAGTAATCTCGGTTTTAGGTTCTTCTTCTGCATTACTTTGAATATATCTTGCCATTTCTGTCTGGCCTCAAGTGTTTCTGTTGAAAAGTCTGATGTCATCTTTATGGGGGCTCCTTTGTTGGTGATAGCCCTTTTCTCTCTAACAACTTTCAAAATTTTCTCTTTATCACTTAACTTTGGTATTTTAATTATGATGTGTCTTGGTGTAGATTTCTTTGGGTTTCTCTTTAATGGAGTTCTCTGTGCTTCTTGAACATATGAAATGTTTTCCAGCCTTAATTTAGGGAAGTTTACAGCTATGATTTGATTGAACAAAGTTTCTATCCCTTGTTCTTTCTCTTCCTCTTCAGAAACCCCTATGATGCGGATGTTATTTCTCTTCATGTTGTCACAGAGCTCCCTTAGAGTTTCCTCAGATTTTTTGAGTCTCTTTTCTATTTTCTGCTCTTCTTCTGTGCCTTTGTTTATTTTGTCCTCTAACTCGCTGATTCAATCCTCAGATTCATCCATCCTGCTTTTAATTCCTTCCATTGTGGTCTTCAGTTCTGATACTGTATTTGTCATTTCTGTCTGATTCTTTTTTATTATTTCAATTTCCTTTTTGATACTTGCTATCTCTTTATGTAGGTGTTTGTAATGACTATCCATTTTTGCTCTAACTTCTTTGAACATCCTAACTATCAATATTTTAAACTCTGCATCAGGTAGTTTGGTTATATCTGATTCATTCAGGTCCCTCTCTGGGAATTTCTCTGGATTTATTTGAGTTGCATTTCTCTGCCTGCCGATTTTGTTTGTGTGTAAGAAGGGTTTGACTACCGAAGTCCGATGGGTGTTGCCTCTATGTTTTCCTATGTGTGGTCTGTCTGCAGGCCCGCCACTTCCTCTGCCACTGTGTAGGGCAGTTGGTTATTGGTGTTGCCCGTGCTGGCCGCTGTAGCTGTTGCTGTGGTTTCCGCCTAGCCTCTGCGGGAGGGGCTGTGTTCTTGTGCCAGGCTCTATAAGCCTCAGCCAGTCTCGGCCTTTGCCCCTCTCCCACGGGTGGGATTGAGTACTATAATCCGGTCACTAGCCTTGGCACCAAGGGCAAGGGTGAGCACTTTTGCTCAGCTGTGGGTCCCTGTTAGCTGGTTCCTCCAGTCCAGGGGGCTTCTGGTGAGTGCTCAGCTGTGAGCCAATCTTCCTCCCTGCCCCTGTCAACCTTGGCTCCTCGGCTGGGAGGAGCTGCTGCTACACACTCAACCGCAAGCCCGGCTTCCACCCCGCCCCTGCCAACCTCGGCTCCTTGGCTGGGCTGCTGGTTCAAGCTCAACTGTGAGCCCAGGCTTCAGCTCCAACTCTGCCGGCTAAGCCGGTTCATGCAGGGCTTCAAGCCTTGGAGGCTGGTTGAGGCTTCACACCCGCTCGCCCCTCTCCAGCAGCAGATCTGTGCCTGTTTCTGGCCCCCGATTTTCCCCTACAGGTGGGGTCGTATGCGGGCCCGCAGCCTCTGGACCACTTTCACACGTCCCCTTCGCCACTGCTGGGCTAGTCCTAGCTCATGCCAGCCGGCTCGTCCTCTGCCCCTGACCCGCCTACGGAACCAGGTTTCTGTGTCCCACCAGCACCTGCCCTCCAGCAAGCCTTCAGCAGTGTGGGTGGGGACGCTGCAGCTCAGACCCTAACACTCCATACTATAGTCCTGAAATCTCCTTCCTTCTAAGCAACTGTGCTCTAGTTGCCGCAGGGGAGCCTGTTTGGCTGGTGTCCTGCTTCCCCTTGCTTGTTCCAGGGGAAATATTGTTTCAGATTTGTGGAGTGACTCAGCCCAAGGTTTAGGGTGTCTATCCCTCAAAGCTTTTCTCCCTGTGCCTTCCAGATCACACTCTTTTCCCGCTGTTCCAGTCCTTTCCTCTCTCCCTGTCCCCCGGAGTCCTGTGTGAGTGGTTGTGAGTGAGGTTTTCTGTGCCGTTCCTTTAAGAAGAATCCTGGGTCTGAGACAACTGTCTCTTTCTCACAAACAGTATCCTAACCTGTTTCCCAGCTAAATACTGTCCATACGCCTCTTCTAGGTTCTGGGGCTGTAAGCTGGGGCTTTGTTCCTGGGATCCACATCTCTACCCTTACGCTAGCCTCTCTTCCCGCCACATGAGTCTCTCTGGGCTGCCTTTTGCTCTGGGGAGCTGGGCAACCCTTTCCACGTTTTTGCTTTTCCTACCAGTCTCAATGTGGCTTCTTCAGTATTCCCTGGTTGAAGAGTCCTCTCAGTCCAGTTCAACATTGGTTTATCCATATGATGGTTCTTAAAATCAAGTTATAATCCACTTTGGTTCTGGGAGTTAGAAGTTGGTAAGTCCACCTACTCCATTGCCATCTTGCCCTCTCAGTAATGTCTTCCCTTAATCAAATCTAGTTACTATCTGATTAAATATTCTAAAATATTAAACATTCACCTATAATTTATTATTATTATTAAATTTCCTGTCATTCCTGTTTCTTTTATCAATTTCCACTTACTATTTATGTACTGTGTGCATATTTACTAATATCAGTCTCTTTAATGGATTTATGCTAAATATTTCAATAGTCAAGTGGTAACACGCAAGCACACCCAACTTCTCTACGAAGTTGATAACCCCTATTTTCAATACTTATTCATTCAGTAAATATATATTGAACACTCACCACGTACTGGGAACTGTGTTCCACACTGGGGACACAGAAATGAAAAACTTACTTCTTACCTTCAAGGGGCTCACAATCCAATGGAAGTATGACAGACACTATTACTCTCTACATAAAAAGGTAGTGCTGTGTCCCAGAAAGGAAGAACAACAGTGAGCGTGGAGACTGTGGTGCACTCCAGGAGCTACCAGTTTCTCTACTTTTCTTGTGAAGCATCAGGAAGTATTTTTGTGAGGGTGAGATGGACAAGAAGATGCACGGTTTCTGTGATGCTCCCAGAATAAGCAAATCCAGAGGGACAGAAAACAGAAGAGGGCTAACCAGACCTTGAGTAGGAGGGAAGGGGGAGTTTGTTTATGGCAATAGTGTGTTTTGGTGGAGATAAAGAAGTATTAGACATAGTCATGATGTTTATATAACATTGAGAATGTATTCAATACTACTGAAGTGTATACTTACAAGTAGTTTAAATGATAACTATTATATTATGTTTATTTACCACAAAAATTTTTTTTTAAGTGTGCATGATCCTTGAGGAGAGTAGTGAAGTCTGGAGACAGCCACTTGGAGAACATTATGAACATGGTGAAAATGTTGTCAGCCACTCCTTAGCATCATGTCACCAGTCTGCGAAGTTCTGCAGTGTCAGTGAGGCCTGTGGTGGTATGCAAGTAAAAATGGAGATGGGGTCTGCCAGACAAGCATGTAATAACTAGGAACTAAAATAGCTGTGTGTGTGTGTCTAATGAGAAAGCAGCTGGGGGGTAGCTCACAGCACTTAACCCAAGGCTAAGAAGGACCTGAGGCCAAGGAGATTGACTATTTAAGTAAAGGATAAGTGAAAGCAAAGATTGTGAGACAAGATGAAGCATGCTGAAAGGCTACAAGATCGTCATAGCAGCTTTGCTAACGGTTTTGGTGATACAGTTGTGTGGGTGCTGACCTAGTAGTCCAGGGTATGTCCATGGGAAGAAGGGAGTAAAGTGGAGTTGGAGACAAAGATTCCTACAGTTCTGAGTTGTAGGAACTACAACTGAAACAGGTGGACAAGAGAGGCCTCATAAGAGGTGCTAGTTAGGCACAAACCTAAAAGTTAAGGAAATCAAACTCAACACCTTTTTTTTCTTGAGATCACCATGTGCTAAACATAATTCCAGGTACAAAGAATGTGACGATAGATAAAACACCAGTCTTAGTCAGTAGATGGAATAGAGATATCAATAAGATTAGTTGAGTCTAAAATGATCTCCCAAGACTTTAAAGATAGATTTGGAGTTGTAATATTTTAAGTTAATATCAGGAGTTTTTATTTTAAATGATACCTGCAAAATAGTTTATTTAAAATAAATTATATCAAATTATGGTATTAGTAATGAACAGCTAATAGGGCATAACTGAAGTGATGTAAAAAAATAAAGCATTTTCTCATATGGAAGGAAAAAAATGTTCAACTGAGGTGAATAGTCAGAAGAAAAATACATGCTGAATGAGAAAAGTAATTTCCATTGTCCCAATCTTAAACATAATAACCCTGTTTGTATTAGCCTAAAGCACAAACCAAAAAAAAACTTAAAACAACGAAAAACTCAACTACTTTTGAACTGTTTATGTTGGAGAGAAACATCCTAAGGTTTGCCAAAAGACACTAAAGACGGCTAGAAACAGCTATTGCTTGACCTGTGGTGGCGCAGTGGATAAACCATTGATCTGAAATGCTGAGGTTACCAGTTCGAAACTCTGGGCTTGCCTGGTCAAGGTACATATAGGAGTTGATGCCTCTTGCTCCTTCCCCCTTCTTTCTGTCTCTCTCTCTTCTCTCTAAAATGAATAAATAAAGTCTTTTAAAAAAAGAAATTATAAAAAAGATACAGCAATGAATTTAGTTTGGTAGGAATAAGAAGAGAAGTCAAGTCTCAGCTCTGAGATTTATAAGCAGCAGGATAGGGAAAAGCTGCTTAACGTCCCTAAACATTGGTTTTCTTGTCAAATCAGAAAAGAACATTTGTTCTACTCACCCTAAAAAAAGTTAAACTAAGTTGTGTGTCTTCTTCCTCTGCCTCACCATGCACTCTACTATCTCGTGGAGCCAGGAGTTGCCTTCTATTGCTCTTCAGATGATGTAGCCATTGACCTTAATGAGTTCAGTGACTGCACCAGAAGCGCATCTGAATGTTCCCAAAATGTACATAAGTCTTACCCCATTTTGTATGTACATTCAGGCAGTCAGAGCAAAATGGAGGAATTCTAACTTGTCAACCTGCCCATATCAATGTAACAAGCAAGATTGTATAGTAAGTTAAATGTACTCACCTTTATGGAACAGTCTGAGGGATGCCACAGAGGATCCACAAGTGGATGTAAAGATGCAAAATAGAAATAACTAGAAACTTTTTCAATCATGTAGCTTGTGAGTATGATAAGAGATTTTTGACACAATCACCCATGGTCTCTTATATGGTAATAATGGTCCCTAAACATACATGAAAAATACAAAATAAAGAATTACAGTATTTTTAAAGTTAGTGAAATATTATGATATGACACTAAGCCTGAAGTGTCCAGGCATTTACCAGTCTATATTGGTAATACTAATCACAAAAAGACATGGAGCTGAAAAGTATTTTAATTAACAGAGCATAAATCCAAAGAGCAACCCAGACTGTCAGCAATACAAGACTGCCAGGTTCAGAGCATGGGTACAGGGGCACTAAGACCTACCTGATGTGACAGACACAGATCAGTAACTGTGGCCTAGGGTAAAACTAGATTCTCCAGAACTTTTGCAAACATTTTTTATGAAGAAATATATAATATGAGATTTTATTTTGGAATCTCCAACAGCAAGACTCTGAAATGGAGCCTAAGGAGGTACCAAAGGAATGGTTGTATGTCCCATCTGTCTGGGAAAGGGAGCATGCCTGGAAAGACTCCCAGTGAGCTCTTTACGCTTCCGTCATGCAGTAAGATGAAATGGGTCATGACAAGAGAGGTAGTTTCCTATGGTAAAAATGATAATCAACACAAAATAATGGACCACAACCAGAGGCTCCTGGCGAAGGGTTGCTGGCCTGGTACAGTTAGAAACTGGATTCCTTTCTTAAGCAAAGGCTCCCTACAGATAAATACTCAACAAGTGGACAATAGACTGTGCTTCTCCATTCTTGGTATATAGGGTGAGGGTACAGACTAAGCTGAACATGAGAGGAAGAGTAGAAGATATAAGCAGTAAATAGAATTTTACACCCTGACCAGATAGCTCGGTTGGTTAGAGCATCATCCCGAAGCACAGAGGTTGCCATTTGGATCCCTGACCAGGGCACATACAGGAACAGATCGATGTTCCTCTCTCTCTCTGTCTCTCTTTCCCTTCCTCTCTCACTAAAATCAATAAAAATAAAAACTAAAGAAAAATATAAAATGTATATAAAAAAGAAATTAATAGAATTGCAGAGTCATTAGTGTTCTATGTGTAGGTGGGTGGGTGGTAAGTCCTGTTCACTGCCTCTGGTTGCTGTGGGTGCTATTATGAGAGGGAAACATTACAAGAGGAAAAAAGAAAAAGAATTATTTTTTCCCATTTGCCAAATGTTCATCTTAGTATTATCTGTAATTTCAGAAATTTGGAATGAAATATCCAAAATTATGAAAGTTTCAAAATAAATTATGGTATGTTTATCCAACAATATTTTATATATTTATTAAAAACTATATTTTAAAAGATAATAATAAATTTGGAAAATGCTCACAATCAAATGCTAAATGTCAAAAGTTTTAATAATTTGGTATAAAATTTATTCCATTTAAAAACAATATGCAAAGAAAAAATGAAAGTTTTCAAATGTTATTAATTCCTTCTTGTTAATATTACAGATGATTTAATGTTTCTATCTATAATTTTATGTATTCTCTATTTAAAGTTGAACTTTATATAAGCGAAGAGAATGATAATTAATAACTCCACAAGCATAATTAAAATTTACATTTATATTAAGGAGCAGACTATAGTGATAGTCAGCCATCCACAACTGTAGTATATTTAATCAGTAAATGAACTGTTATGCTCTCCTCACTGAAAAAGCCACAAGGTATTCAGAAATGAAAGCAGCAGCCCAAGCTGCTGAGACTCAGGCCTGGTGGAAGGCTGAGAGGAGTAAACAGTACCCACAGTGCCCTGTGCCAGTGCTCCTCCGGAGGCAGGCCCAAGTGCTCCGCAACTCAGGAGGAACGATCCAGCCACTAGGATTTGTGGAAGGCTTTCAGGAGAAGAAGGTGACATCTTACTTTAAAAGGATAACTGAAGGAAAAGAAAACTCATATATTCAAGTAAGGAGAAAGAGTAAGGACATAGAATTGAGTGAGACCAATAGCTTTTTATGTAAATCTCAGTAGGCTGAAATCAAGGGAGGAAGGAAGACAACCTGAGCTAAGCTGGTTACTATGGGGATGGAGAAACAGAGGCAGATAGAAGCAATATAAAAAATGTTAAAGTTTGAAATGTCTTCTACACTTTTCTCATGGACACTAGATGGGTGGCAGCATCATTTGGCTAATGTAAGAATAGAAAAGGGAGAGTAGATATAGAGTGACATTTTTAGAACTATCCATGCGTAAGGTAAATGATAGATGACATTAAGGCACAATCACTCATTTGCTCTACAAGTTTTTATAGAGCAAGACTGTCAGGGACTATTCTAGGTACAGGCCAAAGTGGTGAATCAGACAGACAGGGCCTCAGCTCCCACAGTGCTCAAGGTTGGCCTGGGAGACAGACCACAAACAAACAAACAAATGAGTAAGAAAAATGTGCAGAAGTGATGAGTTCTATAAAGAAAATTAAACCGGATTTTATGAGGGGAATCATGGAATAGAATTGAGAGTCAACAAAGGCCCCTTGGAGGGGTTCAGGGGATATTTGGGTAGGATGGTGATGGAATGATAATAATATTATTAATGGGAGCAATGATTGAATCCTTTCTTTGTGCCAAGTGCATTGTTTCATTTAATCTACAACATAAGCCTATAAGTAGGTAGTGTTAAAGGGCAGAAATATAGCCGGTCAAACTAGATTGTACTTCTAGCCACACTCTTAAAGAGTGCAAGTGCTTCTGTTTGTACCAAGATGGGCCTTGATAGGGGAGGGTTGAACCCACAGGAAGAAATATAATCACCCAGAGCTGCTGAACCATGAGAGAAAAGTGTGGGGGGCCGGGGGGGGGGGAGGAAGAGTACTGAAAAGTGAAACCCAGGGAATTCCACCATTGAGGGGCTAAAATAGGAGCTCTGAAGACAAGCACTGAGGTCATATGGAGCATGGTATGAGGAGGAGAGCCAGGGGAGGATGTAACCTGACAATCAGGGGACTAGATCATGTCAGGAGGAAGGGAATGGTCACCATGGTTTCATCATCTATATGCCCCAGAAAGGAAAACAGCTGGAACATCAATTAGATTTAGCAATCAGCCTGACCAGGCGGTGGCGCAGTGGATAGAGCGTCGGACTGGGATGCGGCGGACTCCGGTTCGAGACCCGGAGCTCGCCAGCTTGAACGCGGGCCCATCTGGCTTGAGCAAAGGCTCGCCAACTTGGACCCAAGGTCGCTGGCTCCAGCAAGGGGTTGCTTTGGTCCACTGAAGGCCCGTGGTCAAGGCACATGTGAGAAAACAATCAATGAACAACTATGGTGTCGCAATGACAACTAAAAACTAATGATGCTTCTCACCTCTCTGCATTCCTGTCTGTCTGTCCCTATCTGTCCCTCTCTCTGACTCTCTGTCCCTGTTAAAATAAATAAATAAATAAATAAATAAATAAATAAATAGATTGATTTAGCAATCAGTTATTGATGACCTTGGCAAGACACGTTTCTGTGATATAGTGAGGGAGTGCTGATTGGGAAAGACTTCTTTTCCAAGAGATACAGTGTAGACACAGTGCGCATTACTATGGTTGCCTTTGCTTTGGTTTCGGTCTGTTTAAAGAAAGGTAAGACTTGAGGGCTGAACTATAAGAGAGAGATGGGTTGAGGCTATAGGAGAGAAAGGAAATAACCAATGTAGCAAAGTCCTTGTAGGGATGAGAATGAAGAAAAACACTTCTTCCACTGTGATGGAAGGAGGGTAAGAAGGTAGCAGGAGTCAGGAGTTGCCTAATTTCTTTCCAAGTCAGCAATGTTGTCATCTGCTCAAGGTGAAGACTCCAGTGGTGAGGGGAGGGGTCCTACCTACGCTCTGGCTCTGAAACAAGGCTTGTGGAAAATGGGAGTGGATGCTGTATAAAGACTTGTGTGAAAGACTCCAGTACCCCTTGGTTTTCCACTGAGTTTGAAACCCTCACAACTGTGGCGGCTGCCTCTGCACAGCTGTGAGATTTGCTGCAGAAAGCCTGGCAGCCAGATCTGGCATAAGCTGCTCAGGCAGCACCTGTTCTGAGCAGATCACTCTGTCTTTCATCTGACTTCTCTTGGACAGCCCCTAAATTCATAGACCCTCTCACAGCCAGAACTAAACCAACTTGCAATGCCAGTTTATCTTCCAGTTAGTCGTTCAAAGAAGGAGGCTGTGACACCTGAATATAAAATATGTATTAAAATAGAAAATAGTAGGGGTCCAGGATCTTTAGAGCTCACTGATCAGTGAAATAGCTTGGAAGTTCCTATACTGTTCTAGTCCTGTGTATATAATGTTACAACTATTCCATCAGTTTGATACAATTAGAGATAGTTTCTTTTTCTTTTTATTAAATTTAAATATACAGCCTTCCTGGGAATGCAGATGGGAAGAATTCTGTTGTTAGATTGTCCAGCAGTCACTTCACAATAGCACAGATCTTGCTCCCTGCAAAGCAGTTTGCCACAACTACATGCAGACAGAACAGAGGATGTAATCAAAAGGGTATTTGGCATGGGCCCAGAAAACAATCTGGATTAGTCTATAACTGGCTGCCATAGTTTCAAGTCCATTTCTGATCCACAACTTATTGCTTCATAACTGATGATTTCAAAGGTTTACCAGGGTGGCACAAAAAAGCTCAGTTACTACCTTCTAGTACATTCTGAAATGTGTTTCACTAGTGAGCATTTTTGAATATTCAAATAACAGTAAAAAGAAGATAATAAAAGACTATAACTGTAGAGGGGATACTTCAGGTAGCCAGCTGTTAGTTTTTACTCCTAAAGTCAGTAGTAATTTCTACAGTAGAGGGAGGATTGGGTAATTTCCTTTCATCTTCAAACCTCACATGGAGCACCTCAAATTTAACATACCAACTAACAAACAACTACATACAAACATGACAAAACAGCTAACTAAACTCTGGTTTTTATTTTGGAAGACTGGAATAAATACATTAGAAAATAAATGAGATTTAAACAATTTTACTGTTTACATAATTCAGAAATTCTCTTGAAATAGCTCAGCTCCTCCCACCAAACTTAATAGGTAAAGTAATTACATTGTTGAGTTAGGGCAAATGTCATAATTACTTTCCCTAAGGTTCTCCAAACCCTTTAGGAGCAAAACCTTGAGAAGAGCAGGACACATTGGGGTCTGAGCTAGTACTGACTTAACCTATGAGAGAGCCAGGGAAGATGACTGGCTATCTACCTTCTAAGTGATTTCTTAAAGAGCCAGCATGTTTCCTTTCTCTTCCTTACAGGGGTAAGTTAGTTTCTAATGATAAGCCTACTTTCTGTTACTGGCTAAAATACCTTAAAATTCTATCTTTTTCATATTTAACTTTCTCAAAATGCCTACTTTTCAAACTGCTTTACCAGCACCTGTGGGATGCCCTTGGTTTGGCCTTAATATTTAAGCATTCATTATTCTCCTCTCACAGAACGCCTATACCACGGTACTATTTTGACTTTCCAAGCCATCTAAATTTGATTGTTGATTGCACCAACTTGGTTACTTAATGGATGAGACCAGGAAAAATTAACACATAATAGAAGAGCGCCAGTATGATACTCCAGAACAGCCCTCCAAACTGAGGAGCAGATTTCGAGTGGCTTGACAGGGATAAAGTGATAAATTAGGATGGCACCAGCCTTGGGCTAGTTTAAAGTTTTTGTACGGATGTGATGGTGGAGGTTTCTAAGGCCAAAAGATAGAAACCATCAGGAAATAGGAGGACTATGGTGCAGACCGTGATCCCTGAATGAAATTGCAAAGGGGGTATTAACCCAGTAAATGGACTGCGGGTCGAGCTGTCAGGTTTGGGCGAGGGAGGGAAGGAGGCCGAGCTCCGGGGAGGGAGTGGGGCGCCCGGCGGTCGGAGCGGGGGGGGGGGGGGGGGGGGGGTGTAGGGAAGGGCGGGAGCAGGGAGCGCGCCAGAGCAGAAAGTGGGGAAAGAGTGGAGGAGTGGACAGGGCGCAGAGGGTAAGCGCAGCGCGCTCGGGTGGCCGCGCGTCCCGGGCCAGCGCGCCTCGGGGACCCATGTCGCTTGGGCCGTGGGTCCGGGACCCGAGGCGGAGCCCAGCGTCCGGCGTCTCCAGTCGCAGGGAGTCTGAGCCACGCGCCACGCGGGAGTGGCGGTCCCGAGCCCGCTGGGAGTTATGTAGACGGATCTAACATGACCAGCAAACAGAAACCTTTCCAAACGCAGCTCAGGCGGTCCATCAGCGAGCAGCTGCGGGACTCTACGGTTAGAGCCTGGGACTTACTGTGGAGAAATGTCCGGGAGAGGCGGCTGGCAGGTCGGTGCCGCAACACTGCGGGGCTCGCGGGGCGGGAGGGGGCGCGGCCCGGGGCTGCTCGGGCCCCGCGAGGGTTCAGAGCACGGGTGGGGCCGAGCGGGCTGCGCGCACTTCCTCCCTCGCGGCCGCCCGGCCGCCGCGCACTCCGTGTTGTGGGCTCTTGCGCGCTTGCACAGACGGCGGGCTGTGCGCTGCACGCGTGCTGGAGGTCGGCCAGGATGCCCCGACAAATCTTGCGGAAGGGGCCCTTTCATCCCGCCACTGCCCTGCCGCGGACCTGGCCAGTCCGTTGAATGAATGAGTACGCAACCCAAGAGGTCCTCCACGAGGGCTGCCGGGCTCCCAGGCTCCCAACTTTGCCTTTTCTACGTGGAACACGTCTACTGAGTGTGTGTGGGGAGAGTCAAGAGAAGGCTAGGAAGCATATCCCAAACTCTGGGAGACGAGACATTTGGGGGTAAGATTTGGGGAAAGACAGGTGGACCTTTGTTGGTGCGGTAGCTGCCCACAGCTCCTGTCCGGCTGTGGATCAGGCTCTCCTCACTTTGAGGTTGCAAAAGAGGGCCTCCCTTTGGAATCCATTGCCCATGAATCAGAGGAAGAGAAGAGGTGATTGTTGGGAGCCAAGGAGACCTTAAAAATCCTTGATTAGGTCAGAAAGCTCTCCCCTTCTCCCAGTCTGCACATTGTGGCCTCATTTCTGTTCATTTTCATGGGACCACCTCCTTGTAGGGCCACAGATGCAGTGAGTGCTCAGAGTCTTCTCAGAGCCCTTGTTGGGCACTTTAGGTCTGGTTAGTCACCACATGGTACCTGCCCCAACAGGGGACAGTAGGCCTAGCCACAGAAGAGTTACTAGGCAATGTGAGATTTAGGACCTCTTTCCCCAACAGCTAGCTGCTGGGAGATGTTCCAGGAGTGGGATGAAGTGCGGTTGGAAAGGCCCCTGAGCTGACCAGAGTGGAGTCTCTGGACCTCATTGTTTCCTGTCTCTCCAAGGCATCTCCTGAGTTGGTTGGTGTATGCAGGGGTAGAAGATAGTTCTAGAAAAGAAGAAGGTATGGACCGTAGAAAGGGTGAAGAGATGCCAGGGGTGAAAAGGGGGATGCTACCTTCTCTGGGCTCCTCCCCTTTTCCTTATTGTAGAACAGTAGATGTACTTTGCTAGATGGTATTTTTTGTTTGTTTGTTTGTTTCTTAGTGAGAAGCAGGGAGGCAGAGAGACAGACTCCCACATGCTCCTGGACTGGGATCCATCCAGCAAGCCCCCTATGGGGTGATGCTCTGCCCACCTGGGGCTGTTGCTCTGTTGCTGAACAACCGAGCTATTTTAGCACCTCAGGTAGGTCATGTAGCCATCCTCAGTGCCTGGGGTCAACTTGCTCCAGTAGAGCCATGGCTGCAGGACAGGAAGAGAGAGAGAGACAGAGAGAGAGAGAGAGAAAGGAGAGGGGGAGGGGTAGAGAAGCAGATGGTCACTTCTCCTGTGTGCCCTGACCAGATATGGAACCCGGTACATACATATGCCAGTTGATGCTCTACCACTGAGCCAATCGGCCAGGGCCTAGATGTTCTGCTCCTATACCTGTCCAGCTCCCTCTTCCTATCAGTAGGACGGCATCTGGCCGTTGGTGCCTATAGTCTGTATCTCCTTGAGCGTTAGGACCTTATCAGTCTAACTGTTCAGTTAGAAGTAGGAATGATTCTAACACTCAATGTAGTCAGTGTTAAGATATCCATTCCATATTTTCTATCCAACCCAGTGGCCCCATTTAGTAAGCACCCAAGAAATAAACATATTTGCAGTCTGGACCCAGAAATAAGCTGTGGTAAAACCCAGTAGTTTTAACTGTTGATATTTGGAAACCTGTCTGGGCATTGTAGACCTCAGTTCATGGCAATTGATAACTTTCCCTGTGATTGTGTGGAATTATATGATCTACATCTGGTGCTGGAGAAATTTGTGTGGCCTAGTAAACTCTTGGTGCTTCATAACTTCAGAATGCTGACTGCAAATGTCTGTTTCATAGCTTCTGTTATTTAAGTTTGTTGGATTTGTTAAATCGACGGATCTTCAGGAAACAAGCTTTCTTTCCAGGAGGGCTGCCAAGTCTTTGCTTGGTTTTTATAGAGGCTGAGGTCAAAGATGACTGTAGAACTGTCTTTTTCAAAAGGAGATCTGGGAAGGAAGAGGGTGTAATATAAAAAGACTTAAAACCATTAAGATTATTCAGGGAAGCCATTCATTCACATGAATTTTAGACATTGCAGTTCAGTGAAAATGGTAGAGAGAAAATGTTTTGATTCTGGAAACAAACTATAGGTTAGACTCTAACTGATAGAGATTTTAAGATCACGAATATATTGAGATTAAGGTTAAAAAGTGGCTTCAGAATGGTAAGTATAAGAGTTCTCGCAGAGTAGTACAATTATTTTTTGAAATAGCAGTATGAGGTTTTAACATGTTGAATCAGAATATTAATATCTGCTTACCCATAATCTGCTTACCACTCTGCTAACAGCAGATGCCAGCAGGTCATTCAGCTGGGACCAAACAATCCCCGGGAAGCAGGCCTTTACTTCTGCTCCTCTAAGTGAGCTGAGATGCTTGCCACAAAACCAAGCCAAATCCATGAAGGATCTTTTAGATGCAAATTGATTTTCTTGCTAAGGTAGCTAAAATATGGAACCTTGGCCATGAGACATCGAAATACTTAAGTTATTAATGTTGGCATCCATTCTAAGTGAAAGTATTCTTCATTTGTAAAAGTGTTCTTTATATGGTTCAGTTCACAATATCAAAATAACCAACTATATGACTCTACCCCCAGAAAGCTCTCCCCGCTAAGAGATAATATGAGGCTATTGACTTAAAAAAAAAAAAAAAAGTCTTTTTCTAGCAGATAAAAGTTTTGTGCTGGGGCTTTATAATTTCCCTATAATTGTCTGCTTATTATCCTTAACTAATAGAACTGTGTTCAAAGTGCTTTATAACAAACTCTTGTTTGTTGTTTAGAGGGTTCTGATGGTATTGCCCTATTGCTTTTTTACATCCCAAGGAAGTAAATCATTATTCTAACTAATTCTTAATTCTCTCTCTTTAAAACTTTTTATTTAGTGATTTTAGAGAGGCAGGAAGAGGGTGAGAGAGATATATTGATTTGTTGTTCCACTTGTTTATGCATTGGTTGAGTCTTGTATGTACCCTTATTGGGAGATTGAACCCACAACCTTGACATTGGGAAGGAGCTCTAGCCAACTGAGCTACCCAGGCAGGGCAACATCCTTACTTCTCTTCATGAAAGGCTATATTGTCAAAGAAACAGAGAGACAATAAGTGGAACTGTTTAAACACACTGTACCCTGTGGATTTCTGTGCTTTGGGAGCCATGCTTAAGATTGGGAGGGGGATTATACATAATTGCAAAAAGCATTTCTTAACACATGTCACAATGACACAAAGCATGAAACCAGTGGAAGGATAAGATTTGTGCAATGCTCAAATTTGCTCATTTTTGTTAAAAAATTATAAAAGGGAGTTATTGTTTAAAGAAGAACTAGTATTGGGAGCTCTTGGGCTTTCCCATTCTGAAGTAACTGCCAAATCTTCACCGGATTGTGCCAATGCACACTTCTCAATTTCCCAAAACTCTAATCCTGGTAAGGGTTAGCAACAGTTTTTTCCACCTATCATCTCAATATTGATCATTGTAATAATAGTGGTAATGGTTGTTTATTCCCTAGACGACAAAGTTAGTGTTCAAAGCAAGATTCTAATTCAAATTGTCAGACATCAAAGGCCATCTGCACTCATTTGCTGCTACACTGCATTACCTCCTCTGTAGGCCTTATGGGGACCGCAAATTTTTTCTCTAAGGTTCTCTGTCACCTGCAGTTTAAAAGTGAAATACAAAGTTAACTGAGTTAACTGCCCTTTCTTTTCTCCTGGAGTGACAGAGATAACCCTGCCACCTAAAATAACTTGTCCCCTTGACATACTATTTAGTTGGAGACTTGGAACAAACAGCCCTAGTTCTAGCTTGTCAGGGTCCCTGTGCACTATGCCCTGCCCACTGCCATTGATACAAGAAGCCAAGGGCTGCAAGAATGAGGTCCTGTCCTAAAGCCTAAATACAGATTTCTTTAAGGTAGGTGACTGACAGTTTCTTTTCGTTTCCCTAGATCTCTAATCAGCCACAACTGAAGGTAATTCTTAGCTTTTATAGAATCGTTAAATTCCCTAGGCAGAAGCATACCCTTTAATTCTTGGTGTTTGTAAGAAGTCTGAACTATTTTTCAAATGTTAGGGTCTGAGAAAATCCAAATGAGTTCTCTAAAGCTTTCTGCTCCTTTATTTTAAAACCTGACTCTATTTTAATGAAAATGTAATCCATATGTTTAATTCCCTTATACTTGTATAACAATATTTGGGTAGCTTGTGAACTAATTGAAGTCTAAGTCTTTTGATCTCTTTTATAGTCTCATTTTAAATAATTTCAGTTAGACACAGGAAGTTATATTGCTGCCAGGAATAAACTAACTCAGCGATTTTCAACCATTTTCATCTCATGGCACACATAGACTAATTACTAAAATTCAGAGGCACACCAAAAATATTTTTTGCTGATCTGAAAAAATATAAAAAAGCTATAATTTTTTTAATTAATTTTAATGGGTTGACATTAATAAATTAGGGTACATATGTTCAAAGAAAACATCTCCAGGTTATTTTATCATTCAGTTATGTTGCATACCCATCACCCAAAGTCAAATTGTCTTCTGTCACCTTCTATCTGGTTTTCTTTGTGCCCCTCCCCTCCCCCCTCTACCCCCCTCTCCTCTCTCCCCTCACCCTGTAACCACCACACTCTTGTCCATGTCTCATAGTCTTGCTTTTATGTCCCACCTATGTATGAAATCATGCTGTTCTCAGTTTTTTCTGTTTTACTTATTTCACTCCGTATAACGTTATCAAGGTCCATGCATGTTGTTGTAAATGATCCGATGTCATCATTTCTTCTGGCTGAGTAGTATTCCATAGTATATATGTACCAAAGCTTTTTAATCCACTCGTCCTCTGACGGACACTTGGACTGTTTCCAGATCTTCGCTCTTGTGAACAATGCTGCCACGAACATAGGAGTGCATTTCTTCTTTTCGAACAGTGCTATGGTGTTCTTAGGGTATATTCCTAAAAGTGGGATAGCTGGGTCAAAAGGCAGTTTGACTTTTACTTTTTTGAGGAATCTCCAAACTGTTTTCCACAGTGGCTGCACCAGTCTGCATTCCCACCAGCAGTGCAGGAGGGTTCCCTTTTCTCCACACCCTCGCCAGCACTTATTCTGTGTTGTTTTGCTGTAGAGCGCCATTCTGACAGGTGTGAGGTGATAGATATCTCACTGTGGTTTTAATTTGCATTTCTCTAATGGTTAGTGATGTTGAGCATTTTTTCATGTGCCTATTGGCCATCTGTATGACCTCTTTGGAGAAATGTCTATTCATTTCTTTTGCCCATTTTTTGATTGGATTGTTTGTCTTCCTGGTGTTGAGTTTTATAAGTTCTTTATAAATCTTAGTTATTAACCCCTTTTCAGACGTGTTGTCATATATCTTCTCCCATTGTGTGGTTTGTCTTTTTATTCTGTTCTCATTGTCTTTAGCTGTGCAAAAACTTTGTAGTTTGATATAGTCCCATTTGGTTATCTTGCATTTTATTTCCTTTGCCCGTGGAGATAAATCGGCAAATATATTGCTGCTACAGATGTCGGAGAGCTTACTGCCTATGTTATCTTCTAAGATGCTTATGGTTTCACGGCTTACATTTAAGTCTTTTATCCATTTTGAGTTTGGTTTCGTGAATAGTGTAAGTTGATGATCTGGTTTCATTTTTTGCAGGTAGATGTCCAATTTTCCCACCACCATTTGTTAAAAAAACTGTCTTTACTCCATTGTATGCTCTTTCCTCCTTTTTCAAATATCAGTTGTCCATAAAGCTGTGGGTTTATTTCTGGGTTCTCTGTTCTGTTCCATTGATCTATGTGCCTGTTCTAATGCCAGTACCAGACTGTTTTGAGTACAATGGCCTCAAAACATAACTTGATATCAGGAGTGTAATACCTGCTACTTTATTCTTCTTTTTCAAGATTGCTGAGGCTATTCGTGGTTTTTTTGGTTCCATATAAATTTATGGACTATGCGTTCTATATCTTTGAAGTATGTCATTAGTATTTTAATAGGTATTGCCTTGAATTTATAAATTGCTTTGGGTAATATAGACATTTTAATGATGTTTATTCTTCCTAACCATGAGCACGGTATATGCTTCCACTTGTTTGTATCTTCCTTGATTTCTTTTATCAATGTTTTATAATTTTCCGAGTAAGAGTCCTTAACCTCCTTGGTTAACTATACTCCTAGGTAATTTATTTTTTTTGGTTGTAATAGTAAAGGGGATTGTTTCTTTAATTTCTTTTGCTGACAGTTCACTGTTGGTATATAGAAATACCTCTGCTTTCTGAGTATTAATATTATACCCTGCCACTTTGCTGAATTCATTTATCAGGTCCAGTAGTTTTTTTGACTGAGACTTTAGGGTTTTCTATATACAATATCATATCATCTGCAAATAATGACAGTTTTACTACTTTTTTACCAATTTGTATGCCTTTTATTCTTGTTGTCTAATTACTGTGGCTAAGACTTCCAGAACTATGTTGAATAAGAGTGGTGAAAGGGGGCACCCCTGCCTGGTTCCTGATGTTAAGAGGATTGCTTTTAATTTTTGTCCATTTAGTATGATGTTTGCTTTGGGTTTGTAATAGATGGCCTTTATCATGTTAAGGAATGTTCCCTGTTTCCCCACTTTACTGAGAGTTTTGATCATGAATGGGTGCTGGATTTTATCAAATGCCTTTTCTGCATTTATTGAAATTATCATTTGATTTTTGTCCTTCCTTTTGTTTATGTGATGTATCACATTGTTTGATTTGCGAATATTGAACCAGCCCTGCCTCTCCAGAATAAATCCCACTTGATCATGGTGTATGATTTTTTTCATATATTGTTGGATTCGGTGGCTAATATTTTGTTGAGAATTTTAGCATCTAAATTCAACAGGGATATAGGCCTATAATTTTCTTTCTTTGTGTTGTCTTTGTCCGGTTTTGGGATCAGAATTATGCTCGCCTCATAAAAGGAGTTTGAAAGTCTTCCTTCCTCTTGAATTTTTTGAAATAGCTTGAGGAGGATAGGAGTTAGTTCTTTGAATTTTTGGCAGAATTCACTTGTGAAGCCATCAGGCCCAGGACTTTTCTTTGTTGGGAGTTTTTTGATAACTGTTTCAATCTCATTTGTTGTAATTGGTCTGTCTAGATGTTCTGATTCTTCCAGATTGATTTTTGGAAGTTTATATGATTCAAGAAATTTGTCCATTTCACCTAGGTTGCCTAATTTTTTTGACATAGAGTTCTTCATAGTATTTTCTTACAATACTTTGTATTTCTTTTGTGTCAATTGTTATTTCTCCACTCTCATTTCCAATTTTATATATTTGAGTTCTCTCTCTTTTTTTCTTGGTGAGTCTAGTTAAGGGTTCATTGATCTTGTTTACCTTTTCAAAGAACCAGCTCCTGGTTTCATTGATCCTATGTATTGTTTTCTTAGACTCTATGTCATTTATTTCTGCTCTGATCTTTATTATTTCCTTCCTTCTACTGGTCCTAGGCTTTATTTGCTGTTGTGTTTCTAGTTCTTTTAGATGCAAGGTCAAGGTGCTTATTTGAGCTTTTTCTAGCTTCTCATGTTATGCCTATAGTGCTATGAATTTCTCTCTCAGTACTGCTTTTGCTGTGTCCCATAAATTTTGAATTGATGTTTGCTCATTATCATTGGTTTCTAGAAACATTTTTATATCTTCTTAGATCTCATTGTTAATCCATTCATTATTTAATAACATGCTATTTAGTTTCCAAGTGTTTGAGTATTTTTCAGTGTTTCTTTGTGGTTAATTTTTAGTTTCATGCCATTGTGATCAGAGAAAATGCTTGATATGATTTCAATATTCTTAAATTTGTTCAGACCACTTTTGTGTCCTAACGTGGTCTATGCTAGAGATTGTACCATGAGCGCTTGAAAAGAATGTATATTCTACTGCTTTAGGGTGAAACTTCTGAAGAGATCTATTAAATCGAGTTGATCTAGTGTATCCTTTAAGTCTGCTCATTCTTTGTTAAATTTCTTTCTTGAGGATCTATCCAGTGATGTTAGTGGGGTATTGAAATCCCCTACTATTATAGTATTGCTGTTAATCTCACCCTTTATATCCATCAAAGTCTGCTTTATGTATGTTGGGGCTCCTATGTTTGGCACGTAGCTATTTATAATGGTTATATCTTCCTGTTGAATTGTTCCCTTTATCATTATGTAGTGTCTTTCTTTATCTCTTACTACAGTCTTTGTTTTAAAGTCCATTTTGTCAGATATTGCTGCCCCGGTTTTTTTTTCATTTCCATTTGCATGAAATATTTTTTTCCATCCTTTTACCTTTAGTCTATGTGCATCTTTTGCTTAAAGGTGTGTACTTGTAGACAGTATATGTATGGGTCTTGTTTCTTTATCCACATAGCTACCCTATGTCTTTTGATTGTATCATTTAATCCATTTACATTTAAGGTTATTATTGATATGTAGTTGTTTATTACCATTTTATTCTCTAAAGCTTTATTCTTTTGCTATATTCTTTTCCCCCTTTGAACAGTTCACATCAGGCCCCTTAGCATCTCTTGCAGGATTGTTTTGGTTTTAATGAATTCCTTGAGGTTATTTTTATTGGGGAAGCTCTTTATTTCTTCTTCAATTTTAAATATTAGCCTTGCTGGATAGAGTAGTCTTGGTTGTAGGATCTTTTTTGCATTACTTTGAATATATCTTGCCATTTCTTTCTGGCCTCAAGTGTTTCTGTTGAGAAGTCAGATGTCATCCTTATGGGTGCTGCTTTGTAGGTAATAGCCTATTTTTCCTCTAGCAACTTTTTTTTTATTAATTTTAATGGGGTGACACCAATAAATCAGGGTACATATGTACAATGAAAACATCTCCAGATTATCTTATCATTCAAGTGTGTTGCATACCCATCACCCAAAGTCAAATTGTCCTCTGTCAGCTTCTATCTAGTTTTCCCTGTGCCCCACCCTTTCTACTTATCCTACCCTCTTTTACCTCCCTCCACCCCGTAACCACCAACCACCCTCTTGTTCATATCTCATAGTCTAACTTTTATGTCCCACCTATGTATGAAATCATGCTGTTCTCAGTTTGTTTTTTCTGATTTACTTATTTCACTCCGTATAATGTTATCAAGGTACATCCATTTTGTTGTAAATAATCTGATGTCATCATTTCTTATGGCTGAGTAGTATTTCATAGTGTATATATACCAAAGCTTTTTAATTCACTCATCTTCTGATGGACACGTGGGCTGGTTCCAGATCTTCGCTATTGTGAAAAACACTGCAACGAACATGGGAGCGCATTTCTTCTTTTCGAACAATGTTATGGTGTTCTTAGGGTATATTCCTAAAAGTAGGATAGCCTGGACAAAAGGCAGTTCGACTTTTACTTTTTTGAGGAATCTCCAAACTGCTTTGCACAGTGGGTGCACCAGTCTGCATTCCCACCAGCAGTGCAGAAGGTTCCCTTTTCTCTACATCCTCGCCAAAACTTATTCTGTGTTGTTTTGCTGATGAGTGCCATTCTGACTGGTGTGAGGTGATATCTCATTGTGGTTTTAATTTGCATTTCTCTAATGATTAGTGATGTTAAGCATTTTTTCATATGCCTTTTGGCTATCTGTATGTCCTCTTTGGAGAAATTTCTATTCATTTCTTTAGCTCATTTTTAGATTGGATTGTTTGTCTTCCTGGTGTCTTGAGTTTTATAAGTTCTTTATAAATTTTCGTTATTAACCCCTTATCAGACGTGATGTCCAATATGTTCTCCCATTGTGAAGTTTGTCTTTTTATTCTGTTCTTATTGTCTTTAGCTGTGCAAGAACTTTTTAGTTTGATATAGTCCCATTTTTTATCTTGCCTTTTATTTCATTTGCCGGTGGAGATAAATAGGCAAATATATTGCTGCTACATATGTCGAATAGCTTACTGCCTATGTTATCTTCTAAGATGCTTAGGGTTTCACGGCTTACGTTTAAGTCTTTTTTCCATTTTGAATTTGTTTTTGTGAATGGTGTAAGTTGATGGTCTAGTTTCATTTTTTTACAGGTAGATGTCCAATTTTCCCAGCACCATTTGTTAAAGAGGATGTCTTTACTCCATTGTATGTTATTTCCCCCTTTGTAAAATATCAGTTGTCCATATAAGTGTGGGTTTATTTCTGGATTCTCTGTTCTGTTTCATTGATCAATGTGCTTGTTCTTATGCCAGTACCAGGCTGTCTTGAGTATAATGGCCTTGTAGTAAACGTTTATATCCGGAAGAGTGATACCTCCTGCTTTCTTTTTTCTTTTTAAGATTGCTGAGGCTATTTGTGTTCTTTTTGGTTCCATATAAATTTTTGGAATATGTGTTCTATATCTTTGAAGTATGCCATTGGTATTTTCATTGGTATTGCATTGAATTTATAAATTGCTTTGGGTAATATAGACATTTTAATGATGTTTATTTTCCTAGCCATGAGCACGGTATATGCTTCCACTTGTTTGTATCTTCCTTGATTTCTTTTATCAATGTTTTATAATTTTCTGAGTACAAGTCCTTAACCTCCTTGGTTAAATTTACTCCTAGGTACTTTATTTTTTTGGCTGCAATAATGAAGGGGATTGTTTCCTTAATTTCTTTTGCTGACAGTTCATTGTTGGTATATAGAAATGCCTCTGATTTCTGAGTATTAATTTTATATCCTGCCACCTTGTTGAATTCATTTATAAGGTCCAGTAGTTTTTTGACTGAGACTATAGGGTTTTCTATATACAATATCATCTCATCTGCAAATAGTGACAGTTTTACTTCTTTTTCCAATTTGGATGCCTTTTATTTCTTCTTTTGTCTGATTGCTGTAGCTAGGACTTCCAGAACTATGTTAAATAAAAGTGGTGAAAGGGGTCACCCCTGCCTGATTTCTGATCTTAAGGAGATTGCTTTTAATCTTTGTCCATTTAGTATGATGTTTGCTGTGGGTTTGTCATAGATGGCCTTTATCATGTTAAGGAATGTTCCCTGTATTCCCACTTTACTGAGAGTTTTGAGCATGAATGGGTGCTGGATTTTATCAAATGCCTTTTCTGCATCTATTGAAATTATCATGTGATTTTGTCCTTCCTTTTGTTTATGTGATGAATCACATTGATTGATTTGCGAATGTTGAACCAGCCTTGCCTCTCCAGAATAAATCCCACTTGATCATGGTGTATGATTTTTTTCACATATTTCACATATTGTTGTCTAATATTTTGTTTAGAATGTTAGCGTCTAAATTCATCAGGGATATAGGCCTATAATTTTCTTTCTTTGTGTTGTCTTCTCCTGGTTTTCGGATCAGAATTATGCTCGCCTCATAAAAGGAGTTTGGAAGTCTTCCTTCCTCTTGAATTTTTTGAAATAGCTTGAGGAGGATAGGAGTTAGTTCTTCTTTGAATTTTTGATAGAATTTACTTGTGAAGCCATCAGGCCCAGGACTTTTCTCTTTTGGGAGTTTTTTGATAACTGTTTCAATCTCATTTGTTGTAATTGGTCTGTTTAGGTGTTCTGATTCTTTCAGACTGATTTTTGGAATTTTTGGAATCATAGTTTATATGATTCAAAATTCTTGAATCATATAAACTATGATTCAAATCAAAATCACCTAGATTGTCCAACTTTTTGGCGTAGAGTTCTTCATAGTATTTTCTTATAATGCTTTGTATTTGTGCTGTGTCATTTGTTATTTTTCCACTGTCCTTTCTGATTTTATTTATTTGAGTCCTCTCTTCTTTTCTTGGTTACTCTAGTTAAAGGTTCATCAATCTTGTTTACCTTTTCAAATAAACAGCTTCTAGTTTCATTGATCCTCAGCCATTATCTCATTTATTTCTGCTCTAATCTTTATTATTTCTTTTCTTCTACTTGTCCTGGGTTTTATTTGCTGTTGTTTTTCTAATTCTTTTAGATGCAGGGTCAGGTTTCTTATTTCAGCTTTTTTTAGCTTCTTATGATATGCCTGTAGTGCAATGAACTTCCCTCTCAGTACTGCTTTTGCTGTGTCCCATAGATTTTGAGTTGATGTATGCTCATTATCATTTGTTTCTAGAAACTTTTTTATTTCTTCTTTTATCTCATTGTTAATCCATTCATTATTTAATAACATGCTATTTAGTTTCTAAGTGTTTGAGTATTTTTCATCTTTTCTTTTGTGGTTAATTTCTAGTTTCATGGCATTGTGATCAGAGAAAATGCTTGATATGATTTCAATCTTCTTAAATTTATTTAGACCATTTTTGTGTCCTAACATGTGGTTTATCCTAGAAAACGTACCATGAGCGCTTGAAAAGAATGTATATTCTAATGCTTTAGGGTGAAAAGTTCTGAAGATATCTAATAAATTGAGTTTATCTAGTGTATCCTTTAAGTCTTCTGTTTCTTTATTCATTTTCTTTCTTGAGGATCTATCCAGTGTTGTTAGTGGGGTATTGAAAGCCCCTACTATTATAGTATTGCTATTAATCTCACCCTTTATATCTATCAAAGTCTGCTTTATGATGTCGGAGCTCCTATATTTGGTGTGTAGATATTTATAATAGTTATATCTTCCTGTTGAATTTTTTCCCTTTATCATTATGTAGTGTCCTTCTTTATCTCTTACTACAGCCTTTGTTTTAAAGTCTATTTTGTCAGATATAAGTACTGCTACTCCGGCTTTTTTCTCATTTCCATTTTTATGAAATATTTTTTTCCATCTTTTTACCTTCAGTCTATGTACATCTTTTGTTTTAAGTGTTTCTCTTGTAGACAGCATATGTATTGGTCCTGTTTCTTTATCCATGCAGCTACCCTATTTCTTTTGATGGGATCATTTAATCCATTTACATTTAAGGTTATTATTGATATGTAGTTGTTATTGACATTTTATTCCTTAAGGCTGTTTTTTTTGTTTTGTTTTGTTTTTTTTGCTATATTCTTTTCTCCCTTTGAACTGTTCACAACAGGCCCCTCAGTATCTCTTGCAGAATTGTTTTGGTTTTAATGAATTTCTTGAGACTTTCTTTGTCTGGAAAGCTCTTTATTTCTCCGTCAATTTTAAACGTTGGCCTTGCTGGATAGAGTAGTCTTGGTTGTAGGTTCTTCTTCTGCATTACTTTGATTATATCTTGCCATTCCCTTCTGGCATCAAGTGTTTCTGTTGAGAAGTCCGATATCATTTTTATGGAGAGGTCCTTTGTAGGTGATAGCCTTTTCTCTCAAGCAGCTTTTAAAATTTTCTCTTTATCCATTAGCTTTGGAATTTTAACTATGATGTGTTTTGGTGTAGATTTCTTTGAGTTTCTCTTTAATGTATTTTTCTTTGCTTCTTGCACATGTGAAACGTTTTCCTGTCTTAATTTAGAAAAGTTTTCAGCTATTATTTGATTGAACATAGTTTCTATTTCTTGTTCTTTATCCTCTTCTTCAGGAACCCCTATGATGCGGATGTTATTTATCTTCATGTTGTCACAGAGCTCCCTTAGATTTTCTTCAGATTTTTGGGGGTATCTTTTCTTTTTTTTGCTCTGCTTCTGTGCCTTTGTTTATTTTTCCTCTAACTCGCTGATTCGATCCCTTGCTTCATCCATATTGCTTTTAATTTCTTCCATTGTGGTCTTTAGTTTTGATACTGTATTTGTCATTTCTGTCTGATTCTTTTTTATTATTTCAATTTCCTTTTTTATACTTGCTATCTCTTTATTTATGTGTTCCTAATGACTATCCATTGTTGCTCTAAGCCAGTGGTTCTTAACCTTTTTTGAGGTACTAAAACCATCAATTTCATATGCGCATTCACCGTACCCTTCTTTAGTGATAAATAAAATGATTTTTTTCCCCAAATTTAGTTTTGCCGGTGTAAGACTAGATTTGCTCAACTTGGCATTACATATCATGCAGATAGGACGCTGACTCCCATCTTGTTCTGGGATACATGTGAAACAGTGTTGTACATATTTGTCCGACTACTTTCTCTTTTTGCTGGACATATTTAGTATGGATTAAAATATTAAGAAAGAATCCACACGACATACAACTATGAGAGCCATTGACTACTGTGCGCACTAAATTCCCTGCAGCACTGGTTAGCCAATCAATGTAACGTAATCCTCTGCAGCAAGTGATGGCCAAGCGCGGCGTTTCATCACGACTTTACACAAGTGTGTCTTTACCTCCTTGGTAGAGGCTTCTCTGAAACCCTGAGACCGACTCATCGAACCCCTAGGGTTCGATAGAACCCAGGTTAAGAACCACTGCTCTAAGCTCTTTGAACATCCTAACTATCATTATTTTAAACTCTGCATCAGGTAGTTTGGTTATATCTGATTCATTCAGGTTCTTTTCTGGGGATTTCTCTTGATTCATTTGGGTTGCATATCTCTGCCTGCCCATTTTGTCTGTGTGTAAGAAGGGTTTGGCTACTGGAGTCCAATTGGTATTACCTCTGTGTTCCCTAGTCGTGATCTGTCTGCAGTGCCTCCACCCCCTCTGTCACTGCCTAGGGCCATTGGGTGTGGGTGTTGCCGGCGCTGGCCTTGGCTGCTAAGGTCTCCCCTTCGCCTCTGCAGGAGGGGCAGTGTTCTCATGCCAGGCTCTATAAGCCTTAGCCGGTCTCGGCCTTCACCCCTCTCCCACTGGTGGGACATGCACCACACTTGGGCCACAAGCCTGGGCACCAAGGTCAAGGGTGAGCACTTTTGCTTAGCTGCGGGTCCCTGTCAGTCTGTTCCTCCAGCTGGAGGGGCCTCTGGTGCGGGCTCAGCTGCTAGCCCAGGCTTCCGCCCTGCCCCCGCCAACCTGGGCTCCTTGGCTGGGATGGCCTGCTGCTATGCGTTCAGCCTCTCACAGGGCTTCCACCCCACCTCTAAGGGCAAAGCTGGTTTGGGCAGGGCTTCAAGCCTCGGAGTCCAGGTGTGGCTGCATGCCTCCTTGCCCCTGCCCAGCTGTGGATCTCTGCCCTTTTGGGGTCCCACTTTTCCCCCACAGGTCGGGTCGCAGGCTGGCCCGCAGCCGCCGGACCACTTTCGCGCGTCCCCTTTGCCCCGGCTGGGCTAGACCAAGCTGACACCAGCCGGCTTGGCCTCTGTACCCACCGACGATAGTGAGCTTCCGCATCCCCGCCACCCGCCCTCCAGCAAGCTTTCAGCAGTGTGGGTGGGGGCACTGCAGCTCAGACCCTAACTATCCATACTATAGTCCTAAAAGCTCCTTCCTTCTAAGTGACTGTGCTCTAATTGCCACAGGAGAGCCTGTTTATCTGGTGTCCTGCTTCCCCTTGCTGGTTCCAGGGGAAATATTGTTTCAGATTTGTGGAGTTACTCAGCCCAGGGTTTAGGGTGGCTGTCCCTCAAAGCTGTTCTCCCTGTGCCTTCCAGATCGCACTCTCTTCCCGGTGCTCCAGTACTGACCTCTCCCTCTGGCTCCCGGAGTGCCGGGTGAGTGGTTGTGGGAGAGGTTTTCTGCGCCGTCCTTTTAAGAAGATTCCTGGGTCTGAGAAAACTGTCTCTTTCTCATAAACGGTATTCTAACCTGTTTGCCAGCTAAATACTGTCCAAACGCCTCTTCTAAGCTCTGGGGCTGCAGGCTGGGGCTTTGTTCCTGGGACCTAGGTCCATACCCTTCTCCTGGCCTCTCTTCCCACCACACAAGTCTCTCCAGGCTGCCTTTTGCTCCATGGAGCTGGGCAGCCCTTTCCGTGTTTTTGCTTTTCCTACCAGTCTCAATGTGGCTTATTCAGTGTTCCTCGGTTGAAGAGTTCTCTCAGTCCAGTTTAACATTGGTTTGTCCAGATGATGGTTCTTAAAATCAAGTTATAATCCACTTTGGTTCTGGGAGTTGGAAGTTGGTACGTCCGCTTACTCCATCGCCATCTTGCCCCTAAAAAAAAAGGTATAATTTTGATTCTTTGGCTATTATTATGTTGAGTGTTGTCTTTTTTTTTTTTTAATTTGATAATCTAAGGGAAAGAGGTCGGTTCCTGTGACTAAACTAGTTGTGTATTGCATGTTTTAAAATTTCTTGCAGCAACCTGTTGAAAATTGCTGAACTAATGTAAAACATTGAAAAGTTTCAGTTTGCTGGAAACTCCACCAAATTTCAGTGAGTTCTTATTAAAACAGGTTCATTCATTCTCAAAGTCAACAGTAGCATTCTGTGATATAATGTTAATATGAGATCTGTACCTAATGCAGAGTGGGATCCAGAATAGAACATGGACCATAAAAATTTTCTTATTAAAACCTGAGTGTATTCCATAATATCAAAAAGTATAGGATAATACTAGCTGATCCTTTTCATGTATTTTATAGCCATGCCTTTCCATAGTATTATCACTTTACTGGAAAGAATAGACATCTTACTCTGTCAGGGCTGTTTTTTTAAAAAAACTTTTCTTAAAAAGAGAGAATGGAATTTACAGTGGCCCCTCATTTATTGTGGGGGTTAGGTTCCAGAACCCCCTGTGATAGGCAAAAATCTACAAAGTAGTGACCTTAAATCTATTTTATTATTTATATATATTTTAAGGCTTTATAAACCTTCCCCACACTCTTATAAACCTTTCCCATACTGTTATTAAACTTTCCCACACTCTTATAAACACTTGCTATGTATGCTCTTAAACACTGTCTACACTCTTATACCTATGTAATTTAACAACATATAAAATTCTCTATGGATTCTCATCAGTGAATATATTACAACTTGAATGATCAAGATGATGATGATTTAATATTCTTTTAGTATGTTTTAATTAATATTTTTATATTTTCAATATTTTAGGCTAGAAAATGCTTCTTTTACTGCAAAAATAATAAATACATAAAAATACATATATACCACAAAATCCTGTGATATAGCAAAAAATCCACAATTCAAAATTAGATATATACTAGTTTAAAATCCGCGATACAGCGCAACCACAAAAATTGAGCTGCAATATGGCGAGGGACGACTGTATATTAATAACAAAAAGAATTTGAGTCAAGTAAACATACATTTAAAATCAGAGAAGGAGAGCACATTACTTGTATCAGGGTTCTCAGCCTTCGTTGCACAGAGAACCATCCGAAGCCTTTCAGAAATAGGGATTTCTTGACTTCTTCCCAGAGATTCTGAGTCAGTTCAGATGGCACCTGGGATCAGCACTCTTGAAAGTTCTGGAGATGTTTCAGTGGGAGGTTTGGGTTGTGAACCACTGACTACCATATGATAACACACAGAAAGAAGTGTGTGTCTATCATAAGGTCATATTCTAAGTCCCTATGAAAAGTTTTTGCTTAAGTGAGGTTGGAATGAGCTTATGATTTTATAGGGACAGAAAAAGAAAAAAAAAAGTTCAGTGTGTCTAGAGGATAATAAAAAAAAAAGTGGTATGAGTAGGTGGTAAGAGATGTCAGAAGTATGGGCAGGGTCAAATTTTAAGATCAGATTGAGCCTTGTTGCCGGAGTAGAAAGTTTGGATTTGGTTCTACGTGTAATAAGAAGCAAAAGATTTTAAGCAGGGGAGTGATAGGACCCAAGTAAAGCATTACTGGAATGGTCCAGGTGACAGACAGTGGCACAGACTAGGGTGACAGTGATGGAAATGTAGAGAAAGGGATTTGGAATGTGTCTTTGAAGTGGAGACAACCATGCTGTCAGACTGATCCTTGGAGGTGAGGGAGAGGGCTCAAGGACTCTTAGGTTTGTAGTGCCATAGGCTGAGTAGGAGACACCTGGCAAATTTGCATGTTGTACTTGCAAATGATTTTTTTTATTTCTTTTTTGTGTAAGATAGCTGAGGAATGAGGTGTTCTCCTCTGGCCAAATTAGGGCACAGATGCCTATTGGAAATCCAAGAATTAAAGCAAAAGGGTTATATTTCTAAGTATAGGTTTGGGAGAAAAGTCAAAACCTGAGCTATAAATCTGGGATTCTTTCTCTGAATGGGGGTTACCAGGAAGTGAAAGTAGATAAAAGGAGCACCCCTAAGGACCCAGTACCAGCATAGCCTTTCTTTATAGCACAGTAGTTGGGTGGGAACCATCCAGGGTGCAGCAAAAGTGGGTTTACAGTTGTGAGTAAGGGAAACAGACTTTATTCTTGTATTATTATGTGTTCATTATTGTATTCTTTCCATATGAATAACTGTAAACCTACTTTTGCCTAACCCTGTACTCTACACATGGTAAATTTCTGGGGAATTAATAAAATAGCAACACTGTTCCAAAATTCAGAAAAATAGGAAAGCTCTTCTGAATAATTTTTTGTTGTGTTCTTTTTTTTTTTACAGGGACAGAGAGAGAGTCAGAGAGAGGGATAGATAGGAACAGAGAAACAGGAACGGAGAGAGTGAGAAGCATCAATCATTAGTTTTTCGTTGCCATTGCAACACCTTAGTTGTTCATTGATTGCTTTCTCACACGTGCCTTGACCGCGGGCCTTCAGCAGACCGAGCCACCCCTTGCTGGAGCCAGCAACCTTGGGTCCAAGCTGATGAGCTTTTGCTCAAGCCAGATGGGCCTGCGCTCAAGCTGGCGACCTCGGGTCTCGAACCTGGGTCTTCCTCATCCCAGTCCGACGCTCTATCCACTGCGCCACCGCTTGGTCAGGCCCGAATAATTTTTTGTGACCGATTTATTACTTATATGGTCTTGGAACTGTTGATGAATAAAAAAAAAGGTCTCACTAATAAAATATTTAATTTAGAATGATATTACAAAGTAAAATTAAAAAAAAATTAAATAACATTTGAAGCAAAGACTTCCTGAGATTGCTCCACATATATATAAAAATTAAAATACAGTTAATTAAATAAAAGTGATCTTAGCAAGAATGCTTCTACAATTACTATAAATTGTTGGCCCCACTTATAATAGGGTAAGAGTTTTTTATATTGGGAAGGTGACTTCTCCACTGTCCTACTATCTGGAAATAGTCTAATCAAACAAAGCTTAGTTTATAAGAAAAGTTCTATGTCCTGAATTTTTCAGTATTGCATCTATTTATCAGTTATGGTTTATCCATAATAAAGCTGAAGGGAAATTATTAAGAGAAAAATAGATAACATTTAAAATTTTTGTGTTTGTAAAAAGTTTAACTTAAACTTTGCCTAAGTTATCTGCAATATGCTGGCTAACCCTTACAAGTAACACAATTGCCTCCTGGAAATAGAGTAAAGAAAGAATGATATTCCTTCGTTGCTAGTGGTTGGTTACTTAGTAACCACACATGCACGATGAGTTGGCTAGAATTCCTTGAGAAGACCTTTTGATACCATTTTTGCCAATCATGAATCGATCATTTAGACATGGAGCACATATCCATGAAATTGATATATACTCCTCCTTTGTGTTTTTTATATGTATGTTGAACAAAACAACTTGTAAAGAAAAATTTGCTTAGAGACCTTGTAGTTTTGGGTGCTTCATCCAACAATGTATTTCTAGTCTGCTCCTTTGCAAGTTTAGTAATATTGCAAAATGAAAACAAAAGTGTTTTGAAAGTGTTACAACATTCCTGGGCTTTTTTTCTCTCTCCAGAATCCTTGAATGTTTAGTTCTAAAACAGTCAAGTTAAAGGACAAACATTTTTGTCATTGTAGTTAGTCAATAAGTATTTATTGAGCCATGAAATAGTGTCCTTGTCAAATCACATTGGGACTGTAGTGTAGGACGTTAATTCAGTGATGTGATGTTATCCTGGCAAAGCACACAAATTTTATTATGCTGCTCAAATCACTTACCTCATATATTTAATCCGAAATAGAGCAAGCTTCCAGAAATTGCAAAAGGACACTATAGAATGTGCTATGACTACATAATAGTGTATTTGCAAATCTGCTGTGTTAAACCATCTTACATTCTAAGGCAGAATACTTCCTTAGTAACATTTTTAACTCAAGTAAAATTTCAGAATCCTGTGGTTCTGTTATTTGGTGTAATAGAGAATATTTTATATACATGCCATCATGGCATACTATGTTTGTTGAATACTTCTTTTTCCTTCCTATATAGGAAGTTAAATGAACAAAAGATATAATGCTTCTGCAACCTCCTGCAAATTAATATATTTACTAGCAATGACATTAAATTGGGATGTTTTATCATATGCTTCTTATCTTCTCTCCAACTGGACAAAGTGGAAACAATTCCAGGGTCTTTGAAGGGTCATTGAAAATGCTTTCTAATTAAATTTAATATTTATCATTAGAATAATATCCTAAAATAAAAATCTTTGATATTGTATATCTGGGAAGTGTAATAATTAAGTTACATTCATGTACTGCTGTATGGCAATGCAAGGGTTTGTCACAATGACATCACAGAGATGGAAGGGCAGTGCTTCCCTCTCTTGTCTGACATTGAGTTGTATTTATCACAGAACTCTCCTAAATTAATGGTGGATTGAACTTTTCTTAGCCATGAACTGCCAGCACAGTCATATGTATATAAATTACATATTTATTTTTGACCCTCCAAATAATTCATAAGCAATAGATGTAAAAGAGGAGCAATTGTTAAAGTAAAAATAAACTAAAAAACAGCTTTTACATATTTCAACCATTGTCTTATTTTATTCTTTCTGGGAAGACAGAAGAGAAACCTCACTGTGTGTTTGATTTCTAGCTCTTAAGTCTAAATCAAAGCAATAATGACGAAAGAAAAAGTACACTCTTAATCCTTTGGAGTAGCACTAGAATGGTGGGAAAAGGATTGAAGCTATTTGAGAGAACATCAGATGTATGCAGTTACAATTCTATAATGGTGATTAACATCTGTGAAATTAGCTTCAATTCAGTCACAATGTTGATATAAAATTTGCCACAGCTATGGCTGCAGTGCTAGGAGCATAGATCGCCCTATGTAGTAAATGCATATCGTTTTACTTTTGGTTCACACAACAATGTAGAGGAGGGTGCGGTTAGTGGTGTTTGGATGTGATGGAAGATTACAGGCATGGCATCATGATCTAGTTAGTAAGAGCAGCTTCTGGAGCCAAGACTACATGGGTTTGAATCCTGCTTACACACTTAAGCAGTGGGTTCTTGGGCAAGAGAATTCATCTCAATGTTTCTGTTTCCTCATTTTTAAAAAGGAGGACAAGGCCCTGGCTGAGTAGCTCTGTGGATAAAGCATTGAATCAGCATGTCAGAGGTCACAGGTTCAACCCTGGTCAGGGCATGTAGGAAGAGCAATCAATGAGTACACAACTAAGTGAAATGAGTTGATGCTTCTCTCTCCCTGCCCACCTTTCTCTTTCTCTCTCTCTCTCAAATCAATGGAAACTTGTTAAGAGAAGGAGGATAAACATAGTACTTAAAGGGTTGTTATGAGGATTAAATGTGTTAATGTTTTAAAAGCATTTGGCATAATGTCTGGCCCCTAATAAACACTGGGTCAGAGTTTATCTTAAAATGCAGTAGAGAATAAAGCAGAAAGACATACTTCTATGGTAAAGCCTTGTTTTTTACTCCGGCCTTAAGTCACCCACCCCCTTCAAATTTGTATTCATCTTCCCTGTTTCCATGTCTATGAAACCATTCTATAGCCCACATGCAGGGATCTCCAATTACTGAGACATTAAACTCACTCTCTTTGCTCTAACTGGGATTAAAAAATCAACTGCTACAGATGTTGTTAGCATGGTTGGCAGCATTCTTGTGTAAATCCATTAGTAAATCTATATGTTATAGTGTGACTCGTTCATTATACTAACATTTTGTCTTTCTGAAAGATCAGCAGTTATGGTTTGTTAATCAAAATTACCAATTTTAGAATTACACAACCAAAAATCTATCCCCATGTCCTTGGTCTAAATGGAATTTGATGAAGATCTAATTAAAATGAAAGAACTCAGACTAGATAATCCTTCGGTCCCATTTAGCTTAAAGATCAATGCATCTATAAAATCAGACCATTCATCCAAAGGAAATTAAATGCCCTAGTCTTTTAGTTCTTTGTGTGGATATTGCAGGACGTTCTGATAGGGAGAATGCAGATGCCCTGAATATATCCTAGGATGCCTGCCAGTGTCATTCCCCATGCAACTTTAGTTGCCTGGCCTCCATCAATGGCAGTAACTTATAACTGGTACCTTCTGTTACTGGAACTGTGTCTGCAGAAATTGAGAAGGAGGCAGGAGGGGACAAGCTAGGAGTCCAGGGCCTGCAAACACCCATTGAATCTCAATAGCCCTAGCTTAGACCACACTCAGGCAGGGCTCAAAAGGGTCCTGCACTTGGTTTAATGTTTTGTTCTTACTCTCTTGATATTTTTAATAATTATTAAATAGAAGGTCTACATTTTTATTTTATACTGAGCCTGGAAAACAATATAGCTGGCCCAGCACCTAGCTTCTTATAGAATTGTGCCTTAATTTGTAAGTTTACCTTCACTGGTGATTTGGTGTTATGTAAGTAAGATAAAAATGACGAGTAAAGTCACAGAAAGGGAGACTGCAGCTTTCCCTTAAGCACCTACAATCTATAATCCACATGCTCTGTGCCCCTTGCTCTTGGGGAAGGTGATCTCCAGAGAGAGAAAGTATGTTTGTTTTATTTTATTGCTTACTGATTCTGACAGCATCTTTATGAAATATGGCAACAACACTACCACTGGTGTTTACAGAGTTATATAATGATTATATTTTAGTTATTACATATATTGAAGCAAATATTTTCTTAGTCTTTTATTTTTAAAATATCACAGTCCTTACATATAATAGGAGGTTGGGACAAATTACAACTCTTGGTAGGCTAGATTTTCAGATCTAAGGCTTGCTTTGAGAACTTAAACTGTTTTATAATTAAAAATGTATTTGCAATACCCATAATAAATTAATTTATTAAACCACTCCTATTAAAATCATTAAGAATATCTCCTGCATAGTTTTAGCCTACGGCTGCTTACTCAGAAAAGAAAGTCAGGGGACGTAGTAATAAAGCCTGTCATCTATCACCAAGGATTTCCAGCACATATCTACCAAAGTTTTATCTTGTCATCATGGCCATCTGTCTTGGTGAAGAATGCAAAATACAACCAGAGTCTAGTATTAGAAATCACATAGGTTAATCACTCTTTGCTAACAGAAGTTATACATAGATATCCCCACTGAATAATGTAAAGGATGGCATTTTCATTTAAAAGTTAAGTTCATTATTTAATGCAAACCATTTCTGGGCAATTACATGAAAAGAGCACATGAACTTTTATTTGATTTTAAGCTACTTCAAATAAGAATGCATATTCGAATATAGTGATTTCCTCATGTGTCTGTATTTGTCCTTAGGTCATAATCTCCTGCAGGCAAAACATAATGTCTTATTCACTATGGATAGTCCAGTGGCCCAGGCATATAGTTGAAATATAGAAGATACACAATGAATGCTTGTTGAATGAATGAATTAATAATAATTATAACATTAACAGCTCTCCTGCATTGGTATCCATTGTGTGCCAGGCATTGTGCTGAGTAAGGACTTAATGCATTTTCTCATTTGATAGACAAGCTTCAGGGAGAATACTACCAGAGTTTCTGGTAGCACATATAGAAGCCTGCTTTGATTTAGAAAAAGCCTTCCTCTCTAAGGCTCATGAACTAGAAGACAATTAGAAAAGTTAAGTTCATTATTAGAAAATGGTTCCTCCCCTAAGAAAATACAGCCCCATGGGAGTGCTGCTGGGTGAGTAGACCATTGGCTGAATTTCAACCTCCATGGCCACCTTGGCTGCTTGTTATGTTTTTACGTGGTGGCCCCCACTTTATGTGTAAGAAAACCAAGGCTTAGACAGCTTAAGTGACTTGTTCGAGGCACATAGCTACTACTTGCAGTTGTGTCAGCTGGTGAGTGTGGCACAATTTGCATGGCTTGTAAAATTTTTTAGATCCTGTTGACTGAGACCAAAACCATTGTAATCTTAGTCTAATGCTTAGAAAGGGGTGACGGTTTATGGTGTCGAAGTGATAATGTGGACCCACCAATATTGCCTCAAGGTTACCACACAGTGTAATAAAAGGGAGCTGATGGTGTCATTCTAGCATTCCAGGGTCGCCATGGTGATAATGGTGATGATTAATGATAATCCTGAATATCTGTATAATACTTTACAGTTAAGTGTTTTTCTATTAAGTGGCTTAACATCAATAGGTTCTCAAGAAAGTCCTTTGAGGTTAGCAGATGAAGTGCTATGGCCTCTACTACATTAATGAGATAGAGGAGGATGAGAAAAATGATCTGACTACCCGAGGTCCCCAGGCCAGGCCTGAGAGGTGTCTGAATCCAGGCTCTTACTCCAATGCTCACTCTCTTCTCACTTTCTTGCTGCTCAATGTGAGCTCTGCTTTATAAGATCAGTCAGTTGCTGTTAAACAAACCTAAGGCTCACAAACCTGAACCACCTGGAATGCTTTTAAAAATACAGTCCCTTGGACTCCTCACCAGATTCATTCAATCAAAATGATTCCTAGGGGATCGTGCGCATGAGTGTGTTTCTGTGCGTGTAGAAGGGGAGGGTCTGTAGTCTGCGTGTTTAACAAGTTTCCCAAGTGATATTGTTATTTGTTTATAGCCTGCCTGGCACCATCCTCTCAATAGTGGCTGGAAATGGCTCCAAACTCTAGTAGGGATTTCAAACTCCATGGCTTTCTCTCCCTCTGCCTACCTAGATTCTACTCACTTGCAAGGACTGGCTCAAATCCTTCATGATTTGTCATCAGAAAGGGGGGAGTTCCCTCCTTGGAAGGATCCCCCTCTTCTCTATGTGAGTGTCGTCTGGTGGGTGAGTAGGAGGGAGCACCCTGAGGGTCTGTTGTGTGCAAGGATCCTGAATCTGTGTTTTTCCATATGTAATCCTGTGAACCGTCACAGCAAGATGCTGAGGTCATGTTTCTCATCCCCATTTTAAATATGGGATATGTGGAGATACTTGGCCGAGGCCAGCACAGCTAGGAAAGTGTGAGCCCTCCTCTGGCTTCGCGTGCCCAACTTCATGCTCATTCTGCTGAGCGTTTTGTGCTCCAGGCTGCTGCCTGTCTCACTAGCAAGATTTCTATTGTACTATAATAGAGAGACTTTGTCTTACATTAAAAAAAAAAATCCTTTTACCTTCTGTTTAATTCAAATTGTAAAATACACTAGTTTTTGAGGAAATAATAAAAAAAAGAATGCCTTCCCTTCATTTGTGAATCATATCCTAGCAAGCTTCAAAAAGGTGAGTGACATTGATAG
This sequence comes from Rhynchonycteris naso, assembly GCA_037038555.1. Taxonomy (NCBI): domain Eukaryota; kingdom Metazoa; phylum Chordata; class Mammalia; order Chiroptera; family Emballonuridae; genus Rhynchonycteris; species Rhynchonycteris naso. The sequence goes on along the minus strand of CM072998.1, from coordinate 108,977,400 downwards.
AGCCATGATATTTATTTATTCAAGCTCTTTAACATGGTGAGGGAAATCCAGCCAACAGTCTATCCTCTTCTTTCTTTTAACTAAAAAATAAATAAATAAAACAAAACAAAAACAAACAAACATGAAATGTTAGAACGCATGGAAGCCTTATGGATTATTTTGTTCAAACCATTCAGTTTACAAGAGCTGACTGAACCTCAGAGAGATTCAATTAACCTATTCCAGGTCACATATCCCATTAGTGATAAGTTTGAGATTAGAGTTCAACTCCACGTCACACTAAGTGACTTTTGGGATTACAGGTGAATTCATTCTTGGCCAATCATTCATAAGCAAAATGTCCATATCTGAAATTTGTTTAGGATATAAACATCTTGAGGGAAAAATGGTCCCTTACCTTTAAGAGCAAAGCCTATCCCTTGAGATATAAGTGTTTGTTGACAGCCTGAATCACTGTCTTAGAAAATTAAAGAAATTTGATTGCTCCCGCCTAAGTGCCAAGTTTACTCCTGGTGGCCCCAAACCCTGCCTACTCTATTATGATCCTAGCCTTAGGTGTCTGGCACAACTGTCAGTTTTTGGAGTTGAGCAAGATAACCCTTTCTCGTCCTCTTGCCTCCTTCCAAGATGCAATTTTATAGCTAAAGGAAACTAACACTGCTGTTGTTATCACAGGTTAGGGTGGAGAAAATGGAGAAAGTATAGTTTTAATTTAAATAATAATTTCTCATCCCTTTAAGACAAAAATATTCCCTTCTGACTATTTTTTAAATTATAGAGCTAGAGAAAAAAAAGAGGTTATAAAATTTTTTTCCAAGCTATATTACTTTTTTTCCTCATAAAGTCTTCAAGTTCTCATTGACTTAACCATTCAACACATATTTATTCAGTACTTACTATGCCACACACTGTCTCAGCTACTGGGGATTCAGTGGTATGAAAGAAAAAAACAGTTAGAAGAAACTGGAGGACGAAAGGGAGTGCTGTTTGGGTCTGATGTTCAGAGGTCTGTCTGGGGAGGTGGCATTGGAGCAGAGACCTTCATAGACCTGGGGCAAGGAGGAGGGAGGAGGGTTTGGATGAGTTCTAAAGCAGGAGCACACAGGTATGTTTGAGGCAGGTCAGAGAGGCTGGGGGCTGGGAGCATAGTTATTGAGCAGAAAGGAGGTAGGAAAAGGGACTGACATATTGTCAGGTCCTCTGTAGCCTATGGTCTGGGAAGGAGCCCCAATATGATCCTGTGAACAGTTACCTGGTGTACGATGGAAAAGTTAGAAAGAGAAGACAATCGAGGCCAAGTGTGGAAGCAGAAAGACTTTATAGAGGACTCCCTGAAGTACCAAATTTAGTTCATGTCTCAGTTATTAAAAAAGTAATAATAAAATAAAATGAACTTAGTTGCTGGTCACATAAGGGCCCATTGCTTAATTTAAGGAAGGGAAAATATAACCTCTGGCCCTCAGCTTTTTTACAGAAGTGGGAGGAATTAGGTGGATTTATTCATCCATTCAAAATAATTTATTTAATGAATATCATATTCCAGATACTTTGCTATGCCATGCACCAAGAATAAAAAGATGAGAAAGACAATAAGTCTTATCCTCAAGGACTTTGGAAAGTGCAATGACAGAAGAATACATAGGATGTAGAGGGAGAGTGGAAGATGGAGTGAGAAAGTTGGCCTAACTTCACAGAACATATAACCCCTAAGTTGTGCCTTAAAAGAGAGAACTTACACTCTTAGAAGCGGGGGAGAGCAAGCATGTGCAAAGAAGCAGAGAGGCATGAAACAGCGCAGGGAATGATTGTTGTTGCTGGAAACTTGGGTCAAGAAGGAGAGAGCAGGGGACGAAAAGACTGGAGAGGTGAGCAGAGACTGGACAATGAGCTTGAGGTTCTCCTCTATGTCCTCTGGTGCTATCTCAGACCATCCATAAATGCTTTTCTTCCTCTAGGACTCTGTGATAACATGAGTTTATTTTCCTTTCTCCATGTATAGGTGAAATAACCATCACAGCCCCTGTTTATTTTTATATTCATGTTTTCTAAGTTACTTGGGACTATACCTTTAAAGAACAACCATTAGAGCTTCTTCTCTTGCATGAGTGTTACAAAAAAACTTGAGCTTGAGTGACTTTTAAAGATGATTTTCATTAAATTAGCAGAACATACAGAAGATCCTGTGAATTCCTACTTTTCAGCCTTGCTTTATGGGGATTCTTCACTCCAAGTGTTGGTGCAGTTGCTTGGATTTACAAATTTAAAGTTTAAGTGAATAAAACTAATATCATTCCTTGACTAAATTTTCGGAGAGCTTTTGGGCAATAGTTACTTTAACAGGACCCCTTTGAAAAGCGATCTGAAATGCAAGGTTGTATTAATTCATTCATAGGCATTTATCGATTTATGCAAGATTGCCTATCAGGTGGGGACACAAAAATAAATATGATAAAATTTTTTCTTTCAAGCAACTTACAAGTATTGATGGCTTCTTATAATTCTGGTAAGAAATGTCATAATTGTCTGACTTTAGTATACAAACAAAATAGTTTTAAGTCAATGGTTTAAAAAGTTTTACAATATTTTATTAAAAATAGTTGAACGTGTTTATGCACAAACTCAGCCTTATGGAAAGCTGGATATATTTATCTATATTCTGTCTAGAGGCAAGGGGGAGGGGAAAAGTCAGAAGAAAAGTACTAATTCATAGTGTACAACTTGAGAGTCTCCACTGAACAGCTGCATGCTAACACTTACCCTTTTGTTCATATGGACTTGCTCTTTGGAATCCTCAGATATCTGTGATTGCCCGGGGACTCTTCAGATGTCATCAGGGCAACAACAAAGTAGCACACATGAAGCAGCCCCTCTGTGGCATTCTTTATGAAAAGCATTAAATTAAATTATTGCATAACAAATCATCTGCATATGAAAGGCAGTGAACTGTTGGAGAACCCAACTGAAACAATGCTGAATTTGATTTCTACCTCCACTTGTAAGTGACAAGCACCCTTAGAAATCTCACTGTGATCAAGTCCCCCATGTAGAATGTGAGAAATATTAATACTGTTACTTCTGACCTCAAGGAAATTGAGGGCTAAATTAGGTAGATTGTTGAGATGGTTAGAGAAAAAGTGCCATCTATCCCTTAACCCTGTTTCTTTTACCCATTCTTAGTCAACCTTTCAATAAGATTAAACAATATTCTACTCTGGTTGAAGCCATTGCTCCCTACCATGGAGATCGAGCAAAATCAACAACAACTACGTTGAGTATGAACCGTGTGTCAGAGACTGCGCTAAGTAAGCACTTCACATGCATTACTTATTTCATCCTAATGACCTATAGGGTTAGTAGGATTAACAGCCACTTTTTATAATGAAGACATTTAGACTTTAAAATGTGTATGATTTCTGGCTCCAGTTCACAAAGCTGGAGAGTATTCTGAAACAAAGATTAGAACCAGGTCTCAGGAGCCCACAAACCTCTATGTATGCTTGTATTTGTGGAAGGAACTGTATGCCACATCATTCTTTAGCATTATTATGCCTGGCTCCTGCTTCATCTAGAAGGCAAAGATAGATATCTTTATAGTTGGAAAACAATCTCTATACACTAAGTTAAATATATTAATTCAAGAAAGCCTGTGGAGCCTGACCAGGCAGTGGCGCAGTGGATAGTGCATCTAACTGGGATGCGGAAGGACCCAGGTTCGAGACCCTGAGGTCGCCAGCTTGAGCGCGGGCTCATCTGGCTTGAACAAAAGTTTGTCAGCTTGGACCCAAGGTCGCTGGCTTCAGCAAGGGGTTGCTCGGTCTGCTGAAGACCCACAGTTAAGGCGCATGTGAGAAAGCAATCAATGAACAACTAAGATGTCGCAACAGCAACAAAAAACTGATGATTGATGCTTCTCATCTCTCTCTATTCCTGTCTGTCTGTCCGTCCCTATCTATCCTTCTCTCTGACTCACTCTCTGTCTCTGTAAAAAAAGAAAGAAAGAAAGAAAGAAAGCCCGTGGAGAGACAGTATATTAAAAATAAACAACATGTGCCCTGGCCAGTCAGCTCAGTGGTAGAGCATTGGCCCGGTGTATGGAAGTCCCGGGTTTGATTCCCAGTCAGGCCACACAGTTTCTCCACCCTTCTCCCTCTCCTTTCTCTCTATCTCTCTCTTCTCCTCCTGCTGCCATGGCTCTACTAGAGCAAAGTTGGCCCAGTTGCTGAGGATGGCTCCATGGCCTGCATCTCAGATGCTAGAATGGCTCCAGTTGTAGTGGAGCATCACCCCAGATGGGCAGAGCATCGCCCCCTAGTGGGGTTTCCGGGTGGATCCCAGTCAGGTGCATGCAGGTGTCTGTCTCTGCCTCCCTGCTTCTCACTTCAGAAAAATATAAATAAGTAAGTAAATAAAGTGTGATGTTTTCAGCACAATTAAACCAAAATAAGACAAATTTTGAAAAATCTACTGAAATACATTTAAATGATATTGTCATGAGTAACCCACCTCCTTACACAAATAACGCTTGAAGTTCTTCTTGGGAATTGTATGGACCGTGTAAAACAATAAGTCACACTCCTTTTTTTATTGGTTGGATGTCAGTTTTGAATTCCCAAAGGAAACCAGTAACCTTCTGTTTATCATAGTTGACCATGAAACACCTATTTTAAAGAGCAAATCCATTTCCAAAATGCAAAAAAAAAAAGGAAAAAAAAGGAAAAATGACACCACTGATAAGTACTTGAAAGGACAGTTTTTCCCATTTATAAATTTTATTTACAATTATAAAATTTACAATTATAAAACTAACATGTGGATGATAAAGGTAACATGTTGATTATAAAAAGCATCCAAAGAATCACTACATACTACTAAAGTGTACTCAAAAGAGTATTTTGAAAATATTTCAAGCAAGCAAGCCAGTATTTTTTTAAATAAATGTGGTCTTCCAAGAGAATTTTTAATAGAGACATTAGATATGTGCTATTCTAGGTACTGTATATTTAAATGGTAACATTGCTTTATAATCACATAGTTAATACAGCATTCTAAGATTGAAGCAGTTTTTGTGGATAAATACACAATTGGGGGGCCATCTCTTCTTAAGAATAAATTACAGTTGATACTTCAACAGTCTGAGCACTAACTTTGTACCAGGCACACAAGTTTTGTATTTATTACTTAAAACAGAACTAGCATGCACAGTATTATATTCGCTTTTCGTGTGATACAACTAAGCTTATAGCAGCTTAGGAACTAAGCAACGTCTCATGGTCAGGGCTGTCTCCCTTTAAGGCTCATGTGCTCAACCAGTAAGCGTCCTTGATGGGAGAGAAGCATAGCTATGAACATGCAAATTAAATTATACACACCATAACTTGAGTGTTAATAAACTACTGGAACTGAAGTGAGAGATATATTCTTAAATTACTAAATAAGATAACCTGTGTGAAAGCATTTAGACAAAGTCACGTACTTAATCCTCAAGTTTCAGTACAAAAGATTTGTGTAGGGTGTTTTTTGATATATGTAACCTGGAACCCACTGGTTAGAAAGTCAGGTTGGATGAGTAGAGCACAGGAACTTGTATTTTAAAGATGTTCTCCAGACAGCTGTGAGGCTGTTGATCGGTGGGACCCACTGCTTTAATGCTGTAACTATGGTTTCCTTTCCTTTCCCTAAATGTCTGAGGGAAGGAAGAAAACCAAAGACAATAGTGTAAGAACAGGGCTCAGTTCATAGGGAATTGTGTCTGTTTTACATTATTTTAGTGAAATACACCAAAATAAAATTTTATTTCAAATTTAGCCTCTTGCATTGACAGCCTCTCGTGAAACCTTAGTGTACAAAGTGGTGTCTGAGTGGGAGAAGAGAGTTCTCACAGAAGCTCTGGTCCAATAGAGCTGTTCAGGACTCTCCCCACCTAAGCAGCAGCCAAAGGCATGCTAGGTGGGGATGTGGGGGATTTCCTGTTTACTAATTTCACCTATTTACAATGATTTTATACATCCTGTGATTTTCACTGTTGTTCTGAAAGGAAACTTTTATATTTATCCCCATTGAAATGTAGCACTTGTGTTTTTGAGAGGAGGAGAAGGTGGGGACATGTCTCCTTTGGATTTTCCATGAGTTCATGAATTATACTCCTCCAACTTCACTTTTTCCACCGTGGCTGTTAAACTTTAGAGGACTGATGATGAGTTTCTAAGTTTATATGTTATGTGTCAAACAGTTCAAGAAGCAGCATATTCTTTTTCTGGGCTCTTTTTCCCCCTTCTTTTTCTGTTCTTTGGGCATGTAACATTTGGGAAATTTAATCCAACCTATAACAGAATATGCATAAGAAAGTTATTAAAATTTTTAAAAACAAAGTACATCACATCAAAAGGTTTTGTGAAGAAAGAGATTCAAAACCCTAGGTTACACCTAGATTTTATATTCCTTGTCTTTATCCAGTTTTTTTACCTTTCTATGTAAGGAATAATCAGGCAGTACCTGTGGACAGAACAGTTGGTTGAAGACAGCAAGCAGGGGATCTGGGAAAGGCCCTCATCCTACTTTCTTCTGGAGCAAAGAAGGGCTGATGGGTTAGCCATCTGAGGGCTGGGTGCAGCCTGAGAAAGGAGTTCAGTTGCACCTTCACTAGTTAGCATCATTGGGAAGCAGTGTAGGCTGACCTAAAAGCAAAGTTGTGCCCATGATGTTTTCACAGAGAGTAAGTGGCCTATGATACTGACGACAAACTGTTTTGATATGTAGGTTCAGAATGTTTTCAGTTTATTTATTAGGCCTGACCAGTGGTGGCACGGTGGATAAAGTGTCGACCTGGAATGCTGAGGTCACCAGTTCAAAACCCCGGGCTGGCCTGGTCAAGGCACATATGGGAGTTGATGCTTCCAGCTCCTCCCCCCTTTCTCTCTTTCTCTCTCTCTCTCTCCCTCTCCCCTCTTTCTCTAATAAAAATGAATAAATAAAATCTAAAAATAAAGAAAGAAAAGTCTTTAAAAAAAGATAAAAGAAAATATCTATATATGATATACCCTACATGCCAAATCTATATATGATATACCCTATATATGATATACATACAGGGACAAAAAAAATTACTGGCAGCAAAACATCCCAGGGCCAGTGGGAATGACTCCTGTGTGCTGCGTTGGCTAGAGCAGGAGAGCACACTTTCCCAAGGGCAGGTTTTAGGGATAAACTTGACATAGATACAGAAGATCAATATAGTATGATCAATTTGCAAGTATTTATTACTGCCTTCAGTGTTCTTAAAAGACAAATAGAACCTTTTTGAAAGATGAAAGTAGAAGTATATTTTTAAAATTTCAGTAATCCAAATATCTTAATCCCTTGAAAATATACAAATTATAAAAACCACATATAATACATGCCCATTTACATTGAGTGAAGAATAGAAAGCAGTACAGTCAATGAGGGATAGGAAGGCAATGAAACACAAAATACCCCTCTCTTTAAGTAATCTGCATGAGTATTTACAAGATGTTTTTGCGAGCAAGTTATAGAGAATTAAAAAAAAAATAGAAAAAGTCTTGATGACAACCTTGATTCTGAAGCTTGAACTCTAATTCTCTAATTCAGCATTAGCTTCTTTCTGCCTTTGTGTTTGATGTAATTGAGTCATAAAGATACACATTTACAAAGTCTATTTAGAACTTTTTAATTCTAGATAAAATTAATCCAGTTTCTAAGTTAGGTATCTAGCCCTCGCCTGTGGCCTAAGGAGTTTTTGTTGTGCAGGACACAAGGAATGTGGTGGGAGGGGCAGCTAATGGATTCAAACAGGTGGATTTTGATGAGACTTTGCACTGTTCACACCCCTTTTCTTTAGCAAATGTTTTCAAATATTCTAAAATAACAGACTTAACTTAAAAAATATATATGAATTTGCTTATTTTAGAGTCAACAGTAATTATTATCAGTAGTATATAAAAATTTGTTTGTGCATATTAGAGTGCTAAATTCATATGTCACATATCTATGGACCTTTAGTTGCCTGTTTATACAGAGAGAGCACACTCTGAATTTAAAACAGGCTTTGGCAGAAAATTATTTCAGCTGTTGTGAAATATTGCACTTTTAAAAAAATTTTACTCACTCTACAGAGTCTGAGTGATTATAATCTATGGAAATAAACTTATGACATTCCCAAAAGGAATAGGAATGCAAGAAGACCCTGTTGTTATTTTATATTATTTTTTTTAGTGGAGACTGTGAAACCAGACTAAAGGGAATAATGTTAGAATACAAATCAGCCTGGCCCAAGGAGCAGGGGGCATTTCTTAGGGGAGTGTAAAGCCAGTAGCTACGGTCACCATCACAGCCGCTTGGCCCGTGCAGGTTCATATTGGATTCGGACAGACGGTAATGAAACAACGAAGCCAGGAATTGGTGGACCATTAGCTTTAATTCTAGCTTGCACCCAGTGGGCAAGTAAAAACACACAGTGGGCTCCAAAAACCACTCATTCAGTGCTCACAAAGCTACTGACTTATCCGAGTTTCTTATAATCAGAGGTTTCTAACCTCACCAGTCTCATTCACCTCTGTTCCCCATCTCCTTCTCCAGCACAAACTCTGCACTAACTGGCTTCTCCTTCAGCACTCTGCCATCTTGGCTGCTACTCCTCTCCTCCACGTGGCCTTTCTCTGCTCTCCTCTCTCTGCTCTCCTCCAGCATGGGCTCCTCCTAGAATGCAATCACTCTCCTCCGGAACAACGATATCTCTCCTTTTAAAACCTTTTGGGGCGAAAGCCCTCCCCCAACACACGTTAATATAATCATGCCCATCCCAAGCAAGAAGGGCAACAAATATTATCACCTGGGTGGCGGGCTTCCACATGGGCAGTGCCATCTTTAACAAAGTGAGCATAATATATTTTATCTGCCCAACAGGGAGCCGTTGTGAAGTCCAGTGGTCTCTTCATGAGTGTGAGGTATATCTCAGGCTATACATTTTTGCCAAAGCCCATTCTTCTCTCGCATTAATTTAATTTGAGACCAGAGAATCAAGTTTAAAGTATGGGAAAATGGAGAAGCAGGAGATAGGAGACAGTGGTTTGAAGTATAAGCACATGTATTTATATACTGAGTGCCCTTTTCAGCAAGCTCTTTGCTAGGCGTTGTGAGTGTTGCCAAAAAAACTAGAGATCTTGTAAAACCTGCAGTCTGGGGCGTGGGTTGACTTATACCACACATCACACATTTAATATTTAATCACAGTATGGAAAGTGCTAGGTAGGTCAAGAAAGACGCTACAGGAGTGACAAGGGGACTGGCAGCATCAGGGAGATTGGGGAATGTTCTTGAGGAATAGCATCTGAGCTAAGTTCTGAAGTGTTGTATAAATTCCTTAGAAGAGAGAGTTAAAGAAAGCATTTAGGGTAGTAGGAACAGTGTGTGGAAAAGCTCAAAATCAGGAAAACACGTAAGTCAGATTGGTTATTGGAAAGCAACCAGCATGGTTGGAGCAGAGACTGACCAGGGTGTGCTGGCTGGCACCGTCCACACAGTGTTGCCTGCCCTGGGGGACACTCTCCACACCACACTACCCTGCGGTTCGTGTGCCACGGCGGCTCTGGTTGGTATGGTTTCCCTTCTGGCTGAAAGAAAAAAGATTAGTACTGCAAATTTAGTTTTTTATTTTGTTACAATTCTTCCCTGGGTTGTATTATTTTTAAGTGTTTGTATTTTTGTATCTCATAAGAAAATTACACTACTGCTTGTTCATAATAGCATGGAAATTTTAACTAATTTACTACCTACTATGGCCTGTATATGTTATAGAGACTGGAATATGACTTCAAATTAGTAGAAATACAAACAATATTACATTATCTTTGCATGTATTGATTTAAGTTTTATAATATGGCCATGTCTTATTTTTTAACTTCCGGAACACCTGGCTTAGAAAGAGGGAAGTAAATCAACTCTTGTGTACCAAAATAGAAGGTTTTTCAGCTCCTATTTCTGAAGAGCTGAATCATGTTTCTGTAGCTTTTACATCACATCAGTGTGGGAAACAGCTGTAAGGTCATTCTTAAACTCTAGCATTTGTTCCTATGTTAAGATGTTCAACATTTTTGTAAGTAGATATAAATGTTCAAGTTTTATTTAAGAAAGCATACCTTTCCTAATGCAGATATAATTTCTGGTTGATTTGTTAGGTAGTGAAAATATGAGATATGTTTTTAAGGTTTTGTTCTTGTTTTTTTAGAGAGAGAGAGGTACAGAGAGGGAGAAAGACAGGAACATAGAACTGCTCCTGTATGTATAATCTAACCGGCAACCTTTGTGCTCTGAGATGATGCTCCAACCAACTGAGCTATCTGGCCAGGGCTTAATTGAGAGGGATGGATGGGGGAAGGGAAGCATTCATTTGTTGTTCCATTCAGGCATGCATTTCTGGGTTGTTTCCTGTGTGTGCCCTGACCAGGGATCAAACCCACAACCTTGTTGTTTCGGGACAGTGCTCTTAACTGACTGAGCTAGCCAGCCAGGGCCAAGATATGTTTTCTATTATAATTCTGGTGGTTTAACTACTCAGCCAAACTATGTGGAGAACAGCATAAGCAACAGAGGTTGGGTTCCTTCCACCTGTAATACATGATTTTACCAGTAGCGTTGTTTTGCAGACTCATGTTACTAAGTCTCTGGGGCTGTTTATTTGTACATCGTGTACACAATGAAGAAATACACATCATTCTTCTTGTTTGTTATGATCAGACTTGAAAAATTATATGGTGAAGGTATTAGGTACAATGATGAGTAGTAATATACAATTAGTAAATGAAGTTGATTTCAAAGTGAGATACATACACCATTTGTAAGGCAGTTGCACCCTGTGAATTAAGAAGAGGTGAATTAACAGTATCTACCAAACACGTATTTTATTCAGAACTTTCTTTTGTTCACAGGTTACAACAAAATAAGAGAGAGAAAAAACAAAGTGTCTTTTTTTATAATTAAATAAAATCTTAACGATGCATAAAATACATATAGCTTTGATGATACTTTAAAAAATAAGAGAATTTACCAAAAAATGACAAATTAATGTTGTACTTGAGTTTATAAATGCTGAAAAAATAGTGAAAGGAGCATGTCCTTATCAGCAAGGATCACGGTAAAGGCCTCTGAAAAGAGGGAAATTTGGCAGGAGAGAGAGATAAGTGATGTGAACTAAGGCTCCTGTGGTTAGGTTCTGAGAGTAAGAGAAGAACCCCAGTTCTTTGCTGCACCATCTCCCAGTTGTGTGGCTTCTATGCAGAGTATACTACCAGGTGCTATGACCATAAAAGACACACCTGCTGGCCTCAAGAACTTGATTACTAGGTATGAAGCAGCAATGCAAGCTGGTATTAGGGAAGGACACCATCCAGGTGCCCTGACAGATCTGGGCTAGAATTCAGCTACCTGATAGCTGGAAATGTTCTTAATGTTTTGTGCAGTAGCATGGGAGGCCAGCAACTTAGATGAAGGTGGGAGTTGGGACAAACAGGTTGTGGAATGCTCTTCAGAATAGGTGACTCTCAAGATGAATTTTTAATAATAATAATAATAATAATAATGGAAGTTCTCAAAAAGGATGGAGAGGAAGGAGGGAAGGATGCTCTAGCAAGCAGCAGAAGTAGCAGCAAGTGCAGACATTTGACATGAAGCCATCCATAGCAAACTGGAGGCAAAGGGCCTTGGATTACTGACCCCAAATTAGGATGCTTAATGGACATCAAAATGAACATATCCAATGTGGTTGGTTGACTCTATTTATTGGGTTCATGTAAACTTTTAGTTAATTAAGTATTCATATTACATCATAAGGAAATTTTCCACTGGGCTAGCAAATTCTTCATTCTAAATTCTGTTTTTCTAAAAAGCAGATATTTAGGGCAATGCACTTATGATAAATTTTCTTAAAAAGTATTCCTAGCAATAACATTTTATATTATACTTATTTTTACTGGATACTTATCCAGTTTTTACTTGTTCATGTTCTCCAATAATATACAGTGCTTTGAAAATATCCAACAGCAAAGTTTGACATTTTACTAGGAGGTTTTAAGGAAATTATGTGTTTGGAATCACAGTTTTAATTCTGCTGTGTAGGATCTACACTTACTGCAATTACTAAGAACTAAGAAATGTTATTACCTAAGAAAAAAAACTTACAGTAGAATTCTAATAAATCTGGTCAAACAAAGAGATCAATTTTCATGGACATTTTATTGTTTATTATTACAGATTTTGTTGCTCCTTTGATCTGAATGAAATGTTCCACAGTAAATTTTGCCTCTGAGTCCAATATCAGGTATTCACATACTTATCCAGCAGACTTTTTTGTTTGTTTTGATTTGCAGAGGAAAGCTATGTTGCCACATGCCTACTCAAATAAATGAGCATTGCCATTTAAACCAATTCATTTGGAAGGAACAAGTCCACATAGCAGAAGTATAACACATACCAGAAAGTACGCATTCCCAAAACATTGAATTGGACAGATCTCTCACATTCTTCTTCTTTTAACACTGCCATTTCTTGACCTTAACCTGCACCCTGTGTCAAGCATAAATGCTGAGTATGGAATCTTGGGAAATGGAAGGATGGGGAGGATTGGGGAAAGGACTGAAAGACAGCAGAGGAGCAGTTACGGCATGGTGCAGTTTCTCAAGACAGGAATTGGGGAAAATTGCTCCCAACAAGGGAATTTCAACTGGACAGGCTCTCTTCCCCAGCTAGGTGATATCTAGAACCTATGGTTACCATTTGGAGAAAAGGAAAAAAGAACACAGGATTTTCTCCTTAGGGCAAAATGAGTTGTTTCTTTTTTTTAATAAATGCATAGACTTAACTGTAGAACTTCAGATTTTATAGACCTAAGCAAAAGAAACCAAAATATAAACAGTAATAATGTTTGGTTGATTAGACATTATTGTAGCTTTTATGTATATTTTTTAAAAAATCATTGTACGATTTAATACTCAAAATGATGGTCGATATTGCCTATCTTTGTTTTACAAAAGAAGGAAACAGAAACTCAGGCAGGTCCAGTAGGCTGCCCAAGAGTACAGCTAATCAAGTCACTTGGTTGGTGTTTAAACCCAGATCATTGCTGAATTTCATGTGCTTGCTTCTACATCCTGTGGCTTCTAGAAGTTTTGTACACAATATGTAGAAGCTGAAAATATTATTATCTAGTATATTACATTTTACTCAAGGTGAAATAAGAAAACATTTTGTTTTTGAAAAGTTCAGAATATTAATATCATTTTATGAATACTCCCATTCATTTGGCTTATTAATCTTCATAAATGCTAAAGAAGAAGAACCAGCAATGCAAGTTTAATATCATGAGAGACTTGGCAGCATCTTAGCAACCTGCCCAGCTAGGTTGCCTGAAAGGGATGTAGTGTCTGCTATTTCTCAGCCTGCACAGATGTGCTGAGTTACAGCCTAGAGATGTGTAATTTTCCTTTACAGAAAAAAAAAATTCTGTTGTAATCCTAAGAAACCATTCTTAAAAAATCAATCTTTTATTTGCAATGCCATAGTGATTTCCTTTCATGTGATTTATTGTTAGCTGATTTATACCTGGTGGGAACAATGGCATCCAGGAGAGTGTCAGCAACAGGCTCTTCTAAGAACTAAGTGAGCGACAGCTGCCTGCTGCCACCTAGATTTGCACTTGAAAAGAGCAGAGATGGCTCCACTCAGTGTGCTGTTGTGTTTCTAACTGTCCGCAGACTGGGAAGTAAGCGACCTGTACTAACCCATATGGTTTCTCCTCCTACCTCCTAGGGATGATAATGTCAGTGGACACCCCCCCCCCCAAAGGTTTTGATAAGAAACCCAAGGTAGATCATTTATAATACTTGTCACTTACTAGAAATATGATGCTCTCTGGAGAAAAAAACACTAAAATTAGGAATAGGCTGGTCAGGGCTTAAAAGTGTGTATTGTCCCTGTCTTTAATCCCCCTCTTGGAAGGAAATCTTTTATTAGAAAAGAACTCTTTCTATTCCATCCACTCCCAGTTTAGGATATTAATATTGCCTTATTGCTGGCTGTCTTTTCTGATATTCTTTGCATACTCTGAAAAAAAAACCATATTGCAAATTATAAAGAAACTGTGATAAATATCCTGAGTAAGAATAGGAAATTCTAAATGCAGAACAGTAGTTTCAGGTTATCATAAACTACCCATCAGTGCTTTTTAGGATTGTTGTTCAGTGTATTGGAAAGAAAGGGGGGCTGAACATGACCATTTTCTCCCAAACCTCTCACCTCTCGTCCTGCTATTGGCCTCTCAGCTTAGCCAGTGCTTTGTTAATGTGGACATCGCACCAGCTTCTTGCCTCTGCCTTCTTCTATTTGGTCAGGTGTCTTCTTACAGAACTGACCCACAGTGCTTGTTATCACTGTTGCCTCTATTGTAAAGTCTCTGACTTCCTTTCTTCCAGCTCAGAAGCTTCCTCTACGTTCCTGATCCATCTCCTGAACTCACAACTGTCTAGTATACTTCAAACTCATTACAAATTCAAAGAAGGGAAAAACTGAGTGTATCCCAGAAGGTGTCATGGAGAAGTATGGCTTGGACTCTTCTCTATGAGAACTGCACTGATAGAGCTTTTATAATAACAAAACAATAAATTTTTAGACTTTAGCACTATGCCTCATACATATCCAGTGGCTCCATGGATAGAGCATCAGCCGGGATATGGATGTCCTGGGTTCCATCCTTAGTCAGGGCACACATGAGAAGCAACCATCTGCTTCCCTTCCTTTCCCTCTCCCCCTTTTCTCCCTCTTCTCATCTTGCAGCCAATAGCTTCATTGGTTCAAGCGTTGGCCCCATGCACCCAGGATAGTTTGGTTGATTTGAGCATTGGCCCCAGACAGAGACTGATGGGTAGATCCCAGTAGCAGTGAATGCAGGAGTCTGCCTTACTATCTCTCCTCCTCTCACCTAAAAAATAAAAAAGACTATTCTTCCCTGGATTTCTATGGCTTGCAGTATACTCTTTGCCCTTAATTTTCTCCTGACAAGTATCAGAACATAGTGGTAGTTAAATAGCAGTACAGTGGGCCCTCGTGTGTGCAAGAAGGCCAGCAAAAGCTTTCCAGGGAGGGGACCCCTGAGTCAGGGCTCAAAAAGTAAGGGGCGAAATCTCTTTCCTTCCAAATATGAAAAATTTCACAGCTTTTTTTAGGCAATAAGAAGGGAGTCAACCATGACAAGCCTTTAATGCAAACTGAAGGTTTTGGGTTTCATCCCTTTATCAGTGGGGGACCCCTTGATGTTTACAAAGCTGTACTTTAGAAGATTATTCTAGCTATTAGATATATGCAAAACTGGAGCTGAAGAGCCAAGAGACAGGGATAGAGGAGGCTCAAAGTGTGGGAAAAAATAACTACATCATAGGGTTGTTTTAAGAGTTAAATGGTCCAGAGCTTCGGCTTGGGATGCTGAGGACCCAGGTTCAAAACCCTGTGGTTGCTGGCTTGATTGCAGGCTCACCAGCTTGAGTGTTGGATCCTAGACATGACTCCATGGTCACTGGCTTGAGCCCAAATGTTGCTGGATTGAAGCCTAAGGCCACTGGCTTGAGCAAGAAGCTCTGCTGAAGGCTCCCCCCCCCCCAAACAAGGCACATATGAGAAAGCAGGCAATGAACAACTAAGGAGCCACAGCTATGAGTTTATGCTTCTCATCTCTCTCCCTTTCTGTCTGTCTGTCCCCCCACTCAAACACACATACACACACACACACACACGTGAAGAATTGAGTGAGATACGTACATAAAGCATTTAAAATGGCGCTGAATGCATAGTGTTGGCGATGTGAGCTATCATTATTGCAGGACTCTGGATGTGACCGTGGGTAAGCTCATATCCTGCATCTATTTCCACTTAAGTATTCAAGTCAGCTCTTCACTTGACAGAGCCTCTCAGTACAGTGCTAAGCATATGTGAGGTCCTTACTGTGCAGTAGTGTTGCTGGCGCCATTGTTTTTCCCTTCCACTCTTCTTCTGGGTTATGCACCTGTGTCACCTTTTCTCTCACCTTGATTATCATCTGGGCAGCACAATGATTTCCCCTCGCCTCACTGTCACTTTATTGCTCATATCAATCCTTTCTCCTTCAATTCTACCCTGAGTATTCCTGAGCATGCTTTCTTCTCATCAGCATGAGTATGAAAGAAGAACAGTAATTCTGAGAACAGTTTAAAAATAAATGCACGCGTCCAGGTTTTCTAAGGAGAGGAGACCCAAGGTGGAAACTTGATGGGGAGTGATATTGAATATGTGTCAGCAGCTTTGAGTTTTCACATACTGAAGGGAAAGGCATATTTTACCTCTTCATTAGAACAGAGCCTGGTGCCGAAGGAGAGAGAGAGAGAAGACACAGTGTTCCCATGCTTCATCTTCACTGAGAAGTCAGGTCCCCTTATGCCACGCACTTTGTTTTCTCACACACAAAATAAAAATATCATTCATCTTATCTACCTTTCATCCAACATTCCATTCTACCAAAATTAATCATCTACTCCCGTGTGCCAGACACTGGGCTATATGCCATCCATAATGAGCAGGAATAGACCTGGTCCCTGACTTCATGGGAAGTACAGACTAGGGATATTAGACAGATATTAATCAAATATCCACACCCCCTCCCCAATATCACAATTCAGGTATGACAGACAGACTATGAGGGAAACGCCCATGGTGCTACAGGGAGCGAGGGGAGACAGGGAAGCATCCCTGAGGGAGTAAGTATGGAGCAGCAGTAAGGATGCCACTCTGAGAGAGCTGGTGTCATAGCCCAAGAAGAGGTAACTGCATGTTCAAGGGCCTCAGAAAGAAAACCGCCATCTCTGGAATAGAGGGCAAGAAAGAGGAGGTGATTATTGAGGCTGCTAAAGAAAGTTGGGGGAAAACCAAACAGTGTTTTCTGGCCTTTTTAAAGGACTGTTTTAAAAAATATAAAATGCCCAACAAATGGAAGACAATTTCATGATCATCATGAGTATTGTCTTTTTGAGTTATACTAAGAGAATTGTACCAAACATTATTATAGATCTTAAAATAAGCATTTATTCTACTCAGGGAATCAAAGAACAAAGCTGTACACTGGACCATAAAATATTCTCCAAGGAAAAGTCTAGGCATTCACCTGTTTGGTATATATAATGCTGGTGATGTCACAGAATCACAAACTATTAGTTTAGAGTGGGACTTCTTCACTAACTTTCTGTGACATATCTGATACGGTTGACCACACTAAAATGGAAAGCTTCTAGATGCAAGGACCTCCTAGCCCTGAGATGGTGAACCTAGGACACGCGTGTCAACACTGACATGCATAGCCATTTTCAATGACACGCAGCTGCATGAGGCCGCATACCAGAGAAGTATGGGGCCGCATGCCGAGAAGGACGTTTCATCCCCGGTTCCTGCACAGCCAGGTGCAGTAGCCGAGGATAAAACATTTGCTGTAGTGTAGACACTCTGTGCTGGAGGTCTGTAGGCCAAAACAGCAGAACTCCGGCACAGAGCGTCTAGTTCTGGGACTTCCGGTTAGGCCGTTTTTCTCAAAGTGACACACCACCCGAGTTATGCTCGGTTTTATGGCGAATTTTGACACACCAAGCTCAAAAGATTGCCCATCACTGTCCTAGCCACTAAGCCAACCTGTTCCATCTTTGTACTTTGAACTTGTTTCAAACCTCTCATAATTTGGGTCAGAACCTGTAGATGAAGATGGGGGCGGGAGGTCCTAATCTTACATTGGGCCAGGTACTTCACATACATAATCTAATTGCATAGTCACAAGAGCTCTATGAGGCCTACTCTCAGTTTTATGGACAAAAACTAAGGTGCAGAACATGAACTAATTTTCATTTGTCCAAGCTTGCATAGTTAATAAAGTAGCAGGGTCTGAATTTGAATACAAGTTGACTTGACTCCAAACTCACAGGTATTTTAGAACTACACTTTAGAGATATTTTAAAAAATATTTTATATAATTACATTAACTTTAAAAATCAAATGAAATCTAAAAGCCTGCATTCTAGAAAAGTGAATATATGCACCAAATTTTACAGACAGTTCCAGAGTTTTGGTGGCTGACGGCTCACAAGTTAGTACACCAAGGCTATTATGTCCAATGGTCTGAACACAAGCTTTATTAGGACAGATCAGTGTCTGCTTTGTTCATTGGTGCCTGCCCAGCACTAAGAGCACTCACTGCCTGCCATCCAACAGGAGTTTATTTAAAAAAGTAATCATTTAATAAATGTGATTTCAAATGCCTGGGCCCATTCCCATGATTACCTAGAGCACAATGGTAAAAGTATGGTGTGGAGGGGCTGCCTCTGGGCAAAATTCAAGAGAACCATAGAGTGACTTTCCAAACCTGACCTCGGGGGACCTCTCAATGGACCACTTAGGTCCAGATTTGAAAAAGTATGGGCTGTTGGTTTTATTTTGCTTTCTAAATTTAAAGTCACTTTCTTTCCCTCCACTCTCAGAAAAGGATTATGTCTTCAATCATTTCCTTTTAAATTAGAATTTGAAGCAAACTAGTGAAAATAGAACTTCTGAGTTAATTTTCAGGAAATATTTGAATAAAAAGTATATAGACCACAGTGTCCACTACTTCCTGGTGTCACTGCTATATTAAATGAATTTTACTCATTGTTGGGAGGTGAGAACTTTAATATGCTTATGTGTATTTCTATTTTAGATTTTATTTATTGATTTTTAGAAAGACAGGAGAGAGAGAGAGAGAAAGGGGGGAGGAGGAGCAGGAAGCATCAACTCCCATATGTGCCTTGACCAGGTGGTAAGCCCAGGGTTTTGAGCCAGTGACCTCAGTGTTCCAGGTCAATGCTTTATCCACTGAGCCACCACAGGCCAGGCTGCTTATGTGTATTTCTAAAAGTAAAGTAAATATCAGTTCTTAGAAAATGGTTTTAAGGATATATTATCTATTCTAGGTTTTAAAATCAAGAATAGCTAATAAAAGACAGTTCTCTAAATCTTACAGGTGGGGTCTCTGCAGTTTGCAGCTCTTAGTACTTCCTGTAGCTTTCCCCAAAAGGCAGAATTCAAGAAGTTATATGGAATCCTTTTTCAACTGAATTTATTTGGGGTTTAGGTTCTGATCCAGATGACACAAAGAGTGAGAAGGGGGCTGATACTCATATATACTTGGTCTACTTATATATAGATAATCAATGTATATGTGATTATATATACCATGTGGGTGAGGAAAGGGAGACTTAAAGAGACTAAATAAAGAGTAAGTGGTAGAGCTGGGGTGCTATTTGGTGTTTTACAAAAGGAGAGTAGTATCATGGAAATGGCCTGACAAGTTAGATGTTCGTGATGTCTGGGATCTAGGTGTGAGACGACTGGACACAGAGACACAAGTTGGACAGTCAGAACCGTCTAGGCAGAGGTCTGGGCCCTATAGGGTGGAGGCAGTAATACAGAAGGAATGGATGTGGGAGACATTTTGAAAAAGGGATCAGTGGACATCTTTGGTTATTTTTCTTTTTCTCTTCTTTTGAACACAGGGGTTGTGCCCACTTCTCTGCTAGGCACTAAGAAAGTTGGAGCATACTGGATGGTGTCTATAATTTTTGTACAGATTTCTGTCTCTCTGTTTTCCATCTGTGAGACACAGAGGCAGTCAGAAATAAGGTGAGGCTGAGGCTCCTTCTACACACCTTCTGATGTGAACCACTGGCGAGGCTTGATCCCTTCATTATTTAAGCAGTACAGTTAGTCATATGGCAGAATATTTGAAAAATGAAAATTTAAAAGATGTCACTCATAATTCTACTCTCCTAAAAATGGTTATGATTATTTTTTGGGTATGTTTTTTTCTATTCTTTTAAAATATTATTTTAAAAATTGTCATTGTAGTATATGCCACATATTATTTTGTGCCCTACATTTTTCATTTGCAACAATACACTGATTAATAGAATACCATGGGACTAAATTTTCTAAAGTAATCCATACTTTAGAAAAATAAGCCAAGGCCAAGGACAGCTCTTGAGGACCCCAAAAGTCAGAGAATGAAAGAGGATAGTTTAAGTTCAGGAAAGACTAAGAGTAATTTTTGATATGTTCTATCCCTCTATGCAGCAAACACATTTTTTGGTGCTTAGTAAGTATTCTTTTGTGATTGATTAGTATTGAGTCATCTTGGTGGGGCAGCAGGAGAAGGTAAACACACCCTGCCATCTATGTTGTACTTGGTCTGCTGAAACAGGTCTGTGTCATAAAACACAGTACGATTATGATAGGTGCTCTTGGAGGTTGGCCAGAGGCCACTGTGTACTTTGATAAAAATCAAACTCTGAAGAAATATAACATGAGAAATCTCAGGACAATCTCTACATATTTATATGCACACATATATTCTCTAACAGAAAAGAATTCCCCCAGCAATGGGGCTAATAGCCAAACAATACCTTTTATCATTCCTTCATTCAAAGGAGTACCAAGATAAGAAACTTCAAGGGGAGCTAGATAGGTATTGGTTTGGAAACTTGCTTTGTCTTTAAAAGTAGAATTGTGCCAATTCTGCAAAAGTGAGTAGACAAAAGATGGCTTGTTTCACAAAGCCTGAGCACCGTTTGATGAGTGAAATGAGGACTCGAGTCATATGCTGTTGCTGCGTTCCCTGCCTGCAAGACCTGGGTCCACTCAAGCCCATAACTGCTGAATTCGGTTTGTCCTCTTTGTTCCTTTCCGTCATTCAGCATAGCCCTTTTTCAGAAGGGTGACCTCCAGGAAATAGCAGTCCCTCAGAGGTGACTCCCCAAAATAGAGCTTTTGTGCAGAAAAAAAGAGAACAATGCAAGAGGAACATTGGGGGAGGATGTTCCCCCAAGTTGAGTCTTACAACCCTAGACATCTCTACAACAAGGTGATTTAAAATACTAAGCCCTCATATTGGTCACAGAAGGATAGCTAATGGGAAAGTATTTGTGTGTGTTTTTCTGCATGGACAACTTGTCCTCCTCTGCTTCTCATCAGGTATGCACCTGTCATGCTCAGCACTAGTCTTCTGCTGTGCAGAATGAGTCTACTGTTCTGCTACCTGACAGGCACCTTGTGCACTCCTCTGTTGTGATCTCTGTAATGCCATGCTTTGGTTATAACTGTCCTGAACTTTTCCTGTTATCATGCTATTACAAAGAGGGACATCTTTGTGCCGTACCTGCACCTGGCGTGAAGTAGATACTAGAAATATTCGACTAAGCAAAGGTGAAAGAAAGAAGCTGTAACGTAAATTGGTGGTTTTGTCTCTATTTATGAAAAGTAAGATGCCAGCAAAAATCATAGTTTCACTTCACCCGACAGCTTTGGTTAAATAATCATTTCTCCCAGCTCCAAAGGGAACCTCTTCTTTTTGTTCACCCATCAGCCCTGAAATTTTTCTTCCCACTGATACTGAGATCTAGGGACTAGAGAGCTATTTTGCTACGTTCTCAAATTCTCTTCATGTTCTTCTCTCTTTACAGGATGTGTTCTAATATCATTGCGCCTCTTTGCACTGCTTCCCATTCATTAAAGTACAGATTGATGATCTTACATTAGGAATGAGGAGGAAAAACATTATCATATTCTTAGTGCACTGAGCTGAATTATATAAGAAGATGTATGTGTTTTTTAATATAGGTTGGACCAAAAGTAGGTTTATAATTAGTTGTATGGAAAACAATACAATGATTAATAATAAAACAAGAATAAACTTTCTGTTTTGCGTACTGACACCTTTAAACCCACGTTTACCCCACGCTGTATATAAGAAAAGCAATTGCATTATTAAACCCATACCCTTATTCTTCCTCACTTTGTGGGCCATGGTTATTTCCAAACTTGACTCAATGCTCAACTGCTGCGTGATACCAGATGGAAAGCAATTGTATGAAAAATAGAGAGAGGTTCCAGGGCAATAGGTCAGCTTATCATCGTTATAATGACATGCCTTTTGGGGGCAATCTCAAACATTCACACAACAGAGAATGTGAAGAATCAATAAATGACTTCACAAAGAATTCATCATAGGATTTGAGTCAACATTAAGAAAATATATTCACTGTTGTTCAAGATGGGGAAGGAGGTTATAATTCTAACCTGATGTAAGTGAAAATACATCTTTTTTTTTTTTTTAAGGGAGAGGAGGGAAGATAGACAGATTTCTGCATGTGCCTGACTGGAATCCACCTGGTAACCCTGATCTGGAGCTGATGTTCAAATCAATTAAGCTATATTTAGCAGCTAAGGCTGACATGCTTGGACCAATGGAGGTATCCTCAGTGCTCAAGGCCAATGCTCAAGCCAATTGAGCCACTGGCTGCAGGAGGGGAAGAGGGAGAGAAGTGGGAGAGGAAGAGGGAGAGAAACAGATGGTAGCTTCTCCTGTGTGCCCTGACCGGGAATCGAACCTGGCACATCCATACCCCAGACTGACGCTCTACCACTGAGCCAGCTGGCCAGGGCCAGGATACATCTTTAAGTGCAGACAAATTACACTTGAGACTGAAAGATGCTTTCTAGTAATCTAAGCATTCTTTTAGAAAGAAAGAAAGAAAAGAAAGTAAAGGGAGGGAAGAGAGGAAGGAAAGAAGGAAGGAAGGGAGGGAGGGAGGAAGGAAGGGAGGGAGGAAGGAAGGGAGGAAGGAAATGAGCAATTAACTTTATTTTCAATTAGAGAAAAAATATATTGTTTCTAGAACATACCAGACAGTAAATTAATTAAAACCCCCAGAAAAGTTATTTTAAAAACTAGGAAAAATATTTGTGAGCATGAAGAAGTAGAAGCTTGGTAACCCGGAGGCAGCATGGGTTCTTGAAAAAAACCATCTCCTGAAGAACAACTTTAATTGAAGGCACAGCAGGTGTGCTGATAAAATTTGAGGCTGACACAAAGCTAAGGAAGGTAACTAATTTCTTTTAATGCCTTTCAGCCTCTCTCTCTGGAGCAAGTGTTGCTTATCCCTAAGTCTCCTTCACTTCACAAGGGACCTTAAACTGCCCTCTGTTCAGTGGTCAAAGCATATATTTTATTTTTGCCACTAACCAATGAAGTGAATGAAATATGTGCATTTTAAGACTCTTCCCAGAGAGAAAAATCTTGATTTATCTGCCCTCCAATCCTTATCCAATCCAAGTTGTATCAGTAACAACATTTATGATGACTGCCTAAAAACTGTACATTTATTCTGCTAGACGTTCTTAATTTTATCCTTGGAAAAATTTAGATCGTCACCTATTCAATTATTTACTCAATCATTTATTCATCCAATCACTATTGATTTTGTTCTCTTGTCTAAATTTGTGGTAGGCACTGACTACAGAATGTGAATGAAGCAGACATGGTCTAGACATGACAGTCTACTGGGGAACAGGGGCAATACACAGGTCAGTGAGAAAATAAATGTTTAATTACACACTTAGGAAGATGCTCTAGAGACAATGAACAGGGTGCTGCTTCACTTAAACAAAGCGAGCGGAGATGGCTATTAGTTCAGTGGATACTTGAAAGTTGTGAAGGAGCCTGTGATGGGAAGAACTCCATGAAGAGCAGACAGGCTAGGGAGTAGCACTTGCAGAAAGAAGACTTCAAGGTAACCAAGTGGAGGAGGCTGGTGACATGGGAGTGGTGAGAAGGAATAGATTGTGTGAAGACATTGTGTGCCAAGTAAGCAGTAGAAAACTTTTGAAATACCTTAAACAGGGAAGGTATATATGTAATTTATAGGTCCAATGCATAGTTTAAAGAATCACCAAGAGTAATTTACCATGTGTTTTGAGGGGTCCTCATAGAAATTACTCTTCCTAAACAACGCTTTATTGTTGTACTCTTATTGTCATTGAAGGGTACAATTTTAAAAAAGGAGCAAAAAATAAAACATGAACTAAGATTTATTATCACACCCAATGTCATCATCAAGGATGCTGATTCTTTGTAAGGAGTTGGACCCAGGAGAATTTTCCCTGGGCATCCCAGTACCTGGCAGTCTGCATTTATCTTGAATCACCATTTTGTTTTTATGTTACAGAGATGTGGAATTGTGTGACAAGTCTTATTACCCTTGCTCTGTCACCTAGGAATGTGAAGCCGCATTTTCAACCACCTCCCACAGATGTACAGGGTTTTTTTGTGTGGCTTGTATTTCTGTGGCCTGATTTCAGCTGTAGGTGGAGGGAGTGTAGTGATTATTATTTTCCTACTCTACTTTGCATTTTCCCAAACTCACTTAACTATGTCTGTTTTTTTATTTGTTTGGTTGGTTTTTGTATTTTTCCAAAGTTATAAAGCTGTGAAGGAGCCTGTGATGGGAAGTAAGGCTCCCACATGTGCCTGAGGGGGATCCACCCAGCATACTCACCAGGGGGTGATGCTCGGCCCCTCTGGGGCATTGCTCCGCTGTAATCGGAGCCATTCTAGTGCCTGAGGCAGAGCCCATGGAGCCTACCTCAGGGACAGGACCAACTTTGCTCCAATGGAGTCTTGGTTGTGGGAGGGTAAGAGAGAGACGGAGAGGAAACAGAGGGGGAAGGGTGGAGAAACAGACGGGAACTTCTCCTGTGTGCCTTGGCCAGGAATTGAACCCGGGACTTTCACAAGCCGGGCTGCTGCTGAGCCAACTGAGCCAACCCACATA
Source organism: Rhynchonycteris naso (assembly GCA_037038555.1). NCBI lineage: Eukaryota > Metazoa > Chordata > Mammalia > Chiroptera > Emballonuridae > Rhynchonycteris > Rhynchonycteris naso. The sequence continues at coordinate 108,952,690 of CM072998.1, read as the reverse complement.
ATATGTCTTTTTATACTCTTATAATGTAGTTATTTTTATTAGCTATATCATAGAACAAGGCAGAATTAAATAGCTGAAGGAGAAAATCAAGAATTGAAAATATCTCGATAATTCCAATAAGTTGAAAGACCTGCTTTTAAATTTGGAAGGTCCTTTGTTAAGCACAGGGTGGAGAACACTCATTTAACAGTAGAATGTATGAATATACTTAAACACCACACGGCTTAAGCACTGCAACTGACTATAAAATAGTACAAGGCAATAGAGACGACCTCCCTCACAGCACTTAATGTTGGTGTAATGGTGAGCTCCTTTGTGATCTTCCCTGGCAGACTGGCTTTGGAGGGCAGGACCATATCAACTCCTTTGTAGCTTCTATAGTGACTGCAGTGCTGTGTAGGCATTTAGTCAATGTTGAATTAATGATTCAGTAAATATAGATTAAAAAATATTAAACCTCCTATAATCTCAGACTGTGTCGGCAAAAGCACAGTGCCCTGAATACAGGCAAAATGCACATGTTGCACCACACACTACTGGGCTTGGCCATGTCTACAGCTCTAAGTTTAGGGTAGGAACCATATTTGAAAGAGATGCTGACATATTGGAGCAGATCCCACAGACAGCAGTTAACTTGCTGAGTTATATAGTTTGATAAAAAGGGATGTTTAGCCTAAAAAATATTCTTACAATAGACCTGTTTGCTTTCTACAGACATCTGAAGGGTGGGCATATAGAAGAAGAAATAAGTTTGTCCTGTCTAATTCCAGTTGCCAGTATTAGAGCAAATGGATGAAAATTATAGGAGTAAACTTTCTTAAACAATGATGGTCTTCAGTAAAATAATATGCTTCATATATGTGGGTAGAGTATATATTAGGTGGATTAGAAGATGTTTCATGTCTTTTCCTAATTCAAGATGTAAAAACTTTGTGCCCATTGTAGATGCAATAAGCAAATGGATTTCAAATTAGCATGTAAGAAACTTATCTGATTACTTTGCCGTCTAACAGCTATTTACAGGTACTGATATGACTGTTACTATTCAAGATTTTTGCATTAGTCATTAAGACATTTCTGAAGGCAATAGGTTTTGACACAGTGGAAGATTGGGGAATCACACTGTTCTAGATCTTGGAGACACTTTAGGAAAGTGAAAGAACTTTGGTTGCCTGGAATGGGTGGGTATAGGCAGTGAACCCAGGACAAGTCAGACCAGATTGCTGGCTATGAGAACTGGAACTGATAGTTGGGCCCACAGGGGATGGCGTCAGAGAACAGCCACACTTGCGGCGATCTGTAGCGGTGACGGTAGTAAGGGGTGAGAGACAAAATAAAGAAAATCTATTACCACCCAGAAGTCTTTGCAGCAGGAGTGGACTCAAAATGAGAGACACAGTCCATGGCTGAGGAAGTTGAATCAGAAGAGAATCCACTCTGAAACCTTTCACAGAGGGTCCTGGTCTTGGCTGCAAATGTTAGTATCTTTGATTTGCTCACATTGGTCATTGGGCATGTGGTACATGCATATTGGAAAAGCTTATTGGCACAGAGTTGAGCTCATATGTGGCAAATCAATTTGGTGGAAATCCTCAAAATAAGGTTCAGAGCCCACAGGAAGGCTATGGCATTAACCCACAACCTTCGCATTCAAGCAATTTCAAAAGCAGCCCTCCAAATCAGTTCTGCTTTTTTCTACCTCCCACTTGTATTTCAAACATTTTCCTACTTGACAGAGCTGCCTTGGATTGCTTGGAACAGGTTGATGAGGAGGCTGGAGTGTGTATGAAGGAGATGAAGGTGATGCAGACAGAGGAACACACAGCGAGCCATTCCTGGCTCCATAAAAGCATGCTTATCACTCTGCCTTGTGTACTCAGGGATCCACTGAGCACTAATCAGCTGTCAAAAGATTTGAAAATATTAAATACCAAATGTTTTGCTTAGAGGTCAAATGTCAGAGTTTTGACTGTATTTGGAGTGACTACATTGAGAAGAAATGCCACGGAAAAGGTCAGTTTGTCGAGCTGGCCTTGGGGGTGAGCAGAAAGCAGAGAACAGACAGCCCACCCTGCAAAAGAGAAGTCCTTAAACTAGGAGGTTCTCAAGCTGCTCCTTCACAGTGGGATTGGGGGCAGGGCTGGGTGGGCCTTCAGTTCTCAGTGGCAGGTCACTCCTCAGGAGGCCCCTGGTTCTTACTGAGTAATTAAAGGCTCTTGGCTTTGGGTCTCTTGATGGCTAGATTTTAGCCCTCTCATACATATATTTCTGTTTAGACATTTCGGTATCATATCCAATTATATAAGATTAAAATGATTTTCAGTGTATTCTGACAAAGTTTTCTCCTCTATCCAGTTTCCCCAGCACCCTCTGTGCCACAGTTTCTCCTTTCCTGTCCCTCCTGTGTGAGAGTGGGACAAATTAACATGGAGGTAAAAAATGGCTTCACCGGGCCATTGCTTCACCTCTGGGAACCTTAGTTTCCTCTTCTATAAAATGGAGCACTACAGAGGGTGAGTGTGGGCATTTTGAAAGACATGAAATGTGACTAGCATAAGGCCTAGCACATAGTAGGTGTTCCACACTGTTAGCCCCTCCCTCTCCTTCTTCTCTCTGTTGCTCTTGTTGCTTCCCAAAAGTGATCCATTCATCCCATCCTTGAAGTGAGGTTTGCTCTTGATGAGGGAATTAGGAAAGAGGAAAAGTAGGTGGCGACTAACCCCTGGTGCCATCCATTTCCCTTCTGTTTGAAGGAATTGGGAAGGAAGACATCCAGCCTCAGTCTTGGAAAGTGCATTTGGGACTCAGTACCCTCGACCACTCTCTGATTTCTTTGGACCTGACTTCCTCTTCAGTGAGGGGGAAGCATTCTCTCAGAGAGGTGCATGGAGGACATTATTAACCCAGGGAAGCTTATCAGCAGTTTGTTTTCTTGCATTAATGGCAAACAACAGAACTTCCCACCCGGAGGTAATTCTATCACAAGAACCAAATGATGAAAAAAGAAGTCATTAAAAGGGTTCAGGTTCCATAAAAATATAATACTAATGAGAAAGTATTATTTATCTTCTTTAAATGTGGCACTGTATTTCAGTCATGCAAAATGACAAAAACACGATGACCAGTTGCATGGATTTATCGATCATACTTGAAACATAAAATTAAACTTGAATGTGCCATAGGGAAGACAAAGATGTTGATACATTATCCTGCGTGGGTCCCCCTGTTAGAATTCAGGCTAATTTTTAGAAAAAATAGGCCTTATTCTGAGTTGTCTTTTAATCAGAAAGTAATAATTTCTTTCTAAAAATTTATATTCAATTCTTATTCTTCATTGTCAATATTCTATGCAATACTATGTTTCACATTGTAATGTCTGTTTACATTTATCAAAGAATACATATTTATGATCTTGAAGTTTTCAAACAAACCACCTCAGGACTTTTGTTGTATTTATGTATTCATTATTATGCAAAAGGTAAGCATTCTGACTTTTAAACAAATGATGCACTGCTGCACTTCTTAGGAAGAATAAATGTATTTATTTTTAAAATGCAACCAAGTTAGCCCTGGCCAGTGGCTCAGTGGATAGAGCGTCAGTCCAGCATATGGACATCATGGATTCGATTTCCTGGTCAGGGCACACAGGAGAAGCAACCATCTGCCTTTTTCTCCTTCCTCTCTCTATTCCCTCCCTCTTCCCCTCCTGCAGCCAGTGGCTCAATTGATTCAAGTGTTGGCTCAGGTGCTAAGGATAGCTTTGTTGGTCCAAGCGCATTAGTTTCAGCTGCTAAACATAGGTCGGTACTAATGTATTGTCCCCAGATAGGGTTGCCGTATGGATCCCAGCTAGGGAGCATGCAAGAGTCTGCCTCACTATCTCCCCTCCTCTCGCCTAAAGTAAATAAATAAGTAAGTAAATAAATAAATTAAAAAGTGCAACAAAGTCAATAACAACCCACAAGGTCAGCATTGGGAATAGCCAATTTTTCTTTCTGTCGTTCAGAGCTATAAAACTAACTACACCTTACTTTCTGCCTTTTCTTTCCCTTTGCTTGACTTCCAGAACACAGCCAAAGTCTCCAAGTTCCATGCTGTGCTTTTATTTCTCTCTCCAGTCTTCCATTCTTTCCCAGTGAAAAAGTAGTAACTACAAGTTGTCTGGCTTGAATACTGGCATACGGCGGGGATGTCCCTAACCCTGGACTATCAAACAAAAAAGCAAGTGTACAATGTGGCTGATGACATCTCGATCAGATGGTAAACAGGGCTGAATCTGAGCTTGGCAAACATCCTGCAGGCATCTAATATTGCAATGTATTGCTAAACCTGTCTACCTTTAATGCCCATGCATCTGGCACACCTGAGTTGCTGTATCTTCGATTCCTTTAACCTTCCACAAAGGATGCCCTGGAACAGAAAATCTCTGATCAAATCCTAAATGAGAATGGAAAGGGGAACAACAGGATCCAGTGAGATCTTCTTTTCTTTTTCTACTCTGATGCTGACTTGAAGACCTAAGTTTGCCTACTCTTACCTGGTTATGGAAAGAAGTTCACGATTGCTGTAAGAGAGAATACCTTAGAGAACTTCATTAGCTTGTCTACCATATAATGGGATAGTTACCAGACAGAAATTGCTTCTCAGAATTGGGCCAGCAAAAATTAGCTCAGGAAAAGGTTTTTGAGCTGACAACCTAAAGAGAACCACAGTGATAAGAATGGAGCTCCTAATTTAAGACCTTAATGTTAAACTGTTAATTAAGGAGTTTTTTTCATTATGAGGACTATAAATCTTAGGCCAGCTACATTTCAGTTTGAGTCAGCCAAATGTAAGAACGATTTGCCCATATGCATCTTTTTCAAAGAACTTGATTCATTCAGCCCCAGGCTTGGAATTCAATAACGTGTTTTCTATGGGCTTTTTTTTCTCTTCACATCAAACAATATTAAACAGGAAAAATTGGAGAAAAAATTCTAACTACTCCCATATGTATCACACATATGGCCAAATCGAATGACTTGCACTTTCCTTAAGCACAAACTGATTTCTGATCTTCCATATGTGGGCACAGACCCTCTTGCAAACCCCTCCTCTGTCTCTGCCTGTCAGAATTCCACCATTTTTTAAAAGCCCACCCAAATGTCTCTTCCTTTGTGTGGTCTGCTGTCATCACCACAGTAAAAAATAATATCCCTCTCTTAACATTGCATTCCTATCTTTTTTGAGACACTTTTCACATAAAGCTTAACTTCTGTTATTGTATCTGAGCATCTTGGCCACAGACAAGTACCTCTGCATGAATCTGCGTCTTTGCAATGATTTTTGGCAGTCTTAAATGTAACATATTTCATGAGCATTTTTCTTCTCGGTGATTAAAAGTTGGGAAAGTAGAAAGATAAAAGAATAGATATTTAACTAGACATGCTTATGCCCTTTGCCTATCCCAGTCTAACCTGTAAGAGCACTCAACTTCTCATTGCAGAGGGTCCTCTGTCTGCAGTTTATTTACTCGGGCATTAAAGCACAGAAAGTTTAATTTCACTTGGGAAAGCCGTATTGGCTTCATTTCTTTGTAACGAAGGGTGATGATTTATACTTAGGCTTATCCTTAGTAGTTTTTCGCTTGGGAGGCTTATCACATCCATCTTTTACGCTGCAGCTGCCTGGGAGGAAAGAATGTGCTTTCTGAGACTTTTAACAGCCTGAAAGATTTCCTACGCCTAGGGGTGATATTTTTCTCCTCCTGCCGTTTCTCTTTCAACTCTTTCAGCGAGTGCAGTTTCTCGGTGCTTAGTCAGCTCAAAGGCATGGTAAGGAGTCGCACTTGCTTTCAGCCGGGCGAGGGCTGGGGGATCCTAGCCGCCGGCCCCGCTGCTCCTCGGTTGAGGCTGGCGGAGGACTGTGTCAAGTTCCCATTGAGCCTTGCTTCCTCTGATTGGTTCCCCGAGGTCACGTGAGCGCCGGGGGTTGGAATTCTGAGCTGCGGTTTTTGGCACTCCTTTTTCTTTTTTAAAAAATCGCTTGGGTCCGTGGAGCTCCGCCGGGCTCTGGTGCCTTTTGCTCTTTGGGGCTGGCGACGGACGGGAAGGGCCACAGGGCAGACTGAGGTGGCTGGCCAAAGGAGCATCTGCCGGGATGTTGGGTCAGGGACCCAGGACTCCAGCTTCAGGCTGCTACTATCTAAATGCCATGACACCTGAGGGTCAAGAGATGTACCTGAGATTTGATCAGACAGCGAGACGTTCTCCTTATAGGATGAGCCGGATCCTAGCGCGCCATCAGCTAGTGACTAAAATCCAGCAAGGTGAGTTGCGGGTGGTGGGAGGCTGTTGCTAATCGTTCTTATTTTCTGGTGGGCCTATTTCATGTCGACCCAGTTTGGTAAATTAATTGTTTTCGCTTTGCAACGTGCGGATTTCTCTGCCACGTTGCACAGAAACTTTTAGAAATTACTTGAGTCTCTGCAGTGTTAAGCAAACAGTGACAGCTAGCTCTTCGCTGCCACCTAACATTGAAGAGCACAGAAAAAACTTCACAGCAGGACCGTGAGGCATACATTTCCAAAACTTAACTACAGAATAAATAAGACAGAGATTTGCTCGAGTGTTTTGGGAACTTTCCTGCAGGTTCCTCACACTCTGTCACATTTGAAACTGGGATACATGTTTGTTTAATTAGTAGGAGCGGAGGGGAAGGGGAAGGGCTCCCTTCCACCCTGCTCAGGTTCTTAGGAACACTGAGTGACAGGAAAAAGTTAGAATTGCAGTCTTAAGGGCAGGACGCTGACAACCAGAATCTTGTTCTCTGCCTTTTAGTATGTTTATGTCACCAGTTACCACTGATTTGTTGATATTGTTTTTTGCTTGGAAAGAATAAATGTGTCCTCTAACCTTAAAACAAGTCTTTATGACCTGTGCATAGAAGCACCAGCTTACTGCGGGGAAGATATTGATTACCAAGCTGCTGGATGTTTCTTTTTATTCTCAGGAAAAAAAATGAATAAAATAAAATCAACAGCCTGAACATTACTAAAACTCATCATCCTCCAAAGATAGTTTAAAACATACTCCTAATTTTAGAAATTAGACAGATAACCATTCCTAATAAGTCCATAATTGGTGCCCATTTAAAAGACACACCCACATACCTATATATACACAGTAAGTTTGTGACCACCCCCATCCTGGACTAAAACAAACAAACAACAGAAAATAAATAAATTATTTTCTAGAGTCATTATACCAAGAAATTCCACTTAAAAATTAGTTAAGAGTATATTGAATTTTAGAGGGGAAGTAGGGGTTTGTAATCGTGAAAATCTTATTGTAATGTTTCCAAAAGGAACAATATGAATTCTAGTGAGCAGCATTTGATGAGATTGTTTCCTTGGAAATTCGGATTTGTTTGTAAAGATTCAGGAACTGGTTATGTGTGAAGGATACTGGTCCTACATACCGGTCTGATTTCAGGAAGGATATTATGTCATTCCATAAACTCTGTGTGCAGGTCTTGATTGAATAGAAACAATTATTATTTCCCTGTAGCTTGATTTAAAAATACCTTAGGCTTAGAATGAAAACCAGCTCCATTTTTTGTTTTAGAGATTTCTGACAATGGTGTTTTACCGGATGCCATCATCATTATGGAAATAGGGGCTTGATAAAAGTTTAATAACGATTGATAGTCCATGTTCTGTAAATATCCCTCAGCATGCATATGAAATGTATTATGTTAGAAACATAGCATAGAATTGGTTTGAAATTGCTTTGCCAGTCTCTTTAAATATATTTCCAATAATTAATTCCACTAAAAGTTATCTATGTTCTTTTTGGAATGAAGGTATTCTTTTGTTGAGGACTTAGAAAATTGTGAACATATGCATGGTCACCAAAAGTGCACTCCACGTGTGTGTTTCATGTTTGCCAAATTAGAAAATTTGAGCATACTCACCTTTTTATATCAGGCAACGGAATATTTGAAGCTGATGAATCCTTAAAAATTAAAAGTTAAAAGTAAGCTCATAAGAAAGCATAAAAGAATTCCAGTGACTAGAATCTCATTATTTGTATTATTTGGTATTTTTAATATCATACAGTTGTATAATATGACACCGACAAAGCAGAAGCAAAACAACTGTACTGGGTTTGCTGTAGCAGAGAATACTTACTGAGGACTTATATAATACATCAAGCACTGCTGAGCACTTTATATATATTTCAGTTTATTTTATCTTGAAAAATTCCTTGTAGATAAGTACTAATATTGCTATGCCCATCGTAAAGGTGAGAAAGCAGAGGCATATAGAATTCAAGGAATTTCTCCAAGGTTACATAGGAGAATCTGGTATTTGACTATAACTCTAGAGCATGTGCTAAACTGTTTTAGTTTTTGTTTTTTTAGTTTTTATAATGAGTGTTAAAGTATTGAATTGATGGTTGGTTTTTGGATGATAGGATATACCAAAGACTTTTCAGTTTGGGTGTTTTTTTCACTCAGAATTGGTCACTCACTGTGAATTTTCTATTCAGATTTTATTTCTCTAGTGGGAGCGAAATGCTGTATGTTTCTTTCACCTTATTTGAACTGTTAGTACCCAGTGGGGCATGATGTCAAGTTATTTTACTAATAACCTATAATCATTCAATTAAAGCTTATTAAGTGCATACTAAATTAACAACACCATTATTCTTTTTTGGTGTAGTTCACATATTGATAGCTTGAAATGACAGTCATGTCAGTAAAATCATTTGCATTTATTTTCTATAGATCTTTCAAGGAAGATTTAGCATTCTATTAATATAACTTGGGGCATTGCTCCTTATAATCTCTCGTGGCTACTGGGAACAATGCAGACAAGAGTTAAGTTGCTCCCCACTGACCTCATTACAGTGAGATAATCATTGAATGGCATGGACATGATTCAACTGCAGATACACTCATTGGAAGGAAAAAACAAGGAGGAAAAAGAAAGGAATCTTTGATGATGCATGGGATCAGAATTAGTTGCCCAAACCCAGGATGAATCTAAACTTGCTCACATTAGGATATGCTCCAAAAAATCTACCAGCATCATTTCTCTAGACTTCTCTTTAGTTCTGGAGTTTTAAGTCCAGTTAAAAAGAGTAGAGATGTTTAAAAGAGTGTTGTTTTTAGAATGAAAGTTTATCATGATTCATACTACCCTTAAGCCCTGCCCTACAGTATTGTTGAATCAATGGGGAAATTCTTGTAGGGAGAGGGAAAGGAGATAATAAGGGCCCTATTTTCCTCACTGGCAGGCACTTGGGAATGAATGAGAGGGAGGACGCTGAGGAGATGGAGGATGAGCATGTTAGGCTACAGGAAAGGAGAATAAGGATCTTATGCCATTGATGGTGATGACTTATTGGCTATCTGTGCACCAGGTGGTATATAGACGCATCCACATGCTATTTGGTACATCCAAATCTGAACAGATCTTTAAATGTGATTATGTGTTTTATAAAAGAATTATTCATGCTATCAAAACTTAAAAAATAATTTAAATGCATAAAACAGCATGGTATGGACCAGATGGCAGAAAGTCCACTGAAGCAGGAAGGAAAGAGACAGGGATGCAGGCTCTATTCAGACACTCCCTCATTCTTTCACAGTGGCAAGTCTCGAACTTCAGTGACCCTTTGTTTTTTGGTGAGAAAATGAAATGGTTGGATTATGATTGCTCAGATTTTATTCTGGTTCTCAAGTCATCTGTAGTTGAGTCTGTAATTCCTTGAACAAGTATGTGCAAAGCAGGGAGACTTCAACCTAAAGTCATAGAAGCTGGAAGAAAACAAGCGCAGCTTTCTAATGAGGAATACATCAATGGTTTATAATTTCTCTAAACTGACAAGGAAATGGTGAAGTGGAAATCAGATTTTACTTCTACCTCTGCCGCTAATTAAGTGCACCATCTGGGGCAGGTCACAACTTCTCTAGGCAATGTTCCCCTCTTCCATAAAATAAAGGGTTTGGATTAAATAAATGTGAAGTCATCACTAAAATTATAGGGTCCTGTGATACTTAATACCTAATTTTAATACCGAAAATTTAGGTATTACTTTCAGAGAAAAACAATTTCTATTTATGTTTTGTTTATTATGTCCTTGAACATCTACCTTGACATTCTTTGATACCTGTTTAATGCTCTCACTATCTATTTAATAGAAGTGTTAGGATGTCCAGTCTGGTGGACTATTGAAATGTTGATATAACCTATAATTGTAAAGAAACTCGTAGGAACCTTTGCTTCTCAGGATTGTCAAGTGGAGTCATTGTGAAGCCTGGACTGTTGTGAGGACTATGGCGATCAGAGAATATCTGTGTATGTTTACCCAGTCCTTGCAAAAAGACCTCTTTTGATAGAAATGCAGAATGTAGAAAATTTCACAACTGAGGCAATTAATAAAAGTTAGAACTGCATTTTCATGGACTTTTTATCTGAGACTGTTTTTAGACGATAGCTCCTGCGTTGAAGTTAACTAGAGTGGAATAAACTGCCCTTTTGATGTTCCCAGGAAACCGGACTGGGCACTAGTGGTGTATCCTCTCTCATTACTCCATTAGGCCACGTGGCATCTAGGGAATTTGCCCAACCTAAGTGGTGGCATTGCTCATCCCTGCTGAATGAGCCCCCCACCAACAGGGCAGTGTCAGCTGAAATTAAACAATCATTTGTCCTTTGGGAATTGACTTTTTTCTATGCCCAGGATTTTCTTACCCCACGACTTTTAGACATGGAAGGTGACTATGCTGGCAGAAGGAATGATGGAACACAGAAAACGGGGATACTGCGTTCGTCATGTATTGCTCAAGTTCTTGTGGGTGGAGGGGAATGTGGCGACTGTCAGAAATTCACATTTTGTGAATCAGAGCCTCTTTCTGTTCAGTGCTGCTGACTGAAGGGTTTGTACATAGAAGACAGTGTAACCAACATTACAAGAAAATCTACTAAGGGAGCTAAGTTGAAAAAAAGCTGGAAACATTTTTAAAAATTATCAGATGGTAAAAATGTGAGCAGTCAAGAAATAAGTACTAAAAGGGAATTAGCAAAAAGCAGTATGCTTGTAAACACATAAAAGATGGGAATTTTGCTTTAACCAAATTGTGACTTCCATAGCTACACGTCATTGCTTTTATTAGCTCTGATTTTATAAATGCACATCTCAAATGCAGGCAGTTGACAGATTTGGATTTTGGAACATTGGTTTAAATGAATAGTAATTCATTTTCTTTTCTCATGTCTTTCCTCCACCCCCATCAACTTATAGTCAGAGCTTTCATTTTTAGTAAATTATGGATACTGGTCAATTCTCTTAAGGAAAGTTTCCTCACGTTCCTTAGCAACTTAGTCATGGACAGATTTAAAAGCACAAGTTAGAAAAAAGAAATCACCAGGGGAAATATGAACAATATCACTTGATGACCTGAGCAAATTTAGAAAGAGAGGAAATGGCTGTGGGTTTTGGTAAGCCTCTTGTGTAAAAGGAAAGGGATAGTTGGGGTTTAAATGAAAGTGGGTCATTAAGGGGATGCTCTTTGTCTCTGCATTTTATTAGCTTATGAGCACACGGCGTGAGCCTAGGGGAGAAGGTACAAGAGGAAGATAGGAGAACATAACCATGAATTGCACAGCAGATATTTGAATGAAATACAGATCATGTAAAAAATAATATTCTGTTTCCTTGGGGGTGATCTGAATGTGATTTTGTTATGGGTGAAGACATTGTATATTAATTTACATTCTACCTCAATACCTAAAGGATTTGAGGTAGTTTATAGAAGAATATATATACACAATTCAGTTAAGAAAGGTAAGTCTGATGAAAAGACAAATGTAGGTCAATTAATAAGATATAACTGTAAAGAGATGGTACACAAATATATAAAACATAAGGCCTGAATAATTATTAGAAGTGGGCTGCACACTTAGCTTGAGTGTCCCTAATCCAAATGAAGAGGAAGGCGTGGTCAGGGGAAGAGTTGCCGTGGCCCTAAGGTCAAACATACCAGCATAGCCTTTCCTGGGACATGGTATATGGGAGCATTTTCTACCCAACACAGGAAGAGTTGCCATGTCCCTAAGGTCAAACATACCAGCATAGCCTTTCCTGGGACATGGTATATGGGAGCATTTTCTCCCCAACACAGGACTAGGTGTATGGGCAGAGTTAATCATTGTAACAGAATACAACCAGTCTTCAGATGGCACTGCTCTCCAGCTGAAAGAAGTTATTGCTTTTTAACCCTGCATCTGTGTAAAGCTGGAGTCCTAGGTGCATTCTGAAGGGGTTTACCATGATAGCGGCTAATTCAGGGTAGTCCAGTACTGCTAGGATATGGCGTGACAGCCCCACAGGAAAGAAACCGGAATGGCTTCAGGTGTCTCAAATTCCCACTGGCTCTCAGCGATGTGGGGTATGCCTGCCCTGAGAACAGGCATTTAGAGGTGGCTTAGGGTCAATTTCTGACTTCATGGTCTAAACATATCCTTGGTACAGAGAGTCTCTCAGCATGACAAGTAAAGTGAACTAATAATCGTCATTTTAATTAGCAAATTCTGTTTTGTTTCATTGTAAAAGCAACTTAATAAGTGTTCCAGGAAGGTAGCAAGTACAATATTAAGGTATTTTTCCTCCTCTTGGCAAAGAGAATGCATTAGTAATGGCATTATGAATGATGCTTTTTGAGAGAAATTCACAAGATCTCAAAAAGCTATGACAGCATGCATGAAGCATTAGGCATACTGACTATTGCAAATCCTCGTGTTGTGAAGTCACACAGGACCATGGCAATCACTATAGAATTGTGCCATCTAGGGCAGGGTAGATACATGCATTACCATAAACAACGTATACATTATTGTTTGAAAAGACATGACTTCTCTTCTTTTAAGAAACTTTGGATCTAAAGGAATTTAAATGAGTAGTTAGAAAATAACAGAGTTACAAAACACATTAACGCTGCTGGGAAAGAAAATCGATAGAAATGAATTCAAAATGTCTGGCCAGACTGTCAAATGATTTCCCTCACAAGGGATAGGAATCCCGACAATTTGAAAGGTCTGGCAGAGTCAGTGCTGACTAAAGTACCAATGAGTTGCATGGTCGTGCCTGCAACACTGATAAAACACAGGGTGAAGTGGCGTAGGGTAGCAAGAATGGAGATTGTAAAGGAATTTAGCATTTAGCAGATAATTTTGAGCTGAAGAAGGTGTTCTGTTCCTGCAAGCTAACTCTCCTCTTCCTGGTTGATTTTGAAAATCACACATATGGATGACAAGAACCTTGGATTAGTGTTTAACATATATTTGTAGTCACCATATCACATAAAGGACAAATGTATGATAATCATAACACCATATTTTCCTCTGAATGTTTTCTACTCCAGAATCATTGATAATATTTAAAATGACTATAAGAAACAAAGATATTCACAATTCCAATGATAATGGTATTCCATCCATTCTCCCTTCCCCCAAGTAAGTCTAGAGTCCATAATAAAGAAATTTAAATCTTTCCAGATACTTTGAAGGACACAAGACATTTCTCAAAAGAGAGGATGCAGTGTATTCCTAAGTTCTTACTGTTTGATCCTATGTCAAAGCATATGTTTTAGATAATAGGTTCTTAGTAATGAAAGCACTTTCACTTCTACATTGATCTCTGGATAGAAGGAAAAAAAAACTTACCTGAACATTTCCATCCTCACCACTGGAATTTCATTTGATTTTTTATGCTTTTAGGAGAAAGGTCTATGCCGACAGAACTGGCTTACTAGAAGAAGGAGGCGGGTAAAATACTTGACAAGGAGGAAGGGAAATCAGTCTTGCAGGATTGCTTGCAGAAGAACTTCAGTGACTGAGTTCATTATCTCTTGTTGGTCCCAGCACTGAGTGTGATGTGATTCCTCATTTGAACTTTCAAATATTATCAGTGGCCAGGGTGGCCAGTCCATCGGGATTGCTAGGAACAGCTCATGAAATGGTAGCATCAGCATCAGAGAGATAGGACTTTGTTTCTTGCCTTCTATGACTATCTTCCAGGGATTATTCTGTTGACAAGATGTTGAAACCCATGTTCTTCGGGGTAAATAACACGTTGATTGAATTCCAAGACATACTTTCTTCTCTTTTTCCAATAGCCTCATGGGATCAAGAATGTCCCAGGGACTCTGTCCATTTAACCCAAACTCCAAACTTTCTATACCTCTAGTTTGGAAAAATTGAAAGCTTTTGGAATCGTGCAGATTGAATTTGAACTTTAGTTCTACATCTTCTTAGCAGAGTCACCTTGGCTAAGTTAGTTAGCATTTCTAAGCCTCAGTGCCCCTACTGGCAAAATGGAGCTAATAATAGCCATTATCTTAAAATTAATGCAAGGATTAAATCAGAGAATATAATTGATTACAGAGCACAGTACACTGCACATATTATTTGCTCAATTTAAGAAAAAATATATGTATTTTAAACAAACGTTTGAATGCATATGGCCTTTCAAGATACAGTAGTCCCCCTTATCTGTGCTTTTACTTTATGTGGTCACAGTTAACTGTGGTCAATGGTGGTCTGAAAGTACTAAATGGAAAGTTCCAGAAATAACGTCACAAATTTTAAATTGCAGGAATCTCACGTAATCCTGCTCAGTGTCTGAGGGGCTATGAATTCTCCTCTCATCCAGCACATCCATGCTATAATAGGTGCTCCCCTCCTGATAGTCATTTGTAGCTTTCTGGGTAATTGAATCCACTGTGACAATATTGCCATGCTTATGTTCAAGTAACCTTTATTTTACTTAGTAATGGCCCCGAAGTCTAAGAGTAGTAATGCTGGCTATCAGGATATGCCAAAGGGAAACTTTCAACTGCTTCCTTTTAAAAGATGAGTATAGCACAGTAAGATATTTTGAAAAATAAATACCATGTTCATATAACTTCATTACAGTGTATTGTTATCCTTGTTCTATTTTATTATTGATTATTGTTGTTCATCTATTACTGTGCCTGATTTATAAATTAAACTTTCTTATAGGTATATATGTAGAGGGAAAAAAACCCAGTCAAGTTGGCCCCTGTATCTATAGGTTCTACATCCTGTGGGCTCAACCAATAACAATAAAAAAATTTGGAAAAGTATATTACATTGTTGCTGATGTGCACTGTGTAGTTAGGCCAGACTCTTATTTTCTTGTCATTATTCCCTAAACAATACAGTATACCAACTACATATTTATATAGTATTTAATTAAGAGATGAGTTAAAGTTTATAGAAGGATGTGCTTAGGTTATATGCAAATACTGTGCTATTTTTTTTAGGGACATAGGCATTCCCAGATTTTGGTATCTGCAAGGGGTCCTGGAACCAATCCTCTGCAGATACCAAGGGACAACTGCACACATAGGGTTTGGCACTCTACGACGTTTCAGAGATTCACTGGAAATCTTAGAGGGTATCTCCCGCATACAGGGGTGGGGGCATTGTACTGTATGATCAGATGAAGAGTAAATTGTGCGCTCTATACCAACTTTACTAGGACTGGCATGCATGCTGGCACATTTTTCTGGATCTTCAAAAAGTAAAAAAAATTTGAAACGAGGTATTTTTTGTTGTTTGTTTGTTTTTAGTGTTCTATGTACAGCTCTTATTTTTTGGTTGCCCTGAGCTGACTTGAGATGGTAGGTATAGGTCCCCACCCTCTAGCAATAAAAGAGGCAGGAAGTGTTCCTAGCCCATGGAATCACTTGGTGGTGAACCCCAAAGCTGAGGGAAGGTGGCGGTGCTGGAAGAACAAGGTCTGTGCTCCCATTAAACTACTGTGAAAGGCCAGGGAGGTTCTGTGTGTGGGTGAGTGGTGGCGGGGAGCAAGGCCTGAGAAGAGCCTCACCAGCCAGTGATGGATGGTTGTCTATCTGTGTATCAGTTGTTTATCTCTATAATTTCCTGAATTTCCCTCTCAAATTGTTATTATTTTATAAACTGATAGGTTGACTTTGTGGTTTCTGTTAATTTTGTAGTCATTTCCATTAGTACAGTGGGCTTTGTTTAGAGGAGTTAACACAAAAGAAATGCTGCAAAATGTCAACTTTTTACTGCTCATTTGGCAATTTGAAAACTAAACACTCTGTTCCTCAAACAAATTATTTAAGAATGTTGCATTGCCCGTTTCCTCTAAGGATTTTTTTCCTTTTAATTGAGAGATAATCTTCACAATTGTTAGTTAATTCCTCAACTAGGAAAGAGTGCATATCAATATGATCATTAACATTCGGCGAAAATTGTTCTTTGATATGAATAGATTCAATCTGCACGGATTCTTTTGCTGTGTTACTTATGGAATGTGTATAATCTTAGGCGTCTGTCCATCTAAGAGGTTCCCCACAAAGAACAGCAACATCCGCCAGTACAGTCTTTATACATCATCACTGAAATGTGAATCTTAAACTTTGTAAAAGCCTTGTTTCATAGGACAAAATATTTGATGTCTGCAAATGGCCTTCTGGGGATCCTGAAAAGCTATTTTAATAGCAAGCCCCCCACTGGTAGTGTGCGTGATAATTTGTGGAGCAATTCCTTGTACATGGTCTTGAATACATGCGTCAGGTTGCCACCTTAGGAAATGTCATCCCCTACAGGCTGTCCTTCTGAGACCTGACAAATACATATGCAAATTGTCCTACTTTTAAAATGTTTCTTATCTCATTTTCCTGAGTCATTTCTTGTAAACATTTTCCTTGGTTCTGTTCTATGGAAAAGTATACTGACCTGAGCGGGCCCTGATAGATAAGTTTACACTCAGTTGATAGAAAAAGAAAACTTAGCAGTGAGCCATGTAGTTGTAAAACATTAACTAATCAGTAGAACAGCGATGGTTTCAGAGTTCAATATTTTTGCTTTCCCCCTGCCATTCAGAGTAAAATTACTTCCTCACCTCGTTTTAGAACAGAATTTCTGACAAAACCATCAGGTTTCCGTGTCCCCCCCCTCCCCCCAGGTTGCTCCTGTCACTCTTGTCCCCTCCCATCTTTGGTGAGTCTGGCAGGGCTGACTCTGAACACTGCAAGCTTCTATTCTGTGAAGTTTATTGCTTTGTTCCATAATGCAGGAATGACGTGGAGTTGAGACATGCTCCTCAGCTCATTAACAATCAGTCATGCTTTCTTCCGGCTGCTTGAGTCTGTGCAGCTGTGTCCAGAGGTGCGGGTGGTGGGGTAGTGGGGGGGGGGGGAGCCATGCCTCTGGGCTCAGGGAGAGCCTTTCCACCGGATCACCTGAGTGAAAAGAAAAGTGAAAGCTGGGGTTTGTTGTGGAGGCAGTTTGCCAACATAGTTTATTCGCATTTTTATGCACATAGGTAAAATATTTTGGGTTGGGTTGGGCAATTTGACCTTTTTATAAATTCTGTACCACAAATTTTTGCTTTTGAGACATTTAAAAAATTTACAAAGTATAAACACTTTTTGAAGGCTTCCTATTATGTACCAGGGAGTGTTTTCAGCAATATATATGTTGCTGTTTTATTTAACTTTCACAGAGTCCTGAGAGTTAAGTTTACTCATCTAGAAAATAAACACAGTAAAGCCCAACACTGATGATGGCCATTTTGCAGATGAGTAAACAAAGGCTTGAGGAGTTGTATAACTTTCCCCAAGTATCACAGCATGTCGATGGCAGGACTGGGCTTTGGATTCAAGGTTGTGTGATTCTGGAGCCCATGTTATTTGGCACTCTGCAACCCCATCACCCCGATAATAACAGGTAGGCAACTCAACCTGGAACCAAGGTAGGCTGTTTGTTGCATTGTTTGAAACATGATTGTTTTTCCTTTCCCCACCAGCCCCTCAGGCTGTTGGAGAATTTGTTTTGTGTCTAAAACAAGCAGCACGTCCATGTGACAATCCCACATACTAACGACCCTCCCTCTGCCCCCTTGAGGACCAGCTGCTCTTTATCAAAGACTCTCTGTCCAAAGTCAATGGCAAGGCAGCAGTGCGGTGGCCTTAGGCAAGGAAGCTAGCAGAACAGGCATATCTGTGGAAAGGGGAGGCTTCCTCACCCCCAAACTCTTTTCCCTTCTTCTCTTGCTGCCCTTCTTCCCAGGAAGTGCTAGGGTTGGATACCTGCCCTCTACCAAATTGTCCTGGTGCTCTTTGGGCCCGTGGAGCTCAGTGGCTCACAGGGCTGTCACAGGAGTTCTGGCAGACAGGAGTAGGACAAGAAGTGAGGTGGACATTAGCTCACACCTGTGTTCTCTGGCCTCTGAATCTTGAGAGAGCAGAAGGCAAGCATGTATTAAACCAGGGTCTCCGTTTCCAGAGAGAAGTCCTAGATGGAGTTGTTGTTGTTTTCCTTCCAGATTTTGCAATTTTCACCTCAGTCATGGCTGTGGCCTGCAGACTAGAAGAGGCCCATTTGTACTCTGCACTTGTAGCTAGACAACAGTAGTCAGTCAGAAAAAAATACCGATGTTCTGCCAACTTCTGCTGTTTGTGAAATTCTGCCAGAAGCCAAACAGGATCAAAAATAATAAACAGACCTCCTTCCTTGCTTCATGACTGCTATTTACATAAAGGGACTGATGAACTGACTGTGCTTGTGTGAGTGCTCATTGAAGGCAGTTTTAAGAGGGAAAGGTTAATTTTTTCGGTGTCAGCTTGCATGCGATTTGAGATTTTTAGAAATAATTGGGTTTCCAAAGAGACAACCCATAGGGTAGATAGTGCTGCCTACACTGTGGATAAGTTATCTGACACATGAATTACATGTAGCTGTAAAACTCCATGGGGAAAATAAACCTTGAAAACAAAGAAACACATAAGTCTTAAATAGAATAGTGGTGTTTCCAGAACTATAAGTCAGGAGGTCTGGGTTCAAGGTCACCATTACCAAATGTGAATAATATCATCTTTTGCTATTATAAAATAAAAGTAAAATTGATATAAAATGGAAGGCTGAATTCTGGCATGGCTAGGCAATGCTAGTTAGTGTCCATGTTAGGGGTATCTGGGCTGGCCCAGACACAGGAGCTGTACAAAGCACTACCTGGCACTTTAGTCCTCAGCTGGACACAAAACATCACCCTATTTGCTTATCTTCCTTGAATAATAATTTATATCACTCCTCAAGGATATGGGAATAATGTACCGCTCTCTTGTTTTTAATTGGTTTCCAAATGGACAAAGTCTACTAATTTTCAGCTTTATTTTACATTTTCTTTTTGTATATTTGATGTGCTATGAGTGAACCTCTATTTTTAGTTAGGGTCATTTCAAACTTTTGGTTTCCTTCTTATTTTTCTTTCATTCTGATGTGTCAGGAATTTGATTTTGTATTTCTACTCAGTTAATAAGTATTATTTCACCCTTCATGAATAGTTTCTCATAATCATGAGCAGAATTAATCATATTGAAATGAAAGACACTGTTACAGATTCAAGGGTGTCGTAGGTCATAACTTTTAGAGTTACTAATTTCCAGTATAAATTAGGCTTTCTGCTTAAGGCTAACAGGGAGTGTGGGCAGTTACTCCGTCAGACTGGTATGGCCATCTTGCTGGGAGTTTACAAGAATTTACTGTGGTCATGGCAGATTATCTGGATTGGAAGGGACAGCAGGGACCAAATTCACATTGCCCTGGTTATCTGATGAAGGGAAATGTGTCCATTCCTTTTCTGCATTGATGTCCGGCACAGTTTGGTCTGGATAGTCTTAGGAAAGTAAGGTGAAAGGAACACATACTTTATAAACATATTCCTTTGAAATGTTTTAATTATTTTATAGTTTTGATACCAGTTTTATATTTTGTTTTAAATGTCTGAGTGTGCTGGTGGTGGTGAATTCCAGGAAAAGAGACAGTTACTAAACCGGAACTTGTGGGAAATCTTTGAACACTGCTAAGCACTCTGTGTATTTGCTTATTATTTGGAAAGTCTGGGTATCTTGTATGAAGTGGCATTTGAGAGCGGAACGTGAGTCAAGAGGAGAGGCACTTGCTCGGTGGAGAACTATTCAAGCGCGTGGAATGGCTTGCTGAAACCTCTAACTCCAACAAAAATGGAACCTTAAGACTTTATTGACTTCTTTCTTGCATGTGAGGATGAGACTAACTTCTCTCCGGCCCCACACAAGTACTGGATTCTCTGAGTTTCCCTGCAACCTTTGGCTTGGCAGTATTTCTTGTTTATAGCTGGTTCTGCTCAGTGATTAGCCATTTATATAAATTACCATGGTTTGTGATTGATATCAATACTTTGACATGAGAGTTATGAAGCCTTCATTTCATAACTCCTTGATTTACCAGAGAAAGAATCTTTCAGACTTTTTTCTTTGGCTGTGGGAGGCTGTGCATTTTCTGAAACTTGTAGCTTATACATGTAATGTCCATAGCTTAAACGCATGGGCTTTGCTGTTATCTGGACCTGGGTTCAAATCCTAGTTCTGGCACTGATTAGTTGAGTGAACTTGAGCAAGTTCTATGACCTCTGTAAGCCTGTTGTCTTATCTGAAGTGGAAATAAAAATAATAATGTTGTGGAGTGAAGTGTTGTCACACGTGCAAAGCACTTAGCACAGAGCCAAGGATTCACTCATTGCTCGGTATAAGTTAATCTAAAAGAAAGAACACTACAGATCAGCATGATGGCCCATCACATTGTGAATTAAGTACTTGTGGGGAAGGTAAAAAAATAGCTAAGTCTGGATAACTTCATAAAGTGGAATCCATGAAGGGCCATAGTCACAGTGCATCTGAAATTAGAATATCTGAAGTTTCCTCTGGGGAGAAAAAGTATGACAAGGGCTGCTTAGAAATTATGCAATTTTAAACAAGGATTTTCCTAATCGAATGGAATTTACCTCTGAAAGCAGACAGCTGTCACACTCTGGGTAAAATAGAAAATATTTTTAGTCCTTGAACTAATGAGACCATCGCCCATATATGCAGAGTATAAGCTTTAACAACTCTTGCATGAATTTGATGGGAACATATTTAACTCTTCATCTTTCAAGTCCAACTTCCCCAGATGAAGCATCATTAAAACATTTGCTTTGGCAGGGGAGTCAGTTTGGGAACGAATAATACATTCTACTAACTACACTCATTAGATTTGGTGATATAGGTGCGGAGGAAGCCTTTTACCCCACCTGCACCCCTCCCTCAAGCCTGCAGCCAGCTCTAAAGCATTTAGCAAAATAGACAGCTCAAGTAGCTGGATGAAATATCTTTAAAGCCTAGATAGAATCTTTTTGACTTCATTTGAAAAACAGCCTTTATAAGTCACCTGTTTTTTTACTAAGTTTTGCTAAATGGAAAACACTGAATCTTGACTTTGCTGTAACCCACTCCCCTGCCTTACAGAGGGTGAAGTGCAGTTGTTGCTTTCGGTCCTGCATGAAAGAACATATTCATTCACTAAATCATGGCTTGAAAACCTGCCCTGTGCTAGGGGCTCATTGGTCCTTAGGATGTAACAAGTTAAAATGAAATCCTAAACAGTGTTGCCCCAATAAATTTAATTTTAAAACAGCTCAATTCAATGATGGGACTTAGAACAGGTGCCATGGGTGCTATAGGTGTGGGCACCTGCGTTGCTCTGGGAGAGGGGGTCGCATGGGAGGAGTCTAGTTGCTCGTTTGTTATTGTTATGGTGTTCTGTGGCTCCAGCTGTCAGTCCTCAGCGGGAACATTGTGTATTACTGACTGATGATCCTTACTTGGTGTCTGGGGAATCTGAGGTTAGGACTCTACAGCTTTTGCTCCATCAGCTTGACATGTGCCTTCTTCAGAATATGAATCACTGGGCTCCAGTTTCCCGAGAACATGGGACTTGCTCCCTCTGGTGAAGAGTGCAGTGCTGCTCTCTCCTCTTGTCCTGGTCAGCTTGGGGACCCTCAGCTTGGGGACCATCGTCTGCAGAGAGCTTCTCTCTGTGCAAACCCTGCTGCCCTCGCACTGTGCTTTCCCTGAGCGTCAAGATGCTGGCGAATTCCGCGTGAGCTCAACTTTAGTAACACATATATGAGGGAGGCTAACGTTTTAGAAACAAATTTCAGTTTTCCTAGCCCAGTCAATATTTCAACACATATTGTTCAAAGTCATCTTTGCTGGTATGGTGTGTGATACAAAATGTAGAATAGGATCACTGCCCTCAAAGAGATTGAAATCAAGTGAGGTAAGGTGTGTACATCGTCATTAATACCAACCATTCAAGGGCATGTATGGTCCAGTGACTAACAGGTTGTGAAAACAGAGGCGTTCAGAAGAGTGCATTGTCTGCAGGCCAGCAGGGAAGGAGAAACGACTGCTGGGCCTGAGCTCTGAAAAGCGGTTGAGGTTCCACTGTGCAGTAATCGGAGGGAGTTATTCTAAGCACAACAACAGAATGTGTTGAAAAGTATGATTTGAATAGCTAAGAATGTAGTTTACATCTGGTAAATGTGGGTGTTATAGGAAGTGTAGACGATAAAGTTGAGAAAGGAGTTGTGGCCAGACTTCAGTGAGGCTAGGTAATGGGGAGCCACAGAGAGTCTGGAAGTAGAGAAAACAGCAGTGTAGAAAGATGGCTGGATGAACATGGGGTTGCAATGGTCAAATTGCGTGTAGAGAGACAATAGTAGTCACTGAGCAGATATTTTGTTTAGGCTCTATTGGAACATGATTAATCATTATCTCATTTAACCTCACAATTGATATTGCTATTTTAAAGGTAAATAAATTGAGGTACGGTGATGTTAAAGTAACTTGTTCAAGTTAGACCCAATAACTGGTAGAGCTAGGAATTGAACCCATGGCTATCTGACTCTGTTCTTCCACAAATCAAAGCCTCCCCTTATATTTGTTATTACTGTTGTTACAGTGCTACTCCCCAAAAATATCATGACAGATAAGTATTTTTACTATGGCAATAAAGAAATGATAAATACAGGATTTAGCTCTATAACTTTTCAGAATGGCAATATATGTGCTTTATAAAATTTTAATGTTTTCAATTACTGATTTCTCTGTTTATGCTTTTTCCCTACTACTATGATAAGAATTTATTAATGTGAATATATTACTGTACCTTTTATTGTAGATTTTTATTCTGCTTGGAAACACCTATTCAGTAATTTGTGTTATCAGTAATTCTCAATCAAATCTGGATCACCTTACAACAGGGTTTCACTGGACTGTAATTAAATTACCTGATGTAACTGTACACATGTGCCTTCTGCTATAGATATTTTCCCTTATCAGTTTTGTTGATAAGGAATAAATAAAATTAAATACTAATATTAAATTAATTTGTGTGGTAAGGATTTGAATTTTCAAGTGTTAGGCATTACCCATTAGCTAGAATGATTTTATATTTTTAAAAAAGGCTTTTCTAAGAAAGAGTATGATATGCCCAAATATACATATAATTTAGTGCCTGTTTTTAGAAATGTGAATAAACCAGAACGCTTGTTTAACTGGGCCAATTGACTGCAATAGTTTAAAACCACAATATTAATTTGTAGAGATACCCAACAGACAAATGTCCAGCTAGGACATGTGTTTTTTTGTTTATTCCAAATTATTAATCGACCAGTCATTATTTCATCAGGAAAGAGAATTTCATATGTGAATTCTTCCAGAAGTAATTTAAAGAGGTTTAAATATTTCATGAAGTATGAAATTACACATATTTGCCTCAGGCAGGTGTCCCACTGGAATTAAATGAATAATACTTATATATTATAAGATCTATCTATTCAAAGCTCTATGCCTCTGCTTGAATTGTAGTTCATACTTGGAATCTAGCTGTAGGTTAAATCCTAGTGAGATGAGATGACCAAGGAGCCTCTGGGGGACTGTCCCCCAGGGAGAAGAAGCCCTGTTGGAGAATTGCCTTGCTTAGATAAAGTGCATAATGTAGTAAGTTACCCACTCTGCTCTTTGTCACACCTGCACTCATTCTACTAATTTCTCAATACACTCTACCTTCTTGATTCCTGTTTAGAAAGTGACTTTTCCACCATTTTCCCTCAAGTCTGGTCCCCTTTTTTCTTTCTCTATCAAGATGGCTATCTCTACAGATCAAGATGTGCAAAAGATCTTGATGAGTCAGACAAAGGCTCTCTTCTTGCATGGTTGCACTTATTCCCATGGTCTCTCCAAACAAGCAAAAACTAGAGGTCACCCTCCAACCTCTGTGTCAATGCCACGTCATTCTGTAAGGTAGGCTGCTCTTGACCTAATAACTGGCTCCTCGGGTTCATGGTTTCTCAAGGCAGTGTGTTTTCGAAACTCACATTTAATGTTTTTGCCTAATATTTCTATGTAAATGTAACTTTCCCTTTCCTCCTGATTAGGCTGCTCTTTGCATCTTCTGTGTATTAAGAAAAGCTTCTAGATAGCACTGGTGAAAAGTGGACCTTGAGTTTCTCACCATACCCAATGGCTGACCTATTTGCTATTTGTGATGTAACCTCCAGCTGAGTTAATCTTACCAGACCCAAGTTCCCTGTGAACAATAAACACATTCTTTGAGCAGAAACGTTGAAACTTCATGGAGAAGCATTTGGTTGCTGTTGCTTGTGTAACAGACCACCCCAGACTTAGTGGCATTAAACTACCATTATTATGCTCCTGGGTCTTGTAGATCAGGAATTTGGAAAAGAACAGAGAAGATGGCTTGTCTCTGCTCCATGATGACTGCAACTTTAACTGGAAAATCTTCAAGGCTGGGATGTCTCAGTGTTGACCCTAGAATCATCCAAATGTCACTCACTCCCAGCACTGGCAGTTGATTTTGACTGACAGGTGAACATCAGCAGTGGCTGTCATCTGGAATGTCTGTATCCATGTCATCTCCATGTGGCTGCTTAGGCATCCTCACAGCATGGAGACTGCCATCTTGGAGTGAGCAAGTCACAAGTACATGCCTTTTTATGACTAGCCTTGAAAGTTGCACAGAGTCGGTTTTTTTGGTCAACATAGTCATAACGATCTGCCCAGGTCCAAGGGAAGGGGACACTGACCCACCACTTGATGGGAAGAGGTTTCAAGACTTTACAGACTTATTTTGTAACAGCAACAAAATGTGTCTAACATATTTGATAATTCAGGGTTTCTGCTATTCTTACTGCCATGTGGCTGGCTCTCGACTGGTTCATTTGACTTAAGGCTGTAGCTGGAATCAGTTACAGCAAAGCTACACTGCGTGGTTCTGCTCCAGGTACAAACAAACTGCCTTGCTGACATTCTGAGGTGCACTGAATTGCACTAATTCTTCAGCTGTGATTGTATCAACAGTCACAAGCACCATTTCACACATATCTCGTTTAAGCCCCATAATTTTGTGCTCCACTACTCCTTGCCCAAGACTAGAACAAAATCCCCTGCCCAAATTTAAAACAAAATCGCATACCTCCAAGATTTAGGGCTGTAGAAGAGTCTCCAAGGGAGGTCACATAGTTCTCAATTTTGCCCCAAACCCTGTTCTGCAGATATAAGAACTCACACCCATCTTTTTTTTTTTTTTTTTTACTATTACCCTGAAACCTTACAGTTAGGATTAAAGTTTCTGGGTGCTGTTTTATTAAGAACTTAAAGAAGATGGGGTTCCTTTACAGCAGTGGTTCTCAAGCAGTGGCAATTTTACTCTCCAGGAGACAATTGGCAGTATCTGGAGGTATTTTTGATGATCAAAATTGAGGGTGGGTGCTACCAGCTCCCCATAGATAGAGGCCAGGGATGCTCTTACACATTCTACAATGGACAGGGCAGCCTATCCTCTCCCCAAATATGTTCTGGCCCAAAATGTCCATCCTGCCACTGTTGGTAACCCTACATGACAAGGAGTTTTTATAATCCACCTCATAAAAATGAGGACACAGGCTCAGAGGAGCAAGCCAACTTGCTTAGTATTTCACAACTGGTAAATGAGGACACCAGAATGTAGACACCTGTTTTGAGATCCTGAGTCTCATATTTTCATTTCCTGTCAGGCCTTAAGCTAGCCCTGCCACCTGCTTAGAGAGACTTGTTGAGGAAAGGGCTCTTTTTTTTGGTCACTATTCTCATGTCCTGGGTAGTGTAAAGTATATCACACCCATCGTAACGAGCATGGGTCCCCGTGACAGCCGGCCTTGCACATTTTCTCTGCCCTACAGGGGAGAGGTGCCATGCTCACACCAGCATAGTTGAGACTATGGGTTATGGTATGGCTGGAAATTGGGTTCTGACCTTACAGATTGGGATTTATAAATTATAACACCTGAAAAAGGTGCACAGATCGCGCGCACGTGCGCATATTTGCGCGCATGCGCTGTCAGAGGGCATTAAGATCTTATCTTACAATGGCAAGCAAACAGCTAATTACTTGTAATTTTGGAGATAATTGTTTTCTCATCTTGCAGACGTGCTGAACAGGAAATTAAACCCTAGAAAGTTTGAATCATGTGCAGATGATTGTCAGGAAAGAAACACTCATTATCCTCTTAGAGCCCCCATCCCATCCCACAGGCATGCGGAAAAGTGCAGCTGCGCTGGGCTCTCCCCTTCTGCTAGGCCCATGCTTACCGGTAACTGGGGACAGAGAGAAAACAGATAGGAGCATCTGGCACAGGCAGGCCCCAGGCAGGTGGGGCCCCACTGCCTATCCACACCTGACAGATGCCACCTACTGCAGAATGTCTGGCTTGGAGGCGTCCTTTCTGATCCACCCATTCATCACTCAGCATTGCCTGTCAGTGTAAGAGTCGGCTTCTTTTTGCTTTGGACAAGTGAGCCTCGGGTAACTGATGCTTGTGAAATGTCAGGCTAATGTGATCCCCCAGTGAAACTCTTGGCCACCTCTGCTCAGTCTCTTTTGCTTCCCAGTTTGAGGCAGTCTCTCTTGATTTCCAATTGGGAGGATAAATACAGTCCCGGTCATTCACTCGGATGAAGCGCCATCCGCTCCTGTCTTCTCACTGCCTTTGGCCCAGGTTCACCAGGAAAATCCTTTTCAGGGCAAGCAGCAGAGGAGAGAGGAGGCCTGCCCTGCCTTCTGAGTTCAGGCAGGCTGCACAGACAGTGTTTTAACTGTTCCGGAAAGAATGAAGCATTCATGAGCCATTCCATTTTCAAGAAAAGAAACTTCCTGTGACATTTTAATCTGCTTTTGTACTGGAGCATTTTTAGTTATCTCCTGCCAGTCATCTTGAACGTTTTGTATCCTTCCCTTTTAGCTGAAGTGCATATTATAAGTCGTAACCCACAATAAAAATAATCATGTCGTTGTTATTGAGCGACACTCTTGTTCTCTGGGTTATTCTGGGCTACGGGTCAGCATACAAGTGCTGACTTCTGAAAGTCCAAAGACATCATCTAGTTGCAGCTCATGTTGGGAAAACAAAAATGATCTACGAGATGACAATTACCACCTGTGATCTCAAATATGGTTTATGTTTCTCGTGAGATATTTTCTGTCAACAATATGGCTGGTGCCATAGCATTCTTCTGAATGTGAGATCTGGCTTATTTCTGAGATCTCTCGTCTGCTGGTGGAATTTTTGTGCATATTTGTGTCTAAATCATGGTTTCACAGCCTCAGCACTATTGACATTTTGAGGCCAGATAATTTTTTGGGGTCGGGGCTCTCCTGTGCATTGTAGGATGTTAAGTAGCATCTGTGATTTCTACACCCTAGGTCCCAGAAATGTCCTCCCCTCCCCAAGGTGATAACCAAAAGTATCTTCAGACATTACCAAGCATCCCTGGGGGAGCAACACCCCCCTTGGTTGAGAACCACTGATCTAGATGAAAGAATACTTAGATTCAGATGAACTCATCCCTTTGTTCATTCCTTTTACAAATGTCTCTTGAGTGCATACTGTGTGCCAGAATCTTCTTTGGAGGCTGTAAATGGAGAGAAAAAGGCATCATACTTACTGCCCTACAGAGACTTGTTGGGCAGACAGACTGTGTTTAAATAATCCCATCCAGCATATATTTAATCGGAATATGAAGAATTCAGCTTGGGGGTGCAGAGAAGGAAGTCTTCACTCTGCTTCAGGTTATATCACACTTCTTGGAATTTCTTAATTCTTTTTATTCAGGAAGTACCTGTATTTTCAGGAGAAAAAATCTTGTTTACCAAGGTATTATACTATAGAGCCGTGCTTTTGAAATCCCGGTGTGTGGACATGTCTGCCAGAGATTCCGTGCCAGTCCGCGAAAAAGTTGCGATGTTGTGTGAAGATTATGGACTCAAGATCTTAATCAAATTTGCTTATGCTCAGGGTGATTTCTGCCTTAGTGATCCCAAAATAATTTTTCTATTTTTCTTGGTCGACAAGTGTAAAAAGATCAAAAACCACTGCAATAGAGAACCTCAAAACTACACCTGTGAAATCTTTTATAAATGTATTATTGATCAAGTAAATTTAGATTATGAAATGTATATAGAAAAATGCCCTCATGTCAAGACATCAAGGCATTAACTTATGTGTATAATATATGAATGAGAGCATTTGAATGTTTCCACAGGGCATCAGCAGTTTCTGGAGCTCTAGCCCTGGGTCTCGGACAGCATCCAGGCTTGGTCTCAAGAAGGTGTCTGCCATGCTTTGAAGAAAGCTTTTAACCTTTGTTCAGTAGTAAAAGACAAAAGTGGATGTTTACACTTCTCTGGGCCTGAGATTTGATAACCTCCCCATAAAATGTGAAGCTGGAGTGAAGCTGTCCCCATTGGAGCAGCCAGCTCTGGCCTGGGCTGCCCACTGGGAGCGGCTGTGAGGAGGGTAGTCTGCAGCATGTTAGTGGGACCCATCCCCCTTTTCCCTTTCATTGCAAACAAGTGTGAATTCTGCTATTCTAAAGGATGGTCTTGAATGTAGGCAAGTTTATACATAAAATCAGGTGTATGTTTTAGCTATGTGGGAAGCAAAGCAGTGTGTGATTTCATCATGGAGACCACTGGCTAGGGAGTTAGAAAGACTTGGAATAAAATTCAAGCTCCACCAGGACTAGCTGTTTGACCTCAGGCAAGTTGTCTTTATAGAAATTAGGGGTAATAAACCCTACCTCAAAAGATTGCTATAAGAATTGTAGATGTTCAGAAATGGCCTCATGTAAGTGCTTGGCAAATGGGGGTGGTGATGGTATTGTTAGTAACACATCACTTGCCAAAACCTCACATTGGTGTTTTGGTGACACTACCATGGAAAACTGTTGTTTAAAGACAGGAAGGAAACCAGGAAACTATTATAGGTCTACAGGACAGCTATGTTACTTAATACCAAAGATTGAAAATAGTTGACTTTGTTTCAAAGGCTAAGAGCCATTGAAGGTTCTTCATCAGAGTAAAGCCAGTCTTGATGAAGTTGGGGTGGCATGTATCATCAGTTACAGAGCTGATGATGTTGAGAGAGGGGTTCAGGAGCTTAGGAAAGCCCTGCAGAGGGAGAGATGAATTATCCCCTTAAGTTTACTTTCTGTTGGAATATCAGTAATGGTAAACTCAAACAAAAGAGGTGTCACCTTCTGGTGATTTCTTGGGCTTGACCCCACCATAAAGAGAGAGGCCTTTGCCCTTGACTCCTGAAGCTTAATGAAAATGTGTCTATACCACTTTCAATGTTCCATGTGGCTGACAACTATATAGATATGATCAAGGACAATAGTCTAAGGACAACGGAAGTATCCTCCACCAAGTTTGAGATGACATTAGGTCATGGGGACAGACACCAAAGCAAGTGTGATGCTTAGTAGTGGAGACGTTGATGAGAGACCTGTTTTGAAGAGGTCCTTTCCTTTTCTGTGATATTCTTTTATTATTATTATTATTATTGATTTGAGAGAGAGAGAGAGAGGAAGAGAGAGAGAGAGAGAGAGAAGAGAGAGAGAGAAACATTAATGTGTTGTTCCACTTATTTATGCATATATTTGTTGATTCTTGTATGTGTCCTGACCAAGGATTGAACCTCTGCAACCTTGGTGTATGGGGACAATACTCTAACCAACTGAGCTACCTGGCCAGAGCTCTTTATTATTATTATTATTTGAGAGGAGGGGAGGCAGAAACAGACTCCTGCATGTGCCTCAAGCAGGATCCACCCAGCAAGCCCCCCAATAGGTGATGCTCTGCCTGTCTGGGCCGCTGCTCTGTTACTTGGCAACTGAGCTATTTCAGCACCTACAGCAAGGCCATGGAGCCATCTTTCAGTGCCCAGAGCCAACTTTGCTCAAAACAGAGCCATGACTGCAGGAGGGGAAGAAAGAGAGAGAGAGAGAGAGAGAGATATGAGGGGAAGGGTGGAGAAGCAGATGGTTGCTTCTCCTGTGTGTCCTGACTGGGAATTGAACCCAGGACTTCCACATACCAGGCCAAGTCTCTACTGCTGAACCAACCCGCCAGGGCCAGAGCTCCTTTTTTTTGTGAATATTCTTGCCTGAATATCCTCCTTATCAGTATGTTTCTCTTAATTTTTAATTTCTACCAAGGTCTCAGGAAGAGGATATTGTCAGTCCCTATGAAAATGAGGATAATATAAATTTTACCCAATTTGTTCCTCAGAAGATGATTTCTTTTGTCTATTCCCCCCATTTTCTTTATACAGCATTTACGAAGCATTGGGCAAGACAGAACAAGGGCACTGCCCTACAGGGGCTTCTGCTGTAGTTGGGCTGGGGAGCGAGGGGCATATAAGAGGTAATTACCAGACAGGGCGCATGTACAGTGGCGGCTATAAATGTGGGACACAATGGGAGCCACAGAGTTTGCACTAAATACGCCAGGAAAGCTACCAAGGTAAGGGGGTGCTTCAGCTGACTTCTGTGTATTTTTTTTTAAATGATTTTTAGAGAAAGAAGAGAGAGAAAGAGTGGGGAGAAGCGGGAAGCATCAACTCATAGGTGTTGCTTCCTGTATGTGTCTTGACCAGGCAAGCCCAGGGTTTTGAACTGGTGACCTCAGCATTCCAATCGATAGTTTATCTCAGCTGACTTCTGAAGTAAATGCACAAGCAAAGCCAGAAAAGGAAGATGTTTGTCAGAGCAAGACCTTATATGCTGTATTCTTGCAGTCAGTGTATGAAAGCCTCATCTGTTCTTGGAACAACAAATTAAAGAGAAACCTTGTTTTCTTTATGGAAGCAGAGAGAACTGTATCGTTACTTTACCGTGGCTTAGTAAAGACCGTGCACATGTAATTCCCAGTTGCCGGAGTCCCTCTCAAAATCAGTCTGAATGTAAAAGTGTGCATATCTCTGGTCCTTGTGTAGAAAAACTATACATAAAATTGAATTGAAAATCTTTATTTGAGAACATCAGGAATGATTTTCAGAAATAGACCATACTTTGCATTAGAAACTGTCTAGAATGCTTTATAATCCATCCCTATGCCTTCCAGCTAAAGGTATAAACAATGTATACCAAAGAGCTGTCCTTCCCTGCCTCCTTCATGCTCTTTTTCTTCCTTCCTAATCTCTAGAGTGGAAGATTGCATTCACTGTGATAATGTGTTCCTGTGCTATTGGTCTTCACAATCATTAAACTATCTCTAAATTAATTGAAATCCAATTAAAACTTGCTCTCTTTGGTGTTTCCTCAAATGAACACACAGAACCATTGCTCTAGCACAGTTTTTATTTTTTAAGAGTTTAGGAAAATGGTAATGAAAACATTATTAACTCCAATGACATAATATGGGTGGGTTATTACTTACTTTAATTATACCAGATAAGGGATGAAGTTGTCCTTGGCAACTGGAACCACTGATGCTCAAGGAAGAGGCCTTGAGTAAATTTTGTAGCTGGAAGATTTGCAGATATTAGGGACTATCACTCAACAGCTTAATCCAAGAAGCTGAGGAAGAAGAGCTGTCTATTTCAAATGAATCAGAGCCTTATCACACTTATATAAAACAAAATTACTAAATGAAGCAGCTGGAAGATTATAGTAAGTTTTAATTATCTTTTAATAGCCAGAGGGTTCTTGCCAACACATGCTGGTAATCTGTCAGCTGTTCTGTGCCATACAGTCTCCATTTATGAGTCTCAGCTGTTACAAATTGGAAAATATATTTACAGTGATGATCATTTTGTTGTTAAATGCAAATTCCCAGAGATATTCAAACTGCAGTTTGGCTTCACTACCTTGTTTCTGCTGCTCTCTTGTATGGAACTGAAAAGGCTGGCAAAGTCTTTAGATGATAATTACTAACCTCCTTCTTGTTAATAATTGATGACTCTCATTAGGAGTTTAATAATCCCAGCCCATGAAATTTAAGGGTAAAATTATTTCTGGGCTCATGCGTTATATTCTTATAAATTGCTTACAAATTATTTTTAGTGGCAATACACACATTTTTCTTCTTGTTCTTATTTGAAAGGAGGGGAGGCAGACGGACTTCCGCATGTACCCCCACCAGAATCCACCTGGTGAGCCCACCACGGGATGATGCTCTGCCCATCTGGGGCATTGCTCTGTTGCTCAGCAGCCTAGCTCTTCATAGCGCCTGAGGCGGAGGCCATGGAACCATTCTCAGTGCCTGGGGCCTACTTGCTCCAGCTGAGCCATGGCTGCCAGAGGGAAAGAGAGAGAGAGAGTGACAGAGACAGAAACAAGAGGGAGAGTCGTGGAGAAGCAAATGGGCACTTCTCCTGTGTACCCTGACTGGGAATTGAACCCAGGACATCCACACAACAGGCCAATGCTCTACCACTGAGCCAACTGGTCAGGGCCTCACACGTTTTTCCAAATCAGTCTGTCCCCTTCTCCTCTCATTAGCTTTGTCTGTCTCCAGTGTTCTTTGAGCTCCAAAGCTCTGAGGTGGCTGCCATGGCCTCATTGCATCCACTCTGTCCTCAGTGCTTAGTTAGCATGGCCCTTGGCATTCAGTCCACGGGAGACTGAATGAGAAAAAGGCTCTTGAATGTACTAATCTCCACCTAACTTACTGAAATTCTTGCCTTGACTTTATCGGCACCTTATTTTCCTGCTTCTCTCAACTGATTGGTCTTTGCTACCAAATCTTATTCCTCTCCCATCTTCAGCTCTGTATTCTCAAGATTTAGTTCCCATTGATGGCTTTTACTACCAATTGCAATGGGATGCTTCTTAAATCTACACATGCAAGTCAGACCTCACACTTCCTTTCAGTGTCATATTTCAGATTGCCTAAGGAGCAGCAACACATATAATATCTAACTATATCAATTTTCTGCCTGAAACCTTTTCCTGTTTTGGTTACAGCTTCATCTGTCCTTCCCATCTTCTTGATAAGAAACTTTGTCATTTTTACAATCAGTCTCTCTACTTAAGTATTATCATTTTTTTCTTCAAAATCTTTTTAGGACTGGTACAAGAATCAAATTACTGTTTATTTTCAATGTAAACATTGCGAGCATTCAGAAACAGAAACTTCTGTATGTTTTCAGATGAAAACTTTTAATATAGAAACAAATTATACGTTATAGAAATCTTCCTGTTGAAACTGTATGTCATCATACTTGTTCCTGCTGTCACGTTTACTAATTAGCTTGTCACATTTCACCCTGACTGGGGAAGGTTTTTGCAATCATTTTGAATCTATTCTAGCCTGATAAATGCAAAAGTGGTAAGAGTTCAAAGTTCAAAAGCAGTTCAAAGCTCTAGTAGGAGAAGACCTATGATTTCCATGGAAACAGAAGTTTTGTATGTTTTTTTTATGAAAGGGGAGAAAAATGTGTTGCATCTGGACTTGGAATGGAGAACTTGATAGGTTTTTTTTAACTGTTTTAGTACTCATGGGTTTGGAAGGAATGTGAGTAAACCATGTGAGAGGTGAAGAATGCCACCTGACCAGCAGTTATCTGGGAAATTGAATTGACAAAGTGAAACCCCTGTTGAATGTGTGGCTGGAGTAGTAGCCTCTGAGCCTTCCCCAGGAGGTTGAGCAAGCAGCGACATAGGTGATGAAATGCACATCATCTACCTGGATAGTTTCTTAGTCTCCACTTCCCTCCCTCCCTTTCTTCCTTCCTTCCTTCCTTCTTTCCTTCCTTCCTCCCTTCCTTTATATATATATATTTTTACAGGGACAGAGAGAGAGAGTCAGAGGGATAGATAGGGACAGACAGACAGGAACGGAGAGAGATGAGAAGCATCAATCATTAGTTTTTCATTGCCATTGCAACACCTTAGTTGTTCATTGATTGCTTTCTCACATGTGCCTTGACCATGGGCCTTCAGCAGACCAAGCCACCCCTTGCTGGAGCCAGCGACCTGGGTCCAAGCTGGCGAGCTTTTGCTCAAGCCAGATGGGCCCTGCGCTCAAGCTGGCGACTTCAGGGTCTCGAACCTGGGTCTTCCGCATCCCAGTCCGATGATCTATCCACTGCGCCACCGCCTAGTCAGGCCCCACTTCTCTTTAACTGTGCTCGTCAGAATGGTTACACTCAGGGCTGGCAATAGGTTCATGGTGCATTCAGAACTTGGCACTCCATGAAACCAAATTTAAAGAAATATTTTTGAAAATAAATCCTTTTTGTTCTTTGCTGAGCTCTGTTCCCTTAGTAGTGGTTCAGTAACTTACACAATTAGAAAGCAATCAGATGAAGTTAGTCAAATTTATGTCTATATATTTATTTTATTTATATAAAAATTGACCTGATAGCTCTGGCTGGTTGGCTCAGTCGTAGAGCATTGACTCGGCATGTGGATGTCATGGGTTCAATTCCTAGTCAGGCTACACAGAAGAAGCGACCATCTGTTTCTCTACCCCTCCCATCCTCCCTTTCTCTCTCCCTCTCCCTCTCCTAACTCCTCTCCATCTCCTTCTCCTCTCTCTTTCTCTCTCTCTTCCCTTCCCACAGCTATGGCTCAGTTGGAGCAAGTTGACCCTGAGTGCTGAGGATGGCTTCATGGCCTCGCCTCAGGCGCTAAAATAGCTCGGTTGCTGAGCAACAGAGCAACAGCCCCAGAAGGGCAGAGCATCACCCGGTGGGGGGCTTGCTGGGTGGATCCCAGTCAAGGTGCATGCTGAAGTATGTCTCTCTGCCTCCCACTTCTCACTTAAGGAAAAATCAAATAAAATAATAAAATTAAAAAGGAAATTGACCTGAATCCATATCCTCTTTTCTCTGGTGACTATGAAGGGTCTTATGTTACCTGTGGACCATCATATTAGTGTCAGGTTGGGGGAACAAAGCAGAAGGTCCACTAGTCAGTGCTACCTCTACAACTCGGGTGGGTAGAACCAAGAACCTGGTCTCTTCATAGTTGCAAGGGAGCATTTGTTTGTACGCCTTGCAGCAGCCCCTCCCTCCCGTGGAAGAAGTGTGGCAGAGGACCAGAGTGGAGATCTTTTGTATACAGCTCTCTCTTACTGGTGAAGAAGAGGCAACCTTGGGCTCATTATGGCTCAGTCTGATTTTTTCCTATCTCCAGTGGCCTCAAAAGTCATGGCCTTTGTGAAAAGAAGATAAGATTTATCACAGTGAAATAAACTGTCAGCAATGCTCACTATTCCATGAGCACCTTCCCTCCCATGTACTTCTTATATAGACTTGGGGAGGATGATCAAGAGTGTGACTGATGGCTGAAGGGCCTGAAAGCTTGGAGGAAGGAGTTTTGTCCCAGTTGTGAGTGATTCTCCTTAAGAGATTGGGACACTTGATAAATCTTAATCCTTAGCTTGAATAATAATAATAATTTTAAACATGAGGATTTATCTATCCCTTATCATAAGCCAAGAACATAGTTACAATACTTTGATCTTTCTAGATATGCATCATACACACATCAGTTTATACATCTGTGTGAAGGTTTCAACCTTGCTGTATTCACCGCACTTTCAAACACTTACATATAGTTGACACCAAAGAAGAGACTGAGAGAACAAAGGTGACACTACACAAATCATGGCAGTACGGCATAGTCATCTCTTAACATGTCCATAGATACAGCTAAAAGCCATGTCCACTTCTCTTCAACACTCTCAGAACCTACTGTCCTGAGACATCTGTAGTCCATTCCGCTCAGCTGTCTAGCATGTCAGGTCTACAGTTATCCTCTTGGCAGCTGGCTTAATTTTGTATTGTGCCTCTGATCTCAGTCTGTTTGTGGCCTGCTACCTTCTTAGTTTAGTGTTCCATCTGCCAGGGACCAATCAGCTTGATCTGGACCCCAAGGGTTACCAGGGACATTGAACTAAATATCTAAACTGGGACAGTCCCAGGCAAACGAGGCCGGTTGATCACTTTATATTCAACATTCATCAACTCACAAATATTTAATTGTACATTAATATAGTTCACAAATTCATCACCGATTGGCAGCCCACCTGGAGAGGATGTGCATTTCCCTCAAGTACTGGGGCAGACCTGTTGAAAAGTGCCCCTTGATGTTTTGTTAACTTGGTGAACTTGTTTCCACTGGAGGGAAGTCTTTAGGTCTATCTCAGTCTAGTTAAAAATCCAAGCATCATCTTTAGATTCTTATTCTTTTGAAAGACTAATTCTAGGTTTTGGTTATAAATCAGAGCTAGATTTGACATAAATCAGTGTAATTTACCCCCTGTGTTGAGGGGAATTCTAGTTGGGGCCACAGAAAGCACACGATGCTGAATGTCAGTAGAATGTCTGAGAAGGCCACCCTGCCCTCATGACATCTTCCTACCCACCAGCACTGCAGTTATACCCAGACATCATATGCAAGGTCATCAGTAAGTTCTAGCCCATGTTGTGGGCATAGCACTCCTTCAGTACTCAACCTGTGTGCTCTATGTTCATTGGAATAATTCTGTTTTTCCTGGAGGAAACATTTAGGCCTTGTTTACACTTCGAAAGTGATCAGCCATGTTTATGCAGTCCCTTGACTTAAAATATTAAAAAAAATAATTCGTGTGTAAGATCTATCCTTAATTGCAGGAAGTTGAAAAGTTAGGTAAGAATAGTGAGTACAAAACCATAAAACCATGACTGATAGCAGAATGCAGCACCTATATTTTTACTAGGGTCTCAGAAGTATCTTAGGAAGTCCGGGGTGTCCAGTCATGTCCTTAGGACCACAAAACCCATAATGTCTGTAGCACTGTGATGGTGTATGGGCAGAGAACAGACACAGTGCCCTGTAGGTATAAGGACAGGGAGTTTGTTTTGTTTTGGCTGTAACATATGATACTGTGATCTGGATGTCATGGAACAATTGCTTGATGGTGACCTTTTCACGTGTTCCTAAAGGAATCTGAAAATGTGAAGGGGGTGAGCCACATCATCTGTTGCCAGTGGAGCAGGCACGGGTGGGGGGCAGACATTTTTCTCTCACCAGACAGCTCTCCAATGGCTCATGCAGAGGAAACACATTGCTGTCCTTGACAACCCTAATCATACCACACGTCAGCAGGACTAAACTGTGACTTTCACAGAATCCAGTTTAATCGGGAAAGTACTTCACAGGAAAATCTCACTAAATTGTATGATATGGGAAAAGTTATTAAACGTCTAAATGAGTGTTCTCTTTCTGGATGAGATCTCTTCATTTGTTTGGTTTCAGATGACGCACCTGTCGTTCAGGCCACACACACGCATGCCCGCTGGGTTGATACTATTTAGAGTGATGAAACTGCTTTTCCTCTGGCAGCCTCAGCCTTCTCAGACACGTGGATAGATTTTTGAACATTGGGATTTAATAATGAGAACTACACAAAGCTAGAACTGGCTGTTCAGTACATTTTTAAAATATGTGGAAGGGAAGGAGCTAAATGCAACCTGTAGGGTGAGGATTTTCTTAGTCACTCAGTGTGGTTAAGAACAGATGACTGAGGCCTGGTGTGCATCCATCTGAACGCTCTCAATGGAATGTCTAGCACTCAACTATTGCTGCTGCCAGGGCAGCCTCCTACGTCCCTCCGGCTGGCCCAGCCAGTGTTGCTCGTGCTCTCATGGCCCTCTTCAAAAATAGGCCATCGGGGGTGGTGGTGGCGGAGAAGGGATTACAGGCAGGGATTCCAGAGAAAGGGCTGCTTCTGAGACATAAAAGCTGCTCAGAATTTTGGCTAAATCACGTATTTAACCAGAATAAACTGAATTAGAAGATGATGATGTTTCCTTTTCTTAGTACTAGTGGGGCATTTATTATATGGGAAATATTAAATATAGGGATGGTATAAATAACTATTGAATAGGTGATTGTTTTTGTATCTGAGGGCTTTCCAGATGCATGAAACTCATTGTTTTTTGTTTTTGTTTTTGCTTTTTGTGTTTTAGGCAAATCTGCAGAGGTGGTGTTTAGCTGGTTTGTCTATTTTGAAAAGGAAGGGGATTTACTTTTGAAATTGTGTTTAGGATGAGATGTTATTCTGTCTGAGTGGTAGCATTCCTCAGCAAGCTAAATAGGGTGCTTGCAGAAAATAGGCTTTCAAAATCCCTGTATGACATTAAAAATGTATTGCATTGTAGCTTACCATCAAGGGAAGAAATAATCTGATAGCTAAGTATGGCTGTATTTTCTACAAACAGCCAGTTATACCTTTTGATGAAAAAGGAAACTTTTGGAAGTGTAAACATGTGTCTGCCAGCCTATGTCATGTTGCTGACATAATGGTCTCCTGCGCTTCCTCTTGTGACATACAAAAATAAATGTAGAGACCAAAACATCTGCAAATTAGTGGTTATCCAGGCTTTATATTGTACTGAATGCACAGGATTGCTCATGACGACCACAGCTGGGGTGAATGAATCACCCTAACGTGGCACTGTTCTAACAGCATTTCCATTTTAATGATATGATTCATTTGGGAAGAGGCCATGCAATGAGGACAAGGACTTGATACTCCAGGGTTTGAGAAGGCCCATAATCTTGTTTGTTCACACTGACAGTGAAGCCAAGGAAACCCCATCAGCCTGTCAACCTGCAGTGGGTCCCACCTCCTGCACACTAGATGATTGCCCATACATCATCTCCTTCCATTCTCAGCTCAGTCCTATAAGGTCGATATGATAGTTTGCAAAGAAAACTCTGAGGCTCAGAGACATTAAACAACTTGTAACTTAGGCATCACAGATCCCAAACTGCATCTTGCTGTTTTCTGAACTCATCCTGTCATCTCTCCTTCCTCTATCTGTGATGTCTTTCTCCCCTTCCCTACCCTTTCTTTTCCAGGCCTGACCCCGCTTTCTCCCTCCTTCTATTCATTTATTCTAAACATGTTGAGCTTCTACACCATGCCAGACCCTGTGTTAAGTGCCAGGAATTAGCAATGAACAAGACAAGGGCCTTGTCCTCATGTAGCTGATAGTCTAGCAAACAAGAACAGAAGTGTCTTCCAGTAGAGACTAGAGGGCATTTGGAGGGCAGGGAGCCAGGACAGAGCACATGTGCACATGTAGAAGGGGTGCTTGCTTCCTGGAGAGGATGGCTAGTATATTCATTGGCAGACTAAGAATTGTAAAATTTCAACAGGATGGAATAGTGGGCCAAATCCATTGGTTGAAGTTAAGCAAGAATAACTGCAAATCTTTTTATTTATGTTTATATAAACACAGAATCATAAAGACATGACTTCATAGGGTTGCAGGTGATGTTGGAAATCTTAGCAACACATAGGAATGGTTTAGAAAGGATGCAGTCTTAGGCCTGTCTGTACCAGCATGGATCCTAGAAGAAGGTGCCAGTAATTCCATGTCCCATTCTTAACTCTCTATGGGGCTTTTCAGTCTTAGGGGTAACACTGGTCACTGGATAGCACTCAGGGATACTACAGCTTGAACTAATGGGATAAGATAACCTGTATCTCAAAGTAGCCGATTTTCCTCAACAATACCTAGAAATGTCTACTGCTCAGGATGTTTAGGATACAACTTTCCAGAATATATATATTTACTATTTCAGTTTGATTAAGGAGACAAAATGGGCATGTGCAAAGACACTATAATAATAAAATTACAGATAACTAGTTTATGATGGCATTGAGAAGAAGCAGGGAAGAGAGGCAGTGTGGCATTGGAATTATACATTTGGATTTGAGTACCAGCTCTGCTTATGTTAAGTGTGATACAGACAGTTTACTTAACATCCTGGAGCCTTGAGTTCCTCCTTTATAAATTGTTGCTACAAATATTTGCATTGCAAAATTGTCATAGCTATTAGAATTAATGTCTGTAAATGTCCTGCCAAAGTGCCCGGCATGTTGTAGGTAGCTAAGGAAACCCTGAGAAAACAAACCATTGAAAGAAAATAGGGGGGAGTCAGGAGAAGGATTCTTGGAAGGAATGCTTTTTGAAATTTATCCTCAAGAAACTATTGGCATTGATTGATTGCTTAGTTTTAAGAACCCCATTAAAGTCCTGGCTGGACAGCTTGGCTGATTAGAATATTGTCCCGAAGAGCAGAGGTTGCTGGTTCAATTTCCAGCCAGGGCACATATGGAAACAGCTCTGTGTTTTTCTCTTTCTCTCTCCTTCCCTCTCTCACTGAATTCAATATATATATATATATTGATTTCAGTGAGAGGAGGGGAGGCTGAGACAGACTCCTGCATGTGCCCTGACCAGTATCCACTGGGCAGGACCACTAGGGGGCAATGCTTACCCCATCTGAGGTGTTAGCATCAGAGGCAGAAGCCACAACCATCCCCAGTGCCTGGGGCCAACTCACTCCAATTGAACCATGCTTCAGGGGAGAAAGAGAGAGATAGATAGAGAGAGAAAGAGAGGGGGAAGGGTGGAGAAGCAGATGGGCACTTCCCCTGTGTGCCCTGATTGGAAATTGAACCTGGGGCATCCATACGCTGGACTGATGTTCTACCACTGAGCCAACTAACTGGCTGCGGCCAATAAATAAAACTTTTAAATAAAATAACTTAAAAAGAAGAAACTCATAAAAGGCAGAAAAAAATGACAAAATGAAAATATAAGATAAAGAATTTGTATAGATGGTATTGTGTTTTCTCTTTAGTCAACTGTGCTGTCAGTTGATGATCAGTTTGTTGAGATTGAGATCACTGACAGCTATGTGTGACCAGTGGTAATTTCTGGTTATGTATTGGTTTTTCTGCTCCTAAATCCTTCCATCATTTGGGGAATAGCATTATATTGTTATCAAACATTTTCATGCCATGTAGAATATCAGATAGTTCTCATAAGAATTTACATGAAGCACATTCCCTAGTGATAGTTTCCTACAAAATGACGTTGTTGGGCAGATAAAATATAATATGCTCACTTTGTTAAAGATGGAGCTGCCCACATGGAAGCACGTCACCCAGGTGATATTATTTGCCCTTATGCTTGGGATGAGTGTGGGGGAAAGGCTATAATGTAAGCAGGCCTGGTCGTTATGGCCTAAGGCTTGGTTTTAAGAGTAAGCTTTTCCCCACACCCTTGACTGATTGGATGATGTAGGGTGGTGCACTCTCCTGAGTAATCCCATTATGCCTCAGATGGGTGACTTTGTACCAGAGACTTCCTTGTCTGTAGATTGGATTAAGGGTTTGGATTTCTACAGTATAAAGTGCGGTAGGCCGGGAGCTTGCTCTCTTGGTTCCTGAGGTATTAGAGAGGAGAGCAGATTAAGGCCACGTGGAGGCCAGGAGAAGCAGCCAAGATGGTGGAGTGCTGAGTGAGAAGCCAGTTTGTGCAGAGTTTGTGCTGGAGGAGATGGGGAACAGAGATGAATAAGTCTGGTGAGCTAGAAACCTTTGATTCTAGGAAACTCTAATAAGTCAGTAGCTTTGTGAGCACTGAATGAGTGGGTTTTGGAGCCCAGTGTGTGTTTTTGCTTGCCCGCCAAGTGCAAGCTAGAATTAAAGCTGATGGCTCACCAGTTCTTGGCTCCATTGTTTCATTACCGACTGTCCGAATCTAATGCGAACCTGTATGGGCTGGGCAGCTGTGATCCTGACCCTGGCTACTGGCTTTACAGACGTACTCGCTTCTTCTCGTTTATCAGCAACATGTAGAAGGGGACAAGGAATTTGTTCTGCGTTTTTTCCTTTCTCAGAAACTATTGCCCCATTAATTAGTGAAAAGAAGCTTATTTAAATTTTATTTTAAAGAGAACTAGATTATATGTTCAATTTGCTGCCCTATAAGACTACGGAGTAAATACAGCTAATATAAATAACAACTAATTTAACATGTTGTGTAATTTATGTTCTTGGCTCATGAAGGAGAGGGTATTGGTGAGAAAGAAATGAAATGATTGGAGAGATGGATGAAAAAGAAAGAACAAAGTGTAAGTTGAGGAGGGGACAGAAACAGGGAAGAAATACAAAAAAAGAGAAAATGAAGTAGGAGAGGGTAAAGGAGGGAAGAAAAAAGAAACAAAAGAGAGGCAGAAAAATATAAGGAAAAGGAATAGAGAACTGGGTGGGACCAGTGTGGGGTAGTGATTACTCTGCTTCTTGCTGGAGGCCCTCTTCTGCACCTCCCCCATTCACTCTTGACTTCACAGGAGATAACTCTTGATCTAAAGTCCAATATCAGGGGGTCTTGTGTGAATGTAAGTGAACAAACCCCTAACACATTCTCACGTGCTCAGAATTGTCCTAAGTATGCAGTTTTTTAAATTGATTGATTGATTGGAGAGGAAGATTGATATGTCATTCCACTTATTTATATTCATTGGTTGTTTCTTGTATGTGTCTTGATGGGAATCGAATCTACAACCTTGGTATATTGGTCCAACCAGCTGAGCTACCCAGCCAGGGCCATAGGTGTCTAGTTTTAAGTATCATCAAAAATTTTCTTTGTCATTAAAAATCTTTTGTTACATTCCCTTCTCTTTCTTATCTTCTTCCTGATGATAGCTTGATTCATTGAAAACTCAAGATTACAGTAGAAATCTAAGTTTAAAATGTTACCCTCATTTTAGTATATATATATAATTTATTTATTTGTTTTTGCCTAGGTGGGTCTTGAAGTACAGTAATATAAGGACCCCTCAGAAGATAATGTAAACTGCCTGAATGAAAAGTTTTTTGCATCAGTGGTCCCTGACCTTGTTAGTATATTAACATGTCTTTTATTTTACTTATTGAGAGAGGGAAAGAGAGGAAACATCAATTGATTGTTCCAATTATTTATACATTAATTGGTGATTTCTTGTATGTGCCCTGACCAGGGATCAAACCTACAACCTTGGTTTATCTAGACGATGCTCTAACCAACTGAATCACATGGCCCAGGTCTTTGTTGGCAGGTTAGAATCACCTAGGGAGCTATTAAAACCTAGGGTGTCTGGGCCCACTGATTAGGCTGGCTCAAAGTGGAGTTGCTGTCATTTCCAGCACCTGGGATGAGGTACCATGCAGCCAGTCTGGAGTATCGTGCCTTTGGGGTGATGGCAACAGAGTATGTGAATCAGACCCCAAGTGGAGCTTCCCTCCTTCTCATTTTCTGCCTTTGGGCTCCCTGACTCCAGCTAAACTCAGCCATAGTGCACTTTCTTCTCTGGGCCCTTTTCCAGCCATTCCTTAAATTGGATCAATCTCTAATCACTTTAGCTACACCCCTGTTATTCCATGACTGTCTATTGAAACTTTATCCTTCAAGGCCTTTCTTCTATGAAGCAATTTAATTCTCTCGCCAACAGACACAATCCTTCATGCCTTTGAAATCCTACCATGTATTGTTTTGTTTTCTCTCTCTCTCCTTCTCTGTATTTGTTCTAATAAATTTTTTCTTTCTTTTTTTTAGAGAGAGAGAGAGAGGAAGGAAAAGAGATGAGAGGCATCAACTCGTAGTTGCAGCACTTTAGTTGTTCATTTATTCTCATATGTGCCTTGACCGGGGGCTTCAGCTGATACAGTGACTCCTTGCTCAAGCCAGCAACCCCACGCGCAAACTACTGAGCCCACTCTCAAGCTAGGGTTTTGAACCTGGGACCTCAGCATCCTAGGTAGATGCTCTATCCACTGTGCCACCACCCATGAGACTGGTCATGAATATTTTTATCTGATTTTTCTAATAAGCTGAGTGAAGATGGAGAATATTTTATATATCTTTGGATGCTCTATTCTGTCTACCTAGCCTGTTATTTTTTACAGAAAGTGCATAACAAATCTTTAGTCAATAGAAATTAATAAAATAAAAGAAGGTGTTGATTGAGCTATAAAACTGATTGAGATAAATGAAACTAAAAATCTAGACAGATGTGTTTGTTAGGAGATGAAGTTCTGCTCCTTGACATACAAAGACCTGGTGATGAGAGGCTCCTCATCTCTAACACTTTCCAGCCCTCTTTGAGTAGAAATTTGTATGCATGTCTGAATGTATCAGGTCTATGCAAAGTGGCAAATGTCATTTTTCCCACTCCTGAGTGATTCCCACACATCTCTCTTTTGTGAAACAAGACAGTGACTTATTCATCTTAAGTCACTTCCCTTTGGTTCAATTTGACACTCATGTCTTAAATTGTAACCCGAAGATTTATCATCTTTTATTTCAGAAGAAAGACAAAGCATTTATGGCTATGAATACAGTATAGT
Source organism: Rhynchonycteris naso (assembly GCA_037038555.1). Classification (NCBI taxonomy): domain Eukaryota; kingdom Metazoa; phylum Chordata; class Mammalia; order Chiroptera; family Emballonuridae; genus Rhynchonycteris; species Rhynchonycteris naso. The sequence goes on along the minus strand of CM072998.1, from coordinate 108,908,262 downwards.
TGCCTCCCTGCAGACACACAAAAGGAATTATGGTTCTTAAGAAATTGCCAAACTTGAGCTTGTCCTTTGTGATGTCCCTATTCCAGCTGTTGGGCAGATAAAATATATTATGCTCACTTTGTTAAAGATGGCGCTGCCCACATGGAAGCCCGTCACCCAGGTGATATTATTTGCCCTTATGCTTGGGGTGGGTGTGGGGGAAAGGCTGTAATGTAAGCAGGCCAGGTTGTTATAGCCTAAGGCTTAGTTTAAGAGTAAGCTCTTCCCCACACCCTTGACTGATTGGATAATGTAGGGTGGTGCACTCTCCTGAGGAATCCCATTATGCCTCGGATGGGTGACTTTGTACCAGAGACTTCCTTGTTTGTAGATTAGATTAAAGGTTTGGATTTTCTATGCTATAAACGGGGGCAGACCAGGAGCTTGATCTCTCTCTCTTGGTTCCTGAGTTCCTGAGGTTAGTATTAGAGAGCAGAGCAGATTAAGGCCATGTGGAGGAGAAGCAGCCAAGATGGCAGAGTGCTGAGGGAGAAGCCAGTTTGTTAAGAGTTTGTGCTGGAGGAGATGGGGAACAGAGGTAAATAAGTCTGGTGAGCTAGAAACCTTTGATTCTAGAAAACTCGGATAAGTCACTAGCTTTGTGAGCACTGAATGCGTGGGTTTTGGAGCCCAGTGTGTGTTTTTGCTTGCCCGCCGGGTGCAAGCTAGAATTAAAGCTGATGGCTCACCAGTTTTTGGCTCCGTTGTTTCATTACCGACTGTTCTAATCAAATGCGAACCTGCATGGGTCAGGCGGCTGTGATGGCGGCCTCGGCTACTGCATTTACACCAGCACTTTCCAAACATCCCCACTTGTGCAATGAATAAAATGTTATTGTTGTCCTCTGGCTGTATCTCTCTCCTGCTGCATACAGGAACCATGAGTATGCATTTAAAAAGTAGAAACTGGCCTCTTGAGTTAACCAGTTAATTTAATCAACTCTTTAAATTACCTTAAAAAATTAGTATAAGAAAGACAATCTATTTTAGAAACAGATGTGTCTCTGCCGCTTTCTTTTCCCAGAGACAAGAGGCCTTTCCATGGAGGAAAATGACAGTTCCACTAATCTTGGCTAAGGGGAGTTTAGGTCAGTGACATATTTTCTGTTGAAGAAGGAACCTCGAACCAATTATCTGAATTTCAGTCCTGTCCCTTCCCCTAAGGAGAGAGCATCATATAATTTGTATGTTTCAATTAGATTTCAGTAAAAAATGAGCAGCTGGAGGGCATTAGTTTATTACTGGTGTCCAGCCCTGTTTTCTTTTGCTAAATGACATTCTGAAAGCCTCCATTCTGAACATAATCACCTCAGGGTGCTCCCTTAGTATGGCCAGAGTGATTCAATTAGGGCTGAAAGTCATTCTCTTCCTGCAACAAAAGGCTCTGGAAGCCCATCTGCATTCTTTTGCATTTACAGCTTGTTCTTTCATAAACACTCCTGCAAGAATGTAAGTGCAGGTGAGAGTTCTGTTAGATATCTCACTGTTTTCTCTCTTTTTTTATGATCCACTTTTATGAAGCAACGTGTCAGGTCTTAGGATAAATCATATTTAGTTTACTGACAAGTGAGTTTCTAAATGAATTTATTTAAATGAGGGACATTTCCCTCTAGAACAACAGTAAGTGAGGCTTGTAAAGCCAGTACTCAGGGCCATTACAGCTGCCTGACCCATGCAGGTTCCCATTAGATTTGGACAGTCGGTAATAAAACAACGGAGCCAAGAACTGGTGAGCCATCAGCTTTAATTCTAGCTTGCACTCAGTGGGCAAGCAAAAACACACACTGGGCTCCAAAACCCACTCATTCAGTGCTCACAAAGCTACTGACTTATTAGAGTTTCCTAGAATCAAAGGTTTCTAGCTCACCAGACTTATTCATCTCTATTCCCCATCTCCTCCTGCACAAACTCTGCACAAACTGGCTTCTCACTCAGCACTCCACCATCTTGGCTGCTTCTCCTGGCCTCCACGTGGCCTTAATCTGCTCTCCTCTCTAATACCTCAGGAACCAAGAGAGCAAGCTCCTGGCCTGCTCCACTTTATACTATAGAAATCCAAACCCTTAATCTAATCTACAAACAAGAAAGTCTCTAGTACAAAGTCACCCATCTGAGGCATAATGGGATTACTCAGGAGTGCACCACCCTACATCATCCAATCAGTCAAGGGTGTGGGGAAAAGCTTACTCTTAAAACTAAGCCTTAGGCTATAACCACCCGGCCTGCATACATTACAGCCTTTCTCCCACACCCATCCCAAGCATAAGGGCAAATAACATCACCTGGGTGACGTGCTTCTATGTGGGCAGCGCCATCTTTAACAAAGTGAGCATATTATATTTTATCTGCCCAACCAGGCTATTTCCTGAGTAAATGAGTTTCCTGCTGACCTGCAATAACTTATGTAGTTCACAGTGAAACTTAACTATACATCACTGTATTAATATACAGTATTAACAGTCCCCTAAAATTTCTTGGGAAAAGGAACTGATGTTTCAGATAACTTGAAAACTCTGAAGCTGTGTCTGAACTGTGGCAATTTCTTCCTTTCTACTAGTGATAGGAGATGTTTTCTCCCTGTCATCAGAGACACCTTGCTTTAATGTGTTTGAGTGTAGGTGTTGGGCAAATGAGTTTGTGAAATATGATTTTTGAGTTTGATCACTTTTATTGTTAAAAATGGCACTGCCCAGATGAAACTGCTAATTACCTTCCTACTTCGGAAGGGCCATTGTTATGCTAATGTTGCTGGAGGAGAAGTTTTTGGTTCCAAAGAAGTTTTCAAAGGAAGGAGCAGGAGAGAATGAGTGAGAAGCCGTTTTAAGGAGAAGAAGGAAAGAAGCCAAGATGGGAAAAAAGGAGAGAGAAGCCAGTTTTGCAGAGTAAGAAGCCATGTTGGCAGATGGGGAACCAGAGATGACTGAGACTGGTGGGGGTCTTTGATTCTAGAAAAAACCGGATGAGTCAGTGCCTTTGGGAGCCCTGAATGGAAAGGGGAGTGTCTTCCTGCTGTGTGTTTACTTGCTGGCGGGTTGTGAGGCTAGAGTAAAGGAATGGCCCACCATTTTTTGGCTCCACTGTTTCTTTACTGGCTGCCTGAATCTAATGGGAACCAGCATGTGAATGGTCATGATGGTTGCAACTACTGGCCATACAGTAGGAATGTATCAGTTATCTATTGCTGTGTAATAAACCACTCCAAACTTAATGACTGAAAACAACAATCATTTATTGGCTCACAATTTTGTATGTTGGCAGTTTGTGCAGGGCTCAGCTGGTAGATTTTCTGATGGTCTTTTCTAGGTTCAGCTATGTGTCAGAAGCTGTCTGGCAGCTGGTGGAATCTGGTGGCCATTATTGCCTCTCCCTCATGCCTGGTGGTTGGTTTTGGATGTCAGCTAGACTCTTCTTTTCATGCGGTCTCTCATCCACAAGGAAGCTAGTCAGGTGAGCTTCTTGCCTCAGAGTTCTAACAGGGTGAGCATGGAAGCTGAAAGATTTCTTCAGTCTCAGTCTCAAAAGTTGCATGTGCGCACGCACACACACACACACACACACACACAAAAGTTGCACATCACTTTGGCTTTGTGTATTGGTGAAAGTAATTCACATGGCCAAAGCCCAGATTCAAGGGCTATTCTTGATAAGAGGAGCAGCAAAGTCAAATGGCAAAGGGAAATCTTGGGATGGGAGGAATTATGGCAGCCACCTCTGTAAAGAGTCTACTCTAAGGGTGTTGGAGTGGAGTGGTGAGAGGGTGAAGAGTTATGATGGGGTGAGAACTTTGAAGTTGAGAGGACCTTGATTTAAATTCCACTTTACTGCTTCCTAGTAATATGATGTTGGAGAAATTATTAACCTATTCAAGTTTAAATTTTCTTATCTCTTGAGAGTAATGCCTGCCTGTCATGATTGTTGTGAGAATTAGGGTTAATGCTTATAAACCCACCTAGCGAAGTGCCAATTACATAGTAGTTGTCAGGAAGTGATTATATTAGTATTTCCTGTTTCCCACAACTCACCTTGTAAAGGCAAACAGGCAGGCATGGACTTTGGGCATCTCTCTCTACGTAAATGCCCTTTGGGCATCTCAATATCAGCTCATTCACAAAGAAGTCACCAACTCTCCTCCCTCACTGTCTCCATCCCTATTTGCCTCTCTGATTGTATCCCTTTTCCCAGAAAAGGGTGTTACCATCCAAATAGTGTAGTGTGAGCCCAGTTAGGGTCTTTGGTTTGTCAGGAAAATGAGGCAGCTATAGTTCTTTGTGTGTTGGTCAAAGTAATTCACATAGCCTAGCCCAGATGAATTTGTAATCCAGTTATAATTGATAATATAAAAATCTCCAAGAAACAAGATGTTGTAGGAAAAAGGAAGGGCATGAGGGTATTGGATTTTGCCCTCTCCTCCTTTTTATTTTTTTTTCTGAGTCTGGGCTGCCACAGTCCGTGGCCTAACCACCACTGACCCAGCAACAAGGGTTCTCTCCTCTTTATGGTTCATCCACCACACTGTTGCTAGAGATGTCTTTTTGGAAAAATAAAACAATCATCCTTAATTCCCTACTTGAAAATCTCTATGGCCCATGGGATTAATATCCAGACTCCTCATGTTGGCATAAAAAGCCCTTCAGTGTTGGCCCGAGTCTAGCCATTTCCCTACTCCAGCAACCCTTGCCCTTACAAGCTACTTTCCTTATTTATCTTTGAATTGCTCATGCTCTTACATGAATCTGTGACTTCACTTGAGAGAAAGCCTTTACTTCGATGCCTATCTCTCCTCCAACCACACACACAAAGTTTCTAATAGGTTTTGTACTTGAGAGCTTTCAAATGTAATCAGTGCTCAATGAGCATTTGTTGAATGAATGCTTATGAGGATAGAGGTGGGGGTAGTGTGATTCCAGTGAGAGAGAGCTAAGTGTGTTGAGTGTCCACTGAAGATGACCATGATGAAGTAGAGGAGGCATTTGGCACTGAGCCAGAGATGAGATGATAGGGGGCATGACACCATCTTGTCTCTGTTAGCTAAACAGCAGTAGAGAGGAAATAAGAGTTCTAGTAGCACGGTCAGTCAGAAGGTAGAGTTGTAATGGAGAGAGGTGTAGTGTGAGCCTGAATCCATGCTTCTGGAAATCAGTGGTTTGGAAGAGACTGGGGTTATTTTTGTTCTTTATTGAGCAGTGATACATAGCTCCCAACTTAGAGGGAGTAATAGGTCTTGTAAGAACAGAGAAACAGGAGGACACACCAGCTAAATCTTTAAATATGTCAGACCTAATATTTAATAAAGAAAAGGTGTCTTTAAAAAATAGTTTTAGCCATAAAGCAATTATTAGTTCCATACTATTTTATTTCATTTTTTTCATTTTTAAATAGAGTCAGACTGAAACCACCTAGAAAATGTATCTGAGACAGAACCAAACTGTTTTATTGTAAGCCAAAGCTTTTGCTTTAATTTAACATTAATACAGAGTTTGGTCTGCAGCTTTGTTTCATCGTGCTACCATATCTCTGAAGGTCCAAGTTATTTCTTTGTTAGATTTTAAACATCAAGTAGGTTCATCTTCTTTATCCTCTTGTTTATTTGTCCTTATGAGCCCCTATTGGTACTAAGAAATAACAGACTATTTATTACAAATAGAGGCGTATTTTGACATTTAGTTGATTGTAGAAATTAATGTTCCTAAAATAGTTTGTAAAACAAGTTCACACCCACAGGCTCATAGAGTCCTCACAATAACTTCATAAAACTGACAGAACACAAATTCATCATTGAATACAATGTTAATTATAGAACCCTACCAAAGCATTTAAATTGGAAAGTAAAATGATCTTTGTTAACAGATTACATGATCTTATATGTAGAAACAAAAAGAACAACTGTATAACTAATAAATGAATTCAGCAAAGTAACAGGATACAAAGTCAATACACATAAATCCCAGATAACACTGGGGAACAAAATTTTTGTTGCATTCACAAAAACACTTGTTCTTACCTAATTCGAGTGTGCTGATCTCAAATCTGACATTAGTTTTTCTCTGTAAGCTACAGGTTTTTTTGCAATTCAAGATTTTAGGTTTTTATCTTATTGTAAAATTTTCAACATTTAGTTTAACATAATGAAGTAGAATGTCTTCTTGGGCATCATCTTTGTGAAAATATAATAATTTATATAATGTAGTAAATACACTAATACACTAAAATATATGATTGCATCAGAATTTGTCTACAATTTTGAAGTAGAACATATTAAAACACTTATTTTAATCATAAAATTTGCACAAAACTTATTTAAATTTTATTCAGGCAAATATCTGCGGTTGTAGATCTTGCGTTTTTGTACTTGTTGAGGACAATCTTGTTTGATGCTCCAGCAGTAGTCTGCTCATCACGAACAGCTCCAAGATTTTGGGGAAACTTATCAAGGTGTGACTGTTCAGGAAGTGAATCTTAACGTGCATGGTACATCCAATGTTGCAGAAAGCCAACAGCATCCTTTGAACCAGAAGTTCATAATTTTCTGCTTTTTTGTTGCCAGGGAAATTCTCTGTAACTGCCGCAAAAGACTGCTATGCTGCTTTCTCCTCCTTATTCATCTTCCTGGCAAATTCTTCATCACATATAAGGTTCATTTGAGGTTCATTGAATACACCTGCTTTTATCTTCTAGAAAGACAAGGCAAGAAAAGCAGAAATAATATGTTGAAAGCATTCCCTTTCTCTATTCAAAGCTGAACAAACTGCTTCATTAAGCCAAGTTTGATGTGAAGTGTGTGTGTGTGGGGAAATGATCCTATCTCGATTAACTACAGGTTCATTCACAATATTTTGCATCCCTACATCCAGAGCTTCACGTTTCGGCCAATCCTTCTGTGTCCAGTGTTTCTCCCGAGCTCGGCTGTCCCACAAACATAGAAAACAAGGATACTTGGTGAAACCTCTCTGTTGTCCTAGCAGGAAATTGACCATTTTAAGATCCATACACATGATCCAGTTATGCTCCTCATACTTCAGAAATTTGAGGACAATTTTTATGTCATTATAATATTCTCGCAGATGAGTTGAATAACCAGTTGGTAGCACTGCATAAACATTACCGTTGTGTAGAAGAACACATTTCAGACTCCATTTAGAGCTGTCAAGAAATAGCCCCCATTCTGTTGGACTGTATGTGGTAACACCTAGCTGGCTGAAAAGACTACTGATATCATGACAGTAAACAAAGTGTTTGTCTTTAGAAAAAAGTCCACAAAAATTTGTTCACGCTTCCTGAAATGGGATACTTTAGCTGACTGGTGAAGTACATTCTTTTCTTGAAGCATGGAGGCTAATAATTCAGCTGCTTTTTTTGATAGGCCCAAATCTCCTACTAAGTCATTTAATTCGGGTTGGCTAAACTGCTGAGGGGCTAAAGACTGCTTGGCATCAGAATAAGACCCTTCAGATTCTACAACCATTTTCTCATGCATCTTATCAAAATACACTTGATCACCATGTTTATTTTCTTTGTCCTGAGAAGAAATAAAACCATTGAAAACTGGAACTGGGAGTGTCTCAGAGTGCGGGATAGGTTGTGTTGCTGAAGTAATATTAGGATATGTGATTATATACCGTTTTTTCTTGCCGATGCCCTTTGTATGGATCAGACAGAAATAACAGTCACTGCTGTGGCCTTTAGGTTCATGCCAAACTATGGAAATACCAAAAGGCATTCCTTTGCATATTCCTTTTGTCCAGTCACGGAAGCATTTCCTGACAATTATGACACACAATACGAGGAGCCCAATTCTTGTCTTGATCGCCAAGGGGAACTTGAAAATAGGCAATATATGCACGTGTCACAAATGATGAAATGTTGCGCCTTTGACGTTGAAGTGTGTAACAGACACATATATAACAAAGTGTCAGGACTATTCTTACATTTACGCCTACTTGAAGAAGCCATGATTCAATCTTAAAACAAAATAAGAGGGTGTTTTTATTAGATAATAATTTTTTACATTTAAAAACAACTACAATTATTTAAAAGTGATATTTGTAAAACATTAATTGCTTTGTGGTTATGTTCAATCCAAGAGTCATTGCCCTTTAACTCCAATTTAAAAACCAATGCATGCCATTAACTGTAACAAAGAGAAATTAAAATTGCATAAAACTAGAGCATGCAACCAAAAAACGGATTTCAGATTAGGAATCAGTGATGCAGAAATATATAGAAACAGTTCTACAACCTCATGCAATAGAAAATGAAAAATATATTGTTCCCCAGTGTAATTGTTTTTAAACACTAACAATGAAAATCCAAATATGTAATTAAGTAACAATTCTATTTGCAATAGTATCAAAACTAATTGAATACTTAGGCAAAAGATTTGTATGCTAAAAACTACAAAACATTGCTGAACAAAGTTAAAAAAGGTAAGAACAAATGGAAATGTATCCCATGTTCATGGACTATGTCTTATAATTAATTGTTAAAATGTTTATACTACCCAAAGCAATTTAAAGATTTAGTGTAATCCTTATCAAAATCTCACCAGTGGTGACACATGTGAGTGCACACTCTAAGTTTTCTATCACGCTCCCTCCAACTCAAGATGGTGCTTGGGTACCAGAATAAAACCTATCAACTCCCTGAATCTGCTCCTCCTCCTTCAGTTTCTTACAATGCAGGGCTCTCAAAGGCATATGCCTACAGGGCAGTGATGCAAAGTGGTCATGTGTGCATTGAGGGAGTCCTCAGCCTGCAAAGCTGCAAGCCCCATTCCAATCTGAAGAGAGCCACACCACCACCACCACTGTGTGCCCAGTCCTGAGCCTCATCTCCTTGTCTTGCACAAAGTGCTAGGCACAAAGGAGATGTGCTGGGGCCTGCTGTTTTGCCCGAATATCTTTAACCCCTTCCACAAGGCCTCATTCATCTATAGTGATGACTGCTGAGCATGCAACTCCAGGACCTGGCCCACCCACTCATTACCACTTCCAGCCCACTGCTGTTGGGCTGGTCCCTTATCATGTCTCACCCTTGAGATAAATTGTCTGTTATAGTTCAGGCGTCTAATGGTAAGATCTCATGGGACCCAAGACTCCTAGTTTTAAAACTAGAATGATGAATCACCCTACACAGGGCCAACTTCAATGTTATCTCCTTCAAAACCAATGTTTCAGTCTATTAGATATTAAGAATTATTTTCTCTCTTCCTTCTGTTCTATAGTGTAATGCTGATGGCCAAGGTCATGGCCAGGCAGTTTCACACTGGATTTGGGCAGATGGTGGAAAAACTGTGGAGCCAGAAAGGGTTGGGCCATTCTCTTTAGTAAAGCATCACAACTGCGGGCAAGCACACAGGCAGGGGAACCACCTCTCAGGCAAACGAACAGCAAAATGGCCCCTCACAGTGGCGGGCAGGCAATCATGCACCAGTAATCCCCAAGCCCCCTGAGCGGAAGCCCCCATAGCCTTATACAGGCCATACATACGTGCCTCTGCAACATGCTCATGCACTAATCAGGCAAAGGGCTTGCAGTTGGTAATCCAGCGAGCAAGCCTAACACAGCTGTTTCCCCCACAGCTTGTAAAAAGAGATTGTGAAATCTCCGTTCTCAAAATCATTCCACATTGTTCCATCCATGTATCTCAGTTTAAGATGGAGATTTCCTGATGTAAGGTTTGGACTAAACACTGTTGGAGGCAGTGTTCCCACAGGCGTCTCCATGGAACCCAGTAGGCCAGGATGAGCACCGCTGTATTTCCCCCAGAGGTTTTTGAAACAGCTGTCTTTTAAACTGAGGTTATATGCGCACATCCTGGCTTATTCCTGTCCCAGTTGTGATTATTGGAGTTGAGAAGTCTGCAGTGCCATGGTAAGCTCACTAGCAGCAGATGATGTTACATTCTTTTCAAACCCTTTTCCCAGGAAGGATTTATTTGGGGACACTAAGACTCCATGATTTACCATTTGCCACAGTCTTCACTGAAGGACAGTAGCTCCAAAACCTCTCCTTCACCTTGTGGACCGTCCATCTGCTCGCAATAACTGCAAGTGCACATCCAGGATTCATAAAGCCTCCCTAGGTTCCTGCCTGTCTTTGAAATGCCTGGGACAACTGCTCCTTAATGGTAGCCACTGGAACAGCCACAACAGCTGTGGAATTCTCCAGGCCTCTTCTCTGCTCCAGGTCTGGAAGCAGCCAAAGACCGCACAGCCTCTCTCGTTCCAAAAGAGAACCAGCAAATTGTCAACCATTAAGACAACTCCTAGGGGCCAACAAAGAAAACTGCGTTTGAATGCGAGCTCTGTGTGGGATCACAGAGGCTTTTGGCACCTGGGTTTGTCCTCAGGGGCAGGGTGATCTTTAGGGAAAGTTATAAGCTGCTGAGGGAATGTTTTCACAGGTTTTCCAAACAAAGGGTTCTTTCTTCAAAACCCATACAATTCTTTCCTGATTGCTAATTATCCAAAGCTAGTGGAAAACAGGCCATTTCTGTAGATAGACGTTGTGTGTGGCATTGTGTGGCTGATGTGCATTCTAATGTTTTCTTGTTTATGGTTTTGGTGCGAACCCTGTTTTCAGTTTGACAAGATGGGAGGGGTAACTATCGGTAGGCAGCTCACCTATGCTAGTAATTTTTTCTGCGTGCGCACAATCTTGCAGTGGATTTGCATACTGAATATGTTTCGTGTTTTGCCTTAAGTCACACTCTCTCCCCTGAAGCTGAGAGTTATTTCAGTCCCCCCTGGAGTGTTCGTTTCAGTTTCTGTCTTCTCCTGTGTCTTCCCTGTTTTCTTCTGGAAGTAGCTATTTAGGAAGTCCCTTCTGGGCCCACCTATCTTAAATTACTACTTTGTTTAATTTACTACCCAGGGGACCTTCCTTCTGTGGGTCACAGGCCTTTCATATTTAGTGGGTATGCACTTCCATGAAAGCTCCTACAGGCTGGGCTCAGAAGCCCCTACACCTATAGGCTGCTGGCAAATTGTGTAAGGCTTCCTCACTGCTTGGTGCTTGCTTTCACCTTTTCAAAGCCTGCCAGAACCCGGTGGCCTTTCGGAGTTGTTTCCAAAACCTTCAAAGCCCCTCTTTTTTTAACACTGGTTTTTCAGTTGCTTATTAGTAGTTTTGTAAGTTTCACAGTTCAATGTCCAGGAGTTCTAAAAGAATGTTGCATTTTGTTTATCGATAATTTTGGTGTTTATGGTCAGGTGACATATCAATTCAATCTTTGCCTTACTGGTATTTGATCAATGTTTCTTATTTGTGTTAATTCCAGCCTTTTTGGTTATGAGAGGCTATTATGTGATTGGGGGGGGGGGGGGGCGGGGGAGCTCTTAATAGGCCTCTAGTGGACATGTAGTGGAACTGCAGAAATCTTGTATTTGAATGTAAGGACCTGGATGGAGTGGGACATAAAGGAATTTGGCAAACTCAAAAATGTGTTCTTCATTAAATTTCTAATAGTATAATAGTGTGTTTAAAGGCATGGGAAGTAAGAACAATCGTGAAATAAAATACTAGAATGACTTTAACTATAATGTATTATCAAGTTGTCACCTAAACTAATATTCATCCATTTTAGTCCCTATTTTATAACAGCAGCTGAATTCTAACTTCATATCATAACTTTCAATCAACTGTACTTCAATTTACTTTTTACCAACAATTTTCATCAATAATTTGAAATCTATCATTTAAATAGTTCGTCTCAAAAGAGTTGGAAATAATGTGCTTCTATTTACAAGGAAAAGCACACAAAATAATGTCCAGAGGCAGCCCCAGCCTTCTCCAAAGACCGAATTCACCAGCATCCCCTCCAGTCTTCTGTGATTTTTCATGAGCACGTACTCTTCACACTTTGGTGCCCTGCCTTTATGTTCCCTTCACCCAAAGTGAACCCTGCCTCCCACCACCTTCACACAGTTCAGCTTCACTATCACACGTTCAGTTGCACATTCCCTTAATGCAGGTCTGTTTCTGGGGCTGGACCATGATTAGTGCCCTGTTGTGTTTGCAATGTCCTCGTCATCACTCTATCTGCAGTCCCTAGCACCGCTCCTGGCCCTTGGGAAGGATTGTTGAATTCACAGCTGTTCCTTGTGCGTGTGGTGGGCAGAACTGGGAGTTTGGGAAGGACGCCACCTGTTCTCCTTGCTGTCTTGGTCTGCGTCCAGCATCCCACCTTCTTTCTTCATCTCCACAGTCATTTTCAACTTAAAGTAGCTTTAAGGCCCTGAATTAACTGTTTAAGAGGATTTAAACTGTCAACCTTGCCTTGCGTTTGAAATGAAATGCTTTTGCTCTGGTGTTAAATAAGAACAGCAATATCAAGCCACTATACTGGTGAGAGAGTTGTTCGTAGGGTGGAATTCTGGCTCCAAATACACAATAATGTCTGTCTCTTCTCTCTAAGACTTAGACTAGCTTCATTCTTTCACTGCCTTCTGGGTTAAATTTGCAATGTATTTCTAAGGTGTGGCCATGGAGGTAAGTAGTTCTGGAACAAATTGGCCCATGTTTAAACCTGTATGGAGTCAAACCACCTGGGATCATATTTTGAGCTGTACTTGAGGACAGTGAGATTATTATGAGCCCATCACGACCAGACAGACCTTGAACTAGGAGAGGAAGACTGGGGATGAAACTTCAGAGAGAATGACTTTATGAATAGCTGTTTGCTATGGGACTCCTTGAGACTTTACATTCAAGGTTTGAGCGAAGCTCACAGGTTGTGATGAGGATAACTGAGTAGCTGTCACTCTCAGGGGCCCTTTGTGGCTATTAAAGAGGAATGAAGTTTGCTTCATTCACATTTAATTTTCTTTGGGGCCAGGGTTCTTCATCCAGTGATCTCTGGTCTCTTTAAAGCTTCAGAAGTTATAAGAAAAAAATGTATATACATAGGCCATATGATTAATGGGGAAAGCTTTAGTAAGATTCGTGAAAAGCTAAGGAAGGTTCCAAATTGCTATTTTAATAGACTCTTTGTCTAAACATTGCCTGGACTAGGCTGAATATTACATTTACACATATTGTTTAATTTTATTTTTTTACTGAATTTTCTTGATTGAATAATAAAATTAAATTTGAAAACTGCTGTCCAGAATCCTATTTTTGGCAATAGCCAAGCAGCAAGTAGCCTTTTACTGGAACCTTCTGTACTTTTATGGGTAAAAGTGAAGAAATTAGAGTAATTAGTTGAGTTGAAAAAATGATTTATTTCTAAAGGAATGAAAGGGCACAAGTAAAATTGTGGTAATTCCTAAGAATATGTTGTTGGAAGCTTGAATAAGACATTTGATGCAAGTGTTACTTCAGTTTTCAAAATTTATAATCAAACATTATCATCAGTTATGGAAAGGTAAAAGAGATAAGATTAAGCTATAGATGTAAACATTTTGCAAATATAAATTATCTTGGCAAAATGAGGCTAGAATGAAGACATATGCTATTAATATGAGGGGATTTTTTTTTTAGTTAAAGAATAGATTTAGAGAAAAACACAGGTAATGTTTTATAAAACATAAAAAATGTAGCAAAGGTAATCCTGCTTGAGGAAATGAAAATGCTACATATTTAGCACCTCTGAGCCCGTGATACAGTGACACCTCACTTATTCGAATTTCATTACATGGTAGGGTCAGCTGTAAGGAAAAGGCCCGTAAGCCAAGTAGTATAATGGTTATGCACCAAAGCCTATGGGTTTGCTTCATGGAACAGCACCTGAGATTCCTCCAACTTGGCTTACAATTAAGCCTACAACTCACCTTACAAATAAGTCTAATGAGTTTAGTTCCCAGGTCTTTATAAAGAGGATTAAGTGCTAGAAATTAGAAGAAAGACTGGTACAGACAGCAGCTAGAAGTTATGACTGACTTGCTGATAGCAATGGAGATAAAAAAATAATTATTATAAAAAGTCAATCTGGGCCCTGGCTGGTTGTCACAGTGTAGAGCATCAGCCTCAAGTGTGGATGTCCGGGTTCGATTCTCAGTCAAGGCACACAGAAGAAGCAACCAGCCGCTTCTCCACCACTCCCTCTCCCTCTTCTCTCTCTGCCCCCATTCCGCAGCCATGGCTCAATTGGTTCAAGTGCATTGGTCCTAGGTGCTGAGGATGGCTCCATGGAGCCCCTGCCTCAGGTGCTAAAAATAGTTTGGTTGTGAGCATGATCCCATATGGGCAGAATTGCTGGGTGGATCCCAGTCAAGGTGCATGCAGGAGTCTGTCTCTCTACCTCCCCTCCTCTCACTTGGAAAAGAAGCAAAGAGAATAAAAAAAGAAGCCAATCAGGCTCAAAGACTGCACAGCACTCTGAATTAAGTAAGGGCTGTGCTTGCCTCTCACATTGTTAGCATCTGACATATATATTTAATATATGTTTATATATAGTGGTAAATATATATTTGCTTAGTATATATATTAAGTGAATTAATATTTTATTTTATACCAATGACATCACAATGTTGTGTCTAATATTTATAATGTTGTTCTTCCACAATTAAGAAAATATTAAATTATATGTATATTTTGTTTAAAAGGAAAGAAAAATATATAATCACTTTAAACGTACTGCCATCTCAGAAAAAGTTATTAGTCCCTACTGCTAAATCCTTAGGTACACACACAAAATATCATTTATCCTGAAATATGTCATGTCTGAAGTATTTAGCTTTTACTATCATTTGTTCTTGAAAAAAGTAGGATGACTTAAATGGCTTTCCAGATGGGGAATCAGAATTTAGATAAACCACATATTGACAGAATAGAGAAGAGGAGGAGATCTGCTTATATGTGGAAGATCACAATTTTTTCTTTTTAGAAATTAAATTTAATGGGGTGACATGGATCAATAAGAGTACACAGGTTTCAGGTAAACATCTCTATAGAATTTGAACTGTTGATTGCATTGTGTGCCCATCTCCCAAAGTCAAATTATTATCTGTCCCCACATATTTGTCCCTCTTTAATCCCCTTCCTCCTCCCTCCCTGCCCTGGGTGACCACTTGACTTTTACCTATGTCCTTGAGTCTCAGTTTTATATCCCACCTATGTGTGAGATCATCATCTAGTTCTTAGTGTTTTCTGATTTACTTATTTCACTTAGTGTAATGTTCTCAAGGTCCAATCGTATTGCTATAAATGGCACTATGGCATCATTTGTTATGGCTGAGTAGTATTCCATTGTATATATGTACCACATCTTTTTTATCTAGTCATCTATTGAAGTTGCTTCCATGTCTTGGCCACTGTGAATAATGCTGCGATGAACATGGAGCTGCATGTGTCTTCATGTACTAGTGTTTTTGAGTTTTTTGGGTAGATACCCAGTAGAGGAATTGCTGGGTTATGGTAGTTCTATTCTTTATTTTTTGAGGAACTACCATACTTCAGAAGACCACAATTTTGAGGAGAATGACCAGGAACAGTGATGTTTTACATATATATATTCTTATCAATGTTGTTATTATTATTTTCTGAAGAAACAGAGACCTGTGTAAGCTGTCCCAACAATAAAGGGAGGATGTGGTCTATTTAAAAATATGCTAATGTAATCTTCCTTCTAGGTATGTGGTGGCATTATATTTCCTCTTTGAGGTTAAACATGGCCAAATGACTTGCTTTGGCTGGTGACATGTGAACAGAAGTGACAGATTCACTTTTTGGTAGAGCTTTAAAGCCAGTGTATAACTTTCATGTTCCCTTCCTGCTGCTGTGGTGACTGTTGAGATGAAGTCCCCACTAGCCCACGTCCCTGAGGACTAGGATGACCCACGACTCACTGGTAAGCCTTAGTGCACACACATGGTGGAGTGAGAAGTGAGAAGTTCATTTTTGTTATGTTAAACTGCTGAGACTTGGTAGCTATTTGTTACTGAAGCATAACTTAGCTTAACCTAACTAATACAGAGTTGATTATAAAATTATAGAGCTATTCCTGAATTCTAAGACCAGGAAATAAGATAGAGCCAGGGTTCATGGGAACTGAAATGAAGACTTAGAAAGATCAGAGCTGTTATTTCCATGTCATGGCTGCATGACATTTCCTGTTTTTCTTCACAAGTTGTGCATTACTTTCAGTCAACTAGTCAAACAATTTACCTCTGCTTCCTTCTCTGACACATTATCAAATATAAGTGTTATGTTTTTTCTCTACCATGGACTTAAACTGTGTTTAGGGTCACCCAGTTTAGTTTCCCCAGGTTAGGAATCTGATTGAGTCAATCAAACCAATGTTTATGACCTCTTGAGTCAGCTAAGTGACCATCACTTAGTGTAAGCCTGTGGTTTACAAAATTAAAAAGTTCCTAAATTTAGAAAAAGTAATGGTTAACTCTAGTGACCATTCTATATGTACTAAACCCTGTTCTAAGTGCTTGCATGTGTGAACTCACTGCTGCAACAACCACGTGACAGATATAGTTAGCATCCTCATTCTACAGATGTGTAAACTGAAGCACAGAGATACTGTGGAGCTTGCTCAGGGCACACTGCTGGTAGTGATAGAGGTAGGATGTGAATATAGGCAGCGTGCCTCCAAACCCATAATTTTAATCGCTATGTGTAGTGTTACTTTTTAAATGGGTTTTTTAAATTTATTTATTGATTTTAGTGAGAGAGGAAGAGAGAGAGAGAGAGAGAGAGAAGAACCTTGAGCTATTCCTGTATGTGCCCTGACCGGGGATCAAACCTGCAACCTCTGCACTTCGGGACTATGCTCTAACCAGCCGAGCTGTTCAGCCAAAGCGCATAGATTTTCTTTTAAGTATATTTGTCCTGTACAGACAGAAATGTATTACAAATAAGCTTCTAAAATGTGTCCAGGTTGTCTTTAGTTTTTGTTTTGTGGCAGTGATGTAAAAACACTCTCCTTAAAGAATCAAGGTTACAACTATGTGTGAGCCTCCCAGTCCATTGTCCTCAGATGCCACTTTTAACATCTTTCTCCAGGCTCTCAGAATTGCCAATAACTGCTGGGTAATTTAGGGCAAGTTAAATAATGTCTATCAAAGATATTTTTAGTTGACTATCAGATCTTAACTAAATTAATTTTCGGTCTATTTTCAGAAATGAAGTTCTGTAATAATTTCAAAGTAGAAAGTTGATTCCCAACCCCTCTTTCCCTTTGAAAGTCATTGTATTTGCCAATCATTTAATTTATCAGTACTTCACAGACCAGTGATCAAAACAAAATTAATTCAGTCTTGGGAAGAGTCAACCTGTGAACAAATAAGAATTAGAATGGTTGGACTCAGGCGGCAAGTCTTCACATTACTGATGCTTCCACTTGGGCATTATTCATTACCAAGGAGGAATTTTTCTGGTTGCTAGAAATTTCACATGGCTGAGAATTTTTAGGGCTTTGCCATTTTTACGTTATGTACATGGATAGTACATACAGGTAGCTTCTTCCTTCTTTATTCTTTTTTTCTTTTTCTTTGACAGAGAGAGAGAGAGAGTCAGAGAGAGGGATAGATAGGGACAGACAGACAAGGAGGGAAAGAAGTGAGAAGCATCAAATCTTTGTTGCAGCACCTCAGTTGTTCATTGATTGCTTTCTCTTCTGTGCCCTGACCGCGAGGCTACAGCAGACCTAGTGACCCCTTGCTCAATCAAGTCAGCGACCTTGGGCTCAAGCTGGTGCACTTTGCTCAAACCAGATGAACCCACGCTTAAGCTGGCGACCTTGGGGTCTTGAACCTCGTTCCTTCCTCTGCGTCTCAGTTCGACGCTCTATCCACTGTGCCACCGCTTGGTCAGGCTTCCTTCTTTATTCTTAATACAGAGAAATGTGAAGACAAAAAAAATTAAAACCCAGTGAAAATCAACATTAAATGTGGTGTGAGGAAAGACAGCAGAAGGTACTTATGGAAATATTCTGTAGCTTATAAATGCTTGTAAGTTTTTATTTTAATCAAACAATTGGTCATTAATGTAATTTATAGCAGGAATTAAATAAAAATATATTGAGTACGTTCTAGCATCAAACACATGTAAGATAATACAAGAAAAAGAATGAGTAAAGCTTTGCACACCAGGTGTTCACAGGTTAGTGGACTACATCCCCATATGAAGCTAAATAGTGTGGAATTCTACAGAAGTGTAATCAAAGACAGGGCCAGCTTCATGGGTGTGCAACCCTGCAGTTTTGTGACAGGGCCCCAAGCTTAGAAGAGCCTGGTGCTTGGTTTAATGTTCTACTATTGCTGTGTTGAAATTAATAATATTTTTCTTTTTTTTTAATGATTTTTTTATGGTTTATTTAATTAATTAATTTATTTATTTATTTATTTATTTATTTATTTATTTATTTATTTATTTATACAGGGACAGAGAGAGAGTCAGAGAGAGGGATAGATAGGGTCAGACAGATAGGAACGGAGAGAGATGAGAAGCATCGGTCATCAGTTTTTGGTTGCAACACCTTAGTTGTTCATTGATTGCTTTCTCATATGTGCCTTGACCACAGGCCTTCAACAGACCGAGAAACCCCTTGCTGGAGCCAGCGACCTTGGGTCTAAACTGGCTTTTGCTCAAACCAGATGAGCCCGCGCTCGAGCTGGCGACCTCGGGTCTCGAATCTGAGTCCTCCACATCCCAGTCCAATGCTCTATCCATTGCGCCACCTCCTGGTCAGGCAATAATATTTTTCTTGTGCTAGGTACATATACATTTGTCATCTTAACTACTTTTAAGCATACAGTTCACTAATGTTAAGTGTATTCACTTTGTTCAACCGTCACCATCATCCATCCCCAGAACTCTTCCTGTAAAACTGAAATTCTGTGTCCATTAAATAACTTCTCCTTCCATCCTCTGAGCACCTGGCAACCCCTATTCCACCTTCTGTTCCTATAAATTTGACTACTGTTGGGACCTCGTATGAGTGGAATCTCACAGTACTTGTCCTTTCGTGACTGTCTTGTTTCACTCAGCATGGGATCTTCAAACATATATTGTGACACGTATCAGAATGTCTTTTCTTTTTAAGTCTGGATACTTAACTATTCCCTGTGGGTATACAGATACCATACTGTATCCATTCAGCTATCAGTGGACACTTAGGTTGCTTCCACCTTTCAGCTACTGTGAACAACGCTGAATGTGCATGTGCACATATCTCTTGGACACTGAAATTGTTAGTAATATTTAAGCATGGGGCCTGCATTTCCATTTTGCCCTGGGATCTACAATTTCTGTAGCAAGACCTGTGAGAGGGAGAAGGGAAGTAACTGGCTGAGCATGAGGCAGAGCTCCAAAGAGGAGTCAAGTTAGCCAAGCAGAGGAGCAGGACAAGGGCTCAATTTTGAGGGGACAGCATGGACTTGATTCAGAGGGGAGGGGAGTTGTGTGCTACAGGACAGTAAGCGTGCATGCCAAAGATGAATGAATGACTCTTTGCTCCAGGATCAGTTTCCAGTTTTGATTAATCACAGAAGTTGATAATGATATTATTCAGCCTTCGTTGGATGAACTTGGGAGACAATAAACCCAAGTGAAATTAGCAGGTCTCAAAAAGACAAATACTGTTAGATTCCACATATATGAATGAAGTACTTAAGGTATCGAAGCTCATAGAGACTGGTGGTTGCCAGGGGCTGTGGTGAAGGGTAAATAGGGAATTAATACTTAACTATTCCCTGTGGGTATACAGATACCATGCTGTATCCATTCAGTCATCACTGGACACTTAGGTTGCTTCCATTAGAGTTTAATGGGGACAGAGTGTCAGTTTGATAGGATGAAAATGTTCTGGAGATGGATGATGGTGGTGGTTGCCCAATATTGTGAATGTACTTAATGCCACTGAATTATACACTTAAAATGGTTAAAATGATAAATTTTGTTATGTGTATTTTACCACAATTTTTTAAAGAAAGGTGTTGGGTGAGTATTTTTATTCAATAGTTTACATGCTATGAAGACTCTTCTAGAGCCTAAATGGAAGGGGTGGTTATGGGGAATGGGGGAAGTTCTCTATTTTAATGGGTGTGAGGACTCGTAAATCCATCTAACATCATTGATATCAAAAGTGAACTTACACTTTGTTCACTTTATCGATGGCACACATTTTTGTTAATATAAAAATGTTATTATTTTACCTGTGTTGTTAATTGCATGAAAGACTAATGACAGCGTGACTTATTGGAACCAGAGCTTGTATAGTCATCTGTTTTTGAAAGACATTTATATTAAATCCATTAATTTGTATAGGGGATCTTAACCCTTATAGCCAATACTCATGGTCTACAACCAGCTAATACTCATCATCTAGAACCAATTTGTACTCATGGTCTAAAGCCTAAAATAATATGTATTTTCAGATCTTACCTCCTGAATTTCAGATGGGTAGGTTTCATGACCCTGAGAAAACTCATTCCCTTTTTATTTTTGAAAGTTTGCTAGCCAGTACATATGTTGCACCACATGGTCTTCACATGTGTTCCCCAATTACGTGATTTGTTTACTCATTTGGTTCTCAAGTCGGTGCCTATTGTGTGCTAGGCACAGTTCTAGCCACTGAAGATGAATCAGTATACAAAACAGAAAAAGATTTCTTCCTCGTGGATGTTTTATTCAGAGGGTGGATGGACGTTCAGCGAAATAAAGGTGTAAACTGATAGAACGTGAAACTTAGCTGTGGAGGAAAAAAAATCAAAGCAGGGAGAGGGGTCTGGCTGTGACTTTTTGCTAAAGTGTTATAGGAATATGTTTTAAAAGTGGTCCCTCTGCTCATCGGTCTTTTGGTCTGGATCCTTGCGACTTTTCACACGGAACTGCTCCCTGCTTCCTACTCTGCGGGCCAGCCTCGAACGTGATGTGCTTCATGGCGGGCATCTTCCCCATCCGTGAGAAGCGATTTTGAGGTTTCTGTTCATTAGTTTCACATTCAGCCCCTCATGTCTTACACAGCACTGTGTGTGTAGTAGACATGGTAGATACGTACCTGTTATATTGTAAAAATTAGAGAGGAATGCACTCTGGTTTTTTTTCAAAGCTCTTATTAGAGTCCCTCAAGTTCCAAGTTTACCTTTAGGGTTTCCCTTTCAAGGAGTTGTCTTACAGGTATTCTGAGTTTCTTGAATGCTATTTGTTCAGCAAAACCAAGCGTAGAATAACATGACCTTCTAAGTATTTATCACTTGTCTTTTTAATATCAAAATATCAAAACCTTGTTTCATGAATATAGAAATTGCTACCTGCTCCTCACAGACTACTAAATGAAAGATGAGCAGATAGGCTGCAAGAATGCCATCTTGAATTTCTGTGGTACCCAAGCTGTGGATAGGTATCTGCCACATTTCTTGTAATTTTTTATTGAGCAGAAAACACAGACATTTTCTGTGAGTCAGACAGGTGAGGGGAAACAGGCCTCACAATGGAGGAACTGGCATAGGCTTTAGAATTAGAGGTG
Organism: Rhynchonycteris naso; assembly: GCA_037038555.1. Taxonomy (NCBI): domain Eukaryota; kingdom Metazoa; phylum Chordata; class Mammalia; order Chiroptera; family Emballonuridae; genus Rhynchonycteris; species Rhynchonycteris naso. The sequence goes on along the minus strand of CM072998.1, from coordinate 108,886,806 downwards.
TTGGGGTGAGATGGAGATTTGAGTATAGATACGACGACTTCTATGTAGCCTCAGCACCACTTTAATCTGAGCCTCCGTTTCCTCATCTGTAAAATGAGGAAAAAATGAGATGGTGTATATGTGTGTGTGGGGGGGGGTGGGGTGGGTGTGGGTATGATATAGTCTGCTCAGTGGCTTTTTATATCTATTGTCTTTCTCTTTGGAAAGGACCACTTCCTTGATTCACCTGCTGTACTGGGCTGAGAACTTCCTGATGGAAAGAGTAGTGCCTTATTTGGCTATGGCCCCCACAGATTTTCTGGGCTGATAATTTTCCAGTAAAGCTGCATAAAAAAAAATGTGTTAAATTTAATTTTGAAAGTATTTTTACCAAAGGTGTTTCTTATCTCTGGCTCTGGGGCATTCTTCCCAGCAGGGGTGGCACTCTCTTACTGGCTAGGAGGCTTCCCTTAATCTTCCTGTTGTGGAAGAGCCATCAGCAATAGCCCAGTCACCCGGCACAGTGGTGAGTGAAGAAGGCCCAGGAGACAGGTTTCTCCTGAATTTGTATGGCTCTTTGGGCTACTGCCTCTCATGAGTGTCATTGTGCCTTCTCAGCGATCATACTGGATTATTGTCCAGAAAATAAATGGCCTTTGCTCTCCCCATTGCTCAGCCTAACCAGTGGTGCATTTGGCAGGAACAGGCTGAATGGTTTTAAAGAGGCCAAGCAATGGCAACAGGAGGTAGAAAGCTCTGAAGTGAGGAGGGTGGGGAGGTCTCCAGTTTGCCATTCCCATTCTGAGTGGTATGTCAGCACAGCTCCATTTGCACGTGTCACTAAAAAGAATGAGCTGTGGGCATGGGAGTTGTCTTTCAGTCTCGTGTCCCATTGGCTCTGATGGATGGCATGAGGTCAAATATTACCAACTATATTCTTTATCTTAAGAAGCTCTCTGGTCTATCCATGACTTTGGGATGGCTACATTCAAATCCTTTGGGGAAATAATATTCGACCTTCCCTCAAAAACACCTAGAATGTGGGATTTCTCTATTTCTTTAGTCTTCCATTCTCGTAACTCTTCAATCATATCAAACCCATGAAGCAGCCACATCTCTAAGTCATGGAACTGACCTCAAATCTGATGAGCATGATTATTTCCAAGCATCATGGCTCCAAACTGACAATGCCATGGTCAGCAGAACACTGTCATAAGGAAAAACCATGATATCTTACAAAGTGAATGCTTAAGGGTTACCCAGAACTAAGGTGACCATTTTTTTTTACAATGAAAAGGAGGACAAAAATAAATTGAAGAAAACAATATCGTAAATAAAATAAACATTTTATTCATTGCAACAGTAATACACTATAATATGATAAATGCATAAAAACATTTGGAATATTTTATATTGTAATTATGCTTACATGCCTATTAATTTTTAATAGTAGTTGTAAGAAAAGAGTACTCATTTAGATATTTTCTAAAAGTACTCATTTAGATAATATTATCTAAATTCCATTGAATGAATATTTTTTTGTCAGTGTATCATCTTGTAACAATATATTGGAAATATCTGAACAAGAAATCTCCAAATCTCCTTCATATTGAATTTTACGGCAAGTGCTGCAGCTAGAGTACCGTATCAACATTCAATCTCGATTTCTCACTTGTCCAAAAATCATTAGCAATTGAGAAAACTCTTTCAACTGCTGCATTAGTTCTAGGTCAGCACAATGTAAATTGAACAAGAATAAATAAATTTTCACATGGAACATGTTCATTTTTGAAATGGATGAATATATCCGTCCATCTTTTATCAATTTTGACATGTTCATTTTTCTGTTGTATTAATTTTTCAGAATTTAAATATACATTCAGTCTTCTAATTTCTTCAAAGAGAAAATTGTCTATTTTTATGTCTGGCATTTCTTTAGGTATAAACTCAAGACAAGATTCAATATCTTTCCTGACCAGGTGATGGCACAGTGGATAGAGCATCAGACTGGGATGTGTAGGACATAGGTTCGAGACCCTGAGGTTGCCAGCTTGAGTGCAGGCTCATCTGGTTTGAGCAAGATTCACCAGCTTGAGCCCAAGGTTTCTGGCTTGAGCAAGGGGTCACTCAGTTTGCTGTAGCCCCCTGGTCAAGGCACATATGAGAAATCAATCAATGAACAACTAAGGAGCTACAATAAAGAATTGATGTTTCTCATCTCTCTCTCTTCCTGTCTCTCTGTCTCTGCCACACACACACACACAAAAGATTCAATATCTGTTCAATATATTTGCAATGAAGTAAAAAAACACCATTGAAAACTGTTATTTTCTGTGATGTTTGTTTCAGATTATTCCTCAATATATTGAAAACATATCTGGTGAAAATTCTGCATTTCTTTGATAAACATTTTTGTTATGCCTGGATTTGATTTCTCTAAGCCTGACAATTTTCTTTTTTATAACTAAAGGAAGAAATTTTTCTTCAAAAAGAGATTTATATTGAAGGATAAACTCATTCAAAATAAAACTAACTTCCGTAGCTGAAATTTGTTCACCTTCAATCTTTTGAATGGTTTGTGAAAAACAAATGCTTGATTATGGACAAAATACATTAATATCTCAGATATTTTATTATTGAAAAATGATTCCAGGATTTTAGGACAATTGTCTAAACTTAAAAAATATGAACAGAGAGGCTCAACTAATTGTAGAATACGCTAGATAGCAGGTGTTAGAGCAAGCCATCTAACTTTTGAATATCATAAAAAAATTTTCTATTCAACATTTGCTTCTTCACAAAATTGTTTTAAAGTAGCAACACAAACAGTAAAATGACTAAAATACAAGTAAATTGAAGTTATTATTACTTCTATATAAATTGGCATGGCACATGATGCTGTGTTGATTGCATTTGACAAAATATGTGCATTACAACCTATTCCTAGTATTTTCTTTTGGAGTAACTCTTGTAATTTTACATACACATTATTCACCCCTTTGCGTCTTCACCCACCAAAATTTGTATTTGTATTATCAACCGTTAGTGCAACAAACTTGGATTTCAAATTGTTTTCATTTATTACTTTGTATAGATGGTTTAACAAAATTTCAGAAGTCTTGCCCTCAATAGATTCTAAATTTAAAATTTTTACTTGAATGCCCTTGGTAACATTAAAATATCTTACTATTATTGGATACAATTTAATTTCATTATGATTTGATGCATCAGATAAAATTGTTAGAAATGCTGCAATCTCCAAGTCCTTTGTAAGTATTTTGTCACAGTAATTTTTTTCTTATATATGTATTTTATTATTATTAATTCTAATGGGGTGACACCAATAAATCAGGGTACATATGTACAATGAAAACATCTCCAGGTTATCTTATCATTCAATTGTGTTGCATACCTGTCACCAAAAGTCAAATTGTCCTCTGTCACCTTCTATCTGGTTTTCCCTGTGTCTCTCCCCTCCTCCCTATCCCACTCTTCCCTCCCTCCCCCCACCCCATAACCACCACTCTCTTGTCCATGTCTCCTATTCTCACTTTTATGTCCCACCTATGTATGAAATCATGCTGTTCTCAGTTTTTCTTTTTTTCTGATTTACTTATTTCACTCCGTATAATGTTATCAAGGTACATCCATTTTGTTATAAATGATCCGATGTAATCATTTCTTATGGCTGAGTAGTATTCCATAGTATATATGTACCATAGCTTTTTAATCCACTCGTCTTCTGACGGACACTTGGGCTGGTTCCAGATCTTCGCTATTGTGAACAATGCTGCCACGAACATGGGGGCGCATTTCTTCTTTTCAAACAGTGCTATGGTGTTCTTAGGGTATATTCCTATAAGTGGGATAGCTGGATCAAAAGGCAGTTCGATTTTTAATTTTCTGAAAAATCTCCAAACTGTTTTCCACAGTGGCTGCACCAGTCTGCATTCCCACCAGCAGTGCAGAAGGGTCCCCTTTTCTCCATATCCTGGCCAGCACTTATTCTGTGTTGTTTTGCTGATGAGTGCCATTCTGACTGGTGTGAGGTGATATCTCATTGTGGTTTTAATTTACATTTCTCTAATGATTAGTGATGTTGAGCATTTTTTCATATGCCTATTGGCCATCTGTATGTCCTCTTTGGAGAAATTTCTATTCATTTCTTTTGCCCATTTTTTGATTGGGTTGTTTGTCTTCCTGGTGTTGAGTTTTATAAGCTCTTTATAAATTTTAGTTATTAACCCCTTATCAGATGTGCTGTCGAATATGTTCTCCCATTGTGTGGTTTGTCTTTTTATTCTGTTCTTATTGTCTTTAGCTGTGCAAAAACGTTTTAGTTTGAGATAGTCCCATTTGTTTACCTTGCCTTTTATTTCATTAGCCCGTGGAGATAAATCGGGAAATATACTGCTGCTACAGAGTCGGAGAGCTTGCTGCCTATGTTTTCTTCTAAGAAGCTTATGGTTTCACGACTTACATTTAAGTCTTTTATCCATTTTGAGTTTGTTTTTGTGAATGGTGTAAGTTGATGGTCTAGTTTCATTTTTTAACAGGTAGATGTCCAATTTTCCCCACACCATTTGTTAAAGAGGCTATCTTTACTCCATTGTATATTCTTTCCTCCTTTGTCAAATATCAGTTGTCCATAAAGCTGTGGGTTTATTTCTGGGTCCTCTGTTCTGTTCCATTGATCTATGTGCCTGTTCTTATGCCAGTACCAGGCTGTCTTGAGTATAATGGCCTTATAGTAAACCTTGATATCTGGAAGAGTGATACCTCCTGCTTTATTTTTTCTTTTTAAGATTGCTGAGGCTATTCGTGTTCCTTTTCGGTTCCATATAAATTTTTGGAATATGTTTTCTATATCTTTGAAGTATGTCATTGGTATTTTAATTGGTATTGCATTGAATTTATAAATTGCTTTGGGTAATATAGACATTTTAATGATGTTTATTCTTCCTAGCCATGAGCACGGTATATGCTTCTACTTGTTTGTATCTTCCTTGATTTCTTTTATCAATGTTTTATAATTTTCCGAGTAAAAGTGCTTAACCTCCTTGGTTAAATTTACTCCTAGGTACTTTATTTTTTTGGCTGCAATAGTGAAGGAGATTGTTTCCTTAATTTCTTTTGCTGACAGTTCATTGTTGGTATATAAAAATGCCTCTGATTTCTGAGTATTAATTTTATATCCTGCTACCTTTCTGAATTCATTTATAAGGTCCAGTAGTTTTTTGACTGAAACTTTAGGGTTTTCAATATACAATATCTTATCATCTGCAAATAGTGATAGTTTTACTTCTTTTCCAATTTGGATGCCTTTTATTTCTTCTTGTCTGATTGCTATAGCTAGGACTTCCAGAACTATGTTGAATAAGAGCGGTGAAAGGGGGCATCCCTGCCTGGTTCCTGATCTTAAGGGGATTGCTTTTAATTTTTGTCCATTTAGTATTATGTTTGCTGTTGGTTTATCGTATATGGCCTTTATCATGTTAAGGAATGTTCCTTGTATTCCCACTTTACTGAGAGTTTTGAGCATGAATGGGTGCTGGATTTTATCAAATGCCTTTTCTGCATCTATTGAAATTATCATGTGGTTTTTGTCCTTCCTTTTGTTTATGTGATGAATCACATTGATTGATTTGCGAATATTGAACCAGCCTTGCCTCTCCAGAATAAATCCCACTTGATCATGGTGTATGATTTTTTCATATATTGCTGGATCCGGTTGGCTCATATTTTGTTGAGAATTTTACTGTCTAAATTCATCAGGGATATAGGCCTATAATTTTCTTTCTTTGTGTTGTCTTTGCCCAGTTTTTGGATCGGAATTATGCTCGCCTCATAAAAGGAGTTTGAAAGTCTTCCTTCCTCTTGAATTTTTTGAAGTAGCTTGAGGAGGATAGGAGTTAGTTCTTCTTTGAATTTTTGATAGAATTTACTTGTGAAGCCATCCGGCCCAGGACTTTTCTTTTTTGGGAGTTTTTTGATAACTGTTTCAATCTCATTTGTTGTAATTGGTCTGTTTAGGTGTTCTGATTCTTCCAGATTGATTTTTGGAAGGTTATATGATGCAAGAAATTTGTCCATTTCACCGAGATTGTCTAATTATTTGGCATATAGTTCTTCATATTATTTTCTTACAATGCTTTGTATTTCTGTTGTGTCAGTTGTTATTTCTCCACTGTCCTTTCTAATTTTATTTATTTGAGTCCTCTCTCTTTTTTTCTTGGTGAGTCTAGTTAAAAGTTCATCAATCTTGTTTACCTTTTCAAAGAACCAGCTTCTGGTTTCATTGATCCTCTGTATTGTTTCCTTAGCCTCTATGTCATTTATTTCTGCTCTAATCTTTATTATTTCCTTCCTTCTACTTGTCTTGGGTTTTATTTGTTGTTGTTTTTTTTTGTTCTTTTAGATGCAGGATCAGGTTGCTTATTTGAGCTTTTTCTAGCTTCTAATGATATGCTTGTAGTGCACTAAACTTCCCTCTCAGAACTGCTTTTGCTGTGTCCCATAAATTTTGAGTTGATGTATGCTCATTATCATTTGTTTCTAGAAACTTTTTTATTTCTTCTTTGATCTCATTGTTAATCCATTCATTATTTAATAACATGCTATTTAGTTTCCAAGTGTTTGAGTATTTTTCAGCTTTTCTTTTGTGGTTAATTTCTAGTTTCATGGCATTGTAATCAGAGAAAATGCTTGATATGATTTCAATCTTCTTAAATTTATTGAGACCGTTTTTGTGTCCTAACATGTGGTCTATCCTAGAAAACGTACCATGAGCGCTTGAGAAGAATGTATATTCTACTGCTTTAGATTGAAAAGTTCTGAAGATATCTATTAAATCAAGTTGATCTAGTGTATCCTTTAAGTCTGCTGTTTCTTTATTAATTTTCTTTCTTGAGGATCTATCCAGTGTTGTTAGAGGGGTATTGAAATCCGCTACTATGATAGTATTGCTGTTAATCTCGCCATTTATATTCATCAAAGTCTGCTTTATGTATGTCGGGGCTGCTATATTTGTTGCTTAGATATTTATAATGGTTATATCTTCCTGTTGAATTGTTCCCTTTATCATTATGTAGTGTCCTTCTTTATCTCTTACTACAGCCTTTGTTTTAAAGTCCATTTTGTCAGCTATAAGTACTGCTACCTCAGCTTTTTTTCATTTCCATTTGCATGAAATTTTTTTTCCCATCCTTTTACCTTTAGTCTATGTGCATCTTTTGTTTTAAGGTGTGTCTCTTGTAGATAGTATATGTATAGGTCCTGTTTCTTTATCCATGCAGCTACCCTATGTCTTTTGATTGGATCATTTAATCCATTTACATTTAAGGTTATTATTGATATGTTGTTGTTTTTTGCTATTTTATTCTTTAAAGCTCTATTCTTCTTTTGTCTATTCTTTCCTCCCTTTAAACTGTTCACAACAGGCCCCTTAGTATCTCTTGCAGAATTGGTTTGGTTTTTATGAATTCCTTAAGGCTTTCTTTTTCTGGGAAGCTCTTTATTTCTTCTTCAATTTTAAACATTAGCCTTGCTGGATAAATTAGTCTTGGTTGTAAGTTCTTGTTCTGCATTACTTTGATTATATCTTGCCATTCCCTTCTGGCCTCAAGTGTTTCTGTTGAGAAGTTTGATGTCATCCTTATGGGGGCTCCTTTGTGGGTGATAGCCTTTTTTTCCCTAGCAGCTTTTATTCGATCCTCAGCGTGATTCATCCTGCTTTTAATTTCTTCCATTGTGGTCTTCAGTTCTGATACTGTATTTGTCATTTCTGTCTGATTCTTTTTTTTTATTTCAATTTCGTTTTTTATACTTGTTATCTCTTTATTTAGGTGTTCATAATGACTATCCATTGTTGCTCTAATTTCTTTGAACATCCTAACTATCATTATTCTAAATTCTGCTTCTGGTAATTTGGTTATATCTGGTTCATTGAGGTCCTTCTCTGGGGATTTCTCTTGATTCATTTGGTTTGCATTCCTCTGCCTGCCCATTTTGTTTGTGTATAAGCAAGTTGTGGCCACTGGAGTCCAGTAGGTGTTGCCTTTGTGTTCTCTAGGTGTTTTCTGTCTGCAGGCCCCCCACCCCCTCTGCCGGTGCCTAGGGTGGTTGGTTATGGGTGTTGCCAGCACTGGCCCACTGTGGCTTTTGTTGTGTTTTCTGCCTCTCCTGCGCGGGAGGGGCTGTCACTCAAGCCACAAGCCTCAGCACCCAGGGTAGAGGTGAGCACCTTTGCTCAGCTGCGGACCCAGCCTGTTTCCGGATTTCTGCCCATAACCCGCAGTCAGAGCCTGCTCGCCACAGTTTCACGGGTTGGGCGGGGCTTTTGACTTGCTTTTAGCTGTGAGCCTTTGCCCGTCCGGAGCTTTAGCCCCGCCCTTGAGGCCAGGGCCCTTCTGCGCAGGGTCGCAAACCAAGGTTTATTGGGCCGGGCGTGTTTGCTGGCTTCCGCTCAGCTGCGAGCTTCCGCTCATCCTGGACTCTTATCGGCCCCATGTTCGAAGCCCGCTCGTGCATGTAGGATGGCAGTCCGCGGTTTCCCCGGCCCGGCAGGGATAGTACCGTGGGCTCAGCTGCGAGCTTCCACTTGTCTCAGGGTCTACCCCGTCCCCGCGCTCGGAGCCTGCTCACGCACGTAGAATGGCAAACCGCGGTTTCTCCGGCTGGGCGGGGCTGGTAGCGTGAGCTCACCCGCAAGCCCCTGCCCGTCCCTGGTCCTAGCCCGGTCCCCGCGGTCAGGGCCGGATTGCGCATGGTTGCAGAGCAGATTTCTGCCCGTTCCTGGACTCCCGCTTTGTCCCTGTAGGTGGCATTACAGGTGGGCCCACAGCTTCCGAAGCTCTTTTGCGCGTCCCCTCCGCCCCTGCTGGGCTAGACCGATCTCACACCAGCTTGGACTCTGCCCACGCCGACAGAACCGCGTTTCAGCGTCCTGCCGCCCCAATCCCTTTAGCAACCCTCAGCAGAGTAGGAAGGAACCTAATACTCCACACTGTAGGCCTGGGAGCTCCCTTACTTGTTTCACAGCTCAAAACTGTCCAAACGCCTCTTCTAGGCTCTGGGACTGCAGGCTAGGGCTTGGTTCCTGGGACCCAGGTCCCTCCCTCTCCGCCAAACTTTTCTCCCGCCACGCGGGTCTCTCCGCGCTGCCGTTTGCTCCAGGGAGCTGGGCAGCCCTCTTCGTGTTTTCGCTATTCCTACCAGTCTCAATGTGGCTTCTTCTGTGTTCCTTGGTTGAAGAGTCCCCTTAGTTTTAGTTCAAAGTTGGTTTATCCAGATGATGGTTCTTAAAATTGAGTTATAATCCACTTTGGTTCTGGGAGTTGGAAGATGGTACGTCCGCCTACTCCGTAGCCATCTTGCTTCTCCCCCCCCCCAAAAAAAATGTCACAGTAATTTTTAAATATTGATTTCAAAATAGCTTTGCATTTTGTCCTGGCACATGACAATTTTGCATTGTGAAACTTTTTCAATAATTTAGTTATACAATCCATACTACAAAAACTTTGTGAATTACAGTATGAAATGCAAATGTTCCCTCCATTGCAGCCAACTGTTTTACATCTTCAGAATAATTTGAGGTTTTAAAAAAACTTGTTACTTTACAACTGGAAGCTGATGCATCAAGGATTGCTTATGTTTGTTGGTGGTCAAGCTTTTTGTTATCGCTGCTCTGTCCCCATCTGCAATACAAAATTCTCCACAGCAAATATTTCAGAAAACAATGGTATCTTTCTTTGATATAAAGAATGGAAATTATTTTTTCAATTTATTGTTGGAATGGCATTTTCTCTTTTTTGATTTTTACGTCCCTTATATGAAGTTTAAAATTAAAAATAAAATATAGAGCTACACAAACGATGCAAGCATATTAGGAACTGAAAATGTTACATTGTTGTAGGTGAATTTTCCAGAAGCTAAATTAACAAAACTAAATATCAAATTAAACCACTAATTTGGAGTGATATTTAGGTGTATTTATAATTTTCTCATTAAAAAGAAGTATGTTTTATGCAACTATTTAATCAAAATGCATTATTAATAGATATGTGTTGAGGTTAGATTTCCACCCTGAAACTCGAATTTTGGGAAAATACTTATAAATAAAATTATACGTATTTGGAAATTATTAAATAGATAATGAATTAATAAAATGTGAATTGTGCTTACCTATGATTGAATATTCACTGAGAAAAAAATAATTGTGAGTCTACATGTTGTATATGCTGTGTGGTGTTTCACTCAATAAGAAAGACACAAAACCATTTGCGCATTTGGTATATTGCGCTCTCTTAAGGTCTCCTGTGCAGAGTGCATGCGTCTCATAATCACATCTTCCCGCACTGTACTGATTCTTGACGAATCATCATGTCAAATACAAATACATCACATTACACACCATTGTACTCTACATCGATCGAATATGGACATTTACAGATTATTCTTCCAATATCAAAATGAGGACATGTATGAGGACACTTTTTGAGAGAGGATGGAACTTACAAAAGAAGGACTGTCTTCCCTAAAGGAGGACTATTGTTCACCTTACTAGAACAGTGTTCTTCAGCCAGATGTCTGCAAAAGAGTTCACCACCCTGATGTTGTGTGCAGATTCTACATCAAGGTGGTTAACTCTTTCACAGACTGCACGAAATTGCATTAGGGTGGTTACCTCTTTCACAGACCAGCATGAAATTTCTGGTGGAAGGGCACTCACTGTTCATGGTCCAGTGGTTGAAAAAGATTGACCTAGGGGACATTACATGGAGAGTTGGCTGATGGTTGACATAGAAGATGAACCTCTGTTGGATTTACAGAAGTAAAGCTAATGCCAGCCTTGGGTTATTATTAGCCTAGGGTTAATATGGGCTAGGAAGAACAAAGGCCATGCTTCAAGAATGAAGCATGACTGCAAGAAAGCAGAAATATGTATGTGGAGGAAGGACAAGGTCTTTTAAAGGAAGAGTCCTTTAAGTGAAATCAAGATTCCACCAAGTAGAGACTAGCAAGCTCAGCTTTAGGTATCCCCCCCACCCCCTGTTTTCTTTCCAAAATACTCATTCTATTCTTGAATTCCCTGATGCATTCACTTCCAAGCTGGGTGGAGCATTTTCTTGTTATCTGAATATATTCTTCCCAGAGAACAATGGTTTGAGTATCTTGGGGGGGGGGGGAAACTATAGCTTTCTAATGATTTCAAAGGATTTAAACAAGATTTAGTTTCCCTGGAAACCAGCCTCCTTCTTGATTGTTGTACACATTTTTTGTATGAAATCAGTAGCACCTTAATGTCTACACAGCAGAGGTCCCCTTGAAACTTAAAATATGTGTGGTGATTTAAAGCTTATCCTAGTTGTTTAAAAAACATATACATTGTAAGGTACCATGAATGCCTTAGCTTAGCTACCATTCCAGAAGAAAGGGTGTGTGCGTGTGTTTATATAAAGTGATAGAAAAGAAAATCTGGGATTTATTAAAAACAAAAATTCATAATACATTCTGAAGTCACGGAAGGTGGACCTGGTTAAGTCGTCAGTTACCACTCTGTACTGATGTTCCTGTGTTCAGCTTACTGGGAGCATTATAGTCGAGTTGCTAATCTTCTGTGGCCAGTGCCGCTTGCCTGTGTCAATAAGTATGATGAACAATTTTAAAAGTCAAATACATTAGTAAATTCCTTATAGAGTATGTAGAGTATGTCCGTAAAGTCATGGTGCACTTTTAACCGGTCACAGGAAAGCAACAAAAGACAATAGAAATGTGAAATCTGCACCAAATAAAAGGAAAACTCTCCCAGTTTCATACCTATTCAGTGCAGTTCAATGTGGGCTCCATTTGTTGCCCTACACACATCCAAACGATAGTGAAGTTCTTGCCATACACGGTTAAGGACGTCTGGTGTAACAGAGTGAATAACGTCTGTGATTAATGTCATTGATACATTCAGTGTATACATGTTGTTTCACATAAGCCCAAAAGTAAAAATCTAAGGGTGTCAGATCCGGGGATCATGGTGGCCATGGCTTGACAGAACCCCTGCCTATCGACTGCCGTGGGGAATTTTCTATCCAGAAACTCACTAACAATGGTGCCCTAGTGTGGAGGAGCGCCATATGTTGAAAGATGACACCTTCTTGATGCTACTGGACAGTAGCCCTTTTTTATATATATATATATTTTATTATTATTAATTCTAATGGGGTGACACCAATAAATCAGGGTACATATGTACAATGAAAACATCTCCAGGTTATCTTATCATTCAATTGTGTTGCATACCCGTCACCAAATGTCAAATTGTCTTCTGTCACCTTCTATCTGGTTTTCCCTGTGTCCCTCCCCTCCTCCCTATCCCACCCTTCCCTCCCCTCCCCCCACCCCGTAACCACCACTCTCTTGTCCATGTCTCATATTCTCACTTTTATGTCCCACCTATGTATGATATGCTGTTCTCAGTTTTTCTTTTTTTCTGATTTACTTATTTCACTCCGTATAATGTTATCAAGGTACATCCATTTTGTTATAAATGATCCGATGTCATCATTTCTTATGGCTGAGTAGTATTCCATAGTATATATGTACCATAGCTTTTTAATCCACTGTCTTCTGACGGACACTTGTGCTGGTTCCAGATCTTCGCTATTGGGAACAATGCTGCCACGAACATGGGGGCGCATTTCTTCTTTTCGAACAGTGCTATGGTGTTCTTAGGGTATATTCCTATAAGTGGGATAACTGGGTCAAAAGGCAGTTCGATTTTTAATTTTCTGAGGAATCTCCAAACTGTTTTCCACAGTAGCTGCACCAGTCTTCATTCCCACCAGCACTGCAGAAGGGTTCCCTTTTCTCCACATCCTCGCCAGCACTTATTCTGTGTTGTTTTGCTGATGAGTGCCATTCTGACTGGTATGAGGTGATACCTCATTGTGGTTTTAATTTGCATTTCTCTAATGATTAGTGATGTTGAGCATTTTGTCATATGCCTATTGGCCATCTGTATGTCCTCTTTGGAGAAATTTCTATTCATTTCTTTTTCCCATTTTTTGTGAATTTTTTTAATATATATTTTATTATTATTAATTCTAATGGAGTGACACCAATAAATCAGGGTACATATGTACAATGAAAACATCTCCAGGTTATCTTATCATTCAATTGTGTTGCATACCCCTCACCAAAAGTCAAATTGTCCTCTGTTACCTTCTATCTGGTTTTCCCTGTGTCCCTCCCCTCTTCCCTGCCCATTTTTTGATTGGATTGTTTGTATTCCAGTTGTTGAGTTTTTAAGTTCTTTACAAATTTTAGTTATTAACCCCTTATCAGATGTGCTGTCGAATATGTTCTCCCAGTGTGTGGTTTGTCCTTTTATTCTGTTCTTATTGTCTTTAGCTATGCAAAAACTTTTTAGTTTGATATAGTCCCATTTGTTTATCTTGCCTTTTATTTCTTTTGCCCGTGGAGATAAATCGGGAAATATATTGCTGCTACAGATGTCGGAAAGCTTGCTGCCTATGTTTTCTTCTAAGATGCTTATGGATTCATCGCTTACGTTTAAGTCTTTTATCCATTTTGAGTTTGTTTTTGTGAATGGTGTAAGTTGATGGTCTAGTTTCATTTTTTTGCAGGTAGATGTCCAATATTCCCCACACCATTTGTTAAAGAGGTTGTCTTTACTCCATTGTATGTTCTTTCCTCCTTTGTCAAATATCAGTTGTCCATAAAGCTGTGGGTTTATTTCTGGATCCTCTGTTCTGTTCCATTGATCTATGTGCCTGTTCTTATGCCAGTACCAGGCTGTCTTGAGTATAATGGCCTTATAGTAAACCTTGATATCTGGAAGAGTGATACTTCTTGCTTTATTTTTTCTTTTTAAGATTGCTGAGGCTATTCGTATTCTTTTTTGGTTCCATATAAATTTTTGGAATATGTGTTCTATATCTTTGAAGTATGTTATTGGTATTTTAATTGGTATTGCATTGAATTTATAAATTGCTTTGGGTAATACAGACATTTTAATGATGTTTATTCTTCCTAGCCATGAGCACGGTGTATGCTTCCACTTGATTGTATCTTCCTTGATTTCTTTTATCAATGTTTTATAATTTTCCGAGTACAAGTCCTTAACCTCCTTGGTTAAATTTACTCCTAGGTATTTTATTTTTTTGGCTGCAATAGTGAAGGGGATTGTTTCCTTAATTTCTTTTGCTGACAGTTCATTGTTGGTATATAGAAATGCCTCTGATTTCTGAGTATTAATTCTATATCCTGCCACCTTGCTGAATTCATTTATCAGGTCCAGTAGTTTTTTGACTGAGACTTTAGGGTTTTCTATATTCAATATCATATCATATGCAAATAATGACAGTTTTACTTCTTCTTTTTCAATTTGGATGCCTTTTATTTCTTCTTCTTGTCTTATTGCTGTGGCTAAGACTTACAGAACTATGTTGAATAAGAGTGGTGAAGTGGGGCACCCCTGCCTGGTTTCTGATCTTAAGGGAATTGCTTTTAATTTTTGCTCATTGAGTATGGTGTTGGCTGTGGGTTTGTCATAGATGGCCTTTATCATGTTAAGGTATGTTTCCTGTATTCTTACTTTGCTGAGAGTTTTGATCATAAATGGATGCTGGATTTTATCAAATGCTTTTTTTGCATCTATTGAAATTATCATGTGGTTTTTGTCCTTTCTTTTGTTTATGTGCTGAATCACATTGATTGATTTGCAAATATTGAACCAGCCTTGCCTCCCCAGAATAAATCTCACTTGATCGTGGTGTATGATTTTTTTCATATATTGCTGGATCCGGTTGGCTAATATTTTGTTGAGAATTTTAGCGTCTAATTTCATCAGGGATGTTGGACTATAATTTTCTTTCTTTGTGTTGTCTTTGCCTGGTTTCGGGATCAGAATTATGCTCGCCTCATAAAAGGTGTTTGGAAGTCTTCCTTCTTCTTGGATTTTGTGAAAAAGCTTGAGAAGGATAGGAGTTAGTTCTTCTTTGAATTTTTGGTAGAATTCACTTGTGAAGCCATCAGGCCCAGGACTTTTCTTTTTCGGGAGTTTTTTGATAACTATTTCGATCTCATTTGTTGTAATTGGTCTGTTTAGGTGTTCTGATTTTTCCAGATTGATTTTTGGAAGATTATATGATTCAAGAAATTTGTCCATTTCACCTAGGTTGTCTAATTTATTGGCATAGAGTTCTTCATAGTATTTTCTTACAATACTTTGTATTACTGTCGTGTCAGTTGTTATTTCTCCATTCTCATTTCTAATTTTATTTATTTGAGTCCTTTCTCTTTATTTCTTGGTGAGTCTAGTTTACGGTTCTTCGATCTTGTTTACCTTTTCAAAGAACCAGCTCCTGGTTTTATTGATCCTTTGTATTGGTTCTTTAGCCTCTATGTCATTTATTACCACTCTGATCTTTATAAATTTCTTCCTTCCACTACTCCTGGGCTTTACTTTCTGTTGTTTTTCTAGTTCTTTTTGATGCAGGATCAAGTTGCTTATTTGAGCTTTTTCTAGCTTCTTATGGTATGCTTATAGTTCTATGCACTTCCCTTTCAGACCTGCTTTTGCTTTGTCCCATACATTTTGAGTTGATGTATGCTCATTATCATTTGTTTCTAGAAACTTTTTTATTTCTTCTTTTATCTCATTGTTAATCTATTCATTATTTAATAACATGCTATTTCGTTTCCAGGTGTTTGAGTATTCTTCAGTATTTTTTGTGTGTGTGGTTAATTTCTAGTTTCATGGCATTGTTATTAGAGAAAATGCTTGATATGATTTTAATCTTCTTAAATTTATTGAGACCACTTTTTTGTCTTAACATGTGGTCTATCCTAGAGAATGTACCATGAGCGCTTGAAAAGAATGTATATTCTACTGCTTTAGGGTGAAATGTTCTGAAGATATTTATTAAATCAAGTTGATCTAGTGTGTCCTTTAAGTCTGCTTACTTTGTTAATTTTCTTTTTGAGGAGCTATACAGTGATGTTAGTGGGGTATTGAAATCTCCTACTATTATAGTATTGCTGTTAATCTCACCCTTTATATCCATCAAAGTCTGCTTCATGTATGTCGGAGCTCCTATGTTCGGTTCGTAGATATTTATAATGGTTATATCTTTCTGTTGAATTGTTCTCTTTATCATTATGTAGTGTCCTTCTTTATCTCTTACTACAGCCTTTGTTTTAAAGTCCATTTTGTCAGATATAAGTATTGCTTCCCTGGCTTTTTTTTCATTTCCATGAAATATTTTTTTCCATCCTTTTACCTTCAGTCTATGTGCATATTTTGTTTTAAGGTGTGTCTCTTGTAGACAGCATATGTATGGGTCCTGTTTCTTTATCCACGCAGCTACCCTATGTCTTTTGATCGGATCATTTAATCCATTTACATTTAAAGTTATTATTGATATGTAGTTGTTTATTGCCATTTTATTTTTGAAAGCTGTATTCCTCTTTTGCTATATTCTTTTCCCCTTTTTATCTCTTCACAACATATCCCTTAGCAACTCTTGCAGAATTGGTTTGGTTTTAATGAATTTCTTAATTTTTTTTTTTGTCTGGGAAGCTCTTTATTTCTCCTTCAATATTAAACGTTAACCTTGCTGGATAAAGTAGTCTTGGTTGTAGGTTCTTGTTCTGCATTACTTTGAATATATCTTTCCATTTTCTTCTGGCCCGAAGTCTTTCTGTTGAGAAGTCAGATGTCATCCTTATGGTGGCTTCTTTGTAGGTGATAGCCATTTGTTCTCTAGCAGGTTTTAAATTTTTCTCTTTATCACTTAGCTTTGGTCTTTTAACGATGATGAGTCTTGGTGTTGATTTCTTTTGGTTTCTCTTTAATGTGTGAAATGTTTTCCAACCTTAATTTAGGGATGTTTTCAGCTATGATTTGATTGAACAAAGTTTCTATTCCTTGTTCTCTCCTCTTCTTCAGGAACCCAATGACGAGGATGTTATTTCTCTTCATGTTGTCACAGAGCTCCCTTAGAGATTCCTCAGATTTTTTGAGTCTCTGTTCTATTTTCTGCTCTACTTCTGTTCCTTTGTTTATTTTGTCCTCTAACTCGCTGATTCGATCCTCAGCTTCATCCATGCTGCTCTTAATTTCTTCCATTGTGGTATTCAATTCTGATATTTGTCATTTTTGTCTGATTCTTTTTTATTATTTCAATTTTCTTTTTTATACTTGCTGTCTCTTTATTGAGGTGTTCGTAATGACCATCCATTGTTGTTCTAAGCTCTTTGAACATCCTAACAATCATTATTTTAAATTCTGCATCTAGTAATTTGGTTATATCTGAATCATTCAGGTCCTTCTCTGGGGATTTCTCTTGATTCATTTGTGTTGCATTTCTCTGCTTGCCCACTTTGTGTATAAGGAGGGTTTGGCTACTGGAATCCAATCAGGGTTCCCTCTGTTCCCTATGTGTGATCTCTCTGCAGGCCCACCATTCCCTCTGCTGCTGCCTAGCGCGGTTGGGTATGGGTGTTGCTGGTACCGCCCACTGGGGCTGTTGCTGTTGTTTACACCTCGCCTTCCCGGGAAGGGCTATGTTTTCGTGCCTGGCTCTACAAACCTTAGTTGGTCTCCTCCTTCACCCCTCTCCCACGGGTGGGATTTCACACAACACTTAGGCCACAAGCCTGGGCACCAAGGGCAAGCGTTAGCACCTTTGCTTAGCTGCTGTTCCCTGTCAGCTGATTGCTTCGGCCAGGAGGAGCTGCTGGCGCGCACTCAGCTGGAGCCCTAGCTTTCTCCTGGCCTCCACGGGCAAAGCCAGTTCGTGCAGGGCTTCAAGTCTCGGAGGCTGAGTGAGGCTGCGCGCCTGCTCACTCCTGCCCAGCGGTGGATCTCTACCCATTCCGGGCTCCTGCTTTTCCCCCACCAGCGTGGTTGCAGGTGGCCCACAGCTGCCGGACCACTTTCACGCATCCGCTTGCCCCCGCTGGGCTAGACTGAGCTCACATCGGCCGGCTCGACCTCTTCCCCCTCTGACGGAACCACGCTTCTTCGTCCTGCTTCCTTCTACACTCTAGGAAGCCCTCAGCAGTGTGTGGGAGTGCTGCAGCTCAGACCCTAACACTTCATACTGTAGTCCTAAAAGCTCCTTCCTTCTAAGCGAGTGCTCCAGTTGCCACAGGGGAGCCTGTTCGGCTGGTGTCCAGCTTCCCCTTGCTGGTTCCAGGGGAAATATTATTTCAGATTTGTGGAGTGACTCAGCCCAGGGTTTAGGGTGGCTGTCCCTCAAAGGTTTTCTCCCTGTGCCCTCCAGACCACACTGTCTTCCCACTGCTCCAGTCTTGTCCTCTCCCCCATGTCTCCCAGAGACCCAGGTGAGTTGTTGTGAGAGAGGTTTTCTGCGCCGTGCCATTAAGAAGAATCCTGGGTTGAGACAACTATCTCTTTCTCACAAACAATATCCTAACCTGTTTCATAGCTAAATACTGTCCATAAGCCTCTTCTAGGCTCTGGGGCTGTAGGCTGGGGCTTTGTTCCTGGAACCCAGGTCCCTACCCTTCCGCTAGCCTCTCTTCCCGCCACACGAGTCTCTCCAGGCTGCCTTTTGCTCCAGGGAGCTGGGCAGCCCTTTCTGTGTTTTCACTTTTCCTACCAGTCTCATTGTGGCTTCCTCAGTGTTCCCCTGTTGAAGAGTCCTCTCTGTCCAGTTCAACGTTGGTTTATCCAGATGATGGTTTTTAAAATAAAATTATAATTCACTTTGATTCTGGGAGTTTGAAGTTGGTACGGCTGCCTACTCCATCGCCAATTTGCCCCTCTGGCATTGGCCTTTTGAGCACAAAAATATGGAGGGCTGAGTTAGGCAGGGTTCTGGCATTTTTGAGTTGGTGTTTGAGGGTAAATCTGCCACATACGTTTGGGTAGGCTGCACATTCCCCACCTCTTGGTTGTCCTTGTTTTGGAGGAGACAGGTAGCAATCTTATAACAGGATCCAAATGCTGAGGTTACTGCCGAGTCCTCATTCCATTTCTTACTATTTTCCTTTCTTTGTTTCCCTTTTGTAAGTTTACTCCTTGCCTATAACTTGTCTTCTACACATACACTCCTTAGCCACTAACAATTGGGTGCCTGTCACCAACAGTGTACAACAGCTTTCTTGTAGCTGTATATACTTATCACAAAAATTGGGGATATGAAGCAATAAAATATCCCCTAATTTTTGTGAGCACATATATATTGTAAATGGCTGCATACATAGTATTTCATTATTTGGCTGTACTGTAATTAATTTATAAGTTCCCTAAAGTTTGCAATATTTTGCTATTATAAGTAATGCAGTAATAAAAAGTTGCCTATGTTTGTACATCTGTCAGCTGATATCTCCAGGAAAATTCCACAAGGTAGGAAAAGATCTGACTCCTCTTCCTTGACTCCCCTGTCTATTTTGTTGCCTCTAGCTCCCTTCCCTTTTAATCCACTTCCTCCAAGGCTGAGCCTTTATGACCTCTTGCTTAAGTGATGGCAATGGCCTGGTACAAGTGGATCGGCTTGCCTCCCGTCTTCTTTATAATCCATTCTAAGCATGGTTTCTAGATCTCACTGCTCAGACTGTGTTACAGCTGTGCTCAAACTACCCCGAGGGTTCATGATTGCCGGTTGAACTTCATATTAACTCCCCACCCCACTCCCAGTGCTCAAGGCCATGCATACCACAGTGTGGTTCCCTCCACCCCTGTCTCTGGAGCCTCCTCCCTTATGGTCCCCACATATTCTCCATGCTTCAGCAGATGGCTCCCTACTTCCCAAGTCTGCCGTGCTTTGGTCTTTATATCTTAGAGCTCAGTCCTTACTCTGGGAATGTCCTCTTTTAAGTGTCCTCCCTCTCTTCCTGCCTGTGCAAGACCTTCCCAAACTTTAATACTACCACTTAGTCATGTTGACTGGATTGTCCACTCCTCCTCCCCACACTAGATGTGCCCTTTCCATCTTGAGCCCCAACTGCATGTTTCTGTCTCCTGCTAGTCACACCTGTTTTAGATTTAAACCACTGAGCCACTGTAATCGGCTCTGGAGAGCTGGAGGTGTGCAGCCTCTGAGGGTCTAGTACAGTGGTTCTCAAGCTTTTTGAAGTCAGGGTGCATTTAAAATCCTACAAATAATTGTAGGCACTCTAGCACTATATACAAATTTCTGAGGAATATGTTATAATAATTAAGTCAAATATTAAAGAAAAGAAATATAAAGTCCAAGTATGCTTTTATGGTAATTAAATGAAATAAATACAACAAAATTAAATTTATTATGACATTAAAAACATTTTTATGTTAAATTTTTTGAGTTACGCTTTTTAGAATTCGTAAAAGAGAGAAATTGAAAAATAAAAAAAAACGACAAAAAAGTTATCTTTTTATATATATAGATACATTCTTAGTAAGATTTAGTAAATTCGGCAGGTCCCCATGCAAATGTGTTAAGTTTTTTCATTCTTGTGTTTATAAGAAACATGAGCCTGATGTGTCCTAGCAATTTCTTCAATGTTTGGGCATATATTTGAAAGGCAAACTCTCATTTCCTCATCAATACAGTGAAGAATTCCTCTCTTTTTCCTCTTAATTGTGTTGAGGGTAGAAAATTCTAATTCACATAAATAGGATGTTGAAAATTGTAGTAAAATGTCCAAAGCTTTTTTATATATTGCCACATATTCTTCTTTTATAGAAATCCAAAAGGCTTCAAGAGACAATTCCTTATGTTTAATCATCAATCCAAAACCCCCACCATACATATCATCTTAACTTTACACCAAACAAAGGGTAGAAGAAACTTGCCTCCAGTCTTTCCGGGGAACATGGGGGGGTAGTGTAAACAATCCAGCACAACAGCTTAACAGCCTTTTGCAACCTAACCAGGCAAGTGAGGTGGGGGATTGGGCAGACTGTCAACTTACAGCCAATCCCCACACCTCTGTCCCCAAAAAATCTAAATGCCAAAAACCCTGTTGGTTTTTTGGTCCCATATTTCTCTAGAATACCACAGGACGCACCTGGAAATCTTCTAGGACGCACACTTTGAGAACTACTGGTCTAGTAGAATGCTTTGCACCTTACAGGAATCAAAGACATTTCTCAGATTAGATCTTCACAGTTGGTGAATTCTCTTACCCAAGATTGGTATCACACTTCACAGTGAGGGGGAGAGCTCATACACCTGAAGCCATGATGAGAGTGGGGTAACTTTCCAGTGTACTTGGTCAAGAACCCAGAGATGCAGCGGGGTGGGAGCAGGAGCTGTGTCATCTCCCCTTCCTCAGTCCTGAGTCCACAGTGCCCCTGATACAACCTGCTACTTGCCGGCCACAGCAAGCTTGCATCCTAACAGACAGAATCTACCCTAACAATCCATGTACTTTCATTAAAGGATGTTTACAGATGCCCTGTTTCTTGACTCACATTCCTTATCTGCAACATGACATTCTCTCGGGAGGAAGTAGGGAAGGGAGGAGTGTGTGGTATACTGTAGAAACTGGATCAGCTCAGGGAGTTCCTAAACAAAATCTCTCTTTTCAGTGACCCAGAAAACCTCTTTTCCTACAAATCGCAAGCTCACATTTGAGGAGACAGGAAGGACACACAGGTAGTCTCTTAAAGTATCTGATTTTAAAATTTGAAGCTCAGGCTTCTCACAATAACCCATGCTCCCTCCTGTAGAGTGAGGTAACTCTCATCTCGTTTGATATCTTATTCATTCACTTATTCAACAATGCCATTTGTGTCTGCCCCTGCCTTTACTGGGTGCACAGACCAATGGCGGAGGACAGCTCCAGGATTCTGTTGTAGGGCTGTGGCAGAAGAGAACTCAAGTCTCAAGCGTTTACCTCTCCACACCACTCTGACCCGTGCTTACTGCATATTCCCTCACGGAAAGTTCTCATATGCACAACCTGAGTTCCTGCTATCCTCAACATGCACTTTATACCTGCACATTATTCCTGGAACCCTTTCATCTTTAGCTCTCCTTATCACAGCCTATGGTGTTTAGTTTGGTGCCATCCTTCGCCAAATTAAATTTTGATACACATTTAATATTTTCTTTCTTGTAGAAAAGAACAGTACAAATGTTGATCAATAACAACACAGGACTTTACATCTTAATCTAATCTTGCATTACCTGTAATGTCACCAGAGCTTGTCATTGTGCCCTTCAGGTTCAACGACACTGCCCAAAAAGCAACTTGAATCTAGGTCTTCTGGCTCTGGATACCTAGTACAGTCAACAAATCTTTTGCCTTATTTTAGTGACACTCATGTCTTCTATTTGCTCTAAATGTTCAGTCCTTCCGCTTGATAAAGGACTTTGATTACTGTTGACCATGAAGAATATGTAAGTTTAAAAAAACACCATCTGTTCCACTGATTTACAGAGCAGACTGGTGCCATGTGGTCACCTGTTTGACTCTACTCGGTAGAGCAAGCTTCTTTCTTACAACTTGTAAGGCATTTCTGCATTCTCTTGATACATCAGGTTCATTGTTCATGGCTCAAATACCAGCAGCTTCTATTGTTTAGGAGATGCAGGGTTATCTGAATATGAATGATGAAATGTTTTAGGATAGAAAATTACAAATACACCAGTTTTGTAAGGTGCTATTTGGGGATTTACTCCTTTTCAGTTTCTCTTTAAAATTGATTTTCACAATATTAACCTGTTAAAAACTAGGTAGTCATGGTGTGTGTGTGTGTGTGTGTGTGTGTGTGTGTGTGTGTGTGTGTGTATCTGCGTGTGTGTGTCTGTGTGTTTATGTTGGTCACGGACATCTTTTGAGTCATGTTAGGCATGGAAAAACCCAAGCTTGGTTTCAAGGCCTTCCTTGCAGACTGACTTAAAAATGGGATTTGTTAAATAACAGACATGCTTGGCAATGGTTTGGGGGACCCCGGGAGAGGATCACCCCTCCCAGTCTGTAACAGACTGGCAGCTTTCCCCTTTCATCTGCACCATTGCCACAGAACCAGATTTAAACTAGAGGATTTATAGCAAAGCCAGCTGTGAGTTTTTGTTTTCTTTCTTAGGGCAAGAGGAGGGGCCAGAGCCAACCTCAAACCAGGCACACCATTGATCAGGCTAGAATGAGTGGAGCAGTCACACAGCCAACAGCTAAGCACAGAGGAAATATTGCTGGCACAGATAACGAAGAGGAAGCACTCAGGGACAGATACTCCATCTGTCAGTTTCTGAGGAGCAGAGTTTTTCAAGACAGCAGAAAATGAAATGAAGAAGAGGGTGGTGGTTTTGTTTCAAAGGTACAGCACAGCCTAAGGATATTTTTTAAAACAAAGAAAAGTTTTAATTCCATACAAAAGGAGATCCTGGTGGTGGGTAAGACAACAATTACTTTTTCTTTGCGGTGTGTGTTTTGATATTGATATCTGAAGTTTTTCTTGTGGTGTTTTTGATTATTTAAAAGGACATTCTTTTAGCAAGAACTGGATTCAGAATTTAAAGCAGTGCCTCTCATGTTGATCATTTACTTTAAAAACATTTGACAGCTACAGTAAGATTTACTATATATTTTACTTTCATTTAACTTCAGAATTGCTTTTTATCTCAATTAGCCTATAGATATTGGTAAAAAACTTATTTACTTATTTTTTGAACTGGGCAAAATTATTTGTTTCTTTCCTCAAAAGCAGTATAGTGGAAAGTGCTCATTTCTCAGATTTAAGAAACTGACAGTAAATGATATCTATTAGACATTTCTTTCTTGGGACCGGTTAGGTAAATAGCTAGCTATGAATATAACCTTGATTTCTTTATGCCTTCCAAATAATGTTATTTTGTTGACATAATTTTTAAAGAAAACAGCTTCTGGAACTTCTTTTAGTTTAATCTTTCTCAAAAAGTCTTTTACCCTTTCCCGGAACATTAGCCACCATTACTGATCCTACTGTTTATGTTTGATACATTTTCAAGCATATTAGTCTTAAAACAAAGTTGGATTTTGTGCTGTCTGTTGTTGTATGTTACACCTAAATCATTTGCATTTGATGTCATATGTCATATGTTTATTAGGCTGGGACTTGTCTAATTCCAAGGAGATCATCAATGCAGCGATTTGGAAAGCTAAGCTTAAATGAACAATAGCAAGGAACTCTTATCACAAAAAGGCAACGCTTTTACAATTGACACAGGCAAGAAGGGGCTTATTTTGCATTGGTGTTAGCAGCTTGCCTATCAAGCCAGAAGTGGAAGCCATGGCTGTGAATTCCCAAAAGCAAAAAGCACTCTGTGTTGTGGCCCAATTTGGATGTTAGAACTTTGTAGCATGTGTGGGAAAATGGCCACGGTCCAAGGTCTGGAATCATTTATCTTCTGTTAGACTCTATGAGACAACTGCTTCGTGCATGTTACAGAAATCCTTGCTGATTGATTTCATTTACTTAGAGCGAGCACCACAACTGAAGGTGGGAACAACTGCAAGTAGCGGAGAAGTATTGATCAATTTCTGCTTCTCCTGACATTCTGGTCTCATTAGTGTCTGGCACCTTTGAATGAGACTGTGCTGTTCCTGGCAACCATATGGTTCTTGCAGGGCCCCTTTCCACACATTTATTATGAATGCCACATTTGTGTATTTTCTATTCAGGGAATCAGAAACTGAAAGTTGTACCTTGTGTTTTACTGTCGTTTCAGAAGCTTGCCCTGTTCCCTATAATCTAGATTTGGAGAAGAAGATAATAGCAATAGACAGAGCTCTCTGTGGACGTTGTGCAACTCATGCAGTCATGTAGGGATGTGCGTGGGGTATTCTTTGTGAAAATCTGGAACATGTTCTGCTTGATGTGTAAAGTAGTATCGCATCATACATGTTCTCTTCTTTGCAACACTCCTTATCCAAGGCCCAGGTCAAGTCTCTCATCTTCTATGAGGTCCCCCCATAAATTTAACTGTTAACTCTCATAGGCCGTACAAGATGTTTCTCACAATTGGACACCAGTTTCTCACAATTTTACTCATTGTTTTATTACATACTGTCCTGCAGATAATTACAGTACATGAAATTATCAGATAGGCCAGCCAGTAAATTCTGCGTGAGCTAAACTCACGTGTCTGACATATGCTGACATGTGACAGCAGGGCCTCTACACCTTAATCTAATGTGCAAAAGAGTATTTACCAATTTCTGACAGTACCTGTGTCAGACCTCATGAAGACGTTTTGAATTTATTGTAAGGACCAAGATAACTACTCTGATTTTGCCTAACTTGATGACTGTCAGGAAGGTAACTAACTTTTTAATTAATCTGTTTCACTGCTTACAAATATAGTGATTAGTTCTAGCCATCTCTGTTTCCGAGGGACATTTCAAATATTAGATATTTATGTCTTGTGTTATTAGTTCTCACTATATATGTTATTTATAAAGTTGCCCCATTTCCTTGGACAGAAGTGTTCATTTCCTTGGACAGAAGCGTTCTACACTGAAAAAAGCCCCCCAAAATCTAGGTTGTTTTAAAAAAAATCCCATAATCTATCACAGTATTTTTGTTGGTAGTAGCCCACTCCTGGAGGTACTTACAGCAATAGTTTTTCTCTATGTGAAATTGTCCTTTGATATTTTCTCATCATTTCCTTGAACAGGTTAAAATTTTAGAAGTTGAGTTCAAATTGATGCAATACTGGCTTGATTTGGTATGGGTTAAATATATTTAATTTTAAACACTTCTAATATAAGGAAAATGGGTGATAGTGAAAGTTAACATACTTAATTTTTTTTACAATTTATATATGCATAGATACTATATTTAAATAAATATATGCATATATATACTTATCTTTATATAAGATATATGTGTAAAATATTAAAAGTAAAAGTTACAGACCATTAGTGTGTTTCATTATAAACCACCTCATTTTAAGCAGCTCAGACCTGCTCATCTGAGCTGCCCAGCACCATCATGCACCAAACAAAACTATCCCGTGGGCACCATCCACTAAATTGTGAAGCATGACAGCCCTGTGAGCCACCTCACTAAACCGTGTGACCCTGGGCAAGTCACCTAACCCCACTGACTTGTAGTTCCTCTGCGGCAATAGGGGAATAGGGATGTATATCTTACCCTGTAGGTCATCGTGGAGATCAGATGACATCAAACTATATGTGAAAATGGTTTAAAAACTTTAAAGTCACTAATTGCTTCTGGAATAGCCCTTTCTTCCCTTTCTTAACAAATCTTGCCCATCGTTCAAATGCTTCTCTTATCTCTTTTCTGATCTCCTCAAAGTTGTGTTTCTCCTTTTGAACCCCTAGAGCAGGGGTCCCCAAACTTTTTACACAGGGGGCCAGTGCACTGTCCCTCAGACCATTGAAGGGCAGCCACATACAGTACTCCATACACTGACCACCAATGAAAGAGGTACCCCTTCCAGAAGTGCAGCGGGGGCCAGATAAGTGGCCTCAGGAGGCCGCAATTTGGCCCACAGGCCGTAGTTTGGGGACCTCTGCCCTAGAGCCTTTCATGGAAAGAACTAACCAGGTTCCCAGTTGTAAAGCCAGGAGTCGCGGCCATTATCACAGCCACCCCACCTGGCCAGTGCAGGTTTGCATTAGATTTGGACAGTCGGTAATGAAACAATGGAGCCAAGAACTAGTGAGCCATCAGCTTTAATCCTAGCTTACACCCAGCGGGCAAGCAAAAACACACACTGGGCTCCAAAACCCGCTCATTCGGTGCTCACAAAGCTACTGATATCCTAGTTTCCTAGAATTAAAGGTTTCTAGCTCACCAGCCTTATTCACCTCTGTTCCCCATCTCCTTCTCTCTGCACAAACGCTGCACAAACTGGCTTCTTCCTCAGCACTCTGCCATCCTGGCTGCTTCTCCTGGCCTCTTCCATGTGGCCTTACTCTGCTCTCCTCTGTAATGCTAATCTCAGGAACCTAGAGAGCAAGCTCCTGGTCTGTCCCACTTTATAGTGTAGAAATCCAAACCTTTAATCCAATCTACAAACAAGGAAGTCTCTGATACAAAGTCACTTATCTGAGGCATAATGGGAGGATCCCTCATGAGAGTGCACTACCCCACATCATCCAATCAGTCAAGGGTATGGGGAAAAGCTTACTGTTAAAACCAAACCTTAGGCTATACCGACCTGGCCTGCCCACAACCTGTCCCCCAACACACATCAATATCAACGGACTTGAACGTGGGCAGCACCATCTTGAACAAAGTGAGCATAATATATTTTATTTGCCCAAAACCAGTCATGTTCCTCCTCCTCTCCCCACCAACTTGACCCTAATTCTCCACAGGCTTTCACACCTTCATGCACTGCTTATTTCATTCCTTGGGACCTACTAAATGACTCTCTCTACTACTTTTCATCTTTCTCTTTATCCTCCAGGATGACCTTAGACATTACTAGTCTTTAAACCAGTGGTTCTTAACCTAGGTTCTATCGAACCCTAGGGGTTCGATGAGTCAGTCTCAGGTTCAGAGAAGCCTCTGCCATGGAGGCCAGAATAAAGTAATACCGTAATTTGTTGTGAGTTCATGCACTTTGTTGGTTTTGTTCTTTGACCAAGGTGATGTTCATGCACGGCTCAATTTGTGCACCAGTAAAAAAACATATACCTATGTCTTGAATTTGGGGAAAAAATCATATTTTATTTATCACTAAAGAAGGGTTTGGTGAACGCGCATATGAAACTGGTAGGTTCAGGACCTCAAAAAAGGTTAAGAACCACTGCTTTAAGCCTTCCCCAACACCCTTCCTCCATGGATTCAGGAACGTCTTTGTTCATTGTTTCCTCGTATAAACTTCCAATAAAGTTCTTAGTTCATTCTACTTTATTTACCTATCTTTCTCCCTCTGTAGGCCCCACGAAGACAGGAAAGGCAACATGGTTTTTGAGTCCCTGGTGCCTACCATTGTTTCTTATAACTGGCTGGTGTTCAAGTAATGTTTGTTGAATGAATAAACAACTCAATCTTTCTCTATCTCTCTAAAAATATTATCTTGTTTGTGATATACTATAATCACACACTTTGGGGGATGGAATCTGGGTACCCATTTCTATGTCTGGAATAATTTGACCATTATTGCCAAATAGCATATAGACCAGGGGTGCTCAGTATGTCGATCACGATCTACCGGTCGATCACGAAGGAAGTGTGGGTAGATCGCATGACATTAAAAACACATTAGTCTTTTGATTGGCATACAGGGTAGCCAATCTGACGTCTGAACTTTTCACACCCTATGCATGCGCGTTAAACCGCACTAACTTGTTCAGTTACATTGCTGCGTAGTTAGCCTTCAATTTATTTAAACTAAATACAACAAAGGGTATAAAAATGAGTGCTGTAGCTGGTCCAAGTAAGAAGCCTAAAACCTACCACTTTCATACAGAATGGGAGGGGATTTTTTTCACTATGCCATATTCTAAGTGCATTTGCCTCATCTGTCTGTGTGCCATTGCTTATTCCAAAGAAGGGAAATGTGGAGCGGCTTTTTCGGACTGTTCATAAAAACTATGACATTGACTTTCCTCCAAAAAGAGCTGAGAAGGAGAAAGGTGAAAGAAGAATACTATTATTACTATTTAACACACAACATTAAATAGTAATAATAGTAACTTAAATAATGATAATATAGAAGAAATAGATTTATGTTTTACATTTTTATTGTAGGTAGATCATTTTGACTTGGTCATCTTATAAGTAGCTCGCAAGCTGAAAAAGTGTGGGCACCCCTGATATAGATGATCTTGGGCTATATGTAGTCACCAGTAGATAAACAGTTAACCTACTAGTCTTATCAGAGTCCTACTAACTACACTTAGCTAACTAAACTGTCAATCAGCCATCTCTATTTGGAGATAGCCTTGATATAACTGTGGCTAGATATGTTATAAAAAGAATATCTAACCATGTTTTTGAAGAGAAGTTTGGCAGTATTTATCAGGACCCTCTGATGTAATAATTCCCCTTCTTGGAAATTATCCTAAAGAAGTAGTTAAAAATATGCAGACAGAGCTTCATGAACAAAGATATTTGATGTAATATTAGTCATAAATAATATGAAAATGACAAATAAGTGACCAGCATTATTTTAATATTAAAATTGAGAGCTTAATCTAAAGGTTATATGATCAGTTATGTCCTAATTGTATTGATCTGAGGACTGCCGCTCCCCCTTTTTAGATACTTTATGTAGAACCAGGGATATATCTGGAGAGATCAAGTTTAGCAAGTTCTTACTAGGTTTCTAATTTACTACTATCCCTGTTTTAATTTAGAAAATATTTAAAATAAACTAACCTTTGAGCCCAAGTTTGAAAGCTCTGTGAAGCAGCAATAATGTTCTCATTGGGAGGAGCCAAAGAGGCCTGTCCTACCCATTCTTATTAATAGGCAGACTATCCGTGAGAGGTGGAAATCCTACTGGTTTAACTTTTCTCTTGAACTGAGGTTAAAAAACAGTGAAGGGAGAACTTGAATCTACTTGTTTAATGACTCTGAAGAAAACTATGTAAATTGTGGAGGCTTTTTGTAATCCCTTTATTTAATCTCCTTTTACATAGAGTGACTAGCAGAGGTATAGCCATTTTATCATAACAACATCTACAAGTTTTATCAGGATGAACCACAAGCATACTGGAAATAATCTATCAAATATGGGTTGCGTAGTCCATTGAACACTGAGCTGAGTTAGAAGCTTCATTCTCTGTCACCACCTCGCTGAAAAATGGGTGTTGGGATCTCGGAGATGGAGGTATACCACCTGTCACTTACCTCTTTGCTCACAAAGGGAAATTTCTAGGCCCTGGATGATCACCTCAGTCTGTTAGTGTTCTGGAACACCAAGGTCGTGGGTTAGTTCCCCAGTTGGGGCATATATGGGAAGCGACCAGTGACTGTACAACCATGTGAAACAACAAATGAATGCTTCCCTTTATCTTGCTCTCTCTCTCCCTTTATCTCTGTCTCTCTAAAATTAATCAATTAAAAAAAAAAGAACAAGTGTTTCTTTTTTCAGTTCTTGGAAAAATACTTGAAAAGCATCCCCACTAACAAGTGCCACTCTCTGACAGTCCCAGTAAAGAGGCCAGGGCACAGGACCTGTGGACAGGGGGCAGTTCTTCAGCAGGCCTGTCCACCTTTGTCATACAAGAGCAGAGAAGCAGGTGACTTTTTTTAGGACTTTTCTAAATGGTCCTGTTCTGCATGTTGCAAAAGAAGTGATGAATGACAAGCCTCCTGCTTCAAAGAGTTCACTGTTTACATGTTGAAGGAGTCACACAAACCCAGTAATAAACAGACAAATTCCCAAACAGGCTGCACCCCAGCCAGCGTGCAGTGTGCGTCTGCCAGGGTGAGGTAGAGGGACAGAGGACAGTGGAGTCCGGAGGGGTCTATGCTACAGAAATCCAATTCTTAGTAGTCAGGAAAGCCCCTGGATGTGGCCTTGTTGTCTGTGAAGTGAAGGATGCCTGAGGAGAAGCACCTTCACAAACTCTGTGGCAGCTTGCTCCATGCCAGTGCCTTCCACAGTAGGAGTGGGGACATTGGTCAGTTGGGTAGCTAGAGCTGAGCTTCCCTGGTTATCTGAACCAGGAGGTACAAGAGGGCAAACTGCTGGTTGCAGGGAGACTTGAACCCCTCCAGCTCAGGCCCTGATGGACGCTGAATAAAAGCATGAGTAATGTCAGCAGGCCAGAGAGAGAGCAGTTTAGGGAAGGGGGTTACCCTTCAACCCTGATCAGGGGCCACGTGGGAGACCTGTTTATTCTGCAGTCAGCCAAGGGCTAGAGGATGCTGTCTGAATTTGTTGCTCACGGTTCTAGAATTTAAACTCACGCTACAGTCTCAGCGAAGATTATGCTATAAAAACTTCTTGGAATTATGGGTTCTCTATTCCCCTCAAGAAAACAATGATTTAGAACAATCTCCTGAGAATGACTGTTCTTTGCACATGTGCTTATTACCCTGCATACTGGACCATTTGTACTGTGCCTGGCCAATGCCTGGCCCTGTACATTATGGAGACAATCCTGGGGAGGAGAAAGAGCAAACATGTAAGATACAATTTCTTGAATTAACCATAAATTATTCCATGGAAAGAACTCTTATGTAATGCAGACATATCCTGACTGGTGTTCTTTGAGTCTTGCAAGTACTTGAATAAAACCACACAATGGTTAAACAACAATAGTGAGCCTCAGTTTAAATAAAAAACAGTTTATTTTTAGCTGAGGATCAAACTTCAAATTAAGCGACCTCTCTGTGCCAGGCATTCCAGCAGAGAAAAATAAGATACCCATATCTTTAGAGTTTATTGTGAAAATCTCTTACTTCATATTTGTACTGTGGTTTTATTTTTCTTTTTAAGTTTCACTGACATTCACTTATTTGGTGTTAGTATTATTACTTTTACAAGGAATCTAATTGCCTCTCTTGCTACAATTCTCTTATATCAGAAAGCACAGCTAGCGGCATCATACATTTCATTTCGACACACTTTTATTGATCGTCTTCTATGTACAAGGAGCTGTGAAAGAAGACAGAAATAGAATGCCTTCTTGAGTATGTTATAGCCCTATCTTGGGGGCATATGTGAACACAGTTTAAGAAAGAATGACTTTAAACCAAACTAGAGGGAGAAGGCCATGTTCTTGGGAGCACAGTTCAAATTGGAAGACTGGGAAAGCTTCGTGGGCAGTGTGCCATTAGAGCACAGCCTGGAAACATCAATCCATTCAGTTGGCAAAGTAGCATGAAGATAGGCAAAAATACGTATGTCAGAAAACACAACAACTTTAAGGTGTTGAACATGTTCAGGATGAATGCACAGTCCTTGAGCATGAGCGGACCTTAGGATGTGTGAAAAGAGAGCTGCATGGGCAATGGGGCTGGAATGGAGATTGGGCCCGGATCTCTGAAGGCTTTTAGATGTTATTTCCTGAATTACGTATTGCTATTGACAATCTGTGAGGAGAGTAGTGGTTTTTTAACTTGTAATTTAGGATGAATGTTTTAGTTAGAAGGATGGGTTGAAGAGGAAGCAATGATATAATTTTGTAAGATCTACTGCAATAATCCACTATCCACCTATTCCCTCCTTCCATTCAGCAAATATTAATTGAAAACCTACTATGCACCTGGCCCAATTTTAGGCAGTAGAGCAATTGATCTACAGATACAGATACAGATACATCAGTGTGCAAAACAAAAAGCAAAGTTTTCTACCTTCGTGGCACTTACATTCTTGCGGGGAAGACAGTGAGGAGCAACAAAATAAATAAAATTTATTGTATTGTTGATTGATGAACACAGGAAATCATACCAGGAAAGGTGGTGTGAATGTGAGTGAAAAGGATTGGATTTCATGAAGAGGTGGCCAGGAAGGGTCTCTTGAAGAACTAGCTTGAGTGAAGACTTGAAGGAAGGGTGTGACAAAGGAGGTTGTGGATGGTGAATGTGAGGTATGAGCACATTAGAGGAGATAGGAACAACAGAGGCTCTGGTGCAGGATGAGCCTGGGGCTCCAGAGTTGACTGGTCAGCTGAAACAGTGTTGGGCAGAAGGAGAAGAAGAGAGAGGAACTATTTCAATGAAAGCATCCGTCTGCAACTGAGAGGTTTGGTTAAGACGAATTAGGTCAAAGACGATGTACTTGATGTTAAGACAGTTTTGATAGGATGGTCTTGATGACCTCATCAGAGGAAGAGGGGAGTCTGCTAAGATTAGTAGGAAGCAGGGGACTAGGGCTGGGAATTGGAAATCGGTGGCGAACTTTTAGACCAGATGCTGGGAGAAACAGTAAGAGGACCTTAGTTGATGTGAAAATCAGGATTGATGAAGGGTGTTTTGGCTTACCTGTGGCTTGTTTATCTGTGGGGAAAACAGATTAGTAGTTACTGTGTGGGTAACAGTGTTCTAAGTGCTGACCATGCAGGGGCAGAATATGCTCACTGACAGAGAAGAAATAGAGTATTTGTAAATATATTAAATGTGTTCTTTTTTTCAGATTGGAGGGGATGAGATAGCATAAATATTTGACTTCTCACAACAGGCCCACTTGAGATACAAACAGATTTTCTTGGGCTGATCATTAGAGGTTCACTTCTTAGAAAACCTTTTTTTCCCCTTTTCTATAGAGATGACTCAATTAGAACCAAATAGCTGGATTCTTCAATAATTAGCCCTGACTAAATCTGCCAGTAGAACTGAATTTTCAACCAATATATGCTTTGAGATGCCTTGCATGGGATGTGGTTGTGCTCAAATGGGCTGTAGGTCAGCTGAAGATACTAATTCCCTCAGCCCTTGAGCTGAGCAGGAATTGGGGCAGACAAAGGCCCCATCTGATCACCATGGGTCTAGTAGTCGGGTGGTGTATCCCAGTGTGTAGAATAAAGGCAGCATGCTCCATGTTGCCAGAAAGGCTGGGAAGCATGCTACAGAAGACGGTCCTACAATATGCCTACCCTATGCTGTTACCCCTAGCACAGCGGTCTCACACTTTTCTGAGTAGTACTTCCAGTATAGCTTTCTGTTATAAGTTACATACATGTTCTATTGTCATTAACTATCTCAAATTATAAAGGTCACAGTTCATCAACAATTACCTAGATCCCTATTTCAGATTATCTTCCAGATCATTTTTAGTCGCTTCAGTTGACTTTTTGTCTGGTCTAAATATATTTTTTTCATTGTACTTACCTTGTAGATGTGACTGTTACAGTGCCAGTACTAGTGGTAGGGAAACTTCAGCTTTGTCACTTTTTTTGTTGATTCATGCTAGTAATTAATATTACCTTCTTTTCATGGTTTGTCCACAGGAGTCTTCTTAAGTCACTTCTCCATTTTGTGAGGGTTAGTTTGGTTAAAAGTAAGCAAGGTGGTCCACATGTCCTCTCATTAGGGTACGTGTACACTATAGCACATCAGGACACGTGGCAGTGCTGAATGTGACCCTTTGCTTGTGACACCAACTCCAGCATCTGGATGGACAACCCCCACTCTCTGCAGGAGCCACCAACAGTGACCTGCGTGAGGGCACCTTGTATAAAGTCCTGATATTGAGTACTGCACAGCAATTTCTTTTTTTTTCTTTTCTTTCTTTTGAGACAGAGACAGAGACAGAGAGAGGGACAGATAGAGAAGAAGGGAGAGAGATGAGAAGCATCAGGTCTTCATTTTGGCACCTTAGCAGTTCATTGAATGCTTTCTCATATGTGCCTTGAAGGGGGGGGGAGGACAGGGTGCTACTGCAGAGCGAGTGACCCCTTGCTCAAGCCAATAACCTTGGGCTCAAGCCAGTGACCTTGGGCTTTAAGCCAGTGACCTTTGGGCTCAAGCCAGTGATCACATGCTCCAGCTGGTGATCCTGCGCTCAAGCTGGCAACCTCGGGGTTTTGAACCTGGGTCCTCTGCATCCCGGTCCAATACTCTATTCACTGCGCCACTGCCTGGTCAGGCAGCAATTTATTTCTTAAAAGTATAAAATATAATAAAATATTTTTTTAAATATATAACAGAGACAGAGAGAGAGTCAGAAAGAGGGATAGATAGGGACAGGCAGACAGTAATGGAGAGAGATGAAAAGCATCACCCATCAGTTTTTCGTTTTGACACCTTAGTTGTTCATTGATTGCTTTTTCATATGTGCCTTGACCGCGGGCCTTCAGCAGACTGAGTAACCCCTTGCTCAAGGCAGCGACCTTGTACTCAAGCTGGTGACCTTGGGGTCTCGAACCTGGATCCCTCCGCATCCCTGGTCAGGCAAAAAATAAAATATTTTAAATAAAGAAAAATAAAAATATCTAATGAATGACCTGTGCCCTATTTTGGAGACCATTGCTCTTGTGTCCTATAAACACCCACGGCTTCACTCCTTAACCCGATGATAAAGGCTGTTAGTTATTTTGTGCTTCTCATCTGCTCACCACACTACAGATAATCATCCCATTTCATCCTCACAGTCACCCTTTGAGGCAGGATTATTATGTCCATCTTACAGATGAGAAAACAGAGGCTCAGGGAAATTGATTAACTTGTCCAAGGTGGCATTACTTATAAGAAATAGATTTAACATGTGAGATCTTTTCCATCCAAATTACTGCCTGCCTTCTCTTAGGGTCTGCAGTAATTTCCATTTTTGTGTCTAAACAACTTGGTCCTAAAAAATAATGAATTTTGAGTTCTCACAACTATCTTTACATTATTACTGTTGTGGGTGCTCCATGTCTGTTTCCTGCCTTAAACTGTAACATCATCATGCCTGGTTTGTATCCTGGCCACAAATCTGGTTGCTATGACATCCCTCATACTAGGAAAATATTTTTCAGTTTCAAGTGGCTGGAACACCAGTCAGGCTTACTGATAGTTCCATGAATACAAGGAAAGATTTAGCGAGTTAGATGGTAGCATGCTGTGAGGAGAGCGTGTTCTGCAGGGACTTCATGAAGTCCAAGGATTGGCACCTTGTATATCTACAGCTACAGAACTTCCACTTTAGTCAGCTGGTTACAGATGGAGAGGCTGCATCTGTGAAGATGAACTAGGAGTTGACTGAAATAACCTTCCTTCCCATGGGGAGCATAGCACGTTAGAATAAACAAAGGCATTGACCCGGCATCCAAAGTGGGGGCAGGGTTAGGCCTTTTTATTGTTGGTGAGGGATTTAAATCATCTTCTTAGTCAGGCTTAATTCTTCTTGAACAGGATTGCATCCAGATAATGTACCCTTCCAGCAAGAAGGGAAGAACAAAGGAAGATAAAACACAATTTACTAGAATCTCAAAAGAGTTCTTACACAACAAGAAGTGAACAAACATGGAAAAATAATGAGTTCTCTTATGAGAAGTCACTACAAGATTGCAGTCCACATAACATATTGGTATGTGTGTATGTTTAAACAAGAAGAGGCTGTATCCCTAGAAAAATGTGTATCCAAGTCTCCATGATAGCGATGGGCATTTTTAAAAAATGACTAACAGCGTATATTAATTTCCTTCTAAAAAATCAGCTTATTTATAACTCATTTTTCTAAAAATTCA
The DNA here is from genome assembly GCA_037038555.1 of Rhynchonycteris naso. NCBI lineage: Eukaryota > Metazoa > Chordata > Mammalia > Chiroptera > Emballonuridae > Rhynchonycteris > Rhynchonycteris naso. The sequence goes on along the minus strand of CM072998.1, from coordinate 108,850,773 downwards.
TTTTCACCTTCTGCAAAGAAGCCTGTATCTGGGAGTTAGAACCATCTTTCTTTCCATCTTAATTCTTCACTGATTTGTCCTATATTCTGCCCCAAACTAACAAAGCATTATAGACTTAAAAGGTCTTCTATTAACAAACATAATTTTTGTATCAGGTTTATATTATAGCAATACCATTCTGTGCTAAATACTGTAAAAATGTGATATATAAATGTACTTTCAAACCTAAAACAAATACTGGTTAACCTATTTAATGTATTCTTGCCTACAAAAGAATCTACATTTGCAAGATGTGTAAATCAGCTTTTTAAAATATTTTTAAATTTTAAGATTAGGTCAAAACATTTTTTACAGGGGTGGAGGGTAAGGGTGTTATATTCAGTGAGACACTTGAATCCATGTTAACACAATAAATTAAAATTAATAAAACATAAAAAATAAAATAAAACATTTTTTAAAGTAGAAGAGTTAGTCTCTTTAGTAAACTGGGTTTCATATCAGAAGCTTTCCAAAATGAAATAATAATCACCTGCCACATTTAAATTAAGATTTACTTAGAAAAATTCATTTAACATGCAATTTTAAAGCAATACCTGGTTTTAAAAGTGAAGAGTATTCATAGTTTAAAAGTCATCAAACGTCTATGTATATATTTGTCCAGTTATTGACCTGGGCTGTGCCCAGTGCCTTATCCCTGTGGCTTTTCTGCTGAGTTGCAGCCATTGAACAGAAGTCCAGGTTGAGGCTAGCATGCCCACGGGGGGGAAGGGGTCTTTCTTTCTCTTTCCCTGTGTAAGTGACTACATGCTCTAACGATCCTTGAGGTCTTTGGGATAATTCTGGACTGCTTCCTGATAGAAAACAACATGGAAATCTTGGTTTAAAGGCTCTCTTTTGCTTGGGCTCTGAGAGGAAAAACATAATCCTATTCTATTTAGCAATCTGCACCATTTGAAATTCTGACTGGCTAGATAATCACCATGGAGCTGCAGAGTCCTTGACTGGTAGACGGCTACATTTAATTAATAGTGCAGATAGCTGAATAAACCTCCGCATTTATTATATGGATCTCTGTGCTTTCTCTCCCTTGTCCCCCACCTCACCTCTCCCAACCCATATTATAGTTCTTTTCCTTTCCTTTTCTTATTTTATTTGCTGCAAGCTCTGCGCAGCACAGGCAACTGCACTGCAGCTGTTGGGTGTCCTGAGAATTGGAAGGTTTTGAGCTCAGAGGGTCTGGGTTTGAATTCTGACCCTGTCACTGGTTGTAAGCACACAGGAGAATGTGAGGTCACACAGGACAGGTCCCAGCACATGCTCCTCTGGATGTATCCCTATGACCCTCTTCTGCTATGCTTCCCTCCTAGTTACAGCTCTGCCTCTGCCCAAGCTTCTGCAGCCTTCACTCTGACCCGAACCCTGGTGCTTCTGCCTGGAAACACCCACAGGGAGTATATGGAAATACCCGGAAAAAAAATATTGCTTGATGATTCCACTTTTTCTCTTCCCTATCCCTAACACACTCAATTCCATCAGTTTAAGTGACCTCTGTTTCTCCTCCTCACATTAACTGGTGCCATGATGACATATATATTTAATGACTGATTAGGGTATGGATAGATAAACAGGAAAATTATATAAGTAATATTTTCTTTCTTTGGTTGGTTTTTTATTTATAATTTATACCTGTTAATACAAAAAGTTTAACTTCCATGGCTGAAAGTCTTTTTAAAAGAACGGTTTATTGGACCAAAAAGAACAGGTCCCGGGGCATAAAGTCTAATCACCAGCAGCAGGGCCAGTTGGAGAAGGCACCATACCCACCGTCCTGATGGGCGAAGACAGATGTAGGCTATCTGGAAAGAATTTACGTTGGCCACAGAGAAAGGGGGTGGGAGAAGGTGAAGCAGGGCAGTTCTGTGATAGATACAGAGTCTATACGGAAGAAGTATTTGCTACTTTTGATTGGTTGCAGGTGGCAGTCCTGAAAGTTCCTGTACACACAGATGTACTGGACCATCTAGTGGCCGGGCTAGTCAATGCCTGCACTTTGAGTCAGAGCTCCAGCATGCACTCAGGAATGTAAGCTGTCTTGCTATAGCTGGCCCCAGCTATAAGAGGACACTGCTCTATCTCTTTCATTTTCCCTCCCACTGTAATTTATTTTAGGGTATCTCAGAATTTTATTTTTATTATACCCATCTTTCAAAAGGATTTGGAAAAGCTTTGTTGTTTCTTACCTCCTTAATCCCATTTAATTATGAATGAGGACTAGCATTGGAGCCGAAGCCCATGGTTTTACTGGTAGCATCCCCAGTGTGTGACCTTGGCACCTTATCTAGTGTCTCTGAGTCTAACTTTGTTTCTGCATAATATTAGTATAATAATATCTTTTTAGAGGTTGTTGTGAAGACTAAATGAGCTATTGCACATAAAAGTATGAAGCATTTAGCATTGTGCCTGGCATATGATATCAACCATTGCAGTGCAGATACCTCCTGTTAGAATATTTGAACAGCATGAAGGAGGATTAAAGCAAGAATCAAATGCATCCTGTGAGCCTTATAAGCCTTCCTCACACAATTAATATTGGGGAGAACATCTGTGAAAATGCATATTGAAAAATGCAATATTCTAGTGATAAGATTTATTTCAAAGAAAACAAATTCCACAAGTGTGCATGATATGATTAACATATTAAGGAATAATGGAAGCAAAGTTACCAATATGCTGTTTTATCCTTTCTGTAGCTTATTCCCTGTTTAGAAAATAGTCCAATTATAGCAAATGTTTATCTCCAGTCAAACTACAACATTTTTAAAGCATTCACATGCTCTAGAATTTTGTTTTGCCTCTTTGATAATGACTATTTTGTTATTGCCAACACGTTTCACCACGCTGCCATGTGCCCGACGCAGCTTCAGGAGCTGTGGGAACTGCTGCAGAACGGGAAGCTTTAGGTCGCTGATTCCTGGAACTTGGTTTCAGAGAAAGCAGTCCAATGCCATGTGCACTTAGAGCCAGACTGCCCAGCTGGTTTGCAGGCCGAGCGCAGTGTGAGGTCATTTACCCAGACATTTTAATAATTGTCTCATAATAACTGACTGCCTAAAAATAATGCACTTTATTCATCCTTCCACAGTCCAAATTCTGTCTCTCGTTCTTGTCTTTATCAAAATTGGGTTACAAAACATAGATCAGAAATGTTGCACTGAAGAATAAAATGGAAAGAAGAACTAGTTTGGGTTATGTCCCGGGCAGACACAGCAGCTGAGACTGTGATTTCTCAGGATGTTTCACTTGCTGTGTCAGACATCACAATATGAAATCAGATAAACCATTTCTCAACCTCCAGTCCACCAGAAGTTTCATGCCAGTCCGTGAAAGAGTTAAGCATCCTAACGTTGAGTGAAGATTGTAGACTTACTGAGTAGAACTCGTCAGCAATGCTGTCCTAGCAACAAAGCATTAAACAGATGAGTTTTTCTACAACAATGATATGGGTTTTCTTGGATTCATTGAGCACCAGTGTGGCTGTTGTCTAGGCTTACACAGCCTGAACAGGTTTATCCTTTCTGGAGTTCTGTGACGTTGTTTCGAAGTGGCACTGGTCTCAGTGATTTCAAATATTGTCAGCATTAACATTTCCCCTTACAAATCATAGGATTTTGGAAGCAGCTCTTTTTATTGGAGAGAAGACAAATTGGAGAGTTTCAAGCATTGTGCCCAAGGTCACAAGCTAGCTGGTCACTTTGTCCTCTTGTTTCATTTGGCATCTCTTGACTCTCCTTTGGAGCAACAACCTTTTCTGTAAAAGTTTTTGTCTTCTTGTAAAATTCAATTAAAAGCCTTCAGAAATTACTTACTAATAATTTACAGTGAGCCAGTTATCAAAGCTTCCCAAAGGGAAATACACTTTTAAGAGTTGAAAATTATATATGTAGCATTTTACTTGTCATAACTTATTAGAATAAGTATACCTTGTAAATTGTTTTCAAAATTTCAAAGTCTTCTTTTTGAAACTTGAGTATAATAATGCATTGGAGTAAGATTGTTTTTTGTTTGTTTGATTTGGATGCCTGAATTTTTTTTAAGAGTATGTAGTTTATATTGGGCACGTTGAGAAATGGGTTCAATATTCCAACTATCGCCCCTTTAATTTTGTTCCGTCATGGTGGTGATGGTGCTAAGAGCCACAGGCTTAAAAACGTGTGGAGTTTTGCTTCCATGCCTATCTCGGTAAATTTAAAAAAATATTTTTTAAAATAAACTAGGTTTGGGGTAAAATAAAGCTCAACTAGGCATTTATTAGCCACAATGAACTATAGGCAAATATTTATTCATAGGTTAATGTGAACTTAGTGGGTGATCACAAGGTACCTGGTACAGTGAAAAAGTTGTTTTATCCCCCAAAGGGATTACCCCAAACTACTGTATTTTTCATTCCATAAGATGTACCTGATCATAGGACACTTCTAGGGTTTTAAGGAGGAAAATAAGAAAAAAAATATTCTGAACCAAATGGTGTGTTAAAATATTTAATAAAATACTGTATTTTTCACTTCATAAGACACACGGGCATTTTTCCCTCCACTTTGGAGGAAAAAAAGTGCGTTTTATGGAGCAAAAAACTATGGTCTTTTTAAAATGCATTTGAGTCTCTAAAACTGATGAGCAGTTAAAGAAACCTGCTCACGTAACTGAGATCAGGTTGATTTTCAGGGTAGGGGGAGGGAAAGGAATTGAATTCTTAAAAATAAAACACCAAAATGGTTTCACCATCTATCTTGGTGTGATGCATATTGTAAGTTGGATGCTTTTCATTAAAACAAAAATGTACATAAGAGTCAAGAGTTTTCAAATACTATTTAGAAGACAGTTGAGTGTATGTGTGTGAGCATCCCTAGAAACTTTTCTTGGCATTAACCCTCTGTGTGAATTTTGATTTGTCATGTGTATACTGTTATTACTTGGTAGACATTCATTAATCCAGAAACACTGGCCATACACCTACTCTTTTGCAGGCATACGGTGGCCATCGGGGGTTCCACATAAAATAAGGCAGAAGTCCTGATTTGTCCTCTCACCATTATCATCTCAACCAACTAAAAGTATGTGTTGTACTTACATGGGGATAAGATATTCTGCTGCAGATCCAGGCTAACTGAAGCTCCCCCACCTCAATCTGCAGCTCTGAGGTTCCCCAGGCAGTGGGGCACCCACTGGTGGGTAGAGGAAGGGGAGATTCCAAGTCAGCTCACCCACGTGCTGTTGCGCAGAACCCTGCACATGGCATCCTTATTGGGGAGGTAGCAAATCACGGTCCAGCCACATTTTGTAAAATACTAAGCTCATCTCTGCTATAATATTATTTTTAAATTCTTAATTTAAAATACTTACAGTAGTAATAAATAAAAAGGTTTTTAGGCCCTGGCCAGTTGCTCAGTAGTAGAGCGTCAACCCGGTGTATGGAAGTCCCAGGTTCAATTCCTGATCAGGGCACACAGGAGAAGCACCCATCTGCTTCCCCTCCCTTCCTCCTCCCCTTTCTCTCTCTCTCTCTCTCTCTCTCTCTTTTTCTCTCTCTCTCTTCCCTTCCCACAGCCATGGCTTGATTGGTTCAAGTATGTTGGACCTTGAGGATGGCCATGGAGCCTCTGCCTCGGGCTCTAAAAAGAGCTCAGTTGTGAGCATCGACCTCAGATGGGTAAAGCATCAGACCCAGGTGGGGGTTGCTGGATGGATCCCAATCAGGACACATGCGGAGTCTGTTTCTCTGTTTCCCCTCCTCTCACTTAAATTTAAGAAAGCGGGGAGGTATTAAAAACTGACCTGGGGCCTGACCTGTGGTGGCGCAGTGGATAAAGCGCCGACCTGGGAACACTGAGGTCGCCAGTTCAAAACCCTGCACTGGTTCGATTAAGGCACATATGGGAGTTTGATGCTTCCAGCTCCCCCCCCTCTCTCTTTCTCTCTCTCTCTCTCACTCTGTGTCTCCTCTCTAAAATGAATAAAATAAAAAATAAAATAAAAACTGACCTGGAAAGCTAAGACTCATGTATTACATCTACTTTATAAATATTAGTAGCAAAGAGAGTGCAAGCCTCCTTAAAATGGAAGCCCATCTGTCGGTCAAATAAGTTTATAAATATGTATATGTTTGCTTATAGTTTGCATTGGGTGTGGGAGACAGGGTAGGTTATTAGCTGGCAAAGTCATTTTAGCCTAAAGCTTAGTTTTAAGACTAAGGCTTTCTTGCCCTTTTAATACTAAGATCTTTTCAAAACTAAGCTTTTCTCCACACCATTGACTGTTGCATGATGTGGGGTGGTAGACTCTTATGAGGAATCCCATTTATGCCTCAGATAAGTGACTTTGTCTCAGAGACTTCCTTATTTGTATATTGGCTTAAAGGTTTTGATTTCTATACTATAAAATGGGGCAGACCAGGAGCTTGCTCTCTCTCAGTTCCTGAGATTAGCACTAGAGAGAAGAGCAGAGAAAGGCCATGTAGAGGAGAGGAGAAACAGCCAAGATAGCGGAGTGCTGAAGGAGAAACTAGTTTGTGCAGAGAGAAGGAGATGGGGAACAGAGGTGAATAAGGCTGGTGAGGTAGAAACCTTTGATTCTAGGAATACTTGGATAAATCAGTGGCTTTGGGAGCCCTGAATGGAAAGGGAGGTATTTTTCCACTGTGTGTATTTACTCGCTTGCCAGGTGTGAGCTAGGATTAAATGTAATGGCTCACCAGTTCTTGACTCCATTGTTTCATTACCGTCTGTCCGAATCAAGTTCGAACCTGCACAGGCCAGGCGGCTGTGATGGTGGCTGCGGATACTGGCCATACACCATCCAACCACTGTTTTTAAAGAGGTCTTGGATTTGCCCACTCAGACTTTTGATAAATTTGTATTGAAGAATTTACTTTTTATTTCTTTTACCCTTCATTTTTTCTGAAGTTGTGGATAAGCTGTGGAAAGATGAAGAGTTGTGTCAGGACCTTGGGGGTAAATAAGGTATTAACCCTTTGAGTAGTATGAACGAACGTTCATGTACGTCCTCGTGCCTCCTGACCATCCAGAGTATGGTTGATTTATTTTAAAAATGTGTAAGGTAACATTAAAAAAAGATAAATGTACTTCTTGTTTCCATAAATTTGTTATCAAACAAACATGATTTTAAGTTAATAAAACTGTAACTGGAACTAATTTCATTTTTTGAAAAAAAAACTTGCTCCCGGGGGGGTCAGCGAGTATGAAAAAAACCTCACAACTCAAAGGGTTAAATAGTGCACAAGTCAGGTCACTACTGTGTTGGCAACAATTGTCTCCTACAAAATCAAGAGTTGGCAGTGTTCAGAGGCCCACTCTCCAGCACAGAGTGGGGTCCTCCTCTCCCCTCTGCCTGGTTTCCAGGCACCACCCCCTTACTCCTGGTCCTCTCATCACACCCTTCAGTTTAAAGGCTCTTACAAAAGGGGAAGTTCAGCCACAAGTTTAATGGATAGGAAGTGATTCATGGTTCCCCCAGAGGTCAGGGGTGTGGGGAGTGAGGAAAGGCTGGAAGAGTGGATTCCAGATTAGAAAAGTCACCCAGAAGGGAGAGTGATCTGGGGTGAAATTTCTTAAATGATAATGACATTAGCATTAGTGTGATACTTCCCCACCATCCCAGGAAAGCATTTCAAAGCCCTGCTGTGACAAGTTTCCCATCTGTTTTCACAGTGTGATGGGAAACAAGGAGCTGTTGGTAGGTAGCCTTAGGAGAAGGTTTGTAAATTCCTGCAGCAGTTACACAGGGGGTTTCTGGGAGAACTCATTGGTAGTTTAGTGCTCTCTGGGTTTTCTTAATAGAAACCATTATGCCAAAGACAATTTTAAAACCCAGAATTTGGTAAATCAAAGATGTATGAAGTTTTTGTTGTTGTTTTGGGATTATTAACTTCAAATACTCTAAATTTGCTGATACCATAATTGTGTTATGAAATAACTGAGGTTATACAATATGTAATTAACAACACACTGTTTACACTGTAATGAATAAACCACATTTGACAGAAGAGAGGCATAACATTTAAAAAGAGTTCATAAACATGGCTTCATTAGTACTTGGCGTGATTCCATGAGGGTACTTTTGGTACCAAGGAGAAAGTCTTTTAGAAACATCACTTTGATGCTTTGTAGATGACTATGGAATATTTTATGCTATATTTATTAATTAAAGGGTATGTAAGAAAAGACTTGGGGCCCTGGCCAGTTAGCTCCTTCAGTTAAGAACGTTGTCCTGAAATGACAAGTTTGCTGGTTCTATCCCCAGTCAGGGCACACAGGGGAAACAACCAAAGAATGCAAAACTGAGTGGAACGACAAATGAATGCTTCCTTTTCTACTCCCCTCTCTCTTCCTTCTTTTCTCTGTCTTTCTAAAAGGCAATAAAGATTAAGCCCTGGCTGGATAGCTTGGTTGGTTGGAGCTTTGTTCCAGCGTGCTCCGGAGGTTGCCAGTTTGATTCCCCGGTCAGGGCACATAGAGGTACAGCTTGATGTTCCTGTCTCTCTTTCTCTCCTTGCCTCTCTCTCTCTCAAAATAAATAAATAAGTAAATAAAATAAAAATAAAATATTTGGAAATTTCAAATAAAAGATTAAGCACTGGAATCAAAGATTAACACAGGGTAGAGAGTTCTGTTCACTAGTTAGTTATACTTAGGGTTTGATTCATTAAAAAGCTGAGGTTCTTCCTGTTCCAAAAGGAATTCTTTCTCCCTGCAGAATTTGAGGCTATGAGGCAACTCCATGGTGTTTCTTTTTAATGTGAAAGAAAACAATGAAGAGAGGAAGTGTGGAGGTTTGGAATCCTAGCTGATGCCTTGCAGGTCACTGGGGAGCAGAACAGCTCTTCTCCGCTGTTAGTGGCCAGAAACACGAGAGGGGGTGCCTTACTCTGATTTTTTTTTAGTCCTGTGCTGGAAGCTTCCTCAGTTTGCCACACAAATGTTAACCAAGCCCCTTTGGGGTGCTGCAGACCCGTGCTGGTGCAGGATATACAGAGACAATGTTTTCGGAAGGAACCAGGAAAGCTGAGTAAACCAAAAAATTCCAGTGCCAGGGTAAGTGGGAGCGTGGGAGAGGCACACAGAGGGTGCAAAGGACAGAGGGTGAGCCTAGTCCCAGCATGTCAGCAGAGGGGTGGTCAGGAAGGACTCACAGAGAGAGCAGACCTAGAGCTGAGAATTACAGAAGAAGATGAAAGAGGAGAACAAGAGTTGGCTCTTCAGATAATGTGGGAGAAAGTCATTCTAGAGATAGGAAAAGTACCTACAGGGTACAGACAATGGGGTGGAGAAGGCGGTGGCTGACCTTGGGAACTGTGAGTTATTTAATGCCATTGGTGTCCAGGGCGCATGGGCAGTTGAGACCCCCAAAGACATACTGGGACCCATGCTGAGCTCAAGGATTGTATACTGTGCCCAGAAGTTAGGATTCTATTTTGGAGGGATTTGGGAGCCAGGAAGGATTTTAAGCAGGAGAGTAAGTGATCAAATTGTAGTTCTTTCTCTGAACTTATCTTGCAGAATGTTTGTTGCATTCCTGAATAAAATGCACACATGTTGCCTTCGTGACATAAGATCTCCTGCTAGTTTATGGAAATACATTTAGGAAGGTCTCTGTTTTCAAGCCAGAACTTGATATTGCTCAGTAGAGATTCTGCCTCCGACCTGTGATCTTAAGCTTGGCCAACAGTCACCTGTTCATTGCCTAAATGTCTCTCCAGTCCTTAAAGTTAGACCTCTGGGTCCAATGTAAAGTAATCACGGCTTGGATGAAATTGGGGTTTATCTGAATCCCACATTTTCTGGTGTGCAGGGAGGCTATTATTTAATAATCTTAGGTTTCATTTCTTTAACCCTGCTGGTGAGCCTTGTTTCAGGGCTCACTGCCGGTGACTGACCACAAAGGAATGTCTGACGTCACAAGCCGAGAAGTTCTGGCAAACTTCCATAAAAGACAGTCCTTTGTCCAGCAGCCAATTAGATGATGCCCATGACCCTTCTCACTCCCCCTTCCCCAAAAAAGACCCTTAAAGCCTTGTTCAATACTGTACTAGGCGCAACTCCCTTTGTGAGCCAGCCCGGCAGGTTTCTTTCCTTTAAAACCTGTATGCTGGTCTTTTTGGACTCCTTGGATTCTAACAAATAACAGTAATAATAATAATAAATTATTATTATGTGAAATTCTTCTTGTCCATTTTACTGCTGAGCCTCTTCAGCCCAGCCGAGCATCAGGTGTATAAGAAGCTGCAGGAGGGTGCACTTCTCAGTAATCAATTTTCTTAAAATTTGAGGGAAGGTTTTCTTTTTTTATTATTATTAAAACAAGTATGGGCACATTATATTTTGCCTCTGTGTAGATGGAAGGGTCGAATAAAATTATGAAGGGCATCTGTTTATTTTCTTCTGCCATCTGAGCATGTCGGAGGAAAAATATGAGTATTTGTGTTAGTTAATAATAATGGCCCAATTTTTGTTAAAGTACCCACATTTGTCAATTTCCATACTTTATTTTGTTTGATGCATATAAAACAGAAAGTCAAGTCCAGTGCCCTATGCCAGGACAAGGACAACAATGATAAACTAAATGCTTTCCTTTGCCCTAGAGTTTCTCTCATGGCCTCACAACTGCTCTGCAGAGTAGACGTAACATTATTCCCATTTTGCAAACAGGGAAATTGAGACTTTATGATGTAAAAATATTTGCTCAAGGAGCCCATGCTGCTCTCCACAACCACACTTCCTCTCTGAAAGTTTTAGGTCTCAATTTGCTATTTCCTTTCCCTGTATCTGTTAGTATATTTCCTTTATATATTAAAGATGCTCAGTCCTTTCCCCCAGGTTCATCTACTTTCCATCTCTAGAAAAGAACAAGGGCTACCAGTCCTCATCCACCGTCATCAGCTGTGCTTTATACAAGCTTGTTTTTATGTTAGATATTAACTGTAGCTAGAATAGCTACAACCATTATAAACTTGTGTGCGGAGTCTACTGTCCACAGATGTACTGTGATCGGGCTTTAGATCGACAAAGACATGGCTATATACAATGGCTGAAGAGCAATTCAAGGTGGCCAGAGATCTTGGAGTGGTCCGGACCAAAGGTGTTAGAAGTGTCTGGTGACGTGTCCAACAGGTTGTACCTTCAAGGAAGGAGAAACTTTAAGCAGAGTAAAGGGGAGGGCTTTCTAGGTAGACCCAACTAAATGCAGCACCCTACAGAAGTTCAGCACAGTGCATCGCACATTTTCCTCTGCTCTGGAGAAACAAAATAGTCATAGCGGACCGAGGGTGGATACATTTCAAGAGAGGGAATTACTCTAGTGTGGTTACATTTCAAGAGAAGCATTACCCTGCTCTAATGAAAAGCGTTGTCACTTCCTCAGGGGTGCCATTGTAGACAGGCCGGATGACTTTCTTGGAGGTCTGAGTGGAGCAGCCACAGGGAATCCGGCTTTCTCTGGGGCATATCCAGGGAGGCTTGGGATGACACAGATTGAACTAGGCCTCAAACCTGCAAATGGGGGTGGGGGGGAGGTGCTAACCTCACCCATCACCAGCGGTACCCTCCTGGGGTCCTCCAGGTTGGGAAGAATTCTGGACCAAATCTAACTTTTCAGAACTAGTTTAAATCCACATCGGGCCTCTAGGTTGCATAAGATTCCACATCATTGCTCTGTTACTAAGACGGGGGCTGGCCCTCAGGTCAACCTCAGTGCGAGTAGCCAGTAGTAGCAGACTTCTCAAGTGGAACAGCAAGCTATGAAAACCCAGCGTGTGTTCCTCAGCTTCCATCCGTCAAACCTGGAAAGGAGAAAGAAAGCAGGAGAGATGTTCAGGGGGCTGAAGTACTATTGCCAAAGGCCTTTGACCAGCAGCACCAGCAGCAACCTGGAGGTCCTTTACTGGAATAGCTAAGGAGCAGCAGTCCATTCTGGTTGGGATTCACACAAAGCAATGTCAGTGCAGGAAAGGTACCCTAAGAGACACTGGAACAGAAGCAGAACTCTCCGGTTCCTCTGCAACTTAGCATGCATTGAATTCACTGAGCTTCAGGCGCTCTGCCAGGCTCTTCAGAAGCAAGAATTCAACTAGGCAGCCCCTGCCCTTGAAGCACGGGTGGTCTAAGGGGGAGACGTGTAACCAGAACATTTCAGTCTAATCTCATAAGGATTATAATAAATGTAGGGAAGTCCGGAGAGGAGCAAGCTAACCTGGGATTCAGGAGCTGATATCTTGTCTTTACCTTAATCCTGATAGAAGATGGATGAGTTAAATCGGGAGAAGAAAAGAAGGAAGAGGAAGGTAATAGACAATGAAGAAGAGGAAGCAGCCCACGCGCAAGTGTGGGCTGTGAAGCAGCTGCACGGGACTGGGGAGCGCCAGGTGGTCGTGTTCTGGGCCCAGAGTGGCTGGCTAAGGGAGGGCACTGTGGGCCATAAGGGGCTTCATTCTGGAGGTGACAGGGGGGCGTGAAGGAATCTTAGGAAGAATCATCATACTTACATCTTAGAAAAGTAAGGAAGGCTAGAACTTAAAGCAGGAGACCTGTTAGGAGTCTGTTGCAAGAAACTTGGGGACATGATAAGGATTTAAATCAATGCAGAGAGAATTGAGGAGGGGTAAAGGTGGTTGAGAAATGCATTTAGGAGAGAAAGTCAGCAGGTCTTAAGTTTGTGTTACGAGATTACAAAGAACAGAGAGGAGGAGAGGAGTCTAGGAAGACCCTTAGCTCTCAGACTCTTAGAACCACAATCAATTTATTCATTTATTTAATCAGCTTCTTCTAATAGAGTCATCTAAGACAGGGTTTTTTAAAGTGGAATCAAGAAATCTATGTGTATACCTGGCACATTTTAAAAGAAGAGAGCAGAACAGAAAATGTTAGATAGTATTGCATAAATAAAAAGTATATTTATTGTTTGTGAAACTTTGTTTCAGTTTATGTGTGTATGTGTGCAGGTGTTTGCATGTTCCTGACTCTGTGAAGTGTATTTTTTACTTAGGATTTCAGCCCAAACATTTGAAGTTCTATGGGGGTTTTTGTTTGTCTTTTTTATGGTATGTCTGATTATTCTCAAAGGATGAATATGTCACATCAGGAATAGTGATTCCTTTGTAAGGAACAGGAAAATCTTTTCTCACTGTTAATCTTTCAGGTCTAAATTTTACAGTGATACGTGCCCTTGGATTCCCATGGATCCCATTCAGAGGAAGGAAAAGGGGATCAGAGCCAGCTGAAATTACTCTCCCTATCAGGGCCAGGGCAGCAGCAAAGGTTCTGCTCTTTAGAATACACAAGTATTATCTACAAAGACAGTGCTGCTCAGGGGACATGTCTCAGGTGGAAACCACAGCTAGAAGAATAATGTTACCTTATTTCCATATAAGACTGTATAGTTTGCAAACAGCTTTCACAATATATGCCCTCATGTTTACAACAGCCCTGGGAACTTAGAGGGACGTGAGTATCGGAAAAAATAATTTAGGTGTTTATTGACCTATAAATATTGAAAGCAATAAATATTTTCCTTTTAATATAGTTATTCACCCATTCAGTAAACATTCATTTGCTCAGAGTTTAAAAACTGTGCATGCAAAGATGCAATCTGTTGGCTAATCCCGTGATGTGTCCCTGCAAAGTTGTAATTGAAAAGAATCCAAAATCCCACGTATTTATTTAAGGATGCTTGCAGATATGCCTATGATATATTTACAGCAGGGATGCTCAATACGTCGATCGTGATGGACCAGGAGGTGTGGGTAGATCACGTGACATTAAAAACACATTTGTCATGAGCATACATCAACTCAAAATTTATAGGACACAACAAAAGCAGTTCTGAGAGGGAAGTTTATTGCACTACAGGCATATCATAGGAAGCTAGAAAAAAGCTCAAATAATCAACCTGACCCTGCATCTAAAAGAACTAGAAAAACAACAACAAATAAAACCCAAGACAAGTAGAAGGAAGGAAATAATAAAGATCAGAGCAGAAATAAATGACATAGAGGCTAAGGAAACAATACAGAGGATCAATGAAACCAGAAGCTGGTTCTTTGAAAAGGTAAACAAGATTGATGAACCTTTAACTAGACTCACCAAGAAAAAAAGAGAGAGGACTCAAATAAATAAAATTAGAAAGGACAGTGGAGAAATAACTGACACAACAGAAATACAAAGCATTGTAAGAAAATACTATGAAGAACTATATGCCCAAAAATTAGACAATCTAGATGAAATGGACAAATTTCTTGAATCATATAACCTTCCAAAAATCAATCTGGAAGAATCAGAAGACCTAAACAGACCAATTACAACAAATGAGATCGAAACAGTTATCAAAAAACTCCCAAAAAAGAAAAGTCCTGGGCCTGATGGCTTCACAAGTGAATTCTATCAAAAATTCAAAGAAGAACTAACTCCTATCCTCCTCAAACTATTTCAAAAAATTCAACAGGAAGGAAGACTTCCAAACTCCTTTTATGAGGCGAGCATAATTCTGATCCCAAAACCGGGCAAAGACAACACAAAGAAAGAAAATTATAGGCCTCTATCCCTGATGAATTTAGACTCTAAAATTCTCAACAAAATATGAGCCAACCGGATCCAGCAATATATGAAAAAAATCATACACCATGATCAAGTGGGATTTATTCTGGAGAGGCAAGGCTGATTCAATATTCGCAAATCAATGTGATTCATCACATAAACAAAAGGAAGGACAAAAATCACATGATAATTTCAATAGATGCAGAAAAGACATTTGATAAAATCCAGCACCCATTCATGCTCAAAACTCTCAGTAAAGTGGGAATACAGGGATCATTCCTTAACATGATAAAGGCCATCAATGATAAACCAACAGCAAACATCATACTAAATGGACAAAAATTAAAAGCAATCCCCTTAAGATCAGGAACCAGGCAGGGATGCCCCCTTTCACCACTCTTATTCAACATAGTTCTGGAAGTCCTAGCTACAGCAATCAGACAAGAAGAAGAAATAAAAGGCATCCAAATTGGAAAAGAAGAAGTAAAACTGTCACTATTTGCAGATGATATGATATTGTATATTGAAAACCCTAAAGTCTCAGTCAAAAAACTACTGAACCTTATAAATGAATTCAGCAAGGTGGCAGGATATAAAATTAATACACAGAAATGAGAAGCATTTCTATATACCAACAATGTACTGTCAGAAAAAGAAATTAAGGAAACAATCCCCTTCACTATTGCAGCCAAAAAAATAAAGTACCTAGGAGTAAATTTAACCAAGGAGGTTAAGGACTTGTACTCAGAAAATTATAAAACATTGATAAAAGAAATCAAGGAAGATACAAACGAGTGGAAGCATATACCGTGCTCATGGCTAGGAAGAATAAACATCATTAAAATGTCTATACTACCCAAAGCAATTTATAAATTCAATGCAATACCAATTAAAATACCAATGACATACTTCAAAGATATAGAACACATATTCCAAAAATTTATATGGAACCAAAAAGGAACACGAGCCTGACCTGTGGTGGCGCAGTGGATAAAGCGTCGACCTGGGAACACTGAGGTCGCCAGTTCAAAACCCTGCACTGGTCTGGTCAAGGCACATATGGGAGTTGATGCTTCTAGCTCCTCCCCCCTTTCTCTCTCTCTCTTACTCTGTGTCTCCTCTCTAAAATAAATAAATAAAAGGAAATAAAGAGTTCACAAATCAACAGTCCTTTAAAAAAAAAAAAAAGGAACACGAATAGCCTCAGCAATCTTAAAAAGAAAAAATAAAGCAGGAGGTATCACTCTTCCAGATATCAAGGTTTACTATAAGGCCATTACAGTCAAGACAGCCTGGTGCTGGCATAAGAACAGGCACATAGATCAATGGAACAGAACAGAGGACCCAGAAATAAACCCACAGCTTTATGGACAACTGATATTTGACAAAGGAGGAAAGAACATACAATGGAGTAAAGACAGCCTCTTTAACAAATGGTGTTGGGAAAATTGGACATCTACCTGCAAAAAAATGAAACTAGACCATCAACTTACACCATTCACAAAAACAAACTCAAAATGGATGAAAGACTTAAATGTAAGCCGTGAAACCATAAGCATCTTAGAAGAAAACAAAATCAGCAAGCTCTCCGACATCTGTAGCAGCAGTATATTTGCCGATTTATCTCCACGGGCAAATGAAATAAAAGGCAAGATAAACAAATGGGACTATATCAAACTAAAAACGTGTTGCACAGCTAAAGACAATAAGAACAGAATAAAAAGACAAACCACACAATGGGAGAACATATTCGACAGCACATCTGATAAGGGGTTAATAACTAAAATTTATAAAGAGCTTATAAAACTCAACACCAGGAAGACAAACAACCCAATCAAAAAATGGGCGAAAGAAATGAATAGAAATTTCTCCAAAGAGGACATACAGATGGCCAATAGGCATATGAAAACTGCTCAACATCACTAATCATTAGAGAAATGCAAATTAAAACCACAATGAGATATCACCTCACACCAGTCAGAATGGCACTCATAAGCAAAACAACACAGAACAAGTGCTGGCGAGGATGTGGAGAAAAGGGAACCTTTCTGCACTGCTGGTGGGAATACAGACTGGTGCAGCCACTGTGGAAAACAGTTTGGAGATTCCTCAGAAAATTAAAAATCAAACTGCCCTTTGACCCAGCTATCCCACTTATACCCTAAGAATATACCCTAAGAACACCTTAGCACTGTTCGAAAAGAAGAAATGCACCCCCATGTTCGTGGCAGCATTGTTCACAATAGCGAAGATCTGGAAACAGCCCAAGTGTCCGTCAGAAGATGAGTGGATTAAAAAGCTATGGTACATATATACTATGGAATACTACTCAGCCATAAGAAACGATGACATCGGATCATTTATAACAAAATGGATGTACCTTGATAACATTATACAGAGTGAAATAAGTAAATCAGAAAAAAAGAAAAACTGAGAACAGCATGATTTCATACATAGGTGGGACATAAAAGTGAGAATATGAGACATGGACAAGAGAGTGGTGGTTACAGGATGGCGGGAGGGAGGGAAGAGTGGGATAGGGAGGAGGGGAGGGACACAGGGAAAACCAGATAGAAGGTGACAGAGGACAATTTGACTTTTGGTGATGGGTATGCAACACAATTGAATGATAAGATAACCTGGAGATGTTTTCATTGTACATATGTACCCTGATTTATTGGTGTCACCCCATTAGAATTAATAATAATAATAAATAAATATATATATATATATATATATATATATATATATATATATATATATATATATATAAACACATTCGTCTTTTGATTGGCATACAGGGTAGCCAATCTGACGTCTGAACTTTTGACATCCTACGCATGTGCGTTAAACTGCGCTAACTTGTTCAGTTACATTGCTGCGTAGTTAGCCTTCAATTTATTTAAACTAAATACAACAAAGGGTATAAAAATTGTGTCGTAGCTGGTCCGAGTAAGAAGCCTACCACTTTCATACAGAATGGGAGGGTTCTTTTTCACTCTGTCATATTCTAAGTGCGTTTGCCTCATCTGTCTGTGTGCCATTGCTATTCCAAAGAACGGAAATGTGGAGCAGCTTTTTCGCACTGTTCATAAAAACTATGAC
The DNA here is from genome assembly GCA_037038555.1 of Rhynchonycteris naso. Taxonomy (NCBI): domain Eukaryota; kingdom Metazoa; phylum Chordata; class Mammalia; order Chiroptera; family Emballonuridae; genus Rhynchonycteris; species Rhynchonycteris naso. The sequence continues at coordinate 108,833,068 of CM072998.1, read as the reverse complement.
ATTGACTTTCATCCGAAAAGAGAGCCGAGAAGGAGAAAGGTGAAAGAAGAATACACAATATCAAATAGTAATAATAGTAACTTAAATAATGATAATATAGAAGAAATAAATTTATGTTTTGCATTTTTATTGTAGGAAGATCATTTTGACTTGGTCATCTTATAAGTAGCTCGCAAGCTGAAAAAGAGTGGGCACCCCTGATTTACAGAATATATGTTCACTTGTATACATTTGTGTTTGTGTGTAGTGGGGGTACAGATAGAAGAAATCATTTGTATCTCCAAGTTCCCAAATCAAAAACTGATTGCTCACACGGAACAGAGCAGGGGAAAGCTGGCCCCCCTTTGAAGCCAACAGGTGCCTACAGCTTTCTCCTTGGGTTAAATGTGAGTACCTTACATGAAGAATAAGTGAATCAGAGTGTTTGATAAAAAGCCATGTCATCTCAACAAATAAAGCTCCTACTTACCAATATTTGCATACAAAGCATTTCCAGGCTTCTGAGTTCTATTTAAAAGCCAGGTTAATAAGAGCCACTAGTTCCTGCTTTAGCCTAAACAAGACAGACTTCATCTCAATTTTTGAAACATAAATAAATGTGTGTCTCTGTGTTAATATGCACCCATTGCTCTTTATTGGGGTAAAAGATTCAGAGAGAACTCCTTTCTAAATTTTCTATTCAGCATTAGGTATAATTTGAACAGTCACAAAATATTAATTATAATAATTTTAAACATAAGAGCAAAATATCTATTTCCTTTTAAATGTAAATGTTGTGAAGTATTTGAATTATTTTCCCAATTGCCTCCTCACAAAGCAGACCCTCAAATGTACACCTAGGATGTTTTTAATAGTGGGAGTGACCTGAAAGGAAGTCTGTCTGGGAGACTCATGACCTCTTGAGGTCAATGAACTTGAGCTCTACATTAGTCCTCAACTTCTCCCAGTCATTACTCGCAGGAAGCCGATATCCCTCGCTCACAATTTGTTTATTTGTTCAGTTTATTTTTCTCATAGCATGGAAAAATAATCTTCGGAAGGCATTTCCCTTACTGAAGCCTACATGTCTGTTACAAATTTATTTCCCAAGGCTCTAATGTATTTGGTTATATTTAAACAGATTTTCCCTTGAGATCCACACATATCATGCACACAATTGCTAATATTTTACTTATTAACTGGCAGCACATTGGAAACTATATCACAAGACTGTCTTCCCCAACCTGGTGTTCATATCCTAAAAGTATCAGCCTGTGGAGCCCCTGTTGTCATTTTCTACAGTGTCACATTTCATTTTGACTCTCCCTGTATCTTGTTAAGGAGCATTGTAATGTGTGAAGTATGAATTGTGTGATACGTTTAGAGAAAGAGTATAACAGAATCTTCTAGAATGTAAAAAACGAATTGCCTGTGAGATTTGTGTCATATGAAGAGTCAGCGTGAAGAGAATAGGTGGCATTGGCCCCAGGGTGCTCCTGCAGGCACGGATGGAGGAGCATAAGCATCCACTTTAGGGAGGAACCAAGTTCACAGGAATGCCAGCCCCAGGATCAGTGGGTGAGCAGAAGAGGCATTGTGACAGGAAGAACCAGTCAGTTAACCATCTTCTGGCTTAAATTCATCTCACCTTCTAACTTGTCCTAGTCACCTTTTCCAAAATGCCCCTCTGCTCTGACCCATCTGTCCTTCCCTGGAGGATGCTTGGCTGTCTTTGTCTTCCCTGGTTGACTTAGAGACCTTCAGTGCAGGACCCAGTGCTCACAGCTGCTGCATACATCCTCCCCCAGTGCTTATCAACAGGTTTTTCACATCTTGGGTACTCGAGGGATGTCTGCTGAATAAACCAACAAGACAAATGCCTTCTACTTCTGAAGGCCAAATGATGGAGAGGTGAGTGGAGGGAATCTGATACCTTCAGAACCTGTTATGGGAAGTAACAGTAAGCCCCTCCCCTCCAATCCACGGGGTAAACAAAGCAAACTCCATGCTCCAGGTGCTCATACTTCTAATCACTTTACAGGCAAGAACTCCTCTCATCCTCACAACACTCTGAGCTAGACACTGCTGTCTATTTTGTTTTATAGATAAGGAAGCTAAAACATGCTGAAGTTCAGTTATCCAAGGCCATGAAGGTAACGACAGGTGAAGCCAGGATGGGAGCTCAGTCCTTGTTTCTATCAGCTTTATGCTGTGTTACTGATCATGTCCTGTTAGCCTGCGTAGGCCTTCAAACAAAGGAACATCTTCCAAACACATGGACTCTTTCTTAAAATAAGGTATTGCATAAAACTAAGTATTAATATTTAATAAGAGAAAAAACTTAACTTGTTGTTTTTAAGTAACAGGTATGCCATTAATTAAGAGAAAAATTAAACTAGAATGCATCTTTATGTTAAACTCCCTTTTAAAGCAATAACATTAACCCTGCACAAAAATAAAACTGTTTTCTTCTAAAGAGATGCATTCTTGGTGAATTTGCTAGGTTTAGAAATTTAGGTCACATTTGGCTTTTGATTATTTAAAGGGTTTGAGGAGAGTCACATAGACTCCAAATGTTCATCTACTCATTAAAACAAGATGGGGAGTTTTTCTTTATTTGGTCTAGCTTTTTTTTTCTTATTTTTTTAAGAGAAACCTTGAAACTTCAGCAACACCCTTTAGAAAATACCAGTTTATTACATAAAGTTTTAAAGTGCATCTTTGAAATCATCTGAATGAATGTGCAAAAGGTCAAAGACGAGCAGGACAGCTACATAAAATCTCCATTTTCCAAATACCAAGGAGGAAGAGGTGGGAACATGGTCCAGGATTTAACCTTAACTTTGAACTTCCTGACTTATGTTAGTTCAAGACATCCCTCTAGCATCATTTAAACATGAATAAACTTCTACTAGGAATTTCCTTTCTGAAGTCTACTGAGAATATAAATTAAAACCTTATGAGATGTGTCTTAATCCAAAATGTAAAATACCATGAGAAATGTCAGCTCAGAAGTACTCCCTGAATTACATTCAGCAGGATGTATGTTCTAGAAAAATTCTTTATTTAGAATGAAAGTCTCCAGAGAACTGGATTTATTATTTTTAGCCCATGATTATGGCAGACTGAACTGATAAAAAGAAGATGCTTTTTTAAAGCAGTGGCAATAGGGATGTTATTCAGCTATCTAGAATGTTTGAGAAAAGCCTCAGTTGGCATGAAAAGAGGTTCAAAATGCATTGTCAAGTGAAAAAGCACATTACAATTTTATTTAAGGATTAGCCTACATATACATACACATTCTCATAAAGAAAAGAATGAGAGACTATAAGCCAACAAAATGTTAATTGCTGGGTGGCAGAATTATAGCAAAATTTCATCTTTTAGTCTTTCTCTTTCCTTCAGTCTTCCCTCCCTCTCTCTCTCCCTCCCTTCTTTCCTTCCTATGTAGTATCAGAAAATTAAAATTATTTTCATTTGATTTTAAAAGATAAATAAATGTAGTGTTTTTAGCTGAGTCTTCTCATCTATCTGGCTGCCTTCCTTCAGTGCAGCTAAAGCCCAGTGCTCTTCATGCTCAGCCAGCCCTGGAGTTGGTTCTTCGAGGGGCCGGCCTATGGGTACACAGAGTATCAGGTAACTGGTATCACCAAAAGCCTTCCATAGTGCCAGTTGCTGGTGCATTAGTAATCAGAGGAGACTTGGTAACACCTTTAAATTTGCTAAATTGGTTTGTGTTCTTTCTTTTTAATAGTATACTTTTGCCTTGATTTGTGTTCCTATGTGTGTGTGTTTTAAATCTTAGATTTAGATTTCATGTAAGAGGAAATTTTTGTCACTTTTATCTCTTATTCCAGTATGTTCTTAGGAGAAGTGGATTTTTTTAATACCTGAATTTAGTGAGTATTTGGGCAAGTGTTCATATTGACCACATTAATAAAAATTGGTACCTGCTCAAACCTGGGCAGGTAATTACATTCATATTGTATCAGGTGTATGACCGGAACCTCCATTAGAAGCCTCTGTGTGTTTACATGACACACACACACCTACGATTTTCTATGTTCATACACTTAAAATTTTAAGAGTTCCATCTAAGATCTTTGACAATAAGTATTACAATCTAAGGAATTCTTTTTTCTTTTTTTTTGGTTTTTGGTTTTGTTTTGGGGTTTTTTTTGTATTTTTCTGCAGTGAGAAGCAGTGAGGAGGCAGACAGACTCCCGCATGCACCTAACCAGGATCCTCCAGGATATCTGCCCACCTGGGGCATTGCTCCTTTGCAGCCAGAGCCATTCTAGTGCCTGAGGTGGAAGCCATGGAGCCATCCTCAGCATCCGGGCCAACTTTGCTCCAGTGGAGCCTTGGCTGCGGGAGGGGAAAAGAGAGACAGAGAAAAAGGAGAGGGGGAAGGGTGGAGAAGCAGATGGGCACATTTCCTGTGTGCCCTGACCAGGAATTGAACCCAGGACTTCCACACACCAGGCTGACGCTCTACCACTGAGCCAACTGGCCAGGGCTAAAGAATTCTTTAAAATTAGAAGTTACTGCTATATAAATTGAACTATTCAAAGATTTTTAAAACTTTTGTGTTTTAAACTTTTAAAACTTTTTTTTTATAGTTTATATAACCTTTTAAAACCTACTAGATTACTCCTGGGGCAAATTGATGGGATGCCTCAATTGACTTTAATATTAGTGTACCATGTGGTTAGATTATAGCATGACATAAATCACTAATCTATCACTGTGTCTGGTGAAAAAGAGGGTGCTAGCATTTCAATTAAGTTTCTCACTTCTTCATCCGGGAGCTGAATCGCTTTCAACATGAAGTTAGGTAAAGTTATTTCAACTGCCTGAACTCATTGTAAATTGTTTTCTAAGTGGGATATATCATGACATTCTCTATTAATGGATTGCAAAATAAAAATCTCAACATTTAGAAAGCTACCCTTTAAGCTCAGCAGACTCTGGCCTTGAAGATGTGGAGAAAAATGCAACAATAGCTGGAAACCTAATAAAAAATTAATTTTCTTGGATCTGGTTCTTATTTTCTGGGATGATTGACGTATGTCTAGAAGATCATTCACAGAAGCAGTGCCATTGCAGACAAATAGAAAGCATCCAGAAAATTGGTAAAGACACATTACAACATTTCCAGTACATATTTGCTCCAAGTAAATATTTTAAAATAAAGCACACACACATAACACGTTATCAAGTTTTTATATAAGAAAATGATATTTGAGCTGTGCTCATCTTTTCTTGAGATTGAATTACACAAACACTAGTTCTGATTAATCCAGGGATTATAAATACTGAGTAGTTAAATGCGCCAAGCCTTGATGTGACACCAAAGCTTCCGACTTGTGACATGCCAGTTCCACAAGGAGGGAAAGACTAGGAGAGGATCCTTGGAGTTATTGTATGCAGACAAAGTCTGTGCTTCTTTTGATGCCTTCAAGGTACATCTCCCCCTGGCTATGACAAAAGCTTCTAGTGTAATTGGAGTACCCAGAGCTATAGAAGACACGGGCTAAGCAACCAAATAATAGATAAGCCTTTACAAGTACAGATGTTCAGGTATGGATGGAAGTCTATAGAGCAGGGGTTTGATTCCTTAAAGACATGCCTAATTTTAACATTAAAAAAATAAAAGTCTTAAAGCATTATAGGATAAAAGAGTACCTGTCCAAAGTCAAGAGAGCTGACATTTTAGTGGTGGTGGAACTTGTCTAAAGCAGTTGCTCTTCCTCAGGCAAGAAGTCATTGACATGACAGAGAGTGAATAAGCAAGCACCCTTCTGATTCTGGCAATCTGGCTGACCTGCGGAAGATAGAGCTTCTGCTGAGAAGTCAAGTTCAAGTCAGCTATCGTGGACTTGTATTCTCCACCTTTTCAAGAGAAGCTGAGTTAGAGACCATTTCCAGAATCTCACATTCGTATCCTAGGAAAAGTTATTCAAGACGTCATTGTCTTGGTGGGTAAAAATGGAGGCCCTTTGCCTGACCAGGCGGTGGTGCAGTGGATAGAGCGTCGGACTGGGATGCCAAAGACCCAGGTTCCAATCCCCGAGCTCGCCAGCTTGAGTGCGGGCCCATCTGGCTTGAGCAAAAGCTCATCAGCTTGGACCCAAGGTCGCTGACTCCAGCAAGGGGTTGCTTGGTCTGCTGAAGGCCCGGGGTCAAGGCACATGTGAGAAAGCAATCAATGAACAACTAAGGTGTTGCAACGGCAACGAAAAACTGATTGATGCTTCTCACCTCTCTCCGTTCCTGTCTGTCTGTTTCTATCTCTCTCTCTCTGTCCCTATAGAAAAAAAAAAAAATGGAGGCCCTTTGGTCAATGCCTGTAGATTATGACCCACTTTCTAATAGTCTGAAATCAATTTACTGTTCACCTACCTTGCATTTTTGTTGCTTAATGGACTCCACCTGGAGAATCTATTGGGATTTAGTCATTAGCAGTGGCTCCCCAACTTCAAAATCTGGGGATGTTCATGAGCTTATGTATGCACACCACCTCCCTGAGAAATACCACAATCTGTACCAAATGACAGAGGAGAGTAAGGAGCTGCTCTGCCTCATGGAAAACTTGAATCAAAACAGTCTGGCCAGAAATTATTTGGCTGGTAGAGCATATATTTTCTGCTTTCTTTTTCTTTGAAATTGATTGATTGGGGAGGTATATACATATATATTTTTTATATTATTAGGAATATGGGCATGAAGGGTAGTATATATATCACTGAGAATATGCTTGTTCAGTTGCAACTGAATATTTGTGGTGTGGTGTGTGTGTGTCTTGAGAGAAAAAGTGTTTGTGTGTTTGTGAATGTGTGCACCCACATGTACAGATGCATATGACAGAGGAACATAAAAGATTGTTACAGTTTTCAAATTCATACAAGCTGTGCACTGTAGACAGGGAAGCAGCACTTCAGGCAGAAATGATCACTGAAAATGACTGTGTTCATTTCTATGACACATTAATGGATATTCAGCAACAGTGTCAAGTTGAAGTCAAGGTCCCTAGTCCCTTCTTTGTGATTCATCTATAGAATGAATGGCTGGAAGATGTGTTAAATTAGTTTATGCCAGATTATGCCACTATTTCAAATTGTTCTCCAAGTTGTAGTGTCATAAAGTAACAAAATTTTATTTCTTGCACACATCCCATGTCAGCAGCTATTCTGCTGTGACTTTTTCTCCTGTGCCATTGTTCTGGGACCCAGGCTGAAGAAATTGCCTCAGTCTGAGACACACTGGCTTTGTGGTAAAACCTAAGAGCAGGAAAGCTGGCAGAACTAGGTGGTGGCTCGTGCAAAGTTAGGTTTGAAACGAGCCTACATTACTTCTGCTCACATTTCATTGGCCAAAGTAGGGCATCTTGCCAAGCAGAACATCAATGGGATGGGACATATATGCTTCTTGCTGGGAACATATAAGGAGTAAAGTGTGTGTTTGTGTGTATCTATATTTCTATTATAAATTTAATGAAATAAATCAATAAATTATGTTATATATGTTTTATGTATTATAACATATAAAACACTTCTTAATATAGAATTTTATATAAATAATAAGTTTCACATTAATCACTTTTCAAGTGTGGTTGGGAAAATCACATTTTAAATATAAAAACACTCATTATCATCTTTATTTAAGATTTTCCCAAACACGCTGAAAAAGAGTGATTTAAAACAAACCTTGAGTGACTAGGAATAGACCTACTATTTAGGTATAGGATTTACTTGATCCTCTTTTACAGTAATAGAAATGATTTTTAAGTGACTAGATTTGCTGTGAATCCAGCTTGCAAAAGATATAAGTCCTGGGAAACAAGACTAGTGTGAAGAATCAGTGATGGAATAGTATGCCTCATCATGCCTGTGATTCATGTTTTCCAGAAAGAAATACACATAAACACAGCCATGAATCTCTGTGTAAATGGAGTATATTAGTGTCACAGCGATATATACACTGTATATACATCTCCCAGATATTTTTCTTCTATAGTTATTTATCAGCTGACAGCAATATATTTTGCTACATATCAAGGAAAAAGTTGCCATGAATTATGGGGAGCTGAAATAGTGTTTATTAGTTTTCCACTGATGAATTTTCAGTGATTAACCATCTTAATTTTTTTCTAAATAACCGGTATTTTGACTCCTGTTAGTAACTTAAAATGCCACACATGGAAAATGTTATATGCACATTAGAAAAAAACAATACTTGGTATATTTTTAAGACTTATTCAGACCTTTTTACATTGCAGTAAACCTGTTATGTAATTCCAAGAGTGCAAACAGATGTAGCCTGATGCCATGACATGGGACCCAAATCAACGTCTTTTAGTACTACCCAACTTGATGTTCCATCCTGCACCTGTGATTCAGGTTATAAAGCCCTCCTTGGAAAAAGACTTTGGTGGTATGTAGGTTTATATAATATTCATCTTTCACATCTATGGATAGGAGAGATACCCTGGTGTTGATTGTAACAAAACCAGCCTTGTGTATGGCCAAATAAATACACCCTTGATACATAGGGTCTTCACTTGAGAAATTCCATCTGAAGACAAAGGAGTCATTGGTCTTAAGTAGTCGTGATAACAAAGTTACCTCAGCCATAGGGATCATCCTAAACCAGCTGCTGTGAGCTTGTTGAAATGTTAATCCCTGTGATAGACTTTAATAGTGATAATTGCACCCCCTGAAGATGCCTTGTGGTGGCTGAGTCACCGTAAGCTTTCAAGAACAGGTTACCCACCATGATAGCCAGTTTAAAGGTAAAGACAGAACACTGTTCTGAAGCCTGCTTTTATAAACCACAGTGGAGCTCCACAGGGCCTTTTCTTCCCCGCTTCTCTTGAGTACTTTTCATGAGCATTTAAGAAAGAAGACTTATTTAATTTGGAGCCAGGCTGTCCACTGGAATTCAAGGAGATCTGTAAGAACAACACACATATATAATAAATTTACAAACTATCCACAGTAGAAGAGGTTCCTTCTTGCTGGCTAGTTTTCTGATGATAAAATTTAAGTGACCCACATTGAAAATTTTGGTCATTTTAGAAAGAATAGTATTTCTCTGGTTTAGCTATGGAAAAAGTATTTGCTATGCCAAGATTAATGTAAACCAAATGTACTTAGAATGCTTAGCAGGGAGAATACCCTGTTCCAAGTACTCCAGAAACACCCATTTAAAAAGTCAATGAGGCTGTAACATAAGACGAGGCCCACAAACCTGGGTAGCAAATTGCTGAGCTCAGTAGAACTTACTTGATGGGGCCCGTGGAGCTGTGTCCACCTGACTGTATCCAAACATCACTAACTGGTATTTCTTTGAAGAAACAGCTTATCAATCTCTTTTCAGTCACATGGACTCCCAGCTTTCTTCATGGTCAGTCTTCCTTGGAGTGGTCCTATAGAACTGTTTTCTCTTCCTTTGATGGTACGACCTCCCCATGGTGAAATATGATTGGCCATGTTCAAGTATCAAGCATTTAAAAAATAAACATCAGTCTCAAAACAAAATAAATGTTCTATCCTTGCCAACAATATTATTTATACAGGGAAATACTATCAATGTATTATGATGTGAAAAAAAGTAGTCAACCAAAGATGTTATCATATTAACCATTTTGACAAATAACACACTGAATTCTGTGTTAGTAAAGGAACAAGAGTTGACCTTTTTCCTTCATTGTGCCTTTCTGTATTTTTATGCTTTCATTCCTGAGTGTGTATAATGAAGAAGCATGATAATACCTGTTAAGACCAGTGACACAGGCTTTGGTTCACCTGGGCATCATGCTCACCGATGTGCCCTTTGCTGGGCAGCCCGTGAGACAGCCCCTCTCCTCCACTGCGTCTGTCTCTGGACAAAGGTTACACCACAGTTTAAGTACAGTACATAAAACTGACGCAAAGCAAGTAATTTCCCCTGAAATAAGACTTACAAATACGTAGCAGAAGAATATGCTCAGAACCAAACCATTTTCTGGATTTCTTAAGTGAAGAGCTTTTTTTGTTTGTTTGTTTATTTGTTTTATCAGATCAAGCAACCAATTTAAAAAACTTGATATCCACCTTTTCAACCAGCTAATTTTTAGCCCCCAAACTTCAGACACCAAAACAAAGTTCTTTGGTCTCTCTCGATGAAGGGGAGTAGGGTGCTCTTAAGGAGCACATCATCCCTGTGTGGGTGGTGAGGACAGCCGAGGAATGGGGTTGGCACAAAGAGCGGTGCAGCCCCACCTAATCCACATAGGAGAGTTCTGTTATCTGAAGAAGAAATGGGGCGGATGTTGGACAAGCTAAAATAGATACCCATTAGAGTGAAATGGAAATGTTTTCACATGTAATAATTACATTTTATTGAGATTCGATCATGATACTAAGTAAGCCAAGTGGATTGAATTTTCTCCAGTACTCTGCTGCAGTACCTCTGTAGTAGTGTGTCCTGGGACGTTCTCGGGTTCCGCCCCACACTGAAGTGTCCGCAGGCACCTGCAGCAGGTTGATGCCTTTCCTTGCAGCCCTGGAACTACAGGGGCAGGGATGGGTGGCAAACGGAGAACAAATAAAACTGAAAATGTTGATTGTGATGGCCCTTAAAGCTATTACATAATTTTATACTGTGGCAAGAGCACACAGTAAAAAAGAGGTTTTCCTATCTTCTTCAAACATCATCTGTCTTATCAGGTAGATATTTGTGAAATGATGATTCTGGCAATAATGATTTCTTTCTCATTTTCCAATCACTTTTGCCACTGCAAGGCTAATATGCCCCGGGGAAACATTAGCATTTGGCTGATAGGTTTTATTTGGGGCTGAGCGTAATCAGTATAATTGGAAGGCTTCCCCCTACACACACACCTCAACTTGATAGGCAAAGTCAAATTCGGTAATGGTTAATTATGCCAGGTTATTTTTGTTTGTTTGCTTTGTCACTGGTTGGTAAACAAGAGTTCATTTTGTCCTTAAATTGAGATATCAAGGTGTTTGACCTAGAGCAGGGGGAATATGTTTGAGAGACATTTCACAAATAGAATGAGTTGGGTGTAGGGGTGAAGGGTAAGGAGCCGCCACAGCTGGGGTGTTATTTTCAGTTGTTATTTACTAGTTGCAGTTTTTGTTGTCATCTGACTCTGAGATTGCAAAGCAAAGTGCCTACCAGTTAAAAAATACCAGCTTGTGTGAGGGTTTGATTTAGTTGGGTTCTGGTTGAGATTTGATTATTCATGTTTCTGTATGGATAGGATTTCAGTTTATTATCTTTGTTCCTCTTATAGAAAATAAAATAATAAAGTGATTTAGAGAGCCTTTGAACGAAATCTGGCAGGCTAGCCTGAGCCCTGTTCCACTGCCCAACCTGAGTCTCTGGTTCAGAAAGAAATTTCTCTAGAAGGATCCCTGCTGCTTGCCACTGCCCCAGCTCACGGTTCTTCCTTCTCTAGTGTCTGAGCCACCTCCCACCCTAACCCCTTTCCTAGGCTAGAGGGTGCTACACCATTTTATAGGCTCACTAATCACTCTCCTCTGAGTGTCTATGTTATAGACCCTACCACCTCTACCTGCCAGGCCTCCTCTATGTATTCTTCATGGTCTGTTTCATTGCACTTCCATTGCAGTGAAAGTAATAATAAAATTGGAAAAGGCAGACCATCCATGTAGTTCAAATATAAAATACAGTATCCTGTGCTTCTCTAAGACCTGCTGATTCATAATTAAGGAGAACATGTCTAGAAAGTTAACATTTCTTCATTGTTAACCACTGTGTTGTATTACATTGAACTAAGAAGCAAATGTGGAGCTTGTAATTTGTGAAGGCAACATTTTCAGTAGTCAGTTCACTCATTTTCCACACATTACCATCAGAATGTATGTGCCCTACTGCTCCTGAAATACTTGTGTGATTTTCCGAGGGAAAGCCCTCATGTTAAGTATTTTCGAATAAGTTCTAAATAGAACTTTTGGACCATACAGGAATTGCCTTTTGTATCTTCTGAAGGGAAACCCCATGTGAGCCAATTCAATACAGTTCAGGTGAAGGTCTTGAACTAAACTTGTGGGTCTCAGAGACACCCCCTGATAGAAATGATTCCCAAAGCTTTTATGTCCAGTTTGGTACCTTGGGTTTTTTGAAATGACGCATCCGTGGCAGGCAGGAGTACATATTAGGTCTGTACTGGTAGCAATTATGTCAGGGAAGACACTCATATTTAGAAATTGTCAGTTTCTGGGATAATAGCAGATGAGGGGATGCCCAAAGAAGCAGGCAGTCTGGGACAGAAGCCACCCACGGGCATTGTTTCCCTAAATTGAATGACAGTCTTAGTCTGTGTCCAACCAGATCAGTGGGACAGGAACACAGGATTTTGCCTGTGTAAAATCTGGCCGTTGGTTTGTTTTCCTAACACACACCAGATAGCTCTGTCCCATTAAGCATCATGCTGCACAGACTAAGCTCTCACAGTAGACATACAGGCTTGGACCCACAGATCATTTCTGTGCAGTGGTCCCTGAACTCCCTGTACACTTTGACTCTGGGGAAAAGCAAAACATCGGAGTAAATGTGAATGCAAGGCCTGGCCAGGCTCCTTCCCAACAGCAGAGGAAGGGGCCTGTTACAATAGGCTGTTTAATCTTGTTTGGAGAAACTAGGTATCTGACAGATGAACTTCTTTTTCCTTGTATTTGTGCATATCTCACATAGTTGTAGTTTGGAAATGATCCAGGAGTCAGAGGTCAAGCAGTGACCTGGTTTGCATACTGTGGGCCCCTCTAGTCTCCCTTCAGAGCTACTCTACACAGGTGGTCCCATTTGCTGTGGGTACATCCACACCGAAAATGGTCACCCAGTGGACACATCAACCTCTTGGGTTTGGCCCTCAGAGGTTCTAGCCGCTGCATCAAACTCATGTCTGAGTTCCAGCTAAGCAGCTTGAAGTCATTCTAATGTGCTTGGCGAATGGACATCTTGTTATGAAGCATTGGGAATTAAAGCCATTAAAGGCACTGGGATTAAAGAAATGATAACAAAATGCTCCAACTAAATAGCCGAATAGCTTGGTTGTTTAGAGCATAGTCCTGAAGCACAGAGGTTGCCAGTTTGATCCCTGGTCAGGGCACACATAGGAATAGATTGATGTTCCTGTCTCTCACTCTCTCCCTTCCTCTCTCTAAAATCAATAAAATAAACATTAAAAAAGAAAAAAGTGATAATATACTGAATTTTTATAATACCTTTCTTCATAAGAAAATACATGTTCCTGGACTTACCCAGTTGTATTTTTTCTTCCATTATCCCAAAAGTAAAAGAATAAAGGAATGTTCATAAATAATCTTAGCCTTATCATTGAAAGTTAAAATGATTATTTTAAAAAATATCATAAGGAACTATTTCATCCTCCCTCTTCCTGGCTTTCTGATGTATAAATAAAGATGTTTCTCCTTGCCTGAAACTCAGCACTTGTGTTCTGCAATCTGTGATTTTGTTATTATCCAAATACTTACATGTTCACATTGAAGATAATCTTAATAGACATGTAACAAGTAGCTCAGGGATGCCTGCTCATTTTACACCTATTTCTGGGCAGGCCCACTTCAACACACTTACCCTGAGAACAATGTTACTTTATGATAACTTGAACAGTGCTCACATTTTTCTCTGTGATTAAGAAGGTAGAGTGCTTAGTGTATAGCTTTTGGACTCACGGTTTCCCCTTCTTGTATTTTTCAGAAATTGAGGCAAAGGAAGCATGCGACTGGCTCCGTGCTGCTGGGTTCCCGCAGTATGCTCAGCTATACGAGGGTAGGTTGGCCTTCCCTTCACTCTTTATAAAGAGAATAAGTTCAAAATAAATTGCATTTATGCTGTGCTATGTTTGACCTCTACGTTTACCTTTTCTTTTCCCCTTCTCTTCCCCTTGGCTTTGCAATGACCAGGGCTCACACTGATGCCAATTGAGAAATGAATATGGCTTCCCCAGCCGAGTTCTCTTTCCACCACGCCCTCTCTGCCCCCAGCTCTGTATACAGGCCTGACTCCCTTCCCCTTTGGTGTTCTGCTGCTGGCAGGTCTTCCACACTTTCTTCTCCATTCTTTGTCTTTTTCCCTCCACCACTCTCAGTTTTCTTGAGAGTGCAGTCAATTAGTTGGTAAATTTTCTAGAAATAACACAAATACTTGTCTTGAGACTCATCTTCAGTCCTGCTTACTGTTATACAAACAATTCTAATGTATTATTGTGTTCAGATGTGATTTTGTGAGGGTGGGGTTTGAAATAAGGTCCTTTCATTGCTAGTATACTTCCTTTCATTGATGTTTTAATTGACAGTTAATAAACGTACTCACTTAGACTTATCCCTTAATTACAACAAAGGCTTCCACTTCTTGAGCAGTCCTTAGTCGGGATCCCAGCAGTGAGCAGATGGCATACTCAAGGTGATCTGAGTACGTTGATTACTAAAAGTGCACATGGCAACAGTTTGTTGTTGGTTGTAGAAAACAACATCGGGTCCTCTCCTTGGTGGCATTAAATGTATGGAGGGTAGAAACAATCGACAAAATAAGCCCATTCTCACAGTGACTCTTATTCACTCACCTAGAAGCTCTGTTTTAAAGTTTTAAAAAACAAAACAAAAAAGTCACTTACTCTGATTCTCATGCTTCAACTCTGTGAAGATAAAGGAGAGTATGTCTCTGTGTGTGCTCTGAAGTCTAGAACCTCTGAGAAAAGTCTCCATAGACTTGTGAGCCCTTTAGGTCAGGAACCGTCTTGTCATTTTGGTCTAAGCAAGCCTCACTCCCACCCACTGTTCACAATTCACTGATTATAAAAGTGTCCATTAAAGGTTAAATGACTTTTTCAGGGTTTAAGGTATAAGAGTCAGAATTTAAATCACGGTATATTTTCCTCTATAACATGTAAATTCTCTTTGTAACCTAAAAATACTACATGATTTAAACGTGGAATGGCCGTCAATGGCTAAGAAGTAAAGGCACCCCATGCATAAAAGGTGTCTGTCAGATTGTGTTTAAGCCATTTTCATCGAATAAATGTCATAAGGATAAATAGCTAATACTATGCTGAACTTATAATATGCCAGGTACTGTTCAAAGCACTTTCATATTCACAACATTGTGAATTATATTCACATTATAATTATCATCACCCCCATTTTACAGATGAAAAAAACGAGCCTGGAAGAGGTGAGGTGCCTTGCCCCCAGTTCTACACCCAGAGTGTAGTAGCAGGGCCAGGTCTGAAAGCCAGGGCAGCCTTCTGGCCCGGGGGTCTGTTCCTCATCACTATGACACACACTCCCTCCCGAGCGAAACAAGGCACTCTTCATTCTGGCCCCAAGTAGGATTCACTAACATTATTTTCTTCACCAGAAGAGGAATTGTTTCTGCTTCCTAACTTGCATTAAGATTTAAAAACCCTTAGCTGTATTATAATTGGTAAGGTGGAAGCAGTGCAAAATACAAAATAATAAAAGAAAGAATGACAGATGGCAATAATGAGCTGACATTTTCTGTGAGATTTGATCATAGCCTCTATTACAATGGGCTCCAGATTTTTACCTCTCAGTGAGGTACCTCAAATTAACACTGTATCTTGACATTTGCCCTTAACCTCCAATGCTGGCATAAACAGACTGGAGAAAAGTTGTGATGGTGGAATTTCTATTTCTCTTTTGACAAAATCAGTCATTTGAGTATGTTGCTTATACTCTAAAGTGATTCAAGATTTTGCTACAAAAGAAAAATTGGGGGCTATTGAGCTTTCAGTATATTTGGAAATTTCTTTAATGAAGGAATAACAACAACAAAAACACCTGCCAAACTAAATATTTCATGAACTGGTAGGGTAAAAGTGAGAAGCCTTAGGTGAATGGAGAGAGTATAAAAAAAAGCTCTTCTCCATCTAGGCAAATGTCTTGGTAATGATGAGCTATAGAAATGCAGGCAATTAGTATTCAGTCCTATCCAAGGTTAAACACCTGGTTATTCTTATATTTCATTTCTTTATTGTACCTTGAAAGCATTTTTTTGTAATAAAAATAAAACTTCTTGCTATATTAAATAGTACCAGCATACTCCCTATTAATAAGTGTAACAGCTATTAAGATTATTTGTGTGTACAAAAACATGTTGGCCTGAAGATGTGTGTCTGTTCATATAAAACAAGGCACATAAGTCCCTTTGTCTCTCTCTTTATGTTTTTCAGATTCCCAATTTCCCATCAACATTTTGGCCGTTAAGAATGATCATGATTTTCTTGAAAAGGACCTTGTAGAACCTCTCTACAGGTAAATCATGTGAAGTATTTTTATTTCTTTCAGTTGTCTTCAAAAGGCATCACTATATTGAGGGGTGGATTCAATGGTTCAGTCAGTATTTATTGGATGGCTACTGTGTGTCAGCCCTGGGTCCATGTTCTAAGTACATACTACAGTGAGCATGATCAGTCCTGGTTTCAAGGAGCTTAAATGGTTAGTAGGAGGCTTCAGAAAATAGATTGCAAAGAGAAAGAGGGGTAGAAGAAGAGATTATTTCCAGAAGTGTTTTAATGCTATGAAAAAAGTAAAATAGGCTGAGTCTAGAGCTAGGGATTGGGACCAAGGGTGGGTTAGTGGGAGGAGGTAGCAGGGATGGTCAAGGAAAGCCCTGAAAATCTCCAGGAGTATGTCAAATTTGCTTACATTTTTTTCAAAGTCAAGTGATTATATCAGAAAAGTGGAATATGTGAGCTCACGTAATTATATTGGCAACCTGCAATATTTAAGCCTTTGCTAGGTGACGGGTGCTAGAAGAAGACCAAGATGCATATATGAATAATTGCCTCCTCTCAAAGAATTTATAATCTGGTTGAAGAAATCTAGTTGAAGAAATAAAGCATGATGACATGAACAAATAAGTAACAATTATAATTTGGATAATAGTAAAAGGTGCCAATGTAATCCATAGCTCCCAACAATTAAATGCTGCATGAGAAGTTGTATGTGTCTATAGGAATTTGAAGTTTCCTATTAGAAGCCCTGGAGAGGGCAGGGTTAGAAATAAGTAGTAGTTATAGGAGATGACTCATTGTTCAAGGCCACATGGCTCATTATGGGCCGAACTGACCTTAATATGTTCTTTCTAATGTGTCCAGCTGTTCTGCTCATTTTTAAAATTTGGATATTTGTTTCCTTATATTGAGTTTTGAGGGTTCTTTATATATTCTAGATGTAAATTACCTGTCAGATATGTTTTATAAATATTTTCTGCCAGTCCATAGTTTGCCTTTTCAATCTCTTAATAGTATCTTTCACAGAAGTTTTTAATTTTTCTTATGTTCAATTTATCAACTTTGTTTCATATTTTTAATGCAATATCTAAGAAATCTTTGCCAAACATAAGGTCACAATTATTTTCTCCTTCGTTTTCTTCTAGAAATTTCAGTTTTATGTTTTATATTTAAATCAATGGTCCATTTTTTCCTAAGATACAAGGTATAAGTCAAGATTTATTTTATGCATATCAAGATCTTATTGATTGAGCACCATTTTGAAAAGATTATACTTTGTTTACTGAATTGTCCTTACTCCTGTATTAAAAGTCAATTGATCATATATCTATAAATCTATTTCTAGACTTCCTATTCCATCCCATTTACCTATGTTCTTTGCCTTCATCAACATGATACTTGATTACTTAGCTTATTGTATGTCTGAGAATTCAACAGTGTGAGTTGTGAGTTCTCCAACTTTGTTTTATTTTTTCCCACGATTGTTGTAGCTATTCTAATTCCTCTGCCTTTCCATATAAATTTTGGAAACAGCTGTCAATATATATATTTTTTAAATCCTACTGGAGTATTGATTTGGATTGTGTTGGATTGATAAATCAGTTTGGAGAAAATTGGTATTCTAATAATATAAAGCCTTCTGGTTCATATACACAGTTAATATCTATTTATTTAGGTCTCCTTTGATTTTTTTAACCCTGTCTTTTCGTTTTCAGCATATGAATAATACATTTGAAAGTACTTAAGAATTTCATATTTTGTATTTTAAATAGTATTGCTTTTATCACTGTAATTTCCAGTTGTTCATCACTACTATATAACAATTTTTGCATATTTTCCTTTTACACTACAATCTTTCTAAACTTACTCAAGTAGCTTAATCATAGATTTCTAAAATGTTATTTCTAAAGTGTAAATAAAGGTTTACATTGTAAACCAAGAATAAAAACTCTATTCCATATTTTCAAATCAGGATCTCAGAGGCTAACATTGTCTCTGATTGTGTAGATCTCTTCATAGAATGACGTATATGACTGAGTGGGCCCAACTTTGAATCTCAAACACATGGGTGATAAATCCTTATCTAAGCACTGCGGCATGTGATCTGAAAGGCTGTGACTAAGTTCTGGATTTTTCCATCAAAGTGTACCCTTTTAAAAAAATTTTCTTTTAGGCTTGTTATGGAGAAGAGCCAGTAAAATGAATGTGAAGTCATTTAGAGATATAAGGTTCTAATTAATAATACTAGTGGCAGCTGGATAAATGAGGAAACCTTCTCCTGTGGAGCCTGGGACCAATAGCAGGATCCTTACAGACGTACCCACCCCAGAGACATTGCTGAGTAATCACGTAGAAGTGTGGCTGTGCTGGGGACCACAGCAATCTTGATAAGGGAGGGCCCATCTTGTGTAAACTTGGTTAGAGTGGCAGGAGGTTGTTATAACTGGAAGAATTCTTATGACAGTTATGTCTTCAAAAATATTATGAAGGAAAACACTTGGCTAGATGCATGCAAGCTGAGATTCTCCGGGCCTAGGATTGGTGGGTAAAACAAACCAAAGGAGTAGTCACGTAGGGTGGGTCAAAGGAAGTGAGCAGAGTTCAGAGGCAGAGATGGAGGTAGCTGGGCTAGAAGGAGCAGGTGTGAAGTATTTATTCCCTTTGTTATGATTTCTGCCAAGACACAGTTTTCTCTCCTTGGAAATAGTGGAAAGCAAGCAGAAGGACGGCCTACAAATGGAGGGGATGACAGCACTTTTAAGACTGAGATTGATGAGCAGTTAATCAGAGACTCACCCACTCACAGTCTGTAATGATTGACTCCTGGGGAGTAGTAAACTGTTGTGACTTACTCATTTTCTTCCTTGTGCACTACAGACACAGGATAGAGTTGGCCTCATCTTTTCCTTTTAAAGCTTTATGGGCTATACATTTCTTACACATATTTGAAATACTGAGCTAACGCAGAATCATAAAGAGAGCTATAGCTATAGAGCAGGCAGGTGGCTTCTGGCAGGTAGACAAATGAAGACAAGAGAAATGAAGGTCCAGAGAGCTGAAGGTCTCCTATAAATGTTAGCCACAAGAAGTATATTCACCTCTGGTTCTCTGGAGTTTCCAACCTGTGTAGACAGACATTGTCCTAGATCCCAATTTATACTGAAAGAGTTGTTGATCCCAATTTATACTGGGAGAGTTATTGAATAGTACTGACTTTTTGATTGGCTTGAAAATATATTGTTCTGAGGATGTTGATGGTAGGGAAGACCCATACCTGGCCCGGAATCTGTGGATGTGTAGCTCTCGTTTTCAGGTCTCGGAAACTAAACAGGTTTGCTGTCTTTGCTGAATGTGTGGACCTCCAGGATGGTGAGCACACCTCACTGCTCCTCTATTAACTCAGGCAGCACTGGCACATAGTGTGTGTTCTGTAAGTATCTGTTACTGCCATTCAAAATAGTACATTTCTGATATTTTTTTATTAATTTTAATGGGGTGACATTAATAAATCAGGGTACATATGTTCAAAGAAAACATCTCCAGGTTATCTTATCATTCAATTATGTTGCATACCCATCACCCAAAGTTAAATTGTCCTCTGTCACCTTCTATCTGGTTTTCTTTGTGCCCCTCCCCTCCCCCCTCTCCCACCCTCTCTTCCCTCCTCCCACCTTGTAACCACCACACTCTTGTCCATGTCTCATAGTCTTACTTTTATGTCCCACCTATGTATGAAATCATGCTGTTCTCAGTTTTTTTCTGTTTTACTTATTTCACTCCGTATAATGTTATCAAGGTCCATTCATTTTGTTGTAAATGATCCGATGTCATCATTTCTTCTGGCTGAGTAGTATTCCATAGTATATATGTACCATAGCTTTTTAATCCACTCGTCTTCTGACGGACACTTGGGCTGGTTCCAGATCTTCGCTATTGTGAACAATGCTGCCATGAACATGGGGGCACATTTCTTCTTTTTGAACAGTGCTATGGTGTTCTTAGGGTATATTCCTAAAAGTGGGATAGCTGGGTCAAAAAGTAGTTCAATTTCTAATTTTTTGAGGAATCTCCATACTGTTTTCCACAGTGGCTGCACCATTCTGCATTCCCACCAGCAGTGCAGGAGGGTTCCCTTTTCTCCACATCCTCACCAGCACTTGTTCTGTGTTGTTTTGCTGATGAATGCCATTCTGAATGGTGTGAGGTGATCTCATTGTGCTTTTAATTTGCATTTCTCTAATGATTAGTGATGTTGAGCATTTTTTCATATGCCTATTGGCCATCTGTATGTCCTCTATGGAGAAACTTCTATTCATTTCGTTTGCCCAATTTTTGATTGGATTGTTTGTCTTCCTGTTGTTGAGTTTTATAAGTTCTTTATAAATTTTAGTTATTAACCCTTTATCAGATGTGTTGTCGAATATATTCTCCCATTGTGTGGTTTGTCTTTTTATTCTGTTTTTATTGTCTTTAGCTGTGCAAAAACTTTTTACTTTGATATAGTCCCATTTGTTTATCTTGCCTTTTATTTCATTTGCCCGTGAAGCTAAATCGGCAAATATATTGCTGCTACAGATGTCGGAGAGCTTACTACCTATGTTTTCTTCTAAGATGCTTATGGTTTCATGGCTTACATTTAAGTCTTTTATCCATTTTGAGTTTGTTTTTGTGAATGGTGTAAGTTGATGGTCTAGTTTCATTTTTTGCAGGTAGATGTCCAATTTTTCCAACACCATTTGTTAAAGAGGCTGTCTTTACTCCATTGTATGTTCTTTCCTCCTTTGTCAAATATCAGTGTCCATAAAGGTGTGGGTTTATTTCTGCGTTCTCTGTTCTGTTCCATTGATCTATTTGCCTGTTCTTATGCCAGTATCAGACTGTCTTGAGTACAATGGCCTTGTAGTAAACCTTGATATCTAGAAGAGTGATACCTCCTGCTTTATTTTTTCTTTTTAAGATTGCTGAGGCTATTCGTGTTCTTTTTTGGTTCCATATAAATTTTTGGAATATATGTTCTATATCTTTGAAGTATGTCATTGGTATTTTAATTGGTATTGCACTGAATTTATAAATTGTTTTGGGTAATATAGACATTTTAATGATGTTTATTCTTCCTAGCCATGAGCACGGTATATGCTTCCACTTGTTTGTATCTTCCTTGATTTCTTTTATCAATGTTTTATAATTTTCCGAGTACAAGTCCTTAACTTCCTTGGTTAAATTTACTCGTAGGTACTTTATTTTTTTGGTTGCAATAGTGAAGGGGATTTTTTCCTTAATTTCTTTCGCTGACAGTTCATTATTGGCATATAAAAATGCCTCTGATTTCTGAGTATTAATTTTATATCCTGCCACCTTGCTGAATTCATTTATCAGGTCCAGTAGTTTTTTGACTGAGACTTTAGCAACCAGTTACAATTTTGTTTTAATGTTTTTTGGTTGAATTTTTAATTGAAAATATTTTCTCCTGTCAGTAATGAAAAGCTAATTGCAAACTCAAGTTCCTAGATGAGCTCATTGAAACTGTAACTAGGCCCTGGCTGGTTGGCTCAGTGGGTAGAGTGTCGGCCCAGCGTGTGGACATTCCAGGTTCCATTCCCGGTCAGGGCACACATGAGAAATGACCATCTGCTTCTCTCTCTTCCTCTCCCCCTCTCTCTCTCTTCACCTCTCATAGCCTGTGACTCAATTGGTTCAAGTGTTGGCCCCAGGCACTAAGGATAGCTCTGTTGATTCAAGCAGAGAACATGGGGTAGTCTATCTGCTCTCTTCTCACTTAAAAATATGAAATTAAAAAAAAAAAAAAACTGTAACTATCTCTAAATCTAGCAATAGCCAAGGTGTCACAATCACTTGCAATTTGTCAACTTTAAGGCAAATTCCAGCAAATCAACTGTCCTGAATAAGAATTTTAAAGAGAAGTCATATGTTCTATTAGCATTTTGATTTTCAGTATTCACTCATTCACTAATATAGAGCCTGATGCTCAAGATGATCTCTGGATTTCTAATATAGTGTTAGCGAGTAAACCATCTGCATAACTTATGTTTTTTGTTAAACACCAGTTAATATAGCATGTGTAAAATGAAGGTGTTCACTTTGTTTTGTGGAGATATGGAATTGATTAGGATTAGTGCATCTGTCTTTACCCTTTAATTTTTTTTTTTTTTAGAGAGAGAAAGAGAGAGCAAGAGAGAGGGACAGACAGAGCCAGACAGGAAGGGAGAAAGATCATAAGCATCAACTCATACTTGTGGCACTTTAGTTGTTTATTGATTGCTTTCTCATAAGTGCCTTGATGGGGGGTTCCAGCAGAGCCAGTGACCCCTTGTTCAAGCCAGTGACCTTGGGCTCAAGCCAGCAAACTTGGGCTCATGCCAGTAAAAACCTTAGGGTTTTAAACCTGGGTCCTCAGCATCCCAGGCCTATGTTCAACCCACTGCACCACTGCCTGGTCAGGCATCTGCCCTTTAAATTTATAAGGATAATTAATGACAATGATTGTCTTGTGTGGTGGAGGAGGGAGATGGAGACAGTGCTGACAAAAATTGTATTTATAATTTACCTCTATACACAAAGGTACATATTTAATTTGAATATGTTAAATAACATTAAATAATGTTAGGTTTTATGAGTATTGATAATATTTTACATATTTTCTCTTTTAGAATATTTATTACCAAAAATATATATCGTATTATATAATGTGGTATGTCTTATAATAATGAGTGACAATGACCTGGACTGAGACAGTGGAAAAGCCAACAGGAGAAGCATATTTGGGCTTACATGATAAACATGGTCAATTCTGCCTTTAAAACTCTGCCTATAAATCAATACAAGTGCCAGTAAGCAGTAATTTTATTTTTTTAAACTTTTATAAGTTGTTCAAGGTGTAGCAAACTATACTCCAAGCACTTTACAAATATTTACTCATTTAATTTTCATAGCCATCCTTTAAGGTAGACTGTAGCATCATTCTCACTTTACAGACGAGGAAACTGAGGTGTGGAGATCTAAAATAATTTGCCCACATATAGCACGTAAATGACAGTGCTAGGATTCAAAGCCAGCCAGGCTGCTTCTGGAGTTCTCAAAGAGAGCTAAGTTTATGTCTTGCTGTGAAATACAATTTGGAGTGCTTTTCCTGTCTTCCTTTGAAGGTAATTCTTTGAAAGATGTCTATGCTGCCTCATAATTTTCTGAATTTAATATGTATGTCCCAAGGATAGAAATTCTGGTTGCATTTGCACCTGATACATCATGGAACTCCATTAAAAAATAATTAAAATCAGAATTTAAATCACACTTTGTTCTTTTGTGAAGAGATTAGACCCGACTTACTATCAGGAGAATAGCACTGTCTTGTCATTTGTTCCTTCAGTTAACTTCATCCCAGCTGTCTCTTGAGGAGAAACAAGATGGAATCTTCACCCTGGGATCTCAGGCTAATATTGTGGTTCTTGACCCAGAGGGGAAGGAGTGTTTAGCCCCCTCTCGACATCTGAGCACATTTTTGCTTATCACAACTGGGATGATGCTACTGTCATCTACTGGGTAGCAGCAAGGAATATGCTGCTCCACCTCCTGTCACACACACAGGGAAGCCTCCCACACAAAGAATTATCTGGCCCCAAGTGCCAGTAGTGCCAGGGTGAGGAATGAGTAAGCTCTGAGCCGTTCGGACAAATGGTATAATATTACTACTATTATAGACACACAGTAGCTAGGGGGAAAGGGTTTCAGAGAGGGCTTTCTGGAAAAATGACCCTAAAAGGCCAGTAAGAATTACCCAGACAATGATCTAGACGGCAGAGAAATGGCGGCAAAAATGGCGGCATGAGGGATACTCCCAATATCTCCCCTTGAAATTTTAACAAATTTAACAACTAAACACAGAGGGAAAAAAAAAAACGTTAGGAGCACCCGAAATTTACACACACCAGATAAAGGTATGATTGAGTGGAAATAGTGGCTGAATATATAAGACGGAGTATGGGGCATTTTGCTATTCTCAGTGATCTGAGGTAGGGGCACTTTTGTTTGAAGCTGGGCTAAGAGGACAGAATGAGATAGTGGGGAAGGAGCTGAGTTAGGGTAAGTGCCCAAACAAAAGAAAGAACACACTGGCTCTGCCTAAGATTGCAAACAGTGGACGTGTGCACAGGCGTGAGATCCACCTAAAATTACCAGCACAGGGTGCCTGTATTGGCGGGTGCCAGCATCTTTGTACATTCCCAGCTCCATGATCACCAGCACTGCACTAGCAGCTCCACCTAGCATCACCAGTGCTGCGAGCAAGTGGGGGCACGCATGCTTAGCCCAAGATTATCAACGCTAGGCACCTGCTGCATGGTCACCAGCATCTTTGGGCATTCCCAGCTCCACAATCTCCAGCGCTGGGCGCACATGGGCGAAGACCCTTGGCTGCCCGTGCTGGGCCCCTGAAGGGCAGCTGTAACTGTCTGCGTGCATTGTTAGAGTCGCAGGAGCTAGACACACACGTGGCCTGTCGCAGGCTACTAAGCAGCGCAAGTGGGAAAAGCCTGTGGAGATTAAAACTGCTACGTGTTGAGGCATGCTAGATATGCCCACCCGCCCATAGAATTTTGCCTGGGTGTAATAGAAATGCACTTGGTCCTTGGTCTGTGCCCTGCCCTGCCCTGCCTGCTCTTGCTGATGGCTCTTGTTGCCACTGCCTTGCCCAGAACTGTGCTTTGAGCGGTGCTGGAGGGGGAACCTGGCTATGCATAGATTCCCTTGCTGTGAGGACAGTAGGTGAGGAGGACCCCACAGCTAAGTCTCCAGTCTGGTAGCTCCAGTGGGAGGAACATGAGGAGAGGCACCTGAAAAACTGAGACTGCTATTGCCAGAGCCATATAATTACATATCCCTAACAAGCCCTGCCTGCCAACAGGACTGAGTCCCAGCCTACATCATTGCCACAGCAACACACCAGCAGACCTCTGCCCAAGAGCCCACAGACTCGTAGTACAGCGACACTTGCCAAGAAAAGAAAGAAGAAGCTACCCCTCAAAACCAGGGGAAAAAAATTATATTTTTAATGCTTTTTGTCATTTTTATTTCTTTTCTTTTTCTTCTTTTTTTTTTATTATTTTCCTTTTGAACTACATTATTCATAGTTGTGGCATTTTTCATTCTTGTTTTTTGTGAGGGTTTCATTTCAAAAACTTTTACTTCTATTCTTTTTCCTTTTACCTTTATTTCTTTTTTTATGTCTTTTGTTTTCTGTCCTTTCTCTTTATTCTTCCTTCTCATTTCTTCTCATTTATCTTTTCTTTCTTCCTTTTTATTTGTTTTCTTTTGTTTTTGCTCTCATCTGATTGTCATTTATCGTCAAATTATTATATTTTGGACTCATATTTTTTCTTTGTGGCATTTGCTTGTTTTTTTACTTCATTTTTTTCTCCTTTTTGTCATCTCTCCTCAGTTCCTGCTCCTTGTTCTCTGTAGTTTTTGTTACATTAATCATTATAGAATTTTCATTTTTTCACTGTATTTTTCAACTTTTATTTTATTTTCTTAATTATCTGTTATTAGTATTATTAACAATATCACTCTCAAATGCCATTAAGAAAAAAGAAATTAAATATCATGGATACAAAAGACAGAGACGTAGCTCAGAGAGATGATGAAAAATCTCTAGAAAACAATTTTTATTAATTGGAAACCTTGGAATTAAATGACGGAATTCAAAATTGAACTGCTAAAAATAGTGAATTACAAGAAAGCTCTTATAGCAATTTAGTGAACTCAAAAAACAACTTAATAAACAAAAAAAATATTTTATCAAGAAAATTGAAACTATAAAAAGGAACCAGAGATGAAAAACTCAATATATGAACTGAAAATTGAGGTGACAGGCTTAGCTAATAGAACAGGCCAAAGAGAAGAAAGAATTAGTAACATAGAAGACAGGCAGCTAGAGATACTACAGAGAGAAGAGGAGAGACTCATGAATTTAAAAAAATGAGAAAGCCCTACAAGAATTATTTGACTCCATCAGAAAGAGCAATATAAGAATAATAGATATATCAGAAGGAGAAGAGAGAAAGGAATGGAGAACATATTCAAACAAATAATCGATGAGAATTTTCCAAGCCTGTGGAAGGAATTAGAGCCTCAAATCCAAGAGGCAAACAGTTACCTTAACCCGAACAGATCTACTCCAAGGTATATCATAATGAAAGTATCACAAACAAATGACAAAGAAAAAATCCTCAAGGCAGCCAGGGAAAAGAAGAATACAACATATAAAGGAAGGCCTATTAGGCTATCATCAGATTTCTCAGCGGAAATTCTGCAAGCCAGAAGAGAGTGGACCCCAATATTTAAAGTACTGGAAGAGAGGAACTTCCAGCCAAAAATACTATATCCATCAAAGCTTTCCTTCAAATATGAAGGGAAAATAAAAACATTCACAGATATAGAGAAGATGAGGGAATTTATCACCAGAAAACCCCCCCACTTCAGGAAATACTAAAGGGGGTTATCTGACCAGATACAAAAACACAACAAAACAAAATCACAAGTAAAAGCTCCAAGAAGATCACAATAAAAACAAGAATAATTTTTGACAACAGAAACTAAAAAGGGGAGAAGACAAAAATTCGCAGTAGCAAAGGAGAATGGAGTGCAGAAGCACTCATGAGATAATATACTACAATGAATATGATATATACCCTTTTTGTTACCTAATGGTAACCACCCCGGAAAATACCACTACTGAAACACATGGCTTAAAAAAAAAGAAATAGAGGAAAGAAGTGTGGAATACAACGAAACAAATGACTGAAAAACAAAGAGAAGAACCAAACAAGAAACACAGCTATCAGAAAGCAATATATAAAATGGCAATAGGAAACCCTCGAGTGTCAATAATTACATTGAACGTAAATGGATTGAACTCACCAATAAAGAAGCACAGAGTAGCAGAGTGGATCAAAAAAGAAAATCCAACTGTTTACTGCCTTCAAGAAACACATATAAGCTACAAGGATAAAAACCGACTCAAATTGAAAGGCTGGAAAACAATTCTCCAAGCAAATAATATCCAAAGAAAAGCTGGTGTAGCCATACTCATATCTAACAATCCAGACTATAAGACAACAAAAGTAATCAGAGACAATGACAGTCATTTCATAATGATAAAGGGGACATTGAATCAAGAAGACATAACACTTCTTAATATATATGCACCAAACCAAGGAGCACCAAAGTATATAAGATATCTATGGACTGATCTAAAAATAAAAACCAACAAAAATACAAGCATACTTGGAGACCTTAAGACACCACTGATGGCTCTAGATCATTAACCCAAACAGAAAATTAATAAAGAAGTATTGGCCTTAAATGAAACACTAGAGCAATTCAATATCATAGACATCTACAGGACATTTCATCCCAAAATGTCAGAGTATATATTTTTCTCCAGTGTACATGGAACATTCTCAAGAATAGACCATATGTTGGGACACAAAACTAACATCAACAAATTCAGAAAGATTGAAATTTTACCAAGCATATTCTCTGATCATAAGCCTTGAAACTAGAATTCAACTTTAAAAAAGAAGTAAACAAACCCACAAAAATGTGAAAATTAAACAGCATACTTCTAAAAACCGATATGATTCTGTATATAGAAAACCCCAATGACTCCACAGAAAAACTAATAGAAACAATAAACCAATACAGTAAGGTCGCAGGATACTAAATTAACATACAGAAGTTGATTGCTTTCTTATATGCCATCAATGAAACTTCAGAAAACTAAAAGAAAATCCCTTTTATGGTTGCAACAAAAATAAATAAAAATGCCTAGGAATAAACATAACAAAGAATGTAAAGGACCTATATAATGAAAACTACAAAGCATTGTTAAAGGAAATCGAAAAAGACACAATGAAATGGAAAAATATTCCTTGTTTTGGATAGGAATAACAAATACAGTTAAAATGACTATATTACGCAAAGCACTATACAAATTTAATGCAATTCTAATCAAAATTCCAATGTCATTTAGAAAGAAATGGAACAAAAAATCATCAGGTTTATATGGAACCATATAAAACCACGAATAGCCAAAGTAATCCTAAGGAAAAAAAACAAAGCTAGAGGCATTAAAATACCTGACTTCAAATTATACTACAGAGCCACAATAATCAAAACAGCATGATACTGGCAGAAAAATAGACACTCAGATTAATGGAACAGAACAGAGAGCCCAGAAATAAAACCACATATATGTGGTCAAATCATCTTTGATAAAGGAGCCAAAAGCACACAATGGAGAAAAGAAATTCTCTTCAATAAATGGTGCTGGGAAAACTGGAAAGCCACATGCAAAAGAATGAAACTCGACTATGGTTTGTCTTCTTATACAAAAATTAATTCAAAATGGATCAAAGACCTAAATATAAAATCTGAAACAATAAAATATATAGAAGAAAACATAGGTACTAAACTCATGGACCTTGGCCATAGAGAACATTTTATAAATTTGATTCCAAAGGCAAGGGAAGTGAAGGGAAAGATAAATGAATGGGACTGTATCAGACTAAGAAGCTTTTGCACAGCAAGAGAAACTGATAATAAAACAGACAGCTAACTAAATGGGAGATTATATTTTTGAACAACAGCTCAGATAAGGGATTAATGTCATAAATATATAAAGAACTCACAAAACTCAACAACAAACAATCCAATAAAAAAATGAGAAGAGGACATGGACACTTCTCCCAAGAAGAAATACAAATGGCTAACAGATATATGAAAAGATGCTCATCTTCACTAGTTATTATAGAAATGCAAATCAAAACTACAATGAGATACCACCTCACACCTGTTAGATTAGCTATCATCAACAAGACAGGTAACAACAAGTATTGGAGAGGCTGTGAAGAAAAAGGAACCCTCATTCACTGTTGGTG
Organism: Rhynchonycteris naso; assembly: GCA_037038555.1. NCBI lineage: Eukaryota > Metazoa > Chordata > Mammalia > Chiroptera > Emballonuridae > Rhynchonycteris > Rhynchonycteris naso. The sequence continues at coordinate 108,803,827 of CM072998.1, read as the reverse complement.
GGAATATAAAGTAGTACAGCCATTATGGAAGAAACTATGGTGGTTCCTCAAAAAGTTAAGAATAGAACTACCGGGGAGGGGAGCAAGATGGCGACGGAGTAGGCGGACGTACCAGCTTCCAACTCCCAGAACCAAAGTGGATTACAACTCAATTTTAAGAACCATCACCGAGATAAACCAACTTTGAACAAAACTAAGTGGACTCTCCAACCAAGGAACACAGAAGAAGCCACATTGAGACTGGTAGGAATAGCGAAAACGCGAAGAGGGCTGCCCAGCTCCCCGGAGCAAACGGCAGCCCAGAGAGACCCGTGTGGCGGGAGGAGAGTTTGGCGGAGAGGGAGGGACCTGGGTCCCAGGAACCAAGCCCCAGCCTGCAGTCCCAGAGCCTAGAAGAGGCACTTGGACAGTATTGAGTTGTGAAACAAGTGAGGGAGCTCCCAGGCCTACAGTGTGGAGTATTAGGTCCCTTCCTACTCTGCTGAGGGCTGCTTGGGGTTTTGGGGCGGCAGGACGCTGAAAGGCGGTTCTGTCGGCGTGGGCAGAGGCCAAGCCGGTGGGAGATCGGTCTAGCCCAGAGGGTCGGAGGGGAAGCGCCAGAGCGGTCCGGAAGCTGCGGGCCCGCCTTTAATCCCACTTACGGGGACAAAGCGGGAGGCCAGGAACGGGCAGGCCCTGCGCAAGCCGGCCCTGACCGCGGGGACCAGGCTAGGACCAGGGACGGGCAGGGGCTGTGGCTGAGCTGACGCTAACAGTCCCCCACCCCCCCACCCGGGCCGGAGAAACCGCGGTTGGCCAGTATACGTGCGCGAGCGGACTCCGAGCGCGGGAACGGGGTGGACCCTGAGACAAGTGGAGGCTCGCAGCTGAGCCCATGCTATTATCCCCATCCGGCCGGAGAAACCCCAGATAAAATTCATACGTGCACGAGCGGGCTCCGAACGCGGGGGCGGGGTAGAGTCCGGGACGAGCGGAAGTACGCAGCTCGGCGGAAGCCAGCAAACACGCCCGCCCCAATAAACCTTGGTTTCCGACCCTGCGCAGAAGGGCCATGGCCTCGAGGGCGGGGCTAAAGCTCCGGACGGGCAAAAGCTTATAGCTGAGAGCACGTCAAAAGCCCCGCCTAACCCGCGGAACTGTAGCGAGCAGGCTCCGACTGCTGGTTCTGGGCGGAAGTCCGGAAATAGGCTGGGTCCGCAGCTGAGGAAAGGTGCTCACCTCTACCCTTGGTGCTAATCTTGTGGCTTCAGTCACAGCCCCTCCCACGGAGGAGAGGCAGAAATCATAGCAAAAGCCACAGTGGGCCGGCGCTGGCAACGCTCATACCCAAACACCCTAGGCACCAGCAGAGGGGGCGGGGGGCCTGCAGATAGACCACACCTAGAGATCACAAAGGCAACACCTACTGGACGCCAGTGGCCACAACTTGCTTATACACAGAAAAAATGGGCAGGCAGAGGAATGCAAACCAAATGAACCAAGAGAAATCCCCAGAGAAGGACCTGAATGAACCAGATATAACCAAATTACCAGAAGCAGAATTTAGAATAATGATAGTTAGGATGCTCAAAGAAATTAGAGCAACAATGGATAGTCATTATGAACAGCTAAACAAAGAGATAACAAGTATAAAAAATGAAATTGAAATAATAAAAAAGAATCAGACAGAAATGACAAATACAGTATCAGAACTGAAGACCACAATGGAAGGAATTAAAAGTAGGATGGATGACGCTGAGGATCGAATAAGCGAGTTAGAGGACACAATAAACAAAGGCACAGAAGCAGAGAAGAAAAAGGAAAAGAGACTTAAAAAATGTGAGGAAACTCTAAGGGAGCTTTGTGACAACATGAAGAGAAACAACATTCGCATCATAGGGGTGCCTGAAGAAGAGGAGAGAGGACAGGAAATGGAAACTTTGTTCAATCAAATCATAGCAGAAAACTTTCCTAAATTAAGGCTGGGAAACACTCCACACATTCAAGAAGCACACAGAACTCCATTAAGGAGAAACCCAAAAAAATCTACACCAAGACACATCATAGTTAAAATACCAAAGCTAATGGATAAAGAAAAAATTTTAAAAGCTGCTAGAGAAAAAAAGACTATCACCTACAAAGGAGCCCCCATAAGGATGACATCGGACTTCTCAACAGAAACACTTGAGGCCAGAAGGGAATGGCAAGAAATAATCAAAGTAATGCAGAACAAGAACCTACAACCAAGACTACTTTATCCAGCAAGGCTAACGTTTAAAATTGAAGGAGAAATAAAGAGCTTCCCAGAAAAAGAAAGCCTCAAGGAATTCATAAAAACCAAACCAATTCTGCAAGAGATACTAAGGGGCCTCTTGTGAACAGTTTAAAGGGAGGAATGAATAGAGCAAAAGAAGAATACAGCTTTAAAGGATAAAATGGCAATAAACAACTACATATCAATAATAACCTTAAATGTAAATGGATTAAATGATCCAATCAAAAGACATAGGGTAGCTGCATGGATAAAGAAACAGGACCCATACATATGCTGTCTACAAGAGACACACCTTAAAACAAAAGATGCTCATAGACTGAAGGTAAAAGGATGGAAAAAAATATTTCATGCAAATGGAAATGAAAAAAAAGCAGGGGTAGCAATACTTATATCAGACAAAATGGACTTTAAAACAAAGGCTGTAGTAAGAGATAAAGAAGGACACTACATAATGATAAAGGGAACAATTCAACAGGAAGATATAACTATTGTAAATATCTATGCACCAAATATAGGAGCCCCGACATACATAAAGCAGACTTTGATGGATATAAAGGGCGAGATTAACAGCAATACTATCATAGTAGGGGATTTCAATACCCCTCTAACAACACTGGATAGATAGATCCTCAAGAAAGAAAATTAATAAAGAAACAGCAGACTTAAAGGATACACTAGATCAACTTGATTTAATAGATATCTTCAGAACTTTTCACCCTAAAGCAGTAGAATATACATTCTTCTCAAGCGCTCATGGTACGTTTTCTAGGATAGACCACATGTTAGGACACAAAAATGGTCTCAATAAATTTAAGAAGATTGAAATCATATCAAGCATTTTCTCTGATCACAATGCCATGAAACTAGAAATTAACCACAAAAGAAAAACTGAAAAATACTCAAACACTTGGAAACTAAATAGCATGTTATTAAATAATGAATGGATTAACAATGAGATCAAAGAAGAAATAAAAAAGTTTCTAGAAACAAATGATAATGAGCATACATCAGCTCAAAATTTATGGGACACAGCAAAAGCAGTTCTGAGAGGGAAGTTTATTGCACTACAGGCATATCATAAGAAGCTAGAAAAAGCTCAAATAAGCAACCTGACCCTGCATCTAAAAGAACTAGAAAAACAACAACAAATAAAACCCCAGACAAGCAGAAGGAAGGAAATAATAAAGGTCAGAGCAGAAATAAATGACATAGACGCTAAGGAAACAATACAGAGGATCAATGAAACAAGAAGCTGGTTCTTTGAAAAGGTAAACAAGATTGATGAACCTTTAACTAGACTCACCAAGAAAAAAAGAGAGAGGACTCAAATAAATAAAATTAGAAAGGACAGTGGAGAAATAACAACTGACACAACAGAAATACAAAGCATTGTAAGAAAATACTATGAAGAACTATATGCCAAAAAATTAGACAATCTTGGTGAAATGGACAAATTTCTTGAATCATATAACCTTCCAAAAATCAATCTGGAAGAATCAGAACACCTAAACAGACCAATTACAGCAAATGAGATCGAAACAGTTATCAAAAAACTCCCAAAAAAGAAAAGTCCTGGGCCTGATGGCTTCACAAGTGAATTCTATCAAAAATTCAAAGAAGAACTAACTCCTATTCTCCTCAAGGTATTTCAAAAAATTCAAGAGGAAGGAAGACTTCCAAACTCCTTTTATGAGGCAAGCATAATTCTGATCCCAAAACCGGGCAAAGACAACACAAAGAAAGAAAATTATAGGCCTATATCCCTGATGAATTTAGACGCTAAAATTCTCAACAAAATATTAGCCAACCGGATCCAGCAATATATGAAAAAAATCATACACCACGATCAAGTGGGATTTATTCTGGAGAGGCAAGGCTGGTTCAATATTCGCAAATCAATCAATGTGATTCACCACATAAACAAAAGGAAGGACAAAAATCACATGATAATTTCAATAGATGCAGAAAAGGCATTTGATAAAATCCAACACCCATTCATGCTCAAAACTCTCAGTAAAGTGGGAATACAGGGATCATTCCTTAACATGATAAAGGCCATCTACGATAAACCGACAGCAAACATCATACTAAATGGACAAAGATTAAAAGCAATCCCCTTAAGATCAGGAACCAGGCAGGGTTGCCCACTTTCACCACTCTTATTCAACATAGTTCTGGAAGTCCTAGCTACAGCAATCAGACAAGAAGAAGAAATAAAAGGCATACAAATTGGAAAAGAAGAAGTAAAACTGTCATTATTTGCAGATGATATGATATTGTATATTGAAAACCCTAAAGTCTCAGTCAAAAAACTACTGGACCTTATAAATGATTTCAGCAAGGTGGCAGGATATAAAATTAATACTCAGAAATCAGAGGCATTTCTATACACCAACAATGAAATATCAGCAAAAGAAATTAAGAAAACAATCCCCTTCACTATTGCAGCCAAAAAAATAAAGTACCTAGGAGTAAATTTAACCAAGGACGTTAAGGACTTGTACTCGGAAAATTATAGAACATTGATAAAAGAAATCAAGGAAGATACAAACAAGTGGAAGCACATACCGTGCTCATGGCTAGGAAGAATAAACATCATTAAAATGTCTATATTACCCAAAGCAATTTATAAATTCAATGCAATACCAATTAAAATACCAATGACATACTTCAAAGATATAGAACACATATTCCAAAAATTTATATGGAACCAAAAAAGAACACGAATAGCCTCAGCAATCTTAAAAAGAAAAAATAAAGCAGGAGGTATCACTCTTCCTGATATCAAGGTTTACTACAAGGCCATTGTACTCAAGACAGCCTGGTACTGGCATAAGAACAGGCACATAGATCAATGGAACAGAACAGAGGACCCAGAAATAAACCCACAGCTTTATGGACAACTGATATTTGACAAAGGAGGAAAAAACATACAATGGAGTAAAGACAGCCTCTTTAACAAATGGTGTTGGGAAAATTGGACATCTACCTGCAAAAAAATGAAACTAGACCATCAACTTACACCATTCACAAAAACAAACTCAAAATGGATAAAAGACTTAAATGTAAGCCGTGAAACCATAAGCATCTTAGAAGAAAACATAGGCAGCAAGCTCTCCGACATCTGTAGCAGCGGTATATTTGCCGATTTATCTTCATGGGCAACTGAAATAAAAGGCAAGATAAACAAATGGGACTATATCAAACTAAAAAGTTTTTGCACAGCTAAAGACAATAGGAACAGAATAAAAAGACAAACCACACAATGGGAGAACATATTCGACAGCACATCTGATAAGGGGTTAATAACTAAAATTTATAAAGAACTTATAAAACGCAACACCAGGAAGACAAACAACCCAATCAAAAAATGGGCAAAAGAAATGAATAGAAATTTCTCCAAAGAGGACATACAGATGGCCAATAGGCATATGAAAAAATGCTCAACATCACTAATCATTAGAGAAATGCAAATTAAAACCATAATGAGATATCACCTTACACCAGTCAGAATGGCACTTATCAGCAAAACAACACAGAATAAGTGCTGGCGAGGATGTGGAGAAAAGGGAACCCTTCTGCACTGCTGGTGGGAATGCAGACTGGTGCAGCCACTGTGGAAAACAGTTTGGAGATTCCTCAGAAAATTAAAAATCGAACTGCCTTTTGACCCAGCTATCCCACTTTTAGGAATATACCCTAAGAACACCATAGCACTGTTCGAAAAGAAGAAATGCGCCCCCATGTTCGTGGCAGCATTGTTCACAATAGCGAAGATCTGGAAACAGCCCAAGTGTCCCTCAGAAGACGAGTGGATTAAAAAGCTATGGTACATATATACTATGGAATACTACTCAGCCATAAGAAACGATGACATCGGATCATTTATAACAAAATGGATGTACCTTGATAACATTATACGGAGTGAAATAAGTAAATCAGAAAAAAAGAAAAACTGAGAACAGCATGATTTCATACATAGGTGGGACATGAAAGTGAGACTATGAGACATGGACAAGAGAGTGGGGGTTACGGGGTGGGAGGAGGGAGGGGAGGGTGGGATAGGGAGGAGGGGAGGGACGCAGGGAAAACCAGATTGAAGGTGACAGAGGACAATTTGACTTTTGGTGATGGGTATGCAACACAATTGAATGATAGGATAACCTGGAGATGTTTTCATTGTACATATGTACCCTGATTTATTGATGTCACCCCATTAGAATTAATAATAATAAAATATATATATATTTAAAAAAAAAAAAAAAAAAAAAAAAAAAAAAAGAATAGAACTACCATATGACCCAGCATCCCTCTACTGGGTTTATAACCCAAAACTCAAAATCATTGGTACGTAAAGATACATGCAACCTCATGTTCATAGCAGCATTGTTCACAGTGGCCAAGACATGGAAACAACCAAAAAGCCCTTTCATAGAGAATTGGATAAAGAAGATGTGGTACATATATACTATGGAATACTACTCAGGCATAAGAAATGATGACATTGGATCATTTACGACAACATAGATGGACCTTGATAACATTATAATGAGTGAAATAAGTAAATCAAAAAACTAAGAACTGTATGATTCCATACATAGGTGGGACACAAAATTGAGACTCATGGACATGGATAAGAGTGCAGTGGTTACCAGGGGAGGGGAAGAGAGGAGAGTGAGAGGGTGGGGGAGGGGAGGGGCATAAAGAAAACCAAATGAAGGGTGACAGAAGACGATTTGACTTTGGGTGATGGGTATACAACATAATCAAATGTCAAAATTATCTGGAGATGTTTTCTCTAAATCTATGTGTTCTAGTTGACCAATGTCACCCCGTTAAAATTAATTGTCTAAATAAAATGAATAAATTAAAAAAAAGAATTACTCATAGAAGAATACATAAAGTTTTGATGGGGATATTAGCATTTTTTAAACTAAATTAATGTGCAGAAAAGGTATTTTTATCACTATCTCGTCTTCTCACCATGAGCTCCATCCACCCAATCAGGTACAGAAGTGGTTGAGTCAGAGTTAGAGCATATCATACACAAATACACACACACACACACACACACGCGCGTGCACACACAAATTTGTATGGAAAACATATATCTTTATATTTTTAAATTGACGTCTTATGTTACTGTTTTCCAACCAGCTTCTCAAAGTGACTTTTATATTCCTAAACTTCCAGGAAGAATACACAAGAAACTACAAAATAGGATCGTAGATTGAGGGGAGAAGATTATATTTTTAATGCTATTTACTTCTATATATGTATTTTAGATATTTGTATTACATTATTAAAAACATTAGAGATTTTTTAAAGTGTTTTTGCATTACCGGATGAATAACAGATGACAAAGGGTTGACATTCAGTTAGTGTCTGCTATATGCCCAGTAGTATTATTTGCTCTTCACATCGCTTTAATTTCATTTTCACAAGAACCTGTGAGTAACAGGTCCTATTGTTGTCTTGTTCAGAAGTGAGGGTGACCAGCCCCCTTCTAGTGTGAGCAGCTGGGTAATGATGATGTTCTTTCCTGAGCCACCTGGGGTGGGGGTGGGGGTACATGGAGCCCAGGCAGGGTCTGAGGAGGGGAAGGCAGGCTGAACTGCTCCTGAGGGACCCCTGCCAAGTAGAGACGTTGGTGTGCAGGTGAGGGTGCAGGTCTGGGCTGAGCAGGGACCTCAGCTGGCAGAAGTAAAGATGTGAAGTGATCAGCATAGTAGAGTATAAAGATCCTGGGACTAAGTGTAGTCACCTGGGGCCAGCAGAAGCAGCAGGGCAGTGAAAGAGCAGAAGACCAAGGCTACCTCTGAGGACCTACACCTAGGGGCATACAGGGGAAGGAGCCGCCTAGTGCTGGGGAGCAGGAAGTGCGTCATACCATCCTGTTACCTCTGGGCTGGTTTTGTTTTTCTTGCAGTTTTTGAACTTCTCTCAAGACTCTCTGGTTGTGACCTTTGTTTCTGCTTTGACTTGTTCTCACTAGATTATCTGGATTAGACACAATTGTGAAGAGTGAAAAAGCTAAAGGCACCACATCTGACTTTCCCAACACAAGCATATGGGAATTTAACATTTTTCTGAAGTTGTACAACCGTAAAGTCCAGGACAGCCTGGACATTTTGTTTTTACTCTTGGACCACTGTGGCCATTGTCCTTTATTGGTTTGCCAGTGGAGCTTACACTCCTCTTTGAAACCTTGTTAAAATTATTTTCTGGAGATGTAATTCACAGCATAGTAACTATAGTTAATAATACTGTATTGTACATTTGAAAGTTGCTAAGAAAGAGATATTAAAAATTCTCATCACAAGAGAAAAATTATAACTAGATGGTAATGAAAATTTACTAAAACTTTCTGTGGTAGTCATTTTGCAATAGATACATATATCAAACCATTATGTTGTACACCTTAAATGTATACAATGTTATATACCAATTATATCTCAATTAAAATGTTTATTTCCTTATGCAGATCACACAGTTACACATGTGTCCCTGCCACCAATATGCACACACTTCATTTTCTTTGCATAGCCAGGTCTTTCGATGCTTAATCTCTGTTCTCCCTCACTTCAGCTGACATCCAGGGACAGTTGTTTGTAGGCTTACGGTCTGGAAGAGAAGTCAGCATTTTGCAGCAGCCCTTGGTAAAAGGATGGCCAGGGTGAAACGTCCAGCAGAGCAGAGTTGTGGCCTGCCCTGGGTCTGCAGTGGCACAATGACAACGGCTTGTGAATGTCTGATGACATTCTTTCTTACCCTCAGATAACATAAAGCCCTCCCATTGGCTGGCCAGGGTTTTGTGAAGGGCCCCACCCTTACTGAGTGCATACCAGAGTTGTCTGTTTGCTGTTACAGTCCACCCTGCTCTGCAGAATCTGTTTTGTAATCTCCAGGGCAGTGGGGAGACCTTTCCCAGGCCCTGAGCTCTGCCTGCTGAGGAGGAGCTGCTCCCTGGCAGCCTGATTTTTGATCCCTGCCTCAGAATGGTTTCTAGTCTTCAGTGGCTTTGTCTCTGAACTTCTCTAGGGCCATGCCCGGACACCCTTAAACAGACAGGGCCCTTGGCACATGAGCGAAGCAGAAGTGAAGTCTGTAACTTTAAGCAGAATTGCACGTTAAAAATGAACTCAAGACCCCTGCTTGTTCTTCCTCTTGTGTCTTTGACTGTGATATTAGAAATACCACAGGAAACTGGCCGTTAAATCAGAGTGGGAGGACTCATGAGCAATCTGAAGTCTGGCAGCTTACAAGTAAGATGTTAATCTGAAATTGGTAGATGGGAAGGGCTCAGTTCCTTTCCAATCCATCTGCAGGACAAACCCTTCTGTGTTTCCCAGCCTCCGTAGCAGGGTGTGAAGCCAGTGGCCAAGGCCACCATCACAGCCGCCTGGCCCATGCAGGTTTGTATTAGATTCAGACAGTCGGTAATGAAACAATGGAGCCAAGAACTAGTGAGCCATCAGCTTTAATCCTAGCTTGCACCCAGCAGGCAAGCAAAAATATACACTGGGCTCCAAAACCCACTCATTCAGTGCTCACAAAGCTACTGACTTATCTGAATTTCCTAGCATCAAAGGTTTCTAGCTCACCAGACTTATTAACCTCTGTTCCCCATCTCCGTCTGTTCGGCAGATAAAATATAATATGCTCACTTTGTTAAAGATGGCACTGCCCACATGGAAGCCCGTCATCCAGGTGATATTATTTGCCCTTATGCTTGAGATGGCTGTGGGGGAAAAGCTGTAATGTAGGCAGGCCGGGTCATTATAGCCTACGCTTAGTTTAAGAGTGAGCTCTTCCCCACACCCTTGACTGATTGGATGATGTAGGGTGGTGCACTCTCTTGAGGAATCCCATTATGCCTCAGATGGGTGGCTTTGTATCAGAGACTTTCTTGAATGTATAATTGGATTAAAGGTTTGGATTATCTATGCTATAAAGTGGGCGGACCGGTAGCTAGATCTCTCTCTCTCTTGGTTCCTGGGTTCCTGAGGTATTAGAGAGGAGAGCAGAGTAAGGCCACGGGAAGGCCAGGAGAAGCAGCCGAGATGGCAGAGTGCTGAGGAAGAAGCCAGTTTGTTAAGAGTTTGTGCAGGAGGAGATGGGAAACAGAGGTGAATAAGTCTGGTGAGCTAGAAAGCTTTGATTCTAGGAAACTCGGATAAGTCAGTAGCTTTGTGAGCACTGAATGAGTGGGTTTTGGAGCCCAGTGTGTGTTTTTGCTTGCCCGCTGGGTGCAAGCTAGAATTAAAGCTGATGGTTCACCAGTTTGTGGCTCCTGTGTTTCATTGCCATCTGTCCGAATCCAATGTGAACCTGCGTGGGTCGGGCTGCTGTGATAGTGGCGGCTGCGACTACTGGCTTTACACCGTCTCTCTGCACAAACTGCACAAACTGGCTTCTTCCTCAACACTCGGCTATCTTGGCTGCTTCTCCTCTCCTCCACATGGCCTTAATCTGCTCTCCTCTCTAATGCTAACCTCAAGAACCGAGAGAGAACAAGCCTCCAGTCTGTCCCACTTTCTGGTGTAGAAATCCAAACCTTTAATCCAATCTACAAACAAGGAAGTATCTGATACAAAGTCACTTATCTGAGGCATAATGGGAGGATTCCTCATGAGAGTGCACCAGCCCATATCATCCAATCAGTCAAGAGTGTGGGGAAAAGCTTACTCTTAAAACTAAGCCTAAGGCTATACCGACCTGGCCTGCCCACAGCCTGTCCCCAACACACATTAATATCAATAGACTTGAATGTGGGCAGCGCCATCTTTAACAAAGTGAGCATAATATATTTTATCTGCTCAACACAGGATAAATGAGGAACTCCACTCAGACAGGGCCCAGACCACCCTGCCCACAAATCCCCAGCCCACCCCACACACAAGTTGCACAGCCTCCCCTGTTCTTCTGCAGGACCCTGGTGCTGCCCTTCTGGCCATCCCCTCCCTCAGGTTCTCTCTCGGGTGCATCCAGGACCACCACCTCACTCAGGGTATGGTTAGCTGGGGATGCCAAGACTTCCTACCAGTTTCTAAGTACTCAGTATAAGGAGCTGCATCATATTCAATGCTACATTATGAGTCCTGGGTGCTTCGTGGTTTGTGCCAAGCAAGAATTCAATAAATGTCTGTTCAATTGAACTGGAACCTGTAATAAAATAACCTTCAGGTCATCAATTATTTTATTGCTTCTACATGTTAGGGATTATTGTGTGGTTGTATCTTATTCATTTTTTCATCAGAATATCCTAAATCAGTCTCCTCTGCACTCACAGTGTGTCTTCGATTTCTCAGAGTCCATGTGCTTCTCCACGCTCTTCACTTGAGCATCTGCAAAACTGCCCTCGCTAAATCCAAAGGCATAGCTTAGGTTTTCTATTACTTACTCTTAAACATTTGCTTCAACCAACCCACTACCCCCTTCCTATTCATCATGCCCATCCTATGGCTTCTAGGACAGTAGAAGCTTCCGTTGACATCCTAGGTCTCCTGTCTAATATCCTTCAATAGCTTCCCATTGCCCACAGATTGTTCCTAATGTCTTCCTTTTGGTTTTTGATGGTCTAGCCTGTGTCTATCTCTCCAGGCAGTCCCATTCACACACTAGCAATTCCCAGGCTAAAGCCTGCTACTGAATGCCTGTTTGCTTTGCCTATGTCTTTTCTAGCCTATGCAGCAAATTTTTCTTAGTCTTCGGCAGCCCTTCTCAAATATTACCTCCTATAGGAGGCTTTGTCTTTCTGCACTCAGGAAGTGAGTTCCTCCTTCTTTATTAATCCTATTTATTCTGCACACAGGACTGAGAGATCCTCAGTGGCAGAGGCCACATCTTGTTCCCCTTGGCATTCCCAGTGCCCAGCCTGTCCCTGGCACCTAATGCACACGGTTGGATGGAAGAATCTCAGCTCTATCTCTTTTATTCCCATTAGAACCTCAGGTTTCACTCTTAAAATGGGACTTCTGACTATTTCCCCTTTGCTAATGTGTTAGCCATTCTCAAGGATTATGAAGATAACAGTGGAAGTCAACAGGTTCTGGTAGCAGTAGCATTGTAAACATTTCTTCTGGAAGGATCAAAATGTTTTGCTTATGTTAACATGTAACTGCTTTGCTCAAAGCACAGAATGCAGTCTTCATCATGTGCCATGGTTTTTCTCTTTCAATGGAAAAAAGGAAAGGCTGGGGGGAGAAACTTGTCATTTATTGACTAACCTGTGCAAGGTCTCTGACATACATGCTCTCATTTTCCGGGCCCCTCTAAAATTCTTCTCTGGCAGGTGAGGACAGAGAAATCACTGTCAAGAAAAAGTCCTAGGTCTGTTGCTAATGCATGGCGGCCTTGAGCAAGTGTTCCTCCAGGAGCCTTATTCTCTCTGTCTGAAGATAAAATAGACCAAATGGTCCCTGGAGTCTGCCAACCTCTACTGTTTCCTTAAGCAAACACTGACTGAGTAGATTGCTCTGAGCCAGTGACTGTGCTGGGCATTAAAAATGTAAATGAGATGCAGCTCTCAGCCTGTCGTGTTTTATGGAAGAATGATGCTGTTGTTCTGACTATACAAGTTCTATTGTGACTACTTAAAGTCAGGCACTCACTGGACAAGTGTAGACAAATGTAGGCCACGTATGTTCCATTCAAAAAGAACCTACTGAGACTATCTTGTATAAAATTTCCTGCTAGGCTAATGTGCATTAACAGAATAAATAATGGTTCCTGCCTCAGAAGAGGCTCTAATCCAATGGAACGCATACTGCTCTTGCAACAAATAAAGTGAATTTTATAATCTAAATTATTGTTTGTGCAAGAATAGCCTTCCAGGCAGCCAGTGTTAGACCAATTCAGATTACCTCAAGGGTTTTTATTACTTATTATTATGTTAGAGGGGAAAAAAAAATGATGCTGAATATTTGTCCTAAATCCAGATTGGCTGCAGAATTCCTCAGTGGTTTTGATAAAGTATTTTAAATACTTGTGTTATGTTACATGTTCTTTTACCTGAGGCAGCTGGTCGTCAGAGGCATTTTCACCTCTCCAAGATAGGTGTTTCGTCGATTGTGTGTTCTTATAGAGTCTACCCATTGTTTATATTACCTGATGCAGGATAAATCCCAGGCCGAGATTACACGATGCTGGGACTATCTACCTAGCTTCAGACCACTATAAGGACTATTTTTTCTCTTTGTCTTTTTTTTCCATCTTAACAAATCAGCTATTTCTCCCCCTCCCAGCTTTACAGAGTTATAACTGACAAATAAAATTGTGAGATAGTTAAGTGTGCAGCATGATTTGATGTAGGTACACATTGTGAAAGGAAGAGTTAAATGACTATAAGTATATTTGAAGTTGTACCTAGGATTTCTTTAATTATTTTTGAAGTTAGAGGATGGGAGATAGTGAGACAGACTCCTGCTTGTGTCCTGACTGGGATCCACTTGTCTACTCTGTCTGTGGCCGGTGCTCAAGGACCAAGCTATTTTTAGTGCCTGAGGCTGATGTGTTTGGACCAACTGAGCTATCCTCAGCATCAGGGGCCATGCTTGAACCAATCAAGCCACTGGCTGAGGGAGGGGAAGAGGAAAAGAAGGGGGGAAAGGAAAGGGAGAAAAGCAGATGGTCACTTCTCATGTGTGCCCTGACTGAGGTTCAAACCTGGGACATCTATATGCCAGGCCAATGCTCTTATCTACTGAGCCACTGTCCAGGACCATACTTAGAATTTCTAAGATGTTGTCAATGAGGTAATTCTAAGATGTTGTCAATGAGATGGATTTGATAACGAATAAGCAAGTATATTCAAAGAAAAGGAAACGCAGATCACTTTGCGTCAGGAATTTCAAAGTCCAAGATACAAAACAATTTTTAAATGAATCAAACAAAGAATACATCTAAAAATATAGACTTTATTTTTAGAACCTTTGTAGGTTCACAGCAAATTGAAGCAGAAAATACAGAAAGTTCTTATATATCCCTGGGCTTACACATGCACAGCATCCCCCACCATCCACTGATGAACCCACACTGACACATCATTATCACTTAAGTCCATAGTTTACATTAGGGTTCACTCTTGGTCTTGTACATTCTATGGGTTTTGACAGAGGTATCTACTATTATAGTATCATACAAAGTAGTTTCACTGCCCTAAAAATCCCCTGTGTTCTGACTATTCATCCTTCCTCCCTCCTAACCCCTGGAAACCACAGATCTTTTTAATATCTCTGTAGTTTTGCCTCTTCCAGAATATCATATAGTTGGAATTATTTTCTATCTAACCTTATATTGGATTCTTTCACTCAGCAATGTGTGTTTAAGTTTTCTCTATGTCTTTTTTTTTTTTTTTACAGGGACAGAGAGAGAGTCAGAGAGAGGCATAGATAGGGACAGACAGGAACGGAGAGAGGTGAGAAGCATCAATCATTAGTTTTTCATTGCCATTGCGACACCATAGTTGTTCATTGATTGCTTTCTCACATGTGCCTTGACCGTGGGCCTTCAGCAGACCGAGCCACCCCTTGCTGGAGCCAGCAACCTTGGGTCCAAGCTGGTGAGCTTTTTACTCAAGCCAGATGGACCCGAGCTCAAGCTGGCAAGCTCGGGGTCTTGAACTTGGGTCCTTCCGCATCCCAGTCCAACGCTCTATCCACTGCGCCACCGCCTGATCAGGCTCTCTATGTCTTTTTATGGCCTGATGGCTCACTATTTTTAGCACTGAATAATATTCTATTTTCTGGATGTACCACAGTTTATTTATTCACTCACCTATTGAAGAACATCTTGGTTACTTCCAAGTTTTCACAATTATGAATAAAACTGCTATTAACATTCCTTTGCAGGTCTTTATGTGGACATAAGTTTTCATCTCATTTGGGTAAATACCAAGGAGTGCAATTGCTCAATCCCATGGGAAGAGTGTGTTTGACAGTAAGAAACTGCCAAACTGTCGTCCAAAGTGGCTGTACCATTTGTAGTCCCACCAACAATGAATGAGAGTTCCTGTTGCTCCACGTCCTCACCAGCTTATGCTGTTTTCAGTGTTTTAGAACTTTGTCATGCTAATAGGTGAATAGTGGTATCTTGTTCTTTTAATTTGGAATTCTGTAATGATATAGGACCGTTATGGTGGATCTATGACACGTGTGTCAGCACTGACACGTGTAGCCATTTTCAATGATACGCGGCCATGTGCGGCCGCATACCAGAGAAGTATGGGGCCCCATGCCGAGAAGGACGTTTTATTCTTGGTTCCTGCACAGCCAGGTGCAGTAGCTGAGGATAAAACATTTGCTGTAGTATAGACACTCTGTGCCGGAGGTCTATAGGCCAAAACAACAGAACTCCGTCACAGAGCATCTAGTTCTGGGATTTCTGGTTAAGTCGTTTTTCTCGAAGTGACACACCACCCGAGTTATGCTCGGTTTTTTGGCGAATTTTGACTCACCAAGCTCAAAAGATTGCCCATCACTGACATAGGATGATGAGCATCTTTTTATATGCCAGTCCAATGCTCTTATCCACTGAGCCACTGGATATTTGCCATCTGTGTGTCTTCTTTGGTGAGATCTGTTCAGATCTTTTGTCTATTTTTAATTGGGCTGTTTGTTTCTCATTGTTGAGTTTTAAGAATTATTTGTACATTTTAGATAATGCTTCTTTATTAGATTTTTTTTTGCAAATATTTTCTTCAAGTCTCTGAGTTTTCTCTTCATACACGTGACAAATGTTTTTCACAGAGCAGAAGATGTAATTGTAATAAAGTTCAGTTTATCAATTATTTCTTTTATAAAGTGTGCCTCTGACATTGTATCTAAAAAGTTACCACCAAACCTAAGATTACCTAGATTTTCTCCTGTTGTCTTCTGCAAGTTTCATTATTTTATCTTTACCACTAGGTTTATGATCCCTTGTGAATTAATTTTGTGATGGGTATAAGGTCTATGTGTCTAGATGGGGGTTTTTTGTTTGTTTTTTGCGTTGAGATGTTCAGTTGTTTTGACTCCATTTGTTCAAAAACTGTTCTTTTTTGTATTATATTTTTTGTTCCCTTATCACAACTCCATTTGTGTGAATCTCTTTCTAGGATCTCCTTTTTGTTTCATTGAGCTGTCTATTTGTTCTTCTCCCAATATTACACTGTTGTGATTACTGTAGCTTTATAGTAAAGTCTTGATGTTGGCTAACATAACTCCTCCAAGTTTGTTCTTCTGCTTCAATATTATGTTGACTATTGTGGGTCTTTTGCCTCTCCATGTAAACTTTAGAGTCAGTTTGTTGTTTTATAATATTTTATTTACACCTGGACATTTTTAACATTATAATGTAGCAACTCTCAAATCAAATCCTCCATCCCCAAGGTTTCTTGTTGTTGCTGTTTGTTTTCTCACGTTTCTCAACTAATCCGCTAAAGTCTGAATCATGTGTTGTCTCTACTTGGTTAGCTTAGTGGTCAGAAAATTATTGGACAAAGATTTCCACAAATGCTTTGAAGCAGTATGTCTCCCAGCCTTTGCCAAGGGGCTCTGTGCATATTGGACTATGGTTTAAATACTCCAGTAGGAAGTTGATAGCTCTGCCTTAGCCTTTACTTCCTGCTTATGCAGATCTACAAGGTCAGACAGAGATGCTACGTTAGGACTTTCTCAAGTCTTTTCTGGATATGTACACAGTTCTTTATATGTGGCTAGACTTTTAGATTCCTAAATACTTTCCTAAGTCCCCTGTGGATGTCTCATTTCTGCAGCTATTTCTTTTATTCCTTTAGTTAACATCTTGTTTGACACAATTGTTATCACCACCTTAGGCAGCTGTGATGTTAAATAATTGCTCTTGATTGATTTTGAAAACCCCCTTGGGAATAAGCTATCCTCAGTGATGAGCTCAAAGTCAGGTTGAATAAAGACAAGCCCTGTGACTAGGGGCATTCAGGAAATTGACAGACAAGTCAAATGATGACAATTCTTTAACAATGGAGCTTTTGGGGGTATCAAACCCATTCTGCCCTCTCTAGTGGCTGCTAGGCTGTAGATATGCACAGCTACTGTGATTGTGATTTTGTTGTTTTTCAAAGCTCCTGCAGATCTGGGAAAAGGAACATGAGGATAGGACAAGTTTAAATGCCACAAAGCTCTCTGTTCTTACATAGACTCACCATATTCCAACAGTTTTTAGATTGTTGCAAGCCTTTATTAATTTTCAGAGCTCTTGAAAAGCTTATTTTGTTACTTTCCTTTCTCTGACTGACTTATTTCACTTAGCATAATACCCTCTAGATTCATCCATGCTGTTGCAAATGATAAGATTTTGTTCATTTATATAGCTGAGTAATATTCCCTTTTATATATGTACCACAGTTTTTTTTATCCTACCACAGTTTTTTTATCCACTCATCGATTAGTGAGCACTTGGGTTACTTGCAAATTTTGGCTATTATAAATAATGCTGCAGTGAACATAGGGGTGCATCTATTTTTTTGAATTAGTGTTGTAGATATCTTCAGATATATACCCAGAAGTGGAATCACTGAGTCATGAAGCAGTTCTATTTTCAATTTTTCAAGAACCCTCCAGACTGTTTTCCGTAGTGGCTGCACCAATGTGCATTCCCACCAACAGTGTGGAATCTAAAGAACAAAATAAATAAACAGAATTGAAATAGACTTGTGGACACAGAAAGCAGACTGATGGTTGGTTACCAGAGGAGATGGAGGTTGAGGAGCTGAGTGAGAGAGGTGAAAGGATTAAGAAGTACAAATTGGTAGTTACAAAATAGTCATGGGGATGTAAAGAAGAATAGTCAATAATATAGTGATAACTATGTGTGTGCCAGGTACATACCTGAAATATTGTGGGGAGCACTTTGTAAAGTATATCATTGTCTAATCATGAGATCTTTATTTCATCATTCCCACTCAGGTCACCCACATGCATTATTATTTATTCAGTTTTATTGAAGTATAATTTTCATTCATGTAAAATCATCAATGTAAAATATACTATTTGATGAGTTTTATCAAATGTAGAGTTACATAATCATTACTACAATCATGCTAGAGAACAGTGATGGGCAATCTTTTGATCTTGGTGTGTCAAAATTCGCCAAAAAACTGAGCATAACTCGGGTGGTGTTTCACTTAGAGAAAAACGGCCTAACCGCAAGTCCCAGAACTAGACGCTCTGTGCCGGAGTTCTGTTGTTTTGGCCTACAGACCTCCGGCACAGAGTGTCTACACTACAGCAAATGTTTTATCCTCAGCTACTGCACCTGGCCGTGCAGGAGCCGAGGATGAAACGTCCTTCTTGGCATGCGGCCCCATATTTCTCTGGTATGTGGCCGCATGTGGCCGCGTGTTATTGAAAATGGCTACACGTGTCAGTGCCGACACGCATGTCATAGGTTCGCCATTACGGCTATAGAACATTTCATTACCTCACAAATTCCTCTGTTACTGGTATTTAGCAACCACTATACTGTTTTCTATCACTACAATTCTACCTTTTCTAAATTTCTTTATAAATGTAATCATAGCACATGTGCCTACTCTTTGTGTCTGGTTTCTCTCATTTCACTCTTAACACCTTTAAGATTTTTCATTGTTGTTCCACATATCAGTAGTTTGAGTGCCTTTGTATTATTGACTATTTCATTGTGTGGATATACCAAAATTTTAATATCCATTTGCAAACATAGGGCCTTTAGGTTATTTCTCTTTTGTCTATTTTATAAATAACACTGCTATGAAATTCAAGTACAAGTCTTTGGATGTATGATTTATTTTTATCTTGGATAAATAACTCTGAGTAAAATTGCTTGGTCAGATGCTAGAGGTAAACACCAAAAGAAACAGTTAAAAGAGTTAGTTGCCTCCAAAGAGTGATAAATGGGAAATGACATGAAGAGTAATTATGTTTGACTCTTTAAACTAGATGCATTCAATAACTATGATATTTTTTGAAAAGTAACCAAATAAAATAAAATAATAAAGGCATTTGTAAAGCAAATTTCATGAAATTAGATTGCACTGGGTTGAAGTAAATGAAAATTAAGACTATTCTCAGCCAACTGAGTAGTATAAGGAAGGGGAGTTAGTATAGCTGCTATACTACGGGATAGCAGGTGGGATTAAGGAAAATTGATAATTTTCTTGACTATCGTTATTTTGGTAGCTAATTAATTGGTTAGTCAATTTGCTAAAAACAGAGATGAGTTTAAAGAAAAGAATATCAGTAAGAAGAGTTTGCTGAGGTGACAGGGAGTAAATGAGGTATCAAAGCTTCATATGAAGTGGTAGATGTTGATATTAAAAAATAAAATATTAAAGGATTAACTTTGAAAAAGAATAAAAACACCTTTTTTTAATGATGAAGAAGGGTATTATTAAAAGAATTTATGTCCAATAGCTTATATGAAGCTATATTTTCTCATGGGCAGTCATGGCTAAGTCATCTGTTGAGAAACTGTCATCTTATTCATGGTCTGAGATTGGGAGTCAACCAGAGTCAAAAAATAAAAGGAATGCTGGGTAGCAATTTCAGGAACTCAGTTGAGGATGAAAATCAAAATGTACATATTAGTCAGCATAGGCTACCATAACAAAACACCACAGACTGGGTGTCTTAAACTGTAAACATTTATTTTCTCACAATTTTGGAGGCTGGAGAATCCAGCAGAGCTTGGTTCCTGATCAGGACTCTCTTTCTGGCTTGCAGATAGCTACCTTCTTATTGTTTCCTCACATGGTGAACTGAGAGAAAGCAAGCAGTCTCTAGTGTCTCTTCTCATCATGGCAACCATTATGAGAATAGGTCATAGATACCGCCCTATGACCTCATTTAACCTTTATTATTGCTTACTCCAAAAGCAGTCACAGTGGAGGTTAGGGCTTCAACATATGAGTTTGAGGGGGGCACAATTCAGTCCATACTATAATTTAGCAATTCAGTGTGAGTTATTATTTCATTTACACACAAACATCCCAAAAGCAAGAGAGAAGACAGATGCTTGAGTTGATGCAAATTTGGGGACTAGTACAATAGAAGACCAAGGTGGCAAACAAATTGAGGGTGTGGTGAAAGTATGGCTAAAAGTACTGAGTATGGGTTCCAAAAACAGTGGAAAAAGAAGCAGGGAAAGGACCAGATTGGGATTAAGGAAGGATAGAGCTTGGAAGGCTCCATGGAGGAGTCCAGCTAGAGAAATGACAGGAACTCTCTAATGAAGTGTCTGTGAACGCAGTGCTTCATGGAGACATAACTGTTTGCTTCTGCACTTTCAATTTTACTGGCGATGAATGAGAATTAGCAAACTGGAGAGAAAACTTAGGTTCATTAGTGGTAGCAATCATCATATTTTTTTTTCTTTTTAGACGACTAAACACGTTGAACAAGTGTGCCTCAATGAAACTTGATGTAAACTTCCAAAGGAAAAAGGTAGGTGTCTACTATACCTCACTAAGGCCAACAGAAGAAGCTTGCACTTGTAGATGGAAAACAACATGCACCTAACCAAAATTATGAAAGGCCTGACCATATACTTTTGTTTTCCAAATATCCCATCTCATCATAACCATTAAAGGTTAAATAAGTGTATTATAAGCCCAGGCTGAGGTCTTCTGTTTCATCTCTCATTTTGCTTTAGTTTTATCGAGAGTTTGCATAATGATGTACAATGTCTTAATTCTTTATGGTCAATCTTTCAGAAGTTTGTCAAGGTACAAATAATTTACTCCATAGTAGAGTCACATTTTCCACAGATAGTAGCAGATAAGAATGCAGGACAGAGTCCGGGGTCCAGGACAGATGTCATTTGCTTCCTTCTTTCCAACAGCATTTTATTTCAAGTATATTTCCAGATGCATTCATTCTCCGGCATCACCATACACCACCTCATTTAATTCACTGCTTTAGGGATTCTCTATTTCCTAGATAAAGAAAGTAAAACTTGAACAGGTTAGGCCATTTGTCCATGATCTTTTCTTAACTAGTGGCAAGAGCAGGGTTTCAACCTCAGGCGTGTCTAATTTCCAAAACCAAGGCTCCTAACCACTGTGCTAACCGTGCTAACCACTCTCCATCTCTCTCTCTCACTGAATTGATCCTTTTAGGAAATTCAGAGTTCAGATTGTTAACTAGGTTGTTTTTTTCATTTCACATCTCCAACACATTACAAGTCATGCCTCAGTATATTTTGAAGAAGTACAGAAAACATCTTTGAGTCAAAAAGAAAGTGGTCTTTATCTTGGTGCTTACAGAGAAGTCATTAAACCCAGTGAATTTTAAGTTACTCCTGAGTAACCTAATCTTGAAAAATAACCTGAATTTTGGCTCTAAAAAGCACCAAAGAAGGCTGGGGGTGGGGGTGTGTGGTAGTGAATGAATTTTGTTTGACTTCACCTTAAAAACAATTTATGTTTGAACTAGAAACCAAAGATTTAAGTTAAGGAGGTAAAATGGTAAGAAACAATATCCAGAGAAATGTGAAAAAAATATGAGCAATTTGTCCAAGCCAAAGACAAATTAAAAATGTGGGAATAAATGTCCCAACAGCTGTCTGGCTGAATGGAGCCCTTGAGTAGCATACATACTATTTGAAGCACGAGGCTCAAATCTTGTTTTGATTGTAACATATGCTTCTTATTAAACTGAACACAGCCACGCCTGAGTGTCTAAAGTGTGGCTGGCCCATTCGGCTACCTCTACAGACCTGTAGCTACAGTGTGTTATAAAAGAAAACATCCAAAACTAATTACATGATTTGTTTTCAATCAAATGGAGTGCTTATATTCTTACCCTATCACCAGCCTTTCTAAATCCATATTCGAAACAGGCTTGAATAACATTTGTTAGACTATTTCTGTGTTGCCTTCACAAAAGCTCCTCTGTAAATTGGTCGCTTCAGTATACTGACAGTTGTCATTTGTTCCTTGTGTTGGATAGAGTGGCACCCACCCTTATTGCCCCTGATTATAGGCCTGATCAATGCATGCACTTGAATAGAACACTGTTAACTGGGGAGTCATAGCCCAAACTTTCAAATAAACAATTCCAATGTGTGATCTTTACCCCCCACCCCTGAATCTCAGGAATGACCAGCATCTGAGACTTGGTCTCAGCAACTATGCAGGAGACCCTTTGTGGTAGCATGTGTCCCCGTGATCTGCCCCTTACACAAAGCACAGGCTAGTCCTTTGTTTTACTGCAAAAATAATACAAACAAATAAATAAATATAAGCAAGCAATAGGCCAGATGATCAAAAATAGAAAGTGGAATTTGAGAACTGAATGCCACGTGAAGCTTCACCCCATTTAGGAATTAGTGTAGGTGGAAGAAAACTGAGATAGCAGCATTTCCCCTAGC
This sequence comes from Rhynchonycteris naso, assembly GCA_037038555.1. NCBI lineage: Eukaryota > Metazoa > Chordata > Mammalia > Chiroptera > Emballonuridae > Rhynchonycteris > Rhynchonycteris naso. Next base: position 108,781,206 of record CM072998.1, on the reverse strand, counting down.
CACATCCCCATTTTAAGCAATCCAAAATAGAAAAATATAATCTCATCTCTAATCTTCAGAGGCCCAGACATGCATAATTCTGCAGTGTCATCCCTGAATGGCCCATCTGGGCCACCATTCTTCTTCTCCCTTTGGGGCTCTTGGTTGGGCCTATGAAAAGGCTGTATGTGCTTGTCAATGGTTTGTGTGGAGAGCAAATACTCTCACATGCCTATTGTGTGCCTGACACTGTCCTCATTATTAACCCCACATCACAGGTGCAGAAATTATAGGGCAGAAAGTTCATAACTTGCCCAAGGCTGCTCAAAATTAGCAGAGGAAGGATCTGAATACTTCCTTGCCTTTCAAAGATATTCAGAAACATTTTGGAGACTGAGTAAGTGAGCCTTGGCCAGAGACCCGGAAGTGTTTCCTCGGCAAAATATATAGCTTGTGTAGTTTTATTTATTGTTGTTTTTTGAAGAGGGATGTTTCTTGCCATCCATACTAAAGTCCACAATTTATTTAATATCTTTCTGGGCATTTATCTTCAGATCTTTCACAGTGAATGACTCACAGATCTTACGGTTCTGCTTTACATTTTCCTCTCATTTGATTTTGTCTGAAGAGTTTGGTGGGCTGATTCAAAGAAGAAAAAGAAAGATCTAGATCAAGATGGTGAAGCCTCATTCATACTTAATTAAATTAAATACCACTTAGAAAGCATGGGGGAAATGAAATCACACCTCCCTTCCAACATGATAGCACCATGAGACTTTATCCTTGTAGAAGAGAAAAGTTGTCTTTTAAAGATTCAAGATTATCTTCCTTTTCCCTGGGAGAGTTAGAAAGAAGTGTGTTCTCAGTCTTGGTCACAAATCTCAATGAAAGACTTGTTAAACCCACCCAAGTGGCACTGCTGGAAACCCAAAACCACCAGTAGTCCCCTTGCCTCTGTCTTCAGGCTCTTCCCCGACAGCATTGCAGGTGGCACGTTACTGCTTCCAAACATGCAGACCCAGCCACTCTGCTTCAGCTCATTAATGGAGGATGAGTTGAAGCAGAGGAATTTCAAAAAGCTTAGAATATTCCCTTTTACCTTTCTCATTAGTGCAATAAGTGTTGTTGTACTTTCAAAAGCCATCTTTAATCCTCATTACTAGAAAGAAGTTATCTTTCTGTGAAACAATGGGTCCTGTACATTACACACTACGAGTTATGGTAGATAAACTAATTTTGAAATGTGCATGTTGTAAAGTGAATCTACTGTGCACAACACCCAAAATGGGCTCTGCCCAGTTCAGGAAAGCATGGCCTTGCCGCATGGTGGCAAACATTTTAATATTTATTCTCAAAGTCTGTACTTATCTCACTGAAGGCTGGTTAAGTTTGGGGACTGGCAGCCAACTTTGAGTAATGCTGCTCTGAAGTCCCTCATTTCTGAACTAAACTCTTAGTTCTTTCAATCATTCTTCCCAGGAGGCTGTGGTTTTAGATCCTCAGCCATTCAGATTACCCTTCTCAAGACATGCACCCCTTCCCACATGCCCCTAAAAATATGATGCTTAGAACAAGAGCCTGTTGTCCCTAAGGTATGTGACCAATGCACAGCACTGTGGTACTCCACAGCCTTCTCTCTTGAGATCCATGTTTCTGGTCATGCATTCTAAATTGGTGACTTGTTCTGGTTGCTCTATTACATGGTTAACTCACACTAAGCTTAAATCTGCTTATGGGTTCATCTCCTTCCTCAGAGCCATGGATAGTAACTGCTGTTTAACCACTTCTGTTTCATCCTGCATGTCTTATAGTTGATCTTTAAAGTTAGGGTCTTTATATTTTACTTCATGAAATGTCATCTCACTAGCAGGCCATCCTTCTGTTCTGTTAAGTTCTTTACACACCATATCTTCAGTATCTATCAAAGACAGTTACTTTCATCTTGCACTTTAAAGTTTATATGGCATTTTCGCATATGATCTCAGTTGGTTCTATGGACAGGACATGCAACCTGTGTATTATTATCATTTCCATTTTAGAGCTGAGAAATTGAGTTTTTAAAAGGGTGCTTTGCTCAAGATCACTTAGTGAATTACCTTGTGTCACCTTCACATTTTAAAAACATGAGTTCTCCTGGCTCATTCAAGTTATTTTTAAAACGGGCATAATTCTGAGGCATCGTCCAGAGATTTTTTTCTTAGCTGTGTTCAGTCTTGTGATAACACTCTTTGGTAGAGTTACTCAACCCATAACTAACAAAACTCTCTGTAGCATTCAGCACAGTTAGCCCTCTAGGGCACAACCATATCAGGAGAGCCTTTGTCAGCTCCCTAGCTAGAATCCAGACAGTCGATGTCTATAGTATTTTCATGGTTTACCAAATACTTAAGCTAGGAGAATAAAGTTAGTTTGTTGTTTCTTTTTCTCATAAATATATCTGACTCCTAGGTATTTCCATTTTTCACTGCTAAATAATCAAACTAATTGTTATTAGTTTAAAATAATGATCAAATTGATGACATCTGATCAGCTCTTAACCAATAAGTACACTTCCATAGTTAATATTGGGGAGTTTACACATGCCTGAAAGTCTGTGGGACCTGAGGATATGAAAGTTAAACTCTAACACAATCATAGCCCATCGATGGACTATCAAATGAATTTGGTGGGTCACAACTTTTTTAAAATGCAAAACTGACTAAATTAGAATGTAAAATATCAGAGGACAGCTAACTGAAATAAGTCAGACAGAGAAAGACAAATACCATGTGGATTTCACTTATATGTAGAATTGTAAAAATAAAACAAGCAGAACACACAGACTCAAAGATACAGAGAACTAACTGATGGTTTGCCAGACAAGGAGGGGCGGGGGGGGGGGGTGAAGGGATGGATAAAAAGGTGACAGGCGATGAGAAATACAAACTTCCAGCTGTAAAATGAATAGGAAGGGGAAGTAACGCACAGCACAGGGAAAATATTCAGCAATAAATATCATACTAGATACAGTAACAGATGTTTACTAAACTTAGCATGGTGATCAGATTGTAAAGTGTATTATGTTTAATCTCTGTGTTGTACACTTGAAACTGATATAATATTGTATGTTAACTATACTTTAATAGAGTATATCACAGTACAAACAAGGATAATTATACAGTGTGTCCGGTAAAGTCATGGTGCACTTTTGACCGTATGACGAAATTATTTGTTTGTTTGTTTAGTATAATATCTGTGTGTGCCTTGAGTTTGTTAGAAAAGGTATTTCTTATTGTATGTCACTATGAATAGTCTGAAAGATCCTATACTAGAGGAAAACAAAGATACAGAATTATGTCAGCACCTTTCAGGACATACAATAATAAGGAGAAGGTGCTAAAGGAAAATGAGTTTTTTATTTTGCTTTTGTTTATTATTTATTTGGTTTGCTTATTTGTTTTGGCTCAAACAATCTAAATACTAAAATAGTTTCCTGAACCAATGGTCTTTTTCCCGACGGTCCACCACTGTTCACGTGCCTTTTTGGGTTGTACGTACCTTCCTGCTGCCCAAAGCTAGTATAATAAGCTCTTAGAGCCTTGCAGACAGGGGCAGGCTTTCCATTCCCAGTTCTCAGTGCCCAGCTTGGCATCTCTTCTTAACCAAAATAAAGAAGTCCTTATCCAACTATATAGTATATGGTTTACTAGCACCCGAAACAGAGTTTGCACTAGCTTAAGAGAGCTTGTTGGAGTCAACACCAAATATTATATTTTCTATTTTAAAATACCTATAATTTCTTTAAAAGCATACCCTTCTTTTGCCTTCTCAAAAAACTATTTCCTTAAAAGGACTTTTTTCAAAATGCTGACTTAATATCAACTTCCCCTCACCACTGTCTTGAAATGTGATATGAAAATCCAGAACTCAGCCTTCAGCCTAACATGATTCCTGGTACATAATGGCCCTCAGATGTTGGGTTTTATTATATCAATCACAGGGAAAAGGGAGGTAGAAAATGCTACAAAAAAAGTATAATTTTGAGTCATCATCCTAGAGTCTTGCCATTTTTTCCATTTATACAATGTTTTAAACTCTTTTTGCCAAAGCTCTATAAAACTATTTTTAATACTCAAAGCTAATTTTCCACTGAGGCCCCAAACCTGTGGGATTCTTTGTTAATACCTTGGTTTTGCATTTTTTTTCTACCTTATACTTGAATGTTCAAATTTGTCATTTAATCTAACCCAGATGAATCTAGATTTTTCAATAAATAAACAAGAATGGGGATATCCCAACATTTATTGACTGAGCATCTGATCACTTTTCTTTTAAAATAGAATAAATTGCAAAGCTAAGGAGAGTTAAGGTGAATATTAGACTTGTAAAAAGATAAGCAGTCTATCTTAAGACAGGCAATAGATAAGCAGTTGAACAACATTGGAGAATAACAAATAAACAGATGCTCCTCAGTGAGGGACTACTCAATGCATTATTGCATTTAATCTCCTCAGCTAACTGCTGAGGCACACAGGGTCTATGTTTAATCCCACTGTATGAGTGGTAGAAACTCTGGAGGGAGGGAGCATCTTCACATGCAGTCACTAACGCTCCTAACTTGTACGACGCACACTCGAACTAGGTCTTAGACCCAGAGGCCAGAGTAAAATAAAATAAAGTTAGTTAACAACAAAAATATTGAGCGGGTACTTTGAGCTTGGCATTGGGAGCGATTTAAATACCAATAAAGCAGAGAAACGCGTTCTTGATGAGTTTACCTATTAAGACTGAGGATGAGCGTGTGTGACATGAGCTTGAGTTATCAGTAGAGTAACTACTACAACAAAGGGCTAATCCAAATGCAGGGGAAAGTAGTCATTGTTTGGAGCAATCAGGAAAGGTTTCAAAGGGAAGGACTTCACAGGCATGCTGAGCACCCAAGTTGTGAGGGACCAGAGCAGGACATTCTCAGCAGTAGACCATGTATAGTACTCCTTTTAGGCTCTTAAATCTGTAACAGAGCTGGGTGTTGGGGGATGGTTATGGGCCAGGGAGCAGAGTGAAGAAAAACTGGGAGGAACAACTGAAATGAGGCAAGAAAAGTAGGTACCTGGCAGTCAGGGTGAATGGGCTTTGAATGCTGCACTCAAGACTATCAGGGAGGCTAAGGGAAGCTAAAGGCTTCTAAACTGGGGTTATGTGATCACCTTCAGATTACACTGCAGAAAGCTGCTTAGATGGGGAAGACACCAGAGTCAAGGATTCTCGTCAGGTTGTGGCTGTAATAGACCCAAAAAGAGAGGTGTCATGGGCCTCAACAAAGTGAACAGGAGTGAAGAAGGTACAATAGTCTGTCTCACATGGTGAGGAGGAGGAAGGAGCAGATGATTCAGTTCATCTTGGAAGGAAATTATTATTTAGATGCTCTAGGTCAAGGTCTATAGTAAGCTGGAGGGACTCACAAAGATAAGCAAGGGCCTCTCTGGCCTCCACACACCCAGACTTTCCTCTCTCAGGGGATGCAAATTCAGGTAGAACCCAGACAGGTAAAATAAATGTGTACAGAGTGCAGTGTAAGACAGGGCAAAGCAGTGAGGCCAAGGCAGCCTTGGACGCGTGTTCTGCCAAAGGCGTCCGGATACAGAATTGGTTAATAACAAGCAGGCAGAGCAGCTGGGCAGACTCACCCCAAGCAGTGATCTCTGGAATTCCTCCTACAGGAATTCAGTAGATAATTGTGTCATTAATTCATACCGGAAATAGACAAACAAGAATCAAGTTGGGGAGACCTAGGTAAGGGACATTAGCTGATAGAGAGTGGCTTCGAGGTTCAGAGGTGGGAAGCTAGAAATATTGTCATGGGGCTCAGTTAAGATGTCTCAGGAGAGAAGTGTCTTTTATGGCAGGGTTAGGTTTCCGTGTGAGAGGGAGACCACAGATGTTTTAGATTTAGACTGTCTAGTCAGATAGTAACTTCACCTTCTTTATGATCAGTCAGGAAAAAACTTCTTAGTGAGGAATGATTCTGGAACTCGGTGGAAATTACAAGGAATAAAGCTTGGCAGGTTGGGCAGAGGTGCTCTAGCCACCAGGGAGACAAAGGGTGTGCTGCTGGACAATGCATGAAGTGGAGGACCGAGGGAAGGTACCCCCCAAGCCCAGAGAATGCCCATGCAATGGAGGGGAGGGAGAGGAGCGAGGACTGCCTCTGGCCCCTAGGTTTCCTGTTTCATCTAAGCCAAGGGCCAATTCGTGCTGTCCTTGATGTTTTTCAGGGTGACGACTCAGATGAAGAGGATCTCTGTATCAGTAACAAATGGACTTTCCAAAGATCTAGCAGACGGTGGTCTCGGGTAGACGATCTCCACACCCTGTTTCCTGGGGGAGACAGAAATGGGTCATCAGGAGACGTTAGGATGAGGAACACAACCAGCAGTGAGAGTGTGCTCACAGACCTGAGCGAGCCCGAGGTCTGCTCCATCCACAGTGAGAATAGCGGCGGGAGTGACGGCCGCAGCCAGCCAGGCAGCCAGGGCGCCAGCCGAGAGGTGCCCAACTGCCCCAGCCAGCGCTGTGCCGACAGCCCAGTCATGCTGGATGGCACGGTTGTCAACAGCAACCTCCCGCAGTCCCCTAAAGACGTTCTCAATTACCCTTTACACCCAAAGAATGAGAAACCTGGCAGGGCCAGGGCCAAGTCGTTTTTAAAACGCATGGAAACACTCCGCGCAAAAGGAGTGCACTCCAGGCATAAGGGGTCCGGGCGGACAGGGGGCTTGGTGATCAGTGGGCCGGTGCTGCAGCAGGAGCTAGAGTCCTTTAAGGCCATGCAGTGCTTCCAAATACCCAATGGAGATCTCCAGAGCTCGCTCCCAGTTGTGTGTGCCCAGGGGCTGCCATGCTCCAGCACGTGGAGCGCTGAGGGTAGCCCATTGGAAACCAGCAGTAGCGGGCTGAGCACGCCTGGTCTGAGGGAACGGAAATGCCAGGAGGCCAACAAGCGCGGGGGCATGTATTTAGAAGACCTGGATGTGCTGGTCGGTACCGTATTGCGGGAGTCAGGTGACCAAAACCACACACATGAGTTTCATTCCCAGGAGAACTTGGTAGTGCACGTTCCCAAGGATCACAAACCAGGAACGTTCCCAAAGGCACTGTCTATCGAGAGCCTTTCACCAACAGACAATAGCAATGGGGTGAACTGGAGGACAGGTAGTATCTCCCTGGGTAGGCAGCAGGGCCCTGGTACCAGGGAGCCCGGGCTCATGGCATCCTGTCACAGAGCAAGTCGAATCAGTATCTATGACAACGTCCCCGGCTCCCATTTGTACGCCAGCACAGGAGACCTTCTGGACCTGGAGAAAGATGACCTCTTCCCTCACTTAGATGACATTCTGCACCATGTCAATGGGCTGCAAGAGGTAGTGGATGACTGGTCAAAGGACGTTTTGCCTGAGCTGCAAGCCCGGGATGCCTTGGTTGGAAAACCTGGCTCATGCCCCTTTCCATCTCCTAATCAGATCTCCCTAGATTTTGAAGGGAACTCTGTGTCCGAAGGTCGGACAACACCCAGTGATGGGGAAAGGGATGGAACATCACTTAACGAGTCAGAGGCCACTGGAGTCGGAGAAAGGAGGGATTCTGGAGTAGGGGCCTCTCTGACCAGGCCAAACAGGTCCGTAACATGATTTTGTGAAATGATTTTTAATCCACTTTGTGATAGTTATGGTCCATTATTTATTTAACAAATATTTATAGAGCACTTACTAAATGCTTGATGTTCTAGGTGATATATGTGGTCAGAAATCGTTTGAACAGAAGTATGTCCTCTGTACAGTTAACATGGTAATTGAATCCATGTCCCCTCACGTGTATTTCTCTGAGTGTTTACCCTCTAATTCAATCTTAGTTTTATTTTTAAAAAATTTTATTATTAGAAATCTCTTTGAGCTAAGTGTAAAGGTCTGTGCTATTAGGCACCATGGATAATCACTGGAGGCCCAGTGACTGTACACAGGTGCTTCCCATGACCTTGCAACAGTTGCCATTAAAATGTCTCTACCTCAGCTGTTAAACTATTTTTCATTTGTGTGAGAAAATTATGTAATCTAAGGTGTGTATGTACTTCCTAAGTTTATTTTGGCTTTACAATACCCATTACAAAGTACATAAAAGCTGTTGTACAAAAACTGTTTCAAAAGAACCACAAAAAACGTAGGCCTGGGTGAGCATAACTAGTAGGAAGAGTAATAATGTGTGTGCTTCTACTGGGGTCAGTGATGTGTTGTGGGACTCACTGACGTGTGATGAAGGCATCGCTTCCAGATTGCCCCCTCCGTGCCTGTCACCTTCCACCTCCATCTCATCACCAGACGAGAGTTAGAGTGTCGAGAGAGGTGGCAATAGGAAACTATGCTGGCGTTCCCAAGCATTGAAACCTTTCTGTCTGTCTGTCTCTGTTGATATATATCTCTCTCTCTCTCTCTTTCTCTCTCTCTCTCTCTCTCTCTCTCTCTCTCACACACACACACACACACACACACACACAGTCTCAACTGCTTTCAACACTTTATGAACGAATTCAGGAATGGACAAATCAAATGTATTGTATAACTTACTTAAACCTCCTTATGAAACAAATAATGAACCCTTTTCCAGGTTTATCGACTTGGAAAATCAGTTTCTTTGGTCTGTTCCGTACACATGTGTCTTCTTTTCCATTTGCTTGGTGATTTTCTTGGCACAGAACTCACTTTGTTTAGCTATTAAATGTGTGTCCGTAAAGTCATGGTGCACTTTTGACTGGTCAAAAGTGTGACTTTACGGACACACTGTAGGTAAGGTCCTGTGTTTCTGGATAACACACCCACTTTGTGACTGCTTCTCTGCTGGTCTCTCTGGTCCAGGCGGCTCCGATGGACCAGCTTCCAGCTCTCGCACCAGCCCCCTTTGTCCACAGCGCTGCCCCACATCAGCAACCAGACAGCCGGCCAACTGAACCTGCTGCAGCGCTTCTCACTGCTGCGCCTCACAGCCATCATGGAGAGGCACTCCATGTCCAACAAACACGGCTGGACATGGTGAGTAGCACGTTCATGTGGGAAGGTGTTGTTGGTGCTAGAGCTAAGCCCGCGGTTGCAAAAGCTTTTAGTATTTGCTTTCTGGCCTATTGTTGCCTTTGCTTACTGCTCTCCCGGAAATGCTCAGAGTTCTGCCTTCCTGTCTACTTCCCAGGCTGCTTCCTTCTGAGGACGGGATGGAGACTACAGGGAGCGTGGCTTTATTTGGAGCTCTACCAGCATCCAGGCAGTACAGTCAGGCTCCAAGAAAGATAAAAGACAAGGAAAGGGTGATTAATTGTGAACAGAGGAATAAAAAGTAAACCTGCCTTAAAGTAATTCTGGCAGTTTGCAGGGAGAAACATCTGTTATTTGTACCTTCAGGCCAATGCAAAGCTCAATACTTAGAGCTCTGGTTCATTCAGAAAGCATTTCATTCTTCAAGTACAGTGTGTCCGTAAAGTCATGGTGCACTTTTGACCAGAAACTTTTCACAAGAAACTGCAGTGAAACCTTTGTCATGAGGAATTGAGAAAACATGTCTTGGAACTTGAGTGTAGACTGATTTTAGACAATTTGATGCATTTGAAAAAATATAAAATGAATCACTAACTGTCCTATGGTATATACATTATATATATATATATATATATATATATATATATATATATGAATGAATTGGCAATGCTTTCATTAAAAAAAAGAATAATTGAGGAAGTTATAAGTTGCATTATCAAATTGATATGTGCTTGTGTATTAAGATTTCCTTTAAAAAGTTCAGTTGGTTCTAGAACATCATAGCCAAAAAATGCTTTTAACCTTCTCTCCTCATTTCTCCCCTAACCCAACTGAACTAATTCTTCGTTGTTGTAAATGTGCTTCATTTTGTCTTGTTGGGGACTTTTAAGTGTTTATTGCTTGAGTGGTTTGTAAGTCACAGTTAAATTAGAAAATCAAACACTTGACTTGAAAACAGAACCATAAATTCATCTGCTAATGTGAGTCATGCTGTGTAACAGTTAAGAGTTCTAACACAGGCAAGGGGCACACATAGTCCTTCCATGCTCTGTGATTAATTAAGAGAGAAATGTTGAATTCCCCTGTGCCTGTTGGGTATTCCAACAAAAGCTTGGTTTCCACTTCTTGCTTGCTTTCACAGTTTCTCCCCACAGTGGGCCCCAGGAGGCTTGATGACCTGGTTTCTGTGAATTCTAGGTCAGTTCCAAAGTTCATGAAGAGGATGAAAGTTCCTGATTACAAAGACAAGACTGTCTTTGGCGTTCCTCTTATAGTTCACGTCCAGAGAACAGGACAGCCCCTGCCCCAGAGTATCCAGCAAGCATTGAGATATCTACGCAGCAACTGCCTGGATCAGGTATGGTGGAAATCCCAAACACAGGCTTGGGTTTGTGAAATGCCAGACAGAGTCAGGTCTGTCCAGTGTCAGATAAGACATGCACCAAAAAGAAAAGACATTGTGATCTTTATAGGTCAGTATTTAATTTAACCAGGCTGTATTTTTGTCACACTGTTTGAGGATGTTTCCTCATTGGCACCTTGAACGATTCCCTGAAGTGACTGCAGAAAGTTCATGTTAATAGTTTGCAGCTGTGATGTCTAATTTGTGTTCCCCAGAAACTATACGCTACATTTTCTTGTTAATTATTGTCCCAATGCCGTCACTGATTTCACAGTATTCCTTTTAATCCTGTTTCTTTTTTTTAAATAATTGGTTTTTATATTTTTCTTTATTAATTTCTTTTTTTTAAACAATGCCATGACCAGAAAAACTTAAAGCAAAGATAAATTTATTTACAGCTCTTTAAAATGTGCAAGTAAAATATGAAACCTGTATCAGCCAAAACAAATATCCCCTCATCTTACAGTGTTGATTAAAAATCTCAGCTAAACATTATATTTGGAGGTCATTTTCTGTCTCCAAGATTGTTTGGGGACCACCACAAAGGTAGACTATGATTGGGCCCAAAGTGCAACCCATCCTGTAATTTACTAGGCCAAGCCTTTGTTTCTATAAATTAATATCCGTTGGTGTCTTCGACATTCTTTCCAAAATAAAAGTGTGTGTCCACTTGATAAACTGTAACCTTGATCAGTGGGGGTGTTTTTAGGCAACTATTCTATGATGGTTTTTGTTCATTGAACTCTTTAATACCGTGTGAAGAAACCTAAGATTATTTGCAATTCATTTTTTTCTTTACCCTTAGCCGTGGGCTCCATAGACAGGAGTTAAGCTACAAGAACTCAAAGAACATGGCTACCCATGCTTATGTCAACCCTAACACTGGGATTGCACTTAGAATCAGGATGGTCTCTTGATGAATCAGATACTAGTTTTTTTCAGTGGAACAGAATGGGATTAACTTCTTCATTTGCACCAGTTTTGAATTAACTAAATGCATGATCCCCTTCTCCCTTCCCACTCCTAATATAGAGAATATACAGATATACGTGTTTCCATATTTAGACAGCATAATGGAGAGCAGGAGCAATTGCTGTTTTTGCTACTGTGGTGATGATGGCTATTTTGTTTTGAGAAATGACCTTAACAAGTAGGCTGCCATTTCTCAGGAATAACGGCAACAGATTACTTGTCTAATACTGTGCTACTCATCTTTGGCAAGTGCCCCAACATCAACTTGTGAAGCACGTGCCAACAGAGCAAATCAGTGAATTTGGTTACTTGAGCTTTAAATTTTTATTTTATTTTTTTAAATTTTACATATTTTACCAAAAGTACATTATTAATCAAAGTTGGTGATCTATGGGTGCTTTACTGAGGACAGTGTTTGGGAGAGGTAATTTCAGGTCAATACTTGGAAATGGCCACTGTAATCTCTTTTTACACTCTAAAAGTATTGCAACCATGCCCTTTGGCTGAGGACTTTGCTATCTCAATTGTACTTTTGTTGGTTTGTTAATACAGAGCCAAGATTATGGTTCATGGAGGATAGCCTTTTATTCAAGCATTTGTTTTTCTAAGCTTCCTAATATTTATAAGGATCTTTAAGACTGATCCTCCCTCCTGGCTGATTTTCTTAGAATCTGTGGCTCTGCATCTCACCATAACAGATAATACTTTGTTCCAGACATTCTAATGAATGGACACTAATGATGATCAGCAAAAACTCTATTAAGAGAAAACAGCTTTTGTTCAGGAATATCTAAGAGAAATTCAGGCCACCTGTGTTCAGTAATAATCACCTTTCTTGAATGCCCATCATGTTTTAAGAATCAAAGTAAGAGTTCTGTGTTCATTGCCCATTGAACTCCACGTGCACTCTGGGTGGCATTCTCTCTCAGGTGACAATTATAGAGCCAAGATTGCTTGAAAATTTGCCTGACTCAGAGTCCCAAGTTTTTAACCTCTTATTTATTCCATGACCACCTGTTGGAATTGTTTGTTCCTAGTGGACTTTGGGGAGATGTTGTGTCCAGCATTGAGGAGTACTTTGAGAAGTGGTCCTCAGCAAGTCATCAATGAATTTACCACTAGGGTTTTGTCAATGATGCTGGTCATTACGTCCTGTAGTGTTCTTTGTGAAGATGAAAGAATTTTTTCTCTGGCCCCAGCACCTGAACGCATCATGTTGTTTTTGGACAACTGGTCTGTTTTATTTTCATTAAATACAGCAGACTCACTTGTCTCTATATGTTTCCTTCTCTATATAGGATGCTCAAAAGATTGGAGCCCAGGGTATACTTTGCCTACAGGAAATGTATATGGTTTGGGGACATGAATGCTGTGTCTTCACCTCTTCCCTAGTTTCAGCAACGCTTTTCTATCTATTTTCCTTTAGCTCTAATTTTCTCATCTATTTTCTTTAATTTTATTGTATCTTATTGTATTTTATAAATCACTGTTTAGTCAGCTTGAATTCTTTCTTGAGCAAGATTGGGTATACATGGATGAACTGTAATACTGCTGCTCTCCTCACCACATAGTATTTACTGTAAACTGGGAACTGTCATACCCCCTGTAGATTCTGAATAACATGGAGCACCAGGATCACTACTGTTATTGATGGTCCAGACTCCTATTTGAAGCAAAAGACATGAATAGAGAGGACAGTCAATACTTGAAAACGGCCACTGTAATCTCTTTTTACAACTCTAGAGATCCCCTCAGTCCCTGTTCACTATCTTTTCCTGGTCTCCACATCAAGCCAATAACTACTTTTTAAATCTGGAAGAGTGCTGGCAAACTTTTGTAGAAAAGACTCATTTCAAGGATAAACTACTGATTCTAAATGTGACCAAAATGAGCAAGTCCACCCTTGCTCATCTCATTAGTCCAAAGTAAGAATATATGAAATGTCAAAGGAACTTTCACTGCCGCCAATTGTACCTCATGAAGCACTCCACACTGATGGGGATTAACGCCATCTATGTCTCCCCCCTTCATCATCGCAGAGTGTGGACAACACCTGCTCCCCTGGCCCCTGTAAAAAATTAGGTGCTAGCAGGAAGGGAACCAGGGAACACTGGAAAAACATAATGAAGAATGAAATAAAACCAGGAAAGTATGGTCAAAAGGAAGACTGTCCCAGAGACTTCAGAGTGAACAAGAACAAGTAAAAGCGAATGAATCAGAAAAGAAGTGGGAAGTAAGAGGCAAGAGTCACAGGGAAGAAGCGGACATAGCACTAGATTAGTGTTCTTTCCTCATCTACTCTTCCATAGCTGAGTTGTTAGGTAAAAGACAAAAGGGAGTAGAATGAAAAACTGGACCAAAGAAGCACTCTTCACTCATTCTTTTATCTTTAAAATGAGAGCTCAGGGGAAGGAGAGATGCTTATAAAATGAATTTGCATTGCTGATCACCATTTTTCCCTCTTTAGAAAGGGTTTAAAGGTAGATGGGAGCATGACCATATGAAATTCCTTGTTTATAAATTAAGAATTTCAAAACAGTGACAGCAGAGCATTAAACAAAATGGGGGACCCTGGTTGCCTGTCTGCCAGTGACAGACATAGAGCAAATGAAAGACATTGTACCCTCCTTGGGTCTTCCTCTTAGGATAAGGTGACCAGATTTTAAAATTGGTAAAGCAGGACACCATTGCCAGAGGGGGTGGGGGGAGTTCTTGATTAAAAATTTGGTCTATATGGAGCAAAAAAATTTCATAGAATGCAAAAATAGTATTGTAATATATTTTTTAAATTTCAACATAAGCACAATTTACAAATATTAAAAAATATTATGTATAGTATTATTTTATTCTTTGGCATATTTCTCATTTTAGTGAATATTTTTTAGTGGATTGCTGTCATTTAAAAGGTCATGAAAATTTTCATAAGAATTTGTTAAATTATATTTCACACATAAAATGGCTTTCAAAGTCTCAACACAATTGTGATTTTTCTGATGTCCACACTTTATTTACTGTAGAAAAAACGCATTCAGTGGCAGCATTAGTTCCTGATCAAGACAGCACGTATTCCACATTTTTTAGTGCATTATTGTATGGAACATGGTTTGTTTTAAAATGATGAAATATTTCTAAGCATTTGTTCTCTATTGTGTTTTTTCTGATGCCCAAGATTTAACCTTTTCCTTATCAATCTATTTTTTTAATAATGATACCTCATTAAAAAGATCATTTTTGGAAATATTAGTATATGGGAAATTTTGAGTGAGTCAGAGGGATAGGATTAAAAGGTCCCAAAACCAATGCCAAAGCTGCACAAGTGGGCGGGAGCAGGCATGGCAGCGCTGATGGTGTGCTGGCACATGAGCGGTCGCGCACACTCCCCACCTGGACTTGTCCTTGTGGCTGCTGTGCTCCCGGTGTCCAACCTCACCGCCTGCTGGAGACTGAGCAGCTTGCGCCTCGTGGAGCCCGGAGCCGCACACCGGCGTCCAGGACACGGGCCTATGGGTAGCTAGGGGACTTGATAGCCGCCGCCCCAGCAGGTACGTCCCACCCAAAGCTCTTTGTTTGGGGCCCCACTTGGGGCAGCTAGCTTTTGGGGCAGTGCGGGTTCTTCCAGGTCGAGGCAGGGTCTCCCCGCCAAAAACTGTATATTCCCTTCCCGTTCTCCCGCCATTCCCTAGCTTTTGGTGCACTTTCCAAAAATCGGGACTTTTTTTTTTTTTTTAATCTGGACATTTTTAAAATGCCACAGGCCGCGGGACAAATTGTTAAAAATCGGGACTATCCCACCAAAAGCGGGATGTCTGCTCACCTTATAGGAAGCTGAGGGATCTGGGCAGCCTCCTTTCTGGGGATGACAGGGTATTCTTAGAGCCAACAGATATTAAGATTGTTTCTTTAGTTTTCTATTTTTTTTTACTTGGAAAAAATTTTAGCCAAAAATGCAAATTTTATCACTGCTCTGAAAACTTCTCTAAGAAGAAATGGGTATTGGCACTCACTGATACCTAAAACTGGGCTGTTCTATGAAGGGCGGTAGGAGAAGCTCTTCTTTCTGGTCTGAGGACCTCTCCACCATTAAAAGAGACTTTTATGTACTGTGTGCTGGGAGGTTTTCTCTGCAGGTAACAGAGGTCCATCCAGAGTGGCTGAAACAGTAGGAAATTCATGAGCTCACATAAGAACTCAGAAAATGGGGTGGTTCCAGGGTTAGTTCTTCTATCAGCTTAGAGACATTTTTGAAGAAATGTCATTTTGAAGTTCTTTCCACTTTTCCCTTCTGTATCCTCAGCTATGACATCTGGAATCTGGTCTGATTTCCGAACACGTCTTCTTTATTCGGTTAAGGAAAGAAATTTTCTTCTGTGCTTTCAACAAAAATCTAGAGCCCACAGATATTTCCCATGTCCTTTAGAAGTTGAGGTTGTGACGGGAAGGTTATTGTCAGAATTTGAGGCAGAACAGATAAATATCTGACAACTCTGGCCATCCTGTGAGATCTAAGTCAGAATAGCAGCTCTGAGCCCACAGCTGCAGCTCACCGAACATATCTAAAATTATTAAAATAACAATATTTGCTGAAACTAGAAAGAAAGTTGGAAGCAGAGCAATGCAAAAAAAACATCACTGGGATGTGTGTGTACACGCACACTAGTGTGTAAGAAACTAAGCCAGCCAGACGAAGTAGACAAAGGGGAACCGTGCTCAGCGATTTTTACGCAACTTGTCTGCTTTATTCTTTTTATAGATCCCAATCATTACTTCTCTGCTAGTAAAAAAATAATAATAAGCAGGAATTCTCAAACTGAATAAATAAACACTAACTCACATGAAGATAAGTGTGAGTTACCCTGAAGAATTAATTCACTTTCGGTGCGCTTAGATTCTGAGAACTCCTGTGCAGCCCAGCCCTGTGGCCTGGCTCTGAGCCCCTTTCCAGAATTCAAGGAGCTCAGATGTAAGCAAATTCAATCTGGATCTCACTTCAGAAGCACTCAGTTGACATCTTAAAGTTTTCTTCTGACAGTCCATGCTTTCTTCTGGTTCACTTTGACGAAATGTGTAGCAGTTGCCAGAGGGTTCTTTCGATTTTTCTTGGAGAGTTACCTAAGTATGGGCAAGTGTTGCATTTTCTAAACATGCCAAAGTTTAAGGATAAAAAGAACAAAAAAAGTTAATATTACTTAAGTGACATACCTGAATAGCTCAGGTTATATTCAGGTATTAAGGTGATAAATCTTGGAATACAAAGACATATTCCTAACAATTCTATTTTTATTGCCACAAAATAAAAGTAGCAGGGCATAATTTTCCCTTGCGATTGGTTCAGCTGACATACACAGAAACCTCAGTATTCTCTAATTGCTTGGAATTCCTCCCTGCTGTTCCTGCAATTTAAAAGAATTAGGGTTGCATTCCATTTATAGTAGCAACTGAGAGAGCTCTTCTTAGACACCTGAACTTGGGCAGAGGCCTGCCAGGCATGCAGAGAGCAGTGGTGAGGCGACCTGGCATGTTTCTCCAGGTCTACGGAGGAGGGGCCCCTGCTTATCTGTCTGACTGCTTGGGAATGTTCCCAACTTGCTTTCAAAAGTGGGCCAACTTGTAAGTCCTTGGGGAGTTAGAAAAGTGGAGATTGAGGGTTGACAGACTGAGTTTTGAACAACCCAGGCATTTAGAAATAACAAACAAAGGAATTCACTGTAAACCAGGTGTCCCAGGGAATCTCAGTGCTTTGGGGTGAGGTCAGTCCAGAGTGTGCAGCATCCACAGGGGCCTGGAGCACAGCCGGCAGGCCTGCCTCCTCACAGGGCTCTGCTCCAACGCCCTCACTCATCAAGACCATTGTCTCTTTCCTGCGGGGCATGAGTCTAAACCATAGGGATGAAGGACGTATAAGGCAATATCCTGAAGACTGAAGAAAAGCCACCCTGGACTCCTTCTCACCAGATCCAGAGCTTATGCACACATTAACTAACCAGGTGGAGTAGTGAGTGCCAGGCATTACCTGAGAAGCATGCAGAGCGAATATTACAAGAATTCCGAAAAAGGAAAAGCAAATAAGACTCTTAAATCAGAAGACATGCTTATGGCATTATTTTGTTTCATGAGCGTACTCCCTATAAACCTCTTCCCCAGAAGGACACTGGGTATGGTTGCTTATCCAGGATCCACCAAACCTTCCCCAACCAACCTTTCTCAAAACCCCCATTTAAATGTCAGCACTGGAGGGCAGGGAGTTTGTTCTCCCTCTGCTCACTAATGACTCCTGGAGCCATAAGTACACCAGGTATATAGTGGGTATTTAATCATTACTTGTTGAATAAATGAATAAAATAACATTTACAAGTTACAAAGCACGGTCACATATATATTCTCATTTAGTCTCCACAATAGCCCTGTGAGGTGGGATATTATTAGTCTTCATTTTATAGGACAGAAATCAGTGTTCAGCTGCTGATTGTACATGCCAAAGTAACTAAACTAGTCATTTACACCTTACTAGTTTGAAGGCATCTGCTGCTCGTGCAGGCCGGGCCCCACACCTTCTCGTCACCCCCAAGGTAGCTAGCTGCCTTAGGAAGAGGCTGTCTGGGGAAAAGGTGGCCTTGCTGACGCAACCCTGTGACTTGTTTCAGGTGGGTCTTTTTCGAAAATCAGGCGTGAAGTCTAGAATCCATACCTTGCGTCAAATGAATGAGAACTTCCCTGAGAATGTCAACTACGAGGACCAGTCCGCGTACGACGTGGCAGACATGGTGAAGCAGTTCTTTCGAGACCTGCCCGAGCCACTCTTCACTAACAAGCTCAGCGAGACCTTTCTGCACATCTATCAGTGTAAGTGGACACAGTGTGGACCAGTGTGCACCTGAAAACAATTCTATAGATCATGCTTTAATTATATAATACATGAATTCATAAGAAGCATGTGAAAGTTAACATTCTATATGCTCTCCAGAAATAACTTTTTCACATTTTGAGATGGAAATCTCCAAGCCATATTTTATGCATATACCTTTCAGACATCAAAATCTTCCTTCTCAACAGGGTTTGGCCTAAGATCTAAAATTAAATTTCAGTGTATTTTTAAAAAGTTTAAATTGAAAGGGGGACACAATAGAATTTATTGTGTGTGTAAACTTTTTTTTAATAAACCATTTTATTTTCTAAAATTAAGCATTTCCTTGGAATAGATGATATTCAAAACCAAAAGTGTTAAAAAATGACTAGAAATAAGTGTATTTTATGTGGTGAAAAGTAAGCAAACCAAATCCATCTTTACACTTAACTAATTTATAGTTTCACTTGAAATGTTTAAAGTATGTTAAGTTGACAATTCTCAACCAAGCCTTTATAATTAAAATAATCATGAAGATAACAGTTTCTTATTAATAGGCATATCCTGCTAAAGGTAATTGCAAAAGGGGATATTAGTAATGAACATGGATTCTTCTAGATAGGACAATTCTTCTAGATAATTATAATGATATCATTATAAATTATTTTGATTGTCCAGTCCCATTTTCTTAGGAAAAGAATAATTTGGCCCCTGTACTTTGAGTTTTCAGCAAAATATACCTGAAGTAGACCTCAACATGGAACCGATCCAATGTGAAGCCGTCCCCTGCTGTATGCTTAAGAAGTCTAATATTGCAAATGCAGAAAAGATGATAATAAGTACCACTTGTAAAAACAGGATAAAGTGGTGATACACTAAATAAATATTATTTTCTCAAAGTGAATAGGTTAAATTAATGATACATGTCACTAGAGCCCAAACACAGGGAGTTTATGACGTTGTTGCCATAAAAGGTTGAGCTGTACTTTTCAATTGAGCCTCCCTTCTGGTTTGGAAATATCGTCTATGAATCTTTGTATTTAATCGGGTCTCAGATTAAGGTTGACACTAATCTAGGGTTAATGCCACATTATTCCCTTGAGGAGATCAGTGCCTTAGACCTTTCTTCAGAGTCACCAGCAAGAAACCAGATCAGAGCAGGTTTTATTTTAGCCGAGAAAACATTTACTGAGCATTGCTTATGTGCGGAGCACCATGCTGAGCACTGCAGAACACTTGGATGGGGAAGACCTACTCTCGGTTCTTGAGGGTCTCACAGCTGAGGGGGACATAAATAACAGTGCAGCAAGAATGGGGAGATTCCATAATAAGGTTACGGAGAGAACCTGAGGAGACTGAGGCGAGGACTAAGGAGCCGGAAAAGAGCTGATAACTGGAGGTTGAGGTATGTGAGGAGCCTACACTCAGTAAAGCAAATAGCATGAGCATGTGGTCGGAGATGACAGGGTACCTGTCTGCCTGGCATGAATGCTAACTGTGCAGTGCAGCACAGATGACACTGAAAAACTAGATGGTTGACACACCGAGGAAGGGCATTCATACTAGGGTAGAGAATTTGTACTTCATTAAGCATTGAGGAACTGGTGGTGTTGATACAAGGCTTACAATTACAAAGATAGAACCGAAAATCCAACAATTATTTAAACAATAAAGACATTATATAATACACATAAGAAGAAATCTGGAATTAAATAATTTCATAGCCAGTTAGTTCTACAATCAGTGACGCCAGGGCTGAAAGCCAGAACCTCTAGGTGAGCCACCTAAGGCCACAGTATGATTGCCACGACTTAGAGTTATCATGTCTTCCCAAAATCACAGTCAAAGGCAACAAGAGGACAGAGGGTGTTACTTTGGGCATAATTCTCATTTTTATCAGAGAGATAAATTTACAGAAGCTTGTAACATATATCAAGGTTCCACAGGCCAGAAATGGTTTTACATTCTCCCCTAAATCAATCACTGCAAAGAGGAGCAGGATTACCATTTCTAGTTTCGGCCAGAATGGTTATTCCCTGAATCTAAGGAAAGGGCCTGGCTTTTCAGAGCACATTGTAGTCCATAGCTACCCAGAATGTACGTTTTCTCAGAGAGGTAGGAAGACAGAGTAGGTAGCCAAGCTTGTCATAAGGTGCATGTCCATCAGAACTGCTTTCCTGCCCACGAATCTGGAAGTGGAGATCAAGAGGTATCGGACTGGATGGGAATGGAGGCTTAGGGAGCCTTGCCTGAGGCTCTGGGCTACTTGCAGCGACATCCAGCAGTGAGACTGGAAATCTGACCATGAACATGGATAGAGTACAAGTTTCCAAACGTCTGCTGGGGAAGGGAGGGACAGTTCTTCCTCCTGTTCTCTAGGACAGTTCTAATTTTAGCTGTGTTACTTCTTAGGTTTTCATCAAATGATTAGTGTGTTAGATGGTTCATTAAAATATTTGCAACCCACTGGTCTACAGGAGGGAGGAGGTTGGAGGGTCAGAGATGGCCCTATAATTTTAAGGCTTGATGACTGGGAGAAGGGAAGCAGGGCAGAGCTGCTGCTGGTAGGCACAGAGGAGAGAGGAATTTAGAATTGCCTGGATGCTGAGGTGCTGTCTGCCACCCAGATGGTCACAGATTACCAGCACTCAGAGTGCAGACCTAAAATTGTCTCCTGAGAGTCAGGAAAGGCTCAGAAGCCTCAGGAGTGTCATGTATAACAGGAGGTCAAAAAGAGGATAGGATCTGAAACAAATGCAGCATTTAAAGATTAACAGTTGATCTTCCCTAGTATTTTTTAGTAGAAACTAATGGGCAGAGAGCTTTTCTGATGGATGAAGGAGCAAGGGAGTAGGAAGGAAGTTGCAACAACATGCAGCCATGCCAGATGTTGGCACGAAAGAAAAGGCTGGCAATCAGAAGTTAACCAATGTACACACTAGACATCTTACCTAAAACAGCATATTTAAAAGCGGTTCAGCAGCTCAAGCTGGATTTGTAAACGTCCGTAACACGCTAGAAGTCATCAGCAGTATCTGCTTCTGCTTCGGCATAGCCAGGAAAAAAAAAAGATTTTGTTATCATTTTAACAAAATGGCTCTTCTCTACTAATCCAAGGCCGCCTTCCGCCAGTACACTGTGGTCGTGGTGGGTAGGGGGATGGGCTGCAGAATGCCGAATGCATGGTGATGGTCATGCTTTCCCAGACATGTGGATTTTCCGGAAGACTGGGGCCAGGAGTGTGCCCAGCCCCAGGACGTACTCTGGGGAAGAGGTCACACCACAGCCCCTCTAGAGCAGCCGGCTCCAGATTGTTTTCTATCACGCACCCCTACCAGCAGTAAATATCTGAGTATATATATATACTAATTTATCTTTAGTAATGTAAATATATAATGATATACTGTGATATGCTGGGCACATTGTAAAACACATCCAATCAGTATTTTTAAAGCATGAGAGAAAACATCAACACCACTGAAAATCCTAATGTTTTCTTCCCGTACCTCACAGATGGTCACAGGCACATCCCCCACCCCTTCCGGCACAGACGGCCCACTGCAGAACCCTGTTCTGGAACATGGGATTTAAAGAATGTCAACAGTGTTAGCCAAAGTGAATTTTTTACTGTGTTGGAATGAGGGAATGAGGGCACTGAGTCAGGCTAAAAGAAAAATACAGCCAGGGGACAGCAAGATGCAGCACCTGGTGGCACCCATTTGCTGTTTTCCTTTCATTCGCTTCATCTTGTTGGAGTTCATTTTCTTTTAAGCCTATGACCAATGCCTACTTTCCCCCCACCACACAGTGACCAACTCACAGGGGACCACCCATTCCCCATAGCTTTGGGGAGTTGGGCTCCTCTTCCCTAAGCACAGCCTCAGTCCCATACCTTCAAGACTATGGAACAGATGGCCTTGAGTCACCGCACGCAGCCATGGGCCTCCCTGACTTGTGGGAAAGAGATAAATGTGCCAAACTGACCCACAAGGAAATTACCTCCAAGTGTCAGTTCAAAAGGCAGGCAGCTCAGTCCTACCACTCATGGTTAATGGTACCAAGCTCGGCATCACCCTGGCTGCTCCCCTCAGGGTGGGAAAGCAAGGTTGCTGTCCCCTACTGCAGTGGTTTCCATGCCGTCCTGCACAGCCCTTGGCATCCTGAAAGGTGCTTCATGGGCTGTCTCGTGGGACAGGGACAAGAGGAAAGCCAGGCTGACAGTGCTCTGGCCTACTGCCAACTTCAATCAGAGCAGAAAAACGGTTTGTAAAAGGATGTGTACCACTCAGAGTATGAAGTGCGAGACAGAGTGGACTTTGCTAGGACTCCTCCCTTGTTTCAGACTAGGATCTGTGCCCTGTGGCAGGGTTCCAGTCCCGGCTCTGCCTCCCACCAGCTGCGAGGCTGGAGCAGTGACTTCCTTCTCAGCACTTGTCGTCATTGACGACAGCATCTCCAGTGTGTCTGCATGTCAGGAAGGTGGCGCTTGCTCACCCTCTTCCAGCTGGCTCTCTCAGTGGCTGTCCTTCTGATGCCCTGGCACCTGCTTTTCCACAGATGTCCCCAAAGAGCAGCAACTGCAGGCAGCACAGGCTGCCATCCTGCTGCTGGCTGATGAGAGCCGGGAGGTCCTACAGACGCTTCTGTGCTTCCTCAACGACGTGGTCAACCTGGTGGAAGAGAATCAGATGACGCCCATGAACTTGGCTGTGTGTCTGGCCCCCTCCCTCTTTCATCTTAATTTATTGAAGAAAGAAAGCTCCCCCAGGTGGGTTGTCCTCAGCAACAGCACTTGCCCTGAACCAGCAGTAACCCACAATTCATTAAAGAGAACAAACCTTGCATCAGATTTCCACTTGAGCATATGTCAGCTCTTAATTTATGATCAAAATGTTTTAAAATAACCCAGTTTATGCGCAGCATTCATAGAATTGTCAGATTAGCATTGAAGACTGTGTGTTTTTAACCAGAAAACCCTAGGAATTTTGTTTTGTTTCGTGTGTGTCAGTGGGAAGGAGGGGAAAAGTGCACAAAATAGTATTTTACAGTCTTTAAGAAGAAGAAGGGCTAGATTTAAGGTCTATGCACAACACCTTACAGTGAGATAGTTTAAACTTGAGAAAAATAGATTTGTTTCTCCCCCAACAGCTATTTCTGTCTTTATAGTCTTCCAAGTATTTTCATTATGAAATGTCAGGCTCTTAGCCTGACTCAGAATATCTGACATGTATGGTCATTGTTTTTATCTGGAAATGAGAGAGTCTGGGATCTGGAGGGCACCTAGGTAGGAACAGAAAATCAAAGGGATAAGCTTTTATTGCAGAAAGCTTTTTGTTCTGGGATCTGCTTAGGACTGTCCCCTTCACTTACAGAGTCATACAGAAGAAATATGCCACCGGGAAGCCAGATCAAAAGGACCTCAATGAGAATCTGGCCGCCGCTCAGGGCCTTGCCCACATGATCATGGAATGTGACAGACTTTTCGAGGTGAGCGAAAGGCTTGAACTGCCTTCCTTAAAGTTCTTGGAACTAGATGATTGCTTGGAACAGTTGCCACACTCGTGGCTTCTATCTGTTTGTTCCTGAGTTTATTGTGACAATAGTACCGTCTAGCAGTCTGGTCTTTGCCTCCAAGAAATGCGAGGAGTTGTCTATATAATTGAGGCTGATGGTTAAAGGCACTTGGGGTTTCATGAGAACAGTTACATAACCTTCAGTTGTCAAGTTCAAGGCAAGGCAACCCATTATGCTTTTTTTTTATTTTACCTTGGGCTTTGCTTAGGTTCAATGTGTGTGTAATATTTGCCAGTCTCTGTTATCCAAGAATCAATAATAGCTTATGAAGATAGCCACAACTATGTGACCTTTCTTTCTTCGAAAAGCCCGTGAACTAGACTTCTGCCATACTCTTTGTGCACATTGGCTTTGGTAAGTGGGGGAAGTGTGCTAAAAGGGTAAAGCTCTTTCTAAGTTGCATTTGAGGCTTCCCTTCAGTCTATGTGCTTTAAAGCTTTATGAGCCCACAGTTCACCAAACTGAATAAAAATACATTCAAGGGAAGTTGAAGAGAAATGGAAAGACTGAATGGGCAGTCACTGCAGTGTTGTGAATAGTAAATTTAGCCTCAGAAATATGTTTGTGTCTCCTGACTTTAGGAAGTGCCCCACCCCCATCAGCAGCCTTGCCAGTGGTCTCAGAAAAACCATTTCCTGCCACGTGGCACCATGGCACTTTGCCCATCCCAACACGCATGGCCTCTCACTAAATGACTATCTCTCTGTAAGCATCAGCATCTCTGTAACTCAGCGTGCTGCCCTTTGTACATCCATTGGTTCAGGTCCCACATGAGATGGTCGCCCAGTTTCGTAGTTCATACATGGAGGCTGAGGTCCATGCTCCGACTCTGGAAGACCTGGGGACCCAGCTGGAGGAGAGCGGGGCCACCTTCCACACTTACCTAGACCAGCTCATCCAGGGCCTCCAGAAGGAAGCCAGGGACAAGTTCAAAGGATGGGTCACATGCTCCAGCACGGACAATACAGATCTTGCTTTCAAAAAGGTAATCTCAAGGGTTGTAAAAAATGACCCCCCAAAAGCCACATCTGACAACCGGGGATTTGTTTTGCTTTAAAAACAGCCACTGTCCACAGGGCCTGGCACACACAGACCAAAGACCCTTCCCAGACACAGCCAGGCAATTGTGTTGGACACAATCAGGGTGCAGATTGTGAGGTCAGACTGCGAGATCCCAATCCAGTCCCTGTCTCTTTGCTGTGTGACATCGGGCAAGTCCCAGGCCCAGGCCTCTCTTTGCCTCATTTCTAGTTGCATAATGGACATAACACTAACACCACTGTCTGGGGAGGACTGTTTAAAAATCAAGTGGGTTAGACTGGCACCTGGAAAACAGTAAGATTATTTTATGACCATTATTCCTATTATCTTAATCTCAAGGATTACCATTATAAAATGGTAACCTGAGGCACGCAGAGCCAGTCTTTCAAAGTATATAATCAGTGATTGTTTTTGAACACCAGTGAAGTGTGGTGAGTTTTTGTTGGAGCCTGTTGAGCTCTTTGGCTGTTGATGGTGTCTTTTCCAAGGTGGGAGACGGGAACCCGCTGAAGCTGTGGAAGGCTTCCGTGGAGGTGGAAGCTCCCCCTTCGGTGGTCTTGAATCGCGTGCTGAGGGAGCGCCACCTGTGGGATGAGGACTTTGTGCAGTGGAAGGTCGTGGAAACCCTCGACAAGCAGACGGAAATCTATCAGTATGTGTTGAACAGCATGGCCCCCCATCCTTCCAGAGACTTTGTGATTCTTAGGTAAGCCCAACCCTGGAGTTAAACATCTTCTGTTCCTAAAGCAGACTAAGAGCTGCAGATTCAAGCATCTCTGAGCTCCACCACCTAAATGCCGCCTGCGCAGGGAACATGAGGCTGGCCCTCGTCTCCCTCAGCAAAAACTGACTTGACTCTGTTTCTGCCTGACTTCCTGCTCCTTTGCCCAATTTACAGCTCTGTCTGGCTCCCTGATGGCCCCTTTCATTATGGAATATATGGGTTTATTAGGCCATAAATATTGTTCATTTCCTCAGAACAGAGTCCCAAGAATAACTGCTGTTTGTCCAGTTGTTTTTTCTGCCAAACATTGCAAATTGAGATTGACTTTTTCCCTGCTTTCTGGCCTTTCTCCCTCTGGGAAAGTGAGTCTCTAGTTCATATAGCTCTGAAGACTGGAGTGTGTGTAACCTCCGAATTCATTTGTGTAACTTCAGATGTCCTGGCTCACTACCAGGCATGGAAACCTGGGGTCAGCTCTGAAGTCCAGCTAGGCTGAGTCACTGGACGGCCAGTAAGATTCCAGGGCTTGACCAGGCTTGCAAAACTATGTTGACTGCTGAAATATTGCTTCTGAGAGATTTATAGGTTGAGTTCCAGACCCCTGCTTATCTGGGTTTTTCATGGGATGCTCAACCAGTGACAAGAAGTTTGCACAGTACAGCTGTGCACATGGGCTGGTAAGTCAGTACCGAATCAGAAAGAAGAGGGATTTGGGATACTAATAATAATAATAATATATATTTAAATCAATATATTATTTTGTATTGATAACTGTTGGGCAAATACGATCTCTTCTCTTGGATTAATGGTATAAGAAGAATCACTAGTCAAATTTTCGAATGTCTTTAAAATAGCTTCTTTATGGAACTAGTCTCGATGGCAAGATAAAGGTTGCTCTTCACATAGGATATTTATGCCTTTGGAGTTGGTCCTTGGGACCTTGAATTTTAAGGCTCATTTTTCCTTAAATGTATGTGTTTATATTCGCAACCTTTGGATTCTGGTGAAGAATGTGGGTTGCTCCTCACCACAGTTATTGGGACATTAGTCACCTTGTGGAAGTTAAACCTCACACCTTCACTCTTGCGAGCTGCAAATTTAGTAGTTCTTCTGGGATGGCAGCCATGGGGATGGAGCCATACCGTCATGTGCCTCTTCCCTCCCCTTCAAGGAGGCTGAGGGTCAGACTCGGGCATAGACTCTCCTTCCTTCCACCTAGCTACCAGACTGCTATTTCTTAGCACGGTTCCATCACCACCCACACCAGGCACTGTGGGTGGCTTTAGAGAGACTGCAGGGAACACTGCAGACCAGTTTACTCTCGGGCTTCTATTTTATTAGGGAGGCAGAGTCAATAAATAATAAGTAAGGGGATAAGGCTATGTATGCCAGGGGGATAAGTAAGTAAAGGGAGAGTCGGGTGGGATTTTAAATAGAATGGTCAGGACAGAATCTCCCTGCATTGATATTTGATCCAAGATGAAGAGAATGTGAATGGATTATGTGTGTGTGCTCTGAGAGAGAGCTCAGAATGCAAGGAGACAAACTGAACCAGATATGGGTCCTGCAGCAGGAATTCCTTGCGGTTATGATACCAGAAGATGGAGAGCGACAAGTATGGTGAGGAAGTGACATACATACTGAAGTGCTTCCTGTCTTGGGAGCTTCTCCCTGGGTAGGCTCATGCACACCTGGCAGGTCCCCTGTAATGATTAATCTCCATTGTCCTTTTCTCTAGTTCCTCAGGAGCTCCCACTGATAGATGCTGCAGGTTTCTTTCATTGTACTTAGGCAAACCTGTGCATCTTCCTGTCTTTATTATTAATCATAGTATCATGTGCGAAAAGAGAATGGTCTTGCCCATGGAGCAGTTGTAAAGCATTTGGGAGGGGCTTGCTTACTCCCAAGTTCTTTTTGGGACTGTATAATAGTTTCTCTCTGTGGGGTTGTAGGACAGGACGAAGGTATAGGTGAGATGACCAAGTAGGGGAATAGGATTTGTGACGTAAACAACTGGAATGATAATAATGAAACCTATGTCCTATGGGATAAATTGAAGAAATGCTCTCCTGGTTCCTGACTTCCATCAACAGCATTACTCCGGATGGTTGTCCCTGTCTGCCTGAATAGATCCAGTGCTGGCTAACTCGCTACCTTCTCGTCTAGCTCATTCCATTTGGAACATGCACATTGTGAGACAGCTGCTTTCTAAACTCTAATCAACTGAACTCATTTCCTCTCCCATGCAAGAGCCACTCAGCTGTTTGTAGACAGCCAGCCACCCACGTGTGTCTAGTTTTCTTCAGGCTAAGCATCACCAGGTCATTTATCCTTTTAGACTTGAGATGAGCATCATCTCCTCCAGGAAGCCTTCCCTGTACGCCTCCCTTTCCTTCCACATGATTCCAGAGTGCTCCATGCATATCCATGTCACTGCACTGGCCACTGTGTTCTAGAGTTCTCTTTGTATTTCTGCTTCCCCTCCTGGACTGTGTACCTTTGTCCTTGATGGCTTCCTGGAGCTGGGCACCTCTATGCACCCTGTAGCTGTTTGCTGGATGAATGGAATGAGCAGGGCCCGATTCCAAAACTGCGAGGCGCCTGCAGCTTCTGTTTGGTTCCAGAGGCAGCTCTGCATGCTGCAAGACCATTTCTGGCCTCTGGGTCCGGGTGTTGAGACCCAGCTTGAATGGCACTGTGCCAAACTTTTGGAAAAACGTTTGCTTACTCTCAGGAACTGGGAGTGGAACTTGAGCAGGGAAATATGTGTGAACTCCAGCACCGTGTTCAGGTCTTTTTCACTTAGCTATAACTCATGTGTGGGTTGTTTCACTACAGGACCTGGAAGACTGATTTGCCCAAAGGAATGTGCACCCTGGTCTCCCTCTCTGTGGAGCACGAGGACACCCAGCTCATGGGTGGCGTACGAGCCATAGTAATGGATTCTCAGTACTTAATAGAACCGTGTGGCTCTGGCAAGTCGAGGCTGACCCACATCTGCCGGGTGGACCTGAAGTAAGTATGAACTCCCCGGGAACGCAGGCACCATCTCAGAGTCTCAGCTCAAGTGGCACATTTGCCAAGGGCCTGTCTGCCATCCTGATTTCTTATTTCACTGCACTTTTCCCCTCACAGCCATTAACATGCTTTATAGATGATTACTCATGCCCCCACCTCTTTCCCCCTTCACCACCTTTCCTGGGAGTCTGCCACCTTCCTGAAACCCTTCCTCTCTGTCCTCAGCTCTGTTCCCATGCGCACATCTGTACTTCTCTCACAGAGCCAACACCAACACCAGAGCTCAGCGCACAGGACTCCCCTCCCTGAGGTTTCTCAGTCAGTTCTAGAATTCAGCCCGAATCTTTTCAGAGGAGATGGTTTCTTTTAAAGCACCCAGGGAGTACTGAGAAGGTAGGCTGAATGCCTGGGGTCTCGGACCCTGGTGGAGGCTGCCTCAGGTTGTGTGCAGGTGTACCGAGGACCGGAACACAGGGACAGCCCTGTCTGCCGTGACAGAGTGCTGGGATGTGAAAACAGGCTTTTTCAACTCCTTTCTCATTATTTTGTCCCCACAGAGGTCACTCCCCAGAATGGTACAATAAAGGCTTTGGACATCTGTGTGCGGCCGAAGTTGCCAGAATTAGAAACTCATTTCAGCCCCTCATTGCTGAGGGTCCAGAGACTAAAATCTGAGTTTTCCCCAGTGTGACATTAAACTCAGGGAAGAGGACTCAAAGGAGGAGAGAGTGTGATTGTGAGAAACCAGAGAGCGAGACGATGATTGATGTATATGATGCTTAAAATGGAAACACTGGCCTGCCGGCATGTGGAGGATGCAGGAATTTCTGAGAACTTCCTAGCCTTCCTGGAGATGGCTGGGTCCCTACTAATATAATATTTTTTAAAAAATCAAAAGCATTTATCTATGTTACTTAAAATTAAATGAATTTTTTTCCTTGTGCATTGCTAATTTGCTATTTAAAGGCTTCTAAGAAGCATATTCTTCACTGTAAATAAATGTATGTACAGCCTATGTATATATGTGTGTATATCTCTCCCTTTACTGCATATGTGTATATTACCAATTTTATAGATGATGCTTATTTTAAAAGGCGTCTGACTCAGTGAGTTCCTTCCTCACATGGTTTTCTCCAAGCTTCTCCAGGTCCCCTCTGTCGTTTAAACCAAGCAAAAGCTGCTGCTGACAAGACCTTGAGAAAGTATGTCCTCTGTTGGTCTGCCCTCAAGTTCAACCAAGGATCAGCTAACCAAAGGAAAATGATCTTCAACATTTTCTTCTGAGTTGTCAGGTTGTCTTTGTAATTCAAACATCAAAAGTGTTGGATAAGGCAAGGAGGAAGAATATTTACTCCTTTTTAAAGCAGAGAAATAGGTGAGAACTCACTACCAAATTTACAGGCTAGATTCCCAGTTGCTCCTGGGTCCCCGCCAGGTGCAGGTCCAGTGAAATATCAGATGCCCAGGAATCCCCAGCGTCAGCAAGAGGGACTGAAACAAACCCCTTGCTCCCTGCTGATTAGAGCTGACTAGAGCAGCCTTTGCATGTTCACAGCCAAAGGGAGCCACTATGTTTCATCAGATTTTCATAGATGCCTTTCTTAATGCTTGTGTCATTCTGTCTGACCAGTGGTGTATATTTGGTCACAGGCAATTGGCATTATCTTACCACTGTATTGCACTGAATTTAACTCTGGACACTAAACAAAGGGAGGTGATGGTCATCTAAGAGTCCTGGACCATTACAGCTTCAGGGAATTCATATCTAGTTATACAGTGTGTCCATAAAGTCATGGTGCACTTTTGACCTGTGACCAGTCAAAAGTGCTTCATGACTTTATGGACACACTGTATATGGCTCTATTAAGATATAATTTGTTCAAGTCTGGCAATTCGAAAGACAGGGTTTTAAACTAACATTAAAACCAAAACTATGTTCTTCAATTAATTTTAGAAAATATAAACAGGTTTGTTAAATCCATATTCTTCATTAGCCATTCAAGCTAACTATGCATTTGACCCAACCCTATTTATTATTATATAGACTAAGCAAATGGACTCTCCTTAACCAATTGCTAATAAATTTAAATTGTTGTTGTTTTTTTATTATAACTCAACAACTATAGAGGGAAAGATAATGTATTGTGTTTGGTTTCAGCGAGATATATCTCTGAATAGAGATTGGCATCATAATTTAGCAACTGGTGTTAGAGGGGAAAAAAAGAAAAACTTACATGTTTTCCCTTTATTGGTATTATATGCATTTATGTAATGTTTTCTATTATCAGCATTGTGCAATTATTTTATTGAGAGGAATAAAAATGCTATCTATGAGTTCTGTATGGTGCAAGGAAAATCATGCTATTTGAATTACGACCTAGAATTTTTCATTTCCTTGCCTGCTTTAGAAGATGGTGGCAAAGCCATAATTTTCCATGTGGGCAGTGCTCTGTGAGCACAACATATGCACTTCTGCTGTACATCTCAAATTTAACCATGCATGCTGATGACTCTAGTGAGCATAGACAAGATGATTGGTGAAGTTTAACCTAGCTTTAACATGGGTCCTACTCCAGAGATGGGACCCTACATGTTTGGAAACTATGCTAGGCACACAAGAATAAATGAAATCGTATCACCAACCTTAGCATGCACACAGATCACCTGGAGATCTTGTTCAAATGCAGACTCTGATCCAGGAAGTCTGGGGCAGGTCCAAAATTCTGCATTTCTTTCTAATAGGCCTCAGGGATACCTAGGCTGCTGGCCCAAAGACCATACATATTCTGAGAAGCAAAGACCTAGAAAACACTTAAAACTAAATAAAAACAAACATGATTGTATTTCTGACTCCCCTTCTTTTCCAATTATCTGACTGTTTAAAATTTTTTACTCACATACTAATTATATTACTGTTGCATAATGACACAGGTGCATTTAAGAAAACAGGAGGGGAAAGATGCATCAAGCTTGCTGGTCAGTATTTTATTCATTGTTATTTTGCCAGTGGAAATAAAATATCATATTGCATTTAAATATTATATTTATACCTCATGTATATTTTTACCTTGATTGTTGGTATCAATCATCAATTGTAAATAACTAATTGCCAAGGCAAAAAAATTTATGTACATTAAATATTTTCTATTTTCTACAAAATACGCCTTGATTTTCATGCTTCGTCCTATAAGTAGACAACCTGCTTCGTGAGAAAACTATCTCTCTAAGACAGCTGTCTATACGCTTGACTCCTCTATACTGTATCCAACTTCTTCATCAACCATAAGGATGACATTCACAACAGGCATTCACTAACAGTCCGGGTGTCCTAACCTGTGTCTAAGACATTAAAATGATGGGTAGGGATTTGTTTTACATTTTATTATTCTTAAATATGGAAGTTATAATATTTTTATCAAAGAGTCAGTGCACTGTAACTACATTTCCCTTTTATTGAGTGGACCAGAAATTGAGAACTGATGACCACTAGAAATGTAGAGTAGCCACATCAGACGTAGTACCCTTTCTTCCATTGCACTTGTTCGGGCCTCTCTTTTGAAAGACAACAAAGGGAACCCCTCGTTAAGCAAGTAGGAGCTCCCCCATGCCAGCTGCAGGCAGTGAAAGGAGCATCAGGAACAAAGACCATCTGCCCCTCCGAAACTGTCCACTCTGCCCTCTGCTCAACTTCCCCACACCTTCTCCCAGTACTTGCAAGCTGTGCTTTCACGGGCAAAGGAGGAATTTCAGTTGCCACTTGTCCTCTTCAACATCGGAGAGGAGAACATGGTGGTAATTCCAGTAGCCATGGACTACAAATGTTGTCCTAGGAGCCTGGATCATATGAATTTAAAAGTTGATTCTGAGAGACGGCAAGATGGCGATGGAGTAGGCGGATGTACCAACATCCAACTCCCAGAACCAAAGTGGATTATAACTTAATTTTAAGAACCATCATATGGATAAACCAACTTTAAAATAAACTAAGTGGACTTTTCAACGAAGGAACACTGAAGAAGCCACATTGAGACTGGTAGGAAAAGCAAAAATGCGGAGAGAGCTGTCCAGCTCCCGGAGTGAACAGCAGAACAGAGAGACCCGCGTGGCAGGAGGAGAGTTTGGCGGAGAGGAAGGGACCTGGGTCCCAGGAACAAAGCCCAAGCCTGCAGCCCCAGAGCCTAGAAGAGGCATTTGGACAGTATTGAGCTGTGAAACAAGTGAGGATACTGTTTGTGAGAAAGAGACAGTTTTCTCAGACCCAAGATTCTTTTTAAAGGGACAGCGAAGAAATCCTCTCTCACAACCACTCACCCGGGGCTCCGGGGAACTGGGACAGAGGAGAGGACCAGAGCAGCAGGAAGAGAGTGGACTGGAAGGCACAGGGAGAAACACTCTGAGAGACAGCAACCCTAATGCCTGGGCTGAGTCACTTCCCTAATCAAAAACAAATATTTCCCCTGGAACTAGCAATACCAGCAAAGGGAGACAGGACACCAGCCAAACAAGTTCTCCCGTGTCACTTAAGCAGAGCTGCTTAGACAGAGGGAGCTTCCAGGACTACAATATGGAGTGTTAGGGTCTGAGCTGCAGTGCCCCTACCCACACTCCTGAGGGCTGGCTGGAGGGACGGTGGTGGCAAGACGCTGAAACGCAGTTCTGTTGGCGGGGGCAGAGACCCAGCCGGTGTGAGCTCGGTCTAGCACAGCAGGGGTGGAGGGGACGCGCGAAAGCGGTCGGGCAGCTGCGGGCCCACCTGCAGGGGAAAAGCGGGAGGCCAGGAATGGGCAGAGATCTGCTCTGCGACCCTGCGCAAGCCAGCCCTGACCGCAGGGGCGGGGCTAGGACCAGGGACAGGCAGAGGCTCGCAGCTGAGTGCACACCAGCAGCTCCATCCAACCCAAGAAACCGTGGCGAGCAGGCATTGACCGCGGGGGGCTGGGCAAAAGCCCGGGAACAGGCTGGGTCTGCAGCTGAGCAAAGGTGCTCACCTCTACCTTTGGTGCTGAGGCTTGTGGCTTGAGTGCAGTATGCAACCCAACCTGTGGGGTGAGGCGAAGGCGCAGACAGGCTGAGGCTTGTAGAGCCGGGCACCAGAACACAGCCCCTCTGGTAGAGGAGAGGCAGAAATCACAGCAACAGCCGCAGTGGGCAGGCGCTGCCAATGCCCATACCCAACTGCCCTAGGCAGCGGCAGAAGGGGTGGCGGGCCTGCAGACAGACCACACCAGGGAACACAGAGGCAACACTCATTGGACTCCAGTGGCCACACCCTTCTTATACACAGAGAAAATGGGCAGGCAGAGGAATGCAACCCCAAAAAATCAAGAGAAATCCCCAGAGAAGAACCTGAATGAACCAGATATAACCAAATTACCAGATGCAGAATTTAAAATAATGATAGGATGTTCAAAGAGATTAAAGCAACAATGGATAGTCATTACAAACACCTAAATAAAGAGATAACAAGTATAAAAAACGAAATTAAAATAATAAAAAAGAATCAGACGGAAATGACAAATACAGTATCAGAACTGAAGACCACAAAGGAAGGAATTAAAAGCAGGATGGATGACATTGAGGATCGAATAAGCGAGTTAGAGGACGCAATAAACAAAGGCACAGAAGCACAGCAGAAAAAACAAAAGAGACTCAAAAAATGTGAGGAAAGCCTAAGGGAACTTTGTGAAAACATGAAGAGAAATAACATCCACATCATAGGGGTTTCTGAAGAAGAAGAGAGAGAACAAGAAATAGAAACTTTGTTCAATCAAATCATAACAGAAAACTTCCCTAAATTAAGGCCGGAAAATATTACACACGTTCAAGAAGCACACAGAACTCCATTAAAGAGAAACCGAAAGAAATCTACACCAAAACACATCATAGTTAAAATACCAAAGCTAAGGAATAAAGAGAAAATTTTAAAAGCTTCCAGAGAAAAAAAAAGCTATCACCTACAAAGGAACCCCCATAAGGATGACATCGGACTTCTCAACAGAAACGAGGCCAGAAGGGAATGGCAAGATATATTCAAAGTAATGCAGAACAAGAACCTACAACCAAGATTATTCTATCCAGCAAAGCTAACGTTTAAAATTGAAGAAAAAATAAAGAGCTTCCCAGACAAGAAAAAGCCTCAAGGAATTCATTAAAACCAAACCAATTCTGCAAGAGATTCTAAGGTGCCTGTTGTGAACAGTTCAAAGGCGGAAAGAATATAGCAAAAGAGGAATAAAATGGCAATAAACAACTACATATCAATAATAACCTTACATGTAAATGGATTAAATGATCCAATCAAAAGACATAGGGTAGCTGCGTGGATAAAGAAACAGGACCCATACATATGCTGTCTACAAGAGAAACACCTTAAAACAAATGATGCACATAGACTGAAGGTAAAAGGATGGAAAAAATATTTCATGCAAATGGAAATGACAAAAAAGCAGGGGTAGCAATACTTATATCTGACAAAATGGACTTTAAAACAAAGGCTGTAGTAAGAGATAAAGAAGGACAATACATAATGATAAAGGGAACAATTCAACAGGAAGATATAACTATTATAAATATTTATGCACCAAATATAGGAGCCCCGACCTACATAAAGCAGATTTTGATGGATATAAAGGGCGAGATTAACAGCAATACTATAATAGTAGGGGATCTTAATACCCCACTAACTGCACTGGATGGATCCTCAAGAAAGAAAATGAATAAAGAAACAGAAAAGTTAAAGGATACACTAGATCAACTCAATTTATTAGATATCTTCAGAACTTTTCACCCTAAAGCAGTAGAATATACATTCTTCTCAAGTGCTCATGGTACGTTTTCTAGGATAGACCACATGTTAGGACACAAAAATGGTCTCAACAAATTTAAGAAGACTGAAATCATATCAAGCATTTTCTCTAATCACAATGCCATGAAACTAGAAATTAACCAAAAAAAACGATTGAAAAATACTCAAATATTTGGAAACTAAATAGCATGTTATTAAATAATGAATGGATTAACAATGAGATCAAAGGAGAAATAAAGTTTCTAGAAACGAATGAAAATGACCATATATCAACTCAAAATTTATGGGACACAGCAAAAGCAGTATTGAGATGAAAGTTCATAGCACTACTGACATAGCATAAGAAGCTAGAAAAAGCTCAAATAAGCAACCTGACCCTGCATCGAAAAGGACTGGAAAAACAACAGCAAATAAAGCCTAGGACCAGTAGAAGAAAGGATATAATAAAGATCAGAGAGAAAATAAATGACATAAAGGCTAAGGAAACAATACAGAGGATCAATGAAACTAGCAACTGGTTCTTTGAAAAGGTTAACAAGACTGATGAACCTTTAACTAGACTCACCAAGAAAAAAAGAAAGAGGACTCAAATAAATAAAATCTGAAATGAGAGTGGAGAAATAACAACTGACACAACAGAAATACAAAGTATTGTAAGAAAAATCTATGAAGAACACTAGGCCAAAAACAGACAACCTAGGTGATATGGACAAATATCTTGAATCATATAATCTTCCAAAAATCAATCTGGAAGAATCAGAACACCTAAACAGACCAATTACAACAAATGAGATTGAAACAGTTATCAAAAAACTCCCAACAAAGAAAAGTCCTGGGCCTGATTGCTACACAAATGAAATCTACCAAAAATTCAAAGAAGAACTAACTCCTATCCTCCTCAAGCTATTTCAAAAAATTCAAGAGGAAGGAAGACTTCCAACCTCCTTTCATGAGGAGAGCATAATTCTGATCCCAACATCAGGCAAAGAAAACCCAAAGAAAGAAAATTATAGGTCTATATCCCTCATGAACTTAGACGCTAAAATTCTCAACAAAATATTAGCCAACCAGATCGAGCAATATATGAAAAAAATCATACACCATGATAAAGTGGGATTTATTCTGGAGAGGCAAGGTTGGTTCAATATTCGCAAATCAATCAATGTGATTCATCACATAAACAAAAGGAAGGACAAAAATCACATGATAATTTCAATAGATGCAGAAAAGGCATTTGATAAAATCCAGCACCCATTCATGCTCAAAATTCTCAGTAAAGTGGGAATACAGGGAACATTCCTTAACATGATAAAGGCCATCTATGACAAACCCACAGCATACATCATACTGAATGGGCAAAAATTAAAAGCAATCCCCTTAAGATCAGGAACCAGGCAGGGGTGCCCTCTTTCACCACTCTTATTCAACACAGTTCTGGAAGTCCTAGGTACAGCAATCAGACAAGAAGAAGAAGTAAAAGGCATCCAAATTGGAAAAGAAAAAGTAAAACTGTCATTATTTGCAGATGATATGATATTGTATATTGAAAACCCTAAAGTCTCAGTCAAAAAACTACTGGACCTGATAAATGAACTCAGCAAGGTGGCAGGATATAAAATAATCAGAAATCAGAGGCATTTTTATATACCAACAATGAACTGTCAGAATGAGAAATTAAGGAAACAATCCCCTTAACTATTGCAACCAAAAAAATAAAGTACCTAGGAATAAATTTAACCAAGGAGGTTAAGGACTTGTACTTGGAAAATTATAAATCATTGATAAAAGAAATCAAGGAAGATACAAACAAGTGGAAACATATACCGTGCTCATGGTTAGGAAGGATAAACATCATTAAAATGTCTATATTACCCAAAGCAATTTATAAATTCAGTGCAATACCAATTAAAATACCAAAGGCATACTTCAAAGATATAGAAAACATATTCCAAAAATTTATATGGAACCAAAAAAGAACACGAATGGCCTCAGCAACCTTAAAAAGCAAAAATGAAGCAGGAGGTATCATTCTTCCGGATATCAAGGTTTACTACAAGGCCATTGTACTCAAGACAGCCTGGTACTGGCATAAAAACAGGCACATAGATCAATGGAACAGAACAGAGGACCCAGAAATAAACCCACACCTTTATGGACAATTGATATTTGACAAAGGATGAAAGAACATACAATGGAGTAAAGACAGCCTCTTTAACAAATGGTGTTGGGAAAATTGGACATCTACCTGCATAAAAATGAAACTAGACCATCAACTTACACCATTCACAAAAACAAACTCAAAATGGATAAAAGACCTAAATGTAAGCCGTGAAACCATAAGCATCTTAGAAGAAAACATAAGGCAGTAAGCACTCCGACATCTGTAGCAGCAATATATTTGCTCATTTATCTGCACGGGCAAATGAAATAAAAGGCAAGGTAAACAAATGGGACTATATCAAAGTAAAAAGTTTTGTACAGCTAAGGACAATAAGAACAGAATAAAAAGACAAACCACACAATGGGAGAACATATTCGACAACATGTCTGATAAGGTGTTAATAAACCAAAATTTATAAAGAACTTATAAAACTCAACACCAGGAAAAAATACAATCCAATAAAAAAATGGGCAAAAGAAATGAATAGAAATTTCTTCATAGAGGACATACAGATGGCCAATAGGCATATGAAAAAATGCTCAACATCACTAATCATTAGAGAAATGCAAATTAAAACCACAATGAGATATCACCTCATACCAGTCAGAATGGCGCTCATCAGCAAAACAACACAGAATAAGTGCAGGCAAGGATGTGGAGAAAAGGGAACCCTTCTGCACTGCTGGTGGGAATGTAAACTGGTGCAGCCACTGTGGAAAACAGTATGGAGATTCCTCATAAAATTAAAAAATTGAACTTCCTTTTGACCCAGCTATCCCACTTTTAGGAATATACCCTAAGAACACCATAGCACTCTTTGAAAAGAACAAATGCGCCCCATGTTCATGGCAGCATTGTTCACAATAGCAAAGATCTGGAAACAGCCCAAGTGTCTGTCAGTGGAGATTAAAAAGCTATGGTACATATATACTATGGAATACTACTCAGCCATAAGAAATGATGACATCGGATCATTTACAACAAAATGGATGGACCTTGATAACATACGGAGTGAAATAAGTAAAACAGAAAAAAACTGAGAACAACATGAGTTCATACATAGGTGGAACATAAAAGTGAGACTATGAGACATGGATGGACAAGAGTGTGGTGGTTACGGGGTGGGAGGAGTGAGGAGAGGGTGGGAGAGGGGGATGGGAAGGGGCACAAAGAAAACCAGAAAGAAGGTGACAGAGGACAATTTATCTTTGGGTGTTTGGTATGTAACATAACTGAATGATAAGATAATCTGTACATGTTTTCTTTGAACATATATACCCTGATTTATTAATGTCACCCCATTAAAATTAATAAAAAGAGAATCACAGAATTAATGAAATTCCAAATTTAAAAAAAAAAGTTGATTCTGAGCATAGTTCATGAAATTTTTAGTATGAAACTGTTCTACTTCTGATATTTGGCCACAGTAAAACCAGTCTGTGGCTTTTTCTCAGGATGTAATATAAAAGGGTATGTTTGACCCCAGCCAAGAGGACAACAGACTGACAAAAGGAAAGTCATACTTGTTGACTACACAGGAGTTAATAAGTAAATACCAGAAGCTACAGCGTTTTAATATTGCAAAGCCACAAAGTTTGAATGACTGATTACACATGACTTTTGATGTTCCTTAGGCAGACTCTATCCTTTGCACATTGTTTTAAAGACAATGTTTACTTCCATTCTAACAATCCCACCGACTGGACCACCTAGGGGCATCCTACCCACACCCACAATGTGCAGAGCCAAGGCTCAATATCCCAAGTAATTCTGTTTCTCTGTACCTGGATTTCTTGCATAAGACATTTGTTCACGCAGAACACAGTCACTGAATGTTGAGTCAGTCGGAACACTTGGCCAACAGAGGTGCTGATATGAAGACACAGTTGGAGCAGAAAGAGGAACATGAGTAGATTCTCATTCATGAAAGTTCTGTTCTATAAAGTCCCTGTGAACACTTGATTAGCAAATACTAAGCCACTGCTCTTTGCAGAAATACAGGGTTATGTATCTACGAGCCTCTAGTCACAGCATGTTTGTCAGCCAATCAATGTATAGCTTTGTTTTATGTGCGTTTATATTTGAAGATGCCTTACTTACTGTACATTTCTTACAGATTATTACCTGCAATGTTTTTTTATAATTAAACAACACTCAAGAAAGGCTCCATATTTTCCTGATCTTGAATAATGTGACTTTAAATTTCTTTGAAGTCTCACAGTAGTGTTTTCACTACTTTTTAAAATCCATTGTCATCTTATGAATCCATAAACTTAGCTGCTTTCTCTTTTTCCTATAGCTTCATCATTCACTGCAATGCTACTTTAGTGCTCTCCAGATCAGGCTCACAGACTGCTGAATTTCCTCTCACATTTTTGGGATGCACTAAACTGTCAACTCATTAACATTAACCTCACAGCCAACAGCACTAAAACTCACGCCTGAACAAAGCGCATCTAACACGTGTACTTCCTCTGTGAGGCAAGCCAACCCTTCTTGCATTCAGGAACCCTCCACAGCACTCCAGCTCTACACCCAGAGGCCACTTTAAACAGCAAAATCACCAACCAAAAGCACAAAAATGGAGCTAAAAGAATAGTGAAAAGGACACATCTTCACAGTATGAGAGCTGAAACAGGACAAGCGGAGTCACTCTGATCTCTGCTGGGAATGTGTATGAACATCAGTGACTAATTTTGTGCCACTCTGCACGTATCCAAAAATGGCCAGGAAAATACAATGAACATTGAATTTGGGGTTACAAATAAATTCTAGTGAATTTGCAAATACAGGATTTGCAAATGATGAGGATGATGTATAAACATACCCAGTGGTGATTCCTGTAAAATCTAAGAAGCCCAGAGGCAACTGTGACTCCCAGAGACACCAGAGGAGTGATAGAGAAACAGAAAACCTGCAGTGTCGGAAGGATGGGCCTCAGATGGCAGCTGGGTGTGGCTAAGGCAAAGGGCCACAGGGCCATGGGGAGGGCTGAGCGGGGCAGGAAGTAAAGCTGGATGATCACAAGCCAGAAATTTTTAAGCCGTCACAGTGAATTTGGACTTCCTTTAATGAGCAAATGGGAGCCCAGAAGCAAAGATCCTGACAACAGAGATTTAAAATGGACTAAAAGAGAACTGTAGTATTAAAGGCCCATGCACACAGGAGCAGAAGGACATAGACAACCCCTATCTTTGCCAGTATTTCCTCCTTGTTTTCGCCATGGACAGAAATAAATAGAATGGTACCACCAGCCTTCCCAAGCTGATACCCATGATAACCTGCCTTTCTTTTCATTTCTTGATCATGTTGCTAGGAAGAGGAGGTTACAAGTGTGACCTCCAAAGACAAAGTCCAAATCATCAGGAAAGGCTCCCTCTCTCATTATGAGGTCTGTGGCTTGTTACAGGAGGTACACTGGCCTTACTGATGAGAAAGAGCTCTGAACCTGGGCCACTTACTCACTGAGGGAAGATAATCCTAATTTGCATAAACTGAACTGCCATTTTGTCTCCTCCCACAACTGCAACGTGGCTGAGGCATGGAGCCAGTGGCCAAATTGAGGATGGACTGGTGTGATGAAGGGCAGCAGTCGGGGATGACCCACCTGATGAGAAGATTGTTGTAACAGTCCAGGTGAAAAATATAAGGAAAGAAGTGGAAAGGTTTTTAAAGATAGTTCTCAGCTGTTTTTTTTTTAATTTATGTATTCACTGATTGTGGAAGGGGGGAGAAATGAATTAGCTGATAATTAATTGGAGTTTTCTAGGTTGAAATAAAATGTATGTGAGGTGAATCCTTTAACTAATGTAGGCAAAAAGAAAGAAGAAGAGCAAAATACAAAAATACCAAAATAAAAACAGGCTCTGGCTGGTTAGCTCAGTCAGTTAGCTCAGGTGATTCAAAGCATCATCTGGAAACAAGATTGTGGGTCAATCCCCAGTCAGGGCACACACACATGGGAAGCAGCCAATGAATGTTTCACTGAGTGGAACCACAAAGGAATGCTTCCCTTCCCTACCCCTCCCCTCTACCTTCCTCTCTGTCTCTCTGAAAGGAAAAAAGAAATTAATCCCTGGCCAGACAGTTCTGTCAGTTGTAGCATCGTCCTGGAGTGTGGAGGTTGCCAGTTGGATTCCCAGTCAAGGCACAGATGGGAGCAGCTCCATGTTCCTGTCTCTCTGCCTGCCTCTCTCACACACAAAATTTAATTAAATCAATAAAAAAATAAATTAAAGAAGGAAAACCAGGTTTCAGATGGGGGGCAGGGCAGGGAGGGAACTAGGATGAAAAGGGTGATGATCACTTGAGCTCTGATTATGTGGTGTTGGCATGGCTATAAGCCACCCAGGTGGCGATGCTCAGTGGCCAGTCAGACATACAGGTCTGAAACTCATGAGAATGACCAGTGCTGGATATATGTGCATTATTTCACTTGGATTGTATTATTCATGCTTTCTCTGACCATACACATAATGTTCCAGTGATACCAAACCACTGTTTCATATCTCTGTGACTGCATTGACTGTTTCTCCATCCCATTGGCCATGGGATGTCTATTTATTCCTCAAAACCCTATTTGGACATCATTTCCTCTATGGACCCTGCCTTTCTCAGTGCTAGTGGGACAACAGGAGGCAGGATTCCCACATACTCCAAGTGGACAAGAGTTGAAGACAGCACGTGAGTAGGAGCCGAACGGGGGTATTTATTAGTTTTTCTCTTGGTCGGTCCTTCAGTTTATCTGTTGCTATAGGGGAAAATATAAAGAAAACATACCTGTCAATCCTATTTGAGTCATGCGTGGAGAGTGGACTGTCTTCCACAAAGATGAACAGTTCAAATAGTTTTGGAGAAATAAAGCTATCTAGTCATCTAATTAAACATGCTGTCTAAGGAGCAGAGCGGGGCTTGGGGATGTGGGGGTTATACCATGCGTCACTGGGCCATGTGGGAACTGCCCTCTGAAGTCATGTGAAAGGAGCACGTGCTCCAGAATGGCACGGAACACAGTGTTCGGCACAGAAGGAACTTGGATATGGCGGAGGAGAACACATTTCTTCTTAGTTTTTTTCTCCGTTTGCAGTGGTTCCGGTATAGACCCAGTAGCATGTGCACAAAGCATGGAAGCCAGTGGTCAGCTCAGTGGAAACATGAAACCAGAGGTGCAGCAGCGCAAGTAAAATGCAGCAGTTGTTTGGCTACATTGCTCACTTTTCAGAAGGCTGGGTAGCTGTCCTTACCTTCTCCGCAAGCCTCAGAATTCCTGTTTAACAGAGCCCCCCCCCCCCACCGGGTCCTGATGACTGGGTTATGGTTCAGGGCTCAGATTGTTAGTGCAAAGCAGACATCAAGCAGGATCCTTTGACATGAAATAAAGGAATTTTAAACAATGATGCACACAGCAACAGTCTCACGTCACTTCTTGGGACTGAAAAAGAATGAGGGGAACAGACTTTCTCCAAGAAGACAGAACACTTTTTAACTTTCATCCAAGGATTTGGAAGTGTGTCACAGACAGCTCCTCATATTCTCACATTCCACTGGAGATTGGAAATAAATGGCTCAAGGTGGCATGGTGAGCCATGGAAATCAAGAAGAGAATCTCTCAGTGGATGTCATTCCTAGGACAAAGCTAAAGCCACCAAACCAAGACAAGGGAGTAAAGGCCAGAAGGAGGGTCCTTCAACCCTGCTGAATAAAATAAAATAAAAAAAAAGAAAATCACACCCAGAAGCAAGCAGGCAAAACCCTGTGCCAGAACATTCTACAAGTGAAAGTTTGAAGCTTAATGAGGAGGAACCATAGTGAACCAAAATTTCAGACCTACAAGTATAAGCTCCAGGGAAAGTTTCTGATTGGTGCCCCATGTGCTGTGTGTTCTCCTGCCTCCAATTGTCCCTGACCATACATGTGATGAACTCCATGTTAAAGGTAAAAGCTAAAAGGCAGGAGCAACAGATGCGTGCACTGAGGTCTGTGCACCAGGGAATTTTCATACACTCTAGCCTACATTGGTGTGAATATATATTTTATCTATCAACCCTCACAGCAGCCCAAGAAAATCAATACTATTATTTCTGATTTTTTAAAAGAATAAGTTGAAATTTGAGAAAGCACATGTGACTTGTTAAATGACCCAACCAGGACTGACATCCAGATAAACTGATCCTTGCTCTGTCCCCTCCCTTACTGAGACAGAGGGTCCCTATGACTCAAGATGATGAGATAGATGATCAGTGTGGATATCAGGAGGCCACGCTGGCTGTGAGAAGACTCAGGGTAGCAGTTGGCTGAGTGGATCTTCTAAATACCAACACTGTGAATATAATTTAAAAGAATCTCTGTCATGAAGAAGACACTGAGGACAGTGAGCGCTGCCCAAGCTCTCTGGTGAGGTCAGGTTCTACAAAGGCAATGGGGTACATTAAGGAGTGACAATATCCACTCCTTCTTCAACCAGGTAACTGCTACCCAACTGTTTGTGGCACTCACTAGGGGAGAGGAATGCTGGTGTGGCTCACTGAGGTCTGTAACACTGCTTGGACATGCGTGGCAACGGCATTGCCAGGTGGTCCATAGCCAATAAATACAGCCTGAAATGGAGATGGCTCTCCCAACCTGCCCTTGAGCATGCCTGGACATGCTAGTCCTAGAATTTAGATTCAGAGGCAAGAGGGACCCTTTCCCTTTACTCCAGACCTCACACATTTGTACAACTCTTAAGAAAAATGTCTTCTGATTCCCTGCTGTATTGTTTCTGTGCACAGGAAGCCTTCAGAGCCTGGTAGGAGAGATCAACAAAAGATGACCAACATGTAAATAAT
Organism: Rhynchonycteris naso; assembly: GCA_037038555.1. Taxonomy (NCBI): domain Eukaryota; kingdom Metazoa; phylum Chordata; class Mammalia; order Chiroptera; family Emballonuridae; genus Rhynchonycteris; species Rhynchonycteris naso. The sequence continues at coordinate 108,736,806 of CM072998.1, read as the reverse complement.
AATATCTAATGGCATCAATAATGATGCCCTTTTTCCCCCTGGAAATAAGGCAAAATACAAATAACAGATTAAAAATATAGGCCAAACCTTTATTAGTAGTGTCAGGAAGTCTGAAGCCTTGAATGTATTGAAGTTTCCAAAAGGTATAGGGGACAGCAACACCAATAATAATAAAATAATGACTTTTAAAAGGCATATTTAGTGCAAGAAACATGAAAAGGAAGTGATAGGTCTCTTCTTGACATGGATGATATAATGTCAATAGAAGACAATAAGAAAACAAAATGTCCCCTTTCTTACAGCATCTCATCTTTCCATAAATATCTTCTTCCTGAAAAAATGCAAAACAAAACCTGATTTATATTTGCATAAAGTCTAAAAGAGTGAACCACATTAACACTGTGATAACTTCACAACCACGAAGGGTATTTTTAAAATATATCCACATGCCCTGGCAGGTTGGTTCAGTGGTAGAGCATTGGCCTGGTGTGTAGAAGTCCCAGGTTCAATTGCTGGCCAGGGCACAGAGGAGAAGCACCCATTTGCTTCTCCACCCTTCTCCCTCTCCTTTCTCTTTGTCTCTCTCCACTGGAGCAAAGTTGGCCAGGGCACTAAGGATGGCTCCATGGCCTCCACCTCAGGCACTAGAATGGCTCTCATTGCAGTGGAGCAATGCCCCAGAAGGGCCGAGCATCGCCCCCTGGTGGGCATGCCGGGTGGATTCTGGTTGGGCGCATGCGGAAGTCTCCCTCCTCTGGATTCTCACTTCGGAAAAAAATATATATTTATATTTCCACAAATTATTTAATACTCTTCCTTTCAGGAGATGGCACTTGATTCTCCTCTCCATGAATATGAGCTGTATTTGGTGACTTGAAAATAAATAAAATGTGGTAGAAATAACAGAGTGATTCTGAGGGTGAGTTTTTATTTCTCTTGTACAGCTACCTAGAAGTGGAAGGGCTGGACCATATGGTATATTTTTGTTTAACTTCTGAAGACACTGCCAAACTAATTTCCAAAGTGGCTGCACCATTTTACACTCCCAAGAACCTTGCTTGAGTATTCTAGTTTCTCTACTTTCTTGTCAACACCTATTATTGTCCACCTTTCGGAATGTAGCCATCTTCGTGGTTGTGAAGTTATCACAGTGTTAATGTGGTTCACTCTTTTAGACTTTATGCAAATATAGAAGTTGCAGTGATCCCATGGAGGAAGAGAATTCAGATAATTCAAGTTCTAGTTCTTCCTCTTGGCTTACCCTCCTGTCTTTATTCAAATCTACAGCTTCCAATCGCAGGGACTGGAAACAGGAACTAAATTATGTTCCAAGCTGGCAGAACAGTTCCAAACTCTTGCTTGCTTTCATTCTTGAAGAGGGAGGGCCGAGGAGCATATTTCTGGGCTTGCTCCCTAGACCCTCCTCTGAAATCCTCTTAGGCTGAGCCTTATGCACATTTGGGTTCTCTCTTCCTCTATTGGATTCCACCCTATGAGTAACAAAAATGTGCTAAATTAGTATAACTTCCTCGGGACCTCCTAATCCATGGGGGAACAGGAGAAAAGGAAGTCAAATGCATTCCTTTCCAGATGGAAACACTGGCCAGTACTGGGGGTGAAGAGGTTCTATATTGGGGAAGCTGTCAGATTTAGGCATGCAAGGAGAAAAACCTTTGAGAGGCATACCCAGGGGTCAAACAGGAAAGGATAGTCACTTTAAAACAACAAAACTCCCAGTTCAAAATGACTGGAAACTAATTCTATAGAGCCAGAAGGAATGTTCTGCCCAGAGGTACAGCTGTCAGGGTTGGAACCACCAGAAAGAAATATCAGAGGTGGGTGAATGCTAGGGAAGTCATCCAAAGCCTACATGGGGAGAAGAGAATCTGGGAAGTGGGCTTCCAGAGGCCGGTCCCCCTTTTAGCAGGGGACCTCCCCTATGAGGAGACAGAAGCCACTAGCATCCCATTCCTCTGTCTCACTTAATTCTGTTTTGTTCTCACTGAGCAACCTTCTGAGTGTAATGTTGCTACCACACAGGGAGGATCCTAAGGAGGTGATGTGCCTGCAGGGTTGAAAGCTGGTTTTGGTCCTCAGAGCAGAGCAGTAGATATGGATGGAGGGAGGAGGGGCTGGGAAGAAGGACAAGAAAAAAAGCCTCAGATGGGGCTTCAAGGTTAGATATTCCACCCCTGCTGCGGACCAGCATGGCTAGTAACCATCCAGGTCCTGAGTGAGTATGGTGCAGGACGAAGAAATAAACTCAGAGAGAAAAAAGGATGGGATTGGGAGGCCTCTGCAAGCTGATGGCAAGCCAGAGCAAAAGCAAAGCCCCAGTTTTGCTTTATTGTATAGTGCAGAGCTGTATGCAAATAAGGAAGTCTCCAAAACAGTCACACATCTGAGGCATAAACAGTAATCCATTTAAGGCATAAACAGGAATCCCCCCACCATGCATAACTGAAATCAAGCAACATCAGAACAAAGGGTGAGAGGAAGGGCATGTAAATGGACTCTAGCAACTTAAGCAAACAAGTGGGAATGGGAGGGGTAGAAACACTCTAGCATCACAGCTAGCATGGAGGTGTAGAGAAAAACTTAGCCTTTAGCAACTTAAGCAAGCAAGTGAGGTGGGTGGTTGGGCAGACTATTAGCTTACTGCCAGTCCCCCACACTTCAGTACCCCCAAAAATCAAAACCTCAAGGACCCTGTCATCTTGCAGTCTCCAACACACCCCTACTCCTGTCTACCCTGCACCTCCCTGAGCCACTGAGCAACTACCCTGCGAACCATCAGGCAATGCCTTTGCAGGTCACAAATAGTTCTAAGGAATTACTCTTTCTGCCTGACCAGTGGGTGGCACAGTGGATGGAGCATTGGAGTAGAATGCAGAGGATCCAAGTTCAAAACCCCAATGTAGCTAGCTTGAGTGTGGGATCATAGACATGATCCCATGGTTGTTGGCTTGAAGCCCAAGGTCGCTGGCTTCAGCAAGGGGTCACTGGCTTGGCTACAGCCCCCCAGTTAAGGCAATATGAGAACTCAATCAATGAACTAAGATGCTGCAATGAAGAACTGATGCTTCTCATCTCTCTCCCTTCCTGCCTACCTGTCCCTATCTGTCCCTCTCTCTAGCTCTACTGCAAAAAAAAAAACAAAAAACCCCCCAACTCTTTCTAACCATATTGGACCCTCTCAAAAACAAGAACCCATAAATTAAGGTAGAGTCCTCAAGAGTGAACATCTGGGGGCTACAAAGAACTAAATACTTTATAACACAGCCTAGAAATCCAGCCATTTTCAAAGGACTGATGCTCAGAACCTCATTGTGCAAACTGGTAGCAAGTTGTGGTAGCCATTCTTCTTATTGGTATTTAAACATCTCTGAAATTTAGATTAAGGATGGTGTCATGCAAAGTGGCAAAATTCACCTGGGAGCCTCTGTCATTGTTTAATGTGGTCATTCTTCCAGAAATTACTTTCCCATAATTGCCTACCTCTGCAGGAACAGACATTCTTCATAGCATGTGAAGGATAGTTTCTGAGAAACCTGAAACTCCCCAAAGGCTGCTATTTGTTTTTCAAGGATAAGCTAGAATGATTTGTTCTCAAATATTCCATCTTGAATCTCCACCCTTCACATTAGTGTGAGTACCAAAGTAATTCAATAAATTTTTTACTATTTATAATACCAAAAAAAAAGAGAAGTTCATCTCAGGATACTGAGACCACTATACTAGACAGGACTGGGGGGGGGGGGGTGATTCAATGTTGATTCAGAGCATTGGTGTAGACAAGGATGCAGCACTCACTGTGGAGAAGAAGGAGTGAACACCAAGTCAGTATGGGCTGGAGCTGTCCCACACATTTAGCTTTGAGGGAGATGAATTTCCATTCAAAGCTCTATGTCAAGGGTCATGAAAAGCTAGGTTTTCCTTAAGAGTTAGTTCATGTTAACAATGAGTTTAAACTAATCATGTGATCTATCAACGAGAGATGGTAAGTCTTCAAAGAGTTCCTATGACAAAGTAAAGGAAACCAGGCAGGTGATAGCCCTGGAGAAGATAGAATAATCCATCAAAAAGAAAAGCTGGGGAGGGAGGGGTAAGTATTCTGCAGGACTGTATTTGAAGTAGCTGGGAGGTCAGGAACAACCCCCTACAGCTGACCCTTTCTTTTCCAAGTGAGTAGATAAGGTTGAAGATTTCATCCCACAGTCTTATTGACATTTTTTGTGTCAAGCGTTATCATGCGAAGCCTCCTGCTTCTCTTCCTAATGCCCTGTGACTCTGGGAATTAAGAGAAATGTAGCGATTCAGAACTTCCCTTCTATAGATTTCTATGTTTAATTAAAAAAATTTAAAATATAGATTGGTTACGACAATCAGCAGCTACATTAAACTGTCAAGTATGGCAAAATGGTTATGCAACGTTCTCACTTTCTCTGTGGCCTGACCACAACCCGACAAATGGTGCCTGTGTTTATTTAATATGCTGGGAAGACAAAAAGAACTCCTCGTAGGGCACCAAGTGGAACATAATTGCTGACAGAATTGTAGCTATAGGAACAAAAAGGTAAAAAGTCACATCTTATGAAAAAGTGGCTAAAAGCTTGCCTACTGGTAGCCCAGCACTCTTTTATTTTTTATTATTCCACAAAGAGAACATAATGGGGATCATGCTAGCTTTTTAAATTTTTAATAATTCATTGACCTTTTTAGAAAGAGAGAAAGGGAGAAAGAGAAAAACATTGTTGCTCCATTTATTTACGTATTCATTGTGTGTGTGTGTGTGTGTGTGTGTGTGTGTGTGTGTGTGTGTGTGAGAGAGAGAGAGAGAGAGAGAGAGAGAGAGAGAGAGATACAGCGAGAGGGACAGACAGACAGGAAGGCAGGCATCAATTCTTTGTTGCAGCTCCTTAATTGTTCATTGATTGCTTTTTCATATGTGCCTTGACCAGGCAGCTAGAACAGAGAGAATGACCCCTTGCTGAAGCCAGTAACCTTGGGCTTCAGGCCAGCAACCATGGGGTCATGTCTATGATCCCATGCTCAAGCCAGCGACCCCATGCTCAACCTGGTGAGCCCGCCCTCAAGCCTGCGACCTCGGTGTCTCAAACCTGGATCCTTTGCGTCCCAGTCTGATGCTCTATCCACTGCACCACCACCTTGTCAGGTTCATTGGTTGTCTCTTGTATGTGCCTTGATCTGGGATCAAATCAACAACCTTGACTTACTGAGTTAATGCTGTAACGAACTGAATTATCCATCCAGGGCTCATGCTGGCTTTTTAAATAGTCCATATCCATCCCTTTTGCCCTCCTTCCATCATTTAGTTATCCATCCATTTCTCCAGTCCTCTCTTCCTTCCTTCCTCCCCTTCTTCTTTCCTCCTTCCCTTTCTTCTCTTTCTCTCTCCCTCTAAATTCCTCCCTCTCTTCCTCCCTTCATTCCTTCCTACCTAAACTACACTAAGAATCCTGTGTTAGCAGCCTAGTGTTATAAGCAAACAAACACATTCATAAACATATACTATATACAAATGAGATACTTTGCCATTGTTTATTAGAATTATTTGCAGAAATTTGGTGTTATATCTGTCTGCAGCTAGTCTTTCTCACTCTATAATACTTTGTAGCAATCTTAAGTCAATTGGTTTTACTGTAATTCATTGTTTTTTTGGGTTTTTTTTACAGGGACAGAGAGTCAGAGAGAGGGATAGATAGGGACAGACATACAGGAACGGAGAGAGGTGAGAAGCATCAATCATTAGTTTTTTTCGTTGCCGTTGCGACACCTTAGTTGTTCATTGATTGCTTTCTCACATGTATGTGCCTTGACTGCGGGCCTTCAGCAGACTGAGCCACCCCTTGCTGGAGCCAGCGACCTTGGGTCAAGCTGGCAAGCTTTTGCTCAAGCCAGATGGGCTCGCGCTCAAGCTGGAGAGCTCGCGGTCTCGAACCTGGGTCTTCCACATCCCAGTCCGATGCTCCAGCCACTGCGCCACCGCCTGGTTAGGCTGTAATTCATTGTTTACAATGGTACATAATGTTTTATAGATTTTTAAATTGTATTTTAAAAATGGACTTAACTATTTATTGAGATTCACTATATTTCAGAATTTTAACTGTATAAATAATGCATAATAAATACCATGATACATATATATCTCTCTATATATTCTTATGAAATTATACTATTATGTATTTTTATTTCTTTGGAATAGCTTTCCAGGAAAGAGACTGGTAGATCAAAGTATATGTGAATTTATAGAAAATATTGCCATACTGCAATTTAAAAATGACTGTAACAATTCACATTTCATTTGTAAAGTATAATAGCAGCTTTACTCTGCATAGTTACCTCTAAAAAGAGTGATAGTGTTATTCTATTGTGTTGTTCTTAATTACTTGGTTATAAATGGATATTCTATTGTTATTTTAATTTGCATTTCCTTGAATGCTGATAGTTTTCAGTATTCATGGTTAAGGCCATTACACCCAGTTTGGGGTAAATTATTCATTTGTTCTTATTTTCTATTGTTTGTTGCCCATTAGTAAGAATACTTGGTATTTTAAAGATATTAACTTTTTATCTATCACCTGTGGTACAAATATATTTTCAAATATAATTTCTTATTAATCTTGTTTAAATCTTCTATAGTTTATCTTTTTTGTCTTAGTTTAAGAACAGTCTCTACAAACCTTAAGTTATATAAACAGGCTTCTAGATTTCCTTTTAAAATTTAAGTAATTCACGTATTTATCTCTGATTTATTTTTATATTTAATTCTTTACATTGAAATCTTCAGTTATCTGCAGTTTATTTGTATGAAGACTGAGGGAGAGGTGTGTATTGTTATTTTCTTCTACATGGATAGTCAGTTGAGCCAGCACTTTCTGTCCCAAATTGCTTTGAAATATCAATTTAATAATATATTAAAATAATGTGTAATTTGGGATCTATATCTAGATTTTTCATTCAATTTCTCTACCATGTGTATTTACTTCAAAAACCAATGTCCTTTTTATCTGAATATCATGCCTTTATAGTATGCTTTAATATCAACACTCCTTAGTCATTTTTTTATACATTTTATTTTTGAACTGTTTTTCAAATCAGCTTTAACATCATTTTAAAATGTTATTATTCTAATTGGAATTGCATTATATATTATCATTAATATTAAAAATAAGTATTCCATATACAAAAATGTAATGAATTTGAAGAGCTTTAACATTTTAAATATTTTCACTCTATACATCTAAGAGCTAATATACATTTAAGAATTTAGTATAATTTTCCATTTGTTTGACTTTTGTTTTCAGGACTTTATAGTTTTCTTCACACAGTTTTCCTTTGCATTTTATTGCAACAACAATTTTTTTTAATTTTCATATTTTAATTTTTTTGCTATTATTATATGTACTTTGATATCTAACCATCTTATCAATTCAAGCATTGTTTTTGTATGTTTCTTCTGATTTTCAGGAATGTAATAATATCAACAAAACAAGAGTTTTATTCTTTATTTTCCAATGTTTATACAAATTATTTTACTGTCTTTTCTTACTGCATTTGTTAGACCATCTAAGACAATGTTGAAGAAAACAATAAGAGCATGTTAGTTCTTCCAGATATTTCCATTAGAAATCGATTATTTTCTCTCTCACGCTTGTATTTTTGCTCTGTTTGAAGATATTGCTTACAGTGAATGTTCAGGTTACTGATGCCCGTCTCCACAGTGACCACTGTGCACCTTCAGTTAATTAACTAGCATTTTTAGTTCAAGTTTTATACTTTTCCTTTAAGAACTTGTCTTGTGTGTTCTACTTGTTTTTTCCCTCCACTTTTGGGCTCCTGGGCCCACTTTGAACATAGGAACTTAGGTCCAGCTGTTGAAGTTCTTTAAAAGATATCATGAAACAGTAGTTCTCAAAGTGTGCTCTGCAGAACCCTAGAGGTCCCCAGGACTCTTTCAGAAGGTCTTCAAAGTTAAAACACTTTCATAATAATCCAAACATGTTATTTTTCTTTTACCCTGTGTTGATATTTCCTCCAATGACACATAAGCTGTCAGGTAAAACTGCTACTTCCTTAGCCCCTATCAAAGCAATGTCACCAAAATGTATCAGCTGTCATCATATCCTTCATCACCACATACAAGGAAATAAAGAATTACTGACTTGAGTGGTGTGTAAAGCTCTTGCAGTAAAAAGCAAAGCTGGAGTCACTTCCAGACTTCCAGCCTCACATTGCAGGCTCTTCTGCAAGCTCCCTCTCTCTAATAAACTAGATCTAATTCTAGAGAAAAGGAAAAGAGGATAAAAATAAAAACAGACATAGAACATATAGCACTCTTTACAAGAGTTGTAACTAAGGAAAACAAACCAATCTGTTCTCATTAGATTGTGCTCATCTCTAATGTCTTCCAACACCTTAAGTGCTGCTTTGGCAACCAAGAGAAAACATAACTGCTCCTAAACCCAAGCTTGCCCTGGCCAGACTGCAGAAGGTAGCACCTGGCTCCTCTGTCTCAGGACTCATCCTAACCCCCATCCTGAGCTGATCATTTCCTCTGCTTCAGCTCTGTATTTCTAACAGGATAAAAAAGAACTTTGGATTCTTGGTACAGAACCTATCCTCCCTGTTTCTCCCATAATATTTTCTTCTTCTGGTAGCAGGGCTAGATACCTAATTTGAAGGACTCAGTGCCAATAATAGTGACAACTTCTTGCTTAAAAGGCAGAAAAACATGTTACGGAAGTTACTGAAATACCTTTCAGTATTCAATGGGCCTCAAATTTGAACCCTCATATGTGACAAAGAATTTGCCAGGAAGATGAAAGCAGCCCGGCAGTCTTTCGTAGCAGTTACAAAGAACTTCCTTGGCAACAAAAAAACAGAAAACTATGAATTTCTGGTTCAAAGGATGCTGTTGGCTTTCCACGACATTGGATGTAAGATGAGCATTAAGATTCACTTCCTGAACAGTCACCTTGATAAGTTTCCCAAAAATCTTGGAGCTGTTAGTGATGAGCAGACTACTGCTGGAGCATCAAACTAGATTGTCCTCAACAAGTACACAAATGCAAGAGCTACAAATGCAAATTTTTGCCTGAATAGAATTTAAATAAGTTTTGCACAAATTTAATGATTCAAATAAGTGTTTTAATGTGTTCTATTTCAAAACTGTAGACAAAGTCTGATGCAATCATATCTTTTAGTGTATTAGTGTATTTACTGCATTATATAAATTACTATATTTTCACAAAGATTATGCCCAAAAAGACATTCTATGTCATTATGTTAAACTAAATGTTGAAAATTTTACAGTAAAATGAGAATCTAAAATCTTGAATTGCAAAAAAACTGTAGCTTACAGAGAAAAATTAATGTCAGATTTGAGATTAGCACACTTGAGTTAGGTAAGAACAAGTGTTTTTGTGGATGCAACAAAAATTTTGTTCCCCAGTGTTATCATTTATTTATCAGCCCTTATACTAATATACTATGTATTATATTCTTCTTTTTAAATTTTTTAATTTTAACTTATTGTGCTTACATAGATTCAAGTGTCCCACCAAATATATCTCCCTGCCCCCCTCCCTTGTGTTCCCCTTTGACCCCTCCTCCTAAAGGCCTCCCCACTTCCCTTCAGGATTGCTGTCCTGCTCTCTATAACGCTGTGTTAGGTATACATAATTTCACTAATCTCTTTTTTTCTTCTCTGATCCCATTTTCTTATCCCCTTTCTTTCTGGTCCCCTTGATCTGGCCTCTACCTTTATTCCGTTCCTCAGTTTACATTGTTCATTAAATTCCTCATATGGGTGAGTTCATATGATTTCTTTTTTCTCTGCCTGGCTTATTTCACTTAGCATAATAGTCTCCAGGCCCATCCATGTTATCACATAAGGAAAGATTTCCTTCCTTTTCATGGCCACATAGTATACCATTGTACAGTGGTCAGGAACCTATGGCTTGTGGGCCAGATGTGGCTCTCTTGATGGCTGCATCGGGCTCACAGACAAATCTTTAATAAAAAATAATAATAACATTAAAAATATAAAACATTCTCATGTATTAGAATCTATTCATTTCCTACTGCTCGTGTTCATGGTTGTGGATGGCTGGAGCCAATCACAGCAGTCCTCTGGGACAACATCAAATTTTTATTGGATAATGCATAATGTACATGGGTCGTTGTGAGGTCAGGAAGTAAACTTCCTTTTAATCAAGTAGCTAGCTAATTGCAAAAACTCTTTTGACGAAGAAGATGGCTAAAAGTAAAAAGGATGGAGTGTCATACTTTTCAGCAAGAATGAACAGAGGAATTCACCTTTGTGGAGAGAGCAGGTTCTGCAGTGTGTCTAATATGCAATGATAAAATTGCATCTATGAAACAGTCAAATATAAAGCGGCACTTTGACATGCGCCATACTACATTTTGCATAGAAATATCCAGCGAGGGACAGTAGGAAGAAAGCATGTCAAGAGCTACTGTGCAGAGTGAAAGCTAATCAGCAGTGACTCCGTGTTTGAACCCAACAAGGTGACTGAAATTCAGCTAGCTTTGCTGGTGCTTTAGCAATTGTGAGAAATAGAAAGCCATTCACAGATGGAGAGTATGCCAAAACATCCATACTTGATGTTGCCAATGAACTTTTTGACGACTTTTCGGATAAAGACAAGATAATCAAACGAATAAAAGACATGCCTCTGTCAGCAAGAACTGTTCATGATCGTACCACCATGATAGCAAATCAACCTGAGGCAACACAAGTGAAGGACATAAATGCAGCACCATTCTTTTCTCTCGCTTTGGATGAGTCAACAGACATAAGCCATTTAGCCCAGTTCAGCATGATTGCAAAGTATGGTGTCTGTGACACACTATGTGAGGAAAGTCTTGCTGTTTTGCCTATGAAAGAGACAGCAAAAGGGGAGGATTTATTCAAGTCTTTCACTGAGTTTGCTAAAGAAAAAAAATCTATCGATGGATAAACTTATTTTAGTGTGTACTGATGGTGCTCCGTGCATGATGGGGAAAAACAGGATTCGTAGCACTTCTTTGTGAACATGAAAAGACATCCATCCTAAGTTTTCACTGCATATTACATCAGGAGGCACTCTGTGCTCAGATGTGTGGCTAGCACCTTGGTGAGGTGATGTCACTGGTCATTCGGGTGGTCAACTTTATTGTTGCCTGAGCTTTAAATGATTGCCAGTTTAAAACATTGTTGGATAAAGTTGGGAATAATTATCCTGGTCTTCTTCTGCACAGCAATGTGCGTTGGTTGTCAAGAGGGAAGGTGCTCAGCCATTTTGCGGCTTGTCTGAGTGAAATCTGGACTTTTCTTGAAATGAAAAACGTCCAGCATCTTGAGTTAGCTAACACTGAGTGGCTCCTGAAGTTCTGTTATCTCGTGGACATGACTGAAGATCTGAACCAGCTCAATGTGAAGATGCAAGGCATTGGAAATACAGTCTTATCCCTTCAACAAGCAGTGTTTGCATTTGAAAACAAGCTGGAGCTCTTCATTGCTGACCCTGAAACAGGTCGTTTACTACACTTTGAAAAAGTGGGAGAGTTTAAAGATGCATGCACAGCAAGTGACCCTGCTCAACATCTGGATCTCCAGCAGCTAGCCGGCTTCACATCTAACCGCCTGCCATCAGTCAACGCGCACTTTGGAGAATTTTGTGAGCATACTCGTCTTTTTAAGTTCATCACCCATCCACATGAGTGTGCAGTGGACAGTGCCAACTTGAGTTACATCATCATTGTCTCTGTCAGAGATTTTGAGCTACAAGCTGCTGACCTGAAGGCCTCAGACATGTGGGTGAATAAGTTCAAGTCTCTGAATGAAGATTCGGAAAGACTTGCACGACAGTAAGCAGAGTTGGTGAGCAAACACAAGTGGAGAGAAATGAAAAAACTTCAACCCACGGGCCAACTGATTGTCAAAACTTGGAACCTGCTTCCTGTCACATACCACACACTGCAGCATGTAAGTATTGCTGTACTGACAATGTTTGGCTCTACGTATGCATGTGAGCAGTCTTTCTCACATCTAAAGAATTTTAAGACCAACCTACGATAACATTTAACGAATGGAAGTCTCAACGCCTGCATGAAGCTTAACCTCACTACGTATCAACCAGACTACAAAGCCATCAGCAAAATCATGCAGCACCAGAAGTCGCATTAATAGTAAGAAGTACTTTATTCATTATTGGTTAGCAACAGCATAACAATGTTATTAAAAAGAATTCAGAGACTTATTGTACTTTAAAAGTGTTGGTCTTATATAAAATGCAAACATTTACTTGTATTTAGTGTTAAACATATTGTATAGCTCTCACGGAATTACATTTTAAAATATGTGGTGTTCATGGCTCTCTCACCAAAAAAGGTTCCCTCTGCCATTGTGTATATGTACCACAGCTTTTTAATCCACTTGTCCACTTATGGATACTTGGGCTGTTTCCAGATCTTGGCTATTGTAAACAATGCTGCAATAAACATGGGGGTGCATTTCTTCTTTTAAATCAGGGTTTTGGTATTCTTAGGATATATTCCTAAAAGTGGGATGGCTAGGTCAAAAGGCATTTCCATTTTTAATTTTTTTAGGAATCTCCATACTGTTTTCCACAGTGGCTACACCAGTCTGCAATCCAACCAGCAGTGTAGGAGGGTTCCTTTTTCTCCACATCCCTGCCAGCACTTATTCTGTGTTGTTTTGTTAATGAATGCCTTTCTGAAAGGTGTAAGGTGGTATCTCATTGTGGTTTTAAATTGCATTTCTCTAATGATTAGTGATGTTGAACATTTTTTCATCTGCCTATTGGCCATCTGTACTTCCTCTTTGGAGAAGTGTCTATTCAGTACTTTAGCCCATTTTTTGATTGAGTTGTTAACTTTCCTGTAGTTGAGTTTTAGAAGTTCTTTCTAAATTTTGGGTATTAACTCCTTATCAGAGGTATTGTAGAATACATTCTCCCATTGTGTGGTTTGTCTTTTTATTTTGTTCATATTGTCTTTTTTTTATTAATTTAATGGGGTGACACCAATAAATCAGGGTACATATGTACAATGAAAACATCTCCAGATTATCTTATCATTCAATTGTGCTGCATACCCATTACCCAAAGTCAAATTGTACTCTGTCACCTTCTATCTGGTTTTCTCTGTACCCCTCCCCTTCTCCCTATTCCACCCTCCCTTCCCTCTCCCCATCCCGTAACCACCTCACTCTTGTCCATGTCTTATAGTCTCACTTTTATGTCCCACCTATGTATGAAATCATGCTGTTCTCAGTGTTTTTTTTTTCTGATTCACTTATTTCACTCTGTAAAATGTTATCAAGGTGCATCCATTTTGTTGTAAATGGTCCAATGTCATCATTTCTTATGGCTGAATAGTGTTCCATAGTATATATGTACCAAAGCTTTTTAATCCACTCGTCTTCTGACGGACGCTTGGGCTGTTTCCAGATCTTCGCTATTGTGAACAATGCTACCATGAACATGGGGGCGCATTTCTTCTTTTCGAACAGTGTTATGGTGTTCTTAGGGTATATTCCTAAAAGTGGAATAGCAGGGTCAAAAGGCAGTTCGATTTTTAATTTTTTGAGGAATCTCCAAACTGTTTTCCACAGTGGCTACACCAGTCTGCATTCCTACCAGCAGTGCAGGAGGGTTCCCCTTTCTCCACATCCTCACCAGCACCTATAATGTGTTGTTTTGTTAATGAGCGCCACTCTGACTGGTATGAGGTGGTATCTCATTGTGGTTTTGATTTGCATTTCTCTAATGATTAGTGATGTTGAGCATTTTTTCATATGCCTATTGGCCATCTGTAGGTCCTCTTTGGAGAAGTGTCTATTCTTTTCTTCTGCCTTTGATTGGATTGTTTGTCTTCCTGGTGTTGAGTTTTACAAGTTCATTATAAATTTTGGTTATTAACCTTTTATCAGATGTGTTGTCGAATATGTTCTCCTTTTGTGTGGTCTTTTTATTCTGTTCATATTGTCTTTAGCTGTGCAAAAGCTTTTTAGTTTGATATAGTTCCATTTGTTTATCCTGCCTTTTATTTCACTTGCCAGTGAGTGGAGATAAATCAGCAAATATATTGCTTCAATAGATGTCAGAGAGTTTACTGCCTATGTTTTCTTCTAGAATGCTTATGGTTTCATGGCTTACATTTAAGTCCTTTATCCATTTTGAGTTTATTTTTATGCATGGTGTAAGTTGGTAGTCTAGTTTCATTTTTTTGCAGGTAGCTGTCCAGTTTTCCCAACGTCATTTGTTAAAGAGACTGTCTTTACTCCATTGTATGCTCTTACCTCCTTTGTCAAATATCAATTGTCCAAAAGATGTGGGTTTATTTCTGGGTTCTCTATTCTGTTTCATTGATCTATATGCCTGTTCTTATGCCAGTACCAAGCTGTGTTGAGTACAATGGCCTTGTAGTATAACTTGATGTCAGGAAGTATGATACCTCCCACTTTATTCTTCTTTTTCAAGATTAAATGGGATTTATTCTGGGGTAGCAAGGCTGGTACAATATTCACAAAACAGTCAATTTGAATCATCACATAAACAAAAGGAAGGAGAAAAATCACATGATAATATCAATAGATGCAGAAAAAGCATTTGATAAAATTCAGGATCCATTTATGATCAAAACTCTCAGCAAAGTGGGAATACAGGGAACATACCTCAACATAATAAAAGCCGTCTCTGAGAAACCCATGGCCAACATCATACTCAATGGCCAAAAATTAATAGCAATCCCCTTAAAATCAGAAACAAGGTAGGGGTGCCCCCTTTCACCATTCTTATTCTATGTGGTTCTGGAGGTCTTAGTTACAGCAATCAGACAAGAAGAAATAAAAGGCATTACTCCTGGGACCCGGGCAACCCTTTCCACATCTCTGCCTTTCTTACTAGTCTCAGTGTGGTTTCTTCAGTGGCCCTTGGTTATAGAATCCTCTTCGTTTAGTCCAAAGTTGGTTTCTCAAGATGATTGTTCTCAAAATTAAGTTTAATCCATTTTGGTTCTAGGAGGTAGGAGTTGGAACATCCACCTACTCCATCGCTATCTTGCCATTCTCCTCACAAACAATTTTTGATAATTTTTCATTTTTAGGAAGATCTTTCTGCATCTACAAGTGTTACTTAGACTGTGTGTTTTATAGACTGTGACAACATTGTTGGTATATTATATTGGGATAAGTTTCTGGTAAATTATATCAAAATATAAATTTTGTTACATCTACAACTGATGATTGTCACAAAATAATTTTTTTTGAAGGATTTAGCTCTCTGTATGCACAAGTTTCATATAAGTCTAAAGTCAACTTGAAATGTAAATTTACAAAATATTGTTTGCCACCACCTGGACCTGGGTTCCCTCCTGGCCATTCCCTCAGAAAGCCTGTACTGAAATCTAGCCAGGTGCTATGCGCCTGTGGGGCCACAGCTGTCCTTGGGCTGTCAGCTGCCTGGCGTACCCTTGGCTAACCCATGTGTGTGCTACATTGGACCACCAGCATTGTCACAAAACACAACTTCAAAAATAATATTATATTAAGAATTTCAAGGCAGTTACAGAGGAGCATGAAACCAAGTCCAGGACCCTTCTCAATCTGTGCTCTGTGCACCTGCCAGCCCCTCCTGGGCACCCAGGTGCATGGCATGGTAATTTCTGGTTTTCCACCCAATAGTGGTTTGGATTGGAGTGTTTAGTGCACTTTTTATTGCCAATCTAGTAAGCAGTGTGCCTAATAAATCTGCCTTTACAATCTCTTCCTCTGCTGGTTTTATGCAGTTCTTTAAGCTGCATAATGGTCTCTCCTCTCCTTGTAAATCAGTTGGCTACTTTTCTAGGAAAGGAATATGGACCTAACTCTAAATAGACACTAAGGACTTAAGTTAGTGGTTAGGTCTTCTGGGCCCCTAATTTCCCTGAAACAAATAAGCTCAGGCAAGGGGAAGCTTTGGATCATCCAGCCATTTAAAGGGTGACGGACATAAATTCAATCTATAGCACAATTCAGATCACACACCTGGAGCCATTCTGCCTGTTCAAGTTCTGCCTTTACTCTGTTCCCCACTGTGAGATTGGGTAAGCTTTGGTTTTCTCATCTGTAAAATGAGGATGGTAGCATTCGTCTAAAGATAGGGCTAGACAAATGTTCATTATTATTATGCAAGTCTCCAATAATGGGGTTCGCTCTCTCAGCTTATAGCAGTGACTCTCCTCAGACAGAAATGCTAGTTTGGGCTAAAATTTTTTATGTGTAAAAGGTAGAGGATGATTTCTAGTAATTTCTGAAGGGTCTATAAAGGAGCAGAAACAGAATTCAATTCAGTAAGGCCACTCAAAAAGCACACTTGGGCGAAGGATGCTGCAGGGACAGCTGAGGGGTGGAGTGTGTGTGTGTGTGACTGTGTGAGTGTGTGTGAGTGTGAGGAAAGGGCTTTGGGACTGCATATGATCAACTTTGTGCTTACTTGAAAGCAGACCTGAGTGTCTACGAATACAACCAATAGTGCACATGGTTTTTACTTGCTTACTGGGGTTGCTTCCTCTTGTTTACACGGCTGCTGTCAGCAGAGCTCCAAGGGAACAACACCATTAAACAACATAGAACAGAGCACCTCCTCTTACACACACAAGACAAAGAACAGGCATTTTCAAAGTTGATTTTTTAAAAAACCAGGATGAGGGTTTTTACATCTGCTTTAAGTTTGGTCATGAATTTGAAGAATAACTCAACAACAATTCCAAATTTAAAAAGAAATTCACCTTTAGGTTTCTGCAGCTTTGCTAGTATGAACTAAAAGGAGAATTGGGGTTAATCAAATCTATAAACCAACTGATAAAAATCATAAAAAAACTTTTATGCAGTACCAGAGATGTCAGTGTGGACTAGGTGCTTTATATAGTGCTTCTCAAGCCTGATAGACTATATAAAGCACCTAGTCCACATTGACAGACTTCCTGATAGACTATATAAACTATAGTCTATCTTCCCTGATAGACTATATAAAACATAACTGTAACCTATAACAAAGAAGCTTAATCATCAAAAATCAAGTTAGAACACTGGGTTAAATTATCCCATGAGATTTGTGTTATAGAATGTGCATGCACGTATCTCTGCTGCTAAAGAAGTGGCCTCTGAAAATGGTTGCCAACCTTGTGCCCTTCCCACTCCCCATTTCCACTCGTGCAAGCCCCGTCTTCCCTGCCGGTCAGGATTGGGGTTGACTGTCTAAGGACAACCTACACTATCCTTAATTCATATCTCACGGTCTTCACTGCCAGGTATCTCTGTCACGGTCTGATGACAGCCTGAGTGAGGAAAAGAGGAACTATGAGATTTCACAGCAGAGGGAAGGTTACACACAGAGAGTGGGTTGGAGGATGATGGAAGAGTTGAGAACCCAATAGGGGATAGTGAGGAAACTCAGATAGTAGCTACAGCAGGACACCACTGCCTCCTCTAGGCTTCAGGATAAAGGAATAAACATTTCTGGACTCCAGAGACCAGGACGACAGGGGAGAGAGGCTGGCAGGCCCATCCACTGGGCACTGGCGCAATGAAATAGATGCAAAATAACATCCCAGAACAGTTAAGCCAGAATCTCTGCAGATGAGACCAACAATGCCAATCAGGCACAGATGGTTTTTTAAACTTCCCAGGTGATTCCAGGTATAAACAGGCTTGAGAAGCACTATATAAAGCACCTAGTCCACACTGACATCTCTGGTACTGCATCAATTCCGGGCTGAGCAGATGTGGGAAAAAGAGCTGTTGACATACTATCACTTCATCAGAGCACAAACCAAAGATACCAGTAGATCAGGCAGCCAGCCTTCTCTATAATGCCTTTGATGGAATATTCAAAAAGGATTTGATTTGTAGAACTTTGCTTCGTTGGTAAATTTTTTAGTAATTGCTCTATCAAATATACTATTTTAAGAGCTTAATGTTTATTGAAAAAAACTGATTAGATGTCACACTGGCCTGACCGGGTGGTGGTGCAGTGGATGGAGCATCAGACTGGGATGAGGAGGACCCAGGTTCAAGACCCTGGGGTCGCCAGCTTGAGCGCAGGCTCATCTGGCTTGAGTGGAAAGCTCACCAGCTTGGACCCAAGGTCGCTGGTTCGAGCAAGGGGTTGCTCGGTCTACTGAAGGCCCGCGGTCAGGGAACATATTGAAAAGCAATCGATGAGCAGCTAAAGTTCCTGTCTGTCTGTCCCTATCTCTCTCTCTCTCTGACTCTCTCTCTGTCCATGTTAAAAAAAAAGAAAAGAAAAAAAAAGTCACACTGTATGTCAATTACAGCAAACTACCTTCTAGCATAATTGTTGCATTACACATTTCAAATATGCATAGACTGACTAGAGTAGAATATCCCACTTAATAACTCTATTAACTTGCCCATATTAAGTGTTTGCTAATTATTTGTTGAATAAACTAATCATCAAATAATATCCATTTTCAGTGCGATATTACAATTTTTATTGTATTTCAATTCTATTAAATTGAGTAATCCATGATGGAACATATAGTGAATTCGTTAACCAGAAACAAATGCCTTAATATGATCTACTTTTAAATCACTCAGAAGGTAGTTCAAGATTTTGTATAGCCCTGGGGTAATCGCTATAAACAATTATCATCATAAATATTGTTGAATTCTAACTGGCAAAACTCCAGGTAAGAGTTCAACTGAGCCTCAATAACTGGAAAAACCAGTTAACTCTTTTTAAAGAACCAACTGTGCCTGACCAGGTGGTGGTGCAGTAGATAGAGCCTCAACTTGGGATGCTGAAGATTGAATTTCCAGGTTTGAAATACTAAAATTGCTGGCTTAAGCGCGGGCTCACCAGCTTGAGCACAGGGTTGCTAGCTTGAGCCCAAAGGTCACTGGCTTGAGCAAGGGGTCATCAGCTCAGCTGGATCCTCCCAGTCAAGGCACATATGAGAAGTAATCAATGAACAACTAAGGTGACACACTGAGTTGATGCTTCTCGTCTCTCTCCCTTCCTGTCTGTCTCCCTCTTGCCAAAATCAAAACAAAACCCATAATGTTTCTATTAATGTTTTCATTAAGCAGTTACTTATGTAAGAAATGTTTATTGAGCAATTAATGTATATTCTGGGGGTTTATAAGACAAACAAGGTCCCTGAACGAGGCCCCCAAATTAGAGCACTTTATAATCTAATGGAGGAGATTAGCCAATCAGTCAAGGAGGTAGTAGGTGTGATTCTAATGTTGAGCGAGGTTGAGGATGACCAGATCAGAGGGCACAAGTGGATGATTTGAGAGGAACTCCTCTCTACACACAAGAACAATAGGCTCAATAGGTTTTGCTTCAGGATACAAAGTAAATTTGAGAGAACTAGAAAGCAGAAGGTCCCAGCCTGGTTCAATGCTGCTTCCACTTTGTAAGAGCTCATGCTTTCCATAATTCTGCCCTGTGCTCGGGAGCCGGCGTGATCCTTGCTCCCCAGACCGTCTCCATTGATCTGCTCTCATTCCTCATTTTAGGAATGTTCTGACTTTCTGAACACACCTTAATGTCTCTTCTCCAGTTTTCATATACAGTACTTTGCTTCCCTCACCTCCTCCCTGGCCTACCCTCATAAGCCCTGAGACCATTCTCAGCCCTCCCAGCCTCCTCATAAATGCCCTGGACTAACATTCTTTAAGCACCATCACCTCCAACAGCACTGCTGCTCCTTCAGCAAAGCCCTCCTGGCACAATCCAAAAGCTCTTGCTTTCTGATCTTCTTATTTCTGGCTCCATCCCCCTTTTCCTTCAATCTTATCTTCTTGCATCCGTTGAATCTGTCCTTGTTGATACTTTTTCATGTCACTCTGACTTTCTCAATGAATGTTCTGTCAGAAACACTCAGGAAAGCCTCTTGCCAAACAGGGTGCTGCAGATATCTCCTGAAGGGCACAGGTCAGGTCATCTACATTTTCAAAGTGTATGCCAGGACCCCCAGAAACAGGTTCCCTGCTCTGTTCATAGCCTCCCCAATCCTTCAGCCCTTTCAATGCTTTCTGCCTTGTCTCTTCTTTGGGGAGCCATTGCAGCCATGTCCCCAAAGGGCCAAGATTTTGTAGCTCTAGTGTTGTCATCCAATGGATGGTAAAGCCCATTGTGTTTTCTTGGTGAATTGGTAGGTCCATGACAGACATAGATAAATTAAGGACGTGTCAGAATGGTACCAATATGAGATTAAATATTGTTCATTTTTCATCTTAATCTTTTACTAATGGAAGGTTTTCACCTGACCTGTCAATCTTTCTCTGGTTATATCACAGTTTCACTGTTCTGTGGCCTACTGGAACTTCCTCTGTCAATTAAAATGTTATATCTGGGCCTGACCAGGCTGTGGCACAGTGGATAGAGCATCAGCCTCAGATGCTGAAGACCCAGGTTGGAAACCCCAAGGTCGCTGGTTTGAGTGCAGGTTCATCCACCTTAAGTGCAGTGTTGCTGGCTTGAGCGTGGGATCATAGACATGACCCCATGGTTGCTGGCTTGAGTAAGGGGTCATTGGCAAGGCACTTATGAGAAGCAATCAGTGAACAACTAAGGTGTAACAGCTATGATTTGATGCTTCTCATCTCTCTCTTTTCCCATCTGTCTGTCCCTGCCTGTCTGTCTCTCTCCTTCTCTCTCTCTCAAAAAAAGTTATATTTGAAGCCTTTGGGCTACTTACTAGACTTTCACAATACCCATAATTTAAAGAGAAAAAAAATAGTTACAAACCTCACATCTAACATTAAACAGCATGGCCATGAAGCAATATAGAACTTGCAATCTAATGCCTTAGGCAACATTTATGCTTAAGGCCATAATTAAACAATAACTGCTTGCCTAATTGAAAGGAAAGTGAATTTTACAAGCTAATCAATTGAGACTCAAAAAAGAATTGTCAGTCTATTTAAGCAATTGTTAAGGGGTGATGTTTCAGTTGCAAATAATTTATATAAAATAAGATCATTTAAAATTAATTAGTTTTTACCATAAAATAAGCATATTAAAAGGTCATAACCCAAATCAGCTCTACCAGAAATTTGGGATCACATAAAAATTTAGTTAATGGGCCTTCAAATATTTATCAACTGAATAACAAATATACCAAATTTCAGTGTTCTGTCTGTGTCATTAGATTGTTTCAAAAGAGCAGATGGTCCTACATACTAATATAGATACATCTTCTGCCAAATTACTTCAGGATTCTATTGATTCAACACTTGTAAAATTCAGATCCAAAAAAATAATTGAATATTTTTAAGTGATTATGGGGATTGACTCTTTTAGTTTAGTTTTCCCACAGGTATCCTAAGAAGATGTATATTCACAGTCACAAATAGAATGCTGGAAGGGCTCTGAATTATATTGACTGTAATCATCCTTGGTTTTAAAATTATTACTGAGCCCTGAATATCTGGTTAACAAAGAATCACATGCACATGAAGAGTAAGTGGAATTAGTCTAGAAAACAAATTTCTAGAGTTGGTGCTTTATTTATTGAATAGTTAACTACCTTCAGCAGTGTGCTATGATAGACATTCCTTCTATTTCAAGATGATAAAATTGAGGCTAGGTGACCTTTTGAATGTAGGTCTTGCTGACTCTTTCCCTGTACTTTTCTGACTCGATTAATATGAAGATTGGAATATTTTTCTTCTCTAACCTATTGGGTCAAAAGAGGGACCTGAAATATCAGTTACCACATCTTTTCTGGTGTGTAGCCATAATGTTGTAAAACAGAAATTCACCATATTTTAGGTGTTCTATCACAGTCATTTAGTGGCATTTCCACCTTGACTTATGATTCTCTGTGGTTTTTCTTGACCTCCTTCTCATGTGAGAACCATAATTTGGGTATTTATTTATATTTTAAACAATGGGCACTTACCACGAATGTATGATACAAAAATATTCTCAGGGTCCCAAAGCCCCGACTCAGTCTCTGGTTCCACACCCTAGACTCCTTCTCCAGACTCACCCTCCAGATCCTTGTAGCTCTTTCTTCCTCTCCCTCTGTATTCTCTCTGCACTCCTTTGCCCAGCAAAACAGGCGGGGGAAAAAAATCCCTTCTCCAGCAAACAGTAGCAAACAATGGCCCCTCCCAAGTAGGAAGTTAAATGCAATTTGCAATCTGCCACTCAGAGGGCAAGTACCCACAGCCTTCCATAGACTATACAGCCATGGCACTGCCCAATACAAGCAAGCAAACCTATAAAATACATTTGCTTACCCAACAGGGACCAACTGTCAAGAATCAGAAATCACTCTGTTAGATAGCACCAGAGGCGGATTAAGGTTGGTTGAGACCCTGGGCGCAGAAGAAAATATTGGGTCCCTTAAAAGAAAAAGGAGAGACAGGAAAAATAAAAATACACGTTAACCATATTTTTAAATAAATAAAAAATATTGTGCACAATTAATATTAAAATTGCACATATGAAACCAAACTTGATGTCATTAGGAAAAAGTGTAAAGTTGGGGTTTTGCGGGGCCCTTCAGAAGTCGGGGCCCAGGGCGCGTGCCCAATGTGCCCACCATTAAATCTGCCTCTGGATAGCACACACTTCAATCCTATGTATTTAGAGGAAGGAATGATACACTTGTATGTGATAACCTTTGATAACCTGTCTTTTTAGGTGGCAAGGCAGTAAAACTGCTGTCCTAAGTCGTAACCTCTAGACTAATCACTGAGGAAATAATAACTTCTGTCTTCATTATTGACACTGTTCCTCAACTAGTAAACTTTTTGTTTGTAAGACGTGTTACCAGGTTCCATTCTTTATCTGCAGATCTTATCAGGGAACTCATTGTCTAGAACAGGGGTCCCCAACTTTTTACATGTGGGGCCAATTCACTGTCCCTCAGACCGTTGGAGGGCCAGACTATAAAAAAAAGTATGAACAAATCCCTATGCACACAGCACATATCTTATTTTAAAGTAAAAAACCAAAACGGGAACAAATACAATATTTAAATTAAAAAACAAGTAAATTTAAATCAACAAACTGACCAGTATTTCAATGAGAACTATGGGTGCGGATGCATCCTGTGCTCCTCTCACTGACCACCAATGAAAGAGGAGCCTCTTCCGGAAGTGCGGCGGGGACTGGATAAATGGACTCAGGGGGCCGCATGCAGCCTGTGGGCCATAGTTTGGGGACCCCTGTTTTGACCATTTCAAACCAGTACTTGTGCTTTAATTAGATCTTGCGGAATTACTTGCTGAGCTTCAAATGACAGTTAATTGTGCAGGGGTCCCTGCCTGTTTGCTCCTCTGCTGTTACGAGACTTTAATAAACAGAATGGCCCAACATTTTCTGGCTCCACTGTTCCTTTACCATCTGCCCAAATCCAGTGGGAACCTGTATCTGCATGGCCACGACGGTGGCAGGCCCTAGCCTTACATCTGGTACAGCTGGCATAATTTGAATCAGATCAGTATGGAGCCTCCGACAACCTTGAAGAATAGGGTAGAGGACTTGTTGTTGCTCTCCAATGTATGGTTCCCCATGGCACTCCTTTTGGAGACTATGGGCTGGCTATTTTTTACAGCCCTGTGAGAAGAAACTGAGAGCTCTGTGCAAGAGGCTGCCCAAGGTCTGCAAACTGAGCCGCAGTAATGGAAGGAGCTGGAATGGTCACGAGAGAAAGAGCTGCAGATCCTGGAACTGGAACAAGCACTGGAAAAGGTGGCCAACCAGATTTGAGAGCTGCAGAGCACCAATGGTGCCTGGAACTGGAGCGATCTACAGGTTCATAAGTTGCGGTTTGCCCTAGAAATTGAACATTGGCAGTTGTTGGAGGATGTTGGGCAAATGAGTTTGTAAAATTTGTGTTATTTGTGTTTGCTCACTTTTACTGTTAAAAAATGGCACTGGTAGCTATGTGTGTGCTTGTCCTCAGAGCAGGGCAGTTGATTGCAAGTAGCAGATTGCATTCCTGCTTGGGAAGGGCCATTGTTTTGCTAATGTTTGCTGGAGGAGAGGTTTCTGTACCAGAAAGTTTTGAAAAGGATAGAAGAAGAAAAGAGAGAAGCCATGTTTGACAGAGAGAAGGGAGAAGGTGTGCAGATGGGGAACGAGAGGTGAAGGGCTTTTGCGAGCTCCACTGAGACTGTTGGGGCCTTTGATTCTAGGAGAAACTGGAGAAGATTCTCTTGGTTGTGGAACCAGAGAATGTGTCAGTGGCTTTGGGAGCCCTGTGTGTTTGCTTGTCAGCCAGTGTGAGACTTTAATAAAGAAATGGCCCACCATTTTTTGGCTCCACTGTTTCTTTACCATCTGTCCAAATTTAATGGGAACCTGCATGTGCATGGCTACAACGGTCGCGACTACTGGCCATACAGAGGAACAACTGCGGGTTCAGCTTCAGGCCAAGAGCCAGCAGCTGCAGGAGCCAAAGATGGAGCTGTGCCAGCTTAGTGGCTCTGAGTCAGTGGGAGCAGGTGTTTCCAGTCCCCCTTCTGAGGATGAGGAGTCTTGGGTTGAAGCTGCCATCCTCACACTGAGAGCTTGGCCAGTGGTCATCCAGAAGTTAAAAACCCAGCAGCAAAGAGTACTTACGAAGCCCCTGGTAGGCTTGCTGTGATTGTGGGACATAGTGGTGGACGGTATCATGCTCTCTGAAGCAGAGGTAGAGAGGTTGGCCACTGTTGCCACATGCTCCTCCTCAGGGCAGCATGTTCAGAGCTGCCATGATGGCAGGAATGAGGGGCAGGCCTGACGCCCAATCTGAATCTAATTGCCTATAATGGAACTTTTTTGCATAGACAGTTGGTCTATCATGGACTGACTCTTGGACTGCAACCAGAGGGCAGCACCAGCTCCCTTGTTGAATAGACATGCCACTTTTGGACAGTATGAGAGACCCAACTGGAGAGTTGCACCAAGGACACTTTACGGTTTTCATGGACATGGCCCTGGACTATATAGGCCCTCCCACCTACCATGGGGTAGGGGGCTAGAGATATGCTTCCAGTTTGCACCTTGGGCAGAGTGCTCAGGGAAATATTGTGAAGGGCATCTTTGTAATTGTTGCAATTGTATAACTTGCGCTATTGCTGTAGTTTGTTTGTACCTCATTCATCACACAGGGATACCAGTGGTGTAGATTGTGAAGCAAGAAAAAGGAGTGGAATATTGGATAGACAAATGTTTTTTTTTTTTAGGTTTGCTGGCTTGTATGGGGACAGCACCATGTGTGTATAGTCTATAAAAGGCTGAGGGTGCTTGCCCTCAGGGCAGCAGATTGCAAATTGCGATTGCCTTCCTGCTAGGGAGGGGTGATTGTTTGCTATTGTTTGCTGGAGAAGGGTTTTCCCCCAGCCAGTTTTGCTGGGCAGAGGAGTGCAGAGAGCATCCAGAGGGAGAGAGAGAGAGCTGAGAGGAGTCTGAAGGGTGGGTTCAGAGAATGAATCTGGGGTGTGATACCAGAGACCGAGTCGGGGCTTTGGGAGCGCTGAGTGAGAGGAAAGCAGTCTTCTCTGCCTGTTTGCTTGTTTTCCATTTCAAGACTTTAATAAACAGGATGACCCACTATTTTCTGACTCCACTGTTCCTTTACCATCTGCCTGAATTCAGTGGGAACGTGCATCTGCATGGCCATGGTGGCAGCAACTGGCCTTACAGTCTTTATTAAATCAGTTGCTGGACAAAGGTGATTTCAGTGAGCTAATTCTGTTCATTAATTTATTCCATCACTCATTACTACATTTATTCAACTAATCAATATTTACTGAACAATATTTATTAAAAGACACTGGGCTAAAGATATAAATAAAACAAAAAAGACATGGCCTCTGTTTTCCCCTCTAGAACCAAGGCCCTCCTGTCAAGGTTGGTCCCTATCATCCAAACTAACATTCTTCTTCTAAGGAAGAACTTTGGAGTAGCATATTATGTTGAATCAAGATGCTATAGAATAATTTAATTGTTCTATCAATTTGGAAAGGGGCAATTTAAATTGAAGAAAAGACTGAATTAAGAGTACATGTAAAAAGAGAGCCAGCTTGCCCTGGCCAGTTGGCTCATGGTAGAACATTGGCCTGATGTGTAGAATCCCAGGTTTAATTCTGGGTCAGGGCACATAGGAGAAGCACCCAGCTGCTTCTCCATTCCTCCCCCTTCTCTCTTCCTCTTTCTTTTCCCTTTCCACAGCCATGGCTAGAATGGTTCTAGCAAGTTGGCCTCAGGTGTTGAGGATGGCTCTCATGGCCTCGCCTCAGGTGCTAAAATGGCCTGGCTGCCGAGCAAAAGCAGTGACCCCAGATGGACAAAGCACCTTCGAATAGCAGACTTGCCGGGTGGATCCTTGTTGGGGCACATGTGGGAGTCTGACTCTGTCTCCCTGCCTCTCACTTAAAAAAAAAATAGAACCTGATAACATGTCTCGCAAACAAAGGGTTTCACTAGTTGAGAAACAGTGTCAATAATAAAAAAAAAAAGTTACAATTTCCTTAGTGATTAGGCTAGAGGTTATGACTTAGGACAGCAGTTTTACTGCCTTGCCACCTAAAAAAAAAAACAGGTATTCAAAGTTATCACATACAAATGTATCATCCATTCCTCTGAAAACTCTGAACTGAACCGCTAACACAGCAGTTTCTGATTCTTGACAGTTGGTCCCTATTAAATCAGTTGCTGAACAAAGATGATGTCAGTGAGCTATTTCTGTTCATTAATTTACTCCATTACTCATTCCTACACTTATTCAACTAATTGACATTTATTGAACAATATTTATTAAAAGACACTGGGCTAAAGTTATAAATAAAACAAAAAAGACATGGCCTCTGTTTTTCCCTCTAGAACCAAGGCCCTCCTGTCAAGTTGGTCCATATCATCCAAATTAACATTTTTCATCCAAGACAGAACTTTTGAGCAGCATTATTCATATTAAATGTTGAATCAAGATGCTATAGAATGATGCAATTGTTCTATCAATTTGGAAAGAGGCAATTTGAATTAGAGAATAGACTTAATTAAGAGTGTAAAAAAGTCTGACCTGTGGTGGTACAGTGGATAAAGCATCAACCTAGAATGCTGAGGTTCCTGGTTCAAACTCCTGGATTACATGGTCAAGGCACAAATGGGAGTTGATGCTTCCTGCTACTTTCTCCCTTCTATCTCTTCTCTCACTAAAATAAATAAATATATTTTTTAATTTTAAAAAAGTCTATGTAAAATAAGGCAGCTTAATCTCATCACCTGAATTGATAATATTCAGAATTGTAAAATGCTTCTGTCCACATAGATGCCTTTAAAATATTTGTTTTAATGAATTGCTAAGCTTAATTGTAAAGTTATTTGTCAATTATTTCTATGGAATATAAAGCTTAGGAAGTTCTCGAGACAGACCACACCTAGGGAACAGAGAAGCAACACTCATTGGACTTCAGTGGCCAAACCCCTCTTATACACAGAGAAAATGGGCAGGCAGAGAAATACAACCCAAATGAATGAAGAGAAATCCCCAAGAAGGACCTGAATGAATCAGATATAACCAAACTACCGGATGCAGAATTTAAAATAACTATTGTTAGGATGTTCAAAGAGCTTAGAGCAACAAGGATGGTCATTACGAAGACCTAAATAAAGAGATAGCAATTATAAAAAAGAAAGTTGAAATAATAAAAAAGAATCAAACAGAAATGACAAGTACAATATCAGAATTGAAGAACACAATGGAAGGAATTAAAAGCAGGATGGATGAAGCTGAGGATTGAATCAGCGAGTTACAGGACAAAATAAACAAAGGCACAGAAGCAGAGCAGAAAAAAAAAAAGAGACTCAAAAAGACTGAGGAAACTCTAAGGGAGCTCTGTGACAACATGAAGAGAAATAACATCCGCATCATAGGGATTCCTGAAGAAGACGAGAAAAAACAAGGGATAGAAACTTTGTTCAATCAAATCATAGCTGAAAATTTCCCTAAATTAAGGCTGGAAAACGTTTCACACGTTCAAGAAGCACAGAGAACTCCATTAAAAAGAAACCCGAAGAAATCTACACCAAGACACATCATAGTTAAATTACCAAAGCTAAGTGATAAAGAGAAAATGTTAAAAGCTGCTAGAGAAAAAAAGGCTATCACCTACAATGGAGCCCCCATAAGGATGACATCCGACTTCTCAACAGAAACACTTGAGGCGAGAAGAAAATGGCAAGATATATTCAAAGTAATGCAGAACAAGAACCTACAACCAAGACTACTCTATCTAGCAAGGCTAATGTTTAAAATTAAGAGAAATAATGAGCTTCCCAGACAAAAAAAAAAAACTCAAAGAATTCATTAAAACCAAACCGATTCTGCAAGAGTTACTAAGGGGACTGTTGTGAACAAATCAGAGGGGAAAAGAATATAGCAAAAGAGGAATACAGCTTTAAAGAATAAAATGGCAATAAACAACTACATATCAATAATAACTTTAAATGTAAATGGATTAAATGATCCAATCAAAAGACATAGAGTAGCTGCATGGATAAAGAAACAGCAATATTTATATCTGACAAAATGGACTTTAAAACAAAGGCTGTAGTAAGAGATAAAGAAGGACACTAAATAATGATAAAGGGAACAATACAACAGGAAGATATAACCATTATAAATATCTATGCACCAAACATAGGGGCCCCAAAATACATAAAGCAGACTATGATAGATATAAAGGGTGAGATTAACAGCAATACTATAATAGTAGGGGATTTCAATACCCCAATAACATCACTGGATAGATCCTCAAGAAAGAAAATTAACAAAGAAACAGCAGACTTAAAGGACAAACTAGATCAACTCGATTTAATAGATATCTTCAGAACTTTTCACCCTAAAGCAGCAGAATATACATTCTTTTCAAGTGCTCATCGTACATTCTCTAGGATAGACCACATGTTAGGACACAAAAGTAGTCTCAACAAATTTAAGAAAATTGAAATCATATCAAGCATTCTCTCTGATCACAATGGCGTGAAAATAGAAATTAACCACACAAAAAAACCCTGAAAAATACACAAACACTTGGAAACTAAATAGCTGTTGTTAAATAATGAATGGATTAACAATGAGATCAAATAAGAAATAAAAATGTTTCTAGAAACGAATGATAATAAGCATACATCAACACAAAATTTATGCGATACAGCAAAAGCAGTACTGAGAGGGAAGTTCATAGCACTACTGGCATAGCATAAGAAGCTAGAAAAAACTCAAATAAGCGACTTGACTGTGCATCTAAAAGAACTAGAGAAACAACAGGAAGTAAAGCCCAGGAGTAGTAGAAGGAAGCAATTAATAAAGATCAGAGCAGAAATAAATGACATAGAGGCTAAAGAAACAATACAGAGGACCAATGAAACCAGAAGCTGGTTCTTTGAAAAGGTAAAAAAGATCGATGAACCGTTAACTAGACTCACCATGAAAAAAAGAGAGAGGTCTCAAATAAATAAAATTAGAAATGAGAGTGGAGAAATAACAACTGACACAGCAGAAATACAAAGTATTGTACGAAAATACTATTAAGAACTCTATGTCAAAAAATTAGACAACTGCCTGACCTGTGGTAGCGCAGTGGATAAAGCGTAGACCTGGGAACACTGAGATCGCCAGTTCAAAACCCTGTACTGGTCTGGTAAAGGCACATATGGGAGTTGATGCTTCCAGCTCCTCCCCCCTTTCTCTCTCTCTCTCTCTCTCTCTCTGTCTCCTCTCTAAAATGAATAAAATAAAATAAAAAATAGACAACCTAGGTAAAATGGACAAATTTCTAGAATCATATAATCTTCCAAAAATCGATCTGGAAGAATCAGAACACCTGAACATACCAATAACAACAAATGAGATCAAAAGAGTTATCAAAAAACTCCCAACAAAGAAAAGTCCTGGGCCTAATGGCTTTACAAGTGAATTCTATCAAAAATTCAAAGAACTAAGTACTATCCTTCTCAAGCTATTTCAAAAAATTCAAGAGGAAGAAAGACTTCCAAACTCCTTTTATGAGGCGAACATAATTCTGATCCCAAAACCAGGCAAAGCAACACAAAGAAAAAATATTATAGGCCAATATCCTTGATGAAATTAGATGCTAAACTGTTCAACAAAATATTAGCCAACTGGGTCCAGCAATATATGAAAAAATATCATGCACCATGATCAAGTGGGATTTATTCTGGAGAGGCAAGGCTGGTTCAATATTCGCAAACCAATCAATGTGACTCATCACATAAACAAAGGAAAGGACAAAAATCACATGATAATTTCAATAGATGCAGAAAAAACATTTGATAAAATCCAGCACCCATTCATGATCAAAACTCTCAGCAAAGTGGGAATACAGGGAAATACCTCTACATGATAAAGGCTATCTATGACAAACCCACAGCATACATCATACTGAATGGGCAAAAATTAAAAGCAATCCCCTTAAGATCAGGGACCAGGCAGGGGTGCTTCCTTTCACCACTCCTATTCAACATAGTTCTGGAAGTCTTAGCCACAGCAATAAGACAAGAAGAAGAAATAAAAGGCATCCAAATTGGAAAAGAAGAAGTAAAACTGTCATTATTTGCTGATGATATGATACTGTATATAGAAAACCCTAAAGTCTCAGTCAAAAAACTACTGGACCTTATAAATGAATTCAGCAAGGTGGCAGGATATAAAATTAATACTCAGAAATCAGAGGCATTTTAATATACCAACAATGAACTGTCAGAATGAGAAATTAAGGAAACAATCCCCTTCACTATTGCAACCAAAAAAAATAAAGTACCTAGGAGTAAATTTAACCAAGGAGGTTAAAGACCTGTACTTAGAAAATTATAAAACATCGATAATAGAAATCAAGGAAGATACAAACAAGTGGAAGCATATACTGTGCTCATGGTTAGGAAGAATAAACATCATTAAAATGTCTATATTACCCAAAGCAATTTATAAATTCTATGCAATACCAATTAAAATACCAATGACATAATTTAAAGATATAGAACCCATATTACAAAAATTTATATGGAACCAAAAAAGAACACGAATAGCATCAGCAACCTTAAAAAGTAAAAACAAAGCGGGAGGTATCACTCTTCCGGATATCAAGGTATACTACCAGGCCATTGTACTCAAGACAGCCCGGTACTGGCATAAGAACAGGCACATAGATATATGGAACAGAACAGAGAACCCAGAAATAAACCCACAGCTTTATGGACAACTGATATTTGACAAAGGAAGAAAGAACATACAATGGAGTAAAGACAACTTCTTTAACAAATGGTGTTGCGAAAATTGGTCATTTACCTGCAAAAAAATGAAACTTACACCATTCACAAATACAAACTCAAAATGGATAAAAGACTTAAATGTAAGCCATGAAACCATAGGCATCTTAGAAGAAAACATAGGCAGTAAGCTCTCCGACATCTCTCACAGCAATATATTTGCTCATTTATCTCCACGGGCAAATGAAATAAAAGGCAGGATAAACAAATGGGACTATATCGAACTAAAAAGTTTTTGACAGCTAAAAACAATAAGAACAGAATAAAAAGACAAACCATACAATGGGAGAACATATTCGACAATATGTCTGATAAGAGGTTAATAACCAAAATTTATAAAGAACTTATAAAACTCAACACCAGGAAGACAAACAATCCAATCAAAAAATGGGCAAAAGAAATGAATAGACATTTCTCCAAAGAGGACATACAGATGGCCAAAAAATGCTCAACATTAATAATCATTAGAGAAATTCAAATTAAAACCACAATGAGATATTACCTCACACCAGTCAGAATGGCTCTTATCATCGAAACAACACAGAATAAGTGCTGGCGAGGATGAGGAGAAAAGGGAATCCTCCTGCACTACTGGTGGGAATGCAGACTGGTGCAGCCACTGTGGAAAACAGTATGGAGATTCCTCATAAAATTAAAAAATTGAACTGCCTTTTGACCCAGCTATCCCACTTTTAGGAATATACCCTAAGAACACCATAGCACTGTTCGAAAAGAAGAAATGGGCCGCCATGTTCTTGGCAGCATTGTTCACAATAGCGAAGATCTGGAAACAGCCCAAGTGTCTGTCAGAGGACGGGAGATTAAAAGGCTTTGGTCCATATTTACTATGGAATACTACTCAGCCATAAGAAATGATGACAGCGGATCATTTGTAACTTGGATGGACCTTGATAATAACATTATACTGTGCGAAGTAAATAAATCAGAAAAAACTTAGGAGTTTATGATTCCATACATAGATGGGACATAGAAATGAGACTCAGAGACATGGACAAGAGTGTGCTGGCTACACAGGGGGATGGGTGGGGGGGTGGTGATGTAGGGGGTAGGAAGAGGGGAGAGGCACAAATAAAACCAGATAGGTGACGGAGGATAATTTGACTTTGGGTGATGGGCACGCAATATAATCAAATGTCAAAATAACCTGAAAATATTTTCTCTGAACATATGTACCCTGATTTATCAATGTCACCCCATTAAAATTAATTTTAAAAATACAGGGTAAAAAAGAAGGCTTATAAAATTCTTAAAAAAAAGGTTTAATCTTCTAAATTGTTAGATATTTTGGGTATCTTAATTATGTTTTGAGTGACTTAGCACAGCCAAGCTTTCTTGACAAGCATGCAATGAACAATACAGTAGCCAATAGGGACACGTGGCTTCTGGCCATTCCCAGTTCAGCTCCTTCCAACTGAGTTTATGATGTACTGTACTTGTAAAATACACACCAGGTTTCTAAGACTTAATGTCAAAAAAGCATGTAAATGTTTTAATTCTTTTTGATATTGATTGCCTGTCGAAATTATACTGCATATTTTGGATATGTAAGAAAAACATAATGTAGTTCAAGCTTTATTTCCTATGTGCTTTTTTCTTTCTTTTACATGATAACTAGACAATGTGAAATACGTAGCTTGCCTTCTGTCTCTATTGGAGAGCAGTGTTATAGATAACATAATGGAAAGAGTCCATGCATTAGTGGGTTCTAATATTGTCTGTGGAAGACAAATATTTTTTTTAAAAAAAATGAAACAAATAATGCCCTTAATGAATCTGAATACCAGTTCTTCAAAACGAAGGCAAAATGAGTAGGGTTAGAGGCCCACCTGGGTTCAAGGGCAGGAACTGTGAATGTGGGCAAATGCAAAAGACAGAAAGTGACCTGGAGGCCTCAGGGAACCGCAGCTTATCATTCAACGCCCCTGTAGATTTGGCACCACAGCTACTAAGAGATGGAGGAGGTTTAGGCAAATGTTCTCTATATTTAAATATATGCATATATATTTATAAATACACACACACACACACACATATATATATATATATGCAGTAGTCAAAAGTAGGTTTATAGCTGTTCGAACTGAAAAATACACAGAGGTTATGATTCTTACAACAATAGCTTTATTAAAAGAATGTCACTCAAAACTGTAGCCCTACTTTTGCCCACCCCGTATGTGACACGGTGAAAGCCCAGTACTCCACAGGAAGTAGAGCATCAATAGAAGGAGTGTGGTGCTCTGAGAGGCCCCTTAAAAAATGTGTATGTTCAGGTCTGATCCGAGAGGCAACCTCTCTCCTTTACAGTGGGTGGTGAGCCACCAATCCCCCCGCAAAGTCTATAGGGACTCAAAGGTAGCACTATGCTCATTGTAATGTAGTTGAATAATTTTGAAACGTTGTTTCTCCTTCATACTTTGGCATCTGTTTTATCCCATTAAGCTCTTCCCTTATTTTGCTGTCTTAGTGTATGAAATGATCTCTCAACTCAACCACAGAGCTAGCCTGGGGCACCCTCTTCCACCTACCTTGCAGTTGCTCCCTCTTGCTGTCACACCTGTTTCTTCATATTCTACATGGTTTAGATAACTCAAAAGAAATTTATTTAAGAAATTAGTCTAACAGCCAGTCATACAGTTATAAAAGAAGGCAAAGTTATCAGCAGATTTATTATAATTCTTTATCAAGGAACATTATTACTTCTCTATACACTCAAAGAAATTACTGTAGCATGAAAATCACTTTCACATAACATTATTTAACAGTAATTTACAACAAGAAACTAGTCCAACAAATAAAAATGGTTAAATAAGTTGTGATAAATTTATATAGTGGAATTATTCTACGATTATTAAAAATAGTATGCTTTTGAAGATAAATGACAAAGGAAATAAATATAATAAAAATTACTAATGATATATAACAATTAAAAAAGATACATAACAATATCCAATATGATCTTAAT
The DNA here is from genome assembly GCA_037038555.1 of Rhynchonycteris naso. Classification (NCBI taxonomy): domain Eukaryota; kingdom Metazoa; phylum Chordata; class Mammalia; order Chiroptera; family Emballonuridae; genus Rhynchonycteris; species Rhynchonycteris naso. Next base: position 108,702,474 of record CM072998.1, on the reverse strand, counting down.
CTATGTAAAATAAGACAGATTATATTAATAGTGACTATCAGGGTAGTGAAAGTACAAGCAATATTTTTTTACATATAGTATCTGTGTTTTAAAATATTTTTACAATGAATATATTACTCTCATAATCAGAAAAAATATATACATAAAATAAACTATGATTCTCTAGTTTCCAATTTTAATAAGTCTAATTTTTAAAAGATTACCCAAAAGCTTCTTTCCTTGAAAAATATCATACCACCTTTAAAGATGATACATAATATAGGACAGTATTTCTTATCCGTTGTAACACTGTGTCAGCAAAATTAGTTATGCCTGATACTACATTGGTTTATCTTACCTGGTACAATGTTGGCTTACCCATAAAACAAACAGTAAGATTATCTACAACTCCAGTGTAATAGATTTCCCTGTCTATAAATCAGCAAGGCTTCCTTAAGGAGCGTTAGAAAATAAGACATAATTCTTTCTGGACATTTGTAGCATGTTTTAGTGTAAAAATTCAAAGCAAAACTAGTTCAAAGCTAGTTCCATAGAAGTAGCAGCAAAACTATAAACTGGACCTCAGCAACACAAAGGCAAATTTCCCAGTGGTACCCGACCAAACACTTTTGAACCTATTAAGAGTTTTAAAATGCAACTCAAAGAAATGATGGCACATTCTAAAGAGCAGAAAGTAAAGTTATTCTTCATACTATGAATTATTATTTTGTTCTTATTCTCTCATTAAAGGTCACCTCATTAATTCCAAGGTCTGTTCTAAAATGGAAAGGTTTATAATCAAACTAATCATAATGTTGCTCATAATATACATGTACTTTGTACTCCTTCCCTCCTCCAAGAGCCACTGTAGTGGATAATGCATTTCACAATCAGTTTATGCTTCCTGAGCACCCAACATCTCATGAGTCATGTTTACTTTTCTTTCTGCATTCAGTAAAAGTTCCCTGTGAGCAGGCCTTTGACAAATCCTTCAAGGACCCAGGGTTTAGAGAACGCCTTGAAAGTCACATAAAAATATACTTCTTTAATTTGCTCTGTGAAGCATATCATTAACCAGATATGTAAATTAACATTAGCAACAGAAACACTGCTTTTAAAAGGACTAGGGTTCCTTGTCATCTCTTCTATATTATGTCATCTTCTTCTTCAGGGGAAACAAGGTTCAACAGAGATTATTAGGAATATAGTGGCAGTTGCAAGATGGTTACTTGGGAGTTAACTTTGTATTCCAAGACTTGTGATTATTACTTTAAGTAAACATTATATTTAGGAATGGGCACAGATAAAAAAAAATAGCCTAATCTTGTTAAATTTCTGTAAAAATGTTATAGAACGGTTCGCATTGCTCATGCTTTTGTTACAGAATGTGTTGTAGAAATGATGGCCCTTGTCTGTTTTTTTGATCAACCTCCCAAAAAAACAAACCTAGACATTATTCACATTATCCAAGGTTTTACAATCACCTGTGCTTATTTCAAAACCTCTGTCATATGCCACAGAAAGGTTTTGTAGAAATCAGATACATGAAATCTATAGTTTCACAACACTGACAAGTGCAAATGGTCAACAGCTAATGCATGTGTACAATTATCTCAAAATACGTGAAAAGGAAAATGTTCAGGACTATGTATAACTTTTCCTGCCTTTCCTAGAGTAGTAAAAAATAAGAGAAAGCAAAACAATAAAAGCAAAGAGTAGAAAAGCGATGAAAGCTAGTAAAGTCTTTCGGGTATGAAAAAAGCTGCATTCGTTGCACAGAGTGAACTCTTCTGGACAAGATCTCCCCAGAGCTGCAGCACTTGGGAAGCCATTATTGTCAATAATCTCCCTGTAATGTGTCATGGATGCTTTGGGCTCAAACTGATTGGCAGCATACCGGTAGAGGCCAAACTTCGGAGCTGTGCGATCATTAAATGAATATGCAAAGTAGCCACAGAGGTTGATTCCATCTAATACGTAAGCTGGAAAACCAAAGGAGAGGACAATAGTTAAAATACTGTGTACATGACACTAGTACACACAGCCTTTGTGCCAACATTTCAATGCCATTTAATAAAACTTCAGACTGAATTGGATTAATGAAAAAAAAAAGCTTCTTTTATGGGAAGACAACTAGGCAAATATGAACACAAATACTGAGCTACATTTAATATAAGAGGTTTCACATAATGAAACTTACTGTGTGGTACTTGGGTTAATCTTCATGTATAGGAAGCAGGTCAGACTGCTGAGAGTCCATCTGAGGGTGAAGGACAGGATAGCCCATGCTTTCATAGGCCCAAAGAAGGTGGTAAGGACTTGCAGTCTGCCACTTTCAGCTAAATGCCTTTATCACCGGAGAAATTACTAACTCTGTTCAGCTGTTTCAATGTAGCAAGAAATGCACAGTGCTTCTCTCTAAAGGTGACCCTGCGCCAGTGTACTGGAGAGTGTCTAACAAGAATCATGCCCTAACATAACCTTCAAAGGACAGTTTTCAGAGGGGCCTTACCTTTCAGAGCTTCATTTACATAATTCTGCATATAATACATCCTCAGCTTATCCTGGCCTGCTTGCAGGTCATCATCAATGCCATTGGAGATCACATACATGGGCAGGTCTCCATATTTGGACTTCAGCCAGTTCAGGACTTTGCGCAAGCCCCAGGGCACCACAGCCACCTGACTCGGGGAGTTGAGCCATGTGATGTCCGTCATCTCTTGTACTTCCAGGTAGTCGTTATATTTCAGTGGATCTTCTTTTTCCCAGTCTACAAGGATGGTGGTGTAATGGCTTAAGGCCAAGAAGTCGAAGGAGCCCCGTATTAACTTCTTTTCATCTTCTGTGAAATAAGGGAGCAGGAAATTGTTTCTCTGGTTCAGCCAGTTCCTCATCACACGTGGGTAATCCCCAGAGCCAAAAACGGGCTCAGCCAGCCAGCCAATGTCAAATTCCAGAACTCGCTCAGTCACGTCCTTGTCCTCGGGGGAGAAAGGGCAGGCTGGTTCAATCCAGTCAGCCTGCAAGGCTATGGATATCTTGCCCTTCTGAGAGCGCCTGAACTCCTCATCGTAGGCGCGCCAGGCCAGTGCGTGGGCCTTCAGTAGGTTGTGCCCCGCGCTGTAGGTCATGTTGCGCGTGTATGGCTCGCTCATCGTGATCCAAAGCTTGACGTGGGGGCCAAGGTCCTGAAAGCACAGTCTGGCGTAATCTACAAAAGCCAGAGCAGTGTGGGGATTCTCCCACGCTCCGTGCTTGGCCAGGGGTTCGGGCAGGCCTTGGTGCCGGGCAGCAGGTCGCCATAAGGCCACCGCTGGGGTGATGTTCGCATGCACAAGCTCGCTGGCGAAGCAGCGGTAGTAGTGCAGAACCGTGTGGTTGACCTGTGACCGATCGCCCAGTGGGAGGATCAAGGCCCAATCCAGTGAGAAGTGGAAATGCGTCACATGCATCTCCTGGAGTAGGGCAATCTGGGGCCGGATGGCGGCAAAGTCAACGCAATAGGGTGTCCTCTTCTTGACCACAAGGCCATCCACCTTCATGAGCCCCTTGCTGCGGTGGACATCCCACAGGTACACATTCGGGTCGGTGAACTGGGACAGAGCCGTGTCAACCTAGGAGGAGCAGAGGAGGCAAAATTCTTGACTTCTACTGTACAGACCTACAAAAGTAGCTCAATGCAAGTCTTTCAAAAAAATCAAAGCAAGATGAGAGAAAACTAACTTTTCTAGCTGAAAAAAATGAAACAATTTTCCATCAATAGTGAGTTCCTGGAGAAGAAAACAGCCTACTCACTTTTCTTTTATGCATATTTGTTTTACCCAGAGTTCTCTTTGTTACTTGAATATTTTTTAAAAATATGAATTTTTCTCCCTTCACTTTAGATGACAAACAGTAGTGATTCATTCTCACATATCTCTGGCCTGTGCGAAGCAAGCAGGGTATTTTTTGGATGTTTTTCTTTTACACTGCTCACAAAAATTAGGGAATGTTTCCAAATGAATATGAAGCAATAATAAAATGAAGCATTTTATTTTATTTTATTTTTATTAAACAAGAACATCAGAAAAGCAAGCGACAATTCAAAGAAAGTTGTTCAATTATGCAAATGAAATGCAAAACCAACTTTTATTTCATTGGTGAAAATGCACTGTACAAAAGGCTGAAAGTACTGGAGTGTCTGCACGTTCCCTGATCCCCTAATTTTTGTGAGCAGAAGAAATTGCCAATGAGATGAGACTTTGAAATTTATTTTTAAAACATGGCAAAGATAAAGCTTACAACCTGAAGGTGAGTCAAAAAATGAAATGGCATTTAAAATTAAACTGTGGCTTGACCTGTGGTGGCGCAGTGGATAAAACGTCCACCTGAAATGCTGAGGTCACTGGTTCAAAACCCCAGGCTTGCCTGGTCAAAGCACATATGGGAGTTGATGCTTCCTGCTGCCCGCCCCCATCTCTCTCTCTCTCAAATAAATTTGAAAAGCTGAAAAAAAAATTAAACCATGCTTCTTAAAATCACATTCTATACTGAGATTTGCTCTCAGAAGAAGAGTTACTAAATAAATGTAACTGTTGACTTTTATTAGCTTTGGGGTTGATGACCAAGTTTAACAAATTCAACCAGACTGATGGTAGAAACTGACAAAGAATGTGGACATAGGAACAATATTGTCATCCACCCATAATGGGATTTATTTTTTAACAGTGTTTAAGCCTTTATCTAACAGTTTTTCTGTAACAATCAGGACAATATGGTTCTCAACATCTGACCTCAAAGTGCATCATCCTGATGTGCAGAGGTTGCCAGTTCAATCCTTGGTCAGGGCACATACAGGAACAGATAGATGATTCTCTGTCAATCTCCCTCTCTCTCTCATGGCCTATTCTTCTCTCTCTAAAATCAATCAATAAACTTTTTAAAAATCTTCAAAGTGGACAAATTGTAAATTTAGAAAATCCTCCCTCCATGTGGAAACCAGTGAAGGGGATGCACACTGAAAGTGCATCCCAGATTGCTGCCTATGCCCTTTTTCTCCTGGGAAATAATCTCCTTAGAAAAGGTTACTTTGGTTTGAACCTCTATAAAAAAGCCAGGGTCATATGAACTCCAGTTCTAACCTCTAGTAAGGGTTTCTTTGCAGTTTTACGGGCCTGTTGCAAATGAGCTGTTGTTTCTCTGGACGGGTTCGTGCTGTGTTCATAAAGGAAAGTAATAAAAAACAGTGTGTCAGTGGAAAATTGCTTTTCCTGGAGGCTTGTCCCTTGTAGATCACCCATACATGCAATTCCCCCAATACTGTGGGAATGCTGTCAGCAGTATTTTTCCACCATGATGCACCCACCAATAATTTCCTCGGCTTTGCAAGAGAAAACATTTGCATGCTCTTTTGAAGTGTTTATAGCTTGAAGGAACTTTTGAATTATTTTTATATATATATATATATTTTACTATTATTAATTCTAATGGGGTGACACCAATAAATCAGGGTACATATGTACAATGAAAACATCTCCAGGTTATCTTATCATTCAATTGTGTTGCATACCCATCACCAAAAGTCAAATTGTCCTCTGTCACCTTCTATCTGGTTTTCCCTGTGTCCCTCCCCTCCTCCCTATCCCACTCTTCCCTCCCTCCCCCCAACCCGTAACCACCACTCTCTTGTCCATGTCTCATATTCTCACTTTTATGTCCCACCTATGTATGAAATCATGCTGTTCTCAGTTTTTCTTTTTTTCTGATTTACTTATTTCACTCCGTATAATGTTATCAAGGTACATCCATTTTGTTATAAATGATCCGATGTCATCGTTTCTTATGGCTGAGTAGTATTCCATAGTATATATGTACCATGGCTTTTTAATCCACTCGTCTTCTGACAGACACTTGGGCTGGTTCCAGATCTTTGCTATTGTGAACAATGCTGCCACGAACATGGGGGCGCATTTCTTCTTTTCGAAGAGTGCTATGGTGTTCTTAGGGTATATTCCTAAAAGTGGGATAGCTGGGTCAAAAGGCAGTTCGATTTTTAATTTTCTGAGGAATCTCCAAACTGTTTTCCACAGTGGCTGCACCAGTCTGCATTCCCACCAACAGTGCAAAAGGGTTCCCTTTTCTGCACATCCTTGCCAGGACTTATTCTGTGTTGTTTTGCTGATGAGTGCCATTCTGACTGGTGTGAGGTGATATCTCATTGTGGTTTTAATTTGCATTTCTCTAATGATTAGTGATGTTGAGCATTTTTTCATATGCCTATTGGCCATCTGTATGTCCTCTTTAGAGAAATGACTATTCATTTCTTTTGCCCATTTTTTGATTGGGTTGTTTGTCTTCCTGGTGTTGAGTTTTATAAGTTCTTTATAAATTTATTAACCCTGTATCAGATGTGCTGTCGAATATGTTCTCCCATTTAGTGGTTTGTCTTTTTATTCTGTTCTTATTGTCTTTAGCTGTGAAAAAACTTTTTATTTTGATAAGTGCCATTTGTTTATCTTGCCTTTTATTTCATTTGCCCGTGGAGATAAATCGGCAAATATACCGCTGCTACAGATGTCAGAGATCTTGCTGCCTATGTTTTCTTCTAAGATGCTTATGGTTTCACGGCTTACATTTAAGTCTTTTATCCATTTTGAGTTTGTTATTGTGAATGGTGTAAGTTGATGGTCTAGAGTCATTTTCTTGCAGGTAGATGTCCAATTTTCCCAACACCATTTGTTAAAGAGGCTGTCTTTACTCCATTGTATGTTCTTTCCTCCTTTGTCAAATATCAGTTGTCCATAAAGCTGTGGGTTTATTTCTGGGTCCTCTGTTCTGTTCCATTGATCTATGTGCCTGTTCTTATGCCAGTACGAGGCTGTCTTGAGTATAATGGCCTTATAGTAAACCTTGATATCTGGAAGAGTGATACCTCCTGCTTTATTTTTTCTTTTTAAGATTGCTGAGGCTATTCGTGTTCTTTTTTGGTTCCATATAAATTTTTGGAATATGAGTTCTATATCTTTGAAGTATGTCATTGGTATTTTAATTGGTATTGCATTGAATTTATAAATTGCTTTGGGTAATATAGACATTTTAATGATGTTTATTCTTCCTAGCCATGAGCACGGTATATGCTTCCACTTGTTTGTATCTTCCTTGATTTCTTTTATCAATGTTTTATAATTTTCCGAGTACAAGTCCTTAACCTCCTTGGTTAAATTTACTCCTAGGTACTTTATTTTTGGGGCTGCAATAGTGAAGGATTGTTTCTTTAATTTCTTTTGCTGACAGTTCATTGCTGGTATATAGAAATGCCTCTGATTTCTAAATATTAATTTTATATCCTGCCGCCTTGCTGAATTCATTTATAAGGTCTAGTAGTTTTTTGACTGAGACTTTAGGGTTTTCAATACACAATATCATATCATCTGCAAATAGTGACAGTTTTACTTCTTCTTTTCCAATTTGGATGCCTTTTATTTCTTCTTCTTGTCTGATTGCTGTACCTAGGACTTAAAGAACTATGTTGAATAAGAGTGGTGAAAGGGGGCACCGCTGCCTGGTTCCTGATCTTAAGGGGATTGCTTTTAATTTTTGTCCGTTTAGTATTATGTTTGCTGTCGGTTTATCGTAGATGGCCGTTATCATGTTAAGGAATGATCCCTGTATTCCCACTTTTCTGAGAATTTTGAGCATGAATGGGTGCTGGATTTTATCAAATGCCTTTTCTGCATCTATTAAAATTATCATGTGATTTTTGTCCTTCCTTTTGTTTATGTGATGAATCAGATTGATTGATTTGTGAATATTGAACCAGCCTTGCCTCTCCAGAATAAATCCCACTTTATCATGGTGTATGATTTTTTTCATATATTGCTGGATCCGGTTGGCTAATATTTTGTTGAGAATTTTAGAGTCTAAATTCATCAGGGATATAGGCCTATAATTTTCTTTCTTTGTGTTGTCTTTGCCCGGTTTTGGGATCAGAATTATGCTCGCCTCATAAAAGGAGTTTGGAAGTCTTCCTTCCTCTTGAATTTTTTGAAATAGCTTGAGGAGGATGATAGGAGTTAGTTCTTCTTTGAATTTTTGATAGAATTCACTTGTAAAGCCATCAGGCCCAGGACTTTTCTTTCTTGGGAGATTTTGATAACTGTTTCGATCTCATTTGTTGTAATTGGTCTGTTTAGGTGTTCTGATTCTTCCAGAGTGATTTTTGGAAGGTTATATGATTCAAGAAATTTGTCCATTTCACCAAGATTGTCTAATTTTTTGGCATATAGTTCTTCATAGTATTTTCTTACAATGCTTTGTATTTCTGATGTGTCAGTTGTTATTTCTCCACTGTCCTTTCTAATTTTACTTATTTGAGTCCTCTCTCTTTTTGTCTTGATGAGTCTAGTTAAAGATTCATCAATTTTGTTTACCTTTTCAAAGAACCAGCTTCTGGTTTCATTGATCCTCTGTATTGTTTCCTTAGCCTCTGTGTCATTTATTTCTGCTGTGTTCTTTATTATTTCCTTACTTCTACTTGTCTTGGGTTTTATTTGTTGTTGTTTTTCTAGTTCTTTTAGATGCAGGGTCAGGTTGCTTATTTGTGCTTTTTCTAGCTTCTTATGATATGCCTGCAGTGCAATGAACTTCCCTCTCAGTACTGCTTTTGCTGTGTCCCATAAATTTTGAGTTGATGTATGCTCATTATCATTTGTTTCTAGAAACTTTTTTATTTCTTCTTTGATCTCATTGTTAATCCATTCATTATTTAATATCATGCTATTTAGTTTCCAAGTATTCGAGTATTTTTCAGTTTTTTTTTTTTTGTGGTTAATTTCTAGTTTCATGGCATTGTGATCAGAGAAAATGCTTGATATGATCTCAATCTTCTTTATTTACTGAGACCATATTTGTGTCCTAACATGTGCTCTATCCTGGAAAACGTACCATGAGCGCTTGAGAAGAATGTATATTCTACTGCTTTTGGGTGAAAAGTTCTGAAGATATCTATTAAATCAAGTTGATCTAATGTCTCCTTTAAGTCTGCTGTTTCTTTATTAATTTTCTTTCTTGAGGATCTATCCAGTGTTGTTAGAGGGGTATTGAAATCACCTACTATTATAGTATTGCTGTTAATCTCACCCTTTATATTTATCAAAGTCTGCTTCATGTATGTCGGGGCTGCTATATTTGGTGCATAGATATTTATAATAGATATATCTTCCTGTTGAATTGTTCCCTTTATCATTATGTAGTGTCCTTCTTTATCTCTTACTAGAGCCTTTGTTTTAAAGTCCATTTTGTCAGATATAAGTATTGCTACCCCTGCTTTTTTTCATTTCCATTTGCATGAAATATTTTTTTCCATCCTTTTACCTTCAGTCTATGTGCATCTTTTGTTTTAAGGTGTGTCTCTTATAGACAGCATATGTATGGGTCCTGTTTCTTTATCCATGCAGCTACCCTATGTCTTTTGATTGGATCATTTAATCCATTTACATTTAAGGTTATTATTGATATGTAGTTGTTTATTGCCATTTTATCCTTTAAAGCTGTATTCTTCTTTTGCTATATTCTTTCCTCCCTTTAAACTGTTCACAACAGGCCCCTTAGTATCTCTTGCACAATTGGTTTGGTTTTTATGAATTCCTTCAGGCTTCCTTTTTCTGGGAAGCTCTTTATTTCTCCTTCACTTTTAAATGTTAGCCTTGCTTGATAGAGTAGTCTTGGTTGTAGGTTCTTGTTCTGCATTACTTTGATTATATCTTGCCATTCCCTTCTGGCCTCAAGTGTTTCTGTTGAGAAGTTGGATGTCATCCTTATGGGGGCTCCTTTCTAGGTGATAGCCTTTTTTTCTCTAGCACCTTTTAAGATTTTTTTCTTTATCCTTTAGCTTTGGTATTTTAACTATGATGTGCCTTGGTGTAGATCTTTTTGGGTTTCTCTTTAATGGAGTTCTGTGTGCTTCTTGAATGTGTGGAGTGTTTCCCAGCCTTAATTTAGGAAAGTTTTCTGCTATGATTTGATTGAACAAAGTTTCCATTTCCTGTCCTCTCTCCTCTTCTTCAGGCACCCCTATGATGCAAATGTTGTTTCTCTTCATGTTATCACAGAACTCCCTTAGAGTTTCCTTACATTTTTTGAGTCTGTTTTCCTTATTCTTCTCTTCTTCTGTGCCTTTGTTTATTGTATCCTCTAACTCGCTTATTTGATCCTCAGCATGATTCATCCTGCTTTTAATTCCTTCCATTGTGGTCTTCAGTTCTGATACTGTATTTGTCATTTCTGCCTGATTCTTTTTTATTATTTCAATTTCATTTTTTATACTTGTTATCTCTTTATTTAGGTGTTCATTATGACTATCCATTGTTGCTCTAATTTCTTTGAACATCCTAACTATCATTATTCTAAATTCTGCTTCTGGTAATTTGGTTATATATGGTTCATTCAGGTCCTTCTCTGGGGATTTCTCTTGATTCATTTGGTTTGCATTCCTCTGCCTGCCCATTTTGTCTGTTATAAGCAAGTTGTGGCCACTGGAGTCCAATAGGTGTTGCCTTTGTGTTCTTTAGGTGTGGTCTTTCTGCAGGTCCCCCATCCCCTCTGCCGCTGCCTAGGGTTGTTGGGCATGGGCGTTGCCAGCGCCGGCCCACTGTGGCTTTTGCTGTGATTTCTGTCTTTCCTCCGTGGGTGGGGCTGTCACTCAAGCCACAAGCCTCAGCACCAAGGGTAGAGGTGAGCACCTTTTCTCAGCTGCGGAACCAGAGTGTTTCTGGACTTCTGCCCAGAACCCACAGTCAGAGCCTGCTCACCACAGTTTTGCGGATGGGGCGGGGCTTTTGATGTGCTCTCCGCTTTGAGCCTTTGCCCGTCCGGAGCTTTAGCCCCGCCCTCGAGGCCAGGGACCTTCTGCGTAGGGTCGCAAACCCAGGTTTATTGGGCCAGGCGTGTTTGCTGGCTTCTGCTCAGTTGCATACTTCCGCTCGTCCCAGACTCTACCCCGCCCCCGCTTTCGGAGCCCGCTCATGCACGTAGGATGGCAATCCGCGGTTTCTCCGGCCAGGCGGGGATAGTAGCGTGGGCTCAGCTGCGAGGTTCCACTTGTCTCGGGGTCTAACCCGTTCCCATGCTTGGAGCCCGTTCGCGCACGTATAATTTCGCACGTACCCCTGCCGGTCCCTGGTCCTAGCCCGGTCCCCGCGGTCAGGGCCGGCTTGCACAGGGTCGCAGAGCAGATTTCTGCCCATTCCTGGCCTCCCGCTTTGTCCCCATAGATGGCATTACAGGCGGGCCTGCAGCTTCCGGAGCGCTTTTGCGCATCCCCTCTGACCCTGCTGGGCTAGATCGAGCTGACAGTGGCTTGGCCTCCGTCCACGCCGACAGAACCGCGTTTCAGCGTCCTGCCGCCCCAAACCCTTCAGCAACCCTCAGCAGAGTAGGAAGGGACCTAATACTCCACACTGTAGGTCTGGTAGCTCCCTCACTTGTTTCACAGCTCAAAACTGTCCAAACGCCTCTTCTAGGCTCTGGGACTGCAGGCTGGGGCTTGGCTCCTGGAACCCAGGTCCCTCCCTCTCCGCCAAACTTTCCTCCTGCCACGCGGGTCTCTCTGGGGTGCCGTTTGCTCTGGGGAGCTGGGCAGCCCTCTTCGTGTTTTCGCTATTCCTACCAGTCTCAATGTGGCTTCTTCTGTGTTCCTTGGTTGAATTTAGTTTAGTTCAAAGTTGGTTTATCCAGATGATGATTCTTAAAATTGAGTTATAATCCACTTTGGTTCTGGGAGTTGGAAGTTGGTGCGTCTGCCTACTCTGTCGCCATCTTGCTTCCCCCGGATTTTTTCTTTTAACTTCCCGGTTGGAATTTGGTATTCACTGGGGAGCTGGTAAAACTCACCCCCCTGGGTCTCTTCTCAGACCTGCAAACGCTCCGGGCGTGGGGCCTGAGGCTCGCACCTCACAATGGAAGCTCTCTTGAATTATTTTTATAGAACTCTGAGTTGATTAAATTTATGACTTTTCTATCATAATTGTTCCAAAACACGTTTTTATTCAGTTTATTTGAAAACAAATATGACAGACTAACCTATAAGTTTTTGTTTAGAAAATCTGTTAAAAGTACAGAACATTTAACAATGATAGGATTTAGGCAAAACTTTAACCTCCATTAATTAGTTGACTTATTTCTTAATAAAAAATGAAATAATAAAGCTGAATCTTCCCAAAGGAACGAGTATAGTATATATATTTAGTATGTTACACAAGAAACTCTTTCCTAACATCACCAATGTTAAAGGAGCCCTATGTCCCCAGTGTGTAGCAATTTCTCTATTTAATCCACTAAGAGTCAGTAGTTGTGGAAAACAGTGTCAGCTGAAAAATTAGGTCCAAACATGACAATCCAGGTAAATAAGCCTAAGGTCAGACTTCCGACAAGCAGTGTGATTAATGAGATATGATTTTTAAAGTTTTTCAAGTAAAATGCATATCTCATTAATATTAGCATTTTGAAAAACTAGACAGGAAGAAAAAGATAAATTTCAATAGTTTAGAAGTCACCTCTCAAGACTTTAATATAATGTATTAAAAGTATAGAGTACCACTAATAAATTAAAGTATATGCCCACATTCCTTAGAACTGCCCTCACCAAAAACTTGTTTTTACTTTGTCAATTAGGAAGCTAGTCTGGGAAGGACACTACCAAAATAATACATAGGTCATGGTGAAAAGCAGGAAAAATATCAATTACAGCCTTTTCCCATGAAAGAGCTTCCAGGGAAGTTCAAGTCCACTATGAGGTTGAGAGTGACTTAATTTTGTGTTTGGTTGGTTCTGCATAGGAGAGCACTGGGGGTGGGGGACTCTGCTAGGTGGAGGAGCAGGGACCCCAAGCTGATGACATAAGTGGAGTGCAACTTGAGAGGCAATGGCCAGGGCTGATGAGTGGCTGGCATTAGATCAAATTCTGAAACAAGTACTGCTAAATAAGGGGTGCTCTCATTTCCCCTCTTCCTCACTGCCATTGTTCCATCTGACCAGCATTTCTCTTCTCTTTTGATAAAACAGTACATATTCTTAAGACTCACTGCTTCCCAGTCCTGGAGGCAAACACAGACTATGGGTGGGGAATGAGCAGTGAAAGGGCTCCCTCTGATGTCACTCAGTTCATACTGTCTGCAGAGATACTGGTGGAGACATCTTTTCACAAAGGACTGGGAATGCCCTGCCCAGGCTCAGGCTACTATAAGAGATCCAGGAGGAGCATGGGCCCTCAATGACAGGGGTGCAGGGCCAGCAGGGAGCTAGGGGCAGGAGGTTGAGAAATAGAACAAGGACCAGGGACCATCCCACCCCAACCCCATTAAAGGGGAAGAAGGAGGAGGGATTGGGGAGTCTACCTGCCTCCTTCGTCTCTTTCTCCTTCTCGCTCTCCAGCACCACTCCTGCCCCTTCTCATCCCACTTGAACCTCACTGTGTTGCCTGCTTGCAGGAGAGAATTTAGGACAGGGAGGTTGCAGATAGCTGTGGGCTGTGGTGGGTGGGAGAGAGGAGGCTGGAAAACCCCTACCAAGTGGGTGGAGCTGAAGGGACTTGCTGTCACCTTACATGTCTTTGCTAACATGTAAGGAGGGGTTTACCTCTGAGACTACACCTAAAACTAGAGGTCTGAAAAAGATATGAGTAATGCAAATCAGCAAAGAAAGTATTGCGTATAGTGTTGATATATTTCATTTTCTTATAAATAAAACACTGCATTTTGATGTTTACAAGAAAAGAGCAGCCATTTAATCTAGAAGGACTATCCTCAGATCCAAACGTTCTTCCAAATACTTTTGAACTGAATGGTAACCAAACATGCCACCCCAAAATGTGCCCCTTTGGTGTATTGATTATTTTGAGCGGCAGGACCTTGAGAAAGAGCAAATGCGGGAAGAGACTGCCTCAGTCCGCATCTTATCTGCCTAAAGACAGGTGCTTCCAAAGGAACACAGTGTCAGAAGTCCCCTCCCCAGAGCTTCATCAACCAGGGCAGATGGACTCTCATTACAAAAGAAGAGACTAGAAATCAACAATATACCCAGACAGACTTTGTCACAAACTAGCATAGTTCCCATCTATTCTTATAAGGGCCCATTTAATGTTTCCTAAAAATCATTTACTGTCCCTTAAGAGACTTATAATCCATCAACCCTTTCCCTATTAACATGGTGTTTAAGCCTGAATTCTAAGCCACCTGAGGAGTTACTCATTTTTCTCTGAGTATCTCCTGTGTGTATATGAGATATACATGTTAATAAACTTCTGTTTGCTTAAACTTGTTAATCTGTCTTTTATTCCAGTTGTCTCACTGAAGAACTCAGAAGGGTAGAAGGACAGTGATTATTTCTCCCCTGTAGAACCAATGAGTTGGCTAGAAGCACTCAACATGTTAAATCTCATTGCTTATCCATTGATACTGAACCTGGTCTATTTTCAGACTCTGCTTTGCAGCAACTCCACCGGCATGCTGTTTACTTACCATCATGCTCTGTTCGTTCTGTTCTATTATTTGCATGTGCATCATTTTCTCCCAAGACTCCTTTCAAAGCAGGGGTCATATCTTACTCATTTTATTGCACACGCCCCTCAACCAAGCACCTCCAGTAGCTAGCACAGGACTGTGTGCATACTAAGCATCCCATCAGTGCTGACCCTTCGATCAAACTCTACAAAACAGATTCCTTTAAAATTAAAGAAAAATTTAAATTTCAATAAGTAAATTAAAAATAACACTGAGAACTAACTACATAATAGATATTGGATGACCATCTTGAAGAACTTCCTCACCTCCTTAGTGACAGTGCTAAAAATGATTTCAAGAGACAATTTTCATTCTCTCTTTACTGTTGGAAGATTAGAAAATCCTCAGTCAAGTCCCAGGAGGGAGCTGCCTAATGCATCTGTCTCAGACTGAGCAGCTCCTCTGACTTCTCAGATGATATGAACTTCTGTGTCACATTTCCTTAACAGAAGAAATGTTTTAAAAGGTTTAAAAACTCCTGTGTTAAAAGAATATTTTTATCTTATCAGACGTTAAACATTTATATATTTTTCATTTGTTTCCCTTTGGGAATGATTTATAATGCAAGGTGAAGCTAGGAAGGTTTTTGGAGAGAAGGGTGCAGTGTTCCTATTTATGCCCTTAAGGAATTGTGTTTAGTCCAAAGAACTGTGTTAGGTGCCATGACAACCTAATAAGGAAGCTCTACTTACTAGCGACAGGGCTTGGTGCAACTGCTGATTGGTTTTGTCAGCTGACTTACTTGAATGTAGTTGTCAACAGTTCCCCAAGCAAAGTCACAGGGAAATGTCCCTTGTAGGGGTTGATTTTCAGGTGAAGGAGGGAAGCCATTTTTCTCTATCAGCTGTTGGTAGAACAAAGCTGAAGACTTTGGCAACAACTTCTTATCCTGGCTCAGAAAGTCAATGTAAAAGAGTCCACGCCGGATGCTGTAGCCTCTGTGCCACTCAAAGCCATCCATGAGGGACCATGCTGTGTACCCGATGATGTCTACCCCATCCAACCTGATGGCTGCAAAGGGAAGAGAGGGCAAGAGCAAAGTGACTTTTCACTGGACACTCACCTCATGATTGAAGAACATTTGAGGTTTTGACTACTTAATGAAATAAATTATGTAGTGTACTTCTTGTTTTCATCAGACCCAGGTAACTCTATAAATAAATGTCTTCACAAATGGGCTTATCTCCAATATGTTTTTATTTGGATTTCCAGTGGGTGCTCTTTGGGAAGATAGTCTCCTTTCTATCCTAGGCACCTAACATTGTGCTAGATGCAATAAATGAAGAAAGCTTTTTTTTTTTTTTTTCTTAAGAAAGCTTTTAAAACAATGAACTACTTACTATTTTCTCCAGAAAATGCTGATATTCCTTTTTTGTTAAATGTTTTATTCAGTACAAGAAATAAGAACCTGGAGATTTCAAGATGGCAGCAGAGTAAGCAGACGTACAGACACCCAGCTCATACCACCAAACTGGATTACAAATTAATTTAGGAACAGTCATCATGAAAAACAAACTTTGGACTAAAAGAACAGGTCTCACAAACCAAGGAGCAAAGAAGAATCCACACCAATCCTGCTAGGGAGTGCCGGGGTATGGTGGGGGATACCCTGCTTCCAGGAGCTAGGGGAGGCTGAGGCTAAGAGTCCAGAAGGGCTCTCAGTACATAGAGAGAGACCCTGAGAGACGGGGCCCTCAGTCTCAGAACCGGAGACCCAGCCTAAAAATCCAGGGACTGGAGGAGACGGAAAGCATCAAGAGGGGAGAAGAGCAAAGTTCTGTATGTAGGAAGTGGTGGGGGTGCCTTAAAGGGACAGAGTGGAAAATATTGATCACAGCCACTTGCCTGGGGCCCCGGGGGCAAGAAGAGCTGAGAGGACTGGCTTGTTTTCCACGAGAAAAGTGGGGAGAGCAAGACAGATGGTGACAGGCAGAGGAATGCCTGGGATCACCTGAGAAGCTAACTCATCCAGTATGGAGGCAACCATAGCTGGAGAGGGGCTGATCACTCCACATAGCACAAGCCTAAAGTGGTTCCAGGTGACACACCTCCAGAAAGCTCTCCAGCTCCAATCAGCATGAAAGGCACAGCCAAAAGCAAGAAGTAGGCAGTAACTCAGGTCTCCAGGGAGATCTGAGATACACCTCCCCCTGCTGAAGACAAGACTGCACCCCACCCCTAGAGAGCAGCTGGCAGAACCCACCTTCAGATTCTCAGAGGTCACACCCACCATGTTCCTGGATAGTTTCAAATAAGCCCCCTGCTGAGATCAGTAAACAATCCTACCACTGAGTTAAATAAACCGAAAACAAATAACTCAAGACTTCAAAGCAGCTCTACTATGTAAGGAGACCACAACTGGAACAAGCCTGTAAGCCACACAAAGAAACAATGGGACGACAAAGAAACTTAAGTCATATGAATCAACAAGACAAATCTCCAGAAAAAGATCTGGATAAAACAGAAGTAATCAAATTACCGGATGCAGAGTATAAAATAATGATTGTTAGGATGCTTAAGGATCTCAAAGCTACATTGATAGACTTAATGAACACCTAAATAAAAAAAAAAACTGTAAGCATAAAAGAGGACAAGTAAATCATAAAGAACCAGAAAAAAAAATGACAAACACAGTATTAGAAATGAAGACTACACTAGAAGGAATTAAAAGCAGGCTGGATGAAGCAGAGGATAAAATCAGCAACTTAGAGGATAAGATAAGCGAAAGCACGAAAGCAGAACAGCAAAAAGAACAGAGGATCAAAAAGTCTTAGGAAACTCTAATAGAGCTCTGTGACAACATGAACAGAAACAATATCTACAGAATAGGGGTTCCTGACGGAGAAAAGAAAGAACAAGAAATAGAGAACCTGATTAAAGAAATTACAGCTGAAATTTTTCCTAAATTGATACAGGAAAGAGTCACACAGGTTCAAGAAGCAGAGAGAACCGCATTAAAAAACAGCCCAAGAAGATCCACACCAAGACACATCATAATCAAAATACCAAAGCTAAGAGATAAAGAAAGAATACTAAAAGCTATAAGAGAAAAAAGTCAATCACCTACAAAAAAAAACCCATAAAGATGACATCTGACTTTTCAACAGAAATACTTGAGGCCAGAAGGGAATGATAAGAAATATTCAAAGTAATGCAGAACAAGAGCCTACAACCAAGACATCTTGATCAAGCAAGGCTATCATTTAAAATTGAACGAGAAATAAAAAGCTTCCCAGACAAAAACAAACAAACAAACAAAAAACCCTCAAGAAATTCATCTAAACCAATCCAATGCTGCAAGAAATGTTAAGGGGCCTGCTATAGACAGAACAAAGTTGGGAAGCGGGGAATCTAGTAAAAGAGAAATGTAGATTTAAAGAAAAGAATGGCAATAAACAACTACATATCAATAATAACCTTAAATGTAAATGGATTAAATGATTCAATGAAAAGACATAGGGTAGCTACATGGGTAAGAAAACAGGACCCATACATATGCTGTCTACAAGAGACACACTTCAAAACAAAACATTCACATAGACTGAAAGTAAAAGGATGGAAAAAAATATTTCATGCAAATAGAAATTAAAAGAAAGCTGGGGTAGCAATACTTACATCTGACAAAATAGAATTTAAAACAAGGACTATAGTAAGGGATAAAGAAGGTCACTATATAATGATGAAGGGAGCAAACCAACAGGAAGAGATAACCATTATAAATATTTATGTGCCTAATAGGAGCTCCAACATACATAAAGCAGACTTTGATGGATATAAAGGGTGAGATCAACAGCAATACTATAATAGTAAGGGACTTCAATACCCCACTAACATCACTGGATAGATCCTCAATAAAGAAAATTAACAAAGAAACAGCAGAATTAAGGGATACACTAGATCAACTTGATTTAATAGATATCTTCAGAACTTTTCAACCTAAAGTAGCAGAATATACATTCATTTCAAGTGTGCATGGTACATTTTCTAGGATAGACCACATATTAAGACATAAAATGAGTCTCAATAAATTTAAGAAGACTGAAATCATATCAAGCATCTTCTCTGACCACAATGGTATAAAACTAGAAATCAACTACAATAGAAAAACTGAAAAACACTCAAACACTTGGAAACTAAACAACATATTATTAAATAACAAATGGGTCAACAATAACATCAAGAAGATACAAAAAATTTCCTAGAAACAAATGAAAATGAGCATAAACAACTCAAAATATGTGGGACACAGCAAAAGCAGTCCTGAGATGGAAGTTCATAGCATTACAGGCATATCTTAAGAAGCTAGAAACAGCTCAAATAAACAACTTAACCCTGCAACTAAAAGAACTAGAAAAAGAACAGCAAATAAAGCCCAGAGGAAGTAGAAGAAAGGAAATAATAAAGATCAGTGCAGAAATAGTGACATAGAGACTAAAAAAACTATACAGAGGATCAATGAAACCAAGAGCTGGTTCTTTTAAATAGTAAAGAAGAGTGATGAACCCTTAGCCAGAATCACCAAGAAAAAAAGAGGACTCAAATAAATAAAATTAAAAATGAGGGTGGAGAAGTAATAATAAACACTGCAGAAATACAAAGTATTGTAAAAAAATACTATGAAGAACTCTATGCCAAAAAAATTAGACAACCTAAGTAAAATGGACAAATTCCTTGAAAAACATAATCTTTCAAAAATCAATTTGGAAGAATCAGAAAACTTAAATAGACCGATAACAACAAACAAAATAGAAACAGTTATCAAAAAACTCCCAACAAACAAAAGCCCTGGGCCAGATGGCTTCAAAAGTGAATTCTACCAAACATTCAAAGAAAAACTAACCCCTATCCATCTAAAGCTATTTCAAAAAATTCAAGATGAGGAAAAATTTCCAAGCTCCTTTTATGAGATGAGCATAATTCTAATTCCAAAACCAGGCAAAGACAAGACAAAAAAAGAAAATATAGGCCAATATCCCTGATGAAATTAGATGCTAAAATTCTCAACCAAATATTAGCAAACCAGATCCAGCAATACATGAAAAAATCAAACATCATGATCAAATGGAATTTATTCTGGGGAGGCAAGGCTGGCACAATATTCTCAAATCAATCAATGTGATTCATCACATAAACAAAAGAAAAAAGAGAAAAACCATATGATAATATCAATAGATGCAGAAAAAGCATTTCCTAAAATCCAGCACTCATTTATGATCAAAACTCTCAGCAAAGTGGGAATACAGGGAACATACCTCTACATGATAAAGGCCATCTATGACAGATCCACAGAAAACATCATACTCAATGAGCAAAAATTAAAAGCAATTCTTTTAAGATCACGAACAAGGCAGGGATGCCACCTTTCACCACTCTAATTCAACATAGTTCTGGAAGTCCTAGTCACAGTAATCAGATAAGAAGAAATAAAAGGCATCCAAATTGGAAAAGAAGAAGTAAAACTATCATTATTTGCTGATGATATGATACTGTATATAGAAAACTCTAAAGTCTCAGTCAAAACACTACTGGACCTGATAAATAAATTCAGCAAGGTGGCAGGATATAAAATTAATACTCAGAAATCAGAGGCATTTTTATACACCAACAATGATCTGTCTGAAAAAGAAATTAAGGAAACAATCCCCTTCACTATTGCAGCCAAAAAAATAAAGTACCTAGGAGTAAATTTAACCAAGGATGTTAAAAACTTGTATGCGGAAAATTATAAAACATTGATAAAAGAAATCAAGAAAGATACAAACAAGTGGAAGCATATACCGTGTTCATGGTTAGGAAAAATAAACATCATTAATATGTCCATATTACCCAAAGCAATTTATAAATTCAATGCAATTCCTGTTATAATACCAATGACATACTTCAAAGATATAGAACACATATTCCAAAAATTTATATGGAACCAGAAAAGAACACGAATAGCCTCAGCAATCTTAGAAAAGAAGATTAAAGTGGGTGGTATCACACTTCCTGAAGTCAAGTTATACTACAAGGCCATTGTACTCAAACAGCTTGGTACTGGCATAAGAACAGGAATATAGTTCAATGGAACAGAACAGAGAACCCAGAAATAAACCCACACCTTTATGGACAATTGATATTTTAGAAGGGTGGAAATAGCATACAATGGAGTAAAGACTGTTTAAAAATGGTGTTGGGAACATTGGACAGTTACCTGCAAAAAAATAAAACTAGATCACCAACTTACACCATTCACAAAAATATACTCAAAATGGATAAAAGACTTAAATGTCAGTCATAAAACCATAAGCATCCTAGAGAAAACATAGGCAGTAAGCTCTCCGACATCACTTGCAGAAATATATTTGCTAATTTATTTCCATCGGCAAGTGAAATAAAGGACAGGATGAACAAATGGGACTATATCAAACTAAAAAGCTTTTGCACAGCTAAAGACAACATGAACAACATAAAAAGGCAAACCACACAATGGGAGAACATATTCGACAATACATCTGATACGTGGTTAATAATCAAAATTTATAAAGAACTTGTAAAACTCAACACCAGGACGATAAACAATCCAATCAAAAAATTGGCAAAGGAAATAAATAGACATGTCTCCCAAGAGGACATACAGGTGGCCAATAGGCGGATGAAAAAATGCTCAACATCACTAATCATTAGAGAAATACAAAGTAAAACCACAATGAGATATTACCTCACACCAGTCAGAATGGCACTCATCAGCAAAACAACACAGAACAAGTGCTGGCGAGGATGTGGAGAAAAGGGAACCCTCCTGCAATGCTGGTGGGAATGCAGACTGGTGCTGCCACTGTGGAAAAGAGTATGTAGATTCCTCAAAAAACTAATAATTGAACTGCCTTTTGACCCAGCTAACCCACTTTTAGGAATATATTCCAAGAACACCACATTGATGATTCAAAAGGACAAATGCAACCCATGTTTATGGCAGCATTGTTTACAATAGCCAAAATCTGGAAACAGCGCAAGTGTCTGTCAGTGGACGAGTGGATTAAAAAGCAATGGTACATAAACACAATGGAACACTATGGGGCAACGAAAAAGAAGGAAATATTATTTTTTTCGACAACATGGATGAACCTGGAAACTATTATGTTAAGTGAAACAAGGCAGGCAGAGAAAGAAAATATCATATGACCTCACTCATTTGAGGAATCCGATGAACAATATGAACTGAGGAACAGAATAGAGGCAGAAGCGGGATCAAAGAATCCAGAGTGAAAGCAGACAGAGGGAAAGGGGATGATAGGATGGGATGAGAGCAGAGAAGAAAATTCTGGAGGGAAAGGGTGAGGGCGTTATTGGGAGGGACAAGGGAGATGTAGTGGGGAACACGGGGGAGAGGAGAATGTATTCTGGGGGACACTAGAATCTATGTAAACACAATAAATTAAAATTTAAAAATATTTTTTAAAAAGAAATAACCCAAAAACATGTAAGGTGAGCTAGACACTCTGGGATTTACTTAGTCCTTAATATAATCTAAAAATCTAGAGTAGTAACTCTGAAAGTCAAATGATTTTATACATTATAACCCAGTTTCTATTTACAACACGAGTTTAAATAAATTTAAGTTCCTCCAAGCCCCAAATAAGAAAGACATTAGGTAAATACATTCATATTATTGCCAAAATGAATTTCTACATTACGATTAAAAGCTAAAATTTCACATAGTTTATAGCAAATCATCTTAAAGATTGTTTTAACACTGAGTTTTGGCAGAAATTGAGAATTTTATCCCCAATCCTACCTTTTAAGGTTTCCATTATAAATTTTTTGAGGTAATACATATATTTGGCATCATCTCTTTTGGTGGTCCCTGAGACAAACCAGCCATTTTCCACAATGAAGATCTGCGGGTGGTTGTATTCAAGGTCAATCCAGGAGAGCAGCTGCCTCAGGCTGGGAGATTCTGACTGGCGGAACTTCATGTGAGGATCCAAGAGTTGAAAACTCAAGGTTGGTCCAAAGGAAAGAGCAAAAAAGTCAGCTGTGCCTTTGATAAACTTTTTCTCAGGCTCGGTAAAAGCAGGGAGAAGAGACGAAAGATTATTTTTCATGCTGTCAGGATAGTCACCATCAATAAATATGGGCTTGGCAAACCAGCCCAGGACAAAGTTTAGAGATTTTTGACATTCTTTGATGCTGTGGTCTGTCATTCTCCGAGGACTGATCCAGTGAGAATTTAGGGCAATGGATACGTGGCCTCCCTGAGTTGGACGGAAAGACGTATTGTAGAGATGCCAGATTTGGGCATGAGCCTAAAAAACACACAACAACAACAACAAAAACAAGGTAAAATGATTTCTGATTGTCAGGAAAAATATAATACATATTTAAATTGCCAATCCTACTTGTATCTGTTTCTCATCAAACCTAACCTAATGACTAAGCCCACAGTGTAAAAGTCACCTGGAATCAATAAATTATTTCAGAGGTAGGTCAGGCCACAGAGAGTTGCTCCCCCCACTGGAATTATTCCCATTGTTTTTCAGCAGCCAGTGGAAAATGTGAACTTCTGGTGTTGAATGGGTCATTCATACTTTGGAAAAGTGATGAAATAAGAATCTTATAATATCATAATGCTTAATTGACTTTGGATTATGTACTTTTTAATTAATGGGCTTTGTGAAAAGAACCAATCCCAAATCTGTGATCGCACCAGGAATTTCAAAATAGGATTATATTTCTTTATCCTGAGACTGGGCGTTTACAAGTTGGAGTCAATTCAATATTTTGTATTCATCTCACAGAGCAAAACTTTAACATATGTTCTTCCCTAAGAATTAGTGCAATAAGTTAAAAGATCAACTCCAATTTCTAACCTTAGTCAGCCCTGCAAAACTCTGGGACAGTATTGACTTCCTGCAGGAACCAGTGTTCCAGATACAGGCAAAGCAGCAAAGAGAAAAACAAAACAAAACAAAAGCACTTAAGTAAAGCTTTGAGGAGATCCAATGTCTGTACATAGTCAACATGCAGCTTGGAGTTTCCTACGGCCATGAATTGGATAGGACTTTGCTTCCATAAAATCAACTTTATATTCCCATAAAATCTTACTGACTTCTGAAACCTTATTTCCATTTGTTTCCTTTTTATTGATAAAGAATATATATTTTTAAATTTAGAAACTGAATTTAATGTGGTGACATTGGTCAATAAGAATACAAAGGCTTCAGGTAAACATCTCTATAGCATTTGAATGTTGACTGCATTGTGCACCCATCACCCAAAGTCAAATAATTTTCTGTCACCATACATTTGTCCCTCCTTACTGCCACTCCCCTATACTCCCTCTCTCTGGTAACCACTTCACTTTTGTCTACATCCATGGTCTCACTTTTATGTCCCACCTATGTGTGAAATCATGTAGTTCTTAGATTTTTCTGATTTACTTATTTCACTCCTTATAATGTTATCAAGGTCCATCCGTGTGTTGTAAATGATCCGATGTCATCATTTCTTATGGCTGAGTAATCCATTGTATATATGTACCATATTTTCTTCATGCAATCCTCTATTAAAGGATTATATAAAGAATGGTGAGAATGACCTTGTTGGATAGCTTGGTTGGTTAGAGCATCATTCCAATATGCACAGGTTGCCAGTTCTATCCCTCGTCAGGGCACATATAGAAACAGATCGATGTTTCTGTCTGTCTGTCTGTCTCTCTCTCTCTCTCAAATCAGTTTAAAAATCAAAACAGAAATAATAAGTATGACAGGGCTTATTCTTCCTTATTTGAATCACGATTCTCTTTAGTTTTGAATTCCTCAATTTACTCTATTTTGCTAAAAATACAAGCACTGTTTATCAGCCATTCACTCCCCTATTATACTGTCTTTTAAAAAAAAACCAGAAAATACTTCATTCTAATTCCTCTTGACTCGTATTCTTCATAGTGGTTGTGCCAACTTTCATTTCACTCCTTGGGCCTGAAGGTGCACTTCCACTCAATATGCCTAATATCCTCTCATTTTATCTAAATATTCTTCTCATGGTTCATTTTAGTTCAAATGGCCAAGAACGGCCTCATCACTATTCTCAGGAGTTCAGCCAAACATTTCAAAGGAAGGAAAGAGTTTATGTTGAACTTTCATTTTTAGTTTCTTAGTAAATATCTGTTTACTTTCACTGAATGTATTTTTTTCCTGTATGCTATAAAAGAAATGGAGGATAAACTGTTGATCCGAAGAATAGTGACATCTGCCCATATGATTCAACCACTGGGGCTTAACCGTGACATCCTGCTAATTTTGTGACGTCTCCCACCCTGCTCTGTTTTCCTGTCCTCTGACACCCTGACTCTCCTCTCCTGATGGACAAGAAATCCCAACCTGACATTTTAATAGTTAAACATAAAAGAAACAGAACCGTTCAGGATGATACTCAGGACACCAGAGCAGGGGACTTTATGAATTCAGCCCAATTACAGGCCTATGACAGTCATCCTTAAATCTAATATATTACCTCTACAGAGCAAGCGCTGTAATGAGTAGGGTGGAGGGTCAGGAAGAGTATGGGCAGCCAGGAACTTCCTAACCTGAGGAGGACTAAGGGAGATAATTTAAGAAAACATCTAACACAATGTTGCATGTGGTAAGGTCTCCATGAATGTTTATTCCTTCTGTCCCAGAAGGATGAGCAGATTAGAAAGGAAGAAGTTAGGAACCCCCCTGCTAAATAACACAGCTCTAACAATGATGTGATGTAGTGATACAAACTGGAGTTTGGATTAGGAGCGAGGTTTGGATCCCGTGTCCTCTCTCCATTACCAGGGTGAGCTGCAGTTTCTCTATACAAACAGGAATAGCATATATTCTCCTGTAGGGCACTGTGACGATTAAACAACATGATGCAAATGAAAGGTCATTCAAGTTCTTTGTTATGTAGAGAAGTACAAATTTGCAACACTGAAAGATATGAGAGTTAATTTTATGTGTCAGCTTGACTGGATTAAGAGAACCCCAGACAACTGATAGGACATTTGTTGAGTGTTTAACTAAGCCACTCCATGGTATTGCTGCCTCAGAAATTCATTCTGTCTGACCCAGCAGCTTGCAGGGACCTTACACTGACACTAGCCCCTATTGCAAGCACAGGCCCTGGATAGCAGCCTACAGGGTCATAAGCAGTTGTGAGTTCCTGATACGGACTTTCCCAACAGCCCAGTGATTGACAGTCTCCCATGCCTCCCAGGACCTGTGTGCCTTATGCGTACAGGTAGTCCTTATCTAAGGAGCCCTTAGATAAGATCCTCACGGGGCTTACCAGAACCCATCTTTTGGCCAGAGTTTGGGAATCCTAAAGCACTTCACCCACAGACCCTAATAAAGGCATGTGTCCCAGGTCCTGTCTCTCTCTCTCTCTTTTCTGCCTTAATGTCTCCATGTGACCCCTTGAGACATTCCATGTGCTTCCTCCAGAACCAGTGAATAACAAACTTCTCTTGTGTTTTCCTGTTGAACAGAGGTTCACCATGCAGCACTCTGTGCTCCATTTAACAAATGTCAATTTAATAAAACCATGGCAACATCACTTCTCGGTACGTCTGTGAGGGCACTTCTGGAAGAGATCAGCTTTTGAATCGGTAGACTAAGTGAAGGAGATCAGCTGTACCCATGTGTGTGGAAATCATCCAACCAGGCCATAACAGATCAAAAAGGTGAAGGAAGAATAAACATGCTCTTTGATTGAACTAAGATATCCATCTTCTGCTGTCTTTGCACATTAGATCGAGCCTTTGGTCAGAGGCCTCCAGGTGGGGATGGAAACTACACCACCAGCTTTTCCTGAACCTCTAACTTGTAGACAGGGGATCATGGGACTTATTCTCCATACACATGAGCCAATCCTTCATAATATATCTCTCTCTATATATATCTATATTTATCCTATTGGTCTATTTCTCTAGAGAACCCGAATTAATATAGAAAGCATCTTGATATCATTTAGCTTTAACACTTGTCCCAATCCAAACCACCAATGGTTCTGTTATTTGACTGCTCTCACAGCAGCCCAAACTGGAGGTCATTCCACACGTGGCATCTTCTCTAGAAGTCCCCTCAGCCCACCGCACCCTCCTTTCTCAACTGGGCACACTCAGCTACATGCCCTTCTTCTGCATACCCTCCCAGTCCTTAGGCACACTTTCTTACATCACTTGTTGCAGATAATGACCTGCCTCCCCAGCCTGAGCTGAGCTCCCTAAGGCACCCCCTCATCCCTCCCCAGCACACGGGGGAGCCCCAGTGTCTGTTAAACTTAACAAAACTCTGTTCATCACTTCCTCGTGAGCTTACTTCATTTTCAGAGGGTAGGTTTGAATAATCAAATGCCATGAGGTAAAGCATAGGGAGGTCACCATTTGGGATACGGCAACAAGTAAGGATGATTAACAGAGGGAGATTGTGTATGTTTTTGCATTGCTTTCTAATTATTTTGGGTATGGTAATCTTATAATCTTGTCTTGAGACTAAAATTTAATAAAGCTATTGACAAAGACTCAGGAAAATAATTTAGGATATGAGCAAGAATGTTTATCTAAATACTATTTCTAATAACGAAATCCTGAAACAAATTGAAATGTTCAATATTCAACTACATTTGTACCATCACATGTATATTTAATATACTGCAGTATAACTAAAGAAATACTACTCTTTAGATATTATAAGTAATACAGATGAATGTCTATTAACATGAAAATATGTTTCAAAAATACTAACTGAACAAAAAAGCAGGTTACAAAGCAATATATATATTAAAACTCTATAGAGTTTTAATAGCATTTTTATTAAACATATAGGTACATAAAGATTTAGAAGGATTTGTAACTTGTTAAAAAGATGTATTGTAGCAGGATTGTCGGTGGTATAATTTGCTTTATTTTGTTTATATATTTTTTATTTCCTACCAAACACATGTATTGCTTTAGAAGTAAGAAGAAAAATTCAAAACAGGAAAATAACTCCTCCAAGCTGAATGGAAGGCTCTGCTTGAACTGTCCATGATGGCTGTTTGAAAGCTGTGATATAATTAAGCTCTGCCTGACTGTCCTCTCACCTGCCCTACAGTCTCCACCTCAAATCCTAACTCCCAGGCACACTGAACCCTGTGTAAAGTTCTGTGATGACCTAGGTCTCAGCTTTTATAAGTTCAACTCTCTCATGTTTTACCTATTCCCAGACTCTCCAGCCTCACCCTCTTGGAAACTGAGCTCAGATATCACCATCTCCAGGAAGTTTTCCCTGACATCTTCCCTCTCCCTACCTCTAAACACCATTCTATGTGTCTCCACATCTGGCCTCTATCAAAAACCTTAACCATATTATGCTGCATTTATTTAAATGTCTAGATTGTAGCTGTTTCAAAAGCATTAACTAGGTCTTTTATCCTTCTATTCTCAGATTCCAGCAAAGTGTCTGGGCAGAGTAAGAATTCAATAAACAGATATGGAAAAATGAACACTGGCATTAAGAACAAAAGAACTGGATCAAAAAGTCTGAAACAAAAGCAAACATTTTTCTGAGCCAGAGCAGTTACTCACTCATAAGAGACCCTGGTTATATTTTATTTCTGAGACCTTACAACAGAACTTTCAGGCAGACATCTTTAAAACAAAAATCATCAGGAGTCTAGCTTGACAGACCTCTCAGAATAATACTCTGTCACCTCAAAATGCACCAATGGTACATTTTGGTGTATAAGACACTCCGGTATATGAGATCCTCCTCACACTTCCTTCCCAGCCTCAATGTAGATTTTTTAATATAAATTCTGAAAAATCTAGAATAAAATGGATCTCGTATTTCTTTATCAATCAGCTAGTATTATCAATTTTGGAAGTCAAGTAAAATAATCTGAATTTCATAGCAAATTTTCTTTCTGGTTATATAGAAAGTTACTTGTTATTTACTTATTTGTATCCTTCTTAGGGTCCAACACAAAGCTGGACACAAATAAGGTTTTTAGAAATAGTGAGTGAAGGGAAATGTGGGAGGTGAGCGCTGTGTCCATCCTAGCCTTCTGCCATCGCTCAAGCTCCAGGTCAGGGCAGGGGACATGGAGCTCACTCAGTACCAGCTGTACGGCTGAGCTGAGCCAGCCAAAATCAGAGCCAAGAGCTGCTGGAGCAGGTTAACTACTTGAAGAGAAGAAAGTTGTGCAAAGGAAGAGCCCAGAACTCTGCATGGGGACTCCCTGAGAGTCCTTGGCTAAAGTATGCACAAGATGAGACTCTGTGAGGCTTAATGAGGAGCAGCTGCCACAGGGCTGAGCACTGAACATCAAAGGATGTGCAGGGCTGGGAAACACTGCAGTTTAAGATAGCCACAGCGGGGAAACATGGCTGAGTGCTTCCAATACTCAGCTGAAATCCAGAAAGGTCATACCTGAGGAGTAAGGCCAAACTTGAAATAGGCCAGCTCTAACAAAGATTAGATTCAAGCCTGGCATGTTTTAAAAACATCCTCTGAAAATTTAACTGTTTGGCAGAACAAAATACCATATCCTTTAAAGCAGTGGTTCTTAACCTGGGTTCTATCGAACCCTAGAGGTTCAATGAGTCGGTCTCAGGGGTTCGAAGAAGCCTCTGCCGCGGAGGCCAGAATAAAGTAATACCATAATTTGTTGTGAGTTCATGCACTTTGTTGGTTTTGTTCTTTGAGCAAGTTGATGTTCATGCACGGTTCATTTTGTGTACCAGTAAAAAAACTTATACCTATGTCTTGAATTTGGAAAAAAACCCATATTTTATTTATCACTAAAGAAAGGTTCAGTGAATGCGCATATGAAACTGGTGGGTCTGGTACCTCAAAAATGGTTAAGAACCACTGCTTTAAAGGAATATAATATAAAACAGACTACTTATCATATGTCATTTATATTGTCCAGGGTATAATAAAAAATTACTAGACATTTAAAAAAAAGTGAAAACCTTATTTATTTATTTTTTTAAAAAGCATTCAATAGAAACAGAAACCAAAGCCAAGATGACCTAGGAGGATTTTAAGGTAGCTTTTAGAAATATGTCCAAGGATTATTAGGAAAAGATAAGATATAAAAAGTGAACAAATGGGGAAATAACAACAAAGAAATGGAAACAAAAAATGTGTGAAAATTATAGAACTGAAAAGTAAAATATATAAAATAAAAATTTTATTGAATGAGATTGATCATATTAATTTTATATAAACTATAAGATAAATAATGTAATCTCTAAGGAAATAATATGATATGTTAAAAGTTATATGTAAAAAAGCCAGCAGAATAATATAAGTGAAATATTAAAAAATATTTGATTCACTGAAAAGTATGCATAAAGAAAAAGAACAAAAATTGATAAGGCAAACAAATAGAAAACAAATAACAAGGCCCTGGCCAGGTAGCTAAGTTGGTTAGAGCATCATCCCAATATACAAAGGTTGTGAGTTCAATCCCCAGTCTGGGCACTTACAAGAACCAATCAATGAATACATAAATAAGTGGAAAAACAAATCGATGCTTCTCTTTCTCTTCCTCCCTTCTCTCTCTAAAATCAATAGAAAATTTTAAAAATTAAAAAGGGAAAATGACAAGACAGTAGACATAAAACTAATCATATCAACAATAATTATGTTGATATGTCAAATAAAAATGTACAAAAGCTCCAAGTAAAAGACAGACAAATATCAAACTAGATTTTGAAACAGTAAGTGACAACTACATTCTGTGTACAAGAATACACTTTAAACAGAAAGTCCTAGCTAGACTGAAAGAAAACAGATGGAAAGAGATATACCAGGCATATAGTAAGCATAAGAAATCTGGCAAGGGTATATTAACAACAAAGTAAACTACAAGGCAAGAATTGTTAGCATAGATAAAGGTGGATATTTCTTAATGACAAGAGGGTCAATTCATCAAGAAGATATAATTCTAAATGCAATGATATCAGAAGTTCAAAATACATAAAGCGAAAATTCACAGAATTTTTTAAAGTAAACAAACTGATGACATGTTGAAGATTTTAACTCCCCTTCTTAATAAATGACTGAAGAAATAGCAAAAAATTAGTAAGTATATAAACTGTGTAAACAATGCTATCAACCAAATTGACATTTAGCTCAACACTGCCCTAAACAATACTTTCAAGTTGTACATAAAAGATTTATAAACAACATCCTGGAACATAAAATAAATTTCAAGACACTAAGGCAGATCAAAAATCTTCCAACTAAGAAAAAGTGAGGGTGTGAGGCCTTAATGATAAATTATACCAAACATTTAAAGAATTAACACCAATACTTACAACAAGTTACAGACCATTATCCCTTATAAAATAGACACAAGCTTGAGGAGGCGTTGGCGCAGTGGACAGAGTGTTGGACTGGGACCCAGAGGACCCAGATTCAAAACCCCAAGGGTGCCAGTTTGAGCGCGGGCTCATCTGGCTTGAGCGCGGGCTCACCAGCTGGAGCACAGGGTGGCTGGCTTGAGCATTGGATCATAGACATGACCTCATGGTTGCTGGCTTGAGCCCAAAGGTCACTGGCTTGTAGCCCAAGGTCACTGGCTTTAACACAAAGTTCACTGGCTTGAGGAAAGGATCACTTGCTCTATTGGAGCGAGCCAAGGCACATATGAGAAAGCAATCAATGAATAATGAAGATGTCATAACAAAGAACTAATGCTTCTTATCTCTCTCCCTTCCTGTCTGTCTGTCCCTGTCTGTCTCTCTCTGCATGTCTCTTTCTCACTAAAAAAAAAAAAAAAAAAAAAAAAAAAGATATAAACATTCTTAACAAAATACTAGCAAAACAATTCTACCAGCATATTGAAAGGATTATGTACCTTAATCAAGTAGGATTTATCCCAAGAATGCAAGAATAGTTCAACAAGTGAAAATCAATCAACATGATACGTCACCATAAAAGGAAAACTTCCCTTTTTTCCTATGGGAAAGAAAAACACAGTTCTTCTCTACCGTGAATTTCTTTCCCATGAGTCTCTTTTACTATTTACATGAAACACTTCACTTCTGATATTACAGGTCATCAAATGTGTGGACGTTTTTCCATATCAAGCAATTTTTTTGTGACAACTAGGTGTCCTACAATTTAACTTAATTATGACGCTATCTACCCAGAGATAGAATCAGATCTCACAGGTTAAGGGCTTAGTTCCATAAGACTATCCCCCATACACACACACGCACACACACATACACTCACACACACACACTTGAGATACTAGTCACAAACCCAGTTATCACCTGTGTTTCTGACCAGTTGGTTATACATCAAGGTTTTCATGACTCCTCCTCAGGTTTTCTAAAGTAGTTCACAGAACTAAGGGAAACATTTCCTAATATTTACTAGCTTATTAAAAGATATGATAAAGGTACAGATGGACAGTCAGATAAAGAGATACATAGAGCAAGATTCTGAGCACAGAAGCTTCTGTCCTCATGGAGTTGGAGTGTGTCACCCTCCAAGTGTAGATGTGTTCACCAGCCTAGAAACTCCCCAAACCCCCTACTTTGGAATATCAGGGAGGCTTTCTCATGTAGGTATATCAATCATTACCTTCATGTTCAACCCTTCTCTCTCTGGAGGATCCAGGGTGGAGCTGAAAATTTCAAGCTCCTAATTATGGCCTCATCTTTATGGTGATCAATCACCATCAAGGAGCCCACCCAGACTTGCCTAACTAGAAAAAAAGATGCTTATAGTGTTCCTGCAGCTTAAGTATCTACACTGCTCACAAAAATAAGGGGATATTTCAAAATGAATATGAAGCAATAAAAAAAGCATTTGATTTTTTTATTAAACAAGAACATCAGAAAAGCAAATGACAAGACAAAGAAAGTTGTTCAATTATGCAAATGCGATGCATAAAATAAAATAAAATAAAAAATAATTTTTATTTCATTGGTGAAAATGCACTGTACAAAAGGTTGAAAGTACTAGAGTATCTGCATGTTCCCTGATCCCCTAATTTTTGTGAGCTGTGTATTTACAATGGTTCTAAGAGCATTGTGTGAGTAACAGGGCCAAAGACAAATACTAGAACAAAAGATACTCTCAGTGCTTTTATCATTTAGGGAATTACAAAGGTTTTAGGAGCTCTGTGCCAGGAACTATGGATAGAGACCAATACATATAGTTTTAATTATCTCACATTAATAGAATAAAGGGAGAGAAAACCCACAATGTCATTGCAACTAATGCAGAAAAAATATTTGACAGAACCCAAAAGTCTTTCATAACAAAAATGCTAAAAAAAAAAAAAAAAACCACAAAATCAAAACAAAACAATAAAACAACTTATGGGTAGAAGGGAAGTTTTATAATGTGATAAAGCATTTTTGAAGAACCCACAGCTAACATAGATAACATCAGTGGTAAAAGACTGAAAGCTTTCCTCCCTAAGATCAGGGTCAAACAGGGTCTGCTCTCACCATTAGTCTTCAATAATGCATTGAAATTCAGCTAGATCAATTAGGCAAGAAATAAAAAAAGATATACAAGTTGGAAAGGAAGTAAAACTCTCTACTCACAGATGGCATGATCTTCGTTAAAAAAATGTTAAAGAATCCATAAAAAACTATTAGAGCTAATAAACACATTCAGAAAAATTGCAGAGTACAGTATCAACATTCAAGAATCCATTGTATTTCTAGCCTGACCAGGCGGTGGCGCAATGGATAGAGCATCGGAATGGGATGCGGAAGACACAGGTTCGAGACCCCGAGCTTGCCAGCTTGAGCGCGGGCCCATCTGGCTTGAGCAAAAGCTCACCAGCTTGGACCCAAGGTTGCTGGCTCCAGCAAGGGGTTGCTTGGTCTGCTGAAGGCCCACGGTCAAGGCACATGTGAGAAAGCAATCAATGAACAACTACGGTGTTGCGACGACAACAAAAAACTAATGATTGATGCTTCTCATCTTTCTTCGTTCCTGTCTGTCTGTCCCTATCTATCCCTCTCTCTGACTCTCTCTGTCCCTGTAAAACAGAAAAAAAAAAAAAAGAAAGAATCCATTGTATTTCTATACAATAGCAATGAACAATGCAAAAACAAATTAAGAAATAAATTCAATTTATAGTAGGTTCAAAAAGAATAAAATACTTAAAAATAAATTTAACCACTCTCACAACTTTTATTTCATTGTACTGGAGGTCCTAGTAGGCAAATCAAAGAAATAAAAGGCATGTTAATTGGAAAGAAAAATAAATAATTCTATTGTTCATAGAAAACAGTGTCTATGTAGAAATCAAAGGATCTAAAAATAAACTATTAAAATAAACAAATTTAGCAAGTTAAGAGAATACATCAATATAGAAAAAAATCGATTGTATTGTTATATATGCATAATAAACATTTAGAAAATTTAAGTACAATACCACTTACAATAACACCATAACAACAAAATACCTAGAAACAGTTTGACAAAAGTAACTAAGGATATGCAAGACACTTTCAATTAGACCTACAAAACATTACTAAGATATAAATAAATGGAGAAAAACATCATTTTTTTATGAATTGGAAGACTCAATATTATTAAGCTTTCCATTCTCCCCCAATTGATCTATTCAATTCCATTCCATCCAATATCTGAAAAAAATATTTGTAAAAAATGGCAAGTTGATTCGAAAAAGAATATGACAATTCAAAGGACATAGAACAGTTAAAATACCTTGAAAAAGAAAGAACAAAGTTGAAGCATTTCAAGACTTACTATAAAGCTATAATAATCAACATAGTATGATACTGGCATAAGGCTAGATCAAAAATAGATCAAAAGGAAAAAAAAGAGTTCAAAACTAAATCCATGACATAGTAATTTTCAATAATGAAATGGAAAGCTTTTCCAGTAAATCACCCTGCATTTGAAAAATGTATGGAGGAAGAGAATGAGCCCAACCTTATATCTTGAATAAAAATTCATTTGAAACAGATCATAGATCCAAATGTAAAAGCTAAAATTATTAAGCTTGTAGAACAAAACATGGCCTTTTGATCATGGTAAGAAAAGACTACTTACAACACAGAAAGTACAAATCATAAAAGAACAATAATAAGTTGGACTTCATCAAAATTAAAATTGTTAACTCTTCAAAAGTTAAAAATATAGAAAGATAAACCACTGAAGGAAAATACTAAAAATACATATATCTGGCAAAAAAAAAATCTATTCAAAATATATATAACAATCCTACCAATCAATAATAAAAAAGAAACAACACCCCTCCACCATTAACAAAAGCTTTGAACACATTTCAGAAGAGCATCTACACCAATGCTCATTAATATTATCAGGGAAATAAAAATTAAAACCAAAATGAGCAATCACACCCACTGGAATACCTATAGGTAAAGAGTAATGACAAAATATGACATAGATGGAAAGCAACTGGAACTTCATATGTTGCTTTTGGGAGTATAAATAGTACCATGACTTTGGGAAACTATCTGGCTGTTTCTTATTAATTAAACATAAGCCTTTTTTATGATTCAGCAATTCTATATGCAACAGAAATGGCAAGTCTACAACAAGACGTGTACAGTATCAAGATAAAAACTTACAAAAATAATTTATTCAATGATGCTTATTGTAGCTTTATTCAAAGTAGAAAATAAAAACTGAAGACAACACAAATGTCTATCAACAGGAGTTATGTATCAACACTGTGGTCTGTGTCTACATTGCTATACTACTCAGGGATAAAAGGAATAAACGAGTGTTTCACATCACAAAATGGATTAACCTCTAAAATATTATGTAGAGCAGAAGAACTAACACACACAGAGTGCTTGCACATGGATGTGTGATTGCTTACATAAAGTAAAAAAACTATTGCATGGTGATAGATCTGTGAAGGGTGGAAATAATCAAGGACAACAGGGACAGCAAAAAAGTAAGGGATTAGGGAAGGAAAGAATCAAATTCTATGTATTTAGGTCATAGGTTTGATAGTTAATGAAGATGCCTTGTCTGTACCTGGGTATAGAATTTTCTAAAGTTGGAGAAGCCACACATTGTATTAATCAAATAAATTTCTGAAGTAATACTAAATGGGTCACTTTTTGTTATTATTCTTTAGATTTCTAAAATACTGAAGTGGAATAATTCTTAAAAGATTAATTTGATCCTACAAATATCTTAATTAAATTGAGACCAACGATTAAAGGACTGAAATACAGCCAATAAACAGAAAGTAATTCAGAAAGCTCATTTATGTCTACTTACCCAAGAGGCCCCCAAATGTTTTAGTTCTAAACTAACGGTGCACTATTTTAAGAAAGGTCACAGTACTAGACAAATTTCAGAGAGTCAGGAATTGTTTTTATTTTGTTTTTGGGTTTTTTTTTTTTTTTGGCATCCTCTTTCAAGTTCAAGAACACTATCATGATTACATAGCTAAGGACTTTGTTAAAAGTCACTGCTACCCTATGCTGTCAAACAAGTATTCCAACTATCCTAATATTCCATGTTTGAATACTAAATTTTTCTCTTATGTCTACTAGCCCTGTTTTGTGGATTATAAACTGCAGTTCCTTCAGAGAGAATTTCAAACAGCTTCATGCAAACTAATTATCTAAGAGAGCACATAATTTCCCCAAAATAACCATCTATAACTTTTATCCATGAACATAACCAGTACCCTCTGTGTACAGTTCCCTTAAAGCTTGCCTAGACCTGGCCTTTCACCCAGGCACGAACGTGTGCTCAGGCCTCACTTCTATATTCCCAACACCTTGTCAAATATATGGAAATAGGCAGCTGTTAAACCTGCTTGCCTTTACTTTGGTCTTCTTAGCAAATTAAATAAGTAGAATTTTTTAGCTCAAACAACAAGCCATACAGCCTCCCACAAATTTATCAAGAGGACCAGTACAGATTCCATGTCAATGTAAATCTTGTAATTCCCCAACCCAGTTCTCTGTTACAGCCAGGTCAATTTCTCATTAGCCCTCAGCCAGGACTGGACCTGTCCATCTTGACATAACATACTTTTCATTTCTCCTCTACATCCCTTTCTGCCTTCTGTTTTAGACTTGTGTGTTCCAAGAAGCAGTCCTTAATCAACTCTGCTTACTTTTAAGTGTTATTTCCACCAGTGAGTCAAAGAAAAATTCTCACTCCTTCCAAATTTAGTTCAATTCTCATCTCCTCTGTGAAGCCTTGTCTGGCTCCCCAGCCACAGTTAGTTACCCCATTCTCACTGCACTTTGCACATGCATTAGAGTAGATACCATGCTTCTTCACAGTTCTTCCTAAGAGAGTAGCTCTTCACCAAGACTTTTCACTCTCCATTGACAACAACATTGAATTGAAACAACCTGAGACACATGGAGAGATCAAAGTGAAGTGTTTACCAGAGGGAAGGGGAAGGAAGTAGAGGGACAAATATATGGTGATGAAAAATTATTTGACTTTGGGTGATGGGCACACAATGCAATTGACAATTCAAATGCTATAGAGATGTTTACCTGAAACCTATGTACTCTTACTGATCAACGTACCCAGTTAAATTTAATTTCTAAATAATAAAATAGAAAGAAACAATCTGAGCATTCAACAATATGAGCTCTTTTTTTGGCAAATATTATTTAAGTAGCTACTAGGCATCAGTCATGGTTCCTAGATTAGTTGAAACAATGTAATTATGGAACACTTACTACTTATGTTAGACACATAAGAGCTGGGAATATAAAAATGAACAAAATCCCAGGCTTAGATATATGCTATTATTTATTGCATACACAACATGGAGAGAAAAACTGATGCCCAATGTTCAACAAAAAAGACATATAAATCCTGACAGCCCCAATATATTGGTTTGCTCCATATCATGAAATTTTGATTTTAAACATTTATTAAGATCTTTAAGGCAAAACAGATTACTGCATATGATTGCTAAAAATCAGTTTTTACTCTGTCCTATAGAACTAAGTTTGAGATGAAATCTCCTTTAGAAATCATAAGAAATTATGGCATCTGCTAATCTTGAAAAATGGACCCAGAGTTAGATAATGGGTTTATTTTATTTAATTTTTACAGTGGTAAAATATACACAGCATAAAATTTACTCTTTTAATTATTTTTAAGTGGTCAATTTGATATCTGGTGTATTAACTATCT
Source organism: Rhynchonycteris naso (assembly GCA_037038555.1). Classification (NCBI taxonomy): domain Eukaryota; kingdom Metazoa; phylum Chordata; class Mammalia; order Chiroptera; family Emballonuridae; genus Rhynchonycteris; species Rhynchonycteris naso. The sequence goes on along the minus strand of CM072998.1, from coordinate 108,664,805 downwards.
ACTATATAATTACTAATATACTAGGTTCTAGAAACACGGGCCATGAATAAGGTACAATACCCACACCTAATGAATTTTTAGTGTTATTCATTGGTCTGGTAAGAAAGCTGTAAAAATAAAAGGACACTGGTTTCTCTTCCTCTACTTCAGCTGAATGTCCCAAGTCAGGCCAAGGAGACCTCTTTCTTAAAACTCTCCTGCTGGAGTAGAGCCAATAGTCTCTCCTAAGTCTGGAGTGGAAGAAAGTGAGTCTGGAGTTGCTGACATGGGACAAGCCCTTCGGCAGTGGGGTGTGAAGAAGCCATGCTGTGCACGCATGTATTTCTGTAATGAGGTATAAAGGCTGCCTTCCTTGATAGCAATGGCAATTGGCAAGTCCAATTTCTAACATCCCTAGAGATTATTTACAATTCTGTGAATTCTCCAGCGGCCCTTTTCTTCCTTAAACTAATTAGTTAAGATTGGTTCTTTCCAAATGTAGAATTCCTTTATACACATATAACCACATTTGAGAGTCTATAAGAATTCACTCAGTTAAAGGCATGCTTTTACATCAGGGCAAAATAAAGGCCAGAGTAGATTTTTTATATTATGGTGTTGTTTTATTACTCATGATCATCCTATCTGGATATTTTTCAAAGTAGGTTACCATATTTCCCCATGTATAAGATGCTCCTATGTAGAAGACATACCTTAATTTTGGTGCCCAAAATTTGAAAAAGAAGGTATTACATAAAGTTATTGAACTCAAGTTTTATTCGTCGTAAAATTCATACAACTCCTCATCACTGTCAAAACTCCAATTCATTAGCTTGTTCTCATCTGTGTCTGATGACAAATCAATGTCTGCATGTATTGCCTTGTCCTCAGTTCCATCTACATCATTTGAAATGCCACACTTCCATAACCACTGTATTAAGACGCACCCAGTTTTTAGACCCCAAATTTTTCGAAAAGAGAATGTGTCTTATACATGGAGAAATATGGTACATAAAAGACCTTATTCATTTGTTTTCAAAGGAAAACTTTTTTCAAAGGAAGTGAAAATTATTTTATAACTCACTTTGGGTAAATACATCAATAAATCAGAGATTAGGTCTCTGGATTCAATAATTTATCTGTACAGAACTAAACGACATCAGCTAACTTATTCTGTTCAATATTAAATCAAACTGCTACAAGAATCTTTCCAAATTATTGATGCTAGATTGTGAACAAAATATCTGGCCTGTGAACCAGAATCTGTCTAGTCCATTATCCACAATGTTATTGGAGACACAGATGAGTTTCAGTTTCTGGCTTTCATTCTGTTTGTCTAATAGCAACAAAATGAGAACCATGAAGGAACAGGTAGGAAGACAACAGGCTAGATGAGGAAGCAAAGCAAAAAGATACAGGACTGAGACCAGGGCTGGATTCACAAGGTCAGCAGAAGCACCCCGTGGTTCACCAGCCAGCCGGGATCTCTTCAGCAAACATATATTCCTATCATCAGCAAGGTAATTCTATAGTACCCTAATGAAACAGCTACTCTCCAATTTCAAAGACATTGAGAAAAGTGTTCTTCTTCCATACTAGTCACCTTCACTTTCTAAATATTTCACTTCCACCTGCTCACCTTTTTGAATTATCAGCAGCAGATGCCAAATCCACTGATTCAAAGACTTTAAGATCATTTATCAATTATCAAGCTCATTACAGCTCATTGCTTCTGAAATAACTCAATTCCCTATGCGGGAGAGGACAGTCTTCAGCTAAAGAAAAAGTGACATGCCGAGTGTGTGAGGGCTCCTATGTTGTCAGACAGGATAAGATTATAGGACTATGAAACTTGTTTTATGGTGTCACTGGTAGTAGAAAGTCATCTACCCACCCTGTTCCCCCTCTCTTTTCCATTTGCCTTCTTGTGATAATAGTTTCCACATGGTCTTAAATCAGTTTTTCATAAGACAAGTCCCAATTGTGAAATCAAACTATAGGCATAGCCACCACCATGCTGCAAACTGAAATCGAATAGGACTAATTAGACCAGAGTGCACTGCATGTGGGGGGAAAGGAAGTATTGCTTCATGAGACTTGGGTTTTTATTGTATGTGTGTCAATGTATAAAATGCCTTTCTCACTGTGGGTCAAGGTCAAAGAGCTAGAAAATCACTGATTTAAGAGCTATTCTCATTCCACAAGTATTTATTAAACAGCCACTACACGCCTGGCATAGTTCTAAGAGTTTGGGATGCAACAGTGAACCAATCAGACAAAAACCTCTGCCTCATGAGCTTCCATGTTAGCCTGGAAAAATAGGACAAAATAAAGGAAACCTGGGTGCCAAGGGGAAGGAGAGGTATTTTTTTTGGTGTAACTTACAAGAATTTGTATTTTCCCTTCATTAAATATGTTGGGGTTTGAATCTTTTCATTTGACGTGTTACTAGGGATGTATGGACAAAATCCGTATGTGTTCTTATTAGGCAAAAAATAATTTCTATTCATATATACTTTTATAGAATTTAAAATACCCTAACTAACAAAGCCATAGCAAACCCAACAAGTGTACACTTGCTTTTGCCACTGGCCCTTCACCCCCAGAGTGGATTAATCAGAGACGTGGGCAGGTGGGCTATAGCTCTGCTCAGACACTGCTAACCCTGCCACCCTATTTCCAAGTCTAGGAAAACTTTCCTAACAGTCTTCCTTTGTGATAAGTCACTTCCACAAATTATTCTCTCTCTCTCTCTCTCTCTCTCTCTCTCTCTCACACACACACACACACACACACACACACACACTGGTTGGATTCATTTACAAAACTTCAGTTAATTAACACACATAAGCCTCTTGGCCCTAGAGTATAAGCAACTACCAAATTTTTCTTTTAAGATTTTATTCATTTTAAAGAGGTGTGAGAGAGAGAGAGAAGGGGACAGAGGAGCAGGAAGCATCAACTCCCATATGTGCCTTGACCAGGTAAGTGCAGGGTTTTAAACTGGAGACCTCAGCATTCCAGGTCAACGCTTTATCCACTGCGCCACCACAGGTCAGGGAACTACCAAATCCAAAGACTTGATTTCCACCTGTGGATCCCCTGAAGAATTGAAGATCATTTTTCAACAGCTACTACTTTGCCAGAGGGCTTTTGCTTTTTATTATTTAGTTTTGTTTTTTAATTGCTCTTATAGCTAAATGCCAAACCCAAGAAATTTATCTTCACACACTTCATCAGTAGTACACATTAATTTGGGAGACTGCTGTGTCCTCCAGGCCCCAGGAAGAACTTCTTGAGCAGAACGTTGTCCTCCCTACTCCTTGCAAGGCTGGCCCGCTAGATGAAACAGTGTGCAATGGAGCGGTGCTCACAGTGTGCTTCAGCTTCTCAGCATGGGCTCACAGGAGTAAGGGAGCTGGCTCTGAGAACCTGGGGGCAAGCTGGGGAGAACTATCCTCACTGAAGAAAGAGTAAAAAAAAAAAAAAAAAGCCTTAAGGCCCAGCAGCAAGATCCAAGCCATGCTGGAAGGTAGTGAGTGAGGCCGTAGGGCGGCAGAATTGAGGCCAAATATGTTAAACACCTGCCCTGGAAACACAGGAGTAAGAGCTGCTGGACCTGTCCTCCTCTGTGAGGAAAGGAAATGAAAAAGGAAAAAGGAAAAAGGAAGGAAGGGGAAGGGGAAGGGAAAGGGAAAGAAAAAGGAAAAATAAGGAAAGGAAAGGAAGCCTTTTAATTCCATTGTAAATGACTTTGTTTTTACGTACTCCCCCATCTCCTTTATTTCTCTCTCACAAAGGAGCAATACACAGAAGGAAACAACCACGTACAGTGTCTGCTATAACTCCTCATAAGAGATTGTTTGGTGTCTGATTTTTCAGAAATGAAAATTGAGAAGAAAAATGAAAATAAAAGGTCTGAATTGAAATGCAGTGTTTCATGACTAAATTATTTGAGTTATCATGTAATTATTTTACTAAACAAATATTTGCTCAATGGACAAATTATCATGCAGGGCATAGCGGATGGAAGCACAGATAACAGTGGCGTGAGACTGGAATCCTTTGTCATACTAAGGATTTTTCAAAAACACAATGGGGCTCAGTGAATTGAGCATCAGCCCAGTATGCTGGCGTCCTAGGGTTGATTCCCGGTCAGGGCACACATGAGAAGTGACCATCTGCTTCTTTCCCCCTATCTTTCCCCCTTCTCTACCTCTTCTCCTCTTTGTAGCCAGTGGCTCAGTTGGTCCTAAGCATCGGCCCCAGGTGCTGAGGATAGCTTGGTTAATTTGAGCGTTGGCCCCAGATGGGGGTTGCCAGGTGGATCCTGGTCAGGTGCATGTGGGAGGAGTCTGTCTCTCTATCTGCCCTCCTCTCACTTAAAATTCAGAGGAAAAAATAAGATTCCTTCTTGTTGAGGGAAATCTTCACGTAGAAAGTAGTTTCTATACTGAAAGATGTAGAGGTCCAAGGGAGGTGGATAAAGGCTTTCAGGCAAACCACTGTGAGCTTCAAAACCTCAGATGCCATGGCAAATGTATTTTCCAAAGATCACACATCCCTGGTGGCCCCCTGCAATGTGACCCTGCCACTGCCCTCATAGCAGAGTCTGTGTTGTCCCTTCATAAGTCGGGTTGTGACTGCTCTGGCAGAAGTGAAATTGCATGACATGGAGGAAAGTCTCCACCACTCTTTCCTGGTCTCCTTGGGATGCCTTCTGTGAGGGTGCTGGCTTCTACATAAGAAGACAAGCCTGAGACCACTGTGTTAATAGACCGTCTGGTCAACTGCCAGTGAGATTGCATGCGCCATCTTGGACTTCCAGCCCAAGTTTAAATGACTACAGTCTGTAAAAAAACTGCCCCTGCTGAGCCTATCCTGAATTCTGACCTGCAATGTGTAAGCAAAATAAAATGGTTATTTAAAGCCACTAAGTTTGGCAGTATTACATAGCAAGAGTAAGTGGAATAGGTGTACATACGTGGGTGAGTGATTTTTAAAGAATTGCTAATGGTGAGTCCTAGGTGTTAATGAAGTTTAAAAATGTTGGGGACAAGCTGGGATAACCATTCCCCTCCACTTCTGAGTACTAATATGTAGACAGGAAGGAGCTCACGCTTGGTCTACACACTTACTAAACACCACCAGATGAAACCCGCGCTGTGTTGGAGGAGTGTGCCGTAATGCAATGAGCACTGGGGACAGGGCTTTAGAAAACCCAGTCCTCACCCCAGTTCAAGCTCTTGGCAGGCAAAGGACAGTCAGCTAAGCTCTCTGAGACTCTTGCTCCTTTCCCCCAATAAACAAAAGCACTTCAGAAACTATAAAGCATTAGTCAGTGGTATGGGTTTTTAAAAATTACTTTTAATTAAATAAATTTATTTGTGCAGTTTAAAATCAAATAAGCCTTGCCTGACCTGTGGTGGCGCAGTGGATAAAGCGTCGACCTGGGAACACTGAGGTCGCCAGTTCAAAACCCTGCACTGGTCTGGTCAAGGCACATATGGGAGTTGATGCTTCTAGCTCCTCCCCCCTTTCTCTCTCTCTCTCTCTCTCACTCTGTGTCTCCTCTCTAAAAAAAAAAAAATGAATAAAGAAAAATCAAATAAGCCTTATCATAGAAAACAATAAGCATCTTCCCCACACCCTCAAACTCCCACGTTTGCTCCCTGCAGACAACTACGTTTAACTTTTTTACTGTTTTCCTAGCAATTATCATTATATTCCTAAATAATGTTTATTCCAAAATTGAATAACTCATCATGATAATGAGAAGTTATCTCTTTTATATCCCCGTACAATTTTTCCCCCATATCCTCTAAAATGTCTGTTCTTATTTAAATCATTAACAAGTATTTCATCACAGTTCTTATATAAATATTGTTCATTAGAGCTGAATAGGGCATAATAACATTTCTTACCATACCCCCAATGTTGGACAGCTTTTTTTCTTGAATACATAATCACCTCAAAATTAACAAATGGTACTACAAACTAAAAAGTTTTTATACAGCAAAGGAAATCATCAATAAAATGAAAAGACAACCCACTTGTGCAGCAGCTGTGTTAGGCTTGCTCACTGGTTTACTGGCCACAAAGCCCTTTGCCTGATTAGTGCGTGAGCACGTAGCAGCACCACATGTGTATGGCCTCTATAAGGCTAAGGATGCTTGCGCTCAGGGGAATGTGGATACACAGATTGTATGCCCACCGCTGTGAGGGGCCATTTTGTTGTTTGTTTGCCTGAGAAGCGGTTTCCCCAGCCCGTGTGCTTGTCCACCGTTGTGAGATTTCATCAAACATAATAGCCCAACCTTTTCTGGCTCCACAGTTTTTCTACCGTCTGCCTGAATCTAATGTGAACCTGCCTGGCCTAGGCCACCAGCATTACACCACTGAATGAAAGAACATATTTATCAATGATACATCTGATAAGGGGATAATACCCAAAATATAGAACAAACTTATACAACTGAACACCAGGAAGACAACCCAATTAAAGAATACACAAGAAGGGGGATTCCAAGATGGTGACGGAGTAGGCGGACGTTCCAACTGCCACCTCCGAGGACCAAACTGGATTACAACTTAAGAACAATCATCTTGAAAAACCAACTTTGAACTAAACAAAGAGGAGTCCATAACCTAAGATCACAGAAGAAGCCACACCAAGACTGGTAGGAAGGGTGGAGACACGGAAAGGGCTGTCTGGATCCCAGGACTGAGCAATGGCTGAGAGTCGGGAGGGACGTTCACTGATGGAAGGGTTGCCCTGAGAGTTGTGGGTCCTAAGCCCCAGGTCAGGTGCCCCAGCCTAGAGCCCCAGAGCCTAGAAGAGGCACCCACACAGCATTTGGCAGTAAAAGAGCCAGAGTTTTTGTCTGTGAGAAAGAGACTGAGTTCTCAGAAACACAAGCTCTGTCTTAAAGGGCCAGCACAAAAAATCTCGTTCACAGCCACTTACCCGGGGCTCTGGTGGGAAAAGAGCTGAGAGGTATAAAGTTGCATGAGGAAAGTGTAAAATTGGAGGTCCAGGCAGAGAGATGGTGGGAGATGGCTACTGGAACCACTGTGCTGAGTCATTCTCCAATAGTGCAGTCACCATCTTTCTTGGGTGGAGCAGTCCCCTCTGAGCAGCATCAGCCTGGGGAAAAGAAATTCTGCACCCTCGGGACGCTCTCCAGGCCCAATCAAGGAGACTGGGTCATTCTGAGAGGTCTGGAAATAAAGGCCCGTCAGTGACTCAGTTTTCTGGTTTTGAGGCCAGAGCATTCCCTGACACACGTTCTGAGTCTAAGACCAGTGCTTCCACCCCACAGGATACTCAACAGAAACTGTCATGTAGGCAGACCACACCTCTGGGTGTCAGAGGCCACACCCACCAGACTCCTGGTGCCACACTTTACTGTGGTCTGCATAAAAAAGTCTGGACAAACTGACAACTGGGGCCAAGGGGTGGAGCCATACCTAGCACCGTTCAGAATCCCTGAATTGCCACAGGCTCTAGACCAGTGGTTCTTAACCTGGGTTCTATCGAACCCTAGGGGTTCAATGAGTCGGTCTCAGGGGTTCGGAGAAGCCTCTGCAGCAGAGGCCAGAATAAAGTAATACCATAATTTGTTGTGAGTTCATGCACTTTGTTGGTTTTGTTCTTTGAGCAAGGTGATGTTCATGCACGGTTCATTTTGTGCACCAGTAAAAAACCATATACCTATGTCTTGAATTTGGAAAAAAATCATATTTTATTTATCACTAAAGAAGGGTTTGGTGAATGTGCATATGAAACTGGTGGGTTCGGTACCTCAAAAAAGGTTAAGAACCACTGCTCTAGACTCTACCAGAGGTTTTTTTCAGTTGCTGAGCCTAACAAATCGCCAGCAGACAGAGGCTGCAGGAGATGGGACTCAGAAAACCTTGGACTTTTGAGAGGACCTTCCCCCAGGCCCAGTGTGAGTAAAAGCCAGCCTAAGTGTGCAGTTTGGTATTTCCATGAGCACCTGGGCCCAGCAGAGGCAGCCACAAACTCTGGATTGATGAAGGTTGATGAGTGCCAATCATGGGAAGTATCTGCCACTGATCTGTGCTGGGTTCCTGCCAGGGAGGCCTAGGGCTCACAAATTCAGTAGCCAGCCATAGAGAGCATCAATTCAAGACCTAACAACCCTGGTAGTGGATATCCTAAGGAAGGGCTCCTTATACCAGGCCCAGTGCAGGCGAGTTCAGCTCTCTGTGATCAGCACAGGCACAGAGGCTCATGTGCATTTGTTAGGGTGGAGCTTCACAGTCAGCCAGCCTAGGTGCTGGATATCTTGCCCTGCTGAGCTAGATTCCACAGGGGTAAGAGAGAGAAGAGACACTTGGAGCATAGACATTTAATGTGTGGGTCCCTGTGAGTCAACTATTGTTGAATTTGGTTGAGGGCTTAGCCACTTTCTAGGGGGCCACAGTCATCCCCAGGAGAGAATTCTCTCAGTCTTCCTCCCTGAGACCAGGGTCTCACCAGCTGTAAGAACTGCAGCAGAGGGGACTGTTGGCCCCACTGAATCTGAACCTGTCGTTCACCTTGTAGGGGACAAATAAAATATGAGTATGCAGCAGTAGCTGAGGGATTAGGCTCTGGAATAGGGGCCACAATCCCTATACTGAGCTCCTGACCAAGAGACTGAAGTAAGGGGTCTCACTAATGTTGTATTCCCAACCTCAGCAGCCCTAACTCACCAAGTTTGCAACTTGTTAAGGATTGGTTGGGTAAGTCTGGTCTGAGCCCACACTATAGTCTTTCTACAGAAGTCTCTGTTGGAAGATCAGGCAGCAGCAAGAGGAGGTAGAGCAGCTGAAATGTGGAAGCAAATCTTACGGAGTTTGGGGCTTTTACACTATTGTCATCTCTAAGCAGGAGGAAGCTGATCCTTATACACCAATTGGGCCCTCCCACACTACCCAGGCACAGAAACACAGATTCAAACAGCAATAAGAGAAATAGCTCCAGACAGGTAGCCACAGCAGGTTACAAACAACAGCTGATGCCAACCCAAGAAGATCTAGAATCAACACAATTGGTAATGGGCAGCACATAGCACCAACCCTAGACTCCACTACCTACACAAACAGGAAACCCAAAAGAGGAGTCTAGAAGGCACCAGACACTGTGTAGAATAAATATACTAAACAGGACAGACATTACACAGTGTGTAATATACATGATCAAGGTTGACCTTAGGGCCAGCCAGCCTGAAGGAATAACAGTACCCATGAAAAGACCAAGTGCATTCAATACTCACATGCGACAGGAAAGAAAATAATACCCTTATGAAGCATTTCTAGAGCAAAGAAAACAGGTGGCCTAAAAGGCAGTACCACAGAGCCCATCTTCCTCATAAAGACACCACAAAAAGTTCAAAGTCTGACAGCACTACCTACTACACGGACAAAATGGGCAAAGAAATGCAACCCAAATGAATCAACAAGAGAAATCCCCAGAAAAAACTAAATGAAATGGAAATAACCAAACTACCAGATGCTGAGTTTAAAATAATTATTTTTAGGATGCTCAGGTATCTTAAAGCATAATGGAGGGTCATAATGAGCACCTTAATAGATAGCAAGTATCATAAAAAACACATTGAAATCATAAAAAAACATATACCAGTCAGAAATGACAAACACAGTATCATAAATGAAGACTGCACTAGAAGGAATCAATAGCTAACTAGGTGAAGCAGAGGATCAAATCAGCAATTCAGAAGACAAAACAAACAGAAGCACATAAGTACAACAGCAGCACAAAGAGAGACACAAAAGGTTTAAGGAAAATCTAAGAGACCTCTGTGACAACAGAAAGAGAAACAATATCTGCATCATAGGGGTTCCTGAAAGAGAAGAGAAGAAACAAGGGATAGAAAACTTGATTGAAGAAATCATAGCTGAAAATTTCCCTAAATTGTTGAAGGAAAAAGTGACACAAGCTCAAGAAGCACACAGAGGTCCATTAAAGAGGAACTCATGGAGGACTACACCGAGACACATCATAATTAAAATGCCAAAATTAAGACACAAAGAAAGAATACTAAAAGCTGCAAGAGAAAAAGCAGTTAATTACCTACAGAGGAACCCCCAAAAGGATGACATCTGACTTCTCAACAGAAACACTTGAGGCCAGAAGGGATTGGCAAGAAATATTCAAAGTGATGCAAGACAAGACCTACAATGAAGACTACTTTATCCAGCAAGGCAATCATTTATAATTGAAGGAGAAATAAAAAGCTTCTCAGACAAAAAACAAAAAACAAAAAACTCCCCCAAAACTCAAGGAATTCATTACAATCAAACCAGTACTGCAAGAAATGTTAAGGGACCAGCTGTTGAAAGAGCTAAGGAATAAAAAGAAAACGAGAAAAAGAAGATTGTAGATTTAAAGAATAAAATGGCAATAAACAATAACATATCAATAATACCCTTAAAAGTAAATGGATTAAATGCTCCTATCAAGAGACATAGGGTAGCTGCATGAATAAGAAAACAGGACCCATACATATGCTGTCTACAAGAGATCCACCTCAGAACTAAAGATACACATAAACTGAAAGTAAAGAGATGGAAAAATTATTTCATGCAAATGCAAAGGAAAAATAGCTTGGGTAGCAATACTTATATCTGAAAAAATAGACTTTAAAACAAAGGCTATAGTAAGGGACAAAGAAGGTCACTACATAATGATAAAGGAAGCACTCCAACAAGAGGATATAACCATTGTAAATATTTATGCACCTAATATAGGAGCACCTAAATATATAAGGCAGAATTTGATGGACATCAAGGGCAAGAATGACATCAATACTGTAATATTAGGGAATTTTAATACCCTACTAACATCATTAAACAGATCCTCCAGGCAGAAAATTAACAAAGAAACAGCTGCCTTAATAGAAACACTAGATATACTGGATTTAATTGATATCTTCAGAAGTTTTCACTCCAAGGCAGTAGAATATAAATTCTTTTCAAGTGCTCATAGTACATTCTGTAGGACAGACCACGTGTCAGAACACAAAACAAGTCTCAATAAATTTAAGAAAACTAAAATCATATCAAGCATCTTCTCTGATCATAATGGCATGAAACAGGAAATCAACTACAATAGAAAAACTGAAAAACATTCAAACACTTGGAGGCTAAATAGCATGTTATTAAATAACAAATGGATTAACATTGAAATAAAGAAATAAAAAATTTCCTTGAAACAAATGAAAATGAACATAAAGCACTCAAAATTTATGGGACACAGCTAAAGCAGTCCTGAAAGGGAAGTTCATAGCATTACAGACATACCTTAAGAAGCAAGAAAAAGTTCAAATAAAAAAATTAACCCTGCATCTAAAAGAACTAGAAAAAGAGAAACAAATAAAGTCCAGAAAAAGTAGAAAGATCAAAATAATAAAGATCAGAGTGGAAATGAATGATATACAGGGTAAAAAAAAAAAATCAATGAAACCAAGAACTGGTTCTTTGAAAAGGTAAAAAAGATTGACTAACTTTTAGCCAGACTCATCAGGAACAAAGAAGAGAGGACTTAAATAAATAAAATTAGAAATGAAAGTGGAGAAGTAACAACTGACATCGCAGAAATACAAAGGATTGTAAGAAACTACTATGAAGATCTATATGTCAATAAATTGGACAACGTAGGTGAAATGGATAAATTCCTAAAAACATTCAATCTTTCAGAACTCAATCTGGAAGAATCAGAAAACCTAAACAGACCGAAGACAACAAAGGAAATTAAAACAGTTATCAAAAACTCCCAGAAAACAAAAGTTCTGGACTGGATAGCTTCACAGGGGAATTTTACCAAACATTCAAAGAAGAACTAACACCTATCCTTCTCAAGCTGTTTCAAAAAACTCAAGTGGAAGGAAGACTTGCTAAGCTCTTTTTATGAGGCAAGCATTATCCTTATTCCAAAACCAGATAAAGACACTACAAAGAAAGAACACAATAGGCCAATATCCTGGATGAACATAGATACCCAATCCAGCATTACATCAAAAAGATCACACATCATGATCAAGTGGGATTTATTCCAGAGAAGCAAGGCTAGTACAATATTCACAAATCACTAAAAGTGATTCATCACATAAACAAAAGGAAAAATAAAAATCACATGATATCAATGGATGCAGAAAAAGCATTTGATAAATCCAGCACCCCTTCGTGATCAAAACTCTCAGCAAAGTGGGAATACAGGGAACGTACCTCAACATAATAAAGGCCACGTAGGACAAACCAAAGTCAACATCATACACAATGGGCAAAAATTAAAAGCAATCCCCCTTAAGATCAGGAACAAGGGAGGGATGCCCACTTTCACCACTCTTATTCAACATAGTTCTGTAAGTTCTAGCCAGAACAATCAGACAAGAAGAAGAAATAAAAGGCATCCAAATTGGAAAAGAAGTAAAACTATCATTATTTGCTGATGACATGATACTGTACATAGAAAACCCTAAAGTCTCATCAAAATACTACCAGACCTGATAAATGAATTCAGGAAGGTGGCAGGATATAAATTTAATATTCAGAAATCAATGGCATTTTTATACACCAACAATGAACTGTCTGAAAGAGAAATTAAGAAAACAATTTCCTTCACTGTTGTAACAAATAAATAAATAAAGAACAAACCTACAAGTAAATTTAACCAAGGAGGTAAAAGACTTGTACTCAAAAAATTATAAGACATTGCAAAAAGAAATCAAGGAAGATACAAACAAGTGGACGCATATACCATGTTCATGAATAGGAAGAATAAACATCATTAAAATCTCTATATTACTCAAAGCAATCTATAAATTGAATGTAATTTCTATTAAAATATCAATGTCATACTTCAACAATATAGATAAAATACTCCAAAAATTTATATTGAACCAAAAAAGAACATAAATAGCCACAGCAATCTTGAAAATGAAAATAAAAAAAGTGGGAGCTATCACACTTCCTGATATCAAGTTATATTACAAAGCCATTGTAACCAAAACAGGTTGGTACTGGCAGAAGAATAGGCACATAGATCAATGGAAAAGAACAGAGAATCCAGAAATAAATCCACACCTTTATGGTTAATTTATATTGGACAAAGGAGGCTAGAGCATGCAATGGAGTAAAGACAGTCTCTTTAATAAATGGTGTTGAAAAAACTAGACAGGTACTTGCAAAAAAATGAAACTAGACCACCAACGTATACCATTCACAAACATAAACTCAAAATGAATAAAAGACTTAAATTTAAGTCACAAAACCATAAACATCTTGGAAGAAAACCTAGGCAGTAAACTCTACGTTATCTCTGTTAGCAATATTTTTGCTGACTTATTTCCACGGGCAAGAGAAATAAAGGACAGGATGAACAAATGGGACTATATCAAACTAAAAAGCTTTTGCACACCAGTAACAATATAAAAAGGCTACCTAGACAATGGGAGAACATATTTGCCAATGCATCTGATAAGGGGTTAATAACCAAAATTTATAAAGAACTTCTACAACTCAACACCAGGAATGTAAACAATCCAAATAAAAAATGGGCAAAGGAACTGAATAGACATTTCTGCAAAGAGAACATACAGATGGCCTATTGGCATATGAAAAAATATTCAACATCATTAATCATCAGAGAAACGCAAATTAAAACTATAAAGAGATACCACCTCACACCAGTCAGAATGGCGCTCATTAACAAATCAACACACAATACGTGCTGGTGAGAATGTGGAGAAAAGAGAACCCTCCAGAACTGCTGGTAGGATTGCAGACTTGTGCAGCCACTGTGGAAAAGTGTGGCATTTCCTAAAAGATTTAAAAATGGAACTTTTGACCCAGCTATCCCACTTTTAGGAATATATCCTAAAAATACCAAATCATTAATTTAAAAGAAGATATGCAACCCCATGTTTACTGCAGAATTGTTTACAATAGCCAAGGTCTGGAAACAGCCCAAGTGTAAGTCAATGGACAAGTGGATTAAAAAACAGTGGTACATATCCACATATGGAATACTTCACAGCTGTGAAAAAGGAAATCTTACCTTTTGTGATGGCATGGATGGACCTGGAGATTATTATGCTAAGTGAAATAAACCAAGCAGAGAAAGAAAAATATTATGTGATCTCACTTATATGGTGGATCTAATGAACAAAGTGAACTGAGGAACAAACTAGAGGCAGAGGCGGCGTCACGGGGAGCAGAGGGACAGCTGTCAGAGGGAAGGGGGATTAGGGGATGGGATCAAAGAAGGTGAAGGGATTAGTGAAATTATATATACATAACACATAGATACAAATAATAGGGCAGCAAATTCCAGAGGGAAGGGGGAAGGAGTTATGGAGAGGGCGGCAAACGGGGTATAATGGGGGACACGGGGGTGGGAGATGAGGGAGTTATATTGAGTGGGACACTTGAATCTATGTTAACACAATAAATTAAAATTAATAAAAATAAAAAAAAAACGCAAGGAATAGGAATAGAAACTTTTCCAAAGAGGACACACAGATGGTCAATAGGCATATGAAAAGATGTTCAGTGTCACTCACCATCAGAGAGATACAAATTAAAACCACAATGAGACATCACCTCATACCTGTCAGAATGGCTTTCTTTAACAAATCAACAAACAAGTGTTTCAGAGCATGTGGAGAAAAGGGACCCCTCCTGCACTGCTGTGGGAATGCAGACTGGTGCAGCCCCTATGAAAAGCACTATAGAGTTTCCTCAAAAAATTAAAAATGGAACTGCCTTATGACCCAGCTATCCCACTTTTAGGATCATATCCTAAAAATCCCAAAACACTAATTCAAAAGAAGATATGCACCCCTATGTTCATTGGAGTGTTGTTTGTAATAGCCAAAATCTGGAAACAGCCCAAGTGTCCATCAGTGGATGAGTGGGTGAAAAAGCAAAACAGCTGTGGCACATTTACACAATAAAATACTGTGCAGTAGTACAAAAGGAAAAGAAAAGCTTACCTTGTGTGACAGCATGGATGGACCTGGAGAGTAGTAAAGTAAGTGAAATAAGCCAGGAAGAGAAAGACAAATACCATTTGATCTCACTTATATGTGGAATCTAATGAACACAGTAAGATGAAGAATAAAATAGAAACAGAGGCAGGGTCATGGGGAACAGATGGACAGCTGTCAGAGGGAAGGAGGAAGAGGGGATGGGATCAAAAATGGTGAAGGGATTAGCCAAAATCATGTATAACACGTATATATGACCACAGAATAGCAATAGCCAGGGGCGAGGGGCGATGGAGGTGACGGGGACGTGGATGGGGAGAATGGGTGTGGAAAGAGACTTTGCAAGCAGCATGGGAAGGCATGGTGTGGGCTGTAGAGGGTGTTATATTGAGTGAGACACTTGAAACCATGTCAACACAATAAATTAAAATAAATGAATAAATAAATAAATAAGAAAAATCTTACCTTTTGTAACAGCATGGATGGACCTGGAAGAGTAGTAGGCTAAGTGAAATAAGCTAGGCAGAGAAAGACAGATACTATATGATTTCACTCATATGTGGAATCTAATGAACAAAACAAATAAACAAAATAGAAACAGACTCATAGATACAGAAAACAGTTGACATCTGTCAGAGGGGAGCAAGGTTGGGGGGTTTGGGTATAAATGGTGAAGTAGAATAAGCAAAAATATAGAAACCTCATAGACACTGAAAACAGGATGGTGAGCACAAGGGGGAAAGGGTTGTGAGAGGAGGTGGAAGAGAGTAATGTGGGGACAAATGTTACAGAAAAAAACTTGCTTTGGGTGGTAGACACACAACGCAACATACAGATGATGTATCAAGTATAGTACACCTGAACCTATATAATTTTATTAACCAGTATCAACCCAATAAATTCAGTAATTTTTTTTTAAATGCACTGTACTAAAGAAGAGAAGATAATGAGGAGGCAATCTGGATTTATAGAATAAGTGCTAAACTAGCCTCAAATAATTTTTATAATGTTTCACAGGTTATCTGGGAATACAATAGACATATCTCAGTATGTGATCATTTTGACAATTGCCAGATCTTATTCTGATACTGTTTAGGTGAAGAAGAGAGATAGGGTATAGAAAAAATGGTACTATTGCTGCTTGAGTAATTGATGCTTAAAGGACTGCATTTAAGAGTATTTATTGATTAAACAAAAAATTACTAGTTACATATTAAGTGTCAAACACTGATAAATGTTTGAAACATTAATGAAAGGTGTCCACTTGAGATAAAGTGATTTACAATATCCCACGGAGTTATTCATAGCCCTTATTTCTTAACATTTTTATCATCAAAAGGATGAAAACTCACAAGGCATTAAGCTGAAAATTTGGAAATGCTCCAAATTTGGTCCAAAAAGAGTTCTACAAGCTAAAAATGCTATAAATACATGCTATCACACGTACAAAATTAATTTTTAAAGTGATGTTAAAGTATTTTTGTTTTATTTTTATACAACTTGAACAAAAACCACAGTTCCATTCTCTACTCCCCCCACTTTCCACCAGCACCTCTAATCCTACGACTATTTTTTTTATTTCAGATTTCCATACTTCCATACTTTAATTAGTACCCATTGACTTCCTGTATGGTACATGAGGCTGTAGCTCTCCGACATAGCCACTTTTACTTACACAACTTGAATAACTAATATTCAGTACTGGCATTATTCTGTCAACATGGCTTATTCACAGCGAAGCATTATAATGGGTAATTAAGACTGCATTTTATTATTGTTTTTTCTTTCAAGTTAATAATCACATTGCTTTTTCATTTTCTCTGTTTGCTTTGTGCCTGTGGCTAGTTCTTCCCACACTTTCCAATAGCCGCTCAGCACAAACTTCTACAAGGTCACATCCATCTCCCATATTTCCCACTTCTGGTATCTGCCCCCTTCCGAACTAGTTGCTTTTAGACCACTGCACAACTGACTCTCTGGGTCTGCAATTGGTCATCACATTCCTGGGTTAAAACCTAGGTGGCACTTAAAGCCAGAAGTCAAGAGGCCACAAATACCATTACAGTGGCATGGTCCGGTGGGCTGCTACCACAGACAGGAAAGGATGGCAGAATAAAGACATGATTACTTGCTCAGTCCCCACACTGCCAGCTGCCGGATATGTAACCCAAAGAGGTTGCAAGTGGCAAAGAGGGGGCTGAGTCCCCAGGAGGAAGGAGCCTGCAATAACACAACAGGGATGTTCTGGAATGATTCCCCTGGTACTTTGCATTCAGTATGAAAATCCATGACTTCCACTTCTCAGTCTTTCATGTTAGAAACTTTTCTCAGTTGTCTGTCAATCCTTAATTGTCTACTCATATTTAACTATGAGAAACAAAAAGGCTGGAAGGTCTGAGCATGTGAGTGGGATGTTAACTGTGAGCTTCACTAGAGTGATCTGTCCCACCTATTTGTTGTGGAACCTGTAGGGTCAGCATCTTCAGTCTTTCCTTGGGAGCATGTCAGATTCCCTGGAGAACACTCTTCTGATCTCTATCTAGAGAGGAAAAGTCACACTCCCATCATTCTGAGAGCCAGAGGTCTGAGCTGGGGGTGGGGGAGGTCCTCAGGTTGCAGGGGCATATGTCAACCTAATCCTTGTTTTCAATATGGTGCTCATGTCCTCAAACGTACCCAGTGTCCTTCAGCCCAGACACCTTCGGTTTTGTATTCTCCAAATAAATTAACTTCTAGTTTTCTCTCTGACTAGAAAGGGGGCAGATGCTGAGCAGTGAGGATTTGGGGAAGGGGTCTAGAAATCTGGTTGTTTCTTAAACATCTTATTTCTTAAACACCTTTCAACTAGTTCTCATGTTACACTCTCCCCCTTCCACTCCAGTTCCAGAATGTCTGATCTTTCTACGCTCTGAGCCTGTTAACAATTCTGCAATCCAGGATTGTTCCTGGCTTCTCGAACAGCCAACTAGCAGTCAGCTTTCTTAGGTCTGCTAAGTCAATAATTTGTCCATCTGCTTTTCAACTTCCAAAATGCTGCTGCAACTCTGTCTGCTCTTTCCATCTCTGTGTCTCTTGTTCCCTCTCTTTTCTCCCTTTCTTTTTCTTTCCTTTTTTTAAAAATTTCCTTACCAAAGTCTAATAATATTTCAAAAGAGAAAATAATTAGATTGGGTAAATACAATCTGCTACCTTTTACCAGAAATGCTACTATTTCCCAACACAAAAATAATAAATTTTACTTGGAAAAAAATTAGAAATCCAGATAACCAGAAAAAACAAACAAATAAATCACCTTCAATACCACAGCTCAGAAATAGTGAACTATTAACACTTTCCTCTTTTTCTTCCATTCTGTGTGTACATAGAGGGAAGGAGGGCATGCATTCTTTCATTCATCTGACAAATACCTGCACATTTCCACTCCTGACCCTGGAAGGCTCTGTGTATAAAGTAGAAAACAAGACAAACATGGTTCCTGGCATCTCAAAGCTGAGGGCTATTGTGGGAAGAGAAACAAGTCATTTCAATAAACATGCCAGGAGAGGGTAGGATGAGAATTTTTTGAAGTGGAAAGCAAGAATGTCAAACCTAGACTTGGGCATGTCAGGGAAGGACAGGGGGCAGAGAGCCCAACACAGCCAAAGAACAGTGAAGGGCTCACTACTTACTCACACTGACTTCTACAGCAGAAATATGAAAGAAGCATACTAGAATTGGTTCTTTTGTATGTGACTTTTTTTTTTTTTGGCTCACTTCTCCATTTATTAGAATAACCACATTTGGAGGGGCACAAAGCACTTAAGTTTTATATGACTACAAAGCTATCACAAATCCCAAACTTTTTAGCCACAGATTTCTCACTTACTCTGCTTAAAGAAAAAGCTTTCAAAACATCTGAGTTAGCTTGATACACATGTATGTGACTTTTTAATCAACATTTTAGTAGCCCAATATTACTCCACTGTACATGTGTACTACTATTTCTTTAACTGGTTATCTTCATATATTTAGGTTATTTCTAGCTCTTAAAACTCACCCACCAACTGTGGGAACCCTCCTCTTATCTTTGTACATTGAAGATGAAATTTAATTAAAATTCAAAAGTAAACAACAAAAGGAGATGACAGGGGACGTCTGGCTTATAGCCATTCACATAGAGGAAGGATACAAAACCTGAGATGTTTCAGGTGACTACAAAATAATCCAAGTCCACAGGGAGATGCTAGCCAACAGGACTAATGCCATCTTAGATGGTGTCCACATCAATCAGTGTACAGAAAAGGAAATGTGTGAAGTCAGTGAGACTATGCACCGCACACCTCACACATCTGTGTGAGGAAGCAGACTGTAACTATACAATTTATAAGAAGGAAAAAAGGGCATATTAAAACAAGTAGAGATTATTTTACATCTACACGTATTCATTCATTAAAAATTGCATTGAGTATTTCCTCTGTTCCAAGGGCTGAGATAAACACTGAAAATTCAAAAATAAATATGAGTGACGGGAAGATGGCGATGGAGTAGGCGGACGTACCAACTTCCAACTCCCAGAACCAAAGTGGATTATAACTCAATTTTAAGAACCATCATCTGGATAAACCAACTTTGAACTAAACTAAGTGGACTCTTCAACCAAGGAACACAGAAGAAGCCACATTGAGACTGGTAGGAATAGCAAAAATGCGAAGAGGGCTGCCCAGCTCCCCAGAGCAAATGGCAGCCCGGAGAGACCGCGTGGCGGGAGGAGTTTGGCAGAGAGGGAGGGACCTGGGTCCCAGGAACCAAGCCCCAGCCTGCAGTCCCAGAGCCTAGAAGAGGCGTTTGGACAGTATTGAGCTGTGAAACAAGTGAGGATACTATTTGTGAAAAAGAGACAGTTTTCTCAGACCCAAGATTCTTTTTAAAGGGACAGCGCAGAAAACCTCTCTCACAACCACTCACCCGGAGTTTCAGGGAACGGGGACAGAGGAGAGGACCAGAGCAGTGGGAAGACAGTGTGGACTGAAGGCACAGGGACAAACACTCTGAGGAACAGCTACCCTAACCCTTGGGCTAAGTCACTTCCCTAATCAAAAGCAAATATTGCCCCTGGAACTAGCAATACCAGCAAAGTGAGATAGGACACCAGCCAAACAAGCTTTCTCAAGGCAATTAGAGCAGAGCTGCTTAGAGGGAGGGAGCTCCCAGGCCTAGAGTATGGAGAATTAGGGCACTTCCTACTCTGCTGAGAGTTGCTGAAGGGTATGGTGGAGGCAGGATGCTGAAACATGGTTCTGTCGGTGGGGGCAGAGGCCCAACCGGTGTTAGCTCAGTCTAGCCCAGCAGGGGCGGAGGGGATGCGTGAAAGCTGTCCGGTAGCTGCGGGCCCGCCTGTGACACCACCTGCGGAGAAAAAGCTAAAAGCCAGGAACGGGCAGAGATCTGTTCTGCAACCCTGTGCAAGCCGGCCCTGACCGCAGGGACGGGGCTAGGACTAGGGACAGGCGGGTGCTCGCGGCTCAGCTCATGCTACCAGCCTCACCCAACCGAAGAAACCGCGGTTTGTCATCCTGCGTGCGCGATTTGGCTCTGAACGCAGGGGCGGGGTAGAGTCAAGGACAAGTGGAAATCCGCAACTGAGTGCACGCCAGCCCAGCCCAATAAACCGAGGTTTGCGACCCTGCGCAGAAGGGCCCTGGCGTCGAAGGCAGGGCTAAAGCTCCCGACGGGCAAAGGCTCACAGCTGAGAGCACATCAAAAGCCCCGCCCAACCTGCGAAACTGTGGCGAGCAGGCTCTGACTGTGGGTCCTGGGCAGAAATACGAAAACAGGATGGGTCCACAGCTGAGCAAAGGTGCTCACCTCTACACTATGTACTGAGGCTTGTGGCTTGAGTGACAGCCCCTCCCACGGAGGAGAGGTGGAAATCACAGCAACAGCCACAGTGGACCGGCACTGGCACGCCCATACCCAACCGCCCTAGGCAGCGGCAGAGGAGGTGGCGGGCCAGCAGACAGACCACATCTAGAGAACACAAAGGCAATACATACTGGACTCCAGTGGCCACAACTTGCTTATACACAGACAAAATGGGCAGGCAGAGGAATGCAAACAAAATGAATCAAGAGAAATCCCCAGAGAAGGACCTGAATGAACCAGATATAACCAAATTACCAGAAGCAGAATTTAGAATAATGATAGTTAGGATGTTCAAAGAAATTAGAGCAACAATGGATAGTCATAATGAACACCTAAATAGAGAGATAACAAGTATAAAAAACGAAATTGAAATAATAAAAAAGAATCAGACAGAAATGACAAATACAGTATCAGAACTGAAGACCACAATGGAAGGAATTAAAAGCAGGATGAATCATGCTGAGGATCGAATCAATGAGTTAGAGGACACAATAAACAAAGGCACAGAAGCAGAGAAGAATAAGAAAAACAGACTCAAAAAATGTGAGGAAACTCTAAGGAAGCTCTGTGACAACATGAAGAGAAACAACATTCGCATCATAGGGGTGCCTGAAGAAGAGGAGAGAGGACAGAAAATGGAAACTTTGTTCAATCAAATCATAAGAGAAAACTTTGCTAAATTAAGGCTGGGAAACATTCCACACGTTCAAGAAGCACACAGAACTCCATTAAAGAGAAACCCCAAAAAATCTACACCAAGACACATCAGGTTAAAATACCAAAGCTAATGGATAAAGAAAAAATTTTAAAAGCTGGTACGGAAAAAAAGGCTATCACCTACAAAGGAGCCCCCGCAAGGATGACATCGGACTTCTCAACAGAAACACTTGAGTCCAAAAGAAAATGGCAAGATATAATCAAAGTAATGCAGAACTAAAACCTACAACCAAGACTACTCTATCCAGCAAGGCTAACGTTTAAAATTGAAGGATAGCCTGACCTGTGGTGGCGCAGTGGATAAAGTGTCGACTGGGGAACACCGAGGTGGCAAGTTCAAAACCCTGCACTGGTCTGGTCAAGGCACATATGGGAGTTGATGCTTCCAGCTCCTCCACCCTTTCTCTCTTTCTCTCTCTCACTCTGTGTCTCCTCTCTAAAATGAATAAAATAATAATAAAAAAAAGCATTTAAAATTGAAGGAGAAATATAGAGCTTCCCAGGCAAAGAAGGCCTCAAGGAATTCATTAAAACCAAACCAATTCTGCAAGAGATACTAAGGGGCCTGTTGTGAACAGTTCAAAGGGAGGAAAGAATATAGCAAAAACAGAATACAGATTTAAAGAATAAAATGACAATAAACAACTACATATCAATAATAACCTTAAATGTAAATGGATTAAATGATCCAATCAAAAGACATAGGGTAGCTGCATGGATAAAGAAACAAGACCCATAAATATGATGTCTACAAGAGACACACCTTAAAACAAAAGATGCACATAGACTGAAGGTAAAAGGATGGAAAAAAATATTTCACGCAAACGGAAATGAAAAAAACAGCCGGGATAGCAGTACTTATATCTGACAAAATAAACTTTAAAACAAACACTGTAGTAAGAGATAAAGAAGGACACTACATAATGAAAAAGGGAACAATTCAACAGGAAGATATAACTATTATAAATATCTACGCACCAAATATAGGAGCCCCGACCTACATAAAGCAGACTTTGATAAATATAAAGGGCGAGATTAACAGCAATACTATAATAGTAGGGAATTTCAATACCACAATAACAACACTGGATAGATCCTCAAGACACAAAATTAATAAAGAAACAGAAGACTTAAACGATACACTAGATCAACTTGATTTAATAGATATCTTCAGAACTTTTCACCCTAAAGCAGTAGAATATACATTCTTCTCAAGCGCTCAGGGTACGTTTTCTAGGAAAGACCACATGTTAGGACACAAAAATACTCTCAATAAATTTAAGAAGATTGAAATTATATCAAGCATTTATTCTGATCACAATGCCATGAAACTAGAAATTAACGACAAAAGAAAAACTGAAAAATACTAAAACACTTGGAAACTAAATAGCATATATTAAATTATGAATGGATTAACAATGAGATCAAAGAAGAAATAAAAAAGTTTCTAGAAACAAATGATAATGAGCATACATCAACTCAAAATATATGGGACACAGAAAAAGCAGTACTGAGAGGGAAGTTCATTACACTACAGCCATATCATAAGAAGGTAGAAAAAGCTCAAATAAGCAACCTGACCCTGCATCTAAAAGAACTAGAAAAACAACGGCAAGTAAAACCCAGGACAAGTAGAAGGAAGGAAATAATAAAGATCAGAGCAGAAATAAATGACATAGAGTCTAAGGAAACAATAGAGGATCAATGAAACCAGAAGCTGGTTCTTTGAAAAGGTAAACAAGATTGATGAACCTTTAACTAGACTCACCAAAAAAAAAAAAAAAAAAGAGAGAGGACTCAAATAATTAAAATTAAAAAGAACAGTGGAGAAAAAACAACTGACACAACAGAAATACAAATCATTGTAAGAAAATACTATGAAGAACTCTATGCCAAAAAATTAGACAACCTAGGAGAAATGGACAAATTTCTTGAATCATATAATCTTCCAAAAATCAATCTGGAAGAATCAGAACACCTAAACAGACCAATTACAACAAATGAGATGGAAACTGTTATCAAAAAACTCCCAACAAAGAAAAGTGCTGGGCCTGATGGCTTCACAAGTGAATTTTATCAAAAATTCAAAGAAGAACTAACTCCTATCCTCCTCAAGCTATTTCAAAAAATTCAAGAGGAAGGAAGACTTCCAAACTCCTTTTATGAGGCGAGCATAATTCTGATCCCGATACCGGGCAAAGACAACACAAAGTTAGAAAATTATAGGCCTATATCCCTGATGAATTTAGATGCTAAAATTCTCAACAAAATATTAGCCAACCGGATCCAGCAATATATGAAAAAAATCATACACCATGATCAAGTGGGATTTATTCTGGAGAGGCAAGGCTGGTTCACTATTCGCAAATCAATCAATGTGACTCAGCACATAAACAAAAGGAAGGACAAAAATCACATGATAATTTCAATAGATGCAGAAAAGGTATATGATAAAATCCAGCACCCATTCATGCTCAAAACTCTCTTTAAAGTGGGAATACAGGGAACATTACTTAACATGATAAAGGCCATCTACGACAAACGCACAGCAAACATCATACTAAATGGACAAAAATTAAAAGCAATCCTCTTAAGATCAGGAACCAGGCAGGGGTGCCCCTTTCATCACTTTTATTCAACATAGTTCTGGAAGTCCTAGCTACAGCAATCAGACAAGAAGAAGAAATAAAAGGCATCCAAATTGGAAAAGAAGAAGTAAAACTGTCATTGTTTGCAGATGATATGATACTGTATATAGAAAACCCTAAAGTCTCAGTCAAAAAACTACTGGACCTTATAAATGAATTCAGCAAGGTGGCAGGATATAAAATTAATACTCAGAAATCAGAGGCATTTCTATATATAAACAATGAACTGTCAGCAAAAGAAATTAAAGAAACAATCCCCTTCACAATTGCAGCCAAAAAAATAAAGTACCTAGGAGTAAATTTAACCAAAGAAATTAAAAACTTGTACTCGGAAAATTATAAAACATTGATAACAGAAATCAAGGAAGATACAAACAAGTGGAAGCATATACCGTGCTCATGGCTAGGAAGAATAAACTTCATTAAAATGTCTATATTACCCAAAGCAATTTATAAATTCAATGCTATACCAATTAAAATACCAACGACATACTTCAAAGATATAGAACACATATACCAAAAATTTATATGGAACCAAAAAAGAACACGAATAGCCTCAGCAATCTTAAAAAGAAAAAATAAAGCAGGAGGTATCACTCTTACGGATATCAAGGTTTACTACAAGGCCATTATACTCAAGACAGCCTGGTACTGGCATAAAAACAGGCACATAGATCAATGGAACAGAACAGAGAACCCAGAAATAAACCCACAGCTTTATGGACAACTGATATTTGACAAAGAGCATACAATGGAGTAATGACAGCCTCTTTAACAAATGGTGTTGGGAAAATTGGACATCTACCTGCAAAAAGACTTAAACGTAAGCCGTGAAACCATAAGCATCTTAGAAGAAAACATAGGCAGCAAGCTCTCCGACATCTGTAGCAGCAATATATTTGCCGATTTATCTCCATGGGCAAATGAAATAAAAGGCAGATAAACAAATGGGACTATATCAAACTAAAAAGTTTTTGCACAGCTAAAGACAATAAGAACAGAATAAAAAGACAAACCACACAATGGGAGAACATATTCGACAGCATGTCTGATAAGGGGTTAATAACCAAAATTTATAAAGAACTTATAAAACTCAACACCAGGAAGACAAACAATCCAATCAAAAAATGGGCAAAAGAAATGAATAGACATTTCTCCAAAGAGGACATACAGATGGCTAATAGGCATATGAAAAAATGCTCAACATCACTAATCATTAGAGAAATGCAAATTAATACCACATTGACATATCACCTCACACCAGTCAGAATGGCGCTCATCAGGAAAACAACACAAAATAAGTGCTGGCGAGGATATGGAGGAAAGGGAACCCTTCTGCACTGCTGGTGGGAATTCAGAATGGTGCAGCCACTGTGCAAAACAGTTTGGAGATTCCTCAGAAAATTAATATTTGAACTGCCTTTTGACCCAGCTATCCCATTTATAGGAATATACCCTAAGAACACCAAAGCACTGTTCGAAAAGAAGAAATGTGCCCCTATGTTCGTGGCAGCATTGTTCACAATAGTGAAGATCTGGAAAGAGCCCAAGTGTCCGTCAGAGGACGAGTGGATTAAAAAGCTATGGTACATATATACTATGGAATACTACTCAGCCATAAGAAATGATGACATCGGATCATTTACAACAAAATTGATGGACCTTGATAACATTATAAGGAGTGAAGTAAGTAAATCAGAAAAAAAATACTGAGAACAGCATGATTTCATACATAGGTGGGACATAAAAGTGAGTCTATGAGACATGGAAAAGAGAGTGGTGGTTATGGGGTGGGGGGAGGGAGGGGAGGGTGGGATAGGGAGGAGGGGAGGGGCACAGGGAAAACAAGATAGAAGGTCACAGAGGACAATTTGACTTTGTGTGACGGGTATGCAACACAATTGAATGATAAGATAATCTGGAGATGTTTTCATTGTACATATGTACCCTGATTTATTGGTGTCACCCCATTAAAATTAATATAAAAAAGAAAAATAAATAAATATGATATACAGTCTCTGATATCAAAGAATTACAGATAATTACATGATCCTCTCTGCCCTTTGTTATCACAAAATAGGAGGATTTGTGTCAAGTCTTTGGAAGATAAATAAGAATTTTCCCTAGATAGATGGGAAAAGAGGTATAGTGACCCTCAGATTAACTTTGTACCCAGAATATATCAAGATATAGTATATAAAAGGTAGATCATGCATATCTGTCTAAGTAGACGTTGAAAATATGACTTTGTAGTTTCTTAAGATGTGATCTGGAAGGATTCAGTAACAGTATGTATTTTTATTCACTCGCTCTTTAATTCTTATCCTCCCAATAAACTATGTACTCTATCTTTTCTTAAAGCTAAAATTTTCTTTATACCTCAAGAAAATAGCATTCATTGAAATAAAGGCAACTTTTGTACAAATTAATTATAATAAAATTCTGGCTTAGAGCAATCACATTGTTTGCAAATGTACTTTAAGACATGCACATTGACATTATTTGAATGGTTTGTAGTCTGTATTTTTCCTCTTTTATTCAACTCAAGATAATTGACATTGTTAAACATTGCTACATTTTTAAAATACTTTTATTAGTTCTTTTATTCTTAATTTTTTTTCTTGGACTTGACTGTAACCTTCAAAAATACTGAGTTCAATAAGGTATTCAAAGAGGAGTGAGTCAAGCTCTTTGAGAGATATTTTAACTATTTCTGATTAAACACACAATTGAATTTAGTAATATTCTAAAAATACATCGTTTCAACCCAGTTTGTTGATTATTTCAAGCCATGTACCAAATACATTTTAATGAGAGGAAAATGGGTACAGTGCTTTCCAAAAGTACACAGCATATCTAATTTGAGCATGTATTTAATAGATAAATTGCCTCTCCAATTATTTGGGGAATGAAAGTCCAATCAGATAACAAAACCACTTCCAAATGCTCCTAAAGCCAGCCAGGAGACTTCCCTTACCACCCATTCTGAAAACTTCCTCATAATGTTCTGTAGTGATTATATATAGTTTTTAAATTACTTGGGAAAAACAGGAGTTTGCATTTGGATGTGTTCAATGTGGCATGATTACTGGACATCTCAGTGGAAAGGGCTGTCATCTACCCATGTCTGGAGCTCCAGGAAGAAGCTCTTACTAGAAACTAAAAGTTTGCAGTCTTCAGGATATAGACAGTATTCACAGAAATCACTTGGAGTGAATCCTCCGCAAGCCAGTACTTAGAGACAAGGTGAGGAGGCAGAAGCAAAGGGGACTGAGAAGGAATCACCAGTGAGCTGAGAGGAGAAGCCAAAGTGTGGGGTTCTGGAAGCCAAGATGAGGAGGAGTGTCAAGGAAGGGAGAAGGGCAGCTAAGACATGAACATGGATGTGAATGTGTGTGCTAATGCTTGACACTAGTCATGCTGGCACTATACATCAATGCCCAAAGTAATATCTCCCTAAGTGAAAAAGGGTGCCCTGTGCAAACATTGGCAAGACTCCCTGGGAGGCTCATGTACATCTTCAATTCAGCCCTGGTTCTCTCAGAAACCCATGGGCAGCACAAAATCTCAGAGGTACCACCAGAGGCGAATTTAACGGCAGGCACACCAGCGCGTGCCCTGGATCCAACTTCTGAAGGGCCCCACAAAACCCCAACTTTACAGTTTTTTCTAATCATACCAAGTTTGGTTTCATATGTGCAATTTTAACAATAGTACATAACATACTTTATTTATTTAAAAATAGGATTAACATGTATTTTTATTTTCCATATCTACCTTTTTTTAAAGGGCCCAATATTTTCTTTTGCGCCCGGGGCCTAAACCGACCTTAACCTCCATTTAGGTACCACTGGGGTTGAACTCCCAGCTACTGGCCTCAATGTTAGTGTTTCAGGGCTTTTCAAGAACTGTCTTTCAAGAGATGTGAAGGCACATGGTCCCTCTTCAAGTCAAAGAGAGAAGATGTGTTCTATTTCTGTGTTACACTCAGATGAGCAAAGCAGCCCAGCCTCCCAGAGCTCTGCAGGGAAATTCTTTCAGTTTTAAGTTCTTTCTTTCCTTCCTTTCCCTCCCTCCCTTCCTCCTTCCCTCCCTCTTTTCCTACTCTCTCTCTCTTAGTTTATGCTAGTATCTGGAACCCACAAAATCATAGAGACTTCCATTTTTAGCAAAGCCCCCCATTATTCACTCAGTAGTTTGTTTGGCCTGCTTGTTGTCCTCAAGGCCATCAGACAGTGATTCTTAAATCTCTGGGGGTGTCAAAGTTCCAGTGTCCTCAGGGTCTCCTCAGCCTCCTTTCAGAAGGTGGAAGCACAGAACAGACTGCAGGGAGGGGTACTGGTCTGTGTTGTCCTTCACTAGCATCCGATCCTCACTGTAAAGGAATCTGGGAGGAGTTCCCACAGCCCCTCACAGCAACATCTAGCCCTAGCTGAAATGTTCTATTAAGAAAACCTGCAGAACATGTCTTATCTTTTCAAGGTCAAAACTTCCCTAGCCCACCCTACTCCCAATACTGCACAAAGAAAGAACATTAAAAACAGAATAAAATGTCTCATGAAAAAATTTAAGATATTATCCGATAATGACAACTTACTTCATAAGGTACAAAAAGAAATTACTAAATTCCAAACCAAAGACATATAAAAGCAAAATTAATGTTTTACAGCAACTAGCATTTTGTTTGCGGCATCAGCAAAAGCAGGTGTCCACCTGTCATTAATTTCTTATGAATTCAAAGTCCACTGCATTTCTGGGAAGGATGGTTAGTGTTTGGCAAGTTTTTGTTTTTATGTGTGTAAGGATCAGAAATATAACTGAAAAGTTCATCAAAGGGCTGAGAGCAGGCACAAGAATCAAAAGCATGTTAACTATGTAAGACACCAGAGTATCAGAAAGCTCCTGCCATTCCAACTTCTTGTTCTATAAATAAGCATGTAAATTGCCAATACAGCAACTGATAATGTCAGTGTACATCGTTCATTATATACACTCTAAAAATAAAAATTGTACAATTTAAACCTAAAGTAGTGATTTTGCAGAAATAGTCTATATGGTCCTCCAACTAGTCCACTATATCTCATATTTTTCCGGTAGGACCAAAATTTGCTTATGTCTTCCTCAAAAGAGGAGCCAGTTCTTCTAATGGTTTTCTATCACCAGCCATAAACAGAGGGTACACAGGGTATTTTAATTCCTTAAAAGGATGGCCAGACTGAAAACATTTATTAGCATTGCTCTGAAGTATGTTAATGAAATCACTAAAAATCTTTTTTCCCCCAAACAAATCCAGCATTCTGAAATGATCTGTGGTAGCAGATTTTTACGGAACTAATATACAATCTATTTCGCCACTATTACAACATTCCTGAAAGCTCAGAGCATTAAATCAATTCAATAACCTATCATGTTCTGCCTCAATTATCTACAGCTTCAATTAAAAGTATGCAGAAGTAGTCCATCTTGAATTTGTTCAAAATATGTGTCTTAATTCTAAATTTAAAAACAGGTCTTCCAGTAGGCCCATGAGTCACCAAAATACAGTACCAAAAGTTATATATTTAAACACTTTTATTACAATGTTTGTACATAACATAAGCTATTCTCTTGCAATACAAAACTGTACAAGCGTACCAAAAACTGACATCATTATAAATGAATACTCAAATCAGTTGGACCTAATATTGAACGCTAAGTAAAGGAGAAAAGGGGGAAAATTATTTGGGAGATAACTTTGTCATGACATATTAACCTTTCTACTGTCAACTTTTATTAAGCTTTTGGTACAAATGTGTTAAAATCAATTCTGTCAGATTAAGAACTCATCCTGGAGCACTCCTTCCAATTGAAGAGAGACCACAGAAATGCACTTGTTGGAGGACACAAGCTATGTCACTCTGAAGCTGTGTATTTTTATGGCTAGCTTTGTTTAAGATTGTTTTAGGGGTTTTCACACCCCTGACAATTAAATAAGGGTGGACAGAGAGAATTTCCAAAGACATTTAAACCCAGCTCTCCAGGATGTGCGATTTTTACACCTTTGCATTTTCTGCTGTGCAAACAGAGCCACAAACAACCCAGAATTTATTGGATTAACATTGAACTCCTGCCATCTCCACAAACTCTAGCAGAGAGTAATACTGTCTGCACAGCTTCCGGACACACTTGTGTCTTTCATCTATCCTCCTCATTCTCCCCATTGCTACTACTACTAGTAAATCCTCCCAGCTTTGCCTGAAGGGATTCCTTTACATCCAAAAGTGCTCCCTCTTCTTACCAGAGAGCCTGATTCCAATTTCTTTCCAACAAATGGGCTCCAAAGGACATTCCCTCGTGTGCCCACTGTGGGATTTTCATACCATTCCCAACTCCACGCCCTCCAAGGAAAGCCTAAATTGCTCAGTACCTCCCACCTCCTGGGTTTGATTCCTAGGTGAGCTCACAAAAGTGTTCAAATGGACCTTCGTCTGACCCGGAGGATCAAGCACCCATCTTGCACCGCTGGAGTCTCCAGAGGCCCTGTCTCTCAGCGTGGCCCTCCTCCGCCTGGCCCCTTGAACTCACCAGGAGGAGGTTGTGTGCCACCAGGTACCCGAGCCGCGCGCTGCCCCGGACGCCGGGAGCCAGGCGCCCGGTGGCGTAGCCGTGCCAGGCCACCACATAGGGGTTGTCGATGGTGATCCAATACTTGACCTGGCCCCCGAAGTGGCGGAAGCAGAGCTCGGCGTAATCCCTGAAGTGGTAGATCAAGGCGCGGTTGGCCCAGCCGCCATAGGCGTCTTGTAGGCGCTGGGGCAGGTCCCAGTGGTACAGGGTGACCACGGGGTGCACGCCCAGCTCCCGCAGCCTCTCCAGCAGGCGTTGGTAGTAGTGAAGCCCCTCGCGGTTGGGGGCGCCCGCGCTGCCGTTGGGGAGCACCCGCGCCCACGAGATGGAGAAGCGGTAGTGGGTGACCCCAAGCTCACGCAGCCCCTCGGTGTCTCGGAATACGTTGTTGTAGCTATCGCTAGCCACGTCCCCGGTGGCGGGTGAGGAATACGACGGGGCGCCCGACGGCAGGCCGGCCAGCGGGGAGTCGCCGGGGGCCGAAGTTCGGGGGTGGGTGAACGTGTCCCAGATGGACGCGCCCTTGCCGTGCTGCCGCCAGCCGCCCTCCGTCTGGTAGGCGGCGGTGCCCACGGCCCAGAAGAAGCCGTCGGGGAAGGTATCGTAGAGGAGGCCGGCGGTCTCGGGGGCCACAGGGCGCGCAAAGCGAGCCCAGGTCTGCTCCCCGTCCCCAGGCTCGGCGCGCAGGCGGCGGACGCCTAGGGCCGCCAGCAGCAGCAGCGGCAGCGGCAGCGGCGGGGCGCGGGCTGGCATGCTGCGCGGGATGCGGGATGCGGGATGCGGCCCTGGACCCGCGCTGCCCTTTATGCCCGCTCCGCCCGCCGCCCTTCCCCCTCCGCCTCTCACACCCCCGCTCCCCTGGCGGACCCGACTGGCAATCATTACCTGCGAGCCGCGGCCGCCCCGCCCGGTGGGACACCAGGGTGCAGAGGCACGCGGTGCCAGGGAGGGGGCACGAAAGCCGGCAAAAGGCAGCAGGCGCCGCTCCCGGACGTCGGATGGAAGGCACCTGTTCTACCCTTCACCCGGGAGAGGCGGAGACACCTGGACGAGACAAGTTCTGTGTGCGCCGCCCTCTCTTCCCATCCGTGCGCGCTCCCTTGGAAGGGGCCGCGGTGCCGCTGCGGTACCGGTCCAGGAGGGACGGAGGCCATACAACTTTTCCTGAGTCCGGTGCCGAGTCTTCGACGCAGCCTGGCGGGTTTGGGGGTCAGCAGGCCCCTGCTTTCATTTTTCTACCCCTGCAAGGCCGAGAAAAGCTTTAGATCAGGGGTCCCCAAACTATGGCATGGGGCCCCCAGAGGCCATTTATCCGCCCCGCACTTCCGGAAGGGGCACCTCTTTCATTGGTGGTCAGGAAGGGAGCACATCCGCACCCATAGTTCCCATTGAAATACTGGTCAGTTTCTTGATTTAAATTTACTTGTTCTTTATTTTAAATATTGCATTTGTTCCTGTTTATTTTTTTTTTACTTTAAAATAAGATATGTGCAGTGTGCATAGGGATTTGTTCATAGTTTTATTTTATAGTCCAGCCCTCCAACTGTCTGAGGGACAGTGAACTGGCCCCCTGTGTAAAAAGTTTGGGGACCCCTGCTTTAGATTAACTTGACTAGAGCCAATTAGGAATTGTTTGAAGTCATATCGGGATGGTGAGGTGGGCAAACTTTGAATGTTGCAAGGAAAGGAGGCAGACTTTCCTTAAAGCCTTTTTAGGTGAAAGCCACCCCCCTCTCACCTAAAAAGCGTAGGGCTGGACGGCCTTCCTCAAGCCCCAGTACAGGTAGCCTTCTAGGAAGACACGGGAAGGCACTTTTGACTTGGGACTCTCCCTCTTACTGTTATCTTTTTAACCATTTCAAAACAGTACTTTTGCTTTAATTAGATCTTGCGGAATTACTTGCTGAGCTTCAAATGACAGTTGTTTTTCTAAAAACAAAAGGGAAGGAAAGAAAGAAAACACATACCAAAGTTTTTTCCACATTGAGTGTCACTAACTTTACTATCCTATCCATCCGTTTCCACGGATAAGCACATGCTTGAGCTTTCTGCTCCGGCTTAACAGATAACCCAGTGTGTGTAAAGTGGTGGACGCAGTTGTGTTGGAGCTAAAGGTCTCTTGATCCCACCAATGTTTCCTGAGCTGTGAAAGGCATAGGGAGGAGGGATTTAGCCAAGCACCCACTGCCTCTGTAATAAAATAGGTCGTTACATTTTTCTAGTTTCCAAAGGGCCCTTTGGACAGAAGGTGTGGAGTCACAGCATCCATTTGGGAGTGTATGTGTATATGAAGCCTGGTCTCCACCTTTGTGATCTTGGCCAGGACAAGTCTTTGTGAAGCTCAAACTAAAAAAAAAAAAAAAAAAAAAAAGTGCTCACAGATGACTCAAACACAAAAAGCTCAGACAAATGTAAGACCTTGCTAATAATACATTTACCTCCAGTTTCGGCACCTTGTGCCTGAGTCCCCACAAACCTGCATCTGTGTTGAACGATGAAGATCCTCACAAAGGTGCATCATTCTTGTCCAGTGCTTGGTCATCTCTGTGCTGTTTCATCCAAATTTAAAAGCAATAAAGGTTTTAATGTTACAGATAGAAGTACTTTTATTAATTCTCTTAAAACATAAGTACAAGAAATTGATTTCAATGTTTTATTAAATATTCCTAACTGCAGCTAGCATATATTTTTATAGTAAAATCTTAATCTATCAGACTGTAATGAAACTTACTGTTATTGCTACCTGTGACATTTATATTTTTTAATGAATATAAAATAAAAAACAGTGACACTTAAGTAATTTTTAAAACTTACACCACCCAACTGCACAGTCATGCTCTCCTCCAGCTAAATTAAAAGATTATATGTCTGCATAGAGGACTGCATTTTCTTTCTAGAGATAAATATTGGAGTGTTTGCTGATGTACTTTTTTAAGTTTCTATTAGAAATGCTTCATGTGTCTCATGGAAAATAGCTTAGACTAGGTGTTCACTTATTGATGCATGGTCTGTTTGCTCAGGGAAGATTGTATCTATTGCTACTTTTACTTAACCAACAGTAAAAAAATATTAAGGTTATTCTATTTACTTATTTATTTTAGAACAGTGATTAAAAAGAAGGACCAAGTTGACTAAATGCTTCACATTTAAAGCTCATATCTCTCTGAGATGGGGAGGGGCATAAAGCACATGTATGCCCAAAGTTAGACATCAATGATTTCAGCATCTGAAAAGATGTTCCCGGGCCCGCGATAAGGATTGCATGATCATTCACCTTTCTTTCCAGGATTGGATGTTTATCAAGGTTCTGTTCATGGTTATTATGCTCTGGATTCCTGGGGTGTGACTAACTGCTACTACTGCTTCTCATTTGTTCTGTTTTATTCTGGTTTGTACCTCCACAACCACTTTTGAACATCTAAAATGTCACTTTCACTCAGTGCTTTGTTCTCCCACAGATAAGATTTTTATTACTTGTGCTTTAAATATGAAGGTGAAGTTATTGGTGCATTAAAGGAAGGGAAAATTCTTAATTTACTTCCTGAAATTTTGCCACAGTGATGATTTTCAACAACTTAAAGGTGGTTATCAAACTGACAGATTCCTTCATCAGTCCCCTCTGACCAGTTCTTCTGTGTGCTGCTGAAACCCGGAAGCCCTCCCTGGCTAAGGTAACAGAAGGAGGCTCTCCGACGCACATGGGCCACCAACCTCAGGTGGTCTCAGCCACCAGTCAGCTTCACTAGGGTTAGGTGGGGGTGGGGGTTTTTCTGATATCGCCAACACTGAGCAACATCCATGAGCAAAGCCATGAAGCAGCACTGAAGACTTCAAAACGTAGACAACAACCACTGTGCTAAAGGCAATACTGGATTAGAGAAGCAGGAGAAAAAATAAAGTGACAATAAATGAGTTGTTTGATTTATTACACTGAGTATTAGCAAATGGCATGCATGATAGCTGTTAGAGGAATTCAGGGGGAGGGGAAATCTCGTTTTTAGTGGGCTGGGAAAGCTTCATAGAGATGTGATAACATGGGATTTAAAGGGTAAAACTTGCAAGGAAACCTGGAAACGAAGGTAATAGGGAAGAAAACATAGAAGAAAAGTGTTAGCATCATATTTGTGATATAAATAAATCAGTAAATCAATCTATTTGTGCCAGGAAATAGTGAACTGAAAAGACAGGGACCAGACCGTAAAGGTCTTTAATATTAAGGTTTATCATTATAGCACATCAAAGACCCTCATCCAATTACTCATTAAAAAGATGGTGATGTTAAAGTTTTGAGCTTTTCTGTCCTAGCAAATCCCTCATCCTGCAGGAGTTGTCAAAGCTACTAAACATCAACACCTTCTTGAAGAACTAAGGAGGCAATAAGGGTCCATTTCCACCCCCTAATACCCTTGTTTTGCTTATTTGTCTGAAAAACAAAAATGAAAATGATTTATAATTCAAGAGTTGCACTTCAAATCCATAAGGCCTCTGTAGTCCAGCCCAGTTCAGGAGCCACTAAACATTGCTGAATAGTGGAGTTACAAGGGCAAACAGCAAGATGTCTCAATTTATATTACAAAAGGCACAATATTAATCAACCAACCAGTTGATTTGGCAGTAAAGCAAGTTGAAGGGGAGTCACTACAACCGGGAAGATCACTTTGAAAGCAACTACAATGACCTGGATAGTGAGCTCAGGGAGGTTTATGGCCAGCAGGGTGAAAAACACAAAGAGAAAGAAGGGAAAGGTGTGAGGTAAAATAAACAAGCAAAGAAGACTGATTAAACATGGGAGGTGAGTAAGAGGGAAAACTAAGGGATAGTTGAAATATTTTGAGCTTAGTTGAAAATACAAACAATAGCACCATGGCTATACCCAACTTGTAGGAAGTAGAATGAGTTTTTGATAAAAGATGAATTCAGTGCTAACTATGTTGAACTTGGAGTGTCCATCAAAGATAAAAGTGAAAATATTTTGTGAATAATTGGAGATGTATCTTTGAAGCTCAGAAGGCAGATTGGAGGCTTGGACCAGAAATTTTGATATCGGTATAGTAAGATGAGGATATTAAAAAAGAAACAACTAAAGCTATCTAAAAGGTTAGGTCAGGTGGAAAGGAGACAAAAAAACAAACAACAAAAAAAAAAAACAACAACCAAGAGCTGTTCCAGAAGTCTCAGGATAATGTGTTTTTCAACCTAAGGAGATTTTTAAAAGGAAGGATGATCAAATTTGATGAGGAGAGAAAACTGACCTAGAAATTAGATCACTTGGTGACATTGGAGACAGATTTTTAAAATCATTAACAGAGGTTTAAACCAGATTACCATATGAGGCATTAATGAGAGCCAGTGGGAGATGAGAAAATACAGGCCACATTCTATAGTCTTCTGAGGAGTTGGCCAGAAGAAATGAGAAAGGATGGTCACTTGAGGGGTTAGCACAATTCATAGAAAAATCTTCAAGATGAGAAACTCTGTACATATGAGTACACAGTGGTGAAAAGTTTAAGGAAAAGGAGAATTGAGAGTTTGGGAGAAAAGATGAAGCAAGATAGGATACATCATCAGCTGTGATCTAAAGGAGCCACTACATTGACACGTGATAGTACCAAGACCAGGAGGACAAAGAGCACACAGCTAAAATGCCATAATGGTGGAAAAGGGACCATAGCCAGGGCATCAGAGTGGTGGACAAAAACCTACTACAAAGGTGACTAAAGGGAGCTCCCTAAAGGCTTCAGGAGAATGGCAAATGGGTTCCTGGAAAGCTTCAGCTCTGCTGAGCTCTCTGGAACTGAAGTAGACTGTGGGGATGTTAGATAGGGATTTGGGGGCTTCTGCAGCCCAGAAAAGCTGACTGTTCTTGGGCAGTCTCATCTCCTGTGAGTGGAGCAGGGAGCCGAGCACTTGGATCCTGCACCTTCCTTACCCACCATGTCCTCCTAAGGAACACTGCCTTCATAGCCTACAACTGCTTTAGACACCAACTAAACATGTGCTTACAAGGCTCATGTCTAGAAGCAGGGAACATAACATCAAGGATTCAGGGCATTGTGTTGCCGGAATCAAGATGTCTCTACTCCGGTTTCTTTCAAAACTGTCCCCAATACAACAAGGAGAATGAGATTGAGAGAGGTTAATATATGGAAAAGGAATGAAGACGAAGGACTGCTAAGTGAGTGAGCCGAGGGGGAGATGTATGAGAGACAAGATGCTCTACCTGGCATCACACCAGAAAGGCTTAAGATCTGAGATACCACGGAAGGTGCGAGGCGGCTGAAATCTGCAAACAGGAGCAGTCAAATCCTGATTTTCCGCCCTTAGTGAAGTCTGGTACTACCCACCCCCTAGCTCCAAGGGAAATTATTATTTCTGAAGAAATAGATCTAAAGAGGCTACAGCTTTGGGGACAACATATATGCAGAGTAGGAGGCATGAGGCATGGAACTAAAAATAGGAGAGTAGATCGTATTCTGTAAAGCAAGCAGCAGGACCCTCAACCCTTCCCCAAGCTAGTTCCAGGACCTGGCAATCACGCCTCATGGACACAAGCTCTGCCTATGCACATAAACCTTCCAGACGGCTGTTCAGTGTCTCATTCCTAAATATGAAGGAACAGCCAAGGAGTTCCAGTTATATGAAGGCAATACCCTTCTGAAAAAGTACAAAACTGTCATTAATATTTTCAACTAAGAGAAGGTATTGCATCTATGATGAAGGAACAGGATGAGAATAAAAAATAACAACAAAAGAAAGTCAGAAAAGAACTCTTGGAAATTAAGAATATGGTAACAAAAATAAAATTTAAAAATTGGTAACAGTATTGGGGAAAAATCTATTAAAAAGTAGTATAAAATATAAGCCATTAGAAAATAGGAGAGAAAGGTTAAGGAAAATTATGGAGATCAAACATCCAGCTCATAGGCGTTCAAGAGAGAAAATGGAGAAAACAGAAAATTCATATTAAAGAGCATGAGTTTCCAGTTAAATGGGTCCAAGTAACACAATTATGATAAAAGACCCAAAGTAAGGCACATTATTGTGGAATTTCAGAATTCCAAAAATAAAGATAAATTCCTAAACCTTCCAGAAGGAAAAAACAAAAACAGGAACCAAAGTAGCACTGGGCTTCTCAAAAGTAACATTGAAAACTGGAGATCAGTGGAGCCATGTCTTTAATATTCTGAGAGAAAATGATTTTCAACCTAGAATACTGTATCCACCAAACTAATAATTAAGTGTAATAGGAGTATAGACATTTTCAGATGTTAAAAATCTTTAAAAAGATGCTTTCTATGCACCGTTATTTCTGAAGCTGTAAAAATACATGCTTCACTAAAATCAGGAAGTAAACAAACAAACAAAAAAGAGGAAACAGATTTCATGAAACAGGCTAGAAGACAGAAGAACTATAAAGGGAAGTCATTATGGAAAAAGGAAACCTCAGAATACAGCCAGTTTGGAGCCCAAATGTTGCAGGTGGGACAGGAAGACTCAGGGCCTCCAGGGGTTGTCTCCAGGAAACAATCACACAACAGGAACTGGTAAATACTAATCAACTTTGCTGAGAGATTTTATAGGACTTCAGAAGTAAATAAGAAAACCTAGCTAGAGATTCAAAGTAAAGGATTTCAGGATTCTGGTCCAACATGTTAAGAGCTTGGAAATCATCACTTCCATTTTCACAAGAAAAAAACATTGAACAAACTGAAAAATCAACTTTTCTTAGATACATCCAAGAAATGAGGTCGCAGAGCAAACTGCTGTCCCCCAAACTGGGCAATACATATACTCACAGTTTACCAGGTGTGGAAGCCCATGACTGGAGCCAATCCCTATAAAATAACTGGAAATTGTGGCTGACAGGGTGCTGGAGATTCAGTGTGGACAAGCTTGAGAGTTAAAAGATCTGAAGAGGCCCAGCCTTAGGGATCCCCACACTTTTGTGAATTTTACTTCCATGAGCACCACCAGATTCTCACTGTAAAGAGGAGAGAAGAGTTTCCTCATGGTGGAAGAGAAAAAGTAAGCATTCTGAAAGACACCTGTAGCTCTCTGTTTTCTTTAACAAACTCTCTGTTTTCTCAAGGGAAACTATCGTACACCAGAGCTTGACTAACCAGGGTTTTACTAAAGTGTTGGGCAGATAAAATATAATATGCTCACTTTGTTAAAGATGGAGCTGCCCACCTGAAAGCCCGTCACCCAGGTGATATTATTTGCCCTTATGCTTGGGATGGGTATGGGGGAAAGGCTGTAAAGTAAGCAGGCCAGGTCGTTATGGCCTAAGGCTTGGTTTTAAAAGTAAGCTTTTCCCCACACCCTTGACTGATTGGATATTGTGGGGTGGTGCAGTCTCCTGAGGAATCCCATTATGCCTCAGATGGGTGACTTTGTATCAGAGACTTCCTTGTTTTTAGATTGGATTAAAGGTTTGGATTCTACACTATAAAGTGGGGCAGGCCAGGAGCTTGTTCGCTCTTGGTTCCTGAGGTATTAGAGAGGAGAGCAGATCAAGGCCACATGGAGGCCAGGAGAAGCAGCCAAGATGGCAGAGTGCTGAGGAAGAAGCCAGTTTGAGCAGAATTTGTGCAGGAGGAGATGGGGAACAGAGGTGAATAAGTCTGGTGAGCTAGAAACCTTTTGATTCTAGGAAACTTGGATAAGTCAGTAGCTTTGTGAGCATTGAATGTGTGGGTTTTGGAGCCCAGTGTGTGTTTTTGCCTGCCCACCGGGTGCAAGCTAGAATTAAAGCTGATGATGGCTCACCAGTTCTTGGCTCCGTTGTTTCATTACCGACTGTTCGAATCCAGTGTGAACCTGCATGGGTCAGGCGGCTCTGAGGATAGCCGCGGCTCCTGGCTTTACATAAAGCCTAACTAACCAGAAGAACAGGAAATACCCAACTCCGGCTCCCTTTAGCCTTTGACATGGAGGAAGAGAAATACCCAACTCAATTTCATTAATAGACTCAATCACAGGACTACAGAATGTTCCCCTTCCCCCACCTTTCC
Source organism: Rhynchonycteris naso (assembly GCA_037038555.1). Lineage (NCBI taxonomy): Eukaryota > Metazoa > Chordata > Mammalia > Chiroptera > Emballonuridae > Rhynchonycteris > Rhynchonycteris naso. The sequence continues at coordinate 108,624,923 of CM072998.1, read as the reverse complement.
ACAACATCAAGAGAGTGCCTGTATTATAAGAAGGGATTATAGCTAAAAGAACTAGAAGCCTTGTTAGGTACAGCCAGAAAAAAAGTTGCAGGAAATCAAAATTGATGGAAAAGAATATTTATTTGAGGTTTCTATGAGATGTGGGAGGTTTTGTCTTAAGGACGACAACCTCCCCAAGCAAAGGCAAGGGAGAGGTTATATAGGGGAATGATTGGCTCAGGTTACTGGCATTTAGTTAGTTAGGCTTGTCCATTGGTCTGGCGTGGCAGTTGTTCTCATGAACGTTTCTTCATGCCCTGGGGGATAGGAGGTTCCTTTCAGCTTCAGGTTAGAACTTACAGAAACTACCATGATTTGTGTCTAGTTAGTTATTTTTACAACCTGACTGAAACTGGCTGGGGGCTAGACTGTTGTCATTTTGTTAGGGTCAGTTATTTTTGTTATCTTAACTGACAGCTGCTGGGGACAACTTTTAGCTTAGCCCTAACAAGCCTCAGACCCTATTTAAGAAGAGGTCTTTAGTAAAAACCAAAGATAATAGAACAGACACAACACAGGAAAAATTTTGGCTTCTGATAGCATAGATACAACAAGTAGTAAACACAACACAATCCCTAGCTAGATAAACATAGAATCTCACAATAAGGGCCTATTCAGCTCAGTTTCTTTGACCGGATACATCATGTTCAGCTTTCAAAAAAAATTACAAAGCATACTGAAAAGAAAAAACAAAAATAGTCTCCACAGATAAACCAAGCATCAGAACCAGAAAGAAAAAAAATAGGGTAACCAATCTTTTAGGAGAAAAAGTTGTATAGTTAAAGAAATTTTCTCATATATGCTACTTGGATCAGCTGTGGATGAACTTGGCATATTTATATATAATATACATGTAAGAACAAATTATGATTATAACTATACTTGGCAAGTGTATAAGTGATTTAAGAGAAAACAGTACATGTATTTTATTTTAAAATGTTGGGGTGAAATACCAAGCAAAAACTGCTAAAATGATTGAAAGGGATGAAATAATGAGATTGATGATTTTGAAATAAAACCTGTCAACTTATTTGACTTTTTAATTTGTATGAAAATTAAAGGAAGTACACATCAATAAATTCTGGTCCAAAGTGAGAAAGGATTATATCTTTTTGAGTGGAGAAAAAGAGTTGGGTGGTGCCACAGAGATACAAAGGCAAAGATGGAGGTGTAGACAATATATATTGAGGTAAGAGGCTGACGGGGGTCAGGTGAATGACATAAAACTTGAAACTGATGGTTTATGTCTTCCAGTAGAATATAAGTTTAAGTCAACTGCTGACAGTGAACAAACTGGTTGAGTATGAAAAAAAAGTATAATCGCTATCACGAATTTCCTAAATAGTCAGCAAAAGATTATTGAGACATCACGGAACAACAGCAAGATTGAAGCTACACAGCATGAAATTTTAAAGTAACTATCTATATAAACTACATTTATCTCAAATATTTGATGCATTATTTTAGGTTTCCTATATGCCTTTGTTTAAAATACACAATTCTGTCACCTATTTGTCACTGAGATAACAAAATAGTTATACTTTCATGTAATACAAAACCAAGCTCTTTCTGTGAATCTGGTCAGTTCTTTTGCTGATCAGAACAAAGGTCAACAGTTTAGATCTTGGATGGCCCAATTAGCATCCATCTGGCCCACTCTCACATACAGCCACTTTGCTTCCGGCTACAAGCATGGAATTGGTCTCCTGAGTCATCAGGGGCATTGTTTGCAGCAGAAACTGATTTGTTAATTAGTTGGAATATATGACCCACATAGAAAAATGATACAAAATGTATCCCTCTCCAAGACTAATATAATTTAGGTGTAGAGTCTGAGCTCTTGACCAAGTGACAGTAGAGTTGCATAAAAATTCTATGACCGGATTCAGCAAGATGGCGATGGAGTAGGCGGACGTACCAACTTCCAACTCCCAGAACCAAAGTGGATTATGACTCAGTTTTAAGAACCATCATCTGCATAAACCAACTTTGAACTAAACTAAGTGGACTCTTCAACCAAGGAATACAGAAGAAGCACATTGAGACTGGTAGGGATACCGAAAACACGAAGAGGGCTGCCCAGCTCCCCAGAGTGAATGGCAGCCCGGAGAGACTCACATGGTGGGAGGAGAGTTTGGCGGAGAGGGAGGGACCTGGGTTCCAGGAACCAAGCCCCAGCCCGCAGTCCAAGAGCCTAGAAGAGGCGTTTGGACAGTATTGAGCTGTGAAACAAGTGAGGATACTGTTTGTGAGAAAGAGACAGTTTTCTCAGAACTAAGATTCTTTTTAAAGGGACAGTGCAGAAAACCTCTCTCACAACCATAGACCTGGGGCTCCAGAGAACAGGGACAGAAGAGAGGATCAGAGCAGCGGGAAGAGAGTGTGGACTGAAGGCACAGGGACAAACACTCTGAGGGACAGCCATCCTAACCCCTGGGCTAAGTCACTTCCCTAATCAAAAACGAATATTTCCCCTGGAACTAGCAATACCAGCAAAGTGAGACAGGACACTAGCCAAACAAGCTCTCCCACGGCAATTAGAGCAGAGCTGCTTAGAGGGAGGGAGCTCCCAGGTCTACAGTGTGGAGACTTAGGACCCCTCCTACTCTCCTGAGGGTTGCTGAAGGGATGGTGGCAGCAGGACGCTGAAACACAGTTCTGTCGGCGGGGGCAGAGGCCCAGGAGGCCCAGCCGGTGTGAGCTCGGTATAGCCCAGCAGGGGCGGAGGGGACGCCTGAAAGCAGTCCTGCAGTTGTCGGCCCGCCTATAACCCCACCGGCGGGGGAAAAGCGGGAGCCCAGGAACAGGCAGAGATCTGCTCTGCGACCCTGCGCAAGCCAGCCCAGACCGCGGGGATGGGGCTAGGACCAGGGACGGGTGGGGGTTGCGGCTGAGCTCACGCCAGCAGCCACACCCTGCCCAATAAACAGCAGTTTGCAATCCTGGGTGCACGAGTTGGCTCTGAACACAGGGGCGGGGTAGAGCCCAGGACGAGCGGAACCTCGCAGCTAAGCACAAGCCAGCAGCCACGCCCGGCCCAATAAACCTTGGTTTCTGACTCTGTGCAAGAGGGCCCTGGCCTCAAGGGTGGGGCTAAAGCTCCAGACGGGGAAAGGCTCACAGCTAGAAGCACATCAGAAGCCCCACCCAACCCGCGAAACTGTGGCAAGCAGTCTCTAACCACAAAAGCTGGACAGAAGCCCGGAAAGAAGCTGGGGTCCGCAGCTGAGCAAAGGTACTCACCTCTGCCCTTGGTGCTGAGGCTTGTGGCTTGAGTGACAGCCCCTCCCACGGAGGAGAGGCAAAAATCACAGCAACAGCTGCAGTGGGCCGGCGGGGCAACGTCCATACCCAACCGCCCTAGGCAGCGGCAAAGGGAGTGGCGGACCTGCAAACACACCACACCTAGAAAACACAAAGGCAACACCTACTGATCTTCAGTGGCAACACCTTGCTTATACACAGACAAAATGGGCAGGCAGAAGAATGCAAACCAAATGAATCAAGAGAAATCCCCAGAGAAGGACCTCAATGAACCAGATATAACCAAATTACCAGAAGCAGAATTTAGAATAATGATAGTTAGGATGTTCAAAGAAATTAGAGCAACAATTGATAGTCACTATGAACACCTAAGTAAAGAGATAACAAGTATAAAAAATGAAATTGAAATGATAAAAAAGAATCAGACAGAAATGACAAATACAGTATCAGAACTGAAGACCACAATGGAAGGAATTAAAAGCAGGATGAATCATGCTGAGGATCGAATCAGCGAGTCAGAGGACACAATAAACAAAGGCACAAAAGAAGAGAAGAATAAGGAAAACAGACTCAAAAAATGTGAGGAAACTCTAAGAGAGCTCTGTGACAACATGAAGAGAAACAACATTCGCATCATAGGGGTGCCTGAAGAAGAGGAAAGAGAATAGGAAATAGAAACTTTGTTCAATCAAATCATAAGAGAAAACTTCCCTAAATTAAGGCTGGGAAACATTCCACATGTTCAAGAAGCACACAGAACTCCATTAAAGAGAAACCCAAAAAAATCTACACCAAGACACATCATAGTTAAAATACCAAAGCTAAGTGATAAAGAGAAAATTTTAAAAGCTGCTAGAGAGAAAAAGGCTATCAACTACAAAGGAGCCCCCATAAGGATGACATCAGACTTCTCAACAAAAACATTAGAGGCCAGAAGGGAATGGCAAGATATAATCAAAGTAATGCAGAACAAGAACCTACAACCAAGACTACTCTATCCAGCAAGGCTAACGTTTAAAATTGAAGGAGAAATAAAGAGCTTCCCAGACAAAGAAATACTCAAGAAATTCATTAAAACCAAACCAATTCTGCAAGAGATACTAAGGGGCCTGGTGTAAACAGTTCAAAGGGAGGAAAGAATAGAGCAAAAGAAGAATACAGCTTTAAAGAATAAAATGGCAATAAACAACTACATATCTATAATAACCTTAAATGTGAATGGATTAAATGATCCAATCAAAAGATGTAGGGTAGCTGCATGAATAAAGAAATAGGACCCATACATATGCTTTCTACAAGAGACACACCTTAAAACAAAAGATGCACATAGACTGAAGGTAAAATGATGGAAAACAATATTTCATGCAAATGGGAATGAAAAAAAAGCAGGGGTAGCAGTACTTATATCTGACAAAATGGACTTTAAAACAAACGCTGTAGTAAGAGATTTAGAAGGACACTAAATAATGATAAAGGGAACAATTCAACAGGAAGATATGACTATTATAAATATCTACGCACCAAATATAGGAGCCCCGACATACATGAAGCAGACTTTGATGGATATAAAGGGCGAGATTAACAGCAATACTATAATAGTAGGTGATTTCAATACCCCTCTATCAAGACTGGATAGATCCTCAAGAAAGAAAATTAATAAAGAAACAGCAGACTTAAAGGAGACACTAGATCAACTTGATTTAATAGATATCTTCAGAACTTTTCACCCTAAAGCAGTAGAATATACATTCTTCTCAAGCGCTCAGGGTACGTTTTCTAGGATAGACCACATAGTAGGACACAAAAATACTCTCAATAAATTTAAGAAGATTGAAATCATATCAAGCATTTTCTCGGATCACAATGACATAAATCTAGAAATTAACCACAAAAGAAAAACTGAAAAATACTCAAACACTTGGAAACTAAATAGCATGATATTAAATAATGAATACATTAACAATGAGATCAAAGAATAAATAAAATGTTTCTAGAAACAAATGATAATGAGCATACATCAACTCAAAATTTATGGGACACGGCAAAAGCAGTACTGAGAGGGAAGTTCATTACACTACAGCCATATCATAAGAAGGTAGAAAAAGCTCAAATAAGCAACCTGACCCTGCATCTAAAAGAACTAGAAAAACAATAGCAAGTAAAACCCAGGACCAGTAGAAGAAAGGAAATAATAAAGATCAGAGTAGAAGTAAATGACATAGAGTTTAAGGAAACAATACAGAGGATCAATGAAACCAGAAGCTGGTTCTTTGAAAAGGTAAACAAGATTGATGAACCTTTAACTAGACTAACCAAAATAAAAAAGAGAGAGAGACTCAAATAAATAAAATTAGAAAGGACAGTGGAGAAATAACAACTGACACAACAGAAATACAAATCATTGTAAGAAAATACTATGAAGAACTCTATGCCCAAAAATTAAACAACCTAGGAGAAATGGACAAATTTCTTGAATCATATAATCTTCCAAAAATCAATCTGGAAGAATCAGAACATCTAAACAGACCAAGTACAACAAATGAGATGGAAACTGTTATCAAAAAAACTCCCAACAAGGAAAAGTCCTGGGCCTGATGGCTTCACAAGTGAATTCTATCAAAAATTCAAAGAAGAACAAACTCCTATCCTCCTCAAGCTATTTCAAAAAATTCAAGAGGAAGGAAGACTTCCAAACTCCTTTTATGAGGCGAGCATAATTCTGATCGCAAAACCAGGCAAAGACAACACAAAGAAAGAAAATTATAGGTCTATATCCCTGATGAATTTACACGCTAAAATTCTCAACAAAATATTAGACAACTGGATCCAGCAATATATGAAAACAATCATACACCATGATCAAGTGGGATTTATTCTGGACAGGCAAGGCTGGTTCAATATTTGCAAATCAATCAATGTGATTCATCACATAAACAAAAGGAAGGACAAAAATCACATGATAATTTCAATAGATGCAGAAAAGGCTTTTGATAAAATCCAACACCCATTCATGCTCAAAACTCTCAGTAAAGTGGGAATATAGGGAACATATTTCAACACGATAAAGGACATCTACCACAAACCCGCAGCAAACATCATACTAAATGGACAAAAATTAAAAGCAATCCCCCTAAGATCAGGAACCAGGCAGGGATGCCCCCTTTCACCACTTTTATTCAACATACTTCTGGAAGTCCTAGCTACAGCAATCAGACAAGAAGAAGAAATAAAAGGCATCCAAATTGGAAAAGAAGAAGTAAAACTGTCATTATTCGCAGATGTTATGATATTGTATATAGAAAACCCTAAAGTCTCAGTCGAAAAACTACTGGACCTTATAAGTGAATTCAGCAAGGTGGCAGGATATAAAATTAATACTCAGATATCGAGGTATTTCTATATACCAACAATGAACTTTCAGCAAAAGAAATTAAGGAAACAATCCCCTTCACTATTGCAGCCAAAAAAATAAAGTACCTAGGAGTAAATTTAACCAAGGAGGTTAAGGATTTGTTCTCGGAAAATTATAAAACATTGATAAAAGAAATTAAGGAAGATACAAACAAGTGGAAGCATATACCGTGCTCATGGCTAGGAAGAATAAACATCATTAAAATGTCTATATTACCCAAAGCAATTTATAAATTCAATGCAATACCAATTAAAATACCAATGACATACTTCAAAGATATAGAACACATATTCCAAAAACTTATATAGAACCAAAAAAGAACACGAATAACCTCAGCAATCTTAAAAAGAAAAAATAAAGCAGGAGGTATCACTCTTCCGGATATCAAGGTTTCCTACAAGGCCATTATACTCAAGACTGCCTGGTACTGGCATAGGAACAGGCTCATAGATCAATGGAACAGAACAGAGAACCCAGAAATAAACCCACACCTTTATGGAGAACTGATATTTGAAAAAGGAGGAAAGAACATACAATGGAGTAAAGACAGCCTCTTTATCAAACGGTGTTGGGAAAACTGGACATCTACCTGCAAAAAACTGAAACTAGACCATCAACTTACACCATTCACAAAAACAAACTCAAAATTGATAAAAGACTTAAATGTAAGCTGTGAAACCATAAGCTTCTTAGAAGAAAACATAAGCAGTAAGCTCTCTAACATCTTTAGCAGCAATATTTTTGCTGATCTCCACGGGCAAATGAAATAAAAGGCAAGATAAACAAATGGGACTATATCAAACTAAAAAGTTTTTGCGCAGCTAAAGAATAAAAAGACAAACTACACAATGGGAGAACATATTCGACAGCACGTCTGATAAGGGGTTAATAACCAAAATTTATAAAGAACTTATAAAACTCAACACCAGGAAGACAAACAACCCAATCAAAAGATGGGCGAAAGAAATGAATAGAAATTTCTCCAAAGAGGACATACAGATGGCCAATAGGCATATGAAAAAATGCTCAACATCACTAATCATTAGAGAAATGCAAAGTAAAACCATAATGAGATATTACTCTACACCAGTCAGAATGGCGCTTATCATCGAAACAACACAGAATAAATGCTGGCGAGGATGTGGAGAAAAGGGAACCCACCTGCACTGCTGGTGGGAATGCAGACTGGTGCAGACACTGTGGAAAACAGTATGGAGATTCCTCAGAAAATTAAAAATCAAACTGCCTTTAGACCCAGATATCCCACTTATAGGATTATACCCTAAGAACACCATAGCACTGTTTGAAAAGAGGAAATGCGCCCCCATGTTCGTGGCAGCACTGTTCACAATAGCAAAGATCTGGAAACAGCCCAAGGGTCCATCAGAGGACAAGTGGATTAAAAAGCCATGGTACATATATACTATGGAATACTACTCAGCCGTAAGAAATGATGACATCGGATCATTTACAACAAAATGGATGGACCTAGATAACATTATACGGAGTGAAATATGTAAATCAGAAAAAAAAAACTAAGAACAGCATGATTTCATACATAGGTGGGACATAAAAGTGAGACTATGAGACATGGAAAAGAGAGTGGTGGTTATGGGGTGGGAGGAGGGAGGGGAGGATGAGATAGGGAGGAGGGGAGGGGCACAGGGAAAACCAGACAGAAGGTGATAGAGGACAATTTGACTTTGGGTTATGGGTATGCAACATAATTGAATGATAAGATAACCTGGAGATGTTTTTGTTGTACATATGTACCCTGATTTATTGGTGTCACCCCATTAAAATTAAGAAAGAAATTCGAAGCCCAACATTATTGATTTTATACCCACACCATGTTGGTCATCTGTCTCTAAGCAGAGAGCCTGATGGTTTGTTTTGTTTTTCAACAAAAGCTTGATTTTTGGATCTTTATTGCTTGTTTCAGTGAATACTATGATTCTGGCTTAGCTCTTCTTCCTCTTCTTGTCTCCATTTCCTAGTCCTTGGCTATCTATCTATCTATCTATCTATCTATCTATCTATCTATCTATCTATCATCTATCTATTACCTCTTGACACCCTTATTCTGAAAGCTCAACTACTCCCTGTTTTCATCTGTGAGAGTGATTACTAAATTTAAATCTCATGATCATGACCTCCTTCCTGCCCTTCCACATTACACCTTTGGGGCCTGCCAACATGTCCATTGGGAAATTTCAAGCACCAATGTCAAAGGTAACATGCTTACATTGGTAAAGTACACAAACACAAAGAATTATCATGATAACAAATAAGATAGAGTATAAACATGAAAAATTTTCACCATCATTTGTGATAGAAAATATGTAAATTATGCAAAAATAGTTTAAAAAATTATTAAAGGAAGAATTTATACTAATATCATCAAAGCAATATATTATTGGGTTAGGAATAGTGAAAAAGCAGTAGAATATGCTAGAATTCACAAAACAGCTCTGGATGGATAGATAAATACAGTGTGTCTGTAAAGTCATGGTGCACTTTTGACCGGTCACAGGAAAGCAACAAAAGATGACCAGGCAGTGGTGCAGTGGATAGAGCGTCAGACTGGGATGCGGAAGACCCAGGTTCGAGACCCTGAGCGCGCCCGCTTGAGTGCGGGCCCATCTGGCTTGAGGAAAAAGCTCGTCAGCTTGGACCCAAGGTCGCTGCCTCCAGCAAGGGGTTGCTCGGTCTGCTGAAGGCCCAGGGTCAAGGCACATGTGAGAAAGCAATCAATGAACAACTAAGGTGTTGAGACGGCAACGAAAAACTAATGATTAATGCTTCTCACTTCTCTCCATTTCTGTCTGTCTGTCCCTATCTATCCCTCTCTCTGTCCCTGTGGAAAAAAAAAGATGATAGAAATGTGAAATCTGCACCAAATAAAAGTAAAACTCTCCCAGTTTTATACTTATTCAGTGCAGTTTGATGTGGGCTCCATTTGTTGCCCTACACACATCCAAACGATAGTGAAGTTCTTGCCACACACGGGTAAGGACGTCTGTTGTAACAGAGTGAATAACGTCTGTGATGCTCTGTTTTAAGTGATTAATGTCATTGATACGTTCAATGTACACATGTTGCTTCACATAACCCCAAAAGTAAAAGTCTAAGAGCATCAGAACCAGGGATCATGGTGGCCATGGCTTGACAGAACCCCTGCCTATCCACTGCCAGGGGAATGTTCTATCCAGAAACTTACAAACAATGGTAGCATAGTGTGGAGGAGCATCGTCCTGTTGAAAGATGATGCCTTCTGGAAATTGTGCCACTGCATACAATTCCAACATGTCAAGATAGGTGTTTGCTGTCACAGACTGCTCCGCGAAAAAATATGGGCCTATCACCTTATCATGCATGAGGCCACACCACATGGTCACTTTAGGGGTGTTACTTTCGTACTCAACATAGGCCTGAGGATGTTCAGCAGCCCATATTTGGACGTTATGGTGATGAACATGTCCACAGATATGGAAGGTTGCCTCATCACTAAACACAATCTTCTGCAAAAATCTTGCCTCATTGTTGATCTCACGAAGCATATCTGTAGCAAACGCATATCGTGTGGGTCTACCCGCCGGTTTGATAGTGTGCAATAGCCACAATTTGTACCCCATAAAACAGAGATGTTTCTTTAATACCTTATGAACTGTAGTCTTGCTTAGGTGTAGTCGAACACACGCACACACAGATTTTTTAGGGCTCCTTAGGTAGCTATCCTGTATAGCCTAGTCTACAGACTCATCACTGACTGATGGCCTACCAGAATGGGGTTTCTCCACCAAATTGCCGGTTTCCTTCAACTGCTTATCCCACCGAGTAACGTTATTCCTATGTGGTGGCGTTTCGTTATAAACGCGCCGATATTCACATTCCACTTTGGTCACGAATTCAAATTTAGTAAGCCACAGAACACACTGAACTTTCCTCTGTACCGTCCACATCTTGACTGGCATGGCCGTGGACTGCTTTGTTGTATACACGGTGTTACGTCATCATCTGCTCATGCACACATGCTGCCACATCATCCTACAGAAACTGGGAAGGTTTTCCTTTTATTAGGTGCAGATTTCACATTTCTATCGTCTTTTGTTGCTTTCCTGTGACCGGTCAAAAGTACACCATGACTTTACGGACACATTGTAGATGATAAATAAATGGTTAAAGAGAGAGAGAGAAATAAGTAATAAATAATAGAGTAACTTAAGCAAAAATGTGGGGAGAGTAAGTTTTTTAAAGACTGGGGAAAATGACCATTCATTTGGAAAATAATCATTAGATTACAAAGCACTCTATACTAACAAAATATTCATAATTAAATAGCAAAATGTATAAAAATACTAGAAAAAAAACTGTAAAAGAATACTAATCTTGTAAAGAAATCTTTTCTCACCATGAAGCAATGAAGAGAATTCATTTAGTGCAAAAATCATCCAAGAATATAAAAAAGGAAGTCACAAAAGAAAAAAATATATCCAATATATAAGCAAACATAAACTACAAAACAAAGAGCCAATATATATATACGTACACACACACACATACACACACACACATATATATATATTTTAAAGAGACACCACTTTTTCACCTAAAAATGGAAGAAATTAACATTCAGTGTTTAAAGTACAGGAAAATGTACATTTATATACTACTGATAAAAATGTAAATCTTACCACTTAGGATGAGGGTCATTTGCCATTGTCTATAAAAAATACATATGCCCAAACCTGATAACCCAGAAATTCCACAAGGACTCTATCCTACAGCAATAGTAGCAACAAATGCATGGAGCTATATGTACAAAAGTGCTCAGTGTGGCTTTATGTGCAATAGTGGACAATAAGAATATCCCTAATGCCCATCAACAGAGGGAAGTTACATAAATTATGTCACAAGTTTAAATTTTAAATAAAACCTGAGGTATGGAATTGGAGAAAGGAAGTTTTTCTTTTATTTTCACTTTATTAACACTTTTCTCCATCCCTTACCTCTGAGAAATAAATAGAGAGAAAGAATAAAATTGTGGGCTAAATAATCCCATTAGGATTAACTCAATTTTGCAGAGCCAGCAGGTGCAGTGGCCATCAAAGACAGGAAACAGTCACTGATCACCCTAACTTTTTTTTCTTCTCCCTGAGTCTTTTTTTCTAATTCTATCTCTCTCCCACAGAAAAGACATGGTATAATACGAAGGGGAATTCCAAACATGGAACCCATATTCTTATGAAGGTAACATCAATAAAGAAAACAGGGATTGAGGAGTGGAGGCAAGTCACAGAGAAGGAGCAGGGAAACTGGAAGGAAGGGAGGAAGGGGGACAGAAGAAGCCAGGTCTCAGTATTTATTATTTCCTGTAGGCATGGGTCCTTCTTGGTGACGCCAGCATCCAGCACTAGGTGGCAACAGGAGTGGGGGTGGTTTCCTGTTCCTGGAAGCTCAGTCTCCATTGTATTTTGAAAAGCATCCCATGAGTCCTGTTGTTTGCAGTTGACAGTGAGCAGTATATTGTTAATCACATGTTTATATCAGCCTGCGGTCCCAACCTACTCAAAATCAGAATCTTGGACTTGGAAGAAAACTTAAAAGTCATATAATGTAAACCTTCACCCATGCAGGAGTCTTCTTAATTCCTTCGTGTCCCCTGCCTAAACATTTCTTATGACGGGGACATCACTATCAGGTGAAGAATCGGCACCATGGCTGGACACTTACAACAAATCAATTGTTAATCCTTCCATAGAATCCGCTTTGTTGCGCCTTCTACCAGGGGGTCTTAATTCTGTCTCCGGGAGCCATCCAGATCCTCTGACTCACAGAAGCAGTCAGTCCTTGTGGTTTAAAGGAAGCATATATCCATTTCTCTCTCTGATCCGTGTTCCTGCAGCTTTTTATCCATAATAAACTTCTCAAGGGTAGAGTCGGTGCCCCCACGCCTTGCGAAGTGCCCAGGAGACATTGGTGGAATGAATAAACAAATGAATAGCAGTTTACATCCACTTAGGTGCTGTACTGACTACAATACGACTGAGTTGGTGATCAATCCTTCTTATAAAACCCATTCCTCCAGTTTCGCCTTCTCCAACATAGGTCCCTGCAGTATCTACACACAGTCCTGCTCTCCAGGGCAGGAGGAAGGGAGATGCCTGCCTATTACCATTACAGAATGGTATTTGAGAAGATTGATGATAAATGCTGAGAGGGCAATATTGTGGGACAGGCTGTAAGATATTTGAGAACAGAAAGGTTTGAAAAGCAGAAATAGGAAAAGAATAGGAGCTGTTCTCAGCTCATGTTATACCCTTCTCTCTTAAAGTATTTTAAAATGGAATATGTGAACCATAGAAAAGACTATATGAATTATATATGTAAAGTGTAACACATACTAATCCCGTGATGGTGAACCTATGACACGTGTGTCAGCACTGACACGTGTAGCCATTTTTGATGACATGCATACATCATCAAAAATGGCTGCATACAAGAGAAGTATGGGGCAGCATGCTGAGAAGGACGTTTCATCCTCGGCTCCTGCATGGAGCAGCCGAGGATAAAACATTTGCTGTAGTGTAGACACTTTGTGCTGGAGGTCTGTAGGCCAAAACAACAGAACTCCGGCACAGAGCGTCTAGTTCTGGGACTTCCGGTTAGGCTGTTTTTCTCAAAGTGATACACCACCTGAGTTATGCTCAGATTTTTGGCGAATTTTGATACACCAAGCTCAAAAGATTGCCCATCACTGTACTAATCTAATGAATCCACAGACCTATCTATCATCCAGAGAAAGAATTGGAAGATTACCAATGACTTTCGTTTGCACCATGAGTTTCTCCTATATCCAATCAATCTAACTTCCAAAGACACAACTTATTCCCTCTGAAACCATTCCAATTTTGCTTTCAGTCAACTCACTAAAATCACTAATGTAGAAATCATAAATAATCTCTGTTAATTATCAGTACTCAATCTTTGGCAGCATTTAGCGTAGTAGACTCCTCTCTTTTTTGAAAAGAGAAAAATATATTTGAAACAAAAAGCCTTGAAATCATCCTTGACTACCTCCCTCTCGTAACTCTTATCCAATTCATCAGCAAACTCCATTGATCCTACTTTCACAAATAATTCCAAATCTGACTGGTGGTCTCCATACTCCCTACTATCACCCTCATCCCACTTAGCATTATTTGTCCCGAATTCCTGCAATCACCTTTTCTTTACTTCTATTCTTGCTCCCATATTCCTCAAGCAGTAGCCAGAGTGATCTGTTTAAAATGTCGAGTTAATCATTTTCCTGTTCAGTATCCCTCAGTAGCTTCTCGTCACACTCGGAAAAATTCTGAATTTTTGGCATAACTTTTTTTTTTAATATTTTTAATTTTTTTTAAATTTTATTAATTTTAATGGGGTGACATTAATAAATCAGGGTACATATATGTTCAAAAGAAAACATCTCCAGGTTATCTTGTCATTCAGTTATGTTGCATACCCATCACCCAAAGTCAAATTGTCTTCTGTCACCTTCTATCTAGTTTACTTTGTGCCCCTCCCGTCCCCGCTCTCTCCCTCTCCTTCCTCCCCCCCTCGGTAACCACCACATTCATGTCCATGTCTCTTAGTCTCTTTTTTATGCCCTACCTATGTATGGAATCATGCAGTTCTTAGATTTTTCTGATTTACTTTTTTCACCCCGTATAATGTTATCAAGGTCCATCCATTTTGTTGTAAATGATCCGATGTCATCATTTCTTATGGCTGAGTAGTATTCCATGGTATATATGTACCACATCTTCTTTATCCAGTCATCTATTGAAGGGCTTTTGGTTTGTTTCCATGTCTTGGCCACTGTGAACAATGCTGCTATGAACATGGGACTGCATGTGTCTTTATGTACCAATGTTTTTGAGTTTGGGGCGTATATACCAAGTAGAGGGATTGCTGGGTAATATGGTAGTTCTATTTTTAGTTTTTTGAGAAACCACCATACTTTCTTCCATAATGGTTGTACTACTTTACATTCCCACCAACAGTGGATGAGGGTTCCGTTTTCTCCACAGCCTCTCCAACACATGTTATTACCTGTCTTATTGATAATAGCTAATCTAACAGGCATGAGGTGGTATCTCATTGTGGTTTTGATTTGCATTTCTCTAATAGCTAGAGAAGATGAGCATCTTTTAATATATCTGTTGGCCATTTGTATTTCTTGCTGGGAGAAGTGTCTGTTCATGTCCTCTTCCCATTTTTTTATTGTGTTGTTTGCTTCTTCATTGTTGAGTTTTGTGAGTTCTTTGTATATTTTGGATATTAGCCCCTTATCTGAGTTGTTGTTTGAAAATATCATCTCCCTTTTAGTTGGTTGTCTGTTTATTTTGTTGTCAGTTTCTCTTGCTGTGCAAAAACTTCTTAGTCTGATGCAGTCCCATTCATTTATCTTTGCCTTCACTTCCCTTGCCTTTGGAGTCAAATTTATAAAGTGCTCTTTATAACCAAGGTCCATGAGTTTAGTACCCATGTTTTCTTCTATGTAATTTATTGTTTCAGGTCTTATATTTAGGTCGTTGATCCATTTTGAATTAATTTTAGTACAAGGAGACAAACTGTAATCGAGCTTCATTCTTTTGCATGTGGCTTTCCAGTTTTCCCAGCACCATTTGTTGAAGAGGCTTTCTTTTCTCCGTTGTGTGTTGTTGGCTCTCTTATCAAAAATTATTTGGCCATTTATATGTAGTTTTATCTCTGGACTTTCTATTCTGTTCCATTAGTCTGAGTGTCTATTTTTCTGCTAATACCATGCTGTTTTCATTGTCGTGGCTCTATAATATAATTTGAAATCAGGTATTGTAATACCCCCAGTTTCATTCTTTTTCCTTAGGATTGCTTTGGCTATTTGGGGATTTTTATAGTTCCATATAAATCTGATGATTTTTTTGTTCCATTTCTTTAAAAAATGTCATTGGAATTTTGATGGGAATTGAGTTAAACTTGTATAATGCTTTGGGTAATATGGTCATTTTGATTATATTTATTATTCCTACCCAAGAACAAGGAATATTTTTTCATTTTATTGTATCTTTTTCGATTTCCCTTAACAATGCTTTGTAGTTTTCATTATATAGGTCCTTTACTTTCTTTGTTATGTTTATTCCTAGGTATTGTATTTTTTTTGTTGCAACCGTGAACGGGATTATTTTTTTGAGTTCATTTTCTATTTTAATTTCCATTTATTTCATTCATTATTTTAGAGAGGAAAGAGAGAGAGAGAGAGAGAGAGAGAGAGAGAGAAAGAGAGAAAGGGGGGAGAAACTGGAAGCATCAACACCTATAAGTACCTTGACCAGACCAGTGCAGGCTTTTGTTTAAAATATATTTTATTATTATTAATTCTAATGGGGTGACTCCAATAAATCATGGTACATATGTACAATGAAAACATCTCCAGGTTATCTTATCATTCAATTGTGTGGCATACCCGTCACCAAAAGTCAAATTGTCCTCTGTCACCTTCTATCTGGTTTTCCCTGTGTCCCTCCCCTCCTCCCTATCCCACTCTTCCCTCGCTCCCCCCATCCCATAACCACCACTCTCTTGTCCATGTCTCATATTCTCACTTTTATGTCCCACCATTGTATGAAATCAAGCTGTTCTCAGTTTTTCTTTTTTTCTGATTTACTTATTTTACTCCGTATAATGTTACCAAGGTACATCCATTTTGTTATAAATGATCCGATGTCATCATTTATTATGGCTGAGTAGTATTCCATAATATATATGTACCAAAGCTTTTTAATCCACTCGTCTTCTGAGGGACACTTGGGCTGGTTCCAGATCTTCGCTATTGTGAACAATGCTGCCACGAACATGGGGGCACATTTCTTCTTTTCAAACAGTGCTATGGTGTTCTTAGGGTATATTCCAATAAGTGGGATAGCTGGGTCAAAAGGCAGTTCGATTTTAAATTTTCTGAGGAATCTCCAAACTGTTTTCCACAGTGTCTGCACCAGTGTGCATTCCCACCAGCAGTGCAGGAGGGTTCCCTTTTTTCCACATCCTCACCAGCACTTATTCTGTGTTGTTTCGATGATAAGCGCCATTCTGACTAGTGTGAGGTAATATCTCATTGTGGTTTTAATTTGCATTTCTCTAATGATTATTAATGTTGAGCATTTTTTGGCCATCTGTATGTCCTCTTTGAAGAAATGTCTATTCATTTCTTTTGCCCATTTTTTGATTGGGTTGTTTGTCTTCCTGGTGTTGCGTTTTATAAGTTCTTTATAAATTTTAGTTATTAACCCCTTATCAGATGTGCTGTCGAATATGTTCTCCCATTGTGTGGTTTGTCTTTTTATTCTGTTCCTATTGTCTTTAGCTGTGCAAAAACTTTTTAGTTTGATATAGTCCCATTTGTTTATCTTGCCTTTTATTTCAGTTGCCCGTGGAGATAAATCGGCAAATATACCGCTGCTACCGATGTCGGAGAGCTTGCTGCCTATGTTTTCTTCTAAGATGCTTATGGTTTCACGGCTTACATTTAAGTCTTTTATCCATTTTGAGTTTGTTTTTGTGAATGGTATAAGTTGATGGTCTAGTTTCATTTTTTGCAGGTAGATGTCCAATTATCCCAACACCATTTGTTAAAGAGGCTGTCTTTACTCCATTGTATGTTCTTTCCTTCTTTGTCAAATATCAGTGGTCCATAAAGCTGTGGGTTTATTTCTGTGTTCTCTGTTCTGTTCTATTGATCTATGTGCCTGTTCTTATGCCAGTACCAGGCTCTCTTGAGTATAATGGCCTTATAGTAAACCTTGATATCTAGAAGAGTGATACCTCCTGCTTTATTTTTTCTTTTTAAGATTGCTGAGGCTATTCGTGTTCTTTTTTGGTTCCATATAAATTTTTGGAATATGTGTTTTATATCTTTGAAGTATGTCATTGGTATTTTAATTGGTATTGCATTGAATTTATAAATTGCTTTGGGTAATATAAACATTTTAATGATGTTTATTCTTCCTAGCCATGAGCACGGTATATGCTTCCACTTGTTTGTATCTTCCTTGATTTCTTTTATCAATGTTCTATAATTTTCCGAGTACAAGTCCTTAACCTCCTTGGTTAAATTTACTCCTAGGTACTTTATTTTTTTGGCTGCAATAGTGAAGGGGATTGTTTCCTTAATTTCTTTTGCTGATATTTCATTGTTGGTGTATAGAAATGCCTCTGATTTCTGAGTATTAATTTTATATCCTGCCACCTTGCTGAAATCATTTATAAGGTCCAGTAGTTTATTGACTGAGACTTTAGGGTTTTCAATATACAATATCATATCATCTGCAAATAATGATAGTTTTACTTCTTCTTTTCCAATTTGTATGCCTTTTATTTCTTCTTCTTGTCTGATTGCTGTAGCTAGGACTTCCAGAACTATGTTGAATAAGAGTGGTGAAAGTGGGCAACCCTGCCTGGTTCCTGATCTTAGGGGGATTGCTTTTAATCTTTGTCCATTTAGTATGATGTTTGCTGTGGGTTTGTCCTAGATGGCCTTTATCATGTTAAGGAATGATGCCTGTATTCCCACTTTACTGAGAGTTTTTTGAGCATGAATGGGTGCTGGATTTTATCAAATGCCTTTTCTGCATCTATTGAAATTATCATGTGATTTTTGTCCTTTTTTTTGTTTATGTGGTGAATCACATTGATTGATTTGAGAATATTGAACCAGCCTTGCCTCTACAGAATAAATCCCACTTGATCGTGGTGTATGATTTTTTTCATATATTTCTGGATCCGGTTGTCTAATATTTTGTTGAGAATTTTAGCGTCTAAATTCATCAGGGATATAGGCCTATAATTTTCTTTCTTTGTGTTGTCTTTGCCCGGTTTTGGGATCAGAATTATGCTCGCCTCATTAAAGGAGTTTGCAAGTCTTCCTTCCTCTTGAATTTTTTGAAATAGCTTGAGGTGAATAGGAGTTCTTTGAATTTTTGATAAAATTCACTTGTGAAGCCATCAGGCCCAGGACTTTTCTTTTTTTGGAGTTTTTTGATAACTGTTTCGATCTCATTTGTTGTAATTGGTCTGTTTAGGTGTTCTGATTCTTTTAGATTGATTTTTGGAAGTTTATATGATTCAAGAAATTTGTCCATTTCACCAAGATTGTCTAATTTTTTGGCATATAGTTCTTCATAGTATTTTCTTACAATGCTTTGTATTTCTGTTGTGTCAGTTGTTATTTCTCCACTGTCCTTTCTAATTTTATTTATTTGAGTCCTCTCTCTTTTTTTCTTGGTGAGTCTAGTTAAAGGTTCATCATTCTTGTTTACCTTTTCAAAGAACCAGCTTCTTGTTTCATTGATCCTCTGTACTGTTTCCTTAGCCTCTATGTCATTTATTTCTGCTCTGACCTTTATTATTTCCTTCCGTCTTCTTGTCTTGGGTTTTATTTGTTGTTGTTTTTCTAGTTCTTTTAGATGCAGGGTCAGGTTGCTTATTTGAGCTTTTTCTAGCTTCTTATGATATGCCTGTAGTGCAATAAACTTCCCTCTCAGAACTGCTTTTGCTGTGTCCCATAAATTTTGAGTTGATGTATGCTCATTATCATTTGTTTCTAGAAACTTTTTTATTTCTTCTTTGATCTCATTGTTAATCCATTCATTATTTAATAACATGCTATTTAGTTTCCAAGTGTTTGAGTATTTTTCAGTTTTTCTTTTGTGGTTAATTTCTAGTTTCATGGCATTGTGATCAGAATAAATGCTTGATATGATTTCAATCTTCTTAAATTTATTGAGACCATTTTTGTGTCCTAACATGTGGTCTATCCAAGAAAAGGTACCCTGAGTGCTTGAGAAGAATGTATATTCTAATGCTTTAGGGTGAAAAGTTCTGAAGTTTTTTATTGAATCAAGTGGATCTAGTGTCTCCTTTAAGTCTCCTGTTTCTTTATTAATTTTCTTTCTTGAGTATCTATCCAGTGTTGTTAGAGGGGTATTGAAATCCCCTACTATGACAATATTGCTGTTAATTTCGCCCATTATATCCATTAAAGTCTGCTTTATGTATGTCGGGGCTCCAATATTTGGTGCATAGATATTTATAATAGTTATATCTTCCTGTTGAATTGTTCCCTTAATCATTATGTAGTGTCCTTCTTTATCTCTTACTACAGCCTTTGTTTTAAAGTCCATTTTGTCAGATATAAGTATTGCTACCCCTGCTTTTTTTTCATTTCCATTTGCATGAAATATTTTTTCCCATCATTTTACCTTCAGTCTATGTGCATCTTTTGTTTTAAGGTGTGTCTCTTGTAGACAGCATATGTATGGGTCCTGTTTCCTTATCCACGCAGCTACCCTATGTCTTTTGATTGGGTCATTTAATCCATTCACATTTAAGGTTATTATTGATATGTAGTTGTTTATTACCATTTTGTTCTTTAAAGCTGTATTCTTTTTTTGCTCTATTCTTTCCTCCCTTTAATCTGTTCACAACAGGCCCCTTAGTATCTCTTGCAGAACTGGTTTGGTTTTTATGAATTCCTTCATACTTTCTTTTTCTGGGAAGCTCTTTATTTCTCCTTCAATTTTAAACATTAGCCTTGCAGGATAAAGTAGTCTTGGTTGTAGGTTCTTGTTCTGCATTACTTTGATTATATCTTGCCATTCCCTTCTGGCCTCAAATGTTTTTGTTGAGAAGTCTGAGGTCATCCTTATGGGGGCTCCTTTGTAGGTGATAGCCTTTTTTTCCATACCAGCTTTTAAAATTTTTTCTTTATCCATTAGCTTTGGTATTTTAACTATGATGTGTCTTGGTGTAGATCTTTTTGGGTTTCTCTTTAATGGAGTTCTGTGTGCTTCTTGAACGTGTGGAGTGTTTCCCAGCTTTAATTTAGGAAAGTTTTCTGCTATGATTTGATTGAACAAAGTTTCCATTTCCTGTCCTCTCTCCTCTTCTTCAGGCACTCCTATGATGCGAATGTTGTTTCTCTTCAGGTTGTCACAGAGCTCCCTTAGATTTTCCTCACATTTTTTGAGTCTCTTTTCCTTTTTCTTCTCTGCTTCTGTGCCTTTGTTTATTGTGTCCTCTAACTCACTTATTCGGTCCTAGCGTGATTCATCCTGCTTTTAATTCCTTCCATTGTGGTCTTCAGTTCTGATACTGTATTTGTCATTTCTGTCTGATTCTTTTTTATTATTTCAATTTCATTTTTTATACTTGTATCTCTTTATTTAGGTGTTCATCCTAACTATCATTATTCTAAATTCTGCTTCTGGTAATTTGGTTATATCTGGTTCATTGAGGTCCTTCTTTGGGGATTTCTCTTGATTCATTTGGTTTGCATTCCTCTGCCCGCCATTTTGCCTGTGTATAAGCAATTGTTGCCCTTGGAGTCCAGTGGGTATTGCCTTTGTGTTCTCTATTGTGGTCTGTTTGCAGCCCCCCCCACACCCTCTGTTGCTGCCTAGGGTGGTTGGTTATGGGCTTTACCAGCGCTGGCCCACTGTGGCTTTTGCTGTGATTTCTGCCTCTCCTCTGCGGGAGGGGCTGTCACTCAAGCAACCAGCCTTAACACCAAGGGTAGAGATGAGCACCTTTGCTCAGCTGCGGACCCAGCCTGTTTCCGGACTTCCGCCCAGAACCCGCAGTCAGAGCCTGCTCGCCAGAGTTTTGCGGGTTGGGCGGGGCTTTTTACGTGCTCTCAGCTGTGAGCCTTTTCCCGGTCGGAGCTTTATTCCCACCCTCGAGGCCAGGGCCCTTCTGCACAGGGTGCAAACCAAGGTTTATTGGACCGGGCGTATTTTCTGGCTTCCGCTCAGCTGCGAACTTCCGCTCGTCCTGGACTCTACCCCGCCCCCGCGTTCGGAGCACGCTCGTACACGTAGGATGGCAAATCGCTATTTTCCGGCCGGGCGTGGATAGTAGCGTGGGCTCAGCTGCGAGCTTCCACTTGTCTTGGGGTCTACCTGTCCATGCACTTGGAGCCCGCTCACGCACGCAGAATGTCAAACTGTGGTTTCTCCGGCCGGGCGGGGCTGGCAGCGTGAGCTCAGCAGCTAGCCCATGCTCGTCCCTGGTCCTAGCCCCATCCCCGCGGTCAGAGCCGGCCTGCGCAGGGTCGCAGAGCAGATTTCTGCCCGTTTCTTGCCTCCCGCTTTGTCCCTATAGGTGGCATTACAGGCGGTCCTGCAGCTTCCGGAGCGCTTTCGCGCGTCCTCTCCGACCCTGCTGGGCTAGACCGAGCTCACTCCGGCTTGGCCTCCACCCACGCCGACAGAACCGTGTTTCAGCGTCCTGCCGCCAACACACCCTTCAGCAACCCTCAGCAGAGTAGGAAGGGACCTAATACTCCACACTGTAGGCCTGGGAGCTCCCTCACTTGTTTCACAGCTCAAAACTGTCCAAACGCCTCTTCTAGGCTCTGGGACTGCAGGCTGGGGCTTGGTTCCTGGGACCCAGGTCCCTCCTTTTCCGCCAAACTCTCCTTCCGCCATGCGGGTCTCTCCAGGCTGCCGTTTGCTCCGGGGAGCTGGGCAGCCCTCTTCGCGGTTTCACTATTCCTACCAGTCTCAATGTGGCTTCTTCTGTGTTCCTTGGTTGAAGAGTCCACTTAGTTTAGTTCAAAGTTGGTTTATCCAGATGATGATTCTTAAAATTGAGTTATAATCCACTTTGGTTCTGGGAGTTGGAAGTTGGTACGTCCGCCTACTCCGTCGCCATCTTGCTCCTCCAATCCAGTGCAGGGATTTTAACTGGCGACCTCAGTGTTCCCAGGTCAATGCTTTATCCATTGCGCCACCACCGGTCAGGCTTTTGAGTTCATTTTCTAATGTTTTGTTGTTGGCATATAGAAATGCTATTGACTTTTGTATATTAATTTTGTATCCTGCAACCTTACTATATTGGTTTATTGTTTCTAATAATCTTTTTGTGGAGACTTTGGGGTTTTCGATGTCTAGAATCATATTATCTGAAAAAAGTGAAATCTTTACTTCTTTTCCAATACAGATGCCTTTTTCTGATTGTTTTTCAGAGACAAAGAGAGAGTCAGAGAGAGGGATAGACAGACAGAAATGGAGAGAGTTGAGAAGCTTCAATCATCAATTTTTTTTTTTTGCCATTGCGACACCTTAGTTTTTCATTGATTGCTTTCTCACACGTGCCTTGACCGCGAGCCTTCAGCAGACCGAGTAACCCCTTGCTGGAGCCAGCGACCTTGGGTACAAGCTGGTGAGCTTTTTGCTCAAACCAGATGGGCCCGCGCTCAAGTTGGCCACCTCGGGGTCTTGAACCTGGGTCCTTCCGCATCTCAGTCTGACGCTATATCCACTGTGCTACCGCCTGGTCAGGCTCCAATATGGATGCCTTTTATTTCTTTGTCTTGTCTGATTGCTCTGACTAGAACTTCTAATGCCATGTTAAATATGAGTGGAGCGAGTGGACATCCCTGTCTTGTTCCTGATTTAAAGGAGAAAGTCCTCAGTTTTATGCCCTTTAATATGATGTTAGTTGAAGGTTTATCATAAATGGCCTTTATTATGTTGAGATATTTTCCTTCTAAACCCATTCTGTTGAGTGTTTTTAACATAAAATTATGTTGTATTTTATCGAATGCCTTTTCTGCATCCATTGATAAGATCATGTGGTTTTTGTTCTTTGTTTTGTTGATATGGTGTATTACATTAACCGTTTTACATATGTTGAACCATCCTTGAGATTCTGGGATGAATCCCACTTGATCATGGTGTATTACTTTTTTAATATGTTGTTGTATTCAATTTGCTAGTATTTTGTTTAGTATTTTTGCATCTGTATTCATTAAAGATATTGGTCTGTAGTTTTCTTTTTTTGTGCCGTCCTTGCCAGGTTTCGGTATGAGGGTTATGTTGGCCTCAGAAAATGTGTTTGGAAGTGTTGCTTCTTCTTCAATTGTTTGGAAGACTTTGAGTAGAATAGGAACCAACTCTTCTTTGAATGTTTGATAGAATTCACTAGTATAGCCGTCTGGGCCTGGGCTTTATTTTTGGGGAAGTTTTTAATAGTTTTTTCTATTTCCCTCCCTGCTTTTTGGTCTGTTGAGGCTTTCTGCTTCTTCACGACTCAGTCTAGGAAGGTTGTATTGTTCTAGGAATTTATTCATTTCTTTTAGATTGTTGAATTTGGTGGCATATAGTTTTTCATAGTATTCTACAATAATTCTTTGTATATCTATGATATCTGTGGTGATTTCTCCTCTTTCATTCTGGATTTTGTTTATATGAGTCCTTCCTCTTTTTTCCTTGGTGAGTCTTGCCAAGGGTTTGTCAATTTTGTTGATCTTATCAAAGAACCAGCTTCTTGTTTTATTAATTTTTTCTATAGTTTTTCTGTTCTCTATTTCATTTATTTCTGCTCTGATTTTTATTATTTCCTTTCTTCAGCTGGTTTTGGGTTGTCTTTGTTCTTCTTTTTCTAGTTCCTTAAGGTGTGAAATTAAGTGGTTTACTTGGGCTCTCTCTTGTTTGTTCATATAGGCCTGAAGTGATATAAACTTCCCTCTTATTACTGCTTTTGCTGCATCCCAGAGATTCTGATATGTCATACTGTCATTTTCATTTGTCTGTAGGTATCTTTTGATCTTTGTGCTTATTTCTTCTTTGACCCACTCATTTTTTAAAAGTATGTTGTTTAGTTTACACATTTTTGTGTGTTTGTTTACCTCTTTTTTGCAGTTGAATTCTAGTTTTAAGGCTTTATGATCAGAAAATATACTTGGTACAATTTCAATTTTTCTGAATTTGCTGATGTTATTTTTGTGGCCCAACATACAATCAATTCTTGAGAATGTTCCATGTACACTAGAGAAAAGTGTGTGCCCTGTCACTTTGGGATGAAATGTCCTGTAGATGTCTATCATATCCAATTGCTCTAGTGTTTCATTTAAGGCCAATATTTCTTTATTGATTTTCTGTTTGGATAAAGGATCTAGAGTCATCAGCAGTGTATTGAGATCTCCAAGTATGATTGTATTTTTGTCAGTTTTTGTTTTTAGGTCACTCAGTAGCTGTGTTATATATTTGCTGCTCCTTGGTTTGGTGCATATATATTAAGAAGTGTTATGTCTTCTTGATTCAGTGTCCCCTTGATCATTATGAAATGACCATTTTTGTCTCTGATTACTTTTGCTTTCTTATAGTCAGCATTGTTGGATATGAGTATCGCTACACCTGCTTTTCTTTTGGATGTTATTTGCTTGGAGTATTGTTTTCCAGCCTTTCACTTTGAATTTGTTTTTATCCTTGTTGCTTAGATGTGTTTCTTGTAGGCAACATATTGTTGAATTTTCTTTTTTAATCCAGTTTGCTACTATATGTCTTTTTATTGGTGAGTTCAATCCATTTACATTTAGTGTAATTATTGACACTTGAGGGTTTCCTATTGCCATTTTATATATTGCTTTTTGTTAGTTTTGTATCTTGTTTGATACTTCTCTTTTGTTTTTCTGTCATTTGTTTTTGTTTGGTTGTAATCCATACTTCTTTCCTCTTTTACTTTCTTTTTCAAGTTATGTGCTTCTGTGGTGGTTTTTTCAGGGGTGGTTACCATTAAGTAATGAAAAGGGTACCTACCGTGTTCATTGTAGTACACTATCTTATGAGTGCTTCTGCACTCCATCGGCCTTTGTTACTGTTAATCTTCATCCTCTCCTCTTTATTGTTTTTGTTGTCATAGTTTAAATTTGTTTTCCTTTGTGTTCCTGGTGGAGCTTTTACTTGTGGTTTTGTTTCGTTTTGTTTTTTGTATCTAGTTGGAAAACCCCCTTCAGCACATCCTGAAGTGAGGGTTTTCTGATGATAAATTCTCTCATCTTTTCTGTATCTGTGAATGTTTTTATTTTTCCTTTGTATTTGAAGGATAACTTTGATGGGTATAGTATTCATGGTTGGAAGTTCCTCTCTTTCAGAACTTTAAATATTGGGGCCCACTCTCTTCTAGCTTGAAGTATTTCTGCTGAGAAATCCGATGATAATCTAATAGGCCTTCCTTTATATGTTGTATTCTTCTTTTCCTTGGCTGCCTTGAGAATTTTTTCTTTGTTGCTGGTTTGTGCCAATTTCATTATGATGTGCCTTGGAGTAGTAGGTTTGTTGGGGTTAAGATAACTTGGTGTTCTATTTGCTTCTTGAATTTGAGGCTTTAGTTCTTTCCACATGCTTGGGAAGTTCTCGTCTATTATTTGTTTGAATATGTTCTCCATTCCATTTTCTCTCTCTTCTCCTTCTGATATAACTATTATTCTTATATTACTCTTTTTGGTGGAGTTAGACAATCCTGTAGGGTTTTCTCATTTTTTAAAATTATTGAGCCTCTCTCTTTTTCTCTCTGTTGTGCCTCAAGATGTCTATCTTCTATGTCACTAATCGTCTCTTCTTTCTGGCCTGTTCTATTAGCTAAGCTTGTTACCTCATTTTTCAGTTCATAAATTGAGTTTTTCATCTGTTTGATTTGGTTTTATAGTTTCAGTTTCCTTGGTAATATATTCTTTGTGTTCGTTGTTTTCTGGGCTCCCTAAATTGCCTTTCTGTGTTTTCTTGTATATCTGAGTATTTTTAGGATTTCTATTTTAAATTCTCTGTCATTTATCTCCAAGGTTTCCAATCTATTAAAAATTTTTTCTATAGATTTTCCTCATCTATCTGTGCTATCTCTCTGTCTTTTGTATCCATGATATTCGATTTCCTTTTTCTTAATGGCACCTGAGGGTGATTTTGTTAATAACATTAATGTGAATTAATGAAATAGTAAAAAGTAAAAGAAAGAATAGACAATAAAAAAGATAATCAATAAAAAATAAAAAAACAAATTAAACAAAAAATTATTATTTTTTTCCACTCCTTTCCTCTTTGAGAAAATGCCATGCAAAACTGAGAATTATATTGTGCTAAATGGAACAAAAACTACCTATAATATGGGGCCTGAGTTGGGGAGAAGTGATGAAGGGGAAAAAATGGAGGTAGGAACACACAAAATGTAAAAAAGGAAAAATTTGGATCAAGAATAATATAATTTGCTTGTAAATGATGGCTGAAGGAGAGATATAGTGAAAGGGATAAGAAGAAAACAAGAAAAAGAAAACAAAACAAAAACAAAAGAAACAGCAAAATAAAAAAAACTATTGTATTAAGTGGAACAAAAACTACATAGAATGGAGAGTCAGGTTGGGGGGAATGCTAATGAATTAAAAAGCGAAGTAAAAAGCACACAAAATGCCACAAAGAAAAATTTGAATCCAAAATAAAATAGCTTGTTCATGAGTGAGGATCGAATGAGAGGAAAAGTAAAAGAGAAAAGAAGAAAAGAAGAGAGAGGGAGAGAAAAGAAAAAGGAGAAAAAGAAAAGACAAAGAGAGTTAAGGGTTTTAGAGTATAACCCTCATAAAGAGAAAGAAAAAAGAAAAGAAAAAAAAAGAGAAATGTAACACTTATGGGTAATGTAGTTCAAGATGAAGAGAAAAGAGTAAGATGAGCCGAGGATAAAAGGACCAAGGTGGAAGAGAAAAAAAAATAAAGATAAGAAAATGAAAGAACTTAAAAAAATGTGGAAAAAGTTATAAAGTTTGTGGATTTTTCTTGATATTGAGAGGTTATCTTCTTCCTTTTTCCTTCCTTTCCCTCTTCCTGGTCGGTGACACTGTACCCCAGGCTGTGCCCCTGTGGCACGCTTAGGTAGAGATTTGCATTTGATGTGTCACTATGGTGATGTCATATACTAGGTCTCAGTCTCTTGGTAATCGGGTCTTGTTAGCATTTGCAAGCTCCAACAATGGGAGAGTCCGTTTTCTTGGAGCCTCTCTCCTTCCTGAATTAGCAGCCTTGTGGTCCAGCTATGAGGTTGCTGCTGCCACTGCTTGGATAGTAAGAGGCTCAAAGAACTGGCAAATCTCCACTCTATCCTCACTCAGCGCAGAGCTCTGGGTAAGGCTCTGTCAGTCAGAGCCGTCAGCGTAATCAGGCAGGGCTTGGAGCCAATTACTTTCAAGATGTCTTTCTATGAGCCTCCAGGCGTGACCAGTATGTCTCAGCCCTCTCTGGGACCACTCTCCCCAGGCTTTTTGCACTTTGTATCCTGTCTTGGCTAAGAAGAAGATGCCCTAGTTGCTACCTGCAGAACAGGAGGTCTTAAAAGCTGCCAAGTCCCTCTTTTTAGCGCACAGCCCTGAGTATGAAAGCTCTGCTAATCAGAGCCACCAGCATAGGCAGGTTTTTCACCCTTTATCGGCTGACTGGAAGTTGCCCCTGCCCCTCTATACAAACCATTTAAAAATATCATATCTCTTGTCTTAGATTGCTGAGCTGAGAGACACCTTGTCAGCCGGAGTCACATAAGGCGTTGGGCGGTGAGCCTAATGTGAGTTTAATTTGAACGACTGGATTCACAGATTTGCTACAGAGACTGTTTGCAAGCTGCTTGTGCTCCCCTCCCCCAGTGCTAGCCTGGATAGCTGGCAAGGGTGCCCTGCCCACCCAGAGAAGAGGGGGCATAGGGAAGTTCGTTATCGTGTGCTCTCCCCACACTATTGTTGGTGGAGCAGGGATTACACCGTTCTTCTGTTCGCAGCCCACATAGGAGTCTCTGACCCTGCCCCTCTGTCCAGCAACACAGGCACCCATGCCCAGGGTCCTAATGGGAATCTTGTGCACACTGCCCACACTCGCTGACCAGGCTATCAGGGTAATGGAGGCTGCTGCTTACCCGCCTCTGCCGGAACCAGGACTGGCACCCATGTTAGCTCGCGTGGGCTGAGTCATGGCGTGGACACTCTTTCCTCAGCTTGCCAATCTGTGCTGCATCCCACTCAGAAGTCTCTGACCCTGCCCCTCTGTCTGGGAACACAGGTGCCCACTCCCAGGGTCCTAAGAGAAACCTTTCACCCACTGCCCGCACCCTTTCCTTGGCTTGTATGTCTGTGCCGCAGCCCGTCTCCTTTCACACCCAAAGCTCTCACTCTCTCTCAGTTCCAAGTGAAAGAAGCCCTTGCTTAGGTTAGTGAAGGAGGTGGAGTGTTCGTTTCTCCATCTTATTTCTTTCAGGGTTGCTTATAAATTTAGTCAGTTTTCGACACTTCATACCTTTTTGCTCAGTGTGTGGGACCCACAGATGATCCAGGGATCGATTTTTATGTCTCTGGTTGTAGAACTTGTTGAATTTTTGGGGAGAAGTATCGGGAGCTCTCCTCACGGCGCCATTTCTCTGACATCACCTTTTTGGCATAACTTACAAGGCCTCATATGATCTAGATCCCATCAGTCTCTTAGACTTTATCTTTTGCTATTCTTCATTCATGCCCTGAGGACCACTAAACTTTTCCTTAAACTGAACAGGCTTGTCCCTGATTCAGCTCATTTGCATTTGCTGACCCCCCAGCCCAGAATGTTAATCTGCAAATTTTGTTCACTACACTCAAGTCTCTACTTAACTGTCACCTCAGAAAAGCACTTTCCTGACCACACAGCCTCAAATACCATCCCTCATCTCGTCATTCTCTTGGTTTTCTTTACAACATCCATACATGATAATTACATATTTGCTAGTTTGTTTGTTTGCTTATTGGCTGTCTCATATTCCTAAACCACAGGTTCCATGACAGCAGGGACTTTGAACTGCTCAGTGCTGATGCACTGACCATTGCTGGTACCTGGCATATAGTAGGCACCAAAATATTTGTGGAATGAGTGATGCAGGAAACCAGAACAGGTCTCTGTGCCAGCATAGTCAAAGTGCCCTGGTCCACATCACTAAAAGTCTCACCATATTTCTGCAAGTACACAGTCACTGTTTGTGAGATGCCAATTTTTAAGGAGATACCTACAACATGAAGATGACTGCCACTGAATGGTATAAAACTATTAAGCAAGAGAAAGTCTTAGTGGAATTAAAAAGATAACATATAATAAGGTGAAAATGCAGTACTGTGAGCTGCTGATTGATAGGACATGGCCTTTTTTTCTGTGCCTGAGTTTTGTTTCATGAGAAGTCAGGGTGGTGGTTGAAGAGGATCTGAAAGTATTGAGTGGACCATTAAGCATTGACATAGCTCACACCAGGGGAGCCAGCCATGTTCAGTGGGGGTCAGGGGCTGGTGTGTCAGCTTTAGGCACCTGGGTATCCCTGACGAGTCCCCAAAGTTTAGAGCAGCTTTGGGACCCACCATGTCTACCTGAGCTGCTCTGACCCAGGCCAAGCCATCCATCAGCTCTCAGAGGTTGCTTGGAGGATAGGGCATTCTAGGCCTTTCCTTCCTTCTGTTCAAAGAGTATAAAATAAAGGGGGGCGGGTCCAAGACTACTTAAATTTGTTGTTTTTAACCTCCTAAGAATCAGAAATTTCTCATGAATCTTAACGTAGTATTCCTCTGAATGGATTTCTGGGTAATTCAGAGCATTACATTGAACAGACCCTTCCCTCTCCTTGGGCTCCAGCAGTTACTAGATCATATTGTCCTTGGTCCTGTGGTCAGCTACAACCTTTCCTCATGTTGTCCAAGGTAAAGGAGTGAAATGCTTTCCATTAGCTGACTTCTCACTTTAGTCACAAAAGCACCCCTCAGAAAGGTTGGCCAGGCCCTGGTCAATGATGATTCAGTGGACAGAGTGTTCACCCAGTATGTGGATGTCCTGGTTTGATTCCTAGTCAGGGCACACAGGAGAAGCAACCATCTGCCTCTTCCCCCACTCCCTCACCCCTACTTTCTCTCTTCCCTTCACAGCCAGTGGCTCAATTGGTTAGAACATCCCTGGGTGCTGAGGATAGCTCAGTTGGTCTCAACACATAAGCTTTAGTCACAAAAAATAGCTCGGTACTCAAGCATCAGCCCCAAGTGGAGGTTGCCAGGTAGATCCTGATTGGTTTGCATATAGGAGTCTATCTTTCTATCTCCCCTCCTCTCACCTTAAAAAAAAAAAAACAAAAAAAAAACAAAAAACTTGACCAGCAAGTCACACTGGGATTCTTCTTTCTCTTAATTTATTGCTGGGAGGACCAAGTTGAGAGCAGCTTCCCATACTCACCCATTGAGGCAGTCCCTTACAGTGCTACAGGGCACCTTTGAGTACTAGAAAAGAAGTTCACAAGTAAGGAAAAGCACAGATTGCAGAGGCAAGAAGTGACCTGGACAGAACACATGAAAAACACAAGCCAGTGTGTACTAATAAAACATGCACTGTGAGAGAGGTATGAAGAGCAAAGGGGTCATGAAAGCAAGAGATGGCGACAATTTTCTTACTAGAAACTAGTCCTCATTACCACAGCCTTAGCCAATTAACACGGAATAGTCACCATCTTCCTGCAAAGAAGTTCATCCTGTTCCCCCTCCCATTTCATTATTGTGACCTCTATTCTCAGGATCACCCAAGTTCAAACATCTTCAAAGTATTCAAGAACTGTACTGATGACACAAATTGAACTAATAATTAAATAAAAAATTAAACTGAAAAAGAAAATGTAGTATTTCAAGGCGGGTCTAAGACAACTAGGGCTAGCAAACTTTTATAAGGTTATCTAATGAAGCAAGAAATATATGCCAGTCAGAGATATGCACTTTCTAGAAAGACTAACAATCCTTCACTAATTTTTCCCAAAAAATACAATCAGCACACAACAGATCCCGTTTTGAACCTGAGTGTTCATGCTCTCCCCTCTTCCCAGAGCTCCTGTCGTCACTCCCCATTTATACAGTAATTATGTATAACTGTAAAGCACTGTGGGATACACAGATGCATGTGAAATGTTCAATTTTATTTCCACAAACTTTATGAAGTGCTTAAAATGGGTTGTTACATGTGTGAAGTTGCCCTGACCTTGGCCCAGGCCAAACCCTGATTCTCAAGGAGTTGAGTGACCAGGTGGGTGAGTGAAGGAGTCATAACAGGGAAGAAGAGAAACAAACAAACTGATATCAAATACAGGTATTGATCAACTTACGACCTATGCAACTTACGACCATTCGACTTTACGACCACAATCACTAGCCACGACTGCTCCGCGTCTGGAGCAGTTTTTGTATGCACCTGTATTTTGTAATTTTGTATGTTTTGCAAATATTAAACCAGTTGTACTGGTAATGCAGTGTTTTACTTAAACCTGACGAATGTAAAAATAAGAAACAAAATGGTGTAGAGATGATAAAAATGGCATAAAATGAACAAAGAACATTATGATATATAACAATAATGAAAGAAAATTATGATAAAATATGACTTAAAGATTTTTATAACATCTTTTCACAGTACTGTACATGTAGCCTACTCAACTTACGACCAAATTGTGTTATGACCGGTCTGTCGGAAGCAATCGTGGTCGTAAGTCGAGCACTAGCTGTATGTTGTGTATGCCAGGTTAGAGAAAGGGGAAGTCTGGTGGCATATTTGCAAAGAATCTCCCCCGGGAATGATGATATCATGACCCGTGATAGTCTGCATGGTTTATTAGCATGCTCTTTTCTCTGAAATATCTCATATTACTACTCAACTTCTATATTATTTAATTTTTCACAAGATTGGATGTAGTATTTCAAACTAGATTTAAGGGTCTTAAGACAAAGACAAACGTCTTCCCCTTTTTGCTTCCCTTACACCAGTGCTTATGAATTCGGGACTCGGTGTTTTCATTGATTACAAACATCAATTACTTTCAAATAAAGATATCCATGCTCTTTCCACTTCCAATGTTACCTTCCCTACACACTACATATTGGTGATGCAGAGTATTTATGTCTGGGATGTTGCTGGCAGGGATAGTCTCCTTATTTTTCCCTTTATAAGCTTAAGCCTTTTAAAAAAACTACTTGATAGTATGGGAAAATTACACTATTGAGAGAAAAATAGCAGGATGGAAGATAGTATACACAGGATTAGTCTGACTTTAATAGAGAACACAGGAGAGACAAAGCATGTGTAATTGGCAGTGCCAGATGTCACCAGCATACAAATACAAATGTCATCACACTAGCGTTTATGTGGCAAAGTTTCTGTTCTTGCTCCCAGCTGAACAACTTTGAAGATGTTTTGAACTTGGGTGACCCTGAGATTAGAGGTCACAATCATGAAAATAGCCAGAACTTGTGACTCCACTCTAAAACTCCCCCAGTGTTGTATGAAAGGAGAGAAGGCTAAAAGTCCCCCAAGAGGGATTCTTACATGTTATCCTTTCGGAGTCTCAGGTGCAGTCACTATCTGATAACAAGCATGTTCACCTGCTCCTGCTTCCTAGATGTTGTCCACTGCTGGTGAGGTCACACAAAAGGGTATTAATGCCCAGCAGGGAGTGCCAACATCTGCCCAGAGTGTGCTTTGTCTCCGGAACCGTTCTGGGGTACCAGGAAACACAGCAGAGGGGAAAGTGGTCCTCTTTCTGGCTCCAGCTCCAACATGTTGTCACCCAGGTCTCAGAGCAACACTCTGTGGCTCTAAATTTAAAAAATCCATAACAGTAACTCACTCTCCTGCTATTCCCATTCCTCTCTCCCTATAAGCTGCAACCCCATCTGGAGGGCCAGAGGGAAAGAGATACCATGCCTCTCTCCTTACTGCCACTGTCCTTGTCTTTATCTCTCTTGGGCCCTCAGAAACACAACCGCAATTCACAAATCCCTCACCCAGAAACTATGCCCCAGAGAACTAACTTGCAAAGCATAGCAAACATACAGTCAGGCCTGGAGGGGTCAGCAGTCTAGTCAATTTCCAAATGGTAAAACCCTAAAGGACTTTGTGTAGGTTCAACTAAAACACCCTGTTAGATATGTGAGTGTGTGTGTGTGTGTGTGTGTGTAATTTTAATTTTTTGATATTGTAAGTATTTTCCAAATTTTCTAGATTATTAGTTTTATAGTAAAATTGTTGATTAAAACCATGTACATCAAGTCTGGAAGATAGCCAGGAAGCTGCTCTTATGAGCAGCCCCAGCAGAAGTCAGAGACCAGGATTGATTTCATCCCACTGTTACTTCAATTTGAGTGAAGAGCAGACAGCAAAACTGCCTCCTGGTTGGCAGATTGGTTGGTGAAACTCAAGATTCACAAAGACAAGAAAGTTTGTTTCAGAAGAATAAAATTATAAGGCATCCATGTGTACCAACAGCTTTGGAATTCAGTGAAATCTTATAGGAGAAGTTTTAAGAGCAGTCACAGGCAACATAATGAAGACATCTGCCAAACAGAGAAAGCTGACCAGAAACTTAATAAGACATCAGACCATGTTACAAAGGGAAAATAGAGAACTGCTTGGGAAAAATTAACAGTATCATGTATATTCATGATCAAGGACTGACTGAAGCAGTAGTCATGAGGATGTAAATTGCTACTAGGAGCTAATACAGTAATAGAGTTCATGAAAAAAATGTCAAGACACACTTTGAAGTTACTTGCAAAATACAGATGCTCTGTATGAGTTCAAATAAAGAGATTGTGGGTCATGTTTGTTTTGGTTGCCTGGAAAATAAGCACCAAGAGATCAAGGTTGTGATTTATTTATTAAGTAATAAGTCAGCAAGAATATGATAAATTTACTTTAAAAAGTATAGAATGACAGCTGAACCTGTGGTGACATAGTGGATAAAACATCGACCTGAAATGCTGAGGTTGCCTGTTCAAAAACCTGGGCTTGCCTGGTCAAGGCACATATAAAAGTTGATGCTTCCTGCTTCTCTCTTTCTCTCTCTCTCAAATCATTTTTTTAAAAAAAGTATAGAGGTGAGTCCAAGATGGTGATGAAGTAGGTAGATGTTCCAACTACCACTTCCCAGGACTAAATTAGATTACAACTTAATTTAAGAACAATAATCTTGAAAAACCAACTTTGGAACAAACAAGAGTCTATAACCAAGGATCACAGAAGAAGCCAAACCGAGACTGAAGACTCTGTTGGAAGACCAGGCAGCTGCAAGAGGAGGTGGAGCAGCTGAAAAGGAGAGACAAATCTTATGGAACTTGGGGCTTTTATGGAGCTGCTGTCATCTCTAAGCAGGAAGAAGCTGAACCTTATACACAGGTTGGTACATCCTACACTGCCCAGGCACAGGAAACACAGATACAAACAGTGAAAAGAGCAGTATCTGCAGGCAGGTAGCACACAGCAGGTTACAAATAGTGGCTAAGGCAAACCTAAGAAGATCTAGAACCAACACAATAGGTAGTGGGTGGCAGACAGCACCAACCCTAAACTCAGCTAGCTACACAAGCAGTGTGCCCAAAGGAAGAGTCTAGCAGACATAAGACACTGTGGAGAATAAATATGTCAAAAAGGACAGACATTGCACAGTGTGTAATACATACAATCAAAGTTGACCCTTAGAGCCAGCCAGCCTGAAGGAATAACCATACCCATGAAAGGACCAATTTATTCAAAACTCACATACAACAGGAGGGAAAACAGTACCCTCAAGAAGCATTCCTAGAGCAAGGAAAACAGGTGACCTGGAAAGCAATACCACAGAGTTCATCTTCCTCATGACACCATAAAAATTTCAAAGTCAAGCAGCGGTACCTAATATACAGACAAAATGGGCAAACAAAGAAAAGTGACCCAAATGAATCAACAAGCAAAATCCCCAGAAAAAGTAAATAAATGAAATGGAAATAATCAAACTACCAGATGCAGAGTTTAGAATAATGAGTTTTAGGATGCTGAAGAATCTTAGAGCAACAATGAATGGACATGATGAGCACCTAAATAAAGAGATAGCAAGCATTAAAAGGGATATTGAAATCATAGAAAAGAACCAGTCAGAAACGACATATATAATATCAGAAATGAGGACTGCACTAGAAGGAATCAACAGCAGTCTAGATAAAACAGAGGATCGAATCAGTGACTTAGAAGACAAGATAAACATATGCACAGAAGCAGAGCAGCAAAACAAAAAGAGGTGTAGAAAGACTAAGGAAACTCTAAGAGACCTCTGTGACAACATAAAGAGAAACAACATTCACATCATAGGGGTTCCTAAAGGAGAAGAGAAAGAACAAGGAATAGAGAACCTGTTTGAAGAAATCATATCTGAATATTTCCCTAAAATGATAAAGAAAAAAATCACACAAGTTCAAGAAGCACATAGAGTCCCATTATAGAGGAACCCAAGAAGGCCTACACTAAGACACATCATAATTAAAATGGCAAAGTTAAGAGACAAAGAAATAATATTAATAGCTGCTAGAGAAAGTTAACTACCTACAGAGGAGCCCCCAAAAGGATGACATCTGACTTCTCAACAGAAACACTTGAGGCCAGAAGGGACTGGCAAGAAATATTCAAAGTGATGTAAAGCAAGAACCTACATCCAAGACTTCTTTATCCAGCAAGGCTATTGTTTAAAATTGAAGGAGAAATAAAACATTTCCAGACCAAAAGAAAAATTCAGGGAATTCATTACAGCCAAACCAGCACTGCAAGAAATGTTAAGGGGCCTGCTGTAAAAGTGCAAAGGAAAAAAAAGAAATCGAGAAGGCCCTGGCCAGCCTGCTCAGTGGTAGAGCATTGGCCTGGCATGTGGAAGTCCAGGTTCGATTCCCGAGCAGAACACACAGGAGAAGGGGCCAAAGAACCCTTCCCCCTCCCCCCTCTCTCTATCTCTTTCTTCACCTCCCACAGCCAAGGCTCCACTGCAGCAAAGTAGGCCCACACACAGAGGATGGCACCATGGCCTACACCTCAGGCATTCAAATGGCTCTGGTTGCAACAGAGCAACACCCAAGATGGGCAGAGCATTGCCCAATAGTGGGCTTGCCAGGTTAATCCCGGTCAGGTGCATGCAAGGTCTGTCTGTTGGCTCCCCGTTTCTTCAGAAAAATCCAAAAAATAAAAATAAAAAAGAAGAAAATTAAAGAAATCGAGAAAAGAGGATTATAAATTTAAAGAATAAAATGGCAATAAATGAGTACATATCAATGTAAATGGATTAAATGCTCCAATTAAAAGACATAGGTAGCTGCCTAGATAAGACAACAGGACTTATACATATGCTATCTACAAGAGACCCACCTCAGAACAAAAGATACACATAGACAAAAATGAAGGGATGGAAAAAAGTATTTCATGCAAATGGAAATTAAAAATAAGTTGGGATAGCAATACTTATATCTGACAAAATATACTTTAAAACAGAGGGATAAAAAGTAAGCAATAAAGAAGATCAGTACGTAATGATAAAGGGAGCAATCCAACAGGAGGATATAACCACTGTAAATATTTATTCTTCTAATATAGGAGCACCTAAATATATAAAGTAGATTTTGATGAACATAAAGGGCAAGATTGACAGCAATACCATAATAGTAGGGTATTTTAAAACCTCACTAACATCACTGAACAGATCCTCGAGCCAGAATATTAACAAAGAAAGAGCAGACTTAGGTGACACACTAGATCCCTGGTTGGCAAACTGTGGCTCACGAAACACATGCGGCTCTTTGGCCCCTTGAGTGTGGCTCTTTCACAAAATACCACCTGTGAGCGCTACCTTAATAAGGAATGTACCTACCTATATAGTTTAAGTTTAAAAAACTTGGCTCTCAGAAGAAATTTCAATCGTTGTACTGTTGATATTTGGCTCTGTTGACTAATGGGTTTGCTGACCACTGCACTAGATCAACTGGATTTAATTGATATCTTCAGAACCTTTCACCCCAAGGCAGCAGAATACACATTCTTTTTAAGTGCTCATAGCACATTCTCTATGATAGGCCACATGTTAGGACACAAAACAAGTCTCTATAAATTTAAGAAGATTGAAATCATATCAAGCATCTTCTCTGATCACAATGGCATGAAACAGGAAATCAACTACAATAGAAAAACTGAAAAACATTCAAACACTTGGAGGCTAAATAGCATGTTATTAAATAACAAGTGGGTTAATAACAAGATCAAGAAATCAAAAATTTCCTTGAAACAAATGCAAATGAACATAAAACAACTCAAAATTTATGGGACACAGCAAAAGCAGTCCTGAGCAGGAAGTTCATAGCATTACAGCCATACCTTAAGAAGGAAGAAAAACCTCAAATAAACAACTTAACCCTGCATCTAAAAGAACTAGAAAAAGAACAACAAATGAAACCCAGAGGAAAAAGAAGGAAGAAAATAATAAAGATTAGAGCAAAAATAAATGACATAGAAGCTTAAAAAAAAAAAGATTAATGAAACCAAGAACCAGTTTTTTGAAAAGGTAAACAAGATTGACAAACTTTTAACCAGACTCATCACAAACAAAGGAGAGAGGACTCAAATAAATAAAATTAGAAGTGAAAATAGAGAAGTAACAACTGACACAGCAGAAATACAAAGGATTATAAGAAAATACTATGGAGATCTATCTGCCCAAAATATTGGACAACCTATGCAAATGGAGAATCAGAAACCTTAAACAGAATGATTACAACAAGTGAAATTAAAACAGTTATTAAAAAACTCCCAGCAAACAAAGTCCTGGACTGGGTAGCTTCACAGGTGAATTTTACGAATCATTCAAAGAAGAACTAATAACTATCCTTTTTAAGCTATTTCAAAAAATTCAAAAGAAGGGATGACTTCCAAACTCTTTCTCTGAGGCAAGCATTGTCCTCATTCCAAAACCACATAAAGACACTACAAAGAGAGAACACTATAGGCCAATATCCCAGATGAACATTGATGCTAAAATTCTCAACAAAGTATTAGCAAATCAGATGCAGTGATACATCAAAATGATCATATATCTTGATCAAGTGGGAATCATTCTGGAGAGGCAAGGCTGGTACAACAGTCACAAATCAATAAATGTGGTTTATCAGTTTATCATATAAACAAAAAGGATAAGAATCACATGATTATATTAATAAATGCAGAAAAAGCATTTGATAAAATCCAGCACCCATTTATGATCAAAACTCTCAGCCAAGTGAGCATACATGGAACATACCTCAACATAATAAAGTCAATGTAGGACAAACCACAGCCAACATCATACTCAATGAACAAAAATTAAAAGCAATCCCCTTAAGATCAGGAACAAGGCAGGGGTGCCCCCTTTCACCACTCTTTTTCAACATAATTCTGAAAGTCCTATCCACAACAATCACACAAGAAGAAATAAAAGGCATCCAAATCAGAAAAGAAGAAGTAAAACTATCATTATTTGCTGATAACATGATACTGTACATAGAAAACCCTAAAGTCTCAGTCAAAATACTACTAGATCTCATAAATGAATTCGGCACAGTGGCAGGATATCAAATCAATATTCAGAAATCAGTGGCATTTTTATACACCAATCATAAACTGTCTGAAATAAAAATTTAGGAAACAATCCCCTTCATTATTGCAACAAAAAGAATAAAGTACCTAGGAGTAAATTTAACCAAGGAGGTAAAAGACTTGTACTCAGAAAATTATAAGACATTGAAAAAAAAAAAAGAAGATACAAACAAGTGGAAGCATATATCGTGTTCATGGAGAGGAAGAATAAACATCATTAAAATGTCTATACTACCCAAAGCAATCTATAAATTTAATGTAATTCCTATTAAAATAGCAATGGCAATCTTCAAAGACATAGAACAAATATTTCAAAAATTTATATGGAACCAAAAAAGAACATGAATAGCCTCAGCAATCTTTAAAATGAAGAATAAAGTGGGAGTTATCATACTTCCTGATATCAAGTTATTCTACAAGGCCATTGTTATCAAAATAGCTTGGTACTGGCATAAGAACAGGCAGACAAATCAATGGAATAGAACAGAGAACCCAGAAACGAACCCACACCTTCATGGTTAATTGATATTGGAGAAGAGAAGTAAGAGCATACAATGGAGTAAAGAAGTCTCTTTAATATATGGTGTTGGGAAAATCGGACAGGTACATGCAAAAAAAAGAAACTAGATCAACAACATATACCATGCAAAAACATAAGCTCAAAATGGATAAAACATTTAAATGTAAGTCATGAAACAATAAACATCTTGGAAGATAACATAGGCAATAAACTCTACGATATCTCTGTTTGCAATATTTTTGCTGATTTATCTCCATGGGCAAGTGAAATAAAGGACTAAATAAATAAATGAGATTATATCAAACTAAAAAGATTTTGCACAGAAAAGACACTAGTATCAACATGAAAAAAAAACATAATGGGAGAACATATTCGCCAATACTTCTTTTCTTTTTTTGTATTTTTCTGAAGTGAGAAGCAGGTAGGTAGAGAGACACACTCTTGCATGCGCCCAACTGAGATCCACCCAGCAAGCCCATCAATGGATGATTCTCTGCCCATCTGGGGGGTTGCTCCATTGCAATCGGAGCCATTCTAGAGCCTGAGGTGGAAGCCATTCTTAGCACCTGTGCCAACTTTTGCCCAATGGAGCCTTGGCTGCGGGAGGGCAACAGAGAGATAGAGGAAGGAGAGGGGGGAGGGTGGAGAAGCAGGTGGGCACTTTTCTTGTGTGCCCTGGTTGGTAATTGAACCCAGGACTTCCACATGCCAGGCCAGTGCTCTACCACTGAGCCAAGTGGCCAGGGCAATTTGAATACTTCTGATAAGGGGTTAATCACCAAAATTTATAAAAAACTTCTAAAACTCACCACCATGAAGGTAAATAATCCAATTAAAAAAATGGGCAAAGGAACTGAATGGACACTTTTCCAAAGAGGACATACAGATGGCCAATAGGCATAGGAAAAGATGTTCAGTGTCACTAATCATCAGCAAAATGCAAATTAAAACCACAATGAGATACCACCTCAGACCTTTCAGAATGGCATTCATTAACAAATCAACACACAATAAGTGCTCGTGAGGGTATGGAGAAAAGGGAACCCTCCTGCACTGCTGGTGGGAATGCAGACTTGTGCAGCCACTGTGAAAAACAGTATGGAGTTTCCTCAAAAAATTAAAAATGGAAGTGCCTTTTGACCCAGTTTATCCCACTTTAAGGAATATATCCTAAGAATACCAAATCACTGATTCAAAAGAAGACATGCACCCCCATGTTTATTGCAGCATTGTTTACAATAGCCAAGATCTGGAAACAACCCAAGTGGTCATCAGTGTACTAGTGGATTAAAAAGCTGCGGTACATATACACCATGGAATACTACACAGCCATGAAAAAGAAGGAAATCTTACCTTTTGTGATCACATGGATGGACCTGGAGAGCATTATGCTAAGTGAAATAAGCCAGGCAGAGAAAAAATATATGATCTCACTTTTATGTGGAATCTAATGAACAAAGTAAACCTAGGAACAGAATAGAGGCAGATGCAGGGTCGCAGGGAGCAGATGACAGCTGTCAGAGGGAAGGGGGATGAGGAGATGGGATCAGAGAAGATGAAGGGATTAGTGAATATATATATATATATATATATATATATATATATATATATATATATATATATATATCAGACCGATTAGTGAATATATATATATATATATATATATATATATATATATATATATATCAGACCGATCATCACACGATTTGGTCATAAATTGAGTAGGCTATAGACAAAGACAATTTCCTCTTGGTAGACATCTTGGGAGGGGTTTGATGAAAAATATCCAAGACACATAACACAATTGCTGTACAGTTGAAACGGTGCATGGAGTGATGGTAGTGCTGCTGGAAGCTGGTCCGCACTGTCCTATGCCCAGCTGGGCAACGCTTGTGCTGCCAGAGGCGGAGCAGTCATGGCTAGCGATTATGGTCGTAAAGTCGAATAGTCATAAGTCGCATAGGTCGTAAGTCGACCAATCCCTCTGTGTGTGTGTGTGTGTGTGTATTACACATAGATACAGATAACAGGACAGTAAATCCCAGAGGAAAGGGGGGAAGTAGTTAGGGGGAGGGGGACAGAAAAGAGATTGTAATGAGGGACATGGTGGTGGGGATGAGGCTGTTATATTGAGTGGGACACTTAAATCCATGTTAACACAATAAATTAAAATTAATAAAAAGTATAGAATGACATTTGTAAAGATGTATATATACATATATAATGATGTGCAGTAGAGTAAGAATTTTCCTGTAATACAAAATGTTACATAATAGCATCTAATAGACAATAGGGATATTTCTTTCAATCTGATGAAAAATAATTTACTTTTAAAGTCAATCTTAATTACACAAAAGGAAAGCATGATTGTGTAGATACACAGAGGGAACAGAGAAGGACTCATCAGACTGTAAATTGCTTGTGGTTAAGGATGGGTTTGTTCTTTGCTTTCTTGTGTCTTTCAGTTTCCTATTATATGTACATCTTGGCATATAAAAAATAAATGTTATTTTAAAAACCTTTTTTTAAAAAAGTCTACTACTTCTTAAATTCACTAGTTGGGCTATCTGTTGTTATGGAAAGCCACTTACAGAGATAAAGATAAATTGCAAAGTCATTTTAATAAGAGTAGTGTTCTGCAGGTACATAAGAAAAAATAAAAATCATGGAGAAGCAAGATGGCGATGGAGTAGGCGGACGTACCAACTTCCAACTCCCAGAAGCAAAGTAGATTATAACTCAATTTAAAGAACCATCATCTGGATAAACCAACTATGAACTAAACTAAGCGGACTCTTCAACCAAGGAACACTGCAGAAGCCACATTGAGACTGGTAGAAATAGCGAAAGCGCGAAGAGGGCTGCCCAGCTCCCCGGAGCAAACGGCAGCCCGGAGAGACCCGCGGGGCGGGAGGAAAGTTTGGCGGAGAGGGAGGGACCTGGGTCCCAGGAACCAAGCCCCAGCCTGCAGTCCCAGAGCCTAGAAGAGGCGTTTGGACAGCTTTGAGCTGTGATACAAGAGAGGGAGGTCCCAGGCCTACAGTGTGGAGTATTAGGTCCCTTCCTACTCTGCTGAGGGCTGCTTGGGGGTTTGGGGCGACAGGACGCTGAAAGGCGGTTCTGTCAGCATGGGCAGAGGCCAAGCCGGTGGGAGATCGGTCTAGCCCAGAAGGTCGGAGGGGACGCGCGAAAGCGGTCTGGAAGCTGTGGGCCCGCCTTTAATCCCATTTACGGGGACAGAGCGGGAGGCCAGGAACAGGCAGGCCCTGCGAAAGCTGACGCTAACCGCGGGGACCGGGCTAGGACCAGGGACGGGCAGGGGCTCGCGGCTGAGCTGACGCTACCAGCCCCCCCCCCCCGCCACCCCACCTCCCGGGCCGGAGAAACCGCAGTTGGCCAGTATACATGCGCGAGCGGGCTCCGAACGCGGGGGCGGGATAGAGTCCGGGACGAGCGGAAGTATGCAGCTGAGCAGAAACCAGCAAACACGCCCGCCCCAATAAACCTTGGTTTCCGACCCTGCGCAAAGGGCCCTGGCCTCGAGGGCGGGGCTAAAGCTCCAGACGGGCAAAAGCTTACAGCTGAGAGCACGTCAAAAGCCCCGCCTAACCCGCGGAACTGTAGCGAGCAGGCTCCGACTACTGGTTCTGGGCGGAAGTCTGGAAATAGGCTGGGTCCGCAGCTGAGCAAAGGTGCTCACCTCTACCCTTGGTGCTAAGTATTGTGGCTTCAGTAACAGTCCCTCCCACAGAGGAGAGGCAGAAATCACAGCAAAAGCCACAGTAGGCCGGCACTGGCAACGCTCATACCCAACCACCCTAGGCACCGGCAGAGGGGGTGGGGGGCCTGCAGACAGACCACACCTAGAGAACACAAAGGCAACACCTACAGGACTCCAGTGGCCACAACTTGCTTATACACAGAAAAAAATGGGCAGGCAGAGAAATGCAAACAAAATGAATCAAGAGAAATCCCCAGAGAAGGACCTGAATGAACCAGATATAACCAAATTACCAGAAGCAGAATTTAGAATAATGATAGTTAGGATGTTCAAAGAAATTAGAGCAACAATTGATAGTCACTATGAACACCTAAATAAAGAGATAACAAGTATAAAAAATGAAATTGAAATAATAAAAAAGAATCAGACAGAAATGACAAA
This sequence comes from Rhynchonycteris naso, assembly GCA_037038555.1. Lineage (NCBI taxonomy): Eukaryota > Metazoa > Chordata > Mammalia > Chiroptera > Emballonuridae > Rhynchonycteris > Rhynchonycteris naso. Next base: position 108,581,253 of record CM072998.1, on the reverse strand, counting down.
TACAGTATCAGAACTGAAGACCACAATGGAAGGAATTAAAAGCAAGATGGATGATGCTGAGGATTGCATAAGCGAGTTAGAGGACACAATAAACAAAGGCACAGAAGCAGAGAAGAAAATGAAAAGAGACTTAAAAAATGTGAGGAAACTCTAAGGGAGCTTTGTGACAACATGAAGAGAAACAACATTCGCATCATAGGGGTGCCTGAAGAAGAGGAGAGAGGACAGGAAATGGAAACTTTGTTCAATCAAATTATAGCAGAAAACTTTCCTAAATTAAGGCTGGGAAACACTCCACACATTCAAGAAGCACACAGAACTCCATTAAAGAGAAACCCAAAAAGATCTACACCAAGACACATCATAGTTAAAATACCAAAGCTAATGGATAAAGAAAAAATTTTAAAAGCTGCTAGAGAAAAAAAGGCTATCACCTACAAAGGAGCCCCCATAAGATGACATCCGACTTCTCAACAGAAACACTTGAGGCCAGAGGGAATGGCAAGATATAATCAAAGTAATGCAGAACAAGAACCTACAACCAAGACTACTTTATCCAGCAAGGCTAACGTTTAAAATTGAAGGAGAAATAAAGAGCATCCCAGAAAAAGAAAGCCTCAAGGAATTCATAAAAACCAAACCAATTCTGCAAGAGATACTAAGGGGCCTCTTGTGAACAGTTTAAAGGGAGGAATGAATAAAGCAAAAGAAGAATACAGCTTTAAAGAACAAAATGGCAATAAACAACTACATATCAATAATAACCTTAAATGTAAATAGATTAAATGATCCAATCAAAAAACATAGGATAGCTGCATGGATAAAGAAACAGGACCCATACATATGCTATCTACAAGAGACACACCTTAAAACAAAAGATGCTCATAGACTGAAGGTAAAAGGATGGAAAGAAATATTTCATGCAAATAGAAATGAAAAAAAAGCAAGGGTAGCAATACTTATATCAGACAAAATGGACTTTAAAACAAAGGCTCTAGTAAGAGATAAAGGAGGACACTACATAATGATAAAGGGAACAATTCAACAGGAAGATATAACTATTATAAATATCTATGCACCAAATATAGGAGCCCCAACATACATAAAGCAGACTTTGATGGATATAAAGGGCGAGATTAACAGCAATACTATCATAGTAGGGGATTTCAATACCCCTCTAACAACACTGGATAGATCCTCAAGAAAGAAAATTAATAAAGAAACAGCACACTTAAAGGAGACACTAGATCAACTTGATTTAATAGATATATTCCGAACTTTTCACCCTAAAGCAGTAGAATATACATTCTTCTCAAGTGCTCATGGTACGTTTTCTAGGATAGACCACATGTTAGGACACAAAAATGGTCTCAATAAATTTAAGAAGATTGAAATCATATCAAGCATTTTCTCTGATCACAATGCCATGAAACTAGAAATTAACCACAAAAGAAAAACTGAAAAATACTCAAACACTTGGAGACTAAATAGCATGTTATTAAATAATGAATCGATTAATAATGAGATCAAAGAAGAAATAAAAAAAGTTTCTAGAAACAAATGATAATGAGCATACATCAACTCAAAATTTATGGGACACTGCAAAAGCAGTTCTAAGAGGGAAGTTTATTGCACTACAGGCATATCATAAGAAGCTAGAAAAAGCTCAAATAAGCAACCTCACCCTGCATCAAAAAGAACTAGAAAAACAACAACAAATAAAACCCAAGACAAGTAGAAGGAAGGAAATAATAAAGGTCAGAGCAGAAATAAATGACATAGAGGCTAAGGAAACAATACAGAGGATCAATGAAACAAGAAGCGGTTCTTTGAAAAGGTAAACAAGATTGATGAACCTTTAACTAGACTCACCAAGAAAAAAAGAGAGAGGACTCAAATAAATAAAATTTAAAAAGACAGTGGAGAAATAACAACTGACACAACAGAAATACAAATCATTGTAAGAAAATACTATGAAGAACTATATGCCAAAAAATTAGACAATCTTGGTGAAATGGACAAATTTCTTGAATCATATAACCTTCCAAACCTCAATCTGGAAGAATCAGAACACCTAAACAGACCAATTACAACAAATGAGATTGAAACAGTTATCAAAAAACTCCCAAAAAAGAAAAGTCCTGGGCCTGATGGCTTCACAAGTGAATTCTATCAAAAATTCAAAGAAGAACTAACTCCTATTCTTCTCAAGCTATTTCAAAAAATTCAAGAGGAAGGAAGACTTCCAAACTCCTTTTATGAGGCGAGCATAATTCTGATCCCAAAACCGGGCAAAGACAACACAAAGAAAGAAAATTATAGGCCTATATCCCTGATGAATTTAGACGCTAAAATTCTCAACAAAATATTAGACAACCGGATCCAGCAATATATGAAAAAAATCATACACCACGATCAAGTGGGATTTATTCTGGAGAGGCAAGGCTGGTTCAATATTCGCAAATCAATCAATGTGATTAATCACATAAACAAAAGGAAGGACAAAAATCAAATGATAATTTCAATAGATGCAGAAAAGGCATTTGATAAATCCAGCACCCATTCATGCTCAAAACTCTCAGTAAAGTGGGAATACAGGGATCATTCCTTAACATGATAAAGGCCATCTATGATAAACCGACAGCAAACATCATACTAAATGGACAAAGATTAAAAGCAATCCCCCTAAGATCAGGAACCAGGCAGGGTTGCCCACTTTCACCACTCTTATTCAACATAGTTCTGGAAGTCCTAGCTACAGTAATCAGACAAGAAGAAGAAATAAAAGGCATACAAATTGGAAAAGAAGAAGTAAAACTGTCACTATTTGCAGATGATATGATATTGTATATTGAAAACCCTAAAGTCTCAGTCAAAAAACTACTGGACCTTATAAATGAATTCAGCAAGGTGGCAGGATATAAAATCAATACTCAAAAATCAGAGGCATTTCTATACACCAACAATGAAATATCAGCAAAAGAAATTAAGGAAACAATCCCCTTCACTATTGCAGCCAAAAAAATAAAGTACCTCGGAATAAATTTAACCAAGGAGGTTAAGGACTTGTACTCAGAAAATTATAGAACATTGATAAAAGAAATCAAGGAAGATACAAACAAGTGGAAGCATATACCGTGCTCATGGCTAGGAAGAATAAACATCATTAAAATGTCTATATTACCCAAAGCAATTTATAAATTCAATGCAATACCAATTAAAATACCAATGACATACTTCAAAGATATAGAACACATATTCCAAAAATTTATATGGAACCAAAAAAGAACACGAATAGCCTCAGCAATCTTAAAAAGAAAAAATAAAGCAGGAGGTATCACTCTTCCAGATATCAAGGTTTACTATAAGGCCATTATACTCAAGAGAGCCTGGTACTGGCATAAGAACAGGCACATAGATCAATGGAACAGAACAGAGGACCCAGAAATAAACCCACATCTTTATGGACAACTGATATTTGACAAAGGAGGAAAGAACATACATGGAGTAAAGACAGCCTCTTTTAACAAATGGTGTTGGGAAAATTGGACATCTACCTGCAAAAAAATGAAACTAGACCATCAACTTACACCATTCACAAAAACAAACTCAAAATGGATAAAAGACTTAAATGTAAGCCGTGAAACCATAAGCATCTTAGAAGAAAACATAGGCAGCAGGCTCTCCGACATCTGTAGCAGCAGTATATTTGCCGATTTATCTCCACGGGCAACTGAAATAAAAAGCAAGATAAACAAATGGGACTATATCAAACTAGAAAGTTTTTGCACAGCTAAAGACAATAGGAACAGAATAAAAAGACAAACCACACAATGGGAGGACATATTCGACAGCACATCTGATAAGGGGTTAATAACTAAAATTTATAAAGAACTTATAAAACTCAACACCAGGAAGACAAACAACCCAATCAAAAAATGGGCAAAAGAAATGAATATAAATTTCTCCAAAGAGGACATACAGATGGCCAATAGGCATATGAAAAAATGCTCAGCATCGCTAATCATTAGAGAAATGCAAATTAAAACCACAATGAGATATCACCTCACACCAGTCAGAATGGCACTTATCAGCAAAACAACACAGAATAAGTGCTGGCAAGGATGTGGAGAAAAGGGAACCCTCCTGCACTGCTGGTGGGAATGCAGACTGGTGCAGCCACTGTGGAAAACAGTTTGGAGATTCCTCAGAAAATTAAAAGTCGAACTGCCTTTTGACCCAGCTATCCCACTTTTAGGAATATACCCTAAGAACACCATAGCACTGTTCGAAAAGAAGAAATGCGCCCCCATGTTCGTGGCAGCATTGTTCACAATAGCGAAGATCTGGAACCAGCCCAAGTGTCCGTCAGAAGACGAGTGGATTAAAAAGCTTTGGTACATATATACTATGGAATACTACTCAGCCATAAGAAACGATGACATCGGATCATTTATAACAAAATGGATGTACCTTGATAACATTATACGGAGTAAAATAAGTAAATCAGAAAAAAAGAAAAACTGAGAACAGCTTGATTTCATACAATGGTGGGACATAAAAGTGAGAATATGAGACATGGACAAGAGAGTGGTGGTTATGGGATGGGGGGAGCGAGGGAAGAGTGGGATAGGGAGGAGGGGAGGGATCAGGGAAAACCAGATTGAAGGTGACAGAGGACAATTTGACTTTGGGTTATGGGTATGCAACACAATTGAATGATAAGATAACCTGGAGATGTTTTCATTGTACATATGTACCCTGATTTATTGGAGTCACCCCATTAGAATTAATAATAATAAAATATATTAAAAAAAGAAAAGAAAAAATAAAAATCATGATGACTATTACTCTGTGTACCCAAAATTTTCAGAAACTTAGATCCCAAGTAAATTCCCAAAGGAGGGAAAAACTTGGGGAGATTGGAAGAGGGTATTTTGACTTATGTCTTAAAGTAGCCAAGCAAGAAAACAGATAATCTCATCTTTTAATTTTTTGTTTTTTGCTCAGAAAACCCAAGAAAAATGCCTCTTCTGTATGTGTTCATCTCATGTTTGTAGGATATACCTCTAGCAATATTGAGGGGGATCAAGGACTAAATGTCAGTGAGAATCTAATTTGGAACTCAAATTAATCTACTCTAGAATGTCTAATGGTTGATAATGAAAGTTTTCAGGACACTTTAGACAACAGTGCTTACCAATGCAAGAAACATTTGAGTCAGTCATCTAATCCAAAGTTTATTTTTAATCAGGGCCATCTTGCTCCAGAAGAAGAGGCTCCTTGGTGTCCTCAACTCAACTCTGCCGCCGCCTCCTGCCCAGTACCCCTGGAAGTCCCTCCCACTGATGCCTGCATTTCCCTTATATGACCTAGGGCAATGGCCTGTGAACTTGATTTCAGCTGCAGAATTCCTTTTCAGGAAAGGGGCATTAGGTATTGAACAGCTCCTGAATTACTAGGAACACACCTGAGAGTTGGACAAGGAGTACAGACCCTCAACCCCAGCCTCCTTCTCACAGCCGGAGGTGCCCTGGTAGTCGGGGCCAAGCTGAGAGAGCTGACCCAGGGTGAGGAGCCAGACTCTGACTCAGTTATTAATCTTTCCTGATGGGTTTGAAGTTTAGAAGATAGTTTGTAGGATAAGAAGACACTTTTCCTCTGACTTTCCTCTCTGTGTTCTGAAGCTCTGTAAATTCAGCTTGAACCGTCAACTTTGGGTCCCTAAACTTCACCTGACTGCAACCCTTCAGCGTGTATCTGGCCATTCCAAACTCTCACCGAAAACAGCCCTAATGGCAACGAATGGGGGGGAAGGGATTTTGTCTACATAAACAGTCTGATTTTCAAATGCATTATCAAATTCACAGGCTCACTTGAGGTATAGTGATTTATTGATGGAGACTTAAAACAACAGGAAGAGAAGATATGCTTATTTATTATGCTTGTTTTATTGTGTAATTGATGCATGTGATAATTCTTGGTCCTGGATCAGACACGAGTGACAGTCACCTCAGATCAATGTGTTAGCACCACCCTAGAAGCCCAATCCTATATGATCTGTGACAGAACTACCATGCCAGTCAGAAGCAGGGATTCAGCCAGGGCTGATGCTCTCCTAATGTCCAGGACAACTCCATGGGTGCCAGGCCCATAGCTGCTAGGTCATCTGGTCAATCCCACTGGTGGGAGATGAGGTTTAGGTTTTGAAATTGTCCTAAGAATGAGAACCACAGATTGGGATCATGGAATCCTGACCAGGATTTAGGGACGCTACCCAGACAGCGTCAGAGCCCAGGCACCAGAGGGACCTTACAAAATGTCACGGAAGGTGCTGCAAAGCAGATGAGGTGTTGCAGGGACCCGTGCATTTTGAGCCAAGGGCAGTTGGCCCTCATCATTTCCTCTTATGACTTTCTGACCCATTTCTGATACCTTCTCCTGACAGATAATTGCTCCCAACGCTGTCCAACAGAATGTAATGTGAGCCACATGTATAACTTCAAGCTTCCTCGCAGCCATACTAAAAAAGTAAAGAGAACCAGGTGATGTTAATTTTAATAATATCTTTTATTTAATCCTTTATGTCCAAGGTAGCATGGACACTTATTGTTTCCTGGTTCTGCATTTGCAAATTTGCCTACTCACTAAAATGTATTTGTATCCCCAAAATTAATACTGGAGCATTCTCATGGCCATTTGTGGACATGCGAAGAGGGGTGAAAAACTTGAGATACCTGACATACATCCCAGCTGAGGTTGAGTAGAGCCACACTCCACTTTCCTGTTTCTACTCGTATGACACAGAAAGAGAGTGCTTTGGGTGGTCTATTTACTGCCACAGTTTTTGCACTTCTGTGTTTTTTAGTTGGCAATTTTGCTGTTTAAAATGGCTCCCAAGCATAGCGCTGAAATGCTGTTGAATGTTCCTAACAGCAAGAAAGCAAGGATGTGCCTTATGGAGAAAATAAGTGTGTTGGATAATCTTCATTCAGGACTGAGTTATAGTGCTGTGGGCCCTGAGTTCAATGTTGATGGGACAATGTATAGTAACTAAGGTGTCTGTAAATAGAAGCACACACAAAATAAGATTATGTATTGATCGGTTAGTAAAAAAGTTGTGAACTGATACTTTGTTCAGGAACCAACCCTCTATTTCTAGGAGCGATGGTGTAGTATTCATCAATTCAGTGTCAAGAGCAGCAACTTCATACAACGTAACTACCACAAACAGTGAGAACTGACTACATCATCATTTTAACAGGAAATTAACATAGAAATAATTAATGTAAAAATTATTACGTTTTTGTAACAAGTCTTAAAAATGTATGTATATTTTGTATTCATACTCTGTATTCTTCACACTAGCCATAGTTAAAGGACTTAGTGGTTACATGTGCCAAGTGGCTACCGGTACTGGACAGAGAAGATCCGGCTTATGATTCCACAAAAAAATCAAGGCCCTCAAAGAGAATTCACCACCCTTCACCACCACGCGCGCCTCCGCTGCCACAGAGCCCTGGATTCCACCCTCTGCTCTCTGCAGGGTGCTGCCCCTCCTTTCCCTTCTCTCTTCTGGTCATTAATCTTCAATACATAAATGTGTTTGTCTTCCCACTTAAAAAAAATAATGAAAAGAGAGACCTTCTGTGTCCCTTCAGCTTTTGTACATACTTCAGGTTCGCCTTATTCCTCTGATGTATCATTTGAGCTTTCATCTGCCTTTGCACTGAATTAGCCTTAGGACAGTGACTATTTTCTATTCACCTTTTATTCAATCAATACATAGTTACTAGATCAAAGATATTTTGTGCACTTGGAAGTGTGACAAGGATTGAGGGCACTGTGATGGTAAAAACTTACATGCCTTTGTCCTAAAGAAACCTTACCGACTAATGGGTAAGGTGGATATTATTCAGATGAACCAACCCACAAATAATGGGCACCCGCTGGAATGAGTACTAGAAAGAGGAGCATGGGGTCTGGAAAACATGTCACAAGACCTGACTGACTTGGGATGCTCAGACTTCTATGAAGAAGAAATGTTGAAATAAATCAATGTTAACCCACCAGAGCCTAAGTTCAACTCATAAAATAAAATCTTCAAGAGGGTAAGGAGTTTATTTCATTATGAATCTCCAGCACCTAAATCAGTGCCTAGCATGTAGTAGGTCCTCAATAAATATTTGTGACCGAATGCAGAAAACAGAAAAAAGGTAAGAGAGAAAGAGAGAGAGAGGATTTCAATTCTACAAAAACAGCATGTCCAAAGATCCTGTGGCAGGAAGAAGCCAGTGCATACAAGGGACTCAAAAGCAGTATGAAAGAGCAAAGAGAGTGGGGGTGAGGGTGGGATGGAATGAGGATAGAGAGATAGGTAGGAGAATACCAGGAGTGTACCACTGGCCACCTTAAAGATGTCATTCTTTGATTAAAGTGACTTATATTCTTAAGGGAAGGGGGAGGAATAGGAAAAGACATGACTAGGTTTTTGTGTGTGACAGAGACAGAGAGAGGGACAGATAGAGAGGGACAGATATGGACAGACAGACAGGAAAGGAGAAACATGAGAAGCATCAATTCTTCATTGCGGCCCCTTAGTTGTTCATTGATTGCTTTCTCATACGTGCTTTGACCAGGGGCCTACAGCCAACCAAGTGACCCCTTGCTCGTCAGCGACCTTGGGCTCAAGCTGGTGAGCTGTGCTCAAACAAGATAAGCCCGCGCTCAAGCTGGTGACCTTGGGGTTTTGAACCTGGGTCCTCCACATCGCAGTCCAATGCTTTAACCACTGCACCACTGCCTGGTCAGGCAGGACATGACTAGATTTGACTTCAATGTAGATAGAGTGTGAGGTAGAAGGCTCTGGGCACATTTGAGATCAGGAGTCCTGTCAGGAAATAAGAGACAAGGCCTTGGCCAGTGGCTCAGTGAATGATAGTGTCGACCCAGTATATGAACGTCTCAGGTTAGATTCCCAGTCAGGCACACATGAAAAGCAACCATTTGCTTCTCACCACTTCTTCTCCCCCTTCTCTCTCTCCTCCTCTCCTGCAACCAGTGACTCAAAAGGCACCCTCTGGTTCAAGTGTGGCCCTGGGCACTGAGGATAGCTGGGTTGATTGTGTCAGCCTCAGGTGCTAAAAATAGCTCAGTACTCAAGCACTGGATCCAGATGGGGTTACAGGGTGCATGATTGGGATGCATCCTGGTCAGAGTGCATATGGGAGTCTACCTTACTATCTCCTCTTCTCTCACTTAAAAAATAAGAAAGAAATAAAAAAGAAAAGGAATATAAGATAATAATAATAAGTTGGACTAGGATGATGGCTGAAGATGAAGATAAAACAATGGATTTAAGAAATATTTAAAAGATAAAGTTAACAGGACTTGATGAAGTGACTGAATAAGACAAGTGACAGTGATATCAAGGATGATCACTTAGTGCCTGACGTGTGCCACTTAGGTAGAAGGTGTAGCCATTTTCTGAAGGAAAAAGAAACAACTGAAAAAAGAATGACAGGTCATGGGGATGGATCACATGGTATTTTTGGACACATTGGCTTTGAAGTGCCTTTGAGACAGTCAAGCAGTCAGGTCAAGGCAGCTGTATCATGGGTTTGGAATTCAGAGAAGTCTAGAGACACAAATTTAAGAGTGATGTGTAAATGGTATTTGAACACCAATGTCTGGACATGGTAGAAGTTTAATAAATATTTGTTGTATTAATGAATTATTGGATGTTGCTGAGTATTAGTTTTTATCATAACATGTTGAGTCTGTGGTCACTAGGGATTTAGAAATAACTAAACATACCTCTGAAGTTGTACTTTTTGTAAAAGACTAAGTACAAGTAACTTAAATAACATATAATCTTCTTCAAATCTATAATATTATTTTATGTTACAGTTTATTTTTAATTCTATTGCTTGGCTTTTAATGGTTTGATGGCATTTTTCAGATAAAAGCAGTACTGAAGATGATGGAATCTCATTTCTTACATGTCTGTTTACCTTACTATAGAAGCAAGATAAAGTAGCTTAGAAGATACTTTTTCCCAGTAATATATTTTTATTTTTCTCTCTGTTCTTGTGGCATATGCATCTTTAACTAAAACTAATAAACTGTCTTTTTATCTCATGTTCATAAATCATAAAACCATCAGATAGGGCAAATACAAATAAAATGCCTGGAAAAGTAGGGCCTCAATAAATTTTTATTAAACTAAATGAAGTTGTGAGGTCACAAGTATTTTTTCCTCATCCTGTTCCATTTATGTGTTTATTCCCTTTGTAGCCAATTCATCCATTCCCATTCATCAAACATTCTAGTGTGCTGTACACATATCCTGAAATCTCTATTCATTGGTTTGTGAAGAAATATATTTTCTCTCAAAAACTTTTATGAATTAATTAAAATCTTTGCATAATATCAACCATGCTGTTTTGATTGTTCCATGTAACTAAAGACATAACATAATCTCCCTTCTCCTTCAAAAAAAAGTGCTATCTCACACTTCTACTCTAAACCTATCAGAACCACATATTTTTTCTTTTTGTGTGTCTTTTAAATTTTATTTTTTAAATAATGGATAACACACATATAGAATTTACCATTTTAACCACATTTAAGTGGAAAGTTTAGTTGCATTTAGAACATTCACATTCTGCAACTATCACCACCATCCATATCCAGTGTTTTTTCATCATCCAAAGCTGAAACTGTGTATACATTAAACAACTCTCCATGCCCCTGCAAACCGTGGAATCTACCATTCTACTCTCTTTCTTTATAAATTTGACCACTCTAGGTGCTTCGTTATAAGGAAAATTTTTACAATATTTGTTATTTTGTGATTGGCTTACTTTATTTATTATATCTCTGAGGTTCACCCATGTTGTAGCATGTGTCAGGATTTCCTTCCTTTTTAAGGATCAATAATATTCTTTGTATGTATAGACCACATCTGCATTTTGTTTATTCATTCATCTGTTGCTGAATGTTGGGTTGTTTCCACTGTTTGGCTATTATGAATATTGCTGTTATGAACATGGGTATACAAATATCTGTTCAGGGTCCTGCTTCCACTCCTTTGGAGTGTATACCTAGGAGTGGGATTGCTGAATAGTATGGTAGTTTGATGTTTAAATTTTTGAGGAACTACCACTGTTTTCCACAATGGCTCCAACATTTTACATCCCACCAACAATACACAAGATTCCACTTCTTCACACTTTTGCCAATACTTGCTTTTTTTTAGTTTTTGTTTTCTTTTCATAATAACCATCCTAACGGGTACGATGTAGTAACTTGCTGTGATTTCATAGGAATTTCCCTAATGATTAGTGACAGAGTGTTTTGTGTTTATTAGGCATTTATATATCTTCTTTGGAAAAATGTCCATTCAAGTCCTTTGCCCTTTATATATATATTTAACAGGGACAGAGAGAGAGAGTCAGAGAAAGGGATAGATAGGAACAGACAGACAGGAACAGAGAGAGATGAGAAGCATCAATCATTAGTTTTTCATTGCCATTGTAACACCATAGTTGTTCATTGATTGCTTTCTCACATATGCCTTGATTGCAGGCCTTCAGCAGACCAAGCAATCCCTTGCTGGAGCCAGCAATCTTGGGTTCAAGCTGGCGAGCTTTTGCTCAAGCCAGATGGAGCCATGCTCAAGCTGACAACCTCGGGGTCTCGAACCGGAGTCTTCCGCATCCCAGTCCGATGCTCTATCCCCTGCACCACCACCTGGTCAGGCTCCTTTGCCCTTTTTAATTGGATTTGGTTTCTGTTGTTGAATTATGGGAATTCTTTATATATTCTGGGCACTAAGCTTATCGGATATATGATTTATAAATGGTTTCTCTCATTCTATAAATTGCCTCTTTACGCCCTTGATGGTGATTTTTGATACACACAAGATTTTAATTTTGATAAAGTCCAATTTATCTACCATGTTCTTTCATTGCCTATGTTTTAGAGATCATACCCAAGAAATTATTACTGAAGTTAAATCATGAAGCTTTTCCTTAAATTTTAAAAAATTTAAATTTTTTAATTAAAGAATTTACTTTTCTCACTCAGTGTTATAGCTTTAAGAGTTATTCATGCTCCTATATGAAACTGAATCTTTTGTTTCTAACTTAAGCACAGTCCTCCATGAGTGTTCAACCATACCTTTTAACTGTCTACTCCTGATGGAAGACATCAGATTGCCTCTACAACCTACCGTCACTTAACCTGCAATTGACACCCTTGGAAATACACTTGGTTGGACTGAGTACTGTCACTCCCAAATGACTTCTCAGTTCCCCACCAGCAGGGCACACCTTAACCAACCATTCAGCTCTCTAATTAGTACCTAGTTAATGGGTAAAATGTGGTATTTCCTTATTGTATTTGCATTCCCATTATTATTAATGTTTGAGTGTCTCTTTTTAGGTTGATTAGCTTAAAGATTTTTCTCTTTTGTTGAGTTGCCTTTTCTATATTTTGCCCATTTTCCTAGTGCTTTGTTGTTGACTTGCTGAAGTTCCTGTATAATTTAGATATTAATCCCTTGTGACATTTAGATGTTACAGATCTCTTATCTCTTCTTGTGACCTGTGAGGCTTTGAACCATAAATGTTTTATTTTCTCCGTATTCTATTTAGTACCTTCAAATTTTAAAAATGAATTACTTTGATAAAAATAAAAATTGTGTTTTCTGTGCTGTTGTTCCCGCTCTATAATTAAATTAGTTAAGGTAAGTGATGCACAGAAGTCTGCAACATGTTGAACATTCAGTGCACACCATTACTGTCATTGCTGCATGTCACTCAAATATGTTTCTCATATGAAATTGTTTCATCTGGCCAAACTAGCATAATTCCCTTAGGATATGTTCAAATAATTAAAAATTGAGGTCACTGTAAAATTTTTTTTTATCAGCAAAGATGATGCACATATTTAGTGATATTATCAGAAGAGAAGAAAAAATAAGAGACACAGTCCACTATTTTAAGTCATGTATAGTGTTTTGGGATCTGAAAGTTATATATGTCACAGGAATTATAGTATCTTTAAACTTTCAAGAAAGAATGTATACATTATGGCATAATTTCAGCCCCTCTGTTTCATTGTTTCTCTCTCTGATTCTCCATTCTTCTGTCACCTTAGGGCAGTGAGGGGCAATCTTTTGAGCTTGATGTGTCAAAATTCGCCAAAAACTGAGTATAACTCAGGTGGTGTGTCACTTCGAGAAAAAAACCAGAATTTTGCGATATTTATAGTTTAAATAACAAAAATGTTTTGGCCTACAGATCTCCGGCACAGTGTCTACACTACAACAAATGTTTTGTCCTCAGCTATTGCACCTGGCCATGCAGGAGCCGAGGATGAAACGTCCTTCTCGGCATGTAGCCCCATACTTCTCTGATATGCGGCTGCATGTGGCCGCATGTCAGTGTTGACACGCATGTCATAGGTTCGCCATCACGGCCTTAGGGTGACCCCTTATTTTCTTATTCTAGATATTGACAGTGACTTTTATGTTTAAGAAAGTTAACACGTAATGTGCTTCCTTTCTCTCTTTAACTACTGAGGTAAATATCATCATAATTTAATTTCTGGAAACTGCCTTCGGTGAAGGACTAAAGTGTCCACAAGAAAGGCTGCCTCCTTCACCTCTTTTGTAAAGACCTTCAGGCCCTTCTGTTGAGCTAACACTTGCCTTCAAATCATGACTCCTGACTTGACTCGGCACTCCTGCCCTGCGATCGCGGCAGTGGTGGAGATGGTGTGCAGAGAGGATTCCAGGCATGTGTGCATGCCCGTGTGACAGCGCAGAGCAATCCCACCCAGAACTTCTGATCATGCTGTTGCAGACTCAGAATGGGTTTAAGCTCAGAATAAAAAGGATTCTTTTTAAAATTATTTTTCAAAAATTTACTTTAATCAATTAAATGTAAATAAAGAAACTGATTATATGCCAATAAGTTATTTTCTATCAAGAGTTCTACAATTCCCAAGATATTCTGATTAACCGTGAGTAACATCTGTGAGGTATACCTCACTACTGAGGTATATTCAGTAGACATTCAAGTGTAAATTTTCCCTATATATTTGGAGAATGAGGTCATATTGAAGTTGAGAGATTTTCTTTCATAAGTGGTTGAACAGATTTCAAGTAAGCAATAATTATATTTTAATTATTTTCCAGATTTCTCATTAATATTATATTGCCTAACAAATTTTTATCCACAAAATATTATTAGAAAGATAATTTTATTTTCATCACAGTGAATGCAGAATATGGTACCATTCACATCTGCAATTCTTCCTCAAGATTTCTGTATGCAACCATTCCCATTAAGATATTTTACTTAAAGCCTTTACATCCTAAAAGAGAAAGAAAGAGAGAAAAAGAAAACTGTTCCGAACAGCTAAATGAGGTGCTTGTGCTTTTTTCCAGATCAGAGTACCGTTACCCTATGAATCAAAACATGAAATGGTTCAACATTAACAGTGAACTTTGTTTTAATACGCTGAGTATGTTACCTTAGTGGTTTGTAAACTTTGGCCATCTGTTGCTGAGCTGTGAGGACCACATAACTTCTTTGCAAGTGAAGTAAGACATCGTGTACAGCGTTGGGCAAAGTAGGTTTACAGTCATGAGTACACGAAACCCAGAGTTTACTCTTGTTTTACTTTTTAAATTAGTATATTGTTTTTCATACGAACAACTGTAAACTTACCTTTTTAAAAATGAGAGAAAGGGGGTGAGAGAGGAGCGGGAATCTAGTTACTTCTCATAGGTGCCTTGACCCGGCAAGCCTGGAGTCTCAAACTGGGGACCTCAGCATTCCAGATCGAGGCTTTATCCACTGTACCACCATGAGACAGGGCTGTAAACTTATATTTATTTGCTCCACCCTGTATTCAACCACTATGAATGTGCGGCCTAGTCGGGAGGTCATTGGGTTAACAACAATCTTGACAAACATTTCGAGTTTACAATGCTCACTCTCATTAAAACTTAAAAAATATTGAGATGTGAGTGTTTCAGCTTATGCCAGTAGCATCAGACTTATGGACTAGGTGGGCAAACTAGTTTGGTTGCATGTGGCAGAAGAATATTCAGTAATGCAGCATACAAGTGAGGGAGCTGTGTTTTATGCTCTAGATTATGATTTTACAACTGTGTTAGGACAGGTAAGTGACTTAGGCTAGGTTGTGTTTCGACTTATTCCAAAATTCGGGTTATGTCACTGTCATAGGAATAGAACTGTGTCATAACCCGAGGACCCCCTGTGTCTACTGAACGAGAGTACTGGATCACTAAGTCTAACTGAAGTTTAAAAGCTGACATTTTAGCAAGTCTTTTAACAGTGATTTTTGCAAGCACCTTCATGGCATGTTACTTGTACCATGTTACTATGGACTGAACGTTTGTGCCCCCCAAAATACATATGTTGAAGCCCTACTCCCCAATGTGATGATATATAGAGGTGATGCCTTTGGGAGGTAATTATGAATAGATGAGTTCATGGGAGTGGGGCTTCCAGGATAAGATAAGTGTCCTTATAGGAAGAGAAAGAAAACAGAGCTTTTTATCTCCACTATGTGCCTGCAAAGCAGGAAAGATGCCATCTGCAAGCCAGGAAGCCGGCTCCCTCACCTGGTACCAAGTTTACAGGCATCTTGATCTTGGGCTTTCCAGCCTCCAGAACTGTGAGAAATATAATGTCTGTTGTTTCAGGCACCTAATTTATAGTATGTCATTATAGCAGCCCAAGCTAAGGCATACGTGATTGGGAATAACCATGGGGACTGAATGGTGCATTCAGCATATAAGTAAAATTTTGTTCAAGATTCTTCAGCTGCTTACCTTTTTCTTTGCATATGAAGTCCTACACTGAGAAGCAACAAGGCCTAAAATATTCTTTTCAGATGACTGGAGCTTCCGGAATTTTGTGCATTATGTGTATTATGAAGACTATAAGATGTATCTTTATAATTTCCAACCTCCCTCCTAATGGAAATGATCTCAACAATTAATTTATAACACAGTGTGAACACCTTAACTATATACCACCCACCCTCCTTCAGCTTAAGGAGAAGTGCCCACTTTTTAAAAGGAGAGGCTTCTACCCAAAGGAATAGCTGAGTGATAGAGTTAGAGAGTGGAGCATCTTTTTAAGTAATCAGTGTCCCCTCACTCTGCATGCACTCACGCTAGCTGACCGTATGCTTTGTTTGCAGTTAAATGCTCCTTCCTCTGGATCAGTCTCAGCTTTGGAACTTCTCTGGCTCCTCCTCTCCCATGCTCTGCCAACAGATCCTGTGCCTTCCAGTCTTACCAGACATAGCTGTTTCAAAAAATTCTTTTCTAGGTTTATAAGCTTTTCTCTTACCTCAGTGAGTGCAATCCTTTTAAAACCTCTATAAAAGAGTGATTTTCCAGAAAGAATAAGGGAGAGCACAGTGACAGGTGAGACATTTCCAGAGGAAATGGACTTCCCAGCAGGGAACCTTTCACCCTAAAGCAGCAGAATATACATTCTTTTCAAGTGTTCATGGTATGTTTTCTAGAATAGACCACATGTTAAGACACAAAACAAGTCTCAATAAATTTAAGAAGATTGAAAACATATCAAGCATCTTTTCTGATCACAATGGCATAAAACTAGAAAAAGAACAGCAAGTAAAGCCCAGGGGATGTAGAAGGAAAGAAATAATAAAGATCAGAGCAGAAATAAATGACATGGAGGCTAAAAAATATACAGAAGATCAATGAAACCAAGAGCTGGTTCTTTGAAACGGTAAACAAGATTGATGAACCTTTAACCAAGACAAAAGAGAGAGGACTCAAATAAATAAAATTAAAAATGAGAGTGAAGAAATAACAACTGACACAGCAGAAATACAAAGGATTGTAAGAAAATACCATGAAGAACTCTATGCCAAAAAATTAGACAATCTAAATGAAATGGACAAATTCCTTGGAACATATAATCTTTCAAAAATTCATCGGGAAGAATCAGAACACCTAAGCAGACCAATTACAATAAATGAGATTGAACCAGTTATAAAACCACTCCCAACAAACAGAAGTCCTGGGCCAGATGGCTTCACAGGCTAATTCTACCAAAGATTCAAAGAAGAACTAACTCCTAACCTTCTTAAGCTATTTCAAAAATTGAACAGGAAGGAAGATTTCCAAGCTGCTTTTATGAGGTGAGCATAATCCTCATTCCAAAATCAGGCAAAGACACTACAAAGAAAGAGAACTATAGACCAATATCCCTGATGAATTTAGATGCTAAATTTCTCAACAAAATATTAGCAAGCCAGATCCAGTAATACATGAAAAAAAATCATACACCATGATCAAGTGGGATTTATTCTGGGGAGGCAAGGCTGGTTAAATATTCACAAATCAATCAATGTGATTCATCACATAAACAAAAGGAAAAAGAAAAATCACATGATAATATCAATAGATGCAGAAAAAGCATTTGATATAATCCAGTACCCATTTATGATCAAACTGTCAGCAAAGTGGGAATACAGGGAACATACCTCAACACGATAAAGGCCATCTATGACAAAGTGACACCCACCATCATACTCAATGGGCAAAAATTAAAAGCAATCCTCTTAAGAACAGAAACAAAGCAGGGGTGCCCCCTTTCACTACTCTTATTCAACATAGTTCCAGAAGTCCTAGCCACAGCAATCACACAAAAAGAAGAAATAAAAGGCATCCAAATTGCAAAAGAAGAAGTAAAACTATCATTATTTGCTGATGATATGATACTGTATATAGAAAACCCTAAAGTCTCAGTCAAAATACTACTAGACCTCATAAATAAATTTGGCAAGGTGGCAGAATATAAAATTAATATTCATAAATTAGAGGCATTTTTATACACCAACAATGAACTGTCTGAAAGAGAAATTAAGAAAACAATCCCCTTCACTATTGCAACAAAAAGAATGAAATACCTAGGACTAAATTTAACCAAGGACGTTAAAGACTAATACTTGGAAAGTTATAAAACATTGATAAAAGAAATCAAGGAAGATACAAACAAGTAGAAGCATATACTGCAGAGGTCCCCAAACTATAGCCCGCGGGCCAAATTGTGGCCACCTGAGTCTATTTATCCAGCCCCGCCGCACTTCTGGAAGGGGCACCTCTTTCATTGGTGGTCAGTGTATGGAGTACTGTATGTGGCGGCCCTCCAATGGTTTGAGGGACAGTGAACTGGCCCCCTGTGTAAAAAGTTTGGGGACCCCTGATATACTGTGTTCATAGATAGGAAGAATAAACATCATTAAAATGTTGATATTACCCAAAGCAATTTATAAATTTAATGCAATTCCTATTAAAATACCAATGGCATACTTCAAAGATATAAAACAAATATTCCAAAAATTTATATGGAACCATAAAAGAACACAAATAGCCTCAGCTATCTTGAAAAGAAGAATAAAGTGGGTGGTATCACACCTTTGTATATCAAGTTATAGTACAGGCCATTGTAATCAAAACACCTTGGTACTGGCAATAAAACAGGCATATGGATCAATGGAATAGAACAGAGAAACCAGAAATAAACCCTCACCTATATGGACAGTTGATATTTGACAAAGAAGCTAAGAGCATACAATGGAGTAAAGACAATCTTTTTAACAAATGGTTTTGGGAAAATTGGACAGGTACTTGCCAAAAAGTAAAACTAGACTACCAACTTACACCATTCACAGAAATAAACTCAAAATGGATAAAAGACTTAAATGTAATTTGTGAAACCATAATCAACTTGGAAGTAAACATAGGCAGTAAGCTCTCCAATATCTCTTGCAGCAATATATTTGCTGATTTATCTCCAAGGGCAAGTGAAATAAAAAACAGGATGAACAAATGGGACTATATCGAACTAAAAAGCTTTTGTACAGCTAAAGACAATTTGAACGGAATAAAAAGACAAACCACCCAATAGGAGAACATATTTAGCAGTACATCTGATAAGGAGTTAATAAACATAATTCATAAAGAACTTGTAAAACTCAACACCAGGAAGGTAAACAATCCAAACAAAAAATGGGATAAAGAAATGAATAGACTCTTCTCCAAAGCAGAAATACAGACGACCAATAGGCATATGAAAAAATGTTCAAAATCACTAATAATTATAGAAATGCAAATTAAAACCACAATGAGATATCACCTCACACCTGTCAGGATGACTCTCATTAACAAAACAACACATAATAAGTGCTGGCTAGGGTGTGGAGAAAAGGGAACCCTTCTGCACTGCTGGTGGGAATGCAGATTGGTGCAGCCACTGTGGAAAACAGTATGGAGATTCCTCAAAAAAAAAAAAAAAAATGAAAAGTGCCTTTTGACCCAGCCATCCCACTTTTAGGAATGTATCCTAAGAATACCAAATCACTGATTCAAAAGAAGAAATGTACCCCCATGTTTATTGCAGCATTGTTTACAATAGCCAAGATCTGGAAACGGCCCAAGTGCCTTTCAGTGGACAAATGGATTAAAAAGCAGTGGTACATATACACAATGGAATTCTATGTGTCCTTGAGAAAAAGATGAAATCTTACCTTTTGCAACAACATGAATGGACCTGGAAACTATTATGTTAAGTGAAATAAGCCAGGCAGAGAAAAAAAAATATCATAAGACCTCACTCATTTGAGGAATTTAATGAACAATGTGAACTGAAGAACAGAAAAGAGGCAGAGGCGGGATCAAAGGGATCAGAGGGAAAGCGGACAGAGGGAAAGGGGATGAGAGGATGGGATCAGAGAAGGGAATGAGATTAGTGAAATTATATATACACAACACAGCGTTATAGAGAGCAGGACAACAATCCTGAAGGGAAGCGGGGAAGGTGTTGGGGGAAGGGCGGCAAAGGGGCTGTCAAGGGGAACACAAGGGTCTGTGGGGGATGCATTTTGTGGGACACTTGAATCTATGTAAACACAATAAATTAAAATCAATAAATTTTTTTAAAAAAAGAGAGACAAGGAAAATAAAAATACATGTTAACCATATTTTTAAATAAATAAAAAATATTATGTACTATTAAAAAAAAAAAAAGAATCAACTCATCTGATTATGGAGGCTGACAAGTTCAAAATCTGCAGTGTGTGCTGGCAGTCTAAAGACCCAAGAATGCTGATGGTGCAAATAAAATCCAAAGGTAGTCAGTGAGGGAATTTTCTCTTGCTTGGGGAGTTCAGTACTTTTATTCTACTCAGGCCTTCAACTGATCAAGTGAGGCTCACCCACAATATGGATGACAATCAGTTCTACTCAGAGTTCACTGATTTAAATGTTACTCTCATCCAAAAACACCCTCCAGGTAAACACATAAAATTAACTATCACAGAAAATGAGATAATTAAAAACTATGAAGAGATCCTCTGATCAAGAAGTAATCGGACCAATAAAAAACTATTTTTAGTGCTAATTACTATGCATAGCAGGCTAAATTTAGCTAACAGTTTCCTTTGCCTTTGAACACATGTGGAACGTGTTTTTCTTGATCATTCCACTTACTCAGACATACGAAATGTTTTCTTATACTTCTGAGTGCAATTAAACACAAATATAAACACACACAAACACACAAACATTTAATGTTTATCATTTGTGTCACTTAAATAGCTCACGTCTATGCTTCTTTACATTCACAGGGCCTGGTTCTGAAGTTAAATGACGTTGACCTTGTGCATACACTGACACCCAGGAGTGCAGCATGTTGGCAGCCACACCCAGTATTTGGAAGACTCCATTCTGTGTGGTTCAGGGCAGGTGAAATGTGCTCTCTTAAGCTTGCTATAAACATCTACACAAACCTATATTCTATACGTTCATTGTTGAGGTGAGGCCCAACACTTTTAGTCTTTATAATTAAAGTGGGAAAAACTGTGCTTTAAATCTTCTGAATCAAATTTTCTTTTGTTTCATAGGCAAAATAAAAGACAATTTTTACAAATCTGTTTAGATAAAGAAACTAATTACTCATGTACAATAACTCTCTTATGAGACTCTGGGGTGTGTTTATGTATGGGGAGGGAGATGAGAATCTTCATTTAGAAGAGATTAAAATGGTTCAATTTTAAGAGAAGGACTTACATATGAATAGAAATCTCTTCTCTAAAACTTGTTTCCATGGTGTTACATCCCATTTGGACAAAAATGGGGACATTGTGTTTAAAGTAGAAGTTATAATGCAGCTCAATTTTTTCACGTCATTTCTATGCCCAGAGCCTTGTTCCAATGAGTGGCAAAGTACTCCTTTCATTGCTACGAAATGTAATATTGCCATGCTATTTTTTATCAAGAAAAATATATTAACTCTGAGTCCTGCGAACTTGTTTTTACACAGAGCCCAGAATGGTAGGCAGGAAAATTTAATAGTTACTCCATGAGATTCTACTGCCAGAGAGAATGTCTAATGGTGTAGCACAAGAAGTGCCATGGAGTTCCCTTTCTCTCCAGTGCAGAATCTGTTTGTGAAAACAGTGGCTAACGCAAACAATAAAGGGACTAAGATACAGGCCTCATTGTATCAATAAAGCCCGGGGTTCTTTACAACATAAGTTTGCTTCATTTTTCCCTGTGCTGCCCTCCAAGGGAAAAGAAACTGTTATGTTCAAAAATAGCTGTCCAGCCTGACCAGGTGGTGGCACAGTAGATAGAACATCGGCCTGGGACACAGAAGGCCCAGGTTTGAAACCCCAAGGTCATCAGCTTGAGTGTGGGGTGGTTGGCTCGAGCATAGGATCATAGACATGACCCCATGGTCACTGGCTTGAGTCCAAGATCCCTGGCTTGAAGCCCAAGGTCGCTGGCTTGAGCAAGAGGTCACTCGCTCTGCTAGAGCCTCCCAGTCAAGGCACATATGAAAAAGCGATCAATGAACAACTAGGTGCCACAGGAAGAATTGATGCCTCTCTTCTCTCTCCCTTCCTGTCTGTCTGTCCCTATCTGTCCTTCTCCTTGTCTCTGTCTCTCTCACAAAAAAAAACAAAAACAAAAACAAAAAAAACCCGATCTGTTCAGTGATGGATTCTCTCCAGGGAGGAAACCCTGCTTGCCTTACATTTTCATATCAAAAAGAGGTTGCCTCTAAAGATGGTATGCTCCTAATGTAAAATGGTGTGACCACTACAGAAAATAGTAAGGAGGTTTCTCAAAACTGACTTTAAACAATGTGATAGCAAAATAACCTCATATAGTTCAATTTTTTAAGTAGCTCCATTAAGGATATTGACAAGATTTAGAAATAAAAGACATTTTTTAAGGGGTATGACAACAATAGTTCACTGAAAAAGAAATACAAATGATTTGCATACATACATAAAGATGTCAATCTAGATTATAATTACAGAATTATGAAATTAAATTCCCAGGAATATGACTGACAAAGGCCAAAAGATTTGATAACAAACAGTTCTGTACAAAAATGGGTGCTTCTAGTTTTGGCAGAAAATAAAATGATATGATCTCTTTGCAAGACAACCAGGCAGTATCTATCACAAAGGTCTTGCATGTGTGCAAGAACTTGCAAACAGGGTTGTTCAAAAGGCAATTGGTAAAATATATTGGATAAATTCATTCAATAGATTACTGTGCTAGAAAGACTATTCCGGGTTAGGTTCACTGACACCAAAGACAGCCATACACATACATGTATATGTTAAATAGATGAAGGAGAATATTTCATTGTTCCATCTCTCTGTGGCCTAAACAAGCATTAGGATCCAAGAAATAATTGTCCCTCTGCCCTAAATGCTATTTTAATGAGCAAATCTGAAAACCAAATCTTTCAGTTGTATCTAATTCAGTTGCCTGTTTACAGACATACTCTCTTTCCCTAAAACAAACTTACTTGCTAGGTGAAGGCATTATTCTTAACACAGGAAATAACTACTGGTTAGTAATGATTTAGAACCCTCTATTAGTAACATAATATTATAAAAAATAATTTCTAATAGAGGGGGAAGAAAATTCATGAAATAGAACAAAATGCTTGTCAGCTCTTATGAACAGTTTATCAATGTAATTCAATAATTCACTGACAGATACAATTCTGAAATTTTATCTTCATTTGTTTTTTTGTTGTGTTTTTTTTTACTTTTTCATATCCTGGTGTCTTTTAGGCTTAATGAAACTTCTTTCTCACCCCTATTATATGACTATATCTTAAATGAACTACGTACTGAATCAACTTCTTTGTTCTTCATGCATATTTTATGCTGATTTAAAACCAAGAGACACCTAATTACACAGACTAAATAGTGATTCAAGTCAGTCAGTAAACTAACCATGCTAAGTTCACTTATTGGGTTCCATATAGACCAGAATTATTTAAACAAACAAACAAAAAGCTTGCCCATGGTCATTTAATTTGCTGATATTAAAACAAGAAAATTATTCTCAGTAAGCTAAAGTCAGACTTTGTTTTCTTATGTTTCTTTAATAAATTCTTTCTCCTTCAGTGTGCAGACTGAACCCACTTACATGATGAGTGTCTGGATTATCAGAGTAATAGCCTGGAAGGAAGGAAGACAGGAAGGGAGAGAGGGATTGAGGGAGAAAGGGAGGAGGCAAGGAGGGAGGGAAGGAGGAAGGAAAGAAAGGAAAGAAGGAAGGAAAGGAGAGAGTGAGAGAGGAAAGAAAGAAGGAAGGAAGGGAGGGAGGGAGGAAGGAAGGACAAAGTAGCTGAAGCTAAAGAGAGACACCTAAAAAAAGTAAGGAGACCAGATGATCAACAAGGGTGACTGCAGGAGAGGCAGAATATGGCTTCCAGAAGATAGTAAAAGCCACATCCTTCTCCATCAGTTTATCCTATTGAAAGTCATTCCCACAAGGTCACCATCTGTCTTTCCCCAGTGACATTTTCTCAATGGGCATGAAATCAATCATTCCTTAGACATCTAGTAGACACTGCAAGTGTGGTGCTAAACATTCTATCTAAAGCCACTTAATCTTCACAGCATGCCGGGTAAGCAGGGATCATACAGCCTGGCTCTTCACATGGAGGAAACATTTAACAAGTATTTGTTGAATTAGTAATTTCAATAAGATACTGAACACACTGCGGTGGATTCCAGGGAAGCTGGTTTAGAAGAGCACAGAGTACTCCTTGAGGGCACCAGGTTTTCCCTCCCTTTCTCACTGGCTCACAGAGATAGCAGCAGCCAATGTTTGGTGAATAAGTGACAGATGTATATATAAGTTAAAAACAAAAACAGCTCCCTATAGACAAATTCAATGCTGTTTCAAACTTTATATAAGAGTTTATAATCATGAAATTCTTTCCTTAATGCAGGCTCTCACTTTGATGAAGTTGCCATTGCTGAACCTGAATAAAACATTATCGCTTTTTCTTTTTAAAAACAAATTTGAATTTTTCTGTTAAACAGAACCAACTTTGAGTAGGTTTTCCTCATCTCCTTGCTGTTACATAGCCTTTGTCCATAAGCAGTAGATGAAAAAGAAAAAGTTCAGTATAAAGTATGAAAGGAAAAAATTGCTAAGAGGACTTAATGGTTTTTAACCGCTTATTTTTGGGAGTTTATGGAATAGATGGAATGGGTTTTTTTTTTTGTTTATTTGTCTGCGTTTATATAAGCACAGCCTTATGTTTCTCTATAGTTTTTAGCCCCCTTCAATCAAAAGTATCACTAAGTTATTTACCAGTTATACAACATAGAAATTATATTGTGGTATAATGGCACATATTGTAATAATTCAGTTTAACAGACTGTAAAGTAAAACGGGAAGAAAACACATTAACAAGTGAGCTCATCTAGCTTATTCCATAGCAATAGCAGGCACAGTCATCAGTGAAGATGATGGGATGCATCAGCGCAAACAAGAACTTCAAAAGCTCCAGTGCCTATGAGAAAACTGAGGTTTCATTTTCTTTGTAGCTGACTCAGTTCTGCATGGACGTGGCCCTCCCCCCAAATGTCCTCTGCAGTCATCATACCCTGTAAATTTTTTTCTAATATTACATTAATGAATCAGAGGCTGGAAAGGGGTCAAACTTCCAAAACTCATTATGAAGCTGCTTGCTGCCAATGGTAATAGTGCAAGTCTTCCCATTGCTCACTTGGGTCCTGGCATTTGCAAGCAGGGAAATGTGCTCATCAGAGTGGAATTTTTTATTTCCATATGTGGCTGATTTGTGAGGAGGGGCTAGAAATCCATTCTATTACTGGCCTATATTTTTCAAATATGTCTAATGTGTTTCACAGACTCCTTTCACTCTTTACAATTCAATGCTCCTTAATTTGTTAGCTGATTTCTGTCAAGGTCTAGCACAGTGGTAGGCAACCTGATCCATACGGCCCACTAGTGGGTGTTCCAGCTTTCATGGTGGGTGATAGCAGAGCAACCAAACGATGCAGCGATTACATACATTTAACTATAGTAAGTTGTTTTATAAAGATTTATTCTGCCAAACTTAGCGAAAATCTGACATAAAGCACTTGGTAAGTAATTATTATGTGCTTTCACTTGCTGTAACTCTGCTTTATAAATATTTTTTTCTGCTGTTTTCTTTTTATATTAATTTTAATTTTAATGGGGTAACATTGATAAATCAGGGTACATATGTTCAGAGAAAAAATCTGCAGGTTATTTTGAAATTTGATTATAATGCATACCCATCATCCAAGGTCAAATTGTCTTCCTTCACCTTCTATCTGGTTTTATTTGAGCCCCTCCCTTCCCCCTAGCCTCTCCTGCTCCTCCCCCTTCTCCCTCCCCCCATAGCCAGCACACTCTTGTCCATGTATCTGACTCTCATTTTTATGTCCCATCTATGTATGGAATCTTATATTCTTAATTTTTTCAGATTTATTTATTTCACTCCGTATAATGTTAACAAGGTCCATCCATTGTTGTTGTAAATGCTCCGATGTCATCATTTCTTATGGCTGAGTAGTATTCCATAGTATATATGGACCAAAGCTTTTTAATCCACTCGTCTTCTGTCTGACACTTGGGCTGTTTCCAGATCTTCGCTATTGTGAACAATGCAGCCACGAACATGGGGGCACATTTCCTCTATTCTAACAGTGCTATGGTGTTCTTAGGGTATATTCCTAAAAGTGGGATAGCTGGGTCAAAAGGCAGTTCAATTTTTAATTTTTTGAGGAATCTCCATACTGTTTTCCACAGTGGCTGCACCAGTCTGCATTCCCACCAGCAGTGCAGGAGGGTTCCCTTTTCTCCACATCCTCGCCAGCACTTATTCTGTGTTAATTTGCTGATGAACACCATTCTGACTGGTGTGAGGTGATATCTCATTGTGGTTTTAATTTGCATTTCTCTAATAATTAGTGATGTTGAGCATTTTTTCATATGCCTATTGGCCATCTGTATGTCCTCTTTGGAGAAGTGTCTATTCATTTATTTGGCCCATATTTTGATTGAATTGTTTGTCTTCCTGGTGTTTAGTTTTATAAGTTCTTTATCAAATTTGGTTATTAACTCCTTATCAGATGATTTTCAAATATGTTCTCCGATTGTGTGGTTTGTCTTTTTATTCTGTTCTTATTGTCTTTAGCTGTGCACAAGCTTTTTAGTTTGATATAGTCCCATTTGTTTATTCTGTCTTCTATTTCTCTTGTCCATAGAGATAAATCGGCAAATATATTGCTGCTACAGATGTCGGAGAGCTTACTGCCTATGTTTTCTTCAAAGATGCTTAGGGTTTCACGGCTTACATTTAAGTCTTTTATCCATTTTGAGTTTGTTTTTGTGAATGGTGTAAGTTGATGGTCTAGTTTCATTTTATTGCAGATAGATGTCTTATTTTCCCAACACCATTTGTTAAAGAGGCTGTCATTACTCCATTGTATGTTCTTTCCTCCTTTGTCAAATATCAGGTGTCCATAAAGGTGTGGGTTTATTTCTGGGTTCTCTATTCTGTTCCATTTCTATATGCCTGTTCCTATGCCACTACCAGGCTATCTTGAGTACAATTGTGTTGTAGTATAACTTGATATCAGAAAGAGTGATACCTCCCACTTTATTCTTCTTTTTCAATATTGCTGAGGCTATTTGTGTTCTTTTTTGGTTCCATATAAATTTTTGGAATATGTGTTCTACATCTTTGGAGTATATCATTGGTATTTTAATTGGTATTGCATTGAATTTATAAATTGATTTGGGTAATATAGACATTTTAATGATATTTATTCTTCCTAAACATGAGCACGGTATATGCTTCCACTTGTTTGTATCTTCCTTGATTTCTTTTATCAATGTTTTATAATTTTCCAAGTACAAGTCTTTAACCTCCTTGGTTAAATTTACTCCTAGGTACTTTATTTTTTTGGTTGCAATAGTGAACGGGATTGTTTTCTTAATTTCTCTTTCAGACAGTTCATTGTTGGTGTATAAAAATGCCTCTGATTTCTGAGTATTAATTTTATATTCTACCACCTTGCTGAATTTATTTATAAGGTCCAGTAGTTTTTTGACTGAGACTTTAAGGTTTTCTATATACAATATCATATCATCAGCAAATAATGATAGTTTTATTTCTTCTTTTGCAATTTGAATGCCTTTCATTTCTTTTTCTTGTCTGATTGTTGTGGCTAAGACTTCCAGAACTATGTGGAATAAGATTGGTGAAAGGAGGCACCGCTGCCTGGTTCCTGATTTTAAGGGGATTGCTTTTAATTTTTGTCCATTTAGTATGATGTTTGCTGTGGGTTTGTCGTAGATGGTCTTTATCATGTTAAGGAATGTTCGCTGTATTCCCACTTTACTGAGAGTTTTGATCATGAATGTTTGCTGGATTTTATCAAATGCTTTTTCTGCATCTATTGAAATTATCATGTGATTTTTGTCCTTTCTTTTGTTTATGTGATGAGTCACATTGATTGATTTCCAAATCTTGTACCAGCTTTGCCCCCCCCCCCAGGATAAATCCCACTTGATCATGGTGTATGATTGTTTTCATATATTGCTGGATCTGGCTGGCTAATATTTTGTTGAGAAATTTAGCATCTAAATTCATCAGGGATATAGGCCTATAATTTTCTTTCTTTGTGTTATCTTAGCCTGGTTTCAGAATCAGAATTATGCTTGCCTCATAAAAGGAGCTAGGAAGTCTTCCTTCCTCTTGAATATTTTGAAATAGCTTGAGGAGGATAGGAGTTATTTCTTCTTTGAATTTTTTGGTAGAGTTGACTTGTGAAGCCATCAGGCCCAGGACTTTTCTTTGTTGGGAGTTTTTTGATAACTGTTTTGATCTCTTTTGGTGTAATAGGTCTGTTAAGGTTTTCTGATTCTTCCTGATTGATTTTTGAAAATTGTAAGTTTCATGGAATTTGTCCATTTCATATAGGTTGTCTAGTTTTTTGGCATACAATTCTCCAAAGTATTTTCTTACAATATTTTGTATTTCTGTTGTGTCAGTTGTTATTTCTCCACTCTCATTTCTAATTTTATTTATTTGAGTCCTCTCTTTTTTTCTTGGTGAGTCTAGTTAAAGCTTCATCAATCTTATTTACCTTTTCAAAGAACCAGCTCCTAGTTTCATTGATTCTCTGTGTTGTTTCTTTAGTCTCTATGTCATTTATTTCCGCTCTGATATTTATTATTTCCTTACTTCTACTACCCCTGGTCTTCACTTGCTGTTGTTTTTCTAACTCTTTTAGATGCAGGGTCAAGTTGCTTACTTGAGCTTTTTCTAGCTTCTTATGGTATACCTGTAGTACTATAAACTTCCCTCTCAGTACTGCTTTTGCTGTGTCCCATAAATTTTGAGTTGGTGTATGCACATTATCATTCGTTTCTAGGAACTTCTTTTATTTCTTCTTTGATCTCATTGTTAATCCATTCATTATTTAATAACATGCTATTTAGTTTCTAAGTGTTTGAGTATTTTTCAGTTTTTCTTTTGTGGTTAATTTCTAGTTTCATGGCATTGTGATCAGTGAAAATGTTTGATATGATTTCAATTTTCTTAAATTTGTTGTGACCGCTTTTGTGTCCTAACATGTGGTCTATCCTAGAGAATGTATTATGAGCACTTGAAAAGAATGTATATTCTGCTGCTTTAGGGTGAAAGGTTCTGAAGATATCTATTAAATCTAGTTGATCTAGTGTATCCTCTAAGTCTGCTGTTTCTTTGTTAATTTTATTTCTTGAGGGTCTATCCAATGATGTTAGTGGGATATTGAAATCTCCTACTATTATAGTATTGCTATTAATCTTGCCCTTTGTAGCCATCAAAGTCTGCTTTATGTATTTCTGAGCTCGTATGTTCAGCACGTAGTTATTTATAATGGTTATATCTTCCTGTTGAATTGTTCCCTTTATCATTATGTAGTGTCTTTTTTTATCTCTTACTAAAGCCTTTGTTTTAAAGTCCATTTTGTCAGATATAAGTATTGCTACCCTGGCTTTTTTTTCATTTCCATTTGCATGAAATATTTTTCTCCATTCTTTTACCTTCAGTCTATATGCATCTTTTGTCTTAAGGTGTGTCTCTTATAGAAAGCACATGTATGGGTCCTGTTTTCTTATCCATGCAGCTACCCTATGTCTTTTGATTGGATCATTTAATCCATTTACATTTAGGGTTATTATTAATATACTGTTTTATTGTTATTTTATTTTTTAAAGCTGTATTCCTCTTTTGCTATATTCTTTTCCCCCTTTGATCTGTTCACAACAGGCCCCTTAGCATCTCTTGCAGGATTGGCTTGGTTTTAATGAATTCATTGAGTTTTGTTTTTCTTGGAAGCTTTTTATTTCTCCTTTAATTTTAAACATTAGCCTTGCTGAATATAGTAGTCTTGGTTGTAGGTTCTTGTTCTGCATTTCTTTGAATATGTCTTGCCATTCCCTTCTGGCCTCAAGTGTTTCTGTTGAGAAGTCAGATGTCATCCTTATGGGGGCTCCATTGTAGGTGATAACCCTTTTTTTCTCTAGCAGCTTTTAATATTTTCTGTTTATCACTTTTCTTTGGTATTTTAACTATGATTTGTCTTGGTGTAGATTTCTTTGGGTTTCTCTTTAATGATGTTCTCTGTGCTTCTTGAACATGTGAGTCGTTTTCCAGCCTTAATTTATAAAAGTTTCCAGCTATGATTTTGTGGAACAAAGATTTTATTCCTTGTTCTTTCTCTTCTTCTTCAGGAACCCCTATGATGTGGATGTTATTTCTCTTCATGTTGTCACAGGGCTCCCTTGGAGTTTCCTCAGATTTTTTGAGTCTCTTTTCTTTTTTCTGCTCTGCTTCTGTGCCTTTGATTATTTTGTCCTCTAACCCGCTGATTCAATCCTCAGCTTCATCCATCCTGTTTTTAATTTCTTCCATTGTGTTCTTCAATTTTGATATTGTATTTGTCATTTCTGTCTGATTCTTTTTTATTATATCAATTTTCTTTTTATACTTGTTATCTCTTTATTTAGGTGTTTGTAATGACTATGCATTGTTGCTCTAAGCTCTTTGAACATCCTAACTATTATTATTTTAAACTCTGCATCCAGTAGTTTAGTTATATCTGGTTCATTCAGGTCCATCTCTGGGGATTTCTCTTGATTTATTTGCGTTGCTTTCCTCTGCCTGCCCATTTTCTCTGTGTATAAGAAGGGTGTGGCTGCTGAAGCCTAATAGGTGTTTCTTCTGTGTTCCTTAGGTGTGGTCTGTCTGCAGGCCCGCCACCCTCTGCTGCTATATAGGGCAGTTGGGTATGGGTGTTGCTGGCGCCGGCTGTTGCTGCGGTTTATGCTTGTCCTCGCAGGAGGGGCTGTGTTCTCCTTCCGGCTCTCCAGCCTCAGTCTGTCTCGGCCCTTGCCCTACACTCAAGCCACAAGCCTCGGTACCAAGGGTAGGGGTGAGCACCTTTGCTCAGCTGCAGTCCCTGCCTGTTCCCAGGCTTCCGCCCAGCCTCGCGGCCAGGGTCGACTTGCGCAGGACAGCAAACCTTTGGGGCTGCTGGTGCACAATCTGCTGTGAGCCTCCACCTGTCCCTGGCTTTTGCCCTGCCACCCCGTGATCAAGGCCACCTTGGGCAGAGTAACAAGCCTCAGAGGCCACGTGATGCTGAGTGTCCCTGCTCAGCAGCAGATCTGCGCCCATTCCTGGGCTCCCACTTTCCCCCCGCAGGTGAAGCTGCAAGCCGCAGCTGCCGGACCATTTTCGCACGTCCCCTCTACCCTTGCTGGGCTAGACCAAACTCACAGCAGGCCGGCCCGCCCAGCCTCTGCTTCTGCCAACAGAACTGCATTTCCATGGCCCACCATCACCATCCCTCCAGCAAGCCCTCAGTAGTGTGGGTGTGGGTACTGCAGCTCAGACCCTAACACTCCATACTGTAATCCTGAAAGCTCCCTTTTTCTAAGCAGCAGTGATCTAAGTGTCACGGGAGAGCTTGTCTGGCTGGTGTCCTGCCTGCCTTTGCTGGTATTGCTAGTTCCAGGGGAAATATTCGTTTCTGATTTGGGAAGTGACTCAGCCCAGGGCTTAGGGTGGCTGTCCCTCAGAGTGTTTCTCCTGTGCCTTCCAGACCACACCCTCTTCCCTCTGCTCTGGTCTTCTCCTCTCTCTCCATCCCCTGGAGCCCCGGGTGAGTGGTTGTGAGAGAGGTTTTCTGCGCCGTCCCTTTAAGAATCCTGGGTCAGAGAAAACTGTTTTTCTCAGAAACAGTATCCTAACTTGTTTCACAGCTAAATACTGTCCATACGCCTCTTCTAGGCTCTGGGGCTGCAGGCTGTGGCTTTGTTCCTGGGACCCAGGTCCCTCCTTCTCTGCTAAACTCTCTTCCCACCATGCAAGTCTCTCTGGGCTGCTGTTCGCTCCAGGGAGCTGGGCAGTCCTTCCCACGTTTTCGTTTTTCCTACAAGTCTCAATGTGGCTTCTTCAGTGTTCCTTGGTTGAAGAGTCCACTTAATTTATTTCAAAGTTGGTTTATCCAGATGATGGTTCTTAAAATTAAGTTATAATCCACTTTGGTTCCAGGAGTTGGAAGTTGGTACGTCTACCTACTCCATTGCCATCTTACCATCCCTGCTTTATAAGTTTTATAAAGTTACTTCCCTACTTTATAAATCACCATTACTGTAGAACTGGTGACAGAAAATTTTACTACTAACAGAGATACAAAAGTGGGCAGTTTTTATAAAATGTTTGACTACCCCTGGCTAGTACATTCTAGAGATTTTGGTCTCTTCTCTGGCACTAGATACACATGGTTGGATAAGATAGTTTAATAGACTATATCTAAAAGAAAAGGAACCAACATTTCTGAACACCAACAGTAAACTAGATTTGAGGCTAGATACTGCCACACCAAAGCATGAAGCAGGTATCACTGTCCTGCAGGATGAACGAAAGTCCTGAGACTTCAGGTCTTTTTTTATTGACATAACATTTTATTAATATAACCAATTTTATTGAGTGCTTACTTTATGCTAGGTCTAAGTTAAATACTTAGCACAAACTATTTCGATAATACTCACAATACTCTGTTAGGGTCAGTATTATAATTATAATTATTTCATTTTACACATATGGGATAAGGCTTAGAGAAATTACTTTAACCCATATCTGCCTGTAGCAAAGGTGGTACTAAGAATTGGCCATGTATCAAAATATGCTAGGAACTTCATATTATATATATATTTGCAACATATGGATAAATACCAAATACTTAAATTTTAAAAGAATAGTGCCCCCCTTTGAGGACCATAAATATTACCCAAGGTTTACTGTTTCAGAGAAATAACTTCTAAATATTCCTATATATCTCATTCTGCTTCTGTGGGGAAAAAAAAACTTTTGAAAAAAAAATTCTCATTATTTCTAGTTCACTTTGAACAGGTCATCTGGTAAACCACTATTTTTGTCAGTATTTCTAAACACCATTGTTTTACCCTCCTTCCACGTTTATTTCTTTCCATTGTGACTTCCTCCTAGGGCTCCTGGCAGAGAACACCACCCAGACAAATGAAAGGAAATACATAATCCCCTCCAGGAACACATTGATTTCTATGTGCTTCACTATCTCAAAGTTGTTACCTAACATAGTTTTTTGTTGTAACTTATGTTGGTTGAAAACTGATACTATTAGTTAATATTCTCCAAGTATTAAAAATTAATAAAGAGAACTAAGGACTTCTAATGTCCAGCTGTCAATGTAAGATTATCAAAACCACTAAAGAATGTTTATAAAAATTCATTTGAGCCAAACAGAAGATACCCCGGAAAGCAAGATCTCAATAGGTTGAGAAAAATGCTTCCCAGACAATGACAGTTTGCAGCTCCTGTTATGCATTTGGAATTAAGGAAGAAATTTAAGGAAGATTAAATAAAGGTGGGAGGAAGCAAGATGGGGATTGGATTGCAGGACAGTTAACATGATTATGTGCCCTCTGGAAGGTGGTTATGTCTCTGAGCATTCTGAAAGTGGATTACTCTTGTGTTCCAAAGGTGTGTTCACCTAGATGAACAAGAAAAAATGGACAGGATTTTTTAAGGCAGATAAACCTTTTACTTAAATTACAAGCCTGGGGCGTGACCGCCCACTATCAGCTGCCCCAGTTAGGAATTTTTGATCAGATCACCCTGTGAGGTTGCTTTTCATAGGACCCTTTTTATCGACACAGTCCAGCATGCAAGGAGCATGCAAGTCATCACTCCATCTTAGCAGGGAAAAAGCTGAATCAATGGAAAATTGACACTTTTTAATTGATCTGTCAGAAAACTGAAGTCACAAGACAAATGATTGTCCCCAAATTGGAAAGAGACAGGTAGATAAAGAAAATCATAACTTACTAGAAACAATAACCCACTAGTAGAAATCTCCATGGGAACCAGTACTAGGGTAGGAAAACCTGAACTGTCATTGACACATGGCTGGAGGCTCAGAGGAGACAAGTCTAAGGGACATGAACTCCAGGGAAAGGGAGTCAGTTTTAGGGGGATGGGTTTACATTTATATTAACCTGACCAGATTCTAACAGTAAATATAGGAGAAAAATCCCCTGAAGCCTCCCTGAGGGGAGGAAGAAAATAACCATTTTGAAATACACTAGCCATGGCTGGTTGGCTCAGTGAATCGAGCATCAGCATAGTCTGTGGATGTCCTGAGTTCAGTTCCTGGTCAGGGCACAAAAGAGAAGCAACCATCTGCTTCCCCTTCCCTTCCCCTTCTCTCCCTCTTCCTCTCCCACAGCCAGTGGCTCAATTGGTACCAGCGTTGGCCCCGGGCACTGAGGATAGCTCATTTGGTCTGAGTAAATTAACCTCAGGTGCTAAAAATAGCTTAGTTGATTCAAGTACCAGCCCTAGACAGGGATTGCTGGGTGGATCCTGGTCCAGGTGCATACAGTACTCTCACTATCTCCCCTCCTCTCACTTAAAAGAAATAAATAAAGAAAAAATAAATACCCTAGAACATTCTGTTCTTTACAAGAACTGCAATCAAAAAAAGCTATTTTACTAGAGCATAACCTATTGGGGTTTCATCGGAACCTAACTGACTTTGAGGAAAAGAAACACCCAACTCCAGGACCTCTAACTATTCTATCTCACATAAAGGCATGTGTGTGGGTAGAGGGTAAAGATGTAGTGATCGAAAAACATTTCTAAAGACTGAGATCTAATTACAAGACTATAGAATGTTTCCCCTCTCCCATACTTCACCACTATATTACTAGAGGCCTATTTACAGAAGTTCTTTTACCCAGTATATCATGTCCTGCTTTGAACAAAAAATTATAAGGCATCTTAAAAGCCAGACGACAGTATGAAAGAACAGGGAAAGTATCAGAATCAGACTCAGATATGACATAAATGTTGAAATTATCAGACTAAGAATTTAAAACAAATATGATTAATGTGCTAAAGACTCTAATAGAAAAAGTATACAACATGAAAGAATAGATGGGTAATGTAAGCACAGAGATGGAAATTATAGGAAAGAATCAAAGAGAAATGCTAGATAATAAAAACTGTAACAAATGAAGAAAGTCTTTGATGAGCTCATTAGTAGATTAGACTTCAGTAAAGAAAGATTCTGTGAGCTTGAAGATATGTTCAGAAAAACTTCCAAACTGAAGAGCAAAGGAAACAAAGACTGAGAATAAAGGAGCAGAATATTCAGGAACTGAGGGACAACTACAGAAGCTGTAACGGTCCCATAATGGTAATACTAGAAGGAAAAGAGAGAAAGGAACAGAATATTTGAAGCAATGATGATTGAGAGTTTCTCCAAATTAATGTCAGGCATGAAACCACAGATCCATAAATCTCAGGGAACAATGTTAAGCAGGATAAATTTCTCCAAACTACACCGAGACATACTATATTTGTATTGTAAAAAAAATAAAATAAAGATATCAGTATAGAAGCCAAGAAATAGAAACACCTTATGTACAAAAAGCAAAGAGAAGAATTGCATATGTCATGTCCTCAGAAACCATGCAAGAAGAAAGAGAATGAAGTTAAACTATTTTAAATAGTGGGAAGGAAAGAACCCATCAACATAAATACAAAATTCTTCTTCAAAAATGAAGAAAAAAATAAAGACTTTCTCAGAAAAACAAAAACTTAAGGGAATTTGCTACCAATAGACCTCCCTTACAAGATATTTGAAAGAAGTACTTCAGGGAGAATAAAAAATTATGTAGGCCAGAAGCTTGAATCTACATAAAGAAAGAAAGAAAATTAGAGAAGAAATAAGTAAAAATAAAAACTTTTCTTTTTCTTACTTTTAATCAATATAAAAATAACGGTTTGTTTAAAATAGTAATAGCAGCAAGGTATTTGATGATTACAACAACTTATATACAAACGAAATGAGTATCAGCAGTGCCACAAAAGACTGGAGACAAGAATTGCAGATATTTTGCTATGAGGTACTTGCACTACATGTGATGCAGCAGAATGTTATTTAAAAGAAGACTTGGGTTAATAGTAAATGTTTATTGCAAACTCTAGGGAACCCCTTAAGAAGTACAAAAAAAGTATAGTTGATAATGCTAAGAAAGGAGAGAAAATGGAATTATACAAAATACTCAGTTAAAACCACAAAAGGCATGCAAAGAGTGAAAAACAAAAACAGGAACAAAAAATAAATGTAGCAAGTAAAACCAGTAGCAAATATGTAACTATTAATCCAACAATCCATATTTAAGTACACTGGTCTAAATGCCCCAATTAAAACACAGAGATTGTCAGAATGGATTAAAAGACAAGACCTGACTGTACATTGTCTGCAAGAAATTCACTTTAAATATAAAAACTCATATAAATTAAAAGCAAATAATAAGGAAAAAACATAGCATGCTAGCACTAATCAAAACAAAACTAGAGTAACTATATTAATTTCAGACAGCGCAGAATTCACAGCTGAAAAGGTTATCAGAGTTGAAGAAGGGCATTACCTAACGATAAAGAGATAAATACTCCACTAATACATAACAGTCCTTAATGTGTCTGCACCTAACAACAGAATGTCAAACGATGTGAGGCAAAGGACTAGGAGAGCGGCAAGAAAAACAGGTTAATCCACTATGATAGTTGGGCACGTCAACAACTCTTTCAGAAATACACAGCTCTAGCAGGCAGAAAATCAGTAAGGACATAGTTGAACTCAACAACACCATCAATCAATTGGATATAATTGACATTTATAAACTGTTTTATCCAACAACCACAGAATACACATTATCCTCAAGTTCACATGAAACGCTCCCAAGATAAACCACATTCGGGACCATAAAACATACCTTAAGCTTAAGACATTTAAAACAATAGAAATCACACAATGGTAGTTTTCAGACCACATAGAATTAAAGTAGAAATTATAAACAGAAAGATAGCTAAAATAGGAAAATCCTAAAATACTTGAAGAAGACAAGCTATCGACTATGAGAAAATATTAACAAAGGATACATCTGATAAAACACTGTTATTCAAAATGTGAAACTCTCAACAATAAAAAAAACAAACCCTGATTTAAAAATGGACAAAAGATCTGAAATGACACTTGACCAAAAAATATACAGATGGCATGTAAGAATATTAAAGGACATTCGATATCATATACCACTAGGGAACTGCAAACTAAAATAATAATAAGATACTGTTACACACCTATTATAATGGCAAAAATCTAAAACACTGACAATACAAATGCTGATTCAGATGTGTAACAACAGAAACTCTCACTCATTGCTGGTAGAAATGCCAAATGCCACTTTGGAAGACAGTTTGGCAGTTTCTTACAAATCTAAACAATCACAATTCTTGGTAGTTAGCCAAATGAGCTGGAAACATGTGTCCACATGGAGTCACCATATGATCCAATGATTCCTCTTCTTTGTACGTACCCAAAAGAATTGAAGAGATATATGTACACACATGTTCACAGAAGCATTATTCACAACAGTTTATATATGGGTGCAACCCAAGTGTGCATTGATGATGAATGGATAAGTAAAGTGTGGTGTATACAAACAATGGAATGTTATTCAACCTTTAAGAAGGAAGGGAATCCTGCAATATTCAGTGTTTTCAACTTGTGGTTCGTGGACTGGTCCACCAGAAATTCTGTGCCAGTTTTGAAATAGTTAACCACCCTGATGTTGTATGAAGATTATAGACCCAATGATCTTAGCAGGATTTTCTTATGCTCAGGGTGATTTCTGCCTTAGTTACTCCTGAAACAACTCTCCTATTTTCACCAATCCTCAAGTGTAAAAGGCTGAAAGCCACATCATAGGTTATCCTTGAAAGCGTTATACTAAGGGATATGTTATACACACACACACACACAAAAATACTGTATGATTCCACTTATAAGAGGTACTCAGAATAGTCAAAATCATTAAAAAAAAATTACACTGGTGGTTGTCAGAGATCTGGAGAAAGGGCGCTGGAATTTATTGTTTAATGGGTATAGAGTTTCAGTTTTTCAAGATGGAAAAGAGTTCTAAAAATGGATGGTGGTAATATTTGCACATTGATATGAATATACTTAATGCCACTGAATTATACATTCAAAATGGTTAAAAAAGTAAATTTCATGTTATGTGTATTTTGCCACAACATGATTTATAGATGATTAGATGATAGATAGATAGATAGATAGATAGATAGATAGATAGATAGATAAATGAGAGATAAAATCTGTACACATACCTATAAAGCTCCTTTATTCATAATTACCTTAACTTGGAAGCCACCAAGGTGTCTGTCAGTAAATGAATAAGCAAGTCATGGTATAGCAGACAACAAAATATTACTCAGTGTTAAAATAAGAAATAAGCTATCAAGTCATAAAAAGATATAAAGAGAACTAAAATGCATATTACTAAGGAAAAAAGCCAATCTGAAAAGGCTTTATACTCTGTGATTCCAACTACATGCCACTCTGGAGAAGACCAAACTCTGGAGACAGTGAAAAAATCAGTGGCTGCTAAGAGTAAAGAGAGAGGGAGGGATGAATAAGGGGAGAACAGAGGAATTTTTAGGGCAATATATTACCATTCCATATGATACTCTGATAGTGGATACATGTTATAAGGGCATCAATTCTACTTATGAGAGATCCACCCTTATGATCTAATCACCCTTCCAAGGCCCCACTTCTTAATTCCATCAACATATACAGTTTTTAGGGGGAACATATTATTCAGATCACAGCACTTGTTTATCCCAACTTCTTATTGTTTTCAGAAGACATTGACTAGCATTATAATTGATAATTTTATTCATGAGAAAAAAAGTATAGCTTAGAATGAGTGTCATTCAAAGCCCAATAGCCAGTGGTCCACAGGGCTGGGTGCGATGTCAACTTAAGTATCATATACAATGCTGACTTTTACATGGGCCTCTTTTTCAGAGCTGCTTCAAGTTACTCAGCTTTCCCCATCAGTATTTTGGCTTTCTGATTGGTTACATCCACACCTGGATGGGGGACAGGGGTGGGGGCTGGGTAGTGAATGAGCCGCTGCTGCCACTGTCTAACTCCCAGCCCAGTTTACGTTCCCTGTTAATGTTAGCCCCAGGTCTGACCTTCTCAGTGACACCCCCTTTAACTCTGGAGACTTCTAGAGTGCCACCTCCCAAGTCATCATCACAATTCCCCTATCTACTTAATGTTTTCTCTCTCTCTCTCTCTCTCTCTCTCTCACACACACACACACACACACACACACACACAAACACACATACACAGACTCAAAAACACAGACACACAAATACAGACTTCAGAATGCAATTCTGTGGGAAATGTATAAATTCAGGGGGTTAGAAGAACATCAAAAGTTATATGGATCATTTAGACTTTTAACATTTGTTTACTTATTCATTCACTCATTTATTCATTCCTTCACCCATTCATGTATTTAGTCATGGAACAAACTGTATTTTCTCTACACAGTACTATGCCTTGAGGGTTCGAAAGAAACAAAACCAAGATCCCACACGTAGTAGACACCCATTGCTTGGGTCTGTGGTTTGTTGGTTTGGTTTGGGGCACAGAATGCATCTATCTCCCTTTCACTAACTATTGCTCTTATATTTCCTTTTGGTGAGCCACCTGTTCCCATTCACAGTCCACAGAGTTTCAATGCCCACCCCCAGCCCATGGGTAGGGGCAGGCACATGACCCAGATACACAGTGATTGGTCTAAAACAGTGCTCCTCAAACATTTGGGTCTCAAGACCCATTTAGACTCTTAAATATTATGGAAGATACCATGAGATTTTGACTGTGTTATATTCATAAAGATTTGTTATATTTGAAATTTAAAATGAGGAACTTTTAAAATATTTATATACTGATTGAGCTGACCCAATGGTCACATGAATGGAGGTTACTACGAAGCAGCAATGAAGGCTGTGAATGAGCCCAACAGCATGGTGTTCTAGGACCCAAGGCTGGTCTGGCTTCCATAACTGTTGAAAGAAACCTTGTCAGCAAAACAAACCAACACTGAGCACCTTCCCTCAAGGAAACCAGCCAGCCACTAGTTGGGAAAATGATTATATAGGACCCCTTCCACCCAGACGGGGTGTGACTCCTCTTAAGATAATAGACAATATCTTGATATGGGCTTGCCTTTCTTGCTCATAGGCTTCAGCTAGCATTTCTATCTGAAGGCTCCAGTGTGTATGATCCACACTCTCACAGCCCACATAACACCATTTCACATAACATCAAAAACCCCACTTTACAGCATAGGAAATGAGGCAGCAGGAACATCATCATGGAACCCCCTTGCCTCGGACCAGCGCGGCTAGTAATTATCCAGGTCCTGAGTGAGAACGGTTCAGAATGAAGAAATAAACTCAGAGAGAAAAAGGATGGGATCGGGAGGTCTCTTTGCAACACAGACGTTTTGCCACACAATCAATTAGCCAAATTAGGGAATCTTTGATTAACCGGTTGCACAACCACATGGAGACCCAAGTCATTCAAATCAATGCGACCCCAACTGCAGTTTAGAATTAGGTTTTATAGACGGAATTATATACAGATTGAGGAATGGGGAGGAGAGAAAGCAGAGCAGTAAAGCAGAGCAGTGAAACGAGCTTTCTTACAATGTTTATCTATTGCAGGGGTACTCAATATGTCGATCACAATCTACTGGTTGATCGAGAAGGAAGTGTGGGTAGATCGCATGACATTAAAAAGACATTTGTCTTTTGATTTGATTGGCATACAGGGTAGCCAATCTGACATCTGAACTTTTGACACCCTATGCATGTGCGTTAAACCGCGCTAACTTGTTCAGTTACATTGCTGCGTAGTTAGCCTTCAATTTATTTAAACTAAATACAACAAAGGGTATAAAAATGAGTGCCGTAGCTGGTCCGAGTAAGAAGTCTAAAACCTACCACTTTCATACAGAATGGGAAGGGATTTTTTTCACTATGTCATATTCTAAGTGCATTTGCCTCATCTGTCTGTGTGCAATTGCTATGCCAAAGAAGGGAAATGTGGAGTGGCTTTTTCAGACTGTTCATAAAAACTATGACATTGACTTTCCTCTGAAAAGAGAGCTGAGAAGGAGAAAGGTGAAAGAAGAATACACAATATTAAATAGTAATAATAGTAACTTAAATAATGATAATATCGAAGAAATAAATTTATGTTTTGCTTTTTTTTTTTGTAGGTAGATCATTTTGACTTGGTCATCTTATAAGTAGCTCGCAAGCTGAAAAAGTGTGGGCACCCCTGATCTATTCAGTTAATTCAGGGAGAAACATTCTGAGAACACCTGCAATTTTGCGAAGCTAGCCCAAGGCCATAGTCTGGGAAACCAGCCTCAAGGCCAGGAATTGGGCATCTTTTCAGGAAAAGTAAGTTCTGCTAAAAGTCTCTTTGTTTTAGAGAAAGTAAGTTTTGCCAAAAATTATTTATGTTAAGAGTTTTTCTTTTCCGCATTTCACCATGACCACTGCTTGTAGCACAGTAAGTTTTTGCCTTAAGCTTAATGGGCATTCTGGATCTCAGGAACTGGGTTGCTTTCTAGGGACTGATGCCAATTCATGATGAGGCTTCACATTCCTTGTTCCTCGTTGGCATTAAAAGAGGACCTGTTGATGACAAGATTGAAACATACCCTCACCCCCAAGTTAGTAATTTGATTGAATTTTGCCACTTAGGGTTAGTTAATATATCCCAGTACAACATGAGAGGCTTAGGTCATTGCTCAGCTGCTGTAAAATACCTCTCAGCTGAAGTAAGTCCTGAAATGTTTGAAAAAATTTTTAAGTAAAATAAGTCTTACATAA
Source organism: Rhynchonycteris naso (assembly GCA_037038555.1). Classification (NCBI taxonomy): domain Eukaryota; kingdom Metazoa; phylum Chordata; class Mammalia; order Chiroptera; family Emballonuridae; genus Rhynchonycteris; species Rhynchonycteris naso. Next base: position 108,539,446 of record CM072998.1, on the reverse strand, counting down.
TTGTTCTTGTGTGGTGAGTCTCTCCTCCTGACTCATGGTGTCTTACCAAACTTTCAGGAACCCACCGAGGAGGCTCAGCAGACCTAGGAAAAACACACATATCCTCAGCCCCACAAGAGAACAGGGTCTGGCCCTTGCCTCATTCCTGTGAGTGGGTCCTTTCATAGCACTTCAGGGAAGGCCTTCCTTGTTGGATTCTAGAGTCTCTTGTCTGCTGAATAGCCCTGTACATCAGTATTCAAAAAATTTCTAAATTAAAAAGAGCATTATAAAGATTTGCAGGGTTCCAAGGGTATAACTCCCCCTTTTCTATGTTTTCTCATTGACTTTTAAGTATTTGATGGGCATGCTCTACAATGCCTTAACCCTGAGGATTGTAAGAAATACCTGTCCTCAGGTCAATTTCAAAAGTTTGAAAAAACGTAGTAAATGCTTTTATAAGTAACACTCCCATACCTTTCAAAACACTTTTATCCCATAGATTAACAAACAATATAGGGAGCATGACCAGTATGACCTTTCTTTTCCTATTGTAAAAAACTTAGAGCTTTGTTAGGGAAATTTACTTTGCCCTAAATCTCGCAGCTCCATGACTGATTCAATAGTGGCCCAGGAAGAAGGCTAATGTTGCTCAGCAATAACAGAGGCATCAGCTTCTGTTTTTAAGAGTTCTCTGAATTTATGCCCTTGTATTGTTTGCTGTATTTCAGGGCATCAGAGGAGCCAAATTCCTGATTTCCTCGGGGCCTCTTTTGTAGAATGTGGCCTGACAAGCAGAATTAGCATTATTTTTTTTGTGTGTGTCTTTTTTTTTTATTTTTTAATTTTTTTTTATATATATATGTTATTATTATTAATTCTAATGGGGTGACACCAATAAATCAGGGTACATATGTACAATGAAAACATCTCCAGGTTATCTTATCATTCAATTGTGTTGCATACCCATCACCAAAAGTCAAATTGTCGTCTGTCACCTTCAATCTGGTTTTCCCTGTGTACCTCCCCTCCTCCCTATCCCACTCTTCCCTCCCTCCCCCCATCCCATAAAGAATTAGCATTATTATACTATTCTTCTAACTGCCTAAAGCAGTTTGAGACAAACTCTTGAAATGACTTATCAAGGCCCTGCTTAAATTTGCTCAATTCCTTTGTTTCATATACCTGAGCACAGTTTTACACACAAACAAGACAATTACAGTACAGAAACACAAGTATAACACATAAATCTGTTTAATCCTAATACCTGAGCTGCTATTTGGCTTCCAACTCTGAAGACAAACATAAAACACATTTCACAAAACACAAACTAAATTAGCAAGTCTATAGGATATAAATTCTATTCTATTTAAATTTAAATGAGTGCTCCTTACAAATTCCAATTTTAAAGCAAAACTGTAAGGATGAAACTATTTTATTTTATTATTGAATATTAGAGCTGGGGTGAAGGGGCAAGATGGTGATGGAATAAGCGGACGTACCAACTTCCAACTCCCAGAACCAAAGTGGATTATAACTTGATATTAAGAACCATCATCGAGATAAACCAACATTGAACTGCACTGAGAGGACTCTTCAACCGGGGAACTCTGAAGAAGCAACATTGAGACTGGTAGAAAAAGCAAAAACAAGGAAAGGGCTGCCCAGCTCCCCAGAGTGAAAGGCAGCTCGGAGAGACTCATGTGGTGGGAAGAGAGGCCAGGGGAAAGGTAGGGACCTGGGTCTCAGGAACAAAGCCCCAGCCTACAGCCCCAAAGCCTAGAAGAGGCATATGGACAGTATTTAGCTGTGAAACAGGTTAGGATACTGTTTGTAAGAAAGCCACAGTTGTCTCAGACCCAAGATTCTTCTTAAAGGGATGGTGCAGAAAACCTCTTTCACAACCACTCAACCAGGACTCCGGGAGACGGGGAGAGAGGAGAGGACTGAAGCAGCAGGAAGAGAGTGCGATCTGAAAGGCACAGGGAGAAAAGCTTTGAGGGACAGCCACCCTAAACCCTGGGCTGAGTCACTCCACAAATCTGAAACAATATTTCCCCTGGAACCAGCAAGGAGAAGCAGAACACCAGGCAAAGCAGGCTCCCTGCGGCAATCAGAGCAGTCGCTTAGAAGGAAGGAGCTTTCAGGATGTAAAGCCAGTAGTTGAGGCCACTATCACAGCAGCCTGACCCATGCAGGTTCCCATTAGATTCGAACAGTCGGTAATGAAACACCGGAGCCAAGAACTGGTGATCCATCAGCTTTAATTCTAGCTTGCACCCAGCGGGCAAGCAAAAACACACACTGGGCTCCAAAACCCACTCATTCAGTGCTTACAAAGCTACTGACTTATCCAAGTTTCCTAGAATCAAAGGTTTCTAGCTCACCAGACTTATTCACCTCTGTTCCCCATCTCCTCCAGCACAAACTCTTAACAAACTGGCTTCTCTCTCAGCACTCTACCATCTTGAATGCTTCTCCTGGCCTCCATGTGGCCTTAATCTGCTCTCCTCTCTTCTAACCTAATCCCAGGAACCGAGAGAGAGCAAGCTCCCGGACTGCCCCAGTTTATAGCATAGAAAATCCAAACCTTTAATCCAATTATACATAAAGTCTCTGATACAAAGCCACCCATCTGAGGCATAATGGGATTCCTCAGGAGAGTGCACCAACCTACATCATCCAATCAGTCAAGGGTGTGGGGAAGAGCTTACTCTTAAACTAAGCCTTAGGCTATTACGACCAGGCCTGCCCACAGCCTGTCCCAGAACACACATTAATATCAATGAACTTCCATGTGGGCAGCACCATCTTTAACAAAGTGAGCATAATATATTTTATCTGCCCAACAAGGACTACAGTATGGAGTGTTAGTGTCTGAGCTGCAGTGCCCCCACTGAGGGTTTGCTAGAGGGCGGGCGGTGGCGGGACGCAGAAGCCGGTTCCATTGGCAGGGTCAGAGGCCCAGCCAGCTGGGTGAGCTCAGTCTAGCCTAGTAGGGACAAAGGGGATGCATAAAAGTGGTTCAGCGGCTGCAGGCCCGCCTGCGACACCACCTGAGGGGGAAAAGTAGGAGCCCAGAAGGGAAAGAGATCAGCCACTGGGCAGGGGCGAGTGGGCATGCAGCCACACCTGGCCTTCGAGGCTTGAAGCCCTGCACAAACCGGCTTTGCCAGCAGAGGTGTGGAGAAAGCCCGGGCTGGCAGTTGAGCGCACACCAGCAGCCCATCCTAGCCGAGGAGCCAAGGTTGGTGGGGGCAGAGTGAAGCCTGGCTAGCAGCAGAGTGCACACCAGAAGCCCCTCCCGGCAAGAGAAACAGGCTGACAGGGACCAGCAGCTGAGCAAAAGTGCTCACCCTTGCCCTTGGTGCCTAGGCTTGTGGCCCAAGTGTGGTGTGCGGTCCTACTCATGGGAGAGGGGCAAAGGCCGAGACCGGCTGAGGCTTATAGAGCCTGGCACAAGAACAAAGCCCCTCCAGCGGAGGCAAGGCAGAGACCGCAGCAGCAGCCACAGCAGCCGGCACCAGCAACACCACACAAAACCGCCCTAGGCAGTGGCAGAGGGCGTGGCGGGCCTGCAGACAGACCACACATAGGGAACACAGAGGCAATACCCATAGGACTCCAGTAGCCAAACTCTTCTTACACACAGACAAAATGGGCAGGCAGAGGAATGCAACCCAAATGAATCACGAGAAATCCCCAGAGAAGGACCTGAATGAATCAGATATAACTAAACTACCTGATGCAGCTTTCAAAATAATGATAGTTAGGATTTTCAAAGAGCTTAGAGCAACAATGAATAGTCATTACAAACACCTAAATAAAGAGATAGCAAATATATAAAAGGAAATTAAAATAATAAAAAAGAATCAGACAGAAATGACAAAGACAGTATCAAAAACTGAAGACCACAATGGAATGAATTAAAAGCAGGATGGATGAAGCTAAGGATCAAATCAGCAACTTAGAGGACAAAATAAACAAAGGCACTGAAGCAGAGCAGAAAAGAGAAAAGAGACTCAAAAAATCTGAGGAAACTCTAAGGGAGCTCTGTGACAACATGAAGAGAAATAACATCCAGATCATAGGGGTTCCTGAAGAAGAAGAGAAAGAACAAGGGATAGAAACTTAGCTCAATTAAATCATAGCAGAAAACTTCCCTATATTAAGACTGAAAAAAATTTCACACGTTCAAGAAGCACAGAGAACTCCATTAAAGAGAAACTCAAAGAAATCTATGATTTGATTTGTCTACACCAAGACAAATCATAGTTAAAATACGAAAGCTAAGTGATAAAGACAAAATTTTAAAAGCTGCTAGAGAAAAATGGCTATCACCTACAAAGGAGCCCCCATAAGGATGACATTTGACTTCTCAACAGATACACTTGAGGACAGAAAGGAAAGGCAAGATATATTCAAAGTAATGCAGAACAAGAACCTACAAGCAAGACTACTATAACCAGCAAGGCTAATGTTTAAAATTGAAGGAGAAATAAAGAGCTTCCCAAACAAAAAACAACCCTCAATGAATTCATTAAAACCAAACCAATTTTGCAAGAGACGCAAAAGTGCCTGTTGTGAACAGTTGAAAGAAGAAAAAATATAGCAAAAGAACAATACAGCTTTAAAGAATAAAATGCCAATAAACAACTACATATCAATAATAACCTTAAATGTAAATGGATTAAATGATCCAATCAAAAGACATAAAGTAGCTGCGTGGATAAAGAAACAGGACCCATACATATGCTGTGTACAAGAGACACAACTTAAAACAAAAGATGCACATAGACTAAAGGTAAAAAGATGAACAAAAATATTTCATGCAAATGGAAATTTTTAAAAAGGCAGAGTAGTAATACTTATATCTGACAAAATGGACTTTAAAACAAAGGCTGTAGTAAGAGATAAAGAAAAACACTACATAATGATAAAGGGAACAATTCAAAAGAAAGATATAACCATTATAATTATGTATGCACCAAATATAGGAGCCCCAACATACATAAAGCAGACTTTGATGGATATAAAGGGCAAGATAAACAGCAATACTATAATAGTAGGGGATTTCAATACCCCACTAACATCACTGGATAGATCCTCAAGAAAGAAAATTAATAAAGAAACAGCACACTTAAAGGATACATTAGATCAACTAGATTTAATAGATATCTTCAGAACTTTTCACCCTGAAGCAGTAGAATATACATTCTTTTCAAGCGCTCACAGTACATTCTCTAGGATAGACCACATGTTAGAAGACAAAAGTGGTCTCAACAAATTTAAGAAGATTGAAATCATATCAAACATTTTCTCTGATCACAATGGCATAACACTGGAAATTAACCACAAAAGAAAAACTGAAAAATACTCAAACACTTGGAAACTAAATAGCTGTTATTAAATAATGAATGGATTAACAATGAGATCAAAAAAGAAATAAAAATGTTTCTAGAAAGGAATGATAATGAACATACATCAACAAAAAATTTATGCGACACAGCAAAAACAGTACTGAGGGGGAAGTTCATTGCACTACAGGCATACCATAAGAAGCTAGATAAAGCTCTAATAAGCAACTTGACCCTGCATTTAAAAGAACTAGAAAAACAACAGAAAATAAAACCCAGGACTAGTAGAAGAAAGGAAATAATAAAGATCAGAGAGAAAATAAATGACATAGAGGCTAAGGAAACAATACAGAGGATCAATGAAACCAGAAGCTGGTTCTTTGAAAAGGTAAACAAGATTGATGAACCTTTAACTAGTCTCACCAAAAAAATAAAAAAAGGAGAGAGGACTCAAATAAATAAAATTAGAAATGAGAGTGGAGAAATAACAACTGACACAACAGAAATACAAAGTATTGTAAGAAAATACTATGAAGAACTCTATGCCAAACAGTTAGACAACGTAGGTAAAATGGAGAAATTTCTTGAATCATATTATCTTCCAAAAATCAATCTGGAAGAATCAGAACACCTAAACAGACCAATTACAACAAATGAGATAGAAACAGTTATCAAAAAACTCAAAACAAAGAAAAGTCCTGGGCCTGATGGCTTCACCAGTGAATTCTACCAAAAAATTCAAAGAAGAACTAACTCCTATCCTCCTCAAGCTATTTCAAAAAATTCAACAGGAAGACTTAAAAACCCCTTTTATAAGGCGAGCATAATTCTGATTCTGAAACCAGGCAAAGACAACACAAAGAAAGAAAATTATAGGCCAATATCCCTAATGAGTTTAGATGCTAAAATTCTCAGCAAAATATTAGCCAACTGGATCCAGCAATATATGAAAACAATCATACACCATGATCAAGTGGGATTTATTCTGAAGAGGAAAGGCTGGTTCAATATTTGCAAATCAATCAATGTGATTCAGCACATAAACAAAAGAAAGGACAAAAATCACATGATAATTTTAATAGATGCAGAAAAAGCATTTGATAAAATCCAGCACCCATTCATGCTCAAAACTCTCAGTAAAGTGGGAATACAGGGAACATTCCTTAACATGATAAAGGCCATCTATGACAAACCCACAGCAAACATCATACTCAATGGACAAAAATTAAAAGCAATCCCCTTAAGATCAGGAACCAGGCAGCGGTGCCCCCTTTCACCACTCTTATTCAACATAGTTCTGGAAGTCTTAGCCACAGCAATCAGATAAGAAGAAGAAATAAAAGGCATCCAAATTGGAAAAGACGAAGAAAACTGTCATTATTTGCAGATGATATGATACTACATATAGAAAACCCTAAAGTCTCAGTCAAAAAACTACTGGACCTGATAAATAAATTCAGCAAGGTGGCAGAATATAAAATTAATACTCAGAAATCAGAGGCATTTTTATATACTATCAATGAACTGTCAGAAAGAGAAATTAAGGAAACAATCCCCTTCACTATTGCAACCAAAAAAATAAAGTACCTAGGAGTAAATTTAACCAAGGAGGTTAAGGACTTGTACTTGGAAAATAATAAAACATTGATAAAAGATATCAAGGAAGATACAAACAAATGGAAGCATTTACTGTGCTCATGTTTAGGAAGAATAAAGATCATTAAAATGTCTATATTACCCAAAGCAATTTATAAATTCAATGCAATACCAATTAAAATACCAATGACATACTTCAAAGATATAGAACACATATCCCCAAAATTTAAATGAAACCAGAAAAGAACAGGAATAGCCTCAGCAATCTTAACAAGAAAAAACAAAGCAGGAGGTATCACTCTTCTGGATAACAAGTTATAGGACAAGGCCATTATACTCAGGACAGCCTGGTACTGGCATAAGAAAAGGCACATAGATCAATGGAACAGAACAGAGAACCCAGAAATAAACCCACACCGTTATGGACAACTGATATTTGACAAAGGATGCAAGAGCATACAATGGAGTAAAGACTGCCTCTTTAACAAATGGTATTGGGAATATTGGACATCTACCTGCAAAAAAATGAAATTAGACCACCATCTTATACCATTCACGAAAATAAACTTGAATGGATAAAAGACTTAAATGTAAGCTGTGAAATCATAAGCATCTTAGAAGAAAACATAGGCAATAAGCTCTCCGACATCTCTTAGAGCAATATATTTGCCCATTTATGTCTATGGGCAAGTGAAATAAAAGGCAGGATAATCAAATGGGACTATATCAAACTAAAAAGTTTTTGCACAGCTAAAGACAATAAGAACAGAATAAAAAGACAAACCACACAATAGGAGAACATAATCGACAATATGTCTGATCAGGGATTAATAACCAAAATTTATAAAGAACTTATAAAACTCAACACCAAAAAGACAAACAATCCAATCAAAAAATGGGCAAAAGAAATGAATAGAAATTTCTCCAAAGAGGACATACAGATGGCCAATAGGCAGATGAAAAAATGCTCAACATCACTAATCATTCGAGAAATGCAAATTAAAAACTACAATGAGATATCTCCTCACTCCAGTCAGAATGGCGCTCATCAACAAAACAACACAGATTAAGTGCTGGCCAGGATGTGGAGGTAAGGGATCTATCTCTTCTGTATTGCTGGTGGGAATGCAGACTGGTGCAGCCACTGTGGAAAACAGTATAGAGATTCCTCAAAAAATTAAAAATCGAACTGCCTTTTGACTCAGCTATCCCACTTATAGGAATATACTCTAAGGACACCATAGCACTGTTCGAAAAGAAGAAATGCACCCCATGTTCTTGGCAGCATTGTTCACAATAGTGAAGATCTGGAAACAGCCCAAGTGTCCATCAGAGGACGAGTGGGTTAAAAAGCTTGGTACATATATACTATGGAATACTACTCAGCCATAAGAAATGATGACATCCGATCATTTACAACATAATGGATGGACCCTGATAAGATTATACAGAGTGAAATAAGTAAAACAGAAAAATACTGAGAACTGCATGATTTCATACATAGGTGGGACATAAAAACGAGACTATGAGACATGGACAAGAGTGTGGTGGTTATGGGGTGGGGGGAGGGAGGAGAGGGAGGTAGAGGGGGAGAGGAGGGGCACAAAGAAAACCAGATAGAAGGTGACAGTGGACAATTTGACTTTGGGTGATGGGTATGCAACATAATTGAATGACAAGATAACTTGGAGATATTTTCTTTGAACATATGTACCCTGATTTATTAATGTCACCCATTAAAATTAATTTTTAAAAAATCAGTATTAAAGCTGCATTTTCAATTTTTTTGCATGCAAGAACTTAATTTAGGCCTTAAAAAATCCCATTTTAGACAACATCAGACAAAAACTAAACAGAAACTAGAATCAGACAAGCCAGAGAAAAACCTGGGATTTCAGAGCACAACCAGACCAGAAAGATGCCTGCCTGATCTCAGTCAGGGCATTTTCTGACAGAGGGATTGAAAGATGGAACAAAACAAAATCTCCCTGAGAAAATGTCTTCTCTCAGCAGCTGCATGGGAAATTTTGTAGTCAGATCCACCAGGGGTCCCCTGCCTAAATTTCAGGCAAAGAATAGGAAATAAATAAAATAATAGTTCAGAAGATTGTAGCTAAAACATTCAAGAAAATCAGACAATAACAGGAAAAGCTGTAACTTTACCTTGGTCTCTTACGCATTCTCAAATTTCATGGTTGTTGTAACTGGCTGTTCAGGTTGACTATGTTGAGATTTCTCCCCTACCTCAATTTTAGCTGAGTGGCAGACTAAGTTGCCAGAGAGAACCAGGAGCAGCCACCCTGCCATTGCTCAGGATAACTGGGTGATGTTTGGCCTCCTGGAATTAGAATTTGCTGAGGAAACACTCACATTGCCCTTACTGTTTGACGGGGCTGGGGAAGGCCCTGTTATCTGTTTCCCTTTATCACCTGCCTTTTGGCAGTATACTTAGATTTACATTCACTCACCCAATGTTTCCCTCTCCTGCAGTGTGGGCAGAGGTCAGGAGCTTTAGGAGCTGGCTGCTTCTTGGGGGAGGCTGAGACAGATATCCAGAGAGAATAGGGCAATTTCTAGCAAAATGTCCTAGACCCTCACATTGGAAACAAGATCCACTGGTAGAAGTACTTCCCTGACCTCCTTTTTTTTATTTGTTCATTTGTTCTGCCATTTATCAAAGTATTGTCCTGGAGGCCTCGCCTGAAGCACTGCGGCATAGACAGACCTTGCATGTATGAAGGCCCAATATCAGCACATATTCTGATGTAATCCCCTATATCTTGAGCCTTATCTAAAGTTTGTTTGAATGGGAATCTCCAAAGATCTGAGCTAGAGACCCTGGGAGCAACCCAATAAGGGTAAGGAGCAGAGGGTTGAGCATAAAAAAGAGCAGATGGTAGTGGAGGCGCAAAGGTTAGGGTGACTATAGCCACGACAGCCTCATTATCTCCTGAGTCATCCTCAGACTCCAAGGTCTTCTCATATTTACATTCCTCCATTTCTAGCTCACTCTGATACTCCTCAGACAACGGCTCCTCCTCAAATAAAAACATTTGTACAGAAGAAAAAGATTCCTTACTTTTGACCCTAATTGTCCCATAATTTATTACTCCCTACTACACTTTCTCCAAAATCTTTACTCACTGTGCGCACTTGGGAAGTTCCATCACCTGCCTTTAGTTTAGTTTTCTCTTTCTCAGGTCCCTGTTCAGGCGAAATCTGCCACGGACCAGCACAGCTAGTAATTATCCAGGTCCTGAGTGAGAACGATTCAGAATGAAGAAATAAACTCAGAGAGAAAAAGGATGGGATCGGGAGGTCTCTTTGCAACACCAAGATAGCTTGCATGAGCAAAAGTAAATCCCGCGCTCCGCTTTATTATATAGTGCAATGCTGTATGCAAATAAAAAAGTCTCAGATACACAGTCACACATCTCCAAGGCAACCCAAGAATTCTCCCAAGTGCAGAAAACCCTCCACCATGCATAACTGAAATCAACCAACATCAGAACAAACAAAGAGTGAGAGGAGGGGCATGTAAATTGCCTCTAGAAACTTAATCAAGCAAATGAGGTGGGGGGATGGGACCAGTACAAATACTCAGCTTCATAGTCAATATGGAGGTATGGGGAAAGAGCTTAACCTTTGGCTAAGCCTTAAATTGCAAGGGCTTTGCCAGCTTGCAGTATCCAACCCCCTGGTCTCACAGATACATCACCCAGAAGCTGCTGACCTAACAGAAGGACAGAACTACCTGCAGAAGTTACAGCTAAGGAGCTGGAATGCTCCACATGGGCGGAGAGCACCCCACAAGAAACAATGTACATCTGGAATCAGTGACCAGTGTATAGTGCTTTGACCACAGTAGGAAAAATACAGAAGTCCAGGAACCAAGGGGTGGGGGCAGGATCAGCCCCTCTTATCACCATGTGGGACAGTTTTGTTTCTCATCCCTGCATCTCTGAGCTCTGTAAGTTAATGAGTTCTGCATCTCAAATGGAGGATACTCTTACTGGTAGACACAGGGAGAGTCTGAACTTTCAGCTTTATCTGCCAGAAGAGCACTTTGAATGCCTTATACCAAGAGATCAGTAGGCAAGAAGCTCTCTGTTGCCTCCTCAATGTGGTGGGGTTTGCAGATTAGAATTTGGAGGACTTTAGCATGTAGAGAGTACTTGAAGCAACAGACTTGGATAAGAAAACTGCAAGAGAGGGGATAGTTCATTTGTTTTCAGAGTCCAAAGAGCAAGTTGATGGTAACACATTTTTCCTGGTAGCTGTTCCCTTCTTTAGAGCCTAAAATTTTTCATGATGTAGAATAATTAATTTTTCCCTGGTCCTAATGTATAGAAAACACTTGTATTCTTGAAGCTATTAATTCCACCTCAATCTTTTAGGACAAAATAATCTCCAGTGCCTTCATATTTTTCTTCAGCAAGATCAAACTTTATTTCAAAAAACACACCTAGAAAAGTTAAATATTAATTCCAGGAGACGACTTCAGAATTCCAGGAATCAGTGGAGTTCAGCAAGCTCTGTGCACTGCCCAGGTGACCTTGTGTTTGTTCCCGTCAATGTTCTAGTCAATAGCAGCACAGAGGGTGAGACTTCCTGTTGCAGAATGCTGGTAAGATCTTACAATTTCAAACTTGGACAAGAGCAAGGATTATGTATCCCTTAAAAAATCAAAAACAAGCATTTTAAGTAGGAAACTAGCCACCCTTCCTTGCAAGGGCCATGTGCTGTGTGTCTACCTGAACATATTTGAGGCAGTGAGAGGATCATGGTCAATGTGTCACCACAGAGTGGACCAAATGTTACAACTAGTGGCCTAGATTCAAATACCAGCATGTCCCCTAAGCCTGTGACCTGGGTTAGTCCGCCTTCTCTGTGTTAGTTGCTCATTGCAAACTGAAAGAATTGCAGGCTAGATGACAGCAATAGTCTCTGGAAGTGGAGAAATTCTGTGCTATGGTATTTCCTCATGATTTCATGTTTCCATGTAGGCTCCCTCCCCAATAATAAGCCCTCAGGACAGACACATGAAATTGATTTCCCTTCCCTCTGCACACACAGTACAGCTTACATTTGACTCTCACAGTGGTCCTCGAACTTTGCTGGATTCAAGACTCAACTGCTCTGATTTCTGGTGGCTAAGGGTTGTTGGTTCCTTGGCCTTTTGTATACATTTTGGATTGGGTCTGGGATGACTAAGCCCAGTTTTGCTTTTATGATTAGGTTTCCCAGGTGATTCCCACCAAACGTAGTTGAGATCTGCTATTGCTCTCAGTGGTTACAAATGCACTTCAGTGAATAACTTAATGATTCTGATATCTGTCATTTTCTCTATTTTAGTCATAGCTTACTTCCTGGATGTGTTTCTTTGACACTGCTGCATTTTAAGACTAGGAAGCATTTCCTTGTGATGACTACATGATGATTATTGTCATTTGAATTGAGAGATGATTCTGACTTGTTCTGATTTGCTGTTCCAGATTTTTTTATATTATCACACACTGGAAAAACAAAATAAAATTTCAATAGCTATATAATATCCTTTTCTTTTTTTTCTTTTTTATTAAGTGAGAGGCGGGGAGGCAGAAAGACAGACTCCCACATGCACCCTGACCAAGATCCACCCATCAAGTCCCCTACCAGGTAATGCTCTGTCTCATCTGGGACCCTGCTCTGTTGCTTGGCAACTGAGCTATTTTTAGAGCTAAGGGGAGGCCATGGAGCCATCCTCAGCACCTGGTCCAACTTGCTCAAACCATTCAAGCTATGGCTGCAGGAGGGGAAAAGAGAAAGAGAGAAGGGGAGTAGGAAGGGTGGAAAAGCAGATGGTTTCTTCTTCTGTGTGCCCTGACCAGGAATCAAACCCAAGACTTTCACACGTTGGGCCAACATTCTACCACTGAGCCAACCAGTCAGGGCCAATAATATCCTTTTCTTTCATCTTTCAATCTCAAAACAGCAACAAATCAGAGAAGTATATTTTAAAAGACAGCTAGTATATGTTCACTTATTTTTATCTCAAGTGACATTGCATGATGAAATGCAATAATGTAACATTATTTTATTTATCTCATGTTTTCATAATTAAGTCACTAAAAAAAATCATTCCCTTTCACCTTTAGATGGCCAGGGGATTTTGTTTGTTTGATTGTTTGTTTTAAACTCAAACTTGGAGGTACAGCTCCAATGTAAAATTTTGTAGTATCTCATTTGACTATTTAAAAAAAGCATAGCTTATAAAGTAGGGTTAACATTTTCATAGTTTAGAATATTATACATGAAAATGCAATAAATTTGTAATATGAGAAAGAATAGGATTGAAACCTTGCCTGGGACAAGTGTTATCTATCATAGTGTGTGGTATAGGCCACACCTGGGCTGTGACAGGAGCTTCATCTAGGCCTCTGGCCATCAGTATCGTCCCTTCCATTCATTCTCCACCCTGTAGTCAGAGAAGCCTTCTAAAACATATATCTGTGTACACGTCTGTTATGGGCTAAGATGTGTCCTCCTACTCCACATTTCTACGTTGTAGTCCTAACTCACAGAACCTCAGAATGTGACTGCATTTGGAGATAGGGTCTTTAAAGAGGTAATTAATTTAAAATGAAGTCTTCAGAGTGAGCCTTAATCCAATATGACTGGTGTCCTTATTTTAAAAATAAAATTGAACATGAAGACACAGAGGATAAACTATGTGAGGTCATAGGGAGAAAACAACCTTCTATAAGTCAAGAGAGAAGCCTCAGAGAAAACCAACCCTACAGACACCTTCATCTATAGCTTGTAGGCCTCCAGAACTAGGAGAAAATAAATTCCTCTTCTTTAAGCCACCCAGTCTGTGTTATTTTTCTATGGCTGCCCTGGTAGAGTAATATAGCTTCTCTCTCTGTCTCTCTCTCCTCCTCTCCACCCTCCAGTAAACTAATATAGCATTGTGTGTGTCTGTCTTAATTGCACACACATACCACCCTCACTATCACTCTTCCTTAAAACCTCCAAGGTTGTTTGATCAGGAGGTGGTGCAGTGGATAGAGTGTCAGACTGGGACATGGAGGACCCAGGTTCAAAACTCCAAGGTCACCGGCTTGAGTGTGGGCTTACCAGCTTGAGCACAGGGTTACTGGCTTGAGCGTGGGATCATAGACATTACCCCATGGTCCCTGGCTTGAGCCCAGAGGTCACTGGTTTGAAGAAGGGGTCACTCACTTTGCTGTAGCTCCCAGGTCAAGGCACATATGAGAAAGTAATCAATGAACAACTAAGGTGCCACAGCAAAGAATTGATGCTTCTCATCTCTCTCCCTGTCTGTCTGTCCCTATCTGTCCTTCTCTCTTCCTCTCTCTCTTGACACACACACACACACACACACACACACACAAAAAAAAAAGAAAACCTCCAAGGTCCCCCACTTCCCTTAGGACAAAGTTCCAAGCCCTGAACTCACTCAGCCCACAAGGTCCTGCAAGTGGGAGCTCTACCAGGACTCCTTCCAGTTCCTGCCCACCCTTCACCTCTGCTCCCCAGACACATGGGTCTGCTCATGACAGATCCCTAAGTCCTGAGCACTTTTGGAACAGATTCTTTTCCATCCAGAACACTCTTTTCCCCACCCTCCTCATCTAGTCAGTTCTTAATAGCCCTTCATTGCCAATTCAAACATCATTTCTTTAGGATTACCATCCCAGCCACTTTCACTATGGCATACCCTTCTATAAACTCTCATGGCCCCTAGACATGCTCTTTATGGCATGTACAGACTTTATTGAACAGTATATGCATTTATTTGATTATTTCATTCAAGTACACCACTTCATCTTGAACTCTAAGAGGTCAGAAATCATGTCCATTGTGCCTCCTGTTGTATTCCCAGGTCCTCACAGAAAGCTTAGAATATAGCAGGTGCTCAACCAACCATTGCTGAGTCAATCAATGACCACAGCTTACCCCCACTGCTGGTCTTGGGGGAAATGGATGGGTCAGAATATACAATGAAAAGGGGAACTAATAAACAACTCCAGGTATAGCAGAGGGCTTAGTCAATGACTTCAATGCTGACCATACAAACAACTGACTCTATTTGCAAGACCAATTTTCAATGACCAGAACTAGTAATTGCTAATTCTGCTCTCTTTCCCAATATAGACACAAAACACCCAGACCAGCCCTCAGGTAAGTAATGAGAGACCCTTCACCTTGCAAGGCATGATCTCTGACCTTGACTTTGACGCCATTTCCTATGACCTCTTCCCCACTAAATGTCAAGGTTCTCCAGAATTCCCCTAACTATGGCATCCTTTGGACATTTCCTTGCCTTCTGACCACGTGTACTGCCAGCCTTTCCCCTTTCTCCTGTTCCCTTAAGAAGCAGCTTTTCTCTTGAACTTGTCATTATTCTTCAGCCTGTCGAAACATCGCAGTCACATGGAGTCATTTGAATAATAGCATTCCTGGAGTTCACAAAGATTCTGAAGTTCACCTGGAAAGAAAGCAGTTTTTTGCCATTTGTTTGTTAAGTGATGAGCTGGGCTATCTGGGACTATCTTGGTATTATAATAAGTTTATCTGGTGGTTAAACTACCTTAACTGTTTTCTAAACAGTGTCCTGGGGATGGCATCAAACGCCACGTGCAGTTCTAACCCTGTTATAACTAATATTTGTCCCATGCCTCCTAGTGGGCAGAAGCCTTCTCAGTGCTCTTCTCCTCTAGTTCTCCCAACCACGAGAAGGCAGGGGAGATGGCACAGCCGTGATGCTTGTTATAGACGAGGAGTCCACAGCAGTAAGTTCCTTGCCCAGGTTACCGTAAGAAACGGCAGCTGTGACACAGATCAAATCTCTAACTGCACGAAGCAGAAGCACATCCCAGCCCCCCTCTCTCTATGAAAAGCCCTGCTTAATGTTTCCAAATTGAAGTGTTTGTGAAATCAATGTTGCCTATTATAAGTGCATTTAACAATTATTTTTTTAATATCCCCTGTGCTCTGGACACTGTTCTAGAAGCTGGGGGTGCAGCAGAGAGCAAAGTGTGTCTGAAGCCCACTCACACAGAGTGCTTTCTGACGGCGGGGCCATGGTGGCTGTCCTTTGTAGGACAGGTTTGCTGGATGCCCAGGCAGTTGGTAATAAGATGGTTACTAGGAACATCTTTTTTCTTTAAGCCTTTCTTTAAATAGATTGACTTTAAGCTAATTCACAAAATATGCATGTCCACAAAAACCAAATAACCAGAAACATTTTAAAAAGCACGGCTGCACCAATGCCTGGGAAGCCTAGATGAAGGAAGTACAAAACAGAAAGACTCAAGGGGATTTAAAAACAAATTTCTAGACTACTTGTCACCTGCACGCCTCGTGCAAGTCACGTCAGCTTTCCCTGCCCTGTGTCCTTACCTGCAAAATGAGAATTACAATAGAACCTACCCGCCCTGTGTTACTGGAAAGAACAAATGAGCTAACCCAAAGCTCCCAGCATGATGTCTAGCACAAAGTACAGCTGTCTCTGAAACCCTTATCATTTGCACTCAAGTCACTTCAAAGACATTCCTCCTCACCCATGGACGCTAAATTTTATTTTATTTTTTATTTCTCACTTACTCTTTGGTTGCTTTCCTGTCCTCCCTTAGATTCACAATCACTTTCAATTCAATATCTACTGTGAATTTAATTAAAGTTCTGTTAGCATTCACCTCTTCTGGACCATTAATGAAGCTGTTAGATAAAATGTAAGAAAGATCCCTGCAGCAGCCCAGCAGACACTGCTATTAATCACTGTTTACTTCTCCAGAGCCTGTGTTCATATTTCATGGCTGTTTCCAAACGCATTTGAATAAACTCATCTAACGTGACTCTATTTTTTTTAACGGTGTCAAGCTCTTTTTAAAAGCCATGATACCTAGTGCTGTTGTTGAGCGGGGGCCTTGGCCTCTGCCCTCAGCCTGGGTGGGCCCTGCTGGGCACACATTTGAGTTTCCATGACGTTCCTTCTGCAATGCTATCCCTCCACCACAAATCCCCTCGCCCACATGCACAGAAGGAAATCCCTCAAATATCACCATTAGAAATTCCATCCTTCAAGTTAAACAAGTTAAACAATGTCTCTTGAATTGTTGTTCCTGCTGCCCTGGAAAGGGTGATGCAGCAAGTGCATATTGTTATTAATATCTTTAAGTTGCTTCTAGAACAAGTTAATAAAATATATCTCATTTTTAATGAATTCCAGCCCAGTTCCTCTGGGTCAGCCAGGCCAGGCCAGGCCCCCGCAGCAAGGCTGACAGTAACACATGTATGCAGCTGTGCAGGGAGTGGGAGTGAAGGAAAAGCAGAAAGAAGGGGGAGACACAGGTGAAGTGGTCACACTAAACACAATCTCACCACTCTTTCGTTCCCAGAGTTGGCCAATCTAACACCGCTTCTCCATACAGCCACCCAGCCCAGCCTCCTAAAATATGTCAAAACCCCAGCAGATAGATCAGATCTGAACTTATAAACACCTGCTATTCCTTACTTTCTCTAGGGTGTATATGGTGTGTGTATGTGGTTGATGTCCATTTAGGAGTTGAAGGTGAGATCTGGGTTCTAGCCCTGACTTCAGCACTTACTATCAGTTCTCTCATCTTGAAAATGAGAGGAATAATAGCTACTCCAAAGAGTCGTGCTCATCACAGAGCTCTTTTTTTTTTTTAATTTTTTTATTTATTTATTCATTTTTTAGAGAGGAGAGTGACAGAGAGAGAGAGAGAGAAAGGGGAGGGAGGAGCAGGAAGCATCAACTCCTATATGTGCCATTGACCAGACAAGTGCAGGGTCTTGAACCGGCAACCTCAAGCATTGCAGGTCCATGCTTCATCCACTGCGCCACCACAGGTCAGGTATCACAGAGCTTTTTTATACCACGTGTCAAGTATCACCTCAAATCTCACTGCTGCTGGTGTTGGGGGGAGGGGGGATTGATTATGTAGATAAGAAATTTTTCAGAGAATAAAGAGAGTAAAATTTAATGAGTTTGAGAATTTTTGTACTTCTGATGGTTTTAGTTTAAACCGCACTCTGATCCCAAATAACATCTTAAAACTAGGGAGGACCTGTTGGGCCCTTTGGTCCAATTTCTTACTCTAGTCAGGAACCCCAGATAGCCTTGCTGCTCAAATCATGGAACATTCTTGGACCAGCAGTGGCACAATCACCTGGGCAATTGTTAGAAATGCAGAACTATGGGCATCACTCTCAAGCTACCCACCCCACGCAAGAGCTTGAATTTTACCAAGATGACTTATATGCACATTAAAGTTTAAGAATTATTTCCCTACATTATACCCTTCATAGGAAGTCTAAGAATCCATAGCTTAACAAAGCTATGGTGTGGTGTGGTGCACTGTAGTGCGGTGCAGTGTGGTGTGTTTTTGATGTGTGTGTGTGTGTGTGTGTAGGGGATGGTGCCCAGATATTAGAACATTGAAATACCACAAAACTCCTTTCCAAAAGCAATGCTCTGTCAAGGGCGACTAGTCCGAAAGTGAAAAGATGCATGTATAACTTAAAAGTTTTTACCTTAATCACTTTGACCTTGAACCAAGCCTCTTGAGTCTTTTTCTTTCCCTTTCTGTTCTCTGAGTCATTTGATTTCCCCTGTTTGTTTTCTAGTTCTGACTTGGGAAATTGGGTACCACAATGCTGGGAAGGATTCGTATTTATCTCCTCTTCCATCCAGTGTCTGCAGAGCTGAGAGGTTGCTCAGTAGGCGGAACCTACATGCAGAGGAGGGTGTGGATGTAGGCGCATGCGCACCGGGGCTAGTGAACTGTGACTTCTGAAGTTCAACTGAAGTCCGTGGGCAGAGTACAATCTAGGGTCGCCTTTGTGTCCAATTTTTGCGTTGCTGTCTGAAAATGAAAGACTGGCCTGCAGAACCAAAGAATGCAGCTGCCTTTCAGCAGTTGACTGGAAAATGATTTGGGAATGCGTGCAAACCCTCCACAAGCCCTTTAGCCCTCTTTCAGGCTCATTCCCTGCACAATGCCCAACCACAGACTTCCGATTTTTAAATCTTTCTAAATTTTAAATTGTATTAGATTTTTCAAAAACAATGCTCTTTCAGAATCATTGCAGGTTTCTCGACTGGATTAGAGTTTTCTGAATGAGCCTAGTGCCTTAGGGAGGCACCAGATGCACTTCCTGCCACTAAAGACCTATGTACTTTGGAGATTGGACTTGTGAGCCTGTTTCTTAACCATGAAACAGAAATAATAGAGTTCTCATGAGAATTAAAAAGAAAATAAGGATTAACACGTAGAAAGTGCACAGTGAAGACTATTGATTGCTAGGTTGCACAAATCAGATGAGTCCTGAATCATCTCATCCTGTTCTGTCCCCACTCTGTGGGGAAGCAGGAAAGTAGCAGAATGGCTGCTTTCATAATATAATTGGGGTCCTTGCTTCCTTAGGGCCATTCATCAGTGAATTTCTCTTTGTACACCTAACAATTTGTGTGTCAGTATGAAGTCTTATAAATGACCATGGAGAGACTGGCTTAATGAAAAGGGGGAAATTCCTAATGTAACCAAAGGGACAACTTCTCACTTTCCTGTCCTTTGAAATGCACAAAATTTTCTTGCAACAGTTAGGTTCCCTCTTATGTGAAAAGAGATGTGAATGTCAGAAGGAGGGAGGGGAGGTGGGGCAGAGATGGGGGCTGAACTAGAACACCTGATGCAGATGGCGGAGTGAAAGAGATAGAAGCTAATTAGATGCTTCTGAAATACCTACACATCTTTAAAAAAAGAGGTGGGGGAGAAAATGCGGATGGGCTGCAGCTGACAGATTGTGTTCTGTTGCCTAGCACTGGCCTGATGTGAGGGGAGCTGCTAGGCAACCCATCCTCCTGGGCTTGGTGATCCAGCAAACACTAGACAGCTGCTGCCCCTCCATTGCCCTGCAGCCTCTCACTATGTTCTCAGCTGTAAGACACACCTGATTAATATTTCCTCTGGGCTTTCTTCCATGTGAATAGGGCACTGCAACGTGCAGGACTGCCCGTGCTCAACTGAGCCTGGCCACCAACCTAAAGAAGCAAATGATTCTCAAAAAATTCAGCTGTGTGGAGACGGGAAGCCTGAACTGTGGAATGCAGGGAGAGAGTGTGCACTGCTTCTCCCAGAAATGACGACGTTGCCACCCGCACCAAAGGCACATTGGTCTGATACTGGCTGAATGCCCTTGGCCAAACTACAAAGTGGCCCAGGTTTATTTCTCATCAACCCAAATTATTTTCATTTTACAGAAGCAGTCACAGGCTTCCTAGTATTGCTGATAAGGAGTCAGGATCCAGTCAGTCTCCAGATGCAACTCAGGACTTAGTTCTCCCCACTTCCAGGATGTCCCGCCAGAGTTCTCACTGCCTTGCACAGCACCTGTTTATCTTCTTTTGTGAGTAAAAGACTGTGGGGGTTCTCTTCACAGCTATCTACAAAGCTCCTTAAAAACAAAACCAATCTTCTGCTTGTTTTGAAGTCACTAAAGAAAATGTGTACTAAGACCAGTCAGGGCAAATTGCAGGTACTCAACAAACATTGGTTGAGTATCTAATTGTGAGGTTGGTGGGCTATGGGGAAGGTCACATGAGGAACCAGGCCCGGGAACTTTGGCTGGAACCGAGCCCTTTGGAAAAGAATGACTGTCTGTCATCCAATGAGATTTCGCCACATCATATCAACTTGCCATCACCCTACTGACCCTATAAATTACCCCCCTGCAGGAGAATCCGCATGACTTCTCTGGCCCCCATCTCACAGACCAGAGAACATTGTCCGGGAAACGCTATACTAAATAAAGTTTTTGCTTATCCACACGTGATGGCTACGCCCTTCCTTCTTCCTCAGCAGGGAAAATAACTTACATTTGGTGCCAAAACCTGGGAGGAGTTTGAAGTCCGCAAGGGACCACTCCTCTCCCTTTCCCCTCCAAGGAAGAACCAGGACCTCTGACTTTCCACCCACTTCAGCACATGGTGCAGTAAGTCCCCTGCTGCCAGCCTCCCCTCTGTTATTTCCGGGAGACTCCCTGTCCTTAATCACAGCTGCGTCGGGGATCTCGTATCTGTTCGAGTGCGTGTGTGCCCATGGAGATGTCCAGGACACATCCACTCTACCTAACCATCTGGTGGCCAGAGCTTGAATTGTGGGATGCCGATTCTCATCTCTGATCATCCGAGAACTGAGGGCAGCCATAGAAGCACAGGAATCTAAACCTGATCCAAAAACACTCCTGGAGAGCCTTAGCCAAAATCTCTTCCTCCCTAAAGAAGAAGAAACTGTTCTTTTTGTAGCCAGGCCACAAAACCCACTGGATAATTGAACCAGGTGGCCTCCTGAAAGGACTTTTGATTTTAACACCCTCACCAATTTAACTATTGCCAAGGAACTGGGAAATGGTTGGAGATCCCTTACATTCAGGGCTTCTAGTATTTGCACTCCCGTCCTAGTCCCTGTGCCGCCTGCTCCACGGCACAGGCTTTTTTGGTCAGAGAAACCTCAGCTAAACCCTCCACTCCTGATCTTTTCTCCTTTGCTGACCCCTACTTCTCTCTCCTTCCTGCCTGACCCCTGGGGGGCGTCCCTCTCTTGGTACCCCTCTCTGGTCCCTCTGCAGATCTCTTCCACTTGGGTCTCTTCCTTCCAGGAAGTCACCTCTCCTGCTGGCCAGAAGCCCCTCCCTTCTCCACTGTGTTCTTAAGCCCCTCCCTCATCAGATCCTACTCCATGGGCCATTGGCCCTCACGTGAGTTTGCAGGGCTCCTGACCCCATGGCCTATGTGCCCTGGTCTTCTTGCAGGAAGGCCTGGCCTTGTCCTGCCTCTGGCTCTGGTGTTTCCGGCTGGATCTG
Organism: Rhynchonycteris naso; assembly: GCA_037038555.1. Classification (NCBI taxonomy): domain Eukaryota; kingdom Metazoa; phylum Chordata; class Mammalia; order Chiroptera; family Emballonuridae; genus Rhynchonycteris; species Rhynchonycteris naso. Next base: position 108,517,619 of record CM072998.1, on the reverse strand, counting down.
GGTGCTGGGCTCCCTAGGAGCCTCCCCCCTCTTATTATCAACCCCCAAACCTCTATCCAAGACCTGTGAACATGACATTTAAGGTTTCTAATGGTCAGGAGGAAAAGGCCAGGGCTGCTCGCCAGGCCTGCATGCAGCAGAAGGTAATTCTCCAAGCCCAGGCTCTTGTGGCAGCCCTGAGGCCAGCAGAGCAACAGGGGCAAGACATAGGAGGTACTCGACCCAAGTCCAGGCAAAGAGGAACTCCACCAGGATTTTGCTTTAAGTGTGGCAAGGAGGGTCACTGGTCCCGGCAGTGCCCCTGCCCAAGGCCGCCCACTAAATCCTGCCCTGACTGCAAGCAGCTTGGTCACTGGTGGAGCAATTGCCCCCTTCAGGCAACAGGCTCTTCTTCCTCGGTGTCTCTATATGAAGGACAAAACACCCAAATGGGAGGCCAAGCCAGGCAGGCAAGCCCACCTCTCAAACTCGTAGGCCTCATGGACGACTGATGTGGCCCAGACTCGGAGACCCCCCATCACCCTCACTGAGCCCAGGGTAATGCTGCAAATAGCAGGTAAGTCCATCTCATTTCTCGTAAACACGGGAGCTACCTTCTCTGTTTTGCCATCACACTCTGGACCTCTAATTTCCTCACAGGTCTCGGTTATGGGAGGTGATGGGACCCCTCCTTTTCCTCTTCACATGCCACCCCTGACATGCAGTTTGGACGGAATCCCCTTTTCGCACTCCTTAGTTATGCCATCATGCCCTACATCGGGACATTTTACAAAGTCTCAAAGCCACTATCCAGATGACAACATCTTCCTCACTAACAAGGGCTCCCCCATAATCAATACTACCCTCATTTCTAACCATGTCTCTCGCCTCAAACTTGCCCCATACAGGACTGCTGGCAGTCGGAACCACTGGGCCCCACCCATCTCCGGCTCACTAAGAGGTTGGGCCCTGCAGATAACCCTGTTGCTCCTATTCCTCCCACTGGGAACCTGCCACGAGAGGGAGTTAAAGCAGGAAGCAATGCTGTTCAATGAGACTGGCCTGATGGAAGAAAACATTAATGTCCTCAACCTTCTACAAGAGAAACTGCACAGGGATCTCTCCTCCTACAACCTGCTTAACTTCTGGTGGCAGCCACCCATCCTCACCTGGGCTGCCCCTATCCTGGGTCCTCTCTAATTATCAACATATTACTCACATTTATTCCTCTTTATTAAATCTTTATAGGACCGCATCCATGAGGTTTCTCGAGTCATGGTCAACCAGATGCTTTTACACCCATATATGCGACTCCCCTCAGAGCCACCATCTTCCGACCTCCCCTCCCCACGGTGCCCCTAACCAGCAGGAAGTAGCCAGATGAATAGTGGTGCCCCTATCTAACATAAAAGGTTGGAATGTAAGGTCGGCGGGCAATGGGGGAAGGTCACATGAGGAACCAAGCCTGGGACCACCCACCCCCATGCTCACCAAATGAAAGTTCCCAGTAGCCCTTTGAAAAAGAACTGTCATCCAATGAAATTTCACCACATCATATCAACTCGCCATCACCCTACTAACCCTATAAATTGCCCCCCAGCAGAAGAATCCTGTAACTTCTCTGGCCCCTGTCTCACAGACCAGAAAATATCATCTGGGAAGCACTCTACTAAATAAAGTTTTTGCTTATCCACACTTGGTGAATACGCCCTTCCTTCTTTCTCAGCATGGAAAATACCTCACACTAATAATGTCTCACATTTTTATGATAAATTCTTACTTATACAAAAATGTTCATGTAGTTAAGTGGTTCTTAACCTTTTTTGAGGTACCGAACCCACCAGTTTTATATGTACATTCAACGAACCCTTCTTTAGTGATAAATAAAATATGATTTTTTTTTCCAAATTCAAGACATAGGTATATGTTCTTTTATTAATTTTAATGGGGTGACACCAATAAATCAGGGTACATGTGTACAATGAAAACATCTCCAGGTTATCTTATCATTCAATTATGTTGCATACCCATAACCCAAAGTCAAATTGTCCTCTGTCACCTTCTATCTGGTTTTCCCTGTGTCCCTCCCCTCCTCCCTATCCCACTCTCTGCTCCCTGTCCCCACCCTGTAAGCACCACTCTCTTGTCCATGTCTCATAGTCTCACTTTTATGTCCCACCTATGTATGAAATCATGCTGTTCTCAGTTTTTTTTCTGATTTACTTATTTCACTCCGTATAATGTTATCAAGGTTCATCCATTTTGTTGTAAATGATCGGATGTCATCATTTCTTATGGCTGAGTAGTATTCCATAGTATATATGGACCAAAGCTTTTTAATCCACTCGTCCTCTGACAGACACTTGGGCTGTTTCCAGATCTTTGCTACTGTGAACAATGCTGCCACGAACATGGGGGCGCATTTCTTCTTTTCGAACAGTGCTATGGTGTTCTTAGGGTATATTCCTATAAGTGGGATAGCTGGGTCAAAAGGCAGTTCGATTTATAATATTTTGAGGAATCTCTATACTGTTTTCCACAGTGGCTGCACATGTCTGCATTCCCACCAGCAGTGTAGGAGGGTTCCCTTTTCTCCACATCCTCGCCAGCACTTATTCTGTGTTGTTTTGCTGATGAGCACCATTCTGACTGGTGTGAGGTGATACCTCATTGTGGTTTTAATTTGCATTTCTCTAACGATTAGGGATGTTGAGCATTTTTTCATATGCCTATTGGCCATCGGTATATCTTCTTTGAAGAAATTTCTATTCATTTCTTTTGCCCATTTTCTTATTGGATTGTTTGTCTTCCTGGTGTTGAATTTTATAAGTTCTTTATAAATTTTGGTTATTAACACCTTATCAGACGTGCTGTCGAATATGTTCTCCCATTGTGTGGTTTGTCTTTTTATTCTGTTCTTATTGTCTTTAGCTGTGCAAAAACTTTTTAGTTTGATATAGTCCCATTAGTTTATCTTGCCTTTTATTTCATTTGCCCGTGGACATAAATTGGCAAATATATTGCTGCTACAGATATCAGAGATCTTGCTGCCTATGTTTTCTTCTAAGCTTATGGTGTCTTCTAAGATGCTTAGGTTAAAGTCCTTTATCCATTTTAAGTTTGTTTTTGTGAATGGTGTAAGTTGATGGTCTAGTTTCATTTTTTTGCAGGTAGATGTCCAGTTTTCCCAACACCATTTGTTAAAGAGGCTGTCTTTACTCCATTGTATGTTCTTTCCTCCTTTGTCAAATATCAGTTGTCCATAAAGATGTGAGTTTATTTCTGTGTTCTCTGCTCTGTTTCATTGATCTATGTGCTTGTTCTTATGCAAGTACCAGGCTGTCTTGAGTACAATGGCCTTGTAGTAAACCTTGATATCTGGAAGAGTGATACCTCCTGCTTTATTTTTTCTTTTTAAGATTGCTGAGGCTATTCGTGTTCTTTTTTGGTTCCATATAAATTTTTGGAATATGTGTTCTATATCTTTGAAGTATGTCATTGGTATTTTAACTGGTATTGCATTGAATTTATAAATAGCTTTGGGTAATATAGACATTTTAATGATGTTTATTCTTGCTAGCCTTGAGCACGGTATATGCTTCCACTTGTTTGTATCTTCCTTGATTTCTTTTATCAATGTTTTATAATTTCCCGAGTACAAGTCCTTAACCTCCTTGGTTAAATTTACTCCTAGGTACTTTATTTTTTTGGCTGCAATAATGAAGGGGATTGTTTCCTTAATTTCTTTTGCTGACAGTTCATTGTTGGTATATAGAAATTCCTCTGATATCTGAGTATTAATTTTATAACCTGCCACCTTGCTGAATTCATTTATAAGGTCCAGTAGTTTTTTGACTGAGACTTCAGGTTTTTCTATATACAATATCATGTCATCTGGGAATAATGACAGTTTTACCTCTTCTTTTCCAATTTGGATGCCTATTTATTTCTTCTTCTTGTCTGATTGCTGTAGCTAGGACTTCCAGAACTATGTTGAATAAGAGTGGTGAAAGGGAGCATCCCTGCCTGGTTCCTGATCTTAAGGGGATTGCTTTTAATTTTTGTCCATTTAGTATGACGCTTGCTCTGGGTTTGTCGTAGATGGCCTTTATCATGTTAAAGAATGTTCCTTGTATTCCCATTTTACTGAGAGTTTTGAGCATGAATGGGTGCTGGATTTTATCAAAAGCTATTTCTGCATCTATTAAAATTATCATGTAATTTTTGTCCTTCCTTTTGTTTATGTGATGAATCACATTGATTGATTTGCGAATATTGAACCAGCCTTACCTCTCCAGAATAAATCCCACTTGATCGTGGTGTATGATTTTTTTCATATATTGCTGGATCCGGTTGTCTAATATTTTGTTGAGAATTTTAGCGTCTAAATTCATCAGGGATATAGGCCTATAATTTTCTTTCTTTGTGTTGTCTTTGCCCGGTTTTGGGATCAGAATTATGCTTGCCTCATAAAAGGAGTTTGGAAGTCTTTCTTCCTCTTGAATTTTTTGTAATAGCTTGAGGAGGATAGGAGTTAGTTATTCTTTGAATTTTTGATAGAATTCACTTGTGAAGCCATCAGGCCCAGGACTTTTCTTTGTTGGAAGTTTTTTGATAACTGTTTAAATCTCATTTGTTGTAATTGGTCTGTTTAGGTGTTCTGATTCTTCCAGATTGATTTTTGGAGGTTATATGATTCAAGAAATTTGTCCATCTCACCTAGGTTGTCTAATTTTTTGGCATAGAGTTCTTCACAGTATTTTCTTACAATGCTTTGTATTTCTGTTGTGTCAGTTGTTATTTCTCCACTGTCATTTCTAATTTTATTTATTTGGGTCCTCTCTCTTTTTTTCTTGGTGAGTCTATTTAAAGGTTCATCAATCTTCTTTATCTTTTCAAAGAACCAGCTCCTGGTTTCATTGATCCTCTGTATTGTTTCCTTAGCCTCTATGTCATTTATTTCTGCTCTGATTTTTATTATTTCCTTCCTTCTACTGGTCCTGGGCTTTATTTGCTGTTGTTTTTCTAGTTCTTTTAGATGCAGGTCAGGTTGCTTATTTGGGCTTTTTCTAGCTTCTTTTGGTATGCCTGTAGTGCAATGAACTTCCCTCTCAGTACTGCTTTTGCTGCGTCCCATAAATTTTGAGTTGATGTATGCTCATTATCATTCCTTTCTAGAAACATTTTTATTTCTTATTTGATCTCATTGTTAATCCATTCATTATTTAATATCATGCTATTTAGTTTCCAAGTGTTTGAGTATTTTTCAGTTTTTCTTTTGTGGTTAATTTCTAGTTTCATGGCATTGTGATCAGAGAAAATGCTTGATATGTTTCAATCTTCTTAAATTAATTAAGACCATTTTTGTGTCCTAACATGTGGTCTATCCTAGAAAACGTACCATGAGCGCTTGAGAAGAATGTATATTCTACTGCTTTAGGGTGAAAAGTTCTGAAGATATCTATTAAATCAAGTTGATCTAGTGTATCCTTTAAGTGTGCTGTTTCTTTATTAATTTTCTTTCTTGAGGATCTATCCAGTGTTGTTACTGGGGTATTGAAATCCCCTAATATTATAGTATTACTGTTAATCTCGCCCTTTATATCCATCAAAGTCTGCTTTATGAATGTCAGGGCTCCTATATTTGGTGCATAGATATTTATAATAGTTATATCTTCCTGTTGAATTGTTCTCTTTATCATTATGTAGTGTCCTTGTTTATCTCTTACTACAGCCTTTGTTTTAAAGTCCATTTTGTCAGATATAAGTATTGCTACTCCGGCTTTTCTTTCATTTCCATTTGCATGAAATATTTTATTCCATCCTTTTACCTTCAGTCTATGTGCATCTTTTGTTTTAAGGTGTGTCTCTTGTAGACATCATATGTATGGGTCCTGTTTATTCATCCACGCAGCTACCCTATCTGTTGATTGGATCATTTAATCCATTTACATTTAAGGTTATTATTGATATGTAGTTGTTTATTGCCATTTTATTCTTTAAAGTTGTATTCTTCTTTTGCTATATTCTTTCCTCTCTTTGAACTGTTCACAACAGGCCCTTTAGTATCTCTTGCAGAATTGGTTTGGTTTTAATGAATTCCTTGAGGCTTTCTTTGTCTGGGAATTTCTTTATTTCTCCTTCAATTTTAATCCTTAGCCTTGTTGGATAGAGTAGTCTTGGTTGCAGGTTCTTGTTCTGCATTACTTTGATTATATCTTGCCATTCCCTTCTGGCCTCAAGTGTTTCTGTTGAGAAGTCTGTTGTCATCCTCATGGGGGCTCCTTTGTAGGTGATAGCCTTTTTTTCTCTAGCAGCTTTTAAAATTTTTTCTTTATCCCTTAGCTTTTATATTTTAACTATGATGTGTCTTGGAGTAGATCTTTCTGGGTTTCTCTTTAATGGAGTTCTGTGTGCTTCTTGAACATGTGGAATGTCTCCCAGCGTTAATTTAGGGAAGTTTTCTGCTATGATTTGATTGAACAAAGTTTCTATTTTTTGTTTCTCTCCTCTTCTTCAAGAACCCCTATGATGCGAATGTTGTTTCTCTTCAGGTTGTCACAGAGTTCCCTTAGAGTTTCCTCACATTTTTTGAGTCTCTTTTCCTTTTTCTTCTCTGCTTCTGTGCCTTTGTTTATTGTGTCCTCTAACTCGCTGATTCGATCCTCAGCGTGACTCATCCTGTTTTTAATCCCCCCATTGTGGTCTCAGTTCTGATACTGTATTTGTCATTTCTGTCTGATTCTTTTTTATTATTTCAATTTCGTTTTTTATACTTGTTATCTTTTTATTTAGGTGTTCATAGTGACTATCCATTGTTGCTCTAATTTCTTTGAACATCCTAACTATCATTATTCTAAATTCTGCTTCTGGTAATTTGGTTATATCTGGTTCATTCAGGTCCTTCTATGGGTATTTCTCTTGATTCATTTGGTTTTCATTCCTCTGCCTGCCATTTTGTCTGTGTATAAGCAAGTTGTGGCCACTGGAGTCCCATAGGTCTTGCCATTGTGTTCTCTATGTGTGGTCTGTCTGCAGGCCCGCCACCCCCTCTGTTGCTGCCTAGGGTGGTTGGGTATGGGTGTTGCCAGCGCGGGCCCACTGCGGCTGTATCTTTGATTTCCGCCTCTTCTCCATGAGAGGGGCTATCACTGAAGCCACAAGCCCCAGCACCAAGGGTAGAGGTGAGCACCTTTGCTCATCTGCGGACCCAGCCTGTTTCTGGGCTTCTGCCCAGCAACCAGGGTCAGAGCCTGCTCGCCACAGTTTCATGGGTTGGACGGGCTCTCAGCTGTGAGCCTTTGCCGGTCCAGAGCTTTAACCCTGCCCTCGAGGCCAGGGCCCTTCTGCGCAGGATCGCAAATGAAGGTTTATTGGGCCAGGTGTGGCTGCTGGCATGCACTCAGCTGAGAATGTCCGCACTTCCTGGGCTCTACCCTGCCCCCATGTTCAGAGACAACTCACGCATGCAGGATGGCAAACCGCGGTTTCTCCGGCCGGGCAGGGCTGTTAGTGTGAGCTCAGCCGCGAGCCCCCTCCCGTCCCTGGTCCTAGCCCCCTCCCCCTGGTCAGAGCTGGCTTGCGCAGGGTTGCAGAGCAGATCTCTGCCCATTCCTGGCCCCCTGCTTTTCCCCCGCAGGTGGGATTACAGGTGGGTCCGCAGCTGCCAGACCGCTTTTGCGTGTCCCCTCTGCTCCTGCTGGGCTAGACCAAGCGCACACCGGCTGGGCTTCCGCCCCCATGAACAGAACCGCATTTCAGCATCCCGCCGCCACCATCTCTCCAGCAATCCTCAGCAGAGTAGGAAGGGGCCCCAAAATTCAGATCCTAACACTCCCTACTGTAGACCTGGGAGCTCCGTCCATCTAAGCAGCTCTGCTCTAATTGCCGTGGGAGAGCTTGTTTGGCTACTGTCCTTTCTCCCTTTGCTGGTATTGCTAGTTTCAGGGGAAATATTCATTTTTGATTAGGGAAGTGACTTAGCCCAGGAGTTAGGGTGGCTGTCCCTCAGAGTGTTTGTCCCCGTGCCTTCAGCCCACACTCTCTTCCCGCTGCTCTGGTCCTCTCCTCTGTCTCTGTTCCCCGGAGCCCAGGGTGAGTGGCTGTGAGAGAGGTTTTCTGCACTCTCCCTTTAAAAAGAATCTTGGGTCTGAGAAAACTGTCTCTTTCTCACAGTCTCCTCACTTGTTTCACAGCTCAATACTGTCCAAACACCTCTTCTAGGCTCTGCAACTTCAGGCAGGGGCTTGGTTCCTGGGACCCAGGTCCCTCCCTCCCTGCCAAACTCTCCTCCTGCCACGCGGATCTCTCCGGGCTGCCATTCGCTCCAAAGAGCTTGGCAGCCCTCTTCGCGTTTTCACTATTCCTACCAGTCTCAGTGTGGCTTCTTCTGTGTTCCTTGGTTGAAGAGTCCACTTAGTTTAGTTCAAAGTTTGTTTATCCAGATGATGGTTCTTAAAATCAAGTTATAATCCACTTTGGTTCTGGGAGTTGGAAGTTGGTACGTCCACCTACTCCATCGCCATCTTGCTCTTGTGGTATATATTTTTTTACTGGTGCACAAAATGAGCCATGCATGAATATCACCTTGCTCAAAGAACAAAACCAACAAAGTGCATGAACTCACAACAAATTATGGTATTACTTTATTCTGGCCTCCACCCCAGAGGCTTCTCTGAACCCCTGAGACCAACTCATCAAACTCCTAGGGTTCAATAGAACCCAGGTTAAGAACCACTGATGTAGTTGATGTCACTTGAGCTGTGGATTAATGAGGTTCATATTTTATAAATGAAGAAGTAGAAACACAGAAAAGAGAAATAATTTGTCCAGGAAAAACAGAAAAACAGAACAACCAGTTAAATTTAAACTTCTGTAAACAATAATGGTTTAGTATAAATATAGGAGTATGCCCCATTACCAAAATTCACAGGGCTTAATAATACTAAAAACTTATTTATTATATTTACTAGAAATTCCAAGCCTTGTGTTTTCTCTGGCAAACTTGGGCCAACATGGTTTGTTAGTGGCAATGCAAGGGGCAATTATTTCATCATGAGTAAATCATTGGAGTGGCCACATTAGTCTATATTTAAAACAAAAACAAAATTACAGAAATCAGGAGACACACATGCTGAAATGGTAACAAAATAGGCAATGAAATTTTGACATTCCTTTCAAGCTCTTCAGGAATAAAGAAATTTAACCCAAAGTAACTATAGTAAGATATTTTACGAGACATATTAAACGCAGTAAGTGTTCAAGCTTGAGCCTAAAATGGAATTTAGGCAATTCTGGATAACTTGTGGGACCAGCCCCAGAAGAATTCTATTTGCTGAAAGTCTTAAGAGCCCTAGGCAGAGAGAGAAGTTTTTATTGTGTACTTAGTCTGTGCCAGTGCAGAGATAAACAAGATGGATTTGACCTCTGCCTTCCCAGATCAGAGAGCCCAACTCTGTAGAAAATTCCTCATGAGAGGAAAATTCCTCAAGAGGTCACAAATATTCCACTTGGCCAGGTAACAAGATGTCAGAAACAGACAGTAGCTATTAGAATACTGCAGTATTTCCCTACACGTTCTCCCAGTTTCACCTTCTTGGATAGCATCCCCAAAAGAGATGCTACCGCCTATATAAACATGTAGGGTCCAGTAGTGCTGCAATCCACTAAGACTCACAGAGTATCATAGGGACTGGAGGCAGCATACCCCTCTCCCCCATGCACATGTTTGCCAGTCTTTGGTGTAGAAGAGGAGACAGAGCAAACTTAGGAGAAGGCTCATTCAGGGGTACAAATGTGAAAACCCCAGAAACAATCATACTTTGGGAAGACTTTTCAAGGGTGGGAGGTCCTCTGTCGGTAGGTAAGGTCAAGAGACAATAAAATGTAAACTGTTAATATTGAAATGACCCCATTAGTGTCATTGGATGATGGGTCTTGGGAGTCCTGGTCTACACAAGGCATCTGATTACACTCGGTTGTTAAAAATTAAATTTTGAAATGTCACCCTGTCTAATCTCATCCGTGACAGTGCCATGCAGCGGCATCCCGGGCTTCTTTGTTAATATTATCTTCTTGAATTTACCTTCAATCGTAAGTGATTTAAATGATTTAAAGAGGTTAAAATATTTTCATCACCCATATAATTTTTACCTGATTTTTAAAATACTTTGGCAGCCAGAATAAAAGACAAGATGAAATACTGAAATTTCTTAAGATAAGACAACCAACTCCCCCAGTTCATAAAAACTATATTGCAAGAGACCTTTTTTTAAAAAAGTACAATGAGAGGGCTTTGCACAGTGTTAATCTAATGAGTTGCATCATCTTTTGCCACTGGCCCATATGGCAGGTGATTCAAGATGCTTTTTTGAGCAGAACAGGTGCAAAAGTTACAACTTGCCTCAGAAACAAACATTAAAAAAAATAATAATAAAATAAAAGGGTAGAGCAGAATTCACTTATTAATGTTTCCCAGAGGAAAGGGTTTTTTATAACAAAGTAAGAACTTGTTAATTCACTGTAAATTTACATGTTAATGCAAAAACAAAGAGTTATTTTTCTTTTTCTTTTCTCTCTTTTTTTTGTGAGAGATTGAGAGAGACAGACAAACAAGGTCAGACAGACAGGAATGGAAGGAGATGAGAGGCATCAATTCATAGTTGCAGCACCTTAGTTGTTCATTGATTGCTTTCTCATATGTGCCTAGACTGGGGGGTCTCTAGCAGAGCCAGTGAACCCTTGCTCAGGCCAGTCAACTTGGGCTTAAGCCAGCAACCATGGAGACCTGTCTATGATCCCATGATGAAGCCGGCAACCTCACGCTCAAGCTGGTGAGCCTGCATTCAAGCTGGCAACCTCGGGGTTTTGAACTTGGGTCTTCAGCATCCCAGGCCAATGCTCTATCCACTGTGCCACTGTCTGATTAGGCAAGAAGTCATTTTTCTCATAGGTAAAGTGAGGTCACGGAAGACTAAGAAAGTAGATTTCTTAGTCATGGGTATATCCAGTTCCAGTCATCCTCCTTGCTTATTTATTTTATTTTATCTTATTTCTCTCTATAAATATCCCCAAGCATTGTTACTATTAGATTTCCTCTAGCTCAGCTTACCCTCAGGTGCAAAACTACTCACCTTTCAATCTTCCTTGTTTTTCAGAATCCATAGCTTATGCACAGTTGTGCCTCAAAGCTGTCTTACCTTCTGCAACAACATTTCTCTCTCCTATTCTCAAACAGCCACAGCTTAGCTGAAGCTCATCCGCCTTTTATGATCTGCACATATGGTGTCACACCATATGCTCCTCCCTCTCAAAATATCTCCCTCCATCTTTCTCCTGGTAAATGCTTCAGAAAGTTCCATTTAAAAGAGCTCAACTGTTCCGTTATGCAACTAACAAACTAATAACATTTCGTCAAGTGAAAACCAAAAATTATTAAAATACAAATCTGAGCGGATTGTATAGTGATATTAAGTAAGTTGTGATAGGTAAAAGACGCATGTTGTAATCCCTAGAGCAAGCTCAAAATACTAACATTTCACCTAACAACAGCAGAATTTTCAAGTGCATATGGAATATTTTTTGTTTGTTTCTTTTGATTTTGAGAGGAAGTTTATTACAACTGGGGACAGTGAAACAGGAAGGACTCAGGACAGAAGAAGCAGCAGGAGCTGGGCAGGGCTGTTGTGGCTCCCTGGGAAGTTGAGAAAAGGGGTCTTGGAGACAAGATCTGAGGGGTGAGCCTGGGATGAGCTGCCACTGCCCACTGCTCCCCTAGTTACATGTCTTGTAAGAACCCTTAGAGTTTAGGAGATGTATGCTTGTGGGGGAAGGAGAAAGGAAAGGTATGGGTGTGCTCCAGGGAGGAAGAGTGTGCCTGGAACATCTACTATAAATATTATGCCAGGCCAAAAAAAAAAAAAAAATCTCAATAAAAGGATTAAACATATATAATGTGGTTTTTGACCCACAACAGAATCAACTTTGAACTTAAAAACAGAAATATATCTGGAAGATGTCCATATATTTGGTAATTAACCAATGTATTTATAAATAACCCATGCATCAGAGCAATAAACCACAAAACAAACTAGAATATATTGTAAACTAACAGAAACTAAAAACACAAGATGCCAAAACTTATGGGATTTAGCTAAGAAGTACCTATGAGAAAATTTGCATTTTAAATGCTTATAATAAAAATGAAGAAAAGCCAAAATCAATTACTTAAAATTCCTTTTAAGAAACTAGAAAAAGAATCAGGTAAGCTCAAAATGAGCAGAATAAAAGGAAACAATGTTAGTGTAATCTCAATAAAAATCTCAAGACTTCTATAGAAAACCACAAGCTGGTTCTAAAATTTCTTTGGAATGCAAAGGACCTAGCATAACCAAAATATTTTGAGAAAGAAGAGTTAGAGGATTTATACTTTCTGATCTCAAACTCATTATAAAATTAGATAATCAAGATAGCATGATGTGAAGGACAGAAATGTGGATCAATGAAACAGAATAAAGCTAGACCCATGCTTATATGGTCAGTTGATTTTTAAAACAAAGATGTCAAAGTAATTCAATATGGAAAGAATAGTCTTTTTTTACATATGGTGCTGGAACAATTGTATATCCGTATGTGAAAAAAACAAAAAATAACTTTGACCCTTAACTCACACCATAAAATTAATTTAAACTAAATCACAAACCTAAATGTAAAAACTAAAGTAGGAGAAAATCTTTGTTAGCCTAAGATAGTCAAAGGTTAACTTAGATAGAACACATGCAAAGAAACACAAATCTTAAAAGAAAATTTTGCTACACCAAACTTGTCAAAAAAAAGAAAAGAAAAAGAACAGTTTTGAACTAATGGTTTGTGATATAACTGGCACAATTTGACGTTTTTCTGGTGTTTCTAACATTCTGGGGCTTTGACAAGCTTCCCAGGGAAGCAAACACTGAGGACCTGAGCTAGCCCTTTGCAGTGGTTTCCATCTTCTTCTCACTGCAGGACCCAGGGTGCTCTCTCGACATCCCACCCCCAAATTCTCCTCACCCCTCCACCACTGTCCTATTGCTTTCAGGAGTTATTGACTGATCCCTGTTTAGATATTAACTTTTCTGTAATATGTTTAAGTGTGAAGTTTCCCAAAAGTTTCTTTTTCTTAAATTGCATTCAAAAAGAGGGGAAGTGGTTGAACCCAAAAGAATCAATCCATTCTAGCTGGGGTTCCCTCTAGCTCCCTCAGGTGCCACCCCTGTGTGAGTAGCCAAAGGGAGTTTCTGTACAGATCAAATTCTTAGTACCTTTTCATATCTTCCATCTCTAAGGGCTTCTGGATAACCCCACTGAGTTTCTCCAACTTCAGTCACTTTGGTTTCTTCTTCACCAGCAATCTTCTGTCCCTGCAGAAGAAGCATCTTATTCTATCTTGGATTGTACTAGATCCTTGACTTCCATTTTCATCCAGCCTCACACCTTGCTTCATTTCCACCAGCACTCACCATCTCCCGCTTTCCATTGTTCTGGTCAACAATAACAGGCCTTGGGAGGCAAGTCTGCAGCCTCCTGAGTCCCTTCGCAATTGCAGCAGCTATGGTCTAAGACCTTCTCTAGAAGCAGTTCAGCTTGAATTACACCAGGTTGTAACTATGGCTACAAGTAAGATAACCTGGCTTTGTTGGGCTCAAACAAATATATAGTGATGGAAAATGATTTGACTTTGAGTGATGGGCACATAACATAGTCAACAGCTCAAATGCTATAGAAATGTTTACCTGAAACCTAAAAAAAAAAACAGAGAGAGAATAATCCAAGCCTTCACCACCTTGATTTGGTTTCTATGTCACCATCCTAAAGACACCAGTATGTCCAGTTTAGCTAAATCAGTGGTTCTTAACCTTTTTTGAGGTACCGAACCCACCAGTTTCATATGCGCATTCACCGAACCCTTCTTTAGTGATAAATAAAATATGATTTTTATTTCCAAATTCAAGACATAGGTGCCTGACCAGGCGGTGGAGCAGTGGATAGAGTACCGGACTGGGATGTGGAAAACCCAGGTTCGAGACCCCGAGCTCGCCAGCTTGAGCGCGGGCCCATCTGGCTTGAGCAAAAGCTCGCCAGCTTGGACCCAAGGTCGCTGGCTCCAGCAAGGGGTTGCTCGGTCTGCTGAAGGCCCCCAGTCAAGGCACATGTGAGAAAGCAATCAATGAACAACTAAGGTGTCACAATGGCAACAAAAAACTGATAATTGATGCTTCTCACCTCTCTCCGTTCCTGTCTGTCTATCCCTATCTATCCCTCTCTCTGACTCTATCTCTGTCTCTGAAAAAATAAAATAAAATAAAAATGAACAACTCAAGACATAGGTATATGTTTTCTTACTGGTGCACAAAATGAACCGTGCATGAACATCACCTTGCTCAAAGAACAAAACCAACAAAGTGCATGAACTCACAACAAATTACGGTATTATTTTATTCTGGCCTCTGCGGCAGAGGCTTCTCCAAACCCCTGAGACCGAATCATCGAACCCCTAGGGTTCGATAGAACCCAGGTTAAGAACCACTGAGCTAAATGCAACCAATGGAATTTTCCAATGCCGGCTTTGCGTACCATTGAGTAGACCAAGCCAGCTGCAGACACAGTCCATAGATGTGATCTCGCCCTGATAGCTCACAATGATTAGTTTCATTTACACTGCAGTTCACTGTGACAAAGACTTCTCCCATCTTTTCTTAGCAACAGAATTATGATCTGATTTGACAAGTCCGGATTTCTAGCTAGAAAACCACATTGTTCAGTCTGCTTAGGAACTCATAGGCCAGGTCACCTGGTTCTGTCATCTTAGCCTGGGTTTCCAGGAAAGCAAAGCCTGAGACAGAAGTGTATATACCACTAATTTATATTAAGGAATGCCATTCTAAAGAAGTAGGGGTGGGGGGAAGAGAAAACAGCAGGGAAAGAAAGAGACTAACATGAGAGCATGTTACCAAGCTGATTGACCAGTTTCAGAGTTCTGTTCCCAGAGTCCACATGGACCATGCAGCTCAGGACATCCATCCCTGGGGGTGGGGGCAGGAAAGGAAAATGGATCTGATAGTCCTCATTTTGCCTTAGCCAAATCCTTACCCGCGGAGGCCAAACATGTGTGCACAGGATCACACATTCATGGGTGCCTGGTGGCCTCCTTGGCCCAGGTGGCCAAAAGGGAGCCCTGAGATCAGACCTGTGGCATGCAGGTGGGAGGCAGGCACTGTCACATTCTGTCAGAGTTGATGCAGCGTTGATCCTGTGGCTGTGGGCCATGGAGACAGGCACAGCTGACGGTCATCTGGAATATGTTTGGTTGATGGGTGTGACTTCTGGGAAGATTTCTTAAAAGCTACTAGAGCTCCTTTGTCCTACTTCTTCCCCTGAACAGAGAGGCTCAATGGCTGCTGAAGTTTCCTCCATCATACACCTTGAAGCAGGTTTGAGGATAAAAGTCACGAATCAAAGATGGAAAGAACATGAAGTCATAAGGAGCCTGGGTCCTTGACAATGCGCAGAGCCACTGCCATGTGCCAGACCATCCTTCTCTTATGACAGAGAAAGTAGCTTAATTTGCTTAAATCACCACAATTGGGTTTCTGTGACTGGCAGCCAAACGAAATTTCTAAACAATATAATCACTGTCTGAAAGTATCCTGTTATCATATGGACACATAGAATAACACAAGCCCTTCTCTAAGAAAGGGAAATATGAAAATTAGAAACATAAGCTTCTATTTAAGGAGAGAGTCGGCTTTAATTAAAGGGAACTAGGAAGCACATTCCTTGGGATTCAAGTGCTTTTGTTCATTCCAGGAACTGTGCTAGAAGACGCCTTACCCTGTGTCGCAGACAAGGATGTTAAGTGTATGCCCTACTGAACTGAACAGTTTTTTAAAAACCTATTTGCTAGCTAATCAGATTGAGGCAAAGTTCTCAGGAAATATAAGTTTGATTCTTCTCTGTTTTCCTATGCTAGTCACAGATTTGTTTCCTACTATCAAATAAAAAAGAAATAAAGGCCCTCTTATAAAATTATTGTACTATAAATCATATCTTTGCCCATTTAAAAGATACACTTTCTGTGTTTATGAAAGTTAAGGATTGTGAAATGTGTTCAAATAGGAAATCTTGAAACATAGCTAATCTAAGTTTACAGATAATATGTAAGTTTAACTTACTGTTAATTGCTTCATATACAACACACAAGTGCTGGTGAGGATGTGGAGAAAAGGGAACCCTTCTGCACTGCTGGTGGGAATGCAGACTGGTGCGGCCATGGTGGAGAACAGTATGGTGTTTCCTCAAAAAATTAAAAATGGAACTGATTTTTGACCCAGCTATCCCACTTTTAGGAATATATCCTAAGAATCCCAAAACACGGATTCAAAAGAAGATATGAACCCCCATGTTTATTGCAGCATTGTTTACAATAACCAAAACCTGGAAACATCCCAAGTGTCCATCAGTAGATGAGTGGATTAAAAAGCTGTGGTACATATACACAGTGGAATTCTACACAACCATGAAAAAGAAGGAAATTGTACCTTTTGTGATGGCATGGATGGACCCGGAGATTTTTATGCTAAGTGAAATAAGCCTGGCAGAGAAAGACAAATATCATATGATCTCACTTATATGTGGAATCTAATGAACAAAGTAAACTGAGGAATGAAATAGAGGCAGATAGAGGGTCATAGGGAGCAGAGGGACAGCAGTCAGATGGAAGGGGCATGAGGGGATGGGATCAGAGAAGGTGAAGGAATTAGTGACACTATATATACATAACACAGAGATATAGATGACAGGACAGCAAATCCTAGAGGGAAGGGGGTGGGAATTAGAGGGAGGAGGCAAAGAGGGTGTAATGAGGGCACATGGGGGTTGAGGGTGTTATATGGAGTGGGACAATTGAATCCATGTTAACATAATAAATTAAAATTTTAAAATAATGAAAAGAAATATCATACAGAAAAGAAAATTGTTTCATATATAAATAGCTTAAAATAAACTGATCAACTTTCTTTCCTATTGCTGCCTGAAATTGAAGCACTTGTTTTACACTCAATACACAAATTTTAGTTGAATTTTTTATGTTTTCTAGTGGTTACTGCTATGTACTGAATACCTGTGGCAGTTATTTTAACACACCCAACAGATTTGAAACCGAAGTCAATGTGATACTGTAGTTGATTTGTTCACTCTATTTTAGCCTCCCCATTCAAGAAGAGCCCTTGTATTTGTATAGCAAATTACCCTCCATTCCTGCCACTTTCCATGCCCTCAGTGGATGTCTTTAATCAGCTACATATTTTTCCATTAACCACTTCAAATTTTCCTCAATACAGTGCTTATGATGGTCTCCACCAATTAATTGGCATTTCCACAGAGTGACACCAATTTGCTATCCTGATAGACACATACGTGTGCATGTGTCTATCTTCAGACTCATTAAACTAACTTAAAACAGTTTTATTTATTGATTTTAGAGAGAGGAAGAGAGAGAGAGAAACATCAGTTTGTTGTTCTACTTATTTATGCATTCATTCGTTGATTATTGTAGGTGCTGTGACTGAGAATTCAACCTTCAACCTTGGTGTATTGGGACAACACTCTAACCAACTGAGCTAGGGGAAGGGGGTGGGAATTAGAGGGAGGTTTATTAAACTTGCTTTAAAGGAAACTATACCTCCCTCTCATTACACTAAGTATTATACCTAACCTGTTAAAAGACAGCTCCACTAATATATCAATATATATTTAATATGTTAAATCACCAGGGGCTTCTCCTTCAATCTGAAGTTTAGCTCATAACCAATTTCTGTCCATGGACACAGAAACACAAAACTACCACAACTATAAACAATTCCTAACATGCTTGTTAAAAGGTTGTTCAAAGTGTAAGTGCTTATGCATATAATAGCCATGCCCAATCATCTTACTTAACATGTAAAATATTACCCTGAGAAGCTTGAGGTCTGATCAATAAATAAGCCATTATAATTTTGGATGGCATACCTAAGAAACTAAGAGGTCCATAATTTTGTCAGAGCAAAGAGTCACTTTTTCAAATACGGGGACAGATTGCCTGGCCTGTGGTGGCACAGTGGATAAAGTGCAGTCCTGGAATTCTGAGGTCATCTATTCGAAACCCTAGGCTTACCAAGTCAAGGCACATATGGGAAGCAACCACCATGAGTAGGTGCTTCTCACTCCGGCCCCCCTTTCTCTCTCTCCATCCTGTCTTTTCTCTAAAATTAAAAAACAAAAACAAAAATAAATAAAATATGGGGACAGATTACATTTTGGGACCAGCATTCTGGGATTGTGTTCATAGAATGTGTCAACAGAAGTTCACTGTTACTAATCCAATGCCAACAAGAGTTCCCAATTTGAGGATTGTGGAGAAGAGAGGCTTTATGCAACGGAACAGCTAAACAACTGAAGTGTTACAGCTAAGTGAAGCAGCTTAAGTCGGGGAAATGAAGCCAAAAGTGCACTGCACAAAGACAAAGGGGAAGCTAGCTTACATAGAGAGAAACCCCAGCTGTCAGTTCCTGATGGGTCCAATCTCATACAAATGATGACTCCATATTTGCAGTTTGATTATCCAGATAGCACTGTCCTGTTTGGTCAACTTTGTGCATTCTGATTGGTCAGTGTGGAGGCCACTCTGATTGGTCCAGAAAGATGCTAAAGAGGATATACCTGTGCATCTCTGGGTGGAAAAGAAAGGTCTCAGTCCTGTTTATTAAAATAAAATGCCTGGAGCTTTATAAGGGCTGGCTCAGTCAGCTGGAGCTCAGTGCACAGGCTGACAGCTCAGCCTGCAGCTTTTTCCTGACATGCAGTGGGCATGAGAGTCCTTTGTAAACAACGGCTGCTACACTGGGTATGCAATTAGGTCCAGCTAACCACAAGGAGTTCTTCTCAGCAGGTATATTGTTCTCGGGTTGACAAGCGAAGAAGATAAGTAAATTGGCAATGTTGCGAGTCTACCAGTCATAGAAGCCAATCATTCTGAAGGCATGGCATCTTTCCATAGTGCTTCACTGAGCTTCAGTTTGTTACTGTTGGGTTTTTTAGTGTACAGTATTGTCAGGGAGGGTGGTCTACTCAGCATGTTCTGTGATATAACCATAAAGATAGACTTTAGCTCTGGGTTGAATATAGGCATTGGGGAGTCTCTTGGAGTTAAGATCAGAAGGCCCCAATCTCAACCCACTTCATATCTCAAAAGACACATCCCAAAGCATATTTGCAGTACCAGGCCCAAAGACCAAACTCAGGTCTTCCTAATTCAATATACTGAGTGTTTTTCCAAAATAGTTTTCAAGTTTTAAAATTAAATATAAATTGAATAAAATTCTCAAGTGGCCTGGTCTAGTTTTAACCCCACGGGTGCTGTTCTAACCAGGAATTGATTGCTTTTCTTCCATTTGGTAGTTTTTGAAAGAAGATACTCAGGGATAAGTCCCATGTTGGCTAGGAAGAAATGTGGTTAGAGAAGGGGTTTATCAAGATATGCTATTATCTTGACAATATGAAAATGCACATACACATATTACATATACATATATATAATATATATGTAAAATACCAACACACAATTATAAACAGTTATGCACTATGTATGCATATTTAATATATGTGGCTATATATGAAATGTGAGCTTTTAGAAATGTTTGAGTGTAACATAAAAGTGAGACTATGAGACATGGACAAGAGAGTGGTGGTTACGGGGTAGGGGGAGGGAGGGAAGGATGGTATAGGGAGGAGGGGAGGGACACAGGGAAAATCAGATAGAAGGTGACAGAGGACAATTTGACTTTGGGTAATGGGTATGCAACACAATTGAATGATAAGATAACCTGGAGATGTTTTCATTGTACATATGTACCCTGATTTATTGGTGTCACCCCATTAAAATTAATAAAAAAAGAAATGTTTGAGTATAGCTTTTTATCTTATTTTCCACACTGGAAAGAGGCATTTGGCCCAACCTAAGCATAATGCTGGCTCTTTTTCTGAATAAGAACTACACATGACCCAGTACCCAAACATTCAGCTGTTGACCATCCCTCCATCCTTTCCTCTCTCCAAGCAATGCCTGCAGGATAAGCTGCCAGTCCACGCTGCCTAGCCACACATATAGACTCTATCCCACAGGGAAATCAAGACACTTGTACATGCAAAGAGGGCTTCCAAACACCTAACAAGGTGATAGATCCTTAAGATTGATGAGGACAAGAGTGTCCCACACCCACCCTCCCTTTTCCCCACCACCTCACAAATGGCAAAATAAGAGGCTGAACTAAAACCCATACTATTAGGCAGCATGCATTGCATTATTAAGAAAGCATAACAAAGAAGCTAATATATTAAGGTCGTCACTTTTAGGCCTGAAATCAATCATGTTCTTGAAAAGGACCCTTCCTCTTCAGCTTGCTGTACATTTTCAGTCCTCATGTTAACATTGGACCTGATTTCTGGGAAACTATCTGCTTATATGCCACGCTGATGGGTATCTGGCATTGCCTCACCCCTCTGGCCATAGAATGAATTCACTATTTGTGCTCTGTGAGGGACCTGTTATGAGGGAGCCAGGGGTCTGACAGCCGTAACTGGCTTGCCTGGAGGACAGAGTGAAGGACCTCCCACATGCTCAGGGTATCACTAAGGTGCTGGGAAATGATGCTGATGTTGAAACCTTTTCTCCCATAAGAAGAAATACAGGAGTAAACACCCACAATGACCTTGGATTTGCTCAACACCCCTCAGAAGGTAGTTTTGCTAGAACTTTCATAAACTCTCTTTCCTTCATAGTAACTGCCTTTGGATACTAATCATTTACACACCATTCTCTTTGCAGACACTCAATTAAATACACCAAAGTGGAAATTAGAATATGAGAGACAGCTCCCCAACCCGTTCCCCATTATCCAGAATTCTGGCTTCCTTTCTTATTTGCTCTTCTCCATAAGGACTTACTCACGAGGAAGAATGAATATCAACACTCTCCCTTGGGGTGATGTGAGCACTTTCTAAATTTGAAAATACAGTGCTTTCTAATCTGGGGGGAGCTCTGCAGTTTCCATTCCTCACTCCACTGACTGACGATGCATAGCAGCGTTTAGCTTTTATACTGTGATGTGGTCTCTGAAGAAAACCAAAGCCGCTTATGAGGAAAGAGAGCACCGGGGTTCTCTTTGGATAGAGTGGTTAGGAAAGGTCCCTGAAAGGAGGTGGCATTTAAGTAGGGATCTGAACAAAGCAATGAGTGGAGCCCTGGGACTATATAAGGAAAAGCACTGCAGGCAAGAGGAACAGCAAGTGCAAGGTCCCGAGGGGCCATGCTTACATGTTCAGAACAAGAAGACTGTGTGGCAATGGCTTTGTGAGAAGATGGGGGTGACCAGAGCATCTGTCTGTCAGAGGGGACTCCAGATTGTAGAAGTGAGCTGTGTTGATGACTTACTCTAAGGTAGTAGAATGGAGTAAAGGAGGTCCCAGATCATGCTGAGGGCTGGCATGGGGAGTGTAAGAGAAAGGGAGGAGTCATTTGGGGTCTTTGCCAGCCCTCCCTCTTCTGCCCACCCTCAGGGTGTGGAAAAGGCCGTGGGCCTCTCCTCTCCTCCCATACATTTTTTAGTAGTGGTTTCATTTTATCTTGGACTTTGCATACCACCTATATGCTTTTGGGGTGTTTTGTTTGTTTTTCTTGTCTTTTTGTTCTTTTGGGTTTTTTATAAGAAAGACAAGGAGAGAGAGAGACGGGAATATCCAGCTGCTCCTGTATGTGTCCTGACTGGAGAATTGAACCGGTAACCTCCACACTCCAGGACAATGCTCCAACCAACCGAGCTATCCAGCCAGGGCTTAATGTTCGTATTTATTGATAGAGACAGAGAGAGGGAGGGAGAGAAAGGGAAGGGGGAAAGAAAGCCTTTGTTGTTCCACTCAGTTATGCATTTTTTGGTTGTTTCTCGTGTGTGCCCTGACCGGGGATCAAACCCACAACCAAACTGAGCTAACCAGCCAGGGCCTGGCCACCACCTATATGTTGATAATTCTAATTTGATATTCAAATGCCTGTTTCACACTTAATAGTCTACCTCAGATATAACATGCTCAAAAAGAACTGTTGGCAAAACTGGCATCCCTACACCCTAAAAGCTCTGCCCCTCCCCTACCTAGTTAGAGAGACCCTTGGTTCATGGTTAAGAGCACAAGACTCTGGGTCCAACCTGCCTGGGTCCCCACTCAGCCACTTGCTGGTTATATGATATTAGACAAGTTGCTTAACAGGTATATGACCTAACTGTCAGATGGAAGGATAATGATCACCTATACAATTGGGTTGGTGAGAGGACTCACTAACAGCATACTTACAAAGTCCTGAAAGCAGTGTCTGACACATGGTAAAGCCCAGTGTGAGTGTTTGCCACTCTATTTGAACCACTCTCTCTGGTTGTTCAGGCTCCAAAATCATGCCAACACACCACTCACTCAGAACAGAACAGGAACTGCTCTCAACCCAGGAGCTGGTCCTGTCTCCAGCACAATGCAGGGGTTCTTGTTGTCCTTCTGGCAGGGGAGACAGGGTGATGCAAGAGCAGGCTTGGAATCGGAAAAGAATTAATGCTAAATCTTACTTCTCCCACTTAAAAGGGAGGTACAGTTGCCAAGTTATTTGACATTTCTAAACCTTGTTATCCTTGCATTTAAAATAAGAATAATATTTCATGTCCCTTAGGGTACTTATAAACTTTAAATAGAATAATACATAGAAAGTGTCAACCCAGTGCCAGACCCCATTATTAAGATGAGGAATTTAGCTTTCCTGAGCCTCAAAGTAGTCAATGCCATAATGAAAAGAAGCGACTGACAATAAATTTCTATCAGATCCAGTGGTGATCTGGGAAAACAAAAATATGAAAGGCTGTTGTGAAGTCCTGTGATGCCTTGCAAGGGTGCAGCTCAGGGCCATGGCATGGGCAAAAATATCCTCTAATTACAGGCACCGTCTCTCAAGAGTCACTTTTATAATCAGCCCAGACCCCAGGGGCAGAGCATGACTAAAGCCCATTTCTAACTGTCTGCTTCCAGTTCCCAAGAGCAGAACAAAACCATTAATGTTTAATGTTTAAACAAAAACTTTCCATTATTAATCACTTAAGGCCCCAGTGATGAGTATTATATAATAATAAGACCTACAGCCTGACGAGGTGGTGGCACTGTGGATTGAGTGTCGGGCTGGGACTCGGAGAACCCAGGTTCAAAACCCTGAGGTTGCCGGCTTGAGCACACACTCATCTGGCTTGAGGGCGGGCTCACCAGCTTGAGTGCGGGGTCGCTGGCTTGAGCGTGGGATCTTAGACATGACCCCATGGTCGCTGGCTTGAGCCCAAAGATTACTGACCTGAGTCCAAGGTCGCTGGCTTCAGAAAGGGGTCACTTGCTCTGCTGGAGTCCCCCAGTCAAGGCACATATGAAAAAGCTATCAATGAACAACTAAGGACCCACAACAAAGAACTGATGCTTCTCATCTCTCTCTTTCCTGTCTGTTTGTCCCTATCTGTCCCTCTCTCTGACTCTTTCTCTGTCCAAAAAAAAAAAAGACCTACATAATGGTAAGGTCTGATTTTTAAGGACTGAGATAAAAATTCGACCTAAAAAAAGCATTAAACTCCCTTGTTTTCCAGACATTGCTCTTTCTGAGAGCTAGAGCCCTAAGGAGATTTCCTAGCTCCTCTCAAAAGCTGGGGCTGACTTCTCCCCTCGTTAGCTTTCCTTTTGCTACCTAGCTGGAAGAGTGGTACATGAAGGGGCCTGGACGCTTCCCACTGGACGTGTCAGACTTACTTCCTGGGTTCCTGGCCTCAGAGAGGGTCATGGTCAGGTAAGAGGCCAACATTATTTTCTGTGCCCAGCCCTAACTGCTGACCATCAGCCCCAGCCTGTGTCAGTTGATGTGAGATTCAGGGTACAGGGCACTTAGAAATAAGTTTATATTTTCATTGCTGGTCACTTTTGGGTAGCTTTGTGAAGTTGGTTGGTTCTTCCTTATTTACCATAACAACTGAGTATGCACCTGTTCCCTGAGGCCAAGGACTCCAGGAATGAAGGGGAAGGAAGAAAAGGCAAGAGTCCTGGTCCCAGCTCCACTCTTCAGCTCCCAGTGGGAGCTCAAGGTTCCAGATGACCGCGCAGCTAAGAGCAGCAGTCGGCCTTCCTTATGTATCCCTGGGTTCTGCATTCCTAGATGCAATAAACTGCAGATTGAAAACATTCAAGAAATGTTACATTGTTGCTGATGTGTCCTACATAGTTAGGTAACAACCAACTACGATGGTGTGTCTTTATTGAACACTTACAGACATTTTTCCTTGTCATTATTACCAAAAAAGTACAATATAACTACTAAGTGATCTATAGATGATTTAAAGTATACGGAATGGCATACCTTTGTTATATACAAACACTATGCCATTTTATATAAGGGACTTGAGTATCTTAGGATTTTAGTATTCACTAGGGTCCTGAAACCAACCACACACATATATCAAGGGATGACAATAAGTGTATTCTCCTACTGCAGTGGAACAGGCTAGAAAGCTATAAATGGGGGTAGAGGGGTGGTTATGCCTTTCATAATGGCAATAAAAAAATTTAATTTCTAGGAATAAAATTGAACAAGACATGCACAAATCTATGTAAAGGAAACAATATAGTTCTACTGAGGGACACAGTATATTTAAATAAATGGAAAAACAAATTTTGGAGATCCAAGATGATGATAGAGTAGGTAAAAGCTGCACTCACCGCCTCTCAGAACCAAATTGAAATTATAACTAAAATATAGAAAAATCAACCTGAATAACCAACTGAAGACTAGTTAAAGAGAAATCTTATGACCAAGAATTCACAAAAGAAGCTACATCAAAATTGATAGGTGGGCGGAGACATGAAAAAGGCTGGTCTGGTTCCCATGAGCAGTGGCTGAGATTCCAGAGAGATATTTCAGCTGCAAAGACTCCCCTTGAGAAGCATGGGGTCTTAACTACAAGCCAGGATCCCCACCCCCAAGAGCCAGAGCCAGGAAGAAGCATCCACGTAACACCTGGCTGTCAAAATGAGCAAGGATTCTGATTGCCAGGGAGAGGCAGGAGTGTACTAGAAACCAGGCACACACTTAAAGGGCCAATGCACAAAATCTCATTTGCAGACACTCATCATGGGTTCCAGCAGAGGTAGGGTAGAGCAGACTAGAGTTCTGTGAGGAGAGTCTGGATTTGTGGCTGTAGAAGGAGAGCTAAATGGACAGTCATCGGGATCCTTGAGCTGAGTTCTCCTACACTGCAGTCACTATCTATCTTGGGTGGAGCACCCACACACACACCAACATAAACATCAGCTTAAGGGAAAGCAATAGCCCCACCCTCTGGATTCTCTGTTACCCCAACCTGTGGAGCTTGCATTCTGCTGAGGAGTCAGCTGTCGAGGCCCAGGTATGGAGGTTTGGGCAGAATCGGGAGTGTCAGTGACTGAGTTGTATGGGTTTGGGGCAGGGCAATCCTTCTTACTTTTTTATGAACCTGACAAGTGCCTCACTCTCAAGGGAGATTTACTAATTCTACTCTCTGGGCTATACTGGAAGTCTCACCCTCCTGGTTCCTGGTGGCGCCACCCTGCTGAGATCCAGGCAGAATCCAGGGCAGGCTCAGCTGTGTGGCTCTGGGTTGGGGCCCACTTCCCCCACCTTCCTTCAAGCCTGACTGGCACTTCCTCTTCACTAGCTATCCATTAGCTCCATCCTCCTGACTCCCAGTGGTTCCACACTACTGAGATTGAGCTCCAGAAAAAAATCTGGGACAGACTGAGTGGTGTGATTCTAGGCCAGGGGACACTTTTCCCTTATGCGCCTGACTGATAGAGCCCTCCCAGCACATAGCAAACTCTTGGTTTGTTTAGTCCTGGTAAACCTGGCTGGTTTCAAGCACCCAATAGGAGGCAACTGGACTTTGTATACCCTGGTACATTTGCTGAGTGGCACAGAGTTTGAACCTATATTGATTTGGTGAACACCACTCACTCCTTCCTGGTGACTCACGGAGAACCTAAATCATGCAGTCCGGGGTTCTTTTCAGTGACTGAGCTTAACAGGCATCCAAAAGGTGGCGACAGGCGGAGGCAAATCTCTGGGTACCTTAGAAATTTTTGACCTATGAAAACTATTTCTAAAATTCATCTTTAAAAAATCAGTTGAAAACAACCTTTTGGGTGTAATTTTTTTAGTAAAGAGTTAAACGTTTCCTAATTATACATAGGAAACTCAAGATTCAGACTCTAAAAGCCTTGACTAAAGGACCCTCATGGTTCTTAGTTAAAGCATGCACCTGTCGCTTGTTGACAGCCTACCTGAATTGCAGGGCTACCAAAAGGAAAATTATCTTTTAAAGTTTCAACTATGAAATTAAGATATTGCACAGTGGAAAGTATTTCATATGTGTGCAAAATTTGTGTATATAATCTGGAATGTATAATAATTTCCTGTTAAAATCTCTGTTTCCCATCATATCTTTGCTTTTTAGTTTTTCTGCTTTTCCATTTTAACTATTATCCTCTAAATACCAAACTTTACTAAAATTGCAGGCATCCATCCTTTTTCTTTCACCAAGACACCCCTTGAGTCTCTATCCCCAGATTACTGGGGACAACTGAACCTTTGCTGATACATAGAATGCCATAACTGGAGACATGATCGAAGATTCCAAGGGAAGTCTTCACTTTCAATTCTTAAATTATCCTCCTCCTCCCTCCCAGCACCACCCTCATGCCCATTCTCCTGACCCCACTTCCATTGTAATGGATTGTTAAAATAATAATCCCCAGTGAATATCTCCCTGGCTCTATGTCCCTTTGATGCTCCCCTTAAATGGTGTGGTCTGTTTTTCCACCCCTTCAATCTGGAATGTCCTTGGGATCTGTTTGGATCTACAGAATGAGGCAGATGTAGCATTGAGCAAATCCTGGAGCTTAGATAGTAAGACTCTGACACTATGCTGATGTAAAAAAGCCCATTCTACTCTACTGGAGGATAAGAGGTTGTGTGGAAGGGACTAGAAGCCCCAGCCAAACAGGCATCATCAACTGCTGACCATGAGTGGGGCTCTCTTAGACTCGCTAGCCCCAAATTCTTGCAAGTCTTGTTGCAAGACAAACAACAGAGCTGCCCAGATTTGTAGTGGTTTATGTAATAATTGATAACTGATACATTCTTTAAAACAAAACAAAACATGTCTTATGGGAAGATCTCTACAAAAGAACAAAGAAATAACCAGGATTTCCCCTCCTTTATTTGATCCACTCCCACCCCAGACTTATGCTGTTCTGCCATGTACCTTCTGGAAGTGCACCGTTAAACATTGGGTGCTGGTGGGGCCTTCACTCTGCCTTCTCTGTTCAATTGCCAAAGGATTCTGCTTACGTTCCTTCTTTTGCCTGTTAACAAATGTTGGAGCGTGGTAGTGGGGATGGGGGTGAGGGAGGAAGATGGCTTAACCTGAGCTACTGGAAGGCAGAGGGAAGATATTCAAATACCATCCTGTGTAAGGCCAAGATAAAGCCCTGATGATGGGCATTGGGTACACCTTTACTTAAAGTGACAGTAAGCGAGGTACAGGGAAGGTCGCCATGAAAGACACTGGGTCCCAATATTATGTAGGACAAGTCAAGCATTAGATACTTTATATTGCAGACAAAACCCCTTAAAAGACAGGGACAGCCAGAAACAAAAAAGAGAGTGGGTCGTAATACTCTAAAGCGACAGCAAGGAGTATACCGAATAAATTCTGCGACATTTTCAATAAATTTCTCTCACAGAAATGTGGTGCATTAGTCATTGCCAAGAGGGGAAAACAAATCATAACAGCATCTTGACGTAGGAGGAAAGCACACTTGTGGGGAAAACGCGGATGATTGTTCCAGCTAATTCTCCATTTGAAAACCTGGGACTGCAAACCTCCGGAGTTTCTTTAATGAGACCATGACTCAAAATCGCTCCGGTTCTGGGAGGATGCTTTTGAGGAAATCCAGGTATCGGTCCAAGAGTTAAAGCAGCACAGTCCTACCTAAACTAACCAAATTTTGCAGCAGTACCTGGAGAATAATTAAAAACTAACAGGCAAGTAATAGTTAAAATTTATGGCCTTTGGTCCTTATCTGTACGCTAAACTAGGAATGTGAAACCAAACAAAATGCCACACAAACATCTAGGAGCAATATCTAGATCTAGACTGGACCACCGTTGAATTTTACAAAGTCTAGTGGAAAGCAACCCTTGGAAATAACCTGAGCTGGGAAGTTATTGCTGGTCTCACTTCCCAGCCAGACCCTGTCTCAGGAGTGAAGTGTGCTGTTCTTATGTTTCTGCTGTGGCAACTGGCTTCTTGTTTGGTTTGATTGTTTTTTTTCTAATTATTCTTAATGTTCAGATTTCTTTATGTGCTGCTGCCAGATGTTAAACATTAGTTGGCTTTCCTGAAGCTTATATTCTGAAAAAGAATATTGCTATAAAATAAATAAAATCCACAAAGCCCATGTACTGAGTTGCCAGGCAAGGAAACCACACAAGTGCAGATATTCACTGAATGGTAGCTGACGGGGGAAAGTCAGCTGTTTAATCTAGAAACAGTGTTCACAGGAATTGAGGTTTGACAACCCATACTCCAGAAATCAATCCAAGGTTCAAACAAATTCAGCGGTTCATTGTCAGAGAATAGCTGGGCCCAGTCGGGTTGGGTGCTTGGGTCCATTGCAGCTAGTTAGAATCAGTTATGATGAAACACAGCATTCAATCTCATTATCACCGAGCTCCCGGGCATGTGTTGCTATAAGTGGAAAATTTTTCTTCTACAATTCACGCCTACTACTCCTTTACAGAAGCTCCATCTATGACAGACATTTACATAAGTTAACATGTTCCCCTTACTGTCCTTAGCTCAGTGCTTTAAAATTCCACAGTCATCTTTTTTTTTATTGAATATATTGGGGTGACACTGGCTAACATAATTATACAGGTTTCAGGTGCATGGCTCTACAACACATCTCTGTACACTGTATTGTATGTTCACCCGCTCAATTTCAGTCTCTGTCCATCACCATCTAACCTTCCTAAACCCTCCTTTGCCTCCCTCCTTCCCCAGCAATCACGGCATTGTTATCCACACAGTCATCTTTGATAAGTGTTTGTAAAGTGTGTATATAAATCAATGATATTCATGAGCTCAGGTGGTCTTCACTGCTCTGCCCAGTTTCGCCCTAGAATTTGCCCTTCTTTCCATATTCTGCTTTTATCCAAAATGTTTATAGAGCAAAACACTATGCCACAGAATATTATAAGGAAAATAGAGCAGAACTGTACCTGTGAACATCTCCTTAAACAGCAAATAGTAGCTAGTAAAATACTGCTGTATGCATGATTATGTCAGCCAGTCATGACTCCCAGAGTTCTCATTAAGGATCACTACTCAAAAGGCAAGGTAGCTAGCAGGAATGTAAACTGGTACAGCCAC
Organism: Rhynchonycteris naso; assembly: GCA_037038555.1. Taxonomy (NCBI): domain Eukaryota; kingdom Metazoa; phylum Chordata; class Mammalia; order Chiroptera; family Emballonuridae; genus Rhynchonycteris; species Rhynchonycteris naso. The sequence continues at coordinate 108,488,037 of CM072998.1, read as the reverse complement.
AGTGGAAGACAGTATGATGGTTCCCCAAAAAATTAATAGAGCTACCATATTGACGGGGAACCCCAGAGTTAGAAATTTGGCTTCAATAACAGTAGCTTTTTGTCATAATAAATAGGAGATTGTGTATAGGGTTAAATTACAATAATTTCTTGTAAGAGCTCAGTCATGGAATTTCCTGTTAGGCACTGTAGATAACTAGAAGTTTAGTTCACAAACTTTGATCTTTACTTTTTTGTCTAAGAAATATAGGGAGTTCTCTTGCAGAAAGTTCCCACAGGCACCAGACCCCGGCCGTTCCAGAGCAACATCATGTACACCAGATAGACCTGTGCCAGTGTCAGAAGGACGTTCCAGGGAGGCATCCCTGCAGACCTAACTCCTGCCTCCCACACATTATTACATGACTAACTGCACGGGCTTTTTTTCCCCTTACACTATTACTAATAGCCTCTGAACCCTATAAAAACCTCCAGCACCAGGAAAATGTTAAGGCAGTTCTTTTGGACAGAAATCCCCACTCTTCTAAAGTGGCTGCAATTTGAACTAAAGACATTCTTATACCTACTCAGCCCCTGTCTCATGTGAAATTGGCAAAAAAGGGTGATAGACAGCACAAATCTCAACTTGTTCCAGTAACAATATGACCCAGCAATCCTTCTACTGGGTGTCTAACCCAAAACTTGAAAACATTGGTACACAAAGACACATGCACCCTCATGTTCATCACAGCATTATTCATAGTGGTCAAGACATAGAAACAACCAAAGTGTCCCTCCATAGAGAATTGGATAAAGATAATGTGGTACATATACACAATGGAATACTACTCAGCCATAAGAAACGATGATATAGTATCGTTTACGACAGCATGGATGGACCTTGATAACATTACACTGAGTAAAATAAGTAAATCAGAAAAAGCTAAAAACTGTATGATTTTGCACATAGGTTGGATACAAAACTGAGACTCATGGACATAGATAAAAGTGAAGTGTATGCTGGTTGTATGTATTATTGCAATTTGTAAGTTAATTAAATATTATATAAACTGAAAAAAAAAAAGTGAAGTGGTTACCAGGGAGAGGAGGGTGGAAGGAGGGGAGTAAAGAGAGACAAATATACAGGGACGAAAAATAATTTGATTTTGGGTGATGGACACACAATATAATCAATATTTCAAAGCTGTTGACTTGAAACCTATGTACTCTTATTGATCAATGTTATCCCATTAAATTTAATTTTCTAAATAAAAAATAAAAGTCAGGGAAGTTTTTCAGGACATGGAGGTAGATGAAGAAAAGAGGGGTGGGTGATGTCAGGAAGTAATAGAAGGTAGGAGGAATTGGAAAAAAGGGGAAAGGTTAATGGATATCACTGTGATGAAGAGCAAGAAGAAATTAAAGAAAAATGGTTGGGGAAAAAATGCCAGAACTGAAGAAGCCTGACCCAGCCAGGGACACATACAGCGAGAAGGCCAGGGAGCAGCAGCAGCTGGAAGAACTTGCAAAGCTAAGCAAGTCTGCTTTGCAAAGTCTAGGCAGGAAAATGCTGTTGGCAATGGTTGAAGCACAAGAATGCAAGTGACTCATGCAACCCAGCTCAGTAAATAGCCTCCACTGTAGGATACCCCCTTTCCATGCACTCCCAAGCCACTGTCCCTGACATCCACTCACTGTGCCTCTCTTACATGTCTCCCTCTTTGCTGTAGACTGAATGTTTGTGTCTCCTCCCAAATGCAAATATTGAAACCTAACCCCAATGTAATGAGATTTGGAAGTGGAAACTTTGGGAAGTAATTAGATCATGAGGGTGGGGCCCTCATAAATGGGATTAGTGTCCTCATCAAAGAGACCCTAGAGTTTTCTCAGCCCTCCCTCCATGTTTGGATTCAACAAGAAGAACACTGTCTATGAACGAGGATGTGGGACCTCATCAGTCATCAAACCTACTGGCATCTTGATCTTCGATCTTGGACTTCCCAGCCCCTAGGGCTGTGAGAAATAAATGTCTGTGGTTGAGAGACCACCCATCCTGTGGTGTTATATTGGAGCCACCTGGACAGACTAGCACATCCTCCACCACCTCTTTTGCTGTTTTTTCTCCTGTGTTCACAGTGGGGTGACGATGGAAATTTTTGGTGGAAAGCATATGGGCATGGGGGACAATCAGCAGCAAAGTAGAGTGTTCAGAAGTTACATCAAAGACCAAGGAGCCAGGAGCACCATTGACCACCAGTAGGCCTCTGCCTCCCCAGACATGCCGGGAGTGTGAGGGGAAGAAGGGTAACCTCAAGGCCCAGTTCTTTCCAGGCTCAGAGCTGCTCCAGGCTTTCCAGTGTTTGCGCAGTAGAACCTGCCAGAGGCCTCAGTTATTTGATGTGACTGTACCTGACTGCACATGGCCACCACTGGCCTTCCCAAACCCAGTCCTTATTTTTCTGTAGGCACCTTGGCAGTGCTGCTGTCCCAAAACTGAGAGGTGTTGTTCAAGCTTTGGATTAAATGGGCACCTCACTCCTTTCTCATTGTGTATTTCAAATGATAAGAGTGCTCAAGAGGAAGACATCTTTTGTAGGTTTTACTTTTCAAAAAACAAACTGATACTGAATGCAACCTGCTCTCCATTAGCTTACTTGGAAAATTTATAAAAGGTTATTCTCTAATGAAGACATTAGTTGAATGTGTGTCAGTTTTCAACAGAAATGGTGGACATTCACTGAGGCAGATGTTGAGCAAAGGCCTCATGTGTCACTGGGTATTTCAAGTGAAATCTCTGGACTTCCTAGTGAGTCCTGCCAAGCAGTTGAATAGATGATCCTGGCTCAGTTCACCCCTTTCTTCTTTATTATGTTCAGGTTTTCTTGCCATAATCTCATGTTTACAGCTACCAAAGGAAACAAGGTCCTTTGGGCCCTGAGCACAAGCCTAAAACTCAAGCCAGCCTCCAGCCAGCAATACAGCAAGTAGTGTGTGCACGCTCTGCGGACACATATGGAACTTTTTTTTGTCCCACTTTCCTTTGGTGGCAAGAGGCAGCTTTGACATTAACTGCCAGAGACTTCATCTGAGTGGAGGCTAGCTATTTGACCATTATTCAACTAAAAGAAGAAGAGACAGTACGTCTTCCTAAGAAAGCTCTCCACCAGGATCAGAACCACAGCTCCCACTATAACTGACTGTGAGACCTGGAGCACACTTATCTTCTCTGAGTCTTTATTTCTTCACCATCACATGGACTTGATACCAAGGAAGAATCCTCAAAGCTCATTTCTTACGTTTGGCCAGGTAAGCAGTGCCTTGGGGTATCAGCCAGGCAAATGCATTTACTTTTCTTTTTTCTTTTTGGTTGTTGTTTGTTTGTTTGTTTGTTTTAGTGTATGCAAGAGAGACAGACAGACAGAAAGGAAGGGAGAGAAATGAGAAGCATCAACTCATAGTTGCATAATGGTTCATTGATTGCTTTATCATATGTGCCTTGACCGGAGGGCTCCTCCAGCTGAGCCAGTGACCCCATGCTCAAGCCAGTGACCTTAGGCTTAAGCCAGCAAACATGGGGTTATGTCTATGATCCCACGCTCAAGCCAGGACTCTTTACTCAAGCCAGATCAATGCTCTAGCCACTGCGCCACCACCAGTCAGGCCAACTACACTTACTTTATAAAGTTTAACAACACAGCTCTGAGGAACAATGCTGGTACTTGAGTTCTTCTAGCATCAGGAGCTCTCAACAATTATACCAATTTTAATGTTTTTTTATTCCTTTGTGGAGAAAGCATGACAAAGTCTACAAGTAATCAAAAGCTCCTGAAATAGTTTTTTGGCAAATATGTCAATAAAATCAACCCCTAGTTCCCTCTGAGGACTGGTGCCATTTTGGGACATCTCAGGGAAGCTCCAAATGGGGGAGTGCTGAGAAAGAATGACAAACCCGGGGCTCTCTGGTGAGGCTTGTGTTCTTTAGATAGGACGAGGGGCCGTGAACAGCAAATGAATAGATGCTAATGTCAGCTGGTCACATTCAACACAGTTGTACAAGACAAAGTCCAAAGCCAGGGTGTCAGCAGGGTCCTGCCCTCCCTGCAGCTCTGGGAGAGGGTCCCTCCCTACCTCTTCGTAGCTTCCAGGGCACCATGTCATCACGTGGTGTTCTCCTTGTTTGTATGTCTCTGGGTCTGTTCTCTCTTCCTGTGATGGCACAGGTCATTGGATGATGGCTTATTCAGTATGACCTCATCTTAAGTTAACTAATTACATTCTCAGAGACTCGATTTCCAAGTCAACTCAAATTCTGAGGTTTGGGGTAGGCAAGAATTTAAGGCGGACACTATGCAGCTCAACACAAAGAGCAACAGCATATACAGCAGCTGATAGTTTTCCAGCTGCCACGTACTATTCTAGCTAAGGGCAGAATAAACGCCCCAGTAAGAATCGGACCGCAACCAAGAGGGGACAAGATAGCAGGAGAGTTAGAAAAACCCTGGAACACAGACAAAGCTGCAGCAGTGAGGGTCACAGAAATGCTAGCAGTCAGGACCACAAGCTAAGAAGAAGAGTAGAGGAAGAGTGGGACAATAGTCAATGAACTAGATGTCCAAACCAAGGCAAGTGGACCCCAGAGCAGAAGGACGACGGTAAGACTCCTGAGGAAGACTAGACATGGAAAGTTTATAAGAGTGGTCTTCATTCACGCATGCTCTCCTCTTCTCATGTGTTCATTTTGCGCCAAGCAAGTGCCTAACACTTTGGAGACAAAGACCAAAAAGGCTAACTCCTGCCTCACAGAACTATGTCTGTCTTGAAGTCCTTGCTCTATAGTTGGAGACTGATGGAGAAACAGAAGCAGAACAAATAATGCCAGCATTGTCGCAGATGGAAAAATACATATTAAATAGAGAAGTTCACAAGCCTCAAAACTGTCTTCTATTAATATGAGGGACCAGCAGTGAACTTAAACTGCTCAAGGAGTTTATAGAAAAAGGCCACCTCTTTTTCAGTCTATTAAAAGCCCCTGTGAGGCTTACTGTAGCTTATCTGTTTCCATACCTATTTTCCTAGGAGAAGGTGAACCTCTCTAGAGCAGAGACACCACCTGATCTCTCTCTTTCCCTAATACACCCTAGACCAGCATGGGGCCCAGAATTAACATCATGTTACACATATGAAGACTGTCTTTCATAAAAGAAAAATAGTTGGAATTCAATAAGGCTTACTTTGGGCAATGAAATATAAGCAAAAGGAACATGTCATTTTCTGGCAGAAGTTTTAAGAGTCAGTAGTACACAATTTGTCACTCTCTCTTTTGTTCTGATGGTGGCTACCCCAGGGGAAGAGACATAGAACAGACAAGTCACTCACACAGGACACTAATCTTTGTGTAATAAGCCACTAAGATCTGAGGTATGTTATCACAGCAAAACCTAGCCCATGTAACTTGTTCATCAATATATCCTTGTGTTTTTCCAAATACAGTTAATGGGTTTTACTAAATCGTTAATTTCACTCCAGTCATCAAGTGGCTATCAATCACTCACTATGAGCAGAGGCCTATACTGCTAAGAGATAGGGTCATAGCAATGGTGAAAGGTGTCTGTCCTCAGAAAATATGCAATCTTAAGAAGAAGGTGGCAATGTTTTTGAATGGCCATACAGGACATTAAAATATTGAAATATTTTTATATAGTTGGGAAATTGCACTGCCCCCAATCTCCAAGTGTTTCTTCCTTTCTTCCTCAGCTACCTAGCCTTCCTTCAGGGCATCACACTCCCACCCCACCCCACACACACACTAAAGATCAAGAACTAAAGGATTTACCTTACAACACAGAAAAGAATCAACTCAATCATTCTGAATAATTTATGTTGATGTCTTCGTTAAATATTTCTAAAATCACCTTTAGATACACAAAAATAATTTGGTACCTTGAGTATAAATTTCAAAGGAATACACAAAAATAATTTGGTACCTTGAGTATAAATTTCAAAGGAATACACAAAAATAATTTGGTACCTTGAGAATAAAGTTCAAAGAAAGAATATGAAGAATTAATGACCCATCTGCAGGCTGGGACAAAGTCAGCTTCCCCCAACTGGTCTTCTGGTATTTACATTTGAAACACTGCCTGAGTGAGATAACGTTCCCTTCTTAGAGTGGATTCAGTTTCTGTCTACACAACTCCTCCATTGCTCAAAGCTTCTGGGCACGTGTGCATATAATACACACACACACACACACACAAACACTTTCTTCTAGAAAGCAATGACTTAGGCTTCACAGTTCTTCACTTCTAATGATTATGCAACATGGTAAGCATTCAATGAGGCATTGCCCTGCCTGTCCTTCTCCATCATGTAGAATTGGTTTTTGCATCTACCCACCCTGTTTAAACTTGTACATTGATATTTACTCATGTGTTGTTCCTTCTAGACTCTAGTGTATATAGCACAATCTGGGATTGTGTCTTGTTTAGAATGTATAAAATGGCTCTGGATTTAGGGGAGAAGAGAAGAGATAGCAGGGAATTGTAGAAGAAAGAAGGGATAAGGAATAAATCAAGGAGAACACTTTCAGAGTGGGAGGAAAAAGAGAAGCCAGCAAAGGGGAGTAAAGAAAGAGGGAGAGAAAAAGAAGAATTAAGAGATGGTGTCAACAGCAACATGAAGAGAAACAACATGCACATTATAGGTGTGCCTGAAGAAGAGGAGAGAGGACAGGAAATGGAAACTTTGTTCAATCAAATCATAGCAGAAAACTTCCCTAAATTAAGGCTGGAAAACATTCCACACGTTCAAGAAGCACACAGAACACCGTTAAAGAGAAACCCAAAAAGATCTACACCAAGACACATCATAGTTAAAATACCAAAGCTAATGGATAAAGAAAAAAGTCTAAAAGCTGCTAGAGAAAAAAAGGCTATCACCTACAAAGGAGCCCCATAAGGATGACATCGGACTTCTCAACAGAAACACTAGAGGCCGGAAGGGAATGGCAAGATATAATCAAAGTAATGCAGAACAAGAACCTACAACCAAGACTACTCTATCCAGCAAGGCTAACATTTAAAATTGAAGGAGAAATAAAGAGCTTCCCAGAAAAAGAAAGCCACAAAGAATTCATTAAAACCAAACCAATTCTGCAAGAGATACTAAGGGGCCTGTTGTGAACAGTTTAAAGGGAGGAAAGAATATAGCAAAAGAAGAATACAGCTTTAAAGAATAAAATGGCAATAAACAACTACATAATAATAACCTTAAATGTAAATGGATTAAATGATCCAATCAAAAGACATAGGGTAGCTGCATAAATAAAGAAACAGGACCCATACATATGCTCTCTACAAGAGACACACCTTAAAAAAAAAAGATGCACATAGACTGAAGGTAAAAGGATGGAAAAAAATATTTCATGCAAATGGAAATGAAAAAAAAAGCCGGGGTAGCAGTACTTGTATCTGACAAAATGGACTTTAAAACAAACGCTGTAGTAAGAAATAAAGAAGGACACTAAATAATGAAAAAGGGAACAATTCAACAGGAAGATATAAATATTATAAATATCTACACACCAAATATAGGAGTCCTGACATACATAAAGCAGACTTTGATGGATATAAAAAGCGAGATTAACAGCAATACTATAATAGTAGGTGATTTCAATACCCCACTAACAACACTGGATAGATCCTCAAGAAAGAAAATTAATAAAGAAACAGCAGACTTAAAGGAGACACTAGATTAACTTGATTTAATAGATATCTTCAGAACTTTTCACCCAAAAGCAGTAGAATATACATTCTTCTCAAGTGCTCATGGTACGTTTTCTAGGATAGACTACATGTTAGGACACAAAAATGGTCTCAATAAATTTAAGAAAATTGAAATTATATCAAGCATTTTTTCTGATCACAATGCCATGAAACTAGAAATTAACCACAAAAGAAAAACTGAAAAATACTCAAACACTTGGAAACTAAATAGCATGTTATAAAATAATGAATGGATTAACAATGAGATCAAAGAAGAAATAAAAAGGTTTCTAGAAACAAATGATAATGAGTATACATCAACTCAAAATTTATGGGACACAGCAAAAGCAGTTCTGAGAGGGAAGTTCATTGCACTACAGGCATATGATAAGAAGCTAGAAAAAGCTCAAATAAGCAACCTGATCCTGCATCTAAAAGAACTAGAAAAACAACAGCAAATAAAACCCAGGACAAGTAGAAGGAAGGAAATAATAAAGATCAGAGCAGAAATAAATGACATAGAGGCTAAGGAAACAATACAGAGGATCAATAAAACCAGAAGCTGGTTCTTTGAAAAGGTAAACAAGATTGATGAACCTTTAACTAAACTCACCAAGGAAAAAAGAGAGAGGTCTCAAATAAATAAAATTAGAAAGGACAGTGGAGAGATAACAGCTGACACAGCAGAAATACCAAGCATTGTAAGAAAATACTATGAAGAACTCCATGCCAAAACATTAGACAATCTAGGTGAAATGGACAAATTTCTTGAATCATATAATCTTCCAAAAATCAATCTGGAAGAATCAAAACACCTAAACAGACCAATTACAACAGATGAGATCGAAACAGTTATCAAAAAACTCTCAGAAAAGAAAAGTCCTGGGTCTGATGGCTTCATAATTGAATTCAATCAAAAATTCAAAGAAGAACTAAGTCCTATCCTCCTCAAGCTATTTCAAAAAATTCAAGAGGGAGGCAGAGCAAGATAGCAAGGAGTAGGCAGACATACCAACATCCAACTCCCAGAACCAAAGTGGATTATAACTCAATTTTAAGAACCATCATCTGGATAAACCAACTTTGAACTAAACTAAGTGGACTCTTCAACCAAGGAACACAGAAGAAGCCACATTGAGACTGGTAGGAATAGCGAAGAGGGCTGCCGAGCTCCCCAGAGCAAACGGCAGGCCAGAGAGACCCGCATGGCGGGAGGAGAGTTGGGGGAGAGGGAGGGACCTGAGTCCCAGGAACCAAGCCCCAGCCTACAGTTCCAGAGCCTAGAAGAGGCGTTTGGACAGTTTTGAGCTGTGAAACAAGTGAGGGAGCTCCCAGGCCTACATGCGGAGTATTAGGGCCCTTCCTACTCTGCTGAGGGTTGATAAAGGGCATGGTGGCAGCAGGACACTGAAACGCGGTTCTGTCGGTGTGGGCAGAGGCCAAGCTGGTGTGAGCCTAGTCTAGACCAGCACGGGCGGAGGGGACACGCGAAAGCGGTCCGGCAGCTGCGGACCCGCCAGTAATCCCACATGTGGAGAAAAAGCGGGAGGCCAGGAACGGGCAGAGATCTGCTCTGCGACCTTGCGCAAGCCGGCCCTGACCATGGGGACGGGGCTAGGACAAGGAACAGGCGGGGGCTCACAGCTGAGCTCACGCTACTAGCCCCACCCCGCCGGAGAAACCACGGTTTGCCATCCTACGTGCGCAATCGGGCTCCGTACGTAGGGGCAGAGGTAGAGTCCAGGACGAGCGGAAGCTCGCAGCTGAGCGGAAGCCAGCAAACACGCCCAGCCCAATAAACCTTGGTTTGCGACCATGCGCAGAAGGGCCCTGACCTTGAGGGCAGGGTTAAAACTCCGGACAGACAAAGGCTCACAGTTGAGAGCACATCAAAAGCCCCGCCCAACTTGCGAAACTGTGGCGAGCAGGCTCTGACTGTGGGTGCTGGACGGAAGACCAGAAACAGGCTGGGTGTGCAGCTGAGCAAAAGTGCTCACCTCTACCCTTGGTGCTGAGGCTAGTGGCTTGAGTAACAGCCCTTCCCGCGGAAAGAGGCAGATATCACAGCAAAAGCCACAGTGGGTTGGCGCTGGCAACGCCCATACCGAACCACCCTAGGCAGCGGCAGAGGGGGTGGCAGGCCTGCAGATAGACCACACCTAGAGAACACAAAGGTAACACCTACAGGACTCCAGTGGCCACAACTAGCTTATACACAGACAAAATGGGCAGGCAGAGGAAAGCAAACCAAATGAATCAAGAAAAATCCCAAGAGACTTTCCTGAATGAACCAAATATAACCAAATTACCAGAAGCAGAATTTAGAATAATGATAGTTAGGATGTTCAAAGAAATTAGAGCAACAATGGATAGTCATTATGAACACCTAAATAAAGAGATAACAAGTATAAAAAACGAAATTGAAATAATAAAAAAGAATCAGACAGAAATGACAAATACAGTATCAGAACTGAAGACCACAATGGAAGGAATTAAAAGCAGGATGAATCACGCTGAGGATCGAATCAACGAGTTAGAGGACACAATAAACAAAGGCGCAGAAGCAGAGAAGAAAAAGGAAAAGAGACTCAAAAAATGTGAGGAAACTCTAAGGGAACTCTGACAACCTGAAGAGAAACAACATTTGCATCATAGGGGTGCCTGAAGAAAAGGATAGAGGACAGGAAATGGAAACTTTGTTCAATCAAATCATAGCAGAAAACTTCCCTAAATTAAGGCTGGGAAACACTTCAGACATTCAAGAAGCACACAGAAATCCATTAAAGAGAAACCCAAAAAAGATCTACACCAAGACACATCATAGTTAAAATACCAAAGCTAATGGATAAAGAAAAAATTCTAAAGCTGCTAGGGAAAAAAGGCTATCACCTACAAAGGATCCCCCATAAGGATGACATCAAACTTCTCAACAGAAACACTTGAGGCCAGAAGGGAATGGCAAGATATAATCAAAGTAATGCAGAACAAGAACCTACAACCAAGGCTACTCTATCCAGCAAGGCTAACGTTTAAAGTTGAAGGAGAAATAAAGAGCTTCCCAGAAAAAGAAAGCCTCAAGGAATTCATTAAAACCAAACCAATTCTGCAAGAGATACTAAAAAGCCTGTTGTGAACAGTTTAGAGGGAGGAAAGAATATAGCAAAAGAAGAATATAGCTTTAAAGAATAAAATGGCAATAAACAACTACATATCAATAATAACCTTAAATGTAAATGGATTAAATGATCCAATCAAAAGACATAGGGTAGCTGCATAAATAAAGAAACAGGACCCATACATATGCTCTCTACAAGAGACACACCTTAAAAAAAAAAGATGCACATAGACTGAAGGTAAAAGGATGAAAAAAAATATTTCATGCAAATGGAAATGAAAAAAAAGCAGGGGTAGCAGTACTTATATCTGACAAAATGGACTTTAAAACAAATGCTGTAGTAAGAGATAAAGAAGGACACTAAATAATGATAAAGGGAACAATTCAACAGGAAGATATAACTATTATAAATATCTACACACCAAATATAGGAGTCCCGACATACATAAAGCAGACTTTGATGGATATAAAAAGCGAGATTAACAGCAATACTATCTTGGTAGGGATTTCAATACCCCACTAACAACACTGGTTAGATCCTCAAGAAAGAAAATTAATAAAGAAACAACAGACTTAAAGGATACACTAGATCAACTTGATTTAATAGATATCTTCAGAACTTTTCACCCTAAAGCAGTAGAATATACATTCTTCTCAAGCGCTCATGGTACGTTTTCTAGGATAGACTACATGTTAGGACACAAAAATGGTCTCAATAAATTTAAGAAAATAAAATTATATCAAGCATTTTTTCTGATCACAATGCCATGAAACTAGAAATTAATCACAAAAGAAAAACTGAAAAATACTCAAACACTTAGAAACTAAATAGCATGATATTAAATAATGAATGGATTAACAATGAGATCAAAGAAGAAATAAAAAGGTTTCTAAAAATAAATGATAATGAGTATACATCAACTCAAAATTTATGAAACACAGCAAAAGCAGTTCTGAGAGGGAAGTTCATTGTACTCTATGCCAAAAAATTAGACAACCTAGGTGAAATGGACAAATTTCTTGAATCATGTAACCTTCCAAAAATCAATCTGAAAGAATCAGAACACCTAAACAGACCAATTACAACAAATGAGATCGAAACAGTTATCAAAATACTCCCAAAAAAAAAAAGTTCTGGGCCTGATGGCTTCACAAGTGAATTCTATCAAAAATTCAAAGAACTAACTCCTATCCTCCTCAAGCTATTTCAAAAAATTCAAGAGGAAGGAAGACTTCCAAACTCCTTTTATGAGGCGAGCATAATTCTGATCCCAAAACCAGGCAAAGACAACACAAAGAAAGAAAATTATAGGCCTATATCCCTGATGAATTTAGACGCTAAAATTCTCAACAAAATATTAGTCAACAGGATCCAGCAATATATGAAAAAAATCATACACCATGATCAAGTGGGATTTATTCTGCAGAGGCAAGGCTGGTTTAATATTCGCAAATCAATGTGATTCATCACATAAACAAAAGGAAGGACAAAAATCACATGATAATTTCAATAGATGCAGAAAAGGCATTTGATAAAATCCAGCACCCATTCATGCTCAAAACTCTCAGTAAAGTGGGAATACAGGGAACATTCCTTCACATGATAAAGGCCATCTACGACAAACCCACAGCAAACATCATACTAAAAGGACAAAAATTAAAAGCAATCCCCTTAAGATCAGGAACCAGGCAGGGGTGTCCCCTTTCACCACTCTTATTCAACATAGTTCTGGAAGTCCTAGCTACAGCAATTAGACAAGAAGAAGAAATAAAAGGCATCCAAATTGGAAAAGAAGAAGTAAAACTGTAATTATTCGCAGATGGTATGATATTGTATATAGAAAACCCTAACGTCTCAGTCAAAAAACTACTGGACCTTATAAAAGAATTCAGCGAGGTGGCAGGATATAAAATTAATACTCAGAAATCAGAGGCATTTCTATATACAAACAATGACCTGTCAGCAAAAGAAATTAAGAAAACATTCCCTTTCACTATTGCAGCCAAAAAAATAAAGTACCTTAGAGTAAATTTAACCAAGGACGTTAAGGACTTGTACTCGGAAAATTATAAAACATTGATAAAAGAAATTAAAGAAGATACAAACAAGTGGAAGCATATACCATGCTCATGGCTAGGAAGAATAAACATCATTAAAATGTCTATATTACCCAAAGCAATTTATAAATTCAATGCAATACCAATTAAAATACCAATGACATACTTCAAAGATATAGAACACATATTCCAAAAATTTATATGGAACCAAAATGAACACGAATAGCCTCAGCAATCTTAAAAAGAAAAAATAAAGCAGGACGTATCACTCTTCCAGATATCAAGGTTTACTACAAAGCCATTATACTCAAGGCAGCCTGATACTGGCATAAGAACAAGCACATAGATCAATGGAACAGAACAGAGAACCCATTCACAAAAACAAACTCAAAATGGATAAAAGACTTAAATGTAAGCTGTGAAACCATAAGCATCTTAGAAGAAAACATAGGCAGCAAGCTCTCTGACATCTGTAGCAGCAATATATTTGCCAATTTATCTCCACAGGCAAATGAAGTAAAAGGCAAGATAAACAAATGGGACTATATCAAACTAAAAAGTTTTTGCACAGCTAAAGACAATAAGAACAGAATAAAAAGACAAACCACACAATGGGAGAACATATTCGACAGCACGTCTGATAAGGGTTTAATAACCAAAATTTATAAAGAACTTATAAAACTCAACACCAGGAAGACAAACAATCCATCAAGAAATGGGCAAAAGAAATGAATAGAAATATTTTCAAAGAGGACATACAGATGGCCAATAGGCATATAAAAAAAAATGCTCAACATCACTAATCATTAGAGAAATGCAAATTAAAACCACAATGAGATATCACCTCACACCAGTCAGAATGGCACTCATCAGCAAAACAACACAGCATAAGTGCTGGCGAGGATGTGGAGAAAAGGGAATCCTTCTACACTACTGGTGGGAATGCAGACTGGTGCAGACACTGTGGAAAACAGTATGGAGATTCCTCAAAAAATTAAAAATTGAACTGCCTTTTGACCCAGCTATCCCACTTTTAGGAATATACCCTAAGAACACCATAGCACTGTTAGAATAGAGGAAATGCGCCCCCATGTTCGTGGCTGCATTGTTCACAATAGCGAAGATCTGGAAAGAGCCCAAGTGTCCATCAGAAGTCGAGTGGATTTAAAAGCTTTGGTACATATATACTATGGAACACTACTCAGCCATAAGAAATGATGACATCGGATCATTTACAACAAAATGGATGTACCTTGATAACATTATGCAGAGTGAAATAAGTCAATCAGAAAAAAAAATTGAGAACAGCATGATTTCATACATAGGTGGGACATAAAAGTGAGACTATGAGACAAGGACAAGAGAGTGGTGGTTACGGGGTGGGGGGAGGGAGGGAAGGGTGGGATAGGGAGAAGGGAAGGGGCACAGGGAAAACCAGATGGAAGGTGATAGAGGACAATTTGACTTTGGGTGACGTGTATGCAACACAATTGAATGATGGGATAATCTGGAGATGTTTTCATTGTACATATTTACCCTGATTTATTGGTGTCACCCCATTAAAATTAATAATAATAACAATAATAATAATAAATTAAAAAATAATTAAAAAAAAAAAGAGATGGTGTCAACAGAACAACTGAGAGGAACCAGGGGTCAAGCCACTTGATGAAACAAGTTTTAAAAAAAGAGAGTGTCCCGTGTCAAATGAGGGACACAGACATGACATGCTTCAGGCTGAGGGCTGAAAATAGAACAGGGGATGTGGCATTTAGGATGTCATGCTTTACCTTAGGAATAGCAGTAACATGATTAATTGGGAAGGAAGGTGACAATCCAAATTGTACTGGGATGGAGAAAGAATGAGGGGCAAGACAGTGACAATGAGGGCAGCAGTGGGCTCTCGAGAAGTCTGGTGACAAGGGAAGAAAATTGAGCAGTCAACAGAAAGAAAAGAAAGGTTAAGGGGGACATTTCTTCTGAATAGAAGGACCAGAATGTGTCTTGTTCTGATTATACATACCAGCCAGGATCATGGCCTCTATAAGATGGTCAGGGCTGGAGTAGGAGCTGCCCATGGGAACTACCCCAACCTAGCTTGTATTTGAGGGCTCAGATTTACAACCTCTGTCCTGTTGGTGCCCAGCTCAGATGAACATGTTTCTAAGCTCCTGGATGCCTTTTTGAGGAACCTCGTGTAAAAGGCAGAAGAACACCACCTCAGAGAACGCCATCCGCAGCCACGCTGATCCGTTTCCCTTCAGATGTTCCTCTCAGGACATATTGTCATATTTCAGCTCTGTGGGTATTTCAGCCCTGATAGAACCACCTCACTTCTGTGCCATGCTTTGTTGTGGTCATGATAAATACCATTTTCAAGTTGCTAGAAAAAAATATTCTCTTAAAAAAGCTCTCCTCTTCTGGCTCCTCTGGCTCTTTGATACCTTAGAGAGCTCCTAGTGAGTGTGTGCTCCACCTGGAGACACTAAAGACAGCAATAAACTTCTGAAGGGGAGTTGCAGTGAGCTAGGCATATGCACCATGTGCTCTTCTTATTTTCCTTGGTTGATGAACCCATGATGGTTAAGAAACACTATAGTCAGTTTTCTCCAAACAGACTACATTAGTCATTTCTTACCATTTAAGATGATATACTACTAAAGCAATCTCCTAAGTGACTACAGAAATTATTCAAACAGAACCACTGTGATAACACATTAAAGGTGTGCTACTTAGCAATCAAAAAACAGACGCACTCTTAAAAATTAAGATGCAAAAGGTAAAAATACATATTTCATTCAAAACCAGCCTTACAATAATCCATAAAAGCAATCAGAAAATCACTATAATGAAGAAAGTAATGTTAACAAGATTAACTGTATATGTTTAGACATCATGCCCAGCTCTAAAACACACATTAGTAGGAAATGAACATCAGCCTTTCCTTTCATGGCAGACCTGTGCATGGGCAGGCCAGGGCCAGGCTTCTTTGATGTATGACCCAAGGTGAAGTCTTTGATTCCTCCTCTTGGCCCTCTTCCCAGCATCCACATCGCAGGCTACTACTCTATTTCTCAACTCTACTCTTTCAACTGTCATAAACACCATCACCACTTTCCACCACCACTGCTGTGGCTTTCTCCCTGTAATTCATCACAAAACTTCTTCTTTTTGTATGTGTGTGTGTTTTTCCAAAGTTAGAAGTGGGGAGGCAGTCAGACTCCCGCATGTGCCCGACCGGGATCCACCCAGCATACCCACCACAGGGCAATGCTCTGCCCATCTGAGGTGTTGCTCTGCTGTGGCTGGAGCCATTCTAGCACCTGAGGTGGAGGCCATGGAGCCGTCCTCAGTGCTTAGGCCAACTTTGCTCCAATGGAGCCTTGGCTGTGGGAGGGGAAGAGAGAGACAGAAAGAAAGGAGAGGAAAAGGGTGGAGAAGTGAATGGGCACTTCTCCTGTGTATGCCCTGACTAGGAATCGAACCCAGGACTTCCACACACTGAACCGATGCTTTACCGCTGAGCCAATTGACCAGGGCCACAAAACTTCTTGATCAGAAGTTTTGGTAAAAACTGAAGGTGCAAAATGGAAGTCTACCAACATTTTTTTTGTTGTTATTTTAATGTGATTGTTAATAACAACAGGTTGTTTAAAATGGAGAACAATGATAAACTGGTCAGGACACCAACAAAGCAGTCATAAACTGGGACTGACCCAAGAAAACAATTATTGTCACCTCTGCTTAGGACACGTTATATTGTCTGTCACCATCTGCACATCAATATTAAGAACACTATAAATGGGCCTGACCAGGCGGTGGCGCAGTGGATAGAGTGTCAGACTGGTATGCGGAAGACCCAGGTTCGAGACCCTGAGCTCGCCAGCTTGATGGTGGGCCCATCTGGCTTGTGCAAAAGTTCGTCAGCTTGGACCCAAGGTCGCTGGCTCCAGCAAGGGGTTGCTCAGTCTGCTGAAGGCCTGCGGTCAAGGCACATGTGAGAAAGCAATCAATGAACAACTAAGGTGTTGCAATGGCAACAAAAAACTAATGATTGATGCTTCTCACCTCTCTCGGTTCCTGTCTGTCTGTTCCTATCTATCCCTCTCTCTGATTCTCTCTCTCTGTCCCTGTAAAAAAAAACAAACAAACAAAAAAAACACGAACACTAAAAGTGGGACAGGCCAACATTGTGTGACCACTGAGTGATACCAAGCCACCCTATGAAATATTGTTGTTAAAAAAACAACCCTAACGACTTTAGCTCTACTAGATCCAACTGGCAGTTTCAGGATATTTGCTGAACAAGTTCACTGACAGCACAAGGAAGCAGACAGACAAACCTGGAATACTGGTATTCCACCAGACAAATAACCTGGTTTCTTCAAAAGTTACTGTTCTAAACGGGGTGGGAAGAGCTGGGAAACCGCCATTGAGTGAAAGACACTTAGGGGGCATAATAGCAATATAATATAAGGACCTTGTCTGATCTTGGTTTGAAGGTAACCAATGATTTTTTTTTTAATTTATTTTGGAGACAATCAAGATGTTAAAATATATGTACCAAGGAATTATTGTACCCTTGGTGTGATGGTGTTACTGTGTTATGAAAGAAAATGTTCAGGTTTTTTTAATCCCTGTTGAATTACTTAGAGATGATGCCACATGCTTTCTGAGATTCACTGTGAAATACCTCAGCAGAGAAAACATGGCGGATAAATGATGCCAGCATGGCACCGTCATGATCAGCCTAGAATCTGAGTGTTCGGTACACAGAGGTTTATTATACTGTTCTTTTTATTTTTATGTAATATTTTACATTTGTATTTAAAATTAAAAATGAAGAATAGAGCCACAAGAGATGTGTTTTAATCTGTCCCTCTATTTATCAATCTGTTCATCAATATTGCCTGAGTATGATTAATCAAAGAGTGAAGACACTGCTTAACTAACTGATTGTGATGTTTTATTTACCCTCTACTGAAAGCTGTAGGGACCAAATATCCATTTTCTTCTTAATACGATTACAGTGAAATACATTTATTTCTGACCAGCTAGTCTGGGACTTTGGATATTCAAGTTAGATTATGTCACCCTCTTGGCACTTTACAAAACCCAGCCAAAATTTTTGGAAATAAACTAAGCTCACTGTGTTGTCCCACAGTTTTGTTCCCTGCCTATCTAACTCTTCTTCTTCAATTATTGGAGTCTGATTGTCCAAGTGTGCTAGAGGCTTCCTGCCATGGTCAGCTCTTCCCTCTGACTTTTCTTGCCCTGGTTTTCCATCATGTACTCTGTGACTCTATTTTGTGTGTGTAAAAGATGGTTTCCTAACAGCCAACTACCATAAACAACACAACTAATTTTCATCGCTTGCTAACATGAGCCCTTCTCTTGATATTCTGATAATCCAGCCTGCCCCATTTTGGCCATATAGATAAGATATTTGTCTTGTTGTTTCCAAATTTGTAAGGTTTTATGATTTTTCATACTCTGCATTTATATAAAATCATCTGAGGCCAAAAATGTTGTTTTCTAATCATTTGGCTCTTATTTTCTATTACTGGAAGCCTAAGTGTCTCCTCTGACCCCAGGCTTTTGTCTTCTAAAACTCCAGTACATCATAATACTGAGTGAATATTTTTATAATAAATGAATGAATGAAGTTATTGCATATGTCTTTCATTCTGAAGCTTCCAGGATTAGAAGTATTTCCATACATTTCTCCCCACTCGATATTAATTTGAAGCTGTTAGAACCAGTTGGCCAATCTCCCTCCAGAGCAATCCTCCCGGCCTTCTGAGGTGCATTTTAGAAGGATGCAGGATTCTGCCCTCCTCCCTTCTACTCCTGACAGGAAAAGTCAAAGTTCAGAAAACTACTACAAGCTGTATAATTTTGGTCAAGTTACTTAACTTCTCTGTGCTTCAGTTGAGAAAATATAAAATACTATCTACTTTAAAAAAAACCTACATACCTAAAGCGTTTGAAACAGTGTCTGAACTACACTAAATCTTCAATAAATATTAGCACATAGTATTACTATTCAAGTTACTAAGTTGTTACTGTTGTGATACCTAGTTGTTTCATCTTTCACTGACACTGATTTTTTATTGATTGCTGGATTTTAGAAATAGAGGGGGAGAGATAAAAATTAATTTGTTGTTCACTTGGTTGTTCACTTATTGGTTGCTTCTTGCATGTGCCCTGACCAGAAATCGAACCAGCAACCTTGGCATATCAGGATGATACCCTAACCAATTGAGCTACCTGGCCAGGGCCTCACTGACATTGATTTTTTTAAAATAACAAAGAGGTACTGTGGTAATGAGGGACAAAGGACCTAAATTCCGAATAAAAATGCACCACTAGTGAATTCAAGAACAGGCCAACAAACCAGCAGACAGCACTGGCATACTGTCCCAATTAAACAACCTGCTAATCTTCAGAGTGATGCCTGTGAGCAGTCTCTGGAAGCAACTGGAGGCTGGTCCTCTACATTTAAAAGTTGTTTGACTACAAAGATGTCTTTCCCACTACTGAACAGACAGTACTTTAAAAAGCAGTAAAAAGAAAATGACTTGTAAGACCAGAAGAAAACATGTTTCAGCTTGCCTAATGTAAAAAATTAAATCATCAGGAGGAGAAAGATGGCGACGGAGTAGGCGGACGTACCAACTTCCAACTCCCAGAACCAAAGTGGATTACAACTCAATTTTAAGAACCATCACCTGGATAAACCAACTTTGAACAAAACTAAGTGGACTCTTCAACCAAGGAACACAGAAGAAGCCACATTGAGACTGGTAGGAATAGCGAAAACGCGAAGAGGGCTGCCCAGCTCCCCGGAGCAAACGGCAGCCCGGAGAGACCCGTGTGGCGGGAGGAGATTTTCGCGGAGAGGGAGGGACCTGGGTCCCAGGAACCAAGCCCCAGCCTGCAGTCCCAGAGCCAAGAAGAGGTGTTTGGACAGTTTTGAGCTGTGAAACAAGTGAGGGAGCTCCCAGGCCTACAGTGTGGAGTATTAGGTCCCTTCCTACTCTGCTGAGGGCTGCTTAAGGTTTTGGGGCGGCAGGACGCTGAAAGGCGGTTCTGTCGGCGTGGGCAGAGGCCAAGCCGGTGGGAGATCGGTCTAGCCCAGAGGGTCGGAGGGTAAGCGCGAGAGCGGTCCGGAAGCTGCGGGCCCGCCTTTAATCCCACTTACGGGGACAAAGCGGGAGGCCAGGAACAGGCAGGCCCTGCGCAAGCCGGCCCTGACAGCGGGGACCGGGCTAGGACCAGGGACGGGCAGGGGCTCGTGGCTGAGCTGACGCTACCAGTCCGCCCCTCCCCCCGCCGCCCGCCGGAGAAACCGCGGTTGGCCAGTATACGTGCGCGAGCGGGCTCCGAGCGCGGGAACGGGGTGGACCCCGACACAGGCGGAGGCTCGCAGCTGAGCCCACGGCTGCTATCCCCATCCGGCCGGAAAAACCCCGGATAGCGTTAATACGTGCACGAGCGGGCTCCGAACGCGGGGGCGGGGTAGAGTCCAGGACGAGCGGAAGTACGCAGCTCGGCGGAAGCCAGCAAACACGCCCGCCCCAATAAATCTTGGTTTCCGACCCTGCGCAAAGGGCCCTGGCCTCGAGGGCGGGGCTAAAGCTCCTGACGGGCAAAAGCTTACAGCTGAGAGCACGTCAAAAGCCCCGCCTAACCCGCGGAACTGTAGCGAGCAGGCTCTGACTGCTGGTTCTGGGCGGAAGTCCGGAAATAGGCTGGGTCCGCGGCTGAGGAAAGGTGCTGGCCTCTACCCTTGGTGCTAATCTTGTGGCTTCAGTCACAGCCCCTCCCACGGAGGAGAGGCAGAAATCACAGCAAAAGCCACAGTGGGCCGGCGCTGGCAACGCTCATACCCAACCACCCTAGGCGCCGGCAGAGAGGGTGGGGGGCCTGCAGATAGACCACACCTAGAGAACACAAAGGCAACACCTACTGGACTCCAGTGGCCACAACTTGCTTATACACAGAAAAAATGGGCAGGCAGAGGAATGCAAACCAAATGAATCAAGAGAAATCCCCAGAGAAGGACCTGAATGAACAAGATATAACCAAATTACCAGAAGCAGAATTTAGAATAATGATAGTTAGGATGTTCAAAGAAATTAGAGCAACAATGGATAGTCATTATGAACACCTAAATAAAGAGATAACAAGTATAAAAAATGAAATTGAAATAATAAAAAAGAATCAGACAGAAATGACAAATACAGTATCAGAACTGAAGACCACAATGGAAGGAATTAAAAGCAGGATGGATGACGCTGAGGATCGAATAAGCGAGTTAGAGGACACAATAAACAAAGGCACAGAAGCAGAGAAGAAAAAGGAAAAGAGACTTAAAAAATGTGAGGAAACTCTAAGGGAGCTTTGTGACAACATGAAGAGAAACAACATTCGCATCATAGGGGTGCCTGAAGAAGAGGAGAGAGGACAGAAAATGGAAACTTTGTTCAATCAAATTATAGCAGAAAACTTTCCTAAATTAAGGCTGGGAAACACTCCACACATTCAAGAAGCACACAGAACTCCATTAAGGAGAAACCCAAAAAAATCTACACCAAGACACATCATAGTTAAAATACCAAAGCTAATGGATAAAGAAAAAATTTTAAAAGCTGCTAGAGAAAAAAAGACTATCACCTACAAAGGAGCCCCCATAAGGATGACATCGGACTTCTCAACAGAAACACTTGAGGCCAGAAGGGAATGGCAAGAAATAATCAAAGTAATGCAGAACAAGAACCTACAACCAAGACTACTTTATCCAGCAAGGCTAACGTTTAAAATTGAAGGAGAAATAAAGAGCTTCCCAGAAAAAGAAAGCCTCAAGGAATTCATAAAAACCAAACCAATTCTGCAAGAGATACTAAGGGGCCTCTTGTGAACAGTTTAAAGGGAGGAAAGAATAGAGCAAAAGAAGAATACAGCTTTAAAGAATAAAATGGCAATAAACAACTACATATCAATAATAACCTTAAATGTAAATGGATTAAATGATCCAATCAAAAGACATAGGGTAGCTGCATGGATAAAGAAACAGGACCCATACATAGGCTGTCTACAAGAGACACACCTTAAAATAAAAGATGTTCATAGACTGAAGGTAAAAGGATGGAAAAAAATATTTCATGCAAATGGAAATGAAAAAAAAGCAGGGGTAGCAATACTTATATCAGACAAAATGGACTTTAAAACAAAGGCTGTAGTAAGAGATAAAAGAGGACACTACATAATGATAAAGGGAACAATTCAACAGGAAGATATAACTATTGTAAATATCTATGCACCAAATATAGGAGCCCCGACATACATAAAGCAGACTTTGATGGATATAAAGGGCGAGATTAACAGCAATACTATCATAGTAGGGGATTTCAATACCCCTCTAACAACACTGGATAGATCCTCAAGAAAGAAAATTGATAAAGAAACAGCAGACTTAAAGGAGACACTAGATCAACTTGATTTAATAGATATCTTCAGAACTTTTCACCCTAAAGCAGTAGAATATACATTCTTCTCAAGCGCTCATGGTACGTTTTCTAGGATAGACCACATGTTAGGACACAAAAATGGTCTCAATAAATTTAAGAAGATTGAAATCATATCAAGCATTTTCTCTGATCACAATGCCATGAAACTAGAAATTAACCACAAAAGAAAAACTGAAAAATACTCAAACACTTGGAAACTAAATAGCTTGTTATTAAATAATGAATGGATTAACAATGAGATCAAAGAAGAAATAAAAAAGTTTCTAGAAACAAATGATAATGAGCATACATCAACTCAAAATTTATGGGACACAGCAAAAGCAGTTCTGAGAGGGAAGTTTATTGCACTACAGGCATATCATAAGAAGCTAGAAAAAGCTCAAATAAGCAACTTGACCCTGCATCTAAAAGAACTAGAAAAACAACAACAAATAAAACCCAAGACAAGTAGAAGAAAGGAAATAATAAAGGTCAGAGCAGAAATAAATGACATAGAGGCTAAGGAAACAATACAGAGGATCAATGAAACAAGAAGCTGGTTCTTTGAAAAGGTAAACAAGATTGATGAACCTTTAACTAGACTCACCAAGAAAAAAAGAGAGAGGACTCAAATAAATAAAATTAGAAAGGACAGTGGAGAAATAACAACTGACACAACAGAAATACAAAGCATTGTAAGAAAATACTATGAAGAACTATATGCAAAAAAATTAGACAATCTTGGTGAAATGGACAAATTTCTTGAATCATATAACCTTCCAAAAATCAATCTGGAAGAATCAGAACACCTAAACAGACCAATTACAGCAAATGAGATCGAAACAGTTATCAAAAAACTCCCAAAAAAGAAAAGTCCTGGGCCTGATGGCTTCACAAGTGAATTCTATCAAAAATTCAAAGAAGAACTAACTCCTATTCTCCTGAAGCTATTTCAAAAGATTCAAGAGGAAGGAAGAATTCCAAACTCCTTTTATGAGGCGAGCATAATTCTGATCCCAAAACCGGGCAAAGACAACACAAAGAAAGAAAATTATAGGCCTATATCCCTGATGAATTTAGACGCTAAAATTCTCAACAAAGTATTAGCCAACCGGATCCAGCAATATATGAAAAAAATCATACACCACGATCAAGTGGGATTTATTCTGGAGAGGCAAGGCTGGTTCAATATTCGCAAATCAATCAATGTGATTCACCACATAAACAAAAGGAAGGACAAAAATCACATGATAATTTCAATAGATGCAGAAAAGGCATTTGATAAAATCCAGCACCCATTCATGCTCAAAACTCTCAGTAAAGTGGGAATACAGGGATCATTCCTTAACATGATAAAGGCCATCTATGATAAACCTTCAGCAAACATCATACTAAATGGACAAAGATTAAAAGCAATCCCCTTAAGATCAGGAACCAGGCAGGGTTGCCCACTTTCACCACTCTTATTCAACATAGTTCTGGAAGTCCTAGCTACAGCAATCAGACAAGAAGAAGAAATAAAAGGCATACAAATTGGAAAAGAAGAAGTAAAACTGTCACTATTTGCAGATGATATGATATTGTATATTGAAAACCCTAAAGTCTCAGTCAAAAAACTACTGGACCTGATAAATGAATTCAGCAAGGTGGCAGGATATAAAATTAATACTCAGAAATCAGAGGCATTTCTACACACCAACAATGAAATATCAGCAAAAGAAATTAAGGAAACAATCCCCTTCACTATTGCAGCCAAAAAAATAAAGTACCTAGGAGTAAATTTAACCAAGGAGGTTAAGGACTTGTACTCAGAAAATTATAGAACATTGATAAAAGAAATCAAGGAAGATACAAACAAGTGGAAGCACATACTGTGCTCATGGCTAGGAAGAATAAACATCATTAAAATGTCTATATTACCCAAAGCAATTTATAAATTCAATGCAATACCAATTAAAATACCAATGACATACTTCAAAGATATAGAACACATATTCCAAAAATTTATATGGAACCAAAAAAGAACACGAATAGCCTCAGCAATCTTAAAAAGAAAAAATAAAGCAGGAGGTATCACTCTTCCTGATATCAAGGTTTCCTACAAGGCCATTATACTCAAGACAGCCTGGTACTGGCATAAGAACAGGCACATAGATCAATGGAACAGAACAGAGAACCCAGAAATAAACCCACAGCTTTATGGACAACTGATATTTGACAAAGGAGGAAAGAACATACAATGGAGGAAAGACAGCCTCTTTAACAAATGGTGTTGGGAAAATTGAACATCTACCTGCAAAAAAATGAAACTAGACCATCAACTTACACCATTCACAAAAACAAACTCAAAATGGATAAAAGACTTAAATGTAAGCCGTGAAACCATAAACATCTTAGAAGAAAACATAGGCAGCAAGCTCTCCGACATCTGTAGCAGCGGTATATTTGCCGATTTATCTTCATGGGCAACTGAAATAAAAGGCAAGATAAACAAATGGGACTATATCAAACTAAAAAGTTTTTGCACAGCTAAAGACAATAGGAACAGAATAAAAAGACAAACCACACAATGGGAGAACATATTTGACAGCACATCTGATAAGGGGTTAATAACTAAAATTTATAAAGAACTTATAAAAAGCAACACCAGGAAGACAAACAACCCAATCAAAAAATGGGCAAAAGAAATGAATAGAAATTTCTCCAAAGAGGACATACAGATGGCCAATAGGCATATGAAAAAATGCTCAACATCACTAATCATTAGAGAAATGCAAATTAAAACCACAATGAGATATCACCTCACACCAGTCAGAATGGCACTTATCAGCAAAACAACACAGAATAAGTGCTGGCGAGGATGTGGAGAAAAGGGAACCCTTCTGCACTGCTGGTGGGAATGCAGACTGGTGCAGCCACTGTGGAAAACAGTTTGGAGATTCCTCAGAAAATTAAAAATCGAACTGCCTTTTGACCCAGCTATCCCACTTTTAGGAATATACCCTAAGAACACCATAGCACTGTTCGAAAAGAAGAAATGCGCCCCCATGTTCGTGGCAGCATTGTTCACAATAGCGAAGATCTGGAACCAGCCCAAGTGTCCGTCAGAAGACGAGTGGATTAAAAAGCTTTGGTACATATATACTATGGAATACTACTCAGCCATAAGAAACGATGACATCGGATCATTTATAACAAAATGGATGTACCTTGATAACATTATACGGAGTGAAATAAGTAAATCAGAAAAAAAGAAAAACTGAGAACAGCACGATTACATACATAGGTGGGACATGAAAGTGAGGGTATGAGACATGGACAAGAGAGTGGTGGTTATGGGATGGGGGGAGGGAGGGAAGAATGGGATAGGGAGGAGGGGAGGGACGCAGGGAAAACCAGATTGAAGGTGACAGAGGACAATTTGACTTTTGGTGATGGGTATGCAACACAATTGAATGATAAGATAACCTGGAGATGTTTTCATTGTACATATGTACCCTGATTTATGGATGTCACCCCATTAGAATTAATAATAATAAAATATATATAAAAAAAAAAATTAAATCATCACTCTTTCTGAATATTATTTTCTAAGATAAGAAGCCTTGTCTGAAGATGTCTTTACGCCAAAAACCAAATGCCAAGGATGAAAAGTTTTGATGCACATGGAAGAAGCATGTATAGAAAGGTCAGCCTTCCAGAAACATGGCTGAAAGTACTCAGAATTATGGGCAGACCTTGGAGGTCATCTTATTCCCCACTGTTACTTTACAGATGACGAAACTGAATCCCAAAGAGGTTAGTGGTTGTTCCGTGTTATCAGATCTAGACTAGGCCATCCCTTTGATGGTGCAGATGGTGCAGTTAGACAAAGGTACATAGTCAAATCACCAGGGCAACCCACAGGAGAGACAGATACCTATTAAGCCTGACCAAACAAAAGATAAATTAACAAATAACACATCCTTCAGAGCTTTTGGGAAATATACTATAAATATATGAGTCAACATTTAGAAAATAATAAAGAAAACACATGACAGCTCACCTTGAACATCACTCAACATGAATGCCACAAAACAAAACAGTTCTCAGAATTTTTCATACGTATCGTAAATCATACAATTTCCAGACAGTTTATATTTTGATTTCTCCAAGAAAAACTCATGGACTCTAAATTACTATCACCATTTCCAGTGTTATTGCTTTCAAAATCCTAGACAGAGGTTTTATTCATTATAGATGCTCCCTACCAAGTCTGATAGCCAAGAAGGGGCCTGAGAAGGGGGTGGGATAAATTTGATAGATTTCTTAAAGACATAGTCATTATATGGAAGCTATTTTTTTCTAACAGGTACTTAAACTTTTGGTAGCTGGGTGAGTGGGCAGGTGGGTGGGTATGTCAGCATGTTAGAATTTTCTGAGAAACACTTTACTATCTGCTCCAGGGAAGCCTCTGGAGCAAGAATATCTGAGTTTAAATCCCAGCTCCATAAGGTGCTAACTGTGTGACCTAGGCAAGATATTTAATGTCTATTATGTGCCTCAGTTTCCTCATCAGTAAAAATAATTCGAGAAAAAGAACTTAGCTCAAATTATTGTTTTGAGGATTAAATGAGCTGATGCTTATACAGTCTGCAGAAACTTCTTTGGCATACAGCAAACATGTACTTAAACATTAACTATTTCTATCAAGAGGTCACTCATCTGGTCACCACAGTTTACCTGGAAAAATGCCCAAGTCAGCCTTCTACAAAATCTGGGTACTACAGCCTAGCCACTTGAGTTACAGACAAGTCTCAGTTGAATTTACATTAAATTCTAGCAAATATATTTTCTCCCCTGTACAGTTGATTACAAGTCACAGGCAAATGTCTTCGTCCAGGTGCCAGCCCCAAAAGCAACTCCAAAGTCAAACTATTTTTCTGGAGCACCTACTGTGTCTTAACACAGCAGGGAAGATCGGATATCTGCCTACACCAAGAGGTCACAGTGGGGGAAAGAGCACAAGCCACACACATTCTTAAGTGGCACGACAAGAGTTAAAAAAGAAAGGGCAACAGAAGCACTAGGCTGTGTGTCTTATTTAGCCAGCAATAAAGAGAAGAAAGTACCCATCAGGGTCTGAGTGGTGCTGGGGCCACTGTAAACAAGAAGCTATAGTTGTCCACATAGGTATAAGAAGGACCCCATGCTCCACCGAGATCAATAACCACTAAGCTGCCAAAAAGAAGAACAATAATTTTTAAAGAAAGACATAAATACACAAATCTCTATGTAAAACCCAAATAAATACATAAATCCCCAGACCGCAAACACAATGCCACAGACAAGGTACACTGGGTCACCACTGGGTTCCTGCAAAGCTGTCTCTTTAAAATAACATGCCGGGCCTCTGTGAGCACTGGGACTTAATTCAGTTTCCAGATCTGCAAGGCCAGGGCTCCATGACTCACCACGTCATTCTGCTGAGCCCCTGCTTCTCCAGAGGACTGTTGATGTCTGCCACGAATGCACATTTTCTAAACTGTTGACTTATTCTTTAATAACTCTTAACATCAATTTATCGAGCACAGTCTGTGCAGAAATGTATGACTGAGTAGGAGGCAGAGCAAGGTTGAGCTAAGAAGGATGAGTCAGCTCTCCCTAGACTCTCTCCTGTCCTCTAAGTCTGGACTGGGAGAGGACTCCAAGAATCCTTTACAATTTACACTGAAAATAAGGAATTTACCTAGTTGTTCTCACATGGTCTGGTCACTTTCTGGTGATCAGCAGGTCTGTCAAAAAGAGGTTGTTGTGATCACTTTTCTGTTGGGATGGTTGGCAAGAGCTGCCCAGAGCTGGCCTAAGGCCACCCCACATTCTCAGAAATCCTAAACTCCTTTCTAAGTGTCAGGGAGCCGTCTCCCACTTGTAGCCAGAAAGCCTCGGCCAGGAGGCTAACACGAGATAGAGCTTGAAAGCTGACTATGAGTTGGCATAAATGCGGTGAAGAGAAGCCCAGACCTGTGCTCTGGGGTGATCAGTGTAGTGTCTGTGTATGCTTAGGATGGCTACGGGACTTTGCACTATTGCCCCTGCAGGGGAGATGCTCCATTACTCCCCATGGTCCTGAGAGCCTTCTCTTGCAGATATCACCACTCTCTTGAAAGCTGGTACTAAGATCTCTGACCTCAGGATAGTAATGAGAGATGTCAGAGTGGGGAGGAGGGAAAGCACTGCCCTTTCAAAGAAATTTAGCAGCCAAGAGGTAAAGACTTGGGAATACCTTCAGAAAATCCTTTGTTCCAAGAAAAACACTGGAATGGGCCCTCTGGGTATGTAAATATAAAGCTCAGAGCAGAATTAGGGTACACAGTAGGAAAGATCCATGAAATTAAGAGCTGGGTTTTTTTTTTTTAATTTTTTAAAGATAAATAAAATTGGCAAATCTTTAGCTAAACTAGCTCAGAAGGAAAGAGAGAAAAATAAATAAAGTCAGAAATAAAAGAGAAAACATTATAAGTAATCATATGCCAACAAAGTGGATAACTTAAAATATGTATTCATTTTTAGAAACATAAAACTTACCAAGAGTGAAGACAAGAAATCTGAGCAAACTAATGCTGAACAAAAATATCAGGTCAGTCATCAAAATCCCCCCAACATAGGGAAACTCAGGACCAGATGGTTTCACTGGTAAATTCTACTATTAAAGAAGAATTAATGCTAATTCTTCCAGGAAAATAAACAAGAGGGAAAAGTCCCACACTCATTTTAAGAGGCCAGCATTATTGGCCCTGATACTAAAGCTAGATAAGGATACTGTAAGAAAAGAAATTGAAATCCAGTATTGTTGATGAATATAGATGCAAAAATTCTCAACAAAATATTTGCAAACCAAATTCAACAACACATTAAAAGGATCATTTACTATGATCAAGTAGGATTTATTTCTGGAATAGGCAAATATTGTTCAACATATGCAAATCAATTGATGTTGTACACCAAAAAATAGAATGAAAAATAAAAATCATATGATCAAAAAGCATTTGACAAAATACAACATCCTTTCATGATAAAAAAATACCCCAACAGTTTGGATATAAAAGAAACATACTCAATAAAGGCTATATATCAATATTACAAACCCACAGCCAATATACTTCATGGTGAGAAGTTGAAAGCTTTTCTTCTAAGATCAAGAACAAGACAAAGGTG
This sequence comes from Rhynchonycteris naso, assembly GCA_037038555.1. Taxonomy (NCBI): domain Eukaryota; kingdom Metazoa; phylum Chordata; class Mammalia; order Chiroptera; family Emballonuridae; genus Rhynchonycteris; species Rhynchonycteris naso. The sequence continues at coordinate 108,458,414 of CM072998.1, read as the reverse complement.
CCCACTCGCCACCCCTATTCAACAGAGACTAAGCAATTAACCAAGAAAAAGAAGTAAAAGGCACCCAATAAAGAAAGCAAATAGTAAAATTGTCTTTTTTTGCAGATGATATATTTTTTTTATATATAAACAATTCTAAAGACATCACACAAAAAAACTTCTAGAACTGATCAATAAAGTCAGTAAAGTTGCAGTATACAAAATTAATATTCAGAAAATTGTGTTTCCGTACACTCACAACAAAACATTTGAAAAACAGATAAAGAAAACAGTCCCATGCACAATGATTCAAAAGCATAAAATACTTAGGAACAAACTGAACCAAGGAGTGAAAGATCTATACACTAAAAATTGCAAGACTTGGATAAAAGAAATTGAAGATGACACAGACAAATAGAAAGATAGTCCATGTTTATGGATCCAAAGAATTAATATTGTTAAAATGTTCTTATTACCTAAAGCCATCTATGCAATTCAATGCAATCCCTATTAAAATTCCATTGGCATTTTTTACAGAAATAGAATCCTAAGATTTGCATGAAACCATGAAAGGTCCCTAATAGTCAAAGCAATCCTGAAGAAGAACAAAGCTGTAGGCATCATAATTTCTGATTTCAAACTATATGACAAAGCTAAAGGAATCAAAACTGTTATGGTAATATAATGTTATAACAATTACATATATAGAAAAATGTGGAAGATATATAGAAATAAGTTAGGATATAATATTAAAAGCCATTAAGGCAAGTGAATAAGGCTATGGTGTCTGGACAGGAATTAATCTAGTGTGTACATATATGATAGACAGACTCTGCCTTTTGCGCAGGGCCCAGTTAGTATGTGTGTGAAGTTATATAAAGATAAAAAGTGGCTTGATGTGATAACTCTGTAGGTTAACATAAACAAGAAGCTTCCCTAAGAACACCTTAAAAGTGGCTTGATGTGACATTTTGGTAGATTAACATAAAAGGGGCTCCCTGCTAGGGCCTCCCAAAAAGGTGGTTTGAAGTGATAATCCTATAGATTGACACCTGTTAGAAGGCCAGAAAAGGTACTAAAGCTAAGAGCTCCCCCCCCTCCCTGCTGCGGTAGTTGCCCAAATTCCAACCTTGTGGACTGTCTCCATGCTGCTCTGACCAAGGACAGCTGAGAGGAGCATGCTGATAGGGCCCCCTTAAGCTGTACCCAGGCACTCCAAAAGGATTTGTAATAAACTGCCTGTGTGATTCTTGCAACTAACTTGTGTGTCAGTCATGTCTTTCCTCTGGTGGCAGTTGGTCTCAGCACTGATAAGTAGACTCCTCAGTCTTGAAGAGGTTGCCAGCCCTTCAAATAGAATTAAGCTGTTAAGCAGGAGTCTCTTACTGTGTGGGGAAGTTGAATCGGGACACCTGACTATAGAGCTTGGGCTCTACTGGGACAAAACAATATAGCACTGCATAAAAACAGACACATAGAGCAACAGTCAGAATAAAGAGCCCAGAAATAAGTCTTCACATATACAGTTAACTAATATTTGCAAGGGAGCCTAGAATACTCAATGCAGAAAGAATAGTCTCTTCAACAAATGGTGATGGGAAAATTGTACAATCACATGAAGAAGAATGAAATTGGGCCCCTAGCTTACACAACTTATAAAAATGAACTCAAAATGTATCAAAGACTTAAGCATAAAACCTGAAACCATAAAACTACTAGAAAAAAACATATGGAAAACTTCTTGACATTAGTCTTGGCAGTGATTTTCAGGCATGACACTAAAAGTATAAGAAGCAAAAGCAAAAATAAATAAGACTATGTCTGACTAAAAAGCTCTGCACAGCAGAAGAAATGACTAAAAATTCAAAAGCAATCTACAGAATTGAAGAAAATATTTGCAAACTGTATATTTAAGAAAGAGTTAATATCCAAAATATATAAAGAACTCATACAACTCAGCAACAAAACAAAAAATAAATAACCCAATTTAAAAATGCCAGAGGAACTGAATAGACATTTTTCCCAAAGAAGCCATACATACAGCTTACAGGCACATGAAAAGATCCTCATATTACTAATCAAAACTACAAAGAGATATCACTTCACTTCTGTTTAGGTTGGCTATCATGAAAAAGACAAGAAATAAGAAACATTATTTCTTGGAGGATGTGGAGAAAGAGGAACCCTTGTGCATTGTTGGTGGGATTGTGAATTGATGCAGCCACTGTAGAAAACAGTATAGAGGTGTATGGTCAGCCAAAGGAGGACACCCAAGTTCAGGTAAGAAAAGTTTATAGGGGGCCATATGCTGGGCTGACTCATAAGGCAGAGGTCAGCAACTGGTTCTCTAAAAAGTAGGGTTAAATAGGGAATCCAAGGGTAAGGACTGGTAGTCGTTACGGGGGAAAAAACGATTAAGGGTAAGTAAGCCAGGGGACCTTCCACACCCGGGTGAGTCAATCCAGATGTCTGGGGGGAGGTGATCTGGAATGTCCAGTTTTTTAATGTCCCTTTGTCTACTTAAGGGAGGAGAGGGTCATGACCCCCACCTGCAACCCTTTCAAGAGGTTCCTCAAAAAATTAAAAATAGAGTTACCATATGATCCAGCAACCTCACTTTTGAGTATATATCTAAAGGAAATAAAAACAGAATCTCAAAAAGATATGTGTACCCTACTGTAGCATTATTCATGATAATCATGATATGGAAACAACGATCAGTGAATTAATGGATAAAGATGTGAGATTATATGTAAATGTATAATGGAATAAATAATATTTAGCCATGAGAAAAAAGAAAACTCTGCCATTTGGGACAACTTGGATGGATGGACCTTGAGGGCATCATACTAAGTAAAATAAGTCAGAGAAAGACGAATACTATATGGTTTCACTTATATCTAGACTCTAAAAAAAAAAAAAAAGCCAAACTTAGAGAAAAATGAGAGAGTGGTGGCTACCAGTGGCTGGGGTTGGAGGACCAGGAAGGTGTTAGTCAGAGGGCACACACTTTCTGTTGTAAGGTTAACGAGTTCTGGGGGCCTAATGTGCAGCATGGTGATTACAGCTAATAATACTGTACTATGTACTTAAAAGTCACTCTGAGTAAATCTTACCTGTTCTCACAAAAAGGAGTGGCATGTTGGAGGTATTAGGTAACTGCTGTTCAGTAATCATTTTGCAACATCTAAATGTATCAAATCAGTATGTTAAACACCTTAAACTTATACAATGTTATCTGTCAATTCATCTTAAGAAAGTTGGAAAATAAAATAGCAACATAAAGTAAAGCTGAGACAACAAAGTCACCATACCCTGTGATGACTGGCCAAGCTGCTTCAGAAGGGCATTCAGGTTTCAGGGAGGGTAGCCCCACACACTCCCAGGGACAGCGGGCTCTCCCCTGAGCTGCTTCTCACTCAGTCAGGTAGAGAAAGACAGCCCCCCCACAAACCCCCATCCCAGTGCCAGGTGTCTCCTGTGAAAATGGCATTCCACTATAGGGAGGAACAAGAGAATGGTAAAATCATGGTGTTGGTTCTTCCTATTGAAAGAAGAAAACAAAAACTCAATGGCCCAATATGTTTTATAAATAATTTCTTACAAAACCTTAGTTTCCACCCAAACCAGCTCCCACAGAGCCCTTCTCCCGACAGGATCTCCATAGGCTCCTCTCCTGGGTCTGGCCAGCCTGGTTCAGGCCTCCTGCCCTGCAGACGGGGCTCCCTCAGGAGATCTAATGGAACCCAGTGTCATCCCTCTCAAGCTGAGTCACTTGAACTTCTATTTGGAAGTCAATTATAGCTTGATTAATTAATAATCACATAAATCCTACCTTTTTGTAACTCTCAGTAATGGCTCATGCCTGATTCCCATAACAAACTGTTTTCCTGGAGCTTTGGACCAAGAGCCACTTGAAGAATAGTTTATATGAACACTAGACACTATTCCTTGCTGTTGTTACTAGAGGAGTTTTGAATGGTACAGTGGAGACAAAAAGTGTGTTAAAATGACCAGGGGTGGGAGAAGGGACCAGATTTGGCTTTGACCTCAGATGGGGAGTGAGCCAGGTGTCCTTGCAGGGAGGCTCTGGAAGGGAATAATGCCTGACCCAAGGTCAGGAAAACAAGAGAATCTCATTTAGAATTTCCAAGGTCACTGATATATCAACAAAGAACTCTCAGCTGCCTCTCACTCTTTTCAGAAACTAATTTAGTTTTGCTTAGGCTATGGGGAAGAGTTGTCTTCCCAGCAGCTCTGAATGACTGATGGCTCAGCCTCATCCTTTGTACTTGCAGTGGAGCAGCACTGGCTCTCCCCAGACAGAGGGCTGGAAGCTTGGACAAGCTTTTGTCTGTGTTGCTGCCCCCTCCTCCTTCAAGATTTTGGCTGGATGATCCACAGGGGGGCTTCTCCATAGGATGGCACAGGGTCTTATATTGGATTAGTGCTCAAAGTAGTTGCATAATTGAACTCAAATAAGTTTCTCCATCTTCCTCTAAAATTACCAAAGAATGCCTGACCAGGCAGTGGCGCAGTGGATAGAGCATAGGACTGGGATGCGGAGGACCCAGGTTCGAGACCCCGAGGTTGCCAGCTTGAGCGCGGGCTCATCTGGCTTGAGCAAAAGCTCACCAGCTTGGACCCAAGGTCGCTGGCTCCAGCAAGGGGTGGCTCGGTCTCCTGAAGGCCCGTGGTCAAGGCACATGTGAGAAAGCAATCAATGAACAACTAAGGTGTCGCAACGAAAAACTGATGATTGATGCTTCTCATCTCTTTCCGTTCCTCTCTGTCCCTATCTATCCTCTCTCTGACTCTCTCTCTGTCCCTGTAAAAATAAAATAAAATTACCAAAGATTGTCTGGCAGTCCAGAGCCTTGTGGTGCGTGGACCTGCTGCTTCCCTTGGGATCTTGTTAGACATGAATAATCTCAGGCCCCATCCCAGAACCTGAGAGTCAGAATCTGCATTCTGACAAGAGGCCCTGGTGGTCCACGTATGCTCAAAGTGGGAGAAGCCCTATTTTAAGAAGCTTGTCTTTGACCTCTGAGTTCCATTCCTTGAGTGACTCGGAAGATATCTTTGCAGCCTATATAAGTCTGTTAGGGCTGCCATAACAAAATTCCACAGATACATTTAAATAGAAATTTATTTTCTCACGGTCTGGTTGCTAGAAGTTCAAGAAGTCAGCTGGTTTGGTTTCTCCTGGGCTTGCTGAGGACCACCTTCTTGCTATGTGCTCACATGATCTGTCCTGTGTGTGTGCCCCTGGTTCCTCTGTGTGCTAATTTTCTCTCGTAAGGACACCATTCAGATTGAATTACAGCCCACCCTAATAGCCTCATTTAATTCAATCACCTCTTTAAAGGCCCTATTTCCAAATACAGTCATAGTCTGGGGTCCTAAGGGTCAAATCTTCAGCATATGAATTGGCGAAGGGGACACAACTCAGTGCATAGGGAGTACTACCATGTCCAGACATTGCGCTAAGCCTTGGGTTGCAACCATGAAGGGAACAACATTGTGCATGTCCTCAGAGGCAGATTGAGGTCGGTTGAGGCCCTGGGTGCAGAAGAAAATATTGACCCCCTTAAAAAAAGAGAGAGGGAGAGGGAAAACAAAAAGACATATTAACCATATTTTAAAATAAATTAAAAAGAGTATGTACTATTAATGTTAAAACTGCACATATGAAACCAAACTTGGTGTCATTAGAAAAAAAGTATAAAGTTGGGGTTTGGTGGGACCCTTCTGAAGTCAGGGCTCAGGGCGCTGCCCAGTGCAGCCGCCTTTAAATCTGCCTCTGCTTGTCCTCAAGAACATTATAACTCCTCACTGGTCCTATCTCCCCTTTCAGTTTGGCCACCCTGACCAAGGAGTCTGACTGGCCTCTCTCTCACTGTTGTCCCAAATATCCGAGAAGCTTACACTATTTACACCGATCACTCGTCCAGCCCACCAGGAAGACTGACTAATTCCTTTACCCTTCACTGGGGAGAGTGGTTAAGTCCTGTATAAGACATTGGCCAAAAGGAAGATCCCTCCTCTTACAAACTTACGTATAAATGCTAAAGTCAGTGAGGAAAAGTATGTAGATAAGCAGGGTACTTACATAGTTTAAATGACTCTCTCCATAAGATATTTATTAATTATAAGGGGAAAATAGTAACCCAAGAGTAGAGAAACTGGGAAGACACCACCATTAAAAAGTGCACAAAGTTTACATCACCAGTAAAAAGACATGTCAACAACATGTTCCTCCTGATAAGATGCATCAAGAAGGTCACAATATAATTTCTGTAGCACTCTTGCCAAAAACCTTGACCTCAGTCTAATCATGAGCACAGCTCTGAAGAACCCAAGTTGGGGGGCATTGTACAAAATAATTGACCAAAGTTAACATCACTGCTAAAAAGACATGTCAACAACACGTCCCTCCTGATATGATGCATTAAGAAGTGTCAAAGCCATAGACGGCAATTGAAGGCTGAGAAATGGTCGATAGAGGAAAACAACCAGTGCAATCTGGGATTCTGGATTAGTGAGCCAGATTGGCAGGACATCCAATATCTAACATCCAGTCTGCCTTTCCAATATTTTCTGCTCTACAGACCTTCACTCATTCCCCAAAATGATTATCAATCTCATAGTAGCACCCCTTGGCCCAGATACCTTGGCCAACTGTGTACAAGGGTTGAAGTAAACACAACTACTGTATGTTGCAAGCACAATATTTATGTTTTCATGTTTACTACTGGTGTACTTTATGATGTTTAGATGTATATCAAAGAAAATAGAATGTATTTATCTCCTGCTCCTTTTGCCTTTGCTAACATAAACTTTATATTAGAGTTGGCCCTCAGTCTTTGAGCAAACCTTCCACACCCCATTCCCATAGCTTAGCTCCAAAGGACAGAACAGCAGGGAGGCCATGGGGTATCATCTCTGCCTCTCCCCACTGCCCCCAAAGACAAGAACATTGGTGAGCTCCCTGATTTGTGAAACTTTCTTAATATGTCACTCTTTCCAGTGAAATCTGCTATCCCATTGAAAAGGGTTTAGGTAAACTTATTACTTCAGAATATGCATGTAATTATATTTTTAGGTCAACTGAGACAATATCACATGGGAAATAAGAGCATACGTGGCCCCAAAAAGAATTCAATGTAGTAGACACAGAGTGCCTGACTAAGCAATTTCAAATAGCTTCTGATTTGCATACAGCTCAGACTAGGACAGTGTCCCATCAAGGATGAACATTTGTGCTCTGCTGTCTACCTCTTTCCTATACAGATGAGGGGACTGAAGCCAGAGAAGAGATTGGGTCCGACAACTCATCTGCTTTTTCCATTCTAGGATCTCTTTTTCTGGAAAAAGCAGACAGCACTGACAGCCCAAAGAACTTCTTGGATTTTCCTATACAAAGAGTATAAGCATTTTCAAATATTTTTAACATATGGAGAAGCCAGTGAACTCCACTGAGTGACTGACATCCCCACAGTAATCTTTACCTTCAGGGTGGCCTCTGCTCACCAGGTAAACATGTGAATGCAGAATGTTGACACTGAGCTCCAATACTGAGCACTGAGCACCAAGTTCTGAGCTCCAGACACTGAGCTCTGAGCTCTGAGCACCAAACACTGAGCACCGAGTACCAAGTTCTGAGTTCTAAACACTGGGCACCAAGCACCAAGTTCTGAGCTCCAGACACTGAGCTCTGAGGACCAAGTTCTGAGCTCTAACCATTGAGAACTGAGCAACAAGTACCAAATTCTGAGATCCAAACACTGAGTGCTGAGCACCTAGCATCAAGTTCTGAGCCCCACATGCTGAGCTCTGAGTTCTGAGCACCAAGTTCTGACCACTAAACACTGAGCACTGAGCACCAAGTTTTGAGCTTCAAACTCTGAGAACTGAGCACCTAGTTCTGAGCTCCAACACTAGCACTGAGCAATGGATGAGCCTCCCTGGGCTCTTGAGCTCATTAGCCTCCCTGTGAAGGGAAAGTGATCATTCTGTGGGCCTGGACAGCTGCCCCAGCTCCAGCGGAACAGGTCTCAATGCTGGAAAGGTTTATTAATTTCCTCTACATTCAGAAAATGTTCTGAATATATTTTCCATTCTTTATTTGTAGTTCATTGCAGTCTCCAAATACCAATAATATCTTGAATTTGTTTCTGGTCCAAAATAGAGTTCTGGTCCTCTTCTTTTCTACCGACATGGCCCACAGGGAAGAGCAGGCTGGGGTGACAGCCTCGTATTCCTCTTCTCCTCTTCCTGTGGTGGCTTCTTCTTCCCCTCTGTGAAGCCTTTCCTCTGGCCCCACTTTAACTGCTCTCTCTTTCCTCTGCTTTCTAAACAGAAAGCTCTATTTGGTGCCCATACTTTGCTTCCCAACCTGGCAGAGGACCACTGATATACCCCATGGAGCCCAGCACATGACCCCTGCAGTCAAGCTGCTCAACAATAAAAGCTGTGGTGATAGAGGTGGAGGTGAACACGCAAGTCAGCATCTTTCCCCAGGTCTCGGGTTGAGTCCCGTCCATACACCTTTCCCCCAACGCTGGAAGCAGGCGCTGCAGGATCACAGCGCTGGGACATGCAATCTAAGCCTGCATTTCAGACCCACTGGAGATTTTAAAAATTATTTCCACAGACAGCTAATAATACTGTATTGTTATGTATATATGAATTTTCTAAGCAAGTAGATCTTAATTATTCTCTCCTTTCCAAAAAAGTAAAAAATTTTTAAAAAGTGACTTTATAAGGGTGATGAATGTGTTCACCAACTAGATTGTGGTAAACATTCACAATGTATCAAAAGTCACATCAGACACCTTCATAGACTCAATTTTTATTTGTCAATTATATGTCAATAAAGTTAAGAAAAGAGAAATTATTTGTAAAAATAATATAAAATAATAATTCCCCCCATGCTCTCTTCTGTCCTGACTTACAGATATATTTCTGGGCCCTTCAGAAAGCTCTTTGAAATTCAAATCTAGCGTTTCTGAAAAGTTCTTAGAAAGCAAACTCTGGAAGTGAGCATGCTATTACAGCAGAGGGAAGCAGCAATTTTGCATAAGGGTCAATTCAGGGAAAATAAAAATATTTTAGGGTTGCATTTTTCTCCCTTCATGAGAAGTGCCTATGTATCCATACAACTTAGATTTATCTGCTTCATTGATTCAAAGAATATCTAGAAAAAAATTGTCACTTTTTCTGCAGTACTCACCTACAATTACTAATATCAGGGCTGACCTGAGAAATGATACTGTAGATTTCGCACCCCGGCATTCTCGTCATCTCCTCCTGCCTGTGGGGTGCTGCCAGCCTGCTGCAGAAGGTCTCAACCCGGCCACCCTCCTGTGCAGCCAAAGCTGCTCTACCAGTGCTGTCCCCACTGCTGCTTCCTCCCTAGCTACAAGTACTTTGAAGCTGCAGAAGTCACTACAGGTGAAACCCTGCCATCGTTTTTGGGGAGGAAACCAATTGTTAGAAGAGCTTGTCAAAGATGGAAAGAGAGGCTGCCACACCCGTTTCACTGGCCCTTTTCATCCTTCATCAGCAGATTATCTCAGAGCCCCAGGCTGGGGGGGGGGGGGAAGACTGCTGGGGACACCTCTGCTGTTGTCAGCAACCGCTGAGAGAGAAAAGGGGACAAGCACTTGCTGTTGTTTGAGTGTGCAGAGGAAGAGGCCACACTGGTGGTGCTTCACTTGACTGTTAGTTCTGGAGATAATCAAGACATATGCATTTAATAAGACAAAATTAGGCACACGCACACACACATTTAATCTCTTAACCAAAGGAGAGTTACAAAAGAACTTTCAGAAGGTTTCTGTTCTTATTTGTATCTCCAGAAACTTAAAAAAAAACATTAAGTAAGAGGCACTATCAAGAAGCAAATAATTTGTGAAGACAATGATTACATGACAGACACATTACACAAGGACACTCCCCGCATCCCTGTGCTGCTGCCGTCTGCAGTTGACAAAGGCTTGGTGCTGAGGAGAAGAGGCAAAGGAAAAAGAAGGAAGAAGGTGCCTTTTCTAGGTCGCAAACTTGTCATTAAAGCCTCGTCCTGCTAGCGAGCTGGGACTGTGGGGTCCTGAGTGCATCCTGCTCAGCGCCCACTGTTCCCCTTGGAGAACAAGCAAGACCAAGCTGCATGAAGGGCTGGACTTGCTTTTCACCACTGTGCCCACCTGATGGTCACAGCCATATTTGCATGATCAACGCAACCCTAAAATCTGTCATTCTCTTCTCTCTCCCTGCTGTTCCCGTTATGTTGGGATTTTCTAGAAGCCTTCTGCTTTTGCTCGTGCTCCTGCCTCTGGTTCTGCCCCCAGAGAGCTCCTCTGTGCTCTACTGTGACTCTGGACAGCCAGAAGCCCGGAAGAGAGCAGAGCTGAGCAGCCCCTGCCCTGCGATCAGGAGTGAATTCGTGTTTCTTGCTCCCCAGAAACCTGCCTTTCACGCCCAGAAAGTGAGTTTGAAGACCAAAGGAGCCTCACCTCCACCCCTTTTCTCTTCACTACAATTCTTAGCCCTCATAGTCTGTGTCTGTGGTTAAGGGCTCAATAAATATTTCCACTCAAGCTGCTGATTCATGTTCCATATGGTCAGGTTCAAAATATTCTTGAATGAACCAGGTTGTTCCTGTAGGTCTCCCTTGAGTAGACACAAATGAGATGAACTAGTTCATGAGTCAGACTCAGGAAAGGGTGAATTTGGATCCAAAATGTTTTCACAAACTAGAGGAGTCGGACACTTTCTGCCCACTCTAATGCTGCAGCACATATTCTCCAGGGCCATGAATCAAGTTCACTGAATCAGGCACCAATGATTTGAGTAACACTCAACAAAAGGCCGCAGGGAACCTGTGAATCAACAGTTCAATAAAGGAATTGCAGGAATAGGCTGTTGTCAGTGAAATCCTATTTTAAGATTCAAGGTGATGAAAGAAACAAGAGGAAGATGAGATTGTCTACAGGCAGTTATGTGAGAACAACCCCGCTGTACGCAGAGGAGCCAGGCCTGAGATGGGGGTTGGGGGCGCGGGTGGGGTAGGGTGAGGAGGAACTTCACTCTCCTGGGACCTCTGGGCTGAACACACTGCTCAAGCAGGAAAGAGGGTGTATCACAAAGGAAAATGAACAGAACCTGAGACTCAGAAAAGAAAAAAACAGATAAAGGGGCAGGAAGGACAAAGAAGGGTCCCCAAGTCGAGAGGCCGAGTAACTTGGGACTGAGAGAATGGAAAGGCAGGAGAGACTGGACTAGAAAAACAAGGAAGAAGGTGATGAGTGAGTTCAGTCTTGGTACTGTAGTGGCAAAAGTCACTTGGTATGTATTTGTCTATTGCTAGGTAACAAATGACCCCAGAACTTAGTGGCTTAAACAAGATGCACTTATTATCTTACAATTTCTGTGGCTCAGGAATGAGGCACAGCATAGCTGAGTCCTTCTCTCAAGGTCTTTCACAAAGGTGTGATCAAGGTGTTGGCGGACACTAGGGTTCAAAACTGAGGGCTCTGCTATGGATGGGTCCACTTCCAAGTTCACTCAGGTGGTTGCTGTCAGAATTCAATTCTTTCTGAGCTGGTAAATTGAGGACTCCTGTTCCCTGCTGGTTGTTGGCCAGGGGCCATTCTCAGTCCTTTGCCATGTGGGCCTCTCCAATATGGCATCTTCAGCAAAACATGCAAACCAAGAAGGCAGTAGAGTCTGCCAGTGAGGTAGAAGTCGCACTCTTTTGTAACCTGTGCAGAGAAATGACATCCCTCAACACTGCCATATTATATTTGTTAGAGCAAGTTGCTCAAAGGGAGTACAGTCATACAAGGTTGTGGATACCAAGAAGCAGGGATCACTGTGGTGTGTCTTAGAGGTTGCTCGCCACAGGGTATTTGGAAATGTGGAATTGAAGTTTGGGAGCAAGGAAGAAGTCATCTAAATGTATATGACAATAAAAATTATCAAAGGAATAAGTATTATACACACATATATGTATATCAGGGCCCGGATGATCAGACACATTTAACAATAAGAATAGGGGGGTAGAAAAACCTACAAAGTGGAAAAAAAGAAAATTGAGAAAATAAATTTTCCAAATCCAAGATTATCCCTTTCTTCAAAACCTAGAAAGACAGTCCTCTCCTCCAGAAAGCCCTCTTAGATTGACTTGGCTGTACCTAACCCTCCAGTAGGCATTCACTCAGAAAAGACCAGAGTAATTTTATGTGCAAAGGCTACCGAGTCTAACGAGATCTGACAGAGTCTCTAAGGAGCTACACGTTAGGGAGTTAAGACGAATTTATGACTTTTTTTTTAAGATGAACATCATCAATAGTGGCATGAGAGTCGTCTAAGGACACAGAGTCACAGAATTGCATAGTGGGAGAGGGTGCTCCCCTGGGGAAACCAGAGTCCGGTATGTAGGAGCAAGACTGTGTCTGTTTCCTCTCATTAACCGGCACCTCTAGGGCTCGGCCCCCAGGCTCCCAGGGCGGTGTGGTACGTGTGTCTCTGGGTGTTCCCCAGCTGGGCTATGCAGCTGAGTGAAAGCACAACCTGTGCTCCTGCTGTCCCGAGGCTGTGTTGCACCAGCCAGTGCTCTAGACCTGCCTGCCGAAGACAAACTTTCCTTTCATGTGGTTGAAGTAGCAGAAACACAAGACACACATAGGCTGCCTGAGAGTGACTGCAATATTTGAAATGTGCTTTCAGTATTTTCAAGTCTTTTACCTCTTAGCAGACAAAGCCCTTCTTGGAAGGAGTGACATCTTTCCCCAGTAGGCTAACTGATTCTTCTGGGGAATCTTTTTTTTTTAATTCAGTGTTCAGATTGCATTTCACAAAATCACCTCAGGGGCAAATCACTTCAAATGAAACTGTTAATGAGACCCGATCAAACCACGGCAGCTTTTCAAACTATGGCTTGAGGTCAACCACATCTTCAACCCAGCTCAGACCCCATCTGTGCATCTCCTGAAGCAGAAGCTCTCTGGGGATCACATTTCCCACCTGTTCTTTCTTTCATGGGTCCTGACTGTTGCTGTGGAGAGAACAGTTCCTCGAACTAAACATAAGAAGGACTAACCTGGCCTGTGGTAGCACAGTGGATAAAGCATCAACCTGGAATGCTCAGATTGCAGGTTCAAATCCTCAGGCTTGCCCGGTCAAGCCACACAGAAGAAGCAGCTACTACTATGAATTGATGCTTCTAGCCTCCTCCCTCCTTCCTTTCTCTTCTCTCTCTAGAAATCAATAAATAAATCTTTTTAAAAACAAAGAAAAAGAAGAAGAAATAAACTTAGACAAAAAGACAATAGATATCAAGGGCCACATTGCATCTGAGGAAAAGCTGCTTGCTAATCCAGGGCTGAGTTTATCTCTCAAACCCCATGAGTGAGACAGGAGGGAGACCCTCCAGTGGAGGCAGGAGGGAAAGCCCAGAACCCCATGGAGAGGCAGGAGGGAGACCCCAGAGTCCCATGGAGAGGCAGGATGGAGACCCCAGAGCCCCTTGGTGAAACAAAAGGGAGAGGGCAGTTTGCTTTCTGCCCCCCAGGAGAGGTTGGGCAGGTGACAGTAATGACTGAGTCTGGCAGTCCCCAGTGAAGGCAGACTCGGGGCTGACCAGTCTACTGAGCTACTTCCCTCATGGGGCTTGGAGGAATGCTAAGAAGAACTGACAGGTTGCCAGCATCCTACCTATTGGCTCATTGATATTTTCTCTTGATTTCCAGGGCATCTAATTGATGCCAAATACATCACAAAAATCACCCTCGAGGTTTCTTTACCCTTTTTGATGTGTCATGAGGTGAGAGCAGAAACTCACCCTGGGCAGTCTAGAGACCAGGGCTCAGCTTTCTCTTTTGTGCTAACACAGAGGGGCATGGCACTTAATCTGCCTCTCTAAGGTGAGCTGCTTGCTGCCCTGGCCAGCCTAGCCTGCCCACTTACCTATTCCTGAGTCTTGAAATGTGTTCCTTGGACCACCAGCATCAGCAGGATGCTTATTGAAAATGCAGACACTCAATCCCCCAGATTCCCCCAGATTGATAGAATCAGATTCTGCATTTGAACAACCACCACCTGCCCCGAGATAATTCATATATACTCCTTATGAAGCACTTCCCTAAACCAGTAATTTCTCTCATAAGAATTTATCCCAAAGAAACAGTGAGCTGTATGCCCAGCTTGCAGGCGCCCTGTCCATGCAGCACTGCATGCACAGACAGAGACTGCAAGCCAATGCAATATATGGATGCAGTATTTATGGATGCCAACTCTGTGACATCGAGCAAGCAGGAGTGACAAGACAAAAGTCCTAAAAATTGGTTTGTTTTTCCAGGTGGAACATTACCTAGCCAGTTTTAAAGTACCCTTTTTTTCATTTTTATTTAAACAATTAAATTTAACAGGGTGACACTGGTCAACTTAGAGTACATAAATTTTGAGAAAATATCTCCACATCATTTGGACAGTCAATTATATTGTATATCCATCACTCAAAGTTGGATCATTCTCCATTACTTTATATTTGTCCCTCTTTATGTACTTCCCCCTCCCCATCCCCCTATCCCCCCCCACCCCCGTACTCTTCTCTCTCCCCGTTTCCCCCTCACCCTGGTAACCACTGCACTCTTTTTTTTTTCTTTTTTTTTTTTACAGAGACAGAGAGAGAGAGTCAGAGAGAGGGATAGACAGGAACAGACAGACAGGAACGGAGAGAGATGAGAAGCATCAATCATCAGTTTTTGTTGCCGTTGCAACATCTTAGTTGTTCATTGATTGCTTTCTCATATGTGCCTTGACCGCGGGCCTTCAGCAGACTGAGTAACCCCTTGCTGGAGCCAGTGACCTTGGGTCCAAGCTGGTGAGCTTTGCTCAAACCAGATGAGCCCACACTCAAGCTGGCAATCTTGGGGTCAGGAACCTGAGTACTTCCACATCCCAGTCCGACACTTTATCCACTGTGCCACCGCCTGGTCAAGCACTACTGCACTCTTATCTATGTCCATGAGTCTCAGTTTTGTGTCCCACTTATGTATAAGATCATACAGTTCTCAGTTTTTTCTGATTTACTTATTTCACTCCGTATAATGTTATCAAGGTCCATCCATGTTGTCGTAAATGATCCTATGTCATCATTTCTTATGGCTGAGTAGTATTCCATAGTATATACGTACCACATCTTCTTTATCCAGTCATCTATTGAAGGGCACTTTGGTTGTTTCCATGTCTTGGCCACTGTGAATAATGCTGCGATAAACACGCGAGTGTATGTGTCTTTATGTACCAATGTTTTTGAGTTTGGCAGGTGTATACCCAGTAGAGAAATTGCTGGGTCATAAGGTAGTTTTATTCTTAATTATTTTAGGAACCACCATACTTTCTTCCATAATGGTTGTACTACTTTACATTCCCACCAACAGTGGATGAGGGTTCCTTTTTCTCCATAGCCTCTCCAACACTTGTTACCTGTCTTGTTGATAATAGCTAATCTAACAGGTGTGAGGTGGTATCTCATTATAGTTTTTATCTGCATTTCTCTAATAGCTAATGAAGATGAGCATCTTTTCATATATCTATTGGCCATTTGTATTTCTTCTTGGGAGAAGTGTCTGTTCATGTCTTATCCCCATTTTTATTGGATTGTCCACTTTTTTGTTGCTGTGTTTTGTGAGTTCTTTATATATTTTGGATATTAGACCCTTATCTGATCTGTTGATTGCAAATATTATCTCCCATTTAATTGGTTGTCTGGTTGTTTTATTGACAGTTTCTTTTTGCTGTGCAGAAGCTTCTTAGTGTGATGCAGTCCCATTCATTTATCTTTGCCTTCACTTCCCTTGCTTTTGGAGACAAACTGTAGTCAAGTTTCACTCTTTTGCATGTGAATTTCCAATTTTTCCAGCATCATTTATTGAAGAGGCTTTCTTTTCTCCATTGTGTGTATTTGCCTCCTTTATCAAAGATGAGTTGACCATATATATGTGATTTTATTTCTGAGCTCTCGATTCTGTTCCATTGGTCTGGCTATTTTTCTGCCAATACCACGCTGTTTTGATTATTGTGGCTCTGAAGTACAATTTGAAATCAGTTATTTGTAATGCCTCCAGCTTCTTTATTTTCCCCTCAGGATTACTTTGGTTATTCAGGGATTTTTATATTTCCACACAAACCTGATAACTTTTTGTTCCATTTCTTCAAAAAATGACATTGAAATTTTGATGAGAATTACATTAAGTTTGTATATTGCTTTGGGTAGTATGGCAATTTTAACTATATTTATTCTTTTTATCCAAGAACATGAAATATTTTTCCATTTCATTGTGTCTTTTTCAATTTTCTTTAATAATACTTAGTAGTTTTCAGTATATAGGTCCTTTACATTCTTTGTTATGTTTATTCCTAGGTATATTTTATTGTTGTTGTTGCTACTGTAAAAGGAATTATTTTTTTAGTTCTTTTTTTGAGGTTTCATTGTTGGCATATAAGAAAGCAATAGACTTTTGTATATTAATTTTGTATTCTTCAACCTTACTGTATTGGTTTATTGTTTCTAATAGTCTTTCTGTGGAGTCTTTGGGGTTTTCTATATACAGGATCATATCATCTGCAAAAAGTGGAATCTTTACTTCTTCTTTCCCAAATGAATGCCTTTTATTTCTTTCTCTTGTCTGATTGCTCTGGCTAGAACTTCCAGCACTATGTTGAATAGGAGTGGAGAGAGTGGGCAACCTTATCTTGTTTCTGACTTTAGAGGAAAAGTTTTCAGCTTTTTACCATTTAGTGTGATGTTAGCCGATGGTTTGTTATGTATGGCCTTTATTATGTTGAAGTATTTTTCTTCTATGCCCATTTTCTTGAATGTTTTAAACATAAAAGGATCTTGTATTTTATTGAATGCCTTTTCTGCATCTATTGATAGGATCATATGGTTTTTGTTCTTTGTTTTATTGATATAGTGTATTACATTATTCGTTTTATGTATGTTGAATCATCCTTGTGCCTCTGGGATGAATCCCACTTGATTGTGATGTATTATTTTTTTAATGTGTTGTATTCTATTTGCTAGTATTTTGTTTAGGATTTTTTGCATTTGTATTCATTGGAGATATTGGTCTGTAGTTATTTTGTGTGTGTGTGTTGTCCTAGCCAGGTTTTGGTATGAGGGTTATGTTGGCCTCATAAAATGTGTTTGGAAGCATTGCTTTTTCTTCAATTTTTTGGAAGACTTTGTGAAGGCTAGGAACCAAATCTTCTTTGAATGTTTGGTAGAATTCACTAGTGTAGCCATCTGGCCCTGCATGTTTATTTTGGGGGAAGATTTTGATAGTTGTTTCTATTTCCTCCCTGCTATTGGGTCTATTTAAGGTTCTACTTCTTCGTGATTCAGTCTAGGAAGATTGTATAGTTCTAGGAATTTATCCATTTCTTCTAGATTGTTGAATTTGATGGCATATAGTTTTTCATAGTATTCTGCAATGATCCTTTGTATATCTATGATATCTGTGTTAATTTTTCCTCTTCATTTTGGATTTTGTTTATTTGAGCTCTTTCTCTTTTTTTCCTTAGTGAGTCTTACCAGGGGGTTGTTAATTTTGTTTATCTTTTTGAAGAACCGGCTTTTTGTGAAATTAATTTTTTCTATAGTTTTTCTGTTTTCTATTTCATTTATTTCTGCTCTAATTTTTATTATTTTTTTTCTTCTGCAGGTTTTGGTTTTCCTTTGTTCTTCTTTTTCTAGTTCCTTAAGATGTGGTGTTGTTTCTTGTGCTTTCTCTTGTTTTTTTATATAAGCCTGTAATGATATGAACTTCCCTCTTACTACTGTTTATGCTGCATCCCAAAAATTTTGATAAGTCATATTGTCATTTTCATTTGTCTGTATATATCTTTGGATCTCTGCTTTTATCTCTTCTTTGACACTGTCATTTTTTAAAAGTATGCTGTCTAATTTTGACACTTTAGTGGGTTACTTTACTTTCTTTTTACAGTTGAATTCTAATTTCAAAGACTTATGGTCAGATGACATGCTGGGTACAATTTCAGACTTCCTGAATTTGTTGATGTTAGTTTTGTGGCACAACATATAGTCTATTCTTGAGCATGTTCCATGCACACTGGAGAAGATGTATACTCTGATGTTCTGGGATGAAATATCTTATAGATGTATATTATATCTATTTGTTTCAATATTTTTTTATTGATTTTCTGTTTGGATGAATGATCTAGAACCATCAGTGGTGTATTAAGATCTCCAAGTATAATTGTATTTTTGTCAGTTTTTACTTTTAAGTCAGTTAGTAGATGTCTTATATATTTTGGTGCTCTCTGGATTGATGCATAAATATTGAGAAGTGTTATGTCTTCTTGATACAATGTCCCCTTTACCATTATGAAATGACCATTTTTGTCTCTGATTACCTTTGTTGTCTTGTATACAGCATTTTCAGATATGAATATACCCACACCTGCTTTACTTTGGATATTATTTGCTTAAAGAATCGTTTTTCCAACCTTTCACTTTAAATCTATTTTTATCCTTATAGCTTAGATGTGTCTCTTAAAGGCACTGTACAGTTGGGTTTGGTTTTTTATACAATTTGCTACTCTGTGCCT
The DNA here is from genome assembly GCA_037038555.1 of Rhynchonycteris naso. NCBI lineage: Eukaryota > Metazoa > Chordata > Mammalia > Chiroptera > Emballonuridae > Rhynchonycteris > Rhynchonycteris naso. Next base: position 108,439,796 of record CM072998.1, on the reverse strand, counting down.
CTTTATTGGTAAGTTCAATTCATTTACATTTAACATAATTATTGACACTTGAGGGTTTCCTGTTGCCATTTTATATCTTGCTTTCAGATAGCTCTGTGTCTTGTTTGGTTCTTCCCTTTTCTTTTTATGTCATTTGTTTTTGTTTGGTTGTATTCCATACTTCTTTCTTCTGTTTCTTCTTTTTTTAAGCCATGTGTTTCAGTAGTGGCATTTTCAAGGGTGGTTACCATTAGGTTATTAAAAGAAAAATTATAGAGTCCATTATCTCATGAGAGTTTCTGCATTCCATCCTCCTTTGTTACTGCTGATCTTTGTTTTCTCCCATTTTATGGTATTGTTGTCACAAATTATCCTTGTTTTTATTGTGGTCTTGTTAGTTTTTACTTGTAGTTTTGTTTTTGTTTTGTTCTTTGTATCTGGCTGGATAAACTCCTTTATTATTTCCTGTAGTGAGGGTTTGCTTGTGATAAATTCTCTCAGCTTCTGTATGTCTGTAAATGTTTTCATTTCCCCTTCATATTTGAAGGATAGCTTTGATGGATAGAGTATTTTTGGCTCATAGTTCCTTTCTTCCAGTACTTTAAATTTTGGGGTCTATTCTCTTCTGGCTTGTAGAGTTTCTGCTGAGAAATCTGATGATAACCTAATGGGCATTCCTTTATGTTATATTCTTCTTTTCCCTAGCTGTCTTGAGGATTTTTTCTTTGCTACTGATTTGTGATAATTTTATTATGATATGCCTTGGAGTAGGTCTGTTTGGGTTGAGGTAACTCAATGTTCTGTTTGTTTCTTGGATTTGAGACTCTAACTCTTTTCAGAGCCTTAGGAAGTTCTCATGATTATTTATTTGAATATGTTCTCCATTCCCTTTTCCCTATCCTCTTCTTCTGATATGTCCATTTTCTTTTATTGCTCTTTCTGATGGAGTCACACAATTCTTATAGGGCTTTCTCATTATTTTAAAATCGTGAGTCTCTTTTCTTCTCTGTAATATCTCTAGTTTCTTGTCTTCAGTGTCACTAATTCTCTCCTCTATTAGCTAAGCTTGTTACCTCATTTTTCAGTTCACATATTGAGTTTTTTATCTCTGCTTGGTTCTTTTATATAGTTTTAATTTCCTTGGTGATGTACTCATTTTGTTCATTAAATTGTTTTTTGAGCTTACTAAATTGCCTTTCAGTGTTTTCTTGTATCTCACTGAGTATTTTTAGAATTTCAATTTTGAATTCTCTGTCATTTAGCTCAAACGTCTTCATGTAATTGAGATTTCTCTGGAGATATTTTATCATCTATCAGAGCTATGTCTCTGTTTTGTTTTTTCATGATATTTGATTTATTTTTCCTTGATGGCATCCAAGAGTGGTATTATTAATAACACCAACAAGAGATAACTAAAAAAAATACTAAATATTAAAAAATAGAATGTAAAAATAGAAATTCTATAATAATGATAAATAGAATAAAAGCAATAGAGAATAAGGAGCAGGACTGAAGAAAAATGGGAAAAAAGAGAAAAAAAACAAAGTCAAAAACAAGCAAAATGCCACCAAAAAGTATGTATCCAAAATATGATAATTTGATGAAAAATGATGTTCAGATGAGAGGAAAAAAGAAAGAAAAGGGAAGGAGGAGTAAAGGAAAGAGAGAAAAAGAGGTAAAAGAGAAATTGTCAGAAATGATATCCTCACAGATAAATAATAATAACAAATATAACAACTAAAAATAACAAAGTTCAAATGGGAAAAAGAGAAAGAAGAAAAAGGAAAGAAGAAAAAAATGAGATAAAGCAAAAATAAAATGTATTTCAGTTTTGAGAGGTAAGTTTTCCCTTTTTCTGGCAGGTGGTCTGTATTACAAGCTTTGCCTCTGTGAGGTTCTTGAGTGGAGTTCTGCTGAAGAATCCCTGTTATGTAATGATGTAGGCAGGCTGCAGTCATGTTGGTAGGAGGTGCTTGTTGTTAGGATTTTGCAATTTTATGGCTGTAGCAATGGCATCTCAGGTCTTCCGGAACCTCTCCCCATGTCCCAACAGAGCAAGGGATCAAACACCTGGCACCTCTGCTTCTCACAGGAGTGAGTGGCCTGGAGACTCAGCTGTGGGGGATCTGCTACTGCCACTGCTCTCACAGCAAGGGAGCAATGCTGGACTGGGATACTGTGGGAGACACAGCCGGGTCCTTCCTCCAATACCACTCAAAGCATGGTCCTGGGCATATCAAAGGCTGTGCACGAGAAGTGGGTACCTGAGCTTCAGTAGCAAGACAGGTGGGATTCAGATCTCAGATCAAGCACACTCTCGTGTCAACAGGCCTAACTACATGGGCTGCATGGGCAGATATAGCACACCTCAGCACCGCACTGACCAATCTCCATGGGCAATTTTTGAGCCAATCTTGGGAACACACCACAGGCTATGTGTATGCCCAGCATCTGTGATCACAGATGGAGCCCGGTGATGCAAGCAGACGCCCTTATAGCCATGTTTCTACTCTTGTTTGTGTGCCCATCTAATTCAGTTCCTTCCCCTCTGCCCTTCAGTCTCTCCACTTCTCCCAGCTCTGAAACAAAACCCATGCTAAAAGTGCTTCCTTTCCTCAGATCAGTGAGGAAAGAGAAAAATTCTCCATCCTCTGGATTTTTTCCTCCATGAGTGGATTCTATCTTCAGCCTGCCTTCTCACCAAGTCATACCTTTATCTGGTGTGTGTATATTTCAGGTGCTCTTGGGGTTTTTTCTTTGCTTATAGTTGTTAAGTTTGTTGAAATTTTAAGGGAAAAAAATGGGAGTATCTCTCACACTGCCATTTCTCTGAATTACCCTTTTAAAAATAATAATAATAATATTAATAATAGCTTACTGTTGGTGTCATTTGTCCTACCTGCCAGGTGGACTTGTGGGAGACAGGCTGTAAGATGGTCAAGTCCTTATAGCCTAAGGCTTAATTTAAGACTAAACCTTTCCCACCCTTTTAATATTAAGATCTTTTCAACATCCTTCTAATACTAAGATCTTCTCAAAACTAAACATTTTTTCACACCCTTGACTGTTTCATGATGGGTGGGGGGTGCACTCTTATGAAGAATATCATTTATACCTCAGATAGTGGCTTTGTATCAGAGACTTCCTTATTTTTATATTGGCTTAATGTCTTTAATTTTCTGCACTATATAATAAAGCAGACCAGTGGCTCTCACTCTTTGACAAGTAAAAGGCATTGCAGAGGACTCCCAAACCCATCCTGTTTCTCTTTAAGCCTATTTTCCTAATTCCATGCCATTCCCACTCAGGACCTGGAATTACTAGCTACACTGTGTCATGGCAAGTGGCGCCCAAACAGGGACCTGAGGAAGGGAAAAGTAAACTAAAGGAAGGTGATGGAACTCCCCAAATGCACGCAGTAAGTAAAATTTTTGAGTAGAGTTTTCAGGGAAAGTAGTGTCAGAAGTAATAAATTATAGGACAGTTAGGGTCAAAAGTAAAAGACTTTATTCTTTTTATACAGATGTTTTTATTTGAGGAGAAGCTGTTGTTTGATCAGAGTGAGCTAGAAACAAAGGGGTGTAAATATGAGAACACCTTGGAGTCTGAGGATGACTTGGGAGATAATAAGGGTGTCACGGCTGTGGCTGCCTAAACCTTTGCACCTCTGCCACCCTCTGCTCTTTCTTACATTATTCTGGTTGTTCCCAGGGTCTTTGTCTCAGACCTTTGGAGATTCCCGCTCCAACAAGCTTTAGATCAGGCTTGAGATATAGGGACTTACATCACAATATGCATTAATATTGGGCCTTCATACCTGCAAGGTCTGGTTATTGCCACAGCATTTCAGGGGCGGCTTCCAGGACAATATTTTGATAAATGGCAGAACAAACAAAAGAAGGAAGTTCAGGGAATTACTGCTGTCCATGGATCTTGTTTCCAATGCGGGGTCCTAGGACATTTTGCTAGAAATTTCCCTACTCCCCCTGATGTCAGTCTCAGCCTCCCTGTGAGGGGCAGCCAGCTCCTAAAGCTCCTGATCTCTGCCTACGCTGTAGGAAAGGGAAACATTGGATGAATAAATGTAAACCTAAGTATACTACTAAAGGGCAGGTGATTCATGTAAACAGACAACAGAGCCCTCCCCAGCCCCATCAAACAATAGGGGCAATGTTGGTGTTTCCTCAGCAAATTTTAATTCTAGCAGGCCAAATATTGTCCAATTATCCTGAGCAATGGCGTGGTGCTTGCTCCTAGTTCTCTCCGGCTGCTTAGTTTGTTGCTTAGCTGGAATTGGGGTAGAGGAGAGGTCTCAGCATAGTCAACCTGAATGGCAAATTATTGCAATTATAGAATTTGAGAATGGTTAGGAAACTCAAGTATTAGGAAAGTTACAGCTTTTCCTGTTAATGTCTGATCTTCTTTAATGTTTTAGCAACAATCCTCTGAACTATTATTTTATTTCTTTCATATTCTTTGCCTGGAAATTTAGGCAGGGGACCCCTGGTAGATCTAACTACAAAATTTCCCAAGCAAATGCCAAGAGGACATTTTCTTGGGGAGATTTTGTTAGTTACATCCTCTGTTGGAAAATGCCCTGATTGAGATCAGGCAACTATCTTTCTAGTTTGATTGTGCTCTGAAATCCTGGGTTTCTCTCTGGTTCGTCTGATTCATGTTCCTATTTAGTCTTTGTTTGATGTTGTCAACCTGAATTCAGATTTTGCATTCAAAAATTGGAAATGCTGGCTCTAATATTTAAAAATAAATAAAATAAAATGGTTTCATTCCTACATTTTTTTGCTTTAAAATTGGAACTTGTAAGGAGTGTTCATTGAAATTTAAATAGAATAGAATATAGATCCTTAAGACTTGCTAATTTGGTTAGTGCATTGTGAGGTGTGTTCTGAGTTAGGAGCCAAATAGTAATTCAAGTATTAAGATTAATCAAAGTTATTTGTTATACTTGTGTTTTTGTGCTGTAAATTGTCTTGCTTGTGTGTAAAGCTGTACTCAGGTAGGTAAAACAAAGGAATTGAGCAAAAATTAAGCAGGGCCCTAATAAGTCATTTCAATAATTTGTCTCAAGCTGCTTCAGGCAGTTAGAAGAATAGTATAAAGGTGCTAATTCTGCTTGTCAGGCCACACCCTGCAATAGGGGCCCCAAGGAAATTGGGGATTTGGCTCCTCTAATTTTGCCTATTGAAATCAAAAGATAGGTCAGGAATGCCCTGAAATAGAGCTAACCATGCAAGGACGTAAGTTCACAAGACTCTTGGATACAAGAGCTAATGTATCTGCTATTGCTGAGCAACATTAGCATTCTTCCTGGCCCACCTATGAAGCAGTCACTGAGCTGTGAGGCATAGGACAAAGTAATTCCTCCCACCAAAGCTCTAGCTTTTTCCAATAGGAAGATAAGGAAGTTCATACTAGACTTTTTCAGCCTTATATGCTCCCATGTCTGTTAGTATTATAGGGTAGAAATACTTCTTAAAATATGGGAGCATTACTTGTCAGTCCTAATAATTTAGTCAGTGCTCAAATACTTGATCAGGGGCTTTTTCCCACTAAGGGATTAGGGAAAGGACAGCAAGGGATTCTCACCCCCAAAGAAATGAAACCCAATGCCAGAAGGTGTGGACTAGGGTATCAAATTTAGCATAGGGCCCTTGGTAGCTCCTGCTCCCCCAATAATACATTGTGCAGACCCAATTATTGGAAATCAGAAGATCCTGTTTAGTAGACCAATGGCCCCTCTCTCAGGAGAAACTTAAGGCAGCCGCTCAATTGGTACCAGAGCAGCTACAACTTGGGCACATTGAACCTTTTAATAGCCCACAGGATACGCCTATATTTGTCATTAAAAAGAAATCAGGAAACTGGAGGCTATTACAGGACTTGAGAGCCATAAATAAGACTATGGAAATTATGGGTTCTCTCCAGCCAGGACTCCCCTTTCCTACTGCTATTCCATGGGATTTTACCTTATTATTATTGGTACTGAAGGATTGCTTTTTTATTATTCCTTTAAGCCCTCATAATGGCAAGCGTTTTTGTGTTCAGTGTTTCTTCACTTAATTTTCAGGCTCCCATAGAGCGATACCGGTGGAGAGTTTTGCCTCAAGGTATGGCTAAAAGTCCTACCTTGTGCCAGAAATATGTTGCTCAAACTATCTATCCAGTATGAAGGTAGTACCCTAAGGTGTACATGTCCATTATATGGATGATATTCTTATTGCTCATCCAGATAAAGACACTGTGCTGATGATTTTGCAACAATTAGAATACTCTTTGAAAGAATCGGGACTTTATATAGCTCCTGAAAAGGTGCAGCAGTCCTTGCCTTTCTCTTATTTAGGACAAATTATTGAGGGACAACAAATTCGTCCACAAAAAATTAGAAATCAGGATGGATCATTTGCAAACTTTGAATGATTTCCAGAAATTTTTAGGAGACATTACTTGGCTTAGACATTTCTTAAAATTAACTACAGGGGAACTAAAACCACTTTTTAACATTCATAGAGGTTCTGCTGAACCAATTTCCCTTCATTTAGAGTTAACCCTCGAAGACTCCTACCAGAACAACTTTGGCAAATGAATGTTACTCATACACCCTCATTTGGCAAACAGTCCTTTGTCCACGTTACAGTGGATACTTATTCTGGATTTATGGTAGCCTCTGCCAGAACAGGAGAGGCTGCTAAGCATGTAATAGCTCACTGTTTATATGCATTTTATACTTTAGGACTTCCTAAAATGATTAAAAGTAACAATGCTTTTTCGTGTGTAGTGAAAGCATTTACTACATTTTGTCAAACTATTGGAATTGACCTGAGAACAGGTATTCCTTACGACCCTCAGGGTTAAGGCACTGTAGAGTGTGCACATCAAACACTTATAAATTAATTGGAAAAAATAAGAAAGGGAGAGTTATACCCTCGAACTCCTGCAAATCTTCTTTATGACGCTTTTTACTTTAAATTTTTTGAATGCTGATGTACAGGGCCATTCAGTGGCTTAGAGACTCTGGAATCCAACAAGGAAAGCCTTCCCTAAGTGTGATGGAAGGACCCGCTCACAGGAAACTGGCAAGGGCCAGACCCTGTTCTCTTATGGGGCTGAAGATATGTTTGTGTTTTTCCTAGGTCTACTGAGGCTCCTCTGTGGGTTCCTGAACATTTGGTGAAGCACAATGAGCCAGGAGTGACTTACTCCACAAGAGCAATTGTATAAGGCTTATTTTACTTCACTCTTGTCCCTCTCTCTGTCAAACTTGTTTCTGTAAAAAGCTTAAATAGGCAGAGGAGGGCCCTCAAACCACTCAACGAGATCTTTGAACCATGGCTTTTAATGTCTATAATGACCGAGAGTAGCAGGAGAAGGAAGACAGCCCAAAGAGATCAGGCAAAATACCAGCTCTTGGCAGACACCCTTAAAAGCTCCAATGCACCTAAAGGGGCCTCATAAGACTCCATCAGGGTCCTGCTTCAAGATTGGAAAGGAAGGTCATTGGGCTAAAGCCTGCCTGGTTGTTCAGCCCCCTGCCAGGGCCATGCCCTTGCTGTGGGAAAAAGAGACACTGGAAGGTAGGCTGCCACTTCACTCATCCAATGGAGGGTTTAGTCTCTTCCAGCCCTATCCCAACCACCTCTGACCTAGCCTTACCCAGCCTGTTGGGACTTGCCACTGAAGACTGAAGGTGCCCAGGGTTGTTGGTCCCATCTCACCTTACTGTGGAGGAGCCTAGGGTAACTGTCCAAGTAGCAGGTAAGCCGGTCTCATTTCTTATAGTCACGGGGACCACTTACTCTGCCATGCCTCAATATTTGGGTCCTGCTCATCCCTCAAAGATCTCTGTTGTGGGTGTTGATGGTCTTATTTTCCTCCTCGTTTGCCACAGATCCACTGCCTTGTCTAATACATAGTGTCTCCTTTACACACTCTTTTCCTCCTCCTGCCTTCGTGCCCCAATAATTTTTTTAGGCCAAGAATTCAGAGCCTTTCTCTCCTTTCACCTCCCATCATCAAAATTGGCCCTGTTGCTACTTTTGGCCAGCCAGATTTTCCCACTTCTGTTACAAATTTACCTCTATCACCCAGTATAGTGAATCCCAAGGTTCCCCTCAGCACTTCCACAGCTGCAAAACTCCAAGAAGGGGCCCCTGCTCTCATCTCTCCAAGCTGAAGGGAACAGGGGCTCCATCTCCATGCACGCCTGTGGGTGGCCCTTCCAGTTTACCTTAATCATCACCAGAAACCCAGAATTGACATTAGGCTTGAGACAAAAGCTTAATGTGCTGAAAGCAGTCGTCATGGGACTTGGAGGCTACTTGCAGAGTGTAGAAATGTGACAACATTTCCAGTGCCATGAGGACTTTTCCTGGACATGTTCCTGGACTCCTGGACTTTTCCTGGATATGTTTCCTGGATTCCTACTCCTTGTGACAGCTCTTAATGAACTGAACTGGGGTTGGGTTGCATTTGCAGGGAATGCAAAATGGTGATGTGTCAGCATGAACTTGGTGAACATATTCAAAACAGCAAAGGTGTTATTGGCTAAGAATTTGCTTAAAGGCTTTAATCCTTATCATGTATTAAGACACTTGTTTCAATATTTGTTAACATTGACTATGCTAATTTTCTGTTTATTCTGTATTTTTCCTATCTGCTTCTGAATTAGAATCTGGGAAATCAGATGGGTACAAATCTCAGTACATGAGCTAAATTTAAAAAGTAAAAAGGGGCATATGTGGGAGACAGGCTGTAAGCTGGAAAAATTCTTATAACCTAGTTTAGTTTAAGACTAAACCTTTCCCACCCTTTTAATATTAATATCTTTTCAACATCCTTCTAATACTAAGATCTTCTCAAAACTAAGCTTTTCCCCACACCCTTGACTGTTGCATGATGTGGGGTGGTGCACTCTTATGAGCAATCCCATTTATGCCTCAGATAAGTGGCTTTGTATCAGAAACTTCCTTATTTGTATATTGGCTTAAAGTCTTTAATTTTCTGCACTACATAATAAAGAAAACCAGGGGCTTTCTCTCTCTGGCAAGCAAAAGGCATTGCAGAAGGTCTCCTGAGCCCATCCTGTTTCTCTTTAAGCCTATTTTCTTAATTTCTCACCATTCCCACTCAGGACCTGGAATTACTAGCTGCACTGGTTCCTGGCATGGACTCAATTATTGTTATTATCTCCAGGAAAACAGTTCATGAAGGCTGCTAGGCTGGGGACAGTCCCCTTTGCTAAACCAATAAGCAAGCACAGACAGGTTCCAGGCTGGGGCACACTGGAATCTGTGTGAAAAGTTAACATCCATCTCCAGGATCTGCACTGTCTGTACCAGCATGACTGTTAGCTTTCACTTTATCCCCAGATTTTTCTATCCCCCAGGGTATGATCCACATGGATCATCTCCACAGTGCTCAGTGGATCTATATGACCATATCCATTTTTCTCCCCTGAAAAGGCAGATCAGATAAGTACATTTGGTTTAAGAAAACATAGCTTTATTCAATGATAGCCAAAGAAAGGGTAATAAACTCTGAACAGGTGATGTCCAGAAAATACAGCAATATTATTTTGCCAACCCAGGGTTGAGGGTTAGGGCTACACAACATAGTTGTCTGTAAATCATTATCCAAATACAGCAAAGTCATTCATGCAATATTTATAATGAGGTATAGTGTCACCCTGGCCAGTTAGCTCTGGTGGTTAGAACATTGACCCTTATGCCAAGGTTATAAGTTTGATCCCCAGTTAGGGCACATACAAGAGTCAACCAATGAGTGTGTAAAGAAGTGGAACAACAATTCTCTCCCCCCCCCCTTCCTTTCTCTCTAAAATCAATCAGTCAATAAAAATAAATAAATGTCAATGACTATCTTAAAAAAATGACAATATGCCTGACCTGTGGTGGTGCAGTGGATAAAGCGTCGACCTGGGAACACTGAGGTCGCCAGTTCAAAACCCTGCACTGGTCTGGTCAAGGCACATATGGGAGTTGATGCTTCCAGCTCCTCCCCCCTTTCTCTCTTTCTCTCTTTCTCTCTCTCACTCTGTGTCTCCTCTCTAAAAATGAATAAAATAAAAATAAAATAAATTAAAAAAAAAAAGACAATATTGTCCCCAGCTATGGGAATGGCCCCCTGTCTGCATTACAGCCACAGCCCATCCCATTGGGCCTGCAGTGCTCACACCTCAGGGGTCCCACACCTGAGACCCCACCTCTCCTCTCAGGGAATGATAGGTGCTAAAATATAAGTCCAGTGTGGGGCAGCTGTGTTAGGCTTGCTCGCTGCTTTACTGGCTGCCAGCCCTTCACCTGATAAGTGTGTGAGCACATGGCAGCACCACATGCATATGGCTTATATAAGGCTATGGGTGCTTGTGCTCAAGGGAGATGGTGGATTGTGAATGCATGGATTGCCTGCCCACCACTGTGAGGAGCCATTTTGCTGTTTGTTTGTCTAAGAGGTGGTTTCCCTGCCTATGTGCTTGTCTGCCATTGTGAGACTTTATTAAACAGAATGGCCCAACACTCTTTGGCTCCGCAGTTCTTCTGCCATCTGCCCAAATCCATGTGGACCTGAGTGGCCTCAGCCACTGGCATTACATCTGGCATAGTGGGCAGGATTCGGAGCAGATGGGTATGGAGCCAAAGCTACCCGTGAGGAGTGGGGTAGAGGACTGGTCATTGTATGGCTCCCCATGGCTATCCTTTTGGGGACTGTGGGCTGGTTGTTTTTTACAGCCTACAAGAGGAAACAGAGCTCTGTGTGAGAGGCAGCCTGAGGTTGAGAGCTCCAGGATGAGTTGTAGACTCAGTGGCAGCAGCGACTTGCAATGTAGTGAGCGCTGGAGAAGAAGGCCAAATGGGTTTATGAGTTGCAGTTTGCCTTGGAGGTTGAACATTGGCAGCAGCAGTTGTTGGAGGAACAACTGTGGGTTCAGCTTCATGAAAGTCAGCAGCCTCAGGAGCCTAAAATGGAGCTATGCTGGTGGAGTGGCTCTGGGTTGATGAGAGCAGGTGTTTCCAGTCCCCCTTCTGAGGATGAGTAGGCTCAGGCTGAAGCTGCCATCTGCACACTTAGAGCTTGGCCAGTGGTCATCCAGAAGGTAAAAACCCAGCAGCAAAGAGTACTTACTGAGGACCCCTGTAGGCTTGCTGCGATTGTGGGACATAGGGGTGGATGGCGTCATGCTCTTTGGAGCAGAAGTGGAGAGGCTGGCCACTGTTGCCACGTGCTCCTCCTTGGGGCAGTGTCTTCAGAGCTGCCATGATGGCAGGGATGAGGGGGGGAGGCCTGAGGCCCCATGTGAACCTAGTTGCCTGTAATGAACCTTTACCTTGGTGATTAGTACAGACAACTAGGCTGTCTACCATGGACTGATCTTGGACTGAAACTAAGAGAGACCCAGATGGAAGAGGTCACAGCACCTGTGGAGGCCTTTCTGCACTGAGAAGCTGTTTCTATCCAGTTGCAGAGATGGGCCCAGATCACTTTTTGGTTTCAATGGACATGGCCCTGGACTATACAGTTCCTCCCCTATGATGAGTGTCCTTGTTTAAGGTGACCAGACATTCCACTTTTGGTGGGACAGTCCTGATTTTTAACAATTTGTCCCGCATTTTGCGGCATTTTTAAAAAGTCCCGATTTTAAAAAATATATTACTATTTTTGCATTCTATGGAAATTTTTTTTGCTCCATATAGACCAAATTTTTAATCAAGAACACCCCCCCCCCATCAATGGTGTTCCGATTTACCAATTTTAAAATCAGGTCACCTTAGCCTTGTTGGCACCACAGGGGCGGGGGGGCGGGGGAGTTGGAGGTGGGCCTTCAGTTTGCGCCTTGGGCAAAGTGCTCAGGGAGACATTGTGAAGGACACTTTTGTAATTACTGTAATTATTGTGTAACTTTGCTGTTACTGTAGTCTGTTTCCTGTCATGTAGATTGTGAAGCGAGCAAACCTAAAGGGGTGGAATGTGGGGCAGCTGTGTTAGGCTTGCTCGTGGAGTCACCAGCTGCAAGCCCTTTGCCTGAGTGGTACATGAGCACGTGGCTGCACCATTTGTGTATGGCCTATATAAGGCTATAGGTGCTCATGCTGAGGAGGGTTGCCTGTCCCCCATCCATTTTGCTGTCTGTTTTTCTGAGAGGCAGTCTCCCCTGCCTGTGTGCTTGTCTGCCATTGTGAGACTTTATTAAACAGAATGGCCCAACACTTTTTGGCTCCTCAGTTTTATTGCCATCTGCCCGAATCCAATGTGAACCTGCCTGGCCTCAGCCACCAGCATTACAAAAAGCAAATAAACCTAACTCACTTGTTTCAAGTTTGAAACACATTGGTTTGCCCAACACCTACTTTATCAGGAAGAGTCCTTTCCCTGCCTGTGCCTCTCTCCAGATCCTCCCTTAGAAATCTGAAGCCCACTCAGTTGATTGCTAACCAAGAGCCATCAGGAAGAGGAGTCCAGGTGTGGGCAGCACAGATTATAACGTTTTAATAGGATCCATTTCTCAGGTAGCTTCCTTCCTCTGACAGCTTCTCTAAGCAGGTGGATGCAGTCAAGATTTATCTTGTCCACATTTTGACTCATGACACATATGCCTACACATACTCAGTCACGCACACATCTTCATTCACCACCACTAATATAAATCACACATGCACACACACTCATACACCCACATAATACACTCATACATGCTCACATGCACATGTACACACTAACACAAGTACATACACATATTCATTCACCCACACTTTTATAACAGTCACACATGCACATAGACATGCTCACACACATAATACATTCACACATGCACACATACACACTAACACAAGCATACATACACACATGTACACATGCTTATGTACACTTACTAAAATAAGGAAGAAAATTGAGTTTGACTTTTCACCTTTTCCTTCCTGCTATAGACAATTACAATGCATATATGGTAAGTGATATAGTCAAAGGCTTACTGCAAAGCTCTCATGAAGCTTAATCATGGGAGCTCCTTACTTGCACCAGCCTCAAAGTCCCAGGGATGGCCTAGCTAGGAAACAGGACTCAGGTTACAAACAGGAAGCATTTCTGAAAATGTGCCTCAAAATACAGAATTCTGATAAAGAGACCTGAATCTAGGCTCTGGCTGGTTGGCTCGGTGGTAGAGCATCGGCCCAGAGTGTGGATGTCCCGCGTTTGATTCCTGGTCAGGGCACACAGGAGAAGTGCCCATCTGCTTCTTCAACCCTCCCCCTCTCGCTTCTCTCTATATATCTCTCTCTCTTCTCCTCCCCTTCTGCAGCCATGGCTCAAGTGGAACAGGTTGGCCCCAGGCACTGAGGATGGCTCCATGGCCTCTGCCTCAGGTGCTAAAAAATGGCTCTGGTTGCAACTGAGCAAGGGCCCCAGATGGGCAAAGAGAGCATCACCCCCTAGTGGGCTTGCCAGATGGATCCTGGTCGGGGCGCATGTGGGAGTCTGTCTCTGCCTCCCTTCCTCTCACAAAACAAAAGAAAGAGAGAGAAAGAGCTGATATTTAAACTCTAATAGTCTGTTGCATTTTTCATACTAGATAAATAAATGTTTTCCTGCTGATTTTTACTTGTGATTTTATATTTCTTTCTTAAAACTTGTATTAACTTTAGATGCTACCCAAGCTGGATTTATCCCATGTTATATTAAAACAGGGCTTCTCAATCATGGCACTTTTGACATTTGGGTCTGGAATCCTCTTTGTTGCAGGAGCAGTCCCATGCATTCTAGAATGTTTAGTAGCATCCCTGGCATTAACCCTCTAGATGCCAGTAGCTCTACCTTTCCAGTTGTGACGATCGAAATCTCCAGACATTGCCAAATGCCCGCGGTTGAAGTCCATTGTATTAAAAGATCACACAAATGGTGATAAAAGCACAAGAAGGACAGGAAGGCTAGTATTGAAAAACTTAACATTTCTGCATAGAAAGAGAAACAATCAAAAAATGAAAAGACAATCTACAAAATAAGAGAAAACATTTTCAAACCTAAAATTCGTAAGAGATTAATATCCAAAGTATAGAAGATACTCATACAACTCAATAGCAAAACAAGTGAAAAAATCCAATTTAAAAAATAGGCAAAGGACCTGAGCCAATATTTTTTCCCAAGAAGTCATACAAATGGCTAAAGATACATTAAAAGATGCTCAACATCACTAAAAGTCAGGGAAATGTAAATGAAACTTCACACCTGTTAGATCAGCTATTATCAAAAAGACAAGAGATAAATGTTGGCGAGGATTCAGAAAAAAGGGGGACTCTGTTTAAATTGGTATAACCACCATGGAAAAAAGTATAGGGTTTTCTAAAAAAATTAAAAATAGAAGTACCATATGATCCAGCAATCCCACTTTGGGATATATGTACAAAGGAAATGAAATCCATGTCACAAGGAGATATATGCACCCTATGTAAATTGAATGCAGCATTATTCACAATTCCAAGACATGAAAATAGCCTATAAATGGATTTTTTTTTTTTTTTTTTTTTTTGTGACAGAGGCAGAGAGAGTCAGACAGACAGGAAGGGAGAGAAATGAGAAGCATCAATTCTTCGTTGTGGCATCTTAGTTGTTCATTGATTACTTTCTCATATGTGCCTTGACTGGGGGCTCCATCAGGCAGAGTGACCACTTGCTCAAGCCAGTGACCTTGGGTCCAAGCTGGCGAGCTTTTGCTCAAGCCAGATGGGCCCCGCGCTCAAGCTGGCAACCTCGGGGTCTCGAACCTGGGTCCTCCGCATCCCAGTCCCATGCTCTATCCACTGCGCCACCGCCTGGTCAGGCAAATGAATGAATTTTTAAAATGTGGTAGATACAATGGAGCATTAGTCAGAAACAGAAGGAAATTCTGCCATTTAAGAACATGAATGGAACTTGAGGGCATTATGCTAAGTGAAACAGGTCAGAGAAAGAAAAACAGTATAATCTCACATGTGAAATTTTGAAAAGCCAAACTCAAGACAGGAAGCAGATTCGTGGTTACCAGGAGCTGGTGGGGTGACAGCGGGAGGTGGGGAGGTGGAAATGAGGAGATGTCGGTGAAAGGCCCACAGGAAAACTGGAGTAGGCCTCTGCCTCTGCCTCCTCCTCCAGGCGGCCTCCGGATCACTGACACCCTCCTGCGCGCCCACCAGCCCTTTCTCTCCCAGCCGTCTAATCCTGCTCTATGGAAATGACCCCAGTCTCCTTAGCACTGAAGTAGACACACTAACAGTAGCTGAAAGTGTGTCTTCAACAAGGAGTTTCTTCAGCAATGCAGATCTTTGGGGAGACTTAATTGAACTCATCTTTTTCTCTCTTAAAGTCACCACTCTGCCTTACTTATCTCGTATGATGGTCCTATTCTTCTGCTCACACGGACTTAAATCCTTGACAATGCTCTTTTCTCTAACCGGCAGGACTCATTTCTGTGCACAGTGCCAGAAGCCAGGTTCCAGGTTCGGGTTCGTTTCCCACTAGCCAGGAGCGCTCTTCCTCCGCCCTCAGCAGGAGCTCTGTAACCCGGAGCCCAGTGGACACGGAGGGTCCTCGACCTCGTGCCCATCTCCCACTGCAAGTAACGGCAGTGTCCATGTCCTCTGGGAGTTGGGACAAGAAACTTCTTTACCCTAGCCCTCAAGTTAGAACTTTCTGAAATAGCTTCTCATAGGTAAGTAGAGTTACAATCTATATTTTCATCCTGGCATTTAAGACAAATGCCCAAAATATGGGTTCGTTACTTACCCTTTTCTCCCCCATCATTACTAAAAGTGAATAGCCTAGAGTTAGGGAAAGGGGACGAATGTTAACAAGAATAAACTTTTAAAATATTCTTATTTTTCACTTGCCTTGAATTACTTTTTATTTATAAAACTATATAGAAATTTTAGAATAATAAAATGTTTAGTGTATTCTTAATTACTCCTATTTTCAAACCCTCCACTTGATCCTTAAATAGAAAGATTTCACATAAAATTGATAGCAGATATTGCCTCTGAATTAAAGAGTAGAGTTTTGCCAAACATGCCTTACCAAATTGAAAAAGAAAATATGTGAGGTTTTAAAATGCATCTTTGCTTACAAATACCAAGCAAAATATGAATTTATTAAGGAGCAATAACTTGGTTAAAAGTGCTCTTAGTGCCACAAGACAGCAGGAACAGATCTTGGCACAGAGCCTCGGAAAGGAAGGGATGGTTTCTGGGTGCAGTAGCTGGGAGGGCTCCGGGAGGTCGTCGTGCTCAGTGGGACAGCGACCTCTGACAGACAGGGGGCAGGCATCAAAGAGGAGCTAAGCCAGGAACGGTGACAACCTGGCAAGGGAGTGCAAGGCTGTAGAGGGAGAGTGTTTCGCAAAGCCTGTAGACAAGCTGTTACTAAGGTTATTTCATCTATAAAATTCATAGATCCTAAAGCATACCGTTACTTTATGTCTCAACACTACCCATTAAACTATGACAAACCATGGACTGTGAGATGAATCCTGATTTCAAAGATGCTAAAATGCAACCCCCCCAAAAACACATCTTAGAACAGGTAAAATGTGGAAAGTGAGGAGATTGAAGCAGCATCGTGGGGATAAGGACTCAGACAGGAAAATGTAATAACGCAGACTTGCATGGCCCTAGGATAGTGAGAATGTGCTCTGATTGCATGAGTGAGGCAATCATTTGCAGGCCACGTGCCCCTTCTGTGTCTTTATATCCCAGCATTCTGACCTTTGGCTATTAGAGTTAGAGGAGAATGTCACTGCTGCTGACTCGGGCTGTGCAGCTTGCTCCCACTGCGCTCTCCTCCCTATCCCACTGTAACAAGCTCCTCACAAAAACCCTTGCGAGACAAAGGGGGCGAGGCAGCCTGGGAAGCATCTCCTCCTGCCTTTCTGCCAGGGTTGACCACCTGGCCGGCCCTGTGATCCACTGAGAGAAAGAACACCAGCTTGTTCACCTACCTCCCTTTCTCAACTACACAGCTTATGCAAATTGAATTGCAAAATGGGATTTCTTTTCTTTTCTTTTTTTTTTTTTACAGGCTGTTCAGATTTGTGCAAAGTCCTGTCACTAGCTTCCCTTTTCAGCAGCTGCCTGCTTAGTACATTCCCTCTTTCTTTTTTTTTTTTTTTTTCTCCTGGCCCCTTCTCTCTATTCTGCTCTTCAGGCTCTTTCTCTCCCCACTCCTCCTCTCCCCTTTTCTCCCTGCTGTTGTTTCTCATGCTCACTCTTCTCTCCACCATCTGTCTTCACCCTTTCTACTTCCTGTTTATTTCTGAAAAGACGAGGAGAAACCTAGTTTTAGAAACTCTAAAGGAAAGCAGGGTTTCCCAAGTTTCCTCCCTCCTACTCCTGAGAAATTCAAATTGAGTTCCCAGAGTTCTAAGGGACATATGTTGGTGACATTGACAAGAGTCAGGGGAAAGTACACAAGTCAGAGGGACAAGTCTGCCTGTGGAAAATTATTTTCTAAAGCCCTGAGGATGATAGACACAACCCTCTTGGTTTCTGAGGAGTAGCCATCTTAGTCTTCCCCTTTTTGCCACATTGGCAACTTACATCCTGCTGCCCAGAAAGCAACCTGGCCAGTATCTTCAGGTAACAGACTCAGAGCTCCAACTAGCACTGTTAGCAGTGACCATGGGTACCAATGACAGGAGCAGGGTGTGGAAGAATTGGGATGCTATCATGTGGTGTGAAAATTTTCCAACTAGATCAGCACATTGTTGACCTCACTTTCATTGCCCTCTTTTAGAGGGCCTCACCACTTCCCGCCACTTGGTGTTTTGCAAGGCCTTTGGACAGGGACTCCTTTGGGGTCCTGGTATGTGCTGCCTGCTTGCTCTTTAAAAGCTTTTCTATTTAAGAGTATGTATGCACCCTGCTTTCTGGTCTTTCTGTGTGGTGTCTGGCCCTGTATTAGTTTCCTATTGTAACTGAAAAAACTTACCACAAACTTAGTGGCTTAAAATGACCAATTAATCCTAAGAGTGCTGAAGGTCAGAAGTCCTAAATTCAAGATATCAGCAAAGCTGTGTCCCTTCTGAAGACATCTTCAAACCATCAGGGTGGCTTCTTCAATTCTTTCTTTCTTCTTCTTTGATCTCTGTTTTGGTCATCTTCTTTTCTAACTCTGACCCTCCTGTCTCCCTTTTTTTAAAAAATTGATTTTAAATTATTATGTTTACATAGATTCTAGTGTTGCCCCAAATGCATCCGCCTCACCCGTATTGCCCTCAACATCTCCTTGGCCCCCTCTCCACTGTCCTCCCCCCTTTCCTTCAGGTTTATCCCATCCTATCATCCCCTTTCCCTCTGTCCTCTTTTCCTCTGGTCCCTTTGATCCCTTCTCTGTCTCTATTCCGTTCCTCAGTTCTTGGATTCCTCAAATGAGTGAGGTCATATGATATTTTCCTTTTTCTGCCTGGCTTATTTCACTTAGCATAATAGTTTCCTGGCCCATCTATGTTGTTGCAAAAGGTAATATTTCCTTCTTTTTCATGGCCCCGTAGTATTTCATTGTGTATATGTACCACTGCTTTTTAATCCACACGTCCACTGACGGACACTTGGGCTGTTTCCAAATCTTTGCTATTGTGAACAATGCTGCCATAAATATGGGGGTACATTTCTCCTTTTCAAACAGTGCTATGGTGTTTTGGGGGTATATTCCTAAAAGTGGGATAGCTGGGTCAAAAGATAGTTCGATTTTTAATTTTTTGAGGAATCTCCATACTGTTTTCCACAGTGGCTGCACCAGTCTGCATTCCCATCAGCAGTGCAGGAGGGTTCCCTTTTCTCCACATCCTCTCCAGCACTTATTCTGTGTTGTTTTGCTGATGAGTGCCATTCTGACTGGTGTGAGGTGCTATCTCATTGTGGTTTAAATTTGCATTTCTCTAATGATTAGTAATGTTGAGCATTTTTTCATCTGCCTATTGGCCATATATCTGTATGTCCTCTTTGGAGAAGTATCTGTTCATTTCTTTTGCCCATCTTTTGATTGGATTGTTTGTCTTTCTGGTGTTGAGTTTTACAAGTTCTTTATAAATTTTTATTATTAACCCACTATCAGACATATTGTCGAATATGTTCTCCCATTGTGTAGTTTGTCTTTTTATTCTGTTCTTATTGTCTTTAGCTGTGCAAAAGTTTTTTAGTTTGATATAGTTCCATTTGTTTATCCTGTCTTTTGTTTCACTTGCCTGTGGAGATAAATCAGCTAATATATTGCTGTTACAGATGTCGGAAAGCTTGCTGCCTATGTTTTCTTCTAAGATGCTTATGGTTTCACAGCTTACAGTTAAGTCTTTTATCCATTTTGAGTTTGTTTTTGTGAATGGTGTAAGTAACTATTTTTTGGTTGATTGGGCAAAGAAAACACCATAATTGTGTGAAATGGTCTGATTTAGAAACTAATTATAAGAAACATAATTACTAGAAAAATATACGTGGAAGTCCTTGGTTTGCTGCTTTTAATGTTACTGTTGACAAATGTGTAGCCAGAAGTAATGGGCATAAATTAAACTGAAAGCCAACCATTTCTGGATTACTTGTGGAAAATCTCATGAGAACCAACACCTCAGAATCAAAATTAATATCTACTTTTCTCCTGTAGATTCATCACCATCGCAGTGTGTGTATGTGTATGTTGTAGTGACAATGTTTTCTGATCTAAAATTAAAGTTCACACTTCTCCTTTCTAAACTCGTGATTATCTAAACTTCAACCTACAGGTTTCTCTGGGCCTCAAAGCCGAACTCTAAAGTTCTTTTTTTTTTTTGTCATAAGGATGCAAATAAACAGAAAGCCCCCCTTGACCCCTTAGGAAATGCATCACTAAGAAACATCCTGCTGGAGTGGCAAGATGGCGATGGAGTAGGAAGACATACCAACTTCCACCTCCCAGAACCAAAGTGGATTGCAACTTAACTTAAAGAACCATCATCTGGAAAAACCAACTTTGGACTAAACTAAGAGGACTCTTCAACCAAGGAACACTAAAGAAGTCACACTGAATCTGATAGGAAAAGCAGAAATGTGGAGAGGGCTGCCCAGCTCCCCAAAGCAAACAGCAGCCTGGACAGACTTGCGTGGCAGGAAATGAGTTTAGGGGAGAGGAAAGGGTTCTGGGCCCCAGTAACAAAGCCTCAGCCTGCAGCCCCAGAGCTTAGAAGAAGCATATGGACACTATTTAGCTGCAAAACAAGTCAGGATACTGTTTGTGAGAAAGACAGATTTCTCAGACTCAGGATACTTCTTATAGGGACCGCACAGAAAACCTCTTTTACAATCACTCACCCAGGGCTCTGGGGGACAAAGAGAGAGAGAGAGGACCAGATTAGCAGAAGAGAGTGTAATCTAGGAGGCACAGTGAGAAACACTTTGAGGAACAGCTACCCTAATCCCTGGGCTGAGTCACCCCCCAAATCTAAAGCAAATATTTCCCCTGGAACCAGCAATGCCAGCAAAGGGAAGCAGGACACCAGCCAAACAAGCTCTCCTGCAGCACTCAGAGTAGAGTTGCTTAGTTGGAGGGAGTCTTAAGGAATACAGTATTAAGTGCTAGGGTCTGAGCTGCAGTGCCCCCACTCACACTGCTGAGGACTCACTGGAGGGCGGGTGGCAGTGGGATGCGGAAGAGTAGTCCTGTCAGAGGGGGTGGAAGCTGGGCTGGCCATGACTGAGGCCCAGCGTGAGCTTGGTCTTGCCCAGCAAGGGTAGAGAGGACACACAAAAGTGGTCCAGCCAGGCAGCCAGCTTGCCTGCAATCCTTCCCACAGGGGAAAGGCAAAAGCCTGGGAACAAGCAGAAACCCATGACTGAGTGCAGGTGCACAACGTTGCCCAGCCCAGAGCCGAGACTTGTGGCCTCAGGCGAGGCCCGCAGCTCTACCCATGGGGGAGAGCAAAGGCTGAGGCTGGCTGAGGCTTGTAGACCAAGCATGTGAACACAGTCCCTCCCATGGAGTAGAAGCAGAAACCAAAGCAACAGCCACAGTGGGCCGGTGCTGGCAACAACCATACCCAAATGCCCGAGGCAGTGGCAGAGGTGCAGATAGACCACACCTAGGGAATACAGAGGCCACACCCATTGGACTCCAGTGGCCACACCTTTCTTATACACAGACAAAATGGGCAGGCAGAGAAGTGCAACCCAAATGAATCAAGAGAAATCCCCAGAAAAGGACTTGAATGAGTCAGATATAACCAAATTACCAGATGTAGAGTTTAAAATAATGATTGTTAGGATGCTCAAAAATCTTAGAACAAAAATAGATGGTCATTATGAACACCTAAATAAAGAGATAACAAGTATAAAAAAGGACATTGAAATAATAAAAAAGAATCAGTCAGAAATGACAAATAAAAAATCAGAAATGAAGAACACAATGGAAGAAATTAAAAGCTGGATGGATGAAACTGAGGATCAAATCAGTGAGTTAGAGGACAAGATAAACCAAGGTATGGACACAGAGCAGCAAAAAGAAAAGAGACTCAAAAAGTCTGAGGAAACTCTAAGAGAGCCCTGAGACAACATGAAGAGAAATAACATCCGCATCATAGGGGTTCCTGAAGAAAAAGTGAAAGAACAAGGGATAGAGACTTTGTTCAATCAAATCATAGATGCAAACTTCCCTAAATTGATGCAGGAAAAAGTCACATAAGCTCAAGAAGCACAGAAAATTCTATTAAAGAGAAACCCAAAGAAATCCACACCAAGACACATTATAATTAAAGTACCAAAACTAGGAGATAAAGAGAATATATTAAAAGCTGCTAGAGAAAAAAGGCTATCATCTACAAAGGAGCCCCCATAAGGAAGACATCTGACTTCTCAACAGAAATACTCAAAGCCAGAAGGGAATGGCAAGAAATATTCACAGTAATGCGGAACAAGAGCCTACAATCAAGACTCCTTTATCCAGCAAGGCTATCGTTTAAAACTGAAGGAAAAATAAAAAGCTTCTCAGACAAAAACAAACAAACAAACAAACTAAAAAAATCCAAGAAACACTCAAGGAATTCATTACAACCAAACCAATGCTGCAAGAAATGTTAACATTGATTCATTCTGAAAGAGATGGGAGAGAGAAGTAAACAGATATGACTGTGAATGAGTGAGTAACAGTAACTCAATGAATGGTGAAAAGCGTAAAAGACATCTACATGTGGCAGGTGGTAACTAATTGTGCAAATGTGTGTATGGGACAGGCTGGTCTGCAAAGATTTTAGAAAGAAGAAAGATAATGGTTGAATTAAATGCATTTATTTTTTTCAGCATATATTTATGGAGTGCCAACTGTGTGTCAGGACTCTTGATGGCACTGGAGACATAGAAGAAAATGAGGCAGGCAAGGCCATTGGCCCACTAAGTCTGAAATGAGCAAGTAAAAGTAAAAACTGAAGAATTTCTGTGACAAGAACCAAGATGGAAATAAAAGAAATATGTGATAGGCAGTGACTGCAACTAGGGGGAGTACAGGGCTACCTCACACAAGGTGGGCAGGAATTGCCTCTGACAAAGTGACATTTGCGCTAATACTGGAAGGATGAAAATGAGCTGAAACTCTAGGGAAAAGAGTTCCAGAGGAAGGGACCAGCAAGTGCAAAGTCCCTATGGCAGACTAAGCCTGGTTATTTTAGAAACGGAATGTCTGGAGCTCGGGGGCTGAGAACAGAGATCGAAATGAGATCTGAGAGGTGGGCAAGGGCAGGTTATGGAGAGGCTCTAGCCATGGCCAAGTGTTTGGATTTTTATCCCAACTGTTGTGGCAAGCCACCAAGGAATCAGAATGGAGATAGGGGTGACATAATCAGATTTCCTTTTTTTAAATATTAGTTTATATGGGAAGAATTTATTCTTAAAGCAGTGAAATTTGTTAAAAGTCTTGGGTTGTCATATGACCCAGCAATCCCTCTACTGGGTATCTACCCCCAAAACTCAAGAACATTGGTACATAAAGACACATGCACCCCTATGTTCATGGCAGTATTATTAAGTGGCCAAGACATGGAAACAACCAAAGTGTCCCTCCTTTAGAGGATTGAATAAAGAAGATGTGGCACATATATACAATGGAATACTACTCAGCTATAAGAAATGATGATATATTGCCATTTACAACACCATGGATGGACCTTGAGAACATACTGAGTGAAATAAGTAAATCAGACAAAGCTAAGAACTCTATGATTTCACACATAGGTGGAATATAAAATTGAGACTCATGGACATAGATAAAAGTGAAGTGGGGAGGGGGTAAGGATTCAAGAGGGACAAATATACAGTGACGATAAATGATTAGACTTTGGGTGATGGGCACACAACACAATCAACAGTTTAAATGCTATAGAAATATTTACTTGAAACCTATGTACTCTTATTGATCAATGTCATCCCATTAAATTTTATTTTATAAATAAAATTTTAAAAAGAGAAAAATTTGTGTAGCTATGTAAGGGGATGGAGGCTAGTTAGACTCACTGAGGTAATTATTTCACAGCATATACAAATATAGAATCATTATGTTGTACACTCAAAACTAATATGTTGTTTGCCCATTGTACCTCAATAAAATAAATAAATGAAAATAATATTTTTTAAAAAGAGACCATATATATAGTATGTAGTGGCTACATACTCTGACATTACAAAGTTAGTGTAACTTTTTTTTAATGGAGGGAGCATACGCAAATTTTGTTTTGTTTTTAGTGGTCAGATTGGTTTTAAAGTATTGTTATTCTGAGACTGCTGTGTGATTATGAAATTTAAAAAATAAGTAATGAGGTTTATTCTAAGTCTATTATTCTTTTTGACCTTGAAAACCACAATTCTTGGTATAGAAAGATTAAGACACAATAGAGAATGAGTTAAGTGAAAGCTTTAGAGTCTCAAATTTGGACTGGAATTATCCATATGAGATCATATATGTACTCTCTCTTTTCTTTTGCTCTGTTAACATAAAAGGACTAGAAACAAAATGGCCATTTTTAATTTGGTCCTGAAATGACCCTTTCTCTCTAAAAGACACTAGGGTTTCTTGAGAAAATGGCTGATTCCAGGTCTGGGCACCAGAAAGCTATCAGTGACTGTGAGGGTCACATCAAACGAGTGCATGAAGTAGAGAGAAGGGCAAGTAGGCAGTTGGAGAATCGGGTCAGAGTAGAATATTTTTGTAAGATTCTATCTAAAGTACCTTGCATCATGCATGTGTTGGGAGTGAGTACAGAGTTCTCTGGGCAACTGCTTTTGTCTTGCTCGACAGTTTCCTTGTGGAGACGCATCTCAAATCTGACACACTGGCCCAGTAAAGAGCTACAATGTGTGACCCTCAAACCACACTGCCCAGCTGCAAATCAGGTGCCTACGGCAGTCACAAAGACCTCTTAATGGAGATGACCCAGAGCAGTGCAAAGCGGATATCCACACAGACAAGCACATGCTGTCTGGAAAACCCAGGTTGGTTGGTTTGTGCATTAATTATAGAGTATCCTCAAAGCCCCCAGCTGTGATGTCTATGCTGTGAGGAATGGGGAAGACAGAAGGCATAGCCCTGGCCACAGACATGTACAAAGTGTGAGGAAACAAGACTCTAAAACCAGATTCAAACAAAGGGATCCCATCTAAACTGACATGGCACCCATTGTGTGGGAGCAAGGTCATCTGGAAATGTTCTTGACAAAGTTGAATCTTAACCCCATCTCAAAGGAAGAGGGGAATCTAGACTAGCAGGATGCAGGTGGGAGATCCCTAGAGTCTGGAGGGGTATGCAAAGAAAGGACAAGGGCAGCCAAGAGCAAAATGGGCCTAAAAGAAGGCTAGAGAGTACAATGGGGGAAGAGACAAAAGAAGAAATGACTGGTAATGCCCAATGCCTACCTAGTAAGTCCTGAATAGGAGCTACATGCTATAAAGACCTTCTCATCTCATTTCCCCATCAACCTTCCAGACTTAATTGTAAAATCTCTATTTCATAGATGAGAAAGCTAAAATGCATGGAGATTAAGTACAATCTTCATTCTTGATGGCTTCTATATTTAGCATTTGCCTACTCACTAACATTTAGTTATATCCCCAAATCAGAACTTGTAGCATTTGTGTGGTCATTTGTGGACATGTGCAGAACAGCAGAAAGTTTGAGTCACCTGAAAGGTGTCCTTTTCACACTCCATGTAGTGTCAAGTTTTTGTACTTTTGTGCTTTCACTATTTCAAATGGCCCCCAAGTGCAGTGCTGTAGTTGATGTCTAGTGTTCTTAAGTGCAAGAAGACTGGAATGTGATTTACAGAGGGAAAAAAAGTGTTAAATCAGCTTTGTTCAGAAGGTATAAATTATAGTCTCTTGGCTATAAGTTCAATGTTAATGAATCAACAATATATATTAAGATATCTTTAAACAGAAACACATCAAACAAGGTTATGCATTGATGAGTTGATAAAAATGCTGTGATAAGAGGCTTGCAGGAACCTTCCCTGATTTATTTTCTCTTATAGCAATGCTTTCTTTATTTGTTAAGTCGGTGCTCACAGCAATTTTGTAGAACATAGCTACCACGAAAAATAAGAATCAACTGGAATTTGTTCAAGATTAGAGCTGAGATTAGAAACCTGATCTTTGTGATTACAAAACCTCTCTGTCTGATTTGAAAGATGGAGCTCTTTTCAAGTCACCCCAAAGTAAACATGTTATTGTCTATTTATACACATGTTAGAGAACTATTTTCTAGACAGGGCAGTTTCAAACTGTGGGCCAAAGAAGTGCTGCTCATTTAAAATAAAAAATACAATGTGACTACTTGGGCAGGTGTTGGTTCTGTTCCCTCTGCCTTTCCATGTCATCAAGACAATATGTTCAGAAGTCAGCACATCTCAGAGCCTCTTTCTGGTGAGTACAGAGAGGGCTTCTTTACCCCACTTCACAGAATGATGTTGCTTCGCATGTGCAATACTTGACAGTCCTTTGCAAACAGATTGACATAGCAGTTGGGTTTAAGTGGCAGCAACTTGGTCAGCAGTATAATCTGGGCTGTCTGGCCTGGCTGTGATCCTTTGAATGTAAATATGTGCTTCCTCAGTGCCAGAAGACTGAGATGAGCAACACCCACCAGTCAGCAGAGGCTGTCAGTCCACAAGAAATGACTGAGCCCTCATTTGGGACAGAACACAGGGGTTGGAGTCCAGAAGAAAGGCAGTCGTCAAAGTATCCTTCCCTCCTGCATCAGCCCAAACTATTCTGGGTGTTCCTTTCCTTTCCTTTGCTTGTGTTCCCTTTTCTTGTCTTGTCTTGGCTTTTCCTGTCCCTTCGTATTCCTTCTTTCAGTGGATGATACAGCTGTGCCCTGCAGTCCTGGATGGTGCCAAAGCGCGACTGTGCACTGCGAAGCCTGAGTGATTTGTGCGGGAAAACCCCCATACAAAGAAGACGTTAATATATGTACAAACTAAGGAGCAATTTCGTGCTTTTATAAGTATAATGTTTTTACAATTCAGTCCAATTTTGCTGTAATTCTTTCCTCTGAAGGGGCATTACAATGGACTAACTAGGAGCCCATTTTCTCCTTTTAGCCACAATAAGATAATTTAACAGTGCTAAGATCCTGCTGGGAATGGATCTAGACACACAAAAGAAAATTAAATAGACCAGTCACAGAAAATGTCTTTGAACAATGAAGGTACCATACATACACACTACAAACAACTCTTACTTTTTAGTTCACAATAAGTGAACTGAATAATGAATTCAATATTTTCAATAATTGAAGATGGGTTATAATAAAGATGGATATGTGTTCTCAAGGGTTTTTGAGTAGTGGTTTCATTATGATTCATGTTTTTTAAAATCTCTATTAGAAAAAATGTTTAATCTACCTTTAATAGGTTGTATCTATTTATACATTACAATGAAGCACTCTTTCTTTCTTAAGTGAGAGGAGGGGAGATAGTGAAACAGACTCCCACCTGTGCCCAGACGGGAATCCACCCTGTCTGGGGCTATTGCTTGAACCAATAGAGCCACTGGGTGCAGGAGGGGAAGAGAGAGAGAGAAGGGGGAGGGGGATGGAGAGAGAAGTAGATGGTCACTTCTTCTGTGTGCCCTGACTAGGGACTGAACCCAGGACATCGGCATATTGGGCCAAAGTCTACCCACTGAGCCAACAGGCCAAGGCCACAATGAAGCACTCTTAATATGGCTTTCTGTTGTCCCAAATGAACTTTCAAAATTCAAAAGAAAATAAATCCTGTGAGAGAACTTGTTCTATAAGATATAGATTGTAAGCTAATATACATCAAGATAATTTTAAAATAAGTTTTTTAGATTATACTGACATGTATCAATTGGTCTTTTCTACAAAACTATGATAATAAAGATTAAACAATATGAAAAGTACCTATACTAAGTTCCTTATTTTTTTGAGACCAAATTTTATATTTTATAACTTAAAAATTTTAAGCAAACAAATTGATATAGCTTATTCACCTTTAGAGAGAATTATCATTTATAGCCAGGCCTTTTTCTTATCAGGATATAACTGAATATTGCTTATGCCAAAAATTCTATTTAGATGTAGGCCTCTATTAAGGAACAAAGACTACATTTTACATGTGGGAATTACTTCTGCAAATAGTCTTCCTAGGAAAACCGGTCTGCTCTATGACTTATGACATTCCAATCTTACAGGTAGCAAAGAATTTTATTTCTTGGAAGGCATGAAATATTAACAAATATGGGGAAATTAGAGCAATACTATTAACAATAGTAAAAATCCTCTCAATCATAAGAAGAATTTGTACAAAGCCTCCAAACAGAAATTAATTCTAAAGCTTTAATACCATGTGGCTCTACCTTTGCTACATATAAGAAGGTGGTTATGTGTTAACATGTTTTGTTATGCCTATATAAATAAGCTAATCAAATAAAACAAGATATCAATTAAATAAAAATCATGATAGTTTTATTCCTCTTACCAAAAATTGGTGAAGGCACGGGCATTGATACATTGTGGTTAACAATGTACTAGCAAAAATCTAGCAGGTGGCAGGGGCAGGGGCAGGGCAGTATGGAAAATATATCTTTGCTGGCAAAAAGAGGCGTGCAGAAAATCTCCCTTGTGCTGACAGCTTGGTGTGATGACTGGAGGTGCTATAGGCATTTTGTGACCCTGAGAACAAGCCAAAATGCTGAGCAGTGTGAGGCTGGGTCCTTACTTTATCTTCATTTGGGTTCTTAGTCCGGACTTCTTGTTTTATGTAATGCCTTTTCTTCTTTTGTTCAAGTAAATTGAATTGAGGATTTTCTTTTTCTTGCAGCCCAAACCAGACTAACTTTTAAAGATTCCAATAAACTCCTATTACCATCAATTCTGGTGCTCGTGGATATCAAACCAGGTCAACACTTCCGACAGTGTAAATGTTCCTGGACATTATACGTGCTCTTGGAGATTTTACAATAGCAGACACATACAGAAATATGAGAGAGGGTTGCAGGGTTTGTATATGGCGTTAAAATAGTAGGGGCCAAAAGTAAGCCACTGAATCCAGATCAAAGAGATCCCAACACCCCCAAGGAACAGAACCGAGGTGAAGTAAACTAACAAGCAGTCCCAAGAGTTATATGGTTAGAGGAAAACTTTTAATGAGAAAATTTATGATATAGAGAAGCTCCTTCAGTGGCAGGGAACTGCCCTCTGTAAGCTAGCACTGCGTGGTAAGGTCCAGAGCATAGTGTGAAAACAGTCATCATGCCAGGGACTGCACGTTGGCTGCCCAACAGCAAGAATGAGAATTCTGGAGGTATCCGGCAATGCCGGAAGGCAGCCACACAGGTCATTCCTCCTCCACCGAGTTAAAGCAGTGCTTGAGGCAGAGAGACAGGAGGAGGCCCTTCACCCGCTACCGCACCAGGGCTT
Organism: Rhynchonycteris naso; assembly: GCA_037038555.1. Classification (NCBI taxonomy): domain Eukaryota; kingdom Metazoa; phylum Chordata; class Mammalia; order Chiroptera; family Emballonuridae; genus Rhynchonycteris; species Rhynchonycteris naso. Next base: position 108,410,879 of record CM072998.1, on the reverse strand, counting down.
TTGGTCTCAACACACAGCGGCTTTCTTTTACATGACACGGTCGTGGCATGCATGTACTGTCAGGAGCCCTAGCAATTCTGTACTGGTATATGATGACTCCTTTTCCATTTTTGTTGGAAAAATACATTGAAGATGATCCATCTAACCGCTCATTTCACACACAGGGAAACCTAAGGCTCAAAAGGTTCTGGGGTTTGTTCGGGATCTGGAGGCAGGACTTGAACTTAGGTACTTTTACTCACCCAACATATACCTTTGTTCCCAATAAACATAAGGTTACTTGTTATGCTAACAATTCATCTTGTCAGTATTATTTTTAATTTAAATTTTATATTCTAAGATGATATCGACTCTACTTTCAACCCTCTGGGAACTAGATTTTGTTTGTTTTGGTTCAGTGGTGGAGCAGACTAAAAACCTTGACAAATAACCACAAAGATGCTAAAATTAACAAAATATATTACTACAATGAAATAAATATTCTCTTTTCTACCCTTTCATAATGCCAGGGTCTTCAAAAACAGATTTTAGAAGGGTCAAGAAGTTTTAATACCAGAAATAGTCACAGCAATTATCCTTATTAACATAAGAGTTCTGGCCACGCATGCATTATTTAAATCAGAGCATTGATTCTCTAGATCCACAGAGATTCGACAACAATCAATGTTTATATAATGTTGGTGGAAACCTGACCATATTCTGATAAGTAGCCAAACAGTGCTCATGTAATTAATGAAACTGTTACTTTCTGAAAAAATAAAAACAAAAAGACAACAACTAAAACTAAGGATATCTAGACTTCCTTCTTTCTACTGGTAAAAAATCTGACTTTAAAAAAAATCAAGTTTTGTTCACCCAGCTGTAATTGTTTGAATGGCAAGACTGCTGTTTCAGTATTTTAATATATTGACCTTGCCAAACCTGTGGTGACGCAGTGGATAAAGTGTCCACCTGGAATGCTGAGGTTGCCAGTTTGAAACCCTGGGCTTGCCTGGTCAAGGTGCATACGGGAGTTGATGCTTCCCACTCCTCCCCCTTTTCTCTCTCTAAAAATGAATGAATAATAAAATACACACACACACACACACACACACACACACACACACACACACACACACACACACACTGACCTGGCAATCTCATTTCAAGTTGATCTAAAAAACATGAACTGGAAGGAAGCAAGATGGCGACGGAGTAGGCGGACGTACCAACTTCCAACTCCCAGAACCAAAGTGGATTATAACTCAATTTAAAGAACCATCATCTGGATAAACCAACTATGAACTAAACTAAGTGGACTCTTCAACCAAGGAACACAGAAGAAGCCACATTGAGACTGGTAGGAATACCGAAAACGCGAAGAGGGCTGCCCAGCTCCCCAGAGCAAACGGCAGCCTGGAGAGACCCGCGTGGCGGGAGGAAAGTTTGGCGGAGAGGGAGGGACCTGGGTCCCAGGAACCAAGCCCCAGCCTGCAGTCCCAGAGCCTAGAAGAGGCGTTTGGACAGTTTTGAGCTGTGAAACAAGTGAGGGAGCTCCCAAGCCTACAGTGTGGAGTATTAGGTCCCTTCCTACTCTGCTGAGGGCTGCTTAAGGGTTTGGGGCGACAGGACGCTGAAACGCGGTTCTGTCGGCGTGGGCAGAGGCCAAGTCGGTGGGAGCACGGTCTAGCCCAGAGGGTCAGAGGGGATACGCGAGAGCAGACCGGCAGCTGCGGGCCCACCTTTAACCCCACTTACTGGGACAAAGCGGGAGGCCAGGAACGGGCAGAAATCTGCTCTACGACCCTGCGCAGGCCGGCCCTGACCGCGGGGACTGGGCTAGGACCAGGGACGGGCAGGGGCTCGCGGCTGAGCTCACGCAACCAGGCCCCCCCACACACCGGAGAAACCGCGGTTGGCCAGTATACGTGCGCGAGCGGGCTCCGAGCGCGGGAACGGGCTAGACCCCGAGACAAGTGGAAACTCGCAGTTGAGCTCACGCTACTATCCCCACCCGGCGGGAGAAACCGCGGATTGCATTCATACGTGCATGAGCACCTCCAAACGCAGGGGCGGGGTAGAGTTTGGGACGAGCAGAAGTACCCAGCTGAGCAGAAGCCAGCAAACACGCCTGCCCCAATAAACCTTGGTTTCCGACCCTACGCAGAAGGGCCCTGGCCTCGAGGGCGGGGCTAAATCTCCAGACGGGCAAACGCTCACAGCTGAGAGCACGTCAAAAGCCCCGCCCAACCGGCAAAACTGTGGCTGAGGGTTCTGGGCGGAAGTCCGGAAATAGGCTGGGTCCGCAGCTGAGCAAAGGTGCTCACCTCTACCCTTGGTGCTAAGACTTGTGGCTTCAGTGACAGCCCCTCCCACGGAGGAGAGGCAGAAATCACAGCAAAAGCCACAGTGGGCCGGCGCTGGTAACGCTCATACGCAACCACCCTAGGCACCAGCAGAGGGGGTGAGGGGCCTGCAGACAGACCACACCTAGAGAACACAAAGGCAACACCTATTGGACTCCAGTGGCCACAACTTGCTTATACACAGAAAAAATGGGCAAGCAGAGGAATGCAAACCAAATGAATCAAGAGAAATCCCCAGAGAAGGACCTGAATGAACCAGATATAACCAAATTACCAGAAGCAGAATTTAGAATAATGATAGTTAGGATGTTCAAAGAAATTAGAGCAACAATGGATAGTTTATTACGAACACCTAAATAAAGAGATAACAAGTATAAAAAACGAAATTGAAATAATAAAAAAGAATCAGACAGAAATGACAAATACAGTATCAGAACTGAAGACCACAATGGAAGGAATTAAAAGCAGGATGAATCACGCTGAGGATTGAATAAGCGAGTTAGAGGACACAATAAACAAAGGCGCAGAAGCAGAGAAGAAAAAGGAAAAGAGACTTAAAAAATGTGAGGAAACTCTAAGGGACCTTTGTGACAACATAAAGAGAAACAACATTTGCATCATAGGGGTGCCTGAAGAAGAGGAGAGAGGACAGGAAATGGAAACTTTGTTTAATCAAATCATAGCAGAAAACTTTCCTAAATTAAGGCTGGGAAACACTCCACACATTCAAGAAGCACACAGAACTCCATTAAAGAGAAACCCAAAAAGATCTACACCAAGACACATCATAGTTAAAATACCAAAGCTAATGGATAAAGAAAAAATTTTAAAGGCTGCTAGAGAAAAAAAGGCTATCACCTACAAAGGAGCCCCCATAAGGATGACATCGGACTTCTCAACAGAAACACTTGAGGCCAGAAGGGAATGGCAAGAAATAATCAAAGTAATGCAGAACAAGAACCTACAACCAAGACTACTTTATCCAGCAAGGCTAACGTTTAAAATTGAAGGAGAAATAAAGAGCTTCCCAGAAAAAGAAAGCCTCAAGGAATTCATAAAAACCAAACCAATTCTGCAAGAGATACTAAGGGGCCTCTTGTGAACAGTTTAAAGGGAGGAATGAATAGAGCAAAAGAAGAATACAGCTTTAAAGGATAAAATGGCAATAAACAACTACATATCAATAATAACCTTAAATGTAAATGGATTAAATGATCCAATCAAAAGACATAGGGTAGCTGCATGGATAAAGAAACAGGACCCATACATATGCTGTCTACAAGAGACACACCTTAAAACAAAAGATGCTCATAGACTGAAGGTAAAAGGATAGAAAAAAATATTTCATGCAAATGGAAATGAAAAAAAAGCAGGGGTAGCAGTTCTTATATCAGACAGAATGGACTTTAAAACAAAGGCAGTAGTAAGAGATAAAGAAGGACACTACATAATGATAAAGGGAACAATTCAACAGGAAGATATAACTAATATAAATATCTATGCACCAAATATAGGAGCCCCGACATACAATAAGCAGACTTTGATGGATATAAAGGGCGAGATTAACAGCAATACTATCATAGTAGGGGATTTCAATACCCCTCTAACAACACTGGATAGATCCTCAAGAAAGGAAATTAATAAAGAAACAGCAGACTTAAAGGAGACACTCGATCAACTTGATTTAATAGATATCTTCAGAATTTTTCACCCTAAAGCAGTAGAATATACATTCTTCTCAAGCGCTCATGGTACGTTTTCTAGGATAGACCACATGTTAGGACACAAAAATGGTCTCAATAAATTTAAGAAGATTGAAATCATATCAAGCAATTTCTCTGATCACAATGCCATGAAACTAGAAATTAACCACAAAAGAAAAACTGAAAAATACTCAAACACTTGGAAACTAAATACCATGTTATTAAATAATGAATGGATTAACAATGAGATCAAAGAAGAAATAAAAAAGTTTCTAGAAACAAATGATAATGAGCATACATCAACTCAAAATTTATGGGACACAGCAAAAGCAGTTCTGAGAGGGAAGTTTATTGCACTACAGGCATATCATAAGAAGCTAGAAAAAGCTCAAATAAGCAACCTGACCCTGCATCTAAAAGAACTAGAAAAACAACAACAAATAAAACCCAAGACAAGTAGAAGGAAGGAAATAATAAAGATCAGAGCAGAAATAAATGACATAGAGGCGAAGGAAACAATACAGAGGATCAATGAAACCAGAAGCTGGTTCTTTGAAAATGTAAACAAGATTGATGAACCTTTAACTAGACTCACCAAGAAAAAAAGAGAGAGGACTCAAATAAATAAAATTAGAAAAGACAGTGGAGAAATAACAACTGACACAACGGAAATACAAAGCATTGTAAGAAAATACTATGAAGAACTCTATGACAAAAAATTAGACAATCTTGGTGAAATGGACAAATTTCTTGAATCATATAACCTTTCAAAAATCAATCTGGAAGAATCAGAACACCTAAACAGACCAATTACAGCAAATGAGATCGAAACAGTTATCAAAAAACTCCCCAAAAAGAAAAGTCCTGGGCCTGATGGCTTCACAAGTGAATTCTATCAAAAATTCAAAGAAGAACTAACTCCTATCCTCCTCAAGCTATTTCACAAAATTCAAGAGGAAGGAAGACTTCCAAACTCCTTTTATGAGGCGAGCATAATTCTGATCCCCAAACCGGGCAAAGACAACACAAAGAAAGAAAATTATAGGCCTATATCCCTGATGAATTTAGACGCTAAAATTCTCAACAAAATATTAGCCAACCGGATCCAGCAATATATGAAAAAAATCATACACCACGATCAAGTGGGATTTATTCTGGAGAGGCAAGGCTGGTTCAATATTCACAAATCAATCAATCTGATTCATCACATAAACAAAAGGAAGGACAAAAATCACATGATAATTTCAATAGATGCAGAAAAGGCATTTGATAAAATCCAGCACCCATTCATGCTCAAAACTCTCAGTAAAGTGGGAATACAGGGATCATTCCTTAACATGATAAAGGCCATCTACGATAAACCGACAGCAAACATCATACTAAATGGACAAAGATTAAAAGCAATCCTCTTAAGATCAGGAACCAGGCAGGGATGCCCCCTTTCACCACTCTTATTCAACATAGTTCTGGAAGTCCTAGCTACAGCAATCAGACAAGAAGAAGAAATAAAAGGCATCCAAATTGAAAAAGAAGAAGTAAAACTGTCACTATTTGCAGATGATATGATATTGTATATTGAAAACCCTAAAGTCTCAGTCAAAAAACTACTGGACCTTATAAATGAATTCAGCAAGGTGGCAGGATATAAAATTAATACTCAGAAATCAGAGGCATTTCTATATACCAACAATGAACTGTCAGCAAAAGAAATTAAGGAAACAATCCCCTTCACTATTGCAGCCAAAAAAATAAAGTACCTAGGAGTAAATTTAACCAAGGAGGTTAAGGACTTGTACTCGGAAAATTATAGAACATTGATAAAAGAAATTAAGGAAGATACAAACAAGTTGAAGCATATACCGTGCTCATGGCTAGGAAGAATAAAGATCATTAAAATGTCTATATTACCCAAAGCAATTTATAAATTCAATGCAATACCAATTAAGATACCAATGACATACTTCAAAGTTATAGAACACATATTCCAAAAATTTATATGGAACCAAAAAAGAACACGAATAGCCTCAGTAATCTTAAAAAGAAAAAATAAAGAAGGAGGTATCACTCTTCCAGATATCAAGGTTTACTATAAGGCCATTATACTCAAGACAGCCTGGTACTGGCATAAGAACAGGCACATAGATCAATGGAACAGAACAGGGGACCCAGAAAAAACCCACAGCTTTATGGACAACTGATATTTGACAAAGGAGGAAAGAACATACAATGGAGTAAAGACAGCCTCTTTAACAAATGGTGTTGGGAAAATTGGACATCTACCTGCAAAAAAATGAAACTAGACCATCAACTTACACCATTCACAAAAACAAACTCAAAATGGATAAAAGACTTAAATGTAAGCCGTGAAACCATAAGCATCTTAGAAGAAAACATAGGCAGCAGGCTCTCCGACATCTGTAGCAGCAGTATATTTGCCGATTTATCTCCACGGGCAACTGAAATAAAAGGCAAGATAAACAAATGGGACTATATCAAACTAAAAAGTTTTTGCACAGCTAAAGACAATAGGAACAGAATAAAAAGACAAACCACACAATGGGAGAACATATTCGACAGCACATCTGATAAGGGGTTAATAACTAAAATTTATAAAGAACTTATAAAACTCAACACCAGGAAGACAAACAACCCAATCAAAAAATGGGCAAAAGAAATGAATAGAAATTTCTCCAAAGAGGACATACAGATGGCCAATAGGCATATGAAAAAATGCTCAACATCACTAATATTTAGAGAAATGCAAATTAAAACCACAATGAGATATCACCTCACACCAGTCAGAATGGCACTCATCAGCAAAACAACACAGAATAAGTGCTGGGGAGGATGTGGAGAAAAGGGAACCCTTCTGCATTGCTGGTGGGAATGCAGACTGGTGCAGCCACTGTGGAAAACAGTTTGGAGATTCCTCAGAAAATTAAAAATAGAACTGCCTTTTGACCCAGCTATCCCACTTTTAGGAATATACCCTAAGAACACCATAGCACTGTTCGAAAAGAAGAAATGCGCCCCCATGTTCGTGGCAGCATTGTTCACAATAGCGAAGATCTGGAACCAGCCCAAGTGTCCCTCAGAAGACAAGTGGATTAAAAAGCTATGGTACATATATACTATGGAATACTATTCAGCCATAAGGAACGATGACATCGGATCATTTATAACAAAATGGGTGTACCTTGATAACATTATACAGAGTGAAATAAGTAAATCAGAAAAAAAGAAAAACTGAGAACAGCATGATTACATACATAGGTGGGACATAAAAGTGAGAATATGAGACATGGACAAGAGAGGAGTGGTGGTTATGGGATGGGGGGAGGGAGGGAAGAGTGGGATAGGGAGGAGGGGAGGGACACAGGGAAAACCAGATAGAAGGTGACAGAGGACAATTTGACTTTTGGTGATGGGTATGCAACACAATTGAATGATAAGATAACCTGGAGATGTTTTCATTGTACATATGTACCCTGATTTATTGGTGTCACCCCATTAGAATTAATAATAATAAAATATATATTAAAAAAAGAAAGTAGAAAATAGGCAACCATTGTTGTTGTTAAAAAAAAAAACAAAAAATACTTATGAACTGGAAAGATAGGTTGCCTGTTGCCTGACCGGGCGGTGGCACAGTGGATAGAGCATCGGACTGGGACACGGAGGACCCAGGTTCGAGACCCCGAGGTTGCCAGCTTGAGTGCAAGCCCATCTGGCTTGAGCAAAAGCTCACCAGCTTGGACCCAAGGTCACTGGCTCCAGCAAGGTGTGGCTCGGTCTGCTGAAGGCCTGTGATCAAGGCACATGTGAGAAAGCAATCAATGAACAAGTAAGGTGTCGCAACGAGAAACTGATGATTGATGCTTCTCATCTCTCTCCGTTCCTATCTGTCTGTCCCTGTCTATCCCTCTCTGACTCTCTCTCTGTCGCTGTAAAAAAAAAAAAAATAGATAGGTTGCCTGTTGAAGAGTATAGTGAACCTTACACTTTAGGACAACTCATTGCAAAAATCTCTAAGAAGTGTTCTAAAAGCTTCGTATTTAGATAATTGCTTGACATCCATGGCTCTTGTTAGGGCTTGACAATGGTGGGTTCTGCAGAGATTTGCATGGTTAAATTAGATTTGAATGGCATCATTTGAATCAAATGAGACACTGAAGCTCTTCCCTTAAAAATCAATTAATATGAGCTCAGTATCTCCTGGGTTCCGGCATCATTCTCATAATGGGCAGATAGAGTTAGGAGCAAATAAAATGCCACTTCTCGATTTCCACTGAAGCTTTCTCAGTATTTAATTAAATTTCTCAGAGCAGAGTTTCAACCTTGGCACTTACACAATAAGCACAGATAGTTATGTAAAGATTCTTAATAGATTTGTTTAGAATGTTTTGAGTTACGAAGTACAATGCCACAGAAAGGGCAAAACTAAAACACGGACATAGTCGTGCTCACATCTCAGCTCTGGAAACAAGAGCAGCCCAGCAGACCACGTCCCCACAGAAATGTGTCACACCGTCACACCAGGTCTGATCACGGGGGAGCCAGTGAGCTGCCAGGACGCAGAGCGTGCTGAAAAGTGCACACACATTTGCACTTTTCCAGAAAAATTTTATCCTTTATTTCTAGAAAAAAATAATTTAGAACCCCCTATAAGAGCAAATAGCATCAACTATGTACCTGTGCTCAGTGGGCCACACCATTCCTATTAGAAGAATGGAAGGAGACGGGAAGGGAGGGAAGAAGAGGCAGACACATAGAGAGATCAGAGAGGGACAGAGAGAGCACCAAACACTGGGACACAGAGAGGGAGACAGAGAGTTATGATTAATGCTGATACTATATTTCAATAAAAGTTCAGCATTTTATAAATCCCATTTTATTAAATAGAAATATCATCTGGGTTGTGAATATAAATGTGGTCAGAGTAATAACCATCACCAAGGTGTTTCCAAGGATCCCAGTGGACACACAGGTCTCCTTTCACATAGCCTTTAGTGAGTGCCACGCCTCCAGCCAGTAGGTTCCACTGGCACCTGAAGTGTCCAAGGGGCACTGATATGTGAAAGAGGCATGAGGGTCACCTCCCAGAGCCTGCTCATCTCCTGTCTGCCTGTGCCTGTACCTCCTGAGGGCCGTTACTGTGCACTCTGAGCTCTGCAAAAGGGGAAATGGGGCCCTGGTTGGCTTAGTGGTATAGCATTGGCCTGGTTGTGGGAAGTTCCAGGTTCGATTCCCAGTCAAGGCACACAGGGCGACCATCTGCTTCTCTCCCCTTCATCTCCCCATTCTTTCTCTCTCTCTCCTCCCCTTCCACAGCCATGGCTTGAATGGTTTGAGCAGTTTGGTCCCAGGTGCCTAGGATGGCTCCATGGCCTTGCCTCAGGTGCTGAAATAACTCTGTTGTTGAGCAACAGAGCAGCAGCCCCAGACAGTCATAGCTTCGCCCTGTAGGGGACTTGTGGGGTGGATCCTGGTCCGGGAGCATGTGGGAGTCTCTCTGCCTCCCTGCCTCCCCACCGCTCACTTAATAGAAAAAAAAAAGGCGGGGGTGGGGATGGCCCCTTTCCCTTTTTAGGGGATGTTCAAGTAGAGGTGTTACAAATCAGGGCAGCTTCTCTCTCTGTGTATTGTCTGGTCCTTGGTAACAGCTTTTGCTGTTTACTTCCTGGCCTCTCTCTTCAAGATATAGACTGGCCAAGAGCCCATCCAGAGAGAAAAGGCAATGCCTCTTTTCTTCTGGAAACCAAGGCTCTGGTGCTGGAGGCTGGCTCCTCTTTCCATAGGTTGAAAGACTGCAGGCTCTAATGCATTGGTTCATGTAGGCTGCAGCCCCTACACACAGCACCAGGTACATGAAGACACACCTGAGTCTAGAATGAGGACAAGTATGTATCATGTCTTTCTCCTCTATATCTTATTTGAATGCACTTAATACATAAACAATAATATATGCAGTGGGTCACATGGCATAATAACAATTTGTCCATTATCAAACCACTCAACTTAAGAAGTAGCTGGCAAACCTGCATTCAAGCTGGCAATCTCAGGGTTTCAAACCTGGGACCTCAGTGACCCAGGTTAACACTCTATCCACTGTGCCACCACTGGTCATGCTGTTTTCTATTTTCCTGATTTCTTGTCTTAGCTCCTTCCAACTTTTAAAAACATTACTCTGCCCTGGCCAGTTGGCTCAGCGCTAGAGTGTTGGCTGGTGTGTGGATGTCCCAGGTTTGATTTCCGGTCAGGGCACAAAGGAGAAGTGCCCATCTGTTTTTCCACCCTTCCCCCTCTTCTCTCTCTCTCTCTCTCTGTCTCTCTCTCTCTCCTCCTTCTCCTCCTCTTACCCTCCTGCATCCATGGCTCGATTGAAGCGAGTTGGTCCTGGGCACTGAGGATGGCTCCAGGGCCTCTGCCTCAGGCACTAAAAAGAAATGGTTCCGGTTGCTAGGGAGAAAGGACCCCAGATGGGCAGAGGATCGCCCCCTAGTGGGCATGTTGGGTGAATCCAGGTAGAGGCGCATGTGGTAGTCTGTCTCTGGCTCCCCTCCTCTCACTAAAATAAAAAACAAAAAACAAAGAAAATTATTATTTTATATTTGATTTTTAGTATGTTAAGTTAATGCTTAGCGTATTAATTTTCAGCTTTATTTCTTTTCTGATATCAGGATTTAAGACTATAAATCTGTCTCCAAGTATCGCTTTTGTTCCATCCCATAACTGTTGATATATGTTATTGTCATGGCTCAATTTAGAAATTCCCTTTATGATATATCCTCTCAATCTTTAGATGTATGAAAAACTTTAAATGATCTCTATGTTATTGTAGTCAAAAATCAAAACATGGTCTACCTAATTTCAGTTCTTTGAAACTTGTTGAGAATTAGCAGTAAGGCTAATACACAATCAATTTTTGTAAACTATCCCCATGTACTTGAGAAAAATATGTGTCATCTAAGTTGGTTGCCCGTCACATTAATGGCTTGTTCAAGTATTGTATAGCTTTGGTAATTTTTTTTAACAATTGAGAGAGAATAAACTCATTGTATTATGACAATGAATTTGTCCCTTAGATTTTCCATCTGTTCATAGACTTTGAAGCCATCTTATTAGTGCACAAATTTAGAATAATTATAGATTCCCAGTAAAATGGAGCTTTTATTATTTTGGTGATCATCCTTCTTGTCTCAAAGCACCTGCTCTTCATATGGTGCTCTCAGCTTTCATTTTGTTATAATTTGCCAGGTATTTCTTCCCATCCTTTAATCTTCAACCTGACTAAGGCATGGTATTTTTTTTCAAAGCATGGATTTCATTCTGATATCGAGGAAGAAATGAAAATGAAAATTAGGGAAGCCCATGACCATTGTGACCACTGTTAATAGACAGACTATATGGTTACTTTAAGTCATACATACGGAGTGTTTGGTCCAATATATTAATAAACACTTCAATCATCTCCCCACCTTCTCCCCTCCCTTCCCAAATGAAGGCCGGTCACAGGTGAGTAGCCTGCTTTGTGGCGGTGACTGCTCAGTTTCTTCTCCTCTGACAGCTATTTTTGATGGTTCCGTGGTGAATCCTGGAGAGTGGAATAGGAGTGGGATATATTGGGGACAGAAAGCTCTTACCTGTGCCATTGTGATAAGCAATCTCTCAGGTTGTGGTAGATGCTCCCAGCAGATTCTTTTATCCCTTCCAGTAAAGACCACTCCACAAATTTGGCCCTTGAAATCCCCCACAAGTCTACTGCTGAGCAATCCTTACCCTGGCAGGCCACTTTCTTCAATAAGAGCTCTATCTACCCCCCCACCCCCACCCCCACCCCCCACCCCACCCCCAGTGAGAGAACGTGAGATAAATAGATTCCTGAATGCATCCTGACCAGAATCCACCAGGCAACCCGAGTCTGGGCCAATGTTCTGCCTATCTGGGGCCATGCTTGCAACTGAGCTATATTTAGTGCCTGAGGTGGAGACTCCACAGAGCCATCTTCAGCACTCAGAGCCAAGGTACTCAAACCAATTGAGCCTCATACATGGCTGCAGGAGAAGAGGTAGGGGGAGGGGGAGTAGCAGATGGTTGCTTCTTCTGTGTACCCTGACCGGAAACTGAACCCTGGACATTTGCATGCCAGCCTGACATTCTACCACTGAGCCAACTAGTCAGGGCCAAACCTTTTTCTTACCCTTGTTTGATATTGGTGGCCGTGATTTTGTGCCAGGCCAGCTGAGGGGAGCAGGCATTACTTCTCAGGCACTGTCAGGTGGAGCTTCCATCCAGCTGCCTCAGGACTCCTCAGCTCTCTCTAGCCCAGGCTGGGCACCAGCACCAGAACACCCAGCAAGCCTCTCACTACTTGTGTGTGTTGGAAATGGGTGGGATGGGGTCGCATAGCACAGTTTTTTTATCCGCAAGAAATCCTCTCTGCCTCTCCACACACTCAGCTATTTCATATCTTCCCTTACATGTAATATCCCTTATATCTTTTCTAACCAATTCTCAGCACCCAATACCTATTCACACGGAAACCACCTTGTTTTGGTGGCCTTTCATTTCTTCTTCTACTGGTTGAGGCTCCACCTCCTTGAGCTCTAAACAGCTCCACCACCTATTCAGGAAACACCAAGGAAGCTCCAGCTACTGAATAACCCTTCTGCCAAGAAAATAAATCTTTTCAAATTACAAACCGCTTTATTTTAAATTAGTTGTGCCCTGCATTTGAATTCTCCAGCTTTAGGGTTTTTTTTTCCCCAGCAGGAAGAACTGTAGACTGGAGTAGGTAAAAGGAGAAAAACAGACTTTATAGGCAAAAAGGGATTAATTGCTTCTGCTGTACTTGTCTTTTGGATTAGATCACTATAATTGCAAGCAGTGTTTCTCCTCTATTAGATCTGCAGACCTATAAATCAAACTGACAGCGACACGTGGAGAGAACTGAAGGAAGCAGGAAATGTGGAAAAGCAAGCCCCAAGCAGGGAGGCTGACTCTGGCATAAAACAGGAGCCAGGGGTCCTGGGTCATTTGAAAGGTCAGCATTCCCAATGGCTACAGAGGAAGGAGCTCATGGGAAAATGGAGTTAGGGATCAGGGGCCACACAAGGAAGGGGGCACCAGGGTCTCAAACAGGCAAGCACACGTGTTGCTAAATCACTCACTTAGGGCAGATTGCGATTTCCTTCCAGAGACACACCAATGTACACCCCTTCCCCAGGCTCATCCAAAATTGCCATTGACACTCCTCCATTGAGTTGTAGGGGCCATGTTCCCACCAGTGACACTCAAGTGTGAATGTAGCTAAGGTGACCAATTGTCCTCCTTTAGGGAGGACAGTCCTTCTTTTGTAAGTTCTGTCCTCCCTCTAAAAGTGTCCTCTTACATGTCCTCCTTTTTGATATTGGAAGACTAATCTGTAAATGATCATATTTGATCAATGCCGAGTTGACCCATTGCGTGTAATGTGACATTTGTATTTGACATGACAATTCATCAAGGATCAGTACAGTGTGGCGAGACGTGATTATGAGACGCATATGCTCTGCACGGGAGACCTTGAGAGAGCACGTGATATACCGAGCAGGCAAATGGCTTTGTGTACTTCTTACTGAAACACAACACGGCACATACGACAGTGTAGACTCACAATTATTTCTTTCTCAGTAAATATTCAATGATAGGTAAGCACAATTCATGTTTTATTAATTCATTATCTATGTAAAAATTTCCAAATATGTATAATTTTATTTACAAGTATTTTCCCGAAATTTGAGTTTTAAAGTGGAAATGTAACCTCAAACCATATCTAGTAATAATGCATTTTGATTAAATATGTGCATAAAATAGGCTTTTTTATTAGAAAATAATAAATACACCTGAATAGTACTCCAAATTAGTGGTTTTGTTTAATAGTTTAGTTACTCCAAAAGAAAAGACTAGGAATAGGTTGTAATGAACATATTTTGTCAAATGCAATCACACAGCGTCATGTGCCATGTCAATTGATGTAGAAGTAATAAAAACTACAATTTATTTGCATTTTAGTTGTTTTACTGTTTGTGTTGCCACTTTAAAACAATTTTGTGAAGAAGCAAATGTTGAATCCAAAATACTTTTAGGATATTCTAAAGTTAGATGGCTTGCTCTAACACCTGCTATAGAGTATATTCTACAATTATTTGAAACTCTCCATTCATATTTTTTAAGTTTAGACAAATGTTCTAAAATCCTGGAATCGTTTTTCAATAATAAAATATCTGAGATATTAATGTATTTTGTACATAATCAAGCACCTATTTTTCACAAAACAATTCAAAAGATTGAAGGTGAACACATTTTAACTATGGAAGTTATTCTTATTTATCCTTCAATATAAATCTTGTTTTGAAGAAACATGTATTCCTTTAATTATAAAAAGAAAATCGTCAGACTTAGAGAAATCCAATCTGGGCATAAAAAGTTTATCAAAGAAGTGCAGAATTTTTATCAGACATGTTTTCAATATATCGAAGAATAGTCTGAAACAAACATCATGGGAAATAAGTTTTCAATGGTGTTTTTTTACTTCATCGCAAGTATATTTGACAGATATTGAATCTTGTCTTGAGTTTTTATCTAAAGAAATACCAGACATCAAAATAGACAACAATTGTCTCTTTGAAGAAATTAGAAGACTGAATGTATATTGAAATTCTGAAAAATTAATACAATGGGAAAATGAACATGTTGAAATTGATAAAAGATGGGTGGAAATATTCAGCCATTTCAAAAATGAACATATTCCACGTGAAAAGTTATTTATTCTTGTTCAATTTATATTGTGCTGCCCTGGAACTAATGCAGCAGTTGAAAGAGTTTTCTCAATTGCTAATTATTTTTGGACAAGTGAGAAATCGAGATTGAATGTTGGGTCTCTAGCTACAGCACTTGCTGTAAAATTCAATATGAAGGAGATTTCTTGTTCAGATATTTCCAATATATTTACAAGATGATACATTGACAAAATATATTCATTCAATGAAAAAGTACTCATTTAGCTAATATTATCTAAATGAGTACTTTTTTCTTACAATTATTATTAAAAATTAATAGGCATGTAAGCATATTACAATATAAAATATTACAAATGTTTTTATTATGCATTTATCATATTATAGTGTATTATTGTTGCAATGAATAAAATGTTTCTTTTATTTATATTTTCTTCAATTAATTTTGTCCTCCTTTTCATTGTAAAAAAGTTGGTCAACTTAATGTAGGATTAACACAGTTTCAGACATACGTACTAAATTTACGTCCCATAATCTTTTCTTAGTAATCTACTTAAAGATCAATTGCAGCAAAATGAGGACATAATCCAAGAGGGAGACACGGGATCTATGAAACAGATTCTACCCACGAGAAGGAAAATCTAGGACTGCAATCTTCAGAGACAGAAAGCTCCCAGGGACTGCAGCTGGGAAAGCAGGGCGTGGGTATGAGGTGCGAGTCAAGGCATTCTAGGAGCTTCAGATGTTTTCCTGCAGGCTTTTCCACAATATTGGATTGTTTTTTCAACTGGGTCCTTGATAAAGTTTATCTTAATGTAAAATATTGGTTAATGTTATTGGCAATAATAATTACTATTAATTATTTACCATTATTATTGATGGTCCAGATGCAGGCCCTGAGCAGACAGACTGAGAGAGTTTTGTTTGGGAGCCTTGCTAATGGTATTGGCCACACAGGGGAGAGTTAAAGACTGACAGTGCAATGATCTCCATGGGTTAAAAGAACCTTACCGAGCAAAAGCGTGGCTTTAAAATAAAAACTAGATCTTTAATTAATGAAGTCAGCATAAAAAAGAAATACGATTTGGTTATGGTACAAGTAAGTTTTGAATCAAGAGGACTCCTGGGTTCTGATCTAAGCTCTATCAATTCACTGTGTCACCTTGAAAACAGCATAACTTCTCTGATCTTTAGTTCCAACATTTATCAAATGAAAACTCCTTTATTCACACTATTTGTGTGCATTGACTGCCTGCCAGCAGATCCTGGAACACAACAGAGCAAATCTCAGAGCTGCATTCTCATGGCTAGGAACAGACCAGAAGGTGCTGAGTGCGACAGAGAGCAATAGCGCATCAATGGGTACTAATGAGTGCGGCGGGGAGGGATGCAACCTCATTATGAGGAAGTCCTCATGGAGTCAGAAACATTTGAACAGACTTGAAGGATAAGAGGTGGCAGTATCTGGAAGGGTACTCCAGACAGAGGAAATAATATGTGTACATACCATGGTATGGAACTGTGGCTGGCATGTCTGAAGACGCGTGAGGAAGCCAGGGCTGATACAGTGTGAGAACAAGGGACGTGAAGCCAGAGATGGGACAGGGCCAGCTCATAGGGCCTCCCCTGTAGGCCATGCTAAGTACTGTGGCTTTCATTCCAGTGATGAATCACTGGGGAATTTTAAAAAGAAAGGTATGATTTTGCTTCCACTAAAAAAGGTAATGATGGCTACTGTGTGGAAAGTGACAAGCTCTAGGTGACAAAAAGCTTGAGCAGCCTGACCAGGTGGTGGCGCAGTGGATACAGGTTCAGATTGGGATGCGGAAGACCCAGGTTCGAGACCCTGAGGTTGCCAGCTTGAGTGCGGGCCCATCTGGCTTGAGCAAAAGCTCGCCAGCTTGGACCCAAGGTCACTGGCTCCAGCAAGGGGTTGCTCGGTCTGCTGAAGGCCCGAGGTCAAGGCACATGTGAGAAAGCAATCAATGAACAACTAAGGTGTCGCAACGGCAATGAAAAACTGATGATTGATGCTTCTCACCTCTCTCCATTCCTGTCTGTCCCCATCTATCCCTCTCTCTGACTCTCTCTCTGTCCCTGTAAAAAAAAAAAAAAAGAAGCTTGAGCAGTAGTCGAGGTGGTATGGGTTTGTGCCCCCCTTCCAAATTCCTATGTTAGAAAACCCCCAGTACCTTGAAATGTGACTCTGAGATACGGTCTCTAGAGCAATAATTAAGGTGATGTCATTAGGGCACTAATCCAATAGAACTGGTCTCTTAATAAAGACACCTTAAAAAGGAGACATCTGAAGACAATGTGGAGGAACACAGGGAGAAGACAGACATCTGTAAGTCAAGGACAGTGGCCTGGAACAGGGTCCCCCTTACTGCCTTGAAAACAACCCTGTAGACCACTTGACGGACTCCCAGCTTCCAGAACTGTGAGACCACAACTTTCTGCTATTTAATCAGCCTGTGGGGCTGAGTTACAGCAGCTCCAGCCAACTGACATACCAGGTAAAAGATAATAGTGAGTTGGGCCACAGATGTAGCAGTTGAAGTGGTTATAGATATAATTAAGTCAACAGGCTCTCCTAACAGATAAGATAGAGGGAATGTGAAGGAGAAACCAGAGAGACAAAATTGAATTTAGGGTTTGGTGAAAATATGAATTTGCCACAAAGATGACTGTGAAAAGACCAGGAATTAGGTTTTGGACATGTAAGTAGATATCCAATTAGCGATAACCAGGACACAGTTACTGTGCGAATCAAGTGAACTCGGTACACATTTATTGTGTGTTTACTGTGTGCAAAGCACTGAGGTATTTTTTTAGTAGATATTTCAAAATTTAAAATGTCTGTTTAATAGAAGCTTACACTATAGATAACATGGATGCATAAGATGTTCAATCAATTTTAGAAAGCTGAAAACATCAAGCATCAAGGAAATGGTATGGGCTATGCTTTCTGCTCCTCCCCCCTTCTCTTTCTCCCTCCCCACCTCAAATAAATAAATAAATAAATAAATAAAATAGGATCAGTGCTGCGGAGAAAGCGAATCTTTGTGAACAGATAATGTGAACATAAGATGGCCAGCCATTGTGGAAAACAGCATGGAGTTTTCTCAGAAATTTAAAAATAGAATTAGCACATGATCAAGCAAGTGAACTTCTGGGTAAACACTCAAATTAACTGAGAATGGGGTGTTAAAGACAGATTTACAATACCCATGTTCAAGGCAGTATTATGCACAACAGCTGAAATGTGAGAGCAACCCAAGCGTTCACTGAAAGATGAGCAGATAAACAAAATGTGACATATATACACAGTGGAATAGAATTCAGTCTCGAAGAAGGAAATTTGACATATGCTCCAACATAAATATTGAGGACATTATACTGGGTGAAATAAGCTATTCACAAAAAGATAAATACTGAATGATTCCACATATAGGAGGTATTCATAGTAGTCAAAACAAAGAGAACAAGTAGAATGGTGTTGCCAGGGGTTGGCATGAGGAGTAGGGAGTTACTGTTTAATGAGAATAGAGTTTCAGTTTTGAAAGAAGAAAGGATTTCTGGAGATGGGTGATAGTGATGGTTGTACATTATGAATGTATTAAATACCATACACTTAAGAATGATTAAGATGGTAAATTTTATGTGTAGTTTACCACAATAAAAAGGGGGGGGGATACCCAACTTGATCAGTGGGCTAGATGAACTATAATTTGGGCAATGGCAGAGGTCATGGATTTGAGAAACCACCAAAGGTGGATATTAGAAAAGTATCTACACTTAGTGTATTGTTAAATACATTTATGATTGACTCTACTTAAGTATTATGACTAGATCTGTATATACAGATATAAATTTTTTCAATGGATACTTCTACTGCACAGAAGTCGGTAAAATTGTTTAAAAAAAAAAACCCTAGTGAAAATAACAGTCAGAAAGGTAGGAAGAAAACCCTTTTCTAACAGTGTCATAAGGGCCAGTCAAAAAGCAAGTGACAAGTAGAAGTCATGGAGAAGGAGAACTGAAAAGTAAGGCCTGGACTTCATCATTGGTACCTTCCGTAACAATCCCATAAAGTGAGTTGCTCTGAATTGGGCTGGACAGTAGACGCTCTGAGGAACTGAAGTGCCTCCAATTCATGTCATAGCAGTGAAATTTGATATGCTAAAAATAATTAGGTTTATTTAAGCAACTCAGGAAGGCTCAAAGATGGTGGATTAAGGACAGAATTATAAAAGTTTTGTCCCCCAAAGAGAAAGAATAAAAACACACACATATGGCCCTGGCCATTTGGCTCAGTGGTAGAGCATTGGCCTGGCATGTGAAAGTCCTGGGTTCGATTCCTGGTCAGGGCACACAGGAGAAGTGTCAATCTGCTTTACCCCTCCCTCTCTCGCTTTTCTCTATCTCACTCTTCCCCTCCCCTCCTGCAGCATGGCTCGATAAGATTGAGTTGGTCCTGGGAGTTGAGGATGGGTTCACGGCCTCTGCCTCAGGTGCTAAAAAATGGCTCTGGTTACAACAGAGAAAGGGCCCCAGATAAGCAGAGCATTGCCCTGTAGTGAGCTTGCTGGGTGAATCTGGTTGGGGGCATGCAGGAGTCTTTCTTTGCCTCCCCTCCTCTTACTAAAACAAACAAACAAACAAACAAAAACATCAAACACATACACACGCAATTTGGTTTCCAAAATACTATGAATAAACTTTCTTTTCAGATACATATGGAAACACACACCAAAAATATCTCTCAAGCCTGACAAGGTGGTGGTGCAGTGGATAGAGCGTCGAACTGGGATGCAGAGGACCCAGGTTAGAAACCCCAAGGTCACTGGCTTGAGCACAGGCTCACCAGCTTGAGCACGGGGTTGTTGGTTTGAGCGTGGGATCATAGGCATGACCGCATGGTCACTGGCTTGAACCCAAAGGTCGCTGTCTTGAAGCCCAAAGCCGCTGGCTTGAGCAAGGGGTTACTCAGTATGCTGTAGCCCCCCAGTCAAGGCACATATAAGAAAGCAATCAATGAACAACTAAGGTACCGCACAAAGACTTGATGCTTCTCATCTCTCTCCCTTCCTGTCTGTCAATCCCTATTTGTCCCTCTTCTTTGACTCTCTGTCTCTGTCAAAAAAAAAAAAAAAAAAAATTTCTCCATACACACCAAGCAGCAAAATTACTTAAGTGACATTCTTGGTCCACATTTAGTTAAATTATAAATTAATCACAGAAAGATTAGAACCCCCCTCCCCCAAACACACATACCCAACTACTATCTACTGAACAATTTTTTAAAAGTCCTCTGGGGGAAAATCACTGACCTTAAAATCAAAAGTCAAATTATGACTTTAGAAATGAGTAATAAAGGGAACACTACAAAACAGAAGAGAAATATATGTATTAAAAACCAAGAAAGACTAAAGGTAAGTGGATTAAGTATACAACCCAAAGACTAAAGAAGAAAACATAGAAATAAAGTTGAAAGAAATAAAAATCACTGCAGAATTACAGAAAAAGGAAAAATAAAAAAATTCTTAATAAAATCAAAGGCTATTTCTTAGAAAATTTCAATGAAATTCACTGAGAGAGGAAAAAGTAACAAGAATATTTGAATCAATAGAAGTAAGTATTTAGAGATGCTGCAGAGATTTATAAAATAACATAGCCTATATAAAACTTGAACCAACAAATTTTACAATTGAGACATGCATGATTTCCAAAGAAAACATGAGTTATCAAAATTTCATTCAGGAAGAAGTGAAAAACTTGGATGAACTAATCATAAGAGAGAAGCTAAAAGATAACAAAAGCTTCAACTTCTAAAAACGATTTTAGACTCCAAAGGAGTAAGAATAGACTGAGTTAGCAGTTCTATCTATCAGCAACAATTAGAAAAAGTAATTTTAAAGAAAGATACAATTTGCAAGACCGTTATGAAGGAGACTGTTAAACTTTACTGAATATAAAAGATAAGACATACTTATGGATGGCAAGATTCAATTCATCAAAATCTTTCTATTTTTTAAAAAATTCAACTAAATTTCAATAAAGAGCCTAAGGCCTTTTCCCAGAACTTGGCAACCTACAACCAAATTTTAAAATTCATATGGAGTTGTCAAAAGGCAAGAATAGCCTTTTGAAGAGTATGAGTAAATCTATAGTAATGAAAACACACAGGTTGCACGAGCATATTATGAAGTAATGGATCAAAAGAGAGCTTAGAAACATAATGAATATTATAAAAATATGTATATTATTCTTAATATGTTCTCAACATATGAAGGCACTCAGTATAGGACAGTTATGGCATTAAAATCAAAGCAGAGAGAACTACTTAATAAGTAATAGTGCTGAGGTGAATGGCTATGCATTTGAAGAAGAAAAAGTAAGACCCTAACCCACATCATATAAAAACTTGACTTCAAAAGGATACAAATCTAAAAGTAAAAAGCTCTTAAACATTGCTGCTGGGAGTACAAAATAATACAATTACTCTGGAATGCAATTGGGCAATAATATCTAGAAAGTAAAATACATTCATTAAACTCGACATTTCCATTCAGATTGCTTATGAGACAGGAAGGATGTTCACGTCAGCACTGGTTTGTCATTGTTAAAGTGCAAACAGTTGGGCTATCCATCAATAAGAAAAGTGATTAACTCTGGTATTTCCAAACAATAAAATGCTTTACAAAAGCAATTAAGAGGGATTAACTACAGGATTTAATCAAATTTGAGATTATAAGGTGTACCATTATTTTGTCATTAGGAAAGAAAATGTTGCTAATTTTAAGACATCACCAATTTAAGCATCACCCCATTTTCAGAGACATTATATTGTAAAAAAAAAAATGAATAGATTAACATGTGTCAACAGGACTATCTCAGACAGAGTACTAAGTGAAAAACAGGTTTTAAATTTATAAATACTATGAACTTTTTCATAACTTTTTTTTTTTAGATGAGAGGAGGGGAGATAGGCAGACTACTGTGTGTGCCCTAACCAGGACCCACCAGGGAACCCTGTCTGGAGACAATGCTCAAGTACTGAGCTATTTTGTTGCGCCTGAGGCTGACACACTCAGACCAAAGGAGCTGTCCTCAGTGTCGGGGGTCACACTCATACCAATTAAGCCACTGGCTGCAGGAGAAGAGGGAGAGAAGGGGGAGGGGGGGGAAGAAGGGGAAGAGAAGCGGATGGTTGCTTCTCTTGTGTGCCATGACTAGAATCAAACCTGGGACGTCCATACGCCAGGCCAATGCCCTATCCACTGATCCACCAACCAGGGCCTTATAAAATTTAAAACCAAAATAGTCACATATTTTTTAAAATACACATATGTAAAATGAAGATGAAAACATGCATGGAAATAGTACACATTAGTATCAGGTATAAAATGGGGAAGGAATAGAAAGAGGTTATAAGCTTTAGTCACATCTCTTTAACACTGTATTTGTTAAAAACAAAAAAAGGAATGAAAATTTTCCATAGCACATACACTAAAAGTGAGCTTTTTCACCCCATGAAGGGACAGATGTAAATTCTATCACTCCACAGCATCTGTGACACAATTAGAAAATGCTTCTTAAAACACATTAAAGAAACATAGCTTGCTCAGCATTCCGGAGATCTTTCTGCTCACTATCAGGGAGAGGACATCCGTGTGGAGACGGAGTACCTCAAACTGCATGGGGAGGTGTTAACATCTTCTCAAACTGGACAATGACATCATGATGCTCTACTGTTTTATTTCCTGGATCTCTAAAATAGTTTTACTTGAACATTTAAAAATATAAAATTTAAAAAGGCACCATATATAATTTATAATGTGACCTCTGTCAATATTTCAGGAAGTAACCTAAATTATATAAACTGTTGCACAGAAAAATATAAATAGCTTTCCAACTCATGCTAGAAGGTTGGCAAAACTCCTTAAACCAATACTTAAATAAGGATAACACAAGAAAACAATCATAAACCAATCTCACCACTCAACATAAATATAAGTGTGGAATAAAAGGTTCACAGGCTCAGTCTAGTAGTCTGGAAAAGCTGGGTTAACCCTGATAAAGCAAAGATAATTCTACACATGAAATCTACTAATATAATTCATTATATTAATATTTTAAAAAAATAACTGCCATGCAGACATGAAATTCAACACACATTCCAGATTTATTTATTTATATTTAATTCAGTGAGAGTGGAGACAGACAGACTACTACATGTGCTCTGACAGGAATTCACCTGGCAAGCCCACTAGGAGACAATTCTCTGTCCATCTCAGGCATTGTTCTGTTGCTCACCAGCCAAGCTCTTCTTAGCACCTGAGGCGAAGGCCATGGAGCCATTGTCAGCACCTAGGGCCAACTCGCTCTAATTGACACATGGCTGCAGGAGGAGGGAGAGAGAGAGAAAGAAGAGGGAGAGGGGCGAAGAAGATGGGTGCTTCTTCTGTGTGCTCTGACCGGGAATTGAACTAGGGACATCC
Organism: Rhynchonycteris naso; assembly: GCA_037038555.1. Taxonomy (NCBI): domain Eukaryota; kingdom Metazoa; phylum Chordata; class Mammalia; order Chiroptera; family Emballonuridae; genus Rhynchonycteris; species Rhynchonycteris naso. The sequence goes on along the minus strand of CM072998.1, from coordinate 108,387,549 downwards.
ACATGCCTGGCCGACACTCTACCAATGAGCCAACTGGGCAGGGCCCCAGATTTTATTTCTTTTTTTTCTTTTCTTTTTTTTTTTTTTACAGGGACAGAGAGAGAGTCAGAGAGAGGAATAGATAGGGACAGACAGACAGGAACGGATAAAGATGAGAAGCATCAATCATTAGTTTTTCATTGCCGTTGCAACACCTTAGTTGTTCATTGATTGCTTTCTCACATGTGCCTTGACCACGGGCCTTCGGCAGACCGAGCCACCCCTTGCTGGAGCCAGCGACCTTGGGTCCAAGCTGACGAGCTTGGGGTCTCGAACCTGGGTCTTCTGCATCCCAGTCCGATGCTCTATCCACTGCGCCACTGTCTGGTCAGGCCAGATTTTATTTCTTAATAACCTTGATTAGACAGAATTTAAAATTCTCTTAATTTGAAAAAATGAGTGTTTTCTATTTAACAGTGCTCTAGTGGTACCAGCTAACACAATTAGACCAGGAAAGCATAATATATGAGTAACAGAACAACTTTAAATAATACTGACAAAATTATTTGCAAAGTATTACCTAGCTAACAAATCTAAGATAATTAACTGAAAAAATTATTACAACTAATAAAAGCACATAAAAGTGACTGGAAACAGGCCCTGGCCGGTTGGCCCAGCTGTAGAACTTCGGCCAGGCGTGTGAAAGTCCTGGGTTAGATTTCCAGCCAGGGAACACAGGAGAAGCGCCCATCTATTTCACCACCCTTTCCCTTCTCCTTCCTTTCTAGTTCTCTCTTCCCCTCCCGCAGTCAGGGCTCCATTGGAGCAAAGTTGGCCCCGGCGCTGAGGACGGTTCCATGGCCTCTGCCTCAGGCACTAGAATGGCTCTGGCCTCAACGGAGCAATGCCCCACATGGGCAGAGCATCAACCTCTGGTGGGCATGCCAGGTGGATCACGGTCAGGCGCATGTGGGAGTCTGTCTGACTGCCTCCCCACTTCTAACTTCAGAAAAAAAAGAGACTGAAAACATACCATGGTAGGTATAACTAATTAGAAAATAATGGAATGATAAAAATAAAAATGTTAGCTATAATAAAATCCATAAAATACTTTTTAAAAGATGCAAAGTCTATTCTTATGAAGAAAATAATAAAACTGTATTGAAGGAAAGGTCTTTTAGAAATGACTCAGTGGGCCAACTCAATATTGTAAAGATGTTGACATAATGAGGAAGAGAAAATAAGAATACAGTAGTCAAGGATAACAAGACATTGTTAAAATTAAATCTTAGGAAAGATTTTCAGACCAAATATAAAAATATAATATCAGAATAATAATCGCACATTAGATTCTGTTATAACCATAGACAAAAAGATCAATGAAATGAGTCCAAAAACAGATCCCGATATTTAGTCCATGATACCTGTGCCATTTGAAATTAGTGGACATAAGAGAACGTATACAATAAACTATGCTGAGAATACTAACTATACACTTAGGAGACAATTCAGTGAGACCACAATCACATACAAAATACAAAAATAGCTTCCAGATGGATTAAGTCATTTAATGTAAAGAAAGTGTAAGTATTAGAACAGCGGTTCTTAACCTTTTTTGAGGTCCCAAACCCGCCAATTTCATATGCGCATTCACCGAACCCTTCTTTAGTGATAAATAAAATGATTTTTTTTTTCCAAATTCAAGACATAGGTATATGTTCTTTTACTGGTGCACAAAATGAGTCGTGCATGGACGTCACCTTGCTCAAAGAACAAAACCAACAAAGTGCATGAACTCACAACAAATTACGGTATTACCTTATTCTGGCCTCCGCGGCAGAGGTTTCTCCGAACCCCTGAGACCGACTCATCGAACCCCTAGGGTTCAATAGAACCCAGGTTAAGAACCACTGTGTTAGAAGAAATAGGACAATACAGTCATCCCTTGCCATAGCATGGTTCACTTTTCATGGTCTCACTGTTTGATGGATTTTAAAATTGTATTTATCTAATTTTGTATTGAGGATTTTTCACACTATATTGCGAGATTTTGCGGCATATAGGTATTTTTATATATTTATTATTTTAATTATATTTCTGGTAAAATGGGCATTTTCTAGCCTAAAAAAAATTGAAAACAAGAAAATATAAAAATATTAATTAAAACATATTAAAATAATAAAATAAAAATAAAGCCTTAAATATATATAAATAATAAAATAAATATAAGGTCGATTTTCCCCGAACAATAGATGAGGAACTACTATACCTTCAAAATCTTTTAATCAAAGAAACCCTAGAAGCCATAATAAAAACTACTGATAGATTCGAGCTCCCCAAAAGGAAAAACTTCTGAATATGACAGAAGATAACACTTAAAAAACAACAAACTACTAGATGATATCTTCCAAATATTTAACCAGAGTAATGTGAGAACATGTAGAGCTCTTAGATGGAAAATACACTTTTAGCATACATGCTAGGCAAAACTGCCCTACCTTTCTGTAAGAAACAAAATGTAACACAGTGTCACTAAAGTCCATAACCTATTCTTTTTTACCCTAGAGATAAAACAATAAAAAGACCACTAAAGAGAAAAATGGGCCTGACGAGGTAGTGGCACAGTGGATAGAGTGTCGGAATTGGATGTGGAAGACCCAGGTTCGAGACCCTGAGGTTGCCAGCTTGAGCACGGGCTCATCTGGTTTGAGCAAAAAGCTCACCAGTTTGAACCCAAGGTCGCTGGCTCCAGCAAGGGGTTACTCGGTCTGCTGAAGGCCTGCAGTCAAGGCACATGTGAGAAAGCAATCAATGAACAACTAAGGTGTTGCAATGAAAAACTGATGATTGATGCTTCTCATCTCTCTTCGTTCCTGTCTGAGTGTCCCTATCTATCCCTCTCTCTCTCTCTCTGTCCCTGTAAAAACAAAACAAAACAAAAAGAAAAATGGGCAAATATGAACAAACAGTCCGTAAACTAGAAATAGCCAATCAAAATGGAAACATGCAACAAAGTAGTTTCATGTGTAACTGAAGAAATGCAAATAAAAACAAATAAATTTGTATCTTCTGGATTAACAAAAATTAAAAACAGCATTAACCGGTGGACGTTTTGGGAAGCAATTTGGCAGAATTTATCATTTAAAGGAACTCCACAATTCTCCGCATAGGCGACTGTTTCTAACAGGAAATCTGGCACTTAGGCACGAAGACATAGACAGGAATGACCATTTACTACATTGTTTGTAAAAGTGGAAAATGTAAATAACCCAAATGCCCACCCACAGCAAAGAGATGACTCAAATCACAGCATGCCTACACAATGGATATGCAGATGTTAAAACAGCGAGATAAACTCACATGTGCTGATCGCTGTGTAGTAATGTTTAGAGAAAAAGTCTAGATAGTACATGATCCTACTTACATAAAAACAAAATATATAGGTATACTAAGTGAGAAAGCGACAGACTAAAATCCTGACCTAGTGAATTTAAGAGTTACTTTCATATTTTTCCCTGAATGTCTGTGTTGTTTCTGTCTCTTTTATTCTTTAGAAGCAACCATGTTAAAAGTTATAAAGCTATACTGCTCACAAAAATTAGGGAATATTTCAAAATGAGTATGAAGCGATAAAAAAAGGCATTTGATTTTTTAAATTAAGAACATCAGAAAAGCAATTATGCAAATGAGATGCAAAACCAACTTTTATTTCATTCATGAAAATGCACTATACAAAAGGCTGAAAGTACTAGAGTATCTGCACATTTCCTGATCCCCTAATTTTCATTTTGAAAGAGCCATCGTCAGTTGTACCATTAGCTGGCTTCAGAATTCAAAGCCCTACACAACATTCTCTTGTACTTTTGCAAGGAAATCTCCTCACAACTCAGAAAGTTCTCCAGCATAGCATAGCTGGTTTCAGTTACCAAATAAACCTATCTAGTATGAACCCAATCCCCAAACATTCACATACCATCTACAAAGTGTTAACAGTATTTCCACCTCTCCCAGGATTTTTATACCTGTCAGTGTAGGTACCCAAGGGGCTTAATGCAGAAGACTTACATAATGAGCCACGTTAAACTTACTAGCTCAAGAACTTAAACTGAGTATAATAAAAATTTACATTTGTATCCATCACTAAGATCTCATTCTGAAGCATTTCATATGCTTTCAATAATAAGAAAGTGATTTTAACTATGTTATTTGCATTCTAGTCCAAATCAATGGTGCATATTATTTAAGACCATCAATTCTGATTGGTTCTACTCTGTGACCTTTGGGCAAGTCTAGGTTTATTTATGAAATGTTCATAATGTTTCTCATAATAGGAAATAATGTAGGGAACAAGTGTCCAATAAAATATGGTCAATATTATTCATCCTCTTGACTAGGAAACCCCAAAACAATTTCAGAAGTATGTTATCACTACTTCTTTAAAAATGTATTAATATTATTCAATCAATGCTTATTCAATGATTAATATTTGAGGTGAGTGCAGAAAGGCCATACTCTTTCTTAAGGGGAAAGAGTATGGCCTAGGAGTACCCTGAAAAAGTCATCAGCAATCCCTTTAGCTATGAGGAACCTTGAGTAGACCACAGTCTGTGGTCCTCAGTTTCCTCTTCAGTTAAAGGACAGACTATCAATGACCGGCTAAAGGGTAGCTATCGTTGAGCTACATACAGCGAGGAATAGATGGGATAGTATAGATAAAACTTTTAGAAATCTGGCATAACAGATTATCAGGTTCTTTCTTAAGTTCTGTTATTGATCTACATTTTAATAATGTCAAGTTAATTTGTATTTATTCAACATTTTTGAGTACTATGTGCCGACTGTTAGAGGTAAATTAGTAAGCAAAAACAAATACCATCTGTCTTCATGTAGTTCACTCATATTGACATATAAAACTGAAATTTATAGACACAGACAACAGTATGCTGGTTACCAAGGGGAAGCAGGTGGGGGAACAGTAAAAAGTAAAGGGAGCCAAAATATGTGATGGAAGATGATCTGACTTTGGGTGGTGGGCACACAAAACAATATACATGGATTCCAAGATGGTAACAGACTAGGTGGACATTGCAACTGCCAACTCCCAGGACCAAATTGGATTACAACTTAAGAACAATAATCTTAAAAAACCAACTTTGGACTAAACAAAGAGGAGTCCATAACCAAGGATCACAGAAGAAGCCACACTGAGACTGGTAGGAAGGGTGGAGATGCAGAAAGGGCTGTCCCGCTCCCAGAAATAAGAGGCAGCTGAGGGTCCAGAGGGACTCTCACTGTGGGGTCGCCTTGAGAGGTGTGGGTACTCAGCCCCAGGCCTGGAGCCACAGAGCCTAGAAGAGGCACCCACACACATTTGGAAGTGAAGAGCCAGATTTCTATCTGCAAGAGAGATAGAGTACTCGGAGACGCAGGATCCATCTTAAAGGGTCTGCTCAGAAAATCTTGTTTCCAGCCAGTTACCCTGAGCTCAGGTGGAAGGAGAGCTGAGAGGATTAGCATTGCATGAGGAGAGTGTAAAGTTGGAGGCCCAGGGAGAAACACTGTGGGGGATGGCCACCTGAACTCCTGTGCTGTCATTCTCCAATACTGTAGTTGCCATCTTTCTTGGGTGGAGCAGTCCACTCTAAGTGTCATAAAACTGGGGAAAAGCAACTACTCACCCTCAGGAGTCTCTCCTGCTCCAGTCAAGGCGACGAGTCGTTCTGAGAGCCCAGGAAGCATAAGGTGCTCAGTGACTCAGTTTCCTGGTCCTGAGATCAAAACTTTCCCCAACATACTCCCTGACTCAAAGACTGGTACTGCCACCTCATGGGAGACTCAGTGGAAACTGTCCCTACTACAGGCAGAGGACACCTCAGGGTCTGAGGCCACACTCACTGGCTTCCTGGGGGCCACACCCTACTGAGGTCTGTGAAAGAAGTCTGGACTGACACTGGGGGTCAGAGGCGGAGCAACACCTACCACCCTTCCTAATCCATGAATTGCCACAGGCTCTAGATGCTACCATCGTTTTTTTCAGTGGCAGAGCCCAACAAGCAGCCAGCAAACAGAGGTTGCAGGAGGCGGAACTCAGAGACCTTGGCCTTTTAAGGGGAACTTCCTCCAGGTCCAGAGTGGGTAAGAGCCAGCCCATGTGCACCTGGGCACAGCAGAGGAAGCCACAAACTCTGGATTGCTTATAGCTCCTAGAAGGTTGCTGAGAGCCATTCATGGACAGTGTCTCCCACTGGTCTGTGCCAGGTTTTTGCCAGGGAGGCACAGGGCTCACTCAATGAGTGGCCACCTGCAGAGAGCATTGGTTCAGGGCCTTGCTAGAGTGGAATCCTAAGGAAAAGTTCCTCACACCTGGCCCAGCTGAGGTGAATTCCACTCTCTGTGATCAGCACCTGTACAGTGGTTCATGTGCATTGGCCACGGTAGAGCTTCAGTCAGCCGGCCTGGGTGCTAGATATCCTGCCCTGTGGGGTTAGATTCCACAGAGGGAAGGGAGAGGGGCATGGAACATGGACATATAATGTGTGCCCTGAGTCCATTTTTGGATCTGGTCAAAGGACTTAGCCTCTTTCTGGGGGTGGGGGGTGTCGGGACAAAGTCAGCCCCAGGAGAGGACTCATTCAGTATTCCTCCCTGAGACCAGCTGAAAGAACTTCTGCAGAACGGACTGTCAGCCACACTTGTTCTGAACCTGCTGCTCACCTTTTTGGGGAGAAATAAAATTTGAGTATCTAGCAGTGGCTAAGAAATTAAGCTCTGGAGTAGGGGCCACTATTTCTGTACTGAGCTCCTGACCAAGAGCCACTGAAGTAGGGGGTCCCAGTAATGTATCCACAACCTCAGCTGCCCTAACCCACCAAGCTTGCAACCTGTAGAGGGGTTGATTAGGTGAGATCATCAGAGCTGACACTACAGTCTTATTCCAGAAGACTCTGAAAGAAGACCAGGCAGCTACAAGAGGAGGGCAGCTGAAAAGTGGAGACAAGTCTTATAAATCTTGGGACTTTTATGGAGCTGATGTCATCTCTAAGCAGGAGGAAGCTAATCTTTACACAAAGGTTGGCACCTCCCACAGTACCCAGGCACAGAAAACGCAAAAACAAATAGCAAAAAGTGCAGTAGCTGCAGAGAGGGAGCCCACAGTGGGTTACAAACAACAGCTGATGCCAATCCAAGAAGATCTAAAATCAACGCAATTGGTAGTGGGTGACACACAGCACCAACCCTAGACTCAGCTAGCTATACAAGCAACACGCCCAAAGGAGAAGTCTAGTGGCATCAGTCACTGTGGAGAATAAATATGCACAAGACAGACATTGCACAGTGTGTAATACACATGCTCAAGGTTGACCCTTATAGCCAGCCAGCATGAAGGGATAACTGTACCCACAAAATTACCAACAGATTTCAATACTCACGTAAAAGAAAAAACCAGTTTCCTCAAGAAGCATTCCTAGAACAAGGAAAACGAAGGCCTGGAGGTCGGTACCATCGAGCCCATCTTCCTCATAAAGACAACACAAAAATTTCAAAGTCAGACAGTGCTACCTAATAAACAAACAAAATGGGCAGAGAAATGCGACCCAAGTGAACCAACAAGAGAAATCCCCAGGAAAAAAAAATGAAATGAAATGGAAGTAACCAAACTACCAGATGCAGAGTTTAAAATAATGATTTTTAGGATCTTCAAGGATCTTAGAGCAACAATGGATGGACATAATGAGTACCTAAATAAAGACGTAGCAAGTATCAAAAAGGACACTGAAATTACAAAAAGGAACCAGTCAGAAATGACAAACACAATATTGGAAATTAAGACTGCACTAGAAAGAATCAATAACAGGCTGGATGAGAATCAGTGATTTAGAAGACAAGATAAATGAAAGCACAGAAGCCAAGCAGCAAAAAGAAAAAAGGTTCAAAAGGCTGAAGAAACTTTAAGAGACCTCTGTGACAACATGAAGAGAAAAAACCGAAACATAGGTGTTCCTGAAGAAGATAATGAACAAGGGATAGAGAACCTGTCTGAAAAAAATCATAGCTGAAAAGTTCCATAAACTAAGAAAAAAGTCACACAACTTCAAGAAGAATGGAGAGTCCCATTAAAGAGGAACAAAAGGAGTCCTACACCAAGACACATCATAATTAAAATGCCAAAGTTAAGAGACTAAGAAAGAATACTAAAAGCTGCAAAAGGAGTTAATTACCTACAGAGGAGCCCCCATAAGGATGACATCCGACTTCTCAACAGAAACACTTAAGGCCAGAAGGGATTGGCAAGAAATATTCAAAGTGATGCAAGACAAGACCAACAACGAAGACTACTTTATCTAGCAAGGCTATCCTTTAAAATTGAAGGAGAAATAAAAAGCTTCCCTGAAATAAAAAAAAATAACCCTCAAGGAGTTCATTATAACCTGCAAGAAATGTTAATGGGCCGGCTGTAAAAAGAGCAAAGAAAAAATAAAAACATCTAGAAAGATTATAGATTTAAAGAATAAAATGGCAATAAATATATATCAATAATAACTTAGCAATCCAACAGGATACAACCATTGTAAATATCATGTGCCTAATAACATTATAATAATACTTATGTGCCTAATAAGGCAGATTTTGATGGCTATAAAAGGTGAGATAGACAGCAATCCTATAATAGTAGGATATTTTAATACCCTGCAATGGAGAGATCCTCCAGACAGAAAATTAACAAAGAAAAAGCAGCCTTAAATGACACTAGATCAACTGGATTTAATTGATATTTTCAGAACCTTTCACCCCAAAGCAGAAGAATATACATTCTTTTCAAGTGCTCATGGTACATTCGCTAGGATAGACCACATGTTAGGACACAAAACAAGTCTCAATAAACTTAAAAAGATTGAAATCATATCATGCATCTCTCTGATCAAAATGGCATGAAACTGGAAATCACCTACAATAGAAGAACTGAAAAACATTCAAATACTTGGAGTCTAAATAGCATGTTATTAAATAATGAATGGGTTAACAGTGAGATCAAGAAAAAAATTTAAAAATTCCTTGAAATAAATGAAAATGTACAACTCAAAATTTATGGAACACAGGAAAAGCAGGCCTGAGAGGGATATTCATAGCATTACAGGCATACCTTGAAAAGCAATAAAAAGCTCAAATAAACAACTTAACCCTGCAACTAAAAGAACTAAAAACAGAACAACAAATAAAGCCCAGATGAAGTAGAAAAAAGGATATAATAAAAATCAGAGTGGAAATAGAGGCTAAAAAAACAACACAAAAGATCAATGAAACCAAGAGCTGGTTCTCTGAAAGGTAAACAAGAATGATGAACCTTTAACCAGACTCACCAAGAAAAAAAGAGGACTCAAATAAATAAAATTAGAAATGAAAATGGAGAAGTAACAACTGACACTGCAGAAATACAAAGGATTGTAAGAAAATACTATGAAGATTTATATATCAAAAATTGGAGATCCTAAGTGAAATGGATAAATTCCTAGAAACATACAATCTTCCAAAACTCAATCTGGAAGAATCAGAAAACCTAAACAAACCAATTACAACAAATGAAATAGAAACTTACCAAAAAAATGTCAACAACCAAGTCCTGGACCGCATGGCTTTATAGCCAAATTTTACCAAATATTCAAAACAGAAATAACAGCTATCCTTTGCAAACTATTTCAAAATATTCAAGAGCAGGGAAGACATCCAAGCTCCTTTTATGAGGCAAGCATTATCCTGATTCCAAAATCAGGTAAAGACACTACAAAGAAAGAAAACTATAGACCAATATCCCAGATGAACAGAGATGCTAAAATTCTCTACAAAATATTAGCAAACTGGATCCAGCAATACATTAAAAAAAGTCATACATCATGATCAAATGGGATTTATTCTGGGGAGGCAAGGTTGGTATAGTATCTGCAAATCAATGTGAATTACCACATAAACAAAAAAAGGATCAAAATCACATAATTATATCAATAGATGCAAAAAAAAACATTTGATAAAATCCAGCACCCATTCATGATCAAAACTCTCAGCCAAGTGGGAATACAGAAAACATACCTCAACATGATAAAGGCCATCTATGACAAAATGACAGCCAACATCATACTCAATGGGCAAAAATTAAAAGCAATCCCCTTAAGATCAGGAACAAGATAGAGTTGCCCCCTTTCATCACTCTTATTCAACATAGTTCTGGAACTCCTAGCCACAGCAATCAGACAAGAAGAAATAAAAGACATCCAAATTGGAAAAGAAGTAAAATTATCATTATTTGCTGATGATCCGATACTGTACATAATAAACCCTAAAGTCTAAGTAAAAAAACTACAAGACTTGATAAATGAATTTGGCAAGGTGGCAGAATATAAAATTAATATTCAGAAATCAGTGGCATTTTTATACACCAACAATAAACTGCCTGAAAGAGCAATTAAGGAAACAATCCCCTTCACTATTATAACAACAACAACAAAAATACAGGACCTAGGAGTAAATTTAACGATGGAGGTAAAACACTTGTACTCAGGAATTATAAGACATTGAAAAAATAAATCAAGGAAGATACAAACAAGTGGGAATATATACCTTGTTCATGAACATGAAAAATAAACATCATTAAAATGTCTATAATACCCAAAGCAATTTATAAATTCAATGCAATTACTATTAAAATACTAATGGCATACTTCAAAGATATAGAACAAATATTCCAAAAATTTATACGAAACCAAAACAGAACACAAATACCCTCGGCAATCTTGAAAATGAAGAATAAAGTGGGAGCTATCACACTTCCTGATATCAAGTTATACTACAAGACGATTGTACTCAAGACAGCCTGGTACTGGCATAAGAATAGACAGATCAATGGAACAGAGCAGAGAACCCAGAAATAAACCCATGTCTTTATGGTCAATTGATATTTCACAAAGGAAGTAAGAGCATACAGTGGAGTAAAGACAATCTCTTTATAAGTGGTGTTGGGAAAATTGGACAGGTAAATGCAAAAAATAAAACTAGACTGTAAACTTACACTATTCACAAACATAAACTCAAAATAAATAAAAGACTTAAATATAAGTCACAAAACCATAAACATCTTGGAAGAAAACATAGGCAGCTAACTGTGATCTCTCTCATAGCAATATTTTTGCCGATTTATCTCCACAGGCAAGTAAAATAAGGGACAAAATAAATAAATGGGACTATATCAAATTAAAAAGCGTTTGCACAGCACAACACCATGAACAAAATAGAAAGACAACCCACACAATGGGAGAACATATTCGCCAATACATCTGATAAGAAGTTACTAACCAAAATTTATAAAGAACTCATAACACTCAATACCAGGAATGTAAACAATCCAATTAAAATATGGGCTAAGGAACTGAACAGACACTTCTCCAAAGAGGACATACAGATGGCCAACAGGCATATGAAGAAATGCTCAAGATCATTAATGATCTGAGAAATGCAAATTAAAGCCACAATGAGATACCACCTCACACCCATCAGAATGGCACTCATTAACAAATCAATACACAATAAATGCTGGTCAGATTTGAAAAGGAAAGGTTATACATTCAGATTTGAACATGTTGAATCTAAAGAATTAAAAAAAAATGATGTCCTGGCCGGGTAGCACAGTCGGTTAGTGTCAGCGTGATACACCAAGGTTGCAGGTTTGATCCCAGGTAAGCACACATCCAAGAATTAACCAAGAAATGCATAAATAAGTGTAACAACAAATCAATGTCTCTCCCTCTTTCTAAAGCCAGCAATAATAATAAACTAGCAATAATAATAAAAATGTTAGACCATACCACTCTTGTACTCAAAGCGCTACAATGAATTCACATCAGACTTGCTTGATTCCCCACTTAACGAAGCTCCATTCTTAGATGTACTCTTCTCAAAGAACCTTCTCCAACTATACTATCTATAACAGCCTTCCTGCTGAGGTATTCCCATGGTTTGACCACAGCAGTGACTATTATTTCTGTGTGATCCATACAAAGGGCATCGGAAAGAAAAAACGGCATATGATCGCATATCCTAATATTCCTTCAGCAATACAAACTATCCCACACTCTGAGACACTCCCGGTTCCAGTTTTCAATGGTTTTATTTCTTCCAAGGATGAAGAAAGTGAACATGGTGATCACGTATATTTTGATAAGATGCATGAGGAAATGGCTGTAGAATCTGAAGGGTCTTCTTGATGCCAAGCAGTCATTAACCCCTCAGCAGTTTAGCCAACCTGAATTGAATGACTTAGTAAGAGATTTGGGCCTATCAAAGAAAGCAGCTGAGTTATTAGCCTCCAAGCTTCAAGAAAAGAATGTACTTCACCGGTCAGCTAAAGTATCCCATTTCAGGAAGTGTGAACAAATTTTTGTGGACTTTTTTCTGAAGACAAACACTTTGTTTACTGTCATGATATCAGTAGTCTTCTCAGCCAGCTAGGGATTACAACTTACAGTCCAACAGAATGGCGGCTATTTCTTGATAGATCTAAACGGAGTATGAAATGTGTTCTACTACACAACGGTAATGCTTATGCAGTGGTTCCAATTGGTTATTCAATTCATCAGTGGGAAGATTATAATGACATAAAAATTGTCCTCGACTTACTGAAGTATGAGGAGCATAACTGGATCATTTGTGTGTATCTTAAAATGGTAAATTTCCTGCTGGGACAACAGAGAGGTTTCACCAAGTATCCTTGCTTTCTGTGTTTGTGGCACAGCCGAGCTCAGGAGAAACACTGGACACAGATGGAGTGGCTGAAACGTGAAGCTCTGGAAGTAGGGATGCAAAATATTGTGAATGAACCTGTAGTTAATCGAGACAGCATTATTTTTCCCCCACTTCACGTCAAACTTGGCCTAATGAAGCAGTTTGTTCAGGCTTTGAATAGAGAAAGTGGATGCTTTCAACATATTATTTCTGCTTTTCCTGCCTTGTCTTTCAGAAGATAAAAGCAGGTGTATTTGATGGACCTCAAATTCGAACCCTCATACGTGATGAAGAATTTGCCAAGATAAATAAGGAGGAGAAAGCAGCATGGCAGTCTTTTGTGGTAGTTACAAAGAACTTCCTTGGCAACAAAAAAGCAGAAAACTATGAACTTCTTGTTCAAAGGATGCTGTTGGCTTTCTGTGACATTGGATATAACATGAGCGTTAAGATTCACTTCCTGAACAGTCACCTTGATAACTTTCCTGAAAATCTTGGAGCTGTTACTGATGAGCAGGGAGAATGCTTTCATCAAGATCTGAAGATGATGGAAGAGCACTATCAGGGGTGATGGGACAGAAATATGATGGCAGACTACTGATGGAGCATCAAACAAGATTGTCCTCAACAAGTACACAAACGCAAAATATGTTCTATTTTGAAACTGTAGACAAATTCTGATGCAATCATATCTTTTAGTGTATTACCTGCATTATATAAATTATTATATGTATTTTCACAAAGATGATACCCAAGAAGACATTCTACTTCATTATGTTAAACTAAATGTTGAAAATTTTACAATAAGACGAAAACCTAAAATCTTGAATTGCAAGAAAACTGTAGCTTACAGAGAAAAACTAATGTCAGATTTGAGATCAGCACATTCAAATTAGGTAAGAACAAGTGTTTTAGTGGATGCAACAAAAATTGTGTTCCCCAGTGTTAAGAAATAAAGAATCTGGCAACAGAATGAAATCTACCAATGATTCAGATGTTGAAATTACATTATTCAAACCTTTGTCAGCCATGTTAAAAAAAGAGAAAAAGAGTAAAAATACCTTTCAACAACAACAAGAAAAACCTCCTAAATCTATACAATATAATTAGATATTCTAAAACTAAAAAAAAAATACATTTAAAATTAACCAAATGTATGGGTTAAATGGACAACTGGACATGGCAGAAGACAGGACTTGTAAATCTGAAGAAGAAAATAAATACAGTATAAATATTTATACTGTTCGTGTCTTGATACACAAGACACGAACAGTATAAAATATCTACAATAAAGTGTGAGAAAAAGAAGCAATAACAGTGTTGAAGGCATGTGGAAAGATACTAGTCAAGAATTTAAAAAAAAACTGATGGAATACATTAACATAGATTCAAAAGCTCAGTAAATCCCAAGTAAGATAAATAAAATGATATGAACCATAGTAGGTTCATCTTGGTCAGACTGCTGAAAACAAAGATAAAGGTAAAATCCTAAAAGCAGCCAGAAAAAATGACATATTATCTACACATAGCAAAAAGGGTTTTGGCTCACTTTGCAACAGAATATATAAAAAACAGAAAAATGGAATTCCAATTTTTAAATTGCCCAATAAATAAAAATGTCAATCTAGAATTTTATAGCCAATGAAAATATCCATCAAAATTAAAGATGTGGCCCTGGCTGGTTGGCTCAGTGGCAGAGCGTCGGCCTGGTGTGTGGAAGTCCCAGGTTCGATTCCCAGTCAGGGCTCACAGGAGAAGCACCTACCTGCTTCTCTACCCTTTCCCCTCTCCTTTCTATCTCTCTCTTCCCCTCCTGCAGCCAAGGCTCCATTGAAGCAGAGTTGGCCCAGGTACTGAGGATGGACCCATGGCCTCTGCCTCAGGCACTAGAATGGCTATGGTTGCAAAGGAGCAACGCCCTAGATGGGCAGAGCATCGCTCCCTAGTAGGCATTCCAGGTGGATCCTGGTCAGGCACATGGGAAGTCTGTTTCTCTGCCTCCCCACTTCTCACTTCAGAAAAACACACACACACAAAAATACATACAAAAGATGTGAAAGAACATTTTGTACAAAATCTGGGTTATCAGACCTGCACTATAATACCAAAAGTTCTTCATGCTAAAGGAAAACAAATTAAGATGGAAGCATAAAACTATTTTTAAAAAGTATAAAGAAGGAAACACTATTTAAAGCAACAATGTTGTGCCATTTGTAACCACAAAACATATAATTATAGCACAAAGAGTAGAGAGGTAGCAAATGAGAGCTGAACTGTTTTAAAATTCTTGCACTGTTCAGAAGGTGGTAGAAGCATTAATATAACACACTTTAATAAGGCAAACAAAAAACAATTAGCAGAGTAACTAGTAAAAATAATACTATCAGGCATAACTAAAAAGCTAACAAAGAAAGAATAGCAGGAAGCATTTTTAATGAGCCAAAACAAAGTAGGAAAATATACAAAAAGAGACTGGCAAAAGAATATAAATAGCAAGACGGTAGGAAGACTTGAAACCTATAATATCAGCAATTACACCAAAAGAAAATAGTTTAAACAATCTAATAAAAGAAAAAAGATAATAAGATTGGATTAAAAAGCAGGCTAAGATACACAATGTTTACACAAAACAAAACTTTAAACAAAGAATAAATATTTGTTGAAAATAAGAGGACAGAAAGAGTCCTGTCTTGCCAACAATAGCTAAAACAAAATTAGTATGGCTATATTAGTACCAGACAAGTTGGCATGAAATATTCATAGATACCAAGTGATAGTTTAAACAGATAAAGTGTCAATTCTTCAAAAGGATAGATTCTATGTACTGAATAACATAGCTTCAAAGTATATAAAATAGCTTCTCCTCCAATCATTTCTATTCCCTACCACTTTTCACAGGTTCACATTATATTATACACATATTTAATTATTGTTTTTTCAATTCTCCTACCCCCTTTCTGGAGAATGTAAGTTCCCCAGGGGCAGGGGCTTTTCCTGTCTTGATTGATGATCACACTTTATCCTTCATTACTAGCTCAGCACACAGTAGGCACCCAATAAGTATTTGCTGAATAAATTAATAAAACTACCACTAGCTATATTTTCTTTCTTCAGTTATGCAATCATTTGGCTTAAATAGTACTTATTAAATCTCTGTCAGGCAAGATTTTGCATGAGAAGTGTAAACAAAAAGTTTGGTTTGAAAACCTGTTACTGGGAAATATTATTTTCTCTTCATGAAACAAAGGCTCCAAAATTAAAAATCATCAAACTTTGCCTTTCTCCAATAAGTAAGCATAGTTAAATATATAACTAGATAGATATAGATTCACATAAATAAAATACAACTTTATGGTAGCTTTCATGTTTATTCAACTTCACAGAAATCCAAAAATGTGTCTGAAAATTGGTTATTTGTCTAAATACCAATTGTTCATATAGTGACATAATACTATATGGCAGGGGAGATAAGCCTAAATTAAACAAATTCTTAAATTCCTGACATTTTTCTAGTGGGCAAAAAGGAAATCTTAAAAAGCATACTTGCACACTGTAAGAAGACACAAAGTAAATTTAACCTTTAATACTGGGAACAAGTTTTACAGCCACATTTGTCATTTACATATACAGTGGAGATCACTGAAAGTTTCCTGTTGCACTGCAGTAAGACATTTTATTATGACGCAGATAAAATGAATTTGCTGGAGTGCAGCAAGATAACCTCACTGAAGAATCGTAGGATTTTCATAATGGAACTTGTTACAGTGAGTTAAATATTTTCTTAATTTTATACAGTACATATTTTCAAAATGAACATTACTGAAGAGCTTGCTAACCACTGTTAGCAGTTAATGTTTATATAATACTTAATTTTACCTTATAGTAATGTGGCTTGCCAAATGTTAGTACATGAAATGTTTGGTTTAAACATAATAAGATAACCCTTAGGATGAAGACTCAGGACATCAAAACTTTCATCATTATTGCCCCTATTTTTCTACAGAAAAATGAAAAATTTACATCATAATCCTCCCAAAAGGGAACAGACATGTTAGAAAATCAGACTCATTGGCATTGAACAAAAGCTACATTTTTGTGAACTGATGTACAGAATTAATGTACAATAAAATCTGCTTAACTATGATCATGCAAATAAAAATCCCCCACAATAATTTTTTTGTTTGTTTTATAAAATGGTGTTAAAGATATACTTCCATAAACATTTCTGGTGCATTTTAGCCAATGACAAAAATACAAAGCTATCGCTTACTCTTTATTTTATAGATTTATAAACATGCCTTTGTACTGCTGAAATAGAAACAGTGTGTCTGGGAGAGCTGAGCTAATGTAATGTTTAAAAACCAATGTATCTTGGCCCAACATTAGCTGCCTTGATGTATAGCAGCCTCCCACAATCACTGGTGTCAGTGCTGTTGTAAATGAAGAATAGTTAAATACTGAGAGATTACAACACAAGTCAAAACATTTTTTTAAAAAAATAATAGGCAGTTTCATAAACATGAATATCTAAAAAAAATAATCACATCAATTTTGATATACAATGGCAAATAGTAAAATGTCATTTTCCAAAATAGTTAATTATATCCCCCATCTATTATAACCAATCTTGGGATATATCTTAAACATAATGGTGTATTATATGAAAATGCTCCATTATTCAATGTGATAAATTTAATAAGTTAGAATATAATTTTCTTTTCTGATGTTAACCATAAAAAATAAAAAAAGCAGCACCTGAAAGACTAACATTTAGCTCACTAGGCAGCAAGTAGCAACCTAAAAGTTTTGGTTCAAAATACAGTTTATAAAACTGTAAAAGGATACTGCCTTAAGTAATTTGTTTCTATAATTTTGCAGATTACAGTTAAGGGGGAAAGAAAGGTCTTCTCTTAATCCAAATAAATTTCCACTTCTCCCAATCAGGACCAAGTGGAACGTCGTTTAAAGTTCCTAAGACTGTGTGTGATACCTACACAGCTTGTAGAGTTGGACACACCACTCCCACCCTGTCCCTTCCTCCCCAAAACAATATTTTTGGCTCCAAAATAAAGTACAATAATAAATTCTTGATGAAAAACTATGTTATGGGACAATCTACCTTATACTATGACTAAATATAATTTTACAGAAAAGAGCATATCTAATTTTCAGCATTTTTCACAAACATGCAACTCACTATAAAATACAAAACACTTTCAAGAACAGCTTTATAAAGACACACTGCATCAATAAAATTCTTTTCTTTCTGATTACCTTTATATTGTTATGAAGAACTAGAACTTTTCTAAGTGTATATATCAGATTTTA
Source organism: Rhynchonycteris naso (assembly GCA_037038555.1). NCBI lineage: Eukaryota > Metazoa > Chordata > Mammalia > Chiroptera > Emballonuridae > Rhynchonycteris > Rhynchonycteris naso. The sequence goes on along the minus strand of CM072998.1, from coordinate 108,369,474 downwards.
TATTATAGTGTAATAATTTGCATTTTCTGAACATCATGTCCAAGAGGAAATATCTACACACAAATAACATTCTAGACTATCAAAAACTAATTCAAATTATATAATTTTATTGATACAGTAGATTAATAAGAACTGAGAAGGGAAGATAAAATGGGATAGGGAATTCAGTACATTATTTTATAACACATTCTTTAAAATTAAAATATTTTTAATATCTCTTTTTTAAATTTTCATGGCCATGATAGGCCAGAAAATTCTGGGACCAACACTGAGGTGTAAAATAATCAAACAACTTCAGGACTATTTCCCAACTGACGTGGTTTCCTCCCATCAGAGGTATCATTCAGGTGTAATGGCAGATGACTTACTTAGTACCTCTGAAAATTAAGGGTGCACAGGAGTAAACACTAGGTGAGATAACACAAGGGAAAGAGGCCATTTAACTCTCTAATAAATAGTGACATCAAGAAAATGACACCATTTTTTGAAAAAATTATTTTCACAGTAAACTGCAGAGTATACAAATACAAACACTGACAGATGACTGCTTAAGATCTATCCTAACAAACTCTTCAAATCAATAGATCCAGTAAACAGTTGGGCACTGTCAGTTTAAAGCCACAGATAAAAGCTATACAAGCACTTTAGAAGTCAGAAACATTAAAAAAAAAAGAAAAAATATATATTTACAAGTTTCTTCCTTCGTTTATTTCTACATAGCCATCGCAATTTACTTTCACAAGACTCCATAGTCAATGTTATCACCATGCGTATGGCTACAGTGACCACGTGAGGTCATCAAAATAAGGTCCACTGTCCACTCTTCAGCAGTCTCATTTTGTGCATCAAAGGCTTTACTTAGCCTCAAGCTTGACAAAATAATTATTTTTTGAAAGCGTTCACACAGAAATTATCAATGACATTTGTTCATCGCCTTTCTCTTTTAGAACTTCTCCGCCGTACCTTAAAAGAAAAATCACCGGATGTTTAATTAAAATGGGTACAGATTTATTAGACACAGCAATAATAATAAGTATTTTTTTTAACCAATCATTATTCTTACTTGTTCCTGATTTTCTCTACTTTTCTTTCCTTGAAACCTTTCTCTTATTTTAACTTGTTGCCTTGGCATCACTTATTTAGACCTATGTAATATTTGAATGTTTATAAATAGCTTTTCTCACAATAGCAAGAGAAAATTATTACTTTTCTATTTAATAAATTTAAAAGGTAATGCACAAAAATCAATGTCATCAGCAAGTAAAACAATTGCAAATATCTTTTTACTTACATGGGGTAAAAGAAAACATTTGATACTTAACAACTTAGGCTTATAGCTGTGTTTCTGGCTAATATACTGAGTTTAGAGCCTAACAACTATCAAATATATATAAGCTAAAATTCAGACATATCACCATTAACTGGCAATAGCTAATGAAAGCATAAAACTTTAGTTCAAAAAAGATCAGTATTAACAAGAGGCACATAAACAGAACAGGATTTTAATTTAATTAATTTATGGTACAGGGTTTTTCCGATGTCTTATTTTTACATCCTCAAAAAACCCTATAAGAAACAACGCCAGTGCATTCTTTGGCAGCATAATACTAAAATTGGAATGATACAAAGATTACCATGGCCCCTATGGAAGGATGACACACAAACTCAGGGAGGGAGGGATCCAGGGAGGGAGGAGCAAACAAACAAACAAGGCTAGCTAGTCTGAGACCACCATTCAGAATTCTTTTTCTGTGGTCTTAACCCATTCATATAATGAATCCAGGTGCAGACTGAAGACCTGATTATTTTAAATAGGGCAGAAGAATGGGGATCAACTCTGGGACTTAATCACAGAACACAAGTATCTCAGATAAGATGGTTGGCTAAGCTGACCCAAAAATTCAGCATTAGCATTATCAAGAGAACAGCTTTTACTTAAATGTTTAATTATAGTTCTTCCAAAGAGAACTACTTCAGATGTGTTAACTGGCAATACTATGCATTACTTGGAAAAAATTAAAAAAAAATTATCCAGGCAGCACTACATTCCTACTTTTGTAGAAGTGTCTATTACCAATTTTATAAATTTCAAAGGCTGATTTTACTTTAAGATAGAATTTTACCCTGAATGATTGACTTCTAATTTCTACTGTGAAACAGAAACCACGAGTACTGAAATATAAACGACAGTGTACTGAACAGCTACCAGCACTCTGACACCAAGGCACAGACATGCCTGCAGTGTCAGCATTACACTGGTACTTGTTCTCGTATTCAGTTTAAACTTGACATTTACACTTTCACTAGGCTAGATCCAGTATTCTCACCTAGTTTCAGGTTTCCATAAAAGACGTTTTCTCAATTATACAAGCTAGTAGATAAAACAATGCTACAAACTAATGAAGAAAAATATATAAATACTTAGAATTGAAAGTAACAGCAAGGGCTAAATAGATGTGACCAAAAATTTACCAACCCTATATCTGTATTCCATAGAATCATACATGGTATTTTAATAAACACATACATTTACTGTAGAAACTTCCTCTTCTTCTGTTTCTTCCTGTGGAATATCATCATGCACAGGAGAGCTACCCTGAAACACATCTACTTCTTCACTTGAATCATTTTCTTTAGTAGCTGCTGGTTTGGAGCGTCCTACACGGCTAGAGTAAAACACATGTAAAATACAGTGAATATTCTGATCTTGAAGTAGATTACACCTCATTAGACAGAACGCTTTAAATATTTCATGAATTTTCAGATTATCATTTTCATCCTCAATTAACTTATAAGACAAGAAATATTTTTCTTATATTCTGCACCCCAAACCAGTGTTTAATCCTAGTCTCTTACAAAGATCTACCAAGTAACAAAAGTTAAGTGTAACTGAGACCAAGACCTTAAAGCAGTGGTTCTTAACCTGGGTTCTATCGAACCCTAGGGGTTCCATGAGTCAGTCTCAGGGGTTCAGAGAAGCCTCTTCCGCGGAGGCCAGAATAAAGTAATACTGTAATTTGTTGTGAGTTCATGCACTTGTTGGTTTTGTTCTTTGAGCAAGGTGATGTTCATGCACGGCTCATTTTGTGCACCAGTAAAAAAACATATACCTATGTCTTGAATTTGGAAAAAAAAATCATATTTTATTTATCACTAAAGAAGGGTTCGGTGAATGCACATATGAAACTGGTGGGTTGGGTACCTCAAAAAAGGTTAAGAAACACTGCCTTAAAGGAATTAAAAACGTAACTCAAACTCTGCACCTCTATCTTTCCCAACTAGAAAAAGGTGTTTAGAGCTGCTCAAAGCAAAACATCCAGTCTTCCCTAATAGTACAGTACTCTTTATCTGGCCCTATCAATACAATTGCTAAAGAAATCTCAAATCTACTCACTTCGCTCCACCTCCATTGCTACTACATATTTCAAAACCATTTTCATCTCTTGGGTCTTCTCTTTAAAAAGTAATCTTTTAAAAATGTAAACACAGATAATACATTCACCATGGGCAGCTAGCTACCTTCTGTACTCAGTAATTCTGTGAATCTCTGAATACAGTACACAAGGCTCTGCAGACAGTCCCAGCTATCTCGCCATGTGGAGCTCTCCACTGAATTCCCCACTACAATCTAGCAAACCCTTGCTGTCCTTTAACTCTCAGAATTTGCTAAGATTTTCCCCACTTCATAACCTTCAAATACAGCAATCCCTCCACCTGAAATGTTCCTCTCCCTCCACTCAATCAGTCTAATTCCTACTATTTTCAAGGAATCAACTAGTCACTTTCCAGAGAGAACACTTCCTGATTTCCCAGCTCTCCCATTATATTCATATAGTAGCCTAAATTGTGCCTGCATGGCACATATAAACATTTAGAGTTCCATTATTTATGCATGATTATTTTATAACTACTTGCCCATTTAGATGGCAAATCCCACAAGGACAAGAATCATGTGTTTTGTGTCACTATATTCCCTAGCAACTAATACTCTCTAAAATCTACAAGGCAACCAAAATAATAAAATTTATACCTATAGGTAAATATTTATTTCTAAAATTAAGAATAATATGTTTTCATTTCTATAAGCAATTCAAAAGACACATTCTTCACATTAAAACAAGCATTTATTTTGATATTTCAATTTATTTTAAAAAGTTTCAATTAGTTTACCTTCAGTATTATTGGGTATTGGTTCCAGGTATACAGCGCAATGATTAGACAATCATATACTTTACAAAGTGGTTCCTGATACTTCCAGTACCTAGCTGGTACCATGTATACTTATTGCATTATTAGTGACTACATTCCCTTTGCTGTACCATATTACCCTGTACTTCTTCAAATTTTCCACCCGGTCCTCGCAGGGTGACCACCAGTTCGGTCTCTGTGTCCATGAGTCCACTTCTTCATTCATTTATTTTGTTCTTTTGTGACACTGACCTTCAAGCTGGCTGACTGTGAGGATCGATCCCAACCACAGTGCACAAGTAGTTGTGAGCATGCTGACCACACGAAGTGGAATTTGCCCCAGCAGGGTCTCATTCTCACTGAGTTCTTTATTTGAACATGCTACTTATGGAGCTTATTAGGCCCTATCTCTGCTGCGGTCTGCAGCCCACCACCACGTGTGTTGGTTCTGAGGCCTCTTAAGAGGGACCCTGGTGCAGGTCAATATCATACACTGACAGATTGGTCCTGGGATACCTGTTTGGAGCTCTAAAGCAATCCAGTTTGTGGCTGCTCTTTAGGGTCTGGGTGTGTGTGGAAGAAACTAATGTGGACACCGAGGCCTGCTTACAGCAGCACCAGCCTGGGGGTAGGTGAACAAAAGGCCAAGATACCCCGAGATCCAAATGCTGGTTGCCTATTAGGCTGTCACTCAAAGAGCCTCTAGCTGTACTTGAGTTGCATGAGCTAGGTCTCAGCGAGTCACGGGGCAGAAATGAGTGTGTTCATTAGATTGATACAGATCCAAATTCGGAGCCAGTGCTGGATCTGAGGCCACTCAGCAAAAGTCCCGGAGAATACCAACTCTAGCTGCTCACCAGTAGATGGCCACAGACCTTTGTGGTGAGGTGGGGCCTCCAGGAGTCATCAGGGTGAGGCTATCTGCATTTATCAGGCCCCAAATGATTGTTATTTGGCCTTGTGAAGGGAGGGCTCTGCACCACTTGAGTGTGTGAGGGAAAAATGTCCCCTGTTCCAGAGCCATACAACTCAGTCTGTCCCAGATTCTGTCTGGATCTCCTGGAGATACTAACATTGGCAGGGTGATGCCACATGAGTCAAGAGGGTGGGGATTAGTGGATCTACTGTGGATCTACTGTGAAAAGGTGGCAATGGTCAGGCTGGAGGGAAGTGTGAAGAATCACCCCCATTACAGAGCCACACAACTCAGTCTCTGACACCAGGACTTCTACACCGGTGGTCTGGGAACGTGACTCCTCTGCAGGGTGTTCTCTTGGCAGGGTGAGGTGACCAGGAGTAGGAGGGTAGGACTATTGCATTCCCCCAGGCTGATGCCATATGGAAGGGATTGCTAGACCCAAAGAAATATGGGGTCTGTGGGTGGTGCAGAGAGGGACTCAGTACAGGAACTCTGGCAGCTGGTCCATTTGGCTCTCTTCCTGTAGCCACACAACCTAGTCTCTCCTCACACAACTCAAGTCAGTGCTGAGCCACCCTCTTTCCAAAGGAGCCAAGTATCTGAGGCTGGCCCTTTAAATGGGTGCCTAGGCTTCTAGCAGAACATGGTATCTCCCCACTGATTTTCCCAGCCAGATGTTATGTGGGTGCTTCTTCCTGGATCTGGTACGCTGAGCTGGGGAGTCCAGTGTGGTGTTGACAGCCCACTCTCCTCAGTGGGAACCTTTGCAGCTGAGATACGGTCCTGGATTCTCAGGCGTGTCACACAGGAGTGTGAGGCGAGCCCTTTTTGTATCTCTGTCCTTCCTTCCAGTCTCAATGTGGCTTCATCTCTAAATCCTTGGTTATAAGATTTCTGTTCAGTTAATCTTCAGCTGGTTATTCAAGATGATTATTCTATATCAGTGGTTCTTAACCTGGGTTCTATTGAACCCTAGGGGTTCAATGAGTCGGTCTCAGGGGTTCGGAGAAGCCTCTGCTGCAGAGGCCAGAATAAAGTAATACTGTAATTTGTTGTGAGTTCATGCACTTTGTTGGTTTTGTTCTTTGAGCAAGGTGATGTTCATGCACGGCTCATTTTGTGCACCAGTAAAAAAACATATACCTATGTCTTGAATTTGGAAAAAAAAAATCATATTTTATTTATCACTAAAGAAGGGTTCGGTGAATGCGCATATGAAACTGGTGGGTTCGGTACCTCAAAAAAGGTTAAGAACCACTGTTTTATATCTTAGCTGTTATTCCAGTTTGGTCTTGAGAGGAGATAAGTGTAATTTTCACCTTCTCTGCTGTCATCTTCGATTTCCCCAAGCTTTTTTTTTTCACTTGATAAAAGTTTTTCAGAATTAACAGAGGCTGTTAGGACAGAATATAGAATTTCGGTATTGATTTTTTAAAGAAATACTTGTTTTATAATACTTACGTGAAAACTTGTGCAATTTTAGGAAAGAAGATAATAACTTAAGCCCTTAATTTTATAATGCCCAAATATAAACAATTTAAAGTTATGAGCTTGAAAGATATTACCCCTGTTATTTCCTTGTTATAAAATTAATCATGAGAATTTAACATTCCTTAAGAATTCTTTTTTTAAAGTCAGTGATTTCCCATGGTTGAATCCAAATACAATGAAGCTGCCAAGAAAATTTACTTACCTTTACTTTTTATCTGAGGGAAAAATTAAATGTAAGAACGCATGAAGTACTGGCTAGACTCTCAGGCAGCTTTTCCTCTTCCTGTGGAATACACAGGAATAGGAAAAACTTCTAAGATAACTAATTAACCAAAGTGTGTTGGCAACTCTAAAAAGTCAAGTCAATGATGCAGTTATATAATGAGATTACTTTGAGAAAAACTGGAAATTTACTGACAAATTTAACACATGCTATTCTATTTCCACTTGAATAACTGAGGAGAAAGTATAAAATTAACAAATTAAAGCACAGATGCCCCTGTCATTTTAAAATTTTGGATGCAGATCTGTTATTATAACTCATATAAACATGTGATTGACCATCTAAAACTATCTGTATATAAATACAGATGTGTTAATTTAATTAAAAAACAAACAAAATCAAAACATCAAAAACTAGATTAGCATGTGATAATTTCCATGGATATAATTTAAAAAAATGATTCCTGTTTACTCTCTTACACAGTTCAAAGAATAAAAGCAAAGTAAATAAACTATTTTTTTAAAAGGTTGCTGAGGGAAGACATGAAGAAAAATTGTAGCGTGGAATGATGAGGCAACCTCGTCGGTGTGCTGTGATTATTTAAAAATACCTTACCCCTCTTTAGGTGTCATCAAGTCTGTATTGTAAATAATAAACTATTTGGTACTCAGTAAATAAAGATTTGCCTAAAAGCTCTAAAAAGGTACAACATTTACCAGAGGGTAAATTGGGATATCAACCTAGAAAAGTTTATAAAAATTTTATCAATGCCTAGTGTATTGGTGCTAAATATATGGGATTCAAATGTGGCCCTATGTATATTTAAAAATGTATAAACTTTTGCAAAGTAATCTGAAACTGGTTTGAAATTTAACATCATTTACAACTTACACATTTTTTTTTGGTTGTGATGGTGATGGCGTTTTTGATGGTCTTCCTCGTCCTTTCTGTGGTATGGACTGTGTGGATTCAACTGCACTAGTTTCAGGAGATTCTGCTCTGCTTTGGGGAAGACCCAAATGTGGATAGCATCAAATTATGTTTGATAATGTAGTCACTAAATATATACAGTGTAGGTTATACACCTCACCTCTGCTGTGCTCTCCGTGATGTTCGGTGCTGTTTGCTCTTAGACTTCTGCTCTGGATTTCCACTTTGTCTCTCTTCTTCTTCCTCCTCTTCTGCTACTGAAGGTCCAGTTTTTTTTTTGCTTCCTTTTTTAGAAGTTTTTGTTGTTGGCTCTTCTTTTGTTGTTCCTCCCCCACCAAGAGGTTTTGGTGGTCGGCCTCTTTTACCTTTTTTTGGTGGACTATTCTGTTCATCCTCATTTTCTAATATATCTTCTTTGAGCCTCTTTTCCTCAGACCACTGCTGTTCCTCTGACTCAGAAGCTGTACGGCCCCTCTTCCGTCCACGCTGGCTGCCTTTAGGTTTCTGTTCCTGCACCAGCTTCGTCAGGTCATCCATGCCTAATTTCTCCTCTGAATCGGTGGCAGGTGTTTTCTTCCGGCTTCTAGGTTTCTCCAATTCAGACTATGAATTAAAACCACAATTTCAAATATAAAATTGTTAGTAAGCATATTTTGAAGAATGATACCTAAAAAATCTGTTAACCCACTTTTGTCACAAAAATCTACTACCTAATATAGAGAGCTCTTAAATACAGCAGAACTGTAACTTCACTTTTTATTATTTTTTTAATTAAAAAAAATACCTAGGGTAAGAGGGTAATTATTTTTTTAAGCTAAAGAAACTCAAATGGAAACCTCTCAAAATCAGTGTTTTATTACATTACAAATTTTGGTAGAGAGCTATTTCGTGAAAAGAACATTCTAAACTGAATGCCTGAATAATGGATAAGTATATTAAAGTAAAATGAACCTGTTCTGATACTCAATGTAATTCTAATTTTACCACAAGGTATATATAATAAAACTTAAAATATTAGCTAGCTGTGTTCTAAATCATGCTCTACACATCACAAAAGAACTATATTTGCTTTATAAATGAAAACTTCAATTTACAAAAAAATTAAATATATCATTTACTAAGTTTTGAACACACTTCTGAATCAAAGATACTGCTTCATCCTAGGTAAAATTAAAAACAAAAATAATTTAAAAAACCAATGACTTTCAAATTTAAAATACAGTCCTCGCCTACATTCAGAGAATTTATGCACTCACCAGCAGATGGAACTGAGAAAATTCCCCAAAGAAACGAAGACTAGTATATATGAACATGTACAACGTCCTACATATACACACATATGTAAAACACACAAATACGTTAAGTAATGTTGACTTCCAAAACATCTGTAGCAATTTTCATTCTTAAAAATCAGTGTAAACAATAATGATCTGTTACCTGTAATTTTTAAATATGTTTAATTAAACATTTGCATTTCCTATTTGGGATCTGCATAATTGCACCATTGGTATTATGTTCTTTTCCATTTGTCAACTGGACTCTTAGTTTTTTAATCTATGTTCTTCTATACTTTGTGTATTTAAAATTTTTATTTCCTAATTTTGTCTTCACAAAATTTGCTGACTGAAGCTACAAGCTTTAATAAGATAGTATCTGGAGATGCATCTTCTAAGGCTTACTTCAGTTGAGATGAGGCCATGAAGGCAGGGCCCTCAACATGAGATTACTGACATTATAAGAAATGTAAGATATCTCTTTCTGTCTCTCTCCTTCCATCAATGATAGACACAACAAGAAGGTAGCAATCTGCTAACCAGGAAGAAAGCACTCACCAGGAACTGAATTGGTCAGCACTATGATCTTATATTTTCCAACCTTCAGAAATGTGAGAAAATTAACCTTTGTTTTCTGTTGTTCAAGCTACTCAGTCTGATATTTTGTTATGGCAGCCTGAGCAGACAAGACATTATTTTATACTGCTTTAGAATAGAATGTAAAATTTTATTATTTATAATCATGTTTGTGCCTGGTTGGCTTGATCTTACCGTTATTATTCCTCTTTTTGTATCCACTTATTCTTCCACCTGGATTTAAAATCACACTGGAATTTAACAATTATATATTTATTTAGAAAAAACTGTCATCTTTTAAATTATTTTTCCCACAAAGGAACATGGCATGTGGTCTTTCTATTTAAGTCTTCTAGATTTCTCAACTTTGATATTTCTTTTCTTTTTTTTCTTAAGTGAGAAAAGGGAGGCAGAGAGAAAGACTACTGCATGCTCCCCAACTGGAATCCACCCAGGCAAGCCCCATACGGGGTAATGCTCTGTCAGTCTGAGGCAAGGCCATCCTTAGCGCTCAAGACCAATTTGCTGCAACCAAGATATGGCTGTGAGAGGAGAAGAGAGAGAGAGAAGGAAGGGAGAGAAAAATACTAACAAGAGAATATCATATCATAGTAAAGGGAGGGAGACGTGGAGAAGCAGATGGTTGCCTCTCCTATATGCCGTGACTGGGACTTGAACCCAAGACTTCCATACACTGTGCTGACGTCTACTGCTGAAACTTTGGTATTTCTCCTCACAGATTATCACTACTTCTTTAAGATCATGCTTAGATCTACCTGACTAATTTTGTTTTTGTAGTGGTTAAATCACCAGAGTAAAGTTAGTTGCATAGACATATATATACAGATACCATATTAAACTCTTAGTTTTTCAATTACTGCTCTCATTTTTCTAAGAGTACAAAAATAAAAAAATAAATTTTTCTTCTTTTTCAATGTCATACCTTTGACTTCTAGTTAATGTCTTCTTGAAATAATCAAACATTCTAGAACAGTGGTTCTTAACCTGGGTTCTATAGAACCGTAGGGGTTAGATGAGTCGGTCTCACGGGTTTGGAGAAGCCTCTGCCGCAGAGGCTAGAATAAAGTAATACCGTAATTTGTTGTGAGTTCATGCACTTTGTTGGTTTTGTTCTTTGAGCAAGGTGGTGTTCATGCACGGCTCATTTTGTGCACCAGTAAATAAACATATACTTATGTCTTGAATTTGAAAAATAAAATCATATTTTATTTATCACTAAAGAAGGGTTTGGTGAATGTGCATATGAAACTGGTGGGTTCGGTACGTCAAAAAGGTTAAGAACCACTGTTCTAGAATGATTTTAAAAAATAGTGGTCAAAGCAGGTTGCTTGCTTTCTTCCTGATTTTTCATAAAAAGAATAACTTTGACTAAATCATTCACTACTAAAATAAACAGACAAAAATTTTAGCATGTTAAGGATGTATTCTTTTGGTATTAGTTTATTAGGAGTTCATATTTAAAAATTTATGTCTTCTTTACTATGATATGAAATTCTCGTTAGTAGTTTTCTTATTTTGTATATTAATATGCTATAATATATTAAAAGATTTTTTAATTATTAAGTTATCCTTGTATTCCAAAAAAATAAAAGACCTATAAACAATTGGTTTTGTCAGTGTTTATTTAGTTTTTACATAAATTAAAAATTAACTGTTGTTACTCAGAGATGGAAAGAAAAAAGAAATATTAAAACTAAATTTGAAGTGTCACTTCCAATTTTAAATGCTGTAATTCATTTGAATGTCCAAAGATCTGCAATAATGCTTTAATTCCTTTGTGCTCTGGAAAAGGGTGATGGTAGATAGGAACCCCATGCTTGCATCCTGAGAATGCCATAAAATAGTTTGCTAAGGCATTACATTCTCTAATTTCTTCTTTGTTTTGCATTGCATTGTTTTAAGAGCAAAGGGAGTATAAAACAGCTTAGGAGCAAGAAAAGGGGAAATATGTTTACTTGTAAAACTAAAATTTGAATATAAATGCATATGGAGAATTCCTTTGCAGTAAAATATCAATGTGAAGCCAGCAATAGGCAAAGGAGACTGTGCTCTTTCACTATAATTTACTGGTCTTTAAATTAAACTTGTTTTATAATACTCACCTCTTTGAAGATATTTCAGCAGAAACTAGATTAATAAAGTTCTAGTACTTTTGAAAATGAATGCAATGTTACACAGAGGACAGCCAAAGGCCTTTATTATAATTATACAAATAAGTCCCAAAAGCTCAGAAACTCAAAAAATAGAGAATGTGTTTTGCATTGCTTCATAAGGTAAGCTAAATGTGGAATTTACAGAATAACAAACTATTAATCAAAATGATGTTTTCCAAATTTGAGGGGTTAAAGGTGAGCTTCCTATGGCTGGGTGTGGCCTACTTGATGTTTCTAACAAATGAGAGCAAATATAAGCTCTGTTCCATTTCCAGCATTTTTAAGAAGTAGTGACGCACTCTCACAGATGATAAAGAAATTTTGCACTAAGTGAGAAGGACTAGAAGATATAAATGCCTTTACCAGTTCAAGAACTCTATTCTATAAATCTAGATAACAGCACTCCTTTCTAAAAGGCTAAGCAAAATTTTTAATTTTGCTTGGGTGAAACTTTTAACCACCCAATAATGATCAGAATTTACAGAAGAGGTAGTAAGGATTTAGAAATTGTAATTTTTTTAAGTGGAAAAAGAAACAATGTGGCAAAATAAGTTAGCGGGGAAACTTGAAAAAACTGAAAATAATCTTTTTGGCAATGTAATGTTGGGTCCAGGAAAGACACATAGGTCAGTGATACAGGGGTGGGCAAAAGTAGGTATAGAGTTGTGAGTACACAAAATAGTACTCACAAAATAGTACTCTTTTTTTTTCCCCAAGGACAGAAAGAGAGATAGATAGGGACAGACAGACAGGAAGGGAGAGAGGTGAAAAGCATCAATCATTAGTTTCTCGTTGCCCTTGTGACACCATAGTTGTTCATTGATTGCTTTCTCACATGTGTCTTGACTGCGGGCCTTCAGCAGACCGAGCAACCCCTTGCTGGAGCCAGCGACCTTGGGTCCAAGCTGACGAGCTTTTCCTCAAGCCAGATGGGCCCATGCTGAAGCTGGCGACCTTGGGGTCTCGAACCTGGGTCTTCCGCATCCCAGTCCGACGCTCTATCCACTGCACCACCGCCTGGTCAGGCAGTATACTCTTGCATTATTTATTAATTGTTGTATTATTTGTCTTTGTCTTCTGTAAACCTCCTCTAGCCATTTATGTATTTAAAATTAATTATTTACCTAATAACCTTCCAACCCTATTGGGTAGATACACACATTAACTTGTATTTTCTGATAACCATTAATCAAAAATATTAATCTTTATAACAAGAATTCATTTGGGCTAATTAATTTATTCTTATAAACCTTACCAGTGAGTACCCACATTTTACAAATGAAGAAACCGATTCAGAGAACCTCATCAGTTATTTAAGAACTGTTTAGAGCTAACCTAGAAAGTCAAAATGTGCCCAATTATTAAGGCCCTTGGGTTGTGTTGAATATGTAACTGTATTCTATATCTGTGCCAAAACTACCAAACCTATCTTCAAATGACATTTACAAATTTTACCTATCACACAGGCTATCACTGTTATTAAGATTTAAAAACTAGCCTGACCAGGAGGTGGCACAGTGGATAGAGCTCCGGACTGGAATGCGGAAGACTCAGGTTCGAGACCCTGAGCTCGCCAGCTTGAGCGCGGGCCCATCTGGCTTGAGCAAAAAGCTCGTCAGCTTGGACCCAAGGTCACCGGCTCCAGCAAGGGGTTGCTTGGTCTGCTGAAGGCCCGCGGTCAAGGTACATGTGAGAAAGCAATCAATGAACTAAGGTGTCGTAATGGCAATGAAAAACTAATGGTTGATGCTTCTCATCTCTCTCCGTTCCTGTCTGTCTGTCCCTGTCTATCCCTCTCTCTCTGTCCCTGTAAAAAAAAAAAAAAAGATTTAAAAACTAAAAAAAGACTATATATGAGAACTGTAGCATTTCCTACCTTTACTAGAAGCTTAATTAGTAATCAAAGGTTCAAGAAATCAACTAAAATGGAGGAGACTTTAAGGACTCTCACTCTATTATATGTCCTCTCTCTAAGACTAAGTCTAAATTAAATGTATTAAAAAAAAAAATAAAAGGGAAATAGGCCCCCACCGGCTGCATAGCGAATAGAGCATCATCCCAGATTGCCGGGGTCACTAGCCCAATACAGAGGGACGCATTACTGATTTGAGCTCTGGTCAAGGCACCTGTGAGAAGCAATCAATGGCACCACTAAGTGGAACAATGAGCTGATGAACCTCTCCCTCCCACTCTTCATCTCTAAAATAAGATAAAGAAAATAAAGATAACGAGGAGGGGGCAAATAAAACAAAAACACAAGCAGTCTGAGTATGAAACTTGCAGGTTAGAGTCTAAAGACCTAAAAAAAAAAAGTTACTTAAAAAAATACAAAAAATTCAATACAGTTAAAGTACATGGTAGAGGATAACCTTAAACTCAAATTTGTAATTAAATACTTTAAAAGAAAAACATGTTTTTTAAAAGAACTCAGCAACAAACAAGCAAACAATCCAATAAAAAAATGGGAAGAGGACATGAACAGACACTTCTCTCAGGAAGAAATACAAATGGCCAACAGATATATGAAAAGATGATCATCTTCATTACCTATTAGAGAAATGCAAATCAAAACTACAATGAGGTACCACCTCACACCTGTTAGATTAGCTATTATCAACAAGACAGGTAACAAGTGTTGGAGAGTCTGTGGAGAAAAAGGAACCCTCATTCACTGTTAGTGGGAATGTAAATTAGTACAACTATTATGAAAGAAAGTATGGCGGTTCCTAAAAAAATTAAGAACTACCTTATGACCCAGCAATCACTCTACTGGGTACATATCCCCCAAACTCAAAAACACTGGTATGTAAAGACAAATGCAGCCCCATGTTCATTGCAGCATTGTTCACAGTGCCCAAGACATGGAAACAACCAAAAAGCCCTTCAATAGATGACTGGATAAAGAAGATGTGGTACATATATACTATGAAATACTACTCAGCCATATCTATGACAACATGGATAGACCTTGATAACACTATACTGAGTGAAATAAGTAAATCAAAAAAGCTGAGAATTGTACAATTCTATACATAGGTGGGACACAAAATTGAAACTCATAGACATAAATAGCAGTTCAGTGGTTACCAAGGAGAGGGGGAAAAGAAGGAGGGGGATGAGGAAGGAGTCGGGACATAAAAAGGGACAAATATAAGGTGACGGAGGACAATTTGACTTTGGGTGATGGGTACACAACATAATTGACCTCCCAAATGATGTGGAAGATGTTTGCTCAAAATCTATGTACTCTAGTTGACCAATGTCACCCTGTTAAATTTGTCTTCATTAAAAAAATAAAAGAAAAAAGAAAACCATGTGTTAAATTTAAGGGTAATATTAACTGGTTTTGGTGTAAAAATTATTTACAGTACAATAATAATTATAAATTCAAACCAAACAGCTCACCCTTACAAGATCGGAGTCGTCTCTTTTGTCACTTTTTTTCCCGGGCAAAGGTGAAGACATTGTGTAATCTTCATTTTCACTGTGATCCATTTCAGAACTATCAAGCCTTTTAACACAGACATTTATAGTTGTTATTAAAATCAAATGACCTTAAAAGTTTTTTCTGTTCCCTAACTTAACTTTATATTAAAAAGGTTCATCCCATTAAAAAAAGTATTGGTTTTATTCTATCATACTTCGTACCAAATCAACAATCAAAGCAGCACATTTAACAAAAAAAGGAAAAATTTTTTAAAAATCTGATTTTTATTTCCTAATTCTTTTTTATTTTATTTATTTTATTCATTTTAGAGAGGAGACACAGAGAGAGAGAGAGAGAGAGAGAGAGAGAGAGAGAGAGAAAGGGGGGAGGAGCTGGAAGCATCAACTCCCATATGTGCCTTGACTAGACCAGTGCAGGGTTTTGAACTGGCAACCTCAGTGTTCCCAGGTTGACGTTTTATCCACTGCAGCACCACAGGTCAGGTTATTTCCTAATTCTTTTTAAAACCTAACTTCTATCTTGGAGGGGGAACATAAAGTTGAAACTTTTCTCGTTAGGAAGGTGGATTGGTCTACATTACGACTTGCTTTGTCCCCTGCCTCTCCCATATCCCCAATTCCATCTTTCCTTCTTATACTTAACAGCCTGTAATACACCAAAAGTATTAGGTTTATTACCTACTGCTACCTACCCTGCTAGAATGTAAGCACTAGCAGGATCTTTTGGCAGTTTTC
Source organism: Rhynchonycteris naso (assembly GCA_037038555.1). Taxonomy (NCBI): domain Eukaryota; kingdom Metazoa; phylum Chordata; class Mammalia; order Chiroptera; family Emballonuridae; genus Rhynchonycteris; species Rhynchonycteris naso. The sequence continues at coordinate 108,353,517 of CM072998.1, read as the reverse complement.
CTTACCAATGTATACTAAAGCATGTGAGTCAGTATCTGGCATAGAGCATGCACCCCCAAATACTTGTGAAATAAATTAATAGCACATGTTTTCATGCACTGATACAAAGGCTCAGTCTTCTTTCCTAGGTGAGCTATCCTTACCTGGTTTTACAACTCATTTAAACATTACTGAAATTGAACCCTGAATTTCCCCTGGTTAAGAAGCTACCCTGAGTTCTGGACTCACATATCCAGCTGCCCACTCACTTAAGCTTCTCATAGGCATTTCAACTTTACCAGAGCCAAAATAGTTATCTGGACACCCTTATTATCCCAACCACCCTAGAATGAACACACACACACACACACACACACACACACACACACACACACACACACACTGTTCCTTCTCAAGGAGTCTACATCTCAATAAATGGCACTATCACCTATCTATACAGGTACTCAGGCACTAAGCCGGGATTTAACTTTAAATCTTCCTTTTCCCTAACTGTTCACAACTACTCTATCAGCAAGACCATTCTGATCTACCATCAAAATAAATCCCAAATTTCATTATTTACCATCTTCTTCCCTTTTTATCCCTTCCCTAGAATACTATTAGCTGACTCCCAACTGGCTTTTTCTATCTTAATTCTAGCTCCTCTATTCTCCAAATAACCAGGGCAACCTTTTAAAGCACAAATTAGATCACAACATCTTCCAGTTGTACTTAAAAATCAAATCCAAATTTCTTACACTCACAAAGTCCAAACAATCTGGCTACCTCTCAACTTCATCTCTTACCATTATGCTTTCATTCTTACTCTCCAACCAAACTGTCTCAAATGCATCTAGCTCAACCTCTTAGAAAGAGTCCTAAGGAACAGATGGGATTTAGATGAAAAAAAGACACAATAAGATTAATCAAAAGGTAAAAGAAAATTTAACCAAAGTATATTGAAAAAGTATAGTAGGAGAACTAGGAGTTACTTGTTTTGAGTAACAATGGGTGATGAGGACAAGGAAAATTCTGATTATCTTGAAAGCAAACAAGAGAAGTCAATTAAGATTTCTAAGCAACAAAATAGCAGTAAAGCGGCAACATTTAAAAAAGATTATCTAGCAGTGCTGTGATCTACATAGCTAAAGGAATAAGAATGGGAAACAGCTGAATATAATAATGAAAGAGAATAATAAAATGAAGACAGCAGGAAAGAGGAACCGAACACACTAGGAAACACAATCAGCGAAACCTAGCGGTGGGAAGAGTTCAAGACCGTTCTGCGGTTCTCAGCCTAGACAGCTGGTGAATTTGATCATTTTAGATTATCATTAGGAATTAAAGGAGAAAACCCATTTATTTAGAAATTAGTGGCTGGGAATGCTTTGGTTATTTTCAGTACTATGATAGTTACTAGAAAATGTCCAAATAATATAGGTAGAGAGTCCCTTAGGTGTAAGCCACTATCAAATATTAATATATTAATATAGGTTTCTATTGTACTATGTATCATTTAAACATTCATTGCAAGGACACTAGTAAGATACCCTAGAACGTCACGTCCTTTCTTTAAATGGTTATGAACAATGCAAAAGACAGCGTATAGTCTTTCATAATAACTTAGTAAAATCAATGAACAGTGGCAGTTTAGCTTTAGTAAAAGGCTCTACTGCTAACAAATGATGTATTAAGCACTATGCTAAAACCTGAGCAAGTGTAAAATGTGTTTCCTTTTTGTTCTTTCTTCAAGAACAAAATGTTTATACATATACATGCTAACAAGAAATTTAAACGATACGAAAGAGTATAAAATGATCTTCCTCCTACACTGGATTACATAAACACTATAAGATGTGATAAATTCTTCTAAAAACTTTCTATTCATAGATAAGCAAATATAAATACAAATATTTTTTAAAAAGTCAAAAATGCCCTGTGGCTGGATAGTTAAGAGCATCGTCCTGAAGCTCAGAGGTTGCCGGTTTGAATGCCAGTCAGGGCACATATAGGAACAGACTTATTATGTTCCTGTCTTTGTCTCTCTCTTTTTCTCTATCACTAAAATATTAAGTAAATACATAAACATTGAACAATACTGTAGCACAGTTTTATTCTTTGCCTTTTCACTCAATAATGTAGCATTGTGGAAACTGCATATTAGCTCCTACCTCATCATTTTTGATGACTGTTATTCTATTGGATGGATGGATGGCAATTTAATAGTTTTACAACTGCTAGACAACTGAATTACCCCAAGCTAGACTTTAAAAGGCTAATATGGATAACCTGTCTAAATGAGCAAGCAAAGCAATATAAACTTGCAATGACTACCAATGTTAAATGGTATGTGCTGATTTTCACTCCCTCATCAAATTAGATGTTCTGGGTTACATTATTTTAAATCTCTTATCCTTGTCAGAATCCATAAATATAAAGTATACATTTCTTATGTACTCACCTCCCTTTTATCCTTCCAGGAGAGCTAGGGTTTGAGCTGCTGCTTGCATTGCTTACAGTTTCCATTCGTGATGATTTTGTCTGAGATTGTTTGCCTGCTGATGAAAGTGGCTTATTAACAGCTCCTAGAACATTGGTTGTTTTAGGCTGAAATGAAAAATGCATATCTCTTTCTATTTGATTAAAGTGGAGAAAAATCTACATTTAAATAACTATAAATAACATCTCTTGTCCAAGTATTGATATATACAAATCACGAAAAACATGCCTATTCTTTTTTTTTTGGTATTTTTCTGAAGTGAAAAGCCCTTTAAAGAGGCAGAGAAACAGACTCCTGCATGCACCCAACCAGGATCCACCTGACATGCCCACTAGGGGGCGATGATCTGCCCATCTGGGGCATTGCCCCATTGCAACCAGAGCCATTCTAGCGCCTGAGGTGGAAGCCATAGAGCCATCCTCAGCACCCGGGCCAATTTTGCTCCAATGGAGCCTTGGCTGTGGGAGAGGAAGAAAGATAAAGAGAAAGGAGAGGGGAGGGTGGAGAAGCAGATAGGTGCTTCTCCTGTGTGCCCTGGCCGGGAATCAAACCCAGGACTTCGACACACCGGGCCAATGCTCTACCATTGAGCCAACCAGCCAGGGTCAAAACATACCTATTCTTAAGTAAGGATTACAAATTGAGTATTACTTGAATAAATAAAAAAACTAAATAGCATAAATGTCAAGTTTCTTAGTTATTTGAAGGCTTACATAGAATTGAGAACAAGTCAAATGTAAAGTCAACAATAAAAATAGTAGATTAGACTCTTGCTATGGAAGGACATAAAAAAGATGCTTTTTCCCTTTAAGATTTTTATATTAATAATCTAGAATAGATATTTAAAGATCAAAGTCTTTAGGGACTTTATTCTTAGCTAAAAAATTAAGTTAACATAATTCAGCTTACATCTATATAGTAAATATAGCTATTTCTTACTAGCAAATGAAAGACACTTAATAATTATATTTTCTAACTTAAAATACACCATGTTTAAAGAAATAAAAAATAACATAATTATGCCGCTAATCACACTAGAATAAACTACCACACAAGAATTAAAACATACTTTTCCAGGAGTGAAAAATGACTTCATTTCTGGAGGCAGATAATTTTTGGTGTTACTGAAGTTCTACAAGCAAGGAAAAAGATGCAGTCGGTGAATAGTGAAACACTGTGTCTGTGAGGTTCAAGAGCCAACACAGCAAAGAGAAACTTTTGTTTGAAAGTACATAAAAAATTCTTATTTATTAAAACTAAGCAATCAGTTCAAACACAAAATTTCAGTCACTGATTTTAAATACAATACTTGAACTAACCTTGTACGAACTCCAATGTTAACAAAACATGTCTGAGCTCTAACACACTTCTGTAAAGATACTCTCCAGAATAGATCACATGGACTCCTGATAGCCACAGGGAATCCTATCCTAACATTTCACCCAAAGTGAGAGCTTAAAAGCAGATAATCACTTTTAGCTAGGGGGTGAACCTACAAAGGTATACCAAAACTTTATATACAATATATACTATTAAGGTGTTTTGCTTGAATGAATGAATGAAAGAAAGAAAGAAAGAAAGAAAGAAAGAAAGAAAGAAAGAAAGAAAGAAAGAAAGAAAGGAAGGAAGGAAGGAAGGAAGAAAGAAAGAAAGAAAGAAAGAAAAGGTGATGGTGGTTTCTATGCTCTCAGTTACTCAACAGGCCTATGTACTTTATGAATCGCTAAGAAATTCTTGAAAATAACATTTATACCTCATACAATATTTGAGCTTTATGACAGTAGAAACATTCTTGCAGCACTGCAAGGGTCTTGGGCCTGTTCCAGTGTCTGTCTCTGCTTGTTTCCTTACACTAGTTATAGATCTCATTCAAGAGCTTTAGCTTCACACTATCAGCATTCTCCTTCTCATTTTGGAACAATGGCCATTAACTCACATATCTACGTGCTTTGTATCTTATCTTGCCTGTGACCTTAGACTGGCATGAAACCTAGAATACACACACTAGATCTACTAACTAATCTCTAAATCACATTTGTGCCCTTCAGTTTGGCCTACATTCTGGCCTTGAAGCACATTATGACGACTGATGGTGACTTCTCCATATTATTGGTGGGCAAGCTCTCAATGGTAATTCTTCTTAATTGCCCCACAACCTAGTACTGAATACACTTTATTTCGACATACACAAACAAATTCTAAACTAACTACCTTGTCAGGCTGGGTAAAAAAACGAGCTGGGAGTACTGGGTCTTTAGGAGATTCCAAACTGTATGTGGTGCTCTTCGACATGATGATATTCATGGCAACATCACAAACAGTGTACAGTTTCTGCAATGGTATTAAAAACATTAGGTACTTAAGTTGGCATCCTAAAGTCTGAATTGGAAGTAATTCTAGAACATGTGTTTAGTACGCAGTTTTCAATACAATCGTGTAAGTAAAAATACGCTGGCTATTGTTTCTATTAGTTTACCAATAACAGTATTGCTACTAATTTTATATTAGTAAGTTTAATTACTACTAATCAAATACCACTGATTATTCATTAGTACTAACAGGGAAGACTGACGTCTACAAATATGTACTACAGAAGTTTCACATCCTATAATCAGATGCTTAAATAGACACGAAATCATAATTATCATTTATAAAAAATTGCATACTTCATTCATTTTTGCATCATCTGGTCCTTGGGCATCTTTTGTTTGTTTAATATTTTCTACCATCTTTCTGATAAATGCATGACTGTTATTTTCATTTTTAGACATCAATATTTCCAGAACAAACCAAAGACATCTAAAAGAACAGGAGAAACAGAAAAGAAAACTTTGTTGTTAAATACAGATATAAAAATTCTAAATATAAATATAATGAACACCAGAAGCAAAAAATTTAAAAATAAGCAGCAATCAGAGAAAAAAAGATGTATCACACATACATATCACACCATATAAGGAATGTAAGTGTGAGTCCATAAGAACCCTTCTCAAAGACTCACTAATTTTTTCGGGGAGGCAGGTTAAAAAGGACTAAATGGTGATAAAAATGAAGTGACCTTTGCTACGAGAGGAAAGGAGGACTACCTAAGGGAACACCTGGGCCATGAACAAAGTGATACCTCAAACACTCAACGCTGTAGTCCCATTGGAAGTCTTCAAGAAAATCCAACTACCTCATCAATGAAAATTAAGAATCTTCATCAATAACTAAGAAAGAAAAATGTCATGGCTGAGAAGTACCTATATGGTCTTTACTTAAAAAGGGAAAAATTAAAAGAAAGTTTCAGTTTTAAAGTCAGTTCAGTTTTAAAGTTAAGTACAAAAAATTCTGTTTAAGAAAAAATACAAAGTGCTTTGTCTCTGTACAGTATATTATACAGCAAGAATGAGATGGAGTTATACCGCAGAGAAGAAAAGAAATGGGAGAAGGGAGAAATGGGAAGCAAGGTATTCAAGAAGGGGAATAAAAATAACCGTTAGGGTCTCCTCCTGAGTGGCTTTCTCAGAGACAGATCACCACTCATGGCTGTACTGGGGAAATTGAGAAAATATAGCCAAAAATGTACAGTAAATTCCAAAGAGTAGTTTATCTTTTTCAAAAACCCATGTTCTCTGAGAAAGAGGACTTGTTAGAAGTTTTCATTAGTTATAATTACTTTAATTAATAGGACTCATTTTTGGAAAACAAATGGCTCATTTTTAAAAAACAGAAACTCTACTAAAAAGAGGGTAACAGCTTTTCCCTTGCCAGGATATGAGTAGTTTGACCTTCTGCTGGTCTTATAAAGGCTTCTCCAAAAGCATTATACTGCCCGAATATACAGTTTCTTAGCCGCTCAACAATAATCTCTGAAAAAATTAGAATGATCATAAACTTTATACAGAAAAATCACCAGTAAAGTAGTAAGTGGGAGTGCTCCCTTGTTATCAATTTGGCCCATCACTAAATTAGACCATTCTTTCTTTCTTATGGAAGAAAATAGTTTCTAAAAATAAAAAGTGCTTACCACATGACTAAAGGAGAGGATTACACTTCACCCCACATCAAAATATACACAGTTTCAGAAGAGAGGAGGGAAGATAAGAACTGTAATGGGAACATTTAATGAATTGCTTCGATAAAAAAGAAATGCCAGACTAGCAGAAAAGTAGGACAGTATGGAGCTATTATGCTAAATTAAGTTTTGAAAAATTATGTAAGAAATGAAATATGAAGAGATGGTATGAAAGAATAAAAACAGGAGAATAAAGAAAAAAAACTTAAATTCCTAAGGCATAAAATACAATAAATTATAACTGAGGCTCCATTATCAACAGGAAAGGAAAACACTTTCAGAAAATGTGAAAATGGGGTGGAAAAGTCTTACTCTTTAACATCTTTAAGTTGTTCAATATCCTGTACTTTGACATAATCTGGGTCATGTGCCAAAAGGTGAATTGTATATGGAACAACATACTCTGGTAGAAGAGACAATAACTTTTCTGAAAAAGAAAAAATAAAAAGAAATAAAACAAAACAAAACATCCAGATTAGAAAACTAAATCTTAGTCACTTTCTCTCTCTCTCTCTGATTCCATATCCCTACACCGCAACAGTACCACATCATGACTAGAAGAAAAACATTGAAATATCCAGTGCTGAGGTACATAATAAATTAAACAGTTTATTCTTTCATCCATCATATCTAATATTGAAATGTCTAATAAATGCACCATATGCTGCGGTTACAAAGACTATTAACTCAGTTTTCAAACGCGCATATGGGAAAAAGTAACCCAAACAAACTCTAAGAAACTTAAGATCTATTAATATTTTTCTTGTTATTATGAGCAACTCTATGCTCAACACTCCCCTGTAAGCAGCTGAGCAAAACTAAAAACTAGTAAATATTTCAGAGTTAGTATGACACCAAAGTAGAAAGTAAGGTTTTTGATACCATCTGTAGTATCAAAAAAAGTAAAAGTATTTGATACTATCTGTAATAGAACAAATATATATAAAAACATAACCAACCATGAGTTTCTAGGATAGTATAAATAACAAAGAAACACTTTTTTAGTTTAAATTAAAATACATTTTTAATCATTTTATTTATTGAGTTTTTAGAGAAGAGAGACAGAAAGGCGGGGATGAGCAGGAAGCATGAACTCGTAGCTGCTTTTTGTATGTGCCTAGACCAGGCAAGCCTGGGGTTTTGAACTGGCAACCTCAGCATTCCAGGCCGATGCTTTATCTATCGTACCACAGCCAGCCAGGCAAAGTATTTTTATATTTTAACTGAGATCAGCATATCTGAACTGCAACCTTAGTTTAATAGTGATTCAAAAAGACCAATATTCATATTCTGTACAATTCCTTTTATATTTTCTACTTTCACAATCCAATTTAAAATTTGATATTCAACCTGGAGTATATAATAATATCTGTGTCAAATAAGGCAGCAAGTTCTTATTTCTATTCCTAAACTCAAAGAGAAAAATTTGTGTGTAATAGCCTTCATTTTTTAAAAAAGGATTTAATTTATTGATTTTACAGAGAGAGAAGGGAGGATGAAAAGTATCAATTCTTGGTGCTTCACTTTAGTTGTTCATTGATTTACTTGTCGTATGTGCCTTTATTGGGCAAGCCTGGGGTTTCAAACCCACAACCTCACTGTTCTACTTTATCTACTGTGCCAGCATAGGCCAGGCTATAATAACCTTCACTTTAAGGCAAGTATAGGAGAATAAAGTATCAAGGTTCAAAATTCAGTGAAATTCAAAGTAAAGTCTTATTAAATATTTATTGAGTGCCCACAATTTTTAAGGCTTATTATTTTAAATATAAAGATGAATAAGATTAGACAAAGCCCTCATATTAAAGCATAAACAGAGAAAGAGACTATCTTTCAGTGTGGTAGGTGTCGTAAGACAAGAATAGCTGCCTGACCAGGCGGTGGCGCAATGGATAGAGCATCGGACTAGGATGCAGAAGGACCCAGGTTCAAGACCCCAAGGTTGCCAGCTTGAGCGCAGGCTCATGTGGTTTGAGCAAAAGCTCACCAGCTTGGACCCTAGGTAGCTGGCTTGAGCAAAGGGTTACTCAGTCTGCTGAAGGCCCGTGGTCAAGGCACATACAAGAAAGCAATCAATGAACAATTAAGATGTCGCAATGGCAACAAAAAACTGATAATTGATGCTTCTCATCTCTCTCCGTTCCTGTCTGTCTGTCCCTATCTATCCCTCTCTCTGACTCTCTCTCTGTTTCTGTAAAAAAAAAAAAAAAAAAAAAAAAAAGGACAATAGCTAACAGCTACTGACCACTTCTTTGGACCATACAATATGCCGGGTGCCTTACGTATGTACCGTTTTAATCCTCTTAATAACCAAAAGAAATGAGTGTAATTACACCTTATTTGTTTTACAAATAAGGATAGTAAGGCTCGGATTGCTTCAGTCATGTGCCCAAACATAACCAGTAAATGGGAAAAGCAGGACTTGACTCCAGAGCACTAGTATTGTCCAAGGTGAGGAAGAAAGAGAAAAAAAGATCCCAGTGATGCAATAACACCGAAACTTCATTTTAAAAGATTCAAAAGGTGAAAACCACACTCTTTGGTTTTATCTGTATGTCTGGAAGGGGAGACAACTTCCAGACAGTGCTGGCAACAGAATAAAAAGATAAACTGTGAAAATTTCAAATACAGTAATGGAGTACAAGGAACACATAATTTATAGTGAGGAGTGGCTAGAAAGAAAGCATGAAATCAGGCTGAGTTAATTCTAAAGGGCCATGTTATTGAGTTTCAACTTGATCCTTTTTGCAATAAAAGGAAAATTAACACAGATTTCAAACAAGGCAATGACATGATGCAATCTCTGTTAGAAAGCTATGCGGCACCGCTAGAGGTGGGTTGGAGGCAGAGTAACATTTACAAGAGGGAGGTAGTTGCAGGTATACACACTAATCCAAGGGAAATCCAGCAGAGGACAATTGAGGAGAGATGTTCAAGATATCCAGAGGAAGAATTAAGAATTTGGTGAATGATGAGAGAGAAAGAAAAGACATGAAGAATGTCTCTGATTTCTAACTTGAATAGATTTTTAAAAGAATGAAATGTATCAGAAGTCAGAGAGGCACAAAATCTAACCTTTCAGTTTAGGGTTAAAGAGGGGGTCAAGTGAGCAGATTAAAAATGCACACAGACAGCCCACATTAATGTCAGCTACAGATGACAATAATCAGCATAGACCAAAGACCAGTACATTTTTAAACTAAAAGAGAGCACTCAAACAATCTATATAAATGTACACATTTTACTGTTCTATTAAAAGTACCTCCACCCAATGCACTGCTTATTTCCTTAGCCATTTCATCAGTTACAAAAAAAAAGAGAGAGAAAGATACAGGTTAATATTTAAATATTCATGTATTACTATTTTAAAAGTAAACTTTTTATTGATTTTAATTTATTGTGTTTACATAGATTCTAGTGTTGCCTCAAATGCATCCCCACTCTCCTGTATTCCCCTCAACAACTCCCTTGCCCTCCTCCCCAGAGCACCAAACTTTTTAAAGATGAAGCTGTTATTGAGAAATAGTAATCCTTATTTAATGAGAGCCAATTAGAATATAATGAAAACAGTAACATCATTCTATGTTCTATAAAATGAAGCGGCAGCCTGAAAAGGTGTATCTTCATTTTCGTCTGAGCTTACCGCTAACAGCCGCGTGCTGCTTCAGATACTCGCGCCTCACATTTATGTTCTTCACCAGACACTGCCTAGCGTGAGCTCTTCTCTCCTTAACAGGGTCTTTTGCACAAAGGGCACAGATTGCCATATATTCAAGTGGAAGCCGTAATCGGGAAAGGCCTTTGTGAAGTTTTTGAGCAAATACTTGTCTTACTTGATAGCATTCATCCTGTTAAGACAGTTATTTTACGTGTTATCCACATGGCGGCAAAGAGCAACTTCAGACACAAACCGCAATATCAAATTCATCCACAACCACTGCTTCCACTCACAAGACTGCAGTGTTGTTACAAGTTAATTTCAAGGCTGAAGCATTTACCTAGACCCTAACAACTATCAGTTACAAGAGGCAGAAAATACTGAATATATTTTTAAAACAGATAGAACTCATGAATTTCAACCCACCCTAACTTAAATTAGGACAAAAAATAAAGTTTAAATAGTCTCATGTAGTGTTTTCATTCAGCAAATTAAACTCTAATTTACATACTTTAGTTCTGTCATTTAAAAATCTACTTGAATTAATATGCAAAACTCTGAAGGCAAGAGTTAACTAATCAACTTCAGAAATGCCTGACAAATTCCTGTTCTGCATCCCTGCTTTCCTCACACCTGGCCCTCTCCTAAACTGCCTGCCTCCACTCTCCCAGCTCCCTCCTGCCCAGTACAGAATCACTGTAATCTTTATCCTGTATCCACCGGTGTTCTCCCAGCGCTCTGTATAGGTCTCCACCACAGCAGTAGGTAGACAGTACTAAAACGACTGTTTATGTGTCTACCCACCACTGCTCATTCTCTGAAGATAAGAACTATAGTATGTCTTGATTCATCTTTATGCTTCTAACCCTAGCACAGTATCCAGTACACATACTGTCAAAACTTATTCTAAACTAGGAAAAACCTTGACTTGACTTTTGAGTCATATGTGAGACATACAGAGACCTTCATAATTATACTTTATCGTTCACCAATTAGCACAGGGTGTGCAGTGTCTCATACTTTTTGCAACTTTATGTATATTATTTCTTTTATCTTAGAATGTTCATGTTTCTCTTTAAAACCAAGGTACAGTCGTCCCTCGCCATAGTACGGTTTTCACTATATCATGGGATTTTGCGGTATATATATATTATTTTAATTATTTTTGCGGTAAAATAAGCAATGTAAGTGTGGGGAAGGTTAACAGTGTGGGAAAGATTTATAAGAGTGCAGGGAAGGTTTACATAAAGCCTTAAAATATATAAAAATAACAAAATAAATATAAGGTTGTTACTTTACGGATTTTCGCCTATCGGAGGGAGTTCTGGAACCTAACTCATCCCCGTGATAGACAAGGGACCACTGTAATAATATCTTGCCCTTGTCTTTAAATGTTTTTTGTTTTTGTTTTTAATTATTTATTTTATTCATTTTAGAGAGGAGACACAGAGTGAGAGAGAGAGAGAGAAAGAGAGAAAGGGAGGAGGAGCCGGAAGCATCAACTCCCATATGTGCCTTGACCAGACCAGTGCAGGGTTTTGAACTGGCGACCTCAGTGTTCCCAGGTCGACGCTTTATCCACTGCACCACCACAGGTCAGGCCCTTGCCCTTATCTTTAAATCCTTACTTTGTGTATCTTCCTTCACTTAAACTTGAGTTTCTAATGTCAAATACCTACTTTTAAAAAAGTATTCTAGTTTTCACAGAAATATTGATTATCTACTCTCACTCTCAATGAAACAAAGTTAACTTCAATCCTTCTCCAGTATCATTCTCATGAGGGAGAGGAATCTTCATTATCAATTATATATTATGAAAATATGGAATTACAATCTGTATAAATCAACATATCAAAATATATTCATAAATGAACAGACCACTCATTAAAAAAATTAATCTTCAAACCCTCCCCTACTTGGGTTTCCTAGCAAGACCATATTTTTGTCCCCCTCTCCCTAGCCATTCAGCATCCAACAACACAAAGCACAGCAAAAATAGTAGGATTCCACAACGTAATTAAAGTAATCTTATGGAGCTGTCAAATCATCTGCAAGGAAACTGACATAGTTAACCAAGGAAAGAGGAGACATTGACAAGAATGATGACACAAAGGTACATCAATCAAGAGAGAACTGTCCGAACAGATTTAAAAGCTGTGTTCCTGAGATTTGTGGAGGTTCTCAAATGTTTGTTTTTTCTGCAAAGGTAATTATCCTTTTGACTATGTTATAAAGGTTAAATTTAAAGGATAGAGTATCATAATTTTTATTCAGAAAAAAACACTCTCAAAAAAAGCAAGCCCTTGATACTGTCAGTTATATGATCATAACCAATAATTGGTTGAATACTAAAAAAAAAAGATATCTAATACCACAAAACATATTCCCCAAATATAAAGTTGGAGACAAAACTTTATTCACTACTGATTATGAATAAAAGCCTTAACCCTAAGTAGTCTGATATCTTAAGTAAATTTACTTTTCGTGGCCTTTTCTAGTACAAATTATCACCAGAACTACTTCTAGTATCTTGTAAACAGTTCAATTATACTGTATTATCAACACTTACTTATATTTTCTGTTTTCCTGAGTACTTTTTCCTTGGGAGCTGTAACCGTGACACTTATTTTTATATTTACATAATCTAATACAATGCATAGCACACAGCACAACATGGAGATTTTTCACGAACTGCAGTCAAATGTTAAATTAGCTTAGTAATTGTTTAAAATGTTAAAATTCATATTATTGAATTTCTCTTCCTCCAGATTTACCTTTAAAAAATTCAACACAAGTAAGAGATAAACCACAGGTACATAAATAAAACACAGGCATGCACGCATCAAGAGGACTGAAGACAAAACTGGGTAGCGAGTCAAAAGGACACTAAGCTGTAAGAAAAAGAAAGTTTTATGCAGAAAGACTGTGCTTGAGTCTTGATTTGCAAAAAGGGTTCAAATGTGAATGTGTAAAAATAGAGGCTGAAAAAACAGAGAAAGCAAATCACAGGCACATTAACGGAAAAAAATGTTTGACTTCACTAAAATGAGGGCAGGTAAAAGGTAATAAGTGAACAGCAACTCTTCAGATATTTTTTTCTTTTTTATGATTAAGGTTCTAGATCAGTGGTTCTTAACCTGGGTTCTATCGAACCCTAGGGGTTCCATGAGTCAGTCTCAGGAGTTCGGAGAAGCCTCTGCCGTGGAGGCCAGAATAAAGTAATACCGTAATTTGTTGTGAGTTCATGCACTTTGTTGGTTTTGTTCTTTGAGCAAGGTGATGTTCATGCACGGCTCATTTTGTGCACCAGTAAAAAAACATATACCTATGTCTTGAATTTGGAAAAAAAATCATATTTTACTTATCACTAAAGAAGGGTTTGGTGAATGCGCATATGAAACTGGTGGGTTTGGTACCTCAAAAAGGTTAAGAACCACTGCTCTAGATATTTTTGAGTGGGAAATAACATGATCAGAACTGGGACAGGGAATTGAACCAATAACAGAGAAAGGCTCACAATAATTTAGGTGAGAGCTAATGATGGTTACAGCAATAAGAATGGTTAAGAAATATGAAAAAGATGTAATAGATATCAGAATTATCTGTACTTTTTCAAAGAGGTTTAAGGACAAGCAAATAGTCCAATATAAATCATGCTTGTAGGTCTCAGAAATGCCATTCAGATTTATGCCACTCAGTAACCCTCTAAAGCTTACTGAGGCTCTACATGTTAGAAAAGAATAGATTTGGCAAAGTATGAATTCAGTCTTACATTCACAGAACATGAAGTTTTGAAAATTCTGTTTAGCAATGGAAGTGGGCCCAAAGACTTAAACAGTAGTTAATGTTGGCAGTTCAGGAATCACATACCGTACATAGAAAATGGGATGGCTGAAAAATACGGGGGCAGGGGTGGGAGGGCAAGTGCAGGTTTACAGTTGCTCATATGGAAATAATACAATAATTAATAAACAATACAAGAAAAAACTGTGTTTCACATACAACTGTAAACCAACGTTTGCCCCACCCTGTGCAAGTGGACAAGTTCGTCCTGGACAGAACCTCCCAAAAACATGCATTTAAAGGTAAAGAGAAGAGCTAGAAAATGTAGTCAGAGAAGTACAACAAAAATAAGGAGACAAAGACCAAATAGTATTTCAAGAATAAGCTGTGTCAGATGATGCAGAAAGCACATGTACAATATAAAGACCAATGACACTAGATCTGGGGACTCTAATGTAACAATCCTGAAAAACAGTGAAGGCAAAAAAAGTAGTGAGGAGGGAGAAGGTAAGAGGATAAGAGACAAAAATATGAATTACTCTTTCTTGAGGTTCAAGATTTAAAAAGAGATAGGCATGTGGTTTAAAAGAATTATAGAAAAGTTTAATTTAGAAGAAAGTAAGACAATTTCATATGTCTGTAAATTGTGAGAATATGCTAATAACTGAATTTAACCATTAACATATATGTTCCAGTGAACAGAATTACAAAGCAATTTTATAATTTTGGCAATGTGAACTTCTACCCTGGAAATTTGGTGACTGAGATAGTACTATATAACAAATTCTGGGCTAAAAAGGAGTCTCTAAATGTTACTAAGTGTGAATGATTTTCACAAATAGTGGACATTTAACAAATGGTTTGCACATACTTATTACACTAAGTTTCAAACAAAGGCCTTTTACCTGTTTCCATATTTTCTTAGTTTTTAAAATTTTTATACTTCAATATTGATAGCAACAATACTCTAAGAAAATAGCAGACCAACAACCTGATTAATAAAATACAAGTACTTTCCATTTAAAAAACGTTACATAGGTGATTTTCTCCTAGGAATCTTAACATACACTTTTTAAACAAATTATACTTTCTTGCAAAACAAGATGATCTCCAACATTAAATGGGAAAAACAAAATCAGAAAATTATGGACTTCCCAAAATATCATTTCTCAAATAGTTTAGTCTCATATCTGAATAATAACACCATAACTAAAAAAATGATACAAGATCTGAAGTAACATTTAAAGACTGAAGTAGCAGAAATGGACAAAATGATACTAATTAAAAAGCACATGACTACATGTAAGGGTTAAACATAAGCAGCAATATAAAAATAAGCAGTAGAAAGAAGGGAACATGGAAGAAAAAACTACCATAATCCGTGAAGCAAGTGTCAAAATCTTATAGTTAAGATATTCAGAAAATGAATAGCAAAACTAAGTGTAAAATAAACAAATTATAAAAAATTCAGATTATAATATCATCTTTACTATTATGGAAGTCCTTTTTCATTTAATTTTCACAAACGATACTAAATATTCCTAAAGTAATACAGTGCAAATACTGTATGTTACTCTAATCTGAAATCCTTAAGACAAATACACACCCATAAATATCACTTTTAATAATTTGAAATTTTAACTCAGCAATAAGGAATGCTCCTATCCTAAAATTAATCTACACCATGTCCTTATAAAACTGTAAATTTCTATAGATTATTTTCCTTTTAAAAATCAAATACATTCAAGCCTCATTTATTCATATATTCTGCACTTGTAAATTTACCTAGTCACTAAAATTTATTTGTAACCCCAAAATCAATACAGGCAACGCTTTCTCGATCAATCATAGATTCATGCACTAAACAGCAGGAACCCTGCCACACTCAGCAGGTGCAACAGGCCAGTGCGCTGTCTCTGTTTCTGCTCCCACAGCACAAACAGGTGGCTGTTGCTGGTCTAGGTAGTGCCATATTTCTCACAGTTCAGTACTTTGAGCAGGTGACTTTACTGTTTAAATTAGCTCCCAAGCATAGTGCTGAAATGCTGTTGACTATTCTTAACAGCAAGAAGGCGGGAATGTACCTTTTAGAGAAAGTATGAGTGTTAGATAGTCTTCATTCAGGCCTAAGGACAGTGCTGTTGGCCCTAAGATCAATGTTAATGAAACAGCTAAATGATAAGGTGCCTTTAAACAGAAACACATGTAAAACAAGGTTATATATTGACTAACTGACAACAATGTTGTGACAGGAGGCTTGCATGAACCATCCCAGTATTTTCCTATAAGCAGTGGTTCAATATTTGTTAATTCAGTACTTGGAGTGACTGTAGAACAAGAATCAACTGTACTATGTTAGCAACTTAAATGGTAGTTTAAGAATTCTGAAATGTTTCTCATGCATAAATTTTTCAAAAGGAGACATAAACATTTAAGATTTTTATCTCTATATCACGGCGGAGTTAAGTGACAGTTCTATGGTTCTATACAGCTATTATTTTCCTTACATTGATAGCTAATGCGCACAGCTGATACTGTTCTAATGTGATGATTTCATGGTAACAGGGTTCCTGTGCCAGCTTCACAATAGCACTCCCGGCAGCAAGTCTCAGACGAGACATATCTGGTTTACTGAAAGAATAAGCAAGAATGTAAGTTAGATTTCTAACTATATGCACAGAAACGTTCCTGCTTTGCATATAGAATTTTACAAAAATCCCTCTAGGCAAAAAAAAAAGGGTAGAAAACAGTTTAGTGATACTAAACACATTATATTTATTTAACTTTGGAAGATGGTATCCAATACTACAAAATTCTTCTCTTGAACATAAGTCTCTGCTAAAATAATTTATTCTTTCATCCTACAAAAACAGTGTGTAGCCAAGACTAGAAAATAAAAAACAATTTGTGTGTGGAGTTGTTAGGTCCTAAGTGGTCCACTGTGGGTTATTTTAGGATCTGTTTATTTATAAATTAGGCATAAAAATGTCTTAATGTGCTAATTAATTATAATTCATCAACTAAAACTAATATGTTAAGTACAAAAGAAGGAGAATGAAAGCAGGTGTAGTGGACAAAACATTACTATTTTTATCTAGAATCCAACTTTTCAGATAGCACCAAGAAGCTCCTTTTAAGTTTAAAATAACAGGCCCTGGCCAGTTTGCTCAGTGGTAGAGCATTGACCCAGCATGTGAAGTTCTGGGTTCGATTCCTGGTCAGGGCACACAGCAGAAGCACCCATCTGCTTCTCCACTCTTCCCCCTCTCCTTTCTCTCTGTCTCTCTCTTCCCCTCCCACAGCCAAGGCTCCATTAGAGCAAAGTTGTCCCAGGCACTGAGGATGGCTCCACAGCCTCTGCCTCAGGCACTAGAATGGCTCTGGTTGCAAAGGAGCTACACACCCTGTAGTGGGCTGGCCAGGTGGATCCTGGTTGGGAACATGCGGGAGTCTGTCTCTCTGCCTCCCTGCTTCTCAATTCAGAAAAATACAAAAAAAATAAATAAATAAAAAAAGAATTAAAAAGAAATCATTTGCTAAATGGGACACATTTGAAAGAGTAGTAAATTCTTGACTGGCAAACACATCTAAACAACCCTTCCTAATTTAGTGAAGTTATACTTACTAGATGAATTATAGGGATCTTGGACTAACATATGGAGGGAAAGCTGTAACTTAAAGTCTTCCAAATTCTAATGATGTAGCTGGTTTAAGGGCTGGTATTCTAAGACTGTAAAAATACTGGCTGAATACATGACAACATTAACACAGTCTGAGGCTCCTGGTTAAGATGGTGGCATAGGTAAGCACGGTACTTGTCTCCTCCCACTGCCATGTCAAAACTACAAGTTATAGCCTGACCAGGTGGTGGCGCAGTGGATAGAGCGTCGGACTGGGATGCGGAAGACCCAGGTTCGAGACCCCGAGATCGCCAGCTTGAGCGCGGGCCCATCTGGTTTGAGCAAAAACTCGCCAGCTTGGACCCAAGGTCGCTGGCTCCAGCAAGGGGTTGCTCGGTCTGCTGAAGGCCCGCAGACAAGGCACATGTGAGAAAGCAATCAATGAACAACTAAGGTGTTGCAATGGCAACAAAAAACTAATGATTGATGCTTCTCATCTCCATTCCTGTCTGTCTGTCCCTATCTATCCCTCTCTCTGACTCTCTCTCTCTGTCCCTGTTAAAAAAAAAAAAAGGAATTCTAAAAGTGGGACAGGCCAACATTGTGTGACCGCTGAGTGATACCAAGCCACCCTATGAAATATTGTTGTTAAAAAAAACCCCTAACGACTTTAGCTCTACTAGATCTAACTGGCAGTTTCAGGATATTTGCTGAACAAGTTCACTGACAGCACAAGGAAGCAGACAGACAAACCTGGAATACTGGTATTCCACCAGACAAATAACCTGGTTTTCTTCAAAAGTTACTGTTCTAAACTGGGTGGGAAGGGCTGGGGAACCGCCACTGAGTGAAAGACACTTAGGGGGCATAATAGCAATATAATATAAGGACCTTGTCTGATCTTGGTTTGAAGGTAACCAATGATTTTTTTAAAAATATTTATTTTGGAGACAATCAAGATGTTAAAATACATGCCTAAACACTGAACTACTTATATGCTTGAACAGTGGCATATGTGAGTAGAGAGGTAAAGACAACTAGTTAAGAGGACATGAATGAATTGCACACATGGAACGCTTGATCAACTTTTATTTTTATTTGGTTGGTTTGATAAAAATGTGCTATTTTTAATAGACTTGCAACCAGGGGAGAAACAGGCAGCAGCAGCTCATCCTGGGCTGACTGCCAGAACCTGTCTCCTAGGCCATCTTTTTTCTGAGTTTCCAGTGAGACAAGGCAGCCCTGCCTAGGCCCTCCTGTTGCTTCTTCTATATCAGGCCCTTCCTGTTTCACTGTCCCCAGCTGTAATAAATGTCCTCTCAAAGAAAAAGTCTATGCAAAAAGTACAGTATGAATAAAACACAGGTGGCAGTCATCTTTTTATATCTTGTCAGTAAGACTTATTAAGCTAGAGATATTAATAGGGGAAGAGTTATTCTCTTAAGTTTATTACCAAAAAGAGTCATTTGTATTTTCACAGAACATAAATTGCTAAATTTTACCTAATCCTGACACATAATAATCATTGCCATCATCTATACTTCTAATTACTATATGCTTGGCAGTGTTTTAAATACCTTAAATATTATTATATTTTTTAATTATCATGCCAGTTAAGTGAGATGCCATATAATCATTCTCTAGAAGGAAACTGAGGTACAGAGAGGTTAAAGTAACTTGCTAAAGGTCAGCTAGCTAATAAGTGATAGTACCAGGATTTGATCTGGGCTTCAGAGGGTTGTGTTTCCAATCACTATACTACTGTATTACATCTTCTAAACAAAACAAAAACAACCAAAAGATGTGTTTTACATAATTTACATCAAGTGCCGCTTTTAAAATGTATATATCTTATACTTTTGAAAGTATAAATGTGTATGTATTTATACTTTTGAAAGCAAATTCAGTAAGTTGCCTTCTATCCACTGTCCTTTTTCCTTTAGACATTAATTAACAGGAATATAAAATATCACTTACTTATTTGTACACTAACATTTTCATATTTAGGGATTCGAAGAAGCAAATTGTATTGTTTAAAATAATTAGAATATAGTAATACCTTGCACCAGATATGTATCTGCCATTACGAAATAATCACTGTACCAAGGCATATTACAATAAAAATATGTACATACCTACAATGCATTACTAATTATTATTTTTTAATACTAATTATTTTTGTAAAAAACAAACTATCAGTCAACAATTATACCAGATGCTGAAATACTATGCAATCCAAAAAACTCATAAATAGTAACTTCATACCTAATTTTCCCCTGTTCTGTTAAATCTCCATCACTATGTAATATTGTTGTTAGTAATCTCAAGGTAGAAGTTCCTGATTTACTGTGATTATTCTTCATTCCAAGTAGCCATCGAACCATCATTTTAATAGCTTGAATCTATTTAAAAGACAAATTGACAAATAAAACACTGCTACATTAGAATTTTTTTATCAAGCTTTAAACATGAAAAATGTTTTAAATGGGTGCCTTTAAAAAAAAGAATTATTCTTTTCTGAATATATGTGAAGATAATTTTTAATGTTTTATTAAACATGCTTCACCTCACCCCACCAGGCAATTGACAAATGACTTAACAAAAAACTGGTTCTTTTCATACTTTAAAAAAAATTTTCCCCAACATACACACTCCCCTTTATAATCCTCAGTAAAATCATTACTAACTACCCTAAGGCAGAAAAGTTAAGTTTCAAATTATAAATTATATTCAATCTTTTGTCTCTGAGAGATGATATCATTCACCTTTGTACTACATTTTATAATTATGACGCAACTAGTACCTAAATTGTTTAAAATGACCCCTTTTGAAGGGTGTATATTATCTTTTTTTCCACTCATTAACTTAGCTTTTAACAACTAGTCACAGGGGCTAAGTTAGTCTTAAACAGTGGCATATGTCAGACCTCCTTAAGATCCCTTTCTTGGGCTATTTGGTAAGCATAAATGGCCTGTCTACCAGTCCAGTGCTGCTCAACTATACAAAATTGGTGCTTGGGACCAACACTAAGAAAACAGGTTTATACTGGAACTTAAAAGTATCAACCATCAGGCGTGCTTTTCCTCCCTGAAGCATACCCAAGCCTTTCCCTTTACCTCTTCTTCTCCCACAGGCATGCATCTCCTAAACTCTAAGGGTCCCCAAGAGACCTGCAATCAGGGGAGCAATGGACCTTTTCCTCTGACTTCCCAGTGAGCCGAAGCACCCACCTAGCCTCTTCTGTTGCTTCTTCTACAAGCAAACCCTTGTTTCACTGTCCTCAGCTTTCATAAACGTACTCAAAACAAAAATGTATCAGGCAGCATTTAATGCTCAAGGAAGGGATGCTCTAAAGGTCTACAGAAATAGTATCAGAATCCGAAGCTGGAATAACATGAGGTAGTTAATAATATAAAATATAAACACCCCCTCCAAAAGAGTTTACAAAAAGTTACAATTAGAAAAACAACAATATTTAATATATTTGTTCCTGGTCTTCACACCTTGGGCAGTGGCTGAGGTAGGTCTACAATTACAAACTGTTGATGGTTTTAGGAAGTTTAATATGCTCTACACCAGTGGTTCTTAACCTGGGTTCTATCGAACCCTAGGGGTTCGATGAGTCGGTCTCAGGGGTTCGGAGAAGACTCTGGCGCAGAGGCCAGAATAAAGTAATACCGTAATTTGTTGTGAATTCATGCACTTTGTTGGTTTAGTTCTTTGAGCAAGGTGATGTTCATGCATGGCTCATTTTGTGCACCAGTAAAAAAACATATACCTATGTCTTGAATTTGGAAAAAAAAATCATATTTTATTTATCATTAAAGAAGGGTTCAGTGAGTGCGCATATGAAACTGGTGGGTTCGGTACCTCAAAAACGGTTAAGAACCACTGCTCTACACTGATGCTGAGCAATGTTTTATGTATAAATCACTCATAGGCTGAATTTCTCAAAAAGATCAAAATAAAAAATTTTATCAACTCCTATGGGAAAGATAAATAGTTTTCAAACCTGAAAAACCATCTCAACTGAAACAGAAGAATGCCTCTGTCATTTAAAGGTTGGCACCTAAGAAGCAGCAACATAGAGGTAATTTATAAACCTTTTTTTTTTCCAGTTAGATAACGCGCAGCTGCCGACCCTCAAGGCCTTGGGTTTCTCATTATTATCTTACACTCCCACAATACATAGGTTAATGCCACACAATAAATATAAAAACCCGAGTGTTTTGAACAGCAATCTTTATAACAAAAATGGAAAACTTAACAGCTACATTAAGAATACATTAAATATCATTTGAATCAACAAATCTATACTCATTACTCACTTTGACCATTGTCTCGGGAGAAACTTCTTCATCTGGAACCCAAAGCTTAGTTGTCTTCTTTCCTGGAAGCTAAACAAAAATTAAGGAATTTAAAATGTAAACATGAATTTTCATGTTTAACTAATATTTAGTGAATGAATGAAAACTTTTTCTGGAATGACAGCTACATGTCTTTTTAAAAACAAAAACAAAAAAACACCTTATCTAACCCTATTCCCCAAAAATGCTGAAGGGCATATCTCACTAGAACTGGCATTTAGCACTTACAAGTAAGTCCTCACCAGTTGGATCTATCTAGGTCAGAGGTAGACTGACTTTAACCTCCTATGGTGGCTACCATAAATACCTGGTTTGAGACTGATTCAATATTTAAGGCACCTGGCAAGGTCTCGGATAAAAATCAATAAAGCCAGAAAGTATAGATATTAAATAAGGGGGAAGGTATACACAAAACACCTGGAGCAGGTGACCGATCAAAAGTGCACTATGACTTTCCGGACACACCGTACTTTCCTAGCTAAATCCCACCAAAATGACAACACACACACACACACACACACACACACACACACACACACACAACAACAACAACAACAACAACAACAAGGCTGGGAAACAAAAAGCACCCCATAGAAGACTAGATTCATAGAAAAAATTTGACAAAATATACAGTAAGGAATTAATAGAGCTAGAAGGTTTACATCTCTATACAAACACATATAGGATACCCCCCCCCCAAAAAAAATGTTGTATTTTTTAAAATCAGGACAATCACAGTATCATCTTGAAATGATAAACTGCCACTAATGAAAGATGTGTACTTACAGTAGCAGCCAGAAAATTAAATTAAGGTGACAAAAAAGCTGAACCCAACCTTGGAAGCCTGGAGATCCAATCTTTACCATCAGCTCATAAGTGTTTTCCCTGAGGCAGCCTAAGAAACCCTCTGGCAACAGCATAAGTATCTCCAAGATTCAGAAGGCAAACTTTCCAGTCATAATCCACCCAAAAGTTTAGTGTTTAACAAGGGCCCAGCATTCCAATGTTTCTCTTTCAGCTCTGTAACAGTGATGAAAGCATTGATCAACCTCTCAACCTCTTCCAGAGTCAGCTCTCATGTGTATAAAAAACCATTACAGCACTAAACTCATATCTCTTGATTTCTCTTCTCTTCTGAAATTTTGCCCTGCCAATTATCATTGCTTTGGTAACTGTTGTCTTCAAACTGATTTTGAAAAAATATTTTGGCCCCGGCCAACTGACTCAGTAGATAGAGTCATCCTGGCATATAGATGTCCTGGGTTTGATCCTGGTCAGAGCACACAAAAGAAGTGACCATTTGCTTCCCTCCTTCCCTTCTCCTGACAGCCAGTGGCTGGAGCATCAACCTAGATGCTGAGGATAGTTTGGTTGGACCAAGCGTCAGCCTCAGGCACTAAAAATAGCTCAGTTGATCCTAGCATCAGCCTCAAACGAGGGTCAGCTGGTGGGTCCCATTGGGATGCTTGCAGGACTCTCTCACTCTCTCCCCTCCTCTCACTTAAAAAATATATTTTGTCCAGTCTTTTTGTTTTAGTGGGAATATAGGTTCAAGACAACCCAGTCAGCTTTTGTCAGAAACAGAATTCACTTTCATCTCTTTTAATCCATTAACTTGCCTTATTTTATGTCATACTTGATATGTCCAATATACAGGAACTGGTAAAAGTAGGTTTTAAGTCATAATACAAATAAATACAAAAATAAACTCGTGTACTCACAACTATAAACCTACTTTCGCCCACTCCTGTATGTATATAACATTTGTATCACTTGTTTTACAATAATACAATGTTTTGCTAGTTCTTGAGGTTTATAAAAATTATATTATACCATATTCCTGGATAACACTTTTATCATTAGATATCTGTTTCTTGAATATTCCTTGTTATTAAATCTAACTCTAGTTCATTAATTTATTACCCTGTATTATATCATTGTATAAAATAACTTATTCTCTAATTGGACAACTGAAATATTTCCATTTCTTTCTTCCTATAAATGTTTTTATAGAGGCATCCTGATACATATTAGCAAGAATTTCTCTAGATTATAGTACATGAATGAAACTGATTAATTGCACTCTGTATATGTATTTTAACTTTTTATTGTTGGTTTTTGTTATAACTTATTTTCCGATTAGCAGTATGTAACAACCAATTCTTGTCAGATTGGTGTTATATACCGCTGATTAATTTTTCCCTTCTGATTAAGTGTTTTATATCATTCTAGTTTTAATTTGCATTTCCTTGGTTATTAATTTATTCTATATGTCTAGTCACCATTCATGTGGCCTCCTTTTCAAAACTCCTTTTAATGTCTTTTGTCTTTTTATTTCTGGATTGTCTTTTTCTCAGAGGTCATCTGCACACATTAATACTTTTTTTTCAGGTAAATGTCTTCATAAAATCTCATTTATGATATGTCTTTTATTCCCGTTATGGTGTCCTTTGAACAAAAGCTATTCATTTTATTGTAGCTAAATAGATAATTTTTTTTTGTAGTTAATGGTATTGTCATGTTTAAGAAATCCTTTCCTACTTCAATGTCATAAAAATAGTCTCCTGTATGTTCTTCTAAAAGTTTTAAGGGTTTTTTTTTTCCCACAATTAAAACTTTAATCCCTCTGGAATTGATTCATTTCTCTCTATGCTGTGACTTAAGGACTCCCTTTCTTTCTACTTCCCTTTAGGACAGCACAGTTTCCATAATACTCTCTCCTCCTTCTAGCTGTCTGCAGTGCTGCCACTCACACCACACACCAAATCTGTTCTTTCCATTGCTTATTTTCCGTTACTTCACAAGGAGTCTTTCATAGAGCTTTTATCATTTTCTCTGTAAAGAAAATTTAAAAATTTCTTTTGTCCAACTCTGTTAGGTACTTTGGTTATTTAAGTTAGGTTTTGTTTTTGTTTTATTATTCTTTTTTTTTTAGAGAGAGAGAGTAGACAGAAAGAGGAGAGGGGGAGGAGCATGAAGCATCAACTCCCATATATGCCTTGACCAGACAAGCCCAGGGTTTTGAACCAGCAACCTCAGCATTCCAGGTCGATGCTTTATCCACTGCGCCACCACAAGTCAGGCTTTAAGTTAGGTTTTATAACCCTGGCTGGTTGGCTCAGTGGTAGAGCATCAGCCTCGCATGTGGATGTCCCAGTTTGATTCCTGGTCAGGGCATGCAGGAGAAATTACCACCTGGTTCTCCTCCCACAGGTATGACTGGACTGGTTCGAGTGTATTGGTCCTTGGCGCTGAGGATGGCTCCATGGAGCCTCCGCCCCAGGAACTAAAAGTAGCTCGGTTGCAAGCATGGCCCTGGATGGGCAGAGCATTGGCCCCACAGATGGGGTTGCCAGGTGGATCCAGGTCAGGGTACATGTGGGAGTCTAGTCTATTTTCCCTCCTCTCACTTGGAAAATGAAGGGAAAACAAACAAACAAACAAATAAAATAAATTAGGTTTTATGTTTGTGGTTAATTTGGAAAATTACTTTGTAGTTTTGATTTTATATCCATCTTTCCAATTAAACTTTTTATTTTTAATCATATTTAGCATATCAGTTTTGGTTATTTTCTAATCCTTTAAAAATTTATCTATATATTCCTTATATTTGTACATGTCTTTTATATACATTTTTTCACTTCATCCTAATCTCAGTTTTTGAAAGTGGTATATATTCAGGTCTTCTGCAGTGATAAAATTTTTGATATTTTTTCAAAAATCATTTTTCTTTTGGTTTTTGATATTCTGCTAGTTGTATAAATGTTCATAGATTTTTACATCTTGTGATGTAAATTTAGACAGTACAGAGTATCTTATTTATATCAGCATCCAATTTAAATCCATATTGTTTAATGCTTTCGTCTTGACTATTATAGTTTTCCATTATATCAAATTTAGATTTTGTCACTGAGCTGCATCTGTTGGGTTTTATTATTTTTGAACCCACCTGACAGTCTGTTAGTATTATTAGAATATTTTTCTTTTTTCTATTTGTAAATAATTTATGCAAACAAATTTTTTCCTGTGAATTGAATATTTTAGTGGAGCATACTTTTGCGTAATTCTTTCAAAATGGTTTGTAATTTAGAAACTTTCTGGCTTGGATATCTGTAAATATTTTCCTGCTGTTCTTGAACACCAGGATTCTATGTCTCAAGTCACCCGGCACCAGGAAATCTGCAACATTGTTGTTTTGAAATCTAGCCTTGCAGCTGAGAAATCTGAAGTTGGTCTGATTATTCTTTTTTGGTAGGTTGCTCCATGGAAGCCTTTGGGATCTTTTTGACATCTTTAGTTCAGAAATTTTAGCATAATGTTTTCACTGCGATTCCACTTCCATTACTTCCACTTTATATTATGGGAAGAGTTTGCCCGCTGGATTTTAGAGACACCTATCCTGATGCGAGAGGGTTACCTGAGCTGGTATTCAATTTCTGTTTCCCAGGGTGCCTCTGGAAACCACAAATTATCAGCTGTGGATAAAAATGGCATCACCAGGTTTCCAAGATTGGGATCTGCTTTTCTGTCACCTTAATTTAAGTTCTTGGCTGCCACTGTAAAGTCACATTTTCCGTAGCTGTAATTTATCATTTCAGGATTATTTTGTGATTGTGCTGAAAACAAAACAAAACAAAACAAACAAACAACTTCTTTATTGGGAGTTTCCTTTCTTTCTTTGTATAGAGATGTAAGACATCTAGTTCTGTTAATTTTTAGCATGTGATCTCTTACATGTGGAATCTAAAAAGCAGAACAAAACAAACAAAACCCTAACAATAACAACAAAAGCCTAACTCACATATGGAGAACAAACAGGTAGTTGCAAGAACAGAGGACAAGGAATGGGTGAAGGGGGCCAAAGGGTGCACCTTCCATGTATAACATAAGTCACTGAATATAGTGTATTACATAGTAAATATAGTTAACAACAGTGTATTGTATATTTGAAAACTGTTAACAGTAGATCTCCCAAGTTCTCACTACAGAAAAATAAATTTGTAACTATGTGTGGTGATGGATATTAACTTGATTACTTCAAATACATATAAAAATAGAATCACTATGTTGTACACATAAAACTAATATGTTGATCATATCAATAAAAATATTAAAGAACAAATTTTAAAAAATAAAAGTACAACCCGCACAATGAGAAACAATATTTGCAAATATACATCTGGTAAGAGACTTGTATGTAGAATATGTGAAGAACTATCACAAAGCAACAGAGAAGGGCAAAGGACTTCAATAATCATTGCTCCAAAAAAGATACAAAAATAGCTAATTAGAGAATGCCAATCAAAACCACAGTGAAAAACTACTTCATATTCACTAGGCTGGTTATAATCAAATTAACAGAAAATAACATGTTGACAAGGATATAAAAAAACTGGAACTTTCACATGTTGCTGGTGGGAAGGTAAAACAGTGCAGCCACTGTGAAAAACAGTCTGGCAGGTCCTCAGAAGTTAAATATAGAATTACCATATGCCCCAGCAAATCTATTCCTAGGCATATACCCCAAAGAACTAAAAATAAATATGAAAACAAATACTCAGATACAAAATTCATAGCAGCACTATTCACAATAGTGAATTGTGAGTTCAAAAGGTAGAAACAACCCAAATGTCCAACAGTGAACGAATCCATAAACAAATTGTGGTGAATACATAAAACAGAGTATTATCCAGACATACAATACAATTAAGTACTGATACATGCTACGAGGAATATGAACCTCAAAAAGTTCCACAAAGTGAAAGAAACCAGACACAAAAGGTCACATATTGACTTTGTTCACAGAATATATTCAGAACAGGTGAATCCACTGACACAGAAAGAAGATAGGGGCTGCCAGGAGTAGAAGACTGGAGAGTGACTACTTAGTGAAAACGATCTGGAACAAGATAGACATGGTAGTTGTGCAACATTGTGAATGGATTAAATGTTACTTGAATTGTTTAATTTCAGATGGTTCATGTACATTATTTGAATTTCATGTCGTTTAAAAAAAACAAAGCAGCAGGGAAGAAACTCTTTTCAATAAACGGTGCTGCCTGACCTGTAGTGACACAGCAGACAAGAGTGTTGGCAGGGAATGCTGAGGTCACCAGTTTGAAACCCTGGGCTTGCCTGGTCAAGGCACATACAAGAAGCAACTACTCCAAGTTGATGCTTCCGCTTCTCCCCACACCTTTCTCTCTCCCTCTCCTCTAAAGCAATAGAATCTTAAAAATATAAATAAATGGTACTAATTTAGATGAAAATATAAATAAATGGTACTAATTTAGATGAAAATATAAATAAATCTGAACTGTCTGCCCAACAGCCTGACCAGGTGGTGGCACAGTGGATAGAGCATCGACTTGGGAGTTGTGGGCTCATCTGGTTTAAGCAAGGGGTCCTAGACATGACCCCATAGTCACTGGCTTACAGCCCAAGTCTCTGGGTTGAGCCCCAGGTCACTAGCTTGAGCAAGGGGTTACTGGCTTGGCAGGAGGCCCCTAGTCAAGGCACATATGAGAAGCAATCAATGAACAACTAAGGTGCCACAACTATGAGTTGATGCTTCTCATCTCTCTCCCTTCCTGTCTTTTTCTCTCTCAAAAAAAAATTTGAACATCTATCTCATATCATATACAAAAATCAATTTCAAGCAGACTTAAGAATTAAATGTGAAAACTAATTCTACACTGTTCAAGAGAACCCTCTGAGATGGTGGCAATGTTCTATGCTGTCCAATACTAGTCATATGTGGCTAACTGAGCACTTAAATAGTGTGAACAGATTTATAATCTTATTTAGTTTAAACTTAATATTTCAATCGCTATATGCGGCTAGTATACAAGGTGGGGCAAAAGTAGATTTACAGTTGTGAATATGAAAAACACAGTTTATTCTTATATTATTTGTTAATTACTGTCTTATTTTCCCTATGAACTGTAAAGCTATTTTTGCCCCGCCTTGTATATACTGTTTTTTTTTTTTCTGTATATAAATATTTATGATAGTTTAATTTCTATATTAGGAACAGTAAGATATTAACAGTAACTAACAAAAATAGAACAATTATAATATACTATTAGAAAAGTTATATGAACATGGTCACTGTCTCAATGTCCCAAAATATCTTATCGCACTGTACGTAGAACATGGAGATGCTGGACAAAGGGATGATTCACAACCCAGACAGTACAGCACAATATTTCATCCTGCTTTTCAGCATGGTGCATAATTGAAAATTTATGAATTGCTTATTTCTGAAATTTTCCGTTTAATATTTCCAAAATGCATTTTAGTGTGGGTAATTGAAAGCACAGAAAAATTGAAAGCACAAAGCTGAGGATGAGAACTTACAAATTGTGACAGATAAAAATCACTATTTCTTTCCCAATGTTTCCTCCTGGGGCTCTCATAGTACTGTGTTATAGGTAGGGAAAAGAACAACCACTGTCATGACAACCATATTGTGAACAATCTTGTCAGTCTTAATGTTTTAAAAAAGAGATGTCATGATCCTGGCTGGTTGGCTCAGTGGTAAAGTGTTGTCCCAGGATGTATTATGTCCCAGGTTTGATTCCTCGTCAGGGCACAAAGGAGAAGCAATAATCTGCTTCTCTTCCTTACTCTCTCCCCCTTTTCTCTCTCTCTGTTTTCCTCCCAAAGCCATGGTTCCAATGCTTTGAACGCATTGGCCCCAGGCACTTAGGATAGTTCCGTGGAGCCTCCACCTCAAGTGCTAAAAATAGTTCAGTTAGGAACAGGGCCCCAGATAGACAAAGCATCGGCTTCAGACAGGGGTTGCTAGCTCTATCCTGGTCGGGATGCATGTGGGAATCTGTCTCACTATTTCCCCTCCTCTCACTTGGAAAAAAGAAGAAGAAAAAAAGAGATGCGTTACAAAAATTAAGCCCTTGTGAAGTTGAAATTGACAGAATCTGGTGATATTTTGTATTTAACTACACATTTATTTCAGATGACATGCCTTGGCTCAGCTCAAGAGATCTAGAAACAGCATGTTAAAAAGATAAAAAATCTAAAACAAGGGAGTCAATCGAAGTATTATGTCATTTCACTTTTCTGTTGTATAAAATTTTAGAAGGTAACATTATGAAGAGCACAAGTTTAAAAAACACAAATTACCCGATCATTCATGAGAAGATCTTTCACAATGAAAGTAGCTACCAAAGACTTCAAAGGAGCAGCAAACTGATCAGGTGCAAGGAGAGCAATGTGACCAATAGTAACCAACGGGGTTATGAGATGTTCCAGGTTGCTTGGATCTAGGCTCTTATGCAGAGGCTGAAAACAAGGAAAAGAAAATATATCTAACTCTATAAATATGGAAATAAACTTCACAGTTTATCTTCAAATTAAAAAAACTACAAATTTTCAATATAATAGATGTGGCATAGATATACAGTAGCTCAAGCTTACATTTAAACTTCCATAGGTTATTTATGTCTAGAAAACACATTTAAATATTATTGGTTTTTCCTAGTAGTATTTAGAAGTACGTAAAGAAACATTTCAGCACAAGAATCACATATTTATGACCACATATATAAATATGCTAGAGAATGCTAGGGCTCACCAATATTCAGTTCTCTTCTACTTTCTGGGCATAGGGTGACAACATAGGGGCAGCTTTCTCGGCAGTTAGGTAAGAACATATGAGTAAGTTCTCATTAAGAGGATGGGAGTGAAAGTGAGGTATGTCCCGCCTATACTGAGGCAGGTATGACCAGTGTGATTTAAGGCGAAGCCATTAGTCAAAAAGAACATGTGTGCCTAAGCCACTGATTGAAATGAAATCCAAACACTCTACTGGACTTATTTCAGGAGCAAAAATTAGCTTTTATTATGTATTAGTCATATGCATTTCTTGCGGATTTTTATAGCATCAATTATTGAATACTGTAATAAGATACCCAAACAATAATATGCACTTTGCCATTACAAAATGATGACGCTCCTCATATTCACATATAAAATGAAATCTAAAATGTATTGTGAAATTTGTAAAATTGAATATTCATAAGAGTAACTATAGTATGCTATCACTGGCATATGGGTAAGGGGACAAAATGTCTGTCTCTATATTATTTGCATATGAATAAAATCTGTCCAGAAAAGTATATTAGAATCTGACAGCATTGGCTGCCTATGAGAAAGGGAACAGGGTGGCTGAGGATACAGGCCTCGAATGGAGTGGAAACTTTCTGCTATTTTATCATCAGGATGTTTGTTTTGCATCTTTTGATTGTGAAGTGAATACCGTATTTCCCCATGTATAAGACGCACCCTTTTTGGAAAATTTTGGGTTCTAAAAACTGGGTACGTCTTATACAGTGGTTGTAGTTTATTTTACTTGCATTTCCTGCTTTTTCACACTTGTTTTTGAGCTCATTAGTGAAGACAGTGATTCGTCATCAGACACAGATGAGAATAAGCTAACAGAAGGGAGTTTTGACGGTGATGAGTTGTATGAATTTTATGATGAATAAAACTTGAGTTCAATAACTTTATGTAATACATTTTTTCCCCAAAATTCGGGACCCAAAATTAAGGTGTGTCTTATACATAGGAGCGTCTTATACATGGGATGTACAGTATATTAGCTATTAAAATTTTTAATGACTAATTTTAATAAAGACTGATGTTCTATCTTCCCATACTAAACACCAAAAAATCTAGGGTTTAAAAAGCAATATAGAACTCTTCTTTCCCAACATATTAGGGCAAATAAGCTTCATTTAATCAAAATTATATTTAAATGAACTTATTTCTTGCTATTATTGATGACTTCCCTAAACACTTCCATTGCACATTTAAGTTCCAGCTTTATAAAATTATAAACAAAAATATAATAGTGTAAATTAGTTTCAGTTAGTTTATTATAAGTGTGACAACTTTCCATAATAGTAATAAAATCATTTCAAAAAACAAAAAATTAATGGCCAATTAATTAAAGGTCAGATAGGTCTGTAAAATTTTTTCTCAGAAAGCCAACCAACCTTGTATGTAATAGTAGGAGAATTACAGGGTAGGTTCTTATAAAGATAAATAGATATAATACCAAAATGAAAATAAAAGTGCCCTAAAAACTCAAGTTATTATCTGCATTGTCCTCCTTATCATTAAAAAGCAGATTAAGAAAAACAAAAGCTTTATTTAAATCAACATAAATTCACTGAAGTCATTCTCATATACAAAAACATATTACGGGTAATACCTCCACCCCAAAATAACAAAATTTAAAATAAGTATTTGCGCCCTACAGAAAAGATGTTGTTTGATAAAGAATATGACTTTCTTCCTCCTTCAAGTCTTTAACATAACATAAAAACATGACAAAATTAGTCTGTTTATAAGATAAAAATCACAAGTCAAAGAATTTATGTAGATAGCTTCAGAATAATTTTTAAATTATTTTGACTTCATTCAAGTCTCATGAACTAAAAAATTATAAGTTAGAATTTTATAGATTTTCTGTGTAACTTCTATTTGTAATAAGAATGCTAAAGATAGACCCTGACTATAATGAATTGCAATAAAATTGCAATGCTTACAAAGGATAACAGTAATTTTAAAGTCAAGAAAAATAATATAATATATATATTAAAAAGATACTACTTTGATATAAAATCAGATGAGTCATTAAAGTATAAACATTTACTTTATATTACCAATTAGTATTGATTTACAAATTCTCACATTTCAGTAGTATCTAACAGTAAACTGACAGAGTAATCATTATTATGTACTATTAATAAGTACTATTTTATATGTAATTTATTATTAATAAGTTTCCTAATACTAAATGTATCAGTATAAATACAATGTATAAGGTATACATATAACATATAATGTAAATATACATGTCAAAAAATTATTCAATTAATATGCAAATTTAAGTTAGCATAAACATGAATAATCAAGTTATTTCCATATTTTAATCATTCAACAATATCAATTATATTGCTTCAATTCTGAAAATACAGTGGGTCCTCAAATAACATTATTTTGCTGAGATGCCATAGGAACTTAACTCTTGTTTATATGAATCAGTCTATGGAAAAACTTTTTACTGTAAGTAATTTCACTTAAACTCACAGAGCCTATTAATAAATTTAAGTGAGGACTGACTGTATACTATAAAGAGATATATCTCCAAATGTGAACATTCTATAAAATCATTAATATTAATTTTTGTTACATATGAAATAAAAAAATCTCTTTACCTCAAATATCTGCGCAAACTGGGTCTCTTTACTAGAAAATATTGCATGGATGCAATGAATAGCATATTTGGCTTGACGGGGGGGTCCTTTTTTAGATTTGTGATGTAAAACAGGAAGCAAAGCTCTAAAAAACAATAAAAAATAAGAAAAATCAACATGACTTCCACTAGGTACTTTGTATTATTAATGCTTCGAAAGAACAAAAAAAGTCACACCTAATCAGACTCCTTTTCAATCATCTATAATTTTGCTTTATAAACATATTAAAATATAACCCAAATACAAGTATTTTTCTTTCTTTTTACTTAAAAACTATAAATACAAACAAGAATGGTGGTCCGTTTCTTCTCTCTAATTCCCATTAGCCTTTTCTCTTCTATTCTCAATGTCATCACTCCAGCTAACCTGCCTCTTTACAACTAAGACCACTGTAAAGGGACCTAACTGTTCCTTTTTCTAAAGCTTCTCTTCCTCTTTGATTCATCTTTCACTTGGTTTCAGAACCTACATAAAGGGAAATCTGATTACTTAACTATTCCATACAAACAGAATATTTTTTTTGTGCCAAACATACTAAAAGTTCCAATTCTTTCCCTTCATGCTAACAGTATATTGGGGCAAGACAAATAATAATATGTAAATTAGCAAAATATGTGTTATGTCTAATTGTGTTAAGTGCCGCAGAGGAAAACAGAAAGAGGACTGAAAGAAGGATGGGGAGGGGTTTGTGAGAATGTTACAACTTTAAACAGGATGGTTACAGAAGATCTTTTTGATAAAGTTAATTATCCGAGTTCTGAGGGAGCAGGGAGTGAGTCATGTAGCTGCCTAGAACAACATTCACGAATCACATTATTACACAGCACAAAAATTTAAAATAAATACTGAATAAAACAGAATCTTTCAGCTCAACTATTATTCAAATAATGGTATTAAAATAAACTTCTGAATCCTCCTCTTTTTGCCTAACATCAACCCAGTGCTCCAGTTCTAAGAATTTACAGATATCATAATACAACACAATAATATTGTCTCACAGAAGCAAAATATATTTTAAAAGACATGATTTTCAATGTCCTGCAACAAACAGAGAATGGAAAGGCCAATAATATCATGAAAAAATGAGTTGGACATATAGAGAAAGTTCTTAAAAAAAATACAAATTACCCTACACTGTGTGAAAAGATGTCCACAATCACTTATTTGAAATAAAATTCAAATTAAACTACATGGGGAGGACTTCTGCTCCAGATTATGCCAATATATCTGAGACTGGGTTTACTGGCATATTGTAGTAAACAAGTAGAATACAAGACAAAATGTTAAAGGTTTCAGACACTGGACTCCAGGCAGCACACTTCTATAACCCCTAAAAGAAAGAAAACTAGAAAAGCCCTATATCTGGCCCCTGTTTACTACGAGGTAGTTTCCAGACTATCACAAAAAGAAGCAACCCAAACAGAGCCCAGTGGTCCTGTGGAGTTGAGGAAAACAGAGAGGTGATGTCAGGGAAGTCAAAGGAGCTATATGTACTTCCTAGGGCAGAATACCACAGAGGAAGGAGCTACAAAGAAAGAAAGGGAGCATAAGTTCTGGAGATCTGAAGAGGGAGGGATATCCTCAAGTCTTTGGCTGAATAACGCAGTAATATGCATGAGAAACCAGAAAAAAATAAAAAACCACTGAAAAGCAGACAATAAAAAAGCCTGGTAATAATTCATGTTTCCCCCAGCTATAGTAGAACAATACTGTCATTCATAACCAGTAGCAAGTGTATCAATAGGAACAGGTCCAATGAATTCCAAGATGACAGTGGAGTAGGAGGACGTTCCAACCACCAACTCCCAGGACCAAACTGGATTACAATTTAATTTAAGAACAACCATCTTGAAAAAGCAACTTTGGACTAAACTAAGAGGAGTCTATACACAAGGATCACTGAAGAAGCCACACCATGACTAGTAGGAAGGGCGGAGATGTGGGAAGGCCTGCCCCATGCCCAGGAACAAGCTAAGGATGAGGGTCCAGAGGGACTTGCACAGCAAGGAGGGCTGCCCTGAGAAGTGTGGGTGCTCAGCCCCAGTTCCAGAGCCCCAGCCTAAAGTACCAGAGCCTACAAGAGGCGCCCACACAGTATTTGGCACTGAAAAGAGCTGGTTCTGTGTCGATGAGAAAGAGATGGAGCACTTGGAGACACAGACTCTGTCTTAAAGGGCCCACACAGAAAATCTTGTTCACAGCCACTTACACAGGGCTCTGGTGGAGGGAGAGATGAGAGGACTAGAGTTTCATGAGAAGACTGTAAAGTTGGAGGCTTGGGGAGAAACACTGTGGGGGATGGCCACCGGAACCCCTGTGCTGAGTCATTCCCCAATACTGCAGTCGCCATCTTTCTTGGGTGGAGCAGTCCCCTCTGAGGGGCATCAGTCTGGGAAAAAGCAACTGATCCACATTCGGGAGTTTCTCCTGCCTCGGTCAGAGACGGGTTGTTCTGAGAAGCCAGGAAACAGAGGGCACATAGTGATTCAATTTCTGGTGTTGAGGCCGGAGCTTTCCCCACATGCTCCTGAGTCTAAGACTGGTAATTCTGCTTCACAGGAGACTCAGTAGAAACTGTCCGAAGTGCAGGCAGACCACACCTCTGGGTCTCACAGGCCACTCCTACCCGACTCCTGGGGCCACACCCTACTGAAGTCTGTGAAAAATATCTGGACATACTGACATCTGGGGCTGAGGGGCAGAGGCACACCCAATACCCTTCCTAATCGCTGAATTGCTGAAGGCTCTAGACCAGGGGTAATCAACCTTTTTATACCTACTGCCCACTTTTGTATCTCTGTTAGTTGTAAAATTTTCTAACCATGCACCAGTTCCACAGTAATGGTGATTTATAAAGTAGGGAAGTAACTTTACTTTATAAAATTTATAAAGCAGAGTTATAGCAAGTTAGAGCATATAATAATAATTACTTACCAAGTACTTTATGTCAGATTTTCGCTAAGTTTGGCAGAATAAATCTTTAAAAAACAATTTACTATAATTACATCTATTTTTTTATTTACACTTTGGTTGCTCCACTACCGCCCACCATGAAAGCTGGAATGCCTACCAGTGAGCGGTAGGGACCAGGCTGACTACCACTGCTAGACTCTACCAGAGGTTTCTTCAGTGGCTGAGCACAACAAGCAGCCAGCAGACAGAGGTTGCAAGAGGTGGGAATCAGGGAACCTTGGCCTTTAGAACGGACCTTCCCCCAGGTACAGTATGGGGAAATACCATACTGTGCAGCTTGGTATTTCCATGGGCACCTGAGCCCAACAGAAGCAGCCACTCTGGATTGCTTATAGCTCCAAGAAGGTTGCTGAGGACCATTCATGGGCAGTGTCTCCCACTGGTCTGTGCCACGTTCCTGCCAGAAAGGCCCAGGGCTGGCACAATCAGTGGACAGTTGAGGGGAACATCAGTTCAAGTTCTAAGAACTCTTGCCAGAGTGGTATCCTAAGGAAGGACTCTGCACACCTGACCCAGCTGAGGCGAGTTTCACTCTCTGTGATCAGAACCAGCACAGTGGCTCATGTGCATTGGATGGGGTGGGGCTTCACAGTTAGCTGGCCCAGGTGCTGGATATCCTGCCCTGCTGGGCTAGATTCCACAGGGGAAAAAGAGAGAGGCCTGGAACATGGTCATTTAACGTGTGGGTCTCTGTTAGCCCACTATAGTTGGATATGGTCAAGGGGCTTAGCCACCTTTGGGATGGCGGGGCATAGTCAGCTTCAAGACAGGACTCTTCCAGTCTTTCTCCCTGAAACCAGGGTCTCACCAGCTGAAAGAACTTCTGCAGAGGGGACGGTCAGCCATACTTGGTCTGAACCTGCTGCTCACCTTGTTGAGAAAAATAAAATTTGAGCATCCAGCAGTGGCTGAGGGATTAGGCTCTGGAGTAGGAGCCACATGTCTCATATTTTGCTCCTGACTAAGAGACCCCTGAAGTAGGGGGTCTCACTAACATTGTATTCCCAACTTCAGCTAACCTAACCCACCAAGATTGTAACCTAGAAAGGGATTAGTTTGGTGAGTCCAGTCTGAGCCCACACTACAGTCTATCTACGAAGACATTGTGAGAAGACCAGGCAGTGGCAAGAGGAGGTGGAGCAGCTGAAAAGTGGAGACAAATCTTACAGAGTTTGGGGCTCTTATGGAACTGCTGTCATCTCTAAGTAGGAGGAAGCTAATCCTTATACACAGGTTGGCCCCTCCCACACTACCCAGGCACTAAACATGCAGACATAAGTAGCGAAATGAGCAGAGGCTGCAGACAAGTAGTTCACAGCAGGTTCCAAACAACTGATGACGCCAACTAAAGAAGATCTAGAAACAACACAATTGGTAGTGGGTGGCAGATAGCACCAAACCTAGACTCAGCTACCTACACAAGCAACACACCCAAAAGAGAAGTCTACCAGGCATCAGAGAGTGTGGAGAATAAATACACCCAACAGGACAGACATTTCAGTGTGTAATACACCTGATCAAGGTTGAGCCAACCTGAAGAAATAACCATACCCATGAAAGGACCAACTGCATTCCAAAAACAGAAAATAGTACCCTCAAGATGCATTCCTAGAGCAAGGAAAACAGGTGGCCTGGAGGTCAGTACCACTGAGCCCATTTTCCTCACAAAGACCCACAAAATTTCAAAGTCAGACACTATCTAATACACAGACAAAATGGAAAGATAAAGAAATGCAAACCAAATGAATGAACAAAAGAAATCTCTAGAAAAAGAACTAAATGAAATGGAAGAAACCAAACTACCAGATGCAGAGTTTAAAATAATAATTTTTAGGATACTCAAAGATTTTATAGTAACAATTGAAGGACATAATGAGCACCTAAATAAAAAGATAGCAAGCATAAAAAAAAAACATAAAAATCATGAAAAAGAACCAGTCAGAAATGAAAAATACAGTATCAGAAATGAAGACTGCACTAGAAAGAATCAACAGCAGGCTGGATGAAGCAGAGGATCGAATCAGCAGTTTAGACAACAAGATAAAGAGAAGCAGAGAAACGGAGCAGCAAACAAAAAGAGGCTAAAAAAGACTGAGGAAACTCTAAGAGACCTCTGTGACAACATAAAGACAAAACATTTCTGCATCATAGGAGTTCCTGAAGAATTAGTGAATGAACAAGGATAGAGAAGCTTTTTCAAGAAATCATAGCTGAAAATTTCCCTAAATTGATGAAGAAAAAGGTCACAGAAATCAAAGTAGCACATAGAGTCCCAATAAAGAGGAACCCAAGGAGGCCTACACCAAGACATATAATAATTAAAATGCCAAAGTTAAGAGACAAAGAAAGAATAGTAAAAGCTGCAAGAGAAAAATAGTTAATTATCTACAGAGGAGCCCCCACATAAGGATGACATCTGACTTCTCAACAGAAACACTTGAGGCCAGAAGGGATTGGCAAGATACATTCAAAGAGATGCAAAACGAGCACCTACAACCAAGACAACTTTATCCAGCAAGGCTATTGTTTAAAATTTGAAGGAGAAATAAAAAACTTCCCAGACAAAACAAATCTCAAGGAATTCATTAAAACCAAACCGGTATTGCAAGAAATCTTAAGGGGCCTCCTGTAAAAAGAGCAAAAGTAAAAATAAAGAAATCTAGAGAAAGAGAATTGTAGATTTAAAAAATAAAATGGCAATAAATAAGTACATACCAATAATAACCTTAAATATAAAAGGATTAAATGCTTCAATCAAAAGACACAGGGTAGCTACATGGATAAGAAAACAGGACCCATAAATATGCTGTCCACAAAAGACCCACCTCAGAATAAAATATACACATGCACTGAAAGTGAAAGGATGGAAAAAAGTATTCCATGCAAATAGAAATGAAAAAAAAAAAAAAAGCAGGGGTAGCAATACTTATATCAGACAAAATAGACTTTAAAACAAAGGCTATCGTAAAAAATAAAGAAAGCCACTATATAATGACAAAGGGAGCAATCCAACAGGAGGTATAACCATTATAAATATTTATGTGCCTTATAAAGGAGCACCTAAATATTAATATATAAAGCAGATTTTGATGAGCATAAAGAAAGAGACTGACAGCAATACTATAATAGTAGGGGATTTAAATACAACAGTAACATCATTGGACAGATCCTCCACCAGAACATTAACAAAGAAAGACCGGCCTTAAATGACACACTAGGTCAACTGTATTTAATTGATATCTTCAGAACCTTTCCACCCCAAAGAAGCATAATATACATTCTTTTCAAGTGCTCATGGTACATTCTCTATGATAGACCACATGTTAAGACACAAAACAAGTTGCAATAAATTTAAGAAGACTGAAATCATATCAAGCATCTTCTCTGACCACAATGGCATGAAACTAGAAATCAATTACAACATAAAAACTGAAAAACATTCAAACAGAGGCTAAATAGCATGTTATTAATGAATGGGTTAACACCAAGATCAAGGAAGAAATAAAAAATTTCCTTGAAACAAGTGAAATTGAACATATAACAACTCAAAATTTATGGGACACAGCAAAAGCAGTCCTGAGAGGGAAGTTCATAGCATTACAAGCATACCATTAGAAAGAGCTCAATTAAACAACTGAATCCTGCATCTAAAAGGACTAAAAACAGAACAACAAATAAAGCCCAGAGGAAGTAGAAGAAAGGAAATAATAAAGATTAGAGCAGAAACAAATGACAGAAGAGACTAAATAAACAACACAAATGATCAATGAAACCAAGAGCTGGTTCTTTGAAAAGGTAAAGAAGAATGATGAACCTTTAACCAGACTCACCAAGAAAAAAAGAGGACTCAAATAAATAAAACTAGAAATGAAAATGGAGAAGTAACAACTGGCACTGCAGAAATACATAGGATTTTAAGAAAATACTATGAAGATCTACATGCAAAAAATTGGACATCCTAAGTGAAATGGATAAATTCCTAGAAACATACAATCTTCCAAAACTCAATCTGGAAGAATCAGAAAACCTAAACAGACCAATTACAACAAATGAAATTGAAACAGTTATCAAAAAACTCTCAACAACCAAAAGTCCTGGACTGCATGTGTTCACAGCCGAATTTTATCAAATATTCAAAGAAGAAATAACAGCTTTCCTTTTCAAACTATTTCAAAAAATTCAAGAAGAGAAAAGACTTCCAAGCTCCTTTTATGAGGCAAGCATTATCCTCATTCCAAAATCAGGTAAAGACACTACAGAGAAAGGAAACTACAGAGCAATATTCCTGATGAACACAAATGCTAATTCTCAACAAAATATTAGCAAACTGGATCCAGTGATACATTAAAAAAGTCATACATCATAATCTAACGGAATTTATTCCGGAGAGGCAAGGCTGGTACAGTATTGTACACATAAATCAATGTGATTCATCACATAAACAAAAGTAAGTATCAAAATCACATGATTATATCAATAGATGCAGAAAAAGCATTTGATAAAATCCAGCACCCATTTATGATCAAAACTCTAAGCCAAGTGGGAATACAGAGAACATACCTCAACATGATAAAGGCCATCTATGACAAAGTGACAGCCAACATCATATGCAATGAGCAAAAATTAAAAGCAATCCCCTTAAGATCAGGAACAAGAAAGGGTTGCCCCCTTTCACCACTCTTACTCAACATAGCTCTGGAACTCCTAGCCACAGCAATCAGAAAAGAAGAAATAAAAGGCACCCAAATTTGAAAAGAAGTTATAAACTATCATTATTTGCTGATGACATGATACTGTACATAATAAACCCTAAAGTCTAAGTCAAAAAACTATTAGACTTGATAAATGAATTCGGCAAGGTGGCAGGATATAAAATATTCAGAAATCAGTGGCATTTTTATACACCACCAATAAAATGTCTGAAAGAGCAATTAAGGAAACAATCCCCTTCACTGTTGCAACAAAAATAAAATAAAGTACCTAGGAGTAAATTTAATGATGGAGGTAAAAGATTTGTACTCAGAAAATTATAAGACATTGAAAAAAGAAATCAAGGAAGATACAAACAAGTGGAAGTATATACCATGTTCATGGATAGGAAGAATACACATCATTAAAATGTTTGTATTACCCAAAGCAATGTATAAATTTAACACAATTCCTATTAAAATACTAATGGCATACCTCAAAGATATAGAACAAATGTTCCAAAAATTTATATGAAACCAGAAAAGAACATGAATAGCCTCAGCAATCTTGAAAATGAAGAATAAAGTGGGAGCTATCACATCTCCTGATATCAAATTATACTACAAGGACACTGTAATCAAATCAGCTTGGTACTGTCATAAGAATAAGAATAGGCAGACAGATCAATGGAGCAGAACAGAAGTCCCAGAAATAAACCCACATCTTTATGGGAATAGATATTGAACAATGGAGCTAAGAGCATACAGTGGAGTAAAGACAGTCCCTTTAATAAATGGTAGTGGGAAAACTGGACAGGTACACGCAAAAAAATGAAACTAGACCACCTGCTTACATCATTCACAAACATAAACCAAAAATGGATAAAAGACTTAAATGTAAGTCGCAAAACTATAAACATTTTGGAAGAAAACATAGGCAGTAAAGTCTGCAATATCTCTCGTAGCAATATTTTGCCGATTTATCTCTGCAGGCGAGTGACATAAAGGACAAAATAAACAAATGAGACTATATCAAACTAAAAAGCGTTTGCACAGCAAAAGACACCATGACCAAAATAAAAAGACAACCCACACAAAAGGGAGACCATATTCACCAATACATCTGATAAGGGATAAATAACCAAAATTTATAAAAAACTTCTAAAACTCAACACCAGGAAGGTAAACAATCCAATTAAAAAATGGTCCAAAGAACTGAATAGACTCTTCTCCAAAGAGATTATACAGATGACCAATAGGCATATGAAAAAAATGTTCAATGTCAGTAATCATCAGAGAAATGCAAATTAAAACCACATTGAGATACCACCTCACACCTGTCAGAATGGTTCTCATTAATAAATCAACATACAATAAGTGCTGGCGAGGATGTGGAGAAAAGGGAACCCTCCTGCACTGCTGGTGGGAATGCAGATTTGTAAAGTCACTGTGGAAAACAGTATGGAGATTCTTCAAAAAATTAAAAATGGGCTGTTGGCTCAGTGGTAGAGAGTCAGCCCGGTGTCTGGAAGTCCTGGGTTCGATTCCCCATCAGGGCACACAGGAGATGTGCCCATCTGGTTCTCCACCCATCCCCCTCTCTTCTTCCTCTCTGCCTCTCTGTTCCCCTCCCACAGTCAAGCTTCCATTGAAGCCAAGTTGGCCAGGACGCTGAGGATGGCTCCATGGCCTGTGCCTCAGGCACTAAAATGGCTCCAGCATCAAAGAAGCAATGCCCCAGATGGGCAAAAAGCATTGCCCACTGGTGGGCATGCCGAATGCTTCCCTGTCGGGAGCATGCGGGAGTCTTTCTGACTGCTTCCCTGCTCTAACTTCAGGAAAAATACAAAAAATAAATAAAAATATAAAAAATGGGATGGCGTTTTGACCCAGATATTCCACTTTTAGGAAATATCCTAAGAATACAAAGTCACTGATTCAAAAAACGATATGCACCTCCATGTTTATTGCAGCATTGTTTACAATAGGCAAAATCTGGAAACAGCTCAAGTGTCCGTCAGTGGACGAGTGGATTAAAAAGCTGTGGTACATATACATAATGAAATATATGTGGCTGTGAAAAAGGAAACCTTACCTTTTGTGTTATCATGGATGGACCTGGAGATTATTATGCTAAGTGAAATAAGCCAGGCAGAGGAACACAAATATTATATGATCTCATTTATATGTGTAGTCTAATCAACAAAATAAACTGAGGAATGGAACAGAGGCAGAGACGAGGTCACAGGTACCGGAGGGACAGCTGTCAGAGTGAAGAGGGACAAGAGGATGGGATCAGAGAAGGTGAAGGGATTAGTGAAATTATATATACATAACAAATAGATACAGATAACAGGACAGCAAATCCCAGAGGGAGGGCGGAGGGAGTTAAGAGGAGGGGGGAAAGTGGAGTTGTAATGGGGGACGTGGAGGTAGGTGGTGATGGTGTTATATTGAGTGAGACACTTTAATAAATGTTAATATAAGTTAAAATTAATAAAAATTTTAAAAAATAATAAAGGAAAAGAGAAAGAAACAGGTCCAGAAATGGCACAAGTGATGGAATTAGCAAAGACATTAACACAACTATGCCCCAGAGGCTCAAGAAGGTAAGAAGAAAATGTGAA
Source organism: Rhynchonycteris naso (assembly GCA_037038555.1). Taxonomy (NCBI): domain Eukaryota; kingdom Metazoa; phylum Chordata; class Mammalia; order Chiroptera; family Emballonuridae; genus Rhynchonycteris; species Rhynchonycteris naso. The sequence goes on along the minus strand of CM072998.1, from coordinate 108,309,980 downwards.
CATGATGAACACAGAAATAAAATATATATAAATGACCCAGGTGGAACTATTAAATATGAATAACACAATACTGATAAGAGGTAAAGATTATAGAGGGCTGAGCAAAAGTAGATCTACTGTTTTTATATAGAAAAACATATAATATAAGAGAAACTACTCAAGAATAAACTTTTATGTACTCACAACTGCAAACCTAGTATTGCCCACCCATATACAGTGACCGGTCAAAAGTGCACCATGACTTTACAGACACACTGTATGTATGTGTATGTCCCCTTTTGATAGGGAAATGATAAACTACAGGATACATACTTTTCTCCATCTTCATTTTTTTTTAATTTGTATTGGCAGTTACTCCATATTTCAATGTTTATTTTGTTGATAGAGTAACTGTATGCCATAGTAGTTATAACATTTTGCATTTCCACTAGTAGTGTATGAGTCTATGTAATCCCCCATTGTTTTGTTGACAGACTGAGTTGTTATGAAATGTCTCTGTCCCTCATCATTTTCCTTGTTCCGTAATCTTTTTCTGAGAGTAGCAGATCACTTATTATTGTGAGGCATGTTCTTTTATTCTAACTTAAAATCACAGGGCTGACATACACCATGACTTTACGGACACACTGTATATACACATACACACGAGCACTTCCAGACAAACATGTTGAAAGACATTTTTTTGAACATTTACCTATATGTAAGAAAAAAATGTTGAAAAACAGAAGCTAAACTTTTTGCAATATATATTGCTTTTAGACTTGTCTTTAAAACTAGTGAATATTTCTTTTAATTTAGTAATAAAATTAAATTTTAAAAGGGTAATCTCTTAAAAAGTAAAATGAAACAAATGAACAGAAGTTAAGTACCCATTTGGTGGTATAACTACACAAAGAAGCAGCATTCCAAGTAACTTTAAAGCATAGGAATATGACCATACATCATTGCTACTGTCCAATACCCTAAATACAAGACAACTCCCTAAACAAATAAACAACTGTGTTTAGAAATAACATTGGTAGTGCTACTATTCTGAGACTGTTATATACAATATTTATTAAAACACTGCTGTTTTATCATCTTGGGTTACTTCAGCATGGGGAAGTAAAGACATAAATGTAAAGTTGAAGCGGTTCAATAAAATCCCTATGATCCTGAATCTGAACTGGAATAATCAATATAAACACTCAAAGCATTTTATCTTCCAAAAACCTTTCTTCAGCTGTGTCCACTGAATAATCCTAGCAAAATGACCCACACATTAGCCAGCAATTGGTATCTCACACGACTGACACTCCTGATACCATCCCCAAATTTCACATATGAAGCGGGAGATGTACTAGACGGGCCTGAAACATTTTGTCATGAAAGACTGCAAAGAAACAACAAAAGATTAGTGTTGTTCAAAAAGACTCAGAAGTTTCCAAATATAGACAGGACAATCTGAGCATCAATGAGAGTGATCACCACAACTGACTGAAAAACAAATACATGTAAATCTGTAAGTTTATAATGATATTTCTAAAAACCAACAGTTAATTGGTCACATTGGGAGCTTGCTAGTAAAGTCACTCGTTATTTTGAACACTGCTCAATAATATAAAAGAATCAAGTATATGGCCAACCAGGCGGTGATGCAGTGGATAAAGCATCAGACTGGGACACGGAGGACCCAGGTTCAAAACTCTGAGGTCACTGGCTTGAGTGTGGGCTCATCTGGTTTGAGCAAGGCTCACTGGCTTAAGCCCAAGATCGCTGGCTTGAGCAAGGGGTCCCTCGCTTTGCTGTGGACCCCCGGTAAAAGTACATATGAGAAAGTAATCAATGAACTAAGGTGCCACAACAATGAATTGATGCTTCTCATCTCTCTCCCTTCCTCTCTGTCCCTATCTGTTCCTCTCTCTATCTCTGTCACACACAAAAAAATTTTAAAGGTATTTATCCTGTCTTTTCTAAATAAATGTAACATTGGAGAACCAAAGAATGATAAGAAAGCTCTTTATAAAAGTATTCAGCTACAGTGATAAAGAAATGTCAGAATAAAATATCACCACTGATTACTAAGTAGTATCATCTGCAGTAACTAGATATGATGTGCCCCCTAAAAGAGCATTCTAATACCTATAAAGTAGTCCTGCAACAAAAAGATATGGAGCTGCAGTCCAATCGGGCATCCAGCTTTAATTATCACTTTACAGAAAATATAAGAAAATGTTAACGTACGCCAAGTAAACTCTGCAAGTGAGACAACCTGGTTTCTTTCTCAAACTTAGGCGAGAAAGAGAACTGGAGGGGGAGCCCAGTAACAATGTTGAAATCTCACTTGGACCCTGATTCAAACAACAAACTATTGAAAAAATTACTATACTTTTGAGAAGATTGCATATTATTAAAATTAAAATTAAGCAACTGTTAACTGTGTTTGTGATAATGACATTATGATTAATTTTTAAGAGTTCTTATATTTTAGATACTCGAATGTACAGATGAAATGATATAGTAAGTCTAGGGTTGGCTTTCAAATATAAAAAGAACAGGGGAAGTGAGTAGAATTATAAATTCAACAGAAGTGGCTATAAGTTATTCATATATAAACTAGTTAGTGATACAAGAGAGTCTATCATAATCTACTTCTCTCCCTCTGTGTGTGTGTGTGTATATATATATATATATTTATATATATATAAATTTCAATAAGACATGTAGAAAACAATCAGAGTCTCACTATCCTTTTGGTCTGCCTGTGAAATGGAAAATTATTATTGGCTGGTTACTTTGATAACTAAACTCCCTAGGTAAAATCTGTCTTCTCATAAATCAGATTTTATGATATGAACATCCATAATCTTTTCTTAATAATCTAGAGAAAAACTACTGATTATACACAAGTAAGAAGCAACTCTGGTTGAAAAATTTTTAAATAGCATAAAATAAAGGAATTTATATAACTAACAAAAAATAATCTTACCAAAAAATGGCCAGAGGATGTGGAGCTTTTCTCCAAAGAAGACACACTCATGGCCATCAGACATAGGAAAATATGCTCAACATTACTAATCATCAGGGAAATGCAAATAAAAAACCACCATGAGATATCACCTCATACCTGTCAGAATAGCTATTGTCAAAAAAGTGAAAAAGTAACAGGTGTTGGTGAGGTTGTAGAGAAAAGGGAACCCTCAGGAATTGTTCATGGGAATGTAAATTGGTGTAGCTGCTATGGAAAACAGTAGGGAGTTTCCTCAGAAAGCTAAAAATATGCCCAAAGAGCCAGTGGCACAGTGGACAGAGCATTGGCCTGGGACACTGAGGACCTGGATTTGACTCCCCGAGGTCACCAGCTTGAGCACTGGATCAAAGACATGACCTCATGGTCACTGGCTTGAGCAAGGGGTTACAGGCCCTCCTGGAGACCCCGGGTCAAGGTACATAAGAGAAAGCAATCAATGAACAACTAAGGTGTCACAACTATGAACTGATGCTTCTCATCTCCCTCCCTTCCTGTCTGCCTATCCCTGTCTATCCCTCTGTCTCTCTGGCAAAAAAAAAAAAAAAGGCAAAAAACCCATTAAAAGTAGATCTATTACATGTCTTGGCAGGACTATTCTGGGTATATTTATCCAAAGAAAACAAAAACACAATTTCAAGTAGATAAATGCACCCCTCTGTTCACTGCAGTATATTTAAAATAGCCAAGTTATGGTAACCAAAGTGTCTTATCAATAGATAAATGAATAAAGATGATGTGGTGTGTAAAGACACACAAAGAATGGAATATTACTCAGCAATAAAAAGGAAGGAAATCCTGCTACTTGTGTCAACACAGATAGACCTAGAGGGTATTATGCTAAGTGCAATAAGAAAAAGAGACAATATATGAATTCACTTTTATGTGGAATTTTAAAAAGAATCTAAACAAAACAAAACCAGACCCACAGAAACAAAGTAATGCTTGCCAGAGTGGAGGGTGAGTGGAGGAATGGCCGAAAAGGCAAACAGGAATATAATCAGTAACAGTATGAAAACTGCACAGTAACACGGTTACTAGAGTTCATGCAGTGAGAACATACTAGGCATACAAATGTCTACTCACTGTATTGTATACCAGAAACTAATATAATACTCTATAACTATACTTTAAAAAAGCATGAGAAGTTATAAGCTCATGCAATGTTTTCTTTAGTCATTTAAACAGCAATAAACCAACACAATAAAGAGAAATAGTTTTCAAGAATTCTCAAGTACCAGTCTTAATAAAATGTATCGACCTTCAGACTACTTCCCTATTAATAAACTTTTATTAAAAGGAATCCTTTATTCCCTCATTAAATTCAAATTCAAGTTTTTCCCCCATGGTGATGATCATATATATGCAGGAAATGCAAACAAAACTGAAAAATACATTAAAACCAGTAAAGAAAAAAACTAAATTCCACTACCTTAAAACCACTTTTAACATTTTGAACATACTTCTAAAATTTCTCTATACACAGATATGTATATTAAATAAATGATAAAAATACAATTTCGAAACTTTTTCACCCAACAATGTTGTAGAAATCTCCTATGTCACACATTATTCTTTTAACAGTCACATGCTTTATTTCCCCATGTATAAGATGCTCCCATGTATAAGACACACTTTAATTTTGGGGCCTGAAATTTGAAAAAAAAATAATGTATTACATAACGTTATTGAACTCAAGTTTTAATCATCATAAAATTCATACAACTCTTCATCACTGTCAAAACTCCAGTCGATTAGCTCGTCCTCTTCTGTGTCTGATGATGAATCACAAAAGCGTGAAATGCAAGTAAAAATATATACAACCACTGGAAAAAATAAATATATATACAACCACTGTATAAGGCGCACCCAGTTTTTAAACTCCAAAATTTTCGAAAAATGGTGTGTCTTATACATAGGGAAATACGGTAGTTCTCTAGTGGATAGTTATAACTCAACTGACCTAACCAATCTCTATTGATGAGCAGAGATGGTCTTTTTATTCTTTATTTAAACCTTAGCAATGAAACCACAAACATCCCTGGCTAATTACTTAACTACTATCGAATGAGCGTTAAGCCTACCTATGTTATAGCCTGCTCTGAGATCCAGAGCTAAAAATTGTCAAATTGCATTTCCCAAACTTCCTCAAGAGCTGTCTTCCTGTTAAGTTTCTTCTAAAGGCACTAGAACTTCTTTAGGTATTCTGTGCAATAGTTTCACTGCCATTCCCACCGCTACCCTCACAATAGCCAGGTGACCCCTACTGACAGTTGGCTGGTGTTGACAAGGCTCTTCTACCCAATGAGCAGTCCTTAACACCACTTCTTTCCTACTGTTCCTTCCAACATCTGTATTACTTAATTTATTTAAAATACAGAGTATGGTTTTATTTCTCTGACTGGACATTGAACCATAAAACCATTATGTAGACATCTTTTCTAATTAGCTCTGGGATGACTTCCTAGCAGTAAAAAAGCAATGTCACAGACTACATACATTTTAAGTTGGTATGTATTAACAACCCAGAAAAACGACACGAATTTATAACCCAAACAAGAACGTCACTAGAATGCTAGCTAGTCCTGTGTGAGTGTTTTTATTTTCCTCCTTTAATATTAGCAGACATAAATGTACTTTCTTGATTTGGAGGCTGGAAGAATTTCCTATTGTGAAGTTCCTATTCATTCCCCTTGCTGGCATTCTGTGAGATGTGTCTATTATTTCTTTAAGAGTCTTTTTTTTTTTTTTTTTTTTTACAGGGACAGAGAGAGAGTCAGAGAGAGGGATAGATAGGGACAGACAGGAACAGAGAGAGATGAGAAGCATCAATCATTAGTTTTTCATTGCCGTTGCAACACCTTAGTTGTTCATTGATTGGCTTTCTCATATGTGCCTTGAAAAGGGGCCTTCAGCAGACTGAGTAACCCCTTGCTGAAGCCAGCGACCTTGGGTCCAAGCTGGCGAGCTTTTGCTCAAGCCAGATGGGCCTGCGCTCAAGCTGGCGAGCTCGGGGTCTCGAACCTGCGTCTTCCGCATCCCAGTTCGATGCTCTATCCACTGTGCCACCGCCTGGTCAGGCTCTTTAAGAGTCTTTATACAGTACAGATATTGATCTCCTTTAAGTTACATGTATACGTTGAAAATAGGTTTCCAGCATACCACTTGTGTTTTATTTCATGAGTTTTGCTTTTTCTAAATATTATTCTGCCTCACTAAAATATGAGGACAGAGACTTACCCTCTATAAATAATTTTTCAATAAATGAATTTTTAAACTCTAATCCATCAATATTTCCTTTTTGACAGAGCAGAAGAATCCGGTTCCCACCAAAGGGAGTTACAGAAATATATGAGTTATTAATACTTTCATTAATTCATTTTATATATTTAAATCTCACATAATTTATCTTTGACTCATCTGAAATATATGTAAAATCAAGACACAGTCTGTATTTTTGTTTTCTTAATAGCCTGCTGGTTATTTTTTTGGTGATTAAACTTTTCCTGACTAATCCACCCACTACTCTAGGATTGCAAATTTCTTGTATACTTTACACCTCTAGTTCTTCTCATTTTTACTCCTACAGTATTTTCTAAATGGCTGTTAGTGGTATACAAGGAAAGCTTTGAATTTTTACATACTTTGGCTATCTTGTTTTCCTGTAGTTTTTCAATTGATTAGTTAAGATCTTCCAAAAAAACTGGAACTTTGCTTCCCCCTTTCCAATACTTTAATCTCTTATTTTATTTTTTTTAAACAAACACATTTAACTTTATCATTTAACTCGTAAAGCTTGATTTTACAAAACACAAAAGGACATAAGAGGTCTGTATCACCAGAAATAAAATAATAAAAACAGCAACAGCTTTTAAATGTAAATTACATACATTAAAATCAAATAATTGAATATTTTTTCAATATGGAATCTATATAAATAAAATAAATGGCAAAATAACCTTATATATATGTAATATTTTGGTATTGTGGATTAGTTACATTAGGACCTAAAGAGTCTGCACTTCTTTTGCTGTGTTTCATATTTACCTATATTCTGAGTCAAACTACTTGACCAAGAGGTCTGACTTAAAAGGCAGTTAGCTTTAGAGCAAAAGTTTCTCCATCTACAGTTAACACCTTCAAAGAAATTGACATTACAGTGCTAATGTAATCTGCTGGTTCCTTTTTGAAGAGTGTGCAAAAAATTATGTCAACCCTATGGAAAGTCAAACAGGAAAAAATGGAGTAATTGTGCACAGTTCAGTCAAGTATGATGTCAAGTTTTCCCCATATAAAAATGAATCAGTGAAATATAACATGAACTATAGATGACTTGGTTTCAGGAAATGCACATTTGAGAAGGACATTATTGTTCCTTTCTCATCATTAGGCATGAGCAGGGATTCTGCAGGCCACCACACTGTTTACTTTGTAGATCACAGCAGTGAAAGAATGCAGACGGACTTGCTCAGAATTGGTCATGAACTGTGGTCCCAACTCTTTCTACTTTTCAAGTACAACCAAATTTTTGTATAGAAGAGCAGATCGAATGAAAAGGAAAATTCCAGCAGTGGCAGCAATGTCGTTTTGCTGTAATATGTCTGATCACTGAGTGGATTTCACCTTTGACAGCTTTCTGAGACTTTTCTCACTTCGGCAGTCTTGTCACACTCAATAACAAATTGCCATCTTTCAATGACCTCACCACTTTCAATATTTGGGATAATTTCCACCAGTTTCTGAACTGAACACTTGTATAACCAATCTTTTAGTTGTCCCACAACATTATTTAGGTATTTCATGAGCTCAGGATCAGCAGTTACAGAAAGGTAGGTCCATATTTCTGCACTGAATAAAGGTTTCAGATGGATAATTGAAAAGCTGACATAAAATGCTGTTGATGCCAAACGAGAACTCACCCCGATTTCAGCACTCCCCTGCACAATGATGCCCTGCTACTGGGAGAGCTCCTGCACCCTGGTACCATGGCCCATGGTCCACAGCTGTAGTGCACGCCCACCACACACATGGACACCACAGGGCTCCATGGCAGCTACCTGCCATTCTTCTCTTATGTAATTATATTAGCTAGTGCTTTCAGAACAATGTTAAATCATGACAGTACATTTTCTTACCTGGTTCCTGACTTTACCTGGGAAGCTTCTACTGGTTTACTATACGATGATGCCTACTGCTTATAAGTAGACTGATTTTATTTTAATCAGAGCCCTTTCAACATATATCTAAATGAACTAGTATGTTCCTTTCCCCTTTTACTCACTTATATAATGAATTGTAACATGAATATTAGGTTTACTAATAATAACTCTCTTGTATTCCTGGAATAAACCACATCTGGCCACAGTATGTTAACTGTTTTAATGAGTCAACTATCTTTGTTTGTTAGTATTTTACTTGTAATTTTAGCATCAATATCTGTTAAGATTTGTCTTCATTTTCTTTTAGGGGTGGGGATTTAGTATTCCTGCTAGTTATCTTGGCTTTATAAAAAGTGATATGAATGCTTTTTTCCCCTCACTGTGTTCTGAATAATTAAAAGAGAATTAGAATTCCTGGTTACCTATAGATTTGAAATAATCTCTTCAATACACAACATTTATTGACACTTTTATTAGAGAGTAGTTTTCCTATTTTTTAAAATTATAGCCAATTATGTTTTTCTTCATTCTTCTTGAGCCAATTTTAATTTATATCATTCTTAAAAGAAAAAATTCAAGTTTCCAAACATCTGAAGCACAGATATAGCCACATTTAAAACTTAAGTACTGAAAGTAAAATAATGAAAAGATGTATCAGACATAGAGAAATATGATGAAAAAAGCTGAAATTAGGGACATACGCAAAACTAAATGCAAAGGGAAAAAGAATACACACACACACACACACACACACACACACACACACACACACACATTTTTGAATCCTTGTATCCTAAAGAATATTCTTCATTTGCCCTTAAACAACCTTGGCTAGTTAGGAAATTCTTTAATTATATTCTTGTCCATCAAAACTCCCTAGCTGTTGGAAGTTTGGAAATCTTACTTGGTTGAAAAGAAACACATCAGCCTCATTACTGTTCTGTTGTGTGTGACCTACTTTCCTCCCCCCTCTTTCTTTGATGTTTGTGAAATTACTAAAAATTTAATAAATTCTAGCAGAATATTTTCCTAAAATATGAACTTGTCTTCATCTCTACATTCATGTTTTCATTCATTCTAAACAAGTTAAATTATTATTTTTTTGAATATTTTGCACTTCCCATTATTCTGTTTTCTTCTCCATAGAAACCAACTATAGCTTTTCACTGTCTGCTATTCATTCTCTTTAACTGACTTGATCTCTTTGCCCACTAATCTCTACATTCTATGCAATTTCCTCGGGTTTAATCTCTAGTTTTGCAGTAACAATTTTTATATTTACTTTACTCCTTGCTGCTTGTAATAAATTATATTCTACAAGGCAAATGTTTCTGCTCTTCCTTATCCTTAGCTCTGCCACCTCCCTTTTTATATATTATCTTATTTCTATTGTCTTTTACCCACAGATGTCATTGCAGCTTAACTTTCTTGGCAGTTTAGGACAACTGTCTAAAATTTTCTATTTCCCTAAAAGAATTAAATTCTTTCAAATAGTGTTTATCAGCTACTTTTGAATACTAAAATATCTGCATAAGTTTCATGTTTGTTAATTAATCTGTATTCTGTTAATTCATCTTTGAATAACAGAAATTCTCCTCTGGCTCTGCCATTTAAACAAAAGTGAAGACAGTGCCTCCCTGATGACTGCACATTGGACATTTCTCTTAAAAATTAACAATGAGTTCCCAACTTGCTTAATTAGCTGGCAAAGTAGCATGGAGGAGGGAGCTGGGAATATGGGTAGTGAGCTCCTTATCTCTGTGTAATTTCTCTCTAGGGCTGCTGAAAGTCTTCCAGCGGTGAGAGTCAGCTCCACTTGATGATGGCTATACCCAATGCTATCAGCAACTCTCAATTTTGGGGTGAGTCAGACTCCAAAACAGGCTGAGTCAGAACGAAACTCATAACTCACCAGCATTTTTGTTCAGTAGGTCAACACATAATTTTTTCTGTTCCTGCAAAGTTGGTAATAAATTTGGCTTCATAATTTTATTCTAATCTTTGATCCTTCATTTAAGGGCAACAGGTCAGTCCAAAGAAAAATAGTCTGACCACACAGGCTCTCCCTTTAATTCTAGCACACTGAAACTAGCTTTTCCATATTTCTTCCAGACTGCCATATCTCAATCCTCCCTCTAAATCAGCAAAAGACAAAACACTTGCTATATATTCCTTTATATAGGAATTATCTAACACCAATATTCTACGCTTTTCTAACACCAATTGTCTTCATTGTAGCTTCTACTTAAATACATTTTTCGGTTGGTTCTTTTAAATTATTTTGGTAAACTCAAGGAAAAATGATTCAACCAATATTCACTCAACTCTATTATTTTTACTCAAAATCAACTTACCCAATTTAAAATATAAAATCTGCATACCTATTTTATCTCCTAGAAAACATACTGTGAGTTACTATAGTTTTCGCTCCATGAGACGCACTCCCCCCCACCCCCCCAAAAAAGTGGAGGGAAAATGCCCACTCGTCTTATGGAGTGAAAAATATGGCATTTTATTAAATATTTTAACATATCATTTGGTTCAGAATATTTTTTTTTTATTTTCCTCCTTAAAACCCTAGGTGTGTCTTATGGTCAGGTGCATCTTATAGAGCAAAATATACAGTACTTTACTGAGAACAGTTAATGCAAACAGCAGGTACTCAGACATCTGAAATCTACTCCACATATAACTAAATAAATCCCACCAAATAACTAAGTACTTCAGTTCTACAACACAGCAGCATATGTTTCAAAATACCCTTGCCTATTCTAAAATGCCCACATTTCAACCTTGATTTTGTAGTTCTCCTATAAATAAATCAAATACTTTTTTAATATAAAAGGTACTAGGAAAGACAGTCTAGAATGAAAATAACCTCCAATATATAAAGCTAACTAAAATACATTCAAAGCTCTAATTAAGAAAGAAAATGTGCCATAATACATATGGTTCCATAGGTATAGCAGACAAACAGGCCTTATTTCAAATCTTTACTCTGCTACTTGCTGGAAAAATGAGCTAGAACCGTTTACCTTAAGAGGACAGTAGACTACTCATCAGCAAGATTAAGAAGCTACTTTCCTCTACTTTAATGAAGTATTACAAGTGCTAAAGGAGAGAGTACACTAAGTGAACATTCCATAAATGGTATAGAGTTATATATAACTTGTTTACACATACATACGTGTGTGTGTGTGTGTGTGTGTGTGTGTCTGCATATATAGTCTCTACTTTGATCTCTGATGATCTGGAAAGAAGAATGACAGCACCATTCCAAGTGGAAATTCATGTTCTGAGCTCCCTTAAAAATTAAGAAGTCAGTCCTAAACCATAAAGTTTCTTACTCTTGTCAAGCAGAATACTGTTACAAAACTCTGCTATGTTTCAATTATCATTTAATTAACACATTTTTCCTATTTAACAATAGTTTCTTAAATTAAGTTCATATGAACAGACAGGAATAATAAAAAATGTACCGGAAGCTCTTAAGAGCCTGTCCACAGTCTACTTCAAAGGAATAGGAACACAAGCATTTCTTCAACATAAAGAAATGTGCTACACAAACCACAATTAACTCAACAGTGACGAAGCCAGAAGTAATGAGGTAGAGGCAAAACTAGCGATCAATGACTATGACAGTAGCAGGACCAAACAGCAGATATGATATGCTCTCCAAGCACAGGTAGGAGAGAGGCACATGAAGTAAAGTAAGCAGGATTCCATAAAGAATAAAGACTTAATTCTTTTGAGCTCTTACAGAACCCTGACCAATAACTGGCCACTATTAGAGATCCCTAGCATAACAGTGCAATTTCCAATTCTTAGAAATATAGTATTGGAACACACACACACACACACACACACACAAGCATACTGATAAGATGACTATTCCATACTTCCCTGCCTCCCTGTGACAAATAAAGCATTGCTTTTGAAAACTTTTGATCCAATATGCTTAACCACAAAGAAGAGCAAATAAATAGTACAAAGGAAAGTCCTACTGAAATTCCTTTGGAATTTCCTACTCATCCTTAAATTCATATAAAATGTTTATTCTGTACCACAGTATAACAAGGGACTATTTTATTATAAAATTGTTTTCATTAACCTCTTTAAGCAAAAGCAATGCTTCTGAAAGAAATGACATGTGTACCCAATACTTTCATGAACATTTTGAAAAACCAATCAATGCTTTCTCCCAGAAAATGAGAATCCAAACCAAATAGTGTAGACTTAAAATAACCTAGACAATACTGTCTCAAAGTCTAAAAGATTCCAATTATTGGATAATTAAAAAAACCAGTAAATTATTTTTCTATGTTCCAGAATAATTATCAGAATAAACTCGACTCACGATCTGATGTGTGGGAAATCTTCTTCAATTTTGCTTCCTGTATTTTTGAAAATTTGGAGTGCAGCTTCTGCTACTTTCTCATCATCCATTTTCAGACAAGCCAGGAGGGACTCAAATGTTTCAGCCGAATGAAACGAGATGGGATGTGTAAATGAGAGGACCTAAAAGTGAGTCATAAAAACGATGTATATAACCTGTTCATCTCTACAAATAAATCCAAACTGTTACATACTAGAAATACAAGTCAAAGATAAAACTAATTCTATGAAGGAAAGCACTATAATAAAACTTAAAACATGCTCAAATATATAACAGAAATATTCCTGTGTAAGACTGTATAATCTAAAGAACTCATTTTTTTCAAAATTATATTGTTAATATAATTCTACTTAAAATAATTTCAATATTAGTTAATGTTTATTATTTTTCAAGGGGGACAAGGGTAAGAGAAAAGGAGACTAAAGAAAAAGAATTTAACAAAATATCTCTATCATTCTAAATAAAAGTCATTAAAAGGGACTAGCTAATAACATTTTTGAAAAAAAAAAAGTAATCTAAAGAAGTAAAACACCACATAGTAAAAGATATTGTAAGGTTATAATAATTAAATCAACATGGTAGTAACATTAGAAGAAACAGAAAACAGAAAAAGGAAGGCAATAGACCCTAGCATATATAAATTAAACAGAATGTAATAAATTACAATGAAGGTAACAGAAGATAAATGACAATGAATGAGATTTTAATTTTTAAAAATTTATTTTATCCTTAAATTATTTTTGATTTATTTATTTAGAGAAAGGGAGAGGAGAGAGTAAAAGAGGAAGAGAGGGTGAAATGCTGATTTGTTGCTCCACTTATTTATGCATTCATTGATTGATTTTAGTTGTGCTGTGACAGGGAATGAGCCTGCAACCTTGGCGTATAGAGACAATGCTCTAACCTACTGAGTTATCTGGCTGGGGCTGAGTAGTTATTTAGAAAAAAATCAAATTTCACCACCCCCAAAATATACAGTTTCAAAATAAATTTCAAATAGGTTATGTTTCAAATGAAAATAAAAACAAAACTCTGAAAATTATGGGATTTTTAAAGCTTATAAGCAAGTAGTAGAAAAAGATATTATACCTAATGCCATATTTATAAGATTCAGAAGCAAGTAAGATAAGCAATGTTATTTGGAGATGTATACACAGACAGGGATGGTAAAACTATAAAGAAAGAGAATAATACAGTACGCCCAAAATTCAGAACAATTACACATGGGGAACGTGAGTGGGGGATAAATAATGGAAATCCAAGTGTTGCTAATACTGTTTAAATTATGATTCTATTTATTTTGCAATGGTATTCATTTTATTAATATACTTTATACTTAAATAGAATACATTTTTAAATATACCAAATACATCTTAAAAAAAACAGCAAATGAGATGAAAACAGCTCATTTAAATGAGCCAAAAAACAAAAAAACTCAAAAGATTGAGATGTCAGTAGAAAATAAACAAAGGATAAAAATAATAAATTCACCATTGGGAAAACAGTGATAGTTAACGTATGAAAGGTATACCTCACTAGTAATAAGCAAATTAAAAGACTACTTTTGCTTATCAGATAAGGAAATTTCTTAAAACTTTACAATATTCCATGTTTGTGAAGATATTTGAGTTAGCACCTCAGTACAGTTAATGAAGTTATAAATGGTACAATTTCTCTGTCAAAAAATTTCACTCTTTTACCTATGAATTTTGAAAATGGTTATTCTCTTTGAACTAGTAATGCCCATTCTTCTAGCATTCAAAAATATATTAGCAAGAGATGTTCAATATATTTATCTTAGTAATAATAGAAATAAAATTAAAAATATCTAAATATCCAACAATAGTAAAATGCTAGAAGCACCATGACACTCCAAAAGTGGCTGAATCATCATTTCAAAAAATGTTTATTATTTTTCCTGTTAGCCAAACACTGTACTAAAACATTTACATACATGATTTAATTAGTCCCCTGCAAGGTAACTACTATTATTATTGCTATCCGTTACAGATGAGGAAGCAGAGGCAAATTAACTTGCCCAAAAGCATACAGCTGCTAAACGGTGGCCAAAAATCAGATGTTTTAACACTCACATTTTCTTAAAATGTTAATAATTTAATAAGAAAAACTAGTCAAGATATCAAATTATGTGTTTAGTTGACCTCAACCATATAAAAATGTACATTTTTAAAGATGAAAAGGAATAAAAGAAACTAATATTTATATATGATAGGCTTATGTTTTGTTCTTTATAATTTTATAGTTTCTAAGTTGTCAAGAATTAACCAATATTTTTGTAATCAGTGTAAGGTAGCAGCAGTACATTAGCTAACAAAATAAAAGATAAAATGGAGATTTAGGAAGAATTTGTCTCCTTCTAGGGTAGGGCTAGCACCTTCTTTACTTACTAATGTAAACTTTAAATTATAATCCATCATTTAAGTATAATTAATACTTAAACTCAATATACAAGTTAATTGAAAATATTTAGCTTATCTACTAGAATATGCAATTTCTAAACTACCTTAAACAATTGAGAAAATTTTGCTTTAGATTCTATAAACTTAAGAAGCAAATTGCAAGAATAAGAAATATAAACTATATACTATATATGTTCAACAGTTATCAATGTGGACACTTAAGCATAGTTACCTTAAGCAGCTCAAGACCTGCCCTGATGGCTTGATCAGTTGGAACACCCTCATCTTCATCATCTGCTGTCCCATCAATTGATTTGTTCACTTGCTTAATTAGAGCACTAAAGTATGACCAAAATAAAGTAATTTTAAACTGTCAAAGAACACTAATTTTTAATATTTTATGTATAGCTCACAATGAAACCATATACATATTTGGTTTCTCAAACATTACAGCAAAACAAAAACTAAGCATGTGTAAATACATTACCAACTATCTAAAATAATTATTCACACTGATAGGTATTTTTCAAATATTTCTGTTAACAAACTACAAGGTTTAGTCCAGCACCTCGCTCAGAGAAATAATCCAATCAGTTTCACATTAAACTCAATTCACCTTGATTTTTTACAAAAATTGTTCGCCACGTCCAAATAAGCAGCACACCCTTTCTCACCACCTTGAAAACCAGCTCACTTCATTTTTTCCAAGGTATTACTATTTTTTCATTATTTGGATCAGAACACTTACACCTGTTACCCTTCCTTATCTTTTTTCCCCATTTTCAGTAAGATGGCCCATTTTTTAGGCTGTTCTTTTAAAACCTTTCTCAGATACGTCCTTCCTTTTCCTCCACTACCACCATCCACAAGTATAACCATGCCTTCGTAGTCTATCTCTTCTCCCTTCCCTTTCTGTTCTGGTTGTTTTAGAAATAACATCTTCAGTTTTCAAACTACCTGTGAAAATGCATCATATGCTTCTTTATAACATGTTCACCTAGTTTTCTTTTCCTGAAGGTATATTACAATTTGTTTGTATTCCCTACATATATGAAAGCTAACAAAAATTAGAAATTCCTAGTATACTTATAACAAGAAAAAAACTAGGCTTGTATTGATAATTTCTCACACAAATGAAAGTAGTATTTCAAATTAAAATAATAAAAAATAAATATACACAGATGAGTGTGTATACTTATACACATACATATATGAATATATATCAGATATATACAGATGACTATATAACCATTACATATATACATAAGTCTATACAGATGAGTGCCTTCATATAGTAGGTGCTCAGTAGTGATTGACTGACTAAAGCATGAATAAATGAATAGATAAGATTTAACATTTTTATATACAAATACCTGATAGATTCAGTGTCTATGTGCACAGGTGCTATTCTCTCCAAGAGAAACTTGATCATTTCCAGGAAAGGATTCGTAGGCTGTTTGGGGTTGCCCAACTTCTTAGTTATTTCACGCTGTAATGTAGATTTTTAAAAAATATTTCAAAGGTATGTTTAAATAATTACATTAAAACATTAAGAACCTACCATAATTAAAACCATAGAGTACTGGTGCCAGAAGAGATGAATCAACAGAAATTGAACAAGTCCAGAAAATAGATTAAGAATTTAGCATATAAGAAAAGTAACATTTCAAGCAGAAAAAAGACAGAATATTCAGTATATTATATTGAAATAACTGAAAACACATTTAGAATAAAAGCAGAAATAGACTCTTATTTTATACTTAACACCAAAATTATTCCAATAGGATAAAAACAATTACAAAATTACAATTACAATAAAACCAAGTGCTCAGCAAAACACAACAGTCAGGAGAGCTTGTTGAGCTACAGATTCGTGAACCTCATTGTGAAGAGTTCCAGTTAGTCAATCTGGGACGGAGCCAAGAATTATTATTTTGAAAAGAGCCTCTTAGAAGATACAAGGGTAACAGATTAAAAAAATATTTTCACTGACTTGTAACAGAATGGGATTTCATAAGTAGGATACTAAAGGCAAAATCCACGATGAGACTGCTGATAGACTCAGCTAGATAAAAATAAAATTATGGGTAGGCTATATATGTGAAACTAATACAAAACAACACTAAATGTAAACTGTAATTAAAAAATAAATTTTAAATTAAAAAATATTATAGCATGTTAGGGACATAATAAATTAAAGAAAATTATTTGTGGCTTAATTAACATAAAATGCCATGATAAACTAACAAATCAGTAATTAAAGACAAATATTCCAGATAATTTAGAAAAAGATAGAAAAAAAATATATGTAAAAAAGAATTATGAATGGCTAATACATCCAAGAAAAATGGTCAGATGACTAGCAATCAAATACAAATCCTATAAAAATAACTGTTTTTGAGTTTTGCTCATTTCTAACAGTGAAACTAGCTAATACTGAATTTATGTTAAAGAAATAATCAAGATTGTGTAAAATTATGTAGCCATAAAAATATTAAACTGTTCTTTAATCAAAAATTAGAGAAAAATATCTAAATGTGTAACACAGATGAACAGTTCAAAAAATTATGGTAAATATATTCAATGGTATGTGATATTGCTATTAAATAATACTATAAAAGGCTAATTAATAAAAATAAGAAAAATGCACAAAGTTATCGATATATACTATAGATAACTTTTTATTTTGGAAGGATATACACCATAATAAATATAAACAGAAACTGTCTCTATAGAGGTATTATATAAATATTGCTCAGAAAAGTTAGAAAATATTTCAAAATGAACATGAAGCAATAAAATATCTGCTAATTTCTGTAGTTTACTTGTATTGTTATTTTACACAAAGAATTTAAATTTATAAAAAGGGAAAGAGTTTGGGGTTTCTTCAAACATTATCTCTTTTAAATTTTTCTCCTTACCACACAACCTTCAGCTTGTTTGCAGGAGCATGTTGGACTAACAAGTACTTCTAACTGTTTCCTTATTTTCTCATCATCTTCTAACACCTGTGTGAATTTCTTCATGAAATCCTGAGCTTTACCAGGATCTGGCAAATTTCCTTAAATTAGATTAAGATTCAATTAAAATAGAATTTAGAAATTTCTCAAAGTAATAAAACATTAACATTTTTCATTATTTTTACTAATCTTAATAATCCTAGCTTACATCTATGCGAGGAAAGACTGAACTTGCTATTTTTATTAAATAACTCTTTGTAATAATTAAGGGCATTAAATGTCAATCAGAACAATACCAGTTTTATTATCCCTTAAGCTTGCTTCATACATTGAAATCTATAGTAAGAGACCAATAGCTTTTACCTTTAAGAAACAATTTTCCTGTACTCTGTTTCATTATTATATGGTGTGTCTGTGAAGTCATGGTGCACTTTTGACTTCTGACCGGTCAAAAGTGCACCATGACTTTACAAACACACTGTATTTTATTATATTATAATCATAATATTATAATATTACAATTTTCCTTTAGTCTGCTGCTTTATTATAATTATTAAACCATCCAGATATGCGCGCGCGTGCGCACACACACACACACACACAAGCTACTGGCACCAACACAAGCTGAGCAGTATGTTCCGTTCCAGGTGCTGCTGCTGGACACGCCCTTATTACATGACAGTCCTTGTAGCATCACTGATGATTCTAATACTACTCTCCTAATACATCCATGTAGCAGAACACTGATGACAGCTAGCAAAATGTTGATACTAAAATCTTTTTTTTCTGGTTACTTACAAATGTTACAAAGAACTGGATAGAATATGTCTAACAGAAATTGTGAAAGCAGTGTGTTCGAGGTGTTGCTGCCAGATATGTCATTACCGTGCAAGAAAGGGTGAGTCCTTGTAGCATCATTAATGATTCTAATACTACTCTCCTAATAAGTCCATGTAGCAGAACATTTATGACAGCTAATAAAATGTTGATACTAAAATATTTCTTTTCTGGCTACTTACAAATGTTACAAAGAACGGAATAGAATATGTCTAACAGAAATTATAATACAGAACTATGGACTTTAATAAAAGTAAAAATTTAACTGTATCTTAAAATGTAAATATAGTAAATGTAGTCTTCAAGTTCGTATACAACTTTGAAATTCCATTTAAATTCTTGGCTAGATCAATAAATGAAGTAAAAACAAATTTCGACCTAAAGGCTTCACTGATAACCTTTGCATGGTTCTATAACACTGGGGAACAAAATTTTTGTTGCATACACAAAAACACTTGTTCTTACCTAATTCGAGTGTGCTGATCTCAAATCTGCATTAGTTTTTCTCTGTAAGTTACAATTTTTTTTGCAATTCAAGATTTTAGGTTTTCATCATATTGTAAAATTTTCAACATTTAGTTTAACATAATGAAGTAGAATGTCTTCTTGGACATCATCTTTGTGAAAATATAATAATTTATATAATGCAGTAAATACACTAATACAATAAAAGATATGATTGCATCAAAATTTGTCTACAATTTCAAAATAGAACATATTAAAACACTTATTTTAATCATAAAATTTGCATAAAACGTATTTAAATTCTGTTCAGGCAAAGATTTGTGTTTGTAGCTCTTGCGTTTGTATACTTGAGAACAATCTCGTTTGATGCTCCAGTAATAGTCTGCCATCATATTTCTGTCCCATCATCCCTGGTAACACTCTTCAGTCATCTTCAGATCTTCATGAAAGCGTTCTCAATCTTAACGCTCATGTTACATCCAATGTTGCAGAAAGCCAACAGCATCCTTTGAGCAAGAAATTCATAGTTTTCTTTTTTGTTGCCAAGGAAGTTCTTTGTAACTGCCATACTGCTTTATCCTCCTTAACTCATCTTCCTGACAAATTCTTCATCACATATGAGGATTCGAATTTGAGGTCCATCAAATACACCTGCTTTTATCTTCTGAAAGACAAGGCAGGAAAAGCAGAAATAATATGTTGAAAGCATCCACTTTCTCTATTCAAAGCCTGAACAAACTGCTTCATTAGGCCAAGTTTGACGTGAAGTGGGGGAAAAATAATGCTGTCTCGATTAACTACAGGTTCATTCACAATATTTTGCATCCCTACTTCCAGAGCTTCACGTTTCAGCCACTCCATCTGTGTCCAGTGTTTCTCCTGAGCTCGGCTGTGCCACAAACAAAGAAAGCAAGGATACTTGGTGAAACCTCTCTGTTGTCCTAGCAGGAAATTTACCATTTTAAGATACACACAAATGATCCAGTTATGCTCCTCATACTTCAGTAAGTCGAGGACCATTTTTATGTCATTACAATCTTCTCGTAGATGAGCTGAAAAACCAATTGGAACCGCTGCATAAGCATTACCGTTGTGTAGGAGAACCCATTTCAGACTCCATTTAGAGCTGTCAAGAAATTGCCACCATTCTGTTGGACTGTAAGTAGTAATACCTAGCTGACTGAGAAGACTACTGATATCATGACAGTAAACAAAGTGTTTGTCTTCAGAAAAAGAGTCCACAAAAATGTGTTCACGCTTCCTGAAATGGGATACTTTAGCTGACCGATGAAGTATATTCTTTTCTTGAAGCTTGGAGGCTAATACCTCAGCTGCTTTCTTTGATAGTATCAAATCTCTTACTAAGTCATTTAATTCGGGTTGGCTAAACTGCTGAGGGGTTAATGACTACTTGGCATCAGAAGACCCTTCAGATTCTGCAGCCATTTCCTCATGCATCTTATTAAAATACACTTGATCACCATGTTCATTTTCTTCGTCCTGAGAAGAAATAAAACCATTGAAAACTGGAACCAGGAGTGTCTCAGTGTGGGATAGGTCGTATTGCTAAAGGAATATTAGGATACGCGATCATATGCCGTTTTTTTTCTTGCCAATGCCCTTTGTATGGATCAGACAGAAATAACAAGTCACTGCTGTGGTCCTTAGGTTCATGCCTAACCATGGGAATACCAAAAGGCATTCCTTTGCGTTTTCCTTTTGTCCAGTCACGAAGTATTTCCTCACAATTATGAGACACAATATGAGGAGCCAATTCTTGTCTTGATCGCCAAGGAGAACTTGAAAATAGGCAATATATGCACATGTCACAAATGATGCAATATTGCGCCTTTGACATTGAAGTGTGTAACAACCACATATATAACAGAAGGTGTCAGGACTATTCTTACATTTACACCTACTCGAAGAAGCCATGATTCAATCTTAAAACAAAATAAGAGGGTGTTTGTTTCCTCAGATAATAATTTTTTACATATAAAAACAACTACAATTATGTCAAAGTGATATTTGTAAAATATTAATTGCCTTGGGGTTATGTTCAATCCAAGAGTCATTGCCCTTTAACTCCAATTTAAAAACCAATGCATGTCATTAACTGTAACAAAAAGAAATTAAAATTGCATAAAAACTAGAGCATGCACCAAAAACAGATTTCAAATTTGGAATCAGCAATGTAGAAATATATGGAAAAAGTTCTAAAACCTCATGCAACAGAAAAGGAAAAAGAAATTTGTTTCCCAGTGTAATACTGCATTGTTTTTGAATAATTATGGCAAATGTCACATTACAGCTCCTCTATAATGGACAGGCATCATATTAAAGGCTGCCTACCACTTACCAAACAAAACAAGATGTGGGTGGAGATTGGGAAGAGGAAAGGAAGAAGGAAGACAGAGAATGAGAGTGGAGAAAACAGCAACAAAAACCTAATTCAACATTCCACAAATGTACTTGACCATGAAATTCTGTTTTCTAACAATACTATTAACTCTTGCAGGACAGTAGCATTCCTCAGAACAGAACTTGGGAAATGCTATAAAATAGTTGGAAGAGAATGGATAAGGGGTAAGGGAGGGAGAGAAAGATTATAGGAGATGATGTCCTTTAGGGACTGAGAAGATAGTTACATAAAAGCAAGAGCACATTATCACTTGCTTTAAGTTATCCAAAAGTACTAAAACAATAATTTGTTTAATTGTCCAGTACTAAAATATATTTTGTTCTTAAAGCACTATCCATGCTGAAACTCTTACCACTTAGTCTAAACCCAGTGAATGAAGTCTTCAGTGCCGTAGCATTCCATACACATCTTGGACCACCTGTGTACATCTCAGAAATCCATCTAACCTCCCTTCATTACTACCAGTGGGAGCTCAGCAGCAGCCTACCTCCAGGTGTTCCTTCCTCCCCTGTCCCTGGGTGATCCTCTGTGGTCTCTGAGGTGGGGTGTTCCTTCCTCCCCTATCCCTGGGTGATCCTCTATGATCTCTGAGGTGGGGTGTTCCTTCCCCAACCCTGGGTGATCCTCTGTGGTCTCTGAGGTGGGAGGAATGTTAATGTCTGGCAATAGCTATCATTGTCTCACCACATTGTCTCTCCTTGGATCAGATAAAGGAGATGTGCTACCCAATCCTCTGTCTTTACTGTTCAATGCAATTAAGTAACATTTTATTTGAAATCACTGGAAGCAAAAAAGCAAGTTAATTTTTTTTTCAAAGATGCTCCTTTGAAGTATTAGGAATATTCTTCACTCTAAATTTTGATTCAAAATGAAATCAGCTTCAGACAGTCACATTAGAGCAAGCAACACAAAAGCACCGATTCACTTTTAACAATCAGCTTATGTAATAAACTAAATTAATTCTCGAAAATAAATCTATGTAAATTCATTATGCAGCTCTTGTGCGTATCAACATACACACAAAATATAAAAATTCTGTGTTATATGCAAAGTAAATAAAAATCAGGAAAAAAGAGGAAAGCTGAGGCTGGGTTGTCAAAAAACAAATCAATCAAAAACACTTTAGTCTTTTCCTATATTATCAAAGCCTAAAATAGAACACATGAAAAACTTTGACAAAAATGAACTATACCTTAAATTTTACATAATGTTTGAAATAACTTACTTGTTATAACCATCACTTTTGAAAATATGGCCTTGACACTGGCATCTGTCTGAAAATCACAAAAAAAATAAAAATGCAAAATTAAAATTCTCTAAGCACAACCTATAAGTGCTACAGGCCCACAGCTTTGCCACCAGCCACTCCCTGTGTAACTGTGTTTAAACTCCAGACAAGCACAAAGACAAGGGGAAGTGACCTTGTACCCCACACTGTCACTCTTCCCTCACCCTGCTGTATCAGCCTCCAAAACAAAAAGGGAAATTCAGTTTACAAAAGGAACAAAATAATCTGAAATGTTGGTTTTCAAGTTTTCACCCTGAACACCCCCACCAAAAAAAGTTGAAAACTAAGTTTATAATTTTGATTGACCTAAGGTGCTCCAAAATGTTTAAGCCTGAGGATTATAAGGCATAGGCATTAAGCTTATGGTGAAGATGTTAAATAAAGACAATCTAAGAAGATGTCATTGACAGGTACAGTTTCCCCGAGAGTGCTAGTTATCTGCTCCATCAGGGTAGCATACCAGTGAGTGAATGTGAGCACCACTGTATTGAATGTAATACATTCTGTAAGGCCAAGTGTATAGAAGATGCTTTTAAGAATGTTACTTATGTGTCAGGTAAGATTAGAGTTATTTTTAAAAAGATGTCACTGAACAACTGTGTCCAGAGCTATAAACACACTGGGGTCAAGGAAAATATCAAATAAGTAAATAAACACACCACCCCTGTTAAGAAGGCACTTGCTATCTGAGCAAGTGAGACAAAGCACATAACAATGAGTTAAAGCCCAAATATTTGTAATTTAAAGTATTTGAATAAGATTTCTGTTAAATTTGAGATAATAGAGGTAGTGCTAGGTTTTCAAGAAGTTGATCCACATGAAAAAGTAATGTCATCTACAAAAATGCAACCCTAGAAATTACAGTCACTTTGAACAACACTGAGCAAATCAGCTTACCCAATAAAACTGTGAACTTGGAACATTAAGATTGCCATAATGTTAATTTTAAGTAAAAATATCAACATACCTAACTATACATATAAGACCTTCCTAAAATCACAAGGCTATATTAAAATGAGAGTATTTCAGTGTGGCAAGATAAAAGTATAATGTTACTCTATGACCTATGCTTTCAATAACATTAAGTTATTGTTTTGTTTTATTTTCTTAATTTAAAGCTACAAAAAAGAAACCTTAATTCTGACTATACATAAGCACACTCTCTTTCTTGTTGGGTATCACATTTTCCAGATATAATAAACTTCAATTTTTCCATGCAATAAGTTTCTTTAAAATTTCAGTGTTCTAAGTCAGAAATAGCTTCAGAGTCAGAACTATTTCACTCAGAAATAGTTATTTAACACAGAACAGCAAGATAAAGACAAAACTTAACATCAATGGAAAACATTTCAATAAATTTAACTTACTTTGGGTTGCTTAATTAAGTCAAGTAAATCCTTTACTTGATGTCTGAGAAGATTTTGACATTTCCACATTTCATTCAATGCTCTGAAAAATACAAAAACATAACTTTAAATGCAAAGGATAAATAAATCCTTCCAGAATATTTTAGCTATTTTTTATTAGGTTTTAATAACATTCTCACTTATTTATTTACTTATTTGTTTGTTTGTTTTTATTTATTGAGAGGAGGGGAGGCAGAGACAGATTCCCGCATGCACCCCAACCAGGATCCATCCAGCAAGCCCACTAGGGGGCAATGCTCTGCTCATCTAGGACCCTTGTTCTGTTGCAAGTGGAGTCAGTTTTTAGCACCCAAGGCAGAGGCCATGGAGCCATTCTCAGCGTCTGGGGCCAACTCACTCTAATTGAGCCATGGCTGTAGGAGAGGTAGAAGGGTGAGAGGGAGAGAGGGACAGAGGGTGAGAGAGAGAAAGAAAAAGGAAGAGAGGGAAGGAGGGAAGGGGGGAGAAGGGGAGAAAGAGAGAAAGAGAAAGAGAGAAAAAGGTAGAGGGCTGGACAAGCAGATGGTCACTTATCCTGTGTGCTCTGACCAGGAATCAAACCGGGGACATCCACACTCTGGGCTGATGCTCTCTACCACTGAGTCAACCAGCCAGGGCCATATGTTACATTTTTTTTTTTAAAGTTCAAATTACAAAAGGAGATAACAGAGATGAGGACTAATCAACCTCACAGAACTAAGCAACTTATAATGTATGGAGAAAAAGAGACATCAAATGCAATAGAAAATATTTGAGGAGATAATTATAATACAAATATCTATGCTACTTGCTCTTAACCTGAATTCCATTTCTGTAATATAAAAAACCTGGTTAGAGCCTGGATATTCTCACATGTGTTATCTGAAATTTCAAGAAGACAACTAGTTTCCTCACCAGGGCTTCTCCTTGTTTGCACCAACTTACAAGTTCTCACCAACTCAAAGAAAAAGGCAGATACCATTGGGCTGCAGTCAGAAACCTGTCCAAATGTTGAAGAGAAACGCTTCTCCAACCTTTAGCTCCAAATAAGCTGAAGAACTGAGTTTAAATCCTGACTCTGTCTCTTAACTACTGTGACTTTATGAAGTTAACCGACCCATGTGGGACACAGTTTAGCATATGTAAAACAAGAAAATTATCACTTTTATTAGGCGTTTGGCAAGCTTTTCCTATAAAAGGTCAGGTGATGAATATTATTTAAGCTTTGCGGACCATACAATCTCGGTTGAAACAATCAATTCTGCTGTTTTAGCCTCAAAGCAGCCCAAAATATATATTCCTGCGCTTAAAATACAGCTCGTATCGAGAAATGTACATTTCTCCCCTCTACAACCTTTTCCTCAAAATTTCTATGAAAGATATAAATAGCACATAGAATAATTTCCATGGGGGAAGTAAAGTCAAAAGTCCCAGTAAGCAGAGGTAGGAATGAAAATTATACACAGCTCCTAGACTTCAAATTTCTGAACATTTAAGCCCCCAAAGTTATAACTGTATTTGCTAGAATACTAAGGAACTACATTTTCTAAAATCTAGACTCTATTTCCTAAACTTCATTATGATTCCGTTAGCAATGTCTTTTCTATGTTCAAAATGCCAATTCCCTATAAAGGCATCCAAAAGTACTTTTTGAATAAAACATGGCTATAAAAACTCAATAAACATGGTTATGCCAAACCACAACACTATATTGAGGCTACACAGCACAAAAACATGTACTCTACTATTCTATACCATAATGCAGATCACTATCAGGGGAAAATAAAAGGATAGTATTTTTAGAGTGTGGACTTTTCTAATAACTTGGGGGGAAAAAACAACAACAGAACAACAAAAAAAGGTACAGCAATATTTCTTAAGACAACAATAGGAAAACCTGGAATGAAAAATCAAATCCTAAAAGATTCCATGCCAATCAGCTCAATTTTTTAATTGCTTACAAAAATCCTTGTTAATCTCATGTTGATAGCAGTACTTTCTGAAAAAATAGCTGTGTGTTTTACTGTTTGATCATTTAAACCAGGGGTCCCCAAACTTTTTACACAGGGGGCCAGTTCACTGTCCCTCAGACCGTTGGAGGGCCGGACTATAAAAAAAACTATGAACAAATCCCTATGCACACTGCACGTATCTTATTTTAAAGTAAAAAACACAAAACGGAAACAAATACAATATTTAAAATAAAGAACAAGTAAATTTAAATCAACAAACTGACCAGTATTTCAATGGGAACTATGGGTGCAGATGCATCCTGTGCTTCTCTCACTGACCACCAATGAAAGAGGTGCCCCTTCCGGAAGTGCAGCCGGGCCAGATAAATGGCCTCAGGAGGCCGTATGCAGCCCGCAGGCCGTAGTTTGGGGACCCCTGATTTAAACAATGTTTACATCATATAAATTGTTAATTATATTTTGTTACAGTTGTATTTTTCCCCCATAAAATCCAGTATACTACAAAAGACAGAAAGAACAGTTTGACATTTGACACATACTTCACAGCATTTAAATCCAGTGTGGCATACAAGTAATATAAGCACTTCATTCGTTCTGTAGTTTCCAAGTTATGAGGAACCATGTACTGAGCAAAGATCCGTTCAACGAGCAATCTACAAAAGAACAGAGAGGGTAGTCTTGATTGTTTTAAATGTATGCATTAAACTTGCATACAAAATGTCAAAAGATGTTTTTCTGAGTGGAGAAGACAGTTCTAAATAAAAGATTTCTTTCTGGGGCCAGTCAACAATATTGTAATAACTATGTATGATGCCAGGGGTGTACTTGAAATATCATGTGAGCACTGTGTAAAATAAAATATACGATTATCTAACCGCTATGCTATACACCTAAAACCAATACAAAATAATGTTGACTGCAAGCTGTAATTTAAAAAAAGTGAAGCAAGGGAGGCAAAATAAAATTTTACTGAATATACTGGACTTAGCCCTATACCCACCTAAAATAACTATGTACTTCCACAAGACCCTGGGCAAGCTATACAAGAACTCAATTTCCTTATCTAAATAATAAAGGGTTAAAAAAAATACACCAGGTTCTTTGCAATGACAAAACTACACATCTAAAAGTTAAAACTATAAAGAAATTTTTAAGATTCTTGAATTTTCATAGCAGCTATAGAATTTCTTAAATACAGTTAACCTAAGATATTATGCAGTTTCTAAGATGCACAGGTTTACTAACTATTCAATGGTTAGGATACATATAAACATCTAACCTTACACTGAAATAGAATACAAAAACTATATTTAGATGTTTTTATATAAACTTATAAACTGTGTTTTAAACTCAGTAGAAATTGTTTTTATTTAAAATGCCAATAATCCAAAGGGTGTTCTTTTTTTTCATTTAAATCTTATTTGAAAAATTGTATTTGGATAAAATAATTGTGATCCTTATAACACAATTACTTATGAGACAAAATGTAAATTAAAATCTTTTAAAACATTATTCTATTCTAAAGTAATATAGAAAAATGAACATATAAGCTGTATCCATCCCTAAAAGTTATATGCACATTACTGACTGCTTCACTAATGGCTTTCGAGGGAAGAAAATCGGTCACTTTAACCTGCAGTTATAATTAAGAAAGGAGTTTAAAATTATAAAGAAAATAGTATGCCTAAAACAACAGTTCAAAACAATTATATAACCACAAAACTTTTTACACACAGTGCCTTTAACTTACCGATCGTCAATACTGTTTTGATAATATATATGCAGCAACTTGTCTTTGATCCATGAAATCTGTTTTGCAGCATCTTTTCCAGCGGCTGATTGTAAAGCGTATTTCTTATAAATTTGGGCAAGCCCCATCATGGCTTCTTTGCGAACTCGCCACTTTAAATAAAAACAAAGATACTACCTTATAATATAAAAATGCTTCCATTATATTAAAGTCTAGGTTTCTAGTTTGTAATCTACTATACACAACTTATTTTCATCAAGCCTAAATTACTGGGTGTTAATTTATAATAAATAGATGAAAAAACACAACTATCTAATATACCAAATTAATATATCTACTATGTAAAGTACAGATATATCAACATGCATAGAGAATTTTACTGCTTTAGTATCTTAAACCTATCACCTATCCCAGTGCTCGGCAAACTGTGGCTCGCAAGCCACACGCGGCTCTTTGGCTCCTTGAGTGTGGGCACAAAGGCCAGCTTAGGAGGACCCTAATTAAGTTAATAACAGTGTACCTACCTCTATAGTTTAAGTTTAAAAAATTTGGCTCTCAAAAAAAATTTCAATCATTGTACTGTTAATATTTGGCTCTGCTGACTAATGGGTTTGCCGAACACTGACCTATCCTTAAAAACAAAAGTTAATCACAATCTACATAAAGTCACTTGGAATTAGTGAGGGAAAATATAAAATATGCTATGAAATTTTAAAAGGCAAAGAGTTGATCAGATAAACTGTGACTTATCCCTTACAGTTTTATCCAAATTATGGCGCATATTAAGCATACTTATATTAAAAGTATTTATATGATACTGGCTTTATCAAACGCTGAATGTAAAGACACATCAGTGTTTTATGTATCTGAGAATCAACTTCAAGTATAAGGAATCTATTCAACTATTTTTTAAAATAAATACATATTGTCTATAGTATGTCTAACAGTATTTAATTATTTTGGAGTGAGTTGATTCTTTAATCTTATGAAAACACAACACTACAGTACACAGAATATTAATAATATTTAGAACTTCATGAATCTATACAGATTATTCATTTTTCCTTTGCAGACTGTCATTCATAGCAATATTCTTCCCTTTTTTCTTTAAATTAATTACAATAGATTAAGATTAATCCTTATCTGTTCACCATACATATTGAGACTTCAGAAGTCTAACTCATAAAATAAATTCAATTTGTTTGTAAAAACTTTACCTCTAATGTACTGTCTTACCGCTAATTCCCCAAATTGCTGTTTTAATGAGAATTTTAAAATAGAGTATATTCATTCTAATACTACCAAAAACATATTCAATTACTTTTTGGTACTCAATTTACTATTTATATGAATGAACCAAGCAGCCCTAAAAGGAACGCAACATGATAATCAAAAATATAAGTGGAATTATGACCCCAACAACACACATTATTCTTAAGTTCCAAGTCACTTAGAAGGCCGTTTTCCTACTATAAGGCAAATCTCCTTTTCCTTCTATATGACTTTGGCCTTTTCATTGTTTAATACCCCAACAGTAAAGGCAAGTCTAAATTTATCAGTTAAAATAAGTTGTTCTGAATACCCATATATCTGGAGGAAATGCCACAGAATATCTTCCCATCTATCCTATACCCACAACCAGAGAAAATTCAATTATGGAGACAGCATAATTAGTCTTATAATCAACTACAAAAAGGGTATATTTACCTCGTCAAAGCTATTCACAGCTACCAACAGGCCTTTCATTTTCTTTGCTAATTAGCCCTTAAAACATCATATTTTTTAATCCGTCACCAAAATTACTCTTATGTATAAGTTCATAAAACATATGAAAAGTCCATGAAGGAAAGGCAAAGGGAGGAGAGAACAATGAACACCCACTGAGTGCCAAACATACTCCAGCAATGGGAACCTAAGCATAACAAGGCAAGGTCCTCTGTTCAGAAGCTGCTGATTAATGAGTGGAGTTAGTGGTATTCACTTGAGAAGGAGGTTTGGGGCCACAGAACACAGGCTAAAAGAATGTCAAATTTAGCCCTGCTAAACTGAAGACATCTTTTCTTTTTCTATTCTATGGAATTGATAACAAGAGAAATACAAACCAATATCCATATGAAAGGAAAAAATAGAAAAAAAAGCCAACGTCATGGAGAGAAGAGCTATGTCAGAGTCCTTTACAAAAGTCACTTATTAAAATTAGTGTACAAGCTGAATATTTGACTACAACTGAAGGTCACCTCACTTTTACAATGAGAACAATCTTAATGAAAAATAACTACTAAAATTTAATGTAACAAAATGTAAAACCTTTTCATTAACATTTTAAATATTAAAATGCCTATCTGCTAAAAGGGGAGAATATTAATATTAAACCTCAATATTTTCAAATGAAATTCTATTAAACTTCAAGTATTCAAAATGAAAAGGTATAATTATTACTGTCACTTACCCGTTTGTCTAAAGTTCTTTCTCTCACAAAATTAAGTAAGTGATCATTGACCAGAAGAATATCCTTTTTAGCAGCTGTAACTATAGACACAATAACATCATGTCTAATAGCTTCCTCAGGGTCGTGGGACCTCACTTTAAGATACTCTGAAAGATAAAGTTTTATTTGATTAAAATTAAACTTTAACAATTAAAATGTTTTTTAAAATTGCATAAGACCTTTGAAAGTAAACTACAATAAAAACAAAAGCTAAGTAAAAGGTTCAATGTGTCAAGTACACTGGGAGCAGCAGAGGAAGAGTGAGAGGAAAGAAAGAAAAAAGGAAGGTCAATCCTTGAGTCACAAACTAGTAGTTTACTTGCAATTGAGTAGTAAATCCCCTCCCCATTTGCAGGGCAGGGTAGTAGATTAAAGAGTTCCTAACATCATTAATTAAATCATATAAGAAGAACCAAGAACTATACCAACATTAAGTATTTCACCTTTGTTTTTTATTTAAATGGTTAAAATATTCAAGTCAAGGGGCTCTACTAGGAAAATCAACAGTTCAAGTTTCCATTCTTTAAATAGGGAAGCCTTCACAGTGAGATTATTGAAAGAATACAATTGAGATACTGGTCATCAAGAAATAAGATTACAAGAAAGATCAAAGAAAACGCCATTCAACTAAACTTAAGAAAGGCCAAAGGGAAGATCAAAGAAAGGAAACATTTAAAATTATGAGTACCAAGAAGAGGATCTTAAAGTCAAAAGCATGGAGCTCAGACCTGACACTGAGAACGTTGAAAGAAAAATTAACAATCTTCAGTAATCATATGTTAGTCTTAAGGAAGAAGTCACACAACTGAATAAAAATTTTAAACATAAATATTCGGCTTTTATATAAAAGGACATGTAAGATAAAATTTCATTGTTTGGATTTGGAACAATAAATATAGCCATGCCTATACACAACAAACAATCCTTACGACTATGAATGAATTTACTTCTCCATAAAATAACAATTTAACAAATAATTTAGTGTAAACATCCATAAAACCACTGCTCAAGTCTTAAGCCTGTCTACCTTGAGCTCTCTACTAATAGGAACTATAACAAAAAATGAGAAAGACCATATCCTGCTAAAAACTTCCAAAGAAATGGAAAGGTTATTTTACCTAACTCAGTAAAAAAAGTTATTTTTAGAAAATTTACTTCAAATGGAGTATGTTAACTCTATCTCAAGTTCATATCCCCATCAAGATAAATATAGGAATTTTATCTTTTACTGTACTGGTTTTGCATGTAAAACATTTTTTTACCACTAAAAAAAGAAAAAAACCACACATGAATTTTAAGACGCATTCCAATTTCTCTAAACCAATCAGTTATAAAACAGGTACATAGAAGAACTGTTAACTTATATTTAGTGTGCAGGGAAAAAGTAAATAAAGGAACTGAAAGAAATTCTCAAGTTACTTAGCAGGAGGAAGCATCTAATTCTCTTCACTCTATGGTTATGCTCCTAAACTTGGCTAAAAATACAAGGATGAATCTCACAAACACACTGTCGGGGGAAAAAACAAATTTATCTCAGATCATTCCTGAAACCCTAAGAAAATGTCTTTTAAAAGGGTCAAGTAACAAGAAAAGAGTTCATATAAAGAGATTAAAAAAAAAAATTTAGCAGATGATTGATTAGTAAATGCCAGAGGAAAAAGAAAAAGGATAAAATCCAAAAGGGGAAGAAAACAATAAACAAATTCATTTCCAAGGCAGGAGAACCTTGAAAACATCTAGAGATTCAAGCACCAAGACATGAGCAAGGCAGAGATGAGACCAGAGCTGGAAAGGAGGAGTGGTTCAGAATTTGCATACAGAGAATCTGGACAGCTAGACTCTACAGAGCATTTCGCTAACTACAAAAATTAAAATGTTCCCAGAACATGAACACTAGAAAATCTTACAATATAAATGTTTCATAAAAACTAAAACTAGTAGTCCTCCATATACACAGGTTATGCATCTGTGGATTCAACCACCTACCAACAGAAAACAATTGAGAAAAAAAATGTCACTGTTGATGTGTGCTATGTAGTTAGTTAACTATCATGGTTGTGTCTACTGAACATGTACAGTTTTTCCCCTTGTTGTTATTCCCTAAACAATACAGTTAACAACTATTTACAGGTAGTTTATATTGTACTAGGTTGTTGGGCAAATAAGTTTCTAGAAATAGTTTTTTAGGTTTGTTTGCTTACATTTTGCATTGGACTGGGCAGCACTATGTGTATGTAGTCTGTTAAAGACTGTGGTGCTTGCCCTCAGGACAGCAAATTGCAGATTACATTCTTGCTTGGGAGAGGCTAATGTTTGAAGGGATTTTTTCGCAGCCTGCGTTTTGTAGAAAGAGAGGAAGGAGTTGAGATGTGGAACCAGAGCTGAGGGGCTCTGGAAACTCCGCTGAGACTGATGGGGGCCTTTGATTCCAGGAGGAATCAGAGATTTTCCAAATTGTGGAACCGGAGATTGCGTCAGGGCTTTGGCAGCTCTGAATGAGAGGGAAGTGGTCTTCCCTGCCTGTTTGCTCGTGTGACGGTAAGAGACTTTAATAAACAGAATGCCCCCCCCATTTATTGGCTCCACTGTTTCTTTACCAACTGCCCAAATCCAATGTGAATCTGCATGGCCAAGAAGGTGGCAGCCATTGGCCATACATAGGTATTATAGATATTCCAGAGATGATTTAAAGCAGGGGTTCCCAAACTTTTTACACAGCGGGCCAGTTCACTGTCCCTCAGACCGTCGGAGGGCCGGACTATAAAAAAAACTATGAACAAATCCCTATGCACACTGCACATATCTTATTTTAAAGTAAAAAAACAAAACTGGAACAAATACAATATTTAAAATAAAGAACAAGTAAATTTAAATCAACAAACTGACCAGTATTTCAATGGGAACTATGGGTGCAGATGCATCCTGTGCTCCTCTCACTGACTACCAATGAAAGAGGTGCCCCTTCCGGAAGTGCGGCGGGGGCTGAATAAACGGTCTCAGGGGGCCGCATGTGGCCCGCAATTTGGGGACCCCTGCTATAGAGGGACTTGAGCATTCTCAGATTTTGGTAGCTACAGGGTAGGGTTAATAGGATCCTAGAACCAATCTCTGCAAATAACAAGGGACAAATGTGCTGTTTTTGGTATAAGGGGGTTCTATGGAAAGTAACTTCACAAGGTGCTCTGATCTTAAATCCATAACTGAGCAAGTCCTGGTGGGCAATCATGCCCCCAGGCCTATAGCTTCTTTAGTGAAAGGTTTTAAACCAGCCTATCATTCTTGTGCATCCAGATTAACATGCTTTTGAAATACCAGAAGTAATACCCTTGGAAGGAGGCATTAACCTTCCAGGGAGCACATAATCTTGTTAGCCATCCTGTGATCCAGTTCCTAAATTGCTTCATAAAATCTTTACTTTCCCTCCTTCATTTGAAATGAATAAATAACCCCACAAAACTCTTATTCTCAGGAGTACTTGAGACCTTGTTTTCTGGTGGATGTTGTCAGTTTGGCTCAAATAAACTCATAAAAATTCTCTACAAGTTTAGAGTTTAGATGTCTCTGATAGTTAACAAAAATATTCAAAAACATAAGGACAAAAAATATTATTGATAAAATAATTCACATCTAAAGGATTTTTTTATTTTTATTGACTTGAAGAGAAGAAGGGAAGAAAAGAGAGGGAAAGAGAGAGAAAGAGAACACTGATTTGTTCTGATTATTTATGCATTCAATGGTTGATTTTGGTTGGTTCGTTCTTATGTGTCCTGACCAGCGATCGAACCTGCAAACATGGTATATCAGGACAATGTTCTAACTAACTGAAATAGTTATAAAAAATAAAATTCAAAATATCTATCTATTACTTAGTCAATAATAAACTTTGCTTTGAAGTTCCGACTATGAAAAAAATGCTTAAATATTTTATACTTAAAAAAATCCAGAATATATATAGAACTCTGATATCAACAAAAAATAACATGCTAATTAAAAATTATGGGTTTAAAATTTAAACAGATACTTCACAAAAGAAAATTATCAATATACACATAAAATGATGCTCTATCTCATTAGTTATTGGAGAAAAGCAATGAAAACCACAAAAGAGCAAGACCTATGAGAACCACTAAAATCAAAAAGACTTACAACACAGAAAGTTGGCAAAGATGCTTTACAACTGGTTCTGGCCAGGTGGTTCAATGGAAAGAGCACTGTGCCAGAGTACGAGGTCATGGGTTTGACCCCATCATGGCACACAAGAGAAGCAACTGACGTACTCTCTTGTTCACTCTCCCCCCGACACCTCCCTTTTCTTCTCTTGCTTGCTTGCTCCTTCAATCAATGGAAAATTTTTAAGAAAAAATGATACTTTATAACTGAAACTCTAATATTTCTGGTCTTCAGTGAAAAACTGTCCAACTAATATGGAAAACTTAGTTATTTCTTAAAAAGTTAAACATGTATTTATCCCATGACCAGCAATTTCACTAAGTATTTCTAAAAAGAAATACAAATGTAAATCTACAGAAACACTTACACAAGAATACTCACAGTAATCGCAGTCATAATAACCCCAAACCAAAATAACCCAGATATCCATGAAAAGGAAAATAAAATTATGGTGTATTTCATAACAATGGAATACTCAATAATAAAAAAATAAATAAGTAGAAAATACAAGAGTCTCAGATACTAGCAACTAGACTTTTAAATTCTTGATAGGATACTCCTCTCTGGGGAATCTATTTGAAGAGGAATTATAAAAGGCTTTCCAAGGAAGAACCCATTCTACTCATCCTAGAGTAAAGGCCTGATGACTATCCCAACCCTCCATTCAGGGCTTTCTAATCAGTTCTTTACTTAAGCCCCCTCTCTTAATTATGAGCAAATAACCATGGATGGCCAGGCATTTAAGGGAAGCCTCTAAAAAGGAAAATTGAAAATCAAATAAAAAGTGGGAAAAACAAGTGAGATCAAACAGATATTTTGTAGGAAAAAGGAAACTTCTCCAAAACACTATCATTAATTTTCTCAGAGAATACTGCATGAATAACGTAAGAGGAAGTCACAGTGAAAAGAACACATAGGAAAAAGAAAAGGAGAAAGACAAATGAGAGATAGATGCACTTTGCAGCATGCAAGCACAAGGAATGAATGAAGAGGAAGAAAAAAGAAGGGAAGGTAAAAGAGAGAGGAAGAATGAATTGTCATAATCAATGATGTAAAGCAGCTCACAGAGCAAGCAGTCCATGTTCAGATGCAAGTAGGCAGACTGAGGATTATAGGCAGGGTATTTATCTCCTCAAAAAAGATGAAACTGGTAAATACCTACTACTGAAATCTGGCATAGGAATTCAACAAAACCTGAAAGCACTGCTATGAAAAATTCTTGTTAAAAATATTACAAAAAGCTACACAACTCAGAAAGAATAAGATTTAAGAAGCAGTTGTGAGCAAATACTGTGTAAAAAAGCAGTTATTAAAGTACTAGAAGTTGGTAGAGTTCAAAAAAGAATAAGTAACTAAACAACAAGCAATAATGAGACAGATGAGAAGAGTATTCAGAATTAGCTTTCAAGGGTCCTTCATTGATCAAAAGAAGCAGAAGAATTCTAATCAACTTTATAAACTTTATTAATCTGTTATGCACTGAAAGCACAAAAAATGTTAACCTCCAAGAGCATAAAGAAAAACATTAATGAACTAAGCAGAAGAGAGAAAAATGGAATAAAAGGAAAAAGCATGGAAAATTTAGCAGAAAATAAGACATTAAATTCAACGAGTAAATTCTACAATATCAAATTCAAATGATATTTAAATAAAAATTTTAAAGCACATGACAATACTAGATATAATTTATAGACAGATACACATGTGGCATAGGTAAAAAAACATGAACTGGAAGCAGACCAAATTAAGTAGACTAGTTATCCTCTGTAGAAGTAGAAAGGAATACAGTTTGTGAAAGTCATTTTAACTAAATTGAAAACTTTTTCTAAACCTCTTAAGCAAATGTAGCAAAATGGTAACATTGCTGAGGAAGATAGTAGCTGTTACATTCATCTGTATTTTCTGAACTATTCCATAACTTTAAAGAAATAAACAGAACAGCAATAGTCAAATACATGATACATAAATACAAAGTTCTGAACTGCCTTATAATTATATAGATTTCAAAGAACTTAAGTTTTATTTTAGAATGGTTAAATTAGTTTACAAATTAGTAACTCTCACCTAAGTTCTAAAAATATTGGAAAATATTAGTCTTAAAATATACTCACAGTCAAGACCTGTTCAAATCCAAATGCCTGAAATATTTTTAAGATGTCAAACTATGAAATTAATATTATCTGATAAAACCAGTGTTTTATAAGAGTTTCTAGCGTAAGTAAGCACTAAGAGGTAAAAACTCCAGTTTGGAAGAGTAACTCTTATGAAAAACTGAAACAAGACTTCACCTATAGTAATAGCAAAATAAGTTGCCCCCTCCCAATATATAAAACCAATTTTTTTCACCAAAGAGCACCCAAAAATATTTGCTGTCATGGGTATACAGTACCTGTTAAGTCCTTTGCTAAATCAGGATGATTCATGAGACAGTGGCTAGCAAATTTTACACATTCCAGGCGTATTGGTACATGAATGTCATTAAACCTGATAAAACATTAAGGTATTGATCTTTAAAATCAGAGAAACAGGTATGTTTTTTATCTTCAATCAAAATATATTTCTCTAATTAAAAGAAAAATTGATGTAGGATAATTCAAAGTACAGCCAATTTATCAAATATTTTAATATACTATCTGTGTATAAATGCTTTGAGACAAGAACAATTTCCTGTGAGAACTATGTACTTTTAAGGAGCATGTTTAAATACACATTTGGCTCAAATACAAGAAATAAAATGTTTTCTATATATACATACTTTCAAATATATGTATTTGTTTATAAAAGTATAATGTTGTATATAGGTTATAGATACATGATATAAATCCCATACTGTGTTTGAAAAAAAAACTTTTTCTCAAAGTATTCTTTCTTAAGCACATGACATTCACAAATACAGTATGTGGGAGATCCTGTACTAAACCCCACATAGTTTAGTCACACATGATGTGACTCTAAAATTGTGTGCAAATTACGCCTAATAGCTATAGTAATTATTACATGCCCATTAATATCAAAGCCAATTTTTACATAGAAATGTAAATATTTTAGTATGTACCTCTAAAAACATTAAAATTCTTTGGTTGATATGTCATTTAAGTATCCTTTAATTTTCTACTTTCTCCCCATTTTTTTTCTCCCTTATAATTTATTTGGTGAAACAACTGTTTGTTTATGTATAGTATTTTCCCAGATAGGGAGGAGGGGAGAGGCACAGGGAAAACCAGATAGAAGGTGACAGAGGACAATTTGACTTTGGGTGATGGGTATGCAACACAATTGAATGATAAGATAACCTGGAGATGTTTTCATTGTACATATGCACCCTGATTTATTGCTGTCACCCCATTAAAATTAATAATAATAATAATAATAAATCTTGCTCATTTTGTCATTCTGAGGTTAAACAGGCTCCCCTCTCTACCAAATCCTAAATTCACATGACTATGATGTAAAAAAGATTATATTCAGGGTCATTTATTTAAAAAGAGTACTTCACAGATAGCACTGTGTTCCTCTATCATGAAGCACACAATATCTAGTTGCTTCTAAACATAGATGTTCAAAGCCTATATAGTGTGTCCGTAAAGTTATGGCGTAACTTCATGACTTTATGGACACACTGTATACATTAGTTATTATGAACTACAGAACTGATATAAAAATCTTTTTAAGACACAACAAGACATTAAAACAAAGTGAGAATTTTCCATTCTCTATTTTCATGTTTAATTTCTTAAGATCAAAGGTTTCTAAATTAGCCCTGGCCGGCTGACTCAGTGGCAGAGTGTCAACCCAGCATGTGGAAATCCCAGGTTCAATTCCCAGCCAGGGCACACAGGAGAAGCACCCATCTGCTTCTCCACACTAACCCTCTCCTTTTTCTCTATCTCTCTCTTCCCCTCCCATAGCATAGGCTCCATTAAAACAAGGTTGGCCTGGGTGCTGAGGACAGTTCCATGGCCTCTGCCTCAGCTAGAATGGCTCCGGTTGCAGTGGAACATCACTCCCTAGTAAACATGCTGGATAGATCCCAGTCAGAAGCATACAGGAGTCTGTCCCTTTGCCTCCCCACTTCTCACTTCAGAAAAATACAAAAAAAAAAAAGGTTTTTAAATCATGTATCACCCAATACTATAACATACAAAATTTAGAATTAGAAAAAAAGAGAAAAAAGAAAAAAAAACTCATAAAAGCTTATTAAAATTTCTTGAGTGTTTTGAATCCAGGTGTTCAATTACTGTATATTTTACCATTTCTCAATTAAACATGTCCCATAACCATCATAAATATATCAAGACATCTTTAAGACATATTCTAGCTCCTTACAATTGGTAACAATGTAGGAGTTTTATGTCATTAATATTAAAAGAAAAATTACAAAGTAATAGAAAGGTGACAAATACAAATTAGGATTTGTTTTCCAAAAAACCTATAAAATAATGTCTGGGTAATCCATGTACTGATTTAAAAATATACTGAACATCTATATGTAAAAATCGTATTTTTGTTTTAGCACAATAAATAAAACAGATATTAAATTGAGTCTCATTATTATTAAATTACACTTGTAAAGTACTGTGCTTTACTACCCCAAAACTGTATTTTAAAATATCTAGAAAGAAAACTCAAAATGACAATGGGCTAATCTTTGTTAGTTTAATGCAACCTGTTAAATGTCATTGATCTACATAAGAAATCAGATTAAAAATTCAGCCCTGCCCTTAATAAGTACTTATAAAGGTTTACAGCATAATTTAACAAACTAGAAAAATATAATATTAAAAAGAAATTTATTGACAGTTGTGGGATTGAGTTTGGCAACAAAAATAAAAATATTCCAATACAAAGAAAATAGAAGTCTTTAATTTCTATTTGTTTATTTATGACCTAACTGCATTATATATGAAGGTAATTTGGTGGTGGTGGGGGAGATCATCTTCTATCCATAGGGTCAAAGCAGGATTTAGCTAGGACCCCTGAAGTGCTTTATATAAATATATATAGTGTGTCCATAAAGTCATGGTGCACTTTTGACCGGTCACAGGAAAGCAACAAAAGACAATAGAAATGTGCACCAAATAAAAAGAAAACTCTCCCAGTTTCATACCTATTCAGTGCAGTTCGATGTGGGTTCCATTTGTTGCCCTACACACATCCAAACAATAGTGAAGTTCTTGCCACACACGGGTAAGGACGTCTGGTGTAACAGAGTGAATGTGTGTGATTCCCTGTTTTAAGTGATTAATGTCATTGATACGTTCAACGTACACATGTTGCTTCACATAACCCCAAAAGTAAGTCTACGGTAGGCAGATCCAGGGATCATGGTGGCCATGGCTTGACAGAACCCCTGCCTATCCACCACTGGGGGAATGTTCTATCCAGAAACTCACGAACAACGGTGGCGTAGTGTGGAGGAGCACCATCCTGTTGAAAGATGACACCTTCTGGAAATTGTGGCACTGCATACAATTCCAACATGTCAAGATGGGTGTTTGCCGTCAGACTGCTCCGTGAAAAAAAATGGGCCTATCACCTTATCATGCATCAGGCCACACCACACGTTCACTTTAGGGTTGTTACGTTTTGTACTCAACGTAGGCATGAGGATGTTCAGCAGCCCATATTCGGACGTTATGGCGATGAACATGTCCACAGATATGGAAGGTTGCCTCATCGCTAAATACAATCTTCTGCAAAACTCTTGCATCATTGTCGATCTTGTGAAGCATACCTGTAGCAAACGCGCATCATGTGGGTCTATCCGCTGGTTTGATAACGTGCAACAGCCGCAATTTGTACCCCGTAAAACAGAGACGTTTAACACCTGGTGAACTGTAGTCTTGCTTAGGTGTAATTGTCGAGCACACGCACACACAGATTTTTTAGGACTCCTTAGATAGCTATCCCATATAGCCTCTACAGATTCGTCACTGACTGATGGCCTACCAGAACGGGGTTTCTTCACCAAACTGCTGGTTTCCTTCAACTGCTTATCCCACCAAGTAATGTTACTCCTATGTGGTGGCGCTTCGTTATAAACGCACCGATATTCACGTTGCACTCTGGTCATGGATTTGAATTTAGTGAGCCACAGAACACAGTGAACTTTCCTCTGTACCGTACACATCTTGACTGGCATGGTCGTGGGCTGCTCCACTGTATACACGGTGTTACGTCATCATCTGTGCATGCGCACATGCTGCCACATCATCCTACAGAAACTGGGAGGGTTTTTCTTTTATTTGGTGCAGATTTCACATTTCTATCATCTTCTGTTGCTTTCCTGTGACCGGTCAAAAGTGCACCATGCCTTTACGGACACACTGTATGCACATATTTTTTAGAGAGAGGCAGGGAGAGAGAGAGGAACATCAAGCTGCTCTCGAATGTGCTCTGACCAGGGATGGAACCATCAACCTCTGCGCTCTGGGATGATGCCCCACTGATGAAGCGATTTAATATACAGGTTTGGCAAAAGTAGGGTTACAGTCATTCATATGAAAAATAATACAATAGTTAATAAATAATAATGCAAGAATAAACTTTTGTATACTCAATAATGTAAAACTACTTTTGCCCTACCCTGTAATCAAGGTCAGGGATACTTTTAGAAACATAAATAAATCTCTATAAGAGAAAAGAGAAATAAACACATTCAAAATTTTGCAACTAATTTCAGGACGTTTGTGGATCATTAGAAGTGTACCGGTTATCATTTCTTTAAATGAAAACTGGAGTATGGAAGCTAGGAGGAGGAATATACATAATCATTTATTTATTCATTTTATGAATGTCCTTATAGTATACATTGCAGTGATAAATAATCCAAATATATATAATATTTTTGTGGAGGGACTATCAGAATAATACATGTCTAGTTGGACTTAATCACTGCTATGTAATAATACGTTTTAATTTCACAATTATAACACTTTGTGAGATAACTTTTTAAATGTACCATTTTAAAAAATTACTGAGGATGTAAAGAAAAAGTTATAAATATGACCAATCATTATTATTCAAAAATTCTAAAACATAAAACTTCTTTGTTTTTTTTAAGCAAGCGAAAGAGAGACCGGAACAGACAGGAAGGGAGACAGATGAGAAGCATCAACTCATCCTTGAGTCACTTTAATGGTTCATCGACTGCTTCTTATACATGTCTTGACCAGGGGGCTCTGGCTGAGCTAGTGACCCCTGCTCAAGTCAGAGACCATGGGATCATGTCTATGATCCCATGATCAAGCTGGCAAACCCAGGGTTTCAAACCTGGGTCCCCAGCGTTCCAGGTCGACACTCTATCTACTGCATCACCATCAGGTTGGGCAAAACTTCACTTTTATTATTTTAAAGAACAATCTTATATGTGGACGGTGTTTTAAAATACATTAATACAAGTAAATATAAACACACATTTTAAACAGGACACCAAAATCATATACCTGCCCAAATAACACTGCCAAAGAGGTTTGTTTTGAGAAGCCAATTCTGAATCCTTTGCCCCAAACATTTTTGCCAGTAGTTTAACAACTTGAAGGCGTTCCTCATTATCATTGCTCTAAAACAAAACACAACCATAGCTTTAAAACCATGAGGTCAATATATTCAGAATAATATTCTCATGATTTCATTTATCCTCCAAATGCACAGAAAATCATTCATAAATTCCACATGAAATATTACACACAAAAATGCTCAATATACTTTTCACAAAATTAAATCTTTAATACTCTAATAATCTCAAATGACATTAAAGCAATACTCCCTATAAGAAACTACATCCCAAACTTTTATTAAATGTTAGAGGTCCATCCCCCACAATTGAGCCTTATTTTCATTCAGAGTCAAATTCAAACACTAACTTGCATC
Source organism: Rhynchonycteris naso (assembly GCA_037038555.1). Classification (NCBI taxonomy): domain Eukaryota; kingdom Metazoa; phylum Chordata; class Mammalia; order Chiroptera; family Emballonuridae; genus Rhynchonycteris; species Rhynchonycteris naso. Next base: position 108,267,388 of record CM072998.1, on the reverse strand, counting down.
AAAACTCCTTAGAACCCTTAAAAAACTACTTGTCATTTTTAAGAACAAACAATGACAGAAGTCAGGACTTCAGTAAAGAAGAAAATCCCACATGACTGTCCTGTGTAAGATCTTTATAGATATAAATATGTGCTGAAGTTATTTAGTTCGTGTTAGAGTACTAGTCAGAGAGTTAGTTCATGTTCAATACACCAGGTTCATAATGGAGTTCAATAACATGATAAAGCCTTGCACATAGAAAAAATTTCTACACTAGACTGTGGGTACCTTAGGTATGAGAACTCAATTTTACTGATTTGGTACCTCCAACAGATGACAACGGTCAAATGAACAAGCTGGCACAATTCTAGAATTGAACATAAAATGTGATAGTTGGGAATATTAAAAAGCACTAATATTCAGGGTGTAATGGACAGCACTGTACAATATTTTTAAAAAAATTTAAACGAATGCCTTGCCTAGCATTAAGAGCTTCCACAATATAAGCTAACTCATCTGCATTATTGCTTGCATTATTCTTCTACATAAGTACTTTCCAATCCTGGCTGCACATTAGAATGACCTGTAAAGCTACTAAAAAACAAACAAAAAATCCCCCAAAACACAACAACAAAAACCACACAAAAACAAACAAAAAACCGAAAAAACAACTAATGCCTGACCCCCTAAGCTAGAAGTTCTGATCAAGTGGTTTGGTTTAATGTCTGAATATCTGCTTGAATAAGGTTCCACAGCTGAAGAGTCTAATGTGCAGCCAGAAATTATTTAAATTTACTTTATGCTACCATCCAACTATAACTCTTTGTGTTCCACAAAATCACCCAGCACCTTCCTACCTCTATATGCTTCTGCATGATGTTTCCTTTGCTTCAATTGTATGCTGTTTGTATCTTTTGTGACAATTATAATATCTGGCCTCTTATTAGATCTGGATTATTTTTTCCTCTTCCTTTCATACTAGATGTTAAATTTGCTGAAATCAGGGATGATAATTTCTTATTTTTATATTTCTTAGAGTAGTCAATATTTTTGTTAGAGAAAATCAGACCTACAAATAATTAAAGGTACATCTGCCTCTGCTTCATCAGAATTGCTAACTGTGAGAAAGTAGGGGTGGCAGGAGGACAACGGCTCACCCAGGAAATATACTACCGTACACGTACAAATGAAATGGGAAGTATTACACTACCAACATGGACTCTTTATTTTGTTGTTTTGAAAGGGACAAATCAAAATTTTTAGAAACAAAAAATATAACACAAAAAGTTTAAGAACTTTTCTGGGTGGTACACTAGATTTTTTCAAAGATTATTAATTATATATAGCTTTATTTTATTTAATCTTCCTATAATAATTTTAAAACAATTTCCCCTAAATCTGCACATTAAACTCAATATTATGGCACAATTTACTGTCAAAGCAATGGGAACATGCTTCCAAAAGGTTTCAGAGAACTACATGAAAAGCAAAGGTGCTTTCAACATAGGCAAGTAAAAATATGTACCAAAGAGAAGTATTTCACATGATATGAATAATATAGGCCCTAAACTACTTTTATGTCCCTATCAAGGGGTCTTGGGAACCACTATAAACTGTGCCTTGAAAACATAAGCTTAATGTATAGCTATGATATCAAAAGTGAGTCAAAACCTTGAATTTATCTGAAAAATACCACCCTGTTAATCATTAACCAGGAACCGTGGCAGGCATTGCAGATAAATAAAACAGGTGAGGTACAAATGTGAAAAAAGAAGTCTTTTACCACTACATCTCTAACACATACATATAAAATCATTACAAGAATTAAAATGCCACAAATAATGCCTTTTGCTAATTTTTCAGACAGACGTATATCATTTTTAGAACAATTACCTTTAGTTTAAATTCAAGCTGGGGTAAAACTGAGAGCAGCAAATGACTATCAATATTATAGAGCTCCAAAATTAAGTCAAAGACGTGCTCAGACAAATCACTGATAGATGTTTTCCCAAGCATCAAAACCTGATTAAAAAACTTTTGAAAAAGAAATTGTAGCATTAATAAAAACACCACAGAAAAATAAATCTTCTAAAATCTTAATTATTACTCAATTCAATTTATTATTATTTTATACAAACTCAAACAAGGCATATCCAAACATTTTTGAGCAGCAGGTAGGAAACCTGTATGGGTTACGTGAAGAGAAAAGATGGAATTCAATTAAAAGTAGGTAACTTATACTGAATTACAATTAGCATATAATAAATACCCCAAACATACTTTATTCCTCATTACAGTGCTCATAATATTTTATCCTGTATTAGTTATCTTATTCCTCTACTAGATAAATTTCTTAAGGATAAGATTCACATCTTGTTCACTTTATCATGTATGGGAGACAACAAACAAAGCCTTCCACCTTCACAGTATGAGTTAATTCCACTTTTAAAATATGTAATTTTATATTTATAATGCAAACCCTCTTTCAATTATTCCTTTTTGCCTCCTTTCATCTTCTCATAAACAAAGTGAAATAAACAATATACAGAGTTTATGGCACTGATTAATATCCAATTAAAAGCACACACAAACACCAAGAATATCTAATTTTGAACAATTTATTTTCTGCGAGCAGCCAACTCTAGTTCCCACATTCAGATCATAATACTACTGAAACTGGTAAAGAAATGTGGCATAATGGTCAAGCTCTTTTGCATTTAAAGTCTTCCAAATACTATGTAAAAATTAACCCAGGGCATATACATGTTCTCAATAGTAGCTTGTCTCTCTAAAGAAGGAGTTAAGGGTTCTTTACACCACATAAGCTGCCCCAATCTCTTCTCTCTGTGACAGTTAACAGATAACTTGGTTTTAATTAGGCTAACTATATGGAAAGTACAATGTCAAGGACTTTACATTTCTGTCTCTTCTGCTTCGTTTTAGTTCTTGGGTTGTTCTTAAAGTTTCTTAGATTTATGAACCTATATAAACTACCCAGCCATGCAAGGAAGAAAAGAACATACTCTGTTTTACTATCTTTCATTATTGGTTTAAAAAATAACTTGTTTTCCTCTTGTTTATAAATTTTGTGGGAAAAGAATTTCATGGTAACAAATATTGTCATTTAGGTTGAAAATAAAGTGGTTTGTTGTTTCAAGCTATAAATTTTCTCTTGTTTAAAAATAGGCAATCTATATTTCCTTAACAAAAAGCAATAATATTTTCCAATATGGCCACCTGGGTGATCAAACCATCCTCTTCTTCTACCAGTCTGGGGAAAATTCATTTGAAAATAAAAAATAAAAAATAATTCCCTGGTTTAACTTCTTACAAAGTGCATCAAAAACATATAAACTCTTCTATAATTCCCATAAAGGCAAAGACCAAAAAAGCCTTCTCCACTTTATAATAAGAGCCTAGGACAGTACCAGCAGAGTATGTAACATATTTAGTAAAGGAATAAATAATATGTAACAAGCACTATGACACAAATATAAACTATCCATGCCCTTACATTAGGGCTTATAATTTAGCAGAGAAGTGAATAGAGATTTCATTAAGTATTCCCTTCCAAAAATATTAGTTTCTTATTTACAAACAGGTAACTAATATTCATACTAGAAATTAAATTATTTTATAACAATTACCTCCTAATGAAAGGAGTATGAGTAACTTAAAAGTCAGAAATAAATTCTACCTTAATTACAAAGTGCTTTCACATTAAATACTACATTCACTACCATTACCCCACGCATTACTAACCCCAATTTACTGATGCAAAAACTGAGGCTAAAAAAGATTAAGCAATTTAACCAAATTTTCCCTATATCAAGATGGAATTGACATATTTACTTATTTATTTATTATTACAGTGGTACCTTGAGAACGAAAAGACCAACATACGAATTTTTAAGATATGAACTGCGACTCGGTCCGTATTTTTGTTCGAGATCCGAGCAAATTCCGAGATACAAGTCCTGATTCAGGAAGCTGCCGCTAGTTGGCGCATTGGCGCACGGGTCCAGTATGGGCAGTTTGATATACAAGGTGACAGACTTAAGAGCTCAGTTACAGAACAAATTAAATTTGTATCTCAAGGTACCACTGTATTACTATTTTTAGGTGAGAGGAGGGAAAACAGTGAGTCCGACTCCCACATGTGCTGACAGGGATCCACCCAACAACCCCATCTGGGACTGCTGCTTGAGTCCTAAGTCACTTTTAGCACCTGAGGCCAACATGCTCAGACCAATCCAGCTATCCTCAGTACCAGGGCCACACTGGAACCAGTAGGGCTACTGTGTACAGGAGGGGAACGAGAGGGAGAAGAGAAGCAGGTGGGCGCTTCTTCTGTGTGCCTGACCCAGGAATCGAACTGAGGACATCTATATGTCTGACCAACGCTATCCACTGAGGCACCGACCAGGGTCTTGATATTTTTTTTCAGTAAAACAAAATAATTTTGTGCTGTCTCCTAAAACTTCTGATTAAAACAATCTGCTAAAAATATATATATTATAGAGAAGTGATCCATGTAGGAAATTTTTTGAGCTATCTTTATGTACTTTTTTGTTTCTCACTGTTTAAACCAGGGGTCCCTAAACTGCGGCCCACTGAGGCCATTTATACGTCGCACTTCCGGAAGGGGCACCTTTCACTGGTGGTCAGTGAGAGGAGCACAGAATGCATCCGCACCTATAGTTCCCATTGAAATACTGGCCAGTTTGTTGATTTAAATTTACTTGTTCTTTATTTTAAATATTATATTTGTTCCCATTTTGGTTTTTTTACTTTAAAATAAGATATGTGCAGTGTGCATAGGGATTTGCTCAGTTTTTTTTATAGTCCGACCCTCCAACGGACTGAGGGACAGTGAACTGGCCCCCTGTGTAAAAAGTTTGGGGACCCCTGGTTTAAATTTTTAAAAATTTAGATAGGCTTTTTGGTTTCCCGAGTTGTCAAGTTACAACAAATTCTATTCTAAAACACAATCTACAACACCACAGTGATTTTTCTTTTTTTTTTTTTAAGAGACAGAGAGAGAGTCAGAGAGAGGAACAGATAGGGACAGACAGGAAGGGAGAGAGATGAGAAGCATCAATTCTTCATTGCAGCTCCCCAGTTGTTCACTGATTGCTTTCTCATATGTGCCTTGACCAGGGGGCTACAGCAGAACAAGTGCCCCCTTGCCCAAGCTAGTGAACTTGGGCTCAAGCCAGTGACCCCTCACTCAAACTGGTGAGCCCATGCTCAAGCTAGATGAGCCCGCACTCAGGCTAGCAACCTCAGAGTTTCGAACCTGGGTCCTCTGTGACCCAGTCTGGTCAGGCCTTAAGTCCTATATATGTAGACATTGCTACCTATAAAGAACAAACCTAAATGTGTCTATACATAAGTGAAAAAGACACAAACAAAAAATGAACAGAAGTGAGGTTACTACTGTCACAGTATCCTACCTCTATTTTCACTAATTTTCTACTAGGAAGATAAATGAATAATGGTTGATTACATATGCAAGTTCAAAAGGCTGAGAATTTTTACTACTGTGCTCATTGTATCCTACTATAAGACAATTAAGTTCCCTATTAAGAAATTTTACAAAGTATAGGTGTGAGGCAGAAAAATAAGACATAAAAAAATAAAGGAGAAAATAAACAGCAATTCTCAATAACTTCTCAGCTAACCCTCAAGTAAGATAAGGGACAAGAAAATAACAAACTACTAGAAATAAACATACAATCGAAATTGTGCTTAGACCATTCTAATTATGTGCCTCTGCTCCCCAGCTTCTGATAAAGATATAACTAGAAGTATGGGGGGAGTTCTATTTCTATAGACAAAAACTAGGAGCAGGAACATAACATAAGGTATAAGTGATAAGAAAATGTTTTTACCATGATTTATCTGAGATTGCTGAAAAGTCCTATCTTGGTCCTTTTATTGTTGTTAACTTTTTAAAAATTTTTCAAATATGCACAAATATTGTGAGATTACTATACAAGAGTCTAGTCACTTCGCTCCAATAAATACCATTATTCTATCTTGAACCCTTTTTCTTTATTACCCAATCCTAGAGAAGTTATCAACATGGTAGTGTTATTTTCTTATTTTTACGCCAGAAAAAGGTATCAAAGTTGTGCTGCCCTATTAAGGATCTGGCTTAGCAATATCAATTTAAATAACCACCACCAGGAGGAGCTCACCTGGTCTATCTAATGGGTCACAGAGACAGAATGTGTAAGTCTGGGTGTATACACTTTAAGTGCCGTTATGTCAATAAAGAAAAACCTCAATTCTCTCAATCTAACTAATTTACTCCAGCCAATACCCACGTCTCACAAAACTTAGAAAGTATTCCCTGCCAATCTTGGAGCCATTAAGATAGATGACATAATTTCATTCTCAAGCTTCTGAAACTTCACTCTCTTAAACAATTTATTAAAATAGATTTTTCCAAATTATCAATGCTTAAAATTATTTAAGGACATAGCCAGAAACAAAAATTGAGACTTAACAAGGCACTTTTTTCTAAAGTATGTTACTCTTCAAAGTACATCTTTTCATGTGTATTTTTATTATTATTATTATTATTTTGACAGAGACAGAGAGAGGGAAAGATAGGGACAGACAGGAAGGGAGAGAGATAAGAAGCATCAATTCTTTGTTGCAGCATCTTAGTTGTTCATTGATTGCTTTCTCATATGTGCCTTGACCAGTGTGCTGCAGCAGAATGACCGACCCCTTGCTCAAGCTAGCAACCTAGGGCTCAAAACCAGCAACCATGGGGTCAGGTCTACTGATCCCATGTTCAAGCCAGCAACCCCGCACTCAAGGTGGAATCACTGGGGTTTCAAACCTGGGTCCTCCATGTCGCAATCAACGCTCTATCCACTGCACCACTGCCTGATCAGACTCTTGATGTATTTTATATACTGAATTAACATTTGTACAAGAAAAACTCTCCTTCAATAAACTTTAGGAAGTAAGTACATAAGATTTCTTTTTCACTTATTTCAAGACAACATATTTGCATCATTTACATGTTTGAAGGTGGGTGAAAGTAGAAATCAAGAGGAGAGACACAACTGCTACAAGTTACCCGAGGGCGACATTAACACTATGTTCTAGATTTGTTCCAGAAGGAACCCTTCACATAGAATACAGTATGAATGGAGCCATCTGGGTTGTGCAACTCACAGAACTGTGGAGAGAAAAAACTTACAATAAGATTCTACCAGTGAATCCATCTGCTGAAATACATTTCTTCTGAAAACAAAAGATTGTTAATTGCATATAAGTAGATTTGGGATGATTTTGAAAGGACTCATTTCATTGCAATTATTCCCCTTTCTTGGAAAAGGTGGATTCTACCCCAGGGGAAGCAAGAGTGCCAGCTTTCACCAAATCAAAGACATTCATACTTGTCTTCAATCTCTAGATCACGACATTAGTTTATATCTTCCTCTTGTACAAATTAACTTAATTTCTAAAAAGCTATAAAAACAATTTCTCTGAATAATGAAAAGTTCCATATGTTTTATCTAAATATTTTTAACTTTATTTCTAACATCAGGAAACAGTATATCTTGCTAACCAAAATAAAAGTAGTCTTAGTTCCTACACAATGTGAAGGAAGCAAATGAGTGAGCAAATAAGATGAGACTTAACCTTCTAGAAAATATTAACCAAGAATAATTTTAAATAAGGAGAAAAGAAAATGCATTACTTAATAATTAAAACAACACAAAATTTAAAAGTATGTGCTACTTGCCAACATTTACTTCTAGGAGTCTTTAAAATTTTGGCTAACTCTTTGGACAACTAATTACAAGTAAGACTTACATTGGTAATATATGGTTCAATAGCTTGGGCTGTCCTCTTCAGTAAAGCCTTCGCCAAATCATATGCTTGCTTGTTTAAATTCTGAAAAACATAAATAATTTATATTACTGTTATATTTCCCTATGATGAACAAAATATTACCTGTATTTAAAAAGCCACTGAAGTAAATGAATGAGAAAACTGTGTAACATTCAGAATAAAAAAGAGAAGTCAAAGCCATTGTTTTTAAGTCTAACTGGTCTTCTAAATCATACCCCTTTCCAAGCAAGGGTAACTATATTTTCTTCATATCCTGTTCATAACATAATGTAAACCATATAAAAAGGTCAATAAATGTTTAGTAAATTCAACAGGAGAAAATCATTCTAAATCTAGACCCAAAGTGAAATACTATCAATTCAGCTACTTAAAAATACAGGCTGTTTCACCCTGGTCACAAGGAACCAAACTATCCTAAGATGATGAACTGGGTTGTAGTGTGGATGAGAATGAGAGAAAGGAATGTCCACAGGAGGGGAAAGATAAGAGTCTGGGGCAGCTATGGGAAAACACTTACTCAAGCACACCTCAGAGCGCAGTTATGTTCAAGTAGACAAGAAGAAACACAGCAAATAGTAAAGTAAAAAAAAAAAACAAAAAAAAAACAGGTGCGGAAAAATACCTTAAAACGTGTTTCTGGATATATTTTGATGATAACAGAAGCAATCAAGACCAAAAATCCAAAACAGAATCATTATGAATTTAGTTTGAACATCTTACAGAGACCAGGAATAATATATATATATGTTGAAACTCACTTTCAGCATATTTTTAGATTTGTCCTGATGTTTATTTTGTATTATTTTATTTATTTCTAATGGCTGTTTAGTATTTTACTATATAATATACACCTTATGTATTCATTCTCCAATTCATAGACATTAAACTATATGTCCTATACATGCCTCCTTGTACATACAAAAAATAAATATTCTGTAAATTCTACCTTTGCCATTTTTTAGGATTCTATATTCTGTTTGGTCTTGGTCTTATTTATTGATTGTTTCTCAATAAGTTCTATACACTAAACCTTTGTCAATTATATGCACAACATGACTTAGTCTATATGCTTTTCAGTGAAGTTTAGGGCATCTTAAAACAAAACAGAAGTTCTTAAATTTAATGTAATCAAATGTGTTCTTGCTTATTTGCCTTATGTTTTATCTTTCTTAAGAAATTCCACATTGTGGTTAAGATGTTGTTTTATGTTTTCAAATAAAAATATTAAGTTTAATGGAATGACAGTGGTTAATAAAATTATATAGGTTTCACATGTACAATTCTACAATACATCCATCACCTGTATACTGTACTAACTGTTCATCACCCCAAGTTTAATTCAAATAAAATTTTAAAGACTTGCTTTTCAAATTTAAATCTTTATTCTACCTGCAATTTATTTTTAGGTATGGTGTGAAATAAAAATCTGTTTTTATTTTCCATATGATTATTGAATTTTCCTAAAATCCATTAAATATTCCATTATTCCCTTCAATGACATTTAACACCCAAACAGCACTCAATTTCCTATATAACCATGCATCCATTTGTAAATTCTCCAGTATTTACACGTTTCCTTGTCTATTACTGCCTGATCATAGTCAACGAACTAAAATAATGTCTTAGTAACAGGTACAGTAAGTCCCCATTTCCTATTCTTATTCAAAATTGTTTGGCTATTATTGGCCATTTGCTCTTCAATATGAATTTTAAAATCAGTTTGTCAAATCACAACACATGCATGCGCATGTGCGCACACATGCACACATACACACATTTTCAGTTTCAATTTTGACTATATAATGCTGTTTCCCATCCCATAAACAGTAACAATTCATGCAACATAGTTCGGTTCTTTTATACTTTTCAGTCAACCATAATGACTTTCATCATAAAGGTCATGCACATTTTTGTTAAATTTCTAAGAAGTTCAAGTCTTTGTTTAAAGCTAGAAATAAAAATTTTTAAAACTATACTAATAGACTCAATTATGTAGGATGTATTGATACCATCTCCCCTTTTCTGATTCACCTTGTCAAGGGTTTACCTGTTTAATGCTTTTCAAATTATCAAACTTTGGATTTTTGCAGCATGTTACTGTGCTTTCTATTTCATTGATTTGTATTTATTGCTTTTTATTCCCTTGTATACAGTACTTGGTATATTCTGAGGATGTTTTTATAACTTCTTGAATGAACATTTAACTATAAATTAGATTTAAAAACATTTTAAGTTGCCATAAGTTTTTTGTTAGTTTTTAACCCTTCTTTTTCTAAGTGAGAGGAGGGGAGATAGAGAAACAGACGCCCGCATGAACCTAAACTGAAATCCACCTGGCAACCCCAGTCTGGGGCCGATGCTCTATCTGGGATATGTTCGCAAACCAACTATTTTTAGCACCTAAGGCAGAGGCTCCATGAAGCCATCCTTAGCGCCCAGGGCTTATGTGTTAGAACCAATTGAGCCATGGCTGTGGGAAGGAGGGTGGGAGAGTTAGAGGGGAGGAAGGTAGAGGGTGGGAGGGGAAAGGTGAAGAAGCAAATGGTTGCTTCTCTTGTGTGCCCTGAACAGGAACTGAACCTGGGACATCCACATGCTGAGCCAATGCTCTACCACTGAGCCAACAAGCCAGAGCTAACCACAAGTTTTAATATGTATCATTTCTAAATACTGTGTAATTATCAATATGGTTTATTCTTTTGAAAGATAACATGACTGACATAAACTTGTAAGTCTTATGTTTTATATCCTTAATATTATTTTTTTTTTTTTACTGGGACAGCAAGAGAGTCAGAGAGAGAGAGAGATAGGGACAGACAGACAAGAACAGAGAGAGATGAAAGAAAAGCATCAATCATCAGTTTTTCATCGTGACACCTTAGTTGTCCATTGACTGCTTTCTCATATGTGCCTTGATCGTGGGCCTTCAGCAGATTGAGTAACCCCTTGCTGGAGCCAGCGACCTTGGGTCCAAGCTGGTGAGCTTTTTTGCTCAAGCCAGATGGGCCCGTGCTCAAGCTGGCAACCTCGGGGTATCGAGCCTGGGTCCTCCGCATCCCAGTCCGACGCTCTATCCACTGCGCAACCGCCTGGTCAGGCTATATCCTTAATATTCTTAAAAACTCTTGGTCGGCTTCATTTATCATCACTGAGAAATATGTCAAAATCACTCACAAATTGTGAATTTGTTTCTTTTTATATTTCTTTCAATTTATGAGCCTATGTACACACAAGTTTAGATTTCTCCGTGTGAACAAAATCACTGTATAAATCTCTTCTTTACTCAGTAAAAAACTATTACCTCTAATTTTAATACAAGCTACCTCAGTTTTCTTAGTTAGTATGTACCTGGCAGTCTTTTTTCTATCTTTTCACTTTCAATATTTTGTGACAGTATTTTTGTTATTTCTTATTAACAATGACCAACCAAATTATTTTCCATCTCATCTGATGGTCTACCTTAAGTCATAAATTTGGGTCATTTATATTTATTGTAATTCTTCCTTTTAGTGTAATCCTTAATTTTTATTATTATTATTATTATTGTGAGAGGAGGGTTATAGAAAGCGAGGCAGACTCTGGCATATACTCTGACTGGGATTCACCCAGCAACGCCATCTGGGGCCAATGCTCGAGTACCAAGCTATTTTTAGCATCTGAGGCCAACACTTGGACCAACCAACCCATCCTCAGTGCCCAGGGCCATGCTCAAACCAATCAAGCCACTGGCTGCAGGAGAGAAAAGGGAGAGAAGGGGGAGTGGGATAATGAGAAAAGCAGATGGTCATTTCTTCTGTGTGCCCTGACTGAGCCAAGGCTCTACACACTGAGCCACTGGTCAGAGCTATAATCCTTAAAATTTTTAATTTGAATACTTCATTTTAAGTTCAAAGTTAATCAACAGGTCTATACTCCTGATCATCAGAATATATCACTCATCAACTCCATTTGATTTTATGTGTTATTTCTATCCAGTGTTTTAAGATCATTTTCTTAATACTCTTTTAATTAATTATAATAATTGCCATTTTTGTCATACATCTTATTTAGAGCATTTCTTTGTTCACCAGTATTTCTTGTAGCTTTTAAATTCAATTTCCATCATTCTCAAGTATTCATAAAGTGGTTCCTTCAGGAAGGATCTATTGATGAATATTCAATGTCTTAATTTCACTCAAATTGGATGTGCATACACACATACAATTTATTTTATCTAAGCACTGTAGAAATACAGTTCCATTCTCTTCTGGTACCTATTCTTATAAAAAGTCAGCAGTTCAACCTTTATTCCATGGTTAAGGGCTATGCCCTTTTTTTCTGTAGGTACTTTATAAATTATTTCTGGGTTTGCCATTCTACAATTTCTCCAAGATAAATATGACGCTTTTGCTAACTAACCCATAGATTCATTCTTTCCATCAATTCATAAACATATTAATCAAACTTCTAGTTGAGTATCTCTTCACTCTCCACTTGGTGTTCTGAAACCACTATTAAACATACTGGACCTTTCTTTCATGTCTTAGCATCTTTTTTATTTTCTTTATCTTTATCTCTCTGTGTCTGTATTATTTCCATAGATATGTTTCTTAGTTTTCTAAATATCTGCTATAATCAAAAAATTTTTAGTTTTTTACTATTTTTCTAGCCTTCTTCTTTTATCTAGCTATCATGTTTTTTAAAGTCTTATTATTTTTGTCTTTAATCCTTTTAAGCATATGTCATCTTTAATCCTTTTAAGGGTACTTTATTATTTTTATCTAATAATTATATTATCTTAATTTTTTGACCCAATCTTACAGTATATAAGTTTCAGCGTTGATGGACTATTTCAAGTGTTTGGAAATTTTGGGTTATGAGGTCATTTTCATTGAAGCATTATTTGTGTGAATGCTATATAGCTGTAAACTTAGATTATATCCGGCCAGGAAGGTTTTAAGTTTGCACAGATCTTTATACTGGTGGTTCCTATATCCCTCTCTTTAACACTGACCCCTTTTGAATCAAAGAAACATATTTCCAACTGCTTACTCAAAAGTTAGTTATATTCAAAGAATATACAAATACACATCTTCCCTTGATTAACATTAATGGGACAAGAAATATTGTCAACATATCTCCAAATTAGTAGAAACTTAACCTTTTAATTTCACCTTCTCTTCATCTACACTAGGTCCTATTTGATTATACATTTCCCAACACATGAAGTTATGCAATAGTATTTAGTAGCTATTAAACTCCCTTCTTGAAATATATCTTATTTAAAGCTGAGTTGTTACAGATATTTTATCATATTACCTAAGTTATTTCTTTTCATTTAATTTGACTCAGAAGTATATGATTATTAAACATTAAACATAATTAATATCTATTAATATTAATCAATAAAGCAGATTCCCCAAAACCAGGTTTCAAGAAGGATAAATTAGCCTGACCAGGCGGTGGTGCAGTGGATAGAGCATCGGACTGGGATGCGGAAGACCCAGGTTCAAGACCCGAAGGTCTCCAGATTGAGCACGCACCCATCTGGCTTCAGCAAAAGCTCGCCAGCTTGGACCCAAGGTCGCTGGCTCCTGTAAGGGGTGGCTCAGTCTGCTGAAGGCACGCGGTCAAGGCACATGTGATAAAGCAATCAATGAACAACTATGGTGTTGCAACGGCAATGAAAAACTAATGATTGATGCTTTTCATCTCTCTCCGTTCCTGTCTGTCTGTCCTTATCTATCCTTCTCTCTGACTCTCTCCCTGTCCCTGAAAAGGGGGAAAAAAAATGAAGGATAAATTATATTTAGAAAAGAAAGATAAATTTGGGCCTTAACATCAACAGGCTTTAGACATATCTCAGTATAGATTGCTACTTACCTTATGGGCAGGTACTAGGTTTACCAAAACTGTATCCAAAAGCTCCTGAGATACTGTATCACCTTCACAAATAATAGAACTCATGAGGTCTACCATGTGCATATGAACTTTCTGATTGTGGCCATTGCTGAAATTCAAAATAGATATTTAGGGAGTAACAAAAATATTCATGACTGTTAATCATATCACGGTACCAACAAACATTACACTTTATTAAAAATGATTCTAAAATATTAATTAACTCCAATTCTTTATGTTCATTTAAAGCTTCCCTCTCTCCCAAATCTTATAGTAATAACCAAAATCTATTTTTAAACTATATTTCCTATATTATTTTTCCCTAACTTTGGCCAGTCTCACAAGCAAAAGTAATTAAATTAAATGCAACTTTAGTTTTACCTTAAATTCAGAAAATCAAATTGCCCTGAAGATAATTCTAGTAATTTTAAAGAACACACAAATGATTCAACTATTCACATGAATTAAGGAGTAATATGTAATTTAAATAAAAGATAAAAGTATAATCCAAAAACTATTTTTACATTTAACATAGATTACTGCTATAGTGCCTCTCTTATATTACTCTTTACATCACAAAATTCATTAAGTTCTATTTGTTTTTAAAACATCTATAAAAATGCTAATGAATTCTTAAATTACAACTCTTAGCTTTCTAATATTTATAACAGTTTAAGGAGAATCATCTATAAGTTAAAAATTCTTTGTATTTAAAAAATGTTATATTCCTAGTAAACTTACTTTATAACTGAAAATAATGTTCTGTATAATTGCGTAAAAATTTCATTGCTATCTTCCAATTCAAAGCATATGTTATATGACTTGACCCAAGCTATGTTCTAAAAATAAGAGATAAAAAAGACACTTTAATTAGTAAACACACACACACACCAAAAAAAAAAAAATACAAAAGTTAAAAATGCCATATCAAGATATAATATATTGCTTACCTCAAGTAAATAAAAATACCTATTGAATTGTGGGCTCTTTGTATCCTCTAACCCCTTCAACTGCCTTGTTATAAACATAAATATATCCTAAAAAAATAAAAAGTATTGTTTAGATTATAAATGCTAAATTTAAATATCCACTAAACTCCTAAAGCTAATTCAGCACTGATGTATATCTACCATAATAAATTGTAAAGAACCAGGTAAATATTGTATGTGTAACTATATTTAGCTAAAATTTTTTAAAAGGGGATTATCACGCCTGACCTGTGGTGGCGCAGTGGATAAAGCGTCGACCTGGGAACACTGAGGTTGCCAGTTCAAAACCCTGCACTGGTCTGGTCAAGGCACATATGGGAGTTGATGCTTCTAGCTCCTCCCCCCTTTCTTTCTCTCTCTCTCTCTCTCTCTCTCTCTCTCTGTGTCTCCTCTCTAAAATAAATAAATAAAAGAAATTTAAAAAAAAAAAAAAGGGGATTATCACATGAAAACACCAATTATCTTAATACTCTTCATAGGAAAACAATTAAATCATTTACCGTGAATTTTTTGTTCTTTTGCTTTCTTCTACAGGGACAGAGTGAGAGCCAGAGAGAAGGATAGATAGGGACAGACAGTAACGAAGAGAGGCGAGAAGCATCAATCACCAGCCTTTCATTGCCATTACGACACCCTACTTGTTCACTGACCGCTCTCCCACACGTGCCTTGACCGTGGGCCCTCAGCAGACCGAGCAACTCCTTGCTGGAGCCAGCGATCTTGGGGCCAAGCTGGGGAGCTTCCGCCCTAGCCAGATGGGCCCATGCCCAAGCTGGCAACCTCGGGGTCTCGAACCTGGGTCCTCCGCATCCCAGACCGATGCCCCATCCACTGCACCACCGCCTGGTCAGGCCATTTACCGTGAATTTAAAGTGGGAAAAATATAGGCCTGAAAATGAGTAAACTAAAATTTATGCTAACTTCATCACAATAAAAACAGTAGCAATGACTACAAGTTGATTAGGTTTGGTGGAGTAACACTATATATGGTAATTATATAAAAAAACAGTTTAGGAGCCTTAAAATTCCAAAATAAAATCACCAACTGAAAAGATAATAGATCACAGAAGCTTAGAAATTTTAAAATGACCACTAGAAGTTTATTTGTCAAGCTTCCTATCTAATTATTATAATTGTTTTTCCCCACCGATTTTCAATCTCTCCCTATCTCTTGATTTTGATTTTTTGCTACATCCTCCTTTGTACCTGTATAGAGATAGGTTCAATGTCACTTTGAGTCAAATTTTTTTGAAGATGTTTTGAAAAAGTTAAAATTATAAAAATTAATTCTGCAAAAAAAGCATGCTAATCAATCAATAAAAAGAGAAAAAATGTTTCCCTTAGAAGTAAAATGATAAACAGCATATTTTTTTAAAAGGGAAGAAATGTAATATGCAGGTGACTAAGCAGATTTTCAACCTTCAAAAATGGTTATTTTGAGGGTCCTGTATAAAACACATCCTCCACAAATAAGCCCTTCTGGTTTCAGAGAGGAAACTAAGTGTCATGCTGATTCTACCTGAAGATGGAAAGACAACAGTCACTCTGATAATCTTTCCAACAACCACTGACCTAACATAAAGTCAGTCGTAAAGGATTTTCCATAGACAACAATAAATGGACCGTGGACAGGTAACCAAAGTACCTCTATCACAATTTTCTACTATTACTACTGTAAAGAATACTAACTAAAACTCTCATGTAAATAAACTAAAAACTATTTCATGAATGTTCAGAACACACCCTCAAAATGAATAATTTATAAGTACTCCAATAAAATAAACAACAGGTATTTATCATTAAGTCCCCAAAAATTGACCAGAATAAATAACTCTAAATTTTTCAGCTATGAAATAATCCAAAGACTCTAGTTTAATCTCAGCTCTCCAAAGTTCTTCTCGTAAATTGTTCTGTTAAATATAGAACAGATCTGAAGCTGTTCTTTTAGGAGGATTTTTTACCCCCTAAACTTGACATAGGTCATGATTATGAGAAAACTAAGGAATACACATGAGAGAAGAAATCATGTAGCAGTACCTTAAGTTACACTTCCCTCTTAATGTGAATGTCAAAAAGACACCTGGTGATGAAGAGCTACAGACCAATCAAATTCAATCACTCTTAAACCTAGTACCTCCAAATGAGATGTTCACAATTAGAAGTCAAAGTACACACCTGGGAGTACAGTAACTCCACACTACTCACTGAGCATCTACTTTAAGTTTCTGACCATTCTCAACTCTTACAATTCAATTCCACTCTTAAATGACAGATATTACCTCTACCAGCCCCTATGCTGAATTCTTATACCAATTAAAATGTAAAACAAGCATGCCCAAACAAGGTGTTCAATACTGAATTCAGCACACTTGATCAAATGAGTAGGTTCTTCCATCCAATTATCATGAAGCAACCGCATGAGTTCAAAAATAATTTCTTGGTAATTTTTCACCACTATAAACTCAATTCCTGACACAACATCAATACCGGTTAAATATAATAAGCCTAAACTTTCATTTTTTTCACACTCGGTTTTCCTAAAGACTCATTCTCTAACCCATAATTTCCACAACTATCTTTTACTGTTGTTGGTTTTTCTAATTTTCCTCCTAATCTACTTTATTCAATACACTTACTGCATGCTACCAGCTAGACTTCCACTGTTCCACTGCTTTTATCATCGTTTTTACAGATTTTCCATTCATATGGTTTTATGTACAACTTCTGTAACCAAGTACTAAGTGCCTTTTGTACCTTTTATATTCAAATTCTATTTATTTTCTTCAACATAATTCACATCACACGTTTCATTAAATGAATCAGGATTCATATAAATTCAGGTTTATACTAGATATTGCCTTTTAAATAGTAAACATGGGCTCTACTATGAATTTTCAAAAGGGAAAAGTATCCCCCAAGTGATACTGAAATAGAGATAATGATGATATAAAATAGACTAAAGATCACAAATTGTTTTACAAAAGCAAGTACTAAATTGGTGATAGGGTTGAAGGGAGGAAGTTCTAAAGAAAACAAGTTTAGCAAAAGATTACTATAGCTAACATTAAAAAATCCAAATAAATTACCTAAATACTTTTAATTCCCATTTTAATTAGAAAGACAAATAAAAGTATTAGTCTTGGCAGTTCTATAAATCAGTACTTGCCTTTAGTTTATCAGGGGATGTATAAGGAGCTTCAGGAGCATAAATCCTGAAAATATCAGCAAGGCAACAGGCTACCAAGAGGCGAACATCTTTATCAGGATGCTTGAGGAAAAAGTCTGAAGCAAGATGTAAAGCCAGGTTTAAATAAAGCTCCTTTTCTTCTTCAGAGTCTTGGTCCATATCCATGAAAGTTTTCACAACCATCTATACAATCACACAATCATCAAATAATGAAATCCTTCATGTAAAAAAAGGCATTTCAAATAAAAGCCATATTAATTGCAAAGGATAAGCTTCCAATAAATATGCTTTCATTTTCCCCTCAAAGTGTCTGAGAGAACAAGATCCCTCTAAAACCATAAGACAAATAACTTTTCTTCAAAAGACTAAGTAAAATACTTTTAATTTACCCATCACACCTGCTAACCAGATTTTAAAAGCTTAAAATTACCCTTACACAGCGCTTCTGGCTCCACTGTTACAAGTGAACTAAAAGAAGTATGATCTTATTAAAAGCAGCATCTTTTAAAACAATGTACCTGAAACATATGTACTCTTATTGATCAGTGTCACCCCATTAAATTTAATTTCTAAATATATATAATCTTTTTATTAGGATAAAAAGTATACCTCTAAAGAAAAACCTACGATGACAATTTATTTTCCCATCTGAGCCATAAACCACTCCAGATACATGGATTTATATATTCAGCTAATAATATACATGTATATACAGATCCAAGAAAAAATAACATGGATGCATCCATGAATGTGAAGAAGCTATCATGAGAGACTACCACAGTACCCAAAGCAGTATTTCTTGTGCCACAGTAAAAAAGAATACGATCTGGATAGTTCATTAGTAGTACTCATTGGCATGTATAAAATGAGCAGAAGGAACCTGCAGGCAGGAAATGGTTTCTTTTTCAAAAACATTTACATAAAAGAAGTGAGGTGAAAACAAGAATTGGGACAAACAGTACAGTCTAAATTCTGTGAAGAGCTTTCTCTAATTTCAGTATTAGTAGTTACTATGAACCCTCAGTCTGTACTATTACAACTTCAAATGAGATTTAACAAAATTGTCCAACTTGACAGCAACAGGAAGGGTGAATATCTGGCATCCACCAGGTGGTGCTGCAAATACTAATCAGCCACTAGGGCTGTCCAAGTATCAGTGTCTATGACTTGGTCTTGGAGACAGGGTTTCCACTCTGCTGTAGAGCTAGGCTTTTGAGTAATAAATTCCCCATGTCTTACTGAATTCTCAGAGCCGCTGTGTGAAACAGTGCTCCTCACAGAGGAGACCTTCAGTTCTATTATTTCAGATGCCAGAACAAACAGTAGGCTAAGCCTTCCAGTCTAGTACTACAGTTAGTTTCAGGGTATTTTGTCCAGAACTGCTCTAACTTCTTAATGTTATTATTATTATGATAAATGCTTTAATGGCCTAGTGCAGTGGTTGGCAAACTCATTAGTCAACAGAGCCAAATACCAACAGTACAATGATTGAAATTTCTTTTGAGAGCCAGATTTTTTAAACTTAAACTATATAGGCAGGTACATTCCTTATCGAGGTAGCACCCACACATGGTATTTTTGGAAGAGCCGCACTCAAGGGGCCAAAGAGCCGCATGTGGCTCTCAAGCCACGGTTTGCCGACCAGGGCCTGTTTTATAAAAAGAGAAAGAAAAAAAAGACTTGCATGCAGAGAACTGTTTGTTTCTCTACAACCTTGTCACAAAGAGTAAGAGGTTATATATATTTTAAATAAAATGTTATAGGAAACTAGAAATCATAATATAAACAGTGACACCTTATATATTAACAAACAGTTATAGTTTATGACAGCTATATATTTAAGTGTCAAAAATTTATCATTATCCCACACTAAATCATGTTTTTATTCCTCTAAGAAGGTTGCTAAAATAACAGGAACTATAACTTTAAAAAAATTAAAGAAGTATACAGACCAAATTACTGCTGGGCATAAATGTCTACAAAATAATGAAAGCATACTACAAACACTAAAAGTTGGCACTGTGCTAGTCATTCTAAGACTAACAAGTTTACTCAAGGCCTAGATAATGGGGATTCCTCACTAGGATGTACAACTTGAATGGTGTTAACTCACCAATAATTCATATATGAGTCCTCTAAATTACAAAAGATGTCTGAGAAAATCACATCACTAAGTCACTAAATGCTAGTCAGCTTGTAAGTGTAGTCTCTGTGTTTAACATTAGTTTCATAGCAAACAATAGGGTTGCTTACCTATCATTATTGAAACATAAACAAATCTGAGGAAATGAATCTATTTGCTTCTCTAAAAATCCTATAGGTCAAGAGAATGCAGATACACAGAAAATGAGAAATATCACACACAGAAAGTTTATAGCTTACTATGTTTAATAAATATACAGAAAGAAGTTCCTAACTAGATAAAATATCCACATATTGGTAAATTTAATCTTCTCAAAAATATTCAGTCCTTTGAATAACAAACATCTGATATTTGACATCCTAATACTTTATGCATAAGCTATAATACTAAGACTTTACATAAAATTTATAGTACTATTAGAGTTCTTTTCTTCTGATGAAAATAAACCACAGAGCAATAACTATAAGTAGTAACTTTCTTTAAAGTTCCTGGGCCTTCAATGATTAAGGCAAGGTTTTCAGGCTTGAAATACAAGTACATAATAATAATATATCAAGTAAAATAAATGGCTAAGTAGATACAATCTGGATGGCAAAAAAATACTCAAATATAAACAAATGTGAACTAATAAATCAGTTTAACATTTTCCTTGGCTACTGTTACTTCAATCATTTTAACAGTCTCAAGAAACCATCACTGCCATGACTAAAAAGATGAAATATTACTCAAACACACACATAAAGAGACTACAGTCATAGTGTTAACTACCTCATCTATAAAGTTCATCATCAGTCTTGAGTCATTGTTACGTCAGAAGCAGAGAGTAAAGCTCTTTAACCTACTCTCAAATAACTTAATGGAAAAGTAAAATACAGCCTGAGTTCTCAGTACAAAAACTTAAAACTTCCTTTCTCAAATAAAAATAGTGGCTTTTATCAAATAAATGAGATAGAGTAGGAGACAGTTTTCTATATATATATAAAAAATATGAGTATTGTCAATTTGTTCTTTATACACAAGTATAGAAGGTATAAAAATATCTAAGTTTTACCCCTCTAAGAGGCTCTCCTATTAACAATAGCTAAGGAAACCTTATAGTTCTTTATTGCCTCCACTCTTTGAAATCCTTTCTCTGCCATTCTCTTCTTTGATTTGCTTTTTCAAGTTAACCTAAAAGGATACAATCGTACTTTGCCATACTGCGGTTCACTTTTTTGTCGTCTCACTGTATTGGGGTTTTTAAATTGTATATATCTAATTTTGCATCAGGGATTTTTCACTATATCGCGGGATTTTGCAGTATGTAGGTATTTTTATATATTTATTATTTAAGTATTTTTGTGGTAAAATAAGAATTTCTAGCCTAAAAATTGAAAAAATATAAAGAAATATAAAAATTTTAATTAAAATATTACTATATATTCACTGGTGAGTACCCATAAGAATTTTATATGTTGTTAAAATTACTTAGGTTTAAGAGTATATAAAGTGTTTAAGACCATAGGAAGTGTTTATAAGAGTGTGGGGAGGGTTTATAAAGCCTTAAAATATACATAAACAATAAAATATAAGGTTCCTACTTCACGGATTTTTGCCTATCGTAGTGGGTTCTGGAACCTAAACCATGTGATAAATGAGGGACCACTGTATAGTCTATGTGAGCACCACATTCTAAACAGATGTTCAAAAAACAACACAAGTCTACTCACCTTTAATCGTCTCACCATCTCCTCTTTAGATATTTTATCTGAGATTTCCTTGACACCAGGAGGATAAGTAATTTTTCCATCATTGGTCCTTGTCTTCGAATGAGCCATGATGGAAATATTTTTACCCCTAAAACAAGAAAGCTATTAAACGCAAACCAAAAAATAAGTATAAACAACATACACAATAAACATAAAAAGTAACCTGCCCACCCAATAATTTATACCTCCTAATATATAGTAATTTACTTACCTAATTAATGAAAAGCATTTTAGTGAATATTTCCCAATTTTTTTTTAAGGGACAGGAAGCGGGGGAGATGAGAAGCATCAACTTGTAGTTGCTTCACTTTAGATGTTTACTGATTGCTTCTCATGTGCCTTGATTGGGGGAGGGGGGTCTTCAAGCCAAACCAGTGACACCCTGCTCAAGCCAGCAACCCTGGGATCATTTTGATGATCCTGTGGCTCAAGCCAGCAACTCTGCACTCAAGCTGGGAACCCCACACTCAAGCTGGTGACAACCGGCACTCAGGTTGCTAAGCCCCTGCTCTAGCCAACGACCTCAGGGTTTGAACTGGGGCCATCAGCGTCCCGGGCCAACACTCTATCCACTGTGCCACCACTGGTCAGGCCCACAATTTCGTTAGTGGCAAGCTAGTTTATCTACAGTAACCCTCCAACTACAAAGACTATAAATGACAGAAAAAAATACCCAGAATAAGCATATTTTTTAAAGCACCACAAATTGCTTGGATCAAAATCTGAGAGAATGCAGGAATCCAGAGAAGTAAGTGGAACACTGGAGCATTACATTATATCCATTTATGCTCAACTACCCTGAAAATTTTAGTTCTTATGGGGCAAGAAGAGCAAGAAAATCTCAATCTGTCAAGGCAGAATGTGAAGTAACAGACCTTCCTGGCATTTATGTGGAATACTACCCCACACTCAAAAAGATAACACCTGCAAAAGAGAGTAAACCAGAAATCAAAATGTGCCCATGCCCCCATTATCACCCACAGTGACAAGAGAGAAAGCTACCTTGATACTAAGCAGAGCATAGTAGTAATTGATACAAGGGAGCAACCCCCTAATTAGTGTTGGCCATGGGCCTGCACATTTACTGCGGTTCACATTACCTAAGTAGTCCAGAGAACCTCGGCATGTGAACTCAGTTAACCCCGACCAAAAGGACCCCACCAAGCATCTAATATCAATAACTCCAAGTCCTGCCTAGAGGACAGCACCTTTATTCTATGCCTCAAAGAAACTCCACTATGATATTTCTAGGACAGTGAGCATTATCAAGTAAAAAATAATCACGTACCTAAGAAAACAAGGCACTGTGAGCAAGAACCTGCAGAAACACCACACCTCAAGAACAGACCCACAAAGACTTCAGATACTATAATTATCAAACAGTTTACAAAACTACTGTATTTGTAAACGACAACTCTAAAATATCTACAAGGAATAAGAATTATAAAAAGTAAACTAAAAGATTTTAACAAAAAAGTGAAACTTCTGAAAATAAAAAATAAAGAATTGAAAGCTATTAAAATTAGTGTACTGGAAGAGAGGTCAGAAGAAACTGTCCAAAATACAGAAACAAATATATAGAATGAATAGAAGAAAAGATACAAAAGTTAAACCTATGATTCATGTAAGTACAAGAAGAAATGAGGCAGAAGTCCCTATCTGAAGAGAGTATCATAAAATATCAATCCACAAATTCAAGAAGCAAAACAATTCAAAATATTAGTGATAATAATTCCAGGAAAAAAAAAAACCAAAACCTTAAAGTAGACATATTACTTTGACAGAGATAGCATTTAACTTAAACTATAGGTGACTTCTCAACAGCAACAATATAAGCCAAAAGAAAGAAAAATATCATACTCAATGCAGGAAAGGAACATGATGATTGCAAAACTCAAGTTCATATTCGGGTATATGATTTTCAAGAATATGATAAAATAAAGACAAATTAGCCAAACAAAAATCAAAAGCTATAATACACACACACACATACACACACACGTAGAACACTGTATGATCAGGTTAAAAGACCTAGATTTTAAAATTTCAATATAGAGAACTTACAAAATACAATAAATAACATAGATACAAATGTTCAAAGTAAAAGGATGGAAAAATACATCAATGACTAAACAAAAGAGAGCACTTCAGCTGAATATAAATTTTAAAATAAGAATAAAAATGTAGGCTCCAAGGACCCACTCATTGGTATTTATTTAACAGAAACACATACATGTGTCTACCACAAAACATATATAAAAATGTTCATAACAATACCACTTAATAGGTAAACTGTAGCATACTCATCACAGGAGACTATCATACAATTAGAATAAACTACAGCTTCACACAATATTAACATTACAAAGAAAGTTATGTGAAAGAAGTCAGACACACAACACAATGTAGTGTAAACATTTCTATAGGAATTCAAAAACAAGGAAACCTAACCTATAATATTAAGTCAGGGCAGTGAAAACCTTTGGTGGAGTTAAGAGGGGATTTTTTAACACAGGTAATGCTGTTATTATCTACATGCTGGTTACACTGCTGTTTTCATTTTATGTAAGGTTATAGAGCTAGACCAGTGGTTCTTAACCATTTTTGAGGTACCAAACCCACCAGTTTCATATGCACATTCACTGAACCCTTCTTTAGTGATAAATAAAATATAATGTTTTTCCAAATTCAAGACATAGGTATATGTTTTTTTACTGGTGCACAAAATGAGCCGTACATGAACATCACCTTGCTCAAAGAACAAAACCAACAAAGTGCATGAAATCACAACAAATTACAGTATTATTTTATTCTGGCCTACGCGGTAGAGGCTTCTCCGAACCCCTGAGACCAACTTATCGAACCCCTAGGGTTTGATAGAACCCAGGTTAAGAACCACTGAGCTAGACATTTATCATTTAAAATTTTTTTTGAACTGTTATACTTCAACAACAAAAAAGAAAATCTCCAAACATGTAAAAATTTTAAAGTATGTCCTAATAATGAATAAATCAAAAGAAAAACAAGCAAAGGATCACAGGCCAGTCAAAAATCGCAGGCCAGCTCTGGCCAGCTGGCTCAGCTGTGGAGTGTCCACTTGGTCTGTGGATGTCCTGGGTCTGATTCCCTGACAGGGTACACAAGAGAAGTGACCATCTCCTTCTCCACCATTTAACCCCTCTCCCCTCTCTTTCTTTCTCTCTCCTTCCTCCTGTAGCCATGTGTAAAGCCAGTGGCCAAGGCCATCATCACAGCCACCTGGCTCATGCAGGTTCGCATTAGATTAAGACAGTTGGTAATGAAACAACGGAGCCAAGAACTGGTGAGCCATCAGCTTTAATTCTAGCTTGCACCCAGCAGGCAAGTAAAAACACACACTGGGTTCCAAAACCCACTCATTCAGTGCTCACAAAGCTACTGACTTATCCGAGTTTCCTAGCATCAAAGGCTTCTAGCTCACCAGACTTATTCACCTCTGTTTCCCATCTCCTTCTCCAGCACAAACTCTGCTCAAACTGGCTTCTTCCTCTCCTCCACATGGCCTTAATCTGCTCTCCTCTCTAATGCTAACCTCAGGAACCAAAAGAGAGCAAGCCCCCGGTGTGCCCCACTTTATAGTGTAGAAATCCAAACCTTTAGTCCAATCTACAAACAAGAAAGTCTGATACAAAGTCACTTATCTGAGACATAATGGGAGGATTCCTCATGAGAGTGCACCACCCACCACCATCCAATCAGTCAAGGGTGTGGGGAAAAGCTTACTTTTAAAACTTGCACGTGGGCAGCGCCATCTTTAACAAAGTGAACATAATATATTTTATCTGCCCAACACCATGGCTCCATTGTCTCGAGAGAGTTGGGCATGGATGCTGAGAATGGATCCTGCCCTCTGCTTCAGGTGCTAAAAATAGCTCAATCTCAGAACAGCAGAGCAACGCCCCAGATGGGCAGAACATAGCCCCATAGGCAGTACAGACTAGAAAGAGGAGAAATCAATACAGTAAAGCCAGTTAGGAAACTGATACCAAATCCCAGGTAAGACATAATGAGCTGAGTGCAAGCGGTGACTGAAAAACAACAAAAAGTAATTCAAAGACTGAATGATTATAAAAGAAAAGTAAAAGAGGATCACAAGATTCAAAGCTCTTGTTCCTGGCAAGTCAATTATTTAAATATTTATTGAGAATTTATTTGGTACAATATACTATCCTAGGCATTAGAAATGCAACAAGCACAACAAACTCTGCTGTCATTGTAAGAGAAATAGGAAAATATCAGAGTAAGATCAAACCTTGGGGGAAATTATGTTTGGTCAAGAAGACAACTGGCAATGTTAGATCTAAAGTTCTAGGAAGTCAATGCCAGGAAATATTCTAGGACCATTTATAGCTTATGCTTTGTGGGTTTACAAGATCAATAAAGAAAATGTGTAGAGTGAGCTGGAATACCAAGGCTAAACCTTGAGGAAATATCTATAGTAACATGGGAGTGGGGGATAAATCATAAGGAAAATGGAAGATCAAGAAAGGTAGAAAAATAAGAGCAAAGTGTTTTTAAAACAAACACAAAAAAATGTTTAACGATGGAGAGATGGTACATAGTGCTTTTCACTTCAGAAATACGTATCACTAAGATACAAAAGGACCTCACCAGTCTCTTGGATTTGGTAAGGTGATCTTTAAGAAATGTGTCCAAAAAGGATAAAGAATAAACACCAAGTTACAAGGTAAGAGAAAAAAGGTGGAAAGGAGAGAAGGGGAGAGAAGATAAAGCAGAGGAAGAATGGAGTAGAAGAAATCTTCAATTGCTATTGGAAATCAATAGAAAAAAAGATATCGATATATAGCTGCTCCTCTGAGGTTAAACGAGAGTCAAGGAATTATCTGACCTAATTCCTTTCATCTTTGTGGAATTTCAACTATCACATGTAAGGTTAGGCTGATAAAATGAAAATGAGAAAATAGTAACAGTATTTAAGAAATAATCTATATAAAACTGACCTGTGTCGGAATCCATTTTTGTGCTGTATATACTATAGAACAGAATGCCAATTAATTTCTTTCTCCGTTTTGAAAGTTTAAGTTTTTAATTTACCACCAATTTGTGGTAAAACAATAATAATCTAGAATTTACTTGCTTCTAAAGGGTAATTTGAAACAAATCCTTTCAGAAAGCACATAATCTTAAAATGATATGCATTATTTTTATATTTACATTTTTATGTCCATATAAACAGTAAGTAAAACACAGTAAATAGTATAATACTAAAGAGTTTATACAACCATTGAATAAGTTCAAATAAAATGGTCATTAATTAAAGAAAACATACTGATTTTTAAAAAATCATACAAATAATCCAAATAAGGAAAAAAATCAAGAGATCATTAGATACTAAACAAGAGATAGCAGTAAAAATATATAGATCCTTTCAATGAATAGAAAGGAACAAAAGCATTGACTGAACTAAGAGCAAAGGCAAGAGCAGTAGCAATAATCATTTTTTAATTGATCAGGGAAAAAATAAAGGCTGAGATCTTTAATTTTCATAATAATTTTTCTTAAAATTTAAATCTATTATGTGACAAGAAGTTCAGTCACAGCTAGAAGTTCAAACCACTACTAGAATCCCAACTTGGCCATGTTTATTTAGATCTGTTTTCCCTCCTGGGACTTTACTCCAGGTGCGAGGTTTAATTAGAAGAAAAATAAAGATTTTGTGAAGAATCTGGTTAAATGTAAGACAGTCTTCTTACAACTGGT
Source organism: Rhynchonycteris naso (assembly GCA_037038555.1). Lineage (NCBI taxonomy): Eukaryota > Metazoa > Chordata > Mammalia > Chiroptera > Emballonuridae > Rhynchonycteris > Rhynchonycteris naso. Next base: position 108,239,821 of record CM072998.1, on the reverse strand, counting down.
ACATCTTATGACCAGCAGATGGCGACCTCCATAAAGATAACCCTTCCACTACATAGTCAGTACATGGAATAAGAAGTTAGGCTTATTCTTGGCCAGGGACAATTAAAAATTAATGGAAGTATTTTCTAAGAGAAAAAGAAAAAAGACAAATTATGTTATTCTCCCCTAAGGATATAACCTTAAGGCCATGTTTACAAATTTTCCAACTATTCAAACAAAAACTTGTTTTTCCCTAACACAATGTCAGCACTAACCATTTGACGAGTTAATCTTTATTAATGAAAATTAAGTGTACTTAAATTATCCCTATGTATTCTGGTAAAACAGATTACGTAATTTAAAATACTTAAGGAAGTCCTTTTAGAAAGCTGACCCATTCTGTTCAATTTTTGGTAATGTTTATTTATAAAAGGTTAAACATGGTTTTACTCTCTTGTCTACATTCTTGTTAAGGAAAATCAATGTTTTAGAAGGGAGTAGTAACAAAATAACATGCTCAAACAGAAAAAGAACCCTAGGCCCTAAAACATCTCAATTAACTCATTTCTAACAGCACAGAAAATGTTGTGTTGAATCCCTTTACAGTAATACTTTTTGTACTAATAATGGTAGTATCTTCTCATTTATTGAATGAGTAATACTACTCTAGTAAGTAGCCAGCTCAATCCCATTCAGTGGGGGAATAAAATTATGGACTTGGTCATTCAACTCCAACCTCAAGCATATCTTCCTGAACAGCCCCTCCCCCTCAGCCTGCCTCTGTCACTGAGTAATGGAGCTGTCAAATAGGCACCTTCCTACTATCCCATCACTAAATGTACTTGCCCACCCACTCCGTCCAGACCAGGGGTGCCCACACTTTTTCAGCTTGCGAGCTACTTATAAGATGACCAAGTCAAAATGACCTACCTACAATAAAAATGCGAAACATAAATTTATTTCTTCTATATTATCATTATTTAAGTTACTATTATTACTATTTAATATTGTGTATTCTTCTTTCACCTTTCTCCTTCTCAGCTCTCTTTTCAGAGGAAAGTCAATGTCATAGTTTTTATGAACAGTCCGAAAAAGACGCTCCACATTTCCCTTCTTTGGAATAGCAATGGCACACAGACAGATGAGGCAAACGCACTTAGAATACAACATAGTGAAAAAATCCCCTCCCATTCTGTATGAAAGTGGTAGGTTTTAGGCTTCTTACTCGGACTGGCTATGGCACTCATTTTTATACCCTTTGTTGTATTTAGTTTAAATAAATTGAAGGCTAACTACGCAGCAATGTAACTGAACAAGTTAGCGCGGTTTAACGCACATGCGTAGGGTGTCAAAAGTTCAGATGTTAGATTGGCTATCCTGTATGCCAATCAAAAGACAAATGTCTTTTTAATGTCATGCGATCTACCCACACTTCCTTAGTGATCAACCAGTAGATCGCGATCGACGTATTGAGCACCCCTGGTCTAGACCCATTCCTTGCTTCCTTCCTGTTACCAGAGAGCATTTAGCCCCTCCATCACCAGATCAAAACCTAAGCCCTCCACAAGTACATAAAATTCCATCCTCTACAAGTTTCTCAGGGACGTGCAATTCTCTCCTGTTTCCTCAGTTCCTACTACAATAGATCCTTTCTCTCAGTATTCAATAATGCTCTGCTCCTGAGTAGAGGAAAAGCGTTCAGGCAGGAAGGGAAAGAAAATACAACACACCTGCTTAGACTACAAATACCCCACCCAGTCACTGCCTTCTCTCTTAAGTTACTTTCACAGCCAAGCTTCTCAACATAATCTATACTGTCTACCTTCACATCTTCAGTTCCCATTCACTTTCATACCAATTCAATCCTACTTCTAACATCCCCCGCCCCCATCACTAGCAGTAAGCTTCTGCCATAACCGTGGCAAACTTCAAAAACAGCAGATGCTCTCTTCCCTGTATCTAATCTACACTCTTGCATTGTGACTTTGTTGTTCCTCCCATCAAGAAGCCTGAGCCTTTTTCCAGCCCCGAATTTCGCATGTTCTTCTAACTTGCTTTGCCCAATGAGACATTGGCAAACTTAAGTGCTGGTGCCTTTGGGTTTACTGACTTGCTCCTACTGGGACTCTGCTCCTAACAAGTGCACAAACCCAGAAGTAATCCATTAGAAAATGAGAGAATATGGAGAGAGGCCCAGGAATCCCAGCTCTGATCATCATGAACAAGCCAGCTACAGCAATCGACCAGGTGACCACAGATGTTTACCTACAGATGCCTGAGTGAGACCAGCTAAGGTGACCGTCCAAGCTAAGCCAAACTCAAACTACCAACCTGCAGAATTGGGAGCAAAATAAATAGTGTTTTAAACCTTTAGTTTGGGGGTTTATGCAGTAAAAGACAACCTTTTAAAAGTCACTAACTTCACATTGTCAAATCAAATGAACACTTTTCTAATCCTTATTTAATTGATCTCAGCAGTATGACATAGTTGACTGCAACCACCTCCTTAAAACACTTCTTTCTACTGCAGTTTACCTTTTCCTGACTTTTCTCCTTCTCTCCTGGGCATGCCTGTGACCTCTGTTTCCTTCTCCTGCACAAGTTCATTTTCGGCCACTTTATTCACTTTTTAATCTGTTTCTTATTCCAAGACCTCTGCCCTAAGCTTTCTTAAAGCTACTCCAAAGACTTTAAAATAACAAATACATACCCCACCAAGAGCTGTCTTCTACACTCCTGTCTATAAATACAACTGTCTACTAAGTCAGTGATTTTCAATCTCTGGTCCAACAGAAATTTTGGGCTTTTCCGCTAAAGAGTTAACCACCCTGACAGAGAGTCTATAATCATTGATTCTATAACCTTCATACAACATCAGGGTGGTTAACTCTTTCTCGACCGGCAGCTGAAAACCACTGGTCTACTCCCAAAGGCATCCTGAACACAAAACACCCAAAACTAAAGAACATACTTTCTCCCAACTTCTTCCCTCTTAAAAAAAATAAAATCCTTTTTTAATGATGCCTTAGTGAACCCTGACTTGTTTCTCTGAGAAAACTGGGAGAGATCTGTGACAACATTTCAACATTTAAAAGCCTACTACTAGTTCTGTAAAACTTACCTACAGAAATAAATGAAGCCCGTCCTCATTTGGCCGTCATTTCACCACAACCTAATCTATTTTTTTTTTCTGTCACAGAGAAAGAGAAAGGAACAGATACAGACAGACAGAGACAGGAAGGGAGAGAGATGAGAAGCATCAATTATTCATTGCGGCACCTTAGTTGTTCATTGCTTGCTTTCTCATTCAAGCCTTGACCAGCAGGGGGCGGAGCGGGGAGACTACAGCAGAGTAATTGACCCCTTGCTCAAGCCAGCAACCTTTGGACTCAAGCTGGCAACCATGGGGTCATGTCAACCACAACCTAATCTAAGCACCTTCCAATTCATTCCTCAGACAGCAGCCAGAGTAATCTTAATATGCTAATCTCTTCATATCACTGCCTTACTTAAATTTTTAAATAGGTTTCCACTGCCCTTAGAATAAATTCTAAATGGACTAATTTGACCACTTTCTCACTGCACTCCTGTTACCTCTTCAGTCCTTAAAGAGGACTGTAGTCCAGTAGCGGAACTGGCCCACCAAGAAAGCTGGAACATCCAATAGTTGGCGGTAGGGACCAGGTTGACCAGCACTGCGAAGTGGGCGGTTCTTATAAAAAGGTTGACTACCCCTGCTCTGCATTAGAATTTTAGGCTTTTTTTTACTGCACTTGTATCTATGGATCACTTACAAGACCTATTTACCTTCATAGCACAATAAATCCACCCAATTTTTTTCCTAACTATCTAGATCTAACAGAACTTCAAACATATGATTCCCACATTTTAAAATCTTTTTAAAATTTTTGAGGTATAACTGACAAATTAATTTCAATTCATACACTGGATTAACATCCATCACCATGCATCCTTACAAATTTGCTTGTGAAGAGAACTTTAAAAGAGTTACACTCTTAGCAATTTTAAAATGAACAATACCTTTAAATATAGTTACACTGTAAGGTACAAGCTGTACATTACATCACATGACATTTATTTTGTAACTGAAAGTTTGTACCTTTTTATTTCTTTCACCCTAGGAAATATTGTAACCCTCCCCCTGGACTCTGGCAACCACCAATCTGTTCCTTGTATCTCTGAATTAGAACTTTTTTTTAGATTCCACATAGAAGTGAGATTTGCCTTTGATTTATTTCACTTAGCATTTCAGTGTGTTTATCATGAAGTCACGATGGAGGTCACCTTTATTATGGCTGAAAACCACACACCACATCTTCCTTAACCATTCATCCATCAATGCACACTTAGGCTGTTTCCATGTCCTGAATATTGTAAATAATGCTGTATTGAACATGGGGGGCTAAATAATCTCTTCGAATTTGTGTTTACATTTCCTTCAGATGGCAGTTCTATTGCTAATCTGAGGACACCATACTGTTGTCCATAAAGGGTGCACCAATTTATGATTCCACCAAGGATGCACAAGGGTTCCCTTTCTACACATTCTTGCCAACTCTTGTTATGTCTTGTCTTTTTTATAGAAGCTATTCTAACAGGTGTGATGTGATATCTCACTGTGGTTATTACTTAAATTTAATAGTTTCAGCTGTTTTCTCAGTATCATCATACACTGTTAAAATATTACCTTTGGAGGAAACACTGCCCATGAATGCTTCAAAAGATTAATGTGCTGGAAAAAAGACATTTATGACCAATGATACGTCTGCATTATATTAATATCATTTCTCTACTTTTATGTTACAGAAACATGCACTGTAGCAGAATGATGTTAAACAGCATATTTTAACTAGACCCACATGTACACATATTTGTGAAAATGATATTAAAAGAAATTGAAACCAGTTAACCTAAGGTTCCATATCCCTGATAAGGAAGGAGTTCGGTTTTTCCCATAATAGAGCAGTTATCGGCTGTTTTTCTTTGTTCTCTAAAGAACATTAAGAGCAAGCAGATTTGTATTTCAGAATTTCCAAAGACATATCGACTAAAACATAAGAAGATGGCAGGAACGTATGAGGGACTGAAGGGCCTCACAGAAGCAATAACAAGGAAGCTCTGAACTACCTGAAGAGAACATACCAGATAATTCAGTATGTAAAGATACAACATACAATTCAATAGTTTTTGATATAGTAATATTGGAGTTGGCAATATATTATTAGCTCTGACATCAGCAGCATGAGCAATAAAGGAAAAAACTGAATAGATTTGGCTTTATTAAAAACTAAATCTGGCCCTGCTCGATTGGCTCAGAGGTAGAGAGTCAGCCTGGCATGTGGATGTCCTGGCTCAGAAGAGGAGAGTCAGCCTGGCATGTGGATGTCTTGGGTTTGATTCCTGGTCAGGGCACAGAGGAGAAATGACCATCTGCTTCTTTACCCTTCCCCTTCTTCCTTCTCCCTTTCACTCTCTCCCTTCCCCTCCTGCAGCTATGGCTCAACTGGTTCAAGTTCATTGGCCCTGGGTACTGAGGATGGCTCCGTGGAGCCTCTGCCTCAGGTGCTAAAAATAGCCTGGTTGCAAGCATGGCCCCAGATGGGTAGAGCATTGACCCTAGACAGGAGTTGCTGGGTAGATCCTGGTTGGGACACATGCATGAGTCTCTGTCTCCCCTCCTCTCACTTGGAAAAGAAGAAAAAAAACTAGATCTTTTGTGCATTGAAGGACATTATTAAGAAAGTGAAAAGACAACCTACAGAATAGGAGAAAATATTTTCAGATCATAAATCTGATAAGGAGTTAATATCCAGAATATTTAAAGACCTCCAGCAACTCCACAAGAAAAGAACAGCCTAATTTAAAAATGGGCAAAGGACTTGAATAGGCGTTTCTCCAAAGAATCCATAAAACCGTAAGTATATGCCAAAAATAATTGGAAGCAATGTCTTGAAGAGATATTTGTACATTTGTGTTTATGGCAGTGTCATTCACAAGGGGAAAAAACCCATTAATAGATGAATGAATGAACAAAATGTGGCCTATATAAAGAATTGCATATTATTCAGACAATTAAAAAAGAATGAGGTTCCAAACAAAACAGAAAGAAGTCACAGATTCAAAGAACAAACTGTTGGTTGCTAGATGGGAGGGTGGTTGGGGACGAGGTAAGGAAGGTAAAGGGATTAAGAAGAACAAATTGGAGTGCATATATTCTTTCGAATTAGTGTTTCCAGATTCCTAAGCTGTATTTCCAGAAGTGGGAGGACTGGGTCAAAAGGCAGTATCATTTTTAATTTTTGAGGAAACTCCATGCTGTCTTCCACAGTGGCTGCACGAGTCTGCATTCCCACCAGCAGTGTACAAGCGTTCCTTTTTCTCCACACACTCACCAGCACTTATTGTTTGCTGACTTTTTGATAGCCATTCTGGCAGGTATGAGGTGATATTTCATAGTGGTTTTCATTTGCATCTCTCTGATGATTAGTGATGTTGAGCATTTTTTCATGTGCCTATTGGCCATTTCTGTGTCCTTTTTGGAGAAGTGTCTGCTCAGGTCCTTTGCCCATTTTAAACTGAATTGTCTTCTGGCTGTTGAGTTTTATAAGTTCTTTATAAATTTTGGCTATTAACCCCTTATCAGATGTATCAGCAAATATGGTCTCCCAAAAAGAAGGAAATCTTACCTTTTACAGCAAGCACTATGGATGGACCTGGAGATGATTATACTAAATGAAATAAGCCAGGCTAAGAAGGACAAATACCATATGATCTCACTTACATGTGGAATGTAATAAACACAATAAACTGATGATCAAAATAGAAACAGGCATGGACACATGAAACAAACTGACAGCAGTCAGAATGGAGGGAGATAGAGGACTAGATGAAAGAAGGTGAAGGGATTAGCCAAAAACATAAGTATCTAAAACAGTGGTTCTTAACCTGGGTTCTATTGAACCATAAGGGTTTGATGAGTCGGTCTCAGGGGTTCGGAGAAGCCTCTGCTGCGGAGGCCAGAATAAAGTAACACCATAATTTGTTGTGAGTTCATGCACTTTGTTGGTTTTGTTCTTTGAGCAAGGTGATGTTCATGCACAGTTCATTTTGTGCACCAGTAAAAAAACATATACCTATGTCTTGAATTTGGAAAAAAAAATCATATTTTATTTATCACTAAAGAAGGGTTCGGTGAAAACGCATATGAAACTGGTGGGTTTGGTACCTCAAAAATGGTTAAGAACCACTGAGCCAGAGGGAAAGGAGGGTGGACAAAGGGTGGAGGCAGTGGGGACAGAAAGAGACTTTGCTTGGGCTGGGAAGATACATGATGTGGTGTGCAGACGGTGTTATATTGAGTTTTACACTTGAAACCTATATGGTCTTGTGAACTAATGCAGTATCAATTAATTCAAATGAAATAAATAAAATCATCTACCAAAAAAAGAGTACAAATTGTCTGTTACAAAATAGTCATAGGGATGTATAGTACAGCATAGGGAATATAGTCAATAATATTGTAGTAGCTGTGTGTGGTGTCAGGTGGGTTCTGGATTTATCTGGGAGATTACTTCATAAGTTATATAAATGTCTAAACACTATGCTGCACACCTGATACTAATAAAATATTGAATATCAACAGTAATTGAAATTTTTAAAAAAGCAAAAAGAAAGTGTACTATCACCCAACACTGAATCTGCTGGTGTCATCATCTAGGGCTCCCAGCTTGCAGAACTGTGAGAAATAAATGTTTGTTGTTTCTAAGTCAAAAATTAAAAAGATAGAATGAAGTTCTGGAACATGATTTACCATGGATAAGTGAAATAAGCCAGATGCAAAGGGGCACTACTGTATAATTGCACTACATGAGATATGGTAAGTCTTCACTTAACACTGCCTGTAGGTTCTCGGAGCTGGCAGAGTAACATATAACAAAGCCAGTTGTTTCTATGGCATCTCATCAATGTCATACTGAACACTGTTATGAAACAATGTTGAATGGAGCAGTATTATTAAAGAACCTGTTGCACTTTAAATAGGTAAATTCATAGACAGAAAGTAGATTAGAGGTTATCAAGGGCTGGGGAAAGGAGAAAATGGATGGGTATTGTTTAATGGTTACAAAGTTTCTGTTTGGAATAATTAAAAATGTTTTGGAAATAGTGGTGATAGTTGTACAACATCTGAATATAATTGATGCCACACTTGAAGATGGCTAAAATGGCAAACTGCGTGTATGTGAAAATCTGCATTTTTCTGGGGAAAAGGTTCAGAACTTATATATACTCTACAAGGTTCAGGATGCAAAATAGGGAGTTAAGGAGTATTTCATCAATATTCTTAGGGGGTTAAACAACATCTGAAAGTTTAAAATTTGAGCCCCATTTGCCGTAGCCCCCACATACTCATTTTCAGTGGGTTGTACTTTGTTTTCTTCGTCTTTTTCTTTTCTTTTTTTTCTTTTCTTGCTTTCATCAAGAAATCCATTAAAAGCTTATAAAACCAGTCACTGAATTTATGGAAAGTTATTTTGAGGAAATCATCAACTCCAATTTTATTACCATCCCCACTTCACAAATGAAATCGAAGTCAAGAGTAGTTTGTTGATTTGCCCAGGATCAAAAAGCTTCTGAATGACAGAATTGGAGCTACACCAGAGCTGCTCATATGGCTATATTACTGGAAACAGTCACAGAAGCACACCTAACTTCTTAGTTTTATTTATTTCAAAAGCAAAATAGAGCATTATAATTACAGCACATAACTAATAAATCACTAACAAACTATCTTCAAAGAGCATAAGGTAAATAAAACAAACAGAAGTTATCAGCTATAAGATTAACCCTGTTCAACAACTAAAAACACAAGAGCTCCTCAAGGTAAGGGAAGCTTTTTCTGACACTAGAGTCCTCTCTGTACCCTCATGAGGTCAGTGAGTGACATAAAAGATAACGATGCAACATACCTAGAATAAGCACAGAAATGACTTTTAGTTATTTCTTTTTTACTCGTCAATGCAAGCTAAAGTACAGTTAGAAGTACTTGAAGTATGATTCAGCAACAACAATTCTATAGGAATGGAAAGCCAACACAAGGCTAAAAACTCAGTGATCTCAATGTCTGTTTTGATCTAGAAGAAAACTACCCAGAACAATGATTCTTCAAATATATTTTAATTATGAAACTCATTCTTCTAACCAAAATCTTCTAACAATGTCCAACATATCAGACAAATTAAGAGAGTTGCTCTGACTGAATTGAGGGATGGGTACCCAACGTCCCCAACTCCGCTTTAAGAAAGCCCCCAGGGGCCTGACCTGTGGTGGTGGATAAAACATCAACGTGGAATGCTAAGGTCGCCAGTTCAAAACTCCATGCTTGCCCAGTTAAGGCACATTCAAGATGCAAAAACTTCTATGATTTGATGCTTCCCATCCTACCTACCTCCTTCTCTCCTCTCTCTCTAAAAAAAAATAATAAATAAAAATCAATAGTGAAATCTTATTTTACAAAAAAAGAGAGAAAAGAAAGCCCACAGGAACCTATTCTGAAAACCATTGATATGTCAAATATTGCTAGAAATGTAACAACCTTTCTGAAATGTACTAGTAATATATAGTCAATGTTAATGACACATTTCCTTCAACTCAGTAATCCCTCTCTTCCAATTCTGTCTCATAAGAATAAAATTTAAAAAAAGAATAAAATCAACAACATAAATGTACAAGAGTATTTTTTCAGCACTGTTCATAGTGAAAATAAAGAACATGAAAAAATGCTTAACGTATCAACAAGGGTACAGCTAAATGAAGTGGAAATACCATGAAATATTAAGTGGAAATACCACGGAATATTATGCAGTCGTTACAAAGAACAAATTGTATCAGATCTTCTTTATCAGCAATTTTCAACGTTTTTTATCTCAGGATACACATAAACTAATTACTAAAATTCTGTAGCACACCAAAAAATATTTTTTGGCCAATCTGACAATAAGAAATAGGTGTAATTTTGATTCACTCACACTGGATGACTATCAATCTTTCTTCACAGAACCATTAATGAATGTAATCACTCAGTTATTAAACTGAAAATTAATTTTTGACCTCTTTTTTCTATATTTTCTCAGAAAAACAAGCAGCAGAAAGAATGTCAATATAAAAATGGTTTTGCTAGGTATTTCATATTAATCCCCTGGCAAACAAATTTTCTTCTACAAAAAGGGTAAAAATTCAAAAATGAACTACAATAAAAAAGTACACATATGAAATTTTAAAATATAGACTCTCCTCTGAGATGCAAACAGACAGCTAGCAGATCAGCTTTGTACACACACCTGTAACTTTACCTGCAAAGATGGTTCCATCTTCTGTTCTATAAAATGAAGATAGTAACTGTAAAGCTAGTAGCTGCGGCCACCATCACAGCCACCTGGCCCATGCAGGTTTGAATTTGATTCGGACGGACAGTAATGAAACAATGGAGCCAAGAACTGGTGGGCCATTAGCTTTAATCCTAGCTTGCACCCAGCGGGCAAGAAATAACACACAGTGGGAAAACACTTCCCTTTCCATTCAGGGCTCCCAAAGCCACTGACTTACCCAAGTTTCCCAGAATCAAAGGTTTCTGCCTCACCAGCCTTATTCACCTCTGTTCCCCATCTCCTTCTCTCTGCACAAACTCTGCACAAACTGGCTTCTCCTTTAGCACTCCACCATCTTGGCTGCTTCTCCTCTCCTCCACGTGGCCTTTCTCTGCTCTCCTCCAGCATGGGCTCCTCTGCCCCATATTATAATGTAGAAATCAAAACCTTTAAATCCAATATACAAACAAGGAAGTCTCTGATACAAAGTCACTTATCTGAGGCATAATGGGATTCCTCATGAGAGTGTATCACCCCACATCATGCAACAGTCAAGGCTGTGGGGAAAAGCTTAGTTTCAAAACTAAGCCCTAGGCTATAATGACTTTGCCAGCTTATAGCCTGTCCCCTACACCCAATGCAAATTATAAGTGAGCAAACATATATATTTACAAACTTATTTGACCAACAGTAACTATTTGAACTATTTGTTCAATTGATGTACAAACTGAGACGCACTATACCTGCAGGTACTACACTGTGCATCAAGACCTCTTAGAAACCCTGGACACCATGGCAAACTCACAGGCATCATGGGATACTTTTAGTTATGAAGAAAAACAGAGCGATCTTCAAGATCCATCAGACATCAGGTGAACTTCTGGCTCAAAGTATTTTCACCTAAACATTCTATACTCCTTCTAAAGGTACTGTATCTTTGAGAAATTGTGTTCGAGGCAGTTGATATGACAAAAAACAAAAAAAACACCACATGAAAATCAATGTAAAACAGAAAATGAGGGCAGCAGAGGCTAACTTGATTCTAATGAGGGCAGCAGAGTCTAATTTGATTCTAAGACTTGAGATCTTGCATATGCCCAACAGGCAAGCATATCCCATCAGTAAGCCACCTGTTATTTAAGAAAAGGAAGTATTTTTCCTTTCGATATACGTGCAATTCTTAGACCATAAATACTGATTAAGCTATTTGTACCTAACTGAAACAGAACTGCTAGGTATCATTCCTTGGCTCTATAAAAACAACAATGAAACATGAAGGGCATTGTGAGCCAAGAACGTTTAGGACCTCTCACTGCATGTTTACAAGGGATTCTCAACAACATTTACAGTAGCACTATGGAATAACATCTCTACCCTATCTTCACTGGTAACAGGGTTAAGAAAGTTAAAAACTGAGAAGACTGAAAGAAAACATACCAAAAATGACGATAACAGACTGCTCTCCCTCACATTTCATTCTAGAAAAGGAACTGACAAAACTAGAAGTGAAATACAGTAATTAAAGGAGGAAAATACCCAGCGGTTGCTGTATTGGGTTGCTTTATTTAAAGGCAAGGCTAATTCAGTCTCAAAGCCGTGCTTATCCCAATGGTTTTCAAACACTATTTAGCAGCTGAGCCCTGCTTTGAAACAAAACTTCCACCAACTCTTACGTTACAAAAAACTGTACCTAAAAAGCAGAGGTCTCAGCAGTTGAGGGGCAGCCTAAGACCACAGCATGGCCCTTCCTCCAACACACCTGTGCCAATATTCACTGCAACCTCTGGGTTTCAACAAATAGTTTAAAGTTTGCAGGGAAAAAAGCCAACCTTCCATCAGAGCAGCTCACCTTTATAGATCTCATTTAAATAAATGTTTATTTGGAAAAGCACAGGTTACAAGCCATAGCCTAAATAAAGCTAGGACAACGACTTTCAAACTCTTTAAAATCACAATACAACTCACTGCATAAATATATGTAAAAAGAAAGAGACCCTGATTACATAATATTCTTCTCGCATGTAATTCTTTCTGAGATTTTCTACATTTGAAACCAGTTTTGAAACCAGTTACAGCCCTGGTCAGGTAGTTCCATTGGTTAGTGTTGCCTAGATACGTCAAGGTTATGGGTTAGATCACTGGTCAAGGCACATACAAGAAACAACCAATGAAAGCATAAATAAGTAGAACAAATAGATGTCTGTCTGTCTGCCTCTCCTTTCTCTCTCTCTAAAATCAATAAATAAAATAATGAAAAGAAACCCCGTTTACAAAAGTCTGGCCTAAAAATTACCTCAATGACTTCTCAAGCTACAAAATAAAATTGGGAGTGGGAAGAAAAAAAAGGTAAGAACAAATACAAACATAGGATTTCCACCTCATCATGCATAACAAAAAACAAACAGAAATACCAGAAATTGAGTGGAGAAAAAGGAGGGGGTATGCTTGAATTAGAGCTAAATGTAAAAATTAAGATCTTATCTCTAGCTAAGAAAAAACTATTCAACCCCAAAACAAGAGATAAACCTTTACATCTTTTTCAATAGAACTTCTGATTTTTATGGTGGGCAACTGCATTATAACATTAACTCTCCTCTTCCCCAAACCCATTCAAACAACCAAAGAAATACAAAACTAAGGAAAAAATTAAAGTAGTCTGAGAAATCAGATCACTTACGGTGTTGATAGTCAAAACAAGCAAAAGCAGGACTCAGCCAATCAACTCAGGAAAATTCAATGGGCAGGGCTGGAATGAAAACAAGAGGATGAAATTTCCCTACCACAAGTTAATTTCCCTACCATCAAATTAACAAAAAAGCAAACCGAATCTTCCAATTACTCCTTTGCTAATTTCCTGTTAATAATCTCAGCTCAGAGAACAAGGCAAACAAGATTTTGAACCAGAAACCAAAACAAAATTAAGATACAGAAAGGTTTTATACCTGAGCTTTCTTGATTTGGCATTGATAAATCAAGTTGGGATTTTATGACCCAAATACTCCATCAGCTATCTGTTTTGTTCATAGGAGACACTAGCCCTGCAGGATTCTCCCAGCTCACACACCTTAAAAATACTCCAACTTTTTGTTGAAAGCTCCTCTTAGTTGATTCATTCACCATACCAGAGATGATAAGGCACACAAGAAAAAACCTGTGGAGTTACCCATTCTTTTAGGAGAATTAATCTAAAGAAAATAATCCTAATTGGTGCAGTGCTAAAGAAGCTACCAAAAATGACTAATTTATTAATAGAATCCCATATATAAATATAACTGCATAAGGGTAAATGAACAAGCACACAGGAGACTCTAAGAGTCCAAAAGAGGTGCACAAACTGAGAGAGCAAACAGACCAAATTAAATAAAACATTAATACAGAAAAACACAGAGAAAGTTTTTTTAAATTTTAATTAGTAAACTCAAGGAAATATGGAAAGATCTGTATCCATGATGCCTAAAACAGACTACAATGAAAAACATCAATCATAGAACAGAATTCTAGACTTGAAAGTATGATGGTGCAAACTGGAAGGGTTGCGGGGGGTAGATCAAATAAATTTGTAAATATGATATATGTTTGCTTGCTTATAGTTTGCACTGGGTGTGGGGGACAGGCTGTAAACTGGCAAGGTCCTTATAGCCTAAAGCTTAGTTTTAAAACTAAGCCTTTCCCACCCTTTTAATACTAAGAACTTTTCAACATCTGTCTAATAGAGGGGTCGGGAACCTTTTTAGCTGAGAGAGCCATGAACGCCACATATTTAAAATGTAATTCCATGAGAGCCATAAAATATGATTAACACTAAATACAAGTAAATGTGTGCATTTTATGTAAGACCAAAACTTTTAAAGTACAATAAGTTTCTAAATTCTTTTTAATAACTTTATGCTATTGCTAACCAATGATGAATAAAGTACTTCTTACCATTAATGCAACTTCTGGTGCTGCATGGTTTTGCTGATGGCTTTGTAGTCTGGTTGATACGTGATGAGGTATTGAGACGTCCATCCGTTAAACATGATCGTAGGTTGGTCTTAACGTTCTTCAGATGTGAGAAAGACTGCTCACATGCATATGTAGAGCCAAACATTGTCAGTACAGCAATACTCACATGCTGCAGTGTGTGGTATGTGATGGAAAGCTTGTTCCAAGTTTTGACAATCAGCTGGTCCAAGGGTTGAAGTTTTTTGTGTTTTTTTTTTTATTTTTTATTTATTTATTCATTTTAGAGAGGAGACACAGAGTGAGAGAGAGAGATAGAGAAAGAGAGAAAGCGGTGAGGAGCTGGAAGCATCAACTCCCATATGTGCCTTGATCAGACCAGTGCAGAGTTTTGAACTGGCGACCTCAGTGTTCCCAGGTCGACGCTTTATCCACTGCGCCACCACAGGTCAGGCGGGTTGAAGTTTTTTCATTTCTCCCCACTTGTGTATGCTCACCAACTCTGCTTGCTGTCGTGCAAGTCTTTCCAAATCTTCATTCAGTGACTTGAACATGGTCAGTCACATGTCTGAGGCCTTCAGGTCAGCAGCTTGTAGCTCAAAATCTCTGATGGAGACATCTGGGATGTAACTGAGGTCGGCGCTGTCCACTGCATACTCATGTGGATGGGTGATGAACTTAAAAAGACAAGTGTGCTCACGAAATTCTGCAAAGAACGCTTTGAATGACTGCAGGAGGTTAGATGTGAAGCTCGCTAGCTGCTGGAGATCAAGATGTAGAGCAGGGTCACTTGCTGTGCATGCATCTTTAAACTCTCCCAGTTTTTCCAAGTGTAATAAATGACCTGTTTCAATGTTGGCGATGAAGAGTTCCATCTTGTTTTCAAATGCAAACACTGCTTGTTGAAGGGATAAGATTGTATTTCCAACGTCTTACATTTCCACATTGAGCTGGTTCAGATGTTCAGTCATGTCCACAAGATAGCAGAACTTCAGGAGCCACTCAGTGTTAACTAACTCAGGATGCTCAATGTTTTTGATTACAAGAAAAGTCCAGATTTTTCTCAGAAGAGCCGCGAAATGGCTGAGCACCTTCCCTCTTGACAACCAATGCACATTGCTGTGCAGAAGCAGACCAGGATAATTATTCCCAACTTCATCCAACACTGTTTTAAACGGGCGATCATTTAAAGCTCAGGCAACAATAAGGTTGACCACCCGAATGACCAGCGACATCACCTCACCAAGCTGCTCGCCACACATCTGAGCACAAAGCGCCTCCTGATGTAGGATGCAGTGAAAACTTAGGATGGGTCTCTTTCATGTTCCCGAAGCACTACGAATCCTCTGTTTTTCCCCACCATGCACGGAACACCATCAGTACACACCGAAATAAGTTTATCCATCGGTAGATTTTTTTCTTTAGTGAACTCAGTGAAAGACTGTAATAAATTCTCCCCTCTTGTTGTCACTTTCATAGGCAAAACAGCAAGACTTTCCTCACATAATGTGTCACCGACAGCATACCTTGCAATCACGCTGGACTGGGATAAATGGCTTACATCTGTTGACTCATCCAAAGCGAGAGAAAAGAATGGTGCTCTATTTATGTCCTTCACTTGTGTTGCCTCAATTTGATTTGCCATCATGATGGTACGATCGTGTCTTTTATTTGTTTGATTATCTTGTCTTTATCCGAAAAGTTGTCAAAAAGTTCATTGGCAACATCAAGCATGAATATTTTGGCATACTCTCCATCTGTGAATGGCTTTCCGTTTCTCACAATTGCTAAAGCACCAGCAAAGCTAGCCGAATTCCAGTCACCTTGTTGGGTCCAAACACGGAGTTGCTGCTGACTAGCTTGCACTCTGCACAGTAGCCCTTGACATGCTTTCTTCCTGCTGTCCCCCGCTGGATATTTCGATGCAAATGTAGTATGGCGTGTGTCAAAGTGCCACTTTATATTTGACCGTTTCATCGATGCAATTTTGTCATTGCATATTAGACACACTGCAGAATCTCCTCTCTCCACAAAGGTGAATTCCTCTGTCCGTTCCTGCTGAAAAGTACGATAATCCTCATCTTTTTATTTTACCCATCTTCTTCGTCAAAAGGGTTTCTGCAATTAGCTAGCTGACTACTTGATTAAAAGGAGGGGAGTTTACTTCTGACCTCACAACAACCCGTGTACATTACGCATTATCCAATAAAAATTTGGTGTTGTCCCGGAGGACAGCTGTGATTGGCTCCAGCCACCCGCAACCAAAACATGAGCTGTAGGATATGAATGGATTGTAATATATGAGAATGTTTTATATTTTTAACGTTATTATTTTTTTAATTAAAGATTTGTCTGCAAGCCAGATGCAGCCATCAAAAGAGCCACACCTGGCTCACGAGCCATAGATTCCCGAAGCTTTTCCCCACACCCTTGACTGTTGCATGATGTGGGGTGGTGCACTCTTATGAGGAATCCCATTTATGCCTCAGATAAGTGGCTTGGTATCAGAGACTAACTTATTTGTATATTTGCTTAGATGCTTTAATTTCTACATTATAAAATAAGGCAGACTGCGGGTACTCTCACTCAAATCTTGCCATCAGCATTGCAGAGAGGCAGCCAAGATGGCGGAGTGCTGAAAGAGAAGCGAGTTCATGCAGAGAGAAGGAGATGGGGAACAGAGGTGAATAAGGCTGGTGGGGCCTTTCATTCTAGGAATACTCGGATGAGTCAGTGGCTTTGGGAGCCCTGAATGGAAGGGAAGTGTTTTCCCACTGTGTGTATTTTTCACCCACCTGGTGCGAGCTAGGATTAAAGCTAATGGCCCAACAGTTCTTGGCTCCACTGTGTCACTACCATCTGTCCGAATCAAATGCAAACCTGCACAGGCCAGGCAGCTGTGATAGTGGCTGTAACTACTGGCTTTATGGGGTGGGATGAGGGGGTACTACATCTCAAAAGAATCAGTGAAATCAGCCTGCCTGTCTTTAAATTTCAGCTTAAAAAACTGAATAGACCTTAAAAAAATTGAACACCATATCCAGTAGTACACAGATTGTATACTATGAAGGGCTCAACATATCCTGCAGAAAACGTATCACTTGACTGAACTCTTAATAAATTAAGAAAATCTATAAATATACTCTACTCTCCACCTTCACTTATCACACAAGAGTAGGATAAATTGAGACTTGAGCAGTAAGTAGTTTGTACACAAGAGATTCAAGAGGTTGAATGTCCGTATCAGCACTGTGCCCATTTTGAGCAAAACTGAACCTTATAGTCATCCTTTACATAAGGACTCTAGAAAGTTCCCAGTGTATAACACATCTGAATGTTAGTGAATGCAAAAGCAAATCTTCTGTAGAGGTTAAAAAAAAAAACACCTCAATTTATGCTCCCAAATTTTCACATGATGAATCCTATTCAAGGATGACCAAACACATCAGAAACAGCCACCTGTGAGACCCATGCCTTCTGAATTTAGGGCTCAGAGTGCTAACCCTTAATGTGTACTAATTCTTTTAACCCTCACCAACAACCCTGTGTGGTAAGCAATCCTTTTTCCTAGAAAGTAAGGCATAAACAGATTAAAGAATTCACCCAGACTGACTAGCTAGTAAGGTGTGGGGCAGGCACTCCAACACGATCAATTCCAGAGCCCACAAAATATAAAACCTAGGTTCAAATGTTGTATCTACCACCAATCTTGGCATACTGACAACTTATGTAACTGAAGTCTGTCTCCTCAGCTATCAGAGGGCGATAATGACAGTATCACAAGATTATTATGCATATTTAGTCATGAATATAAAACACCTGAGTAAATATTTTAATAATAGTTAACATTCACTGAGTACATACTGGCATCTATCAAGACACTACCTACCCTAAGCACTTCACACAGGCTATTTTATCTAATCCTAAAAATCGTCTCAAAGTATCATTACTCTCCTAACCACTTTTACAGATTAAGAAACAGATTTCTGTCCCTGACCACTTGGCTCAGTAGTAGAGTATCGGCCTGGCGTGTGGATGTCCAGGGTTCAGTTCCCAGTCAGGGCACACAGGAGAGGTGCCCATCTGCTTCTCCACTCTTCCCCCTCTCTTGTCTCTCTCTTCCCCTCCCACAGCCAAGGCTTGATTGGAGTAAGTTGGCCCGGACCCTGAGATGGTTACATGGCCTATACCTCGGTCACTAAGAAGAGCTTGGTTGCTGAGTAATGGAGCAACGCCTCTTATGGGCAGAGCACTGCCCCCTAGTGGGCTTGCTGGGTAGATCCTGGTCAAAGGATATGCAGAAGTCTGTCTCTGACTCCCCTCCTCTCACCGAATAAAAAAATAAAAAGGAAACAGATTTCAGAGAGATGAAGAGACTTGTACAAGATCAGAATGCTTATAAAATGGCCCCAATTCTCTACCCATCCTAGCTAGTATCCATACTCCTGTAATGTGACACTGCAGTTCATTCCCATCAAGAGGTACATACAGTTCATTTCCCCACATCTTGAATCGTGTCTGGCCTTGTAACTTGCCCTGGCAAAGAGAACATGGCAGAAGTGACACTGTGTCAGTTCCAAGTGAAGACCTCAAGAGACTTTGCATGCTTCCACTACCTCTCTTAGAATACTGCTACTACTATGTGAAAAAGCACAAACTTGCCTGACAAATGATGAGACATGTGCCTCAGTCACCCTCCTCTATTCCGCTGAGCCAGCCAACCACTAGAAACAAAAAAAACCACCCTAGACCAGCCAGCTCCCAGACACCTGGCAAGAGTTCACAGATATATGAGTGATCCTCAATGAAATCACCTCAGGTGAAATGAGCCCAATCTAGCCAGATGATCAGAAATATCCATCTGACCCAAAGGTTCATGAGTAATAATAATACAGATTAGTTTTAAGCCACTTAATAGGGTGGGGGATAGTTACAGGACAGTCAACTGAAATTCATGGTAAGGCAAAAAAGCTGAGATTTAAAGCCAGGTGGGCCTGATTCCAAGCTCACCCTCCTAATCACTTCCAATATCAGAGCAGACATAACATACAACACTACTGTAGTATTTGCCTTTGTGAACAAAAAGTCACTTTTATACTCAACAGTTTATATTATTTTAAAATAATTTATTAAGAAGTTCAAAATAGTAAATATAATTTGTTTCCTCCTTCCGGTACAAACAAAAAGTCCAAGAAGCCTATCAGACCTAGAATTTAAACTCAATTACAATCAATCATCTCTCCATTAATTTGTTCAAAATTATATAATAAAGAAAAACTATATACACTTTTCTGGATGTAGTTACAGTTCTTTCAATGTAAATAAATACCTCTGTACATGGTATCCTGATTAACTCCCCAAGTACTGTGAAATGGATTAATTTGTATTAACTCATTCTCACTCTCACCTGATTTGCTTTGCTTCCCCACTCACGATAGGTAGCACGCCACGTCAGCTCCCCCATATGCACCTATGCCACATAGTTCTTTAGTGGGTCTTAGTTTTCACCAAGGGATAGGGCAATGGTTCTGTTACATGGAGTCTAGACTGCCACCCAGCCACTTCAGCCTTTTCATGCCAGTGAACCAACAAAGGGGGCTACAGAAAAAGACAGGGTGAGTAAGGGGAAGTGAGGTTGCTACCATGCAAGGAGGGCTAAGGGAAAAGTAGGTCTGGAGTGCAAGAGTTCCTCTGGGCCGCCACTTAGTATTTTTATGAGTTGTACTGTGAGTAAAGTCAGAGGAAACAACAGAAAGCAGGACTGCTAATAATCCAGACTCTTCAGGAGAAAGGTCTGGGCACTCTACCAGGCCAGAAACCACGACCAGCTGAGGTACCTGCTGAGAACAGAGGAAAGGTGTAGAGATAACAACTAAACCTCCTGATTAGTTGCGGAAATGAAAATTCTAAATGAGTATATCTTCCTTATTTTAATATGAAAATTTTATATGTGAATTAGCCAACTTATTTACCTTCCTTTCTATAATCATCTAATAGTAGTTAATGTCTTATCATATCTCTATTTCATTTACAAAATATTACATAGAAAATGTGATATGCATGGAAGGAAAATGAACCCAACTATGGATAAAGTAATTTTGCATCCTCTCTTAAGGATGTTTGTATGTCTGAAGAAAAAATAGTTGCATTATGTTTATCAAAACTGTAATTTTGCAACTGTTTTTAAAGTTAAATATGATTAAAAGGAGGTGTCATTGTGACAAGGAATGAACTGTGATGTCTTTTAGTCATTTTAACTAGGTCGCAAGTACACTTCTCCATATTCTATTCCCTGTATGGTATGGTTGTGGGTGAGGCTTGGCCTAAAAAGAAATTCCCGTGAGATTTAGAAGACAAAACAGCAGAAATGTTGAAGATGCCAACATAAAGTCAGGTGCTCCTGCAATTTTCAAACACTGTCATGGATCTTAGGGCTCACTTTTGTTGGCATGGGGGCAGTACTGGGCCCACAGTTCCTCCAGCTCCTGTCAGGTCTTCTTTGCTTTTCAAAAAAATACTGGGACAGGTTTTGTGTAGCTCCATAATAAAGTGTGCAAACTGACTGCATGTTCCCTACATCAACGTAGCAGTGAGAGGGTGATAAGGGTCAAGTCTGTGCTTACAGGTTCCAGCTTATTTCCTTCAGTTCCAGATCTTTGCGGGTTTTCACTTAAGCTACTTACTCTCCCCCACTTCCCATCTACCTTCCATGCACAAGGCCAGTCCTGCTGCCTGGCTCAGACTCAGGAGTATATAACCAGTTCTTACAATTGGTAAACTCAATCACTAGAATAATTTTACTTCTCTTCAAACCCTAATTGATAGAGATGGAAATGTTACTTAAGAGTTAGACTACAGTAGAAAGGGCTGAATGTGTCCAACGGCCTCTTAAAGAGAAAAATTCAAATATTACTGGGGTTATCACGAACGAACACACTTTCTTTCCATAAGAAAAAATACTTAAGGCTTTACCTGAAGAAAATTATGTTTTGAATGCATTTACTTTCTAAAGTAGCAAGTTCAAATTTTTGAATCCACCTTCTTACAAAGTAATATTTACATCGTAACAAAATAGGCACTGTCCAAATTCAAGAGAAACATTAAAAATCAACACACCTTAATAAATGAATTTAGACTATCTTAATGTTAACCTTAGACTTGTGTTACAAGCAATAAATTAGAAGTTGTATACACCACCTCTACAACCAACTCATCCAGTTCCCTCATGAACATACTTTAAAAAAATCCACTTAGCTTAAGTCAGAGCCTTAAACTCAAATTTTTTTAGGCTGATCCGAAAGGATCTTCTGGACCTCAGCTAGTCCAGCTAACCAATACAATTAAATCAAGTTCCAATGGCCCTACCCTGAACATGAATTTTGAGACAAAAGCAGCTGAGACAGACATTTACATTTTAGTACTTTTTCCACACGGTAGAAATACCAAGAGAAATAAAGGTCAAAGGCAGTTGAAAAACATTTATCTTCTAGTATTATCTGGGACCACATGTCCCACTGCTGTCTATTAGAGGTTGCTGCTAATAAAGGGAGAGGAACAGCAGTAAAAGTATGGCTGTCCCTTCCAACCCCTCCTTGTCAAGGTTCTTTAGCTCCCAGCTTTTCACTAATAACCTATTTAGACCAAATGTATGTAATGGAAGCAACAGTGAATTTCTATCTTACTCTGAAACATGTAAACCTAAAATAAGGTGTAGACGTCAGTAACTGTGCTTAATGGTCCAGTTTGAAATGAATGAAAATGAGTGTGTGGAGTTAGTTCCCATAATGGAGTAGCTTCTGTCAACTCAGTAAATTAACCTTTCACAGGTGAGAATTATAAACTCTTTTTAAAAAATGATCAGAAAGCAAAAGAAAGTAAGCGAGAGCAGGCAGAACTGGAGATCTGACCACCGAAAGAGGGAAGGTCCATGGAGGGAGATTCAAATTTAGACAGCTTTTCCCAAGAACACTCCTAGTCTACACCAGCACAAGGCCACTAGAACTCAAGCAGAAAGATGCAGTTTTATTCAAGTTCACAGCAACAGTGTGACTGGAAATTCAGAAAGAAAAGTCAGGAAAGGTGTGAACCAGAGGCAGGGAAAAACCCAAAAACTAACATAAACTCCAAATTTCTCACTGGCCGCTGGCCTATGTATGCTCAGGGAAGATTCCAAGGGGCTCAGTGGGAAGTTGAAAGAAGTCAGCAGCAATTTCAGTTGCCCACTCACTGTAAAGAAGACATGAGCCTGGAGTTTGAATCTGACCAAATTACAAGGACTTGAAAAACATCACAGGCTTTCTACAGACTCATCTAAAAAAGTAAGTTCTCAAGTTCAGGACGATCAGCCAGTACATAATTTAACTATACTCATAAGAGGGAAATAAAGAGAATTCAAAGGTGATATATCATCCATGCTACAGACTTTACAATTAGAACTTTCTAGACATAAAGAGAACCAAAATAATAACCTATTGTCAAGGGTGAAAAAAAGCAGTCACACACAAAAAAACCATGAAATAATTCAAACGAGTGAATTAACAAACAAGGACTTTAAAGCAGAATACTATTAATCTGTGCATAGAAATGTGGTCCCAATGGAGAATCTGAACAAATAAACAGAAATAATTTTCTTTAAAGAAAAACTAAATAAAATACTGTAACTGATGGGCACAGTATTTGAAAATGATCAGATATTTGCAGCATTAATCACAATAGCTAAGACATGGAAACAACCAAAATGTCCACTGATAGATAAATGGATAGAGAAGATGTGACATGTACTTTCAATGAAATGTTATTCAGCCACGACAAAGGAAATCTGCCATTTTTTGATAACATCAAAGAACCTTGAAAGCATTATGCTAAGTAAAATAAAATTAGAGAAAGACTATGATCTCAGCTATGTAGAATCAAAGTCAATTCTCATAAACAGAGTAAATTAGTAGTTTCTAGGGTCAAAGTGGGGTAAGAGAAATGGGGAAATTTTGTCAAATAGTGCAAACTTTCAGTTATCAGATGAATAAATTCTGGGCACTTAAAGTACAGCTTGGTGATTATAGTTAACAATACTGCATCGTATACTTGAAAGTTGCTAAGAGAGAAATCTTAAATGTCTTTACCACAAACACAAAATAGTGTTAACAATGTAATGTGATGAATATGTTAACTACCTTAGTGTAGTAATCATCTCATAACATATACATATGTCAAATCATCACACTGCACCCCTTAAATTTACACAATGTTATTTGTCAATTATATCTCAAGCTGGGAAATAAATAAATACATAAATGGGGAGGGGGTGAACAGGCTTAGCAACATATTAGAAACAACATAAAAAAGATCATGAAAGTGAAGACAGATCAGTAGAAAGTATTCAATTCAAAGAACTCAGGGGAAAAGACTGAAAAAATTTAACAGATTCACATACTAATAGTACAATTTAAAGCAGAAAAACAAAGATCTCAGAAGGAGAAGAGAGAACGGAGCAGAAAGATTTTAAATAACGGTTAAAACAGTGGTTCTTAACCTGGGTTTTATAGATGAGTCGGTCTCAGGGGTTCGGAGAAGCCTCTGCCGCGGGAGCCAGAATAAAGTAATACCATAATTTGTTGTGAGTTCATGCACTTTGTTGGTTTTGTTCTTTGAGCAAAGTGAAGTTCATGCACGGCTCATTTTGTGCACCAGTAAAAAAACATATACCTATGTCTTGAATTTGGAAAAAAAATCACATTTTATTTATCACTAAAGAAGGGTTCGGTGAGAATTTGGAAAAAATATCATATTTTACTTATCACTAAAGAAGGGTTCGGTGAATGCGCATATGAAACTGGTCGGTTTGGTACCTCACAAAAGGTTAAGAACCACTGCTCTATCCACTGTACCACCGACTGGTCAGGCAGAAATAGTTTTAAACAACTAACATCAACATGCTAACAAAAGGCATTACAGAAATGACTATTATATACAGACCAATATTCCTCATAAACAAAGACACCAAAATTTTTAACAAAAAATTAGCAGACCAAATCCAGAACTATAAAAGGACAATACACCATGACCAAGTGAGGTTATCCCAGTCACCACACTAATAAAGGGTAAAAACCATATAATCAATCAATAAATACAAAAAAGGGGGACATCTGACATAATCCAACACCCACACATTATTTAAAAATATAAATCTCAGTACTGTGCACAGAAAGGAACATCCCTCATCTGCTCTTAAGATGAGGAACAAGACATGTCCATTGTCACTGTTCTTCTTCACATAGAATTGAAGATGCTAGGCAAAGCAATAAGGTAAGACAAAGAAATAAAAAGCTTATAAGATGGAAAAGGATAAAACTGTCTTATTCACAGATATGATTGTTTTTGTAAAGAAAATCCTGAAGAACCTCGAAAGACTAACGGAACTAAATAAATTTAAGCAAGGTCAAAGAATACAAGAATAATAATTTTTATTTTATTTTACTTTTTTTTGGGAGGGTACAGGCAGGGACAGACAGCAAGTGAGAGAGATGAGAAGCATAAAGTCATTGTTGAAGCACTTTAGTTGTTCATTGATTGCTTCTCGTATGTGCTTTACTTGGGGGCTCCAGCTTAGGCAGTGATCCCTTGGCTCAAGCCACAGACCAAAAGATCATGCCTATGATCCCTCACTCAAGCCGGCGACCTCGTGCTCAAGCTGGTGAGCCTGCACTCAAGCTGGCAACTTCAGGGTTTCAAACCTGGGACCTTAGTGTCCCAAGTCAAAGCACTGCGCCACCGCCTGCTCAGACAAGAACAATTATTTTTTAAACTACTACTGTATTTTTATGGGTTAGCAGGAAAAAATTTATAAAATTTCATTTAAAATAGTATCAAAAAGAAAACTTTAGAAATAAATTTAATATGCAAAATCTATACAGAGAACATTAAAATTTTATAAATATGCAAAAGCCTATTTTAGTTGACATAAAGAGCTCACATTTATATACATATACAGGGTGGACAAAAGAAGGTTTATAGTTAGGAGTACATGAAACACAGTTCATTCTTGCATTATTTATTAATTATTGTTATTTATTATAAAAACTTATAAACCTACTTTTACCCACCCTTGTATATGTTTATAGTAGTGCATGTGAAAATAAAGATCTAAATAAAAGAAGAGGTACTAAACTGTAGTAATCTGTTGCTGTTAATAAACTACTCCAAAACTTAGCATTGAAAACAATACTTATCGCAGTTCTTAAGGGTCAAGAATTTAGAAGCAGCTTAGCTGGTGGGTCTGGCTCAAAGGTCTCTCTTGAGTTTGCAGTCACATTGTTGTTATGTCTGCAGCCAAATGATGGCTACAGGACCTGCTCTCAAGTTTACTCAAGTCTATTGGCAGAAGGCCTTAGTTCTTTGCCAGATAGCTATCAGGAGAAAATACTCCATGGGTCTATTGTGTCTCTGTACCTCTTACAACTAAGGCTCTGATTGTCTTTTGTTCCATACTCTACCTTTTCCAAAGATATCTATAAAATAAACAACCTTGGGTGATAG
This sequence comes from Rhynchonycteris naso, assembly GCA_037038555.1. Lineage (NCBI taxonomy): Eukaryota > Metazoa > Chordata > Mammalia > Chiroptera > Emballonuridae > Rhynchonycteris > Rhynchonycteris naso. The sequence continues at coordinate 108,213,983 of CM072998.1, read as the reverse complement.
TCTCCTTCAGAACAAAGAGCAGGTAAGCTTACTGACCATTAAAAATTTATGCTTAGAGTTCCACTCCTATAACACAACCCACTGGCTGTACATGTGTCAGCTGGCCTTCACGTTACCTGGTATGAATCAGAGCTAGAAAAGCTGGTGCAAAAATGCTGATACCCCTGGCTTCTACTATAGTTGTGAAAATTAACTGTCTTTGACTCTGACCCAGGAATCTTGTGAAAACAGGATAAAAATCTCACTCTTTAATCTTGACAATGGACCTCACTACAACATCAACAGCTGGTTTCACCTACAGTGATAAGAGAGATGAACACATAAGCCATTGTATCCTTGATAACCTCATTTCAGAAATGACATACCACCATTTTTACCATATTCTGTTGGTCACACAAACCAACCCTAATACAATACACAAGATGATTGACTATAACAGGGTACAAAGGCCAGGAGGCAGGGATTAATGGGAGCCATGTCAGAGACTGATTACCAAATACTGTTAGAAGTTAGTTTTCCCTAAATGTATCTACAGAACAACACACCCCCAATCAATATCCCAAAAATATTCTGGTATTTTTAAACCAGAAATTAGCAAAACAATTTTAAAATGTGTATGGAAATTCTAAAGAACTAGACTGGCTCAAACAATGTTAGAGGATTCACAATATTTTATTACAAGGATTACGGCAGCAGTTTTCAAAGTGTGCGCCAGGGCACTGGTGCGCCATAGAATACATATTTCTAGGAGCGCCCTATGGTATTCGAGAAAAATATGTGCCTGTTGGAGACCAAAAAGCCAACCGGGTTTCTGTAGTTTAGATTTTTGAGGGACAGAGGTGTGGGGAATTGGCTGTAAGCTGAGTCTGCTCAACCCACCTTACTTGCCTGAGTAGGTTGCAAAAGGCTGTTAAGCTGTGGTGCTGGATTGTTTACACTACCCCCCCCATCCCCGTGTTCCCCAGAAAGACTGGAGGTAATTTTCTTCTATCCTTTGTTTGGTGTAAAGTTAAGATGATATGCATGGTGGGGGTTTTCTGCATTCAACACAATGAAGAGTAAAAAGAGAGAGGAATTCTTCAATGTATTGACAAGGAAATGAGAGTTTGCCTTTCAAATACAGTGTGTCCGTACAGTCATGGTGCACTTTTGACAGGTCAAAAGTGCACCATGACTGTACGGACACACTGTATATGCCCAAACATTGAAGAAATCACTATGACACATCAGACTCATGTTTCTCATAAACACAAGAATGAAAAAACTTAACACATTCGTGCCGGGACCTGCCAAATTTACTAAATCTTACTAAGAATGTATCTATATATATAAAAAGATAACTTTTTTGTCGTTTTTTTATTTTTTAATTCCTTTTTTACGAATTATAAAAAGCATAACTCAAAAAGTGTAACATAAAAATGTTTTTTAATGTCAGAATAAATTTAATTGTCATATTTATTTCATTTAATTACCATAAAAGCACGCTTTTTTCTTTAATATTTGACTTATTATAACATATTTCCTCAAAATATGTATATAGTGCATCTACAATTATTTGGAGAATTTTAAATGTGCCCCAACTTAAAAAAGTTTGAGAACCATTGGCTTATGGTAATAGAGACATCAGGATACTGGGACAGGAGAAACAAACAGATCAAAGAACACCAGAAACAAATCCATACATATAAGTTCAAATTCTGGACAAAAACACAAAGGCAATTCAGTACTGGAAAGGAAAGGTTTTCAATGGTGTTAGAATTAGATAAGTGTACTTTTAAAAATAAACCTCAACCCATACTTCACACCATCCACAATTAATTAAGATGACAGCCTCATATGTAAAAATTAAGACTATTAAACTTCTAAAAGAAAGCACAGAAAATTATTTACATGATTTTGGGGTAGGCAAGATTCCTAGAACTCAAAACACATAATCTATTAAAGAAAAAACTGATCAATTGGACTTCATCAAAATTTAAAATGTCAGCTCATGAAAACATACCGTTATGAAAAGAAAACACAAACTACAAACTAGGAGAAAATATTTCCAATGCCTGATCTGTCAATGAATTCTATCGATATAGTCAGCCCTACATATCCATGGGTTCCACTTTCCGAGATTCAACCAATCGTGCATTGAAAATATTGGAAAAAATGTTGTATTGTTGCTGATGTGCATTATACAGTTATGTCTATAATGGTTGCACTGTACTGTACATATACACTTTTTTCTTGTCCTCATTCCCTAAACAATACAGGGCAACAACTATCTACATAACATTTACACATCGTAATTAGGTATTTTATATATATATATATATATATATATATATATATATATATATATATATATATATATATATAATTAGTCTAGAGATTATTTAAAGTACAGCAGGAAGATATGCATAAATTACATGCAACTGCTGGGCCATTTTACACAAGGGACTTGAGCATCCACATATCTTGGTATTCACAGGGGTCCTGAAACCAATGCCCCACAGATACCAAGGATAACTATAAATAAGAATTCTTATACATCAATAAAAGTTTTTTAATATTAAGAAAGCTTAGAGGCATTCCATTACATATATATTATATATATACACACACATACATACAAACATACATACATATATATATATATGTGTGTATATATATATATATTACACTGCCAAGAACTCCCCCCCAAAAAACCACAGTGAGGTACCATTTCATACTCACTAAATGGTTAAAATTAAAAAGACCGATAAGCCATATCTTGGCAAGGCTATAGAGCAATTAGTACTCTCATATATTTACAGCATAAGTATAAAATGGAAAACCACTTGGAAAACCTTCTGGTCGTTTCACATAGAGTTAAACACACATCTGCCTATGATCCAGTCATTACAATTCCAGGTATTTACTCAAGAGAAATGAAAACACGTTTGCAGAGAGATCCACACAGGCCTTAACTCTTAACAAGAAGAAAACTGGAAATGACTAATGACATGCTACTCAGCAATAAAAAATACTGGTATGTCCCACCTTAAGGATGAATATGGAAGTATATGTTAAGCCCTTGATGGCAAACCTATGACACGCGTGTCAGCACTGACACACGTAGCCATTTTCCATGACACGCGGCCACATGCAGCCACATACCAGAGAAGTATAGGGCCGCATGCCAAGAAGGACGTTTCATCCTCAGCTCCTGCACGGCCAGGTGCAGCAGCTGAGGATAAAACATTTGCTGTAGTGTAGACACTCTGTGCTGGAGGTCTGTAGGCGAAAACAACAGAACTCTGGCACAGAGCGTCTTGTTCTGGGACTTCCGGTTAGGCCGTTTTTCTCGAAGTGGCACACCACTCGAGTTATGCTTGGTTTTTTGGTGAATTTTGACACACCAATCTCAAAAGATTGCCCATCACTGTGTTAAGCAAAAGAAGCTAAATGCACAAAAGCACATGTTATATGAACACAGAAGCAAACTCATCTACATTGTTAGAAATCAGAGTGCTGGGGAAGACAGTGGGGAACTAAATGGAAAAAGTGACCTACGTACTTTTGGGGATGATGAAAATGCTCTAAAACCTAGAGTAATGGTAACATGAGTAAAACTATCATAGCTCATCAAAGTGAACACCTAATGTCTGTCCATTTTAATGTGTTTAATTTACATCTCAACATAAGTAAAATACAAATAAATTTTTAGAATGAATTTGCAAGCTCATTCTATTAATTTTCCTTTAGTCTTGGGTTGTCCACAAGTACACAAACACACATTTACGTGTATGTAAATATTTATCATCTACTATGTGCCAAACACCATTCTGGGGTTCCAAAATAAGTGAAAGTCCGTACCCTCAAGAAGTTAACAAGGGGAAACATACTTAAACAACACACAATGGGAGGGTCTCCATTACAGAGACATACATAAGGTCCTGTGAAGGAAAGAAAAGAGCACAATACATAACCTGACAGAGAGATAGGTTTCTGAAAAGACTTTCCATGAGGTCAAGAATGAAAAGCAGGACTCTGGACATGTGGATAAGCAGGAATGGGCCAGTATAGGCAGAGAAATAACACATGCAAAGACACAGAGACAAAGGGTCTAACACAACAGGTAGGGAGGAGCAGTTCAGTGGGTTTTTTGAGTTTAGAGAACCTGTGAGGAAGTAAAAGAAAATGCTGTAAGGTATGTAGGCACCGTGCTAATGCGAAGGTACATGGAGTAGAATCAGGAAAGAACCACTGAATACTTGTGTAACCCAGGAAATAACACATTCAAATCTGCAATTACAAACATCACAGCTAACAGTATGAGAGAAAGCCTGGGAGGGCAAATGGAAGCAGAGACCTGTCAGAAGGCAACTGAAGAACAAGCAATCATGCTTACTCTTAGTAAATCAACCAATGGCACAGAGGCTGAAGAGAAATTTAAGAATCCCCAAAATAGATTAAAAAAATGGGTAAAGATTAAGATCAAACAGTGCGCATTAAAAATAAATAAAAATGGCTCTTAAATTATGACAAGATTCTCAGTTTCACTCATAAGAGAAATGTAAATTAAAACTACACTGCAATACCTTTTTTTTTTCACCTATCATACTGGCAAAAATCCAAAGAAGTATGATTATATACTGTGTTGGCAAGGCTATAAGGAAAACAAATAGTCTTATATATACATTACTGTTACAACCTCTGTGAAGGGCAATTTAACTATATCTATCAAAATTAGATCTGCTATATTCTTGGACCCAACAATTCCACTTCTAGGAACTTCTACAGACATACCTGCGTATGTGCAAAATGATATATGTACAAGGCTGCTAATGCAGCATTTTTATAAAAGTAAAAACTGGAAACTATCCATCAGTGGGCTAAATTGTGGTACATCAATAAAATGAACACTGCAGCTGTGGAGAGAGCACTGCACACTAGCACTCTCTGTACTTAAATACAGAAAGATGAAGGATATAATATTAAGTGAAAAAAGTAAAGGGCAAAACAGTTCAAGTTTCCAGATTCACAGAGTGTAAAACGTGTGCGAGGGGAGGGGATGGAGAGTGAAGCACACTAAACACATTTCTATATGGTTGTATTCTTTTAATCCCCAAAAGAACATACTAGAAATCAGTAACATTTGTAAACTAATTAACTACTATAGGAGTCTGAGAACTAGGCAGATGGCGAGACTTTTTACTGTATTTCTTCTTTTCTCTTTGCTTTTTTACTTTTGAAGTATATATCATGTTTTTAAAAAAGCCTTTGAAAATACTGTTAACATTCAGCAGAATTTGGTCACTCATATGATGTAAGAAGTAAGAGATGAAGTGGTCAAGATGGCTCCTAGGTTTCTGATTTGATAAAGAATATCTGTGTTATCAACAAGGGTGGAAGTCAGCTTAGTTTTTAGACACATTGTACTGGAGGTATGATGTCCAACAGTACACTACAAAAAGAGGACAGGAAATCTGAAGGAGGGGATATAATGCAGCTGTTACAGTAAGCCTTGGTGAGGAAAACACTTATATGAGCCTAATTTATATAGGAAGTACTTATTCTATAAACCCAATTAACCCAGAGAATAAACTAAAAAGGCAACTAACAAAGTGACAGCATAAGGCCACATACTCATATTCTTTTTGCATAGACATCAGACTCTCACTAAAGGCTTACTTATTACATTTAAATAATTTCCCAAGTTCACAACAGATTAGAAACATCAAAAAGGGTATGGCCCGACTGGTAGTGGTGTAGTGGATAGAACATGAACCTGGAACACAGAATACCCACCTTCGAAACCCTGAGGTTGCTGGCTTCAGCACAGGTTCATCCAGCTTGAGTGCAGAAACACAGACATGATCCCATGGTCACTGGCTGGAAGCCCAAGGTTGTTGTTTTGAGCCCAAGGTCACTGGCTTGAGCAAGGGGGTTACTAGCTCGGCTAGAGCCCCTTCCCCCCCGATGAAGGCACATGTGAGAAGCAATCAATGAATAACCAAGTACTAAAGCGCAACAACAAAAAGTTGATGCTTCTCATCTCTCTCCCTTCCTGTCTCTGTCTCTCAAAAAAAAGTGTGTGGGTATAAGCGACCACGGATAATCATCAGACAGCAGCCTGAGGCAGCAAAAAGGTTATAATACTACCAATACCTCAAAAATCATAGCTTCTTTCACAGAAGCCAAAGTCCTGTATTTCATCATCTAATAGTTGGCCAAAATGGTCCATCCTTCAAGAAGCTTTTTGGGTTCTTTACTCTTAGCCTAAAATATAGTCAATCAACCTCTTTTCTTCAAACTTTCAATTTCAATTATTTGTTTACACCTTCTTGAAAGCACTATATTCTGCCTTGTTTTATAATTATAACTGGCATTTTATAATACCAGTGTCTTTCCTCTCTTACTTGAATATATATCTCTGAAAGAAACATCTTTTTACCACTGTATCTCTTAGCACAATTTTTTGTATAATATAGCATGCAAATATCATGTAACGAACAATGATCCATCTTTGCCTTCTCTAAAGCAACAAGAATGAACTTTGCCATAAACTGTCTCCCTGCCCTCAGTTATAACTGGATTTTATTAAATATAGGGAGTCCTCAGGTTACGACAGTGTTGAAATACAACGCTTTGAGCTTACAACACTTACTCCCATAAAAACTTTTAAAAATTAAGATGTGTTTCGACTTACACCATTAGCATCGTACTTACGAACTATGTGGAATAACTAGTTTGGTTGCATGCAGTGGAATGCACAGTACAGTGTACAGTACAGTATATTTATGTCCCTTTCCTTTTTCTGTGGCTTAGTTGTATTTTTATGGTCTAGATTACAATTTTACAACTGTATTAGGATGGACAAGTAAGTGACTTAGACTAGGGTGTGTTTCAACTTACACCAAAATTCAGGTTATGACACTGTTGTAGGAACGGAGGAACTGTGTTATAACCTGAGGACTCCATACTTACACATTTTGCACCAGGGTAAGCATTTGACTTGGCTTATGTAATGAGATAAGGAGTGACAGGAAGTGACAAAGGGGTTTCATTTATGGAAGACAAAAATGTTCCATAATCAGTTTGTGGTGAAAGTTGTACAAACCTGTGAATGTATTAGAAAACAATGAATTACATATTTTCAGTAAGTAACTTACGGTATGCAAATTATATCTCAATAAATCTGTTTTTTAAAATGGGATAGTCTACTATAATCCCCACTTTATAAATTAGAAAACAGGCCTGACCAGGCAGTGGCGCAGTGAACAGAGCATCGGATTGGAATGAGGAAGACCCAGGTTCGAGACCCCGAACTCACCAGCTTGAGCGCAGGCCCATCTATCTGGCTTGAGCAAAAGCTCGTCAGCTTGGACCCAAAATTGCTGGCTCCAGCAAGGGGTTGCTCGGTCTGCTGAAGGCCCACAGTCAAGGCACATGTGAGAAAGCAATCAATGAACAACTAAGGCATTGCAACAGCAACAAAAAACTAATGATTGATGCTTCTCACCTCTCCATTCCTGTCTGTCTGTCCCTATCTATCCCTCTGACTCTCTCTCTGTCCCTGTAAAAAACAAAAAAACCATGCAGTTCTGACTCTTAAGTACTCTGTATTCGTACCCACCATGTTCTTTTGCCCTCCTTAGAAAGGAACTTCACTCACCAAGCATCCTATGAAAGCCTTAAATTCGCTCCCACTGCTGTTCAGTTCAACACTAGAGCAGGACCACAGAGCCCTGACGTGATTATGTTACACCGTAAAGGAAGGGAAAAAAGTCAAAAGCTGAAAAGAAAGGTACCAAAGACAGAGGAAAATAAAAACAAACAAAACTCAAGAGCTAAATTTCAAAGCTTGCCATTTTGAGCATAAGATTACATGAAAGATTACTACTGCATGATTGCTATCATAAAGCTGTGGACAGACCTAATGAGGCACCCGGGGGGTTACTGCAGGCTTCTGGGAGTAGCTCTGCCTAGACTAGGGTTTCTGAGACTTTGCACTACTGTATTGACATTTTGGGCCAGATAATTTTTTGTCATGGAGGGCTTTCCTAAACACTGTAGGATGTTTAGCAACATCCCTTGCCCCTACTTACTAACTAGATGCCAGTGGCACCAATTTATCCCCTCCCCAGTTCTAACAACCAGAATATCTCCAGACATTGTCAAATGGAGACAGACAAGATCCTTTTAACAGCTTTGAGATATCTTTGAAATATAAATACTGTATATATTTATATTTAAAGTATACAACATGACATTTTGATATATGTGTGCATTATGAAAAGATAGCCACAGTCAAGCTAATTGTCAATATCTTTTTTTTTTAATCAAGTGAGGCAGGGAGGCGTAGAGATCGACTCCCCCCATGTGCCCTGGCCAGGATCCACCCATCAACCCCCATCTGGGGCTGATGTTCTGCCAGGAAAAAGGAGCAAATCAAAGGACAGTCTATATAAAAATGAAATGACAACTAGGGGCAGGAGGAGGGAGAAGTGAGACAGTAGGAGATAGAGCTGAGTCTATACAAAATTTGCCCTCTCAATCTCTCTCCTTGCTTTTTCTCCTGTGAACATTTTAGCCTCTCCATGCAGAGCTTCGCTCACTTGTCAAGACACCATGGTCTCCAAACTCTTACTCCTCTAAGTTCCATCCCCATCAGATCATTTTAGATGAGGGGGTCAGGGGTAGGGACACAAGTAAATTAAGCTACGCGATCCAAAGTATGTGCTGCAATGACTCTCTGTTCAACAAGCACATTTTTAAAAAGTTTAACTTCGCTCATAATCAAAGAAATGCAAACCCAAAACAAGAAATAAATTTCACATATTAAACTGGCAAAAAACGTAAAGTTTTTTTGTTATTTTATTTTATTCATTTTAGAGAGGAGACAGAGAGAGAGAGAGAGAGAGAGAGAGAGAGAGAGAGAAAGGGGGGAGGAGCTGGAAGCATCAACTCCCATATGTGCCTTGACCAGACCAGTGCAGGGTTTTGAACTGGCGACCTCAGTGTTCCCAGGTCGACGCTTTATCCACTGCGCTACCACAGGTCAGGCAAAAAAACATAAAGTTTAATAAAGTCCAATACTAGTGTGCATGTAACAGGCATACTCATATACTGCTGGTTAGTGTAAATTGTTACCACCCAAGGATCACTTAAAAGGAGTCAGAACAAATTATGATACATCCATATAATAAATTACTCTAATTTTTTAAATGTTAACCTATATATGCCAATATGAAAAAAAGCTCTATAACATTAACTAGGGAAAACAGTAAAATGCAGTTTAAAAGTAAACAGTCCGATATAATACAATTAATGTAAAATATTTTGAAAAGTAAACTCTCTGGACACAGTTACCAGTAATAGTGAGTTAACTTTTAAGATGCTCTAACCAACCAAGCTATCTGGCCATGGCTAGAATTTTTTATAATATACATGTACAACTTCTAACTTAAAATACACATACTCTATTTCCCCATACCTTAACCACTACTCTCATCACCAACTCTGCAACCCCAAGCAAACCCAGTATCTGAAGGCAGAATTTCAGGTACCAAGGAATATACTTTTGGATATATATCTAGGGCTTTTCTTTAAATCTTTTCATGTACTTCTTTCTCTAAGACCTTCTAGGATATAAAAGAGAAAAAGAATCCCTATACTGCCCAGAAAACAACAATTTCACTCCCCACATTAAAAAACAATTGCAACCCTTGTAAAATCACTTAACACTAGGGATGGCATTCTGGTTTTTCTCAGCTCTCATCAGCAAGGTGCAGGTAGTTAACCATGACTCTAAACTTCCATAGGGCAGGATCGCAGTCCTGGTTACTGCATCACCCATGGTACAATATGTATATGAAAGCTTAGTATTTGTTCATTATAACTGAACCTGTCCAGAATATTCCCTGTCAGACAGACACACCCCCATCTAAACCAAGTATTTCTAATTACTACTTATGATTAATGTCTAATCATTAGAGAATAACTAGTATATTCTTAATATCCCAGATGAATAGTTTTAAGATTTAAACAACTAAATTTTACTCATATGAGTTTAATCTTCGTGATTTTCTCGCTGTGGATGATCACCATGTCAACTACAACAGTAACTGTTTCAAAGCAGCAAACTTATCCTTACTTTTGATCTAATTAGTGAGAAAGTTTTAAAACCTTTATCTAGTATGGGGGAAAATGGGCCTAATCAGGTGGTTCATAACGGTACAGTGTGAGGCCTGACCAGGCGGTGGCGCAGTGGATAGAGTGTCAGACTGAGATGCAGAAGGATCCAGGTTCGAGACCCCGAGGTCGCCAGCTTAAGCACAGGCTCATCTGGTTTGAGCAAAAGCTCACCAGCTTGGACCCAAGGTCGCTGGCTTCCAGCAAGGGGTTACTCAGTCTGCTGAAGGCCCACGTTCAAGGCACATATGAGAAAGCAATCAATGAACAACTAAGATGTCACAACGGCAACAAAAAACTGATTGATGCTTCTCATCTCTCTTCGTTCCTGTCTGTCCCTATCTATCCCTCTCTCTGACTCTGTAAAAAATAAATAAATAAATAAAGTGGATAGATAACAGTACAGTGTGAGGAGAGAGATGACCTCTAAGATGGAAGAAGTCAAGAATTGCAAACCATTAACAAGTTCTTAAAAAGGCTTTAAAAGTAAATACATTCTCACAGAAATTACTGAGTTTATTTTTAGGGGTGTTTTTTTTTAATTTATTGATTTTAGAGAGAGGAGAAGAGACAAAGAGAAACATCAATTTGTTGTTCCACTTATTTATGCACTTACTGGTTGATTCTTTTATGTGCCCTGGCCAGGGATAGAACCCGCACCTTGGCATATAGGGATGCTCTAACCAACTGAGCTACCCAGCCAGGGCCTGGGTTTACTTTTAAACTATTGCTAGAATTTTTAATATTCTCAAACCAAACACCTATTGTAATTGGAAGTGACAAATGACTCACATAGCAAATTCTTTTTAAAAGTAAGAACACATATGCACACACACAAACCTCATATACCACATATATCTTATAACAAAAGAAAAGTTTGATACCATCTTTTCCAAATTACACTGCCTTATCAATTTTACAAAGAATAAATGGCATGTCAAGTGTTACACAACCGAAGAGCACACAGCTCCAGGAGACAGAAACATGCAAGAGGTTATCTTCTGAGACAACTTAAGAAGACTGAATCCTGACCAGAAAGTATTAAAACCAGACTCTGAAACAGATGGTTAACCTTGAAATTTTATTTCTCAGTTGAATGAATGAATGAAAAGGGGAGAAGAGGATGAAGAATAACACGCTACCTGGCAATAATTTTAAAAACTGCTTAAATACTAAGTAAAATAATGCAGACTATGGGGAAGTTTCTAAACTTCCAAGAGGAAGAGCAGCCACAATGCCACCACATAAATATGACTGTGACTTTTGATAAATAAATTAAATTACAATATAAACCTAATTCTCATGTACTTAAGTGAGCTGGACAACATGTTTAATTTTTCTTGTAGCTATCTAACACTAACAATAGGAAACACACAGATTTACTCTAATATAAACTAAATACAGTACTTGTCATCCAAGCTAAATCACAGTGAGCATTCCTATTAGTTCTAGGAACATATGATCAAAAAAAGTAGTACTGAGGGAGCCAAAAGACAATCCTAATTCTTCTAGAGGTAGAAAACAAAAGAACACAACCTCCTAAAATACTCCCCTCCTCACAGAGCATTTATTCTACCATATCAGTCTTCAGCAGGGCATGGCCTGTCTAATACAGGGTATCACTTTATTTTATGCTTAACAAATTACTGATAAGCCTAGTCCTCAAAATTTCCCTCTTTGTGATGGTTAAAACTACAGAGCACTTTTAAATAAAATTTTAAAATAACAACTTTATCCAACAGCCAACTTGGCAAAACTACATGTCCAATAAGCTTAATACAAACCATCTCATGACAAGAATCAGCTACCCACATTTTTATCTCCTTTAATTCTTGGAGAAAGTGAGGGAAAAGAAAGATCTAACCAGACAGAAATAAAAGGTGCAGGAAGAACAAAAGCTGCTGTGAAAGCAAAGTTAACAGAAGCAGAATCACCCTCAACAAAAAGGGAGAAAACAAAAAAGGGGGCACAAAAGTGATCTTTAAAAAAAGGTCAATCCAAACACTACTTTGTCATTTAAAGTACACCGTCAAGAAAAACCCAGTAAAGCAGAGGATAACTATTACACCATAAAAAAGGCAATAAATAAATAAATAGCTACTTCAATAATCAAAAAGAATCTAAAGTGCACCTTTTCTATATAAAGTGTATATTGGTAAATTTATTTCGAAGGAATAATGTTTTGACTTAAGATGTTGACAATAAATCTATCTTAACTAAGAAGACCCATGTTGAACCTTTTACCTACATATTCACCACCATACATTTTAATTGAGTTTTCTGCTATCACCAGGTCATATAAGGTTATTCCACAAACTGACCTGCATACACCACAGGAATGCTCATTATATTGTCTCGAAAAATGTTAACATGCACTACATAAGTACTACATAGATTAAGAAGCGTCCTTTCTAGCCCTTATTTTGCTTAAACCACTTTTGTATTTTTAGCTATTTTACAATATTTGACTAGTGCACAAGTTAATACAGAAACTGTTCTATCTTGGAACTTGATCTACATGCACTGACTGAGAACAATAGTTATATTACCCTTCCAGTTTTAAACGATTATGATTTGTCCACAGTTCACCTTTTATAAACACACTTGAGTTTTTAGAGGTTATCAGAAACTAAAAGAATCCCAAATCACTCAAGACAGCATATCACTCCTGGAAATGAAGGGCTGTCTCCACAGTTTGTAGAACTACTTTAAAACAGGGTAGGGTCGACAGGGACAGTACTGATCATAATCATTTTATAATCAGAGTAAGAGAAGGGCGAAAGGTTCGTTCTTCCAAGTAAAAACAAAGGATCCCCTTTATGGCTTGGTAAAGATGCTGCTACAAACGGCCGCCGAGCGGACAAGGAGTTGCTCTTTCAAAGATGTCCCGGGACGCAGCGGGTCCCAGCGGAGCGACGCTGAAAGCGACGAAGCGCCGCATTTCAGGGCTTACATTCACGCCCGCAAATAACTGTCCCGCCGCTGAGCGCGGCTTGCGCGTTTACGCCCCAGTCAGCACCGAAAAAAAAGGTTTTTGTCTCGAAGGCAAACTTTTCAAGTGTCACTAAAACCAGAGAATGCACAGTGTCCACTATCTTCTACTGCACACCTTTCCGTTCCTCGTCGTTTACAACCTGAAGCTTGATAAAGGAGAGCTGCAACCGAGCTGTCGCCTAGGACACCTCCCCGGTGCCGGGCTCCTGACCGACCAGGTCCTCGGGTCCCCCTGGCACCGGCGCCAGGAGGCGCGCTGCGCGCGCTTTAGCTCCGCCGACTGGCGAGGAACCGCGTAAAAATGTCACCGGGGGCAGCCCGTTTCCCTCACCGGGAGCAGAGGCCGGCGGCGCGGGCGAGACGCAGGGACCCGGCGGAGGGCGCGAGAAGCGGAGGCCGCCCGCCGCCCGCTCAGCTCCGCGCGTCTCCCGCGCCGCGCCCGGAAGGGGGACCCTCCAGCGGGAGGGATTCAACAGGAGCACCGCGCCGCCCGCCCCAGGGAAACAGCCGCGGCCATCCGCCGGCGGGGGAGGGGCGGCCCAGCCGGACCCCCGCCCGCGCGCAAGGTCGCCGCCGCCGCAGCCTTCCCGCCGCGGCGCCCCGGGCCAGGGCGGCAAGTTTAATTTCCTGGGGGCGCGGCGGAGTCCGCGGCGTGGACTGAGCGGGGCCGCGGGCCGCCCCACCCCCACCGCGAGGCCGGCCCACGCCCCCGGCCCGCGCTCCGCCGCCCGCCCCGGCTCCGCCAGGCAGCCGACGGCTGCAGCCCCCGGAGCGCGGAGGCTCAGCTCGCCTGGCGGACGGCTGGCGTGGAGCCCCGCCAGACACAGCCGCCGTGGCCGGCGCTGTAAAATGGAGCGCGGCGACCAAAAAGGAGAGACGATCTCTTTCCGTTAACTGAATTGTTTCTTACCTCCGGGCGTCCGACTCGTTACTCCTCTCCCGCCGCAGTTCTCCAGGATCCTCCACCACCGCCGCCGCCGCCGCCGCATCCAATCGCCTCCTCCCCCCCTCCCCTCCCCTCCCCTTCCGCAGCCAGCCCGGCCGTTCCTCCTCCTCTCCGCTTCAAAATGGCGCCAAGCGCTCTTCGGTGGCTGCTCCAATGGAACCGCCGCCGACAGCACCCAGAGGCAGGCGAAGCGAGGCATGGGTGCGCAGCGCCCCCTGCCGACCGGACAGCCGCGCGCGCGCGCGCGCGCGCGTTCCCACTCTGCCCCGCCCCGCCGGGAGCGCGAGCGCGCAGCCACACTGTCAAGTCGCCGCTGTGGCCCTGTTTGTGGAAAGACTCGTCTCTATCCCTGCTTTTTCTTACTCTGCGACTTTTGCTGAAAACCACATAAATTGTTGTAGATCGCTAATTTGATGGATAAATGTTGGGCTTTCTTTTTTTTTTAAAGCACTGAAACTGAATACAGATGCTATGTAAATGAAACTGGTATTAATTACTTCTCTCCTTACTTGGTACCTCTAACCCAGTGGCTCTTAACCTTTTTTGAGGTACCAAACCCACCAGTTTCATATGCACATTCACCGAACCCTTCTCTAGTGATAAATAAAATATGATATTTTTTCCAAATTCAAGACATAGGTATATGTTTTCTTACTGGTGCACAAAATAAGATGTGCATGAATATCACCTTGCTCAAAAAACAAAACCAACAAAGTGCATGAACTCACAACAAATTACGGTATTACTTTATTCTGGCCTCCGTGGCAGAGGCTTCCCGGAACCCCTGAGACTGACTCATGGAACCCCTAGTGTTCGATAGAACCCAGGTGAAGAACCATTGCTCTAACCTAGCCAACTCAAAATGCCATAAAATAGTTTTCTACATTGTATGTGTCACAACTTTATTTAATCCCACAGCCTTCCCATTTTGAAGAATTGTTTAAGCAGTGTTGGAGGGGGGGCACAGTGATTCAACCTGTAACAAAACATTCCATTCATTTGTTATCACAATTGTCCTTATTGGAGGGAGAAAAAATCTGAAGACCACAAGGATGCTCTCAGGGAGATGGGTTTCTAATCCTCTTCACCATCTAGAGGTGCGGCTCCTCCCTCCTGCAGCCTTGGGGGAGTATATTGTAAGTCCATCTGACAATTCCTCTTAGGACAGAGAGACAGAAAAAATTCTTTAAGGCCTAGATGAAACGTTGTTAACAGAAGAAACTTTTCATATGTTTCATACAGCAGCAAATGGATTTACAAAAATCAGTAATAAAAACCTTTATTTAAAACAATGCTTTAGAAAAACTGGAATGTGAAATTAGCAGTAAAACAAAAATAAACTTCTATATTTATAAGGTTTTAAAAATAACGAAGTGTGGAGACCAGTGTGTACATAGGAAATATCTGTACCTTCTCTCAATTTTGCTGTGAACTTGGAACTGATCTACTACCAAAAAAAAAAAAAGGCCAAGAAAACATAACCAAGTTGAAACTCATCATAAGCAATATGATTGGATGTGGCTCCCATCCCAACCATTCAAAAATCAGTTGTGAACACTGTCTATCCCATCAGAGAGAAATTATGTGGGAATATTTTAAAATGCTGATTTTATACACCCTTGCTTAGGAGAATTATGTATATTTGACATAAAGCACAAATCCAGTCACTACATGTACTAGTTTTCTATTACAACTGTAACAAATAATCACAACATTCATAGTTTAAACAATTTGTCTTATAGTTCTGTAGTTCAGAGGACTGGCATAGGGTTTCTTGAACTACAATCAAGATCTGGGCACAGCCCCCATCCCCCTCGGGAGAGCCTAAAGGATAAGTTAGTTTCTGACCTTTTTGAATTTATACCATTTGAAACAAAATAATTTTCAGGTTAAGAAATAAACAGAATGTCATATGAATGTGCTCCTCTAGAAATAAAGCACTTAGCACTTGAAATTTATTGAAATGTGTGAATAACAAAAGTATTGTAAGTCAGAATCACTTTCAAAATGCACTGGAGGTAAGAAATGTATCAGTGTATAATAAAAAGAAAAAAATGGAGAAAGAGAATTTTTGAAAGGCCTTATCTGATCAGAGCAAATATATAATTTTACTTTTACATTATCATTTCACTCCAAAAAAAAGTAAAACATTTGTCATCCATAGTAAAGCATGCTGGACAGTTAGTAAATGAGAAGACTGAACCAACCTAGATATAAGCTGTTACTTATTCCATGCAATTGGAAGTCGAGTCAAACTGAGCATAGGACCCTGGCCAGCCTGCAACAGTGCTGAGATTGACTAGACCAGTGAGTGGTTCTTAACCTTTTTTGAGGTACCAAACCCACCAGTTTCATATGCGCATTCACTGAACCCTTCTTTAATGATAAATAAAATATGATATTTTTTCGAAATTCAAGACATAGGTATATGTTTTTTTACTGGTGCACAAAATGAGCCGTGCATGAACATCACCTTGCTCAAAGAACAAATCCAACAAAGTACATGAACTCACAACAAATTACGGTATTACTTTATTCTGGACTCTGCGGCAGAGGCTTCTCTGAACCCCTGAGACTGACTCATGGAACCCCTAGGGTTCGATAGAACCCAGGTTAAGAACCACTGGACTAGACCAATTCTTTGGGTTAAGGCATTGGATCCCCAGAAAACATTTTGAGATGTGGCTGTGTTACTTGAAAAAGAGAATCCACTCGCTCATTAGTATTCATGAATAGAGATTAAGCTGAGTGCACATTAATTTTGTGATACTTTAGGCATTAAGGCAGCAGAAGAATTAAAGCTGTCTTCTCCAAACCCTGAAGTGAGACCCTATTCATAATGTCGCCATCACTGAAAGTGCATGGTGACTCTTCTCCACCTTCTTCCCAAACTCAATTCCCAGGGCCTAGAATTTCTCCTTTCATGATCAATCCCCTGCATTAAACACTATCCATCCTGTGGCTCTCCTTAAAATGCAAAAATTTAGAACATTATAATCTTCCTAGACTAAATCATGAAGAAGTAGAAAGCCTAAACAGACCCATAAGCAGGAAGAAAATAGAAACAACTATCAAAAATCTCCCCAAAAATAAAAGTCCAGGGCCAGATGGCTTTGCTAGTGAATTCTATCAAACATTCAAAGATTTGGTTCCTATCCTATTCAAAGTCTTCCAGAAAATTGAAGAAGAAGCAATACTTCCAAACACATTTTATGAGGTCAACATAACCCTCATACCAAACCTGGCAAGGACAACACAAAAAAAGAAAGCTACAGACCAATATCACTAATGAATACAGATGCAAAAATCCTAAAAAAATACTAGCAAACAGAATACAACAACACATTAAAAAATAATTTACCATGATCAAGTGGGATTCATCCCAGAATCACAGGGATGGTTCAACATATGTAAAACAATGAACATAATACATCATATCAACAAAACAAAGAACAAAAACAATTTGATCCTATCAATAGATGCAGAAAAGGCATTTGACAAAATACAACATTATTTTATATTTAAAACACTCAACAAAATGGGTATAGAAGGAAAATACCTCAACATAGTAAAGGCTATTTATGACAAACCATCAACTAACATCATATTAAATGGTAAAATACTGAAAACTTTTCCTTTAAAATCAGGAACAAGACAAGGTTGCCCACTCTCTCCACTCTTATTCAGTGTAGTGCTGGAAGTTCTAGCCAGAGCAATCAGAGAAGACAAAGAAATAAAAGGCATTCATACTCGGAAAGAAGAAGTAAAGGTATCACTTTTTACAGATGATATGATCCTGTATATAGTAAACACCAAAGACTCCACTGAAAGACTATTAGAAACAATAAACCAATACAGTAAGGTTGCAGGATACAAAATTGACATACAGAAGTCAATTGCTTTCTTATATGCCAACAATGAAACTTCAGAAAATGAACTAAAAAATATAATCCATTTTACGGTTGCAACAAAAAATATAAAATACCTAGGAATAAACATAACAAAGAATGTAAAGGACCTATATAATGAAAACTAAAAAGGAAATAGAAAAAGACACAATGAAATAGAAACTTATCTCATGTTCTTGGATAGGAAGAAAAATATAGTTAAAATGACCATATTACCCAAAGCAATATAGAAATTTAATGCAATTCCAATCAAAATACCAAAGTCATTTTTTAAAGAAATGAAACAAAAAATCATTAGGTTTATATGGAACCATAAAAAAACCTGAATAGCCAAAGTAATCCTAAGGAAAAAGATGAAAGCTGGGGCATTACAATAATTGACTTCAAATTATGCTACAGAGCCACAATAATCAAAACAGCATGGTATTGGCAGAAAAATAGACACTCAGACCAATGGAACAGAATAAAAAGCCCAGAAATAAAACCTCATATATATGGTCAAATCATCTTTGATAAAGGAGCCAAAAACACACAATGGAGAAAAGAAAGCCTCTTCAATAAATGGTGCTGGGAAAACTGGAAAGTCACATGCAAAAGAATGAAACTTGACTACAGTTTGTCTCCTTGCACAAAAATTAATTCAAAATAGATCAAAGACCTAAATATAAAATCTGAAACAATAAAATACATAGAAGAAAACATAGGTACTAAACTCATGGACCTTGGCCATAGAATACATTTTATGAATTTGACTCCAAAGGCAAGGGAAGTGAAGGCAAAGATAAATGAATGGGACTACATCAGACTAAGAAGCTTTGGTACAGCAAAAGAAACTGACAACAAAACAAACAGACAGCCAACTAAATGGAAGATGACATTTTCCAACAGCTCAGATAAGGGGCTAATATCCAAAATATATAAAGAACGCACAAACCTCAACAACAAACAAGCAAACAATCCAATTAAAAAATGGGAAGACGACATGAACAGACACTTCTCCCAAGAAGAAATACAAATGGCCAACAGATATATGAGAAGATGCTCATCTTCACTAGCTATTAGAGAAATGCAAATCAAAACTACGAGATACCACTTCACACCTGTTAGATTAGCTGTCATCAACAAGACAGGTAATAACAAGTGTTGGAGAGGCTGTGGAGAAAAAAAAACCCTCATCCACTGTTGGTGGGAATGTAAAGTAGTGCAACCATTATGGAAGAAAGTATGGTGATTCCTCAAAAAATTAAGAACAGAACTACCATATGACCCAGCAATCCCTCTACTGGGTATATACCCCCAAACTAAAAAACACTGGTACATAAAGACACATGCAGCCCCATGTCCATCCCAGCATTGTTCATGGTGGCCAACAACAGATGGAAACAACCAAAAAGCCCTTCAATAGAAGATTGGATAAAGAAGAGTGGTATATATATACTATGGAATACTACTCAGCCATAGGAAATGGTGAGATAGGATCATTTACGACAATGTGGATGGACCTTGATAACATTATAATGAGTGAAATAAGTAAATTAGAAAAAACTAAGAACTGTATGATTCCATACATAGGTGGAACACAAAATTGAGACTCATGGACATAGATAAGAGTGCAGTAGTTACCAAGGGGAGGGGAAGGAAGGAGAGGGAGGAGGTGGGGAGAAGGGAAGGGCATAAAGAAAACCAAATGAAGGGTGACGCAGGACGATTTGACTTTGTTTGGGTGATGGGAATACAACATAATTGAATGTCAAAATTATCTGAAGATGTTTTCTCTAAATCTATGTGCTTTAGTTAATGAATGTCACCCCATTAAAATTAATTGTCTAAATAAAACTATTTTAAAAATGCAAAAACATTCCTGGAAGAATACCACATTCACCTACAGTCCAGGGAAGTGATTCTACCTGGAGTGGAGTGCAGAAATCCCCAAATCACCTGGAAAATTTCTGCATTTGCAGTTTTTTCTTTTTCTTTTTCTTTCTTTCTCTTTCTTTTTCTTTTTTTCTCTCTCCTTTTCTTTTCTTTTTCTTTCTTTCTTTCTCTCTTTTTTTCTTTCCCCCCTCTCTTCTTCATTCCCTCCCTTCCTCCCTCCCTCCTTCCTTCCCTCTTTGAGAATGAGAAAGAGAGAGAGGTATAAGAGAGGCAGGGCTAAGAAAGGCATAGGGATTTCCTGACAGAGAGAGGAGCTAAGAGGGGAAGGGTGCCACAAAGGAAAGTTAGGGGACAGAGTTCAGAGAGGACCTCTGCCTACTCCATAATACAACTTCACCCTAGAGCTAGAAAACCTACACCAAAGCAGTTTCCTTCTGATTTTTTTTTCTCTTTTTAAAACATTGTCATAGGGTTCTCATTTTGTTAGGTACATTTTGTTCCCAAAAGAGTTCGGGGTTGTCTTTTTACCTACCAATGGTGCTCCTAATCTCTCGTGCACATTCTTACCATTTGTTTGTTTTTCTGAAGAACTCTCTGGGATGTGTGTATGTGTGTTATCAAATATCATTTGTCTAAATACACTGACTTTGTAGAGTCTCCGTGGCTTCCTTGGAGTGAAACTGCATAGGTCACTGTTATAATTGAGGTTCTGAGCTGCTGGCTGAGAGACCCTGCATGCAGGAAGCTGAGTTGCCAAAGCAAAGAAGATGGTTCACACTTACCCACAGTCAGCGCTCTGCCACGTGTGCAGCCTGGGACCCGAACTCAGTTAATGAGAGGCAATTGCATTTACTCACACAGTAAAGCCATGCTGTCCACAGAAATATAAACATTTCCACATGGAATCAATATAAAAATATACTAGCGAGATGTTATATATCCTTTTGTTCACACTGAGAATTTACACTTAAAATTCATCTCAATTCACCTGAGGCCAGTGGCTTCCTAGCATGAACAGAACAGCCAGTAGACTCTGAGATCAAATGTTATTTTTTATAAAATTTATAATAAATAAGTAACATTGTTTCATCAGGTATTCTTTGCAACTGTTGGAGCTTGTTAAGCGTTATGCTAATACCAGTTGAAAATGGAATATGGAAACATATGCATAAGTATGTATATTTATATAGTATTATACATATATAATACATATGTATATAGTTATTGTACTTTCATGTTTTTATTTTGATATAGAACAATGACTTATTCTAAATTTCATATTTATATCAAGTATATCATAAGCTCAGATATGTAAGAAAGCAAATGAGAATTAATTTAAAGACCATTATGATTAGCTACTAGAACTAGCCATAATTCTCAGTAAGCAGTTAAACTTAAAACCATAAGCATACTTACAATAACACATGAATTCCTTTAAACACATTTTTTTAGAATAAAACTTTCTTATGTATTGTCAGAAATAATAATAATAAAACAATCTGACTGAATGGCGTAAAAATGAGGACTCTCTCCCAAACCTCTTCTTTGCATTCTTATTACAATGAATTGTCTGGCATTCCAGACATCCCCTGCTACTGTTGACTTGACATGAGGCTATGTCAGGCTGCCCTTACTTATTCAACCAGATTTCTTGACTTCATTGAGCCACTTTTATTTATTTCTCATTAGTCTTTACATCTTCCCCACTTCCCACAATCACAGTGCTTTGATCCGTGACTTCCTTCGCTCCTAAGTGTACCCTTCATCTTAATTTTCTTTTCCTCTTTCTACAGTCTTACTGTACTATTGTAGAACAATTTTGCTTCATTTAAAAAAAAATTTCTTTTTTTGAGAAAAGGGGAGAGAGACAGAGAGAGAAAGAAGCATCAACTCATTGTTCCACTTAGTTGTGCCATTGGTTGCTTCTCATATGTGCACTGACTGGGGCCCGAACCAGTGACCTCAGCGCTCCAGGCTGATTCTCTACGAACGGTGCCACCAGCCAGGGCCAAATTTTGCTTCATTTTATAAAAGGACAAAAAAGGAAGCATTCTCTATTTTTTCCCAGGATCTGAATCTTTTCCCCAAATAGAGTGCGATGCCATATTAATACTGTGTCTGCATATTTCACAAGTATGTTCTTTATTAAGTTTACATCACTATACCTAATTGTCTTTTATTATTTGATGGTGGCTTTAAATTTTTATTACCAATTTGCTTACAGATATTATTGCTTTAGAGCTGGTTGGGAAAGGATATCAGAAAGATGCCATGAAAACATTGAGAATTTTATAGTTCAAAGAGCCTAGAAATGATCACCTCTTTCAGTACATTTTACGAAAATAAGCTGAGACCAAAATAGCCAAGTGATTTGGCCTGGGATATATAAATAGGGGAAAATTTTTTAGTGTATCTCATCATCCTCCAATTAATTTAGACAGTAACTTTAAAATCCTATACCATTTCACAAACATGTTTGAGTCTCTTTTTAAATGTAGTCCTATATAAGCACAAACAAACACTAGGAATTTGTGAAAATACTGATTGACTTGTGAGAAGACAACAAAAATGAAACCTTCGATGCAGTTCATAGCTGCTTTAATATCTACTCTCAGATTTGTTATATGTCTATATGTGTTTTGGGGAGATCATACTTTTCTAGTGTGGTAAAAATACAGCATAAAATTTACATCTTAATAATTTTTAAATGCAGTTCAGTAGTATTAAGTATATTTACATTGTTGTGAAATGATCTCCAGAACATTTTTATCTTGCAAAACTAAGACTCTATACTAATTAAACAACAACTCCCCTTTTTCTAGACTCTGGTAACCGCTATTCTATTTTCTGTTTCTATGAATTTGACCTTAGATATCTCATAAAAGTGGATTGGTACAGTATTTGTCTTCTCATGACTGGCTTACTTCACTAAATATAATGGTAGATCCTTTTTAAGAGTCCCATTATTAGATGACTGAGAGATATTTACACAAAATATCATACCTCTCACTATCATCTAAAGAGAGATTTGTGTTTAGCAAAGCATTTATCATTCATTCAGCTTCAGAAAATAATACATAGATATGGGACCAAGAGCAATTTCACTTGAAAAATAATAAGAATGACATAGGAGAATTTAGATTGCAGCTCTGAATATTTGTGAAAAAGATACATGACTTCCTAAAATACATTTTATATATATATACATAATCACTAATCAATGTTTTTATTTTGCTCAATCAGCATGCCAATCTAAGCCAAAAACACCAGAGTTTTCAATGTTATGTTTGTGTTATAGGTGAACAGCCTACCTTTTTATCACTTTTCATTGCAGATAAATTAGCTTAACTCCTGATATTTACCATTCATAAAATATAAGGAGCATCTTTTGTTTAAATACAGGAATTCAATTTCTTCTCCTGTCTATGGTAAAATAAATACAGTAATATTTCTATAGAAAACAAATGTTTTTAAGCAGCCAGCAGATGAAGCTGTTGAAAATTGTTAATATTAACTTTTTATAAATTCACTTTAGTTTGCTAAAATAAAACCAGTTTAGGTATAGTCTTTTTTTTAATGTGTTTTTAATGTGTTTATTGTAGAGAAGTCTTGAAATGCAGTTAATCTTGAAAAGGAAAATCATAATCATGCCACCAGAGAAAATTATTTTTAATGCTTTGTTACACATCAGTTCAGAATATATTCCATTTAATATTATATTCACATTTTACAAAAATATGTTTATACGTTTTATATAAGTTTAATATATCTTAAACATATATTTATAATATTTTATAAAGTGACTTATCTCCCTAAAAATTAAGATGCATATTATTCTGTAGAAATCTCCAGAGATAATGTTTAAAATATTTGAAACTGTACAGAACAGGCAAAGACCAATTGGAACAGATAAAAACTAGCTTGAGCACAATGCTGGATGATCCTCCTGGTACCAGGCATTTACCCTGCAGTTGAGGGATGGTAGGCAACCATGAGGGAGGGACTAGAGTGCCCAAAGAAAAAGAGAGAACACTCAGGGGGTCAGGGAAGTGACCACGTAACAAACTTAAAGAAGTATTTATTTATTTATTTATTTATTTATTTAGAGCGAGGCAGGGAGAGAGAGACAGGAATATTGAGCTGTTGCTGTGTGTGCCCTCACCTGGAATTGAGCCAGCAACCTCAATGTTTCCAGACGACACTCTCCAACCAAACAAGCTATCCATCCAGGGCTTAAGTTTTTACTTATTGATTGATTTTTTTAGAGAGACAGAGGGAGGAAGGGAGAAAGAGGGGAGGGGAAGGGGAAGCATCCACTTGTTATTTAACTCAGTAGTGCATTCACTGACTGTTTCCCACGTGTGCCCTGACTGGGGATCGAACCCGCAAACTTGTCATTTAGGAGGACACTCTAACCGACTGAGCTAGCTGGACAGGACCATAGTTAATTATTTTAATAACTATACAGCCACACAAATGCATAGCTGTTGAATGATCAGCTCTAAAACATCTGGAAGAATTTACAAGGACACACACAGTGGATTCCTAAGAAGAATTCTGGATGGTTTGGGAGCAATGGTGGAAGAGAAAATTTTCACTATGTTCCTTTTGGTAGTGTGATTATGTATTTAACATTAAAATAACTTTTTACAAAATATCATGAATAACTTTCAGGTGAATAATACACACTTATATCCTTATTTTTAGTGACTATATGCTACTGTTCCATTATACACTTACACCATAATTGATTTAACAAACCCCTACTATAGAACTATTTTGTTCAATAATGAATTGTAACAAAATACATTTAAATCCATGAGTTAATAATATATTTTAAAAAATAAAGACACAGCCACTGTTAGAGGTTGCTAATGAACCAACTCATTATTTTGAAATCTGACAAATAAACAGAAACAATCCATCATTTACCCTGCCTGTTTTAAACAAACTGTACTATTGGATAACCAAATAGTTTCCTGTGAACAGAAGTAGTCCAGCTAAAAAATGAAGAAGATATATTGGGATATTATCATGTTTTAAAATATAATGAAAATAATGGATCTAAACAGCTGCTTATTATTTCACAGAGGAACAACCAAATATTAGATGCTCCCCAACAGAAGAAAATAACAGGCCTGTGAGGTATTATTTCAATAAAAATCTAACTTGAATCTGATCAAGCCTCTAGGTATATTTACCAATTTACAAAATACATAAGGAAACATGTCCTAATTTCTTAAATAAATTCCAAGGATTGACAACAAAAACAAAGGAAACAAAAGCAAAAATAAATTAGTAAAATTACATCAAACTTAATATCTCCTGCACATCAAGAAAAACCATCGACAAAATAAAAAGGCATTCTACTGAATATGAGAAAATACTTGTACGTCATATTTCTCATAAGGTGTGAATATCCAAAAATATATAAATAGCTTATACAAGTCAGCCTTGGCCAGCTGGCTCAGTGATAGAGCATTGGCTCAGCATATGGATGTCCCAGGTTCAAATCCCAGTCAGGGTACACAGAAGTGCTCATCTGCTTCTCCACGACCCCTTTCTTGCTTCTCTCTCATTCTTTTTCTCTTCTCCTCCCCTCCTGTAGCCATGGGTTAATTGGAGCAAGTTGGCCCTGGGTGCTGAGGATGGCTCCATGGCCTCTGCTTCAGATGCTGAAAAATGTCTCCAGTTGCAATAGAACAAAGTCCCCAGATGGGCAGAGCATTGCTTCCTGGTGGGCTTGCCAGTTGGATCCTGGTCCAGGCACATGCAGGAGTCTGTTTTGTCTTCCTTTCTCTCACTAAATAAAAGTACATAAAAATATAGATTATACAACTCAATAGCAAACAAATATCTTATGTCACTGGGGAAATGCAAAGTAAAATAATAAGATACCACGACACACCTATTAGAGTGCCCAAAACCTGGAACACTGACAACACCAAATACTGGTGAGGATGTGGAGCAACAGGAGCTCTCATTCATGCTGGTGGGACTACAAATGGTACAGCCACTTTGACAAACAATTTGGCAGTCTCTTATCCAAAAGAGTTGAAAACTTACATTCATATAAAAACTTGAACATGAACATTTGTAGCAGCTTTACTCATAAGTGTGAAAACTAAGAACCATGATGTCCTCTGGTAGGTGAATCAATGAATAAACGGTGGTACATCTAGGCAGAGGAATAATACTCAGCATTCAAAAGAAACCATCTATGAAGTCATGAAAAGACATGGAGAAAACTTAAATGCATATTACTAGGTGAAAGAAGTCAATCCAAAAGGGCTACATATGACATGATTCCAACTATATGACATTCTGGAGAGGGCAAAACTATGGAGACAATAAAAAGATCAGTGGTTGCCAGTGATAGAGGGTGAGTAGTGAGGAGAAATAAGCAGAGAGCACAGAGTATGTTTTTAGGGTGGTGAAAATACCCTGTGAGGATGAATATATGTCATTATACAATTGCCCAAACCCATAAAACGTATACCATCAAGAGTGAACCCTAGTGTAAACTATAGATTTTGGGTTATTATGATCAATGGAGGCTCATCAATTATAATAAATGTGCCACTCTAGTGGGGGATGTTGTTAATGGAGAAACTATGCATGTGTGAGGGTGCAAGTATGTGAAAAATCTCTGTAACTTCTAAATTTTGCTATGAACCCCAAACTTCTCTAAAACATGAAATCTTTATTTTTTAAAAAATTGATGAGCAGCACATTTCTATATGTATATTATCCTTCAATATAAAGTTTAAAATATAAATGGAAATAAAAGCGACATAAAATAATTTTTTAGAAAAAAAAATAATAACTAGACTTTGCTTCAATAAACAAACTGAGTGCAGGAGTGGAAAGTGAGTGGAGTGGATTTGAGACAAGACTGACCCAAAGTCAATCATTGTTGAGGTTGGGTCATGGACAGTTCATTATACTCTTCTGTCCACTTTTGTATATATATATGTATATATGAAATATTCTAGAATAATAACTTTTTTTTTAAGTGTACAGATTTTAATGTTTTGGTACATATTGCCAAACTGCTCCCCACAAAAACCATTCCAGTATTCAGGAATACTACTCAACCACAAAAGGGAATAAAAGCTCACTTTTTGTGACAGCATAGGTGGTCCTAGAGGGTATTATGCTAAGTGAAGTAAGTTGGACAGAGAAAGACAGATACCATATTGTTTCATTTATATATGGAATCTAAAAAACAAAACAAACAAACAAAATAAGAACAGACTCATACTATAGACACAGAAAACAGACTGACGGTTGACAGAGGGAAGGATGTTTGGGAGATGGATGAATAAGGTGAAGGCAGTAAGAAGTATAAATTGGTAATTACAAAATAGGCACAGAGATGTAAATTATAGCATAGGAACTATCATCAATAATATTGCAATAGCTATGTATGGGGCCAGGTGGGTACTTGAAATATCAGGGGAACACTCTACAAATTACACGATTGTCTAACCACTATACTGTATATATAAAAATAATACAGAATAATATTGAACATCAATTGTAATTGAATAATAAAAAAAGGAAACAATTAAAGTGGTAAAAGAAAATTACTTATTGGTGATATGGAAGAAGTGACAGGAATCTGGAAGGTCTGGCTCCATTTTGGGTCTTGGAATTTAGAACTTGGTCAGGACTGACTACATAATTTTCAGGATCAGTGCAAGACGAAAATGGAGGGTCCTTTATTCAAAACACAAGAAAGTGGAGCCAACTAAGGCAGAAAGATGAAAAGCTCTTCTCTGTCTTGGTGGTTTGCATTTGCCATCTAATGAAATGCTCCCTTGTGCATGGGCATATTCACAGAGGAAGTATGGACCTTCATAGCTGCCAGGTCTACTGTCCATGAACTTGATGTGTGTGCGCATACATGCTGGCTTCCTTCTGCCATCCTTGAAAGAAAGCTCTGTACCCCAGCTGGGGGCCAGGAAACTTAATCTTCCCTTCACAAAAGCTCATTGCTCAATTCCTCGGAAGATAAATGACTTTCAAGTAACTCCAGTCTGTGAGCTGGTTCGCACTCAGTACTTGGTCCACAATGGCCAAGAGGCTCACCCCTACTGACTCGCCTGTCAAATGTGCTGGGGTGTTACTGGACTAGGCCCATCCTCCCTGTGTCTATGGATCCCTCTACAGTCAGGGGGGGGTCACTGAAATTTGAGCCTTCCTCCTTCAATGTGACCTGATCCTCACCCCAGGTAAATAATAGCAGTGGCTAACAGGACTACAGGGGAAGGAGAACCTTGGGAGGAAAAAAAAGCAGCCAAGACTCATCCTATAGAGATGGGGAGCTGGCAGAATGCTCCAAGGTATCTGGAGTGTGCTCTATAACCCACTGGACTTATAAAACACAAATTCAAAGATTAAATTATTAAGATTTTAAAGGCCCTGGCTGGCTGGCTCAGTGGTAGAGCATTGGCCTGGTATGCGGAAGTCCCGGGTTTGATTCTGGCCAGGGCACACAGGAGAAGCTCCCACCTGCTTCTCCACCCTTCCCAGTCTGCATTCTCTCTATCTCTCTCTTCCCCTCCCGCAGCCAAGGCTCCATTGGAACGAAGCTGGCCCGGGTGGTGAGGATGACTCCATAGACTCCATCTCAGGGGCTAAAAGGCTCCTGTTGCAACAGAGCACCACCCTGGGTGGACAGAGCATCGCCCCCTGGTGGGCTTGCCGGGTGGATCCCAGTCAGTTGCATGCAGGAGTCTGTCTCTCTGCCTCCCTGCTTTTCACTTCATAAAAATACATAATAATAATAATAATAATAATAAAAGAATTTCAAGACAAGAATCACAGAACATTACACCATCGCACTGACATATTGAGTTGAAGTATCAAATTAAGTGGCTCAAGATTCTTCTTGAACACATTTTATTCATGTACTGGCTCTCAGCAGGCTACAGGTCTCTAGATGACATGACATTTTCTGAATGATGTGATTGTTGTTATAATGAGGAGACATACCACTGTCACTTAACAGGAACAGAACAGGGAGAAGAGACCATTTCCATACATGGGAAGGTTTACAAAATGAATAATTATTCTAAGTATCAAACAAATCTCAAAATCCCATGATATATCCCTGTGACTGAAAATCTGTTTACAATTATCTAAATTTAGACACTTTCTAAATTTTATATGCAAACACACAACATTTTTTTGTATGGTTTCAGTTAAGATATAGTACATTTTTCAAAAGTGTAACAACCAAGCAAATTAAGGAAAAATTATACATTTTTAATAGGTGTTTAACAAGATTTGTTCACAATAGCATGGTATTTGACATACTGATACACATAATCATAATGAAGTATCAGTCTGCACTAGCTTTGCATTCATAGATATATTCATTATGTCACCTGACTACTTACATTGCAACACATTTTTAAAAAGAAAAAGTTACTATTGTAAACAATGCTGCAATAATAGCTCAAGTGTCCATCAGTGGAGAAGTGGATTAAAAACCATGGTACATATACACAATGGAATACCACGTGGCTGTGAAAAAAAAAGAAAATCTTACCTTTTGCGACGGCATGAATTGACCTGGAGATTATTATACTAAGTGAAATAAGCCAGGCAGAGAAAGAAAAAGATCATATGATGTCACTTATATGTGTAATCTAGTGAACAAAGTGAACTGAGGAACAGAATAGAGGCAGAGGTGGGATTACAGGGGCCAGAAGGACAGCTGTCAGAGGGAAGGGGAAGATGGGATGGGATCAGAGAAGGTGAAGAAATTAGTGAATATACATAACATATTGATACAGATAACAGGATGGCAAATCCCAGAGGCAAGGGGGGAGAAATTTCGAGAAAAGGGGACAAAGGGAGTGTTATGGTAAGGTGACCAATCATCTTCCTTTAGGGAGGACAGTCCTTCTTTTTGTAAGTTCTGTCCTCCCTCAAAATGTGTCCTCCTACATGTCCTCCTTTATGATATTGGAAGACTAATTTGTCAATGTCCGTATTCGATAAATGCAGAGTTAAGCCATTGAGTGTAATGTGACGTATTTGTATCTAAATGAGTAATTTTTTCTTACAATTATTATTAAAAGTTAATATGCATGTAAGCATAATTACAATATAAAATATTACAAATGTTTTTATTATGCATTTATCATATTATAGTTGCAATAAATAAAATGTTTCTTTTATTTATGGTATTGTTCTCTTCAATTTATCTTTGTCCTCCTCATTGTTAAAAAGTTGGTCACCTTAGTAATGGAAACATGGGGGTGGGGGTGAGGGTGTTATATATATATATTTTTATTGTTTTATTTTTTATTAACTTTAATGGGGTGACACCAATAAATCAGGGTACATATGTACAATGAAAACATCTCCAGATTATCTTATCATTCAATTGTGTTGCATACCCATCACCCAAAGTCAAATTGTCCTCTGTCACCTTCTATCTGGTATTCCCTGTGCCCCTACCCTTCTCCCTTTACCACCCTCCCCTCCCTCCCCCACACCGTAACCACCACACTCTTGTCCATGTCTCAGAGTCTCACTTTTTTGTCCCACCTATGTATTAAATCATGCTGTTCTCAGTTTTTTTTTCTGATTTACTTATTTCACTCCGTATAATGTTATCAAGGTACAACCATTTTGTTGTAAATGATCTGATGTCATCATTTCTTATGGCCGA
Organism: Rhynchonycteris naso; assembly: GCA_037038555.1. Classification (NCBI taxonomy): domain Eukaryota; kingdom Metazoa; phylum Chordata; class Mammalia; order Chiroptera; family Emballonuridae; genus Rhynchonycteris; species Rhynchonycteris naso. The sequence goes on along the minus strand of CM072998.1, from coordinate 108,183,406 downwards.
GTAGTATTCCATAGTATATATGTACCAAAGCTTTTTAATCCACTTGTCTTCTGACGGACACTTGGGCTGTTTCCAGATCTTCGCTATTGTGAACAATGCTGCCACAAACATGGGGGCGCATTTCTTCTTTTCGAACAATGTTATGGTGTTCTTAGGGTATATTCCTAAAAGTGAAATAGCCGGGTCAAAAGGCAGTTCGACTTTTAATTTTTTGAGGAATCTCCAAACTGTTTTCCATAGTGGATGCACCAGTCTGCATTCCCACCAGCCGTGCAGGAGGCTTCCCTTTTCTCTGCATCCTCGCCAGCACTTATTTTCTGTGTTGTTTTGCTGATGAGTGCCATTCTGACTGGTGTGAGGTGATACCTCATTGTGGTTTTAATTTGCATTTCTCTAATGATTAGTGATGTTGAGCATTTTTTCATATGTCTTTTGGCCATCTGTATGTCCTCTTTGGAGAAATTTCTATTCATTTCTTTTGCCCATATTTTGATTGGATTGTTTGTCTTCCTGGTGTTGAGTTTTATAAGTTCTTTATAAATTTTGGTTATTAACCCCTTATCAGACGTGCTGTCGAATATGTTCTCCCATTGTGTGGTTTGTCTTTTTATTCTGTTCTTATTGTCTTTAGCTGTGCAAAAACTTTTTAGTTTGATATAGTCCCATTAGTTTATCTTGCCTTTTATTTCATTTGCCGGTGGAGATAAATTGGCAAATATATTGCTGCTAAAGATGTCGGAAAGCTTGCTGCCTATGTTTTCTTCTAAGATGCTTATAGTTTCATGGCTTATGTTTAAGTCTTTTATCCATTTTGAATTTGTTTTTGTGAATGGTGTAAGTTGATGGTCTAGTTTCATTTTTTTGCAGGTAGATGTCCAATTTTCCCAGCACCATTTGTTAAAGAGGCTGTCTTTACTCCATTGTATGTTCTTTCCTCCTTTGTCAAATATCAGTTGTCCATAAAGGTGTTGGGTTTATTTCTGGGTTCTCTGTTCTGTTCCATTGATCAATATGTCTGTTCTTATGCCAGTACCAACCTGTCTTGAGTATAATGGCCTTGTAGTAGCCTTGATATCCAGAAGAGTGATACCTCCTGCTTTATTTATTCTTTTTAAGATTGCCAAGGCTATTCGTGTTCTTTTTTGGTTCCATATAAATTTTTGGAGTATGTTTTCTATATCTTTGAAGTATGCCATTGGTATTTTAATTGGTATTGCATTGAATTTATAAATTGCTTTGGGTAATATAGACATTTTAATGATGTTTATTCTTCCTAGCCATGAGCACGGTATATGCTTCCACTTGTTTGTATCTTTCTTGATTTCTTTTATCAATGTTTTATAATTTTCTGAGTACAAGTCCTAAACCTCCTTGGTTAAATTTACTCCTAGGTATTTTATTTCTTTGGCTGCAATAGTGAAGGGGATTGTTTCCTTAATTTCTTTTGCTGACAGTTCATTGTTTGTATATAGAAATGCCTCTGATTTCTGAGTATTAATTTTATATCCTGCCACCTTGCTGAATTCATTTATAAGGTCCAGTAGTTTTTTGACTGAGACTTTAGGGTTTTCTATATAAAATATCATATCATCTGCAAATAGTGACAGTTTTACTTCTTCTTTTCCAATTTGGATGCCTTTTATTTCTTCTTCTTGTCGGATTGCTGTAGCTAGGACTTCCAGAACTATGTTGAATGAGAGTGGTGAAAGTGGGCAACCCTGCCTGGTTCCAGATCTTAAGGACATTGCTTTTAATTTTTGTCCATTTAGTATGATGTTTGCTGTGGGTTTGTCGTAGATGGCCTTCATCATGTTAAGGAATGTTCCTTGTATTCCCACTTTACTGAGAGTTTTGAGCATGAATGGGTGCTGGATTTTATCAAATGCCTTTTCTGCATCTATTGAAATTATCATGTGATTTCTGTCCTTCCTTTTGTTTATGTGATGAATTACATTGATTGATTTGCGAATATTGATCCAGCCTTGCCGCTCCAGAATAAATCCCACTTAATCCTGGTGTATGATTTTTTTCATATATTGCTGGATCCAGTTGGCTAATATTTTGTTGAAAATTTTAGCATCTAAATTCATCAGGAATATAGACCTATAATTTTCTTTCTTTGTGTTGTCTTTGCCCGGTTTTGGGTTTAGAATTATGCTCGCCTCATAAAAGGAGTTTGGAAGTCTTCCTTCCTCTTGAATTTTTTGAAATAGCTTGAGGAGGATAGGAGTTAGTTCTTCTTTGAATTTTTGATAGAATTCACTTGTGAAGCCATCAGGCCCAGGACTTTTCTTTTTTTGGAGTTTTTTGATAACTGTTTCAATCTCATTTGTTGTAATTGGTCTGTTTAGGTGTTCTGATTCTTCCAGATTGATTTTTGGAAGTTTATATGATTCAAGAAATTTGTCCATTTCATCTAGATTGTCTAATTTTTTGGCATATAGTTCTTCATAGTATTCACTTACAATGCTTTGTATTTCTGTTGTGTCAGTTGTTATTTCTCCACTGTCCTTTTTAATTTTATTTATTTGAGACCTCTCTCTTTTTTTCTTGGTGAGTCTAGTTAAAGGTTCATCAGTCCTATTTACCTTTTTAAAGAACCAGCTTCTGGTTTCATTGATCCTCTGTATTGTTTCCTTCGCCTCTATGTCATTTATTTCTGCTCTGATCTTTATTATTTCCTTCCTTCTACTTGTCTTGGGTTTTATTTGTTGTTGTTTTTCTAGTTCTTTTAGATGCAGGGTCAGGTTGCTTATTTGAGCTTTTTCTAGCTTCTTATGATATGCCTGTAGTGCAATGAACTTCCCTCTCAGTACTGCTTTTGCTGTGTCCCATAAATTTTGAGTTGATGTATGCTCATTATCATTTGTTTCTAGAAACTTTTTTATTTCTTCTTTGATCTCATTGTTAATCCATTCATTATTTAATATCATGCTATTTAGTTTCCAAGTGTTTGAGTATTTTTCAGTTTTTCTTTTGTGGTTAATTTCTAGTTTCATGGCATTGTGATCAGAGAAAATGCTTGATATGATTTCAATCTTCTTAAATTTATTGAGAGTATTTTTGTGTCCTAACATGTGGTCTATCCTGGAAAACATACCATGAGTGCTTGAGAAGAATGTATATTCTACTGCTTTAGGGTGAAAAGTTCTGAAGATATCTATTAAATCGAGTTGATCTAGTGTATCCTTTAAGTCTGCTGTTTCTTTATTAATTTTCTTTCTTGTGGATCTATCCAGTGTTTTTAGTGGGGTATTGAAATTCCCTACTATGATAGTATTGCTGTTAATCTTGCCCTTTATGTCCATCAAAGTTTACTTTATGTATGTCGGGGCTCCTATATTTGCGTAGATATTTATAATAGTTATATCTTCCTGTTGAATTGTTCCCTTTATCATTATGTAGTGTCCTTCTTTATCTCTTACTACATCCTTTGTTTTAAAGTCCATTTTGTCAGCTATAAGTACTGCTACCCCAGCTTTTTTTTCATTTCCATTTGCATGAAATATTTTTTTCCATCCTTTTACCTTCAGTCTATGTGCATCTTTTGTTTTAAGGTGTGTCTCTTGTAGACAGCATACGTATGGGTCCTGTTTCTTTATCCACGCTGCTACCCTATGTCTTTTGATTGGATCATTTAATCCATTTACATTTAAGGTTATTATTGATATGTAGTTGTTTATTGCCATTTTATTCTTTAAAGCTATATTCTTGTTTTGCTATATTCTTTCCTCCCTTTGAACTGTTCACAACAGGCCCCTTACTATCTCTTGCAGAATTGGTTTGGTTTTAATGAATTCCTTGAGGCTCTCTTTGTCTGGAAAGCTCTTTATTTCTCCTTCAATTTTAAACGTTAGCCTTTTTGGATAGAGTAGTCTTGGTTGTAGGTTCTTGTTCTGCATTACTTTGATTATATCTTGCCATTACCTTCTGGCCTCAAGTGTTTTTGTTGAGAAGTCCGATGTCATCCTTGTGGGGGCTCCTTTGTAGGTGATAGCCTTTTTTTTCTCTAGCAGCTTTTAAGATTTTTCTTTATCCATTATCTTTGGTATTTTAACTATGATGTGTCTTGGTGTAGATTTTTTTGGGTTTCTCTTTAATGGAGTTCTCTGTGCTTCTTGAACGTGTGGAATGTTTCCCAGCCTTAATTTAGGGAAGTTTTCTGCTATAATTTGATTGAACAAAGTTTCCATTTCCTGTCCTCTTTCCTCTTCTTCAGGCACCCCTATGATGCGAATGTTGTTTCTCTTCATGTTGTCACAGAGCTCCCTTAGAGTTTCCTCACATTTTTTGAGTCTCTTTTCCTTTTTTTTATGTGCTTCTGTAACTTTGTTTATTGTGTCCTCTAACTCGCTGATTCGATCCTCAGCGTGATTCATTCTGCTTTTAATTCCTTCCATTGTGTTCTTCAGTTCTGATACTGTATTTGTCATTTCTGTCTGATTCTTTTTTACTATTTCAATTTCGTTTTTTATACTTGTTATCTCTTTATTTAGGTGTTCATAGTGACTATCCATTGTTGCTCTAATTTCTTTGAACATCCTAACTATCATTATTCTAAATTCTGCTTCTGGTAATTTGGTTATATCTGGTTCATTGAGGTCCTTCTCTGGGGATTTCTCTTGATTGATTTGGTTTGCATACCTCTGCCTGCCCATTTTGTCTGTGTATAAGCAAGTTGTGGCCACTGGAGTCCAGTAGGTGTTGCCTTTGTGTTCTCTAGGTGTGGTCTGTCTGCAGGCCTGCCACCCTCTCTGCCGCTGCCTAGGGTGGTTGGGTATGGGCGTTGCCAGCGACAGCCTACTGTGGCTGTTGCTGTGATTTCCACCTCTCCTCCGCAGGAGGGGCTGTCACTCAAGCCACGAGCCTTAGCACCAAGGGCAGAGGTGAGCATCTTTGCTCAGCTGCGGACCCAGCCCGTTTCCGGAATGCTTGCGCCCAGCCCCCGTAGTCAGAGCCTGCTCGCCACAGTTTTGCGGGTTGGGCGGGGCTTTTGACGTGCTCTCAGCTATGAGCCTTTGCCCATCCAGAATATAGCCCCGCCCTCGAGGCCAGGGCCCTCCTGCGCAGGGTGCAAACCGTGGTTTATTGGGCCGGGCGTGTTTGCTGGCATGAGCTCAGCTGCGAGCTTCCGATCATTCCGGACTCTACCACGCCCCCACGTTCGGAGCCAGCTCATGCACGTAGGATGGCACACCACCGTGGTTTCTCTGTCCGGGCGGGGCTAGTAGCGTGAGCTCAGCCGCGAACTTCCGCTCGTCTCCAGGTCTACCCTTTCTCCGCGTTAGGAGCCCGCTTGCGCACCAAGAATGGCAATCCACGGTTTCTCCGTCTGGGTGGGGTTGGCAGTGTGAGCTCAGCCACATGCCCCTTTCCCGTCCCTGGTCCTAGCCCCGTCCCCGTGGTCAGGGCCAGCTTGCGCAGGGTCACAGATCAGATCTTGCCGTATTTTTCCCCACAAGTGGGGTCACAGGCGGGCCCGCAGCTGCCGGACTGCTTTTGCGTGTCCCCTCCGCCCCTGCTGGGCTAGACTGAGCTCATATCAGTTGTGCCTCCACCCACGCCGACAGGACCGCGTTTCAGCATCCTGCTGCCACCATCCCTTCAGTAACCCTCAGAGAGATGGCAGTGTCTTAAGGCCCCACACTGTAGGCTTAGAAGCTCCCTCCCTCTAAGCAGCTCTGCTCTAATTGCCATGGGAGAGCTTGTTTGGCTAGTGTCCTGTCTCCCTTTGCTGGTATTGCTAGTTCCAGGGGAAATATTCGTTTTCGATTAGGGAAATCACTTAGCCCAGGGGTCAGGGTGGCTGTCTCTCAGAGTGTCCTGGTGCCTTCAGTCCACTCTCTGTTCCCGCTGCTCTGTTCCTCTCCTCTGTCCCCATTCCCCGGAGCCCCGGGTGCATGGTTGTGAGAGATGGTTTCTGTGCTGTCCCTTTGAAAAGATTCTTGGGTCTGAGAAAACTATCTCTTTTTCACACACAGTATCCTCACTTGCTTCACAGCTCAATACAGTCCAAACGCCTCTTCTAGGCTCTGGGACTGCAGGCTGGGGCTTGGTTCCTGGGACCCAGGTCCCTCCCTCTCTGCCAAACTCTCCTCCCGCCACGCGGGTCTCTCCGGGTTGCCGTTTGCTCCGGGAGCTGGACAGCCCTCTTCGCTATTCCTACCAGTCTCAGTGTGGCTTCTGCAGTGTTCCTTGGTTGAAGAGTCCACTTAGTTTAGTTCAAAGTTGGTTTATCCAGATGATGGTTCTTAAAATTGAGTTATAATCCACTTTGGTTCTGGGAGTTGGAAGTTGGTACGTCTGCCTACTCCATTGCCATCTTCCCGAGGGTGTTATATTGAGTGGAGCACTTGAATCCATGTTAACACAATAAATTGAAATTAATAAAAATTAAAATAAAAAAGAAAAAGTTACTTTCCTCTATACTCTAGAATATAGTTGTGTAATTAACTGATTTTTAAAAGTTATTTGTGTAGGTAGATGATGTAATCTATTATTTCCACTTAAAATAATAGAGGTTATTACAAAGAAAATTTAAATAATAATTAGGTTTTAGGTTATTTAAAAATAATGTTAGGTTATCACAACATGTTAGCTAGTTTATTTTTAAAAAATGTTTTGTTATAAGGAAGATAATTTGGATCTGATAGGATTGGGAAGAACTGTACATTCATTTAGATTCCTTTGATTTAGAGATTACTCACTGTCTCCTGAGTACCAGTTCACAGTTTGTCACATATTTTAGCAAATTTTCCTTGAGAATTTAGGCCCATCCTATTGACATGTGAGACTCCATTTCACTCTGCCTTCTTTTTTTTTTTTTTTCCCCCACTCTGCCTTCTTATCTTTTGTATTATATCTCCTAAGCAGGATATTAATTAATTTACTTTTTATACAAGAAAATTTCTTATAAGTTTAGAATTTATATGATTGGACAGCAGCTCTTTGGGAATGAGTCATACACTTTAGAGATATGTGTCTAATGAGTAACCACATAGATGTCATTTGACTTCTGAATGATGCCTGAATTTGGGAATGGCCACAGCTCTGTTTCCCTCAATTTAATTTTCAGTGGTCTTCCTGTTCCCTTGCTCTTACCCACTGATGCCCTAAACCCCAACATTGACCAACATCAAAGGGTACAGAAGCACAGACAGAATTCTAGCTCTGTTTCCAGAAAGAGTTAAATTTTCTATTTATTCTCAGGTTATACATGCATGATGGACTATAATAGTAAACTTATGCTCAAAAATTACAACCTAATTACATGCAAATGTTGAATGAAAGTTTTTCTTTTAACAATTATTTTTTGCATATTTTACTTCTAGAAGTTAGCTGATTTAATCTTTTTCAAGCAAATGCATGGGTATTACCACTAGAGAGCACTGTGGTTCTTTCTTAATTTATACACATCTGCTTTAGTGATTCTTAATTTTAGAGGAGATGTTAAATAATAGCAACCATAATTTAAGCTAAATTTGAAAATTTCTTTTGCTCTATTTTTGGTCTTTGTCTATTAAAATATCAAACACACTTTACTTTTTTTTTTTTAAAGAGCTATTTTTAATTCTTTTTATTTATTCATTTTAGAGAGGAGACACAGAGTGTGTGTGTGTGTGTGTGTGTGTGTGTGTGTGTGTGTGTGTGTGTGAGAGAGAGAGAGAGAGAGAGAGAGAGAGAGAGAAAGGGGGGAGGAGCTGGAAGCATCAACTCCCATATGTGCCTTGACCAGACCAGTTCAGGGTTTTGAACTGGCGATCTCAGTGTTCCCAGGTCGATGCTTTATCCACTGCGCCACCACAGGTCAGGCAAACACACTTTACTTTTTAAAAAATTAGATATAAAAACATTTTTTAAAGTATGTTTTTAAAAACCACAATATAGTTCAAAAACATTTTGCTTTACATTAATTTTGTTTCCTTCAATATTAATTATGTTTGCCCTCTTAAGTACGTTCATATATAATCTGTTTTCTGATTCTCATGAAATGTTTATGCTAATAATGATCTTTATGTCGAGTTAGTATGAAAGTATAGGTTCACTTATTTATAAGTTTTGAGAATTGCTAATGTAACTTGGAATACCATTTTAGAATTAGGCCATTTTTTAAATGAATAAACATTTCTGTTTATATTTCTCTATAATTTAAAAACTCAATAAATAATTTGTATAGTCACTTTTAGCTCTAACATTTTATGGCTTTCTACAAACATATCTAGAACATACCAGCCAGAGAGTATTGCCCAGAGGAAAGTAGAAGAAATAATAAAGATCAGAGTGGAAATAAATGACATATAGGCAAAACAAAACAAAACAAAAACCCCTACAAAAGATCAATGAAACCAATAGCTTATTCTTTGAAAAGGTAAACAAAATTGACAAACCTTTAAGCAGACTCATCATAAAAAAAAGAGAGAGTGAACCCAAGTAAATAAAATTAGAAATGAGGAAAGTAACAGCTGATATCACAGAAAAACAAAGGTTTGTAAGAAAACACTATGAATATCTAGCCTGACTAGGCTGTGGTGCAGAGCATAGAGCATTTGCCTGGGATGCTGAGGATCAAGGTTTGAAACCCCAAGGTCAATGGCTTGTGTGAGGGTTTATCCAGCTTGAGCACAAGTTCACCAGCTTGAGTGTGGGGTTGCTGGCTTGAGCATGGGATCATAGACATGACCTTATGATTGCTGGCTTGAGTCCAAATGTCATTGGTTGAAGCCCAAGGTCGCTGGCTTGATCCTAGAGTTGCTGGCTTAAGCAAGGGGTCACTGGCTCAGCTGGAGCCCCTGGTCAAGGCATATATAAGAAAGCAATCAATGACCAACTAAGGTGCCACACTATGAGATGATGCTTGTTATTTCTTTCCCTTCCTATTTGTCTTCCCCCTCTCTCTAAACAGAAAAGAAAATACTATCAAGATCTATATGCTAAAAAATTGGACAACCAAGGCAAAATGGATAAATTCCTAGAAACATATAATCTTCCAAAACCAAATCTGAAAGAATCCAAAAACCTAAACAAACCAATTATAGTGAATGAAACTGAAATAGTTATCAAAAGTCATCCAGAAAACAAAAGTCCTGGACTGATGGTTTCACAGGCGAATTTTACAAAACATTCAAAGAAGAACTAATACCTATCTTTTTCAAGCTATTCTAAAATAAGCTATTCTAAAATAATACCTATCTTTTTCAAGAGAAGGGAAGATTTCCAAGCTCATTTTATCAGACAAGCATTATCTTAATTCCAAAACCAGGTAAAGATACTATTATACAAATAAAGAAAACTAGAGTCCAATATATCTGATGCTAAGTCAGTGGCATTTTCATACACCAACAATAAACTGTCAGAAAGAGAAATAAAGAAAACAATCCCCTTCACTGTTGCAACAACAACAACAAAAAATAGAGTTTCTAGGAATAAATTTAACCAAGGAAGTAAAAGACTTGTATCCAGAAAATTACAAAACATTGTAAAAAGAAATCAAGGACGATACAAATAAGTGGAAGCATATACCATGTTCTTGGATAGAAAGAATTAACATCATTAAAATGTCCATATTACCCGAAGCAGTTTATAGATTCAATGCAATTCCTATTAAAATACCAAAGGCATACTTAATAGATCTAGAACAAATATTCCAAAAATTTATGTGGAACCAAAAAAGAATTTAAATAGCTTCAGCAATTTTGAAAACGAAAAACAACAGCTGTCAGAGGGAAAGGGGATAAGGGGAAGGGATCAGAGAAGGTGAAGGGATTTGCCAAATTATATATACATAACACATAGATACAGACAACAGGGTAGCAAGTCCCAGAGGAAAAGGAAGGATGGAGGTAGGGGGAGAGGGCTGAAAGGGGGTGAAATGGGGGACATGCATGGGGTATGGGGGACATGAAGAGGGGGAGTTGAGGGTGTTATATTGAGTGGAACACTTGAGATCATGTTAATGCAGTTTTAAAAAAATTAAGGCGAGCAGCTACTGGTGTAAGAAGCACCAAATTTCAAAGAAGTTAGAGTATGAAGAAATATTAGAGAAAAGTTCTCCTGAAAAGAAAAGAAAATAACATTGTTTTGCTGCTTCTCATATTCAAGGTTTAGGACTAAAATACTGATTTCAGATCTATAATTTAGTTTTTTTTATTAATTTTCAATGGGGTGACACCAATAAATCAGGGTACATATGTACAATGAAAACATCTCCAGATTATCTTATCATTCAATTGTGTTGCATACCTGTCACCCAAAGACAAATTGTCCTCTGTCACATTCTATCTGGTTTTCCCTGTGCCCTTCCCCTCCTCCCTATCCCACCCTGCCTTCCCTCCCCCCACCCCGTAACTACCACTCTCTTGTCCATGTCTCATAGTCTCACTTTTATGTCCCACCTATGTATGAAATCATGTTGTTCTCAGTTTTTTTTTTCTGATTTACTTATTTCACTCCGTATAATGTTATCAAGGTGCATCTATTTTGTTGTAAATGATCCGATGTCATCATTTCTTATGGCTGAGTAGTGTTCCATAGTATATATGTACCAAAGCTTTTTAATACACTTGTCTTATGACGGACACTTGGGCTGTTTCCAGATCTTCGCTATTGTGAACAATGCTGCCACGAACATGGGGGCGCATTTCTTCTTTTCGAACAGTGCTATGGTGTTCTTAGGGTATATTCCTATAAGAGGGATAGCTGGGTCAAAAGGCAGTTCAACTTTTAATTTTTTGGGAATCTCCAAACTGTGTTCCACAGTGGCTGCACCATTCTGCATTCCCACCAGCAGTGCAGAAGAGTTCCCTATTCTCCACATCCTCGCCAGCACTTATTCTGTGTTGTTTTGCTGATGAGTGCCATTCTGACTGGTGTGAGGTGATATCTCATTGTGGTTTTAATTTGCATTTCTCTAATGATTAGTGATGTTGAGCATTTTTTCATATGTCTTTTGGCCATCTGTATGTCCTCTTTGGAGAAATTTCTATTCATTTCTTTTGCCCATTTCTTGATTGGATTGTTTGTCTTCCTGGTGTTGAGTTTTATGAGTTCTTTATAAATGTTGGTTATTAACCCCTTATCAGATGTGCTGTCGAATATGTTCTCCCATTGTGTGGTTTGTCTTTTTATTCTGTTCTTATTGTCTTCAGCTGTGCAAAAACTTTTTAGTTTGATATAGTCCCATTTGTTTATCTTGTCTTTTATTTCATTTGCCGGTGGAGATAAATCGGCAAATATATTGCTGCTACAGATGTCGGAGAGCTTACTGCCTATGTTTTCTTCAAAGATGCTTATGGTTTCACGGCTTACATTTAAGTCTTTTATCCATTTTGAGTTTGTTTTTGTGAATGGTGTAAGTTGATGGTCTAGTTTCACTCTTTGCAGGTAGATGTTCAATTTTCCCAACACTATTTGTTAAAGAGGCTGTCTTTACTCCATTGTATGTTCTTTCCTCCTTTGTCAAATATTAGTTGTCCATAAAGGTGTTGGGTTTATTTCTGGGTTCTCTGTTCTGTTCCATTGATCAATATGTCTGTTCTTATGCCAGTACCAACCTGTCTTGAGTATAATGGCCTTGTAGTAGACCTTGATATCCGGAAGAGTGATACCTCCTGCTTTATTTATTCTTTTTAAGATTGCCAAGGCTATTCGTGTTCTTTTTTGGTTCCATATAAATTTTTGGAGTATGTTTTCTATATCTTTGAAGTATGTCATTGGTATTTTAATTGGTATTGCATTGAATTTATAAATTGCTTTGGGTAATATAGACATTTTAATGATGTTTATTCTTCCTAGCCATGAGCACGGTATATGCTTCCACTTGTTTGTATCTTCCTTGATTTCTTTTATCAATGTTTTATAATTTTCTGAGTACAAGTCCTAAACCTCCTTGGTTAAATTTACTCCTAGGTATTTTATTTCTTTGGCTGCAATAGTGAAGGGGATTGTTTCCTTAATTTCTTTTGCTGACAGTTCATTGTTTGTATATAGAAATGCCTCTGATTTCTGAGTATTAATTTTATATCCTGCCACCTTGCTGAATTCATTTATAAGGTCCAGTAGTTTTCTGACTGAGACTTTAGGGTTTTCTATATACAATATCATATCATCTGCAAATAATGACAGTTTTACTTCTTTTTTTCCATTTTGGATGCCTTTTATTTCTTCTTCTTGTCTGATTGCTGTAGCTAGGACTTCCAGAACTATGTTGAATAAGAGTGGTGAAAGGGGGCACCCCTGCCTGGTTCCTGATCTTAAGGACATTGCTTTTAATTTTTGTCCATTTAGTATGATGTTTGCTGTGGGTTTGTCGTAGATGGCCTTTATCATGTTAAGGAATGATCCCTGTATTCCCACTTTACTGAGAGTTTTGAGCATGAATGGGTGCTGGATTTTATCAAATGCCTTTTCTGCATCTATTGAAATTATCATGTGATTTTTGTCCTTCCTTTTGTTTATGTGATGAATCCCATTGATGGATTTGCGAATATTGAACTAGCCTTGCCTCTCCAGAATAAATCCCACTTGATCATGGTGTATGATTTTTTTCATATATTGCTGGATCCGGTTGGCTAATATTTTGCTGAGAATTTTAGCTTCTAAATTCATCAGAGATATTGGCCTATACTTTTCTTTCTTTGTGTTGTCTTTGCCCGGTTTTGGGATCAGAATTATGCTTATAATTTATTTTATTTTATTTTATTCATTTTAGAGAGGAGACACAGAGAGAGAGAGAGAGAGAGAGAGAGAGAGCGAGAAAGGGGGGAGGAGCTGGAAGCATCAACTCCCATATGTACCTTAACCAGATCAGTGCAGGGTTTTGAACTGGCGACCTCAGTGTTCCCAGGTCGACACTTTATCCACTGCACTACCACAGGCCAGGCCCTTATAATTTAGTTTTAATTCATGCTACTAACCAAGCTATATAAAAGTAATACAAAATACAATATTAAGATTATTTAAAATTTAATGTCCTATTTTCTTTAAGAACACTTATTAAAAATCAAATAATTTGTTATTCTTTTTAAATAAAGATAAGACATCAAGATCACATTGTTATACTCACATAATTTGTAAGACATACTATAAATTTAGTTTACTAAAAAAATAAAACATAATTTTAACATAGAGTTTGTTTGTGTTCTGTTTACTGTGATTATTATTGAAGGTTCTTGTCTCAAGTGTTCGAGTTTTCACTTAGAAAAAGGCTTAAGGAAAGTGATTTTTAAAGAGTGACTATTGCATGATCTACAGCTCACTCAGATGAGAACAGTATACATTTAATACAAATAAAGTTGTAAATTCTAAATGTTACATATTAATTTAAAGTGATTTTTCACGAGGTTTTGTCAACATTAGATTCTATTGGAAGCTATCTCAGCTTTTTGCTATTCATTTGAGGTAAAGTTTATTTTAGAAAGTTATATAAGATTATCATAATTCAGGGTTTAAATGTTGGTTTTATAAGATTTTTTTATTTTTTTGGTACACTCAGAGCCATGTCCTGGAACTGTTGCCCAAACAATTTTAAGCTGGTATGAGCTGTTTATGTCACTGAGTAAAATTAGACATAGGCCTGTTGCTAATAGGAGGGGATGAAACATGAGACAAACATTTGAGAGCCCTTTCTTCCAGGCATAGTTGGTGAAGCCTAAACCATTCACTCTTCTGCAAGTGATGGGAACGTTTGAAGCATTCTGTCTCTGGTAGCTTGAACTGCTTCCAGTCAACTTACTAGTGTACTTTTTAATACTTCTAAGGTAAGCGATTGTTTTTTACTTGTATTTTATATAATTGTAGTGTACAAGTTATAAACCAAATAAAGGTAAGTCTTGATTTTTTTCCTTCATAGGTGACATGACTGTTAAAAACTTAAATTTAAAATGTTGAGTAAGTTTATCACCAAATGATTACTAAGTATCAACAAAAATGTAGTTAACTTATTTCATTCCTTTTAAGTTATTTTAATTACTAATATGCTATGTAAGTCCAGCATAATTTGTATTCCTAATATTTTAATTTGAAGAATACCATGATAGCACTTATATATTATCAAGCATTAAGTTGTATACATGGTTATTCTAAACAAAGCATAATCATCTATACCTAATTTTACTCTTAAACTTTGTGGTGGAATTACATTGGCTTTACATTTTGTCAGTAGTTTTGTTATAGACATTAAAACACAGATTAAAATAAATGAGGACAACCATCCAAGTTATTTGATAAATTGGTAATGAGCAAAACAACAGCTTAATACCACCTTCGGCTTCCCAACTTTTCTTGGAGTGAAAGAAACATTTTTCCCAAAGCTGGAAATAAATACAATGTTGTTTATAATATATGTACCGAAGAGTAAGCATGAAGAGGGTAGAAGATAAATATGGGCTTCTGCTGTGGCTTACTAAAGCTGTCAGTTCCTTGTGTTTCCTAAATTAATATGGGGCAATCCCAAAACAGGGTTTTCAAAGGAGGCATACAGAAAGACAGTAAGGGAAAATTGAACTCAACTGGATGAAAGATTTGCCAGCACAATGAATAACTCTCTGGTACAAAATGAACTGCAAAATGTACTATGTTTATCTTTTGCTTATTTTCTTGGAAACATTTTGCAGAGATAGGCACAAAGAAGCACACTTACGAAGTTTCAAAACTAATGATTCTAGTTGGTGTTAGCTTATAGGTTTTAGAATTTAAAGTTTTCTAACTCACATGCAAAGTAATATTTTAATGTATTTAAATATCATGTTACAAAGACTAACAAATACAAATTTCCAAAAGGTATTGGCTAAACTGGCAGTTGAAATGCAGGAAATAAAATCATTCCCATACTGTCCTTCAGACTTTGTTGTCATTAGATGAAATTGCTATTATATTGACTATGAAAATCAAATGATATTGGTAAATTGTGAATTGATGCCCATTTGGTTTAATCTTGTATACTTTGTAGGACCTAAGGTTCTCTTCTGCTCCCTATTCTACTTGGTTCATCGCACCCCTTGCTGTGTCTGAACTAAGCCCGCCATTGCTGTGGTGGCTTCCTAGCAGGAAGGAAAAAAACTATGTCCTGAGTCTGCTACTTTTCCGTTCCTTGAGAGCCTGCCTGTACCCTCAGGTGCTTCTACATTTCTGTCTGTCTTTCCTTCCTTTTCTTCTTCTCAGACTAGTCAATACCTGTCTAGCTTCACTATTCTCTGGAACAACCACAGGGTCAGATATTTCTATGATGTTCTCATGAGTAGTGAAGAATTCCTTAGCCCTTATATTTACCATTTCAGACTCCAACTTCATTTTTAATTTTAGATGTTATTATGCCTTAGGGGATTTTTATGAGAAAATTGATACAGGAGTATTTAGTAATTTGTAGATTTACAAATGTCTCAAGACTTCTTTTGAAATCCCTCTCTAAATGTCAGTATGACTTTAGCATGACTGTTGTGCAGTGTAGCACCAAAGAGAAATGAAACCAGGGATTTCAAGGAGTGCTCTCTTTCTCCCCCAGAAGGATTTGTACATCCTCCTAAAGTAGGCGGGTGTGTCCATTTGAGTATTTACAACAGAAAAGTAGCATGAATTTACGTATTCTTTGGGGAGTCACTCTGGTTGCCATGGAGAAGGGATTAGGAGCATTGGAGGAGCCAGACAGGAAGAGTTGTAAAAAGTCAGAAGATGGCCGCAGCTCAGGACTTGGGAAATGGAACTGAAGGGAAAAGTAGCAAGAAGAAGTCATCGCCATGGAGACTGGTGCCAGAGAGTCCCTCTGAATTTTACACTTTGCCTTGTATCACTCAGCCTTGCATCATCTTTCTCTAATTACTTAAGGGAATCAGCACAGCCACTGATTCCTTTGTTCTTAGAATTATTATTTTGTCCAAAACCCTAAGCTGACCCTGCAGAGCTGGCTAGGTAAGGAAGAGTGGAGGGGGTGCTCCCTGAAGCTAGAGTGGTCTTTCAGAGATGTCCTGAACGAGGGCAGAGACCAAGCCCGGGTACTATAAGATTGAAAATATATATATATATATATATGCGCTCTGGGAATCAGCTCTCTTCAGCCAAAGGCAGATACAGAGTAGGCACTCAGGTATGTGCTGTGAGCAGGGAACAGTCCTGGCAGCTGGGAGAATGAGGCCCTCATTGATGACGGGACATCTGTGCAGCACACTACAGTATCTGCTACAGTTACTTGCTTGAGGGTTCCTGTTTTTATGACTATTTTATTTTTGCATAAATATTTCAGAAAATAATTTTCTTGCCTTAATCATTTTACTTCTTTAGGTAGGACCAAGTTATAATCCTGTGGAACAATAGTTTAAGAACAATATTTAATGGAGAATTCATCTTTGTATTATACTCCTTCACTTGGTCAATGAATATTGGCAGTGTTATAGACAATGGGACTGACCAGGAGAAAACAGGAAAAAAATCCCACCCTTGTAGATATGAGGCAAATAGTGTGGGAACATAGATGTAATATTTTTTGGATGTTGAATAAGATAGAAAACTGGAGGCAGGAGAGAGAAATTTGCATTTCAGATTAATATGTTGGATTCAGAAGTAGGGAGGTAAGTTAAAGCTACTAGCAGAACTGCCTGTATAAATTCCACCTTAAATAGTGGTTAAATTAAAGTAAATAATTGTCTCTTTACTCTTAATATAGACAAATTATAGGTCATCACTATTTTGGTGATTACTTTGATTAAATCATATTCTGTTATCAAAACATTTTAAGACATACATGAAATAAATATTCGTTTTTTATATATATATATTAAGAGAAATTGATAGTGAAAATCACTTTAACATAATTGCTCTATTTAAAATATTTTAATACGACTCTATATAGACAACATATAAATATCATATGAATTATTTATATAATAATTTTAGTAAATTGGTATTTGAGTCTTCATTGATTATATTGATGATACTCTAGGGTTCTGATTTGAGATGAGTTGTATCTGTGGTAACAGTTAACAGTGTCTAGGACTTTGTCAAGATATAGCATCATCATGTTCTATAAATATTCTTTGAAATACTAGTATGATCTGACTTAAAAAGACCATGAATTTAATACTTAACATACAATAATAGGAAGTATAATGCTACTCTGTGCAAAGTATTATTCTAGGAGCTGTGCATTTTCCATTTGGAGCTATGATGACAAATTTTAATGAAATATATGCCTCCATATATATAGAATGTTTAAATATATTTGGGTATGTATCAGAGCAATTAATATACAGTTAACTGAATCGACTGTGAA
This sequence comes from Rhynchonycteris naso, assembly GCA_037038555.1. Lineage (NCBI taxonomy): Eukaryota > Metazoa > Chordata > Mammalia > Chiroptera > Emballonuridae > Rhynchonycteris > Rhynchonycteris naso. The sequence continues at coordinate 108,166,149 of CM072998.1, read as the reverse complement.
TGTTAGTTGTCCAATTATAGTAAAATGGCTTAGTTTGAAAGAATAATAGTAATCAGAGGCAAAATAACCTTTATGATACCTAATTCTCATGACATGAAATAAATGTAATTGACCAATAACACTTATATTCCACTGGCTATGAGAAAGATGCCAGCACATGCAGGAGTTAAACAAAACTTAAGAAATCTTGGAATCTGATTTATAAGCATTATTGGAATTAGGAGAAAACTATTACATCAACAAGATATTAGGAAAGCTTTTATAAGTTATAAGATGCTAAATAGCTGTGTGAAACTAGCATGTGTTAAAAAGAAGTTTTCTTGAATAGCTGCATAATTGAATACTCTATCTGGTGATACTTTTTTGTTGACATACATTTCAAAAAATGCAATAAAATATTCTACACATTTGCAGGTATTTCCTAAGTAGTTTGGCAGAACATGAAAACAAAGACAAAACTTTTCAGAAAGGTAACCATAGGGTTTTTTTCTGAAATTGTACATATTTTTAATATACATATTCTATTCTATTTATTTGTTTGTTTGTTTGTTTGTTTATTGATTCTATCCCCAGCCAGGCAACCTCTGTGCTCCAGGACAATGCTCCAACCAACCAAGCCTATATGTCCAGGGCAAAATCGTACATATTTTTAAAGCAATGAATAAACTCTTGTTCATTTTGGATTGTCAAAATCAAAGAAGTGTGTTTTAAAGACAAAGAGATTAGACAAGATCAAATAATATTGTGCCTTTTTTTCCCCACTTTTGTTCAGGACTTTTAATTGTAAGAAGCTGTAAGTCTCCAAGTAAGTCTTCTTTGTCACTTTCTCCCAAGCATTAGCAGGACCTCGGGCTGGAGCAGAGTTTAAGGAAGGAATGCCAATCTGATGGAGGAAAGGAAGAACATAAAATAGCCAGCAGAATGTCAGTCTCAAGTAACCAGGTACAGGATCAGGAAAGATATGTGGCCCTATGCCTTGCAGCTCACTGACAGGGCCAGGTGGCAAAATCACAGCCTTGCCATAAAGCTCTGGAGATGTGTTTGCCCAAATATTGGGATATATGCTAGTACTGGGGTAATCAGGAGTTCCCATTGTGAAGAGAAACCAGATAGGCCACTTGAATTGATCAGTTGACAGAACGCATCATTACAGTCTTTATCATAGAGGTCAATTAGGCATGCCTTTAGAAATCAGTGTGTTTTATATGATGTCAAAAGGAACATACCAAGGTCCTTAGTAAAAGAAAAAGTACTATAGAAGAAAACCAAAAGTAAAAAGTGCTTTTCTGATGTTAATCTTCCTCCCGAATTCAACTCATTGATCTTATATAGAACTTTATATAATCTTGAACCTTAAAAAACTGTTTAAGCATAAAGAATATTTATGGATTAATATTTACACTGGAAAATGGAGTAATATGCTGGATCACTAAGATGTAAAATAAGGGAAATTTCAGCCTATGAATTATGACGTGCATTAATCATATTATGGTGATAAAAGGGTTTGGAAAATAATAAAGTATAAATCTATCATTTCCCCTTCTGTTCAATTCTTTCCTAGCTGTTCATGGAGTTTCCATTTAAATTGGTAAGGTCTCTCTTAAAGAATAAGTATGAGAGATATATGAAGTTCTGGTAAAGATGGAATGTTTAGGTTTTCAATCATAGTGCTATATCCTACATATTAGACTGTTCCATAAATGCATTACAGAAGATAACATACTTTATTTTGCTTTTCTACCTTTAACAAATATAAATAACTGAGCCCCAACTGTGGTCCAGTCCCTACTGTAGGTGCTAGGTATATAACCTAACAAAACAGACATCTTCCTGCCTTCATGGAGATAAGAGTTAAAAAAGAAGAAGCAATTAAAAAATAAATAAATGTTTCATTATAAATCCTGGAAAAAAACTTATGAAGGGAATAAGCAGGACTTAGTTATGGAATATGACAGGACAACACATACATGAAAAAGATATTCATGGAAGGCCTCTCTGATGGGCAACAGAAGTGGCAGCCACATGGTACAGGCCAATTTTCTAGGAGAGAGAACAACATGTGCAAAGGCTATAAAGTAGGAGAAAGTTTACTGTTTGAGGGGTTGAGGAAAACCAATGTTGAGAAGGGCAGGGTGGGATAAGGTGGAGCTACAGAGGCCCCACCGGCAGGAGTGGAACTTCATCTCCAGTGCCGTAGGAAGCCACTGATTGACCTTCAGCGAGAGACTTGTGGTCTTGTTGTGTTTGAAGATCTTACTTTGGAACAAGAGTAGGAGATCAATGAAGAGCTGGATGGGAGCAGTGCAGCACAGATAATGAGAGCAAAATGAATTGAAACTTTACTTAGGATGTGGACCTGATAGGACTTACTGATAAACTAGATATGGGAGTGAGAGGAATCGCAGATGACACTCAGGCTTCTGGGGCAATCCACTAGGAATAGGTGGTGCAATCACTGAGGTGTGAAGAAAGAAAGGGAAAGAGGAGGTGTGTGGAAGAGACAAAGTTACTGAAATTAAGTTATATTTGAACAACTTCAGTTTTATATACCAGGTGGAGATGTCAGAAGACAATGATCTTCTGTGAGTCTAGAGTTCTGAGATTTTTAGATAGATATATCAACGTAGGAATCTTCAGTTTATAAATAATTTATAAATTGTTACAGAGAATAGATCAAGAGGAAAGGAGAGGGTCCCAGAACCATTTTAGAACATTTACAGGCAAGAGAGAGAGGTAGAGACAGAGGGGCGGGGTGGGGGGAAGGAGAGGATAAAGAAAGAGGCTGACAAGCAAAGTCCAGTGAGACAGAGAGTAAATTAGAAGAATATTGGGTCAAGAAAAGAAGAAAGAAAAGTAGTTCCAAGGAGGGAGTAGTCAACTATTTCAAATAAAATGAATTAAAACAAAATTGAGAATGAGTAAAACGAGCATAGGAAAATATATATTGAATTTGTAATCAAAGAAATCATGTGATATCTCTGACATCAGCCTAAGATAAAGTTGATAAAATAACTTTTTCAGGAAGAACATCCTTGTCTCTAAAAACTTTATTGTTCTTTAGAAGAGTCCATTTGAGTAGGGAGGAAAATAGGTAAAAAGTAATTTAAAAAAACACCAATTTAGTAAATTTTTTTTCTTATTCTGTGGTTTATCATAGATTTCTTGGAGTTACAACTTTTGCTTTATGCATTTTTGAAGATTGTTTCAGGTGCAAGTGACAGAAACCCAAGTCAAAGATGTTTAAGTAAAGCTGGAACTTATTACTTCATAAAGTAAAGTATTTAGGTTCTCATATGATGTCGCTGGATTTCACTGTTACTGTCAGACCCTCTCTCCCTCTTTTTCTTTCTAATTTTTTCTCTGGGAAACTTCTAGTTCCTTTCATGCTCTAAGTGGCAGGAAAAACAGATGTTGGTTCATTAGCTTCTGATACCAGAGAAAAGATTCTCTCTTGGAGACTAGTGACGCTGAGTGGCTTGCTGCCTGGGTCAACTTCCCAACACTATTTGCTAGGCCTATACCCTGATTGGTCAGCCTGTTTCATAGACCACACCTGCGATAGTGGAGATGTGTGCACAGGACTGGTGGCTGAACTACAACCACATGGAGCTGAGAAGCATGTTCTTGGGACAGTAGGACCCACCCTGACATGATACAGCAGGAGATACAGAGCTGCTTTTGGACTTCCAGCAGTTCCTTGTTTAGCATTTTGTTAACATCACCTCAACTCTTACTGCAGTCAACTACTATACTAATTTTTCTCTCTCCATTTGATGTATGTACAGTACACTACATTAGAGAGTGGTGGTAGGTATAAACTATGCCAAACCATGCCATGTTGGTACCAGTAACACCTGGTCTGATTAAGAGGCTGGGTCCCCAACTGTGACAGTTTTTGTTACATGATATGTTGTGTTGCATTCCTAATGGACATAAGTACTGTTTTTGCTCAATTACTATTGTGTCTAATTTTGCCAACTTCAATTCCTGGATGGTGACATTACTCATTAGTCAAATATTTTATACTATGACACTGTTAAGTTTCAGATGTTTGAGTTTATTTAATAAACACTAGGACAGTGGTTTTTAACCTTTTTTGAGGTATCAAACCCACCAGTTTCATATGCGCATTCACCGATCCCTTCTTCAGTAATAAATAAAATATGATTATGTTTTTCCAAATTCAAGACATAGGTATATGTTTTTTTTACTGGTGCACAAAATGAGCCGTGCATGAACAACACCTTGCTCAAAGAACAAAACCAACAGAGTGCATGAACTCACAACAAATTATGGTATTACTTTATTCTGGGCTCAGCAGCAGAGGCTTCTCCAAACCCCTGAGGCCAACTCATCAAACCCTTAGGGTTCGACAGAACCCAGGTCAAGAACCACTGCACTAGGATAAGCATTAAGAAAAGTATATTTAAATCTTTATTGCTTACCTTATAAACATAACACTGTTTTAAATAAGCCTATAGATGAACTATAGATGACTTTTAAAACCACTGTTTGATAAGCTAATATTATAATAACGGGGGTCTGAGGTTTTCTAATCACTTATTTTGTTGGCATTTATTCTGTTGGTTTGGTGATTTTGTAAGGGACTTTTAAAAATGGCAGAGTTTGCCATTTTATTTTAAAAGTGAATGCTATTGCAAAAAAGAAAGAACAACAACTGTCACAGGGAAGGGGGAAGAGGGGTGGGATCAAAGAAGGTTAAGGAATTAGGCAAATTATATATATATATAAGACACATAGAGACAAGAGGATAGCAATTCCCAAAGGGAAAGAGCAGACAGGTAGAGGAAGGGGAGGCAAAGCAGGTAAAATGAAAATGGAAAGAAACTTTGCATGAGGCATGGGGGGGGGGCATGATGCAGTGTGTAGAGGGTGTTATATTGAGTGGGATACTTGAAAGCATGTCAACACAATAAATTAATAATAAAAATTATGAACAGACCAATTTGATGACCTTTTAATCTGTGTGATTGTGTTTGTGTGCACATGTACGATAAATAAAGACATATGTGATTGTGAGGTTATGCTGATTGTGACTTTACAAAATTTTTAAGCATTACAGTTGAGTATTACAATCCATGTACTTTACCATCATGCTGAGAATTTGACTAAAAGATAAAGCAAAACTATACTTGAACAAATTTGGTCATCTTAAAATGTAGTCATACATGAACAGACACTTCTCCTAAGAAGAAATACAAACGGCCAATAGATATATGAAAATATGCTCATCTTCATTAGCAATTAGAGAAATATAAATCAAAACTACAATGAGATACCACCTCACATCTGTTAGATTAGCTGTCATCAACAAGACAAGTAATAACAAGTGTTGGAGAGGTTGTGGAGAAAAAGGAACCCTTATTCACTGTTGGTGGGAATATAAAGTAGTACAGCCATTATGGAAGAAAGTATGGTGGTTCCTCAAAATATTAAAAACAGAACTACCTAAGACCCAGCAATCCCTCTACTGGGTATATACCCCCAAACTAAAAAACAATGGTAAGTAAAGACACATTCAGCCCCATGTTCATTGCAGCATTGTTCACGGTGGCCAACACATGGAAACAACCAAAAAAACCCTTCAATAGAAGATTGGATAAAGAAGATGTGGTACATATATACTATGGAATACTACTCAGGCATAAGAAATGATGACATAGGATCATTTACGACAATGTGGATGGACCTTGATAATATTATAATGAGTGAAATAAGTAAATCAGAAAAAACTAAGAACTGTATGCTTCCATATATAGGTGGGACACAAAATTGAGACTCATGGACATAGATAAGAGTGTAGTAGTTACCAAGGGGAGGGGAAAGAAGGAGAGGGAGGGGGTGGGGAGAAGGGAAGGGCATAAAGAAAACCAAATGAAGGGTGACGCAGGACGATTTGACTTTGGGTGATGGGTATACAACTTAATCAAATGTCAAAATGATCTGAAGATATTTTCTCTAAATCTATGTGCTCTTGTTGGCCAATGTCATCCTGTTAAAATTAATCGTCTAGATAAAACTATAGAAAAAGTAGATAACCTTACATCAAAAAAAATCATGTCTTAAAAGTGGCTTTTATATTGTTCTTAACAATTCATTTTAGCTCAAGTTAAATATTAAATATATTTAATGCAATTTAACTGAAAAAATGTAGTCATAAAGTTAGGATGAGTATGGTGAATTTATTATTAACTTTACTATTACCAAAGGAATATATATATATCTAAAGTTCAAGGGCTCAGGATCATTTTCTACAAGTTCCCTAACAGGAAGTGCTGGTTAGGGCAGGATTGACTTGAAACTCTCTGACAGATCATGAACTCTTGGCCCATAGACTCTGTCTCTTTCTCTCTCTCTCAGACACACACACACACACACACACTTTTATGGGGGTGATATCATTAACTTTGCAATATGACTCCACATTTACAAAATTGAAATCTGGGACCCATACTTGTCAAGAAGTTGCTCTGCTTCTGGTGTTCTCCAGATTCAGAATAATTGTACTTAATAATTTAAATTATTTGTCCTGCTCAAAAATCTGTGTCTGTTTTCAATCTCACTTATCTTCAGTTATAGAAAATCTTTGGCAATTACCTCTGAAATCACTCTCTTCCTTATATTTGTTCTAGTTACTCCCACAGGGGCTTCAGTAGACATATTTAAACATTCTCCATTCATCAGCCAGGTCCTTGAAACTTACCTTCATGTTTCCTTCATCATTTTTCACTCTGTTGTGCTTTCCAAGGTCTAGCTTCCTATTTACAGATTCTCTTTTTAGCTTTATGTAATCTGTTAGATATAAGGGAAATTGTCTTTTAACTTTAACTCATTCTTTGAACTTCAAAAATAACTGAAGTTCTCATTTCTAAGGGTTCTGTTTAGTTCCTTTTCAATCCTACATTTAAAAAAATCATATTACAGACTGACCTGTGGTGGTGCAGTGGATGAAGTATTGAGCTGGAACACTGAGGTTACCAGTTTGAAACCCCGGGCTTCCCTGATCAAGGCACATATGGGAATCAATGCTCCCTGCTCCACTTCCCCTCCTCTCTCTCTCTAAAAATAAATAAATAAAATATTTTATAAAAAGATACTATTAAAAAATCATATTATATTTGTTCCTTTTGAACACCATCCATCTGTTATCATCTCTTTGTCTCAAACTCCTGTCAATAACCTGTCCAAACTTGGTATTTCAGTAAATGTTAGTTGAAAGTAACAATGTTATTTAACAACATTTATTTAGTATTACGCTATGTTCAATTCACTATATTACATGGTATAACAAGAATCAATAATTGATGTAGAAATGTAGAAAATAGAATTCTTGTCTTTAAGTGGTTTTATTTTAAATAATAAATAGGAAACTATGAATTTAAAAGCATGTAAAAATACTATTTCTGGAAAAACAGAATGCTTTATATCTGGAGCCCTCTGTGCTAAAATGTTAACTACTATATTAAAGAGAAGCATTTAAAGCCAAAATCAAGTATACCATCAATGTACTTTCAAAGATGGTTAACAGAAAAATGGATGTAATTTTTTAATAATATAAATTGTTTAAAAAATTAAAGGGGTCTATGAAAATAATTTGAGATGTAACAACACTCAAAATTCTTTATCTCAGAAAATAGATTTTAAATTCTAATATAAAGTATTATTTCATTATTTTATTTTTTGTAAAGTCAGCCTGTAGTTTTTTATGTTCTGCTAAGGTAGTAGGGTCCAGCCTCTTACTGCAGCTGTTGGCCAAGCCAGTGCACAGATTTGGGGTGACTCATAAACTAAGTAGAGCTCATTTACTAGCTTCCTTTTCCCTGGGAGAACCATAGCTGGTTATAGCACAGTCTGCTGAGTCTCCTCAGTAAACAACTGACTAGTTGCACTAACCATACTCCATTTTGAGTGGGTTTTAACTTACTAATTATAGACTGTTGAAGCTCTGAAGTAACTAACTCTCAATGTATTTTATTGCTTGTTGTACATTTATGCTTAAATAACATTATCTGAGTGTTTTACCATTTAACATTTGTATTTAATTTATTCAGCAAATATTTATTAAGCACATACCATGTGCCAGGTACTCTTCTTGGAGCCAGGGATACAACAAATAACAAAATAGCTGAAAATACTAGCATCTAGCAGCTTATGTGAGGTATGGTGAGCATTTAAAATGAAGTAAGTAAAATATATAGTATGTCATGGGGTGTTAAATGCTATGGCAAAAAAAAAAATAAAGCAGGAAGGAACATAGATAGATATTCAGTGGTGTACATGGGGGTGTCCTTATTTAAATAAGATGTTGAGGGAGGGCTTTATTAATAAATGATCTCTGAACAGAGAGTTGAGTAATATAAAGTGGAAGCCATGCAGTTATCTAGGAGAAGACCTTCTAGGTAAAGGGAATTGTAACTACAAAGTCCCTCAGGTGGATCATGCTTGGAGTATCTATGGACAAGACCAGCATGAGTGGAGCAAAAGGACTAAGGGAGAGAGTGACCATGGATGAAGATGGGATGGGTTGTGCCAGTCAAGGTAGATTTTGGATTTTACTCTGATTGAAATAGAAAGCCATAGAAGGTTTTAAGGTTTTATGGAGCTATCATTTAGTGAGATGAGAAAATTGAACAAGGAGCAGGTTGGGGAGTGAGGTCACAGTTTGGGACATATGAACTTTGAGATTCCCAATTGGGTATACATGTCTTGAGTTCAAGATGAGTTTGTGCCAGGAATAGGCATTGGGAAGTCCTCAACTTTAAGATGCCTCCACAACTAGGGTAAATGCAGAGAAAAAGGAGAAGCCTAAGACTGAGCCTGGGGCAGGGCGATTGGAGAAAGCAGCAGATGAGAATGAGAAGTAGTAGTCTTTGCAGTGAGAAGAGAACCAAGTGCAGTTTCTGGAAACCCAGGGGAAAAAGTGTTTCAAGGAGGAGGCAATGACTATTTGGCAAGTGCTGACCCTAGGTCGTGTGAGTGCATGTTGTGTTAGCAACATGAGGTCATTGGTGAGTTTTCAAGTGTAAGTTCAATGGAGTGGTAAGTGAGAAAGCTTGTTTGGTATTGGGTTTTAGAGTGAATGGAGAACATGGAACTAGAGAGACAGTGAGGACAGTCAACTCACTGGAGAATCTTGTTGTGAAAACGAATAGATAAATGGGGCTGGGGCTGCAGGTGTCTGTGAGCACCTGCTGTTGGCAGGAGTATGTGGGGTAAAAGCACAACCACTGTCCTCACTGTCCTTGGGGAGACCACTGGCTGGTGGCTTGCCCCTTTAGGGCTTTTTCTAAACTTGTAGTTTATCTTTATTAGCATTTTTTTTAAACAAGTGAGACAGAGTGAGGGACAGATAGAGAAAGGAAGGGAGAGAGATGAGAATTATCAACTCCTTGTTGCAGCACCTTAGTTGTTCATTGAGTGCTTTCTCATATGTGCCTTGAGTAGGGGCTCCAGCTGAGCCAGTGATCCCTTGTTCAAGCCAGCGACCTTTGAACTCAAACCATGAGGTCATTTCTATGATCTCACACTCAAGCCAACAACCTTGGGGTTTTGAATCTGGGTCCTCAGTGTCCCAGGTCAACATTCTATACACTGCACCACCACCTGGTCAGGCCTTATTAGCATTCTTTCAATATTTAAAATAGTGGCTACTTCATATTAGTATATTATTAATCTGCTTCCCAGCATGTCATTTTTGAAAGCACTTTAACATAAATAACATATTTTAATTTTCTCTACTTTGCTTGCATCCCATTAGGGCTAGCTCCTCCTCTGTAATCACTGTTTAAGAAGAGTGTGGGACTTAGATCATATTTTCTTAATGACTTGACCATGCTCATGAATCATAGAATATTTTATTTAAAAATTCCAAGAACGTATACAATCTATCCAGCCCCATGTTCTAGCATCATCCCTGGCTAAATTAATGCTTGTCAATTTCCACAGTTGTTTAATTAATTTGTTAGTTAATTCATTCATTCAAGACTTTTATTTCTCAGTTGCATTATTTTAGGGACACAACAGTGAACAAGAGTCACATAGAATTTACATTCTAAAGAGGAGAAGTCAATAGGTAAGTAAACAAATAAACAAGACAGGGTCACAAGGCTGAATTTAAGGGAGGTAAGGGATACCCTCATAACAGAATTTGCTACCAGCCCTCTATAAACCACAATAAAATGATATCAAATGGATATTGAAGTTTTCTCTATTTTATGTGGGGAAAAAAAGCCTTCTAGGTAAGTGGTATGATGGCCTCCAAAGAGGTCCATGCCTAATTCCCGGAACCTGGTGTGGTAAAAGGGACTTTTGTATATGTGGCTATATTAAGGTTTTTGGAATGGGGAAATTGTCCTGGATATCCAAGTGGGCCTAATGTAATCTCAGGCTCCTTATGGGGGGTAACAGAAGCTGTGACAGAGAAGGAGATGTGACAAAAGATATAGAGCTTGAGGTCAAGGAGTGTGGGAAACTCCTAGAAGCTGGAAAAGGGGAGGGTCTCCCCTAGACCCTTCAAAAGCAATGCAGCTCTGCTCACACTTTTTTAGCCCTGGAGAACCCATTTTCAGGCTTCTGACCTTCAAAAGTATAAGATGATAAAATTGTATTGCATTCAGTCACTAGGTTTGTATAAATTTGTTAACCACCAATGAGAAACTGTATATAGAAATAGGAATATATAGCAGTTGGAAACTGTGTGTGTGTGTGTGTAGACAGTCTTAGAAAATTGCTATTTTACTGATCTTTAGCAATACTGTAAAATAGCACTTATGCTCCTTCCTGCTTTAAGATCAGATTCTCTGGACATCCTTTCCAATGCAATTGCAGTCTCTTAGCCTGTCCTTGACAGAAATTCTGGCTCTGCCTCCATATTTCAGATGACACGCACTTTGAAGTAAATATCATAGGATGATGTGATGGAGAGTGTCCAAAGAAGGCGTTTTTGGGGAGATGATAGGTGAACTACTACTGACAGCTAAGCCGGAGCCAGTGTTTTGGGTGGAGAGAAGGTCCAGGACCAAGGTCCAGAGCTGAGAGTTAACTTGGTCTATTAAAGAGTAGATGGAGAACTGTGAGCAAAATACAAATGATAGTAAATGAAGCCAAAGAGGTAAGTAAGTTAAGGACCTTTGGGTAGGGTCTCGTCAGAGATGAAGGAGTTTGGATATTCAGTGTGGGGAAAAGCCATGGAAGGTTTGAAACAATAGCATGCTATTGAGTAGAGAATGCTTTCTACAAGGGAAGGAAGGAAGGAAGGCTTTGCAGTAGTGCAGGTGAGAGGTTTACTGCTTGCTTGAAGTTGCGTGATAGCAATGAAAATAGAGAGAAGCAGACAGATTGGAACATATGTTGAAGACAGAGTTGATAAGATCTGCTTATGTAGGGCTTGAAGAGAAAAGAGAATCAATGATGACTTTGGAAACTTTGATAGCAGTAAGTGCTTGGGTTGTGGTGGACTTTCTCATATAGGGAAGACCGAACAAGTACAAAGAAGTGAATCAATAAATAATACACTTAGGACATATTTAAACATTTAGGTTTTGCATAGCATAGACTTTCAGTTCTGAGTATTTTAAGATACTATGTGATGAACAGTTCGATTTCATGTAATCAGTTAGAACATGGGAAAATGTCTATTGTTAAATTGGAAGGAGATTTAAATAATTATTTTAGAACATGACTTATTTTAAATAAGGATACCTCCAAACCATTCCTAAAAATACAGGCATAACTTTTGCGTGCACGCGCGTGCGCACACACACACAACTCAAAGGAGAATATTTTATATTCAAATTCATCAGTTTACATTTACAAGCAGGAAAGTCTTCATAATATCTACTCTTCATTTTATATATATATATATTTTTTTTTTCCTTTGCATAAAGGGGAAAATTAGTAATTTTTAAATATCTCTTCATAGAGTTGAAGTTGTTATTAAAACACCTACTTACTTAAAACAAGGAATATTTGTAAGCTTTTGAATGCATATATGTTTTGATCTTTTTTGAAATAGCTTAATACTTGGAAATAATTGTAGACAAAAGTTAATGTGGTAGGCATCTGAGACAAAGGAGAGATCAAAGGGACCAGAGGAAAAGAGGACAGAGGAAGAGGGGATGATAGGAGGGGATAAACCTGAAGGGAAGGGGGGAGGGCAGGATGGAGAGGGGGCAAAGGAGATGTTGAGGGGAATATGGGGGAGGGGGATGCATTCGGGGCAACACTAGAATCTATGTAAACACAATAAATTAAAATCAATTAAAATGAATTCTGAGTAATTTGGTAGCTGAAGAAAAACGTAATTTAATCATTTGACATAAAATTGAGGAATCGGATTCTATTTTTAGAAGACATTTAACAACATGCTTGATTTTCCTCCCACTTAATCTTTTAAGAACTTGATAACTTAATTATTTTAAGTTGATACTTTAATTGCAAGTTACCCTGCAGAATTTTGGAAGCTGTATATATACTGAACCTGTTGATTAAAATATGAAAATATGGCCATTGGACTTGAAATGGGTGTGTCATATCTAAAATATTTTGCATGACAATTTAAATATTCTGTGCTTGAAATATAGTGACCTTGTTTCAAAGTAATATTTAATTCTCTTTTAAAAAATGATTAATTTTGGAAATTTATTTTGGGGATAAAAATATTTTGTCGGATTCATAGTAAAACAGTATTGACAAACAAGTTCTCTCTTTTCTCTGTCCCCTTCTCTGTCTCCCTCCCTCTCTCTTTTCGACCTACTCTTCCTCCCTCCCCCACTCTCTCCCTCTGCCTGTCTTTCCTTTTCCCCACTCTTCCTACATCCTGTTCCCACCTCATGGCAGATGGTACGTGAACAGTACATTACAGTCACAGAAGACACCCCCATAGAAAGGCCACGGAACCAGAATGTGTATAAAATTGGCATTTATGGCTGGAGAAAGCGTTGCCTCTACTTATTTGTTCTTCTTTTACTCATCATCCTTCTTGTGAATTTTGCTCTTACAATTTGGATTCTTAAAGTGATGTGGTTTTCCTCAGTAAGTATATATATTTTTTTCTTTTCTTTCTAATTTTATTTTTATTTTTTGCTGGTAAGCCAGTTCTTGTTTCGTGTGCACCATCACTTCATCTGTATTGTATTGGTAGAAACTTCCTTTAATGTCATTTTGTTTCCTGTCTGTATCATAATTTTCAGTAGCAAAAAATACATATATTTACCTGTTTTACCTTTTTAAATAATTTCAGTGTGAACTATACTTTGTCTTTGTTTGATTTATTATAATTCTTTATTATTAATTATCTTTCATGGGGGAAAATTGTAATGATCTTGAGTTTATGGATGATTGAGCCATGATTGCTTAATGATTATTTAATTCACTAATTAGTAAAATTTTATAAGTCATGTTTCTTTAATCTCATTTATTTATAAATACCATTCAGATGCTACTTTCTCATTCTTTTAAAACAGAGGTCTCCAAACTATGGCCTGCAGGCCAAATTGCAGCCACCTGAGGCCATTTACCCAGCCCCTGCCACACTTCGGAAGGGGCACCTCTTTCATTGGTAGTCAGTGTATGGAGTACTGTATGTGGCGGCCCTCCAACGGTCTGAGGGACAGTGAACTGGCCCCCTGTGTAAAAAGTTTGGGGACCCCTGTTTTAAAAGCTTCATGCTGATATGCAATGAATTCATGTCCACACTTCAATATTTAACATGGATTTAGTAAGTAAAATATCAGTAGTCTTAGGGAATTAATATTTTATTTTTAAAACAACTCATGTTTCCAAGATAGGTGATTTTATATACTCTGACAATATTTTTGTGTACTTTTTGAAAAAAAAGTATTTAATGTAGAATGTATATTAAATAAAATGCTGCAGTGGACATCACAAGAAGGTTAGTCAGCTCTTCACATTTTTTATCTTGAAGGTGTGATATAGGCATTGTTTATTTCCGATAATGATAGTTGTAGCATTTGATCTGAAATGCCTTCCATTAATTGGTATCCTTCATTTTCTATGCAATTATTTCTTTCCTTCCATAATTCCATAGCCAGTAGACACGTTATTTCCTTTTTTGGCATAATAAATAAATATTCATATTTTCATATATTCAAAGAGGTAAAATGCCAATCCAATAAAAATATAGCTTGAAATGTGTTAATATATTTAATATAAATGCATTTAAAATAGTTAATAAAAGTATAACGTATATTATAAATTATTATTATAAATTATATACAAATATCTTTAAGTTGTGATTTCTTTTTTAAAATTACAACAATTTTTTATAGCATCACCTAAAGACATTTCTCCAAAGAGAACATACACATGACCCACAGGCCTATGAAAAGATGCTCAACATCACTAATCACCAGAAAAATGCTAATTAAAACTACAATGAGACATCGCCTCACACCTGTCAGAATGGCTTTCATTAACAAGTCAACAAACTAGTGTTGGTGAGGGTGTGGAGAAAAGGAAGTCCTCCTGCACTGCTGGTGGGAATGCAGACTTGTGCAGCCATTGTGGAAATCAGTAGGGCATTGCTTCAAAAGATTAAAAAAGAAATTGCCTTATGACCCAGTTATCTCACTTCTAGGAATATATCCTAAGAATCCCAAAGCACTAATTCAAAAGAAGATATACACCCTTATGTTAATTGCAGTGTTGTTTGCAATAGCCAAGATCTGGAAACAGCCCAAGTGTCCATTGGTGAATGTATAAATAAAAAAAGGTGTGGTACATTTACTCAATGGAATACTATGCAGCCATAAAAAGAAGGAAATCTTACACTTTGCAACAGCATGGATAGACCTGGAGATTATTATGCTAAGTGAAATAAGCCAGGCAGAGAAAGACAAATACCATATAATCTCAGTTATATGTGGAATCTAATGAACACAATAAACTGAGAAAAAAAATAAAAACAGAGGCAGAGTCACAGGGAACAGATGAACAGCTGTCCAAAGGAAGGGGAAGAAGGGATGGGATCAAAGAAGGTGAAGGAATTAGCCAAAGTCATATATACATAACATATATATACAAACAACAGGGTATAGTAATAGCCTGAAGGAAATGTGGGAGGTGGAGTTAGGGGAGAGGGGCAAAAGGGAGAGATGGAGGTGGAAACAGACTTTGCATGGGGCATGTGGGGACACAGTGTGGTATGTAGAGGATTTTTTTTTTTTTTTTTTAGCAAGAAAGGGACAGACAGAGAGGAAAGGAGAGGGATGAGAAGCATCAACTCCTAATTGCGGCACTTTAGTTGCACTTTCTGATATGTGCCTTGACCAAGGAGCTCCAGGCAAGCCAGTGACCCCTTGCTTAAGCCAGTGATCTTGGGCTCAAGCCAGTGACCTTGAGCTTCAAGCTAGCGTTGTTTGGGCTATGTTATGTCTATGATCCCTTGCTCAAGCTGGTGAGCCCATGCTCAAGAAGATAAGCCAGCGACTGTGGCTTTCAAACCTGGGTCCTCAGCATTCCAAGTTGATGTTCTATCAGTGTCAGAAGAAAGGGGGAAGAGGGGACGAGATTAAAGAAGGTGAAGGTGAAGGGCCACCACCTGGTCAGGCTAGAAAGTATTATGTTAAGTGGGACACTTGAAACTCTGTCAACACAATAAATTAAAAATAAAAATTAAACAATATATCCACAAGATTTAATAGCATGACAGCAGTGTATAATCTTGAGAGTTAAGCTTTCTATCATTTCTGACAATTCTTCAAGACTTGAAACTCCTCAAGAAAGGACACCTTTACTAGAGCTCCACATTCTCCTATATCACTTTTCACTTAAGAAATGCATAATAAATACTGGATATTTTGTGCACTTATATGATAGACTTAAAGACTTCATTCAAAAATTATTTAGGGTATTTTAAGGGTGATGGTGATAGACCTGTTCTGTATCCTAATTGTTTTGGTGGTTACATGTGTTAAAATTCACAGCCACCTCAAAGGAGTCCACTATTTAAAACAATTTTAAATAGTAATGGTATGACTTTTTTTTCTTATATGGTGGTGAGCTCTTGGGTGTTTATGGTAAAGAGATTCATTAAATCTTACATGTATTTCCTAAATAGGTCTTTGTATTTACACAAGACTTAATAAAATACTGTGTATTTGAATAAAAAGAACTAAATTTTTAAATAAAGCATTTGGGAGAAATACAGAAAAAGTGCTGATAGGAAGCAGATGAAATGCATATGTAATTTCAGCTAATACTTTTAGGAAGGAAGGAGAAAGAAAGCCATAACAAAATCTCTATTGTCTCGTCTTTTTAACAGACAGGAATGGGTCACTTACATGTTACAAAAGATGGACTTCTCCTGGAAGGGGAATCGGAATTTTTATTCCCATTGTATGCCAAAGAAATACACTCCAGAGCGGTAAGACAATGATAAAATATTTAAATCATTTGTGTTTTATGAAAAACAAATAATGATTAAGCATAGAAATTCAGTATATTTCAGAGAAGAGTTCTTAAAAATGTCTACATGAATGCACACTCATGCTACACTCTTTATAAAAGGCTTGGCTCCAAAGCTGTGGAACTTATTTCTGATATTACATTCTGAAATGGCTCCATTGTCATGTGCTTCTGATCTAAATTTGGTGGCCTCAGTAATTTAGACCATAATCAAGTAAAGGTTTGGTAATTAAAACCTTTATTAAAAACAATCTAAACTTCTTTCCATTTGTGTAAGTAATTTAAGTACACATCTTTCAAGGCATTTAAGATTATCTGAAAAGCTTAGCCTGACCAGGCGGAGGCGCAATGGATAGAGCGTCGGACTGGGATGCAGAAGACCCAGGTTCGAGACCCCGAGCTCGCCAGCTTGAGCATGGGCCCATCTGGCTTGAGCAAAAAGCTCATCAGCTTGGACCCAAGGTCGCTGGCTCCAGCAAGGGGTTGCTAGGTCTGCTGAAGGCCCACTGTCAAGGCACATGTGAGAGAGCAATCAATGAACAACTAAGGTGTTGCAACAGTAATGAAAAACTAATGATTGATGCTTCTCACCTCTCTCCATTCCTGTCTATCTGTCCCTATCTATCCCTCTCTCTGACTCTCTCTTTGTCCCTGTAAATAAAAATTAAAAAAAAAAAAAGTAAAAGCTTTTAAGAAAAAGATTATCTGAAAAGCTTAGAAAGAAATCAGCACTTGGTGGTATGTTCTGTAGCAATTATACTAATTATACAGATTGTGGTCCTGTAGGATTTGCCATTCAGAAATTAAACATTATCATTAAATAATTGTGTGACTTCAAAAGTAAATCTGCCTCAGTATTATATTCACTTACCTCTATTGAATTTATTATAAGTTGAGCCAAGCACAAAATATAGTCAAATAATTTTTGTAGTATGTTTTATTTTTCCCTTTGTGATACTACAGACTTTGTAATATAGGTAAATATTTTGCAACATTAGCGATTAGGTGGTATTAGCTAAATATGTCAAATGTTAGAAACTTTGTATAAAGAGAGTACACTCTTTATTTCCCTCCTATTGTTTTAGATACAAAAGGTTATGTCAGTATTTCCTACATGCAGAAGCTGTACCAGCTACTCTAGAGCAATTAGAAAGGAAACAAAAGATCAACCACTGACAAACACCTGGTCTTATAAGGGAGCTAAAGCACACTTCCAAGTTAGACATCAGAGCAATCATCAAGCTTGACTACTAACTGCAAAATGATATGGTGTAAAACTTACACAGAAATACTGACTGCAGAGGAGAGATCCTAAAGGAATAAAAAGACGCCCAAAGTAGTAAATATGTGGATAAACAAAAATGTACCATTTATTATTTTAAACATTTTAGAGGATATTTGAATACTAAAGTAGAAATAATAACAATGTATTTCAGGGTTTACAACATAGAAACAAGTAAAATGTATGACCACAATAAAACTGGTATAAAATTAATTGAAGACAGTTAAAGATGTATAGTATAAATTCAAAAGTAAAACACACACAAAGGAGAACCAATATATCAACAAAGGAGATGAAATAAAACCATAAATTATACTCAATCCAAAAGGAAGCCAACAAAGGACACAAAGAGCAAATGGAATTAATAGAGAACAAATAGCAAGTTGATAAATTGAAACCAAGCTATATCAATAATTACATCAAAATAAATTGGTCTTAACATTCTAATTGAAAGCCACGGATTATCATATTGAATGAAAAAGAAAGACTAACTATATGGCACTAACAAAACCCCACTTTAATGATAAAGACACAAATAAGTTACGGGTAAAAGAATTTTTAAAAAAATTATTCATTGAGTTTAGCCAGAAAAGAAGGGGGAGAGAGAGAGAGAGAGAGAGAGAGAGAGAGAGAGAGAGAGAGAAAGACAGGAACATTGATCTATTCCTATATGTACCCTGACTGGGGATCAAACCAGCAACCTCTGTGCTTCTGGCCGATGCTCTAACCAACAAGGTATCTGGCCTGGTTGGTAAAAGAATTTTAAAAGGATATGCTATACTAAAACTGATAAAAAAAAAAAGTTGGAGTGAAAATTTCACACATGTCTCTTAACCATTATTTTTTTCTGCTCTATCTCCTGGGAAAGAGAAACAAAAGAACAAATAAAAATTTGGAACTACATAAAACTAAAATGTTTTTGCACAGCCAAGGAAACCATCAACAAAATGAATAAACAAGTTACTAAATGGGAGAACATACTTACCAATGATATATTTGATAAGGGTGTTTTTATCCAAAATTTGTAAAGAATTCAAACAACATAACACCAGAGAAACAAGCAACCCAATTAAAAAGTGGGCAGAGGACCTGAATAGACACTTCTCCAGGGGAGATATACAGATGGCCAATGAACATATGAAAAGTTGCTCAACATCACAAATCATTAGAGAGACGCAAATCAAAACCGCAATGAGATACCACCCCACACCTGTCAGAATGGCTGTCATCAATAAATCTGCAAACAACAAGTGTTGACAAGGATATGGAGAAACAGAAATATTTGTGCACTGTTGATGAGAATGCCTATTGGTGCTTCCACTATGGAAAACAGTATAGAGTTTCCTCAAAAAATTTAAAATGAAACTGCCTTATGACCCAGCAATTTCATTTCTGGAAATATATCTGAAGAATCCTGAAACACTAATTTGAAAGGATATATGCACCCCTGTGTTTATTGCAGCATTATTTACAATAGCCAAGATACGGAAGCAATCCAAGTCCCCATCAATAGATGAGCAGTTAAAAAAGCTGTGGTACCATATATACAATGGAATACTACTCAACCATAAAAAAGCCTTAAATCTTACCTTTTGTCATAGCATGAATGGACCTAGAGAGTACTAAGCTCAATGGAATAAGTCAGTCAAAGACAAATACCATGTGATTTCACTCATATGTGAAATCTAAAGAACCAAATAAGCAAACAAAATAGAAACTGACTCACAAATACAGAGAACAGACTGACAGCTGTCAGAAGGGAAGGAGGTTGGGAACCTGGGTGAAAAAGCTGAAGTGATTAAGCAATACAAGTTGGTAGTTACAGAAAAGTCACAGAGCTGCAAATTACAGCATAAGAAATATAGAAAATGACATAACGATATCTATGTATGGGGCCAGGTGGATACTAGAAGCATTGTGGGAACCATTCTGTAAAGTACATAATTTTTTAACCAACTTGCTGTACATCTAAAACTAATACAGAATAATAGTGAATATAAACTAATTTATACAAGAAAGTTGGAGAGGCTATCCAATTGACCCTTGAACATTGCAGGGGTTAGAGATGTTGACACCCCCAACAATAAAAAATCCTCATATTTTGATTCCCTAAAAACTTAGCTACTAATAGCCTACTGGTGTCCTGAAACCTTATTGATAACATAAATAGTTGATTAATACATATTTTGTATATTATACGTATTATATACTATATTATTACAATAAAGTAGCCTGGAGGAAAAAATGTTATGAATACTGTAAGAAAGAGAAAACACATTTACAGCATTTCTTGAAAAAATCCACATATAAGTGTACCCTTACTGTTCACAACCAGGTTGTTCAAAGACCAACTGTATTAATAACAGGCAAAGTAGATTTCAGAGCAAGAGATAAAGATCTCAGAGATACAGAGGGTCATTTCAAATGACCTAGGAGTGAATTCATTAACATTTATGTAGCTAAACATTTATATACCTAATGTTTGAACTTCAAGATACATGAAGCAAAAGCCAATAGAACTGAAAGAAAAAGTAGAACTTTTCACATTTGTAATCAGAGATTTCAACACCCCTCTCTCAGTAAGTGATATAACAAACCCTCAGAAAATCAATAAGGATATAGGAGATTTGAATAACATTATCAACTTATTTGATATAATTAACATTTATATAGTACTCCCCTAACAGCAGAATAAAAATCATTTTTGATGCACAAGAAATATTTATTAAAATCACATTTTGAACTATAAAACAATTCTCAATAAATTTAGAAGTATTCAAATCATACAACATATGTTATCTGACAACAATTCAATAAGAAAACAGTAACATGAAAATATTTGAATATTTTCCAAATATTTTGAAATTAAACATTTATACATAATCCATGAGTCAGAGAAGCAAGGAAACATTAAAAATTATTTTTGATAGATTAAAAATAAAAAATATATATATTACATTTTTTTAGGTGCTCCTATATTAGGTGCATAGATATTTATAATGGTTATATCCTTCTGTTGGATTGCTCCCTTTAGCATTATGTAGTGACTTCTTTCTCCCTTACTATATAGACTTTGTTTTTTTGTTTTATTTTGTTTGTTTGTTTGTTTTTTTTATAGGGACAGAGAGTCATAGAGAGGGATAGATAAGGACAGACAGACAGGAACAGAGAGAGGTGAGAAGCATCAATCATCAGCTTTTTGTTGCGACACCATAGTTGTTCATTGATTGCTTTCTCACATGTGCCCTGACCGTGGGCCTTCAGCAGACCAAGTAACCCCTTGCTGGAGCCAATGACCTTGGGTCCAACCTGACAAGCTTTTGCTTAAGCCAGATGGGCCCGCGCTCAAGCTGGAGAGCTCAGGGTCTCGAACCTGGGTCTTCTGCATCCCAGTTTAACACTCTATCCACTGCGCCACTGCCTGGTCAGGCTATAGCCCTTGTTTTAAAGGCTATTTTGTTATATATAAGTATTGATACCCCAATTTTTATTTCTTTTTTTTAATTTAATTTATTGTGTTTACATAGATTCTAGTGTTGCCCCGATTGCATCCACCTTCCCTGGTATTCCCTCAACATATCCCTTGTCCCCTTCTCAACAGCTCTCTCTCCCACAATATACCAAATTTCAAGGAATGTAGTTAAAGTAGTGCTTAGAGGGAAACTTATAGTACTAAATGTCTATTTTAGATAAAAAAGAATATCAGTGGCTTGTGACTATACCTTAATTAAGTAGAAAAAAGAACAAATTAAACCAAACATATGAGAAGTGATAGAATAAAAAAAAAGAAATAAAAAATATAGAAAACATAAAGCAATAGAGAGATCAGTAAAACCAAAAACTGGCTCTTTTAGATCAATGAAAATTAACCAACCTCTAACCAGATTATTATTTTCTAAAAAACATAAACAAATAACAAACCCATAGAAACAGAAGACTGGTGGTTTAATGGTTGACAAAGCAGAGAAACGGGGTTGGGGGCAGGAGGATGGTGAAGGTAAGGTACACTTGGGAGAAGTTAGAGGATGAGGTATACGTTGGGACAATAAGGAAGATCAGGTATCATGGGTGGGATGGGATAGCCTGTGTGAGAGGTTCTGGTTAAACAGACTCCACAGGATTCTGACTAAAATTAGGTTTGACCAGGAAGTGCATCAGTGAGCCTAGGAGAGGTTTCAGAGGCCTGAAGAAATTTTTGACAAGGAAGCTTCGTCACACTCTGATTAGAATATTATTTGCCAAAGGGCCCATCTCTCAGACCCTCCTCTGTGTCTACATTGTCAATTTCATTTTCTTATTTCTCTGTAGCTTTGTTCTTTCATGTGACATGAACATGGCTTCACATCTCATTTTTTTGGCCACATCTTTTCAGCTCTAGTACACTTCTGCACTCTGTCCAGTCATGTAAATGTGCCCTTAGGTACATATTTGATTGGTTTAGAAACCTGTCTTAAGCCAAACAAAGGACTTCATAGGATATTTTCTAACCAGATTATTTATTGAAAAGAGAAGACACAAATGACCAATGTCAGAAATTGTAGAGGGGACACCATTAAGGATTCTCCACAATTTCAAAGAATGACAAAGGAATATTATGAATAATTGTATGTCAATAAATATATATATTTTCCCACAGACACTCTGGCAGACTTCCAAACATACACATGCTGTTTCAAAGAATAACTAAGCCTCTGCATTCCCATTTTAGGTTCAAATTTGAAGTAATTTAATCATACCCATATATGAGGTGGCTACAGGGGAATTATTGAGAACTCTTAGGGCAGTTGTGATCTATATTTGGACGCACCAACAGATCCTTACATTTTTAATGGTATTTTTTTGTATCTCTCTTATAGCTCCTTATTTAAGTTGCACACTCTGGAGAAAAGATATCATGTCTTGTGTCTCTTTTATCTACTTCTTAAGGCTAACTACAGTGTGAATGGTACATTGTTTTTGTCTAAGAATGACAACCAGAATTCAATTCATATAAATGGAAAAATGAAATGTTTCCTTTCTACCTTGCTGTCACTCTATAAATGTTATAAAATTTGTCTAAAAGGATATCACTAGCTAATTATAAAAACTGAGGAACTCAAGGACAATGCTTAGACCTCAGCTTTCGTACTTATGGAAATGCCCCATTCTTCACAATGAGCATAGACCTGTTCATTGTGTCAATGCACTTATTAAAACAAACATATTAAAGAGCAAGTGTCATTCAATATAAGAGCTTTTGAAAGGTAAAAAAGGAGATATTTATATAATTTTGTTGTTAATATTTTTACAGAGCAGTTTCTGCTTTATGCTGTAACAGAAAACCTAGCTAAGTGATATGAAGTAATCAGAACTTATATTCTCACACAACTATAAGTGCCCACAATGTCAGAGCCTTTATCTTTGTCGTCCTTCTTCTTTTCCCATGCTCGCTAGATGTATGCTAGGCAATATTCAAGGCATGTGTCCAGCGAAATATACAATGCCAATGCATGCATCCTTGTCACCAGAAAAGCAAGAGCTTGCCTAGAAACCCCAAACTCATCCTCAGTGGATTTTGGTTTATATCTCATTGACCACAACTGTGTAATTTGGGTCCCCCTGGCTGCAAACCAGCTGATAAAGCAATGAGCCTTTCTGAGCCCTGAAGTGGAGGGCAGAAAAAGAAAAGGGTTTGAGAGCACCCATCGGATTAGACAAGAGTGGTCCCCAAAATACCTTATTTTGTCTAGGCATTGGAGTAGACCTCACAGCTCTAACCCTTTCCTCGCATTCTTGGGGAAGGATAGAAAAGAACATGGGAGTTGGCATCTAAAGATTGGGTTCTGTCATAAAACTGTCACTCGCTAGCTGTGACTGAGTGAGTTGCAATTTAATTTCTTTGAACTCAATTTTCTCATCTACATATTAGAAGGTATGGTACCTACTTCAAATGTGGAGGATAAAATGAGAAATGTTAAAATTGTGGGTAAAATTTTAATTCTATTGTCATGCTAGTTATTTTATAAGAATGCAAAACAAGTATTAAGGTCACACCACTGGATAAAATGTGAGAGGCTGGTAAGTCTATCTGCTTCCACAAAGCAAGTTGGGGAATTTCTGACCTAGATAGAGTTCCAAAACACTCTTAAAACTTCTTTACTTCTGAAAAAATACATTATTTCCCACTATTTTGAAATGTATTTGCTTTTTTCTAAGTGAACCATAAACTCATTCGAATTCATCAGACTAATTACTGCACTCCTTTTAAAGAAAATATTTATATGAAAGAAAGTAATTTTCTGCGAAACAAAACCTCCCATTCAGAATTGATACCACAGAAAACATTAACGTGAGAATAAAGCCACTTTATCTTTTAACAGAAAGCTCAAAAAAGACATCCAACAAATTTTAAAAGTTCTTTTGCAATTATGACAAGTTTTTGCTTTTTAAAGTAACATGGTATTTATCAGAGAAGTGTTAACCATTCTCTGATTTATCTTCATAAAGTATATTATGTTGGCTCAGTAGGTAGAGTGTAGGCCTGGTGCATGGATGTCCAGGGTTCGATCCCCAGTCAGGGCACAAATGAGAAGCGACCATTTGCCTCTCTTCACCTCCCTCTCCCCCTTTCTCTCTTCTCCTCCCACAGCCAGTGGCTCGATTGTTTTAAGAGTGGGTCCCAAGTGCTGAGAATAGCTGGGTTGATTGGAGTGCATCAGCCTCAGGTACTAAAAAATAAGTTGGTTAATTAGAGCATTGGCCCTGGACTGGGGTTGCCAAGGACCCCCCCACCCCCGGTCAGCGTATATGAGGGAGTATGTCTCACTATCTCTCTTCTCACTTAAATACACACACACACACACACACACACACACACACACACACACACACACACACACACACTATCATGTCCTAAACATAAATAATAACAAATGAAATTTTAATTCTTTGGAAAAGAAATAAATACAATGAAACTTTTTCTTTTTATTGACTTTGTTGAGGTGATACTAGTTCACAAAATTATACACGTTTCAGATGCACAAACACATTAAAACTTAGTTGCTTTAGATCTTCATTCACCTTGAGATCTGATTTGGTGCATTGTAACCAGTATACACAAGCATAAGATTACTCTATTTTATGAAAAAAATCAATACATTTACGCCTTAACATAATATAATTCAAGGTTTTAAAATAATTTAATATAAACAATGATTAGGAGTATAGGATCTGTGACTATGGAGAATCATTTTGTATACATCTCAAATTTATATACAAATATAAAGATATAATCATTTTAAATAGTATACATTTGGCTAATTTCATAAATCCCTTTCTAGGATTCATCTCTGCTTCTGCAGTCTACTCAGAATGTGACTGTGAATGCACGGAACTCTGAAGGAGAGGTCATGGGCAGATTGAAAGTGGGTGAGTCAGGCTTCATCAAAGTACTTTGCATGTGTATGGTCCTTGAACAATGTGCCGAATGGGTAAATTTGGTTTTTCTTCTAAAGAATTCCAAGTTATTTATGAACAATCAATGTATCAATTTAGAAAAATATGCTGTGTTGATCACAGAAAATAATTGTCATCAAAGAGGACAGTCTAAAGTATTTTAATTAAAGTTATTTTGATTCCAAGAAATAATGGGTCATTCAAAGTACAAGAAACAAATGATTATTGCAGAATACAAAAGAATGATTATTTCGTAGAGACCAAAAAAATAAAGAAAATAACCAAAGAAGTTGTCCTCAAGAGAACAAAGAGTCAAAAGTATTTGTTCTCTCTCTCCCCCAACTCCTCTCTATTTGTGCCTCTCCCGCTCTCTGCCAAGTACCCCTCACTCCCAGTGTGTATTCGCCCAACCCTGTCCCTTGGATGTTATGGCTTCATCGGTTCTAACTCTACAGGACCTCTAGGACCTCTCTGGTTCTTCAACTGATTAGCTGTAATTCTCAACATTTATCAACTTACTTTTCAATTTCATGAATTCTAAATTCACAACAAAGTATTCTAATTGGCCCAAATAATCTTCAACCAAATGTCCTTGGGTGGGTTGTGTACCTCCATCCAGTCAGCTAAGACCAGAGAACCAGGTCACATAGGAGTGAGGTCACATGGAAACTTGCACAGTGAGAAAAAGAATTAGAGCAAAAAAATATAGTTGAAAAATAACAAAAAAGGCAACCCAGTAGATAAAAAGAATGTGTATACATTTTCTACACTATTGAAATTCTATAGATTTATCAAATCTAAGAGATTGGGTGGACCTTTTGATTATGGAAATACATAGATGAGAAATATACTTCCAACACAAACTGGTAGCTATCAGAGCTATCAGTGTCTCTCTATTTTTTTAATCTTTATTTTACTCTTTAAGATATATATATATATATATATATATATATATATATATATATATATATATATATATATATATATATATATGATTGGGTTTATTGCAAAAAATGGTGAGAGAAAATGGGGTTGCAGAATAGAGATTTTCTTACTGGGCCTACTCAGTGAACCCATCTGTGGTGTGGATTCTGTCTAGGGTCTTATATCCACCTTACACATTCCTTTCATGTACCATCACAGTCCTGGCAATGAACTTCAGAAGTTCGCCATTACTTTGTAATTAAGTCTTCACTCTACAGGATTCCCAAGTCCTCAGGACCCAGCCGAAACAGAGCCCACTCACAACCGAAAGCAGAAAAAATCAGTGTCTCTCTTTTTTAAATGGTTGTTTTACAAAACAGAATCATGTTACATTGGAAATCATAAACATATATTAGCCTGATGATTTCTTTTTATTATATAAGAACTCCATATTTTATTATTCAAGAACTCTGTTTTAAACAGAGTTCATATTTTATTAACAGAACTCTGTTCTGTTTTAATCTTTAAATCTTATTCTACATAATTAATTATATTTCTCTTTTCCTTAGAAGTTTGACCATTAAATCCTGAGTTTATCCAGCATACATGCTTTATTGACTTTACTGAACTGACACTGGTTAACAAAATTGTACATAGGTGCACAATTCCACAACACATCATCTGTGCACTGTTTTGTGTGTTCACCATCCTAAGTCAAGTCCCCAACAATCACTATTTATCCCTCCCATGTCTTCACCACCTCCACCATCCCTCTTCCCCTGGCAATGACCATACTGTTGTCTGTGTCTATGAATTTCTTTTTCCCTTTTTTGCTCCATCCCTTTACCACAAATTCAGTTATTTTAAGAAATGATAATCCCTGTGATTATGGGTTTATCGTTAGAGAACAGTTTCTTCTGAAGTAGAAAACATTTAAATTTAACACTCAATGCCTATATTTTTTGATAAAATGAGGGTGAAATTTATTGACTACTGTGTCTTTATTCAAGCAGTACCCTCTACCTGGAGTGCCTCTTCCCATCATCAGGGAACCATAAATTGTTTCTCTGACGTCGGCTCAGACATCCTCATGTTCCTGACCCACAAGGGTGGACCATGAACAATGTCAGGGTTCTCTCATTGAACACTCTCCATGCCTGTATCATGGCATTTATCAAATTGTCCTGGAACAAAATGTATATGCTTTCTTTCTTCCACAAACTATGAACTTTTATGAGTTGTGAGCTACATCTCACTCACTTATATATCTTCAATTTTTAGCATAGAACCTTAAACATAAAAATAATGCAATAAGTTTGTGTTGAACAGAATGGACTCACGTTCCTGCATTTTCCTTGATCTAAGTAAGTACTTAGATGGCTTGTTACTGATAAAAATTAGACTTATTTGTTGAAGATTTCAACCATGTACATGACAATGGTTACAGAAAAAATTGTCATTTAGTTTAACACCTTTAACTTTATAAAACCTCCTAAAAATTATTATATGAACCTCCAATGAGCTCTTACTGGATAATTATTTCAGAAGTTTTTCTTTTAATTTTATACTCAAATAAATTTATATTTATCACTTAATGCAATTCAGTGTTTATATGAAAGATTAATATATCAGTGACCCAGAAGAGGTAAAGGATGACACTGAATCACTGGGTGACTGCATCTGGCTGAAAGCTCAGAAGAGCAATAATATAGGAAACTACTCAAAAAATTAAGGTATGCTTTCTTAAGAGAAAAAAGATAAAACAGAGTGAAAAATGAGTTTCACTTTATAAGTGACGTACACACGCACATTTAAATGAAGAATCATTGAATGGTTTTGAGGTACAAATTAATAAAATAACATAAGAATACACTGGTAACCATGTTTAAAATGGATTTATGTATTAATTGAAATGTATATATCTAATTTCTAGTGGGTATCCATCCACTTGAATGAGCACATGGGATCACCAGGATGCCTCCACACAAACTATTAGCTTTACTTGATAAACTTGCTTTTCTAGTAGATAAGAATATAAAGCTAATATACAAAAGAACCAGGAAACACTTGTAGTGTTTTAAGCAAATGCTGAAAACTGTGTTCTAGAGAGACTAATCCATTATGCTGCCAGGGTTAGAAAGACTGGAAGCACAAAGAGAAATTATGAAACATAAAATGACAGAGTACAAGGTCTCATTCACTCCATGGGGATACCAGTATCCCCAGAACCTGGCCCATCGTAGCACAGATTAGACAGTTGTTGAATAATACAGTAAGGATTTGGAAGGCAATGGGTATAAAGCTGATATGAAGAAATTAAACTTGGAGGAGAAAGTGATTCCTTTGTCACTGAAATAAAAAGAAAGAATGAGTGAATAAAACAAAGATGCCTTAGGAAGGACAAGAATTTGAGGGTGTTCATCCATGGTGATGTCTGTTTTTTTCTCTGGAATAAAAGGTGAGAACATTTTCTGAGGAAAAGGGCAGAGAAGATAATCTGAGTGTAAGACATTTTCTGAGTTAACTTTAGCCATTAAAGTGAACCATTCATAAGATGCTTTTTCATAAATCTCACATTTCAGAATACAAAATCCTTATTTAGTTAATACTCAAAAGAATGCAAATTTAAAGAATACAAGTAGCAGAATTAAATCATTTTTGGCAAGATTAAAAAACCTGAAAAAATTATTTAAAATAATTTATGCATACATATATTTGATATAGATTAGCACAGATCTGACATAAATTAATTTTAATAATAGATTTAGGCTTAAAATGTTTAAATTTAATTATAGAATTAAAGAAAACTATTGGTAACAAATACTAAATATTTAATAATTTGCTATTTCTAGATGACATGGAATGTGTAAAAATAGAGATTATGACACTACATGTAGTAACACTTGATAATAAACTTAATTAATTCTTCAGGTCCCAAAATGGTAGAAGTCCAGAATCAACAGTTTCAGATCAATTCCAAAGAAGGCAAGCCACTGTTTACTGTTGATGAAAGTGAAGTTGTGGTTGGTACAGATAGACTTCGAGTAACTGGTACGTAGTAGCTCTTTATTTTAATTGAGATAAATTGACATATTAGTTTCAGAAGTGTAACATAATGATCCCATGTTTATATATATTGTGAAATTATCACCACAATAATTCTAGTTAATATCCATCACCACCCGTACTTGCATATTTTTTCTTGTGATGACAACTTTTAAAATTTACTCAAAAGCAACTTTCAAATATACAATACAGTATTATTAACCATGGAACTATGCTGTAGATTATGCCCCATGATTTCTTTAATTTATAGCTGGAATTATGTACCTTTGATTTCTTTCACACATTTTGCCCATCCCCCACCCCACCTCTTAGAGCCACCAATCTGTTCTCTACATCTATGAATTCAGTTGTTTGATTTTTTGGTTTCTTTGTTTGTTTACTTTTTTGTTTTAGATCCCATATATAAGTGATATCATACAGTATTAGTTTTTCTCTGTCTGATTTATTATATTTAGCCTAACACCCTGAAGGTCTAACCATATCATCACAAGTGGTAAGATTTTCTTCTTTTTCAAGGTTAAATAATATTCCACATCACATCTTCTTTATCCATTCATCTGTAGTAACTCTCGAGAAAAACAGTATCCTGTGGAGTGCATTTCTGCAAAAGAAAATTGTACTTTTGGCACATTTATTCTAGAATCTTCCAGGCAGATAAGAAAAAATAGTTTGAATTTGTTGATTCTTCTTCATGATGTTTCTTTGGAAATTTTTGGTAGTCTCCTAGAAGAATGAAATCCTCCTTACAAATCTTTACCCACTCTTCTTCTTCCACCACATTGTTACCCTTTGTCTCTCTCTAACTGGTGTAATCCAAAAGCTTATCATAACTTCATGTATAATCTACACTACACAATATTAAAGCATCTGGTTTCCACATACCTTTTGCAAAAAAACCTTCTTCCAAGTCTTTTTATTCTTACTATACCAGGTACTTGGATTCCCTATATTTTTAGAAAAATAATTTCTTTCTTTGAAATAAAGATTAGACGGGGTTCTGATATGACTCATTTTTAGGGCTGAAAAGGAGAAATTTTATTTTTAAAATATTCAGAACATGTTCTAAATTTACTTGCTCAGCTTTGGTAAAGACTAGAAGACATACAAAGGAAAACACTAGTTCAATTAATCCCAGTACTTCTATGTACTATTTTGAATACCAAGAGCAACTTCATTCTCTCACATATTGTTACCAATGCTCATAAATAAAAAAAGAAATAATATTCCCTGATTTAAGAAATAGACTCAACCCTAACACAAAGTTTTATGTCATATACAATGCCTAACAAAACAAACTATAAAATCATAAGCTATGTTGCAGCCTATTATAAAGCAGTAGAGTCCTTTTCTTACTAAAACAAAGGACTTGAGGAAATCTTATTAAAGGAGATTGATTATTGCCTAATAAAAAATGGCCTTAGTCATCAGAAATCCACTGTTGCACAGTATAGGGAATATGTGCTTTGTAGATCTAGCTTCTATTTTTTCCTCAATAATTACTAGCTGCATGAACACAGGCAAGTTACTGTTTTGGCTGTTTTCTCACTTTTAGAAGTGGATCTACAATGTCTGCCACACTAGTGTTCCTGGATTAAGTGGATTAATGTAGGCAAAGGACAGCAAAGGTCTTAGTAGAGCATTATTGCACTGTGGGGCCATAAAATCTGTAGGGCAAATAGTCTAAGAACCAGTTTAGGTTACTTCAAACCCAAGCCATTCTATACAGGGCATCAGTGACATGAACTTCTTTCTTGCCCAGGGCTCCTTCCAAGCCATGATGAAACTAGTGAGAAAAAAATCTATAAGCAGCTAATTATTTATTACCTACATGCATAGATCAAAATCACCTGGAAGGCTTTAAAAAACATACATTGCTGGGCTCAATCCCAGAGTTTCTGATTCAGTAGGTCTGAAAGGGGCATTAGATTCTGAATTTCTTAGCTGGTCCTACAGTGCCGGAGGCCACATGCTGGAACCACTGTCCCAAACTAACTGGACCAGAGAGAGTGGAAGAAGCAATCTGTCAGCAACATACAGATATATTCCCTGGCGTGCGCACGTGTGTGTGTGTGTGTGTGTGTGTGTGTGTGTGTGTATAACTTATCCTTTTTAAAAATATCATATTCTTCTTCTCTTTCAAAGTTTATTTTTGTCTCAGTCACAAATTTCTTCCAAATTCTTCTCTGCAGTGAAACTAACCAGAGCAAATATATACTACCTGCAACTACTGTATATTTTTCTTGCCATTATAATAACATATAGTTCTGGTTGCCAGGGAAACCATGGCATTGAGTGTATAAACAGTAAAAATTTGACCCCAAGTTTAACTCTTGTTAGTTTCCCAATTTATGATTAAAGAAATGCAAGATATTCTACAATTCTGACTTCTCTCCTTGTTTTCTATCCAAGTATCTAATGTCTGACCTTCTCTATATATTATTGAGCTTAGGTTTTCTTAGTCTTCACACTATTAACATTATTGGCTGGTTAGCGTCTTTGGTGTGAGTAGGGGCTGTCCTTTGAATTGCAGAACATTTTTAGCAGGATACCTGAGCTATATCCACTGATTCCGTAGCATTCTTCTCCCTTCCCTCATGATTTGTGACAACCAAAATGTCTCCACTCATTGCCAGACTTCCTTTTTTGGGAGCAAAGGTAAAATCACCTCTAGCTGAGAACCACTGGTCTACTTAAACCTATACTGTTTCTCTAGGGTTTATTAACATTTATTTAATATTTACTATATGTTAGTAATTAAGCTAAATACCTATAATACCAAATAATTAAGACATGTTCCTTTTAGATGATGTTTCTAATTCATCTGAAATGTAAAGCATTAATTTGTTGGACACAGTCTGCTAAGGACCATAATAGATGCTTGGGTCAAGGGCTTGGAGAAAGGGGACAGTTATACCGGAGGGTGATGGGAAGAGAGACAAGAGTAGCTCAGAGAAGGTTTCTCCAGGAAAGAGAAATTTGAGCTAGTCTTAAAAAGATGGATAAGAGTTTGTCAGGAAGAAACATTAAGAATTATTATTCTATACATAGTGTCAGGCATGCATGGACATTAATAGACAATTGCTGAAAATAATAATGGACAGGTTTTGTTAAAACCAGACTGCTGCCTCAGCAAGTAGATGAGTGCAGACCGTGAGTGCGTCTCTCACTTCTCAGTGCTTGGTGGGGTACCTCCTAGCATCTTACAGTGACCTTTCATCCTTTCATCGATTCGACAATATTGCACAAAATCAAAAAAAGCAAATACAAACTGATGTGAAATTAAGTTGCAAGTCTTGCCAAAAATGCAGGGTTTCATGTTCCAAAAATCATGTAAAACTAAAATCCCTAACAAATCTAGTAACAGAAGAAGACCTGAAAACTCCGCCTTGCCAGCAACTGAAGAAGCAAAAATGAATACAGATGACAACCTGATCGGTTCTTCAAAGAGCAATAATTTTAGTATCACAAGATTGAAATATTCACCCTTGGGAAGACTGACAATTCCTTCCATTTGACTGCTTTTACGGCTTTATTACAGATGTTTAAATACTATATGAATAATGTCATATTGTGTACTGTGGTAGGCAGAATTCTAAAGATGATCCTCAGTGATCTTGGCCCTTGTAGAATTCTCTCATCTCTGTGTGTGGATGGAATCTGAGAATATGATGAGATATCATTCCCATGATTATGTTGTTTATGTGGCAAAAGGAAGATTACCTGGGTAGACCTAATCTAATCTCATGAGCTCTTTATAACAGAGAGTCTTCTTTGCCTGGCAATAGAAGGGGAAGTCAGAAACATACAAAGTGCAAGAAGGCTCTGTTGCTTTGTTGATATAAGAAGATAGAGAAGGCCATGTGACAAGGAATCTGGTGGCTTCCAGAAGCTTAGAAGCCCTTGTCTAACAGCATAAAAATGGGGCTTTAGCCCCCAAACCAGGAGAAATGATAGCCTGCTGACAATCTGATTGAGCTTGGAAGCAGATTCTTGCCCAGAGCCTTCAGAAAGCTCTGACTGGCTAACACCTGGACGTTGGCTATTGTTAGAGATCCTGAGCATATAATCTAGTGAAGCCCACCGAGGCAGAATTCAGACCTACAGAAGTATAAGCTAACAAATGGGTATCACTCCAAGCTGCTGAGTTTGTCACAGTTTCTAACACAGAAATAGAAAACTAATACAACCATTCCACAACTTCAACTGTGTTGGAAAAATTGCCCCACAAACAAAACTTTACCTATTCTTTATTTCATATGATTTCATAGTTGCTACAACGACAACTAAGTTTTGTGAAATATAAAATACAATAAAAGTGTTTTTATAAATCTTAATTTTTCAAAGTAAATTCCAACTAAAGCTTTTTCTCCACTCTTTACTGGAAAAATTTGTTTCCTGTTTTTAATGGACTGACTCTAAGTAGGCTTTGGAGGTTGTAGATCAGCAAAAGCAGCAGTGATACAGAGCCATAAAAAGGAAAAGGAAAGGGAGCAATAAGAGGAGAGATATCTATCCAGCCTCACTCTGGGGAATGGGAAAGAGTGTTAAATGCTTGCTTCACTTTTCTCCTTTCTGGTTACTTGCGCAAGTGCCCCAAGCACAGAATCTAAGACAAGAAATGAAGAGGCTCTTTCTTTAAAGTGCTGAACTCCAAATAAATCCTAATCCTGACTCAGATAAAGTGTTTTCTTGACATTACCGTTGTCTTAGGTATGCAAAGAATAAGATGCAATCTCTCTTTAACTCTTAAACAGCTTTTATATAGACATCAGTTAACTAGGAAACTGAAGAACCATTTTAAGTCAAAACTATGGAGGAGTTCAACAATTTGACCAATTCAGAAATTGACCTATGCCTTTAAGCAATCTCATTTCTACCCTATAAATAGAATTCTTCATCTAGTGATCAAAGTTAGCATGCCTCTTTTACTAATCCCAGTTATAGAACACATAGCATTCAAATGTCATCTTCAAAAAAAAAGGATTCTGTTCCACTGCTAGGACTGACTTCTGGCATGTGATAAATTGTTAGTTTGGCTTCCCCAAATGTATTTTAGTTCTTTGGCAATGACCTGCTAGGCTGGGTCCATTTCCCAACATTTAGTAAGAAAAAGAGGATCACGTAATAGTACCCATTTTTCTTATCACTAATGAGAGAAACAAAATCTAGAGATGAACCAGTCAATTTATTTCTACCTCCATGTGCCACTAAGCAGGGTGACATGAAATCAAAAG
The DNA here is from genome assembly GCA_037038555.1 of Rhynchonycteris naso. NCBI lineage: Eukaryota > Metazoa > Chordata > Mammalia > Chiroptera > Emballonuridae > Rhynchonycteris > Rhynchonycteris naso. The sequence continues at coordinate 108,131,763 of CM072998.1, read as the reverse complement.
AGACTGTGTAGAAATGCTGAAGTCACCCACAAATTAAGCCACTAACAAAAAGGACCTGAAGAATAAGATCTAACAATTAAAGACATAAACAGGAGAAAAGATACCAGGTACCTTAAAAAAACATGAAGACATATCTAGAAGGTGCTCTGAATTCCTTGAAGCACATATCCAACACATTCATCTCTGAACACTTTCTGATGCAGCTCTGTGGACAGTTGATGACCTGGTTCATCAGTAAAAAAATTTTCAGCTGAAAGAAGCAAAAAACCCAATCAAAACTGGTTTAACCTATAAGGATGTAATTATTTTACATGAGAAGTCTAGAAGTAGGATTGCTCTAAATGAACTAATTCAGTGGGCCAGTAATATTTCACTCCCGCTTTGCTTCTCATCAAGTGTGTTAACATTCCCCTTTTAGTTGCCTAATAGTTCCTTCAAGTCCAAGCATCACTTCCCTGTGTAATGACATCTAGCAAGAGAACCCTGATGACCTTTGGTGATCTGGCTTCTTTAAGTTACCTTTCCAGGCTAAATTCACCTCACATTAAATTACTTGCATTTCTCTTATTCTTGGCATTTAGCTAGAATTTGTTTTTTCAACTCGATCTGATACACTTTGATTTTTAGTGAGGAGTTTAAGACATCTGCATTCTTTCTGATAACTGCTCTCTTTGGGCCTTTCTGTGTGACATTATTTCATAATTTTTATTTTTAAATCTTATTCCATTTGAGTCTGAAATAAGCCTGGTGTAACAAGAGATACAAAGGGACCAGATTATGCAGGCACTTGTAGGACATTATGAGGCATGAGAATTTGTTTCAGGGGCAAAGGAGAGACATTTGATGGTTTTGGAACAAGGTACTCCTTAGTTTGCTATTCATTTTAAGATCAATATGACCATTACAAGGCAGGATATATTGTTTGGAGGAAAGAATGGAATCAGTAAGACCAATTAGAATGATGTTAATTGTGGTACAGACAATAGATAATGGTGACCTGGCCAGATGTTAGCAATGGTCATAGAGAGAAGCAAATGACTCCAAACTAAGAACATATAGAGACACATAGATCAAATGGTGGCAGGCATCCAGGGATGGAAAGGAAGATGAAAATATTGTATTTGTATCTGGATGATGGCATTACTCTCTGGGTAATGAAAGTGCCTGCGGAGGAGATTACATTTGCAAGGCAAAGAGAACTAAGAGTTAATGTTTTAGATATACAAATTGAAGCTATCTGTAAAAGAGCCAAGTGGATATGTCGAGCCAGCTATTGGATAAGTGAGCTACCTATTGTTTGAACTCTGAGAGATGCCATGGTTGAGGCCCAGGCAATAAGAGAGAGTAGCAAGCAATGGAGAGTTGGTGACAGACAATGTAGTGGGAAGGAGTTTCTATGTTGAATCCTCTACTTTTCTGGTAACTAGATTATTCATTCATTTTTATATGCTGGTCACATTTTCCTGTCCCTAGGCTAACTGCTATCCTTGAAAATCATATGTCAAACTCCATATAGTCACAAATGTCTATTTATTTTAAGGTTCAGGCCAACTGCATTTTACTATAGAAAGTCATCACTGCTACCTTAAAGTAATTTCCCCCTTCTGATGACCCTCAAAATATCTTAGTTGCACATTCCTACTAACATATTACTTTCTATCAAATAGTATTTGTTATTTATATGTGATAAACCCTATAGCGTGTTGAATTCAAATCACAGTCCTGCTCTTTAGCTGTGAAACTTTAGGAAAGTTAATTAATCTTTCTGTTCTTCAATTTCCTCCTCAGTAAAACAATCTCACCTGCCTTGTAGAGTTGTGAATATTAAGTCAGTTAGATATAGCAAAGAGCATGTCACTGTCACCCTCGCATCTCTGCACTCCCACTGACACTGTGTCTTGTGTATAATTAGGTTCTCAGAATAGTGAAACAGCTGGGGAGATACTGACTCCAAGAAATTAGAAATTCAATTTTCAATATTTAAATTATTTTAGTTTTCTGCAACTTTTTTTTCTTTTTTTCTTTTTACAGGGACAGAGAGAGGGATAGATAGATAGGGACAGACAGACAGGAACAGAGAGAGGTGAGAAGCATCAATCATTAGTTTCTCGTTGCCCTTGCGACACCATAGTTGTTCATTGATTGCTTTCTCATATGTGCCTTGACCGCGGGCCTTCAGCAGACCGAGCAACCCCTTGCTGGAGCCAGCAACCTTGGGTCCAAGCTGGTGAGCTTTTGCTCAAGCCAGATGGGCCCGCACTCAAGCTGGCGAGCTCTGGGTCTCGAACCTGGGCCCTCTGCATCCCAGTTCAACGCTCTATCCATTGCGCCACCGCCTGGTCAGGCAGTTTTCTGCAATTTTTTAATGTGCCTTAAGAAGCAAATCAAACTGGAAAAAAAAATAACCTGCAGGTCTGGCTGCCTGTCACCATGAGAACCAATTATACAATGCAGGTGTGATGAAAAAGAAAGCAGTTTATTCAAGTGCCGGCTACCTGAGAAGATGGGGGACTCCTGTCCCCCAAAACACATCTTCTTCTGGTGCAGCCAAGGGTTTTTTATAAGGGGAGAGAAGGGAGGAGATGAACAAAAACAGAACAAAGAACAAAGGAATCAAAAGGAGAAGCTTGAGAGTTCTCTGCTGAAGGGGGTGGCTAGTGAAAGCTAGCTCTGAGTGTTCAGAAAACAGACTGAAGGCCACACATTTTCTGGAGCTGGGGCATCTGACAGTAGATATTCATTCCCTTGGTTGTTACAGGAATTGAAGTTAGCAAGTAGCTAATGAACTAGGGTTTGTTTTTTTTTTTTTCTGTGTGACAGGTTTCCACAGATTCCCACAGTCAGCCTTGAGGGAGAATCAGAACTGCATTTAGTGTAGTGGGAGCAGTAATAGGAGAGGGGAGGCCTAGGCTCACATTTCTCCTGCTGAGGCTTATTCTCCTTGCTCAAATGCTAACCCTTGATGTGCATCAGCCAGAGGGGACAGGCCTTTTAAGTGTAATGAGAGCTTGGCCAGAGGTGAAAGTACAGGCTTGCTTATATACTTTTGATTTGTTACAGAATATATAACTGTGACCACTAAACTAGCAATATTGAGTCATGGTTCTAAGAGCAACAAACTAAATTTAACATTTTACAGAAATTCTTTAGTGAGGTTACTTTGTTAGTACATTCTCACTTAGTTCTATTTCATGGTTAGTCAGGTTAGTTTTAGTAAATCAGTAATATATCATATTTATTCCCAGTTACAAAATGACACAAGATACAACTTTTATACATAAAATCTAGAGAACAAGTCAAATTACCAATACCTAAAAGATATTAGCTTATGTAGTTTTCCACTGAAATTGCTTTCTTTTTAAAATTTGAGGGCTAATATTGCTTTCTAGATTTCAAATAAGCCTGCATAGTTGGAATTGCTTTAAAAATCATATTTTTATAGGAACCTACTGAAATTCTGGTCTCTCTGGAAAAGCCAGAGAGCATTTGTGCCCATTTCTTTCTTGTAACTCAAATATCTCCACAAATTTAGCAGCAAAGATCAGAACGTACTTATCCTTTAGTGCAGGGGTGCTCAATACATCAATTGCGATCTACTGGTCAATCGCAAAGGAAGTGTGGGTAGATCACATGACATTAAAAAGACATTTGTCTTTTGATTGGCATACCGGGTAGCTAATCTGACGTCTGAACTTTTGACACCCTACACATGCGCGTTAAACTGCGCTAACTTGTTCAGTTACATTGCTGCATAGTTAGCCCTCAATTTATTTAAACTAAATATAACAAAGGGTATAAAAATGAGTGCCGTAGCTGGTCCAAGTAAGAAGCCTAAAACCTACCACTTTCATACAGAATGGGAGGGGATTTTTTTCACTATATTATATTCTAAGTGCATTTGCCTCATCTGTCTGTGTGCCATTGCTATTCCAAAGAAGGGAAATGTGGAGCATCTTTTTCGGACTGTTCATAAAAACTATGACATTGACTTTCCTCTGAAAACAGAGCTGAGGAGGATTAAGGTGAAAGAAGAATACACAATATTAAATAGTAATAATAGTAACTTAAATGATGATAATATAGAAGAAATAAATTTATGTTTTGCATTTTTATTGTAGGTAGATCATTTTGACTTGGTCATCTTATAAGTAGCTCGCAAGCTGAAAAAGTGTGGGCACCCCTGCTTTAGTGTTCAGTCTGTTTATTCTGTTTGGTGTGACTTATTTTACTTTTGTAAAATGATGCATTTCTGTTTTTTGTTTAGGGCCTGAAGGGGCTCTTTTTGAACATTCGGTGGAGACACCCCTTATAAGAGCTGACCCATTTCAGGAGTTGAGGTAAAAATTCTATTCAGGTATAAACACACTCTCTTATAGAAGACACCGGAATAGGGGCTGGAATAATACTGTAGCAGTTGCTTCTAGTTTGCTTTATATTCTGTTAGCTGTCTTTATTCTCATTGACTTTCTGCTTATAAATAGTCATTACTTACCAAAATTCAAGGGAGGTATAAGTCCTGATTCTCCATTGTACTGTCTCTGTGCTCTGGGCACCTACCCTCCCTACCTGCTGCCTGCTTCAGTTCGGGCCCTATACTTTCCCATATCCCATTCCCACCTTAGTTGTTCTTCTTTAATCTGCCCATCACTCTAAAACCAGAGGGACTTTGCCAAATGCAACTACGCATTCAAGTTGCATTAATCCCCTCATCTATAGGAAGGTTGAAAGGGCTCCTCCACTGGTCACTCACAGCCCTCCATAATCTGGCCTCGTCCTACTGGCTTTCCAGCCTCCAGTCTGACAGCACCTCCCGCCTGACATGCCCTGTCAAACTTGGGTGGCTGCCGACCCTTCCCCCTACAACCTTCCGCGCAGGTTGTCTTGTCTGCCTGGAGTGCCCCTTCCCTTCTCCCCGTGGAGACTTCAGGAATCTCAGCTTCTCCCTCAGGTTTTAGTTCCCATGCTGTGGGTTTATGATTCATGGATTTCACAAGCAGTAACCTGTTTTAAGGCACAACGATAACGAAGTAGCCAATTTATGTCAAATCCAGCTGTGACTGTGAAACCCATGTACACTGTTTGCTCTTTCCACCACCCAAGTGGACCCTTGAGGGATTTCTTCTTTGATCTATTACCAGACTCCACTTTGTCATATGAACTCTAATCAATAAAAGTTATATTTTTATTATATTTATTATATGAGTTATTTTTATGCTTATATTTCATTATATGAGAGTTATATTTTCTCCTATAAATTCTTCCCATAAACTGTACTTCACTTTTTATTTCTAGGCCCAGTAGCATTACTATTCCTAAGGAGTGAAAACCATTCTCGAATATCCTAATGATCTGTGAAAGCACTGAATGTGGATTTTGTAGGGTTAAGATCATGATGCACTTATAAATATATACATGTTTAAGTATCACAATGAAAATTTTGATATTTTCGCAAATGGTCATCATAGTCAGGTATTACGTTTTAAGAATTCTTGCAGTACACCAGTTGAAAATTGCTGAGCTAGTCTGAGCTTATCTAAAAATACCAGTGTTTCTCCATGACTTAAGCTCAACATAATTTGACCAATAAATTCCATAAATGTTTTCTGATACTCAAACTAAGATTTCAAAATGTGTAACAGAACAAATTTCATACTGAGATGTATCTAACAATATAAAACTTTGTTTACTATAACAAATAGTGATAGACAGAAATCTTGCCAATTAAATGTTGCAACCATCTGCTTTAAAACTCTATCAAATCTTCTGTCAGTTTACATGAAAACTATCAGGGTACTTCTCTCTTTTTATCATTTCCCTTTCTCTCTCCTACTCACCTTTCCTCTAACCTTACCCTATAGGAGGATACAAATCCTTTTCTATCCTGTTTTTCCTCTAATAGATCTTTAAATATTTCAATCAATCAGGCTTTCAAACTTGGGATGGGTTGTGTTGAAGTAATTGAAAAACTTTCAAGTGATCACATTGTGCCTTCTGGTGAAAATTTATTGTTTTCTAGGCAGAGACAAATAAGATAATTTTTCTGGTCTATATATTCCTAGGACTTCTGCATCATATTTGACTTAATCATAAGATTACGTTACATTTTATAAAAACAAAGCCAGCTAAGGCCAGTCTCCATCCTGTGTGTATTAAGTCTATCAGTTCAGTATTTTTCCAAAAGAAATCCTTAGTATCTATCCTGTAATCTTCCCAAGTTAAAAAATAAAAAAAAAGAAGAAGAAAAAAACCCCACAAGGTCAAACTTACATTCCAGTTTATGAACAGGTACAGATGTATGTGTTGCCTTTAAATGTCTTCTTTTCCCAAACAAGTTTTTGTTATCTCTATATATAGTTTTACAAAGTTATTTACAAATAGCATTTGGTGTGGTATGCCAGGGTGCTTAATCATGCCATCTGAAACTGCTGCATAGGGTCAGAGCTCTCTATAATGTTTTATCTGTTTTTAGAGGATACTAATTTCATAGACTCTCACTGATGGGATGTTAATTTCTTTACTGCACATTATTTCTGGATTTTTCAATTAATAAGATACCTTTATTAGCATTCAACAATGATGTAAAGATACTATAGATCTTATTATATTTTCTGTGCTAAGCTGTTTGTTGAGGTATTCCTGGTGGCTTTCTTTTTAATACTATTTTCCTTGGTGTCTTTCCCTCATCTCAGATTGGAATCCCCCACACGAAATCTAAGCATGGATGCCCCAAAAGGTGTCCATATTAAAACTCATGCTGGGAAAATTGAGGCCCTTTCTCAGATGGACATCATTTTTCATAGTAGTGATGGAATGGTGAGTTCAAAAGATCAAACTCCCACTGTATGTCCTAGTGATACCCACTCATGTTCATAAGGTATAAGTACATGAAACTTATGGTAGTTGTAAAGATACATTATGGAAACCATAGAGTAGAAAAATGTTAAACAAAGGCAAAAGTAAATTTAGCATTGAAAGAGCTACAAGAAATTTTAAAATAATTCTATATTGGATCCAGGTAGCTTTTCTTGACTGGTAGTATTGCCATCATGCCTCTTATTTCCAGCTTTGAAAAAACACTAGTATCAGAGTTTACAGAGAACATCAACTCTGCCATTTCCCAATGACTCGACTTCTCTCAATGCGGCTGTCACTAGGAATGCCTGTGACAATCATTATCTGTTACTGCTCAAAGAGCTGAGGGCTTCCTTAGGTCAAATTATGGTTAAGTGAAAATAAGTCCTTTAAAAGTCAACTACAATAGGATAAAATCTGGTACTTCAAGTCCAGAAATACAACATCCCTGAAATGGGCCATAGTTACAACAAGGCCATGAAGCAACATGCTACTCAACATTGATTGTTATAGTGCTAGATCAGCTTATCCTGATCACCAGCTTGAATCCAGGAAAAGTAACACGTATTCCTGGGCCTATGTTCCCATATGTCAAATAAGGGAAATAATATTTGCTAAACTATATCACACAGTCCTGAGACACCAATATGGTAATATGGGTGACATTAAAAATATATTAATTTCACTTTAAGGGGAAGGTATAGTTGAGGCAACAAATGGAAGTCATGGGAGGTAGCACATGAGTGTAGACAGAACCCATCCGACAGACTGAGTGGAATGTAAAAATCTTCTGGCAAAGTTCCTTTAAAGTTTTAACTTAAAAAATTATGATAGCAGGAGCTGATAAATGCAAAAAATGAAAATCAAGAATTTTTGAATCTTATTATTAAATTATAATGTCACTACCTACTTAAAATGTATTACCATGAAAAAAAATTATACTGACTCTAAGTTTTAAATAATTTCCCCTATGAATTAAGTGTCACTTTATAAATAGCACAGCTGGACTCATAAAGTTCCTCTCTCTTATTACTGGGGTCAGTTCAGAGTAGAGCAACCTCAAAATATTGTCCCATAAAAGCGAAAGACGATGAGCAAGGAAGTGGGATGTGAGCTATTAGTGACTACAGTTTTCAGGGAAAAAAATTAATTTGCTAATTATCCACAAGAAAGAAGAGAGGAGAAACAGACAAGTTAGAGAAAATCAAAAGCAAGCCGAGAAATGCAAGTGCCCACAGAACCCAAAGCCTTGCACAATAACCTAAACAGGTTCTGCTTTTTAAAAATAATCCCCAGGCCTTGGCCAGTTGGCTCAGCGGTAGAACATCAGCCTAGCATGTGAAAGTCTCGAGTTCAATTCCCGGTCAGGGCACATAGAAGAAGCACCCATCTGCTTCTCCACCCTTCCCCCTCTCCTTTATCTCTCTTTTCCCCTCTCACAGCCAACATTCCATGGGAGCAAAGTTGGCCCAGGAGCTGAGGATGACTCCATGGCCTCCAGCTCAGGTGCTAGAATGGCTTCGGTCACAAAGGAGCAACACCCCAGATGGGTAGAGCATTGCCCCCTAGTGGGCATGCCGGGTGGATCCTGGTTGGGCAAATGCAGGAGTCTGTCTCAGTCTGCCTGCCTCCCAGCTTCTCACTTCAGAAAAATACAAAATAAATAAGTAAAAATAATCCCCAGTTGATTCCTTAAAAAGAGTAAACTCTGAGAGTCCCAGAACACAAGGATAAAGCTTAGTCTGTAATACCACTAATGGCAACAATCAGTGTCCCAAGAGGAACGGTAGCCTGCAAACAGCAGTTTACTAAAAGGTTGGGGTTCATGGATGAGAATCACATACAATAGAGAAAGGATTGAACTTCGTTGGCAAGGAAGAGCACTGCATCTACCCACAATGTACTTTAATTCTTTCTAATAAATGAGCACCCTAACATGGATGGGTAAGGCTTGGCACTCAGTGTGACAATTCTTATGCCTTCGGTTATCAAAAAAATTTTCCAAATTTCAGCCAGTGGTTGTTTGCTTGCATTTCAGTTGAACTCAACTATAATAGGAACACAGAATTCAGTAGCTCTCATTTTATTTTAGTTGGTTTTTATCTGTGTCTACTGCTTTTCTATATCAAATGGAAGGCAGTGGTTTCAAATAATATTTTAAAATTTAGGAAAATGGTTGATAGCTAATAGGATGAATTTAATTTCCTTTCACAGGAAAATAAAATCTGGAGAAATTACAAAATTCACGGGTAAAAATTATTTAGATGAACCTATTTCTGTGGCTTGTAATTTATCCCAATGGGAAGAAGAGGGTTTAACATAAAGTCAAGGTGAATGACAGGATAAATGTGACTTGGAAAAAGAATTCTATTATTACTTTTGTCAGGAACTTCTGAAAGGTATTTATGGGAGTAGAGCATTATAAATTTCATTAGCTCATCTAGCAAAATGGGTAGAAGTCAAAAGGACTTCCCTCCAAAATGGAGAAAGAATTAACACCCTGCCTGAATGTAAAATATAAATAAGCTTTGAAAGGTTCAGATAATTATAACATGACAAGTAAAAACAGTTGCTTATTTCATTTTCAATGCAGAGAAAAAACTAATTTGTTTATAATATTTTGAGAATATGAATCTTATGCTTATTGTGTCCATTCCTCCTTTATCACTTCTTCTATCCTTTTCTTGCAAACAGCTTCTGCTTGATGCTGAAACTGTATATTTGCCCAAGTTGCTTCAGGGGATTCAGGGTCCTGCTGGCAGCTCAGAAAGACTCTATGAAATGTGTGCATGTCCAGATGGGAAGCTTTACCTGTCTGTGGCTGGTGCAGTTACCACATGCCATGAAAACAGTCACATCTGTCTCTAAGGCACCCATGTCTTCCATGGAGAACGGTGAACTTTGAGGTGCTGACCTCAAGCCTATATACGCAGAGCAACTTGAAACCAGAAAGCTGAGATGGTGGATAAAAGCAAAAGGACACACTTTCAAAAGGAACTCAGAAAAAAAATTGTGTCAATGAAAGTGTTAAGATGAATAGTGTGGATGTTAAGACATAAAAGTCAAAGAAATATCAGAAGAATGTATTCCACTAGATTGAACCATGTGAATTTTCTTTTCCTTTCTTGTACATGTCAATTTGTGATGAAATATTGAACTGCTGTATAGAATTAATTTATGATGTTCAACTGTGGATATCTAACTCCTATAAAAGTAGCAGTTGTTCAATACTAGAAATGCTAAATTGTTCAATACTAAAAAAGTATGGGCTGCTTCCATTGTATCACTCAAACCTGTGAGTTTTCTCTTCATTTTAATGCAAAGTATATCAAGTTTGACAAGAAAATCTTCAGGTTTTAAAAGGACTTTAATTAAGGTTGATCTGATTTTCAATTTGTAGCCAAAGGAATAAATTATGCAAAATCAATCATGCTTTCTTTATAGTCAATAAAAAATCAACCTATATTTTTCACAAACTTCACAGTTTGTCTAACTTTCTTTTTTATTTTTTTAAAAAAACATTCTTTGTATTTTATTCATTTTAGAGAGGAGACACAGAGTGAGAGAGAGAGAGAGAGAGAAAGAGAGAAAGAGAGAAAGGGGGGAGGAGCTGGAAGCATCAACTCCCATATGTGCCTTAACCAGACCAGTGCAGGGTTTTGAACTGGCGACCTCAGTGTTTCCAGGTCAATGCTTCATCCACTGCACCACCACAGGTCAGGCGAGTGTCTAACTTTCTTTAATACTCGTAACTGGCTGAGGTAGGTGTTATTTTCTCCAAGTTACTGGTGATAAAATATGGTTCAGGTAGAAAAAATCATAAGGTCAAGAGGATGTATTAAAACTTAAACTGTGACCCTACATTTGAACAGCTGTTTTCCCTTAGAAAAACTTGGATATGTTGTTTCATTTCTTCCAAAACACCAATCTACATGACAACTGTGTAGGTGGAATAATAACTCTTCTGACAAGTGAAGAAACTAAAGTCCAAATGGGTTTTGTCATCACCAATATCAAACAGCTTGGGTAGTAGGACTCATAACTGCCCATCCTGTGTATTATCTTTACACAATAGACACAAGGACTGGATGTGCCTTCATAGAATCAGACTCTCAGTTTGTGAAAATATATTTAGTACCAATTGGTTGTATAAGTTGCCTATAACCCAAATAGGACAACCTACACCTATGAAAACAAATTAACTGTATGTAAGCCACTCAATTTTTAAATGCTCTTCATCACAAACAGTGGTTGATTTTGGTTTGAGGTTGTTTTGTGTTTTACCACTTGTTATCACTAGAATCCCCAAACAGCACAAGATGCGGTGGAATCAGCAGCATTGCAACTTTCAAATTATAGGATTTGTAACTATAAACACAGGTTGCAATTCATTTTCTACAGTCTCAAAACTGAAAATAGAAAAATGAACTTGTTTCTAATGTTGTTTTAACAAGGTGTACATTTGACAATGTGCATCCCACTTACAACAACTTGATTTTTAAATTGCTCATATGTATAAACACTTGAAATTGCAAAAAAAAACCACAGTGCTTCCTAAGCAGTTAAGAACTAACTCAATTCTAAATATAATGGTTGTTCAGTTTCACAGAGGGTTAAGTAATTTTAGATTATAAATTATTCACCTTTTCTGTCCTGATTTAAATTAATGTCTACTTTCTTATTATGATATTCTTATTGTTATAGTAAATTGTGCTTCCATTTTTTGGTCATATTTACTCTCTGGTTCCATGTTTGTGTGAAATAAGTATCTTCAAGCCCAGTTGACATAACACAGGATCACCAAGGAACATTTATAAATTAGCTTGGTTCTCGTAGTACATATCAAAAAATGGTGCTTAAATGATAAAGTGAGGTAAAGAAAAAGTATTAAGGATAAAGTATGAAGAAGAGAACTTTTTAAACAAAAGGTGTAAATTAAATATTTGCTCCTTTGCTATACGGCATCATTGTGAAAGAAGTTGTCAAGGGAACCTGAATTCTGCAGAGATAAGAAATTTCCCCATGGTTAGAATGAAAACTTTTAGGTAGGCTGTGTTCTAAAATATATTACATAATATGTTACATAAACCTGCCTTCCTACAATATATAATGTATTTAAATTTTTTATTAAAGGTCCAAGGTTATAATTATGCATACACACTACAACCTGATATACTAAGTGATTTTAGACCATAGAGTGTTTATTTTAGTGACAATCTTTATTTCCTTTCCAATATTCAAACCGAGTAGATGCAAGTTAAAAAAATATGAATATCATAATATCAGCTTGAATAGTAAAGAACTCTGATTTGCTTCAAAATGGATTTCCTAAGACTTGACATCTCAGTAGAACATGAATTCTCCCACTCTAGGCAGAACTGTAGGCTCCTGATGCGCACAGCTCACTATATGGAGGGTGGACAGGTGCACCTGTTCTGAAGGCAGTCACATTCAAAACAGAAAGGGGTGAACTACACACGTTTAGGTCCTTCCTTTCAGTTCACCCACTAGCTCAATCTCTATTCCTTTGGGAACAGTGTTCCTATGGGGAACAGTGAAGGAGGGTGGAAGTTATTCTGAAAGGGCAGAACCCCTCACACTAAAGCTATTAGTTGTGTCTACTTTAGTTTTATTTCTCCCTGATTCAAAATATCACTTCTTTTTCAGCTTTAGCAGTCTTCTCTACATTTTAAATTCCACTCTGTTTATTGTGGTTTGGAAACCAAATAAACTTTGTGTCAAGTATAAACAAGCAAGATCTTGTAGAATGACAAAATCTCAGGGCACAGCTAGGTAAAACACAAAGTTTTAACTGGATAGAAGACAGTGCAACTACAGTTTTGTCTCAGAGGTCTGGGATTTGTATTTACAGTGAATGAGGGTATTTCCAAAGCCACTTATGAAGAGAAAGAATACATTTTAAATATATTTATTTTAAAATAAAATCTAACTAATTTTGGCTTTTGTAAGCAGGTAGTAGATCCATGATAAAAGTAGGCAAATCGCTCCAGTCTGTGGTGATGGAAACCGACAAGAGTCTCAAACTCTGCACCTCCCTATTTCAAACAACTGACATAATGCCTCACAGGTGCTCAGGAAGCACTCCTGCAAGCCATACTTGTTAAAATAAGATAAATAATAATAGCAATAATAATAATAATAAACTTTAGAAGTCAAAGATTTATGAAATTCCACCGGCAGACTGCAGCTTCGGCCCCCACCCAAGCATTTCCAGCCTGTGCTTGGCCTACAGATTAAGAAATTGACAGTCCTCACAATCACGAATCAGTTCTTAGAAATGGATCTCTTCACACATCTATTTCTATATCTCTTATCTTGTACAGGTTTTGTTTCTCTGAAAGAACCCTGATTGATACAGTGTGTCCATAAAGTCATGGTGCACTTTAGATGGGTCACAGGTGAAAAGTGCATCATGACTTTATGGACATACTGGACATGACTAATTAAAAATCTTTTCTAATTCCTCTTTCCTACCAGCACTACAAATTTTATTCTTGACATCTACAAAACATTTGAAGTACAAAATATGTCTATTTGCACAAATAGAATAAAACCCTACCTCTCCCCAAATCAGTCCTGGTAACAACTTTATTTTATAAAACACAATTTGAATATTTTACCAACATCATTACCTGAGATCTCAGCACTTCCCACTCCCCCTCTAGCCTGGTTTTTAAACTAATTGGACTGTGCAGGTTGTTCACTAGTTTCCTCATGAAAGCTATAAACAATTCAGCCCTCTGCCTGGAATCCTCTTACTCTCCCTCACCCGCATGGACCTGCTCCTGAGTGAGGGCACACCTGTGCCAGCGCCCTTACTGGACTGTGTGCTACTCAGGGAGCATTCTACACAGCAGCTGAAAGCTTCCATTTTCCTTTTAATATGAAAAGCAAACACGAGAAAAGAAAGAAAAAGCATAAGATAATTAGTTCAGGTCCAAAATTCCTTACTTGTATAATGCTGGTGGCCGAGGCCAGGCAGGTTCACACTGGATTCAGGCAGATGGTAGAACTGCGGAGTCAGAGAGTGTTGAGCCATCCTGTTTACTGGAGGCTCACGACAGCAGACAAGCAAACAGGCCGGGGCAAACAGCTTCTCACAGCCACAGGCTAACAAACAGATTGGCATCTCACAGTGGCGGGCAGGTAAACTGCAACCCGCACTGAGGGCAAGCACCCGTAGCCTAACACAGACTATACACACATGTGCTGCCACGTGCTCACTCACTAATCAGGCAAAGTACAAGCAAGCAAGCCTAACACAACTGTTTTCCCAACATCCTAAATTTTAAAATCTAAAAACTCACCAAAATGAAAACTTTCCAAATATGTCAGCTGCAAAACTTGGCCTAAATTTAGATGAGGCTGTTTATCAGATCTAGGTATTCACAGGTTTCACTGCAAAAATACCAACCCTGATGGGAATGCTTCATTAGAAATGTCCTAAAACCCAAATTCTGAAATACTTTTGCCAAGAATTTCATATAAGGGACTGTGAACCTATACCTTTTAAAAAAAAAAAGTACACCCCACCCCCACACACAAAATTCCAACTGGATCAAATCTCACAAAGGCCAGACAAGGTTTCTGTATAAGTTTTAGTACCCAAAAGCAATAAGATATATTCCAAGTGCTGAAACTTGAGTTCCAAAGTAGCAAGCACTTCTTCAGAATGGCCCAGAAAGCTGAAGGCCAAGTGTGGGGCAGCTGTGTTAGGCTTGCTCACTGGTTTACCGACTGCAAGCCCTTTGCCTGATTAGTGCGTGAGCACGTGCCAGAACCATGTGTGTATGGCCTATGTAAGGCTATGGGTGTTTGCACTCAGGGGCATTGCGGATGGCAGATTACCTGCCTGCAACTGTGAGGGGCCGTTTTTGTTGTTTGTGTGCCGGAGAAGTGGTTTTTCCGTCTGTGTGCCCGTCCGCCATTGTGAGACTTTATTAAACAGAATGGCCCAACACTTTCCGGCTCCACAGTTTCTCTACCGTCTGCCTGAATCCAGTGGGGACCTGCCTGGCCTTGGTCACTGGCTTTACACCAATAATTTGGGTAGCCCCAGAGAAACAGAACTCTTAGTGTTGCTCTGCCTAACTTTGAAAACTTACGTTTCAGATATAAAGATGAACATTTCCTACCTGTTAGGGCTCAAGTGTGAATTAGTCCCAAACATAAAGCCATCCTCCTGAGGTTAGGAAAACACCAGTTTAGTCTCTGCCTACAGAAGAACCATATTTAATCAATTTCCAAATACATCCATTATAGGGTGGGGCAAAGTACGTTTCATTTGTTCGAATGAAAAATAATACAATAATCAACAAATAATAATACAAGGCCTGACCTGTGGTGGTGCACTGGATAGGGTGTTGACCTGGAATGCTGAGGTCACTGGTTTAAAACCCAGGGGTGGCCCAGTCAAGGCACATAAAAGAAACAACAACTATGAGTTGACGCTTCTGCCCGATCCCCTTTCTCTCTCCTTTACTCTAAAATCAATAAATAAAAATCTTACAAAATAATACAAGAATAAACTGTTTCATGTACTCACGACTGTAAACCTACCTTTGCCCCACCCTGTATATACCATATATATCAACTAATCTTATTTCCCAAAAAGGTAAATAAAATAAACTCTTCAATCATCAAAAAGTTAATAAACCTAGTACTTTATATTCAACCATGAAAAAGAAACCTACTAAAATTCCAATATAAAAAATATAGGAAAAGGCCAGTGGCTCAGTAGATAGAGTGTTGGTGTGGCATATGGACATCCTAGGCTTGGTTCACTGTCAGGGCACACCAGAGAAACGATTATCTGCTTCTTTCCCCTACCTCCTTCCCTTTTCTCTCTTTTCCCATCCTGAAGACAGTGGCTCGATTGGTTTTCCAATCTGAGGATAGCTCAATTGGTCCAAGAGCAGCCTCAGGCACTAAAAATATCTTGATTGATTCAAGTATTGGCCTCAGACTGGTGTTGCCGGGTATATCCTGGTCAGAGTGCATGTGGGAGTCTGTCTCACTATCTCCCCTCCTCTCATTTAAAAATAAAATACATACATATACATATACATACATACATAAATATATATATAATTCTACTGTAATTTTTCCAATAAACACACATATCAAAACAATATAGGAAGATATTAAGTTTGGTTTTCAATTATTTTTTAAATACCAGTTACACACAGACTGATGGAACAGAATAGAGAGCCAAGAAATAAAACCACATATATATGGTCAAATCATCTTTGATAAAGGAGCCAAAAATACATAATGGAGAAAAGAAAGTCTCTTCAATAAATGGTGCTGGGAAAACTAGAAAGCCACATGGAAAAGAATAAAACTTGACTACAGTTTGTCTCCTTGCACAAAAATTAATTCAAAATAGATCAAAGAGCTAAATAAAAGATCTGAAACAATAAATTACATGGAAGAAAACATAAGAACTAAACCCATGGACCTGGGCAACAGAGAACATTTTATGAATTTGACCCAAAAGGCAAGGGAAGTAAAGGCAAAGATAAATGAATGGGACTACATCAGACTAAGAAACTTCTGCACAGTAAAAGAAACTGACAACAAAACAAACAGCCAACTAAATGGGAGATGATATTTTGAACAACAGCTCAGATAAGGGGCTAATATCCAAAATATATAAAGAACTCACAAAACTCAACAACAAACAAGCAAACAACCCAATAAAAAAAATGGGAAGAGGACATGAACAGACACTTCTCCCAAGAAGAAATACAAATGCCAATAGATATATGAAAAAATGATCTTCACTAGTATTACGGAAATGCAAATCAAAACTACAAAGAGTTACCACCTCACGCCTGTTAGATTAGCTATTATCAACAAGACAGGTAACAAGTGTTGGAGAGTCTGTGGAGAAAAAGGAACCCTCATTCACTGTTGGTGGGAATGTAAAGTAGTACAACCATTATGGAAGAAAGTATGGTGGTCCCTCAAAAAATTAAAAATAGAACTACCTTATGACCCAGCAATCCCTCTACAGGGTATACACCCCCAAAACTCAAAAACATGGGTACTTAAAGACACATGCAGCCCCATGTTCATCACAGTAATGTTCATGGTGGCCAACACATGGAAACAGCCAAAATGCCCTTCAATAGAGGATTGGATAAAGAATATGTTGTACATATATACAATGGAATACTACTCAACCATGAGAAATGATGACATAGAATCATTTATAACAACATGGATGGACCTTGATAACATTATATTGAGTGAAATAAGTAAATCAGAAAAAGCTAAGAACTGTATGGTTCTATACATAAGTGGGACACAAAATTGAGACTCATGGACATAGATAAAAGTGCAGTGGTTACCAGGGGGATGGGAAAGGAAGAGAAAGAGGGGGGCTTGGAGGAGGGGTTTAAAGAGAAACAAAATATAGGATGACGGAAGATATTTTGACTTTGGGTGATGGGTATACAGCATGATCAACTGTCCAAATGATATGATGTTTTCTCTAAATCTACGTGCTCTGGTTGACCAATGTCACCCTGTTAAATTTAATGGTCTAAATAAAAAAAAAAAAGCAGTTACAATAATTTCATATGTACATTTGCTTTATTAAAATTATGGCACTTAATATAATAGCAGAAATAGCTTCACATTCAGAAGCAACTGAATTGTGGAGATGCAAACATTCGTTAGTATCAATTAAAGTAAAAAAATGTTAATGTTCCATAAGCCCTAACTGCATAAAATATTATATTTAACATAATTTACAGCCAGCACATTTATATAAATTATCATTATCTTTCTTTTACAATCTGCAAAAGAAATATGTTAAATACCTATAAGACATTCCAAACATAAAGAAAATTAACTGTCAGTTCTGAATCATTCAGAGAAATTACAAGCTGATAATTCCTTTTGTATAAACTACTGAATATTGTTACAATGATTTTACAATTTTTCGATGATTTCAAAGTAAAATCCAAAAGGCTCCGCTAAGTGCCATGTTGAAAGACAAGAATTTTTTTAACTGCAGCACCTTTAGTCATCAAGGGATTGCATCCTGTTCAATCATGCTACATAAATTATGACATCTGGGTACAATATGTACAAACATAAAACAAATGTTCTAACAGGTGATAAATGTTTTGGTAAGCAGTTCTTGGAAGCAATATTAACATCTGGTGATAAGAACTGCCACAATTTTGAGTTTTCCATATGCTACTTCATGAAAAAGGAAGCCTGTGAACATAAGTGTAAAAAAACATTTTGAATGAAGATGTAAAGTGCACTCAGTGCACCCCAGGAAGTACTATCTGCTACTCTTAATCAAGTAATATTCAGGTTTAAAATAAGGTACCAATTCTTAAATGTGCTATGTATTTAAGATGTAAAGTTGCAACAAATTCATAATCAAATCCAGCTGATAGAAAACCGCATATCTAAGAGAATCTACTTAAAGAAACAAAATTCCACAACTTAATTCTCCTTGTTTAAACTAAAGATATTTCATTGTTTCCTTAGCTCCTTCAAAAATACCGTGTTAAAAACAAAATTAACTTCATTCTAACCAGGGACTTAAACAGACTTTAACAAACTGCTAAGGTTTGGTTATATAAAGTGCAGTTCAACACTGTGCCATCCTAGCCACTGAAATACATCTAGCAATTTTGTAGTTCACTACCTTCTTCAAAATAATTTTTAGATTCATTCAAGGCCTTATATTAATATTCATGTTCATAACAGCTCCAAAATTCTTCCCTAACAATCTGCAATGGAGTTCACAGTTACTAAGTGGCAATGAAGCTTAAGGAAGGACAGCAATTCCTATTTGTGCTCTAATACATTCAAGATCTAGCTCTACTTTTTTTCTTTAAATACTTTCACACTTTTTGTTGTATAAAATTTTCAAGTTTTATTATGATACAGGCAGTACATTCCATCACCCTCATAGCAACCTCAGAAGTGAACCTGTCATTTGGAATCTGTGGGAAAGGAAGCAAATCAGGATATCTTGTCTTTAAACTGTCTACGCCATAAGCTTCCAATGTGTGAACATCATTTGTCAGTCCTTCAAGTTGCTGACTATATTCCTCTATTTTTTGTGCAAGTGCAGTTGGCTTTACATCTTTATCAGACTTCCCTCTCACAGCATAGTCAGCAGCAATCAAAGCTAATTTGGTAGAAAGGTAACACTTAAAGCACACCCATTCATTGGCATTTTTATGAAGATCATTCCTGGCAGCTGAAAAATTTGCTCTGGCTTGTCTTAGCCACCTACGTGCTTCAACTGGATTACCAACTGACTTAAAAGTGGGAGGAACAAAGAACCGCTGAGAGTAAGTCTGTCCAGCCGAAGGTGGGTATTTTTCTTTATTTTGCTGTTGCCTTTCGGATTTGTGGCTTGTTGCTTCTTGATTCCATGAAGTATAAAATCTCTGAAATGAGTACTTGTCTGACTGAAACCGGGATGCTGAAGTTGAAAATGTCCGCCTTGAGGCTCTGTCTGCGTTTTGATCTAGAAAAGCCTGTTTCTCTAATCTGTTAATTTCATTCTGCAAATGTTTAAAAACTTCATTAGCAATATCATGATTCTCTGGATTTTTGTCAGGGTGCCATTTCAAATATAACCGCCTAATAATCTTTTTCCTTTCAGACTCTGGAAGCTTCCAAGCTTGCTCCACCACGGCCGTCACTTCTTTTAAAATTTCTGGTAAGGAAGTCACCTTAAGCTTCCTGGGGGAATGGTGTTTGGAAGCTGAGGTCTTGTGGCTCTCTCTACCAGAGAAAAGAGGAGGAATGCTTCGTACACCAGGTGCTAGGAACTCGGTAGGGCTGGTTGGTGTAGAGGGGGCACTGTCTCTGCTTTGAGAGCTTTCCTCAGGCCTTGAAAACTTATACAGATCGAGAGAGCTAACTATTTTATATTCACTATAACCAATGTCAATCTGATAGATCTTTCCTAGAAAACTCGAATTTTCAGCATCTTCTCTTTCAACTTCTTGTACAATAATTGCATATGTATATGTTGGCTGGTACGATCCATAGATATCGCCACCTTCAGCATCAACAAGGTACCCAACATATTCTCCTGGGTAGAAAACATTCATTGGATCCATAAGCAGAGTATAATGAATTTCAGCAGGTATTGGAGTGCCTGGCATTGGAAGTTCAAGTTTTGATGGTTCTGAAGAGTCATATTTCACTCCTAAACTGTCAAGTTTCTCACTGATTCTATAAATATCATTGCATCCTAGCATAGCAATTAAATATGAAGTGTCAGAAATCAAATTGTCAGTCGCTGATTTAAGTGTCATTGCCAATGCTAGTAGGAAATTAATGTCTTTACTGTCTGAATGTTGTATGTAGAGCAGGATGACAGCATTACCAAATCTCTTTAAAAAAGCAAAAGTCTCACTTCTACTGTGGGGGATAGGATTAAACCCTTTAACTCTTAATGTTGTTTGAAGCTTTTCAAAACAGGACACTTTCAATCCTTCTCTTAGGGCTTTGCAAAGTCTTATGGCTTTTTCTTCATTGGCCAGGAAAGCATTATCATTTTCATGCTTCATAATTCTAATTATTCCTGTAATGAACTGTTCAGAAGACAAGAGTAACTGCAATCTTCCCTGAAGAGAACACAAGGCTCCAAACTGACAAACTTTGGGGGTCTCTTCATCTAACTGCTCTTCAAGTATACTGCTCAATAAACGAGGTCTGAGTTTTTGGGGAAAAAGCATTATCAACTTAGTATGAAATCCGTGGTCTTTTCCTAAATAGCACTGGCTAAGATCGACCAACATTTGCACACCAATATTCCCCTGGATTCTACTTTTATAATGTGGTGCATCATCAAACACTAAGATGCTGGACTTGACCAATCTACCATCCTGGCTAGGAAGGTAAAGTGCAAGGTCACGTACATTCTCAAGATCACCTCTCACCTTGACTGAATCATTTTGTAGACTCTTGAACAAGCCAGAAACTACTCTCTTAACTGTACGCATTTCATTAGGGTCTAACTGTTTTCCTTCAGAACTTTTAAATATGCGGCTCAACACTTCAACATATTGTTTAGTTGAAATAACATCTTCAGTACCTAAATGTTTGAATAACTGATGAAAGGTGCCGAGTTCTAAAGGTAGTTTGTACAAATAAGGTTTAAAATCAGATTCATATTCTAAATTTATTACTACCTCTTCAGGCTTCAGAAGTTTCCAACCATCTTCTACCATCACAAAAGCAATGCCCCCCAGCTGAAAGCGGAACTCCCTTTTTTCTGCACTGAGGAATTCATATATGCTCCTTAAGACCTTTGCTCTAGTTTTCACCATTTCTTCATCCAAAGTTGTAATGTTGCATATGTTTCTGCAGTTAATAATGACCTTATCAAGAGGGGGATCCAGGTTAACATTAAGCATGCTTAAAACTTGTTCAAGCTGTTCTTGTGGACCAAGGTCACTACCTTCTTGTTCTCCAATAGTCAAGGGTGTTGCTTTCTCTGGAAGAATAGGGCAGGATGTCCATAACAGCTGAACCACATCACACTGCTTGAATTTGGGATTCACTTGTGCTCCATTAAACTTTATAAGAGGAAGTGTTCCATTTACCTCTTGATACTGAGGATGAAATCTAATGAATTCTGCAGGGGCCCGCTCAGGACATAAGAATGGTATTAAAGACAGTTCTTTCAAAAAACTTCCAGATAACAAATCCATCCGTTCTTGGAATATATGATGGAGAAGGATATCAACTGTATTTTGCAATGTTTCTTTAGACCAGTTTTCTGTATTTGCTCTCACACTGATTTCCTTCGCAAACTGTAACAACTGCTGCTGAGAAAGTATATATTTTAGTCCTATATTTCTTAAGAATTCTACCCAGGAGGTCATAAATGAAACTTGATTTTTGGGTTTTATAAGTTGTTCTAATTTTTTAAAAAAGTCCTTAGGAATAAACAATTTTTCAGGAAGCATAACTTCAAAAACTTTCACAGTTCTGTCGTAGAAATGTTTTGCTTGCTTAAGTCGACTGTTAGCATCATAGATTATCAATAAACTTTCCAGTTTTTCAAAAAGTTGTTCTTTGATCTCTGACGATTCCTCAATATTTGATAATCTATTCTTAATATATATCAAATGCTCTAGTTTTGCATCATAAGAGAGATTTTCAATTTTTGGTAAGAGGTGTTTCAAATATACCTCAAGATCATCAACAGGTACACAACCAAGCACCTCATACAGTTCTTTTAAGTGTATTTTTTCTTCAAGAAATGCAGATGATGATGACTGTGTCCACTTTTCCACTTCAGCCGTAGGAATACTTTTTGTAAGCACAAAGCATGTTCCAAATTTTGCAATGCTCATATAGCGACCACTGATAGATTTATAGCATGGAAGTGACTTTAAAACTTTTATGTCATCTTGAGACATTAAGTGACTCAAATTGCAATTGAAATACATCAAAAGTGCTTCAAAGTCATTTTCTACTAGTTTTTCTGTTCTAAATGTTGAAGTTTGAACCATATAATGTACAGCCCTCAAAATGCTTGTGGGGCTCTCTATGTTTGCTGTGTGACATGACAAAAGAGGAACAAATGCACTGTCTTTGGAACATATTTTGTTCAAAGCAAGCTGAATACAGCCAGCTTTCATAAGAGCATGAAAAACTTTATCACTCTGGGCATTTGGAAAAACTGCAATGTGCATGAGGCTTAGAGGAAGCAGAACATCCCCTTCAGGAACTACAAGCTGATTTGCCGAAACAGTAAACTTTGTTCCTGGAAGCAATGCCCAGTCTTTTAAAGTGTCAACAATAACGTCAAATGCTGGTTTTGTTTCTTCTTGATCTTCTTTCACAATTACAGATTCGCTGATAAAATGCCATGTGTTCTTAAGCCAGGACTCACTTGCAAAATTATCTTTCCACTTTGTACAATTTTTGGTCTTATATTCACGAGGCAATACAGAGGACAACAAATCAGCAAAACTGGATATGTCAAAAACTTTTGCAACTTTACAGTTCAATAAAATATTACTGTATTTCAAGTATAATGTATTCATGAACAAGTCTTTGCGGGATGGAATCAATTCATGGTATGTTGTTAGAAACTTAGGTCTTTTTGCATCAAAAGTTTGCAAAACACTGTCTAGTGTAATGAGAAGAGGAAGTCCCTCCACTTCCATCTCATTTTCTTCTGCATCCTTAAAACAATAATCAACTAAAAGTTTTAAACTGTGAAAAAGTTTTAGGTTAGTCTGCTGGAGACGACAAGGCAGCTTCCCAATATGGCAATTAGTATCAGGAGAGGAAAATGTCATTAAAAAAGACCTAACATCAGCAGGAGTTACATAACTAACAGGAATATCTGCATCTATTAGACAGTGGTACAGATTAGCAGTTTCATCACAGTTGTAAACCAAGTTGAAACCAACTTCCAAAAGTAGGTGTTTCAGTCTATAGACATTCTCTGCTACTGTTTTCCGTGTCGTGATATTATAATCAGCATTTTTTAGGTGTTGTAATTCATCCTGCAACAAATTGTCAAAAAATGGTCTCATTTTATTTGAAGTAGACATATTAATCCATGTAATTATAACTGAAGAATGCAAATCAGAGCCATCAATATTTGGAGTACGTACAACAGGCAAAAGACGTTTCATATCTTCATGAATGCAACTATAAAGTGCTTTCACTAAACAATATAAATCTGGCTGTAGATCAAGCTTGTTAACTGGGAAAAATGACAAAAACTTCTTTAAAGTGTCCTTTACAACATGAATAGGCGTGTTCTGTAAAACTGACAATGTTGGGTCAGAACCAGGGAAATACCGCTTTTTTAACTGAATTAGTAATTCAACATACGCAGGAGCTATTAACGCTGTCATTAAGCTGTTATTCCAGTCACTTCGGACACCAACTCCATTGTCATCACGCCACAGGTTTCTTCGAGCTGAATCTAGAGCAAAATGGCCATTCACATGAAATGGTAATCCTGTCTCTAAAGAGAGGGGCAAAAAACAGAAGGCCCTGTGGGGTTTTTTATAGTTGTGTGTAATGCAGGCAGCTACTCCACCACGTGGGAAGAGAGTAATATCTTGGTTCTTGTGAGCTGATATAACGCTCTTAGATACTTTTTCCATACTTGAAAAACCTGCTCTATTACAAATTAGCCATGTAGTAAGATTCCCTTCAGAGTCCTCAGTATCCATAGTATAGGTGATCTGTTGAACTGGTATATCTTTGAGCTGCCTCTTTTTAGTAACACTGTCAATTACAGATGCATGAAATTGCTTCCTTTTCAATCTGTCTCCATCAGTGACTTTGCCCTTTACAGAATACAGCACATTTAGAGCTCCAGTAGTTTTATCTATTTCACAAATAGAAATCTTTTCCATGTGATTAAGAAACATTAGAAGTTCTGCCCCATCTGACCGCAATTTGTCCAAAAGATTCTGGACCATTCTGTCTGATGATGGAACTGAAGAAATTTCTGAAACTTTTGCCATTTCTGCATTACGAAGAGGAAATCTAAACATTGTGCAATTATCCAGTTTAAAGTGGGTTCCCAAATAAAGATCCAGAACATCTGAGAACTGTGTCCTAAAATCTGCATCCAAATCTCTAAACATGCGTCCGGGACTAATGGACGTAGCTCCCGGTGCGTATCTGGCATGAGGATCAAAAATACACAGTATATCATTGCCAGAAATAAAAGAAGGGCAGTCTGTAATGTGATACACAGAATTGAATCCTATTCCATACTGTCCAGTCTTATAAGGATTTCCTTCTTTGGTGCCTTTTCCGAGATTCTGAATCCCTCTTACATCATCTTCTGTAAAAGGTTGGTTGTTATACACACAAAGTGCAGGCCCCTGCAATGGCACCCACTTATCATCAAATATTCTATCCACAGGATGCTCTCTAGGATCAAACACAAAACAGATTTCGGTGGCCTTGGCATCATCAGCATTTTGAAGAAGTTCTTTCAACATTTCCTTTTCTGAAGGATAGGCATTAAGAATGCTCTTAATTCTGCTGGTGAGTTTTTCTTTCTGCCCAAACTCAGTGCCAAGTGTTGTAAAACAGATGTTGGATGCATATCTTTCTAAGGCTTTATGTCGCTTTGGCACTGCTCCTAGTTTTACAGCTACTTCCCTGGGTATATCAGCATGACAGTATTTTACAGTGGTATCCTTTACTTTTATCCAGGGACAATCATTATAGCATAATGACTTAGCAGGGAGAAGCCTAAGATTAGTGTCTGGCAATAATATTTTGCCATAATTTTTCTCACAGAATTCTTGTTTCTTTTCTCTAATGAGACTCCATATTCCTTCACTAATTATTCGCCGGCAAAGCTGAAAATTCTCTTCTGTTATTTGTTTTGTTCCCCTTTCTTGATCAATAGATTCCAAAACAAGGGCAAAATCTTCCACAGTAAATGACTGCCTTACACCCACACTTTCAAACAGTTCACGGAAATTATTTTTATATTTGTTAGGCAACTGATAAAGGTATGGTGCTGCTTCAAAATTTAAATGAAAAGAAACCTTTTCTGAGCCAACATATGCATTCTCAACTAGAATGAAGCTAAAGGGTTTTAACTTTTCAACAACTGATAACTTAGTGGTTTCATTTTGCATCATTGCTTCATGAAGATATTTGTAGCAAGCATTGGTGATATTCTCTTGGTATAATGTAATTCCATCTTCAACTGACTTTGCAACTTCTTTCAACTGGTTTACAACCAGATCAACTGTTGGCTTCCTTAGTAATCCCAAAAACTCCTTAACAGCCAATGGCACTGAACCGCAACCTCTGAAGGAATGTGAGTTTTCATTTAGAATTGGCTGCAAAAGACAAACTATATCTTGATGCTCAGCTGTATAAAGGTCAGTTGCTGCAAACATGGTTTCAGGATTATAACTGTTACCTTTCCAGTCTAAAGAAAAACCTGCTGGTTTTGTTAAAAATGGAAGAAAGGGGATTGTTTGATACTTTACAGCAAAATCCTTTGCTCTAGGATCCCTTATTTTTAGTTTTTCATCAATAAGACTTAATAGGATACTACTTCTTAGACAAGCAGCGGCATGATCATGTTTATTAATTTCTGTTACTGACCCTGCACGTTCTAGCATGTCATCCCATAAAATATCATCTTTTGCCATACCTAACTGAACTAGTTTAATCAAAATAATAGGATTAAGATAATCCTGAGTAGAACCATAAGGAAACCGTCCATCTTTAGTATCAAATAACTTTGCAACTCGTCCTTCAGGGTGAATTAACCTTGATGGTAAAACCAAAGGATGGCTCTCCAAAGAGCAAGGAATACATGGAGTAACACGAAGAATTCCTGAGAATTCATCTACTTTCTCATTTAGAAGAAAAATCATTAAAGGATCTCTGAGTTCAGCATCAATTTCTTGAATATTTGGAAAAAACACTTCTGTAAAAAATTGTTTCTCTGAAAATGTATTTTCAAGCAGTATCTGTTTGCAGCCAGCTTCTTCAAATCCTAATTTTACTGAAGAAGGAAGTTCAACAGCACAAAGGTTTTTTGACCCAGTTTTCTTGAGGTATTTCAAAAATATCTTGAAGGCTGCTGCACCAACATCTCTTCTTTTAAGTATAGAGTCATCTAGAAATCTCACATTCTTCATGGATACCCACGTAGATCCATCAGAGAAGACTCTGGTCAATTCTTTCCCCTTTCCATGAGCTATATCTTCATAAAATCCTTGACATATCACAGAAAAATCATCATGAACTAAATCAGGATCAGGCCACACTGCATAGTAAGTATAATCAATCAACTCCCCACTGGTGGCCAGGTCACGTAGGACACTGAGCGTCTCTAAGTAAGCTTTCACAATAACATGTCTCATGAAGGTGGCATTCCACCGTCCTTTTGTATCTGTCTTCCAGATTTCTTTTCTATTGGAAGTTACAGCAAAGCACCCATTGATGTGAACTGGCAATCCTGTTTTTATTCGTAAAGGTAAATAGCAAAATACTTCTCCAGTGTGTGGTTTCACAGTCCACTTTTGGTCCTGGACTTCAGAGAGCAGAACTCCTACAGCCCCACAAGGAACCAGTCCTAGTCTTCTTCCACTTTCACTCAGGGAAAACTTTAGAGCCTCTCCTGTATCCATGCAGGTACATATAAGCCACGTGGTACACTCTACTGTTTTTTGTGGCAACTCATCTGATGGTTTTTTTGATTGGCCAGACTTAGCCATTTCAAAGAGAGCAGCTGGGTCATCATCTGGACCTCTAAAAAGTGGTGACTGTAAATCAGCAATCCTTCTGAACACATGGTGAAATTCTTCAACTGAGATTTGGAGAATGCAAGATGACTTTGGTGCATCCATTGAAGGCTTTTTATTACTGCTGCTGCAAGTTTTCATGAGTTCAGCAGCTTCTTTTAAAACACTTAAGACAGGTGCATTCAGTGCCTTGGAAGAGCAAATTTTTTTTCTAATTATTATTGTATCCTGTGCTAAGCTGGGATTGTTTTCCTCAATTTTCAAGTACTTCAAATACATTGAGTTTACACTCTGAGTAAAAATGATAAGCCTGTGTCCACAGAGACTAAATTCATCCACAAGAGAGTAAATATCTGCTGTATTATAGCAGGTATTACTAACTTCACTCACTTTTGCTTCCTGCTGAGTTCTAAAGGACAGTCGAAAAAGAGTTCCACTGTAGCTGTAAGGTGTCTCTACAGTCAAGGGTAACCGACAGCCAAATACGTCTATAAATGGTTTGAACTGATTAGGAAATTTTCTAAGTCTTTTTTGTTGTTTACTCCAATTAATTTTGATTCCAGGATTAGATTTGTCTTTAATGTGTTTACTGATATGGTTTATATTTGGATCAAACATTATCATAAATTCTCGACTCATAATGATGGGAATGTCAGTAATATGGTACACAGAATTAAATCCAAGACCAAATTTTCCAACTTTGTCAACTTCAGCTCTTTTTAAAGATTCTCCTAACCTAGTTATGTTCACAAAATCCGAATCTGAGAATACAGAATTATTGAATGACCACAAAGCGGGTCCATGACAAGCTGCCATGCCTGGGTCCAGGAGATTCTCTCTAATGTCCATATTTCTTCTCATATCAATCATGAAACTGCATTCTGTTGCATTTGCATCATCAGCATTTTGAAGTAGTTCTTTAAAAATATCTGACACTGAAGGGTATTCTTCCAGAATATTTTTAATTCTTACAGTAAGTGGTTCTCTTTGGCCTGACTGCTCAAATCCCATGTTTTCCGGATTGATCAATCTTGTACTAAGGCATGGAACTTTCAGCCATTCTGCAGTTTTCATGGGTATGTCCTCATGCACCAAAATGATTGGCTCCACTGAATCTTCCAATACGTCATTAAGGTCATCAACTTTGATGTCACAATAACAGCACTCATGAATTGGCTTCATAACGAGTTTAGAAGGGTCTCTACTGTGATGTATAGGAACTGGTGTGTGGGGGCTTGCTGGGATCTGATTGCTGTACAGCCATCTGATAATATTCAACATCAGATGAAGATTTTGTCTGCTTTCTTGTTCACTGAGATCTTGATCACTTTTGAGATATACCTTCTGAATAACCATGGAAATATGATCTGATGACAATTCCTCTATTGAACCACAGACCTTAAACAGTTGGTGAAATTTTGCCATGGTTTTCGGCACACTATGCAAATAAGGCTGAAGGTCAAGGTCATGGAATGGTTTTATCACAGCTTGGTTGAGAGGACAAAAAGTTTTGCCAGTCCAAACCCATGGAAATTCTAAGGCTCTGAAAGCATCTTTCCCTTCATTTAAATGATCGTGCATGAATCCATAAATTTCAAGCAAAATATGTTGGAATTGATAGTAGTCTTCATCACTAAAAGTTTTTGAAGTATACCAATCAATGACAATTTTAAAGTGTTTTAAGACAGCACTGATGCTAGGTTTTGTGAAGATACCTAAAGCTTTTTCCAAGTTTATATGGATACTTTCAACAAGAGGAAGTGCTGAGCCCACCAGAATGGCATGGGCCACATCACACATATCTGGTGGTGCACAAAGACTACAGAGATCCCCTTTCCATGCCAAAGAGCCTGGATAATTTGGAGGCCTTTTCTTGCAAGCTGGAACCCATTTTATTTTCTTCAGTGTCATCTTTCCTTCAGATGACTGCAACAGTGTATGGTTCTTATTTAAAACCTGTAAAAGTGTTTTTGCTTTCTTTGTAAGAATTTCCTGATTTGGACAACCACTAATCTGTAAGGCTTCAATTTTTTTGGCCACTTGCACAACATCTTTCTCTTTGAGACTGGCTTCGTTTTTTAAACCAATCTGTCTTAAAGAATGAAGACTATCTCGTGAGGTGAAAACTGAAGGTGGGAAGCAAGTCTCTTCTTCATTATAAAAGAGATCCTTTAGCACTTCTACATCAGGATCAAAGAGTTCACTGGCTGATACCATCTGTTCCTGGGAAATCTGAATGAATTTTAATGGCATTAACCAATCAAGCACGTTTGGATTCTCATTTTTAAGAGAGGATAGATTCTCAAGGATCCATAGCATAATGTGTGTCATCTCCTCATGTGAATAAAATGCATTTTCAACATCTTTTAAAACAAGCTTCAAGCAGCTAGTAGTCTTTAACTTCTCTATTTTCAACATGTTTGCCAAGCCAATAGTAGCTTCATCACTACTGTCTATTACTGAAATAGAGAGTCGCAGATCTGGTGGAAGTTTGGCAGTATGGTGCAAGACTTTACAACCTTTCAGTTTTGTATAAGAGGAAATTTTCTGGCCAGATGAATGGTTAATTCGTTTGAATATTGTTAATTCCTGAATTATTCTTTTTTCCTTTTCATTGCTATCAGTTAAACTAGCTAAGAACTTTCTCAGGGCATCTTTGTGTTTTGGAAGTAGTGAAGCTATTTGATTACACAATTTCTGCAATGGCATCTTCTCCATTATTTGCAAAACAGCACTGGGTAATGGTGAATGAATATATTTTTTAATAAGCGGATGTTGTATGGAGGCATCCAGTTTTTTAAGAACAATCCCTCCAAGTTTTTGTATAACATCAGCTAGAAATTCTGGAAGCTGTGCTTCAGATTCATCATCTAAAATGACTAATGATGGAATCCTGAGTCTAATGAGTTCCACACATGTCTGACCTTCTTCGAGTGTAGTTTTGGGGATAAGTGGCATCTCTTCAAATAAAGTCAAATCCTCTGAAAAATGCATATATAGATTCTTCCAAACAGTTTTAAGCCATGAAACAGACGGATGATTTTTGTCTTCATCAAATGGATACCATTGAACAATCAACTCTCTGCCAGGCCAGAATGTATGCATTACTTCCTTGATAAGACGTGCAAATCGTTCTGGATTTAGAAGTTGCAGCTGAGTACATGGTCTTCCTGTAAATCATATACAGACACGTTATAAATATGTAATTCTACTATAACTTATTTAGCTTTCTATCCCTACAGATTATATAGTACTAGAAACTCATTTTAATAAGTTTTAAATACACTGTAAAAATGCAAAAATTCAGCATAACTGGCCTAAAATAATTTTTAAATAATAATAGAGAAACTACTTATAAATCCACATTTATAATAACTTATAGGAGAAATAATTCTCTCTGGAAAATGCTTATTTTAAATAAATATATAAAACTGCATTTACATGTGCTTTAAAAATTATTGTATATGTTCTATATATGGAATCAACATGGAAACTAATTTTTAGCAGTTATTTGTCCACAGAGAAAAGCACCAAAGAAAAGTAGATAAAGTTTAAATAAGTACCATGTTGATTAAGTATAAGTAATTTACAAGCAAACTCAATGTGAATTCCTTTCTTTCACCTCTGCAGGAGCCATGTGGCTGTCCGAGGTAACAGAAGGGCCTAAAGCAGTGGTTCTTAACCTTTTTTTAGGTACCGAACCCACCAGTTTCATATGCACATTCATCAAACCCTTCTTTAGTGATAAATAAAATATGATTTTTTTTCCAAATTCAAGACATAGGTATATGTTTTTATACTGGGGCACAAAATGAGCCGTGCATGAACATCACCTTGCTCAAAGAACAAAACCAACAAAGTGCATGAACTCACAACAAATTACGGTATTACTTTATTCTGGCCTCTGC
Organism: Rhynchonycteris naso; assembly: GCA_037038555.1. NCBI lineage: Eukaryota > Metazoa > Chordata > Mammalia > Chiroptera > Emballonuridae > Rhynchonycteris > Rhynchonycteris naso. Next base: position 108,100,721 of record CM072998.1, on the reverse strand, counting down.
GGCAGAGGCTTCTCCGAACCCCTGAGACCGACTCATCGAACCCCTAGGGTTCGATAGAACCCAGGTTAAGAACCACTGGCCTAAAGTAAGATCATAGAGGCTGGAATCTTGGTCAACTCTCTGAAGCTGAGATAGCAGGGAGACTTACAGAGTTTCTTTTCAACCATTAACTACATGTATCACTTATTCTTTCTAGGTTTGCATGTTCTCATCTGGAAAAAGAATGAAGATGAGGTTCCAGGTCTCAAGACAGCTCTATATACGTGCCCAAGTAAAGAGCATATTCATAACTTTTCCAAAGTAGCTTTTACTTAGCTGCCTACTATTTAGTAAAGTGTGTTCTTCAGAGCCCTGGGTTTTGCAGAAATGCTTCAGGGACAAGCAACAAGAGCGAGTGGGACACCGCTGTGAATGTGGGGTCTGTCTGCCGCCAAGTAGCTTCACTTTGGGAATTCTCATAAGCTTGGAGACTAAAAAGATTTCTCTGGGAAAAAGGCTTTTGCTGATTTTTAACCACTGGTTTAGAAAATAACATTTTATTTTGTGTTACAGAGTATTTATAATATCAATAGGAACAAAATTTTAAACTAAGGGGCCTGGCCTGTGATAGTGCAGTGGATAGAACATCAACCTGGAATGCTGAGGTTGCCAGTTTGAAAGCCTATGCTTGCCAGGTAAAGGCACATATGACAAGCAACCAATGAAGAACTCAAGTGAAGCAACTATGAGCTGATACTTCTCATGCCCCTTCCCCTCTGTAAAATCAAAAATTTTAAACTAACATTATGTACCTATATGTATGTATTTTCCCCCATGGTGAAATAAAGAGCATCTCAAATTCAATCCTATTGAAAACTAACAATTTTTCCCCATGTACATACAATTTCTCCACTCTTGAAAGACTAATTTTAAAAAAAAGTTATAAAAGAGGGCACAGCTTGAGCCCCTTAAAATTTCTGTATGTTTTTTAACTAAGGAAGAACAAACACCCTTATTTCTTTCTTACACATCAGGAAGATGACTCTACCTCTGCCAAAAAATTACCTCAGTTACAATAAGATATTTTAATATTATTACCATAGAAACTTAAGCAAGTACACACTTCTACAACTTCTGGGAGCTGTCAATACCCAAATTCTGAATTGGTATAGCTTTCTTGGTCTATGAGTCCCATTAAAATATAATTTTTATAATTAATTTTTAACAATACTATTTTAAACAAATGCTTACTGTATTAACAATAGAATATCCAAGTCATAAGAAACACAAAGATGTAATACCAAAGATACAAAAACAAGTTAGAAATTAAAGTTCACAACACTCAGAAAACAAAAATTAAATATGCACCACACCATGTTCTATGTTAATAATTGCCACATAACATGCATTTTGTAGGTACTCCAACCCAATATCCTTGCATAAAATTTGGCCATATATAAAACACGTACCTACCTTTAAGAAAATTATCAAAATTAATGTATAAATAATGTCAATAAAACACACACTATACATAACATGCAACTAACACACCAGTCATGCTCAACTAAAAAACATAATAGAAAATAAAGGAGAGAGAAAATGTAGTAAGACACAGGTAAATTCTAAGTACCTAAGTCAATTCAATCTGAAGTTCTGTTTTCTATTTATTTTGTATTTAAGCACTTATATAGCTTTTACTCCTAAATTATAAATGTTAACACAGAAAAAAGTCTTCATGTCCTTTAGAAAGTCACTGAAATTGTAAAGCACCCCTAACAGTATAAGCAAAATAATTTATAGCATTGTAACAAATGACTTGTGTTTTTGTGGCCTAACCTTGCCCAAAGTAGTTAAAACTAAGAAGTACTGAAAGTGTTCCTCGAGACAGAAAGCTTTTTATGTAAATTATTATTAAATATGATTAAGAAATAAGTCTCTTAAGAGTAGTTTTTGCTTTACTATAGATCAGTTCAAAATAATATCAGCACACTGAATCACTATTGAAAGACTGCACTGTTTTTTATTGTATACATTTACATATATATTTATGTTCAGTACTAACTCTAAGATTTTCAATGTGGATGAAAACAGAATATTATAGTCTACTTCAAAATTTACTTAACCAAAAAATCTCAGTCCTTATTGCTTTTATTAATTGGATGTTTATAACACTTGACCAGACTCAGTCACAGCCAGCTGACCACTCTGATGACCCAAGGCTACAAGTTATTTTATACTTTTGAACAGAAAGGGACAATGGCAGCTTTGGTTGTTGTTGAGTTCTGACAATGCTCCACTGTGTAGATATCCAAATCATTTTGTATGTACATATGTGATAAAGTGAAGGTCCAATTAAATGTAAAAGTCAGTCAAATAAAAAAGGCCAAACCAGGAAAGGAAAGGAAAGCCTGCCTTCCCACTAAGATTCCAACTGGCACGCCACATGTCTAGCAGCAGCATGGCACACACTGTGGGGGCTGGGGGAAACATCCACTCTGATATGGACGGAGTGTGCAAAGGTGGTTCAAAAATAGCACAGGAACCCCTCTTAGGAAATCAACATTAACACTACTGCTGCCTCCCTCATTTTCATCCTGAATAGGAGCTGCAACAGCGGGGCAGGTCCCTCACACAGCCAGAGCCGCAGGGCAGGGGGTACTAGGCAGCCCACTGCTATGAGACTGTGCTTTCCTCTTGATTACACCTTAGAAATATAAGATATATTAATTAAAGTTTAAAAATATACAATAATAGTAGTTGTGAATGCTAAGCCACTTTTAATATAAGCTAGAAAACAAATTTAATATTTATATGAAGTATCAGGATAACAATAGCTTAGTTTATAAATCAATTTTAATATAGGTATAGCCTGCTTCAAAGAATAAATTAACTCCAAAAATCTTACAAAAGTTTCTGTAAAGAAAATCTTGTACCCTCTAATTATCTAAGTGGAAGTAAACTAAGGAAAAATAATACAGGGTAAGTAAAAAACGTTTAATTAAAAAAAGAAATCAACAAAATGATATACTAGGCATTGTAAGAACATTCAACCACCTGTCCCTAACAAAAGCTGTGCTGGCTACAGTACTTTTCCTCTGCTACATCCCTGCAGCTCACTAAGTCATAGGTTCTCACTTCACAGGTCCAGAACTGATGCCCCTCTACCCTTTTTAATCTTGACACTTATGGGTATCATATAATAGGGGTGTTCACTTTCATACTTAGCCACAAAATACCACAGATTTCAACATAATTATTTCATTTGTAACTAAATGCTCTATGAAATGAATGTTTCCAAGCCACTTAAATATGGTTTTCTTGTGGTATGTATAACAACCATATACATACCTGTATCAATATGTATAGTTTCCTCTCCCCTTTAATAGTTATTACTACTAGAAAAAAATGATATAATTTCTAGTTACTTAGGTAAATGAAAAAATGGGATTCAAAGAATCAAATGAACAAAAACATCAGGCTAAAAATGGACACAACATTTAGTCAGTTATCATACCTGAATATCCCCAGAGAAGTTTTGCTAGAATATAATTAAATCTTTTCTTAGAAAAAAAATTGTCACAATTTTCACATGATGGCTACAGAAATTTTTCTGTATCTTAAGATAACAGTTTTGCATTATTAACACTGTTTGTCTTAACACACCACTATGTAAAAGAAAAGCCATAAATAAAACTCCAAACAGCAAATTATACATTTAAGATTTAAAGATGTATTTCAATGAAAACTGCAAACTACACAGGGTAAGGAATCTTAGTTTAGCAAGAAAGCAAGAAGAAAGAAATAACTTTATATCCATAAATTACATTTCAACAACAGAAATAAAGTCATTTATTTTATTTTATTTTTATTTACAGAGACAGAGATAGAGTCAGAGAGAGGGACAGATAGGGACAGACAGACAGGAAGGGAGAGAGATGAGAAGCATCAATTTTTCGTTGTGGCACTTTAGTTGTTCATTGATTGCTTTCTCATATGTGCCTTGACCGTGAGGCTACAGCAGACCGAGTAACCTCTTGCTCAAGCCAGCGACCTTGGGTCCAAGATGGTGAGCTTGCTCAAATCAGATGAGCCCGCGCTCAAGCTGAGCTGGCAACCTCAGGGTCTCGAACCTGGGCCCTCTGCATCCCAGTCCGATGCTCAATTCACTGTGCCACCGTCTGGTCAGGCACAAATAAAGTCATTGATAAGCCTCCAAAGGGTTTTTGTACAGGCTATCATCACATAATATTTTGATATGCTAGATAAGAAGAAAAAAGAAAGACATTTGGCTTTTAAAAAGTTTTGGAATAACTCTACAAAGTAAGATACAATTAATTCATTAATTCTGTCTTTATAACAAAGGAAGATTTTATGTATTTCCACTGTTTGCTTATGGTAACCACCAATAATTAAAAACTTCAAATAATTGCTCCATGGACATCTAACCCATCAGCTGCCTTATTTGATCAAGGTGTTGTATATTTGAGTGCCTCTGGCTAAACCTGGCATCAAATACAGAAACTACCGGTCTTACCAAGGAATCTAAACTCTTTTAACCTTAATATCCTTTCAATTACTTTAGAGGCATTTGTATTGACTAACTAGTTGATACTAAGTGCTAGATATATAGAAAAGAACAAAACAGACATGATCCCAGACCTTACCTAACAGTCTAATGAGAAGGCAGGTAGTAGATAAGTTATTTTAAGTGACAAAACAGGTATAAGAGCATGAGTGTCATGAGGAGCTCAGGATGAGGTCAGCACACATGGGCTGTGTCGAAGATGAGCATGAGGGGGTAAGATGGAGAGGGTGGCATCACATGCACCACACCCAAGGGAGAAAAAGAGCATGCTGCCTTCCCAATATGAGAGCTACCAGCGGAAATACTAAAGGGTATGGGAAAGAGATGTCTAATAATAATCATACAGAAAACACTGATGTACCCTTTCCATGTTCCAGGGTTCTTTATAACACCCAGAAAATGGAGACAGATAATAAAGAGCCTCATAGAAAATGTTAGGGATTTTGGCCTTTGTTCCAAGAAAAAAAAAGGGGAGCCTTTGGAAGATTTTCAAATAAGAAAATAATATTTTACAAAGATAATATAGAGTATTGTGTTTTATTAACAAGATAGGCAAGAATGGATGTGAGATTTTTTTTTTTTAACAGGGTCAGAGAGAGAGTCAGAGAGGGATAGATAGGGACAGACAGACAGAAACGAAGAGAGGTGAGAAGCATCAATCATCAGTTTTTCATTGCCGTCACAACATCTTAGTTGCTCATTGATTACTTTCTCACATGTGCCTTGACCGCGGGCCTTCAGCAGACAGAGCAACCCCTTGCTGGAGCCAGAGACCTTGGGTCCAAGCTGACGAGCTTTTGCTCAAGCCAGATGGGCCCACACTCAAGCTGGCGAGCTCAGGGTCTCGAACCTGGGTCTTCTGCATCCCAGTCCGACGCTCTATCCACTGTGCCATCGCCTGGTCAGGCTGGATGTGAGATTTTTGAGATTATTTCTGCACTCCAGATCTTTTGAACAAGGACTGAGAGGCAGAAAGACTTCCTAAAACACAGCCTCTCCGACTGACAGACAGCTGTGAAGTGGTGACCCAGAACATGCCCGTGGCACGAATCTTGCAGCAAAATGTTTGGAATACTGCTGATCCATACACCTGAGGCTGGTACCTAAAACTGCAACTCTTTCTAAAGTATTTTCTTACAAACATATATAAGATGCTGTCATCCCTATAATGAACACTGCAAATCATCACAAAGTTGTGTCAAAGTGGACAATGTAAATACGCTGTCCCCTGAGCCATGAAGTTCGCAGTCTTTCTCCTGAACATATGAGTCAGAACATGTGGCAGCTCATTTGTGAGGTCCCCTGACCTGCCAACCCCCTCCTGAAAAAATTCTGTTCTCAGTATTTCATGGAGGACCAACCACACTAAATGCCAGTGTTACTGACATGCTGGTCATGCTCAGCTCTGAGCTCCTTCAGTTTAGTCTTCTCTACAATACGTACATCTAACAAGATGCCCAAGATATGGGGGACATTCAAACAAATGTTTATTTAGGAGTCTTTGATCATGAGACAGAACAAGGCATGAGGTCGTATGTAATAAATACATAGGAAAAATTTTAAAATATAAATATCATCTTGGTGCCAAGTAATTATATATTCCTACCATCTGTCTGACTTGACTGCTTTTTCTCTATTTCCTCTAAAGCCCATTTACCTACTCTTCTAACTATTCCCCAACTTCTGACAGTCACCCATTTATTTAAGTAACTTAACACAAAAATAATCTAGACCTGGAAATAGAAAAAAGCAAAAAAAAAATCAGAATCATAGCTCCAATTATGCAATCACGGAAGTCATTTAAATCCTTCAAACTATTTCAGCTTCAATGTCTCCCCCTCTCAAATGAATATGATAATACAGGCTCTATTATGGCATGGCTGTGAAGAACAACTAAGATTAGAGAAGATAACTTACTTTAAGAAGAAGTACTAACCCACAGGCAGAATACCAGAGACTTACCTATTTATCCTTGTAGCCCGACACCCAAGATCATCATACAGAAGCATTAAGTTTTTAATTTTTGTCCAACCAAACTTGTCAGTCAGGCACCAGGAATACAAAAAATAAAATTGATGGTCCCTGCACTTAAGGATTTTATAGTCTAGCACAGTAGAAATATGATTATAATAAGGCAAAGAGGATTAAATGGTCCATGCTCTGGGCTCCATGAGCCAAGCAGAGGTGTCTACCTCAGCTCTGCATGGAGGAGCAGGGGTATGGGGAGAGATATGAAAGACAGTCTTCAGGGCAAACTTGTGGGTTAAATATTAAAAGATGAATAAAAGTCAGCAAGGCAAAGTAGAAAATGGCAAGAGTATTCTAAGAAAAAAAGAGCTGCATGTAAAAAAACTACTGATATAAAAAACCTTTCATTTGGGTGAAAAACAACCTTATTGAGCAGCCACCTTAGAGCAGGCACTGTGCTACATGGTGGGGAGAAAACTCACCGGGTTCTGCTCTCAGGGGAGTAAGAGAGCGCCACAGTTTACCAACCTACAAGTGCTAGAGAAAACAGAAAGAGGGGCACTAAATGAATCGGGGTCACTGAATGAATCACAGCCAATGAGACGGGAGGTTCACAATCATGAAAAGTCTGTACTCCATGCTAACTGGATACCTTCCACAGGGGAGGAACATGAACGGAGGAGGAGTGAATGCTGGAGGGAGGGGTCTAGAGATGGGTGCACTAATAACGCCACAGAAGCACAGGCCATCTACTACAACAGTGGCAGTGCACGGAGAGAGAGCAGATGCCAGAAACCATGACGAGCACTGCACCCTAAATGGACTGTCTCAGATATGTTTTCTCCTATATACACATACCATTTCTCTGAAAGGGAGCACTTTACAGCTTCTCTTTGGCAGGTCTGAACTGCCAGTGTCACTACTCCTATGCTTTGAAGTTATTATCAGGTAAAATAAAGATGACTTGTGATAGTCGATCTGATAACTACAGTGGCTACTGAATGGCAGGATGAGGGTAAGGGGAGACTAATTCAAAGACAATAAGCATGCACTACTCTCTATGACAGCATGCAAAAAAGGAAATCAAACTTAAGGTTTGTTTTGTTTTCCCCAAAATGAGAAAGAATGAAACATATTTAATTGCTATTGGAAAAGGTGCAGTAGATGTAAAGAGACTAAAGAAAAGCAATAACTTAATATTTAGCTCATGATTTTAAATGTGATACAAGTAAAAGGCAAAGCTGTCAAATAATGAGACAGATTTTTCTTGAGCTACAGAATCAGAGAAGTATCCATTGCAGCAGAGAAATAAAAACCACATTTCGGCTGCATGCAACAGTCCCTTTGAAACTGGCCAGTTTTTTCTGATAATTGCATAACCATTATTTAGAGCAAAAAATGCCATATGTTATGTATCTGTGGTATCTCCTACCACATGAAGGGAACTCCATATAATCCTCTTGGCCTCCCTTCCCCACATTCACCAGTACCCTCCTTCCGCAGCACTCCACCAGGAAGTGGCACGACAAAGCTAACTGGTAAACAGAGAGAGAGACTCTGCCTGCTCAGAAGTGTCTACAGGAAATCTAAGCCATGCTCAGCTGCACAGGGCCAGGCCCCATGTAAAGAAGCCTGTGGTATTTCCACTCAACGGGCTGAGCTAATCTGTTTAATTCTGGAGTTGGACTGTAGAAGTCTACCGCCTGACATTAGCTATGATATCCAAAGCAAAATTAGAATAAAGTTGTGATTTTAGACATCAATCTGCTGAACTATTTTCTGTGTATCTTCACTCACTAGCTCTCAGGAAAGGAAAGTCAGTCATTGTTTGTGTCCCCAATCAACCCCTAAATTATAATGCTCCCAAAATATTGTATGTTTATGGCAATAAAGTAATTTTGGTCTGAAAACAAAAATTATTTTATTTCTGGAACTAACAATATAAAAATAATAAGGAAGATACCCAGGAAGCAGTTATCCATTCACCCATATAGTCAAATAAAAATATAGAAAAGGGTTATTAAGTAATCAAAAGAATGGTAGCCTAACACATATAATCAAAGTAAAAAGAAAGTGAGCATGAAGACAATTTCTGGTAGAACCAAGCCACACCTTATGGGTGACAAAAACAGTAAATATAGCCCATCTAGTGTAACAGTCCAAAGAGAATTAACCAAGAACCAGAGACAAAAGGTAGTAAGCACAGGATAATCCCAAGATAAACCAGAAGTCACAGCAGATGAGAAAATGAAAATGTACAAAGTGGGATGTGAAATAACCTAAGTTAATAGGTAACTTTTGACTCATCCTTAAAAATATAACAGGTACCCCATTCGTCAAAGGCTAGATAAGCAAGTTGTGGTCACGTCCTATGCCACAGGGTATTTAAAATGGTTTGAGTAAAAGCAGTATTATTTTGTTGGTCTTGCATGGTATTTACCTGATTGGTTCTGAATAACTTTTGGCTGATTTCTATATCAATATGCACCTCTGAAGCTATTAGCTATCAAAAAAAGTATTATCTTCCAAGAAGGTGATACATTGCACAATGAAATACCACAGCTCTAAGAAGAAAACATCTACAACTCTGCAACAACGTCAATGATCTCACAAATATCAGAGTAAGTGAAAGTGCAAACACAAAGAATACACACTGTATGACATCTTCTACAGAAAGTACAATTAACTAGCTGAATTAGTCAATGCCATTAAAAGTCAGGATCAATGAATGCGTAAATAAATTGAAGTTTCTCTCTCTCTCCCCCCCTGCCTCTTCATCTCTCTAAAATCAATTTAAAAAATTAAAAATAAAAAGTCAGGATCATGGTCTCTGTTAAGTAGGTGGGACTGAAAAAGGCAAGAAGGAGTTTCTGGGTGATGGTGATCTAGGTGTTTTTGGTTTGCAAAATTTCATTAAGCTTACTTACATTTATAATATGTATTCTTTTCTGTATGTACAGTATCGTTCAGTATAAAGTTTTTATAACAGAATAGAATAACATTTGAAGAATAAGAATTTCCAAAACTTTGGAGTAAACAATGGCAGGGTTATAGGAATTCATGTTTAGATTCGCCAAAAGGCTACTTTGAAGATGACAATTCCCATCAATTGTCACAGTTACTACCTCAGAGTTACGGATTACTTAAACTAAACAGTATTAACATATTCCTTTTCCTTTAGTCTCACTTTGACTTCTTAATTTGCCTCCCAATTCCAATTCCTTTCACCTACATTTAAATTAATTAAGATAGTACAATTATTACAACTTTTCCTGTCATTACCTTTTAAAAGAAAATAGCATGTTATAAAAGACACATCATAGGCCCTGGCCAGTTGGCTCAGCGGTAGAGCACTGCCCCGGCATGTGAAAGTCCTGGGTTTGATTTCCAGCCAGGAGAAGCACCCATCTGCTTCTTCCCCCTTCCCCCTCTCCTTTCTTTCTGTCTCTCTCTTCCCCTCCCACAGCCAAGGCTCCATGGGAGCAAAAGTTGGCCCAGGTGCTGAGGACGGCTCCATGGCCTTTGCCTCAGGTGCTAGAATGGCTCCAGTTGCAATGAAGCAATGCCCCAGATGGGCAGAGCATCGCCCCCTGGCGGGCATGCCAGGTGGATCCCGGTTGGTCGCATGCGGGAGTCGGTCTGCCGCCTCCCCCGCCCGCCTCACTCCCCCCCCCATTTCTCACTTCGTGAAAATGCAAAAAAAAAAAAAAAGACACATCACAAATAATATGCTTTGCAACCTTAACCAGTAGAACAAATCCAGAAATTTTCAGGCCAATATCTAAGTAGGAAAAAGTTTCAGCAATACTCTTATGAGGGAAATGATGCTTGCAAAAGTTGTAAGATAATATCATACTTAGAACCATAGTGATTTTTCTCTCCAAACCATTCTGTCTTTTCCTAAAAAGAATTCTCAGTAAAGGATACCCATCCTTTGCTGACATCCCAGGAGTGCCCTTTCCTTACTCTGTGGCAGAGTTCATTTACCTGTCAGCATTTCCCTGAAGTGACTTGGCACAACCGCACAAAACTGTGGAGGGTAGGGCAAAGGGGCAACAGAACAAGGCTGACAGGTGCAAGATCTAAGCTCTAGACACATATAAGCTTAAGAGCGTGAACTTAATCTCTTTATGTGTCATTTATGCAATCTGAGAGAACAGCTGTCCTCACTACTGCATTTGCTACAAGGGATGAGGCTGGGTCTCAAATGAGGAAAGAAATGAGAAAGCACGGAAAGTAAAGCACTGTGTAGGCTAAGAAAGTATCTCCATAAATATACACCACCATAATGTAACAGGAGAGACTGTTAAATACACCTCTATATTCTTTTAGATGTCAGAATCCAGTACTGAAACATCTTAAAATATAACAATTATATTAGGTTAAACCATATGAAACTGTTGACTTATAGATGTTGAAAATGAAAAATTATTGGCAATTTCATATTGGTTCAACTTAATAGAAAAATTATAAAAACTTTTTATACTTTTAAAAATAGGTTTATTTAAAAATATAATTAGAATACCTCGGGTTTGGGCAGCTTCTTTTAGAGCAACTAGAAGGTGAGGCTTCAAGTTATCCAAAATAAATCTTCCTTCAAGACCTGGAAAAAGGGACCTAAAAAGTGACAGGACCACAGCAATTATAATCTTCTAACAAGTCTAAAGTAAATTAAATAATTTCAAGCCAGTTAAATGAATTATTTTACACAGGTCAATGCACACATCAAATCACATTGCAATACTTTTTGCTCAGATATGAACGAGCCTTTGCTTTAAACCATGAGAGCCTCATGAACCACATGCATATAGCCAGAACTACTCTATAAATAGCTCAGAGTAGAACTAATGTTATTTTCTGAAATGTCAGTATACATCCTTAGTTATAAAAAGTCATTTAACACTTTATTTTCATTCATTTAAATTAAATTTCAGTAAATTCACTGACACATCTGGCTTAGTTATTAGCACTTAATAACCATTGTTTTCAGTGTTTTGTTTTTAAAATTTCCAAGAAAAACTGCTTGAATAGTTTTTTAACTAATAAGCATGTTTTTTTCATTTTAAGATGTAAAATCTTGTCCATTTGTACTTTAACAAAGTATTATATTTCTGCAAAAGTCTTCCTTATTATAAAATATACATTGATAATTGATGAATTTCTCAATAAAGAATCTAAATGTGGGCAGGGACAAATGAGTATATAAAAGTAATCACTTATTTTTAAAAGTGTGATCTGTACCTTGGATAGTCTTCTGAAGTAATATAAATTACATCTTGATCTGATACAGATGAGGAAAAGGGAACAAAATTTCCATTTTGTAAAGGTAGCAGCTCCAACCCAAGAAGTTCGCTATAAGCTTGGTCAGAAAGCACGAATTCTAAGAGGTGAAGCTTGTTTTCGACACTGCCCAGGTGTGCAGACTTCCTCAACATCTGCCGCACCCATGAGGGGGTCACCCTCCGCACGGGTTTCTCACTGGTGGCAGTGAGCTGCACAGCTGCAGCCAGATTCACTGGTACCTTGACAACCTGCTTCCCTGAGCTGTGGAGGTAGTCGAGCACAGTCTTTGTGTATTCCAAACTTTCATCGAGTTCTGAGAAATACGCCTGGTCCAACTTGACCCACTGGTTGCTGATTGAATAAATCACTGCATTCTGGAACAGCTCATGGAACAGAGGTTCTAACATTGGCTGCCAGTGCACCCTGACTTTGTTCACATCAGGCCAAAGCTTGTAGATGATGTCAACTGACAAGGGAAAATCAGAGCCCCTCTTTGACTCCAGGCGTTTTATCGAATCTAAGATCAGAGTAGCGTAGGCTTTAGGAACAATATTCAGGATCAGAAATTCATTCCATAAGGCAGCCGGGTCTCTCCACTGGTCCAACTCTCTCCATTTTATGCTTCTGCGATTGTCAGTCAGACCGAAGAACCCGCTAATGTGAACTGGGAGGCCCGTTTTACTCTCCTCCCCAGGTGGCAAAGGAAGAAAACAAAATGCTTTTCCTGAGAAATGAGATTCTGCTCCCTTTTCATCATCTCTGCTGGACAAAGACATGGCTATTCCAATGGTTGGGACAAATTTCAATTCATCAGCCAAAGAATCAAGTTTACTACTAATCCCTCGCCCTCCCACACTGTTACACACCAACCAGGATGTTTTGTGTGTGTCCTTCGTGCTCTCATCTCCTAAAACTATATTTATGTAATATGTTACACAGGTTATGGTACTGTTTGGAATCTTTTTACAATAGTTACTAATAGCAGTTTCCAGAATCTTGATAGAATTTGGCCGTTCCTGTTTCAGAGCCTTATTCTCACTAGCTGTCACTCTAAACACCAGTCTCTCTGTCCCATCAGCCTCTCGGACACGTAAGGAGACATCCTGCACACTTTTCAGAAAGAGCAGCACTGTGTCTGCATCTGCTCTAAAAGATTCAAACAACTCAAGAACCTTTTGTTTATTGTAGAGGTTACTACTAAGCTGGGAAGGTTGTAGGCGAAGAGGGAAGCGGAAAACTGTTCCTGGAAAATTGCCATTTATAAACGTTTCCTTGGTGCTTCCAAAAATGCCAAGAAATGGCGCAAACTGGTCTGAGAGTTCACTAATTTCTTTGCTGTCGCCTTTGAGATTCCAGCATTGACCTGATTCATGTGGACCAAAAAGTGTTTGATGAGGATCTAACATCCCAATCTGGTCACCACTAAAAATACAAGGAACATCTGCAAAGAAAAATTCAAGTCACCATCAACTCTGAAACATAATGAACAGTAGTAATTACATTACACAATGCATAATTGGTATCAGAATATTACACATGAAAAAGCACAAGCCATAAAATGACTCCAAAATAGATCTAAAAAAAGAAAAAGCACTAAATTTAGCTCAAAAAATGTAATTCTTTAAACATGAAGAGTAAATATAGGCCCTGGCTGGTTGGTTCAGTGGTAAAGAGTCAGCCCGGCATGTAGATGTCCTGGGTTCAATTCCCGGTCAGGGCACACAGAAGTGCCCATCTGCTACTCTGCCCCTCCCCCTCTCACTTCTCTCTTTCTCTCTCTCTTTCTATTCACTTCCTGCAGCCATGGCTTGACTGGAACAAGTTGGCCCCGGAGGATGAGGATGGCTCCATGGTCTCCACCTCAGGTGCTAAGAAGGGCTCAGTTGCTGAGCAATAGAACACCCCCCCCCAGTTGGGCAGATCATCAACACCTAGTGGGCTTGTGGGGTGGATCCCAGTCGGGCACATGTGGGAGTCTGTCTCTCTGCCTCCCTTCCTCTCACTGAATTAAAAAAAAATAAAGTCAATATAATTCTTTGAACATGAAAAATAATGATTTCTCTTTTGATTCAGTAAGTATCAGGCATAGAGACTTGACATGGTTATTATGAAAACCTAAGATTATTTTCAAACTCTTATTAAACAATTAATATAGATGAAGAATAATTGGATATTTACATTCAGCCCCACAGCCATGTAAGCCCAGTCAAACAAAACAGAGTTGTACCCTATGCTCACCAGTGGCACATTCCCTGAAGGAAGAGAGCAGAGAGCTAACATCACAGGTGATTCTGCCCACCATGTTACCCAGTAAGCTTTCTCTATGCTTCCTACAGTGGGTGTGCCCTTAGGTCAGGAGCATCTCTCCCCACTGAACTGAAGGGTAGTGCTTCCAGAGGCACACTTTTTATACAGCATGGTCCCTAAATTGATACCAACTGCTTCATCTGTTCTTTTTTTTTTTTTTTTTTTTTTTAACAGAGACAGATGGACAGGAACGAAGAGATGAGAAGCATCAATCATCAGTTTTTCATTGCGACACCTTAGTTGTTCATTGATTGCTTTCTCATATGTGCCTTGACCGTGGGCCTTCAGCATACCGAGTAACCCCTTGCTCAAGCCAGCGACCTTGGGTCCAAGCTGGTGAGCTTTGCTCAAACCAGATGAGCCCGCGCTCAAGCTGGCGACCTCAGGGTCTCAAACCTGGGTCCTCCGCATCCCAGTCCCACACTCTATCCACTGCGCCACCGCCTGGTCAGGCTCTTCATCTGTTCTTCAACAAAGTTATATTTAAATACTGGAAGAAAAGCTAGACATGTCAGAAGTGCTATATTTACTATAACACATTCTTCAATATGGCCTCTTTAAGAATTTCGTGAGGGTTAATTTTGACATATTTTGCCTCACATGCTGCTATGGCACCTAACCTTCATGCAAAATGCAACTCCAATGAAGTCCACCTTTAATATTTATGGTCATCAATCGCAGGCTCAGTTGTCACAACCATCAACCCCTAAGCTCTCGGGTATTTTAAGCAGGAAATATTACATCCACCAACCCAGCAGCTAAATTGATAAAAAATGTGGTCAGTGACCCTCTTGTCTGTAGACTGTGTACACACTCCCATTATTGAAATTATGCTGGGAAACTTCTGGCAGTTGTAAAGCAGGACCCAGAAACCTTGAAAATCCTCAGATTAGAGAATAGCATTGCACTTAATACTGCTGCACATAAATGTGCCCATTCTCAAATAGGGGGACAGATAAGTACATAAGGAGATGCAGATACTGGCAGTCAGCTGAACTCTAAGCGATTCATTCCTGTGTAACAGTCTCCATGCTTATACCATTCACGTATGTACCCCATAAATTCAAAAACTGACCCGAGGGGTAATTTGAAAATAGATGAATATTAATATTCATGTATAACAGTAACATATGAACATTTTAATTTATGAATTAATATATTTTGTTATATAAGTAGTATTACTTAGTACAACATTATACAATACAGTGTGTCCATAAAGTCATGGTGCACTTTTGACCGTGTGACCGGTCAAAAGTCTACCATGACTTTACGGACACACTGTATATACAATACAAAAAAATAGGCTTACTAAATTTGGGCTATAGTGACAATAACCCTACATCCCACTCACCCAGGGAATTCCCAATTTAGAATAGTTATCTCAGAATAATACACTCTTATGAGTGTCCCAGTTTAGATGATAAACCATATGATCACCCGAGCTATAATTATAGTTCTGCTAGCTCAATCTCTCCTTCACCTGCAAATTCAAAATGCCAAAAGTCTGAAACTAAATGATAACCAGGACCAATTCCATAAACAAACAAACAAACCATTTTAACACAAACTAGTAAATACTAAGCTTTGATTGTAGAAAAACAGCCATATACTTTTAGAGATGTCTACACTAAGTTTCAAGTGTTTCCTCTTGTAAGTATGTACCAGAAACCTCATATTCTTTATAGATTCAAAACATAATTTCAAAATCATCAAAATACTCAAGTTTAAAAGCAAAATTTTTATGAGAAAAATGTACAGAAATCAGAATCACATTGAAGATGTTCACTTTGTCAGTTATTCAGTACTGTTAGATACTATACTTTAGCCCTTTAGTCCTGTCCAGTTGGCTTAGTGGTAGAGTGTCAGCCAGCATGTGGATGTCCCAGTTTGATTCCCAGTCAGGACACACAGGAAAAGTGACCATCTGCTTCTCCACCCCTCCCCTTTTCGCTCTCTCTTCTCCTCCCACAGCCATAGCTCAATTGGTTTGATCAAGTTGGCCCTGAATGCTAAGGATAGCTCCATGAAGCCTACACCTCAGGTGCTAAAAATAGCTCAGCTGCCAAGCAACATCCCCAGATGGGCAGAGCATTGGCCCCAGATGGAGGTTACCAGGTGGATCCCAACTGGGGTGCATACGGGAGTCTGTCTCTCTCTGTCTCCCCTCCTCCCACTTAAAACAACAACAAAAAACAATATCATCTCTAAAGTTAACCAAATAAATTATAAACTACAGGCTAAAATAATTTTCAATCTCAAGACTGAAACCAAATACTATACCTGTTATGTGATAGACAGAATTAAACCCAATTCCAAATCTTCCAACCTTCAAAGGGTCATCCTTCTTCCTGCTTCTTGCTATTTCTTGAATACCGTGCCAGTCCTCTGGGGTGAACACTGCATTGTTGTACACATAGAGAGCTGATCCTAGATGTTAAAATGCATATGCACACATTCAGAAAGAAATATGCTAAGGTGTTCAGCTCTTTCACAAACTTTCTCCACATAAAGTTGCTTATTTGATGGGAAGATATAAAGAACTGAATGGAATGACTGAATTCTGCATTATGATTCTGATTGTTTTCACAATAAAAATTAAACACATATAAATGATGAAAATTACCAGCAGAAGAAATAACACTGTTGGCCAAAACTCAAAAAGAAAAATCACGGTGTTATGGTACTTAAATATCCAAAACATGGGGCAAATAAGGATCTTAATCACAGTGTACCACTTTGTGAAATCTGTTTCTAAATAGCATATTAAAGTTTTTTATTTTTCAAATGAGATTACATGTAAATGTACTTCCTGAAGAAACCTTGTTATTATTTCAAAAGGTGAACAATCTCCTTTAATAAATTTAATAATCACCGTATAAATGCTTGCTTTTATTTTTGGCAGCCTCTGAATTTTTCTATATAAGATATTCCTTATATGATTTTAAAAATCAATGTGACAAATCAAGCATGTCAAAAAATACTACCTTGTCTCCAAAGTAGTTCCTTTAAAAAGTTATAATTCTGCACAAATATTTTTGGAACTCTACTTTTTGAGATTTATCTCCAGAATCTCTAATATTTTTTAATACATTCACCTAAAGTAAGTCATTATACTTTAAAAATAATTAATATTTTTCTCTGAAAATGTAACTGGCATATCACATACAGGGTGGGGCAAAAGTAGGTTTACAGTTGTGAGTATGCAAAACAGTTTATTCTTGTATTATTATTTATTAATTGTTGCATTATTTTCCATGTGAACATCTGTAAACCTACTTTTGCTGTACATACAATACAGGTCCAAATACTAAGTGTACAACTTGATGAATTCTGTCAAAGTGAATAAACCCGTGTAACATCCACTCAAATGGATCACAGAGAATATTTTAGTACCTCCCAATGCCTCTTCTCATGTGCCTATACATTCAATCAGATCTAGGGATGAGGGCTACACATAGTTTGTTTTATAAAAATGATGTGACTGCTAACTTGTAAAATAGTCTGGGCAGGAATATGAAAGCCGCCAAGACTGCTGAGATCCTTCGGAGAAGGATGGAGAAAGCACACTGTGGTGAGCATGCATGCCAGAGCCAGGTGGGCTGGACAGCAGACCAACTCTGCTGTCACAATTTCAGGCAGCACTAAAGCTTTGAGGCTCAATTTCCTCATCTGTAAAATAATGGTGAGAACAGTGTCTATCTACAAGGTGCTAAGCAGCAAATGAGTAACAGCGATGAGGGGCTCAGCATAGTACCCAACACAGCAAAGATATCTAAAAGTCAGATATTATTACTCTTATAATTATTTGTGGTATATAATACTGTCATATTTTATCATAAGTTAAATATTACAGAAATAGCGACAAAATAAATATCTTATCATGCAACAGCTAGCTTCAGCAGGTTTAAAAATTCCATCTAGCAAGTAGTGCCTAGTTCTGCCTGCTCCAAATGTACTTTAAAAAAATGTATGAAGGGCCTGACCTATGGTGGCGCAGTGGATAAAGCGTCGACCTGGGAACACTGAGGTCGCCAGTTCAAAACCCTGCACTGGTCTGGTCAAGGCACATATGGGAGTTGATGCTTCCAGCTCCTCCCCCCTTTCTCTCTCTCTCTTTCTCTCTCTCTCTCACTCTGTGTCTCCTCTCTAAAAAATGAATAAAATAAAAAGAAAATTTTAAAAAAATGTATGAAGACACAGAAACAAGGGCCACCCACAAAAACTCACAACACTGAACCCCAGACCTGAGAGTGACCCTTTAGCCAGAATCTAGAGAAAATGGGCATAGCTGTGAGAACATGGAAGGGACAAGAATCCAGCAGCAACACCCAGCAGCCAGGCACCAGCAGAGAGGCAGAGCTGCTAGCCTGAGGACCCTCCTTGCTGCCCACTGTCACCTTGGCACACTGAGCAGCAGACCCTCTGAGGCCTGACAGCTTTTATAAAACACTTGTGAGATTACAAAATAGTAGATGCTTGTTTTCTTTTCAAATAAAAAAGCATCTCCTGTGAAAAAGAACTTCCTCCTCACATCCTAGTCTCCCACAGTTTTTGAAGTGTCAAAACAACTGTTTTTCCCATCCACATTAATGCCACTCCTGGAAAGAACACCCTGTAAGTGAAAGTGTCCTTTCACTGGCTAGCAGAGCCCTTCTCACTCTGGCCGATCAGTGCTGTGACCAGGAGTGCGCACACACACGCCCACCTCAGAGAGCAGAGAGCAGGATGAGAAGCAGGCAGACGAAGCCCTCTCTCCACTGGCTCTACATCTAGCAGGTATGACCTAGTTGTCATGAAAGGTTTTTAATCAAGGTATAATTCTGATTCCACTCATCCTGGAAATAGAAGGGAAGCTATGTAATTTGCCTTTGTTACAATCTACTTGGGTCTCACTGAATCTCTGCATCCATCCATGAGATCAAGATTAAAATGCTCCACATCTATCTTATCAAAATGGTGCACTCTTGCTTGAGAGAGAAAAGAAAGAAAAACCCGAGGAAAAAACAAAAGATTATCTGGGGAGGAGAGTATTAACAGTAGGCCTGCAATCTATTTGCTCCTTTTAAAAGGGAATACCCAAGCCAGAGTCTCCTTGTAAACACTCTGGTGACAGACTTCTGGGAAAACACACCAACAGTATTTACTAGCAGAAGAGGTCTAATCTAGTGGATGCTTTTAGAAGGTTGCTTACTGTAAGGAAACCTGGAATGAATAGATTTATGAGGTATAATTCCCATGTAATGTCCTAAGCTATGTAGTTACCAGGAAAAACATGAACATCTTTCATGACTAAAAGAGTCCTATTTGTATAAGTGAAGGCCTGTGTGTATCACATAGAGAGACCGCTTGTTCTAAACCCAGGCCATGGTGTGTGTCTAACACAGTGTGGAAGAACCTAGAAGGAGGCCTTAGGAATCTAAGATGTCTCCATGCTGCCTTTACTTGTGTCTGTCTCTTAGTTACCCACATCCTTGAAATCCTTATGATTAAAGTGTGGAACTGGATAAGTCCTCTTCTTCTCCTGTAACTCATTTGATGAATTGAGTTTCTGTCATATGTTTATATAAAAAGGAACAAAAACAAGTTGTATTTAAAAATTCTCACTTGCAAAACTAGGTATAATCAAGGAGGAAAAAACTGTAAAAAGACACCATCAAAGACAACAATTATATCTGAATGCAATAGAAAGACATTTTCTAATAATGCAAGAGCATGTAGGAAATTATTTGTTAAATAAAGATGTCAGCCCTGGGCTGACCTGTGGTGGCACAGTGGATAATGCATTGACCTGGAATGCTGAGGTTGCTGGTTCGAAACCCTGGGCTTGCCCAGTCCAGGCACATGGGGAGAGTTTATACTTTCCATTCCTCCCCCTTCTTTCTCTCCACTCTCTCTAACAGCAATAAATAAAATCATTAAGCCCTGGCTGGATAGCTCAGTTGGTTAGAGCATCATCCTGAAGAACATAGGTTGCCAGTTCAAGCACTGGTCAGGGCACATATAGGAACAGATCAAGGTTCCTGCCTCTCACTCTCCCTTTCTCTCTCTAAAATCAATAAAAGGAACATTTAAAATAAAATAAAATCTTTAAACAAAACACAACAAAAAATATGTCAGCCCACAAAGGTTGTGGGCTCAACCCCAGTCAGGGCACGTACAGGAACAGAATGATGTTTCTGTCCTTTCGTCTCTCTCTGAAATCAATAAATAAAGTCTAAATAAAAATTTTAAAATTAAAAGTTAAAAAATTAAAAAAAATATGTCAAAGATCATTTCTACCAATATGTCCAAGCTATTTTAAATTGGCTTATTTGGTGTGACTTTTAAAAGCCTATCTCTAAGAATACTTATGCACAAATTCAACTAAATAATCTTGTTTCAAATATACAGTGTGTCTGTAAAGTCATGGTGCACTTTTGACCGGTCACAGGTCAAAAGTACACCATGACTTTACAGACACACTGTATTTTTAAATAAGGTAAAGTCAAGGCTAGAAGCAAAAAATCATAAAATTTATGGTGTTGAAGCAACTTATAGGATGTCTTCATACTCTCCCCTTTATGGTTCTAGAGTGCACACTAATATCAGTATGCCAGAACACCTAAGACACTATTACATGAATTACCTGATTTAATCCTCAAAATATATGGGAGATCAATTTTGTTCTTATTACTATCCTGTAGGTGAGCAGACTAAAATTCAGTGAGGCTCACTAATCTGCTTAATCACACTGAGTGAATATGAGGATCAGAGCTGCTACCCCACCTACTGGCACCCCATGGGGGTACACAAGATGGTAGCCCTGTGTAGGATCAGGATATAAGTGAAAGCCCCTCAGAACCACACTTAGTATTTTTCAACAATGATTACATTAAATCATAGAATTTTAGAACCAGGAAACCTTACTGCTCAATCCTCTCATGACGAATAGAGGTGCGATGACATGCCCAAGATCCCAAATGCTGAAAACCTCTGGATGTATTATGTCTGTCACCATGTCTCTTTATAAGATAAAAAGATGCAACTTTAGAGAAAAAGCTGGATGACATCAGAGTAATGGCAGTATGACAGATACTCCTGATCTCTCCCCTTGAAATTTCAACAAATTGAACAACTATAACACAGTGAAGGAACCCCAGCTGAGTTTGCAGGCATGCCTGAAAGGGCCACACACTGAATATACTAAAGGTGGGATGGGGTGAAAAGGGGAGCAGAAAATAAAACTCACTCACAGTGGGCTTTGGAGAGGAAAGGAGACAAATCTGTAGTGACTTTGTTTTCCCTCTGCCAGGACTATAGGGAAGAAGGAATTTTGTCTGAGGAGTATGGAGAGGGAAACCTTGAGTGACTGGGTCAACCTCTGCAGGGAGGAGCAGTGAGACAGAGGGGCAGAAGGGGAGATAAACCAAAGTGGCCAGAGCGCGGGGTCACTGCCAGTGTTCCCATGGTCTGCCTACAGCTCGCACTCAGCAGAGACAGAGAAAGCTAAAGTGCGGTCCCCAGTGTCCCAGATCCTGCCTCCCTCACCTTGCAGTACTGAGAGTGGCAGAGACAAACCCTACAGCCAGCTCGCCAGAGCTACTCTTTCCCCTGAAGAACAGAGGTGCTCACTGTCAGGTCCCCAGGCCTGAGATGTAGGAAGGAATGCCTGACTGCCTGGGAGTCTGAGATCACTTGCCATTGCTAGAGACATAAAGTGCTCACAACACACCCCACCCACTAACACAACTGTGGCCCCACCTACATCATTACCATAACAACATCTTAGTAGCAGCCCAGAAACTTCATAGTGCTAAAAGTTGTAATACAGAGATACCTACAAGAAAAAAACTCTCAAAACCAAAATTTATTTTTCCTTTTTTTCCTTCTTATTCTTTTTTCTTTTTCATTTTTAAAAATTTTTATATTTTTATTCTTACATTTTTGTGGGTATTTTATTTTTGATCTTTTTCTTTGCTTTCCATCTTTTTTCCTATGGTTTTTCTTCTTGTCATTTTTTTAAATTTTTCAATAGTTTATTGTATTTTAAAATTTTCTAATTTTTTTAGTTGTTTTTGTTAGGGTTCTTAACAATACCACTCTCAAATGCCATCAAGGAACAAGAAATCAAATATCATGGCATCAAATACCAGAGGCATATTTCAGAAAGAAAATGAAAAATCTCCAGAAAAAAAATCTCAATTACATGGAAGCTTTGGAGTTAAATAATAAAGAATTCAAAACTGAAGTTCTGAAAATACTCAACAAGATGCAAGAAGACACCAATAGGAAACTTAACGAGCTCAGAAAACAAATTAATGAACAAAATGAATACCACACCAAGGAAACTGCAACTTTAAAAACAGAGATGAAGAACTCAGTATGTGAACTAAAGACAGAGGAAACAAGTTTACCTAATAGAACAAGCCAGACAGATGAAAGAACCAGTGACATTGAAGACAGGGAATTAGAGGGTGCTACAGGGAGAACAGGGGAAAGGCTCATGAATTAAAAGAACTGAAAGAGCCTACAAGAATTGTCTGACTCCATCAGAAAAAACAATTTATGAATAATGCGTATATCACAAAAAGAAGAGAGAAAGAAGGGAATAAAGAGCCTATTCAAAAAAATAATTGATGAGAATTTCCCAAACCTATGGAAAGAGTTAGAACCTCGAATCTAAGAAGCAAACAGAATGCTGGGTTGCCACTACCCAAACAGACCTACTCCAAGGCACACTGTAATAAAATTGTCAAAAACCAATGACAAAGAAAGAATACTAAAGGCAGCTAGGGAAAAGAAGACCACAATATATAAAGAAAAGATCATCAGGTTATTTTCCGACTTCTCAGCAGAAGAAACTCGACAAGCCAGAAGAGAGTAGACCCAAACATTCAAAGCACTGAAAGAGAGGAATTACCAGACAAAAATACTATATCCATCAAAGGTATCCTTCAAATATGAAGGAGAAATAAAAACTTTTACAGACATACAGAAGCAGGGGGAATTTATCACCAGAAACCCCCCACTGCAGGGAATACTAAAGGGGGTTATTCAACCAGACACAAAGAATGAAAGAAATAAAAATTAAAAGTAAAAGCTGCAACAAGGCCACGATAAAAACAAGGATAATCTGTGACAACAATAATATAAAAATTAGGGAGAAGATAAAGATTTGCAGTAGCAAAAGAGGATGGAATGCAGAAGCACAGATATGAGAAGGACTCTTGTACATATGAATATTTTCTTCTAACCTAATGGTAACCACTCATGATAAAGCCACTACTGAACCACACAGCTTAAAAAAAGAAGAAACAGGAAAGAAGTATGGAACACCACCACACAAAAACAACTGACAGAAACAAAAAAAGGAGAAGAACCAAACAAGACACAGAGCTACCAGAAAACAAAACATAAAATGGCAACAGAAAATCCTCAAGTGTCAATAATTACCCTAAATGGAAAAAGACTGAATTCACCAATAAAGAAGCACAGACAGAGTAGCAAACTGGGTCAAAAAGCAAAACCCAACCATATGCTGTCTGCAAGAGACACAACTAAGTTACAAGGACAAAAGCAGATTCAAAGTGAAAGGTTGGAAAACAATTCTCCAACCAAATAATATATAAAAGGTAAACAATCCAATTAAAAAATGGGCAAAAGAACTAAACAGACACTTCTTCAAAGAGGTCATACAGATGGCCAATGGGCATATGAAGAAATGTTCAACATCACTAATCATCAGAGAAATGAAAATTAAAACCACAATGAGATACCACCTCATACCGGTCAGAATGGCTCTCCTTAACAAATCAACACACAATAAGTGCTGGCGAGGGTGTGGAGAAAAGGGAACCCTCCTGCACTGCTGGTGGGAATGCAGAATGGTGCAGCCACTGTGGAAAACAGTATGGAGATTCCTCAAAAAATTAAAAATCGAACTGCCTTTTGACCCAGCTATCCAACTTTTAGGAATATATCTAAGAATACCAAATCAACTATTTAAAAAAAGATATGCACACCCATGTTTATTGCAACATTGTTTAAAATAGCCAAGATCTGGAAACAGCCCAAGTGTCCGTCAATAGACAAGTGGATTAAAAAGCTGTGGTACATATACACAATGGAATATTACACAGCTGTGAAAAAGAGGGAAATTTTATCTTTTGCAATGGCATGGATGGACCTGGAGATTATTATGCTAAGTGAACTAAGCCAGGCAGAGAAAGAAATATGCCATATGATCTCACTTATATGTGGAATTTAACAAAGAAAGTGAATTGAGGAATGGAATAGAAGCAGAAGCAGGGTCACAGGGAGCAGAGGGATAGTTGTCAGAGGAAAGGGGGATGAGGGAATGAGATCAGAGAAGGTGAAGGGATTAGTGAAATTATATTATACATAACACAGAAATACAGATAATATGACAGCAAATCCCAGAGGAAAGAGGGGAAGGAATGAGGAGGAGGGGGGCAAAGAGGGTATAAATAGGGACACAGGGGTGGGGGAGTGAGGGTGTTAGATTCAGTGGGACACTTGAATCCATGTAAACACAATAAACTAAAATTAATAAAAATTTATAAAAATGGTGTAGTCATACTCATATCTGACAATGCTGACTTCAAGACAACAAAGTAACTAGAGACAAAAATGGACATTTCATAATGATAAAGGGGACATTGTATTAAGAAGATATAACACTTCTTAATATATATGCACTGAACATGGGAGCACCAAAATATATAAGACATCTACTAACTGATCTAAAAATAGAAGTAGACAATCATACTTGGAGATTTTAAAACATCATTGATGACTTTAAATAGATAATCCAAACAGAAAATCAATAAAGAAATATCAGCCTTAAATGATACTCTGGACCAAATGGACATAACAGACATTTTTAGAACATTTCATCCCAAAATGTCAGATTATACATTCTTCTCCAGTGTGCATGGAACATTCTCAAGGACAGACCATATGTGGGGCCACTAAACATCAACAAATTCAGGAAGACTGAAATTATACCAAGCATATTTTCTGATCATAAGGCTTTGAAATTAGAATTCAACTGTAAAAAGGAAATAAAGAAACCCATAAAAGTGTGAAAATTAAACAGTTTTCTAAAATATGACTGGGTGAAAGAAGAAATAAAAACAGAGATGAAATGATATATACAAATAAAGATGACAACATGACATATCAAAATTTCTGGGAACATCAAAAACAGTAATAAGAGGGAGTTTTTATCATTATAAGCTTATATCAAGAAACAAGAGAGATCCCAAGTAAACAACCTAACATCACACCTTAAAGAACTAGAAAAAGAAAAACAAAGGCAACCTAAAGTAGCAGAAGAAAGGAAATAGTAAAAATTAGACAACTAAATGAAACAGAGAAAAAAACTATAGAAAAAATACTATAACAGAGCTAGTTCTTTGAAAAAATCAATAAAATTGACAAACCACTGGCTAGACTCACTAAGGAAAACAGAGGAAGGACAAGGACTCATATAAACAAAATCTAAAATAAAAGAGGAGAAATTACCATAGATATCATAGATACACAAAAGATCATAGTAGAATATTATGAAAGATTATATGCCAACAAATTCAACAACCTACAGGAAATGATAAATTCCTAGAGCTATAAAATCTTCCCAAAGTGAGCCATGAAGAAGTGGAAACCCTAAATAGACCTATAAGGAGGGAAGAAATAGAAACAATGATAAAAAACCTCCCCCAAAACAAAAGTCCAGGACCAGATGGTTATACTAGTGAATTCTACCAAATATTCAAAGATTTGGTACTTATCCTTCTCAGTCTTCCAAAAAATAGAAGAAGAAATACTCCCCAACACATTTTATGAGGCCAACCAAAACCTGGCAAGAACACAA
Organism: Rhynchonycteris naso; assembly: GCA_037038555.1. Lineage (NCBI taxonomy): Eukaryota > Metazoa > Chordata > Mammalia > Chiroptera > Emballonuridae > Rhynchonycteris > Rhynchonycteris naso. The sequence continues at coordinate 108,074,724 of CM072998.1, read as the reverse complement.
AAAAAGAAAACTATAGACCAATATCTCTAATGAATACAGATGCAAAAATCTTAAACAAAATACTAGCAAATCGAATACAACAACACATTAAAAAAATAATACATCATGATCAAGTTGGATTCATTACAGGAGCACAAGGATGGTTCAACATACACAAAACAATTATATCATACATCATATCAACAAAAAAAAGAACAAAAAACATATGATCCTAATAGATACAGAAAAGGCATTCGATAAGATTCCTTTGTTTAAAACACTCAATAAAATCAGAATAGAAGGAAAATACCTCAACATAATAAAGGCCATATATGACAAACCATCAGCAAATATCATTCCAAATAGTGAAAAAAAAATGAAAGCTTTTCCTTTAAAATCAGGAAAGAGACAAAGCTGCCCATTCTCTCCACTCTTATTCAACATAGTTCTGGAAGTTCTAGCCCAGTGGTTCTTAACCTGGGTTCTATCGAACCCTAAGGGTTCGATGAGTCAGTCTCAGGGGTTCGGAGAAGCCTCTGCCGCGGAGGCCAGAATAAAGTAATACCGTAATTTGTTGTGAGTTCATGCACTTTGTTGGTTTTGTTCTTTGAGCAAGGTGATGTTCATGCACGGCTCATTTTGTGCACCAGTAAAAAAACATATACCTGTCTGACCAGGCGGTGGCGCAGTGGATAGAGCGTCAGACCGGGATGCGGAAGACCCAGGTTCAAGACCCCGAGCTTGCCAGCTTGAGCAAAAGATCGCCAGCTTAGACCCAAGGTTGCTGGCTCCAGTAAGGGGTTGCTCGGTCTGCTGAAGGCCCACGGTCAAGGCACATGTGAGAAAGCAATCAATGAACAACTATGGTGTCACAACAAAAAACTGATGATTGATGCTTCTCATCTCTCTCTGTTCCTGTCTGTCTGTCCCTATCTATCCCTCTCTCTGACTCTCTCTCTGTCCCTGTAAAAACAAACAAAAAAAAACATATACCTATGTCTTGCATTGGGAAAAAAAAATCATATTTTGTTTATCACTAAAGAATGGTTCGGTGAATGCGCATATGAAACTGGTGGGTTCGGTACCTCAAAAAAGGTTAAGAACCACTGTTCTAGAGGGGAAGATGGCGATGGAGTGGGCGGATGTACCAACTTCCAACTCCCAGAACCAAAGTGGATTATAACTAAATTTTAAGAACCATCATCTGGATAAACCAACTTTGAACTAAACTAAGTGGACTCTTCAACCAAGGAACACTGAAGAAGCCACATCGAGACTGGTAGGAATCGCGAAAACGCAAAGAGGGCTGCCCAGCTCCCCGGGGCAAACGGCAGCCCGGAGAGACCCGCGTGGCGGGAGGAGAGTTTGGCGGAGAGGGAGGGACCTGGGTCCCAGGAACCAAGCCCCAGCCTGCAGTCCCAGAGCCTAGAAGAGGCGTATGGACAGTATTGAGCTGTGAAGCAAGTGAGGATACTGTTTGTGAAAAAGAGTTTTCTCAGACCCAAAAATCTTTTCAAAGGGACAGCGCAGAAACCCTCTCTCACAACCAGGCACCCGGGGCTCCGGGGAACGGGGACAGAGGAGAGGAACAGAGCAGCGGGAACAGAGAGTGGACTGAAGGCACGAGAACACTCTGAGGGACAGCCATCCTGAGCCCTGGGCTAAGTCATTTCCCTAATCGAAAACGAATATTTCCCCTGAAACTAGCAATACCAGCAAAGGGAGACAGGACACTAGCCAAAAAAGCTCTCCCGCAGCAATTAGAGCAGAGCTGCTTAGAGGGAGGGAGCTCCCAAACCTATAGTGTGGAGACTTAAGACACTGCTATCTCTCTGAGCGTTGCTGAAGGGATATTGGCGGCAGGACGCTGAAAAGCGGTCCTGTCGGCGTGGGCGGAGGCACAACCGATGAGAGCTCAGTCTAGCCCAGCAGGGGCGAAGGGGATGCGCGAAAGCAGTCCGGCAGCTGTGGGCCGCCTGTGACCCCACTTGTGGGGAAAAATACGGGCAGAAATCAGCTCTGCGACTCTGCGCAAGCCGGCCCTGACCACGGGGACGGGGCTAGGACCAGGGACGGGCGAGGGGCTCGTGGCTGAGCTCACACTGCCAACCCGGCCTGGACGGAGAAACCGCGGTGGGTTGAAATCCTTTGTGCGCGCGAGCTGGATTTCGCGGCTGAGCTCACGCTACTAGCCCCGCCCGGCGCGCTAGCGGCTTTCGCGGCTGAGCTCACACTACTAGCCCTGCCCGGCGTGCGAGCAGCTTTCGCAGCTGAGCTCACGCTACTAGCCCCGCCTGGCCAGAGAAATCCCGGCGGCTGGCCACCCTACGTGAGCGAGCTTGATCCGAACGTGGGGGCGTGGTAGAGTCCTGATTGATAGGAAACTAACAGCTGAGCTAAGGCCAGCAAACACGCCCAGCCCAATAAACCGCAGTTTGCGACCCTACGCAGGAGGGCACCGGCCTCAAGGGCGGGGCTAAATTCTGGACGGGCAAAGGCTCACAGCTGAGGGCACGTCAAAAGCCCCGCCCAACCCGCAAAACTGTGGCAAGCAGAATCTGACTGCGGGGGCTGGGCGTAAACCTTCCAGGAAAAGGCTGGTTCTGCAGCTGAGCAAAGGTGCTCACCTCTGCCCTTGGTACTAAGGCTTGTGGCTTGAGTGACAGCCCCTCCTGAGGAGGAGAGGTGAAAATCACAGCAACAGCCGCAGTAGGCTGTCGTTGGCAAGGCCCATACCCAACCACCCTAGGCAGCAGCAGAGGGGGTGGCAGGCCTGCAGACAGACCACACCTAGAGAACACAAAGGGAACACCTACTAAACTCCAGTGCCCACAACTTGCCTATACACAGATAAAATGGGAAGGCAGAGGAATGCAAACCAAATGAATCAAGAGAAATCCCCAGAGAAGGACCTGAATGAACCAGATATAACCAAACTACCAGAAGCAGAATTTAGAATAATGATAGTTAGGATGTTCAAAGAAATTAGAGCAACAATGGATAGTCACTATGAACACCTAAATAAAGAGATAACAAGTATAAAGAACGAAATTGAAATAGTAAAAAAGAATCAGACAGAAATGACAAATACAGTATCAGAACTGAAGAACACAATGGAAGGAATTAAAAGCAGGATGAATCACGCTGAGGATCGAATCAGCGAGTTAGAGGACACAATAAACAAAGGCACAGAAGCAGAGAAGAAAAAGTAAAAGAGACTCAAAAAATGTGAGGAAACTCTAAGGGAGCACTGTGACAACATGAAGAGAAACAACATTCGCATCATAGGGGTGCCTGAAGAAGAGGAAAGAGGACAGGAAATGGAAACTTTGTTCAATCAAATCATAGCAGAAAACTTCCCTAAATTAAGGCAGGGAAACATTCCACACGTTCAAGAAGCACACAGAACTCCACTAAAGAGAAACCCAAAATGATCTACACCAAGACACATCATAGTTAAAATACCAAAACTAATGGATAAAGAAAAAATCTTAAAAGCTTCAAGAGAAAAAAAGGCTATCACCTACAAAGGAGCCCCCATAAGGATGACATCGGACTTCTCAACAGAAACACTTGAGGCCAGAAGAAAATGGCAAGCTATAATCAAAGTAATGCAGAACAAGAACCTACAACCAAGACTACTCTATCCAGCAAGGCTAACGTTTAAAATTGAAGGAGAAATAAAGAGCTTTCCAGACAAAGAAAGCCTCAAGGAATTCATTAAAACCAAACCAATTCTGCCAGAGATACTACGGGGCCTGTTGTGAACAGTTTAAAGGGAGGAAAGAATATAGCAAAAGAAGAATACAGCTTTAAAGAATAAAATGGCAGTAAACAACTACATATCAAAAATAATCTTAAATGTAAATGAATTAAATGATCCAATCAAAAGACATAGGGTAGCTGCGTGGATAAAGAAACAGGACCCATACATATGCTGTCTACAAGAGACACACCTTAAAACAAAAGATGCACATAGACTGAAGGTAAAAGGATGGAAAAATATATTTCATGCATATGGAAATGAAAAAAAAGCTGGGGTAGCAGTACGTATAGCTGACAAGATTGACTTTAAAACAAAGGCTGTAGTAAGAGATAAAGAAGGACACTACATAATGATAAAGGGAACAATTCAACAGGAAGATATAACTATTATAAATATCTACGCACCAAATATAGGAGCCCCGACATAAATAAAGCAGACTTTGATGGACATAAAGGGCGAGATTAACAGCAATATTATCATAGTAAGGGATTTCAATACCCCACTAACAACACTGGATAGATCCTCAAGAAAAAAAATCAATAAAGAAACAGCAGACTTAAAGGATACACTAGATCGACTTGATTTAATAGATATCTTCAGAACTTTTCACCCTAAAGCAGTAGAATATACATTCTTCTCAAGCGCTCATGGTACGTTTTCTAGGATAGAACACATGTTAGGACACAAAAATGGTCTCAATAAATTTAAGAAGATTGAAATCATATCAAGCATTTTCTCTGATCACAATGCCATGAAACTAGAAATTAACCACAAAAGAAAAACTGAAAAATACTCAAACACTTGGAAACTAAATAGCATGATATTAAATAATGAATGGATTAACAATGAGATCAAAGACGAAATAAAAAAGTTTCTAGAAACAAATGATAATGAGCATACATCAACTCAAAATTTATGGAACACAGCAAAAGCAGTACTGAGAGCGAAGTTCATTGCACTACAGGCATATCATAGGAAGCTAGAAAAAGCTCAATTAGCAACCTGACCCTGCAGCTAAAAGAACTAGAAAAACAACAATAAATAAAACCCAGGACAAGTAGAAGGAAGGAAATAATAAAGATCAGAGCAGAAATAAATGACATAGAGGCGAAGGAAACAATACAGAGGATCAATAAAACCAGAAGCTGGTTCTTTGAAAAGGTAAACAAGATTGATGAACCTTTAACTAGACTCACCTAGAAAAAAAGAGAGAGGACTCAAATAAATAAAATTAGAAAAGACAGTGGAGAAATAACAACTGACAAAACAGAAATACAAAGCATTGTAAGAAAATACTATGAAGAACTCTATGCCAAAAAATTAGACAATCTTGGTGAAATGGACAAATTTCTTGAATCATATAACCTTCCAAAAATCAATCTGGAAGAATCAGAACACCTAAACAGACCAATTACAGCAAATGAGATCGAAACAGTTATCAAAAAACTCCCAAAAAAGAAAAGTCCTGGCCTGATGGCTTCACAAGTGAATTCTATCAAAAATTCAAAGAAGAAATAACTCCTATCCTCCTCAAGCTATTTCAAAAATTTCAAGTGGAAGGAAGACTTCCAAACTCCTTTTATGAGGCGAGCATAATTCTGATCCCAAAACTGGGCAAAGACAACACAAAGAAAGAAAATTATAGGCCTATATCCCTGATGAATTTAGATGCTAAAATTCCCAACAAAATATTAGCCAACTGGATCCAGCAATATATGAAAAAAATCATACACCACGATCAAGTGGATTTTATTCTGGAGAGGCAAGGCTGGTTCAATATTCGCAAATCAATCAATGTGATTCATCACATAAACAAAAGGACAAAAATCACATGATAATTTCAATAGATGCAGAAAAGGCATTTGATAAAATCCAGCACCCATTCATGCTCAAAACTCTCAGTAAAGTGGGAATACAGGGATCATTTCTTAACATGATAAAGGCCATCTACGATAAACCGACAGCAAACATCATACTAAATGGACAAAGATTAAAAGCAATCCCCTTAAAATCAGGAACCAGGCAGGGATGCCCCCTTTCACCACTCTCATTCAACATAGTTCTGGAAGTCCTAGCTACAGCAATCCGACAAGAAGAAGAAATAAAAGGCATCCAAATTGGAAAAGAAGAAGTAAAACTGTCACTATTTGTAGATGATATGATATTGTATATTGAAAACCCTAAAGTCTCAGTCAAAAAACTACTGGACCTTATAAATGAATTCAGCAAGGTGGCAGGATATAAAATTAATACTCAGAAATCAGAGGCATTTCTATGTACCAACAATGAACTGTCAGCAAAAGAAATTAAGGAAACAATCCCCTTCACTATTGCAGCAAAAAAAATAAAGTACCTAGGAGTAAATTTAACCAAGGAGGTTAAGGACTTGTACTCGGAAAATTATAGAACATTGATAAAAGAAATCAAGGAAGATACAAACAAGTGGAAGCATATACCGTGCTCATGGCTAGGAAGAATAAACATCATTAAAATGTCTATACTACCCAAAGCAATTTAAAAGTTCAATGCAATACCAATTAAGATACCAATGACATAGTTCAAAGACATAGATCACATATTCCAAAAATTTATATGGAACCAGAAAAGAACACGAATAGCCTCAGCAATCTTAAAAAGAAAAAATAAAGCAGGAGGTATCACTCTTCCGGATATCAAGGTCTACTACAAGGCCATTATACTCAAGACAGCCTGGTACTGGCATAAGAACAGGCACATAGATCAATGGAACAGAACAGAGGACCCAGAAATAAACCCACAGCTTTATGGACAACTGATATTTGACAAAGGAGGAAAGAACATACAATGGAGTAAAGACAGCCTCTGTAACAAATGGTGTTGGGAAAATTGGACATCTACCTGCAAAAAAATGAAACTAGACCATCAACTTACACCATTCACAAAAACAAACTCAAAATGGATAAAAGACTTAAATGTAAGCCGTGAAACCATAAGCATCTTAGAAGAAAATACAGGCAGCAGGCTCTCCGACATCTGTAGCAGCAGTATATTTGCCGATTTATCTCCACGGGCAACTGAAATAAAAGGCAAGATAAAGAAATGGGACTATATCAAACTAAAAAGTTTTTGCACAGCTATAGACAATAGGAACAGTATAAAAAGACAAACCACACAATGGGAGAACATATTCGACAGCACATCTGATAAGGGGTTAATAACTAAAATTTATAAAGAACTTATAAAACTCAACCCCAGGAAGACAAACAACCCAATCAAAAAATGGGCAAAAGAAATGAATAGAAATTTCTCCAAAGAGGACATACAGAAGGCCAATAGGCATATGAAAAAATGCTCAACATCACTAATTATTAGAGAAATGCAAATTAAAACCACAATGAGGTATCACCTCACACCAGTCAGAATGGCACTCATCAGCAAAACAACACAGAATAAGTGCTGGCGAGGATGCGGAGAAAAGGGAACCCTCCTGCACTGCTGGTGGGAATGCAGTCTGGTGCAGCCTCTGTGGAAAACAGTATGGAGATTCCTCAAAAAATTAAAAATCGAACTGCCTTTTGACCCGGCTACCCCACTTTTAGGAATATACCCTAAGAACACCATAACACTGTTTGAAAAGAAGAAATGCACCCCCATGTTTGTGGCAGCATTGTTCACAATAGTGAAGATCTGGAAACAGCCCAAGTGTCCGTCAGAAGACGAGTGGATTAAAAAGCTTTGGTACATATATACTATGGAATACTACTCGGTCATAAGAAATGATGACATCGGATCATTTACAACAAAATGGTGGTAACTTGATAACATTATACGAAGTGAAATAAGTAAATCAGAAAAAAAAAACTAAGAACAGCATGAATTCATACATAGGTGGGACATAAAAATGAGACTAGGAGACTTGGACAAGAGAGTGGTGGTTACGGGATGGGGGAGGGAAGGGAGGGTGGGCGAGGGAGAAGGGGAGGGGCACAGGGAAAGCCAGATAGAAGGTGACAGAGGACAATTTGACTTTGGGTGATGGGTATGCAACACAATTGAATGATAAGATAATCTGGAGATGTTTTCATTGTACATATGTACCCTGATTTATTGGTGTCACCACATTAAAGTTAATAAAAAAAATATTAAAGCATATTATAGTCATAAAAAAAAAAGAGAACCACTGTTCTAGCCAGAACAATCAGGCAAGAGAAAGAAATAAAAGGCATTTATAACGGGAAAGAGGAAGTAAAGGTATCACTTTTTGCAGATGACACGATCCTGTATATAGAAAACCACAAAGACTCCACCAAAAAACTGTTAGAAACAATAAACTAATTCAGTAAAGTTGCAGGATACAAAATCAATAAAGAAAAGTCTACTGCTTTTCTATATGCCAAAAATGAAACTTCAGAAAATGAACTAAAAAAACCCAATTTCTTTTACAATTGCAACTAAAAAAATAAAGTACCTGGGAATAAACTTAACAAAGGATGTGAAGGACCTATAAACTGAAAATTACAAAACAATATTGAAAAGAATTGAAATTCAAGACATAATAAAATGAAAAAATATTCTATGTTCGTGAATGGGAAGAATCAACAGTTAAAATGGCCATATTACCCAAAGCAGTATACAAATTTAATGCAATCCCCATCAAAATCCCAATGTCATTTTTTAAAGAAACAGAACAAAAAATAACCAGGTTTGTATGGAACCTTAAAAAAAAACCAAATAGCCAAAGCAATCTTGAAGAGAAAGAATGAAGCCAGAGGTATCACACTGCCTGACTTCAAATTATACTACAGAGCCATGATAATCAAAATGGCATGGTACTGGCAGAAAAACAAACATACAGACCAATGGAACAGACTTGAGAGCGCGGAAATAAAACCATATATATGGACAAATCATCTTCAAAAAAGGAGGCAAAACACACAATGAGGAAAAGAAAACCTCTTCAATAAATGGTGCTGGGAAAATTGGAAAACCACATGCAAAAGAATAAAACTTGACTAGTTTATACCCCTATACAAAAATTAATTCAAAATGGATCAAAGCCCTAAATATGAGACCTGAAACTATAAATTACATAGAAGAAAACACAGGTACTAAGCTCATGAGCCTTGGTCGTAGAGAACAATTTATTAATTTCACTCCAAAGGCAAGGGAAGTAAAGTCAAAAATAAAAGAATGCAACTATATCAAACTAAAAAGCTTTGGCACAGCAAAAGAAACTGACAAGAAAACAAATAGGCAGTCAACTAAATGGGAGATGCTATTTGCAAACAACAGCTCCAATAAAGGATTAACATCCAGAATATATAAAGAACTCAGAAAAGCTCAGCAAAAAAACAAGCAAACAATCCAATTAAAAAAATGGGGAGAGGACCTGAAAAGACAGTTCTCCCAAGAGGACATACAAATGGCCAACAGTTTATATGAAAATATGCTCATCTTCACCAGTTATTTGAGAAATGCAAATCAAAACTACAGTGAGATACCACCTCACACATGTTAGATTGGCTATCAACAAGACAGGTAATAACAAGTGTTGGAGAGGCTGTGGAGAAAAAGGAACCCTCATTCATTGCTGGTGGGAATGTAAAGTAGTACAGCATTATGGAAGAAAGTATGGTGGTTCCTCAAAAAATTAAGAATAGAACTACCGCCTGACCAGGTGGTGGACCAGAACTACCATATGATCCAGCAATCCCTCTACTAGGTATCTACCAAAACACCCTCAAAAACACAGGTACATAACAACACATGCACCCCCATTTTCATTGCAGCATTATTCACAGTGGCCAAGACATGGAAACAGCCAAAGTATCCCTCGATAGAGGATTGGATAAAGATGTGGTACATATATACAATGGAATACTACTCAACCATAAGAAATGAGGACAAGCCTGGCCAGGCAGTGGCGCAGTGGATAGAGTGTCGGACTGGGATGCAGAGGACCCAGGTTCGAGACCTGAGGTCACCAGCTTGAACACAGGTTCATCTGGCTTGAGCAAAAAGCTCATCAGCTTGGACCCAAGGTCATTGGCTCGAGTAAGGGGTTACTCAGTCTGCTGAAGGCCCGCGGTCAAGGCACATATGAGAAAGCAATCAATGAACAACTAAGGTGTCGCAACGAAAAACTGAGGATTGATGCTTCTCATCTCTCCGTTCCTGTCTGTCTGTCCCTATCTATCCTTCTCTCTGACTCTCTCTCTCTGTCCCTATAAAAAAAAAAAGAAATGAGGACATAGTGACATTTACAACAACAAGGAAAGACCTTGAGAACATTATACTGAGTAAAATAAGTAAATCAGAAAAAGCTAACTATGATTTCACACATAGGTGGGATATAAAACTGAGACTTATGGACATAGATAAAGTGGTTACCAGGAGGAAGGGTACATGGCAGAGACAAAGGGGGAAGGGAACATGGAGGAGGGAGAAGGGGACTTAAGTGAACAGGAAGGAGGGAGGGTGTAAAGAGGGATAAATATAAGGTGACAGAAAATGATATGACTTTGGGTGATGGGTATACAACATACTCAACAGTTCAAATGCTATAGAAATGTTCACCTGAAACCTATGTACCCTTACTGATCAATGTCACCCCATTAAAGTTAATTTTCTAACTAAAATTAAATAAAAAAGATGCAACTTTCATATCACAATTTGGCCTAAAAATAAACATAGCTATAAAAATTGCTAAATATTTAATGTTTAAATACTTAACAGTAATATTAATTACCATTAAAGTTAATTTTCTGACTAAAATTAAAAATGATGCAACTCTCGTATCACAATTTGGCCTAAAAATAAAGATAGCTATAAGAAATGCTAACTAATGTTTAAATACTTAACAATAATATTAATTACCCTCCTAAATCATAAAGCATCTTTTTAAAAAAGAGAACTTACATCTCTTTAAAAAATATGTCCAGGAAAGTCAGAAGTGATCCTCCCTTTTCTCAATGGCTTTCTATACAATAAACATTATTCACAGCCTGACCAGGCGGTGGCGCAGTGGATGGAGCGTCGGACTGGGATGTGGAGGACCCAGGTTCGAGACCCCGACCTTGCCAGCTTGAGCACGGGGTCCATCTGGCTTGAGCAAAAAAAGCTCGCCAGCTTGGACCCAAGGTCGCTGGCTCCAGAGGGTGGTGGCTCAGTCTGCTGAAGGCCCGTAGTCAAGGCACATGTGAGAAAGCAATCAATGAACAACTGTGGTGTCGCAATGGCAACAAAAAACTAATGATTGATGTTTCTCACCTCTCTCCATTCCTGTCTGTCTGTCCCTATCTATCCCTCTCTCTGACTCTCTCTCTGTCGCTGTAGAATAAATAAATAAATAAAAGACAAATGTCTTAAAAAAAAACAAAAAACATTATTCACAATCATCATATTGACTTCAAAGCTGCGCTGAAAGTCATGAACACTTTTTCCAAACACTTCAAAGAGTAGACTAAGGCATCAAGTCTATTGGATATAGTTCTCTTATTGTCTTTCATTTTACTTATTCTCTTCTCACCTTCAAAATTTTTTCCCACCCCAATTCAAAACATTTCAAGGGTAACATGTAGGAAAATGGCTGAGAGGTTAAACCGCAGCCTTGAGACAAGTCTTTGGTGTGGACTTCGGAATGCCAAGACCTGCGGGGGCAAAATGCTGCTCTGGCAAGCACTACTATGATTGTTTATAGGAAGCAGCTGATCACTATAGCCATTTTCTTATATACCTGGGGGCATCAGTTGGTCAGCTTTCTCTGCACCTGAATCCATTGTAGACTAATTTGAACCAGGCTCTGCTAATCTGTTTGAAGAGCAGAGACCAATAAATACCATGAGGCTGCAGAGGTCTGGGCTCTCAGTCCTAGAGGCTGGGAGTTCTTTGTACTCATTTTTCTGTATGCTGTGTCTTGTGTTTTTTTCTTAAATCCTGCAGCACCTTCCTTTCGTCACCCCCACTGCTGAACTGGTCTCGGCAGTACCATAAAGCAGAAGCATCTTATTTCTTTCCAAATGCATAGAAGTGTTTTATATATATGAAGCATTATATACAGTGTGTCCGTAAAGTCATGGTGCACTTTTGACCGGTCCGGTCTTTACGGACACACTGTATATGATGTCCTTTTGTCTTGCCAATGATATAAAATACTCACAAGTGACTAAATATATAACAAGAAGCTTTTATACAGTTGACCCTGAACAATGTGGAGATTAGGAGTGCCAATGATCCCACAGTTGAAAATCCACGTGTAATTTTTGACTCCTCCAAAACTTCAATGGTCCTCAGTAACCCTGGGGGACTAGTTCCATGACACCCATAAGGCACCAAAATCTGAAGATGCTCAAGTCCCTTATATAAAATGGCATAAGACACACAGTAGGTCCTCTTCATTTGCAGATTCTCTACTATGAATAAAAAATATTACTTTCGATCTATAATTGCTTAAATCTGATGATATGAAACCCAGAGATACAGAGGGCCAATTGTACATTTATTGAAAAGAATCTGCACATAAGTGGACCCATGCCATTTAAACCTGAATGGTTCAAGGGTCAGCTATATTTACATTCTTGTTACTTTGAGTTGAGATTTCTTTTCGTTTTTTAAAAATACCAATTAGCAGATACACCTACACATCAAAAGCAGAAAAAAACATCTGAAGAAGTGGAATGAAATATGCCAGGAAGTGAAGCATAGGTGGTAATTGAGCTATTCACTAAATAGAGTATTGTAAATCTCTAAAAATCACCTGTTAGTACATAAAACCTGTTCCTAAATATTGATTCTTACCCTGATACTGTGCCATATCTTTTGACCAAAGAGTCTCTGTTCCGTATTGAGTTTCATCATATAAAAATTTAACTTCTGTGGCTCCAGCATCTTCTGCATTCTGAATTAATTCCTAATCAAGAAATACACCAAAAATAATAACATTTCATAATACAGTAATATACTGCCCTTCTTTATATTTACCTATATTTAAATATTACATTTAAGTAAAGGAAACCCACCACTTTCATCATACCAGTAAGATCTGGTGAGGGTACTACTGACAGTCATTGTTACATACATATAAGTATGGTTGAAAAGACCACGAGTCCTTCTTCAACTACACATATCTACGATGCGATTTTTAATTTGCTACTCTTTAGTCTATAATGTAAATCCTGAGACCATTTACAACTCTACCTCTTATTTACAATCTGCCCACAGCCTTCATACAAAAGAAATCACTCCAGTTCCAAAAGCTGTACAGATTGTTGTCATTTGCAACAAGGACCCATTCTCAAGTAGTTAGGAAAAAAGACTTTTATTTATTATTTTCTTACTAGACTTACCTTCCTCTCAGAAAAAAAAAGTATAGTCTTTATGTACAGTATGCTATATTATTGAGATCTTGAGATAAGAACATGTTTTTTTCCTGTACTAAGATCAAAGTTTCTTGAAGGTCAGCACTGACTTATTTCTTTCATAAAAAAGGTAGTACTTCTGTTTGGTGAATAAATGAGTAGGTGAGTAAATGGGTAGTCAAGAGTTCTAAGATGTAGAAAGGAAAAGACAAACTACAAAATGTATACCCATCAGTAGCCTCAGAAAGGTTCCCAGTCTCAACAATACCATGTTGGGAGCTCCAAACTTTGAAATAAGAGTCCAACTCCTATAGCCAATCCCACAGTCACCAGAACTTGAAGTGATTTCCACAGATATTCTCCCCTAGTTTATTTTGGACCTTGTTTAAAGTATGGGAATGTCAATGCATGACAATTGCCTAGGTGAGCGGTGAGTCAGGCTGAACCAAATCAGGTAACTCTATTTTAAATGGATGAGTTTTTAGAAACACAATAATTTACCCTGTGGTATTACACTAACAAACCTCTAAGTTTGGGGAGAATTATATTTTAAATTTTTCAGCACTTTGGTATCATTAAACCAGGGGTGGAAGTGGGTAGAAATGGGCAAGAACTGAAAAGAACAATGCCAACAGCATAGCTTTTATCAGAGCAAACTCTCCCCAAAAGCAAACCTCTAAACCCAGGGATCAAACAAGCACATGATTATGGCCCCTGAGTGTGGGTTTTGTATTATTTTGTGTGGTAAGTCGGTTGGTAGATTTTTAATGCCACTGGACAAAGTTTCACATGAACTTCACAAAATTATATTATAGAATTATACAAAATTATAAAAAGTGTTCCTAGAGCTACACACTGCTTGATTACATGAGCTCAGTGGGTTCCTTTGACTCTGAAACCTCACATATTTATATGGAAAGCATTCTCAACACAAGCCATCCAGCAAATGCACTGCAGGTATGAAAGGTAATAAATACAGCCATTCAAATCTAGAAAGTTTCACAGAGTCAATACTAACAAAACTTGCAAGTAATTTTACTTCATCTAATTTTTATCAAAGTAAATACATAAATACACAGCATGGACCCTACCTTCAGAATCTGCCCTCCTTCTGGGTATCTTCTTAAAATGTCCTTTAGAAAATCAACAAGTGGTGGAGTTGTTTGACCAAATCGACCTAAAATTAAAACCCCACAGTCTGTTACCAATGTGTTATTTGGTTCCAAGACATTAAATTCTACAAGTTACATGAGATGCTACCTGCAAATCAGATTTAGTAGAAAGTAAAAATTTTTAACAAATCTCAAGATTTTTCATTAAACTACAAATTCGATTTTAAAAATCTATTCAAAAATATACTAAATGTCACAAAAGATTATTAATTCAAATATAAGGAGCATGGGTAGAGGGATTGCTATTTTCCTAAACAACTGAAATAAATAAATTGTGCTTTGCTGTTAAATTATAAGTCAGAGATAATGGTGACAATCATGGCATTCTTAATATTCTCAAGTGATGTTCTGAAATTCAGCACAATCACTGTCATGATGGCCTTTAAAACTAGAGATTCTTAGTACAGACTGACCAGGTTATCTTCAGAGAGGTGACAGGAAAGTATAAGGAGAATGGGGGGAAGGGAAGTAACTGTTCATGTGTATAGGATTAAAAAAATCTGTAAGTAAAAAAGAAATCTGTGCTTAAAAAACAAAATCGTTATAAATTTGTATCATTTTGACAAAACTATCCACCAAGACCAAACCCCAATGTCCCCCAGACAATACATTTCACACATTTTCATAACTCACTCCTCCATCTGCCGTTGTTTCCTTCTGGCCCTGACTGACCCTCATCACATTCCAATGATATATACTTTCATTTCACTTTCAAAACATAACCTTTATTCAAATAAAAATGGCATAATCTCCAGGTGAAGTCAATGTTATACCTCCCCCTTTTAAGCCTTTTGATTGAAGGTTTACAAAAAGATGAGAATTTTTGGAAGTCAGATCTCCAATCTTGATCCAGTCAGGTAACTGAAAAAAAAAAAAAAGAAAAGAAAATGTATGATAGCAACATTGCTCTTAATACTGTAAATTCAAAACTTTGCCATAATATTTTCTTCACATAGGCTATAATGCTTGTGACTGTTCTTATTAGGAAGTAAGTTGCTCTGGAAAAGGAAATGTTTCAAAGAATAAAACTTCAGTCAAAAATTTTATATAAAAATTTAAAGGACTTTCCTCCAATAATTATAGAGATACACATATTTCTACTTTATAATAATTTAATTTTTATAATGAATCAGGATCATCAACATAAAAAAGTCATTCTTTGGATGAGCATTTCCAAAGTGTACTGCTCAGAGCACAGCTCTATGAGATGTCAAAAGGTATTATAGCACAAAAAATATTTTAAATAAGTGGAATATTTTGGGTTTTAGGGCATTTAACATATTAATATATACTGTGACTTTTTTCTATATTAATTAATTTATTTTTAATTTATTGGGATTACATGGATGGCAAAACAATAGAGGTTTCAGGGGTATGACTCAATATAACACCAACTACACACAGCATCATGCACCCTCTGCCCCAAAATCTTTCACCCCCATTTGATCTCCTCCCCCTATTCACTCTGGCTTTGTCACCCTGTTGTCTGTATATATGTTACATATGTTTTTTGGCTAATCCCTTCACCTTCTTTCATCCAGTTCCCTTCAAACCCATCTCTTCTGACCACTGTCCATTTGTCCCATGTGTCCATGCCTGTTTCTATTTTGTTCATCAGTCTACTGTGTTCATTAAATTCCACATGTAATTGATATCATATGTATTTGTCTTTCTTGGACATTATTTCACTTAGTATAATAATGTCCAGGGCAGTGGTTCTTAAACTTTTTTGAGGTACTGAACCCACCAGTTTAATATGCGCATTCACCAAACCCTTCTTTAGTGATAAATAAAATATGATTTTTTTTTTCCAAATTCAAGACATAGGTATATGTTTTTTTACTGGTGCACAAAATGAGCCGTGCATGAACATCACCTTGCTCAAAGAACAAAACCAACAAAGTGCATGAACTCACAACAAATTACGGTATTACTTTATTCTGGCCTCCACGGCAGAGGTTTCTCCGAACCCCTGAGACTGACTCATAGAACCCCTAGGGTTCGATAGAACTCAGGTTAAGAACCACTGGTCCAAGGTCTTCCACACTGTCACAAAAGGTCTAAGAGTTCCTTCTTTTTCACATCTGCATAGCATCCCATCATATAAGTATACCTTGGCTTTTTTATACATTCACCCACTATTGGACACTTGAGCTGTTTCCAGATCTTGGTTGTTTAAAAAACACTACAATGAACATGGAGGTGAATATTCTTTTGAATTAGTGTTTCAGGGTTCTTATGATATAGTCCCAGAAATTGAATTGCTGGGTCAAATGACAAATCCATTTTTAATTTTTTTAGGAAACACCATATTGTATTACACAGTGACTGTATGAGTCTGCATTTCCACATGCAGTGCACAGGGGTTCCCTTTTCTCCATATCTTTACCAGAACTAGCTGTTTGTTGATTTGTTAATGAAAATCATTCTGGCAGGTGTGGGGTGATATCTCATTGTGATTTTAATTTGCATCTCTCTGATGATTAGTGACATTGAGCATTTTTTCATATGCCTATTGGCCATCTGTATGTCCTCTTTGCAGAAGTACCTATTCATGTCCTTTGCCTATTTTTTTAAATTGGATTGTCTTCTTAGTGTTGAATTTTATAAGTTTTTATGAATTTTGATTATTAACTCCTTATCAGATGTATCAGCACATATGTTCTCCCATTCAGTGGGTTGTCTTTTCATTTTGTTGGTGTTTTTTATTGTGCAAAAGTTTTTCAGTTAGATAGAATTCCATTTGTTTATTTTTTACTTTGTTTAGCTTGCCCAAAGAGATAAACTGGCAAAAGTATTGCTATGAGAGATGTCTGAAATTCTACCAACTGTTTTCTTCTAATATTTTTATGGCTTTGCAAATTACATTTAAGTCTTCTATTCATTTTGAGTATATTTTCATGTATGGTGTAAGTTGGTGGCTTAGTTTTATTTTTTTAATTTACATTTTATTAAATTCTTTTTTTATTTATTCATTTTAGAGAGGAGAGAGAGAGAGAGAGAGAGAGAGAGAGAGAGAGAAAGAGAGAAAGGGGGAGGAGCTGGAAGCATCAACTCCCATATGTGCCTTGACCAGACCAGTGCAGGGTTTTGAACTGGCGACCTCAGTGTTCCTAGGTCGACGCTTTATCCACTGCAACACCACAGGTCAGGCGTAGTTTTATTTTTTGCATGTACCTGTCCAATTTTTCTAATACCATTTATTGAAGAGACTATCTTTACTCTATTGTATGCTCTTGCCCCCTTTGTCAAATATGAGCTGGCCATAAAGGGTTGGGTTTATTTCTGGGTTCTGTATGCCTATTCTTATGCCAGTACCAGGCTGGTTTGATTACAATGACGTTGAAGTATAGCTTGGTATCAGGAAGTGTGAAACCTCCCACTTTGTTCTTCATTCTCAAGATTGCTGAGGCTATTCAGGTTCTGTTTTGGTTCCACATGAATTTTTAGATTATTTGTTCTAGATCTGTGAAGTATGCCATTGGTATTTTAATAGGAACTGCACTGAATTTATACATTGCTTTGGGTAGTATGAACATTTTAATGATGTAAATACTCCCAATACATGAACATGGTATATGTTCCCACTTATTTGTTATCTTTCTCAAGATTTATATTTTTTAACATCCTATAATTTTCCAAGAAATCTTTTACTACCTTGGTTAAATCTGTATTGTAACTTTCTTAGAAAGAATTATACTAAGCAGTATTTCACAATTCTAGCAGTGATTTCTTTTTCATTTATTTTCTAAGAATATCTTATAGGATATTATTCCTAGAAATACAGTTTAGGAAACACTGCTATAGACATTGCTACAAAAGAGGTATGATATAAAAGGAAGGGACAAATAAGGACTCCAACCGCTGAAGTTGTTTTGGTCTATGACTTCCCTGAAACTGGCTTTTTTGAGAAACATCTTCATATTCATTTTCCTTTTGGTGAATGTTCTATTTATCATTATGGCAGGGAACAATATGTGCAATCATAACTCACAGGAGTGGTGAAATGGAGGGTCTTTTTTTGGAAAATAAGGTAAATAATCCAAAGCCAGATCAACCTTGTCCCCAACAGTCCACTCTTAAGTGTTGCTATGGAGTGACTCCTTACAGGTCAACAGTCTACAAAACATTACTCAGAACTCACCTGAAGAACTACCTTTGTACCATTTGTTTCCTTGACAGGGTGTTAAGGACATTATTTACCACTTCAGAAATTCAGTATTTCCAACTGTCTACTATCCATTTCACACTGATATACTCCAGGATTCTAAAAGTTTAACCTATAAAAGGTGACATCACTAGCTTTCCTTCCATCACTTATCTCTCACCTTTTATTATGCATCTCAGTTACTAGATTCACCTTCTATCTCATCACTTTTATGGGAAAGCTGGGGGAAAAGTCTTCTCTCTCTCCAAACCACACATCCAATTAATCTCTGGGTCCCAGTATGTCCCCAATTTCTCTCATAGCAAACTTGTTCTTTACTTCCAGTTGTTCACATTCTCACATAGCTCAGATTTTTATAAATTTTCCATCTGTCTCCTTACTTTCTGTACATCATCTGCATGCTAGTCCCTGTTTCTATCAGATGAACCTGAACATGTTACAGTTTCCAGTTTATGAAGCCTTCTATACATATTCCCACTGAACCTTAAAGCAAACTTGTAACAGCTCTGTGCACAGGAAATATGAATAAGAATAATCATAGCAGTATTGTCTTAACAAAAACTTAGAAGCAACCCAAATACTATGACATAGTGATACAATGAAATATTACAAAACAATAAAAATGAATTAACTAAACTGCACATAAATTGGAATGAATATTCATAACATAATATTAAAAAGCTAATTTTAGTTTACTAAATATAAAATAATAAGCTTCCTATAAAGTTCATCAATAACTAAAAATAAACAGTATATTGTGTAGGTTATATATTTAGGTTACACAAATGCAGACAATACATACATACATATAAATACAACATAAGTACGCATATATTATATATAAACACACACACATACATACATGATAAAACCATTAAAACTACAAAAAAGGCAACAGAATAATAAACACAAAGGGTTATGGGAAGAGGCACAGGTACAGACACAAGGAAGAGGAGAGAAGCACAGAGACAAATATAAACTATCAACAATGTTCTAGTTCTCCATTTGGATGTCATTATGGTTGTTCACAATTGTTAATTAACTAATAAAAGATACCATGCATAAGCTAAAGATTATTAGCCCAATTCAGTATAGCTAAGGTACTGTTAAAGGAAGTAAGGTTTAAAGGGAGGAAGGAAGAAAAACGATAACGTGCAAAGATTTGTCCAGGTCTTAAAGAGTACTAAAAAAGAAGAGGACGCAGCGCAGACTAGAACCACATAAATAAAAACAGATGTAATTGGCTATGTGAGTCTGACAATGAATGCTTTTTGTAGCCTGTTATCAGTGACCTTTACAGGGAAGTGATTTTCTGAAAGATAAAACCAGCAGCACGGATAACCTCAGCAGTGTGATCTGCTTTCTCCTCCTGAGCTTGCCATGATTTGTGGATGTTGCTAGGGTCTCATTCTTTTCTGGACCTTAAATTACTCCAACCAAGCAAAGTAACATTGGTCCTATTTACCTCCAAAGGCAATGAAATCATAAAAGTTGTCCATTTCTGTATTTTTATTTTGTTTTTAAGAGTTATTATTAAACAATCTGAACATCTGGGTTTCTGTCCATGCCAGCTTCAGCCTCCCTTAAATACCTCAGAGATGCTCATTTCCATTTATTATGAAACAGTAATTCCAAGTTATTAAGCAAAGAAGATAATACTAATTGCAATCTGGATCTCCCAACATTTATTCCTTTGTTCAGCTGTCAAGGACATAAGGAGGTTCACAAGATTCAAGAGCTGACAGGGAGGACATTTTTGATTAATTAAAAGACAAGAAAGTGAAGTGGTACTTCAAACCTGGCTTGAGGCTCAACCATGTTTAGTATGGAGCAGGGAAAAGGATCAGAGAAATGCACAGCTATAAAGAATAGCTTCAGTCTCTGCATGGAAGAGGAGGTAAAGAACTTAAAAATGCCAATTGCAGACTAGGAAAAGCAAAAGAGAAATAAGTAGAAAGAGGATGGCAGGTGACCCAGAAAATTAAGTGCCTGCTGTTAGCCCTGTCCAATACCAACCAAACTAGTGAGAGATAAGGAGTTGTCAGCTTTTGTTTTCTGCCTACAATTAAATATTTAAAATTTTTTGCCAAAAATTTAAATCTAAAAGTTTCTGAGCAGCATTAAATAGGAAAAGAAAGCCTCTGCTGTGAAAGATCTGCATATATAAAGGTGACTCTTTGATGGTACATGTCAGCATTACTAAGCTCATCAGTTCAGTAGGTGTCACAGCCTGTCTTCTTCAAACCAGGGAAGAGTTGTGCCCTCTGTTTTCTGGGGGAGCTCCATTCTTGACTTTAAAAGTTCATTTTAAATTGTATAAGTTCTTCTGTTTTAAAAACTTTATATTTAACTTTTTTATTTATTGACACCCTGACAGATTCTCTGTTATATGCAATAGTAAAAAGTCCATAGACTTTGGAATTAGACAGACCTGGGTTCTAATTCTGATCTGGTATTTCTCTTGGAATCTTGGCTTTATTTACTACTCCACAAAATGGGGTAGTAATAACCAACTTACGTGGTTGTTTTCAGCAGTAAATGAGCTATATATCTACAAATACCTAGAAAAAATACCTAGAAAAGTGTGTAGAACCTTTTTTTTTCTTTTCTCCATAAATGTCAATAACATTCCCAATGCATTTAAAAAATACAGAAAGAGAAATGTGCCGAAAAAGTTACCTTCCAAAATTTTATCTCCAGAACTGGCCTCTACCCCTTCAACTTCAGTCCCAGGTGTGCCTGTTTAATATCACTTTCTAGTCTAGACTTAGAATTGGCTAGAATTCACCTATCCCATTCCTATTAGAAACAGGAAAGCAGACTCTCACATGGTAATTAATGTGGCCTCTTTATCCACTGCCAATACTTAAGCAGGATCTAGGTCACCTACCTCTTCATGCATTTTCCTGAATGTTTCTTCCACGTCTAGCCATCAGCTAAACCACATACAAAAGCAACCTTTCCTCCAAAATTAGATGCCCTCTGTACTTGTTTATCTCTGCTGACTAAGCCATTATTTCCCTGATCTCACTCGAGGTTTATAAACATCCTTGATAAGGCCTTCTGCCTTATCCTATATCTCACCCCTCCCCCAAGGTTTTTAAACATCCTTGGCAAGACCTTCTGCCTTATCCTACATCTCACCCCCTACCCCAGTCGGTACCCCCATCCATTTGATATCAACCTGCCATAACTTTCTCTTTTTCAATGTCTCCTGTATTCTTTCCTTTCAGTTTTACCTGTACAATCACAGTCTAGAACCTCAGTACCTGGTATTAGCATAATTTCCTAACTAGACACTCCTATTGACCACCCACTTCAACCGGAAACACTCTATGCACCCATGCTTCACACAGACATCTCCAAACACATTTCTAATAGCAAGACCCAGCAACAATTGAGCCTTTGAGTATAACCTCATCTAGAGGACAAACGAACAAAACAGAACCAGAGGAGTAATCAAAGAAGTGGGTACAGAACCAGAAGAGTACACAGAGAAAGGTTAAAATATAGGAGTAGGCATAGAAAGAGGTCATTCTGTCCACAGTCCTCAAGTCACTGTCTGCATGCCACCTTGGGGAACTGGGAGAGGACTGAACCATGGAGGAACATAAGAACAAATTAGTGAGCAATCTGGATCTAAATGGGCAAGGGACCAGAGAGTGGACCCCGGTACACATATTACATTGAGGGATTAAAAATCATAGGTACCAAATACTCACCAATATCTGTAATGGATAATAAGGAAACTTAATATTAAAAATGTCATTCTGTATGGCTCAAGTATTCTTTGTGTATCTGTTCAACTCCTTTTTTTATTTATTTTTTTGCCTCTTTGAAATCCTGGAAATGATGTTCTTTTATCACGTAAAATGTGAAGATATTTATCAGGATAAAAGAATAAGTTAATTTTCAGTAATATGTCTCCATGTGACTCCTCTTTTAAATATTTTCACCAATACACGACAATATGAAATACTCTTACTTTCTAAAATTTGGATCCACTAAATTCTTCACTTACACCTTAGAAGTTTTAATATAAATTTGCTTGTCAAACTAATAGCTTCTACATTATAGTATGTCTGAAGATTCTTTCAGTCTGAATTTCTGTGATTCAGAACTGAGGGTAGTTTCTACAACAAGATGATTAATTTAAGCTACTTACCAGTGTTGAATGTATAACAAGTAGAAAAATATGAGTAATAATTAAGTCACTTCAACGATATCTCCAAACAAGGAAACAAACACACAAACAAGCAAAAAAGACCTGGTTATACACATCAAAAAATTATCGTAATTTCAGGAAGTGAAGATTCGGACAAAATGAGGGAGGGGGGTTTGCAAAGTTGAAATGGTAAATCAATAAAAATTACAATGATAGGCTCTACCCCTGTCATTTTGTTCACGTTATATACAAAGCATTATTTCCAGGGTGACTATTTAGCGAGCATCTGCCTTCCACGACACAAGAATACACCCACTCGGTTTCACCATCAGCAAGCCTACCGAACAGTAAATTGATGCGCTGACACCAGGCACAGATGGCAGGCCCGTCCTCCTACCCAGGACTGGGACCGGGGCCATACCTCCCTGTCGCCAAGCCACAGCCGCTGCTCCGACACCGGGAAGCCTGTCTCGGCCCAGATGCACTCCTTGACGTCGCGCACAGTCCGGGACTCCAGAACGGCCACTGTTCTGCAGCCGACGCTGCAGCCGGGGAGGACGGTCACCCGGAGCCACCTGTGCGAGAGGCAGACAGACACTCAGTGGGGGTCTCGCAGGGGTCCGCGCCCCCCAGCGCGCTCCCTGCCCGGGTCGCGGTGGCGGGCACGCTCACGGACCCCGGCCGGCCCGGGCGGGATTACCTGTCCCCCATCGCCTGCGTCCTCGCCATAGGCCGGTGTCCGCCCCAGCGTGCGCGCGTGCTCCCGATCACCGCCGGCCCAGCCGCACCGAGAGGCCCGACACGGGCCCGAAGGGTAGGCTCCCCATGGCGCAGACCGCGTCTCCCCGGCTGCACTCAGCCGCAGCCCCGGAGCACCCGCCGGCGCCGAGATAGAAACGCGAGAGGAAGCCGTGCCGCGGGGGTGAAGAGTACGGATGCAGCGGCGCGCTCCCGGCCGACCAAAGCCTTGGAGGCACCGCCCGCGGGTGCGCGCCCGCCTGCAAGGACCGTTAGCGGCCCACCTCCAGCCAGACCCCACCCTCCAAGCCCCACCCCCAGCCAGACCCGGCCTGGGGATCAGGACTTCAGATTCCGCTGTGCCTGCCTGGCCCCGCCCACTTCTGCAGTGGCGCTCGCGCCTGGACAACCTCAAGCGTGTTGATTGCGGAACGGTGAGTTTAGAGGTCGTGTATTTTCCCCGATGGTGTTCAACAGTGATAGGAAATATAAAACTAGACATTTCTAGGGCCTACGTCTCCTTCAACTTGAATGATTTTTAATCTCTGGAAGCATCTCCAAGTAAGATTTATGGTGCCCTTTTAGATACAGGAGGGGAACGTGATGATTGCAGCACGCAAGTCTGTTCTGTGGTTTCATTTCCTGTTAGCTTTCAAGGCATAAAAGTAAAATTAGTGATGCAGTTTCCAGGAAGAAGGAGTGCCAGTAGGAAAGTAATAGATGAGAATACACATAAACATATCCTATGACATGGTAAAATATACACGTGTGATTTAGTTTAGCAATATTGTCTTAAAGTGTCAGTACCCTAAGTTTCTCATCACACCTACAAGCTCCTTGAAATCAGAAACTTGAGTCTTAGAGTTCACCGGACAACCCCAGAGTAACTAATGTTGCCTTGTAATTTGAAAATGTATCTGGTTTGATGAAGCTTCTGAGAATGGCCTTTCCACGGGCTTATTTATCATAGGTTTGAATGAAACACGATGCAAAAACAAAACAAAATTTAAAAGTCAACATCTATCAAGACAATTCAAAGGCTATGTTGTGAACAAGTAAACTTGTGTGTTTCTTCTTTGAATACACTGAATAGAATTAAATTTTATGGTTGACCCCCAAAATTGTATTACTGTTTTTCAGTTACTTCTTCTCCACCTCTTCCACAAAAAATATATTACTCAGAACTCATTATCTGTAATATACAGATTGCCCTTACAGTTGTTCCATCCCTTCATCTAAACTTATTTAAAAGAGGCAGTGCTTTAAGTTATGCAGGTCTTTCCCTACTTAGAAAAAGTAAGAACATTTAATCAATTAAAAGAGCATATACTATTTCAATATAAATATCAAGCCAGAAACCCCTTGTGAATGGTTCCTTCTTCTATCAGACAAGATTGCACAAGCAAATGCACTGAATACCAACAAGTAGAAGGAATGTGAGTGGTCACTCCTTGCTATCACATATACCCCAGGATAAATCTTTTATACCTAACATCTTTGACAACCACTAGGTCAGGGATCGGGAACCGTTTTGGCTCAGAGAGCCATGAACGCCACATATTTTAAAACGTAATTCCATGAGAGCCATACAATATGTTTAACACTAAATACAAGTAAATGTGTGCATTTTATGTAAGACCAACACTTTTAAAGTACAATGAGTCTCTGAATTCTTTTTAATAACGTTGTTATGCTGTTGCTAACCAATTATGAATAAAGTACTTCCTACCATTAATGCGACATCTGGTATTGCATGGTTTTGCTGATGGCTTTGTAGTCTGGTTGATACGTGGTGAGGTTAAGCTTCATGCAGGCATTGAGAATTCCATCCATTAAACATGATCGTAGATTGGTCTTAATGTTCTTTAGATGTGACAAAGACTGCTCACATGTATATGTAGATCCAAACATTGTCAGTACAGCAATACTCACATGCTGCAGTGTGTGGTATGTGACGGGAAGTGCGTTCCAATTTTTGACAATCAGCTGGTACACGGGTTGAAGTTTTTTCATTTCTTCCCTTTTGTGTTTGCTCGCCAACGCTGCTTGCTGTTGTGCAAGTCTTTCCAAATCTTCATTCAGTGACTTGAACTTATTCACTCACATGTCTGAGGCTTTCAGGTCAGCAGCTTGTAGCTCAAAATTTCTGATGGAGACACTGGGGATGTTACTCAGGTTGGAGCTGTCCACTGCACACTCATGTGGATAGATGATGAACTTAAAAAGACGAGTGCGCTCACGAAATTCTTCAAAGCGCACTTTGAATGACTGCAGATTAGATGTGAAGCCCGCTAGCTGCTGGAGATCAAGATGTAGAGCAGAGTCACTTGCTGTGCATGCATCTTTAAACTCTCCCAGTTTTTCAAAGTGTAGTAAACAACCTGTTTCAATGTTGGTGATGAAGAGTTCCAGCTTGTTTTCAAATGCAAACACTGTTTGTTGAAGGGATAAGACTGTATTTCCAATGCCTTGCATTTTTTTTTCAATGCCTTGCATTTTCACATTGAGCTGGTTCAGATGTTCAGTCATGTCCATGAGATAGTAGAACTTCAGGAGCCACTCAGTGTTAGCTAACTCAGGATGCTAGACGTTTTTCATTTCAAGAAAATCCGGATTTCGCTCAGACAAGCCGCGAAACAGCTGAGCACCTTCCCTCTTGACAACCAGCACACATTGCTGTGCAGAAGTAGACCAGGAAAATTATTCCCAACTTCATCCAGCAGTATTTTAAACTGGTGATCATTTAAAGCTCAGGCAACAATAAAGTTGACCATCCTAATAACCAGCAACATCACCTCACCAGGCTGCTTGCCACACATCTGAGCAAAAAGCGCTTTCTGATGTAGGATGCAATGAAAACTTAGGATGGGTCGCTTTTCATGTTCCCGAAGAAGCACTACGAATCCTCTGTTTTTCCCCACCATGCACGGAGCACCATCAGTATACACCGAAATAAGTTTATCCATCAGTAGATTTTTTTTCTTTAGCAAACTCAGTGAAAGACTGGAATAAATCCTCCCCTCTTGTTGTTTCTTTCATAGGCAAAACAGCAAGACTTTCCTCATGTAGTGTGTCACCGACAGCATACCTTGCAATCACACTGAAATGGGATAAATGGCTTTACATCGGTTGATTCACCCAAAGCGAGAGAAAAGAATAGTGCTGAATTTATGTCCTTTACTTGTGTTGCCTCCATTTGATTTGACATCATGATGGTATGATCGTGAACAGTGCTTGCCGACAGAGGCATGTCTTTTATTTGTTTGATTATCTTGTCTTTATCCAAAAAGTCATCAAAAAGTTCATTGGCAACGTTAAGCATGAATATTTTGGCATACTCCCCATTTGTGAATGGCTTTCCGTTTCTCACAATTGCTAAAGCACCAGCAAAGCTAGCCGAATTCCAGTCACCTTGTTGGATCCAAACACGAAGTTGTTGCTGACTAGCTTGCACTCTTACAGTAGCTCTTGACATGCTTTCTTCCTGCTGTTCCTCACTGGATACTTCGATGCAAATGTAGTATGGCGTATGTCAAAGTGTCGCTTTATATTTCAGCGTTTCATTGATGCAATTTTATCATTGCATATTAGACACACTGCAGAGCCTGCTCTCTCCACAAAGGCGAATTCCTCTGTCTTTTCCTGCTGAAAAGTACGATACTCCTCATCTTTTTTTCTTTTAGCCATCTTCTTCGTCAAAAGGGTTTCTGCAATTAGCTAGCTGACTACTTGATTCAAAGGAGGGAAGTTTACTTCCTGACCTCACAACGACCCATGTACATTACACATTATCCAATAAAAATTTGGTGTTATCTTGAAGGACAGCTGTGATTGGCTCCAGCCACCCGCAACCATGAACATGAGCAATAGGAAATGAATGGATTGTAATACATGAGAATGTTTTATATTTTTAACATTATTATTGTTTTTCTTAAAGATTTGTCTGCGAGTGCCTGACCTGTGGTGGCGCAGTGGATAAAGCGTCGACCTGGGAACACTGAGGTCGCCAGTTCAAAACCCTGCACTGGTTCTGTCAAGGCACATATGGGAGTTGATGCTTCAAGCTCCTCCCCCCTTTCTCTCTTTCTCTCTCTCTCTCTCTCTCTCTCTCTCTCTCTCTCTCACTCTGTGTCTCCTCTCTAAAATGAATAAAATAAAATTAAAAAAAAAAAAGATTTGTCTGCGAGCCAGATGTAGCCATCAAAAGAGCCACATCTGGCTCACGAGCCATAGGTTCCCAACCCCTATCCTAGATCTACCTGCTTTCTTATGCATTTTCCTAGTATACGGTGACAAAGGAATATGGCTGTTGAGCTGAAGACTTGAGAGACAAATAAATGACCTTGGAGAGGGTTTCACAAGAAGCAGATTTGGTTGGGAAAGGAAGCTGATCATAGAAGCTTTGAACACCTGGAGTTAAAAGTATAGTCAGCATTTAGTTTAAAGGGTTAGTCGGCATGGGAGCTACAACTACACATCTGGAGCTCAGGAGAGATGTCAAAGCTAAAGATATCGATTCAGCATTTGTTTGTTTAAGCATTTAGATAAAACCATATTTCCCCATGAATAAGATGCCCTTTTCCTAAAAAATCTGCGGTCTAAAAACTGGGGCATCTTATACAGTGGTTGTAGTTTTTTTATTCACATTTCCAGCTTTTTTGCACTTGTTTTTGTGCTCATTGTTGAAGACAGTGATTCATCATCAGATACAGATGAGGATAAGCTAATGGAGTGGAGTTTTGACAGTGATGAGGAGTTGTATGAATTTTACGATGAATAAAAATTGAGTTCAATAACTTTATGTAATTTATTTTTCAAATTTTGGTCCCCAAACTTAAGGTGCATCTTATACATGAGAGCATCTTATACGTGGAGAAATACGGTATTTATTAAGCCTTTCCTATGTCCCAGATGGACACATTTCTAAATGATAGAAATACAGCAACAAACAAAGGCAAGTTCCTATCTCATGCTTATATTCTATGGAAGAAAGGCAACTATAAACAACACATAGGCCAATAATATATCAGTCCACCCTATAGTGTCAGCCAGGTAGTGATAAGTAGTATTTAAAAGTGTGTGTGTTTGGGGGTGGGGAGGATGGAGCAAAGCAAGTTAAGGGAGTAAAAGAATTTCTTTCTAAGAAGTTACATTTGAGCAGAGGCCTGAATGAAACACAGGAAGATGAAATTACCCAGAAAGAGCTTATGTAAGAAGAAACAGGGCAGAGCAACTAATATAGTTTGTACTTCTATCACCTTTGACCTGGACTTGATACCATCGCCTCCTACTTATTCTTCATCCTCTACTTATCCCCTGTCCAATCCATTCCCCAAACCGCCACAAAATCATACTTGGAATTGGTGTATGTTTTGTTTACTATGGCTTCCCGGGGTCGGGAAGAGACCCTAACAAAATAGGTACTCAGAAAATAGGAAGGAAGGAGAGAGGAAGAGAGGGAAAGAGAGAGAGAAAAAGAAATGAATTGATAAGAAAATACAGAAAAGTAGAAAGAAACTCAAACATTATTCATAATTTAAACACACTTTTATACATTGCCATGAATTTAAGGGAAGGAAGGAGAGGAAGAGAGGGAGAGAGAGAGAAAAAAAATAAATGAATAAATAAATAAGAAAATACAGAAAAGTAGAAAGAAACTCAAACATTATTCATAATTTTAACACACTTTTATACATTGCCATGAATTTAAGGGGTTTTAATATGATGCAATTATGCTATGGGTACATAGTATTTTCAACATTTTTATCACTGCCAAAATCTCATGTCTAGTACCTGATTTTCCACTGAGAAGAAATATCGTAGGCTGCTTAATCCTACTAATACTTAAGTGGGTACTTTAATTTTTCAGAAGTTCACAAACTTAAGTGAATATCTTTGTTCACGAACTTTTGCCACTAATTAGAATGAGAAGGAAATTTGCAAAAATTAAAAAAAAATGATTAGCTGAGCCTTAGTCCATTCTTTAGGAGCATATTATCAAATGTGTAACAGCAAGAAACCAAAACTTCAGTCCCTTCTTTTAGAGTGAGCTCAAACTCAATAAGAAATGGGGAGTCATCTGACCACCCTTTGAGCCTATTTCAATTGTAAAGATGGGTAAATAAGATTGTTTTATTGGACAAGCTGGACTCAGCATGATGGAAACAGAAAACAATGTCATTTCTTCTCGTGACCCCTGTTTTAACTTGTCCTGGTGTTTCTTTACATTTTTCATGACATATCCTACAATACATGGGCCCTAGTTTTCCCATCATCTTTAGGACATAAAAATATTCCAGTCCTTTCCAATCCCTAATATGGACTCATTTTAGTAATTGAAAATCCTATCTAGGATAATAATCAAAATACCAGTCCAACCCAATGTAAATATTCTTAAATCATAATTGGGCTCCCTTTATTCTGGTCCTTTCTCAGCACCACATACTATGCCAACTGGAGTTCACAAGCTGAGTGTTAACTTCCCCTGAAACAATATTTCAGGATTTCATGAAATAGAATGACTCTAATAGCTTGTTTTTGATCATAGAGAAACAATAATTAGTCTTTTCTGAAGAATGTTTACCAGTGATATAAAGACAAAAGTCGTACAAATTGTTATTTCTTTGTTTTATTGTAGCACAAGGCTGTTTATCTTGAAAATAAAAAGGTAAGGATATTGTGGACATGCCATTTAGTGAAGTCCTAAAGAATGAATTAAAATCATAAGCCAAGGGAGAGGAAACAAGCTGAAGCGGTGCAGGCTGATGTCACAGCCACGTCCCTCCTGATGGCTTGGAGTGCTGTATACAGTATTCTGTTAGCATATGTTTCAGGTTCTCTGTATGGTTCACCAGGCTTGATATGAAGGAGGTAAACCCCTCTAATCCTGTCCACTTAGCAACATCTCTCTCCAAAGAAATCTCTACCAAACTTCTCTTCCCTTGTTAATCTGCCTAAGGAGGTCTCAGTCACAGAATTTACTTATTTTCTTGGTTTTATTCCTACCTCAAGTCATCTCCTGCCAGTCATCCTCAGTCCTGCTGCCTGAGGAATCTTTGTAGAATGTAATTGTGATCACCTAACCTGATTTAAATCTGGAAGTGGCTCCTCATACCCTTCAGGTAAGTCCATATATGGCATAAAGGAGACTTCGTGACCATATTCCTGCAGATTCCCCTAGGATCTATGCCTTTACATGAGTTCTATCCTACTGGGTGTTCCTCAGTTTTATTGCAGTTTTTTTTACTACAAGAGCAGAGCTGTTTTTGGTTCAATTCACTTGAAGTGCTCAGTAAGAGTTGTTAAATATATGAAGGCGTGAATGCTTGCTTTGCCTGCTTCCTGGACTACCAAGCTGATGCCCTGGGCATTTGTGCCTCA
This sequence comes from Rhynchonycteris naso, assembly GCA_037038555.1. Lineage (NCBI taxonomy): Eukaryota > Metazoa > Chordata > Mammalia > Chiroptera > Emballonuridae > Rhynchonycteris > Rhynchonycteris naso. The sequence continues at coordinate 108,044,021 of CM072998.1, read as the reverse complement.
ACACCCCTCTCCTCTTGTTCTAGTCTTCATTCCTTTGTCCCCTGCATCCAGGGCTGTAGTATGGCTCTGACTGTGCTCCAATACACATTGCTGTCCCCTAGCTTCAGCCCTCGGGTAGAGGTTCTCTATCTTGCTCCAGGGAGCCTGTGTCTGGGATCATATATTCAGTCTGCCAATTCCCCTAACTCCCAGGTGATAAGGCAAACAGGTCCTGACCCATTGGCCTCCTCTCCATGACCACCAGCAGAGAGGGAGAATGAGGTCACTATCACATTTTATTTCTTCAGTGAAGATTCTTAAAATCTGAGCTAGAACTAGTAGCTGAAACCCTTAAGAAACTGACATCCTTGCTCCCAAGTATTGACATAAACAAGATAAAATGCAAACTGCCTCTCAGATCATTTAAGCTCTACTTTTGCTTTCATCTCTCACTATTCCCCACCCCCAATTAACTTTCCCTACCTCTAGCCCACCCTTCCACGCTGTGCTCCAACCTCATCATAAGAATGCTCCAGCCCTCTCACATGACCTTTACATGCACAGTAGGTCCTTTGTATCCTCAGGTTCAGCATCTGAATTTTGATCCAAGGTTGGTTGAATCTGCGGATGCTGAAGGCTAACGGGACTTGAACATAAGCAGATTTTGATATCAGAGGGGGGTCCTGTAACCAAATACCAAGGGAAGACTGAATCTTCCTCCCTTCCACCATGTCTCTCCTTCTTCAGATTTAAGCTTCTTCTGGGAAACCTGATGCCTCCCAAGGCACTGAAGCTGGGAGCCCCAGTGTTGCCTCCTAGATGTCTGTCCATCCTGTCTGTATCTCCTCCCTTCTACACACTGAGGGAAGAACATTATTCTACAAATAATCCCTTTAAAGGAAGACTAGCTCTTCAACCAGAACTGCTTGGGACCCAGGCAGAATTTATCCACAGGCCACATTCAATTAGCAATCTGTCAGACAAATGATACAACTTTCCTTCCTTTGGGCTAATGTGAACACAATTGCTTAAGTTTTATTTTTAGTTACATTAAACATGCTTTGGGCAATGATGTCATTTTTCTGAAATAACATTCTGCCTTTTTTGCCAAGGAGGGCATTATGAACTCCCTAAACTGCTGTAAAAGTTGAGAATAAAAGAATTGTACAGAATTCACATGATGCTTCTGAATCTATTGTTAATTTTAATGAGAGCTAGCTGTTTGGTTGCCAAAAATCCCAGATTATTCAAGAAAATCTTGCCAAAGCAAAATTAACAAGTAAGAGCCTTTTGTAGTCATGCTGTCACATATCAATTGAGTAATCCAAAGAGACTTTGCATTAGGAAGAAAAAAGAAATGACGCAGGCACTCAGATATTATAAAGTTGACACATCTCGAGCCATTAGCCATTTCAAGGAATAATAAAACCACAGATGATTTTACAATTCCTTTTTCATTTATAATGACCTTTAATTAAACATAGTCTCTTGGAACATTTTATAGAAAATATAGAGATAGAGTGGGCTGGCTCAATTAAATACCGTATGTACATTAAAGTATATTTATTGTATCCTTTTTCTGTGTGTGACAGAGACAGAGAGAGGGAAAGATAGGGGCAGACAGACAGGAATGAAGAGAGATGAGAAGCATCAGTTCTTTGTCACGGCACCTTAGTTGTTCATTGATTGCTTTCTCATATGTCCCTTGACTGGGGGCTGCAACACAGCAAGTGACCCCTTGCTCAAGCTAGTGACCTTGGGCTCAAGCCAGTGACCTTGAGTTTTCAAACCTGGGTTCTCTGCATCCCAGTCCAATGCTCTGTCCAATGCACCACAGCCTGGTCAAGCTATTGCATCCTAATACTATAATTAGAATGGAGTCTTATCCCTAGACATAATAGTAGAAAACCTATAACAACAACAAAAAACACCTGTGAAACATTGTTTCATAAAATTGGTTATATTGAACATAAAAAAGGAAAGAGTATGAACAACCAATACCATAATGCACTTCCTTATTTCTGTTTTCTCTATTTATTACTCCAGTCAGTTTTTCTGTTTTGTCCTTCACTTTCCTGAGTTGTTCTTCACTTTTTGCCCATCTCCAGCCTCTGTCCCTTGTGTGGTAGTGAATTGGGAATATGATCCCCCAACTGTCACACCTGACAAACTGGGTGGGTTGTCACTGTTCCAGGATCACCTTCTTATGTATGCAACTGGACTGATAACTTCCTCCTAGGGTTATTGTCAGGTAAAAAGGGGCTGTCATTGACCTGTGGGGGGGTGCTCATTTATTCATATGACAAGAATGTGTAGAACTCACTATATGCCGGACACTGGTATGATAAAGGAACACAGCTCCTCTCTAGGGAGAGCATCACAAGAAGTACAAGATGGCCACCTCCAAACTCCTTTCTTCTTACCCTCAACCTCTTTCTTCACCCTTCTCTCTTGCTTAGGCATCTGAACAGTCAAGATAAATATCAGAAAAAATAAGAATCAAGCAAAGGGTGTCTTGGGTACTTTTAAACCCCTTTATCTCAACTTTGCCTCCTTTTCCTAATGTGTCTTACCCTTTCCTTCACCATTCCCCCAGTTCTGGTGAGCTCAGTGCTTAAAAACTGTTCATGTTCTATGTGCTGGCACTCTGCTGGGGTACTCAGAAATTACATCTAATGGTAATAATAACAACACCACTGCTCATAAGGAGCTCGAAGAATGAACTGATATACAAACATAATAAACATAATTTCAACACAAAAAAGGAAGGTGCTTATAAGAAAAGAAACCTATCAGAGTCATTAGTTATTACAAATGCCAAAATATTGTCTTCCATTTGACAGATCTTTCCCTGACTACATCATGGCTTTGTGTACCAGTCAGGGAAGAGTTTGCCTTCCTGGTGGCTTTTATTTCTTAATAAAACCTGGGTTTTCTTACACTCCCTCGTTATCCTTATTCCCAAGCACACTGCAAGCTTCAGCTCCTAGCCAAACCTACCCTGTTATTGATTCTACCTCCCATCTAGGCCACACTTCAGTTCCTCCACATCCTTGGAAAGTAGCCTTTTATTCTTCCTTGTGCATTTCCATGTGTCTTTCATGTGTTTACCCATAGAACTTATTTTTCTTTTCATCTCTTTAGACCTTCACCAACTGCATGTAGACTCCTTCATATCCACTATTATTTTTAGTTCTCAGGTAAATCTGCAAAGGAAACACCATCAGCTACAAGTATAAGTCAAGATTCAAGACCCAGAGAGAGAAGTAATTTATCTGAGATTTCCTTTTAAATGGTGTCAAGAATGGTGCCCAGGTCTCCATTCAACCCCTACTCTATGCTGTTCTCTGGAAGTTAAGAGAAGGGAAAATACTTTGCCTGAGGTCCTAAAAATCATACGTGGTCACCATTCTTTAGGGACAAGAGTTTCCTAAATTCTCTCCTAACAGCTAATCACAATCCTGTATTTTCAAGCATGCGTCACTTTTACAGCCTGGCTGGATGTGGGCAGCACACAAGGCCCTCCCCCACACTGGAAAATACTTCTAAATGTGCAATAAATATACAAGTATGAATTATAGAACAGAGATGCAGATGTTCAACAAAAAAGATTTTATAATTAAGTACTTCTATTCAGTTAATTATAGCCAACCAAGTTACTTGTTTAAAAATATACTCTCCTTTAGTTTCGAAATGATGTCTTAGATAGAATCTCTAGACCAATAATTTGATTACATACTCTGGTCAGTAGTATGTGCGAAATATGAACTTATTTATGAAAACCAAGTGAAACCTTATTTATTTTTGTTATATTTTATTTTTAATATTTTTGCTCATATTCACGAAAGATTTTTAAAAGTAAAGAAACATACTTTTATGTATCCCATTTCTAAATATCAAGACTTGGAATGATACCGTCAATGAACAATCCAAAAAGTGATTGTTATTTTATTTCTGTGAAAACCAATGCCTCAATAACTTGGAAATATGAATCATAGAAACCATACTCCCATAATTTGTGAATTTATAAAAAACAACTTTTTTTTTTTACTTTATATTAAAAGAGGAGCATGCTCATATGGGAGGATTTATGAGTGGTTGCATGCATTTGCTGTCTTGGAGAACAATTCTAGTAGTTGGCAGGCAACCGCTACAGAAAGGGACACAAAATGCTATTTAGAAATAAGTCAAGAAAGTTTTTCATGGAAAATTGGGAATAAATCTATAAAAAAGCTGGATTTTACATGGAGTGCTACAATTCAATAAAAATCTCATCTTTTAAAATTTTCCATTTTGCTGCTAATATCCTGAACAATTTCAAATGTTCTCTTAATAGTATTTCATTGGATAAATTAGTTATAAAATGAAAAAGTTTTACTCACTGCTTATAAATATGAATATTTCTGAAGCTCCAAGGTTAAAATTCTTAAAGAAAGCATATAATATTCAAATATATGTTTTTTCAGAATTCCCTCAAATCTAAATCTAATCACTTGATTGTTCATTACTTTTATAATCTTTATAATGTGTAAGCAATCTACATTTAAAACTCATCAATTGGTAAACTAGGGCAAATGACTATAGCTCAGAAAACACTTATTTTCATTGGTAATTAAACATGTGTGTTTGTCTTCAAGACTTTGGTTATGTTCCTGTTTTCTAAATATTATTCTTTTTTGGTTAAATAGGCTGCAGATTACAAATACAAAGCAAATATTTCAAGAAACAAAATTTGATTTTTCTCAGTAAACCCTCTTCGTACACATCCAATCAGCTACCATGTTTAAGAATTCGACTATGCTAAAGATCTTTTGAATTGATCTCATTTCCTCCCCTTGTTCATTACGGTCCAGGTTCTTACCCTCTCTTACTCAGACCACTAGATCAGCATCCCAACTATTCTCACTGGCCCTAATCCTTTTCTCCAGTTAATCCTCCCTCTGTCATAACAATATTCAGAATTTTAAATTACCTACACGATCAAGTCCAAATGCTCCAAAATTAAGCTCACCTTTCTAGCCCTGTCCCTGCCCCATCTTTCTAGACATTTCCCCACTCCTACCCAGCTCTGCAGACATGTTCATATCTTTGTACTTATTTTTGCACATTCTGTTTCCTCCTGCAGTATCTGTCTCCTCCTACCTGTTAAAACCTTTACCCATTTCTGTTGGCCCAGCTCAAATGTCACTTCAATTTTGAAAACTTCCTTTTATACCCATCACTGTAGGAATGCAAACTGGTACAGCCATTATGAAGACAGTATGGTGGTACCTCAAAAAATTAAGAATAGAATTACCATATGACCCAACAATCCCTTTACTGGTTATCTAATCAAAAAGCTCGAAAACACTGATACACAATGACACATGCACTCCCATTTTCATTGCAGCATTGTTCACGGTGGCCAAGACATGGAAACAACCAAAGTGTCCCTCAATAGAGGATTGGATAAAAAAGAAGTGGTACATATACACAATGGAATACTACTCAGCCATAAGAAATGATGACATATTGGCATTTACGACAACATGGATGGACCCTGAGAACATTATACTAAGTGAAATAAGTAAATCAGAAAAAGGTAAGAACTATATGATTCCACACATATGTGAGATATAAAACTGAGACTCATGGACATAAATAAAGGTGAAGTGGTTACCAGAGAGAGGAGGGTGGGGGTTGGAAGTAAAAAGGGACAAATGTATATCACACATAGGTGGGATAAAATACTGAGACTCATGGACATAGATACAAGTGAAATGGTTACCTAGGGGAGAAGGTGTGGGGGGGAGTAAAGAGAACAAATATATGGTGACAGAAAGTGATCTGACTTTGGGTGATGGACACACAACTCAATCAACCATTCAAATGGTATAGAGATGTTCACTCGAAACCTATGTACTCTTATTGATCAATGTTACCCAATTAAGTTTAATTTCAAAATTAAAATAAAGAATAAAATAAAATAAATATATAGAAATAAATAGAAATGGGTCCATAACAAAGTTTATGTCCCCTTTCTTATTCTCTCATAATACTCTGCATGTCCATCAATCCCAGTTATTTCCATATTACATAAACCATGTATTTATATGACTGTGTCCCCTTCTGGAGACTGGAAACATCTTAAGAACAAGAAATAAATCTTGGCATCCCTTTGCCACACCCCCAGTGCCTGGCACAACCCAGTAAATGCCAATGGAGTGAATAAGAACTGAGATAAGTAAGCAGGTTGATTACCAGATCTCTTACTCTGAAGAGATGAGGAAAAGCTGGAACTTCAGACTCAGATCATGTAATAGTAACATGCATGAATGGAGTTTTGGAAACAGTCATTCATATTTTAGGAGATAGATATAAAACATCATAAGTGAGAAGAATCTAATAACTACTGAGACACCAGTCAATGTCGAGCCCCAGAAGAAGGTGGGAGGAAGAAATGAGAGTGAGATCAGCAAATTCCTTCCCCCAACACCCCTCCCACCAAGGCTTGACTGTGTTTCCCACTGTCCTTCTCAAGTAGTCTTGCTCTGCAGTAATAGTCTTTGCCCATCAAGTTTCAGACAATGTCTTCTATCACTAGTCTTTAGAAGTAACAAAGCCACTGTTTCTAGCTCCAGGTTCCTTAGTGATTTCTCACGGTCCCTTTTCACCCTTTGCATAAACACTTGAGTTATCTTAAGTTGAATGTGGGGACCCCAGCTGATAGGCCACTCAATGAGGCATGATCACCTATCCAAGAAGGAGAGAGTAAATAAAACTCACTATTGTAAAAAGCAGCAGCATGCCTGATTGGCAGAAAAATACTGCAAAGCACATATCGGTGTGTTTTTCTCTCCTTCCCTCACCGAATTCCTTACCTTTCACATTAAAGATGCATTCTTTGCCCCCCCCCCATGAAATTGACAGCACTGATGGGGAGTTACCTGTTGCAGACCAGACACAAGGCTGCTAATACTCTATGGAAGATCTGAGCATCACACATGCGAACTGAGTTTTCCCTTTCCCAAACCTGTGGGAGGGGGCTACAAGGAAACTGAGCTAGTCTTTTCCTGACGACCTGTGGAGGACCACCATTTGTCAGGAGTCATCCTGTCAGTTTTTAATGATTCTTTTTGTAAAGATACTGTATGGTATTCACCAGGATTCTCACTGACCCTCCTCTGCATCTTGTATTTCCTATCTGATGGCCAAAGCACTTGATAATCCCCTTCTCAAAACAGATAATAGCATACTGGACAAGTGATAATATTGGCAGAAAGAAAAATCCCTACAACCAACCAACAGGGATAAGACAGACTGATTTGCAACTGCTCATTAAGCTGAGAGAATGGTGGTGTAAAAACAATAATTTCCTTTTGGGGAGTACTCTGTGTCAGTACCATGCTAAGTGTTTTGCATTCATGATATTTAATCTTACATGATTATAGGCATGATTTTCCCCAAATTATATTAAAAAAAGTAACTTATTCAAGACCACATGACTGGTAAAGAGCAAAGCTGAGATTCAAGCCACATATGTATGAAACAAAAGTTTATACTCTTTCTGTTACATAATTTGTTTTCTCTTAAAGGAGTTGGGAGGATATTCGTTGAGAGTTTTTCTTTTGTTTGGATACAGAGGTTTCTAAAGAAAGGAGGAGAGAGGGAGAGAAGACATGGAAGGACAGATCAGGACCCACCCTCCCCTCTCTGGCCACACATGAGAGACTGGTTTTGAACCTATAAGGACAAAAGATGAAGCCACAGTGTTTATGAAATACTGGATAGAACTAAGTCTATGCAATACTGCTTTCATCCTACAAAACAATGTCAGCATGAGCTTGAGAAGTTATTCTTCTACCCTCACCACTCCATCCACAGGTTGCAGTGTCGTTTCGGGCTCAAAGGGTCTGCTGGATGTAGGGAACAACATCTTGACAGAAGCACCAGCTACAAAAGCCATGGTAAGTCACCTTGATTGAGAGGCTTAAGTGAAAAGAATATGAGCAAATTGATTTCTGAGCCCATATGAGATGTCACTGTCCTGAGGATGCCGAGAAATAGCCATGAAAGAATGTAAGGAGAAGAGAGGAGCATGAGGGTTAGGGTCTTCTCAAGCAGGGGAAGACTTGGAGCTATAGGGATATGGGTGAAAATACTAACTGACCTTGTGAACTACTAAGACCTAGGAGGTATGGAACAATTTCTAATCCTCTTGTTCTTTCTTTGGATCCCTGTCACTCCACCTCTATTTCTGAGTAACCACCAGAAGATTCATGGCTCCAAGCCTAAATTTGATCCTGTCCCTCATCAAAGGACATGGCTGCCTGATTTTCTTGGCCCTCTCTATTGCCACTTCTTTGTCAGGGCTTAGTTTTCATGCACTGGACTCAGATTATCTGCCTGTTCTCCTGAAAACTGGACTTTTCTCTTTTCTCTGATTTTTTGTTACTCCCACTATGTTATAGTAAAAAATACCTATTTGGTCTTTGTCTTCAGTTCCTGGCATAGAGTTCTTAAAACTCTTGGAATTTCTTGAGCAGTGGGAGTATTTTTTATGCTAATGAGATAACTGATGGCAGAACTCCTAGATAACATCAAGATGAGGGTTGGTCACCAAAGGAATTTGTCGTGAGGTTAGGGAGTTAGGTCTTTCAGCCCTATTTCCTGACCTTCAAGGAGAGGAGAGGGGCCAGAGATGGAGTTCAATCATCAATGGTTTTATTAATTTAATCAATCACATTTACATAATAAAACATTGAGGAAAAACTCTGAAATGAGGGTAAGGGAACTCCCAGGTTGGTGAACATATTAGGTACTGGTAGGGTGGTAAACCTGGAGAGAAGATGGAAGTTCTGCACAACCCCTGTCACCAAATCTTCCTTCCTGTTGTCTGTTCCAGAGTTGAATTTTATACAGTAATAATATATAAAGTTGAATTTTATACAGTAATAATACATAAAGAGGTTTTTGAGTTATGAGTTGTATAGTGAATTATTGAACCTGAGGGAGGGGGTCATGAGAATCCCCACTTTGTAGTTGGGTACCCCGGGAAACCCGTTTGTGGCTTGGACCCAAAGTGGGGCAGTCCTGCAAGACTGAATGAACCCTTACCCTGTGGAGTCTGTGCTAACTCTGGGTAGTTATTGTCAGAATTGAATTGAATTGTTGGATATACAGTTAGTATTAGATAATCAGGGTACTGACTGCGGTTGGAAAACTGGGGTGCAGCATGCATAATAATCAGGTTGTTTATACTCAAATGTACTCAGTATTCGAATGCAGCTAAATGGTAAAGATATTCTCATAGCCTCACTTAAAGACTAACACATGCTGTCACAGAGCCAGAATGAATGTCCATCTAACACACTACCACTCTGGCCAGAGCCACCATCATCTGTATACTTAAAATAGCCCATAATGGGTTTTCCCCTCTTTTACCTTGGCACCTCTACATCGCCACTAGAGGGATCCTTTAAAAATGTAAGTCAACAGATGATTACTAGAATTAGTAGGGTGATTACACTATAAGGTATCTATAAGGTATAACAATGCTGAATCACTGTATTGTACAAACTGAAACTAATATAATATTGTATACCAACTATACTTCAGTTTTTTAGAAATTTAACTGCAGAAAAACACATAAGTCAGATCTTGTCACTCCTTAAGACCCTGCAATAGTCCCAGTGTCCTTCACAGTGATCTGGTGCCTGGCCACCTCTACAATCCTCATTCCCTTCAGTCCACTCCCTTGGCCCTCACTCTCTTCAGTCCAGCATGCCAGCTTCTTTGTTCTTGGAATGTGCCAAGCAGCTCCCACCTAGGGGCTCTGCACCTGTTTCCTTGACTGGAATATTTTCCCCCTAAATAGCTAATGATTAAATCCTTACTTCTTGCAAGTGTTTGCTTAGATTTCACCTTCTCCATGAGGTCTGTCTTTACCATCCTGTGTAAACTAGTGACGCATATTCCTACATCATCCATTGGCCTCACACCTCATTTCGCTAGCCTGCCATTCCTTCTGTTTCATCATACAAGGTACAATATAATTTATTTGTTGATTAGGTTTATTATTTGTTTCCTGTCTTCCCCTAGAAGTAGAATGTAAATTTCACAAATCAATATCTATGTCAGTTTCATTCACAGATGTATTCAGAGGACACCCTCCCTTACTTCCCCCACCCCCCACATAATAAAACGCTCAATGCAGGCAGTCGAATGAATGATTTTAAGAACCAAAGTTTGTTTGGAGAATCCTAAGTGCGATTGCCACACTGCAATCCCAGGTTAGATGTAAAGTCAGACACACTGAATGGATCCCGGAAGGAGATGGGAGCTGCAGGTCCCATCCTGACTGGGCTCCAACATGACAGACTCTTTCTTTGACCAAATATCAGAAAGTTCCTGTGAGCCCTCTTCAATTGAGCCTGTCCTTAAGTTCTGTTTTGACCTGCCACACCCAGTTTCAGCAAGAATCCTACTCGGTCAAATTAGCAAGAATCCCTCAACCTTAATATCTGATCACCATCAATATCTAATCAAATTCTTCATCCCTCGCCTTTGACACCTGATCACGCTGGCCTGCCATCAGCAAGAACCCTGTCAAGTTGGTTTAAACAATTGAAACAACAAACAAATTTGAAACATTGAGAAGAAACTCCATATTTGTTTTTCCCTTTACCTTCCAAAATTTTTTATTCAATTGACAGGGGAAGTATAACTTTTTAATAGGCCTTGCTTCTTAACAAATCAGAATTAATTTTTGTGATTGTTATTTAGGTATGTGAATGCACACAGGTATTGACTACTTAATGTGTTTGATTTTTATTGACAGTTGGGTTATTAGATCATTTTTTGGATTTTCTAATATTATGAGAAGTCATCTACCCTTAATGTCTCCACTTTTTAATTTGTCATCCACTGATTGCCTTCCTCTGCTCTTTCTCTGTTGGTGATTGATCCCCACTGTGTTCATTTGGAGTCAACTCTGCCATTTTCCCCCTGTTGCAATAGTCCTAAATAATATCTTTCTTACCATTTAAAAATGTCAGAGTAATTTTCTTCTTTAGCCAACACTTTGAGTTCAAGCAAGTCACATAAGTTTAGTTTTCTCATCTATTAAACGAGTCCCATAAGAGAGGCTCTTAGATATTGCCACGAGCTTGAATTCATCCCAGATATACCAAGCCCCTTAGCGCATGTATCTAGAACTGTTTCCTTGGTATCCTAGGGGGCAGTTTCCCTACATGTGATCCACCCTTCAGATCCTAGGATTTGATCTCTGTGCTATCACAGCATGATACTCCATGATCTTCCTGAAGGCAATGGAGAAGGGACCAATCCCAAAGTGGCCTTCAACAAGTAAGACTGTCTCAACTCTTACCTTAAATATTCAGATAATACAGTCAATAATGTATCTGCTTTTATTTAGGCAATATTTTTAATATTTTAGATAACCCTTTTTTCCCAAAAAATATTTACATTAAGTCAGTGCCTTGGGAAGGCCCTGCATGTTACTGCTGTGACTCTGAGCAAAACTCTACAACCCCCACACATGCCCCTGAGAACTCAGAACACAGCACCTCCGAGATCTAGAAGCACACGCTAGATCACTTTTTGCCTTTAAAAATTATTACCTTGTAGCCCTGGCCGCTTGGCTCAGTGATAGAGTGTTGGCACGGCATGTGGAAGTCCTGGGTTCGATTCCCAGTCATGGCACACAGGAGAAGCACCCATCTGCTTCTCCACCCTTCCCTCTCTCCTTCCTATTTGTCTCTCTCTTCCCCTCCCGCAGCCAAGGCTCCATTGGAGCAAAGTTGGTCCAGGTGCTGAGGACAGTTCCACGGCCTCCACCTCAAGCGCTAGAATGACTCTGGCTGCAATGAGCAACGCCTCAGATGGGCAGAACATCACCCCCTGGTGGGTATGCCAGGTGGATCCCAGTTGGGTGCATGCAGGAGTCTGTCTGACTGCCTCTCTGTTTCTAACTTTGGGGGGAAAAGAAAATTATTACCTTGCCCCAGGAACAAGGAGACCAGGCAGTCAAGTTTTACATAGTTATCATCTTTAAAAGACAGGTTTTAAATGTCTTAGTAAACATTTATTCATAAAAATAATCTTAAAGTGATGATTCAACTCTCAACCCATGCCCTCTAGTTTATGTATCTATAAATATTATTATATCCAGTCACTTTCAGCTTTCATTAAACTATAAGTTTTAACAAAATTCTTAAGTACCCAAGCCACATAATGTAAATCTCTGCAAAGATGTTTTTAGTTGATTTATATATTTTTTCTAGCTATAACTAGAATTTATTACCTAGAGATTGCAAAGACAATCTAATCTGTTGTTTTTTCAACATCTGTTAGATGCTCCAAACCAATCCTGATTTTTGTTAAAAATTTATACTTAGTGTAAGCATCAATTATTCTATATAATCACTGCTCTTCAAAATAAATTATAAATGAAATTATTTCTAACAAATCAGCCTAGTGCTAAGTTAAATGGAAATGGGTTTAACTTTAATTTGAAGACAATATCTACTTTTAAAACTAAGAGGAAAGCACTATATAGAAGCACTTAAGAAGTGAAAAGAAGCCCAGGATTGTTGGCTCAGCCATAGAGCATTGGCACGGCATGTTGAAGTCCTGGGTTTGATTCCTGATCAGGGCACACAGGAGAAGTACCCATCTGCTTCTCCACCCTTCCTCCCTCTGTCTCTTTCTCTATCTCTCTCTCCCCTTCCCAGCTATGGCTTTAATGGTTCAAGCAAAGTTGGCCCTGGGCACTAAGGATGGCTCCATACCCTCAGCCTCAGGCACTAAAATAGCTTGGTTGCTGAGCAACAGAGCTCCTGTCCAGCCAGGCAGAACACCGCCTGGTAGGTGCTTGCTGGGTAGATCCCTGTCATGGTACATGCAGGAATTTGTCTCTGCCTCTCTGCCTCTCACTGAATAAAAAAGAGGAAAAAAAGAAGATAGTGAAAAGAAAAATACATTTCTGATAATACATAAATATATTTCTCTCATGTTTAAACAATTTAACATCAGAATAGGAAGAAAATGCATCTTAGGTGACTTCTCATAATACTAAGAACTATAGAAAATAATCAAATATTCCAATCTGTCAGTAAAAATTAAACACATTAAGTAGTCTCAGTATCTGTGTGCATTCACCTAGTTAAATAATAGTAACAAAATTAATTCCTATTTGTTGAGGCAAGTTCTATTTAAAAAGTTACACTTATTACCTCTATCTAAAAAATAGTTTTCAAAAGTTCAAGAGAAGAACAAATATTGAGCTTTTTTTCAATGTTTCAAGTTTGGAAACAAAAGTTTTTCCATTGATATCATTAGATTTCAAGATGTGAAACCTTACCTGGTGTCTATCACACCAAAATTTCAATTAATGAACATTCTACTTAAACATGGCAGTCAAAATCAATGAAAAAGTATTTTGTCCTATGCTTGAGAAGCTAAAAGAAGAGCACATCGAAATTTAAGAGGTAATTATAAATGTATATTACATTTGTGCATAAACTGTCAAGCTTGTAAAATGAGAATCTGTTCTTATAAAATAGCCACTAAATTTGAGGAAAGGAGCAAGCATGACCTTTTATCATCATAGTTTAAAAAGGAAAAGCAGAGTACTCTCAGGTTATTTAATACAGTTCTAACTACTTCACAGTAGTTTATTTAATACTTTCCAAATAATCATATGTCCAGTAAGAGGCACTAATACTTACATATGATAAAGGAGAAAGTGTAATACATCTATCTAGTCAACTGCCCTTTACACCAATCACACCAAGAGACAGAACATCCAAACCACCTGGACAAAAGTATGGAATGATTTCTAACCCTTGGTTTGAAATGTTACTTACACAGTTACAGTCAGAACTAAAGTACCAATAGCTAATTCACTTTCACCTCTAGAAGCCTTTCATTGCTTAAGCCTATTGATGTCTCATTTGGGAAAACCCAATAAACCTTAAAATCTCAATGCAACTTGCTCTAATTTAAAGCATTAACTCATTACCGATTATCGTTGGTCTCCATTATTAATTCTCCTTGGAATATTTGTCTGTGAAAAGCATGAAAATATTTTTCTTTCTTCTGTTTGTTTTTTGTTTGTGTTTTCTTTAAACCAGTACTACAGTTCAACTCTGAGAGGTCAGTGTGAAGCCTTTCTTCCACTCTGTGTCCATTCATCATCTGATATCCAAAAACATCGTGCTTTCTGTCTTTGTGTTCCTTAAGGTATGATTCTCCAGTATGATAGAGGATGCCTCCTGCTCCCAAGAAGTCTTTAAAGCTAATCACTTTTGGCTTTTCTCCAAAAAAACCCTGTTTTAATGTGAGAATCTCCTGTGTTTCTTTTTGATGTCCTTGGGGTTGGTGTCTCTCAGCCTTATCTCAGCAGATGTAAAATTCTCGTTGGCCGGCACCCTTCTACTTGCAGTGGTGATTCCTACATCTCGTCATCGCTTCTGTTAACAAAGAAAGAGCAGACTTAAAGGATACACTAGATCAACTCTGAAAGAAAGATCAAGGAAGGTAAAGGAAGAAGTAGAGAAAGTACTCGAAGTAAATGCACTGAAAACATGATTCTTTGTGGGGGACAGCCGTGGTACTTAGCTCCAGCAACTTTCTAATTATAAACTGCTGTTTGCCCCACAACCCTGCCAGATAGCACCACATTTATCCCTTGCCTGACAACCAATGAGTGCACATGTGGAACTAGACAGCGTGGTCTCTATAAACAAAAAACATACTACATAATTTAATTTTCTGTTCTCACTCTCTTTGCATTTCTTCTCACTGACTTTTTCTAAGTAGAAATGTGTGCTTCAAACAATGTGCCGTTTTTCCCATAACAATACTCTTAAATCCAAACCAACAACTTTACACATAATGTGACTCATGTTTGAAAGAGAAATCTCTATGTTGGAAAAGGAAGTCTATAGCCATGCCACCCTGAACATGCCCAATCTCATCTGATCTCGTAAGCTAAGCAGGCTCAGGCCTGGTTAGTACTTGGATGGGAGAAAAAGAAGAGAAATGTGTCTATAAGAAAATCTTCATTTGTCTAGTAATGGTGTCAATAACCATTGGTGCCTGCAACAGTCTAACATTATAAGAAATAAACTAGAAATAAATGACAAACTTTTATAACAATGATAAACCAAACAGACACATGAGATTAAAGTTTCTACCCATTCATACAAATATCATAATTAGAATTACTCTATAATTTTCAAGGTGCTCTCTTAGACATGTAAGGGTTCTTGAAGAAGACAGAATGAGAGAGGCAGAATTGCTAATGTTAAAGAAACTTGGAAGGTAAGTAACTGCTTTGAAGTTCACTCAACTAGGAAGTAATAGACTGGAACTGGAAAACCAGCTCCTGACTTCTTATTTCATTTTTGCTACGCACCGATGTTTCTTTCATTGTAGACAAAAGTTCCATAGAGATAACAATCTAAGCTGTAATTATAACACTATAGCTTCTCAGATATTCAGTAAAACTCAGGAAAATAATTAAAAACTCACTGGAAATTCTCCAAAATACTTCCCCAGTAGCTTGTTATAATGAAAATGTTGCTAGGTATCGTGAGTGAGATTCATTGAAACAAACCAATCTAAATTCTTCTTGTTACTTCATATAAAATACATATATATATATATATATATATATATATATATATATAATGAAATTTTATTGTCATCTGTCAATAATTAAAGAAAATCTAGATTTAACATTAAAATTAAGAGTTAAAATTAAATAAAAGAATTTAATTTATTAGCAAGGGTATGGGAGCTTTTTATATGATACTGGATTTTTGAAATTGGACTCTTCAATTTATATGTTTAGATTAAGAGAGGTTGTGTATAATACAGTACAAGATTAGAATCAATTTATTTATTTGTAAAACAAGTGGATTGAAATAAATGCTCTGAATTCTGTTATTCTGGACAAGTATATATGTTTTAACTCATCTACAGTTCTGAGAATAGGAGTTAATTCAAATATGTCTTGTAAATAAAAAAGTTTTGTTCATTAAAATGTCATTTAAAATATAACCTTAAAATTTAAACATATTGTAGAACAGATGCAGGTTTTGTGTGAGTGTTGGTGATAAAATATGAGACTCCAAGGGAAATCTATATTTGTTCATGGTGCCCTGTCTCTGTGGGAACACTGGAGGGAAATGGATGTATTGATCTAATGTAGAACATTGAGTGTTCTTGCTTACTAATGTCATTGAATGAGCTTTCACCACTGATCCAGTTTGTCAATATCTTTTAAAATATATATTCTGTTATCTGAAATATTAATTAGATTTATATCACCTGACATGTTTGATAAAACTGCATAGAACCGTGTGTCAAATTATTATCCTCCGAATAAGCAATGATAGGTTATTTACAAAAGAACAATCTTTGAATAGCTTTTCTAGATAACTCTTAGTCTCTATGAATGTACTATTAACAAACACATTTAATTCTATCATTTATAGCAGGATATGATGACTTTGTCAAGATGCAGTCTTTCTCCTGACCTCTCCTAAGCTGCCAGGCTAATCATCTTGTCAAAGGGCTTCCCCTCATGCCCTGTTCTTGATGGACCCAATGCTACATTCTTGTCTAACAGCTCTAGAACTTTCTCTTTCTAATAATCCAGTCTTTCATTTCACATCACTTCTATAATTAACATCCAACTCACAGCTTAGAATTCCCAAAACTATTATTTCTTTTTTGGACACTGGAATGTTATACATATTCACCTCCCTAAGACCTATCTTACTCTCTGATTGTTCAGAAATTATCTACTGTGGTTGAAAAATTGTATATATCAATGAGATCATGCCTGTGGATGTAAGAAGACAGCACATTTCCCAGAACATCAGTTTCCCAAACAAATCACTAAAGATCACCACCAGGATTTTTGAAATACAACATACAACTTTGGGGATCTTTGGCCTACTTGTGTATCACCTGTTTGAGTTTTTACTTAATATTTTTCCTTAAAATGATTCTCTACTTACATAAATGTATTATAAAAGGAAACTCTGCGTCCACACTGTAAATGGAAACCTGGTACCATGTGCCACAAATAGACAGTAAGTCTAAATATAAATACTAAAATAAATACAAAAGGAATCTTATTAATTTCTGGTTAGATACCAGTGCTCATGGAAAACACTAAGTCTTTCTTCAGTAAAAATGGGGATTCTGTACACCTGAAACTAATATAATATTGAATATCAACTGTAATTAAAAAATAAAACTTTTTTTCAAGTGGGGATTAGTGAATTTATGGGAACACTTAAAGCCTTTAATACTTTCATAGAGAAAGAGGAAAGGCTGAAAATTGGGTTCATTTCAAGAATTTATAAAAAAATGATAATAGGGATAAACCCAGAGACAATAGTAAAATAAAGATGACAGAATTGATAATAGAAAACAAAGATACAATGGAAAAATCAGTAAAAACAAAAGTTAGTCTTTAAAAAGACTAATAAAATTGACAATCTAGTAGCAAGACTAATCAAGATAAAAGCAAAAAAGTCACAAAATAAAATCATTGTTGGAAATGAAAGATAGAATACATAAAAAACCTAAAAGGGTTTTGAAGGTAATAGATTTGAAACTTTTGCAAATAGATGAATTCCTGAGAAAATGTAAAGTAACGAATCTAATTCAAGAAATGCCAGTGCTGGCCCTGGCTTGTTGGCTTAGTGGTAGAGAATTAGCCTGGTATGTGGAAGTCCTGGGTTCGATTCCTGGTCAGGGCATACAGAAGCACCCATCTGCTCTCTCCACCTCTCCCTTCTCCCTTCTCTTTTTCTCTTCCCTTCTTGCAGCCATGGCTTGATTGGAGCAAGTTGACCCCGGGTACTGAGGATGGCTCCATGGCCTCCACCTAAGGCACTAAGAAAAGCTCAGTTACTGAGCAACAGCATTGCCCCCTAGTGAGCTTGCCGCATGGATCCTGGTCCGGGTGCATGCGAGAGTCTGTCTCTGCCTTCCCTCCCCTCACTGAATAAAAAGGAAAAGTAGAAGGAGAAGGAGAAGGAGAAGGAAAAGGAGAAGAAATGCCAATGCTAATAAATATATTCAATCACTGATATTGAAAATCTCCCCACAGAGAAAGCATTAGGCTAGATCAGTGGTTCTTAACCTGGGTTCTATCGAACCCTAGGGGTTCGATGAGTCGGTCTTAGGGGTTCAGAGAAGCCTCTGCCGCGGAGGCCAGAATAAAGTAATACCGTAATTTGTTGTGAGTTCATGCACTTTGTTGGTTTTGTTCTTTGAGCAAGGTGATGTTCATGCACGGCTCATTTTGTGCACCAGTAAAAAAACATATACCTATGTCTTGAATTTGGGGAAAAAAATCATATTTTATTTATCACTAAAGAAGGGTTTGGTGAATGCGCATATGAAACTGGTGGGTTTGGTACCTCAAAAAAGGTTAAGAACCACTGGGCTAGTGAGTTTTACCAAATATTCAATAAACAGACAACTCTAATTATCTTACAAATTATACCAGAGAATATAAAAATAGGAAATGCCTCCCAAATAGCTTCATGAAGTTGATAACATTCCCAAATCTGGTTATCTAAACCAGTTTGGGACAGTATGAACAATGAAAATTACTGGCTAATCTCACTCATAAACATTGATACATAGTAGCAAGTTGAATCCAGCAATGTATCAAAAAAGATAATACCTGATGATCAAATTGATTAGATTTATCAGAGGTAAAATTTAATGTCTATTAATGACAAAAAAAATAACAAAAAAGAAAGAAAGGAAAACAAATCTTTTAGCAGGCAAAAACTAGATGAGAACAGAAACTTCCTCTCAGGGCAAACAAAAGGCTAATCTCACGCTAAACAGTGGTATGGATATAGTGCTTTTCTGTCTGCATCCTATTCAACACTTTATTGGAGGTGCTAGGCAGTTCAAGACAGGAAAAGGAAGAGAGAAACAAGGAGTAAGGGAGGGTAAAGGGAAACAAACTGTCACTATCCATAGCTGCAATATTTTAAAAAAATGCAGACAAATTAATAGAATTAATGAATTTGTCAATATGTAAGTTCTATTGTATTTCTACATATTAGCAAGAGTTTTCTAATTCTTTTAAATTAATTCTTAGAGATAAGGAAGAAGAGAGAGAGTGAGTGAATGAGAGACATCAATTTGTTGTTTTATTTATCCATGTATTCATTGGTTGATTATTGTATGTGCCCTGATGGAGGATCGGACCCACACCCTTGGCATGTTGCGACAATGCTCTAACCAATTGAGCTACCAGGCCAGGAAGAGTTATTAAAAATAATGTAATATACAGATGATGTATTATGGAATTATACCCTTCAAACCTGTGATTTTATTATTTAATGTCAATCTAATAAATTTAATAATTCTTTTAAAAAAAGTAAAGAGGACCAGATAAAATTAGTTTTAATATTTTAAGCCTAGTATGTTTATAATATTACTTCAACATATAATTAATATTAAAAACTATTTATGAAAAAATATTCTTTAAAATAACCATAATTATTTATAATAGAAAAGATAAGTTACCTTGGAATAATTATAACAAAAGAAGTTTTATAAAAATTTTAGGAAATCTAGAAACTTTAAAAAAAGGCATAAAAAATGGAAATATGTACATGGTGGGCAGGAAGGTTCAATATATTTGAAAAGTCAGCTCTCCTCAAATTGATCTTTTAATTTAGAGAAATTTTAATCAATATCCTAACAACAAAATAAATAAATAAACAAATTCAGTTAAAAAATAAAACTTGACAAGCTGATTCTAAATGTTTTTCTGAAGAACTAAGAGACATGTGTTAAGACAGCCACTCTTTCAGGAGAGTAAGTGGAAAACTTGTTTTACTAAAAAGCCTTCAAATAAAACAATCATTGCTAAGTTAGTGTGGCATTCACACAAGAACAATTAAATAGAGTAAAAACGCTTAGGAGCAGATCTATGCATTATTTGACACATAACAGCAGCATTTGTATAGTTCAGTGGGGGAACTATACCATGTAGAAATTATTACCAGGACAAGTGGTTATCTATGTAGAAAGAAAAATTTATCTGTACTTCACATTGTGCACAAATGTCAACTCCAGATGACTAAGGGAAGAGTAAGAAAATCAAACCTTAATATTTTCACAAAGAAATACAACAATATCTTTACAACCTCAAAGTAGGGGAGAATTCCTTAAATAACAAGTAGAAAGCACTAAACATAAAAGAAAAGATGGTCACATTCAAATTACATTAAAATTAAAAACTTTTGTTCACTTAAGTCAAGCCAGATAAATCAGAACAACATATTTGCTACACAGATAATTGAAAAAGGTTTGTGTCCAGAATATACAGAGGAGTCTTGAAATAAAGAAACAAACTAGCATGACCAGGCAGTGGCGCAGTGGATAGAACGTTGGACTGGGATGCAGAAGACCAGGTTTGAAACCCTGAGGTCACCAGCTTGAGTGCGGGCTCATCTGTTTTGAGCAAGGCTCACCAGCTTGGACCCAAGGTCGCTGGCTTGAGCAAGGAGTTACTCAGTCTGCTGTAGCCTCCTGGTCAAGGCACATATGAGAAAGTAATCAATGAACAACTAAAGTGTCACAGCGAAAAACTGATGATTGATGCTTCTCATATCTCTGCATTCCTGTCTGTCTGTCCTTATCTATGCCTCTCTCTCTCGCTCTGTCTCTGTAAAAAACAAACTAACTAAAAGAAAAGTGAGCAAAGACTTTATATACACTCTTTTGTATGCATGATATTTTTATTTAAAATGATAAAAAATTAAACTTGTACTGTAAATTGTGTCTTGTATGGAGCATAAAATTAAAAATGGATTGTAAACATGTATGTTTGAAACAGTACCTTTCTCCAAGTTGTCCCACGAGTATTTGATATGTGGCTAATCCAATCAAGTGTGCTGTAAATATAAAAACCACACCTCATTTTGAAGATTCTATATATTTAAAAAAATGTAAAGTGCTCAGTTATAAGTTTTATACTGATTACATGTTAAAATGATCACATTTTGGATATATTGGGTTAAATAAAATATATTAAAATTAATGTTATCTATAAAAACGTTTTTGACACCTTTTATTTATTAAGACAAAGAGAGAGGAGATTGGCAAGAGGAGTCATTCCTTCACTGCATATTTTTATTTTCTTGATGCCTACCTGAGTAACACCTACTTCTACCCTAAACACCATTCACCCACTGACCATTATCAGGGCATGCCTCCTACACTTCGTGAAACACTCCATGAGAGCTTACTCCCCAAGCATCCCAAAGCATTCCCTAGTCTTTCAAAGATCCACATGTTACTGGTAAACCCTTCTTGCTTAACATGAAATTCTGCATGTGGTATTTAAATAATAGTACCTTACATTTATGTTGTCCTTTACAATTATATACATTGTCTCGTGGTTCTCAAGACAACTTTATACAAAAGGTAAACCAGATAGTTTCCTTATTTTACAGGTTAAGAGACTGAAGCTCAAAGAGGTTAAACACCATGCTCAGGCTGTAGGCGCATAAAGAAGGGCAAGTGGTGACAAAAGTGCCAGACCCTGGCTGGGTTGCTCAGCAGATAAAGGGCACCGAGGTCATGGGGATCTCACAGGTTCAATCCCTGGTCAGGGTAGGTAGGAGAAGCAACCAATGAGTGCACAACTAAGTGAACTATGAGTTGATGCTTCTCTCTCTCCCTTCCCTCCTATCTCTTTCAAATAAATGGGAAAATTTAAAATAAATAAATAATAAAAAGTTTCATAGGCCAATCTATAGGGATGTCAGAAAGATTTCAGTCTTTCTGAACTCCACCTCTGCAGTCACCATGTAGAGGGAGACAGCTGTGCACCCATCGCAGGGTCTTGTGGCACTACGCCATTGCAAGGTCACAGCAAGATGTGATAGAGCTCCAACATTAGTTCTGGACCCCTAATTCAGGGAATTGCTCTAATACACCAGACCATTTTTCATATAATAGCACTGAAGTGTGTAGAGCACATTAACATTTACAAAGTATTTACTATATGTTATTTTATTTCTTCTCCTGATTACTGTGTGCTAATTCAAGATAAAAAATATATAAGCAAAAGAAACTTTTTGATTCCAAATTTGTGATCTCACACACAAACACACCCATTTATTCAACTCAACAAAAATCTACTTCTTGGTGTGCCATAATTAAACATTCTAAATATGCAAAGAATAACTCTACTTATAATTAAACAAATATTAAGTTCAATTCATTTTTATTCTTTCAAACCACATAAATGGTTTTTATTTTTTAATGATAATATGATAATCATTATATAGGATTTTTATACTTATATGTTTAATGCTTCTGTTACATATAATCCTCATGAATAATGTGTCCACTTTGGGGACAAGGGTTCACTTAAGATATTTTCTTTTAACTTTTCAATTATAGTTGACTTACTATTATATTAGTTTCAGTTGTATAACACAGAGAATATACATTTTTATAACTTCTAAAGTGGTCACCCTGATAATTCTAGTACCCATCTGGCACCATACATAGTTATGATAATTGTATTGACTATACTTCTCACAAAAATTAGGGGATATTTCAAAATGAATATGAAGCGATAAAATAAGAAACATTTGATTTTTTTATTAAACAAGAACATCAGAAAAGCAAACAACAAGTAAAAGAAAGTTGTTCAATTATGCAAATGAGATGCAAAACTAACTTTTATTTCATTGGTATAAATGCACTATATAAAAGGCTGAAAAGTACTGGAATATCTGCACATTCTCTGATCCCCTAATTTTTGTGAGCAGTGTATATTCCTTATGCTGTACTTTATATGTCTGTGACTAATGTGTCCATTTTTGAGTGTTTCAACATGTCACACAGGTACTTTTGTAAATCCTTAACAATAGAATTGCATGGAAGACAAAAGTAACCTTCTTTATTACACATAATATGATTAAACAGCAGTCTAATACAATTTAAAAATAAGAAATGCAAGCAAACTATCCATTACTAATAAATTTAAGATAGTTCCTGAATGAAGCAATCAAATTAATCATGATGTGATTAATATGGTATTTTTCCTGTTTTCATGATAATTTTGCATTTAAGTAGTTCATTAGCATGGCCAAAAATATTAGTATATCCTAAATTTTATATACAGTTTAAATGTTATTGACAGTAGAATTAAAATACAGTATAATAAGATTTTGTTGAGATATGGTATTTTCAATTTGCTAAAGTGATTCCATAGATACCATTACAGCCTGGTGTTTTGGTAAGAAACTGTTAATTATGTTTTACAGATAAGAAAAATTAGTGTCCAGGAAAGTCAGGCAACATCCCATACTAGAATTAAGCACAGGCCTTCTGACTCCCAGCTTTTACCTTATTCACTGCTATTGAGTGCCTCACACAGTTTGGCTTCAAATATTATTTCTTTCCCTCCCCATACCTCCTACCAGGGGAAAGAAAGCAGCTTCTGCATCATAGCATTTTGGGGGTAGTGTGACATGGTAGAGACCACAACCTGAGAATCACATAAGCTTTCTGTGCCCCATGTCCCTCATCTGTAAAACAGGGTTAACCTGCCCTATCCACATAAACGATTTTCGTAAAGAGCAACTTGAACTATGTTTAAAAGGACTTGGTAAACTATAGACAGTTTTGCAATTATGGAAGGCACTCTTTTTGTTCATGTAATATTCTTGAACATATGCAGTGACATGAAAATGTTCATAATATACTCTGCCCATGGATTCATGTCCTTCTCATATGCATCATGGGATCAAACAATGGATGATCTGTAATTGCTGTTAGAGAATGGGCCTTGGACGGCCATCCTCACCAGTTATGGAATCTATTCATTTGGCTCTGAAACCTGACACTTTTGCCCACAGGTAATAAAAGCACAGTGTGTCCATCCAGTGACCACTTTGCCTTCCCAGTGAAAATATCTTGTTTTAGCAACCTGACTTTTCCCATAGATTTGGCACTACATATGATCTCATTTAAGGAGTAGGAAAGAAATGTGTCAGCTTCACTCACTCACTGAAGTGAACATTTCTTTGAGTTATCCTACCTGAAACAAACAACCCAGAAGACTTAGGGCTTAAATTATTACCATTATATAAATAACTGATGATGTTCCCTTAACCCAAAGCCATTCACTGGTAGAGGTGGTCAGGAAGAGAAAAGAGTTCTATGGGGAAAGAAAATGGATTTTACCAGGGAGAAGGGGCACACAGCAAATTTCCAGGAACCGGCACATAGATCCCTGGCTGTCACCCAGAAAAAGGAAAAGAAAGGTGTTTCCTTCAGGGATGAAATAAAAATATATTTATGAGCTATCCCTATTACTTGATCTCTTCATGATGACCTTGATGTTATAATGTCATAAGGATGTTAAGTACAGCATAAAAAATATAGTCAATAGTATTATAATAACTATGTATGGTGTCAGGTGGATACAAGACTTACCAGGGTGATCACTTTATAAGTTATATAAATGTCTAATCTCTGTATGATGTATAATGACCTTGCCTTTTGCTTAAGGACATCTGTTAGATCTCAGGACCACATCTTCTCTGTATAGACTTAAAACTAGAGAAAAACTCCCTCCTCATGGTGCAGGGGAGGAAGGAGCCCATATTCTGTATGAAGAAGCAAGGACACCTTGAGAGACACCTTTTGCTTTCACTATTCTTAGTGTCACAGTGTTCATAGGCACACTCTTTGCAGCTTTACCTGTCAAAATAGCTTGTTTCTCTAGAACAGTCTTTTAACCCATTTATAGCAAAGATTACAGCTAGAACTGCCTTTATCAATCTCCTGAGAATGGGATACATATTCATCTAAATGTGAGAATTCAAAATTAGTGTTACTTTTTATCATGTTTGACCAAACAAATTCACAGATGGCTGAGTCCTCTGTGATGTAGTAAAATTTACTCTTGAATGCCCCTAATGTTATAAAAACATAAGAGAAATACAGACATACTTCTGGCCCACAGAAAGCCTCCACTGGAATTACCTCAGAATAACCAACCATCTTGCCATCCAGAACAAAACATGAGTCAGCAAAGCTTTTAAAATGTTATCTTTGCAAAATGGAGAAGTCAGATTAATTCACCTTTTAAATCAATAGACCAAAAGGTAAGAAGTAGCAAGAATTGTGGATGTCATTGATGAAGAACTGAATTGACACAATCTGTTGTAGAAAAGGTCATGGTCATTACAAACACTATTTGACCTCAAATATACATAGCTGTAACTGAATATGTACCTAAATGCACTTTATAGAGCACCACGATGAAGCTAAATGTATGTGTTTGTATAATTATTTCTATGTAAAATGAACAACAGAAAGGAAACTGTATTTTGAATTCAATTTTTAAAAATGTATAACATTCCCTCAGTGTTCCAAATGGCTCCCGTGTTATACAGATCTTCCTGGTCTGCTGAAGTTCCTCAAGGATGTCTTGTCTTTGGCTCTGCTACTCGGTCAGACTCCATGCCATGGATATAGAAAGTGTTCAATAAGAGTGAATAATTTAGTTACTTTGGCCAATTTCCCAGTAATAAAAATGCACATATACTTTTATAGCATATATTGAATTGAATTGATCTAGCCTCAGCTTGCAGTCTGTCAACCAGCAGAGCCAACTGGGGGAGATAGGGGCTTATGGGTGGCTAGTATTGGAGTAGATGCTCTTTAGTCTTACATTTCCTTTAAAATCTCATTTTATATTTTCAAAGATAAAATTTTACGTAAAGATAATATACCAATGGGGCAAATTGTATGGCATGTCAATTGCACCCCAAAACACCTTTTAAAAATAAATATTAAAACTGGATTATATGATTAAAATATAACTCATATGATATTATCTGGCTATATTATTATTATCTGGCTTTTTGAAGGATAAAACTATATTCTTTCATTCTCTTAAAAACCAACATTATGACCCTGGCCTATTGGCTCAGTGGTAGAGTGTCAGCCTGTGTATGGACATTCTGTGTTTAATTCCCAGTCAGGGCACACAGAAGAAGTGACCATCTGCTTCTCCTCCCCTTCCCTTTTTCCTTCTTTCTTTCTATCTCTCTTCCCCTCCTGCAGCCATGGCTCAATAGGAGCAAGTTGGCCCTGGGCACTGAGGATGACTCCATGGCCTCCCCTCAGGTGCTAAAATAGCTTGGTTGCTAAGCAACATAGCAACAGCCCCAGATGGGCAGAGCATCACCCCATAGGAGCGCTTGCCTGGTGAATCCCAGTCAGGGCACATGTGGGAGTCTGTCTTTCTGCATCTCCACTTCTCACTTAAGAAAAAACAAAACAAAACATTTCTGCCTTACCTTTGGTGGCTCAGTGGATAAAGCATTCACATGGAATGCTGAGGTCGCTGGTTGAAACCCCGACCTTGCCTGGTCAAAGCACATATTGGAGTTGTTGCATTCCTGCTCCTCTCCCCTTCTCTCTCTGTCTCTTTCTCTCTCCCCCTCTCAAAAATGAAAAATAAAATCTTAAAAAAAAAATGCCAGAGGCTTTCCTTACCTGTCCTCTGATCTCTGCCATGGAAATTATAAACCCATTATCAGTATGATAGAGAATCATTTTTAAAGCCAAGTTTGTCTGCCCCCCCAAACAAATCTTAGGGTGTTTTTTTCCCAGTAGAAGGGCCTCTAGGAAATATGAAGGTGAGTTGGATGTACTCTGTTCTTCAGGGTCAGAAATTCTTAGGGTAGTCACTTAGCTTTAAATATAATAAACAAAAACATTAATAAATAAAGCTAATGAAGTATTTGACATATGAAAAATTGATAAAGACTGGATGTAATCATGTTGTAAACTTTAAAATCCAACATATCAATATCCTTAACCTCAAAGTGACTATGATTTAATCCATTAGTTGAAGTTATGTTTATATAGCATTGCCAGATTTAACAAATAAAAATATGCCTAGTAAAATCCGAATTTCAAATAAAACCAAATAACTTTTTTAGTATATGTGTGTTTTATACAGTATTTCCTGTATTTTATCTGATAATTCTAGTAGGACTTTATTTTTAATGGTTAACTATATCATTGCATTAGAAATGAGGAGAAAGTCTAAATGTCTACTGCTATGTAAAATTGTGCACAAATTACAGATACGTAGAAATTCAAATATGTACTCTAACACTTAGTACTTTAATGAAATGAGGTCTATGAATTTTAAATGATCACTCCTAATAATATTAGAATGGCTCTGACTTATTTTTAAGTGTAGTTTCAGAACATGTGAAAAGGTTATTTGGGTGGCAGAGCCCATATTTTCTGGAACAGACAAGAGACTCACGATCTAATCCAGAGCAGAATACTTAAAACCAATATTTTTCTGGATGTAAAGTTGCTGTAAGTGGGACAGATTTCTCCTTATAAAACTGAGACCAGGAGAGGGGACCAGGTGTGGGAAGTAGAGTTCAGGGTTTGCAATTTGAGAATTCACCAATATTTAGCAAGAAAAGCAAACTTAGATATCATCCAGTCAACACCTCTTTTTACAAATAGAAATAGTGGGGAATTTGTCTCTAAATCTTATATTTTATAATCTGTTAGATGGGGTTGTCTGTTGCCAACAGTTATTGTGAGAATGAAAAAGATAACATATGTGAAAGCATAGTTTTTGATCAAATAATTGTTATAAAGTAAGTATACCCCAAAGAGAAGTATATGAATCATGTACTCAGGACTGGAAGGAAATTTAAAGATTTCTACCCCCTACCTCTGATCCCAGAAGTGAGGTTTAATGACTTTTCAATTACCACAAAGAGAAGCTAAGGCAGAGCTAAGCCACTCTTCTGGATTCTTAATCCAAGGTTTCTTCTAACTTTATGAGGGTCACCTTTGGTACTGGCACAACAGCTCCATCCTAGCCTTTTAAATCTGACACTGTATGCTACGTGTAGAGTTTAAAGAAAGTGAAGGTAGCAAGGACAAAGGCATATAAAACAGAAACCAAAATAGTAACCAGAAGGCACTATAAAGAGCCAATTACTGTCCCTTGCCGAAAATCACTATTGCAGTGGGAATTGTTTTGATTTCCAGTTTGGCACCTTTTGCATCAGTCACATTTAGCAGTCCTCACTTGGACTCGTGGCATGATGGTCAATATCATCATTCCACTGCTGTCAACATAAAGAATCTCATAGGATCTCTACAAAGGGAGTTGGTCTTTCGTTCTTTGAGAGAAGGCTCTTATGGAAATATGGAAATAACAGCATTACTTTTATAGGTAAGAGATCTTTAACAAGTACTGTATATATATATGTTTTTTTGTACTTTGTCAGAGCTATTTATTTGGTGAAAAGATCCCTTAAAGATTCATTCTTTTAAGGAAATGGTATTAGAAACCATATTAGCCTCTTTTCCTATGGATGGATGGATAGGAAGATGAGTAGACTGAATAAGAAAATGACAAAACACCTTCTAAACAGGCTACCTTGTGCCAAGTATGTGCTAGGTACTTGGCTTTCACAAGCGTTACCTTATGCCATCTTTATGACAATTGTGTGAGTGATGACTGCCATCACTGCTAACATATGAAGGAACTGAGACTTACAAGAGTTAAGTTACTTTTTGGTGGTTGCAGAGCTAGCATTTGGAGATTGGAACCTAAGGCTTCTAAAGCAAATCCTGCATAAGGCAACAATACAGAAGATGCTTCTGATGTAAGTTAACCCTAGTTTTAGAAAGCTATAGTCAGGCTTTTTGTCCTACTATGTGGAAAATAAAAAAACACCATTTTAATCATGGGAAAGATCTTACAAACAAAGCGAGGTACCAGGAAAATATAGGAATATGTAAAATCTAGTTAGGTTCATAGGAAAGGTTAGTTTGTTGACTGAGATAGTCCTGATGTAAAGAGAAAAGGAAGAAATTGGCCAGCCTGAAAGCCAGAAAAGGTAAAGAAAGGATGAGGGAGCAGCACAGAGGAAAGAACTGAAACTGGATATCATTGGCCTATGACATGGGGTGAGACATCCAGGCAATAGTAGGTAAAGAAAGCTTGTTAGTCATAAATAAAACCTTTGAATCATAATAACCATGCATTAAACTAGTATGCATCTGGTTATCAATGAGTAGCTTAATCAAACAATGTGACAAATAAGATGGAATTAAGTGTCAATTATTTTTATCTTTATTGGTGGAGAAATGAGTGTTCCCCTTCAGAATAAATTCCAGGCACCTGTGCTGGGGATCCACAAGGAATTAACCTGCTTTCTATGTTTCACTAAAACCTGGAAGGCTTTCATTTCATAGAAAGGATAAAATTAAAGCCAAAGCAATTGACACATTAGAAACAAAACTAGCACTCTTCACTGAGGTATCAACTTTTGTAAAGGGGAAAAAAAAAGCATAAGATTTTAGTTATTAAACCTGGAACACTTTCTAAGAATTTACTGATCACTTATTAGAATAAAATTAAACAAGTACAATGCTTTTAACTAAAAGTTGGATTTTCAAGTACTATTACATAAGATATGATATGGAGTCATTTAAGGATGTGCTGTTTAAAAAGAGAACAATAACTATAAATTAAACTATAAGCTACTTTGAGAATCTACTTTCTTATTCAACAGGACCTTATTCAACAGGACTCTTGACCTAACACCATATTACAAAAGTAGACCCATTGTGTGCAAACAAGGCAGCCCAGGGTGATAATAAAAATGACAAAGCCGGCTTGCCTGAGCATCATGACCGCATAGATCTCTCTAGTAGCACAGTAGCCGGCACCTCACCCACCAGCCTGCAGCCTGCCCAGACAAACTGCAAATTTTACAAGGAAGCTATTACTCACAGCTGCACAGCACGTTAAAATTTCTCTATCCTTTACCAAAGGCGAGTATCTCAGGGAAGTGGTCAGTGGTCTTTGCAAACAACTGCAGTGACCAACCGACCTGGTTCCAGTCCAGCTCACACAGCACTGAATGATCCATCAAATTGTAGTGCCTGCTTATTCTTATAAGCGTTTTTTATTTTCCCTTCTCATTAGTTACCTAGCTGGATCCTCAAATACTCACTGGTCGCTAGCTATCAGCATGATGTTTCCACATCAGCAGTTCCCAGCGTGACTGCCACCACAGCTGCATTGGGTCCAGGCTGGCTGATTGCAATGCCGCAGTCAGCACAACACCCGTCCAGTGGCCTTTTTTTTTTTTTTTTTTTTTTTTTAAAGAGATAGGACTATCCTCAACCTTAGGTTTCAATCATGCTACAAAATGCAGCATGATTGCTCAGGCTGATGCTGTAAATTTACGAAATGTAATGCATTTTTTATTATCTTCATATTGCAAAGATTTTAGGAGGTAGGCATGGCTAACAAGAAGCTAGGGCTATTTAACACTAGCGACCTTAGAAAAGTCATTCATGGGTCTCACCTCATGGAAAATAAAGAGTTATGACCAGGCAATGTGCAGTCTGGAAATCCTCCCAAAATTAAATTTACCATCATCTACGGTATTTTACTGATAAAATACAGTAACTTTGTATTGCAGGTTACAACTCACAAAGCATTTTTTGTATTTTATTTGGATTTGGGTAAAAGGTTCTAAAGGTTTAAAATAAGGCATTCACTCAAAATGTTTTGCAACATGTGAAATGCTATGCAGTTATAAAGTGCTCTAGCTGGACCTGTGGTGGCACGGCACATAGAGCATTGACCTGGAATGCTAAGGTTGCAGGTTCAAAACCCTAGGCTTGCCCAGTCAAGGCATGTATGACCAGCAATCAATGAACAACTAAAATGAAGCAACTATGAACTATGAGTCGACACTTCTCATTCTCCCTGTTCCTTTCTCTGTAAAATTAACAAATAAAATATTTTTTAAAAAGTTCTCTAAGTTGTCATTGTTACTGTACATTTCATAATAAAAAATACTATAACAATTCAAATATAACACTATCTTCTGATTTCCTACCAACGGGGGTGTGAAATACCAAAAGAGCCTGTTTTTGTCAATAGCCCTCCCTCTACTCTCCTTGGGTGCATTATATTCCTCATGACAGTCTCCTGTAGCACTGCCCACCTCATCAACAGAAAGTTAGACTTGAAGCTCATCTAGATCTACTGGAACATTGAAGCTTCCAGGTTCTTTACCTCTGAGAAACGTACCTAACTCAGCTCAGCAAGCTCCAGACCTGAAAAAGCTAAACTTAATCTTTTCTGGGAAATGTGAAAGCCTATTTATCAGATGTCATCATTCACTTCAGAAGCAGAGTCACCAGCCTCTCTGCCAAATGGCCCTGCACAGACACCAACTATAATGTCTTGTCTTTCCCATTCTTAACTCATAGATTCAGATATATATTTCCAAGGAGATAGTAGGGAGGTGTCTTGTTCAAAAAAAAATTGCTATATAACAAGTTTTTATGAGGAAGAAATAGTGTCTCATAGAGCTTTTTTAAAAAATTATTACTGATTGATTTTAGAGAAAGAAGGAGGGAGAGATAAAGAAAAAAACAACATTGAGTTGTTGTTCCACTTAGTTGTGCATTCATTGGTTTCTTCTTCTTTGTGCCCTGAACGGGGATCGAATCCATACCATGGCATATTGGAACAACTCTTTAATCAGCTGAGCTACATGGCAAGTGCCTCTTCCAGGGACCCTTTACCTGATTCTTACCATGGTGTCATGGGAATTTGGTGGCATGTACCTATGAAAGTGAGCCTGTCTCCTCCAGAAGCCACCTCAATTCCAATAGCATCATTAAGTTGTCATCAAATTAATTGAACCTTAGCACTTCCGTTTCTTGTTCACCTAGCATCATATCTACTCATAACTTTGACCTATCAGAACCCCAAAGGGGCAAAAGTTGTCAATTATAAGGATGTATAATTCCTTCACCTTCCTAGAAATTTAGGTCCCTAAGAAGATCATTTTGTTTTTCTCAGTGTAAGGTGTTGAGATGCAAGTAGCAGAAGCTTAGGGAAGAGCTAGATTAAACTGTTTAGGAGTGCTGGTCATGCTAGAAATTTTTTCTAGGAACAAGGAATCCTGGAAAGAGTGAAACCTATGCACCTAAAGGGCATTGGGGAGGTTGGAGAGAGGGTCAGGACGAGCAGAAAGAGAAGTTGAAGTGCTGCTATTCTGAGTGAAACTTTTGGAAAACAGATTTATAAAGTGAATTTTTCAGAAGTCCTGCTGTGGTTTGTGCAACATAATTCTGTCTTCAGTACCCTCATCAAGAGAAAACCTTTAGTTAAAAAACTCCTGTTCCTCCTCTAGACTTTTCTAGCTAAGTTTAAGAGCCTTAGGAATGTGGCACAGTGCTGAGTCACAGTCAGCTCTGGCAGCAAGAAAACAGCTTTGGATAACAAAGAAACTATTGCAGGATGAATGTGGAGCTCTGCTATCTGGACCAGAGACCTCTTAGGTGTGGACTGACCTCTGGTGTGGCATCCTCTTCCTGGTCCTTACTTGTGTCCTGTAACTTCTCTTTCCTATGTGTCAGTTTTGACACCACCCATCTTCACCCCAGGGCTCAATAACTCCAATTGCTTCTTTGCTGTCTCTTAAATACATTCATTTTTTTTTTTTTTAATCAAAGGTGATTCTTCAGACTGCTCCCTGCTTCCTAGTGGTCTTATGTATAGACAGAAAGGTGGGTCTTGGGCTTAGGCTGCCATCTACATCCACATGGTACAATTAGTTATATGGAGTCCCATGGTTTTATGCTGTCACTCATTTGGAGAGGTTTTTGCAATTAAATACAAACTCTAGATATTTTTCTTAAATGACAGTTATTGTTTTATATTAATTAGAAAGATGTGTGCTTATTTTAGAAAACATGAGAAATATAAATAATTATAACTTCTCTTGATTTTTTATAAATCATATATATATATATATATATATATATATATATATATATATACTTTTGACTTAGTGTTTCCATTTAACATTATACTTCTCTTTCCTTCTTTGAGATTATAGTTTTTAATACCTGCCTGATAACCCTTCTTATAGTTATATGTAACTTATTCCAACAATTTCCTATTGTTTGGCTTTTTAATTTAATTTTATTTATTTTATGTTAGTGAGAGAGGGACAGGAAGGGAGACAGATGAGAAGCATCAACTTGTAGTTGCATCATGTTAGTTTTTCATTGATTGTTTCTCAGTGTCTCTTGACCAGTGGAACTCAAGCTAAGCCAGTGATCCCTTCTCAAGTCAGCAACCTTCAGTTCAAGCCAGTGACCTTTGGGCTAAAGCCAGCGATCTTGGGATCATGTTGATTATCCTATACCTAAGCCGGTGACCTCGGGGTTTTGAACCTGGTTACCTCAACATTCCAGGTCGATGCTCTGTCCACTGCGTCACCAAGACCGGCCCTATTGTTCAACTTTAGGGTTGATATAAATTGTTTCCAAAAGGTAATATCTTTTTACCCACCTACTCCCACTGCATAAAAGTACAATAAACATTATGCAGAAATAGTCTAGTAATGTAGGGTTTGAAGTTTCAATACCTTCATGAGCATTGCATATGATATATGTCTTGTTAATGTCACAATCAATTGCATGTGTTTATATGGGGCTTTACATCCATTCTGAGGGTGGTTTCATGTGTACCACAAGCCCTTGACCTTTGCTACACTAGCACACTCAATAAACCATATGGATATAGTTAAATTTGTGGTACTACTTATGGATATAGTTAAATTTGTGGTACTACTTATGGTATATTAACATTATTATCAAAAGATTTAGACTTTGTCTTAAAAGTATTAAAAAGCCAGTGGTTTCTAGATAATTAGTGAACCATGAATCTTCCATATTCTGGTAAAAGACTGACTGTTGATGTACACAGGTTAGAGATCAACAAATCTTTATCTCACCTGAAGATGACTCTAGAAATTGGTGTAAGAAAGTACTACTTACTGCCACCCTTGCCCAGCACTGTGAAGGCTTAGCCCAAGGGATAAATCTCTGCCATTTGTTTAGGGCTTTTAAAGAGCTGGCACCACCAATCCTCTGGCTTCTTCTCCTAGATGACCCCTACCTGTTGCTTTCACTGACCTTCTTCTCCTTTCCATTCAACTCATGTGGCCTCAACTCTCTTCCAGTGTGGCCTGGATACCATATGACCTTCATGGTTCTCATCACAAAGTTGTATGAGTATCATATTTTTGTCATTTCAGTTATGGTTGCTGTTGAACCTGAGAGATGTCAGCTCAATCTGAGCACCCATTCATAATTATGGAGTCATAGCGTTAATAGCTTTGTCACAGATTCTGTTCACTCGCTTGTGTATAATGCCAGGACTCTCTTAATCTCAATGACTGCTTTTGGCAGTTTAGTAAGGCAGACATGAATTTAAGCCCTATAAACCAGTAAATGTCTAAGCAAGCTGCTTATGCTTATTGTCCTTTAGTTTTTTCATCTGTAAAATGAGAATATTACCTTCTAATATGGAAGTACACAGTGCTTGGCATATAATAGGTGTTCAAATTATAAAAGGTATTAGTTTTGTATGTTATTTTTTCTGCTTTAGGGTACTCTTTTAATTAATTAATTAATTATATTTTTTTAAGTGAGAGGAGGGGAGATAGTGAGACAGACTCCCATATGCACCCTGATGGGGATACACCCAGCAACCCTCATCTGGAGGGGGTTGATGCTCGAATCCGAACTATTTTTAGCATCTGAGGCCGAGGCTCAGACCAACTGAGCCACTGGCTACTGAAGGGAGAAAGAGAGGAAAGAGGGAGAGAAGCAGATGGTCACTTCTCCTGTGTGCCCTGACTGGGAATTGAACCCAGGACATCTAGAAGCCAGTCTAACACCATATCCACTGAGCCAGCCAGCCAAAGCCAAGTGTAGACTTTTCAACTAAAGGATAAAAAGATAATTTACCCTCTCCTACTCCATCCTCACAGTACTGAAAGCCTTGTGTAGTGGATGCCCTTGTTCATAAACAACATAACATTTTTCTTTTCGGGGCTAAAAATAAAGAGTTGTTGCCCAGGAGGAAGGTGTCAGATGAGTTGATTCCTGCCAGAGTTCTTGGTGTAAGATTTAGACAAGAGGTTGCCCATTGGCAGCAGTAAGCCTGGGAAAAAGAGCCAACCCACTAAGGAAAGCAGAGCAGAAAGCTGGAAAGAGCCAGGTTCTAAAAGATGTCATGAACCACCCAAACTAACGCCAACCACTGCTTACCTTCCAAACTCTGTTTATGTGGCAAAAACAATGAGATAGCATCGAGATAAAGCCAGTTTTTGTGAGTTTACTATTATTTGCACAATAAAAGGTATGGTTGGTCAGACAAAAATAATACCTACCATAGTCTGACCTACCAGTCTCCCCAGGTTGTTATGCAAATTAAATGAACTAATGCAGCTATAAGCAAGATAATAAAATAAGGTGTTTTAATACAATGCCTTGCACATAAGAAATATCCATGAATTGTGTACTTAATTGCACTGAATTAGACCCTAATATACATTAAGCAAATAGCTTACTTGTAATTTTTTGTCTGTCTTTTCCTTACATAAAAGCAAATGAAAAAAGTATTTGAAATAAAAATATTTGTATGTTTATTCAGGAAAACAACAATAAATTTGAATTTTTACAAAACAAGAGAGAACACTATTGTTTTGAATTTGCCTTTTTTATCTAAATCTGTATGTCCACTTAATGACAGACTTTGCCAGAGGAATTAAACAAGTTCCACAGATACTCACAATGCCATGCTAGTCCATCTAATAGGAAAAATGCAGAAGTTATTTTGAACAGTTTATTTGCTGGCTCATTTTGTATAAACCAGGAGGGAAATATGGATCCATGAGATATAGAATCTAGAAAAATCATGGCATGTCCCTAGTGAACTTTAGAAGGTCATTAAATGCCATCTCTGCTTTAGGCCAGCTCAAATCTAACCCCCCATGGGAGATGAGAATTCACTTAGCCTGTCGTGCCACCTGTTCCTAATCAATCAAGTTGTCATCCAGGGTCAAATGTGCCCTCTTAGATTCTGAAAAGCATCTTGGTTCATTACGATGGCATTTTCCTTTGGATTATGAAAGTGAAATGCATTTCAGTCAAGTTGCAATAGCAGATATGACTTCGTGTGAACCTTGGAAAGTTGCCTCTCATTCTCTCTTAGCCTATTATATAAACTGTTTTCCTTAAATATACTTTTTTCTTCTTTCTGATTCCCAGGCTTCTCTTAAAAGCCTGTATTACCTGGGAGACCAAGGCCAAAAGTACACATTTCTTCCTAAGAAAGCTTGGGTCTGTGCCTGTCTCCCCCTCTGCTCAATCCACATACCAACCCCAGAGCCTTTTGGTGATTCAGTCATGAACCTTTACAAGTGTCAACAAAAGTGTAGAATGTATTACTCTCTATAATAACATTTTCAACAGAATAGCTGCAGTGGTTATTGACAGACTTTATTAATGTCCTATAAGCCAGTGATTTACTCACTTTTTTTTGTATTTTTCTGAACTTAGAAGTGGGGAGGCAGTCATAGAGACTCCCGCATGTGCCTGATGGGGATCCACCTGGCATTCCCACCCAACAGGGGGCGATGCTCTGCCCATCTGGGGCATTGCTCTGTTGGCACCGGAGCCATTCTAGCGCCTGAGGTGGAGGCCATGGAGCCATCCTCAGTGCCGAGGCCAACTTTGCTCCAGTGGAGCCTTGGCTGTGGGAGGGTAAGAGAGAGATAGTGGAGCCTTGGCTGTGGGAGGGGGAAAGAGATATAGAAAGGGAGAAGTGGAGGGGCAGAGAAGCAGATGGGTGCTTCTCCTGTGTGCCCTGACTGGGAATGGGACTTGGGACTACCACACGCTGGGCAGCCAACTGGCCAGGGCTTTATTTTTTTTTTCTTTTCCAAGTGAGAGGAGAGGAGACAGACCGATAGACTCCCACATGCACCCAGACCAGAATCCACCGGCTAGCTAACCCCCATCTAAGGCTGATTGATGCTTTTCCCATCTAAGACCAAGCTCGCAACTGAGCTATTTTTAGTGCCTGAGGTGGAGGCTTCATGAAGCCATCCTAAGCACCCAGGACTGATGCACTGGTACCAATTAAGACATGCTGCCAGAGGAGAATAGAGAAAGAGAGAGAGAAGGGGAGGGGGAAGGATGAAGAAGCAGATGGTTGCTACTCCTGTGTGCCCTGACCAGTAATTGAACCCAGGAAATCCACATGCTGGGCAACACTCTATCACTGAGTCAATTGCCCAGGGTTGATTTACTCACTTTCATTTAAATTTTACTCATAGTACAGCTCTCAGAAACAAGTACCATTTTACTAGTAAGAAAAACATTGCACAAAAGAATTAATCTACCCAAGAAACAAAGCTGTTGACTGGCTGAGCCAGATTTCAAACATAAATCTGCCCTTTTCTCACATTGCTTGTGTAAGCTGCTATTATTGCTGCGGAGGTAGTTTTTATCATTGAGAGAAAATGTTTGCAAATAATATATCTAATGAATCTTACCTTTTGTGACAACATGGATGGACCTGGAAACTATTATGTTAAGTGAAATAAGCCAGGCAGAGAAAGAAAAATATCATATGACCTCACTCATTTGAGGAATTCAATGAACAATGTGAACTGAACAATGGAATAGAGACAGAGGCAGGATCAAAGGGACCAGAGGGAAAGCGGACAGAGGGAAAGGAGATGATAGGATGGGATCAGAGAAGGGAAAGAGATTGCTGAAATTATATACACATAACACAGCGTTATAGAGAGCGGAAAAGCAAATCCTGGAGGGAAGGGGGGAGGGCATTTAGGAGAGGAGGGCAAGAAGGATGTTGAGGGGAACACAGGGAAGGGGGGATGCATTTGGGGAGGACACTAGAATCTATGTAAACACAATAAATTAAAATCAATAATAAAAAAGAGTTAATATCCAAAATATCAGGGAACTCATACAACTCTGCATCAAAAAAATCCCCCCAAAATCCAATTTAAAAATGAGCAGAGGACATATATAGACATTTCTCCAAAGAGGACATAGAGATGGTCAATAGATATGTGAAAAGGTGCTCAAAAACACTAACCATCAATGCAATGGAAATCAAAACCACAATGAGGTATCATTTCATACCTGTTAAAATGGCTAGTATTAAGAAGACTAGAAAAAACAAGGGCTAATAAAGATGTGGAGAAAGGAGAAACTTCATGCACTGTTGGTGAGGATGTAAATTTGTGCGGCCACTATGGAAAATGGTATGGCTGATATTTCCTTATTGATTTTCTGTTTGGATGATCCTTCTGGAGTTGTCAATGGAATATTAAGATTCCCCAACTATGACTGTGTTTTTGTATGTTTCTCCCTTTAGTTCTGTTGGTAGTTGTTTTATATATTTTGGTGCATATATACTAAGAAGTATACATTTTCCTAATTTGGTGCATATATACTAAGAAGTATACATTTTCTTGATGTAATGTCCCCTTTATCATAAATTATCCATCTTTGTCTTTTGTTACCTTTATCATCTTAAAATCTATTTTGTCATATATAAGTATGGACACTTCTGTTTTTCTGTGAATACTATTTGTATTTATTTTTATTTTTTTACAGGGACAGAGAAAGAGTCAGAGAGAGGGATAGATAAGGACAGACATACAGGAATGGAGAGAGATGAGAAGCATCAATCATTAGTTTTTCATTGCTACACCTTAGTTGTTCATTGATTGTTTTCTCATGTGCCTTAACTGTGGGCCTTTAGCAGACCTAGTAACCCCTTGCTGGAGCCAGTGACCTTGGGCCCAAACTGGTGAGCTTTTTGCTCAAGCTGGCGACCTTGGGGTCTTGAACCTAGGTCCTCTGCATCCCAGTCCGACGCTCTATCCACTGCGCCACTGCCTGGTCAGGCTGTGGATGCTAGTTGCATGGAAACTTATTTACCACCCTTTCACTTGAGTCTAACTTTGTCTTTGCAGATTAAATGTGTCTCTTGAAGGCAGCATATGGTTGGGTTTTTTTTTTTTTTTTTTTTTTTACCTAATCTGTTCCTCTATGACTCTTTATTAGTGAGTCCAGTCCATTAACATTTAGGGTAATTAATAATGTATAAGGATTCTCTATAGCCATTTTATCTTTTGTTTTCTGGTAGCTTTGTGCCTTTATTGGTTCTTTTCTTTTGTATTTTTTTTCCTGTTGTTTTTGTTTGGTGGTATTTCAAACTGTTTTCCTCTGTTTCCCCTTTTTTTAAGCTATGTGTCTCAGTTTGGGTTTTTTGTATGTGGTTACCATTAAGCTTAGAAAAAATAAACATTCATAAATATAGCACTCCTTTTATTTTTTTGAATACATCTGATCTTTATCCTTCCTTACAAAATCAGATGATACCCCATCTTCTCTCTTTCTTTCTTCCTTTCTTTCTTTCTTTCTTTCTTTCTTTCTTTCTTTCTTTCTTTCTTTCTTTCTTTCTTTCTCTTCCTCCCTCCCTCCCTCCTTCCCTCCCTCCCTCCCTCCCTTCTTTCCTTCCTTCCTTTTTATTGGTTTTAATTTGCTGTGTTTACATAGTTACATGTATACCCCCAAATATCTCTCTTCCCCCCTTGTTTTCCTTGATACCCCCTTTGTCCCCTCCCCCCACTGCCTTCTCCCCTTTCCTCTATAATTTACTATCCTGCCCTCTATCTCTCTGTGTTATGTTTATATACTTTCGCTAATGTCTTTTCTTTCTTTGATCCCCTCCTCTCTTCCCCTTTCCCTCTGGACTCTTTGACCCCTTCTCTACCTCTCTTCTGTTCCTTAGTTCTCATTGTTCATTGGATTCCTCATATGAGTGAAGTCATATGATATTTTTCTTTCTCTGCCTGGCTTATTTTGCTTAGCATAATAGACTCCAGGTACATCCATGTTGCTGCAAAGGGTAAGATTTCTTTCTTTTTCACAGCCGTGTAGTATTTCATTGTGTATATGTACCACAGCTTTTTGATCCACTCGTCTACTTATGGACAGTTCGGCTGTTTCCAGATCTTGGCTATTGTAACCAATGCTGCACTAAACATGGGGGTGCATTTCTTCTTTGGAATTGGTGATTCATTATTCTTAGGATATATTCCTAAAAGTGGGATAGCTGGGTCAAAAGGCAGTTCTATTTTTAATTTTTGAGGAATCTTCATATTGTTTTCTAAAGTGGCTGCACCAGCCTGCAGATCCACCAGCAGTGCAGGAGGGTTCCCTTTTCTCCGTGCTCTCATCAGCACTTGTTATGTGTTGTTTTGTTAATGAGAGCCATTCTGACAGGTGTGAGGTGGTATCTCACTGAGGTTTTAATTTGCATTTCTCTGATGATTAGTGATGTTGAACATTTCTTTCTTATGTCCATTGGCCATCTGCATGTTCTCTTTAGAGAAGTGTCTATTTAGTTCTTTTGTCCAATTTTTTATTGAATTGTTTACTTTCCTGGTGCTGAGTTTTACAAGTTCTTTGTAGATTTTGGTTATTAATCCCTTATCGGACGTATTGGTGAATATGTTCTGCCATTGTGTGAGTTGTCTTTTTATTTTGTTCATGGTGTCTTTTTTGTGCAAAAGCTTTTTAGTTTGATATAGTCCCATTTGTTCATCCTGTCCTTTATTTCACTTGCCTATGGAGTTAAATCAGCAAATATATTGCTGCAAGAGATGTCAGAGGGCTTATTGCCTATGTTTTCTTCCACAATAATCATGGTTTCATGACTTAAATTCAAGTCTTTTATCCATTTTGAGTTTATTTTTGTGAATGGTGTAAGTTGGTGGTCTAGTTTCATTTTTTTGCAGGTACTTGTCCAATTTTCCCAGCACCATTTGTTAAAAAGACCATCTTTACACCATTGTATGCTCTTACCTCCTTTGTCAAATATCAGTTGACCATAACGGTGTGAGTTTATTTCTGGGTTCTCTGTTCTGTTCCATTGATCTGTGTTCCTGTTCTTATGCCAGTACCAAGCTGTTTTGAGTACAATGACCTGGTATCAGAGAGTGTGATACCCCCCTCCCTTTATTTTTCTTTTTCAAGATTGCTGAGGCTATTCATGTTCTTTTCTGGTTCCATATAAATTTTTGGAATATTTGTTCTATATCTTTGAAGTATAACATTGGAAAGTTAATAGGAATTGCATTGAATTTGTATATTGCTTTGGATAGTATAGACATTTTAATGATATTTATTCTACCTATCCATGAACATGGTATGTGCTTTCACTTATTTGTATCTTCCTTAATTTTTTTTATCAATGTTTTATAGTTTTCCAAAAACAGGTCTTTAATCTTCTTGGTTAAATTTACTCCCAGTACTTTATTTCTTTGGTTGTACTAGTGAAGGGGATTGTTTCCTTAATTTCTTTCTGACATTTCATTCTTGGTTTATATAAATGCCACTGATTTCTGAATATTGATTTTATAACCTGCCACCTTGCTGAATTCATTTATCAGTTTCAGTAGTTTTTTAACTGAGACTTTAGAATTTTTTATGTACAATATCAAGTCATCAGCAAATAATGATATTTTACTTCTTCTTTTCCAATTTGGATGCCTTTTATTTTTTCTTCTTGTCTGATTGTTGTAGCTAAGAGTTCCAGAACTATGTTAAATAAGAGAGGTGAAAGGGGGCATCCCTGCCTTCTTCCTATTCTTAAGGGGATTGTTTTTAATTTTTGCCCATTGAGTATGATGATGGCTGTGGGTCTGTCATAGATGACCTTTATCATGTTGAGGTATGTTCTCTGTATTCCCACTTTGCTGAGAGTTTTGATGATAAATGGGTGCTTGATTTTATCGAATGCTTTTTCTGCATCTATTGGTATTATCATATGATTTTTATACTTTTTGTTTACGTGATGAATCACGCTGATTGATTTGTGTGACTGTACCAGCCTTGCCTCCTTAGAATAAATCCCACTTGATCATGATGTATAATATTTTTCATGTATTGCTGGGTCTGGTTTGCTAATATTTTGTTGAGACATTTATCATCTAACTTCATCAGGGATATTGGCCTATAGTTTTCTTCCTTTGTAGTGTCTTTACTTGGTTTTGGAATGAGGATTATTTTCACTTCATAAACAGGGTCTGGAAGTTTTTCCTCCTCTTGAATTTTCAAAAATAGCTTGAGAAGGATAGTTCTTTGAAAAATTGGTAAAATTCGCCTAGGAAGCCATCAGGCCCAGGACTTTTGTTTTTTGGAGAGTTTTTTGATAACTGTTTTAACCGCTTTTGGTGTAATCAATCTGTTTAGGTTTTCTAATTCTTCCATATTGATTTTTTAAATTAATTTTAATAGTGTGACATTAATAAATCAGGGTACATATGTTCAAAGAAAACATCTCCAGGTTATCTTATTATTCAATTATGTTGCATAGCCATCACCCAAAGTTAAATTGTCCTCTATCACCATCTATCTGGTTTTCTTTATGCCCCTCCCCTCCCCCCTCTCGCACGCTCTCTTCCATCCTCCACCATATAACCACCACACTCTTGTCCATGTCTCATAGTCTCACTTTTATGTCCCACCTATGTATAAAATCATGCTGTTCTCAGTTTTTTTCTGTGTTACTTATTTCACTCCGTTTAATGTTATCAAGGTACATCTATTTTGTTGTAAATGACCCGATGTCATCATTTCTTATGGATGAGTAGTATTCCACAGTATATATGTACCAAAGCTTTTTAATCCACTTGTCCTCTGACGGACACTTGGGCTATTTCCAGATCTTCGCTATTGTGAACAGTGCTGCCACGAACATGGGGGCGCATTTCCTCTTTTCGAACAGTGCTATGGTGTTCTTAGGGTATATTCCTAAAAGTGGGATAGCTGAGTCAAAAGGTAGTTCAATTTTTAATTTTTTGAGGAATCTCCATACTGTTTTCCACAGTGGCTGCACCAGTCTGCATTCCCACCAGCACTGCAGGAGGGTTCCCTTTTCTCTACATCCTCACCAGCACTTGTCCTGTGTTGTTATGCTGATGAACGCCATTTTGACTGGTGTGAGGTGATATCTCATTGTGGTTTTAATTTGCATTTCTCTAATGATTAGTGATGTTGAGCATTTTTTCATATGCCTATTGGCCA
This sequence comes from Rhynchonycteris naso, assembly GCA_037038555.1. Lineage (NCBI taxonomy): Eukaryota > Metazoa > Chordata > Mammalia > Chiroptera > Emballonuridae > Rhynchonycteris > Rhynchonycteris naso. The sequence goes on along the minus strand of CM072998.1, from coordinate 108,000,938 downwards.
TCTGTATTTTCTCTCTGAAGAAATTTCTATTCATTTCATTTGCCCATTTTTTGATTGGATTGTTTGTCTTCCTGGTGTTGAGTTATATAAGATCTTTATAAATTTTGGTTATTAATCCCTTATCAGATGTGCTGTCGAATATGTTCTCCCATTGTGTGGTTTGTCTTTTTATTCTGTTCTTATTGTCTTTAGCTGTGCAAAAACTTTTTAGTTTGATATAGTCCCATTTCTTTATCTTGCCTTTTATTTCATTTGCCCATGGAGATAAATCAGCAAATATATTGTTGCTTCAGATGTCGGAGAGCTTGCTGCCTATATTTTCTTCTAAGATACTTATGATTTCATGGCTTACATTTAGGTCTTTTATCCATTTTGAGTTTGTTTTTGTGAATGGTGTAAGTTGATGGTCTAGTTTCATTTTTTTGCAGGTAGATGTCCAAATTTCCCAAAACCATTTGTTAAAGAGGCTGTCTTTACTCCATTTATGTTCTTTCCTCCTTTGTAAAATATCAGTTGTCCATAAAGATGTGGGTTTATTTCTGGGTTCTCTGTTCTATTCCATTGATCTATGTGCCTGTTCTTATGCCAGTACCAGACTGTCTTGAGTATAATGGCCTTGTAGTAAACCTTGATATCTAGAAGAGTGATACCTCCTGCTTTATTTTTTCTTTTTAGGATTGCTGAGGCTATTGGTGTTCTTTTTTGGTTCCATATAAATTTTTGGAATATGTGTTCTCTATCTTTGAAGTATGTGATTGGAATTTTAATTGGTATTGCATTGAATTTATAACTTGTATTGGGTAATATAGACATTTTAATGATGTTTATTCTTCCTAGTCATGAGCACGGTATATGTTTCCACTTGTTTGTATCTTCCTTGATTTCTTTTATCAATGTTTTATAATTTTCTGAGTACAAGTCCTTAACCTCCTTGGTTAAATTTACTCCTAGGTACTTTATTTTTTTGGCTGCAATAGTGAAGGGGATTCTTTCCTTAATTTCTTTTGCTGACAGTTCATTGTTTGTATATAGAAATGCCTCTGATTTCTGAGTATTAATTTTATATCCTGCCACCTTGCTGAATTCATTTATCAGGTCCAGTAGTTTTTTGACTGAGTCTTTAGGGTTTTCTATATACAATATCATATCATCTGCAAATAACAACAGTTTTTCTTCTTCTTTTCCAATTTGGGTGCCTTTTATTTCTTCTTCTTGTCTGATTGCTGTACCTAGGACTTCCAGAACTATGTTGAATAAGTGGTGAAAGGGGGCACCCCTGCCTGGTTCCTGATCTTAAGGGGATTGCTTTTCATTTTTTTCCATTTAGAATGATGTTTGCTGTGGGTTTGCCTTAGATGGCCTTCATCATGTTAAGGAATGATCCCTGTATTCCCACTTTACTGAGAGTTTTGAGCATGAGTGGGTGCTGGATTTCATCAAATGCCTTTTCTGCATCTATTGAAATTATCATGTGATTTTTGTCCTTCCTTCTGTTTATGTGATGAATCACATTGATTGATTTGTGAATATTGAACCAGCCTTGCCTCTCCAGAATAAATCCCACTTGATCATGGTGTATGATTTTTTTCATATATTGCTGGATCTGGTTGTCTAATATTTTGTTGAGAATTTTAGCGTCTAAATTCATCAAGGAATTAGGCCTATAATTTTCTTTCTTTGTGTTGTCTTTGTCAGGTTTGGGGATCAGAATTATGCTTGCCTCATAAAAGGAATTTGGAATTCTTCCTTCCTCTTGCATTTTTAAAATAGCTTGATGAGGATAGCAGTTAGTTCTTCTTTGAATTTTTGGTAGAATTCACTTGTGAAGCCATCAGGCTCAGGACTTTCTTTTTTAGGATTTTTTTGATAACTGTTTCAATCTCTTTTGTTGTAATTGGTCTGTTTAGGTGTTCTGATTCTTCCAGATTGATTTTTGGAAGATTTTATGATTCAAAAAATTTTTCCATTTCACCAAGATTGGCTAATTTTTTGGCATAGAGTTCTTTATAGTATTCTCTTACAATGCTTTGTATTTCTGTTGTGTCAGTTGTTATTTCTCCAATGTCATTTCTAATTTTATTTATTTGCGTCCTCTCTCTTTTCTTCTTGGTGAGTCTAGTTAAAGGTTCATCAATCTTCTTTACCTTTTCAAAGAACCAGCTCCTGGTTTCATTGACCCTCTGTATTATTTCCTTAGACTCTATGTCATTTATTTCTGCTCTGATCTTTATTAAATTCTTCCTTCTACTGGTCCTGGGCTTCATTTGCAGTTGTTCTTCTAGTTCTTTTAGCTGCAGGGTCAGGTTGCTTATTTGAGCTTTTTCTAGCTTCTTTTGATATGCCTGTAGTGCAATGAACTTCTCTCTCAGTACTGCTTTTGCTGTGTCTCATAAATTTTGAGTTGATATATGCTCATTATCATTGGTTTCTAGAAACTTTTTTATTTCTTCTTTGATCTCATTGTTAATCCATTCATTATTTAATAACATGCTATTTAGTTTCCAAGTGTTTGAGTATTTTTCAGTTTTTATTTTGTGACTAGTTTCTAAATTCAAGGCATTGTGATAAGAGAAAATGCTTGATATGATTTCAATCTTCTTAAATTTGTTGAGACCATTTTTGTGTCCTAACATTTGGCCCATCCTAGAAAACATACCATGAGTGCTTGAGAAGTATGTATATTCTACTGCTTTAGGGTGAAAGTTCTGTAGATATTTATTAAATCGAGTTGATCTAATGTGTCCTTTAAGTCTGCTGTTTCTTTATTAATTTTCTTTCTTGAGGATCTATCCAGTGATGTTAGTGGGGTATTGAAATCCCCTAGTATTATATATAGTATTGCTGTTAATCTCGCCCTTTATATCCATCAAAGTCTGCTTTATGTATGTCGGGGCTCCTATATTTGGTGCATAGATATTTATAAGAGTTATACCTTCCTATTGAACTTTTCCCTTTATCATTATGTAGTATCCTTCTTATCTCTTACTACAGCGTTTGTTTTAAAGTCCATTTTGTCTGATATAAGTATTGCTACCCTTGCTTTTTTTCATTTCCATTTGCATTAAATATTTTTTTCCATCCTTTTACCTTCAGTCTATGAGCATCTTTTGTTTTAAGGTGTGTCTCTTGTCGACAGCATAAGTATGGATCCTGTTTCTTTATCCACGCAGCTATCCTATGTCTTTTGATTGGATCATTTAATCCATTTACATTCAAGGTTATTATTGATATGTAGTTGCTTATTGCCATTTTATTCTTTAAAGCTGTATTCTTCTTTGGCTATATTCTCTCCTCTCTTTGAACTGTTCACACTAGGCCCCTTAGTATCTCTTCCAGAATTGGTTTGGTTTTAATGAATTCCTTGAGGTTTTTTTTTTGTCTGGGAAGCTCTTTATTTCTCCTTCAATTTTAAACGTTAGCCTTGCTGGATAAAGTAGTCTTGGTTGTAGGTTCTTGTTCTGCATTACTTTGAATATAACTTGCCATTCCCTTCTGGCCTCAAGTGTTTCTGTTGAGAAGTCGGATGTCATCCTTATGGGGGCTCCCTTGTAGGTGATAGCCTTTTTTTCTCTAGCAGCTTTTAAAATTTTCTCTTTATCCCTTAGCTTTGGTATTTTAACTATGATGTGTCTTGGTGTAGATTTCTTTGGGTTTCTCTTTAATGGAGTTCTGTGTGCTTCTTGAACGTGTCAAATGTTTTCCAGCCTTAATTTAAGGAAGTTTTCTGCAATGATTTGATCAAAGAAAGTTTCTATTTCTTGTTTTCTTTCCTCTTCTTCAGGAACCCCTATGATGCGAATGTTATTTCTCTTCATGTTGTCACAGAGCTCCCTTAGAGTTTCCTCACATTTTTTGAGTCTCTTTTCTTTTTTCTTCTCTGCTTCTGTGCCTTTATTTATTGTGTTCTCTAACTTGCTGATTCAACCCTCAGCCTCGTCCATCCTGCTTTTAATTCCTTCCATTGTGGTCTTCAGTTCTGATACTGTATTTGTCATTTCTGTCTGATTCTTTTTTATTATTTAAATTTCATTTTTTATACTTGTTATATCTTTATTTAGGTGTTCATAATGACTCTCCATTGTTGCTCTAATCTCTTTGAACATCCTAACTATCATTATTTTAAATTCTGCATCTGGTAATTTGGTTATATCTGGTTCATTCAGGTCCTTCTCTCGGGATTTCTCTTGATTCATTAGGGTTGCATCTTCCTGCTCATTTTGTCTGTGTATTAGAAGGTTGTGGCCATTGGAGTCCAATGGGTGTTGCCTTTGTGTTCTCTAGGTGTAATGTCTACAGGCCCACCACCCCCTGTGCTGTTGCCTAGGGCAGTTGGGTATTGGCATTGCCAGTGCCGGGCCACTGCAGCTGTTGCTGTGATTTCCGCCTCTCCTCCACAAGAGGGGCTGCGTTCTGGTGCCCAGCTGTACAAGCCTCATGCTGCCTTGGCCTTTGCCTCACCCCCACATGTTGGGTTGCCCTCTGCACTCAAGCCACAAGCCTCAGCACCCAGGGTAGAAGTGAGCACCTTTGCTCAGCTGCGGACCACTCTCTTCCCGGGCTTCCACCCGGCTCCCGCGGTCAGAGCCTGCTCGCCACAGTTTCTCGGGTTGGATGGGGCTGCTGACGTGCACTTAGCTGTGAGCTTTAGCCCCGCCCCCAAGACCAAGGCCTGCCTGTGCAGGATCGCAAACCACGGTTTATTGGGTCGGGCATGGCTGCTAGCGTGCGCTCAGCTGTGAGCTTCCACTCATCCGGGGCTCTAGCCTCGCCCTTCGTGTTCAGAGCCAACTCATGCTCACAGGATGGAAACCACGGTTTCTCTGTCCAGCGGGGCTGCTGGCGTGAGCTCAGTCATGAGCCTCCACCTGTTCCTGTTCTTAGCCCCGCCCCCATGGTCAGGGCCGGCTTGCGCAGGGTCTAGGGTCACAGAGCAGATCTCTGCCCGTTTCTGGCCTCCCGCTTTCCCCCCACAGGTGGGGCTACAGGCAGGCCTTCAGCTGCCAGACCGCTTTCACTCATCCCCTCTACCCCTGCTGGGCTAGACTGAGTTCACACTGGCTAGGCCTCTGCCCCCACCGACATAACTGCGTTTCAGTGTCCCACCGCCACCGTCCCTCCAGCAAGCCCTCAGCAGTGTTGGTAGGGGCACTGCAGCTCAGACCCTAACACTCCATACTGTAGTCCTGGAAGATCCCTCCTTTTAAGCAGCTCTGCTCTAAGTGCTGCAGGAGAGCTTGTTTGTCTGGTGTCCTGTCTCCCTTTACTGGTATTGCTAGTTCCAGGGGAAATAGTCATTTTTGATTAGGGAAGTGACTTAGCCCAGGGGTTAGGGTGGCTGTACCTCAGAGTGTTTGTCCCTGTGCCTTCTGTCCACACTCTCTTCCCGCTGCTCTGGTCCTCTCCTCTGTCCCCGTTCCCCGGAGCCCCGGGTAAGTGGTTGTAAGAGAGGTTTTCTGCGCTGTCCCTTTAAGAAGAATCTTGGGTCTGAGAAAACTGTCTCTTTGTCACAAACAGTATCCTCACTTGTTTCACAGCTCAATACTGTCCAAACGCCTCTTCTAGGCTCTGTGACTGCAGGCTGGGGCTTGGTTCCTGGGACCCAGGTCCCTCCCTCTCTGCCAAACTCTCCTCCCACCATGCGGGTCTCTCCGGGCTGCTGTTTGCTCCAGGGAGCTGGGCAGCCCTCTTCGCGTTTTCACTTTTCCTACCAGTCTCAGTGTGGCTTCTTCAGTGTTCCTTGGTTGAAGAGTCCACTTAGTTTAGTTCAAAGTTGGTTTATCCAGATGCTGGTTCTTAAAATTAAGTTATAATCCACTTTGGTTCTGGGAGTTGGAAGTTGGTACGTCCGCCTACTCCATCGCCATCTTGCCGTCCTCAGCCATATTGATTTTTGAATAATTATACTTTTCAAGGAATTTATCCATTTCATCGAGGTTGTTTCATTTTGGGGCATACAGTTCTTCATAGTATTTTCTTACACTCTTTCGAATTTCTGCTGTGTCAGTTGTTACTTCTCCTCTATCATTTCTAATTTTATTTATTTGAGCCCTCTTTTTTTCTTGGTAAATCTGGTTAAAGGTTCATTAATTCTGTTTACCTTTTCAAAGAACCAGCTCTTGGTTTTATTGATCTTTTGTATTTTTTTTTTTTTGCCTCTATGTCATTTATTTTTGCTCTGATCTTTATTATTTCCTTCCTTCTACTTCCTCTACTCTTTACTTGCTGTTCTTTTTCTAGTTCTTTTAGATGCAGGGTTAAGTTGTTTATTTGAGCTATTTCTTGCTTCTTAAGGTATGCCTACAATGCTGTGAACTTCCCTCTCAGGACTACTTTTGCTGTATCCCATATATTTTGAGTTGTTGTATGTTCATTTTTGTTTGTTTCAAAAGATTTTTTAATTGCTTCTTTGATCTCATTGTTAACCCATTCATTATTTAATAGCATGCTATTTAGTCTCCAAGTGTTTGAATGTTTTTTAGTTTTTCTATCGTAGTTGATTCCTACTTTGATGCTGTTGTGGTCAGAGAAGGTGCTTGATATTTCAATCTTCTTAAATTTATTAAGGTTTGTTTTTTTTCCTAACATGTGGTCTATCCTAAAGAATGTACCATGAGCACTTAAAAAGAATGTTCTTTCAAAGTGAAAATAAACCTTTCACTTTGGAGTGAAAGGTTCTAAAGATATCTATTAAATCCAGTTGATCTAGTGTGTCATTTGAGGCCACTGTTTCTTTGTTAATTTTCTATCTGGAAGTTCTATCCATTGATGTTAGTAGGGTATTAAAATCCCCTACTATTATAATATTGCTGTTGATTTCACCCTTTTTGTTCATCAAAATCTGTTATATGTATTTAGGTGCTTCTATATTAGGCACATATATATTTATAAGAGTTATATCTTCCTGTTGAAATGCTTCTTTTATCATTATGTAGTGACCTTCTTTATCTCTTATAGCCTCTGTTTTAAAGTTTATTTTGTCAGATATTAGTATTGCTACCCCAGTTTTTTTTTCCTTTCTGTTTGCATGAAATGTTTTTTTCCATCCCTTTACTCTCAGTCTATGTGTATCTTTTGTTCTGAGGTGGGTCTCTTGTAGACAGCATATGAATTCATGGGTGCTGTTTTCTTATCCATGCAGCTACCCTATGTCTTTTGATTGGAACATTTAATCTATTTACATTTAAGGTTATTATTGATATGTAGTTGTTTATTGCCATTCTATTCTTTAGATCTATAATCCTCTTTTTCTCAATTTCTTTTACCTTTGCTCTTTCTACAGCAGACCCTTTAACATTTCCTGCAATACTGGTTTGGTTGTAATGAATTCCTTGAGTATTTCTTTGTCTTGAAAGCTTTTTATTTCTTCTTCAGTTTTAAATGATAATACTGGATAAAAATGTCTTGGTTGTAAGCTCTTGTTTTGCATTACTTTAAATATTTCTTGCCATTCCCTTCTGGCCTCAAGTGTTTCTTTTGAAAAGTCGAATGTCATTTTTCTTTTCTTTTCTTTTTTTTTTTGTTCCAGGGACAGAGAGAGAGAGAGAGAGTCAGAGAAAGGGATAGATAGGACAGACAGACAGGAATGAAAAACGGTGAGAAGCATCAATCATTAGTTTTTCATTGTCATTTCGACACCATAGTTGTTCATTGATTTCTTTCTCACATGTGCCTTGACCACAGGCCTTCAGCAGACTGAGCAACCCCTTGCTGGAGCCAGCGACCTTGGGTCCAAGCTGACGTGCTTTAGCTCAAGCCAGATGGACCTGCGCTCAAGCTGGCAATCTTGGGGTCTCGAACCTGGGTCCTCCGCATCCCAGTCCGAAGCTCTATCCACTGAGCCACTGCCTGGTCAGGCTCGGATGTCATTTTTTATGGGGGCTCCTCTATAGGTAATTGACTTCCTTTCTCTTGCTGCTTTTAGTATTTTTTTTTATTCACTTAACTTTGTTATTTTAATTATGATGTATCTGGATGTAGACCTCATTGGGTTTCTTTTTATCAGGACTCTCTGTGCTTCTTGAAACTGTGTGACTTTTTCCTTCATCAATTTAGGAAAATTTTCAGCTATGATTTCTTCAAACAGTTTCTCTATTGCTTGTTTGTTCTCTTCTCCTTCAGGAACCCCTATGATGTAGATGTTATTCCTTTTCATATTGTCACAGAGTTCTCTTAAAATCTGAGTTTCGTCAGACTTTTTGAGCCTCTTTCCTTTTTGCTGCTCTGTTTCTGTGTTTTTATGTATCTTGTCCTCTAATTCACTGATTTGATCCTCTGCTTCATCCAGCCTGCTGTTGATTCCTTCTAGTGTAGTCTTCATTTCTGATATTGTAATTGCCATTTCTGATTGATTCTTTTTTAGGATTTCAGTGTCCTTTTTGATGCTTGCAATTTCTTTATTTATGTGCTCATTAAGTCCATCCACTGTTGCTTTGATATCCTTTAGCATCCTAACAATCATTATTTTAAACTCTGCATTCAGTAATTTGATTACTTTCATCTCATTCAGTTCTCTTTATGGGGATTTTTCCTGTTGATTCATATGATTTACGTTCCTCTGTCTTCCCATTCTTTTTGTGTGTGGTTTGCAAGCTTGTTAAAGTTGTGGGTCTGAGGTTGGTTTACAGAATGCAGCTTCTTCTCCAGGACTTTATTCCTCAGTTTCTGCTGGTTGCTTGAATTTTAATTCTCATTAAGAGCCACTTAAAAGTCATAATTTCCCTGCTGTTTGTTTGCTGAGTCCAGCAGGAAGTGTCTATGGTTGCAGATCCCAGCAAGGAGCTTCTATATTTGCTGATTCCAACAGAGGGCTTCTCTGTTTAGAGGGGGGGAAATGGGTATATCTTGTTTTTTTATTTTGTTTTGTTTTTTATTTGTTTTTTTTAGGGGGGCCCAGTTGAAACTGTATCCAGGAATGCGGTTGGTGTGGCCCCTGAGAAACTGATGGTATGCTCTGCCCAGTACCTCTCCAGGGATGAGGTGCGTTCTCTGTATGAAGGGGGAGGTGTAGCTCAGGTCTCCCTGGAAACTTGAGTCACTGCCCCTCCCCTTACTTGCTCCTTTCTGAACAACCTTTCATACTGATTGGAGATGGAGAGCCTTTTGGAGGTGGGTCAACTGGTTCTATGCTAGACTTGTGCAGGGTTATGGCCACCTTGGCACTGGAGAATGACTCAGCTCAGCTCAGGTCAACCTCTCTGTGTCTCAATCTCCCCTGCATGACCAGTCTCTCAGCCCTCCTCGCCCCCAGAGCCCCAGGTAAGTGGTTTTGAGCAATATTTTCTTTGTTGGCCCTCTAAGGCTGTACTTTCTTTTGCCACAGACAGAGCTCTCACTCTTCTCCCCCTTCAGTGCTGGCAGGCTGTCTCCTCCAGTCCCTGTTTTTGTAAGCTGGGGCTTCGGTCCTGGGACTGAGGACCACTGCCTCTCAGGGTCTCTCTTCTTGCAATGAGAACCCTTCTGGACCATCAACCTCAGCCTCCCCTCACTCCTGGGAGTGGGGGAAGCCCCATTGTGCCCCCACACTCCCTACCATGATTGGTGTGGATTCTTCTGTGCTCCTTGGTTTTCAAGTCCTGTTCTTTTAGTCCAAAGTTGGTTTTTCACCATGATTCTTCTTAAATTAATTTGTAATCCAGTTTGGTTGTGGCAGGTGTATCTACCTACTCTGCTGCCATCTTGGAATCTCCCCATCTTCTTTTATGTTTTTGTTGGCACAAAGTATCCTTGTTTATGCTGCAAGTTTGTTGGTGATCTTACAGTTTTGTGATCTTTTGCTCTTTGTCTCAGGTAAAATAACCCCCATGAATATTTCCTGCAATGAAGGTCTCCTGATAATGAATTGCCACAGTTTCTGAATGTCTGAAAAAGTCTTTATTTCTTTTTTGTATCTAAAGAATAACTTTGCTGGATATGTTATTATTGGCTTGTGATTTTTCTCTTTCAGTAGTTTGAATATTTGGTTCAATTCTCTTATAGCTTGTAGAGTTTCCACTGAGAAGTCTGATGGTAACCTAATGGGCTTTCTTTTATAGGTTATTTTAATCTTTTCCCTGGTTTCCTTAAAAGGAAGGTGGAGGTATTGGAGCCATTCTCAGCATCTGGAGCCAACTCGCTTTAATCAAGCTATGGCTGCAGAATGGGAGAAGAGAGACAGAGAGAGAAGCAGGAGGGGAGAGGGGTAGAGAAGCAGATAGGTGCTTCTCCTGTGTGTTCTGACTGGGAATTGAACCTGGGCCATCCACATGCCAGGCCAATGCTCTACTGCTGACCTGCTGGCCAGGGCCTGAAAATACCTTTTTATTTTATTTTTTTAATTTTAATTAATTAATTTTTTTACAGGGACACAGAGAGATAGTCAGAGAGAGGGATAGATAGGGATAGACAGACAGGAATAAAGAGAGATGAGAAGCATCAATCATTAGTTTTCTTTGTTGCCGTTGCGACACCATAGTTGTTCATTGATTGCTTTCTCACATGTGCCTTGACTGTGGGCCTTCAGCAGACCAAGCCACCCCTTGCTGGAGCCAGCGACCCTGGGTCCAAGCTGGCGAGCTTTAGCTCAAGTCAGATGGGCCTGTGCTCAAGCTGGCAAACTCAGGGTCTCGAACCTGGGTCTTCCGCATCCCAGTCCGACGCTCTATCCACTGCACCACTGCCTGGTCAGGCTGAAAATACCTTTTTAAGGTTATTAATTTTTGATAGTTTTAATACAATGTGCCTTGAAGAAGGCTTTTTTTTGGGGGGGGGGCGATTGAGGTAAGTAAGTGTTCTGTTTGCCTCTTGGACCCAAGGACTTAGCTATCTCTATAGGTTTGGGAAGTTCTCATCAACTACTTGTTTGAATAGATGCTCCATTCCCTTCTCCCTCTCTTATTCATCCCTTTTTCCGATATACCTATTATTCTTATAATGTACTTCCTGATGAATCAGATAGTTCCTGTAAAGTGCTTTTATTTTTTATGCTCAAGTCTCTCTCTTCTTTCTTCTGTATTACTTCTAGATTTTTATTTTTGATGTCACTAATTTTTTCCTCCATCTGGTTGGGTCTATTTTCTGTGCTCACTAACTCATTCTTGGTCTCTCTTTTTGAGTTCCTCATCTCCGTAATTTCTGTTTGGTTCTTTTTTAAAGTTTTAATCTCTGGTAAAGTACTCATTTTGTTCATTGGTTTGTTTTCTGAGCTCGTTAAACTGCCTAATTTGTTTTTCTTGTATATTGTTGAATTTTATCAGAACTGCAATCTTGAAATCTCTGTCATTTATATCACACATTTCCATGTCTTTAAGTTTGTTTCCTGGAGATGCTTTATTTCCTTCTGAGATGACTCACTACCTTGGTTATTCATACTATTTGATAGATTCCTTCTCTCTCTAGGCATCTATGTAGGAGTGGCACTCTCTAGCAAATTAATATAAAGAGATCACTTTATTATGTTCTAGGATATAGTGCTGAATCACAAGATTTTTAGTTCTCTTGTGCTTCTGTGGCTTTTCAGATCTTTGAGGGGTGGTGTTTTTTGGTAAGTGGGAATGTCACCTGTAATCCAGTTGCCACAGCCCCAGGGGACCTATGTAACAGGAGAATGTAGAGAGCAATGGGCCTTCAAAGCTATGAAATGCTAGTGCTGTCCCCCACAGTCAGGCGCTGCCATTACTGTAATTGTGATGCATGAAAGTGGGTGGGGTGAATTGGGAGAATTTGGCTGGCTTTTTGTTGTTTTGCCCTCAGATCTCTGTTGGGTATCCAGCCCTAGGACCAGTTTCAAGGTGCACCTTTTGCTCAGGGGAAAAAAATGTGACTCTGTTGTACCAGTTCTCAGGTACTATAGCAAGGGTGAAAGGAGGCAAACTTTGGCAAGTTATGGAGCAGCCAGACTCCTTGAGTTTGTTTCTATATTTGAAATGTTGACACATTAGACCAAATGGACATTATTAACATTTACAAAGCCTTTCATCCCAGAATGTCATATTATATTACCTTCTTCAGGGAACTAGGAACATTCTCAAGGATAGACCATATTTCAGGTCACAAAACTAGCGTCAACGAATTCAAGAACATTGGAATCATACTAAGCGTATTCTCTGTCTACAATACTTTGGAATCAGATATCAACTACAAAAAGGAGGTAAAGAAACTCACAGATATTTGGATATTAAATAACATATACTAAAAATGACTGGGTCCAAAATGAAACAGAAAGCAAGGTCAGAAAATATATAGATACAATAAAAATGACAACATGACACACAAAAACTTCTGGGATGCAGTGAAAGCAGTAATAAGAGAGGCCTTTGTCTAGAAACAAGAAAAATCTCAAGTAAACAACCTAACACTACATCTTAAAGAACTAGGAAAAGAAAATAAAAGCAACTCAAAGTCAGCAGAAAAAAGAAAATAAAAACTAGGACAGAATTAAATAAAACAAAGAACAAGAAATTATACAAAAATTAATACAACAAAGAGCTGTTTCTCTGAAAAGATTAATAAAATTGACAAACTGCTATCTAGAATTGCTAAGAAAAAAGAAAAAAGACTCATAGAAACCAGAAATAAAAGAGAAGTTACCACAGAATTACAGATATACAATGGATCATAAGCGAATACTATAAAAGTCTATAGACCACCAAACTCAATAACCTAGAAGAAATGGATAAGTTCCTAAAAATATATAACCTTTTTAAATTGAATCATGAAGAACTGGAAAATCTAAACAGACCAATAAACAGTCTATTTGTTTAATTAAACAACTAAACAACCATCCAATTGAAACAACCATAAAAAACCCCCTCCAAAATAAAAGTCCTGGATGGGATGGCTTCATTAGTGAATTCTATAAAACACTCAAAGAAGATTTAGTACTTAAAAAATGGTTTTTCTATATCTGCCCTATAAAGGTATTTTGATATTAACCACTTTTTTTTTTTGTAATAGCAATAATGAAGTGAAATAAAATGTATTTGCCAACTGTGAATCAATACAAACGTGAGAAGCCATGAACATCTGGATTCTACCTGGCCTACGACCCATCAGTTACCCTCCATCACTAGTTCATCCAAGGCTAGTATCCCACCTTATCCCCAGGCATGTCCTAACCTAGTTAAATACCCTACAGTGACCAAGAAAAATTCTCTCAACCCAGGAAGGTTTTCAAGTTTAAGAGCAAACAATAACTAATGCAAACTGCAAGGCCACTTTGAGCTTGGCATCCTCCCCACTTTCCTAGCTTGGCTGGTTATATTTGGAACTCCACAGCAACCCTTACTGATGAGTTGAAATCTGCTCCTGATGTAATGAGGAAGGTGGGTATTCCCTTCCTCTCATGTTCATTACCATCATCTTGTGCAAGAGCACAGACAGGTAGTTCAGCGTCCTGGGAGGAGCTTGCTTAGAACTTACAGTCTAGATTTAAACACAGGCTCTGCTTCTTTCCAGCTGTGCAAACTTGGACATATAAACTAATGTAGTCCTGATTATCTGAAAAATTTGATGACTGTAAAACTTTCTTTGTGAGCATTAATTGGGCTAACAATAATTTTCTAGATTAAAAATACTGCCTCACACACAGTATGCACTGAGAACATTTGCCGTTATTATTAACACCATGAAAAGAAAATTTTGGTCTCAGGAATTAATAAAACCAGTACTTGAAATGCCCCCAAAGACTGTACTTTGTCTTTGTTTTCTTCTTTGGTCAGTTTTATTCTCTTCACTTGATGAATTTAATGACAGACACTTCCCACCCAGGCTCAACTCTGTCCAATCACTATGTACAGGGCATGGATTTGGGGAAGGTGGGAACTCTTACTCAAACCTTAAATAATGGAGTTTCTCAAAGAAGAAGGGTACTCTTGTATATAGATAAATGAGTTGTCAATTAACACCTTTACCGCTATCTTCTATGAAAACATTTTTACAGAATTCTCCTCTTCTCTTAAGGAACACTTTCCTCATTCATCCATTCATCCTCACATCTTTTTTTTTTTTTTTTTTTTTTACAGGGACAGAGAAAGAGTCAGAGAGAGGGATAGATAGGGGCAGACAGGAATGGAGAGAGGTGAGAAGCATCAATCATTAGTTTTTCATTGCCCTCGCAACACCTTAGTTGCTCATTGATTGCTTTCTCACATGTGCCTTGACCATGGGCCTTCAGCAGACCGAGCCTCCCCTTGCTGGAGCCAGTGACCTTGAGTCCAAGCTGACAAGCTTTTGCTCAAACCAGATGGGTCTGCGCTCAAGCTGGCGAGCTCGGGGTCTCGAACCTGTGCCTTCCGCATCCCAGTCTGACGCTCTATCTACTGCGCCACCGCTTGGTCAGGCGTCACACCTTTTTATACAACAAATATTTAATTAAATGTTTGTTAGGTGCCAGACACTGTGCATTAAGGTGGAATTATAGAGATGAAAAGGGCACAGCCAGTCAAGATTCTGGATTTTTAAAAAATTCTTATACGCAACTATTCAGCTAAAACAAATCTATTTGTTTTAATTTTTTAAAAAAATCTCAGATGCCAAAGATTGGCACCTGGCCATACTCCTTCTGATTCAATGAAGAGTATACTGTTGTTCTGCAGAGGTCACCTTGTCAAGGAGATGATGGCTTCTGATGGCCCAGAAGCAGCTTCCACAGGTCATGGTGTGACATAACTCAGTGAATCCTTCTACAAATGATGACCGACAAGTGTTGGTATAACCTCATCAAGCATTAATGTTTGGAATGTGAAGAAGAGCAACTTATGATACCAAGGAGCCCAGCTGTGCGACCCTTGAGCAACTACAGAATCACATGCGGCCTAAGAGAGTCCATGTGGGAAGCCAGGCCACGAGAGCCAGTGTGTGGCCAACCCCTCCCTCCCTTCTGCATGCCTATTTATACTCCACCCTCAGGCTGCTTCCTTTTCCCTCATCAGCCTTCTCCTTTCTATTTATTCCTTCAGCAAACATTTCTTGAGGTCACCTGGTATAGACGGAATGTTTTTGTTCCCTTCCCCCCTACCCCGTATTTATATGTTGGATCTCTAATCTTCAATGTAAAGATATTAGGAAGTGGAGCCTTTGAGAGGTTATTAGGTCATGCGGGTAAAACCCTCAGATAGGGATTAGTGCCCTTATCAGAAGAGATACAAGACAGATGGTCTCTCTGCCACATTGGGACATAGCAGAAAGGCTGCCTCTGTGAATCAGTAAGAACATCTTCCCCAGGAAGTGACCAGGCTGTCATCCTGACTTTAAATTTCAGACTTGTGAGAAATAAATATCTGTGATTTAAGTCACCTCATCTCTGGTATTTGTTATAGCAGCCCAAGGGTACTTAGACATGTCCTCCCATTGCCAAGGCTTCCACTGTGTTCCTTGAATAGAAAAAGAAATAAGAATGGCTCCTTTCCCAAGGAAGTGCAGAGTCTCAGGAAAAAGAAAGGCAGTAAATGTGCTGTGTGCTTAATTGGGTACATCTACCAAGTGCAGAGGGGAGAGGACAGAAAAATAAAAGGAATCTACTTGTTGGACTCAGGTGTCAGTGACAGATTCATATTCTCAAGAGTGGCTTTTGTGCACCCAAATATTACTCAAAGTTGATTTTTATTTTAGAAATAATTATTTATTGAATTTAAGTTATAAATTGTAAAAACTAATGTACCTTTAGCTTTTAATTCAATTTACAAATCTTATTATTTAATAAAATGAATAGCATAACTCTAGCAAATTTTAAACAGTCTCTACTAAAGGAACTTTCACAATTTAGACTGCAAGAAATAGTTCAAACTTACTTATAAATGTAAAATACTGGTTTCTGTTACCAACTGGAATATCTGAGCATACATGACCCATATTCTCAAATAACCAATGGTCAATAATGAGCCCAGACTAGAAAATGATTGCTTCTCTTTAAATGGGTTGCACTGGCTTTACTTTACCACAGTGTCATCCAACCTACTTCTCTCACTTGCATCGACTCCCTGGAATGGGTCTTGAAATAAAGATGACATTTTAAGTGGAACGGCAGAAGCAACAGTGGTTGTGGTTTTGTAATAAGAGAGACATTCATAAGAAGGGCATTGATATTGTCTAATAACACTGAAGTTTGTCAGGGTGATAAAATTACAGCTCTTTCTAAGATTATGGACTCCAATGTCCTGAATCTCCATCCAGACCACAGATTAGATCAGTGTCTAGCCAAGGCTTTTTCTTTATACAATTGGCACTGTCTTTCTTCTTCAACAGAATCACAGTATACCTGAGGCAAAAAGGACCTTAATGATATGCTGGTTGAAGACCCACACATTGCTTGAAACCTCTCTACATCAACCTTGTCAGAGATCCCCAGTGATCTCCAACCAGCTTACATCACCTCCTGAGACAGCCAGTTTGACTCTTGAGACTGTTTTATTTTAATTGAACTGGAATCTGAAGCCTATATTATCATGCCAAAATTGTGCAACACTTGATAATTTGCAAAGTATAGTCACAAACACATTCTCATATAGTCTTAAGTGGAATGGAGTTACTATTCAAATTATTGTTTCTTTACGAAAGAGGAAGTTGAGGTTCAGAGACATGGCATGGATTAGCCAAGGTCATACACCTGGTAAGCAGTGGTAAGACATATTCAAATTTCAATATGCTTTCCATATGTCTAAGGTCTAACCTATGAAATAATACCCACACATCTCTAATTTCTTTTTTACATAATCGACCTTCATATTTTTGAACACAGACATCATTTCTCCCATGAGGAGTTTCTATTTCTAGCCAAATATTTTCTATTCTTTAGTTAAGGTTTATCCAACAAGGTCTCCACACTCTTCACCATTCTCATTTATCTGCAAAACATGACTGTGATGATGAATTTTATTCATAAACTTGGTTGGACTATAGGGATGCCCAGATGTCTGATAAAACATTATTTTTGAGAGTGTCTGTTCAGAGCATTTCCAGAAGAGATTAACATTTGAATTGTCCCGAGTAAAGAAGATTATCTTCACTAATGTGGACAGATGTCATCTATTCTGCAGAGGCCCTGAATAGAACAAAATTGGTGGAGGAAAGGCCAATTTGTTCTTTGTGGACATCTGTCTTTTTACTCCAGACATCAGCACTCCTGGTTCTCAAGCCTTGAGACTCACTGTAAGACTTCAACTATTAGTCCCCATGGTTATCAGGCCTTCAGATGCACCACTGGCTTTCCTCACTTTCTAGCTTGCCAACTACACATGGAACTTTTTGACCTCCTTAATTCAGTGATTCCGGGAAACAATTCCTCGTGTGTGTGTGTGTGTGTGTGTGTGTGTGTGTGTGTGTGTGTGTGTGTGTATACATACTGTTGGTTCTGTTTCTCTGGAGAATTCAGACTACTACAACAATCAGTAAGTTTTAAAGCTTAGATATGAATACAATAGTCCAGATGTGGTCAGATCAGTACAAAGAAAAGCAGAGCTATTTCCTTCATCTTTCTGAATATCACACATCTAGTAATTCAGACTATGTTAGCTTTTTTGACTTTCTTGTCAATATATTACTTAAATATTGAGTAATTATGGGCCCCAGGGCAGTTCCTAGTTGTGCTATTATCCTGGCAAAGCTATTAAATAATGATCTTTTTTACCCAAAAGTGCCCTAGTTAGGGTGATATATTGTATGGTGTCCTTACTTATGTAAAACATGGTGGCAACCACATTTTTTCTACAGATGCTATTGCTTAGCCTTCTCTTCCTGAGATAAAATTGGGACCCAAATCAAAATTTAGCCATGGTAAATTTTACCTAATTGGATCCAGCTCATATTAGATTACATAAATAGTTTCAATTCTTCAGGGTTCTGTGTATCCTTTACCATTAACTTTGCAGTGCCCAGTACCTGGGGCTTGGCATCATTCTTCAGTTCTCAGTTTGGAAATTTGACTTGCTTTGGTCAATGGAATTTCAGACAGGAGAACAAAAGAGTCTTGAAAAGTGTGTCTGTGGCTGGACTGGCATGCTTGTGATTGGGCTATCACCATGAGAAGGCTGTGTCTGGGAAAGCTGCTCATCCCAAGGGGGAGATAAGATAATGTGAAGCTCAGTTGCCCCAATTCAAGCTTTCAACCTAAAGTTGAGGTCAACTTACAATAAATGACTGCTGGTTTAAGTCACTGAGTTGTTGGCAGCTTTTTAATGCAGCTAAATATCATCTACTGCCCAGGCTTTGTGGATCTGACTCTATTGCCCAGTGTATTCGCTACTCCTTCCAGCTTCCTTCTACCTTAAATTTGATTATATATAGCACACACACCCTCACTCAAATCACTTTTACACCATTGAAGAAGAAAAAGCTTAGAGTAGAATTCTGTAATCACCTAGGAACAATAATCCAGACTCATACTGATAATTTAATCAGCATTCTTTAGTCACACCACTTAGTTATAATATATATTAATAACTAATTGTTTTGAGGTCTTACCATTTGCAAGGTCCAGTCTAAAGCATTTTATATGTTTTATCTTCTTTAATCTTCTCAATTCTAAGAGGCAAATATTATAATTCTTATTTTATGTGGAAGATACTGATGAACCCATGGGTCAAAGAATGTACCCAGAATCATCTTGCTGGGGGTAGTCTTGATTCTCATCCAGCAGCAGGACATCTGCATCCTCACTCTACGCACCTCATTCTACAGTCTCTTGATTACTAACCCACAACATTATGATTAGATAATAAGAGATCTTGACAAATGGGTTTTGAGGGGTTGAGAAACACACTTCTCAAATTTTAGGGAGATATCACTAATCTAAGAGCAGCCATCATGATATAAAATAAAAGAACACACTATTTGGAGATAGCCAGACAGGTGTGGGTTTAAATCTGAGCTACAGTACTTAACAACTATATGACCCGAGGCCACGTATTCGATGTTTTTGAGCTTCAGCTTTCTCATCAGAGAAATAAACATAAAAACGAATTCCCATGGCTGTTTAAAGTGTGTGAAGCTTCTATCCAAGTATATAGCAGGCTTCAAGAGATGCTTACTTTTTTTCTCCCTGTAGGTAAAAAATGAAGTTGGTCTGACATACGTGTGGCCTGTGAGTATGCTGGCATCTTCTCTTGGGCCCAGACTTGTTTGCTGTGTGGACTCAAGAAACAGAAGAGAAGAAGAAGAAGAAGAAGAAGAAGAAGAAGGAGGAGGAGGAGGAGGAGGAGGAGGAGGAGGAGGAGGAGGAGGAGGAGGAGGAGGAGGAGGGACACTTGGAGCTTAGGGAAAAGAAAAAGAGAGAACATGCTTAGGAGAATGGGAGGGAAAACATATAGGTATGCTCCTCAAAGGGAGAAGGCTTGCACTAAGCCTTGAGGGTTTTTCTCCACCTCTAAAGGTGAGAATCTTAGGGGAGGTCCCAGGGGAGAATCTAAGTAAAATATTTATCACCTTTCCAGGTGTGTTTTTTTAGGGTAGTGGTCTCCGCTGATGGGTCAGTGACGGGGCAATGAGTCATTAGTCATTGAAGCTCATCCTGATGTCAGCCATGGCATTGTCCTTCCTGACCAGGAGGTGCAACACAACTGAAGCCTAGACATTATCTCTAGTTTGACCAAAATTCTCTCTCTATCATGAACAGACTGAGGCTTTGTTCCTAAGATTATTTGATGAAGATCAGAATTTCATTGTCTTGAAGGCTTAACGCTTAACAAACTGGTCATGCAAGGGAGTGTATGGATGTCATATGAGGCTATTCTCTGGGCCCCTTGTTTCTCCTCTAAGCAGGGAAGAGTCTACTACATGACTAGAGACATGTGAGAGGAGGAAAGGTCACCCTGTGAGCAAGCAAGGTCCTTGTTTTTCCAGTTTTTCCTTTTGCTAAGTGCCTGGGGTTTTCTGCCATGGTGACGTTCCGTACCTGGCCTATTGCTCCTATTCAGCTCATGCCTGTCTAAGTGCCTACTACAGAGGGAGGGGAGAATGAAGAGTTGTAATGTAATAAATATGGACTTTCAGTTTTGGAAGATGAAATGTGTTCTGGACATTGGTTGCACAATCACGCAAATATTCTCAACAATGCTGAAATTACAACTGATTAAGATGATAAATTTTTATCTTACCTATTTTTTAGCACAATTTAAAAGGTTTTAGAAAATATCTTGATAGTTTCTTATCTATTTATATATCTGCATTTTCTTTCTAGCTATAATATAAATTTCTTGGAGGCAGAAAACATGTCTCAAAGTTATAGCATCTTTTAGAACTAAAAGCCAGGGCCCAGGATATGAGCAGTACAGATGCTTATGGGAACCTTGCAGCCGAAGACACGGAATATGGAGTTCTCTTACTAATTCTTCTTAATATTCCCCAGTGTCCATTATAGTGCCCTATATAGAGTCAATGATCAATAATTTTTATTTATGGTTATGATAAAGATCCAAAGGATTCTTTAAACCTTTCTCTTTTCCCCCAAGGTAGCCACAGGGACACAGTGGGCTCTGGATGAATAGCCATTCTTCTCACAGACCAGGACTGTGTCTACCGCATCACATCCCACAGAAGTTATTTAGACTTTGACTAGAAACCAGTTCTGTGTTCCTTGGGGGAAAAAAAATCTAGACATACATCTGAACACCTTGAGGTGCTCAAACAGACCTAACATTCATGGAGTGTCAGGGATTTTGAATTTGCCATTTCATTGTAGCTCAGAGCAAACCTCATGATTAAACCTGGCTTACAATTGAGAAGAAGGAAGCTTGCAGAGGTTGAGTCATTTTCCACCAGCACACACCCAGTGAATGGCAGAGTTGGATCCATGCTTTCCCACTGGTCTTAGTGGTGACCAGCAGAACCACTCTTTCTGATATCATAGATGAATCCGGAGGCAGCCAACCCAGGAAATGGGGGATTCAATTAAGGCCCTCCAGCAAACTGTTAGGTATCCTGATGAGGTAAGCAGCACCCCTAGTCTGATCCATCTGAGTACCAGTTCCACTAGAAAGGGTTAGAAGATGATTCTCATTGCAGGTAACTGAAAAACACTCCATTTCCTGTTAACCACACAAAAGAGGCCTGGTGACACCTCGGGCCTCTTAGTTATACTTAGCAACCAGTCTGTTTGGCGATTCACTGCTTTCCAGAATAGTTGATTTATATACACACTCATCTTCCAGGCTTTGGCTATCTATGCGTCCCAGATCTACTTTTACCCAGAGCTCTGCCTTCACACGTGAACTACTTGATGATTTTACTTTCAACCACCAGAGGGCGCAGGGGTATCACTAAAAAAAAAGTCCATCTTTAAAGCTGCTGTTGATGACATGGTTTGGGGGGAAAACTCAAATATTTGCTTTGGGATTTAGTTAGCTAGCTAGTTACCACTAGCTAGCTAGTTAGTTAGTCAGTCAGTCAGTTAGTTAGTTTTATAACAGATTGTTCTAATATAAACTCTAATGGGATTGTTCAGAATTAAAGTCTGTTTCAATCCCCTTATTTTGCAAACAAGAAAACTAAGGCCAGTAAGCTTGAGGACTTCAGTTGCCCAAGAGACACAGGTGGTTGATGGCCAAATGTTTCACTCTAGGCTTCTCCAGACAACACAATCATGACCCAGCCAGTCAGAGAAGGGGCCATGACAACTCGGAAAGGACACAAGAAGACACGGAGCACGGGAGCCCCACTGTGCCACAGAGGATTGCTGAGGACAGACACATCAGCATTGCTTCTAGAATTGAGGAACTTGTGGTGTAATGAAAAAAATAATGAATACACAACACAGGAAGAGCAGACCATGGAAACACACAGAATCCAGAAGGGCTTAGTCAATTGATGCTGCCCTATGCACTGTGCAAGAGAGTGCTCTAGGGTGAGCTAAGCGTAGATGACATCAGTGCTCACAGAGATCACCCCATGGATACCTCCTTGGTCTCCACTAATAATTGAAGTAGTATGGTTCTGTTCTTGAGTGTCTGAGAAAAGATTCAATTCAAGTGATTATTAAAGCCAAATAGGGCCTTAGCCAGTTTACTCAGTGACTAGAGCATTGGCCTAGCAGGTAGATGTCCTGAATTTGACGTCCCGGTCAGGGCACACAAGAGAAGCGACCCTCTGCTTCTCTCTCCCTGCCTCTCCCCCTTCTCTCCCTCTTTCCCTCTCACAGCCAGTAGCTCGATTTGTTCAAGGGTCAGCCCAGGGTGCTGAGGATAGCGCAGTTGATGTAAGCATTGGCCCCAGACAGGTTGCTGGATGGATGCTTGTTGGGGTGCATGCGGGAGTCTGTCTCTCTATCTCCCCTCCTTTCACTTGAAAACAAACAAAGAAACTGAATAGGATCATGAAAAGCGATTGGCGCAAGTGGTTCTCTGAGATAAAGAACTATAAAAGAGTAGCTAAGCAATCCATGTTCCAAGTTGTAAGATCAATCTTTGGGTTGAAGGGCTGAGTTTCAGTGTCTGTCCAGGATAGGAACACAGTCTGCTAAAACTCTGAGCTCCTCAGGACAGCACTGCATACTGGGGAGCTCTGTTCACCATCCATGCCTAACGCTAGAGCAGTGGTTCTTAACCTTTTTTGAGGTATCGAACCCACCAGTTTCATATGTGCATTCACTGAATCCTTCTTTAGTGATAAATAAAATATGATTATTTTTTCCAAATTCAAGACATAGGTATATGTATTTTTACTGGTGCACAAAATGAGTCGTGCATGAACATCACCTTGCTCAAAGAACAAAACCAACAAAGTGTATGAACTCACAACAAATTACGGTATTACTTTATTCTGGCCTCCGCGGCAGAGGCTTCTCCAAACCCCTGAGACTGACTCATCGAACCCTTAGGGTTCGATAGAACCCAGGTTAAGAACCACTGCGCTAGAGATTATTGAAGCCAACCCACTGGCAGACAGGGCTTTAGTACTTACTATCTGGGCCAGTCTACCATTCACAGACACAGTCATATTTTTAAGTTAATTTAAATTAATTTTTGCTCTATTTAATCATGATTGTCCTAACTTAGTTGCTGTTGTCTGTATAATTTTATCTATTCTTGGGTAAAAACTTGGGTATTTTTCCAGAATGCAGTAAATAAACAGGACAAGGAACATAAGAGGTTGTATAAGAAAAATTTCCTGGTTATCAAATGCAATTCGTGGTCTCAGACATTCATTATCAGTGTGGATGCTATAGTCATGGTTTACCTCATGAAGAGAAGCAAGCTATTTGCTTCTTGTTTTTTCAAAAAGATATGCAGTTCATTCCCTCTAGAGGCATAAAACAAAGACAACTTGGCTGGACAATAAAGGACAGTTATACGCTGTCATTTATAGAAATTCTGTCTTTTTTGAAAATAGTTTTAATTTTTAACAGACAGCATACAATAGGCTTGAAAAAGAAACATGGAAGTGGGAAGAAAGGATCAAAAGAAAAAAATATAGTAAGTACAATGCTGATAACTTATAACATAGTTTTGTTATTTGAGTATAAAACATGGTTCTGAGCTTCCCAGAGGCCAACATAATGTGTCGTGTCATTAGCAGACAAAAAAAGAAAAAGTGGAATTTAAAAATTTTATTCCTAGAAACTAAACCTAAAAAAAAAAATTGTTACATGTAAAAATTCATGCACCTGGCTTTAAGTGAAGAAATGATAGTATTCTCCATGAGAGCTTCTGTACACACTGAAGGAGATAAGAACTGACATTAAAGCTCAACTCACGAAAGCTAATCTTAGGTTAACATGAGCAAACTTCTAAAGACAAACTTAGAATTCCAGCAAATGGAGGCATGGAATGAAAGATGTCTATTCATCAACATCTCTGTGCCTGGTGCCAGACAGTGTAAACGTGGAAGACAGCTTGTTCCCATATAACTGAAATGGAATTGTGCAAAGCAGGAGTCTGCAAGAATTCAGCATCTCTGATTTGAGATTATGAATGACTTTATCCGCCATGAATCTGTCTTCTTGGCAGGCACCTCGGGGCAGACACCAGGCTGTTTAAACACCCTCTGGCAGGCTCGGCACATGAAAGGGGGACATTTAAGTGTGCATGTGCAACACAGGTTTGTTTCATAATTTCACTTCTGGATTGAATTTTGAGCACATGTTCATCACTCTCTCTCTCTCTTTTTTTTTTTAAGGTATAAAGCAATGAAAAATGCTGTGGTTTTTAAATTAAATGAGTGACTTAAAAAATATAAGCTTTGTTTGGCTCCAGGTTTTGTATTTTCTCATCCTCTATAGTTCTCTTCTTGGCAGCAAAATAGTCAGTTGAAAAACTCAGCATGTCTACTGCCTCTCCGCTCCTTAAAAAAATCTGGAAAGTCTCTAACTGAAGGAGAGAAGTTCTTCACAGTTTGGTTTTATTTTAAAATGTTAGCCACTTACTTATTTGTAAACATTTATAATAAACTAATCCACACTGATGTATCAGTTTCTAACATGCCTAGTACTGTGTTGGGTACAAAAAAATGATACTATATTTCTTTTATTCTCATGATGATACTATATTTCTTTTATTCTTATGAATATCATGCTCTTGTTGGAGAAGAAACTAAGACACATATTCCAGTTAAAGGACTGGTCAGTACTAATATGTCAAAATCCCAAATGCAAAGTCAAAGAAGAGGAACCATCATGAAAAGGAGTGATCAGGGAAGAATTCATGCTCTTTAGTGTCACAATCATCCTTTATGCCTAAGAAAATAAGAAATAACTTAGTATCTCACTGTGTTCAGTTTATCTTCATCTGACAGCTATTTAACCAGATCCATGACTCCTCAACTTTCACTGTAGTTCTTTATTTGCTATTAGATCTTTAAAAGAAACAAACTTTATATAATATGTTAAAAGCTGAATGAAGAGCAAGAAAATCTTGCATATGCATGGCACACTGGGAAGTGCACAGACACCACACCAACTCACAAACTCCTCATCTCGCACATGGATTCCTGAGCACATTCTCACATTCTTGCTTTTAATCCTTCCTTGGCAGCCCTCGTTCAGACATCATCTTCTGTGTAAAGAACCAGGCATGTTTCTCACCAACACTAATCCTGTTCTTACCCAGGTGTGTAGCCACTGAGCACACAGCGACAGGATGAGATGAGCACCTCAGAATGTGAATCTATGTGGAAGAATTCTAGCCCAAGCTTCTTACACACACAGCTGGCACATTGGCTATCTCACAGCGGTACAACCTAATTATACATGAGGCTGTCTTTTGATTGGAGGGTGTTTGTCTAAGTGCAGAAGTACATACAAACTTTAACCCGTATGCACACACTACTCACATACACAACACATACATACCACACATGATCAAGCTGGCTAGCTATGAAAGAAAAATTATAGTCATATGATTATCTTTTTGGAAATTTCGACTCCTTAAAAATGTAACAACCAACTAAAGAAGAAATTCTTACTTTTTCCTAGTGTAAAGTATTTTTATTTTCTCAAATTTTTATGGTCACTATTGAGGAGAAGAGTAAGTTCTGAAGTTAACAAAACAATATGCTGTACCTATTCCATTGAGACCCCTTAACAATCTAGGGGACAAAAAACAGGCAGCAACAAAAATTTAATTTAATAGACAGATCTTGAGTTTAATAGACATATGTACCACAGTCCTTAATATCAGCTCTTGTTAGAAATTATAATGTCCTTTACTTTGTATATTTTTACATACCGGTATTTCAAAGACCGATCTTCATTCGATTGACAAGCACTTATGAAACATCAACCGTGACCTTGTTCTAGGCTGTGTGGATAGGCTGATTAACAAATGGTCACGGCCTTTTGGGTGGTCACTGTTTCCTAGGGGAACTCTAGACGCAGGAAGAAAAGAAGGAAGGTTTCGGGGGGGAGCTGACTTTTGAACTGAATCAGTCTTTAAAGATAAATTGGTCAACAGAGTACGAGGGAAATAGAGAAAAGAGGGTTTGGAAGATGGACCTTTCAGAAAAAGTAACCAAGTTGAGCCAAGGCAGAAAAAGCCAGAGGATTGGCAGAATTGTGGAACGTCTTACACTACTGAGTGTAAGGGGAACGAGAGGGCCTTCTGAGCAGTACAGGTGGGGAGGTAATGAGGAGACACAGCGTGTGTCCCACAAAAGACCTTTTATGCTGCACAAAGGAATTTGGATTTATTTTCTCTGTAGGCATAAAGAATCCATTGAAGGGTTTGAAACAGGCAGCAATGTAATCAGATTTCCTCTTTGGAAATAAGACCAGATTAGTGAATGAGCTCCTATTTCTTTTCTTGTATATTCACCATTGTTTTTACTGTTTGGTCTTCAGATTCTTATCAACTGAAATGACAAAATGATGGGAGTTAAGATGCTATGTGCCTCAGTTCACTCTGCCTGTAGAATAGTTATTGTATTATTTGCTTTACCTTGCTTGTTCAGTGTAAGACTAGATAAAGTAAGATAAGGGCCGAGAAATTTGCTTTGAGTACCGTTGTCATTGATATGTCTGTTGGACTCTATCCGTTAGCTGGTAGTAAGCTGATTATAGATGAATCAATATTTACAATTGGACCAATTATGGACAAAATCAGAAAATATTAGATCTGATGCAAGCTTTATAAACTATCAAGTCTTTTGTTTTATTTTTCTTTATATTATCTTTCTTCCAATGTGGGGATTCTAATTTCATTCATTAGGAATGTAGCCTGGGATTAAGATTTTTAAAAGCTCTCCAGATAATGTGAATGGGCAGTTAGGTTTAAAAACTACTAATTTAGTCTTATGTGGCCTTAAAGACAGGTTTAAATTCTCCAATAATACATCGTTCACATTCTACATAGACTATACTAAAGCATACAGGAAAAATGAAAGAAGCTGCTAAAGATACGCATATATTTTTACCTGTTGAAGGTAAAAATATATGCGTATCTGACTAAACAATCCCTCTCTTCAGAATAGATCTCTCAGATATGAAAGTGCCCGTGCACACAGATGTGCATACAGAAATATTATCCCCTCTTTTTCTATGATGTACAAAAATAGAATCAAAGCGATTATTCATCAATGGTGGAATGATTGAACAAAACTGTGGCACATCCACAAAATAAATAATCCCAGATTTTTCCAGTTGATTCAGGAGTTCTAAACACTTTTATGAAGTATAAGAAATCAAGATTCAGAGAAAGATAAATTAAAATCCAATTTTATAAAACAAGTAATGACCAAACACTCTGTAAGTGTGTATTCATGTACACATTTATGTTAAACCTAAGCATAAGCAATTAGTGGGAAAATAATGTTCAATCCTATTAGTGGATTTTTGTTTGTTTGTTTGTTTGTTTGTTTTTAGAGTCTATCAGTATATTGAGTAAAACCAAAGGCAATGTCAGAGTTTGGTTCAAACTTGACTGATGTCCATGTGTAGCAGAGATGTGCTAAGGTAGAGACACAGTGATGCTGGTAAGGAAACACTGAACAAAACCATCTTCTACTCCTCCTAAAAGCAGGCATCACATAGCCATGTGAGTCAGCAACGGCAGGGAACAAAC
The DNA here is from genome assembly GCA_037038555.1 of Rhynchonycteris naso. Classification (NCBI taxonomy): domain Eukaryota; kingdom Metazoa; phylum Chordata; class Mammalia; order Chiroptera; family Emballonuridae; genus Rhynchonycteris; species Rhynchonycteris naso. The sequence goes on along the minus strand of CM072998.1, from coordinate 107,973,483 downwards.
ATTTAACAAATAAGGATAAAACCAAAGTAAGCCAGAGCTTCCAGAAGAGGACAGGGCCAGAGCACTGCGAACAAGCCACCACAGGGGCTGGTAGGAGATCAGTGTTTGGTGCAGAACTGCTGATTCACTTGAGGATACAAGTGTGACACCCCCTTGAGCATGCTTTTTTCACAGTAGAAGTGATCCTCCACAAAGAAATGACCCTTCTGTTTCAGGTGTGTGCCTCCATGGGTGCACACAGACCACTTGGGGTGGCAGTGGCGATGATGGTCCCGCAGCTTCGCAAACACGCTGACAGTGCTGGGGCCACATTAGTCAGACATGGCTAACGTCTGGGCATTTCCATTGGTGCAGCCACTGTGGTGACTGGAGCCTTAACACTTGGGAATCCCAAGTGTGGTCTGGGATCCTCTTTCTCTTCAGACTCTGGGATTCCTGCAAAGCCAGGAGCACCGTGAACTGTTTCCAGGATCGTTTTACTCCTGTTCCTCCTGAAGCATCCTGGACACTTCAGATTCCTTGTCGAGGACGAGTCTGCTTGGAGTCCGGGAATGCTCTGAGGCTCTGCTGTTCATCTCTGGTCCCCTGACTTTCCTTTTAGCCCCCAAGGCACTGTTGAAGTTGGAGATGTCTTCAGGGCAGTGGAGGCTGGAGGTGCTGTTGTGTTGGTTCATCTTGACTCTTTAGGCAGTGCTGGGGGCAGGCCAGGCAATGAACACAGCATGGTAGCCTGGCTGTGGATGCTGCCTAGGTGAAGGACCTCTTGAGGTTCAGAGGCTCAATTCATCTTGTACAGATGATGTCCCCTTCCTCTGCCACTGAAGGAGACCAGACTTCCTGGTCAGATCTGTTATCCTGGGAGTCATGCTGTCCATGCAGCCCTTGATTTGGTTCTGAGCTTCCAAGCGTGTCATAGAGCCAGTGTTCCCCTATCAATGACTGTGATTATATCTCCAATACAAAAGTAAGTTATAGAGGCCTTGCTTCCAGGGGTGACCTGAAGAATGGCAAGGGGCTGCTTGAAGTCTTTGTCTGCCCCCCTGCCCCTGCTGAAATCCCTTGGCAGTGTCCCTGGGATTATCTGCTGGGTGGCAATGGTGCTGCAATGGTAAATTGTCAGATGACCTGCAGGGCAGACACTGTGGGGGCAGAGCGCTGGGCTTCCCAGGCAGCCATGAAGGCAGTGAGCTCACAGCACCCCTGGGAGCTTGGGGGTGAGGGCATTTCATTAGTCTTAAAATAATAATAATGATAATAATAATACAATATGCAACTTCCACATATCAAATTTAAAAGCTTTTCAAACATAGAAACAACTGATTAAAAAAATGCCTGGATTTGGAAATATGTATTTGTTCAGGTACAATTTGGAAATGTTGGTCTAAGAGTCTCAGTGATGCTACCATACTTTCAATATTGGACTCAATACTTTAAAATGAGTCAAGAAAATATACAAAGATGTTCATTATAAAAATGTGTATAATCATGAAAGCCAGAAATGGGTCTTACTATAAGATTAGCTAACTAAATTTAAAATGTGCACACCATTATGCAGCAATTAAGACAGATGATGACAGAGTTTATAATAACTTCAAAAACTGCTTATGTAATAGTGTTAATTATAAAAAGAAATACAGATATGTAAAAGATCATCTAAACTAAGAAAATATTTTTTTTAGGACAGTAAGTAATACCCTAAAAAGGTCATAAAGATTCTTTTTGAGCAATGGAATAATAGACAACATTGCAATTTAGAAATTGTTGTAAATGGCATGTAATCTCCCTGTAAATGGATAAACCCATTCCCAGACTCTTTATATAATGGCTGCAACCTCTTCTGCCAGCCACTTAATATCATTATGTTTTATTTTCTTTGTAGTACTCTTTCTTACCTGAAAACTCTTTCCTAAGTCACTTAGCCCTCCTCACTGCTATGTCCTCAGCACCTAGGACAGTGCCTGCACGCAAGGCACGCAACCTGGATGTATTAGTTGGAATAATGAAATATACATGAAGACTTTACAAATATCATTGTGTCTTTTTTTTTTATTTAACAGAGATAGAGAGAGAATCAGAGAGAGGGTTAGATAGGGACAGACAGATAGGAGCAAAGAGAGATGAGAGGCATCAATCATCAGTTTTTCGTTGCGACACCTTAGTTGTTCATTGATTGCTTTCTCACATGTGCCTTGACCAAGGGCCTTCAGCAGACCGAGTAACCCCTTGCTTGAGCCAGCAACCTTGGGTCCAAGCTGGTGAGCTTTTGCTCAAACCAGATGAGCCCCCGCTCAAGCTGGTGACCTCCGGGTCTTGAACCTGGGTCCTCCGTATCCTAGTTCGATGCTCTATCTACTGCGCCACCACCTGGTCAGGCTTGTGTCTATTTTTTTCAATTGAAAAAGAGAACATGGTGATGTCTACATTAGTTAAATGATTCAAATAAATTAATTCAGATCATTTACATCAAGGTAAAATTTTAACCTAAAATATTAACATTTTAGGTAAAACTGGCAAATTTCTTCTTATCTTATCTGATATTAATTCAGTTCAACAACTTGAGAACTGTTGCATAATATTATTTTATTCTATAGTTGTTAAAAGAACTTATGTATGTATTGAAGGTTCAAACTACAGGCTGACCTAGCTTGGGATGTAATAAACATTGGCCTCCACCTGTCATCCCTCCTGAGAGCTGGATGGAGTAAACTCACAAAACAAAGAAAGCAAGGAAAAGGAATAACAGTATACAAGAAATTTCAACAAATGTCTAAAGGACAGAAAGCAGGTGGGTAAGGCAGCAAATGGAGCTGGATCCCTTTGCTGCCACAACAATGAATGTCATTGCTGTGGACACTGTCAGATGGACTTCATCTCCCTTAGGGTGGCCTTTAGACAGTCACAGGTTCCAGAAATGGTCAGTAGTATAGTCAAAAGTGAAAGAGATGTCAGAAAACAGAGGGAGTGATTGAATGTGTGATGGCCATGTCAGTTACCCCTCTTCCATTCTTTTCTTCACCCCTTCCAAGAGCATGTTGAAGGCCAATATTGCCAACAATTAAAAATAATTTTAAAAGATGTTTTCATAGAAGACACTGTACCAGTTTACTTAGGAAGCTGTAAATTTGTCTGCATATATTTTATCACAGAGGACTTCTTTCAACATCACATAGCCAGGACTGACACCAGCCCAGGCACCTCATGTCAGAGTGCCTCAAATGATCTGTGGTGAAGGGACAGTTACTTTCAAAAATATTTTTAATCCATTACAGACAGTTACTTTTTAAAAAATACCTCAATATCGAAATGAGTTATTATAAAAATAGACCTATAAGGGTAAAGACATATAAAGTATAAGCCAAAATATTTTATTATTAGATCCATAAGACACAAGATTGCATTTTAATCAGTGTAGCCAGAAAAAAAGTTAAAATGTAAAAAACGGTATTACAAAAATGGTGCACATTTATTAAAAGTATACATGCAGAAAATTAAAATAGAGGATTATTATTAACATGAATAACTTTCTGTCATTCTGCAATTGTCACCAGAGGTGATGAGGAAAATGTTGACTGCTGCCATGGCAAAATAATAAAAAACGAAGACCTGTAAGCTTTGGATAGACACAATGTTTAAAAATACCGAAAGTTTTATTGTAAAAAAATTAGCCTGCTTTTTGCTTTCTAATTTATTTAATCAATATTGGATTATTGGCTATTCACAGATAATATATATCTAAACTGTTTCTTTGTATGCTTCTTTATTTTTTTGAGATATAATTTACATGCCCCTAAATGTGCCAGTTAAAAGTGCACAATTCAGTGGTTTTTAGTATATTCACAAAGTGTGCAACCATCAGCATTAGTTCCAGAACATTTTCATCCCTCCAAATGGGAACCTCATATCATTAGCAGTTATTCCCCAGTCTCTCCTCCCCTAGCCTCTGGTAACTACTTATCTACTTCCTGTCTTTCTTTATGGATTTACCTATGATGGGCATTTCATGTAAATGAGCTAATACAATATGGTACTTTTTTTGGCGGGTCTGGCTTCTTTCACATCGCATAATGTATTTTTTTTTTAACTTTTAAAAATGACTTTTTATCCACTGCGTCACCACAGGTCAGGCCCCTAAAAATGACTTTTAATCATTTTTATTCAAATAGAATTGACATACAATATTAATTTCAGGTGTACAACATAGTAATTAGATATTTATGTAACTTATGAAGTGATCACCCCAATAACTTTAGTACCCATCTGACACCATACACAGCTACTACAATATTATTAATTATATTCCCTATGCTGTACTTTACATTCCCATGACTGGTTTTTATAACTGACAATTTGTATATCTTAATCCCTCCTCTAAATTTATAAACCTTTAGTGGGGAAGAAACATCACATTACTGAAATATATTAAGATTTGGTGAACATTTTTGTTTTATGGAAAAGATCAATTATTTACAATACCTTTAATTATAGATTCTAAGATTTTGTACTTAAAGGGGTCACAAGGATTATATGGTCAAATATTGCTTCATAAATAAAGTAACTGAAACTAGATACTGTGACTTTTTTAAAGTCACACAAAAAAGTCATTGTTAGATCCAGGAACATTTATTAAAGGTTAATTCATGTTATAACATATATCAGTATTGCATTCCATTTTTAGGACTGAATAGTATTCTGTTATGTGAATATCCCAATATCCCACATCTGTTCATTTGTTCATCTGTTGATGAACCATTGGATTATTTTCACTTTTAAACTGTTAAGAACAATGTTTATATGAACATTAATATATAGTTTTGTGTCAACATACGGTTTCAGTTCTCTTGACTATATCCCTATGAATAAAATTGCTGAGTTATATGGTAATTTTGTGTTTAACTTTTTCAGAAACTACCAACTATTTTCCACAATGGTTCAATCAATACTTTCTTAAGCATGCCTAGAGTTCTAACACAAGCTCATGCCCTTTTAGAGTCTCAGGAATATGTCAGAGTTATTCAAAATTCCTACAACACTTTATTTCTCAGTTTCTCCATTTAAGCTTTTTGATTAGTCAGTTGTTTGTTCCAACTTTTATCCATCCACACAACCTCACAGTTAAAAGACATGCCTGATATAAGTTTCAAGAAATGCCTCCTTGCCACGGGGAGAGGCTCTTAGTACTTGGCACGGTTAAAGTTGGGTCAAATAAAGATGAACCTTTGGAGTACAGTCGTCTAGGGAACCACCAGACAGGTCAAATGATGTCAATTTTTAAGGAATAAGACGTGGAAAGAGCTCCCTCTCTGTTCTGACCACTCAGCTTCTGGAATGTGGCTGCTATTTTTCTGGGCTACTGTGGAGCTAGGAAGTGAAGAGTGGGACTAAGGTAAATTAAAATTCCACAAGATTACTACTCTTACTGAGATTCAGATATTGATCATATGTACCCTGATTTATCAATGTCACCCCATTTAAATTAATAATAAAAAAATGCTCCCTGGGTAACTGCAAGATTTGGTTAATTTTAAGAGATCTGAAAAAGAATCTGAGGTGGTTAGTGTTTTCTTTTTCATTGCTTTTATGAAGGATTAGATTTTGGGGTGTTTTGTTCTACTATTTCCACTGATACGACTTGTTTCTATGTTTTAATAACATGCAGTATAAAATTGGCTTCACAAAATTATGTTGATGGAAATGTAAGAAGAGATTTTAAGGAAATTTTAATAAGCTCATAATACTCATTTTAAAATTTAATTCAAAATAAAGTGAAACTATATTTTCAAGATTTATCTCTGAGTATTCATTTGAGCCAGTGTCAATAGTTTATTCCTAAATTTTAGTTACATTTAAATTATCTTTGCTAAAAGAAATGAATTATGGATCTATGAATTTCCTATGTGTTGTCACCCTTTTGTAGAAAATAAAACTCATCAACTTTAATTAAATTTTAAGGTGTTTGATGATAAATTTTTTAACAGATCTGCAATATCAATATTGCCATCTTCGTTGTCAATAAGGTATGGTACATCTCACAACACTCCATATAAATTTTGTTCTTCCAATAATCTAAATATTATTTTTGTTCTCTGATCTTCTGTGACATTTGAAAATTATGTTAGCTTCCTTCCTTGTATAAAAATCTGGTGAGCCTGACCAGGCAGTGGCGCAGTGGATAGAGCGTTGGACTGGGATGTGGAATACCCAGGGTCGAGACCCCGAGCTTGCCAGCTTGAGTGCGGGCCCATCTGGCTTGAGCAAAAGCTCGTCAGCTTGGACCCAAGGTTGCTGGCTCCAGCAAAGGGTTACTTGGTCTGCTGAAGGCCCACAGTCAAGGCACATATGAGAAAGCAATCAATGAACAACTAAGGTGTTGCGACGGCAATGAAAAACTAATGATTGATGCTTCTCATTTCTCTTTGTTCCTGTCTGTCTGTCCCTATCTATTCCTCTCTCTGACCCTCTCTCTGTCCCTGTAAAAAAAAAATCTGGTGATAATTTTTTAATTATCAAAGATATTGAAAGATTAGCAAGACTGATTGTTAATTCATATCTTTAAAAATTTTAGGCTATAGGCCCTGGCTGGTTGGCTCAGCAGTAGAGTGTCGACCCAGCGTGTGGAAGTCTCTGGTTTGATTCCTGGCCAGAGTACACAGGAGAAGCACCCATATGCTTCTCCACCCTTCCCTATCTCCTTTTTTTTTCCTATCTCTCTCTTCCCCTCCCACAGCCAAGGCTCCATTGGAGCAAAGTTGGCCTGGGTGCTCAGGATGGCTTCATGGCCTCTGCCTCAGGTCCTAGAATGGCTCCGATTGCAGTGGATCAACACCACAGAGGGGCCAAGCATTGCCACTGGTGGGCATGCTGGGTGGATCCTGGTCAGGTGCATGTGGGAGTCTGTCTGCCTGCCCCCCCCCCCACTTCGGAAAAATAAAAATAAAAATTTAGGCTACAATCATTTCTTCTTTTGCAGATAGGCTAAGAATTTATTATTTATTGCGAATATTTTAACAGATTTTTTTACCTCTATAGACATACCTCAGCTAGCATTAATAGTTATTCATAATCAAGTTCCATATATATTATCATTAATAAAAATAAAATGATCTCAAATTTAACACGTAACTTTTACATAATTCAAATTTTACCAGGTTTCAAGGTACAATTTAGGTGGGTAGATTTTTTTTTAAAGAAATATAATCTTGGCCATGGCTGGGTTGCTAAGTGGGTAGAGCTTCATCCTAGCATGCCAAGGTCACAAGTTCCATCCTTAGTCAGGGCACATATGAGAAGCAACCAATGAGTACACAACTAGATGGAACGACTAAGTGGAGCAATGATTTAATGCTTCTCTTTCTTTTTTTCTCTCTCCCCCTTCCCTCCTCTTTTCTTCTCTCTCTCTCTCAAATCATTTGGAAAAAAATTTTTAATTAAATGAGAGGCAGGGAAGCAGAGGGACAAACTCCCACATGTGCCCTGGCCAGGATTCACCCAGCAAGCTTTCTATGGGCAATGCTCTGCCCATCTGGGTCCACTTCTCCATTGCTCAGCAATTGTGCTATTTTAGCACCTAAGGAGAAGTCATGGAGCCATCCTCAGAGCCTGGGGCCAACTTGCTTGAGCCTCTTGAGCCATGGCTGTGGGATGGAAAGAGAGAAAGAGAGATAGAGGAGGGGAATGGGTGGAGAAGCACATAGGCACTTCTCCTGTGTGCCCTGACTGGGAATTGAACCCGGGACTTTCAAATGCCAGTCCAATGCTCTACCACTGAGCCAACTGGGCAGGGCCTTGGAAAATTTTTTTAAAAAAAGAAAAGAAAAAGAAAATTTCTATGAACTAAAGTGTACACTGATCTGCATTCTGCAACAACCTACTTAACATGGGTAAAATACTCTCCTGTCATTGTAGCTGAATCATCAAAATACACTACAGTACAAAATCTAGATGTAAAATCATATTTGCCGACATTAAGCATGCCTCCCTAGGTTCCTCAGCAATGTGTTAAAATGTTACAGCCTGACCAGGCGGTGGTGCAGTGGATGGAGCATTGGACTGGGATGCAGAAGACCCGGGTTCGAGACCCGGAGGCCGCCAGCTTGAGCATGGGCCCGTCTGGCTTGAGCAAAGGCTCATCAGCTTGGACCCAAGGTCGCTGGATCCAGCAAGGGGTTGCTCAGTCTGCTGAAGGCCCACGTTCAGGGCACATGTGAGAAAGCAATCAATGAACAACTATGGTGTCACAATGGCAACGAAAAACTAATGGTTGATGCTCCTCACCTCTTTCCGTTCCTGTCTGTCTGTCCCTATCTATCCCTCTCTCTGACTCTCTCTCTGTCCCTGGGGAGGGGGGGAAATGTTACAAAAGTCTCTACATAAGCATATTAAACTTCTATTTTTATCTCATTGTGGACAATGGTTTGCAGACCAGCCTCAATCTCCTGAGCATAATTTAAGTAGTATTTCCCTGAGCAAAGCCCAGTCACATGCCTGAGCTCCAGCCGAACTTCCCACTTGGGCAGTGTCGTGCAAAAAAGGTGGAGCTATTTATACACCAGCCAGGCAATCCCATATTATCTAGGGCAGTGATGGGCAATCTTTTGAGCTTGATGTGTCAAAATTCACCATAAAACTGAGCATAACTTGGGTGGTGTGTCACTTGAAGAAAAACGGCCTAACCGGAAGTCCTAGAACTAGATGCTCTGTGCTGGAGTTTTGTTGTTTTGGACTACAGACCTCCGGCACAGTGTCTACACTACAGCAAATGTTTTATCCTCGGCTACTGTACCTGGCCGTGCAGGAGCCGAGGATGAAACGTCCTTCTCAGCAGGCGGCCCCATATTTCTCTGGCATGCGGCTGCGTGTCCTAGAAAATGGCTACGCATGTCAGTGCTGACACGTGTGTCATAGGTTCATCATCACGGAGCTAGGGAGACTAATCAACTACTTCATTTATTCATGTGTTCATTCATACATTCATTCAATGAATATGGATTACTACATGAAAAAAAGTAAAGCCTAAAACAGCCAAAAAAAATAGAGCAGGTGACTCTGAAGTATAAAACAAAAAGGGGGGGATCCAGGGACTAGAATATAACTTTAAAAGAAAGTTTAAGTGACTTAGTAAAGATTCAACATGAGAAATTTAAAATATTTCTCTGACTCAAATATTGTTTTTCTTTTAAAATGTAAATACAACCTGACCAGTGGTGGTGCAGTGGGTAAAATATACAGGTTCGTTTGAAGCCCTGAGGTTGTTGACTCTGACAGGTGCTCGTCAGTGGGGGTCGTCCATATGACCCCAAAACTGGCCAGCTTGAACCCAGAGTTCACTGGCATGAAAAATTCAAGGCCTCTGGCTTGAGCAAGGGGACACTGGCACAGCCCTGGTCAAGGCACATATGAGAGGCTCAATGTACAACTAAAAGTGAAAGCAGCTAAGAGTTGATGCTTCTCATTCTCTCCTTCCTCCCTTTCTTGGAAGCATCAATGCACAACTAAAATGAAAGCATCTGTAAGTTGATGCTTCTCATCCACTCTCAACATAAAATTATTTAAAAATGTAAAAACAAGAATAAAATGCCTTGAAAGAGAAAAAGAACCAAAAAATCATTTGGAAATGAAAAACATCATTGCCAAAAAAATGTTTTTCAAAAGAAAAGATTTCAAAGTTGATAAAGATAACAAGTATACAAAGGGGGAGGTGGCATAAAGAGTAAGAGAGATGGAAAAGTATTTTTAAACTGCTAAGAGGAAAAGGCAATTTAAGAGGTCCAATATATAACTAGCAAGAGTCCTAAAAAGAGATGATTAAGAAGGAAAACTTATTTTTTAAAAGACTGAGGAGGACAAAACTTTTTTCAGAATGGAAAATGTTATGTCTTCAGATTGAGTGGGATTATTGAATTCTAAGCAGAATAAAAGAAAGTAACAGGCCTGAGACTGGAGTTTGTGAAATTTCAGAACAGTAGCAATAAATAGAAGATCTAAAAGTATTTTGAAGAGGAAATAAAATACTACAGACACCAACTAACGAGTAAAAATTTGGCTGGCATCATATTTTTCTCATTAGCAATACATATATTAAAAACCACTAAAGCAATGTCTTCAAAGTCAGAGGAATAATAATTTTGAAAGTTTAATCATAGGCCCAGACAAGCAATAAACTGTGAAAGAAATAACTACATTTTTATGTGATATTGAAAAGTTCACCTCTCACACATTTTATATTTCCTCAGGAATTTACTGGAGAGTGTATTCCAGTCAAGTGAAAGAGAAAACCAAGAAAGAACACATTATGTAGGTTAACTTAGGATCCAGGTACAAAGTGAACAAAATATTCATGATGGCTCATGCATTGGACCCAGAGAAAACCTACTTATGTGCGCAATTGAAGACTCTGGGAAAAGGAGAACCTCCTGTAGTTTGTATGATAGATAAATTTTAGAATATGGGAAGTTTTCAACAAGAAGGGTAAAATGTAATTTTAAACTCTAGGGGAAAAATAAAGGGTACAAAAGGATTGGCTCAAGTATGACATTTATTATAAGGGGGTGAGATTTTAAGCATTTAATGAAAGATACAGAAAGGGGTTTCTTAGTCTCTAACACGATTAACATTCCCCTGGGAGCACTGCCCTGATTCTGCATTGCACATTAATGGAAGGGAATATGATCTGGGCAAATAACTCAGATGTGCATGGAGCCCTATTTACAAACTCATATATGTTTACTCTTTTGGAACCAATCTGTAGACAGTGAAGACTTCCTTATAATTGCAGAATAAAAAAAATATTAGCCTTAATAATATAAAACAAAGGCATAAATGTCAGTAGTTATCAGAAGTTGTCAGTGAACAGAGAAAGGAAAAAGAATGAAAAAGCATAAGATATTTATATGGAGAGCAAGGAGGCAAAAGACTGACAAAAGTTGATGAAACAACAAAAAAGAAATGGAGGTATGTTGCTTAAAATAGCAAAAATACCCAAAAAGGAATTATAAAAATAATATGGAGTTGTCAAAATTTGGTAGAAATTGGAGAAGGAAAGGCAAGTCTGTATGCGAAATACATCTTTATCTTTTATATCAGCAAATCAATAAATATTGCCTTAAATTGACTGGTCATTTCCATTTCTGTGAAATATCCCGAATAGGCAAATCTATAGAGATAGAAAATATAATAGGGATTTCCCAGGGCTAGAACTGAAAATGTAGGGTGACTGCAAATGATCAGAAGGAATTTTTCTTGAGTGATATAAATGTTCTAAAATTAAATTGTGGTCAGGCTTATATCACTCTCTAAATTAATTAAAATGTATTTCATTGTACACTTAAAATAACTGAATTTTATGATATGTACATTATACATCAATAAAACTGTGCTTAAGACAAGAGCTGATAAAAACTGACTGGTAAAGCCTGACCTGTGGTGGCGCAGTGGATAAAGCGTCAACCTGGGAACACTGAGGTCGCCAGTTCAAAACCCTGCACTGGTCTGGTCAATGCACATATGGGAGTTGATGCTTCCAGCTCCTCCCCCATTTCTCTCTTTCTCTCTCTCACTCTGTGTCTCCTCTCTAAATGAATAAAATAAAAAGAAATTAAAAAAAAAAGAAGTTCCCATTCCTTCTTCATTCTTGTCTCTGCTTCTATTTAAAAAAAAAAACAAAAAACTGACAGGTAAAAAAATCAATGCAAAAGTATAATAGAGTTATTGAGGTTACCAACAGAAGTAAAAATAGAAATGTTATCGTTTAGGAGCAGTTGGTCAGGGTGGGGGAGTATGACATGGAATGTTGTGTTTATTATTTATGTATTTCTGTACTATGGACATTTTAAAAAATCAACGCAAGTATTGTTACAATATATTATTAAAGTCTCCTGCTTTTAATCTTTTAGAATTTAAATATGAGGAATGATGCAATCTGGGTAAATAAGCAGAATTTATTTTTTTTCCTTCTAAAGATCAAGGCTAAGTGGCCAATTCTTTTATAAGCCACCATTGGTAACTTGAATGAGGCAAGAGCTCAACTGAGCAGAGTGGAAAGTCCACACCACTCCCAAAATAGAACAGTGTAAAGGAGAATAGGCAACTGACCATCCTGGAGATACCATTTTGTATAGCTGTGTTAAGTGGTTGCCATGGATTACTAGATCAAACATAAATAATTTTCAGGAAAGCAAGTGCCCTAGAAAAGCAAGATGACAGGTGAAGTTGCTAATATTGTCAGCTGTCTTCATCTGTTTATTTAAGAACATGGCCAAAGTAACCATGTATATGCTTGGGCATTAAGCCTCATTAGACAGCCTTTACCTTAGCTGAAACTGATAACAGTGGCCAAGGAGAAATTGTTGACTGTGAAAAACAAATATTAAGAAGTTTTGGAGATATGAAGTAATGTAGTGGATTATGAGGACTTAAATCTACAAGCTGATGGATGGCCTTGTAGTTGGTTTACTAACCAGCATACTTAGCACCAAAGTCACCACAAAGTGCATGTGTAACAGAGTAAATGATTTAGCCTTATTGACTCCATCTTGCTCCAGCCTGTGATGCCCCATGGCTTTTAGACTAATATCTTATGCTTGAGATATGCTAATCATTAGAGGAATTCTGCTTGTGACTTGAGTTTTTTTTAAAAAGCCTATAACAGAAAGTGCCTCCCAGCCTGACCAGGCGGTGGTACAGTGGATAGAGCGTCGGACTGGGATGCAGAAGACCCAGGTTCGAGACCCTGAGGTCACCAGCTTAAGTGTGGGCTCATTTGGCTTGAGCAAAAAGCTCACCAACTTGGACCCAAGTTGGCTGGCTTGAGCAAGGGGTTACTCGGTCTGCTGAAAGTCCGCGGTCAAGGCACATATGAGAAAACAATTAATGAACAACTAAGGTGTCACAATAAAAAACTGATGATTGATGCTTCTCATCTCTCTCCATTCCTGTCTGTCTGTCCCTGTCTGTCCCCCTCTTTGAGTCTCTCTGTGTCCCTGTAAAATAAATAAATAAATAAATAAATAAAGTGCCTTCCATGAGGAGATAAGGGAAATAGCATTGTTTATCAAAGATTTGCAGGAACCTCGTAACTAGACACACACCCAAAAATCTAACTCATAGCCCCACTGGTGCATCTGTCTGCAGTGGTTAATCAATTCTTGCCCATCCCATTTCCCTTTCCCTTTATATAAAAGAAGCCTGAACTCTGTACTTTCTTAAGGTGGATTTGAGGAACCTCTAGGTCTCCCATCTCCATAGTTGGCACCTGCTCAATCAATAAACCTTTCCTTACTTCAAATTATGACTTCAAATAAATCAAAACAGAAAACAATAATGGCCAAGAGCTAATTTACTAAACCAGTACTATTGTTTAATGAAACGGGTAAAATGCACTGCTCAGTAAATGGAAGACAGCTACAGTTAGACCAGGTGTTGGGAAACTATGGCTCACAAGCCAGATGTGGCTCTTTTGATGGCTGCATCTGACTCGCAGACAAATCTTTAATTTAAAAAATAATAATAACCTTAAAAATATAAAACATCCTCATGTATTACAATCCATTCATTTCCTACCACTCACGTTTACGGTTGTGGGTGGCTGGAGCCAATCACAGCTGTCCTCTGGGAAAACACCAAATTTTTATTGGATAATGCTTAATGTACACAGGTCAATGTAAGGTCAGGAAGTAAACTCCCCTCCTTTTAATCAAGTAGTCAGCTAGATAATTGCAGAAACCTTTTTGATGAAGAAGAAGGCTAAAAGAAAAGAAGATGAGAAGTATCGTACTTTTCAGCAGAAATGGACAGAGGATTTTGCCTTTGTGGAGAGAGCAGGTTCTGCAGTGTGTCTAATATGCAATGATAAAATTGTATTGATGAAACGGTCAAATACAAACTGGCACTTCGACACATGCCATACTACATTTGCATCGAAATATCCAGTGTGGGACAGCAGGAAGAAAGCATGTCAAAAGCTACTGTCCAGAGTGCAAGCTAGTCAGCAGCAACTCCGTGTTTGGACCCAACAAGCTGACTGGAATTCGACTAGCTTTGCTCGTGCTTTAGCAATTGTGAGAAACTGAAAGCCATTTCCAGATGGGGAGTATGCCAAAATATTCATGCTTGATGTTGCCAATGAGCTTTTTGACGACTTTTTGGATAAAGACAAGATAATCAACCAAATAAAAGACGTGCCTCTGTCAGAAAGAACTGTTCACGATTTTACCATCATGATGGTAAATCCAATTGAGGCAACACAAGTGAAGGACATAAATGCAGCACCATTCTTTTCTCTCACTTTGGATGAGTCAACAGACGTAAGCCATTTATTCCAGTTCAGCGTGATTGCAAGGTATGCTGTTGGTGACACACTACGTGAGGAAAGTCTTGCTGTTTTGCCTATGAAAGAGACTACAAGAAGGGAGAATTTAGTGAAGTTTTTCACTGAGTTTGCTAAAGAAAAAAAATCTACTGATGGATAAACTTATTTCGGTGTGTACTGATGGTGCTCCGTGCATGGTGGGGAAAGACAGAGGATTTGTAATGCTTCTTTGTGAACATGAAAAGAGACCCATCCTAAGTTTTCACTGCATATTACATCAGGAGGTACTTTGTGCTCAGATGTGTGGTGAGCAGCTTGGTGAGGTGATGTCCCTGGTAATTCAGGTGGTCAACTTTATTGTTGCCCAAGCTTTAAATGATTGCCAGTTTAAAACACTGCTGGATGAAGTTGGGAACAATTATCCTGGTCTGCTTCTGCACAGCAATGTGCGTTGGTTGTCAAGTGGGAAGTTGCTCAGCCGTTTTGTGGCTTGTCTGAGTGAAATCTGGACTTTTCTTGAAATGAAAAACATCAAGCATCCTGAGTTAGCTAAGACGCAGTGGTTCCTGAAGTTCTACTATCTCGTGGACATAACTGAAGATCTGAACCAGCTCAATGTGAAAATGCAAGGTGTTGGAAATACAGTCTTATCCCTTCAACAAGCAGTGTTTGCATTTGAAAACAAGCTGGGACTCTTCATTGCCGACATTGAAACAGGTCATTTACCACACTTTGAAAAACTGGGAGAGTTTAAAGATGCATGCACAGCAAGTGACCCTGCTCAACATCTTGATCTCTAGCAGCAAGTGGGCTTCACATCTAATCTCCTGCAGTCATTCAAAGTGCGCTTTGAAGAATTTTGTGAGCGCACTCGTCTTTTTAAGTTCATCACCCACCCACATGGGTGTGCAGTGGACAGTGCTGACCTCAGTTACATCCCTGGTGTCTCCATCAGAGATTTTGAGCTACAAGCTGCTGACCTGAAGGCCTCAGATATGTGGGTGAATAAGTTCAAGTCACTGAATGAAGATTTGGAAAGACTTGCACGACAGCAAGCAGAGTTGGCGAGCAAACACAAGTGGGAGAAATAAAAAAACTTCAACCCGCGGACCAGCTGATTGTCAAAACTTGGAACATGCTTCCTGTCATATACCACTCACTGCAGCGTGTGAGTATTGCTGTCCTGACAATGTTTGGCTCTACGTATGCATGTGAGCAGTCTTTCTCACATCTAAAGAACATTAAGACCAACCTATGATCACGTTTAACGGATGGAAGTCTCCATGCCTGCATAAAGCTTAACCTCACCACTTATCAACCAGACTACAAAGCCATCAGCAAAACCATGCAGCACCAGACGTCGCATTAATGGTAAGAAGTACTTTATTCATCATTGGTTAGCAATGTATAACAACGTTATTAAAAAGAATTCAGAGACTTATTGTACTTTAAAAGTGTTCGTCTTACATAAAATGCACACATTTACTTGTACTTAGTGTTTAACATATTGTATGGCTCTCACGTAATTACATTTTAAAATATGTGGCATTCATGGCTCTCTCAGCCAAAATGGTTACCAACCCCTGAGTTAGACAAACATTATAAGATAAAGAGCTAAATATAAAACAAAAGCATAAATATAAAATTATATTTTTAAGTCTGTATGTTGCTGTCACTAGCTGCTGGTTGGTAGTAGCCACGCAAATAAGAGTCAGATGCTTATAGGAAAGGATTTCTTACTAATAATTAAGTTCTGATTTCTAAACATTTCTCATTGTGTCCAAATACACACATTTGCTCTTTATAAATAGCAATATAAATTATATTTCTTTCATTTTAGATATTATCAGGAGTTTCTTAGGGCAATTAGATTGGACCAGCATCTCCAATGGCCTTACTGCAGACAGCAGGCCCTTAACCCTCTTGGTGCTCAGTATGAGAACAGGGGAGCAAGTAAAGTCAGGGTTGCTTACTAGACTTGCCATTTGCTAGCTTTGGAATCTCACTCAAGGTCTTTAAGCTTTCCCCTCTTCCATCTCTATATCTTATAGGGCTGTCAGGAGCTCAAATCTGAGCCCATGCGTAAAGCAGTTACCTCGGTGCTTAAAACATATAATGGTAGATAATTATAATTCCTATTTTACGGTTTAGGAAACAGAGGCCCAAATAAGTTAAGTGGCTCAAGGTCATAAAACTTGAGGTTATAGAGCTGGGTTCTGAAGCCAAGCTGTTGATAGTAAGGCTGTTGTACATAGCAAATAAGTTAATGTATGAAATATACTCAGAAGAGTCCCAGTTATGAGAAATCACTCATTGGTAGAGTTCAGCTATCTCACTATGACTCCACTTGGTTTTTACACTATTTCAGCCTTTCCCTTTATCTCACTCCAAGAATGAAAGCCTGGTGTATGCATTCACACAATCTATAAAAATAACTACATTTTGAACCTATTATGTGTCCATGACCCAGACTTAGGAGAAAGCTGTGTTTTTTGGAGGGTATGAAATAGATGGCATGTCATAGTAATATAGGTATAAAAATACCTCTCCAAGTGGGTAAGGCCATTGGTGAAGAAATAGATTTAAATTCTTACAAGTCTCTTGGGCATTCTGGTTGCTGGTGAAATGGGTTTTTATAAAACTTGGTGGTTATTCATTTCTGAGCCAGTCATCCTTCTGGGGTTGTAAAATCATCCAATTTATATGTACCTTGTAATAAAGGAGAAATGATGTATGGAAATAAAGACAATAAGGAAGAACCAGGTTTACAATGCGAATGTTGATCTCACAGTTTACATGTATGCTGGGGGGAAGCACACTGTGGAACTGGGCCTGAGAAGAAGTTTTTCTTTTTTCTTTCGCTGTGGCACGGACTCAAATGATGCTGTTCCCGACTGTGTTTTAAGGGGGTACAATGAGGCAATTCTGCCTGAGTTTGATCCCAGCTTTGACAGTTACTAAGCTTTGAGACTTTGGGCAAATTTCTGAGGATAATGACAGTACAAATGTCCTAACTTTGTGTGAGGGTTAAATGAGATATTATGAGATAACATTTAAAAGTACCTAGAATAGCGACAGCACACTGCATAGTGACTATTGTCTATTATTGTGCTCTTTATTATGGCACCTTAACAATCAGACTTACAATTTTAAAAGGTCAAAATTGTAAGTGACCAGACATATAAAAGCAAACTTGAAGGAGGCTACAAGACCCTCCGCTAATTCCAGGGGTAAGAGACCGCCTCTGTGTTCAAACTTGAACTCTGCCAGACACTCCTGACATATCGGCTTACAAGAGCTGGCAACAGAGTAGAGCATTCCAGCTCCATTATCTCCATTTCCTTTGGACTAAAATTTGGAACATAATGCTATAATCTTTCTAAAACAGAGCATTTCACATTAAAATAGTAACTGTTTTTATAGCAACTTTTAAAAATGCTCACTTTCTTAGAAAAAGATCATTTCAATGTAGTTCAAACAAAATACCAGAACTTTGATAAAGAAACCATTAGAATGAAAGAATCATGTTCAATTATGATACACACTTTTGCCTAACAGTCTTTGTTTTTTTCAGAATCCCGTTCCTATTTAAATACTGTTCTTCAACCAGTTTGAATTGAATTATAGGAGAAAGCCAATTATGAGCCATAGACATCAGAGCCTGCCTTTTCCAGGGTCTATTCATGAACTCCATGAACACTGGGGTGCCTGCATTCCTCTTCCTCCTTTTCAGGGTGGAGCTCCACACGCAAGGACTTTCTTGGCTGCAGACCCAGTGCTGGAATGCAGGCTCTCGGCATCTGCTGCTGTCACTGACCTGACAATCCGCTGTTGGCCTTTTCATCTCACCCCAACCACTCTTGCAACTGCATGGGTCACTTTCTATCCTTATTTAATTTTCCAAAGGGAATTCTTTACATAATCAGTCTCTTATCATTGTTTCCTTAACTCACAAACTGACAAGTTGGTGAAAGTCAAGTAGAAAATGCCAGAGGAAGGAATTTAAAGAGAACATTATGAAGAATTGCATGGGAAAAATCTAGATTAAGATCTTCTTAACATTTGTGCAACTAGAAAGCACTTTTCGCTCCTCATGACTGAGGAGTAGGAAATCTGGCTGATATACAAATTAGGCCTTATTAGCCTCTTTTGTCTTTCTCTCAGATTTACAGGAAAAGTTAATGGGATTATCAACAATTACAAATGTTTATGGGCATGTAAATGGAATGCACCAGGTAAAGCATATTGTGGGGCATAAAACAATGACTTTACTTTCAATGGCTTATACAGGGTATGTTAATAAAATAACAAGTATCAATAAAGACTAGCATACAAATTATCAAATGATATGTGGATGTTGAGTTTTGTTTAATTTCACTTTGAGGTTGGTTATGCAAGACAATCCACGTGTGTGTAGGAGTATTTGGGTGTGTTAGAGAGTATACTGATAATACAGAACATACTAAACATTGAATTACGAAAATAAGAATAAATGATTAGTATTGTTGTCTTCTCACAATTTATCTCTCTTCTTCCAACCCTATCTACTAACATGTCTCTTCTTATAAAGCCCAAGGTCAAGCTAATTATTAAACCCAAAGATTTTACAAATTCACCACAGAAGACTTGTACTACTTGATAATTCACCTAAACTAGAAACCCAAGTTCCCTATTGGGACATATCATCTGATTGGACCCCAAATATGCATAGTTGAAAAAGCTGGTCTTCTTTTCTTGCAACTTTACCCACAATAGAAAGTTACAGAAGGACACTCAAAATCCCTCTTTAACTTTAGTCCAGCCCAATCACTTAAGTCTTCAAGAAAGGAAAAGAATTGAAAGAATTATTATGACTTTTTCCTGGACTCCTTTTTCTTTTGTTAACTTTCACTGTACATGTATCTTCTGTCCGATCATTTCTTTTTCTTATTTTCTTTTTTTTTAATATATTATTATTATTAATTTAAATGGGGTGACACCAATAAATCAGGGTACATATGTACAAAGAAAACATCTCCAGGTTATCTTATCATTCAATTGTGTTGCATACCCGTCACCAAAAGTCAAATTGTCCTCTGTCACCTTCTATCTAGTTTTCCCTGTGTCCCTCCCCTCCTCCCTGTCCCACCTTTCCCTCCCTTCCCCCAACCCGTAAACACCACTCTCTTGTCCATGTCTCATAGTCTCACTTTTATGTCCCACCTATGTATGAAATCATGCTGTTCTCAGTTTTTCTTTTTTTCTGATTTACTTATTTCACTCCGTATAATGTTATCAAGGACCATCCATTCTGTTATAAATGATCCGATGTCATCATTTCTTATGGCTGAGTAGTATTCCATAGTATATATGTACCAAAGCTTTTTAATCCACTCGTCTTCTGACGGCCACTAGGGCTGTTTCCAGATCTTCGCTGTTGTGAACAATGCTTCCACAAACATGGGGGCGCATTTCTTCTTTTCGAACAGTGCTATGGTGTTCTTAGGGTATATTCCTATAAGTGGGATAGCTGGGTCAAAAGGCAGTTCGATTTTTAATTTTTTGAGGAATCTCCAAACTGTTTCCCATAGTGGCTGCAACAGTCTGCATTCCCACCAGCAGTGCAGAAGAGTTCCCTTTTCTCCACATCCTCGCCAGCACTTATTCTGTGTTGTTTTGCTGATGAGTGCCATTCTGACTGGTGTGAGGTGATATCTCATTGTGGTTTTAATTTGCATTTCTCTAATGATTAGTGATGTTGAGCATTTTTTCATATGCCTATTGGCCATCTGTATGTCCTCTTGGAGAAATTTCTATTCATTTCTTTTGCCCATTTTTTGATTGGATTGTTTGTCTTCCTGGTGTTGAGTTTTATAAGTTCTTTATAAATTTTAGTTATTAACCCCTTATCAGATGTGCTGTCGAATATGTTCTCCCATTGTGGGGTTTGTCTTTTTATTCTGTTCTTATTGCCTTTAGCTGTGCAAAACCTTTTTAGTTTGATATAGTCCCATTTGTTTATCTTGCCTTTTATTTCATTTGCCCGTGGAGATAAATCGGCAAATATACTGCTGCTACAGATGTCGGAGAGCTTACTGCCTATGTTTTCTTCTAAGATGCTTATGGTTTCACGGCTTACATTTAAGTCTTTTATCCATTTTGAGATTTTTTTTGTGAATGGTGTAAGTTGATGGTCTAGTTTCATTTTTTTGCAGGTAGATGTCCAATTATCCCAACACCATTTGTTAAAGAGGCTGTCTTTACTCGATTGTATGTTCTTTCCTCCTTTATCAAATATAAGTTGTCCATAAAGCTGTGGGTTTATCTCTGGGTTGTCTGTTCTGTTCCATTGATCTATGTGCCTGTTCTTATGCCAGTACCAGGCTGTGTTGAGTATAATGGCCTTATAGTAAACCTTGATATCTGGAAGAGTGATACCTCCTGCTTTATTTTTTCTTTTTAAGATTGCTGAGGCTATTAGTGTTCTTTTTGGTTCCATATAAATTTTTGGAATATGTGTTCTATATATTTGAAGTATGTCATTGGTATTTTAATTGGTATTGCATTCGAAATTATAAATTGCTTTGGGTAATATAGACATTTTAATGATGTTTATTCTTCCTAGCCATGAGCACGGTATATGCTTCCACTTGTTTGTATCTTCCTTCATTTCTTTTATCAATGTTTTATAATTTTCCGAGTACAAGTCCTTAACCTGCTTAGTTAAATTTACTCCTAAGTACTTTATTTTTTTGGCTGCAATAAAGGGGATTGCAAGTGAAGGGGATTGTTTCCTTAATTTCTTTTGCTGACAGCTCATTGTTGGTACATAGAAATGCCTCTTATTTCTGAGTATTAATTTTATATCCTGCCACCTTGCTGAATTTATTTATAAGGTCCAGTAGTTTTTTGACTAAGACTTTAGGGTTTTCAATATACAATATCATATCATCTGCAAATAGTGACAGTTTTACTTCTTTTTTTCCAATTTGGATGCCTTTTATTTCTTCTTCTTGTCTGATTGCTGTTGCTAGGACTTCCAGAACTATGTTGAATAAAAGTGGTGAAAGGGGGCATCCCTGCCTGGTTCCTGATCTTAAGGGGATTGCTGTTAATTTTTGTCCATTTAGTATGACGTTTGGTGTGGGTTTGTCATAGATGGCCTTTATCATGTTAAGGAATGATCCCTGTATTCCCACGTTACTGAGAGTTTTGAACATGAATGGGTGCTGGATTTTATCAAATGCCTTTTCTGCATCTATTGAAATTATCATGTGATTTTTGTCCTTCCTTTTGTTTATGTGATGAATCACATTGATTGATTTGCGAATATTGATCCAGCCTTGCTTCTCCAGAATAAATTTCACTTGATCATGGTGTATGATGTTTTTCATATATTGCTGGATGCGGTTGGCTAATATTTTGTTGAGAATTTTAGCGTCTAAATTTATCAGGGATTTTGGACTATAAATTTCTTTTTTTGTGTTGTCTTTGCCCGGTTTTGGGATCAGAATTATGTTCGCCTCATAAAAGGAGTTTGGAAGTCGTCCTTCCTCTTGAATTTTTTGAAATAGCTTGAGGAGGATAGGAGTTAGTTCTTCTTTGAATTTTTGATAGAATTCACTTGTGAAGCCCCAGGACTTTTCTTTTTTGAGAGTTTTTTGATAACTGTTTTGATCTTATTTGTTGTAATTGGTCTGTTTAGGTGTTCTGATTCTTCCAGATTGATTTTTGGAAGGTTATATGATTCAAGTAATTTGTCCATTTCACCGAGATTGCCTAATTTTTTGGCATAGAGTTCTTCATAGTATTTTCTTACAATGCTTTGTATTTCCATTGTGTCAGTTGTTATTTCTCCACTATCCTTTCTAATTTTATTTATTTGAGTCCTCTCTCTTTTTTTCTTGGTGAGTCTAGTTAAAGGTTCATCAATCTTGTTTACATTTTCAAAGAACCAGCTTCTGGTTTCATTGATCCTCTGTATTGTTTCCTTAACCTCTATGTCATTTATTTCTGCTCTGATCTTTATTATTTCCTTCCTTCTACTTGTCTTGGGTTTTATTTGTGGTTGTTTTTCTAGTTCTTTTAGATTCAGGGTCAGGTTACTTATTTAAGCTTTTTCTAGCTTCTTATGATATGCCTGTAGTACAATGAACTTCCCTCTCAGAACTGCTTTTGCTGTGTCCCATAAATTTTGAGTTGATGTATGCTCATTATCATTTGTTTCTAGAAACTTTTTTATTTCTTCTTTGATCTCATTGTTAATCCATTCATTATTTAATAACATGCTATTTAGTGTCCAAGTGTTTGAGGATTTTTCAGATTTTCTTTTGTGGTTAATTTCTAGTTTCATGGCATTGTGATCAGAGAAAATGCTTGATATGATTTCAATCTTCTTAAATTTATTGAGACCATATTTGTGTCCTAACATGTGGTCTATCCTAGAAAACGTACCATGAGAAGAATGTATATTCTACTGCTTTAGGGTGAAAAGTTCTGAAGATATCTATTAAATCAAGTTGATCTAGTGTCTCCTTTAAGTCTGCTGTTTCTTTATTAATTTTCTTTCTTGAGGATTCATCCAGTGTTGTTAGAGGGGTATTGAAATCCCCTACTATGATAGTATTGCTGTTAATCTCACCCTTTATATCCATCAAAGTCTGCTTTATGTATGTCGGGGCTCCTATATTTGGTGCATAGGTATTTATAATAGTTATATCTTCCTGTTGAATTGTTCCCTTTATCATAATGTAGTGTCCTTCTTTATCTCTTACTACAGCCTTTGTTTTAAAGTCCATTTTGTCAGCTATAAGTACTGCTACCCCGGCTTTTTTTTTCATTTCCATTTGCATGAAATATTTTTTCCCATCCTTTTACCTTCAGACTATGTGCATCTTTTGTTTTAAGATGTGTCTCTTGTAGACAGCATATGTTTGTGTCCTGTTTCTTTATCTATGCAGCTACCCTATGTCTTTTAATTGGATCATTTAATCCATTTACATTCAAGGTTATTATTGATATATAGCTGTTTATTGCCATTTTATTCTTTAAAGCTGTATTCTTCTTTTGCTATATTCTTTCCTTTCTTTAAACTGTTCACAACAGGCCCCTTAGTATCTCTTGCAGAATTGGTTTGGTTTTTATGAATTTCTTCAGGCTTCCTTTTTCTGGGAAGCTCTTTATTTCTTCTTCAATTTTGAACTTTAGCCTTGCTGGATAAAGTAGTCTTGGTTGTAGGTTCTTGTTCTGCATTACTTTGATTATTTCTTGCCATTCCTTTCTGGCCTCAAGTGTTTCTGTTGAGAAGTCCGATGTCATCCTTATGGGGGCTCCTTTGTAGGTGATAGCCTTTTTTTCCCTAGCAGCTTTTAAGATTTTTTCTTTATCCATTAGTTTTGGTATTTTAACTCTGATGTGTCTTGGTGTAGATCTTTCTGGGTTTCTCTTTAATAGTGTTCTGTGTGCTTCTTGAACGTGTGGAGTGTTTCCCAGCCTTAATTTAGGGAAGTTTTCTGCTATGATTTGATTGAACAAAGTTTCCATTTCCTGTCCTCTTTCCTCTTCTTCAGGCACCCCTATGATTCGAATGTTGTTTCACTTCATGTTGTCACAGAACTCCCTTAGAGTTTCCTCACATTTTTCAAGTCTCTTTTCCTTTTTCTTCTCTGCTTCTGTGCCTTTGTTTATTGTGTCCTCTAACTCGCTGATTTCATCCTCAGCGTGATTCATCCTGCTTTTAATTCCTTCCATTGTGGTCTTTAGTTCTGATACTGTATTTGTCATTTCTGTCTGATTCTTTTTTATTATTTCAATTTCGTTTTTTATACTTGTTATCTCTTTATTTAGGTGTTCGTAATGTCTATCCATTGTTGCTCTAATTTCTTTGAACATCCTAACTATCATTATTCTAAATTCTGCTTCTGGTAGTTTGGTTATATCTGGTTCATTCAGGTCCTTCTCTGGGGATTTCTCTTGATTCATTTGGTTTGCATTCCTCTGCCTACCTATTTTGTCTGTGTATAAGCAAGTTGTGGCCACTGGAGTTCAGTAGGTGTTGCCTTTGTGTTCTCTAGGTGTGGTCTGTCTGCAGGTCTGCCACCCCCTCTGCTGCTGCCTAGGGCTGCCTAGCGCCGGCCCACTGTGGCTTTTGCTGTGATTTCTGCCTCTCCTCCATGGGAGGGGCTGTCACTCAAGCCACAAGCCTCAGCACCAAGGGTAGAGGTGAGCACCTTTGCTCAGCTGTGGACCCAGCCTGTTTCCGGATTTTGCCCAGAACCTGCAGTCAGAGCTTGTTTGCCACAGTTTTGTGGGTTGGGCGGGGCTTTTGACGTGCTCTCATCTGTGAGCCTTTGCCCGTCTGGAGCTTTAGCCCCGTCCTTGAGGCCAGGTTCCTTTTGCACAGGGTCGCAAACCTAGGTTTATTGGCCTGGGCGTGTTTGCTGGCTTCCACTCAGCTGCGGACTTCTGCTTGTCCAGGACTCTACCCCACCCCCGCGTTCGTAGTGCGCTCGTGCACGTAGGATTGCAAAATGCGGTTTCTCCTGCCTTGCGGGGCTAGTAGAGTGGGCTCAGCTGCGAGCTTCCACTTGTCTCGGGGTCTACCCCGTCCCCGCGCTCGGAGCCCGCTCGCGCATGTAGAATGGCAAAACGCGGTTTCTCTTGCCCGGCGGGGCTGGTAGCATGAGCTCAGCCATGAGCCCCCTGCCACCCTCCGTCCCTGGTCCTAGCCCCGTCCCAGTTGTCAGGGCCGGCTTGCGCAGGGTCGCAGAGCAGATTTCTGGCCGTTCCTGGCCTCCCACTTTGTCCCCGTAGGTGGGATTACAGGTGGGCCCGCAGCTTCCGACCGCTTTCATGCATCCTCTCCGCCCCTGCTGGGCTAGACCGAGCTCACACCAGCTTGGCCTCTGCCCACACCGACAGAACCGCGTTTCAGCGTACTGCTGCCACCATACCCTTCAACAACCCTCAGCAGAGTAGGAAGGGACCTAATACTCCACACTGTAGGCCTGGGAGCTCCCTCACTTGTTTCACAGCTTAAAACTGTCCAAACGCCTCTTCTAGGCTCTGGGACTGCAGGCTGGAGCTTGGTTCCTGGGACCCAGGTCCTTCCCTCTCCGCCAAACTCTCCTCCCACCACGTGGGTCTCTCCGGGCTGCCGTTTGCTCAGGGGAGCTGGGCAGCCCTCTTCGCGTTTTTGCTATTCCTACCAGTCTCAATGTGGCTTCTTCTGTGTTCCTTGGTTGAAGAGTCCACTTAGTTTAGTTCAAAGTTGGTTTATCCAGATGATGGTTCTTAAAATTGAGTTATAATCCACTTTGGTTCTGGGAGTTAGAAGTTGGTACGTCCGCCTACTTTATCGCCATCTTGCTCCTCCCGATCATTTCTTTTTCTTAAGGTTTCTAAGCACCCAGAGTGAAGAAAACATCCAGTAATTTTCTTCTTTTCTTTTTCCTTTAAAAATTAAAAGTTGCAGTTCCATAAAAAGTCAACAGAAAAAATGGAGGAAGGGGACTCATCAAAGAAATAATGTAAGAAACTTATTCAGAACTAAGGGTTATTAGTTTCTGTATTGAAAGGGTCAACCAAGTAACCAAGCAATTAAGAAGCACAATCATATCACAGCACGTTACCAAAAATTTTCAGAATACCATGACAAGAAGAAGATCCTAAAAATTTCTGAAGATGAAAAAACCCCGCATAATTTTAGACATCTCAACATAAGCAATGAAAGCCAGAGGAAATGAACAATGCCTTTGAAGATCTAAAGGAAAATATTCTCATCTTAGAATTATATACCAAGGCAACTATAAATAAAGTATAAGCACATAATGACAGTATTTTAAAGTGTACAAATTCTCAAAAAAAATTTTTTTCTCCCTTACAGCCTCTCACAAAAAGCTACCGGAAGATGAGTTCTACCAATAAAGAGGAACATATGGAATAAAAGAAGGAATCAGCACAGGACGAGGCAAAGTAATGGTGAAAAGAGCTTGTAGAATGACAGTGGTATACCAGGCAGACAGGACAAGCAGTTTAGATTAGAGGACGCTGAAGTGTGAAAATAGACTTTTTCCAGAAAAGTAAAATTAACAGAATGTCTGATGGATCTGAAAATCTTATTGGAAGATTTAAATAATTTGTGAGAAATTTGTGTTGAATTAGCAAAAAGACAGAGAATCAAGAGAGAAAAGATTAACTCCAGTAAAGAAAAAAAACTTTGCACACAAAGGGAAAAGCAATCATTATTTTTTCTTGGATCAACTTATGAATCATATTAACCTAGTCAAAATGATGTAAATACTGAATTTTGAGCTAATTATTTACGTCTTAACTATTTGGTAGTTGGAAGAACAGGAAGAAACAAAGTTAATAAGAAAAACATAGTTAAACAGTCATCTCTTATGGTACAAATATAATCTAAAATTTAAACTAGAAATATAACCATTCCATTAGAGAAATACACATCAAGTGAAAAAATAAAGAGGCCAATGGAATAGAAAATAAGGGGAGAAGTGGATGAAGCTTATTGTTTTTCAAAACCAGATTGCTGGCTTAAACTGCAGCATGTCTAACTGATAAAATTGAAGCTAAGACATATACAAACATAATCCAACTAACAATGGGGGTTGGTGTCAAGAGGATTTGCTTTTGATACCATAAAACCATGGAAACTTGGAATGTGCATTAAAAAACTAATCTGTCATATGTGCTACAATTAGGGGGAAAAAGACTTTAGATCTATATACTTAAAGTTATTGTAGTTAAAACATACTGGAATTACAAAATTCAGGAACTAATAAGGAATATGAAAGATATTAGAAGTAAAAAATAGAGTGGCTCACATTATGAAACAGAGTTGATTTTCAAGAGCTTAGATTCTTTTGTGAAAATATGAGTTGTCATTTTAGATTCATGGTTTTAGTATCAAAGTGTGTTTTCACACAAGACAAAGTATGCTGTAGGTTACTTCTATCTATGATAAACAATGGCCTTTATAGACATAATAAGGGATGATGTTGGAACTTGGACTATATTTGGTCATTCTCCACTTCTAAAAAGTGACTGTAGGTTATCTAAACTCTGGGGATATCCAGGAGGTCTCAATTTTCAAGAAAAAGTTGCAATGAGGACAGTTTGGAGGTAGTCACCGACTATGAAGAAGGCTCAAGAAGAAGTATCTGGGAGATGCCATCACCTGGTGGTGATGAAGAAAATGTTAGTACCACTATGAAATTGGAATCCAAAATAAAAGATCAGATTTGTAGTGCCTTGTAAGTCAGTAGAAACAAGAAACAATGACACAAACAAAAGCTGGCCTTACAGTGACTGACAGTGCACTCTGCTCTCATCTGTTTGGATTTACTGGAATGATCTTTGCCAGCAAAGCGGGGGAAGTACGTGAAAATAATTCCAGCCCTTCTCCAGCAGGCTGGGTAAACAGAACAAGGAAATAATAAACCAATTCATGCAAATGGTAGGGGCGTATTCTGTAAAACTTCTAAGCCAACACATCTGAGCCAGAATTGACTTCAACAGAATACTGCTGAGCTTCCCAAGGCAGCATGTCACCCCTTCCCTCCTGAAATATCCCAATCCAAAAAAAAACTCTGGAAATAATGTTCTGGGAAAATTTCCTAATCTCAAAAACTACAGAAAGTTATTCTAAAATAATGCTATTATTAAAATGCTAGACTTGATTCTTGGC
Source organism: Rhynchonycteris naso (assembly GCA_037038555.1). Classification (NCBI taxonomy): domain Eukaryota; kingdom Metazoa; phylum Chordata; class Mammalia; order Chiroptera; family Emballonuridae; genus Rhynchonycteris; species Rhynchonycteris naso. The sequence goes on along the minus strand of CM072998.1, from coordinate 107,945,497 downwards.
TCAGTTAATTGTAAGTCTGATATGAAATTAATTGTATATAAAATTGGGTAACAAGATCCTAATCCTGACCCTTGAACACCAAAAAGGAAAGATGATATGTGGGGGCAGGGAATTCTTCAGTAAGGCATGGACTTCTTAGTCTTTCACAAATCATAGCACTTGGGCTTCTTAATTGAAACAGTAAGTTTCACTCTTCCTCTTTTGACACCACATGCCATGCAGGCCTTCACAAGCAAGAGAGGCAACGCTAAACCTCTGTGTATCAATCAGAGTCCCATTGAAAAACAGGAGTCCACTCAGAGGATCACTTTACACAATGTCATAGAGCTGTGTGTGTGCTACTTCAGGGATCAACAATACTGAGACACCAGGGATTAGCAACATTAGAAAGCTAGTGTGGTCCCTGGGTTTCTAGAGCAGAAGATAGTGATCAAACTCAGTAGCTACAACCTTGGAGGGCGTGACCACCTGAACTGTGGGGCTGACACAGGAGGGCAAGGGGAGAAAGATCCTAACTTTTCTCTCCTTCTGCTTTTTGCATAAAATGAAGAAGAAGGTTGACATATTTTTTGTAATAATTTTCCAGAAATTGGTTTGTAATTCAAAGCAATCCATCCTTTTGCCGCACCTTGATGCTAGTTAATAAGAAGGTGAAAAATATAATTTATAGGGGTCATTCTCCCAAGATTCAGACAGAGAGCAAAAATGGGTGGAGAGGAGGGGAGGGAAGAAGAAAATAGGGAAGAAGCAGCACACCTGGTATTTGATCCAAACTTGTTGACTTAGACCCCACCTGAAAGTGATTTTTCAGAAGCTTAAAAAGTGTGTATATTTGCATGTGAATATATGTTTATGGAAAATAGAGAAATAGACATACCATATACACATACATATGCACAACACACAATTTTTGTATCTCTACAGTGATCTCAGTTTACAAAATAGTCATGAAGACACACAACATTTTAGGTTATAAAATTACAGATAGTATAGTATCCCTCTCTGCCCTCTAAGACCTCCATTCTATCTGGAATAAGGGGACTGGGTATTTGTATTTTCAAGAGCTCAATGACTCATTCATTGTACATAAAATTCTGAGAACCATCCCTTTGAATCAACTATTATCAGCTAGTTACCTCTAAATCATTTAAGCTGATTATTAAGGAAAATTGTACAAAATATTTAACTATTATTTCTCAAAACTGCTAAGGTTATGAAAAATAAGAAAAGACTGAGAAATTGTCCCAGAGCAGAGGAACCAAGGGGACATGACAATGAAAGCACTTGGTGTTTGGGATGGGTTTAGGAAAGGGGAAAAAGACATTAATGGGAAAACATGTTGAAACTTGACTGTCTGGAGTTTAGTTAATGGCAATGTAACAATGTTAAATTTGAGAAATTTCAAAATTAGAATGCATTAAATTAAAAGGTCAAATATCTATAATCATTATTGATACTTTCTATAACATCTAAAGCAAAGTTTTTAAAACACTGGCTTGAGTCATAATTTAATTGAATTGCAAACCATTTTTTAAAGAAAATGAGTATCACAGAAAACTATGTGAAGCTTTCTGCTTTATTTCATGCACAGGATACATTAGGATGTTTCTATTTAGTTTACTGAATTAAAACAAGCTCATCTTCCAGGAAGCAGGAAGTAACTTCCATATGAGCTCCCATATTTATGCCAAAATTTGAACAAATAAAGTTCATTTAAATTTCTGAAATTTCCCTTGAACTAAAAATAAGCAAAATGAGTTAGCCCTAACTAAATCCCTGATAAATTCACCCTGGGAGACATTCCAGAAGCTCTGTAGATAATCATCTGCTTTCACAATAAATTTTATACTGTTAGCCCATGAGAAATTTCCTTCTCTGAAGTGAGAAAAGCTTTCGATTAATGCAAAAATTCTCTTTCAAAGTTTAAATAGGAAGCAATTATTTAGATAATTTGAGGTACTATGAAAAAGTTAGGTATTGAAATGGATACTAAGTTTGTATGTTGATAAATGATAATAATATGCTCAAACATTTGTATGCTGTCTTTTTCTTGATGAATCTCAAAATCCTTAATGCACAGTAGTGTAACAAGTTGTACACCACTTTAAACAGCTCGGCTTGGAGACAATGAACTGATTCAGAATAGTTTAAGCTAGAGATAATTTATCCAGGGGTAAATACTAGGTTACAAGTCATTTTTTCCCTTAGAATATTGAATCCCAATAATCTCTGCAGTCTTACTTAAAAGGAAATTTACTAAGCAAGATATTTTCTGGACATTTCTCATGGGTTGGAAAATGGTTTGTGAAGAGAGAGGTCACTTCCACTTCCTGGGCATTAAGTCCTGTATAACGACCAATATGCTCCAATCATAACAGTTGTTTCTCTATCCATGGCCTTCAGAAGTGATAAAGGACAGGAAGGGAAAGAGAAAGAAAGAGGAAGGGAGGAGAGGGGAGGGAGGACTAGGTAGATCTAATGCTCCAAAACTACTAATTCACCATCAAGAAGCACAAATGTTTTAGTAAGTGTGATAGAGCATTCTGTACATCTCAGTTTTATTTCATTTTCATCAAAATACAGATTTTTAAATTTTATTTTAGCCAAAATACTGAGTTGAGTTTGTTCTGTTTTTAAACTTTTTTTTTTCAATATGAATTGCTGAATCCTCTGACCACAGGTGTGATACTCAGACCTGCTCTTCATTTGTCACCCACGACGCAGTTGTGCAGGACCGTGTACAGTTAATGGGACTGCTCGTGCTTTCTTGCCCACACAACCGACTGGGGACATGGACATGGAGAAATTTCCAGGTGCAGACTGCCTTTGCCATGTATCATGTGAAAGTCCACAGTCTCACATGAAACTTCGCTGAAATATTTGGATAAATTCGAAGCTTAACTTTGAGGGAAATCCGAACTCTACTTTTAGCAGCTCTTATTGTTTGGACTTCTGTTCCAGCAAGAACTCTGGAAAGATTTTTCAACATTTGTAACCAAAACATATTGATTTTCTTAATGAGTTGACTAACAGTTCCTAACTGTTTGATTCCCATATGCAGCACAGACTTAACCTGAAAAATGAGAAATTATACATTGCATTAATAAATAAAAAACACTATTTTGCCTTGTATAAAAGTCTAACATAATGCCTTCAAAATTTGCCACCATAAAATGTTGTCTCTTTTAAGGCATTAATAAGCAGCCTACATGAGAATTATTTAACCCACTAAACTTCAACTTTGGCCCTGGCTGTCAAATCAGAACCAAATAACATGTTCAGTCACAGTAACTAGACTAGCCCTTAGAGCCAGAGTATTTTCTTTTCTGATTTGGTCTATTCAACTTATTGCTTACCTATATTTTATTCTATGCTGCCTTAGATTTGGAAAGATAGCAATCATTAAATGAACAAGTGAAAACACAGAACCACGGATACACCGTTTTATTGACTGAGTCATGATTTCAAGGTGTCTCTCCCTGGGCCATGATTTCAATGTTTCTTCCTCTCCCTGGAAACCAAGAAGTATTACTATATCGTAGGGACTAGAGAATTTTCCATTTCTCTCTGAAGTCAGTGGGTTTCCTTTTTACCCCTTCAGAAGTAAAGGGTTTTTCCTGGGCCCCGGCTGCAGGGTTTCCTCCCTTCCCCTAACCACGAATGCCTTCCTGTGGTAAGAGGAGAAGTCCCTGGGTGGGCAGGTTTGGCGCCATGCCCAGACACTATTGCTCACATCTGCCACTCACCACTGAGTGGGGTTTCCCACAAACGTCAGACCTGCCCTCTCTCCGGGTGAGCAGCCTGTGAGAACTCACTTCATGGCTAGGCTTCCAGCTATTCCGAAGGAATATGTGTGCCCACATGGGCCTTCAAGAATCTAACAATATTCTTCCTAGTGTTTTCTTCCTTGCTTGTAATGGTGGCCGCTTGCTTCCCCATTCTGTGCTGCAGGTGGTGGGGCCAGGCTCTCTCGGAGGGGCTGGTCCCTCCTGGAAATTTCTCTTGCTTCATGGCCTTGAAACTTCAGTTTTTTGATGAGCTCCAGAAAAGTTATGGTTTTCTATATGATCCAGATTTATTTTCAATGGGAGTGAGCTTCTTTGCAGGGTTCTACATCCTGAGTGGAAGAAAAACTCACCCCAGGTGATATTTAGGACTATCACTAGGGTGTGTACATGGAATTTTTCTAACCCCCTCAGCTATAAGGTCCTGGTTTCCGTGCCATCTGTGCCTTTCCTGCATCTGGCAGCCTGTGTTGGAAGCCACAGAGTGGGGCTCTGATCCTGTGCCAGGGTTCTTCACATACCAATCAGCCTATGACCTGGACTTCATCTGTGCCCACAACACCCTGGTAACCAGTCACTTTGATATTCAATCAGATGACAGACGAGGGTGGAGAATGAGAGCCTCCTACATCAGGAGGTATTTTGACTTCACATCAGGGTGGTATTTTGGCACAATGTCATAAATTCAAGATCTTTGAAAAGCAACGTGTAAGACCTACACAGGGTAAAGAGAACTTGAGATGAATCTTTTCGGTAATTAATACTTAGTAATTTGATCAATCAATTCAAATAACTTAAGCCACCATGATATTAACTCTCTCAACTTACCATGAGCTTAGCTGGTATGGATCAGTACTTAATAGATTTATATTTTTTCTTGAGCTTTATCAATTCAAGAAAATAGATGATGAAGTCGACATAGAAAAATGAAGGTTTTATTTGGTACCTGCTGAAAGTTATTTTATTTTTTCAAACTGTGGAGGCCATTATAAAAATAACTTGACTGATAATTAGCTTTCTTATTGTCTTTAGTTTTCTGTGTTAACATGTCCTTGTCTAGTTAATGCTTCCGGTTGGCATCACATCAGGGCTGGAGAAAGCAAGCAAGTGTTCAGTTGAGCGCATTCTACAGCAGTTAGATGAATGCCAGTTCTCATTAAGTTGCTAGAAGACTATCCCAAGAAATTATATTGCTTTAAGTTTTGAAGCAAGTAGTCCTAAATTTAAATAATGGTAGATTACTGGGGGTATTTTTTCCTAATAAAAAAGGTTATAAATACAGTGACTCTCTTGTAGGGGCCACATACTACAACTTTTTTTCTGAAGCAATTTTTTATAGTTTAAATTACAGATAACAGAAGTCAAATGTTTACAATCAAAGCCTTAAATTCTGGAATCCCAGATCCCAGACTGCCAAACAGCAAACACATATATTTTAATTGAGATTATGGCCAGAGGCTCTGGACGCGCTTCAGGCTGAGACTCACAGTGAGGGTGGGTGGGGTGGGCATTCCTGCAGGCAGGATTTCCCCAGGGTACCCTCCAATAGGGTGGCAGTGTGCCCAACTCCAAGGTGATGGATTATGCCAAAAAGCCACACGGGAATGCTCACATCCAACAGAAAATCACTTGCTTTTGAACTTATGGCTCTGCAGTAGTAGAGCACAGTAAAAGTCTGTCTGACTTTCTTGTGGGCCTAGCTTTGCAAATTTTCTTGTGCAATTAAAAATGTAGCATGGAGGTTGCCAGTTCGATTCCCTGGACAGGGCACATGCAGGAGCAGCTTAATGTGCCTGTCTCTCTCTCTCCCTGATTCTCTCAATAAGTAAATAAATAAATAATAATAAATATTTTTGAGAGAAAATTTGTTCCTTGCAATTATTTAACTTCTATGTCAGAAAATGATTGAGATTTTCCATCACCTTGAGTTGTTCAGATTTGTATAAGCTATTTAAAAATACTATCACACCTTTTATATTAGTTCCTTTGTTTTAAAAGACACTAAGTATGACTTTATTTACTTAAGACAGATTGCAAATGACTTAAACACAATGAAAAACTACAAGTCAAAGCATCATTTGTAAAGGAAGCCACTAGTGTTTGAACGTGGCTAGTCCACCTCACGTTACATCTCTTCAGTATCCTTTTTTTTTTTTTTTTTTTTTTTTACAGGGACAGAGAGTCAGAGAGAGATAGTGTAAAGTCAGTAGTCGCGGCCAGAATCACAGCAGCCTGACCAATGAAGGTTCGCATCAGATTCGGACAGTCGGTAATGAAACACCGGAGCCAAGAACTGGTGAGCCATCAGCTTTAATTCTAGCTTGCACCTGGTGGGCAAGCAAAAACACATACTGGGCTTCAAAATCCACACATTCAGTGCTCACAAAGCTACTGACTTATCCGAGTTTCCTAGAATCAAAGGTTTCTAGCTCACCAGACTTATTCACCTCTGTTTCCCATCTCCTCTCTGAACAAACTCTGCACTAACTGGCTTCTCTCTCAGCACTCCGCCATCTTGGATGCTTCTCCTGGCCTCCACGTAGCCTTAATCTGCTCTCCTCTCTAATACCTCAGGAACCAAGAGAGCAAGCTACTAGTCTGTCCCACTTTATAATGTAGAAATCCAAACCCTTAATCCAATCTACAAACAAGAAAGTATCTCATACAAAGCCACCCATCTGAGGAATAATGGGATTCCTCATGAGTGTACCACCCTACATTATCCAATCAGTCAAGGGTGTGGGGAAAAGCTTTCTCTTAAAACTAAACCTTAGGCTATAACAACCCGGCCTGCTTATATTACAGCCTTTCCCCTACACCCATCCCAAGCATAAGGGCAAATAATATCACCTGGGTGATGGGCTTCCATGTGAGCAGCGCCATCTTTAACAAAGTGAGCATAATATATTTTATCTGCCCAATAGATAGGAACAGACAGACAGAAATGGAGAGATGAGAAGCATCAATCATCAGTTTTTCGTTGTGACACCGTAGTTGTTCATTGATTGCTTTCTCATATGTGCCTTGACCGTGGGCCTTCAGCAGATCAAGCAACTCCTTGCTGGAGCCAGTGACCTTGGATCCAAGCTGGTGAGCTTTTGCTCAAGCCAGATGGAACTGCACTCAAGCTGGCGACCTCGGGGTCTTGAAACTGGGTTCTCTGCATCCCAGTCCAACGCTCTATCCACTGTGCCACCTCCTGGTCAGGCTCTTTGGTATCCTTTCATCACATCAGCTGCATAGATTTATTTGGGAAACAAAAGAGTTACGAGAGCCTGGAAGACATTGAAGTTGCCAACAAACATGAATTCAATACCTCAGACTTTGGAACAACCTCTTAAGACACATTCTATGCATCTGGTTCCATGTGGAACAGCTTAGGCATTTCAAGAGGACTTCAATATTAGATCAAAAATATTTTTTCCAGATGCCACTCTAAAATAGCAAACAGAACTTAAGAGTTTACTTCCCAATTGAGGCAACATTTGAAACAATGCTTATCATTAACAGCTGCAGCTTCTGCTGATTGAAACATTAATCTGCTCTTTTTAAAAGGCTACTGAAATATTCAGTGACTACCAAAGAGAGTTTGACAGTCTATAAATGCCTGCCCTCCTTTGACCTCCTACTAAGACCCTGTGCCTGTACTTCAGGAGAAGGAAACCAGTGATGTGGAAAGATAAGGATCTGAGTCTGGAGAAGTTACTTTCATTAGAAAAAAAATAGGATTAAAGGAAAGTCAGTGAAAAGAAAGAATGAGAATTTAAGGTATTGATTTCCTTTTAAATATCTAGGCTTGGTTCTTTCTTTTTCTAGGCTCCTCTCTGGTTCACCCAGTCCAAGTAATCTGCCTTTCCTCAGCCTTTCCATGACATTTTATTTCAGTGTTCCCTTAAGAGGAAGAATACCATTGTATGGAGGAGATCTGGGTACTTGTCTTTTCTCCCAGAGTAATAAGCATTAGGTTCTTTGAGCATCTAAACTACGTACATCTTCACATTTGTGTCTCTCCTTCTGCCTTCCAAATACAGAGCCTTTACAAAGTAACTGTTCATAAATGTTGAGTTGAAATGCAGAGGCATGGAAGAGAATAAAGTGGGTGGAATAGATAGAAGAGAGATGAAAGAATGAAGATAAAGCTCCCACAGATTTATTCAAAGGCAAAAAATTTTTACAAAACTGTGTTCAGAGGCTAAAGAAATGTGTTCTATTTACTTAGTCCAACTGAATAAGAAATGGAATGGCTATTTAGAGCAGTGATTCTCTAAGTGTGCTCCAGGGCACACCGGTGCTCCCTAGAAGATTTCCAGGTGTGCCCTATGGTACTCCAGAGAGATATGTGCCTGTTGGGGACCAAAAAACCAACAGGATTTTGGAGTTTAGATTTTTGGGGGACAGAGGTGTGGGGAACTGGTTGTAAGCTGACAGTCTGCCCAACCCCCCACCTCACTTGCCTGATTAGGTTGCAAAAAGCTGTTAAGCTGTGGTGCTGGATTGTTTACACTTCCCTCTATGTCCCCCGGAAAGACTGGAGGCAAGTTTCTTCTATCCTTTGTTTTGTGTAAAGTTAAGATGATATGTATGGTGGGGGTTTTCTGCACTCAACACAATTAAGAGTAAAAAGAGAGGAATTCTTCAATGTATTGACGAGGAAATGAGAGTTTCCCTTTCAAACATATGCTCAAACATTGAAGAAATCGCTAGGACACATCAGGCTTATGTTTCTTATAAATACAAGAATGAAAAAGCTTAACACATTCTGGCCAGAACCTGCTGAATTTACTAAATCTTACTAAGAATGTATCTATATATATATAAAAAGATAACTTTTTTGTCATTTAAAAAATCTTTTAACCTCTCTTTTTTTTCTAAAAAGCATAACTCATAAAATGTAACATAAAAATGTTCTTTAATGTCAGAATAAATTTAACTTTGTATTTATTTCATTTAATTACCATAAAAGCATGCTTGGACTTTATATTTTTTCTTTAATATTTGACTTAATTATTATAACATATTTCTCAGAAGTTTGTATATAGTGCACCTACAATTATACGAGTTTAAATGCGCCCTGACCTCAAAAAGTTTGAGAACCACTGTTTTAGGGAAGAGCATTTGAGACCCTGGTCAGTTAGCTCAGTGGTAGGTAGACCATCAGTCAGATGAGTGGACGTTCTGGGTTTGATTCCCAGTCAGGGTACACATTAGAAGCCAACATCTGCTTCTCCACCCCCACCCACTCCCCTTTCTCTCTCTCTTCCCTCCTGTAGCCAGTGGCTCAGTTGGTCCCAGCATCCGCCCCAGACAGAGGTTGCCGGGTGGATCCTGGTTGGGATGCATGAGGGATCCTGTCTCTTTAGTTCCTGTCCTCTCACTTAAAAAATAAAATAAAATAAATAAAATAAAATAAAAGTATTTGAGTTCCATCACATCTCATCATAAACCACTTCTCCCTCACATAAAATAAAGTTTGTGTGTAGAAGGGAAGGGGGGGAAAGTTCCCAATCTCAACTCTAGGTGCACTAGGAACTCCATTATATTCCTGTACCCCAACCCAGGGCTCCAGCTGTGGGATAGCAGAAATCAGTGGTGGGGATGATAAAGTCTTCAGTGTCTTTGACACCTATTAATTCAGTTCAACCTTTTCATTCCTACGGACAAAAAAAGAAAAGAAAAGGCTAACTTCCTTTTACAGTGGCAAAAGAAAGCATGATGAAAGAGTCTCAGTATACTCTCCAAAACCTCACTCTGAAAGGCAACTTCAAATTCTCAAAGTAGAACATGATACTTTGGATTGCTCCTCAAATGGTATTCAATCCCAAAAATCTAAGTGGTTTTTTTGTTTTTGTTTTTGTTTCTGTTTCTTTTTGGCAATAAACAAATATATAAATAATGTTGTTTAGCATTTTTAAATATGGGTAGCCTGGAAGTGTTTTCCAAAAGAAAGGATTAGTCTGGATGTTAGACAGGTATACTAGATATACTTCTCTTAATCACTGAAAATAATATTCTTTTTCCCACTAACCTAATACAGAATAATTTTCTCATATTTTTATGACACCTGCAGAAAGAAAACACGTGTGAATATCACCGGGCACAATTTAAAACTTGTTAACAAGGTGGTGACAAGAAATTGGATGATGTTTAGCAGTGGTAGCTACATGTTTTCAATAAACAAAGTTGATTTTTATTGCCCCAATCTTTTCTTGCCAGCATTTGAAATACAGGACTTTCTATCAGTGAGAGGTAGGATCACTGTTTTTTTGCCAGCAGGTGGTGCAAAAATCATATTGTAGAAAATGTTCACAGAAAAACAATAGGATATCTTAAGTTGTGATAACACATGGATGGACATCGTTTTTGGAAGAAGAAATAGTCAAGCTCCTTATTTAATATCAATTTATGCTATTTTTATAATGCATTGTCCTCTTTGTCTCCCAACCACCTTGATAGTTCCACACATTTGGTTGAACATACAGTCAATCCATTTTAGCCATTATGACAAATTTCATAGTTTTTAGGTCTCATCTCATTTTCTATGCTGTCCCCCAGATTTTTGAAGTTGATTCCAACCTATTCAAGATCATTAGCCTTTCCCAAGAGAAATAAGTTATTTGTGATGCGACTCCATGAACTCTACACTCTTTTTCTTACCCTACCTGGTTGGTCTCAGTACTAAATTAGGGTCCTCAGATTTACTGGACCCTGTCAACTAAGTTTCTGTATCCCCTTTTCTGCCTTACTCTCTGCTTCTAATTTGAGATGAGATCCCACATAATCAAGAATTTTTTAAAGCAATTTACTATTGTTATTATTTAGTGACAAAAATCATGAACCATGAAATGTATTGTGGAGAGTAAACAAAATCAGTTAAAGATGTAAAGTACTTTGTACATGAAAATGATCATAGAAACTTTGAATAGTTTAAAATCTGCTTGATTATTTCCTATATGATCTCCTTCAAATTTCTAACTCTTCTGTGTCTCCAGTTTTTTCTTTTTCTGTTTTAAGTGAATGGAGGTAGATAGACAGACTCTTCCATGTGCCTCGACCAGTATTCACCCAGCAACCCCTGTCTGGGGTGATACTGAAATCAACCTAGCTATCCAGTGTCTGGGGCTGATGCTCAAACCTATGAAGCCACTGGGTGTGAGAGGGAAAGAGGGAGAAAAGGGAAATAGGGATGGGAAGAGAAGCAGATGGTCAGTTTTCATGTGTACCCTGACCAGGGATCAAACCCAGGATATTCATATGCTGGGCTGACGCTCTACCCATTGAGCAAACCAGCCAGGTTCAATTTATTTCCTTAATCACATTTTTGCCAGCTGACAAGAGAGGGCCTGGGGGAAGTCTAATAACTTATAAGCACTGAAGAAAAAAGAATAAACTAGAACCAAATTTAATTCTAATTCTCTGTACCAGGCACTGTGCTGTAGAGTTTTACAAAGTTTAGTAAAATATCTACAGAGAGATATTCCAAAATTCAAATCCAGGTTTTGGGTCTCCTGGTGTGTTTCTCTTCATGCACAGATCCATATATACTGATTCAGTTCTAAGTGAAAGGCTCTACTATTTAGATCCAAGTGAGCCCACATGTTGAAAGCACTACTAAATGCTATCTACCATCCTCCTTAGCTACTGAAAAGGCCTTTGTTACAGTGTTACAGAAATGCTGATCAGAGAAGACTCCCCTCAGACAAACACACACACACTTTAAAATACATTTAAATCCATTTAATTTCACTTTAAAATATACTCTAATTTTACAGATGATAGAATGATCTCATAGATGATGTCAGTGGAAATTGTGCAGTGTTGAGAGAAAGGCATATCAAATTGCCTATATTTGGAGAAGCTTAAGCTTTTGCAGTAAGATTTATCTACGGTTAAAATAGAAGGTTGCTTACAGGTATTCAATGTCTCGTTTTGGTCTGTCTTGCCAAGGACAAAGTCCAATCTAGTCTTCATTAAGCCCACTATAAAAATCAAAGGCTAGATATTCTGTACCATGGTTTAGCCCATATCAAAGCTTAGTTCAATCTAGCTGTTGCTTAGAGCCTGTATGTGGGAGACTGTAAGGCTGCCAGCCCAAACAACATAGCTGCATGCTACTGGCTAGCATGTTCCCAAGTAGGAAGGCAGAGAGAAAGGCAGGGTCTCTGTCAGAGGCGGATTAAGGTTGCTTGAGGCCCCAGGTGCAGAAAAAAATAATGGACCACTTACATTAGAAAAGTGTGAAGTTTTGTGGGCCCTTCAGAAGTCAAAGCCCAGGGTGTGTACCTGGTGCGCCAGGCATTAAATCCACCTCTGGTCTCTGTTCAGCCTCTGTTTATATTTTAGGGCTAAGAAGGACTGGCTTTCCTTTTAAACCAATCAATCAATTTCTTTAAAATTTTAAAAGCTTGCCTTGGTTCTTTGCACTAAGCAATCAGATCTTTCTTCTAAACTTTACTGACAGGCCTTTATGACTGCCATTTCACTGCACATGCCTTAAAGTGGAAGCCCAGAAATAATTCCCTCCGTGATCTGGGTTTGAACTGGTTGTACTCTAAGCAGTTGGAAAACCTGTTTTCTTCTTTACCAGCTCAGAGTGAGAGCTGAGTGTACAATGGGTTCCTGGAAAGTATAGATGAGCCCATGAATGCTATACCCTTCTAGTAAATTAAGCGAAATGAAATGCTAAAGCTTCTTACTGAAGCAGGTTTTCCAGCTCTATTAATTATAATGTCCAATTCCCTTTGCTGTATTTCCACAGTAATATCTAGCTACCTACTTACATTAACAGAAAGACTGCACATTCTGTCGTTTGTCACAGAGACAGCTGACTGCCTTTTGATGATGATGTTTCCTTTCAACTTGTATCAACATAGGACTAAGTACTCAAACTCAAGTAGAAGAGTATACAAATTTCCCTCATTCCCCTCTCTTCTGTGATAGCTAAAGATACCCTTAGGTAATCTACACAGGTCTTCAATGATCTTACTGCCACCTGAACCACTTCTGAGATCCACCCCTGAGCTTCAAAGTAGATAGCTGGTTCCCCCAGTAGCTCACCACTCTTATCTGTGCCGGTGTTCCAATGTACCCAGCAGCAGTTCCTGGCAACCTTGCTCAATGTGCCCTACCTTCTTCCTCCGCTCTCACCACCACGCCCTTGCAAGAAGCCACTCCAGGGACCTGAATGGTCTTCCTGCCCCAGACTCAAGGTCTCCTAGGTTCTCAAACAAAACCCCACTTTAGTTATGGTTGTGTTAAAGTACAATTAAAAAAGGATTTAGGGCAGGTCAGATTCATATCCAAAGTTATTTTTTCCAATCCAATTCTAACCAAACACAGAACTTCATATGCTCTATAGACTCAGGTTTTTAAAATTTACCTGCAGTATGAATGTCGATTTTTTAAATCCTATAAACTTGCAATAAATAGTATATTTGATATTGATACATGTATCCCGTTGTCTCTCATTTTATTTGTAGATATGATACCGTTAAGACATAGTTTGGTCCTAATATAGTCTAATATCACATTTAAAATGTAAATTTATACATATATAGTTTATTCTTTTCATTGCTAATTTTACTTGTTCCTGATTTTTCTATGCAACTTTTGCATTAAGTTATCAAATAGATGATCCATATTATTGCAGAGCTTCCCTGTCATTTTTCATTATTCAGTAAATATTTATTAAGCATAACATATCCAAGTCACTGAACTTAGCTCTTCCCCCCAAATGAAAAAGCAATGTTCTTGTATCTCCAGGAATTTATTATCTCAAAAAGCAAAAGGATTAAAAGTGTAGGCACACTTCTGCTCAAAAGTAGAACAGTGTACGACCATCCCAGCGCCATGAACAGAGGAGTCTAAGAACAAAGGAGGGAGAAAGTTTTTTGTTGTAGCAAAAACCAGAGATGAGGAAATGAATCAGAGAGATGGTGGGTGAGATCTGTGCCGTTTGTGGGTAATGGCTTTTGCATCAGCCAAAATGAACAGCTGGACAATCACTCCAGGCAGGGGAACAATATGGCTGAATAAAAAAAAGAGACCCAGAATGACAGAGAACCCTAATTTTCTATGTACTAAAGCTTACAATTGGTGAGGAAAAACAGACATATATAATATCAATAGCCACCAATAGAAAAAGAGGGTGTAGATTCAAGAAACATTTAAATAAGAATCAACAGAATTCCGCAAGTGATTTGGTAGGACAGCAAGAGTCCACAGAGCCATAGGCACCACTAGGCACTAGACACTGTTTTAAAAGTGTTATGTGTGTAAACACTTAGTCCTTAGGATGAATTCTATAAAAAACAAACAAATAAAACCTCTGAGGAACAGAGAGGGAAATGAAAGACCTAGTTAAAGGCCAACTTGTCAAGAGCCTTCTAAAAAGTGAAATAGTATTCTGGAAGCCAACAAGGGTCATGACGGTTTTCAAGTAAAAATGTGCTTTGGTAATGCTGGCTAGCAAGTGGTGGTGGGCTCTGGAGTCAAACCATGAGGCTTGCATTCCAGTTCTGTTTCCTAATAGATGTGTCAAAATAGGCTAATTACGGGATGGATAATAATAGTCCTACCTAGTCAGGTTGGCATGAGGATCAAATAAGTTAATACACGTAAAGCATTTCAAGTGAGGCCCAGCACGTACTAAATTCATAGTTCTGTTCTCAGGGGTCCAAGCAGGTCAAACAGCAGGTACAGAAAAAGAAAGGCCAGGACTGGTGGGGCCTTACAGGGCTTCTGATGTCATCATTTGAGATAACATACTGATGACCTAAACTAGGAGGGAGTAAATTCTAGAGACATTTAAAGGAAGAATCTCAGCATCTGACATGGTTGGGTTTCAGAAGGAAGAGTCAAGAATGACATTTCTAAGGTCAGGTTGTTAGGAGAATGAGGATGGCAGCAAATGGTATAAGGAAGTCCAAAGAAAGAACTGGTGGGTGGAGAAAGGCACCTGTGGTAGGTGGTAAGAAGATAAGAAAGCAGATTTAAATGTGTGTAAGTTGATCACTAGTGGGATATCCAAGTACAAGTGTATAGCAAGCAGTATGAAATGCTTCCTAAAATATAGGACAAACAACAATCTATAAAATGTAACCTTTCCCATTATTCTATGTTATATTACCACTCAATCTTCAAATGCAGCTCAAATGTTGCCTCCTGTGGAGATGGTGGTAGTATACCACTATTGTAGCATTTATCATGTTGCACTGTATTTATTTATACATATGCCTTATTGGGACATATGCACAACCATATCTGCTTGAATTGATAAAGGCATATAAACCATGTTTTGAGTAATTGCTAATTTAAATCATGGAGATAGATAAGGTTCTGAGGCACAGTAAAAAGAGAGAGAGGAGAAGACACCCAGGACAGATCTCTTCATTAGGGAACACCTACATTTAAAAAAATCAGAAGAAGCAGAAAAAATAATTGAAGGAGGGGACAGAAAGAGAAGAGAGAGGTAGCTGGAGAGCAGACAGTACTTTATCAGACAAGCCAAAAGAGGAGTTTTTGAAAAAGAGAGGTGAAGGGTGCTATACACTGAGAGAGGCAGGGATGAAAAACTCTAAAATGTCGGTGGCCCTAGGATGCTTGAGTTTGAGATGCAAGAGGGGAAGGACCACTGCATCACCTCAAGGGCCAGCAGGCCAATACAAATCTTTTGAGCCTTCAAAGAAAGCCAACATGCAGATAAACATGTAAATATCAAACCTTAGCTACTAACTCAAGTTTAAAAAAATAAAAATATGGCCAACACTGCTTGAGTCAAACAAATCCTACCTGACTTCTGACCTGGAGGCAGCCAATATAGGGCACCCAGGCAAGAGTGATGAGGTTGGAAAGTTTAGACATTGAAAATGGTGTTAAGTGGTTAGTGATCACTGAGACAAGACAGGACAAAAGTGACAGCACACATTGCTAAGCAGTGAGTGAAGCGTCGAGGAGATAGAAAGTCACACTTCCTTGTTGGCCTCTTGATTTCCTGAACCATGAAGAACGACAACCTTGGGGAGAGCCCGCCACAAGGACACACAAAACTCACATGATCAGAATAGCACAAGCTCTAGTTAGTTATTTATAGAAACTCAGCACAGAGAAAAAATCAGTCATTGTCTCTCTCTAAAAGCCTTACTATATATCAGGGGCTGGAGAGCAGAAACTGGATTTAGTCAGTCAAGGTCAGTTCCATTAGTATCCTATTAATGTGGTCGCTGTCTGCGATTTCTTTTGAAGTTCTACATGGTCCAGGCAGATTCTTTCAAACCCTGAAGTGATTTTGTTTTGGCTGATGCTGGCTGAGATGCCAGAATAAGAGCCCTTGGGATAGTGAGAGCACAGTGTATAGGCTGGGTCACTGCCATCACTTAGCAAATATTCACAATGAAAGGACTCTTCACTGAAATCTGTTCAAGGTGGCTAATCTTGCCTTTCAGAGGGCCTTTACTTGGTCAGGACACCTGGATGTTAGTTCCCGCTGGAGACTGAGAAACTAAGGGAAGGTGTTTCTCTAGAATTTGGCTATTCTGTCAATAAAGTAGAAATAATGATAACAAGGCTCAGACCTGGTCCAGGAGGCTCTCTACATCTTTCATAGTGCAACATGAAATTCAGTACTTAATGTGTGTGTGTGTGTGTGTGTGTGTGTGTGTGTGTGTGTGTGTGTGTTTAATGAAGACTTCTATCACAAGTAAAAAAAAAATTAAAAACTAAGATTTTTTTTTACTCTTTTTTAGTCTATCTCCAAATCACAAAAGAGACAGATGTCATATGGCACACCTCAATGAGCTTTTATAACCACATTCTTCATCTCATTGGAGACATTTCCAATTGTTTCAGGTCAAAGGCAGTGTTATTTAAAGGTTATGAAGTCTCTTATTGGAAAGCTCTAGTAAGTGTATCTTATTTCACTGAGCATTTCTGGAAAGCTACTTCAGAATTATTCAAAATGGCACAGGACTATTCTGCTTCACTCAAAAGCAACAAAGGGTAATTTAGCAGCTGTGGATTGAAGCTAAATTATGTTGCCCAAACAGTGTGGAGTGTCCTGCTTAGGACCTTCCTTTAACCAATAGTAATAATTCTCACTTTCACAAATACTAAGTACAATTTAAGGTTTCTCTCTTAATGCACAGTTTGGTTCATTTAATGTTTTATCTTTTCCATTGCTTTAAAGTATGGATTTGTTTATTTTGTAATCATTTCTGTTTAAAGACTCTAATTTGACTGTTGTGTCCATTCTTTCAATCCTTGGGATTTTAAAAGCTAGCTATCACAGGCAATCATGAGGCCCATTCTTCTAAAAGAGAATAATGGAATTAAAGTACCACACACATGCAAAGAATATCTAAGAATATAGTGGAATCAATTTAAATATATGCTATGTAGAAGATAGATGCATTGGATAGAAAGCAGATGCAAGTTCATTCAAATGAGAGGCTTATGTGTTCAAAGCACTCTTTCTTCCAGCTAGTGCAACTGGTGGCAAACCCCTGGCCTTGGGTGGCCTGGAGAGATCTGTCTCCTTTTGGATAATTCTACCCTAGGGCAAAGAGCTGGGTGAAGGCCAGAGGCAACAACACGGTGCGTGGGCCTTCCACATATAAAGAAATATTTTTGCAGGCTCCAGAGAAATTTGACCTGATGTGGTTTCTTATAGCAAAACCATTCTGCTCCTAGGATACCATTTTTTTTCACCACCACATGTGCCTGTTTGTACATTCAAAGTAAGGGAATGTCTTCATAGTGACTGAGCTCCAGTGAGGGGTGCTGGGTGATAAGGCATATAGACAAATGATGACATTAGCTCCTGAAGAGTGACCATCCTTGGAAATTTTACACAGTTCTCTTTGCCATTTTCACATTTAAAAATCCTGCCATAGGCTGAATGCTGTGTCCCCCTAAGATTCATATGTTGAAATCCTAAGCCCCCAAGATGATGGTATTAGGGGGTGGGCTTTTGAGAATGATTAGGTCATGAAGGTGGAACCCTCATGATAGGGATTGGTGCCCTTTTAAAAGAGCCCCTCTAGAGACTCCTAACCCCCTTTGCCATGTGACTTAAACAGCAAAAAGACTATGAAACCAGGAGGCAGGCTCTTAATCAGACCAGACACCAAGTCCACCTATTGGTGCATTGATCTTGAACTTTCCAGCCACCAGAAATGTGAAGAATAGATGTCTGTTGATTGTAAGCCACCCAGTCTGTGATGTTTTGTTATAGCAGTTTGAACTGATTAAAACCATGCTAAAAGTAGAGACAGCCATTCATAATCATAATCTTTCATAATTAGAATGATGATATGACTTAGTACTTAGTGTATAGATGCTTTTAAAATACAAGGAAAAATGACCTTTACAACATTATTATGTTGTCATTAGAATGAAATAGAGTTAGCATAGTTCTTTTTTTTTTTTTTTTCTTTTTTACAGGGACAGAGAGAGAGTCAGAGAGAGAGAGAGATAGGGACAAACAGACAGGAACAGAGAGAGATGAGAAGCATCAATCATTAGTTTTTTGTTGCCGTTGCAACACCTTAGTTGTTCATTGATTGCTTTCTCACATGTGCCTTGACGTGGGCCTTCAGCAGACCGAGCAATCCCTTGCTGGAGCCAGTGACCTTGGGTCCAAGCTGGCGAGCTTTTGCTCAAGCCAGAAGGGCCTGCGCTCAAGCTGGCGAGCTCGGGGTCTCGAACCTGGGTATTCTGCATCCCAGGCCAACGCTCTATCCACTGCGCCACCGCCTGGTCAGGCTAGCATAGTTCTTAGTAGAATGCAAAAGTACTTTGCAGCTTATTCAAGCCTAGAACCAAGGTAAGAAAACAAGTACTATTATTATGCTGATCTCAGACATAGATACCAAGGTTCAAAGAAGGCTACACTTAGCAAGTGTCAGAGTCATGATTCTTCTGACTTTCTTAACACCATTCTTTCCCACCTTACACCATTACCTTTATTATTACTGATTTTCGATAGAGAGAGGAAGGAAGAGAAAGAGGGAGAGAGACAAGCATCAATTTGTTGTTCCACTTAAGTGTGTATTCATTGGATTCATTGGTGGATTCTTCTATGTGCCCTAATTGGGGATTGAACCTGCAACCTTTACACATTGGGATAATGTTCTAACCAACTGAGCTAACTGGCCAGGGCTACCATTACCCATAGAATGACTTCCGATTATACAGTAGTTGAAGGCAGGTTAAGTGTCCTGCCCAATTAAAAGTAACTAAAAATCTACGTCAATTGAGCTGGCAACTTGGATATAATACAATCATTTAAAATGTTAATAGCATTCAGTATACCTGAAGTACCAAAAGGAACTCGCTATAATATTGCTCTTTCTCTTACAGACCTGAAAACACCAGTCCTGGGAACAGAGTTCATGGAACTGCTGCCGTTTTCTCTGGCTATGGCAATGGAGTTTTCTGTAAACCATGGAACCCCAGCATTCAGTACAGCTCCTCGCAAGGATATTGGATGCTTGTTAAAACATGTAATTTATCTCTTGCTGAATACTGATTATCATTTGATTCACTTAAAATATTGAACAACAGACATACATCACTGAACACACAATGTCCACAAGCTTAGTATAGTTTTCTTTTTACTGATTTCCATTCCTATACTAAACAGAAATCCCCTAGTAAGCTGTGTAAATCATTTTCAAGCTCTGGTATGTCCCTGAAATCTCTCATCACTGTCTTTGCCTCAGTTCAATGACTCACTCTACAATATTGATTTTTCACTAAGTTGCTTCTTGCAAAGCAAACTGTCCCCGTTTACTCACAAAACTAGAAGACAAAATCTAGGAAGTGAAGGCACTGGGTGTGTGTCAGCTAGTTAAATGTTCATGGATTTTTAGAATGTCTCTTGAGTTCCTGTTAGCGCACACCCATAGTAGCAAATTATAATGTTGCTCTTTCTAGTGGTGTTAGGAGCAGCAATCTTTATTTTATAATTTATTATTACCCTTTTCAAAGAATTTTGAACCATTATTTTACATCTATTCTCTTATAGAACTAGATCAAATATATTATTTCATGATCTTAATCTGAAATATAAATATGTTAATGTGCAGGCTTTTGAACAATTCTTCCAACTCTGAAGATTACAGTTAGCAGGTAGGTGAGCATACCTCTTATGATTTGAAATTGTTTCATCTAGGGGAAAAAACACCAAGAGATTAATTAATTATTAATAATTTAATAATTATTTTCATTATCTGTAAAGTGCATCCTCGGCCTTAGTTGCAATGATTTAAGATAGAAGAAGATGAATGTGTTTAAATCAGTGATTCTCACAACTGAGGGTACTCTTGTCCCCTAGGGGACATTTGCAATGTCTGGAGATATTTTTCATGATCTCAACTGGGGCTTTGGAGCAGTTGATACTCTCATATAGAGTAGAAGCCAGGGGTGTTGCTAAACATCTTATCATGTAAGAGATAGCCTCCCACCGAAACAACAACAACCACCACAAAGAATGTCAGTAGTGTGAGGCTAGCATCTTAGGGACTTAACTTAGGTTGAAGGAGTAGTTTCCTGACCACCACTTACTGGACTCGGAACAACACTGGTAGTTCCCAATCTTTGGACATAGAGAAATAGGTAGAGATATAGTGATGACTCTCTCATTTTTGTGTCACCAGTTGCCAATGCTGTAAATAATTGCAAACTAACAAGACATCTTTCCCTCATAGTCACCCACACATTGATTTTTCTCACAGGTTACTCTCTCCTTCGACAAAAGCAGACTTGTAGAGGATTCTCTGAAGATTCACCTAACTTTAGATATTCTGATCAGAATATATATTTTTCTCCTTATTTTCTGAACTGACTTGACTAGTGATTAATGTTCTCTTTACTATGGCCTTAAGGTCTTGAAAGCGACTATCACCATTTAGAGCATATCGGCTTCCATTTAGGTTAAAAATCACAGTCATCATTAGATGTGAGATTTGTTCCATCTGCCCACTATGCCTCCTGAAATTGCAAATTTCATAGTAACTAAATGTAACTTGGAAATGGTTTCTGTTGAGTTTATCTAGCATGTTTTAACCTGCTCAGGCCAGCAGAAAGCCAGAGAAGAAAACTGTAAATAGATTAAAAAGCTTTTCAGTTCAGTGCAAACAGTGATCCACATTCAGGGTTAAACCTTAACATTCCAGAATGATTTGAAGGTTTTATAAGGTTTATCCACCCATTATATTAACTTCAACCTCTTGTAGTATCTAACTTAGTTTCTTTGAAAGACAGTTATCAAAATGACTTCTTTTTCTTTTTTCTTTTAGCAAGAGAGAGAGAGAGAGAGAGAGAGAGAGAGAGAGAGAAGACAGATGGAGACAGACAGACAGACAGACAGGAAGGAGAGAGATGAAAAGCATCAATTCTTCATTGTGGCACCTTAGTTGTTCATTGATTTTGCTTTCTCATATGTGCCTTGATCGAGGGACTCCAGCCTAGCTAGTGATCCCTTGCTCAAGCCAGATGAACCCGTGCTCAAGCCAGTGACCTCAGAGTATTGAACCCTCTACACCCCAGTCCAATGCTCTATCTACTGCACCACTGCCTGGTCAGGCAAAATGACTTCTTTATCTAATAAAGATTTTGCCAATATATGTTGCTTATTTCACTAACTCTTAAACATATGCTACTTTTTAGGAATAATATCTTTGAAACTTTAATAGATGACAATAAGTCTGCCAAGATGCTGTCTTAAATGTGTAAGATTTCTCTGGTGGAACTAATTATATAGGATACTGTATGGTGTAGTATTTAAAATCCAGAACCAGAGTCAGACTGTTTGGGTTCAAATCCAACCTTACCTTTTTCTTTGGGGGAAGGAAAGAGTGTACCCACATTACTCAGTCTATGTCTCAGTTTCCCTATGTTTAAAATGGGGAAAACAATAATATCTTCCTCACAGGTATTTGTCAGAATTAAATTAATTAAACCAGTGTGGTCCACAAACCAGTAGCAACAGCATTACCTGAGAACTTATTAGAAATGCAAATTTTCTGGCCGTACCCAGACCTACTAAATTAGAAGCCCCCCTGGTAGTTCTGATACATGCTGTAATGCAGATCAACTTTGAAGACATTACACTGAGTGAAATAAACCAGTCACAAAAAGACCAAATACTGCACGATTTCACTTCCATGAGGTACCAAAAATAAATTCACAGAAACAGATAATAGAATGGTGGTTATGGGGGGTGGGGGGATAAGAATATATGAAGTTAGTGTTTAATGCTTATAGAGCTTCAGTTTTGCAAAATGAAAAGTGTTCTGAAGGTTGGTTGCACAATGTGCATGTACTTAACACCACTGAACTGTATGCTTTGAAATGGCTACAATGGTAAATTTTATGTAAAATATTTTACCACAATTAAAAAATTTAAATATGCATTGAGTCTTTCAATCTACAAACAATATATATCTCTATTTGTTTAGATATTTCTCTCAGCTAAGTTTTGTAGTTTTTAGTGATCAGATTGTACAATATTTTGCTAAATTTATCACTAGATTCTTCATGTTTTTGATGCCATTATAAATGATGTTGTTTAAAGATAGTTTTACTACTCATTTTCAATTTTCCTTCCCTTCCTTCCTTCCTTCCTTCCTTCCTTCCTTCCTTCCTTCCTTCCTTCCTTCCTTCCTTCTTTCCTTCCTTCTTCCCTCCCTTCTTCCCTCCCTCCTTCCCTCTCTCCCTCCCTTCCTTTTTTCCTTTCCTCCCTCTCTTTTCTTTCTTTCTTTCTTTCTTTCTTTCTTTCTTTCTTTCTTTCTTCCTTCCTTTCTTCTTTCTCTTTATTTCTGCTTCCTTCCTTCCTTTCTTCCTTCCTTCCTTCTTTCCTTCCTTCTTTCCTCCCTTCTTCCCTTCCTCCCTCCTTCCCTCTCTCCCTCTCTTCCTTTTTTCCTTTCCTCCCTCTCTTTTCTTTCTTTCTTTCTTCCTTCCTTCCTTTCTTCTTTCTCTTTATTTCTGCTTCCTTCCTTCCTTTCTTCCTTCCTTCCTTCCTTCCCTCACTCCCTCTCTTTTGGTCTTTCTTTTTCTTTCTGCTTTCCCTTCTTTTTTCTTTGTTGTACATTATATTAATTTGTATCTAACCAATATCAATGTGGAGAATAACTTTTATATGGGCAGGAACAGCTCCCCTAAGCCTGTTACTTATGGCTCTTTCCTTCTTCACTTCTGCCCTGTCCTGCACAAATCTTCCAGACACTGTCCCTGCACCTGCAGTTGCAGGTCTTCCCTGGGCAGTGGTGACAGGTGTGAGAGGCAGTTCATTGAATGGTCAAGGCCTCAGTCTTGCAGCCCTGTGTGCACCTGAAGGAAAGGAGCCCAGTAGGAAGCAGGTGCTGCTGGAGCCCAGCATGAGCTGCACAAGCAGGGGGCAAAGCTTTCTGAGATTCCTGCTGCATCAAGTTCCCAAAAAGTCCACCTGGATCATGCCAAAAGATGAGCTGCAACTATGGGGCGGGTCCAGACACACTCGCACTCTGGGATGAATAGCTAACGTTCTACTTGAGATGAATTCAGCCCACTCTGCCTCATTAGCTGCAGGAAGAGTGATGGGAGGAAACAGAAGCCTGCCACTCACACAGAAGGAAAAGGCAGGAAATGAGTGTTCTAGTGAATGAACTTAATGGCTGCAAAGTCAGCCAGATTTACAACCCAAATTATTTCCTGGGCAACAGGAAGAGGAGATATAGGTTAAAATTTTACTTCATGAATACAGGGAAAATGTCTTCTAATATGAAAATAATATCGATGACTACCTATAAGTTCCACATCAGGAGACAACTAAACCTCAGCATTTCAGTTTGGGACCTGAGCCATTCTTTATTCTATGCTGAGTCTTTGTGTACATGTTTTCTACCAGTGCTCTACAGTGTGTTTGCATTGTCTAGGCCCACGTCTGTCTCTGTCATCACATAAAAGCTTCTTTAAGGTCCAGGCTATGTTTTATGCCCTCTGTGTCTACCATGGTATTTTGCTTGTGTTAAAAAAAAAAAAAAGGCATTAACAGATATTCTGGTCACCTAGGAAACCAAGACAAAAGTCTTTTCCTAAACATTTTATATGTGAAGAAAAATTCTTACCACTTTAAGAACAAGGAGCAAAAAAAAAAAAAAAAAAAAAAAAAGAACAAGGAGCAATTCTTGTTAGAAAACGTTTCCAATTCCAAGTACAGCATAGGACATTGCAAAATAAATACCACAGGAAGAAAAAAACAACAACAGATATCCAACTTTAAAAGTTTTAAAACTCTGACCATAAACACCACCACAGCAATCTGTCTCTTTGGAGTCTCCAGTAGATATGTTCCTTTGAGAATTTTCCTGCACCTCACTCACACACTTCAACAACTGTGTAAGTACCAATGTCTGTTTTGGAAAGCTAGCCATGAAGAATTCTGGATTCTCTGGCCGCTAACAGAATGTTTCAATTTTACTTCTTAAGGTAACTCACAGGGACTGATTTTGCTCTACAAAGATCTATTGTCTAGGCAAAAATGCCTTAAAGATGTCTGCTTTCCCTTGCACACTTAATAGTAATTAAGATGCTAGGGTTCTGTTATCGCATATGATACAAAGATATAAATTACAGGGAATATGAAATTTGATCTTTTTTTTTTTACAGGGACAGAGAGAGAGTCAGAGAGAGGAATAGATAGGGACAGACAGACAGGAACGGAGAGAGGTGAGAAGCATCAATCATTAGTTTTTTGTTGTCGTTGCAACACCATAGTTGTTTATTGATTGCTTTCTCATATGTGCCTTGACCGCGGGCCTTCAGCAGACTGAGCCACGCCTTGCTGGAGCCAGCAATCTTGGGTCCAAGCTGGCAAGCTTTTGCTCAAGCCAGATGGGTCCGTGCTCAAGCTGGCAACCTCGGGGTCTCGAACCTGGGTCTTCTGCATCCCAGTCCGATGCTCTATCCACTGCGCCATCGCCTGGTCAGGCTGAAATTTGTTCTTGAAGAGATAATAGTTTGTGAATAATCCTCATATTAAGCCACAGGAGATCAAGCAGGCACAATTCTGGATAGCATCCAACCTGTCATTTTTTGGATGATGGAAAACAGGAGTAAACAAACTAGTGAAATTTTCACATGAGATTGAAAAACATCAAAAAGAAATAGGCTGGGGAAATGCTGAAATTTCTACAAGAAAAATACAGATAACATATTAAAAAATAAGACATAGCTTAGAAAAAAGAATACGTGCTAATCCACCCATTGAAATATAGAACCCAGGGGATCACATTGAAGAAATAGGTCATTCCTAACAGAAATTAGCCATTCGTTTATTCAACCAGTCTTTATTAATCATCTGCTGGGCCACATCCTATATGAGATGCTAAGAATGGCTACCAACATATTTATATAAGATATTGATCCAGTTCCCAATGGAGTCCTAGGGGCAAGATGGGCCCCACACCAATTAATTTGTGAAATACACAATACAACATTTATCTTCAGTTTTCCTACTTCTCTCAGCTTCTTTTCTCTCTCTGTAGCTAATTTTCTAATTTTAGGCTGCCATAATTTAAAACTTATTCTAGGTAATATATATAGTTACTGTAGCCCCATCTCAGTGGGAATTTAGATCAATGTATTTCTGCCAATAGTATCCATATTTTAAAGCTTTTATATTTTAATTGAAATGCTTGACTAGTTTCAGAAGAAAAATTCAGAAGAAGGTGTAGACAAATTTATTAGCAGAAGATGCCAACAAAGAGCCCTTTATGTTATTCCACAGGTAAAGCTATCCTAACATTTTATTATTGTTAAGAACTTGAAGGGCAAGCTTATTTAACTCTAAGCTTGAAATAATTTTAATTATAAAAAAATGTCTTGAATTGGGTCAAATGCTTCAGGGATATACATCATGGAACAATAAAGAAATATTCTTTCTATAATCTGCTTCTTCAAAGATTACAGTTGGACTGTGCAGAGCAATATTTGTTAACAGAAGTAAGTTGATATAGTTTAGAGGGTCCAGAGCAAGGCACCCTTATGATCAAAGGCATGACTTGTGCATTAAGATAAAAAGACCTGGCAGTGTGTCAACTGGTCAAGTAATGGCGGAGGAGAGATACCTGGGTACTTGATAAAAGTCTACAAATATTTAAAAGGTGTTAACACCAAAGAATGCAAGTCCTTATTTTGCTTGCTTGGACATGACATAATGTGAAACAGTAAAGGTGAAACTAAAGAAAGAACCATGTACACAGAATATCAGAAAATATTTCTAACAAATAACAATTGCGGTTTTTGCAAAACCAAATAATGTGAAACATTACATCTACTATGCCCATAGCAGAAAATAATCATGAATAACTTTCCTTATTTGTGAATTGTTTGTGTCCATCATTTAATACTTAAATAACCCTTACTTTCTTCTATCTGTCATGTAAATTTTTCCATATCTTTATAAGTCTCATCAATGACATTGCACCTACTTTTAGGCAGAATATGATTTATGTATCAAAGTCATATAGACATATACAAATAAGAAAGCATGTGCATAGTTGCATTGCTATATGTGTTCCATATGTAGCATCTTTTAAAATCAAGGAGTGCACAGTTTAGTATCACAGAATTTTAAGAACCAGAAGCAAGCTCATCAGAACCAGTAACCACTCTCGTCAGCGAGGCTGGCTGAAGGCTCTAAAATATACAAGCCTGATGACGGAGCTGAAACTGAAACAGAGTCTAAACTACAGTAGGGCCTGATTCCGGTCATATAGCGACACCTATTTCTTTGCAGTCTTAGTTGGATTTTTTGGAAAGTTATGACTAGCAAATTTTAGAAAATATTTTGTTGTCGGATTTACAAACATTCACACTTTTCCTATCGCTAAGAATAGATTTAATTTAAATTGCAAATTAGGTTCATTAACAATACAGTTTTTGTCCTAACATGAAAATGATGTTGCAGCAGGGCTTCATGGGAGGTCAACCTATCCACCCAGTGAGACACTAGAAAGCTGAGAAGGAAGGGCTCGCCTTCACATACAAATAAACACTTCTGCTCAGGCACCACTTCCCACCTAGACTGGGTTTCCCATGGGGCACACCTAAGTCTGAAATAGGAGACCTTGAATTGCCAAGAACCATTATAGCATTCTCACCATAGTCTGAGATAATGTCACCAAAAAATGTATTTTGCTGATGGGACTACGGTTGTTTCTTTTTTACCTTAAAAAAATCACTATTGAAAGATGATTGTGGTTTGTGAATGGCACCACAGAATAATAAATGACAGGCTTCACCCATTGAATTTGTACTTCACTGACTACAAATTTTGTTCTCAGCTCTGAGCCAGACTTGAGGAAAAAAGATGAGAACAACATGATTCCTTGCCTTAAAGAGCCAAGGGTCTATATAAGGTACAAAATGGAAACAGAAATCAACTTCCAAGACTGTGATAGGTGCTAGGGTATAGATGGTAAGTGCTGTGCTGTGGGATCCAAGAGGGAGAGAAAAGATTTTTTATGATGTTAAAGAAAGCTTTCTAAAAGAACTGTTTTGGTTGTTAAGTATCCTTCTTTCTCTATTTCTCTTGGTCAGCACACAACTATTCATACGGAGAGTTTTTAGTGGCTTTCTCTTCATACAGATTGTTAGGCAACTTGTTTTCAACAAAAACTCAAGAGATACCATCTCCATCCTCCCATACATATTCACCTCTCTTTTTCAAATAACTAGAAAGTATCTATTTCCATCATTTATTTAGCCTTTGCTCCTTTTTAAAGACAATCATGTTTCTAATTTTTACTAGTATAATCTGAATGGCAACTTACCTCTCAGTTTGGTCCCATGAGAGCTGTTTGTACAGTGGAGATGAGGATAGATCGGGAGGTCAGCCTCAAAGCTCTTGGAGTTGGGTCTGTACTGGTTAACACTCCTCTACACCAGTGGTCCACATCTGGATGGTTGGTGCTTTTCTGAAAACTATAAATGAGGGGTTGTACTCTTCCCTAAAAACCATAGAATCTCTCTATCTTTTTCAGCTCAAATACACTTTGACCTCCAAGGTCCCTAGAGGTAATACTTTCCCGAAAGACAAAGCATTCTGAGTATCCTAAGATGTTTCAGATTTAGGGGAAGTTTGGGGAAGAAAGGGAGGGAGGTGGTAGTCAAGAATTGCTTGTTTATTCACCTAATTCCCTCTGTTGTTCCACCTAAGAAGACAATGTGCTTCTGTTTAGTCCTTTGAAGGACACTTTTCAGGTTGATGTTTCCTCACTAGGTCTCCCCTCATCTCCTGAACCTGCCAAGATCTGACGTTAAGTGGTCCCGGCCACCACACTACTGCCCCTCAGGAAAGTTAGCCCCACCCTAAAAAGTAACAGAGGAGGCTTCAGCTGAACCACAATGGAGCCCTTCTTTCTCTTCTCTGTCTTGTTATGACTTCTGGAAAGCTGGTCTAGCCTACATCCTGGAAGGAGAGGGTACAGAAATGAACATCTCTTAGTACTATCTCCATCAGCAAATCTGAGGCTGCTTAATCTCCTAAAGCACCTGAAGAAACACAGTTCACCACTAATTTACATGAAGAATTTGTGATCAAGGCTATTTCTCCTATTACCCTGGTTTAGACCTTATTCTTTGTGAAATAATGACTTTGGCCAAACTATGTCAAAGAAGTGTCATTCTCTCCTGGCATGATTACTATTACTGATGTTTCCACTTTACCTGAGAATGCATCTGCATTAGCCATCATGCAAACAGCCCCACAAACAGTCATGTATCTTCTGATCTTCAACTTTCTCAACTGAAAGTATAGATGAAGCTATCGTATCAGTATCTGCCATACAAATAATGTTGAGACAGATGCCCTTGCCAATGACACTTGCACACACATAGAACATATCCCCAGAACTATAATGAATAAATGCATACATAAACCTACCATCAGTGTATGACAAATTCTATTCTCCATATGTATCTCCAGCAATTTATATGTGAGTGGGGAATTTTGAAGATGGGGTAAAATTAGGCAGAAAAGACAACAAGGATAGGAGGAGCACAGGAGATACTATTAGATGAAGCAGCACGGAGAAGAGTAGAAAGACAATACATGTGAGAACTTAATTCACTCAGGCACACATTCGTTCACTTACCCATTCAACTCATATTCTTCATTGTACTAGGTGCTGTGCAAAGCACTGATGTGCACTGCTAAACAAAAACAAGGTTTATGCTGCTGAAATACAAAGTTCAGAGTTGCAAAGAAATCAGGTTGGAAGTACTGGGGAGGTTAGATGACACACAGTTTTAAGAAAGCTTGGTCCCCATCCTATAAGTAAAAGAGAAATGACTCATTGTTATGCACTGAATATTTGTGTCCCTCCAAATTCTTATGTTGAAACTCTAATCCCCAGTATAATAATAGTATTTGGAAGTGGTCGTTTGGGAGGTGAGTAGGTCATGAGAGGAGAAGCAGCATAATAGGATCAGAGCCCTTATAAGAAGACACAGAGTGGATAGTGTACTTTCTTTCTCTCTGCCTCTTCCCCCACTTTATCCTCACCATGTGAGGACACAGCATGAAGGTGGCCAGTTAGTAGTTCCCTGATCTCAGTCTTCCAGCCTCCGGAACTGTGAGATATAAATGGTTGTTGTTAAGCCATCCAAGTCTATAGTAATTTGTTTTAGCAGCTTGACCTGAGTAAGACACATGACCACATGGGAAATGGATTAAGGGAGTTGGCACTTAGAGGCGTGGTGGAGAGAAATGCTTGTTTTTTCTTTCTCTGTTTTTATCTCTTTCTTTTTTTCATTGATTGATTTTTTAAAAAGAGAGTGTGAGAGAAAAATATTGATTTGTTTCACATACTTACACATTCATTGGTTGATTTTTATATGTGCTTTGACCAAAGATCAAACCTGCAATCTTGGTATATTTTGGTGTATCAGTACACTAACCAACGGAGCTATCCAGCCAGGACTGTCTTTTCTCTTTTGAGAAACGTGATGAGCTAGGACAACTTTGAATCCGAATTAGAGAATTTATCCCAGTGTTAAAGTATATGCTGCATTGTCACATGTTTATACCTTAAAAGCTGTCATCCTAAAAATATTAACATTACAAAGCATACAAATGCCGGAAACCCTCCCAAATGTAAGCTAAGTATTCTGAAAGTGACATGATAGCTTGATATTGCTGTTTAAAAAAAGAATACTCTAAAAAAAAAAAGAAAAAAAAAAGAATACTCTAGTTTAGGGAATTTAAGCCTCCCTAATCATGATACAAATCCAGATCAAGGGAAAAAAGTGTGAAACTTTTTCATTTGCATTAATACACAATGGGGGAAAGGAATACTGGGGGAAAGGAATAGATAAACTCAGAAATGAGGATAGAAGGAAAAAAGTAAAATAAAATAAGGTAAAAATACAATACAATAAAACAAAGTAAAGTATAATAAAATAGTAAATCAGAAGAGTTTACATAAATAATAGTTTGCCCCAAACTAAGAATAGTTCATTGATTGTGTTATAGGCATGTCCAAACACAGTGAAGTTTAAAATGCAAATAGGAGATTTGGAGATAATATTGATAACATATACATTATATATAATATATATAATAGATGTTATAATAATATGAAAGTCACTATTCCAAATTAATCAAAACATGTTAAATAATAGAAAAAGAGAGGCAATCACAATATTGAAAATATAAATGGCCAATAAACATGTAAAAAATTGCTTAGCTTCACTTACAATCTAACGAGAAATGCAAATTAAAACAATTTTTCACCTCATTGACAAAAATATTTAAAATACTGATAAAATTCAATGTGAAGCAAACCTGATGTTTACAGAAAACTTCATTTTCACATATTCCTGCAATAATAATAATTGGTAAAATTTTTCTAAAGTAATGTAGCATTACTATAAATTTTTAAACACGCATTAATTGGCTCACCAATCTTTTAGTAATCTTTCCTAAAGAAGCATTAACACACGCTGGCAAAGATACTAGCTATGATATTACTTACAATAACAAACTAATTGGAAACAACTTAATATCCACTCATAAGGGAATACCACATTAGCATTCTGATATATTTAGTGTACAAAAGTAACTGATAAAACAATACAATAGAGTATAGCATAGTCACCTTTTGTTAAAAAATGAAAGGTGTGTGCCTGTGTGTAGTGTGTGTCCTTGAGAGAGGTGTATATGTGTGTGATGTATGTGTGGTGTGCGGTGTATGTGTATGGTGGGGTGTGGAGGTGTGTATGGAATGGGAGGCATGGGTGGTGTTTGTGCGTGAGGTGTGTTTATGTGTCTGCACAGACACACCTTTGGAAGGTCTCTCATCACATGGGTTGACAAGGTGAACCCCGTGTAATAGGATTGGAATGGAAATGACAAGAGAAGGAGTTCATTGTCATTGTATACATTTTGGTGTCCTTTGAGTTCTTATAACACAATCCTGTCTTGATGTTCTCATTTCTGAATCATGTTCCTCTTTTTATGTAAGACCTTTAAAGAGGAAATGGTGCAATTTTTATTCGAATTTCAGTACAAGAGGCCTTTTACTTAACGAGCCTCACCAGAGGACAGTGTCTTGTTTTGCAATCTCTTCCCCAGTGTCAGAGACCTTCTGTGTAAAGGAAGTGATTGTCAGAAACATTTGTTTCATAAAGCTTCACAGGTAGATACATTTGTGAGATAAAGCAGCAGAAATGCATTTCCTGTATTAAATAACACATGGAGATATTTAATGGCACTTAAGATAGGGAGCAGAGGTTAAATAAATACAAAAGGAAGAATACCCTTGGCAGAAAATAGTGTGCTAGTTACTTTCTTTATTCAGTATCTGTCAGTAATGAGAAAGGTAGTCTCAAGAGAAGTACCAACAACAGTGACTGGGTTACATTCGTGTCCTAAAATCAAAAGAATATCCACCTGGAACAGCAACATTCGACCTTTCTCATTTCAGTGGCACACCATAAAAATATTTTTTGCTCATTTTACAAAAATATATAGGTATAATTTTTTACTCATTCACACCCAATGGCTATTGTGTATTGGCTATTGTCATTTTTTTATTTGACAGTCTAAAGGAAAAAGAGGCCAGTGCCCCTGAATAAACAGTCTGGTATTATATATTTAAAAAATCCTTGCAGCATACTGGTTGAAATTTGCTTATCTAGAATTATGTTCAACAAGCTGTTGACAGTTAAGGGTTTACCTCTGGGGGAAAGGACAAACTTCTGCTTCTTGCATTAATTATTTAAATCTATATTCTTTTCAAAAGAATAATAAAGTAGAATTATGGATGATATGGGTGATTATTTTTATTGTTATTTTATGTGTATTTATCCAATTCTCTATAATAAGTATATGATGTTTTATAATAATAATTTTAAAAGCTAATAATTAAAATTTAACACTTTTTAAAAAAGGACCCATAAGCTTCCTGTGGCCCAAGAAGCCTAGTTAATTTACAGAGGCTATCAACACTTAAGTTGACAGGCCTCCCTACTTACAAAGACAAAAACAGCCTTTTAGAAAGACATTAATTAACAGAAAAATAATAGTGAAGTCTTGTGAGCTGGTAGAAGAACACAGCTTTAGAGTCATACATTCTTGAGGTTGGTTTTAACCATGTAGCTTTGGGAAGTGGCATAGCTTCTCTGACCCTTAGTGTTGCTGTCTGTCAACTGGAGATGTTGATTACGAAGCTAGCAGAGTACTAGGCTGAGGGGAGATTGTTAACCAGCAGCAATTGTTAATAGCACTGTGGAATGCAAGTAAAAATTAAGAATTCTGGGATGTTCCCAATCTCTTGAAGTCCCCTAATCAACTGTTAGGCCAGTAAGACATTCAAAGGAGAACTGGACAATTCCTTACTTCCAATCAGAACCTCGCCTGCCAGTGTTTGATGCACACTGAGTGCTGAGGAGCTTCATTTCTAATTGTCTGAGTTTTTCCAGTTAGATATCCTCCATCTTTAACCTGGTGAGGTCTCTGCTATTCACCAATGTCATATGCAATCCTTCAAGATCACACCCTTAGTCTAAGCATAAGAAGTTCAGTTTCCTCCCATCACCTCAAGGCTTCTGTCCTCTTTCAGAAAGCCCAGAACAGAATTATAAAATGCTGCCCCTTCCTGAGCTCTGACATATGCAGACCATTTCTATTGTCTTCCCCCTTATTCCTCTCTGTCTTCATGGAGATTCCTCCTCTCCACCATAATCTTCTCCTGTGCACTGTGAAGAACCAAAATCCTTGTCTGTTTGGGGGCACTCTGCCCCTCTGATCACAGAAGACTCACTCATCATCTGGCAGTACATGGGTAGGAAAGAGTAGTGATAACAAATAGAGTTCAAAATTGAGAAAACAATATAATTTACAATAGCACCAAAAAATTAAATGCTTAGGAATAAATTTAGCAAAAAAAAGTGAATAATATTTGTTCTTATAAATACAAAACATGATCAAAGAGAACCAAAACAGAGAGAAATGTACTACAATGTTCATGAATTGAAAAACTTAAAATTGTTAGAATGTCAAGTCTCAAAAATAAGACCTGTAGAGTCAACATAATAGTAATTAAAATCCTAGGAAGCTTTTTATATAATTTAACAAGCTTTTCCTAAAATTTGTATTGAAAATCAAAAGAACTAGAATAGTCAAAACAATTCTGAAAAATAGTAAAGTTGGAGGATTCATACTGCCTCATTTCAAGACTTATTTTAAAAGTACAGTAATAAATATAGTGTGGTGTTAACAAATTAATAGAGATATGAGTCAATACAACATAATAGATCCACACACAATAGAGTCAACTGATTTTTAATTTTTTGCAATTTAGCAGACATAATCTAGTCTTTTCAACAAATTGTTATGAAACAACTGGGTGGTTATTGGCAAAAAAAAATGAATCTTAATGTACAACTTACATTATACACAATATCTAACTCAAAATAGATCACATTTAAAAGGAAAGTAAAAATCTATAAACTACTAGGACAAAATACAGGGGAAAAATCTGTGTGAACCTGAGTTCATCAAACAGTTTTAAAATAGGACATCGAAAGCATTTTACTTTAAAGATTACTACATTGGAATTAATCAAAATTTAAAACATTTTCTCACTTGACCAGTGGTGGTTCAATGAATAGAGCATTGACCTGGGACACTGAGGTCCCAGGTTCAAAACCTCGAGGTTGCTGGCTTGAGCACGGGCTCACCAGCTTGAGCACAGGTTTGCCAAGATGAGCATGGAATCAACGTGATTCCACAGCTGCTGGTTTAGGTTCAATGGTCACTGGCTTGAAACCCAGGGTCACTGGTTTGAACCCAAGATTGCTGGTTTGAGCATGGGGTCACTTACTCAGCTGGAGCCCCTGAGTCAAAGCATGTATGAGAAGCAGTTTGTGAACAACTAAAGTGCTGCAACTGTGAGTTGATGCTTTTCATCTCTCTCCTTCCTTTTTTTTTTTTTTTTTTTTTTTTTTACAGGGACAGAGAAAAAGAGTTAGAGAGAGGAATAGATAGGGACAGACAGACAGGAAAGGAGAAAGATGAGAAGCATCAATCATCAGTTTTTCGTTGCGACACCTTAGTTGTTCATTGATTGCTTTCTCACATGTGCCTTGACTGCGGGCCTTCAGCAGACTGAGGAACCCCTTGCTGGAGCCAGTGACCTTGGGTCCAAGCTGGTGACTTTTTTCTCAAGCCAGATGGGCCGGCACTCAAGCTGGTGAGCTCGGGGTCTTGAACCTGGGTCTTCTGCATCCCAATCTGACGCTCTATCCACTGCGCCACCTCCTGGTCAGGCTCTCTCCCTTCTTATCTGTCTGTCTCTCTTGCTAAAAAAAAATTTTTTAATAACAAAATAAATAAAAATCAAACATTTCCTCTGTGGAAGACATTAACAAGAGACTAAAAAGACAAGTCACAGACCAGAAGAATTTATTTTCAAATAATATTCCTGACAAAGAACTCTGAAAATTCAACAATAAGAAAACAAAACACCAATTTAAAAGTGGGCAAAAAATCTGAACAGTCACTTTTCCCAAAATGTAGACAAGCAGCAAATAAACAAATGAAAAGATGCTCAAAAAGATAAAAAAATAAAAATAAAGATGCTCAATATCATTCATCATTAGGGAATTGAGAATTAAAACCACAGTGAGATAACTCTACATATCTATCAGAAAAGATGATATTAAAAAGTGGCAATACCAAATGCTAATGAGAGTATGGAACAACTAGAACTCTCATACATTACTGAAAGGAATGCAAATAGTACACCCTTTTTAGAAAAGTTTGGAAATTTCTTATAAAACTAAAAATATTTATCATTTGACTTAGAAATTTCACACCTAGATATCTACTCAAGAGAGATAAAAAATTTTTGTTCAAACAAGAACTTGTACGTTATATATTTACCAGCTTAATTTATAATTTCCAAAATTTAAAACAATCTTGAAGTCTCTCAACTTGTGAATGGATAAACAAATAGTGGTACATCCATTCAATGAAATAATGTTCAGCAATAAAAAGGAACAACTAATGATCCACCCAACGTAGCTACAGGGGATGAAGAGTGCAGGGAGGTATTGAATACAAAGGGACAGTGCAAGGATATTTTTTGGATAATAAAACTGTACTGTATGGAGCTGTGATGGTGGATACATGACCTTGCATTTGTTAAAACCCACAGCACACTATAACATTTATAGAATAATTTCTGTAGTTTATCTGATTGTACTGTATCAACAGTAACACTTTAATTTTAAAAATTGTTTTATTGTTATGCATATTGTTTATACATAAAGAAGCTGAATGTGATACAAGGAGACTGGACTTTGGGTGGTGAACACATAATAAAATATATGAATGATATATTATAGAATTGTATACCTGAAATCTATATAACTGTATTAACCAAGGTCACTCCAATAAATTCAATTAAAAAAAGTTGGTGTCAGATATATGGGAACTCTGCACTATTTTTACAACTCTGTAAATTTAAAATGATCTCAGAAGACGTTATTTTCAAAGGTAATTTTATAATAAACTGAGTACGCTGTGCTGAATAAGATTTCTCACATAAACTTTCTTTTATTTAAACATATTAGGAGAGAAAAAATTAGTCTGGCCTTAGTAATTTTGTTTAAAATGTACTACAAACTGCATTTCTAAACATTCTCTTAACTTATTGTTCACTGTCTGAAAGTGATTCTTCACTGACTCTAGTCCTTTACCTTGTGGTTTAGTTTTAACAGAACTATTTAACTTATTTTTTCACAAAACAAATTTTCTTTATTCCTGATTTTGGTCAAGAATTATAACTATTCTGAGTGTTTTATGACCCCAGTATAGCTGTCTTTTCAATTTCATAAATAGTTGCATCACTAAATATTTTGACTTTCGATCAGCATGTCTTAAAGTAGTCTTTAAAGGGCAGAATATATAATCTCATACTTCCTGATGAAGCCAAGTCTCTCTCTCTCTCTCGGGCTATTATTCTAAAGACATTTCTTATTGTCTTTTTCCGTATTTTCTCATGATTCCATTAGCAGTTTTGTTAGCGTTGTCAAACTCTATTAAGATTCACAATTAGTCTGATGTATTAATGAGCATGAATTTTAAATAGGCAGAAGGGAAAATGGAAAACATTTACTCAATTATAAGTTTGATGCTTATCTGAAAACCAGCCTGGGTGCTGAGACGTTCTTTAGGGTGATATGGAAAATAAGAATAATTTTGGAATCTATTGAGCCAAGTTGGAGAACAAAAGGAAGCCGAGCTGCAGCTAGGTGGTGTGAGAAAATTGTACTGTGAATAAAGCACACTTTTGGTCACTCAGAGAGTGTGGGTGTATTTGTATGTGCCTATTGAATTAATTTATTGTTGCTGTTTCACCAGAATCAGAAACACTGCATTGCATATTTATCAGATACACTACTGATGGATCACTACTTTGAAACCTCTTAAATTTGACAGATTGTTTAAATAACTAATGGCTCCATTGTTTTTGTAATATGGGTGAATACTTCTCTAATTTCCAATTTTACATGAAGGACATTTAAAAATTGAAGCTAACAGTAGTATATAGCACACAATGTAAAATAAATGTAAGTTTTTAAAAATTAAGTGCTTTTATTGTATTTTTGTATGTGTATGTCTGTGACAGAGACAGAGAGAGGAACAGATAGGGACAGACAGACAGGAAGGGAAAGAGATG
Organism: Rhynchonycteris naso; assembly: GCA_037038555.1. Lineage (NCBI taxonomy): Eukaryota > Metazoa > Chordata > Mammalia > Chiroptera > Emballonuridae > Rhynchonycteris > Rhynchonycteris naso. The sequence goes on along the minus strand of CM072998.1, from coordinate 107,908,485 downwards.
AGAAGCACCAATTCTTTGTTGTGGCACATTAGTTGTTCATTGATTGCTTTCTCATATGTGCCTTGATGGTGGGGGGTACAGCAGACTGAGTGACCCCTTACTCAAGCCAGTGACCTTAGGCTCAAGCTGGTGAGCTTTGCTCAAACCAAATGAGCCCGTGCTCAATACGGCAACCTCAGGGTTTCGAAACTGGGTCCTCCATGTCCAAGTCCGACGCTCTATCCACTGTGCCACTGCCTGGTCAGGTTAATGATATCTTTTTAAAGTGACAAAGAATGTTTCAAGAATTAACAAAAATTGAAATACTGAAACTTACAGCATTTAAACATATTTTTAACATAAAACATCAAAATAAGCATTAACTACTTGGAAATGTTGAAATTCTTTCTTAAACTACAGCTGGTTCAAAGAAAAATATCAGAACCAAATATTTAAATAATAATAATAATTACCAAAACATTACAAAATTAAAACAACTTTACCCTGGTTGGTTGACTCAGTGATAGAACAATGGCCAGGTGTGTGGATATCCCAGGTTCAATTCCCGGTCAAGACACCTAGGAAAAGCACCCATCTACTTCTCTACCCCTACCCCTTTTGTATCTCTCTCTCTCTCTCCTCCTCCCCTCCTGCTGCCAAGGCTCAATTAGAGCTAGTTGACCCCAGGTGCTGAGAATGACTACATGGCTCTACCTCGGGCACTAAAAAATGACTCTGGTTGCAATGGAACAAGGGCTCCAGATGGGTAGAGCATCGCCCCCTAGTGGGTTTGCCGGGTGGAACCTGGTCCAGGGACATGCAGGAATCTGTCTTTGCCTCCCCTCCTCTCACTAAATTGGTTCATTGTTAGAGTATCAACCAGGCATGTGGAAGTCCTGGGTTCAATTCCCAGTCAGGGCACACAGGAGAAGCAACCATCTGGTTCTCTACCCCTCCCCCTTTCCTCTTTCTCTCTCTCTCTCTCTCTCTCTCTCTCTCTCTCTCCTCTCCTCCCACAGCCATGACTCATGGTTCGAGTAAGTTGGCCCTGAGAACTGAGGATGACACCATAGCCCCCCCTCAGGGACTATAGTGGGTTGGTTGCTTGGAGCAACACCCCAGTTGGGCAGGGAATTGCCCCCTAGTGGGCGATGGGCAGATCCTGGTCAGGATGCATGTGGGAATCTGCCTCTCTTACCTCTCTGCCTCTCACTAAAAAAAAAAAAAAAAATCTTGGAGCTCTTAGTGATGAGCAAGGAGAACACTTTCATCAAGATCTGGAGACAATGGAAGAACATTATCAGGGACGATGGGACAGAAATATGATGGCAGACTACTGCTGGAGCATCAAACAAGATTTTCCTCAAAAAGTACACAAACTCAAGAGCTACAAATGCAAATTTTTGCCTGAATAGAATTTAAATAAGTTTTACGCAAATTTTATGATTAAAATCAATGTTTTAATATGTTCTATTTTGAAATTGTAGACAAATTCTGATGCAATCATATCTTTTAGTGTATTAGTGTATTTATTGCATTATATAAATTATTATATTTTCACAAAGATGATGCCCAAGAAGACATTCTACTTCATTATGTTAAACTAAATGTTGAAAATTTTACAATAAGATGAAAACCTAAAATCTTTAATCGCAAAAAATCTGTAGTTTACAGAGAAAAACTAATGTCAGATTTGAGATCAGCACACTCGAATTAGGTAAGAACAGGTATTTTTGTAGATGCAACAAAAATTTTGTTCCCCAGTGTTACAGACTGGGTGGCTTAAACAACAGAACACAATTTTCTCACAGTTCTGGAGACTAGAAGTCTAAAATCCGGGTGTTGACAAGGTTGGCTCCTTCTGAAAGCTGAGTGAAGCAGCTGTTTCAACCTTCTCTCCTTGGCTTGCGGATGGCGATCTCCTCCCTGTGGCTCTTCACACCACCTTTGCTCGGTGTGTGTCTGTGTCCAAATTTACCCTTTCTAGAAGGACACAGTCTTATAAGATTCACTCTAATGACTTCACTTTAACCCAATTGCCTCTGTAAAGACCCTATCTCCAAATAAGCTCACATTCTGAGGTACAAGGAGTTAGAATTTTAACATATAACTTTAGGTGGATACAATTCAAGTTATAATAGGTTTGAACCATGATCTTTTTATGATCATGTCCAGCAGGGGTCGGGAACCTTTTTGGTTGAGAAAGCCATAAACGCCACATATTTTAAAATGTAATTCTGTGAGAGCCATATAATATGTTTAACACTAAATACAAGTAAATGTGTGCATTTTATGTAAGACCAACACTTTTAAACTACAACAAGTCTCTGAATTCTTTTTAATAACATTATTATGCTGTTGCTAACCAATGATGAATAAAGTACTTCTTACTATTAATGCGACTTCTGGTGCTGCATGGTTTTGCTGATGGCTTTGTAGTCTGGTTGATACATGGTGAGGTTAAGCTTCATGCAGGCATTGAGACTTCCATCCATTAAACGTGATTGTAGGTTGGTATTAACATTCTTTAGATGTGAGAAAGACTGCTCACATGCATACGTAGAGCCAAACATTGTCAGTACAGCAATACTCACACACTGCAGTGTGTGGTATGTGATGGGAAGCCTGTTCCAAGTTATGACAGCCAGCTGGTACACGGGTTGAAGTTTTTTCATTTCTCCCCACTTGTGTTTGCTCGCCAACTCTGCTTGCTGTCGTGCAAGTCTTTCCAAATCTTCGTTCAGTGACTTGAACTTATTCACCCACATGTCTGAGGCCTTCAGGTCAGCAGCTTGTAGCTCAAAAACTCTGACGAAGACACCAGGCACGTAACTCAGGTCAGCGTTGTCCACTGCACACTCGTGTGGATGTGTGATGAACTTAAAAAGATGAGTGCGCTCACAAAATTCTCCAAAGTACGCTTTGAATGACTGCAGGAGATTAGATGTGAAGCCCGTTAGCTGCTGGAGACTAAGATGTTGAGCAGAGTCACTTGCTGTGCATGCATCTTTAAACTCTTCCAGTTTTTCAAAGTGTAGTAAACAACCTGTTTCAATGTTGGCGATGAAGAGTTCCAGCTTGTTTTCAAATGCAAACACTGCTTGTTGAAGGAATAAGACTGTATTTCCAACACCTTGCATTTTCACATTGAGCTGGTTCAGATCTTCAGTCATGTCCACAGGATAGTAGAACTTCAGGACCCACTCAGAGTTAGCTAACGCAGGATGTTTGACATTTTTCATTTCAAGAATAGTTCGAATTTTGCTCAGACAAGCCGCAAAACGGCTGAGCACCTTCCCTCTTGACAACCAACGCACATTACTGTGCAGATGCAGACCAGGATAATTATTCCCAACTTCATCCAGCAGTGTTTTAAACTGGCGATCATTTAAAGCTTGGGCAACAATAAAGTTGACCACACGAATGACCAGCAACATCACCTCACCAAGATGCTCGCCACACATCTGAGTACAAAGTGCCTCCTGATGTAGGATGCAGTGAAAACTTAGGATGGGTCTCTTTTTTTATATGTTGATAATTGTTTTTTTTTTAATTTTTTTTATATTTTATTAACTTTAATGTGGTGACACCAATAAATCAGGGTACATATGTACAATGAAAACATCTCCAGATTATCTTATCATTCAATTGTGTTGCATACCCATCACCCAAGGTCAAATTGTCCTCTGTCACCTTCTATCTGGTTTTCCTTGTGCCCCTAACCTTCTCCCTATCCCACCCTCCCTTCCCTCCCCCCACCCCGTAACCATCACTCTCTTGTCCATGTTTCCTAGTCTCACTTTTATGTCCCACCTATGTATGAATTCATGCTGTTCTTAGTTCTTTTTTTTTCTGATTTACTTATTTCACTTCGTATAATGTTATCAAGGTACAACCATTTTGTTGTAAATGATCCGATGTCATCATTTCTTATGGCCGAGTAGTATTCCATAGTATATATGTACCAAAGCTTTTTAATCCACTCGTCTTCTGACGGACACTTGAGCTGTTTCCAGATCTTCGCTATTGTGAACAATGCTGCCACAAACATGCGGGCGCATTTATTCTTTTCAAACAGTGTTATGGTGTTCTTAGGGTATATTCCTAAAAGTGGGATAGCTGGGTCAAAAGGCAGTTCGATTTTTAATTTTTTGAGGAATCTCCAAACTGTTTTCCACAGTGGCTACACCAGACTGCATTCCCACCAGCAGTGCAGAAGGGTTCCCTTTTCTCCACATCCTCGCCAGCACTTATTCTGTGTTGTTTTGATGATGAGTGCCATTCTGACTGGTGTGAGGTGATACCTCATTGTGGTTTTAATTTGCATTTCTCTAATAATTAGTGATGTTGAGCAATTTTTCAAATGTCTTTTGGCCATCTGTATGTCTTCTTTGGAGAAATTTCTATTCAATTCTTTTGCCCATTTTTTGATTGGATTGTTTGTCTTCCTGGTGTTGAGTTTTATAAGTTCTTTATAAATTTTGGTTATTAACCCTTTATCTGACGTGCTGTCGAATATGTTCTCCCATTGTGTGGTCTGTCTTTTTATTCTGTTCTTATTGTCTTTAGCTGTGCAAAAACTTTTTAGTTTGATATAGTCCCATTTGTTTATCTTACCTTTTATTTCATTTGCCGATGGAGATAAATCAGCAAATATATTGCTGCTACAGATGTCGGAAAGCTTGCTGCCTATGTTTTCTTCTAAGATGCTTATAGTTTCACGGCATATGTTTAAGTCTTTTATCCATTTTGAATTTGTTTTTGTGAATGGTGTAAGTTGATGGTCTAGTATCATTTTTTTGCAGGTAGCTGTCCAATTTTCCCAGCGCCATTTGTTAAAGAGGCTGTCTTTACTCCATTGTATGTTCTTTCCTCCTTTGTCAAATATCAGTTGTCCATAAAGCGGCGGGTTTATTTCTGGGTTCTCTGTTCTGTTCCAATGATCAATGTGTCTGTTCTTATGCCAGTACCAATCTGTCTTGAGTATAATGGCCTGGTAGTAGACCTTGATATCTGGAAGAGTGATACCTCCTGCTTTATTTTTTCTGTTTAGGATTGCTGAGGCTATTCGTGTTCTTTTTTGGTTCCATATAAATTTTTGGAATATGTTTTCTATATCTTTGAAGTATGTCATTGGTATTTTAATTGGTATTGCATTGAATTTATAAATTGCTTTGGGTAATATAGACATTTTAATGATGTTTATTCTTTCTAGCCATGAGCACGGTATATGCTTCCACTTGTTTGTATCTTCCTTGAGTTCCTTTATCAATGTTTTATAATTTTCTGAGTACAAGTCCTTAACCTCCTTAGTTAAATTTACTCCTAGGTATTTTATTTTTTTGGCTGCAATAGTGAAGGGGATTGTTTCCTTAATTTCTTTTGCTGACAGTTCATTGTTTGTATACAGAAATGCCACTAATTTCTGCGTATTAATTTTATATCCTGCCACCTTGCTGAATTCATTTATAGGGTCCAGTAGTTTTTTGACTGAGACTTTAGGGTTTTCTATATACAATATCATATCATCTGCAAATAGTGACAGTTTTACTTCTTCTTTTCCAATTTGGATGCCTTTTATTTCTTCTTCTAGTCTGATTGCTATAGCTAGGACTTCCAGAACTATGTTGAATAAGAGTGGTGAAAGTGGGCAATCCTGCCTGGTTCCTGATCTTAAGGGGATTGCTATTAATTTTTGTCCATTTAGTATGATGTTTGCTGTGGGTTTGTCGTAGATGACCTTTATCATGTTAAGGAATGTTCCTTGTATTCCCACTTTACTGAGAGTTTTGAATTTGAATGGGTGCTGGATTTTATCAAATGCCTTTTCTTCATCTATTGAAATTATCATGTGATTTTTGTCCTTCCTTTTGTTTATGTGATGAATCACATTGATTGATTTGCGAATATTAAACCAGCCTTGCCTCTCCAGAATAAATCCCACTTGATCATGGTGTATGATTTTTTTCATATATTGCTGGATCCAGTTGGCTAATATTTTGTTGAAAATTTTAGCGTCTAAATTCATCAGGTATATAGGCCTATAATTTTCTTTCTTTGTTTTGTCTTTGCCCGGTTTTGGGATCAGAATTATGCTTGCCTCATAAAAAAAGTTTGGAAGTCTTCCTTCCTCTTGAATTTTTAGAAATAGCTTGAGGAGGATAGGAGTTAGTTCTTCTTTGAATTTTTGATAGAATTCACTTGTGAAGCCATCAGGCCCAGGACTTTTCTTTTTTGGGAGTTTTTTGATAACTGTTTCTATCTCATTTGCTGTAATTGCTCTGTTTAGGTGTTCTAATTCTTCCAGATTGATTTTTGGAAGTTTATATGATTCAAGAAATTTGTCCATTTCATCTGGATTGTCTAATTTTTTGGCATAGAGTTCTTCATAGTATTTTCTTATAATGCTTTGTATTTCTGTTGTATCAGTTGTTATTTCTCCACTGTCCTTTTTAATTTTATTTATTTGAAACCTCTCTCTTTTTTTCTTGGTGAGTCTAGTTAAAGCTTCATCAATCTTGTTTACCTTTTCAAAGAACCAACTTCTGGTTTCATTGATCCTCTGTATTGTTTCCTTAGCCTCTATGTCATTTATTTCTGCTCTGATCTTTATTATTTCCATCCTTCTACTTGTCTTGGGTTTTATTTGTTGTTGTTTTTCTAGTTCTTTTAGCTGCAGGGTCAGGTTGCTTATTTAAGCTTTTTCTAGCTTTCCATGATGTGCCTGTAGTGCAATAAACTTCCCTCTCAGTACTGTTTTTGCTGTGTCCCATAAATTTTGAGTTGATGTATGCTCATTATCATTTGTTTCTAGAAACTTTTTTATTTCTTCTTTGATCTCATTGTTAATCCATTCATTATTTAATATCATGCTATTTAGTTTCCAAGGGTTTGAGTATTTTTCAGTTTTTCTTTTGTGGTGAATTTCTAGTTTCATGGCATTGTGATTAGAGAAAATGCTTGATATGATTTCAATCTTCTTAAATTTATTGAGACCATTTTTGTGTCCTAACATGTGGTCTATCCTAGAAAACGTACCATGAGCGCTTGAGAAGAATGTATATTTTACTGCTTTAGGATGAAAAGTTCTGAAGATATCTATTAAATCAAGTTGATCTAGTGTATCCTTCAAGTCTGCTGTTTCTTTATTGATTTTCTTTCTTGAGGATCTATCCAGTGATGTTAGTGGGGCATTGAAATCTCCTACTATGATAGTATTGCTGTTAATCTCGCCCTTTATGTCCATCAAAGTCTGCTTTATGTATGTCAGGGCTCCTATATTTGGTGCGTAGATATTTATAATAGTTATATCTTCCTGTTGAATTGTTCTCTTTATCATTATGTAGTGTCCTTCTTTATCTCTTACTACAGCCTTTGTTTTAAAGTCCATTTTGTCAGATATAAGTACTGCTACCCCGGCTTTTTTTTCATTTCCATTTGCATGAAATATTTTTTTCCATCCTTTTACCTTCAGTCTATGTGCATCTTTTGTTTTAAGGTGTGTCTCTTGTAGACAGCATACGTATGGGTCCTGTTTCTTTATCCACGCAGCTACCCTATATCTTTTGATTGGATCATTTAATCCATTTACATTTAAGGTTATTATTGATATGTAGTTGTTTATTGCCATTTTATTCTTTAAAGCTGTGTTCTTCTTTTGCTATATTCTTTCCTCCCTTTGAACTGTTCACAACAGGCCCCGTAGTATCTCTTGCAGAATTGGTTTGGTATTAATGAATTCCTTGAGGCTTTCTTTGTCTGGAAAGCTCTTTGTTTCTCCTTCAATTTTAAATGTTAGCCTTGTTGGATAGAGTAGTCTTGGTTGTAGGTTCTTGTTCTCCATTACTTTGATTCTATCTTGCCATTCATTCCCTTCTGTCCTCAAGTGTTTCTGTTGAGAAGTCCGATGTCATCCTTATGAGGGTTCCTTTGTAGGTGATCGCTTTTTTTTCTCTAGCAGCTTTTAAGATTTTTTCTTTATCCATTAGCTTTGGTATTTTAACTATGATGTGTCTTGTTGTAGATTTTTTGGGGTTTCTCTTTAATGAAGTTCTGTGTGCTTCTTGAACGTGTGGAATGTTTCCCAGCCTTAATTTAGGGAAGTTTTCTGCTATAATTTGATTGATCAAAGTTTCCATTTCCTGTCCTCTTTCCTCTTCTTCAGGGACCCCTATGATGCGAATCTTGTTTCTCTTCATGTTGTCACAGAGCTCCCTTAGAATTTCCTCATATTTTTTGAGTCTCTTTTCCTTTTTCTTCTCTGCTTCTGTGCCTTTGTTTATTGTGTCTTCTAACTCGCTGATTCGATCCTCAGCGTGATTCATCCTGCTTTTAATTTCTTCCATTGTGGTCTTTAGTTCTGATACTGTATTTGTCATTTCTGTCTGATTTTTTTTTATTATTTCAATTTCGTTCTTTATACTTGTTATCTCTTTATTTAGGTGTTCAATGTGACTATCCATTGTTGCTCTAATTTCTTTGAACATCCTAACTATGATTATTCTAAATTCTGCTTCTGGTAGTTTGGTTATATCTGGTTCATTCAGGTCCTTCTCTGGGGATTTCTCTTGATTCATTTGGATTGCATTCCTCTGCTTGCCCATTTTATCTGTGTATAGGCAAGTTGTGGGCACTGGAGTCCAGTAGGTGTTCCCTTTGTGTTCTCTAGGTGTGGTCTGTCTGCAGGCCTGCCACCCCCTCTGCTGCTGCCTAGGGTGGTTGGGTATGGGCATTGCCAATGACAGCCTACTGTGGCTGTTGCTGTGATTTCCACCTCTCCTCCGCAGGAGGGGCTGTCACTCAAGCCACAGGCCTTAGTACCAAGGGCAGAGGTGAGCACCTTTGCTCAGCTGTGGAACCAGCCTTTTTCCGGAAGGCTTACGCCTAGCCTCCGCAGTCAGAGCCTGCTCTCCACAGTTTTGCGGGTTGGGCGGGCCTTTTGACGTGCTCTCAGCTGTGAGCCTTTGCCCGTCCAGAATTTAGCCCTGCCCTCAAGGCTGGGGCCCTCCTGCGTAGGGTCGTAAACTGCGGTTTATTGGGCCGGGTGTGTTTGCTGGTGTTAGCTCAGCTGCTGGCTTCCGATCGATCCAGACTCTACCATGCCCCCATGTTCGGCGCCAGCTCGTGCACATAGGGTGGCCAGCCACCGGGATTTCTCTGTCCGGGCAGGGTTGGCAGTGTGAGCTCAGCCGGCGAGCCCCTCGCCCGTCCCTGGTCCTAGCCCCGTCCCCGTGGTTAGGGCCGGCTTGTGCAGAGTCGCAGAGCCAATCTCTGCCCGTATTTTTCCCCACAAGTGGGGTCACAGGTGGCCCGCAGCTGCCAGACTGCTTTTGCGCATCCCCTCCGCCCCTGCTGGGGTAGACTGAGCTCTCATCGGTTGTGCATCCGCCCATGCCGACAGGACCGCTTTTCAGCGTCCTGCCGCCAACATCCCCTCAGCAACCCTCAGAGAGATAGCAGTCTTAAGTCTCCACACTGTAGGCTTGGGAGCTCCCTCCCTCTAAGCAGCTCTGCTCTAATTGCCGTGGGAGAGCTTGTCTGGCTAGTGTCATTTTTTCCTTTGCTGGTATTGCTAGTTCCAGGGGAAATATTCGTTTTCGATTAGGGAAATGACTTAGCCCAGGGGTCAGGATGGCTGTCCCTCAGAGTGTCCTTGTGCCTTCAGTCCACTCTCTGTTCCCGCTGCTCTGTTCCTCTCCTCTGTCCCCGTTCCCCGGAGCCCCGGGTGCCTGGTTGTGAGAGAGGGTTTCTGCGCTGTCCCTTTGAAAAGATTCTTGGGTCTGAGAAAACTCTCTTTTTCACAAACAGTATCCTCACTTGCTTCACAGCTCAATACTGTCCATACGCCTCTTCTAGGCTCTGGGACTGCAGTGTGGGGCTTGGTTCCTGGGCCCCAGGTCCCTCCCTCTCTGCCAAACTCTCCTCCCGCCCCGCGGGTCTCTCCGGGCTGCCGTTTGCTCCGGGGAGCTGGGCAGTCCTCTTCGCGTTTTCGCTATTCCTACCAGTCTCGATGTGGCTTCTGCAGTGTTCCTTGGTTGAAGAGTCCACTTAGTTTAGTTTAAAGTTGGTTTATCCAAATGATGGTTCTTAAAATTGAGTTATAATCCACTTTGGTTCTGGGAGTTGGAAGTTGGTACGTCCCCCTACTCCATCGCCATCTTCCCCTCCTAGGATGGGTCTCTTTTCATGTTCACAAAGAAGTGCTACAAATCCTCCTGTTTTTTTCCCTACCATTTATGGAGCACCATCAGTACACACTGAAATAAGTTTATCCATCAGTAGATTTTTTTCTTTAGCAAACTCAGTGGAAGACTGTAATAAATTCTCCCCTCTTGTTGTCTCTTTCATAGGCTAAACAGGAAGACTTTCCTCACATAGTGTGTCACTGACAGCATACTTTGTAATCACGCTGAACTGGGATAAATGGCTTAAGTCTGTTGACTCATTCAAAGTGAGAGAAAAGAATGGTGTTGCATTTATGTCCTTTACTTGTGTTGCCTCTGTTTGATTTGCCATCATGATAGTATGATCGTGAACAGTTCTCGCCAACAGTGGCATGTCTTTTATTCGTTTGATTATCTTGTCTTTATCCGAAAAGTGGTCAAAAAGTTCATTGGCAACATCAAGAATGAACGTTTTGGCATACTCCCCATGTGTGAATGGCTTTCCAATTCTCACAATTGCTAAAGCACCAGCAAAGTTAGCCGAATTCTATTCACCTTGTTGGGGTCCAAACATGGAGTTGCTGCTGACTAGCTTGTACTCTGCACAGTAGCTCTTGATATGCTTTCTTCCTGCTGTCCCTTGCTGGATATTTCAATACAAATGTAGTTTGCCGTGTGTCGAAGTGCCGCTTTATACTTGACCATTTCATCGATGCAATTTTATCATTGCATGTTAGACACACTGCAGAACCTGCTGTGTCCAGAAAGGCGAATTCCTCTACCCATTCCTGCTGAAAAGTACGATAGTCCTCATCTTGTTTTCTTTAGCCATCTTCTTCGTCAAAAAGGTTTCTGCAATTAGCTAGCTGACTACTTGATTAAAAAGAGGGAAGTTTACTTCCTGACCTCACAACAACCCGTGTACATTATGCATTATCCATTAAAAATTTGGTGGTGTCCCAGAGGACAGCTGTGATTGGCTCCAGCCACCTACAACCATGAACATGAATGGTAAGAAATGAATGGATTGTAATACATGAGAATGTTTTATATTTTTAATGTTATTATTTTCTTTTATTAAAGATTTGTCTGCGAGCCAGGTGCAGCCATCAAAAGAGACACATCTGACTCGTGAGCCATAGGTTCCCAACCCCTGATGTACAGGGTGGTCCTAGATGATTTAAGAATGGTCCCTGAACTGTTAAGGGCATCTGGGTTACCTTGGCTTCAGATTAACCAGACCCAAGACCTATGTGATAGCCTGTCCTTTCCCTTTGGAAAATGAGCCCAACTCAAATTGGAGTTTGATCTCCCAATTATTATCTGTGTTAAGGGTTTATTCTGCTTGATACTATCTTTTTTGTTTTTCAATTTTTTATTGTGGTTAAATACTCATAACATAAAATTTACTATATTAACCATTTTAAGTGTCTATATTGATACTTCAGTACATTCATATTGTTGCACAACCATCACCACCATCCATCTCCAGATATTTTTTCACCTTGCAAGACTGAATGTCTGTACCCATTAAACAGAAAACTCCCAATAACCCCCCACCCAAACCCCCAGTGACCAGCATTCTACTTTCTTAAATTTTTAATCTCTTTTTCCATACAGCCTCTGGTTACCATCATTCTACTCTGTTACTATGAGCTCAGTGAGGTTGTTATTTTGTTTTTTGTTTGTTTTAGATTCCCCCTGTAAGTGAGAGCATACATTATCCATTCTCTGTGTCTGACTTATTTCATTTAGCATATGTCTTTCAGGTTCATACACGTTATTGCTAACATAAAGATTTCCTTCTTATTTAAGGCTTAATAATATTACATTATATTTATTGCATTTTCTTGGTCTACTCATCCATCTATGGACATTTTCTTTATCCACTCATACATCTTGGCTATTATGAATAATGATGCAGTGAACATGGGGGTGCAGATAGCTCTTAAAGGTACAGTGATTTCAGAGATGGCAAGATGGTGATGGAGGAAGCGGACGTACCAACTTCCAACTCCCAAAGCCAAAGTGGATTATAACTTAATTTTAAGAACCATCATCTGGATAAACCAACTTTGAACTAAACTAAGTGGACTTTTCAACCAAGGAACACTGAAGAAGTCACATTGAGACTGGTAGGAAAAGTGAAAACGCAGAGAGGGCTGCCCAGCTTCCTGGAGCAAACGGCAGCCCAGAGAGAGACCCGCGTGGCTGGAGGAGAGTTTGGCGGGAGAGGGAGGGACCTGGGTCTCAGGAACAAAACCCAAGCCTGAAGCCCCAGAGCCTAGAAGAGGCATTTGGACAGTATTGAGCTGTGAAACAAGTGAGGATACTGTTTGTGACAAAGAGACAGTTTTCTCAGACCCAAGATTCTTCTTAAAGGGACAGCGCAGAAAACCTCTCTCACAACCACACACCCGGGGCTCCGGTGAATGGGGACAGAGGAGAGGACCAGAGCAGTGGGAAGAGAATGTGGACTGGAAGGCACAGGGAGAAACACTCTGAGGGACAGCCACTGTAACCCGTGGGCTGTCACTTCCCTAATCAAAAACAAATATTTCCCCTGGAACTAGCAATACCAGCAAAGGGAGACAGGAAACCAGGCAATCTCTCCTGCGGCACTTAGAGCAGACAGAGGGAGCTTCCAGGACTACAGAATGGAGTGTTAGGGTCTGAGCTGCAGTGCCCCTACCCACACTGCTGAGGGCTTGCTGGAGGGACGGTGGCGGCGGGACATTGAAATGTGGTTCTGTCGGCGGGGGTGGAGGCCCAGCAGGTATGAGCTCGGTCTAGCCCAGCAGGGGTGGAGGGTATGCGCAAAAGCGGTCCAGCACCTGCGGGCCCGCCCGCAGCCCCACCTGTGGGGGAAAAGCAGGAGGCCAGAAATGGGTAGAGATTTGCTCTGTGACCCTGTGCAAGCCGGCCCTGACCGTGGGGGTGGGGCTATGACCAGGGACAGTCAGAGGCCAGCAGCCCAGCCCGGCCCAAGAAACCCGCAGTTTGCCATCCTGCATGCGTGAGTTGGCTCTGAGGACGGGGGTGGGGCTGGAGCCAGGACAAGTGGACGCTCGCAGCTGATCCCATGCCAGCAGCCAGGCCCAGCCTGAGAAACCGTGGTTTTTGATCCTGCGCAAGCAGGCCCTGGCCACTGGGGCTGGGCTAAAGCTTCGGACAGGCAGAGGCTCACAGCTGAGTGCATATCAGCAGCCCCATCCAACCTGAGAAACTGTGGCGAGCAGGCTCTGACCATGGGGGCTGGGCGGAAGCCTGGGAACAGGCTGGGTTTGCAGTTTAGCAAAGGTGCTCACCTCTACTCGTGGTGCTGAGGCTTGTGGCTTGAGTGCAGTACACAACCCAACCTGTGGGAGTGAGACTAAGGCCCAGGCAGGCTGAGGCTTGTAGAGCCGGGCACCAGAACACAGCCCCTCCCACGGAAGAGGCAGAAATCACAGCAACAGCTGCAGTGTGCCGGCACTGGCAACGCCCATACTCAACTGCCCTAGGCAGGGGCAGAGGGGATGGCGGGCCTGCAGACAGACCACACCTAGAGAACACAAAGGCAACACGCATTGGACTCCAGTGGCCACACCCTTCTTATACATAGACAAAATTGGCAGGCAGAGAAATCCCCAGAGAAGGACCTGAATGACCAGATATAACCAAATTACCAGATGCAGAATTTAAAATAATGATAGTTAGGATGTTCAACAAGATTAGAGCAACAATGGATAGTCATTATGAACACCTAGATAAAGAGATAACAAATATAAAAAAGGAAATTGAAATAATAAAAAAGAGTCAGACAGAAATGACAAATACAGTATCAGAACTGAAGACCAAAATAGAAGGAATTAAAAGCAGAATGGATGATGCTGAGAATCAAATCAGTGAGTTAGAGGACACAAAAAACAAAGACACAGAAGCAGAGCAGAAAAAAGAGACTCAAAAAGACTGAGGAAACTCTAAGGGAGCTCTGTGACAACATGAAGAAAAATAACATATGCATCATAGGGGTTCCTGAAGAAGAGGAGAGAGAACAAGAAGTAGAAACTTTGTTCAATCAAATCATAGCAGAAAACTTCTCTAAATTAAGGCTGCAAAACATTTCACAAGTTCAAGAAGCACAGAGAAATCCATTAAAGAGAAACACAAAGAAATATACACCAAGACACATTATAGTAAAAATACCAAAGCTAAGGGATAAAGAGAAAATTTTAAAAGCTGCTAGAGAAAAGAAGGCTATCACCTACAAAGGAGCCCCCATAAGGATGACATCGGATTTCACAACAGAAACACTTGAGGACAGAAGGGAATGGCAAGATATAATCAAAGTAATGCAGAACAAGAACCTACAACCAAGACTACTCTATCCAGTAAGGCTAATGTTTAAAATTGAAGGAGAAATAAAGAGCTTCCCAGAAAAAGAAAGCCTCAAGGAATTCATTAAAACCAAACCAATTCTGCAAGAGATACTACGGGGCCTGTTGTGAACAGTATAAAGGGAGGAAAGAATATAGCAAAAGAAGAACACAGCTTTAAAGAATAAAATGGCAATAAACAACCACATATCAATAATAACATTGAATGTAAATGGATTAAATGATCCAATCAAAAGACATAGGGTAGCTGCATGGATAAAGAAACAGGACCCATACATATGCTGTCAACAAGAGACACACCTTAAAACAAAAGATGCACATAGACTGAAGGAAAAAGGATGGAAAAAAATATTTCATGCAAATGGAAATGAAAAAAAAGCTGGGGTAGCAATACTTATATCTGACAAAATAAACTTTAAAACAAAGGCTGTAGTAAGAGATAAAGAAGGACCCTACATAATGATAAAGGGAACAATTCAACAGGAAGGTATAACTCTTATAAATATCTACGCACCAAATATAGGAGCCCCGACATACATAAAGCAGACTTTGATGTATATAAAGGGCAAGATTAACAGCAATACTATAATAGTAGCGGACTTCAATACCCCACTAACATCACTGGATAGATCCTCAAGAAAGAAAATTAATAAAGAAACAGCAGACTTGAAGGATACACTAGATCAACTCGATTTAATAGATATCTACAGAACTTTTCACCCTAAAGCAGTAGAATATACATTCTTCTCAAGCACTCATGGTACATTTTCTAGGATAGGCCACATGTTAGGACACAAAAATTGTCTCAACAAATTTAAGAATATTGAAATCATATCAAACATTTTCTCTGATCACAATGCCATGAAACTAGAAATTCACCACAAAAGAAAAACTGAAAAATACTCAAACACTTGTAAACTAAATAGCATGTTATTAAATAATGAATGGATTAACAATGAGATCAAAGAAGAAATAACAAGTTTCTAAAAACGAATGAAAATGAGCATATATCAACTCAAAATTTATGGGACACAGCAAAAGCACTACCAAGAGGGAAGTTCATTGCACTACACGCATACCAGAGGAAGCTAGAGAAAGCTCAAATAAGCAACCTGATCCTGCATCTAAAAGAACTAGAAAAACATCAGCAAATAAAACCCAGGACCAGTAAAAGGAAGGAAATAATAAAGATCAGAGCAGAAGTAAATGACTTAGAGGCTAATGAAACAATACAGAAGATCAATGAAACCAGAAGCTGGTTCTTTGACAAGGTAAAGAAGATTGATGAACCTTTAACTAGACACAACAGAAATACAAAGTATTGTATGAAAATACTATGAAGAACTCTATGCCAAAAAATTAGACAACCTAGTTAAAATGGACAAATTTCTTGAATCATATAATCTTCCAAAAATCAATCTGGAAGAAGCAGAACACCTAAATATACCAATTACAATAAATGAGATCAAAACAGTTATCAAAAAACTCCCCAAAAAGAAAAGTCCTGGGCCTGATGGCTTCACAAATGAATTCTACGAAAAATTCAAAGAACTAACTCGTATTCTCTTCAAGGTTTTCAAAAAATTCAAGAGGAAGGAAGAATTCCAAACTCCTTTTATGAGGCGAGCATAATTATGATCCCAAAACCAGGCAAAGACAACACAAATAAAGAAAATTATAGGCCTATATCCCTGATGAATTTAGACGCTAAAATTTTCAACAGAATATTGGCCAACTGGATCCATCAATATATGAAAAAAATCATACACCATGATCAAGTGGGATTTATTCTGGAGAGGCAAGGCTGGTTCAATATTCACAAATCAATCAATGTGATTCATCATATAAATAGAAGGAAGGACAAAAATTACATGATAATTTCAATATATGCAGAAAAAGCATTTGATAAAATCCAGCACCCATTCATGCTCAAAACTCTCAGTAAAGTGGGAATACAGGGAACATGATAAAGGCCATCTACAACAAACCCACAGCAAACATCATACTAAATGGACAAAAATTAATAGCAATCCCCTTAAGATCAGGAACCAGGCAGGGGTGTCCCCTTTCACCACTCATATTCAACATAGTTCTGAAAGTCCTAGCTACAGCAATCAGACAAGAAGAAGAAATAAAAGGCATCCAAATTGGAAAAGAAGAAGTAAAACTGTCACTATTTGCAGATGATATGATATTGTATATAGAAAACCCTAAAGTCTTAGTCAAAAAACTACTGGACCTTATAAATGAATTCAGCAAGGTGGCAGGATATAAAATTAATACTCAGAAATAAGAGGCATTTTTATATACCAACAAAGAACTGTCAGCAAAAGAAATTAAGGAAACAATCCCTTCACTATTGCAACCAAAAAATGAAGTACCTAGGAGTAAATTTAACCAAGGAGGTTAAGGACTTGTACTCAGAAAATTATAAAACATTGATAAAGGAACTCAAGGAAGATACAAACAAGTGGAAGCATATACTGTGCTCATGGCTAGGAAGAATAAACATCATTAAAATGTCTATATTACTCAAAGCAATTTATAAATTCAATGCAATACCAATTAAAATATCAATGACATACTTCAAAGATATAGAACACATATTCTAAAAATTTATATGGAACCAAAAAAGAACACAAATAGCCTCAGCAATCTTAAAAAGAAAAAATAAAGCAGGAGGTATCACTCTTCCGGATATCAAGGTTTACTACAAGGCCATTGTAATCAAGACAGCCTGGTACTGGCATAAGAACAGGCACATAGATCAATGGAATAGAACAGAGAACCCAGAAATAAACCTACAGCTTTATGGACAACTGATATTTGACAAAGGAGGAAAGAACATACAATGGAGTAAAGACAGCCTCTTTAACAAATGGTGTTGGGAAAATTGGACATCTACCTACAAAAAAATGAAACTAGACCATCAACTTACACCATTCACAAAAACAAACTCAAAATGGATAAAAGACTTAAACATAAACCGTGAAACTATAAGCATCTTAGAAGAAAACATAGGCAGCAAGCTCTCCAACATCTGTAGCTGCAATATATTTGCCTATTTATCTCCATGGGCAAATGAAATAAAAGGTAAGATAAACAAATGAGACTATATCAAACTAAAATGGTTTTGCACAGCTAAAGACAATAAGAACAGAATAAAAAGACAAACCACACAATGGGAGAACATATTCGACAACACGTCTGATAAGGGGTTAATAACCAAAATTTATAAAGAATTTATAAAAGTCAACACCAGGAAGACAAACAATCCAATCAAAAAATGGGCAATAGAAATGAATAGAAATTTCTCCAAAGAGGACATACAGATGGCCAATAGGCATATGAAAAAATGCTCAACATCTCTAATCATTAGAGAAACGCAAAGTAAAACCACAATGAGATATCACCTCACACCAGTCAGAATGGCGCTCATCAGCAAAACAACACAGAACAAGTGCTGGTGAGGATGTGGAGAAAAGGGAACCCTCTTGTACTGCTGGTGGGAATGCAGACTGGTGAAGTCACTGTGGAAAACAGTATGGAGATTCCTCAAAAAATTAAAAATTGAACTGCCTTTTGACCCAGCTTTCCCACTTTTAGGAATATACCCTAAGAACACCATAGCACTGTTCGAAAAGAAGAAATGCGCCCCCATGTTCGTGGCAGCATTGCTCACAATAGCGAAGATCTGGAAACAGCCCAAGTGTCCGTCAGAGAACGAGTGGATTAAAAAGCTTTGGTACATATATACTATGGAACTACTCAGCCATAAGAAATGATGACATCGGATCATTTACAACAAAATGGATGGACCTTGATAACATTATAAGAAGTGAAATAAGTAAATCGGAAAATAACTAAGAACAGCATAATTTCAAACATAGGTGAGACATAAAAGTGATACTATGAGACATGGACTAGAGTGTGGTGGTTATGGGGTGGGAGGAGGGAAAAGAGGTTGGGAGAGTGTGGAGGGGTGGGGCACAAAGAAAACTAGATAGAAGGTGATAGAGGACAATTTGACTTTGGGTGATGGGTATGCAACATAATTGAATGATAAGATAACCTGAAGTTGTTTTCTATGAACATATGTACCCTGATTTATTAATGCCATCCCATTAAAATTAATTTTAAAAATGGTACAGTGATTTTAATTTCTTTGACTAAATACTCAGGAATGGATTGTTTGAAGCTCTCTATGTACATTTGTTGTCCCAACCACATTAGCAAGGTAGATGTTGTTCCCTTTTTATTATTTATAGGAAAATGAAGACCAATGAGATTAAGAAGCTGACCCTAACTGCCCAAACTGTTATTACATTGCAGATAAATAGATTTAGACCCAGGTCTTTCTGACTCTAGTGTCATTGATACTTCCTTAACATTGAGTCACTTCACACAAACACACAAGTGTGTAAATAAAATAAATTAGAAAATGATTTTTCTAATTTATGTATAAAGCTGTGCTTATCTGATACAATTCCAGATGTATCCTCGGAACAGAAACTTTAGAAAAGATGATATTACAAAGAAGCTCTAGGTAACTCCAAGAACTTTGAAACTTAAAGGAAAACAGTAGTGTAAATTCCCTAAATCTATATCTCACAATCATAGAAATTTGTGTGGTTTGCCTATCAAGAAAGCATGTTCCAGGTGTTGTAGAGAAAATAACACTCAGTGGCAATTGGAAGGGGGGCTACGCAAGACCCTCCCCCTGAAAAATCTCACTCAGCCCCCTCCGTTCTTTGATGTGAACTATTAATATTTCCTTATTATTAAATGCAGTGAAATGTAGCCTTGAGTTTCTCAGATCACATTGCTGCCTCGACCCCATTACACACCAGGTGGCTGAAATGCAACTTGGTAGAAAGGATTAAAAGCCTTGTATAGTATTCCGTGGCACTAGAAATCACAAATAAAATACCTAACTCTGTATTGTTAAAACTTATAATTATGGGTAGTGTAGTGGCATATTTCTTGTCACCAGAGCATCAAATTTAGTTCACTAATCCCAGCTTCTTGGAGGGGAAGGAGGAGAGCGTCGCAGCAGCTCCCCTTCATGGTGCTGCTCAGCAGTAACAGGGTCCAGACACATCTAGGCACTGAAGGGAGCTCACTGGGCTGGGCACTGCACTAAGGAGACTGGGGTCGGGAGGTCATTGCTCACTCTAGTGGGCCTCTAGTCACACTCTGCTCCTGGCAACAGATGGGGACCTTGCCTCAATTCACCTTCGTCTCATACGTGGTGAATGCTTGGCCACAGGAGGATCAGTTCAAAGTCGTTTTCAGTGACTTGGTGAACAAACTCTTCCACTAGAGAAAACATTGTATTGCTAAACGTATTTTGAACTACAGTTCTTTCTTAATGAGATTTGTATAAATTGAGGCTCATTTGAATAGTTCTCATTTAAGTCTCTACTTCCAAATATCTCTTATAAGCTTCTAGGGAAGCTATAAGAATCCTATATCAGTCCTTAACGTATTTCTATTTATACTGAATTCTGTCAAGACATTAGGATGAACTTGCTCATCCAAAGAACCTTACCAAGCGTCTAGTTGTTATTTATTTATTTATTTACTTTAATTGAGTGAGTAGTGGAGAGGCAGAAACAGGCTCCCGCATGCACCCCAACCGGGATCCACCTGGCAAGCCCCTACCAGGTGATATGCTGCCCGGCTGCACCGAGCCATGGCTGTGGGAGGAAAAGAGAGAGAGGGGTGGAGGAGAGAGGGGGAGAAACAGATAGTCACCTCTCTTGTGTGCCCTGACCAGGAATCAAATCTGGGACTTCTACATGCTAGGCCAATGTTCTACTGCTGAGCCAACCGGCCAGGGTCAATTGTTATGTTTTAATGTGTTGGTGTATCAGGAAACCTTATTCCTGAGTGCAGTTTGATGGAATACGTATTTCACGGTATAGCACCTCAGAGAAGAAATTGGCAAATATCCATTTGGAAATATTAAGTCCTTTTAAATATTTTCTTTTTATTCAAAGGAACCCAGGAAGCATTTTGTGTAGGTCAAGAATCACAGGAGATTTTCTGCTCTAATTTTGAGAAGTCATGGATAATCACATCTGCACTACAAATTCTATCTGAGCTCTATGAATCTTTGAGAAATGATGTAAAAGATATATATATATATATATATATATATATATATATATATAAACATAACTGCCTGACCAGGTGGAGACACAATGGATAGAGCATTGACTTGGGACACTGAGGACCCAGGTTTAAAACCCAGAGGTTGTCGGCTTGAGCCTGGGCTCATCTAGCTTGAGTGCAGGGTCTCCAGCTTGAATGTGGGACAATCGACATGACCCCATGGTCACTACCTTGAGCAAGGGGTCACTGGCTCAGCTGAAGACCCCCGATCAAGGCAATCAATGAACAACTAAGGTGCCGCAACTCTGAGTTGATATTTGTCATGTCTGTCTGTCTCTTTCTCTCTCTCAGTAAAAATAAATAAATAAATAAACACAACAATTAAAATGTTATATTGAACTCATTAACTGTTCAAAGCAAATATTTTGCTATTAAAATCTTCTCAAGAATCATAGAAATCTGGAAATGAACACATCATAAACTACATTTTCAAGTATCACATCAGTACAAATTAGATGAAAGCTACTAGAGGGGGAGTCACATAAAAAAAAAGATTAAATTCTACTGTCTTCTGTTTTGAGAAAATATAGTTTCACTGACCTTCTAAGAGTAAAAGTTGGCCAGTTTCCATTATAAAACAAAATTTTCCTTCATTGCATGGAAGAATGCCCTGGAATTCAGAAACACATTGTATCCTGGATTGTAATAAAGATAAAATGTCTGATTATCTTCTATTTTAGTAAATACTAAAATTGAAATAATCTTTTGTTGACTTTGCTATCGTTAAAAAACAATAGTAAGACAATTTTAAATAATGTGTACTTTTAAATAATGTGTTACTTTTAAATTTTGGAGAATTAGACAAATGCAGCAATTTTTAGTGAGTTAAATGTTCAAACAGGGTGTTGGAAGAAACACCCTAAAAGGCAAGGAACACAGCTTTGGGTTAGCACAGGGCTCATGGTTTCCTGTACATAATTCTTTTCTTTTGTAAACTTTAAAATGCTCAACAGGTGTTAATGAATTGTACCTATCTAAGAACTACATGTTTTAAAATCTAATTTCCAGAATCTCAAACTAAGACCTAGACTAAGATTAAGCCGGCGCAAGCGTTTACATGAGAAAGTGGCAGATAACAGTCTCCAATTAACTGTTGGCTACCTGCCAATTAATTTCTTTAATCAAAACATTTTAATTGTCAGTCAATTTTAATTACTTAAATTTCAAGAAAATGACAGCTTACTTGAAATCCTTAAGGATCTGTCCCATTTAAAACAAAAACACATTTTTTTAAATGTCATCTTTTCCAACTGGCAGTGTCCCTCAGTGTTTTCTGGTATGGTCTGACAGTGATCTTTAACTTCTAAATATTCGACAGTCTTTGTTAAAAAACAAAAAGTGGATTTTATCAACAGTCCATTAAATGCTGTCATTTGGAACCTGTGTGGCTCAGGGATCTTATCTCTCTGGAATCAAGCCACAGCAATTGCAGACCTCTGCAACTGGGAAGCAGATAACAGAAATTGTCCTGCTTAAAAATCAGGCAAACTCTAGCTTCTCTGGAGCTTTACTCCCCCACAGGCTGAATTATAGCTCTCCTACCAGTCCCACGGCGCTGAATGATGTCATGGGATCTGCAGTTCAGCTAGATGAAAGGGATAAGGCAGAAGCCGCTGGCACTAGGCAGCTCCCAGCACACAATCCACAACACAGCTTTGGGAACTGAAAAGGCTACGGTACGGATCCAGCCACTCAGCTCAGGCTCCAAGCTCTGGAGAACCACCGCTTTGCCTCCTTGCCAAAAAAAAGGGGGGGTGGGGGGAGAGGAGGACAACAACGTGATCCATGTTAAACAAAAGAATTTGCGGACTAAGAGGCGGGAGGGTGATTTACCTGCTGAAAGTGAACTTTCTTGATATCCCTGCTTATATATAAACTTAGCCCTGCCTTTGATGTTCTGCAACTGATCACCGATCAGATTACCGCATTTCATCTCCCTGCTCCCCTGCCTTTGATCTGCATGGTTAATTTTATTTTCCTGGATTTGAAGTTTCGTCTAGGCTTGTGCTGACACACAGTTTTGGGAAGGTGGAAGCATTTGGCACAGCCGCGCTGCCAAAGAGAAACTCAGTTGCCTGGAGGGTGAATACTGGAAAGAGTTCAGCACTTTGCAGGTACATTTTACATGTTGTTGTGAGCTTTCACTTTGCTTCTCTGATGTGTTCTAAGAAAAAGATGGCTTTACTCAATTAAAAACAAGCGTTTGTATCTTTGACTGCTACATTATACTCGACGATATCTGTCTCAGAGTAATTATGATTCTGGATGCCATGTTAGTAGTTTGTACAAAAGGGATTGCAATCTGTCATGCAAATTTTACTTGGGAATGAGTTGTTCAAACAGGACAAGCAAAGAGTGCTAACTTTAGCACACAGCCCATGCTCCAGAGCCTGAGGTCTGTAAACTGTAATTGCTCTCGGTATTTACAGATTACTTTATTTAGGAAACAGGCAGTAGGACTTTACTTGTGCCGATGTTTTCATACATGAAAAAAAGCACAGTGCATGTCTGGCAATATTATTTCTGTAGTTTATTTATTCTCTCACCTCCAGGATGTAAATCTATCAAATACATATCTCTATGCAGTTTGTATCCTTAAGGCATTCAAGTATGATTGAAGCTTTTTATATGTATAACTGAAGAATTTGAAAACAGTGAGGGTAAAGTGGGGCTAAGTTTGGTTTTAAAATCCTCTAGTGCTATTCTGTAACCTTTGAAAATAGTATAAGCCTTATTTACACAAACATTTACAAGGTCAATATTCCCAAATTAATATTTACTTTAAATGTATAGTGACAGCTGTTATAAGTTATAATTGGCCAACTGTTTATGAAAAGTATCTGAGTAAGCAACAGTTATTATGTGACAGAGTTTTTACTCATGTGTGACATAGAGTTTTCACTTTAGTTTATACTCAACATGGCAAAACCAAATATATTGTTGCGTTAAATTTGAAAGTTAGCTGTTGTGGGGTTTTGTTTCTTGTGTCAATTAAGCAATCATGCTCCCACACACTCACACATGCAGAGTAAAATCTTTATATTGCAATAAAATAATCTTAATACAGTGGAGAACTAAGAGTTCCATGTTCAGGTCAGTTTATTTTAATGTTCTAGTACTAAATTTATTTGGGTAAAATATTTAATTATCAGTACAACCAACAGTCTATTTTATGCTCTGTGAACCACAAAGAAATTATAAGTGAAAAGACCAGTCATCTTTTAGTCTGAAATTCTGATGAAACAGGAAAGGCCTAATGAGGCTCATTTCATATGTAATTACTTTTTTAGTGCCAATTAATTAAATTACCTTCAAAACTTTCCTCCTGATATTAGAAGGAGGGTAATTAGTACTGTTTGCTTAATTTTAAAACTTTGATAGCTTTTAAGTGGAGATTATTTTAAATCATTCTAAACTGACTGTATTTTTTCAATGTGTCAGTAAGAATTGAATCTAAAAGACTAAACTGTTTTTTATAGTAATGCCAAGAGAAGCATTTAAGTTTTTGTTTTATTGAGAGTATAACAACGTATGTTCACAATATACTGGATTATCAATTTAGGTTGACTTTTTTTGCCTAAAAAGTTCTTTTTAAATCACAGAAGCAGCACTGATGTTCATATGCAGATCAAGTGAAGCTTGTAAAGGAGTAAGTGGAGATGATGCCCAAATAAATGGTGTGCTTAGGAAACCAATCAGTTAGTTCAGATTTGGGATTTTTAAACTTTTAAATGACTGTTTTCTGTTACTAGGCCCACGTCAACAAATGCAGGCTCTACTCAGCACAAAAGGGAGAATTGGCAATTATCTGATTAATTTAGACTTTGTAGAAAACTCGCTTGGGCAAGTCAGGTCCTTGAAAATCTACTTCAGTATCTGAATTAATTCAGTTAATTGTTTACCTCTGTGTCTGTGTAAGGAAATGAAACAGATTCTATTTGATTTTAAAAGAGAGATAGCTACTGCTGAATGTACAGGTACAGTCTCAAAAGGCATTTCTGAATCGCCACATGGCGGACCTGATTTTGGCTTAAGTAAATATACTCCATAGCACTTCCCCTGAACAAAACCTTGACGTTACATCCTTCAGAGCACTTTCCTCATTATTGCTTCAATGGAAGCTTTGTTACAGCAGATAGCCCAACACTTCAAAAGACTTTTATTTCTAGTCATGATTCTGTCACTGATTAGCTATGTGACCTTAAGAGAGTCACTTCATCACTCATTTTTCTCAGATATGAAATGAAGGGATTGCTCAGACCATCTTCATGAAATAAGCAGAGAGGAATTTTTATAGCCATTTCACAGATGAGGAAACTGAGACTAGAGAAAAGTAACTTGACTGTCTTAACTAAGGTCACATAGCTAGTTTTGCAAGTCCAGTGTGCTTTCTAGTTCCCCATGCATAGTCTGATTTTCCAGTCACTGATAAAACAAATGCATTGGCACCCAATCAGAAGACAGTGTTAGTTTGAATCGTGTAGATAGACATTTCCTATTGCAAGACATTTTGTTTCTCATTTCCATGGTAGATATGTCTATAAACTGGATTAGTGTGGTATTTCCCAAATGTTCTTTTTGCTTCCATATTTTCAAGCAGTCTCTAAACTCAATTACTACCACACATAATTTACCATGAAATTTAAAATAACTTTACCTCAAAATTTAATATTTCAATGCAATGTGGAATTATATATACAGTATTTGTGTGCCTGTGTATATGTGTATATACAAGTTAGGAATTATGTAAGTACATCTTTGTGTGTTTCCAAGGAATTAAAGATGTAAGTGGAGTCCATGAAAAATTTTAATTGTTAAGTAGAGGATGTTACTCCTCAAGGGAGATTCCCAATGGGATTTTGTGAGATTTTCAGTCTGCAAATTCAATATGGGTTTGTGTATGATATGTGTTCCATACTACATTTGTATTCTATATGTAGATTCATATATGGATTTATGATTATGTTAAGAATCCTTAAATATGTTTTTATTAACTCTGGTTTTTTTTCTTGAAAAAGATGAATATATTTCTTGTGAATAAATTTCTGTATTGACTGTAAATTCTGCACATATACATTGTTCTCAAGGCTGAATAGCTGTCCATTTGTCATGTCTTATGTTTCTCAGACAGGCTACCTATAAAGCTTTATAAATGATTACTTAGTAATGTTCATTAATATTTACTGATTCAGCAATTATTAATTAATTCAGTAATATTTATTGAGTACCTGTGTACCAGGCACTCTAACAGCATCTTAAAAAATCACATTTAAATGTACAAGTACATTTGTCATGCCCATTATACAGATGAGGAAAGTGAGTTTCAGGGGGTCAAATAGCATGTGCAAGATCACAGGGCTAATTAAATGGCTGTACTAGAGTATATCTGGGTTTTTTGTTTGTTTGTTTTGGGGCTAGGCAGTTCATTCTTTCTGTTATAGGCATTAAATAGAGCTGAAATTTTAGTTAAAATGTTTTTGTTTTCTTTCTTTTGATACATTTGTGAAAGCTATTAGAAATTTTTGAAAGAGCTTTCCATCAGTTGGCTTAGAATCTTTAGCTATAAAGGACCTTCAGATATGATCCATTCCTTTTCTGCTTCAAGACTGAACTAAACTCAAGGAACCACATTTTGTTTGGCCAGGAATAATTAATAATTTGGTGCCTTATTAAAGAGTGATTCTTTTCAAATTTTCAGCCAAATTGAGAAGCATAGGCAATGAAAGGATCACAGAAGGAGGCTCCCTCGTAGCAGTGCTTCATTTTTCCTCTACTGTCACAAGTCGTTCAGCTTTGGCTCCAACTCTGCCTACTTGTTGAAATCACCACACAGAGTTTACCAACATCATTCATTGTGACTTAACTTTGCTCTTTAGTGGGAAGGGTAAGGTGGGGATGTGGAGCAACTTTATCAAACCATTCCTTCCAACATAAACCATCCTCTCTCTGGGATGAGTTCTGATAAGTACAACTCTATCCTATTAAATGTCTCCAATACTTTGACAATCCTGTGGCCTAGCATCATGGGCCATTGCCCAGTAAGCCTGTTCCTTGACTCAACCATATGCAGAAAAGTCTACCATATTTATTTGGAAGGAGAGGAGAAAACTTAAAGACTTATTTCTTCTCTCATTAAACTCATGAAAACATTCTGGCAACAGGGGTGTCATAAACTCACAAGGATCAGTGCAAGTGCTGCAGCTTATAACAACTTTGCTCTGTAGATATAATGAGTTTGACGTTATATAAACAAAATAAATTGTTCCTTGGCCATTTTGTGTATATTAGCTTTAGCATTGGTGGTATGGTGAAGATTATATTAGGGGCCTGGATTTTAATACACCAAATTATTAATTTGGTGTATGACCTTGAGCAAGTCACTCAATGTCTGGTCCCAACCCTACACTGATAGTCTATAGCAGACAGCAATGGGAGTTGGGAATTACTTAAATTGCTGTTGCCTGCTAATTTTTCCCCTTAACTATATTTGTCAAACTTTATTATTCTTTGGGATTCCTACTTGCTTTCATTAATTCATTCAACAAATTTTTGAGTACCTACTAGGTACAGACACTGAACTAACAAACAAAAATCAGGATTTTCATGTAGCTTGCATTCTACTCCATTTTTCCAAAGAATAATGATTTATACTAGGAATTACTAGGAAGTCAAGTGGTTTTCCATTAACTTTTCTACCAGTGAGCTAGCTTATCACAGAAAATATTTTTCAAAACGTTTGCTACTTCAGGCCCTGGCTGATTGGCTCAGCTGTAGAGCGTCTGACTGGCGTGTGGAAGTCCTGGGTTCGATTCCCTGCCAGGGCACACAGGAGAAGCACCTATCTGCTTCTCTATCTTTTCCCCCCTCCTTCCTCTCTATCTCTCTCTTCTCCTCCTGCAGCCAAAGCTGCAGGAACTTCCTGAAGCGAAGTTGGCCCTGGAGCCGAGGACGGCTCCATGGCCTTCACCTCAGGTGCTAGAATGGCTCTAGCTTCAATGGAGCAATGCCCCAGATTGGCAGAGCATTGCCCCCTGGTGGGCATCCCGGTGGATCCCGGTCGGGTGCATGCGGGAGTCTGTCCGACTGCCTCCCGGCTTCTAACTTCGGGAAAAAAAAAACAAATGAATTTTTTTAAAAAAGAAAAGAAGTTTGCTACTTCATTAATTCAACCTTTTAAAAAATATATTCTAAACAAATACACTTTTGTATCCGCTTAGATATTGTTAAAACTAGTTTCAGAAAAAACAAATCTTAACCAACACCATCTTACAGTGAACATTTCAACCCATTAATAATAATGTTTTAAAGAGAGAAAAATGCTTGCAGCCCTAATTAGAAGCTTGGTTTCATACTGAATAAACCTAGGGATCTGACAGGTCTTTTTGTACCACCTCTGGTTCTTAATTGTGAACCCGGTATTTTCTTCAGATACCATCTCCAGATCATATATACTTTCTAAGTGAGGTAAAGTGGGGAGTGTTTATTAACTTAAGCCTCTTCTCTGGAGAATAAGATTTATTTAATAGAGCACAGAGGTTCAATGTTTTTTATCCCCACTGTCAAATATCATTTCAATGCTAGGCATCATCTGCCCTATAAAAGGTAGGCTGCTGCTAATATTTGCTGCTGCTGAGTGGTCACTTACTATGTTCCAGGCACTGGGCTGAATGATCTCAACACCTTATCTTATTTTTAATAACCACCAATGAAAAAACTCATTTTACAGTTGAAGAAATGGAGGTTAAATAACTTTTCCAAAGGCATGCAACTAGTGAATGGCAAATTGTCATCTAAGACTAGATTATCTGATGACAAAGTCCATGTGTGATCACAGTAGGGTTTCTCTCCACAATGAGCTAATAGGCTTACTGGGAAGATCGATCACATCCACAGGAAAGGATGCAAGAACTAATCAACTACATCATGTATCACTGCCTCTAAGTACAAAAGGTGGCTAGAGAAAAAAAGAACATTTGGCTAAAGTCAAAGAGGCAGTTCTTGAGCTGACAGAATAAATTCCATTCAGAAAACATTTACTGAACATTTCTGTGAATGATACTATCAGAACACAAGTTTGGACAAAACATGACCCTTCTCAGAATCCATTTAATTCATGAAGAAGAACTCTTAGTCACAGATAGTTATGACACATGAATGTGGCAAGTGCTTTCATTCTAATAAGAAGGTTGCAAACCTTGGAAATACCCACGAGAGTTGTGGCTTTTAAAGTAGTCCTGAAATAATAGACAGGTATGGTATCAGAGAAGTAAGGGAAATAGGTGAGCGTAGACAAGACGTTTAGCAAAGGGAAGGGCAAGTTCAGGGCACTTTGAGGCATGGTACATAGACCAGTTTGGCCAGAATATAGTGTGCACCATCCAGAAGAGAGAAAGATACGGCTGAAAATGTGGTTGGAGTCCAAACCTGGAAATTTCTGACTGCTAACTCAAGGACTACAGAAGCCATTCTTTACAATGAGAAATGTTAATCATTTAATTGAACAGTGACAGTAATGACAGGCAGGAGGAAACAGGTCCACTGGACTAAGTCACAAGGAGAAAGGTTTGATGATATTCCAACCCTGTGGGGGCAATATTCAAGTGAAGGGCGGGGAGTGCATTTACTGTGGTGGAGGTGGCGGGATCAAGAGAAAAATAATAATAAGAGGTGAATGCATGAGTCTTTACAAAGGAAGGGGAGATAATTCAGCTTAACAAGTTTCTGAGAATCTTATGTACTAGCTAGGCTCTGGGTTTTTAAGATGTGCCCTCCGGACATTGAAGTGTAGTTGGAGGAAGGAAAACAGACAAACTGATAATTTCAATATAATGACAGCACATTAGGGCAATACATAGTCTGTAGTAGTACTAGGTAACAGCTTCTACGCCAAGAAAACATATACTGTACTTGCTTTGTGGCTCAAATAAGCTAGTGTACATCACTTGTAAATCGTTTGCAAGCAAGTCATTATCGTGACTTACATCCTTGTCATCCTATATGTGAAGTAGACAATCTTGATTTGTGACACTTGGGATGATAATATTTTAATATATTTTTCACAAGAAACTAGTACAACACTACAGTGTTCTCAGTGTTGATCAGGAGATGTGCTTATCAGTAATTAATTCTATTAACTTATTCATTGATCCAACAAATGTTTATTGAGAGGTCTATATGGGCATTGGGGTATATAAAACATAGGATTTGATTCCATCCAAAGGATGTGTGGGGAAAATGAAACCAACACATAAGATATGGCAGGTGCTTCTTTGTACCAAAGTCACCTGGTGTCTTGGGTTTGAATGTATTGGTATATTTATTCACTCACTGGACAGATAAAACAATAATTGCTTACAGAGCATTCTACTGCCTCAAAAGTACTTTAGTTATATACATAATTCTTTCTTTCCAAAAAATCTGCAAAGTGGGCACCCTTTAGTTCTGCTTCATAAATCAACAAACTTAAGTTCAGGAGTGTCAACACCTTATGCAAAGTACTAGTGAAGGCACGGACTCTTAGTTTTTGAGTGACCTTGGGAGCTGGTCTTAGCTTGGAGGAGGCAGAGAGTTGACTAGCACCCTCCAACCCCCTCAAAGGGCGTTGGGTGAATGCTGGAAAAATCGATCAATGAATGAATGAAGCCGCTGTTGGTGAGTAAGGTCATCGTGATCTTGATAAACCAGAGCAAATGTGCCCCACTATCTTCCCCGGAGCCTTTGCTCATGGGCCGAAGCGGGAGCTGGGTACAATGTGACCAGCAAGGGAAAGGCACAAAGGTGATGGGGATACACGTGCAGGGTAGAATCGAAGGATCTCTCCCTTCGCCAAAGCAGTTACTCTAACACAGTCAAGCTTTCGGTGCTCTTGGTGTTCCTCCGACACCCCTTCCAACCCCGTGCCCCCGCCATCCCCGCGGGCCACCTGCGCTGGCCAGCGGGCCTGGCTGCCAGCCCCGGATAAGCAGATCCGAGACTGCGAGGGGGCGCAGCCGAGAGCCGAAGGGCAGTGAGGTGGGTTCGGGTGGCGCCGTGGGCGGGGGCTCGAGGTGGGCGGGGCCTAAGTGGGCGGGGCCCTAGGAGGCGGCAGCCGTTGCCGGGCTACCGAGAGCGCCGAGCGGGTGGTCCCAGGAAGCGGCCCGCATGCGCGCGGGGAGAGGACCCTTGTCTAGGCTCTGAACCCGTACCCTGCCTTCGTCCCGACCCCTCGCGCCTCTGCGCCCCCGACTCCCGCCGGGACCTGAGGGTAGCGAGGCGGTGCGCGGAGGGCGGAGCCTCTCAGATGACAGAGAAGGTAAGTGTCCCCCTCACCCCGGGCTGCGCAGCGCTGCTCGGCGGCCCCTAGCCCTCATCCCTAGTGGATTGCGGCGGGATGGCGGCTCTAAGAGGTCAGCAGCCTAACTGAGGGAGGCGGGCAGGCAAGGGTTGCTCTCGTGCAGTGTGAGTGTGTGTGTGGGGGGGGGGGGGGCGCGGACTGAGTTGGGTGAAGGCGACCCCCGGGCAAGGAGTGACAGCTTGGGGCTGTTGGGGAAGGCGGCTCCCGAGACGCTGGGACTTCGGTCGCAGCTGCTAGCGGGACGTATCCCGGTCTCCGTGGGCTTTCGGAATGACCGGACTTAGTGTTTTTCTCCAGGGATCTTGTAAATATTGTAGAAAATCTGCTTGGAAAGCAAATGTGTGTAAGTATATAAATCAGTCTACAGGCGGCTTCAGCCCGCCTTTGAGCCGTTGGTGTTCGGCCCCTGTCCAAGGCACCTCGATCCAGCCTGCACCCGGCGCGCTGCTTGGGAGGAATCTGTGTGCAGGCCGGGACAACCAGTTATATAGCTGGAGAGATAGGAAGAGAACATTTACGAGCTTTGTAAGTGGTCCATAAACATAGTTATTGGGTGGAAAAAGCCAGTTTCGCAAATGTAAGCATATTTCATAATGTATAGTGACGATGGGGAGAGCAAGTAATATATAGATTAGAGAGAAAGGGTAGCTTTCACAGCCCCTGTCAAGGTTCTCATGCCATTTCAGGGGATAGAAGTTTAGCTAATATACTCAGTGATCTGTCTTGGTGGTAGGGAACTTACATTTACCATTATAAGAAATACTGTCACTTTTCTTTTGCATTTTAATAAAAGGGTTCATTTTGCAAACAAAACCATAAGCATTGTTCAATATTTTTTTAATTGAAACAATTTAACTCAAAATATTTATGAAGTGGTGGTTTTGACTCCAATGACAGTTTTCTTTTATGTAAACAGGAAGAGAGTTGTTAAATGTGTCTCATGCAAACAGAAGAATTGGTTTTAATATGTTGTTTTTTCATGATCAAATACTTTATGCCAAAGAGGAAATTATGCATTAGTTTAGGATTTACTCAATATGTTTCTTGTGCAGTTTCATCTTAGGCGTTTTTGCTGATGCTACTTTCAATGTTGTTAAAATATATATTTTATTTCAAGCACTGACCTAAAGATTTGTAACTAGAGGGGTTGAGAATTGAGTCCTGGTGTGGAAGAGAGTTTTTGACATTATTATTCAGAGATGTGGGTACTTAAAAAGAAATTTTCTTTGCATGATGCTTACCAAGCTGTTCTGAAAATAATTCAAAACACAGAGACGCCATTTCACTTTTAAAATATTGCCTTAACATCAATGCATGGTGCGTTATCATGAGCTCTGTAAGTTCTTTACTCTTTAACCCATGAAGATATCTTTTGTCATTTACTTTATTACAGAGACCACACGGTTTTATTGACTTTAGAATTTTTTTTCCCTGAACCAAGTGCTAACTCTGGGATGTTGTACTAATATTTTCTGGAACATTCATGGAAATTGTTTCTTTGATGGGAATGCCTTTTGACTCAGTGTAGGCTAGATCTTGGATGTGAAGTTAATGACATGTGAAGGTTTTTATGAACTTGAAATTGCAATGAAAAACGTCTTTTCTATCCAGAAGACTGGATGGGAAGAGCATTGAGACATGTATGTAGTGGTTGCATGCTGTGGTAAACGTACTACTTTAATTTACTAGTTATAGCTCTAATATATGAATCTAGTGAGATATTCTGAAATGTAAGTGAGGAATTCTGCAAACACTCATTTCATTCTCCTTTTTCACACATTTCAATCTCTGAACCCACACTTAACCCAATCCCCTGTGACTATTCAGTTCTACCATTCAGAAATGAACACCACCAATGAAAAACTGCAGGCACTTTAATGCGGGAAAAAGCCAAGTCCTTTTAAATCTGACTAATCAATGTGTAAAATCAAGCATTTAAAATTCTGGAGAAGGCTAACAATCTCTGTGTTGACTTCAGGTTGAATAAGAATTCCCACCTTTAATAGACATCTACTTTTATGTGGTAAGAGAAGCAGAAACAGTTAGTTAACTGTTTGTCTCATGGCAGCTAATTATTAAATGGTCATAGCCTTTTTAAAGTAACCTATTTGAAGGAAAAGAATAGTAAGGTAGTATAAGCATAATTTCTTGATTTACTGGTTGAGCATTGAGCTCATTCATTGTATTTTATCTGTCTAAAATGTTTACTCTTAGACGTGGGATGTTTAAACAGTATTGGGTTCTCTTCTAGTCCATACCTAAGAGAATATGTACCATTTAAACCAAGGTTTTAAAACCTGGGATTTTAAAAGAGAAAAACCACCTCTTAGCAATTATATAAGACAGAAGAACTTGTACATCTGAATAATAAAATGTTATTTAGCCACTCTTGAGTTGGCTTGACTGGGTCTAATATGAGTAAATTCTAAAAGAATGGGGGCTACTTATACTGGAGAAGAACACTACAAATGTTATAGGGAGTGGCTTGGAATCTATCTAGACTCACTTCTAAAATAAAAATTTAAACAACTGTGTTTTAGAAATGGTTATGCATAATTCTCTTAGAATAGACTGTGTCGATGTTTGATGTTCCCTTAGTACTTCATGCTTTAATTGTTCTATTTGTAGTTTTAATAAACATTTATGAATTTGGGGAAAAGTACCTTAGTTTAATATGTTTGTTGATTGAACAATTTAAGAATACTGTATGACAGTTATTTTCCTAAGGCAAAAATGATAGAGTCTACAACTCAGAGAAATATAAGGAATTAGTCTCAAAAAACCTACCCTAGTTTAAGTTATGTTAAAAAGAAATTATCATGACAGTGCATGGCGCTCAATGTTTTTTAACTTTGGGGGAATTGACAGTGGAACATTTTAGAGCTTACAGAGTTTTTAGCATAAAATATTTCATGATTTGAGAAAGTCATTTTCATTTCCTAGCCAACAATAATATGTATTTTTTATTACAGTATATCTTTGTGAGCTTCTTAAGCAATAGAAAGGGCTGCCAACTCCATGATGATGGAAGAAAAATTTACAGAATATAGTGAAATTGAAGGCAAAGGTACAGAATAGCTAGAGGCTATAGGGGTTATTGTCCTGTTTGGAAATAGCAGTACTCTGAATTTCTAGTTAATTTTTTATTCTCTTAGCATATGGGACTGACATTATGTCCAAGCCATTTATTATTATGCTCCACCATTAAAAGGTAAAATTCTATATGTGTAGCAAGGCTTTATTTTAATGCTGACTTTATAAATTGTAAGCCTGCCAGTTTACTTTAATGTTGATTAAAAAAATATTTTGGCTTATTGCGTATTGGAAAAAATGTATGAGTTGAATATATTCATCACATAATGTTATTATAGTTTTACTAGAACTACTATCTGTTGCATACACTGCATGTTCGATAATAAATCAAATAGTTTTTAAAGGATGGAGAATAAAGAAATTAGTTTATTCTGATAAAATTATCCAGGTTGTTGGAATTATACTGAACCATATATTTGGGTCATTTATAAGAAGAAAAACAAAGATCCTTCTGGGAAGGTTACTGATTTGTTAAGATTAGAAAGATAAATACCAGATCTTCCTCCTTAGGCATTATAGTCAATATTATAACACTATATGTAAGACATGGGGTCCTGACCTAAGGTGTATTCTATTATAGTAACATATGCTTCAATCTCAAGTTATAGGGGCACATATTTTCCATATATGTTGTTTTAGTCCTTATAGCAACCCTAAGAGATAAAATATTATACCGAAGTAATGTACTTAGTTCACTCACTCAACATGTATGGGGTAGATTTTTGGGTGAACTACAGTTCTAGAGAAAGATCAAATTTCTTGTCATTAAGTGCTCAAACACTAATTGCTGGTAAGCTTCTTTGGCTTCGCTGGTAATAAAATGAAGGAATAGAGCCCCAGGTGACAATAGGGAATGGTGGAGACAGGAGCCTAGAAAGTATATGTTTGTCTATGTACAGAACAACTGATCACTCAGCTCTAGCTCATGTTGCTTTGTCATAGGAATTGTGGTGGCCATGTTCTTTAACTTTTCAAGAAAATTATTCATTTTTAATATTAAAAACATTTAAAAAATTAAGTGCTGTGTAGACAGCGGAAAATTAATGCTGCTGCTGGCAACACAAGGGCTGCAAAGAGAAATAAGTAACCAGATAATCATGCTGAGGGTAGAGGTGAGTCCAGGGCGCTATGGAGGAACAGAGGAGAGGTGCTCATGGTGGGAGACCCCAGAAGAGCTTTGACAGTTGGGAGGCAGGCATGGTAGATAACCACAGTGGGTTTGGACCCAGTGGTTTGCCCAGCCAGGAAGAGATGTGGACTGGCACTGCTTCTCCCCTACATCGCTCCTGCAAACCGCCACCTCTGAGGCCCTGCCTCTTTGCCTGGTGACATACCAGCACAGCTTTCATGGTTTGGACAAGGAAGTAGAAAAGGTGTGTATTTCAGCATTTTTTGGATTTGCCTCCTTTAGATGCTGGCCAATTAAGACACAGTCATGTTACTTACCCTCTGTTAAAATGAGTGAGCCGAGCAGCTTTATTGATAAGCAGCTACTTTCTGTGCAGCTGAACAGAATGCTTGCCAGCTCTGGGCTTTAGGCTCCTGTCTTTCTTTATTCTTCTTCTTTTTTTTTTTTTGCTTGCCTGGTTCTTCTGATACTGCCACCCTGCTGGATATTGTTTTATAGCAGATAG
Organism: Rhynchonycteris naso; assembly: GCA_037038555.1. NCBI lineage: Eukaryota > Metazoa > Chordata > Mammalia > Chiroptera > Emballonuridae > Rhynchonycteris > Rhynchonycteris naso. Next base: position 107,872,727 of record CM072998.1, on the reverse strand, counting down.
TAGTGAGGCCGAAATTTCATAGTCCTAGAATATAGAAAAGCAGGCATTATTAGACTTCTTACAGCTTTCTGCACACAGTTTGTCAAAATGGTTGATGGATATTTAGTAGATGTTGTGTAGTATGTGTATTTTGGCAAACTGAGATAACCCCAGTGGACCCATTGTACATAATATAAATAATTTGTATGTCTCATGGTTGATAAGTATCCCCAAAGAAATAGAAGAATGCTGAAGTATTTTAAAAAAAGCATTTTTCTATTTGGACCAGGCCCTGAATTCCCAGAATTTAAAATCCATTTTAATAAATACCTTTTTATTGTCTTATTTTAATTTTAAATCCTAGTACCTAAGCACCTGTTACTTTATTACATTTTCCTAATTTTCATGAATGCCCAAGCATTTCTTAAGGTATTTCATTTTATCCCAAGAAATTTTAGGTTATGTATATAACATACCACTAGCTAAGTTATTTCCTTTAAAATAAACCTGGTTTTGTCAAAAGTGTATTTTAAAGGTGATTAGGAGATCTCACCACCCCTGCTAAGCTGGGAGTGTATTCAAAAACGCACCATTGTAGGTGTCCTCCCCATTCTGATGCTGCCTTTTTTCAGGTACCTAATAACTCTTTTTATTTATTATTCTTTATTTTTTATATTTTTCCGAAGTTAGAAGCAAGAAGGCAGTCAGACAGACTCATCTGGGGCGTTGCTCCATCGCGGCTGGAGCCATTCTAGCACCTGAGACGGAGGCAACGGAGCCGTCCTAAGCACCCAGGCTAACTTTGCTCCAGTGAAGTGTTGGCTGCAGGAAGGGAAGAGAAAGATAGAGAGGAAAGAGAGGGGGAAGGGTGGAGAAGCAGATGGATGCTTCTTCTGTGTTCCCTGGCTGGGAATTGAACCCAGGACTTCCACACGCTGAGCCAATGCTCTATCACTGAGCCAACTGGTCAAGGCCCCCTAATAACTCTTTAGTTGGGGTGTATTGAATTAATGGATAAATCATGACATGCATTATTTTGTTATATAGTCTTGTTTCTGTTGATCAATTTTGTTGACGTAGTCCCACTTTGCCAAATGGAAGGGGTCATTGGATGCTGCAACATAGGTTACAACCAGAAGTCAACCTAGCAGAATGGCCAAGAGCCCTATTTTGCTAGGTGTCAACAGGCATGAATTAGATTTGTTTCAACCTTTACTAAGACACATGTCCTTTGATTCCAGTTTCCTCTCATTGTGTAGGGAAGATTGTCTACTTTAGAGTGTGGTAGTTAAGAAAAGATATTTTTTATGAAGCCTTAACACAGTACTTTACTTGACATTAAAAATCCTTAGTTCAAACTTTGGATTGGTACTTAGTCTTCAAATGCTTTCTGTGGTTTTGTATGTCTAAAGGTCTGAAACCTTCTGAATAATGTCACACATTTGTCTAACAGTTACAATCTCAAAGAACTATCACATATGTTGGATCTTTTGATCCTTAATAGTAATATCATTCATAACGACAGCCATCATTGCTAACACTTACTTAGCACTTTTGGTTGCCAGAAACAGTTTATATATCAAGGAACTCTCCTGTAAGTGCTTTACAGCTGTTAAACTCACACATTCCTCATAGCCATCTCAGGAGGTAGGTACTATCAATATGCCCAATTTAGAGATGGGGAAACTGAGACTTGGGTTAAGTAACTTGTCCAGGTTCACACAGCTAATGAGTGGTGTTCTCATTAACAGCAGCCACAATAACAACATCAAAACCCACCATCAATTATGCCTTCATTCTGTTCTAGGCACTTTATAGGCATTATCTCAGTTAATCCTCACCACATCCCCCAGAAAATGTTTTATTTTTCTCTCTGTAGCTGGGTAGTCTCAAAGTGACATTGCTAAGAAATGGGACTGAAAATCCATGTGTTCTAGTTTGCCATTTTTTCCTGACAGTTCCTGATAAATCTCATGCTATTTTTACCTATGTTGGGTACACCTGGACTTGGGAGCATCCTGGTTGCTGTCAGGACAGTTTACTAAGTCTGAATTATTTCCCAGCCTCTTAGTATCAAAAGCCAGGAGACAGGAGAACTCATAGAAAACAGAAGTGACATAATTCAGTGACACATTCTTAGTCTCTAGCTCCTAATGTAAGAAAAGTGAATTTAGATATTAAAAATATATTACTCTATTATTTAATGCCTTGGAGATATAATAAGATTTCATATATATATATATATATATATATATATATATATATATATATATATATATATATAAATGTTTACATATATTAGAATGTTTATTCTATTCACCATAGAAGAATTAAGTCTGTTATGTGCAACCAACCTCACTTGTTTCCCACAATATATTCTTCCTTGTTTTGTGATTCTTCATTCACTTGATTCCCAAGCATTCATTGAGAACCTTTATGCACTGGGGACCATGCTAGACACTGAGAATACAAAGAGGAATAAGATGTGGTCTCTATTTTAAGGAGCATACAACATAGTGAGTAAACTGAGACACATATGAGCATAATTGCTATGCAACATGATAGATACTATATGTGAATGTGGAAGGGGCCAAGGGGAGCAACTCTTTTCTCTGTGCTTGGTTATGGACAACGGTCAGCAGGGTAATAATTGAACTGGTTCTTGTAGAGAGATTAGGAGGAAGGCCCTCAAGATCACAGGTACTTAGGACAAACATGAGTATGAGGGTAGGGCTGGGCTGGATGGGCAATAAGAGGACTGACCAGTGGTGAGACTGGTAGTCCAGTGGGTGAAATTATAAAGGGCATGGGGGCCACGCTAAAGAGTTTAGAAGAGAATTTGTGGGGATAAACCTACATGTACCCCCTGGAAATTTAGGCAAGGCAATGCTACTATCATATTTTCTGTTCAGACTGTTCAATTTAACATGTGTATTGGGAGAAAATACAATTCAGCACATAGGGAATGATTTCATTAACTTTTTTCTACTTTATCATCTAAAGAAAACATCTCTTTAAGGTAACTCCATTCTGCTTTCCACAGTGGCTGCACCATCTACATTTCCTTCAGCAGTACACGAGGGTTCCCTTTTCTCCACACCCTCACCAGCACTTGTTTGTTGATTTATTAATGATAGCCATTCTGATAGGTGTAAGGTGATATCTCATTGTGACTTTAATTTGCATTTTATCTGATGATCAGTGATGTTGATCATCTTTTCATAAGTTTATTGGCCATCTACATGTCTTTTTTGGAGAAGTGTCTGTTCAAGTCCTTTGCCCATTGCTTAGTTGGATTGTTTGCTTTTTTGGTGTTTTTTGTAAGTTCCTTATGAATTTTGAATATTAAACCCTTATCATATGTATTGGCAAATATATTCTCCCATTCAATGGGTTATCTTTTCATTTTATTGATGGTTTCCTTTGTTGTACAAAAACCTTTTAATCTGATGTAGTCCCATGTGTTTGTTTCTGTGTGTGTGTGTGTGTGTGTGTGTGTGTGTGTGACATAGGAGAGAGAGGGACAGACAGACAGGAAGGGAGAGATGAGAAGCATAAATTCTTTGTTGCAGCACCTCAGTTGTTCATCTATTGCTTTCTCATAGGTGCCTTGACCTGGGGGCTACAGCAGAGTGAGTGACTCTTTGCTCAAGCCAATAACCTTGGGCTCAAGCCAGCCACCATGGGGTCATGTCTATGATCCCACGCTCAAGCCAGTGACCCCACACTCAAGCTGGTGAGCCTGTGCTCAAGCTGGCAACCTCGGGGTCTTGAACCTGTGTCCTCTGCATCCCAGTCTAATGCTCTATCCACTGCGCCACCACGTGGTCAGGTTGTTTGTTTTTCTTTTGTTTCCCTTGGCCAAGGTGTTATATCAGAAAAAATATTGCTATGAAAAATGTCTGAGATTTTGCTGCCTATGTTTTGGACTGCTTTATGACCTAGCAATTCTGCTTCTGGGAATATGTCCAAAGAAACCCCAAACACTAATTTGAAAGAATATTTGCACCCTTATGTTCATTGCAGCGTTATTTACATTAGCCAAGATTTGGAAGCAGCCCAAGTGCCCATCAGTAGATGAGTGGGTAAAAACCTGCCATATGTTTACACAATGGAATACTACTCATCTGTAAAAAAGAAGGAAATCTTACATTTTGTGTTTGTGTGACAGCATGGATAGACCTGGAGAGCAATTATGCAAAGTGAAATAAGCCAGTTAGAGAAAGACAAGTACTATATGATTTCACTTATATGTGGAACCTAATGAACAAAATAAATTAACAAACAAAATAGAAACAGACTCATAGATAGAGAACAGACTGACAGTTGTCAGAGGGGGTGAGGGTTGGAGGGCTGGGTGAAAAATGTGAAGGGATTAAGTAAAAAAAAGAACACACAATAAACCCCCTCTTAGCCACAGACCACAGTATGGATATTACAAGAGGGAAAGGAGTAAGGGAGGTAGGAGAGTATACAGGGGGGATAAATGGTGATGGAAGGAGACTTGACTTGGGGTGGTGAACACACAATACAATATATAGATGATGTATTATAGAATTGTACACCTGGAACCTATACAGTGTGTCCGTAAAGTCATGGTGCACTTTTGACCTGTAACCGGTCAATAGTGCACCATGACTTTATGGACACACTGTATAATTTTATAACATAATGTCACCCCAATAAATTCAATAAAATATTGAAAAAAACTCTGTGGTACCAAAAATCATAGTACTTTAATTTTCCTCTTCCTTTGGTAGGATGTGTATGGTTTTTCTCCTGTCACCTCTTTCATAAACTATTCAAGGAGGACCATGTCCTTAATAATAAAAAAATATATTTTTTCATTATTAATGAAATACTTACAATATAAAGAATTTTTAGGAAAGAAATGGGGGGGAATTCACCCAGAATGCCACAATATGAACCTAATATTGATATTATTTTGACATAGGTATATCTTATGGAGTCAAATTATATTGCCATGACTTATAACTTGTGCATGTCGGTAATAGCCTTTATAAGAATATGCTACAGTATTTGTCTATCTTCCTCAAGTCACTAGTACAGGGGATCATTAGTACTCCACAGAGATCATTCTGTCCAAACTAGTTGCTCAATTATGGTATGCACTGACTTAAATCTCTTTTTTCTCAAATTTTATGTAAATGCTTTGGTATTCATACCTTCTTTTTCATATTAGTTTAATTCCATATACATTTTATGTTTTATACCTTTTTAAAATTTTTTAAATTTATTTATTTTAGTGAGAAGAGAGAGAGAGAGAGAGAGAGAAGGAAGGGAGGAACAGGAACAGGAAGCATCACCTCTTATATGTGCCTTGACCAGGTGACTCCAGGCTTTTGACCTCAGCATTCCAGGTCGACACTTTATCCACTGTACAACCACAGGTCAGGCTTTTTTGTATTTTTCTGAAGTGAGAAGCAGAGAGGCAGAGAGACAGACTCCCACATGCACCCTACCGGGATCCACACGGCATGCCCAACAGGGGGCGATGCTCTGCGCATCTGGGGCATTGCTCCATTGCAACTGGAGCCATTCTAGTGCCTGAGGTGGAAACCATGGAGCCATCCTCAGTGACCGGGCCAACTTTGCTCCAATGGAGCCTTAGCTGTGGGAGGGGAAGAGAGGGGTAGAGAGAAAGGAAAGGAAGAAGGGTGGAGAAGCAGATGGGCACTTCTGTGTGCTCTAGCTGTGAATTGAACCCAGGACTTCCACATCCCGGGCTGACACTCTACTACTGAGTCAACCGGCCAGGGCCTGATGGTTTATACTTTTAAAAATTAGCACATTTAAAAAACTTTAGAATCATGTTGAGAAAGATAACCGGTAGCATACCTTTCATGGAATGTGATTTTATCTTCTGACTCCAACCCTGTGTCTTCACAGGCAGAGAGATGTATGGTTGGATAATTGCTGGATGATTCTGAGATATGCAAGGGGGAAAAAAAGGCTATGACAAAGAAGCTGGAAAAGCAGTAAAAGCTGATTGCATTTACTACAAATGGGTCATTCATTCAACAAACTTAAAACTAATATTTTTATTGCCCTGAGAATTAGACCTGTTCAGGTGCTGAAATGACCATGTGGGTTGTATATGTCTGGGCTGTGTTCAGGTGCACTCCGGTTGGCCGTGTGGCTAGCAGTTGACACAGCGGTGTGCCCAACTCTGCTTCCTTTATTATTATTATTGTTATTGTTTTTCTTGAGCTATTTGGCCCACAGTTCTTGTTCTCTGCTCTGGTTATTTTTAAAGTAGTCAGATTATTTGCCCTGGGTCTCTGTTAGTTTTGGAAGATTCAGCTCTAAAGAGAACACTGTTTTACTACCAGATAGGTGGAGCTACCAGATAAGTCTTCACTTAAAAAAATGTCTATTCTCATGCCATTGTCTGATGTAATAAATAACCAGATTTGTTTCTACACTTTAAATAATTTCTGGTGAAAATAAAGAAGCTTGGATGATCTTTAATTGAAATGTCAGATTAGTGCCTCCAATTTCATCACTTGTAAATGATTTTTAGATGTTTCTAAATGCATATTTTTTCTGCTAATATATAATATGTACTGAGCTAGTTTGGGGAACAAATGCCAAATGTTAGCTGTGTTTTTTCCTAAGTGGAGCCGAAGTTCCAAGATCTAAAAAAGATTGTTATGCAGGGAATAGTGACATAGCGACACTGGAGGCGAACCACCAGGGTTTGTATTTAGCTCTGCCTCTTGCCAGCAATGTGACATTGGGCACGTGATTCAGCTCTCTCTGAGCCTCAGTTTCCCCTCTCTAAAATGGGGATAGCAACAGTATCTACCTTCTAGGATAGTTGTAAAGATTAGATAAGTTAACATGCTAAAAATAGTGCATGGCACATGATACTTAGCAGGTTGCTGTTATTTTATCACTATTATTATCCTCCTGGCACTGGTCCCATCCATAGAATGGAAGGTTTATACAGTCATATTTCAAGTGTAATTCTCTACTGAATGAGGTAGATTGGACACTATAGAGACTTGGGCAGTGGTGGGATTCAATTAACAACGGTTCTCTGCCATAATGACTGTTTTAAATATTGAAAAACATTACACCAAAAGGTACCGTATTTTTTGCTCCATAAGACGCACATTTTTCCCCCAAAAGTAGAGGGGAAAATGCCCGTGCGTCTTATGGAGCAAATGTTCATTTTTTTTTATCTGCTGCGGGGCGCTGCTTTGGTAAACATATGTAGAATGAGCGCCAGCGGGAGCATAATCATACCTGCCACAGCCATGTGCGGAAATAGGAACCCTGGCATCTGCTGAGTGATCTCTTGGTTACGGTTTCCACAGTTGCATGCAGCGCAGGACAGAAGGCAAGCGACGCTGTGTGGACGCATTCATCTGGCACCATTGAGGGCAGACGTGAGAGGCGTGCTCCAGAGGTGGAGGATTGTGCTGCAGCTGCTGGAGCTCTGTGTGAAGTGCTGACGTCACTTGTTACTAGCCTAATAGCATTTCATTGGCTGGCTGGCTGGAACATAGGGGAGGGGTCAAAGGTGCGAGGCATGTGCAGCGAGCACAGGCAAAGCAGCGGGAGACGAAGCAGGCTATGCAGCTCCATCTCCATCAGTTTATTCCAGCTGTAATCCAGGTACTTTACTTATGTAGTGACATTAGAGTAAAAAATAACTGGAATTTCCCTAGTGTAGCAGCAGAGGGGTATCCTGAATTAAAGAAGAGCAACAAGCTGAATGGCCAGTCCTGGAGTCTAAAAGACTCCAGGGCCAGCAGATTTACTACCCCCTACATCGCCCATAAACATTCACCATTTTGGGGCGTTTCACGCCGCATCTTTGCAGCTAATTCGCGCTCCTGAGCCCAGCCATTCAGATGGGCTGGATGCTTGAGCATGCTGCAGACTATAGTGATAACCGAGGATGCGGCCATTCCCTCCAAATACTGGAGCTCTGCCTGATGCAAGGCCAATATGCATGGCATAAGCGCTGAGTGGACCAGACCCACTGCATGTGCCATGGGAACATGGGGAAGGTACCGTTTACGAGCAAGCCAGGGGGTTTCATATGGCGGGGTATCTCAAATCTGGATGCCCCAAGGAAATGGACCAAAACCCCGTATTTTGGTTCACTTTAAGTCGCCCCCTTGTGGCATTGATCCTCCATATTACCAGGAACTGCTGATACTTACCGTAGCTTTATAGAAGCGTTCTATAGCAGCCACAGAGCAACCCATCAGGCTTGCAGGGTGCGCAGTAATGTGCACAGCTGTACAGAGAGCATGATAAACTGCTTGCGGGCATATAGAGCACAAATAACAAAGTGGTAAAAATCAGTGGCCCCTTCCAGTGGTACGGAGGGCCAATGTACACGGGAGCATCCCAAACTGGGGTGCACCCTGCTGTGGACTAATGTGAAGTCCAGTCAATTTTTAGTGGATTTCACCTTTAAAGCAAACCAACAACAATTTTTAAGAAAATGGGTCTTAGTACCTGCGCACTACGCTCAGGGAGGCATCCCGATTGCAAGGAACCTCCGTCCTCAAAGGCTAATTTCACTTACCTGCACCATGCTCCCCCAGTGAAACTGCACCTGCACACCTGCAATTGGCCTGACTGCCATTGCCCAATTACAGATGCCAGTTTTTCAGGGGGTCAATGTGCAAGTAAGCCTAGTACGCAAGTACCAACACCCATTTTCCTAAATATCATAATTCTGGGACACACAGCGGCCTCACGCATGTACCATAAATATAAAACAATGATGCTCATAGATGAAAAAATAGGACGGAACTATAGACTGCGCTCCCCAAGCCCCTCTGCAGCTGCTGATCTGGATCTCGCCAGATGGCGCGACAACTTGCCAATACTTGGTTTCCAGTCGCTGACGCAAACCCCTCACCTACCCCCCGCCCAAGCTTCTGACATGATCCCCCTCATCTAACCCCAGCCACTGACCAGAACCCCTCATTCATCCCCCCTCCCTAGTCTGTATATGGTGCTCTGTATATTAATGTTTGGGTCAGGGGATAGGATTCAGTAATACTCTGTATATTATTGTTTGGGTCCCGGAACAGGATTTGCTGATGCCCCCCTCAGGGTCCATTCACACCACCATATCCTTGCAAATCCGAAAAAAAACACTGATGATGTCCGTGTTGCGTCCATTTTTTTTTCAAGACCCATTGACTGTGGAAACAAAATACGGTCATGTGAATGAGGCCTAAGAAAGTGCCCTTCAATAACGTGTCCCCTATGAGGGTATAACCCTAATGGTGTCCCCCATAACAGTGCATCAGTAGCTAGTCCATCTGCATACAGTGCATCAGTAGTAGATCCACCCCATAACAGTATGTTATTACTGTATTTTCTTGCAGAAAAATACCACAGTCTTTTGCTACCTACACAGATGTCAAAGCAAAAAGGCTAGCATATAAAATTCATTTTAAACTGGAGGTAGTAAAATATGCAAAGAAACATGGAAACAGAGCATCAGAGAGATATTTTTGGCCACCTCCTACTGAAAAAATTATAAGGGAGTGGATAAAACAGGAGGATCAGCTGCAAAAAGCAGATAAAAGTATGCATACTCTTCGTGGGCATGCTGTAGTGGCCAGAGTTAGATGTGGACATGAAAGAATGAATCACATCACAGAAATAATGGTTTCTCAGTCTCTACAAAAATGATAGTATATGAAGCCAAATGCATAGCTGTAGAGAAAGGCATTCAGGATTTTACTGGATCACCATCATGGTGCTACAGATTTATGAAGCGATGTAGCCTTGCCTTGAGTACCAAAACTAGAATTGCACAAAAAATGCCAAAAGAACATGAGCCAATGATTCTGTCCTTTCACAAATTTGTAATTGATGCTAGGAAGAAAAATGATTTTGAAATTAGCCAGATTGGGAACATGGACGAAGTCCCGCTAATCTTTGATGTGCCATCTAGCAGGACTGTTGATCTGAAAGGTGCCAAAACCATAACTGTGAAAATGTCAGGACATGAGAAATCCATTACATGTTGTGTTGTTCTGTTGTGCAGATGGCACGAAACTGCCACTGATGTTAATATTCAGAAGGAAAAACATGCCAAAAGAAGTGATCCCACAAGGAGTTATGAGAAAGGATGGATGGACGAAAATGGAATGAGAGTGTGGATTGAAAAAGTTTGGTCCAAACTACCTAGAGGGCTTCTGAAAAAAATCTTCCCTCTTAGTGCTTGACCAGTTTAGAGCACATATTAGCGAAACCACACACACACACAAACTTTAAAGAAATGAAGACTCATCTGGCTGTAATTCCTAGGGGTCTTACCACCAGTTGCAACCTCTTGACAGTTCCATCAACAAACCGTTTAAAGTCTTTATGCGAGAAGAGTGGAACAAATGAATAGCTGCTGGTAATAATGATCTGACACCAACCAGCTGGACGAATGAGGAGACCCACTATCACTCAGGTTTAGGTTTGCGAATGGGTGAAAACATCGTGGCAGTCAGTGAAGAATGAAACCGTAGTACGGTCATTCAAAAAATATGGCATTAGCAATGCCTTAGATGCACTGAAGATGGTATCATATATGAAAATAGTGAAGAAAGTGATACCAGTGATTGTGAGCAACTGAGCTCCTAAAATTCTGACACTGGCAATGATGAGTTCCTGGGGTTCCAGGACAACTAGAAGAGTATTTGAACATTAAAGTCCCTTCTCATTTGTTAATAACAGTGTTAATGGATGTTAATACTGCTGCTGAGTTTACAATGTTGAAATATTATTGTGGTATATTTTATTAAATATTTTAACACACCATTTGGTTCAGAATTTTTTTTCTTGTTTTCCTCCATAAAACCCTAAGTGCATCCTATGGTTAGGTGCATTTTATGGAGCGAAAAATACGTTACCTATAGTTTATTTCATGCATTTAATACTTAAATAAGAACAATCAAAGAGGTACACAAAACTAGATTATGTTATAAGAAAGAGTTTTAAAATATTAATGAAAAAATATTAAATAATACCTGACAAAACAGTAAAACTTATTTAAGATAGTTCTATATTGTTTCTTTTATTTTTTTAATTTTTAATTTTTAGTGAGAGGAGGGAAGGCAGAGACAGACTTCGAATGGGCCCCAACTGGAATCCGCCTGGCAAGCCCACTAGAGGCCATGCTCTGCCCCTATGGGGCCCTTGCTCCATTGCAACAGGAGCCACATTTCTTTAGTGCCTGAGGTGGAGGCCATGGAGCTCATTGAGCCATCCTCAGAGCCTGGGGCCAACTTGCTTCAATTGAGCCCTGGCTGCAGGAGGGGAAGGGAAGAAAGAGAGAAAAGCAAGGGGGGGGGTGAAGAAGCAGATGGGTACTTCTCCCGTATGCCCTGGCCGGGAACTGAACCCAGGACATCCACACGCCACGCTGACACTCTACCACTGAGCCAACTGGCCAAGGCCCCATACTGTTTCTTGATTGGTGTCTTCACTTGCCATTTTTTTCACCTATGGACAGAATGAACATTACTATGGGAGCTTACAATAAGCTGTTGCACAGATGAACATTATAAAAGAGTAAGAAATGTAAATTTGTGATTTCTACATTGGATGGCTGCCCAGGCACTCACCTTAGAGAAAACCCAGATTACGAGTGCCGTTTTAACACCATTTTGCCGAACTCAACAAAAGATTAGGTATTGGTTCTGCCAAACTCTTGCAAACCAGCTGAATCCCACCACTGGAGTTGTGTAGAAAGTAAAGACCTGGGAATTCAAATCAGAGGGCATTTTACATATGGTATGTGCATAGACAAAGTATCAACTCACATAACTTAAATTTTTAAACATTATATATTCTATGCCTATTATATCTAATAGTGATTCTTTTTAAAATATAAATACTACTGTTATCTAGTATATATAAGCAAATAGTAAACATTATATGGTAAATACAGAGCATAGTCACTAATTGTTATTATGTCAATTGTTCTTATCTTTTAGAACTCTTCAACAATAAATACACTTAATAAGAACCATGGCTTTAAAAGAGCTACCAGAACAAGACAAAACATTTTTCACCATTGTAATTTTACTAGCCTATTTGGTAAGTCAACTAACTCTACTTTCATAAGAATATGATGAAAGAATTCATAACAGTGCTACCAAACTATTTTCTATGTCTGATTCCATATTTTAAATTTTTTTCAAGTTGCATTTTATAAATATTTACATTTCATTAATAAATCAAAAATTGTTCCTGAGTCTGGAAATTTGTAACATTATTGAAATTATTGTATTTAAATTTAGATGAAGTCAAAATCACAGCATTTCCTGCAGCCCTGTGACAGTTAGTATCTTGGGTTTATAGGTATCCCCACAGCACAGCCTAGATCCCCAAAAGACCAGAAAGTCTAATTTGGAACCCAGGACTCACAGAATTTGTGTAGTATTTAGAATTGGTTTTCTTTTTAGTTCTGTTATTTTTATATACTTATTTATATCCTCGGTTCCAAAAAGCATTTAAGGACAGATGGTGAATTTTCATGATTGAAAGCTTGACAGAAAGATGTATAAACTGTTCACCTTGTTTAGTTTGAAGATATACTCATGATCTATCACTATGAAAAGAATTTACACTGAAGGCAGTATCCATAGTCTTCTTGGAAGACAAAATAAGCAGAAATGGGGTCCATTTGGGGACTGAGATACAGGCAATGCAAGGAAAGCATCCTCTCTTTCAGTTGCGGTTGTTACACATTGAAATGCAGATGTAGGAGGGAGGTAGGGGAGTGTCATTTTCAAAGCCATTACAGTCTCTTTGCGGTGGGAGGGAATCTGCCACCTCTATTAAATAAAATCAAACTTCTCTAAGTCTGGTAGTCAAGAGAGACTGGAGATTATTAGACCTTTATCACCAAGTCATGTTCTAGTCTTAAATTCCGTCTTGACCTCTCTCTCTAGCCTACATTGGAGGTTCAGGCTTTGATTTTATAGAAAGAGGCTGGTGGACATTGTTATAGAAATTTCTGATTCAAGGTGCAGGTAGTTTGTACTGAATAATTGCTAATAATTAAAATCACCAAAACCAATTTTGTGTGCACCTCTGTGTGACAGACTTGATCCATGCCAGCAGTCAGTTCTCCCAGTGCTTCCTAAGGTTTTCAGCTTTTATTTCAGGAAACAAAAGGATAGTCAGGAAGGTCATTGAGGGCATTCCTGCTATTGATAAAAGGTTGAATGGAATGTTGTCACCAACCTGAAATTGTTATTTCCAACATTTTTTACAAAATACTGTTAAGCAGATTAACACATTTTTGTAGGATGATAGTATAAAAAGTGACTTTACTGTTTTTGTATAAAATAAGAAATATTTTGGAAAATGAGATACAACCTTTGTTTTTGCCAAAATACATCATCTTTCCATTTAAGTTCTATACTGTGAAGCAAAGTATAATATTAGGTCCCATTTAAATTGTTAAATCGTAATCAGTAAGAATGTAAGTTCATATTTACGTAGCACTTTACTTTGAATCTTTCAGGGAGTTTAGCTCCTACTATCATCATCATCGTCCAGAATTTTACTGATCATGTGATTGTCAGAAGGTTTTGAAAAACAATTTCTAAAAAAATGCAGTTCACCTGAAAAAGGTTGAAACTTCTACATCAAAACTGAGTGACAGATATATCTAAAGGATAATAGCTAAGTGCCTGTAGCTTTACTAATTTATTTCATTTATTTATTTATTCAATGAATTATTCTTAAATATGCTGATATTTCTTGATGATAGGAAAGTATAGTTTTGGAAATCAGAATTTTTCAGGTTGCAAAAGGACCTTGGGTCTCTGCTTAGCTATTCTTTTATATATCCTCTTAGAAAAGAGAGCATCTCCTAAGTAATTTTCTACCTTGGGTCCTCAGAAATGTATCAGAGGAAGATAGCAGTTGATTCCAAGAAAAAAGGAGACCTCATTCAGGGAATACAGAGAAGAATTAGGCGTGTTAATTTATTTGTTCCACTGACTTCGTAAAGTGAAAATTAAATTGGCCTCACTCTAGCTTAATGTATACATTCAGTGATTATGGGAATTATACTGATGATATTGTTTCTTTCTTGCAAAAAATGCAATTAACTTTTATTGATATAATGTTTTATGAAACTTAATTTTCAGGTATGTAAAGTGATTTGTGAAACAGGGGACTGTAGACAACAAGAATTCAGGGCTCGGTCTGGAAATTGTGTTCTCTGCAAGCAATGTGGACCTGGCATGGAGTTGTCTAAGGTATGGTCTGCGTGGTTAGATTGTAGATCTGTGTTTTTTATATACATTCTTTTTAGCTAAATTCTTTTAGTTAATTACTAGTGAAGATTTGGACACAATGATAGGTTCCCTGGTTCATTGTGTCACTTTAACCAAATATAACACAATTCCCTTTTCAGTACTTTTTAAAAAAATATTTATTTTATTGATTTTAGAGAGAGGGGAAAGGGAAAGAGAGAGTGAGACAAGAACATCAATCTGTCCCTGTATGTGCCCTGAGCAGGGATTGAACCAGCATCCTCTGCACTTCGAGATGATGCTCTAACCAACTGAGCTATCCGACAGGGCACTTTTCAATACTTTTAACTATGTGTCTGACTGAGATAAAAGAAATAGGTTCTAATAACCAGAATTCAATAAATGTCATTATATTATATGTTAGTGTTTGTTGTATTTTATTGAAAGAATAGCATTATTAAGTTTTACTTGCATTAAGAATTGATAGTCTACTAAGATTTAAATATAAAACATTGATAACAGCAAGTAGTAATGCAACCATTTACTAAGACTTCTTTTTCTTAATATGAATGTTATTATTGCTAGTCAAGAAATAGAGTTCAATAGTATCTTAAGTAATGATACTTCAACAGAGCAGTTCTTTTCCAAACCAGAGTTTTGAGCATTACTTTGACAATGCAAGTATTATCAGCCTCTCCAGAATGAGTGCATATTACTTCCAGGATCAATTTTAAAAATATTTATTTTAACCACTATTTGTTAAGAAACAGTGTGTTCTAGCATATTTGCAAGTCTTGAATATTTTGGGGGCTCTTTTTCTTTTTTATGAGTGTGCTCAGCGCTGTACATCTATTTGTTTTATTTTCTGACCTTTTGAAGATGTTACTAATTGTGGAGAATTGATGTACAATCCCTCGCTATATCTTGGTTCACTTTTTGCGGACTCACTGTATCACGGGTTTTTAAATTGCATATATCTAATTTTGAATCGCGGATTTTTCGCTGTACTGCAGGATTTTGCGGTATTATAGGTATTTCTATATATTTATTATTTTAACTATTTTGCAGTAAAATAAGCAAAACAAGTGTGGGATAGGTTAATAACAGTGTGGGAAAGGTTTATAAGAGTGTGGGGAGGGTTTATAAAGCCTTAAAATACTATAAATGATAAAATAAGTATAAGGTTGCTACTTCATGGATTTTTGCCTATCGCGGAGGATTCTGAAACCTAACCCTTGTGATAAACAAGGGATATATTATTCTTTTGTTCTAAATAAAGCATCAAACTCTTCCTGTTAGAAAAGGAACAAAAGATTTTTCTTTTTATTTAAAGTGACTTAAAAAAGAATTTCTTTGCCCCTACAGACTGCCATTATTTAAAGTTGAGTCTTCTCATTCATAGATTTTTTTGATCAATGATCTACAAACAGTAGAAAACTAAGATTTGTGCATACCACAAGTAATTCCTGGCGTGTGGCCTCCCTCTGGTTGTTGCATTAAATAAGTGGTAGCTTTTAGTATCCTGGGCTTTCCATTTGGATTGAAACTGGCCAACCTTTGAACCTTGTGTGATGTCCAGTTAATGGTAGCACCTCAGCTGATGTGGTTTAATCTGTGGATTGTAGTAACATGTATTTTCAGACATAGGCTTTGCTCTGTGTGGGTGTATAAAGACTCATTATAGAAAACCTGCATATCCATGTAGAATCAGTGGACAAAGTAGTTAAAAATGCAGTGGGTCCCAAGAGGAGCACAGATGATGTTTCTACCCCTCTGAAGTTCTCCCTTCCCCACATCTCTGTGAAAATCTAAATGAAACTTTACAAATGTCAAGATGAGTAAATCATTTCTGAGAAATTGCTCTCTAACCTTCATCCTTTGAATACAGAGACTGTAATCTCAAAATAATTTCTGGAGAATCAAACCAGAGGATGAAGCTACTCTTAGTTCTAATATTTTTTTTATTTAAAAAAAAATCTATCTCCTGAGATTATCTGATAATAGTTTCCACATTTTGTAATGTTTCATGGACATCCAGAAGAAATATTTTTCTCTAGGTAGCAGTTTTGAACTAGTTGTCCAATCTCATTACATTGGAAGTAGCCAAAGGGAAACAATTCAAATGATTATTCTCTATGTACTTATTTTATTTATTAATTTTCATTTCAGTATTTGTTACTATTTTCTTCACTTAAAAGAAAGGCCAGGACAAATTGAGTGAGGAAGAACAAAAGTAGAGGTAATGACGTCACTGAAACATTAGATCTCAAGCTCCACTTAGTCGCACAATGTTACAAATGTGTATGGTCCATCCGGAGGGCAGGTGACCACCTCATTCAGCTTGCATTCTCACTGTCTATGCAGAGCACCTCGCTCCTAGCAGACACAGAGCGTATCTTTGCTAAAGGAGTGAATGAATCAGTGAATCTCAGGTAGTTTCATCGGGAAAAAGTGACAATTACATCTAGTAATATAAAAGTTAACAAATTTGTATGTGTTATAAGTAATATATTTCACCAAGTCTTTTATCTTGGTTTTAACCCTTAGTAAATAAAATTAGCACTGAGCCTTGCTTGTGGTCTAAGATGCAAAACATAAGAGAGGCAAAAGAATCAAACTTGCTAATGGAAGTATGAATATGTTTTTATTTCTCAGTTAACTTATAAAGGCAAAGAGCTTGAGGTTTTCTAAGCAATTACTTTGAGCCTAAAATTTCTAAACTTGAACACTCATAAATTTTCAGCTTCTTTTTGGGCCGCCTTTATTAAGTTTTTAGCAATAACATATACCTTTCATAGGAAAGAAAAGTAAGTTTTGAACATATTAAAATAGGATAAGTTAAGAAATATTTTTAACTGGTTAATTATCACATCCCACTTTAAAAATCAAGGGAAAGTGTAGTCTTTTAACTGAGACTAAACTTTTTATTAATTGTCAGGTGACTGAATTTATAAAGAATCTAATTACATTTTACTTGGAATACTAAGTATATGCTACTCACTATTTAAGACATTGAAATGGCCCTGTCCGGTTGACTCAATGGTAGAGCATTGGCCTGCCCTGTCCTGGGTTTGATTCCCAGTCAGGGCACACAAGAGAAGCAACCATCTGCTTCTCCTTTCCCCCTTTCCCTTCTCTCTCTCTTTCTCTACTGCAGCCATAGCTCTATTAGTTTGAGCACATCAGCCCAGGGCACTAAGGATAGCTCCATGGACCTTCTACCTCAGGTGCTAAAAATATCTTTGTTGTGAGCATGGCCCCAGATGAGTAGAAAACATTGACCCCAGACAAGTGTTGCCAGCTGGATCCAGGTCAGGGTCATGTGGAAGTCTGTCTCTTCATCTCCCCTCATCTCACTTGTAAAAAGAAAAGACATTGAAATGTGGCTTGTGTCACCAAGAAACTGGGTTGTTTATTTGATTTTAACAATTGAATTTAAGTTGCACTACCTGAGGTTATGGCTGTTGTATTGGACAGTGCCTTTCTAGAATGGTGAGCTTTCCTCCAGAAGTTCTGGCATAGGGCCAACTTCTAAAACAGATAGCTTCTTTTAAGACACATCCAAATTTGTTGACTGAATGCCCATGCACAGTGCTGGCACTGTCCCCTGGTCAGCCTTTGTCCTTTCTTTCCTCCTTTGAGCTTCCCTTGTCCTGGCCACTGGTTTCCAAACACACCTATTTCTGTTCCTTCACAGCTCCTGTGTGGTTCTGCCAAGTGGCTCCCCACACCAGGCAGTGCCCTGTATGTCCCCTCTTGTGCCTTTCTCAGATCTCATTGCATTTGGTTTCCAGTTCCCTCCCTGAGAGTCCCCAGCATAATTTCTTTTTATTTAGGTTATTTTAATAATTCTGCTTAATAAGTGGTTTTTCTTGTATCTTTGGGGTAATTGCTAACCTATCACTGAGCCATTTAGGGATGTTTGAGGATTTTATCCTTTGAGCCATATTTAGTTTTTCTCTCTTCCACTATAGGGTTTAGTGTTTGAAAGCTTATGAGAAAGATAACTGATAATGTCTTTTTTTTTATTTCTGAGGCAAAAACACTCACAAAATACTGTTACATTGCTCCACAAGAAGTATACACCGGGCGTTCCGGGCAGTGAGTGTGGGTAGGAGTGTGACATAGCCATCTTTTTGGCTCATGAGAATAAACACCATTGGGGTATATAAGAGGGAATGAGTTTGTTTTCCTAAAGTGACCACTTAGACTTTTACTGTTCGCTGTCTAACGTGCCTAGCCACGGCCCCTCCTCCTTCGTGAGCATTAATGCCAACAATGTGCTTTTAGCATGATCGCCTCCCAGCAGTAAATCAGGAATCTCATTTTCTTATGAACCACTTGAAACAGACTTCAAGTCTCTGGCACAATTTTCAAAGTAAGCTTTTCTAACCAATTATTGGGGTGACTTTAGCTCTGGGAGAAAATTAATTCTTGTAAACAACAGCCACTTCTCTCTACACAGGTGCATGTCCAGGTTCATATTTTTAAAGAAAACTTTTTGGAAAACTGTTTTCAGCCATAGGAAAAAAATTACATAAAAGTATTTAAATTTGCAAGCATATAAAGATTCATTTTTGCTACTTAATTACAGTGTTGCTCGCTTTATTTATGTTTAATTATACCTAATCGGGTCTTGTGATGTTTGGCAGATATTAACAAGCTCTAGCTTGTACTTTTTATTTAAGAAGCTCAACAGCAGATTTTCATAAACTGAAAGTTGGGGAAATATGTCTTTGGTGTTGTTTTATGAAGGGACTTCTAAAAAGCTGATTTCTGAACACCAGCCACGCAATCTAATTTGTCATTTTCATTTGTGTGCCCTAGATTTTCTCCACAAGTAATTTCTTTTATGTCCAGAATTGAACTTTTAAAGGTCAAGTAACCAAAGTTAATAACTTATTGGCTATACAAAGAAATAATGCTTCAATAGTGCTTTAGCCCCGGGGCCACAGAATGCATTTCCTGGACAATAGTGGGCCTGTGTGGCTCCCATGGCCTGAGAACCTACTCCTCAGAAATGTAGGTGTTGGTGGGACCCCCTTATGTTTTTATTCAGTGCAGAGGAAGATGGAGATTTGAAGACTATTTACTTTCTTTGAGTCATTTTGTTACTGCAAAGCCACCAAATATGGCTTAAAACTATTGGGCAGAGGGACAGAGCTAGCTGCTGCCACCACCAGCTTAGGTGGGAGCAGCCAGCTGGATCCAGCCCCCTCTTGCCTTGGAACCATTGCGAGAGAGGCTGCTCACACCTCCACCCCCTGCCCACACCAGCCCCCACCCTATGTGCCCCATTTCCCCCTCACCCCAGTGGCTCAGGAAGAACTTACCAAGTGGGAGACATTGCCATGAACTTGACATGGGTTTGCTGCCTGGAATAAAATAAAAATTACAACTTTAGGAAATACTGCCTTAAACAATATTCCTCTATTTATTTATTCAGCAAGTACATATTATTCATCAGCCTGTTGTGTACGATTACAGAAAAAATATGTGACACTTGGTGAAAATGGCAAGGAGACTTTATTCAGTGCCTTTGCAATAAGTGTAGGGATCAGTACCCTACTGTAAAATGGGATTTTACAGTAGGGTAAGAGATTGGGCTCAGCTCCAACCATAGCATGAGCAAAGGGGAATTTATAGCCAAGGAAGGGGGTGCAGTGGATAGTAAATTACTAAGAGGAAACATCAGGAGTAAGGGGGGGCAGGGCTCTGGTTAAAGCCGACCTAACACGGTGATCAGACATTACCTCAGGGATGGTGGAAGCTAAGGAACCCTATTACATAGTGAGGGGGGCTTCTGGTTGAACTGACTGAGTGCTTGCCAAAACTGGGTTTTGCCAGGCAGTGCACAGGTGGGCCTAGAGAAGGTTCAGGAGCCTGATGAAGTTGATCAAGCAAAGAATCCTATCAGTATCAGGTACTATGAAAGACTTTTGGGAAAGAGTGGTGGAGGGAAATGTCAACTTGTTAACTTCTTGTATGATTTTCAAAAGTAGGAAGCATACAGCAATGCTCTTTTTTTTTTTTAAATTGCATTTTTAAAAATTTATGGACCTATTTTTCCGCCTCAAAGTTTACTAGTAAAAAGATGTCCTCAGGGATTCAGGGATTGTATTTCCTTCGAGCTTTTAAGGCCTCAGACTATACTATCAGGAATAAAGACTATAAGGTTATTTTTAAGCCCAAGTACATCCCTACCATTGACAGTGATAGCAGACTGTGCTCCAAAGTCACTTTATTCTGAGGCCCAAGCCGGTGACTGACTCACTCTCCCACCCTCCTTAGCCTCCTTCACCAACCACACACACATACACACACACAACACAGAGTCCTCAGGTAATGATGAGAGGTGAACCCCAGTGTAACTGGGAACGTGTCAAAGAGCAGGACAGAATTTAAAGCAATAAAAACAAACTTTACTCAAAAACTATTGCCATAGGGTAAAAGAGACCCCATATAGAACCAGGCTCAACTCTAAATACAGCCAGGATGACCAGACGTCACCCGGAGGATGGTGGTCAATGAGGAAGTTTGATCAGATATTGAGGGTAAGCAATATGGGTGGGGACGGGAGCAGATAGAATTTAGCTAAACTGACTTGACAGGATTTTTGGACAACTGGACTCTTAAGGACAAGGCCTAAAAACAGGGCTTGTTGAAATGACTCAGAGGAACCTGTAGAGTTTAGTCAAGGAGAGAGTTTGTCAAAAGGCTAAGCATGCACATAGTATAGCTAGCCTAAGCTTTCCTTTCAGCAACCTGTTTTATTTCACTGAAAGCCCACCCATACCCTTTCTTCTATTCCCAAATGTAGTATAATAGCTGGCCACAGAAAATACTATGACTAAAGAAATTGTCCTCTTTCTATTCAGAAGTAACAGGAGAGAAAACCTCAAGGATTAGATACTGTTTTCATTAAATGCACAATTCAGTCAGCGATCGGTGCTGGTGTAATTCACCAGACATATTGCCCTCTGCATCTCAACTCTGGGGATACAGTGTTGATTAAGGACATCTGCAGAGTCAGTGAAGCTACAGTAGTAACAGTGGAATATTCTCTCCAAATGCTGATCTGACAGGCTCTCTAAGAGACGTTGAGTGGGGGCAGCAAAAAAATTAGTTGCAGGACAGTTGCACACACGGAGGGTATGTCTGGCTGGTTACCCCAAATCTGATAACAGTGTTTGCCTGTGTAGAGGGAGCAGGAAGTCAGAGACTAGAGATGGAAAAGAAGGTGTATTTTTTGATTTTTTGAAAAAAATTGTGTGTGTCATAGTAGTTTTAAAATATAAAAGATGATACAAAGAGAAGGAAAGAAATGGCCTGTAGCCTTTCTTTTCTTTCTCTGCAGTTATTTATTGAACTTAATGGGGAAGATTTTAAGGTATTTTAACCACCTCA
The DNA here is from genome assembly GCA_037038555.1 of Rhynchonycteris naso. Lineage (NCBI taxonomy): Eukaryota > Metazoa > Chordata > Mammalia > Chiroptera > Emballonuridae > Rhynchonycteris > Rhynchonycteris naso. The sequence goes on along the minus strand of CM072998.1, from coordinate 107,851,071 downwards.
TTTTACTGAATGAAATAAAAGTATGAAAATATACATTTATATTGGGGGTAATTTAAAATTTACAGTTGACCTTGTAATGCAGGGATTAGAGGTGCTGAGCTACCCCTGCATAGCGCTCCAAAGTCACAGGCTCCTAGATTGAAAATATGTGTCTGCTGTTTAATTTATAGCCTGGATTTCAAATAATTAGTGTCTCTGTGATTTTAGTGCTGTATTTATTTATTTCTTTTTCTAGTGCTTTATAAATAGAACGGTCCATTCTAAAAGATTGCTTCCCTGGACACTATACTGTAATTTAAATTCTTGAAACTACATTCTCTGAATTTTCAGTTAATTAAATGTTTCTGGTTCATAACATGTAGAATGGTCACTTCATAAATTTCTTGACTATCATAGATTGAAAGCTATGTTATTTTTAAGTGTTTAAAAATAATAGGCCGGTTTTCTAATGTTATCTTTTTTTTTTAATTGGCAAATAATTTAGCAAAAATATACTTAAATAACATGTCCCCAAATAATCTCTATAAAAATTCCCAGGGGATTATCTGGTTTATATATAGTGTATGCTCAGTACATCAGATCATTATTTGTGGTACTATGGTAGTAATTGATACAAAGACTCATTCAAACCCTCACCTAAATCTACCACAAAATGTATTTTGTCACAAAAACATAATCTCTAAGAAATAGTAAGTTGATACCTAGATAATGAAGGCAGACTAGGATGCTTGGAGAGCCTTTCTTTCTGTACAAGATTTTGGGCAGTGTAGAATAAACCCCCAACTTTTTTAATGACATTTTCATTTTACAAAATATAATGACACATAAATGACAAAAAATGATCTATGGCAAAAATGCATTGGTTAAAATAGTCCTTGTGTACAATGTGAACTCTAGAACACAGTAAAAAGTAAGCACAAAGATCTCAGCATTAAAGTCTCTGATCCTTTTCGAAAACAGATGAGACCATTTATATTTTTCAAGTTGATTTCTTTTAAAAATTTCTTTTAATTTTATTTTATTTTATTTCAGAGACAGAGAGAGAGTCAGAGAGAGGAATAGATAGGGACAGACAGACAGGAACGGAGAGAGGTAAGAAGCATCAATCATTAGTTTTTCGTTGCTGCTGCGACACCTTACTTGTTCATTGATTGCTTTCTCACATGTGCCTCGATCGCGGGCCTTCAGCAGACCGAGCAACCCCTTGCTGGAGCCAGCAACCTTGGGTCCAACTGGCGAGCTTTTGCTCAAGCTAGATGGGCCCGCGCTCAAGCTGGTGACCTCGGGGTCTCGAACCTGGGTCTTCCGCATCCCAGTCCTATCCTCTATCCACTGCGCCACCGCCTGTTCAGGCCTCAGGTTGATTTCTATTTGGATCATTTAATCTAGTTTCTAAGGAGTGGAGAGAAGTGAGTCTTTGTAGACAATGGAACTCAGCAGGAGCAATAACTGGTAGGTGACTGCCTGGCAGGGGTGTTAGAGCAACAAAGCTGCCCACTCCCCGTGCCGCGGCACACGCACGCACGCAGGGGCCCCTGGGTTTTTGTGTCATAGCACAATGCAGCAGTTGATTCAACCAGGTAAGGTGAAATTCTATTTTAGGTAACCTGTTTTTTTATTTTTTATTTTCTTAATATATATTTTATTATTATTAATTTTAATGGGGTGACACCAATAAATCAGGGTACATATGTACAATGAAAACATCTCCAGGTTATCTTATCATTCAATTGTGTTGCATACCCATCACCCAAAGTCAAATTGTCCTCTGTCACCTTCTAACTGGTTTTCCCTGTGTCCCCTCCTCCATATCCCACCCTTCCCTCCCTCCCCCCACCCTGTAACCACCACTCTCTTGTCCATGTCTCATAGTCTCACTTTTATGTCCCACCTATGTATGAAATCATGCTGCTCTCAGTTTTTCTTTTTTTCTGATTTACTTATTTCACTCCGTATAATGTTATCAAGGACCATCCATTCTGTTATAAATGATCCGATGTCATCATTTCTTATGGCTGAGTAGTATTCCATAGTATATATGTACCAAAGCTTTTTAATCCACTTGTTTTCTGACGGACACTTGGGCTGTTTCCAGATCTTCGCTATTGTGAACAATGCTGCCACGAACATGGGGGTGCATTTCTTCTTTTCGAACAGTGCTATGGTGTTCTTAGGGTATATTCCTATAAGTGGGATAGCTGGGTCAAAAGGCAGTTCGATTTTTAATTTTTTGAGGAATCTCCAAACTGTTTTCCACAGTGGCTACACCAGTCTGCATTCCCACCAGCAGTGCAGAAGGGTTCCCTTTTCTCCACATCCTCGCCAGCACTTATTCTGTGTTGTTTTGCTGAAGAGTGCCATTCTGACTGGTGTGAGGTGATATCTCATTGTGGTTTTAATTTGCATTTCTCTAATGATTAGTGATGTGCATTTTTTCATATGCCTATTGGCCATCTGTATGTCCTCTTTGGAGAAATTTCTATTCATTTCTTTTGCCCATTTTTTGATTGGATTGTTTGTCTTCCTGTTGTTGAGTTTTATAAGTTCTTTATAAATTTTGGTTATTAACCCCTTATCAGACATGCTGTCGAATATGTTCTCCCATTGTGTGGTTTGTCTTTTTATTCTGTTCTTATTGTCTTTAGCTGTGCAAAAACTTTTCAGTTTGATATAGTCCCATTTGTTTATCTTGCCTTGTATTTCATTTGCCCATGGAGATAAATCGGCAAATATATTGCTGCTACAGATGTCGGAGAGCTTGCTGCCTATGTTTTCTTCTAAGATGCTTATGGTTTTACGGCTTACGTTTAAGTCTTTTATCCATTTTGAGTTTGTTTTTGTGAATGGTGTAAGTTGATGGTCTAGTTTCATTTTTTTGCAGGTAGATGTCCAATTTTCCCAACACCATTTGTTAAAGAGGCTGTCTTTACTCCATTGTATATTCTTTTCCTCCTTTGTCAAATATCAGTTGTCCATAAAGCTGTGGGTTTATTTCTGGGTCCTCTGTTCTGCTCCATTGATCTATGTGCCTGTTCTTATGCCAGTACCAGGCTGTGTTGAGTATAATGGCCTTATAGTAAAGCTTGATATCTGTAAGAGTGATACCTCCTGCTTTATTTTTTCTTTTTAAGATTGCTGAGGCTATTCGTGTTCTTTTTTGGTTCCATATAAATTTTTGGAATATATGTTCTATATCTTTGAAGTATGTCATTGGTATTTTAATTGGTATTGCATTGAATTTATAAATTGCTTTGGGTAATATAGACATTTTAATGATGTTTATTCTTCCTAGCCATGAGCACGGTATATGCTTCCACTTGTTTGTATCTTCCTTGATTTCCTTTATCAATGTTTTACAATTTTCTGAGTACAAGTCCTTAACCTCCTTGGTTAAATTTACTCCTAGGTACTTTATTTTTTTGGCTGCAATAGTGAAGGGGATTGTTTCCTTAATTTCTTTTGCTGACAGTTCATTGTTTGTATATAGAAATGCCTCTGATTTCTGAGTATTGATTTTATATCCTGCCACCTTGCTGAATTCATTTATAAGGTCCAGTAGTTTTTTGACTGAGACTTTAGGGTTTTCTATATACAATATCATATCATCTGCAAATAGTGACAGTTTTACTTCTTCTTTTTCAATTTGGATGCCTTTTATCTCTTCTTCTTCTCTGATTGCTGTAGTTAGGACTTCCAGAACTATGTTGATTAAGAGTGGTGAAAGGGGGCACCCCTGCCTGTTTCCTGATCTTAAGGGGATTGCTTTTAATTTTTGTCCATTTAGTATGATGTTTGCTGTGGGTTTGTCCCCTTTATTGGCACATATTCTCTCTCTGTAGAAGCCACACAGGCTCAAGCATGGGCTCCAAGTGCTGGCTGGGCAGCTGGTCGTCTCTAAGCACAGACCTGGTACAGCAATGCAATGTGCTGGCTAGAGCGTAGACATAACAGAGACTAAGCTAGCCAGATGGGGACAGAGACTACACTAAGCTTTGGCATGGGTTTAACTGAACTATGGGTTTAACCCATTGTTGGGCAAATGAGTTGTAAAAACTGTACTTTCTGGTTTTGCTCACTCTTATTGTTAAAAATGGCCGCTGCTCACGTGATGATGCTCTCATGTGATTCACGTGATACAGCTGATTGCTTTCATGCTTGGGAAGGGGCTTGGTTATGCTAATGTGTGCTGGGGGAGGACTTTCACACTGAAAAGTTTTAAAAGGAGGAGCTAGGAGGTCATTTTGAGAGAGAGAGAGACCACATTGTTGTGGAGAAAGGAGGAGACCACGTTGTTCCAGGGGAAGGAGGCCATGTGGTTTGGAGGAAAGGAGGCAGTCAAGATGGCAGGGTGCTGAAGGAGAAGCCAGTTTGTGCAGAGAGGAGAAGGGAGATGGGGACCAGTGGGGATAATACTGGTGGGGACCTTTGATTCTAGGAAAACTCGGATGTGTCCGTAGCTTTGTGAGCACTGAATGAGTGGGTTTTGGAACCCAGTGCGTTTGGAGCCCATAGCTAGCCAAGTGCAAGCTAGGAATATAGGTAATGGCCCACCATTTCTTGGCTCTGTTGTTTTATTATCATCTGTCCAAATCAAATGTGAACCTTCAAAAGCCAGCAGCTGTGATGGTGACTGCGGCTACTGGCCCTACACCCATGTTATGCCTTACCAATGCTGGACCAAGGCACGGAAATTCTGGACCCTACTCTTCATCTGGGCTTGATGAAGACAGAGCTGAACTTCTTCCACAGCAGGACAGGTGGAAATAAGACACAGGAAACTTAGGGGTAGTCTTTTATTTCTACACCAATATATCTTACCACTCTACATCTTTCTCCCGTCCGTGTCCCCAAAATGCTTTTCTTGCAATTCCCTGGAAGAACCTCATTTCTATTGTCAACCATTTCACAGATGAAGACAGGATAAGAGTTCCCAGAATAACTCAGCTGATAAGTGTAGAGTAGGCATTCAAACTCATGTGTCTTTGACTTCAATGTAGGAAAATACACACTTTTCCTCTGTCAACCAGGTTTGAAAAACAAAATCTCAAATCTATACTCCCAGTAAGTACACCTCTTTTGTCTTTCTCCTTTTTCTCCCTTTGTTTTCCTTTCTACTCTTCCTTTATCCTTTCTTTGTTGTGTTTTAATTTGTGTGTCCTTTACTGTCCAAACTGCCTTGATCAGATCATGATTTTGAAATATTGCTTTTGCCTGCAAACAGCCGGGTCTCATCATCCCCTCATCCTCAGAGAATGGATGGAGCCGCCCTTCTATACTTAAAGAAAGCCTTTGGATGAACTGGGTTCTCTTAACAACTAAAATGCTCAGCACAAGCACACTTCTGTCTACACATAGAACCATGTTGCCCATGGACAGAGCACCAAAAAATAAATAAATAGCAATGGCCTCCCCACAGAGACGTAGTACGTGTTTCAAGAAATTCTTTGTGAATATATATCTTTATTTTTTTCCCGATTACTAGAGTAATGGATGCTTTATGGAAAAAAAACGTAAATTATTACAGAATTATAAAAATTGAAAATGACTCATAATTACACTAATTTCTATTAATAGTTTTAGAGAAATTCTGATTCATGAATTATTAGTTCTTTAAATCAAATGTTTGGGTCCTCTTGTCTGTGCTTTGCTTTAGAGTGTTGTGTAGCTGGAGCGTTCAGGATGAAGAAGGTGGTTGGCTTGTATTTTTTTGTTTTGTTTTGTTTTATCTTCCCTGCTCTTTGTTGTGTATGTTCAAAATATACATCTGAAAGGCGGTGTAAACAAAAAGTGGAAAGGAGGTGCTACTCTCCAAAATCTGAATGAGTTCATTAGTGAAAAAAAAATCTAGATTAAAGTGTTACAACTAATATTCTTTATTGAGTATAGGAAATACTATCTCTGATGTTAGTTTTGATTTAATTTTTAAGCAGTTTGAAGTAGCTAGGATTTGCTTTCGGCATCTGGGGTTTGCAGATGAGGAGGCTGAGTCTCTAAGGCATCCTGTCAGAGCCCTTCCTCCCTCTGTACCTTGTTTGTGGGTCTGCTCAGCATGCTGTCTTCATACCAATTCTTCTTATAGTCTTAAGCTGCTGTCTTTTGTTTTCTTTTTATGACCAGTGTTCCCAGAAACCATTACAAAGTGTAGATAACCAGTGCTGACATTTGGTATGTAATCTTTCAAACATCTTCCTATGTCTGTATCAGATGAAATTCCTGACAGACCCTGCAGGGTATTATTATGAAGTCTGGCTCTGGTATTAAACTGTGCAAATTGAAAACCTGGTTCTGACATTAGCTGTGTCACCTTAATTAAGGTAACTCCATACCTTCTGGAAAGCTCCATACTTCCAACCGTGAAATGGGAATCATGATAATGTTTGTCTCATTGGGAAGGACTATGAATTAATGAGATAATAGATAAAAAATTCCTGGCATAGAGTAAGCACCCAACAAATATTAGTGCTCATTATTAATGTTTTGTAAGAAATGGGATCATACTTCTAATTTTGAATTATAGCTTATTTTTTGAACAATCATGAACACACATCTGTTCAGTTCTTTTTATGGTTGCATTATAATTACATTATGTGACTAGCTATAATTTGTTTAGTTCCTGAACTTGTGGAAAGGATCATAATGTGGGTCAAAGAGCCATCTGTTTTGCCCAGCCTTGGAAAACAGTACTATGTTCTGATATCCAAATCCGAGATGCTTAAGACCTTCAGTACCACGCAGTTTTATTGAAACAAGAATGTAGTGTTTTTGAAAGAAATATGTAAGAATCTTCCTACTATCAAACAGTGTTGAGCTGCTAAACATTTCAGGGTGTTCTCTGTTGGCTAGACTTCCAGGCTTGTAAGTTTATGAAATTTCTTAAGAGTTTTCATTTTCTAAAGTACCTCTGTTGATATCAAAGTACTTTTCTGCCTTGATAAATGAATAATGAATATATCCCTGACTTTAGGTTCTGAACATTTACAAGCCTGGATTAATTAGAAAAAAACAAAGTGCCATAATTCTGCCATAAACTGCAATAATGCAGCAATGGGGGTCCCGGAGAACCATTATTATTCAAATACTTGTGGCTTCTTGAATAAAGAGAGATGATCAGCGGTGGGAGACACATTTGAACTTGCTTAGAGGAGCTGCCTTTGTCTCTAGGAAGAAAGTTACTCCGTAATTACTAGAACAGGTCTTCGTTTCATCCCAGCATCTTTGCTTTTCCATGCTTGCCATGTCTGACTAGCTTTCTATTGCCTGTTAATCCCTTCAGGAATGTGGCTTTGGCTATGGGGAGGATGCTCAGTGTGTGACTTGCCGGCCGTACAGGTTCAAGGAGGACTGGGGCTCTCAGAAATGCAAGCCGTGCCTGGACTGTGTGCTGGTGAACCGCTTCCAAAAAGCCAACTGTTCTGCTGCCAGTGATGCCATCTGTGGGGACTGCTTGCCAGGGTAGGTTGGATGATTTCTCTCCGTAAAAATTATCCAATTATTTTTTCAAAAGGAATTTTTCATGTTCTTTTCCAGACATGAATGCACACTGATAATAACCTGAACACCTCTTTTGAGTGTTCATGACTTTGGCTCTCGGCAGTCTCCACCGGATTCTCGGTTCCTGTGAATCTAGTGGACTGTGATGGGCACTGCTTATAAATAAAATGAATAAGCATACTAGCAAAAGATTAGTGTCACAAAATTCTAAAGAGTTCCTATAAGTCAATAAAATAGAAAACATGAACTAATGGATAAAAGAATGAAGAGGCAATTCGCAAAAACGTATGGCTCATGATCATATGAAGATGTTCAAATCCTCACTGGAGATCAGAGAAATGCAGGTTGTGACCGGCTAGTCATGCCAGCAGATGTTTGTCCAACATGCTCTGGGCAAAGCTAGGCATTGCTTAGGTCAGGAGGCCAAAATCCCTACTCGTGAGGAGCTTATATTCCAATAAGGTTTTAAAAAATAACTAAACAGTAAATATCAAAAGCGTAAATTATGCAGAAAGACAGAAGATGAATTCTATGGAATAAAGGTAAACCTAGAACAGCTAAGGGGAATTGAGCATGCATTGGGGAATGGTTAGACAAATTGCATATTAAAGTATAGGCATTACTGAAAAGAGGGATTTGAACAGACTTGAAGGAGATGAGGTAGCCAAGAAGCTATGTGGGGAAGAGCCCTGTATGTAGACACTGGCAACCACTAGGAACAGGCCCCAAGGTGGACATGAACCTGGGATTTTTAAGAAGCTGCAAAAGAGGTATTTTCAGGAGGCCGGAAGAGTCAAGTAGAAAGAGAGGATGGAAGGGGTTGAGCACATGTAAACAGTGGACATCTTAAATGTGTGCGTTGAAAAGGAACCCAGGTCATGGAAGGAAAGTGTTCTATACCTGGGCCAGGTGGAGAAGCAAAGCCCAGGAAGAGTAATTTTAAAGTGTTGAGTGTTCCTGAGTAATCATTGGACAGCTATGCCCAATAAAGCATGCAGTTGGGGACAGACTCTGTCTGAAGAGTGGGTCTCAGGGAGGCATGGGCAATGATTGGTTAGGGAATGAGATGCATTACTGCCCAAGCTTGAAAAAAAGAGAAGCAAATCAGAATATCAGGATACTGTCATGGGTATAGAGTACAGCCTGTTACCAGCGAAAGACGGAAGAGAAAGGGCCCAGAATTCCTAGAGCTGTGGAAAGCAGACTTTGTTGAAGAGATTAAAATAAAACAAAAACCCAGAAACAGCAGCAATACAGGAGCGGGAGCAGCAAACATCTATTATAATGTGCTAGGCACTTGGCTAAGTACTTTACATGAGTTCTGTTCTGTTCTGTTCACAGCGTCTTAAAAATAAGAAAATGAGCCTTATTGGGGTTGGAGGTTATTTAGGCAAGTTTACTTAGCTACTATGTGGTGGAGCTTGGAGCCACATCCAGGCTTCTATGCCACCATCTGTGTCTAGGTCACTGACTCTAACTGGACTTGGCCAGAACATGCCCCAAGATCAGTGTGCTTTTGACCAAATGTCACAGTGATAATTCTGGGCTCTTGTTGAGGCCAGAGGGGAAAGGAAGCTCTGGAATGGAAAGGCAGAAGCTGGGTAGGAAATAGCTGTGGGTCGAGGATGGCCTTAGGCAACAATTCAACACCAAAAATAGTAGTATTCTAACACCAAAAGTGTAAGCAATCAAATAAAAATAGCTTTACTAGACTTACTCAAAATTAAAATTATTTGTACTTCAAAGGATACCGTTAAGAAAATGAGCCCTGGCAGGTTGAATCAGTGGATAGAGTGTCAGCCTGGCATATGGATGTCCCAGGTTCAATTCCTGGTCAGGGCACACAGAAGAAGTGACCACTGGCTTCTCTCCCCCTTCTTCCTCCTTCTCTCCTTCTTCCCCTCCTGCAGCCAATGGCTCGATTGGTTTGAATGTGGCCCTGTGTGCTGAGGATAGCTCTGTTGATTTGAGCATCAGTCCCAGGCAGGGATTGTAAGGTGGATCCTCATTGGGGCGCATGCAGGAGTCTTTCTCACTACCTCCTCTCCTCTCACTTGAAAAAAAGAAAGAAAGAAAATGAAAAGATAACCCACAGAATTAGAGAAATTATTTGTAACTTTTATATTTATATTTATATCTATCTATATCTGTCTATATACATATATATACATATATATATATATATGTATGTAATAAGGAATTATCTTATCTAGAATATATAAATAACTCTTGCAACTCAATAATAAAAAGGCAAATAACCCAATTAAAACATGGGCAAAGGATTTGATTAGACATTTCTCCAAAGAAGATATACAAATGGTCAATAATGAGCACAGGGAAAAAATGCTCAATGCTATTAGCTATCAGGAAAATGCAAATTAAAACTGCATACTTCAGACCCACTAGGGTGGCTATTACTAAAAAGACAGAAACAAATATGGGTGAGGATGTAGAGAAATTGGAACATACACTCTTGGAGGGAATGTAAAATGATGCTGCCACTTGCAAAAGTCTGGCAGTTTTTCGACAAGTGAAACATAGTAAACATGTGCCCCAGCACTTCTGCTCTTAGTTATATAACCAAGATCATTGAAAACATATCCACAAGAAAACCTGTACACAAATGTTCACAGCAGCATTATACATAGTAGTCAAAAGTGGAAACAACCTCAGTTTGTTTCAACTAGTGAATGGATAAGCAAAATGGAATGTATGCAAACATTGGAATTTTATTCAGTAATAAAAAGGAATGAGTTACTAATTTATGCTACAAAATGAATGAACCTAGAAAACATTATGTTCAATGAAAGAAGTCACTCACAAAAACCCAGCTATTGTATGTACCATTGCATGAATATCCAGAATAGGTAAATTTATAAAGAGAGAAATTAAGCTAGTGGTTATCTAGAGCTGGAGTGGGGGTCAGAAAATTGGTGGTGAGGGGGTGTGGATACAGAGTTTCTTTTGTGGCATGTTAAAAATGTTCTCAAACTAATTATACTGATGGCTACAGAAATCTGTGAATATATTAAGACCTTGTAATAGTATACTTGAAATGGATGCATTCTATGGTTTGTAAACTCTTTTTCAATAAATCTGTTACTTAGTTTGTAATAATTTAAAACTTTTTGATTTGACTTTTTAAACCACTTTATTAAGATATGACTGATATGTGAAAAGCCGTACATATTTACTCAATGAGTGTGGCTATCAGTATACATTGATTGTGTCCTTAATACACAAGTTTAAGTTTGATGTAGTTCAACTTGTCTATTTCTGTTTTTCCTGCCTGTTTCGTGTATACCTTTTGGTGTCATATCTAAGAAATTATTGTCATATTCAGTGTCATTCAGCTTTTCTCCTATGTTCTATTTATGTTTTTTCCCCAACCTGATTATTTCTTTACAATACATTTTTAAATGAAATTAGTGGATAAAGGAGGATTATTAAGATAACTGAACTATTTTATTCAGTTCTGATGACATATTGCTAAGTTGCCGGCCTGCAAGTGGCATTTCTATTCCCATAGGTAGCATACACATGTGCCTATCTGCCTGTCCTGACACTTCTGCAGTTTTCTCAGTAAAAATGGTGTATTTTCATTGAAATTTATATTTATTTGATTAGTGATGAGGTTAAACATTTTAAGTTTTTTTTTTTATTTTATTCACTTTAGAGAGGAGACAGAGAGAGAGAGAGAGAGAGAGAGAAAGGGGGGAGGAGCTAGAAGCATCAACTCCCATATATGCCTTGATCAGACCAGTGTAGGGTTTTGAACTGGTGACCTCAGTGTTCCCAGGTCGACGCTTTATCCACTGCACCACCACAGGTCAGGTAAACATTTTAATGTTAAAGAAAAAAATGGCATCCTTTTGAGTTTTAATTATGAAAATTAAAGATGATGAAATGTTATTCTTTTGGGAATTAATGTTCTTTGCCTGTATTTTCCTTTTGCCATATGATTTTTAAGTGTAATGTTATAGACTTGTTATAGAAAATGCTGTGATCAGAACTATTATTTTTATTTTCATTTATTTATTTTTGCCAATTAACTAGGTTGATGATGCTTTGTTTGTTTTTGTTTTTCAGTTATCTTTAATATTGGGTGTATGTGTGTTGCTTTCTTTTATAAAAAATATTATTTAGAAAATTAACTTTAACACAGTGACTTTGATCAATGAAAGTACATAGGTCCTGGGGAACACAAGTGACATTAAAATCTATGTAACACAATAAATTAATAATAATAAAAAAAAGATTAAACACACACTAAAAGAAAAAAGAGTACATAGGTTTTGCCTGACTTGTGGTGGCGCAGTGGGTAAAGCATTGACCTGAAATACTGAGGTCACCGGTTCGAAACCCTGGGCTTGCCTGGTCAAGGCACATATGGGAGTTGATGCATCTTGCTCCTCCCCACCTCTCTCTCTCTCTCTCTCTCTCTCTCTCTCTCCTCTAAAATAAATAAATAAAATCTTAAAAAAAAAAGAGAACACAAGTTTCAGGTAAACATTTTTATAGCATTTGAACTGTTAATTATGTTGTATAACCATCACCCAAAGTCAAATCATCTTCTGTCATGTGTATTTGTCCCTCTTTACACCCTTCCCTCCTCTACTCCCCCTGGTAACCACTTCACTTTTACCTATGTCTGTGGGTCTCAGTTTTATTTATTTATTTGTTTGTTTGTTTATTTATGTATTTTTCTGAAGTGAGAAGCGGAGACAGACTCTCGCATGTGCATGACCGGGATCCACCTGACATGCCCACTAGGGGGCGATGCTCTACCCATCTGGGATGTTGTTCCATTGCAACTGAAGCCATCCTAGCACCTGAGGTGGAGGCCATGGAGCCATCCTCAATGCTCGGGCCAACTTTGCTCCCATGGAGCCCTTGCTGCGGGAGGAGAAGAGAGAAATAGAAAAAAGAGGGTGAGGGGTGGAGAAACAACAGATGGGCATTTCTCCTGTGTGCCCTGGCCGGGGATTGAACTCAGGACTTCCACATACTGGGCCGATGCTCTGCCACTGAGCCAACTGGCCAGGGCAGATGGGTCTCAAGTTTATATCCCACCTATGTGTGGAATCATGGAGTTCTCAACTTTTTCTTATTTACTTATTTCACTCAGTATAATGTTCTCAAGGTGTGTTGTTTTCAAAGCTGCTAATATTTTCCATTCTGGCTTCTGTGTCTCTTGTCATGTCTATAAAGATATCCCTGTATCAAAATTCTATAAGCATCTCCCTACATTTTTCCATTGCTTTTATGATTTGCTTGACATTTTTGGTTTCTGAATTTCAAATGTTAAAAACTAGCACTTTATTTATAAGGCATTTTATCATTTAAACTGAGTTCTCATTCGCTCACCAGCCCCCTCACCCTAATATAGAAGAAGTAAGGCTGAGTACAATCTACAAAGTCATGGTTAGTGGGATTGGAACCTTAAGTGTTCACTGCTCAGCTGGGTCTCTAAGGGTGTCTGTCTAAGGGTGTCTGTCTAAGGTATTTAAGGCTTTGAGAAACCTTTTTTTTCTTTAAACAATAGCACTGATAACAGAGTCTGCCAGTAATTTATACACTGTGCTCACTGCAACTGTGAGCTTAGATGAAAAAACTAACAAGGATTATTTTCCTTTTTCTTCTAGATTTTATAGGAAGACAAAACTTGTTGGTTTTCAAGACATGGAGTGTGTACCTTGTGGAGACCCCCCTCCTCCCTACGAACCACACTGTGAGTGCACTCCACACAAATACAGCAGTGGGCTCTCCACCTTTTTGTTTTTAAAACAACAACACAAAACACCTTTGTTCAGTTGGCAAATGAAGCAAATTTTCCCTCTACTGTGGAGCTTATAATGTGTACTCTTTTTTTTTTTAAAGGTTTTTTTTTTAATTAGTTTTTTGTTTGTTTGTTTTTTTATTTTATTCATTTTAGACAGGAGACACAGAGTGAGAGAGAGAGAGAGAGAGAGAGAGAGAGAGAGAGAGAGAAAGGGGGGAGGAGCTGGAAGCATCAACTCCCATGTGTGCCTCGACCAGACCAGTGCAGGGTTTTGAACTGGCGACCTCAGTGTTCCCAGGTCGACGCTTTACCACTGCGCCACCACAGGTCAGGCCTAATGTGTGTACTCTTTTAATAAGCTTCCAGCAAGACATAAAGCCCTTTTGTGTGGGCCTCAGTCAGCAAACTGTGTCCATTGGCTTGAATCTCAAAATGAAATACAGACATTTTGTGACTGCTGTATTCCATTTGAACACATATCTCAGGCAACTCCAGTTAACCAGGTGGTCCAAATCCTAATGCATAATGTCTTTGTGCCATGGCTCCATGAATTCCTGTGTTTTCCCATCTTAGTCCCCAGAGACATTGTCATGTGGTGTCTTTTCTTCTGTTCCAGAGACATTTTTCTCCATGAGTCGTTTGCCCTAATTAATATAGTGTTAAATCGAATCTTAGTTTATTCCATTCATTCCTTTTTTTATCATTTAACAAATAAAAAGAGAAACCCATTGTGTACTGGGAATATAACTGTAAATGAGAAAATTGTGCACCCTTTTCTGTTTCTACTAATATTAGTTCATCTTTTTTACTTTTCCCTTAGATACAAAAGGTGTTTGTTGCAAGTTTATGAACCTGCATTAATTTTGAATGGGAATCCTAAGTACAAATCTGGCTAATGAAAACCTTCAGGTTTGGGCCAGGAAAGAACTCAGCAGGTGGACCCCTCATGTGCCCTGCTTGTCATGCTTGTCTGTGTTGAGCAGTGCTTTAGTTCACTGTGCTTCACTGCACACAAGAGATAGCAAGTCTAGGCAAAGGGGGCAGGAGGGCTTATCCCAAGCATAGGTTGCTCATGCCTTCCTGGGGAGCACTAGTAACATCAGTGGTTATATTTCAGGGTTGTTTTGATATAATTTTCAATGCATAACTAATTGAAAGTTATAGCATTATTTGATAAGGTCACATAGTACTAGTCTCTCCCAGAGCATCATTGAATATTAAAGTTTATATTATTATACATCCTTTACCAAAATGCATTACTTTTTATTCTTCATTTGAAGTGGTAGAAAAAAAAAAGAAAAAAAAACTAACTTTCATAGAACTGTATTTTGACTGTCATTTTTATACTATCCATACATTCACCAAATAATTCATCACAACTAACAAATGCGATATTGAATGCCTATTATATATTAGTCACCATGGGAAAACAATTGGTTTTACCTAATTTTCTCAATACCACATCATCAGCCTACATTTGTCAAGGAGGACTGCAGGTCCAGAGAGATTAATAACTTTTCATTGTTGCTGGTAATTGGCAGAGACAAGATTCAAACATAAGTCTGTCTAACTTCAAGTTGGGTGCTCTTTCCACCATTCTCTGCTGTCTCCCTAAGAAAAACCAAATGATCTAATCTGTCATCTGTTAGCTGATGTAAACTACCACATGTTGACTTCTTATATTGTTTGCTTTAATGTTCACAATTTAATGAAAACTATAAAAATCTAACATAGAGAAGATCCTGAAAGAGCCTCCTTATGCTACACAATCTTTAAAGTGGTATGTTCTCTTGCCAGCTCAAATGGGGCAGCAGCCTGGTCTTGCCCATGGGCAGCTCAGCCATTGTTTTGTCCAGAAGGCAAAGATTATGCTCTTCACCAAAACTACAATTAAAATATTTAGTAAAGAAATTGGCATTGCCCAATTTAGAGTTGGAAAGTACTGGGTTAAAATTCTTCTGTTTAATCATCTAGTTCTAAGTCAGAGGCATTGGAATTTTTTTGCCTTTGAAGATCTAGCAAGGTTTGGACATCGTAATTTAGCCTTTAAACATAGATTTTACATTTAATTTTTAATATCTCATGAAGCCCTAATTAAGTTATAATTTGAAAAGAGAATTAATTAGTTTAACTTATATGTATAGATAGATTTCTCCATAGATGAAACTTTTTAGAAAGAAAAGGAAAATGAGTTATTTTTCAGTCAGAAATGTAGCGTGCTCAGCTAGTGCCCTTCTGAATCGTGTTAATCCTTATCTCTGTGAAGGAAAGCTGGCTGCCTTTGGCACAGCTCTTGGGAATCATTTCAGAACACAACTAATCTCAAAAAAGAGCTTGACCTTTTGGGGGAAATTATGTAAGGTGTCTTATGTTTTCATTTCTTCTACGTTGGGCTTTTCAATGTATTCACACAAGAAAAACTTTATTTTTTCCAGTGGCGTTTCTCCCTTGAGGGGCTCCTGCAATATTGACTCTTAGCTGTAAGAAGGCAATGCTACTCAAGCTCCCTCAAGTAATGGGGTTTGTTTCAAGGATGCAGGCGTAGTGACAGAGGCAGGAACTTCCTGGGACCCAGGGGTAGTCCTTGCCTGAGACCCCTGGCAACGGGGAACCTGGCCCTGCCCAGGGCCCTGCGTCAGCACCACACAGCTGCTTGCTCAGCCTGTAGGCCTTTGTTTTTGCCCCCTGGTTCTCCCTCATGCTTTCACTGAACTGATTTGGTCCTTTCCTTCACGGCTTCCCTATTGAAGCTCCCAAGGGAAGGAGTCTGATTGATCTAGTTAAACACCATTGTCCTGTGGGGCAGGCCCTTTTCTATTTACCTGTCAAGCAAACATCTGCATGCCAGGCACACAGCGGAGGACAGATAGACCCCAGTCCTTTTCTTCATGGAGGACACAGTAGAGTGGAGGAGTTGTCAAATCGCTACTCCAAGTTAGACAGTATTCAAATACAACACATATGGAGGTGAAACTGGGACTGCTTAGTTCCGTATCTGCAAGGATCCATAAGGCTCTGAGGGTGAATCATGGGTAATGATGTAGGAGCAACAGGGAAGGCTTTGAGCTGTGATTGAAAGGATCAGCTAGAGGAAGATGAACCTGAAAGGGAGACTAAACAGAGGGTTCAGAGAAGTCTGGGTGAACCAAGGAGTATAGTGGCTAGCAGCATTGTAAGCTGTGTGCGGGTTCAGTCAGTTGACACTGGAAATGTCCTTTTCACTCTGGAGGTCTTTGATGACATTGACTAGAACCATTTTAGTGAGTAATGGAAATGGAAACCATATTAAAATGAAACAAGAAATTTAACGTAAAGAAAGAAGGGAGACCTTATAGATGACTCTGCAGATGTTTGCCTGTGAAGCCTGCAGGCAAAGGAAGGGTTTTATGTTATTTAGTTTTTTAGGTGTAGGCACACCTGCATGTTTTCATGTGGAGAGAATAAAAATGTAATCGGGCACATCAGGCATGTTGGAGAAGGATCCTGAAGCTCAGGTGTTTGGTGGACCTTCTGCAAGGAGGAGGGAGAGACCCTGGCAGTGACCTAGGAAGGAGGGGCAGGGCTGATGAGCATGGGCTTGTCATTCAGTGAGGGAGTTGATGGGTTTCTTTACCCTGCTTCTGTGTGTGTGACAGAGGAGGTGAGGCACTGTGTTTCACCAGGTAATGCAGGGGACAAGGAACTCAGAGGCTGGAAGAGCACACGTGCTTAAAGTTCTCATTACAGAGAGGGGAGGCAAGTTGATTAGAGAACACAGTGGGTTTCCTGGTGTGAAGTCTGTGGTCCTAGTGACACACTGTTTATTCCTCATATGCTATCTGAAGGGGCTTCTGCTGTGTGGATTACTCAGGCCCTGAAGTGGCCCCAAGACATATAAGTTGTACCCTAAATATGCAGCATATAGCAAGTTACAGACAAGTTTTTAAAAAGGATTACTGTCTGTTAGCACAAGAATAATTTTAAATTCATGTAATATTTTAAAAAACATTTCTACAACACCTAAAGGAAACCAAAGTAACAACAGAAAACACTTAAGATTGAAAACTTCCCATCTATATGTCAACTTTCCAAGGGGCCACTCCAGATTCATACATATACCTACGGCAGGTTTAGCTTTGGCCAAGTGATGTCCTGACTTCATTAAGCTCGGATTTGTCCCTTATACTGGGGTGGCACCTACCTATGTAGGTTGTTGTAAGTACCGACTAGTCAATATATGTAAGTTGCTGGCACAGTGTCTGGTAATGAGCAGGGTCTCCAGTCTGTTGGCCTCCTTCCTTGCTCCTTCTTCTGTGCAACTCTTCTTGGATATTGAGATCTTATCTCTTTGCATTTGGGGGACTTGTTGTCTTGAGAGAGAGCCCACTGCCCAGGGGTTTGGTATTCAGCAGAGGCAGTGGTACAAAGAAGACCACTGAGCTAGGACTGTGTGTTTAACGGCCCCACTAAACAGGAAGTGGGGCAATGGGAGATTGAGGAAACTTCAGCCATCAAGTAACAGATTCTCTACAGCTTAAATGTGTAATAAAGTGTCTAAATAGGTTTCTCTCCTGTAGGGCATACCTGTATTTTTTGTAAAATGATTTTTTTAAATTTTATTTTATTCATTTTAGAGAGGAGACACAGAGTGTGTGTGTGTGTGTGTGTGTGAGAGAGAGAGAGAGAGAGAGAGAGAGAAAGGGGGGAGGAGCTGGAAGCTCAACTCCCATATGTGCCTTGACCAGACCAGTGCAGGGTTTTGAACTGGCGACCTCAGTGTTCCCAGGTCGACGCTTTATCCACTGCACCACCACAGGTCAGGCAAAATGATTTTGAAAACAAGAAATAAGTTTCTATTCCTCATGATTCTTTATATTGACACAGCCCTCAAAACTTTGGCATCTATCAAAGGCAGAAGGGTATGGCCGAGCTCAGTAGGCGTCCTGTTGCTGGAAGTGTTGGATTCACATCTAGGCTCTGCCTTGTACTGATGGTTTAATCTTGGGAAAATCATCTCACCACTTAGAACTTCTGTTCACTCCTTGGAAAATGGAGATAATCGTGCCATGTTGGTAGATATTAGATAGAATGAAATGAGACAGTATCCAGAAGCATAGCTGCCACAGAGTGAACTCAGTGACCACTCTGCCTGCCAGCCTGCCCTCTTCCAAATAATGTCTGCATTCGTTCTGCACCCCTTGGGCCCACTTGGTCAGGTGTGCTCTGTGGAGAGAATGGCAGGTGGGAGTAGTCCCATATGGGGAGGATCTCATGATGCAGCTGGCTCTGATGTTTGTCTTGCTGATCCTTCACCTCCAGTGGTGATTGAGCAATGGAGGACACCTAGAAAGGGACACCAGTAGATTGTTAGGTTCCTTGAATGGCTAGACTACCAGGCCGAAGAAGCCCTCTTTGGGCTGATCTCTTTTTCCTCTGTCCCATGACCCAAGGCCTCACCCCCCATGCCCAATCAGCATGGCTTTAAGCCCTGCGCCCTTCCACATAATGATGAGTGTGTGCACATAAATTGATTAGTCCATCCTAACTTCTTTGTCAGTCACTAGGAGCATTAATATGTGACCCTGACTGTTTGGGTGTGGAGCCCAGTGTTGGTTAGTGGCCTCACTGTGAATTGCAGGTGAATAGAAGGGAAATTTCCATAAAGATGCCTGCTTCAGGCTCTGAGCCTCTTTGTGCTCTCACTTCCTAATAGCATGCACCCATTTAGGGCATTAAGGAAAAATAGACAAAAAACACACAAGAGATTTTAGAAGAGCGGCATTCTGCCCTTGGCCTGATAAGAAACGAAGGTTTTGTCTGATTTCTTTTAGCAGTATTTACTTAATATGAAACAAATACTGTGGTTGGACCAAATGGTTTTGAAAAAATTCAGAGCGGGTTTTCACCCAAGTCCAGCTTTATTTAAGAGTATTTAACCTAGATGTTTGCTTTGTTCTTGGGGGCTTTGTAAAACAAGTCATGTGATTGCAAAGAGATAAGCGATCCCGATTAGTCCCTGTGTGGGGGAGAGAGACACAGCCCTGCTGACATGCAACTACTGAGGGATTTTACTCAGTCTAGGACTCAGAGCACAGCAGCAGGTCTCAGTACCAATAAGTAATCACATTATTAAAAGGTGATTATTTTCCAAAGGATATTTAAAATTTCTAAATAGTGAATCAAAGTAATTTCAAAATAAACTTTTAAAAGAAATATTTGTTCATTCAAGGTAATTTTAAAAGTTAAGCAGAAAAAAGAAGAGGGAACATTGTAAACAAAGCATTTCCAACATCAGAGCACACAAAACAAGATACAGCCTTTTGATGTTTTATTTTTGTCTTTTTTCTATCTGTACCACTGATTTTTAAAACATAGATGTAATTATGCTGTCCATATTATTTTGTATCATTTTTCCTCTTGAGATATAAATTTCTAGATGTAAATTTTTGTTCACATACTATTCTGAGCATTACTTGGATGTGTTTATTGAGTAAAGTACTGTATAGGTGTTTGGACGACAGTTTTAGGCTGCCTGTTACCCACACTGCTGCTGTTCTCGTCTCTCTGTAGGCATCTTTCTGTATTTACACTAACAAACTGACCCTCACAGTGTGTTTATGGATTCAGAGGAGGTATTATTTTTGTATCTTGACACGCAATGTTAAATCATTTTAAGTAAAGGTACCTGGTAAATGCCTCTTTTAAAGAAAACAAATTTAAAAGGAAATAAATTGGGAGTGTTTTGAAATCAATACCAATATGAATTCTCTAGTTTTCTTTAAAAAAGGAGGGGAAGGGAAAAAGGGCAGGACGATGAGAAGAGGGAGGTGAATTACATACAAGTTGGCTTAAGCTTTAATGAAATGATTTTGCCAGTAGATGCCTGACATTAAGACACCAGTTCCTGGTGTTCTCCGGGCAGACATCTTTGCATCATGGGGTACTTGAACACTTACTGAACCTGATCACTGTAAATACCTATATAATGGATACAGAAGAGATGCTGAAATCCAAAAGTACTGTACATTTGCTTTGAAAAATTAAATGATTTCTATTGTATCTGGTTCTTTTGTTTCTGCAGCAGAGTTCTTATAAGTTTGCTGATATCTAGTGGCCTAGCTTTCCAGAGGTCTTACTAGATCTCTGCAGGATGAGTCCACAGGCCAATATATACTGATTAAGGGTTCAGTTTACTGAAGTTTTTCAAGTAGTATGTGGTTCTTAGGCCAAGACTCTTAAGTGTAAGGGGTTCGCCGCTGCCATGTCTTGTGTTTTAGGAGCCTTCCTTGGGGCTGGTTTTGGGACAAGAAGAGTGCCATTGTGTGTACCGAACTAATGGTTAAAGCAGTAGAGATAGGGAGCTTCATAAAGAGAAGTCTTAGCAATATAGTTTTTTCCTGATAAGCTTTCAGGGTGGGGAGTAGGACAATGACATCAAAGAGAGCTTGGCAAAACCGACAAAACAGCCCATTGCTTGTGGCAGACAGACTGCTAACATTTGAAACAGTCCTTGTTTTCACTAACATATCTGTCGGGTTAGGGTTCGATTGCTCTTCCTTCCTCTCTCTATAGCTCCCTGCTTGTTCTTTACATCACCCTTTCTTTTTTGTAATATTATATAATTTCATTATTTTATTGAAAAACAATCTAAAATAGTAATAGTCAAAGGTGGTTTCTGTGGAAACCAAAAACAACAACAACATGTCTTCCTGTACAATCGAGGCACTGCAGCCTATCCGGTACTTTACTCAATAAACACATCCAAGTAATGCTCAGAATAGTATGTGAACAAAAATTTATAGCCCTCCCGTGGAACCCATTTGTTTTTTATTGTAAGCCTTGCTCTGCCAAACCGAACAGCCCTGCTGAAGGGATGGAGAAGAGCCGGAAGAAGCTAACAGAGGCAGAGAGATGAATGCAACAAGCAGTGAAAGGGCAGCCTGCAGTCCAGCAAGGAGGAGTCAGAAACACTAAGAAAACAGTCACAAGAACTCCAAAATACACTATAATTTTTATCTAATTGGTGTAGAGCAAACAGACCCATACAGTCGGATGACCAACCCCTGAGGTCTTCTAATACTGCTCAGTACAGCAGTGATAGTTGTCATTATTATCCTGGATGTGGAAATGGGGGGGGGGGAGGAGGATAAGATTAAGATGCAAATTTGCCGTAGTCTTCTTAAGAAAGCAGAAAACTATTATAATTTATTTGAACACAATCTTTTATACTTATTTGCTTATGGAGCTCAACAACTGTTATCTGGAAATTTGTTATAGCAAGATCCTCACTTTTCATGGATATTGAAAAAATAACTGGGCAGTTTAAATGTCTTGGCCCCCTTTAGAGAACAAAAATGCTATAAATGCAACTGCTTTGGATAATTAGTGATTTCAAATATTTATCTTTACTTAGGCCTAGTTTCATTAGAGTTATAGAAATCTAACATTCTTAAAAGTGTTTACTTAAACTTATGTGCTCCTACATTCATTCTTTTCTCCCATTATAAAATTTCTAAATATTTGCAAGCCATTCAATTTGTCGCAAGTGGAGAAAAGTGTAACCGCCCAACTGACTCAGGTGTCCATGTGTCCTGAATCTAGAGATGCTTCAGAGAGTCTTCATTGGCCTGCGACTGTCTGGGAGACAGGAGTGCCGTGGGCTGCAGGCTGCCAGGCCAGAGGCTTTGATCAGCCCTCCAAGAACAGTAGCAGTTGATTATTACTTAGTCAGCTATAAATCTAACTTCTCTGCCTTTATCTTTAGTTTCTTTTAGACATTTAAAGTCAATGAGCTGGTTTAAATATTTACTCATGAAGAAACAGGTTGTGATTTGTTAAAACCCGTCACTAAATTAAATGAATATTAGATTAAGTACAGTTTATTTTAAAAATATGTCATCCAGCAGGCCTGTTTCATTAAGTTGTGGACTTTTATAAATGGAACAGTGACTGGTGTATGTATCCATTATATGCTTAAAATAAATATATGCGGAGAAAAGCAATCTAAAAGTTTTTGCCGAACCTATAGTAGAAATACTCAGCTTAAATTTTGAGATCACTCCTTTTCATACACAGAACATTTATTCTCACAAGTCTGTGTGTAAGAATTGTCCACACTTTGCCAGGATTGTCCTCTGTGGACCTCCATTCTAGAGGGGACCGGAATACGTAGCCATCACCAGTGGTATTGGTCCCCAGTGCTTTTCAACCTTTTTGCACTTGAGGCCTGGTGAAAATAGAATTATTTTAGGGACTGCTAGGGCAGAAATCACCCTGAGCATAAGTGAATTTGACTAAGATTATTGGCTCTAAAATCTTCATCCAACATCAGGGTGGTTAACTCTTTCACAGACCAGCACAAAATTTCTGGCAGACCAGCACTGGTCCACAGACCAGTGGTTGAAAAACACCGATCTGTAGGATCCTTTGTCTTGAAGCACGCATGAGTGCCTGGCTACTTTCTGCGTGAACTGTTTAAGGAGGGGGGTTGAATTTGAGAAACACCGTTTTAAAGAGGGAAGAGAGAACCATCAGGAGAGTTTAAAATAGCAAACACTTCTCTGTGATGGGCTAGCTAATGCCCTCGGTTCACAACCAGAAGGCAATTACAGTACATGAAAGAGGAGACAGGTCTGGCCTGTGGTGGCGCAGTGGATAAAAGCCTCGACCTCGAATGCTGAGGTCGCCGGTTCGAAGCCCTGGGTTTGCCTGGTCGGGACACATATGGAAGTTGATGCTTCCTGCTCTTCACCCCTCTTTCACTCTCTTCCTTTCTCTCTCTCCTCTCTTTCTAAAAATGAATAACTAAATAAAATAAATTGATTAAAAAAAACTACAGAAAAAAAAATGATTTAAAAAAAAAAAAAGAAAGAGGAGACAGGATTTGAACTAAAGCCAACCTGCTGTGCAGACTTGCTGAGCTCAGTACTGCCTCTCCTGGTGAATGCTGAAGAACCAGGAAGAAGAGAATTTAAAATTAATTTTAAAATTGAGAAAAATTTCAGACTACAAATGAAATGTAGTTGAGTCATCTTTACTAGAAAAAATAGTGTAAAATAACTCAAAGGTTGGAATAGTAGAAAATAAAAATTGAATGCCTGAAGTCAAATATCAAACAGGATTAATTTTTTTTTCTTAAGCAAGAGGAGGGGAGATAGACTCCCGCATGCGTCCCAAACGAGATCCACCCAGCAACCCCTGTCTTGGGCTGATGCTTGGACCAACCAAGCTATCCACAGAAGCTGGGACTGATACTCAAACCAATTGAGACACAGGCTGCAGGAGGGGAAGAGAGAGAGAAGGGAGATAGGGAGAGGGAGAAGCAGATGGTCACTTCTGTGTGCCTGTGTGCTCTGACCAGGGATGGAACCCAGGACCTTCATACAACGGGCTGATGCTCTATCCATTAAGCCACCAGAGTTTTGTCTATATTATGAATCATAGCCATTTTATTAATTAAATATTCAAGAAACATCTTTGCTTGATATTTATACAGTTATAAAGAGAAGTGCAACTTTTTTAACTGTTGCAAAATAGTTTTTACTGTTATGGAAATATAATTGACATATAAGATGCACCATTTTAAGTGTATAATTCAGTGAGTTTTGACATGTGACATACCTGTGTAATTGTCTCCCAATGAAGATGTAAAAACTTCCTGTCATCACCCCCCAAAAGTAATTCATGTTAAGCAATGATTTGGGAGCGGACTCAGAAGATTCTTTTTGTCTTATATCAACTTCCTTGAAGATATATATAGTTTGGATAGTTTTCTGTTTTATATTCTTTAAAATTTATCTATGTGTATTGTAGTGTTTTCTGTCCATGTTTTTTTTTTCTTTCCTATCAGGAGACCAAAGGGTTGTGTTATTAAATGTTGAATTTTGTTTTTGAATGATTTTCTACAAAAGCTTTAGTATCAAACTTAAAAAAATGTCACTGAAAATAATCAGTCATTTCCAGAATGCTTTTTAGTGGTCATAGGAGGCAAGCTTTTCTTCCAAATGAGAAAAATTACTTTTTAAAAGTCATAGTATTAGGCTTTTTAATTCAGGAGGCATGTCAGGGAGTGTGTGTAAGCACCTAATACTAGCATAAATCTCAGCAAAATGCATCCTGTGTTGTAAATTACCTGCAGATAAGTTTGTCCTCCATTCATTGACCAATATATGGAATGCCGACTAAGAGCACTGCTGGAGACCCCACCGTGACAAATACAGAGTAAGTTCCCAGTCCTCAGGAAGTGACATTCTCATTCTCCACAGTGCGGGTTTATTTAAAATAAGGTGGTCAGGGAAGGCCTAAATAAGGTGGGCCATGGACAGGGTCCTGAAGGAAGGGTGGAAGGAGCAAGCTGTGGGCAGAGTGTCAGCAGAGGCTGGAGCCCACTGAACAGGGAGGAGGGACTTGGGGAAGACCTGCCTTTCCCTGAGGGAGATGGCAGATGAGAATTACAGGGATAACATGATCTGATGGAAGTTATGAAAAGATCCTCTGGCCACTGTTGAGAGTAGACTTCAAGGAAACAAGGGAGGATGCTAGATAACTAGCTAAATACAATTTTTTAGCTTATTCCTTTTTAATATTTAAAATTTTTATTTATTGACTTAGGTGAAAAAGGAGAGAAGTATCAATTTGTTTTCCCTCATTCATGCCATCATTGCTTGATTCTTGTATGTGCTGTGACTGGTGATCTAACCCACAACCTTGGCATGTTGAGGACCATGCTCTAACCTACTGAGCTAGCTACCAGGCCAGGACCTGAATGCAATAGTTTTAGCTGATACAATAAATTTATGTGCTTGGAAGAACAGGCTTTCCCACTCTTCTCAAAAGTTAATTATGAGTATAATTAATTTAATTCAAATATATTTAGTTTACTTAGTTATTAGTTATAGTAATAATATATTTGTTATGTTTTGCATGCTCTGTGTGATGTCAAAGAAAATTACAGAAGAGTAGCATCTGGATGATTTTCTTTTTCCTAAACTTGAGCAAAAGCCAAATTTGGAAGAGTTTAACTTAAAATTTTACACTGTACCATAGATTTTTAGGCTATAGGAATACAGATAAAGATCAGAAAAATAACAAGGGGCTTTCTAACTTCTAATACAAATGATCACTGAAAGAACACTTTCTCATATCTACCTCATTTGATCATTTCCAGACTTACGCAAACTAATATCAATTCGATGTTTTTCCTGGATTAGCTTGTTTAATCTTCACTATGAAGAGGGCTTGATTTTGAGTCCTAGTCCTTACACCTAACTTACAGACAAGTTATTTAGCTTTCCTGTGGCAAGTCTTTTCTAACATTTAAAAAAGAGGATTAAAGCTTTGGTTGAATTCCTGAATCTGCTTTATATTCCAAACCTCCAGAAAGTGTGTTATTTCCGACCTACCCTAGAGCTTTGCTCTTTACCATAAGTTTGTTAACTATAAAATCATAAGGCAATTAATAGCAGTATCCAGTCTTCTGGAATAGGAGATAGGAAGAACTACAGTCTAAATCCAGATTTCTTTTTCAGTGTAGACCAGCCATATTAAACCAAGCGTAGACATAGACACATTTTTCTTCTTAGGAGAAAGTTAATGGTTGGAAATCATCTAAGTTTCATCATCTTAGAATAATTTCACAGAAAAGTACTTCTTTTAATACTGCAGTGAGGTAAGTAAGAATGATCTGTTTTACTAATAACAGGGAACCTGAGACTTACAGGATGCAGCGTCCTCAGGTGAAAGTGTGCCTATCTTGACTGTGTCTTCTCCAAAGAGGAGATACAGTGAACAAGGCCATGCTTTCATTGGGACAGAATCCAGGGCTACGCATGGAGTCTGGCACTCCAAGGGTTAAACAGAGTCCGTGCAAGAATAGGCAGGGCAGCGACCTAAGTTTCATATCTTTGTTTCAACTCCCAGATGGTACCCTTGTCTGTTAGTTCCAGTTGAAGCAAAAACTATTTCTGAGTCTGTGTGTCCTTTAGCACGGATGTTCAGGCCATTATAATGTGTTTCTTTTATGGTGTCTTTTCTGTTTCTTGGTATAGGGGCTTAAAAGCTTCATTGTTTCATCTGTCAAATAAACACAGCAAGACCTTATAGGGCTGTAGAATAATAAAAAGAAAAACATCCTCAGAAGCAGGAAAAAATTATTTTACTTCATCATGTTTGCAGAGAAATACTAAAGGCAATCTGCTGCCATTTTGTGGTTTATAATTTCTCCAGTGTTGATTATGGTGTTTATCTTAATTAACATAGCAAACAGTTATGCTTAGAATCCACTAAGTGCCAAAGAAAAATCTAAAGTAATGAGTTTGCTCATTACAGACTTTCTCTGAACAGCAAATGGCAGCAAAAGCTTTTAATCGATCTGGTGGTCCCAGCTGTGGGTCACAATGGCCTGTTGTCCACCTCCTGCCTCACCAGCTACTGTCCTGTGATAGTTATCTTCTTTCTTTCCTGTTCCCTTAAAGACATGCATGATAATATTTGGCTGGCACAATTCTGGTGGCAAACAGATTGCTAGGCTGAGTGGTCTAGAAGCAGGATTAAGAACAGCAGAGACTAAATTCAGTTATGTGGCTTACTGAGTCTCAGCCACTGTGACCTCCTACTTCTATTAACAGCATCATCACTGACGATTTTCTCCCTTTGAACGCTTCTAGATGTCGTGGTTGAACTTGGGGAATCCCTTTGACCTCTAGCCCTTCAGATCACTCTAACTGCCTTCCAGGCCTTTCTGGGAGCCTTGTGTTTGTCGCCAGCCTGAGCCTCTTCATCACCCAGCACATCTCTTAACAAAGTTCCTGAGCCCTCTGCTTCCTCAGCCTTCAAGCACACCTCAGCCAGTCACATCCTTGGGCTGATGACAACCCTTCAATCCCATTTCTCTGTAGTTTTATTGTTGCACCTCTGACATTTGATGACATTCACATCTTAAAGACTGGAGAACTCTATCTTAATCATCTCTAATTTTCTTTTGTTCTGTTGAGAAGAAATACAACTGTTCATTTCAATACCTTATAAATATACTCAACTTTCATTTTCTGTATAGAAAAATTCACATTTTTGTACTAATAAGTAAAATCCAAAGGCAAATGTAAAAAAAACATCTAAAATCTTTTTCCCTCACTACTGGTAACAATCAGCAGTCACTGAGCAAGCACTCAGTTTCTCAGTTATTGTTGCTCTTGGGTGATGACTGGCCTGGCCAGGACACCTTTTCACTTCACACCCCTCTAAGTCTCCTCACCCCGGGAGCTATGCCTGTGTTCAGCCATGCCCACAGCCTGGGTAGATTTCCCCTCTCCTTGCCCCTGGTGCCTCCCCGCCAGTGTTGGGGAGCAAACTATAAAAGGGCATGGCTCTCAGAGTCCACACTTAGTCTTTATTTCATAGGCAGCTCCTCAGGCAGTAGTGTGCGGTCCAAACAAAATAGGCTCCCCTGTCCAGTTCAGGTCGCAGGACAGCGGTCTGTATGGCCCGGCCTGGCAGGTTGCAGGCCGGTTAGGAGGCCTTGCAGTGGGCAAGGAGATGATTAGCGAGAACCCAGGCAATCGCTGAAGAGGAGAAGAAGAGGAGAAGGGCCCAAGTATTCAGAAGGATGGTTTTCAAAGCAGTATGCACTACTGGATGTGAAAAGATATGCTAAAATCATTATTTTTGTAGCAATTGAAATACAAAGTACTTACAATTGCAGTCAGAATGAATGATGATCCTGTGGTTTTTCCACCAAGAAACCAAACAAAACTATATTGGCAGGGTAACAATGCTGGGTAATTAAGTTGTTAAGTACCATCAACTTACTTTCTAGTCAGTGTTTACAGTAGTCTACTACATGAGCCTAGCGGGGAAGGGAGCGGGGAGTGGAGGAGCAGAGAGCGTGCGGGGTGGTACTGGGTGGTGCTGGCTCAGAGGAACAGCTTGGCTGCCCAAAGACTCTGTTAGAACTTGCTGTGGAAGGCTGTTTGCTAAATTGAGGAGGTTTGCAATGGAGGATAATGGCCTCAACTGGACAGGGAACCAAGTGTAGGAGTACACACACCAACTAACGACCTGGTGACTTTTGGCTTATTATTATTATTATTTTAAAAGAGAGAGACAGACAGACAGGCAGGAAGGAGGAGAAATGAGAAGCATCAGCTCATAGTTCTGTCACTTTAGTTGTTCATTGATTGCTTCTCATACGTGCCTTGACTGGGGTTCCAGCCACGCCAGGCGAGCCAGCCAAGCCAGTGACCTCTTGCTCAGGCCAGAGACCTTGGGATTCAAGCCAGAGGCCATAGGATCATATCTATGATCCCATGCTTAAGCTGGCAACCTCAGGGTTTCAAACCTGGGTTCTAAGTGGCCCAGGTCGACACTCTATCCACTGTGCTACTAGCTGGTCATGCGTCTGCCTTATTTTTAAAAATCAGTTTTTGTAATCACACAGGTTAGTAATTCCAGTCAGAAAATGTTGCTAACTGTGTTGCTAAGAAGATTCTACTCTCCTTAACTTTACACTGTCATTTTATTGCCAAATAAAGACTGTCACAGACTTCCTTGACTGCTAAAATGTACCCACCTTTGAGTGAGAGTTTGATCCTCTCCAACTAAAGACAAAAACTAAAATTAAACAGAGAAAAAGAGGCATAAGATACAATATCACCAACAGTGGATATAATCTTCCATTGATCAGTATTTCTTTTTGGGTATAAATGCTATGCTGGGCAAGATGGTCATCCGCATTGTTGACATAAGAATATTTCTCTTCCCATATTGGCAATTCAAAATGTTAAAAGTATTCATCTGAGTATCACTGAACCACCTTCATGAATTAAGTAAAAATAACTTTTCCACAAAGATAATTATCAATGTCCATGTAAATGATCTTTTCTTGTGCCATAATTTGCAATAAGGAAAGACCATTTAAACATGAGAGGTAGAACCAGACAGATATATGTATATATAATACTTATTTATTTATTTATTTATTTTTGTATATATTATTATTATTAATTCTAATGGGGTGAGACCAATAAATCAGGGTACATATGTACAATGAAAACATCTCCAGGTTAACTTACCATTCAATTGTGTTGCATACCCATCACCAAAAGTCAAATTGTCCTCTGTCATCTTCTATCTGGTTTTCCCTGTGTCCCTCCCCTCCTCCCTACCCCACCCTTCCCTCCCTCCTCCCCATCCCGTAACCACCACTCTCTTGTCCATGTCTCATAGTCTCACTTTTATGTCCCACCTATGTATGAAATCATGCTGTTCTCAGTTTTTCTTTTTTTCTGATTTACTTATTTCACTCCGTATAATGTTATCAAGGTACATCCATTTTGTTATAAATGATCCGATGTCATCATTTCTTATGGCTGAATAGTATTCCATAGTATGTATGTACCATAGCTTTTTTATCCACTCGTCTTCTGAAGAACACTTAGGCTGGTTCCAGATCTTCGCTATTGAGAACAATGCTGCCACGAACATGGGGGCGCATTTCTTCTTTTCGAACAGAGCTATGGTGTTCTTAGGGTATATTCCTATAAGTGGGATAGCTGGGTCAAAAGGCAGTTCGACTTTTAATTTTCTGAGGAATCTCCATACTGTTTTCCACAGTGGCTGCACCAGTCTGCATTCCCACCAGCAGTGCAGAAGGGTTCCCTTTTCTCCACATCCTCGCCAGCACTTATTCTGTGTTGTTTTGCTGAAGAGTGCCATTCTGACTGGTGTGAGGTGATATCTCATTGTGGTTTTAATTTGCATTTCTCTAATGATTAGTGATGTTGTGCATTTTTTCATATGCCTATTGGCCATCTGTATGTCCTCTTTGGAGAAATTTCTATTCATTTCTTTTGCCCATTTTTTGATTGGGTTGTTTGTCTTCCTGTTGTTGAGTTTTATAAGTTCTTTATAAATTTTAGTTATTAACCCCTTATCAGATGTGCTGTCGAATATGTTCTCCCATTGTGTGGTTTGTCTTTTTATTCTGTTCTTATTGTCTTTACTGTGCAAAAACTTTTTAGTTTGATATAGTCCCATTTGTTTATCTTGCCTTTTATTTAATTTGCCTGTGGAGATGAATCGGCAAATATACTGCTGCTACAGATGTCGGAGAGCTTGCTGCCTATGTTTTCTTCTAAGATGCTTATGGTTTCACGGCTTACGTTTAAGTCTTTTATCCATTTTGAGTTTGTTTTTGTGAATGGTGTAAGTTGATGGTCTAGTTTCATTTTCTTGCAGGTAGATGTCCAATTTTCCCAACACCATTTGTTAAAGAGGCTGTCTTTACTCCATTGTATGTTCTTTCCTCCTTTGTCAAATATCAGTTGTCCATAAAGCTGTGGGTTTATTTCTGGGTCCTCTGTTCTGTTCCATTGATCTATGTGCCTGTTCTCATGCCAGTACCAGGCTGTGTTGAGTATAATGGCCTTATAGTAAAGCTTGATATCTGGAAGAGTGATACCTCCTGCTTTATTTTTTCTTTTTAAGATTGCTGAGGCTATTCGTGTTCTTTTTCGGTTCCATATAAATTTTTGAAATATGTGTCCTATATTTTTGAAGTATGTCATTGGTATTTTAATTGGTATTGCATTGAATTTATAAATTGCTTTGGGTAATATAGACATTTCAATGATGGTTATTCTTTCAAGCCATGAGCATGGTATATGCTTCCACTTGTTTGTATCTTCCTTGATTTCTTTTGTCAATGTTTTATAATTTTCTGAGTACAAGTTTTTAACCTCCTTGGTTAAATTTACTCCTAGGTACTTTATTTTTTTGGCTGCAATAGTGAAGGGGATTGTTTCCTTAATTTCTTTTGCTGACATTTCATTGTGGGTATATAGAAATGCCTCTGATTTCTGAGTATTAATTTTATATCCTGACACCTAGCTGAATTCATTTATAAGGTCCAGTAGTTTTTTGACTGAGACTTTAGGGTTTTCAATATACAATATCATATCATCTGCAAATAGTGACAGTTTTACTTCTTCTTTTTCAATTTGGATGCCTTTTATTTCTTCTTCTTGTCTGATTGCTATAGCTAGGACTTCCAGAACTATGTTGAATAAGAGTGGTGAAAGGGGGCACCCCGGCCTGGTTCCTGATCTTAAGGGGATTGCTTTTAATTTTTGTCCATTTAGATTGATGTTTGCTGTGGGTTTGTCATAGATGGCCTTTATAATGTTAAGGAATGTTCCCTGTATTCCCACTTTACTGAGAGTTTTGAGCATGAATGGGTGCTGAATTTTATCAAATGCTTTTTCTGCATCTATTGAAATTATCATGTGAATTTTGTCCTTCCTTTTGTTTATGTGATGAATCACATTGATTGATTTGCGAATATTGAACCAGCCTTGCCTCTCCAGAATAAATCCCACTTGATCGTGGTGTATGAATTTTTTCATATATTGCTGGATCCGGTTGGCTAATATTTTGTTGAGAATTTCAGCGTCTAAATTCATCAGGGATATAGGCCTATAATTTTCTTTCTTCGTGTTGTCTTTGCCCGGTTTTGGGAGCAGAATTATGCTCGCCTCATAAAAGGAGTTTGGAAGTCTTTCTTCCTCTTGAAATTTTTGAAATAGCTTGAGAAGGATAGGAGTTAGTTCTTCTTTGAATTTTTGATAGAATTCACTTGTGAAGTCATCAGCCCAGGACGTTTCTTTTTTGGGAGTTTTTTGATAACTGTTTCGATCTCATTTGTTGTAATTGGTCTGTTTAGGTGTTCTGATCCTTCCAGATTGATTTTTGTAAGTTTATATGATTCAAGAAATTTGTCCATTTCACCGAGATTGTATAATTTTTTGGCATAAAGTTCTTCATAGTATTTTCTTACAATGCTTTGTATTTCTGCTGTGTCAGTTGTTATTTCTCCACTGTCCTTTCTAATTTAATTTATTTGAGTCCTCTCCCTTTTTTTCTTGGTGAGTCTAGTTAAAGGATCATCAATTTTGTTTACCTTTTCAAAGAACCAGCTTCTGGTTTCATTGATCCTCTGTATTGTTTCCTTCGCCTCTATGTCATTTATTTCTGCTCTGATCTTTATTATTTCCTTCCTTCTACTTGTCTTGGGTTTTATTTGTTGTTGTTTTTCTAGTTTTTTTAGATGCAGGGTCTGGTTGCTTATTTGAGCTTTTTCTAGCTTCTTATGATATGCCTGTAGCGCAATAAACTTCCCTTTCAGAACTGCTTTTGCTGTGTCCCATAAATTTTGAGTTCATGTATGCTCATTATCATTTGTTTCTAGAAACTTTTTTATTTCTTCTTTGATCTCATTGTTAATCCATTCATTATTTAATAACATGCTATTTAGTTTCCAAGTGTTTAAGTATTTTTCAGCTTTTCTTTTGTGGTTAATTTCTAGTTTCATGGCATTGTGATCAGAGAAAATGCTTGATATGATTTCAATCTTCTTAAATTTATTGAGACCATTTTTGTGTCCTAACATGTGGTCTATCCTAGAAAACGTACCATGAGAGCTTGAGAAGAATGTATATTCTACTGCTTTAGGGTGAAAAGTTCTGAAGATATCTATTAAATCAAGTTGATCTAGTGTCTCCTTTAAGTCTGCTGTTTCTTTATTAATTTTCTTTCTTGAGGATCTATCCAGTGTTGTTAGAGGGGTATTGAAATCCCCTACTATGATAGTATTGCTGTTAATCTCACCCTTTATGTCCATCAAAGTCTGCTTTATGTATGTCAGGGCTCCTATATTTGGTGCATAGATATTTACAATAGTTATATCTTCCTGTTGAATTGTTCCCTTTATCATTATGTAGTGTCCTTCTTTATCTCTTACTATAGCCTTTGTTTTAAAGTTCATTTTGTTAGATATAAGTATTGCTACCCCTGCTTTTTTTTCATTTTCATTTGCATGAAATATTTTTTTCCATCCTTTTACCTTCAGTCTATATGCATCTTTTGTTTTAAGATGTGTCTCTTGTAGACAGCATATGTATGGGTCCAGTTTCTTTATCCATTCAGCTACCCTATGTCTTTTGATTGGATCATTTAATCCATTTACATTTAAGGTTATTATTGATATGTAGTTGTTTATTGCCATTTTATTCTTTAAAGCTGTATTCTTCTTTTGCTCTATTCTTTTCTTCCTTTAAACTGTTCACAAGAGGCCCCTTAGTATCTCTTGCAGAATTGATTTGGTTTTTATTAATTCCTTCAGGCTTTCTTTTTCTGGGAAGCTCTTTATTTCTCCTTCAATTTTAAACAGTTAGCCTTGCTGGATAAAGTAGTCTTGGTTGTAAGTTCTTGTTCTGCATTACTTTGAATATATCTTGCCATTCCCTTCTGGCCTCAAGTGTTTCTGTTGAGAAGTCTGAGGTCATCCTTATGGGGTCTCCTTTGTAGGTGATAGCCCTTTTTTCCCTAGCAGCTTTTAAAATTTTTTCTTTATCCATTAGCTTTGGTATTTTAACTATGATGTGTCTTGGTGTAGATCTTTTGGGGTTTCTCTTTAATGGAGTTCTGTGTGCTTCTTGAACGTGTAGAATGTTTCCCAGCCTTAATTTAGGAAAGTTTTCTGCTATGATTTGATTGAACAAAGTTTCCATTTCCTGTCCTCTCTCCTCTTCTTCAGGCACCCCTATGATGCGAATGTTGTTTCTCTTCAGGTTGTCACAGACCTCCCTTAGAGTTTCCTCACATTTTTTGAGTCTCTTTTCCTTTTTCTTCTCTGCTTCTGTACCTTTGTTTATTGTGTCCTCTAACTCGCGTATTCGATCCTCAGCGTGATTCATCCTGCTTTTAATTCCTTCCATTGTTGTCTTCAGTTCTGATACTGTATTTGTCATTTCTGTCTGATTCTTTTTTATTATTTCAATTTCGTTTTTTATACTTATCATCTCTTTATTTAGGTGTTCATAATGACTATCCATTGTTGCTCTAATTTCTTTGAACATCCTAACTATCATTATTCTAAATTCTGCTTCTGGTAATTTGGTTATATCTGGTTTATTCAGGTCCTTCTCTGGGGATTTCTCTTGATTCATTTGGTTTGCATTCCTCTGCCTGCCCATTTTTTCTGTGTATAAGCAAGTTGTGGCCACTGGAGTCCAGTAGGTATTGCGTTTGTGTCCTCTAGGTTTGGTGTGTCTGCAGGCCCCCCACCCCCTCTGCCGCTGCCTAGGGTGGTTGGGTATGGGCATTGCCATTGCCAGCCCACTGTGGCTTTTGCTTTGATTTCTGCCTCTCCTCCACGGGAGGGGCTGTCACTCAAGCCACAAGCCTCAGCACGAAGGGTAGAGGTGAGCACCTTTGCTCAGCTGCGGACCCAGCCTGTTTCCGGACTTCCGCCCAGAACCTGCAGTCAGAGCCTGCTCTCCACAGTTTTGTGGGTTGGGCGGGGCTTTTGACGTGCTCTCAGCTGTGAGCCTTTGCCCGTCTGTAGCTTTAGCCCCGCCCTCTAGGCTAGGTCCCTCCTGCGCAGGGTGTAAACCAAAGTTTATTGGGCCGGGAGTGTTTGCTGTCTTCCGCTCAGCAGCATACTTCTGCTCGTCCCGGACTCTACCCCGCCTCCGCGTTCGGAGCCCGCTCGTGCAAGTAAGATGGCAATCCTCGGTTTCTCTGGCCGGGTGGGGATAGTAGCGTGGGCTCATCTGCGAGCTTCCACTTGTCTCGGGGTCTACCCCGTTCCCGTGCTCAGAGCCCACTCGCACACGTATAATGGCAAACCGAGGTTTCTCTGGCCAGGCGGGGCTGGTAGTGGGAGCTCAGCCGCGAGCCCCCGCCCGTCCCTGGTCCTAGCCCAGTCCCCGCGTTCAGGGCCAGCTTGCGCAGGGTCGCAGAGCAGATTTCTGCCTGTTTCTGGCCTCCTGCTTTGTCCCCGTAGGTGGCCTTACAGGCGGGTCCGCAGCTTCCGGAGCGCTTTCGCGCGTCCCCTCCAATCCTCCTGGGCTAGACCGAGCTCACACCGGCTTCGCCTCTGCCCATGCCGACAGAACCGCATTTCAGCATCCTGCCGCCCCAAACCCTTCAGCAACCCTCAGCAGAGTAGGAAGGGACCTAATACTCCACACTGTAGACCTGGGAGTTCCCTCACTTATTTCACAGCTCAAAACTGTCTAAACGCCTCTTCTAGGTTCTGGGACTGCAGGCTGGGGCTTGGTTCCTGGGACCCAGGTCCCTCCCTCTCCACCAAACTTTCCTCCCACCACGCGGGTCTCTGGGCTGCTGTTTGCTCCGGGGAGCTGGGCAGCCCTCTTCGCGTTTTCGCTATTTCTACCAGTCTCAATGTGGCTTCTTCTGTGTTCCTTGGTTGAAGAGTCCACTTAGTTTAGTTCAAAGTTGGTTTATCCAGGTGATGGTTCTTAAAATTGAGTTATAATCCACTTTGGTTCTGGGAGTTGGAAGTTGGTACTTCCGCCTACTCCGTCACCATCTTGCTTCCCCACACTGTGAGTGAAGTTTTCTAAGGAGGAGAATTCTATGACCTTGCTCACTTTCTGGCTTTAGGAAAACAAACAAACAAACAAAAAAATGGTAGGGAGAAAAATACAGAAAAAAACCCCTCAGCTTCAACGTGGTTTCTCAACAGCACAGAGGCAGCTAATGAACGGAGAAGCAAAAGGCACAGAAAACGGGGAAAGAGAAGCGGCCAGTGCTGGGTGCGCGGGTCAGTGAGAGACAAGAGTATAGAAGACCGCAGAAAATGGCACCGCCTCCTTGGAGCGGTGAGGAGAGGAGTGTGCACTTCTCCGGGGCCGAGGTTTCTGCCTCCAATACTTATTTCTTTTTTAAGAGTATGTAAGATTCCTCGTCTCTGTTTTCCTTTCAGACTGTTATTCCTGTTAATTACTTTTCCTTCAGTGACCCCTTTTTTGCATGTAATTTAAATATGTGATTATTTTTGCTTAAAATTTGTTTATATTTCTGTTTATCTGTCACTATGTAGTTAATAAGTCCAAATCATGATTTTAGTACTCAAAGAGTGAGGGAAGAAACAATTTTAATGTTTTAGTTCATTCTCTTAAAGAACCTATACCAGTAATACTTAATAAAAGCCTTTGAAAAAGGTTTGGAAATCTTGTACAAAACTTACACTCAGTTGTGGTACTATCAGCTGGCTTCTCATCCATGCAGAATTCTCTATAAAATGTATTTGAAGAAAAGTATGTGCAGGTTCCATAGCTTGTCTTCTAGCTCCCTTCAGTGAGAACATTAGCCCAGGGTTATTTGCAAAGTCTTGGCGGGTGTGCCTCAGCTCTGTGTGCTAAGAGTGCTCTCTGTAACTGACAAATCATTACATTTTCCCCTTATTTGCCTATCAAAGGTTTTTTTTCCCCCCTGAAAGACTTTCTTAGTAATGGCTTTGAGGTTTATATATTTTGCTAATTCTTTTTATATATTTTTCTTATTCTTACATAACATTGATTAAGGCTACCAATTAGGAGATAATATTACAAGACCCTTTGGGATACTTAGATGGAAGTAGTAGTAGCTTTTTCTTTTATAAGAAGCCCCTCTATATTTCTAGAAAGAGTTATCTGGGCTTATTTTTATTGTTAACTTTCCTCATGAACTTTCCAGTGCTTTAGAATGTGTTAGGGGACACATGCATGAACATTTAGTGACAAATAGCTCATTCTATCAATTTATTCAATGACTGACCTACTATTTAGGTGGTTTCAATTTAGTTAAAAGACAATCCACATTCCAAGATCATAATAACTGTAATATAATGTGTGATTCCAAATAGTAAGAGGAGAATGCATGACTAATGTTTATAGGAATTTTACTATGTGAGGTGCCATGCTAACTATTTATGTGCCTCAATTCATTCATTTCTCACAAAAATCCTGTGAAGTAGAAATTGTCATTCTCTGATCTTACCGATGAGGAAACCGAGCTGAAAAGTTGTCACCTGCTAGCCTTAACACAGCTGGTAAATGGCAAAATCGGATTTGAACTTGGTCTGTCAGCAATAACACTCATAGCTAGTAGAATGTGCAGCATTTTACAGAAAGTTTTACAGCAGGAGAAGAGGGGAAGGAAAAAGGATGTACGAAAGCCTGCTGACCTATGTGTATCATACATGTGCCAGTGGAGGGAGGCTTCTGCCCAAATCCTTCCTAAAATTTATCATCCTTTTAGAAGCAAGGGCTTATGCTAATCAGCAAGCAGCACTGCTTCTGGCTCTCTCAGTAGACGCCTACTCCAGAGCCCCACCCAGCAGAGAGAGCAGGTCCCGCCTTTGGAATATGTGTGTTTGCTATTTTGATTCTCACTTAGTGAAATCAGGCTTGTGTAAACACAGATAGAGTATGTTCTACATATATGAGCTGTTTACCACTAGAATCTGCTAATGTTATTATACAGTAAATAGTAATTTATCAGGACAGTCATTGCTGCCATTTTCTGCTTTGTCATTGGTAGGTTTAATTAAAGGTAACTATTCTATATAATTAAAATATTAATATTGCATTTTTATTTTTAATCCTTTATGCTTAATAGTGTTCTGTCAGTACTAACAATCGATTACCTTACTTCTTTTATTAGCTTATTCTACGGACTTTAGTTAAAACTTTCTAAGAACAGAGATAAAGTTGCAGATAAGAACTGACAGACAGGCCTGACCAGGCAGTGGCGCAGTGGATAGACTGTTGGACTGGGACATGTAGGACCCAGGTTCAAAACCCCAAGATCACCGGCTTGAGCGCGGGCTCATCTAGTTAGTGCAAGGCTCACCAGCTTGAGCCCAAGGTCACTAGCTTGAGCAAGGGGTTACTTGGTCTGCTGTAGCCCAGTCAAGGCACATATGAGAAAGCAATCAATGAACAACTAAGGTGCCACAATAAAGAATTGATGCTTCTCATCTCTCTCCCTTCCTGTCTGTCTGTCCCTATCTGTGCCTCTCTGTCACAATAAACAAATAAACAAATAAATAAATAACTGATAGACAAAGAACTGGTAGGCCTGTTAAAGAAATTTCTGCTTTTCTGATCACACACCTCTCCTGTTATAAGGAATTCAATAAAATTGTCAGATGAAACTTTACAGAATATAATAATGGGCTTTGGTTTATATCACTAATGTTTTAATTACAAGATTTGAACCTTTCCTTCTATAATTCAAAAGAAAATGGAATAATTGGAACCATTTTAGAATATTGTCCATAATCATATCTTTTTAAATGTCTTATAATAGAGAGTAATATTTATTAATAATCTAAATAATAATCATTATTATTTAAATGACTCTTTATATAAGATTACAAGAATAAACATAGATGTGAAGAACACTTCTAAGTGCTTTAAATTTAAGAATGGATATATAGTTAACCCTTGAGCAAAGCAGGGGTTAGGGGCACCGACGTTCTATGCAGTAAAAAATCTGCATATAACTTCTTTAAATTTTTAATTTAAGTTAGAAAAGGAATTGAGATAATATTGGTTAATTTCAGGTGTACAACTTTGTAATACGACACCTGTATACTCTATTGTGTTCTGATCCCTAAAATCTAGTGTCCTTCAGCCAACATGTGTTTGATCCCTCTTGTCCTTCCTTCAGCCCCCTTTTCCTCTGGTAACCACCATTTTGTTGTCTGTAGCTATGAGGTTTTATTGTTGTTGTTTGTATGTTTATTTTGTTTGTTTGTTGCTTTATGTTTTATATCCCATACAGTCATACAGTCCTTGTCCCTTTTCATCTGACTTATTTCACTTAGCATGATGTTCTCAAGATCCAGCCATATTGTCACAAATGGCAGTATTTCATCATTTTAATGGCTGAGTAGTATTCTATCATGTGTATATACCACATCTTCTTTATCCAGTCATCTGTTGAAGGACATGTAGTATTCTATCATGTGTATATACCACATCTTCTTTATCCAGTCATCTGTTGAAGGACATGTAGGGTTGTTCCCATGTCTTGGATATTATGAATAATGCTGCAGTAAATAGAAGGGTACATGTATGTGTACTTTACAGAGAAGTGTTTTCAAATATTTCATATAGATACCCAGAAGACGGATTGCTGGGGCATGTGGTAGCCCTATTCTGCATTTTTTTAACTCAACAACACAAAAACAAGCATTCAGGTAAAAAAAGAAAATAAGAAAAAAAGAACAGAGGACCTAAATAGATACTTTTCCAATGAAGATATATATAACTTTTGACTCCCCGAAAATTAAAATTTTTTTTGTGTGTCTTTCTGAAGTTAAAAGCGGTGAGGCAGTCAGACAGACTCCTGCATGCACCCAACTTGGATCTACACGGCATGCAACCAGGCGGCAATGCTCTGCCCATCTGGGGCGTTGCTCTGTTGTGGCCGGAGCCGCCATTCTAGTGCCTGAGGCAGAGGCCATTGAGCATTCCTCAGCACCCGGACCAACTTTGCTCCAGTGGAGCCTTGGCTTCAAGAGGGGAAGAGAGAGATAGAGAAGAAGGAGAAAGGGAAGGGTAGAGAAGCAGATGGGTGCTTCTCCTGTGTGCCCTGACTGGGAACAACACCCAGGACTTCCACACACTGGGCCAATGCTCTACTGCTGAACCAACCAGCCAGGGCCAAAAATTTGATTTTTGGTGCCAGGACCCCTGTGGATACCAAAATCTGCAGATGTTCAGGTTCCCTATATAAAATAGCCACAGATCAATGCATTCAGTCAGCCCTCTGCATCTATGGATCAAAATCAGTATAGGTATTTACAGTATGGAGAACACTCTGAATATAAGTGGACCCATGCAGCTTATACCCATATTGATCAAGGGTCAACTATTATATTTCCCCTCTCTCTTCATCTCTGCCTCTCAGTTTCAAGAAGGACATTTAACAATTACTTCATGGTTTCCTCCCAACAAACATGGTAATGGGCTGAGAATGGCAATAACACAGTGATGGGCAGGCACCCAGAGGGAAACAGAAATCAATCAAGTCAGAACTCAAAGGCCCTTTGTGGAGGAATATGAAGATCTCCTGCCCTGTCTTCTCTAAGTAACCCGAGTTAGCTCCATGCCATAGAGTCACAGGGGGGAAAGGCTGTCAGTGCCTTTGCAGCAGCATACTACAGATCTCTCTAGTCCTGGGGATATCCTTTCCCCTTTCACATTCCACTTTATGTGCACTCGCTGTGTAGCACTTAGATACAACCTGACCAAGTGAGAAATAAAGATATAGAGCTTGACTTCTTAGGGATGGGCTCTTCCTATAATAAAGCCATCTTTGTGACTCATCTGTATTAGTATTTAGAGAAAACAAGCTTGGGGCTATCCTGGGGTTCTGCCTTGGTTCACTTGAATTTAAATCATGGAAGAACTGGTAATTAGGGAAGTGCCAGAAGGGAAGTTAAAAGAAGGAATTAAGTTGGAAATTATTTATTTATAAACAAATGTTAAAATATTGCTCAACAAAGGAAAAATGCTTGCATAGCTGGACTATTTTTTGATGTGCTCTTCGTTCAAAAAGGAAAGTCAATAAAATAGTTTAGAACACTAACTTGGAAACTCAGCACTCAGAGGATGTTTGGAAAGTGGTGTGGCACGACAAACTTTGGTTCTAGATACACGTTAGAAGAAAGTCTGGCCAGTGTTTACTAATCTTGGATGCTGGTAAAGAGATGTCAAGTCAAAAATATACATATGCTTGTTTGGATGAAGCTTCAAAAGTAAGGTCAAAATAATTCCTTAGGAAAAAGATGTAATTCCTAGTATAAACCTTCTATCATTCACTTGAAAAATGGCACTCTATTAATTTACATAATCTTGTTTATGAAATTATGGAATCTTGATTTAATAATGTTTACTATTTGTTATAAACTCTCTCTG
The DNA here is from genome assembly GCA_037038555.1 of Rhynchonycteris naso. Lineage (NCBI taxonomy): Eukaryota > Metazoa > Chordata > Mammalia > Chiroptera > Emballonuridae > Rhynchonycteris > Rhynchonycteris naso. The sequence goes on along the minus strand of CM072998.1, from coordinate 107,810,049 downwards.
AGCTTTGCTCCTCTTATTTTTGTGATACCACGTTTTGAAATCACATTTTGGTTTCATTTTAGTTCAAAGTTTCATTCAATAAATTTGCTACAAGGTCACTAATTTCTTTTTAAAAAATGTCTTTTTAACTTTCCTCCGGAATGTTGAAATTTGCTTTCTGTAATTAATCCCCAAATTAAGAAATCCCGAGGTAGCCTAGTCATGTAAGCATCAGAAGAATTCATCTCCTTAAGCTTCAGTTGACTACTTCGTGCAGTGAGTTCCTTTCTGGGCTTCCTTGACACCATTACTGCTTGTTCTCTTCCCACCTCAGAGGCTGGCTCCTTCTCTTCTGACTTCCTGATTTCAGAGTGCAGGTCCTCTCTTCATCTACAGTACACCTGTAGGTGATTTTTACAGTCTCCTGGCTTTGGAAAGTGTGCACTGATGATTTTCAAATTTTTATCTCCAATTCCAAACTCTCTTTTGCCTCATTCAAATATACAAATGTCAACTCAGCAGCTCTACATGGATAATAGGATCTCAAACTTAACATCTTCCCCCGACCCCTTGTCAAATCCGCTGTCCTTCAAGTTTTTGCTATCCCAGTCAGTAAATGGAACCATAATTTAGTTGGTGGTTTATTCCAAAACTAGGCATCATCACTGATTCCATGTTTCTTTGCACCTGACTCATAGTCAATATACACAAGAACAAATATCTCTCAAAGAAAACCAGCTGGCGGCACCTCCATGGCTATAATCTTTACCCAAGGTATTGTCATTGTCTTCCACTGCAGCACCCTCGCCCCTCATATCTTTCCCTCAGCACCCTGCATACGGTCACCTCTCTAAAGTATGAGACAGAGCATGTCACTCTCCACACTTGAAATCCTCCAGTCACTTCCTAGTATTCCTTTTTATTATGATAAAGTTTGTCACGTTAACTATACAGTTCAGTGGTATATAATTACATACATAATTAGAATTATAAATTCTAATCTCCTTTCTGTCTCTATAACTTTGCCTATTCCAGATTTAATATATGTGGAATTATATCAATATTTGCCCTTTTGTATTTGGCTCATTTCATTTAGCATAACATTTTCAAGATTCATCCATGTTGTAGCATGTATCAAATTTGTATTCCTCTTTAAGACTGAATAATATCCTAGGAGAATTACTTAAAGTGTTGTTTAGTTTGAATAGATATGTATGGGTAAGAGCAGGGCCAAAAGCAGCACCCCAGTCCAAACCTGGCGACCATCGCTCTGCCCTCGTCTGCCCTGTGAGTGTGCAGCGAGTCTTGCTGGATGTGGAAAACCATTGGCTCAGGGTGTGTGCAGGCAAAGACTCTTCCGAATTTATTTAGTACTTTTATCATGAAAGGATGTTGAATTTTGTCAAGTGCTTTTCAGCATAGTTGATAGAACCATGTGGGTTTTTCCCTCTCATTTTATTGTATATTAATTACAGTGATTGATTTTTGTATGCTCAATCATCATTGTCTTCCTAGAATAAATCCCCGTTGGTCATGGTATACAATTCTTTAATATGCTATAAATTAGATTTAGTACTACCTTGTTGAGGATTTTTCCATCTTTATTTGTAAGGGATCTTAATTTTTAAGTGTCAGTTTTGTTGGTTCATGTATTTCTAAGAATTTGTCTATCTCCTCTAGTTCATCCAATTTTTTGGTGTACAGTTTTATAGTATTTTTATAATCATTTTTTTCCTGTAAAGTCAGTAGAAATATCCTCTTTCATTTTTATTTCTAGGAATTTGAATCTTCTGCCTTTTTACTTAGTCTGAAATTTTGTCAGTTTAGTTTTCAAAGAACCAACTTTTGTTTTTATTGATTCTATTGTGTTTATATTCTCTATTTTATGTCTCTAGACCGTAATTCTTATTGTTTCCTCCCATATGCTAGCTTTGGATATAGTTTGCTTGAAGATTAAGTTATTGATTTTAGATTTTTTTCTAATGTAGATGTCTACTGCTATAAATTTCCTTCTAAACAATGCTTTTGCTGCTTCCCATAAGTTTTGGTGTATGTTTTTATTTTCATTCAGCTCAAAATATTTTCTAATTTCCTTTGTAATTTCCTCTTAGACCCATTGGTTATGTAACATTATATTATTTAATTTTTGCATATTTGTGAATTTTCCAGTTTTCATTAATGATTTCTGGTTTAATTCCATTGCAATTGGAAAAGATACACTGTCTGATTTCAGTCTTCTTAAATTTAGTGAGACTTGCTTTATGACCTAACATATGGTCTCTCCTGGAGAATATTCTACATGTACTTGAGAAGAATGTATACTATGTGGTCATTGAGTACTTCCTATTATTCATAGACTAGAAACCACAAAGTCCTCACCATTTAAACATGGACTGACACTGACCCCCTTCTCTGGTGTCATCTCCCTCCACTCCTCTAGTTCTTGCTCAGGAAACATACTTATTTTCTGACTTGTTAATTAATTTAATGTTTTAGTGTAATAATACTGAGTATATAACTAACTTATTAATGAACTTAATGCTTTAGTGTAATAACAGTAACATATCTTTTGGTAGCATTTGAAACAATTCCTATGTATCTTTGTGAAAAAAATTTTAAATATATGAGAAAAAGGCTTATAAATGAATGTTTATAGCAGCATTATTTACAATAGCCAAAAGTTGGAGAGGACCCAAATGTCCATCAACTGATGAAATGATAAACAAAATGTGGTACAGGTTTCGCCTGTTATCCGAGTAGAGCGTTCCTGTGAAACCCTTTGTAAGCCCAATGACATAAAGCTAAGAGCAATTACTCTAGGACACATCTTGCTAACAGATGCACAAAGGAAACTGAGATAAAGCACAGATGCTCACACAGTTCAAAGCTCTGGCGGCTCCATGCTGAGTGAGATGCTGAGTGTGGATCCCAGGAAAGAGCTGGGGATGGCACCCTTGATGCCCTGGGTGCCGCTGCCTCTATCAAGCTTACTACAAAACAAATGCTGAATGCTGTCTTTGCTTTTTTTCATAAAAGCAAAAATCCTCTTTGCATTTCTTTTGGTTACCAAAAAACAGACACTACTATAGGCCTTTAGTAGAAACAGTGTGGTATAAGATGAACTTTCCAAAAGTGGAGTGTACCTGTATATCTGTATGATGAAATGTTTTTCAGCCACAAAATGGAAAGAAGTTCTGATACATGCTACAACATGGATGAACCTTAAAAACACAAGGCTAAATAAAAGAAGCTGGACACAAGAGGCCACGTACTATTACATTATTTTATTCACACGAAATATCCAGAATAGACAAATTCATGGAGACAGAAAGCAGAGCACTGCTTGCCAGGAGTGGGGTACAGGGGATTGGGGAGTGACTGCTTAGTTGGGGTTTCCATTTGGGGTGATGAAAATGTTCTGAAAATAGTGGTGATGGTTCATAACATTGTGAGTATACTCAATGTCACTAATAGTAAATTATATTTCACATTTTAACTATAATAAAAAGTCTGTTTTATTTATATATTTATTTATTAACTGTAAACAAAAAAAGCTCTTTAGGAGTAATATTTCTATCAGTTATTGAAAAACATGCCTCATAGCTCTAAGACCAAAGTCTAAAATGAAAAAGGTAAAAGATAAAGGGTTACTCTTTTACATTCACCCAGTGTTGATGTGCTCAGTATAAAATGGATCAAAAAAATCAAATGATTTTGTTTATTGGCAGACTCCTTTGCACAGTATCTGGAATTGAAATGCTGAGTATTATCATAGGTATTTTTGTTTAACCAGGTTAGATTAACAAGAGAAATCTTGCCCTATAGAATTATCCTTCCCTTAGTAAGACTTCAAGGAATTCTTTGTTAATAATTGTTTTTAAATAAAGATCATGGCTGGAGGTAGATGCATCAGGTTTTAATCTTATTACACCTTTCTTCAACATGGGATTTTTGGTGATCATGGTGGTGGTGGTAGAGCACAAAAAGCAATGGGTTAACTTGTTTCCTTGAAACAAACATAAAAATCAAAGATAAAATATTTTTCTGAAAATTATTGGAAAATATCTCAATTGTATGTTTATATTCAGAAATAATTTTTCTTTAAATTTCACGTGCCAAAATGTAGTCATCAACAAGTAAAAATGCTCGCATTCCAATTCTATTGGCATTTCCAAAGTGACTTGTGACACAGCAAGAAACCTGAGGTGTGGTCTTCATGTGCTAAACTCTGGTGAGCGCAAGGCATTAGTGAGACCTCAAAAATGGAAGTCCAGGCAGAAAGCATAAATAGTTCATTTACAATGTGTTTGTCTCTACTATGTTTATTTGATACTCATCTACTTATACTATGTAAAAATAACATTTAAAAAAGGAATTTTAAAAGTCATGTTATTTTTCTTTGCAATAAAATGTAATAATAGCCTCTTTAACCTTAAAATTTAAAGCTATATTTGTTTTTTAAATAAGGTAAAGTTATATTGTATATGTTAACTAATTAACTAGAGTTTAATGGCCTGTACAAAATTTGAACCAATAATCCTTTACACTCTAGTGTATTTTTTGCTCTAAATGGTTAGAAAGAGATAGCATTATTTTGGGGGGCGGGGGCTGGAGCATAAGTTTTAGAGTCAGACAAACCAAGATCAAATCTAGATTCAACTACCTGATGGCTTTTCGAAATGAAAAACTTATTTATAGATATGTATAGACTTCTTCATCTTTACCATAAAGGATCATTGTGACATTCTGAAAGTAAGTTAAGGGGCTGGCCCACTGTGGGTGTTTGGTATATGGTTGCTGTCACGGTATTGATGATCATTTGGATAACTTTCCATAAAAAAATAATTATAGGCTCTTGTAGCTAGCAGTATTCTAGCTGCTCATGTCAATTTATTCATACTTCTAAATACTTCTTAAGGGCAGAGGCTATGTGTATAGGTAAGATTAATATGCTTAATTTGATAAAATGATGCAAATGCTTAATTGTTCCCTTTACCCAATTTGCCTAATAATCAGTTTCTGAAATTGACAGCAGAGCAGCCTCCTGTGTAAGATGAGATTGTTCTCCAAAAGGTCCTCCTGTTCTCGGGGTTCTTGGTAATGCTTTAGAGCCCTGCCGTCACTAAGTGCGCATCATCACCTAAGAACACATTTGGCGTATGCTAACTAAAATAAGATCCCTTTGTGATGACTCCATACAATACTAATTAAAATTGACAAGAGAAGACTAAATTTTTGTTTAGTATTCGTTTTGAGGTTATATTCAGTCATCTTCAAGGCTTGTGTATTGATAGATCTGAGCATTATATAAAATAAGTGCATGCAAATAGCTCTGTTATTTACCTCCAGTTATTTCCATCCATACTGTCACTAGCTATAAAGCCAAAGGTGGAAGGGTAGAAGACAAGCGTGTTTGGGGCATAATTTAATCTTTTAAAAACATTTTAAAATTAAATTTATTGGGGAAGCACTGGTTGATAAAATTATATAGGTGTTAAGTGTACAATTCTATGATACATCATCTGTATATTGCATTGTGTGTTTACCACCCAAAGTCAAATTGCCTAATCTCATCTTACTGATTGGGACAATTCCCCATTAAATAAACTTGTTGCAATACTTTCCAGTTTATTTCACAAATACTCACTTATTTAATCACATATCAAGTATTTATCAGGCACTGTGTACAAGGACCTCTTGTAATTATTAGAAGCACAGTAGTGAACAATACTAGCCCAAATCCTTGCCCTGTGGAACCTCTATTTTAGTATTTAGTGAGGGATTTTATTGGTTAGGGCAAACACTAAGCTGCTGTAACAAGGAAACCCCCAAATATGACAGCTTCAGTAAGAGAGAAGTTCCTCTCTCCGTTCTGTGGCAGTCTAGCCAGCTCAGCCTGGTGGAACAGCCAGACTGCAGATCATTCAGAGGCTTAGCTTCTTTCCCCATTGCTTTGTCAGCCTTTGGATATCTTCCTTACCTGTAGAATCAAGACCCAGCTGCTGCTACATCCAGCTTCCATCTTGCATGGAAGGAAAGTCTAGGGCAAGCAATTTGTTCCTAAACTGGGGATGACACAGGTGCTACACACATCACTTTCCTGCCCCCCACCCCTGCCATTCCCCATTGACTCTAATACAGACATATTATCACACCTAGCTGCAAAGGAGACTGGAAAATGCAGGCTCTTTCTGGGCCCAGTGTAAACACAAACCAGGTGGGTGTATCGGGGAAGCAGGGTGGATTATATGATTTCCACTCTGGAGAGAGAGAATGATTTTAGTTTGTTGAGGAAACCTTACTGAGTAGGTAATGTTTGAGAAAGGGCCTAGAGCAGCTGAAGGAGCAGCAGCCCAGAGAACATTGCAGAAACATGTATGGCAGGTAGCTAAAATCTGTGGGCGGACCACAGGGGTTTTTTGGAGGGATTGGAAAAGAGGGGATCATAATTTTAATGGAGAACTCATTTTTTGAATCTGTTGAGTTTAAGGCGCATCTCTGACCCAGTGGTGAACAATAGTCTGTTGGATATATGAATCCAGTGTTTAAGCAGGCAGCTCCAACTGGACATATACATTTCTGAGTACTGAAATATACATCCTACTTCATCTTATTCTTTAAAAATGATGCTTATTTCTGTTGGAAGAAACCAACAAGGCCATAGAGAGATCATGAGACTTCTCAATAGCTATCCAATATGGATGCTATTTTCACATTGTTAATTGGCTTAAAATTTAACGAGGAATTTTTAGTGGCCCCCACCGTGGATCTTGGTGTCTGCATAGTGAGCCACTGTATATAATCCCCCCTGTGAAGAAACTGAGATTTGGAGGTAAAAGATCTTGTTCATGGCCAGGGTAGAAAGGGCTGAATGCCAGATTTAGGAGACCCATTCCCTTGCTTCCAAGTCAGCTTTCCTGAACAGGGCCCTTGTTAGGCCTATCCTCTGGGAAGAAGGACCTTTTGTTTAGCAGGTTTTAAACGTAGCCTGCTATGTTGCCTGGCCAGTTCAATAGGTAGAGCTTGAGACTTGAACAATAATCTGCTAGAAAGTCAGAGTGGTTAAAACATGTAGGGAGATCAACAGAAAAGGCAGAGCTTTGTCTACACAAAGGAGGTGGGCCTAGAAACCCAGACCGAGTGCACTGCTGTGCCAGACACTCCCAGCAACCATCTTTACAAATTCTTCTCTCTCTCTAATTGGCCCTTTCCAGATTCTGTCACCCCCATCAAGTTTCCTCCCCTTCCCACATCATTGACACTCTGTCATTGCTCAGTGTGCCCTCTCCCGGCACACCTACTCATGGCAGCTCATTATGGGACACTGAGGTCCACATGGAGGCAGAGGGGTGCAGCAATTTTTCTCAGGGCCGATGTGGAACCATCTCCCGTGTACACATGAGCAGGCCTGCTGCCAGGAGGTCCCACAATCTTTCTGTGGCCTGGCTGGCCTCTCCCCTAAAATTTGAGCATGACCTTCACAGAAACAGGTTTGAGCCACATTTTGTTTGTTACCTTGCAGAATATTTTACTCTCTTAGAAGCTGCATACACCTGTGGAACACTGGGGTCCACTGGAAGGGATCAAAAGGCCTGATTCCAGCTCTCGAGCAGTCTCCACTTTGCTGTGTGACCTTGAGCAAATCACTCAAAAACTTGGCTTCTCATCATTCAGATGAGATCTCATCAGCAAATACGGTCAGCACTTTGTCTCATTCATAGGAGGGCGAAGTTATGGAAGGTGTGTGAGCAATGTCCAGGAATGAAGGCACACAGAAATCTGCAGAAACATGGCCTGCAAAAGAGTTCCTCTTCTCAGACTTTCCCATGACCAGTCAGAGGCCGTAACACAGATTTCTTTAATACATGTGTGTCTCCAGCTGTCTTCCAGAGCTCCCTAGAAAGGGGAGATGTGAGGAGAGCATCTCTGCTGTTTGGATTTGTGTACCTCAGTCACACTCAGAGGGTAAAAGTGGAGTTGATAACAACACTTGCCAAACTCTATTGGTGACCTCTATTTTCTATTCTGATTCTCATTCATCTTGTTGAATAATTTGTAGGCTGTCTTTTGTAAAATAGATACTCAGTACCTCATGGTTCAGTTGAGCTGAACTCCTAAGGAAATGTATAATATGAAATTGAACCTATATCATGTATGTAAAGTGATTTAAATTTAATCTAAGGAAGCATTTCTCACTGAAGCAAATTGCCAAGGAGTAGTGCTAAGATTATAGTGGAATTAATAACTTAATTGATTAGGGTAAAAGGTGCTTTTATAGTCCAGAAAAGTTAAAACTTGCCCAAAAATGTAAATATTCTATTCCCAGTTCTTCAAAAGTACAGTCAGCATTCTAATAAGGTTTGGGGAAAGTTCCTCGCAGACATCCAATATACATGGTGAACTGTGAACAGGGAATTTCGTCAAGGCATGTGGGTGGGAAGAACCTTTCATCTCAAAGCCATTGCAGCTGTCGCACATCAGCAAAGCCATCCATACTTCTTAGTCTGTAGCAGGATTCCTTTTCTGAGGAGCCCTCAGCAACATCTCCATTAACCAGGATTTCATAGAGTAGAGAGTAGAAGCCACTTCTTATAGTTAGTACCAGCCTCCTCCTCCACCTCCTCCTCATTCCTCTACTTCTTCCTCCCCCCTCCCCCTCCCCCTTCTCTTCCTCCCCTCCTCCTCTTTCTTCTTTCCCTTCTCCTTCTCCCTCTTCCTCTCCCCCTCTCTCACCTCTCCCCTCCCCCTCCTCCTCCTTCTTCTTCCTCTTCTCCTCCTCCTCCTCCTTCCTTCTTCTTTTTTTTTCCTGCTTAAGACAAAAAAAAAAAAAAAGGCCTTTTCTTTTTGGAGTTTCTGTGAGGGAGTTTCTGGGTTGTTCCAAACACGAATGATAGCCTGGTCTACCATAGCCTCCCTTTTATGTCTGTGTTGCTATATGTGACATCTGAACCTAAGAGTGATGAATCAGTTCTTATAAAAAAGGTTATGTTTGCTGTGTCATAAACATATACACATAAACAGGAATCAAGAGTGTGGTTTCCAGAGCCTGACTCCCTGTGGGGTCTCTCTGAGGGGGTGTTTGAGTTAACAAAATACCTTTTCTTATATAGGTCTCAACAATTGAGTGGTAAAACTACTGTATTTTTCTTGCTCATCTTCAGATGTACAGCCTGGGAGAGGTATAGAGAGAATGAGCTTATTTCTTTTAAAACTGATGATATTATGGCAACTCTATATTACTGAAATTGCAGAATTAGTTTTTATCATGGAAAAATGCATATTAGCAAGACTTTTATGATTGGCTTGGAGAAAATAAATCCTGAATCACAACCATCAAATTAAAAACGAAAATTCCCATTTGGGGGCGTTTCAGTTTGTTTATAAGTCAGAAATAGTTCCTTTTATATGAAGGCAAATAAGTTGACTAATACATTTTAGGAAGATTTTAAACAAGAACTTACAGGAGTCTAATCATTAATTTAAAATTTTGATCCTTAGGAGGGTTTTTCTGACTATCCAGTACTATGTTAATTGATTACCTTAATTCAATAGTTACAACATAATTAAAAAACTTTGATATCTTCAACTCACATCATATATTATGTCTCACTTTGATTACAGCAAGAGCTGGGTTGTTTAATGGAAAGTTAAGCTAAGGAACTGGATCCCTCCCCTGAGTAAACTGCCTTTCTCACAAACATAAATGAGATGGCAGTTTTCCACAATTTTCCTATTTGGTCCACATAGACAATACTTCTATTTCCTGAATCACCTCCCCTTCAATGTAACCTGCTATTTTACTTGCATAGGATGCAAATTCCTTGTCAATTATCTTTTGGTCAGTATTTGTACAGTGGTGCCTGTGTTCACACATCCTCTTGTGAATTGTCTGCTGACAGAGACTGTTTCAGATTCAGATTTAATCCCTATTAGGTCATGGATGTAAATTAACTTGATGTATGATGAACATTTAATATGTGCTACTTGATTTTTACAGTTTGTCTAGGAATATAGAGTACAGCTGTAAGTGATAAAATATATTAACATGTTCACCAACAAATATTCTTTAAAATGTACGATTGGATTATGATTGCTGTTTATCAAAGGCATATAGCTTATATAAATCCTAAATTAAAAAAAATTGTCTTTCCAGGTGGCAATAAGAACCTTTTTTTATCAGTTTATCCCAGAATCAGTTAGCCTAGAAATACCAAGACTCAATGTTCTAAGACAGTTAGTTATTCCTGCTATATTTATGATTCAATAATAGTGACCCAGAAGGTTCTCTCTGTTTCTCGCCTCAAGTGTCATACAGTGGAAACCAAGCTTATGAGGGAGGGTCCCAGGCAGCCAGGGCCAAGGAGAAAGGGACAAGCTGATGGGCTGGCCTCTGTTTAGGGTGCCATGTCACACAAATACATAGACCAGTCTTCAGTCTCCAGAGTTGTGGTTAGTCCAAACTGAGATGTGCTGTCAGCGTGAAATCACACCCAACTTTGACATTTTTGTACAAAATAGAGAATGCAAAAGATGTCAATAATAATTTCTCTATTGAATACATGTTGAAATGGTGATGTTTGAAAATATATTGGGTTAAGAAAAACAGATTTGTTTCATTTGTTTATTTTTCCTTTTAAACCTGAATTCTAGACAACTTAAAATTACACGAGAGGCACATGCTTCTTCTGTCAGGCAGTGGGGATCTGGAGGAGCCCTCAGAACAGGGAGCTTTGCTGGGTGTTAACAAGGAGCTGAGTGCAACCGAGGGGAGCAGAGAGGGCCCCTCTCAGCCAAGGGCAGTTGCTTGGAGCCAGGGAAGCTGTCCCTCTATTTAGGTTTTCATCTCTGAAATTCCTTTGAGGCTAAATAGGACACACAGTGATTCTGAATTGAGTCCGTCTCCCCTAGTTCCCCAAGATTAAGGCCAGCTGTGCTCTCCACTGCCGCACCAGCTGAGTCTACAGCACTGGGCACAGGGCCTGTTTCCAGTGCTTTCATGATCACCCATTCATCCTCTCACCCGCCAGATGACAGGGGCCTGTTTGAACAGATGTGGGCTTGAGACTTCGAGATATTAAGTAATTGGTTCAAAGGTCACACGTCTCTAGGTTGGCCCAGGCAGTAGGATCCCAGGATCTCAACCTGGAGCCATGATGCCATACCAACCTCTAAGACAGAATCCTTTTCTTGATTCTTTCCTAGCACATTGGTATGCCCTCCTCTCCACAGTATACCAACAGTACCAGTCTTTTCTCCACGGCTCAGATGTATTCAGTGATTGAACAACTAAGATTAAAAAAGGTTTAATTTTTTGGAAATTGGGGCCTTGTTTTCCCTACAATTGTCCCCTAAAGCATACCTAAGTTCAAAAGGTTTAAAAATGTATGTAGTGTAATCCCAATGAAATAAATACTAAGTACCTGCTAAGTGCCAAACACATTGCCAAGTACCGAGACAAAGAGATAAAGATGGCAAATGCCTAGATTTGCCAGTGGGTCTGATGTAGGAGACCTGACACACATTCCTGCCACACAGTGTCAAGGGCTGTGCCTAGTGCTGTGGGCACGGAGGAGTGGCACACCTGCACATCTTGGGGTTAAGGACAAGGTGTAGTATTCAAGAAACCTAAGAAATGGAAGTGCTTGAGCCATCTTCATATGCCTCCCACTGGTTTCCTGCAGTTTCATTCATGTTGCATGAGGCCATTGCTAGTGATGACAGCCAAGGTCAGTGTAAGCATCCGAGCCTTCTGATTCCTCTTGCTTGGTTTTCAGGTAGCAGCAAGGTCAACCTTGTGAAGATCCCATCCACTGCCTCCAGCCCACGGGACACTGCACTGGCCGCTGTTATCTGCAGCGCCTTGGCCACTGTCCTGCTGGCCCTGCTCATTCTTTGCATCATCTACTGTAAGAGGCAGTTTATGGAGAAAAAACCCAGCTGTAAGTTTTCAATTATATATTTTAAAATTTTTCTTTTTAATTTACTGTATTGATACGGTTTCAAGTGTCCCATCAATATAACACCCTCTACAGCCCACATTGAGCCCCCCATGCACCATGCAAAGTCTCCTTGGTGAAGCGCGTTTATCATCACTGTCATTTATGTACACAAGAGACTTGAGCAAAATCAGAATCAAGGAATTATTAACGGAGCATAGCACATGAAAATAGGTCTTACAGTCCTCCGTTCCAAAGAGGCACTGCGAGAGCCGACTGATGGGTGGCACCAGTTTATAAGGACATTGGAACAGCAGAGATGTCCTCATGCCACTAGGCAAAAATAAAAATCTTTTTTTTTTTTGATGATAGAATGGTACCCCTCAAATTGTGTAATTGTATTAACCAATGTCACCCCAATAAATTTAATTAAAAATTCAATAAAATAACACTTAAACACAAAATATAATTGTTCTTGGTTCTGACAAAATAAGTACTTTCCATTTTGAGCTTTCTTCACAAATTATTTCATGTTTGTGCCTTCTTTTTCTTTATAAAGAAAAAGGCTAAGGTGGTACTGGTCTGCATCATGAAGGGAAGGAAATTACCTTCACTGACAGATTCTCGCCCCTTCCTCCAGGGTCTCTGAGAACACAGGACATTCAGTACAATGGTTCTGAAATGTCCTGTTTCGACAGACCGCTGGACAAATCTCCCAGGGCATGTTGTCAATGCCACCAGGACCTAGCCCAGATTTGTGGTAAGTTTATATTCCTTTCTGTTTGGTGGAGTCACGCTTAATGTTCATGTACCCACACTAAAGAGGGAGGAAGAAGCTTTATAACAGCGTTTTCCACAACTCATAATTGCCTCCTAGGTTATCGACAGAAATGATAATTTAGGGAAGAAATTCAAATGGGAATTGTTTTCTAATGTGGGCAAAAATGGGCAAAGGTAGTACCAACTTCCTTTGCCATTTACTTATATTCATCAACATAAGGTTTCTACACTTTCCCCATTCCTATCCCTACCATAATGACCTCATCTCCTCTGCAGTGTAAGATTTGATGCAGTCAGCAACCCCTTCCAGAAGCATGCCCTGGCTGCCTGCCGCCATCCACACTTCCCTGTTCTCTTTAGCATCTCTGAAGCAATACTTAATAGCACCCTTTGTCTCTTATTCTTCAAGTGAACTGTATCCCAATCAAAATGACTTATCCTCTTGGAACCATTTAGTCTTTCTGTCAATGGAATTGTAGGATTTATCTTTTATCTAATATTTCATACATGGAATAAGGAGTTTTCAACATAATTATTTTTCTACTTATTACCACATCCTATTTTAGGAATGGATTTAAAAATGAAACATAAGACTTTTACGGAGTGGGTGGACCTCTTTTTCCCTCTGCCTATGTAGATAATAGTGTCAGGCAGCTACCAACAACTACTTGGGGATCCTCAAAATGTGCCAAGCAGTATTTCCTAGGTCCTCTAGCATGACATTGACACAGAATCAGAGTGAGGAGGGATCATTTCTTGAGAGATGGACTCAGATATTAAATGTAATAAAATACAGTTTTGTGCAAACTCTCCCTTACCTGAACTTTTATCTGAAAAGATTACATAGAGAGAGCCTTGTTTTGTATCCTCTAAACCCATGATGGTGAACCTATGACATGCGTGTCAGCACTGACAGGCGTAGCCATTTTCGATGACACGCGGCCGCATACCAGAGAAGTATGGGGCCACATGCCGAGAAGGACGTTTCATCCTCGGCTCCTGCACGGCCAGGTGCAGTAGTCGAGGATAAAGCATTTGCTGTAGTGTAGACATTCTGTGCCTGAGGTGTGTAGGCCAAAACAACAGAACTCCGGCACAGAGCATCTAGTTCTGGGACTTCCGGTTAGGCCGTTTTTCTCAAAGTGACACAACACCTGAGTTATGCTTGGTTTTTTAGCGAATTTTGACACACCAAACTCAAAAGATTGCCCATCAGTGCTCGAAACAGAACTCTGAGCTTAATCCCAGCATTCAAATTGCTTCCTCCTTAATGACAGTGCTTTTTTCTTTCAACCTTTTATTTGACATATTTCTAGACTAACTAAAATTTTGAAGGATTAAGACAAAGAGTTCGCACATACCCTTTACCCACATTCTCCAAATGTTAACATTGATCTCATCTGACATTTGCTTTATCATTATTCTTTCTCTCTAAGTATGGTGGTATGTGTGCGTGTATATATTTTTTTGTATTTTGTATATATTCATATGCTTTTTGCCACTTAAAAATTATTTGCAGATATGTTGTTTCCTTACCCCTTAATACATACTTTGGTGTTTGTTTCATAAGAACAAGAACATTCCATTTTATAACAGCTTGATTATTAAATCAGGAAATTAAAATTAAGTCTATTGCAATTATGTAATCTACAGAATATATTCAGATTTATTTTTTTATTATTATGAAGTGAGAGATGGGGAAGCAGAAACAGACTCCTACATGCGCCCTGATCAGGATCCACCCAGCAGGCCCCCTACCAGGAGATGCTCTACCCATCTGGGGCCGTTGCTTCATTGCTTGGCAACTGAGATGAGGCTTTGTAGCCAACCTCAGTGCCTGGGGCAAACTTGCTGGAACCATTCGACCCATGGCTGCAGGAGGTAAAGAAATAGGTAGAGAGAGAGAAGAGGGTGGGGTGGAGAAGCAGATGTTCACTTCTCCTGTGTGCCCTGACCAGGAATTGAACATGGGACTTCCACACACCGGGCCGATGCTCTACCACTGAACCAACTGGCCAGGGCAGATTTTCTTTATTGTCTCAATAATGTCTTCTGCAGAAAAAAATAAATAAAAAAATTTAAAAATCCCAGATCACACTGTTGTATTTAGTTCTCTTTCTTTACTCTCATTCAATATGGAATATTTCTTTAATCTTCCTTTATGTTTTATGACATTGATATTTTTATGAGCGCAGGCCAATAATTCTTTAGAATGGCCCTCCTTTGGGTTTTCTGGTGTTTTCTTATGACTAGATTCAGAAATACCACAGAGGTGATGTTGTGTCCTCCTCAGTACCCTGTTTCAGCAGGTGTATCTGTCCCATTCCTAGTCAGATTAACTTGGGTCACTTTGTTAAAGTGGGTCTACAAGCTTTCTCTGCTGTAAAATTGTTAGTCTCTTTGTAATGAATAAAACCTCATAGATTGTTTGAGATTGTACAAATATCCTATTGCTTCTAAACTTTCACCCACTCATTTAGCATTCTCTGATGATTCTTCCTGATTAATTGCTGATTTTCTAATTCCACCATTCTTTCTACATTTATTAGTTGACTTCCTATGGTCAGAGGGAACTTTCCCTTTTTCCTCATTTATTTATTTACTTTAGTTAGTGTGGACTCATGGACCCCATTCAGTGGATTATAATCTTTTGCTATCATTTTTTATTTTAGTGCTCATATATTTCTAGACTTGGTCAGTGGAAGTCCCTTCAGCTTCATTTTGACATGTTCCATTACTCTTTCAGCACTTGATTACTTTCTGATACAAAAAGAATTCCCAGGCTCATCTTATACTTTCTCTGGTTGAGCCCTAGAACCAGTCATTTCAATAAGGAATGACAGTGCCATTGCTTTTAAGGAATTTTGAGAAATTCCTTAAAAGTGACTGTGACACTTTTGTTAATTGGTAATGAATCCCGGTGAGTTTCCCATGATCATAGTCATATCTATTCAGATAGCACGAGATGGCGGCTGATTTTGAAAGTCAGATGAAAATAAATGTTTTGGGTGTCCATCCTACATCCAACTTAATACTGGTTTGCAGTTGCATCTCTCTCTATAACATTCATTTTTTTTAAATGAATGGTTTCATATTATTTTCCTGGTTATAAAAATAGATAATCCTCATGTTAAATTTGAATATACACAAACATGTATGTGTACATATAAATATATAATTATTTCAAGTATTTTTCTCTATATATATGTGTGTGTGATTGTATGTGCCTACATGCTTTAGTATGTCTATGGTTTTAGAAAATTAGAACTATATAGTATACATACACACACATACATATTGTGCCCATATATATTGAGAGAGAAGTCTAGAAGGTTGTTCATCAAATATGGACAGTGTTTATTTCTAGTTTATAAGGCTGAGGAAGATTTATTTTTAAAGTTATCTAATATCTCTATTTATACATTTTTTCAATAAACTTAAGTATAAAGTTTGGTGGATTAAGTGCATTCATATTATTGTGGAACCATCCCCCCCCCAGTAGTCTCTGGAATTTTCCACCTTCCCCGACTGAAACTCTGTGCCCACTGAACACTTAACTTCCCATTCCCCTCTGCACCCCAGTCCCTGGCGACTGCTACTCTACTTTCTGTCTCTGTGAATTCGACTACTCTAGGCCCATCACTTAAGTAGTTAATCTTTTATTTTAGGATAAAAAAGAGAAACAAATTAAGCTTTACATCCCCTTCTTCCAAAAAGGTACCCAAAGGGAAATAGCTCAAGTTCAAAGACCAATGTTGAACTGGTAGTAAAGAGAGCATCCCTAGGAAAAGCATGTCCCTTCACAGCTCTGCTGGCTTTCCTAGGGCCCGTTCACCTGATCCCATCCTTGTGCTGTGAGGACACCTGTAGCATGGACCAGGTGACCCTTGGTTGCAGGGTGAATTCCAAGGCCACACTTCAGGAGAGGTAACTGGGTATTTCCTAAGCAATATAATTGCGTAATCCCTTGTGCAGGTGTGTGTTATATTCATTTATCAGTTTTCATAAGGGGCAATTGAAAATGTTCGATGAGGGCCTCACTTTTTTGATGCCATTAATGATATTCTGGTCATTGAAGGGGACATGAGTTTGGCAAGAATTGGATAAGTCTCTCAAGGTTACTAAATTCCAGTGCAACATTTTTTGTACTTTAAACTCAATTTTCCTTTTGTCTTATATTCATGATTTTGACACTTTTGTCATCTGCAGGTAATTTTTAACATGTCATGTACTCATAAAATTTTAGAACAGCCTTCAGATTCAATTAAGTCCTAGGAAAGTGCATGTTTAGACATCGTATTAAGTATATCTATATTGATTAAAAGTAGGTATATCAGTTCAGGTTTAAAGAAAATGGAGGAATTAAATGTATTGTATTAAAGCAAGTTTATAACAACAAGAATTCTGACTTAGTAAATTACTGTTCCATCCAGAAAACTTAAAAGTATAGTTGGAATGTTGCTTTGTAGTAGTGCTTTTCTCTCCCTATAGACCACTTACAGATCTTTTGAACGTGTGTTCAGAAATGCAGATCCGGTGGGGGAGACGGTGCCGGCTTTCTTCGGGTCCCTTTCCCAGTCCATCTGTGGCGAGTTTTCAGACGCCTGGCCTCTGATGCAGAATCCCATTTGTGGTGATGGCATCTCCTTTTGTGACTCTTATCCTGAACTCACTGGGGAAGACATTCATTCTCTCAGTCCTGAAGACGAATCACTGGATTCAAACAGCAGTCAGTATTTGGTCAGGAGTGCTGTTCCAGGGCAAGCTCCTTCCGAAGACTTTGCAGTAACTACTGATTTGTTTAGATACAGCTCAGCGACTGAACCAGTGCTAGTTCAGGAGACGCTCCCTGCTAGAAGCCCGCTCCATCAAGTGAGCGGTGATATCAGTACCCTAACCACTCAGATGTCCCTCCAGGTAAGGAGCGAATGATGGCAGTGTGGATGTGGCACTGACTTTGGAAGATCTTAGAGCAGTGGTTCTTAACCTGGGTTCTCTTGAACCCTAGGAGTTCGATGAGTCGGTCTCAGGGGTTTGGAGAAGCCTCTGCCACGGAGGCCAGAATAAAGTAATACTGTAATTTGTTGTGAGTTCATGCACTTTGTTGGTTTTGTTCTTTGAGCAAGGTGATGTTCATGCATGGCTTATTTTGTGCACCAGTAAAAAAACATATACATATGTCTTGAATTTGGGAAAAAAATCATATTTTATTTATTACTAAAGAAGGGTTCAGTGAATGCGCATATGAAACTGGTGGGTTCGGAACCTCAGAAAGGTTAAGAAACACTGCTTTAGAGAATGGAATTCTGTTCCTACCACAATGTATGGAGGAAACTGATGGGAGGTTTTCCATCTTTCATGACTTGTGTGTTACAGAAAAATGTTTTTCAATTAAAATTCAGGAACTTTCTTTAGTTAACGGCTAATGTATAAGGTTGTAAAGGGCAGCTGCATTTTTTAATTCCTTGTGAATCCAACTATAGTTGACCCAACTTGAGTGTCATGAGAGTTAGGGGCACCAAACCCTGCTCAGTAGGAAATCCAAGTATAACCTTTGACTCTCCAAAATCTTAACTACTAACATAGAGAAAGCAAAACAAGATTTATAGTTGTTTATATGAAAAATAATATAATTAATAAGTAATGATAAACGTTGTGTTTCTGTACTCACAACTGTAAACCTACTTTTATTTACCACTATATTGACCAGAAGACTTATAGAAAACATAAAAGGTAGGTTAACACATATTTTGTAAGTTATATGGATTATATACTGTATTCTTACAATAAAGTAAGTGAGAGAAAATGTTATTAATAAAATCATAAGGAAGAGAAAATATATTTACAATAGTATACATATGTATTTTAAAAGTCCACATATTAGTGATCCCACTCAGTTCAAACCTGTGTTGTCCAAGAGTCAAGGCTACTTAGCACAGCGACCCCAGGCTCCATTCCTGATGGGAAGAGAAGACATAGTTATGGCAGCATCTTGTAAACAATTCTTTACCTTCATTTTTTTGTGTTTGTGACAGAGACAGAGAGAAGGACAGAGAGGGACAGACAGACAGAAAGGGAGAGAGATGAGAAGCGTCAGTTCTTCGTTGCGGCACCTTAGTTGTTCATTGACTGCTTTCTCATATGTGCCCTGACCGGGGGACTACAACACTTACCTTCATTTTTCCCAGTGATATTCTAATGCCCAATACATCAAGGCACTTCATTCAGTGTGAACTTCATGAGAATTTAGATCTCCTAAAGCTATACTTTTCCTTCCTCTCTCGTACTGTTTTATTGTTGTTGTTGTTTTGAGAAAGGCAGGGGGAGAGAGGAACATCGAGCTGCTCTTGTATGTGCCCTGACCGGGGATTGAACCAACAACTTCTGGGCTCTGGGACAACACTCCAACCAACCAAGCTCTTCTGCCAGCGTTTAATTTTTATGGATTTTTAGAGAGGGGGTGGGGGAAGGAGAAGGGAAGCATTTGTTGCATTCAGTCATGCATTTTTTGGTTGCTTCCTGTGTGTGCCCTGACCCGGATCAAACCCGCAACCTTGTTGTTTCGGGATGACGCTCTTAATGGACTGAGCTAACCAGCAAGGGCCATATTGTTGTTTTCTTGGTTACTCTGCTTTGATTAGCTGACAATTTTGGTTGGAAATTGATTGTCCATTGTGATCAGAGACTAACTATAACATAAGAGCATTCTAGATAAAAGGCTTTAAAATAAGGTTGGGGGAGGTGGTGACAGCAGGCCAATGGGTCTTCTGGCATGCCACTGGACTGGAGGCCAAGAAGCACTATGGGGAAGGTAGGCAAGGATGTGGCCTTTGCTGAGTTTGACTTCATGTTTATAAACATTTTCTTAATGTCAGCACCTACCTATGTTGTTGGCATACATTCTTCTGGAAGGGTGATGCCAGCCTTGGGTATAAGGGCAGAGTCACAGAGCAGCAAGTCTTCCAGGCTCCACAAGACCAGCGTTGCTCTCACTGCACTGACCAGTTGGGGGCCTGGGCACTAAGGTGGCACTCAGACATGCTGCCTGTGCTCCTGAGTGCATCGTTGTCTACTTATCTAGGAAACAAGCCAATGTCAACATGGAGATGAACATGTGTTCCTTTAAAGAATGGCCCTGCCTGATTATTGGTGGTGCAGTGGATAAAACATTGACCTGGAAATGCTGAAGTTGCCAGTTCAAAACCCTGGGTTTTCCTGGTTAAGGCACAAATGGGAATTGATGCTTCCTGCTCGTCTCCTTTCTCTCTCTCTCTCCTCTCTAAAATTAATAAATAAAAATCTTAAAAAAAAAAGGAAAATAATGGCCCTGGCTGGGTTGTTAAGTGGTTAGAGTGTTGTCGTAGCACCCCTGTGGTTGTGGGCTCGATCCCCAGTCAGGTCATGTAGGAGAAACAACCAATAAGTGCACAACTAAGTGGAACAATGACTTGATGCCTCTCTCTCTCTCTCTCTCTCTCTCTCTCTCTCTTTTTCTCTCTCTCCCCTCCTCTGTCAATTACTTGAAAAAATTTAAAGAGCCCTGGCCGAGTTGCTCAGTGGATAGATTCTCCTGGCACACCAAGGTCACAGGAATTCCTGGGTCCATCCCCAGTCAGGGCAGGTGCCAGAAGCAATCAGTTTTTGCACAACTACCATATTTTTTGCTCCATAAGATGGAGGGCATTTTCCCCTCCACTTTCCGGGGGGAAAAATACATCTTGCCCGGGCTAGTTGGCTCAATGGTAGAGCATTGGACTGGTGTGTGGAAGTCCTGGGTTTGATTTCTGGCAACAGGAGAAGCATCCATCTGCTTCTCCATCCTTCCCTCTCTCCTTTCTCTCTATCTCTCTCTTCCCCTCCCGCAGCCAAGGCTCCATTGGAGCAAAGTTGGCCTGGGTTCTGAGGATGGCCCCATGGCCTCCACCTCAGGCGCTAGAATGGCTCCTGCCACAACGAAGCAATGCCCCAGATGGGCAAAGCATTGCCCCTGGTGGGCATGCCAGGTGGATCCCGGTCAGGTGCATGCGGAAGTCTCTCTGACTGCCTCCCGCTTC
Source organism: Rhynchonycteris naso (assembly GCA_037038555.1). NCBI lineage: Eukaryota > Metazoa > Chordata > Mammalia > Chiroptera > Emballonuridae > Rhynchonycteris > Rhynchonycteris naso. Next base: position 107,789,300 of record CM072998.1, on the reverse strand, counting down.
TCACTTTGAAAAAACACAAAAGAAAAAAAATGCGTCTTATGGAGCAATAAATATGGTATGTGGAACAACCAGCTGATGCTTCTCTTCCTTTCTCTCTCTCTTTCTCTATCAAATCAGTGGGAAAATTTCAAAATAGTACATATGCTGTATAAATTTGCAGTACTTTTTTTAAACTACAATAAATTTCTATAGAGAATTTATAGGGAATTCTATACAAAAAAGAAATTGTTGAGTTTGGAGAAGTGTTTCTCAAAAGAAAGGAAATGAAGAAGAGATAAGTAAAGGGAAGAAAAATAAACAAATTTGACAGTTAAAACATAAAATGCATACCTCTGTGGCTGGGAAAGATTGTTTACTGACCTTGTTCTTTAGAGCCATCTCATAACTTTTATAATTTTCATAATAATGAGAAAAGACTAAAGAGTTATCCTAGCTCCGTATACGTCTCAAGAATGGCTGTGGCCCACAAACCTTCCAGGCTGAGAACTCCCAGCAGCCCAGAGCAGGTAACTGTCCCTGACAACAGGTTAGAGATGCCAGAGACAAGATGAAGAGGACCCCAGCCCCTTCACAACCAGTCCCAACATCCCAATCAGATGCCTTGCCAGGTACTCCAAAATAAAAGTCTTAGAGCCCCTAAAATTTAATCTGAGTTTCATTTTCATTACAAGATGTTGAAATTTATTTTATGTCAAGTGAATTGGCACTGATACCAGACTTGCTTGTGTTTCCTTCACAAATATCTATTACATCTCTCCATACATCATTGTTAGGGGAAAGTCAGATTAACTAGAATAACTGTACTACCATCTTACTACAGTTTTTCAGAATATTGTCAGTAACTAGAATTACCACTTACCTTAATTATCGAGAGTATATCAGAAGTTTCTATTTTCAGATAATCTTCTTAAACCTAAGGGAAAAAAACTTTTTATAAACTTTTCTAATATGTCACCAATGCCAAGTCAGTGATACATAAGTTAATTGAGAGGCAGTGCATACAATGAAGGTTTTGCTTACTTACAGCACTGTGCCATTGGTGGATGCTTCTTCCCCTCCATAGGTGAGATCACTGCCCTTCTGTAACAAAGACAAATCTAGGGCTCTATTTTGTGAAGGCCATTGGCCCTATGCAGATTGTGAATACTGTATTCCAAGGAGATCATTATTAGGGAAATATTATTCCCAAACAATTTCTAAACTTTCTCCAGTAGTCTTTTTGTTTTGTTTTGTTTTTTAATTCAGTGAAAGGAGGGGAGGTAGAGTCAGGCTTCCGCATGTGCCCTGATCAGGATCCACCCAGCAAGCCCACTACAGGGTGATGCTCTGCCCATCGGATTGTTGCTCCATTGCTCAGCAAATGAGCTCTTCTTAGTGCCTGAGATGGAAGCCATGGAGCCATCCTCAGTGTCCAGAGCCAACTCATCTCCAATGAGCCATGGCTGCAAGAGGGGAAGAGAGAGAGAGAGAAGAAAGAGGGAGAGGAGTAGAGAAGCAGATGGGTGCTTCTGTGTGCCCTGACAGGGAATCAAACCTGAGACATCCACATGCCGGGCCAATGCTCTCCCACTGAGCAAACCGGCCAGAGTCAATTGTCTTCAGTAGTTTAATGTACGTTTTAAATTCAAAGACGAAGAGTGGCACTTTTCATTAATCATCTTTGTTCTTTTAAATTAGGGTCAATTTAAAAGACCAGGCTGTGGCGCAGTGGATAGAGTGTCGGACTGGGATGCGGAAGACCTAGGTTCGAGACCCCAAGGTTGCCAGCTAGAACGCGGGACCATCTGGCTTGAGCAAAAGCTCGCCAGCTTGGACCCAAGGTCGCTGGCACCAGCAAGGGGTTGCTCGGTCTGCTGAAGGCCCGCGGTCAAGGCACATATGAGAAAGCAATCAATGAACAACTAAGGTGTCACAACAAAAAACTGATGATGATGCTTCTCATCTCTCTCCGTTCCTGTCTGTCTGTCCCCTATCTATCCCTCTCTCTGACTCTCTCTCTGTCCTTGTAAAAAAAATAAATAAATAAAATAAAAATAAATTAGGGTCAAGTGGCTCATAAATCTTTACCCATAAATGGTTTAAAGGAGTGCAGCACAGAAACAGCTTCCAATGTTTAAACGAGGTTGAAAATCAGCAGTAGATTGTTTGTTATGTTTTGTTTACTGTAGGTGACAGTATCATCGTTTAAACACTTTTTGCAAATATTAACGATGAGTTGTTATGGAATTTATATTTTATCCTCAGAATACATAGGTATCTGAATATTTGAACACCATTACACGAGCTACTTGTCTGCCTGTATGTGATTTAATCCATGTGTAGTACTAGTAAAAGTTTATGTATATTAATTATTTTGCAATTACAGTTTCACAGTTTTAATTTGTAAGGTATGGTCTTTTAAAGCTCTCCTTCTGTTGCTGTTTTAGGAAGCTTAAAGGACTCTGTTCTTTCTGGAATATACATGCACATTTGGAACCCAAGGGGCACGCACTCCGTTTACGCTTATGGACTGAACAGTCTGGACCTTGCTTGGCTTCTGGGGGAAGAAAATAAATCTGAACTATACTGATGGCTTTTAAAGCCTTTCAACCAGTTGCTTCTGAGCCAGACCAGCTGTAAGCTGAAACCTCGAGGAATAACAAGAAAAACTGCAGACACTCCTGATGCTTTGCATCTCTCCTAAACAAGAAGCTTCTATGCTGCAAACACGACTTCAAAGACTGCCGCGCTGCATTGGCAGCCTATGAGACCGCGGGCCTTAATAAGAACCAGGAATACAGTCATGCTTATTTTCATGGTGAATGTGGTTTTACAAGACTGAAGAACCAGAGTACCAGAGTATAAATTTTCATCTTGTATTTTCTTCCAAAAAATAATTTCACATGGCCAATTATCCTACTAAGAGTCAGATTATTTACCTTAGTTTTTATATAGATTGGGTTCAAAAGTAAGTATTTCCATTTGAGGAAGGTCACTTTTTTGTCATCTAAGCTAATTGGTTTAGTTAGGAAATTAGAATTGACTTTGTACTGTCTGCCTAAACCTTGGGTTTATTAAATGAAGTCAATTTGCCTAACTAGAAATTAGAGGAAAACAAGTCTTTTAAAGAATTGACACGTCGTGCCTGACCAGGCCGTGGCACAGTGGATAGAGTGTCGGACTGAGATGCGGAAGATCCATGTTCGAGACACCGAGCTCGCCAGCTTGAGCACAGGCCCATTTGGCTTGAGCAAAAGCTTGCCAGCTTGGACCCAATATCTCTGGCTTCAGCAAGGGGTGGCTTGGTCTGCTGAAGGCCTGCAGTCAAGACACCTGTGAGAAAGCAATCAATGAACAACTAAGGTGTCGCAATGGCAACGAAAAACTAATGATTGATGCTTCTCATCTCTCTCCATTCCTGTCTGTCTGTCCCTATCTATTCCTCTCTCTGACTCTCTGTCCCTATAATAAATAAATAAATAAAGCTTTAAAAAAAAAAAGAATTGACACGTCTAATCTCAGCCACCATCTCACAAACGCCTACTGGCTGGAGCTAGTAATGAGGGAACTGAGCTAGAAAGTAAGGCATGGATACGGCTGTCCCTCACCCTGCCTCTAAACCACTCAACACACACATTCTAGATACTTGCACACAGAGATGAGCATATTTCTCTGAAAATCAGTTGATATTGAATAATCTATCCCCGTGACTGAACTTAGAAGATGCAGAATTCCTCTTTTATAGGAAAATTGTATTTATAAAGATAATGATCTCTTTTTTTTTTATTTCTCTCATGTCTCTGGAGCCGAGGCGAAATGAGCCAGTTTACTCGCTGACTGGGCGTGGCTCATTGCCCTTCATCTTCATGGCCTGGAGAGGAGTTCATTGAGCAGGGTTTATTTTTTTCCTACTTGAACCTACACAATCAGATCCGGCCTTTGCCTTCTAGCTGACTGCATTAACTCTGTCCCATTTGTACTTAATAAAGAAAGAGACCTTTGAACTTCAGTGTGTGAGAGTGCACTAGAATACTTTGCTTCAGAATTACCTCGTGCAAATCAGTCTTTTACCTAAACTGAATATTTAAACTGAACCTTAAAAATCTGCCTTTCCATGGACATTTTTTATCTTCTCACTTATTGCCCCATACTTTTCTGTTTTGGCAGGACATTAGCAAAACCTAGCAAGCCTCTTCTGTGGCTGGACGTTTTCTACCCGTAGGTTCAGGTTGTGATATTGCGTGTTAGCTGGCCTGGGTTTGGTCATTTTCATGACTGTCCTCTAACCCCCATAGGAAATGAGAGTGCCTCATTGTAACACACTGCCTTTTGTGTCTATCAAGTGCCCTGTCATAATTGATTGATGTCTACTTTCTTTTTTTTTTTTTTTAACATAAACCAATGTTAAACCTTGGTACTCACTGACTCTTATGAGAACTGCCTTTAGGAAACTCAGGTGAAATATTTATGATTTGATCACAAGATGTCTATGAAATGCAAGTAGACTGGCCTTACTATAACTCATATGTGTATGCCATTGTTTGCAACCTGATCATTTTTGTTTTGGCAGAGGGATGATCAGAGTAAGCCAGGGTTGTACTCATTTATGTAAACTGAATATATTCTCCATATGTAGAGCTCTTATTAACTTTAAAGACAAACACTTGACAAGAATAAGACTTTGGCCAAAAGCCTTGAAGCATCGCTTTTGATCAGTAGAGAAATACTTAGGGTCAAAAGTTGATCTGGTTTCATACTGTATTTGAAAAATCCTGGGTGGTTTTTATCAAGACCAAGACTTTTAACCCCACCTACTATAGAAATATGCAATGTTATATGCTACACTCAGTAAACACTTGAAAACACCCATTTTGTATTTGACATGGTTGGAATACCCAGCACTCAAATCAACTCAGCTGCTAGGTACACCGAGAAATTACCAAGTACGAACACGGTGGGAGTGCATAATCATCATGTTTAATGCTGCAGCAACTCTTTGATGAGAATGAGACAAGGATTTGTTGAGAAGCAACCACATAAAGGCATGGATTTTCTAATTTTGTGTCGATGGACTATATTTTTCAATGATAATTTTTTTTTACTTTAGGTAAAGTGTAAATATTGTTGTTACCTAGGTTAAGCACTACTTACTGTCTATGCTAGTAAAAAAATGAAGAAGAAAAACATCAGCAGTCAGTTCGACTAAATTTAGATTATATTGTTACTGTTTTGCATACTGGAATTTTCTTATATGAATAGTTTTGTGATACCTTTTTTTATTTGTGAATAAAATTGTTGCCTGGTATTCTTATTTGTATGTCCAGTAAGAAAGCAGCGTGTGGTGTGAATGCACACCATCTTACTGCCCATGTGAAGGTCCCACTGATTCCTGGTCTTCCCAATATAATCCTTGCTAGTGATCTGGCTATATTTCCAAGGCATGTGAAGCAACTGATAATGCTTTGAGTCATTTGAGAAGCTTTGGAGTCAATATTTTATTATGATCTCTCCGACCTCCCCCCTTCATCTTATGACACAGAGAGGGAAGGAGCTAGAGAGGTTTTATATTTAGTCTTTGTGGAGGGTTACAGGGTGTCTCCTGCAGGGGAGTGGACCACAGAGAGACAAAAACTTCCATAGAGCAACACTGGTCACCATAAGGGCTGCCTTTTTCCTTCTGAGCTTCCTACCTTCCTTCTTTCTCAATCCCTTAATTCCTCCTTCCTTTCTCTCCCCTTAGGAAGTTAATAAAAAATAGGATTAGATTTTGAGAGAGGACTTTTAATTTTCTGAAAAAAAGGGCATTATTTTAAAGCGATACCCTATTTTCTCAGCTGGTTAGTGGGTGGTGGTATGACACTGTGGCTTCTGCGAGGGACAGACGATAGCGCTTCCTCTTCCTAGTCCCACCCTCACACCAGCCTCTGGCTCACAGAAACTTCTCTAGTGTCCGTGCAGACAGACTGGTTGGGCTTATGGGTTACCATTAACTCTCTGAGAAAATTAACTCCAAAGTTTGTAAGTTTCTAGCAGGTCTGAGGTGGTCTATAGTGACATAGAGGACATATTTTCATTATTCCCATTACGATTAAGGTCTCCTTGCTGTTGGCTACTTTCATCCTGAACCTGTCTATTTGTCCCACTTTAACCTGAGAAGATATTGTCTGACTTCTAAAAACCAATTTGGCACCCAATACGGTGCATCAATACAGCCGAAATGTTTCATTTGGTCATTTTTAATATTTAAGAAATTTCAGTAAGACCTGGTATGTCCTTCTTAAGATATAATTACACTGAATCAAGTCAACAGTTCTCAGTGATATTGCTCACGTCACATTTCAGCCAGAGGAAGGTCACAAGGGCTCCACTGTAGAGGTTAGGCAGGCCAGAGTTACACCCTTGCATAAACCACCAGGGGCCTTTGAATTAGTGTGATTTATGACTGCTTTCAAATTATCCTCTCCAAAAGACTTGAATTTTAGAAATGTAACCAGCAAAACCCCCATTTTTTTCTGTGACCAGGGGAGGTCTTCTGAAGCAGGTTTCAATCAGTATACAGACAGAGGAGTCTTTTTATCTTAATCTCTAATGGAATTTAGTATTCCCATTAAAGACAAATAGCTTTGCTCTAGCAGTTTGGGGGTAAATTTAGCCAAGGGAATGCTGCAGAGGGATTTTCCTTACCTTGTTTGACTATTTACAGTAAATAGAAGATGACAGAACACTGCTGGCAATCCTTCTGTGGCCAACTGGGAGGTAGGCTGCCCAAAAGGGAGGCGCACATCACATACCTCAAGTATCAGATTCTACTTGTTTCCCTTGATGTTCTCAGCATAAGTCTAATTCCCCTCAGAAGACCCCAAGAAAAGGCCACTCCTTCCTTCATCCACATACTAATATACATTTAGAAAGTAGCATAGGGTATGTACTTAGTTGCAAGTGCAATGCCAGGATGAAGCAGACACTAAGAAGTAAAAGAGAAACAAACCATTTAAGCATTTATAAAAATGTGTCTTGACTGGGAAGACAAGTGCAATTCTTCTGGGACATGGGGGACACAGGGCTGTTCTGGGGGAAGTCAGGAAGAGCACAAAAGCTGGGTGGCATTTAGGTAGGCCCTGGGGGTGTGTGTAGAGCTCACTCCTCAGAGGGAAGGCAAAAGGAGTGAGCACATCACTTGCAAAGGCCCAGCTCATTCTGAGAGCACAGCGTGGTGGTGGTGGTGGTGGTGGTGGGGTGTCTGTGTGAAGCAGGGGTCAAATTCCTAAGGCCTGAGGTCTAGCTTGACAAGTGTCTAGTGGGCTCCGCCCTGGGCTTTGAACTTACTGTGAAGGAAATTTACTTGCCTTTAAACAAATGGGTAATACCATGTGAAACTCTAAAACCTCTAGTGTCTCAGAGCAGCATAATCCCAGTCACTGTGGGGACATGGCCACATACACAAGGAGAGGTGGACACTCAGTCCCTGGTTTGGAAACAGTGAGCCTGAGAGTGTTCTCTGTCATCAGGTCACCTTGGTCCCTCCCTGATTTCAAGGTGGGGATGAGGACAATACCAAACATTAGCTACACGTGTGGGACTTGGCTGTACCACCTGCTCACATGAAATCAGCGTTCTGCCCTAGTCCCTGAGAATGCAAGTCAGGGATGACAATCCAGCCCCCTCATGGAGCTCATGGACGACATCACACATTAATCATGGCCTTCCTATCCCGAGCCCAGGGCTCAGATTGAGGGTCCCACTCCACCAGGAGCTCCAAGCACCTGTGCCCCCACACCTGGGTTGGCCTTTAGGGTAGAATATATTTGTGCTCTCATTTCTAAAGCTTACCCAGTCACCTTCACCTGAGTTTAAATCTGGCCTGATGATCTTCCTTGGCCCCTTATCCTTCTCTTAGCAACACTGCTGCTTTAGCTATTTGTTCCCACCGGGCTGAGCAGCCTCCCTCAGGAAGCCCGTGCGGCAGGAAGGCTGGCATCTGGTGTGGGGCAGGCAGTCTGTGCCCTCGTTAGTTCTGCCCATGAGGAGTCCTCATCTCTGTATCTGCACTCTGCTCCCCTGCAGTAACTAAAAGCTGATGCCCATCTTTGAAATGGTATCCATATTTTTGGATATTTTAACCATAAATAAGGGCACTGAGAGGTACATAAGCCAACCCGCTAGAGGTAATGCTGAAACATAAAGTGGAGGGAGGAGTCACCCAAAGCATCCAGGGTCCTCCCAGAACCCTGTTCCCACGCCTGAGGCTCCTGGAGCTGAGGAGCAGCTGCTGCCACAATCATCTGACCAGAGGATTGCAGCCTTCAGGAGCATGAACATGCCAACACTAATGTTGCAAAAACCTGGCTTTGGATCTTACAGTGTTTTTTCTTTTTTAATTAAGTGAGAGCTTGGGAGGCAGAGAGACTCCTGCATGCACTCCAACCAGGATCCACCTGGCAAGCTCCCTATGGCGTGATGCTCTGCACATCTAGGGTGTTGCTCTGTTGCTCAGTGACTGGGCCATTTTTAGCACCTGAGGTGGAGGCTATGAAGCCATCCTCACTCCCAGGGCCAATTCATTAGAACCAATTGAGCCATGGCTGCAGGGGAGGAGGGAGTGAGAGCAGGGGAAGGGTGGAGAAGCAGATGGTAGCTTCTACTGTGTGCTCTGACCGGGAATCAAACCCAGGGCATTGACATGCTGGCCGATGCTCTACAACTGAACAAACCAGCCAGGGCCTTCTTTTTATCATTTTAAGTGAGAGGAGGAGAAATAGAGAGACAGATTCCCATAGACTCCCCAACTGGGATCCATCTGGCAACCCCCACCTGGGGTCAATGCTCAAATCAACCAAGCTATCCTCAGTGCCCAGAGCCATGCTCAAACCAATTGAGTCACTGGCTGCAGGAGGGGAAGAGAAAGAGAACGGGGAGAGGGAGAGGGAGAGAAGCAGATGGTTACTTTTTCTGTGTGTACTGACCAAGAATGAACCTAGATGTCCCTATGCTGGGTGATGCTCTATCCACTGATCTAGCTGGCCAGGGCCTACAGTGATTTTCAAATGCAAAATTTAGGTAGTTCAGGGTTAATGTAGGGAGGAAAGATTCTAATTGGTACTTGTAAAAAGGGAGTTTTTCCTCTTTCTATCATCGCCTTCTCTTTCTCCTGTGTCCCTTGCCATGTGATCGAAAATCTTGTCTCCAGTTTCTCAGCAACGCAGTGCCCCCCTCATATGAAGGCTGCCTCTCATCTGTCCAACAGCCACCAGTTAGAGTCACACAGTAGCACACAAAATGGAACTAGTTGTGGAGTCAGGGTTGCAGTCAAATAATGCCTAACTTATATTCTCTTGAGGAATCTCACAGTGAATGAATCTGTGTGGGAATACCAGAGCTTGGTAGGTGGACCTCAGCAGAGGCAGTTGTGCAGATGTCCTCTCCTGAGATGTTGGAGGAGGCTGTTACAGAAGGCTAGGTCCCAACTGAGGCCTCACCAGAGAATTTCTCTTCTCAGATTATAACCAGTCTACTATCCTTAACTGAGTGGATTCTAGCTTACTCTCTGAGTGTGTCCATTGTATAGAGGAGTGTGGTGATTGATTTCATGGGTCAACCTGGCTGGGTCACAGTACCCAGCTATTCGGTCAAACACCAGTCCAGATGTTGCTGTGAAGGCATTTTTTAAAGATGAAATTAACATTCCAGTCAGTAGACACTGAGTAGAGCAGATTACCTTCTGTAATGTGGAAGGGCCTCACCTGAGCAGCTGAAGGACTTAAGAGAAAAAACTGAGGTTCCCTGAGGAAGAAGGAATTTTGCCCCCAGATGGCCTTCAGATTCAAGCTGCAACGTCAACTCTTCCCTCAGTCTCTAGCCCATTGGCCTGCCTGCAGGTTTCAGACTTACTAGTACCCACCATCACATGAAACAGTCCCTTAAAATCTCTCTCTCTCTGTCTCTCTCTCTCTCTCTCCACACACACAAATACACACACACACACACACACACACACACACACACACTCACACCATGTTGGATCTGTTTCTCTGGAAAACACTAATAATACAAGAACCAATAGATCAATTTTCCAAGCAAAATAGATACCAGTTATCAAAACAAGTGGAGGGGCAACATGAGTGAACTGTTGTCTGTGGGGCAGACCAGTAGAATTTCAAGAGGCTCAAGGTTTACTTAAAAGTTTAAGTCACATGACCCAGAAACCATTGGCCGGTCAGTCTGAAATTATTGGAACTTCTCATCTTCTTCTTCAAGCAGTTTCTTTTGTGCTCCTCCCTGTCCCTCCCTTCCAAGAACTCAGATTGAGATCCCGGCTCTCCCCTTCCTTTCTTTACAGTGTAGATTTTACCTCTCTTCAAAGATGAAATCCTCCATTAAGGGAAAGGCCTGGTTCTCATTGGTTTTGGTATGAAGACTAGATATTAGTTCAGGGAGAATAAGAAAAAGAAATTAATAGTTCTATTCTGAAAGAGTGGCTAAAACGCTTCTTTCTGAAGCCAGCCCTTGCATTAAAATGCTATTGTCATTTGTTATTAGAGATGGAAAACAGCCTGTTATGCATGATTTCAGTTGTATGAGAACTGGAGGCTTTGTGATTAGTCTATCTTTTAACAGTCCAGAAAGTGGGAGTGACTTTACTGTAAAAAGGGTGATACATACATAGAAAGAGCCTAAGGTCTCCCAGTGACTCAGACACAGATTCAGAGAAAGAAGCTCTGTCATCTACAGTTCCCAAGCACCTTTTTCAGTAGTCTGGTAGAAACTTGTTCCCAAGACCCAAAGTCCCTGCAAGCATAATTTCTACCTACTCAAAAAGCCAACCCCACCTACATAATCTTATAAATCACTTGAGAGAACGAATTTGTTTTATTCGTTCTAAACACAAGTTTCATACTTCTCTCTAACACTGGGATTCAGGGACCTAGGAACGACACCCCCTAGACAGTTCTCTCATTGGCCCAGAGGCTCAGCATGCCATTTCATAAGCAAACCAATTCAGTTGTTAGTTTTCATACTTCTTCAAACAAATGAACACATTTGTTAGTGTAGATCAGAAGCCTGAATTTTAGAAAAAATCATACATTAAAAAATACAGTAGAATCTGTCACAAAAAGAAAAAAACTTGTGGCATGAAAGGTATTTCTCATTTTCAAACACATTTGCATTATCCAGGTTGATCTGCCCCTATATTCATAATACCTATAGCTCTATGGGTTTTCACTAAAGTTCAATCCAATAAATAAATTACCACCACCAAGGATCTACCAGCTTTGGAGACAGCTCCAAGAGATGCAAAGTCTTAAGTAAGAGTTACATTATCAAAATAACAAATTGTTCAACCAGTGGACATCTTTGAAGATAATATTTATCTGGATATTCAAGGCATGTTTAAAATAAAATCTCAGGACTTTATAGCTAGACCTTATACAGTGCACGTTTCTGTCAGAAGTAATGAATGTACTTAAAACCAGATTCTTCATGTGGTGATCTGATGATAATAACACGTAACATCTGAAAACAACATCTCTTATGGAGCATTTTAACATCAGTTATTTCATTTGATCTTTGCATCTGTCCAATGAGTAACATTAGAGTTACTAGCTAGCTTCGTCTTACAAATGAGGAAATGGAAACTCAAAGAGATTAAATAACCAGCCCTGAAAATAATAAAGGGTATAAAGTTGTAGAAAATATAGTTTAAAAAGTTTTCAGCCAGTAAATGGGAGAGCTGGAATTTGAACCCTGGATTTATGACTCCCTGAGCCATAATCTTTCTACCATGCAATGCAATTAAGAAGTGACTTTCTATACAAGTAAAATGAGAGGAGAGTGCAGGTTGTGTGACCATGTGTATGAACAATGAGGGTGTAGGATTGTTATAACAAGGCAAAGGCCTCTGTGCTTCACCTCAAAATAGGCTAGAGCTAGAAAGAACCTCAGAGATCATCTGGTTGACCAGTTTTGGCATGGTGATCCGTGGAATCCCTGAGTTCTGGGGAGGAGGCTCCAGGAATGAGAGAGCGGCCTGGTTGGGGGGACGTGGTGACCCTACCTTAAACACAGGATTATCGACCTCTTCTTTTTGCAAATGGAGATGCAGCAGGGACCTAGAGAATCCTAACTTCACCCTTAGTCAGCTGGCTCCAAATCCACTGACCTGCCTCCTCCTCTGAATTCCGTCCTAATGCCAACCCTTTTAGCTGGTAGAAGGATCTTAAGTTCTACCTTACCATTACCCATGGCCTTTTTAATGTGAAGATGGCATGATCATGTACCTCCTTCTCAAGCCGTTTGGGCCCCATTCAATCTAACAGTATTAAATCATGCCTCCTTAGCGGGACGGTCAGAGCTCTTCATGATCTGGCTCCAGGTCACCACCTCAGCTTCATCATGTTCAGTCTCCTGTCCAAGCCCGGTCCACCACCTTCCCCAGATCTACACGCTAGGCTCATTACAATGACTGAGCTTCCCAACACACTCTACTCTCACACACCTGCTCACAAAGTGGTTGCTCTGCCCACCTCTGGTCTTAAGTCCTGGTCTGTTTGGGGAATTCAAGTTCTAAGTCCAAACCATTAGCATGCATAACAAATTATAGCGCATATCTGATTTCTACATAAACTCTTCCTTAAACTCATCACACATTTTAAAATATTTTTTCCTCTAAGGTTTCTATTGCTGTAATTTTATTTTAGCAATAGTCATATTAGTTCATGATTGTGTGTCTTTCTTCTCACTAGGCTTCAAACAAAAAAACTGTACATAATGTAGACTTTTATCTCTCTGTTTTTATATTTCTAACCTAGAACAATGCTTCATACATCATGGGTGTTTATTTACTGATTATTTATTACCATACATATTTATTTGTTTAATTATTATGTATTAATTATAAGTGTTAAATAAGTAAAATATTTATTTCCTATAAATAACATATTTATTTCATATAAATAACACATTTAATGTATATACATAACACAGTATTATAGAGAGCAGGAAAGCAAATTCTGGAGGGAAGAGGGGAGGGTGTGGGGGGAAGGGGGGAAGGGGGAGGTTGAGAGGAACATGGGGAGAGTGTACTCGGTAAGACACTTGAATCTATGTAAACACAATAAATTAAAATATATAGCCTGAAAAGGCGGTGGCGCAGTGAATAGAGCGTCAGACTGGGATGTGGAGGACCCAGGTTTGAGACCCTGAGGTCGCCAGCTTGTGCGCAGGCTACTCTGGTTTGAGCAAGGCTCACGAGCTTGAGCCCAAGGTGGCTGGCTCGAGCAAGGGGTCACTGGGTCTGCTGTAGTCCCCTCCACTTCATCAAGGTACATATGAGAAATCAATCAATGAACAACTAAGAAGCTGCAACGAAGAACTGATGTTTGTCATCTCTCTTCCTTAGTGTCTGTGTGTCCCTATCTGTCCCTCTCTCTGACTTTCTCTGTCTCTGCCACACACAAAATATATATATATATATGAAAGCATGAATGTAGTGGGACAGGCTAAGAAATATAAGTGGACAAATAAAATATGGACAAAATACATAATATGGACACAATTACACTATGAAATTAATTAATTGACCTTCACAATGGAAGATTTTATAACATTTCTTACAATATATTCAATGAAGTTTCAATAAAAAAACCTCTAATTATTCTTTTAGTTGAGCTTGATAGTGCTGACTCTTGACTTTCTCTGGAAGAGCAAGGGTCATAGATCCCTGAGGCATTTCTGAAGACAAAAGAAGCAGAGCACTTACCAGATGTCCATACACTATAAAGAGAAAATAATTACAGCACTGCAGTCTAGAAACACAGAAGCCAGTTAGTAGTGCAGGAAAATATGACGTGTGACAGGTGACACTGTAGACCTCAGGGTCTAAGAGTTGGGAATCTATACAAAAATTTTAAATAAAGTTGAAGATCTACTTTATGCCTTGAGCAAAAATAAATTTCACGCAAATTAAAAATCTAAACTTGGAGCAAGATGGCGACGGAGTAGGCAGATGTACCAACTTCCAACTCCCAGAACCAAAGTGGATTATAACTCAATTTTAAGAACTATCATCTGGATAAACCAACTTTGAACTAAACTAAGTGGACTCTTCAACCAGGGAACACAGAAGAAGCCACATTGAGACTGGTAGGAATAGCAAGAACGCGAAGAGGGCTGCCCAGCTCCCTGAAGCGAACGGCAGCCGGAGAGACCTGTGTGGCAGGAGGAAAGTTTGGCGGAGAGGGAGGGACCTGGGTCCCAGGAACAAAGCCCCAGCCTGCAGTCCCAGAGCCTAGAAGAAGCGTTTGGACAGTATTGAGCTGTGAAACAAGTGAGGATACTGTTTGTGAGAAAGAGACAGTTTTCTCAGACCCAAGTTTCTTTTTAAAGGGACAGCGCAGAAAACCACTCTCACAACCACTTACCCGGGGCTCCGGGGAACAGGGACAGAGGAGAGGACCAGAGCAGCAGGAAGAGAGTGTGAACTGAAGGCACAGGGACAAACACTCTGAGCGACAGCCACCCTAACCCCTGGGCTAAGTCACTTCCCTAATCAAAGACAAATATTTCCCCTAGAACTAGCAATACCAGCAAAGGGAGACAGGACACCAGCCAAACAAGCTCTCCAGCGGCAATTAGAGCAGAGCTGCTTAGAGGGAGGGAGCTCCCAGGTCTATAGTATGGAGTGTTAGGAGCTGATCTGTGGGGCCCCTTCCTACTCTGCTAAGGGTTGCTAGAGAGATGGTGGCGGCAGGATGCAGGATGCTGAAACGCGGTTCTGTCGGTGGGGGCGGAGGCCCAGCTGGTGTGAGCTCTGTCTAGCCCAGCAGGGGCGAAGGGAATGTGCAAAAGCGGTCCGGCAGCTGTGGGCCCGCCTGTAACCCCACCTGCCGGGGAAAAGCGGGAGGCCAGGAACGAGCAGAGATCTGCTTTGCGACCCTGCGCAAGCCGCCCCGACCGCGGGGACGGGGCTAGGACCAGGGACGGGTGAGGGCTCGCGGCTGAGCTCGCGCCAGCAGCCCCGCTGGCCAGAGAAACTACGGTTTGCCATCCTGCATGCGTGAGTTGGCTCTGAACGCGGGGGCAGGGTAGAGCCCAGGACGAGCGGAAGTTCAAAACTGAGCACACGTCAGCAGCCACACCTGGCCCAATAAACCTTGGTTTGCGACCATGCACAGGAGGGCCCTAGCCTCGAGGGCGAGGCTAAAGCTCCAGATGGGCAAAAGCTCACAGCTGAGAGCACATCAGAAGCCCCGTCCAACCTACAAAACTGTGGCAAACAGGCTCTAACCGCGGGTGCTGGGCGGAAGCCCGAAAACAGGCTGGGTCTGCAGCTGAGCAAAGGAGCTCACCTCTACCCTTGGTGCTAAGGCTTGTGGCTTGAGTGACAGCCCCTCCAGCGGAAGAGAGGCGAAAATCACAGCAACAGCCGCTGTGGGCCGGCGCTGGCAATGCCCATACCCAACTGCCCAAGGCAGCAGCAAAGGAAGTGGCGGGCTAGCAGACAGACCACACCTAGAGAACACAAAGGCAACACCTACTGGACTTCAGTGGCCACAACTTGCTTATACACAGACAAAATGGGCAGGCAGAGGAATGCAAACCAAATGAATCAAGAGAAATCCCCAGAGAAGGACCTGAATGAACCAGATATAACCATTTTACCAAAAGCAAAATTTAGAATAATAATAGTTACGATGTTCAAAGAAATTAGAGCAACAATGGAGAGTCACTATGAACACGTAAATAGAGAGATAACAAGTAGAAAAAATGAAATTGAAAAAATAGAAAAGAATCAGACAGAAATGACAAATACAGTATCAGAACTGAAGACCACCATGGAAGGAATTAAAAGTAGGGTGAATGATGCTGAGGATCGAATCAGCAAGTTAGAGGACACAATAAACAAAGGCACAGAAGCAGAGAAGAAAAAGGGACTCAAGAAATGTGAGGAAACTCTAAGGGAGCTCTGTGACAACATGAAGAGAGACAACATTTGCATCATAGGGGACCCTGAAGAAGAGGAGAAAGAACAGGAAATAGAAACT
Organism: Rhynchonycteris naso; assembly: GCA_037038555.1. Taxonomy (NCBI): domain Eukaryota; kingdom Metazoa; phylum Chordata; class Mammalia; order Chiroptera; family Emballonuridae; genus Rhynchonycteris; species Rhynchonycteris naso. The sequence continues at coordinate 107,773,281 of CM072998.1, read as the reverse complement.
TTGTTCAATCAAATCATAGCAGAAAACTTCCCTAAATTAAGGCTGGGAAACATTCCACAGGTTCAAGAAGCACACAGAACTCCATTAAAGAGAAACCCAAAAAGATCTACACCAAGACACATCATAGTTAAAATACCAAAGCTAAGAGATAAAGAGAAAATTTTAAAAGCTGCTAGAGAAAAAAAGGCTATCACCTACAAAGGAGCCCCCATAAGGATAACATCTGACTTCTCAACAGAAACACTTGAGGCCAGAAGGGAATGGCAAGATATATTCAAAGTAATGCAGAACAAGAACCTACAGCCAATACTATTCTATCCAGCAAAGCTAAAGTTTAAAATTGAAGGACAAATAAAGAGCTTCCCAGACAAAGAAAGCTTCAAGGAATTCATTAAAACCAAACCAATTCTGCAAGAGATACTAAGGGGCCTGTTGTGAACAGTTCAAAGGGAGGAAAAGAATACAGCAAAAGAAGAACACAGCTTTAAAGAATAAAATGGCAATAAACAACTACATATCAATAATAACCTTAAATGTAAATGGATTAAATGATCCGATCAAAAGACATAGGGTAGCTGCGTGGATAAAGAAACAGGACCCATACATATGCTGTCTACAAGAGACACACCTTAAAACAAAAGATGCACATAGACTGAAGGTAAAAGGATGGAAAAAAATATTTCATGCAAATGGAAATAAAAAAAAGCCAGGGTAGCAGTACTTATAGCTGACAAAATGGACTTTAAAACAAAGGCTGTAGTAAGAGATAAAGAAGGACACTACATAATGATAAAGGGAACAATTCAACAGGAAGATATAACTATTATAAATATCTATGCACTAAATTTAGGAGCCCCGACATTCATAAAGCAGACTTTGATGGATAAAAAGGGCGAGATTAACAGCAATACTATCATAGTAGGGGATTTCAATACCCCTCTAACAACACTGGATAGATCCTTAAGAAAGAAAATTAATAAAGAAACAGAAGACTTAAAGGATACACTAGATCAACTTGATTTAATAGATATCTTCAGAACTTTTCACCCTAAAGCATTAGAATATACATTCTTCTGAAGCGCTCATGGTACGTTTTCTAGGAAAGACCAAATGTTAGGACACAAAAATGGTCTCAATAAATTTAAGAAGATTGAAATCATATCAAGCATTTTCTGTGATCACAATGTCATGAAATTAGAAATTAACCACAAAAGAAAAACTGAAAAATACTCAAACCCTTGGAAACTAAACAGCATGTTATTAAATAATGAATGGATTAACAATGAGATCAAAGAAGAAATAAAAAAGTATCTAGAAATGAATGATAATGAGCATACATCAACTCAAAATTTATGGGACACAGTAAAAGCAGTTCTGAGAGGGAAGTTTATTGCGCTACAGGCATATCATAAGAAGCTAGAAAAAGCTCAAATAAGCAACCTGACCCTACATCTAAAAGAACTAGAAAAACAACAGCAAATAAAAACCAGGACCAGTATAAGGAAGGAAATAATAAAGATCAGAGCAGAAATAAATGACATAGAGGCTAAGAAAACAATACAGAGGATCAATGAAACCAGGAGCTGGTTCTTTGAAAAGGTAAACAAGATTAATGAACCTTTAACTAGACTCACCAAGAAAGAAAGAGAGAGGACCCAAATAAATAAAATTAGAAATGACTTTGGAGAAATAACAACAGACACAACAGAAATACAAAGCATTGTAAGAAAATACTATGAAGAACTCTATGCCAAAAAATTAGACAACCTAGGTGAAATGGACAAATTTCTTGAATCATATAATCTTCCAAAAATCAATCTGGATGAATCAGAACACCTAAACAGACCAATGACAACAAATGAGATCGAAACAGTTATCAAAAAACTCCCAAAAAAGAAAAGTCCTGGGCCTGATGGCTTCACAAATAAATTCTACCAAAAATTCAAAGAAGAACTAACTCCTATCCTCCTTAAGCTATTTCAAAAAATTCAAGAAGCAGGAAGACTTCCAAACTCCTTTTATGAGGCAAGCATAATTCTGATCCCAAAACCGGGCAAAGACAACACAAAGAAAGAAAATTATAGGCCTATATCCCTGATGAATTTAGACGCTAAAGTTCTCAACAAAATATTAGCCAACTGGATTCAGCAATATATGAAAAAATCATACACCATGATCAAGTGCGATTTATTCGGGAGAGGCAAGGCTGGTTCAATATTCGCAAATCAATCAATGTGATTCATCACATATACAAAAGAAAGGACAAAAGTCACATGATAATTTCAATAGATGCAGAAAAGGCATTTGATAAAATCCAGCACCCATTCATGCTCAAAACCCTCAGTAAAGTGGGAATACAGGGAACATTCCTTAACATGATAAAGGCCATCTACGACAAACCCACAGCAAACATCAATCTAAATGGACAAATTTTAAAAGCAATCTCCTTAAGATCAGGAACCAGGCAGGGGTGCCCCCTTTCACCACTTTTATTTAACATAGTTCTGGAAGTCCAAGCTATAGCAATCAGACAAGAAGAAGAAATAAAATGCATCCAAATTGGAAAAGAAGAAGTAAAACTGTCATTATTCGCAGATGATATGATATTGTATATAGAAAACACTAAAGTCTCAGTCAAAAAATTACTGGACCTTATAAATGAATTCAGCTAGGTGTCAGGATATAAAATTAATACTCAGAAATCAGAGGCATTTCTATATACCAACAATGAACTGTCAGCGAAAGAAATTAAGGAAACAATCCCCTACACTATTGCAGTAAAAAAAAATAAAGTACCTAGGAGTAAATTTAACCAAGGAGGTTAAGTACTTGTACTCGGAAATTTATAAAACATTGATAATAGAAATCAAGGAAGATACAAACAAGTGGAAGCATATACCGTGCTCATCCTAGGAAGAATAAACATCATTAAAATATCTATATTACCCAAAGCAATTTATAAATTCAATGCAATACCAATTAAAATATCAATGACATACTTCAAAGATATAGAACACATATTTCAAAAATTTATATGGAACCAAAAAAGAACACGAATAGCCTCAGCAATCTTAAAAAGAAAAAATAAAGCAGGAGGTATCACTCTTCCAGATATCAAGCTTTACTACAAGGCCATTATACTCAAGACAGCCTGGTGCTGGCATAAGACCAGGCACATAGATCAATGGAACAGAACTGACAACCCAGAAATAAACCCACAGCTTTATGGATAACTGATATTTGACAAAGGAGGAAAGAACATACAATTGGGTAAAGACAGCCTCTTTAACAAATGGTGTTGGGAAAATTGTACATCTACCTGCAAAAAAATGAAACTAGACCATAAACTTACACCATTCACAAAAACAAACTCAAAATGGATAAAAGACTTAAATGTAAGCCGTGAAACCATAAGCATCTTAGAAGAAAACACAGGCAGCAAGCTCTCTGCTGACATCTGTAGCAGCAATATATTTGCCGATTTATCTCCACGGGCAAATGAAATATAAGGGAAGATAAAGAAATGGGACTATATCAAACTAAAAAGTTTTTGCACAGGTAAAGACAATAAGAACAGAATAAAAAGACAAACCACACAATGGGAGAACATATTTGACAGCACATCTGATAAGGGGTTAATAACAAAAATTATAAAGCACTTATAAAACTCAACAACAGGAAGACAAACAACCCAATCAAAAAATGGGCAAAAGAAATGAATAGAAATTTCTCCAAAGAGGACATACAGATGGCCAATAGGCATATGAAAAAATGCTCAACATCACTAATCATTAGAGAAATGCAAATTAAAACCACAAGGAGATATCACCTCACACCAGTCAGAATGGCACTCATCAGCAAAACAACACAGAATAAGTGCTGGCGAGGATGTGGAGAAAAGGGAACCCTTCTGCACTGCTGGTGGGAATGCAGACTGGTGTAGCCACTGTGGAAAACAGTTTGGAGATTCCTCAAAAAATTAAAAATTTTTTGAACTGCCTTTTGACCCAGCTATCCCATTTATAGGAATATACCCTAAATACAGCATAACACTGTTCGAAAAGAAGAAATGCGCCCCCATGTTCGTGGCAGCATTGTTCACAATAGCGAAGATCTGGAACCAGCCCAAGTGTCCGTCAGAGGTCGAGTGGATTAAAAAGCTTTGGTACATATATACTATGGAATACTATTCAGCCATAAGAAATGATGATATCGGATCATTTACAACAAAATGGATGGACCATGATAACATTATATGGAGTAAAATAAGTAAATCAGAAAAAAACTGAGCACAGCATGATTTCATACATAGGTGGGACATAAAAGTGAGACTATGAGATATGGACAAGAGAGTGATGGTTGCGGGGTGGGGGGAGGGAAGGGAGGGTGGGATAGGGAGAAGGGAAGGGGCACAGGGAAAACCAGACAGAAGATGACAGAGGACAATTTGACTTTGGGTGATGGGTATGCAACATAATTGAATGATAAGATAACTTGGAGATGTTTTCTTTGTACATATGTACCCTGATTTATTGGTGTCACCCCATTAAAATTAATAAAAAAAAATATATATATATATAAAATATCTAAACTTTCAAAACAAACTTGATACCATTAAGATAAAACATTTTCAGCGTTGTGTAACAAAAAAATTTTTTTTTAATGAGACATAAAACAAACTAAAGGAGAAGACTAACAAATTTGATTGCATTCAAATTTACAACTTCTCTGTCACAAAAGTTGCCAATTACAAATTGGTAAGACAATCCAATCAAGAAAAGATATTTGCTAGGCCTGACTTGTTGGCTCAGTGGTAGTGTATCAGCCTGGCATGTGGATGTCTTGGATTTAATTACTGGTCAGGGCACATAGGGGAAGCAACCATCTGCTTCTTTACTCCTCTCCCCCCTTTTCTCTCTCTCTCTTTTCTCCTCCTGCAGCCATAGTTCAAATGGTTAGAGCAAGTTGGCATGGCTTTGTTTCAGGCACTAAAATGGCTCATTTGCTGAACCCCAGCTTGGCAAAACATCACCTGGTGCCTAGTGGATTCTGGTCAAGGCACATGTGGGAGTCTGTCTGCCTCCCTGCCTCTCACTTAATTTTAAAAAAAATTTTGCAAAGTATATAACCAATAAAGGGAATGATATCCTAGTTGATGAGAAAAAAATAAGTAAGTAAGTCAATATATTTACTTTGCAAGAAAAAAGGAGGGTAGAGGTGTGGAAGTTAAGGTGAGGACTAGTAGAATCTGTCATTTGTTTTTTAAAGATCTCTGAAGCAACTACAGAACTACAGGCCAAGCCTTCTTGGGAAGAGATGTTCTAATACTTGCAAGGAAGAAAAGTTGGTTGGCTGGTTGGTTTTGGTTTTCATTTGTTGTTTTATGTGGCAGGAAAACCTAGGGAGCACTCAGAGAAAGCCAGCTGGTGACACTTGTGAGCCTGGTTCCTGACTCAGCCTCAGCAGGTATGGGTAAGAGTGCCCCTTTCCCATTACCTGTGGTGGTGCCACCCTACAGAGAGACAGATCTCTCTCCTGGCAGGAGCCTGTGGGACTGTAGGACAGCCTCTCAGAGATACTGGCCACTTGTTTCTTGGAAGTCACCTGAATTGCTTACAGGTGCCTCTCCTGGGTGACCTGTCACTACAGACACCCCATGGCATGGGGCTGGTTGGTTTCAGGAATGCCCTGGAGACCTCCTCTGTCCCTAAGGAAGCAAGTAAACTCAGCATCAGGCTTTTGCTTTTCAGCAGGTAAACTGTGGTAATTAATCTGATACCAGTCACTTTGATGTGAGGTTGGGAGGAGAAGAATTTCTTTTTGGTTGTGGCTTCTTTGAGAGCTTTTGCTCACATTCCTATAAAGTCCCTTCAAGCAACAAGCTCTATTCTGCTCACCCTCCCTGTCCTCGACTCTGCTGGCTGAAGTTGAGACTAACTGCTGCACTTCCTACCTCAGAGACTGCTGCATCTTGTCATTGGAACAAAGGGCCCCCAGGGCAGGCACTGTGTGCCACACAGCCTCAGAGGGGGTAGGGGCAGAGGGCAGGTCTGCATGCCCCGAGACCAAGCCTCCCACGCTGCTCTGTGCAGGCTGGAGGCAATGTCATTCATGTTTAGTGTAGGTCCGAGTGTCGACAAGTCTACCTGGTCCTTTCCAGGCCCATGCAACTGTTTTGATGGTATCTTGAGATCAGGGACAGCTTCATAGTTGTGTGACTTTGGAGTCACCTATGGGCCTGGGCTCTGAAGCTCTTGGTCATTTCCATTTTGAATCAGATCCCCCAATGGGGTAGAAACACTAGGCTGAGCTATAGCATTTTCATTTGATGGGCAAGATGAGGGCGATGACCAGTTGAGGGGAGAACGAAGGGAAGAGTGTAGTGGAGGAGAAATGAAGGGCGTGTTCTGTGATAAACTAAAACACTGCTGCTTCTTCTCATCTCTCCTTTCCTTTGCATCAGCTCTGCCTGTGTCTCTCATTTCAAAATGCTTTTTGTGTTGGACAACTCTGACCTTAGGAGCTGAGTAACCTCCTGCTCAAGGGACAAGGAATGGACCGCACTGCCTCTCATTTCTCACAGCATCTCAAATCACCGCAATCTGAAGATAAAAGTGACCCTTCCTTTGGAGTTCCTGCTTTAACCTACCCAGAGAAACCAAATGTTTCCCTGAGTACAGCCCGAGAACCCAGCTCTCAAAGGCTGGAGTGGGCCTCCAGAGACAGGAGCTGGATGCTGTTTGTAAAGCCCTGAAGTCTGCAGTCCAGGTTATCTTGAGAAAGCCCAGTGGGGCATCTATGTTCTCTGTGGATTTTTGATAAACTCAGTTTGGGGAGAAGATTGGGTTCAGTTTCTACTTCCTGTACTTTGGAAGCAAAGAGACCCTGATGACCAGTATGGGGAAAGAAGTGTTTGTAGAAAGAAGGTGTAGAAGTTGGGGGAAACTCTAAAGATTAGGGGTTCAAGAGAACACTAGAGTCTTTCCTCTCTATCAGACCTTGCAATGCCTCAGCTAATTGTTTCTCAAACATAAAAGGGTTGAAAGAGTAGCACGTAAGGAAAAGTGCAGGATTTTGAAAACTCCACCCCGTCCTATGAAAATCCACCCAATTCTGTGAGGCTCAGTCTGGGTGGGATAGGTGAGGCACTCTACCAGTTTAGATCTAGAGAGTAAATATGAGAGCTGGAAAGGACCGTATATGAAATGAAGTCGGAATATAATTAGATCAATGGGGGGAAAAGTGAGACCCTGAGAAGGAAAACAACAGACTTAAGATCTTTTTTGTCATCACATCATCACCAGCATACTCATTGACCACTTAGTTGGCCTCACACACCTGTGTACGGGTTCTTCTGCGGCTCCTCATTGCAGGAAGCTGGCAGCCGGGGGCAGTAAGGCAGTGTCAGCAGTGTGGGGACTCTGTTCAAACTGTCCACAACTGAGATCCGTCCCCAGGGTTACTAACTCCCAATGCTAATGATTCTGAAGCTGCTCATTTAAGGTTGCAGATGAGCTTCCGAGTTGGGGCCACATGTAAACCATTTTTATGTAAACCATTCTCAAAGTCTGGGATGAGAAGTGTGGAAATCAAATTTTCAGGATCAAGAATGTCTGTTGTAAACCTTCTCGTTTGCAGTTTGTGGCATGCTCCTCACCCCAAATAACCCTAAATATACTGAGATGCGTGGTTAATGCAGACCAGAAGGGAAGAAGATTATTAGGATTCATGTCCAAAGGGCTGGAATCAAAGCCAGGAGATGTTGATAAAGTCTAAACATATTAAGGACCTTATTTTCTAAGGGTTGGACCTGAGCCCTTCAGTACCACAGAGCAATCCATGTTTTATTTTTAAAGTTCAGGAAGAAAATCTCTCTTCCGCTCCTACCCCTAAGAAATTTTTTTTTGTCCAGCATTCCATGCCTCAGGATTAACTATGGAGAAGCTTTATCTTAAATCTAAATGACTTTTTTTTTTTTTTTTTTTTTTTTTTTAGGTGAGAGGAGGGGAGATAGTGATGCAGACTCCTGCATACACCTCAGCTGAGATCCACCTGACAACCCCTGTCTAGGGCCAATGCTTGAAACAACTGAGCTATTTTTAGCATCTGAAGTTGGCACGCTCGGACCAACGGAGCCATCCTCAGCATTCAGGCCCATACTCACACCAATTGAGCCACTGGCTGTGGGAGGGAAAGAGGGAGAGAAGAGGGGAAGAGAAAGGAGAGAAGCAGATGGTCTCTTCTGTGTGCCCTGACATGGAATGGAACCTGGAACATCCATAAGCCAGGCTGATGCTCTATCCACTGAGCCAAACAGCCAGGGCTGAATTCCTTTTTCTAGTACTAACACACTGACATCATGTAAAGGAAATGGCAAATAGAGCTCATTTCTGTCCTTGATAGAACAATCCCCCTCACACAAAAAGAACATAGCTAGGTCACTGTGTCTACTTCCCAGTGAAGCAGCCCAAGTTACTTTTTGTTTTCCTCAGAGGTCATATCTCTGAGTCACCCAGGCAGGTCTATGGTGGACCCTGGTTGGCAGGAGCCATTGAAACAGCAGCACTCTATGGGGCAGAGGAAGTGAGTGCCATTGGCCCCCCTGGCAAAGATCCTTGCTCGTGACACTGCCTCGCTGACTGGAGTAGGTAGCTGTCCATTCACTGAAACTAAATAAGCCTCCCACTCAAGGATGGGAATAGGGACACAAATCAAAAGAGACGATAATTAAGGACAGTAAATAATAGGAGGTCTGATGTGGAAACAAAACACAAGGACAAGAATCCCAAACATCTTATTAATGGCAAGGAGATAAAGTCTTTGGAAAATACAAACACTGAATAAGACCTCAGGGGGATGAAAAAAGCCAGCAAATTATATGTGAGCTTGTAATGTGATATAGCCAAAACAACCACAAAACGCAAGTAATTCTGAATCGCATAGTTGAGGGATCAAGTCATAGACCGAGGACAAGAAAGGTTTCTCCCTGAGCTTGCAGAGACCGTGTACTGGGCCCTGGGAGAGTAGAGACACTCAGATGAGACAGAGGAAAGTGGAGGGGACACAACCACCAAGGGAAAAGAGTGGGAGGCTTTGGTTTTAAAGGAGAATAATCAGTAAAGCTTGAGAAAATTGTGACTAGGACAGTGAAAGCCATGCATCAAGCCACCAGAGAGGCTTGCTGAGGGAGGCTGGCAGCTGGATATGGTAAGTCAACTAACTGATGTGACCATAGGTGCTGGGACACAACCATGAGACACCGGGAGGCTGCAGACCCCTTGGCTGGAATGGCTCTCTGAAGCATGGCGGACTTCCGGTAGCACAACAGCCGTGATGGGGTTCGCACAGAAGCTGATGTAGTGGGCGCGGTAGAATCTTGGTAATGTTTGGTGGGAAAGGGACAGGGGTTTTTCTTCTAGACTTAACAGATATCTCCTGTGGTGACACCATCAAAAGCTAACTCTCTGAAGGACTGGGCTGCTTGTTCCCACCCTGTCTCACCAAGACCCTGACTTTTGTGAGAGGCTGCATGAGAAAAGTTATTTCTCACTGGTTGTCCTCTCACCATGCCTGATCTTCCTATAATTTCTTGTCAGCTGTTTTCTGCCCCAGTTTTCACAAAAAGCCAACAGAAGACAAATGAAATAACAAAGTGGCGGGTGGGTGAGGGGCAGACCCTCGGGCCAGAGGAGGAAGAGGCAGGAGGCTGAGTGGAGAGGCACATGTGGTGACCCTGTGGTCCAGCCCATTGGTCAGTGGCCTGTGAGCCTGGAAGGCTTGGGCAGCAAGCCAGTGGCTCTCAGCAACCTCCAAGGTCATCTGCCAGCAGGCTGACGGCAGGTAATATCCCCAGGGCCTGTTCCCAATTTCAGGTACAAGCAAACTTCATCAGAGGCATGATACACACGGGCCTTTCAACTTTCTACAAACACATATTGAGCCCCCTGAGCCCATCATCACAGCCGGGCATGCTCACTAAATGCAACCATGTGAACCTCAGCGGGGGTGTGCACTGGGCACAGTGGAAATAGAAGTAAATGGTCAATGGGAACCAAGGTGGGAAAGGGACCCCTGAGCCATGAGTGCAAGGGGCCTCTGGAGCCAACAGGCAAGGTGTTATAGAGGGAGAGGTGTGTGGATTCCTGCAGAAGAAACGGGGTCTGTCCAGGAAGAGGAGTGGGGGCAGGGGAGGAGAAGGCGTGCAGTATCACGTGGTGATGAAAAAAAGCAGGGACACTGGGTCCACTCTGTCCACTCAGTCTGGAATTGAAGCTGTGTGATCTCAAGCAAGCTACTTAACTTCTCTGTGCCTCAATTTCCTCTGCCATAAAATAAGGATTGAAAATGGAATCTACCTCCCATGGCGGTTCTGAGGGTTATTACATGGTAATGTGTGTAAAGTCCTTGGAACTCTGACACAGAGGAAATGCTCGTTATACATGAGCAGAGGCCCTATCTGCCATGTGTTTGCAGAACTCAGAGGAATTCCGTGATGGTGGGACAAGGAGGCAGCCAGCCAGCAGCAGAATGTCTGAAGGACTGACAGGAAGGGTGAGGCAGGAAGTGCAAGGCTAGGTAGACCCCAGGCCCTTGGGTTGTTGAAGAGTCAGATGAGAAATAGCTTTTTCCTTTTCATTTTGTAGATTTAGAAATATATGACTTTTAAAATGATTTTTGAAATCATTTCTGATTGTATTACCTACAAAACTAAAATAAAAACACTCTGGCATGTTTATATTGTGTATTTAGAGAGTTATAGCAAGCTGTTGCTTAAACATGCATTTACTTGTGGCCAAAAGGACAAGCAACAGAAAACAAATTTAATTATTTGGGTTGAAAAATAGATAATGCTAGGGCAGTGTAAGGAAAAAAATATTTCTACCAAAAAAAAAAAAGAAAAAAGCTACTGAAATGGTAAAATTAGTCATCAAAGCAAAAATAGTTAGTGTTTTAAAATGCAGGAAATCTTTCACCTGAATGAAAAGCTCCAAAGTCCAGCCAGGCCGTGGCCCTGGGAGAAGGCACTAGGGGCCCCGGGCCAGACTGCTCACGTCAGAAGAACCTGACTCGTGCTCTCATATGGAATCATGACAAGTCTCTCAGACAATAAAGGGGAAAATAATTTTTAAATTAACTTATAATACATTCACTCATGCTTCTTAGATATATGCATCCCTTCCCCCAAAATTACACTTCGCACCTGAGGGATCGAATGGTGGTGCTTCTGTGAGCTCTGGTTCTCAGGAGAGGGGACACACCCTATGTCCCCTGACTCTGGCAGCAAAGAGCAGGGGAGCATGTGGGAATGAGCCTGGAGAGGCAGGCGGTCACTTCAAAATCCCTCATCTTCCTCTGATGCTCTGTACCAGGTGCTGAGGCCCTGGTGGGCCCAGCCAGCTCTCTCTCCACTCTCCAGTACATGGGAGACCCTTGTCTCTTCACTGCACTCGGCTAGCTGATGGGGAGTAAGGCTTGGAAAGAGGAGGCCCCATCAGGCCTCAGTCACAGGCTTTAGCCTGGTTTCCAAAGTGCTTCAAAGCTCAGCAGCAAGTGTCCTGCTGTTTTGGTTTGCTTGACCATTGTATTTGGGGTGGAGGCCTCCTTCCTGGGTTGCTGCCCAGACACAGCTGGGTGGAGCCCAGAGAAGGCTGGTTAAGAGCATGGTATTCCAGCGGCCATGCCCATAATGACCCCTTAGTACTGTTAGAATGGCCCAAGCCAAAGCTCACCTAGATTTCTGATCACAGCTGGGTCCAGCAGCACTACAAAGAGTCTTGCCTCATTAATTCAAGTTCTAAAAATGGCCACAAGAGCCATCAGTGGGCATAGAGAATTTCAGAGAAACGGACTCTACCACTACCAAGCACCATCACTCTGCCACTTGAGTATGTCCTGGCAAACCGAGTGCTTGTGCTTCCTATGTCAACCCACATTAACTTACTCCTGCTCTTGGAGGACCATGCCACCTGCTAGGCCTTTCATAACTTGGAAGCCACACCATGAGCACTCTGGATCAGGCAGGAACCAGGATTAAGATGAATAAAGTGTTTTGAACACGAGGCAAAGGATAGAATGAACATTATCAAGGTCGAGGGAAGGATCACTCTCACCACAGCCCAGGATGGCTTTTCGCCAAAATCCTGCTAAGTCTCCAGGTAGTTAAAAAACAAGAAGCAGGATCCGGCTGGATGGACGCCAACTGACCTCTTGCACGATTCATGGGACCTCCCTCAGGCCTCTCTTGCACCACTTTCCATGCACGTTCCATAAAAATGAAAAAATACTTCATTGGGGGTGCTTGGAAATTCTTGAGGCTTCTGAACATGCGGATGTTTGGAGATGTGGCCTAAAAGGGCAGGAGGTGTCTGGATGACCGGTTATCAGACTGGCCATCCCCAGGCAGAATGCTGGATGTCCTCAGACCTCCAAGGTGAGATAACAGCAGAGAAGGAAGAGTCTCCTCCCACTTTTATAAGAGCAGCTGAAATGCAAAGAGTTTTTAAAAAAGTTCTCAAAGGTCAGGAGAATCAGAGACTTGAGTTCAGCACCAGCATTCCCTCTACCCACAGCTGGCGGAAGGCCCCGCCGGGTGCCACTTGAAAGAACATGGTCTGCCCTGTGCTCGCTAGGACTGAAAGTTTGCAAATCAAATGCCTTTCACAAATATTTGACAGCACAGCTCTAGCTGAGCTCTCCCACCCTCTCAGCATGGGCAGATGGGTTTCCTGGGCTAGAAGGGGCAGCTCTTTCCTCACAGGGTTTCCACATATGCCAGCTGTGCCCTGGGCCTGAGACACCCACCCTTCTCTCACCCGTGAGATTACAGAGGACTGGGAGATACCCAGTGCTGGGATTCAGCTGGTTCGCACTGGTTTGGCAGAACCGGCACCTAATTTCTGGTTGAATTTGGTGAACTGGCTGTTAAAGTGGCACTTGTAATCAGGGTTCTCTCTAAGGTGAGTGCCTGGGTAGCCGCTCAATGTGGGAATCACAAATTTATATTCCTTACTCTTTTTTAATGTTCATCTGTGCAATAGTGTATTCTAAGCACCCATAGTAATGTTTATTCTGTCCATAGGGGAAAACATTGCAAGTGAGGACGCCAATCAAGAAGCAATATGGAAAGATTTTAACAGTTTTATTGTTTTTTGTCAGGCATTATTTAATATTTTTTCATTAATATTTTAAAATTCTTTTTTATAACATAATCTAGTTTTGTGTACTTCTTTTATTGTTCTTATTTAAGTATTAAATGCATGAAGTAATCGACTATCTTTAGATATATTGTTTTTTAATATTTACACAGTAATTAGGGCAGAGAACTGGTTGTTAAATTATTTGAATCCCACCACTAGAGATACTGCTCAACACACACACATGCAGCTGCTGTGTTGAGCAGTCACTATGTGCCTAGGTCTGTGCTGGGAACTTAGGTAAATTGGCCATTCACCAATAGCATTTTCATGCTGTCCTAAGGGCTGGGCATACAGGTGGTAAATTAACCAGTGCTTTGCCATCAGGGGGCTTACACTAGAAGAAAAGAAGATGTTGTTGAGCCATGAAATGAACAAACAGGTGAAATGATATTTGGTACAGACAAGTGCTATGGAGGAAACAACCCAGGAACGTATGAAAGAGATGACACTGTGTGGGCAGTTTGAGGCTTACCTCACTTTGGGTCCCCCACACTCCGTGAGACTCTGGAGTAGAATTATTGCATCCCATTTATATGGATGAGGTGGGGGGACAGAGATGTGAAGAGAATCAGTAAAGGCTGCCTACCTTACAGAGCTGAGTCAGGTCTTCTGTCACAAACACACGTGTTCTTGCCACTGTGCTGTACTCAAAAAGTCTAAGATTGCATTACTTCTAGTCAAATAAACCTAGTAGATTCTGTGGGTGTATCACATTCCGTTGTGATGTAAGAACGACAAGGGCCTGCATGGAACTGGAGTAATTAGTCTCTCAGGATGAAGTCAGAGCAGACGTCCAGGAGAAGGAAAACCAGTGTGGGTGGAATGCAAATGCTGGAGGAACCAGCTGTGTGCTGGTGTGTGTTTAACAACCCATTCCTCAGGCTGAACCCTTGGCTTTAGCGTTTACTGATTTCCACTGTATAAATATTTCTGCAGCGGCCAATTTTAGGTTACCAAGGTAATGCTAGTGAATAGCGGTTTGGTAACAGATGTGCGTAACTGGCTACCAGGGGCTGGTCTGCGAGGGCTCCAGCTTACCACCTGTAGAGAAGGTACCTCTACCAGAGGCTGCATGGTGTGAAGGTTAAGAGCATAGATTCTAAAGCCAAACAGACTAGGTTCAAGTCACAGCTCTGGTGTTTATTAGCTATGTAATTTTAGACAAGTAACCTACTCTCTCTGTTACCTCGTTTGACCCCCTGTAAAATGAGGACAACAGTAGTAGCTACTTCAAGTTGTTATGAGGACATAGGACTTTACACTTATAAAATGTTTAGAAAATATCTAGCATGTAATAAGTGTTATTTAAATGTTTTCCAAATAAAATACAGAAGAGTTGCACGGTGATCTGAGATCATCATGTTATGTTTCTAAGTTCAAGGACCAATTCACAAATAGGTCCTTATATGATAAAGGGAACAGAATGTTAGACAATAGAAAGTGTGAAAGAAAACCCCCCTTCTTGCCTGACCTGTGGTGGCGCAGTGGATAAAGCGTCAACCTGGGAACACTGAGGTTGCCAGTTCAAAACCCTGCACTGGTCTGGTCAAGGCATATATGGGAGTTGATGCTTCCAGCTCCTCCCCCCTTTCTCTCTCTCTCACTCTGTGTCTCCTCTCTAAAATGAATAAATAAAAATAAATTTTAAAAAAAGAAAACCCCCCTTCTTATTTTGCTTTTTAATTTTTAAAAGCTTTTCCATATATTTGAGAGAGATAGAGGAGAAAAACATCAACTCGCTCTACTTAGTTGTTCCATTTAGTTGTGCACTCATTGATTGCTTCTCAGTTGTGCCCCCTGATCAGAGATCAAACCTGTGACCTCACTGCACTGGGATGGTGTTCTATCCATTTAGCAACCCGGCCAGCTCCCCCCCCCCCAATTTTCTTTTACTTTTTAAAATACATTGCTAGTGTTTAGCAATGTTTAATGCTTTAAAATAGACATCTATAGCTTCAAAGGGGAAGACTCATTCTCACCTCAGGGATTCTGCATATGCTGTTCCCTCTGCTCTTCCCCCAGATATCTCATGGTTCTGTCACTGTGCTCTTTGACCATCCAACTTAAAGGTGATGCCTCCCCAGACTCCCTGTTCTCTTCTTTCTATTTCCCATAGAAGCTGTTACCTTTTAATATATTACTTGTTAATTTTATTTTCTGTCCTTCCCTACTAGGATATAAGTACCAGGACAGTAGAGAGTTTTGACGATTTTGTTCACATCTGTATCCCTAGGGTCTGATAACTACCAAATGTGCTGTAGATGCTTAATGAGTATTTGTGACATATTGAATAGAGGAATATGTCTCTTTGGCTCAGCTAAATTCCCAAGATTTATTAACTTCATAACAATCATACTAAATTGCATTGAAGCTCAAGCTGTAAATTTTAGCAGTCTGGATTTTAACCCAAAGATCAGGTGGTTCAGTAAGACTCATCAATAAGATTGATATCATATGATATTTCCATTACTTCAACTCAGATAATCCTCCTGCGTGTAGCCACATCTTTGCACACTTACCTTGCAGACTTTTCTTCATGTTTACCTGTCCAAATGGACATGGTTATAAATTGCTGATTAAATAGATTTCTCTTCAAACTGTCGAGGTAGACATTACAATCCTCGTTTCCATACAGAGAACCTAAATGTCTCCAAGGTGGCAAGCTAGAAAAGGCTTCTCTAGAATTTACCTGGATCTGGGCAACTCTAAATTTGTGTTTCCTCTGCTGTGTCATGGGGCCTTCAAGAATGATTCCTCACTTACTCGTTTGCCTACTGGTTTTACTTTCTTTTTTTTCACAATAAAGTTGAGTTGATAGATTCAAGACTCAATGTGCAACACCCTACAGGTGACATGTAGCACTTCCTGTGTCCTGTTTTGAAGATGGAAGTCATCAATGTAGGCCTTACCCTGATCCATAGAGGAAACAATTGTACTTGGAGGCTTTAAGATTCCGTCAATGGCAACAGCACACACAGATTGTTCATTTCCATTCTGCTTTGATTTCCTTTTCTCAGACATGAATCTTCTCCCTGCCTTTTCTTTTGATGGCATCAGGAGGTATTCACTCCCTTGGGGAAGGTGCCAGTTGGTCTTTGGGGATGATGTGACCTGTCAGTAATAGGATTAGAAAACATGGCAAACAACAGCCAACAAAGCGTTTCCTGGGGACCTACTCACCATGGTAGCCAGTGCCTAGATGCAGTGTGACTGCTTTTTGTTCCTTCTCCTGGCTAATTCAGCACACTGGGCTGGTTCAGGGCTGAACCATCAGGAGAGTCTCATACTTTAGGTTAGTGAAGGCTTCCTACAGGGATTGGTTCCGGGCAAGGCTGGGGTGCAGCTATGCAGAGTCCAGGGCACATCACTGAGGGCCCTTCTCCCACCCCTTTCAGAGCCGGCAGAAGCTCCTGTACCACACAGATGATCGCAGGCTCTGTTTTTCCAGCTGTTGGAAGAGCTGAGTTGAAATAAATACTTGGGCAAAAGGATTCTTTAAACTTTTGCCAAATAAACTGAACTGAGATTTAAGTACTTTGTAAGAGTGCTTTCATCCATTCCACCACCTTCTTTTTTCCAATGCAGTGAAAAATAGTCCTTAAATGAAATCTTAGCGGAAGTCCAGTGTGTAAATTCTGTCCCCCTGGCTGTCACCTCTCACATGGCGGCACCTAATTCCCTCGGTGGACCTCCTGAGAACCACAGTCCCTGAGAAACACTGACCCAGAGAGACTCCCAGGAACCATCCCATACCAGCCCCCGTTTTTCCTTCCTTAGTGCAGACTCAGACCCAGAGGATGACTGGAGCCCACCCGGCCCTATCTGGGGGAGGCAGGCAGGCTGTCACAGTTCCCTCTGGGAATTTGAAGCCAACTCTGTACTCTTGTCCCAAGAAAATGCACATACACGTGAAATTTTGCATATAAATTTTGGTGCTCCATGGACCTCTTGAAGCCCATTCCTACTGTTAAACTGCACTATGGTCCCTGCAAACTGTTCCCTTTTCATAGAGCAATTTTCATCTCAGTTTTTAGGTGAGACACATCAGAAATCATTTCTTGGCCATGGCCAGTTAGCTCAGTCACTTAGACATTGTCTTGAAATGACAAGTTTGCAGGTTAAATCCCCGGTCAGGGCACACACAGGAAGCAACCAACGAATGCACAATTGAGTAGAACAACAAATGAATGCTTCCCTTTCCCCTCCCCCCTGTCTCTAAAAAAATCAGTCAAGAAAAAAAAAAGTTAAGCCCTGGTCAGATAGCTTGGTTGGTTGGAATGTCATCTTGAAGCACAGAGGTTGCAGGTTTGATCCTTGGTTAAGGCACACACAGGAACAGCTTATTCTTGTCTCTGTCCTCTGTCCTTGCCTCTCTGGAAAAAAGAAAGGAAGAAAGAGAGAAAGAAAGAAGAAAGAAAGAAAGAAAGAAAGAAAAGATAAAGAAAAGAAGGGAGGAAGGGAGGGAGGGAGGGAGGGAGGGAGGGAGGAAGGAAGGAAGGAAGGAAGGAAGGAAGGAAGGAAGGAAGGAAGGAAGGAAGGAAGGAATCATTCCTCTGCTTTTGAGTGACCATAATGAGTCAAGTTCTTTTCTAAATGCTGAGGATTCAACAGTGGCCCAGACAGACGAGGTCACTACCACAAAGGACAAATAGTCACACAAGTCAGAGGATAATTTCAGATTCTGAGAAATGAATGAAAAGGTATAACTTGTAGTGCTGGTGACAACATGTCCTAAACAGAGGCTGGACAATCTCTCCTAGGAAGAGCATTTGAGTTGAGGCTTCCAAGATGAAAATTCCTAATCAAGAGCTGGGGACAGTGCCTGACCAGGAGGTGGCGCAGTGGATAGAGCGTAGGACTGGGATGAGGAAGACCCAGGTTTGAGTCCCCAAGCTCGCCAGCTTGAGCGCGGGCCCATCTGGCTTGAGCAAAAGCTCGCCAGCTTGGACCCAAGGTCGCTGGCTTCAGCAAGGGGTGGCTTGATCTGCTGAAGGCCCGCGGTCAAGGCACATGTGAGAAAGCAATCAATGAACAACTATAGTGTCGCAATGGCAATGAAAAACTAATGATTGATGCTTCTCATCTCTCTCTGTTCCTGTCTGTCTGTCCCTATCTATCCCTCTCTCTGACTCTCTCTCTCTGTCCCTGTAAAAAATTTAAAAATAAATAAATAAATAAAAAGAGCTGGGGACAGGAAGGCCAGACAGCAGAAATGACAAGTGTCGGTGCCAGTGAAAAAGAGCTTGTTAACACCAAGGAGAAGCAAGGCAGTGAGTGTGTCCGGGAGACTTGGGAAAGGAAAGAGTTAGAAGACACAATTGGAGGGCATTGCCACTAACGGCTAGTTTAAAGGAACACGCCTGGGACTCAGGGTAAGGAGCAGAGCACCCTGCTCCCATGCACCCCAGGGAGCCTGCCTCCCCCCATCTGGCTTCCCTCCTCTCAGGAGGCATCTCCCTTCTGCTTGGACCTGGGCTCTTCCTGGTCTGTGTCTCCTCTCCAGGGAGGCAGCAGCAGCAGCTCACTGGTCTGTGCCTTTCCCATGGTGCCACATACAGAGCTTGACCACCGGAGCTCCCACAAGTGTTTACTGAGAAAGCAGCTTGCCTGCAGGCGGCCCAGGCCCTGGGCTGTGTTAGTGTTGGGATGATTTCTGACCATCCTGAGCCCAACTCCAGAGGGATACCAAGAGAAGAGCCCTGTCTTCCATGGGGGCTGCCAGAAGGACTCGCTGTTTCATGGGTGATTCGTTTCCAACTGTAGCGTGCACATGTTTTAAACAGGTACTTGTGCCAGGTAGGGAATTTTATAAACCAAATCTATTAACTATGGGAACAATTAAATGTGTAACTGAAGAAACATTTAGTGCTGTTCATGGAAGCGATTTCCCACAGTGGAAGAGATGAAACATGCACACCTCTCCACCACCTCTCTCTCTCTCTTTCTTTCTCTCTCTCTCATACACACACACACACACACACACTCGGATGGCACAAGATGACGTCAAACAACTGAGTGAGACCTTGTCCCAGAGACCACAGCTTGTCCGTTCCCTGGCTGTGCACCTTTCCATTCCTGGTGGCCGGCTGCTTTGGCTGTTTGGATCCCCCCTTTCCCTTCACCTGCTACAAGGCTTTGGAAGGGACATTTGTATGTCAGCTTCCTATCTTATTTTCTACATTAACTTTCAGAAAGAAACAAAAGTGCTTCTGAAACTCTGAGTCAGAAAGCTCCCAGAAAGAGATGTGCCCAGAATCATCGATGAAGCGCCCAGGCTGGGTCTGGGCTTGCCTGCTGTCCGGACGTCCATGCGCCATCGGAGGTGGACTCAATACACTTCCTTAGGTGTCTGTCTGAGGGCAAAGGCAAGCCACAGGTCGGGAACCCAAGTCAGACAGAGGGCAGAAAAGATTGCCAGGCACTCCCGTCCCCTGGCTTGGCTTATAATTGGTGAGGGTGAGGGCTGGGAAGGGTTCACTGGACAAGACCCCACACAGGTGTGGGAGCACATCCTCAAGATACTGAGAGCTTCACCATCATGCCCAGGTGTGAGGAACAGTATAGAAAGATATGAGAAAAAGCCTGAGGCTCAAGAGACCTACTAGGTGGCATTCTGGTTAGAAGTCCCAAGAATGCCAAAGCACTCTCTGATCACTCTGCTCCTCTGCACCATTCACCAAAGGCAGATATATACACAAAGGTAGGAGGGAGAAGGCCCATTTCAGATTTACTCACCAATCCTCTCACCTGCCAGAAGCCATAAGATGATTTCAGACAGTTGCAATTTATTCCTTTCCCACTATAAGCCAAGCCATGCCCAAAGGCTGTCATTAAAAATGTAGGGACTGCTGAGTTCTATTGAACAATGAGGGTATTTAGGCTTCTCTTGCCCCAGGCCCCAGAACTATTAAGGAATTGTAATTGCCCAGAGTCATCCTCTCAACATCACTATGAGACCTCCAAGGTTGAAAAATAAGATCTGTGCACAGAAGTGGAAGGACTAGGGATGATTTCAGGGCTTCAAGCCTTCAGAAACACTGCTCAGTCTCTTTAAGCATAGCTTCTCTCTCACTTCCTACCCCCTTGTCCTCCAGGAAAACTCCACTAGGATTGCTCAAAATTGAAATAACGCTAAAGTGCAGATGTTTTGCCCATCAAGTTCACAGCAAACAAGATTAACAATCCAGAATGGATGTGCATTAAGGAAACATGGTGTGATGCACATCAACACGAACTTTCTAGATGGAAATGTGGCCATGTGAAATTCCACTTCTAGAACTTTATCTTAAAGAAATTACCATGAATGTACACAAAGACGAGTTACAAAGATATTTCCTTTCTATGTTGTTTGGAAACAATGTAAATGTCCAACAATGGCTTGGCTGAATAAGTAGTAACACCTTCATATGTTAGAGAGCACTGCCTCTTCCTTAGCTTCTAATTTTCTGTGCTTGATCTCAGTTATCTTGGCTTCTTTCCCCAGTCCTTCCTCCTCCCCAGAGTGACATTGGTTGGTGAGTGACAGGCCCTGGGTGGAGGTGATCAAAGTCCCTCTGCTTGGAGAAGTTGCTCTTTCTTCATCCCTCGCCACAGGACCAACGGGAGTCCAGGGACCTGCTGAGTTTTCTGTGTTAAGCTTTCCCTGAGGTGGAATTTTCCAAAGTCTGAACAGAGGGACAGAGTCAGTGAGTCCAATTTGTCTCTAGTGGTAAACCACACCTTCCAATTTGGCCTTTAGTTAGGAATAAGGGTGATATTTTGGTCTCTACCTGTGGTCTTATCTGTCCATTGATTTGGGTGGGAAAGATGGGTGCTAATTATTGGTCTTTCTCAAGACCCTGAAAAACATTCAATAGAAGGCTATGTTGCCATTAAAACTAGTAAAAAACAAACAAACAAAAAACACACCTTATGATTAAAACAATCATGTTTTTAAGTGAAAAACAAAGCTTAAAAAACTGAGAAATACCAATATGCTGTATTTTCTTCTTACTCCATATTCTTTTTCTATGTTAATCCATTTAGTTTTTAAATATATGAATAAAATCTATATTTAATAAATTACTCTGCTCAAAAATAATCTGTTGTGATGCTCTCCTGTGCTCCTTCTAACGGCCTGGCATCACCACACCCTCCAGAGCCCTCAAGGTCTACACACACCCTGCGTAGGGCCGGTTCTATAACCTCCCTGTGTAGAGTAATTGTTTATTTAGATGCCTCTTTTCAATTAGACTGAGAGCAATTTGGGGCAAGGACCTTATCTTATCCATCTCCATTACCACAGTAGCCAGCAAGGCACTTGGCTCATAATTCATGCTCAGTTCAGGCTTGTCCAGTGTATTGGTGAGCAAAAGGATAGATGACACTTTTAATAAGGTTCCCAACACCTAAAAGGGTGATGACAGGGGAAGTAGCAAGCAGCTGGCTCTTCTTTACTATTGGAGATAAGGGGGTGGGCTGGAAGAAGGGAATGGCAAGAGATGTGACCCTCTTGTGATCCTACACCTCTGCAGATGGTAAATAAAGGTAGAAAGCCTACGAACTAGAAAGTAGTTGGGGTGTGCCTCTGCCCTAAGGCAGGATTGGCCAGGGGGGACTCAGGAGGCCCTCCCCAGCCTATGACCCCAAGGTTAGACAAGCAAGCCTTTACTGCTCATGTCATCACAGAACAGCCCCACCTCTCAGCCTGCATGTGCCACCTGTTATACAACAGGAGCAGGTATGCGGGGTGAGTAAGGCTCTGGGGGTAGGTTCCACACACCTCTGCATCCTCCAGACCCTGAAACCATCACTCCCAGCCTGTAGAGGGCTGAATGACTTTGTCTGAATGCTGACATGGAGCAGCTACAGCTGGACACTTGTCCATTCTCAAAGAGCCTGACTGGCCACACCCAGCACCTTGCCTTGGTCTTGTTCTGCCTTACAGAGCCTCCATGTCATAACCCCTCTCCTATGACAGTAAGCATCTGTTTTCATTTGCCCTTGATGCCTTCTGCTGACAGTCACAGATGCTGCCACTTCTCTTTGTGTAACTGTGCTTCCTGGAGCTCAGATCACATACATACTTCTAGTTGGGTGGCCTGTTCTTGCCTCCAGCTGGACACATGACCCAGACTGACCCTAATCCTCACCTGCATGATCCACGTGTGAGAGTGCAGAAAACAGCTACCGTCCTTGGCTCAGTTGTGAGCAGGCGACAAGGCTGGGCCAGTCAGAATGGATCCAGGGACTTGCCCTTCTATCCTGAGTTTGGTAATCTGTGTTTGTTGGGGTTGTAACTTCAGGGACAGAATCCTGATGTTGTGGCCGCTGGCCGGCTTTGCCCCAGTGTGGGTGCAGTGGGCTGGAGGGGCCTGCCAGGGAGTGAAAACTACAGCATGCAGGTAACTCTTTCTGGACGGAATAGCATTTGAAAGTTGGTCATTATTTTTTATTTGCTTTTTGCTCTTGAAAAAATTTAATTTCTGTCAGCTTATCCTTGGTTAATAATGGTAATAATTATCATGAAGTGCTCGAGTGAGAATGAGATAATGTTCATGAAACAAAATAAACTGTAAAAAGTAATTTTACTTTAAAAGTAAACTGTTTATTAGAATGTCAGTAGAAGGAAAAACTGAAAGGAAGAAATTGTAAGGAGATCACCAGATCAACCCCCCACCCCACCCCCCTGCACCCAGCAGGGCCTGATTCACAGCAGGACACAGTGTTAATCAATCTTTATAAAATAGGAGCTGCGCGGTCTTCATTACTGCAGTCATCCTCTTGACTCTGTCACTTCAGGCTTATTCCTTTCATGGCCTAGAAGAAAGAGCACAGTAACATGTAGATTACATAGAGCTTCATGAAATATGCATTATCTATTAGTTAAATACCAAGCTTCTATAAAGTGCAAGGCATAATGAAAGAGACCCACCCAGCCTGACCTGTGGTGGCGCAGTGGATAAAGCATCGACCTGGGAACACTGAGGTCGCCAGTTCAAAACCCTGCACTGGTCTGGTCAAGGCACATATGGGAGTTGATGCTTCCAGCTCCTCCCCCCTTTCTCTCTTTCTCTCTTTCTCTCTCTCTCTCTCTCTCTCTCTCTCTCTCTCTCTCTCTCTGTGTCTCCTCTCTAAAAAAAATGAATAAAATAAAATAAATAAAAAAAAAAGAAAGAGACCCACCCAGAACAAGAAGATGTGGCCTTTCACCTTGGCGAACTAAAGGGAGATAAACATGTTCACAAATAAGTACTTTATAAAATAGAAAGTGCAAGAGCTTTTAAAGAGATCTAATTATATGCTATAAGTCCAGATCAAAGAAAGGAGCCTACTTTTGGTCTTAGGCAAATGACGTCTGAGTTGTACTCTTGAGGTGAACACAGGGGTTGAGCACATAGCACAGAAGGAAGGCCATCCAGCTGCTTCCAGCAGAAGAAGCTGCAGGAAAAAGGCAGACTTGTGGGAGGTGAGATAGAAGGTGCTCAGGCCAATTGTGGACGGCTGTTAGCTTTCTGCAAAAGAGCTTGGCATTTTTCCAGCTGTTCAGCAGGGACTTATTGAAGGTCTGTGGGCAGTGATGTGACATGGTGAGCAACATACTTTAGAAGGGACCTTTGATAGCCACTTAGAAAACCTGGAATGAACGGTGAGGGTGTCTGTTCAGGTGGCAGGAGATGGAGCTGGGTCAGAGTGCAGCCTGGAGAGAGAAGACAAGGGGACGGAGCGGCGGGGGTGGGGGTGGGGGCTGGGCAGAGGGAGAATCACGGGGCATGGATTGAATGTGGCAGAGGGAGAGTTGGAAGAGTTCTGGGTTTGGAAATTTGGTGAATGAGATGGTGCTGCTTTTAACAGAAATAGGACATTTAAAGCTACACATGTTTGGGTAATGTGGGCTCAAGAAAGAGGCAAGATTTTTTCATGTAAAAAGCCTGGATATCTAAAAACCATTGCCTGTATTCTGTCTGAGAATGAGGTACCACTGATGAGACACACTTGTGCAAGTTTAGAAGGTCAAGTGTGTTGAAAGCCAGCTTCCTGATACCTACTGCCTGGTTTCTGCTGGCATGCAAGATTGTGTGTGTGTGGGGGGGGAGGTCTGCTGGGGGAAGGGATTCGTATCACATTTCCCATGTCCATGGTCGATGTTCTAAGCAGTCAAGAGGCAGTTGTGTCTGGTGGCAGCAGCCTGTTTTTGGCTTCCCAATTTCTACATCTCATTTGTGGGTTTATCTTCATGAACACATTGGCCAGTGGCAATGTTAGAGAGAGTAGTGGCCAAGTATTTTCTTCTCAGAGTTTTCCCAGCAAGTTTGAAGGCAACTAATTATGGACCTAATGTGTGTGTCCCTTCACAATTCGCATGTAGAAGCCCTAATGCCAATAATGTGATGTATTTGGAGGTGTGGCCTTTGGAAGGTAGTTAAGTTGTGAGAGGGAAGCCCCCATGATGGGGTTAGCACCCTTCACAAGCGTGATGTCTCACTCTGCCGCAGGAGCACAGGGAAGGAGCCAGCCTGGTGTGGCTGCCACCTCATAGTGAAGTTCCAGGCTCCAGAATGGTGAGAAAGAAATATCTGTTGTTTTGTTCTGGTGACCCGAGTCAAGACACAGTTCAATTACCTTGATTTAATCTTTTCTTGCTGAGATGCTGAGAGGGTCCTGCTTCATTCCCTGAGCCCTGGGGCCCAGTGTGTGTCCTCATTTGATGGTGGAAGGAAGTGACACAGTGCCAGAGCCAGAAACACTGGCCCAAAGGATAAACAGAAAATGTGCCATGAAGGGTGAAGGTGGGTTCTGCCAACAACGGGCAGATGCTGCAGAGAAAGTAGGGCTGATGATGAGGAAGACAAAGCAGATGAGAAGTCTGGAAGTCACCTTGGAGAACACCGTCGCCCTGAGCCTGAGCAGCAGAAGCCAGACTGCACAGAGCACTCAGCATACCGGAGGCAGAGGACCCAGCACCCTCTCCAGAGGCCCCTCATGGATGGGGCAGGGGGACAGGGGCAGTGTCTGGTCAAGGTGGGAGGGCAAGGGCACACAATTCACACTTGCCACAATTAAAGCTACTTAATCATAATGATTTGAAACCCAAATAGCCTAGAAATTGATAAAATATGAACATCGCTTAACCCCCCCTTTAAATTAGCGCCTTTTAATTTGGTAGAATTTGTCTAGTTTTGAGTCTCCCTAGTTCTTTTGAGCAGTAATCACTTTTTTAAACTTTTAGAACCCTCTGTTAGCCCATCTTACAGGAATGGACTTCCTTTTTTTAAAAAAGGATGCAGGCAAACCCACCTGACTGACCTGCAGCACCTTCATTCCATTTATTCTAATTTTCACCTGTCATGTGCCGCCCACTGGATCTTCCCGAAGACCCCCACTTCCTCTTAAAATACTGGTCTGGCTTGCAGCATCTAAAATTCCCTTCCCCTAAGGACAAGCTGTTAGCAACTTGAGGGCAGGATTAGATTTTATTCTTCCTATCTGTGGTGCTCAGCAAATGTGCAGTAAATGACTTCAGTCACGGACCAAGCACCGATTCTATTTAGAATGCAGCTACTGAAAGGGCGCGCAAGGCCAACGCACATAACAGCAATGTCGCACTCTGTGTCCTGCAGGCTCCTACGTGTTCCTTCTAGCTGAGTCCTAGGAGCTCCGCTACTGCACGTCCCTGAATGACAGCAGAATGTGAATGCTGCTCTCATAGGAGTCCAGGTAATGCAGCAATGAATGAATGCCCCTGGCCTTGGACCTCTCAGGAGCTCAGGGGCCTGTAAGAATTTTAATGTAACATTTCGTGATCAGATCAGACTGCATGGCCAACAGTGATAAGAACCTTCTCTGTGTTCCAGGCAACATTTCCTTCCATTTGTCATCTGCCACTCTGCCCGTGCTGTTGTGGGCAACCTTGTGTCATATGTGGTCTTAGTTTGTGCAGGTGCTATAACAGTATACTGCAAATGGGGCTGGGGGCTTTTCAGCGATAGAAACTGATTTCTCAGTTCCGAAGGCTGGGAAGGTCTGAGTTTGGGGTGCTAGCGTGGTTACATGAGGGCCCTCGTCTGGGTTGTAGACTTCTGGTTGTATCCTCAGGTGGTGGAATAGGCCAGGGATGTTTCTGATGTTTTTTGTAATCCTATTTAAGAGATCCACCTTCACAACTTAACTGCCTTCCAAAGAACCTACCTTTTAATACTGTCACATTGGGTGTTATGATTTAACTTGTGAATTTGGAGATGATACATTCAGACTATATAATATGTTCTGGTATATGACCTGGCTTTTTATTTTTTTAATTGCCAAACTAAAAAGTAAAGGGACTTAAAGAACAACACAAAGTGAGCAATAAGTTTTCCAAGAAAGGACCATCTGAGGTGCAAACCTGGCTTATTGAATACAACCTGCAGACCGTGAGAGCACAAGAGAAACGCTGTGCTACGTGGCGTGGTTGTTTCCGCTGGCTCTCCTCTGTCTTCCTCAGTGTCCTCTCTCTGCACATTTATAGTCTTGGTTCTCAGCCGACCTGCTTTCACTCCAATGAACAAATGGGGAACCCATGTCCTGCCTCTTCCAATGCCAGTACATCGCACTGTCTTTTCCATCCAAGCGCCGACTGCCTTGTGAGGAAGTGAGTGCAGAGTGCGTTAGTAGCCATCGAATAGCTCAGGCTGCCCTCTGCTAGGTGACTAAGCACTTACTTGTGTTTTATCTTTATTACACTGATTAACATAGGATGCCCCTGTTGGAAAATAGCCCAGATCCAGCCCACCATTCTGGCCACCACACGGTTGTGCCAGCTAGCAGGTCCCCAACGGGTTGTACTGCTAGGTGCCTCATCCTTTTCCTGAGCAAGTGAAACTAGAAAAATGAGTCCTCTTCCCCCACAACCCCTCCCGCCAGCGCACACTTCCTTTGGTAAAAAACTAAGAAATTTCTCTACTAGCTAGGCATAAAACATTACCAAAGACTGCATTTGAAAAAGAGTATCTGAAGAAATCTAAACACAATTTGTTACTCATCTTAATAATTTTTATTAAATTTAATACATTTTACTAAATCCACCTTAAAACTTTTTTGCTTTTTGACTTAAAAACTTCAAAATGGAGCTTTTCAGAGGAGCTTGATCTCAACATAGGCAGGAGGCTCTGACAGGTTTGAACCTTGCTGCAGGCAGATGCTTTCTGCATGTGCACAGGTCTCAGTGGCTCTGGCTTCCAGGTGGAAGTGCCCAGTCAATAGTTCCGTCTCCCCTGCCATTGGTGAGAAAGGGCAAAGATCACTTTGGCCTTGGTGTGGAATCAACATAAAAGGCTGTGAATGAAAAGAATTTCCCTGAAATTCCATGACATTGACCTCCTTGAGACTAGCTTCCCTTTCCCTGTTGAGTGTCTACATGTTTAGCATACATTGCCTTTCAGAATTACACAGAGATGTGGGCTGTGCTCCCTCCCAGAGATGGCCACCTTCTCTCCAGCTAGCCCTCGAAGTATACTGGGACAGAAAGGGAAAATGGCAGGTCAGAAGAGCTTCCCACAGGAATTCTGATGCAAACACACAGCTGGGCTTGAGGCTTTTCCTGAAGCTGCTTCAGTCCCCAGTGTCCTTGGTGTTTCTTCAGTTCAGACCTCTTAAAAATAAAAAAAAAGAAAAACAAACAAACAAAACCACAGATCTTTCTGTGGGTTCTTTAAGCAGTGACGGGAGCAAATAGAGAAATTCCAATAAATCTCAATCCTTGTTGAGGATAACTATAAATCTGACAGATTTTTAAGAAGTCCTGGAGGCCCTGGCCAGCTGGCTCAGTGGTAGAGCATCGGCCAGGATTGTGGATATCCCAGGTTTGATTCCTGGCCAGGGCACACAGGAGAAGCGACTATCTGCTTCACCCTTCCCCTATCCTTTCTCTCTATCTCTCTCTTCCCCTCCTGCAACCATGGCTCCATTGGAGTGAGTTGGCCCCGGTGCTGAGGATGGCACACCATGGCCTCACCTTAGGCGCTATAATGGCTCCGGTTGCAATGGAGCAACAGCCCAGATGGGCAGAGCATCACCCCCTAGTGGGCATGCCAGGTGGATCCTGGTCGGGCACATGTGGGAGTCTGTCTCTCTGCCTCCCCGCTTCTCACTTAAGAAAAATACAAAAACAAACAAATGAAAAACAAGAAGGTCCGAGAGAATCGATTTCAACCTTGCTCCTTCTGAGGTTCTAGCCTTCCTGTGAGGTATTTCCTGTAGCTGCTCCTCATTTGTATGTCCTTGGGCCCTTATCACTTTGTTCCTAGATTGAGTGGGAGTCTCTCACTAATGTTCTGATACACATCTGCCAGTTGAGATTGGCAAAGGGTAGCTGAGATGGCTGAGATGTGGGCCCCACCACGCTGGGGAAGATACATGATGAAGTGCAGGGAGTGCTGCAGGGAGGGTAGGTGGTGACTTATAGACATGAAGCTGCTTGGAGGACAGAGGGGTTTCTACTTCAGCAGCTCAGACTGACGGGATACCGCTCCTCAGGCAGTAACTCGGGAGTAGTAGGGACAGAAGATGAGTTTGATTTAGGTGGTTCACTTTGATGTGTCTTTAAGAGATACAGATCAAGATAGATGGCTTGAAAAACACCTGGAATAGGACAAACTAAGACAGCATGCCACTGGACACCCACGCAGCCTCTCAATGTTCAGTGTTTGCATCATGGAAGAGAAAATCTATAAAACATTCCCTCTGCTACTTTGGGGCCTCCTGAAATGTATTTTACATTCATGCAGTCAATAGATTTATGTTTTCTGGGTCTTTTATTTATATCTAATACATAGATATATTCCTGAAAACTTTATTATTTCATCTTACAAAAAGCTGAATTCTTGATTCAAATTTGGGCAAATTAGAGCTTTCTGCTTCATCCGGGTGAATTAATCGCAGTGGCACTATGAATATAATTCCTTTGAGTTAGTTTCCCAATCCACACTACCTACTGTGTATTTAAAGATTCTGCTTAAGAGTTGTTCCTACTTGAAGCATTTCCTACCTGGCCCTCTTGCAGGAGTGAAGACTTACCATCCACATTTTATACCACACTACTGCATGTGTTCAACAGGTGGCTTTTGTATGATTTCTCCCAAGTGTCACTCAGTGGAGATCATTATCCCACCACCAAAATATTGCTGTAAGGATAAAATCTATTTATTTTTTTTTAGAAAGACAGAGATAGAGACAGCAACACTGAACTGTTCCTGTATGTGCCTTAGGGAATCAAACCAGCAATCTCTGCACTCGGGACGATGCTCCAGTCAACCAAGTTATCCGAAGAATAAAATATTTGAATGCACAAGCACAGTACCTGGAGAGTGTATCTGACCTCGGGCAAAGGGAATACTGTGGACTTGAGGAAGGCACCTGATCCAGCCTGTGATTACTTTTGTAGCTAAAACCTGTACCTGGAGAACAGTTGGGTGATCTCATTCAAAGGACTCAGATTAGGCAATTGATCAATGTAAAGCATAGTCACTAATGGCCCATTAGAGGCCTGTCCCTAGATCTTGCTTCCCCACATATTTTTCCCTAAAATCAAGTTTGAGTCATGCTTTAGATGAGCAGATAGGTGGCATATTTACCTAATTCCACTCTGCCACCACACACACAATTTGATACTAAATTCTGCCAAGGAGTAGTCTAGAATGTCTCTGCCTCTCGTTTCCCCCCTCCCATCCCAACACTGCTCTAAATGCAAGCCCTTCTCTCTCCTGGTCTGATGTTGAAATCTTACATCATATTTTACTCCATCTTGGATCTGTTCACAGTATTGGCTTACTCAAGCAGACGGACGTTGCATGACAGAGGTCCTGTGTGAGTCATGTCACCACTCCATACTCCATGTCTGTGTCTACCTCAGAGTCTGTGGAAAATAGGCATGAAGTGGATAGAACAGTGGGCAAGAAGCCAGAGGAGCTGGCTTTGGTCCTGCTTCTGCCAGAAGCTGACTCTGTGAGCCTGTCCACCAAGCCTGTCTGTCTCACAGTGACGGTGCTATGATACCCACTGTCCTGTTGTCTCATAGGTGTTGAGCATCACCTAATCAATAACTAGGACAGTGTTCTTTGTCAACTGAAAAAAATGTTAAATATATGTTGAGCACTGTGGTTACTAATACACAAACACGCACACACACACACACACACACACACACACACACACACACACACAGGTATTGATCGACTTATGACCTATGCAACTTACGACCATTTGACTTTACGACCACAATCGCTAGCCATGACTGTTCCGTGTCTGGAGCAGTTTTGTATGCACCTGTATTTTGTAATTTTGTATGTTTTGCAAATATTAAACCAGTTGTACTGGTAATGCAGTGTTTTACTTAAACCTGACGAATGTAAAAATAAGAAACAAAATGGTGTAGAGATGATACAAATGGCATAAAATGAACAAAGAAAATTATAATATATAACAATAATGAAAGAAAATTATGATAAAATATGACTTAAAGATTTTTATAACATCATTTCACAGCACTGTACATATAGCCTACTCAACTTATGACCAAATCGTGTTACCACCAGTCTGTTGGAACCAACCATGGTCGTAAGTCGAGCACTAGCTATATATATATTTTAATTTTTCTGAAGTTAGAACCAGGGAGGCAGTCAGACAGACTCCCGCATGCACCCGACTGGGATGCACCCGGCATGCCCACCAGGAGATGATGCTCTGCCCATCTGGGGTGTTGCTCCGCTTCGTTGCAGCTGGAGCCATTCTAGTGCCTGAGGCGGAAGCTATGAAACTGTACTTACCTCCTGGGCCAACTTTGCTCCAATGGAGCCTTGGCTGTGGGAGGGGAAGAGAGAGATAGGAAGGAAGAAGAGGGTGAAGGGTGGAGAAGCAGATGGGCACTTCTCCTGTGTGCCCTGACTGGAAATCAAACCTGGGACTTTCATACACCAGGCCAATGCTCTACTGCTGAGCCAACCGGCCAGGGGTGGTTACTAATATTTTATCTCAATCACTTTTACTAAATCAGCTAAACCTTGGGTATCAATACAAAAACCAGCCACAGCAACATTTTACTTATTATCCACTAAGTTCTATTACCACTTTTTTAGTGTTTACATATTCAAAAGTACTTTAAATTTGGATTTTTGGAAGTTGGTGGTAACTTCTAACTACAGCAGAGAATTTTTCCCAGAGGAATTTCTGGGTGCTTATAAGTATACTCCCATTATAAAAAGCATTCATAATGTAATTATCTGCTGTGATGACTTATCCAGCTATTATTATGAAAAGAGGCAGTGACCCCTCTGTGTCCTTAGAAGCTCCTTAGAGATTTCCTTTGCTTTTGATGCTTGTTCTAAATTACTAGTTCTTTCAGCAATTTTTAAAGAACTACCTGAGATGTTTCTGGAACCCTCCTATTATCTGAGAATACCATTTTGTGTTTTAGCCTTCACCTCTCAAAACATTTTATTTCATTGTCCTCTGGTGTTGAATGGTGATGCACAATTCCATTTGTACCATTGTGATGACACTGGAGTCACCATGATCTGTGTTCCCTTGTTCTTAAGCCTGTTGTTTCTAGCTGAATGCTTGTAGCAGTTGTTTCCAGTGTTCTTGAAAAATGTCACCAACAGAATCCAAAAAGGTTGGGGCCCTAACATCCGACATGTCTGGGAAACATTGGGTCGTATGTACAGGGCTATGCATGTTTTGTGATTGCAGGGTTGCTAATATGCGGGGTGAAACTTCGATGCTACTTGGCATTTCCCAAATATATTTAAAAATAGAACCCTTCTGAGTTCATGAAAAACTAAATAACATCCTGAGAAGTATTCTGCAAAGCCCAATTTGGGGTATGCTGGCTTATATATAATTTCAATTAAACTCACATTAAATGCTTAAAAGAAAAGGCAGGTAGTGCCTAGGCAAGGGTCCCTTTTCATCATTTTGTTTCTTCTGGTCTGGGCTAAAGGATCATTTCTCTTTCTAATTGTGGTAAAATATACATAAAATATACTGATTTAACCATTTTTTAAGTGTACAGTTCAGTGGCATTAAGTACAGTCACATTATCAGGCAACCATCAAGGATTCCCTTTGAAATTGCACACTCATTTTTCCTTTCTCATCTCAAAAAAGTGTTCTTAAATTCACTGAATTGCTATTTGTGAGACTTCCAATGTACTCATCACTTGAGCACTGGGAATACAGGACACAAGAACTTGTTTTCTGTTATTGCTTTTGTTCAGGGTGTCTGCCTTCCTCCTCAGGAATTCCGTGTCTGGAGGAGGCAGCGGGCTCTCCCTCCAATATCCCTGCTAACGTCTCCTCTCCCCTCCTCCTTCGTGATGCATCTCCCCTTCCCGCCACTCCCCTGCTATGGCATCCCCACTCCTCCATTCCCTGCTACTATCTCTCACATCCCTTCAATCTGCACTCGGAGATGGTTCTCAAGTTCATGCTCAACAATTTTGCTCTTTACTGCTTTGATGTTTTAAATCATTGCATGTATTTGTTTCTCTGCATTTCTTTCTTTCCTCCTTATTCTACTGACTTCTTTAGCTTATCTATTATCTTTTTCTTTCTGCTTGTTCCTCATGGCTTTCAGCTTCATAAATACTGTGTTTTCTCAGATTTCACTAAGAATAATAGAGAGGTTTTTACAATGTTTTTCACTTCCTCTACAAAATAGTTTTCTATATCCTGCTCCTCCAGGTGATCTTTCTCTTTCTTTTTCCTGAAGAATGTTTGCACATGGGCCCAGATAGATCTTTCTCCTTAGCCTCAACTGAAAAGGAATTGTCACCACTGGTACACCTGGGAGCTGGCTAAAGTACATTTTCAGATTCACCTGTCACTGATGGGCAGGTTCATATCAATTTCTCTTCTCCAAGTCCTTTTCAAAAGAGAGTGAGCATTTCTGTAGTGCAAGTGTGTTAGGTGAAATTTTCATCACTTTAGCTCAGACACTGTGAATAAACTGGGCGGAGGAGAGAATCAGCTAGAGAACTCCCCGGGCACCAGTCTCGGGCTCCTGTTGCCAGCGTCCACTGACTGTGCTTTTGGTACAGGAGAGACCCCAGTGCCTTGCCTGCACTGCTTCCTGCCCAAGGACGCTCTGTGAGCTGTGGTTCCCAAGTGCCCACAGACTGAGCACTTTCAGTGGGGACAAGCTAGACGAGGAACAGAGGGCGGCCAGGGGCTCACAGGAGAGCACCGTGTGGGTGGGTGCAGCCGCTCTGCTGTCTGGTTGGCACGCACTTTGGGTTTCTCAGTGTGAGCAGGGATCAGGGGGAAATGAAGGTGACCTGTGTGTGTCCAGGTATCCTGGCGTGGGTGGGTCACTGGTATTTCTTCACCTGGTCTTATCTGATTATGAACTTACAGAAATTCTTTCAGATCCTAAAAACAAGTTTGATGTGTGTTCTAGCTTTGGAGATTTTTAATCCGCCTTTTTTGCATCATCAGTAGTCATTCAGTGAGAAGCAGGAATAAGCTTCTTGCAGATGCCATTTTAAAGTCTATAATTAAATTCTTGACTTTGATGATGGGAAAACCCCATGAAATCACTGCTTTCCTATATTAACACACAGTGATACAGTGTGCAGTAATGGGAGGCAGATGGGCTCAAGATCAGGGCAGACGTGGTTTAAATCCTGGGTTCCTTATTTATCAGTTGTGGAATCTTAGCACATCACTCATTAATTGGACCTCCACTTACTTTTGTTGATTCATAATCAAGCAGGAAAGTATGAGGTGAAATCTTGTCTGTTCTGAGTCCATCTGTGTTTGCCTAAACACTCAGAAAGAACCAATGCAGTCAATAACAAGAACTTTGGAAACCACACCTGTTTCTTGGCTGTTGTAACTGATTATCCCAAATGCATTTTCAAAGTCTGGTATAGTGGTCTTAAGAAATGGTAATCATTCAAAAGAACTGTATGTGTAATCCTTCTAAAGACTGCGACAAACTGAACTAATTTTGCTTTTAATGAAGTCTCTAATCAAAGATTAGTGAAAAGGGTGTAAAACATTAAACAGGAGAGCCTGACCAGGTGGTGGTGCAGTGGATAGAGCGTCGGACTAGGATGCGGAAGACCCAGGTTCGAGACCCCGAGGTCACCAGCTTGAGCGTGGACCCATCTGGCTTGAGCAAAAGCTTGCCAGCTTGGACCCAAGGTCGCTGGCTCCAGCATAGGGGTGGCTCGGTCTGCTGAAGGCCTGCGGTCAAGGCACATGTGAGAAAGCAATCAATGAAAAACTAAGGTGTTGCGATGGCAGCGAAAAACTAATGATTGATGCTTCTCACCTCTCTCTGTTCCTGTCTGTATGTCCCTGTCTATCCCTCTCTCTCACTGTCCCTGTAAAAAAAAAAAAAAAAAAAAAAAAATTCAACAGGAGAGATTCTGGCCTAAGGAAGTGCTCTAGTTTTTACTAGCTCACTGAGTAGCTTTCCATATGTTCAAAAATCTGCCAAACAGGCTACAAGCCAGCTTAATTAAAACAAATTATTTATTCCAAGTTCCATCCGTTGAAGGTTTTTTCAAACATTGTTACAGAAGTGAACACTGAAACCAGAAAAGGGAGCTAACAGCTGTAGCATTTACAACTAAGTTAATGTATCTACGGGACCTTGATTTAAAAGCCTCAAGGTGCTTCCATCACTCAGAATCCATGAGGAAAGTTTCAGGGTCCAGATCTAAGTCCGAGACGAGGGCGCTCACAAAGTCGTCAACAGAGGGGCACTTCTGAAGCATACCTGCAAACAGAGAGGACATCAGTCAGCACGTCCTTCCCCTCCCCGACAACAGAAAAGGACAAGGGCTACTAAGGTTTATACACTAGGGAGACATCTGGCTTTTTGAAATATGAGCTTAGCTCTACAACCTAACTATGAGAACATTATAAAAAGTCACGGGCAGTGTGTGGGCCCTGAAGATTTATGATTTTAATGCCTTTTTCCTATTAAAATTTAGCACAAAGATTTAGGCCCAAATATGTTTCCCAAGGGTTTTTATTTGCAGACATAAGGGAATATACTCTTTGATTTCATTTATATGAAGTTCAAAAATAGGCCAACTAATCTATGGTAAATAAAGTCAGAACAAGTGGTTGTCTTTGAGAGTAGAGACGGTGATCAGCTGAAAAGAAGCCTCCCTGGTGTGGTGTGATGTTCTGTGTCTGGACAGTGAATTGCATTACAAAGGTGGATATGTGGGTCAAACTCATTAAATGATGCATTAGCCTGACCAGGTGGTGGCACAGTAGGTAGAGTGTCTAACTGACTGGGACCCAGAGGCCCCAGGTTCGAAACCCCGAGGTCACCAGCTTGAGCGCAGGTTCATCTGGTTTAAGCAAGGCTTGAGCCCAAGGTCGCTGGCTTGAGCAAGGGGTTACTCGGTCTGCTGGACCCCCCTCCCCCGCCATCAAGGCACATGTGAGAAGGTGCCAAAACAAAGAATTGATGCTTCTCATCTCTCTCCCTTCCTGTCTGTCTGTCCCTATCAGTCCCTCTCTCTGTCTCTGTCACAAAATAAAGATACATGAAAGATTTGTATATTTCACTGTATATAAATTTTCCCTAAATAAGTAAGCAAAAATTGAACTCTAGTTAATGCTATGCATGCAAAAGTATCCAGGGGTAAAAAATGGACTGATGTTTGCAGCTTGCTTTGAAATATTTGTACATATACTATATATAAAAAAGACCTATACACACGGCCATGGTCATTCCAACCAGTGAGTGAACATTTGGAAACAGCCCAAGGTCTGCTTTGTATGGCAGGCAGAAAAACAGTAGCTCCAAACACACACTTGTAAGCCACCAATGAGACCTGGAGTTAGTTAAGAACAATAACAGATAATACTTCAACTATAGATCAAAGTATTTTTATCCTCATTCAAGTTCAAATTCTGGTATCTCCATCTCAGGAACTCTTTGAGAAATGAGGAGCAGCTACTGGAAGAAAATTTCATTGCTATGTCCTTATTTGCAAAACTAAATTTCCGAACACAATATTCTTTTTACAGTAAAATAATCTCTTCAGATGAAAGAAGACTGCTCCCCTCCCTGGTCCAGCTGTGCTAATGATAGGAATGTTGAGTCTTTGCTGATGGCCAAAGCTCCATTTGTATCTTCCAGATGGAGATTATTACTCTAGTAGATGCAATCCAATGAATAAATCCGGTTTTAGACCTCTCCTATGTGCCAGGTTTCTTAATGCAGAGAACAGTTGTAGACAAAATGTGGTGTCCAGTCAAATGAGCTAAGCTATTATAAATTTCATTTCTTTTAGTGTGTGAAACATTCTATAGTTAAATGACTGATTGTTTATGATTAAATGACTAGAACTGTCAGGCGTTAAAACCCTTTTGTTCAGAGCAAACTTATCCAGTTAAACACGGACCTCCTCTCTCTTTGAAGTGGTTCACTTCAGCTCGACAGACTGCCAGGATAAATATGACCTTGCTCTGTCCTTCTCTGCAGACAGACCTCACGAGCACCCATCCTTCTGTTCCCCATCTGCAGTCGCTCCTGCATCTCAGAGAATGGCAACGACAGAAGAAAAACATACACTCGTGGTATTTTTAAATAAAAATCTAGTCAGAGCTAAATGGTTTGGTAACTTAGTCCATTATGTGATTGCTAAAGATAAAGATTCAAATAAGAAGAAACCAGAAATGAAGGGGCAAATAGTCATGGGGGCAAGAACCCACTTGGTATATCGTTACGGTAGCTTCACTTTAATTAGATTGAAATGTTCTGCAAGAGTCAACATGAACTAACTTCTACACAGAATTAAAACAGAAACAGCCTTTTCAGGTATTTCAATAAATAGAAAAGATTGAAGTTAGCTTTTATATATGTGTATAGTAAAAAAAAATCTAAACACTCTGATATATTTTTTAAAAAACAAGCTGACAAAAATGTCCCCCTTAGTCTTCAAGTCTTAATCTTAAAAGGGTGATGAGTAGACTTGCCATGTCTTACGGGCCCTGGGGAAAAGGACGGCACTGCTAAGTCTGTAAGTGGGTGGAGTTTACAAACATTTTACTGTAGAAATCACCTAAATTAGGGGAGTACAAGGATTGATTTTGCCGAAAAGACTAGAACAAACAAATGACAACTTTACAATAAAAAAGGAAAGTGTTCATAGTTAAAATACCAAAGCTAATGGATAAAGAGAAAATTTTAAAAGCTGCTAGAGAAAAAAAGGCTATCACCTACAAAGGAGACCCCATAAGGATGACATCGGACTTCTCAACAGAAACACTTGAGGCCAGAAGGGAATGGCAAGATATATTCAAAGTAATGCAGAATAAGAACCTACAACCAAGACTACTCTATCCAGCAAGGCTAATGTTTAAAATTGAAGGAGAAATAAAGAGCTTCCCAGACAAAGAAAGCCTCAAGGAATTCATTAAAACCAGACCAACTCTGCAAGAGATACTAAGGGGCCTCTTGTGAACAGTTCAAAGGGAGAAAAGAATATAGCAAAAGAAGAATACAGCTTTAAAGAATAAAATGGCAATAAACAACTACATATCAATAACTTTAAATGTAAATGGATTAAATGATCCAATCAAAAGACATAGGGTAGCTGCATAGATAAAGAAACAGGACCCATACATATGCTGTCTACAAGAGACACATCTTAAAACAAAAGATGCACATAGACTGAAGGTAAAAGGATGGAAAAAAATATTTCATGCAAATGGAAATGAAAAAAAAGCCGGGGTAGCAGTACTTATAGCTGACAAAATGGACTTTAAAACAAAGGCTGTAGTAAGAGATAAAGAAGGACACTACATAATGATAAAGGGAACAATTCAACAGGAAGATATAACTATTATAAATACCTATGCACCAAATATAGGAGCCCCGACATACATAAAGCAGACTTTGATGGATATAAAGGGCGAGATTAACAGCAATACTATCATAGTAGGGGATTTCAATACCCCTCTAACAACACTGGATAGATCCTCAAGTAAGAAAATTAATAAAGAAACAGCAGACTTAAAGGAGACACTAGATCAACTTGATTTAATAGATATCTTCAGAACTTTTCACCCTAAAGCAGTAGAATATACATTCTTCTCAAGCGCTCATGGTACGTTTTCTAGGATAGACCACATGTTAGGACACAAAAATGGTCTCAATAAATTTAAGAAGATTGAAATCATATCAAGCATTTTCTCTGATCACAATGCCATGAAACTAGAAATTAACCACAAAAGAAAAACTGAAAAATACTCAAACACTTGGAAACTAAATAGCATGATATTAAATAAGGAATGGATTAACAATGAGATCAAAGAAGAAATAAAAAAGTTTCTAGAAACAAATGATGATGAGCATACATCAACTCAAAATTTATGGGACATAGCAAAAGCAGTACTGAGAGGGAAGTTCATTGCACTACAGGCATATCATAAGAAGCTAGAAAAAGCTCAAATAAGCAACCTGACCCTGCATCTAAAAAAACTAGAAAAACAGCAGCAAATAAAACCCAGAACAAGTAGAAGGAAGGAAATAAAAAAGATCAGAGCAGAAATAAATGACATAGAGGCTAAGGATTAAAAAGCTATGGTACATATATACAATGGAATACTACTCAGCCATAAGAAATTATGACATCGGATCATTTATAACAAAATGGATGAACCTTGATAACATTATACGGAGTGAAATAAGTAAATCAGAAAAAGAAACTGAGAACAGCATGATTTCATACATAGGTGGGATATAAAAGTGAGACTATTAGACATGGACAAGAGAGTGGTGGTTACGAGGTGGGGGAAGGGAAGAGAGGGAGGAGGGGAGGGGCCCAAAGAAAACCAGATAGAAGGTGACAGAGGACAATTTGACTTTTGGTGATGGGTATGCAACACAATTGAATGATAAGATACCCTGGAGATGTTTTTGTTGTACATATGTACCTTGATTTATTGGTGTCACCCCCACTAAAATTAATAATAATAAAAAAAATGGCAAAGAAAACAAAACAAAAAACCCCAGCAGTTATTAAACCAAAAATTAAAAGTGCAAATCTGCCAAGGGGGGAAAAAAAAAAAAAATTGACTGAAGTCTACCTCTTCAGACAGCCACATAATCAATGAAACCTGGACAATGGTGAAAATCTCTATTTCACAGAATAATGTAAAATAATTCAGGCTGATCTTGTCATTCCTTGGCCACTGGGGAGATTGACACAATAAAAATAACTTGGATGCTAAAAAAGGAAAGTGTTGACAGCAATGCAGGAAAGACAAGATTGCAGGAAGACATGCACTGCACAATTAGTTCATATAAAGGGAAGCAGGTAGTTGGGTTTCAACCACCTATCCTCCTTGCAGGGATAGAGAAGGTATGAGTAGCTGAAGAATGATGATTTCATTTATTTTCTCCTCATTTTACCTGAGAGGCAAATGGGCTAATAAAGTTGGGACAAGCCTGAACACTTTCAGCTTGGCTACTCTGCTCAAGCTAGCATGTCTCATAACCTTGGAATGCGAGGGTAATTATTCCAGACCTGATGAAAGTAAATTATACTACCAAAAGGATTCCAAGACAGACTTCTGAAAAAATAAGGGCTTCTAAATTGTACTCGGTGCTATTCTGTCTAGTGACTGCTGACACAGAACTGGGCATGAGGTGAGGATAAAGAAGCCAGGCATAAGGACTGGCTCACAAGCAGCTGCTCTAAAGAGCGATTCCAGTAAACAGCACCAACAATGGGGACAAAAGCATCTCCTGCTGAACATTTACTGGGTGCCAGGCTCATACTGACTCATCTGATCATTAGAACACACCTGTGAGGGACCCGTCTTACAAAAAAGACAAGGGAGCCAGAAGAGGCCACATGACTGAGTTTCCTTGTTGCCCCCTTGGCAGTCTGGGTCCAGGGCCCATGCCCTGAAAGCACGGTGACATCTGGACTTCTGTAAAATAATATACATTCTTAAAAGATCCATATTTAAATATTAACATCCTGGATATGACAAAAATTCTGAAAAAAACTTTAATAGCTTCTTGATGTCTCCCATGGCCGTATGGACCGAACTCATTAACTGTCCCTTACGGCCTTGAAGACACAGCCAAAACGTCCATTCGTTTCTGGGCAATCTGGTTTCTGTAGTGTGCATCACACTTCATGAGTAGTCACAGCTATGTAAGTACATGACTGGAGGCAGACTGAGGGCAACCTCTGCTGAAAAGGCAGCAGGCTGGTACCGGCAGACGGCTATGCCCAGCTGGGACTGGGACGGACACCCGTGTCGTGACAAACGCCTCCTCCCCTCCTCTCAGGGCACACGATTCAGCCACTCTTAGTCAGTGTGGGAATTCTTTCCTGGGCATAACACTGGGAGAAAAAAGTGCCTAAAAGTTCTGCACTTACGGATGTCTCCTGGGTACTCTCCAAGTATCTGTGGTAACCCTTTGCAAACAGGAGCCTGTACACGTTCAAGGGACTTTTAACCATGCATATTTCTCTATGCTTTCACCAACCAAAAATTCTATGAGCTCCAGGAGTACTTCAATGCATGTATATAACTGTAAGTTCACACCCTGTTATTTTGTAATATGTAATATAGAATCTAACCAGACCATCCTTTAAACATCAACATGTACCTGGAATGAACTTTTTAACCTTTTGAATACCTTGTTTGAGTGTACAATTAAAAAAATTATTTGCAAATCTGATTGGGAACAACTGTTTGGCAGATTGACTATGTCTCTGAGCCAACCTGGCAAAGTTGGAGTCCATTCTAGCCCTCTTTACTAAGCACCTGGCGTGAAATGATCTCCATGTCATTTGATTTTGAGAATACAGGAAGTTATCGGGGTAATTATAAATATTAGAATTGCTTTACATCTTGGAAGAGAAGTAGAATAGTTATATCTCCTATTGCTTAACAGCAGTCAAAGGTACCCAGACAGAACTACTGGCAAGGTTGATCAATGTTTAGAAAAATCAAAGAAGGGTGAAGGATAGGAACTATGAATAGAAGCTACATAACGGTTTCTATATCCAATCATACATTCACTCATCCGTTCTCTGTGTGTGGTACCTACTGGGAACATAAGGTAGGCCAAAAGATCACAGTATTATCAGGAAGTTATATGTATAAAAATCAGTGAGGCCTGACCAGGTAGTAGCGCAGTGGATAGAGCATCAGACTGGGATGCAGAGGACCCAGGTTTGAAACCCTGAGGTTGCTGGATTGAGCGCAGGCTCACCAGCTTAAACACGGGGTCGCTGGCTTGAGCATGGGGTCATAGACATGCCCCCATGGTTGCTGGCTTGAGCCCAAGGTCACTTGCTTTGCTGTAGCGGCCCTCTCGCCCCCCCACCCCCCGTCAAGGCACATATGGATAAGCAATCAATGAACTAAGGCACTGCAACGATAAATTGATGCTTCTCATCTCTCTCCCTTCCTGTCTGTCCCTATCTGTCCCTCTCTCTGTCACACACATAAGAAAAAGTCACTGAGAATCTTCTAGAAATGTACACTCTTATGGTTTTGAACATGTAGTTTCCACACCAACAACTGAGGTCGCTTGGGAACCGGTTAGAAATACACATTGTTGGTTCCCACCCCCAACCTAATGAATCAGGAAGTGGGAGTGAGACCAGCGCCCTGTGTGGTGGTAAGCCCTCCTGGTGAGTCGGGTGGACATGAGGAAACCCATTTACACGGAGAATGAGCAAAAAGTTCCTTTCAACTGAAAACTGTCACTTGAAAAATACTTAGAAAAATGTATTGATTTTTTAATTTGAACTAAAAAATATATATTTCTCAAATGAAATAGGAAACAATCTTATGAAACACAAATAGGATTGTTTGGGACACTGTTCAAAGTCCTGTTACAAATCTCCAAGAGAGGTGACACACTGGCTGGCAAAGCACCTACAAGGGTAGAGTGGGTCTGGCATGAAAACAACCTTGAAGTCTGTCTGGGTGGGTGGGTTGGGGGCCAGAATGGGAGCTGACATCAGCCGCAAGGATGGTGAACTTGTGACTATGGCTTGCTTGAGAAGTCTCCCAGATAAGAGGGCAAGCTTCAGAAGTTAGCAGCAATATTCTTATTTTAAGAAAAGAGCAGAGTCTATTTTGAATTACTGGAACCCCCTGGAAAGCAGTGCTTTGTGATCTTGATTATTGACTCTTTTGTGTTGAAAGCTCAGAAACACATCTGAGACGCAATTCTGGATGTTCTGAGCATGAGGCCCATCATCAAACTTCAGTCATGGAGGAGCCAGAGGGAGCCCAGCAGGGGCTTCTTCTCCAGGGAGAAAATCGGAAAGTCAGCACATGCACCATGGCCTATGGGAATATCACGAGTACTGAGAAAACAGGGTCTTCCTACAGTGACTCTCACTGGACACAGCGATGGGTGTGCCATGGTATCGACTCCCCACAGAGCTGGCACCCTCCCCCTTCGAGGGGCTCTGAAGTGAATGCCCCGCCTGCCTGCCAACTCCACACATTGCAGCAGGGCCATACCTGCACCTCACTCCATCTGTGACGGAAAGTCTGTCCTTGCACTGATGAAGGTACCATGTACTGAGTGTGCCAAGCACTGTGCATTAGAGACACCAGGCACTTGGATCTGAGTGAGTCACAATTTCTGTTCTTGAAAAGTTTGTTGTTTGGGGAGAAAACCATGGAAATACATGACTGCATTTATGCAGAACAAGAGTGTATATACAGTATGGACATGGTGCAAAAGAGGAGGTGACTGATTAACTGCTGGGGGCAGGGAAGTCAGGGAACCTCCTGACCCCCTGCTGTCAGGTGGCAGAGTCCCTGACAGTGAGAAGTGCATGGACACAGTGAGCC
Source organism: Rhynchonycteris naso (assembly GCA_037038555.1). Classification (NCBI taxonomy): domain Eukaryota; kingdom Metazoa; phylum Chordata; class Mammalia; order Chiroptera; family Emballonuridae; genus Rhynchonycteris; species Rhynchonycteris naso. Next base: position 107,730,257 of record CM072998.1, on the reverse strand, counting down.
CTCTGACTGGGGGCGTATTCTGACCTCGCTGGAAATAGTGGAGACAGATGGAGAGGGAAGACTACATGGAAACCACTTGTTCTTGCCACCCAGCACCCACTGCCCTTCCAGTTAGAGGACTGATTTTCCTTTAGATCAGTCGTTCTCAACTGGGGACAGCTGTGCCCATCTCCCTCGTCCATAGGGGACATTTGGCAATCACCGGAGATATTTTTGGTTGTCACACTGTGGGGAATGTTCCTGGTATTTAGTGGGTAAAGGCCAGAAAAGCTGCTGAACCCTCTGCCATGAGCAGTTCCAACGTCAGTCGGCTGAGGAGCAACCTGCTGGAGCGCCCAGGACCGCCCTACCCTCACCTCGCGGCTGTGCCCGCCAGACGCATTGTTCCCACTGTCTGCATCCGGAGCAGGACAACAAACCCTCCGTGGATGAGGATGTATCAGTCCTGGCACCAGCACCCTCAGCAGCACAGCTGTTCCTTCTCCCCAAAGGGTGAGCCCTGTTTTGATGTTTCCCCTTGTTTCTGTGGCCTCTTCCAATAACGTTCCCCAGAGTTCCTTTCCCGCTTTGGTCAGCCAGAGCTGGTTCTGTTTCTTTCACGGAGACTCCCGGTTAGAAAAGATCAGTTTATCAGTCATGAAAAGGAATTTAGTGGAGCCTGGAGAACGCCGATCATGTTGTTTGACTAAGGTCCAATGTTCTAGAGCCACGATTTGGACCAGAAGTAGGTATTTTTTTCGTTTAAGTAACTATACTGTTCACAAAAAGTAGGGAATATTTTATAGCTTCACATTCATTTTGAAATATCCCCTTTATTTGTGAGCAGTATATTTCTTTCCGCATTCAGTCCAGCTTTAATATACAAACAAGTTTTCATGTCAGATTTCTTTTCTCTAAGTTTACTGGGATGGGAGAGTGACCCTGGCAAAAGTGGGGAGGGGAGCATTTCAGTGCCTCCCTGCCCTGCCCGGGGGGTAGGACGTTTGGTGAGGGGTCTGGGGAGGAGTAGTGTGGGACTGTCTTAGTCATTCATGGGTCCTTCTGAAACTCGTTCTTTGTATAATCGGGGAAGAAAACACTCTCCTGTTTGTGGGTTTCAAAGGTGCAATGGAAGGTTCTCCAGGAAAGATGAGGCTCAAGCGTTCCACAGTTTGGGTCCAAGAGGGTACAGTCCTGACACCTGCCAGGACTGACTGGCCAGGCCTTCAGAGCCCACGATGGCCAGGCACAAATAAGTCATCAGTTCTTTTAAATTAAAGCTAAAAGCTAAAGCTAATCATACTCTTGCATGTCAGAAACAGCCTGGTATGTGGTTTAAATTATGGTGTGTCAGTCAGGTTTATATTTAAGGCTGACAGGTATCATTTATTTAGGGGACAGTCTAGTGAACTAAGAAGGGCCTTAGGCTCCGAAGAGGAATTGTCCTGGGAACCCCTGCAGGGCTATGAAAACCACCAGTGTAATAACCCAGTGACTGATAAAGAGCCTCGGGTACCACAGGTTAGGATTGTAGGCAGAATGGAATACTATCTGGCTCAGCATAGCATTCTATAATTTAAAACTTCAGTTTAATTATCCTCTCTGACCACACAAAAGTTTTCCTTTGAAGGGTTGCCAAGGAGGAACAGAGAGGAAAGATAAATTCTTCCTTTTCAAAGGCCTCTAAAGAAGGGTAGGGCACGGGTTTGCTGGGCCATCCCCCCGAGCTGACCCACAGCACCTCAGACCCATCCCTTAACTTCCTGGACCTAGTTTTCGCTAGAAGCAATCTGCATAAAAGTAAAATGTCACAGTGTAATGTTTGAAGCTCAAAAAATTGGCATAATGACATCTACTTTGCTAGCTTATTATAGGGATTAAATAAAACAGAGCATTAAACACACAGAAAATGCTCCTTAACTGGTAACAGTAACAATCTTATCCATAGGCCCATGGAAAGCTATTTACCAGTTCAAGAGCTGAAGGGTGAGGTTGACCATATATACATTTTTTACAAGTTGAATTTTAAGACATTGGTCTATGATTTTAAGTATTTCGGGTATTGTCATCAAAGTCATAATCACAAATACCCCGCTAATAAATTATTGTTTTATTTTTTTCTACTTTTTATAGGATAACCACTCACCTACTAAAAGAAGAAAACAAAAGATTAATTACAACAGTCAATGCATTTTTCTATCTGTTAGCAGCTATGATAAAAGGTTATCAAGAGGAGATCACTGGGGTGACAAAAAGTTCTGGAAATGGATAGTGGTAATAGTTACACAAGATCATGAATATATACAAAATTATGAATGCCACTGAACCCTTAAAATTGGTTAAAATGGTAAATTTTGTTATATATACTTTAGCACAATTTTTTAAAGAGACCAAAGTAATAAAATGAGCCTTTGATTTGCCCAGATGTTCATCTCTCTATGCTAACCCCGTCCTCTGCTACATAATGGGGAGATTCCGAAAAGCAGATTGTCCATACAGACTTGGGGATGCGTGAAGAGGAGTGTGTGTCTTCCCAGCTCCACTGTCAATTCTGAAAAACCATCACAATACTACTATGAAAGCTGAAATAATTATATGTGCCAAACTCAGCTCAGACTGATTAAGAATCAGAGTACAAAGGCTGGCCTGGCAGTTTGAAAAGCCTAAAGTGAATTTTATGAGATCAGAACTCTCATTCCAGCTGTCTCTCCCAAGCCTAGGGCAACTGAATGGCTCACTTTCTGTGCTTTGAAGTTGTTTGCTGCTACAAGGCTGTGGTTACCCACACCTTTTTCTAAAGGGGGACTCCCACTATCTACAATTGGTTCCTGAGAAAATGAGGATATTCGCCAGAAAATGAAATTCCTTTCCTCCTTTGAACTGAAAAACCTCTATTGGCCCTGAGGCTGGGTTAATCCTTGTTCCCGTTCAGATGAGAGGTCTGTATCTGGGGATTCGGATGGGACTGAGGCAGAGCCTCTGAAGTTCCTGCTGGATGAGGAGAATCGACTAAGTGCAGGCCCACAGGTGGGCCCTATTTAGAAATTAGTTTATTTTAATTATGTCTTTAGATTGAATAACCCCATTTACCATTACATTTCTGGGTTACAAAACATGGTGCCTTTTGAAGTTCAGTGTCTTCCTTAACCAAACACACCCACACAATCAACATGGACACACCCTCCTAAAAATTCAGTGCCTTTACAAAAGGGAGGTCTGAGCCTTGAGAACACAGGTGCCCTCCTCCACTGACTCCATCCAGAAAGCTCTCCTCCCTTTCAGAGGTTATGTGAGTAAACAGCCAAACAAGTAAAAGATTAGGATTCTGTTTACTTGGCTATCATTGTGGGTTACCATTTACCTCTATTATAGAAGTGAAGTTATAATCCTAGAGCTGCTAAATTCTAAATCTGATTCCACGGTATGCTTTTCTTATTTATTCCTATTACACTGTTCAAGAAAAGAGGTTTCTGCCAATGTGTGTGTTGTAAAGTAAACAAAAAGAAAAGAAAAAGGCTCTGATTGTAATCATGTGTTCTCATTCAATAAACTGTAGTTTGCTATAAAACCAGTTTCATATATGTAAGGCAGAGGATACTGGTCAATTCTAGTTAGCATATGTCACCTCTCAGGTTTGCTCCCATGATATATTGCTCTGTGAACTGAAAACATTTTCTTTGAACCTCAGTGTATTCATGACAAGGCAACTCCATTACCAAAAACTATTAAAGAGCAAAGGGGAAAATGTAGTAGAATACTTGTACAACTATTTCCAGAGCAAAGGTTCCTGTTAAACCTAAAAAGGAAGCTGAGATTACCTGTCAGTCCACCGAAGACGAGTAGCAGTGCCTGAATTTGAATCTTAGGTCACTTGCCACTGTGTGACCTTGGGTATAACTAAGTGCACCCCTTGGATCGTTTAGAGAATTCAACAAGGTGGTATGTGCAATGTGCTTAACACAGTATCTAGTACAGGGGTGCCCACACTTTTTCAGCTTGCGAGCTACTTATAAGATGACCAAGTCAAAAAGATCTACCTACAATAAAAATGCAAAACATAAATTTATTTCTTCTATATTATCTTATTTAAGTTACTATTATTACTATTTAATATTGTGTATTCTTCTTTCACCTTTCTCCTTCTCAGCTCTCTTTTCGGAGGAAAGTCAATGTCATAGTTTTTATGAACAGTCCGAAAAAGCCACTCCACATTTCCCTTCTTTGGAATAGCAATGGCACACAGACAGATGAGGCAAACGCACTTAGAATATGACATAGTGAAAAAAATCCCCTCCCATTCTGTATAAAAGTGGTAGGTTTTAGGCTTCTTACTCGGACCAGGTATGACACTCATTTTTATACCCTTTGTTGTATTTAGTTTAAATAAATTGAAGGCTAACTATGCAGCATTGTAACTGAACAAGTTAGCGCGCTTTAACGTGCATGCGTAGGGTGTCAAAAGTTCAGATGTCAGATTGGCTACCCTGTATGCCAATCAAAAGACAAATATCTTTTTAATACCATGCGATCTACCCACACTTCCTTCGTGATCGACGTATTGAGCACTCCTGATCTAGTACATCAAAAGTACCCTTCAAAGGTGTTTAGCAGGAGTTACTATTATCATTCTCATGATTGTTATTGTTACTACTGCTGTTATTCTCTCCTGTCCCTTCAGCTGTAAATATAAAAGTAGAAATTAGACTTACTGGTTAATATCCAACAAAGTATTATTTATCTCAGGAAAACCAGTACACAAGCCTACTAACAGCATTCTGATTCTAAAGTAAAAACAGCATGTGCATGAAAAAAAGGCAAAAATGAATGTGGGGCTGAAATTTCCATCATTTTCACTGTGTAGTTTAAGATTTTAAGAATTTTAAAACACTGTTTTGTTTAAACTGCTTTTAGAAAAAATGTAAATGGAGTTTAGCTGTATTCCTTACCCTACAGCTTAGTCAAACTACATATTAATTTAGTACTACTGTAAGAAAGATTTAGCCTGACCAGGCGGCGGTGCAGTGGATAGAGCGTTGGACTGGGACGCCGAGGACCCAGGTTTGAAACCCCGAGGTCTCTGGCTTGAGCGCAGGCTCACCAGCTTAAGCTCAGGGTTACTGGCTTGAGCATGGGATTACAGACATGACCCCATGGTCCTTAGCTTTAGCAAGGGGTCACTCACTCTGTTGTAGCTCCCCAGTCAAGGCACGTATAAGAAAGCAATCAGTGAACAACTAAGGAGTCGCAACAAAGAATTGATGTTTCTTGTCTCTTTCCCTTCCTGTCTGTCCCTATATGTCACTTTCTCTGTCTCTGTTGCAAAAAAAAAATAAAAAAATAAAAAATAAAAGGAGATTAGAAACAAAACATGTGCTACAATTATATGATGGGGTAGAAAAAGAACTTGATAATGTTACGCAAATATTTGAGATATGCAAACTCTGAGATAAAGGAAGAATTATTCTATTACAAAAGCTTTGGAGAGAAACTATTCAGTAAAAAAGAAAATTAGGTTTAGGTATAATGATCTAAATCTAGTTAAATTTTCATCAAAGTTACATGATAGTCAAAAGGAAAAAGTTTCTTTTAAGAGATGAAAACTCTAGAAAGTATCTTGTCAATGATCTTTTAGGAAATGATCCAGTTACACCAAGAGAAATTTCTGTTTCTATCCTCCCCAGCAACATTTCAAAGAGTTAGTAAGCAAATGCCTTTAACTAAATTCAGTTCTCCCACCAAAATCTGCTCTAGATTTCTATAACTGCCATAATTGTTTTATCTTTCTTGGTAGAGTTGGTACAGTTTTTAAACATAAATTCATCAGTGTGCCCCCAACATTGAACCTGCCTGAAATACTCCTGACTCCTAGCTTCCTCTGCTCCTGAAGCTCCGTGCCTCAGGGCGTCAAGCTAAGAATGTAGATCAGGAGCTTTGGAGGAATGACATGCTTTTAGCCCATTGCCAACAGCACATACTTGTAGCCACATGTTAAGGATACCATATGTAAGGACCATTTTGAAAAGAAGATTTTACGTTTTCATTAAGCAATCAAAAAAGCTGAAAAGAATATTACCTACATTCCTTTCAGAAAGTAGCAAATGTTGACATAATCTAAAAATGAAATCGGCATATTTCTTGGTATGAGTTTATTGCAAGATAGACACCTGGGGAAAAGCTCTCATCTCAAAAAAGTCAGACTCCAGGGACATTACCTCAGATGGCTACACCTTTGGGAGAGTGCTCATCACATTTACACAGCAAGTAGGAAATGATAGCTTACTATACTGTCAGAGAAAACGATCAAAGTAAGATCTACCTACCCACAGTCAATGGCAACCAAGGAGTCTTCTCCAGAGTCTACAGCTCCAACAGGGGCTGGGCTGAGTGCAGTGAGCTAGCAGATGCAGGGCGCACCTCAGGACTCTGAAGATAAATGGCTTGGGTCAGAGCCTTTCTATGTCATGCAACAGCCTCGCAATGCTGGGGAGGCTATTCAACTGCTCTCAGTCTTCCTCTCTCTGTGTGAAATGGGGACACTATCACCTACCAAATTAGTGTTAGGTGCATTAAAGATATTGTTTAGGTCCTCATCTAGCACGCTTTCATTACACTGCTGTCCCCTGACCTTCCCTGCACAGTGAATCTCCTTTCGACAGGCTGTTTAAAGCAGATTATCTGAAATCAGTTAGCCAGGAATTTCTGAAGCCCAGGGATTAATAAAAGGTGCTCTCCTCTGGGGTCCTCTACCTAGCCCTTGCATCCAGCTGTTACACAATCAATACTTATTGCTCTGTAGGCAGAACCAAAGCAATATACTGAAACGAAGAGTGCCACATTATACATTTAGTAGTTCATTGTTGATAGGTTAAAAATTAAAATTCTGTTTAAGAGTTACTTTCCCATAAGCAACAATTTTTTTAGTTGAATTTAGTCATTGGACTATGTGCAGTAAAATTCAAAGATAATAGAACCTTCTGGGTTAAGTTTAGCAGAAGATAAGATCTATGGTTTTCTGATAAAAATTGACTTCCTTTTCTTGGGAGAAAGAGATCAGTAGGTCATAAGGTTTCTACCACTTCGCATTCTAAAAATTATGGAAAACGTTCCTAAGTCTCTTGCATAGTGGGATGCAGCCATCTGCCTGACGCACTAAGGAAACACTGTAACACACAGGAATTAACTTATTCCTGGTATTCTAGGAATATTTAGAAAATAAGAAAACTGCCCCTTTTTCCATGAGGGCATTTCACTCATAATACTCACATATTTTCTCATTGTTTATCTGGGTCTTTGAAATACTAACCTTTTATTTAGCTTTAGCTCTTTGTATCTCAAATGCTATTAATCTATTTAGTTCAAAGTTTGACCTTGTTTCTATTTATAAGCAAAGAACAGTGGAGTAGCTATTCAAAAGGTGGGTGCCTATGGTGTTAATAGAATGTTCTCTGTCTCTGGGGATAGAATGAAAATATTTCTGAAATGTCATCTAGTGAAAGCAGGTTGCAGGCTTCAAGGTCTGATGCCTATTATTAATACAATAGGCATGTCCTGAGGGTCGACACCTTGCCTTCCACACTTAGGTTTGGATCCTCAGCATACCACCTGCCCCAGTACTCATCCCAGGGCAGCCTCGCCCGGTCACCAGTTGGTGCAGAGTACTAACGTAGCTGTCTGGGAGAACGAGGGGCTGAAATCAGGAGTCCTGCAGTCCCCACATGAGAACTCACCTCCCACAGCGGCTCCTGTAAGTCTCACGGAATGTTATACCCCTCACATAAACGTAGGGTCTATACATCATTCTTACTTATTTCTCTGTCCTCCAAAATGCCTGGTCAGCATTAAGTATTCAATAAATATTTGCTAAGCTTAAATGAATTAATGTTATCAACAACTAACAATCCCTTTTTTTATTCTATCAGATTATTTACTAGTCGCTAACCTAAGAACGCATTTTAACAAAGGACAACATATGGACAGCTATTTCAACTTTAGACTCTAATGAAGCTGGTGTAGCTAAAAGCAAATAATTCTGGAACCAAAGCGCACAGGTGCCTGGGAGTGTATGAGACATTAGAGAGAGGTGTTAAAGGCCAAGGCCTTCATGTACTACCTGGCCCAAGGTAGAGTTTTGCTTCGAATTGGTCTTGTTTTAATTAAGCCCCAAGAGTTGACTTCCCTTATGTAACAAAGCACACTGCTAATTCTCCTAAACCAAGTTGCAGAATTACCTCTGCCCTCCTTTAGTAGTGAAAGTACTTTCCACTTTAATGTTAATTTTTTAAATTACTTAAGTAATTTACCAGGTTGACATGGTCTTGTATTATATGAATTAAAAAACACAAGAAATGACCTACCTTTAATTTAATTTATTTTATTTTTAGGTGAGAAGAGGAGAGATAGTGAGAGAGATGCACCCTGACCAGGATCCACCCGGCAACACTGTCTGGGGCCAATGCTTGAGTACCAAGCTATATTTTAGTGCCAGAGCATGAAGGCTGATATGCTCTGACGGAGCTATCCTTAGCATCCAGTGCCATGCTTGAACCAATCAAGCCACTGGCTGTGGGAGGGGTAGAGGGAGAAAAGAAGGATAAAAAAGCAGGGGATAGGGAGCAGATGGTGGCTTCTACTGTGTGTTCTGACGGGAATTGAAACCGGGACTTCCATACACCGGGCTGACACTCTATCCACTGAGCCACCAGCAAGGGCCAGGAATGGCCTACTTTATAACTTGTAGAACACTGGTTATGTACAGTATAATAAATATATGTAGTGTTGAGAGGAGAACCTCTACAGAAAACACAAAACATTTCAGCCAGCCAAAAGGATGGCTTCCTCCTCCTTCTTTGATCAAAACAGGATTGAGGTGAGTGAAGCAGGGGTCCTGGTGCCAGTGCTGTAAGGAGGAGGAAGGTGGACAAGTGGCAGGAGAACAAAGGCGCACCTGATAACCAGACAACTGAGCAGATAGTGTCAGAGACAGAGGCGAGGGAGATACTGAACAAGTGGGTGACAGAACACCTTTTCCACATGTATTTTCTTTATCATAAAAGAGCTTCACTGAAACAGGTAGGTGCATAGAATACTTGGAAATATTTATGTGATGTAAGAAGTTTCCCTCTTCTCACAGAGCTTACACTTTATTGGGGAGCACAGACCACAAACTAATAAATAAAATAGGTTATGTTATATCAGGAAGTACAGGTATGCTATAAAGAAAGAACAGAGGAAGGAGGCAGAGTGACAGGGAAGGTCAGAAAACCAACCAGAGAGGAAACAAGCCATCTCACTTAATTAAAAAAAAAGAAAAGGGGCAGAGAGACATAGTCAAAAAAATAAACAGGAATAACCATGAAGCTCATATACGTGACTGATCTCATACAGTGCCAGGCTTGTTAGTGTTGCCACTCATTGGCAATAATGCAGGATTAACCATATTGCATGATTAAATGTCACGTGAGTGCTTTAAAACTGAACATTATAACTACAACTAATTTTTAGTGCTATGAAACAAAGTAAAATGCCTGTTCTGTTTAAGTGACTGTGTACCCATTTTTTAAAAATTATTTATTCATTTTAGTGAGTGAGGAAGGAAGAGAGACAGGAACATTAGTCTGTTCCTGTATGTGCTCTGACTGGGTATTGAACTAGCAACCTCCATGCTTCTGGATCACTCTCTAACCAACTGAGCTATGCATATAGCCATGGCTGTGTACCCATTTTGACAGTAGGGAAAATCAATCAAGCCAGCGTTGAACAATGACTGTTTATGTAGCTTTCTTACTTTAAATGTCAGCTGTACTGTCAATAGACTTGCTATTCCTTGTTTGTGCCATCATGTTTGTATTGTACAAATAACACAACAGTAAAGCCATATGCTATGCACATTGGGCCTATTAGGTTAGTGATCAAGTTATTAAACATATCAAAGCATCAAAGTGCTCATTACCTCAAGACATTAATCACTAAAAGTAGACAAAATCATTTTGTCAATTTGAATAAATGTGTCATCCTGTCGATGAGAACTGCCTAAAACCAGAATGAAGCTGCCTGGTGACAAGGTGGGTTTCCCATCAGGAGCAGTCTGGGAAGAAGTGCTTCCTAAAGCTGATGCAGTGCAAGGTCCCTCAGTGTCTCAGGAATTACATTCCTTTGATTTACGGGCTACTTGAGCAGAATTCTACATGGTGGCTGAACTGTTTTAGGACAGTGGGCCTACTTCTTGCTTCTCTGTTTCTGTCATATTCCTTTTAATACCTCACACTTCCAATGGCCACTGCTCCCACTCCTCTAAACGCTGGGTTCCTAGTCACTGTAAAAGCCTGGCCATCTCTGCAGTTGTGACAGAAGGGAACTGGGGTTGTTCCTCATGCCTCTCACTCATTTCCATACTGAATCAATTCCAAAACCTGTGGCTTTGCCTCATAAATATTTCTGAAATCATAAAACCTCTTTCCCTCCTGACTTCTTACTCTGCTGGGCCCAGTCACCCTCCTTCACCAGGATGACTGCCAACACAAAAGGCCTCTTCAAATCAGAACTTACCACAAACCACCCTTTCCTCAGCAGTCAATGAATGCTACAAACCATAAGTCTGATCTTGTCACTACTTGCCTTAAAGATACTGTCAATGGCCCTGGCTGAGTGGCTCAGTGGCTATAGCATCATACTGGTGCACCAAGGTTGTGGTTTGATCCCTGGTCAGGGCACGCATGAGAAGCAATCAGTGAGTGCACAACTAAATGGAACAATTAAGTAGAACAATGAGTTGATGCCTCTCTCTCTCTCTCTCTCTTGTTCTCTCTCTCCCCCTTCTACTCCTCTCCTCTCTCTCAAATCAATGCAAAAATTATAAAAAAAAAAAGTAAAAAAGGAATACTGTCAATGCTTTCTCATAGTCTTCAGAGTAAATGCCAAAAATCTTTCAGAGTCCATAGTACTCTCCATGACCTGATGCCTGCCTACATCTCCAGTCACATTTTGTGCCATACTTACACTCCTCCAATCACGTGCCTCTGTGTGCTCCCACCTGAAGTGGCACCACCACCAGAAATGGCTGCCAGGAAGCAGGGAAATGGGACAGATGGAGCTCCGGTGGGGCAAGAACAACCAGTGGTAGTGTCATTACCAAAAATCTTACCAAAGAGGCTTTGTTTTTCATACTTTCAATTTGAGGTTGGTTTTGTATTTACTGAAAAGCTGAAGCTAGTACAGAGTGTCCATATATTCCATACCCCGTCAGTCCATTTCCAATGTGATCTGACATGTTGATGGCACACGTGTCATAACTAACAACCGGTATCGACACAGCACCACTGACTAAAGTCATACTCTATTTAGAATTCCTTAGTTTTCACCACGTGTCCTTTTTCTGTTTCCCTATCCCACTCAGGACACCACACTGCATATACTTGTCCTCTAGAATGTGGCAGTTTCTCAGATTTCCTGGTTTTTGATGACCTTGGCGGTTTTGAGACATCTTGGCCAGGTTTTGGTACTTTGCTCCTCAATCTGGGTTTGTCTGGTGGTTTTCTCATGGTTACACTGAGGCCATGGGTTTGGGAAGGAGGAGCAGAGAGGTGAGGGGCCACTCTCTTCACATCACTTAAGGGTGCACCTCGCCACCTGGCCCATCACTGTAGATGGAGACCATGCACACCTGGTTGAGGCAGGATCTGTCAGTGTTTCCGTTATCAAGTCACTCTGATTCTTCCTTTCACACTGTCTTCTTCAAAAAGAAGTCACTCTGAGAAGCCCACACTTCAGGGTGGGGAGTTATATTTCCCCTCCTTAAGGAGGAATAACTGCATAAAATTATCTGACATTCTTCTTCAGGGCAGATTTGTCTATTTTCCCCACTTACTTGTTTATTCAATCATTTATGTCAGTATGGACTCATATACGTTACACTTTGCATTTCATTTTAGTATTTATTTGGTTCCTCAAATTGTTGCAGTTTTGGTCACTGGGAACTCTTTTCAGTGGATGTCTGGCTCCCTGACAAACCCCCATCATTATATGTTTCTTCTCTGCTCCTACCAGTTGTTCCAGGCTCACATGGCATACTTAGCCTCAGAACCCACCCATTCTTCAAGGAGCTCTGGTCCCTTTCCTTGGAGAACTGTGTGAGACCAAGAGTTGAGTACTGGGTGTGCTTAGTGCTAACAGGGCCAAGAATGTTTTTAAAAGATAAGAAAATTTGTCATAGATTGTATAGGGAGGACCTTTTGGAATATAAACCACAACTGTCTGCTTTGTTTCTTGGGAAAAAATAATATGTAATACATTGGAACAGATGATATAGAATATAAGATAGGATAATTATGGCAAAACTGAGTGTATTTTGAAAACTAGAAAGTTCTGCAGAAATGTAAGGTATAATGACTTTAATTAGCTTAATGTAAGGCCCTGAGGGCTTCTAGACTTTGGTTCTAAGAGTCAATAGTTTGTCAACACAGGAAAACAGACTGAGGGGAGGTTTATTGAGAATTGACTCATTTATCTACTATTTCTTTTATTCTTATCTGATGTTGGGTCCTTTTTAAAACTCTGTCAAGTTACTGCTTTGTATCCGTACTTGCATACTGCTTTTGGCCACAGAGAGGCATAAAAATAAAGAGTTTCTCTTCTAGAAAGGAGCATAGAAATAAAGTTGTTTAGTGTTTGAAAATAACCTCCGGAATGCTAAAATCTTGGACTTTAACCTTCCTTTCCCTCACAAAATTTGTTTTGCAAAAGTTGAAGGGTGAAAGCACAAGGAATGTTATAACCAGAGGCAGAAACAGGTAACTTAACACAAAAAACATCATGCTCATTCTCTGTGCTGAGAATCTCTATCAGAACCACCATGACTAACGATAACCATTAACTAAGTCAACAGCTTCACCACAAAAGACTAAAAGAGCTCATGTGAAAATGGATTAAGGAAATTTTATTGCGGATCAGAGGATGGCAGGCAGGCCTCTCCAATGTCAATGGGAATAGTTAGGATGTGACTTCAGACTTTGGGGGTCACTAAGTCAAGGCTTATGTCATCTTTCATGTTCTAAAGACCAGCTCACTTTCAAGTCTGAACGTAAAGATCTGAGGAAGATGTGAAAGTCAGGAGGATGGTCAGCACAGAAAGAAAATGAACTCTGACATAGTTTCCCTGTCTCTAAGAAGGTGGACAGTAAGACCCATGTTACAGGCGGTTAAACGAGGTAGCATAGCAGAAAGCACCTGGCGCATGGCAATTTTTCAGCATGTGAGTTTTTTTCCTGGTTATTTAAAGATACATAAAATCTGAACCTAAAAATTCAGTGAGGGCCATTTACTCAAGGATGTTAGATAATATAAAATGGAAAAGGTAGTCTACAGAGAATGAAATGCATCCTTGAATGAGGTACTTAATGTCATTCACAAAGTGCTGAAATAATACAGTTTCAGTCCCATAGAATTCCACTCTTATTTGTTGTAGTGAGAAATACTTCTGCTTCCCAGTGGGTACAAAATATTACTTCTTTGCTACTAACACACCTTACTATATGTTTATCTTTCTAGAAAACCATAAATTTCATGAAATGATTGTATTAGAAACTTAACCTGGGGTCATGTTCACCATAGCACTTAGAAAATTTATATTGTTTAAATGGCAAAATGAATGAAAAAATCTCATCACAGTTTCTTTTAAGTAAAACCTTTAAGTTCTCTTATTACTTAGAAATGTGATATTTAACATCAACCAAAAAACACTGTGGGGATACAGAATGAATAGCATTTAACTTAGTATTGACAACTGAATACAAGGAACTCATCCTCACCCCAGAATTCTTGGCAATTAAGAAAGTTGGTTTCAGGGTGAAAGGGAAGATGGCGATGGAGTAGGAGGACGTACCAACTTCCAACTCCCAGAACCAAAGTGGATTATAACTCAATTTTAAGAACCATCATTTGGATAAACCAACTTTGAACTAAACTAAGTGGACTCTTCAACCAAGGAACACTGCAGAAGCCACACTGAGACTGGTAGGAATAGTGAAAATGTGAAGAGGGCTGCCCAGCTCCCCGGAGCAAATGGCAGCCCGGAGAGACCCGCGTGGCGGGAGGAGAGTTTGGCGGAGAGGGAGGGACCTGGGTCCCAGGAACCAAGCCCCAGACTGCAGTCCCAGAGCCTAGAAGAGGTGTATAGACAGTATTGAGTTTTGAAGCAAGTGAAAATACTGTTTGTGAAAAAGAGAGAGTTTTCTCAGACCCAAGAATCTTTTCAAAGGGACAGCGCAGAAACCCTCTCTCACAACCACGCACCTGGGGCTCCGGGGAACGGAGACAGAGGAGAGGAACAGAGCAGCGAAAACAGAGAGTGGACTGAAGGCACAAACACTCTGAAGGACAGCCATCCTGACCCCTGGGCTAAGTCATTTCCCTAATCGAAAACGAATATTTCCCCTGGAACTAGCAATACCAGCAAAGGGAGACAGGACACTAGCCAAACAAGCTCTCCCGCGGCAATTAGAGCAGAGCTGCTTAGAGGGAGGGAGCTCCCAAGCCTACAGTGTGGAGACTTAAGACACTGCTATCTCTCTGAGGCTTGCTGAAGGGATGTTGGCGAAAGGACGCTGAAAAGCGGTCCTGTCGGCATGGGCGGAGGCACAACCGATGTGAGCTCGGTCTAGCCCAGCAGGGGCGGAGGGGACGCGCGAAAGCAGTCTGGCAGCTGCGGGCCACCTGTGACCCCACTTGTGGGGAAAAATACGGGCAGAGATCGACTCTGCGACCCTGCGCAAGCCGGCCCTGACCACGGGGACCGGGCTAGGACCAGGGATGGGCGAGGGGCTCGCGGCTGAGCTGACGCTGCCAACCCTGCCCGGATGGAGAAACCGCGGTGGTTTGAAACCCTACGTGCGCGCGAGCTGGCTTTCGCAGCTAAGCTCACGCTACTAGCCCCGCCCGGCCAGAGAAATCCCGGCGGTTGGCCACCCTACGAGCTTGAGCTGGGACTGAACGTGGGGGCATGGTAGAGTCCAGATCGATAGAAAGCTAGCAGCTGAGCGGAAGCAAGCAAACACGCCCAGCCCAATAAACCGCAGTTTGCAACCCTACGCAGGAGGGCCCTGGCCTCGAGGGTGGGGCTAAATTCTGGATGGGCAAAGGCTCACAGCTGAGAGCACGTCAAAAGCCCCGCCCAACCTGCAAAACTCAGGCGAGCAGGCTCTGACTGCAGGGGCTGGGCGTAAGCCTTCCGGAAATGGGCTGGTTCTGCAGCTGAGCAAACGTGCTCACCTCTGCCCTTGGTGCTAAGGCTTGTGGCTTGAGTTACAGCCCCTCCCGAGGAGGAGAGGTGGAAATCACAGCAACAGCCGCAGTAGGCTGTCGCTGGCAACGCCCATACCCAACCACCCAAGGCAGCAGCAGAGGGTGTGGCAGGCCTGCAGACAGACCACACCTAGAGAACACAAAGGAAACACCTACTGGACTCCAGTGGCCACAACTTGCCTATACACAGATAAAATGGGCAGGCAGAGAAAAGCAAACCAAATGAATCAAGAGAAATCCCCAGAGAAGGACCTGAATGAACCAGATATAACCAAACTACCAGAAGCAGAATTTAGAATAATGATAGTTAGGATGTTCAAAGAAATTAGAGCAACAATGGATAGTCACTATGAACACCTAAATAAAGAGATAACAAGTATAAAGAACAAAATTGAAATTGTAAAAAAGAATCAGACAGAAATGACAAATACAGTATCAGAACTGAAGAAAACAATGGAAGGAATTAAAAGCAGGATGAATCACGCTGAGGATCGAATCAGCAAGTTAGAAGACACAATAAACAAAGGCACAGAAGCAGAGAAGAAAAAGGAAAAGAGACTAAAAAAATGTGAAGAAACTCTAAGGGAGCTCTGTGACAACATGAAGAGAAACAACATTCGCATCATAGGGGTGCCTGAAGAAGAGGAAAGAGGACAGGAAAAGGAAACTTTGTTCAATCAAATCATAGCAGAAAACTTCCCTAAATTAAGGCTGGGAAATATTCCACACGTTCAAGAAGCACACAGAACTCCATTAAAAAGAAACCCAAAAAGATCTACACCAAGACAAATCATAGTTAAAATACCAAAGCTAATGGATAAAGAAAAAATCTTAAAAGCTGCTAGAGAAAAAAAGGTTATTACCTACAAAGGAGCCCCCATAAGGATGACATCGGACTTCTCAACAGAAACACTTGAGGCCAGAAGGGAATGGCAAGATATAATCAAAGTAATGCAGAACAAGAGCCTACAACCAAGACTACTCTATCCAGCAAGGCAAACATTTAAAATCGAAGGAGAAATAAAGAGCTTTCCAGACAAAGAAAGTCTCAAGGAATTCATTAAAACCAAACCAATTCTGCAAGAGATACTAAGGGGCCTGTTGAGAACAGTTCAAAGAAAGAAAAGAATATAGCAAAGAAGAATACAGCTTTAAAGAATAAAATGGCAATAAACAACTACATATCAATAATAACCTTGAATGTAAATGGCTTAAATGATCCAATCAAAAGACATAGTGTAGCTGCGTGGATAAAGAAACAGGACCCATACATATGCTGTCTACAAGAGACACACCTTAAAACAAAAGATACACATAGACTGAAGGTAAAAGGATGGAAAAAAATATTTCATGCAAATGGAAATGAAAAAGAAGCAGGGGTAGCAGTACTTATATCTGACAAAATGGACTTTAAACCGAAGGCTATAGTAAGAGATAAAGAAGGACACTACATAATGATAAAGGGAACAATTCAACAGGAAGATATAACTATTATAAATATCTACGCACCAAATATAGGAGCCCCGACATACATAAAGCAGACTGTGATGGACATAAAGGGCGAGATTAACAGCAATACTATCATAGTAGGGGATTTCAATACCCCACTAACAACACTGGATAGATCCTCAAGAACGAAAATTAATAAAGAAACAGCAGACTTAAAGGATACACTAGATCAACTTGATTTAATAGATATCTTCAGAACTTTTCACCCTAAAGCAGTAGAATATACATTCTTCTCAAGAGCTCATGGTACGTTTTCTAGGATAGACCACATGTTAGGACACAAAAATGGTCTCAATAAATTTAAGAAGATTGAAATCATATCAAGCATTTTCTCTAATAACAATGCTATGAAACTAGAAATTAACCACAAAAGAAAAACTGAGAAATACTCAAACTCTTGGAAACTAAATAGCATGTTATTAAATAATGAATGGATTAACAATGAGATCAAAAAAGAAATAAGAAACTTTCTAGAAACAAATGATAATGAGCATACATCAACTCAAAATTTATGGGACACAGCAAAAGCAGTTCTGAGAGGGAAGTTCATTGCACTACAGGCATATATCATAGGAAGTTAGAAAAAGCTCAAATAAGCAACCTGACCCTGCAGCTAAAAGAACTGGAAAAACAACAGCAAATAAAACCCAGGACAAGTAGAAGGAAGGAAATAATAAAGATCAGAGCAGAAATAAATGACATAGAGGCTAAGGAAACAATACAGAGGATCAATGAAACCAGAAGTTGGTTCTTTGAAAAGGTAAACAAGATTGATGAAGCTTTAACTAGAGTCACGAAGAAAAAAAGAGAGAGGTTTCAAATGAATAAAATTAAAAAGGACAGTGGAGAAATAACAACTGATACAACAGAAATACAAAGCATTGTAAGAAAATACTATGAAGAACTCTATGTCAAAAAAATTAGACAATCTAGATGAAATGGACAAATTTCTTGAATCATATAAACTTCCAAAAATCAATCTGGAAGAATCAGAACACCTAAACAGACCAATTACAACAAATGAGATCGAAACAGTTATCAAAAAACTCCCAAAAAAGAAAAGTCCTTGGCCTGATGGCTTCACAAGTGAATTCTATCAAAAATTCAAAGAAGAACTAACTCCTATCCTCCTCATGCTATTTCAAAAAATTCAAGAGGAAGGAAGACTTCCAAACTCCTTTTATGAGGTGAGCATAATTCTGATCCCAAATCCGGGCAAAGAGAACACAAAGAAAGAAAATTATAGGCCTATATCCCTGATGAATTTAGATGCTAAAATTCTCAACAAAATATTAGCCAACCGGATCCAGCAATATATGAAAAAAATCATACACCATGATCAAATGGGATTTATTCTGGAGAGGCAAGGCTGGTTTAATATTCGCAAATCAATCAATGTGATTCATCACATAAACAAAAGGAAGGACAAAAATCACATGATAATTTCAATAGATGCAGAAAAGGCATTTGATAAAATCCATCACCCACTCATGCTCAATACTCTCAGTAAAGTGGGAATACAGGGAACATTCCTTAACATGATAAAGGCCATCTACGACAAACCCACAGCAAACATCATACTAAATGGACAAAAATTAAAAGCAATCCCCTTAAGATCAGGAACCAGGCAGGGTTGCCCACTTTCACCACTCTTATTCAACATAGTTCTGGAAGTCCTAGCTATAGCAATCAGACTAGAAGCAGAAATAAAAGGCATCCAAATTGGAAAAGAAGAAGTAAAACTGTCATTATTTGCAGATGATATGATATTGTATATAGAAAACCCTAAAGTCTCAGTCAGAAAACTACTGGACCTTATAAATGAATTCAGCAAAGTGGCAGGATATAAAATTAATACGCAGAAATCAGAGGCATTTCTGTATACAAACAATGAAATATTAGCAAAAGAACTTAAGGAAACAATCCCCTTCACTATTGCAGCCAAAAAAATAAAATATCTAGGAGTAAATTTAACCAAGGAGGTTAAGGACTTGTACTCAGAAAATTATAAAACATTGATAAAAGAAATCACGGAAGATACAAACAAGTGGAAGCATATACCGTGCTCACTGCTAGGAAGAATAAACATCATTAAAATGTCTATACTACCCAAAGCAATTTATAAATTCAATGCAATACCAGTTAAAATACCAATCACATTCTTCAAAGATATAGAACACATATTCCAAAAAAGAACACGAATAGCCTCAGTAATCTTAAAAAGAAAAAATAAAGCAGGAGGTATCACTCTTCCAGATATCAAGGTCTACTACAAGGCCATTATACTCAAGACAGCTTGGTACTGGCATAAAAACAGACACATTGATCAATGGAACAGAAGAGAGAACCCAGAAATAAACCTGCCGCTTTATGGACAACTGATATTTGACAAAGGAGGAAAGAACATACAATTGGGTAAAGACAGCCTCTTTAACAAATGGTGTTGGGAAAATTGGATATCTACCTGCAAAAAAATGAAACTAGACCATCAACTTACACCATTCACAAAAACAAACTCAAAATAGATAAAAGACTTAAACATAAGCCGTGAAACTATAAGCATCTTAGAAGAAAACATAGGCAGCAAGCTCTCCGACATCTGTAGCAGCAATATATTTGCCGATTTATCTCCATGGGCAAATGAAATACAAGGCAAGATAAACAAATGGGACTATATTAAACTGAAAAGTTTTTGCACAGCTAAAGACAATAAGAACAGAATAAAAAGACAAACCACACAATGGGAGAACATATTCGACAGCATGTCTGATAAGGGGTTAATAACCAAAATTTATAAAGAACTTATAAAACTCAACACCAGGAAGACAAACAATCCAATCAAAATATGAGCAAAAGAAATGAATAGAAATTTCTCCAAAGAAGACATACAGATGGCCAAAAGACATATGAAAAAAATGCTCAACATCACTAATTATTAGAGAAATGCAAATTAAAACCACAATGAGGTATCACCTCACACCAGTCAGAATGGCACTCATCAGCAAAACAACACAGAATAAGTGCTGGCGAGGATGTGGAGAAAAGGGAACCCTTCTGCACTGCTGGTGGTAATGCAGACTGGTGTAGCCACTGTGGAAAACAGTATGGAGATTCCTCAAAAAATTAAAAATCGAACTGCCTTTTGACCCGGCTACCCCACTTTTAGGAATATACCCTAAGAACACCATAATACTGTTCGAAAAGAAGAAATGCACCCCCATGTTTGTGGCAGCATTGTTCACAATAGCGAAGATCTGGAAACAGCCCAAGTGTCCGTCAGAAGACGAGTGGATTAAAAAGCTTTGGTACATATAAACTGTGGAATACTACTCGGCCATAAGAAATGATGACATCGGATCATTTACAACAAAATGGTTGTACCTTGATAACATTATACGAAGTGAAATATGTAAATCAGAAAAACAAAACAAAACTGAGAACAGCATGAATTCATACATAGGTGGGACATAAAAGTGAGACTATGAGACATGGACAAGAGAGTGGTGGTTACGGGGTGGGGTTGGGGAGGGGAGGGTGGGAAAGGGAGAAGGGTAGGGACACAAGGAAAACCAGATAGAAGGTGACAGAGGATAATTTGACTTTGGGTGATGAGTATGCAACACAATTGAATGATAAGATAATCTGGAGATGTTTTCATTGTACATATGTACCCTGATCTATTGGTGTCACCACATTAATGTTAATTAAAAAAAAAAAGAAAGAAAGTTGGTTTCAGTGTTTAGTAGGGAAGAAAGTAACTGAATATTGTGCCTATAACATATAACTTTATATATGCTATGAATGTGTTTAAAACTAGATAAGGAGACAATTTGAATCTGTAATGCTATTTCTATTGCATCTATCATATCAACAACATAATTCACACACACACACACACACACATATATACACACACACACTTTCAATGATGGACTTTAAAGGTGCTATGGTGAAGCAGATTAGAAAGAAATGTTATGAAGTCAAATCATATTTTATCTCTGCTATGGAGCTTAAATGACTCTCTCAAGTAACTTACAGATAGTATATGGTTCAGATGCACCATGTGACTGCTTTCCTTCTCTGAGGAAGGAAATCCTATTTAACCACTATTTTGTTGTCTTTAAATGGTGTTTAGAGTGTTGAGAGGAAACCTGTAACTGGTGAGTGTGGACATACAACAGGAGAAAAGTAGAGGGCTGCCATATTCTCTGGGACCTCCTTAGACTGGGTTCTGGCCACAAGAAGGCTCTGTCTGTGGACATCAGGAAAAACCAAGGGAATTAGAAGACCAAAGTCATCAATGATGACTTATTCTAAAAAAATTAAGTAACTTAAAAGTTCACCTGTGTGGTATTTATTATTCAAAAAGGAAAATTATTATTATTTTATTTCATTGAGTATGTATCATTTAAGAGCATAAGTTCAATGCATAAGCATTCTGACTCTGAGAAATGGCTTGTAGTTAATTTGAAACCCAAGTCAGAAAGTAGGTACAGTCATCCATCGCCATATCATGGTTCACTTTTCCCACTCTCACTGTATCGTGGATTTTAAAATTGTATATATCTAATTTTGTATTGCAGATTTTTCACTCTATCACAGGATTTTGCAGTATATAGGTATTTTTATATATTTATTATTTTAATTATTTCTGCAGTAAAATAAGCATTTTCTAGCCTAAAAAGTTGAAAACAATATAAAATATTAATTAAAACATATTAAAAGAATATTAAATCTAAATAAAATACAGAGCGTACAGCAGATGAGTAGACAGACTCCCACGTATGGGAAACGGAGCTACGGCCGCTCCACTTGAGCTAGTTTGCCCAGGTGAGATCGTACACTGCACGCTGTTGGCTGCTGGATGGGAGGCAACCAGTCAGAGCACTGTGTTCTGTATCCTGGGTGTAGGTTTAAGAGTGCAGAAAGTGTTTAAGAGCATAGGAAGTGTTTATAAGAATGTGGGAAAGGTTAATAAAAAACCATGTGGGGAAGTTTTATAAGAGTGTGGGGAGGGTTTATAAAGCTTTAAAAAAAAATATATATATATATATATATAATAAAATAAATATAAGGTCACTACTTTGAGCATTTTCGCTTATTGCAGAGGTTCTGGAACCTAACCCCCATGATAGATGAGAGGCCACTGTAAATAAAGTTGTCATTTGGTCAGGGATGTGCAGAATTTGAAGGTACTACAGTCATCCCTTGGTATCCACAGGAGACTGGGTCCAGGAATCCTCACGGATACTAAATGATGATGGTCCAGGACCTTCATCAGTTCGCTGTACTCACAGAGGGAAAACCTGTGGGTGCAGAGGGCTGACTGGAGTCTCTTTCTTTATGCTTTGCTACTTAATATAATTTTTTACATTTGTCTAGTAAGTAGTTAAATAAAATATACCCAGCACCTATAAAATTACATTTTCAAACAATAATAATACAACTTGATGGTTTATGCTTTTCTATCACAACTCCCAGTAATTTCACCAAACACCCCTCCGATGGCTACCCCAGTGTAAGGCTATGGCATTCCTGTTTAAGGAACAAGCTGGCCACATCCAAGAAAATGAGAAGCCATTGTGCTCTTGTCTTACAAATCCAACTCTATAAAGTGACAACAGGCATAACCTCTTTACATGACTCCCATTCATCTTTGGCATGTAACAAATCATGTGAATTAATGAGATATGACAAAACAACATTCAGGAAAACATTTAAGTTTAAAAGCAGAACCGTTCTATTGGTGTTAACTGGAATCGGAATACTTTATCATTTCTAGTTTGAATCATGGTCTTAATTTTCTCTTGAGTCTGTGAATTTTAGTTTTGAAAATATTAAATTGCTTAACACAAAAATGTTTCATATAAAAGAATAAAAAATTTTAAAATGTTTTTTTTTTTTTACAACATTCTTGGAATCCGAGTAGAAAAATACACCAGCCAAAAGACCAACACTGAAAAAGATTCCATTGTGTTTCTTTTTACGGAACCACAGGTAAGCTAATATTGATGTGCAGAGAGCATTAGACCCTGGCCTGAAAAGCACAAGCTAAGCACTGCTACTAGGTGAACACAGATAACAGAGCAGTCCTGAAGTACCTCCTCTGAGCACCCAGCCACCAGCTAAAAAGCACACAATTTAAACTATCTGTTATGTACTATTATGACCATTACTTTCACTCTCACATGAGTCCATACCCTTCACTAGGTGTTCTGTCCCACAAACATGTGAGGCAGCACAGATGAAGAGATCCTGGTCTCTGCTACCAGAAGTCACAGGTTCAAATCCTTGTTCTTCTACTCACTGCCTCATGACAGACCAGGAGCTGGCCTGTTTCATCAGCTGTAAAATGGGGATAACGATAATTCCTACCTCATAAGGTTGCTAGAAGATCATTCATTACATGAAAAACATTTAAAGCAGGGTCTGGAAATAGTAGAGTTCAACAGGGCCAACTGCAAAACTCAAGTGGCATTAGAATGCCTTCTTTATCTTGAGAGGTCAACTCCCGAGGCTAAAGCACTTGTGGGATGCTGAAGCGTTGCTAGTGAAGACAGAGGTGACAGAAACCGCAGTCTGTCTGGGCCGGCTGGTTTGTTTGCAGATCTGCCGTGGCGCTGGGCAGACGGACCTGCACGAATGTACTTTCCTGCATAACCTGATGGAATCCCACGAGTTCCACAGAGCCTGGCTTTTCTAGACTGTCTTTCATTCCTTCACCTTCAGCACTTGTAACAGTGCCCGGTATGTAATCAGCATTCAACAAATGCCTGCTGATCTAAATGAGTAGCTGAAGAGAAGGATCTGGAGCTCTGTTGAAAAGGGCAACAGGCATTGGACTAAAGAGATCTAGGCAAGAAAACATTTATGTGAGACCCATTACTGTTAGGACTCAATTATGACAATGAAAACAATACTTCACTAATACTGGAAGTTATTTTCTAAATGACGTTTTTATCAGATAGTTGGGGGGGTGTCAGTGGCAAATAAAATTGTCAATACACTGAAAGTATCCAATAATATTCACATCTTCCTTGGAATATTTGTGAGAACATTATATAAAAAATCATGATGGTCATTTCCATTTACAATAATATTTTCATTAAAAATACTTGAATTTAAAAATTACCAGAAAAGTACATAGGAAAACAAGTATGGTGTTGCCTCAGAGAATTAGGATCTAATTTTTCAATGAGTGAAAAGTCCAACTTGATGCCTGAAATTTCTAGCAAATGTGTAGCTAAGATTTCATAGAAAGAAAAGAACAAGAAATAAGTGAGTTCTGTTGGCTAAAGAAATACAGTGATGTATTTTAATCTAATGAAAAATTTTCTGATAATTAATGATAAATTTACTACAAATTTAACAATTTCCTATTACAGTGTTAGTAACATTTTAAAATCTAAAGCCTAAAATTCTATCCTGCCATATAAATAAAACATAGTCACAATTGGTTATTTGGAATACAATTAAATTGAAATGAACATTAGAATAGAAATATGATACAATTAACTTGTTATTTAGGACAGTGAAATAGATTCTCACAAAAAGTACATAGTTGAAGCATCATCTCTTTAAAAGAAAAAAATAAATTCGGAGAAAATATGAAACTGCTTTCATTCTAGATAATCAAAAACATAACTCAAAGGGCTAATAACTCAAACATATAACCCATGAAGCCTTAAAAAAAGGTTTCAGTTCTGAATTTGGTTTACCTTGCACCATGAGCATGGGCTCCCTGCCCCCGCCGTGGGCCAGCATCTCCCTCCGGTAGTGTTCCCCTGTCACCCTGGGGAGACAAGAGACTGCTCCAGGCACCTGCAAGCACAGCCTGCTGGGCCCCATTCCCAAAATAAGTCACACGGATTCTACGCTCAGAAAACCTGCCACCATGAGATATTTCAGCTATTTCTTTGCTTCTGAAAATCCAATTTCAATTTTTGAATTAATCTAATGAGTAAGACAATATATTTACTGTAAAAGGCTAACTATATTTTTAGCTGCTTCGTAGCAAGCAATTTTCTTCGTAGAAAGGATTATTGCATTTACGTATTGCAGAACAGGTAAGATTATACCCTGTTCTCCCTCTTTAGGGAGATTCGAAATCATTTATGCTGTTCATTACTTTCATAAAAGAATTCGATGGCACCTGACAAGAGAAAAATAACATTCAGAAACAAAAGTGAAGGAAAAAAGCTAGCAGGAGAGCATTAATGACCCCGGGAGACTTTGGCCGAGAGGATAGCAGCAGAGGGAGCAGAGAACTGCTGGCTTGTGTGGGAAGCAGAAGTAAAGGAGGAAGCAGCTATTTCTCATCTACGGACAATCCTGGGCAGTGAGGTTCTACAGGGAATACTGTCTGTACACTAGAAGACAGACTTTTAAGAATTTTTATAGACAAATTCTCCAAATTAATAACACCTGGAGACAAGCTATTTAGCACTACTTCGATTGTATGGTAAATGCAATTCTTTTAATGCAAATGACCACACACTATATTAATATAAGCTAAATAAACTTTGATGTTTTCATTCCTTTTTTTCTGTAGCATCTTTATGTATGGTGATTTTGTGAACACAATCTCTAATTAGAATATTTTGACAGTGCTACCGTATCAAAAATATGTTCGTATCAAATGCTAATGTGGGTTGCAATGAGAGCTAAGGCAAAGTGTGCCCCAAAACAGCAAATGTGGACAGAAGGCTGGGCCTTCTCAGGAAGTAGGGGCAGCTGACAGGCCTGCCTGATTCCAGCCTGGGGGCTTGGTAGTCCCTCCCAACCACTGTGTATTGCTCCCCCAGCCCAAGTCAGACTCCTGCCCCAGAAAGGCCTCCAGTCCTCTCCTCCCTCAGCTTTGTGCTTCCCGGCTTCCTGATGTCAACTTCCAGCCTACTTAGTTTTCAAAAGTGGGATCAAAAAGGATCTTTTGACAGAACTTAGAAAATTTCTAGTCTAATGAGTAGTTTTACTAGCTTACTTTTACATGTCTATAAAACTATGGCAACTACATGTCTAGGCAAGAATGCATACATAAACAAGGTATAAATACTTGGAAATATATGTATTTAATAGTATGTGGTTTTCTATTAAAGTATAGTTCCTTTAAACAAGACAATATTTTGTCTATTTTACAGAAATCTCCAGTAAAGAAATATAACCCCCAAATGGATTTATTGTAGCCAATTTTGGCTTTAGATCTTTTGAAAATAATGAAATCTGAAAAGCAGACCAAATGTTTGCAAGTGCAAAGGGCTGATGAAGACAAAATAACATGTGGGTACCAAGCTGTAAAATATTTTAAAATTCTATTACATCAAGTTCAAGTTCAAAAGGTTTGGAACCGAATGTGATTATTAACGGCTGAGAAAATCCAAACCTAGGTCCGACTGTCTGAGGAGGTGAGGGCGTGTGCGGGGAGTGGGAAGAGAAGGGACTGGGGACGAGCAGACCTGGAACACAGTCTTACTCCACTCTGTGAACTTGAAGCCCAAACAAATAATCTATCCTCTGTTACCTCAGTTTCCTTTTATAAAACACACCGGCTTTGCCAAAGCTGCTGTGAGGTAAAATAACGTGTGGGAGGAAAACTGTGGGCCCTCCTGAAATTTAAGATGTCGTCCATCTTAAACCATGTGAAAGCAGTTAAGATAATAATCACCCACAATGGCTGCCTGATATTTGGAGATGTATTTATATTTGTGTGGCGAGGAGATAAAATGCTTTCAGTGACTATCAGATCAGATCATAATTAGTGGTTTGCTTTCAAAGGAAGCTCCTTTTAAGGACTCGCAAGACTAGAACTCGACTTCCCCTGCTTCCTGCTGTCAGGAGAACGTCCAGTGGGGGAGCAATGGGAGCTTTCCGTGCCTGTCTACCCAGCAGAAGCTGTGATAACCTGCTCAGGCCTCACACCCCCAACCCCATGTCCTGCCTCTGTTGTGGCGGAAGGGGTGGGCATCCTTGTCCTTGGCTGAAATTTCCTCATGGCCTCATTAAACCTTGCCACATCCACGGGCCAATCTGATGAGCCGTGCTCTGGGTGAGGCCAGGAGTGTACACACAGACATGTTCCTGTAGCCCTCCCAATAGAGCTGGAGGCTGTGGCCTCTGAACCACTGACTATCCCACGGGAGAACCTACAAGGCCAGGCCAGGGAAAGTCATGCTGGGCAGGCAGGTATCCACACTCAGTGGCAGCAGCTGGAGTAGTTCCCCCTTTTCTGGGCTGTCACAATCTTTTAAGGGGTAGAAAACGTGCTTCTAAGTCAGGCACAGGGGGAAATTCCTAGAACAAACTGGATGCTAAGATCAATCACAAAAGCTTCCAGGGGTGCTGCTCTGATATGAAGAAAGCAGCAAGTCTTTTCTTAGGCAACACAGAACAATGAGGCGTTCCTCATGAGGGCAAGTTCAGATGCCCATAATGACAATAAAGACACCTGTTAAAGTAACGAAGTACTGAGATCAAGGGTGGACTAACAGCAGGAGAGGTTGGAGAACTAAGACGACCCACTGGAGAAGGTGGACACAAAGCAGTCTGGCATGTTTAGTGCAGAAGCACTGAGCTCCTATACATAGGACCCCTGCAGGCATGCTGGACGGTACCAGAGGGGAGCAGCTGCACTCTGGGTGGGTGTAAGCTCGGGTTCAGGCTTAGCTCTGGGGGGAGCGAGGTCATCATAGCCTGATTCTGGATCCAGTAGGATGGGCGTGGGGGGTTACTGCAGTTGAAGGGCCCATTTGATGTCCTACCCCCTTTAGTACCTGCTGAAAGGATCTTGTAGAAAGCATTCCTTCCACACCATGGAGGCTACTGCCCTGGACATCAGGTAGGAGTAGTACTTGGCACCATAGCCCACCAGGTGGCTGAACCGCAGCTGCCAGGCCTGCCAAGAGAGAAGCACACCAGCAGCAGTGAGTTGCTGTGCGTTTGCGTATTACGAGTGAGAGCACAATGGGAGCACATGTGAAAATCTGAATGTTCCCATTGACATTCCACCCAAGACAGCCATGTCACTCACAATATTAGTATTTTTTTTTCACCTTTTATACATGGTTATGGGTTGGACTGTGTCCCCTAGAAATTCTTATGTTGAAGTCGCAATCACAGTACCTTGGCACATAACTGTGTTTGGAGAAGGAGCCCTTAAAATGGTGATTACCCAAAGATAAAACTGTGGGACTGGTGTCTGAAGGGGAGAGACGGAGGGAAGGGCGCACCGAGGAAGACCAAGGGAAGAACGTACAGGAAGACCGAGGGGAGGGAGCACCAAAGGAAGGGAGCACCGAGGAAGACCACATAAGGATACAGCAAGGCAGAGGCTGTCTGCAAGTCAAGGAGAGGCTTTCGGGAAGCCAAACCTGACTCCCGGTTGTTGTGCACATGTGTCACTGCTGGGATCTGTGTCTGTGACAGAAACGTACAGAGGACTGCAGACACAGTGGCAGGAGATGGAAATGGTGCAGGGGTGGACTCTCATACCTACTCCGGCCTGTCTGCAGTGCCTGGTCACCAGGAGTAGAGCAGGAGATCTGGGTCCAGCACAGAGTGTATTCACTCTCTTTTAAGGACAATGATGTGCTTATTATAAGAAAGGCCATGGGAGTTTTCATGCAAGAATACTCTTTACTGAAAAATTCTCTTCCTCTGAATACTGTGTTTTTCTCTGTACTTAACAGCTGAAAATATACTGCTCACATAAATTAGGGGATTGTTTTTTATCATTTCATATTCATTTTGAAATATCCCCTAATTTTTGTGAGCAGTGTAGATATGTTCTGACTGGTTAGAAGGAGGGCTACCCAAGTGCAAATGCATAAGCTTCCCATAGCACATGCATTTGTGCTGACACTGCCACGACAAAAGCAAGTCATAAAAACTATCCTTAAAAGACACATTTATGATTTAAACATTTTCACTTTTCTGAAATAATCAAATCTGACACAGAAAAATCTACTGTGTTCTAACATATGCTTTATCTGACATTCAAACTCTTCGAGAAATAAAGCTTGTTTTTCAACTAAGATAATCAATACCTAATAAATCTTTTAACTCACTAGAAAATAAAGTATAATCCTCACCACAAATCTATAAACTATACAGGCAAATGTTACTTAACTTATTAAGAAACAAGCATTAATGAGACACAGGTGATCGCTTGGTCACAGTGCTGGGGCAAAGTTTAGAGCACATGCTAAGTCCTGCGTCATTACACAGAAACTTTAGTGATAGAGTCACAGTGCCATTCCTTTCTAAGTACACCCCACATTTGTAGACGCCTGTCTGCTGGACTGGACCAAGGAACTCTTAAAAAGGAAGGCATGCCGGGACACTCAGACTAGTGTAACAAGAGGGTGTCAGGGCGGAGATGAACAGTATATCCTCGTATCCACTCTACCCTTTTTACAAAAAAGAAATGATTGGAAGTAAGGTGGGCAACTTGCAACTC
The DNA here is from genome assembly GCA_037038555.1 of Rhynchonycteris naso. Lineage (NCBI taxonomy): Eukaryota > Metazoa > Chordata > Mammalia > Chiroptera > Emballonuridae > Rhynchonycteris > Rhynchonycteris naso. The sequence continues at coordinate 107,701,024 of CM072998.1, read as the reverse complement.
TGTCCTTGCAGGAAAGGGCTGTGCCTCTTCCTCCTTGTCCTGCGCCATGTCGGGCTGCTGTGGAGGTAGGACCCCAGCGATGGGGGAACTACAAGCAGGAGTATGGTCTCTGGACTCCCTGTGGCCACAGTGCTGGAGGGTGCACTGTTGCAGTAGCCAGAGCGGGATCGTTCCTACTTCACCCCAGATACGGGTGCCACCATCATGCAGCACCATAAGAACATAAAGACTGGGGGGGCCGAAGCCCCTGATGCTCCACAATGGCCTGGCCTTGGCTTGGAGAATGTGCCTACACACCCTCTTGCCAACAAGTGCCCTCGGGGGGGCAGTGGAGGGTATGGGAAGGTAGAGACAGGCTTTATACCTGTTTGTATGCAAGTGGTAACTGAACCAAAGGCAAATAGCCAAGGACCATCTATGGGTCAAATTCTGTTATAACAAATTTTGAATAACTAAGTATTTAGTCCAAGGGTTGGATCTCTTAGAATTCATTTATAACCTATCTACAGTTCTGTATACTCTGTCTTATTTTAAAAAGAGATCTGTCAGCCGTTGTGTTATGCTGGCATGTTAATGGGCCACTGGTGATCTTTCTCATATAAAGCCACCAGGGTGTGATTGTATCTTCTGTAATAGAATATAACTGGCTGCTTTAAGGTGATACCCCACTGATACCAGTCTCCTGCTATTGATGATAGAAGTCTCTCATAGGGCGAGAGACTGGCAGCACATACTTATGGGCTCTGTCTTTGAAACTTTCTCTCCTGGTGATCTGCCAGAACAAGTTTGGCAGCCTTCGCTGCAGTGAGCTGAGTTTAATTCTTTTTAGATTCAAGCTGAATACAATTTTGTTTTGTCTTAAAAGCAGGCCTACTTCAATAGTGGTATTTGATTTAAGCTAAAAAAAATTCTAAGTTCCTTAGTTTCATCAACTCATAACTGAGCTCCCACATAAACAGTGTAGTAAGAATAAGACCTTTCAGAAGTGCAGAAAGAGACATTGGGGTTTGTGCAATGCACAGTTTTCCAAATGGCTACAGTGTCTGCCTTACACCAACATCCCGACCTGGACACAGATATTCTGGCCCAACACACGCCTCGCTGAGTCTTGTTCTTTAATTATAGGTTTGAGTTCAGTACTATACCCTTTCCATACCTCAAGACATGCTCAATAAATTATACCTACCTGACACCTTTCATCAGCGGTTTGTAAGTTTATGACGGACTACAACCTACAATTTCACTGCTGTTTGACCACAAATGGCTAAATTCCTGCTAATTCAACCTAACATTAAGTTCTTGTTGCCATTTCACTTATTCATCGGGAAAAATTAAAGACAGAATTTCATTTTAAGCCCTGAAATTATTACATCCCCTTCCTTTTAAATTGAAGTTTTCTTCTTCCTGAAGGAGATTGATCAGGTAGACAAAAGGTTCCACTTCTTCTTCAATGTGTAGTGTGCAGATATGATCTCAAAAACAAAGCAGTCAAGAACTTTTGCAATTTCTCTTTTATTTTGACTAGCAACATAAAGTTCACAATACTAAAACTGTTCCAAGGCACAGCTATTAAAAACTTTCCTTGAGTTAGAGAATATCGGTGATACCATATAGGTGACAAACTAAAGGACCAGACGAAGTGGCATGGTGGGTGGGACCTTCATGGATACTCTAATTCTCCTTAGAACTCAGACAAGTTGAGGTCCCTTGATGTTTATTTGCTACAGCCCTTTCCAACCACATAATTTTCCTCCATCCAAATCGGAGACAGAACCAGGACCGGGAAGGTAGCTGGTGGCTGGTTGCTCATTACAGCTGCCCCCATGTAGGATATATCCCAAGACCCCCAGGGGATTCCTGAATCTGCATGTAGTACCGATCCTTGTGTCTGCTCTGTTTTCTTCCCACACACACATGCCTATGAAAAAAGTTAATATATAAATTCGGCACGGTAAGAAATTCACAATAACAACTAATAATAAAATAGAACAATTATAACAGTATATTATAATCAAAATTATGTGAATGGATTTGGGGACATTGTTAAGTAAAACAGGGTTACTTAAACATAAGTACAGGGATACCTTGGCAGGTTATTTGATAAGTAAGGTAGCTCTAAGTGGTTAATGGGCTGGTGCTGTATACAAGAGTGGACACACTGGACAGAGAGAAGATTCATGCCCCAGGAGGGACAGAATAGAAAGGCATGAGATGCCATCATGCTACTCACAGTGGCACCACTTGGAAACTTATAAATTGTTTATTTCTGTAATTTTCCATTTACTATTTTGGACAGCAGTTGGCCCCAGGTAACTGAAACTGCAGAAAGTGAAACCATGAATAAGAGGAGGACTGCTGTGACTATTTTAGCTTTGAACCTAGAAGGGGAACTGATGTGCAATAAGCACTCATTAACTGCATGTTAAATGCTAGACGACTCAATAATTACTTTTACTGACACTTTATTTCTAGCTACATATATAAAAATGCATTTAGCTTAAATTTATTTTAAAGACAATCAGTGGAACATTATAAACTGCACGAGAACAGAAATGTCCCTATGGTAAGGTGACCAGATTTTAAAATTGGTAAAGTGGGACACCATTGACGGTGGGGGCGGGGGGGGGGCGGGGTTCTTGATTAAAAATTTGGCCTATATAGAGCAAAAAATATTTTCATAGAATGCAAAAATAGTATTGTAATATATATTTTTAAATTTCAACATAAGTACAATTTACAAATATAATACATTAAAAAATTATGCATAGTATTATTTTATTCTTTGGCATATTTCTCATTTGAGTAAAATTTTTTTAGTAGATTGCTGTTGTTGTTTAAAAGGTCATGAAATTTTTCACAAGAATTTGTTAAATTATATTTCACACATAAAATGGCTTTCAAAGTCTCAACACTTAAATGTGATTTTTCTGATGTCCACACTTTATTTACCGTAGAAAAAATGCGTTCAGTCGCAGCATTAGTTCCTGGTCAAGACAGCGTGTATTCCACAATTTTTAGTGCATTATTGTATGGAACATGGTTTGTTTGAAAATGATGAAATATTTCTAACCATTTGTTCTCTATTGTGATTTTTGCTGATGCCCAAGATTTAACCTTTTCCTTATCAATCTATTTTTTTTAATAATGACACCTCATTAAAAAGATCATTTTTGGAAATATTAGTATATGGGAAATTTTGAGTGAGTCAGAGGGATCGGGATACACAGTCCCGAAACCGGTGCAGGAGCTGCACAAGCGGGCGGGAGCAGGCAGGGCAGCGCCGCTCGCGTACTCGCACACAGGCAGTCATACACACTCCCCGCCTGAACTTGTGTGGCAGCTGCGCTCCCGCATCCAGCCCTGCCACCCGCTGGAGACCGAGTGGCTTGTGCCTCGCGGAGCCCGGAGCCACACGCCGGTGTCCAGGACACGGGACTATGGGTAGTTAGGGGCCTTGACAGCCGCCGCCCCAGCAGGTAGGTCCTGCCCAAAGTTCTTTGTTTCGGGGCCCCCATGGGGCAGCTAGCTCTTGCGGCAGTGCGGGCACTTCCAGGTCGAGGTGGGGTATCCCACCAAAAACTGTATATTCCCTTCCTGTTCTGCCATTCCCTAGCTTTTCGTGCATTCTTTTCAAAAATTGGGACTTTTTTTAAAACGCTGCCGGAACGCGGGACAAATTGTTAAAAATCTGGACTGTCCCGCCAAAAGTGGAAGGTCTGGTCACCTTACCCTATGGGCAAAGACACAATGCTCTGTGCATCTCTACACTCTGCATGGTATCTGGAGCACAACAGGATTCAATAGCTATCTGGTGAATAGATTAATGGACAGAACAACAGACTGATGAAACGACAGATATATGGACACTACAGAATTTTTTCACAGTGATGTTCAACGTTTCTGAAAGACAAGACTTTTGAGTGAGGTAAGAAGGCCAGGAACAATATGCACATCAGAAACAAGAGACGGTTATAGTGCTAAAAACAACTTTTGGATCTCAGGTGACAATGAATAGTTTTCTATAAAGAATTCTTCAACTACATTATTTGATAGAATTCGAAGCTAGTTTTGACACCAGACCTTCAAGTCTGGACCATGTACATGGTCCGGTCTGTGCAGTGCTTCCCAGAGCGTGATTCCAATCTCCTTCAAGCTTAGTCAACTCCAAACAAAGATGGGTGCGCATAGTACCGAGCCAGCTCCTAAAGGCCTGCTATTCAATGTCTGCTGTGATTAGGATAACAAAACGACAGCAAGGTAGAAATAAGCACATTCCTGAGCTAGTCTGTGTGGACAGACCATTCTGACTTTTCACACTCTCCATGTACAACACTGTTGGTTTCCTGAGTAGTTCTTATGATTCCAAATCTATGGTATCCAAGTGTTTAACGATGAACCACAGTGGACAGTAGAAACAGATATTCTCCTCTGCCTTACATTCATATTTTCTCTCTTAATATATGCATATTTATTCCAGGAATTAATATAGACAAGTATTTCTAATTTGGTAAAAGTCCCTAACCCATAAAACAACAGTGACAAACACACAGGAATTCTCAATTTTGAACATAAAGTGACTTTAAATGTTAATACAGCTTGGGTGGTTCTTATAATCCTCTCATCCCATTCACGCCTTGTAAAATCTCCTCCCCTTGTCTGTGGGGAGGACCAGTGCCTGGCTTCTAACCAACAGGGCATGGCGAGGTGATGGGTATCGCTTCCATCATTAGTTATGTTATAGGCATGTCATTCCTGGATGTCGAACAGACTCACTCAGAAGCCTCCTGCTAGCCTGAGGTAGCCAGTGCCATGTTTGGAAGGCCTACCTGGCAGGTGGCCTCTGGGAGATGGGGTGTCCTGTAGATGACACCCAACAGAAGTTGGCCCTCATTCCAGAAAAGAAAATCTATGAATTCTGCCCACAACAGTTGTGAAGCAGTAAAGCTCTCAGATGAGACCATGGCCTGGGCCACACCTTGAATGCCACGTGGGAAGCATGAGCATGGGGTGCAGCTAAGTGATCTCTATCTCCTGACCCACAGAAGCTAAGACAGCGTGAAGCCACTTAAGCTTGCAGTCATTTGTTACACAGCAACAGAAAGCTAATACCATTATCTATTTCAAACAGCGAGAGTTGTGTTCAGAAACACTATTAAGAGAAACAAATCCCTGAAAATATGAGATGAATCCCCATATTCATTAAACACATACCCAGTGACTTCATAAAAATCTTATGAGAAAGATATTTTTATAACTACTTCATAAATTTTCATCAGCAGGGAAAATAACATGTACCTCTTTATATCTTGTGCCTAAAACAATGTGCTCAATAAATATTCATAAAATAGTGTGCTCAATAAGTATGGATAAAAATATAATAAAGAGTAGAAAAATTAGAATCAAATTACTATAATTGGTACACAATTGTCATCTGTAAAGTTCAAATTCTCTTTCCATATTTAACTAGCTTCAATAATCACTAAAATTATAAAGATGTCACCAAATTGTAGATAATGCTGCAATAAACATGGGGGTGCATTTCTTCTTTTTAATCAGTGATTTGGTATTCATAGGATATATTCCTAGAAGTGGGATAGCTGGGTCAAAGGGCAGTTCCATTTTTAAGTTTTTGAGGAATCTCCATACTGTTTTCCACAGTGGCTGCACCAGTCTGCATTCCCCCCAGCAGTGCAAGAGGGTTCCCTTTTCTCCACATCCTCACCAGCACCTATCATGTGTTGTTTTGTTAATGAGCGTCATTCTGACTGCAAGATAGAAATAAGCACATTCCTGAGCTAGTGTGAGGTGGTATCTCATTGTGGTTTTACTTTGCATTTTTCTAATGATTGGTGATGTTGAACATTTTTTTTATATGCCTGTTGGCCATCTGTATGTCCTCTTTGGAGAAGTGTCTATTCATTTCTTTTGCCGATTTTTTGATTGGATTGTTTATCTTCCTAGTGTTGAGTTTTACAAGTTCTTTATCAATTTTGGTTATTAAGCCCTTATCAGATGTACTAGTGAATAAGTTCTCCCATTGTGTGCGTTGTCTTTTTGTTTATGGTATCTTTTGGTGTGCAAAAGCTTTTTAGTTTGATATAGTCCCATTTGTTCATCCTGTCCTTTATTTCACTTTCCCCTGGGGAAAATCACCAAAAATATTGTTACGAGAGGTATCAGAGAGCTTACGGCCTCTGTTTTCTTCCAAGATGTTTATGGTTTCACGACTTACATTTAAGTCTTTTATCCATTTTGAGTTTACTTTTGTGAATGGTGTAAGTTGATGGTCTAGTTTCATTTTTTTTTGCAGGTAGATGTCCTATTTTCCCAACACCATTTGTTAAAGAGACTGTCTTTACTCCATTGTATGCTCTTACCTCCTTGTCAAATATCAATTGTCCATAAAGGTGTGGGTTTATTTCTGGGTTCTCAGTTCTGTTCCATTGATCTCTATGCCTGTTCTTATGCCAGTACCAAGCTGTTTTGAGTACGATGGCCTTGCAGTATAACTTGATATCAGGAAGTGTGATACCCCCCATTTTATTTTTCTTTTTCAGGATTATTGAAGCTATTCTTGTTCTTTTTTGGTTCCATATAAATTTTTGGAATATTTGTTCTATATCTTTGAAGTACATCATTGGTATTTTAATAAGAACTTCATTGAATTTATAGAATGCTTTGGGTAATATAGACATTTTAATGACGTTTATTCTTCCTATCCATGAACACAGTATATGCTTCTACTTGTTTATATCTTCCTTGATTTCCTTTATCAATGTTTTATAATTTTCCTAGTACAAGTCTTTAACCTTTTTGGTTAAATTTACTCCTAGGTACTTTAATTTTTTGTTGCAATAGTAAAGAAGATTGTTTTGTTAATTTCCCTTTTAGACAGTTCTTTGTTGGTGTATAAAAATGCAACTGATTTCTGAATATTTATTATTATGTACTGCCACCTTGCTGAATTCATTTATCAGGTCCAGTAGCTTTCTGATTGAGACTTTAGGGTTTTCTATATACAATATCATATCACCAGCAAATAATGATAGTGTTACTTCTTCTTTTCCAATTTGGATGCCTTTTATACCCTTCTTCTTATCTGATTGCTGTGGCTAGGACTTCCAGAACTATATCGAATAAAAGTGGTGAAAGGGGACATCCTGCCTTGTTTTGATCTTAAGAGGATTGCTTTTAAGTTTTGCCCATTGGGTATGATGTTGGCTTTGGGTTGGTCATAGATAGCCTTTATCATATTGAGGTATGTTCCCTATATCCCTGCTTTGCTGAGAGTTTTGATTATAAATGGTGCTGGATTTTATCAAATACTTTTTCTTAATCTACTGATACTATCCTGTGATTTTTATCCTTTCTTTTGTATATGTGTTGAATCACATTGATTTGCGAATATTGTACCAGCCTGTCTGCCTAGAATAAATCCCACCTGATCATGATGTATGATTTTTTTTTCATGTATCTGGTTTGCTAATATTTTGTTGAGAATTTTAGCATCTAAGTTCATCAGGGATATTGGCCTATGGGTTTCTGTCTTGGTGTCTTTACCTGGTTTTGGAATCAGTATTACACTCACCTCATAAAAGGAGTTTGGAAGTCTTCCCTCCTCTTGAATTTTTTGAAATAGTTTGAGAAGGATAGTAGTTAGTTCTTCTTTGAATATTTGGTAAAATTCGCCTGTGAAGCCATCTGGCCCAGAACTTTCATTTGTTGGGAGTTTTTTGATAACTGTTTCAATGTCATTTGATGAAATCGGTCTGTTTAGGTTTTCTGATTCTTCTATACTGATTTTTGAAAGATTATATATTTCTAGGAATTTATCCATTTCATGGCATACAGTTCTTCATAGTATTTTCTTATAATCCTTTGTATTTCTGTTGTGTCATTTGTTACTTCTCCTCTCTCATTTCTAATTTTATTGAGTCCTCTCTTTTTTTTTTTCATGGTTGAGTCTAGTTAAAGATTCATCTATCTTCTTTACCTTTCAAAGAACCAGCTCTTGGTTTCATAGATTCTCTGTATTGTTTTTTTAGCCTCTATGTCTTTTATTTCAGCTCTGATCTTTCTTATTTCCTTTTTTCTACTTCCTCTGGGTTTTACTTGCTGGTGTTTTTTTAGTTTTTTTTTAGAGCAGGGTTAAATTGTTTATTTGAGCTTTTTCTAGCTTCTTAATGTAGTAGTGCTATGAACTTCCCTCTCAGGACTGCTTTTGCTGTGTCCCATAAATTTTGAGTTGTTGTGTGCTTGTTTTCATTTGTTTCAAGGAAATTTTTGATTTCTTCCTTGTTCTCATTATTACCCCATTCGTTATTCAATAACATGCTATTTAGTTTCCAAGTGTTTGAGTGTTTTTTAGTTTTTCTATTGTGGTTGATTTCTAGTTTCATGCCATTGTGATCCGAGATGTTTGATATGATTTCAATCTTCTTAAATTTGTTGAGACTGCTTTTGTGTCCTAGAATGTGGTCTATCCTAGGAATGTACCATGAAAAAAATGTATATTCTGCTGCTTTAGGGTGAAAGGTTCTGAAGTTATCTATTAAATCCTATTGTTCTAGTGTGTCCTTTAAGGCTGCTGTTTCTTTTGTTAGTTTTCTTTCTTGAGGATCTATTCAGTGATGTTAGTGGGGTATTAAAACCCCCTACTATTATAGTATTGCTGTTGATCTTGCCCTTTATGCCCAACAAAATCTGCTTTATATATTTAGGTGCTTCTATATTAGGTGCAAAAATATTAATAATCATTATATCTTCCTGTTGGATTGCTCTCTTTATCATTATGGAGTATCCTTCTTTATCTCTTACTACAGCCTTTGTTTTAAAGTCTATTTTGTCTGATATAAGTATTGCTACCCCAGCTTTATTTTCATTACCATTTGCAAGAAATAATTTTTTACATCCCTTTACTTTCAATCTATGTGTCTCTTTTGTTTTGAGGTGTGTCTCTTGTAGACAGCATATGTATGGGTCCTGTTTTCTTATCCACACAGCTACCCTATGTCTTTTGATTGGATCATTTAATCCATTTACATTTAAGGTTATTATTGACATGTAGTAGTTTCTTGCCATTTTATTCTTTAAAGCTGTATTCCTCTTTTGCTACATTCTTTTCCCCCTTTGATCTGTTTACAACAGGGCCCTTAACATTTCTTGCAGCATTAGCTTGGTTGTAATGAATATCTTGAGTTTTTCTTTTTTTTTTTTGTCTGGGAAGCTTTTATTTCTCCTTCAATTTTAAATGATAGCCTTGCTGGATAGAAAAGTCTTGGTTGTAGGTTCTTGTTTTGCATTACTTTGAATATTTCTTGCCATTCCCTTCTGGCCTCTAATGTTTTTGTTGAGAAGTCAGATGTCATCCTTATGGGGGCTCCTCTGTAGGTAATAGACTGCTTTTCTCTTACAGCTTTTATTATTCTTTCTTTATCTCTTAATTTTTGTATTTTAATCATGATGTGTCTTGGAGTAGGCCTCTTTTATTTCATCCTTAATGGAAACCTCTGTGCTTTTGAACTTGTGTGACTTTTTCCTTCATCAATTTAGGGGAGTTTTCAGCTATGATATCTTCAATCAGATTCTCTATCACTTGTTCTTTCTCTTTTCTTTCAGGAACTCCTATGATGTTAATGGTATTTCTCTTCATGTTGTCACAGAGTCCTCTGAGAGTTTCCTCAGACTTTTTGAGCCTCCCTTTTGCTGCTCTGCTTCCGTGCTTTCATTTATCTTGTCCTTTAACTCATTGATTCAATCCTCAGCTTCATCCATCCTGCTTTTAATTCCTTCCAGTGTGGTCTTCATTTCTGACATTGTATTTGTCACTTCTGACTGATTCTTTTTTATTATTTCAATGTACTTTTTTATACTTGCTATCTCTTTATTTAGGTGCTGGTTATGTCAATCCACTGTTGCTCTATGATCTTTGAGCATCCTAACAATCATTATTTTAAACACTGCATCTGGTAATTTGGTTATGTCTGACTCATTCAAGTCCTTTTCTGGGAATTTCTCTTGATTTATTTGGGTTGCATTTCTCTGCCTCCTCATTTTGTCTGTGTATAAGAAGGGTATGACCACAGGAGTCCAATGGGTGTGGCCTCTGTGTTCCGTAGGTGTGGTCTGTCTGCACGGCTGCCACCCCCTCTGCTGCCACCTCAGGCATTAGTGATTGGACATTGCCGGTGCTGGCCGCTGTGGCAATTGCTGCAGTTTCCACCTCTGTAGGCAGGACTGTGTTTGCGTACCTGGCTGCAAGCCTTGGCCGGCCATCCTCCACACCTTCCCCGAGGGCAGGACTGCACTCATGTGCCTGAGTGAAAGCCCTGGCGGGCCAGGCCTTCGCTCTGCCCCGTGGGTGGGACTGCATTCATGTGTTTGAGCAGCAAGACCTGACTGGCCCATGCCTCAGCCCTGCCCCCGTGGGCAGAACTGTGCTCCTACGTCTGGGCTAAAAGCCTCGGCAGGCCTCAGCCTTTGCCCCACCCACGCATGCCGTACTGCACTTGAGCGTTGGAGCCGCAAGCCTGCCTGCAGGCAGGACTGCGCTCCTGTGCTCAGTTGCACGTCTCAGCCAGTTTTCTGGCTTTCACCCCACCCTCGCAGGCAGGACCGCATGCGAGACCACTCTCACTCACCCTGCCAACAGCTGCGATTCGGACCGCTTTCCTGTGCCCTGTCCACTGCCCTGGCTGCCCTCAGCGTCTGCCCCAGCTGCGCTGGACTGAGCTCACGCCCTGGCCTCAGTTGCGACCAGCCCTCGGCTTCCGCCCCGCTGACAGTACCATGCTTCCACATCCTGCCGCCACTGCCCTCCCTCCGGGGAGCACTCAGCAATGTGGGTGGCGGAGCTGCAGCTCATACCTTAGCAGTCAATACTGTATCCCTGATGGCTCCCTGCTTCTAAGCAACTCTGTTCTGAGCGCAGCAGAAGTGCTTCTGTTTCTCTGGTGACCTGCTTCCCTTTGCTGGTATTGCTGGTTCCAGGAGAAATATTCACTTTAGATTTGAGGAGTTACTCAGCCCAGTGGTTAGGGTGGCTGTCCCTCCAAGTGTTTCTTCCTGTGCCACCTATTTACTCTCTCTTCCTGCTACTCTGGTCCTCTCAGCTCTCCCAGGCTGGGGCTTTGTTCCTGGGGCCCAGGACCCTCCCTTCTCCACTAAACTCATTTCCCACCATGCAAGTCCCTCCGGGCTGCTGTTCGCTCCCAGGAGCTGGGTATCCCTCTCAGCGTTTCCACTTTTCCTATAAGTTTCAGTGTGGCTTCTTCAGTGATCCTTGGTTAGAGTCCTCTTAGTTTAGTCCAAAGTTGGTTTTTCGAGTTAATTGTTCTTAAAATTAAGTTGTAATCCACTTTGGTTCTGGGAGGTGGAAGGTAGTACTTCCGCCTGCTCCACTGCCATCTTGTCACCCCCAAATAACTGCTACTTTCAAACCTACTAATTTATATGGCACCAGCTCCCTCCATTTCATTAAAAAGTACATTATATTAACTTTAATTTATGTAGCCTAGGATGTACAAAAGTTATATATGTGCAGCTATAAAATAGGTCTTATTAAGGGTTATGCTCCTGGTAAGGTAAAATTGGTTAATAAAGATGGTACAAAACACCTCCACCTCTAGGGATATATAATAACTGCTCCCCTGCCTTCAGTGTAATATTGTGAAGGCATTCCAGAAGTTTATTAAGAAATGGACTATTCTGAAGTGTAGCCCAAGGCATGTGGTAGTATGTCATCTGTAGGTCGTGTTACTACCTGTATTTTGTACAAAGTAACTGACAGATATAAAATACGTGACTGATCCATTGAAATTACTATGGCTGCCTGCTTTCCATCAACATGTCATCAATCCTCCCTGATTATCTTGTCTGTAGAATTTCCAAAATTCCTGATGCAACAGCTTTTAGCAATTCCTTACAGAAAAGAAACTGCTCTAGTTATGGTTGAAATACATGGAAAACCTGGTTAATACCAAGCAGTACATATTTATGCAATTCAAACAAAGTATTAGATAAACACAATACCATTACTTACAATTTGTGGTGACTATAAAAATGTAGCACTTAAATATAACTTATAATAACAGGGGCTACAGGGCGGCCTTCTTATTCTTACATCTCCTACATTTGAAAGCTGAAGGTGTAATCTTCAAAAGGATGAGTGATGACTTGTTAAAAGGCTTACCTGAACTGATGAGATTTATTTCCTTCTATATCTATGGGGGTGACTAAATTAAATCTTATTCCACAGAACAGGAGCCAGTATACTCTTTTGAGGTAAGCTGATCTTGTAAGGCAATTCAATATGCTCCTTTATGGAGAGGAGCAGAGCCCATCAAGTGTGATGTATCACACCCTTCCCTGCTCCAAGGCACTATGTCATCATTCACTCTTAAGATAAAAAAAAGATAAAATTCAAACACCACACAATTCACCATTTTAAAGTGTACAGTTCAGTGACTTAGTATACTTACAAAATTGTGCAATCATCACCACCATCTAATTCCAGAATATTTTCATCAACCCCAAGAGAAATCTCTTACCCAACCGTGGTCAGTCTGCATTTCCTCCTTTCCGCCAGCCCCTGAGAGCCACTAGTCTACTTTCTGTCTCCATAGATTTATCTATTCTGGACATTTCATATAAATGGAATCATACAATAAGTGACCTTTCCTGTTCAACTTCTTTTACTTCTATAAGGGTCACTCATGTTATAGCATGAGTCAGTACTGGATTTCTTCTTATGGCCTGACTAGCTGGTGGTGCAGTGGATAGAACGTCAGACTAGGACACAGAAGACCCAGGTTCAAAATCCCGAGGTCGCCAGCTTGAGCATGAGCTCATCTGTTTTGAGCAAGGCTCACTAGCTTGAGCCCAAGGTCACTGGCTTGAGCAAGGGGTCACTCGCTCTGCTGTAGCCCCGGTCGAGGCACATATGAGAAAGCAATCAATGAACAACTAAGGTGCCACAACAAAGAATTGATGATTCTCATCTCTCTCCTTTCCTGTCTATCTGTCTGTCCCTATCTCTCCCTCTCTCTGTCTCTGTCACATACATACAAAAAAAAAAAAAAAATTCCATTGATGGATACTACCAAACTGTTTTCCTAAGCTGTATAACCATTTTCCATTCCCACTGGAACTGTATGAGGGCTCCAGTGTCTCCCCATCCATGCCAACACTTGTTACTATTCGTCTTTTTTGTTATATCCATCCCAGTAAGAGTAACATGGCATCTCATTGTGGTATTGATTTGCATTTCCCTTAAAGACTAATGATGCTGAGTATCTTTTCTTGTGCTTGTCAGAAGATACGGGATTCTGAGCAGTATACTTGTGTATCTTCGAAGAAATGTCCACTCAAACTCTTCACCCTTTTTAATTTAGGTTGTGTTACTACAGTTGCGCTGAAGGAGCTCTTCATGTATTCTGGAAAATAAACCCTCATCGGGTATCTGTTCTTCCATTTTGGGAGTTATTTCACTTTCTTGACAGTGTTCTTTGAGAGGTTTATACTTTGGTGAAGTCATATTTCTGATTCTTCATGATCCTTCGAACCTTGCACAGGTGTCTAAGCATTTAAAGAAGCAGTCACTTCTTTTAGACTTTATGGAAGACTTTGTTGGTAAGAGAGGATTTTCATTTGCAAGTGGGGGCATGTTTGAATGTACTGTAATCCCAAGTTCAGAGGTGTGTGGCGACACCAGGCCTGGGCAGGGGTGGGAGCGAGTGTGATGTCTCTTGGGCTCAGGCTGCTGGGTTCCGCAGCTCTGACAACTGTGTGGTCCTTCACAAGCATTGTTGGGGTCCTCAGGGTGCCTTCAAGTCCAGAAGCTAGTGACCAGGGGGCAGTGACTAGAGCTGGTGGTGTGAACACATGCCTATGCAGTGGCTGTGGCTAGATATAGAAACACGCAGTGGTGGGAGGCAGGATAGGCAACATGGGGCAGGGCCAACTATGGATTTACTGGCAATATCTGTGGGGGCTCTGGCTGTGGGCATGCTGTATCATTTGCTACAGTCACTCCCACAGCCCATACATGTGCACTGTAGTGGAGATTGGTGATGGAAGTCAGGCCAGGGTACACCACTGGGGAGGCCAGCTGCAGGTGAGCTTGATGGTGCAGGCCAGTGACAAAAACACGGCCTGATCTGGGTAAGGTGCAACCCAGGTAGGACCTCTGCATGGGTCCCTGAAAGGCTAAGGATCTTTTTTATGGTTTTCAGTTGTACAAGTGTTACACTTTTTTGCTAAATTTATTCCTAAGTATTTTTATGCTATTATAAATAGAACTGTTTTCTTAATTTAATTTTTGGACTGTTTATTGCTATAGTATAAGAATACAATTGATTTTTGTTATTGATCTTATATTCTTATATGTTGCAACCTTGCTGGACCTTTTTGTTAGGCCTCATAGTTTCTGTAGGTTCCTTAGGGTTTGCTATATACAAGATCATATCACCTGCAATAGAAATAATTTTACTTGCCCCTTTCCTTGCCTAGTTGCTCTAGTGAAAAACTGCAGTATAATACTTAGCACAAGTGGAATCTGCAGAAGATGCTGGTTGCCCATCTCAGGGGGAAGCCTTCAGCTTTTCACTGCTGAGTGCAACATCAGCTACAGGATTTTTCCAGATGCTCCTTATCTGGTTAAAGATTAGCACTGTCCCTAGATTCTTTATCCCTGGCTACTTCCAGTCAATTCCCAAGTCCTGACAATTTCACTACAATATAGTTCTTGTACTTGTTTCCCTTATTTATATACATGCCTACTACCAATGCCTAAATTAGGCCCTTGTCATATTTTGCCTTGAGTGTAAGATCTTTAGGGCAGGATCTATATTTAAGTGCATATATATATTTTTGTAAGCAGAAATGTTGCACTTATTAAACAAAATCAAGATGCTATGGCAATAAAAGAGCAGCTACTGGCAATAAAAATGTAATTGTGAAAAGTAGACACCAAAACTAAACCTAACTAAAGCAAAAACCGTGGGAAGAGTAGGAAGAAGAAAAGAAATCAAGGCCGTCTCCCAGAACAGCAAATAAAGCAAAAGCATAACAGCAATAACTGAAGGGAAGAACAGAGAAACTGAATGAAGGGGCTTCAGTTGTGTAGCATGATGGATTGGATACTTCAAATAGCCCTCTCAAATGAAACAACTAATTTGCTGGATAAAATATGTTTACAAAAAATGTGAACACAATGCTGAAATAGGAGAGAATAAAATACTACCAAAATTATCAAGCAGGTAATTTTTACAAATAAAATTCAATGTTTTAAATTATCTGGTAAAATCACCATATTTTCACCTACTACTTAAATAGAGTCTTTTTTTCTCTGCCTTCAATTTCTGTATCCTCCAACCCATCCTCCACACTGAACCTTAACACTTTCCTATCTACAATGGAGTTTTCACCAAACTGTATTATACCATTTTTCACACTATCTTATGTATGCACACATCCAGCTTTCCTAAAAGCCAATGCTTGTCAAGTGAATACACATAAGGAGAAAAAAGGCATGGTGGGATTCAACAGGAGCTATAGTTTTATTTCTAAATGATTTAATTGTAAAAGCATCTCTATCTGACAAAGTTTTAGGGATGATTTTGGGAAGAACGGTAGAATAAGCAAAATCATGGGACAAGATAAGTTAACACAATCTATCTGGTAGTGGCACAGTGGTTAGAGCGTTGACTCAGAATGTTGAGGTTCCTGGTTTGAAATCCTGTGGTCGCCAGCTTGAGAGCAGGATCATCTACATGATCCCAAGGTTGCTGGCTTGAGCAAAGCATCACTGGCTCAGCTGGAGCTCCCCCACTTCAAGGCACATATGGGAAGCAATCAGTGAACAACTAAAGTGAAGCAGCTACTATGACCTGATGCGTCCTATCTCTCTCCACCCTTTCTCTCTCCCTTACTGTTTTTCTCTCTCTAAAAAAAAAAAAAAGAAAAGAAAAGAAAAAAAAGTTAGCATGGTGGTTTTCAGACTGCGGAGGTTTGCAAAATCAATATAGTAGGCATGACCAGTATTTATTTTATTAGAAAACAGGATTACACTGCATATGGTAGGTAACTTCTCATTTGTGCTACTTGTGTTTCAGTTTTATACATATACCCCTAAATGTACATATACACTTCTGTAAAATAGACCATAATGTAATGCATTTCTTACTGTGGGTTTGGTTCAAAATGCTTAAAAGTCAACAAGTTCAAGGACACAGACAAAAAAATCAGTGCTACTATAAGTAGACAGAGAAGCCAAGAATGTAACAGCAGAAAAAGCTTAAGATGGGTTAATGCCATAGCGTTTTCCAGATCAACCATCAGGTGAGTAGACTATGAAGAGATAAGTAGCCTACTTGGCTCTCTGCATTTAAAAATATCTGTGCTTTGGCCTGACTTGTGGTGGTACAGTGGGTAAAAGTGTTGACCTGGAATGCTGAGGTCGCTGGTTCGAAACCCAGGGCTTCCCTGGTTAAGGCACATATGGGAGTTGATGCTTTCTACTCCTCCCCCCCCTTCTCTCTTTCTGTCTGTCTCTCTCTCTGTCTCCTCTTTCTAAAAAAAATGAATAAATAAAATCTAAAGAAAAATAAAAATATCAGTGCTTTTTTAACACTGTATTAATCAAAATAATGTGCTCTACTGTATTGCTTTACTGGTATTGTCTTCATGATGCTCCTGAATTCTGGCCATCATCTAAACAGAACAAAGAAGATGTGGTTGTAGATAGACTTTATGAACCAGGTTAGGCTAACCATTCTGAGATGTACCACCCTGGAAAATAAAAGATAGTACTTTTCAGGTAATCATAAAAGATAGTACTTTTCAGGTAATCATAGGGAGGAAATAGAGGATACAATCGCAATGCAGATCACTGAGTTAATAGTATTGCACCAATATTCATTTCCAGTGTTCAGTAATAGCATTGTAACTAGGTTCTATGCATGCCTATGTACGATACTATCATTGGGGAAGCCGGGTAACCAGTGCATGAGAACTGTTTTTACAATTCAGAAATAAACTATTTCAAAATAAGAGGTTATTAAAAATAATAAGGACTAAAGTGTTTTGTGGAGTCCTAGATTAGTGCCAACAGGCTAATTTGAGATTACCCTATCCTACCATGGCAACTGTGCTTGTTACTCAGTCACTACTGAGAAAAGCCAATTTATAGCTAAATTCTCTTATTTTAAATATGCCAGCTCAACAGTGTTACTCTATTTCTTCCAATACTGTGCTTTGCTGTACTAGGTGGTGGCTGCATATTATTCCCCCAAACCTTTTTATCTATTTCTTCATTCACTTTAAAGTCAATATAGAATTGGTTAAACATTTTAGAGAATATATTGTTTTAAGAATAAAAACAAGTTAGAAAAAGTGGTTATGAAATAAATGTAAACTATTACTTGATTTATAGACCTCCACTGCTTTCATTTAAAGGACTTAGCACCATGAAAGGTTGTTTAGACTGTACTTTGGCTTAAGTGAAAAAAAGTTATTGCTGAAATTGTATAAATCATTTCAAATATTGTTTGATTTTAGCTTTTAAGTGTCTGCATTTTTCTAAATGTTCTGAGAAAGTTTGGTTCACTTTATACTCTCCATAAATCTAAGTATTTCAAAGCTTCCTTGAGACACAGAAAAATATACACATGTGAAAGAATGATTGCATCATCACGAAGAATCTGAAGAGAACATAACATCAAAGAAAGCAACCAACTGAGGCTCACTTTCATAATTACTAAAAATATACAACATAAAACAAAATGTATAAAAGACACTAAGATAAACTATTCTATTCTACCACATTAATAACTACATATGGTAATGAAAAGTGATTAGAAGGTACAAATCCATAACAATGATATTTAAGCAACTAGCCATGCATTATTGTGGGGATCTTTGGCGGCCTGGAATATGGCTGTCCTTCGAGAGCAGGGATCACCCTCAAAAGCCACTGACAAATTAATGCTAAACACACAGAGAGATTCCCATTTACTTCAATGAATGCATTTGCTTTTCCTGCTCTTACCCATCTTATATGCAAATGATGAAATTATATTCCCCACACACTGTTTTTATCATTTAAATTCCCCCTTTCAATAATCATTTATTATACTGACAATAATAATAATAATAATAATAATTAACATTTGTTTTATGTTTACTATGTGCCAGTACTTCTAAAATACATGTATTTCAATTAATCCTCACTGTAGGCCTATGGGTTAGATATTACCATCTTACAGATGAAGATCTGATGCTTAAGACTCACTCACAGTTACTTGATTCTAGTCTCTGGAATATTCTCTTCTCTCAATAACACATACTAGCCCTCTTTCAAGTCAAAGGTCAAACATTCTACTACAACCATGAATAAAACAAAGGTGCTCAAAGTTCAAGCCACTGAACCAGCACAAAACAAGGAAACAAATATTGGAAAGGGACAGAAGAATATTAAGTATATATGAGATATATGACATATGTGTATATATACATAAATATATAGGTATGTCTAGAATACTCCATGACTCCAGTAAATAAATGTCAAATACAGCAAATGTATATTAAGAATGCTGGCCACAAAATCAATTAAGTACTTTCTATGTACTATTCAGCTAGAAAAAGGGAAAAGAATACATAAATCCCATTAATAACAGCAATAATAATAATATAATAATGGTAATAATAATAATCAACAGGAATACATGTAACAAGATATGTGAGGGACTTCTAAAAACATTCAAGATACAGTGTTATAGGGATAGGGAGATAAATAAAACAGTGGAACAAAAGCCTGCATCTGTATTAAAAACAACCAACAATCAACAAATGATTAGCCAGCCTGGCCCAGTTGCCCTGCAACGGAGAGTTGAGAAACAAATCTTGTACGTAAAAATTTATCCTCTCACAAGAGAGGCTTCTTTGGATTAGTGCAGAAAAATGGGTTATTCAAAAACCAATTGCAAAAATTAAATCTGGTTCTAAATCTCACACCCTCTACCACCATGAACTTAAATAATCAAATTTTGAAAGTTAAAAATAAAACCATAAATGTACTAGAAAAAATATGGTCTTTTAATAAGCGTAGTAGACAACTGAAAGTCTGACAGAGTTAACTAAATATAAACACCACCACCATCAAATAAACAAAGAAAAAAACCATCTGAATGCTAAAAAATCATAAAAGACTAACATCCTATACAAATCAGTAACAAAATACATGGAAATATAACATAACAACATAAATATGGGAAAATGACAGAAATAGGCAATTCCTCCCCCGTATAGACGGTAAAATACCATTGGGAAAGATGTCGACTTTACTACTAATAAAAGAATTGCAAGCAAAAATGAATTACAGTATTTGTGGTCACATCAGATTGGCAAAAATTAACATCAAATAAAAAACCACAGTTGTCACAGGATAACTATCTGGATTTTAATTTTGCAATATGTATTGGACTATAAATAGTTTATAGCTTTTAGCCCAAGCAGTCACACTCTTAGTAGTTTAATAGTCGTCAAGTATACAAAGATGCATGTATCCATAGGGTTGTCTGTAGTCCTGCTGTATTACTAAAAAACGGGATCAGAACCTTGAACAAGAGTTGGGGGTTAAGAGAACTGGGTTCTGAGACAGAGTTTCAGAGCAAGAGGAGGGAATGTGTGTACCACATGGGGCCTGGGGAAACACCGCAGGGATGACAAGGAGGCCACAGCTTGGCATGCAGGTAAGAGCATACTCAAGCATACTCTCCACTCTGCACAAAGCACCAACACATCATCCAAAGACACTTGCAAATTGTTTATGAACAAAAAGAAACAAAGTCCACAAACTTTATGGAAGACTAAATTTAATCCTTGTAAAAGACATCTGAGAGTTCAACATGATTTGGGACTCACATTATACTCTCAGTTTCAAATAAGTTTATTCATTTTCAGTTATTACTATAAGTTTTATCCAGGCAAAGAATATTCTCTTTCTTTTACGTTCTTCACCATGGTACTTCTGCACAGTTCCCTGCGATGAAAAACTGCTTAGTGTTGAGCTTGGTTATCACTTCAAAAACCCTAGTTTTTAGGATATATCTCTGCTGAGGCAAGAGAGTTTGCACTCTCAACCTTCAAGGTGACTTAAAGAAAGGAGGGAAAATGTTTAGGCTCGAGAGGAGTGAATTAAATATTCAGAGCTAAAGCTGTGTGGAAGAAATTTTTACTCTGAGCCTAATCTAAGCTTAGATTAAGCCTCTCTCAGTTGGGGCTGCCCAGGTAGAGAAAGGGCTCAACCTCTACAATCACTGTAATTTATATTTTCTTTAATTCTTAAGTGGTACACAGAGAATGAAATTCCCCTGCCAATGGAAGCCAAGTGAAGGTGCATGTGTTTTTGTGTGTATACCTTCCCTTCTGATTTTATAAGGAATAAATGTCTATTATTGAAAATTAAAATATAATACAAATAGCAAAAGGAAAATGAAATTTATCCCTAATCCATGAATCTAGGACAAACGTTTGTTACATATGTTAAAAGTTGTGTTTAGTCTGTTTTCAAAAGATTCAATCACACTATCATTTTAAATACATTTTTTAACAACCTGATTTTAAGACTTCTTTGTAAACATGACTAGCTGTATATTATTTCATCATGTGGACTATGTTAGTCAGGATATGCTAAGTTATAAAGAAACAGCACAAATTCTAAAATCTCTGTTGCTTGAAACAGCCGTGGTCGCTTCCTTCGGTAGATGACACGCCTGTCAGGTCAGCAGGCTCTTCTTCCATCATCAGTACTCAGGCACTGATAACTGTAAGGCCTCTGCCATGTGGAACATCATTGGTCGCTGGGGAAAAGGGAAGGGAATGTGGATAAAAACATGGTAGCTCTTAAAGGCTCCATTTCTGGGGGGGGGGGTATAACTAAAGTCACATGACCACAGCTAACTGCACAGAGAGAGCAAGGAAGTGCATTCGTGCCATGTGCCAGACACAGACGGGAAATGCTAGTGAACAGGCTACATGACAACCCTGGGCACAATATAGTTTGCTTACCCATTCCTTGAATGTTGGACTCTTTACAATTTTATTTTACTGTATTTTACATTTTTTGCAAATGTGGTGATTACCAGGTATAAAGTCTTATTTGGTTTTCTACTTATTTCTTTAGAATTAATTCCTAAATGTTACATTATTGGCTTAAGAAGGATGCATGCTCTTTGTGCTCTTGATCACTTCTGCCAAACCCACTTATCTTCCTATGAACAAATAGAGAAATATTTACTTCCATGTAGCAACACTGGCACTCGTAAATTGTCTTTTAATAAAATATTTACTAATATGACAAGTGAGTCTGTCATTTTACTGTTATTTCCTTTTGCAAATTTTTGTATCCTAAGCAAGTCAATTTATTTTATTGTTGTTCCATTGTTTTTGTTGCATTTGGATAAGCTCTTTATGTAGCAACAAAGTAAGCCATTTGTCAGAAATGTTATAGCTTTTAAAAACTAGTCTGCTCTTGTCTTTTCCACTCATCTTCCTTACTACCTACCATATCTCACCCCCCCCCCCCCGATACCTCAAAACTTATTGATCCCACCAACTGGTGAGCATGCTCAGTTCTGCCATGTGCTCACCGTTTCCCTTATTTACCCAATGAAATCCCACAGTCACTCCATATAATGTAACTCTTTGCATATACCTGCAAGTCCACTGCCTCCTCTGTGCCACTATACTTACTCAGCAAACACCACAGCTCTGGTCAAAGCTCGTGCCTGCACCTGTGCAGCTGAATGGGTCTTACTTCCAGTGAGAGACACTCACCTCAGTGGCCCTTTCTGCTGCCCACTCTTGAGAACGACCACTTTATCCTGGTCCTCTACTGAAATACCAGCACCATCTTCCGTTTTCAGTCTCAGCTGACCACACTGCTTCCTAGTTCACTGAGCATGGTGATCTGAAGGAAACTTCCCAGTTACACAGCCCTGTGCCTGGATCTTTGCTCATGAGCTCTATCTATGGTGACTGCTCCCAGAAAAGGCTAGCCTACTACATACACAGAAAACCACACCTCCTCATCTACTCCAACAATTTTCCCATTGCTTGGCTGCACCATCTAATTTTCAGTCTTAATAGATGTTTCCCATTTGCCTATACATGTTGTTATTTCTCTCATTAAAAACCAAAACAAAATCAATCAATCAATCAAACGAAAAAGCAACCCCTCTTTATCCTGCTTTCCCTTCAATTACAATTTCCTTCCCTCTCTCACAGGAAACCACCAAAGATTTGCCTATACTCACTGTCTCCAATACCTCTCCCTCCATTTTCTCTTGAAACCGACCCCACTTAGCTTTTTGCCCCCACCACTCTACCAAGTGTTCTCATGCAGGTCACCAATGACCTTCATGTTGCTAAACCCAATGGTTAATTCTCAGTCCTCTACGCAACCCCTCCCCACCTTTCCAAAACACTTTCTTCAATTGGTTTCCAGGACATCATACTCTCTTACTTTTTTTCCTACCTCACTGGTTTCTCTCTCAGTCTTCTTTGTTGGTTCCTTATTTTCCAGCCCTCCAAATGATTACCCATCACTCATCTTCAGACATATCTTTGTCTGTTTATACTTACTCTGAAGGGTGGTCTCACCCACAACATTGGCATTAGATACAATCTATGTGTGGAACTCCAAATTGTTATCTCGAGCACAGACTGCTCCTCTGAACTTTGGACTCACATATCCTCCTGCCTAAGTGACATCTTCTCTTAGTTGTCTAATAGACATCTCAAACTTAGTATTTCTAAAACTGACCTCCTCATCACCACGGGGACCCACTCCTTCCACAGTCTTCTCCATATCAGTAACATCACCATCCTCTAGCTGCTCAGGCCCATACCCTGGTAATCTGTCTTGACCCTTCTCCTTCTCTTACACTCCACATTCTCTCTCAGACCTCTGCTTCAAACTGTCAACCAATTAAAAAAACTTTAGCTTGAAATAAAGAATAAAAAAGCATGCATTTGAGTAAAGTATTGCAATCTGAGAGACACAAGTAGTAACCCAAACTGTACTCTGGAAAGAACAAAAAAGGCAGTTTATATAAAGGTAAACATCACAAGCTGAAACTTATCCTATTGAATACTTAATATGGTATGATGGCTAGTTCAAAGGGATTGGTCAGATCCAGGGGATGAAACTCTAGGTAAGCACTAGTATGGGAAGGGGGTTGGTGAGAGGGCAGATTCCAGGATATGTACTTCTACAAGCACCAGAGTCTAAACCTCATCTGGTGTGGACATGAGTAAGTCTGACTTTCCTAATGACACCCTAGTGCCCCATATGTTATTACTCCCTTTTAGATGTTCCGGTTCACAAAACCTACCCATGGCTTCCTTTATCATCTGTTTTAGAGCTAAAAATCCTTACACAAAGAGGACACGCAAGTAGCCTATAAATATATAAAGAAGTACCCAGTATCATTAGTCATGAGAAAAGTATAAGTTAAAACCACAATAAGACTCTACACTCCCAAAATGGCTGAAAGAACTGAGAGGACTGTTCAAGTATTGGATAGGATGTGGAACAAGTGGAGAGCCAAACCTTGAGATGTAACTCAGAGCTACTTTGAAAAACTGTTTGGCAACAGCTACATTAAAATAATCAGAAGTATACCCTGTATCATTCCTGGGTATACACTCAACAGAAACAAATGCTCATATCCACCAAAAGACATATATAATAATGTTCTTAGGAACTTCATTCAAAATAACACCAAACTGGAAATAACTCAATAATGGAATAGATTAAAAAGTCATTGTTTATTAAAAATGAAACACTTGGAAGCAGTGAAAAAGAACAGATGAATGGAAGACGCAAGAGACAGAAGGACCTAAGGGACAGAATGCTGTGTGAAAGGAAGGAAACACAAAGAGCACATAACGTGATGGCGTTTACAAGAGGCGCAGATAGGCAAAGCTAGTGTCACCTTGTGGGAAAGGTGCACTGACTGAGAGGGGAATTGCAGGATTGCAGGGACCCTCTAAGATACTGGGAATATTTTATATCTTGATCTGAACAGTGGTTACACAAGTGTGTATGTGTATGTATGTATGGAATTTGTATACACACACACAAACTTCATGGAGCTGTGTATTAGAATTTGTGCACTTTATGTCTTTGGCTTTTAGTTTAAGAGCAGTGGAAGTTGTTGAAGGGTTTTGAGGGGAGGGCTATTGTTATCCAACTTGTATTTAGAAAAAATCTTTCTGATTGCTGTATGGATTTGAGAGAGGAAAAGTAGGTGTGGGGACAGTCCATTAAGGGAGAATTGTAATTGTTCAGTCCAGATTGGTGCATCTGAGAGAGGAGGCAGAACAGTCAGGGAAAGGAGGCAGTGGAAGCTGCAGATCTGATGTCTCTGCACATCTAATGGAAGTAATTCTATTTCCATGTCAGAGTGTGAGAAAAACAACAGTAATAATGGTGCCTCCTAGGGACAGGGCCAAGGGCCAGGAGGATGGGAGGGGGAGGGAGGCTTTCAACTGGAAATCCTTTTTACATCTGATGACGCTCAGTAATGTGCAGATACTACTTACTCCAAATATAATTAAAACATAAATTAGTATCACTCAACTGGAGGCTTCCTAATACTGCTAAGGCTGCCCTTGCAGTCTCAAAGGCAGACAGCTGAACAGGCACTGTAACAAGCCCCTCCTGATGTCATCAGTCTATGAATAACAATGTCCTACTCACAGCTCACATCTACTGTGGATAAAACATGACCTACCTTAGAGACTCACCAGAGAAAAAGCTTCCTAAAATGTAAATAACTTAAAATCTAAAAGATACATGTGTATCATTTAAATGTCAAAGTTTCTAATATCCTGGATTTTTATTTCATTATATCCAGCCTATGTGAATTTGCTGGCAAAAGAAAAAAAAAAAAGAAAAAGAAGAAAAAAAAAAAGCACCATTCGTAAAAAACAAGACAAAAATGAAAGTTAGTGACTTGGCACAAAGGACTATATCATAAAAACAATGTGGGTAATCTTATAATATCCTCATGTTTTAAGTCAGTGAAATCGAGAGTTGCAGCTGTCCCACAAACTGAAACCATATAAATTTTTAGAAAATGAGTCAATCCTGAGATTAAAGTTTCGATTTATAACACTTCTGTGTTTTACTTACAAAGTCATAAATAAATCTAGCATGACAGAGAAGGTAAATATTTTCTCAGTTGTTTATGTAGCCAAAGAGGAAAGAAACTTAACATGCAGTTAACTACTTAGGTTTTTCAAGATATGCACCATGTGGTCATATTTAAGATAGAGAAGAGACTATTTTGTTTAATCCAACATTTGCTTAGCAACATCAAACTAGTGCAAGCTGGGCAGCACCTGTACCTCACAGGAGAGTCTTTCCCTTCCTACAAAAGCTGGGACTTAAGCATGGGAAGAATAGAACTTCCCCAGGAAGAAAGATAAACCAAATCAAAACCAAACAAACTGACCAAATAGAAGGGATGAGAAAGAATTGTTAAATAATATAAATTGAATTATCTAGAGTGAGAAATGATGAACTTTTAACAATGCTGGGGCTCTAGTTCTATCATTTAATAGATAGTATTTTGTTTACATATTAAAATAAAAGCAACAGGATGGTATAAGAGGTCAATAAGCTGTGATACAACTTTCTATTATTAAGTGAACTACAATAGTAAAATATCCAATGCAAAGCTTTTGAAATACAGATTTAAAATAAAAAATATGAAAACAATATTTAATCTGCTCAAATGCACTAATGTCAGATATCTACATGAACTTTAATATATATACACTCATATATGAATTTTGAAGAATTTACTATCAAGTAAAAAGAAAAGAAAAGAAACTCCAGTAGTAATAAATCAAAGTCGTAACACCCAAACTGTTTAACAACAGATCTTCTTATAGTGGGTGTTTTTTATTTATTTTTCTTCTTTTTGAGACCATTAAAAAGTAAAACTTCATACAGTAAATATGGTAAACATGCTCTCAAAAATCTGCCTGTACTCTTTCATTATACTGACTTCATCTCCCTTCTCCTACACTGCTACATGGTTAGAGGTCTGTTTGAAAGTTAATCTGGGATGAGCACACTATAAAAACAACAGGGTTTAACCACTGGTTGCACTCCATCTCCCAACTGTAAATTAGTGGTTACTGTCCTTTGCACATATAATCAGGACAACAGCAATGTCAGCTTAAGAATCAGCTCTAAAAATTGAGCAATTTCAACACAAGAAGCTCTCAAATAACACACTCAAATTGTATGCTAGAAGTTCATTTATTAGTCTGTTATTTGGGATCTTAGAATACATATCCAAAATAAATGTTGTATTGGTATAAATGATATTCCAAGCTACCACACAGCCACTGTAACCCTAAAATAACAGAAAAGAGCAGAGCATTATAATGTTGTAATTGTAGTAGTAAAAACAGAAAAGAAAATGACATGTTTAAAATTTTGTTTTCTGTTGGCACCTGACAAAACTGTTCCAATTAGAAGATCTTCTCGAACCACACTGGCTGATTCAGTGTGTGTGCCCACTGCTTAAATATTCTTATGCATTGTCTCCTAGATTCCTACCCAGCCAATTCTCCATTTAGTGCTGTCCATGACCACAGGAGCTCTCTCTAGCCTTACAACTCCCAAGTGTACACAGCTCCAGCCTTGATCTGTTTTCTGGGCTACCAACCATCGATCCAACAGCCAGCCGCTCACAGGCATCTCCTTTTGGATAGTCTATTGTCACCTTAAACTAAATGCTCTCTGTGGTAAAGGTAGCTGGAGGCCACAGCTTCAATAGTAATATAATTGCAGAATAATATACATGCAGTTTTCCAAAATATGCCCTATCTAGGGTAGTGCCTGGATGAAGGACTCCCTCAGTTAGTAAGTTTGGGGACGGAAACTAGAGATGTATAATGTTTATTAGTACACTGCAGGTTTTGAAAAGTCCTGCAGTAAAGAAGCCATTGAACATCATTAAACCAATATTTCTCAAACATAGCCGATAGAACCCTTTGCTCTCAAGATGAGTTATTAGTGCACTCAGAGAAACGCTAATATAGACATGTATTTAATCACTGTCTAAAAGTTTAGAGCATATTGCATACATATAATATGTACAGGTTTTATAAACATTCTGAATACTTTGTAGGTTGCTGTTTATATTTTTCTTTTCTCATTGTTTAATGTGAGGAGATGAAATGATTCATTTGAGAGAAGCAATTTCTGGAGATAAGTTTTTAGAGGAAAACTGTCACTTATTTGGTCTACATGCTTTAAAGTCACCCTCTATTGAATATTTTGTTAAAAACCTTGCAGTCATTCCTGATCTACACTTCTCACTCATTAGCACAGTCAACTACCTGGCCTGCTGACTGTGCCTTCCTGCACGGCTTTCCACCGCGTTTCAGCCTTTCCTTCCCCACTGCCCCATCTTAGTTAAGACACAACCAGTGTTTTCTCAGGAGCTGGAATAATTTTCTAAGTGCTCTCTCTAAATCTATTCTTTACCCATATGGTGCACCCAGAATAACATATTTACATTTAGAAACGTTTTCTACATGCCAAAAATATATTTCTACTAATACGGTAGAAAGAGTGACAAAATTATCAATCATATTCACATAGATCATTTAAGAAATAAAATATTTCTAAGACTTCTGTGATCCTATTCCTTATTCCAGAAGTAAGTACTATCTGAATTTTCTGATTTCTTCACTTTTCTTTATAGTTTTAATATATAATATATATGTACATACCTGTAATAATGTACTATGTAGTTTTACATAATTTTGTATTTTATTATAAATGTACATAGTTTAATTCTTCTGAACTCACTTTTTTAGTTTACATTATGCCTGTTAAGTTTATCATCAGTGTTCCTCAATTTCTACTACAAAATAGTATTCCAAATCATGAATGTGCCACAAATTGTCCATTTTCCTATTGATAGTCACTTTGGTTCTTTCCAGAATCCCACCCTTTCCTTTTGTTCCCATTTACAAGCAGTGCTGTTATAAACCTTCCTATTCTTATGTAGCAATTGGTACATAAGTATAACACTTTCTTGAGGTTATGTACAGGAGTTGAATTGTGGGTCATAAATTATGTCCATCTTTAACTTTAATGCCCAATTGTTTTCCAGAGTGGTCACAGCAAATGTGCACTCCTCTCCATATGTGGAAAGGTGTCTGTGACTCCACCCCTATCAGCACAGGGGATTGCCCGTTGTTTTGTTTCTGCCCACTGGTGAGAGTGAGCTGGAATCCCAAAGTGGATTAATTAGCACTCCCTGAATAACGTTGAGGTAATTTTATAGAGCTCTTTGCATGTCTGTGTTTTTGCATTTAAAATATTCCTTTTCAAAAATAGTACAATTTATATAATATTGTTTTACCTAAAATATATAAACAAATGAAAACCTATTTTTTCCAATTATGTGTTGAAAATATCTACTTCTAGCCTGTAGCCTTTCACATTTTTTCCAAGTTTTTAATGAACAAAGATGAAATTTTAATGTGGTAGAAGTTATCAGCCCTTTGTTCTATGGTTATGTTATTTATTTATTTTTTATTATGCCACCATGGCACCATTAAAAAAAAAATCCCTTTCCATCCACAGGTCTACAGACAGTCCCCAGTGCTGACAGGTGTGTGGGATCACAGGCTCTTCTACGCATGTGGGGAGGAGTGCACATTTGCTGTGACCACTCTGTAAAACTGGGGAGTCAAGTGGAAGATGGATATAATCTATGACCCACAATCAACACATTTATAGGGTCTGTCTGCTCTTCTGTTTCATTTTCTGTTTGTTCTTCCCCAACCCGTATCACACTGTCTTAATTTCTATAGCTTGTTTGAATACTAATCCTGATGGGGCAAGTCCACCAACTCGTGGCTATTCTTCAAAATTACCACGGGTACTCTTGGTCCACTGCTCACCAATAGAAATTACATAGTGGGCTCATTAGGTTCAGACAAACAAAATTACATAACATTAAATGTACAGATTAACTGGAGACAAATTAATATATTTTTCATATTAAGTTTCCTATCTATAAATATTATTCAGTCCTTCACAGATTTAGGATTTTGAAAAGAAAGGTACCTCATTTATTTTTTTAGATTATTTTTTAAGTAGGTACCTCATACCTACTAATAATGATATCTTTATTGTCATAATGATATCTTTATTTTTTTTTCAGTTTTTTACTGGTAAACAAAGATAAAATAAATTTTTATATAGTGATTATCCAGAAAAGTTGCTAACCTCTCATTAATTTTAATAATCTACCTACAGATACCCTTTTCTCAGCAAGCAATGAATATCTGCAAATAATGAATTTTGCTTCTTCCTTTCCAACGCTTGTATCTTTTATTTTCCTTGTCTGAAAATCCTGATAAATGTCGCATTGATAAAATGCAGTGATCATCCTGATCTTATTCTTTATTTTTATAGATTTAATGATGCATAAGACAAATGAATAAAAGAATGCAGAAGTTTCTAAATAGGGAAAATAGAGTATCTGTGTAAGTCCAAAAAACTCTCAAGACATTAAAGGCCTTAAAAGAATGCCATTCTTCTCTAAATGTGACCATGGTTCTTCTAAAAACCTCTTAAAACAATTTGCACAGAGCTATGGCTACTGACTATAATGGAGAAGATAATTCCAGTAAAAAGGTAAATATTTGTATTTTCTTGAAAGGAACTAAAACAAGGAACTAATAGAGATAATGAGATCATCTTTTTAAATTAAAAATAATTTAGTGATTGTTGATTTGGAATTTGGAGGCCACTGTTATCTTATCTTTGATATTTAATTATTATACTTGAAGCAACCTGGATAGTAAGGAATTTTGACTTCTCTTCTAAAAAAATGAATAGAAAAATCATTTTAAGACTTAAGATAAAGAAAGGTAGGGAGCAGGCCACTCAAATTGAAGCTCTGCAGCTTTAGGAAGCAGCCAGTTCCTCCAATTTTGGTCTTGCTATGACTTTAGTAATTACTGCTCATGTAACCACATGGAGTTTAAGTCACATCCATTTGATTTATGATTTACTTATATTTTCCCATCCCTTACCCCTTGCCTTTGGCAACCATCTATATCAATGAATCTGTCTCCTGTTTATTTACTCATTTGTTTTGATTTTTTTTAGATCCCACATATAAGTAAAATCACAATGTATTTGCCATTCTCTGTCTGACTTACTTCTCTTAGCATAATACCCTCTAGGTCCATAACGGCGAACCTATGACCATGTGTCAGTAACCATTTTTGATGACACTTGAGAAGTATGGGGCCGCATGCCTAGAAGGACGTTTCATCCTCGGCTCCTGCATTGCCAGGTGCAGTAGCCGAGGATAAAACGTTTGCTGTAGTGTAGACACTCTGGGCCGGAGGTCTGTAGGCCAAAACAACAGAACTCCAGCACAGAGCGTCTAGTTCTGGGACTTCCGGTTAAGCCAGTTTTTCTCGAAGTGACACACTACCCGAGTTATGCTAGGTTTTTTGGTGAATTTTGACACACCAAGCTCAAAAGATTGCCCATCACTGCTCTAGGTCCAACTATGTTGTCACAAATGGGAAGATTACATATTTTTTTTTTGTATTTTTCTGAAGTGAGAATTGGGGAGACAGAGAGACTCCCGCATGCGTCCACTGGGATCTACCTGGCATGCCCACCAGGGGGTGATGCTCTGCCCATCTAGGGCATTGCTCCGTTGCAACCGGAGCCATTCTAGTGCCTGAGGTGGAGGTCATGGAGCCATCCTCAGTGCCCTGGCCATCTTTGCTCCAATGGAGCCTTGGCTGCAGGAGGGGAAGAGATAGATAGAGAAAAAGGAGAGAGAGAAGGGTGGAAAAGCAAATAGACTCTTCTCCTGTGTGCCCTGACCAGGAATCGAACCCAGGACTTCCACATGCTGGGCTGACGCTTAACCACTGAGCCAACTGGTCACGGCCAAGGTTACATTCTTTTCTAATCAATGAATAATATTCCATCTATACATATGCCATGTCACCTTTATCCAGTCACCTATTAATGGACATCTAGGTTGCTCTCATATCTTGGCTATTTCTAGTAATGCAATGATTTTTGTAATTGGTGCATATTATTTCAAACTAGTGTTTTTGTTTTCTTTAAAGAAATACCCAGAAGTGGAATTGCTGGGTCACATGGCATTTCTGTTTATAATTTTTTGAAGACTCTCCATAACTATTTTCCATAGTAACTACACTAAATTACAATCCTTACCAACAGTGTGTGAGGATTGCTTTTTTCCAACATCCTCTCCAGCACTTAGTTTTTGATTTATAAATGAGAGTCATTCTGACAGGGATGAGGTGATATCTCATTGTGGTTTTAATTTGCATTTCTCTGATGACCAGTGATGTTGAGCATCTTTTTATGTCTGGTGGCCATCTGTATGTCCTTTTTAGAGAAATGTCTATTCAGGTCCTCTGTCTCCTAACCTTGTTTTCCTCTTCCCATTTTTAAATTGATTTTTTTATTTTTATTTTTTGATAATTCCTGTGTCTGGTTTTGGTATCAGGGTAATGCTGGCTTTGTGGAATGAGTTTAGAAGTGTTCCTTCCTCTTCAATATTTTGAAA
This sequence comes from Rhynchonycteris naso, assembly GCA_037038555.1. Classification (NCBI taxonomy): domain Eukaryota; kingdom Metazoa; phylum Chordata; class Mammalia; order Chiroptera; family Emballonuridae; genus Rhynchonycteris; species Rhynchonycteris naso. The sequence continues at coordinate 107,669,351 of CM072998.1, read as the reverse complement.
TAACTTAAGGATAGGCATTAACTTTTCTTGAATTTTGGTAAAATTCACCTGTGAAGTCATCTGGTCCTTGCCTTTAATTTGTTGGCAGTTTTTGATTACAGCTTTAATTTTATTGCTAGTAATCAGTCTATTTAAATTTTCTATTTCTTCCTGGTTCAGTCTTGGAAGGTTATATGATTCTAGAAATTTATCCATTTCTTCTAGATGATCAAACTTGTTGGCATATAGTTGTTTATGGTATTCTTCAATGATTCTTTGTATTTTTCTGGTATCAGATGTAACTTCATTTATGATTTTATTTATTTGGAAACTCTCTTTTTTCTTGATGTGTTTGGTTAAAGGTTTGTCAATATCTTTATCTATTAAAAAACCCAGTTCTTAGTTCTATTAATCTTTTCTATTGTTTTTCAAATTTGTTTCATTTATTTCTACTCTGATCTTAACTATTTTCTTCCTCTGTTTATTTTGGGTTTTATTTATTCTCCTTTTTCTAGTTCCTGTCAGTATAAAATTGTTGCTTTTTGAATTTTTTCTTATTTCTGTCAATTTCTCTCATAGAACTGCTTTATTTCATTACCATATATTTGGAAAAATTGTTTTTTGTTTTCATTTGTTTCAAGATAGTTTTTGATTTCCAATGTGATCAGTGGTTGTTTAGTAGCATTTTTAGTCTCCATGTATTTGATTTTCCCCCCCAATTTCCTTCCTGTAGTTGATTTCTAGTTTCATGCCACTGTGGCTAAAAAAAGTTAATATAATTTCAATCTTCTTGAATTTGAGGCTATTTTTGTAACAATCTGTAATCTATACTAGAAGAGTTACATGTATATATAAAAAAAATGTACTCAAAAGTTTTTAAGATGAAACATTCTAAAAATGTCTATTAAGTCGATTCGGTCTAGATATTTAAGGCCATTACTTCCTTATTAATTTTCTGTCTAGATTATCTACATCCACCGATGTGAGCAGGGTATTAAAATCCCCTACTACTATTGTATTATTATGCAATTCTCCCTTTATGTCCATTAATAAATGCTTTATAAGTCATATCTATATTAAACCTAAGCATAGAAACAAAGAAAGATATGAAATAAGCACAGATTACAAGATGGCGACAGAGTAGGTGATGTTCCAACAGCATCCTCCCAGGACCAAACTGGATTACAACTTAATTTAAGAGCAATCATTTTGAAAAATCAACTCTGGTCTGAACAAAGAGGAGTCTTTAACCGACGATCATAGTGAAAACTACATCCAGATTGGGAGGAAGAGCAGAGATGTGGAAAGGGCTGCCCCACTCACAGGAACAAGCTGAGAATAAGGGTACAGAGGGACTCTCACTGTGGAGAAGGTCACTCTGAGAGGTGTGGATCCTCAGCCACAGGCCCGGAGCCCCAGCCTAGAGTTCCAGAGCCTAGAAGAGGCACCCACACAACATTTGAATTTGAAAAGAGCCGAGTTTCAGTCTGTGAGAAAGAGACAAGAACTCTCGGAGATGCAGGCTACCTCTTAAAGGGTCCACACAGAAAATCTTGTTCACAGCCACTTACCCGGGGCTTTGGTAGAAGGAGGGATGAGAGGACTAGAAGTGAGAAAGGAGAGTGTAAAGTTGGAGGCCTAAGGAGAGACACTTTGGGAGACAGCCACCAGAACCCCTGTGCCGAGTCATTCTCCAATATTGTAGTCGCCATCTTTTTTGGATGGAGCAGTCCCCTTTGAGCAGCATCAACCTGGGGAAAAGCAACTGTTTTTCCCACGGGAAAGTTTCTCCTGCCTCAGTTATGAAGATTGGGTCTTGCTGAGATGCCAGGAAGCAGGAGGCATGTCAATGACTCAGTTTTCTAATGTAGAGGCTGGAGCTATCCTCCACACGCTCCTGAGTATATGACAGGTGCACCCACCTCAAGGGAGACTCAGTAGAAACTGTTTGGACTACAGGCAGACCACACCTCTGGGTCTCAGAGGACACACCCTACTGAGGTGAAAAAGTCGGGACAGACACCACCCACCACCCTTCTTAATCCCTGAATTGCCGTAGGCTCTAGACTCCATCACAGGTGCTTTCAGTGGCTGAGCCCAACAAGCAGCCAGCAGACAGAGGCTGCAGGAGGCAGGACTCAGGGGACCTTGGCCTTTTAAGTGGACCTTCTCCCAGGCTCAGCGTGGATAAAACCATCCTGAGTGTGCAGCTTGGTATTTCCAAGAGCACCTGGGCCCAGTAGAGGCAGCCACAAACTCTGGATTACTTGTATCTTCAAGAAGGTTGCTGAGGGCCAGTCACAGGCACTGTCTCCCACTGGTCTGTGCTGGGTTCCTGCCAGGGAGGCCCAGGGAAGGAATATCCAGTGGCCAGCTAGGGAAAGCACTGGTTCAAGAATTAACAACCCTTGCTAAAATTTTATCCTAAGAAAGGGCTTCTCACACCTGGCCCAGCTGAGGCAAGTTCTGCTCCCTGTGCTCAGCACTGGCACAACAGCTCATGTGCATTAGATAGGGTAGAGCTTCACAGTCAGCTGGCCTGGGAGCTGAATATCCAGCCCTCCTGGGATAGATTCCACAGGGGGAAGGGAGAGAGGCTTGGAGCATGGACATTTAAAGTGTGGGTCCCTGAAGCCTACTGCTCTATCTGGTTAAGGGGCTTAGCCACTTTCTGAGGGGTCACAGCCCAAGGAGAGGACTCTCTCAGTCTTCCTCCCTGAGACCAGGATCTCACCAGCTGTAAGAACTTCTGCAGAGGGAACTATTGCCCTAATTGATCTGAACCTGCTGGAAACCTTGTTGGAAAGAAATAAAAGTTGAGTATCCAGCAGTGGCTGAGGGATTAGACTGGAGTAGGGGCCACATTCCCCATACTCAGCTCCTAACCAAAAGACCACTGAAGTAGGGGGTCCCACTAATGTATGCCCAACCACAGATGCCCTAACCCAATAAGCTTGCAACCTGTAGAGGGCTTGGTTGGGTGAGGCCATCAGAGCACTTGTACAGAGGACTCTGTGGGAAGACCAGGCAGCTACCAGAGGAGGTAGAGAAGCTGAAAAGTGGAGACAAATCTTACACAGATTGGGGCTTTTATGGAGCTGCTATCATCTCTAACTAAGCAGGAGGAAGATGATCCTTATACACAGCTGATCCTCCTACACTACTCAGGCATAGAAAATGCAGACTCAAACAATGAAAAAAGCAGTAGCTGCATACAGGTAGCCCACAGCAGGGTACAAGCAACAGCTGATGCAAACCCAAGAATATCCAGAACCAACACAACTACAGTGTGTCCGTAAAGTCATGGTGCACTTTTGACTGGTCACAGGAAAGCAACAAAAGACGATAGAAATATGAAATCTGCACCAAATAAAAGGAAAACTCTCCCAGTTTCATAACTATTATTCCGTGCAGTTTGATGTGGGCTCCATTTGTTGCCCTATACATATCCAAACGATAGTGAAGTTCTTGCCACACACGGGTAAGGACATCTGGTATAACAGAGTGAATAACGTCTGTGATTCTTTGTTTTAAGTGATTAATGTCGTCTATATGTTCAATGTACACATGTTGTTTCACATAACCCCAAAAGCAAAAGTCTAAGGGCTTCAGATCCGGGGATCGTGGTGGCCAAGGCTTGACAGAACCCCTGCCTATCCACTGCCTGGAGGGAATGTTCTATCCAGAAACTCAAGAACAATGGTGGTGTAGTGTGAAGAAGGGTCGTCCTGTTGAAAGATGACACCTTCTGTAAATTGTGGCACTGCATACAATTCCAACATGTCAAGTTAGGTGTTTGCTGTCACAGACTGCTCCGTGAAAGACAATGGGCCTATCATCTAATCATGCATCAGGCCACACCACACATTCACTTTAGGGGTGTTACATTTGTACTCAACGTAGGCATGAGGATGTTCAGCAGCCCATATTTGGACGTTATGGCGATGAACATGTCCACAGATATGGACGGTTGCCTCATCGCTAAACACAATCTTCTGCAAAAATCTTGCATCATTGTCGATCTCATGAAGCATATCTGCAGCAAACGTGCATCATGTGGGTCTATCCGACTGTTTGATAGCGTCCAACAGCCACAATATGTACCCCGTAAAACAGAGACATTTCTTTAACACCTTATGAACTGTAGTCTTGCTTAGGTATCATTGTCAAGCACACGCACGCACAGATTTTTTACGGCTCCTTAGTTAGCTATCTTGTATAGCCTCTACGGACTCGTCACTGACTGATGGCCTACCAGAATGGGGTTTCTCCACCAAACTGCCAGTTTCCTTCAACTGCTTATCCCACCGAATAATGTTATTCCTATGTGGTGGCACTTCATTATAAATGTGCTGATATTCACGTTGCACTTTGGTCACGGATTCAAATTTAGCGAGTCACAGGACACATTGAACTTTCCTCTGTACCGTCCACATCTCAACTGGCATGGCCGTGGGCTGCTCCGCTATATACACAGTGTTACGTCATCATCTGCGCATGCGTACATGCTGCCATTTCATCCTACAGAAACTGGGAGGGTTTTCCTTTCATTTGGTGCAGATTTCACATTTCTATCATCTTTTGTTGCTTTCCTGTGACCGGTCAAATGTGCACCATGACTTTACGGACACACTGTAGTAGTGGGTGGAAGACAACATCAACCTTAGACTCAGCTAGCCACACAAGCAACATGCCCAAGGGAGGAGTGTAGCAGGAGAATAAATACACCCAACAAGACAGACATTGCAGTGTGCAATACACATGATCAAGGTAACCTTTAGAGCCAGCCAGCTTCAAGGGATAACCATACCCAAGAAAAAACCAATTGCATTCAATACTCACATACAACAGGAAGGAAAACAGTACCCTCAAGAAGCATTTCTAGAACAAAGAAAACAGGTGGCCTGGAGGGCAGTACTACTGAGCTCATCATCATAAACACAACACAAAAAATTCAAAGTCAGACTAATACACAGACAAAATGGGCAGACAGAGAAATGCAACCCAAATGAATCAACAAGAAAAATACCCAGAAAAACAATGAAATGGAAGTAAACAAACTACCAGATGCAGAGTTTAAAATAATGATTTTTAGGATGCTCTTGGTGTAAGCCCCTTTGGGTTCCTCTTTAATGGGACTCTGTGCTTCTTGAACTTGTGTGACATTTTCCTTCATCAATTTAGAAAAATTTTCAGCAATGATTTTTTCAAAGAAGGATTTAGAGCAACAATGGATGACATAGTGAGCATCTAAATAAAGAGATAGCAAGCATCAAAAAGGACATTAAAATCACAAAAAGGAACCAGTTAGAAATAACAAATACAATATCAGAAATGAAGATTGCACTAGGAAAAATCAACAGCAGGCAAGATGAAGTAGAGGATCAAATTAGCGATTTAGAAGATAAAGTAAACATAAACATAGAAGCAGAGCAGCTAAACAAAAGAAGGTGCAAAAAGACTGAGGAAACTGTAAGAGACCTCTGTGACAACATGAAGAGAAACAACATCTGTATCACAGGGGTTCCTGAAGGAGAAGAGAACAAACAAGGGATAGAGAACTTGTTTGAAAAAATCACTGCTGAAAATTTTCCTAAATTGATGAAGGAAAATGTCACACAAGTTCAAGAAGCACAGAGTCCCATTAAAGAGAAACCTAAAGGGGCTTACACCAAGAGACATCATAATTAAAATACCAGTTAAGAGGCAAAGAAAGAATACTAAAAGCTGTGAGAAAAGCAGTTAATTACCTACAAAGGGGCCCCCATAAAGATGACATATGACTTCTCAACAGAAACACTTGCAGCCAAAAGAGATTGGCAAGAAATATTCAAAGTGATACAAAACAATAACCTACAAACAAGACTTCTTTATCCAGCAAGACTATCGTTTAAAATTGAAGGAGAAATAAAAAGCTTCCCAGACAAAAAAAAAAAGACAAACAAAAACTCAAGGAATTCATTACAACCAAACCAATGCTGCAAGAAATGTTAAGGGGCCTGCTATAAAAAGAGCAAAGGAGAAAAAGAAATAAAAAAAAAATAGGATTGTAGATTTAAAGAATAAAAAGGCAATAAATAAGTACATATCAATAATAACCTTAAAAGTAAATAGATTAAACGTTCCAATCAAAAGACGTAGGGTAGCCTGACTTGTGGTGGCGCAGTGGATAAAGCGTCGACTTGGGAACACTGAGGTCGCCAGTTCAAAACCCTGCACTGGTCTGGTCAAGGCACATATGGGAGTTGATGCTTCCAGCTCCTCCCACCTTTCTCTCTCTCTCTCTCCTCTCTAAAATGAATAATAATAATAAAAAAGACGTAGGGTAATTGCATGGATAAGAAAATAGGACCTGTATATATGTTGTCTACAAGAGACCCACCTCAGAACAAAAGATACACATACAGTGAAAGTGAAGGGATGGGAAGAAGTATTTCATGCAAATGAAAATGAAAAATAAAGCTGGGATAGTAATACTTATATCTAACAAAACAGTCTTTAAAAGAAAGATTATATAGTAAGGGACAAAGAATGTCAGTACATAATATAAAGGGAGCCATCCAACAGGAGGATATATCCACTGTAAATATTTACGTACCTAATATAGGAGCACCTAAATAAGTAAAGCAGAATTTGATGGAGATAAAGGGCGAGATTGACAGCAATACTTTAATAGAAGGGTATTTTAATACCCCACTAACAGCAATGAATAGATCCTCCAGACAAAAAATTAACAATGAAAGAGTGGCCTTAAATGACACACTAGATCAACTGAATTTAACTGATGTCTTCAGAACCTTTCACCACAAAGCAGCAGAATATACATTCTTTTCAAGTAATCATGGTACATTCTCCAGGGTAGACCACATGTTAGAACACAAAGCATGTCTCAATAAATTTAAGAAGACTGAAATCATATCAAGTTCCTTCTCTGATCACAATGGCATGAAACAGGAAATCAACTAGAATAGAAAAATTGAAAAATATTCAAACATTTGGAGGCTAAATAGCATGTTATTAAATAACAAATGGGTTAACAAGAGACCAAGAAAGAAATAAAAAATTTCCTTGTAACAAAAGAAAATGAACATACAACTCATAATTTATGGGACACAGCAAAAGCAGTCCTGAGAGGGAAGTTCATAGCATTATAGGCATAGTGTGAGAAGCAAAAAGAAGCTCAAATAAACAACTTAACCCTGTATCTAAAAGAACCAGAAAAAGAACAATAAATAAAGCCCAGAGGAAGTAGAAGGAAGAAAATAATAACGATCACAGCAGAAATAAATGACATAGCGGCTAAAAAAAAAACCAATACAGAAGATCTATGAAATCAAGAGCTAGTTCTTTGGAAAGGTAAACAAGATTGATGAACATTTAACCAGACTCATCAATAAAAAGAGAGTATCAAATACATAAAATTAGAAAGTGGAGAAGTAACAACTGACACCTCAGAAATACAAAGAATTGTAAGGGAGTACTATGAAGATCTATATGCCAAAAAATTGAACTTAGGTGAAATAAATAAATTTCTAGAAACATACAATGTTTCATAACTCAATCAGGAAGAATCCAAAAACCTAAACAGTGATTACAACAAATGAAATTGAAACTGTTATAAAAGAACTCCCAGCAAACAAAAGTCCTGGACCGGATGACTTCACAGGCAAATATTACCAAACATTCAAAGAAGAACTCACACCTATCCTTCTGAAGCTATTTCAAAAAATCCAAGAGGATGGAAGACTTCCAAGCTCCTTTTATGAGGCAAGCATTATCCTCATTCCAAAATCAGATAAAGACAGTACAAAGAAAAAAACTATAGGCCAATATCCCTGATGAACATAGATACCAAAATTCTCAACAAAATATTAGCAAACTGGATCCAAAGTCGTACATCATGATCACGTGGGATTTATTCCAGGGAGGCATGGTGGTCCAATATTTACAAATAGATAACTATGATTCATCATAGAAATAAAAAGGATAAAAATCACATAATTTCATCAATAGATGCAGAAAAAGCATTTGATACAATCCATCACCCATTTATAATAAAAACTCTTAGCAAAGTGGAATACAGGGAGCATACCTCAACATAATAAAGGTCATCTATGACAAACTGACAGCCAACATCATATACAATGGGCAAAAAAATAAAAGTAATCCCCTTAATATCAGGAACAATGCAGGGGTGCCCCCTTTTACCACTCTTATTGAACAAAGCTCTGAAAGTCCTAGCCACAGCAATCAGACAAGAAGAAAGCCTGACCAGGCTGTGGCGCAGTGGATAGAGGATTGGACTAGGATGCGGAGGACTCATGTTTGAAACCCCGAAGTTGCCAGCTTGAGCACTGGCTCATCTTGTTGAGCAAGGCTCACCAGCTTGAGCACAAGGTCACTGGCTTGAGTAAGGGGTCACTCAGTCTGCTGTAACCTCCCGGTTAAGGCACATATGAGAAAGCAATCAATAAACAACTAAGGTGCCTCAAAGAAGAGTTGATGCTTCTCATCTTTGTCCCTTCCTGTCTGTCTGTCCCTATCTGTGTCTCTATAACAAAAAAAAAAAAAAAAAGAGAGAGAGAGAGAGAGAGAGAGAGAGAAATAAAAGGCACCCAAATTGGAAAAGAAGAAGTAAAACTATCATTATTTGCTGATGACATGATATTGTACATAGAAAACCCTAAAGTCTCAGTCAAAACCTACTAAACCTGATAAATGAATTTGGCAAGGTGGCCGGATATAAAATTAATATTCAGAAATCAGTATTATTATTATACACCAACACTAAACTGCCAGAAAGAGAAATTAAGGAAACAATCCTCTTTACTACTGCAACAACAACAAAAAATAAAGTACCTAGGAGTGAATTTAACCAAAGAAGAAAAAGAATTATAACCGGATAATTGTAAGACATTTAAAAAAGAAATCACGAAAAACACAAACAAGTGGAAGCATATATCATGTTCATGGATAGGAAGAATAAACATTCTTTAAATGTCTATATTACCTAAAGCAATCCATAAATTCAATGCAATTCCTTTATATTAAAACACCAATGGCATACCTCAAAGATATAAAACAAATATTCCAAAAATTTATATGGAACCAAAAAAGAACACGAATCTTGAAAATGAAGAATAAAGTGGGAGGTATTACATTTCCTGATATCAGGTTATACTACAAGGCCATTGTAATCAAAACAGGTTGGTACTGGCATAGAAACAGGTATATAGATCAATGGAACAGAACCCAAAACCCAGAAATAAATCCATGCCTTTATTGTCAACTGATACTTGACAAAGGAAGTAAGAGCATACAGTAAAGACAGTCTCTTTAATAAATGGTGTTGGGAAAATTGGACTGCTACATGCAAAAAAAATGAAACTAGACCACCAACTTACACCATTCACAAAAATAAACTCAAAATGGATAAAAGACTTAAAATATAAGTCATGAAACCATAAACATCTTGGAAGAAAACATAGGCAGTAAACTCTGATATCTCTTGTAGTAATATTTTTGCTGATTTATCTCCACGGGCAAGTGAAATAAAGGAAAAAATAAGCAAATGGGACTATATCAAAATAAAAAGCTTTCGCACAGCAAAAGACACCATGAACAAAATAAAAAGACAACCCACACAATGGAAGAACATATTCGCCTGATGAGGTGTTAATAAACAAAATTGATAAAGAACTTCTAAAACTCAACACCAGAAAGGTAAACAATCCAATTAAAAATAGGCAAAAGAAAAAAAAAATAGGCAAAAGAATTGAATAGATACTTTTCCATAGAGGACATACAGATAGCCAATAGGCATATGAAAAAATGTTCAAGGTCACTAATCGTCAGTGAAATGCAAATTAAAACTACAATGAGATACCACCTCACGCCTGTGAGAATGGCGCTTATTAACAAATGAGCACTGCTGGTGGGAATGCAGACTTGTGCAGCCACTGTGAAAAACAGTATGAAGATTCCTCAAAAAATTAAAAATGGAACTTCTTTTTGACCTAGCTATCCCACTTTTAGGAATATATCCTAAGAATACCAAATCACTGATTCAAAAGAAGATATGCACCCTCATGTTTACTACAGCATTGTTTACAATAGCCAAGATCTGGAAACAGCCCAAGTGTTTATCAGTGGACAGTACATATACACAATGGAATAGTATGAGGCCGTGAAAAAAGGAAATCTTACTCTTTGCGACAGCATGGATGGACCTGGGATTATTATGCTCAGTGAAATAAGCCAGGAAGAGAACGACAAATATCATATGATCTCACTTACATGTGGAATCTAATGAACTAAGTGAACTAAGGAGTGGAATAGAGGCAGAGGTGGGGTCACAGGCACCAGAAGGACAGCTTTCAGAGGGAAAAGGGACAAGATCAGAGAAGGTGAAGGGATTAGTCTAATTATAAATACATAACACATAGATACAGATAGCAGGACAGCAAATCCCAGAGGGAAAGGGGAAGGCGTTAAGGGGAGAGGGGCAAAGGGAGTGTACTGAGAGACATGGGGGTGGGGGTGAGGGTGTTATATTGAGTGGAACACTTGAATCCATGTTAACACAATAAAAGTTTTAAAAAATAAAAAATAAAGGTAAAAAAATAAAATAAGCACAAAAACACAGAAGCATGAAAATCATGCAATGTTTTCTAAACTGGAAAAGTATTAAAATTCTAGGCAATTGTTATGACTTATTTTACTGATGAATAGATTATTGTTATAACAAATTTTCAGTAATATGATAATCCAGATCTTTGCAGCACAAGCCATTAGAATAGTAAGTTATATATAAGGTCAATAGATATGGAGCATGATGATCATCATATATATAGAGCAGATGATTAAGCTTCTAAGATAATCAGAAGCTGTTAAGAGTATCATGAAGATAAAATACCCTACTGCTCCACATGTATGGTAAATATAAACTATTCCCATCATGTTTGAATATTAGAATCCAAAGATCTAGTGGACACTTAGTTTACTAATTACTTTACCCTTTTAACACTATAGGGGCTGGTACCCAATATTGTAATAAACACAAAATCATCAGCTTGGCATTTTAGTTTACAGATACTTGCAACCATCTCTATGTCTATTAGACTGGCTAAGTTAGGAAGTAAATCTGAACCTACTGGTAGCTACCATGTCACAGAGTGCAGCCTGTCTGAGAACAAAACAAACAGAAAAAGAGCATAAAAGTGGAGAAAAGAGAAACATTTCTAACAATATTTTGTAAGAACAAACTAGACTCAACTTAACTGAAAGCAGATGTATATCTGCACCTTTCAGTTATTAGATTCAGTAAATTCCCTTTTCAGCTTAAGCTGATATGAATTGGGTTTCTATTGCTTACATGAGAGTCCTGAGTAACCTCAAGAAGTCAGTCACACTAACTGGACCAGCAAATATTCTTTCAGCTATACTCTGCTTCCTTACAGGAAAGCTGGAGCACTAAATAAAAGTATGACTTTAGAGGATGGTTTTGAATCCCTACACAAATCACTTACTAACTAAATGATCTTGGATAAGACATACACTGCGTATGAGCCACAATATGGGTCTCAAATATTATCTACTTTATAGACTGTTTCGAGAGTTAAGAGATTTTTTAAAAAAAAAATCACTTAAGAGTCTGGCACCTACTATTCAATAAATGGTAGCAATACTTCTACCTGCTATCCTGACAGGGAGCTAGATAAAATATGTAAAACACCTATTACAATTTGATACAAATAAGATGCTCAATAAATGTTAATTCTTTTCGCAACAAAAATAATCAGACACTGATAATGACGGTATCTTGTATGGCTAACCATTTTTCTCATTGCCAGAAAATAATAAGAAAGAATACAGATGGAGGCCAATGACCTTTCTTACATGCCCAGCCTCACCCCTCACTGCTCAGGAATCCAGAAAATCACTGCTAGTAGGAGAGAAATAAGCACAAGTACATGTACGACCGTTGGAAACAGTGGGCCAGGCAATTTCTCAAATGTGCCCCATGTGAAACTTTGATATAAATATGAGGATTCCAAGTTCTGTGAAGGGGAAGGTGATGACAAACTACTCATTACTGATGGAGACACTAGCAGAGCCATTCAGTGGCACAAAACAGGACCAAAATACTGGACTCACAGTACTGGGAACGTATGGTAAGCCATAAAATTTCTCCTGCGTTTCTTTGAGAATGTCTGTAGTTGACCTCCTCAGGGGGTGCTTCCCATGGTAGATTTGATCCAAAGTGGCATAAAAGACCTAGACAGATGAAAACACCTCTTAGTTTGGGTAATTCATCCTTATCTTTAAGATATGTTTGACCAGAGGTGTCATAACTGTTCCAGAATTAATTTTAAATCACAGTTGAAAACATTCACAAATACAGATGTATATGGCGTGAGATATATTTTACTAAACATTTAAGACTATGTCAATATTGAAAAGAAAAGCTCTCAATCTTTTACAATTAAAGATATTAAGGAATTCTGAATCTTATCTGTCAGGTACTCTTTAAATGTAATGTAGTAGGTTAAATTTACGACTACAAAACTGAAATCCTGCCTCTCTCCATATAAGTAATAAATATGGTTGGAAATATGAAAAATAAAGGTAAAACTGTGACCCTAACGAATCCTGTTTGGTTTATTCCTGGAATCCTGTGATTTTAACTGAGGGAAATGAAATGGTCAGCACCCTAGTTTTGTAAGGAGAGGTGAAAGAAGACAAGTAGGTGGGGTGAGGTGAAGGAAGGAAGAGCAATCTCGTGTCTGGTGAAGATAGATGCTACAAAGAATTCTGCTGCAGCTGTTTTCGAGTCTGGAGCAAGCGCCAAGTCAGTCCCCACACCTGGTGTCAAAGGGTACAAAGGAAGCAGCTGCTGTGCTGGGACAATTCTGGCTTAAGGAAGTGACCAGCAGAAAGGATCAATAATCTCTTGTAGAGGAAATAGGCCATTGAAACATAATAGGAGAGTAAAGCGTTAGAAAAAGTTTGAACATAAAATCTGCTGCTTATAAAGTTCTGAAAACTAAATTTTACATAAAATCTAAAGTAAAATGTGTTTTTTTTTACTTGACTATTAGCATTGTTTGGAGTTCACCTAAAATAAGAAAGCAGGAAATGCTTATTTTAAAGGAAAGATTATGATAGTTAGTTATATCTTGAAATGTACCTTTCTTATTGAAAAGTGGAATTTGCAGAGAATGTGCAGCTATTGACTTGAAAGAAGTAAGGATTAGTCTGGATAAAAGAAAAAACTTAAATGACTTCTAGCTTCTGGCTTCATCGTGATATAGAATTATGGTTCTAAATTACAAAGTCAAGTTTAAACCTTCCGTAGAAAAATACAGACATTTCCTAAATATAAATATCTCTTTACTCTAATTGGTAAACTAAACTTACAGCTAAATATAGCTCTTCCAGTTCTATATTCTATAATGAGTAACAATGTGTAAAGATAATCAAAGGAGCTAAAATTACTCATACATATCTTGTCTACATTCTAACAGAATAAAGTAGGAATTAAAGCTCTTTCTTACATTCTCACCTCAGCTGAAGTGTTTTATTTTTTGTTTTGTTTTATTCTCCCTGCAATCTATAAACACATAAGAATTCAAGACTTTCATTCTTTGGATCATAATTTTCACAAACAAAAGGCATAACCATAGAAGACTTTTTTAAAAAAAATTATAAAAACAGAGCAAAATAAATTAAACACATGTATTTCATGATTATTTGCTTATAAACCAAACAACTGTCAGGTACTGTTCACCTAGGGAGTCAGGCATGCCTGGCACCAAGATCTTTAGAGCCACAGAAAAAAGAGCCTATTTTTGAAACAATGCACAGCAAAAAAATGATAAATTTTAAAACGCTGTTTATACCCGTTAGAAATCTGAAACAATTCATCTTCTTTTTCCACCTCTGTCTGTCTCTGCTGTACAAGGGGACTATTGTATAATAGGAAAGCTGGCTCCTGTGGCTCTCCTGGCAAGGAAGTTTCTCTCTCTCCTTCTCTCCCTCTGCCTCAGGGGGGTTATTCTTTTTGCAGGGTGGGAAGAGGGAAAGGTTGGTTTTCCATTTTAAAAGAATATCATTGGAACTATTGTTCAAAATAAAAGCCACAACAAAAGCTTTTAAGTTAGGACTTCTACTAATAATTATCAGCAAGAAAAAAATTTTTTCCAAGTAATTGTTAATTTTTTCAAATAATTCAGAAATTCATTTTTAATTATAGTGATATATACTGCTCACAAAAATTAGGGGTTATTTTAAAATGAATATGAAGTGATAAAATGTCCCCTAATTTTTGTGAGCAGTGTAGATACTAAATAATGTAAATCAAATATAAATTCATGGTTTTGTCAGTAGCAGGCATTTTCTTTATTGAAATATATATCTTAAGGTACAACAAAAACAGAGCTCATTCATTACTTTCTAGGGACTGAATTTTACAAAACTATAAAGCAAGTAAAGAGTGGCTATATGTTGGGCAGATAAAATATATTATGCTCACTTTGTTAAAGATGGCGCTGCCCACATGCAAGTCCGTTGATATTAATGTGTTTTGGGGGACAGGCTGTGGGCAGGCCGGGTCGTTATAGCCTACGCCTTAGTTTTAAGAATAAGCTTTTCCCCACACCCTTAACTGATTGGATGATGTGGGTGGTGCACTCTCATGAGGAATCCTCCCATTATGCCTCAGATAAGTGGCTTTGTATCAGAGACTTCCTTGTTTGTAGATTGGATTAAAGGTTTGGATTTCTACACTATAAAGTGGGGCAAGCTGGGAGTTTGCTCTCTCTTGGTTTTCTGGGGTTAGTATTAGAGAGGAGAGCAGATTAAGGCCACGTGGAGGAGAGGAGAAGCAGCCAAGATGGCAGAGTGCTGAGGAAGAAGCCAGTTTGTGCAGAGTTTGTGCAGGAGGAGATGGGGAACAGAGGTGAATAAGTCTGGTGAGCTAGAAACCTTTGATTCTAGGAAACTCGGATAAGTCAGTAGCTTTGTGAGCACTGAATGAGTGAGTTTTGGAGCCCAGTGTGTGTTTTTACTTGCCTGCCGGGTGCAAGCTAGAATTAAAGCTGATGGCTCACCAGTTCTTGGCTCCATTGTTTCATTACCGACTGTCCGAATCTAATGAGAACCTGCACAGGCCATGTGGCTGTGATGGTGGCCCTGGGTACTGGCTTTACACTATACTTTTAAAAATATTTTTTCCCATTGATTTAAGAGAGGGGGTAAAAAGGGAGAGCGAGAAGGAGAGGGAAAGAGGAGAGAGAGAGAAGGGGAGAGACAGAGAGAAAAGCATCAATTTGTTGTTACAGTTATTTGTTTCATTTAGTTGTGTACTCATTGGTTGCTTTTCATACTTGCCCTGAATGGGAATTGAACTGGCAACTTTGGCACTCTGGAAGGATGCTTTATCTACTGAGCAACTCAGCCAGGGCCAGGAGTAACTACACTTTTAAAAAGGTAACTGGAGTATTCTTGGGCAGATAAAATATAATATCTTTGTTAAAGATGGCGCTGCCCACATGGAAGTTTGTTGATATTAATGTGTGTTCTAGAACAGGCTGTGGACAGGCCGGGTTGTTATAGCCTAAGGCTTAGTTTAAGAGTAAGCTCTTCTCCACACCCTTGATTTATTGGATAATGTAGGGTGGTGCTGTAGGGAGGAATCCCATTATGCCTCAGATGGGTGACTTTGTATCAGACTTCCTTGTTTGTATAATTGGATTAAGGGTTTGGATTTTCTATGGTATAAACTAAGGCAGTCCGGGAGCTCTCTCTCTCTTGGTTCCTGAGTTCCTGAGGTTGGTATTAGAGAGGAGAGCAGATTAAGGCCATGTGGAGGAGAAGTAGCAAAGATGGCAGAGTGCTGAGAAAGAAGCCAGTTTGTTAAGAGTTTGTGCAGGAGGAGATGGGAAACAGAGGTGAATAAGTCTGGTGAGCTAGAAACCTTTGATTCTAGGAAACTCGGATAAGTCAGTAGCTTTGTGAGCACTGAATGTGAGGGTTTTGGAGCCCAGTGTGTGTTTTTGCTTGCCCGCCGGGTGCAAGCTAGAATTAAAGTTGATGGCTCACCAGTTTGTGGCTCCTGTGTTTCATTACCGACTGTTCGAATCCAATGCGAACCTGCACGGGTCAGGCGACTGTGATCCCGGCCCCGGCTACTGGCTTTACAAGTATTATAAAGTGAATATTTTCAGATGCTTGAGATGAAAAATGGGTGTTTAGGCTATGTTTATATAACTTTTAACATCTGATGAAGAGTAAAAATTCCATAGCAATCTCAGCAATTACAACTAACCTAAACATCTGGCATCATGTGGATCTGACATCCAGATAATTCATAAAGTCTTTCTAGTCTCTCTCTCTCTCTCTTTTTTTTTTTTTTTTTTGTATTATTCATTTTAGGAGGGGGGAAGCAGGAAGCATCAACTCCCATATGTGCCTTGACTAGTGTTGGGCAGATAAAATATATTATGCTCACTTTGTTAAAGATGGTGCTGCCACGTGCAAGTTTTAAGAGTAAGCTTTTCCTCACACCCTTGATTGATTGGATGATGTAGGGTGGTGCACCCTCATGAGGAATCCTCCCAGTATGTCTCAGATAAGTGACTTTGTATCAGAGACTTCCTTGTTTGTAGATTGGATTAAGGGTTTTGAATCTACACTATAAAGTGGGGCAGACTGGGAGCTTGCTCTCTCTTAGTTCCTGAGGTTAGTATTAGAAAGGAGAGCAGATTAAGGCTATGTGGAGGAGAGGAGGCAGCCAAGATGGCCGAATGCTGAGGAAGAAGCCAGATTGTGCAGAGTTTGTGTAGAGAGAGGAGATGGGAAACAGAGGTGAATAAAACTGGTGAGCTAGAAGCCTTTGATGCTAGGAAACTCGGATAAGTCAGTAGCTTTGTGAGCACTTAATTGCGTGGGTTTTGGAGCCCATTGTATGTTTTTGCTTGCCCGCCTGGTACAAGCTAGAATTAAAGCTGATGGCTCACCAGTTCTTGGCTCCGTTGTTTCATTACCGACTGTCCGAATCTAATGCAAACCTGCACTGGCCAGGCAGCTGTGATCATGACTGCAACTACTGGCCTTACAACTGGGCAAGCCGAGAGTTTCAAACTGGCAACCTCAGCATTCCAGGTTGATGCTTTCTCCACTGTGCCACCACAGGTCAGGCCCCAGTTTTTCTAGTCTTTATCTGGAAACCTAGAAAACTAATTTTGAATATTACCAAAAACAATCATTACTTTTTAAACTTTGCATATGAAAACACAAATTTTTAAAAATGATACAAAGTGAATGAAGTTAGTTGCTAAAGTGTATGACTTAGAATAAATCATAAAACTTTTAAAAGCTTTGATTTTCTAGACTGAATATAGAAAATAACCTTATTTAACAATTACTTCATAAGAATAGTGTGAGGGCTTGACCAGGTGGTGGTGCAGTAGTAGATAGAGCATCAGACTGGGAGGCGGAGGACCCAGATTTGAAACCCCGAGGTATCCGGCATGAACGTGGGCTCAGATGGTTTGAGCAAGGCTCACCAGTTTGAGCCCAAGGTCACTGGCTTGAGCAAGGGGTCACTTGGGTCAGCTGTAACCCCTCGTCCCTTCAAGGGACATATGAGGAATCAATCAATAAACAACAAAGGTGCCAGGTGCCGCAACAAAGAATTGATGCTTCTCTCTCTCCCTTCCTGTTTTATTTGTCCCCCCCCCTCTCTCTGTCACCAAGAAAAAAAAAAAGTTTGAGGATTGAATGAATCAATTTTGGTCAAGTTCTATGAACTCAGCTGAAAGATGTTTTGGAAGCATAATTATTATAATAAATGTGTAGCATTGGCAAGAATTTAAAGTTATATATTTATTTTGAAGAATTATTTTGGAAAACTTCAAAGCAAAGACAAGTACATACCTGAAGTTGCATATCAGCTGCAGCACAGACCTTTTTAGATTCACAAAGACGAGACAGCATATTTTTGGGCATAGACTTGAAAAAAAAAAGAATAGATAAGTGTGTAAATTGCTTAATCAGTCATTGCACTATTACTTATGAGATGGGAAAGTTAAAAACAATATCAAATGAAAAAATAATGAAATTTCATTGTGATTTGAAATATTTTAGTTAACAAGATAATAGCAAAGGATGGTGACACTCCATTTAATTTCAAAAAGTGGTAATTGTCAAAAAGAAACTTATGCATGAATTGGATAAGAAAGGTAGGGAACGAAGATATTGGCATATTCTGTAAAAATCTGACCTTAGTAAAAGTTAATTCTTTTTATGTTCCTTTGTTACCAATGAAAATCCATTCAAGTACTCTGTTGACTCATAAGTGTATATGATAAATTGTGATAAAAATAAAAGATTAAAATGTCAAGAAATAAATTCTAATTCTAGGTGCCAGCCACTACTGGAGCTAAACTGATGTGCTAACAAAAACTCATGATACTGAACTACACATTCTTTTATTTTCCTACCTGAAGGAACTATGGAGCTTGGGCAGTCAGTATAATATCCCTGGGTGACTCCTGGCTTCCTCTCTGAGACTAATCAGGCCAACCCACAACATAACATCTTCTCTGAGAAATTAAACTAGTAATAAAATTAAAAAAGTACTTTAGTCCATCTTAGTCTACTTTAAAATCACAAACACTGATATTTATTTGAAAAAAGGCTATCACTTTATAAAACTGCATTTATAATCTAATTTAAGGTAAAAACCCCTCTAAAGAGAAATCCATTACAGCTAGCGCTCGACTTACGACCACGATAGGTTCCGACAGACTGGTCGTAACACGATTTGGTCGTAAGTAGAGTAGGCTATATGTACAGTACTGTGAAATGATGTTATAAAAATCTTTAAGTCATATTTTATCATAATTTTCTTTCATTATTGTTATATATCATAATTTTCTTTGTTCATTTTATGCCATTTGTATCATCTCTACACCATTTTGTTGCTTATTTTTACATTTGTCAGGTTTAAGTAAAACACTGCATTTACCAGTACAACTGGTTTAATATTTGCAAAACATACAAAATTACAAAATACAGGTGCATACAAAAACTGCTCCAGACGCGGAGCAGTCATGGCTAGTGAATGTGGTCATAAAGTCGAATGGTCGTAAGTTGCATAGGTCGTAAGTCGATCAATACCTGTATATAAAAGACCTATGGCAGGTTACTCAGCACTTGAGTTACATACACTATCAAGAAAGGATAATGTGAGCTGTCGCTGTAAGGGGAACTAAGTACTAATTTATCTATCTATCTATCTATCTATCTATCTATCTATCTATCTATCTATCATCTATCATCTATCTAGATAGCTATTCGTCTATGTATCCATGCATACATCCATCCATTCCTAGGGCCTAGAACAGTGGCTGACTTACAATAGGCACTCAATAAATTATTTGCAGAAGAAAAGAATGAACACAAGAATGATCATTAAAAAATGGCTTCTTAAGTGAAAGATTACAGTAGTAAATGAGGAAGGCTCAGACAATGAATCTTTCTCATACCACAAAATCTTTCTCTTTCTGTTTGGCAATAAGAAAGGCATACCAGGCAGCAAGGCAATGTAAAGAGTTAAGACATGACAGAAGAAAGTTGTAAAGAGGAAGCTCTGATACAGATAAAAGGTCTGGGAGTTTCTGACACTGGGACACTCACCTGGTATAAAACACAATTTCCTCAAATAGGATTTAAAAAGTAAAGAAAAGATTTAATTAAGTCATATACACCAACAGCTTGTAGCAGAATGTTCAAAACTCTTTAAACCTTACATTATATTATAACTTACATTGACAAGATTAGTGTTATACTTGGACTTTTCATGCTTCACAAAGCTTTAATAGTTTTATTTTCATGAAATAAAATGTATGTGAAATGACATCATTTTGTCTCATTTATCCAACAATGAAAATGACTGTGAGCACATGCTGCATCAGGTACAGAGAACAGAAAGTGGTGAACAGGTTGGGCGCTTGGCCCTGTGAGCGTCACAGATTAGTGTTATCTATATGAGCACAATTATAAAAGTTACAGGGTAATGGATGCCAAGAAGGAAAAGCCAGGCACAGTGGTATGAATGGCACAACCTAGAAAACCTCAACAAGAGGAAAGAATGCAGAGGTGAGATCAGCCAGATGAACAGGCATTGACCCTACGGGAAAGAGATGGCCGCAGGAGAAGGAGCAAACCTCACAGGAGAAACAGTATATGCAGAGAGGGCCGACAGCAGATGGGCAGGAAGGCAGGGTTCCAGCCAGACTGCAAAAGGCAGGTGGGAGTCAAGAGCTGAAAAGCCCGGAGGTCCAACCAACCAGGAACACTGGTCTCCACCCTCAGACTCAATCTTTGTGCTAAAACACTGGGCAGTTTTAAGCAAAAAAGTTACAAGGCCAGATTTGTGATTCAAAAAGATTCCTTTGGTTGCAGTGTAGACATTGAATAGAAAGAAGGAAGAAGTGGATTAGGGCAAACCAATAGGAAGGCTATAGTTAGTGGGCCAGTCTATGTCATCATTAACTTAGACAAATGCTACAGTGAGGGACAGGGACACCAGTAGAGAGGGCTGGAGCTGTGTGGGAGGTGAGGCAGAGTGACTATGTAAATTTTACCTGTTTCCAGAGGGGTGCAGGGAAGTGCAGAGTGAGGGCTGTAGCTACAGTAGAGAAAAGTGGGAGGGAAATGTTTTTATTTCAGGTTGGAAAAGCTTATTAGGCAGGCTTAAGAAATGCCTGATGCACAAGAAATGGTAATGGTCCACAGAGGAGACAAAAATAAGAGGTATAGAAGAAAAGAACAGACAAGAAGAGTACAAGATTCCTGAGAAGGCAGGGAGAGAAGCTGAGCAGATAGGGGGAGAGGCTCAGGTGTAGGCACCAACACTGGGTGTGGGGGAGGGTCAGAGGACAATGTGGTCAGGAAGATGAAGTCAGAGGATTAAGGAGGTGAGAGAAAGTTGCAGAGAGGGCCCAGGGAGGAGAATGACCCAAGGAGAAGTGGAGAATCGCCAGCAAGTCCCTGGAGGAGCTGGTGAAGCCCATCTGGCCTGGGTTCAGGCACTGAGCTGCCTCCCTGCAGCACAGATGAGAGATGGGAGGAATAAAAGGTGGAGGAGGAGGGAAGTTCTCAGTAGAGGGAAAAGAAGGAAAGCTGAAGGTCAATGGCAAGGTGCCCCTGTGGAAGTAGGGGCGGAGAAACAGCAGCCACAGGGCTTCACAATGGTGGCCAGGCATCTTGGAAAGGTTCGTATTTTCTATTCTTAAGACAATGAAGTGGAAATGCCAAGTACTGAATCTGAGTACCAAACCCAACATACCCCTTTCTATTCAGTTCTCTTTAGGATCCAGACACTGCCACATGGGGTGAGGCAAAAGTAGGTTTACAGTTGTTTGTATGGAAAATAATACAATAATAATAAATAATAAAAGAAAAAACTCTGTGTTTTGCATACTCACTACTAAACCTATTATTGACCCATAGGATTTATTAAAGATTCAAATGAAAATACTAGCATGTTGAGAATGCTATAAGTCGAGAATGAATGTCACTTTCACTAATTATGGTAAAGAATGACTGCACAAGAAATGTCACTACTGGAGAGCCCTTCAGGCCTTCCAGCTGTTTCTAGCATCCTTAACTGGGGCCTGCCGCATGGCTGCTTCACGTCATTCCATAAGTCCTAAAATACTATTCCTTCCAGGAACCTTTCTTAGGTCCATTAAAGGAGCACAGAGAGAGTGATTTGTCTTAAATCAACACCTGCCTGATTCTGAAACTCCCATTATTATGTTTCACTGGACTGTAAATGAAAGAGATTTTGCAGTCAGACAAAAACTGAGTTTGATCCTAACTATGCCACTTACCGGCAGAGTGCCCTAACATGGCGATTTACCAAACTTCTCTTAGTCACATTTTCCTCATTTACAAAATGTCAGTGTTACTTTTTCACATAAGTAGATGAAAATTGAACAAGATAATGTATTTAAAAAACATATTACATCAGGTTTAACAGAGTAGATGCTGAATAAATGGCAAAATAAATTTATTATTACAACTGTCTGATATAATACAATAATCATCGACTTTGACACTTTATTTACATTTTATTGTTTTATCTACATATTCTATAAGTACAGTCTGTTTTAGATTTATAAATCCTTAGGAGACAGGAATAATAACTAAGCAGTTATCTCCCTATAGCACCTAACATTCAAGTTCTTAATAAGGAAATGCACTTTCAGAATTTACTGTTTATCTCTCTTTTCATTTATAAAATAGTCAAATATGCTCAATGAAACATGTGCCCCGTCAAATTACCCAGCCTTTTCTAAGGCTACTTTCTCCAATAGGTGATTATTTTAAGATTTTTAGAAGAACAATGAATAATCAGCCTGACCAGGCGGTGGCGCAGTGGATAGAGCATCGGACTGGGATGCGGAAGATCAGGGTTCGAGACCCCGACCTCGACAGGTTGAGCGCGGGCCCATCTGGTTTGAGCAAAAGCTCGCCAGCTTGGACCCAAGGTTGCTAGCTCCAGCAAGGGGTTGCTCGGTCTGCTGAAGGCCCGCGGTCAAGGCACATGTGAGAAAGCAATCAATGAACAACTAAGGTGTTACAGCAACAAAAAACTAATGATTGATGCTTCTCACCTGACTCCTTCCTCTCAGTCTGTCCCTATCTATCCCTCTCTCTGACTCTCTCTCTGTCCTGATTAAAAAAAAAAAAAGAATAATCAGCTAAAGTGTCAGTAGTCCATCTGCCATATTTCAACATTTGCTACCAAATTTGGTCATTAACTCATGTTTCGAAAAGATTTTAATCTCTCACTTTAAGTAGAATTTGTTATCAAACAATGAGTCAGTTCTTCATCTGCAAGGTCTAATTCATATTTTAAAAAGACTGGTATTAATGAGAAAATGTCCTCCTCTGATATTTTAATTAAATGTATTGCATACTATGGATCTTGATAGCTCAGACTTTCATAGTTTCTGATGAGAAGTCGCTATAATTTCTCTCTGTTCCTGTGTCTTTTTTCTTTGGCCGCCTTCAAGGTTTTCTCTTTATCTTTGGTTTTTAGCAGTTTGATACAATATTTCTAGGTGCATTCTTTTTGTTATTTATCCTGCTTGGGGTTCTCTAACATTCTTGGATCTCTGGCTAGATTTTCATTATTTTGGGCAAATTCTCAGCTATTATTATCCCTTAAAATACTTCTACTTTGTCATCTCTCTCTTCTCCTTTATGGAACTCCACTTTCATGTATGATATACTGTTTGATATTATCACAAGGTTCTTGGATGTTCTATTTTGTCCCTCTTGTACTCCTTTCTACCCTTTTGTATAGTTTGGGTAATTACTATTAACCTATCTTTAAGTTCACAAAGCTGTGAACTTAAATGTTCCTCAGCTGTGTCAAGTGTAGTGATGAGCCCCTCAAAGGAATTCTACAAATATTATAGCTTTATTCCTTTCATTTCCATTTAAGTGCTTCTCATAGTTTCCATCTTTCTTCCCCATCTTTTCATACATGTTGTTCACCTTTTCCATGATATCCTGTAACAGTTATTTAAATCCCTGCTTTAAAGTTATTCTACTCGTCAGTTATTTTAAAGTCTGTGAGTCTGAGTCTGTTGATTCCTTTCTCTTTGAGCAGGAGGCAGGGTTTTGTGTTGTATCCCTGGTAAGCCTGTGACACTGAGGAGGACTCTGTGTGGTCTCCCAACCTGTTCCCGTTATGTCTCCCGAGCACCCAGTAAGGATACATGTAACAGTGCCTGCAGGTGAATGCAACCTACCCCACTATCGGGGCCTCAGCTATTGCAAACTGAGAGATCAGCCCATACTTGGCCTACAACAACTGGTTAAAATGTCATCTGATTTCTCCTTACTCCTTTGAATCACAGTCCGCCCCACCGTGGATTCAGATAAATTGATGACTCTGTGAACTCAATTCTCTTAATGAGCTCAAGAAAAGTTAGACTTTTATCTGTCATTTTCCTGTAGTTTGCTTAGGAGCAACACTCTTTCCAGCTTTCTTCATCCTTAACATTGCAGATTTCCATCAGTAACACTATTCTGGCCTTCAGCTTTCAAAGGAAAATAAGGAAAAAAAGCTTTGTAAAGGGTGAACTACTCTATAAATCAGGAATCAAACATCACTGAAGATTATTATGAAGAAACTTGCACTGCATCAGCATGTGTGATAAGATAATTTATTTCAATACTGTCAAGCAGACATCTAAGACCATCAGTTAGTGGATTTTAGCCAAAAGACAATTTACTCAGCAAGCATTAACTGACTGCCAATTATGTGACAGGCACAGCTGATATATCAGTGAACAAAATACAGTGTGTCCATAAAGTCATGGTGCACTTTTGACCAGTCACAGGAAAGCAACAAAAGATGATAGAAATGTGAAATCTGCACCAAATAAAAGGAAAACCTTCCCAGTTTCTGTACAATGATGTGGCAGCATGTGCACATGTGCAGATGATGACGTAACACTGTATATACAGAGGAGCAGCCCATGGCCATGCCAGTCGAGATGTGGATAGTACAGAGGAAAGTTCAGTGTGTTCTGTGGCTCGCTAAATTCGAATCTGTGACCAAAGTGCTAAGTGAATATTGGCGCGTTTATAATGAAGCGCCACCATGTAGGAATAACATTATTCGGTGGGATAAGCAGTTGATGGAAACCGGCAGTTTGGTGGAGAAACCCCGTTCTGATAGGCCATCAGTCAGTGATGAGTCTGTAGAGGCTATATGGGATAGCTACCTAAGGAGCCCTAAAAAATCTGTGTGTGCGTGTGCTCGACAATTACACCTAAGCAAGACTACAGTTCATAAGGTGTTAAAGAAATGTCTCTGTTTTACGGGTACAAATTGCGGCTGTTGCACGCTATCAAACCAGTGGATATACCCACACGATGTGTGTTTGCTATAGATATGCTTCATGAGATTGACAATGATGTAAGATTTTTGCAGAAGATTGTGTTTAGCGATGAGGCGACCTACCATATCTGTGGGCATGTTCCTCGCCATAATATCGAATATGGGTTGCTGAACATCGTCATGCCTATGTTGAGTACAAACGTAACACCCCTAAAGTGAATGTGTGGTGTGGCCTGATGCATGATAAGGTGATAGGCCCATTTTTTTTTTGTGGAGCAGTCTGTGACAGCAAACACCTATCTTGACATGTTGGAATTGTATGCAGTGCCACAATTTCCAGAAGGTATCATCTTTCAACAGGATGACGCTCCTCCCACTAGGCCACCATTGTTCGTGAGCCGTGAGTTTCTGGATAGAACATTCCCTTCGGGTGCTGTTTAGGCAGGGATCTGTCAAGCCATTCACACCATGATCCCGGATCTGATGTCCTTAGACTTTTACTTTTGGGGTTATGTGAAGCAACATGTGTACATTGAACGTATCAACAACATTAATCACTTAAAACAGAGAATCACAGACGTTATTCACTCTGTTACACCAGATGTCCTTACCTGTGTGTGGCAAGAACTTCACTATCGTTTGGATGTGTGTAGGGCAACAAAAGGAGCCCACATTGAACTGCACTAAATAGGTATGAAACTGGGAGAGTTTTCCTTTTATTTGGTGCAGATTTCACATTTCTATCATCTTTTGTTGCTTTCCTGTGACTGGTCAAAAGTGCACCATGACTTTATGGACACACTGTAGATTAAAAATCCTAGTTCTCAAGTAACTTATATTCTAGGGTATCTTTTTACTTTATTAAAAATGACCACTGGGGAGAAAAAAGACATTTTTCATTATTTCAGTTTCTGAAGGCTTAAGGCAGGGGTCCCCAAACTTTATACACAGGGGGCCAGTTCACTGTCCCTCAGACCAATGGAGGGCCAGACTATAAAAAAAACTATGAACAAATCCCTATGCACACTGCACATATCTTATTTTTAAAGTAAAAAACCAAAATGGGAACAAATACAATATTTAAAATAAAGAACAAGTAAATTTAAATCAACAAACTGACCAGTATTTTCAATGGGAACTATGGGTGCGGATGCATCCTGTTCTCCTCTCACTGATCACCAATGAAAGAGGTGTTTCTTCCGGAAGTGCGGGGGGGGGGGGGGGCGGATAAACCGCCTCAGGGGGCGGCATGCAGCCTGCAGGCCATAGTTTGGGGACCCCTGGCTTAAGGAATAAATGGACAGAGATTTACAACACCTTCGCCTTTAGGCTGATCAAAAGGCTCAGACTATACTAATTACAGAGCTGTTTACATATGCAATTTTTATTTATTTTAAGTTCATTTGTTAGTTTTTCTTCATCTTATGTTTAAATAATAGGTTAATAAATGTGGGTTTGATATACATATCATTCATATTCATATACTTTCAAAGGAAATAATAAATACACAAATGTAACATCTCAATATATACTAAAAGCACTAACCAATTCTTCATCCATTCATTCAATAAATTCTTAGTATGAGGTACCATTTTAGGTACCATGGGAAGAAGAAAGACAAAACACCATTTTCTGCCCTCAAAAGAGTTAAAATTCTGACATCTGCTTCACATGTGAAGTTTGTGATGTATGTTGTAGTTGTGTAACTTCAGGTCATGTATCCCTCAAAATTCAATATTGTAATTAAGGTATACTATCACTTTGCAAATTTAATTTATTAGTACTCCAAAAAGTTTATCCCAAAAAGGGTTTGGAGTGGTAGTTAGAATTTCAGTCAATAGAAATATTAATACCTCTATTTAATATGTAATAAATTTATAATTGATAGATGAGGATGTTAGGAATAGGAAAAGGAAGGTGGGAGTATAAAATAGGGCCAAAATTGAGATGAAGCACATAAACACATGTATGTGTCTTATGGTTTCATTCAAATTTCTATAAGTACTTTAGATTGTGTGTACTCTTTCTTGAATTTATTTTATAAAAACATCTGCAGCTTTTTGTCTCTCCAGAAGCCTGCCAGGCTCTGTAGTCTGCAGTAGCTCTGGATTGATGCTGGCTGACTCCTGTGTGACGAGCAGAGGCCCTGCCTATGGGAGAAGACAGAGCAATAGACGCAAGCAGGTTTGTCAGGGAGACCCATTTGGCTCATTTTAGCCAAGCATCCTACTGGGTGCACAACACCCTACTAAGCAACGATTCCTTTTTGATCTTGCTACCAGGAAGTAGAAAAGGAATGTATGTCAAAATAATAATCCAAGAGAAAATGCCCCAAATACCATAAAAGAAGTACAGATAAAACAATGGAGGAATTTCGAAGACAGAAAGTTCCTGAAAGGCCATTACCCATAATAATAAATTGTGCGTCTTGTATTATTATAGTGGTGGTATTTCTATTTCAAAAATTCACTCCATCTAATAAAAATGTAGAAAGACATTTTTGGATTCTCCCTCCCCCACCCCAATGAATAGGGAAATGATAGAAATGTTGTTCTACCACTGGAACATAATATGCCAATAATTAACTACAGTGACCTAATTTGACCTCATTTACTTTAATTATTCAATATGACTTTTCCACAATTACGTTATTCTTTATTTAAAGACAAATACATTCATGTTTATTTCTGAGGAATTAATATCTGGCTTTGTATGACCACACCAGTTCCTGTTCCCAGTATTTAGTTATTCATTCATCCTATATCCACTGACACATCCAATGGTTTAAATTTAAATTTCTGGAGCCCCAACCAGACTCTGGTGTGTCTGACATTAGGCAGTGTGCATTCTCTACTGGTACTCTTTTGCCCAGTGACAGCGGCCAAGTCTCTCAATATCAAGTTTTTTGGAATTGTAAAATGAGGATTCAGAATAGGATCAGAAAATAATTAGTATGAAGTTTCAATGCAGTAACAGCTATTCAATCAACTTGTGAAAAGCATGAACTAACCAGGGAAACTCGTCTCTGCAACTAATCTATCCACCTTTGTAAATGCTATCATAGCAATGGTGACTACACATGCAGGTGTGTGGCCAGGTTAGTTGTCTTGATGGGATTAATAATTGTACCCCTGTTCTTTCTTGAAAGTGTGTTTGGCTTGGACAAGAGATCACATCTTCACCTTGGTTACAGACTAACTTTCTTGAGGGTTTCTTATGAGTCAAACACTGTTAGCTGTTCACAGCCTATGTAATACTATCTCACTGAAAGAAAGGAGGTTGATGACTGCATTCTTGGGGTAAACACAAGCTGCACTGTTTGCTGACCATATACAGGAACAAAAATATTAAAATAATAGCTTTTCTATTATATTAAGAAAGCACATTTTTGGAAGATTGTAGAAAATATCACCCAAAATGCAAATGCTTTAGCAAACTTGGCATGACTTAAATTCTCAAAATGCTTACCCCTAAGGCTGACTGATCAGCATGCAACCTCATAAATTTGGCAGACATCTTCTATCATTTCACAATCGCACCAGTCTAATTTAAATAACGCTCTGTTATAATATTTGGCACCAGATTCTTACAAAGCCAAGTCACTGTGATAAAATACCTCGTTTTATTTTTGGCCATTTATAAAATTTATTATTGTAAAAGCTGCATAAATATTAAAAGTTAAGATAGTGAGGTAGTTTCTAGTACAAATCCTTATTATGGTAATAATTCAACCCTTCCTGAAGCAAAGACGTCCTACCATTGATATCTCCTAGGAACATGTTGGATCTAATGACATAAACTGGTTGAGACACCGTCATCCAAAACAAGGAAAGGTTTCAGTGGCAGAAAGCCAAGCATACAGCTATCCAGTCTACAAGTCAGCAACTTCAAATTTGCAGCTTGATCCTGCAACACCCCAAGCACTAACTTTCTGCTAGTGTCTTCAATGGGAAAACAACTGGACTTAGCATGTCTCAACTGATCTGTTTTGCTAGTAACCAGTAATCCAGATGGCATGTAATCAATATAATGAAAATGAGGTCTAGGTCCAAAGAGACAAAATCTCAGGTCTAAATCCATAAGAAATAATACTACTTTTCACGTATTTGATTGTTAGTGTGGTTTCCTAACAATTTAAAATGATAGAAGATATAAAAGAACCTGCAGAAATTCTTACATTTATCAGAAACTCATGAATGGCTCAAAGGGGCAAAAGTATATTGGATTTTACAGGATTCAAAATGAACGTTTTGATATGAGACAGAGCTTCAACTTTTAATTTTTTCTTTAAAAGAATTCCAATACCAGCCCTGGCCAATTAGCCCAGTGGTAGAGCACTGGCCCAGCATGTGGAAGTCCCAGGTTCAATTTCCAGCCAGGGAACACAGGAGAAGCGTTCATCTGCTTCTCTACCCTTAACCCTCTCCTTTCTCTCTATCTCTCTCTTTCCTCCCACAGCCAAAGCTCCATTGGAGCAAAGTTGGCTTGGGCATTGAGGATGGCTCCATGGCCTCCACCTTAGGTGCTAGAATGGCTCCAATTGCAATGGAGCAATGCTCCAGATGGACAGAGCATCCCCCCGGTTGGCATGCCGAGTGGATCCCCGTCAGGCGCATGAGGGAGTCTGTCTCTCAGCCTCCCCACTTCTAACGTCGGAAAAATACAAAAACAAACAGACAAACAAAAAAAAGATATAGCTATTTCCTATCATATTAAAAACTTTTAACTAGCAAAAACTTAAAAACACATCATATTATTATAATATTGATTTTAGCAAATCTGAGAGACTAAGGAAATTCTGATGTCAAACTGATAGATCTCCTACTACCTCACTAATAAAAATTAACAGATTACTCTCGTGTTAGTATTATGGAACCTTTGGCCTATTACTGAACCTGTCTAACTCAAGTTTGTATAAAGTGTGGATAACTATGTACCTACTTCATACATTACTAGAGAAAACCAAATAAAATAAAACATATAAAATGATAAATATTAATTTTTATTATTTAATAAATATTTTGTGAGAAAAATATCTTAGAGCAACAATATTTTAGTGTGCTGACTAGTGGACAAAATAATACAGAAAACGTAGGCTGTCTCAAAAATACAATAACTATATGTGGTGATTAGTAATGTAGTTAAGATTGTAAAATTATTTAAAAAATAGACTGAGACGAAGCACTGTGAAGATTAAGAGGATAATATCTTTATCAAGAAGCTATAACTACTCTGTATGTTCATGCATATAATAAATATTTTCAAAGTATATAGAGCAAAATGGATAGAAAATTTTATATAGGGTAGTATAAACAGAGTTGACCCTTGAACAACATGGAGTTAGGGGCACTGATGCCGCACAGTCAAAAATCCATGCATAACTTCTGATTGCTCAAAACTTAATTACTAAATAGGTTACTGTTGACTGGAAGCCTTACCAATAATATCAACAGTCAACACATATTTTATATGTTATATGTATTAGGTACCATAGTCTTATATTAAGGTAAGCTAGAGAAAAGAAAATGTTATTAAAACCATAATGAAGAGAAAGTATATTTACATTATTATACATGTTTATTTAACACATGCATATAAATTGACCCATGTGGTTCAAACCTGTGTTGTCCCAGGGTCAACTATGTTATGATAATGATGGCTACTGCAGTATAAACTATGGACGGTGGGTGTTCATCAATTTTAACAAATATACTATTCTGTGGGGGATGTTGATAATGGGGGATGGTATGCATGGGTGGGGGGAGGGGGCATCTCTGTACCTTCTCCTCAACTTTTCTGTGAGTCTAAAACTGCTCTAAGTAAAGTCTTAGTAATTAAAAATATATATATATATATCTACCTGGAGAAAGATTTTCACCTCTTAATTGTTGCTAGATCAAAATAAATTAGCTATATATAAAAAAATAAATAATTCAATTAAAAAATTGACTTAACAGACTTATATAAAAACTCAGACCAAACAATTAGAAAATACATAATGTACTCAGGCACAAACAGAACACTTCTAAAAACTGATGACAGACTAAACTATAAAATAAATATCAACAACCTGCAAAGAATCAATACCAGTTGGATTAATTCAATATCAATAACAGAAATATAATTAACTCCTCTGCAAAGGTTTAAATTAAAAATTTTAAATAAGATTTCTAATAACTAACTGATCAAAGACAAAATTAAAATGAAAATTAGCAATATTAGAAATATTGTGCATTAAAATCATGGCATGCAGCCAAAGCATTGTATCCCACAATTAAAATTACAGCATTAAAATTTAAAAGTTATGTTAGATGAGATTGAATTTTAATTAGCTAGGTGTCCACCTTAAGAAACTGGGAGAAAAAAAACAGAGAAGAAGGAGAGAATAATAATAAAGACAGAAACTAATGAACTAAAACAAACAAACAAAAAGAATAGAGAGTTACAAAAAGAATAGAGAGTTAACATTAGTTTGTTGAAAATACTAAAACGCTAAAAACATTTCTGCCAAGATTAATAGAGAAAAAAATGAGAGTATGATATTAGAAATGGAAAGAACACAACTACACATTTAGCAGAATCTGAGGAATAAAAGAATGCTGTAAATAATTTTATGCCAATAAACTTGAAAACTTGGATTCATAGGATAAATGTATGGAAAATTACAATTTAGCAAAGCGTATTTAATTAGAAAAGAAGGTCCCAAAACTCTTATTACTATTAAGAAATTAGTCATTAAGAAAAATCTTCCCACAGAGAAAATAATAGACTGAATAGTTTTATAGATGAATTCTGACAAAGTTTCAAGGAACAGATTATTATACTTTTATAAAAGTGCTTGTAAGGAAAAGAAAAAGAAGGAACACTCAACAAATTTTATAGAATGGCATACACTGTATTTTCCCATGTATAAGATGCACAGTTTTCAGAAAAATTTGAGGTCTAAAAACTGGGTGCATCTTATACAGTGGTTATAGATTTATTTACATACATTTCCTGCTTTTTTACACTTGTTTTTGTAATAAATTTTCTTTTCAAATTTCCGGCCCCAAAATTAAAGGTATGTCTTATACATGGGAGCATCTTATACATGGAGAAAATAATGGTAATTAATACCAACACTAGAAAAGAACAAGACAAAAAATATAATAAAAATCACAAGCCCGCCTGACCAGGCGGTGGTGCAGTTGATAGAGCATAGGACTGGGATGTGGAAGACCCAGGTTCAAGACCCTGAGCTCGCCAGCTTGAGCGCGGGCCCTTCTGGCTTGAGCAAAAGCTCACCAGCTTGGACCCAAGGTCGCTGGCTCCAGCAAGGGGTTGCTCGGTTTGCTGAAGGCCCGCGGTCAAGGCACATTTGAGAAAGCAATCAATGAACAACTAAGGTGCTGCAACGGCAACGAAAAACTAGTGATTGATTCTTCTCACCTCTTTCCGTTCCTGTCTGTCTATCCCTATCTGTCCATCTCTCTGACTCTCTCTGTCCCTGTAAAGAAAAAAAAATCCCAAGGCCATGTCTCTCACAAATACAGATAGAAAATCCTCTATATACAAACTATTACCAAAATGAAACCAACCCTGAATTAAAAAATAAAAAGTTAGGACCAAAGTCACTTAATTTTAGAATGCAAAGGTGGCTTAACACTTAACATGAAAATACATTAAGAGATCAAAAGGACAACCCAATTAACTATAAAAGATACAGAAAAAAATCTGATAAATTGTGATACCTATTATTAATTAATCAAAAAGAGCAAACTAGAAATAGAAAGGGATTTCCTTTTCCTGAGATTTCCACCAAATCTACAACAGACATCTTTCTTTACCATAAAATAGTAGAAACATTTCCTTTAAAAACAAAGGCAATGGGCCTGACCTGTGGTGGCGCAGTGGATAAAGCGTCGACTTGGGAACACTGAGGTTGCAAGTTCAAAACCCTGCACTGGCCTGATCAAGGCACATATGGGAGTTGATGCTTCCAGCTCCTCCCCCCTTTCTCTCTCTCTCTCTCTCTCTCTCTCTCTCTCTCTCTCTCTCTCTCACTCTGTGTCTCCTCTCTAAAATGAATAAATAAAAAAAAGAAATTAAAAAAAGAAAACAAAGGCAATGGTGTTGGTCAGTTGGCTCCACGGCAGAGCACTGGCCTGACATGTGGATGTCCCGAGTTTGATTCCTGGTCGGGGCACACAGAAGTGACCATCTGCTTCTCCACCTTTCCCCTCCCTCTTCTCTCTTTCTCTCTGTCTTTCTACCTCGTGTAGCCATAGCTTGATTGGTTTGAGCACATCTGCTCCAGGCACTAAGGACGACTCTGTGGACCCTCTGCCTCAGGTGCTAAACATAGCTCAGTTGTGAGCATGGCCCCAGATGGGCAGAGAATTTGCCCCAGACAGGGGTTGCCAGGTGGATTCTGGTTGGGGTGCATGCAGGAGCTTATCTCTGTATTTCACCTCCTCTCACTTGGAAAGAAAAAAACAAAAACAACAACTAAAAAATAAAGGCAAATAGTGCTCATATCACAACTTCTTCTAGTTAAGTTGAATAGAGCAAGAAATAAAAAAGACTATATAAATTGAAAAGGAAAAATAAAACTGTCATTATTTGCAGCAGAAGTAATTGTCTAGTTAAAATGTTAAAAATTCTATAGACAAGTTATTTAAACTAATGAACAAGTTTAGCAAGGTTGCTGAAAATAAAATCTATTCAAAAATATATAAATTGCACTTTTAAACACCAGCAACAAACAATTATAAAATATCACTTTAAAAATATAAACTATAACATTTATCAAAAAGGTAGGAAATCTAGAGTTAAACCTAACAAAAGTTGAGCAAGACCCTTTGGAAGAAAATTCTAAAACTTTTTATTAAAACACTTTTAAAAAGATTTAACAAATGGAAAAATATTTCTGGATCACTGTCAATATTCAGAGATATCAATTCACCCAAGTTGATCTATGTTTTTAATATAATTTCAATCAAATTCTTATCAGGTTTTTAAAAATATAAGTTGGTTCTAAAATATATATATAAAAAACAGGAAAGGCCAAGAATAGACAAGAAATGTTTGAAGAACAGAGGGAAACTTGATGAAGCTACAGTAATAAGGATAGCATGGTACCAGTATCGGGTTATCGGCAGAGACAACCTAACAATGGAATAAAAGAGAAATCCTGTGACCAGATTACTGCATATAAATGGTAGGTGGTATTTGATAGGTCACTGGAGAAAGATTAAATGGTGCTGGGACAACTGGTTATCCATAAGAAAGAAAGGAAAATGTTTTTCCAACTTATACCAAAAATAAAGAATTTTCAACTTGATTAAAGACCTAAGATTAAGGAAAACATTAAAAGTTTTATAAGAGCCTGACCAGGCAGTGACGCAGTAAATAGAGCACTGGACTGGGATGCAAAGGACCCAAGTTCAAAACCCCAAGGTTGCCGGCTTGAGTGTAGGCTCATTTGGGCTTGAGCGTGGGGTTGCTGGCTTGAGCATAGGATCATAGACATAATCCCATGGTTGCTGGCTTGAATCCAAAGGTTGCTGGCTTGAAGCCCAAGGTCACTGGCTTAAACCCAAGGTTGCTGGCTTGAGCAAGGGGTCACTCACTCTGCTGTAGCTCCTGGTCAAGGCACATACGACAAAAGCAATCAATGAAAAACTAAGGTGCTGTGACAAAGAATTGATGTTTCTCGTCTCTCTCCCTTTCTGTCTGTTTGTCCCTGACTGGTCCTCTCTTTGTTCCTCTCTCTGTCTCTGTTACAAAAAAGTTTTAGAAGAAAAGTTTTAGAAAAACAAAGGTAAATAAGATATAAAAAAGCTTAAAAATAAAGAAGAGGTGACTAAATTCAACAATTTGAAAATGAATGACTTAATTCATCAAAAGATAACCACTGTAAAGCACAAAAATGAGCCAAACCTGAAAGGAAACCACAGGTCTAACAAAAGATTACTCCAACATGTCAAGAAAGCTGAGAAATCAGTAAGAGGAAGGTAAACCACAAATAGGAAAATGAGCATACGACAGTCATTTGACAGAAGAGAAAACAAAGAGTGAACAACAAAAACAAAGAGATAGTCAACTTTAAAAATAACTGGAGACTCTGTATGCTAGTGACGGCCACCATAGCATTCCACTCACAAACACACAATTGGCAAAATTAACACTTCTGACTATATCAAATGCTGATTAAGATGTGAGTAGTAATCACTCCTGAGAAGTACGTACAAATATTTTGAAAAACAACTTGGTGTTTATCTTGTAACCTTAAAGACGTCCATGACTTATACAGCCCACTAGTCCAATCTTGCACACAAATACAAGGTGAAAAGTATACAGATGTTCACAGTAGAATTGAGTGAATCAGCAAAGCCCTAGAACAGAGGTTGGGAACCTTTTTGGCTGAGAGAGCCATGAATGCCACATATTTTAAAATGTAATTCTGTGAGAGCCATACAATATGTTTAACACTAAATACAAGTAAATGTGTGCATTTTATGTAAGACCAACACTTTTAAAGTACATTAAGTCTCTGAATTCTTTTTAATAACGTTGTTATGCTGTTGCTAACCAATGATGAATAAAGTACTTCTGACCATTAATGCGACTTCTGGTGTCGCATGGTCTTGCTGATGGTTTTGTAGTCGGGTTGATACGTGGTGAGGTTAAGCTTCATGCAGGTGTTGAGACTTCCATCCGTTAAACATGATCATAGGTTGGTCTTAACGTTCTTAAGATGTGAGAGGACTGCTCACATGCATTCGTAGAGCCAAACATTGTCAGTACAGCAATACTCACATGCTGCAGTGTGTGGTATGTGATGGAAAGCCCGTTTCAAATATTGACAATCAGCTGTTCCGCGGGTTTTTTCATTTCTCCCACTATTTGCATTGCCTCAATTTGATTTGCCATCATGATGGTACGATTGTGAACGGTTCTTGCCGATAGAGGCATGTCTTTTATTCATTTGATTATCTTGTCTTTATCCGAAAAGTCGTCAAAAAGTTCATTGGTAACATCAAGCATGAATGTTTTGGTATACTCCCCTTCTGTGAATGGCTTTCCATTTCTCACAATTGCTAAAGCACCAGCAAAGCTAGCTGAATTCCAATCACCTTGTTGGGTTCAAACAGGAAGTTACTGCTGATTAGCTTGCACACTGCACAGTAGCCCTTGACGTGCTTTCTTCCTGCTGTCCCCCGCTGGATATTTTGATGCAAATGTAGTATGGCATGTGTCAAAGTGCCGCTTTATATTCGATCATTTCATCGATGCAATTTTATCATTGCATATTAGACACACTGCAGAACCTGCTCTCTCTACAAAGGCGAATTCCTTTGTCCATTCCTGCTAAAAAGTACAACACTCCTCATCATTTTTTTTCTTTTAGCCATCTTCTTCGTCAAAGGTTTTCTGCAATTAGCTAGCTGACTACTTGATTAAAAGGAGGGAAGTTTACTTCCCGACCTCACAATGACCTGTGTATGTTATGCATTATCCAATAAAAATTTGGTGTTGTCCCCAGAGGACAGCTGTGATTGGCTCTAGCCATCCGCAACCATGAACATGAGCGGTGTAGGAAATGAGGTAATACATGAGAATGTTTTATATTTTTAACGTTATTACTTCTTTTATTAAAGATCTGTCTGCGAGCCAGATGCAGCCATCAAAAGACCCACATCTGGCTCGTGAGCTATAGGTTCCTGACCCCTGCCCTAGAAGAATCCATGTGCCCAATGGCAGGAGAATGAGTACATAACTTACAGAATACTGTACTGCATTGAAAGTAAGTAAACTACAGCTACATGCACCTCTGATAAGTCTTCGGCACAGAATGATGGAGAAAGCAAATCTCAGGAGATCAGTAGCAATATAATATATTCTGTGAAGCTCAAAAACAAAACTAAACACCATATTGCTTAGAAGTAGGTAATTTATGTGGTAAAAGTTTAAAAATGTAAAGTAGAAGTATAAGATGTGTTCACTTTTATAAATCCACCAAAACTTGTGAATATATAAAAAAAATTTAGGGCAGAGACAGAAAGATCCCCTTTCCATGAGGAATCAGTATCTGAGAGTAGTGAGAGAAGAAAGAGAAAAACTCTGTGCAGAACAAATGATCAGAGAGTCAGGGACAGCCTGGTTTCCCCATGGATATGCTCAGAGAGGGGTCATGGGTCAGGCTTTACAGTGCATAATGGAGGTGCTTAGCAATTTTAACTTAGGTGTGGGTGCTAAGAGTATCTCATAAGCTTGGATCCAAGGACTGAATAATTGTCTTTTAACAAAGTACCTGGGATTCTGTAAGAGCTGGGGGCAGGGCAGACTGTGCCATTAAGTAAAGATAGACACTTGTTTCCCATTTAATAAAATATTTTTAAAAGTTGCATCATCTACTAAATTTAACTCAAAATGAACCAAAGACCTAAACGTAAGATTAAACATTATAAAACTCTTAGAAAAAAACAAAGAGAAAAGAATTCATGCCATTGGACTTGACATTGATTTCTTGGGTATAAAATACAAAAAACACAGGCAACAAAGTAAAAAAATTAATTTGACTATATTAAAATTAAAAAATTTTTGTACATTAAAGGATACCGTCAACAGAGTCAAAAGGTAACCCACAGAATGGAAAAAAAAATCTTTTCAAATTTTGTATCTGATAAGGGATTAATATCAAGAATATATAAAGAATTTCTACTATTCTCCAACTTAAAAAGAAAAAACTCAGTTAAAAGCTGGGTAAAGAGCCCTGGCCAGTTGGCTCAGCAATTGAGCATTGCTCCAACATGTAAATGTCCCAGGTTCGATTCCCAGCCAGGGCACACAGGAGAAGCACCCATCTGCTTCTCTACCCTTCCCCCTCTCCTTTCTCTCTAGCTCTCTCTTCCCCTCCCGCAGCCAAGGCTCCATTGGAGCAAAGTTGGCCCGGGTGCCGAGGATGGCTCCATGGCCTCTGCCTCAGGCGCTAGAATGGCTCTGCTTGCAACAGAGCAAAGCCCCAGATGGGCAGAGCATCGCCCCTTAGTGGGCATGCCAGGTGGATCCCAGTTGAGCACATGCAGGAGTCTGTCAGCCTCCCTGCTTCTAACTTCAGGAAAAAATAAAATAAAAAATAAATAAATAAAAGCTGGGTAAAGGATATGAATAGACATTTCTGTAGAAAAAGATATATAAATGGTCAATAAGTACATAAAACATCCTCAACATTACTAGTCATGAGGCAAATGAAAACCACCATGACATACACCACCACCTCATATCCATCAGGATGGCTAAAATTAAATAATCAGAAGAAACAAGTGTTGACACAGATGTAAAAAATTATACCCCTTGTGCACAGTAGTGAACAAGGTGGGCATATAAAATGATGTAGCCACTGTGGATAATAGTATGGTGGTTGCTCAAAAAGAATTAAAATAAAATTACTATATGAGCCAGCAATCCCACTTCTGGGTATACAGGCAAAAGCACTGGAAGCAGGAACTCCAACATATATTTGTACAATCATGGTCATAACAACAATCCACAATAGCCAAACGGTGGAAGCAACGTAAGTATTGATTTGATAAACAGATAGGTGGATAAACAAGATATGGTACATATATACAATGGAATATTATTTAGCCTTAAAAAATGAAATTCTGACAGGTTATAATAGGAGTCAATCTTAAAAACATGACTCTAAGTGCAATAAGCCAGTCACAAATGACTAATATTGTATGATTCCACTTATGTGAGATACCTAGAGTAGTCAAATTCATAGAGACAGAAAGTGCAAAGGTGTCTGCCAGGGGATTGGGAGGGCGGGATATGGGTATTAATGTTCAATGGGGACAGAGTTTCAGTTTTGCAAGAAGAGTTCTGTAGATAAATGGTGGTGATGGGACCGCAATAAGGATATATAGTTGTCCCTCGCCATATCACGGTTCACTTTCCATGGTCTCATTGTATTGCGGATTTTAAAACTGTACATATCTAATTTAGTATTGTGAATTTTTTGCTATATCATGGGATTTTGCGGTATATAGGTATTTTTATATATTTATTATTTTAATTATTTTGTGGTAAAATAAGCAAAATAACTGTGGGAAAGGTTAATAACAGTGTGGGAAAGGTTTATAAGAGTATGGGGAGCGTTTATAAAGCCTAAAAATATAAATAAATAATAAAATAAATGTAAGGTTGCTACTTCGTGGATTTTTGTCTATCGCAGGGTTTCTGGAACTTAACCCCCACAATAGATGAGGGACCACTGTAGTTAATTCCACTAAATTATACACTTAAAAGTGGTTAGGTGCTAGGTGTATTTTATCACAACTAAAAATAAGTGGCATCTTAGAATGTTTAAGGGAGGGTAAGAATTATGCTTTCAGAAGTAAGGAGTAACCTATAGATAATTTTATGCTTAAATAATTGGAAAGAGGTGTTGATAGGAGAAAATAAAATGGAGTCAGCATTGCTAAGAGAGTTAGTTAAATAATCAGGAGGCTACTAAGGAAGCTGGGCCTATGTACATGTTGTGCCATCGTTCTCAGAGCTGCTAGTTAAATTGCTAAACTATTGTTAAACTCAGCTCAAGGCTGAGTTATTAACATCCTTGAAAAAACTCCTATGTGGATACATGGGACTTGGCCTCCTCCTTGCAGTATTTTGCCTACCTCATTTGCATATTTGAACTAACCAATCCCTGTTATTCTAGCCAGCAATCCTTCCTCTGCATGAAAGAATTACACTTCATGCCTTTATAAATTCTACCTCTGTTCTTTTTACTGAGTGCCGTTTGGGTTGGTACCCTGCACATGCATCCTTCAGACTGCAATCATTTTGTTCAAACAAATGCCTTTTGTTCTTTATTACAGCCTAAACTTCTTCTTTGGTTAAGAGGGCTATAGGCTGAAGGCTGAAACCAGTAAGTACTGAGAAAAAAGGCAATAACCTTTGGTTTCTTAGACATCACAGATCTCCTAATGAGCCTAACAGTGACTAAGATTTGTGAGGAAACTCCTCCTGACTGTTGATTCATGTTAAGTGGATTATGTCTAAAAAACTGGGATTTTTTTTCACATGAACTGCTACCCAGTCTGTAGTCCTTCTATAATTATGGCACTGATTTTAAGGTAAATTTATAGTAATTGTTTCAGCTTTGATGTTGTAGCTTGTCGATACAGTTTTGAATCTCAAATGAGCACCTCCGGTATTTGTTATCTCTGACAGCTGTAAAACAGCTGCAAATCTGATAAGCATACTTCTAATTCCTCCACCACAGGAATTCATTGGCTGCGCTTCTGCTCTAATTCAGATAACATGGCTTGTAGGTGTTAATATATAATTCTTACCATGAGAACTCTCTGGAATATACCACAAGATAGTTAAAAAGAAACAAAAACAAGCAAACAAAAACAATACCCTCCCTGATATGCAGCAGATGGGAAGTGATGCATAAAAACCTGCAATCCTGCTATTCTTCATATGGGCTCATTAAATGTAATTTATTTACAAAGACTTGAATTTCAGGGATCGAGCTCCTTGTCCTTAAAGATAGAACTGCCCTTCAAATGAAAACATCAAGCAACATGGTATCTTAATTAGTGACAAGAGGAGGCAAGCCCCTTGTGAACTGGGCATTCCACATCTCTCGCCTTCCGGCACTCTTTCAATTCTTTTTTTTTTTTTTTTTTACAGGGACAGAGAGAGAGAGTAAGAAAAAGGGATAGATAGGGACAGACAGTCAGGAACGGAGAGAGATGAGATGCATCAATCATTAGTTTTTCGTTGCCGTTGCGACACCATAGTTGTTCATTGATTGCTTTCTCACATGTGCCTTGACTGCGGCCCTTCAGCAGACCGAGCAACCCCTTGCTGGAGCCAGCGACCTTGAGTCCAAGCTGGAGAGCTTTTGCTCAAGCCAGATGGGCCCCGCGCTCAAGCTGGCAACCTCGGGGTCTCGAACCTGGGTCTTCCGTATCCCAGTCCAACACTCTATCCACTGCGCCACCTCTTGGTCAGGCACTCTTTCCATTCTTTAGAGGCTGTCTGCAAGCCCCACAGTCCACTGGATAAGTCTTCTGAGTTTGGAACTTGAATCGATTCAACGCAATTTACTGCTTTCTTCCTATCTCATCTAGTTTGAAGAATATTTTTGGACATAGTGTTTTCTTAAAACTATCTTGTTCCAAAATGGTTCTTATTAAGTAATTCAGTAATAAAACAGAAATTATCCTTTTCTGGAAAATCATCATATCATGCTTCAAGCTCTAGCCCTTCTTTGCTAGATTACTCTGAAACAGATATTTCAAAAATTGACCTTAGTATTGCGGTGAATTTTTGGGAAAGATTTAACTTCCTGTTTGAAGCATAACTTTGAACGGCTCATAGTTCCCTTTCACTATCATCCTTACCTATGAGTGTCTTACTCTGAGCTTGTATTCAGACACCTTAAAAATCTAGGTTC
This sequence comes from Rhynchonycteris naso, assembly GCA_037038555.1. Classification (NCBI taxonomy): domain Eukaryota; kingdom Metazoa; phylum Chordata; class Mammalia; order Chiroptera; family Emballonuridae; genus Rhynchonycteris; species Rhynchonycteris naso. Next base: position 107,627,982 of record CM072998.1, on the reverse strand, counting down.
CTCAGATGGCTCCTTCCCTGGTTATGATGTTGGTGTCTCTAGATGCCTCCTGCTGTTTTTTCTTGGGCCATTTCTAACTTCCTTATGCTTCAACTGTCATCTCCACACCAATTATTTCTACACATCTACAGTGGCCACTTGACTCTGAGTTTCAGACTTGTACTCTCAAAACCTCCTGGACAACAATGATAGCCATCAATATATCCAAAAAAAGAACTGTGTCTCCCTACCTCAAGCTTGGCCCTCTTCCAAAATTCTCAGTTTATGGACCCTCCATCTTGGATTGTCCCCAGCTCCTTTTCCCCTGTTATCTATCTAACTAGCCCTGAGTCCTTCTAATTAACTTTCAAACAGCCCTGAAATTCTCCAACACTGTTATTGCCTTGGTTCTGGCCCTTGTTACTGCTTGGCTACAGGCTTGCAAGCCTTCACTTAAACCCTGCGACAGGCTGGTCAAAGCTACAAGTTAAAAGGTGGAATCCAAGGAAGCTGTTGGCCAAAGCAAGTAAGAAAATGGGCTGGAGCAGAGTTGTATGACAGCCAGTGGCCAGAAGGAACACACCCAAGGGGGAAAGTGACAGCAGAGCCCAGTATAAAAATGCCAAGGAAAATCACTCATCACAAAAGATGGTCTAGTAAATGAGCTGGGATCAAAAGGCATTTGGGAATGCAGAGACTGGGAGCAATTTCTACAATCAAGAACATTCTAAAAAGTAAATAAATAAATACATACATACATAAATGAAATCAAGAACATTTTAGTGTCTGTTTTCTATCTGTCCTGTCCCCCTCTTCCTGCTTCCGCCATACCCTGCATCTCGCCCATCTCTGGGATTTATTGTGCCTCTGAATGGGCTCCTTCCGTCTGGCTGTAATAACCTGTCCTTGGCTCTGCCCTCGTGACCCAAAGATTTAAGGCCACAGTGAGCCATGGAATATTGTCTCAATTATTTTTGGCTGTTTCTTGCATGCTGAGAACAGTGTCTGGTACAAAATAAAAACTCAATAAATATTTTCTGACTGAAGGACCTATATATGTCTTAGTATTTCCTCAATAATACTTTGCATTAGCCTGACCAGGCGGTGGCGCAGTGGATAGAGCATCGGACAGGGATGTGGAGGACCCAGGTTCGAGACCCTGAGGTCACCAGCTTGAGCGCGGGCTCATCTGGCTTGTGCAAAAAGCTCACCAGCTTGGACCCAAGGTTGCTGGCTTGAGCAAGGGGTTACTTGGTCTGCTGAAGGCCAGCGGTCAAGGCACATATGAGAAAGCAATCAATGAACAACTAAGGTGTAGCAACGAAAAACTGATGATGGATGTTTCTCGTCTCTCTTCATTCCTGTCTGTCCCTATCTATCCCTTTCTCTGACTCTCTCTCTGACCCTGTAAAAAAACAAAAACAAAACCCCCAATAAACTTTGTATTAAATAAATGAGGGGTGCTAAGAACTAACCACCAAACTGCCCTTTTTACACATTTTTTTAAGACCCACTTCCTCCAGCACTTCCTTTGTGAATCCTCTTACAATATCCTCAGCAGTTAGTTGGGCTTTCCTTTATGACCCTATGCACTGTGCATAGAGCTGTGCTCCAGCATGCCTCATACCATATTACACTTGAGGATGGGCAGGCAAGCAATTACAAAAGGAAGAATTCAGGCCCTGGCTGGTTAGCTCAGTTGGTTAAGAACATTGTCCTGAAATGACAAGGTTGCAGGTTTGATCCACGGTCAGAGCACACATGGGATACAACCAATGAATGAAAAACTGAGTGGAACAACAAATGAATGCTTTAGTTACCCCTCCCCACTCTCTCCCTTTCTCTGTCTCTCTAAAAAAGAGGGGGAGTATTTAATTATGTCTTCCTAATCATTTACAAATTCCAAAATGTGGAGCGATGGACGGATTATGCTGTTGTGCGATGGGGGAATGTATATTTATGTTGTTGGCTGAGTCTACATAATTTTCAGAGGAATTCTTTGCAGATCAAACTGATAGATAGCTAGTTAGATCACAAATATTTCAATTTTGTTATTCAATAACTGAAATAGATTATGATAAAGACTAACTCAAAATAATTATCCAGAAACTCATCCATTGTTTAATAGTTGACAATATTCTTAGATAAAAATAATTTTCAAAAAAGAAAAAAAGAGATGACCAAATCCCATTATGCATCTAGGGGCATAATCAGAAAAGAGTCACAAATAAAGGTGGTTTGGGCCCTTCCTTTTTCTGATTCCATTCATTCCTTCATCTAATTTTTTTTTTAGTGCTTTTTTATGTGCTAGGCATGATTCTAAATTCTGAAGATTCAAAGATGGATATAATTTACACTTTCATTCAGGGAGGTATGATCTGAGGGGAAAATTACTAGCTAACATAATAATAGAGTTCTGAGAGAAGGGGAAGCACATTTTTCAATATACATGAACAGTAAACTGCACAATGTTGGTACTTATGCTTACTTAACTTACTCTAAGGCAATTTCTCATTTTAACTCTACAGAATTTTAAAATATTAAAAATTAAAATGCACAACTTAAATCTAAACCTCGATACTAGAGGATCATACAGATACTAAGCATACCATTTTATAAAACACCATAAAAATTCAGATCAGAGAACAAATGTTCAGAAGCATAAAGAAAGAAGAAAGAAAAGCTTTGTTGAAGTGAGATGGGCTTGAAGACCTCTTCCACTAAAGAGCAAGTCTCCATCTCTGGAAAGCAGGAGTGGAGTATTTTCCTCAGGGACTGAATGTGAGGGCTAAATGTGATCCTACCTGCTGTATAATTAAGGGCAGCTATCTGTTAGTACATTACATGCTGCAACTTTGATTCCATAGGCTAGTCCTCTCCAACCCCCCCCCCAAAAAAAAGGAAGAGAAAATCAGAAAAGAAAAAGAAAATTGTAAAAGGATTCTGGTTATGAGAGAGGGTTCTGAGACAGACAGAGTTCTGAAAGAAACTGAGTTCAAGATTACGCAGCAGATCATAAACGCTCCACACCACAAATCAGAAGACTGTATTACAAATTAGTTTTCCTACCTGTCCTGTTTGATAATGTCTGGCAAACTGGTTAACTACTCGGTAGTCATTTGCAAAGTACTCCATCAGAATAGAAGGAACCTCAGCAAAATCAGTGGGGCACCTGGTCCCTAAAATGAGAGAAGAAAAAAAAAATGTTGGCAAGAATCAAATGCAATATCTTTATCTTTTTTTGTAGTCTTTCAGAACCTTTATTTGTACTTCTGATGAACTATGATAAGCTTTAATTCATTAAATCAATATTCTATCTCTATAAAATTATTGCATATTTTTTCAGAAGTTTATTATAATCCTATATATTTTCTTGTATATCAAAAGTAAAACAAAATATTTGCACAGTTGGATAAAACACCTTGTAAAGCAGTGACTCAAACCCTTTACAAATAAGTATGTCTTCAGCTATGCTGTGCTATACACGAAATGCAAACTAAAACATTCTGACATTTAATATAGCATTGGTAATTAATTCACTAAATTCAACCACCAGATGCTTTATCCTTTCTTTTAAAATAATTTCATTTTGTCCATTCATTACTTCCTGTAACAAAGTCAATCCCAATGTAGAAAAGCAATATTTTAAACTCAAAATTAGTTAAAGCAACAAATCTATAAGAACATTTTTGTTGACATTTTATGTTTCTGTCTAGCCCATCTATAATCTTCAAATATCTTCCCCTCCCCAAAACTACTATGTGAATAAAGTTAGTTAATGAAAACTGAATATGAACAATTTGCCAGGTAGTCTAAGACTGACTATATATGACAGTGAGTAAACTTAAGATTTAGAGATGAAACAAATAAGAGGGAAGTCTATAATTTCATCAAATATGGCTGCAGATAAGCATAAAAAACTATAATTTTACATGGGGGAAAGTATAAAAAAATAAAAAGTAGTTTATCATATATTTTTCAACATACTTTAATATGTTACCTAACTGATTTTGGATAAAAAGAGGCAACATTCATTCACTTACTCTGTGCTAGGTACTAAGGAGATAATATATTTATTCACATGCACATAAAGCCACAAACTTAAATTTCATAAAGAATAGTACAAAATATAAAATGGCACAAACTCAAAAGACAGACAACTGATACTTGTTCCTCAGTGAGGCCTGTGAACAAGGAAGGAAAAACATAAGAGGACTGGGTTGCATAACAATTAAAAGGACAAAACAAGGCCATCTGTGATAAATGACCACGGACATTAAATCACTGGATCTCCTAAATAAAAAGCTTTCTTCCTCTTTAAACTGTGAGTTTTTTAAGAACTGTATTGTACAAAAGTCCTCTCTTCATGGCTCACCAGTGACATGTTGATAACGAGTACGTCCCAGCATAGAATGCATTGCATGTCCCATTTCATGGAAAAGGTTTTCCATCATTCCAGGAGTTAATAAAGTTGGCAAATTCCTTGAGGAATGGGAAAGATTCAGCATAAGAACTACAACTGGGAGTTGATAGTCTCCATCTTCCTTTAATCTGCCTCCACGGATTGTAAAATGGCAGTCCTTTAAGAATCAGAAAATGTAACAGAAGAAAGTGTTAGGTAGCCTAAAGGGCAGATTGTCTCTAGCAAAACATGTTCTGAGTTCAAATTTTAACTTAATCCTATTCTTATCCTATTTATTTAGTTACAGACACAAATTTTTCTTAACTCTTTTTCATACCCTCCAAATGTTCACAGGCAAATAGGAACTGAAAGATGCTGACCTATTAAGGGAAGGGACAAAAAATATTTATTGAGCCCTTTAATGAACTAGACAGTTTCCATACCTATTGTCTTTATTACTTGAAAGCGATAAGCTCTAAACTCAAACAAAACTAGTGATCAGAAGTAACTTTTCTGTAACAGGCTGAGATTCACTTACATTTTATCACTTATTCTTCACAATAATCCTTTATGAGACAGGAATCTCATCTTTCAGAAAAGTAAATGGAAACTGAGTCTTGAAAATATCATGTATCCAAGGACATTCAGTTAGGTTTGCTGCATCTTGGATCTGAACCCAGGTGAACTACTAGGAGACAGAGCTCCTAATCACTGACCTAGACCCTCTACCAGCCATTCAAGCAGAGAGGAAGAACACAGGACTCAGTGTCTAATGACCTAGAGTCTAGTCCCACTTCCATACCTATAAGCCAAATCATCTTGGAAACTGGTTGGCCCTATGAGCTTCATCTCTACCTTGACAAATTCTAGAATAGCTGCCTGGATTTTATAAGCTCACATCTATTAATTTGTTTTAAAATTCTGAATCACTATTCAAATACAACTGTGTAGAGGAAATAGCATGCACCCAAACCAGGATCCACCCAGCAACCCTATCTGGGGCCAATGCTCAAATCAACCTAGCTATTTTTAGAGCCTAAGGCTGATACACTTGGACCAACCAAGCTATCTTCAGCGTCTAGGTTGATGCTCAAACCAATCAAGTCACTGGCTATTGAAGGGGAAGAGGTAGAGAAAGGGGAGAGAAGCAGACGGTCGCTTCTCCTGTATGCCCTGACCAGGGATCGAATCTAGGATGTCTGCACACTGACCTCACGCTCTATCCACTGTGCCACTGCACAGGGTGAGGTGCATATTCAAAAACATGCTGCGACATAGAAGGGCTCATAAAAGCTCAGTTATCATTATTACAATCATTATTACTATGAACCAGATGAAACTGACATACACAGATGTATATGATGGTTTTCATAATGTTTATTTTTAAATTCTATGCTAATTTCAAATTTATATATTTGGTAACTATCAGTAATGCCTTTCAAATATTAGGGAACTACAAAAATGAGATATAATTTTCACATTAATATAAATTAATGGCTGATCAGTCTAGAGACCAGATTATAAATGAAGCATCACCTGATGTGGCTTATCAGCCCGCTGAAAAAAATCACAGTAAATGTACCCCATCAATCCTTCAGATTCATGAACCACAGCCTAGAAAAAACAAGTTTAATTTAATGGTGAGTGAGTCCATCAGAAACTCTACAAGTGTAAAAACATCTTTAACACAAGAATCTATAATATATAATACATACACAGCTACAAGTACAGACAATTACTTTGTACATCCCATAGTATTATTTTATTTTTTTATTATTATTACTAATTTTAATGGGGTGACACCAATAAATCAGGGTACATATGTACAATGAAACATCTCCAGATTATCTTATCATTCAATAGTGTTGCATACCCGTCACCCAAAGTCAAATTGTCCTCTGTCACCTTCTATCTGGTATTCCTTGCACCCTACCCACCTCCCCATCCCACCCTCCCCGCCCTCCCCCCACACCATAACCACCACTCTCTTGTCCATGTCTCATAGTCTCACTTTTATGTCCCACCTACGTATGAAATCATAGTGTTCTCAGATTTTTTTTTCTGATTCACTTATTTCACTCCGTATAATGTTATCAAGGTACATCCATTTTGTTGTAAATAATCTGATGTCATCATTTCTTATGGCTGAATAATGTTCCATAGTATATCTGTACCAAAGCTTTTTAATCCACTAGTCTTCTGACGGACACTTGGGCTGTTTCCAGATCTTTGCTATTGTGAACAATGCTGCCACGAACATGGGGTGCATTTCTTCTTTTCGAACAGTGCTATGGTGTATTTAGGGTATATTCCTATAAGTGGGATAGCTGGGTCAAAACGCAGTTTGACTTTTAATGTTTTGAATCTCCAAACTGTTTTCCATAGTGGCTGCACCAGTCTGCATTCCCACCAGCAGTGCAGGAGGGTTCCCTTTTCTCCACATCCTCGCCAGCACTTATTCTGTGTTATTTTGCTGATGAGTGCCATTCTGACTGGTGTGAGGTGATATCTCGTTGTGGTTTTAATTTGCATTTCTCTAATGATTAGTGAGGTTGAACATTTTTTCAAATGCCTATTGGCCATCTGTATGTACTCTTTGGATAAATTACTATTCATTTCTTTTCCTCATTTTTTGATTGGATTGTTTGCCTTCCTGGTGTTGAATTTTATAAGTTCTTCATAAATTTTGGTTATTAATCCCTTATCAGACGTGCTATCAAATATGTTCTCCCATTGTGTGGTTTGTATTTTTATTCTGTTCTTATTGTCTTTAGCTGTGCAAAAACTTTTTAGTTAGATGTAGTCCCATTTGTTTATCTTGCCTTTTATTTCATTTGCCTGTGGAGATAAATCGGCAAATATATTGCTGCTACAGATGTTGGAGAGCTTGCTGCCTATGTTGTCTTCTAAGATAATTATGGTTTCACGGCTTACATTTAAGTCTTTTATCCATTTTGAGTTTGTTTTTGTGAATGGTGTAAGTTGATGGTCTAGTTTCACGTTTATGCAGGTAGATGTCCAATTTTCCCAACACCATTTGTTGAAGAGGTTGTCTTTCCTCCATTATATGTTCTTTCCTTTGTCAAATATCAGTTGTCCATAAAGGTGTGGGTTTATTTCTGGGTTCTCTTTTCTGTTCCATTATCTATGTGCCTGTTCTTATGCCAGTACCAGGCTGTCTTGAGCATAATGGTCTTGTAGTAAACCTTGATACCCGGAAGAGTGATACCTTCTGCTTTATTTTTTCTTTTTAAAATTGCTGAGGCTATTCGTGTTCATTTTTGGTTCCATATAAATTTTTGGAATATGTTTTCTATATCTTTGAAGTATGTCATTGGTATTTTAATTGGTATTGCATTGAATTTATAAATTGCTTTGGGTAATAGAGACATTTTAATGACGTTTATTCTTCCTAGCCATGAGCACGGTATATGTTTCCACTTGTTTGTATCTTCCTTGATTTCTTTTATCAAGGTTTTATAATTTTCCAAGTACAAGTCCTTAATCTCCTTGGTTAACTTTACTCCTAGGTACTTTATTTTTTTGTCTGCAATAGTAAAGGGGATTGTTTTCTTAATTTCTTTTGCTGACAGTTCATTGTTTGTATATAGAAATGCCTCTGTTTTCGGAGTATTAATTTTATATCCTGCTACCTTGCTGAATTCATTTATAACGTCCAGTAGTTTTTTGACTGAGACTTTAGGGTTTTCTATATACAATATCATATCATCTGTGAATAATGACAGTTTTACTTCTTCTTTTCCAATTTGGATGCCTTTTATTTCTTCTTCTTGTCTGATTGCTGTAGGTAGGACTTCCAGAACTATGTAAAATAAAAGTGGTGAAAGGGGGCACCCCTGCCTGGTTCCTGATCTTAAGGAGATCGCTTTTAATTTTTGTCCATTTAGTATGAGGTGTGCTGTGGGTTTGTCGTAGATGGCCTTTATCAGGTGAAGGAATGTTCCCTGTATTCCCACTTTACTGAGAGTTTTGAGCATGAATGGGTGCTGGATTTTATCAAATGCCTTTTCTGCATCTATTGAAATTATCATGTGAATTTTGTCCTTCCTTTTGTTTATGTGATGAATCACATTGATTTGCGAATATTGAACCAGCCTTGCCTCTCCAGAATAAATCCCACTTGATCAGAGTGTATGATTTTTTTTCATATATTGCTGAATCCGGTTGGCTAATATTTTGTTGAGAATTTTAGCGTCTAAATTCATCAGGGATATAGACCTATAATTTTCTTTCTTTGTTTTGTCTTTGTCCAGTTTTGGGATCAGAATTATGCTCACCTCATAAAAGGAGTTAGGAAGTCCTCCTTCCTCATAAATTTTTTGAAATAGCTTGAGGAGAATAGGAGTTAGTTCTTTAAATTTTTGGTAGAATTCACTTGTGAAGCCATCATGCCCAGGACTTTTCTTTTTTGGGAGTATTTTGATAACTGTTTCTATCTCATTTGTTGTAATTGGTCTGTTTAGGTGTTCTGATTCTTCCAGATTGATTTTTGGAAGATTATATGATTCAAGAAATTTGTCCATTTCACCTAGGTTGTTTACTCTTTTGGCATAGAGTTCTTCATAGTATTTTCTTACAATGCTTTGTATTTCTGTTGTGTCAGTTGTTATTTCTCCACTGTCCTTTCTAATTTTATTTATTTGAGTCCTCTCTCTTTTTTTCTTGGTGAGTCTAGTTAAAGGTTCATCAATCTTGTTCACCTTTTCAAAGAACCAGCTCCTGGTTTCATTGATCCTCTAGATTGTTTCCTTAGCCTCTATGTCATTTATTTCTGCTCTGATCTTTATTATTTCCTTCTTTCTACTTGTCCTGGGTTTTATTTGCTGTTGTTTTTCTAGTTTTTTTAGATGCAGGGTCAGGTTGCTTATTTGAGGTTTTTCTAGCTTATGATATGCCTGTAGTGCAATGAACTTCCCTCTCAGAACTGCTTTTGCTGTGTCCCATAAATTTTGAGTTCATGTATGCTCATTATCATTTGTTTCTAGAAAGTTTCTTATTTCTTTTTTGATCTCATTGTTAATCCATTCATTATTCAAATTCATGCTATTTAATTTCCAAGTGTTTGAGTATTTTTCAGTTTTTCTTTTGTGGTAAATTTCTAGTTTCAATGCATTGTGATCAGAGAAAATGCTTGATATGATTTCAGTCTTCTTACATTTATTGAGACCATTTTTGTGTCCTAACATGTGGTCTATCTTAGAAAACGTAGCATGAGCGTTTGAGAAGAATGTATGTTCTACTGCTTTAGGGTGAAAAGTTCTAAAGATATCTACTAAATCAAGTTGATCTAGTGTATCCTTTAAGTTTGTTATTTCTTTATTAATTTTCTTTCTTTAAGATCTTTCCAGTGTTGTTAGTAGGGTATTGAAATCCCCTACTATGATAGTATTGCTGTTAATCTCGCCCTTTATATCCATCAAAGTGTGCTTTATGTATGTCGGGGCTCCTATATTTGGTGCATAGATATTTATAATAGTTATATCTTCCTGTTGAATTGTTCCCTTTATCATTATGTATTGTGCTTCTTTATCTCTTACTATAGCCTTTGTTTTAAAGTCCATTTTGTCAGATATAAGTACTGCTACCCCTGCTTTTTTTTCATTTCCATTTGCATGAAATATTTTTTTCCATCCTTTTACCATCAGTCTATGTGCATCTTTTGTTTTAAGGTGTGTATCTTTTAGACAGCATATATATGGGTCCTGTTTCTTTATCCACGCAGCTACCCTATGTCTTTTGATTGGATCATTTAATCCATATACATTAAAGGTTATTATTGATATGTAGTTGTTTATTGCCATTTTATTCTTTAAAGCTGTGTTCTTCTTTTGCTATATTCTTTCCTCCCTCTAAACTGTTCACAACATGCCCCTTAGTATCTCTTGCAGAATTGGTTTGGTTTTAATGAATTCCTTGAGGCTTTCTTTGTCTGGGAAGCTCTTTATTTCTCCTTCAATTTTAAACGTTAGCCTTGCTGGATAAAGTAGTCTTGGTTGTAGCTTCTTGTTCTGCATTACTTTGAATATATCTTGCCATTTTCTTCTGGCCTCAAGTGTTTCTGTTGAGAAGTCAGATGTCATCCTTATGGGGGCTCTTTTTTAGGTGATAGCCTTTTTTTCTCTAGCAGCTTTAAAAATTTTTCTTTATCCATTAGCTTTGTTATTTTAACTATGATGTGTCTTGGTGTAGATTTTTTTTTATTTCTCTTTAATGGAGTTCTGTGTGCTTCATTGAACGTGTGGAATGTGCCCAGCCTTAATTTAGCGAAGTTTTCTGCTATGGCTAGATTGAAAAAAGTTTCCATTTCCTGTCCTCTCTCCTCTTCTTCAGGCACCCCTATGATGCGAATGTTGTTTCTCTTCATGTTGTCACAGAGCTCCCTTAGAGTTTCCTCACATTTTTTGCATCTCTTTTCCTTTTTCTTCTCTGCTTCTGTGCCTTTGTTTATTGTGTCCTCTAACTCGCGTATTCAATCCTCAGTGTTATTCATCCTGCTTTTAATTCCTTCCATCGTGGTCTTTAGTTCTGATACTGTATTTGTCATTTCTGTCTGATTCTTTTTTATTATTTCAATTTCGTTTTTTATACTTGTTATCTCTTTATTTAGGTGTTCATAATGACTATCCATTGTTGCTCTAGTTTCTTTGAACATCCTAACTATCATTATTCTAAATTCTGCTTCCGGTAATTTGGTTATATCTGGTTCACTCAGGTCCTTCTCTGGGGATTTCTCTTGATTCGTTTGGTTTGCATTCCTCTGCCTGCCCATTTTGTCTGCTTATAAGGAAGTTGTGGCCACTGGAGTCCAGTAGGTGTTGCCTTTGTGTTCTCTAGGTGTGGTCTGTATGCAGGTCCGCCACCCCCTCTGCCACTGCCTAGGGCGGTTGGGTATGGGCGTTGCCATCGCCGCCCCACTGCGCTGTTGCTGTGATTTCCGCCTCTCCTCCACGGAAGGGGCTGTCACTCAGGCCACAAGCCTCAGCACATAGGGTAGAGATGAGCACCTTTGCTCAGCTGCAGACCCAGCCTGTTTCTGGGCTCCTGCCCAGCATCCACTGTCAGAGCCTGCACACCAAAGTTTTGCGGGTTGGGTGGGGCTTTTGACATGCTCTTAGCTGTGAGCCTTTGCCTGTCCGGAGCTTTAGCCCCGCCCTCGAGGCCAGGCCCCTCCTGCGCAGGATGGCAAACCACGGTTTATTGGGCTGGGCGTGTTTGCTGGCGTGCACTCAGCTACGGACTTCTGCTCATCCCGGGCTCTACCCTGCCCCCCGCATTTGGAGCCAGCTCGCGCACGCAGTATTGCAAACTGCGGTTTCTCTGGCAAGGTGGGGCTGGTAGCGTGAGCTAAGCTGCGAGCCCCCACCCGTCCCTGGTCCTAGCCCCGTCCCCGCGGCAGTCAGGGCCGGCTTGCGCAGGGTCGCAGAGCAGATCTCTACCAGTTCCTGTCCCTTCGCTTTTTCCCCGCAGGTGGGGTTACAGGTGGGCCCGCAGCTGCCGGACCACTTTCGCGCGCCCCTCTGCCCCTGCTGGGCTAGACCCAGCTCACACCGGTTGGGCCTCCACCCATGCCGACAGAATTGCGTTTCAGCGTCCTGCCGCCACCATCCCTTCAGCAACCCTCCGCAGAGTAGGAAGTGCCCTAAGTCTCCATACTGTAGGCCTGGGAGCTCCCTCCCTCTAAGCAGCTCTGCTCTAATTTCCATGGGAGAGCTTGTTTGGCTAGTGTCCTGTCTCCCTTTGTTGGTACTGCTAGTTCCAGGGGAAATATTCGTTTTCGATTAGGGAAGTGACTTAGCTCAGGGCTTAGGGTGGCTGTCCCTCAGAGTGTCCCTGTGCCTTCAGTCCATACTCAGTTCCCACTGCTCTGGTCCTCTCCTCTGTCCCCATTCCCCGGAGCCCCGGTTGCGTGGTTGTGAGAGAGGTTTTCTGCACTGTCCCTTTAAAAAGAATCTTGCGTCTGAGAAAACTGTCTCTTTCTCACAAATAGTATCCTTACTTGTTTCACAGCTCAATACTGTCCAAACGTCTCTTCTAAGCTCTGGGTTTGCAGGCTGGGCTTTGTTCCTGGTACCCAGGTCCCTCTTCTCCGCCAAACTTTCCTCCCGCCACGCGGGTCTCTCCGGGCTGCCATTTGCTCTGGGGAGATGGGCAGCCCTTTTCGCGTTTTCGCTATTCCTACCAGTCTCAATGTGGCTTCTTCTGTGTTCCTTGGTTGAAGAGTCCACTTAGTTTAGTTCAAAGTTGGTTAATCCAGATGATGGTTCTTAAAATTGAGTTATAATCCACTTTGGCTCTGGGAGTTGGAAGTTGGTATGTCCGCCAACTCCATCGCCATCTTCCCATCCCATCCCATATTATTTTGAGATAGATTCTATTTCTTCTTCATCTCTGGATGATTCTGACTTGGGACCTCTGTCCAGGAAAGGAAACTTTCCTTGCTCATGCCCTTCATTCTGACTGGCAGTTCCCCACAACAGCTCTACGAAACACAGCTTTCAGACTGTTCACCAACCACCAAAAGGAGTTGGGAGTAAGTGCTAGGTGGACAGTTCTAGCAGCAAAATTAGTTCTTCAAACTGTGGAATGTAATGATAGATGTCCTTAAAAAGTATAACCCTCAAGCACAGAAATAACAAAATGTAGCTTTTTGTTTCAGCTGATGATCAATAAAATAATTATTTATGCCTACTCAAAACTGAGCATTTAAAGAGGCACAGCTCTTAGGAGAGGGCTCACAGAACATAGCCAAGGAACAATGAGATCGTTTCATTTCTTAAAATACAGTGACAAGAAGAGTACAGTGTGGTCAGCATATAAACAACATGTAAAATACCATAAAACCACAAAGTCTTCATGATAAACACATGGGTCAATAGATCTTCAATATTTTATCAGGGAGAAATAAAAATATTCACCGTTCAAACAAAGTGGGCCTTCTTAGTAGACAAGCAAATTGCAGGCTTGAAGTTATTATCAAAGAAGTCAAATCGGCCTGAACAGGCGGTGGTGCAGTGGATGGAGTGTTGGACAGGATGCGGAAGACCCAGGTTCGAGACCCTGAGCTCACCAGCTTGAGCGTGGGTCCACCTGGCTTGAGCAAGGGCTTGTCAGCTTGGACCCAAGGTCGCTGTCTCCAGCAGGGGGTTGCTTGGTCTGCTGAAGGCCCACAGTCAGGGTGCATGTGGGAAAGCAATCAGTGAACAACTAAGGTATCACAATGGCAATGAAAAACTAATGATTGATGCTTCTCACCTCTCTCCGTTCCTGTCTGTCTGTCCCTATCTATCCCTCTCTGTGACTCTCTCTCTGTCCCTATGAAAAAGAAAAAAAAAACATAAAAAGAAAAAAAGAAGTCAAATCAAAATACGGGACGTAAAATCTGATGCAAATTAAGCTATTACAAAATGAGAAGGGGTTGGAAGGAATGGAAAGGTGGCCAATGCAATGATCAAGGCAAAGCTAACTTGAAGATGAAAGTACTATTAGTTGAATTACTAAGCCCACGAGTTAAAGTAATAAAAGTCTGCATGAACTGGGATGCTTACCAATTTTCGAACATCATCACACCACACCTCTCCTTTTGCAGGCTGCTCTGCATATAATGAAATCCCCAATAGTTTGTTAAACAAAATATTAAGGCCTTCCATGCATGCTCCAAGGGAAAAAAATGGGCAGTATAAACTGGGCTCAATATTATACCTAAGAGAAAGGAAAAAGGTTCAAAAGCATGTCTGTTTAGTTCCAGTTTTTAAGGTCAATTCAGAGAGCTTTCAACTGAAAATTTAGAATCATACTAGCTATTTAAAAATTATTAAAACATAAAGGTATGTTTCTATCTTTTGAGGGAATTTCAGACTCAGTTTTCTTCAGAAGAAAAGTAGTCTAATTATTATTAGTAGCAAGTAATACTAGTAATTAAAGCAGACATACCATTCCTTACTCTTCATTCCTTTCAGGGTCAGTTTTTCACTGACTCAATTAAGTAGTCGGTCTATCTCAATTAACCACACTACACACAATTCTTACTTTATATGTACTTATACACAAAATCTGACCAGTTTGGGCTATAATGATAAACCTCACATTATGAAATGTGTTACAGTTGAAAAACTGTGATTTAAATCACATAAATATTAAACAAATACAAATCCTGAGGCACATGAAGTTCACATCTTGTAAAATATTTAATGAAAAAAATCTCTTTAATATAAACAATTAAATCTTACTTTGTTTTGTAGTTATCTGTTGTTATCTATCTCAAAAGAAGGACAGCATTCTGGCAAGGCTAATTATTCCTCATCCAAAAAATAATTTTTTAATGTATTATTCCAATAAAAATCAAAGCACATCCAGAACATGTGATATGAATATTCATTTTTGAGTCATTAAGTCAATCTAAACTTTATAACCACAGCCAGAAAGAATGACTCTAGAATAGTAGTAATTACTTACTCTACTTTCACTTTCTGGGATTAATATATATTAATATATGTTAATATATATTATTATATATATAATATTAATATATGTAGAATTAACATATATACACACATACATACAAACTTAGGTTTATTACTAAATGGGTGATTGGAATTACTGAGTGAGCATAAATTGCACCACAAATGAGATTTTGGCTACAGCAATCACAAATTTACAACTTAGTTTCTGATCAATTATTTTATAAAATCAGAATCTTGCTGTTGAAAGCGATGCTAGTGGTCCAATGCTCTTACTCATTGATTCATTTGCTCATGTAGGTCATTGAAGAAACAGCTGGATGTTGGAATGGTAAGAGAGTCTGTCTCTAAGGAGCTCACAGTGAAGGGAGCAGAGAAGTGAACTGACTACAGTCTCCCGAGCCTGCAGCCATGGGCAGATGAGGTACTCAAAAGACACTGTTGAAGAAGCGAGTGAACTAGCAGTCAACAATGGGACAGAAAAAAAGAGCATGATGACTTTACCTGTGGAGTGAGGATAGAGACAGTGAGGGGGTTACAGGAAGAAACTAAGGAGTTTGCTGGGCAGGATGGGGTTGGGGGATGAGAGAAGGGAGAAGTGAGAAGGAAATTCCAGAGAGAAGCAACAATGTGGAAACAGCATGAAGGCGTGAAATAGCCTGGCAACTTTCAGTAACCAAGTGAGTAAGGATGGGAAAAGGGCAGGGGGAGATATAGGGTCAGGTGCAGACAACTGAGGGCCTGGGACACCAACCTGAGGAACTGAAATTTTATACTGTAGACTCATGGTCTCTCAACTTTTTGATTGTGCAACCCTATCAATAAAATTTTTGAGTATTCAAGAATATTCAACCTCAATACAAATATATTTTAAAATTATATGCTTGTGCTATTGTTCTACTACATTTGAAAAAAAAGACATTTTTATAAGGTGATAAAGACAAATTAAATCTAAACAGAACTTCTAATATTTTGTGCCCACATCCTCAATGAATTGATTACAGATCAGGAGATATGGAAGACTGACTTCTGTAAGCAATGGGGAAGCAATCTGACACTTTCTGGAACTCCAAGAGGTTGACAGTGTAGATGGAGGGCAGAATGCAGGATGAGGTGGGCAGAGCAGACCGCAAACTGACAAGGGTCTAAACCAGAGCAGCAGAACAGAACGCACTGGCTTTGTTGGTTCTTGTCAGTCAAAGCTTGGTCAGAAGTCTCTTTGTATTGGACTTTTAGGACAGTTGCAATTTAAAAATGAACAGTAAAGAAATCCAAATATTCTTGAGGGTGAAAAAGAGAAGTAATTAAGAATCAAAAATGCCAAAGCTATTATACCTGTGTAGTGCAGTAACCCAGAGCTATCCTGGGCAATATCTTGGGGAATCAGAACATGGAATACGGAATGAAGATGATCCAAGGAAAACAAGTGACCTAGGAGTCCAGAAGAACTGGCTAGGTCTGGAAAAACAGATAAACTGGAGGATTCAAGGTCTAGATAGTGCTCCTGAGCAGCAGAGGCAAACCAGAAGAACTTACACACAAAGGGACGTGGATGTCAGTGTCGCCACAAACTCCTTTAGGAGAAGCTTCTAGCTCTGTTCCATTTGCCTTTGAGTGTTCCATCTGGATGTGACTTTGAGCAGGAAGCAAGTGACTTTTTCTAGAATGTGGGATAGTTTTACTACGTGTGGTGAAGCGTGTTCTTGAATTTATGGAATGGGGAAAGAGTTTCTATATCTAGAAAGATGAAAGAGTCCTAATTAAGAGCACCAGGTTGGAACCTAATTAAGAGCACCAAGTTTGAAACATGACTCTACCACTTACTGCATGTCCCTGAACAAATTATACCCTTCATTATGTTTCAGTTTGATCATAGAGGAAAATAGGGATAACCACACCTGCTTTCATGTGGTGGTTCCAAGGTTCAAGTGAGGTAATACATATAAAATTCTCAGAAAAGTACATATATTAAATAATAAATATTAGATAAGGAGAGAGAAGAGGTAGAGAAGAAACAAGAGGTGCTCAATGTCACCCATGTGCACATTGTTTTATTAATTACAGAAACCTCCTCTTCCTCATGGGAAACTCTCGGTGGTTTGTGCAGCTTATATGCTTCACAAGTTGCAGCCACACATGTACCCATGGCCTGACTAATCTGAGTCCTTATTCTTATACCCCTGGAAGCAAGTGTTTCTAAACTCTACGCCTAGATATCTCAGTTATGTGAGTCAGTCACTTGTCTCTTCTGCTTAAGTTAGATGGAACTATGTTTCTATCAGTGATAACAAACATGGTCCTAATATATTAGCTACCATCTTAATGGCTTTAAAATGATCTCTTTATTAGGCAGCACAGATTTTGATATTATACTGAACATCATAAGAACCATGGATAATTAGAAAGTACTTTTTTGAGGGGCTGGCAACCTTGTCTCATCAGCACTCAAAACATGCTTCTTTGTAGAAGATTCCAAGATGGTGACAGAGTAGGCTGATGTTCCAACTCCCAGTTTATAGGACCAAATAGCATTACAACTTAATTTAAGTAGAGCAGTCCCCTCTGAGTGGCACCAGCCTGGGGAGAAGCAACTTCGTGGCCCTTGGGATTAACTCCTGCTCCAGTCATGTTGCCTGGGTTGTGCTGAGAAGCCAGGGGGCAGGGGTGCATCAGCGACTCAAGTTTTCTGGTGCTGAGGCCGGAGCTTCCCTCTGCCCCTACGCTCCAGAGTCTAAGACTGGTAATTCCACGTCATGGAAGACTCAGTAGAAACTTTCTGGAAAGCAGGCAGACCACACCACTCGGTTTCAAAGGCCACACTCACCAGACTCCTAGGGCCACACCCTACTGAGGTCTGTTGAAAAAGTTTGGACAGACTGGCACCTGGGGCCGGGGATGGAGCCACACACTCACTATTCTTCCTAATCTCTTAATTGCCATAGGCTCCAGACTCTAGCAGAGGTTTTCTCAGTGGCCAAGCCCAACAAGCAGCCAGCAAGCAGACATAGGCTTCAGGAGGCGGGACTCGGGGAACCTTCCCCCAGGACCAGTGTGGGTAAAAGGCAGCCTAGGTGTGCAACTTGGTGTTTCCATGAGCACCTGGGCCCAGCAGAGGCAGCCACAAACTCTGGATTACTTGTAGCTCCAAGAAGGTTGCTTAGGGCCAGTCATAAACAGTGTCTTCCACTAGTCTGCACTGGGTTCCTACCAGGAATGCCCAGGGCTGGCACATCCAGTGGCCAGCTGCAGAGAGCATCAGTTCAGGACTTAACAACCCTTGCTAGAGTGTTATCCTAAGCCTTGAAAAGGCTCCTCACATCTGGCCAGGCTGAGGCAAGTTCCGCTCTCTGTGATCAACACTGGCACAGCGAGTCATGTATATTGAATAGGGTAGAGATTCAGTCACAGCACTTGGGTGCTGGATATCCTACCCTGCTGGGATAGATGCCACAGGGGGAAGAGAGAGGTATAAAGCATAGGCATTTAAAGTGTCCCTGTGCACCTATTGTTAGATCTGATTGAGGGGCTTAGCCACTTTCTGGAGGGACACCGTCAGCACCCAGTGAGGATTCTCTCAGGCTATCTCCCTTAGATCAGGGTCTCACCAGCTGTAAGAACTTCTGCAGAGGGGTTTGCTGGCCACACTTGATCTGAACCGGCTTCTCACCTTGTTAGAGAGACATACAATTTGAGTAACCAGCAGTCGCTGAAGGATTAGGTGCTGGATTAGGGGCCTCATCCCCATACTCAGCTCCTGACCAAGAGACCACTGAAGTAGGGGGTCCCACTAACCTTGTATTCTCAACCTCAGCTGCCCTAATCCAATAAGCTTACAACCTGTAGAGGGGTTGGTTGGTTGAGGCCAATCTGAACCCATATAACAGTCTTTCTACAGAAGACTGGGAAGACCAGACCAGAAAAAAGCTGCAAGACGAGGTGGAGCAATTGAAAAGTGAACATAAATCTTATGGAGCTTGGGGATTTTATAGAGCTGCTTTCATTTCTAAGCAGGAGAAAGCTGATCTTTATATACAGGTTGGGCCCTCTCACACTACTCAGGCACAGAAAACGCAGATAGTAACCATGAAAAGAACAGTAGCTACAGACAGGTAGCCCAAAGCAGGTTACGTATAACAGCTGACACCAACCCAAAAAGAGCCAGAAACAACACAACTGGTAGTGGGTGGAAGACAGCATAAACCCTAGACTCAGCTAGCCACACAAGCAGCATTCCCAATTGAGGAGTCTAGCAGGCATCAGACACTGTGGAGAATCAATATGCCAAATAGGACAGACATTGCACAATGTATAATACACATAGTCAAGGTTGACCTTTAGAGCAAGTGAGCCTGAAGGAATAACTGTACTCAAAAAATGACCAATACTCACATGCAACACTCACATACAACAGGAGGGAAAATAGTACTCTCAAGAAGCATTCCTTAAACAAGAAAAACAGGTGGCCTGGAGGGCAGGACCACTGAGCCCATCTTTCTCATAAAGACAACACAAAAATTTCAAAGTCAGAGAGCACTACCTAAAACACAGACAAAATGGGTAAAGAAATGCGACCCAAATGAATCAACAAGAAAAATTCCCATAAAATGAACTAAATGAGATAGAGGTAACCAAACTACCAGATGCAGAGTTTAAAATGATGACTTTTAGGATTTTCAAGGATCTTAGAGTAACAATGGATGGACATAATAAACACCTAAATAAAGAGATAGCAAGCATCAAAAGGACATTGAAATAATAAAAGAGAACCAATCAGAAAAGAAAAATGTAATATCACAAATGAAGACTGCACTAGAAGAAATCAACAGCAGGTTGGATGAAGCAGAGGATAGAATCAGCGATTTAGAAGACAAGATAAACACAAGCACAGAAGTAGAGCAGCAAAATTAAAAGAGGTGCAAAAAGACTAAGGAAACTCTAAGAAACCTCTGTGACATGAAGAGAAACAACATCTGCATCATAGGAGTTCCTGAAGGAGAAGAGAATGAATATGGGATACAGAACCTGTTTGAAGAAATCATAGCTGAAAACTTCCCTAAATTGATGAAGGAAAAAGTCACACAAGTTCAAGAAGCACATAGAGTCCCACTAAAGAGGAACCCAAGGAGGTCTATACCATAATACATCATAATAAAATGCCACAGTTAAGAGACAAAGAAAGAATACTAAAAGCTCTGAGAAAATCAGTTAATTATCTATAGAAGAGCCACCATAAGAGTGACATGACTTCTCAACAGAAACACTTGAGGACAGAAGGGAATTGCAAGAAATAGTCAGTGATGCAAACAAAAATCTACAACCAAGACTACTTTATCTAGCAAGGCCATTGTTTGAAATTGAAGAAGAAATAAAAAGTCCCCCAGTCCCCTCCCAAAAAAAACTCAAAGAATTCAATACAACTAAACCAGCAGGGCAAGAAATGTTACAGGGTCTGTTGTAAAAAGAGCAAGGAATAATAAAGAAATCGAGAAAAAGAAGATTGTAGATTTAAAGAATAAAATGGCAATAAATAAGAACATATAAATAATAACCTTAAATATAAATGGATTAAATGCTCCAATCAAAAGACATAGTGTAACTGCATGGATAAGAAAATAGAACCTGTACATATGCTGTCTACAAGAGACCTACCTCAGAACAAAAGATACACATACACTGAAAGTGAAGAGATGGAAATGAAAAAAAAGCTGGGGTAGCAATACTTATATCTGACAAAATAGCCTTTAAAACAAAGGCTATAGTAAGAAATAAAGAAGGTCACTACATAATGATAAAGGGAGCAATCCAACAGGAGGATATAACCATTATAAATATTTATGCACCTAATATAGGAGCACCTAAATATATAAAGCAGATTTTGATGGACATAAAGGGCAAGATCGACAGCAATACTATAATAGTAGAGGATTTTATTACCCCACTAACATCAATGGATGGATCCTCCAGACAGAAAATTAACAAAGAAACAGTGGCCTTAAATGATACACTAGATCAATTGGATTTAATTGGTATCTTCAGAACCTTTCACCCCAAAGCAGCAGAATATACATTCCTTTCAAGTGCTCATGGTACAGTCTCTAGGATAGACCACATGTTAGGACACAAAACAAGTCTCAATAAATTTAAGAAGACTGAAATCATATCAAGCATCTTCTCTGATCATACTAGCATGAAACTAGAAAACAACTACAATAGAAAAATTCAAAAACATTCAAACACTTGGAGGCTAAATAGCATGTTATTAAATAACAAATGGGTTAAGAACACCATCAAGGAAGATATTAAAAATTTCTTTGAAACAAATGAAAATGAACATACAACTCCAAATATATGGGACACTTAAAGAACAGTCCTGAGAGGGAAGTTCACAGCATTACAGGCATATCTTACGAAGAAAAAGCTCAAACAAACAACTTAACTCTGCATCTAAAAGAACTAAAACACAACAAATAAAGCCCATAGGAAGTAGGAGGAAGGAAATAATAAATATCAGAAAGGAAATAAGTGACAAAGAGGCTATAAAAAAGAATAGAAAATATCAATGAAATAAAGAGCTGGTTCTTTGAAAAGGTAAACAAGATTGATGAACCTTTAACCAGACTCTTCAAGAAAAAATAAGAGAGGACTCAAATAAATAAAATTAGAAATGAAAATGGAGAAGTAACAACTGACATAGCAGAAATATAAAGGAATGTAAGAAAATATTATGAAGATCTAAATGCCGAGTGACCTCAGAGAAATGGTGCCATGAAGGGTGCTCCGGATATCACCCCTTGAAACTTCAACAAATTCAACAATGAGAGACAGAAAAATCTCAGGAGCACTTGAAATATATACACACCAGACAAAGGTATGATTGGGCAAAAAGGTAGCTGAATATATAATCCATTCTAAAGGAAATAAGATGGAGAACGGGTTATTTTGCTCTCCTCGCTGATCTGAGAAAGAGCTGCTTTTTTCTTAAGGCAAGTGAAGCAAAGGGTTGGAGGCAAAGAGAGGAAGCTGGGTTAGGGTGAATGATCAAGCAGAAGAAAGACCATGCTAGCTCTGCCTAAGATCGTGGGTGAGGGGCAAGCATGGGCAGCAGGCTACGACAAAGTTTTCTGTTACAGGATACCCGTGGAAGCCAGAGCTGGTGCTGGCACCAGCAGCTTTGTGCACTCCCAGCTCCGCAATCCTGGGCGGTGTGCGAGTGGCCCCACCTGGCACCACTGGTTTGGGCACAAACACACGCAGGCTGGAAGGCATGGGCCAAGATTATCAGTGATAGACATCTGCGTGGGCTGTTGACAGCATCTTGTGCATTCCCAGCTCCACCACCAGCAAGGGACGTGCACAAACGCTGGGATCCCTGGGCCTGGGACTGTCCGGATAGGGCACCTCTGCAGGCCTGCATTCCCAGCTCTGACTGAGATCACAGGCACTGTCTGCCTAAGTGGGTGGATGCAAGCCTCCATCTGCACTGCTGAAGTCGTGGAGGCTCTGTGTACATATGGCTTGCTGCAGGCTACCAAACAGTACACAAGGGAGAAGCCTGTGGAGATTAGACTCGTGGAGCACCGAAGCATACTAGACATGCCCAGGGGCCCTTAGAAAGTTCATTTGCAATGGCTCCTAGCCCGTGGCATGCTGAGACATGTTAGACCTGTCTGCTGGTCCTTTGAAAGGCAACAGATTGCAATTGGATCCCAGCCCTGCCTGCTTTCACTGTTGGCCCTGGTTGGCACAGCCTTACCCAGAATTGTGCTTTGTGTGGTACTGAAGAAAGGAACTGACTACTCTTAGAGCCTCTTGCTCTGCAAGCAGTGGCTGGGGCAAACTTCATAGCTAAGTCCCCAGGCTGCTAGCTTAGGTGGGAGAGACATGGGGAGAGGCACCAGGCAAACTGAGTCTCCCACTGTCAGAGCCTCCAAGCCCTAAGAAGCCCCACCTACCAATGGGACTGAGGCCAAGCCTACGTCATCGCCACAGTGACACAACAGCAAACCTCTGCTCGAGAGTCCCATGGGGTCAAAACCTGTAGTTCAGTGCCACCTGCCAAAGTAAGGGCAGAAGCTACCTCTCAAAACCAGAAAAAAATTACATTTTTGTAACTTTTTTTCCATTTTGGTCATTTTATCTTCTTTCCTTTTTTATTCTTTCCTTTTCCTTTTCAACTTCATTATCCATAGTTGTTACATTTTTCATTCTTTTTTATGACAGGTTCATTTCAAAAACCTTTATTTTTGTTTCTTTGTTTTTTTCTTTTTCTCTTATTTGATCATTTATCAACAAATTATTATATTTTGGATTCATATTTTTCTTTGTGGCATTTTGCGTGTTTTTGACTTCATTTTTTATCTCTTTTGTTATCTTTCCTCAGTTCCTGCTCCTTGTTCTCTGTAGTTTTTGTTCCATTTATCACTATAGAATTTTCATTTCTTCACTGTATCTTTTCAATTTTTATTTTATTTTTTAATTATCTCTTATTAGTGTTATTAACAATACCACTCTCAAATGCCATTAATAAAAAAGAAATCAAATAGCATGGATACAAAAGACAAAGATGTAGCTCAGATAGATGATAAAAAAATCTCTAGAAAAAATATTTTCAATTGCATGGAAGCCTTGGAGTTAAATGACAGATAATTAAAAATTAAAAACCTAAAAATACTCAGGGAAATAGAAGAAAGCATGAAAAGGCAATGTAAGGAGCTCAAAAAACAATTTAATATACAAAAAGAATACTTCACCAAGGAAATTGAAACTATAAAAGTAACCAAACAGAGATGCTGACTACAAGACAGCAAAGGTAATCAGAGACAAACAGAGATGAAAAACTCAATACATGAACTGAAAAATGAGGTAACAAGCTTAGCTAATAGAACAGGCAAAAGAGAGGAGAGAATTAGTGACATAGAAGACAGGCAACAAGAGATACTACAGAGAGAAGAGGAGAATCATGAATTTAAAAAAATGAGAAAGCCCTACAGGAATTGTCTGACTCCATCAGAAAGAGCAACATAAAAATAATGGGTATATCAGAAGGAGAAGAGAGAGAAAATGGAATGGAGAACATATTCAAACAAATAATCAAGAACTTCCCAAGCCTGTGGAAAGAATTAGAGTCTCAAATCCAAGAAGCAAACAGAACACTGAGTTATCTAAACCCAAACAGACCTACTCCAAGGCACATTGTAATGAAATTATCACAAATCAATGACAAAGAAAAATCCTCAAGGCAGCCAGGGAAAAGAATAATACAACATATAAAGAAAGGCCCATTAGACTATCATCAAATTTCTTAGCAGAAACTCTACAAGCCAGAAGAGAGTGGACTCTAATATTTAAAGTACTGAAAAAGAGGAACTTCCAGCCAAGATTATTATATCCATCAAAGCTATCCTTCAATATAAAGGAGAAGTAAAAACACTCAACACTCACAGATATAGGAAAGATGAAGAAACTTATCACCAGAAAACCTCCACTTCAGGAAATACTAAAGGGGGTTATCTGACTAGATACAAAGAACAAAACAAAATCACAAGTAAAATCTCAAACAAGAACACAATGAAAACAAGATCAATCTGTGACAACAAAAACAAAAAATGGGAGAGGACAAAGATTAACAATAGCATAGGTGGATGGAGTGCAGAAGCACTTATGAGATAACATACTACAATGAACATGATATGTATTCTTTTTATTACCTAATGGCAACCACCCCTAAAAAACCCACTACAGAAACACAAGGCTTGAAAAAAGAAGAAACAGAGGGAAAAAGTACAGAATACAACCAAACAAAAAGAAATGACAGAAAAACAAAAGATAAGAACCAAACAAGATACAGAGCTATCAGAAAGCAATATATATAATGGCAATAGGAAACCCTCAAGTGTCAATAATTACATTAAATGTAAATGGCCTGAACTCATCAATAAAAAAACAAAGAGTAGCAGAGTGGATCAGAAAAGAAAATCCAAATCTATACTGCCTTCAAGAAACACATATAAGCTACAAGAATGAAAACACATTCAAAGTGAAAGGTTGGTAAACAATTCCCCAAGCAAATAATATCCAAAGAATAGCAGGTGTAGCATGCTCATATATAACAATGCTGATTACAAGACAGCAAAGGTAATCAGAGACAAAGATGGTCATTTCATAATGATAAAGGGGACACTGAATCAAGACATAACACTTCTTAATATATATGCACCAAACCAAAAAGCACTAAAGTATATAAGACATCTACTAACTGATCTAAAAATAAAAACTGACAAAAATACAATCATACTTGGAGACCTTAATACATTGCTGATGGCACTAGATTGTACATCCAAAGAGAAAGTCAATACAGAAATATTAGCTTTATATGAAACACAAGAACAATTGGATATGATAGACATTTACAAATCATTTCATCCCAAAATGCCAGGGTATAAATTTTTCTCCAGTGTACACAGAACATTCTCAAGAATTGACCATATGCTGGGACACAAAACTAACATCAACAAATTCAGAAAGATTGAAATTATACAAAGCATATTCTCTGACCACAAAGCTTTGAAACTACAATTCAACTGCAAAAAAGAAGCAAATAAACCCACAAAAATGTGGAAATTAAACAGCATGCTTCTAAAAAATGAGTGGGTCAAAGAGGAAATAAAAGCAGAGATCAAAAGATATACAGAGGAGCAAGTAGGCGGACGTACCAAATTCCAACTCCCAGAACCAAAGTGGATTATAACTCAATTTTAAAAACCATCATCTGGATAAACCAACTTTGAACTAAACTAAGTGGACTCTTCAACCAAGGAACACAGAAGAAGCCAATTGGTAGAAATAGCGAAAACGCGAAGAGGGCTGCCCAGCTCCCCGGAGCAAACGGCAGCCCGGAGAGACCCGGGTGGCGGGAGGAGAGTTTGGCGGAGAGGGAGGGACCTGGGTCCCAGGAACTAAGCCCCAGCCTACAGTCCCAGAGCCTAGAAGAGGCGTTTGGACAGTTTTGAGCTGTGAAACAAGTGAGGGAGCTCCCAGGCTTACAGTGTGGAGTATTAGGTCCCTTCCTACTCTGCTGAGGGTTGCTGAAAGCTATGGTGGCGGAAGGACGCTGAAATGTGATTCTGTCGGCATGGGCGGAGGCCAAGCGGGTGTGAGCTCGGTCTAGCCCAGCAGGGGCGGAGGGGACACGTGAAAGCGGTCCGGAAGCTGTGGGCCTGCCTGTAATCCCACCTACGGAGACAAAGCAGGAGGCCAGGAACAAGCAGAGATCTGCTCTGCAACCCTGCGCAAGCCGGCCCTGACCGTGGGGATGGGGCTAGGACCAGGGACGGGCAGGGCGCACGCGGCTGAGCTCACGCTACCAGCCCCGCCCAACCGGAGAAACCGCGGTTTGCAATTCTACTTGCGCAAGCGGGCTCCAAATGCGGGGGCAGGGTAGACTCCCGGATGAGCGGAAGTCCGCAGTGGAGCGGAAGCCAGTAAACACACCCGGCCCAATAAACCTTGGTTTGTGACTCTGCGCAGAAGGGCCCTAGCCTCGAGGGCGGGGCTAAAGCACCGGACGGGCAAAGGCTCACAGCTGAGAGCATGTCAAAAGCCCCGCCCAACCCGCGAAAATGTGGCGAGCAGGCTCTGACTGGGGGTTCTGGGCGGAAGTCCGGAAATAGGCTGGGTCCGCAGCTGAGCAAAGGTGCTATCCTCTACCCTTGGTACTGAGGCTTGTGGCTTGAGTGACAGCCCCTCCCACCGAGGAGAGGCAGAAATAACAGCAAAAGCCACAGTGGACTGGCGCTGGCAACGCCCATACCCAAACGCCCTAGGCAGCGGCAGAAGGGGTGGCAGGCCTGCAGAAAGACCACAGCTAGAGAACACAAAGGCAATACCTATTGGTCTCCAGTGGCCACAACTTGCTTATACACAGACAAAATGGGCAGGCAGAGGAATGCAAACCAAATGAATAAAGAGAAATCCGCAGAGAAGGACCTGAATAAACCAGATATAACCAAATTACCAGATGCAGAATTTAGAATAATGATAGTTAGGATATTCAAAGAAATTAGAGCAACAATAGATAGTCATTATGAACACCTAAATAAAGAGATAACAAGTATAAAAAACAAAATTGAAATAATAAAAAAGAATCAGACAGAAATGACAAATACAGTATCAGAACTGAAGACCACAATGGAAGGAATTAAAAGCAAGATGACTCATGCTGAGGATCGAATCAGCGAGTTAGAGGACACAATAAACAAAGTTACAGAAGCAGAGAAGAAAAAGGAAAAGCGACTCAAAAAATGTGAGAAAACTCTAAGGGAGCTCTATGACAACATGAGAAACAACATTCACATCATAGGGGTGCCTGAAGAAAAGGAGAGAGGACAGGAAATGGAAACTTTGTTCAATCAAATCATAGCAGAAAACTTTCCTAAATTAAGGCTGGGAAACACTCCAAACGTACAAGAAGCACACAGAACTCCATTAAAGAGAAACCCAAAAAGATCTACACCAAGACATATTATAGTTAAAATACCAAAGCTAATGGATAAAGAAAAAATTTTAAAAGCTGCAAGGGAAAAAAAGGCTATCACCTACAAAGGAGCCCCCATAAGGATGACATCGGACTTCTCAACAGAAACACATGAGGTCAGAAGGGAATGGCAAGATATAATGAAAGTAATGCAGAAGAAGAACCTACAACCAAGACTACTTTATCAAGCAAGGATAACTTTTAAAATTAAAGGAGAAATAAAGAGCTAGCCAGAAAAAGAAAGCCTCAAGGAATTCATAAAAACCAAACCAATTCTGCAAGAGATACTAAGGGGCATGTTGTGAACAGTTTAGAGGGAGGAAAGAATATAGCAAAAGAAGAATACAGCTTTAAAGAATAAAATAGCAATAAACAACTACATATCAATAATAACCTTAAATGTAAATGGATTAAATGATCCAATCTAAAGACATAGGGTAGCTGCATGGATAAAGAAACAGGACCCATACATATGCTGTCTACAAGAGACACACCTTAAAACAAAAGATGCACATTAGACTGAAGGTAATAGGATGGAAATAAATATTTCATGCAAATGGAAATGAAAAAAAAGCAGGGGTAGCAGTACTTATATCTGACAAAATGGACTTTAAAACAAAGGCTGTAGTAAGAGATAAAGAAGGACACTACATAATGGTAAAGGGAACAATTCAACAGAAAAATGTAACTATTATAAATATCTATGCACCAAATATAGGAGCCCCGACATACATAAAGCAGACTTTGATGGGTATAAAGGGCGAGATTAACAGCAATACTATCATAGTAGGAGATTTCAATACCCCTCTAACAACACTGGATAGATCCTCAAGTAAGAAAATTAATAAAGAAACAGCAGACTTAAAGGAGACACTAGATCAACTTGATTTAATAGATATCTTCTGAACTTTTCACCCTAAAGCAGTAGAACATACATTCTTCTCAAACGCTCATGCTACGTTTTCTAAGATAAACCACATGTTAGGACACAAAAATGGTCTCAATAAATTTAAGAAGATTGAAATCATATCAAGCATTTTTTCTGATCACAATGCCATGAAACTAGAAATTAACCACAAAAGAAAAACTGAAAAATACTCAAACACTTGGAAACTAAATAGCATGTTATTAAATAATGAATGGATTAACAATTAGATCAAAGAAGAAATAAAAAAGTTTCTAGAAACAAATGATAATGAGCATATATGAACTCATAATTTATGGGAAACAGCAAAAGCAGTTCTGAGAGGGAAGTTTATTGCACTTCAGGTATATCATAAGAAGCTAGAAAAAGTTCAAATAAGCAACCTGACCCTGCATCTAAGAAAACTAGAAAAAGAGCAACAAATAAAACCAAAGACAAGTAGAAGGAAGGAAATAATAAAGATCAGAGCAGAAATAAATGACACAGGGGCTAAGGAAACAAAACAGAGGATCAATGAAACCAGATGTTGGTTCTTTGAAAAGGTAAACAAGATTGATGAACCTTTAACTAGACTCATCAAGAAAAAAAGAGAGAGGACTCAAATAAATAAAATTAGAAAGGACAGTGGAGAAATGACAACTGATACAACAGAAATACAAAGCATTGTAAGAAAATACTATGAAGAACTATATGCCAAAAAATTAGACAATCTTGGTGAAATGGACAAATTTCTTAAAACATATAACCTTCCAAAAATCAATCTGGAAGAATCAGAACACCTAAACAGACCAATTACAACAAATGAGATCGAAACAGTTATTAAAAAACTCCCCCCCAAAAAAGTCCTGGGCCTGATGGGTTCAGAAGTGAATTCTATCAAAAATTCATAGAAGAACTAACTCCTATCCTCCTCAAGCTATTTCAAAAAATTCAAGAGGAAGGAAGACTTCCAAACTCCTTTTATGAGGCAAGCATAATTCTGATCCCAAAACCGGGCAAAGACAAAACAAAGAAAGAAAATTATAGGCATATATCCCTGATGAATTTAGACACTAAAAGTCTCAACAAAATATTAGCCAACCGGATCCAGCAATATATGAAAATAATCATACATCACGATCAAGTGGGATTTATTCTGGAGAGGCAAGGCTGGTTCAATATTCACAAATCAATCAATGTGATTCATCACATAAACAAATGGAAGGACAAAAATCACATGATAATTTCAATAGATGCAGAAAAGGCATTTG
This sequence comes from Rhynchonycteris naso, assembly GCA_037038555.1. Taxonomy (NCBI): domain Eukaryota; kingdom Metazoa; phylum Chordata; class Mammalia; order Chiroptera; family Emballonuridae; genus Rhynchonycteris; species Rhynchonycteris naso. Next base: position 107,598,416 of record CM072998.1, on the reverse strand, counting down.
ATAAAATCCAGCACCCATTCATGCTCAAAACTCTCAGTAAAGTGGGAATACAGGGAACATTCCTTCACATGATATAGGCCATCTACGACAAACCCACAGCAAACATCATACTAAATGGACAAAAATTAAAAGCAATACCCTTAAGATCAGGAACCAGGCAGGGATGCCCCCTTTCACCACTCTTATTCAACATAGTTCTGGAAGTCCTAGCTATAGCAATCAGACAAGAAGAAGAAATAAAAGGCATCCAAATTGGAAAAGAAGAAGTAAAACTGTCACTATTTGCAGATGATATGATATTGTATATTGAAAACCCTAAAGTCTCAGTCAAAACACTATTGGACCTTATAAATGAATTCAGCAAGGTGGCAGGATATAAAATTAATACTCAGAAATCAGTGGCATTTCTATATACAAACAATGAACTGTCAGCAAAAGAAATTAAGGAAACAATACCCTTCAATATTGCAGCCAAAAAAATAAAGTACTAGGAGTAAATTTAGCCAAAGAAATTAAGGACTTGTATTCAGAAAATTATAAAACATTGATAAAAGAAATCAAGGAAGATACAAACAAGTGGAAGCATCTACCGTGCTTATGGCTAGGAAGAATAAACATCATTAAAATGTCTGTATTACCCAAAGCAATTTACAATTTCAATGCAATACCAATTAAAATACCAATGACATACTTCAAAGATATAGAACACATATTCCAAAAATTTATATGGAACCAAAAAAGAACACAAATAGCCTCAGCAATCTTAAAAAGAAAAAATAAAGCAGGAGGTATCCCTCTTCCAGATATCAAGGTTTACTACAAGGCCATTATACTCAGGACAGCCTGGTACTGGCATAAGAACAGGCACATATATCAATGGAACAGAACAGAGGACCCTGAAATAAACCCACAGCTTTATGGACAACTGATATTTGACAAAGGAGGAAAGAACATACAATGGAGTAAAGACAGCCTCTTTAACAAATGGTGTTGGGAAAATTGGACATCTACCTGCAAAAAAATGAAACTAGACCATCAACTTACACCATTCACAAAAACAAACTCAAAATGGATAAAAGACTTAAATGTAAGCCGTGAAACCATAAGCATCTTAGAAAAAAACATAGGCAGCAAGCTCTGCGACATCTATAGCCGCAGTATATTTCCTGATTTATCTCCACAGGCAAATGAAATAAAAGGCAAGATAAACAAATGGGACTATATCAAACTAAAAAGTTTTTGCACAGCTAAAGACTATAAGAACAGAATAAAAAGACAAACCACACAATGGGAGAACATATTCGACAGCACGTCTGATAAGGGGTTAATAACCAAAATTTATAAAGAACTTATAAAACTCAACACCAGGAAGACAAACAATCCAATCAAAAAATGGGCTAAAGAAATGAATAGAAATATCTCCAAAGAGGACATACAGATGGCCAATAGGCATTTGAAAAAATGCTCAACATCACTAATCATTAGAGAAATGCAAATTAAAACCACAATGAGATATCACCTCACACCAGTCAAAATGGCACTCATCAGCAAAACAACACAGAATAAGTGCTGGCGAGGATGTGGAGAAAAAGGAACACTTCTACACTGCTGGTGGGATTGCAGATTGGTGCAGCCACTGTGGAAAACAGTTTGGAGATTCCTCAGAAAATTAAAAATCAAACTGCCTTTTGACCCAGCTATCTCACTTATAGGAATATACCCTAAGAACACCATAGCACTGTTTGAAAAGAAGAAATGCGACCCCATGTTCGTGGCAGCATTGTACACAATAGTGAAGATCTGGAACCAGCACAAGTGTCCGTCAGAAGACGAGTGGATTAAAAAGCTTTGGTACATATATACTATGGAATACTACTCATCCATAAGAAATGATGACATCGGATCATTTATAACAAAATGGATGTACCTTGATAACATTATACGGAGTGAAATGAGTAAATCAGAAAAAAAGAAAAACTGAGCACAGCATTATTTCATATATAGGTGGGATATAAAAGTGAGAATATAAGACATGGACAAGAGAGTGGTGGTTATGGGATGGAAGGAGAGAGGGAAGAGTGGGATAGGGAGGAGGGGAGGGACACAGGGAAAACCAGATAGAAGGTGACAGAGGACAATTTGACTTTTAGTGATGGGCATGCAACACAATTGAATGATAACCTGGAGATGTTTTCATTGTACATGAGTACCCTGATTTATTGGTATCACCCCATTAGAATTAATAATAAAATATTTTAAAAAAAGGATATACAGACAAACAAAAATGACAAAATGATATATCAGAATTTCTGGGATGCAGCAAAAGCAGTAATAAGAGTGAAGTTCATATCACTATAGTCTTATATGAACAGACAAGAGAGAGCCCAAGTAAACAACTTAACATCACATTTTAAGGAACTAGAAAATTAAGAAGAAAGGCAACCCAAAACCAGCAGAAGAAAGGAATAAAAATCAGAGTAGAAATAAATGAAATAGAGAATAGGAAAACTATAGAAAAATCAATAAAACAAGGAGCTGGTTCTTTAAAAATATAAACAAAATTGACATGCCTTTTGCAGACACCCTAAGGAAAATGAACAGGACTCACATAAACAAAATTCAAAAAGAGGTGAAATCACCACAGATATCATAGATATACAAAGAATTATCACAGAATAGTATGAAAAACTGTATGCCACCAAATCTAACAATCTAGAAGAAATGGATAAATTACTAGAACAATACAATTTTCCTAGACTGAGTCACGAAGAAGTAGATAGCCTAAACAGACCCATAAGTAAGGAGGAAATAGAAATAACTATCAAAAAGCTCCCCAAAGCCTGACCTGTGGTGGCGCAGTGGATAAAGCATCGACCTGGAACACTGAGGTCACCGGCTCAAAATCCTGCACTTGTCTGGTCAAGGCACATATGGGAGTTGATGCTTCCTGCTCCTCCCCCTTTCTCTCTCTCTCTCTCTCTCTCTCTCTCTCTCTCTCTCTGTCTCTCTCTTTCTCCTCTCTAAAATGAAAAAAAAAAAAACCAAAAAAAAAAAAAAAACAACCTCCCCCAAAATTAAAAGACCACGACCAGACGGTTATACTAGTGAATTCTATCAAACATTCAAAAAAGATTTAGTTCCTATGCTACTCAAAGTCTTCCAAAAAATTGAAGAAGCAATACTTCCAAACATATTTTATGAGGTCAACATAACCCTCATACCAAAACCTGGCAAGGACAACCCACAAAAATGAAAACTACAGACCAATATCTCTAATGAATACAGATGCTATAATAGTACACAAAATACTAGCAAATCAAATACAACACATTAAAAAAATAATTTGTCATGGTCAAGTGGGATTCATCTTGGAATCACAAGGATGGTTCAACATATATAAAACAATTAACATAATATACCATATCAACAAAGCAAAGAACAAAAACCACATGATCCTATCAATAGATGCAGAAAAAGCATTGGATAAAATACATCATTTTATGTTTAAAACACTCAGCAAAATGGGTATAAAAGGAAAATATCTCAACATAATAAAGGCCATTTATGACAAACCATCAACTAACATCATATTAATTGGCAAAAAAATGAAAACTTTCCCCCTAAAATCATAAACAAGACAAGGCTGCCCACTCGCTCCACGCTTATTCAGCATAGTGCTGGAAGTCCTAGCCAGAGCAATCAGACAAGAAAAAGAAATAAAAGGCATTCATATTGGGAAAGAAGTAAAGGTTTCACTTTTTGCAAGTGATATAATTCTGTACATTGAAAACCCCAAAGACTCCACAAAAAGACTATTAGAAACAATAAAGCAATACAGTAAGGTAGCAGGATACAAAATTAATATACAGAAGTCTATTGACTTCTTATATGCCAATAACGAACTTTAGAAAATGAACAAAAAAATAATCCCTTTTAAGGTTGCAACAACAAAAAAATAAAATAACTAGGAATAAACATAATAAAGAATGTAAAGTACCTATATAATGAAAACTACAAAGCATTATTAAGGGAAATGGGAAAAGATACAATGAAATGAAAAACTTTCTTTGTTCTTGGATAGGAAAAATAAATATAGTTAAAATGACCATATTACCCAAAGCAATATACAAATTCAATGCAATTCCTATCAAAATTCCAATGTCATTCTTTAAATAAATGGAGCAAAAAATTATCAGGTTCATATGGAACTACAGAAAAACCCCAATAGCCAAAGTAATCCTAAGGAAACAGAATGAAGCTGGGGACAATACAATACCTGACTTCAGATTATATTACAGAGCCACAATAATCAAAACAGCATGATATTGGCAGAAAAACAGATACTCAGACCAATGGAACATAATAGAGAGCCCAGTAATAAAATCACATATATATGGTCAAATTATCTTTGATAAAGGAGCCAAAAACACACAATGGAGAAAAAAAGCTTCTTCAATAAATGGTGCTGAGAAAACTGGAGAGCCATGTGCAAAAGAATGAAACTTGACTACAGTTTGTCCCCTTGTAAAAAATTAATTCAAAATGGATCAAAGACCTAAATATAAGATCTGAAACAATAAATTATATAGAAGAAAACACAGGTACTAAACTCAAGGACCTTGGCCATAAAGAACATTTTATGAATTTGACTCCAAAGGCAAGGGAAGTGAAGGGAAAGATAAATGAATGGGATTACATCAGATTAAGAAGCTTTAGTACAGCAAAAGAAACTGACAACAAAACAAACAGTCACCCAACTAAATGAAAGATGATATTTTCAAACAACAGCTCAAATAAGGGTCTAATATCCAAAATATACAAATAACTCACAAACCTCAACAACAAACAAGCAAATAATCCAATAAAAAATGGGAAGAGAACATGAACAGACACTTTGCCCAGGAAGAAATAAAATAGCCAATAGATAGATATACGAGAAGATGCTCATCTTCACTAGCTATTAAGAGAAATGCAAATCAAAACTACAATGAGATACTACCTCAGACCTCTTAGATTAGCTATTATCAACAAGACAGGTAATAACAAGTGTTGGAGAGGCTGTGGAGAAAAAGAAACCCTCATTCACTGTTGAAGGGATTGTAAAGTAGCACAACCATTATGGAAAAAAGTATAGTGGTTCCTCAAAAAATTAAGAATAGAACTACCCTATGACGCAGCAATCCCTCTACTGGGTATATACCTCCAAAACTCAAAAACATTGGTACATAAAGACACATGCAACCCCATGTTCGTTGCAGCATTGTTCACAGTGGTCAAGACATGGAAATAGCCAAAAAGCCTTTCAATAGAAGATTGGATAAAGAAGATGTGGTACATATATACTATGGAATACTACTCAGTCATAAGAAATGATGACATACAATCATTTACAACTTGATTGGAATCATTTACAACTTGGTTGGAACTTGATAACATTATACTGAGTGAAATAAGAAAATCAGAAAAAACTAAGAACGGTATGATTCCATACATAGATGAGACACAAAATTGAGACTCATAGACATAAATAAAAGTGCAGTGGTTGGTTACCAGGGAGAGGGGAAGTGAGGAGAGGGAGGGGGAGGGGGAAGGGGAAGGGCATATAGAAATCCAAATGAAAGGTGATAGAGGGCAATTTGACTTTGGGTGATGAGTATACAACATAATCAAATGTCAAAATGATCTGGAGGTGTTTTCTCTGAATCTATGTACTCTAATTAATCAATGTCACCCCATTAAAATTAATTGTCTAAATAAAAAAAAATATATATATATATCTAAATGCCAAAGAATTGGACAATCTAGGTGAAACGGATAAATTCCTAGAAACACACAATCTTCCAAAACTCAATCTGAAAGAATTAGAAAAGCCAAAAAGACTGATTATAACAAATGAAATTGAAACTGTTACCAAAAAACTCCCAGCAAACAAAAATCCTTGACCAGATGGCTTCACAGGTGAATTTTACCAAATATTCAAGAAAGAACTAACATCTATCGTTTTCAAGCTATTTAAAAAAATTCAAGAGAAAATTTCCAAGCTCCTTTTATAAGGCAAGCATTATCCTTATTTTGAAATCAGGTAAAGACAGTATAAAGAAAGAAAAGTATAGGCTATAAACATAGATGCTAAATTTCTCAACAAAATATTAGCAAACCAGATCCAGCAATACATTTTAAAAAAGCATACATCATGATCAAGTGGGATTTATTCTGGGGAGGCAAGGCTGGTACAATATTCACAAATCAATAAATGTGACTCATCACATAAACAAAAGAAAGGATAAAAATCACATGATTATATCAATTGATGCAGAAAAAACATTTGATAAAATCCAGCACCCATTTATGATCAAAACTCTCAGCAAAGTGAGAATACAGGAAGCATTCCTCAACATAATAAAGGCCATCTATGACAAACCGACAGCCAACATCATACTCAATGGGCAAAAATTAAAAGCAATCCCCTTAACATCAGGAACAAGGCAGGGGTGCACCCTTTCACCACTCTTATTCAACATAGTTCTGGAAGTCTTGGCTACAGCAATCAGACAAGAAAAATAAATAAAAGGCATCTGAATTGGAAAAGTAAAACTATCTTTACATATTTGCTGATGACATGATACTATAGATATAAAACCCTAAAGTCTCAGTAAAAAAAACTACTAGACCTGATAAATGAATTCAGCAAGGTGCCAGGATATAAAATCAATATTCAGAAATCAGTAGCATTTCTATACACCAATAATAAACTGTCTGAAAAATAAAAATTAAGGAAACAATCTCCTTTACTACTGCAACAACAACAACAAAATACCTAGGAGTAAATTTAACCAAGGAAGTAAAAGACTAGTACTTGGAAAATTATAAGACATTGAAAAAAGAAATCAGGAAAGATACAAGCAAGTGGAAGTATATAGTATATTCATGGAAAGAAAAAATAAACATCATTAAAATGTCTATATTACCAAAAGCAATCTATAAATTCAATGCAATTCCTATTAAAATACCAATGGCATACCTCAAAGATATAAAACAAATATTTCAAAAATTTATATGGAACCAAAAAAGAACACAAATAGCCTCAGCAATCTTGAAAATGAAGAATAAAGTGGGAGGTATCATAGTTTCTGACATCAAGTTATATACTACAAGGCCATTATACTCAAGACAGCCTGGTACTGGCATAAGAACAGGCATACAGAACAATGAAACAGAACAAAGAACCCAGAAATAAACCCAAGCCTTTATGGACAATTGATATTTTACTAAGGAAGTAAGAGCACACAGCGGAGTAAAGACAATCTCTTTAATAAATAGTGTTGGGAAAATTGGACAGGCACATGCAAAAACATGAAATAAAACCACTAACTTACACCATTCATAAAAATAAGCTTAAAATAGATAAAAGACTTAAATATAAGTCACAAAACCATAAACATCTTGGAAGAAAACATAGGCAGTAAACTCTCCGATATCCCTCGTAACAACATTTTTGCTGATTTATCTCCACAGGCAAGTGAAATAAAGGAAAACTAAACAAATGGGACTATATCAAAATAAAAAGCTATCACACAGCAAAAGACACCATGAACAAAATAAAAAGTCAACCCAAACAACTGAAGAACATATTTGCCAATACATGTGATAAAGGGTTAATAACCAAAATTTATTAAGAAGTTCTAAAACTCAATACCAGGAAGGTAATCTATCCAATTAAAAAATGAGCAAAAGAACTGAATAGACACTTTTCCTAAGAGGACATACACATGGCCAATAGGCATATGAATAAATGCTCAACATCACTAATCATCAGAGAAGTACAAAGTAAAACCACAATGAGATACGACCTCACACCTGTCAGAATGGTGCTCATTAACAAATCACACATAACAAGTTCTGGTGAGGGTGTGGAGAAAAGGGAACCCTCCTGCACTGCTGGTGAGAATGCAGACTTGTGTAGCCACTGTGTAAAACAGCATGGAGTTTCTTCAAAATATTAAAAATGGGGTTGCATTTTGACCCAGCCATCCCACTTTTAGGAATATGTCCTAAGAATATCAAAACTGATTCAAAAGAAGATATGCACCTCATGTTTACAGCAGCATTGTTTACAATAGCCAAGATCTAGAAACAGCTCAAGTGTCCGTCAGTGGACAAGTGGATGAAAAAGCTGTGTTACATATACACAATGAAATACTATGTGGCCGTGAAAAAGAAGAAAATCTTACCTTCTGCTATGGCATGGATGGACCTGGAGAGTATCATGCTAAGTGAAATAAGCCAGGCAGAGAAAGACAAATATCATATAATCTCACTTACATGTGGAATTTAATGATGAACAATGTAAACTGAGGAATGGAATAGAGGCAGAAGCGGGGTCACAGGGAGCAGAGAGCCAGCTGTCAGAGGGAAGGTGGATGAAGGGATGGGATCAGAGGTGAAGGGATTAATGAAATTATAAATACATAACACATAGATATAGATAGGACAGCAAATTCCAGAGGGAAGGGGGGAGGGAGTTAGGGGAAGAGAAGCAAATGGGGTGTAATGGGGGACACGATGGTGGGGGTGAGGTCTTATACTGAGTGGGACACTTGAATCCATGTTAACACAATAAAATAAAATTAATAAAAATTTTAAAAATCATCTTTGTTTGGATAAATAAAATATTAAAACAGAGATGTTTTGTGAAAAATAGTTAACGTATCTCTTATGATAATAAATCACGTCAGACTGACCCTAAAGAATAAAATCAAAAGGTCAAGTTCAAATCACAGACAGAACATGACTAAATAGAAATAGCTACTATACAGCACTCTAGCTAGACAATTTGATTAGAAAAGATACTATCTTTTTATTGCCAGATAAGAAAACTGATACAAAAATAAAACAGAACAGAGGACTCTAGAAAGATAGTGGAATAGGTACATCAGGAATCTGTCTCTCTACCTAGAAAACAATGGTGCTGGCAGAATCAGTCTGATGGAATTATTTTGGAATTCTGGCTTCAGCTGAAGGCAACTTCCAGAGGAAAGCTTGGAGGGTAAACTGTAGTTATTATTAGATCTTAGCACAGAAGTAGCTACCCATCCCCTGTGCCGAGTCACAGGCAGGCAGCTGTGTACATATTCCTGGAGCAGCATACACAAGCTTGTAGGACCAGGCTGGGCAGAGACTGTTCCCCAAATACTGGGATGTGTGCTCTGATTTATGATTGCTGGTTCTGATCTCAGAGGTGAAGACAAAAAGGTGAGCAGACATTGTTAGTGCACCTTCCCCCTAACTGTTGTAAGCTCCTCCCACATCTGGCTCAAATAACTTCCAGGAAATTCAAAGAACCAGTGTCCTTTTTCCTTCATTATTTTACTTTTTCCCTTTGAAGAGGCAAACATTAAAGAATAGGTCATTTGGCCCTGGCCGGGTGGCTCAGTAGATAAAGCATCAGACTAGGGCACATAGGATTCCGGGGCAAGGGCACATATGAGAAGCAACCAATGAGTGCATAACTAAATGAACAACTAAGTGGAACAATGAGTTGATGGTTTCTCTCTTTCTCCTCTCTGATGCTCTCTCTCTCTCTCATATCAATGGAAAATATATTTTTAAAAAAGTATTTAATATTCCTTACATAATTCTGTGAGACAAGAGTAACAGAAATTATTATGTAATTATACTTGAGAAAGATAAGGTTTAAAGAGGCTCAAAACAGTGCAAAGCAGTCTAGAAGAAAGAGTCCTCATTTGAATGAAAGATCCTGGCTCTCTTTTTTACTGGGTCTGTGCTTAGAACAAGTTACTTGGCCTGTTGGGGCCTCAATTTCTTCACCAGGAAGTGGAGATAATACTTCCCAGGCCCTATTCATGATCAGAAAACATGTACACAAGGAAGCCGGAATGATGCCTGGAGAAAAGCAGGCATCCATTAGTTAGGGAGACTCTGTCAAGAAGCTTGAGTCCACACAGTAAACATTCACTAATCACCTACTATGTGTCTGACCACTCCTGGATGTCAGACACTGTCACCATAATGAACAGTTCACTCAGTGATAAGCGACTTAACAGTAGTGCATAAGGAGACCAGAAACAATGGTAAGGCTGTGGTTAATTCATCTGCCCAAAGGTTGAGGATGAGAATGTAAGGATCAGGGAGAACGACAAGGAGTGGGCATTTGAGGTGGACACTGAAAGATGAGTTCCCTGGTTGAGGGGGAAGGGCATTCTAGAAGAAAGGGAAGCAGCAAAGGTTCATCATGGGCACTAAAGCAAACAGGGCATACAAGTTCAATCAAGCAAAGATTGCCTAGTTCCTTACTCAGCGACCTCAAAAGCAAGAAAGAGATCCCATACACCTGCATGGTCCTCCATGCCTCAGTGACTCTCACAAATGAGAGGTAAGTCCCATCCTGAAGATCAGCCAGAATGAGAAAAAATTCACAGAGGCTGTTAGGGATTCCAAAGGCCAGCAGATACAACCCAGTTCTGAGACACCCTACAGAACAATACCTCATGACATGCCAGTCAGGAGGCAGTAGCCTGCCCCTGTGGGCTCCCTGCCTTTTAAACTCAACTGACATCTTCAACGTAGCGTGAAATAACATGTAGGATGTTTCAGAGGTCACAGGTCACTGAGTCCCAGGAGGATGCTAGCCAATGGCCATCGAAGCTCAGGAAAGAGCTGCTCCCACTGCCTTGTCAGTGCTCAGTACAGGGAAATTCCTCACACGATGCAAAAGCCCAAACCTGCAGCTATAGCACCAGATTTTCCAAAGTTTTCCCACGAAAGCCTGCCTGCAGCTCCTTCAGCCACAATTTTCCTATTTGTACAGGTACTACATACAAACACTTTCTCCTCTATTATCTATGGAACCAAAATCAATAGGAAAGCACTACAGGCAAGACGTAAAATCTTACAGCTTATCAGAGCTATATCCCGACATAAACAGTAAAACTTAAATGTAGTCTTGGAATTTAGTTTCACCGTTATTCCCTTTATTGCCTCAAACCTTTCCATTGTTTCACAATAGTTTTACTATTAGTTACTGTAAACATGTTTCACTGATTTGAATCTAAAAATAAGAATCCTTTGATTACTCTTCCTCAGAAAGAAATAGGAAGAAAATTACTGTTATTAACTATTGTTGCTAAATAAAATTTAATAAATGTTTTCTATTTGTTCTGGTTAAAACCATGCTACATATGGGTTTATAAATTTTGAATTTCAAAAAACTAGATATATAATAATCAGCATAGTAAAATGGTATAAATTAGGTATTTCATATTAAGAACAATAGAATTTAACAATATGTCAAAGTCCTCATCAGGAATACTAATTATCATTGAAATAAATACAGAAATAGTCAATGAAAGATTTTCAACTAAAAAATTTCTCATTTGTTGTAATTTAAAATTTATTTTACTCAATGTATCACTGTATTTATGAAGCACACTGAGTCATACTTATACTATTTCAACTTCTGATTTATTTGTAATTAAGGTAAAAAAAAAAAAAAAAAAAAAGAACATGGCTACTACTTCCAAAAATCTTGGCATTGAATTTATTGAAAATATAGACCACAATTAAGTATTATCAATGAATCCAGAGTGAAACTACAGATAAACAGTCCTACCCAGTCTACTCAATAAGTGAAGGGACGTGTGAGAGGAGCACACACATCAAATGGCAAACACTTAGAGGCTCACTGCAGGATCACAGCCAGATGGCCAGAGAGAACAGGTGTGGGCTGGAAAAAATGCTGACTTGAAAGAAGCAGTATATATAACACTGTCAGAGAAACTGTTTTTAACTTTATCACAATAAAATGAGAAAATGTTTTTGGCATCAGGAATGATTACCTAGGCATGGTTATGTGATTGATGGGTGGCATTCTGACATGTTTAGTCTGGAAAGCCACAGGAGAAGCTAACTGTTTCACTGGCTAAATAAAGGTAAAGGAGCATTAAAAGAAATGAATGATACTAGAAACCTGTTTACCTTTCAGGTAATTACACTGCACTGAAAATAACAATCCATTGCCGGTTTGGTTCCATCTTGACCTCTGAAGTCAGAGGCAAGGAACCTGTTCCACCCAGACTTCCTGGTAATCAGGGAATACGTTTCCTTAATAGTCAGATCAGCTACATCAGGGGTTGGGAACCTATGGCTAGCGAGCCAGATATGGCTCTTTTGATGGCTGCATCTGGCTCGCAGACAAATCTTTAATAAAAAAATAATAATGTTAAAAATATAAAACATTCTCATGTATTACAATCCATTCATTTCCTACCACCCATGTTCATGGTTGCGGGTGGCTAGAGCCAATCACAGCTGTGCTCTGGGACAACACCAAATTTTTATTGGATAATGCGTAAGGTACACAGGTCGTTGTGAGGTCGGGAAGTAAACTTCTCTCCTTTTATTCAAGTAGTCAGCTAGCTAATTGCAGAAACCCTTTTGACGAAGAAGATGGCTAAAAGAAAAAAAGATGAGGAGTATCGTACTTTTCAGCAGGAATGGACAGAGGAATTCGCCTTTGTGGAAAGAGCAGGTTCTGCAGTGTGTCTAACATACAAAGATAAAATTGCATCAATGAAATGGTCAAATATAAAACGGCACTTTGACACACACCATATTACATTTGCATCGAAATATCCAGTGGGCGACAGCAGAAAGAAAGCATGTCAAGAGCTACTGTGCAGAGTGCAAGCTAGTCAGCAGCAACTCCGTGTTTGGACTCAACAAGGTGACTAGAATTCGGCTAGCTTTGCTGGTGCTTTAGAAATTGTAAGAAACGGAAAGCCATTCATAGATGGGGAGTATGCCAAAACATTCATGCTTGATGTTGCCAATGAACGTTTTGATGACTTTTTGGATACAGACAAGATAATCAAACGAATAAAAGACATGCCTCTGTCAGCAAGAACTGTTCATGATCGTACCATCATGACGGCAAATCAAATAGAGGCAACACAAGTGAAGGACATAAATGCAGCACCATTCTTTTCTTTTGCTTTGAATGAGTTAACAGACGTAAGCCATTTATCCCAGTTCAGCATGATTGCAAGGTATGCTGTCAGTGACACACTATGTGAGGAAAGTCTTGCTGTTTTGCCTATGAAAGAGACAACAAGAGGGGAGGATTTATTCCAGTCTTTCCCTGAGTTCGCTAAAGAAAATAATCTACCATTGGATAAACTTATTTTGGTGTGTACTGATGGTGCTCCGTGCATGGTGGGGAAAAACAGAGGATTCGTAGCACTTCTTCGTGAACATGAAAAGAGACCCATCCTAAGTTTTCGCTGCATCCTACATCAGGAGGCACTTTGTGCTCAGATGTGTGGCGAGCAGCTTGGTGAGGTGATGACGCTGGGTATTTGGGTGGTCAACTTTATTGTTGCCCGAGCTTTAAATGATCACCAGTTTAAAACACTGCTGGATGAAGTTAGGAATAATTATCCTGGTCTGCTTCTGCACAGCAATGTGCGTTGGTTGTCAAGAGAGAAGGTGCTCAACCGTTTTGCAGCTTGTCTGAGCAAAATCTGGACTTTTCTGGAAATGAAAAATGTCAAGCATCCTGAGTTAGCTAACACTGAGTGGCTCCTGAAGTTCTACTATTTTGTGGACATGACTGAACAGCCGAACCAGCTCAATGTGAAAATGCAAGGCGTTGGAAATACAGTCTTGTCTCTTCAACAAGCAGTGTTTGCATTTGAAAACAAGCTGGAACTATTCATCGCTGACATTGAAACTGGTCGTTTACTACACTTTGAAAAACTGGGAGAGTTTAAAGATGCATGCATAGCAAGTGACCCTGCTCAACATCTTGATCTCCAGCAGCTAGCAGGCTTCACATCTAATCTCCTGCAGTCATACAAAGCACGCTTTGGAGAATTTCGTGAGCGCACTCATCTTTTTAAGTTCATTACCCATCCACACGAGTGTGCAGTGGACAGCGCTAACCTGAGTTACATCCCTGGTGTCTCCATCAGAGATTTTAAGCTATAAGCTGCTGATCAGAAGGCCTCAGACATGTGGGTGAATAAGTTCAAGTCACTGAATAAAGATTTGTAAAGACTTTCAGGACAGTTGGCAAGCAAACACAAGTGGGGAGAAATGAAAAAACTTCAACCCGCGGATCAGCTGATTGTCAAAACTTGAACACGCTTCCTATCACATACCACGTACTGCAGTATGTGAGTATTGCTGTACTGATAATGTTTGGCTCTACGTATGCATGTGAGCAGTCTTTCTCACATCTAAAGAACGTTAAGACCCACCTATGATTATGTTTAACAGATGGAATTCTCAACACCTACATGAAGCTTAACCTCACCATGTATCAACCAGACTACAAAGCCATCAGCAAAACCATGCAGCACCAGAAGTCGCATTAATGGTAAGAAATACTTTATTCATCATTGGTTAGCAACAGCATAACAACGTTATTAAAAAGAATTCAGAGACTTATTGTACTTTAAAAGTGTTGGTCTTACATAAAATGCACACATTTACTTGTATTTAATGTTAAACATATTGTATGGCTCTCACGGAATTACATTTTAATATATGTGGCATTCATGGCTTTCTCAGCCAAAATGGTTCCTGACCCCTGAGCTACATAGTTCACGAGAAACTGGAATTAACAGAAGTCAAAACTAAAGTTAACAAACATAGTATGATTTCATCATCACCCTAGTGAGTAGGAAAGTGAACCAGCGGGCCTGACTTTAGGGGAAAGGACAATACTATTTCACTGATGTGGCACTAGGTGACAGAACCCTTGTCACAGAGGCTTGAGCCAAATCTTAGGATAGCAGTGGGACCACTACTTTTAATGGTCTCTCATTCAAACTCTTGAATTATATTAAATATGTGAGATTAAATAGCCATAGCTGAAATACAATAGTAAAACAGAATAACCAAAAATAATAAGGAGGGGGAAAGAGGGGTATAGCATCACCTTAGAGCAGTGGTAGTCAACCTGGTCCTTACTGCCCACTAGTGGGTGTTCCAGCTTTCATGGTGGGTGGTAGCGGAGCAACCAAAGTATAAATAAAAAGATAGATTTAACTATAGTAAGTTGTTTTATAAAGATTTATTCTGCCAAACTTAGCAAAAATCTGACATAAAGTACTTGGTAAGTAATTATTATTATATGCTTTAACTTGCTGTAACTCTGCTTTATAAATTTTATAAAGTAAAGTTACTTCCCTACTTTATATATCACCATTACTGTGGAACCGATGGGCAGTTAGAAAATATTACTACTAAAAGAGATACAAAAGTGGGCAGTAGGTATAAAAAGGTTGACTACCCCTGCCTTAGACAAAGTACGGAAGTAGAGGAACGAGCAAACTGACAGCACAATAAAGCAACCAGGTACTCCCAGAGGTTTAGAAATTTTGTATAGAAGCAGTCTAGTCTCTTCAACAAACTGGTCATATTGAAATAGTGGGGGTGCGGCAGGGGCGTGAGGTGTGGAGCACTGCTCTAGAGTAAGAGGCTCAGGGGACAAAAATGGCGAATGAAATGGGTTGGCTGTGTTCTGATTTCGGTTCCAACAAGCCCACTGGGAAACAAGATCTGATACTTTCAAGGCAATATGAATACAGACTGGATACTAGATTGTGCCAACACACTGCTGTGAACTCAGGCAGTAATGGCACTGGAGTCATGTAACAATATCCATACTTTTGTCAATACATAATAAATATGTAAGAGTGAGGTGACATGAAGTCAAGGAAGAAAAACACGGAAAAGACAAAAACATATGAAGCAAATATGGCAAAATTTTGGTTATTATTAATCTGAAAGATGAATGTGTGGAGGTTACTAATACTTTATTTTGAAAGTTTTCATAATAAAGGTTAACTTTTTTATTGAAAGAACCAAGTTCAACACATATATACTAACAAATAAAGCATATAATGTCACATATCAAACAGAAGTCTTTTTCTTTTAAAATGCCACAATGCCATCCTTCTGTGAGTCAATGTTTGCTGAATACTTTAAAATACAAAACATTCCTATTGCATTATGTGAATGCTCTTGAGAACTTGAGAATATACCTAAGCAAGGAATAGACAATACTGAATTCTACTTCCCAATGATATCTTTATACAAAATAGCATCAAAATAAGAAATACGGCTCAGTGAAAATCATTACTGGCAGAAAAAAAATAAAGTTTCTACTTATTAGAAACAAGAATCACACACTAGGAGGAGACATTAAACAACTTTAAAATAGTTAGCACCAAGGGCATGGGCAGGGAGGAGATGAGATTGAAATTTCTCAATGTTAATACTTTTTAATGTGGTTTTGACTTTTTAAACCATGTTAATGTATTGTTTATTGAAAAATAAATTTTAATTTTAAATAAAATAATTTCAATATACTTTTTAAATTTAAAGAATTACTTTTACTTTTCTATGCAGAATCTACCACTATAACTTGAAAAAGAAAACAGTTAGCTCCTCTTTAAGATTTACCATCAAGTTGCTTATGTGAGTGGTTTCTAGGGAAAACCTTTGGCAGTTTTAAAGCACATTGGTTTCTTGTCTTACTACTAATAGGTTTTTTTCTTTTCTTTAGGTAGATATTTAAGAAACCTTAAATAAATGTGAAGTATTTAACATAAAGCAAAAGAAGTCCCTAGGGTTAACTTAAAAAAAAAAAGGTCAAATCAAGGAAAGTCCCTCTATTCTTTGTTTTGTGTCAAACCACACCTGGAAGTGTTCAGTTGAAAGTAGCGGAATTTAATTAACAAGGATTTAGAAATCTTCACTTTGTTCCACTCTCTTAACCTCAAACCCAAACTACTTTCCATTTCTTTTCTCATCCATTACTGATGCTTCACAGCCTTCTCGTGTCAATCAAGATTACTGAAGCCTCAAACCAAACTCAATCATTTGTCCTTTAAGCTACTTAAAAAAGATGTTTTAAACCCTCAATTCTTACAACCCCTTGTCAAGCATCTTGCACCCCCTTTCCTGGTTCTTTTACTGAGTTAATAGCAAAATAAAGGAACTAGTATTAAAACTTTAAAGTTCCTAGTTAAGTTACACTGTGTTGCCAGAATAGCTGAAAGAATCAAGCCTGATCGAAAGCTCCATTACCCAATAAGCATTACATTCCAGAGGGTCACACTGCTTTCAACACATCAGATAGATGAAACATATCATTCACAGAAACATGATATTCTTTTACAAAAATGTATCACTGGATTGCTTTTAATAAGAATTTCCAATCACTGGTTTAGACATAGGTTTAAACAATGGTATCAACTGTTGACCCCAATAAGAATTATACCTGCCAAAAAGGGCTCCTTATGGTTAACCAGGCTCAAACTTATTATCAGAGTCTAGCAGCCATGGTTTATAGAGGGTCTCTCATGCACAGGGGGAAACCACAAATGGAGGCCAAGCCTTCTGCATTGCCTTCCTACCATCTGAGCTAAACTTTATAAAGGAGTTCCTGAATTGTATTTTAATCATTGCGCTAAGACCTATTCCATGTGCAGCTCTAACTTCATCTGCATCTTTACCAACCAATCAGAGCAGCTCTATAACAACCAATCAGGACACATAATTCCAGTCAATTAGGGCAGTGTGCTATATGGACCAACCAAACTGTGCAAATTTGCATTCTTTATTTTCATAAAAACAGATCAATCAGACACCAGGGAAGGCAGGCTTCCCCTTTGTCTGGAGGGTAAGGGTAGGGGTCGGAAAGAGGGGTTCACTTTTGGAGGCTGTGTTTCCCAGGCTTGCAAACTCTTCACCTGAATAAATTTCTTCTTTTTACTTCACTCCAGATTGGGGACTCCTGTTGACACTGGGTCATTAGCACCAACCTCTTGTTGACACAAGCACTACTAAGAGCCCAAAGTGTATGTGTATATTCCACCTTTAACTGCAAGCAGACAAACTTTGTTCTGAAGAGCTTTAAGATATGGTTGAGAAGACACATTTAACAGAATGACAAAAGGAACATAATCATGACAATTGTGTAGCACACAGGCGGAAGGCAGGATTTTCAAAGACCTATAGGCTTTGTGCACTCTTGACGAAATTTCACAGGTAAGCCAGTGAAGGAGGACAAAGGGAACCAGACTGGCCACCAAATACAGAGAGACCTGAGTGAGGGACAAAGAATTTAGTTTGGTTTAGGTAAATTGTGGAGAAAGAGGAGTTGTGGAACAGAACAGAAGGGGCAGGCTATTGCCAACAAATAACTGTGGGTGAGTATGCATTTATTGTTAAAGAATCGTGGGTTGTGATCAGATCCCAGAAGGCCATGCATGACAACTCCAATTTTATTTTGAAGGCAGTAGTGACCCCACAACCTTGAAAAGGGAAAGGTTCAAAAGTGAGCTGTCCTGCTGGCCAGTCATAGGGTAACTCCACCCTGAACATAGTGATGCTGAGAAACACTGGTGGAGTAAACTTCCTAGATTCAGTATCCATATATATCATCTACAGTTTTTATGATGCGCATTCTACAACTAACTAGATACATACATCACATTTTAGGCAAGTGTTTTCTTAGAGAAGCTTTAAAGGAGAACTGACTCCTCTTTCAAAAAGATTTTTGAAAACACTTATAAAGCATCTCTTAGAGTGAACCATTCTCTAGAAAAGTGTCCACAGATGGCCAAATCCATATAATAATGTTCGTTTAGTACTAGTCATACAAACATTATTTCATTTAATCCTGACCTATGAAGTAGAGACAACAATAATCTCTATTTTATAGGTAACCTTGGTAAGAGACTTGGAGAGGATAAATAATTTTCCATAGATCATGTATAGCTCATTTACATTTAGTGGTGACATTAGAATCTGCCCAGGTTCCTCTCTGATTCCAGGAAACATGCTCCTGGTTACATACATTGCCTCATTGTCTCAAGGGGTCCCGTGCTTTGCAGAGGCTGACTTAGACAGTAAGACCCCATCTCTATGGTTGGTGTAGATGGGTGAGAACTCCCAACTTATCTGGAGACTCAAGGATTTTACAGCAGCAACATAAAAACTTTTCCGTGTTGTATTTTAGAAATGGAAAAGAGTTACCACCCTTTATTCAATAGCCTTTGTTTATGTTCACTATCAAACTTCACAGGGATTCAATACCCATTATTAATGCATATCCTTTAAATTCCAACTGAGTATATCTTCCTAAATTTTCCAGTATTCATAGGTAATTTCTATATAATCACCATTTGGCCATGCTATACTTACAGAATATAGTTAGATAATAAAAATATCACTTAAATTTAAAGCAAAAGCATTAATTAAAATGGCAAGGGGTAGGGGACATATGGAGAAATACTACTTATAAACCACAATAGCAAATAATGAGAAAGCAACAAATACATTAAACATTACAATGTCAAAAATCAAACAAAATATATAAGTATAGAAAGCAGTCAGAAAATAATTTTAGTAATCCTTTATCCTAACAGGCCAATCGACCAAGTCAAATCTCTCTTTGGAAGAACTTTAGAACTTTAAAAGAAATTATATTTTTATGCAACTATAGGGAGCAAGGTCTGCAGTTCTTCAGCTATACAAAACATTAGTGAGACAATACCTTATGCTAAGGTATAATATTTTCTAAGCACTAAATGTTTATCAAGATTTAATTATGACAGGTTTTGAATAAGTTTACATGCTCTCATAGAAAAGATGATTGGCGCTATATCTGAGATACATGCATAAAGATTAGTAGTTGACAAAGTATTAGTACTGCTTATGAGACAATTATGCTCTGTAACTAAGATGAATTTGGGGAACAGAGATGTAATGAAGAAGCCAACAAAGGAAAAATAAAGATTAAGTGGGTGGGTTTTTCAACACACTAACTGGTTTTAAAGCACCTCTTCTTGCTGATACATAAAAGAACATAGAAAGTTACTATTTTCTGTTTTATGACAAATGCTAAAAGAAATCATTAAAATAAAGTCTAATTTTAGTGAGGTACTTAGTACTTGATACTTGAATAATACATAGTAACAATGTATTAATGCCAATCAAATAAATATATTTTTACCATGATACATGGCCATCATGCTTTGAATATGAAGACACAAAACTTCTATTTTTTTTCATTACCTGAATCAATCTTAACTCTCTTTGTTAAACTGCAGATCTCAAAAATTAACTGTACAGGGAAAATGCTAATGATTTGTTAAAAGGAAGGATTCTAAGAGTTTTTTAAAATTCCTGTTGTGCATATAAAGTTGCTTGGGACATACCCATGTTTAAATGTGTTCACTTTGAACAGAACTCTATTATTTCTTGGGTTTACATACAAATATAAAAATGACAAAAACTTTGCCACAATATAATAAACACAGGAGAATACAAATGCCAGAGGACCACTTCTATCAACTTATGTCCCTTCAGTCTCTACTTCATTTATATCCTCACAGTGCCAGTAATGTGCTGACAATATGTTTAAATAAAAATGAGAAAACGTAAGAAAATCACACAGCACCATGCTGCATTATTCCTTCATTGGCTCATTAAATATTTGCTGGGCATCTACCCTCAACCAGAGACAGGATACAGCAAGTCCCACCCAAAATGCTAAGTCTAGAAAGAGAACCTGGAAGCTACGCACTGGAGGAGAGGGGCCAGATTCTAGATTCGATGGGGAGATATTTTAGTCTTAAACAAAGAAATGATGTAAGCCATAGAATAGGTTCATGGGGGAGGGATAAAGCATGATAACATGATTGAGAGCAGAGCTCTGCAACCCAAATTAAAAAATGTGGGCAGATGCTGACCATGCCGGCAGAGGGGCTGACCTAGAAAACCACAGGTCTGTAATGTGGGCAACGGAGTGGGAAGAGTAGTTGTACAACTAATATGCAAAGCGCTCACTAAATATTAATATCTTTCTTCCTTCTCAAAAGACTTACTTTTCTGCACGAATCACACCACTGTAGTAAGGGGGGTCCCAAGGCATTAATTCCTACAATGAAAAAATACACTGTTATTAAAGCTATTGACTATTTAAAATTTTTTACCAATAATTTAATTAGCTTATAAAGTAGAAAACTGTTATGTCAAAAAGTTATTTAACACCCTGAAAATCCATAAACTTGTCAAGAAATACCTGCCTTTTTATTTTTAATTCCTATAATCAATGAGTAGAAAGGTATAAGGCATAATCACAGAATTTGGGGAGAGTGTAAACAAATGCCATTCTAAAATGTAAACTGATACAAGTCAACATTAATAGAATAAATAAGCCATGTCAAAATTTCTCCCAAAATGTAACCCAGGTATTAATTCATAAAACACACTGCAGGTAAGATTAGTATACCAAAGGTAAGATTAGGTTCTTTCTAAACCTAAGCAAGAAGCTTAAGGTGGATCCCAAAAATGAAAGCAACAATTTAAAATGTAACTGAAGCAGAATTAAGTCTAATCTTGGCAAAGAAAATATGTCATAGAGAAATGTGTTAACAGCTGTTTTTGACAACTGGTACAGAATACTGAAAGAAAGAAATCTTGAATACCTAAAGGATCATCCTCCCCACAAACTGTCCAGGAGACAAAAAGAGTGGTGAAGAGACAAGGCTGTGATGTCATACTGCTTGCCTTCAAATCTCCGATCCACTCTAGTTTTAAGACCTGGAAAAGTTATTTCTGTTCACTGATGCTTTCTCATTTTCCTCCTATGTGATCTGATCTCACCTGGACTGTATCCTGAGCCCACCTTCTGCGACTCTCTCCATCCTTCACTCCACTCTGACCTCCTTGTGGTTCCCTGAGCACACAGAGCAGCCTCCTGCCTCAAGCCTGTGCACTGCTGGTTCTCTTAGAATGCCCTCCCTGTGCTGTCTCCTCACTTCCTCCAAGGTTCTGTTCCAGTTTGCTCTTTCTGACCAACACATTTAACATAGAAAGCTCCATTCCTTTCTCTCTACATTATTTTCCCTATAGCTTTTATCATCATAAGACACAGCTTATACACATTTTTTCATGTTTACTGTGTTTTCTTCCCCTAGAATGTAAGCTTCACGAGGGCAGGTGCCTTGCTTGTATTTTTCCCTATTATATTCTGGTGGTACCCTGAACACTGCCTATACTCAATATTCACTCAATAGCTATTTGCGAAATGAGTTAAAAGCACCTCCCAAACAGGACTGCTTAATGCACTTAAAACTATACTGCTCACACCTGACCTGTGGTGGCACAGTAGATAAAGCGTCAACCTGGGAACACTGAGGTCGCCAGTTCAAAACCCTGCACTGGTTCGGTTAAGGCACATATGGGAGTTGATGCTTCCAGCTCCTCACCCCTTTCTCTCTCTCTCTCCTTCTCTCTCTCACTCTGTGTCTCCTCTCTAAAATGAATAAAATAAAAAGAAATTTAAAAAAATTAAAAAAAAAACTATACTGCTCACAAAAATTAGGGAATATTTCAAAATGAATATGAATAAAATATCCCCTAATTTTTGTGAGCAGTGTATTAAACATTAAGAGCTCCATAAATATTGGCTTCTATCCTTATTACCACTATCCTTCAAAATTTCAGTTTAGACATTCTCTCCTTGAATAACAAGGTGTTCTTTCTCATATTCCATGGTCATACTTCTATCACGGACATAGACCAATGTAAGATACTTGTAGGTTTATTTTCTTCCTCCCTATAAGCTCCTGAAAGCCAGGGACAGCTTCCCTGATACTCTAGTCCCTGAGTATTCAGTTTCTGGCACACAATTCCTCCAAAAAATCCATTTACTATCTGTTAGATGCAAGAGTGCAGGCTCTAATAATATAAAAGAAAATAACAACAACAACCAGACATGTCCTCTGTGCCAAGGGTCCAATGATACTCAGGCAGTAACAAGGTAAGTGAGTCAACAATCTGAGCACATTGAAACAAATGGTATATCCTGTTATTGATGCTGTACCATGTGACACTGAGCCTGGAAAAGGGGTATTTAAATCACAGTGATAGTTCAGGAAATGTTTGAAGGTGACCAACCTGAGTTGAGTTTTGAAAAACAGGAGCACTTAATCCAAACGAGAAAGGGAGAAAGGCATTCCGTGTATGGTACTTGTGAATTATTGGAAGCTAACTACCATAGTTGCTGGCACAAAAGTAACAGTTAAATTAAGGAACAAAAGAAAGGTAAGCAAGGAAAAACAAAGCTACAGTAAGTAAAAAAAGTGCATGGGCACCATGCAGGTATCAGTGGAGAGCAAAGGACACAAATTTGGCTGATAAGGGAAGCAGAAGATAAGGCTCAAGAAGCAGGTTGGGTCAAAATCACCAAGGGCTTGGTAGGAAAAACTAAGAAACAGGAAAATAAACATAAAAATTACAATTGAAAAAATTTAAACATGAGAGTGACAAGATCAGATTTGCTTTTTAGAAAAATTCCTTTGGTGGCAAATCATTCATTCATTCATTTGTTCATTCATTCCTTTATATTTCAAATAGGTGCTGAGTACCCACTTTGTGTCTAACACTAAGCTAGGGACATTGTTAGGCACTCAGAATCCAGGATGGCTTTGAGGGGAGCCAGACAAAAGGCTACTAATGTGGCAACAATCATAACCTGGGTGAGAATTAATAATGACGTCTGAACCAGGGCTATGGAAATGAGCATGAGGAGAAGGAACACGGAGTTCTCAAGAAGGTAGAAGCTACAGGACATGACAACTGATTATGAGGCCGTGGGAGGTAAATCATCAGGAGGGCTTGTTGAAACACAGACTGTGGGACTCAAGGCTCAGTGGGCCTCATATGGGGATTTAGAGTTTGTACTTCTAACAAGTTCCCAGGTAATGCTATTACTCCCGGTCCAGAGAACACACTTTGAGAACCATTAGTCTAAAGTTAGTACAGGTTCAGGCTCAGGGAACAGGATGAATGGTGGCCCTATTCACCAAAACATGAACCATGTGAGAAGATGGGCACTTCATAGATCCTTGATGAAAAATCAACATCAATGGTTATATTACAATGTCTAGAGGAGATAGTTTCAAGTCTTATTAGCTTTTAATAAATTAGCTTTTGGAACACATTGTACTTTTTCTATATTCATGCAAGTAAATTCTGACCCATTATCTAGTTTCCTAAGTGGACTTGGCTAACAGGCCAAAGTGTGCAGATGACTAGTTGCTTTGCTAGATACAGTTCCTATATAAATTTAAAAACTGACACACTACTCTAGAAATAAGTGAATTTGATAGGATTGGTCTATTTCTTAACAGTTGCATCTGGGAAGCTGATATAACAGCACCTACACAAGGATGGCATAGACACCCTAGAAATCCCATAGTGCCCTCAAACCAAATGGGAATCAGAGACCTAACTCCTGAAATCCCAACACTCTCAGGGCACACTAATCACCGGGTCAGCATTCTGGCAATAGGACACATTAGTCTGGATCATATGGTAATTTAATCTATGATTGAAAACAAGTACTTTCAGGCCTGACCAGGCAGTGGCGCAATGGATTAAGCATTAGACCGGGACACCAAGGACCCAGGTTCAAAACCCAGGGGTCACTGGCTTGAGCGCGGGCTCACCAACTTGAGCATGGGGTCACTGGCTTGAGCTTGGGATCATAGACCTGAACCCATGGTTGCTGGCTTGAGCTCAAAGGTCGCTGGCTTGACGCCCAAGGTCACTGGCTTGAGCAAGGGGTCACTTGCTCTGCTGTAGCCCCCTGGTCAAGGCACATATGAGAAAGCAATCAATGAACAACTAAAGAGACTAAGGAGCTGTAATGAAGAATTGATGCTTCTCATCTCTCTCCTTCCTGTCTGTCTGTCCCTATCTGTCCTTCTCTCTGTCTCTGTCACACACACACAAAAAAAGAGAAAACAAGTACCTTCAGGAAAGGTATACTTTGTCAGTCATATCAATTTATTTGAGTTCCTTAAGTTAGCAAAGAGATTAGTAAACTACAACATTAACACTGATGGTTAAAATTGTCACCTACCAGATCAAGCCTACACCGAGGCTCCTTAAAGGCTGCTTCAAACAGAGAAGCCAACCCTCTACAGAATGGAAGCAGCCTTTGTACAAGTGTGTATTAATAGGCAGGGTTAATATATATTTATGTGTGTATGAATGTGTACACATATATATTACGTCAACTAACCAACAAAGATACATGGAATTTTCTGGGAACGTCAGACTCAAATATTTAGATCAAATATTTCTATGCCTTTCTTCACCAAAAGCAAGAATCAGAAACAAAATGACAGACACCTTCAAAATATCATAACAAAGTGCTAGTCAAAAGATAATGACCTCAGGTAATAGACTATTTTATAATAAAAATGTTCCAACATAGTTACTTACAGAATATTGAGGATTTAGTTTTACTTTCATCCTTTGCATCATCTCAAAATCTTTTATAGTTCTGTAAAATAGGTTTGTCATTGTTAGGACAAAATTTTAGTAATTATATTTATAAAAAGAACTGGTTTGCTTATGCTACTTTCCAATATTCATGATAAAATTAGAAGTAATTTGTAGTACAAATACTATATAAATCAGGGTTAATCCCAATATTACATGGGTTAGAAGAGGAATATATACACCAGTGAATTACAATTTCTACCTTAAAAAGGCATGTTGACAGATGTCTTGAAAGTACTAAAAGCTTGGAAAATTAGCAGTGAAAGAAACAGACAAAGTATTAAACTGCAAACGTTAAATCACTACTTTTTTGCTTTATCTTAAAAAGGTAAGAAATACACTACTTTCTATAAAAGAATATTGACATAATTATATTTAAAATTACAATTCATAATTGTTCCCCTACAGGAAAACACCAGCTGAACAAAAATCAAATGCATGCTTAATATTTGTGGAATACAAAGTTTTCGTGAGAATTAACTCCTATAGATAACTAAAAACCTGAGGATATTTGCTTAAAATATAATCTAAGCTACATACAACTACAGAATATTAACACTTAACAAAGCAAAGTAGAATAAATTCTTAAACAACTGCATAATTAACACTTCCTCTTCATTATATGAAAGCCATGGTGGTTCACTGGGTTAAAAAATAAGTTTATAATTCTTAAATATAATCCAAATTGAGAGTATTGGGTTCTAAGTCATGAGTTACAACAGGAAATAGAAATTTGAGCTAAAATTTAACATGTTGATGTAGTAAAAAAGGCAAACAAAAATTTAAACAACATAATAAGAAAGAAAGGGAAGAACATGACCCATTTTTATTAAATTTATTGGGGTGGCATTTTATTGAATGTATTGGGGTTAATAAATTACATAGGTTTCAAGTGTACAATTCTGTGATACATCACCTGTATACTCCATTGTATGTTCACCACCCAAAATCAAATCCCCTTCTGTCACCATATATTTGACCCCCTATACCCTCTTCTACCTCCTCAATACGCCCTCCCTCTCTGGTAATCACCATATACTGTTGTCTGTATCTACGAGTTTTTGTTTGTTAGTTTGTCTTGTTTGTTCATTTACTGTTTTCAGTTTTATATCCCATGAATAAGTGAAATCATATGGTTCTTGACTTTTTCCAGAACGTGATCCTCTTCTACAAACCATGACATGGTTCTTCCTGGAATTCTAGGTCTCTGACACCTATTGGAGTACTGCCCCTCAACAAAGCACTAGGAGAGTGCTGGTGAAGGACAAATGACACAATCAAGAGACTGGGCAACATGGAGAAGGGAAGGCATGAATATAACATAGAGAGTAAAGAATTTCAGCTTGAAATTACAAATGAGGAAGCATATCATTCTAAAAATATACAAAATCAAAATACAGATCAATTTACCAAAATTGTGGACTGCCGATATTTAAGCCAAAAGAAGAAAAATATTTTCTGAACTTCTCATAAAATTGATAGTACAAATTAAAATATATAATTTTAAAAACAACTGGAAATATTTTAAATTATATATCTATGATGATTTTCTAAAGACAAGTAATTAATCAGAGGGGATGACCTAAGTTTTCAAGGTTGTCACCTTAAAAGGACAACTATGTGCTTTAAAGTATATATCCTAGTTCATTTAATTTCTTGTTCAAGAGTCCACTGGTCCAGCCTGACCAGGTGGTGGCGCAGTGGATAGAGTGTCAGACTGGGATGCAGAAGACCCAGGTTCGAGACCCTGAGGTCGGCAGCTTGAGCGCGGGCTCATCTGGCTTGAGCAAAAGCTCGCCAGCTTGGACCCAGGGTCGCTGGCTCCAGCAAGGGGTGGCTCGGTCTACTGAAGGCCCGCAGTCAAGGCACATGTGAGAAAGCAATCAATGAACAACTACGGAGCCTCAACGAAAAGCTAATGATTGATGCTTCTCATCTCTCTCCGTTCCTGTCTGTCTGTTCCTATCTATCCCTCTCTCTGACTCTCTCTCTGTCCCTGTAAAAACAATAAATAATAATAAAAAAATTAAAAAAAAAAAAAGAGTCCACTGGTCCAACCCACACTTACATTCCCACACTTATATTCATAACAGGCCACTTTCTAATTTTTACAAATAACATCTTTAAAGAAAATATGCACAAAAAGAAGGTGAAGGGATTAGTAAAATTATATATACATAACACAGAGATACAGATAAGAGGACAGTAAATCCCAGAGGGAAGGGTGGAAGGGAGTCAGGGGGAGGGGGCAAAGGAGATATAATGGGAGACAGGGGAGTGGAGGGTGAGGGTGTTATATTGAATGGGATACTTGAATTCATGTTAACAATATAAATTTTAAAATTTAATAAAAATATAATTATAAAAAAATGCATAAAAAGAAACAAGTGACACATTTTCTACATAGTACAATAAAAACTAACCTTTCCGAAAGTTTGTCAGATAGTTTTTCAAGGAATTCCATGACAGTCTCTAAAAATAAAATCCAAAAGAAAATATCTTTATATAAAAAAATAAATATACGTGTTAAAATTATAATGTGATAACCATTATTATACACTACAATGCCTTCAGAGTGATGATTCTCTAAGGGGAAACAGGGTTACTCAATACACTAAACATATAATAAATATTTCTAAATAATGAGTTTATCAGAAATACAAATTCAACTGACAAAGTAAAAATCCAAAGCCTTAGATTATACCCCAAAATAAAAAGTTAATGGAAATCTAAAGAAAACAAATTTAATTTCAAAGTGTTTCTATCTATTAATATGTATAAGAAAAGACACTGACCTGGATTATTATTTATCTTTTTATGTGTGTATCTGGCTCTCCAACTAAATTTTAAATTCTTGAAGGACACAGGTCACATCCTACATGACTATGTACACAGCCACTTAACTCCAAACATACCATGTTATCACACTAACCACTCTTAGTTCATGTTGGTAACTAGCTGGTAATGATAACCGGCATTTTCTGTGGCAGGTTGAGTGCCCTCAAATAAACATCACTCAAACCAAAGGTCAGTCCTCAAAGTTCTTCAACTTTGACCTGCCCATAGCATCTAAGTCAGCTGATCATTCTCCTCGTTAAGACACTGCTTTCCTTTGGCTTCTAGGACTACATGTGTTCATTTTTCTCTTGACTGCTCCTTCTTGGTGGCCTCTTCATATCCTAACCTCTTACGCTTGGAGGGCTCCACAGGTCAGTTCATGGAATTCTGTTCTTTAAATGTGCTTAATCCTTTGGCAATCTCATACAGCAGTGGTACTCAAACTTTTTGAAGTCGGGGCACATTTAAAATCCTACAAGTAATTGTAGGCACACTGTATTCAAATTTCTGAGAAAGATGTTATAATAATTAAGTCAAATATCTAAAAAAAATATAAAGTCCAAGAGTGCTTTTATGGTAATTAAATGAAATAAATACGACAAAATTGAATTTATTCTGACATTAAAAACATTTTTATATTACATTTTTTGACTTACGCTTTTTAGAATTCGTAAAAAGAGGGGTTAAAAAATAAAAAAAAAAAAAAACCAACAAAAAAGTTAATTTTATATATATGGATACATTCTTGGTAAGATTTAGTAAATTCGGCAGGTCCCGGTGCGAATGTGTTTTTTCATTCTTGTGTTTATGAGAAACATGAGCCTGATGTGTCCTAGCGATTTCTTCAATGTTTGGGCATATGTTTGAAAGGGAAACTCTCATTTCCTCACCAATACACTGAAGGATTCCTCTTTTTACTCTTAATTGTGTTGAGAACAGAAAATCCTAATTCACATTAACAGGATGTTGAAAATTGTAGTAAAATGTTCAAAGCTTTTAGATATTGCCACATATTCTTCTTTATTAGAAATCCAAAAGGTTTCAAGAGACAATTCCTCATGTTTAATCATCAATCCAAAACCCCCACCATACATATCATCTTAACTTTACACCAAACAAAGGATAGAAGAAACTTGCCTCCAGTCTTTCAGGGGAACATGGGGGGTAGTGTAAACAACCCAGCACCACAGCTTAATAGCCTTTTGCAACCTAATCAGGCAAGTGAGGTGGGGAGTTGGGCTGACTGTCAGCTTACAGCCAATTCCCCAGATCTTTGTCCCCTTAAAATCTAAACTCCAAAAGCCCTATTGATTTTTTGGTCCCCAACAGGCACATATTTCTCTGGAATACCATAGGGCGCACCTGGAAATCTTGTAGGGTGCACCAGTGTGCCCTGGCGCACACTTTGAGAACCACTGTCATACATTCTCATAACTTTAAATAAAGCCCCAAATGTTTGTCTTCATCTCAGACCTCTCTCCTCAAATCTATAGTTGTATATCTAAGTGACTACTCAATACTGCCACTTGAATATCAATTGGCACCTCAAACTTAACTTAAACCAACCTCCTGGTCCTCCCATCTTAGGTAACAATAACTCACTGTTTTTTCCAGTTGCTCAGGTCAAAACCGTAACTCTCCCTTCAAAATACTGTATATCCAGAATCTGACCACCTAAACTTAGCAGCCCCATGCCACCACCTCTTTGGTCAA
The DNA here is from genome assembly GCA_037038555.1 of Rhynchonycteris naso. Classification (NCBI taxonomy): domain Eukaryota; kingdom Metazoa; phylum Chordata; class Mammalia; order Chiroptera; family Emballonuridae; genus Rhynchonycteris; species Rhynchonycteris naso. The sequence continues at coordinate 107,568,473 of CM072998.1, read as the reverse complement.
GCTGGCACCCTCCTCCTCATAATTAATGCAGAATAGCTTCTAAATGGTCTCTCTTCCACCCATGCCTGTCTGCAGTCTATTTTGACATCAGCAGTACATGACTTACCATTAAATTTTAAGTGAGATTACCTTACTTGTCTGCTCAAAACCCTCCGAGGACGTCCCATCTCACTTGATGAAAAGCCCTACTTCATAGAGCCCTTTGTTGGGCCTGCCTGCTTTCACCTCTTCCCACTGTCCCCTCGCTCATCTGCTTCAGCCACTTTGCCTTCTTCACTCTTCCTTAAACATGTAAGGCACTATTCACCTTGAAACCTTTCATATGGAACCTTCTTCTCCTAGAAAGCCACAGACTCTTCCCTGTACCTCCTTCATGTCTGTGCTCACGTCTGGTTGTCAGCAAACCCTTTCCTGATAACTGTTTAAAAATGTCAACACCTTCCCTACATGTGCACCTTCCTTGCTCAATTTCATCCACAATTTATATTAACTAATAACATAACATATTCATTCCCTTACAAGAATATAAAATGTAAAAGAGCAGGAACTTCCATCTGTTTTCCATACTAATTTATTATTATGCCCAGAATAATATCTGACATATAGTAAAAACTCAGGAGATATATGTTGTATTAATAGATGAAAACAGACAATGTAGCTGACGCAAGGTAGGGCACGAGGTATCAAGCAGCCTACAGAAGACTATGCGTATATCTGGAGTATGGGTTTAGTTTTCAGCTCTGCCACGTTTTAGCAACATAACCTAACCTTGGATTTCATATCTGTGAATAGACCCAAACCCCTACTCTACAAGGCTTTAGAAATAGTAAGTAAAATAACAGCCTAGAATAAGCACTGAATAATATTGTAACTATATATAAATAATAGAACATAGTATAAGAATCATATATTTTTATAACAATCTGGTGACAACAGTGACTAAATACAGAATTTTATATCTACTTTGGAGCTAAATTATGTGCAACAAATTATGTTTTAAGAGTTCAGGGACAAAGGAGACCAAGGGAAGTGAAAAGACTCAACAGGCTTCAAGAAAGAGGTAGGTTTTGAACTGAGCACCAAAAGACTTAGACAGGATGTTAACAGCTTGGGAAGTAGGAGCTGGCCCCATACAGGAAATAACATGAGCATAAGAAGGAGTGCGATGCACCTAAGCTTAACAGACAGCCTTGACAAATGAAGAAAAATGGCCTTTACAGAGGGAGAAGTAAGAATGGATGCATCTAAGAGAACTCTGGATAAGATATGAGCATATTAGAGAAAGAAGGAAGAGACACAGGAAAGATAAAGACAAGACAGAATAAGGAGGTCATGTGACCTTCACTCACACAATTTGGTTGAGTGCTCCCTCCCTCTATGAATGGCGTGTCTACCCAGGCGCACAACCAAAACCACAGGTCCATCACACTGTCTCCTCCTCCCTCCTAGCCCATCACCAAGTCTTGTAGATTCAACTTCCAAAGCATATCTTGCATATGAACCATCATGGCAACCACCCTTATCCTTACTCCGTCTCAATTATAACTGTAATTTAAATAAATGCCTTTGAAAAAATCTTACTATAAAAATTTATACCATATGGTGTAACATTTTCTCTTACACATTGTAAATCAAATACTCAATGGAGTACAGAGCAAGTTTACTGCATGCCCAAGGAAAGCTGCTTTCCTTCTGCTTAGAACAAACCTTCTCTAGCAGCACTCTTCTCAGGAAAGGATGTTAACAGGACCACACATTCCTATTGGATCTAGTCTACATTTAACCCTGAGTTCAGCAGAAATATTGGTTGTTCATCCTCTCTCACACTAACTCTAACCAATTGGATAGATGGAGCACAGAAAGTAGTTAAAGTGAAACTTAAGTTAAAATGAAAATAATTTAAATTGGTATCATTGAAAATGTAATTATGATTTAATCTTAACATGTAATAAAATGCCATCCATACCTTGGATGAACTGAGTATGTTCACAATTATTAGGTCTTCGAAAATTGTTACTGTCTGAAGATGTAGAAAAATCTCAATAAATGGGTCTCTGAATATACTAAAAATACAACACTAATTTATAGCTATACAGCTCATAAAAATTAGGGGATATTTTATAGCTTCATAAGAAGTGATGAAATATCCCCTAATTTTTGTGAGCAGTATATTTAAAGCCAGAAATTCAGATTTGTGGTTCAAGAGCCTGAGCTCTCCTATTCCCAGGAACATAACAAATTCACATCTACAGACAGAGAAATCCCTCTAAAGAAGAACGAGGGCTGACTGAACTTCTGCATGACAAACGAGAGATACCACATGGAAATGTGTGAAGCGAGACAGGGCACTGTGGGAACCCCACCACCACTCACCAGCTTGCAGCAGAAAAGGATCACTGAGGGGCCTACTCACAGACTTGCCAGCCCTGGAGCACAGTGAAGAAATGGGAAGGAAATCTATATATTTACTAATCCTAGAATCTCTGCCAAACAGGAGGGTACCTGTGGGAACTCTCTCTGGTGTCAGAGGCACTAAAGAGTACCACTGGTGGCTCTCTGCCTCCCCCTTGATTACACAACAAGAGCATGATCTACTTACTCATGCTAGCCAGCCAGCCAGGACTATCACAGTACATACCAGGCCATACCAGATCTGAGACTTGTCCTGGGGATGCCCCACAGCTCTCTACCACTCAAACTACATTTCTGGCCTGGGTGACTTACTTCCAGGACTTCTATCAGGCCATGCCTACTTTAGCTACAGATCTAGGCTCCAGCATGGCTTGTCCCCAAGGCTACCCTTGTCCTGAACCCACTTTAACTACAGCTCTAGCCTGGCTACCAAGGGGCCCTTGGTGAGGATTGCCTCAGGAACTTGATTTTCAACCAGCCTGCCAACGTGCCCACGTGCGGCTGGCCCCAAACCCTCTACAGCCCATGCCCACCCCAGGTCCAGCTCCTGCTGGCCTGCCAAAAATACCAGGCATATACATTCTACAGAAGGGAGGCTCCAGCAAGATAGGGAGAGGCTGTTGTTCCACCTAAGTCATAGACACAAACACAGAGAGACAGCCAAATGAGGAAACAAAAGTATACATTCAAAATGAAGTATATTCCAAATTAGAAAGGAAGAAGTAAAACTTTCACCACTTATAGTGGATATTATACCATATATAGAAAACCCTAAAGATTCCACCCCCAAAAAACTATTAGAACTAATGAATAAATTCAAAAAAGTTTCATAATAAAAAATTAATATTCATAAATCTGTTGTATTTCTCTACATAAATAATACACTGTATCCAAAGGTAAAAAAAAAAAAAAAATTAATCCTATTTGCAATTGCAAAAAGAATACCTAGGAATAAAGTATTTTATCCAAAAAGTAAAAGACCTCTACTCTAAAAACTATAAAACATTGATGAAAAAAACTGAATACACAATAAATGGGAGGATATACCAGCTCATGGACTGGATGTATTAATATCTTAAAATGTCCATATTTCCCAAAGCAATCTACAGATTCAACATAATCCCTATCAAAATACCTATGGAATTTTTTTCACAGAACTAGAACAAATAATCTTAAAATTTATATGGATCCACTAAAATGACTTGAATAGCCAAAGAAATCTTGAGAAAGAAGAACAATGTTAGAGGTATTATGCTTCCTAATTTCAAACTATACTACAAAGCTGTAGTAATCAAAACAGTATGGTACAGGCACAGAAACAAACATGTAGATCAATGGAACAGAATAGAAAACCCAGAAGTAAAAACACATTTTATGGTCAATTAATCAATGACAAAGAGGCAATGATATATAATGGGTTAAAGAAAGTTTCTTCAACATATGCTTTGGGAAAACTATACAGATATACGTAAAGAAAATAAAAGTATACCACTTCTTTACATCATATACAAAAATAAACTCAAAATAAATTAAAGAATTAAATATAAGACCTGACTGTAAACCCACTAGAAGAAAACAAAGACAGTAAACCCTACGAGATCAGTCTTAGCATAATCTTATTGAATGTGCCCACTCAGGCAAAGGAAACAAAAGCATAAAAGTAAGCATATTGGACTTCATTAAATTCAAAAGTTTTTGCAAAGTGAAGAAAACCATCAATAAGATGAAAAGGCAACCTACAAAACGGGAGAAGGTATTTGCTAATGATATATCTGATAAGGAATTAATACTTAAAATATAGTATATATAAAGAACTCTTATAACTCGACGTCACAAAATAAAATCCAGTAAGAAAATGGGCAGAGAACCTTAAAAGACATTTGTCCAAAGACGACATACAGATAGAAATAGATACATGAAAAGATGCTCAGCATTACTAATCATCAGGGGAATGAAAATTAAAACCACAATGAGATGCCACCTCACACCTGGCAGAATGGCTATTATCAAAAAGACAAGTAACAAGTGTTGGTGAGGATGTGGCGAAAAAGGAAAAAAGGAAGCCTTATTCACTGTGGTGGGAATGTAAACTGGTGCAGCCAGTATAGAAAACAGTATGGGTATTCCTCAAAAACTTAAAAATATAACTACCGTATAACTCAGCAATTTAACTCCTGGGTAAATTGCTAAAGAAAACTAAAGCTGTAATTCAAAAAATATATGTATCCCTAGGATCACAGCAGCACTGCTTACAATAGCCAAGATATGGAAGCAACCTATGTATCCATCAATAGATGGATAGAAAAAAAAAAAGAGCTGTGGTACACATAGATAATAGAATACAACTCAGCTTATGAAAAAGAATGAAATCTTGCCATTTGAGACAACATGAATGCACCCAGGGATTATTACATTAATTGAAATAAGTCAGACAGAAAAAGACCAAATACTATGTGATTTCACTTATATGAAGAATCTAAAAAACAAACAAAACTTAAACAAACTCATTGTTGCAGAAAAAGACTGATGTTTGCCAGAAGGGATAGTGAGAAGTTGAGCAGAAAAGGCGAAGAGAATAAAGAAGCACAAACTTCCAGATATAAACTAAGTCATGGGAGATACACAGAATAGGAAATAGAGTCAATAATATAATAACTAGGTATGGTGACAGATGGTTACTAGACTTATTGTGGTGATCACTTTATAAGGTATATAAATGTTGAATCATTATGTTGTACACCTGAAACTAATATATTATGGTATGTCAACTATAATCAAAAATAAATTCAAAAAAAGTTTAAGTCAGAAGTTCAATTTCATTAAAATTATATTTTTTCCTTAAAAGTTGGATAAATAGGCTTACCTGGATTTTTAGCTATTGTTCCTTGAAGAGCTCTGTGTGAATATGTAGAATACCCTACTAACTTTGCCAGAATATCTCTGCTGCTAAGCAATTCTTCTAAACATCTCAACTGACCAGCATTAGGATAAAGAAAAATTTTATAAGCAGCCTCTCGCACCTATATTTAAATAGCAGAAGATAAAAGATGTAAATATCATGATACAAAGTCCTATGCAATAATAACATAGGCTAACTCTCACTATTTCATTCTTCAGGTGGTCAGTGCTATAAAATAAAATAATGGTTTGCACAGGTGAATAAAGCTTTTATACTCATAAACTGGTATGAGATATAACAATATACTTGGCTAGAGTTCTCTGTCATTGGTTATGGTCAGACAAAATTGTATTCAATGCACGTGCCATAAAGCACCTTTAACCAGGTGAAGTGAAAACTAATATGTATTAAAAATCTGAGTAGTCTAGAATGTCAATCATTGCTGTTATTTGATCATGCTTTAAAGATGACTTCTTCATAAGACATGAATAATTAAACAATATTTATCATTCAAAGCATTTATGGAATTAATAATCCCAAAGTTAAATGTTTAGGGGTTAGCAACACTGAAGTATTTTTAACAGTATGATTACATTATTGCTGAACTTGGGTTAAAACAGTAGTGGCACAGCGAGGGGCCCAGAATCATAAAGAGAACGAAACACACATACCAAGTCATCCGGCGCTTCTGCATGTAGACCATCAACTATCACATGATTGCCAGCAAGGACAAAGTTCTGGTGAATGTGCTCTGGTAAGAGATGCTTCTCAATCTTGTTGGGCAAGTTGGCTCCCAAAAGAAATGTACTACTCAAATCCAAGATTTTAACATTCAGGTCCACTGCTCTTTTCCGCTATTTAGGAGGAGGCAGTGAAAGTTATTTAAAGCAATACTTCACAATGAATTGAATAGACAACCTAAAATGATGACAAATCAACATTAATATTAAATTTTCAATTTAATAAGATACTGAATATACTAAATAATTAAATGATTATTAAATATATTATTTATGTCCTCTATGTGTAACATACTGTAAGTAACATATTAATTCTACTTTTGATAGAAATTTAATATCCCAACAAAAAGAGTATCCTTATGGTATACAATGCTTCCATGCTTCAAGACTCAAATAACTTCTAGAGTTCTATTTTATGTCTATTTGAAATTAATAACATTAGAAAGTACAGAATCTTTCCTTATCCTCCCCAAACCTCTTAGTTTAGATAATCTAGTTGAATTCAGTCAATACAATGCTTAAAAGTATTTTTAGATTAAAATATTAAGTATCTGAAAGGCAGATGAGAAAATACACTGTCTTAAAAGATCAGACTTAAAAGGTGGGGTGAAGGAAAGGAATGGTTGGTTACAATTCTTCACAAGAGGGTAGAGTACATCCAGAAGGAGAACATTTAAAAGTTCTGATGTTGCATGTACTTGAGTACCTAGAAAAAGACAGCAGTGGAATGGTGAGAACCAGACCGGAGTCCCTAAGGCAGACCACATCTTCTTGCCCTCACTGTCCAGACACCAGCCAGCCACTGATGATCACGGGGATGGTGCTGGCACATCTAGGAGAGTTTTATCTTACAGTAATAGCTTTAGGACACACAATCTTCTGAAAACACATATACAATTGAAGGGGCACCACAAATGTTTCGGATGGAATGTAAATGTAAACTACAGTGTGTCCGTGAAGTCATGGTGCACTTTTGACCGTGTGACAGGTCAAAAGTGCACCATGACTTTACGGACACACTGTATATATAGTTCAGTTCCACTGGAGGACAAGAGATAAATTTTCAGTTATTTTTACTAGAAAACTGGACAGGCATCTGGACCTGGGCATATGACAGATGTCATGTGGAAGCATATACAAGTCTTTCTGGGAAAGGAGTCAATAGTTCTCAATGAATTCTAAACAATACTATGAGCCTAAAAAATGATTAAGCAGTACTAACATATATTTTTTACAATAAATATACAAGGTGCAGATGTACACTTGTTAAGATGCTAAAAGATCAAGTATATCTTACTAACCAAAAATTTCAATATAGAAAATCAAAGTTAATGTGAAAAATATTTTTTCAGATGTCCCAATATCTTTATAGTCCAGATTTCATTTTACTTCCTTTGTTTCTGATATGGCCAATTAGCCCCACCTAGTGGTAACAAGTAGAATAACAGAAAAGGTGAAAGTGGAATTCCAGGAGTTACAAAAATTTTCCCCTTTACTATGAAAAAAAAAGATAAAATTATTTTAAAAATATTTTCATCTGTTAAAATTCCTGGAAAAATAAAAACTGGATTGAATTCCTGTCTTTACCAGCTACGAGTTATTTTATCATCCTGAGATAATTAAATGAGCAGTATACTAAACTATTAACTCTATGAAATTGTTATTACATAATTGCCAAAAAATATAGTTCCTTCAATTTTAAACGTGTAAATTATATTAAGTGAGACCTTTCAAATTAAATAAGAAAAACCTAGAAATAATATAGAATGAATATATGCCTTTAAGATTTGTAGATTATATTGTTGGATTTATTTCAAGATCTTTCTTTTTTTTTTAATATATTTTATTTATTATTAATTCTAATGGGGTGACACCAATAAATCAGGGTACATATATACAATGAAAACATCTCCAGGTTATCTTATCATTCAATTGTGTTGCATACCCGTCACCAAAAGTCAAATTGTCCTCTGTCACCTTCCATCTGGTTTTCCCTGTGTCCCTCCCCTCCTCCTTATCCTACCCTTCCCTCCCTCCCCCCACCCCGTAACCACCACTCTCTTGTCCATGTCTCATATTCTCACTTTTATGTCCCACCTATGTATGAAATCATGCTGTTCTCAGTTTTTCTTTTTTTCTGATTTACTTATTTTACTCCGTATAATGTTATCAAGGTACATCCATTTTGTTATAAATGATCAAGATCTTTCTTTTAAAAAATATAACATGTCTTCCATTTATCCAGTCTTGGTAGAATGAACACCTTTGGGAAGTAACATAGAAATTACAAGAGGGGAATTTAACAGGCTTAAGGTACTTGCTTCTTTAATGTTCCTGGGTTCCCAAGGAGTTACTTTCTTAGAGGGGCAGCTACTCTTATAAAAACATACAATAAAGAAACAGGTCAATGCTAGTGATGCTAACCTTGATTTCATACATATTACTATTTAGTAAAATTTCAAAAGCATCTTTCATGAAGACTAAATAAAATAATATATTCAGCTACAACCTTCCTCCTGAAGATATCAAACTTGATTAATATTAGCTGACATTATGATTCATTATATATTCATTGAATATTTTAATGAGTACAAAACTGGTGTGCACTAAAAACATGATCCATGCCTGACCAGACGGTGGTACAGTGGATAGAGCATTGGACTGAGGCACGGAGGACCCAGGTTTGAAATCTCAAGGTCTCTGGCTTGAGTGCAAGCTCATCCAGCTTGAGCGCAGGCTCATCAGCTTGAGCACCGGTCGCTAACTTGAGCATGGGATCATAGACATGACTCCATGGTTGTTGGCTTAAGCCCAAGGTTGCTGGCTTGAGCAAAGGGTCACTCGCTCTGCTGTAGCCCTCCGGTCAAGGCACATATTAGAGAAGCAATCAATGAACAACTAAGGAGACTAAGGCGCCGCAACAAAGAATTGACGCTTCTCATCTCTCTCCCTTCCGGTCTGTCTATCCCTATCTGTCCCTCTCTCTGCCTCTCTCTCTCTGTGTCTCTGTCACAAAAAAAACAAAAACAAACAAACAAACAAAAAACCATGATCCACACTCTGGCAAGAAACATATTAATTTAGGTAAGAATGCACTAATAATAACTTCAATAAAAAACAATTAAAGACAAATGTTATATTTGTGAAATAAGTAAAATATGAGTTCAATTGAATACAGACTTCCACCTTGGAGATTGTGAAAAGCTTTGCAGACAACTGTGGGCTGAAAGTGAAGCTTTAACAGGCATTTCAGGCAGGCAAAATTGGTGAGCATGCAGAGAATGACAAAGGACCACAAATGGGGCACAGTGTCATTAATTCACTGAAGTGCATGGAGAGCTACAAAAGCACTGCCATGTGTTAACTGCTATTGACACTTTTTCAGTAGGTAATAGAGTCACTGAAAGTTCTGGGCAGGAGAGTAACAATCAGATCAATGCTTTAAGGAAATGACTCCAATGTTCACAGACAGGTTAGACTGACCTTCAGACCTGTAGGAAGGGCTAGTTGAATAGGCTCTAGAGCAGGGGTCCCCAAACTTTTTACACAGGGGACCAGTTCACTGTCCCTCAGACCGTTGGAGGGCCACCAGATACAGTACTCCATTCACTGACCACCAATGAAAGAGTTGCTCCTTCCGGAAGTGTGGCGGGTGCTGGATAAATGGCCTCAGGTGGCCGCAATTTGGCCTGCAGGCCATAGTTTGGAGACCTCTGCTCTAGGGTGTTTGACATACGAGGCAGGACACATTTAGGTTTACAGTTGTGAGTATATAAAACACAGTGTATTCTTGTACTATTTTTTATTAATTATTGTATCATTTTCCATACAAACAACTGTAAACCTATTTTTACCAAACCCTATATATGAAATATGTCCCTATTAACTCTGTGGCCTCATATAAATCATATAACCTCTAGGTGTCTCAGTTTTTTCATCTACATATAAAACAGGAATAACAGTAGCAACCAGCCTCAAAGTTGTTATAAAGATCTGATGAGCCTGACCAGGCGGTGCCGCAGTGGATAGTGTCGGACTGGGATGCGAAAGACCCAGGTTCAAGACCCCGAGGTCGCCAGCTTGAGCGTGAGCTCATCCAGTTTGAGCAAAAGCTCACCAGCTTGAGCCAAGGTTACTGGCTCGAGCAAGGGGTTATTCGGTCTGCTGAAGGCCCACAGTCAAGGCACATATGAGAAAGCAATCTATGAACAACTAAGGTGTCAAAACGAAAAACTAATGATTGATGCTTCTCATCTCTCCGTTCCTGTCTGTCAGCCCCTATCTATCCCTCTCTCTGACTCTCTCTGTCTCTGTTAAAAAAAAAAAAAAAAAGATCTGATGAGAAATATATGCTTTAAATAGTAAATGCTTAATCATTCTTAATTCTAATGAGTATCAAGAAGACAAATGACTTTAGGACAGCCCAGGAGTTTTTTGGGGGGATGCAGACAGATGCTGGAGATCTAAAGAAATAATCTGGGACTTGGTCACTGATAAAGACAAGAAAATACTGGGAATAGAAAAAATGCAAAATGACTTTAAAATTTTATTTGAGTGATTGGTGGTATCATTGGTACAGACAATTAAGTAACTGGCTTGAAGAGGGGAAAATGTGTCCATTCTTGACAACTTGAATTCACAGTATCGCTTATCAGCCTTGTGGATTCTGGGAAGGCATGCCCTGGTTCAGGGTTAGGTCAGGAGTCACAGATTGAGCCTTAAAGCCACACAAACACATCAATGTGTGGGTTGCCCCAGCATTCCTTAAACCCTGCCCCAATCAAAATTACATTACCTATTATATGTGATACATATTGCAAGACCCAGCCCTCTACTTTCCAAGATACTCTAATAAATTAATCTCTATTAATAGGTTAACTGGTTTTATACTATACTTATTAGGAAAAACATTAAAAAAGAAAAGCACATCCATAATAATCTAGATGCAGGCAAGCAGGGGAGACAGTGTAGAGCAGGCTGGCCTTTCAGTGGTGGTCAGGTCACTCATTCATCCAGCCTAGAGCTAGGTATCAGAATGAGGCACTCGGTTTCCTAAGATGTAATGTTCTAGAATGAGCAGTGGCCAGGATTAGAAGTCCTGGAAACTAAGGATGAGAACCTGAATAAATCACTTTATCTTGTTTCTACATCTATAAAATGAGGGGGTCTGGACAATATATTAGGCCCCTTTCATCCCAGCTCAAATAATGTATAACCTATATTTACTGCTTCAGAAACAGAACTGTGAGGCTCTGTCAAAGACACCTTTAATATGAATAAATACACCTATCTGTAAGTCTTAACAACATCTCTGTACTTCCAACTCCAGACCTCACGTTCTGTGGTGTCGGCATTCCTTCTCACTTGCCTTGTCTTTCCTGATACTGAGCAGTTCATCCTAATCCCAAGCCATCTAAAACACCCCTACTGTCTGAAGTCATCTTTTCATTCTGAATTATCGTGGGTGACAGGCCAACTTCTGGAGAGCACTACATTCAAATACAACCAATTCAAGCTGTACATGAGCACTGAAGCAACAAGGATATCAATTAAATATTAGTAAAACAGGAGGACCCAAAACACAGAAAGTTAAGTTTTACCTTTTCTTCATCTAGATGGATTCCACTGATTTCGAAATCAAACATAAACAGCTCAGCCACTCGCCTATAAATAAAATGAGCACCGGGTTAGGTCAGGAGTCACAGATAGAATAATTATTAACAAAAATTAACTTTTTGCTAAATAAAATGGCCTTTATCAACCTTTAAAAACCCAGATGTTTACACACATACACAAACATACACGCACTCATGCACACTGTCTGTATGAAATGAGATTTAACACCTTAAAGTCAGACAAAACATCTAGCTGAGTGGGTTTTTAAGCTCTCCAATGGTGATCCAGTATCATCTATATTATGCTAACTGTACAGTAAGCCTTAAATTGAACCAAAGAAATGATGATTATTCCAATGAAGACAAATTTATCTGCTGCTCTTTTCTAGAGGAGATGGAAATCTTTTCAACTGTTCAGCTGTTTTTCCTTCAAAAAATATTTAGTGCATACTGTATGCAATGTACCAAATTAATACTTGTGGGACATACACATGTCACAACTGAATAAGCTTATATACTTACAACTATAATATGTGTTATATTTAGCATGTGTATTTAACAGAACTATACTGTGATCTGCTTGTGGGTAAAGACTTAGGTATGTTCCAAGTGGCACGGTTTCATAAAAGGATAACTACTATTCAAATGAACAAATGAATACAAGGTGAAGGAAATAATAAATTTCTTAATAGGGATACCAATAAAGTGTTTGGTGAGTACAAAAAGAGATGAACAATAATATCCTTTGATGTGTCAGCCATATTTAAAGTCTGACTTCCTTCTTCACTATTGGAAAGCAGGCTCTTCATCAGCTCCAACATTCAAGCCTCTTCCCATTGTGTTAAATTTGCCTAAGACTTGGGAATTAGTACCACTACTGTTAGAAGTACAGTAAACTAAAGAAAACATGTGCACTGGAAATAAGACATCATCATGCTATTGTACAAAAGCATGGGCTAGGACAGCTCTTCAAATATATTAGAGTAAGAATATATTGTACTTGACTTCCAGGAGAGAATAGACCATCATCACTCTTAAACATGACTGATAAATATTACAGGGTCAGGGAACAAAAGTATATCTTACAGGCTGCTGTCACCCTTGCCCTGACATACTGCAACCACCACTAATGGGCCCCCTTCCCTCCAGTCCCGCACTCAAGATAATTTTTCTCAAGGTCAGAAATCCTTAGCATAATTAACCTGACATCTCATGAAATGTCCTATCCTCCATGATGAGATCTCTGAACACTGTCCTCTACCACCAACTAAATCCAGGGCCTCTGCTATGGGCTCCAATAGCATTCATGATTTCTGCTTTAAAAAAAATTGTTGGGTGACCACATAATTTTTTGAAAGGTTGTGTCAAGTCCACATGATGGAAAGTCATGCATTGAGAGGTCTTCATTGTACATGGCTATACAAGCTTTATATAGATATTAAATACAGTAGGCAAATAAGGAACAAAAAATAGCTTTAACCAATGTTTAAATAAGTCAATATATGTACTGCAAAACATGAAAAACAATTACAATGTGTTTTTATACATGAGCTTATTCTTTTTTTTTGTTTGTGGAGTACAAACTTGTGAAAGCCACCATGATAATTACTTCAACTCCATCCAAATGCCAATAATTAAAAACAAAATAATTTACACTTGGACAATTTTTCAAAGACCTTCTGCATGAAATTCAGTTTTTCTTCCAACTATTTGCAGCTACTTAGAATATTAAACTCTTTGATGTTGTGCCATAAGTTGAGTTTCTTGGCTAATGAGAACTGTTTTCTTTTTAATCCTATTGCAAGCTTGAAACCAATTTCAAGTGTAACACTTCTTTCTGTTAACATTTCATACTTTTTTTCTGTAATTATGTTATCCTGGCATTTGACCTACTCTTCTGGCTCTTCTTGACTTTTCATAATGGACATATTTATCTTCCTGATTATGATATACCTGTATACCTTTCTGAAACTCAATAGAACACAGTAATAATTTACTAGTTTACCTTCTTTCTTAAATAATTAAGGATATACTCAAATATATAAAGCCCCTAAACCCCATTTTGTCTACTTCATATTGATCTCGTTTCCTAAAGAGTCAACCTAAAAACCACACCACTCTTATCTAGCAAAGGTACTAGCTGTTTTAATAAAAGAAAAATAGACGAAGTTGCTAAATTGGTGATGAAAATTTACTTTATAAGCTTATTGTATAACAGCTTTACTACAGAAAGGTATGAAAAATTAAAATCACTAATCCCACCAAAGATAATCTCTATTAAAATTCTTACAGTATTTTCTTCCAATCTACCTTTTCTTTCTTTGAAAAGTGCCAGCATATATGTATTAGGTACCTGAAAAATGTTTGTTGAGTTTCTAAATGAATATAAGGGGCACTACATTTATTCCCTTACTCAAAACAGCCCTCAGGTGCAATGCCAGGTAGGTTGGGGGGTTGGGAAAACCCAAAGGGACCTCGTCTTGCCAAGCATAGGCTGAGGCAGCATCTCTGTCTCATGAAGATACTGAACTGATGGCAATTAACTTGTGGCTCACACCAACAATGCAGACCTTCCATTGCTCTCTATCCAATCTACTTTCACTACATACACCACTTACTTAGAATAATTGAGACCCAAGTACTCAGACTTCCTGTATCTTGCTTTCTCTTGAAAAATATTATCACAAACATTGAACATTTCTCTACATCTTTAAATATTATTTGAAAACATGGTTTTTAATGTTTGTTTTCTGTTTTGTCATATGGACTAAAAATGTTTTCATTTTTCCCAGTCCCGTAAACCATGCTAGGATGAAAATGCTATCCCATACATTTCTTTGTCCTTGTTTATTTCCCTTAGGATAAACTCCACAAATTAAAATCATCCCAAAGTATGAACCTTGATATTATTACTAAACTATCATCCATAAAGATTTATCAGTTTGTATTTAACTAGAGAGGATTCATTTTCCCAAACCATTAAAACACAACTGCCTGACCTGTGGTGGCTCAGTGGATAAAGCGTCGACCTGGGAACACTGTGGTCGCCAGTTCAAAACCCTGCACTGGTCTGGTCAAGGCACATATGGGAGTTGATGCTTCCAGCTCCTCCTCCCTTTCTCTCTTTCTCTCTCTCTCTCTCTCTCTCACTCTGTGTCTCCTCTCTAAAATGAATAAAATTTAAAAAAATAAAATAAAAAAACACGACTCTTAGTCTGTTTCAACTTTGTCAACTGTTGGGCTCTTTGCTTTGTTCTACCTTTCTGTAATCGGAGGTCGCAACTGAGAATACTATGTACTAGATATTGACAAAGCATCTTACATTAATGATTGCATTGAAACCTCAGAATAATCTAAAGTGCTTTTCTATTTCCTCTTAGAGAGGAGAAAGCTAAGACTTGTAAAACTATAAGTCAAAATCCAATTGAGATGGTCTAATTCTAGAAGTCATATTTCTAGCCACTCCTACCCACAGAATACCAAAATCATTACATATTGTTATGTTTATTTTTTTATTTTTACTTTTTAGTCTTTTTCTATATTTTATTTATTGATTTTTAGAGAGAGGGGAGAGAAAGAAAGAGAGGGAAGAAGCAGGAAGCATCAACTCATAGTAGCTGCTTCCTATATGTGCCTTGACCAGGCAAGCCCAGGGTTTTGAACAGGTGACCTCAGCATTCCAGGTCAATGCTTTATCCACTGTGCTCCCACAGGTCTGTTATTGTTTTTTTTTTAATGTGGTTTATTTATTTATTTATTTATTTTTACAGGGACAGAGAGTCAGAGAGAGGGATAGATAGGGACCGACAAACAGGAACAGAGAGAGGTGAGAAGCATCAATCATTAGTTTTTCGTTGCCGTTGCGACACCATAGTTGTTCATTGATTGCTTTCTCACATGTACCTTGACCGCGAGCCTTCAGCAGGCCGAGCAACCCTCTGCTGGAGCCAGCGACCTTGGGTCCAAGCTGACGAGTTTTGCTCAAGCCAGATGGGCCCGAGCTCAAGCTGGCTACCTCGGGGTCTCAAACCTGGGTCCTTCCGCATCCCAGTCCAACGCTCTATCCACTGCGCCACTGCCTGATCAGTCTGTCTGTTATTGTTAACAGCATTTAATGGCCATCTGTTGCTATTCCTTATTTTGTGAAATGAGAATTTCACAAAAAGAATCCTTAACCCATTTTTTTCTATAAAAGGGCTCACTTTTCTTTTTAAAAATAATATGTACGGCATTTTAACATAGTAAGTGTAATAACCCTTTATTATGTAACATTAATCAGTTAATATTTGCCCCATTTGTGTATCCTGACTTTGAATATAAAAAAGTTTTGCCATACCCAAATCTGCAGGGTTATTTTAAAAATTCTTTTTATTTATTCATTTTAGAGAGGAGACACAGAGTGAGAGAGAAAGAAAGAGAGAAAGGGGGGAGGAGCTGGAAGCATCAACTCTCATATGTGCCTTGACCAGACCAGTGCAAGGTTTTGAACTGGCGACCTCAGTGTTCCCAGGTCGACGCTTTATCCACTGCGCCACCACAGGTCAGGCCCAAATCTGCAGTTTTGATATAATCAAATCAATCTTTCCTTTCTGGTCTGATTTTGGTATTATGCTAAGACTTTCCACATTTCAAGATCATCAATACTTTTGTGATTTATTTTAAAAAAATAATTAAAATTTTAATTAATCTACATTTTCCCCAAGTAGTTATCCATTAGCCTGACATATTTTACTGAAAACCAAGTCTTTCCCTATTGACGTAAAATGACACTGCTATCACATACTAAGCAGTTTAATGTATATGTGTGTCTGTGTCTCAAATTTATTCTTTCATTGACGTAACTGTCCATTCTGACATTAGTATAATGCTCTTTCAAATACAATATTTTTATAATATGTTTTATTATCTATTACAAGTTCCTTTTTTGTACTTTGCCAGATTTTTCCTGTCTGTTCTGGCATATTTATTACCTATGAGTACAAAATCATTTTAAGTAAGAAAAATAAAAAACTTCCTTAGATATAGATTGGATAGCATTAAACTTATAGACCAGTAAAGAACACTATGGAGCTTTCTTCCTTCTTACCTAAAAATACAGTATGTTTCCCCATTTAAATATCATTTTTCACACTTCTCAGGTATTACTGTGTTGAGGCTCTGTACTCTGCTTTCCTGAGATTATTCCAAGGTGCATTACAGCTTTCGTGGCTCTTGTGAATGGGATCTTCCCTCCATTGCATTTTCTGAAGAATGTGTTTGTTATATACTTTGCATACAACAAAGCTCCTGATGGTTTGGGATAACCTTAAGTAAAATAGGTTTCTTTATGGCTGGGCTTCTCAGGGAATAAAAGGTTAATTCTGTGTGCTAGCCAACACATTTCAGAATGTACAAGTACTCTTAGTTTCAATAATTATCACTCAAATTCTTTTTTACCACTTCAAAGTTACCTTTCCTTCCTAGAACAGAGATGCTCTACCCAGTTTATTTTTCCCAATGCATTTATCATTTTATTTTAAAAATCCTATTGGAATTTTTAGTAGCATCTAGAAATGTAGTACGTGTCCTATTAATACAAATCTTTTGTATCTAAAATAGTCTGCTAGTCTACTACAATTATTAGTCATTAAATATGGAAAAGTCAATTTTTATTAAAGTCATATTATGAATAACCTGCTGTTGTCAGTATCAACTGAGTCTAAATCCAGCAAAATCAGCTGGCATTTACCTTTTACTTGTTTTGCTAATAAGGCAGTACAATGCTAAATACAATATTTATAATAAATACAAACTATTCTTATGGTCCAACTAGCTTTACTAGTAGTCTAAGCATCAGGAGCAATGAAGTGCAGTAAGAGCAAACACACACCCGTACACCAGGCCATCAGGTGAAAACACCCCCCAGACAGCCTCATTGTGCTCCTCATTCATCATGGGACTCACACACCAAATTAACACAAGCTCTCATTATCAACTGATCCTTGTTGAGCAGAGCTTCATTGGAAGTCACAAGCCAAATTTGAAGACAGAAAATAGAAGGAAACAGGAGGAAGAACTAAGGAGTAAAAGGAAGAATGTGTTCCATAAATAAAAAACAGATACACAAATACAAACAGGTAACAAAAAACGTTAATCTCAGTGTTATGACACAAATAATATCTAGGTAGGTTAATGACAATCCCTACAAGACTTATTTTATAAATAAATACATTTGAGCAAAGAAATATGATATACAAAGCTCTATATCAAATGTATTTATGTATTAACTTAGAAATTAAGCTTTTCAGTTGGATTAATAAATATAACCTAATGAACCAAAGCAACTCATTTCAAGGCTCTTGATATCCACCCAGTAAATAAAATTAATTTGATAACATCTTCTGGTGATAGCAATTTTGGAACTTTAAGCATGAAGCTAAGTGGGCCCAGAGCCGCCGGGAGACACTGCAGACACGGGGCTGTGGGCCCAGAGCCGCGGGGAGACACTGCAGACACGGGGCTATGGGCCCAGAGCCCTCCAGAGAGAGCCTCCCAGTTTCCCCTCCACAGTCACAGTCATAATGAATGTGAGAAAAGGAGTACCTGGTTTCTGGATCAAGGGAATCCACAAGTTTTTCATCAGCTAGTAATTTTTGCAAACTTTGATGTAATTCAACATTTGTGTTCAACCTAGAAAAATTACAAATAAAAATGTTAAATGATTTTCTGATACCTTCTTTTTGACTTTACATCAAGAGAATTATGTCAGATTCTAGCATACACTTGCAGAGGCCAAAAGGTTGAGGTTTTATTTCATTTCTTCATTTGTACTAGGAAGAGCATAACCATATTCAGGGTACTGACCAGCAGTCTGCTGGACAGCATGAAAGCATAAAGTGTTTTGGAAGGTACAGAGATAAATTTAAAGTCAGTTGGCAGCTGGAGCCTGAAGCACACACAGGAGAGAGGGGAGAACGTGGTAACTGGTGATTTAACTGACCCACTGCCTCTGAGAACCAGTCCCAGTGAGCAACACGCAGAAGCCATTTGGTTTGGAGTCAGGGGAGGAGTGAGGACGGAAGAAATCATGGACTCTACAAAGATTCTGCAGTCTGGACCTGCGTGCCCTGGGCAACCTTGGCTCAATGGGTGAGAATGCCAGGCCCACTACGAGGACTGAAGGACACAGGTGTCAGAGCCACACACTCAGGCTGCAACACAGGCCCTCATTCTCCTCTGTGACCTTGGTCAAGTTATTTGAACCCCTCAGCTTGTTGAACCTTAGGTTGCCCGACATGTGAAATGCGATTGTGGGTGTTGAGCACACACTCCCCACACTAAGGAGCGCTAGCTATGATTAGGCAGCCTGAAAGCCTGCCCTCAGCGGCCCTGATCTGAGTACTGGTCTCAACCCAAGCCCACAGTACCACCTTCCGAACTGAGTTCATCTTCCCTGGAGGCCAAGAAGCTCTGACACACTCAGGGCTAAACAGAGAGCTGGTTCTAGACACAGAGTGGTCCCTGCCTCCTAGATGCTCAGAGAAGGGCGAGGCTATGAGAACCATCTGCCAGTCCTACTCAGAAGCTCTTGGATGGTCAGGTTCCCCAGTCAGGTCACAATCAAAACACTGCAGTTTTAAAATTTTTATTTATTTATTTATTTATTCATTTTAGAGAGGAGACACAGAGTGATAGAGAGAGAGAGAGAAAGAGAGAAAGGGGGGAGGAGCTGGAAGCATCAACTCCCATATGTGCCTTGACCAGACAAGTGCAGGGTTTTGAACTGGCGACCTCAGTGTTCCCAGGTCAACGCTTTATCCACTGCGCCACCACAGGTCAGGCCAAAACACTGCAGTTTTAAATAAATCAAAGAATTTCTGTTGACACCATTCTTGTAGCCACCTCGAAAACCAAGGGAACTGAGGCAGTCACCTCCAATCAAAAAACTCAACAAGGGCAGGCACACCTCCTCTCCTGCCCCCGGGCAGCTATCCCAGGATACCAGGAGAAAACTGTGGGTGTCCACCTCCTCCAAGCTTGTTCACCTATAGAGCTACTCCATGTCAAAAGGGCAGCAACCTAGAGGCAGCCTGCACCGCCCTCTTCAGAAGTGTGAGCAAATCTCCCACATACATCTCATGTCATAAGATCCTCATATAAAACCTATACTTTAGTATTTATTAGGCTTTAATTCTAAACAAAAACACTAATTCTAGGCTTCTCACAGATAATTATAGATTTTTCACAGATGAACCAAAGCAGCTAGTTAAGGTAGGACTCAGTTAACAAAAGAAGAAAATGAATCCTGGCATTCAGTGAGAATAGAAAACATAGGAGTATGAGCTGCCTGGTGACTTTACTTCTAGGTTCCTGGGCAGGTCTCGCTCAGGGAGGCAAAGGAGTGTGATGGAGAGGAAGATGGAAACGCGCGCCAGGCAAAGAAAAACTTTGGACAGACACTCTTGACAATACTTCACTACCAATTACAGTTCCCTTTTGTCCTCCCAGACAATTAAGGCCATGTCCATGAAACCAGACAGAACCTGGGCATCTGGGCTCCACACATCATTCAGGACACCTCGGGCTGGGACCTGATGCTCTGACTCTGACTTGTAGCCTGAGGCCCTTCCCTAGGCAATGCTCTTTCTCCCAAAGAGTCCCCAGTTTCAGCCCCTTCTTCATGCTCAGTGCCTGGAATTTGGAGGAACCAGATTTATCACATTCAACAATTTGATTTTCAACAGTGATAACAAAAATGACTTGTCTTGTTTCAAAGAGAACAAATGGTGCTTAATGGGGGAAAAGCAGAAGCAATGCATGCTGAAGTGTTAGGTCCTCCAGGAAGTCTTGTGAGCTAGAGAAGCTACCTCCACACCCACAGTTCTCCCCCCTCACACACATACCCTCCTCCTCCTCCCCCACTTCCCTTCGCCTCTTCCAAATTCTGGTTTGTTAAAGTCTTCTGATGCTGACTGGTCCTGGGTGTTTTTTGGTCATAAATTCCTGTCAGGCGAGCCTGGTGCTCTCACTAGCTTCAGGTACTTCTGGTGTGACATCACGCACTTAAGTGATTTGAATACAGCACTCTCCACTCTTAGTTGTTTTAGTAAGCATCTTGGGAGCTCTCAGAGACAGCTTAAAATATTGAAATTTAATTCTAAATCACTTTTAAAATAAGTCACTTCATCATAGCCTCAGGTTGCCTTGGACCTCCCTAGACCCCAATTCCACCTCCAATGGGGATACAAGACCACTGTGTAGAGAAAATGTTGGTTTCTTTCCCTGGGGGCCACAGTTCTCAACACAATAGCAATGTAACTCCACCATAATCTAGAAACTCCAATTTGCCACTAGATACTAAAAGAAAATCTTAATCTGATCTGTGGTGGCGCAGTGGATAAAGCATCGACCTGGAACACGGAGGTTGTTGGTTTCAAACCCTGGGCTTGCCCGGTCCAGGCACATGTGGGAGTTGATGATTCCTGCTCCTCCCCCTTTACCCCCCTACCATCTGCTCTCTCTCTCTTTTCTCTAAATTGAATAGTCTTTTAAAAAGTCTTTAAAAATAATCCTAACTTAATGTAAACAATGATAAGAATATTGGAGATCTGCTATGTTCCTGATATACCTTTATGAGCACTTTATATTATTTTATTTTCCTCACAACCCTAAGAGGCATATCATGACCCCCTTTATAAACAAGAAAAGTAACAGAAAAGACTAATACCTGGCCCATAGTCACACTGTTTTTGCTGGGAAAGTGAGAGCAGCAGCTGCCCCAAGACCTCCCCATGCCCACCACAGGGAAGCTGTGCAGTATTCACAACCAGTCCCCACCTGCTGGGAAGGGACAAGCCCCACTGGTACATGTCCTAGAGCACAATCCCCACAACTACGTCACTCAATAGAGCAGGGGTAGTCAGCCTTTTTAGACCTACCGCCCACTTTTATATCTTTGTTAGTAGTAAAATTTTCTAACTGCCCACTGGTTCCACAGTAATGGTGATTTATAAAGTAGGGAAGTAACTTTACTATATAAAATTTATAAAGCAGAGTTACAGCAAGTTAAAGCATATAATAATAATTACTTACCAATTACTTTATGTTGGATTTTTGCTAAGTTTGGCAGAATAAATCTTTATAAAACAACTTACTATAGTTAAATCTATCTTTTTATTTATACTTTGGTAGCTCTGCTACTGCCCACCATGAAAGCTGGAACGCCCACTAGTGGGCGGTTGGGACCAGGTTGACTACCACTGCAACAGGGCAATGAAGGCGAATGTCACGTACTTTTCTACCATGGTGCCGATACTTCTACAAGCTTCTTCCGCCGCCTCTCTGAATGCCGGTTCCGGATGAGCAATTTTCACAAAATCAGCCTAATAAAGAGGAAAGACAAAACCAAAAGGGAATGTGATGAAAAGCTCTCTTCCAAGATCTAAGGGCGAATGAAAACCTATTTTAAAATGTGCCATTTGGCTCCACCTGTATCTGTATTACTGAAATGTTCCTAGCTAGCAGGGCAAAGCAGCTTCTTTGAACATTATTTTGTTCTTCCTTGGAACCAAGTCTGTTTTGGTCCAAAGACTTCAACACTTTTACCAACCTTCTTTTATTTATTTTTTATTTATTTATTTTTAAATTAAGTAAGAGGCAAGGAGGCAGGGAGGCAGAGACAGATGTCTGCATGTGCCAGACTGGGATCCACCCAGCAAGCCCACTAGCGGGCAATGCTCTGCCCACCTGGGGCCCTTGCTCAGTTGCTCCTAATGAACGGAGCTATTTCAGTGGCTGAGGCGAGGCCATCAGCCATCCTCAGTGTCCGGGGCCAAATTGCTCAAACCATTCGAGCCATGGCTTCAGGAGGGGAAGAGAGAAAGAGAGAGAGAAAAGGGGAGGGGAAGTGGAGAAACAGATGGGCACTTCTCCTGTGTGCCCTGACTGGGAATCGAACCCAGGACTTCCACACACAGGGCCTAAGCTCTACCGCTGAGCCAACCCAGCAGGACTTACTTTCCTTTAGAAAAGTCTTTCTCCTTCAAATATAAATACACACCAAGTAAATTCTTCCTACTTCTATAGTTCAAAATAGCAGATTCTTATTCAAATATTTTAAAGTTTTCTAATGAAAATTGTCCACAGTATGGTTCTGTGTTAACTTGACTCAAGAAACAACTTGTAAAGACTTTTCTTTTTTCTTCAGTTGACACATACTATAGTTTCAAGACTGATTTAACTATATTCTAGCCTTTGTGCAGAAAACTAAGGCGATGCTCTCCTTCCAGCCCGTATGAATTCCTAGGTCCAACCTAAAGGGCATACAATGACCACTGCTGATATACTGACCTCACAATTAAATTGAGCTAGAATTTTTTAAAAAATGAAATGTAAAACTAGATTTTACTTTTCATGTTAATTGCAGTACATTGCAAAAGACAACACAGGGAAAATACAAAATATTGCACATTTTTCCCCTTCATTCTTTAAGAAAACATATGAATTAAAACATAAAATAAGGTCACCATAGGTAAAATTTCCTAATTTTTATTACATAGTTTTTAATAAAAAAACATTTAAATCCATAGTTTTATGCAACTTTTGATGTAACTATAACATTAGTACTAATGCACCTGCACAATAAGATATGTAGAATTAACAACCTATAGTATAAATGACCAATTTACTATTGCAGAATTTATAATCGATACTAAAATTTAAAACACAAGCATACATTTCAAAACTCGTTTGTAGTAGTGATCAGGAAAACAATACTGCTACATAGCAACAGTATTAAAAAAGAAAAATAAAACAAAATGACCACTTGGTGGAAAATACAATTTATAAAATCGTTGTCTTATAATATTCTTTTTTAAAATTTTTTAATTTGGGGGGTTTTTTTAGCGTGAGAGAGAGTGAGAGACAGGAAGGGAAAGAGATAAAAAACATCAAATTCAGTTGTGGCATGTTAGTTGCTGATTGATTGCTTCTCATAATGTGCCTTGATGGGGGAGCAGTAACCCCTTGCTCAAGCCAGCAACCTTGGGCTCAAGCCAGTGACTTTGGGGTTTTGAACTTGAGACCTCAGTGTCCCAGGTCAACACTCTGTCCACTGTGCTACCACTGGTCAGGCAGTAACCATTCTTTTATTACGTATTACATGTATATTTTAATAATTTGCGTATTAAAGTACAAGTTCTAAATATCACCTTTTCCTACACATTTCATCCCTTCAAATTATACCTAACAGCTTACAAATGGTTCAGATGTTTTTAACCTTACACGCCTAATATTAAACATAATAACCTTTACATTTTAATAGCTCAGCAGAGAGGGAGTTTCAAGTCTTACCAAGTCAGCCACCCTGCATAATGCATCGGAGAGCTCATCAAAGATGAGCACAGTCTGCGGCCCAGGCGGTGTGGAACACGCACGTGCCACCAGCACATCTGTCTTTCTCAAGGCGTTTTCTTGTGCAATACGAAATCCTTCTGGGGCACTGAGCTCAGGAACTCCAAACAGACCCTGAAATTCAATGAGCATTTCTAATTTATTATTAAAAATATGAATTTTTGATTGTATGTATCAGTACTTTTTTATAAAGAAAATCTTGAGTTTTGTTGGTTTATTATATAATTATAATATCTGTGATCATGGGCATCACTTTCTCATTCCCCATGTTTTTTAAAAGTGCAATTTTTCTTTATTTTGTAATTATTTTATAAAAAACAACAATAGGTCATGGCTGGTTGGCTCAGTGGTAGAGAGTCAGCCAGGCCTGTGGATGTCCAGATTCAATTACAGTCACAGCTCACAGAAGAAGCGACCATCTGCTTCTTCACCCCTCCCCGTTCTCTCTTTCTCTGCCCCTTCCGCAGCCAGTGACTTAATTGGTTCAAGCACATTGGCCACAGGTGCTGAGGACGGCTCTGTGGAGCCTCAAGCCCTAAAAATAGCTCAGTTACAAACATGGCCCCAGATGGACAAAGCATCAGCCCCAGATGTGGGTTGCTAGATGGATTCTGGTCGTTGTGGGAGTCTATCTCACCTCCTTTCACTTGGAAAAAATATTAACTTCCTCTCAACAGTTTTTTTAAGAAAAATCAAGAGAAGTACTGGCTGGGTAGTTCAATAGATAAAGCTTCACCCCCAGGCACGGAGGCCTCGGTCACATCCCTGACCAGGGCACAAAGAAGCCATCAATGAGCACACAACTTAATAGAACTAAGCATAACCTCGAGTTGATTCTTCTCTCTCCCTCTAACCCCTCCCCTCTCTCTGCCTTCCTTCCTCTCTCAAATCAATGGAATAGTTTAAAAGAAAAAACGAATAACAAGAGAGCCCAAAGCTTTGAAAATTATGGGATTTCGAACATCAATGGAATTACTAATGACAGCACTGACAAGTGTGTCACTGCAGAAAGAACACTTGACACCGCATGTGAGCTCACATGGCAAGGCCCCTTCTGCACTTGTGAGGTTCTGAGCAAAAGTGAACACTAGTAGGGGTTGGGCTGTGATGAGAGGGCGGGGCCTGGCAGGCGGAATTCACTTCCAAGATGAACTCCTTTAGGTTCACGTGCGTGGAACAAGGGGTTCGCATAGATAGCTCCTAGGTCCCAAACTTTGGCCAGGGGACAAAGCAGAGATCGCCCCCGGCCCTTTAACCCAGCTCCTCAAAGTGGTGACCGGCAAAGTCACCAAGAACGCAAATAAGACCCTGCTGTACAATGTGCGTGCGCTGCCCAACGTCTCCCGGACCGGCAAAACCTGCCTCCATTCCCTCCCCGCGGAGAAGTGGGCAGCTCATCCCGGGTAAACGAGGGGAGCCCCGCCGGCGCCGCTCACCCGGCGTTCGCCAAACAGGTCCGGGTGGTAGCCCTGGGGCTTGACATTGAAGGCGGCACCCACGGGAGACCAACTCGTGCTGACCCCTCGGGCCCGGAGCCCTGCTCCGAGGCCTCCCAGGCACATACGGCCTGTCAGCACAGCTGCAGCCGGGGCTGCAAGAACCCCCAACCTTCTGGTACACAACATTGTGTGCCCAGAATACCGCCTCCTCTCGCCACGTGACCCAGCGACGGCTCTCCGCGTCCACCCGAGCTGGTTCAAGACGTTTCCAAGGCAGCAGCCCATGCCGGTAACGTGACTCCAGCACTGTCCAATCGAAAAACGAGGCCCTCAGGACGTGGGCACGTCTGCGTCCTTAGGGTAAGAGAGTCACCTCACCGCTTTCTCGGGTACCGCTTGCGGTCTCGCGCCCCCGTGTGTCTGAAGCGAGGAACGGCGAAGATTTACCCTCCCACCAAGAGACTAGAGCTGGTGGACCAAGTTCACATTACAGGATGGGTTTTAACAGGAGACACAGTCAGTACCCCGAGGAAGCAGCTTGGAGGGCTGAGGGCCTCCTCTGAGGGGAAGGGACCTCTGACATGCAATGACCCAAACTCCTCTTGAAAAGATAGTTGATATTAAATATACGATGTGACTTCACATCAGAGTTATGGCTGTGTGGCACCAACTAAATTAACTATCAGTAGATATTTCTCTATTTTGGCTTTGAAAATTATTATAATAACCTACAGTGTAAATTTGGGATAGAGGGTCTTGCCAAATTTTAATCAACAAGATGAAAATGAGAAGATTTGAGTGCAGGAGAGGCATTAGAAAATAGTGATTTGGGTCTCAGTGTGGGACATGTGGAATGGTGCTACTGGGACAAGGATGGGGGACTCTTTGATAGGCTCAGCCTCAATGAAATAAATAGAAGTCACATCACCATTAGAGTCTCCGCCAGGTTCTTGTCCAGGGTCAGAGGTTTACCATGCTATTGGGCAGATAAAATATATTATGCTCACTTTGTTAAAGATGGCGCTGCCCACATGGAAGTTCGTAGATATTAATGTGTGTTCTGGAACAGGCTGTGGGCAGGCCGGGTCATCATAGCCTAAGGCTTAGTTTAAGAGTAAGCTCTTCCCCACACCCTTGACTGATTGGATGATGTAGGGGGGTGCACTCTACTGAGGAATCCCATTATACAGAGACTTCCTTGTTTGTATAACTGGATTAAAGGTTTTGATTCTACGGTATAAAGTGGGAGAGAGCAGTAGCTTGATCTCTCTCTTGGTTCCTGAGTTCCTGAGGTTAGTATTAGTATTAGAGAGGAGAGCAGAGTAAGGCCACATGGAGGAGAGGAAGCAGTCAAGATGGCAGAGTGCTGAGGAAGAGTTTGTGCAGGAGGAGATGGGAAACAGAGGTGAATAAGTCTGGTGAGCTGGAAAGCTTTGATGCTAGGAAACTCGGATTAGTCAGTAGCTTTGTGAGCACTGAATGTGTGGGTTTTGGAGCCCAGTGTGTGTTTTTGCTTGCCCGCCGGGTGCAAGCTAGAATTAAAGCTGATGGCTCACCAGTTTTTGGTTCCGTTGTTTTATTACCGACTGTTCGAATCTAATGTGAACCTGCATTGGCCAGGCTGCTGTGATGGTGACCCCAGCTACTGGCTTTACACATGTGTTCGGCAGATAAAATATAATATGCTCACTTTGTTAAAGATGGTGCTGCCCACATGGAAGCCCGTCACCCAGGTGATATTATTTGCCCTTATGCTTGTGATGGCTGTGGGGGAAAAGTTGTAATGTAAGCAGGCTGGGTCGTTATAGCTTAAGGCTTTGTTTTAAGAGTAAGCTCTTCTCCACACCCTTGACTGATTGGATGATGTAGGGTGGTGATGTAGGGAGGAATCCCATTATGCCTCAGATGGGTGACTTTGTATCAGAGACTCCCTTGTTTGTATAATTGGATTAAAGGTTTTGAGTCTACGCTATAAAGTGGGAGAGACCAGTAGCTTGATCTCTTGGTTCCTGAGTTTCTGAGGTTGGTATTTAGAGAGGAGAGCAGGTTAAGGCCATGTGGAGGAGAAGTAGCCAAGATGGCAGAGTGCTGAGGAAGAAGCCAGTTTGTTAAGAGTTTGTGCAGGAGGAGATGGGAAACAGAGGTGAATAAGTCTGGTGAGCTAGAAACCTTTGATTCTAGGAAACTCGGATAAGTCAGTAGCTTTGTGAGCACTGAATGTGTGGGTTTTGGAGCCCAGTGTGTGTTTTTGCTTGCCCCCTGGGTGCAAGCTAGAATTAAAGCTGATGGCTCACCAGTTCTTGGCTCCTGTGTTTCATTACCGACTGTACGAATCTAATGCGAACCTGCATGGGTCAGGCTGCTGTGATAGTGGCCCCGGCTACTGGCTTTACAACATGCCAAACTTATCTGCAGAAAGACATTGTACTGGATGCTTCATGTACCATCGAGGAGTGCTCAGACCTTAAGTGCAAGAGTTTTATTGACAGTAGTGTTTTTTTATTTGTTTTGGGGGGTGGTTGTGGGGGGAGACTTTTGTGGCCAGAGAGAGGAGAACCAATAGTTAGGGAAAGGGCAGAGGGTAAGTGAAGCTGCCAAAGCATCAGTCTTATATTGTATCTGGCTGTCTCCAGACAGTTGCCATTTGAATTCTCAATGAATGGGGC
Organism: Rhynchonycteris naso; assembly: GCA_037038555.1. NCBI lineage: Eukaryota > Metazoa > Chordata > Mammalia > Chiroptera > Emballonuridae > Rhynchonycteris > Rhynchonycteris naso. The sequence goes on along the minus strand of CM072998.1, from coordinate 107,540,312 downwards.
TACTGAATTACAATCAACATGGGATTTATCCCCTGAGAATCTACCTTTCTGTAGACATGAAACCAGGTGACTCAGTGTGAGGCAGAATACCACCTAGGGAAGTAAGGAGAAAGAATCTGCTGGGCAGCCTTCTACCAGCTCCTCAAAATGTCACCTCTCTGCCTCTGCATCATATATTCACTGGCTACCCAATGATTCTGATAAATCAGTGTCAGAATGGGAGGGCACTGCAGGCTGGGTCTTCTGTGAACAAATTAAAGCAAGCTTCATTTGCCATAGATACCAGAAGTGTGAGTTGTACAAAAGAACAAGAACTCAAGTGAATTATATTGCATAGTATACTGCAGCTACATGTTCTTAAATATGCTTTATTTAGAGCTTTAACTCACATGGATGCTTTGGGCTTAGGGGAACAACTTGCCTTTTGGGTTTGAGCAGTCCTAAGTGTAGGGTGGTTAGCAATGGGGTGGTCAAGTGGGAAATCAGAGCCCCAGTCTTTGTCTGGGATCACCCACATGGCCAGGCGCAAGGAAACTACACTTCCCATAAACCTTTGGGGAAAAAAAGCAACTGTCCGTCAGCCAGTGAGATTTCACTACATCATATTAGCTAGACGACCTCGGAAGGGCCCCTTTTAAAATCTGGCGCCATGCGTTCCCTGGGGCGAGAGAGATTCATGGCGTTCATCACTCGTGCCAGTGAGTCCCGACCGAGTAACGCTCTGTACCAAATAAAGCCTCCTCAATAATTATGACTTAATAACTACGCTGATTTTATTCTTTCTCGGCAGGGAAAATACCTTACATTTTTTGGTGCCAAAAACCCGGCAGGAGTTTGAAGTCTGCAACGGACCACTCCTCTTTTCCCATCTCCTCCGAGGAACAACAAGGACCCAGGATATCCGACCAACCTTCCACCTCAGTGCATGGTGCGGTAAGCTCCCTGCCTCCAAACGCCCTCAGGTTCTTTCCACTGAGGCTCCCTGTCCGAAAATCGTAGCTACGTCAGGGAAGCCTTTTCCGACCGAGTAAATATGTGTTTTGATTTACTTTCCCTATTCGTTCCGTGGCCAGAGGCTGGGTTTTGGGGACGCCAGTAACTCATCTCTTGACCATTATCCGAGAACTGAGGGGTAACCCTGGGGGCAAAGGAATCCAAGCCTGACTCTAAAACACCCCTGGGGTGCCTTATCCAAAACCTCCCATTGACCCCTCCCTAAAAAGGAAGAAAATAATTTTCTTCTGCAGCGTAGCCTGGCCACAATACCCACTGGATAACCGGACCAGGTGGCCTCAGGAAGGAACTTCCGATTTTAACATCCTTATTGGTTTACAGAACTATTGCCAAGAAGTTGGGAAATGGACAGAGATTCCTTATATACAGGGGTTTCTTCAGTTGCGTTCTCGTCCTGATCTCTGCGCTGGCTGCTCTACAATGCATGTCTTTCTGGCCAGAGAAACCTCAGCTAAACTCTCCACTCCAAATCTTTCCTCCTTTGCTGACTCCCCTGAGGAACTTTGTTCCCCTCCTGCACCACTCCCTCGGTTCTATCCCGTCTCTTTACTGATCCTGTTTCTCTTCCGCTGCCGGCAAACACTGATCCCTCTCTCTCCTCCCGTGTTAGTGCTCACACCCAATTTCACTCCAGGCCACAAGAGAAAGCCGACCTCCTATGCCCTCTTTGTGAGGTGGCCAGGATGGAAGGGGTCGTTGGAGTCCATGTGCCTTTCTCCCTCTCTGATCTGTCTGCAATTGAAAAGCGTATGGGCTCCTATTCTTCTAATCCTACCAACTATATACCAAGGAATTCCAATATCTTACTCAGGCATATGACCTTACTTGGCATGATTTCTATATTATTATGTCTTCTACCCTCACCCCCGACAAACGAGACCGGATCCAGACAGCAGCATGAGCTCATGCAGATAAGGTCCACGCCTCAAACGCTCAAATGCCAGTGGGCCCAGAGGTGGTTCCTGATACAGACCCAGAAGGAACAAGCAGGTAGGAGATGACGTGATCAGATGGTTGAATGTCTTAGAGCTAGCATGCAGGATGCAGCACAAAAGGTAGTTAACTATGACAAGTAAAGGGAAATTACTCACGGACCTGAGGAGAATCCGGCTCTCTTCTTAAATCGCCTCCCTGACGCTATGGTCCTCCACACTCGTTTAGACCCTAATTCCAGTGCCGGGGCCACTGTATTAGCTACTCACTTTATTTCCCAATCGGCCCCGGACATTCGGAAGAAACTTAAGAAGGCAGAGGAGGGCCCGCAAACCCCTATCCGAGACCTGATGAATATGGCATTTAAGGTTTTTAATGGTCGAGAGGAACAGGCCAAGGTTTTTCGCCAGGCCCGCATGCAACAGAAGGTAGCACTCCAACCCCAGGCTATTGTGGCAGCCCTTAGGCCAGAGCAACAGGGGCAAAGCACAGGAGGTGCTCGATCTAAGTCTGGGCCACAAACAGGATCCCCACCGGGAGCTTGCTTTAAGTGTGGCAAGGAGGGTCATTAGTCTCGACAATGCCCCTGCCCAAGGCTACCCAGTAAGCCTTGTCCTAAGTGTAAGCAGCCTGGTCACTGGTGGAGCGATTGCCCTCTCTGAACAGCAGGCACATCCTTGGCGTCTCAGCATGGAGGACAGGCTGCTCAGATGGAAGGCCAAGCTAGCCATGTAAACCCATCATTTGAATTCCTAGGCCTAATGGACAGCTGACATAGCCCGGACTTGGAGACCACCCCCCTCGCTCTCTCTGAGCCATGGGTGAAGCTACAGGTAGCGAGTAAGTCCATTTCATTTCTGTGGACACGGGCTACCTTCTCTGTTTTGCCACCACACTCTGGACCTCTAATTCCTTCACAGGTCTCGATTAGGGGGGTTGATGGGACCCCTTCTTTTTGTACACTACCCCTGACATGCAGTTTGGATGGAATTCCTTTTTATTGCACCTATTCTTAGTTATGCCATCGTGCCCTGTACCCCTTCTGGGTCCAGACATTCTACACAATGTCGGAGCCACTATCCAGCTGACAACGCCTTCCACTTACTCCTGCCATTCCTCACGACCAAGGGCTCCCCCATAATCAATGCTACCCTCATTTCTAATCAGATCTCTTGCCTCAAGTTTGCTCCCATGCAGGATTGCTGGTAGTTTGGAACCACTGGGCCCTACTCGTCTGTGGCTCACCAAGAGATTAGGGCCTGCAGACTCTCCTGCTGCATCCTGTCCCTCCCACCAGGAACCTGCCACCGGAGTGGACTGAATCAGGGATCAGTGCTGTTCAAAGCGCATTCACAAAGGTTCTCGACTCACAGCCAAACTGATGTTCCTCCTGACACCCCTCAAAGCCACCACCAGCCCTCCCCACATCACCCTTAATCAGCCGGAAACAGATAGAACGATTAACGGTGCCCCATTTCTATTTAACCAAAAAGGCTGGGAAGTAGGGTGGTTAGCAATGGGGTGGTCAAGTGGGAAATCAGAGCCCCAGTCTTTGTCTGGGATCGCCCACATGGCCAGGTGCACGGAAACTACACTTCCCATAAACCTTTGGGAAAAAAGCGACTGTCCGTCAACCAGTGAGAATTCACTATGTCATATTAGCTGGACGACCCCAGAAGGGCCCCTTTTAAAATCTGGCACCATGCGGTCCCCGGCACGAGAGAGATTCATGGCGTTCATCACCTGTGCCAGTGAGTCCCGACCGAGTAACGCTCTGTACCAAATAAAGCCTCGATAATTAAGACTTAATAACTACGCTGATTTTATTCTTTCTTGGTGGGGAAAATACCTTACACTAAGAACATTCTTGAAAGTTCCAGATAGCCAGAAGTGAAGTACAAGAATGGTGCATTGTAGGCCAGTAACCACGGCCACCATCGCAGCCACCTGGCCTGTGCAGATTCAAGTTTGATTCTGAAAGACGGTAACGTAACAACCGAGCCAAGAACTGGTGGGCCATTAGCTTTAATCCTATCTTACACCCGGCGGGCAAGAAATACACACAGTGGGAAAATACTTCCCATTCCGTTTAGGGCTCCCAAAGCCACTGACTTATCCAAGTTTCCTAGAATCAAAGGTTTCTAGCTCACCAGCCTTATTCACCTCTATTCCCAATTTCCTTCTCTCTGCACAAACTAGCTTCTTCAGCACTCTGCCATCTTGGCTGCTTCCCTCTCCATGTGGCCTTTCTCTGTCTCCTGTAGCATGGGCTCCTCTGGCCCATTTTATACTGTAGAAATCCAAACCTTTAATCCAATCTGCAAACAAGAAAGTCTCTGATACAAATTCACTTATCTGAGGCATAATGGGATCCTCATGAGAGTCCACCACCCCCTTTCATGCAACAGTCAAGGGTGTGGGGAAAAGCTTAGTCTTAAAACTATGCCTTAGGCCAGTGGTTCTTAACCTTTTCTGAGGTACCGAACCCACCAGTTTCATATGCGCATTCACCGAACCCTTCTTTAGTGATAAATAAAATAGGATTTTTTTTTCCAAATTCAAGACATAGGTATATGTATTTTTACTGGTGCACAAAATGAGCCATGCATGAACATCACCTTGCTCAAAGAACAAAACCAACAAAGTGCATGAACTCACAACAAATTACAGTATTACTTTATTGCCTCCGCAGCAGAGACTTCTCCAAACCCCTAAGGTTTGATAGAACCCAGGTTAAGAACCACTGCCTTAAGCTATAACGACCCTGCCTGCTTACAGCCTGTCCCCCACACCCAATGCAAACTGTAAGCCAGAAAACATATACATCATATTTACAAACTTATTTGACCAATAAGAGCCCTGAGCAATGTCCTCATGAATAGTTGTCTCCAGCATTTGGCTTGGTTCTTCCACTCTAGATTAGCAAAATGACTGCCAGCTGAAGTCTTTAGCTCAGAAAGATCATACTTTTTTAAAAAATGGGCTTTCCAAAGTTACAGATCTATCAGAGGCTCCACCAAGATTGGGCTCTAAAGGTACTCTCTTCCTCAGATGATGGGAAAGGCTTCAGGGGGGGATGTAAAGCCAGTAGCCATGGCCACCAACACAGCTGCCTGACCCATGCAGGTTCGCATTGGATTCGGACAGACGGTAATGAAACAATGGAGCGAAGAACTGGTGGGCCATCATCTTTAATCCTAGCTTGCTACCAGCGGGCAAGAAAAAACACATACTGGGCTCCAAAACCCACTCATTCAGTGCTCACAAAGCTACTGATTTATCCGAGTTTCCTAGAATCAAAGGTTTCTAGCTTACCAGACTTATTCACCTCTGTTCCCCATCTCCTCTCTGCACAAACTCTGCACAAACTGGCTTCTCCCTCAGTACTCCACCATCTTGGCTGCTTCTCCTGTCCTACTCCATGTGGCCTTTCTCAGCTCTCCTCTCTAGTGCTCATCTCAGAAACCGAGAGAGAACAAGCTCCCAGTCTGCCCCACTTTATAGTGTAGATTCAAAACCTTTAATCCAATATACAAACAAGAAAATCTCTGATACAAAGTCACTTATCTGAGGCATAATGGGAGGATTCTTCATGAAAGTGCACCACCCTACATACAAAAGGGTGGGAAAGGCTTAGTCTTAAAACTAAGCCTTGGGCTATAACGACTCTGCCTGCTTACAGCCTGTCTCCAACACACATTAATATAATCACACCCATCTCAAGCACGAAGGGAAGCCAATATCATCACCTGGGCAATGAATGGGCTTCCATGTGGGCAATGCCATCTTTAACAAAGTGAGCATAATATATTTTACCTGCCCAACAGGGGACAAGGTAACAGCTGTTTTCTTACAATTGCTCACATCTTCCAGAGACTGGCAAGGAGGTGGATGCCAGTGAGACCTAACACTCATTCTTAAGTGTTTTTTTGGGAAGCAATATTATTGATGTTAATTACTAATATTTATTTTAAGATATAAGTTAATACAATTATCCATGTTTTGAAGAAACACAAAATATTAGTCTTTCACTTACAAATGTGTAAATACTAATTTTAGCTTTTAATGAGTTGAAAGGCAAATTATCTCAACTTTACTGACTGGAAATACTAAGGAAGAAGACACCATCTCTTTCATCCTTTTGCTGTGCTCCTCAGACTTTGAATGTTTAATGACTTTAAGATTTTATTTTTAAATCCATTTATTTCAGGAAAGAAGCTCATTTTGCTCAGCTCATACCTGCCATCCTTTGCAGGGAGAGAGAGAGACTTTCTTTGTCAGAGATCTTTTATCATAATAGACTTTTCACACACTAGCTCTTCTTCACAGATTGTCTATTGTTCCTTTGTTGGCGTTTCTCATTTACAATGAGGATGTGGTTCAGTGGCTATCTCTTCCATGAAGTCGCTGACCCTTCAATAGTCATTTGTCTTCTCCTCCATACACCTCGAGCATTGGTTCAGTATTATGGTGAGTAATCCACTACATTGTAAAGTCTATTTCTGGTCTTCGAGATCATAAATGAATTGCATCTTTGTCTTCCCTACAGCTCCTGACACATGGATGGTGACCAAGGAGTGAATGAATCCTTGACACAATCTCACACTGACCTTCTAAGAATCCCTGAATACTTATAACTTAATCATGGAGGCTGCTAGAACTAATTTTCTTGCTTCTCTCTGAAGTCTTTTGTTTATTTTATTTTTTACCCACACAAAATACACACTATAGCATTATTGCAGCTGCAAAAGCTTTCTTATTACAAAGCTGATGTGGTAGTTTAGGGGATAATTCCATTTGGATCCTATTATAGGGGTCTGCTGATTCATCTTGCCACTTCTACTTCTTTGACTGATGGGTATTTTTCTCATTCTCAAAGACCTTGAGAGACTGCGATTTTGTATGGGTTTGGATAACTACTTTTACAGTGGCAGACACAGTGATAAAGCCTGTGGGACAGTTTAGAAACATAAGTATGAGGTTCTCAGATGCCCCATCACTGGACACAGTTTCCCCTAGTCCCCTGTTCGGCAAACTATGCTCGTGAACCACATGCAGCTCTTTAGCTCCTTGAGTGTGGCTCTTCCACAAAATACCACGTGCAGGTGCTACCTCGATAAGAAATGTACCTACCAATATAGTTTAAGTTTAAAAAATTTGTCTCTTAAAAGAAATTTCAATCGTTGTACTGTTGATATTTGGCTCTGTTGACTAATAAGTTTGCCGACCGCTGCGTCTGTCAGAGCAGTTGTAAAGAAGTCTAGCCACACTAGAATGATGTCAGGAAGGATTCATCTGGTCTCACAGGTAAGCTCCCTGGTCTTACTGACCTTTCCTTCCATGTCATCAATTCAGTGTTCTTGCCTCGTTTTATTTCATCTCCTATTCCACTTTGTTCTATATCTTGGCCTTGGAATTTTATTCAAATCTAAAATCACCATGTGACCCATGGTGGCACAGTGGATAAAGCCCTGACCTGGGATACTGAGGTCCCAGGTTCAAAATCCCGAGGTCACCAGCTTGAGTGCAGGTACATCCGGCTTGAGCAGACTTGCCAGTTTGAGTGTAGGGTCTCTGGCTTGAACATGGGATCCTCGACATGATCCCATGGTTGCTAGCTTGAGCCAAAGGTGCTGGCTTGAGCAAGGGGTCATTGACTTAACTTGAGCAATCCTGTGCTCTACCTCCCTGCCCTGGCCAAGGCATGTATTTGAAACAATCAATGAACAACTAAAATGATGCATCTAAAAACTGATGCACACAATTCTATCCTCAAAAAATAATAGTTTAACTAAAGATTTTGGTGCCAGAATATGCTGGTGGACCTTTTTAGGGCAAAACCAGATAGAGGTTTTTCTGTATGTCTGGAGTTTTTGATATTCTTGCATGCAATTAGAAAAAAGGTGTAAGTATGGGGCCAATGGTGCAATGGATAACATGTCTGACTACAGATCAGAAAAAAAGTATAATTTTTCTTGGTGTGAATGTCAATGTGAGTGACACTGGTGATTCACTTCTAATGAATAGAATGTGGTAGATGTGATGTCTTATTATAGGCTATAAAAATACCAGTTAAGGAATAGCACCAAGTTTGTTCTGAACTCCACACAAATTATATTCTCACTGAACAGATAAATCTTTTACTCTTATTGAATTTTGTGTCACCTAGTTGATCTATGCTAAACTATAAAAATTAGTCAGTCTAGATTTGGGAATTGGTGAAAATGACAATTTAGATTAGACTTGGCCAAGGTTCCTTAGTCAGAAAACAGTGCAAAGGATACACACAAGATCAAGGATATGTGCTGGTATAAGTGGATGTGGCCTCTTGGTAGTCTTTTGTCCCTCATGAAGTAATTCTGTTCAAAGTTCAGATATCTCGGCAGTATTCAATGAAAAATAAATATGTCATGACAGAATAGGCCATGGATTCATAATTCTTTGTTGCACTAAAGATAAGTAACTTAATTATATTATATATCTTAGTCTAGTTTCCCCACAAAGCAGAGTTGGAGGCAAAAGCTTATGTGCTCTTCTGTTATCAAGAAGTTCACATGAGGAATCAGCAGAACAAGATAGGGAACAGGAGAGAGCCACTTGAGGTATCATGTGATAACAGCTTGATCTCAATGGAACCATCTTCCAAGAAATCATATATAACTGGTTGCTTCTTGGTGTTGTCCATTGGGGGAGCATGGTGAGAAATTTATCTTCCATTCCCATGTTCCCAGACCAAAGTTTTGCTTCATGGGATTTTAATACCCCCAATGCTCATAGGTTTTATGTATGTGAATGCCAGTGAATTCCACAGTGTCTTATACCTCTGTGTCTACAGAGAATCCCAGCAGAAGGTGGTGAGAATGAGAAATGTAAGCTTGAGTTAAAGTCATGATGAACTGAAACCCCCTTGAGTAGGTCAGAGTACATAAAGAACAGGCCACTGAATGCTAGGTCAAAGGCATAAGAGACAGATGAGGCCCAAGAGCATCAGTAAGAGGTGTTTGGTACACAGTGCTTATAACCTATTGTATCCCTTTCTGGGCCGTCTGTCCCACTGAGGTTTCAGAGTAAAAGTCCAGCCATGGACTTCCACACCAGTTATTTTGAAGGAGTGCTTTGTGAACCGTGTCAGAATCACCTGAAGGGAGGGGATAACCTTTTAAAATATGTTTTTAGGTCCCTCCAAAGATATACTGATTCAAAATTTCTAGGGGTAGAAACAAAGATGGGCATGGTTAACCAGCAGCCCAAGCGATTCTTAAGGTCAGGCAATTTCTTAAGAACTGCTAAGGAAATAGAATATCAAATCCTGTTAGAGTGAACTTTATTGAATCTTGTTCGACAAAAAAATTAAAAAAGTATGTATCAAGAGTAGACTTTGAATTAATTTTCATATAAAGTAATTTATCTACCAGTTCCTATTTATTTCAAGAATCCTGATAGGCTATTACCATTTTAATTCATTTACTATATTTCACTGAAAATGCCAAGTACTGAAACTACTTTGGATACATGAGTATATTTAACAACATCTATAACCATAGCCCTTATGAAAATACACTTTGTTTTCATTCATTATTTTTATGAATTTTCCCAGATCCATGAGGTTAATACAGGGCCAGCTCTCTGTGTCCTTGGGGCTCCATTACATGGACATGGCCCAGAAAGCAAAGGAAGAACTATTATAAAGAAAACCACTGTTGTGCAGCTTTATAGGTTTAAAGTGAGAACACAAAGAGTCTATGAGTCTTCGGAATCCTAAATTTGTGAAGACATATGGTCAACTAATTTTGTCTTTTGTTTGTAAATTTTTTATTAAAGTATATATTGCATACACTATTATATTAGTTTTTGGTGTATAATATAGGGATTTAATATTCATATACCTTACAATATGGTCACCACATTAAGTCCAGTAACTATCTGTCACTATTTCTTAAAATTGGAAGCCCTGCTGTGACTCTTATATTGCACTACATAAAAGGCAGTCAATTCCTTTAAACAGTTTGAATATTTGTGGGCAAAGTGATCTATAACTTTTCCTCAGAAACTTGGACCAGTATTTGTAAGCTTCAGAATCAGTATGATTTCTTTGCTTTACCCTAGATTTCCCTTTTAGGAATTCAAAACCAGAGTGAACAAATCCTATGATGGGACACTATGAAGTTAGTTGTAACTAATTTTGATTTTACTAGCTATAAATACTAGGTTAATTGTAGTAACAACTATAACAGTGATCCAAAATAATTCACAGTCAAAAAGCCAGTAAGGAAAAGAAAGCACATAGGTAGAAATCATTAAAGAATATTTGCAGACATGTTTGTTGAAGAACATTGCTCCATGGAGGAAGTTACCAGAGTTAGACTTAAGATGGTGGCACCATTGACTGCTAAGACATCTTGGAATTAAAAGATACCAATGGATAGCAAGTCCAGACCTTTCAGTAAGAACTAGGTGAGATAATCTGATCTTGTCTATCATCAGGATTGCTTAACAAAAGAAATGCTAATCTATCAAAGACACTCTACTTTTGTTTTTAGTATCATGAACTCAGAAAGGTTGAGCTTGTACAAGGTAATAGAAAAATCCATTGGGTACAGCCAATGGTGGGATTCAGCCATCTTGCACCAGTTTGACAGAACCAATACCTAATTTTTGTTGAGTTCAGTGAACTGGTTGTTACAATGGCACTTGTAATCAGGGTTCTGTCTAAGGTGGGTGCCTGGGCAGCCGCTCAATGTAAAATCACATATTTACATTCCTTAATCTTTTTAAACCTTCATCTGTGCAAAAGCTTATTCTAAGTGCCCATAGTAATGTTTATATTATCCTTGGGTGAAAAAAATTGCAAGTGAGGACACCAATCAAGAAACAATATAGAAATAGCTTAAATAAGTTTTATTGTTTTTTTTGTCAGGTATTGTTTTATATTTTTTCATTAATATTTTAAAACTTTTTCTTATAACAATCTAGTTTTGTTTACCTCTTTTATTGTTCTTATTTAAGTATTAAATGCAAGAAATGATAAACTACTTTTTGGTATATTAATTTCTATATGTAAAATGGTCATTAGGGCAGAAAACTGGTTGTTAAATTATTTGAATCCCACCACTGGGTACAGCTAGTCAACCCTACAGTTTGTTTTCTAACATATAGTAACTATGAATTAGATGGTTTCGTGTGTGTGTATGTATGTTCTAATGAAATTTTGTGTTTAGAAAACTTTAAAAAATAAATTTATTTTAGATTTAAATGCCGCGAACCAGTGCGGCTAGTAATTCCAGATCCTGAGGCACAGAATTAAGAAAATAGACTCATGGAGAAAAGAAGATGGGATCAGGAGGCCTCTGCAATGCTGATGGCAAGAACAGAGAGTGAAAACCCCCAGTCTAGCTTTATTATAAAGCATAGACAATTAAAGCCTTTAAGCCAATATGCAAATAAGGAAGTCTCTGATACAAAGCCATTTATCTGAGGCATAAGTGAGATTCCTCATAAAAGTGCACCACCCCACATAATGCAACAGTCAAAGGTGTGGGGAAAAGCTTGAGAAGGGTGTTGAGAAGATTTTATTATTATAAGGGTGTGTGGAAGATCTTAGTATTAGAAGGCCGGAGAGAGCTTAGTCTTAAACTAAGCCCTAGGTTGTAAGGATTTTGTCAGTTTACAGCCTGTCTCCCACATTTAAAATTTTTGAAGTTCTCACACTATAAAAATATGTAAGCTGTGACCCTGGCTGGTGGCTCAGTGGATAGATCATCTGCCCAGCATATGTATGTCCTGGATTCTATTCCCAGTCAGGGCACACAAGAGAAGTGACCATCTATTTCTTCCCTCTTCCTCTCCTTCTCTCCCACTTCCATCCCGCAGCCAGTGTATTAAGCGTGGCCCCAGGTGGGGAGGATAGCTTGGTTGGTCCAAGTGCATGAGCCTCAGGTACTAAAGATAGTTAAGTTGAGCATCAGCCCAGGTGTGATTGTTGGGTGGATCTTGGTTGGGGTGCATGCGGGAAACTGTCTCACTATCTCTGTCTTCTCACCTAAAAAAGAAAAAGAAAAACATATGTAAGTTGTATTATACGTAGTTTTCATGCCTCCTTAGATTCTCATTGTTTCCCTGCTTCCCATCTCCTCAGCTGCCTGCTCAATGGAAAGCCCCTCATCTCTTTCTACCTCTAGCTATCTCAGTCCTTCCTCCATTCCCTCAGCAAGTTCTAAGTTCTGCGATGGTCTTTGCTGTGTTTGCCTTGGTAAGAGCTGCATCAGCTGGACATTCACACCTGGCCTGACTGGACCAAGGAAGGCTGACCCTTCTCTCTACTCATATGGGAAACTCATCACAGGATGTGGGGCCTGGGTTTCCTCATGGCTTCCCTAATGGATAAATACCCTGAAAGATTGGAGTAAAACTTCCTGTAACCAGGTAAAATGACCCACAGGTTCTACTGCTTGCTATGACACAAAAAGTCAATATTCATAACACAGGTGCTGGTGAAAAGGAAAGAAGTTTATTTAAGTGCTAGACACCTGAGAAGATGGGGGGACTTCTGTCCTCAAACACTTATCATTTTAATGGAGGGTGTTTGGGGGAGGTGAGTGAAAAAGGTGAAAGTATTAAGAACTACAAAATAGCCATGGGAGTGTAAAGTACAGCATAGGGGTTATAGTCAATAATATTGTAATGATTATGCATGATGTCAAATGGGTGCTAGATTGAGGTAATCACCTCATAAGATATATAAATGTCTAATCACTATGCTTTACATCTAAAAGTAATGTAATATTGTATGTCAAGTGTAATTAAAAATTATTTAAAATAATAAAGTTGTTTCTGAAAAAGTGAAAATCAGATACTTCATAATTTTTCCATTTTTTTTTACCTTCAGCACTAAGTAAGCACCACAGTAATAGTTGAATAAGATAATTAATCTGTAAAACATGCACTCAGAGCTTCATTTAATTGCTGACTCATTTATTCAACAAAAATTTTCGCTGAAAACCCATTATATGTTCATCAATATGCAAAGGTACTGATTACCCAGAAAGATCCTTTGTCTCAAGAAGTGACTACTCTAATATAGAAGACATGTTCCTGGGGAGAAAAATCATCTACTATCAAGGTCATGCCACTATAAGTCCTTTGGACATATGTGTTGTGACATCAATTTCAATGCAGTGGTTTTATAATTGCTGCTTTTCTGACATGACAAAATAATGTGTTTGCAATATATATATATAATTGCATACATTTGAATAGACCTCTAAAACATTCCATCTGAAGCCTTTGATTTGAAATAAAAAGACTAAAGAAAATAATTAAGTTTTAGACAATTGTTTCCTCAATATATTTGTAAAATTCTATTTTGTGATTGTTATTTGAAGGCTATTTGATTGTTTTTCACTGAAACAGAATCATTGAAAAAGCACACATCATTTTTTTTAAAATTTATTTTATTTTTATTTTATTCATTTTAGAGAGGAGACACAGAGTGAGAGAGAGAGAGAGAAAGAGAGAAAGGGGGGAGGAGCTGGGAGCATCAACTCCCATATGTGCCTTGACCGGACCAGTGCAGGGTTTTGCACTGGTGACCTCAGTGTTCCCAGGTCGATGCTTTATCCACTGCGCCACCACAGGTCAGGCAAAGCACACATCATTTTGGTGAATTTCTAATTTAAATAGATATGGGCTGAAAGAGATATGCTTCAGGCAAAAATCTCATTAATTCTTCATTGTTTTGTTTGGAAATTAATAAAAAGGTTTATGAATGAGGATCAGTAGAAGAAAGATGAATTTCTGTCTTATTTCATTTCACCTGCCACTCAGACATTATGATCTTTAGAACAAGGAAGACCACTAAATTTTTTGATAATTTAAGTTCTTCACTTAATTGATAGGTAGTTTGGCTGGTCCATCAACTTCACCATTTTTTCCTTTTTATTATTATTATTATTATTATTATTATTATTTGTGACCTGCAGGACTAAGTAAGCACCACAGTAATAGTTGTAATAAGATGATTAATCTGTAAAACATGCACTCATTTGATGATTTTTTACTCCAATTAAAATTCTGGAATGTTACTAAAAAAAAGATGAATGCCAACAAAATTTGAAACAATTCACAAAAACTATTATGGTAGATAAAGGGTGATCAATAAAATTTGAATTACTATTGCAGAAGAAGCAAATTTCTAATGTGGAAAAGCAGCCATTTCCTTTACTAAACAATTTCATTCTACTCTTTTGTATGAGAAGAATGATTGTTGGTTGATTATACCTAATTAAATAGAGAATGATATATTAGGAGTGCTGAAGTTGACATCTGTTCCTTAATGTACTTTGGTTTTGTTTTGGCAAATAATATTAAGAACTTATCACTTTTTCTATTATAAGCATAATATGTGCATTTCATATATATGTGTATTTTTTTTAAATCAAAGAAAAAGCTTACTCACAATTCCATCACCGTGAAATAACAACTGCTAATATATTGGTGTCTATTATTCTAGTCATTATGTATGTAACAATTTTAAATTTTATTATTTTTTATTTATTTATTTATTTATTTTACAGGGAAAGAGAGAGTCAGAGAGAGGGATAGACAGGGACAGACAGACAGGAACGGAGAGAGGTGATAAGCATCAATCATTAGTTTTTCTTTGCCATTGTGACACCATAGTTGTTCATTGATTGCTTTCTCACATGTGCCTTGACCACGGGCCTTCAGCAGACTGAGCAACCCCTTTCTGGAGCCAGTGACCTTGGGTCCAAGCTGGTGAGCTTTTGCTCAAGCCAGATGGGCCCACACTCAAGCTGGCGAGCTCGGGGTCTCGAACCTGGGTCTTCCACATCCCAATCCAACGCTCTATCCACTGCGCCACTGCCTGGTCAGGCTGTATGTAACAATTTTATAAAGTGCATTTACCACAATAAGGCACAATCAGGGAACAGGATTGTTTCTCCCCCAGTTCTTTCAAATGTGTTCTGATATTTATTCTTTCCGTTTATGTCAATATTGCTGACATTTATATTTTTTCGTACTCTTTCTCTCATTGTATTTGCTATGATGGAAATATTTACACCATGGCAAATGCTATAAATTCAGTTTTAACCCTACCTTTTCTGGCCCCCACCATTATTGCTTCAGGTAACCAGTTCTAAAACCTTCAGAACATGACATTCCTTTAGTTCCAGGGATTGGTTCAGAATTTGCCAAATCAATGTGATACTTGGAAAATTTACTGGCATCTATGAAACATAGAAAATCTCTCTCTCTCTCTTTGATGATGA
The DNA here is from genome assembly GCA_037038555.1 of Rhynchonycteris naso. Taxonomy (NCBI): domain Eukaryota; kingdom Metazoa; phylum Chordata; class Mammalia; order Chiroptera; family Emballonuridae; genus Rhynchonycteris; species Rhynchonycteris naso. The sequence continues at coordinate 107,525,076 of CM072998.1, read as the reverse complement.
AAATATATAAACATAAAGGCTATAAACTTGATGATAATATTTTGTCATATTGGGAAGTTATCTTAAAGAAGCAGCTCACACAAGGGATAATGATAAAATGAAGAAAGGTTGCACAAATATTGAGCTGGAGCCATGAACAAATCATGTGTAAGATCTGTGCTAGCTTTGAACTTTAAATTATGTAAGCCAATAAATCTCATTCAATGTTTAAACCAGCTGGGATTGAATTTTCTGTTCTTAGCTCACTTGTAGTTTAAGAAGATGGTAATTGGAGACCATGCTCATTTCCTCTCTTGCTGAACTGTCCTGAGCTCATTAGAATCACATGCTTTGTGGAATTCCAGAGCTATTTTATGGAAATGAATACACAGTTTCAGAAGAAATTCACAGATATTTGAGGAGCATGAATTATGCATTAAGTTTCTGCAATAGACTTTCAAGTGTGAAACTCAGGATGTGATGAATTCTCAAGAATCTGTCCTATTTTGTTTATTTTTGATTGAGTTGAAGGATAATCAAGAAAATTCTCAAGGTGATATGGGATCTTTGTAATGCTAAAACTCAGTAATTAATTTCACAACTGTTATGAAATTTATATGACTAAAGTTTGAGCAATGTTTGTTGCCACCTATCTTTATAAAAATACTTCCTTTTTCATGAAAGTGTTCAAGTGAAATACAAGTTGAGATACGAGTTAAGTACTATACTGTCTATGAGATAAATCTAGAAGCAAAATTTAGACATTTGCTTATTGAATTGATCCCAACTGCTAAAAAATTTTTATTTACTGATTTTAGTGAGAGAGGAAGTGGGAAAGAGGTTGAGAGAGAGAAAAAGAGAGACAGAAACATCATAGGCACATTCCTGTATGTGCCCTGACCAAGGATTGAACCAGCTACCTCTGTGTATTGAAACAATGCTTTAACCAACTGAGCTATCTGGCCAGGAGAGATCTCACTTTTTCTGAGACCAGTTAATTTTTGTTAGTGCTAAAAGTTTCATTGACTTGATCAATATTTTTATACACTTTGAATGAATAAAGGTGACAAACTTTTTATGTGTATTGCTTCTGTATTCATTTATCCAATACCATCGTCACCATTAAAAAGAAAATCATGGAGCTGCATATATTTGGTTTTCTCATTAGGTGGCTGTATGGCTGGTAGTCATGGCCATCACAAGCAAGGCACATGCAAGTTCAGGTTCTCATTAGATTCAGACAGATGGTAGAGAAACAGCAGAGCTGAAAAATGGTGAGCCATTCCTTTATTCTAGCCTCACAACTGGCAGGCAAGTAAAAACAAACACACAGAGGGCTCCAAAACCCACTCACACATTCTCTGGTTCCACAACCAGGAGAATCTTTTTTGGTTTTCCCTAGATTCAAAGGCCCCACCAGTCTCAGCGGAGCTCACAAAGCCCCTTGCCTCTGCTCCCCATCTCCTTCTCTCTGTACAAACTGGCTTCTCCTTCAGCACCCTTCCATCTTGGCTGCTTTTTCCTTCTCCTTCTTCCTCACAAACTTTGCTTGGTCCGAAAACCCCTCCTCCAACACACATTAGCATAACAAAGCCCCTTCCCAATAAGGAAGGTTATTAGCAGTGTCACCTGGCAGCACCATTCAAGTGGACAGCGGCCATTTTTAACAATAAAAGTGGGTAAAATCAAATAACACAAATTTACAAACTCATTTGCCCAACAATGGCCCATTGTTAAAAATTCTTGAATGCTTTGATGATAAAATGTGTGTGCAAGTGTGTGTTTGTAACTTAAATATGTTTCTCTGTTATTTTTATTCCTTGGTCCCAGTTAATTTCTTTCTGAATATGTCTAATGTAACAAATATTGCAGATAACACCATTTTCCTGTCCTTCTGAGTCTTCTTTCCAAGTTATAAGGGTCCTACTATTTTAATTCCTTACTATGTTTATCATATACATTTGGTCCCTGTCAAACTTGGTAAGGTCCTTTTCAAAAAGAATCATAAAACATGACTAAAGGTAGTGAGTAATAATAGAATCAGCACTAATAAATTTACTTGGTAAAGCTAATAAAAATTCTGTGACTGCGTGGGTATTTTCTTAAGAAATTTGAAATATTATGTGGAAAGTTATCACAATCAAGTCTGTAGTTCATGAAATAATTTTTTTTTTTTTTAAACAGGGACAGAGAGAGAGTCAGAGAGAGTGATAGATAGGGACAGACAGACAGGAACAGAGAGAGGTGAGAAGCATTAATCAGTTTTTCGTTGCCATCGCAACACCTTAGTTGTTCTTTGATTGCTTTCTCACATGTGCCTTGACCGCAGGCCTTCAGCAGACAGAGCAACCCCTTTCTGGAGCCAGCGACCTTGGGTCAAGCCAGATGGGCCCGCACTCAAGCTGGCGAGCTCGGGGTCTGGAACCTGGGTCTTCTCCATACCAGTCCGATGCTCTATCCACTGCGCCACCGCCTGGTCAGGCTCATGGAATAATTTTTAAGAAATACTTCTAAGAAAGAAAGCTGAGTTTTGCTTTGTTATCATAATTTTTATATCCCTTTCAATATTTTAAAGTTATTCTTAGACTTTGCATTTGTTTTAAGTTGCAATTATTAAACAGTGTTATTTTATGTTTTTCAAACACCTGTGTTACAGAAACATTTTCCCTAAATATGGTTGTTTATTAAGGCAGAACATTATTTTGAAAAAGCTGTCTTAAAGAGCAAGTGTTTGTCATTCAAATTTTGCCCTTTCTTGAGAAGTTGTTTTGATCACATGTGAGAGTACAGTTTTCAGTCAAAATAAATCTGTGTAATGTTTTTTTCAGACTAGGCCATTGGCAATTACAAAAGATATATTTAGCAGGCTTCATGGGGGAAATTACCATTTGTGATGGATAATTTTATGTGTCAACTTAACTGGACCATAGGATGCCCAGCTATTGATTAAACATCATTTCTAAGTGTTTCTGTAAGACTGTTTCCAGAAGAGATTAGCATTTGAATTTGTGGATTGAGTAAACTAGATGGCCCTTCTAATGAGAGTTCACATCATCCAATACATTGAGGGTTTAGTTAAAACAGAAGGGCAAAGGAAGTTTGAATTCTGTCTCTGACTGACTGCTTGAGGGAGGTCATTCACCTTCTTTTCTCTGGGTGTTCCTGGTTCCCCCGCCTTCAGACTTGGACTGGAATTTACATCATGGGCTCCTCTTCCACTGGCCTTCTTGGGACTCTAGCTGGCACAGGGAAGACTGTGAAACTTCTCAGCCTCCATTACTATGTGAGCCAATGCCTTATAAAAATCTTTTTGTATGTATGTAAATATAAACATCCTTCTATACACACATACATATGTAGTGGGGGGCTATGCATTATTGTATAGTGAAAACATTTATTCTGTTCTATTTCTCTGTTCTATTTATTCTGTTATTCTCTGTTCTATTATTCTATTATTTTCTGTTCTATTTACTCTGTTCTAATTTATATACATGGGGTACAGCCACTGTGCTGTGGTCTGTGAGAGAGTAGTAGTTGAGATCTTAGGCCCCCTGACCACCACACTCTTAGGCATAACTGCATTCCTAAGCCAGCACTTGCATTGGAGGGTTCCTTATTGGGAAACCTTAAAGATATTATTTCCTACTCTAAATCAGTAGCCTGTACTTTTCAACTTCTAGCTCTCCTCTCTCCTCTGGCTCCCAGGTCTACTAAAGTGCAGAAGTGTTCTGGGCTCCCTGGACAGTGAGAGCCACTTGTCCCTTTACTGGTGCACTGTTCTGTGGGGGGGATGCAACAGGAGAGGGGAGCCCGCTTTCTCTGGTTTTAGTCTTGTTTTTGCTGTCACAGTGAGTGAGTGATTTAAGGCTGCTGTCCTCCTGCTTTCATTTTGGTTTGTTGTTTTTAATTTTTATTCAGACTACTCGGCTTTCTATTGCTCAGCCACAGACAGCTCCTGACAACATTGTTCCCTTATGCAAAAACACTCACTACACATCTCAGATAATACTTATAAAAGTCGACATTTACTGAGTACTTACCAGACAACACACCATACCCTTTACATATGTGATTGCAGTGTTACTGTGTGACCATGCTTGTCTTGTTACCAGTTTATGACAAGGTAAATACAGAAACTAAGAGTTTGTATTTAGCAACTTGTGTTTGTTATTGCTACATGATCAGAATTTTTATTGTATTGAGTATCATTTCACACCAGGTTGAATGTGTTATATCATTTAAGTCTTATAATAATCTTTTAAAATAGGTACTTCTATTACTGTTTATTTACCGATGAGTAATCCAAGGCACAGTGAGGTTAATAAACCGGGGGTTTGGCTTTGCTCTTGCAAGCCATCAGCTGTGCAAAGAGACCTCCTGAGCCCATTCTTTTCCTCTCTGAGTTTATTTCTTCATTTCGCACCATTCTCACTCAGGACCTGAACTAGCCGTGCTGGTCCATGGCAGTCTCCTGCAGTCACAGAAATATCATTTTTATGAATCCAAGTACTTTCCAACCCTGGGGAGGTTATAAACATCTGTATGCAAAGGGCTAAACTCCTTTCTTATCTGTGATTTCTCGAGAAAGAAGGTAAAGTGAGTGTAAAGCCAGTAGCCATGGCCACCATCACAGCTGCCTGGCTCATGCAGGTTAGCATTGGATTTGGACAGTTGGTAATGAAACAACGGAGCCAAGTACTGGTGGGCCATTAGTTTTAATCCTAGCTTGCACCCAGTGGGCAAGTAAAAATACACACTGGGCTCCCAAACCCACTCATTCAGTGCTCACAAAGCTACTGACTTATCTGAGTTACCTAGAATCAAAGGTTTCTAGCTCACCAGTCTTATTCACCTCTGTTCCCCATCTCCTTCTCTCTTCACAAACTGGCTTCTCTTTCAGCACTCCACCATTTTGGCTGCTTCTCCTCTCCTCCACCTGACCTTAATCTGCTCTCTGTCCTTCTCCTAGAATGCAATCACTCTTCTCCCGGAACAACGTGATCTCTTCTTTTAAAACCTTTTGGTGTGAAAGCCCTCCCCCAACACACATTAACATAATCATGCCCATCCAAGAAAGAAGGGCAATTAATATCATCACCTGGGTGATGGGCTTCCAAAGTGAGCATAATATATTTTATCTGCCCAACAGTGAGATAAAAGAAATATCATTGCTTCATTAGAAATCTTTGGTATGGAGAGGATGGGTAACTATACAATGTGTTTCTTTTCAGAAATAGTAAGAAATAAAGATGACTGCAGTTAACTCTCAGAAAAAAAATCAGTAATGGTTATAAGTGGCTGACTCTGAGGAGTGAGCCTTTGTATATGGAAGGGTGAGTATGAAACTACTGCTGTTTAATCCACACTCTTCTTTACTGGGTTATTTTTAACCATGGGCACATACAGCGTTAAGCAATTAAAGACACATCCCCAGTGGACTTTTGTGTCACATCCTCTCAACCTACTTTTGAATTTGGCTGCCGCACGGTAAACTATTTTCTGCAAGTTCTTACTTTGCTTTTGCTGACATCTTGCTCCAAGCTTGGCTATTTTTTTTTTTCTTCCTGCCTGAAAGGCCTTCAAATCATAAGAATCCTTCTGGTCCATACACAGGAGCAACTTGAAAGTGGAGATGCGTACAATCTTTAGGACCAGCGTTAAAAATTGGGGGTTGGAGGATGTGCTTCCAACCTCAGCCTCTCATTCTTAGGCTGGTAATTCTAGAATGAATCTGTGTACCTACAGAGGTCCTAGCAGAAGGAAACCCCAGTTGCCTAGAGAGTGATCTTGACAACATACTCAAACTGAAATTTGTCTTTCTCATCCTCTACTCCCACTCCCTGCCTTGCTGCTTCCTGGGGTCACCTCCCAAATAAACTACCCTCACCAAGTTTTTGACTCAGGCTTTGCTTTCAGTAGGAACCAAACTGATACCGGGCACTCATGTGCAAACCAAGAATCTTGTGATGAGATTTGCACAATAAGGTTTCTGGATTCTGCTCTCTGTAGTTCAGTTAAATCTCTCTGAGCCCCGGGACCTTCTGCTGTGTGTGCAGTCCAGCCTGAATGAAGACAGTGGAATGGTTCCATTCCCAACAGTCAAGTAAATTATTATAGAAATGCAATGTATGGAAGGTTCATGGCTGGGGCAAGGATAAAATATTCCATAAAGGAGAGTGTAAGTGACTTCCAGCCAAAGAAATGTCATAGAAGAAAGAAGATAGGAATGAGGAAAGAAGTTGGCATCTTACAGAGAAACAGAAATGCTGTCTCCCCTTCCTCCTGTCAGGAAGGTTAAGAAGTGTGAGCACCAGACTGCAAAATAATCCAAGGAGCCAAGGACTCTGCCAGCTTGCTATAGATGTTGGAACTGTCTCTTGATTTTGCAAATTTAATGACTAATGTCTGCGGAAGATGACCAAATAAAGACACTGCTTTCTTTTTCCATAGAAGGGATCTGGGTGAAGGATAGCCACTGATTGGAATTTTTGCAAGTCTGAAACTTCTTCGGGTTGCCTGCTGGATTCCCAGTTTCTAGTCTGACTTTTCCCTGGCTATGCACAAATGCTAGCTTTCTTGCAATAATGTACTTACCTCCTTTTTTTTTAACCTCTGTGGGCTGGCTTATGTTATTTGCATCCAAAATTCTGGCTGTTCAGGGCCTGTCTCTCCAAGATCTGAGCATTTCTGGGGTTCCCTATCTTATTTCTGCACTCTCATTTGGTCCTATGCATGTGGCTTGGGGGTGTTTTCTTCTTCAGTCAGATTCAGAAGGGCCCTCTAGACTGGGACTTTCTTTCCTTTCTGTTTTCCAGTTGATTCCATTATATTGTTCTCCACAGACTTTTGCAGACTCTCAGTACTTAAACTTTTTTTTTCCCATTGATTGGAGAGAGAGAGAGGGAGGGAGAGAGAGAGAAGAAGAAGAAAATGAAGATAGATAAGAGAGAGGGGGAGAGCATCAACTCTTCATTCCACTTAATTATCTCATTTAGTTGTGTACTCCTTCGATATACCCCAACAGGGGATTGTACTCAAGGTTTTAGCATGCCAGGATGATACTTTCTTCAATGGGCCACCTGGCCAGGGCCTCAGTACTTCTAACAAACCTTCACATGTGACATCATTGGTTAAGTGGAACAGTAGTAATAATCCCCTAGTTTGTCAATGCCCAGAATCACCAATAAGAGGTTAGCAGTGAGTCACTTTCAATTACTTAGATTGTCTAGCCTAGAAGAAAGGGAAATTACTATGACATTCCTAGGATTTTTGTTGGGTATTTTTTGTATTTTTTTGAAGTGAGAAACAGGGAGGCAGAGAAACAGACTCCTACATGCGCCTGACAGGGATCCACCCAACAAGCCCACCAGGGAGCGATGTTCTGCCCATCTGGGGTGTTGCTCTGTTGCAACTGGAGCCATTCTAGCACCTGAGGCAGAGGTCATGGAGCCATCCTCAGTGCCCGGGCCAACTTTGCTCCAATGGAGCCTTGGCTGCAGGAGGGGAAGAGAGAGATAGAGAGAAAAGAGAAGGGGAAGGGTGGAGAAGCAGATGGGTGCTTCTCCTGTGTGCCCAGGCCAGGAATTGAACCCAGGATATTCACACGCTGAGCCAATACTCTACCACTGAGCCAACCGGCTAGGGTTGACCTTTAGGTATTTATAGCCAATTCTGTCTCCCATGTGTATAGCCAGTGGCCATCACCCTCATGGCCATGCAGGTTTTCATTGGTTTAGGGCACACAGTAAAGAAACAGTAGAGCCAAAAAAATGGTGGGCCATTCTGTTTATTAGAGTTTTGTACTGACGGACAAGCAAACAGGCAGGGAAGAACATTTCCCTCTCATTCAGAGCTCCCAAAAGCCTGGATGCATTCTCTAGTTCTACAACCCAGAAAATGTTCTCTGGTTCCTTCTTGAAACAAAGGCCCCTATCAGCCTCAGTGAAGCTTCCAAAGTCCTTCAGCCTCAGTTCCACATCTGCACTCCTTATTCTCTTCCTGGAAAACCCAGGCTTGGGAAAAAATCTCTTCTCCAGCAAACATTAGCAATACTATGTCCCCTCCCAAACAGGAAGGTAATCTGCAATTTGCAATCTGCTGCCTTGAGGGCAAGCACCACAGCCCTTCACAGACTATATACACATGGTGCTGCCCAGGCCAATGCAAAATATAAGTGAGTAAACCTAAAAATCACATTTTACGAATTTAAACCATGTGAATGGTTTACTCACTTTGTTAAAAATGGCGCTGCCCACATGAATGGCGCTGCTCAGGTGAAACTGCTAATTACTTTCCTGCTTGGGAAGGACCATTGTTATGCTAATATGTGCTGGAGGAGGGGTTGGTGTGGGCCCAGGTAGTTTTTAGAAGGAGGAAGAAGAAGAAACCAAGATGGAAGGGAAGGAGAGAGAAGCCAGTTTTGCAGAGTAAGAAGCCATGTTGACAGATGGGGAACCAGAGGTGACTGAGACTGGGGGTGGGGGGGGCGGTCTTTGATTCTAGGAAAATATGGATGTGTCAGTAGCTTTATGAGCTCTGAATGAGTGGGTTTTGGAGGCCTGAGTGTTTTACTCACCTGCCAGGTGCAAAGCTAAAATAAAGGAATGGCCCTCCAGTTTTTGGCTCTGCAGTTTCTTTACCATCTGCCCGAATCTAATGTGAACCTGCACCTACATGGCCGTGACAGCTGTGACTACTGGCTATACACCATCCTTCTCTTGTCTGTTGCCTGGTCTTCTTGTTGAAGGGAGGCTTGTTGAAGAGTGTTTTTCCTGAGGGTCTACTCCTGTTTTTTTTCTGAGCATCACATCTGTGAGTCTCTAAAAGAAAGTTCTCAAAAACTAACTTTCTCTCTTGAGTTAGATTTCAGTAAGCATCAAGAGTTAAAACAAATTCTGTTTTTTCTCTCACTTAAAAGGCAAATAGCCTGCTCTTATTTCTGAATTTTGTCTTAAAAACCTGAACCCTGAGACAGCAAAATGTTTTTATACCTTAAAACAGTAACTAATATGCTCCAAATGGGTTTAAATTCCTTGTTTCTATAGTTTTTATTAAATTTACTTATTTTCCAACTATAGTTTACATTCAATACTCTTCTGTACCAATTTCAGATGTCCAGCGAAGTGGCCAGAAAACTACATACTCTATAGAATGGTCCCCTGCTTCCCAAAGCACCCACTTGATCTCATATTTTTCTATTAATTCTTAAATTTTTCTATAAAAGCAATAACTGTTTGTTTAAAATAATTAAAGCAGTAGTAAGGAAGAAGGAGCATGCTTTGATGACTAAGGACTTTCTGGGCCAGACTGCCCAGGTCAGAATCTTGGCTGTGACTTTGGACTCTCTGAGACTCTGGTTTTTTAATCTGAAATGGGAATAGTAATAGTACCTACTCCAGAGATTGTCATGAGGATTAACATTCTGTCACCATGTCCCAGTAGAGCCCAAGTTCTACGTCAATCAGACATCCCTGATTTGACATTCCCATGCAGTGGGACCCTCCTGCTTACCAGCAGGGTTGGCGGCCTCTTCGAGACTACTCTTGAGGCAGCTATGAGGATGCTACTGTTAAGTACCACCAGAAGAAAGACACGACCAACACAAATTAGTTGTAATAATTACACAGGCAATTTATTACTCACAAATCGTTTTGGCATGCCTGAGTACACCAAAAGCTTAAGGGGGCCCCATTGGCATGCTCCTCTCTGCTGGCTTTGGTCAGAGCTCAGAGCGGTGTGGAGACAGTCCACATCAACGTTGGAGGCTGGGCAACTACTGCAGCAGGGGGTCCTTCAGCTTTAGTACCTTTTCTGGCCAATGCCTTCTAACAGGATTATCTACAGGATTATCACTTCAAACCACCTTTTTGGGAGTTCCTCGCAGGGAATCCCCTCTATGTCATTCTACTGAAATATTTACTTTAAACCACTTTTTAAGGTATTCTTATTTTCATTAATTTACAAAGTTAATGTAAATAACACCAAGCCACTTCTTATCTATGTAACTTCACATACATACTAACTGGGCTCTGCTTGAAAGTCAGAGTGTGTTTACCACATTACAGAGTTATGGCACTAAGCCACTATATTAATTCTTATCCAAATGGCATAACTTTATTTAATTTTAATAATTATTTTAATATTATTTTAATTACTTTTATATATCTTCCATATTTTTATATTTCTATATATTTAATTACTATAACCTTATATTACTACAACACACCGTCATACAGTAAAGAAGAGGAAGAGGAGGAGGAAGAGAGAGAAAAGGGAATGCAGCAGGCCCGTCAGAACCGCCTGGGGCGGCTCCACTTCCTCCTCCATGTTGACTGACCTAAGTCATAGCACATGAGGCTCTTCTAGTCCTATCTCCTAGAACTTTCCAGCCCTTAGATCCTGATGAATCTTAGAAGTCAGCATTCTTTCACAAATAAAGAGAATGAAGATGATATTTATAACCACAGCAATAAATTCTTGAATATTTATTTCATGCCAAATATTTAAAGTGAATTATATCCTTTAATTTCCTTAACCATCTTATTGTTATTCCCACTTTATTGATGAGAAAACGAAGGCAGGAAAATGGAGCACAGCCACAAGTGACACAGCTGACTGACAGAGTTTAGAATTCCAGCCCATATGGTTGGACTCCAGAGCACACATTCCTACTGCTGTGTATGTACTAATCCTGCAGATGTAGTTGGGTTCCCTTTGTTTATTTTGCAAAAATGCATTTCCTAAAGCTTTCCTGAAAACCACGGGATAATAGCATTCTTCGTTTTCAGAAATCAGGGAAGTATTTTGTACATGCACTTTCCTCCAGACAAGTGATTTCTAAAAGATAGGAAGAACTCTTATCCACACTTAAAGAATCAGCTTTTTAGACAATGTCTTAAAATAATGGGCCAGGAAATCTACAATAATACTGAGGAAGAAAGGAGTTCTGGTCAGAAAGCAGAGCCATTAATTAGGGAATTAAATAGATAATTTAGAAGTGGCAATGCTAATGACCAGTGCCTTAAAAATTGGCATCTGGGAAGCTAAATAAAAAATTTTAAACAATCAGAAATAAAATACAAACATTCTGGTAATTCTTGGCATTGATGAACTTGACAGCAGGGGCATCTTGGGGAAAATGCTCAAATTGAACCAGCAACTCTCAATAGTGGAGGGGGGGAAGTCGGGAGGGAGGGAACACAAGGCTTGTTGGGCAGACTTGGAGAGTGGTGCTCTCTACAGACTGTGGGGTATGGGAGGGTTAGGAAGGAAGTAATTTAGCTTGTGTATAAAGCTAATGAGCTCATAGGTGGTGAGAAATGGTGTTCAGGTGGCAGCCTTCATTGGGCTGATAGATGGATTTGCAGATGTGGTGTTCAGTAGGAAATAACCCCCAAGTGACTTGAGAAGTCAAATTGATTAGTAATTATTATCAAAAACAGACTGAAAGATGCCACCAGTAATGACAATAGCTAACATATATTGAGGACGTACTGTGTGCTGATCCCTGCGCTAATCACTTTGCCTGTACCGTTACCTTTAATGTCCTCATCACCACTCAGCATGTGCGTGATTAGCATGCCCATTTACAGAGGAGGAAACTGAGACTTGGGGAGTTCTGTACATTGCCCGAAGCCACACAGCTTGCAGGCGGCCAAGCCAAGTCTGTGCTTTTATGAGTTAAGCAGGAAGCTTTGGGGGGAACATAAAGAAGACAGCCTGAGGACATGTGAGCAATCTTTATCCTTACTAATGTATTTGGAAGAGGACCAGGCAAAAACCCAGAGGAGTGTGAATAATATTGTTCCTTACTTTTTTGGCTCTTTCCTTTGCCATCTTTTTCTAGTGAATGATCATTTCCTTTATGTGCCCTTCAGTGACTCTCAAACTTGGCCACCCATTTGAGTCACCTGGGGATCTTTTCATATCCTGGTTCCCAGGCTCACCCCAGGGCCCAGACTAATTAGGTGGAAATCTCTAAGGGTGGAACCAAGTACCAGTACTTTTTTTAAAATTTATTTTTATTTATTCATTTTAGAGAGGAGACACAGAGTGAGAGAGAGAGAGAGAGAAAGAGAGAAAGGGGGGAGGAGCTGGAAGCATCAACTCCCATATGTTCCTTGACTAGACCAGTGCAGGGTTTTGAACTGGTGACCTCAGTGTTCCCAGGTCTATACTTTATCCACTGCGCCACCACAGGTCAGGCTAAGTACCAGTACTTTTTAAATCTCCCCAGGTTATACAGACATGCGTCACTGCCTTAAAACTTCTCAATCTTAGAAGGCCCTTTGAATCATCTAGGAATTTTTAAAAGCAATGCCCAGGCTCTCCCCTCCCTGATACTGAGTCACTTGGTCTAGGTTTGGGCTCAGGCATCTTGTTTTGGAAAAATTCCCAGATTTGAAAGTGTAGTTAGTTGAAGAACCATTGTCTTAAATAAAACTTTGGGTAGCAACCAAGGAGAAAAAAAAATGTAAGTTATTTTTAAGAAAATAAAAAAAGAAAAGTAAAGTAGAGGACACATATATCAATAATTTATATGTTTATGACTTTTATCTTGATTTTACATCCTACGTTACTCTTGTGGTAAAGCTCAATCAATAAAACATCCGACACATTGAGATTTATTAGGATGAGAAAGGTCATAAAGTAAAATAATATTGACATTTCCATAAGACAGGATCCAAGGGAATTTTTTGGATGTTGCAAGAGCTATTGGGGCGTGTGCAAAATGCTAAAGAAACAAGAAAACACTGAAGAAATAAAATTCCTCTTTTGTTCTTTTTGCTCGTGAGCACATACCATGTAACCTTTATGACACTAGTAAGAGCTGTGTTTTTGGCACATCATCTTAAATCTAGCCCTTTCAGGTTTGTTGAACTTACAGAGAGTCTCTTTGGTGATCTTGGCTGGAGATGCAATGACAGATTCCAGGTGCGGCAGTGAGAGAGAAACTGAGCTCACACTGTAAAGGTGATAAACTGGAGTCTGAGGATGAGGTCATCTTTACCAGGAAAGTGCCAGTCTCCTCTGTCTTCTCATGGCTGGTACCTAGCCTGATTGCAAGGTAAGTTATAAAATGAGCAGTGAGGGTTCAATATTCATTCCTCTGCTTTGGCCCAACTATCTTCACCCACCCAGAGCTATTCTACTGTCCCAAGCTTACGCTGGGAGGGGGATGGCATAGTCATCAGTGGGGGCAGGAGCTCCTAAACCCTACAAGACATAGCTTGCCATGTGATTTTGGATAAAACTCTTACTTTGATGAGCCTCAGTTTCTCCATCTATAAAACGGGGTCAATATCACCTATTTCAAAGGTTGCCATTAGATCTGGAGGGAAGGCATTTAAAGCGGCCCAGAGTCAGTACTTCGTAAATTTTACCTGCTGTGGGGAGAAAGGCTTTGTGATCTACATGTGCCTGTTGAAACCTCAGCAGAGATATAAAAGTATTAGGCTACATCACTCTGTTAAACAGGCAAGTCATTCCTGTGGTTTTCAGGGAAATATGGAAGTTCATTTCCTTCCACGCAAAGATGAATTAAGAACAGACTTTCTGGAAGAAAAGAGCCCATTACATTTCATTTAAATTGCCAATATTCTTGGCAAATAATGTTCAAAGTCACTGTTTTATTTTACTAATTGAGTGTATCATGGAAAAGACCAATATACATTTCAGACAACCTCATTTGCAAGAATGCACTTCCTGGTATTTACTTTGGCTATGGGTATCAGTGAAATAAGATTCAGGTTACATTAACCTTTTTGATAAGAGGTATCCTGAAAATTAATTTGTAAATAAGTAATTTGGAATTTTACAGAGATTTTCTCTCAGAAAACCTGCTATGTGTGCAAGGTGTTGTGCCAGTTTCTAAATGTCTTTGGAACATAATGTGACTAGATTAATGGCATGAACCAATTCTGTAACTCATTGTGGACTAGGACCAGGGCATGCATAAAATAAAAAAGAACTTGACTTTGGCACTGACCTCTGCCATGCAAGCTTCTGAAGCAGATAGGGAAGTTGACCATTCATACATTCCTACTTCTTTTCTGAGTCTCCAACCGCTTGCTAGGGCCCCAACTTCTCATCCCTGACCTCGTGTCCTAAATGCTGCCCAGAGGCCTCCACTGTGGCATTGTTCTTACAAGGATGCACCTTGGCTGACCCTGTGGAAACATTGCAGCTGATTCAGCCATGATCTGAGGGAAGCAGGTAGATTCAATTAATTCACACTATTGTCTGAATGAGTGATATCTTGGAATCTTTATGGAGCTATTTTCCTAAAAAGAGAATTTTCCCCACCCCACAGGAGAACAGGAAGACCTGGGATCAACCTACATATTCTGAGAAAAGGAGCATGGGCCACAGTCAACAGTGCCATTGATAACATGTAAGTCTCCCAAGGACTATAACAAAAATAAATGGAGATGCTTTGAATGTTAATAAAGTATACATTACTGTTGTGGGCAAAAGATAGGTAAATGTTCTTCTTCTAATACTTTTAGGTCTAAAATACAACCTTAAAGCCCACACTGTGCCAAGCCCTCAGAATCCCATACAGCTAGTGCTCGACTTACGATCATGATTGGTTCTGACTGACCGGTCATCACACGATTTGGTCGTAAATTGACTAGGCTATAGACAAAGACAATTTCCTCTTGGTAGACATCTTGGGAGGGGTTTGATGAAAAATATCCAAGACACAAAACACCAATTGCTGTACAGTTGAAATGGTGCATGCAGAGATGGTAGTGTTGCCGGAAGCTGGCCCAGACTGTCATATACCCAGCTGGGCAACTCTTGCACTGCCAGATGCGGAGCAGTCATGGCTAGTGATTGTGGTCATAAAGTCATAAGTTGCATAGGTCCTAAGTTGATCAATACTTGTATAAAAATACACATTTATTTAAAAATAACTTTATAAATTTATGGTATTTTTTTTAAAGATTGTTTTTTCTTCCACCATTTCTCCCCCAATACAAACCACATTTCAGGTCATTGACAAAATGAAGTAAAAACATTCAGAGAGGCAATATATTCCATCAGGGAGCTTCTTCTGATTTTAGTTTTCATTTTTTTAAAGTCAGGTGCCCCTGAGTCCAAGTATGTCTTCTGGTTGTTTAGAGATGTTGCCAATATGAGTGTAGCCTGGTCTCAAGATTCACTACCGAACTTGCAGGGAGCCAGTACAAAATTAAAAATGCTGGCCTCTTGTTAAAAAAAAATATTAAAAATTTCAAGATGGTGACCACAGAGTGTTAAAACAAGCGTAGGCTCTTCTAAGAACCTGTGCAGGTCACACATCTGTGAAATCTATGCCCCATGTTAAAAGAAAGTAGAACACATGTCTTATCTTGTCCTGTCATAGGGTAGGGGAAGTCTACTCAAAACCTTTAATGAGTTCTGTGTGTGAATCTCCAAGAATATACTGAAAAGAATTTTCTTAATCTTTCGTGTGTGGAAACTTAGACACTTCTTGGGGACTAGTGTTCTGTTGCGATCCTTTGGAATGCCCAGAGCCCTTCTAGCTTAACATTAGCTCCCATCCTTGTGTCATACAAACCTCAATTTTAAGCTCTAAGGTCAATATAAGGTAAGGTGACCAGACATCCCGCTTTTGGTGGGACAGTCCCAATTTTTAACAATTTGTCCCGCAACCTGCAGAGTTGTAAAAAAGTCCCGATTTTTGGAAAGAATGCACAAAAAGCTAGGGAACAGCAGGAGAATGGGAAGGGAATATAGGTTTTCGGCGTGGAGACCCCGCCTCGACCTGGAAGTGCCGGCACTGCCGCAAGAGCTGGCTGCCCTGTAAAGGGTCCCGAAACAAAGAACTTTGAGCAGGACGTACCTGCTGGGGCAGCGGTTCTCAAGTCCCCTAACTACCCATAGGCCTGCGTCTTGGACACCGGCGTGTGGCTCCGGGCTGAGCGAGGTACAAGCCGCTCGGTCTCCAGCAGGCGGCCGGGCTGGATGCGGGGAAGTGGCCGCCACAAGGACTAGTCCAGGTGGGGAGTGTGTGCGACTGCTCGTGTGTGAGCATGCCGGTGGTGCTGCCCTGCCTGCTCCCGCCCACTCTTGCAGCTCCAGCATTGGTTTCGGGATCATGTAACCCGATCCCTCTGACTCACTCAAAATTTCCCATATACTAATATTTCCGAAAATGATCTTTTTAATGAGGTATCATTATTAAAAAAAATAGATTGATAAGGAAAAGGTTAAATCTTGGGCATCAGCAAAAATCACAATAGAGAACAAATGGTGAGAAATATTTCATCATTTTCAAACAAACCATGTTCCATACAATAATGCACTAAAAATTGTGGAATATGCGCTGTCTTGACCAGGAACTAATGCTGCGACTGAACGCGTTTTTTCCTATGGTAAATAAAGTGTGGACATCAGAAAAAAAAAAATTAAGTGTTGAGACTTTGAAAGCCATTTTATGTGTGAAATATAATTTAAAAAATTGTTGTGAAAAATTTCATGACCTTTTAAACGACAGCAATCTTCTAAAAAAATTCACTCAAATGAGAAATATGCCAAAGAATAAAATAATACTATACATAAATTTTTTAAATGTATTATACTTGTAAATTATACTTATGTTGAAATTTTAAAAAATATATTACAATACTATTTTTGCATTCTATAAAAATTTTTTTTGCTTCATATAGACCAAATTTTTAATCAAAAACTCCCCCACCCCCCGGCCAGTGGTGTCCCACTTTACCAATTGTAAAATCTGGTCACTTTAATATAAGGAGAAGGGGTGGGTAGAATGGGAGTACCCTAAGCAGACTGCATGGCAAGGCCCACCTGTGAGTTGAGCTCCTTGCCCTCTAAGGTTATTTTGGGGTTTGGGTCTCTGATGGCGTGAATGTGGTTTGGAGTCTGACTGTGCCCTTCACTTTCCACAGATGCTCAGTGGCTTTTGCTGAAGCTGGGTATACATGCACTCCAGATCCGCTCTATTTATTCTGTTCTTTGCAAGTCACTGCTGCCTCTTGATGGGTCCTTTGGACAGGAAGGTGAAAACCTGCTATGTGCTTTTCTGCTGCCACTGCAGCCAGATGTGAAGAATGGGGAACTTGATTACAAGTGAGGGATAAGGAGCAGGAGGGCTTACCTTAATGATATTTTGATATGTGTGTTCACAGGCATCCTTGCAAAACATCTGGAAGAAGAGTATTCACAGAAGAAAATGTGGAAAACGTGATAAAACAAGGTGTTTTCTATTTCTGTGTGCCATTAGCACTTGTTCGACTTTACATTTGATTTGGAAGTAGAGTCCTCTAGCCTGGTAATATTTGTCATTTTCTGACATTACTACATTCACTACACTCAGAAATCAACTAGACCTCTCATCTCAAATGTATACTCTTGGTCCTTTTAGAAGAATCTGTTTACAGAAGATACATATGTAATAAAGTCTATATATAATATGCTTTCTCAATTGCATTTTCCAGGGAGACCTACTTTGCCTCAAAATTTGCTTTACTTTTTTCCTAGAAAAAACACCATCTTTGTTACAAAAATTAAAGAGAAATAACAAGTATAATTTTGGGGAGAATATACAGTTGAGATCAAAGTAAAAATAACTTGGGGCTATATATTTATAAATTTTAAGTATATGGGTTTTTAAAGTCAGTAATGTGAGATTTAAAATATGGGATTGCATATTCATTGGTGCAGCTGTTTTTCAGATGGTAATTAGTGGCCTGAAGGTCTTGAGATGCTGCTCAGCTTGTAGGAAACAGATTGTAGAGGTGATTAAGAGAACTGTATACTATTTCTTAAACTGTATACTATTGCTTGGATAAATATTTGTGTGTGGGAGGTGTTGCATCCCAGGTAATGTAAAAGTATGTTATAAATTGACCTCTGAAAACTTCTAATTCTAACCCACTAGTCCTAAATGATAAGGTTAGGCAGTTCTTACTATAGGACCAGTGCATGATTTGAGGTAAATCTCTCTCTCATTCTCTCTCTCTCTCCCTCTCTCTCTTACACCAACACACACACACAAACACACACATACAAACACACATTGGCCATGGTATAGCTAAACTCAGTACCTACACCTCCTCTTAGAAAAGCTCATCCACATTTCATTTCACTTATCCCAAGGGCCCATGTTTGTTTTTCTGAGATTTTCTGTGCTTGGATTAATTTGGATGATCATGACATGTCTAACAGAAGTGAATCCAGGTCAGGCAACAGTCAGTAGAGAGGCTACTTATTTAATGTCTGCTCTGGATATTAAAATTATGACTAAATTTTTCATGAAAAACCATCCAATCCAGAAATTTTATGGTTTCTCTGTCTGGAACTTAAACCCCAACCAACCCAGTGAATTCCTGTTCATCAGGCAACATACTGCTCAAGGGCTTCAAAGTCTTTCTGGCAGTTTCCTCTGCAAGTTGACCCCTGCAGGAGCATGTACTCACTTCTAATACCTAACACCAGAAATGTTTCATCTCAATTGTTTATTGATTTCTATAGACTATAGAATATTATAATGGTTAAAAGCACCTTCGCTGAAGCCAAATTGCTTAGTCTGAAGTTTCCTATGTGTATAGTCTTGGACAAGTTGCTGAACCTCTTAGTACCTCAGTTCCTTCATTTTAAAAATGGGAACGATAGTAACATGTGTATCTCATAAAGTTATTGGGAAGATTAAATGGGTTAATATAAATTAAATGCTTGTGCTAGTGCCTGGCAGAAGTAAGAGCTGTCCAAATTGTTCATGGTTATGACTACTAATCTGAAAGTTCTTGGCAGGCAATGACACCACAGTGGATAATCCCACAGTGGATGGTCCATAAGAGCAGCTGAAAAATAGTAGTGAAATAAATGAATAACTATAATATATTCCTTTCATCTCTGAGTCAGCGTAATTTCAATTTCACATATATTTGTTGAATATGAAAACAATGGAATGATTTTGAGAAAGAAAAAGCATGATGAGATTGGTGAGATCAGAAACATTTACATCTATTACCTGTGACCTGAACTGGTTATCAGTACCGAGTTGCCATATCTGGATCAGTCCATAGGATGTTAGACTAGAGATCAACTTTATTAATTTCTTCTCCTGCAATTTACCATCATTTTGTCAAGTACAACTTTTTTTTATATGTACTACATGGTGCTGTCAGTTTAAATTCTCAGATCTTGTTAGTTTATGTACTACTCTGAAAGTTTCACGCCCATCAGATTGACTAAACACCTGCCCAGAAGTGGGCTAGCATACATGGCCTTGTCTTTATATGACATGTTGCACTGTTGAGTTAAGAATATTTTCCTGTACACTCATTGTTCTAGAATCTCTATACTGTAGGAAGAAGGCAAGAATATATGTGACCAAGTGAACATTGAGCAGAGAAACTCTGTGCCCTTACCCTATACCTTGACTTACCCTGTGCATCCCTCTTTCATCCAGCTATTCCTGAATTGTATCCTTTTATGATAAACTGATGATTCATAACAATGGAGAAAATAGGTTGAATAGTGGCATTGTAGAAGGAAATCCAAGATGGTGGCGGTATATGTAGAAGGTACACTTACCTCCTTTCAGGACTAAACTGGAATTACAACTAAAAAAATAGAATAATAAACCTGAATAACCAACTGAAGACTAGCTGAAAGGAAGCCTTACAACCACAGACACCATCATTTTAGAGAGGAGACACAGAGTGAGTGAGAGAGAGAGAGAGAGAGAGAGAGAGAGAGAGAGAGAAAGGGGGGAGGAACTGGAAGCATCAACTCCCATATGTGCCTTGACCAGACCAGTGCAGGGTTTTGAACTGGCGACCTCAGTGTTCCCAGGTCGACGCTTTATCCACTGCACCACCACAAGTCAGGCTCAGATTTTATATTTAGGTATCTGATCTATTTTGAATTAATTTTTGTACAGTTTTTTTTTTCTTCTTAGGATTCTTTGGCTCTTTGGGGTTTTTATAGTTCCATATAAAACTGATGATTTTTTGTTCCATTTTGTTAAAAAATGACATTGAAATTTTGATGGGAATTGCATTAAATTTGTATATTGCTTTGGGTAAAATCGTCATTTTAACTATATTTATTCTTCCTTTCCAAGAACAAGAAATATTTTTTCATTTCATTTTGTCTTTTTTGGTTTCTTTAAGAATGATTTGTAGTTTCCATTATATAGTTCTTTTAAATTCTCTGACCATTTATTCCTAGGTATTTTATTTTTTTGTTGCAACTGTGAAAGGGTTTACTGTTTTGAGTTCATTTTCTGAAGGTCATTGTTGGCTTATAAGAAAGCAATAGACTTCTGTATATTAATTTTGTATCCTGTGACCTTATTGTTTTGGTTTATTGTTTCTAATAGTCTTTCTGTGGAGTGTTTGGGGTTTTCTATGTACAAGATCATATTGCCTGCAATAAGTGAAACTTTTGCTTCTTTCCCAATATGAATGCCTTTTATTTCTTTCTCTTGTCTGATTTCTCTGGTTAGAACTTCCAACACTACATTAAATCAGAGTGGAAAAAGTGGGCACCTTTGTCTTGTTCCTGATTTTAGAGGAAAATATTTAGTTTTTTGCCATTTAATATGATGTTAGCTGATGGTTTGTCATAAATGGCCTTTATTATGTTGAGATATTTTCCTTCTATACTCATTTTTTAAGTGTTTTAAACATAAAATGATGTTTTATTTGACTGAAAGCCTTTTCTGCATCTACTGATAGGATCATCTGGGTTTTGTTCTTTGCTTTGTTGTTATGGTGTATTACATTAACTTTTTTACATATGTTGAACCATCCTTATGATTCTGGGATGAATCCTCTTGATCGTGGTGAATTATTTTTTTAATGTGTTGTTGTATTCAGTTTGCTAGTATTTTGTTTCAGATTTTTGGATCTGTATTTCTTAGAGATATTGGTCTGTAGTTTTCTTTTTTTGTGTTGTCCTTGCCAGGTTTTGGTATGAGGGTTATGTTGACTTCATAAAATGTATTTGGAAATATTACTTCTTCTTCAATTTTTTGGGAGACTTTGAGTAGAATAGGAACCAAATCTTCTTTGAATGTTTGATAGAATTCACTAGTATGGACATCTGGCCCTGGACTTTTATTTTTGGGGAGGTTTTTCAGAGTTGTTTCTATTTCCTTCCTGCTTAAAGGTCTGTTTAGGCTATCTACTTCTTCATGACTCAGTCTAGAAAGACTGTATTGGTCTGATGATAACACTAAGGGACAAAATTTTTGTTGCATCCACAAAAACACTGGTTCTTACATAACTCAAGAGTGCTGATCTCAAATCTGACATTAGTTTTTCTCTGTATGCTGCAGTTTTTTTGCAAGTCAAGACTTTAGGTTTTCATCTTATTGTAAAATTTTCAACATTTAGTTTAACATAATGAAGTAGAATGTCTTCTTGGGCATCATCTTTGTGAAAATATAATAATTTATATAATGCAGTAAATACACTAACACACTAAAAGATAGAATTGCATCAGAATTTGTCTACAATTTCTAAATAGTACATATTAAAACACTTATTATAATCATAAAATTTGCACAAAACTTACTTAAATTCTATTCAGGCAAAAATTTGCATTTGTAGCTCTTGCATTTGTGTACTTGTTGAGGACAATCTCATTTGATGCTCAAGCAGTAGTCTGCTCATTACTAACAGCTCCAAGATTTTCAGGAAACTTATTAAGGTAACTCTTCAGGAAGTGAATCTTAACACTCCTATTACATCTAATGTTACAGAAAGCCAACAACGTCCTTTGAATCAGAAGTTCATAGTTTTCTGCTTTTTTGTTGTCAAGGAAGTTCTTTGTAACTGCCACAAAAGACTATCATGCTATTTCTCCTCCTTTTCATTTTCCTGACAAATTCTTTGTCACGTATGAGGATTCGAATTTGAGGTCCATTGAATACACCTGCTTTTATCTTCTCAAAAGACAAGGCAGGAAAAGCAGAAATAATATGTTGAAAGTATTCACTTTCTATATTCAAAGCCTGAACAAATTGCTTCATTAAGCCAAGTTTGATGTGAAGTGGGGGAAAAATGATCCTGTCTCAATTAACTATAGGTTTATTCACAATATTTTGCATCCCTACTTCCAGAACTTCACTTTTCAACCACTCCTTCTCTGTCCAGTGTTTTTTCTGAGTTTGGCTGTCCCACAAACACAGAAAGCAAGGATACTCTGTGAAACCTCTCTGTTGTCCTAGCAGGAAATTGACCATTTTAAGATCTATACAAATGATCCAGTTATGCTCCTCATACCTCAGTAAGTTGAGGACCATTTTTATGTCATTATAATCTTCTCGCAAATGAGTTGAATAACCAATTGGAATTGCTGCATAAACATTACCATTGTGTAGAACACATTTCAGACTCTGTTTAGAGCTGTCAAGAAATAGCTGCCATTCTGTTGTACTGTAAGTGGTAATACCTAGCTGGCTGAGAAGACTACTGATATCATGACAGTAAACAAAGTGTTAGTCTTCAGAAAAAAAAAAAGTCTACAAAAATTTGTTCACGCTTCCTGAAAAGGGATACTTTAGCTGACTGGTAAAGTACATTCTTTTCTTGAAGGCTGGAGGCTAATAACTCAGCTGCTTTCTTTGATAGGCCCAAATCTCTTACTAAGTCATTTAATTTGGGTTGGCTAAACTGCTGAGGGGTTAATGACTGCTTGGCATCAGAAGAAGACCTTTCAGATTCTACAACCATTTCCTCATGAATCTTATCAAAATACTCTTGCTCACCATGTTTACTTTCTTCATCCTTAGAAAAAATAAAACCATTGAAAACTGGAACTGGGAGTATTTCAGAGTGTGGGATAGGTCGTATTGCTGAACAAATATTAGGAGATTCGATCATATGCCATTTTTTCTTGCCAATACCCTTTATATGGATCAGACAGAAATAACAGTCAGTACTGTGGTCCTTAGGTTCACGCCAAACCATGGAAATACCAAAAGGCATTCTTTTGCATTTTTCTTTTGTCCAGTCATGAAGCATTTCCTCACAATTATGACATACAGTCTGAGGAGCCCAATTTTTGTCTTGATCGTTAAGGGGAACTTGAAAGTAGGCAATATATGCACATGTCATAAATGATGAAATATTGTACCTTTGACATTGAAGTGTGTAACAGCCACATATATAACAGAAGATGTCAGGACTATTCTTACATTTACGCTTACTCGAAGAAGCCATGATTCAATCTTAAAACAAAATAAGAGGGTATTTTTATCAGATAATATCTTTTTTTTTTTTTTTTACAGGAACAGAGTGAGAGTCAGAGAGAGGCATAGACAGGGACAGACAGACAGGAACAGAGAGAAATGAGAAACATCAATCATTAGCCTCTCGTTACCGTTGCGACACCACAGTTGTTCACCAACCGCTTTCTCACATGTGCCCTGGCCGTGGATTCCCAGCAGACCGAGCCACCCCGATGGAGCCAGCGACCCCAGGTCCAAGCTGGCGAGCCCCTGCTCAAGCCAGATGGGCCCGCACTCAAGTCGGTGACCTCGGGGTCCCGAACCTGGGCCCTCTGCATCCCAGTCCAAGGCTCCATCCACTGCGCCACCGCCCGGCCAGGCCAGATAATAACTTTTTACATTTAAAAACAACTACAATTATATAAAAGTGATGTTTGTAAACATTAATTGCCTTGTGGTTATGTTCAATCCAAGAGTTGTTGCCCTTTAACTCCAATTTAAAAACCAATGTATGCTATTAACTGTAACAAAAAGAAATTAAAATTGCATAAAAACTAGAGCATGCACCAAAAAACAGATTTCAGATTTGGAATCAGCAATGCAGAAATATGTAGAAAAAGTTATAAAACTCATGCAACAGAAAATAAAAAACAAATTTTTTTCCCAGTGTTATTTATATATTTCTAGCTTATTACTTTTCTCTTTTCTTCTTCTTACTGAAAAATTTTAACGTTTGTAACTGCCCTCAGGTGTCAAGCCTCATGCTCTGTCCACCCTCTAGTTTGACCTTCTCTGGACTCCCATAGTATCATTATGTCATTATTCAGCAGGACTTCACACACAGTTACTATTTTGAATGCATTATGTCTTTGAATAAATCAGGAAGAAAGTTCTATTTTGTTTTTATGCTGATTTCAGAGAACTTGTAATACAAAGATAAGGCCAAAAGTCTCAGAAGCCAGTTGGACTGATCTTTAAACTCTAATTGATAGCAGCTCTGATTCCTTTTGAGGATCATCACCTTTGAGCCCCTTCTTTTTGATAGAAGCCAACATTTTCTTAGCTGGTTCTTATGAAACACCATCCCAGGAGATGTGACAACAATGCCATAAAAGGTAAACTCAATGCCAACAAGTCTGGAAACCATTGTATATGCTCTTCTTCTCTTGAAGATTGATAATATTAAAAGCTAGGAAGTCATGTAGGAAGTCAGTTTGGGTTTTTCTAGAAGCAGATCCTGCAGTGAGAATTCAAGTACAAGTAATTGAAACCAAAAAAATATTCACGTTTGAGCTGCTTGTCACCACTGATTTAAATAAGTAGAAATAAGAATTGAATTTTTATGGGCCTTTTATTCATATTGCCAGAGAGCTGAGATGGGGGTTCTGTACTCAGTAACTGTCTTAACACCTCATCTCAGCCAACTTTTTTATAGGGGGAAGAAAGGGATAGGTAAGAGGTTTAGAATTTAGCGAGAAGGTAATTAGATAAAGTTGCAGTCCAGGGATTCTTCTAGAGTTTCTTCATCTGCTGACCTGTAATGAGTTTTGTTTTGTTTTGTTTTGTTTTAGTGAGAGAGAGAGAAACAGAGACAGAGACATGAAGGGAGAAAGATGAGAAGCATCAATTTGTAGTTGTGTCACTTTAGTTGTTCATTGATTGCTTCTCATACTTGCCTTGACCGCGGGGCTCCAGCCGAGCCAGTGATCCCTTGTGCAAGCCAGAAACTTCATGCTCATGCCAAAGACCTTGACCTCAAGCTGGTGACTTTTGGGCTTGAGCCAGCAACCATGAGATCATGTTGATGATCTCACGCTCAAGCAGGCAACTTTGCATTCATGCTGGTGAGTTTGCACTCAAGCCGGTGACCTTGAGGTTTCACATCTGGAACCTCAGCATTCCAGGTCAATGCTCTATCTACTGCACCGCCACTGACTAAGCCTGACTAGTAATTCTTTATCTGCATCCTTGTCCAAGCCTTCTATCCTTGGAGAATCAGGGTATTAGATATCTTTTTTTTTTTTTTGCATGTGAATCTCCCAGGCCTGGGACACAAAGGTGGATTGTTTGCAGCATCATGAAGTCACGTATCCAGCTTCTGAAACAAAGCTTTATACTTACATTAATCATTAATCCTATTGCTTATAACTAAAAACTACTATTACTAAAGCTAAATTTTTTTTTTTTCAGGGACAGAGAGGGTCAGAGAGAGGGATAGACAGGGACAGACAGACAGGAACAGAGAGAAATGAGAAGCATCAATTATTAGTTTTTCGTTGCCATTGCGACACCATAGTTGTTCATTGAGTGCTTTCTCACACGTGCCTTGACTGCGGGCCTTCAGCAAACTGAGCCACCCCTTGCTGGAGCCAGCTCAAGCTGGCGACCTTGGGGTCTCTAACCTGGGTCCTCCGCATCCCAGTCCGACGCTCTATCCACTGCACCACCGCCTGGTCAGGCACTAAAGCTAAAATTTTAACTCTTGAGTTTCCCCTATCAGTCCCCACTACTAGCTTTAATCATCTTATTTCTATAAGATTAGTTTTAAGTTGATGTAATTATTTTGTTTCTGAGTATGTATGTCAGCATCAGAAAGCCTTCTAGCAGGTCACTAGTCAATGCAGCTGGTCCTGAGATCAGTTGTCGCATTGCTTGTCTAGTTTTGCTGCTTTTCTGGGCCTGGAGTGGAAATGCAATTGAGGCCTAGATATTATCCTTAGGGGTCAATTACTATTCTCTGGCCCTCTGATTCATTCCCTTGCTAAGAGGGTCTAACATATATGACCAGCTAATGGAGAAATGTTGCCTTAGCAGGAAGGCCCTTGTTTTCTCCCTATTGTTCATTGCTAGGCAACCAGGGCTTTTCACCTTGCTATCCTTCTGTGTCTGGCCACTAGTCCTTACTCTGCTTGTGTCTGTCTAACTGCCTACCACATAATTTATTTGGGAGATCTAGGGAACAAAACAGAAATGGAGAAGTGATACGAAGATGGGAAGGAAGTCAACAAAGCATGTATTATTCAGCCAGTCACTGTGTGGTTGACTAAAGCTTATACCTGAGAAGAAACTTTGAAAGAAAATGTAGACTGCACATCTCATAATTGTCCCATCTGAGGGACATAGAAGTTGGGGTATTTACACAGCATCTGTTAGTCATCACGGTGGGCTGACCCCAATTCTGTCACTTTTAGTCTGTCACTGGCAGAGCAGCCTTGGGGGCTTTGGATGAGTCCCTCAGACAAAGAGATGCAGAGAGTGGCCATTTGAAGTTAGTTGGATGAATATAAGAGGGATACAGAGGATGGACATTGCCACTATGCAGAAAGAACCCTGTTTACTCTGCTTTAACCTAAGATTTCCAAATCCCAATTGAGTATGGAACACTTATTGCTCAGCAACTTATAAATATGCTGTAGGACTCCAGTTTGGGAAATGTAGGTGTACTAGAGTCATAAATTTAATGTGCTATATAAGAAGCCTAAAGAAAATAAAACTGGGTTTTCTAGAACCCCTGTGTTCTCCGACCAGGACACTTAAGATATTTTGCATCATGAAGACTTCAGATGTGGCTAATATGCATGAAAAACTAACTTTTAGAATTTTATTTAATTTTAGTTATTTAAAATTGGAATAAAAATTAATCCATGTGGCTGGTGGCTACCTTTATTGACAGTGCAATCATAACGGCATGCCACCTCCATGGTTGGGGGAGAGACTTTCTTTCCAACAGAAAATAAACAAGGCAGACAGGTAACCATCTTGTAATCATGAGGAAAACTAACCTAGGGACATGGAAAAAAGACATTAGAATCTAATGAATGAACAATTGTGGACAAACAGATAGGAGCTCTGATTATTTTATGCCTGCAACCTTATTGATTATCAATTGATTTTTTTCTAAAGTTATCTAATAAGCTCCCTTATTTAGTCATGCAGTTGAATCAAATTTTGTTTCTTGTAGCTTAACATATCATACTTTGGAGTTATGTCTTCCCTTAGTAACTTGCAGAATAAAATCCCTAATATCTGCAAGGACATTTTCTATCTTTATACAAAACACTTTCTTTTCTTTTTTTTCAAAAATCCTTCAACATTTTTTAGCATCTGTTGGTCAAATAAGTTTGTAAAATATGATTTTTATGTTTGCTCGCTTATAGTTTGCATTGAGGGCTGTGCAGTGCCTGGTGTATGTGGTTTGTGAAATTTCAAATTACCTTCCGGCTTGAGAAGGGCCATTGTTTTGCTAATCTTTGCTGGAGGAGAGGTTTTGCACCAGAAAGTTTTGAAAAGAGAGAGCAGCAGGAGAAGAGGCAGAAAGAAGTCATGTTTGTAGAAGAGCAGGGAGAGCAGAGTGATGCAGAGTGGTGAAGGAGAAGCCATGTTGGCAGGGAAAAGAGAAGGTATGTAGATGAGGAATTGGAGCTGAGGGGCTTTGGTAGCTTCACTAACGCTGGTGGGACCTTTGATTCTAAGAGGAATTGGAGAAGATTCTCCTGGTTGTGGAACCGGAGGGAAGTGCTTTCCCTGTGTGTTTGCTCGCCTGCCAATGCAAAACTTTAATAAAGGAATGGCTCACCATTTTTAAGCTCTACTGTTTCTTTACCATCTGCCCGAATTCAGTGGGAACCTGTACCTGCATGGCTACAAAAGCAATGGCTGCGACTACTGGCCCCACAGTATCTTAAAATGCTTTAAGCATACACCTAAGTCCTCTAATGGTCTTAAGAGCTGTGTTCTTGTTTGCCCTTTTTTTGCAAATATTTTTTAATTTCTTTCACTCCAAAGAAACCTTGATGGTATTTCTTTAGTCTTTTTGTCTCCCTCTGATTTCATCAATATTCTAATAAGAAAGATTACCAAAAAAGCTATCTTTTCAAAGAAAGCAATGAGAGAAATAACGGGAAACAAAACACTGGACTGATAGAAAGCCTGTTTATTGCAACAAACAATAATGCTTGTGGCATGTTTTGAAGCGCTACAGAGCAGCTGAGAGAATGAAAGTGGATGGGACGAATGATATTCATAAAGGGGGGCTTTGGGGAGACTGAGGGGGTTAGAGGGAAGGCTGAGCCCAGAAAGGTCAGCAACCAGGCCCAATTATCTCATTGCTCTTAAGAATAAAAGGTCGGATAAAGATCATTATTGTTCTATTCTTATGTTATGAAGACCTGCTGAGACAGGGAGCATGAACCACAGAAGAACAACTTAGAAGTTATTACAGTCCTCTGTATGCAGCAAAGAAGCACTGAGTGTTGTGGAAGCCTGAGGTTTAGAAACAGTGTCCTGGGAGAAGGACTGTCCATATGTTTAGGGTAGTGCACTTAAGCAATGAGGTTACTAGGAGTTATCAGGGATGATAGTTGTCACCAGGTTTTCTATGACTTTCTCATTGGGGCAATTGCCATTGGAGGCAGAATTATTCTACTTTGCATCAAACAAAGAGAAAAGGAAACAACAGTTTTAGATATGCATGATGCTATTCAGATTTTGGACCTGTGCTGTTGTTACTCCTTTTATTACTGTCAGTTTTATACATGGTCACATTACCACTGCTTTGGAGTTTAGTTTTGGAGCACCTAATGTCTTATCAATATAAGAAAGGCAGGCTTGACTTGATATGACTATGACTCTATGATAACAAAACAACATGCTTCACTTTGATATGGCTGTTATGACTTCTTTGTTCTGCTTTTACTAATTCCGCCTTTTTAGCTTCTGTAAACCCGCTTCCGCATTCCGCATAACTTGTAACCCGGTTCAACTGTGTGTTCATAAAACCCTAAAGACCCAGCCAATTGGGGCTCAGACTTCAGAGAATTAATGCCTCTGAGCCCGCCTGGTAACAAACTGGTTCTCCAACTCTCCGAGTGTCAAATGCTTGACTTCTTGGACATTCCAGTCTGCCGCAACAGACTGAGCATGAATGTGTTAATTATAGTTCTTCCCCAGAATTCAGGCAACACTATCCATTGTTTCCTTCTATCTCTATGTTAGTTTTTTTATATTCTTTTTTATAGAAAACCAAACTTCACTACTCCTTTTTTATTGTGTCAGAAAGGAAGAGTGGAGGTTGGCCAAATGATTATGGCAGGTCATTGCTTTAAGAAGGCTTGAAACAAAAGGGATGAAGAGGTAGAAACAGGAGAAAGAACCCGAGGCATAAACTCAAATTTGCTACCTAATTTCTTCCTGTATGAGGGTTTCATTAGATCCTTATTTCCCCTAAGAGCAATATTGTAAAGTAAAACTCTTCTTGGAAACTCAGTGAAAAAATACTCAAAATTTGATCACCAAAATAAAGGAAAAATATGCAACAGGTATAACATTTTGCAAATAATAATAAAGCACTTAAATATTTCTCTTAAACAAAAGCATTCACTCTGGATTAGGTCCTGCTAGAAAGCAGGGCAATGCTGTCATTGGGTATCTGAATGAATCTTACCTATAGAGAAGGGAAATTGGAATGAAGATAAAAGCTATAATTGACAAGGAAAAAGCAGTCACTTATTTTGGCCAAGAATAGGAATGGTTGGTGGCTTAAGGGTGGTATAATGCCTTGTTTTTGCTGAGTTTTGCCAAAATCATGGAGTGGACTAACTTTGTTTTATTGGGCAGGGGGCATTTCAGAGCAGCCTTGTGTTCTGGAAGATTATCTGTCTATTAGGTGAATCACATGCTCTATCTGGGAACACTGGTTTAGCTTGTGATTATCAAGGGCTGCTCTTTTGTCTCTCTCAATTGGTATGACCAGAATTCTAAAGAAATATTTCAGTAATTAAACTAAACATCACCTCCTTCTCCCATAAAAAGTTGAATAATATCTTAGCTACATTTTTTAAAAAGTCATTATGTATTTATTCACTCAACAATAACAACAAACTTTTTTTTTTTTAATCTATTACTAGGCATTGTTCTTTGTTCTGAGGTTCTGACAATGAACAAGGAAGACAACGTATGGATACTAGAGGACCTTACATTTTAACTGAGGATTAATAATAAGAAAATAAATAAAGAAACCAAATATTTCTACTGCTTAATAAGTACTCTAAAGAAAGTAAACAGTAAAATATTGTAATTCTTTCATTATAATAGAGAATAATGAAGGAAGGACTGTTATTCAGAATAAGGTTAAATATTATAAAGGGACTGGTGGGGTTTTTGTGAATTAGCTGAATCTAGAATTTATATTTTCTATACCATAGCCTTTGTTTAGTCTCCTTAAACCAAATCATCTCTTTGAGTTTAGTTATATGAGTTTAAGTCTCTTATGGTACACACAGGCACACTTACATTTTTCTATAGGTAGGCTTTCAAAGATAGGAGAGATAATATTTTGTTTTCCTGAATGAATATTTGGAATACTTAGGTGTCTTAAATTGTGTAGTGAAGAGTTTAGGATGATAATAAATGAGTTTTAAAAAATTTGCATTTGCAGTTATGGGATTGTAATACATTGATTTATCTCAGAATGGTGACATGAGAAATTATTCAATTTTGGAAGATCTTTTGAAGAAGAATGTACTTTTTTAGCTACTTTAATTATTTGTGTGGCAATACATTTTCAAATTTACTGGTTTTTGCCTGCCTCTTGCAAATTAAAAACAAACAAAACTTGGACCTCATTTTTCACTTACTGTTTCTATTTTTTTGAGTATTAATCAATTAAAATAAAATAAAATTCTTCCCTTTTTAAAAAAAACACGTAACAGTACTTATGATCTCTTAACTCTTTTGATTTTCTTAAATAAAATAATAATACTTTTTAAACTTTTAATTGCATTAATTCTGTATTATACTTAATGTTGACTTTTTAAAATTGAATTTATCAGGGTAAGGTAATTATACAGTTTTCAGGTGTCCTTTCAGGTGCCCAATTTTGCAACACATCTTTGCATACCATATTGTGTTTTCATCCTCCAAGTCCAGTCTTTGTCCATCACCATTTATCCCCCAATACCCTCCTCCACCTCTCCCTCCAGCAATCATCACCCTGTTGTCTGTGTCTGTTAAGTTTTTTCTCTCAATCCCTAAACACCTCCTCACCCAGCATTGCTTTGACAGCTGTCAGCCTGCTCTTGATGTATGAATCTGTCTCTATTTTGCTTGTTATTCATTGATTCCACATATGAGTGAAATCATATGGTGTTTGTCTTTTTCTGACTGGATTATTTTACCTACATAATGATCTCCAGGTCCATCCATGCTGTCGCAAAAGGTAACATTTCTTTTTTTTTAATGGTTATGTAGTATTCCATTGTGTAAATGTACCACTCATTTATTAATGGACCCTTGGGCTGTTTCCAAATCTTGACTATTATAAATAATGCTACAATAAACATATAGTCTTTTGAATTGTGTTTTGGGTTTCACAGAACTAAAACAAATATTCTAGAATTTTATTTATTTAAAATAAAATAATTTGAGTTAGAGATTGACATAGGATGAAAAATTTAATAATGTAGTCGTCTTAGCATTTGCCTCTAGCATAGCAAACCCTTATCATTAGCAAGTTTTCATTTGTTTTATCCTTTTAACATTTAATATATATATATATTTTATATATATATATATTTTTTTATTAATTCTAATGGGGTGACACCAATAAATCAGTGTACATATGTACAATGAAAACATCTCCAGGTTATCTTATCATTCAACCGTGTTGCATACCTGTCACCAAAAGTCAAATTGTCCTCTGTCACCTTCCATCTGTTTACCCTGTGTCCCTCCCCTCCTCCCTATCCCACCCTCTCCTCCCTCCCCCCACCCCGTAACCACCACTCTCTTGTCCATGTCTCTTATTCTCACTTTTATGTCCCACCTATGTATGAAATCATGCTGTTCTCAGTTTTTCTTTTTTTCTGATTTACTTATTTCACTCCGTATAATGTTATCAAGGTACATCCATTTTGTTATAAATGATCCGATGTCATCGTTTCTTATGGCTGAGTAGTATTCCATAGTATATATGTACCATAGCTTTTTAATCCACTCGTCTTCTGACGGACACTTGGGCTGTTTCCAGATCTTCGCTATTGTGAACAATGCTGCCAAGAACATGGGGGCGCATTTCTTCTTTTCGAACAGTGCTATGGTGTTCTTAGGGTATATTCCTATAAGTGGGATAGCTGAGTCAAAAGGCAGTTCGATTTTTAATTTTCTGAGGAATCTCCAAACTGTTTTCCACAGTGGCTGCACCAGTCTGCATTCCCACCAGCAGTGCAGAAGGGTTCCCTTTTCTCCACATCCTCGCCAGCACTTATTCTGTGTTGTTTTGCTGATAAGTGCCATTCTGACTGGTGTGAGGTGATATCTCATTGTGGTTTTAATTTGCATTTCTCTAATAATTAGTGATGTTGAGCATTTTTTCATATGCCTATTGGCCATCTGTATGTCTTCTTTGGAGAAATTTCTATTCATTTCTTTTGCCCATTTTTTGATTGGGTTGTTTGTCTTCCTGGTGTTGAGTTTTATAAGTTCTTTATAAATTTTAGTTATTAACTCCTTATCAGATGTGCTGTCGAATATGTTCTCCCATTGTGTGGTTTGTCTTTTTATTCTGTTCTTATAGTCTTTAGCTGTGCAAAAACTTTTTAGTTTGATATAGTCCCATTTGTTTATCTTGTCTTTTATTTCATTTGCCCGTGGAGATAAATCGGCAAATATACTGCTGCTACAGATGTCGGAGAGCTTGCTGCCTATGTTTTCTTCTAAGATGCTTATGGTTTCACGGCTTACATTTAAGTCTTTTATCCATTTTGAGTTTGTTTTTGTGAATGGTGTAAGTTGATGGTCTAGTTTCATTTTTTTGGAGGTAGATGTCCAATTTTCCCAACACCATTTGTTAAAGAGGCTGTCTTTACTCCATTGTATGTTCTTTCCTCCTTTGT
Source organism: Rhynchonycteris naso (assembly GCA_037038555.1). NCBI lineage: Eukaryota > Metazoa > Chordata > Mammalia > Chiroptera > Emballonuridae > Rhynchonycteris > Rhynchonycteris naso. The sequence continues at coordinate 107,491,992 of CM072998.1, read as the reverse complement.
CAAATATCAGTTGTCCATAAGGCTGTGGGTTTATTTCTGGGTCCTCTGTTCTGTTCCATTGATCTATGTGCCTGTTCTTATGCCAGTACCAGGCTGTCTTGAGTATAATGGCCTTATAGTATACCTTGATATCTGGAAGAGTGATACCTCCTGTTTTGTTTTTTCTTTTTAGGATTGCTGAGGCTATTCGTGTTCTTTTTTGGTTCCATATAAATTTTTGGAATATGTGTTCTATATCTTTGAAGTATGTCATTGAATTTTAATTGGTATTGCATTGAATTTATAAATTGCTTTGGGTAATATAGACATTTTAATGATGTTTATTCTTCCTAGCCATGAGCACGGTATATGCTTCCACTTGTTTGTATCTTCCTTGATTTCCTTTATCAATGTTTTATAATTTTCTGAGTACAAGTCCTTAACCGCCTTGGTTAAATTTACTCCTAGGTATTTTATTTTTTTGGCTGCAATAGTGAAGGGGATTGTTTCATTATTTTCTTTTGCTGACAGCTCATTGCTTGTATATAGAAATGCCTCTGTTTTCTGCGTATTAATTTTATATCCTGCCACCTTGCTGAATTCATTTATAAGGTCCAGTAGTTTTTTGACTGAGACTTTAGGGTTTTCAATATACAATATCATATCATCTGCAAATAGTGACAGTTTTACTTCTTCTTTTCCAATTTGGATGCCTTTTATTTCTTCTTCCTGTCTGATTGCTATAGCTAGGACTTCCAGAACTATGTTGAATAAGAGTGGTGAAAGTGGGCAACCCTGCCTGGTTCCTGATCTTAAGGGGATTGCTTTTAATTTTTGTCCATTTAGTATGATGTTTGCTGTGGGTTTGTCGTAGATGGCCTTTATCATGTTAAGGAATGTTGCGGAATGTTCCTTGTATTCCCATTTTACTGAGAATTTTGAGCATGAATGGGTGCTGGATTTTATCAAATGCCTTTTCTGCATCTATTGAAATTATCATGTGATTTTTGTCCTTCCTTTTGTTTATGTGGTGAATCACATTGATTGATTTGCGAATATTAAACCAGCCTTGCCTCTCCAGAATAAATCCCACTTGATCATGGTGTATGATTTCTTTCATATATTGCTGGATCCGGTAGGCTAATATTTTGTTGAAAATTTTAGCGTCTAAATTCATCTGGGATATAGGCCTATAATTTTCTTTCCTTGTGTTGTTTTTGCCCGGTTTTGGGATCAGAATTATGCTCGCCTCGTAAAAGGAGTTTGGAAGTCTTCCTTCTTCTTGAATTTTTTGAAATAGCTTGAGGAGGATAGGAGTTAGTTCTTCTTTGAATTTTTGATAGAATTCACTTGTGAAGCCATCAGGCCCAGGACTTTTCTTTTTTGGGAGTTTTTTGATAACTGTTTCGATCTCATTTGTTGTAATTGGTCTGTTTAGGTGTTCTGATTCTTCCAGATTGATTTTTGGAAGTTTATATGATTCAAGAAATTTGTCCATTTCATCTAGATTGTCTAATTTTTTGGCATAGAGTTCTTCATAATATTTTCTTACAATGCTTTGTATTTCTTTTGTATCAGTTGTTATTTCTCCACTGTCCTTTTTAATTTTATTTATTTGAAACCTCTCTCTTTTTTTCTTGGTGAGTCTAGTTAAAGGTTCATCAATCTTGTTTACCTTTTCAAAGAACCAGCTCCTGGTTTCATTGATCCTCTGTATTGTTTCCTTAGCCTCTATGTCATTTATTTCTGCTCTGATCTTTATTATTTTCTTCCTTCTACTTGTCCTGGGTTTTATTTGTTGTTGTTTTTCTAGTTCTTTTAGCTGCAGGGTCAGGTTGCTTATTTGAGCTTTTTCTAGCTTCTTATGATATGCCTGTAGTGCAATGAACTTCCCTCTCAGTACTGTTTTTGCTGTGTCCCATAAATTTTGAGTTGATGTATGCTCATTATCATTTGTTTCTAGAAACGTTTTTATTTCGTCTTTGATCTCACTGTTAATCCATTCATTATTTAATATCATGCTATTTAGTTTCCAAGTGTTTGAGTATTTTTCAGTTTTTCTTTTGTGGTTAATTTCTAGTTTCATGGCATTGTGATCAGAGAAAATGCTTGATATGATTTCAATCTTCTTGAATTTATTGAGATCATTTTTGTGTCCTAACATGTGGTCTATCCTAGAAAACGTACCATGAGCGCTTGAGAAGAATGTATATTCTACTGCTTTAGGATGAAAAGTTCTGAAGATATCTATTAAATCAAGTTGATCTAGTGTATCCTTTAAGTCTGCTGTTTCTTTATTAATTTTCTTTCTTGAGGATCTATCCAGTGTTGTTAGTGGGGTATTGAAATCCCCTACTATGATAGTATTGCTGTTAATCTCGCCCTTAATGTCCATCAAAGTCTGCTTTATGTATGTCGGGGCACCTATATTTGGTGCGTAGATATTTATAATAGTTATATCTTCCTGTTGTATTGTTCCCTTTATCATTATGTAGTGTCCTTCTTTGTCTCTTACTATAGCCTTTGGTTTAAAGTCCATTTTGTCAGCTATAAGTACTGCTACCCCGGCTTTTTTTTCATTTCCATTTGCATGAAATATTTTTTTCCATCCTTTTACCTTCAGTCTATGTGCATCTTTTGTTTTAAGGTGTGTCTCTTGTAGACAGCATATGTATGGGTCCTGTTTCTTTATCCACGCAGCTACCCTATGTCTTTTGATTGGATCATTTAATCCATTTACATTTAAGGTTATTATTGATATGTAGTTGTTTATTGCCATTTTATTCTTTAAAGCTGTATTCTTCTTTTGCTATATTTTTTTCTCCCTTTGAACTGTTCACAACAGACCCCGTAGTATCTCTTGCAGAACTGGTTTGGTTTTAATGTATTCCTTGAGGCTTTCTTTGTCTGGAAAGCTCTTTATTTCTCCTTCAATTTTAAACTTTAGCTTTGCTGGATAGAGTAGTCTTGGTTGTAGGTTTTTGTTCTGCATTACTTTGAATATATCTTGCCATTCCCTTCTGGCCTCAAGTGTTTCTGTTGAGAAGTCTGATGTCATCCTTATGGGGGCTCCTTTGTAGGTGATAGCCTTTTTTTCTCTAGCAGCTTTTAAGATTTTTTCTTTATCGATTAGCTTTGGTATTTTAACTATGATGTGTCTTGGTGTAGATCTTTTTGGGTTTCTCTTTAATGGAGTTCTGTGTGCTTCTTGAACGTGTGGGAATTTTCCCAGCCTTAATTTAGGGAAGTTTTCTGCTATGATTTGATTGAACACAGTTTCCACTTCCTGTCCTCTTTCCTCTTTTTCAGGCACCCCTATGATGCGAATGTTGTTTCTCTTCATGTTGTCACAGAGCTCCCTTAGAGTTTCCTCACATTTTTTGAGTCTTTTTTCCTTTTTCTTCTCTGCTTCTGTGCCTTTGTTTATTGTGTCTTCTAACTCACTTATTTGATCCTCAGCGTGATTCATCCTGCTTTTAATTCCTTCCATTGTGGTCTTCAGTTCTGATATTGTATTTGTCATTTCTGTCTGATTCTTTTTTATTATTTCAATTTCGTTTTTTATACTTGTTATCTCTTTATTTAGGTGCTCATAGTGACTATCCATTGTTGCTCTAATTTCTTTGAACATCCTAACTATCATTATTCTAAATTCTGCTTCTGGTATTTTGGTTATATCTGGTTCATTCAGGTCCTTCTCTGGGAATTTCTCTTGATTCATTTGGTTTGCATTTCTCTGCCTGCCCATTTTATCTGTGTATAGGCAAGTTGTGGGCACTGGAGTCCAGTAGGTGTTCCCTTTGTGTTCTCTAGGTGTGGTCTGTCTGCAGGCCTGCCACCCGCTCTGCTGCTGCCTAGGGTGGTTGGGTGTGGGCGTTGCCAATGACAGCCTACTTCGGCTGTTGCTGTGATTTCCACCTCTTCTCTGCAGGAGGGGCTGTCACTCAAGCCAGAAGCCTTAGAACCAAGGGCAGAGGTGAGCACCTTTGCTCAGCTGCTGGACCAGCCCGTTTCCAGCAGATTTACGCCCAGCCCCCGCAGTCAGAGCCTGCTCACCACAGTTCTGCGGGTTGGGCGGGGCTTTTGACGTGCTCTCAGCTATGAGGCTTTTCCTGTCCAGAATTCAGCCCCGCCCTCGAGTCCGGGGCACTCCTGCGTAGGGTCGCACACTGTGGTTTATTGGGCTGGGCGTGTTTGCTGGCGTTAGCTCAGCTGCTAGCTTCTGATCGATCAGGACTCTGCCACGCCCCCACGTTTGGCGCCAGCTCCCGCAGGTAGGGTGGCCACCAACCGGGTTTTTTTAGCCGGGCGGGGCTAGTAGGGTGAGCTCAGCTGCAAAAGCGCTCACTTGCCGGGCGGGGCCGCGGAGGCCGCTCCCGTGCCAGGCGGTGCCAGGGCCAGTAGCATGAGCCCAGCCGCGGAAGCCAGGTGCCAGGCGGTGTCGGTCGCGCGGGCCCAGCCGGGGAAGCCGCCCGCGCGCCGGGCGCCGCCTCCCGCGCAGTCCCGGCCGCGGAAGCCGCCCGCTCGCCGGGCGCCGCCTCTCGCGCGGTCCCGGCCGCGGAAGCCGCTCGAACATTTAATATATTTTTAAAACATTATTCATTTTAGAGAGCAGAGAGAGAAAGAGAAGAAGGAGGAGAAGAGCAGGAAGCATCAACTCCCTTATGTGCCTTGACCAGGCAAACCCAGTGTTTCAAACCGAGGACATCAGTGTTCCAAGTCTATGCTTTAACCACTGCGCCACCACAGGTCATCTCTTCAACATTTAATTATTTGAATTTCCTAGTGCATATTTCCTGGTATTAATAACTTTCTGGTCTTCTTTTCCCCTAAAAATTTTAGCCAGAAACTCTTAAATGGGTTGGGTGAATATCTTTGAGCAGAAAGAAGAGCAACACAAAGATACAAGCTGAAAAGCTCAATACTTTTGTAGAAATGATTGTTCTACAAGCTGCTGGGATATTCAGCTATTCATTTGGAGATGTGGCTCATCAGCATATTCAAAAGGAGCTTTTTACTTTTGTATCCTTAACCTTAAGTGCCAATTTATGTACCTTTGTAAGGTACTTATCAAGCAAAACCTGCACTGACCTTTGATGACCATGTAAAGTGATTGAGAGTTAGATAACGATTAATACATAAGGGAGAGTCATAGGCTTCATAGTCAATAAAGACAGAAACAGAATGGCACTATCAAAGTGTCAAATTTTTGCAAGTTGGAAAGATACTGCATTTGAAACTTAATTGACAGTTCTTGGCCAAATCTGCCAAGAAAAACCATCTGCACTTGGTTTTTGCTATTTTCTTTTTTTCAGATCAGTTTTATATATTTTTTTGATTTATAAATATAAACTTAGTTCCTATTTAGTCATTTTAGTACCTTGTATTGACTTAATATACTTGTTTTAACATAGATATTTTTGTTTATGGGTTTTTTAGATAGTACCTGGCAAATCCAGGAACAAATAATCTCCACTGCCCATTACAGTGTTTTTCTTTCAGATTATCAACTTTTACACTAAAATGACTTGATTATCAATTTATTAAGAAAAGGAATTTTACATTTTCTGAATATTACACAACCTCTAGCTCAAAGCTGACTCTATGGAAGACATACTATGTTATAAGTCCTTATTTTGAAAGATGGCTCTCTTATTTCTAGACTTGATGTTCCCTTAGTGAAACGCTACAATGTTAAGGGTCATAAACATCCATTCCTTTATGATTACTTTTTTTCTGATATTTTTGTTCAGAAACATGAAATAAGAAAGACTGAGAGAGGTAAGGTTAGGAGATGGAAAAGATTACCATATACAAAACATACTACATGAGTAAGGTGACTAGACGTCCCGCTTTTGGCGGGACAGTCCCAATTTTTAACAATTTGTCCCGCAGCCCGCTGCGTTTTAAAAAAGTCCCGATTTTTGGAAAGAATGCACGAAAAGCTAGGGAACGGCGGGAGAACCGGAGAGGAATATACAGTTTTCAGCGGGGAGACCCCGCCTAGACCTGGAAGCGCCTGCACTGCCGCAAGAGCTGGCTGCCCCATTTGGGCTGAAACAAAGAACTTCGGGCGGGACTTACCTACTGGGGTGGCGGCTGTCAAGTCCTCTAACTACCTAGAGGCCTGCGTCCTGAACACAGGGCGGCGTGTGGTTCCGGGCTCCATGAGGCACAAGCCACTTGGTTTCCAGCGGGCAGAGGGGCTGGGGGCCGGGAGCACAGCCTGGCAAAGATGGGTCTAGGCGGGGAGTGTGTACGACCGCTTGTGTGCGAGCATGCCTTGGCGGCGCTGCCCTGCCTTGCTCCCGCCTGCTCATGCAGCTCCAGCATTGGTTTTGGGACCGTGTAACCTGATCCCTCTGACTCACTCAAAATTTCCCATATATTAGTATTTCCGAAAATGATCTTTTTAATGAGGTATCATTATTAAAAAAAAAATAGATTGATAAGGAAAAGGTGATTTTTGGGCATCAGCAAAAATCACAATAGAGAACAAATGGTTAGAAATATTTCATCATTTTCAAACAAACCATGTTCCATACAATAATGCACTAAAAATTGTGGAATATGCGCTGTCTTGATCAGAAACTAATGCTGTGATTGAACGCATTTTTTCTACCGTAAATAAAGTGTGGACATCAGAAAAGAAACAATTAAGTGTTGAGACTTTGAAAGCCATTTTATGTGTGAAATATAATTTAACAAATTCTTGTGCAAAATTTTATGACCTTTTAAACGACAGCAATCTACTAAAAAAAATTCACTCAAATGAGAAATATGTCAAAGAATAAAATCATACTATACATAATTTTTAATGTATTATATTTGTAAATTGTGCTTACGTTGAAATTTAAAAAAATATATTACAATACCATTTTTGCATTCTATGAAAAATTGTTTTGCTCCATATAGACCAATTTTTTTTTTTTTTTTTTATACACAGGGACAGAGAGAGAGTCAGACGAGGGATAGATAGGGACAGACAGACAAGAACAAAGAGAGGTGATAAGCATCAATCATTAGTTTTTCATTGCCATTACGACACCTTAGTTGTTCATTGATTGCTTTCTCACATGTGCCTTGACCGCGGGCCTTCAGCAGACTGAGCACCCCCTTGCTGGAGCCAGCGACTTTGGGTCCAAGCTGGCGAGCTTTTGCTCAAGCCAGATGGGCCCGCGCTCAAGCTGGCGAGCTTGGGGTCTTGAACCTGGGTCTTCCTCATCCCAGTTCGACGCTCTATCCACTGCGCCACTGCCTGGTCAGGCAAGACCAAATTTTTAATCAAGAAATCCCCCACCCCAACCCCCACTCAACCCCTGGTCAATGGTGTCCTGCTTTACCAATTTTAAAATCTGGTCACCTTATACATGAGTGAAAAAAATAATGATGCATTTCTATTTTGATATACTTATATACTTGACAATATCTTTACATTTCTGTGCTATTCTAGTGAATAGCTTACTTCTTGAACTAGGTGTATTTGGAAAAGTCAGTTTTCATTCCATGATTATTTTTATTCCTAACAAGAGTGAGCTATTTCTTTGCTCAAGATTTTCTTTTCAGTTCTTCCATGTCTTACTTTTTATTTGTTTTTTCACATTACTCGGCAAGATCCCTGCTAAGCATGGAACAGTGTTGAGTGAATACCTGTTGAATGGCTCTTGGATTTCCCACCATTCTGTGACCCAGATGTCAGCTGTTATCTCATGATACCAGAAGCCATTACTGCTCTCTCTGTGTTCCTTCTGTGACTACCTGGATGCAGATCCAGCACCTCTTTTTCATCTGTAAAAAATCTACTTTCCCAGAACTCTGGTAGACCAAGAAAATTTCACTGAGGATTTTACAAGACACAGAGAAAATTCTCCTGAACCATTTTGCATCACACAACTTAACATCTTTACTAGAGAGTCTATTTTATCCATAGCTTTGTGGCAACCAAGGTTTTTCATTTCCTTTGCCTCAACTGAGGACCTTCTCTTTATTTCTTGAATTGTTTGTGGGGGACACTTAAATATGTTCACCTCTTTATTCTAGAGGGTAACGAAAACTATCACTGTGAGAAATTATTTTTCCAGGTATTAGCAAGGTAAAAACTGTCTATCAGCTTCATTCTAAAGCCACTTTTGGACAGATTGCTTCCTTCGTTCTTCTGCTGTCTACCTCCCTCGTCTATAGTGCATGACTATAGCAAGTAAAATGAAAGCAGTGTATAAGTAAATATGGCTTATGTTTGCATAAATGATAATTAAAGTTCTAGGCTATCAAAATATTTTAGTACATTTTAAATATTAATTTCAGAAAAGAGAATGAAAAACCCAAACAAACTTCCTTTGAATATTTTGAATTTAGGTCTTTTTTTTCCTGTGTCTTTGACCTTACTTCTTGTGGGCTGCCTTGGCCATTTTTACAGATTTTATTTGATTATCCATAGTAGAAGCTGGGAGTTGCATGGAAAAATGAAATTCACTGTCCCTAAACTTTTTTGAATATTTATCTCAGCTTCTTTGAACAGATACACAAAATAAACTTATGAATTTTATCTTCCTTATATTTGCAGCTTTCCTTGCTGAAGAAGCATGTTTAAATGATGAGTACAGATGTGTGAAGTAACTAAGAAATACAATACTTGTGTTGATGGTTTACTATTCAGAATGAAGAGCTGATCAGAAAAATGCATATTAAAACTTTGAAGAGAAATAACTCAGAACGAACATTCTCTCCCATAGGCAGTCTTTCTTATCTTAATTTTGAATTATTTTATGTGCCTTTGAAAGCCATTTCTGATCAGAATATAGTCAGTTTCAATTTAGGCATCTCTTTTTGTCAGAAATAACTTATAGTGGGAGATTACATCTTCCATTTGAATATAGTTCTATTTCTTTAGATTTTATCTTCAAGAGTTATCTTCAAGAATTTGAGTTAGAATTTATCTTCAAGAGCATTAAAGGGATGTTAATGGTGATTATCACTGCTCTTGTATATAACTTGGTGTGTGTGTGTGTGTGTGTGTGTGTGTGTGTTTAAGGAAAAACCTCTAACCCTTGTGTAATATGTAGCACCAGGTATAGTTATGAAATAAATGCCTTTCAAGATTATCAAATTCTAGTTGGATTCTATTCCTGTTAGTTTGGGCCAATCTCCTTCTATGTTCTTCATATGCTCAGCAACTGCTAGTGGTTCTGTAGTGAAAGGACAGATCATGGCAATAATAGCAATAATCATTTTATGCCTGCATTTTTGAGGTTCCAGAGACACTCTAGTTATGCTGTAAGAGAAAGCAAAGCAAGATTTCAAACTACCTTTCTCTGTCTTCATGGCAATGCTCTTCATTATGCCATGTTGTTGCCCAATGCTTTTCCAAGATAGTGATGCGTTTTTGTCTAGTTCTGAATTATCCTTCAACCGATGGGTTTACCCAGTGATTTGACCTGGCTGTGAGATGAGAGTCCCAAAGGGCATACTTGATTTAGCTACATTCTTTGGCCATTTTGGACCACCCAATTGAGCTTTCTCTGGCCAGCCTTTCCCACAGGCCTGCTGTCCCAGCCCTGCCCAGGTTTGCTTTTACATCTCCAATATGCTGGCCCCTGACTTTCCCTCTCATCCAAGCATGTCTTGCTTTTGAGTCTATTTTATTAAGACAACCATCCAAATCACCCTGAGAACAGAATTTTGAAAATCCAGTATTTTGTAATTAAATGTTTTAAAATAAAATATCACGATCCCAATTTCCACTCCACTCAAGTTATGGATGGATGTTTAAAACCTTTAAGAAGAAAAGAAAACCAACACATAACACATTTCACAGCTTTGTTAGAATTGCTGTCAGTGAAATTGCTCATTTGCTCTTGCTTTTTCTCCAAAGCCATATGGTATTGACCCATATACCTGGAAATTAAATTTTCTGCTTCCTGTTTAGAGGGTTTGTAAAAGTTGGGAAAAACAGAGGCAGCAGCTGTTACTTTGTTTTTCTTATTGCCACAGTCCCAGAATTTTAGGTTCCTTGGTTAGTTGCAGTGTCAACCAGATGAAGCAGAACCTGCCCCAACCCCACAGTCTTGATGATTTACCCCGGGACTCACCAACATTTACATTCTCCAGACATAAAATGGGAGTTAGAGGTCCAGCAACCTGGCCAGGTTGTAATCCTAATCGCTGAATACCTCAGAAAGTCTCTTCTTCTCCTCTGTGTTTCAAGGCGTGAGCCTCTGAAAAATTTCCCCAAAAGCTCAAGATATAATCCTGTTTACTATATTTGAACTGAATTCTTTGAAATGACTAATATGCATCTTCAGCAGTTCCAGCAGCAGATGCCAAGATGATAAGTGAGAGCTAGAAAAATGTTAATCACACACGAGCCTGGAGGTATAAAATGATGAAACCTAATCTCTTTCAGACCTCCACCAGCCCCCTAGCTCCTGTGGCAGAAAGGAAGGAGTTTGGGATTTGAAGCCAGAACACTTTCTTTGGTGAAGTCACAGGGAACATTTTTCTAAGTGTGAGTGATTTTTACATCACTTATGTAATCTCTTTATAAGGCAGGAACCGTAAAAATACTCATTCCACTGTGTTGTTATTAGGAGCACATGGGAATTATGATTATTTAAACACTTTGTGAAATGTGAAGTACCCCACAAATGTTTATTATTTATGTTGTTGTTATATTGTCTTGTTGAAGAGGAGAGAACTAATTTATGTGAAAGCTGATACATTTGACCCTTGAATAACACAGGTTTCAACTGCATGGATTTTTTTTTTAATGTTTATTTCATTGATTTTAGAGAAAGGAAGAGAGAAAGAGAGACAGGAATGCCAATTTGCTGCTGTATATGCCCTGACCTGGGATTGAACTGGTAACCTCTTCACTTCAGGAGGATGCTTTAACCAACTGAGCTATCGGGCCGGGGCACAACTGCATGGACTTTACACATGATTATTTTTTTCAATAAATATACTGTCAGCCTTATGTATCCTTGAGTTTTGCATCTCAAGAATGCAAAACAGCAGATCAAAGAGTTCACAGTTGGGAATCCACGGATACGGATACGAGGGTCAACTATGTGCATTGTTCTGTGCCATTTTATATATAATGGACTTGAACATCCAACGGCAGGTTTTGGTATATGCGGGGGTCCTGAGACCAATCCCTGGTGGATGCCAAGAAATGACTGGAGTTGTTTTGGAGGAGTCCAAATTTATATGCAAATTTTTGACTATGGGGTGTCAGCATCCCTAACTGCTGAATTGTTCAAGAGTCCATTGTAGTGTCAAAAACTGAGAAAGGGCAATCACATTGACACGTGTGATCTCCAAGATGCTAAAACGACTGATTCTGGAATAGTGGAATCTGGGCAGTCAGAGTGTCAAGAAACTCAAACATCTGTATGATGAGAATTTTACCCTTCGTTTCTTGCATGGACTTTTAAAGTAAAACTTTGAGTTCATTTTGGATCAACAAAGCTTTACTGAAATTATCCTTCTATATACTGTACTAGATTTTGTATTCTGAGATAAATGAAAAAACATGCTTAACCTTCAGAAGACATAGGCTAAGGGAGAAACCAACCTAAACAGATTATTTTGATACATAGTGGTAGTGTTAGAATGGAGGTACATTCAAGGTGGTCACCAACAGTCTGTAGATCTACCAATCCAATGGAAGTTTTAAAATCCTTATAGAAATAACTTTTTAAAATCTTGATGCTTTTTCTTTCTTGAAAATGATGATATCTGTTCCTTTTTCATTCCTTCCATAACTTTCACTTACTCTTACTCTTAAATGTTGGTGATTCCAGAGACTTCATCCTTAGATGAAGGAAAACATCCTTTGTTTTTTCCACTCTGCAATCTCTTCCTGTCTCTGTCAGCTTCTTTTTTTCATTATTACTTTATGCTCTTGTTCCTTATCTGAAAAACTCCATGCTTGACCTCTATGAATTATAAACTTTCACATTTAACTTTTTTTTAAAATTCTTATTTTCTAATCCTTTTTTCAGGTTCAACCTGTGCCATACTATCTTATTGCTATAAAATGACATTGAGTTACTGTCTATATTTTTATACATTCTAATGGTTTCCCACATTGGTAATCCCATCATCTCATGATAAAATTAAAGCTTTTTCAGACCTTACTACAGTCAGGATGTAAGAACGTGAAATAGGTAATGCCAGCCTCTGTGCAGAGTTTGGATATGAAAGCACACAACACAAGGAGGCAGCTGAGGGAAGATGAATCTTCTGGAAAGTGATGGTGGAAGCTTCTGGTTCTACTGAGGCTCTTGAGGCAGAGTTTCTGGCATGAGCTTCTTGGGTGTTCAGGGTCAGGTGGCTACTGACAGTGGTTGCATCTCTCCTGTGATAAAGCATTGCTCCTGGGTTGTTTCAATATGTGCACCATTCAGATTGAGTTCTCTGGTTTCTCTATAATTTTTGCAAGCCAAAAAATGTCCTTTACTAAATTATTTTCTGTTTAAACCAGCAAAAGCATTGTTTGCAACTGCTGGTACTGACTGTAATGGACCTTATCTTAAGAGTTTTGATGTTTTATCTGAATAAAATTATGCATACATTTGTATTTGTATGTGTGTTACAAGCATTGAATTTTAAACATAGGCTTTATCTTGTAGAACCATTTTAGATTCATAGCAAAATTGAACCTGGAGTGCAGAGAATTCCCTTATAACTCTTCCCCCTACACACACAACTTCCCCCACTATCAACATCCTGCACCAGAGTGGTGCATGTGTTACAATTGATGAGCTTACATTGACTCGTCATTATCATCTCAGGTCCCTAGTTAATATTAGGGTTCCTTCTTGGTGTTGTACATCTATAGGTTTAAAAATGTATAATGAAATGTACTATTTGTCATAGTATCACACAGGATAGTTTCATTTCCCTTAAAACCCTTTGTGTTTTGACTATTCAGTGAAAACAATGAGCTGGATGAGCCCGTGGTCAAGCTGGTGACCATGGGGTTTCAAACCTGGGACTAGCTGCTTTTCTGGAGCTGAAACACAACCTATGCCTGACCTATTGTCCTTACTTTGGTGACCTTCTGCACTTAGCTCATTGCCTGTGCTCTGCTCATGTGTACCTAACTGCCTACCACAATATCATTTTAGAAGACGAACATTTATTATGGCTAATGTTTAGGAGAAGAGACAGTGATTGTAATGTTATTTTCATTGAGTCGTTAAAAGTCAGTAATTGACAACACTTCAAGATTTTCGGAAGAAGTTTTTAGTCCAAAATTTTTGGACAAATGCAGTGATTCTTTCAAGGTTTTATACTAGTCAGACTTCTGATTGATGTGTAGCTAAGCAAATAAATGTTGACATTTACTAATTGGGTAATTAACTACTGCATAATATAGTACACAACCTAACTTCTGTAAATTGTGGAAGTTATTCATTCATCAATGCATAAATATTTCCAAAATTATAGAACTCTGGAATATATCTAGGTTTCATATTTTGGAAAAATGTTGGGCCTTTAGTAGCTATGTTTTTAGCCTCAGGGTGAAAAATTTATATTCTGGAACTAAATGGTTTTAAACTGGTTGTTTACTGGTTAATACTGGTAATTAATTCCATGGGCCTTAGAGAACTCTTTAGTTTTTCTTCATTTTAGTGGGAGGTTACTTGGCTTTAGAAGCCATCACTGAGAAACTCAAGTTGAACACATTGAAAGGATTTTATTTTTTATGGTTCTTAAATCGCTTAACAACTTAATAATTATTAAGTCAACACATATTAAGATTTCAATACTAAGCATTGTAAACCCAATTGCTTGACATTGAATTATGGGAAAAGTCATCTAATGAGTTGTGTCACTAGCAAAATAATAAATAACATTTCAGAAAAGGGGATTAGAGATTAATATGGAATTTACATGGCCTTATCCTGATCAGCACAGTCTTATAAAAAATAGAGGAAGAGAACAGAAGAATCAATTGGTTAAGAAAATGTCAGCAATGCCAAATCTATATTAAATGGATTCTGCAAGGCTAGGAAAAATGAGTTCATGTTAAATTAAAACACCTTTAAAATGTGTGCAGCTTTGCCCTGGCTGGTTGGCTAAGCGGCAGAGCATTGGCTCAGCATACGGAAGTACAGGGTTTGATTCCCAGCCAGGGAACAGGGGAAGCATCCATCTGCTTCTCCACCCTTCCCTCCCACCCCCACCCTTTCTCTTTGTCTCTCTCTTCCCTTTCTGCAGCCAAGGCTCCACTGGAGCAAAGTTGGCCCAGATGCTGAGGACAACTCTATGGCCTCTGTCTCAGGCTCTAGAATGGTTCCAACCGCAATGGAGCAACACCCCTGATGGGCTGAGCATCGCTCCCTGGTGGGCATGCTAGGTGGACACATACGGGAGTCTGTCTGACTGTCTCCCCGTTTCTAACTTCACAAATATACCAAAAAAAAAAAAATTAAATATGTGCAACTTGACATATTCCGAATTGAGCTCAACACCTCCAGCTTCTCTTGATTCTCTTTTTCAGTTAGCAGCTTTTATGCTTTCCCAGGTGTCTAAACCTATGATTTTGAAGTTATTTGAGATCCTTCCTCCTTTGTTTACCTCACATTGGACACAAAGTTTTAATAGCATTATTTTCTCAATTCATTTCCTTCTCTAAATCCACGAACTTCATTAAATTACTACAAATATTTCTGCCCTATCTCTTGCTACTCCTTTCTCTCATCTAGAAAACATCTACTTGTTTTTCAAAACTTTTCCCAGGGATTGCTTTTTTCTATTAAGATACTCTGACTATTTTCCTAAAACAGTGCTTCTCAGTCTTGGCTGAACTTTGGAATCACCTGTGGTGTTTCAAAACACAGATTCATTGACACATATTCTTATCTAATTAGTTTGAGGTGCAGACCACAATGGGTTTTTTAAAAATACCCCAAGTGATTCTAAGTTGCAGTCAAGGTTGAAAACCACAACAATAAAATAATCTCTCCGTTGTTTGCCTTCTCTACTCTATCTTATAACAATAGTTCTGAAGTCTGATTAAATATCAATATCACTAGGTGCTTCAAAAAGTATAGATATTTGTGGTTTTGTTGGACAGAGTCTAAGGTAAATGCCAATGACCCCACATTCTAGTGTTCAAACCCTTGTAAAATGCCTTCACCTAGAATGTGGGTGGGATGTATGGCCTTTTCTAACCGATAAAGTTTGGCAAAAATGATGTCACTCAGTGATTAATTATTACATTAGGTTAAATAAGCTCCTTGCTAGCAGACTTGCTTTACCCTCTTGCTGGCTTGAAAAGCAATCTGACATGCTTTGAGAAAGCATACAGAGGGTCAAGTGGATCAGAAGTAGGAGTGGCAGTTAAGAGCTGAGTGTGGGCTCCAGCCAATAGTGAGCAAGAATCCAGGGACCTCAGAGGTATAGTCACAAAGAAATCAATTCTGGTAACAACTTACAGGAGTTTGAAAGCAGATGTGTCAGTTATGGCTCTAAAGGAGAACTGAGCCTTGAATGGCACCTTGCTGGCTATCTTGCAGAGGAACCAGCTAAGCCATCTTAACTTCTGGCATGCAGAAATAGACAATAACTATGTTGTTTTATGCTGCTAAATTTGTGGTAATTTGTTATGCAGCCTTCAGAAATAATTTAGGTTCCTAAAAAGGGTAACGTTTTTTTATGACACACCCACATAAAGGCCTCATTTTAAGGTAAAAGGTTTAAGACTGGGGAACATTTTTTTTCATTTTTTGTTGCATGAGGTTTTAGAACTTTTTCTATATATATGTGCATCACTGATTCCAAATGTGAAATCCGTTTTTTGGTGCATGCTCTAGTTTTTATGCAATTTTAATTTATTTTTGTTACACTTAATGGCATGCATTGGTTTTTAAATCGATGTTACAGGGCAATGACTTTTGGATTGAACATAACCACAAGGCAATTAATGTTTTACAAACATCACTTTTACATAATTGTAGTTTGTTTTAAATGTAAAAAGTTATTATCTGATAAAAACACCCTCTTATTTTGTTTTAAGATTGAATCATGGCTTCTTTGAGTAGGCATAAATGTAAGAATAGTCCTGACACCTTCTGTTATATATGTGACTGTTACACACTTCAATGTCAAAGGAGCAATATTTTATCATTTGTGACATATGCATAGATTGCCTATTTTCAAGTTCCCCTTGGCGATCAAGACAAGAATGGGATCCTCGTATTGTGTGTCATAATTGTGAGAAAATGCTTCGTGACTGGACAAAAGAAAAACACAAAAGAATGCCTTTTGGTATTCCCATGGTTTGGCGTGAACCTAAGGACCACAGCAATGACTGTTATTTCTGTCTGATCCATACAAAGGGCATAGGTAAGAAAAAAACGGCATATGATCGCATATCCTAATATTTCTTCAGCAATATGACCTATCCCATATTCTGAGACACACCCAGTTCCAGTTTTTAATGGTTTTATTTCTTCTAAGGACAAAGAAAGTGAACATGGTGATCAAGTATATTTTGATAAGATGTATGAGAAAATGGTTGTAGAATCGGAAGGGTCTTCTTGTGATGCCAAGCAGCCATTAGCCCCTCAGCAGATTAGGCAACCCGAATTGAATGATTTAGTAAGAGAATGGGGCATATCAAAGAAAGCAGCTGAGTTATTAGCCTCCAGCCTTCAAGAAAAGAATGTACTTTACCAGTCAGCTAATGTATCTCTTTTCAGGAAGCTGAACAAATTTTTGTGGACTTTGTTTCCGAAGACAAACACATTGTTTACTGTCATGATATCTCAGCCAACTAGGTGTTACCACTTACAGTGCAACAGAATGGCAGCTATTTCTTGACAGCTCTAAATGGAGTCTGAATTGTGTTCTCCTACACAATGGTAATGTTTATGCAGCGATTCCAATTGGTTATTCAACTATCTGGGAGAAGATTATAATTACATAAAAATTGTCCTCGACTTTCTGAAGTATGAGGAGCATAACTGGGTCATTTGTGTATATCTTAAAATTGTCAATTTCCTGCTAGGACAACAGAGAGATTTCACAAAGTATACTTGCTTTCTGTGTTTTTGGGATGGCCGAGCTCAGGAGAAACACTGGACATAGACGGAGTGGTCGAAATGTCAAACTCTGGAAGTAGGGATGCAAAATATTGTGAATGAACCTGTAGTTAATTGAGACAGGATCATTTTCCCCCCACTTCACATCAAACTTGGCTTAATGAAGCAGTTTGTTCAGGCTTTGAATAGAGAAAGTGAATGCTTTCAACATATTATATCTGCTTTTCCTACCTTGTCTTTCAAGAAGATAAAAGCAGGTGTATTCTATGGACCTCAAATTTGAATCCTTATACGTGACGAAGGATTTTTCAAGAAGATGAATAAGAAGGAGAAAGCAGCATGGCAGTCTTTTGTGGCAGTTACAAAGAACTTCCTTAGCACCTAAAAAGTGGAAAACTATAAACTTTTGGTTCAAAAGATGCTGTTGGCTTTCCATGACATTGGATGTAACATGAGCGTTAAGATTCACTTCCTGAACATTCACCTTGATAAGTGTCCCGAAAATCTTGGAGCTGTTAATGATAAGCAGGGAGAATGCTTTCATCAAGATCTGAAGACAATGGGAGAGCATTATCAGGGGCAATGGGACAGAAATATGATGGCAGACTACTGCTGGAGCATCAAACTAGATTGTCCTGAACAAGTACACAAACCCAAGAGCTACAAACGCAAATTTTTGCTTGAATAGAATTTATATAAGTTTTGCGTGAATTTTATGATCAAAATAAGTGTTTTAATATGTTCTATTTCAAAATTGTAGACAAATTCTTATGCAATCTTATCTTTTAGTGTTTTTACTGCATTATATAAATTATTATATTTTCACAAATATGATGCCCAAGAAGACATTCTACTTCATTATGTTAAACTAAATGTTGAAAATTTTACAATAAGATGAAAACCTAAAATCTTGAATTGCAAAAATAACTGTAGTTTGGCCTGACCTGTGGTGGTGCAGTGGATAAAGCGTCGACCTGGGAACACTGAGGTCACCAGTTCAAAACCCTGCACTGGTCTGGTCAAGGCATATATGGGAGTTGATGCTTCCAGTTCCTCCCCCCTTTCTCTCTTTCACTCTCTCTCACTCTGTGTCTCCTCTCTAAAATGAATAAATAAAAAGAATTTTAAAAATACTGTAGCTTACAGAGAAAAATTAATGCCAGATTTGAGATCAGCACGCTTGAATTAGGTGAGAACAAATGTTTTTGTGGATGCAACAAAAATTTTGTTCCCCAGTGTAAATTACTTCACTGATTAAATCTCTGAATGCCTCTGGAATGGTCCAATAGTAGTCTTCATGAAATCCATGAAGTTTAAGTTTTAGGATTCCAAAGCCAGCTCTCACACCCCCAAAGCCTTTGTGTGAGTGGAAAATGTTGTTGCTGAGTGCAGTGAACAAACCCTTGGTGTTTTCAGGGGTATCTGATCTCAGGGGTATGGTGGTGCTTGGAGATTACCTTGTAGTAAGAAATAAGGTGTATTGTCAGAGAAGTGATTATGAGGACTTAAATGGGTTTCTGCTAAGAGAGGTCTAACCTGTTAGTAAAACCAGTTCAAGTGAAGAATCACCATTCATCCTTTTTCTGATGGCAAACCTTCCTATTGAGGCATAATGCTAAGGGCAAGGAGATAGAGTTGAAGGCTTTCCTATAGGGATTCTTCTTTAGGATGAACCAGTTGAAACATTTTCCAGAGACCTATGAACCCTGAGAAAAAGATGTCTATGTGGGCTCCAATTTAAAATGCAGCCTAGCAGCTTTTCTGCACAGGGGCCTCTCAAATAAACTGCACTTCATAGAGAAGCCTGCATTAAACTGCTTGCCTGCTGCACTGAACTGCCCGTCTACACTGTGTTGCTGCCATCTGTATCCTCCTTGTAGAAAATTGTCTGGAATCCTATCTTAACCAATAGGACTGAAGATTTCACTACCCAATCAGAGATGCACAACTTCTTATTGCCCAATCAGAGCAACTCTGTTCTGACCAATCAGTACAGTGCTCTTTGGGCCAAGCAAACATAGGATTTGGAGGCCTTATTAGCATGAAGATAAACTAATTAAGGACCATGGTTGGGGACTTCTGTCTATATAATCCAGCTTCCCTCTAGTTCTGACAGAACTCTTTCCCTTTCCACCAAAGACTGAAGACTCTGCTTCCCCAGATAAAGCTGAAACACTGAAGATGAAAATATCTTGTAGAAGCAAGGTGAAGCAGACCAGTGCAGAGCAGAACAGACCAGCATAGATAGAGGAGACCAGAACAGAGTGGACCAGAGCAGAGCAAAGCAGTCCAAGGTAAGACAGGGCAGAACTGAGCTGTTTTGTTAGAGAAGGACCTGACCCAGGACCACCTAATAGCAGTGCTGTTTTCATAACCATGCTGTATTACAACTGAGATGTTTGTACTGAATAGTTTCTTCCCTAATCATATTCCAAATTGGGAATTCTTTTGGTTTTATATTGATATCAATGACCTTCAGTTTACAGGTCTGATGTTAAAATTAGATGGTATCTAATTTTTTTCCCCCATAACCCACCCATGGAATAAATACCCTTCAAAGTAGAGTTTTCTGTTGTTAGCTGTATTGGGGCAAAGGTATGATGGTAAGTGGAGGGAATTATATATAGGCTAAGAGATGGAATGATGTTAAATTTCAAGGTCTTTTATAACTCAAAGATTATTTTATTCTAGAACCTAAACTACTTCTAAAATAATTTAGTGGAAAAGGAAATTTGTACCTAGGTACATCAGATAAGCATTAGTATAAGTCTACTGATAAATGTCTACTTAGCTCTATCATTCTAATAATGTTCATAAGTTGGCTGGGTTTTCTAAGACTTTCTAAATCAATTCCTTCATATTTTCATTAATGGTATTCTTTCATCATTGTTTTAAATTATTTTTTTCTGCAGGTTGCAAAATAATGAGGTGCTGTCTTATAATCAAATAATTATATTTCTGGTAATTTACATAATTTAATTTTTATGAGCCCCTTTACACATTAGCATTTAATTCACCATTTTGTTATAGTAAATTTTCTAGTGATTGCCCTAACTAGAATGTCACATTAAAGTAATAAACATATTTTACTTTTGAAATATAGCAAAGAACAAAATACCTTTTTATAAATTTTGCTTCATTATATTAGATTAGAGACACAATATACTTTGAAATACCTAATGAAGAGTGCAGGGTACTTGTTTTCTTATCATGTCTTGAAATTAGTAACCCATTAACACTATATAATCAAAAGATTGCCTTTTAAAAAAATATTGCTCAATATTTAAAATTAATTAATTAATTTTTACTAATTCATTTTAGAGAGGAGAGAGAGTGAGAGAAAGAAAGAGAAAGACAGAGAAAAAACATGGGGACAATTCACAGGAAGCATCGACTCCTATATGTGCCCTTGACCAGACAAGTGTAGGGTTTCATACCGGCAACCTCAGCATTCCAGGTCGATGCTTTATCCACTGTGCCACCACAGGTCAGGCCCAAAAGATTGCCTTTTGAATATAGCCTGTGAATCCACACTGGACCAAAGAAAAATAAAACACAGCTTCATTACCGAGGGAATTTCAGGCCAGTTAGGAAGACATATGCACACAGGAGACAACAGAACACAAGAAGGCAGGATAACCAGTTCAAGAGAGGTCAGAGATAATAGCAGGCTTGATGATTCAAGGAGAACACTGAAGGAAGAGCCAGTGAGCTGGATTGACAAGGTTGGAGGAGGGAGTGGAACACTAGAAGGAGGCAGGTATTGACTGTTGAGGTTTAAACATGATGAAGCCATGTAAAGCCAGTAGTCGTGGTCAGGATCACAGCCGCCTGACCCATGCAGGTTCACATTGGATTCGAACAGTCGGTAATGAAACAACAGAGCCAAGAACTGGTGAGCTATCAGCTTTAATTCTAGCTTGCACCCGGCAGGCAAGCAAAAACATACACTGGGCTCCAAAACCCACACATTCAGTGCTCACAAAGCTACTGACTTATCCGAGTTTCCTAGAATCAAAGCTTTCTAGCTCACCAGACTTATTCACCTCTGTTTCCCATCTCCTCCTGCACAAACTCTTAACAAACTGGCTTCTTCCTCAGCACTCTGCCATCTTGGCTACTTCTCCTCCACATGGCCTTAATCTGCTCTCCTCTCTAATACCTCAGGAACCAAGAGAGAGAGATCAAGCTACTGGTCTCCCCACTTTATACCGTAGAATCAAAACCTTTAATCCAACTATACAAACAAGGAAGTCTCTGTATAATGGGATTCCTCAGGAGAGTGCACCACCCTACATCATCCAATCAGTCAAGGGTGTAGGGAAGAGCTTACTCTTAAACTAAGCCTTAGGCTATAATGACCTCCCCTGCCAACAGCCTGTCCCAGAAAAACACATTAATATCAACGAACTTCCATGTGGGCAGCGCCATCTTTAACAAAGTGAGCATAATATATTTTATCTGCCCAACAGGCCAGAAAGTGGCAAGTTCACCCAACAAAAAAAAAGCGATGATTCTGGAGACCACCATGAAACAAGGGCTGACTACATATCTAGACTTCTTTTTACTAAACTATGATGTTGTGTTAATTAAAAGTGATCAGAATCCCACTTTTTGAAGGATTGCTCCAGTATTTAAAACACAATTGCTTACAATGTGTATGATGCAGCTAGTATTCCATGAGAACAGACTTTGTGAATCAAAGTGACACTTTCTATTTTCCATGTCAGCATTCCATTGAAAAAGCTACTGTCAACTCAGCTAATAGCTTCATTTTGCAATTGATTCCCTTTATTGTTATGCATATTAGATGACAGAGGAAAGGGGGAAAAATTGAAGGAAGAAGTAAGCCTGCTGAGATAAATGCAGTAGTTCCTCACTGTGGGAAAGAAAAGAATCTCTTTTATCCTTTCATTTATCTGTGCATGTGACTTCAAAGAAAAGTTCAACAAAGAACTCAAATGCTAAAATGCCCTGATGACATTTCCTGAGCAATGTATTACCCAGCTTTTGAGCCAGGAGCTGACAGGGTGACTAATGGCTGGTGGGCTGCTGATATGCCCAAGAGAAGTCTACTAGTCATGCTTAAAACAATTCCTCTATGGAGTCAACATAGGGATTTTGAAACTATGATTTGTTTGCCAATCATGCTTCCTTAATGCAGTGCTAGTGTTCCAAGCAGCTAGAGGTAAAACAAGGATACATTTTCTTCTTTCTTACCCTCTAGTTTCTGCAGAGCTCAGTCTTCTATGTGAGCTGGGGTGTCAGGAAATAAGACATTTTACTTTTCCCAACTCCTTGTCACAAAAGAATCTTGATGCTATCATATGTGATGTAGCTCTTTCTTTTGATTATAGGGCTTTATATGGAAAATCACATGGATAATTATTTTCAGTTTAATACAATATAAGAATGGGAACAAGGAGAGAGGGGTCAGTGTTCATGGAAGAGAAAAAGAAAGCAAGGAGGGTGTTGGGCAGATAAAATATATTATGCTCACTTTGTTAAAGGTGGCGCTGCCCACATGGAAGTTCGTTGATATTAATGTGTGTTCTGGAACAGGCTGTGGGCAGGCCGGGTCATTATAGCCTAAGGCTTAGTTTAAGAGTAAGCTCTTCCCTACACCCTTGACTGATTGGATGATGTAGGGTGGTGCACTCTCCTGAGGAATCCCATTATACAGAGACTTCCTTGTTTGTATAGTTGGATTAAAGGTTTTGATTCTACGGTATAAAGTGGGGAGACCAGTAGCTTGATCTCTCTCTCTTGGTTCCTGAGGTATTAGAGAGGAGAGCAGATTAAGGCCATGTGGAGGAGAAGTAGCCAAGATGGCAGAGTGCTGAGGAAGAAGCCAGTTTGTTAAGAGTTTGTGCAGGAGGAGATGGGAAACAGAGGTGAATAAGTCTGGTGAGCTAGAAAGCTTTGATTCTAGGAAACTCGGATAAGTCAGTAGCTTTGTGAGCACTGAATGTGTGGGTTTTGGAGCCCAGCGTATGTTTTTGCTTGCCTGCCGGGTGCAAGCTAGAATTAAAGCTGATAGCTCACCAGTTCTTGGCTCTGTTGTTTCATTACCGACTGTTCGAATCCAATGCGAACCTGCATGGGTCAGGCTGCTGTGATGGTGGCCTCGACTACTGGCTTTACAGAGGGTAAGGCAAAAGGGAGAGATTTGAATTTGCAAATCTGAGGGTAAAAGATCAGCTATGTAGAAACCAATTTTCAAGGCCTGAGCAATGAGCAGAGGTTGTGGAGCAATTTCCTCCATCACTCTTGTTTGGCCAGTGTAAAGCCAGTAGCCAGGGTCAGGATCACAGCAGCCTGACCCGTGCAGGTTCACATTAGATTCATACAGTCGGTAATGAAACAACGGAGCCAAGAACTGGTGAGCCATCAGCTTTAATTCTAGCTTGCAACCAGCGGGCAAGCAAAAACACACACTGGGCTCCAAAACCCACACATTCAGTGCTTACAAAGCTACTGACTTATCCGAGTTTCCTAGCATCAAAGCTTCCTCGCTCACCAGACTTATTCACCTCTGTTCCCCATCTCCTTCTGCACAAACTCGCTTCTCTCTCAGCACTCTGCCATCTTGGCTGCTTCTCCTGGCCTCCCCGTGGCCTTCATCTGCTCTTCTTTCTAATACTAACCTCAGGAACCCAGAGTGAGCAAGCTACTGGTCTGTTCCACTTTATAGTGTAGAATCAAAACCTCCAATCCAATTACACAAACAAGGAAGTCTCCCATACAAAGCCACCCATCTGAGGCACAATGGGATTCCTCAGGAGAGTGCACCACCCTACATCATCCAATCAGTCAAGGGTGTGGGGAAAAGCTTACTCTTAAAACAAAGCCTTAAGCTATAACGACCGTGCCTGTTTACATTACAGCTTTTCTCCCACAGCCACCCCAAGCATAAGGGCAAATAATATCACCTGGGCGATGGGCTTCCATGTGGGCAGCGCCATCCTTAACAAAGTGAGCATATTATATTTTACCTGCCCAATAGCCAGTAGCCGCCGCTGTTGTGGCCATGCAGGTTCTCATTGTGAGGAAGGAGACCCCCTGTAAAGCCAGTAGCCGAGGCCACCATCACAGCCGCCTGACCCATGCAGGTTCACATTGGATTCGGACAGATGGCAATGAAACACCGGAGCCAAAAACTGGTGAGCCATCAGCTTTAATTCCAGCTTGCACCCGGCAGGCAAGCAAAAACACACAGGGCTCCAAAACCCACACATTCAGTGCTCACAAAGCTACTGACTTATCCGAGTTTCCTAGCATCAAAGGTTTCCAGCTCACCAGACTTATTCACCTCTGTTTCCCATCTCCTCCAGCACAAACTCTTAACAAACTGGCTTCTTCCTTAGCACTCTGCCATCTTGGCTACTTCTCCTCCACGTGGCCTTAATCTGCTCTCCTCTCTAATACTAACCTCAGGAACTCAGGAACCAAGAGAGAGATCAAGCTACTGTTCTCTTCCACTTAATAGCAGACTCAAAACCTTTAATCCAATTATACAAACAAGGAAGTCTCTGATACAAAGTCACCCATCTGAGGCATAATGGGATTCCTCCCTACATCACCACCCTACATCATCCAATCAGTGAAGGGTGTGGAGAAGAGCTTACTCTTAAACTAAGCCTTAGGCTATAATGACCCGGCCTGCTTACATTACAGCCTCTCCCCCACACCCATCCCAAGCATAAGGGCAAATAATATCACCTGGGTGACGGGCTTCCATGTGGGCAGCGCCATCTTTAACAAAGTGAGCATATTATATTTTATCTGCCGAACACCCCCCCTTAAATAAGAGGCTTCAAGGATATTTTATAATTTAGGCCAAGCGTTCAGAGAGAGTTTGTAAATATGATTTTTTTTTTGTAATTTACAAAATCTCAAGATGGCCGATCATATTCCTGCTTAGGAAGGGCTGTTATAATGTAAATAAAGAGGTTTTCATACTTAGAAGGTTTTGAATAGAAGGAGGAAATGTGGTAAGTTACCAAAGAATTGCAAAAATTAATATTTGAGGAGGAAGAATCAGGGTTCTAGTTCTCTTCTTTCTGTAGAGAGTGAGAGGAGAGGAATGTGGGAGTTTCCTGGCTTGCAGAGACATACTGTGTAGGAAAACCCCTTTTACTAGGAAGCTTAAAGGGCATTTTTATAATTTAGGCTAAGCATACAGAGAGATTTAGTAAATATAATTTTTATACTTGCGTGTGATTTATAACAGTTCAGGATGGCCGATGGCATTGTATTGTAAATGAAGAGGGGAAATGAAACTTGGATTCCCTCCCTTCCAGCATACCTGTAAGGAAAAAGGTAAATAGCTAACCAGGTGCAGAAAAAGGGAGGATTAAGCAGGTCTTTTCTTTCTCTTTCTTTCTTTCTTTAATGGGCCATTCACAAATACTTATCCCCTGACACCATGTAAGCTCCGCCTCCCATTCTGAAAACTTGTAATTAATGTATATACCTCTAGACAAGGAATGGCAAATGAACACTAAAAGATTTGGGAATGTCTTTTAATATATAAAACAACCTTTTTTGCTATTGTATTATTTTATAAGTTTTAATATGTAGGAATGTTTTTCATGGATCCTCTAGACAGATGTTATAAGCTTAATAATGATTATGTCATGCTGCCCCTCCTTTTCCTGCCAACCTATGTGTGTGGTCAAGGGTATATAACCAGCCTCAGGGCTATATTCTAGACTGCACAATTTGGGTCAGCTATACCCTGTGTTTGTCATATGCAGACAGCTTATTAATAAATCTCCTTTTAATAAAATTCCTTAAAATTTCATTTGGACTTGGTGTTTCTACATAAACCTGGTGGAACGGTACTTTACAATAGAAGGAGGCTTGGACCTCCTCCCTTCTATACACCTGGGTGAACGAAGGTAAATTAGCCAGGAATATAGGATGGTTTAGAGAGATTTGAGTAGCCCTTTCCTCTCCCCCTTTCTTTCTCCTTAATGGGCGATTTACAAATGATTATCCTCTTGCATCCTGTAAGCCCCCTCCCATCTTGAAATCACGTTATTAATGACAAAGAAAACACGAGCCCCATGAATGTGAACTTATGTTCTGTAAAGGGTATATAAGATGTAAGAAATCTAATTTCAGGGAGCATGTATCTTTGGAGCGATAGCCCTGTGTGCTCTGCGGGCTTAATAAATTATCTTTTTTCCTCTTATAAGTTGTCTGAGTGTCAATCCTCTCAGGTTTTTCTCTCCTGCAAAAATTGAATTCGGACAGATGGTAAAGAAACACTGGAGCCAAAAAATGGTGACCCATTCTTTTATTAAAGTCTCGTACCTACCAACAAGCAAACAGGCAGGGGAAACACTTCCCTTTTGTTCAAGGCTCCCAAAGCCCTGATGTATTCTCCTGATTCACAGCCAGGAGAATCTTCTCTGGTTCCTCATAGAATCAAAGGCCCCACCAGTCTCAGCAGAGCTCACAAAGCCCTTCAGTTATGGTTCTCTTTCTGCACATCTCCTCCTCTGCAAAAACTGACTGGGGCAACCAAAAACCCCTCCTGCAGCAAACATTAGCAAAAACAATGGTCCTTCCCAAGCAGGAAGGTAATTTGCAATTTGCAATTTGCCACCCTGAGGGCAAGCTCTGCAGCCTTCCACAGACTACATACACATGACCAATGCAAAAATATAAGCGAGCAGACATAAAAACACATTTTACAAATTTATTTGCCCAACAACTCTGAACACTAACATCCCTGAATTTTCTCCTGAATGTGACCTTGAACAACTCCATCCCTCCTCCTGGCTTCTTTCTCATCCTCCATGCTAAAAATACCAGTGAGGAGTCTGATTATATGTCCAATTTAGCGTGAAAATAAGGCAAGTTTTCTTTAAGGAAATAAAAAAATGGAAATGAAATAGTTTTTGATTTTTGGTGATGAGTTTCACTTCAGGGCTGAGCCAAACTCCCTCTGCTTTGATGAGCAGCTGCTTCCAATCGAAGATACCTCACCAACCCGACTCAAGGGGTTGGGGATTTCAGGAATGACTAGAAAATTGGGGGTGTCAAACAGTTTCAATCTCTAGTATAAATATTATTGATGTTTTGTTTAAAAAGGCTTTGATCTCAAAGAGACATTGGGGTTTTGAGAAAACATGTCAACAGTATTTTGCTAATCAGAAAAGATGTCCACTACAGGTTGCCGGGGTTGCTAGCGAAACACTTTAATTTAAATTATGTTTGCAGTACTACAAGCTTCAGTTTAAAAGGATAGAAGGGTAAGTTAGAAGGAAGAGGGCTTGTCATTCTCTACCAACATGAGCTATAAAGAACTGAGCATTTCATGAGCCTGAATGTACTTGTCTAATTAAAATCTTAGAAAAATCAGTTTGAAAATTAAAACTTTTATGTTTTCAAAGAGTTTGTCTTATATTCTAGCCAATAAAATTTAGTTTTTAATAATGGCTTTTATATAAGTTCTGGAAATATTTCTGAAGTACAAGCTTGTACTAATTTAAAAGGTAGTGTGAGGTTTTGTTCCAACTGGCATTCTGCCTCCTGACTCATGTCCAACTTTAAGGTCACTCTCCTTTTCACGAACTAGATGTGTTCGGTATTGAAGGGATATTGTAACTGCTGAGACACTAGCCTTCTTTCTCACTACTTGGGTGGGTGGAAACCTATAGAATCCTTTACGTCTGCTCTATTTTTATTGGAATTTGACTTCTGAAAATTTCTCATATGCACTATAGTTATTGATTTTAGAAATATTTTCATCATTTTTATTCAAATAGAAAATTCATTTATCATAACCATTGAATAACTTACAATAAGCCCTGGCGAACAGATGTATATATTTCTGAACTTATTATTTTGGGTTTTGAGTATCTTGTTAAAAATATATACTGTCACAGAGACTAATGTCTCATAAGTCCAGTTCTCCTCTCCTTCCAGGCACTTAGGAGGATGGCACTTTCCTGCTATCTTGCAGGTGAGTAAGTAGTTGTTGCCACTGAGTTGTGAGCAGAAGAAACCCATGTTACTTCTTGGCTAGGACATTTACTTGCTGTATGACCTTCTAGCTCTGCCCTTGCCTTGAGAGTGTCATGGAGAACTGAAGGCATTCCCAGATGCAGTGTCCACATGGAGCAAAACTGACCTTCCAATCTACCCTGGCATGCAATATTTGTGGAAAATAAACTTTTTTAGTTTTAATCCACTGAAACTTCTGAGATTCTTTGTTAATGCAGCATAACTTAACCTATTCTAACTATCATATATTTCTTTTCTAGAAATAATTACAGACCATGGCCTGTAGACATCTATGGCCTGTGGACAAATATGGACTACTGTCTGTTCTATTTTTTAAATTTTTATTTCTTGTAATTTTAAATATATAATATTTAAAAAGATGTGCAGTCTTCTTTATATTTTATTCCCAGGAGCAATACTTCTTCTGCAAGGGCAAGCTGGATATCCTTAGATTCTTCAGCGTCTTCATTGTCTGGACTCTATTTTGACCATTTTAAGTGTGCAGGTCATTGGCATTCAGTTCATTTTACAATATTGTACAACCACACCCATATACTTGAGATCATTCACCCACTGCTCTAACACACTATCTTGAAGTTATTTTACTAGTCACTGTTTCTCTGTTGTATTGGTCACCAGAGGAGTAGTCATGTCAAATAGGAGGAAATCCTGCTTCTCAGTGGTTAGAATGTCCTTTTCTTCTAGATTCTTTGCAATTCATTTTCTTACATTTTTTTAAAGCTGATATTGTAATTTGAATGGGTTCCAGGTATCGCTGGTGAGTAGCTCTATCCACGTCTACATAGTTTTTGTGGGTTCAGTG
Organism: Rhynchonycteris naso; assembly: GCA_037038555.1. Taxonomy (NCBI): domain Eukaryota; kingdom Metazoa; phylum Chordata; class Mammalia; order Chiroptera; family Emballonuridae; genus Rhynchonycteris; species Rhynchonycteris naso. The sequence goes on along the minus strand of CM072998.1, from coordinate 107,463,117 downwards.
GCTTTGATGTGTTTGAGAGTTTCATCCCATACAATAGCACCAGGTGGGCTGTCTGCCTTCAGCAGCACCTTCCTGTCCAGTAGTTGCTTCTTATGCATGGTGGGGGATTCCAGACAGATTCAACTCACATGGCCAGATGATAAGCAGTCATTCCAGAAAGATGTGCAATCTTCTTTATCTTTTATTCCCAGGAGCAATACTTCTTCTGCAAGGGCAAGCTGGATATCCTTAGATTCTTCAGCGTCTTCATTGTCTGGACTCTTATCTGCATTAGCATATTCCTCACTTTCTACCTTCTTTGCAGAGTTCTTGCCTACTTCAGAGCAATAGGCCCAGTGGGTTAAAGTGGTAATTCTGCCCTGTTTTCCCTTTAAAATATTTATTATAGTCTTTCTTTCATTATGGCTGTTTCTCAGCTGTAACCCCATCTCATCTTTTTGGGAAAATACCCAAGCTGCCTCTAAGCTGCTCCAGCTTTTTCCAGAACAAGTGAATTGCTGGCTGAGCCTGTCACCTAGGGTCCTTGCTTCAGAGCTGCCTCTGTGAGGCATTCTCCTTGTCAATGTGTCACTGTGGGCAAGGTTCTGGCTTTCTTCTGGCCTCCTCCCATGTTGCCTTAAGCTATGATGAAAGTACACACAGGATCAGGAGCTAACATTAGAAGTTGTGAGATGACAGAAGTGACAACAGAAAACAAGGATAACTTCAGAGAGGGGGTACCTTCACAGAAAAGGCAGATATTTTGAGAGACAATGTGTTCTACCAGGAGTAAGATAGGGGCCTCCAGACGCATCACAGAGTTTAAGTACAGTGTAATGATTGATGCCCGAAATGGCAACCCTGCCAATTCAGTAAGTGTTGAATAATGTCCAGACACATTACCAAATAAGACAGAGATGTAAAACATGTCAGTGAAGTTTGTGTCAGAACGGTTTAAACACAGTAAGCTTTAACACTTTTGGAGCAAACTTATTTTCAAAACTCAGTTTTGTGCAGCACTTTGTTTCTGTATGATGTCAGGCAAACAAGATGTAATCAGTTCCAGTTGAATTGCGTGCTTGAGTCAGCCTTCCCAGTTCATGCATATTAATATTCTAGGTAGAAAGGGTGATAGCAAAGTTTTCTAAGTAAGAGAGGCCTGCATGAGGGAGCATGGCAGAGTCTCTTGGTTAGCTCCCCATAGCCAGGTCCCTCCTCATTCCTCAGGACAGCTCTGCCATGCTAGCATCTCAGAAAATACCAGCTGACGTTCTGGCCTCTCTAGGAGCTAGGGATGAGCAAGTGACTGACATATGTCTAGTGAGATGCCAAGGAAAGTCAGCTGAGAAGCTTGGGAAAAGCTTTCCTCTTGGATTAAAAAAAAAAATTAAGCAAATCAGAGATATGTCAAGAAAATTCTCTTGCTCCCCATGTGCCTCTCCACCTCTACCTTTGCCCTGGGTTGTGATTAAATCTGCTGTAACCCTCTGACCATGAAGGAACTCATTGCTTGTGTACCAAGGATGGCAGGTGGGAGACATTGAAAAGTTTTAAATCTTGGTGACATGTTGACGCCGCTGCACCAACATTAGCATTGCTATTACTCAGACTCCTTGTTGTGTGAGTTAATTACTACTCCTCAGAGCTTTTCTGGATATCCTGATATTTGTACCTGTAAAGTTATCAATTGATTAGGGAAAGGGGGACTTTTATTTTATGGCTGTATGCTGAGTTTGAGCTGTAGTAAACATCCTTTTGAAAAGCAAATAAATAAACTGAGAGGCAAGTTGAAGAAAAAAATTTGCATATAAACTATTTAGTTAGAGCAAGTTCTTTTTTTTTTTATATATATATTTTATTATTATTAATTCTAATGGGGTGACATCAATAAATCAGGGTACATATGTACAATGAAAACATCTCCAGGTTATCTTATCATTCAATTGTGTTGCATACCCATCACCAAAAGTCAAATTGTCCTCTGTCACCTTCAATCTGGTTTTCCCTGCGTCCCTCCCCTCCTCCCTATCCCATTCTTCCCTCCCTCCCCCCATCCCATAACCACCACTCTCTTGTCCATGTCTCATACCCTCACTTTCATGTCCCACCTATGTATGTAATCGTGCTGTTCTCAGTTTTTCTTTTTTTCTGATTTACTTATTTCACTCCGTATAATGTTATCAAGGTACATCCATTTTGTTATAAATGATCCGATGTCATCGTTTCTTATGGCTGAGTAGTATTCCATAGTATATATGTACCAATGCTTTTTAATCCACTCGTCTTCTGACGGACACTTGGGCTGGTTCCAGATCTTCGCTATTGTGAACAATGCTGCCACGAACATGGGGGCGCATTTCTTCTTTTCGAACAGTGTTATGGTGTTCTTAGGGTATATTCCTAAAAGTGGGATAGCTGGGTCAAAAGGCAGTTCGATTTTTAATTTTCTGAGGAATCTCCAAACTGTTTTCCACAGTGGCTGCACCAGTCTGCATTCCCACCAGCAGTGCAGAAGGGTTCCCTTTTCTCCACATCCTCGCCAGCACTTATTCTGTGTTGTTTTGCTGATAAGTGCCATTCTGACTGGTGTGAGGTGATATCTCATTGTGGTTTTAATTTGCATTTCTCTAATGATTAGTGATGTTGAGCATTTTTTCATATGCCTATTGGCCATCTGTATGTCCTCTTTGGAGAAATTTCTATTCATTTCTTTTGCCCATTTTTTGATTGGGTTGTTTGTCTTCCTGGTGTTGTTGCTTTTTATAAGTTCTTTATAAATTTTAGTTATTAACCCCTTATCAGATGTGCTGTCGAATATGTTCTCCCATTGTGTGGTTTGTCTTTTTATTCTGTTCCTATTGTCTTTAGCTGTGCAAAAACTTTTTAGTTTGATATAGTCCCATTTGTTTATCTTGCCTTTTATTTCAGTTGCCCATGAAGATAAATCGGCAAATATACCGCTGCTACAGATGTCGGAGAGCTTGCTGCCTATGTTTTCTTCTAAGATGTTTATGGTTTCACGGCTTACATTTAAGTCTTTTATCCATTTTGAGTTTGTTTTTGTGAATGGTGTAAGTTGATGGTCTAGTTTCATTTTTTTGATGGTAGACGTCCAATTTTCCCAACACCATTTGTTAAAGAGGCTGTCTTTACTCCATTGTATGTTCTTTCCTCCTTTGTCAAATATCAGTTGTCCATAAAGATGTGGGTTTATTTCTGGGTTCTCTGTTCTGTTCCATTGATCTATGTGCCTGTTCTTATGCCAGTACCAGGCTGTCTTGAGTATAATGGCCTTGTAGTAAACCTTGATATCAGGAAGAGTGATACCTCCTGCTTTATTTTTTCTTTTTAAGATTGCTGAGGCTATTCGTGTTCTTTTTTGGTTCCATATAAATTTTTGGAATATGTGTTCTATATCTTTGAAGTATGTTATTGGAATTTTAATTGGTATTGCATTGAATTTATAAATTGCTTTGGGTAATATAGACATTTTAATGATGTTTATTCTTCCTAGCCATGAGCACGGTATGTGCTTCCTTGTTTGTATCTTCCTTGATTTCTTTTATCAATGTTCTATAATTTTCTGAGTACAAGTCCTTAACCTCCTTGGTTAAATTTACTCCTAGGTACTTTATTTTTTTGGCTGCAATAGTGAAGGGGATTGTTTCCTTAATTTCTTTTGCTGATATTTCATTGTTGGTGTATAAAAATGCCTCTGATTTCTGAGTATTAATTTTATATCCTGCCACCTTGCTGAATTCATTTATCAGGTCCAGTAGTTTTTTGACTGAGACTTTAGGGTTTTCAATATACAATATCATATCATCTGCAAATAATGACAGTTTTACTTCTTCTTTTCCAATTTGTATGCCTTTTATTTCTTCTTCTTGTCTGATTGCTGTAGCTAGGACTTCCAGAACTATGTTGAATAAGAGTGGTGAAAGTGGGCAACCCTGCCTGGTTCCTGATCTTAAGGGGATTGCTTTTAATCTTTGTCCATTTAGTATGATGTTTGCTGTGGGTTTGTCGTAGATGGCCTTTATCATGTTAAGGAATGATCCCTGTATTCCCACTTTAATGAGAGTTTTGAGCATGAATGGGTGCTGGATTTTATCAAATGCCTTTTCTGCATCTATTGAAATTATCATGTGATTTTTGTCCTTCCTTTTGTTTATGTGGTGAATCACATTGATTGATTTGCGAATATTGAACCAGCCTTGCCTCTCCAGAATAAATCCCACTTGATCGTGGTGTATGATTTTTTTCAAATATTGCTGGATCCTGTTGGCTAATATTTTGTTGAGAATTTTAGCGTCTAAATTCATCAGGGTTATAGGCCTATAATTTTCTTTCTTTGTGTTTTCTTTGCCCGGTTTTGGGATCAGAATTATGCTCGCCTCATAAAAGGAGTTTGGAATTCTTCCTTCCTCTTGAATTTTTTGAAATAGCTTGAGGAGAATAGGAGTTAGTTCTTCTTTGAATTTTTGATAGAATTCACTTGTGAAGCCATCGGGCCCAGGACTTTTCTTTTTTGGGAGTTTTTTGATAACTGTTTCGATCTCATTTGCTGTAATTGGTCTGTTTAGGTGTTTTGATTCTTCCAGATTGATTTTTGGAAGGTTATATGATTCAAGAAATTTGTCCATTTCACCAAGATTGTCTAATTTTTTGGCATATAGTTCTTCATAGTATTTTCTTACAATGCTTTGTATTTCTGTTGTGTCAGTTGTTATTTCTCCACTGTCCTTTCTAATGTTATTTATTTGGGTCCTCTCTCTTTTTTTCTTGGTGAGTCTAGTTAAAGGTTCATCAATCTTGTTTACCTTTTCAAAGAACCAGCTTCTTGTTTCATTGATCCTCTGTATTGTTTTCTTAGCCTCTATGTCATTTATTTCTGCTCTGACCTTTATTATTTCCTTCTTCTACTTGTCTTGGGTTTTATTTGTTGTTGTTTTTCTAGTTCTTTTAGATGCAGGGTCAGGTTGCTTATTTGAGCTTTTTCTAGCTTCTTATGATATGCCTGTAGTGCAATAAACTTCCCTCTCAGAACTGCTTTTGCTGTGTCCCATAAATTTTGAGTTGATGTATGCTCATTATCATTTGTTTCTAGAAACTTTTTTATTTCTTCTTTGATCTCATTGTTAATCCATTCATTATTTAATTACAAGCTATTTAGTTTCCAAGTGTTTGAGTATTTTTCAGTTTTTCTTTTGTGGTTAATTTCTAGTTTCATGGCATTGTGATCAGAGAAAATGCTTGATATGATTTCAATCTTCTTAAATTTATTGAGACCATTTTTGTGTCCTAACATGTGGTCTATCCTAGAAAACGTACCATGAGCGCTTGAGAAGAATGTATATTCTACTGCTTTAGGGTGAAAAATTCTGAAGATATCTATTAAATCAAGTTGATCTAGTGTATCATTTAAGTCTGCTGTTTCTTTATTAATTTTCTTTCTTGAGGATCTATCCAGTGTTGTTAGAGGGGTATTGAAATCCCCTACTATGATAGTATTGCTGTTAATCTCACCCTTTATATCCATCAAAGTCTGCTTTAAGTATGTCGGGGCTCCTATATTTGGTGCATAGATATTTACAATAGTTATATCTTCCTGTTGAATTGTTCCCTTTATCATTATGTAGTGTCCTTTTTTATCTCTTACTACAGCCTTTGTTTTAAAGTCCATTTTGTCTGATATAAGTATTGCTACCCCTGCTTTTTTTTCATTTCCATTTGCATGAAATATTTTTTTCCATCCTTTTACCTTCAGTCTATGAGCATCTTTTGTTTTAAGGTGTGTCTCTTGTAGACAGCATATGTATGGGTCCTGTTTCTTTATCCATGTAGCTACCCTATGTCTTTTGATTGGATCATTTAATCCATTTACATTTAAGGTTATTATTGATATGTAGTTGTTTATTGCCATTTTATTCTTTAAAGCTGTATTCTTCTTTTGCTCTATTCTTTCCTCCCTTTAAACTGTTCACAACAGGCCCCTTAGTATCTCTTGCAGAATTGGTTTGGTTTTTATGAATTCCTTTAGGCTTTCTTTTTCTGGGAAGCTCTTTATTTCTCCTTCAATTTTAAACGTTAGCCTTGCTGGATAAAGTAGTCTTGGTTGTAGGTTCTTGTTCTGCATTACTTTGATTATTTCTTGCCATTCCCTTCTGGCCTCAAGTGTTTCTGTTGAGAAGTCTGATGTCATCCTTATGGGGGCTCCTTTGTAGGTGATAGTCTTTTTTTCTCTAGCAGCTTTTAAAATTTTTTCTTTATCCATTAGCTTTGGTATTTTAACTATGATGTGTCTTGGTGTAGATTTTTTTGGGTTTCTCCTTAATGGAGTTCTGTGTGCTTCTTGAATGTGTGGAGTGTTTCCCAGCCTTAATTTAGGAAAGTTTTCTGCTATGATTTGATTGAACAAAGTTTCCATTTCCTGTCCTCTCTCCTCTTCTTCAGGCACCCCTATGATGCGAATGTTGTTTCTCTTCATGTTGTCACAAAGCTCCCTTAGAGTTTCCTCACATTTTTTAAGTCTCTTTTCCTTTTTCTTCTCTGCTTCTGTGCCTTTGTTTATTGTGTCCTCTAACTCGCTTATTCGATCCTCGGCGTCATCCATCCTGCTTTTAATTCCTTCCATTGTGGTCTTCAGTTCTGATACTGTATTTGTCATTTCTGTCTGATTCTTTTTTATTATTTTAATTTCATTTTTTATACTTGTTATCTCTTTATTTAGGTGTTCATAATGACTATCCATTGTTGCTCTAATTTCTTTGAACATCCTAACTATCATTATTCTAAATTCTGCTTCTGGTAATTTGGTTATATCTGGTTCATTCAGGTCCTTCTCTGGGGATTTATCTTGATTCATTTGGTTTGCATTCCTCTGCCTGCCCATTTTTTCTGTGTATAAGCAAGTTGTGGCCACTGGAGTCCAGTAGGTGTTGCCTTTGTGTTCTCTAGGTGTGGTCTATCTGCAGGCCCCCCACCCCCTCTGCCGGTGCCTAGGGTGGTTGGGTATGAGCGTTGCCAGCGCCGGCCCACTGTGGCTTTTGCTATGATTTCTGCCTCTCCTCCGTGGGAGGGGCTGTGACTGAAGCCACAAGATTAGCACCAAGGGTAGAGGCGAGCACCTTTCCTCAGCTGTGGACCCAGCCTATTTCCGGACTTCCGCCCAGAACCAGCAGTCGGAACCTGCTCGCTACAGTTCCGCGGGTTAGGCGGGGCTTTTGACGTGCTCTCAGCTGTAAGCTTTTGCCCGTCAGGAGCTTTAGCCCTGCCCTCGAGGCCAGGGCCCTTTGCGCAGGGTCGGAAACCAAGATTTATTGGGGCGGGCGTGTTTGCTGGCTTCCACCGAGCTGCGTACTTCCGCTCGTCCCGGACTCTACCCCACCCCCGCGTTCGGAGCCCGCTCATGCACGTATGAACGCTATCCGGGGTTTCTCCGGCCGGATGGGGATAATAGCGTGGGCTCAGCTGCGAGCCTCCACCCGTCTTGGGGTCCACCCTGTTCCCGTGCTTGGAGCCCGCTCGCGCACGTATACTGGCCAACCGCGGTTTCTCCAGCGGGCGGGGGGGGGGGCGGACTGGTAGCGTCAGCTCAGCCACGAGCCCCTGCCCGTCCCTGGTCCTAGCCCGGTCCCCGCGTCAGGGCCGGCTTGCGCAGGGCCTGCCTGTTCCTGGCCTCCCGCTTTGTCCCCGTAAGTGGGATTAAAGGCGGGCCCGCAGCTTCCAGACCACTCTCGCGCTTACCCTCCGACCCTCTGGGCTAGACCGATCTCCCACCGGCTTGGCCTCTGCCCACGCTGACAGAACCGCCTTTCAGCGTCCTGCCGCCCCAAAACCTTAAGCAGCCCTCAGCATAGTAGGAAGGGACCTAATACTCCACACTGTAGGCCTGGGAGCTCCCTCACTTGTTTCACAGCTCAAAATTGTCCAAACGCCTCTTCTAGGCTCTGGGACTGTAGGCTGGGGCTTGGTTCCTGGGACCCAGGTCCCTCCCTCTCCGCCAAAATTTCCTCCCGCCACACGGGTCTCTCCGGGCTGCCGTTTGCTCCGGGGAGCTGGGCAGCACTCTTCGCGTTTTCGCTATTCCTACCAGTCTCAATGTGGCTTCTTCTGTGTTCCTTGGTTGAAGAGTCCACTTAGTTTTGTTCAAAGTTGGTTTATCCAGGTGATGGTTCTTAAAATTGAGTTGTAATCCACTTTGGTTCTGGGAGTTGGAAGTTGGTACGTCCGCCTACTCCGTCGCCATCTTGCTCCCTCCTAGAGCAAGTTCTTAATGAAGTCAGAGCTTGGATTGATTTCTAGGCACTCTGGCTATTGTTTCTGTTTCATGGTCACCAACTGAGCCCTTACTGCTTTCAACAAAAACAGCATTAGCGCCGCAGTCATTACAATTGCTAACATTTTACTGTGTGTGTGTGTGTGTGTGTTTTTCTTACATGGACAGAGAGAGAGAGTCAGAGAGAGGGATAGATAGGGATAGACAGACAGGAATGGAGAGAGAGGTGAGGAGCATCAATCATTAGTTTTTCGTTGCCGTTGCGACACCATAGTTGTTCACTGATTGCTTTCTCACATGTGCCTTGACCGCGGGCCTTCAGCAAACCGAGCAACCCCTTGCTGGAGCCAATGACCTTGGGTCCAAGCTGAAGAGCTTTTGCTCAAGCCAGATGGACCCGCGTTCAAGCTGGTGAGCTCAGGGTCTCGAACCTGGGTCTTCCACATCCCAGTCCGACGCTCTATCCACTGTGCCATCTCCTGGTCAGGCTTACTGTGTGGTTTTGTTGAACACTAATGCTTTTCTGAGACCATTACACATACTAATTTACCAATTCTTTTGATAGTCTTATCAGATTTCCCAGGTGGCCCCTCTGGTCCCCATCTCCTGTGTTCAAACCCTGTGTCCTTGCTCCTCACATTATACCAGAGTTGGTTTGTGTGGCAGCAGCATAGGGCACAAGAAATGGCATGTCACTTCCGAGATTAGACTAGAAGAGACTGAGCTTCCTTCTTGAGGGGAAACTGAGGACTCCACCTAGATTGCCTCTTGGTTTGTTGTGGATGTACACCGATTGACCACCTGGGGTGTTCCCAGTGTATAATCTATCACCACTATGAGAAGAAGAAGGAGGAGGAGGAGGAGGAGGAGGAAGAGGAGGAGGAGGAGGAGGAGGAGGAGGAGGAGGAGGAGAAGAAGAAGAAGAAGAAGAAGAAGAAGAAGAAGAAGAAGAAGAAGAAGAAGAATGCTTACAGTGGGTCAGCAGAACCATGTTTCTATATCAAAGACACTGTGCATCTAGGAATCTCCACTGAATCAGGATCACTTCCTTATAAATCCATGACTTCAGGGCCATTGAAGTTTCAAAACCTGAGCTGAACAGGTCTCTCACTCCAATCCTTTGTGCCTGTCAAGGATTTGGACTATGGCACTGGCTGTTTGGCTCAGTGGTAGAGCATTGACCTGGTATGTGGAAGTTCCGGGTTTGATTCCTGATCAGGGAACACAGGAGAAGTGACCATCTGCACCTCCACCCCTCTTCTCTTGCTTCTCTCTCTCTTTTCTTCTCCTGCAGCCATGGCGTGAATGGTTGAGCAAGTTGTCCTGGAGCTGAAGATGGCTCTATGGACTCATCTCAGGTGCTAAAATAGCTCTTTTAACTTTCCAAAATATCTCCGCATACACAGTTTCTTTTCACTCTTACCTGGTATTTATTTTGTCACAGTTGAGGAAAAGTGACTCAGAAAGGTCAATTGACTTGTTAAGGCAGGGGTCCCCAAACTATGGCCCGCTGGCCGCATGCGGCCCACTGAGGCCATTTATCCAGCCCCTGCCGCACTTCCGGAAGGGACACTTCTTTCATTGGTGGTCAGTGAGAAGAGCACAGAATGCATCCACACCCATACTTCCCATTGAATTACTGGTCAGTTTGTTGATTTAAATTTACTTGTTCCTTATTTTAAATATTGTATTTGTTCCCGTTTTGTATTTTTATTTTAAAATAAGATATGTGCAGTGTGCATAGGGATTTGTTCATAGTTTATTTTATAGTCCGGCCTTCCAATGGTCTGAGGGACAGTGAACTGGCCCCCTGTGTAAAATGTTTGGGGACCCCTGTGTTAAGGTAACAACAGCTTGGTTTTGGGGTGCTTATTGTGTCTGTTTACCATTCTGAGTGCTCTACACTATGGACTCATGTAATTTTAACAGCCATGTTTGGTAGATTCTATTACTAGCCTTATTTTTACCTTAAAGGAGCTTAGACCCAGAAAGTTTAATTAACTTGTCAAGACCACACAGCTAGAAAGCAGTTGAGTCAGGATTTGAATTCCTGTAATCTGACTCATGAAGGCACCTGCCTCCAAAGCGTACTCCCAGGTCATGCAGTTAATCATTAGGTTTTACTGGAATAATCTAGCAACATAGGCTGGTATCTGAGCCCAGTTTTACATTTTCAACTCTAACATTAACTCCATTGCTCAAGCTGAGAGCTGTTTTGTTTTGTTTTTTTCAGTACCAAATGCATACTTTCTTAACAGATGTCTGTTCATTTGTGGGTGGCACTTTTGATTCTAGAAAACTGTGATGCAGCTTATTGTGAACATGGCCTTTTTTTTTTTTTTATCCTGTTAGGTTGCCTGTCATGTTTGATGGAAAGACCTCCCAGGATAGCCTTGGGAACCACCCCATAAACCTTAAGAAATTCATCCATTAGACTGTCAGTGCTGATTCCTCAGGGTCCCACAAGACTACAGGGCAACACTAAAGATGCCAAGTCACATCTCATTGCTGACTGTGGTGTTGGCTTCAGACTGCGTGTGGGTGCCTGTCCTTTTGTCTTTCTAGCTTAAGACCTGCTGAGCAAAGCTTCTCCTGAGCATCTTCCTTGCCAGGCTTCAACCTGAATGTGGCTCTGTATGGCCAGGAGCCATCATCGTGGCCATTCACATGCAGGTTCCCATTGGATTCGGGCAGATGGTAAAGAAACAGAGGAGTCAGAAGATGGTGGGCCATTCTGTTTATTGGTGTCTCACCAAGACAGGCAAGCCACAAGAGAAGACAAGGGAAAAGCAGAAAACATGCTTTTCCCATGGAGGGTAAAGGATCAGGGAGACCCCTGCAATGGTGATAGCAGGAACCGAGAGAGCAAGCTCCCAGTCTGCCCCACTTTATAGTGCAGAAATCCAAACCCTTAATCCAATCTACAAATAAGAAAGTCTCCGATACAAAGTCACTCATCTGAGGCATAATGGGATTCCTCGTGAGAGTGCACTACCCTACATCAAAAAGGGTGGGAAAGGCTTAGTCCCAAAACTAAGCCTTGGGCTATAACGACCTGGCCTGCCTACAACCTGTCTCCCTCACCCAATACAAACTATAAGCGAGCAAACATATATATCATATTTACAAACTTATTTGACCAACAGGCTCTCAAAGTCCTATCCTTCTGAGAGTGAGAACTGAAATCTGTGTATTGCCTTTGGGATTTGTTGCTATTGTACATGAACCAAATGAGTCGCTGTGGCAGCTGAGTGCAGAGATTAACAGTGTGGGCTGAGGGTCAGCTCCCCTGGGTTTTTATCTTGCTCTACAATTTTCTTTCCTAAAGGCTCTCCTTTTCTTCTAATACCTTATGCAAATGGAATATTTAAAATGGCTTGGACACTTTTCTCCCTATCAGAAGTAAAAGGTTGGGTCTCTTTACCTTATGCCTTCTGATATAAATGACACCAGCAGTTCTGATGTTACCCAGAAGGACAATGAGGAGAGAGCAGCTGGGAATTGTTTATACCTGCACAGAAAGAACCATTCCTATTCTCACAACTCAGTACTCCAGAGTTCTTAAGAACTTTCCCATATAGTGTTACATTGTATTCTCACAACAGTCCCATCTTTTATTCTAAAAGATCTTACAGAGGTTTCAAGACTTGTCCAAAGGGTGACACCATGGTTCAGATCCAGAGCTTTTGAGCTTAAGTCTAATGCTCCGTTCATTGTGCCATGCTAAGCTGACCATTACCATGCTCTTCAAAGAACTTGTCAGGACATTGTAAAAATCTTATAGACTAGCCAACCAGTCCCTTTGAACTAACCAATAATTTAGAGATAATGTTAATACTAATTCTATATTACTATGTGCCAGGCACTGTGCTGACAATGTGATGTGCATTATCTCACTTAAGTATTTTTTTTTTTTATAGGGATAGAGAGAGAGAGTCAGAGAGAGGGATAGATAGGGACAGACAGACAAGAACAGAGAGAGGTGAGAAGCATAAATCATTAGTTTTTCATTGCCGTTACGACACCTTAGTTGTTCATTGATTGCTTTCTCACGTGTGCCTTGACCGCGGGCTTTCAGCAGACTGAGCAACCCCTTGCTGGAGCCAATAACCTTGGGTCCAAGCTGGTGAGCTTTTGCTCAAGCCAGATGGGCCCGCACTCAAGCTGGCGACCTCAGGGTCTCAAACCTGGGTCTTCCCCATCCCAGTCTGATGCTCTATCCACTGCGCCACCGCCTGATCAAGCTATCTCACTTAAGTCTTAAAACAAGAACTCAATAAATCTTTGCTCTTCAAAATGGTGTCCACAGACCAGCAGCACTGACATCACTAGGAGTTTGGAGAAATGCAAGTTATCAGACCCTTCCCTAACTCCCCTGAGTTCCTGCATTTTACTAAGACCCCAGGTGATCATTTTGGGAGTTAGAGATGCTCTACTGTGAGGAATTGTTGCAGTCCATTCTACAAAGAAGAAAAATGAGGCTTAAAGAGATTTATGAGATTGTGATATCCATTTAGCCAGTGCAGTCAAACCCGGCCACCTGCCTCTGAAGCTTTGCCCCAGCCTGCATGCCCTTCACAGCGGAATAACAAAGCCTCAGGGTTTGATGTCTTTGCATAAATAGTGAGATAATCACACCAAGCAGCAGGCTTGGAGCTCCCCCACAGCTAAAGGACAGCTGGGTTTACTTTTTGTAAAATGTTAATAATACCCACAAGGCAACATTTTGTGACTTTTCCATCATAATATCTGCAAGGGGCTCGGCCAGGATCCAACAATTGGTCGTTTTATATTATGAGCATAATGATAAAAGCTCATGGTTGCCGACTAAATTCTGAGCAAGTATTTTTTCACAAATTTCCAGGCTAAGTGTGATTTCTGATTTTTGGAAGAACAAGAATTCTTCTTGTGGTAAAACACACACACACACACACACACACACACACACACACACACACACACACACACACACCATCCCACATTCTCTATAGCAAGAAACCTGGAATTGAGATAAGCCTAAAGAAACATCTTATCTACCTAGAGGCTTTAGGCTTTCTCGAAATTATTTGCTAAATAAAGAACAAGCTAGAAAAACAAAATAAAATAAAGAACAAGCTGAACCATGAGCACATGTCAATTTCAGTAATTTGTAGTACTATCTCCCACAGTGTATGGATGTGATTGTGAGTGTCTCAGCTTGAGTAAATGAATGGCACTTTTTTATTTAGAAGAGAGATATAACCAGCCTGAAATAGACAACGTCTCTTTAATTCCCCTTGTTCTCTTTGCTGTATTCCTATCACCAGAGAAGATATCCCGGGTCTCTCTAGGATAGCTCACCCTAGGAGTCACACATGGGCTTGGCATTGTGGGATCTGGGCATCTGGAACCTCGCTGGTGTCACAGATGTGGGTCTGACCTCTGGCTGATAGGCTGCTTGCTGGTCCTTCATTCTCCTGTATATGCCTTTGGCACCTACTCCTTAGTTGTGGCAGGGATCACTTTTCCTGGGAGTGACCAGTGTTATTCTCCTTTAGTTGAATGCCTTGTATTGTGTATAGCTTATGAGTCCAGGGTTTCTATTTTCAGTTTTAAAATTCATTTATTCCACTTTACATGACACAGTGCAGGACCCTCATACATATGACCAGGTGTTTAACCCATGCTCTAAAATTGAATTAGGAAGAAAAGAGAATTGTAAATTAGATATGATATTGCCAGTAATGGGAGAAAAATAAAGCTATTTTCCTGTTCTGCTTTATTGTGATCAGTTCACATAATAAACCACAAAGAATTTAACACAGTGACTTCTAAATGGCAAATTCTAAATAAATGCTAGAAGGCTATTATGACTATTATTTGTATCTTCCCTTACATTACAAGTAAGTCAGCTCCAAATTACCACTCGGGCAACAAAGAGTAACATAGTTGTCAATTCTTGACAACAAATGAAAAAATTTAAGAAAATATCAGCAATCAAATCACACTTCAAAGTTCACCCTCAGATGGACTTGCTTGGAAAATACCAATAAGAGAAATGAAAAAGATAAAAATCTCTTATTTGTGTTGAATGAATGTACTGTCCTTCCTACGGGAGGAGGTTATTGAACCAGTTTGAGTGACATTTTCCAGGTGTTATTCCTACAGAGGTCTTTTGATATAACTGTGTAAAGCCAGTATCTAGGGCCACCATCACAGCAGCCGGGCCAATGCAGGTTCGCATTGGATTCGAACAATCGGTAATGAAACAATGGAGCCAAGAACTGGTGAGCCATCAGCTTTAATTCTAGCTTGCACCCGGCGGGCAAGCAAAAACACACACTGGGCTCCAAAACCCACTCATTCAGTGCTCACAAAGCTACTGACTTATCCAAGTTTCCTAGTGTAAATCCAGTAGTCACGGCCACTATCACAGCCGCCTGGCCAATGCAAGTTCGCATTAGATTCGAACAGTCGGTAATGAAACACAGGAGCCAAGAACTGGTGAGCCTTCAGCTTTAATTCTAGCTTGCACCCGGCGGACAAGCAAAAACACACACTGGGCTCCAAAACCCACACATTCAGTGCTCACAAAGCTACTGACTTATCCGAGTTTCCTACCATCAAAGCTTTCCAGCTCACCAGACTTATTCACTTCTGTTCCTCATCTCCTCCAGCACAAACTCTTAACAAACTGGCTTCTCACTCAGCACTCCACCATCTTGGCTGCTTCCACTCCTCCATGTGGCCTTACTCTGCTCTCCTCTCTAATACTAATCTCAGGAACCCAGGAACCGAGAGAGAGAGCAAGCTCTCGGACTGCCCCAGTTTATAGCCTAGAAAATCCAAACCTTTAATCCAATTATACATAAAGAAAGTCTCTGATACAAAGCCACCCATCTGAGGCATAATGGGATTCCTCAAGGGAGTGCACCACCCTACATCATCCAATCAGTCAAGGGTGTGGGGAAGTGCTTACTCTTAAACTAAGCTTTAGGCTATGACGACCCGGCCTGCCCACAGCCTGTTCCAGAACACACATTAATATCAACGAACTTCCATGTGGGCAGTGCCATCTTTAACAAAGTGAGCATGTTCAGCAGATAAAATATAATATGCTCACTTTGTTAAAGATGGTGCTGCCCACATGGAAGCCCGTCACCCAGGTGATATTATTTGCCCTTATGTTTGAGATGGCTGTGAGAAAAAAGCTGTAATGTAGGCAGGCCAGGTCATTATAGCCTAAGGCTTTGTTTTAAGAGTAAGCTCTTCTCCACACCCTTGACTGATTGGATGATGTAGGGTGGTGATGTAAGGAGGAATCCCATTATGCCTAAGATGGGTGGCTTTGTATCAGAGACTTTCTTGTATGTATAATTGGATTAAAGGTTTGGATTATCTAGGCTATAAACTGGGGCAGTCTGGGAGCTTGATCTCTCTCTCTCTCGCTTGGTTCCTGAAGTATTAGAGAGGAGAGCAGATTAAGGCCATGTGGAGAAGAAGTAGCCAAGATGGCAGAGTGCTGAGGAAGAAGCCAGTTTGTTAAGAGTTTGTGCTGGAGGAGATGAGAAACAGAGGTGAATAAGTCTGGTGAGCTAGAACCCTTTGATTCTAGGAAAGTTGGATAAGTCAGTAGCTTTGTGATCACTGAATGTGTGGGTTTTGGAGCCCAGTGTGTGTTTTTGCTTGCCCGCTGGGTGCAAGCTAGAATTAAAGCTGATGTCTCACCAGTTTTTGGCTCCTGTGTTTTATTACGATCTGTTCGAATCCAATGTGAACCTGCACGGGTCAGGCGGCTGTGATGGTGGCCCCGACTATTGGCTTTACAGAGCATAATATATTTTATCTGCCCAACACCTAGAATCAAAGTTTTCTAGCTTACCAGGCTTATTCACCTCTGTTCCCCATCTCCTCCTGCACAAACTAACTTCTCTCTCAGCACTCTGCCATCTAGGCTGCTTCTCTTGGCCTCCATGTGGCCTTCATCTGCTCACCTCTCTAATACCTCAGGAAATGAGAGGAAGCTCCTGGTCTGCCCTACTTTATACTGTAGAAATCTAAACCCTTAATCCAATCTACAGACAAAGAAGTCTCTGATACAAAATCACCCATCTGAGGCATAATGGGATTCCTCAGGAGAGTGCACCACCCCACATCATCCAATCAGTCAAGGGTGTGGGAAAAGCTTACTCTTAAAACCAAGCCTTAGGCCATAACGACCTGGCCTGCTTACATTACAGCCTTTCTTCCACACCCATCCCAAGCATAAGGGCAAATAATATCACCTGGGTAATGGGCTTCCATGTGGGAAGCTCCATCTTTCACAAAGTGAGCATAATATATTTTATCTGCCCAACAAACTGTCAAAAAACTTCAGTAGATTTGATGGGGGAGCATTCTGGGTATGTTTTCATACAACCTTTGGATCATGGGGATTGCAGAGCATGAATTCGTTCTTATTCCTCTTGCTTTGATGTGGTATTTGATAGAATCAGTTGGAGTTCGAAAGACCAGTTTAACAGGCTTTAATGAAAGGAAACCTGCTGGGCTGTGGCTGTCTCGTAAAGGAGAGCAGCCCCAGCTACAGACTAAGACAATGTTTTAAGGGCTAGGTTTAGGGAAGTAGGAAGGGTAGCAAAGCATTTGCTGATTGGCTGTCACTATCGCTGGGTGCAGGGTGCTTTTCACCAATTATGGATGTTGGTGCATTTTCAATTGTCAGCAGTTTCAACCGTCCATGATTTCATCAAACATTCCTTTGTGGTTGGTGTAAAGCCAGTAGTCGAGGCCACCATCACAGCCGCCTGACCCATGCAGGTTTGCATTAGATTCGAACAGTCGGTAATGAAACACAGGAGCCAAGAACTGTTGAGCCATCAGCTTTAATTCTAGCTTGCACCCAGCGGGCAAGCAAAAACACACACTGGGCTCCAAAACCCACACATTCAGTGCTCACAAAGCTATTGACTTATCCAAGTTTCCCAGAATCAAAGGTTTCTAGCTCACCAGACTTATTCACCACTGTTTCCCATCTCCTCCAGCACAAACTCTTAACAAACTGGCTTCTCCCTCAACATTCTGCCATCTTGGCTGCTTCTCTTGGCCTCCATGTGGCCTTACTCTGCTCTTCTCTCTAATACCTCAGGAACCAAGAGAGAGAGATCAAGCTACTGATTTCTCCCACTTTATAATGCAGAAATCAAAACCTTTAATCCAATTATACAAACAAGGAAGTCTCTGTATAATGGGATTCTTCAGGAGAGTGCAGCACCCTACATCATCCAATCAGTCAAGGGTGTGGAGAAGAACTTACTCCTAAAACCAAGCCTTAGGCTATAACGACCCGGCCTGCCCACAGCCTGTTCCAGAACACACATTAATATCAACAAACTTCCATGTGGGCAGCACCATCTTTAACAAAGTGAGCATAATATATTTTATCTGCCCAACAATCCACCCTTATGCTCACTTTATTACCCACAATCTATACCACCGGCATTCTTATACAAGGAAATTAAGTACATTACACAAAATACAGCAATAGCACAAATCATACAATTTCAACAATTACAAAGATACATTTCACCAGTCTCTGAGCACTTTGCCAAAAGCGCAAAACATCCTCAGCCTTTTCTCTAGCCATGGGAAAAGCTTCCCGGGGCAGGAGGGCCTCCAGCAAGGCCATCCCCACCCCATCAGGGTATTTCACATTGTCCAAAATCCGTAAGTCTATTCAACAAAGGAGTTTGTGCCCATCTGGTCATAGTCCAGGAAATCAGTTCACACACATAGGGTTTTAGCCTCCCCCCTCATTCCTGCCATCATGGCAAGTCTCACACTGTCCTAAAGAAAAGCATGTGGCAGTGGCAGTCAGCATTTCCATCTCTGCTCTGGGGAGCATGATGGCATCCACCCGTATGTCCCAAAATTGCAGACCTACTGGCAGCGTAGCTACTCCTTGCTGCTGGGCTCTCACCTTCTGGAGGCTGCGGATCACAATTCCAGACCAATTCTCCTCATCCTCCAAAGAGGAACTGAAAACATCAGCTCCTACTGCTGGGCTCGAGTCCCGGGCTGCCATCGCCTTCTGCTCAGCAAGTCTTGCAGCTCCAGCCCCAGCCTCAAACCCGGCCCCGGCTTCCGGCCCAGTCTCATGCCACTGCTGGCTCTCCACAACATCCAGAGCAATCTCCAACTCACGAACCAGTGATTCCTTCTCCAGCATTTGCTCCATTTCCAGGCAAATCTCACGAACCTGGTCAGCCTCCTCGGGTGCTTCCTCCAACTCCAGGGTCGGCATCTCTTTCTCCCACGTTTCCTCCAGCTCCTTCCACTGCTCGGTTTGCAGGTCCTGGGCAGCCTCTTTCATAGAGCTATCAGTTTCCTCACACATGGCTGTAAAATTCAGCCAGCCTACAGTCTCCCAAAAAACAGCTATGGGAAACCAAAACAGCAACCACTCCTCTACTCCACCACTCAAAGGTGGTGGTGGCTCCATGACGATCTGTAAAGCCAGTAGTCGCGGCCACTATCAGAGCCGCCTGACCCGTGCAGGTTCGCATTAGATTTAAACAGTCGGTAATGAAACACAGGAGCCAAAAACTGGTGAGCCACCAGCTTTAATTCTAGCTTGCACCCGGCAGGCAAGCAAAAACACACACTGGGCTCCAAAACCCACACATTCAGTGCTCACAAAGCTACTGACTTATCCAAGTGTTCGGCAGATAAAAAATAATATGCTCACTTTGTTAAAGATGGTGCTGCCCACATAGAAGCCCATCACCCAGGTGATATTATTTGCCCTTATGCTTGTGATGGCTGTGGGGGAAAAGTTGTAAGCAGGCCGGGTCGTTATAGCTTAAGGCTTTGTTTTAAGAGTCAGCTCATCTCCACACCCTTGACTGATTGGATGATGAAGGGTGGTGATGTAGGGAGGAATCCCATTATGCCTCAGATGGGTGGCTTTGTATCAGAGAATTTCTTGTATGTATAATTGGATTAAAGGTTTGGATTATCTATGCTATAAAGTGGGTGGACCGGTAGCTAGATCTCTCTCTTGGTTCCTGAGTTCCTGAGGTTGGTATTAGAGAGGAGAGCAGAGTAAGGTCACGTGAAGGCCAGGAGAAGCAGCCAAGATGGCAGAATGCTGAGGAAGAAGCCAGTGTGTTAAGAGTTTGTGCAGGAGGAGATGGGAAACAGAGGTGAATAAGTCTGGTGAGCTAGAAAGCTTTGATTCTAGGAAACTCGGATAAGTCAGTAGCTTTGTGAGCACTGAATGTGTGGGTTTTGGAGCCCAGTATGTGTTTTTGCTTGCCCGCCGGGTGCAAGCTAGAATTAAAGCTGATGGCTCACCAGTTTTTGGCTCCTGTGTTTTATTGCCATCTGTTCGAATCCAGTGAGAACCTGCGTGGGTCGGGCTGCTGTGATAGTGGCCTCGGCCACAGGCTTTACACCAAATTTCCCAGAATCAAAGGTTTCTAGTTCACCAGACTTATTCACCACTGTTTCCCATCTCCTCCAGCACAAACTCTTAACAAACTGGCTCTCCACAACATCCCTCAGCATTCTGCCATCTTGGCTGCTTCTCCTGGCCTCCATGTGGCCTTACTATGCTCTCCTCTCTAATACATCAGGAACCAGGAGAGAGAGATCAAGCTACTGGTCTCTCCCACTTTATAATGTAGAAATCAAAACCTTTATTCCAATTATACAAACCAGGAAGTCTCTGTATAATGGGGTTCTTCAGGAGAGTGCAGCACCCTACATCATCCAATCAGTCAAGGGTGTGGAGAAGAACTTACTCTTAAAACCAAGCCTTAGGCTATAATGACCCGGCCTTCCCACAGTCTGTTCCAGAACACACATTAATATCAACGAACTTCCATGTGGGCAGCACCATCTTTAACAAAGTGAGCATAATATATTTAACTCATGCTGGCAGGGTTAAAGAAATGAAACCTAAGATTCCTGACTATTTGATATATTTATGTAAAAAGGAAAGCGAATGATTCCTAGAGAGGCTTATGGAAAAGGGGATGGAGGTCATCATCTTCCGTAACTTCTTCCTGCTGATTAGGGGCGGTGAGGGGTTATGGCCTCTCTAAGGATCACTCTCAGTGAGGGGTAGAGAGGTGCAGTGATGGCTTCTTGTCGAGTAGGGGTGTATTTATAGGGTTTTAGATTTTTCTGTTTCACAAGGGCAGGTTTCAGGGTTGGTGTATAGGGTTAGGTAGATTTCTTCTATTTTTTGGTTGGCGAAGGCCTGCATGTGGTTCTGTAAGAAACTAGTGAACAGATGTAAGAGGCAGGGTCCAAAAGGTAGAATAATAAATAGGAAAGTGAGTGAACCAATGTTCGGCAGATAAAATATAATATGCTCACTTTGTTAAAGATGGCGCTGCCCACAGGGAAGCCCGTCATCCAGATGATATTATTTGCCCTTATGCTTGAGATGGCTGTGGGGGAAAAGATGTAATGTAGGCAGGCCAGGTCATTATAGCCTAAGGCTTAGTTTAAGAGTAAGCTCTTCCCCACACCCTTGACTGATTGGATGATGTAGGGTGGTGCACTCTCCTGAGGAATCCCATTATGCCTCAGATGGGTGGCTTTGTATCAGAGATTCTTTATGTATAATTGGATTAAAGGTTTGGATTTTCTATGCTATAAACGGGGGCAGTCCGGGAGCTTGCCCTCTCTCTTGGTTCCTGAGGTATTAGAGAGGAGAGCAGAGTAAGGCCACGTGAAGGCCAGGAGAAGCAGCCAAGATGGCAGAATGCTGAGGGAGAAGCCAGTTTGTTAAGAGTTTGAGCTGGAGGAGATGGGAAACAGAGGTGAATAAATCTGGTGAGCTGGAAAGATTTGATGCTAGGAAACTCGGATAAGTCAGTAGCTTTGTGAGCACTGAATGTGGGTTTTGGAGCCCAGTGTGTGTTTTTGCTTGCCCACCGGGTGCAAGTTAGTGTCCGGTAGTTGCCTCTGGGTTGGGTAGTGAAACCCTCCCTTGCCCTGAGCTGTCCGGCAGTTGTTAATCTTACTCAAATCATCTGTCAGTTGTTAATCTTGCTCAAACCACACACACCCAAATTCTCGAAACTGTCTGTCCCCAAGGCTGTTTCATGAACTGCACGCCCCACCAAACCGGTCGACCGTTACCATCCTTCCCCTCTGCAGATATAAAAAACTCAAAAACCCTCCCCGGGTGCGCCTTCACAGACTCACATCCGAAGGTCAGTGAACTCGCCCGGAGTCCTCCTAATAAAGCCTGACTTTTGCTCATTTGGCTGTTTTGGCTCTTCGTTCGTTCATCGACGGCACCTGGCAATCTTTCAGTTAGAATTAAAGCTGATGGCTCACCAGTTTTTGGCTCCGTTGTTTCATTACCGACTGTTCGAATCAAATGCGAACCTGCATGGGTCAGGAGGCTGTGATGGTGGCCTTGACTACTGGCTTTACATTTGGCGTAGTCTGTGGCAGGATTCGATACAGTTCAGCATGGAGCCACCACCACCTTTGAGCGGTGGAGTAGAGGACTGGTTGCTGTTTTGGTTTCCCATAGCTGTTTTTTGGGGGACTGTATGCTGGTTGACTTTTACAGCCATGTGTGAGGAAACTGAGAGATCCATGAAAGAGGCTGCCCAGGACCTGCAAACTGAGCAGCGGAAGGAACTGGAGGAAACGTGGGAGAAAGAGATGCCGACCCTGGAGCTGGAGGAAGCACTGGAGGAGGAGACTGACCAGGTTTGCGAGATTCACCTGGAAATGGAGCAGACGCTGGAGAAGGAATCACAGGTTTGTGAATTGGAGATTGTCCTGGATGTTGTGGAGAGCCAGCAGCGGCATGAGGCCAGAGCTGAGGCTGAGGCAGGGGCTATAAGGCCCGTGGAGCAGAAAGCAGTGGCAGCAGGGGGCTTGAGCCCAGCAGCAGGAGCTGATGTTTTCATTTCCTCTTTGGAGGATGAGGAGAATCAAGCTGGAGTTGCAATCCGCAGTCTCCAGAAGGTTAGAGCCCAGCAGCGAGGAGTAGCTACGCTGCCGCTGCTGGTAGGTCTGCGATTTTGGGACATAGGGGTGGATGCCATCATGCTCCCCAGAGCAGAGATGGAAATGCTGACTGCCATTGCCACATGCTTCTTTTTAGGACAGTGTGAAACCTGCCATGATGGCAGGAATGAAGGGGGAGGCTAACACCCCATGTGTTTGGATTGATTTCCTGGACTACGACTGGAGTGAGCACTGGCTCCTTTGTTGAATAGATTTACGGATTTTGGACAATGCGATATAACCTGATGGGGGTGGGGGTGGCTTTGCTGGAGGCCCTCCTGCCCCGAGAAGCTTTTCCCATGGCTAGAGAAAAGGCTGAGGACATTTTGCGCTTTTGGCTAAGTGCTCAGAGACTGGTGAAATGTATCTTTGTAATTGTTGAAATTGTATGATTTGTGCTATTGCTGTTGTAATTTGTGTAATGTGCCTAATTTCCTTGTACAGGAATGCCAGTGGTGTAAATTGTGGGTAGTAAAGTGAGCATAGGGGTGGATTGTTCGGCAGATAAAATATAATATGCTCACTTTGTTAAAGATGGCGCTGCCCACATGGAAGCTCGTCATCCAGGTGATATTATTTGCCCTTATGCTTGAGATGGCTGTGGGGGAAAAGCTGTAATGTAGGCAGGCCAGGTCATTATAGCCTAAGGCTTAGTTTAAGAGTAAGCTCTTCCCCACACCCTTGACTGATTGGATGATGTAGGGTGGTGCACGCTCCTGAGGAATCCCATTATGCCTCAGATGGGTGGCTTTGTATCAGAGACTTTCTTTATGTATAATTGGATTAAAGGTTTGGATTTTCTATGCTATAAACGGGGGCAGTCCGGGAGCTTGCCCTCCCTCTTGGTTCCTGAGGTATTAGAGAGGAGAGCAGAGTAAGGCCACGTGAAGGCCAGGAGAAGCAGCCAAGATGGCAGAATGCTGAGGGAGAAGCCAGTTTGTTAAGAGTTTGAGCTGGAGGAGATGGGAAACAGAGATGAATAAGTCTGGTGAGCTGGAAAGCTTTGATGCTAGGAAACTCGGATAAGTCAGTAGCTTTGTGAGCACTGAATGTGGGTTTTGGAGCCCAGTGTGTGTTTTTGCTTGCCCGCCAGGTGCAAGCTAGAATTAAAGCTGATGGCTCACCAGTTTTGGGCTCCGGTGTTTCATTACTGACTGTTCGAATCTAATGTGAACCTTCATGGGTCAGGCTGCTGTGATAGTGGCCCCGGCTACTGGCTTTACAACCAATTAAAGGCAATAGCCAAGACATCCAGTTTGTGCGAAACCACTGGTTTCATGACTTGGTTTGTTTTTCACGATTCGCTGGGCTCGTTCCTTTAATTTGATTGCTACGTCTCTAACTAGTCCTAACTGATTAAGGTTCTACAGTTAAGAGATCAACTTCTTGGTGGTTTTGTAGTATGACGGCGGCTTTGGAATCAATTTGATTCTGGAGTTTTACTAGGTGTAAAGCCAGTAGTCGAGGCCACTATCACAGCAGCCTGACCCACGCAGGTTCACATTGGATTCGAACAGATGGCAATGAAACACAAGAGCCAAGAACTGGTGAGCCATCAGCTTTAATTCTAGCTTGCACCCGGCAGGCAAGCAAAAACACACACTGGGCTCCAAAACCCACACATTCAGTGCTCACAAAGCTACTGACTTATCCGAGTTTCCTAGAATCAAAGCTTTCTAGCTCACCAGACTTATTCACCTCTGTTTCCCATCTCCTCCAGCACAAACTCTTAACAAACTGGCTTCTTCATCAGCACTCTGCCATCTTGGCTTCTTCTTTCCTCCACGTGGCCTTAATCTGCTCTCCTCTCTAATACTAACCTCAGGAACTCAGGAACCAAGAGAGCGAGAGATCTAGCTACCGGTCCGCCCACTTTATAGCATAGATAATCCAAACCTTTAATCCAATTATACATTCAAGAAAGTCTCTGATACAAAGCCACCCATCTGAGGCATAATGGGATTCCTCAAGAGAGTGCACCACCCTACATCATCCAATCAGTCAAGGGTGTGGGGAAGAGCTTACTCTTAAACTAAGCCTTAGGCTATAATGACCTGGCCTGCCTACATTACAGCTTTTCCCCCACAGCCATCTCAAGCATAAGGGCAAATAATATCACCTGGATGACGGGCTTCCATGTGGGCAGCGCCATCTTTAACAAAGTGAGCATATTATATTTTATCTGCCGAACACTAGGGTGAAGGGAATTTCTTCCAGGGAGCTTTGGAGGTCTTCAAAGAGAGAGAGTTGTAATAAGACAGGGCAGTGGCCAGTCCCCCTGCCCCTAGACCTACTCCTGTAGAGATTCCTAAAGCAACAAGAAGAGAATGTACCTGTACAGCTCGTTTGGTCCTTATATTGACGGGTAGTGTTGGGCAGATAAAATATAATATGCTCACTTTGTTAAAGATGGTGCTGCCCACATGGAAGCCCGTCACCCAGGTAATATTATTTGCCCTTGTGCTTGGGATGGGTGTGGGGGAAAGGCTGTAATGTAAGCAGGCCAGGTTGTTATGGCCTAAGGCTTGGTTTTAAGAGTAGGCTCTTCTCCACACCCTTGATTGATTGGATGATGTAGGGTGGTGATGTAGGGAGGAATCCCATTATGCCTCAGATGGGTGGCTTTGTATCAGAGACTTTCTTGAATGTATAATTGGATTAAAGGTGTGGATTATCTATGCTATAAACTGGGGCAGTCCGGGAGCTCTCGCTCTCGGTTCCTGCTATCCCCATTGCAGGGGCCTCCCTGATCCCTTGACCTCCATGGGAAAAGCTGGTTCTCTGCTTCTCCCTTGTCTTCTCTTGTGGCTTGCCTGTATTGGTGAGACACCAATAAACAGAATGGCCTACCATCCTCCGACTCTGCCATTTCTTCACCGTCAGCCCGAATCCAATGGGAACCTGCATGTGAATGGCCACGATGGCGGCTCCTGGCCTTACAACTGGCGTAGTTTTCGGGAGGATTCGGAGATCGGTATGGGGCCACCACCCCTGAGGGGTGGGGTAGAGGACTGGTTGCAGTTCTGGCTTCCCATGGCTATCCTTTTAGGAGCTGTGGGCTGCGTGTTTTTTACTAAAGAGGAAACCAAGAGTTCTGTGAAAGAAGCTGCTCGAGGTCGAAAGCTTCAGTATAAATTGCAAATCGAACGGCAGAAAAGGCTGGAATTGGAGCGAGCACTGGAGAAGGAATTACGGGTTCGCGAGTTGCAGTCTGCCCTGGAAGCTGAACGTTTCCACCGGCAGTTGTTGGAGAAACAACTGCGGATTCAAGAGCTCGAGTCTCAGCTTCTGGCCAAAAGCCAGCAGCCACAGGAGCCTAAACGGTCGCCAAAGGAGCAGCAGCACCCGTGCCGGTGGACTGGTTTTGAGTCAGCGGGAGCAGGCGCTTGCAACTCCTCTTCTGAGGATGAGAAGGCTCAGGCTGAAGCTGCCATACGCACACTGAGAGCCCGACCAGTGGTCGCCAAGAAGGTAAAAAATGCAGCAGCTAAGAGAGCTGTCAAGGTGGCACAGGCCTTGAATGTGTTTGATCCTGCCAGGCCCTGTGAGCTGGATGTTCATGTAACCTCGGAGGGGTTTGGATGGGGTTTGTGGCAACGAACAGAGCGCTTACGGCAACCTATTGGGTTTTGGTCCCAATTGTGGAAAGGTGCTGAAGTTCGTTACTCATTAGTAGAGAAGCAGCTGGCAGCTGTGTATGCTGCCCTCCTGGCCACTGAGAGTATTACAACCACAACACCAGTTACAGTCAAGACAACATACCCTATTGCAGGATGGGTGAGAGATTGGGCAACAAAACCACGTAGTGGTATGGCCCAAATGTCCACCCTGGCCAAGTGGGGTGCCTACCTGCAACAACGCTGTGCTCTTAGCACCAGCCCGTTGAGGGCAGAACTGCAGGAAGTCTTGGGTCCAGTCACCTATGCAACCTTAGAGTCAGGTGCAGCGGGGGCTCAGGAAGCAGAACCTGAAGTCAGTCCCTACCAGGAGGGGCGGGTGCCCATCCCTGAGGATGCCTGGTATACTGATGGTTCCAGCAGGGGCCAACCTGCCAAGTGGACGGCCATAGCCTTCCATCCGGCCACTGAGACTATTTGGATGGACACAGGTACAGGCCAAAGCAGCCAATGGGCAGAATTAAGAGCTGTTTGGCTAGTTGCCCACAATGAACCTTCACCTCTGGTGATCTGTACTGACAGCTGGGCTGTATATCGTGGACTGACCCTTTGGATTGCTACTTGGCACATTAACCAGTGGATGGTAATGCACCGCCCACTATGGGGTCAGGCCATGTGGCAGGACTTATGGGAAATAGGACACCAGAAGCAGGTGACAGTATATCATGTCACAGGGCATGCCCCTCTAGCCCATCCTGGGAATGATGAGGCAGATACTTTGGCAAAGGTGCGATGGTTGGAGACTGCACCTGCAGGTGATGTGGCGCAATGGCTCCACCGGCGCCTGCTCCATGCAGGACAGAAAACTATGTGGGCTACGGTTAAGGCGTGGAACTTGCCTGTGTCCTATGCAGAGGTACTTGCAGCTTGTGAGCAATGTGCAGTGTGTTCCAAGGAGCACCCTCGGAGACCACTGGTGTCACCTGGACAGATCCAGAGGGGTCATGTTCCACTGACACGATGGCAGATAGACATCATTGGACCCTTACCAAAGTCAGAAGGGTACCAGTATGCGGTCACTTGTGTAGATACTGCCACCGGTCTGCTCGCTGCTTATCCCGCCCGTAATCCTGACCAGAGGGCAGTCATACAGGCTTTGGACCGCCTGAGTGCTGCATATGGGCGACCACTGGTCCTTGAAAGTGACAACGGTACCCACTTCACTGGTTCAATGGTGAGGCAATGGGCTCAAGAGCTGGGGGTGGACTGGAAATACCATGTTCCCTACCACCCCCAAGCTGCTGGTATCATTGAGCGGTATAATGGACTCTTAAAGCAGGGACTGCGACAGGAGGGGGGCACCAGCTCCCTTACTGGATGGACACGCCGCTTATGGACAGTTCTCCGGATTTTGAATGAGAGACCTCGACGTGGGAGCCCAGCTCCAGTGGACGCCCTCCTGCATCGGGCAGCTGCCCCCATTCAGTTGCAGATACGCACCAAGGACATTTTACTCAAGCCAGGCTTTGGACAGCAGGGCAACGTGCTCTTGCCTGCCCCAACAGCCCTTCTTAAAGGCCAACGGCTTCAATGGACTTGGCCCTGGACTGTTCAGGCCCCCCATCTGAGATGGGTGGCCTTGTTGGCACCATGGGGGAAGGGGCTAGAGGTGGACCTCCAGTTAACTCCTTGGGCAACCAGCACCTGGCCGCCTAAGGTAGAAGTGTATTATCCTTTGAGTGCTCAGGGGGACAGCATAATGAAGGGCACCTTTGTAATTTCTTTATGGCCGATAATGAGTTCTCCTATTTTACTACACGTAGAACCAGCAGATGCTGGTGTATTGGCCAATAAGGTTTGGTATGCCCGCTCAGGGCGGCCTCTCGTACCAGCTACGGTGCTGTCTGCAGATAAAACTCTGGCTTGTATTCTGCCAGAGGGAAAAGATTTGCCTCTCTTGGTGCCGTTGACAGCTCTGTCATTTCGCCCATAGCTTTTGATTTGTTAATCCTATTGCTGTAGTTGGTACTGTTTCTGTTTATGCAATGTACCTTTGTAATTGTTGAAACTGTATGATTTGTGCTACTGCTGTAATTTGTGTACTGTACTTAATTTCCTTGTACAGGGATGCCGGTAGTGTAGATTGTGGGTAGTAAAGTGAGCATAGGGGTGGATTGTTGGGCAGATAAAATATAATATGCTCACTTTGTTAAAGATGGTGCTGCCCACATGGAAGCCCGTCACCCAGGTAATATTATTTGCCCTTGTGCTTGGGATGGGTGTGGGGGAAAGGCTGTAATGTAAGCAGGCCAGGTTGTTATGGCCTAAGGCTTGGTTTTAAGAGTAGGCTCTTCTCCACACCCTTGATTGATTGGATGATGTAGGGTGGTGATGTAGGGAGGAATCCCATTATGCCTCAGATGGGTGGCTTTGTATCAGAGACTTTCTTGAATGTATAATTGGATTAAAGGTGTGGATTATCTATGCTATAAACTGGGGCAGTCCGGGAGCTCTCGCTCTCGGTTCCTGCTATCCCCATTGCAGGGGCCTCCCTGATCCCTTGACCTCCATGGGAAAAGCTGGTTCTCTGCTTCTCCCTTGTCTTCTCTTGTGGCTTGCCTGTATTGGTGAGACACCAATAAACAGAATGGCCTACCATCCTCCGACTCTGCCATTTCTTCACCGTCAGCCCGAATCCAATGGGAACCTGCATGTGAATGGCCACGATGGCGGCTCCTGGCCTTACAGGTAGTATGCTAGGAATTGGAAGAGGCTCATGGGGTGGGATTAGGTTGATATTTGGGGTGAGTTAGGTTAGGGTACAGGTTTCTGTTCAATTAGTAGGGAGACACATATAGGTGTCTGTAAAGTCAGTAGTTGAGGTCGCCATCACAGCCGCCTGACCCATGCAGGTTCGCATTAGATTCGAATAGTCGGTAATGAAACAATGGAGCCAAGAACTGGTGAGCTATCAGCTTTAATTCTAGCTTGCACCCAGCGGACAAACAAAAACACACACTGGGCTCCAAAACCCACTCATTCAGTGCTCACAAAGCTACTTACTTATCCGAGTTTCCTAGAATCAAAGGTTTCTAGCTCACCAGACTTATTCACCTGTGTTTCCCATCTCATTCTCTTTACACAAACTCTGCACAAACTGGCTTCTTCCTCAGCAGTCCACCATCTTGACTACTTTCTCTCCTCCACGTGGCCTTACTCTTCTCTCCTTTCTAATACTTCAGGAACCGAGAGAGCAAGCTCCTGGTCTGCCCCACTTTATAGTGTAAAATCCAAACCCTTAATCCAATCTACACACAAGGAACTCTCTGATACAAAGTCACCCATCTGAGGCATAATGGGATTCCTCAGGAGAGCGCACCACCCATATCACCCAATCAGTCAAGGGTGTGGGGAAAATCTTACTCTTAAAACCAAGCCTTAGGCTATAACAACCGGCCTGCTTACATTACAGCCTCTCCCCTACACCCATCCCAAGCATAAGGGCAAATAATATCACCTGGTTGACGGGCTTACATGTGGGCAGCACCATCTTTAACAAAGTGAGCATATTATATTTTATCTGCCCAATAGTGTCCATCTCACACAAGTAGAAAGCCCCTTATTGGGTGAGGCAGGCTGAGAGGCGAATAGAGAATAGATGGACAAGGGGTCGGTTTCGTCCATCTAACTCTGAACTCCAGACGGTCAAGGTGGAGGAAAATGAAGCCCCAACTAAGGGGGGGGGGACATGGTCAGAGGCCTGCTTTGAGCATTGCAACTGTGTGGTAGGGGTAGTGGGCCAGGGATATAGCTGTGTGGTGGGATAGAAGCATTTATGTTGTGAAGCTGTAAGAGTAGGGGGTCCTGTGAATTGAAGAAGGTTAGAAAATAATTTGTTTGCTTTTGGAGAAGCTTGATAGTTGTGCAGAGGTTAGAAGGGAGGTGACCCACTGGGACAGTACCTTGAGTAGTAAAACATAAAGGGGCAGGTGAAAGCAGGGGGGTATTCTGGGTGACTGTTCCCCGAGCAGGGGGAGTTTGGGGTTTTACTTTTTTGAGCTGGGAATAATAGGTTTGATAAAGCTTATTTGCTTGGTTAGCAGCTGAAGTGGGATAATTCCCTATAAGAGTGTTGGCTCTCTCAAAGAAGGAAGCCCCTTTTTGGGTTTGGTATATGAGAACTGTCCGTAGAAGGTGGGTGTTGTTGTTTGAGGTAGGGAGGGCAGAGTAGGCTGAGGAGGATATAGACATACACATCCAGCAATTAACTGCATAGGAAGAATAAGCTTCAATTAAAAGTCTTTGAGTGAGGTTAAGAGAGCATTCTATATACGCGGCCTCTAGGAGAGAGGAAATGGGGGCGGCATATGTGGCGCCCAGTAAGAGAGAAAGTAGAGCTGGTGTTAGGAGATCAAGAACTGGGGGCATGGTGGCTGGGCTTAGGGGTGTTTAAGAGGAAGAAAAGAAGAAATTGAAAAGACACTGTTTCTTTTGGAGAAACTTCAAGTAAAGAAATTTGCCAGGCCAAGTCCTGCATCCAATTGAGCAGTCCGTCAATTTTACTGGAGAGAGCCCTAAACCAGGAGAGGTCCTCAGAGACTTGAAAAAGGAAGTAGAAGAATCAGGCAAGGTAGTAATTGGCAGTTGCCTGTTGTGAGTGCCTGCTGGACTGGGCGGTATAGCGGGATATGGCCTCTTGGAGGAGCATTATGAGATGGACTGGTCTGGTTCTTCTTGGATAGGGGAACATGTGGAGATTTTGAGAGACAGAGGACCTGTGGAGGTGGAGATGTAGGTTTTAGGGGTATTGGTGGGATAAAACTTAATGTGGGAGAGGTGAGTCTCCTTCTACTTTGATGGCAGTAGGGGTGGACAGGATAACAGTATGGGGCCCTGTCCAGGTAAGCTGGAGAGGGTTTTTTCCCCCATGTTCTCTTGTAGACTTGGTACCCAGGGAGGATTAATAGGTGTGAGTTCGTGGTTGGAAAGGGCTGTGGAAGGAGCTTGTCAAGCCGGGAATAGTAGGTTTAGTATAGCTTGTTTGTTCAGTTTGCAGCTGAGGTGGGGTAATCTCCTATGAGAGTGCTGGCTCTCTCAAAGAAGGTGGCCCCTTTCTGAATCTTCTACATAAGAATAGTGTGAAGGAGATGAGTATTATTAAGAGGAATAGGGAGAGCTGAGTAAACAGAAGATGACATGGACAGACATATCCAGCAGTTGGCTGTATAGGAGGAGTTAGTCTTGATTACGAGATTTTATGGGCCCAGCAAGCTTTCACTGTGTAACTCTGCTAGCCGCCTTGATTACGAGATTTTAAATAAGATTAAGAGAGCTTTCTAGATGAGAGGATTCCAAGAGGGAGGGTATGGGGGCAGAGTATGCCTTTAAGGGTAAGGAGATAAGAAAGAATAGAGCAAGCTGGAATCTCCATCCTGTCTGTTATCAGGGGTAATCATAGTTATTCATGGCTCAGGCTGTTCTTCTTCTTCTGGGATTTTAGTCAGACTGACCTTGGTGGGCCCTAAGTGGGGAGCAGGCATATCTAGGTGATGATTCAGGTTGACTAAAAGGGTCATGTGTGGAGATGGAGCTTCTGTTTTCTTTAACCTGGAAACATAAAACTAGGGGGCCTTTCCCTGGAGTTTTGCAGCCATGGAGGTGGTGAGGAGAACCTTGGGATTTACTATGCTGGGTGGTAGAGGTAAATTTATAACAGAATTTGGCAAATCTGGCTGGCCGAGAAGCAGTAACAGAGCTGACTCTGAGGACAGGAAGTGAAAGGAGAGAGAGGCTCTGAATTTGGAGAGTAGGTCCTGGCCTAAAATAGGTATAGAGCATTGTTGGGCAGATAAAATATAATATGCTCACTTTGTTAAAGATGGCGCTGCCCACATGGAAGTTTGTTGATATTACTGTGTGTTCTGGGACAGGCTGTGGGCAGGCCAGGTCGTTATAACCTAAGGCTTAGTTTTAAGAGTAAGCTCTTCTCCACACCCTTGTCTGATTGGATGATGTAGGGTGGTGCCCTCTCCTGAGGAATCCCATTATGCCTCAGATGGGTGACTTTGTATCAGAGACTTTCTTGTTTGTAGATTGGATTAAGGGTTTGGATTTCTACACTATAAAGTGGGACAGACCAGTAGCTTGCTTTCTTGGTTCCTGCTATCACCATTGCAGGGGCCTCCCTGATCCCTTTCCCTCCATGGGAAAAGCTGGTTTTCTGCTTTTTACTTGTTTTCTCTTGTGGCTTGCCTGTCTTGGTGAGATACCAATAAACAGAATGGTCTACCATCCTCTGACTCTGCCATTTCTTCACCATCAGCCTGAATCCAATGGGAACCTGCATGTGAATGGCCACGATGGCAGCTCCTGGCCTTACAAGCATTGAGGCAGGAGGAGAAAAGAGTGTGCAAAGGAAACATCATGTATTAGTGTTGGGCAGATAAAATATATTATGCTCACTTTGTTAAAGATGGTGCTGCCCACATGGAAGCCTGTCACCCAGGTGATATTATTTGCCCTTATGGTTGGGATGGGTGAGGGGGAAAGGCTGTAATGTAAGCAGGCCGGGTTGTTATGGCCTAAGGCTTAGTTTTAAGAGTAAGTTCTTCCCCACACCCTTGACTGATTGGATGATGTAGGGTGGTGCACTCTCTTGAGGAATCCAATTGTGTCTCAGATGGGTGTCTTTGTATTGGAGACTTCCTTGTTTGTATAATTGTATTAAAGGTTTTGATTCTACATTATAAAGTTGCAGAGACCAGTAGCTTGATCTCTCTCTCTCTCTCTCTCTCTCTCTCTCGGTTCCTGAAGTATTAGAAAGGAGAGAAGAGTAAGGCCACATGGAGGAGAGGAGGCAGCCAAGATGGCGGAGTGCTGAGGAAGAAGCCAGTTTGTGCAGAGTTTGTGTAGAGAGAAGGAGATGGGAAACAGAGGTGAATAAGTCTGGTGAGCTAGAAACCTTTGATTCTAGGAAACTCGGATAAGTCAGTAGCTTTGTGAGCACTGAATGTGTGGGTTTTGGAGCCCAGTGTGTGTTTTTGCTTGCCCGCTGGGTGCAAGCTAGAATTAAAGCTGATGGCTCACCAGTTTTTGGCTTCAGTGTTTCATTACCGACTGTTCGAATCCATTGAGAACCTGCACGGGTCAGGCTGCTGTGATGCTGGCCCTCGACTACTGGCTTTACAGCATTGAATGAGTGGGTTTTGGAGCCCAGTGTGTGTTTTTGCTTTCCTGCTGGGTGCAAACTAGAATTAAAGCTGATGGCTCACCAGTTTTTGGCTTCGTTGTTTTATTACCGTCTGTTTGAATCTAATGCGAACCTGCAATTGCCAGGCTGCTGTGATGGTGGCCCAGGCTACTGGCTTTACAACCTTCTTTCCACACTTGAAGCAGGACTCTGGTGGAGTTTTACAAGGCCCCTTAGGGGCATTGGAGACCGTAGAGCTAGTAGCCAGGGTCAAGATCACAGCTGCCTGACCCGTGCAGGTTCGCATTAGATTTGGACAGTCGGTAATGAAACAATGGAGCCAAGAATTGGTGAGCCATCAGCTTTAATTCTAGCTTGCACCAGCGGGCAAGCAAAAACACACACTGGGCTCCAAAACCCACTCATTTAGTGCTCACAAAGCTACTGACTTATCCGAGTTTCCTGGAATCAAAGGTTTCTAGCTCACCAGACTTATTCACCTCTGTTTCCCATCTCCTCTCTACA
This sequence comes from Rhynchonycteris naso, assembly GCA_037038555.1. Classification (NCBI taxonomy): domain Eukaryota; kingdom Metazoa; phylum Chordata; class Mammalia; order Chiroptera; family Emballonuridae; genus Rhynchonycteris; species Rhynchonycteris naso. The sequence goes on along the minus strand of CM072998.1, from coordinate 107,429,507 downwards.
CAAACTCTGCACAAACTGGCTTCTTTCTCAGCATTCTGCCATCTTGGCTGCTTCTCCTGGCCTCCATGTGGCCTTAATCTGCTCTCCTCTCTAATACCTCAGGAACCTAGACAGCAAGCTCCTGGTCTGTCCCACTTTATAGTGTAAAATCCAAACCCTTAATTCAATCTACAAACAAGAAAGTCTCTGATGCAAAATCACCCATCTAAGGCATAATGAGATTCCTCAGGAGAACGCACCACCCTACATCATCCAATCAGTCAAGGGTGTGGGGAAGAGCTTACTCTTAAATCTAAGCCTAAGGCTATAACGACCCAGCCTTCCCACAGCCTGTCCCCAAACACACATTAATATCAATGAACTTCCATGTGGTCAGCTCTATCTTTAACAAAGTGAGCATAATATATTTTATCTGCCCGACAGAGACTTTAAAAGCAGCCACCAAGAGCTGGTATTTTGCCTGATCCCTTTTGGGCTGTCTGCCTATTCGGCACATGGAATATATTATGCTCACTTTGTTGAAGATGGTGCTGCCCAGGTGCAAATCCATTGATAATAATGTGTGTTGGGGGACAGGCTGTGGGCAGGCCGGGTCTTTATAGCCTAAGGCTTAGTTTTAAGTGTAAGCTTTTCCCCCACCCTTGACTGATTGGATAATGTGGGGTGGTGTACTCTCATGAGGAATCCTCCCATTATGCATCAGATAAGTGACTTTGTATTAGAGAATTCCTTGTTTGTAGATTGGATCAAAGGTTTGGATTTCTACACTATAAAGTGGGGCAGACCGGGAGCTTGCTCTCTCTTGATTCCTGAGGTTAGCATTAGAGAGGAGAGCAGATTAAGGTTACATGGAGGAGAGGAGAAGCAGCCAAGATGGTGGAGTGCTGAGGAAGAGGCAAGTTTGTGCAAAGTTTGTGCAGAGAGAAGGATATGAAAAACAGGTGAATAAGTCTGGTGAGCTAGAAACCTTTGATGCTAGGAAACTCGAATGAGTCAGTAGCTTTGTGAGCACTGAATGAGTGGGCTTTGGAGCCCAGTGTGTGTTTTTACTTGCCCACCAGGTGCAATCTAGGATTAAAGCTAATGGCTCACCAGTTCTTGGCTCCGTTGTTTCATTACTGACTATCCGAATCAAATGCGAACCTGTATGAGCCAGGCGGCTGTGATGGTGGCCTTGGGCACTGGTTTTACACTGCCTTTTCCTGTTTATTATAGACCTTAAAAGCCATGCTCAGGAGATCTTGTTGAGAGGTTTAAGAGAGCAAAATTGGGAATCCATTGTTTAAAGAAGACTAATTGCCCGAGGAAAGAAAGGATTTGATCTGCGGTGGTAGGTGGTTGGAGACTGCGGAAGGTCTGAGTTCAATCTAGGGTTAGACCTCAGGTGGTGGGAGTTAAGGTGATGCCCAGATAGACTATAGGCTGAGAGTGAAGTTGAGCCTTAGCAGAAAATACATGATATCCCTTCATGGCGAGGAAGTTAAGAAGGGTGGCAATGTGTTTCTTTGAGGCAGGCAGGGAGGAGCTGCAGAGGAGTAGGTCATTTACATATTGTAAGAGAGTACTAATTTTGAAATTGCATGCTGCTAAATCCTGAGCTAGTGCCTGCCCAAACAGATGTGGGCTGTTTCTGAACCCTTGGGATAAGACAGTTCACGTAAGTTGCTGGGCAGCATTAGTGTCCGGGTCAGTTCAAGTAAAGGCAAACAGAAAGTAAGAGTCAGGGTGTAGAGGAATGGTAAAGAAGGCATTCTTGAGGTCTAGGACTGTGTAGTGAGTGGTGTTTGAGGGAATGTGTGACAGTAATATGTAGGGATTAAGGACTACTGGATGGAGGGAAATACTGCCTCATTGATTAGGTGTAAATCTTGTATGAGGCAATAAGCCCTTGAAAGTTATTGAACAGGAAGGACGGGGTTATTGCAGGGATAGTCCATGGGGATGAGTAAGCCTTGATTTAAGATGCGGGTAATTATTGGTTTAAGGCCTTAGAAACAGACACAGTTACACATTAAACAAAGACTTCACATACAAATTATAAATTAAAAAATTTAAATGAGTGCACATTACTTGTTTTAATTAAAATTATGCTAGAGATATTTTCTGAAAAACAAAGAGACAAAATAGATTGCATACTCACACAGCTCAATAGAAAACTCTGCCTTTTTAAGCTTCTTGAGATGGCAGGGAGTTGTCAGCATAGAGGGGAGGAAGAGAGGAAGCAGATGGACGGACAATGTGAACAGCTGGATGAAAAGAAGGAGGGTCAGAATCTGCAGGAGGAGCAAGAGGAGGAGGAGGAGGTTGAGGTGCTGGTGGTGGCACCATGTGGTCAGAGGACTCAAAAAGATCAGAGCTTAGAGGAAAGTTGGAGGAGAACGGGGAGAAGGGTTTTTTGCCAAAAGTATTTGGTAGGTCGGCTAGGAGGAACAGAGGGAGAGTCGAGATTGGAGAAAGAAGAAAGCCTGTACTTAGGGAATTTCTGAGGCCTTCCCTGTCTGGTGGCAAAATTGTCTAGGTCCCAAAGAATGTTTATGTCAAATGTGCCATTTTCTGGTCAACGGCAGTCATTGTTGAGTTTATATTGGGGCCAGGCTGTATTGCGGAAGAAGAGGTCTGTGAGACTAAGTTTAACAAGATTTTAAGAGACAGCCTGGGGGTGTAGCCTCTGAGGGTAGTGATTGGGAGGTGCCCATGATGGGTTGAGAATAAAGAGAGAGATGAGTGTCCTTAACCTCCCTTAATTATTTCCAATGAAATGAGTAGAACGTGAGGTAACCAGTCATCACTTGAGACTTCAGTTCTAATGAGAATGAGAGTGAACTGACTAGGCACCTAAATTTTTGGGAAAATGAGAAATGGGACAGGTCACTTAAATGAGAGTCCTTCTGAAGCATGACCCTGGGCAGAGGAAGAATGGGAGGCACAAAAACCTACCCAGGATAGGAAGACCTCAAAGAAATCTCCTACCTCTGGTCTGGCAGGGCTTTGGGACAGGGTCAGACCGCCAGCCAATCAACTTACAATTACACGTCCAAACAGAAGGGAGTAAGACCGGGATGAGTTGCTGCTGCCCACTGCTTCCCTGGTTGTAAATCTGGATGGCAAAGAGGAATCTTCCAGGCAGTTAGTACCCTGTCCTGGGTTTTAGCACCAAATGATAGAATCAATCAGAGTTTTAAAGACCAGTGTAACAGGCTTTAATGAAAGGAAACCTGCCTGGCTGTCTCATAAGGGAGAGCAGGCCCAGCTACAGACTAAGACCATGTTTTAAGGGCTAGGTTCAGGGAACTAGGAAGGGTAGCAGGGCATTTGCTGATTGGCTGTCACTATCGCTGGGTGCAGGAATGCTTTTCACCAATTATGGATGTTGGTGCATTTTCAATTGTCAGCAGTTTCAACTATCCAGGACTTCATTGGACATTCCTTTGTGGTTGGTCACCTGCCGCAAGCCCTGAAATAAAACTTATGCTGGCAGGGTTAAAGAAATGAAACCTAAGAGTATTAGCATAATCATGTCTTTTTGCCAGCCAAAGTCAGCCATTTCTCTCTGACCACAGTTTAGAAGCAGAGGAGAGCCTATGTACAAGCATTCACTTTATGGAGAATCTTGGAGGCATGACGATGTCAGTGAACACAGATAAACACAGGGAAATCATGGTTGCTTGGAATTCTTGCATAATTAGAAAATACCCTTTCAGTCAATTGCTTCAATCCTCACCAACCATCTTTTCTGAAACCCTAAGTTCTTAGTAGACCAGTTTGAGTTTTATTTTTTTTATCCTTGTTAATGTAATATTTGGAGATGACAAGAAGCACTGAAATGAAAAGAGAGTACGTAAAGTAATGGGACAGGATGATCTAATCTATGAACTAGATTGGAATGTTGGTGTTAGCTAATAGATGCTGTTTTGTAATTACATGTTGGCATCAGGTTGATTTATACTGACAGTCTGTAAAGCGTGAAAAGAAAAATGGACCCTGTTTCCTTCTCCTTTTGGAATTTGGCTCTGTGTTGGGCAAATAAATTTATAACAGGTTTGTTCATTTATATTTTGCCTAATTGTTGATTGGTGCTGGGCAGTGCCCTGTGTGTGTAGTCTGTGAAAGGCTGCGGGTGCTTGCCCTCAGGGCAGCAGATTGCACTGCCTTCCTGGGAAGGGGCAAATGTTTGCTATTGTTTGTCAGAGAAGGGTTTTTTTCTCCCAGCCTGTTTTGCTGGAAAGTCGAGAGAGAGAGAGAGAGAGAGAGAGAGAGAGAGAGAGAGAGAGAGAGAGTGCTGAGGGGTTTGGGAACCCTGAGATTTCAGCCCCAGCCTGTTTTGCTAGGGAATGCTGTTTTGCTTGTGGGGGCCTGTGAGTCCAGGTGAATCAGGAATGAGAAAGGGAAGTGGTCTCTCCTGCCTGTTTGCTCATCTGTCATTATGAGACTTTAATAAAAGGAATAGCCCACCATTTTCTGGCTCCACAGTTCCTTTTACCGGCTCCACACTTTCTTTACCATCTGCTCAAATCCAATGTGAGCCTGCATGGCCATGGCAGCAGCTCCTCGCCTTACACTCTGTTAATAATACAGTGTATAAAACTCAAGAAAATTACCACTGACACAGATCATAGAAGGCACAAGTGCATTGGGTAGGTGTAAATTTCAGGCAATTGAGACTGTATTTGAAACAAACCTGTATTAGACTAGAGCATTTCCTGGAATAGCACACTTGAGATTTGCCATGTTTGATTCTGGGAATCTTAGAGTCACTTTCCTTACAATTGTTTTTAAAAAATACATACACAAGAAATCAATATGGTCATGCAGAACATCTACAGAACAATTTAACATATCCATCATTTGGTGGAAATAGTTTATTTTTAAACACAAGAACACTTTGCTCTTTTCAGTGTTGATCCTACTTTTATTTAAGCTGACCTGAGACAATTTGACAATACATTTTCTTCAAATACACGATGGAAGTTGACCCATAAACGTGAATTGGAACGCCTCTAAATGCAGCTATTTATTCTGTTATCTGTCACAGTCCATGTACCTGTTTCAGCCTGTGAAACTTGATCCTCTACTTTCACTGAGATCTCTAAACAATTGATCCTCCCTGTTCATTTCACTCATGTTATATACTACACTCCTCATTTCATTCATTTGCTGTAGCCCTTGTTTATTTCATTTATTTGTTATACACTTCTCTGTTTACTTCTATTCATTTTACACATCCCTTTTCATTTTATTCATTACACATCTTCCCACTCATCTTACTTACTTGCTATACACTTTCACCCAGTCCTACTAAGCAGCATACTGGGAGAGAGATGGATCAATGGGAAAAGGGAGCATTAAGACAGAAGTGGTAGGTGCCTGTAACTTACAACAAAGTCTGATCAAAGGTAGAAAAAGTTGGATCAAACTCAGGCTGATGTCCATACCCAAGGAGCTGGTCTGAATTACAAGAGAGTAATAGTACTCCAATCTTGACTGACGTATGTGTCTGGAGTCCATTTGAAAAGAATGAGCAGCAGTTACAACTCCTGAGGGGACTGATAAGAACTAAGTAAGTATGTGAGCTTGTCTAGCTCACTAATAGGAAATGAGTACCATTGCTTGAGTTCTCCTCTTAAGAATGGTGTTAGGTGTTTGGGGAAAATGTGGAGTTAGCAGAAAGATTGGGTAGGTAGCAGGTTCTGGTTAAAGTGGGAGTCCTGTGGAATACAAACAATGTACAAAAGCTATAGTTATATGCTTTATTAGGACCCTTTATTCTTATATATTCATTGGAGGTCGGAGATAAATTAGGAGGTTCCTAATTTGAAGCTAGGTTGGACTTGTATTGTTCCATAGCTAAACCCCCAGATGACTAATCTTAGTGTACACTGAGTTGCTTCTTGAGGACATGATCTGTACCTTACTCATCCTCTTGTACATTTCAGGACCTCTCACTCTGCGTTGACATAGCATTTCACAGATGACATTTGAGTAAATATTTCAGAAGTAAGCTTTGATTTCTCAACTTTGTCATGTATTTATTTATTTTTAAGCTGTCACATTTAATTCTTTATTTGAGGTAGACACCAACTAGTTTTAGATATGGATTTATGGATTTAGATTCTAAAGTACTAACACAGCTATAGATGCCCTTGTGCCTTTATTTACCTTTCCTTCCGCTTCCATAATGAGGATTATATCCTACTCATAACCTGGGAATTAACCTCCCAATGACAGCACAAAATGCCATCTTTGCATTTTTCCCCAGTTTTGTTGAGATATAATTGACATTATACATTGTATATGTTTAAGGTATACAATATAATAATTTTATATAGATCTATATATTGTGAAATAGTTATCACAATAAGGTTAGGTAACACATCCTTATTAATTTTTTCATTTCAATAGACTTTGTGGACAGAATACAGTGCATTTGGATTTTAACTGTGTTAGTTAAATGCTGTGAAATTTTGGACCAGATACTGGCCTTCTCTGAGCCTTTTTGCTCACCTATATATTGTGGATTATGTAGCTATACCTTAGCATTGTTGTAAGAATGCAAATAGAAAGTATAACATACCCGAGAGTGCTAATGAGTAGGTGCTGAGTCTTTGTTAAATCTCCTCACTCCCCTGACCATTTAAATCTTCACTTTAGTGGTTAATTTGCCTCTCCGTGCACCTCTCCAAACTACTGTCATAATCACAAGAGTTAATTCACCAGTAAAAGATTTTAATTCACTAGTAAAAAATAAAAATTTAAATAAACTTACACATGGTCATAGGACTGAAGGTCAGTATCCTAGATTTTTCTGATTCATGTGTTCACATGTTTTTTCTACTCTTCTTTTTCTCTCTGTTGCACAGCAGGGTTCTAGTATAAAGTGTGTTTTATTGTTACAGCATTTAAAACACTACACCAGACTTTACATTTTTGTATTCTCACAGAATCATGTGCTGTGTACAAAGCAGACATCAACAAATTATCAATTGCTGTGTTTAAACTTTTCCGATCCATTATCCCATTTCTCAAACAACAGCAGAAATGTGTCTCTCTTGTTGGTAGTATCTGCACCTTCATCCATATACGCATGTTTGGGAAGTTGAAAAATAGTCCCCTGAAAGATATCCATGTCAAGTTCCTGAAACCTGTGAATGTAACCTTAATTGGAAAAAGGGCATTTGCATACATAATTAAGTTAAGGCTCTTGAGATGAGATCATCCTGGTTATCCAGATGGTCCTTAAATCCAATGACAAGTGTCTTTATAAAATACAGTGGTAGCTCGACACATGAGCACTTTAAATCATGAGCAGTCTCTGGCGGGATTTTTTGCTTGAAGGCACAAGCGAATATTTGAATCACGAGCTTCTGCCACCCTCCACTAGATGGCCTGCCAAAAGTTATGAAAGGGAGGAAGAAACAAGCATCCATGAAAAGGTTTTTGTTGAAATGGCCTCTAAGTGAAAGTGAGGAAAGTGTGATGAAAAAGCTAAAAGTCAGTGAAGAAAATGATGATAATTAAACAAAGTAAAATAACAGCAATTAAGTTTAGCAATAAAGTTGCACATTATATGTAGTGTGTAAGTTAGATTTTGCAATTAAATATAGCATTAAATGTGTAGAGAGTAAGTTATGTTAAGCAATAGCACAGGAACTGAAAACCTCCTCTGCCAGTCTTCTCCAGCATCTTCACCTCACCTTGAAGGTAAATACACTTCATAAACCAGTTTATTTTGTTACATTCTCTCTTATTGTGTGTATACATATATGAAGTGTGTTTTATTGTTACAGCATTTAAAAAACTATACCAGACTTTACATTTTTGTATTCTCACAGAATCATGTGCTGTGTACAAAGCAGACATCAACAAATTATCATTTGCTGTGTTTAGACTTTTCTGATCCATTATCCCATTCCTCAAACAACAGCAGAAATGTGTCAAGGAATGCCTGAAACCACCAGAAGTGGGAAGAGACAAGGAAGGATACCCCTGCACAACCTTCTAAGCAAGTACTGTACATTCTTATCAGTAGCGTCATTTCAGACTTCTGACCTTCAAATTGTGAAAGGATAAATTTCTGTTGTTTGAAGTCACCAAGTTTGAGCTAATTTGTTACTGCCATATCAGGAAACTAATACACCATATATGCATATTTAAATATAATAAGAAATTACATTCTTGTTTGCTTTTCTTCTGTGATTCTCATTCAGACATTACTCCAAACTTTGAAGCAATAATATTAGCTTACTTTCCTACCTTAACTACTAATTATGTGGCAGCCTCAATAGATAGTGTAGCTAGCTGTAAGACCTCTACTAGTCAATCATGAGTAGAGCAAGGCCAGATGACCTTGACTGAAGTTTGAAGGCTTTAGAAAACTGGGTCTTGGAGACCCAAGGTCATTCTGTTTTTAATCATTTGCTTAGAGAAAGACAGACAGGGGAGGTCAGAATTTCCATTAAATATGGAAAATACTAATTAGGGAAATGAGCAAAGACGATATCTCATTACCTGGCAAATTGATTTTAGCTCACCAGCAACTTCATGCCACTAAATCTAAAAATCACGCCAATGGGTAATTTAATACATTTTTTGCAGAAATCTGACAACTGCCACATGAAGAGTGTGCATGACTTTAAAATTAAATTCCTGTAGGATGATACTGAGGTAAAAATTAAAATTATCTTTTGACATCTAGAAGTGAATAAAGTGACCAGGGGTTATTTCCAAGTGATTTGTATTGAATAATTGCAAACCTGAGATAGAAAATGAAATAGATTAATTCTTAAAAACTTGAGATAAGGACTCCAGTTCTGAAGCTAATGTGGTACAAGATCTGTATCTTACTAGATAGAAGAGAAGAATAGCTTTCTGATGAAAACAAATTTATACACAGTGATGATTTCTCCAAGAGCTTATATTCTTTGTTAGAAAATTAAAGAGGAAATTATATTGCAAGGTCACAGAACTGATCTTTTTCTGAACAACAACAAATGCAATTAGAAAGACTTAGATTTATAGCTGAAAATAAATCTGTTGAAGCTATTGATAGGGACTATTTGAGTGTCAGCTGGTGGGGGACTGACACATGAATGCAAAAATACTCCTGGTTAAAGAGCTGTAGAAGTTGGGTTTGAGGTTAGGGCAGAGTCCATTGGTCACTCAGAGGTAACAGAGCTCTGTTCCACGAGAAGGGCAAACCAATCAGGACAAGCAGAAAATAGAAGCCAAAATATTCCTTTCATTCCCATTTTGTCACGATTTTATAAATCCTCAATAACAGTAATATCCATCATAAATTTTCTTTGTTCATGGCTATTACTGAGTCAGAGACATTATACAGCTGTTCCAATGGCTCCTCTGCTCCCCTCTCTCATTTATTTCTATAAGTTCTTGTCATCATTGCCTTGCTTTGGCAGACAAGTGAAAGAGATAAAACATAGAGGGGAACTGTCTCTTTCCTCTAATTGTTAATTCTCAGATGTAATTTTCTGGGGAAATATATAAAAGAGAATGTGTAATTTTTGGAAATTTTCTACTTCACTATAAACATAAGGGAAGGTTCTATTTATAACATGATATAAGAATTTAGAGAAAGTCCCAAGGTAGAAAAAGAATATAAAGAAAATAGGGAGTTTCTTGGAAACAGACACTTACCACTATCACATCTAGGTTATCTGGGACTCTCCGATCAGGTTTTTTCATACTAGATGTGTTTTTTTTTGTGTGTGTGTGTGTGTAATAAATTACTCAAAGTTTAGCAGTTTAAGATAATAAGCATTTATCATATCAGAGTTTCTGTGAGTCAGAAACTGGGAAGTGCCTTAACTAGATGACTTTGTCTCAGGGTCACATCATGAAACTGCAGTGATGCTATGGGATGGGACCATAGTCATCTTAAGGCTTGACTATGTGAGGATCTACTCCTAAGCTCATTAACATAATTGCTGGTTACTGGTAGACTGGGCACAAAGTAGTGGGCATATCCAGGTTTGTCTTCATTAGTAGAAATAAAAGTTGCTGAGTCCACGCATAACTTTCATTCTTGGCACCATGGTCACTTTGTTCATGTGTTCACTGAGCAAAAATAAAGGTAGTTAGGAAAGAGGTCGACTACAGCCTATGAACTTGGGTCAACCAAGCTGCCTGAATGTTAACAGCCTTCCTCTCCCTGAGATAATTCATATGGAACATGATGTCTTTACACTTTGTGCCCATTCAAAACTGTCCACATACCTCTTTTCTAAACCTAGTCACCAATGTTATGATAGAGACAGAGAGTCAGAGGGAGGGACAGATAGAGACAGAGAGACAGGAAGGGAGAGAGATTAGGAGCATCAGTTCTTCATTGCAGCACCTTAGTTGTTCATTGATTGCTTTCTCATATGTGCCTTGACCAGGGGCCCTATAGCAGACCAAGTGACCCCTTGCTCGAGCCATTGACCTTGGGCTCAAGCTGGTGAGCCTTGCTCAAACCAGATGAGCACATGCTCAAGCTGGCAACCTCGGAGTCTCGAACCTGGGTCCTCTGCATTCCCAGTTCAACACTCTATCCACTGTACCACCGCCTGGTCAGGCCCTAGTCACCAATTTTATAATTTTGTTTTTTCCACATTCCTGACCATCCTGCCAAACCATTAGCCACAGCTCATGAATTGGTATAGACATACACTTTTGGGTACCTCTCATATCATTATACTCAAGTCATTTCCTCATATTTGATATTTGTCTCCTCTCATGCATATTCTCACATTGTTAAGTAACAGCCATGGCAAATCACATAAGATCACATTTAGGAACATAAAACAGACATAATGTTTTCATAAAAGGGCTTTATTGTTTCCACACAGAAAGTAGGCTGAAAGTAGGCAGTCCAGGCTTGGTCTTCATGGGAAACCTCACGGACCAAGGGTGCTTCTAGCCTTCTTCTACCACCCTTAGGGTATCGTATTTCCACTCTTGATTGTAAGAAGATGGAAAAATTCTACTAACCTTTTGGACAAATATAGCTTTGTGTCTCCATTTTAGCAGAAAGAAGGTAAGAACAAGAGTAGTAGGTTTATGCCAAGTAATTCTATTCTTTTTATCAGGAAAACAAGAGTTTCCTTACTCTAATCTCATTGGTAAGAACTGGGTTCCATAGTCATTTCATGGGAGGTGCATTTTTTTTTTCCACTGGTCTACTCCTCCACCCCTAACACAATTGAGATGTTCTATGTAAGCAGGAAAGAAGAATGAATATTGAAATATTTCTACTACATATAATATTTTTCTTTTCCAAGATTAGTATGTGTTGAAATTGGTGCATAGAAACGAGTAGACTGCCTGACCAGGCAGTGATGCAGTGGATAGAGCGTCGGACTGGGATGCGGAAGACCCAGGTTTGAGACCCTGAGCTTGCCAGCTTGAGTGCTGGCCCATCTGGCTTGAGCAAAAAGCTCATCAGCTTGGACCCAACGTCGCTGGCTCCAGCAAGGGGTTGCTCGGTCTGCTGAAGGCCCGCAGTCAAGGCACATGTGAGAAAGCAATCAATGAACAACTAAGATGTGGCGATGGCAACAAAAAACTAATGATTGATGCTTCTCACCTCTCTCCGTTCCTGTCTGTCTAAAAAAAAAAAAAAAAAGAAATGAGTAGACTGAGGATCTGAGAGAAAGAACAGGAAAAAGGATGAGGGAACTGTTGTCAAGGGGAGAAATCGAATGGTAGAGGAATGGATTCCCTTTAGTTTTAGTAAATTTAGTTGATCTTCACTACATATAAGGCTCATGCTGTTTCTAAAAGAGAAGACCTAACAGATAAAGATTTCTTAAACTTCATGCGACTTCTCCTGCCTTCCCTCTTTGAAAGGAGAATGTTTTGTTCATCCATTATTTCTTGATGAATCTTAGGAGAATTTGCTTTGGTCCATGATAGCTTTTTGGTGGTCCTGTGTTTTCTCTGTTAACAACCAAAGTAGCTTCTTTTGGTTTGGACTTCCACTTCCCCATTTCTCTGGAGACATTGGATTGGCTCTACACCTGCTGTCTAAAGCAAAGGAATGACTGTAGGGTGATGGCTTTAGGCTGAGTTGTTAGGAAAGACAGAGTTTATTAGACCAGTGAGGCAGACACTTTCAGGTAGGTGAGACTTGGGAAAATACCAGGTTACACTACATAGGAAAATTTCTACTTGGATGTTTTGCTGAGGACCTTGTCCTTTAACTCATTTCAGTAATACTGACTACTCAGGCCCTATGTAAATGCTCTAGATTCCTTGGAATAGCCTTCAACAGTGTGGCCTCCAGTGCCACACTTCTCTTCCATGTTCATGACCATATTTAATCAACAAGCTAGTGACAGCACTGAATATTAGTTAAATGGCAGATTTTCCTGCCAATAAATTATTGCTGTTCCATCTTCCAACATAGTGCTAAAATAAAACAATGATTACTTAAAAAGGTGGTTAGCACATTTGTTATATGTGTCTCATATACGTTATAAATAATTGCACATATATGCACTGATAAATTGATAGCATAAAACTACAGAAGTTATGGTTCAATAAAAAGTTCTGGTTCTAAACTAATAATGAATACAGTAAGATAAAGTTGGTATCACAGCTCATAAACTATGTAGAAAAATATTTTATTCCTTTTTTTGCTAAGATAATATTTATTCCTAAAATAAATATTAACAATCTCAATGGAAAACTATTTAAATTATCAGACTTTATCCTCCCTGAATTAGTAGGTATTAGTAATTTAAATCAGGCCTTTGATTTTTAGGCTGTCTCTATGATAACTGAGTGGAAAGTTTTTATGGCAGCTAAGTGTGGAGAACATGACCCATAGCCACCCTGACTTATGGACAACTGCCAGCAGCTATTTATTTTTTATTTCTAAAAAGTCACAGGATATCTCATTATAGCCACTTACTCCCTCAATCTTTGCCTTGAAGATTTAGACCCTTAAATTTTATAGTTGGGAACTCTATTGATCTCCACCTGACATGACACCACCAATTCTTTTCAGCCATGTTCTCTATTCTGGTTTGTCATCCAGTGTCTCAATTCCTTGATTGTCTGGGAAAGTCAAATTTCTCAAAGGCAGAAGGGCTTGTAGCTGCCAGTCTGGTCATTGTGACTCTGATGTGCCTCTATGATTCATGCTTTGTCATGACCTTGTGATTTTCTATCTTTTCCAAACCAGGAATAAACTTTTTCAGCTGATCTGTCAGTATACTTGAATAAGGTTTCCATCATGTTCATGACTCATGTCTGCATAATAAGAACATAAATTCAAAAAAGAGAGAAGGAGATTTTAAAGCGCTCAGCTCTTCATTGCCTGCTATTCCGTTCTTTGGAAGTTCATTATATAGGGTTGCCAAATCCCTTGGTAAAATGTCAGGCTTTATTGAAAACTGTGTTTACTAAAAACTTTGAATAGAAACCCAAGGAAACATAAGACAGTGAATATAAGAGAACAATTAGTTGACAATACATATTTTCTACTTACTTCATTATTTATCTCTTTCTTGCAACTATCAGATCATAATTATTTATTAAATTCATTTAAAAATACTGGCAAGAGTTAGTAGAAATTAATTTTTCAGTTTTTCTTCCACTGTGCTCTCATGGTGGAACTGTTCTAAATGACTTAAAGAAATATAGTCCACAGGAGTCTTCAGAGTCAGGAGCTCCAGGTTAGCTGACTAAGGAAGGTATGAAAAAAGAAACCTCCTCATTAAAATATTGTAGTACTTAATTTTAATGAGGTGACATAGATCAATCAGGGTTTCATCTATATTGTAGTACTTTAATACCTCACTTGCATACTTTCATTTTTTCCCATAAAAATTCTTTTTATTTATTTTAAGTTTGTAATTTCTTTTCAGATCTTTAATTCTCTTCAGATGAGCTTCAGCCCTGGGTTCCTTGGTTTGTCCAGCTGTGGCAGAGATAACTAGCTGTCCAACATACATTTACATACTGGACAACCGCTGAGCCAGAGCCAACACTTTCAGATCCCCTGAATTAGAGTAGATCATGTGACTAGTTTTCACTAATAGAATGTGAGCTGGAGTTATGCTTCTCTCCTGAGCTGGGGTTTTAAGTGATGATTGTGCAACTGTGGCTTTTTCTTCTTAGGACCTTTGGCTACATTCAAAGGTCTCCAACACCGAAAAGGATGGTAAAACCACAGGGTATAAGGTGCCTATCCTAGATTAACATATGACTACAGTGCCATAAATTTTCTTGCATTAAGCCACTAGAATTTTAGAGTTTATTTGTTAAATAAGTTAGTGATAAGCTCTTTGGTACATGGTCTCTAATTCCAGATTTTATTGATTCTATGTGAGTTGGCTGCTTCGTGTCTTCCTTTGCTTCTAATCAGATGGATAAGGTTATAAGTAGAGGGAAGAATGGAGAGAGAATAAATTCTACTTCAAGGATAATAATCTGAATTCTCTATGAGAATTTCCAGTGAAGGTGTCAAGTAGGTATTTAAACATTTGCCTCTGAATTTCAGAGAAGGTAGAAATTTCAGAGTCAATAGAATAACACAGTTAATTCCAAAATAATTATTGAAATCATCTAGGGAAAGGAAGTGGAGAATGGAGAAGTAAGCTTAAAATTGAGCTTTAAATTTTCTCAACATTTTGAGGTTAGATAGAGAAGGTGTTTTAGAAAGAGTGAGAGGGAAAATCTGGGGAGCCTGAGGTAAAAGAAGCCAAGAGAGAAGAGGTTTTCAAGAAGGAAAGAGTGACCACCATTTTGAATGCTTACTGAGTGGTGGAGTAATCATGGAAGCATCAGTGACCTTTACAAGAGACATTTCATGAGGTTGGTAATGGGAGGCCAGAGTAGAGTATGCGAGGATAGAACTAGAATTGAGGAAGTGGAAACTGTCTGGTGTAAAAGATACTTTCAAGAAATTACATAGGAAGAGGATCAAGGACATAAGGTAGAGTGGGAGGGGATGTGGAATGTGGGGTTGAGTAGGGCTTTCTAAAAATGGAAAGCACTATTAATATGTTATTAGGAATGATTCAGTGGGAAAGGGAGAGAAATAATACAGGATCACTCAACCATGACAATGTCCAACTGTTCAACATAAACCAGATACCAGTGGCATTTATTTTTACTTTGATTTATCTAACCTAAAGTAACCTATGGCTCTTCCAAACTGCTATGGACTGTAAAATACGTATGACTTGTTATATACTTGCCCTGCACAGTGTACTATGGTGAAAGTACCAATGTTTGGAGTTGGAAAGACTGGGGTTGAGTCTTTTTCTATTTACTTTCTTACCCTTTTCTGGGCACATCTCTTTTCATGTCCATCTCACTTTCTATTCCTCTATTCCCAACTAGTCTGTTGCTCCTGAAGTTCATGTACATTGCCCCAATAAATATGTGACCTTTGTAGGTACTATTACCCTGGTCAGGTATGCCCCTTTTCTCTTCTACCTCTCTAAGAACGACAAACTTCTACTCATCAAGCTCAAGTATGTTTTATATAATACTTCCTTGGTCTCCATAGTTACATGCTCCTCCACTGTGCTCCCATAGAACCACAGTGTTCTTCTGTAGTAGCACTTATCACATTGAAGGACAATTGTCCTAACTACTTTCTGATAGACCCTGAACATCTTGACAGTAGAGATCATGCTCCATTTATGTTTGGATCCCAAATAACTTCCCCAGTGTCAATTCCAATATCAGTAGACATTCAAAAAATGTTTAATACATAAATATGTGAATGAAATAGGCAGCATATTGGCTGTTGTTTTATAAAGCCAGTTGTTATTAATAACCTTTATTTACCTAGTATTTAATGATATCTTTTTGCTTATGTAGGTGCTCAAATCTACCTGCATTAAATATAACACTATTATGCTAATTGATAAAGAAATGTCCATTCTACTGCTAGAAAGTTAATAAAACATACATCCAGTAATAGATGATATGACTTGAGAAACTTTAAGAAATAGAAAAGGAGCCTGACCTGTGGTGGCGCAGTGGATAAAGCGTCGACCTGGGAACACTGAGGTCGCCAGTTCAAAACCCTGCACTGGTCTGGTCAAGGCACATATGGGAGTTGATGCTTCCAGCTCCTCCCCCCTTTCTCTCTTTCTCTATCTCTCTCTCTCACTCTGTGTCTCCTCTCTAAAATGAATAAATAAATAAATTAAAAAATAAAAACTTTTAAAGAAATAGAAAAGGAGCTGAAATTGGGCAGAACAAATACAATCTACAGATTCAATTACTTGGAAAAATAAGCTTTATATTTTAAAGAAAGAAAGGGGCATTATACTGTATATTTCCAGTGGTGAGAAGGTTATTTCTCATTGAATTAAAATTAATATATGCTACACTGTTAGGAGTGATCTGCTTAAATTGTTGATAAGAATATCTTTTTGGTTCTGCTTTTATTGAAATAAAACTGCTATTTTAATCACTCTTAGAGTTGTAGTGGAAATGGGAAGGGTATTATGTCTCATTTCCAGGTAATTTACCTTAATAAATATGTCACTTTTTAGTGAGACCATTTATGAATAACCTGTAGGTAACTTGAAAAGCCAAACTTATAATTTAAAGTCATAAGCAGTCATTTGTTTTATGATAATCAGTCACCTTGCAGGCTCTGTGATTAAAAGTTATCTTGAGAGAATTATTGGGATCTCTCAGTTGCCTCATAATTGGCACTAAAACAATGTCCTTTCACTTTAGAAGATAAAAGTGACAACAACATATTAAATGGGGGATAAAATTATATTCTATAAGTTGTCTGGAGAAACTGGAGAAAATTAAGTTATTTTGAGAAATTATCAGCCTGACTAGGTGTAGCTTAGAAACTCAAAATTCTAATAAGGAATATTAATCTCAGAGGAGAATTTTCTTCTGTTCCTGCCCATGTTTAAAAATAAACGTTCATTGATATCAGCAAGAGTTTTTCTAAGGAAAGTGATGGCAAATGATGACCAAAAAATGTTAACTTCAGATTATCAAAATATTTGTATGTATTTATTAAACTCATTGAATGGTCGAAGAAAGCAGGAGTGAATGAAAAATTCTGTATGCCTAACATTAAAATGTAAAGACTAGATTCGTAACTCTAGAATCATTTCACATATTACCTCATATTTATAGAGCACAATTTGTCACAGAATTGAAATACAGAATTCCAGGAATCTATTCAAAAGATTAAGAAGTGGTCATAGAGAGTTAACACATGGAGTCGCAGTTGTAGGGATCAAGTCAGCAAACCCTGGGAGCTTGTCAGAAATGCAGAATTTGAAACCTCAGTGAATTCATATACACAATTACAGTTTGAGAAGTATTCTTCTAGGCTGTCCACTCCTGCCTTCACTTTTCCATCTGGAGGCTGAATGGAGTGGCGTTAGTCACTAGGTTCTATTCCTGACCTTGAAGAGATCCCAAAGTGGAGATGACCCACCAACTTTGTAGCCTATAAAACATAATATACATGCAAAACTGCTTGTTATTTTATACAATGCCATGCCATGTCATAGAAAGTGACATTTTCCTTTGGAGTGTCATGTTGTGATGGCAGGGGTCATTTGCCATCAGTTCTGGGCACCAGGGAGAGAGAGAAAAAGAAAGAGAGCATTAACTCAGGGCAGAGCAGCTTCAATGATCCAGAAGAGTCAGGGCCCAGTTAGAAGCAAAGATGAAAGAACCAGAGGCAGTTCAGGGTGGTCTGAGAGTTTGAAGGGTATAAAATTCTAAGAGGGAAAGAGAGCATAGTCAATGTGATCTAAGGGAGATTTAAGCATAAGATGAAAATGGAAAACTTAACTCAGGATTTTTCAGAAGGGGTAGTGACATGGGGATGGAGAAGACACTCATGGATGTCTGAAGTTTCCATCAGATCAATCCCCTCTGATCTTGGAGTGTGATGAAGGGTGAAGAAATGCGGCATAATGATTCACCATTTCTTTTTGCACCTCTCCTTTCAGGGCATACTAATGATGACACACTCATCTTGCTATTCTTTTTAGAGAATTCTCATGAACCTATCCCAGTGCTTCCAACCCAGCTTAATTGGCCACCAGGACATTTGCTCTCACTGTACCACAATCTTTTCTCAATAAATACTAGCCTAAGAGCTCCCAGTCTTCTCTGTCTCACTTTACCTTCCAATTCTCTGTCTCCAAAAAATGTCTCAGGAAGCTCTCAGGTGCCATCCACTGCTGACAAACAGCTGTTCAGTTAAGCCACTCTTTTTCGATCTTATCTACAATTTGGAGGTCATTGTGTCCCTTGTCATTTCTGCTGGGGCCTCTGAATGATGCCGTTCTTCAGGGGTTATTGTTGCCCACTTAGATTGAACTTGTTTCTTGTGCTCCCTACCTTTCCCTAATCTCAAAAGAATTGACTTTAAATTTAGTTGTTTGATCTTCCCTCTAGCCATGCTATTTGAGGGGTGTCAGACCTTTTCATCATGAAGATGGGGCTGGAGTTTGAGGTCATTAGCTAAGTACCTTTAGGAAAGTCACTTAGCATTCCTGAGAGTTTGTTGTCCTCCAAAATCTGTTCCTTCCTTACTCTGAGGTACATGACTGCCCAGCTAGAGACCATATTTCTCAGCCTCCTTTGTAGATATAGTCTCATGACTAAGTTCTCACTGATGAAATGTAAAGAGAGACGATATGTGAGAAAACTGTTTACCTGGACTCTTTCATTCTCTTTCCCTCTTTCCTATACTGGATCCTGGACATGAGGGTGACTCAGCTTCTACAGTGAAAATGAGGGCAACATCACAAAGGAATGGCAGATCTACAAGGTGGTGCATAGTGGGTCTCAAGATGACTATATAACATATAACCGCCCTGCTAGCATGGGCCTCCAAGCTTTGTTCTATAAAGTGTGAGAGGAACAAATATCCATCTTATATAACCCATGGTATTTTTTGTCTCTTTGTTATAGCAGCTTAATCATAGCCCTAACACAACCTCTATAGCTTTATTTATAAAACAGATAAAATCATATGTTCTTTACACAGATGTTGTGAGGGTTAAGTTACATGAGTATGTAATTATTTTATAAATTGAAAGTACTGTTATAACATTAGCATGTTTCTGCCAGTCCTCACATTTGTGAGACCACTAATGGGACACAACAGAAGAAGGGGTACAAAATGGGTGCCAATAGTAATGTCTCTGGAAGGGCAGGAAGCATTTCTGCTGGTAAATAATAGAAAAGGTTGAATAGAGAAGCATAATGGCCAAATATGCAAGCTTTAGATTCAGACTGCCTGGATTTAAATCCAGATCCTGCCACTTAGTACCTTAGATGAGTAACTTAAGCTCTCTATTCTTCTTCAATTTCCACAGAAAAATGAGGATAATAATGGTACCAACCTTGTTGGATTGTGGTAAAAATTAAATGTGTGTTGTGAAGATTTATGCAACTTGAAACAATGTGCAAACTTGTTCTGCAACATGAGAATACTCAACAAGTAAATAAATTTGTAATAATTATGTGTTTAGAGGAAAGAAGAAGAGGAAATAGAAAGATGGGCCACATGAACGGGTAAACAGTCCCTCTATCTCAGGGTTCACTGTCATCTTATTCTACTTCAGTATCCTTGTGGAGACTTACTAACATTACTCTGAGTCCAAATAAAATTTCTTCCTAACTCCTATTACCATACTCACTGGATCTTAGATTAACTTTTATTTTACATTTCAAAAATTGTTATGCATTTTAAAATTGATGGTGCTTGGCAGGACACAAGATGGCAGCAGAGTAGGCAGACGCACAGACTTCCAGCTCACACCACCAAACTGGATTAGAAATTAATTTAGGAACAACCAGCATGAAAAACCAACTCTGGACTATAAGAACTGCTCTCAAAAACCAAGGAGCAAAGAAGAGGCCCCACCAAGCCTGGTGGGGAGTGCCGAGGAGCGGTGAGCCTCTCCTGCTTACAGGAACAAAAGGAGGGGGGTTAGGCTGAGTGAGAGCTTAGAAAGGTTCTCAATCCAAGGAAAACAGTAGAAAATATCACTCACAGCCACTTGTCTGGGAACCAGGGAATGAAGTGTGTTGAAAGAGCTGGCTTGTTTTCCAAAATGAAAGGGGGAGAGAGAGACAGCAGTGACAAACTGAGGAATGCATGGGAGGACCTGAGCAGCAGACTAATCCAGTGCCATACCTGGGGGAGGTGCTGGAGGCCCCATAGCTGGGGGAGGGGTTGACCCTTTCACATAACACAAGACTAAAGTGGTTCTGGGTCAACCATCTGAAGATATCTCTCCAGCTCCAATCAGCACAAAAAGATACAGCTGAAAACAAGAAGTGGAGAGGAGGGGCAGTAACTCAGGTCTCCATGGAGATCTGAGATACACCTCCCCCTACTGAAGCAGAGAAACCACCCCGCCCCCAGAGAGAGTAACTGGCAGATCAGGTCTTCAGAGTCTCAGGTTACACTCATCACATTCCTGGATACAGTATTAAATAAGCCCCCTGCTGAGATCAGTAAACAAGACTACCATTGAGTTAAGAAAACTGAGAAGAAAACAAACAAATCAAGACTTCAAAGGGGCTCTATTAGAAAAGCTAAATTCCACAGTAGATTACAAACAACAGCTGAAGCCAACCCAAGAAGACCTAGAAATAACACAACTGAAAATTGGAGGCAGACAACACCAAGCCTAGACTCAACCAGCTCTACAAACAACACACCCAGACACACAGACATAATGAGAAGACAGAAAAGTGCAATCCAAATGAAACCACAAGATAATCCTCCAGGAAATGAATTGAGTGATATGGAAATAACCAAACTTTCAGATGCAGAGTTTAGGATAATGATTGTTAGGATGCTTAGGGATCTTAGAATAACAATGGATGGTCATTATGAACACCTAAATAAAGAGATAGCAAGTATAAAAAAGGACACTGAAATATTTTAAAAAAAATCAGTCAGAGATGACAAATACAATATCAGAAATGAAGATCACAATGGAAAGAATTAAAAGTAGGATGGATGAAGCTGAGGACCGAATCAGTGAGTTGGAAGACAAGATGAACAAAGGCATGGAATCATAGCAGAAAGAAGAAAAGAGACTCAAAAAGTCTGAGGAAACTTTAAGAGAGCTCTGTGACAACATGAAGAAAAATAACATCTGCATAATAGGGGTGCCTGAAGAAGAAGAGAAAGAAAAGGGATAGAAACTTTATTCAATCAAATCATAGCTGAAAACTTCCTTAAATTGACACAAGGAAGGGTCTCACAAGTTCAAAAAGCACAGATATCTCCATTAAAGAGAAACCTACACCAAGACACATAATAATTAAAATACCAAAGTGTAAAACCAGTAGCCGAGGCCACTATCACAGCAGCCTGACCCATGCAGGTTCGCATTAGATTCGAACAGATGGCAATGAAACACAGGAGCCAAAAACTGGTGAGCCATCAGCTTTAATTCTAGCTTGCACCCGGCAGGCAAGCAAAAACACACACTGGGCTCCAAACCCCACACATTCAGTGCTCACAAAGCTACTGACTTATCCGAGTTTCCCAGAATCAAAGGTTTCTAGCTCACCAGACTTATTCACCTCTGTTTCCCATCTCCTCCAGCACAAACTCTTAACAAACTGGCTTCTTCCTCAGCACTCTGCCATCTTGGCTACTTCTCCTCCACATGGCCTTAATCTGCTCTCCTCTCTAATACTAACTCCAGGAACCAAGAGCGAGAGCAAGCTCCCGGACTGCCCCAGTTTATAGCATAGAAAATCCAAACCTTTAATCCAATTATACATTCAAGAAAGTCTCTGATACAAAGCCACCCATCTGAGGCATAATGAGATTCCTCCCTATATCACCACCCTGCATCATCCAATCAGTCAAGGGTGTGGAGAAAAGCTTACTCTTAAAACCAAGCCTTAGGCCATAATGACCTCGCCTGCTTACATTACAGCCTTTCCCCAACACCTATCCCAAGCATAAGGGCAAATAATATCACCTGGGTGACGGGCTTCCATGTGGGCAGCACCATCTTTACAAAGTGAGCATATTATATTTTATCTGCCGAACACAAAGCTAAGGGATAAAGAGAAAAATTTAAAAGCTGCTAGAGAAAAAATGGCTATCACCTACAAAGGAGCACCCATAAGGATGACATCCAACTTCTCAAAAGAAACACTTGAGGTTAGAAAGGAATGGGAAGAAACATTCAAAATAATGCAAAACAAGAGCCTACAACCAAGACTACTTTATCCAGCAAGGCTATCATTTAAAATTGAAGGAGAAATAAAAAGCTTCCCAGAGAAAAGAAAACTCAAGGAATTCATTACAATGAAACCAATGGTGCAGGAAATGTTAAGGGGTCTGTTGTAACCAGATCAAAGTGGGAAAAGAATATAGCAAAAGAGGAATATACCTTTAAAATATAAAATGGCAATAAACAGCTACATATCAATAATAACATTAAATTTAAATGGGTTAAATAATACAATAAAAAAACATAGGGTAGCTGCATAGATAAAAAAAGCAGGACCCATACATATGCTGTCTACAAAAACCCACCTTAAAATAAAAGATGCACATAGACTGAAGGTAAAAGGATGGAAAAAAATATTTTATGCAAATGGAAACAAAAGAAAGCTGGGGTAGCAATACTTATATCAGACAAAATGGACTTTAAAACCAAGGTTATAGTACGAGATAAAGAAGGTCACTATATAATGATAAAGGGAGCAATCCAACATGAAGATATAACCATCATAAATATCTATGCACCTAATATAGGAGCTTCTAAATATATAAAGCTGACTTTGATGGATATAAAGGGAAAGATCAACAGCAATACTATAATAGTAGAGGATTTCAATACACCACTTACATCACTAGATAGATCCTCAAGAAAAAAAATTAACAAAGAAACAGCAGACTTAAAGGACACACTAGATCAACTCAATTTAATAGATATCTTTAGAACCTTTCACCCTAAAGCAGTAGAATATACATTCTTTTTAAGTGCTCATGGTACATTCTCTAGGTTAGATCACTTGTTAGGACACAAAAGCAGTCTCAACAAATTTAAGAAGGTTGAAATCATATCAAGCATTTTCTCTGATCACAATGGCATGAAACTAGAAATCATCCACAACAGAAAAACTGAAAAATACTCTAACACATGGAAACCAAATAGCATATTATTAAATAGCAAATGGGTTAACAATGATATCAAAGAAGAAATAAAATAATTCTGAGAAACAATAAGGAACATTCAACAACTCAAAATTTACGGGACACAGCTTAAGCAGTACTGAGAGGGAAGTTCATAGCACTACAGGCATACCATCAGAAGCTTGAAAAAGTTCAACAACCTAATCTTTCATCTAAAGGAACTTGGAAAAGAACAACAAGTAAGGCCCAGAGGTAGTAGAAGGAAGGAAATAATAAAGATCAGAGCAGAAATAAATAACATAGAGGCTAAAGAAACAATACAGAGGATCAATGAAACCAAGAGCTGGTTCTTTGAAAGGATAAACAAGATCGATGACCCTCTAATGAGACTCACTGAAAAAAGGAGAGGACTCAAATAAATAAAATTAGAAATGCGAGGGGAGAAATAACAACTGACAAAACAGAAATGCAAAATTTTGTAAGAAAATACTATGAAGAACTGAATGCCAAAAAATTAAACAACCTAGGTGAAATGGACAAATTCCTTGAAACATATAATCTTCCAAAAATCAATCTGGAAGAATGGGAAAACCTAAACAGACTGATTACAACAAAAGAGATTGAAACAGTTATTAAAAAGCTTCCCAAAAACAAAACTCCTGGGCCAGATGGAT
Source organism: Rhynchonycteris naso (assembly GCA_037038555.1). Classification (NCBI taxonomy): domain Eukaryota; kingdom Metazoa; phylum Chordata; class Mammalia; order Chiroptera; family Emballonuridae; genus Rhynchonycteris; species Rhynchonycteris naso. The sequence continues at coordinate 107,405,696 of CM072998.1, read as the reverse complement.
TCACTGGTGAATTCTACCAAATATTCAAAGAAGAACTAACTGCTATCCTTCTCAAGCTATTTCAAAAAATTTAAGAGGAAGGATGTTCGGCAGATAAAATATAATATGCTCACTTTGTTAAAGATGGTGCTGCCCACATGGAAGCCCGTCACCCAGGTGATATTATTTGCCCTTATGCTTGTGATGGCTGTGGGGGAAAAGTTGTAATGTAAGCAGGCCGGGTCATTATAGCTTAAGGCTTTGTTTTAAGAGTAAGCTCTTCTCCACACCCTTGACTGATTGGATGATGTAGGGTGGTGATGTAGGGAGGAATCCCATTATGCCTCAGATGGGTGACTTTGTATCAGAGACTTCCTTGTTTGTATAATTGGATTAAAGGTTTTGAGTCTGCTATAAAGTGCGAGAGAACAGTAGCTTGCTCTCTCTCTCTGTTCCTGGGTTCCTGAGATTAGTATTAGAGAGGAGAGCAGAGTAAGGCCACGTGAAGGCCAGGAGAAGCAGCCGAGATGGCAGAGTGCTGAGGAAGAAGCCAGTTTGTTAAGAGTTTGTGCTGGAGGAGATGGGAAACAGAGGTGAATAAGTCTGGTGAGCTAGAAACCTTTGATTCTAGGAAACTCGGATAAGTCAGTAGCTTTGTGAGCACTGAATGTGTGGGTTTTGGAGCCCAGTGTGTGTTTTTGCTTGCCCGCCGGGTGCAAGCTAGAATTAAAGTTGATGGCTCACCAGTTCTTGGCTCCATTGTTTTATTACCGACTGTTCGAATCCAATGAGAACCTGCGTGGGCCAGGCGGCTGTGATAGTGGCCTCAGCTATTGGCTTTACAAAGGAACACTACCAAGTTCCTTTTATGAGGCGAGCATAATTCTGATTCTAAAACCAGGCAAAGACAACACAAAGAAAGAAAATTACTAGCCAATATCCCTGATGAATTTAGATTATAAAATCCTCAACAAAATATTAGCAAACTGGATCCAGCAATACATGAAAAAAATCATACATCATGATCAAGTGGGATTTATTCTGGGGAGGTAAGGATGGTATAACATTCAGAAATTAATTAATGTGATTCACCACATAAACAAAAGGAGAAAAACCACATGATAATCTCAATAGATGCAGAAAAAGCATTTGGTAAAATCCAGCACCCATTTATTATCAAAACTCTTAGCAAAGTAGAAATATAGAGAACACACCTCAACATGATAAAGGCCATTTACGACAAACCCACAGCCAACATCATAATCAATGGACAATTCTTCTAAAATCAGGAACAAGGCAGGGGTTTCCCTTTCACCACTCTTATTCAACATAGTACTGGAAGTCCTAGCTACAGCAATAGACAAGAAGAAGAAATAAAAGGCATCCAAATTGGAAAAGAAGAAGTAAAACTATTATTATTTGCAGATGATATGATACTGTTTATAGAAAACCCTAAAGGCTCAGTCAAAAAACTACTGGACCTAATAAATGAATTCAGCAAGGTGGCAGGATATAAAATTAACACACAGAAATCAGAGGCATTTCTATACATCAACAATGAAATGTCAGAAAGAGAAAGTATGAAAACAATCCCCTTCACCATTGCAACAACAAAAAAATAAAGTACCTAGGAGTAAATTTAACCAAGAAGGTTAAAGACTTGCACTCAGAAAATTATAAAACATTGATAAAAGAAATCAAGGAAGACACAAACAAGGGGAAGCATATACTGTGTTCATGGTTAGGAAGAATAAACATCATTAAAATGTCTATATTACCCAAAGCAATTTATAAATTCAATGCAATACCAATTAAAATACCAATGACATACTTCAAAGATATAGAACATATATTCCAAAACTTTATATGGAACCCAAAAAGAACACGAATAACCTCAGCAATCTTGAAAAAGAAGAATAATGTGGGAAGTATCACACTTCCTGATATAAAGTTATAGTACAAGGCCATTGTATTCAAAACAGCTTGGTACTGGCATAAGAACAGGCATATAGATCAATGGAACAGAACAGAGAACCCAGAAATAAACCCATATTTTTATGGACAATTGATATTTGACAAAGGAGGTAAGAGCATACAGTGGAGTAAAGACAGTCTCTTTAACAAATGGTGTTGGGAAAACTGGACAGCTACCTGCAAAAAAATGAAACGAGACCACCAACTTATACCATGCACAAAAAGAAACTCAAAATGGATAAAGGACTTAAATATAAGCTGTGAAATCATAAGCATTCTAAAAGAAAACATAGTCAGTAAACTCTTCGACATCTATCGAAGCAATATATTTTCTGATTTATCTCCACAGGCAAATGAAATAAAAGACAAGATAAACAAATGGTACTTTATCAAACTAAAAAGCTTTTGCACTGCTAAAGACAATAAGAACAGAATAAAAAGAGAAACCACACAATGGGAGAACATATTCGACAACACATCTGATAAAGGGTTAATAACCAAAATTTATAAAGAACTTGTAAAACTGAACACCAGGAACACAAACAATCCAATCAAAATATGGGCACAAGAAATGAATAGACACTTCTCCAAAGAGGACATACAGAAGGCCAATAGGCATATGAAAAAATGCTCAACATCACTAATCATTAGAGAAATGCAAATTAAAACCACAATGAGATACCACCTTACACCAGTCAGAATGGTGCTCATTAACAAAACAACACATTATAGGTGCTGGCGAGGATGTGGAGAAAGGGGAACCCTCCTGTACTGCTGGTGGGAATGCAGACTGGTGCAGCCACTGTGGAATACAGTATGGAGATTCCTCAAAAAATTAGAAGTGGAACTGCCCTTTGACCCAGCTATCCCACTTATAGGAATATATCCCAAGGACACCATATCACCGACTGAAAAAAAGAAATGCACCCCCATGTTTATGGCAGCATTGTTCACAATAGTGAAGAGCTGGAAACAGCCCAAGTGTCCATCAGTGGGCGAGTGGATTAAAAAGCTGTGGTATATATATATATAATGGAATACTATGGGGCCATGAAAAAGAAGGAAATAATACCTTTTGCAACAATATGGAGGGACCTGGAAACTATTATGTTGAGTGAAATAAGCTAGGTAGAAAAAGAAAAATAATATATGACCTCACTCATTTGAGGAATCCAAGGAACGTTGAGAAGTGAGGAAAGGGATTGAGACAGAGGAGGGATCAAAGGGACCAGAGGAAAAGAAGACAGAGTGAAAGGGAATGATAGGATGGGATAAACCTGAAGGAAAGGGGGGATGGCACTGTAGGGAGGGTCGCAAGGGAGATTTGGAGGGGAATATGGGGAAGGGGAGATGCAGTCGGGGTTACCCTAGAATCTATCTAAACACAATTAATTAAATAAAAAATAAATAAATAAAATTGATGATGCTTTACAATTGCCATAGACAAAACAGGAGTTGTGATTTAGATATTATTGACTGAATGAACAAATTGGGTCATAGCCATTCATACTATTGTTACTACAACTGAGTTATATGCATTGTTGTCTTAATTGTTATTTAAAATACAATTATAAAGATTCCATTAATATTAAATTATACTTATCATAGTGTAATATCATAGCAAGAGTAGAGTATTATGAGACCCAGGAAAGGAAGATTCCCTTTGAAGCAGTGTTATGTGAGATAGGGATTGTTGGCCCTATACCAAGATATGTAACTAAAAATAGAGAAACTGCCAAACACCTCGGAATACACACACAAAAAAATGTAAAGCCATGAGAGGTTGGATAAAGAGAACTATGATTCAATCATTAAACCACTTATCAATTTATCAAAAACTTCTTGCTAACTTTGAATAGTAGCAGATTAATTTTCAACAATAAATATGTGATTCAGTGGAAGGAAAATGTATAAATTAAACCAAATGGAAAATGCTGATGAAACCTCTGCAGTTTTGACATGTTTAGAAATTTATGCTAAATGGGCAAAGGACCTGAATAGACACTCTCAAAAGAGGACATACAGATGGCCAAAAGATATATGAAAAGATGCTTAACATTACCAATCATCAGAAAGGCGCAATTAAAACCACAATGAAATATCAGTGCACACCTGTTCAAATGGCTTTCATCAATAAATCAACAAACAACAAGTGCTGGCCAGGATGTGAAGAAAAGGGAGCTCTCCTGCACTGCTGGTGGGAATGCAGACTGGTGCAGCCGTTGTGAATGTAGTTTCCTAAAAAAAATAAAAAAAGGAACTGCTTTTTGACCCAGTGATCTCCCTTCTGAAATTATATCTTAAGACTCCTGATACACTAATTTAAAAGCTTATATGGACCCCTATGTTCATTGCAGCATTATTTATAATAGCCAAGATCTGGAAACAGCCCAAGTGCCCATCAGTGCATGAGTGGATAAAAAAAGCTATGGTACATTTACACAATGGAATACTACATGGCTGTAGAAAAGAAAGAAATCTTACTTTTTGCAACACCATGGGTAGACCTGGAGATTATTATGCTAAGCCAGTGGTTCTTAACCTGGGTTCTATCCAACCCTAGGGGTTTGATGAGTCGGTCTCAGGGGTTCAGAGAAGCCTCTGCCGCAGAGGCCAGAATAAAGTAATACCGTAATTTGTTGTGAGTTCATGTACTTTGTTGGTTTTGTTCTTTGAGCAAGGTGATGTTCATGCACGGCTCATTTTGTGCACCAGTAAAAAAACATATACCTATGTCTTGAATTTGGAAAAAAATCATATTTTATTTATCACTAAAAAAGGGTTCAGTGAGGATCCAGCAATATATGAAAAAAATCATACACCATGATCAAGTGGGATTTATTCTGGAGAGGCAAGGCTGGTTCAATATTCGCAAATCAATCAATGTGATTCATCACATAAACAAAAGGAAGTACAAAAATCGTATGATAATTTCAATAGATGCAGAAAAGGCATTTGATAAAATTCAGCACCCATTCATGCTCAAAACTCTCAGTATAGTGGGAATACAGAGAACTTTCCTTAACATGATAAAGGCCATCTACAACAAACCCACAGCAAATATCATACTAAATGGACAAAAATTAAAAGCAATTTCCTTAAGATCAGGAACCAGGCAGGGATGCCCCCTTTCACCACTCTTATTCAACATAGTTCTGGAAGTCCTAGCTACAGCAATCAGATAAGAAGAAGAAATAAAAGGCATCCAAATTGGAAAAGAAGAAGTAAAACTGTCACTATTTGCAGATGATATGATATTGTATATAGAAAACTCTAAAGTCTCAGTCAAAAAACTACTGAACCTTATAAATGAATTCAGCAAGGTGGCAGGATATAAAATTAATACTCAGAAAACAGAGGCATTTCTATATACCAACAATGAACTGTCAGCAAAAGAAATTAAGGAAACAATCTCCTTCATTATTGCAGCCAAAAAAATAAAGTACCTAGGAGTAAATTTAACCAAAGAGGTTAAAGACTTATACTCCTGAAAAATTATAAAACATTGATAAAAGAAATCAAGGAAGATACAAACAAGTGGAAGCATATACCGTGCTCATGGCTAGGAAGAATAAACATCATTAAAATGTCTATATTACCCAAAGCAATTTATAAATTCAATGCAATACCAATTAAAATACCAATGACATACTTCAAAGATATAGAAAAAAACATATTCCAAAAATTTATATGGAACCAAAAAAGAACACGAATAGCCTCTGCAATATTATAAAGAAAATATAAAGCAGGAGGTATCACTCTTCCAGATATCAAGGTTTACTATAAGGCCATTATACTCAACACAGCCTGGTACTGGCATAAGAACAGGCACATAGATTAATGGAACAGAACAGAGGACCCAGAAATAAACCCACAGCTTTATGGACAACTGATATTTGACAAAGGAGGAAAGAACATACAATGGAGTAAAGACAGCCTCTTTAACAAATGGTGTTGGGAAAATTGGACATCTACCTGCAAAAAATGAAACTAGACAATCAACTTACACCATTCACAAAAACAAATTCAAAATTGATAAAAGACTTAAATGTAAGCCGTGAAACCATAAGCATCTTAGAAGAAAACATAGGCAGTAAGCTCTCCGACATCTGTAGCAGCAGTATATTTGCCGATTTATCTCCACGGGCAAATGAAATAAAAGGCAAGATAAACAAATTGGACTATATCAAACTAAAAGGATTTTGCATAGCTAAAGACAATAAGAACAGAATAAAAAGACAAACCACACAATGGGAGAACATATTCGACAGCACATCTGATAAGGGGTTAATAACTAAAATTTATAAAGAACTTATAAAACTCAACACCGGGAAGACAAACAATCCAATCAAAAAATGGGCAAAAGAAATGAATAGACACTTCTCCAAAGAGGACATACAGATGGCCAATAGGCATATGAAAAAATGCTCAATATCACTAATCATTAGAGAAATGCAAATTAAAACCACAATGAGATATCACCTCACACCGGTCTAAATGGCACTTATCAGCAAAACAACACAGAATAAGTGCTGGCGAGGATGTGGAGAAAAGGGAACCCTTCTGCACTGCTTGTGGGAATGCAGACTGGTGCAGCCACTGTGGAAAACAGTTTGGAGATTCCTCAAAAAATTAAAAATCGAACTGCCTTTTGACCCAGCTATCCCACTTATAGGAATATACCCTAAGAACACCATAGCACTTTTCTTCGAAAAGAAGAAATGCGCCCCCATGTTTGTGGCAGCATTGTTTCACAATAGCGAAGATCTGGAAACAGCCCAAGTGTCCATCAGAAGACAAGTGGAATAAAAAGCCATGGTACATATATACTATGGAATACTACTCAGCCATAAGAAATGATGACATTGGATCATTTATAACAAAATGGATGGTCCTTGATAACATTATATGGAGTGAAATAAGTAAATCAGAAAAAAAGAAAAACTGAGAACAGCATGATTTCATACAAAGGTGGGACATAAAAGTGAGACTATGAGACATGGACAAGAGAGTGCTGGTTACGGGGTGGGGGGAGGGAGGGAAGGGTGAGATAGGGAGGAGGGGAAAACCAGATAGAAGGTGACCGAGGACAATTTGACTTTGGGTGATGGGTATGCAACATAATTGAATGATAAGATAACCTGGAGATGTTTTCATTATACATATGTACCCTGATTTATTGGTGTTACCCCATTAAATTTATAAAGAACTTATAAAACTCAACACCGGGAAGACAAACAATCCAATCATAAAATGGGCAAAAGAAATGAATAGACATTTCTTTTATATATATATAAAAGGGTTCGGTGAATGTGCATATGATACTGCTGGATTCGGCACCTCAAAAAGGTTAAGAACCACTGTGCTAAGTGAATTAAACCAGTCAGAGAAAGGTATCATATGATCTCATATGTTGAATCTAATGAACAAAATAAACTGAAGAACAAAATAGAAACAGAAGCATATATACATGGAACAAACTAACAGCTGTGAGAGGGGAGGGGGATATGGTCTGAATGAAAGAAAGTAAAGGGATTAATCAAAAACACATACATAGAATTCCAAGATGGCAATAGAATCGTAGGACATTCCAACTGCCACTCCCCAGGACCAAATTGGATTACAACTTTCTAAATGTAGAAATGGATTTAGGCTTTTGGTTTTATTATTAATCCTTCCTCTCTGCTAGAATCTCTGAGTGAAAAGGATTCATGCCAGAATGTCTATCATGTTAATAAATTCAGCCCACCTCTGACTCTGGCTCCACTCTGCTGTTAATCACTGTCATTGTCTCCCTTCTTGAGCTGCTGGACAGATATCTGTGCTTATTAGCCCCACTTCCTTACCTGTCAGCCATTTCTCAGGCTTCTATTCCCCATAGTTTCATAAAAAATTACTTGAGTTCTGGTTACTAAGGATCTACCTATTTCCAAATCCATTGGGCATTTTCCAGTGCTCACTTTACTTGAACTTTTTACAGCATCTCTGCAAATTGTCAATTAATTTTTCCTCCTTTTCCTGCCTACTTTCATGGCAGTTGACTTAGCTTAGACTCCTGTTACTTTCTACCTGTGCCCGTGTAATTCCTTCCTAACCAATATTCCCCTCTCCAGACTATGTACCTAATCTTCTGTAAAGCTTCTAGGGTTCTTCCAAATATAAATCAGATTATGTTATTGCTGCACTTAAAACCATTCTTTAGGGCTTCTTGGCTCACAGATCAAACCCAAAACTTCTCGGGCCATCACAAGAGGACTTGTGATGCCAAAACTTTTTCACTGTTTTTCCCTCTCGTGAACCTTGCTAGATTAGATGACTTGCCGTTTCCCTGATACCTTCTGTCATTTTCTGCTCGTGCTTTTGTATTTACATTTCTTCCTGCCATAAATGCTCTTTGTCCCTTTGCCTATTGATCAAACATGTGCTCATCCTACAAGGCACAGTCCGAATGTCTTTTCCTTTGTGAAGTCTTCCCTCTCTACCTAGACAGAAGTGATCTCTCTTGACCACCATGAGCTATATTTCTATGATTGTACTTATCACAAGTAGAGCAGCTACTGTTTCTGTTTTCTCCCCGGCTAGTTTGTGAAGTGGTAGTGTTAGGACTTACTCTTACTGGTCTTTACATCTCTAATGTATGCATTTAGTAGGCATGTGATGAATGTTTATTGGATATGGAAATAGAAAAATTAATCAAGTTTGTAGAGAAAATATCTGTTCATGGTACTTAAACTGTCTCTTTGCTTGCAGCTGTTTCTGTTTCCAGAATTTGAGCACACACTTCCGGAGCCATAGAAAATTCTCCCTCCCCTGGGAAACCCTTCTTGAGATGCTCCAGTGAGAAGAGACCACTTCCCCTCTTGTGGTGAAATACCACTTCCTTTTGTCCCTCTCTTAGGTATATATCTATTGCTGTGTATTTGTGCCTCTCTTGCTCAACTCAAGTCATTTATAAATTCCCTGAAGCAAGGGATTGTGCATTTTTTTTGTCCTTCCCCAAATGCCCAGTAAATGCCTTGTGCATGGAAAGCACTTGAAGGATGTCTGTGGAATCAGTAGTTAAATCAATATCGTTTTAACTCACATCGCTAAATTTTTCATCTAGAACATAATGGAGCCTGAAATTTCTAAGCTGGTGAGGATGTTACCTGGGAGATTACTAGCATCAGGCAAGCAGGTCACTCTAGAAATCAAAATAATTTTCTGAAAGACAGCCTCAGGTCTGAAAATCCTACCTTTTCAAGGAGGGTACCTTGCAGAAATACTCCTAATTTGGGTGGGACAGTTTGGTAAACCCATTACACTCCAGCCTGGGGCAGGAGCAAAACTGCTTCTTTATTAAGCCCATCTAAAAGGCAGTTTTTAGAATATGTCAAAGGAGAGAATATGATTACATTTTCTTGAGCTATGGGAGACCCTGGTAGAAAATGCATTTTTTTCATCTCAGTTCCCATGGTTGAAAAATGACGGTTGAAGAGATTTCCTTTCTCACTCCTAGAGACCTCAGCATTCTAATCTCTGGTTAAATGAAGTAGCACCAAAGAGGAAAAAGAACCTGACTAGGTAAAAACAATGAGCTTAATTGGAACAATCTAAGCTTGTGCTAATGGCACATGCCTTAAACAGTTGATGAATTCAGATCTTGTTTTGATTCTTGTCCGCAATTCTGGCCACAAAAAGGGGGGGGGCATTGCATATTAAATATGCCAGCAAGGGACATTTCCTTTGGATTTCTCATTAGGCATCAGAGATTTCAATATTTTGTTGTAATACGTTTTCACCATGTACCTTTTCAAAATGTGCCCTCAGTCCTTGAAAACAACTGTGCAGCCCTCATCTCCTTTCTTGATGGCTGTGCCTGCAGGGCTGACTCTGGAGCCCTCATCATCCTGGGGCAGGAAGGGGGGGGCGTGAGCTCCCCACCACCTCCGACAGCAAGACAGCAGTCCCACTCAATGCCCTTTGGGTTTCTAGGATCTGAGAATGCTTATAACAAGGAGAATACCATCACTCTATGGCCCAGAAAGGGTTATATCAAATTTTTAAATTTCGCTCAATATGTTTTTAGTGTTTCCCATCAAAGCACAGATAGAGGGTTTTCCTGTGAAGAAGGTGAGAAGAGAGCAACAGTTCAGGTATTCGTGCGGTCAGTGAGTACCTTCTCATGGAAGTCACAGCTCAGTTAAGAGAGACAGCATATGATGGGAGTGCAGTGATTGCAATTGTGTCAGTTCTTTTTGTTGGAACTTCCAGAGTCACACTTTTCCCTTTTCTATTTGGTCTGAGCTCGAGGAGGTTGAGCATTACAAACTAAATCAGAGGGTCTCTTGCCCTCTGGCTTCATGCTGGTTTTGATCAAAGGAAAACACTAGCAAGAGATCCGAGGGAGGGAGGACCATCATGTTGGGTTATTTATTCCTTGGCTTTCCCTGCTGGTCCATTTATAGGTATTAATTTTATATTTCACTTTGGAAATTCCAAAGATGATGGATAGTAAAATTTATTTAAATCTGGATGTTATTGCACTTAATATTTCACAATGTTTCACACATTAGACTTGTATAGTTGTTCATCTGATAGGTGAATTCCTATTTTTTTGTTTTTTTTCCCCTGTCTCCCAACTAAATAATTTACTTAGGCATCAATAACTTTCATGTCTTAAATATAGATTGCAAAATCCAGTTAGAATGAAAATAAATCTTATAGGTACTAATTAGTAACTTTTCCTTGTCTGACTATTTTATTCTCTATATGTACTTCCTGATACATTTCTACAGCTTCTAAAATGTATTTTTTTCTACCCTAAATATGTGACATTTTAAATTAATAACATACTTTTTCTTTAGCGCATTCTTGTTACTCCTTTTGGGTATTTAACACTCATTATTATTTCCTGGTTATTCAGTGGTAATCTTGCCCTTTGATTTCTGCTATGTTCTAGTCAGGGAGATAAGTAAAAAAGGAAACCGTATGATTTCTTACAGAGATATATGCTACAACAGTAAAACAAGGACAGGTTAGAGAGTCTGTATATTGGGCAAGGGAGTGGAAACTTGTGTTCAGATATGGATGTAAAGCAAGATATTCTGAAAAAATGACATTTGGGCCGACCCCAAAAGATAAAGAGGAAGATATGTAAGAAGGAAAGGTGTGGTGGAGTAAATCAGGGAGGGGGAAGAAACTACAAAGACCCTGGGATGAGAAGGAGTTTAGCATGTTGGAAAGAAGCCAGCCTGGCAGGACCGTAATGAGCAAGGAAGCGGAGGGAAGGGGCTCGATTGTGCTGGGCCCTGTCGACCACTGTAAGTAATTTGGATTTGAGTAGACAAAAAAGAGACCACTAGTAGTGTTAAACTAGGGAGTCATTTGATCTGATTTATGTTTCTGAAAGGCCACTCTTCAGCCCTCTTAGCCTCAAGAATCTTCTCCCTGTAAATAGGCTCCCCTTTTCTCCTACTTGGCATCGTAAAGTCACCAAGCAAAACAAAGAAAGATTAAAATGTAAAGATGGCTTTGTAAGTAAGTGGTCCTTTATCTCTCTTGAGCCCTTCCATTTAATTCATCAACAATAGTTTAATTATATCAAATTATTGGATGCAAGCTGAGTTAATTTTGATAGATCAGTTAAAAGATTAGATGTCACTTGAAAAGAGCTGCGCTTGTTTCAGAACATGTCCAAATGCAGACCTGTGCTGCTTAATATTTAGCTGCATCCTTCATTTAGAGATGCTTAACATGTTCCATTCCTGTGAAGATATAAAAGGAAAGCAATTTCAAATAAATTATCCCTTTTCCCCCTGTCTCAACTTTTACTATTTTTTTAAAACATTGCCAATAAAAGTAAACTTAACTGTGAATTATAATTAGAGATACAGTCTCTGAGGTTGCCAAATTAGGTTCTTCAAGGACCCGTTAGGATCTCCCAGTTCTCTGTCGGCTGATGTAGATCCAGTCCAGGAGGACTTTTGGCTACTTCTGCATTTAGTCTCTGTACCTTGGCTGAGGTGTATCAAGCAATTGCTGGCTAGTTCTATAACACATGCATCCCAGGGGTTTCCCTCAACCTCTTGAATCTTGTACTGTTATAGTTCTGTTATTGATAGTATTAACACCTCAGGATTTACTCTCATGAAATGTAAGTTGCACACTGGTGTGCTGAAAATGTTATCTCCTGTTTTCAGCTCGCTCCCCCTAGACCAGTGGTTCTTAACCTTTTTGAGGTACCGAACCCACCAGTTTCATATGCGCATTCACCGAACCCTTCTTTAGTGATAAATAAAATACGATTTTTTTTCCAAATTCAAGACATAGGTATATGTTTTTCTACTGGTGCACAAAATGAGCCGTGCATGAACATCACCTTGCTCAAAGAACAAAACCAACAAAGTGCATGAACTCACAACAAATTACAGTATTACTTTATTCTGGCCTCCGCGGCAGAGGCTTCTCCGAACCCCTGAGACTGACTCATCGAACCCCTAGGGTTCGATAGAACCCAGGTTAAGAACCACTGCCCTAGACTCTATCCTCTACTATTCCATCAGACTTTCCACCTTAAATTTCAGCTCTGACCATCCATATGAATCTCAAAAACTTTTTCAATAGTTCCCATTATATCTTTGTAATCAAGCACAAATATTTTAGCATCTCGTTTAAAAGCCTCTTTAATGGCTGCAAATTACCTTCACAGCCTTGTGTCTTGTGTTTTTATTTTTTCAGAAAATCAGGAGTGTCATTGCTTCCCCCTGTGCTTTGGGCATTTCTGTTTATGTTTCTGCAACTTGACTCATGCTTATTCCTCTGACCAGGACAGTCCCATTGCCTGAATTTTATCCATCAAGTTCTTCTCATCTTTCTGATTCAGCTGAAAGGCTACCTTCTTTATAACTTTTTCTAATTCCTGGTATTTCATATGCTTCTTTCTTTAACACTTTAACTTTTTTTTTGTAATACGTAGATTATTACTGTACTCTCTTTAAAAATTTTATGGTGGTAAGAACCCTTAACACAAACCCTCTTTTTTCCAGTATTCTTGAGGATTAAATAACAAATAAGATTATAATATATTTAAAGTACACAGTGTTATGATTTGATATGCATATATATTGTGAAAGGATTCTCATAGTACCATGAAGTATTTGCCTTTCTCTGTCTGGCTTATTTTATTCAGCATAATAGTACCCTTCAGATGTAAGCATGTTTTCACAGATAGCAGGATTTCCTCCTTTTTAAAGGTTGAATACGATCCTAAATAATCAAATGTTGTCCATCTTTTTACCTATCCTTATTGCAAGTAAGTTTAGATCTGAGTTGGTGGAAGAAACATATGGGAATGGATAAGTGATGCAGGTTTGGAATGAGAAAAAGGGTTAACTAAGGATATTTATTCAAGTTTACACAGCTAATGAGTGGTAGAGTCAAAACAATCAGCCAGTGCTTTTAGGCTTCACATTTAGAGCATTCAACAACCATATCAGTCCATCTCTAGAGAAATTGCTGTTACAGTTATGAGGCATTCTTTAGCTCAAATGTAAAATTACTCAGCTAGAATGCAAACCTCACCTCTCTTTAGACTTTAGGTTTCTTGCATATATAATGTGAGTGGTCATACTAAAGTTAGAAGGAATGGAAAGGTCTTAGTTGATTTCGAAGGTCCTCTGAGCTCTAACCTTTTAAGATGGTAATCCTAGAGCAAATATGCTCAAACACAGCTTCTACTTGGAATTACAGAACAAAAGACAAGCACAGCCTGTGCAGAGTGCTTCTGATGCCTTGAATTTATATAAAACAATCTTATTTGTAATTTTTTTCCAATGCAAACTGAGAGTCTACGTCTGACAGAGAATATTTTCTTCTTAGCCACATTTTATCATAAATCATGCTTGTGGGAAAATAAGGCTTTCAAGTTTTCTGATTCTACAAATTTTATGTTCTTTGTCTCTGATTTTTGGGATCATGGTGGATAAAGCACAGTATATATTTCCTTGATTCCTTGTAGACTGCAGTCTCACCTCAGTAAGAATTGTTGAGTGAAATGCTAAAAGCATCTATTTAGACTGATTGGAGAATAGGGCCCTACCCACCTACTGGTTATTCCTCGATTCTATTACATTTCCTGTTTGAATACCTGTTTGGCACACTCTGAGCTCAGTATCTTTCACTTCCATAAATTTGTAACTAGTTCTCAGAAAGAAACAATCTCCATCGAGTTTAGGAATTTTCAATTACCACAGTTGTTTCCTTTTAGAACAGAAAAGCACTTTTTTCTTATGAAGGACCATATAACTTCTCATCTCTGAATAGATGCATGGTTAGTTTTGTTTAAAGTTTGACTCTCAGAAAGCAGTCCTGTGTTAATATTTATGTAAAAGTGACAGGCTGTGGGTCAGAAAATCTAGGAGGTAATTTAAAAACACTTTTGAGTATGTTGCATTTAAATTTCTTAGGAGACTAATCTGTTTTATTAAGCTAAATATGCAACTTTTAATATCTTTGTTGATACATAAACTGTGATTTTTATCAAAAATATTTATGGTAGTATGGTGCTAACTCATCAATAATAAATCTCAACAAAAACTAGAGCTCATCAGGGCATAAATATAGTGCTAGCGGTCTAGAGTCTCAGGTCTCTAAGCATGGGACGTTTGGCCTTCTATCAGTAAGAGATCCAGAGAATTTCCTAAGTTTTGCCTAAAATGAAAGTACCAATTTTTCTTATCCACAGTGGCTGCACCAGTCTGCATTCCCACCAGCAGTGCAGGAGGGTTGGTTCCCTTTTCTCCACATCCTCGCCAGCACTTATTCTGTGTTGTTTTGCTGATGAGCGCCATTCAGACTGGTGTGAGGATATATCTCATTGCGGTTTTAATTTGCATTTCTCTAATGATTAGTGATGCTGAACATTTTTTCATATGCCTATTGGCCATCTGTATCTCCTCTTTGGAAAAGTTTTTATTCATTTCTTTTGCCCATTTTTTGATTGGATTGTTTGTCTTCCTGGTGTTGAGTTTTATAAGTTCCTTATAAATTTTGGTTATTAACCCCTTATTAGACGTGTTGTCGAATATATTTTCCCATTTATGGTTTGTCTTTTTATTCTGTTCTTATTGTCTTTAGCTGTGCAAAATCTTTTTAGCTTGATATAGTCCCATTTGTTTATCTTGCCATTTATTTCATTTGCCCGTGGAGGTAAATCGGCAAATATATTGCTGCTACAGATGTCGGAGAGCTTACTGCCTATGTTTTCTTCTAAGATGCTTATGGTTTCACGGCTTACATTTAAGTCTTTTATCTATTTTGCGTTTGTTTTTGTGAATGGTGTAAGTTGATGGTCTTGTTTCATTTTTTTGCAGGTAGACGTCCAATTTTCCCAACACCATTTGTTAAAGAGGCTGTCTTTACCCAATTGTATGTTCTTTCCTCCTTTGTCAAATATCAGTTGTCCATAAAGCTGTGGGTTTACTTCTGGGTCCTCTGTTCTGTTCCATTGATCTATGTGCCTGTTCTTATGCCAGTACCAGACTGTCTTGAGTACAATGGCCTTGTAGTAAACCTTGATATCTGGAAGAGTGATACCTTCTGCTTTATTTTTTCTTTTTAAGATTGCTGAGGCTATTCGTGTTCCTTTTGGGTTCCATATAAATTTTTGGAATATGTGTTCTATTTAAGTATGTCATTGGTATTGCATTGAATTTATAAATTGCTTTGGGTAATATAGACATTTTAATGATGTTTATTCTTCCTAGCCATGAGCACGGTATATGCTTCCACTTGTTTGTATCTTTCTTGATTTCTTTTATCAATGTTTTATAATTTTCCAAGTACAAGTCCTTAACCTCCTTGGTTAAATTTACTCCTAGGTACTTTATTTTTTTGGTTGCAATAGTGAAGGGGATTGTTTCCTTAATTTCTTTTGCTGACATTTCATTGTTGGTATATAAAAATGCCTCTGATTTCTGAATATTAATTTTATATCCTGCCACCTTGCTGAATTCATTTATAAGGTCCAGTAGTTTTTTGACTGAGATTTTAGGGTTTTCTATATACAATATCATATCATCTGCAAATAATGACAGTTTTACTTCTTCTTTTCCAATTTAAATGCCTTCTGTTTCTTCTTCTTGTCTGATTGCTGTAGCTAGGACTTCCAGAACTATATTGCATAAGAATGGTGAAAGGGGGCACCCCTGCATGGTTCCTGATCTTAATGGGATTGCTTTTAATTTTTGCCCATTTAGTATGATGTTTGCTGTGGGTTTGTCATAGATGGCCTTTATCATGTTAAGGAATGTTCCCTGTATTCCCACTTTACTGAGAGTTTTGAGCATGAATGGGTGCTGGATTTTATCAAATGCCTTTTCTGCATCTATTGAAATTATCATGTGATTTTTGTCCTTCCTTTTGTTTATGTGATAAATCACACTGATTGATTTGCGAATATTGAACCAGCCTTGCCTCACCAGAATAAATCCCACTTGATCATAGTGTATGATTTTTTTCCATATATTGCTGGATCTGGTTGGCTAATATTTTGCTGAGAATTTTAGCTTCTAAATTTATCAGGGATATGCGCCTATAATTTTCTTTCTTTGTGTTGTCTTCGCCTGGTTTTGGGAGCAGAATTATGCTCACCTCATAAAAGGAGTTTGGAAGTCTTCCTTCTTCTTGAATTTTCTGAAATAGCTTGAGGAGGATAGGAGTTAGTTCTTCTTTGAATTTTGATAGAATCCACTTGTGAAGCCATCAGGCCCAGGACTTTTCTTTGTTTGGAGTTTTTTGATAACTGTTTCGATCTCATTTGTTGTAATTGGTCTGCTTAGGTGTTCTGATTCTTCCAGATTGAGTTTTGGAAGCTTATATGATTCAAGAAATTTGTCCATTTCACCTAGGTTGCCTAATTTTTTGGCATAGAGTTCTTCATAGTATTTTCTTACAATACTTTGTATTTCTGTTGTGTCAGTTTTTATTTCTCCACTCTCATTTCTAATTTTATTTATTTGAGTCCTCTCCCTTTTTTTCTTAGTGAGTTTAGTTAAAGATTCATTGATCTTTTTTACTTTTTCAAAGAACCAATACCTGGTTTCATTGATTCTATGTATTGTTTCATTAGCCTCTATGTCTTTTATTTCCACCCTGACCTTTATTATTTTCTTCCTTCTACTAGTCCTGGGCTTTATTTACTGTTGTTTTTCTAGTTTTTTTAGATGCAGGGTCAAGTTACTTATTTGAGTTTTTTCTAGCTTCTCATGGTATGCCTGTAGTGCTATGAACTTCCCTCTCAGTACTGCTTTTGCTGTGTCCCATAAATTTTGAGTTAATATATGCTCATTATCATTGGTTTCTAGAAACTTTTTAATTTCTTCTTTGATCTCATTGTTAATTCATTCATTATTTAATAACATGCTATTTAGTTTCCAAGTGTTTGAGTATTTTTCAGTTTTTCTTTTGTGGTTAATTTCTAGTTTTATGCCAATGTGATCAGAGAAAATGCTTGCTATAATATCAACCTTCATAAATTTGTTGAGATCACTTTTGTGTTCTAACATGTGGTCTATCCCAGAGAATGTACCATGAGCAATTGAAAAGAATGTATATTCTACTGCGTTAGGGTGAAAAGTTCTGAAGATATCTATTAAATCGAATTGACCTAGTGTATCCTTTAAGTCTGCTGTTTTTTTGTTAATTTTCTTTCTTGAGGATCTATCCAGTGGTGTTAATGTGGTATTGAAATCCCCTACTATTATAGTATTGCTGTTAATCTTGCCCTTTATATTCATCAAAGTCTGCTTTATGAATGTTGGGGCTCCTATGTTTGACACATAGATATTTATAATGGCTATATCTTCCTGTTGAATTGTTTCCTTTATCATTAGGTAGTGTCCTTCTTTATCTCTTACTATAGCCTTTGTTTTAAATTCTATTTTGTCAGATTTAAGGATTGCTACCCAGCTTTTTTTCATTTCCATTTGCATGAAATATTTTTTTCCATCCTTTTACCTTCAGTCTATGTGCATCTTTTGTTTTAAGGTGTGTCTCTTGTAGACAGCATATATATGGGTCCTGTTTCTTTATCTACACAGCTACCCTATGTCTTTTGATTGGATCATTTAATCCAGTTACATTTAAGGTAATTATTGATATATAGTTATTTATTGTCATTTTATTCTTTAAAGCTTCTGTGCCTTTGTTTATTTTGTTCTCTAACTTGGTGATTCAATCCTTAGCTTCATCCATTCTGCTTTTAATTCCTTCCATTGTGGTCTTCAGTTCTGATACTGTATTTGTCATTTCTGTCTGATTCTTATTATTACTTCAATTTCCTTTTTATACTTGCTATCTCTTTATTTAGGTGTTCATAATGACTATCAATTGTTGCTCTAAGCTCTTTGAACATCCTAACTATCATTATTTTAAACTCTGCATCAGGTAGTTTGGTTATATTTGCTTCATTCACGTCCTTCTCTGGGGATTTCTCTTGATTCATTTGGGTTGCATTTCTCTACCTTCCCCATTTTGTCTGTGTGTAATAAGGGTTTGGCTACTGAAGTCTAATTGGTGTTGCCTCTGAGTTTCCTAGGTTTGGTCTGTCTGCAGGCCCGCCACCCCCTCTGCCGCTGCCTAGAACTGATGGGTGTGGGTGTTGCCAGCGCTGGCCTTGACTGCTGAGGTCTCTGCCTCACCTCTGCAAAAGAGGCTGTGTTCTCTTACCAGGCTCTACAAGCCTCTGCAGTCTCGGCCTTTGCCTCTCTCCCACAGGTGGGACCATGCACCACACTCAGGCCACAAGCCTGGGTGCCAAGGGCAAGGGTGAGCACTTTTGCTCAGCTGCTCTTCCCTGTCAGCTTGTTCCTCCAGCCTGGAGGGGCTTTTGTTGCACGCTCAGCTGCTAGCCCAGGCCAGAAGCCCCTCCCCACCAACCTCAGCTCCTTGGCTGGGATAGGTTGCTGCTATGTGCTCAGCAGTGCTCTGGGCTTTGCCCCACCTCTGCAGACAAAGCCGGTTCAGATAGCTCTTCAAGCCCCAGAGGCCGGGTGTGGTTGCGCACCTGCTTGCTTCTGCCCAGCAGCAGATCTCTGCCCGTTTTGGGCTCCCGCTTTTCCCCCACAGCTGGGGTCGCAGGCGGACCCACAGCTGCTGGACCACTTTCGTGCATCCCCTTTGCCCTGGGTGGGCTAGATCAAGCTCAAGCCAGCTGGCTCGGCCTCTGTCCCCGCCAACAGAATCGCCCTTCTATGTCCCGCAGCCGCCCGCCCTCCAGCAAGACCTCAGCAGTGTGGGTGGGGGCACTGCAGCTCAGACTCTAACACTCCATACTGTAGTCCTGAAAGCTCCCTCCTTCTAAGTGACTGTGCTCTAATTGGTGCAGGAGAGCCTGTTTGGTTGGTGTCGTGCTTCCCCTTGCTGGTTCCAGGGGAATATTGTTTCAGATTTGTGGAACAACTCATCCCAGGGTTTTGGGTGGCTGTCCTTCAAAGCTTTTCTCCCTGTGCCTTCTAGACTGCACTCCCTTCCTGCTGCTCCAGTCCTCTACTCTTTCCCTGTCTCCTGGAGTCTCGGGTGAGTGATTGTGAGAGAGGTTTTATGTGCCATCCCTTTAAGAAGAATCCTGGGTCTGAGACAACTGTCTCCTTCTGACAAACAGTATCCTAACCTGTTTCCCAGCTAAATACTGTCCATACACCTTTTCTAGGCTCTGAGGCTTTATGCTGAGGCTTTGTTCCTGGGACCCAGGTCCCTACCCTTCCACTAGCCTCTCTTCCCACCACACAAGTCTCTCTGGACTGCCTTTCACTCCGGGGAGCTGGGCAGCCCTTTCCACATTTTTGCTTTTCCTACCAGTCTCAATGTTGCTTCTTCAGTATTCCCCGGTTGAAGAGTCCTCTCAGTCCAGTTCAGCATTTGTTTATCCAGATGATGGTTCTTAAAATCAAGTTATAATTCACTTTTGTTCTGGGAGTTGGAAGTTGGTACATCTGTTTACTCCATCACCATCTTGCCCCTTTGACTCCTTTTAGGATTTTTATAGTTTCACAACATATATTCAGTCTTAACTCATTTTGAGTTTATTCTTGTGTATGGTGTAAGTTGGTGGTCTGGTTTAAATTTTTTTTTTTTTGCATATAGCTATCCTGTTTCCCAAACATCACATATTAAGACTGTCTTTACTCAATTGTATGTTCTTACTGCCTTTGCCATATATAAATTTACTGTAAAGGTGTGGGTTTATTTTAGTTCTCCATGTTCTTTCTGTTCCATTGATCTATATACCTGTTCTTGTGCCAGTACCATGCTATTTTGATTACTATGGCCTTGTAGTATAATTTGATATCAGATAGTGTGATACCTTCAAATTTGTTTTTCTTTCTCAAGACTGCTGTTTAGGACCTTTTGTGGTTCCATATAAATTTTGGAACAGTTGTTCTAGATTTGTGAGATATGAACCTGTAGATTGCTTTTTGTAGTATGGATATTTTAATGATATTACTTCTTCTTATCCATAAATACAGGCTATGCTTCTAATTTTTTGCATCTTCTTCAATTTCTTTCTACAGTATCTTATAATTTGCCAAATACAGATCTTTTAACTTCCTGTTTAAAGTAATTCGTAGGTACCTTAATTTTTTGTTGCAATAGTAAATGGGATTGTTTTCTTAATTTCTCTTTCTGATAGTTAATTATTGGTGTATAAAAATGCCACCAATTTCTTAATATTAATTTCATACCCTGATTTTGCTAAATTTATTTATTAGATCTTACAGTTTTTGCTGCAATCTTTAGGGTTTTCTATATACAATATCATCTCATCTGTGAATAATGAAAGTTTTACTTTCTCATTTCCAATTTGCATGCCTTCTTCTTGTCTGATTGCTATGGCTATGATTTCCAGTAGAACTATGGTGAATAAGAGACATGAAAGTGGACACCTCTGTCTTGTTCCCAATTATAAGGTAAATTCTTTTAGGTCTTTCCCACTGAGTATGATGTTGGCTGTATTTTGTCATATATAGCATCAGGCATCATCAAAAACCTTTCTAAGTGAATATTGCCACCCAAACCACTCATGTGAGTTATTATAATATCTACTCATAAAGCCCTGGAGAAGCTGATGAGATTGGACAAATATTTTACTACAAGAAACTAAGAATAATGTCCAGTCAACAGCAAGAATTTGAGGTCCCTAGTCTAACAGCTCACAAGAATCTAAATGTGCCAACCAACATGGGAGCTTGGAAATAAATTTATCCCCAGTTAAACCTCAGATGAGACTGCAGTCCTAGCTGATACCTTGGTAGGAACCTTTAAAATTATGAAATGGAGGACCCAGCTAAGCCTTTCACATATTCCTTATACATAGAAGTTGTGAAATAATAAATGTATTATATTTTATGTATTGTTAAACAATAGAAAAATTTTAAATCCAGTCTATTTCAGAGAACTAAGGTTAAAGTATCTTCATTAGTTTCTTTAACCTGAAATTCTATTACTATATAGCATTTTGATTTCACATTTCATTACAGTTAGCTTAGTTTATGTATTAAACCAAGAATTTTTGGTGGTAAGCACTAGGTAAGTAGATTTTATTAAATTCCTTTATATAATATGTACTATGTGCTTACAGAAAATTAAAAATAAATACTTGTTTGTTTATCAATTAGTTAAGCAATTAATATTTATGAAACATCTACAGTGTGTTTGGCACAGTTCTGAGATGGAAATATAAAACAAGGAGGAGAGAAATATTCCCTGCCTTCATAAAGCTTACATTTCATTGAAAGAGAGAACAATTAAATTTTGTTTTTAAATTGCGTATTTAAATAACTACATACAGAAAATAAGTCACTGTAATCTAGAAGTAACTATGAAACTTATTTTAGAAAAGTGTTTCAAGTAGTTAGCATTTAAACTAAGATTTAAAAGATGAGAAGGAAGAAATATATGGTTTCATTTCCACCAGTTTAGACTTAGATGAATTATCTTGATGAAAAATTGTGTGTGTGTGTGTGTGTGTGTGTGTGTGTGTGTGTGTAGACAATGTGAATGAGATTTATAGTAAGAATTGGGTTCAGAAATAAATGCAAACAAAAGTATAGTTAGGAGATTGGAAAATATAAGAACTAACAAAAAGTATGTATATTTGGAATGTAATCTTGTGATAACTTAGGTAAGAATTTTATGGTACAATACTTTGTTAGCAATTCTTAGAATAAGGAAAAATATGTCTTAAGGTTATAAACAGTTAGATATTTAGTGCTACCTAGTACATAGTGATCATATGCATAATGGCTCTAATTTATGAGAGCAGAGTCAAGCCACCTCTGAAATAACTCTGTATATCCATCACCCTCTGGCATTTCAACATTATTTCTCTTTTCTTTGCAATTGCTGTGCTTGCTTTTATTAAGCTTTGGATATTTCATCCCCCTGAAAAGCTAAATCATTTGCTTCTGTCACTTCTGCACATGCACTAAATTTTACAAGAAAAGCAAGTGTGCATTCTGAGAATGATAAAGAAAAAAATCAAGTTTCCCTTACTTTGTCTTGGACTTTTCTCTTTCCAATTACTTTGCAGAGTGTTTGTCTTTTAGGCATTTCTCTTGATGTTTATAAATATGTTTCCCAAAAGTATGTTTGGAACTAGAAGTGCATCTGCCTTATGAGTCTGGCACCATCTTAAATGTAAATGTGTGCTTTGCAAACATTAGTAATTGTTGAGAAAGACAATAGAGATTTGAGTCTATAAATTCTGTTCTTATGTGTTTGTGTATGAGACGGGGAGAGAGAGGGACAGGAGGATAAATGAGACAGGAATCAGAAGAAAGAAGCACAGAAAAGAGAGAAAAATAAAATTCTTTGAGACAGTTGATAAACCTGTTTGACTTGAAACAAGTACAGGATTGCAAAGAGAGTCACACTAGGACTGTGTTTACTGATTAGAAAGCTAGGAAATTATGTTAAAAGGGGGTACAGTGACTTAGGGAAATCTTTTCAGACAAGAAGGCTCCAGAGAAGAAAAATGAACATGAGGCAAGAATTCAGCTTGTTCTCCTTTTCTGGACTGTGTTCTAGAATGAGAGACTGATTTAAGGTCCTTTGGCAACAGATTTAATGAGTCAGAAGTCCACCTCTTCAGGACTAGGATATAGACACATGGAGTGTTGTTTTAAAGTGCAATAGGAAAAAAGGATTACTTAGAAACTGATCCTCAAAGGTGGTACTTGTTTTCCTAATATCAGAGGAGTTGAGTACTTGGATTGGGGTCAAAAACAAGTGGTGATGAGTAGAATTTGAAATGGACACAATAAAAGCTGATTCATGTGTTAAAGGTTGTTAACACAGTTAAAATATTTATCAGTTCTTAGTGATTCCAGAGGAAATGAAAAGACAAAGCAATAGTCCTGATATCTAACTAGAATTTTGGCCAAAGAAGAAAGTTATCACTCCTAGAACTCTTGGGGGCATCTATTAATCATATTCATCTCACCCCCACTCTTATAACAAACACATCATATTTAGTCCTTTCTCTCTCTCTCTCTCTCTCTTTCCCTTCCTTCCTTCCTTCCTTCCTTCCTTCCTTCCTTCCTTCCTTCCTTCCTTCCTTCCTTCCTTCCTTCCTTTCTTTCTTTCTTTCTTTCTTTCTTTCTTTCTTCTTTGTCTTTCCCCTTTCTTTTTATTCAGTGAGAGGAGAGAAGGCAGAGACAGACTCCTGCATGTGCCGCAACTGGGATCCACCCGGCAAGCCCACTAAGAGTGAGTTTTGCCCATCTACGGAGTTGCTATACTGCTCAGCAACCGAGCTCTTTTTAGCACCTGAGACTATGGAGCCATCTTCAGTGCTTGGGGCTAACTCACTCCAATTGAGCCATGGCTGCAAGAGGAAAAGAGAGAGAGAGAGAGAGAGAGAGAGAGAAGCAAGAAGGGGAGGGGTGGAGAAGCAGATGGGTGACCAGGAATCAAACCTAGAACTTCTACACGGCAGGCCAATGCTCTACCACTGATCCAATTGGCCAGGGCTAGTCATCTTTCTTGAACATTTTCCAGGATATTTCTTTAAACTCTCTTATTTACTTTTTAAGATACTCCACTCCTAATCTTTCAAATATTTCTTTTTAACTCTTTTTGCCACTGGAGCTTTAAAAACAACATGTAATGAGGATTATTACTCAATTAAATTCTATTCAACTACAGTCGATTGAGCACCCATATACCGATGCTACACTAAGTGTGGAGATGAGGATATAAGGAAGCTAATCCTCTATGGTTAGATCTCCTCATAGGAGCAGGGTAGTGGGAGTAGACTCATATTAAACAAGTAGATAGTGCTTAGTGCCATATGCATGCTAATGGAGAAATAGTAGAATGGGTGGTTCTACCTGGTGATGACCACAGTGCTTAACAAGGGAAGTTACATTTGAATTGGATTTTATTTATTTATTTAGAATTTTTTGCTTCTATTTTTAAATAAATGTATTGTTGTGATATTGGTTAATAAGATTATATAGATTTCAAATGTACATTTCTATGATACATGATCTGTATATTGTATTGTGTGTCCACCACCTAAAGTCAATCATCTTCCATCACCATATATTTGGCCCCCTTTATCCTTTACTACACCCCCATCTTCCTCCCAGCTAAAAGACAAAATATAGGGCAAGAGCAGGGAAAAGTTTTTCAGAGTGAAGGGAATGTCCTGTGTGAAGGCCTAAAGTAATTAGATAGCATGGTGAGTTTCAGAAGGGAATGGAAGGATAATGGTTGAATTATACAAAGTAGGTTTAGGAGAGTGTTGAAGAGTATGGATAAAAAGTGGACAGAAGCCAGTTACGGGGTTTGATTTGCTGAGCAAGGTAGTAACAGTAGGTAACAGGAAGCTATTAAAATTTTTATTAAAAGATTTAGACAAGAAGTCTCAATTATGACCAAGATTTTGTTTTAAACGATTAATTCTATTTGCTGTGCCATTAATGTTTGAGGACAGGTTAGACAGGGGAAGGAGACAAGTTAGGAAGCTATTGCTACTGTTTGTGTGAGAACTTAAAGTGAACCTGAATTAGGTGGAAGTGGTGGTAATAGAGGACAAAGTTCAGATACAGTTAAACAGAAAAATAGGATTTAATAACTGGTTGAATACAAAGGGTAAGGGAATTATGATTCAGGAGGACAAAAGAACTCAGGTTTGGACATGTTGCTTGAGTGGGTCATAGGACACTTAGATGGAATTGACAAGTCAGTCTTATTACAGTAGAGAGTGAGACTATTGAAATAAATAATATTACCTAAGACATTATAAAGAGTGAAAAGATCTTTGGGAACACCAAGGGTTTGAAAAACAGATAAAAGAATAAGACCGGTCACCAAAGGACAATAGAGAGTTTCCAGAAAGGTAAAAGAACCTCTCTTACCATACAAAATGCCTCTGAGTCTATGGAATGAATTGATCAAATTAATTATCTCTGCAAATTGGCTACCTTTCAAACTAGGGCAATGCACAAATTTAAAGGCCATGTTCATTATTGGTGCTGAGAATGATATTATTGAATAAATGCTTATCCTAGAACTAAGATGTGAAAAGACTCTTCAATAGATCTGGAGAGTATCAATTGGCACTTAAATTGTAAGGAGCCAATTTGATCTAAATGTAGAGGAGTGAATACAAAAACTTTTAAAGTGAAAGGGATGTTCTTTGAGTAGTTCATTTAGAAAATAAATTATTTCTCTCATTTTTTTTAAAATTTTTTATTTTATTCATTTTAGAGAGGAGACACAGAGTGAGAGAGAGAGAGAGAGAGGGAGAGAGAGAGAGAGAGAGAAAGAGGGGAGGAGCTGGAAGCATCAACTCCCATATGTGCCTTGACCAGACCAGTGCAGGGTTTTTGAACTGGCGACCTCAGTGTTCCCAGGTTGACGCTTTTATCCACTGTGCCACCACAGGTCAGGCTATTTCTCTCATTTTTATTAGTACCTTAATTTCCCCCCTAAATATATAGTTTTAGAAGAGATTAATATTTAAAATTAGATGTTATGGAAGAGACATTTTAGAATACAGTATCTGAAACATTTACAAAATACATATTAAATACAATTCTGACCAGTGGTTTTTTTTTTTTATTTATTTAAAAATATATCTTGAATATCTTTTCCTATCAGTTCACAAAGAACTTTCTTTTTCTTTTATTTTTTAAATAGCTATGCAGGGTCTTACTGAATGATTATATGATAATAGATAGCAAACCCTATATTTCTAGAAATTAAGTAATTTCTAACATTTTCCATTATAAACAATGCTGCAATAACCACACACATGTGTGTCATTTTTATAATTTGATATTATATCTGTATGTTAAATGCCT
Organism: Rhynchonycteris naso; assembly: GCA_037038555.1. Taxonomy (NCBI): domain Eukaryota; kingdom Metazoa; phylum Chordata; class Mammalia; order Chiroptera; family Emballonuridae; genus Rhynchonycteris; species Rhynchonycteris naso. Next base: position 107,379,393 of record CM072998.1, on the reverse strand, counting down.
AAAAGTAGAATTCATGTATCAGATGATACCTGCATTTCTAATTTCATTATATGTTGCCAAATTGCCTTTACATGAGGTGTTCCAATATGCATTCTCTCTAACAACATACAATGATTTATGTTTTCTCCACTGCTTTGCCAACAAACTTATCTCCATATTTTTTAAATGTTGCCAATCTGATAAATTAAAAATAATGACATGTTTAAATTTGCATTTTTCTTATTACAACTGTGATAAAAAATATTTTCTGTTTAAGAGCTTCTTGTATTTCCTTTTGTGTGAATTATTTATTCATGCCATTTGCTTTTTATTTGTTTTTTATTGTTTGTAAAAATTCATTATGTATAATGATATATAAATATATAAACTTTTACTAATATTTTATCTTCTGATTTTACTTTGTAGAGAATTTTAATTTCTAATGTCAAAATAAAGTATAATAATTACAAAAGTTTTCCATACTCTAAAGTTGTAAGAACATTTTCTTTTTTTAAATTTTATTTATTTTATTTTTTATTTTTCCAAGGGTAGAGAGAGTCAGAGAGAGGGATAGATAGGGACAGAAAGGAATGGAGAGAGGTGAGAAGCATCAATCATTAGTTTCTCGTTGCCCTTGTGACACCATAGTTATTCATTAATTGCTTTCTCACATGTGCCCTGACTGCAGGCCTTCAGCAGACAGAGCAACCCCTTGCTGGAGTCAGAGACCTTGGGTCCAAGCTGACGAGCTTTAGCTCAAGCCAGATGGGCCCACGCTCAAGCTGGCGAGCTCGGGGTCTCGAACCCGGGTCTTCCGCATCCCCGTCCGACGCTCTATCCACTGCGCCATTGCCTGGTCAGGCCATTTTTTTATTTTTCGTCTATCATTTTATGGTTCTATTTGTAATTTAATTTTATAAAATATTCAAAAATTTTCCTGCTATAAGGCTGGATGGAGTACCTGGGAAAAGATTTGTTTAGACCAAGATTTTGCTATTTTAAATATAAAATTAGGATTCCAAGATGGCTAAGGAGTAGGCAGATGTTCCAACTGCCACCTCTCGGGATCAAATTGAATTACAATTTAATTTAAGAACAATCATTTTGAAAAACCAATACAAACTTTGAACTAAACAAAGAAGAGTCTATAACCAAGGATAACAGAGGAAGCCACATCAAGACTGGTAGGAAGGGTGGAGATACAAAAAAGGCTGCCCTGCTCCCAGGAATGAGAGAGAGAGAGGGTCCAGGGGGACTCTCACTGTGGGGAGGTTTGCCCTGAGAGGCATGGGTCCTCAGCCCCAGGCCGAGTGCTCCAGACTAGAGCATAGAAGAGGCATCCACACAGCATTTGTTGATGAAAATAGCCCTGGTTTCTGTCTGTGAGAAGAGATCAAGCTATCGGAGACACAGGCTACATCTTAAAGGGCCTGCACAGGAAATCTTGTTGACAGCACTTACCTGGGGCTCTGGAAAAGGGAGAGCTGAAAGGACTAAAGTTGCATGAAGAGAGTGTAACTAAAGTTGCATGGAGGCCCAGGGAGAGACACCATGAGGGACAGACATCAGAACCCCTGTGCTAAGTAATTCTCTAATAATGCAACCTTCTTTCTTGGGTGGAGTATACCCCTTTGAGTGCCATAAGGCTGGGGAAAAGCAAAAGCTCTGCTCTTGGGAGTATTTCCTGTCCCACATGTGGAAACTGGTTTGTTCTGCAAAGCCAGGAAGCAGATGGCACATCAGTGACACAGTTTTCTAATGTGGAGGCTGGAGCTCACCCCCACATGCTCCAGAGACAAAGACTGGTATTTCCACTTTACAGGAGACTCAATAAAAACTGCCCAGAGTACAGGAAAACAACACTTCTGAGTTTCAGGGGCCACAACAATTAAACCTGGGGCCATAACCCACCAGGCTCTGTGAAAAAAAGTAAAGATAGACTGACACTTGAGGCAAGGGGTGGAGCCACACCAACAACCCTTCCTAATCCCTGAGTTTTCCCAGGTTCTAGACCAGGCGTGGCCAATAATTTTTACTCTCGGGCCAGATTACAAAGACAAATTTTTTCATGGGTTGGACGAAATATTAAAATTTTAAAAAATGTTAAATACAGACAACAAAAGTGGATTACAAGTTAATTTTAAGAACCACCATCTGGAAAAAACAATTTGGGACTAACTAAGAGGGCTCCTTAACCAAGGAACACTGAAGAAGCCACACTGAGACTGGTAGGTAAAGCGGAAACCTGGAGAGGGCTTCCCAGGTCCTGGGTGCAAATGGTAGCCTGGAGGGACTCCCGTGGCGGGAAGTGAGTTTAGCAGAGATGGGAGTGTCCTGGGCCATAGGAACAAAGCCCCAGCCTGTAGCCCCAGAACCTAGAAGTGTATGAACAGTATTTACCTACAAAACAAGTCAGGATACTGTTTGTGAGAAAGAGACAGATTTCTCAGACCCAGGAATCTTCTTAAAGGGACCTCACAGAAAACCTCTTTCACAACCACTCACCTGGCATTCCGGGGCATGGGGAGAGAGGAGAGGACCAGAGTAGCAGGAAGAGAGTATAATCTAGAAGGCACAGGCAGAAACACTTTGAGGGACAGCCACCCAAACTCCTGGGCTGAGTCACTTCCTAAATCTGAAGTGAATATTTCCCCTGGAACTAGCAATACCAGCAAAGGGAAGCAGGACACCAGCCAAATAAGCTCTTCTGTAGCACTCAGAGCAGAGTTGCTTAGAAGGAGGGAGCCTTACGGAATACAGTATTGAGTGCTAGGGTCTGAGGTGCATCACCTCAACCACACTGCTGAGGGCTCACCAGAGGGTTGGCAGTGACAAAATGTGGAAGCACAGTCCTGTCAGCAGGGGCATAAGCCAGGCCAGCCATGACTGAGGCCTGGCCTGATCTCAGTCTCAACCAGCAGGGGAAGAAGGGGTGAACAAAAGTGGTCTGACCAGTTGTGGGCCCACCTGTGATTCAGTCCGAAAGGGAAAGGTGAAAGCCTGAGATCTGAAGAGACCCACGGCTTAGCATGGGCACACAGTCCTGCCCAGCCCATAGAATTAGGGCTTGCAACTCAGCGCATGAGTGCAACTCCACCTGCAGAGGGAGGACAAAAGCCTGAGAATATGCAAAGACTTGTGGCTGAGCAAAGGTGCTCACCCCTGCCAACTGTGCTGAGGCTTGTGGCCCAGAGCACAACCCCACCCAAAGGGGTGGGATGAAGGCTGTGGCTTATAGTCCTGGGCATGTAAACACAGCCTATCCTGTGGAAGGAGAAGTAAAAACCACAGTGACAGCAGCAACTGGCCAGTCCTGGCAATGCCCATACCTGAACTCCCAAGGCAGCAGCAGAGAGGGTGGTCACCCTGCAGACAGATCACACCTAGGGAACACAGAGACCACACCCATTGGACTCCTGTGGCCATACCCTTTTTATACATAGACAGAATGGGAAAGCAGAGAAATGCAACCCAATAGAATCAAGAGAAATTACCCGAAAAAAACTTGAATGAGTCAGATATAATCAAACTACCAAATGCAGAGTTTAAAATAATGATTGTTAGGATGCTCAAAGAACTTTGAACAACAATAGATGGTCATAACAAACAACTAAAGAGATAGCAAGTATAAAAAGAGATAGCAAGTATAAAAAAGGACATTGAAATAAAAAAGAATCAGTCAGAAATGACAAATAAAATATCAGAAATAAAGACCACAGTGGAAGGAATTAAAAGCAGAATAGATGTAGCTTAGGATAAAATCAGTGAGTTAGAGGACAAGATAAATGAAGTCATGGAAGCAAAGCAGCAAGCAAAAAAAAAAAAAAGAGAGAGAGAATGAGACTCAAAAAGTCTGAGGAAACTCTAAGAGAGCTCTGTGACAACATGAAGAGAAATAACATTTGCATCATACGGTTTCCTGAAGAAGAAGAAAAAGAACAAGGGATAGAGACTTTGTTCAATCAAATCATAGCTGAAAACTTCCTTAAATGGATGCAGAAAAAAGTCACACAAGTTCAAGAAGCACAGAGAACTCCATTAAAGAGAAACCCAAAGAAAACTACACCAAACCACATCATAATTAAAATACCAAAGATAAGAGATAAAGAGAAAATATTAAAAGCTGCTAGAGGAAAAAAGGTTATTGCCTACAAAGGAGCCCCCATAAGGATGACATCTGACTTCTCAACAGAAACACTTGAAGCCAGAGGGAATGGCAAGAAATATTCAAAGTAATGCAGAACAAGAGCCTACAACCAGGATACTATATCCAGCAAGGTTATTGTTTAAAATTGAAGAAGAAATAAAAAGCTTCCCAGACAAAAAGAAACACAAAACAAAACTCAAGGAATTCATTACAACCAAACCAATGCTGCAAGAAATGTTAAGGGGCCTGTTGTAAAAATATCAAAGGGGGAAAAGAATGTAGCAAAAGATGAATACAGCATTAAAGAATAAAATGGCAATAAACAACTACATGGCTATAATAACCTTAAATGTAAATGGATTAAATGATTCAATCAAAAGACACAGGGTAGTTGCATGGATAAGACAACAGAACTCATATATACGCTGTCTACAAGAGACACACCTTAAAAGATGCACATAGAGTGAAGGTAAAAGGATGAAAATAAAATTTCATGCTAATGTAAATGAAAAAAAAAACTGGGGTAACAATACTTATATCAGACAAAATGGACTTTAAAACAAAGGCTATAAAGAAAGTCACTACATAATGATAAAGAGAGCAATCCAACAGGAAGAGATAACAATTATAAATATCTACACACCTAATATAGGAGCACCTAAATATATAAAGCAGACTTTAATGGATATAAAGGGCAAGATCAACAGCAATACTATATAATAGTAAGGAATTTCAATACCCCACTAACATCACTAGATAGATCCTTAAGAAAAAAAATTAACAAAGAAACAGAAGACTTAAAGGACACACTAGATCATCTTGATTTAACATATATTTTCAGAACCTTTCACTCTAAGGCAGCAGAATACACATTCTTTTCAAGTGCTCATGGTACATTCTCTAGGATGGACCACATGTTAGGGCACAAAAGCGATCTCAACAAATTTAAGAAGATTGAAATCATATCAAGCACTTTCTCTGATCACAATGGCATGAAATTAGAAATCAACCACAACAGAAAAACTGAAAAATATTCAAAAACTTGGAAACTAAATAACATATTAATAAATAATGAATGGGTTAGCAATGGGATCAAAGTAGAAATATAAAAATTCCTAGAAATGAATGATAATAAGCATACAACAACTCAAAATTTATGAGACACTGCAAAAGCAGTATTGAGAGGGAAGTTTATAGCATTACAGGCATACCTTAAGAAGCTAGAAGAAGCTCAAAGAAACAACTTAACCCTGCATCTAAAAGAAATAAAAAAAGAACAGCAAGTAAAGCCCAGTGGTAGTAGAAGGGAGAAAATGATAAAGATCAGAGTGAAAATAAATGATATAGAAGCTAAAGAAACAATACAGAGGATCAACAAAACCAAGAGCTGGTTCTTTGAAAGGGTAAACAAGATCAATGAACCTTTAACCAGACTTGCCAAGAAAAAAAGAGAGAGGAATCAAATAAATAAAATTAGAAATGAGAGTGGAGAAATAACAACTGACACAATAGAAATACAAAGGATTGTAAAAAAATATTATGAAGAATTGTATGCCAAAAAATTAGACAACCTAGATGAAATGGAAAAATTCCTTGCAGCATACAATATTTTAAAAATTAATCAGGAAGAATCGGAAAACCTAAACAGACCAATTACAACAAATGAGATTGAAACAATTATCAAAAAACTATCAACAAACAAAAGCCCAATGACTTCACAAGTGAATTCTACCAAATATTCAAAGAAGAACTAACTCCCCTTTTTCTCAAGCTATTTAAAACAATGCAAGAGGGCCTGACCTGTGGTGGCGCAGTGGATAAAGCGTCGACCTGGGAACACTGAGGTCGCCAGTTCAAAACCCTGCACTGGTCTGGTCAAGACACATATGGGAGTTGATGCTTCCAGCTCCTCCCCCCTTTCTCTCTCTCTCTCTCTCTCTCTCTCTCTCACTCTGTGTCTCCTCTCTAAAATGAATAAAATAGAAAAATAAAAATAAAAAATTAAAAAAACTTATTAAAAAAAAAAAAAACAATGTAAGAGGAAGGAAGAGTGCCAAGCTCCTTTTATGAGGCGACCATAATTCTGATTCCAAAACCAGGCAAAGACAACACAAAAAAAGAAAATTATAGGCCAATATTCCTGATAAATCTAGATGCTAAAATCTCCAACAAAATATAAGCCAACCAAATCCAGCAATATATAAGGAAAATTATACATCATGATCAAGTGGGATTTATTCTGGGGAGGCAAAGCTGATACAATATTCACAAATCAATGAATGTGATTCATCAAATAAACAAAATGAAGGATAAAAATTTCATGATTATATTAATAGATACACAAAGAGCATTTGATAAAATTCAGCACCCTTTCAGGATCAAAACTCTCAGCAAAATGGGAATACAGTGAACATACTACAACATCATAAAGGCCATTTATGACAAACCCACAGTCAACATCATACTCAATGAACAGAAATTAAAAGCAATCCACTTAAGATCAGGAACAAGGCAAGCATGCCCCCCTTTAACCACTCTTATTCAACATAGTCCTGAAAGTTTTAGCCAGAGCAATCAGACAAGAAGAAGAAATAAAAGGCATCCGAATTGGAAAATAAGAAGTAAAACTATCATTATTTGCAGATATATGATAGTGTATATAGAAAACCCTAAAGGCTCAGTCAAAAAACTACTGGACCTAATAAATGAATTCAGCAAGATGGCAGGATATAAAATTAATACTCAGAAATCAAAGGCATTTTTATACACCAAAAATGAACTGTCAGAAAGAAAAATTAAGGAAACAATCCCCTTCACTATCGTCACCAAAAAAATAAAATACCTAGGAGTAAAATTAACCAAAGAAATTAAAGACTTGTATGCCTGACCTGTGGTGGCACAGTGGATAAAAGCGTCGACCTGGGAACACTGAGGTCGCCAGTTCAAAACCCTGCACTGGTCTGGTCAAGGCACATATGGGAGTTGATGCTTCCAGCTCCTCCCCTCTTTCTCTCTCTCTCTCACTCTGTGTATCCTCTCTAAAATGAATAAAATAAAAAGAAATTAAAAAAAAAGTTTAAAAAAATACACAAAAATATATAAATTCTAGAAATTAAAGACTTGTACTCAAAAAATTATAAAACATTGATTAAAAAACTCAAAGAAGATACAAACAATTGAAAGCATATATCATGCTCATGGTTAGGAAAAATAAACATCATTAAAATGGCTATATTACCCAAAGCAATTTATAAATTCAATGCAAAACCAATTAAAATACCAATGACATACTTCAAAAATATTGAAAAAAATATTCCAAAAATTTATATGGAACAAAAAAAGAACACCAATATCCTCAGCAATCTTGAAAAGGAAGAATAAAGTGGGAGGTATCTCACTTCATGATATCAAGTTATACTACAAGGCCATTGTACTCAAAACAGCTTGGTACTGGCATAAGAACAGGCATGAGATCAATGGAACAGAACAGAAAACCAAGAAATAAACCCACACCTTTATGAACTGATATTTGACAAAAAGGAGGTAAGAGCATAAAATGGAATAAAGATAGCCTCTTCAAAAAATGGTGTTGGGAAAATTAGACAGCTAGCTGCAAAAAAATGAAACTAGACCACCAACTTATATTATTGACAAAAATACACTCAAAATGTATAAAAGAGTTAAATGTAAGCCGTGAAAACATAAACTTCTTAGAAGAAAACATAGGGAGTAAGCTCTCCGACATCTATCGCAGCAATATATTTGCTGATGTATCTCCAAGGGCAAGGGAAACAAAAGACAGGATAAACAAATGGGATTATATCAAACTAAAAATGCATTTGCACAGCTAAAGACAATAAGAACAGAATAAAAAGACAAACTACACAATGGGAGAACATATTCGACAATACGTTTGATAAGGGGTTAATAACCAAAATTTATAAAGAACTTGTAAAACTCAACACCAGGAAGATAAACAATCCAATAAAAAAAAATGGCCCAAAGAAATAAATAGACACTTTTCCAAAGAGGACATACAGATGACCAATAGGCATATGAAAGAATGCTCAACATCACTAATCATTAGAGAAATGCAAATTAAAACCACAGTGAGATATCACCCCACACCAGTCAGAATGGCGCACATCAACAAAACAACACACAATAAGTGCTGGCAAGGACATGGAGAAGGGGGAACCCTCCTTCCCTGCTGGTGGGAATGCAGACAGTTGCAGCCACTGTGGAAAACAGTATGGAGATTCTTCAAAAGGTTAAAAATTGAACTGCCTTTTGACCCAGCTATCTCACTTTTAGGAATATACTCAAAGAACACCACAGCACTGTTTCAGAAGGGTAAATGTACCCCCATGTTTATGGCAGCATTGTTCACAATAGTGAAGTTCTGGAAACAGCGCAAGTGTCCGTCAGTGGACGAGTGGATTAAAAAGCATTGGTACATATATACAACGGAATACTATGGGGTCATGAAAAGAAGGAAATCTTACTTTTTGTGACAACATGGATGGACCTGGAAACTATTATGTTAAGTGAAATAAACCAGGCAGAAAAAGAAAAATATCATACAACTCCTCATCACTGTCAAAACTCCCTTCTGTTAGCTTATCCTCATCTGTGTCTGATGATGAATCACTGTCTTCATATATTGCCTTGTCCTCAGTTCCATCTATGGCATTTGAAATGCTCAGTCTTTTACAATCACTGTATAAGACACACCCAGTTTTTAGACCTCAAATTTTTTGGAAAATGGTGCGTCTTATACAGGGGGAAGTATGGTAGATTTTAGTGTAAAACTGGAGGATTACTGAGAAAATGATTGAATGGTAGTCCTGAGGGTATAATAAATAATGACTTTAAATACCCTTCAGGTTCAAGTTTTATTATCAATAGAGTTCATATTAGGCCAAGTTTTGCTGCCAAATTAGTTTCTAAAACGCTTTTGTTTTCAAAGTTCTTTGGATTTCAGAATTTTGGTTAAGAGGCTGCAGGCTAGCACTGGGTAAATCATCTAAATTCTGTTTCTCTGTAATGTTTTTTCCTTGCACTTACCAATATCAGGAGAAAATCATTGTTCTTTGTGAGATGGGTACTTGGAAACAGACTATGAGAATAGAAAAGAAGATTTATATTTTAAATATGTCTTTACTGATAGTTTTATTTGATGGCATACCATGATAAAAAAACTTTTCTTACCAAATAAATATGTATATAGACTATGTTCAGATCAAACTAAAATGTATTCTTCTTCTATGCATTTTACAGTTTCTTGATTGCCTATATTGTGGCCTACAGTTAATATCTTTCTGGTTAAATATAAGTAGTCTGTGGATGGTGACGCCTTTATTAGGGAGGAGTTGGTTTAGGAAGAGGTGATCAGTTCTCCTTTGGATATCTTAAATTTGCCAATGGGATAGACTAGTGGTGATACCGAAGAGATGGTTAGCAACAAGTTTTGATATGTGTGGGAAAGGTCAAAGCCAGATAATTTTGGGGGGGGATTTATCTGTTCCTGTTTTTATGGCAAAGATTTCAGTATGATCATCCAGGTTGGGGCAATAGAGAGCATAAAGAAAAATTCTAGGTCATTGCCTCAAATAGACAAATACGTCTCCTGTACAAATCAAACAGTCATTATTTTTATTTTATTTTATTTTTTATTTTATTCATTTTGGAGAGGAGACACAGAGTGAGAGAGAGAGAGAGAGAAAGAGAGAAAGAGAAAGGGGGGAGGAGCTGGAAGCATCAACTCCCATATGTGCCTTGACCAGACCAGTGCAGGGTTTTGAACTGGTGACCTCTGTGTTCCCAGGTCGACGCTTTATCCACTGCACCACCACAGGTCAGGCCAAACAGTCATTATTTTTAACAATTTCCTGAGGGGGGGTGCCTGTAATCAGTGAATTGAGGACATTTCCAACTGGCTGGATCAACTACTAAGATTGGTTAATATATAGTAAAGAATGATAGAATGGAAAAGTTACAGAAGTGGCCTAACTATATTGCTCTTAATTTGAAATTGCTTAAATTCTTTTTCAAAGTAATCTCAGTGACCCACCCTTCCACACTGAAGATAGGCCTGTTTTGGATGTCTGAACAAGTGACCTGGAAACCAAATAATGATATTCCTGGTTATTATGCCATAGTCTTAACTTTTTATCTCCCTATATCTTATGAGTAGGAGAATGTCCAAATGTTGTAGCCTTAATGCACATTGGGATTTGGAATTTTGTTGGAGGTGGTCAGGCCAAATTTCAGAGTTTAAATCATTGTTACTGAGAGGCAGCTGCCATCCCACTCTTCTCCAGGTCTGCACGAACTGTCACATCTTTCTGTCCCAGAACATAAGAGAAAGACAGGCAAAAAGCTTCCTGAATTTCTCTCCATCCCATTTCGTGCTCTCCTCATCCACATTTGGTGTATTCCAGAGTTGCTGATCTTGCTTCATTTTCTTCAACTCACCAAGCTATTCTACGTATCTCAGGGCGCACATTCTGCTTGGAAGCTTCAGCCCAGCTTTAACTTATAACTGGCACTTCCTCATCCTTCAGGTCAGTCTACATGCTACCTGCTTCCCTGACAACCAAATGCAGGTAAATTTTCCTCTGCCCCTCCTCAGCAGTCTGTCAGTTTGCCTACTTGCTTTGTATATGACCCTTATTAAATTTAAAATGTCACAAAATAGTAATTCATGTCTGTGTTGTTCTATATCATATCCTGATGGCAATAATAATGTGAAGATATTTTTAATTAATTCTTATTTCAACCATTCAGTATACCAAGGAGTGGCATTAATACATCTCATTAATAAACAAAATATCTTAAAAAATAAACAAAAAATTTCAGGCCCAGAAAACTGAAGAGAGTTACCCAGGGTCATGCAGATAGAAAGTGCAGAGCTGCACTCGATCCCAGGATTTCTGATTGATCCACCACTGCTGCTTTCAGAACATCATTATCTGGAGTGCAGCATCACAATGGTACTTTTCTAAGGAGTGATGTGGACCCCCTCTGGCCCACTTTGGTTGTACCTCTCCATGTGGTAAGGATTCCACAAGGCCAGTGGGATGTTTCCAACCAAAGCTCCTCTTCCCCTGCTAGCACCCATTTCTTAGGTTTTAAATAAGCTATCTATTGGGAAGGCTTCACATCTGTCTTTCCCCTTGAGACATTTCCTTTATTAAAAAATTTTATTTAGAAAATTAAATTTAATGGAGTGACATTGATCAATAAGAGTACATAGGTTTCAGAGACAGTTCTTTTATACCCTCCTGAAATTTAAGTGGATCAAGGACTCCACAGAGAGATAACTTTGTTTCCCCTGTGAAAGAGAAATAGCTGCTGCTTCCATAAAGGCTTAGAAGTATGTCTTTCTCTGGGGACATAACCATCCCTGGACAGGAAGTTTTAATGATGCCTGAGTTTCTTTTTCCTTCTCTGCCCAGAGGGAGGCAAAGGATTTTCAGCCTTTACTTTTTAATGTCTATGGAAAAGGAAAAGAAAAAGCTGATGCTATAGAAGAGGTCAGTCATATTGTAAATGGTAACAGGGCATGTGAAGTTCAACACTGGTTTCACTGGCAGGACTCTGATTTTGTCATCCTTTTCCTATGCAAGGTAATTATTTCAAGGAGCTCAGTCAAACCTCCTGCTGCCCCTGTATAAATCAGAGGGAGTCAACTAATTGCCAATTTCTTCCTTTAAATTGCATGTCTTGCTGTTATTAACATGGATACCTAAGTGAAAGAGCCAACTCTGTATTTACTGGCACAAGGTCTTCCTGCAATTTTTACTTCTACCCTAGGTAAAAGGGGGCCACCCTGACTAATCGGGATTTCAAAGACTACTGACAGCCATCTAATTAGAATAAGATGAGACAAATTGCTCTGGGGGAAATGTATCCTCCTCCTCACTCCCCAGAATTATCTCAGATTAAAACAAAACAAAACAAAACACTTTGCCTTTTATATTTTTTCACAATACAAAAATGCACTCCCTCATCCCATCTGATAAATTCCTCCTTGGTTACAGTGATCATTATAAAGGAGAACAATTTTAACACTGTCAGCTCAATTTGGACACCATAAAGCACAGAAGAAAATCCTTCAAGGGCATTTGTTCCCACTAAAGGCCACAAAACAACTCAACAGCTCACCTTACCGTTTGTTTTTCCCTATGCCATGGGTTCCATGCTTTAGATGCCCCCTCTGGCCCACTTTGGTTGTACCTCTCCATGTGGTAAGGAATCCACAAGGCCAGTAGGATGTCCCCAACCAAAGCTCTTCCCCTGCTAGCACCCATTTCTTGGGCCTGGGCCAACCTTTTCTCTAGGCACATTCATCCCGAGGATAGACCACACCACTGTTGTACTTAATTTTAGGCCTGAAAGTTGCCCAAGAGGTAGTTGATTGTAGGACAGGGGTATGTGAGGTGGGAGCAGAAATGTAGATGGAGCTCCGACATGTCCCTGGGAAAGTGCTCAAGGCCCTGTCATGTGAGACAGAGTCTGAGCTAAGAATTGGGGATGGACTAAGGGCCAGACACCAGTTTCCCCCCATTCTACCATGTTCCTTCATAGAAATCTGAGAAATTCAAGAATTCTGCATTTGCACCTGGCTTTTCACCTTGTTATAAAGATTTATGTTGTCAGTATAAGGGAATGGACCATGTTTTATTTAATAGTTTGTTAGTTTGATTTATAATCTTTAGACATGTGGAATATGGGCCTGTATTTGAATCCTGCTCTGGGTCCTGTAGACCTTAGGAACAAATCTGTATTTCATTATGCCCAGTTTGAAAAATAATATATTCCCTAAACCAAACTCTGATTATATCATCACTTGCCTCAAAGTTTTCAATTATGACTACCGTTGACTGGGAAGTAGGTGGCTTTGGTTGTTTGTCATTCTGGGTCAGAAAAAGCTAACTGTCAGGTGGGACCTGCATCTTATTAAAAAATGGTCAGTCCAAGCTTGAGTTGGCATAAAGCAGCTTGCTGCTCAGAGCTAACTAGGGAAGCCGAGAGGACAGAATCTGAGGCAACGTGACAACTAGCAATTGGAGAATCAAGCAAAGATGGTGGAAGTTCATAGAGACAAGGATCAGGAAACCAAAGGCAAGTGTATGGTAAGTTGTCAAGAAGTGGCTAGTCTGAAGCAGATGAGGAAGCAAGGCACATACCAACGTAAAGGAGACTGTGCTCCTAAGTTACTTGTTGCCTCTGTTCCCATTTTTCCTGTAACTCCTAGGGGCTGGAACTTGTCATGGTGTCATCCATGTAAGACCTTTCTAGATGGTGGGAGTGGAAAATAGGAAGGCTTAGCTATTAGCAGCACTCAGCAACAAGTTCTAATGAGCCACTCAGAACAATAATGAGCATACTATGTTTATGATCAATCTTCTATGGGTTATTTTTAAAAGGATCAAATTTGGGAAACCATCCATTTAGACCAGGGGGGAAAATAAATGGCTAGAACTGAAGTCAAAGAGATGACCTCTTGTAACCTTCTCTACACATCTGAGGTTGAGTCAGGTACTCATGCTGGGAAGGAAGATGCTTGACTGAATCCTGACTACAGCTTCTGGTGGGCACTCCATCTGCCAGAGCAGTGCGACTTTGAAGATTCTCCTTCCAGATATGCAAGGATCAACAGCCTCACAGAAAAGCTGTTGTTAAGTTTGACAGCCAGAGTTAATTTTGAAAACAGGGAATATGAAGGAATATGTATTCTAGGAAATACCTGAAGTTTAAGACTAATAAATAAATAAATAGAAATTAAAATTGTATACAAAGCTCTCCTGGACTTCAAAGGCAGGCAATAAGAACTGGACAATATCCAGATACCAGGCTCTTCCTTTACATAAAATTGTTTTCTCTCAAACTCATTACTATGGCCTTCAATGGGAGGACATCCTGGTACTTTTTGGAGGAGATGCTGAAGTTTTAAGAGGGAATAGGAGACATGAATGGTCTGTTTTTATCCCCCACACTTTATTTCTCTTTGTTTCTTTTCTTGATTCTAAAGATTATCTGTGTCCCTGTTGAAGGCATTCTTCATGTCTATCCTGCAGCTTTTATTCTAGAGTTTTTATTGATTCTTTCATATGGTTTTTATCTATGTTGAAATTCTCCAACTAACCTGGTATGGTTTTCATCTTTCCCATCAGAGTTTTTAACATATTAATCTTAGTTATTTAAATGCTTTATCAGACTGTCCCAATTGCTTTGTCATGTCAGTAATAGGTTGTTGATTTGCTTTGTCTCTGGGCAAGAGTGTTTTTCTTGCCTTTTTCTTTTTGTGTGGCAGAGACAGAAAGAATCAGAGAGAGGGACAGATAGGGACAGACAGACAGGAACGGAGAGAGATGAGAAACATCAATTCTTTGTTGAGGCTCCTTAGTTGTTCATTGATTGATTTCTCATGCGTGCCTTGACTGGGGGGCTACAGCAGACCAAGTGACCCCTTGCTCGAGCCAGCGGCCTTGGGCACAAGCTGGTGAGCCTTACTCAAACCAGATGAGCCTGTGCTCAAGCTGGCAAGCTCGGGGTCTTGAACCTGGGTCCTCCACATCCCAGTCTGATGCTCTATCCACTGCACCACCACCTGGTCAGGCTCTTGCCTTTTTATATGTCTCATAATTTTATATTGAAAGCCAACCATCTTGCATAGGAAAATAGAGACTGAAATAACAGTTTTAGTAGCTGGTGATGATAATAACTTTTTTTTCCTCTTAGCCTTCAGTGCTGTTTGAGTTCGTCTAGTCAGGAGTTGGGTTAAGTTCGTTGCTGTTTTATTGCTACAATAACTTCCCATGCAGCACAGCCTTCAAATTTCTCCAGTGTTCAGGGTGGAACAGGTTTGCCAGCAGGTTGTTCTATTTTGCCCTCAGTGGTAGGCCTAGCCTTTGTGCTGCACTTCAGGGCTGGGCTTACCCTGCAATTCTCTCAGCCATGTTCTACTGTTACCTTCTTTACTCTGTGCTTCTTGCCCTTGTAGTTTAGTCTAGGGGTGAGGTAACCTTTTAAATTCTGTTTAATCCTCTGTCCTAGGCAAGCACTGTGTTTCTAGGTCTCTATGCTTCTCAGTGTTCCTGTCTCTCCCTTAAATATAGTTCTGGGCTAAGTACATATTCTTACCCTTCCCCACAGATAAATAGTTTTTATTGTTTCCTTCCTCAGCTGCAATGATTAACCAATAGTGCCCTAAGTGTGACAGTGTGTCCCCATCCCTGTTTAAGCCTTTTGTGTCATGGAGTAATGAGGGGTGGGGAAAGAAGCATGGGGATGATATTTTGTGCACTTGGTACAGCACTGACTGCACCCTGCCACAAGCCTGCGCCACATGGGATGTTTCTGCAGGGCTCTTACACAGGGGGAGTCTGTGGAGAAAACTTTTGTAAGAGGGTGAAAATTCTATAATAGCTAAATTCCCCTGAGGCTCCACATTCTCCTGGTGGCTTACACACACCCTCTTCTGAATTACTAATTATTCTAGCTGGACTTTTCCTATTGTTGTCCAGTTGAGTCTGTCCCAGATAAATAAGTGCTCAGAATTCCTGGAGGCATCTGTTTCTTCTTATATTTTGGGACAATTTTATTTTCTATCACTTCAACTATCTCATTGTCTCAAAAATTTTTATAAATTTGCAGTTAGACTTTGTTTTTTGGATGTAAGAGAGAAACAGTATTCTTTATTCTTTCTTAGTTCTCCACATTTCTGACTAAAAATGCCTGCTTTGATCTTTTAAAACAAAAGCAAATTTAAATATTTATGTAGGCCCTGGCCTATTGACTCAGTGGTAGAGCACTGGCTCAGCGTGTGGAAGTCCCGGGTTTGATTACTGGCCAGGGTACACAGGAGAAGCATCCATCTACTTCTCCACCCTTCCCCTTCTCCTTTCTCTCTATCTCTATCTTCCTCTCCTGCAGCCAAGGTTCCACTGGAGCAAAAGTTGGCCAGAGCACTGAAGATGGCTTCATGGCCTCTGCCTCAGGTGCTAGAATGACTCCGGTTGAAACAGAGCAACACCCCAGATGGGTAGAGCATTGCTCCCTGGTAGGCATGCTGGGTTTATCCTGGTCGGGCGCATGTGGGAGTCTGCTGTTTGCCTCTCTGCTTCTCACTTTGGAAAAATACAATGTGTGTATATATATATATACACACACTATATATATATGTAGAATTTATATATATATATATTAGTTTAAATGATCTGAATTAAGCATTTTTTAAAATCACAAAATATATGTTCTTATTCTAAAGACAACCTTTTGCAATTTCAGATTAAACTAAATATCTACCATATTAACCATGTTTAATTAAACAATTCAGTGGCATTAAATACATTCACAATGTCATGCAACTATTATCACTCTCTTCAGAACTCTCATCCTCCAATCAGTGACTATCTATTAAACAGCTCTTCACTCCCATATTTTTCTAACCCCTAGTAACCACTATTTTACTTCCTTTGTATATAATATTTTCTATTCTAGATACCTCATAAGTAGAATAATATATTATTTCTACATTTTTTGTCTGACTTACTTCCCTTAGCATAATACATTTATTGTTCATCCATGTTGTAGCAGGTATCCCCATTTGAAATTGAATATACCATTCTATGAATATACCATGTTTTCGTTATCCATTCATCCACCAGTAGACACTTGGGTTGCTTATACCTTTTGATTATTGTGAATAATGATGTCATGAACATTGATGTTTGAGTCCTTGATTTTAATTATTGGGGGTATGTACCCAAAGGAGAATTTCTGAATTACATAGCAACTGTACATTTGACTTTTCGGGGAACCTCCAAACTTTTTCACAGTGGCTGCACCCATTTCATATTCCCACCAGCAATGCACAGAAGTTCTAAATTCTCCATAGTCTCGCTCATATTTAATTCCTGTATTTTTTTAAATGATAATTATTTTAAAAATAGTTAAATCTACTTTTTCTGATTCCCAGTATGAATCTTCTTTTCTAGATATAACAGCATATGATGCTGTCATTCTGGCAAATTAGAGGAAATAGCTTCATGACAATAAATGTGATGAGGGAATCTTTCTTTACATGGAATGTATATAGCAGGGAAAGTATGGAATTCTTCATCACTTTACAAAAAAGCTTGAGGTCAAACAGATTCAAATTTCCCCAAGTTGTAAGCTATTTCTTATCAGTTAAAAAGAAGGAATAGCAAAACGTCATCTGAAGCATTCCAGTCATAAACTGTCCCTGATAATCCTGCTGGCCTATTGGGTTTCTTTGCTGTAGAGCTAATAAGTATGTTCTGTGTCCTTTTCTGAAAAGAGCAGTGATAATGTCTTCCATCATAGGACTGTAATAAGGATAGCATGATTTGATTTATATAATTTCTTACAACACTGCCTGGCACAGAGTAAAATTTCCATCAATGGTATAAATGATCCTAGGACTTTTCTCCAGCAAAGTATAACAGTAATGATAACAATAATATAAAAAGACAAAAATAGCCTAGTGGGATGTTGAAAATGATGGCAAATTAACTTGGATTAGACTTTCTCATTTATATTTTTTGCTATTCCTCCTTCAGAAGCCAGACTTATTCCGAGTCAACACAGACCCCGTGGATCTTAGGCAGAGTGCATCTGTCTTCATTCTTGCATTTATTATAAATATGTTGTACTTTTATTTTTTAAATTCAGGGAAACTTAGAGATAAAAAAACACAAGGCATTCTAGCTAGCAGATGCTACTGTGATGTGCATGGCAAGAGTGATGTTCTAAGTTTGCCATACGTGGGTAACTGAAAAGGATTAGAGTGACTTATCTTGTTTTTTAATATATATATATATATATATATATATATATATATATATATATATATATATCTTTCAATTTGACTTTGCTAGAGTTTTAAATGAAAAAAAAAGTTGATTCCATTGTTTAATGTTAAATATGCTTCTAATTATCTCTTTAAAATAATTTTCTCCTCTTGATCAGGCATCTTTCATACTTCATAGCCCAATATGAAGTATGAAAACTTCAGTTTTTTATTTTCTGTGATTTCTGCGATTCAATATTTATTTAAAATGATTAGGCATTAGAAGTCTATGTGAGAATGCCAATCTCTGTCTCCTCCTAAATAACTTGTTTAGCATGCTGTGGAATTGCTTGGTGTGGTTTGTTTTGTTTTGTTTAGAAGATACTTGAGTGTAAAAATAAAGTAATAACCTAGAATTAATTTTTAAAATTGTCACATGGTTTACTTTAGTAAGGGTAGTTTGTTCCACTTCTCACTTGTCAGAAAAATACATATTTCTAGATAAAGGTGATGAAAACCTGAAAAGGAGGATCAGAATTAGGTAGTAGATATAGATAGGATTCCTTTCAAAACAAAGACATCCTGATGTGGGTTGGATGACATGAAGAATGTAGTTAGGATGCATCATTTAATGCAGTACAAAAGTAAAACATAGAATACCTCATTTTTTGTGCAAAACACAGGACTGCAGACTGGCAAGGGGAGGAATAGAGTGAAGCTGATGGATATAAGATGAATAATGAGTCAGAAAAATGGAAATGAGTTGTGCAATTCATGACTGAGATCAAGAACACAGAGGAATTATGTATAGGAGTTTAAAAAGCATTCTTGATGAAGAAAACATTTCAGTTTTAATATCAATCTATCTCTAGAAGTAACCATTAGAATATCATTTAATGTTGAATTTGTACCTTTTGAAACTTCTAAGACTGATCATTGCAAATAAGTGATTATAGGTTTCTATTGAAATTACTTAGAATTCTTTTTAAAAAATGTATCTTTGTTCAGATAGTGGTATTTTTGCTGCATGAGTGTCATTACAGTAACAATAAAAATAATTTAAGTGAGGGAGTGGTATCATCTGATTTGTTTTTTAGGATGAACAGGTAAGAAGTTGGTGAGATTAAAGACAAGATGAAGAGTTAGAACACCCGTGACAACCTGGATGAAACAAAGAAACTGAACTGACTTGATAGTGAATATAAAAGGGAAATCTGGATTTGAAAGCAATTATTGAAGTGGAGTAAACAGATCGTGGTGATTGGTTCAACTGAGGCAGGTGAGATAAAAGGATGAGTCTGTGACAGTGCTGAGGTATGCCCATAGGTGAAACAGAAATCTCTAAGAAGAAACAGAATTTGGATATGATACCAATAAGACAACTATAGAAGACAGTTAAACATTATGTTCTCAACAACTATTAAAGTGAGTCAGGCAGGCGTTATTTTTCTCTGAAGAGATGTAGGTCAGCTCAGTTTCAAAACCTAATTCTCAGGATTATAGAGTTGCTTCTTGCTTTTGACTTGCCACTAACACCTTGGATATGAGGGGTAGGAAGAGGGAAAGGGATTTTCATCTCACTAGCACTTATCCTAGCAATCACACCTTTCTTTTATCCTTTTATTCATTTTCCTCTTCCAGAAACACAGTCCAAGCCAGTCAACTGGAAATGATAGTTAGCTCACTGTAAATTGAGATAACCTCATCCCAATTCGCCTTCTAGTGTGCCTTTCTGGAACAGGGGAGATTGTAATAGCTACAATTCCCACATTCTGTTGCAGTCAGAGTTCTGCATGTGCTCCAGTTTTACACACACATGAGATTTAGAAGAAGAAAATGAGCAATGTGTGGCATGGTGCAGAAGCATTTGGTTCATGTGGGGCAGTTCTGATGGAAAATATGGGTAAAGAGGAGGGTTATGGTAAGAATGAGGTTTTCCCTAGAACATTCACATGGTGAGTAGGTTGTTTTCCCTGTCTACAATTACTGTGTAGCCCCCTATTCTTGACTCTCAGTCCTCCTGGAGATGTTTGTCACCCAATATTCTCTAATAAATGCATTTTCAGGTAACTTTTTCTTCTAAGCTCTCATTTCTCAGTCAACCAATTTGTTCCAGGTTTATCTATTACCCAGCATACTCAATAATACTATCCAATATTGATAACTATCTCTATGTATTCTTTTTACAGTAACATAAATAATTTCCCCCCCAATTTGGAGTCAGTGGTGCAAGTGGATAGTGGGAGGTATATTTTACCACATAGTTCTATTTAATAATTGAGAAAACAGTGAAATCTCAAAGCATTGGGAATTGCTTGAGTTTACTCAGAACTGAAGGAAGAATCAGTTTTTGATTTTTAAGTTGTCATTTTGCTATAATCAATGTGCTTCTTCAAGATCATCTGAAATTAGTACTCAAAACACACTCCTGAGAGGAGCGGCAAGATGGTGATGGAGTAGGTGGATGTACCAACTTCCACCTCCCAAAATCTAAGTGAATTACAACTTAATTTTAAGAACCATAATCTGAAAAAACCAACTTTGGACTAAACTAAGAGGACTCTTTAACCAAGGAACACTGAAGAAGCCACACTGAGACTGGTAGGAAAAGCGGAAACATGCAGAGGGCTGCCCAGCTCCCAGGCACAAAGGATAGCCTGGAGGAACTTGTGTGGCGGGAAGTGAGTTTAGCAGAGAAGGCAGGGTCCTGGGCCACAGGAACAAAGCCCCAGCCTATAGCCCCAGATCCTAGAAGAAGTGTATGGACAGTATTTAGCAGTGAAACAAGTCAGAATATTGTTTGTGAGAAAGAGACAGATTTTTCAGACCCAGGATTCTTCTTAAAGTGACTGTGTAGAAAACCTCTTTCATAACCACTCAGCTGGGACTCTGGGGGATGGGAAGAGTTGAGAGGACCAGAGTAGCAGGAAGAGAGAGTAATCTAGGGGACACAGGAAGAAACACTTTGAGGGACAGCCATCCTAACCCCTGGGTTGAGTCACTCCCCAAATCTAAAGTGAATATTTCCCCTGGAACCAGCAATACCAGCAAAGGGAAGCAGGATACCAGCCAAACAAGTTCTCTTGTGACACTCAGAACACAGTCACTTAGAAGGAATGAGCCATCAGAAATACAGTATTAAGTGCTGTGGTCTGAGCTGCCCCTACCCACACTGCTGACCGCTCGCCGGAGGGCAGATGGCAGCAGGATGCAGAAGCACAGTTTCGTAGGTGGGGGTGGAAGGTGGTCGGCCATGATTGAGGCCTGGTATGAATTCAGTCTCACCTGGCAGGGGTAGAAAAGGTGCATGAAAGTGGTCCAACCCAGCTGTAGGCCTGGTGAGCAAGAGCGGTCCAGCCTACAATCCTGCCTGCAGGGGCAAAGCAAAAGCCGGGTGAAAGCCGGAGAACCAGAGAAGAGCTGAAGCTGAGTGGGGGCACGCAGCTCCGCCCAGGAGCCAGGGCTTGCAGTCCAGCTCATGAGCACAGCCCTGCCATTGGGGGCAGGGCAAAAGCTGGGGAACAGGTGAAGATCCACAACTGAGATAGGGTGTGTAGCCCCATCCCTGGAGCTGGGTCTTGTGACTGTCAGGAGAACACCTCCACCTGCAGGGGTGGGGCAAAAGCCAGGAACAGGTGAAGACCTGTGGCTGAGCATAAGTGTGCAACCCCGCCTGCAGTGTCAAGGCTTGTGGCCCTGGTATAGCATGCAGCCCAACCCATGGGGGTGGGGCGAAGGCCGAGGCCAGACAAGGCTTGTAGCCCAGGCAGGTGAACAAAACCCCGCCCGTGGAAGAGAGGTGGAAACTACAGTGACTGCACAGAGAACTGGCACTGGCAATGCCCACACCGCAATGCTTGAGGCAGTGGCAGAGGGGGTGGTGGGCTGCAGACAGACCATACCTAGGGAACACAGAGGCTACAACCATTGGATTTCTGTGGCCACACCTTCTTATACACAGACAGAATGGAAAGGCAGAGAAATGCAACCCAAAAGAATCAAGAGAAATCCCCAGAAAAGACTTGAATGAGTCAGATATAACCAAATTACCTGATACAGAGTTTAAAATAATGATTGTTAAGATGCTCAAAGATCTTAGAACAACAATAGGTGGACATAATGAGCACCTAAATAAAGAGATAGTAAATATAAAAAAGGACATTGAAATAATAAAAAAGAATCAGTCAGAAATCAGAAATACAATATCAGAAATGAAGACCACAATGGAAGAAATTAAAAGCAGGATGGATGAAGCTGAGGATCGAATCAGCAAGAGGACAAGATAAACAGAGGCAAGGAAGTAGAGCAGCAAAAGGAAAAGAGACTCAAGAAGTCTGTGCAAACTCTAAGAGAGCTCTGTGATAACATGAAGAGAAATAATATCCTCATCATAGGAGTTCCTAAAGAAGAAGAAAAAGAACAAGGGATAGAAACCTTGTTCAATCAAATCATAGCTGAAAACTTTCCTAAATGCATGCAGGAAAAAGTCACACAAGTTCAAAAAGCACAGAGAATTCCATTAAAGAGAAACCCAAAGAAATCTACACCAAGACACATCATAATTAAAATACCAAAGCTAAGAGATAAAGAGAAAATATTA
Organism: Rhynchonycteris naso; assembly: GCA_037038555.1. NCBI lineage: Eukaryota > Metazoa > Chordata > Mammalia > Chiroptera > Emballonuridae > Rhynchonycteris > Rhynchonycteris naso. The sequence continues at coordinate 107,356,845 of CM072998.1, read as the reverse complement.
AAAGCTGCTAGAGAAAAAAATACTATCACCTACAAAGGAGCCCCTATAAGGATGACATCTGACTTCTCAACAGAAACACTTGAGGCCAGAAGGGAATGGCAAAAAATATTCAAAGTAATGCAGAACAAGACCCTACAACCAAGACTACTTTATCGAGCAAGGTTATCATTTAAAATTGAAGGAGAAATAAAAAGCTTCCCAGACACACACAAAAAAAAACCCTCAAGGAATTCATTACAACCAAACCAGTGCTGCAAGAAATGTTAAGGGTCCTGTTGTAAACAGAACAAAGGGGGAAAATAATACAGTAAAAGAGGAAGATAACTTTAAAGAATAAAATGGCAATAAATAACTACATATCAATAATGACCTTAAATGTAAATGGATTAAATGATTCAATCAAAAGACACAGGGTAGCTGTGTGGATAAGAAAACAGGACCCGTACATATGCTGTCTACAAGAGACACATCTCAAAACAAAAGATACACATAGACTAAAGGTAAAAGGATGGGACGAGGAGAGGGTGATATGTGGAGAGGGGTAAAGGAGATGTTGAGGAGAATATGAGGGAAGGGGGATGCATTTGGGGCAACACTAGAATCTATGTAAACACAATAAATTAAAATCAATAACAAATAAATCAAAAATAAATAAATAAAAATTTTAAAAAAGATTGGAAAATATTTCAAGTAAATGGAAATAAAAAGACTGGGGTAGCAATACTTATATCAGAAAAAATGGACTTTAAAACAAAGGCTATTTCTTACTACAGTAAGAGATAAAGAAGCTCACTACATAATGATAAAGGGAGAAAACCAATAGGAAGAGATAACCATTATAAATATATACACACTTAATATAGAAGCACCTAAACATATAAAGCAGACTTTGATGGATATAAAGGGCAAGATCAACAGCAATACTATAATAGTAGGGGATTCAATACCCCACTAACATCACTAAATAGATCCTCAAGAAAGAAAATTAACAAAGAAACAGCAGACTTAAAGGACACACTAGATCAACTCAATTTAATAGATATCTTCAGAATCTTCCACTCTAAAGCAGCAGAATATACATTCTTTTCAAGTGCTCATGGTACATTCTATAGGATAGACCACATGTTAGGACACAAAAGAGGTCTCAACAAATTTAAGAAGATCGAAATCATATCAAGCATTTTCTCTGATTACAATGGCATGAAACTAGAAATCAACCACAACAGAAAAACTGAAAAATATGCAAACACATGAAAACTAAATGGCATGATATTAAATAACGAATGGATTAACAATGATATTAAAGAAGAAATTAAAAAATTCCTAGAAATGAATGATAATGAGCATACAACTACTCAAAACTTATGGGACACAGCAAAAGCACTACTGAGAGGGAAGTTCATAGCACTATAGGCATACCTTATTAAGCTAGGAAAAGCTCAAATAAACAACCTAACCCTGCATCTAAAAGAACTAGGAAAAGAAAAGCAAAAAGCCCAGAGGTAGTGGAAGGAAGGAAATAATAAAGATCAGAGTGAAAATAAATGACATAGAGGCTAAAGAAAAAAATACAGAGGAGCAACAAAACCAAGACCTGGTTCTTTGAAAAGGTAAACAAGATTGATGAACCTTTAACTAGACTCACCAAGAAAAAAAGAGAGAAGACTCAAATAAATAAAATCTGAAATGAGAGTGGAGAAATAACAACTGACACAACAGAAATACAAAGGATTTTAAGAAAATACTATGAAGAATTGTATGCCAAAATATTAAACAATCTAGGTGAAATGGACAAATTCCTTGAAACATTTAATCTTCCAAAAATCAATCTGGAAGAATCAGAAAACCTAAACAGACCGATTACAAGAAATGAGATCAAAACAGTTATCAAAAACTTTCAACAGACAGCCTGACCAGGCAGTGGTGCAGTGGATAGAGCGTCGGACTGGGATGCAGAAGAACCAGGTTCGAGACTCCGAGGTCGCCAGCTTGAGCACGGGGCCCATCTGGCTTGAGCAAAAAGCTCACCAGCTTGGACCCATGGTCGCTGGATCCAGCAAGGGGTGGCTCCGTCTGCTGAAGGCCCGCAGTCAAGGCACATGTGAGAAAGCAATCAATAAACAAGTAAGGTGTCGCAACGGCAACGAAAAAGTAATGATTCATGCTTCTCATCTCTCTCTGTTCCTGTCTGTCTATCCCTATCTATCTATCCCTCTCTCTGACTCTCTCTCTCTTTCCCTGTAAAACAAACAAACAAACAAACAAAAACTTTCAACAGAAAAAAGCCCTGGGCCAGATGGCTTCACTGGTGACTTCTACCAAAGATTCAAAGAAGAACTAACTCTTATTCTTTTCAAGCTATTTAAAAATATTCAAGAGGAAGGAAAACTTCTAAGCTCCTTTTATGAGGCGAGCATTTTCTGATTCCAAAACTAGGGAAAGACAACAGAAAGAAAGAAAATTATAGGCCAATTTCCCTGATGAATTTAGATGCTAAAATCCTCAACAAAATATTAGCAAACCCGATCCAGCAATACATAAAAAAATATACATCATGATCAAGTGGGATTTATTCTGGGGAGGCACTGATGTTACAATATTTGTACTTCAATTAATGTGATTCATTACATAAACAAAAGGAAGGAGAAAAAACACATGATAACTTCAAAAGATGCAGAAAAAGCATTTGATAAAATCCAGCACCCAGTTATGATCAAAACTCTCAGCAAAGTGGGAACACAGGGAACATACCTCAACATGATAGATGCCATCTATAAAAAATCCACAGCCAACATCATAATTAATGGGCAAAAATTATAAGCAATCCCACTAAGATGAGGAACAAGACAGGGATGCCCCCTTTTACCACTCTTATTCAACGAAGTTCTGGAAGTCCTAGCCACAGCAATCAGACAAGAAGAAGAAATAAAAGGCATCCAAATTAGTAAAGAAGAAGTAAAACTATCATTATTTGCAGATGATATGATATTGTATATAGAAAACTCTAAAGTCTCAGTCAAAAAACTACTGGATCTGATAAGTGAATTCATCAAGGTGGCAGGATATAAAATTAATACTCAGAAATCAGAAGCATTTTTATACACCAAAAATAAACTGTCAGAAAGAGAAATTATGGAAACAATTCCCTTCACTATTGCAACTAAATAAATAAAGTACCTAGTAGTAAATTTAACCAAGGAGATTAAAGATTTGTACTCAAAAAATTATAAAACTTTGATTAAAAAAAATCAAGGAAGATACAAACAATTGGAAGCATATACCACACTCATGGTTAGGAAGAATAAACATCATTAAAATGTTTATATTACCCAAAGCAATTTATAAATTCAATGCAATACCAATTAAAATACCAATGACATAATTCAAAGATATAGAACATATATTCCAAAAATTTATATGGAACCAAAAAAGAACATGAATAGCCTCAGCAATCTTGAAAAAGAAGAATAAAGCAGGAGGTATCGCACTTTCTGACATCAACTTATACTACATTGTACTCAAAACAGCTTGGTACTGGCATAAGAACAGGCATAGAGATCAATGGAACAGAACAGAGAACCCAGAAATAAACCCACACCTTTATGGACAACTGATATTTGACAAAGGAGGTAAGAGCATACAGTGGAGTAAAGACAGCCTCTTCAGCAAATGGTGCTGGGAAAATTGAACATTTACCTGCAAAAAATATAAAACTAGACTACCATCTCACACCATTCACAAAAATAAACTCAAAATGGATAAAAGAGTTAAATGTAAACCGTGAAACCATAAGCATCTTAGAAGAAAACATAGGCAGTAAGCTCTCTGACATCTCTCGCAGCAATATATCTGCTGATTTACATCCAAGAACAAGTGAAATAAAAGACAGGATAAACAAATGGGACTATATCAAACTAAAAAGCATTTGCACAGCTAAAGACATTATTAACAGAATAAAAAGACAAACTACACAAGGGGAGAACATATTCAACAATACGTCTGATAAGGGGTTAATAACCAAAATTTATAAAGAACTTGTAAAACTCAACCCCAGGAAGATAAACAACCCAATCAAAAAATGGGCAAAAGAAATGAATAGATACTTCTCCAAAGGGAACAGAGAGATAGCCAATAGGCATATGAAAAAGTTCTCAACATCACTAATCATTAGAGAAATGCAAATTAAAACCACAGTGCGATATCACCTCACATCAGTCAGAATGGCGCTCATCAACAAAGCAACACAGAATAAGTGCTGGCTAGGATGTTGAGCAAAGGGAACCTTCCTGCACTGCACGTGGGAATGCAGACTGGTTCAGCCACTGTGGTAAACAGTATGGAGATTCCTCAAAAAATTTAAAATGGAACTACCTTTTGAACCAGCCATTCCACTTTTAGGAATATATCCCAATAACACCACATCACTGTTTCAAAAAGAGAAATGCACCCCCATGTTTTTGGCAGCATTGTTCACAATAGTGAAGATATGGAAACAGCCCAATTGTCTGTCAGTGGTCAAGTGGATTTAAACATTATGTTACATATATATATATATAATGAAATACTATGGGGCCATGAAAAAGAAGGAAATCTTACCTTTTTTGACAACATGGATGGACCTGGAAACTATTATGTTAAGTGAAATAAGCCTGGCAGAAATAGAAAAATATAATATGACCTCACTCATTTGAGGAATCCAATGAAAAATGTGGACTGAGGAACAGAATTGAGACAGAGGAGGGATCAAAGGGACCAGAGTAAAAGAGCACAGAGGGAAAGGGGATGATAGGATGGGATAAATTTGAAGGGAAGTGGGGAGGGTTTTGTGGGGAGGAGGGTAACAGAGATGTTGAGGGACATATGAGGGAGGGAAGATGCATTTGGGGTGACACTAGAATCTATGTAAACACAATAAATTAAAATAAATAAAATAAAACAAAGAAAAAAAACCTTTTTGTTTGATTTAGTACCATTTGTTAGTTTTTTCTTTCCTCTGTATAGTCTGCAAAGCTTAAGATGTTTACTATTACAGAAAAATTTTGCATGCCTTATTTATTTATTTAATCCTATTCAATGGATAATGACCTCATTATTTTTTGGGAAAATAGACAAACTTGCTTTGAAGTTTTAATTAGGGGAACCCAAGTGTTAGAAATTTGGCTTCAAGAATAGTAGCTTTAGTTGTAATCAATAGAAAATTACAGAAAATAGTTTATTTTCTTGTTGTTCTCTCTTAATGGCTTCTTGGCCTACCCCTTTGAAGAGCAGTAAGGAGTTTATCTTTGCGAGAAGGCCTGCATTAAAGGAAGCATCTGAGAGGAATCCAGACCTGAAAAGCACTTGGGAGGAGTCTGAAAATTGAGAAAGGCGATGGCCAATCTGATCTACTTTTGTTGTGGGAAGCATATGAAGACAGATGGACCATTATCTCAAGAACAGAGAACCTTGTTGTCCTCTTCTCTACATGACTTACTGCATAGACTTTGACCCTTGCATCATTACTAACAGCCCCTGAACCCTATAAAAAGAGCCAGCATTATGAGAATGTTAAGACAGTTCTATGAACCTAAAGTCCACTGCCTTCTCAGGTTGCTGACAATTTGATTAGAGACACTCATATTCCATTCAGTCCTCATCACTGTGATTGGCTCTACAATAATTGGCAACTAGAACCTTGGCTTTTTTTGGTAACAGTTATATGAAGACTAAACCATGAATAAAGATAATTCTGAGGATGATAATAAAGGTTGGCCTTATTAGGTTAAAGACACATTGCAAAGCTGTTTTAATTAAAACAGTGTGTACCATGTTGAAAGAAACAAAAATAAAAATGCTGTGCAATAGATGCAGACCTAACTGTAATGGCAACTTATTAAAAGATTGAAGTGTTATCACAGATGGTGTTTGGAAAAGATAAGCCATTTAGTAAATTGTTTTGTTCATGGTAACTTATTGCAGCAATGAAAAGTAATGTAGAATCTCTTGCTATCTTATGTTCTATATAAAGATAAACTATAGAGTAAACTGAAATATGAAAATTAAAACTGCAAATGTAGAAAATTACCCATTTAACCTTGAGCCCTCTATGACTTGGATTGGGGAACTGTAGTTAAAAGCCCTGAGTGAATGTCTCTTGGATGCAAACACCAAGAAAGTGTGAGTGAGTGATCTTTGCGCAGACACAAAGGAATGCATGTGAATTGGCATTAGAAAAAATTGGCCTACAGGTTCTAGATTGCGCCACACTTTGTGCTTGTTAATTAGCAAAAGAAAAGAATGTTCTGACCAAATCAGCCTTTTCTCCTTGTCAGCAAGATGGCCGTTAATCATTCTTTTCCTTTACCACCTGGTCTCCCTCCCCTGTAATCCTGTTACCTCTGTTCTTCTGATAATAAAAGCTGAGGGAGAAGGAGATTCAGAAGGTCTCTCTTTGCCTCCCTTGGCAGGCCTCCCCCTCTTCCTCTTGACAGAAGTTTGTGTCTTGAGTAGGTTTACTCCACGTGACACTGGTAGTTCCCAGAGGACTGGAGTATTACATGCAAAGTCAAATAAAAAATCAAGAGACTATCTCTATCACTTTAGGATGGTATATAGCTTTTGAAACAAGATTCTCAAAGTAGAGCATGTAAGTAAAATAAATAAGGTAAAGAGATATTGGTGGACTCTTTTACATTTTTATAAATAAATTATGTTTAATAGGTATGTCATGACAAACTGTAAGAAGGGTTTTTTTTGCTACATCTATAATCAACAAAAAACTTACAGCTAGAAATACAACAGCAATATCTGTAAATCTGCAGGGAAAAAGGTAAGAAAGCACAAAAGTAAAAATGACAAAGGAATCAAATAGAAATTTTCAGAAAGTGAAACTAAAAAAAATGAAGTCTATGATAAATTTTCATTTTCAATGGAAATCAGTAAAATCAAATTTAACCAATAATGAGATACTACTTTACACCTAAAAACAAATTGGATGATAAACAAATGCTAATGAGAATAAGGGAAAAGAGGACTCCCCATGGTCTGCTGGGTGGACTGTCAGTACATTCCTTTAACAGAACAATGAAACTATACTTTATGTGGAAATTAAGTATGAGATACATTCTGACCCTGTAATTTTACTTCTGGATAAGTACCAAAGAGACATTCTTGTATAAGTGTAGAGGATACACTGGTAAGGTATTCATTTCACCACTGCCTGTGACAGCAACCTTGCAGTGATGTCACTAGAAGAAAAGATTAAAAAGGTGCTTTTTGCAGAGAATAGCAACCCTACATCTGTTTCAAGAAATGGACTATCTCCGCATCTACCAACATGTATAGAATCCACATAGGTTTGAATAGAATAAGAGTGACAACACTGGATCATTTTGAAAAATTAAAAAACCGCACACAAAATTAATAATTTATATTTCTAAAGATGAAATGACTAAAAACAAGGGCATGATAGATGGAGTAGAAAGACTTCACTAAGTGCAAGAGAAAGGGAATTTAGCATCAAGGGAATAACAGCACAAATAATAATAATAACAACAACAAATAAACTAAAAACCTAAACAAATGAGGGCTTTGTGTGGTCTAATCATGACAGTTTGCCTCCTAACTGAGGGATCACCTGAGTAAATATCTGTAACACCCATCCAGAAAGGGCAGCTTTATCAACAACCAAGACAGCAACCACAATGGATTTGGGAGTATAAGTCCCCTGCAATTTGTGTCAATGTAAGCACTTGAGATGAAGTGGGAGATGGCACCATTAGTTGGTATCTAGAAAATAACAAAGATGTGATATATACAAAATGAACAGGAGCAGTAACTGAACCTCTAAGGACAATTTGTAGAACCAATGGTACAGCCTTAAATTGATTGTGGTCCTTAATAGCCAAAAACACATTCTGTTTTAAGGTTTTTAAACAAAATTTTTATAAACAAAGTAAATGGTTCTAATGGAGTAGAGGACCCAGAAGTTATCATCATCTGAAAGGTTTTTTGTTTTTTTTTTTACACAGGGATAGAGAGAGAGTCAGACAGAGGGATAGACAGACAGGAATGGAGAGAAGTGAGAAGCATCAATCATTAGTTTTTCATTGCCATTACAGCACCTTAGTTGTTCATTGATTGCTTTCTCACATGTGCCTTGACCACGGGCCTTCAGCAGACTGAACAACCCTTTGCTGGAGCCAGCAACCTTGGGTCCAAGCTGGTGAGCTTTTTGCTCAAGCCAGATGGGCCCACGCTCAAGCTGTCAAGCTCAGGGTCTCGAACCTGGGTCTTCTGCATCCCAATCTGATGCTCTATCCACTGCGCCACCGCTTGGTCAGGCCATCTGAAAGGTTTTTAGCTCAAATGTTGCTTTAGAGAAATAATCAGTAATGTACTCTGGACTGCTCAGCGCTGACTGCTCTCAAAGGCCGTGGTAGTTACTCCTAGGTTTCATTTCTTTAACCCTGCCAGTAAGTCTCGTTTTAGGGCTTGCAGCAGATCACCAACCACAAAGGAATGTCTGACGTCACAAGCCTAGAAGTCCTGGCAAACTTCCATAAAGACAATTTTTTGTCCAACAGCCAATTAGATAATGCCCACGACCCTTCTCACTCCCTTCTCCCCAAAAGACCCTTAAAGCCCTGTCCTACACTGTACTTGGCGTGACTCCCCTTGCGAGCCAGCCTGGCAGGTTTCCTTTCTTTAAAGCCTGTATGCTGATCTTTTCGGACTCCATGGATTCTAACAGTTACACTCGGAGAAAGGACACAAAGACACTTGTAAGAACACATTTCCTCTTACTGAATTTTCTTTTTCGTTTTTACTTTTCCTTTTGAAAATTGGGAAACTATACTTTAAAAAACAGTGCTGATGTGATACCCTATGTTGCTCATTTTAGTACTAGTTTGGAATCTGACAAATTTAAAACAAAACTAAAACCTTGAATTCATTGCCTCCCTTGATTTTGGTACTTCTACCTCTTATGTTCCTCCTTAGAAACTAAGAAAAAACACAGCATGCCCAGCAGATCCTTCGAATCTAGTTTCACTTCTCAGCAAATTGTCACTTTTCTCATTTTCTTTTCGGAACTACTCAGTACTGATCTGTGGACACAAACCAAAATAAATCATTTCATTTTGTTTTGTAAAATCACTTTTGAAGCAGCTGCTATCTAATCTGGAAAGCAATCAATGGTTTCATTAATCTTTGTCTTGGGAAAACGATTACTGTAAAGCTGTAACATCTGTAGTAAGTAAAATTTAACATAACAGTATTTCATAAATAGCCTTTTTATTCTTGGAGTGTTACTTGATGTAAATATTATAAAAAGAACATGTTAATAAAAAAAGAACCAAGTCCACTTTCATTGCTAATAAAGTCTATATAAAACTGAATTGTATGACAAGTGGGAAGATAAAGCATCTGTATGTGAGTAATGAATTTGTAATGTAAATTTTCATAAGGATGTAACTAGTGAGTGTCAAAGCCTGGAAGGATAAATGTTTCTGCAAGTGGGACAGGGGAATTATCAGAGTAAGCAGTTAGTTATTAACAAAAGAGAAGGGAGCAAACTAAGCCTGATTAAGTCAGGGAAACAGTAGTTTCACAGTCACCCCAGGAGTAACCAGCATCATTTTACAACATTATGCGTAGTCCACAAGGCAAAAAAGACAGCCTTAAAGACATATGGGGATGGTAACCAGCAGAAAACAGGGAGAGGAAAATTCTGTCACTGAGTGAGTGCATGTGCCGTCAAAGTCAAATGATGAAGCAGAACTATGAGGCATGTCTTAATGTGACCATGAAAGGGGGAGAGAACTAGCCTGGGAAAGTCTGGGGAAAGGATCTGGCAGGGTAAGGACACAAACCCCTGGAAAATCTAGGAAAGAGATTGGATAGTTTGAAAGAAAGTCTGCTCTGTCTTGAATCCAAGGAAATATATAGAAACTAGATGAATAGTCTAGTGTGCGCCCTCCTCCGAGCATGCCTGTGCCCTTCTTTTCTCTTAAACTCTACGGTTCCACACAAGACTTGCAACCAGGGGAAGAGCAAGCAGTAGCCAAGGACTCTTCTTTTGTATCTGTAACTTCCCTTTCCGAGTCCATGCAACCACTTCCTTATAGCCTACTCTCTCTGCCTCTCCAAGAGTGTAATATCACTTGTCACTTTTTACTCTAAATAAATCTTGCCACTATTGCTAAATTTCTCCTTCACAAGTGTCCCTGAAATTCTTTTTCTGTGATACCATGGAAGGACCTATTTTCTCTAGTAACAAAAGCAGAAAGAATGGAAAGTCCAGAGACACAGGGAAGACCTGTCAAGCTTTTCACTGTTATCACAGTTTAAAATATTGCCTTTAACCTGGGTTTGGGGTAAGGTTAAGATAAAGCAAGATGGTGACTAGTCATAGGTTTGCATCTTTGAATCTCTAGGTGAATAAATATCTATTCTTTCATCTGTAGGTGAATACACTTTGGGAGATGTGTATTTCATGATACTACTATCTTAACTCCAGTTCCTTAGAAAAGAAAGAGTCAATCTTACAATCTAATGTTTTAGTGAAGAGTGCAATCCTGCGATTGCGACAGGGAGAAAGTGTGGTGTGGGACAAAAGGGATGTGCTACTGTGCTGGGGTGCCAGTACTGCAAGAAACTCAGCTGATTGCTATGTTGTGTAATTTTTCTGGAGAGTCTGTAGGGATCTATTCTGCCTGGGAATGAGTCTTGGGGTCGAAGGATGGGAGCAAAGAAAGGTAAGGACTTTATCTACCAGTTTCTTCATGTTTCTTTGGGGTCACAGTTTTATCTTTTTTATTTTTTTATTATTTATTATTTTAATTTATTGTGTTTACATAGATTCTAGTGTCCCCCCGAATGCATCTCCTCTCCCCCATGTTCCCCTCAACATTCACCTTGCCCCCTTCCCCGCAATACCCTCCCTCTTCCCTCCAGGATTTTCTTTTCTGCTCTCTATAATGCTGTGTTATGTGTATATAATTTCACCAATCTCTTTCCCTTCTCTAATATCCTCCTATCATCCCCTTTTCTTCTGTCTGCTTTCCCTCTGGTCCCTTTGATTATCTTTACTGATCTATTACTTACCATCTTTTATAGAAATACATCCTTGCACACTCTGTCATGTGACTTCACAGTCCCCCTTCTGGGTGGAGTGTATTTGGATGAAGTATATTTTCTCACCACATTGATATTGTGCTTGGACACCTTTGTGTAGAGAGGTTCACTGGCTGATAGGTAAAAAACATGACATTGGAGTGCTTTGACAAGATTATCTACACTGAAAAAAACCTGAATCACAGAATTCCAAGCTATAAGTAAGTTTTGAGCACAAAGGAATTATATCCAGTTTGGTTGCATGCACACATCTGAAAATCAGTATGGTCAAGATTTAGGGAAGAAGACTGTCAGCCAGGACTCAGTAGTGCTGGTATGAGAGAGTAGCTGAGGCAAACAGACCTTGCAGATGGAGGGGAAAGTACTGGCAGTGGATGTGAACTGGAAAGACAGTAGCTAGCCAGCAATCTAAGGGAAAACATTGTCAAGGTAGAGGGCTAGGAATATGTTGGCCAACTCCAGACAGCTGAAGTAAAAGGGTTCTTTCTCTCATAGGTAACACTGTCTTTCCATCACCTCATTAAGGCCTTTTATACCTGTACACCAAAGCCTGTGCTAATATTGAGCAACTAGGTAGCATATATTACTGGGTATGATCACAAACTTGGGAATCACACAGATGTGGTTCCAAATTCTGGCTCCTTTTCTGTGTAATCAGGGGTAATTTTCTTAATTTCAATAAGCCTTGTTTTGTCACCTGTGTAATGAGGATAATGAAAGTAACTACTTCATCCAGCTATTAAGCAGGAATAAGGAGAGATGATTTAGTGCAGGTTTTGTAGTCATTAGCATTATTGGATGGGAAATCTTCCACCTCCCATGTCCATGTAGCATTGCATGTCCTAACTTCTTGTTGGTTAGGTGGGACCATCTGACTTATTCGGGCCAATGAATTCCAAATATGATACACCCAGTAAACAAATTGAAGTATAACAACAACCATATGATCATGCCAATAAATATAGAAAAAGCATTTGACAAAATCCAGCACCAGTTTATGATAAAAATTGTAGCAAAGAGAAAATATACTTAAACATAGTACAAGTTAAATATGACAAGCTCACAACATCACATTTAACAGAAAAGAGTTAAAAGCATTTTCTTTAAGATAAGGAAAGGGCCAAGGATGTCCACCTTCACCACTTTTATTCAACTGAGTACTAGAAGACCTAAACACAGAAGTCAGATGAGAAAGAGAAATAAAGTCATCCAAATTACAAAGAAAGAACTAAAACTGTCATTATTTCCAGATGGTATGATAGTTTATAAAAAAACTCTAAATATTCCACCAAAAAACTATTAGAGCTAAAAGATTAATTCAGGAAAGTAGCAAGATACAAAATTAATATTCAGAAATTAGTTGCATTTTTATATATCAATAACATACTATCAGAAAGAGAAATAAAGAAAACAACCTAGTTTATAATTGAATCATCAAATCTAAAATACCTAGGAATAAATTTAACCAAGAAAGTAAAAGGTTTATACTCAGAAAATAATGACTTTGAAGAAAGAAACTGAAGAAGCTATAAATAAATGCAACCATATATTGTGCTAATTGATAGAAAAATTAACATAATTAAAATGTCCATACTATCCTAAGCAATCTATAGATTCAATGCAATCCAATCAAAATACCAACAGTATATTTTGCAGAACTGGAAAAAATAAACCAAAAATTTATTTAGAATCACAAAAGAACCAAATAACTAAAGCAATTATGAGAAATAAGAAAAAATTTAGAGTACCACATTACCTAATATTTTTTTTCATATTTTTTTATTAACTTTAATGGGGTGACACAAATAAATCAGGGTACATATGTACAATGAAAACATCTCCAGATTATTTTATCATTCAATTGTTGCATACCCATTCCCCAAAGTCAAATTGTCCTCTGTCATCTTCTATCTGGTTTTCCCTGTACCCCACTCCTCCTCCCTATCCCACCCTCCCCTTCCTCCCCCCATCCCGTAACCACCACACTCTTGTCCATGTCTCATAGTCTCACTTTTATGTCCCACCTATCTATGAAATCATGCTGTTCTCAGTTTTTCTTTTATTCTGATTTAATTATTTCACTCCGTATAATGTTATGAAGGTACATCCATTTTGTTGTAAATGATCCGATGTCATCATTCCTTATGGCTGAATAGTGTTCCATAGTATATATGTACCAAAGCTTTTTAATCCACTCATGTTCTGATGGACATTCGGGCTGGTTCCAGATCTTCGCTATTGTGAACAATGCTGCCACGAACATGGGGGCGTATTTCTTCTTTTTGAACAGTGTTATGGTGTTCTTAGGGTATATTCCTAAAAGTGGGATAGCCGGGTCAAAAGGCAGTTCGACTTTTAATTTTTTGAGGAATCCCCAAACTGTTTTCCACAGTGGCTGCACCATTCTGCATTCCCAACAGCAGTGCAGAAGGGTTCCCTTTTCTCCACATCCTCGCCAGCACTTTTTCTGTGTTGTTTTGCTGATGAGTGCCATTCTGACTGGTGTGAGGTGATATCTCATTGTGGTTTTAATTTGCATTTCTCTAATGATTAGTGATGTTGAGCATTTTTTCATATGTCTTTTGGCCATCTGTATGTCTTCTTTGGAGAAATTTCTATTGATTTCTTTTGCCGATTTTTTGATTGGATTGTTTGTCTTCCTGGTGTTGAGTTTTATAAGTTCTTTATAAATTTTGGTTATTAACCCCTTATCCGATGTGCTGTTGAATAAGTTCTCCCATTGTGTGGTTTGTCTTTTTATTCTGTTCTTATTGTCTTTAGCTGTGCAAAATCTTTTTAGTTTGATATAGTCCCATTTGTTTATCTTTCCTTTTATTTCATTTGTCCGTGAAGATAAATCGGCAAATATATTGCTGCTACAGCTGTCAGAGAGCTTGCTGCCTATGTTTTCTTCTAAGATGCTTATAGTTTCATGGCTTATGTTTAAGTCTTTAATCCATTTTGAATTTGTTTTTGTGCATGGTGTAAATTGATGGTCTACTTTCATTTTTTTGCAGGTAGATGTCCAATTTTCCCAACACCATTTGTTAAAGAGGCTGTCTTTACTCCATTGTATGTTCTTTCCTCCTTTGTCAAATATCAGTTGTCCATAAAGCTGTGGGTTTATTTCTGGGTCCTCTGTTCTGTTCCATTGATCAATTTGCCTGTTCTTATGCTAGTACCAGGCTGTCTTGAGTATAATGGCCTTGTAGTAAACCTTGATATCTGGAGAGTGATACCTCCTGCTTTATTTTTTCTTTTTAAGATTGCTGAGGTTATTCGTGTTCTTTTTTGGTTCCATATAAATATTTGGAATATGTGTTCTATATCTTTAAAGTATGTCATTGGTATTTTAATTGGTATTGCATTGAATTTATAAATTGCTTTGGGTAATATAGACATTTTAATTATGTTTATTCTTCCTAGCCATGAGCACAGTACATGCTTCCACTTGTTTGTATCTTCCTTGATTTCTTTTATCAATGTTTTATAATTTTCCGAGTACAAGACCTTAACCTCCTTGGTTAAATTTACTCCTAGGTATTTTACTTTTTTGGCTGCAATAGTGAAGGGGATTGTTTCCTTAATTTCTTTTGCTGACAGTTCATTGTTTGTACATAAAAATGCCTCTGATTTCTGAGTATTAATTTTGTATCCTGCTACCTTGCTGAATTCATTTATAAGGTCCAGTAGTTTTTTGACTAAGACTTTAGGGTTTTCTATATACAATATGATATCATCTGCAAATAGTGACAGTTTTACTTCTTCTTTTCCAACTTGGATGCCTTTTATTTCTTCTTCTTGTCTGATTGCTGTAGCTAGGACTTCCAGAACTATGTTGAATAAAAGTGCTGAAAGTGGGCAACCCTGTCTGGTTCCTGATCTTAAGGGGATTGCTTATAATTTTTGTCCATTTAGTATGATGTTTGCTGTGAGTTTGTCGTAGATGGCCTTTATCATGTTAAGGAATGTTCCTTGTATTCCCACTTTACTGAGAGTTTTGAGCATGAATGGGTGCTGGATTTTATCAAATGCCCTTTCTGCATGTATTGAAATTATCATGTGGTTTTTGTCCTTCCTTTTGGTTATGTGATGAATCACATTGATTGATTTGCGAATATTGAACCAGCCTTGCCTCTCCAGAATAAATCCCACTTGATCACGGTGTATGATTTTTTTCATATATTGCTGGATCCGGTTGGGTAATATTTTGTTGAGAATTTTAGCGTCTAAATTCATCAGAAATATTGGCCTATAATTTTCTTTTTTTGTGTTGTCTTTCTCCAGTTTTGGGATTAGAATTATGTTTTCCTCATAAAAGGAGTTGGGAACCCTTACTTTCTCTTGAATTTTTTGAAATAGCTTGAGGAGGATAGCAGTTAGTTCTTCTTTGAATTTTGATAGAATTCACTTGTGAAGCCATCAGGCCCAGGACTTCTCTTTTTTGGGAGTTTTTTGATAACTGTTTCGATCTCATCTGTTGTAATTGGTCTGTTGAGGTGTTCTAATTCTTCCAGATTGATTTTTGGAAGTTTGTATGATTCAAGAAATTTGTCCATTTTACCTAGGTTGTTTAATTTTTTGGCATAGAGTTCTTCATAGTATTGTCTTACAATGCTTTGTATCTCTGTTGTGTCAGTTGTTGTATCTCCACTGTCCTTTCTAATTTTATTTATTTGAGACCTCTCTCTTTTATTCTTGGTGAGTCTAGTTAAAGGTTCATCAATCTTGTTTACCTTTCTAAAGAACCAGCTTCTGGTTTTATTGATCCTCTGTATTGTTTACTTAGCCTCTATGTAATTTATTTCTGCTCTGATCTTTATTATTTCCTTCCTTCTACTTGTCCTGGGTTTTATTTGTTGTTGTTTTTCTAGTTCTTTTAAATGCAGGGTCAGGTTGCTTATTTGAGCTTTTTCTAGCTTCTTATGATATGCCTGTAGTGCAATGAACTTCCCTCTCAGTACTGCTTTTGCTGTGTCCTATAAATTTTGAGTTGATGTATGCTCATTATCATTTGTTTCTAGAAACTTTTTTATTTCTTCTTTGATCTCAATGTTAATCCATTTATTATTTAATATCATGCTATTTAGTTTCCAAGTGTTTGAGTATTTTTCAGTGTTTTTTTTGTGGTTAATTTCTAGTTTCATGGCATTGTGATCAGAGAAAATGCTTGATATGATTTCAATCTTCTTAAATTTATTGAGACCATTTTTGTGTCCTAACATGTGGTCTATCCTAGAAAACGTACCATGAGCACTTGAGTAGAATGTATATTCTACTGCTTTAGGGTGAAAAGTTCTGAAGATATCTATTAAATCAAGTTGATCTAGTGTATCCTTTAAGTCTGCTGTTTCTTTATTAATTTTCTTTCTTTTGGATCTATCCAGTGTTGTTAGTGGGGTATTGAAATCCACTACTATGATAGTATTGCTGTTAATCTCGCCCTTTATATCCATCAAAGTCTGCTTTATGTATGTTGGGGCTCCTATATTTGGTGCGTAGATATTTATAATAGTTCTATCTTCCTGTTGGATTGTTCCCTTTATCATTATGTAGTGTCCTTCTTTATCTCTTACTACAGCCTTTGTTTTAAAGTCCATTTTGTCAGATATAAGTACTGCTACCTCTGCTTTTTTTTCATTTCCATTTGCATGAAATATTTTTTTCCATCCTTTTACCTTCAGTCTATGTGCATCTTTTGTTTTAAGGTGTGTCTCTTGTAGACAGCATATGTATTGGTCCTGTTTCTTTATCCACGCAGCTACCCTATGTCTTTTGATTGGATCATTTAATCCATTTACATTTAAGGTTATTATTGATATGTAGTTGTTTATTGCCATTTTGTTTTTTAAGGTTGTATTTTTTTTTTCTATATTCTTTCTTCCCTTTGACCTGTTCACAACAGGCCCCTTAGAATCTCTTGCAGAATTGCTTAGGTTTTAATGAATTCCTTGAGGTTTTCTTTGTCTGGAAAGCTCTTTATTTCTCCTTCAAGTTTAAACATTAGCCTTGCTGGATAGAGCAGTCTTGGCTGTAGGTTCTTGTTCTGCATTATTTTGATTATATCTTGCCATTCCCTTCTGGCCTCAAGTGTTTCTGTTTAGAAGTCTGATGTCATCCTAGTGGGGGCTCCTTTGTAGGTGATAGTCTTCTTTTCTCTAGCAGCTTTTAAGATTTTTTCTTTATCTATTAGCTTTGGTATTTTAACTATGATGTGTCTTGGTGTAGATCTTTTTTGGGTTTCTGTTTAATGGAGTTCTGTGTGCTTCTTGAACGTGTGGAATGTTTCCCAGCATTAATTTAGGGAAGTTTTCTGCTATGATTTGATTGAACAAAGTTTCCATTTCCTGTCCTCTTTCCTCTTCTTCAGGCACCTCTATGATGCGAATGTTGTTTCTCTACCTGTTGTCACAGAGCTCCCTTAGAGTTTCCTCACATTTTTTGAGTCTCTTTTTCTTTTTTCTCTGCTTCTGTGACTTTGTTTATTGTGTCCTCTAACTCGCTGATTCGATCCTCAGTGTGATTCATCCTGCTTTTAATTCCTTCCATGTGGTCTTCAGTTCTGATACTGTATTTGTCATTTCTGTCTGATTCTTTTTTATTATTTCAGTTTTGTTTTTTATACTTGTTATCTCTTTATTTAGGTGCTCATAGTGACTATCCATAGTTGCTCTAATTTCTTTGAACATCCTAATTATCATTATTCTAAATTCTGCTTCTGGTAGTTTGGTTATATCTGGTCATTCAGGTCCTTCTCTGGGGATTTCTCTTGATTCATTTGATTTGCATTCCTCTGCCTGCCCATTTTATTTGTCTATAAGCAAGTTGTGGCCACTGGAGTCCAGTAGGTGTTGCCTTTGTGTTCTCTAGGTGTGCTCTGTCTTCAGGTCCGCCACCCCCTCTGCCGCTGCCTAGGGCAGTTGGGTATGGGCATTGCCAGCGCCGGCTCACTGCAGCTGTTGCTGTGATTTCTGCCTCTCCTCCCACGGGAGGGGCTGTCACTCAAGCCACTATCCTCAGCACCAAGGGCAGAGGTGAGCACCTTTGATCAGCTGCGGACCCAGCCTGTTTCCGGAAGGCTTACGCCCAGCCCCCGCAGTCCGAGCCTGCTTGCCACAGTTTTATGGGATTTGGTGGGGTTTTTGATGTGCTCTCAGCTTGAGCCTTTGCCCATCCAGAATTTAGCCCCACCCTCGAGGCCAGGGCCCTCCTGCGCAGGGTCGAAAACTGCGGTTTATTGGGCCGGGCATGTTTGCTGGCATGAGCTCAGCTGCTTGCTTCCGATTGTTCGGGACCCTACCCCAGGACCCTACCCCGTCCCCACATTCGGAGCCAGCTGGGGCACGTAGGATGGTAATCCGCGGTTTCTTCGGCCAGGCGGGCCTATCAGTGTGAGCTCAGCCATGAACTTCCGCTGGTCTCGGTGTCTCCCGAGCCCCCGCATTAGGAGCCCCCACTTGCGCACACAGAATGACACACCGTGGTTTCTTTCTCCGTCCGGGCGGGGTTGGCAGCGTGAGCTCAGCCATGAGCCCCTCACCCGTCCCTGGTCTTAGCCCCATCCCTGCGGTCAGGGCCAGCTTGCGCAGGGTTGCAGAGCAGATCTCTGCCCGTTTTTTTCCCTGCAGATGGGATTGCAGGCGGGCCACAGCTAAAGGACCGCTTTCGCGCATCCCCTCTGCCCCTGCTGGGCTAGACCGAGCTCACACCGGTTGTGCCTCCGCCCACACAGACAGGACCGCGTTTCAGCGTCCTCCCGCGCCAATGCCCTTCAGCAACCCTCAGGGAGATGGAAGTGCCCTAAGTATCCACACTGTAGGCCTGGGAGCTCCCTCCCTCTAAGCAGCTCTGCTCTAATTGCCGCGGGAGAGCTTGTTTGGCTAGTGTCCTGTCTCCCTTTGCTGGTATTGCTAGTTCCAGGGGAAATATTCATTTTCAATTAGGGAAGTGACTTAGCCCAGGGGTCAGGGTGGCTGTCTCTAAGAGTTTCTCCATGCCTTCAGTCTACTCTTTGTTACCGCTGCTCTGTTCCTCTCCTCTGTCCCAGTTCCCCGGAGCCCCGGCTGCGTGGTTGTGAGAGAGGGTTTTTGCGCTGTCCCTTTAAAAAGATTTTTGGGTCTGAGAAAGCTATCTCTTTTTCACAAACAGTATCCTCACTTGCTTCACAGCTCAATACTGTCCAAACACCTCTTCTAGGCTCTGGGACTGCAGGCTGGGGCTTGGTTCCTGGGACCCAGGTCCCTCCCTCTCCACCAAACTCTCCTTCCACGTGGGTCTCTCCGGGCTGCCGTTTGCTCCGGGGAGCTGGGCAGCCCTCTTCGCATTTTCACTATTCCTACCAGTCTCAATGTGGCTTCTGCAGTGTTCCTTGGTTGAAGAGTCCACTTAGTTTAGTTCAAAGTTGGTTTATCCAGATGATGGTTCTTAAAATTGAGTTATAATCCACTTTGGTTCTGGGAGCTGGAAGTTGGTACTTCCGCCTACTCCATCACCATCTTCCCTCCTCACATTACCTAATATTAAACTATCCTACAAGGCTATAGTAATCTAAAGAGCATGGTGCTGGTATAAAAACTGACATGTGATCAATGGAACAGAAAAGAAGGCCCAGAAATAAACCCACGCTTATGTGGTGAATTAATCTATGAAAAAGTAGGCAAGAACATTTAATGAGGTAAAGGCAGTCTATTGAAGAAATGGTATAAAAATAGAGATACAAGTAAAAACATGAGACCAGACCACTTTCTTATATTATGCACAAGAATAAACGCCAAATGGATTAAATGTAAGACTCAAAACATAAAACTTTTAGAAGAAAAAATGGTAAACTCTTTGACATTGCTCTTAGTAGTATAGATATATTTATCTATATCTCCTCAGGCAAGGGAAGAAAAAATGAGACTGAATCAAACTAAAAAGTTTTTGCATAGCAAAGGAAACCAACAAAACCAAAACTAAAAGACAACCTACTGAAGATATTTGCCAACCATACATCTGATAAATGTTAATATCTAAAATTTATAAAGAACTCATAAAACTTAATGCCAAAAAAAAATCCAATTAAAAAAGTAGGCAGGATATCTAAATAGACATTTTTCCAAAGAGAACATCCAGATGGCCAATAGACAGATGAAATGATGTTCAATTTTACTAATTATCAGAGAAATGCAAATGAAAATCTCGATGAGATTTTACCTCATACCTATTAGAATGGCTATCATCCAAAAATCAGCAAACAAGTGTTGGCGAGGATGTGGAGAAAGGAAACTCTCATGCACCACTGGTAGGATTTCAAATGGTACAACTGCATTAAAAAACAGTACGAAGTTTTCTCAAAAACTTAAAAAAGTAGAACTGCCTTATGACCCATCAATTTCACATCTATATATTTATCTAAAGAAATCCAAAACACTAATTTCAAAAGATATATTCATCCTTATGTTCATTGCAGCATTATTTACAATAGACAAAACATGGAAGCAACTGAATTAAGCAATAGAGAATTACATAAAAGAAATGGATACATATATAAAATGGAATATTACTCAGTCATAAAAAATGAAATCTTACAATTTTTGACAACATGATGGGCCTAAAGGGTATTATGCTAAGTGAAATAAGTCAGAGAAAGACAAATGTCATATGATTTCACTAATATGTGGAATCTAAAAAACTGAATAAATGAGCAAACAAAACAGAAATAGACTCATAGATACAGATAACAAATTGAGGATTGCCAGATGCGAGGCAGGTTAGAGGGCTGAGTGAAAAAGCTGAAAGGATTAAGAACTACAAATTGGTAGTTACAAAATAGTCACAGGGATGTGAAGTACAGCATTCGAAATATAGTCAATAATATTGCAATAACCGTGTATTGTGACGAATACTAAATTTATCAGGGATTACCTTGTAAATTAATATAAATGTCCAACTACTATGCTATACATATGCAAACTAATATAATGTTGAATGTCAGCTGTAATTTTAAAAATTAAATAAAAAATAGGTGCAAGTGTCATCATGAACCATGTAAAAGGTAGAAAGTGCATTAGGACAGGGAACTGGGAGACGTGCTTCAAAGCATCTTTATTGTTGCAATCAGGGGAAAACTACAAGGCTGGTCAGAAGAAAGCAGGATGAAATAAGAAATTATCATGTGGCTAAACCATGTTAGTTTCAGTGTGAGTTAATTTCTGAGAGCTCCTGAAAATTTGAGGTCTTCCGTCCGCAGGCTGTTTGGAGTTTGCAGGCTGTTTTGAGAACGGGTAATGCTTTGCCTGTATAGTTAGAGACACAGGCCCTAGAAACCTGGAGAGCAAGCATATTCAGAGAGTCTGATTTAGTGAAGGCAGGATTTGAGAAATCGAATGTTGTTGCTATCATGCAGTTAAAAGTTTCTTCATTGTAAATTAAATGAGCTCATGGTTTCTGAGAGTAAACTAAAAACAATTTGTAGGCTGTCTTTTGACGACTAATAGCAATCCTTAGAGTAGATGTAATGTATAAACATGCATTCCTTAATAAAGAACACAGAAAAATTTGGGGCTGGTTGGTGGATGGCAGCCTCTAGGATCTTAATCAAGGTGTGTTTGGTCTGTCAGGCTCAAAGAAGAAGGTTTATCTTCTGTGTTTTACTAACTCGTACAATTTTTCTTAAGAAAAACAAGAGCAATATCAAATTTGTTACTGAAAGCTCCGGCTCATAGCATTGGGTGAATAAATCACTACTTGCTATTTCTGTGTGCAAATGACCAGAGTCTGGGGATGAGTGACCAGAGTCTGGGGATGAGTCCCCAGAACTTGACAGTAACTGAGTCCCCAAGTCAGTTGTGCCTCCCAATCAGCTCTGTTCTCCAGAGCCCTTCTCTCCTCTCGGGAGCTCTTGGATGTTACAGGTGGGGTCTCCTGTCGGTGACCTCACCTCAGGTGAAGGGACAGGGCTGTCTTTTAAATAGAATTTGAATATTTGTGCCATTTGCTTTAAGGATCCTCTGAACAGAGGCAAGAGGGAACCAATGCACCATTAGTCAGAAAAATACACTTTATAATCATGTATTTCTTTCCCAGAGGCCACCCATATTTAATACTAGCATTTACCAGTCTGTCTCATTGTTATGCCTGCTCATCATGGATCCTAGTGCCTGCTGCTCTTCCTGTGCTGCTCACCCTGTGCTGTCTGCTGCTTAGCTTCCAGAACCAGGGCCCAGGCTTCCTTCTTAGGGAAGAGATAATGCATGTCATCAAATACTTGAATAAAGGAGTTAAGAGAGTTTCACATCTATCAGAAGTTTTCACTCTGTAAGCTCAGAAGAGAAGGAAAAGTATTAGAAGAGGAAGCACTTTTTAAGAGAGAAGTATCGTTTGAAAGCACCTTTCTGTTGGGGTTCACTCACTTTATGTGCGTAAGTCTGTGCCATTGAATACAATAGCTTTCACTGATTTTTCTACTTATGAGAGTTTCTAGAATATCACTATCTTCTAGAAATATAAATCAAGCCAGGTAGGCAGTTTTAAATGTTCTAGTAACAGCATTTAAAAAGTTAAAGAAACAAATACAATTAATTTAAAAAATATATATTTCATTTAACCCAAGGTACCCAGTATATTATCACTTCAAAACATAGTATAAAGTATTATCAGTAAGATAGTTTACATTGTTTTTCTCACACCAAGTCTTTAAAATTGAATATGTATTTTACATTTTCTTTTTATTTGTCATTCTATTGCAAGTATTTCTCTGTATTGCTAATCCCCTTACTCAACACTTTCTAAAGACTGCATGTTATTTCATCACAGGAAAGTACTATTATTTTCTAATTTTGTATTTTTCGACATAGGTGGCTTTCATTTTGGGCTATTATAGTAAATGATAGTGCTTAGCATTTTTGTATAAAACATTTTATTATGATGATTACTTTCTTGAGTTGGATTCATAGAAATAAATGTGTTGTTTAGATCACAAGAACCCTAACACCAAAAGTTTGTAATATTTAAACTTCCATTCCTAACCTACATGAGTGCTCATTTTACTTCACTACCCATAAAACAGAAATAAATCTAAGAGTGAATGAAAGAATTCTTTTTCTTTCTTTTCTTCTTTTTTTAAAATATATATTCAACTTATTTCATTAGAAAAGTTTACTTAAGCCACATGGTGGCTATAACACCCATGTCCTGAGCAGGGTTTGTCATCCCACTGTCCCGTTCAGACCAATACACACTATGCTGAAGGAAGGACTTAAAAATGTAAAACAATGAGAATTGGATGCCGAACGCTCCATCTTCCCCTCCCCTGCAGTCAGCTCACACACCTCTTCAATGTTACCCATACACAGAGGCACTCACATGAAAGAGAAACTTAACACCAAAGAAACTGACCACTAGCTATCCATGTCCAAAGGAATTCTTGGCAGATGTTAAGGAAGGAGGCCTGAAAACACCATCATCTCCTAACAGCTTAAGTTGTAGCACAAGCCCTTATCTGAGATCAGAGCCATGTTGCCAAGGACAACAAAGCACACAGCAGATTCTGTGGAGATGAGTAAAATCACAGCCATAGGCAACCCACGGACAACTATTAAACAGGCTCTTTTTTCAGGGCAAAAAGCATCCAGAAGGAGGGGGCCATCAAGGGTTTAGTAAAGTGGTTCTTAACCTTTTTTGAGGTACCAAACCTACCAGTTTCATATGCGCATTCACCGAACCCTTCTTTAGTGATAAATAAAATATGATTTTTTTTCCAAGTTCAAGACATAGGTATATGTTTTTTTACTGGTGCACAAAATGAGCCATGCATGAACATCACCTTGCTCAAAGAACAAAACCAACAAAGTGCATGAACTCACAACAAATTACAGTACTACTTTATTGTGGCCTCCGCGGCAGAGGCTTCGCTGAACCCCTAGGGTTCGATAGAACCCGGGTTAAGAACCACTGGTTTAGTAATAGTTAGTTCTCTAACACTGATGCTGAGCCTGCCTGCCCATGAATTGGGACATATGGCTGGACAGGTTTAGGCCAGTGTTTTAAGTTTATAGCCGGTGAAAAGAGGTCTTATCACACCCCTCTGGTTGGATGTTCTGGAAGGATCTTGGGGCTGCTGTGCTGGCAAGCTGTCTTCTGGTGATCCAGGAGCTCCTGGGTGATGCGTTCTCCAGCAAGCCTTCCACTGTCTCCATCAGGCTCCAGGAATAAGGGCTGGAGTGGGTCACTCGCTATAAGAGCAGGTCGTGCAGAAGCTGTAAGGAAAGTCTGCCAACCAGACCCCGAGGTCCCAACCCAGACTATGCCTAAAGACAAACGAAGTAGCAGCAAGTGGCAGAAAAAGGCCACCCGCACAGCCCACTTACAGTCGCACTCCAGCCCTGAAGCCCGCACACGCGTCCTTGGGTCCGCACGTCCACGCACACACACAGGCACACACTCTGCCTTCTTATTTTCTGATCAAAAATTAGATAGTTACATTGGAGCTCTGAGGTGGGAACAGAAAAGGAAAGAGAAAGAGGGGGGAATGGGAAAAACAGCAAGAGAGAATTAGATCTTGATGTGGGAAGCTGTGAACCTTATCTTTAATTCCTATGGGCCAAGTCCTGAACAGGAGCAGGAGATGAAGGAACGTTAGTCCCTTTTAAACTTGAAAATCCAAGAATGAAGGAGATGAATGCTAACTTTGGGTATGTTCGGAGGTCTTTTGCTCAGGGAGGTGCTTGTTCCCTTAGAAGTATACTTGAGCCAAGCAAGATGGCGACAGAGTAGGCGGACGTACCAACTTCCAACTCCCAGAAGCAAAGTGGATTATAACTCAATTTTAAGAACCATCATCTGGATAAACCAACTATGAACTAAACTAAGTGAACTCTTCAACCAAGGAACACAGAAGAAGCCACATTGAGACTGGTAGGAATAGCGAAAACGCGAAGAGGGCTGCCCAGCTCCCCGGAGCAAACGGCAGCCTGGAGAGACCCGCGGGGCGGGAGGAAAGTTTGGCGGAGAGGGAGGGACCTGGGTCCCAGGAACCAAGCCCCAGCCTGCTGTCCTAGAGCCTAGAAGAGGCGTTTGGACAGTTTTGAGCTGTGAAACAAGTGAGGGAGCTCCCAGGCCTACAGTGAGGAGTATTAGGTCCCTTCCTACTCTGCTGATGCCTGCTTAAGGGCATGGTGGGCGGCAGGATGCTGAAACGCGGTTCTGTCGGCGTGGGCAGAGGCCAAGCCAGTGGGAGATCGGTCTAGCCCAGAGGGTCAGAGGGGACGCGCGAAAGCGGTCCAGAAGCTGCGGGCCCGCCTTTAATCCCACTTACGGGGACAAAGCGGGAGGCCAGGAACAGGCAGGCCCTGTGCAAGCCGGCCCTGACCGCAGGGACCGGGCTAGGACCAGGGACAGGCAGGGGCTCGCGGCTGAACTGACGCTACCAGCCCCCCACCTCCCGGGCCGGAGAAACCGCGGTTGGACAGTATACGTGCGCAAGTGGGCTCCGAGCGCAGGAACGGGGTAGACCCCGAGACAGTGGAACCTCGCAGCTGAGTTCACGCTACTATCCCCGCCCGGCCGGAAAACCACGGATTGCATTCATACGTGCACGAGCGGGCTCCGAACGCGGGGGTGGGGTAGAGGCCGGGACGAGCGGAAGTACGCAGCTGAGCGGAAGCCAGCAAACACGGCCGCCCCAATAAACCTTGGTTTCCGACCCTGCTCAGAAGGGCCCTGGCCTCGAGGGCGGGGCTAAAGCTCCAGACGGGCAAAAGTTTACAGCTGAGAGCACGTCAAAAGCCCCGCCTAACCCGCGGAACTGTAGCGAGCAGGTTCCGATTGCTGGTTCTGGGCAGAAGTCCGGAAATAGGCTGGATCCGCAGCTGAGCAAAGGTGCTCACCTCTACCCTTGGTACTAACTCTTGTGGCTTCAGTGACAGCCCCTCCCATGGAGGAGAGGCAGAAATCACAGCAAAATCCACAGTGGGCCAGCTCTGGCAACGCTCATACCCAACCACCCTAGGCACCGGCAGAGGGGGGGGGGCCTGCAACAGACCACACCTAGAGAACACAAAGACAACACCTACTGGACTCCAGTGGCCACAACTTGCTTATACACAGAAAAAATGGGCAGGCAGAGGAATGCAAACCAAATGAATCAAGAGAAATCCCCAGAGAAGGACCTGGATGAACCAGATATAACCAAATTACCAGAAGCAGAATTTAGAATAATGATAGTTAGGATGTTCAAAGAAATTAGAGAAACAATGGATAGTCATTATGAACACCTAAATAAAGAGATAACAAGTATAAAAAACGAAATTTAAATAATAAAAAAGAATCAGACAGAAATGACAAATACAGTATCAGAACTGAAGACCACAAATGGAAGGAATTAAAAGCAGGATTGATGATGCTGAGGATCGAATAAGCGAGTTAGAGGACACAATAAACAAAGGCACAGAAGCAAAGAAGAAAAAGGAAAAGAGACTTAAAAAAAGTGAGGAAACTCTAAGGGAGCTTGGTGACAACATGAAGAGAAACAACATTCACATCATAGGGGTGCCTGAAGAAGAGGAGAGAGGACAGGAAATGGAAACTTTGTTCAATCAAATCATAGCAGAAAACTTTCCTAAAATAAGGCTGGGAAACACTCCACACGTTCAAGAAGCACACAGAACTCCATTAAAGAGAAACCCAAAAAGATCTACACCAAGACACATCATAGTTAAAATACCAAAGCTAATCGATAAAGAAAAAATTTTAAAAGCTGCTAGAGAAAAAAAGGCTATCACCTACAAAGGAGACGCCATAAGGTTGACATCGGACTTCTCAACAGAAACACTTGAGGCCAGAAGGGAATGGCAAGATATAATCAAAGTAATGCAGAACAAGAACCTACAACCAAGACTACTTTATCCAGGAAGGCTAACGTTTAAAATTGAAGGAGAAATAAAGAGCTTCCCAGAAAAAGAAAGCCTCAAGGAATTCATAAAAACCAAACCAATTCTGCAAGAGATACTAAGGGGCCTCTTGTGAACAGTTTAAAGGGAGGAATGAATAGAGCAAAAGAAGAATAGAGCTTTAAAGAATAAAATGGCAATAAACAACTACATATCAATAATAACCTTAAATGTAAATGGATTAAATGATCCAATCAAAAGACATAGAGTAGCTGCGTGGATAAAGAAACAGGACCAATACATATGATGTCTACAAGAGACACACCTTAAAACAAAAGATGCACATAGACTGAAGGTAAAAGGATGGAAAAAAATATTTCATGCAAATGGAAATGAAAAAAAAGCAGGGGTAGCAATACTTATATCTGACAAAATGGACTTTAAAACAAAGGCTTTAGTAAGAGATAAAGAAGGACACTACATAATGATAAAGGGAACAATTTAACAGGAAGATATAACTATTGTAAATATCTATGCACCAAATATAGGAGCCCCGACATACATAAAGCAGACTTTGATGGACATAAAGGGCGAGATTAACAGCAATACTATCATAGTAGTGGATTTCAATACCCCTCTAACAACACTGGATAGATCCTCAAGAAAGAAAATTAATAAAGAAACAGCAGACTTAAACAATACACTAGATCAACTTGATTTAATAGATATCTTCAGAACTTTTCACCCTAAAGCAGTAGAATATACATTCTTCTCAAGCGCTCATGGTACGTTTTCTAGGATAGACCACATGTTAGGACACAAAAATAGTCTCAATAAATTTAAGAAGATTGAAATCATATCAAGCATTTTCTCTGATCACAATGCCATGAAACTAGAAATTAACCACAAAAGAAAAACTGAGAAATACTCAAACACTTGGAAAATAAATAGCATGTTATTAAATAATGAATGGATTAACAATGAGTTCAAAGAAGAAATAAAAAGTTTCTAGAAACAAATGATAATGAGCATACATCAACTCAAAATTTATGGGACACAGCAAAAGCAGTTCTGAGAGGGAAGTTTATTGCACTACAGGCATATCATAAGAAGCTAGAAAAAGCTCAAATAAGCAACCTGACCCTGCATGTAAAAGAACTAGAAAAACAACAACAAATAAAACCCAAGACAAGTAGAAGAAAGGAAATAATAAAGGTCAGAGCAGAAATAAATGACATAGAGGCTAAGGAAACAATACAGAGGATCAATGAAACCAAAAGTTGGTTCTTTGAAAAGGTAAACAAGATTGATGAACCTTTAACTAGACTCACCAAGAAAAAAAGAGAGAGGACTCAAATAAATAAAATTAGAAAGGACAGTGGAGAAATAACAACGGACACAACAGAAATACAAAACATTGTAAGAAAATACTATGAAGAACTATATGCCAAAAAATTAGACAATCTTGGTGAAATGGACAAATTTCTTGAATCATATAACTTTCCAAACCTCAATCTGGAAGAATCAGAACACCTAAATAGACCAATTACAACAAATGAGATCGAAACAGTTATCATAAAAC
This sequence comes from Rhynchonycteris naso, assembly GCA_037038555.1. Classification (NCBI taxonomy): domain Eukaryota; kingdom Metazoa; phylum Chordata; class Mammalia; order Chiroptera; family Emballonuridae; genus Rhynchonycteris; species Rhynchonycteris naso. The sequence continues at coordinate 107,328,279 of CM072998.1, read as the reverse complement.
TCCCAAAATAGAAAAGTCCTGGGCCTGATGGCTTCACAAGTGAATTCTATCAAAAATTCAAAGAAGAACTAACTCCTATCCTTCTCAAGCTATTTCAAAAAATTCAAGAGGAAGAAAGACTTCCAAACTCTTTTTATGCGGCGAGCATAATTCTGATCCCAAAACCGGGCAAAGACAACACAAAGAAAGAAAATTATAGGCCTATATCACTGATGAATTTAGACGCTAAAATTCTCAACAAAATATTAGCCAACCGGATCCAGCAATATATGAAAAAAATCATACACCACGATGAAGTGGGATTTATTCTGGAGAGGCAAGGCTGGTTCAATATTCGCAAATCAATCAATGTGATTCATCACATAAACAAAAGGAAGGACAAAAATCACATGATAATTTCAATAGATGCAGAAAAGGCATTTGATAAAATCCAGCACCCATTCATGCTCAAAACTCTCAGTAAAGTGGGAATACAGGGATCATTCCTTAACATAATAAAGGCCATCTACGATAAACCGACAGCAAACATCATACTAAATGGACAATGATTAAAAGCAATCCCCTTAAGATCAGGAACCAGGCAGGGTTGCCCACTTTCACCACTCTTATTCAACATAGTTCTGGAAGTCCTAGCAATCAGACAAGAAGAAGAAATAAAAGGCATCCAAATTGGAAAAGAAGAAGTAAAACTGTCACTATTTGCAGATGATATCATATTATATATAGAAAACCCTAAAGTCTCAGTCAAAAAACTACTGGACCTTATAAATGAATTCAGCAAGGTGGCAGGATATAAAATTAATACGCAGAAAACAGAGGCATTTCTATACACCAACAATGAAATATCAGCTAAAGAAATTAAGGAAACAATCCCCTTCACTATTGCAGCCAAAAAATAAAGTACCTAGGAGTAAATTTAACCAAGGAGGTTAAGGACTTGTACTCGGAAAATTATAGAACATTGATAAAAGAAATCAAGGAAGATACAAACAAGTGGAAGCACATACCGTGCTCATGGCTAGGAAGAATAAACATCATTAAAATGTCTATATTACCCAAAGCAATTTATAAATTCAATGCAATACCAATTAAAATACCAATGACATACTTCAAAGATATAGATCACATATTCCAAAAATTTATATGGAACCAAAAAAGAACACGAATAGCCTCAGCAATCTTAAAAAGAAAAAATAAAGCAGGAGGTATCACTCTTCCAAATATCAAGGTTTACTATAAGGCCATTATACTCAAGACAGCCTGGTACTGGCATAAGAACAAGCACATAGATCAATGGAACAGAACAGAGGACCCAGAAATAAACCCACAGCTTTATGGACAACTGATATTTGACAAAGGAGGAAAGAACATACAATGGAGTAAAGACAGCCTCTTTAACAAATGGTGTTGGGAAAATTGGACATCTACCTCCAAAAAAATGAAACTAGACCATCAACTTACACCATTCACAAAAACAAACTCAAAATGGATAAAAGACTTAAATGTAAGCCGTGAAACCATAAGCATCTTAGAAGAAATCATAGGCACCAAGCTCTCCGACATCTGTAGCAGCAGTATATTTGCCGATTTATCTCCACGGGCAACTGAAATAAAAGGCAACATAAACAAATGGGACTATATCAAACTAAAAAGATTTTGCACAGCTAAAGACAATAGGAACAGAACAAAAAGACAAACCACACAATGGGAGAACATATTCGACAGCACATCTGATAAGGGGTTAATAACTAAAATTTATAAAGAACTTATAAAACTCAACACCGGGAATACAAACAACCCAATCCAAAAATGGGCAAAAGAAATGAATAGAAATTTCTACAATGAAGACATACAGATGGCCAAAAGACATATGAAAAAATGCTCAACATCACTAATCATTAGAGAAATGCAAATTAAAACCACAATGAGATATCACCTCACACCAGTCAGAATGGCACTTATCAGCAAAACAACACAGAATAAGTGCTGGCGAGGATGTGGAGAAAAGGGAACCCTTCTGCACTGCTGGTGGGAATGCAGACTGGTGCAGCCACTGTGGAAAACAGTTTGGAGATTCCTCAGAAAATTAAAAATCGAACTGCCTTTTGACCCAGCTATCCCACTTTTAGGAATATACCCTATGAACACCATAGCACTGTTCGAAAAGAAGAAATGCGCCCCCATGTTCGTGGCAGCATTGTTCACAATAGCAAAGATCTGGAACCAGCCCAAGTGTCCGTCAGAAGACGAGTGGATTAAAAAGCTATGGTACATATATACTATGGAAAACTACTCAGCCATAAGAAACGATGACATCGGATCATTTATAAAATGGATGTACCTTGATAACATTATACGGAGTGAAATAAGTAAATGAGAAAAAAAGAAAAACTGAGAACAGCATGATTTTATACATAGGTGGGACATAAAAGTGAGAATATGAGACATGGACAAGAGAGTGGTGGTTTTGGGATGGGGGGAGGGAGGGAAGAGTGGGATAGGGAGGAGGGGAGGGACACAGGGAAAACCAGATTGAATTGAAGGTGACAGAGGACAATTTGACTTTTGGTGATGGGTATGCAACACAATTGAATGATAAAATAACCTGGAGATGTTTTCATTGTACATATGTACCCTGATTTATTGGTGTCACCCCATTAGAATTAATAATTATAAATATATATATATATATATATATATATATATATATATATATATATATATATAAAAGAAGTATACTTGAGCCATGACAATCCATCAAAACAGGTGGATTTTTCTCATAACATGTATGTTAGTTATTATTAGTCCCAACTTACAAATAAAAAAACTGATTTTTACAGTAGTTAGAACTTTATAAAATGAAATAATAATAATGAACTGTCAAAGAAAGAGGAAAGTGAGACTTGTGAAAGGATAACTTTGTAGGAAGCATGGTTGACAGTGTTCAATGAAGTCCATTAAGGTGAGGGTAGAAAATTTTCATTAGATTTGGAAGTCGTGAGGAAGACATTGGTAACTTCTTTTATTATTATTATTATTATTATTATTATTAATTGTAATGGGGTGACATTAAAAAAGGGTACAGATATTCAAAGAAAACATCTCCAGGTTATCTTGGCATTCAATTATGCTGCATACCCATCACCCAGAGTCAAATTGTCCTCTGTCACCTTCAGTCTGGTTTTCTTTGTGCCCCTCCCCTCCCCCTCTCCCTCTCTCTCCTCCCCCCCACCCCTCCCCCCCCGTAAGCACCACACTCATGTCTATGTCTCTTAGTCTCTTTTTTATGTCCCACCTATGTATAGAACCATGCAGTTCTTAGATTTCTCTGATTTACTTATTTCACTCCGTATAATGTTATCAAGATCCATCCATTTTATTGTAAATGATCCGATGTCATCATTTCTTATGGCTGAGTAGTATTCCATAGTATATATGTACCACATCTTCTTTATCCAGTCATCTATTGAAGGGCTTTTTGGTTGTTTCCATGTCTTGGCCACTGTGAACAATGCTGCAATGAACATGGGGCTGCATTTGTCTTTACATACCAATGTTTCTGACTTTTGGGTGTATATACCCAGTAGAGGGGTTGCTGGGTCATATGGTAGTTCTATTTTTAGATTTTGAGGAACCACCATACTTTCTTCCATAATGGTTGTACTACTTTACATTCCCACCAACAGTGAATGAGGATTCCCTTTTCTCCACAGCCTCTCCAACACTTGTTATTACCTGTCTTGTTGATAATAGCTAATCTAACAGGTGTGAAGTGGTCTCTCATTGTGGTTTTGATTTGCATTTCTCTATTAGCTAATAAAGATGAGCATCTTTTCATATATCTGTTGGCCATTTGTATTTCTTCCTGGGAGAAGTGTCTGTTCTTGTCCTCTTCCCATTTTTTTATAAGATTTTTTTTTTATTATTGAGATTTGTGAGTTTCTTGTATATTTTGGATATTAGCCTCTTATCTGAGTTGTTTGAAAATATCATCTCCCATTTAATTGGCTGACTGTTTATTTTGTTGTCAGTTTCTCTTGCTTTGCAAAAAATTCGTAGTCTGATGTAGTCCCATTTATTCATCTTTGCCTTCACTTCCTTTGCCTTTGGAGTCAAATTCAAAAAGTGCTCTTTGTAACCAAGGTACATGAGTTTAGTAGGAATGTTTTCTTTTATGTACTTTATTGTTTCAGGTCTTATATTTAGGTCTTTGATTTATTTTGAATTAATTTTAGTACAAGGGGACAAACTGTAGTTGAGTTTCATTCTTTTGCATGTGGCTTTCCACTTTTCCCAGCACCATTTGTTGAAGAGGCTTTCTTTTCTCCATTGTGTGTTGTTGGCCCCTTTATCAAAAATTATTTGACCATATATATGTGGTTTTATTTCTGGGCTTTCTATTCTGTTCCATTGGTCTGAGTGTCTATTTTTCTGCCAATACCATGCTGTTTTGATAGTCGTGGCTCTATAACATAATTTGAAGTCAGGTATTGTAATGCCCCTAGCTTCATTCTTTTTTCTTAGGATTGCTTTGGCTATTCAGGGTTTTTAATAGTTCCATATAAATCTGATTATTTTTTGTTCCATTTCTTTAAAAAATTACATTGGAATTTTGATGGGAATTGCATTAAACTTGTATATTGCTTTGGGTAATATGATCATTTTGATTATATTTATTTTTCCTATCCAAGAAGAAGGAATATTTTTTCATTTCATTGTATCTTTTTTGATTTCCCTTCACAATGCTTTGTAGTTTTCATTATATAGGTCCTTTACATTCTTTGTTATGTTTATTCCTAGTTATTTTGTTGTTGTTGTTGCAACCATGAAGGGGATTATTTTTTTGAGTTTGTTTTCTAATGTTTTATTGTTGGCATATAGGAAGGCTATGGAGTTTTGTATATTAATTTTGTATCCTGCGACCTTACTGTATTGGTTTATTGTTTCTAGTAATCTTTCTGTGGAGACTTTGGGATTTTCGATGTGTAGGATCATATCATCTGCAAAAAGTGAGACCTTTACTTCTTCTTTTCCTATATGAATGCCTTTTATTTCTGTTTCTTGTCTGATTGTTCTGGCTAGAACTTCTAGCACCACGTTAAATGAGAGTGGAAAGAGTGGACATCCTTGTCTTGTTCCTGATTTAAGGGGGAAAGTCTTCAGTTTTATGCCATTTAATATGATGTTAGCTGATGGTTTATCGTGTTGAGATATTTTCCTTCTATATCTATTTGTTGAGTGTTTTAAACATAAAATTGTGTTGTATTTTATTGAATGCCTTTTCTGCATCTATTGATAAGATCATGTGATTTTTGTTCTTTGTTTTGTTGATATGGTGTATTACATTAACCGTTTTACGTATGATGAACCATCCTTGTGATTCTGGGATGAATCCCACTTGATCATGATGTATTATTTTTTAAAAATATGTTGTTGTATTTGATTTCCTAGTATTTTGTTTAGTATTGTAGCATCTGTATTCATTAGAGATACTGGTCTGTAGTTTTATTTTTTTGTGCCGTCCTTGCCAGGTTTTGGTATGAGGGTTATGTTGGCCTCATAAAATGTATTTGGAATTATTGCTCCTTCTTCAATATTTTGGAAGACTTTGAGTAGAATAGGAACCAAATCTTTGAATGTTTGATAGAATTCACTAGTATAGTTTCTGGCCCTGAACTTTTATTTGGGGGGAGGTTTTTAATAGTTTTTTCTATTTCGTCCCTGCTTATTGGTCTGTTGAGGCTTTCTGCTTCTTCATGACTCAGCCTAGGAAGGTTGTATTGTTCTAGGAACTTATCCATTTCTTCTAGATTGTTGAATTTGGTGGCATATAATTTTTCATAGTATTTTACAATAATTCTTTGTATATCTATGATATCTGTGGTGATTTCTCCTCTTTCATTCTGGATTTTGTTTATATGAGTTCTTACTCTTTTTTCCTTGGTGAGTCTTGCCAATGGTTTGTCAATTTTGTTGATCTTTTCAAAGAACCAGCTCCTTGTTTTATTAAGTTTTTCTATAGTTTTTCTGTTCTCTATTTCATTTATTTCTGTTCTGATATTTATTATTTCCTTTCTTTGGCTGGTTTTGGGTTGTCTTTCTTCTTCTTTTCTAGTTCCTTAAGGTGTGAAGTTGAGTGGTTTACATGGGCTCTCTCTTGTTTGTTCATATAGGCCTGAAGAGATATAAACTTCCCTCTTATTACTGCTTTTGCTGCACCCCAGAGATTCTGATATGTCATATTGTCGTTTTCATTTGTCTGTATGTATCTTTTTATCTCTGTGCTTATTTCTTCTTTGACTCACTCATTTTTTAAGAGTATGCTGTTTAGTTTCCACATTTTTGTGATTTTTTCCCCTTCTTTTTTGCAGTTGAATTCTAGTTTCAATGCTTTATGATAAGAAAATATGCTTGGTATAATTTCAATTTTTGTGAATTTGCTAATGTTATTTTTGTGGCCCAACATATGGTCGATTCTTGAAATGTTCCATGTACACTAGAGAAAAATGTGTACTCTGTCACTTTGGGATGAAATGTCCTGTAGATGTCTATCATATCCAATTGCTCTAGTGTTTCATTTAAGGCCAATGTTTCTTTATTAATTTTCTGTTTGTATGAACAATCTAGAGCCATCAGTAGTGTATTGAGGTCTCCAAGTATGATTGTATTTTTGTCAGTTTTTGTTTTTAGGTCAGTCAGTAGCTGTCTTATATATTTTGGTGCTCCTTGGTTTGGTGCATATATATTAAAAAGTGTTATGTCTTCTTGATTTAGTGTCTCCTTAATCATTGTGAAATGACCATTTTTGTTTCTAATTACTTTTGCTGTCTTATAGTCAGCATTGTTAGATATGAGTATTGCTACACCTGCTTTTTTGGGGATGTTATTTTCTTGGAGTATTGTTTTCTAGCCTTTTACTTTGAATTTGTTTTTATCCTTGTTGCTTAGATGTGTTTCTTGTATGCAGCATACAGTTGGATTTTCTCTTTTAATCCATTCTGCTACTCTGTGTCTTTTTATTGTTGAGTTCAATCCATTTACATTTAGTGTAATTATTGACACTTGAGGGTTTCCTATTGCCATTTTATATATTGTTTTCTGTTAGTTTTTTATCTTGTTTGATTCTTCTCTTTTGTTTTTCTGTCATTTGTATTTGTTTGGTTGTAATCCATACTTCTTTCCTCTGTTACTTCTTTTTCAAGTCATGTGCTTCTGTGGTGTTTTTCTCGGGGGTGGTTACCATTAATTAATGAAAAGGGTACCTACCATGTTCATTGTAGTACACTATCTTTTGAGTGCTTCTGCACTCCATCATCCTTTGCTACTGTTAATTTTCATCTTCTCCCCTTTATTATTTTTGTTGTCACAGTTTATATTTGGTTTTATTGTGTTCCTGGTGGAGCTTTTACTTATGGTTTTGTTTTATTTTGTTCTTTGTATCTGGTTGGAAAACCCCCTTTACTATATCCTAAAGTGAGGGTTTTCTGATAATAAATTCCCTCATCTTCTCTGTGTCTGTGAATGTTTTTATTTCTCCTTCATATTTGAAGGATAGCTTTGATGGGTATAGTATTCTTGGTTGGAAGTTCCTTTCTTTCAGAACTTTAAATATTGGGGTCCACTCTCTTCTAGCTTATAGAATTTCTGCTGAGAAATCTGATGATAATCTAATAGGCCTTCCTTTATATGTTGCATTCTTCTTTTCCCTGGCTGCCTTGAGGATTTTTTTTTTTTGTCATTGGTTTGTGCCAATTTCATTATGATGTGCCTTGGAGTAGGTTTGTTGGGGTTAACTCAGTGTTCTATTTGCTTCTTGAATTTGAGGTTTTATTTCTTTCCACAGGCTTGGGAAGTTCTCGTCTATTATTTGTTTGAATATGTTCTCCATTCCATTTTCTCTTCCTTTTTCTTCTGATATAACTATTATTGTTATGTTATTTTCTTTTGATGGAGTCAGACAATTCCTGTAGGGTTTTCTCATTTTTTAAAAATTTTTGAGTCTCTCTCTTCTCTCTGTTGTGCCTCAAGTTGCCTGTCTTCTATGTCACTAATCCTCTTTTCTATCTGGCCTGTTCTATGAGCTAAGCTTGTTACCTCGTTTTTCAGTTCATGAATTGAGTTTTTCATCTCTGTTTCATTTGTTTTTATAGTTTCAATTTCCTCAGTCATATATTCTTTGTGTTCATTGAGTTGTTTTCTGAGATCCTTAATTTGCCTTTCTGTGTTTTTCTGTATATCTCTGAGTATTTTTAGGATTTCTATTTTAAATTCTCTGTCTTTTAACTCCAAGGTTTCAATCTATTAAAATTTTTTTCTATAGATTTTTCCTCATCTATATGTGCTACCTCTCTGTATTTTGTATCCATGATATTCGATTATTTTTCCTTAATGGCATCTGAGGGTAGTTTTGTTAATAACACTAATGTGAATTAATAATAGAAAAATAAAAAGTAAAAAAAAAGACAATAAAAAGATTAAAAAATTAAACAAAAATTAGTATTTTTTTCCTTTTTTCCCTCTCCTTCCCTCTTTGAGGAAATACCATGTAAAATGGAGAGTTATATTGTGCTAAATGGAACAAAAACTACCTATAATGGGGGGCCTGAGTTGAGGAGAAGTGATAAAGGGGCAAAAAAGGAGGTCAGGACACACAAAATGCAAAAAAGGAAAAAAATTGGATCAAGAATAAAATAGTTTGTTTGTAAATGATGGTCAAAGGAGAGATATAGTGAAAGGGATAAGAAGAAAACAGAAAAAAGAGGAAAACAAAAACAAAACCAAAAAATCTATTTTATTAAGTGGAACAAAAAACTACATAGAATGAAGAGCAAGGGTTGGGAGGAGGGAATGCTAATGAGTTAAAAGCGAACAAAAAATTCCACAAAGAAAAATTTGAATCTAAAATAAAAGTTTGTTCATGAGTGAGGATTGAATGAGAGGAAAAGTAAAAGAGAAAAGAAGAAACTAAGAGAGAGGGAGGGGAAAGAAAAAGGAGAATAAAAACAGAGGGTTAAGGGTTTTGGAGTATAACCCTCATAGAGAGAAAGAAAAAAGAAAAGAAAAGAAATGAGAAATATAACACTTATGAGTAATGTAGTTCAAGATGAAGAGAAAAGAATATGACGAGCAGAGAATGAAAGGACCTAGGTGGAAGAAAAGAAATAAATAAAGATAAGAAGATCAAAGAAACAATAAAAGAGGAAAAAGTTATAAAGTTTGTGGATTTTTCTTGATATTGAGAGGTTATCTTCTTCCTTTTTTCTTCCTCTTCTTGTGTGGTGGCACTGTACCCCAGGCTTTGCCCCTGTGGCACAGTTAGGTAGAGATTTGCAGTTGATGTGTCACTATGGTGATGTCATATACTAGACCTCAGTCTCATTCTAGTCAGGTCTTGTTAGCATTTGCAAGCTCCCTCCAATAATGGGCGAGTCCGTTTACTCAGAGCCTCTCTCCTTCCTAAATTAGCAGCCTGGTGATCCAGCTATGAAGTTGCTGCTGCCACTGCCTAGATAGTAAGAGGTTCAAAGAGCTAGCAAATCCCCACTCTATCCTCACTCAGTGCAGAGTTCTGGGTAAGGCTCTATCAGTCAGAACCGTCAGCATAATCAGGCAGGGCTGGGAGCCAATTACTCTCAAGGTGTCTATTAGCCTCCGGTCGTGTCCAGTATGTCTCAGCACTCTGTGGGGCCACTCCCCTCAGGCTTTTTACACTTTGTATCTTGTCTTGGTTATAAAGAAGATGCCCTAGTAACTGCCTGTGGAACAGGAGGTCTTAAAAGCTGCCAAGTCCTTCTTTTTAGTGCACAGCCCTGAGTATAAAAGCTCTGCTAATCAGAGCCACTAGCGTAAGCAGGTTTTTCACGCTGTATCGGCTGCTTGGAAGTTGCCCCCGCCCCTCCGTGCAGAGCAAGAACCACTAAAAAATATCATGTCTCTTGTCTTAGATCACTGAGCTGAGAGAAACCTTGCCAACCAGAGCCTCGTTAGCCCATTGGGTGGTGAGCGGACTGTGAGTTAAGCTAACTTGAGCGATTGAATTCACAGATTTGCTACACAGAGACTGCCTGCAAGCTGCCTGCGCTCCCCTCCCCCAGTGCTAGCCTGAATGGCTGGTGAGGGCTCCCCGCCCGCCTGGAGAAAACCGAGTATGGGAAGGTACAGCTCTGGGTATAAAGGCTCTGTCAACCAGAGCCACCAGCTTAAGTACACAGCATACAACGGGCGCAAACTCTTACACTAGGACGTGTCAGTACGTCACGCCCGGAGTACTTGGCTTCATATTATATTTTTATTTATGCTTAAAATAAATGAAAAGGCTATTAGATATATATGTTTTCATTTATTTATATATATAGTTTTGGATTTGCAGCTCTTACCCATTTTGCTTTCTTCAGAAAAATAAACATGGTTTAAAGAAAAAGACATTTATTTAAAAAGGACCCAGTTTAAATACCTTAAACGGACCAATAAGCAGCCTATCAATAACCAGGCTCCATTATTGATACTCCAATGACCAATGAGAACCATCTTGATCTCATTGGTTGCCGCTTAAGGGTTCTGATCATCAGAACCCAACATATAGCACAAAGGAAAATACAAAATTACAAACAAATAGAAAAGAATACCAACAAAAATATGGAAATATCGAATTAGAAAATTATAAATTTTACAGTTTACCAACACTTATAAAGAGTACAAAAAATATAACAAATATTATAAAAATAATATAAAATATAAAAAAGTTAACAATTATAGAACAATAAACAAAAGCACACAAATAAAATAGAAATATTGAGTTTAAAAAATTAAAATAAATATATGTGAAAATTCAAAACTCAATTTCCATGTGATATATTTTGAAACAATTGTTGATACATAGTGGTGCCTTACAATCCGGACACCAGTATGTAGATTCTTTCCTAACACCCTTTTTGTAGCAAACTCGGCATTTTCTGGATTTAGTTTTTCCTGTATCGCTTTTCATTTGCTCCAGAAAATGCCTTTCAACTAAGCGTGATGGTTTAGGTGTAGAGCTGCTTGTTGATGTCGTTGGCTGGGTTTTCATTATATTGTGATCTACCAATTTCTGTACACACTCCAGCAAAAAGTGTAAGCGATCCAACTGACCCTTATCTTTTTTGTATATAATATATGCATTGAAGGAGCACATATCAATCAATCAAAAAAAATGTTTTTATAAAATTTTTTTAGCCTATTATGGGCAGCTGTGTAGGCCACCATAACTCCATCTCCCAAATCTACGTTGCCCATATTCTTGTTATAATCCAGGACAACATTCGGTTTGTCCTGCCTTCTTCCTCTCTTTTCAATCATTGTCTTTTCATCATTATGAATCGAACTGAGCATCAATACGTCTTTTTTATCTCTCCATTTGAAAACCATAAGTTTGTCTTTGTATCTTACTATATGTTCATTTTTCTGTAGTTTTTTGTTTTTATTTCACTGGGGATCCCGACTCTATTTATCCTCATTGTTCCAAGAATGTCTGTATTGTTTTGACACAAGAGTTCAGCCAAACGAATTGACATATAGAAATTATCTAAGTAAATTCTATACCCTTTATTCAGTAAGTCATGTGTTAACTCCAAAACAATTCTTGTTGATTGCTTTTCTTATGGGTAGTTCGAACCATAATTTGTGCCCTTGCCGGTGTATAAAATTATATTTTGTACGTATCCAGATTGGCTTTCACTCAAAATAAACAACTTTATTCCAAATCTAGCTCTTTTTGTAGGTATATATTGTTTCCAAGATAAATTCCCTTTCCATAATAAAAGAGATTCATCCACGCATATTTCTCATGCACATACATAACAACTTTTAAACTTTTCGGACAAATTATTCATGATTGGATCAATTTTATATGTTTTTTTTTATTAGATGTGTTAGGATCAAAACTTAGATTGTCTGCAAAAATGCAAAAACTTACATAATAATCCAAACCTGCTTTCGTTCATAGTTTCATAAAAAAGTGGTGTTTCAATTATTCTTTTTCTTGAAAAATAAGTTTCCAAAGACAGTTTTCCAATTATTCCTTGTAAAATTAGGAGCCCTAGAAAAATCTTCATTTCAGCTTCATCTGTATCCTTCCATTGTCGAATCCTCAAACGTGGTTTCAACTCAGGATTATTATCAAAAAATTGGGCGGCGTACAAATTTGTTTGCTCAGTAATTAATTTGATAAGTTCCTCATCTAGAAACTTCTCCAGATAAAACAAAGGAACTTTTCTTCGAGGAGTAGCGAAAGTTTTTCCAGGCTGTGCAGTAAAGGGAAATGGTGGTCTTTCTGCATTTTGAGGTAGCCATGCTTCAGAAACAATGCTGCTGCTAGGACCAACTTCATCAACTTCTGCACCATCTTCATTCTCAGTATTGCTCAATTCCGTGTTGTAGTCAAAATTACTGTCAGATGACGAACTCATAATACGTCTCCTTTTTGTACTTGCCAGTACATTGATTTCATCTTCGCTAATATCGCTTTCATTCATTTTATGGATACTTATAAAAATGTATTGTACAATAAAAAGGTTGAAAATCTAAAAAATATAAACAGTAATGCAAAAATAAAAAATATAAGTAAATAAAGTATAATACGAAAATACGTAGGTAAGTGTAAGTACGTACTCGTCGCTGCTCACCCACAATACGTCCACCACTCTCAATAACGAAATGATACTGACCTTCCCCGCGTCTTAAACTCATGTCGAGACATGCATTGATGACTAATACCTTTGTTGTACGCAGTTATGCACCCCACCTGTTCCAGGGCGCAACATATATTTCCAGGACTTATTCATACGTCTTCCCCGGATGCGCTACTGTTTACGTTGGACGTATTTATACATCCGGCCGGGTTAACAGGTTAAAAAGGGAACTCCCCAGTTAACAGGTTAAACAGGCAGGGGGGGCAAGCTGAAATCTGCTTAGGTTCTTTACTAGGGTTCCCCGGGTATGTCTAGTTAAATTTGCTCTTCACAGGCTTCTCCCTTATTGGGAAGCCTACACAGCCCAGCCCGCCAGCTTCTGCAGTATTCTCTGGGGTCTGTTCCGAAGGAATGTATTTTTTACCCTGTATAGGCTGGCAGGAAGTTGCCCCAGCCACTGCCTGCTGAATGAGAGGCCCTAAGAACTATCAAATCTCTCCTTGGAGTTCTCTTTAATTCACAGATCTGGGGGAGGTGTGCCGCCCGAGTGGCACCGGCGTAGGGAATCTGGCTTTGGCACAGGCTGTTTGTTGGGGAGCAGGAGCTGCCCTGAAATTCAGGTTTTCCTTTTATCCTGTACCTGGGAAGGTGCACCGCCCCTAGAGGTCCGGGCATAGGGAAGCTGGCTTTTGTGAGTGCTGTTTGTGCGGAAAGCAGTGACCACACAGAAATTCTGGTTTCAGCTGACAGTCTTGAATTTATCCCAGAACTCAGGCACCCAAGCCCGAGGCGCTAGTAACCACTCCCAAACAGCCCAAGCTCGCCATCCAGAGACTGGGGTAAACAATGTCCACTCTGCAAGCAGGCCACTCGCCCACCTCTGCAGGGGATTGCTGCGTTGTCAGCTCTGCATGGGTTGAGTTGCGGGCACACTTTCTCGTGGGCTTAAATGCCTTCGCCCTAGCCCTCCCTTTCAGTTCCAAGGGAAGAAAAGTTTCCTCGGGTCAGTGAGAGAAGCGGAATACTCCGTTTTCCGTCCTATTTTCTTCAAAGTGATATGTATATTCATGCCCAATTGTACCTTATTTGATGCATGCGTATTGTATTTCAGATGCTCCTGGAATTGTTTTTCTGTCTCTAGTTGTTGAACTTGTTGAAATTTCAGGGAGAGGTATCAAAAGCCCCCTTCACAGCGTCATTTGTCTGACGTCACTCCAACACTGGTAACTTCTGAAGAGTGATTTTTGTGGAATCATGCAGGTCCTTCCTTGCCAGGAAGAAAATTGTCTTATGGGAAACAAACAAAAAATACTTAAGACACCTCTAGTTTATTATCACATTAACAAGCTCAGATGAGCATCTTCAGTGTATGTGAATTTCTGGGTTTACATGTGGGGTCGTCTCATACCCGAGCCCTGCTAAGTGCAGCCTATGATTTCTTTCCTGCTGATCATGCAAATGTTTTCTTTTTCTTTTTTTGCTTATTTTTTCTTTCACAATGTGGAACTATTGCCTGTGAGCTATGGGAGATGAAGTTTATATCTTATTTCTTGATATTCTTGTGAAATATTTCTCAGCAACTTAAAATGCTTGAAAGCTTTATAGTCTCTAGGTGTTACAGACAGAGCTTACGTAACACATCTTTGTGAATACTTTTGAGCATGTGAAATTGGAGTAAGTATCAATTCTATCTGAAATTAATATTACTAGCACAAATATTAAAAGAAAGTTGCTAAAAATATATTTTATAGCTTGACATAGACATGAAAATTTGCCTTCTAAATACAAAACAAAAAATAAATTTCCACCATTGATTACTTGTAGCTATAAGATAAAGTTCAAAGTATCCTTTTATTTTTGATGCATTTAATTCAATCCCCAACATTTACTATAGTAGTTGAGTGTGGGACCCCAGCCCCAGGAGAAGACAACTCTTTTGTTTTTACCTCTGCAGCAAGCCACACCTGAGCACCTCATCTTATTGGTTTGTGCAATTTTGGCCAAGGGGAGATCACAAATTATTTGGCACACAGCATTGAACAAAAAACATCTGAGCTGGACATACATTACACCAATGACCCCATCACTTTTTCTGAAATTGTGCTAACAGCATCAGTCTGTGTCTGTGTGTTTATATGCTTGTGTAGATGTTTGGCAAACCTTAATTTATTACTCAGAACGACCTCACATCTTTAGGTAGTACTAAGAAAATCTAGAAATCCAAACATCTTCCCTGAATCCAAAGGCATAATTTTTCTCATCCTATTTCCTGAGTATTACACAAAATTTCCCAGTCCCAGTTGCTAACTGGCTCCTGAGGAAGGCAGACCTCATTTCCATAGAGGGAAGGAGTTCAATGTACTTTCTTTAGGTATTCCCTCCTCTCCCCTCCAAACAATCTCTGAGACATCCACTATCTCTTCTTCACAATTTTTATTTTTACTCTTCTTTATTCATATTGTCTTCAAACTTGCCCTCAGCTTTGGTACCTCTCCTTTTCGTATGGGTCTTTCTACATCTACATGTCTTTTTAAAATAATTACCCCATTTCTTCTTTGCTGGAAACTATAAAAGGATAAGCCATGGCCCATTCTCTGAGGAAGCTCCCAAAACCCTTATTTTTAAATCTCTTAGAGCAGAGACTACTAGACTAGAGTCTTCTTAAAGTTAGGTAATGTGCCAACTTGACATTTCAGAGTCTGGCGCTGAGCACTTAAATGATCAAATGTTTATCTATTAACCAATTCTTAAACACTTTGGACCTCACTCTTCTCATCTTTAGTGTTAATAATAGTCTCTATTTCATGGTATGATTTAAGGAAATTACAGTAATGCATAGAAGGTCGCCAATAAAGAGCCTACAACACAATGAGTGCTACCCAAGTATAAGATGTTAACTACTGTTCTATGCACCATACCAGGCTCCGGGTACATGGACTGAACAAATCAGACATAAAGTCTTTTTCTCTAAGAAGTTACATTTTAGGGGAAGATACCCACTTAACAGGTAATTATAATAAAGTACAATAAGTTAATAAATGTCTTAAGGGGTTTTTGTTGTTGTTTTGAATTTCTCAGCAGGCTTACACACTCCATTCAAGTTGTTTCAGTTTAAAACTTTCCTGTATTTTGTGCAGAGCAGATACCATTATTTCTATTTCACAGATGGGAAAATTAAGGCTTCAATGGCATATGTGATCTTCCCAAGCTCCTATGCCTTTTACAAATGCTCTGATTTCAAAGTCAGTGTTTTCCCACTGTGCCAGACTGCCTCCTTTCAAACCATCCCCTCTCTCCTGGGAATCATAGTTATATGAAGCCTCTGGACACGCAAGAGTGTTGGGCATTGTCAACACCATCGGGATACACTTTTATCTGAATTATAAAGAGTTGCCTTTTGTACAGGTTTGTTTATAAAGATGAATTATATACTACTTATTTATTTTGACAGTGAAATCCATTTCTTCTTGACACACTTTCAGAACTATTGGGATGATTTCATTGGATAAAAGTAGCTCCTTTCACTTGGAATGGTCAGTTGAAATAGTTGGTAAATTCCACACTGTCATCGTTACTGATCTCAGCCCTGATCTCAGTAAGTTCTTGTCTTTTCTACCCAAAGTAAGACCATAGGAGCAAAAATAATTACTTCAAATTCTAACGACTTCTAAGAACCAGCATATACGCATGGGACAACAGGTTTTAGGTGTTCATATGGAAAACAAAACAATAATTAATAAGTACTAATACAAAAACAAACTGTTCCACATACTACTGTAAATCTACTTTTGATCTACCCTGTATATTTGAACATTGTTTCCAAGGATAACATATGTCAAACATACTATTTGTGTTATCCCTAAACACAAGGTATAATAAGATAGTTCCTTCCTTATTTAAGGAGCCTATTTAGCTCATTCAAGGTATATTTCAATTTATAAGACAAACTGTAATGACATAAAATCTAGTTTTTTTTATTAAGGTATAATTGGCTTAAAACAAATTATATATATTTAATATGTAAAATTTGGTTTTTGACATATATACACACCTGCAAAACCATCATTATAATAAAGACAACAAACATATCTGTCACTCCCAAAGTAATCCTCATAGCCCAATGTAATCTCTAGCTCTACCTAATCCCATATACCTCTCTCCAGGTAACTTCTGGTACATTGTCTGTTTCTAACTTCTAGCTGTAAAAATGATTAGGGATTGTGGTTGAGTGAGAAAAAGGGCTGCTGGAGTCCCAGGAGTTCCTCTTAAAGTATCTATACACATGTATTCACCGACAGACTCTCTTGCACTGAGTTATAGCACTGGGGCAGAAGCTCAAAAGGCACTAGGAAAAAAAAGCAGGAACAAAATCTTCTGGCTTTAAAGTGAGGGCTGGAGGGGCAGCTTTCTCCCATACAGGAGTGTTGGCAGAGGCTGTATTTTGTTTGCTGATCCCTCCCCCTGTAGTTTCAGGCAGGTGCCATATCTGAGTCTCCATCAACCTGGCTAACACTGTTGACCCCACTCTGGTGAGTCCCTGAGAACCTGCTCCATCCAACCTATAGGCCCACCCAAGCCACTTTTGGTAGCTTTCCACACACAAAAGCCTTTCTAGGCTCATTTTGTGAACTTTCCTAAAATCTCTCAGCAGTTCACAAGTCCCAAACAAGAAATATTTAGCCTTAATATGCCCCATATCTCTTACTAAGCAGCCCCAAGCCTGATACTAGTGGCAGCTAGCTGATGTTCACAGCTTACCTTCTCCCAGGTCACTCCAAAGCCAGCACAGTGGTAACCATCTATAGTTCATTTTGTAACTCATACCAGGTGGTCCACGCAAGGCAAAGGCAGTGAGTGACTTTAACCTGCATATCCCAAGAGACCCCAGAAACAATATACCAGTGGTCAGCTTCAGACCATACCAAAGTACTACCCAACCCCCTCTACAAACAACACACTCAAAGGAGTCACACTTCACATTAAAAGACACATATATATCGAAAGTAAAGGGATGGGACAATACATTTTATGAAAATGGAAACAAACCAAAAATATTGGTGTAGCAATGCCTAATATCAGACAAAATAGACTTTAAAACACAAGCTATAACAAGAGACAAAAGAGACTACCATAGAAAAAGAAAATACTAATTAAAAAAAAACTATGATCCATCTGTTCATTGAAGCATTATTTACAACTGTCAATATATGGAAGCAACCTAGGTGTCAATCAATAGATAAGAAATATAGTCAACAATATTGTAATAACTATATATGTATGATGTCAGATGGGCACTAGAATATTAGGGATGTACACTTTATAAGTTACATAAATGTCAGATCACTATGTTGTACACCTGAAACTAACATAATGTTGTATGTCAACTGTAATTAAAAAATAACAATTGTTAAAAATCTTGGAGAAGGCATCCTATGGAACTTGGACCCAGAGCGGGTAGTAGGGAGGCTGCCTGCCTGCTTTTTAGAGCAGTACAATCAGGCTGTTTCTGAGTGTGGAGGAAACTGCAAACCAGAAACAACTGCTGATGTTGAAACTAACTGCCATGTCCATAGTGAAGAACCAATTCTGGGGTGATATTGACAACAACAGGAAGCAAAGTAGAAATAAATAAATTTTGTTTCCTTTCTTTTTTTAGTTTCCTCTATCAAAGACCCATACAGGGAGCTACATGGCAAATACGTTCAGGGTCTCAGCCCCAATGTCCCAAAGCAGAGTAAAGAAGGCAAGTCTGGCTGAGATCCAATACCCAACAACCAACCTAACACTCCAGAGTAGAAGTTGATGAGGTTTTATAGCTGGGGAATACATTCAAATAACTGCAAAAAGAGATTGTCTGGACACAAGACAGCAGGTCAGAAATCAGGATATCAAGAGTCCAAGTGCAATGTTGGATTAGGAGAGTTGATGACAGAAACAAGACAACTGAAAGCATTTTGTTACCATGCCACCAAAGGCTCCTTTGTAAAATTCCTTTGTGAAAGCTTTTAGTACCTTGAAAGGGCATATCTTAGCAAAGGAAATGAGCTTGTCTCTCTATTCCTTCCTCCAAAGGTATTTGAACCATAAACCAAAAGAGAGGACAGTTTTGTTTCTTATTAACACAAACACCCTGATAAAATGTTGAAATTACTCCTTCACGCCCGCTGCAGTTCTCAGATGACTACATTCTTTCTCTTATCTCCGGGGCAGAGCAGTGATTTTATTCTTTTACTTACATTTGAAAGATCCCTTTGGAGATACTAAGAGAAGGAAAATTGTTGCTCTGGTTTTGCTAAACACAGAATTCTTGACTCTGTGTGTCCAGGCAGCACTATGCATCTGAACAGTGTGTTTTGTCCTCTACCACCTGGAGTTCCCTGCACTCATAACAAAAAAGGAATGATGTACTCAAATGCCATCGTGGCTCTGTTTTCTTTCTAGTCAAAAGCCCACTGCTGCTTTAATTATAGCTTTTCTCCTGAGCTGCAGGAAAAGATAAGTGAATGCAGAGTTTTCTATCCTACTGGGATTGAAGTTTCATAGCTCTGCTTGACTCTCAGACTTCATTCCCTTGTGCAGAAAAGTGATAGTTTCTTCTAATCAATATCTATCCCATTTTCCTTACACACACACACATGTGCGGTTGTAAAATATTCTCTAAAAAGAGCAATAGACTAATACAATACTGTCAGAAAACATCGAAATAAAGATGTAACAGCATAGAAATGGCTTTTGTGTCATTAAAAATCAGATACTCATGCAGTAAACTGTTTACAAATGTTAGAAGCATAAAAAAATAAAGTGGAGTTATAACATGCCTTATCCATTCATGTCAGACTGGAATGAATTCTAGCAACAACTGGGTAGTGACTCAAGCAGTAATTTCAAAGAAAATTTGGAAAGAAGGTAGATGGAAAGCGGTTACAATGCTGTAAGCTTTCAGAGTATCTGTTCAAGCAAAAATAAAGGATATTGGTGGGGCCAGTTAACCTTTAACGATGAACTAACTATTCCTGGGTATCTTTGCACATCAATGTGATGAAGACTTCCTCATTCTAAAGGTGGGTAAAATAAATAGAACAGTAATGAGTCTCTTCAACCCACCACTTTCTAAAGATTCTGAGATGTTCTGGTTTGGGATTATAAACCCATAGATGTAACTAAGGAGTATCACTCTAAAAAATTGGTTACCTATTAATAATCCACAAAAAAACCCCACAAAAATTGAGACCACATTTAACCACAGCTGGTAGTTTTCTGGAAAGAATGTAGAAAAACAAAAATAAAAAATGCTTTTAAATTACTAAATTCTCAAAACACAGATCAGACAGACTACCCTGGGTTCTTCATCAAACAGCCGTCTATAGAGGGATGTTTCAGCACTTAGAGGATCTAGCATGATTATGGGGCAAATCAAGACCATGTGCACAAGCTTTTGTCTCCAAGAAACCTGGAAAGTAACATTTTGGTGGAGAAGGAGAAGGTACATAGGAGCATCCTCCAATGAGATCACTGTCTCTGGTTGTAAGTTTACTTCTATCTGAGTGAATTACACCTGGAAGACCTTTCAACAAAGGAAGAGCATATTTCCTGCCCTAGAGTAAATGTAGATAATCCTTGGGAAGAAAAAATTTGACTTAAAGAGGTACATGATGGCTAGAAGATGTTTTGTTCTTATTCCCTGGTCACTAAGGCCAGAAAAAACATACCTGGACAATTGGCCCAGCCAGCTACTCCTTAGGTATTCATTGAAAACATTCTTTCCTTGGCTTCTACGTCATTAAAAGTTTCCTTCCTATACTCTTGCCTAGCACTTTGCATCCTCTAATCACCATGAAAGATGAACTGTCCCAAAGTCATGTCTTTGAGCCTTCTTCTCATTCTGTCTGTCCTTCTACACATTATTGATCTCATTTTGTCCCATGGCTTTAAATAAGTCCCTTAAGGCAACAACTCCAATTTGCCTGATCTCCCTCCTAATGTCTACATGTGTACAATCCTTATTCAACACATCTACTTGGATAAATAAGAGATATATAAAATGTGTTTAAAATGCAACTTTATATTTTCCCCACTTCCCTTACAATATATTCCTAGGGCTCTCCCTGTCTCAGTAAATGATATTACTCTTGCTCAACACTTAGAAGTCACTTGTTACCCCATGATCAATCCAGCAGTGAGTCGGCCAATTCTGAATACCATATATATTCTCAATTCCCTCATTTTCTCCAAACTCTACTGCTCTCTTTCTGATCCTAGCATCACCTTCCCCCATTTCACCCCCAATATTATACCTGTGATCTTAAAAATGATCTCAGTGCTTTCATTCCTGAATAGCTATAGCCTAGTCTCTATGCAAATCTGTCTGAATGGTTATTAAAAACATAAATCAAATGATACCACTCATGCTTAAAGCTCGGCAATAACTTTTGATCATACTAGTAAGTTAAAATAATACTCCTTTCATTGTTTGCAAAACCTTATTTCTGTCCCCAGCCTTTCCCTCCAGCCTCAATTCATATTTTTTCATCCTTTGACGTTGCTACACTCCAGATTCATGGTCTTCTGTTATTGTTTTTTTCCTCAAAACCTTCAGGTTCAAACTATTCTAGGGCCTTTGACCTTGAAGTTCTCTTTGCCTAAAACAGTTTTCCCCTCAGATCTTTGTGTGGCTATTTCCTTGTTTTCATTTGTATCTCATTCTAAAAGTCACTCCAGAGAGGACTTTCTTGACTAAAGTTCTAAAAGAGTTAAGCTAAGAGAACCTATAAAGACAGACTCACTGGACAGAGAGAAGCTTCTTAACATTGTGTTCCTAGGGGCAGAACTCTGGGGCCCCTGGATAGCCCAGACTTCATTTGCTTACATATGAAGCTGGAACTCTAAAATTTTTTCTTCAGAAAGTCTTACTACATAAGTATCATCATCTCTGTCATTAGTTTCTGGAAGAAGACAGAGACCCAGGTAAGAACATGGTTATATCACTACAAGGTTAGATTTAATGATTTGCATTGTAAAAAAGTTCTATGGAAGGTAATAATAATAATAATAATGTATTACAGAGGACCAAGATTACAAGGTCTGACCACGTTTATGTCCTGGCTACTACAGAAAACAAAATGTACCAAAAAGAAGAAGAAATTCAGAAAATGGAGAATTTCTCAGGAAATTGAGAAGACTAAGAAAGAATAAGAAGCACCTCAAAGATAAGTCCTCTAAAAATAATGGATAATTGGTTTAATTTTTCTTTTCAGTCCCTCTTGGCACTAAATGACAACTTGACCTCCTGAAAGAAATTGCTGGTAGCCTGAAATTGAAAAAGTAAACTCAGAGAGCAGTTGTCCAAATGGGACCAGCAACCAGGCAAATTGTTGTCATGATGACAACATGATAGGAGGGGGACCATCAAAGTCTCTGTCACCATCAACAGAAAGCGACACAGATTCTTTTAAGGGGAGGAAAATAAATGTAACTACTCCTGTTGATAAGCCAGTTCTAAGTTCACATGTAGCTGGGTAAAGGCTGCAGGGTGAAAAGTTTAGGCCACTGTCATTGGTTCAAAAATGGAATCTGCTATGCCTGACCTTTCAGAATGCCCAAGGCTAGGATCTCACTCAAGATTTCTGTTGTCTAAAATGAAGAAACAGGGAGATGGGTAAATGATATAATGTCACGACTGTCTTAAGAGGTTACTAAAAGCACCATCTATGATGAAGCATTTTGGTTTTCTGTAATTCAACATCTAAGCTCTCATAAGTTAAAATTCTAATTCTGAATAGCTCCACTTAAAACTATGTGCATTTCATTTTTTTTTTCTTAAAGGAAAATATTCTTTTTCCATAACAGAATTAAATCTTTGTTTAATACATGAGAACAGAGTTTATATTCTATGAATAAATACCTTAGTACAATGGTTCTCAAAGTATGTGCCAGGGTGCACTGGTGCACCTTAGAAGATTTCCAGGTACGCCCTATGGTATTCCAGAGAAATATGTGCCTGTTGGGGACAAAAAAAACCAACAGGGTTTTTGGAGTTTAAATTTTTGGGGGACAGAAGTATGGGAAATTGGCTATAAACTGACAGTCTGTACAACCCCCCCACCTCACTTACATGGTTAGGTTGCAAAAGGCTGTTAAGCTGTGGTGCTGGATTGTTTACACTATCCCCCATGTTCCCTGGAAAGACTGGAGGCAAGTTTCTTCTCCCCTTGGTTTGGTGTAAAGTTAAGATGATATGTATGGTGGGGGTTTTGGATTGATGATTAAACATGAGGAATTGTCTCTTGAAACCTTTTGGATTTCTATAAAAGAAGAATATGTGGCAATATCTAAAAAAGCTTTGAACATTTTACTACAATTTTCAACATCTTATTTATGTGAATTAGGATTTTCTATCCTCAACACAATTAAGAGTAAAAAGAGAAATTCTTCAGTGTATTGACGAGGAAATGAGAGTTTCCCTTTCAAACATATGCCCAAACATTGAAGAAATTGCTAGGACACATCAGGCTCATGTTACTCATAAACACAAGAATGAAAAAACTTAACACATTCATGCCAGGACTGCAAATTTACTAAATCTCACTAAGAATGTATCTCTATATATAAAAAGATAAATTTTTTGTCCTTTTTTATTTTTTAACCCTTCTTTTTTATCAATTCTGAAAAGCATAACTCAAAAAATGTAACATAAAATGTTTTTTAATGTCAAAGTAAATTTAATTTTGTCGTATTTATTTTGTTTAATTACCATAAAAGCATGCTTGGACTTTATAATTTTTTCTTTAATATTTGACTTACTTATTATAACATATTTTTCAGAAATTTATATATAGTGCACCTACAATTATTGGTAGGATTTTAAATGCGCCCCGACTATAAAAAGTTTGAGAACCACTGCCTTAGTGTATAAAAAAGTGACTGCCAAAAAGTGACTGATTAAAAGTGTGAAACTGGAAACAGAAAATTTTATAGTTAACATGTGTGCATCTGTTGGCTGATTGTAGCTTGACTCAGCTTTGTGTGACAATCTCTGTGTGGACATGTGGATTCTCTATTTCCTTTCTAAGGTTATGCTAGAAATCAAAATTTACCAATGAAAACAACAAAACCAGCATGACATATATAATGCTATATCTTTTGAGTTGGGTTTTGCTAGTGAAATAAGTGGACTTCAAAAATTTAAAACTGTAGGCATAATTAATATACTAACTCATCTCTATTTCAGACTTAATGTCTTCTGAAATTTGAGAAAAAATGGGTATATGGTTTTTTGTTTTAACATTTCACATTTCAGTTGTGATTTCCTTGACTTGTGAAGAAATTCCTTTGAGAATCCTTGGACTTTAAGCAAAATTTCCTATGATTTTTCAAGGAAGAAATTCTCTTTGTGTCAAAACCAGTCTTTAGTGTCTTGATGGGTTGTTGGAGAGTAAACACTGATAAATAGAAAAAAAATATTATAATGACAAACATGTCAGCTTCCAGGAGTTGGATAAAATACATTAAACTTTTTAAATTATTTTGGTTTAAATTCACTACTTCTCACTTGACAGTATAGGTGGAAGTAATAAGTCCACACCCATTTTCTAATGAAAGCACATAATAAAGTAATTTTAAAAGGATTATTATTATTTTTAAATAATAATAAAAAAGTGATGAAGCATGTGGTACAATATCTATGAAATCTTATGTGATCTTTGCAATTGAATCAGAAAGAAATTTATCAGTAAATTTTGCCTTTAATTTTCAGAAGTGAAAAGGTGTTTTGTCTTATTCTCACCCTGTAAATTAGTTTAAATGTAAAATTGTGGACATGAACATGGTATATTTTGATTCATGAAAAATTATTTGGACTTTTCATAGTCAGGGGCTCACTCCAGATGTGTGGGGAAAAAAGTCTAGAGAAAAGAAAGAAGCAAAAGGAAAAAAAGTATAATAACCTCCACTGTGTCCCCATGGGTGCTTCATCTTTATACCTGCCTTTAATCAAATTAACCCCAAAGCCCAAAATGGAATGAATAACCCAATTTAAATGCTCCATCGTGGTATGTATGGATCATAGTAAAAATATTTAAGCACATGTTCTGTGCTGATGTTAATTAGAATTGATACCAAATATTGTAGGTAAAATACACTTGTATGTAATGACCATGAACACTGGGTTTCAAGACATCATACTGAAAAAGAATTGAAACAAGCAACAACAACAACAACATAGGCTTGAGGATTCCAAGATGACAACAAAGTAGGTGGATGTTCCAAAAGCCACCTTTCAGAACCAAATTAAATTACAACTTAATTTAAGAATAATCATCTTGAAAAACCAACTTTGAACTAAATGAATAAGAGTCTATAACCAAGGCTCTCAGAAGAAGCCACAATAAGACTAGTATCAAGGGCAGAGATGCAGAAAGAGCTGCTTGCTCTCAGGAGTGAGAAAAAGCAGAGGGTCTGCAGGGACTCTCACTGCAGGGAGGTTTGCCTGAGACGTGTGGGTCCTCAGCCCCAAGCCAAGAGCCTCAGCCTAGAACCCCAGAGCTTAGAAGAGGCACCCAGATAGCACTGGGCAGTGAAAAGAGCCAAGGTATTTGTCTATAAGAAAAAAAATGAAGCTCTGAGAGACACAGGCTCTGTCTTATAGGGCCAATGCAGAAAATCTTGATCATAGCCAATTACCCAGGGCTCCAGAGGAGGGAGGGTTGAGAGAACTAGAGTTGCATGTAGAAAGTGTAAAGTTAGAAGCCCAGGGATAGACAATGTAGGGAATGGCCACCAGAACACCTGTGCTGAGTCATTCTCCAAAACTGCAGTCTCCATCTTTCTAGGGTAGAGCAGTTCTTTCTAAGCAGCATAAGCCTAGAGAAAAGCAACTGCTCTGTTCTCAGGAGTCTATCCTGCCCCAATCATGGAGATGGGGTCATTCTGAGAGGCTAGGAGCAGGGGGTCAATCACTGACTCATTTTTCTGGGGCTGAGGCTGGGGTTTCCCCCCACATGCTCCTGAGTCTAAGACTTGTGCTTCTTCCTCATGGGAGACTCAGTAGAAACTGCATGGAGTGTGGGCAGATGACACCTCTGGGTATCAGAGGCCACATCTATTGGACTTCTGGGGACACACCCTACTGAAGTTTGTGAAAAAAAGACTGAAATCTGGGGTCTAAGGGAAGAGTCACACCCACCACTTTCCTAATCCCCAAATTGCCCCAGGCTCTAGACCAGTGGTTCTTAACCTGGATTCTATCAAACCCTAGCGATTTGATGAGTTGATCTCAGGGGTTTGGAGAAGCCTCTGCTGCAGAGGCCAGAATAAAGTAATACTGTAATTTGTTGTGAGTTTATGCACTTTGTTGGTTTTTTTTTTCTTTGAGCAAGGTGATGTTCATGCATGGCTCATTTTGTGCACCAGTAAAAAAACATATACCTATGTCTTGAATTTGGAAAAGAAATCATATTTTATTTATCACTAAAGAAAGATTTGGTGAATGCATATATGAAACTGGTGGATATGGTACCTCAAAAACAGTTAAGAACCACTGCTCTAGACTCTATCATAGATTTATTCAGTGGTCAAGCCCAACAAGCAGCCAGCAGACAAAGTCTGCAGGAAGTGGGACTCAGGAAACTTTTGCCTTTAAGCAGAATTTTCCCCAGGCCCAGTATAAATAAAAGCCAGCCTAGGCATGCAGATTGATATTTTCATGTGCACCTGGGCCCAGCAGAGGCAGCCACAAACTCTAAATTGCTTTTAGCTCCAAGAAGGTTGCTGAGGGCCAGTCATGGGCAGGATCTCCCACTGGTCTGCACCACGTTCCTGCTACAGAGGTCCAGGTATGGCATAGTTCCAGCTGTGAAGAGTATCAGTTCAGGACATAACAACCCTTGCTAGACTAGTATCTTAAGGAAGGGCTCCTCACACCAGGCCCCGCTGAGTCGAGTTCTGCTCTCTATGATCAGCAATCGCACAGAAGCTCATGTGCATTGGATAGGGTGGAGCTTCACAGTCAGCAAGCCTGGGTTCTGCATATCCTGAACTGCTAGGCTAGATTTCACAGGAGGAAGGGAGGGGCTTGGAATATGGACATTTAAAGTGTGGGTCCCTGTGAGCCTATTGTTGGGTCTGTTCGAGGGGCTTAGCCACCTTTGAGGGGAGCCCAGGAGAGAATTATCTCAGTATTCCTCCCTGAGACCATGGTCTCACCAACAGTAAGAACTTTTGCAGAGGGGAGTGTTGGCCCACTGGATCTGAACCTGTTGCTCACCTTGCTGGGGAGAAATAAAATTTGAGTGTTCAGTAGTGGCTGAGGGATCAAGCTCTGGAATAGGGACCACATTCCTCATAGTGAGATTCTGACCAAGAGACTCCTGAAGTGGGGGGCAGAGAAAACCAACCATAGACTCAACTAACTACACAATCAGCACGCCCAAAGGAGGAGTCTAGCAGGCACCAGACACTGTGGAGAATAAATATGCCCAACACGACAGACATGGCACAGGGTGTAATACACATAATCAATGTTGAGCCCTAGAGCCAGGCAGCTGGAAGGGATAACCATACCCATGAAAAGCCCAACTGAATTCAGTACTCACAACAGAAGGAAAAGTAGTACCATCAAGAAGCATTCCCAGAACAAGAAAAACAGGTAGCCTGGAGGTCAATAACACTGAGCCCATCTCTCTCATAAAGATATCACAAATATTTCAAAGTCAGACAGCACTGCTACGTAATACACAGACCAAATGAACAAATAAAGAATTGTGAGCCAAATGAATCAACAAGAGAAACTCCCAGAAAAAGAATTAAATAAAATGGAAGTAACCAAACTACCAAATGCAGAGTTAAAATTATGATTGTTAGGATGCTCAAGGATCTTAGAGCAACAATGGATGGTCATAATAAACACCTAAATAAAGAGATATAAAGCATCAAAAAAGACACTGAAATACTAAAATAGAATCAGTCAGAAATGACAAATACAATATCAGAAATGACGACTGCACTAGAAGGAATCACCAGCAGGATGAATGAAGCAGAGAATCAAGTCAGTGATTTAAAAGACAAGATAAACACAAGCACAGAAATAGAGCAGCAAAACAAAAAGAGGTGCAAAAGACTGAGAAAACTCTAAGAGACCCCTGTGACAACACAAAGAGAAACAACATAGGGTTTCCTGAAGGAGAAGGGAATGAACAAGGGATAGAGAACCTGTTCAAAAAAATTATAACTGAAAAATTTCCTAAAATGATGAAAGAAAAGGTCATAAAATTCAAGAAACACAGAGTCCAATTAAAGAGGAACATGAAAAGGCCTACACCAAAACACATCATAATTAAAATTCCAGCATTAAGAGACAAAGGAAAAATACTAAAAGCTGCAAGAGAAAGGCAGTTAATTACATACAGAGGAACCCCTATGAGGATGACATCTGAGTTCTCCGTGGAAACACTTGAGGCCAGAAGGAATTGGCAAGAAATATTCAAAGTGATGCAAATTAAGAACCTACAACCAAGACTACTGTATCCAGCAAGGCTATTATTTAAAATTGAAAGAGAAATAAAAAACTTCCCAGACAAAAAAATATTTTTCTTCAAGAAATTTGTTACAATCAAACCAGTACTGCAAGAAATGTTGAGGCCCGCTGTAAAAAAAAAAAAAAATAGAAAAAAAATGAAGAAAAAGAGGATTGTAAATACAAAGAGTAAAACGGCAATAAATAAGTTCATATCAATAAAAACTTTAAATGTAAATAAATTAAAAGCTTAAATCAAAAGACAGAGGGTAGCTGCATGTTTAAGAAAACAGGACCTGTACATGTGCTCTCTACAACAGACCCACTTCA
Organism: Rhynchonycteris naso; assembly: GCA_037038555.1. Classification (NCBI taxonomy): domain Eukaryota; kingdom Metazoa; phylum Chordata; class Mammalia; order Chiroptera; family Emballonuridae; genus Rhynchonycteris; species Rhynchonycteris naso. Next base: position 107,299,776 of record CM072998.1, on the reverse strand, counting down.
GAACAAAAGTTACACATAGACTGAAAGTGAAGGGATGGAAAAAAGTATTTTATGGAAATAGAAACAAAATAAAGCTGGGGTAGCAATACTTATAGCTGACAAAATAGTGTAAAACAAAGGGTATAGTAAGGAATAAAGAAGGCCATTATATTATGATAAAGGGAGCAATCCAACAGGAGGATTTATACATTGTGAATATTTATGTGCTTAATATAGGAGAACTTAAACATATAAGTAAATTTTGTTGGACATAAAGGGTAAGCTCAACAGCAATACTATCACAATAGGAAATTTTAATATTCCACTAACATCAATGGAGAGATCTTCCAGACAGAAAATTAACAAAGACACAGTGGCCTTAAATGACAACCTGAATCAACAGGATTTAATTAATATCTTCAGAACCTTCCATCCCCAAGCAGCAGAATATACATTCTTTTCAAGTGCTCATGATACATTCTGTAGGATAGATCATATGTTAGGACACAAAACAAGTCTCAATAAATTTAAAAACATTGAAACCATATTAAGCATCTTCTCTGATCACAATGATATGAAACTAGAAATCAACTACAATTGAAAAACTGAAAAACATTCAAACATTTGGAGGCTAAATAGAATGTTATTATATAATGAATGGGCCAACAATGACATGAAGGAAGAAATAAAAAATTTTCTTAAAACAAATGATAATGAACATACAATAACTCCTAATCTATGGGTCAAAGAAAAAGCAATCCTAAGAGGGAAATTTATACCATTACAGGCAAACCTTAAGAAGCAAGAAATAGCTCAAATAAACAACTTAACTCTGCATCTAAAAGAACTAGAAAAAGAACAACAAATAAAGCCCAGAGGAAGAAGAAAGAATGAAATAATAAAGATCAGAGTGGAGCCTGACCTGTGGTGGTGCAGTGGATAAAGCGTCGACCTGGAAACACTGAGGTCGCCAGTTCAAAACCCTGCACTGGTCTGGTCAGGGCACATATGGGAGTTGATGCTTCTAGCTCCTCCCCCCTTCTCTCTCTCTCTCTCTCTCTCTCTCTCTCTCTCTCTCTCTGTGTCTCCTCTCTAAAATAAATAAATAAAAAGAAATTAAAAAGATCAGAGTGGAAATAAATGACATAGAGACTAAAAAAAAAAAAAAACAATACAAAGAATAAATGAAACCAAGAGCTGGTTATTTGGAAAGGTAAACAAGATTGACAAACCTTTAACCAGACTCATTATGGAAAATAAAAGACAGGACTCAAATAAATAAAATTAGAAATGAAAATAAAGAAGTAACAACTGACACCACAGAAATACAAAGGATGTAAGAAAATACTATGACAATCTATATGCCAAGAAATCGGACAACCTAGGTGAAAAGGATAAATTCTTAGAAACACACAATCTTACAAAACTCATTCTGGAAGAATCAGAAAACCTAAACAGACCAGTTATAACAAATGAAATTGAATCAGTTATCAAAAACTCCTAGCAAACAAAAGTCCTAAACCAGATGGCTTCACAGGCAAATTTTACCAAACATTCAAAGAAGAACTAACACCTGTTCTTCTCAAGGTATTTTAACAAATGCAAGAGGAGGGAAGACTTCCAAGCTCCTTTGATGAGGCAAGCATTATCCTCATATCAAAACCGGACAAAGACACTACAAAGGATGAAAACTATAGGCCAATATCCCTGATGAACATATATGCTAAAATTATCACCAAAATATTAGCAAACCTGACCCAGTAACACATGAAAAAAATCATACATCATTATCAAGTGGGGTTTATTTCGGGGAGGCAAGGCTTGTACAATATTCACAAATCAATCAATGTGATTCATCACATAAACAAAAAGGAGAAAAATCACATGATTATATCAATAGATATAGAAAAGCATTTGAAAAAATCCAGCACTTACTTATAATCAAAACTGTTAGCAAAGTGGGAATACAGGGAACATACCTCAACATAATAAAGGTCAACTGTGACAAATCCAAGCCAACATTATATTCAATGGGCAAAAATTAAAAGCAATCCCCTTAAGATCAGGAACAGGGCAGGGGTGCCTCATTTCACCACTCTTATTCAACATAGTTCTGGAAGTCTTAGTCACAGCAATCAGACAAGAAGAAGAAATAAAAGGCATCCAAATTGGAAAAGAAGAAGTAAAACTATCATTATTTGCTGATAACATGATACTTGTACTTAGAAAACCCTAAAGTCTCAGTTAAAAATCTACTAGACATGATAACTGAATTTGGCAAGGTGGCAGGATATAAAAATCAATATTCAGAAATCAGTGGCATTCTTATACACCCACAATAAACTGTCAGAAAGAGACATTAAGGAAACAGTTCCCTTTACTATTGAAAAAAATAAAATAATAATAAAGTATCTAGAAATAAATTTAACCAAGGAGGTATAGGACTTGTATTCAGAAAATTATAAAACATTGAAAATAGAAATCAAGAAAGATACAAACAAGTAGAAGCATATACTGTGTTCATGGATAGGAAGAATAAACATCATTACAATGTCTATACTACCCAAAGAAATTTATAGATTCAGTGCAATTTCCATTAAAATACCAATGCCATACTTCAGAGATATGGAACAAATATTCCAAAAATTTATATGGAACCAAAAAAGAACACACATAGCTTTAGCAATCTTGAAAATGAAGAATAAAGTGGCAGTTATCACACTTTCTGATATCAAGTTATACTAAAAAGCCATTTTAATTAAAAAAATCTTGGTACTGGCATAAGAACAGGCATATAGATCAATGGAACAGAACAGAAAACCCAGAAATAAACCTACGCCTTTATGGTTAATTGATATTTGACAAAGGAAGTAGGAGCATACAATGGAGTGAAGACAGTCTCTTTAATAAATGGTGTTGGGAAAATTGGACAAGTACATGCAAAAAACTGAAAATAGACCATCAACTTAAACTATTTATAAAGATAAACTCAAAAATGGATAAAACATTTAAATGTAAGTCAGGAAACCATAAGTAAATATCTTGTAAGTAAACATAGGCAGTATACTCTTCAATATCTCTCATAGCAATGTTTTTTCCAATTGATCTCGATAGGCAGGTGAAATAAAGGACAAAATAAACAAATGGGACAATATCAAACTAAAATGTTTGGGTACAGCAAAAAACACCATTAACAAAATAAAAAGACAACCCACACAATTGGAGAACATATTCACCAATATGTCTGATAAGGTGTTAATAATCAAAATTTATAAAGAACTTCTAAAACTCAACACCAGGAAGGTGAACAATTCAATTAAAAAATGGGCAACGGAACTTAATAGACACTTCTCCAAAGAGGACATACTGATGGCCAACAAACATGAAAAAATGTTCAACATCACTAATCATCAGAGAAATGCCAATTAAAACCACAATGAAATACCACCTTATAACTGTCAGAACGGAGCTCATTAACAAATCAACATACAACAAGTGCTGGCGAGGGTGTGGATTAAAGGGAACCCTCCTGCACTGTTGGTGGAAATGTAGACTTGTGCAGCCACTGTGAAGAACTGTATGGGGTTTCCTCAAAAAATTAAAAATTAAACTGCCTTTTGACCCAGCTACCCTACTTTTAGAAATATATTCTAAGAACACAACAACACTGATTTAAAGAAGATATGCACCCCCATGTATATTGCGGCATTGTTTACAATAGCCACATCTGGAAACAGCCCAAGTATCCATCAGTGGATGAGTGGATTAAAAAGCAGCAGTTCATATACACAAAAGAATACTACACAGCTGTGAAAAAGAAGGAAATCTCACCTTTTGTGATGGCATGGATGGACCTGGAGATTATTATGCTAAGTGAAGTAAGCCAGTCAGAGAAAGAAAATATCATATGATCTCACTTATAGGTGAAATCTAATGAACACTATAAACTAAGATATGGAATAGAAGTACAGGCAGGGTTATAGGGAGCAGAGAGACATCTGGTAGAAGGAAGAGGAATGAGGGATGGGATCAGAGAAGATGAAGGGAGTAGTGAAATTATATATATATAACACATAGATTCAGATAACAGGATAGTAAATCCCAGAGGGAATGTGCAGAGGGGTTTTTTTGGAGGGGACAAAATAGGTATAAGGGGGGTACGTGGTTGGGGGATGCAGGTGTTGAGTGGGACACTTGCATACATGTTAACACAATAAATTAAAGTTAATAAAATAAATATATAAATAAAAAGGAATTCAATCAATTTTGGAGTAGCAAAAAGTTACTTGATTTTTAAAAAACAGAAATGGCTGTGCTTGAGTTAGAAATAAATTTTCACTGTTTCCCAAAAATAAAAAGAAAGGAAGAAAGAAAGAAATTATTACCCCAGCTCTATATTCTCATTTGTATTTGTCTTCTCAATGGTCTGTCTTCCTTAGCCTATTTATGAGGTTATCTTTTTATGATCTGGTAGAGTCTGTGCACCTATCAAATAAACATTTCTTGAATGGATTAATGAACAAATAGCATAGCAGACAAAGGAGAAATTAGAATGTTTCAAAAGGTAAAACTTGTGTGGAGTAATGTCAAAATGTAAATGGTGGTTTAGCTAGATCTTTGTAGTGAGTTTCAGGTGAATTTTACTTTCTTCTTCATAATTTTATATTATTGGATATTCCTGTGGTGAACACATTTATATCCAAAAGAATAAAATAATTAAAAATTTTAAAAGAACTCTGCAGCTATTCACTCAGACATGTTTGTATAATTATTCTGGAGCTGCCTCAATCCAACACTCCATGCTGCTGTCTTCCCAGTTCTGACAAATCTGAGCTCAGAGGATTCCTGGTATTAAAAATATCTGTGAGTACTTTTAATTAACTACATCAGATACTAAAGTACCAATTACTGTCAAAGAGGACGTGTAAAAAGCTGGTTACTTAGAGCGTATCATCTCAATAACTCCCATACCTTTTAAATCCAATTCTCTTTGGCAAACTTCAAATATGCATTTTTATCACTTTAAAGGGCTGACAGTCCTTAACATTACATTCAATAGTTCATTTTAATACCACCTGACAAAAAGCTCACACTCTCACAACTGATGTTATTTTTAGAATATCTCTTTTCCCACAGGTGTCAAGGCTTTGCTTTTGTCTCTCTTGGATGAAATATGGCAGAAAAGCCTGTGGTTAGGACACATTGCTGATACCTTGAGCAATTAGTTTTAAATAATGTCCTGGGCTGTTGTTGAGAGGAGAAGAATACCAGAGGTAAGTGATTCACTTGGTCAAATTTGTCATCAGTTCTGGTGGAAAAGGAGAAATTGAAAGACTCGTCATAGGGTCAATCAACATTAGGGAAGAAAACGTTACTGAATACAGTTGTCAATGAATGACACCTTGAAAACAGTGTAGTACCCTTGTAAAAATATAAACTGGAAGTCCATATGAAACCTCTCTCACAGCTTCTCTGTTCACATTAACCTCTAAGAATTCACTATTCAAATATATAAAAGGGGGTAATACTAATACAAATCTCAAGGGAATGTTGAGAGGCTCACCTGTGTCCAGTGTATTCAGGAAGTACAATAAAAGTCAGTTTTCCTTTCCCAGTGTAAGCAAATGGAGAATAATTTTTGCTTGCTTAAACTCACTCTATTGACTTCCTGTGTTCTCAGAATTTTTTTTTAAGTTTAGTAAAGCAAGATGTAATGTATTGAAAGTCTGTAATAGATATTAGTCTCTAAAAGATCATCAATTAAAGCCACGTAGGTCACAAACCACCAATCCAAAACTTTGAAGTTAAAACAACAATCAAGGAGGCTATGCAAAAGAAAAGAGGACAACTTGCTGACTAATGGAGTCCAAGGAAAGAGAGGGATGGCTCCTTCAACACCCTTCTCATCTCTCTCCTCCTTTTCTGTCTCTTCACCCTGAAACTTACCACTCCTTAGTCCAAGGTGTGGGGGAGAGGGAAGGAGAGAAAACAATTACTTTAGAGAGACAATATTTTATTTTTTTTGCTTTCATCAAGGAAAGAAAGTCTGATAGATCATAGATGTGGGGGCATTCCATGGTTATAGTAAAAAATGGGTCACTTTGAAATGAAAGAGCAATTTTAGAAAAAATTGTGTGAACTGGCTGTGTCTGTACTGAGAAAGAAACTAGGAGAAATTCCAACTTCTCCAGCTTCCAAGTTGAAGACTGCATAATGTGGACCCTCAGAAAAAAGACACCTACTAAGCTTGACCTGTGGTGGCGTATTGAACTGGAACACTGAGGTTGCCAATTTAAAACCCTGGTCTTGCCTTTTCATGGCACATACAAGAAGCAACTACTGGGAGTTGATATTTCCCATTTCTACCCCACTCACCCATCAATAAATAGAATCCAAAAAAGGAAAAAGAAAGATACCTACTAAGAAGGGCTCTTGGTGGCTAATTGGGCTACAGAGCCTAGCAGCCATTTCTAAACAGTACCCTTTTATGCAAACTGCACTTCGGGAAGGAGCCTGCCCTAAGCTGCAGGTCTCCACCATTAAAATGCCTTTTTGGTTTGTATTCCTGCCAGCTGAACCATCCTTTATAAAGGAGTTCCTGGAATCCTATTACAACCAATAGGACTGAAGCTTTCCCCACCCAATCAGAGCTGCATCACTATATCCTCATCAACACCTTCATAGACATTCCCCCCCCCCCCCCCCCCCCCCCCCCCCCCCCCCCCCCCGGCCAAGCAGATCCATTATGACCAATCAGGTTAGTGCCTTTTGAACCAATCAAACTATGACGGTTTGGAATCCTCATTTACATAAGGACAAATCAATCAGGAACCAGCAGTGAGGACTTGTCTATATAAGTCAGCTCCCCTTTGCACTTGGGGAGTGTACTTTTTCTTTCCATAGAAAGCTGAAGATTGTCTCCTGGCAGAAACACCAAAGACATCTCTCTGGAGCAGAGCAAAGGGAAACAACTCAGGGCTGAGTGGAGCAGAGCAGAGCAGAGCAGAGCAAAGCCGTTTAGCTGAGGGGCCTAGCCACAAGTCCTCCAGAGAGCAATGCTGCTTCATAATTGAACGGTAACACTATTGAGCTGTTTCATCAACCATGCTATAGTATAATTGAGCTGTTTGCACTGAATAAACTTTCTTTCCTCACTGCACCTCAAACTGAGGATTCATTCCTGTTGGTGTTGAATTGGCACTAACAACCATCTGTTAACAATATACTGGAAAAAATGACAGGTGCATCTAAATGAAGAACTCTATGAAGACATATGACTGAGTTTAAATAAAATCCCTTGTAGAGTTCTCAAAACACAAGTACAGTTGTGACATGATGCAATTAAAAGTAGCCTTAATTGAAAAATAGTCTTTGCTAACCTTGTTACTTCACCCAACTAAGTAATTTAAACATCACAGTGATCTTATAATTAAGCTATTTTGGTTTTGCAGCAAAATAAATCTGAAGCTCCAAAAAATTAAATAACTTAGCTAAATTCACACAGTAAGTGGCAGCAACATTATTTAAACCCAAGGTTCATGCTGTTAATCAATTCACTATGCTACTCCAGTGAGGTTATTTTAAAACACATGTTGTTGCTTAAGGACAGAACATCATTTACTCCTAATGATTAATATTTTAACTATTGTTCAGGAACAGCTATAAGAGGATGAAGTAGTGGCACCAACAAAAGTAGTGGCACTACTTTTTTTAGTGGCTATAGATTAAAATGTATGAAGGCAGAGAGGTGTGTGTGTGTGTGTGTGTGTGTGTGTGTGACTCATAAATTGCCTCCGCTTTTTAACATCTATTTTCAAGACAGTTACAACATACTGAGAAAATATTCTATTCTCTTATCCAGAGTAAGAATACCCCCGACTAGTAGCTCTTGGTAATTTTGATCTAACAATCTTCAAAACGACTGAAGAACTGTTTCTCTCACTACCCCTACTCGCCAAGCTTTTGTTAATGTAGAGAAATATATTCCTGTGTTTGCAGCACAGGAAATAATTACTTCAGGGGTTTGTCAAGTAGCTTGATGACAACTTCCATATCTGTGCACCATGAATGTAAAACTTTTTATGAAAATAAATTCAAATATAGTTGGATCCTCATGAGATTTAAAAAAAATAATATATATATATAGCCTGACCAGGCGGTGGCGCAGTGGATAGAGCGTCGGACTGGGATGTGGAGGACCCAGGTTTGAGACCCCGAGCTCACCAGCTTGAGCACAGGCCCATCTGGCTTGAGCAAAAGCTCGTCAGCTTGGACCCAAGGTCGCTGGCTCCAGCAAGGGGTTGCTCGGTCTGCTGAAGGCCCCACGGTAAGGGCAAATGTGAGAAAGCAATCAATGAACAACTAAGGTGTTGCCACGGCAATGAAAAACTAATGATTGATGTTTCTCACCTCTCTCCGTTCCTGTCTGTCTGTCCCTATCTATCCCTCTCTCTGACTCTCTCTCTGTCCCTCTAATATATAGATAGATATAGATAGGTATAGATATATAGATATAGATAGATATATAACATAAATTTGTTCCCAGATCTTTGGTTTAAAATCTTGTAGATAAGGCAAAGGGCTAACTGGACATTTATCTCTTATTATTATTATTATTATTATTTTTTTTTGTGACAAAGACAGAGAGTCAGAGAGAGGGATAGATAAGGACAAACAGACTTCATTGTGGCTCCTAGTTGTTCATTGATTACTTTCTTATATGTGCCTTGACTGGGGGCTACAGCAGAATGAGTGACCCCTTGCTCAAGCCAGCAACCTTATGCTCAAGCCAATGACCATGGGGTCATGTCTATGATCCCACGTTCAAGCCAGCAACCCCGTGCTCAAGTTTGTAAGCCTCTGCTCAAGCTGGATGAGCCCGAGATCAAGCCTGCAATCTTGGGGTTTTGAACCTAGGTCCTCGACATCCCAGTCTGTCACTCAATCCACTGCACCACCACCTGGTCAGGTGACATTTATTTCTTGCTCACATGAAGTCTAATCATGCATTGGGAGAGCTCATGCTGAGCCCAGTCATTCAGGGACCAAGGCAATGAAGATCTGTGCCTGCAGCATGGAACTTTCAAAAGTCACCTGGCCACTGAAATCTAGCTAAAAGTTGGGAGAAAAGAGAACATTGAAGATCACACAGGAGGTTTAGATGTATCAGGCTTGAAAGTAGGATATAACTTTTTCACTCACATTTCACTGAGTGTGAGTCAGCTGCTTGGCCTTCCTTAGATGCTGGGAAGGTTGGAAAATATAACCTTTTTCTGGTCAGAAGCTTTTAAACAAAATCTTTAATTTAAATATAAACAGGCATTACTAGTAAAGATCATTGACCTCAGTATTGTTGCATACTTTAATAAATGAACTGAGAGAAAGAATGTGCAAAAAATCCCTTCCAGTCTGTAATGGTATAAAGTACTTTTTGATATTTTAATTCTTTATCTGTGGAATTAATATTCAAGAAGATATTCTCTGGAATTAAAGTGCAAGAAGACCCATTTTGTTTAGAGTTACACCTAAAATGTTACTAAGATGTTAAGCATTACAGAAAAAAAATGTGCTGTTATCTTTGAGTAGTAGTGTGTTTTAAAATAACTTCATTAAAAGTGGAATTGTTGGTCCTGGCCAGTTGGCTCAGCGGTAGAGTGTTGGTCTGGCGTGTGGAGGTCCCAGGTTCGATTTTTGGTCAGTGCACACAGGAGAAGCACTCATCTGCTTCTCTACTTTCCCCCCTCTCCTTCCTCTTTGTCTCCCTCTTCCCCTCCTGCAGCCAAGGATCTGTTGAAGCAGGGTTGGCCTGGTCACTGGGGACGGCTACATGGACTCCGCCTCAAGTGCTGAAGCGTCTCCTGCCGCAACGGAGCAGTGCCCCAGATGGGAAGAACATCGCCCCCTGGTGGGCTTGCCAGGTCGACCCCGGTCAGGCGCATGTGGGACTCTGTCTGACTGCCTCCCTACTTCTAACTTCAGAAAAATACAAAAAACAAAACAAAACAAAAAAAACGATGGTATTGTTTATGAATTAAAAGCATAACCCTAGAACAGCCAGGCTATAGTAGCTGTTTCAACAGAGGAATGTATAAAATGGAATATTGTAGGAAAATATTTTAGTGTTTATTCAAAGAATAATGGTCATTAAAGCCTATACTTCTGGAATAATATGGGAGTTACTAAGAAAGTTATGATTTTCTTAAAGTCATAAGGCATGTAGGCAGCTAAGACAACAAGGGCTCACAATCTATTTAAGATCATAATGAAGTATTCTGAACATAAAGCATAGAACATTAGTCTAGTCCAACATGACACAACTGACCTTTTAAAAATTTTTATTTAGAAAATTAAATTTAATGGGGTGACATTGATCAATAAGTACATATGTTTCAGGCAAACTTTTCTATAGCACTTGAACTGATGACTGTGTTGTGTGCCCATCAGTTAAAGTCAAATCATTTTCCATCACCATATATTTGTCCCTCTTTAGGCCCCTTCATGAAACTCCTCCTCCAGGTAACCATTTCACTTTTATCTATGTTCATGAGTCTCAGTTTTATAACCCACCTATGTGTAAAATGATGTACTTCTTGGCTTTTTCTGATTTACTTATTTCACTTAGTATAATATTCTCCAGGTCCATTTATATGATCATAAATGGCCATATGGAATCATTTTTATGGCTGAGTGGTATTCTATTGTATATATGTACCACATCTTCTTTATTTAATTCTCTATCAAGGGACACTTTGATTGTTTCCATATCTTGACCACTGTAAATAATGCTGTGATGAACATGGGAATGTATGTGTATTTGCATGCCAATGTTTTTGAGTTTTTGGGTAGACACCCAGTAGAGGGACTGCTGGGTCATATGGTAGTTCTTAATTTTTTGAGAAGCCACTATACTTTCTTCCATAATAGCTGTGCTAGTTTACATTCCCACCAGCAATAAATGAGGTTTCCTTTTTCTCCACAGCCTCTCCAACACTTATTGTCTTATGATAACATCCAATCTAACAGGTATGAGGTAGTTTCTCATTACAACTTTTGTTTACATTTCTCTAATAGCTAGTGAAGATGAGCATCTTTTCATATATCTGTTGGCCATTTGTATGTCTTCTTAGGAGAACTGTCTATTCTGGTCCTCTCCATTTTTTTAGTTGAACTGTTTGCTTGTTTGTTGCTGAGTTTTGTGAGTTCTTTACATATTTTGAATATTAGCTCCTCATCAGAGCTTTTGTTGTAAATATAATTTTCTATTCTTGGATTTGAGGATCTAACTGCATAGGCTTGGGAATTTTTCATCAATTATTTGTTTGAATAGGCTCTCCATTTCCTTCTTCCCCTCTTCTTCTTTTGATATATCCATTATTATTATATTGCTCTTTCTGATAAAATCAGAAAATTCTCATAGAGTTCTATCATTTTTTTAAATTTGTGAGTCTCTCTTTTCTCTTTGTAGTATCTCTGGTTGCCTGTTTTCAATGTCAGTGATTCTCTCCTCTATCTGGCCTGTTCTATTAGCTCAACTTGCTACCTCACTTTTTAATTCATCTATTGAGTCCTTTATTTCTGGTTGGTTCTTTTATAACATTTCAATCTCCTTGGTGAAGTACTCATTTTGTTCATTAATTTGTTTTATGAGCTAATAAATTGCCTATCAGTCTTTTCACATCTCATTAAGTATTTTCAGAACTTCAGTTTTGAATTCTCTATTGTTTAACTCAAAGATTTCCATGTGATTGAAATTGCTTTCTATAGATTTTTCATTTTCTTTCTAAACTACGTCTCTTTCTTGTGTATCCATGGTACTCAATTTTTCTTTCTTGATAGCATTGAGAGTGGTATTTTTAAGAAATCTAACAAAAAATAAAAACTAAAAAACAAAATAATAATACAATAAAACAAAAATTTTAAAGTATTAAAAAGTAAAAAATGAAAACCACAAATCAAAGAGCAAAATATAAAAACTAACAAAATACTCAGGAAAAATAAAAATATAAAAATTAAAGAAGAAATTCAAAAGAAAAAAGAGAAATTTTCAGTTTTGAGAGGTTTTCATGTGTTCTTCCAGTAGGTGGCACTATATTACAAGTTTTAGCTGTGTAAATGTCCTGGACTGCTCCTCCACTGAGATGTTGCTATTACAATGATGGAGACAGAGCTGCAATCAGGATGATGGGTGAGGCATTATGTGAGGGCTTTTCAGTTTTAGCAATGGTGATCTCAGGCCTCTGGTCTCCTCCCTACATCTCACCAAATCAGGAGACCAGATTCAGAGTACCTCTGTTTCTCAAAGGAGAGAATGGCTCTGGAGAGCTAGTTGTGGGGTATGTTTCTACCACTCTTTATAAGTCAATTAAGGGAAATGGGATCTGGGAAGCTGGTGGGCTACACTTCCCTTTTCTCTGTTTCTGTGGTGAGTGTCAGTTGCTGGAAGACTGTAGGAACACTGGCCATGATTTCTCATTCTGCCGATTCTTTTGTTTAGTATCACCCTTACTGCCCCTCAATCTCAGCGCTCCTCCTGGCAGAGGAAGACTCAGTAACTCAGGTTTCTATCCTCTTCTGAGCCTGACCATTAGTGCATCTTATCTTCCACCCATTTCTCTACCTTTCCCACCTTACATGGGCCCCACATGTGAATTTTTTCAGGCATGCCTGCAAGCTGAGCTGAAGTTCTTTTGCTGTATTATAGCTGTTCAATTTGTTGAAATTTCCAGGAGAGAGGTCAGGAATATGTCTTATACTGCCATTAATTAATGTCATCTCTCACAACTGACCTTGAACCACCTAATTTTGTTATACTTGTTGAAGGTACTGCCCAAAGCTGAAACTATTATTTAAACAAATCATTTTTAAAAAATAAATGCTAAGAGAAATACAACTTCTACATTTCCTCACTGTTGCTTTTACCCTGTTGGGTAACTCATACATATTTATAGTTTCATTCTTGTGATTTATAAATCTGTGTGTGTGTCCTTCATGCACATTCACTCCTCACAAGCTATCTGTGCAGTAGTCTAAGCTGCTAGACAAAACTATCTCCTTCTAAGTTGATACTTCAGAACAAAACCTGTCAGATATTTAAAAGAAGCATCTGTTCCAGAATACCCTGAATACCACAGGTGACAACAATGAAAAACAAAATAATTTTACATGACAAAATAAATCCAACAAATATGTAAATATAGCTCATCCATTCTATTCCAAAGACAGCGCCATATAAGGGAAAATAATAAAGCAGTACAGTAACAATACCTATTATGCCATAAGAGTCTATTTCTATTTTTAGAGGAGTGATATCAGACAAGTCATTTTTTTTAAATCAATTTTACTGTGAGGGAGTAGATGATGGTACTGAACAAAGTATCAATGAAAACAAATTTCACTAGAGACAAGATGGCCATGGAGTAGGTGAACGTTCCAACTCCCACATCCTAGAACCAAAGTGAATTACAACTTAATTTTGAGAACAGTCATCTTGAAAGACCAACTTTGGATTAAACTAAGAGGATTCTACAGCCAAAGAACCCATACTGAGACTGGTAGGAAAGGCAGGGACACAAAAAAGGCTGCCTCACCCCTGGGAGCAAGCAGCAGCCAGAAGGGACTCTCATGGTGGGAAGGATTGACTGGCAAGTTGTTGGTTGTGGGTCCTTAGCCCCAGAACTGGAGTCTGAGCCTAGATCCCTGGAGCCTGGAAGGGGTGACCAGACTGTATCAGGCTGAGAAAAGAATCTAGATACAGTTTGAGAGAAGGAGACAGAACTCTTGGACCCAGGCTCCATATTAAAGGGACCACACAGAAAGTCTTACAGCTACCTGCCCAGGGCTCCAGGAGTGGGGAGTGCTGGCAGGACTGGAGTTGCCAGGGGAGAGTGTGGTCTTGGAGGCACAGGGGGAGATGTTTTGAGGGATGGACACCCTAACCACTAGGCTGAATCATGCCCCAAATCTAAAGTGAACATTTTTCCTCAGAGCAACAACACCAGCAAAGGGAAGAAATTACCCCACCCACTGGAGGTTCCCCTGCTCCAGTCAGAACAAAGAGGCACTTAGAGGCAGACAGCACGTTAGGGACACAGGTAGTGAGTGCTGGGGTTTGAGCTAAACTACACCCCCACAAAGCTGAGTGCTTGCTGGGAGCTGATGTGTTGGTGGCGGCAGGCTGCAGCTGCAGGAGACAGGGCGGTACAAGTAAGCAAGCATGGGCCCACCCACAAAGGCAGAAGCTATGGCGGTAGCTGTGGAGGTCAGGCAAGCATGAGGGCCGGCCTGGCATGCAAGCACGGGCAACTGCGGGAGAGGTCCAAGCCGCTATACACAGGCTGGCCCATGGAGGTGGAAGACATGGTGGCTGATGCAAAGGTCAGAGCGAGCGCTCAAACCCGTCTGCAGTTGAGCCCAGGAGACTGTGGAGGCAGTCCGAGTGGGCGTGCGCAGGCAGGCATGCGGAGTTGGGAGCAGCTGGTGGCAGCTGAGGCCTGGGTGACAGTGAAAGTGGTCTGTGCATCTGCTCAAGGGCCTGCCCACAGAGGCAGAGGCTGTGGCAGAAGCTGCAGAGTTCCAGGCTTACGTGCAATCATGCCTGCAGCATGGGACTGCTCCTGGCAGTGGCTGAGGCCCAGACAACATCGGAAGTGGTTCTACTGGGTACATGCAGCAGTGGCGGAAGCTGCAACAGGCTGCTACGGAGGTAGTGAGCCCACCCTTGGCGGTGGCTGGGGCCCAGGCAACTTTTGGGGCAGTTCAAATGGTGCCCATGGTTTCACCAGGGGCAATGGAAGCCATGGTGGTGGGCTGGCACTGGCAGTACCCGAGCCCAAACACCTGGGGTGGCAACAGTGGCAGAGGGGGACTGGCAGACCAACCACACATTGGAAACAGAGGCCACACCCACTGCTCCCCTGAGGCCACACCTATCTAAGTGCTGAAAAAGAAGCAAAAACAAAAAATAAATAAATAAAAAGTCTGGATAGAAAGACAACTGAGGCTAATGGATAAGCCACATCCAATACCTTACCTAATCACTGAATTACAATATTGAGCCCAACAAGTAGCTAGGAATAAGAGGCAGCAGAAAGCAGATCTCAGGGGAATTTGAACTTTTAAAGGAACTTTCCAGGTAGAGTAGATTAAAGCTAGAGTAGGAGTGCAACTAATATTTACAATGGCACCTAAACCCAGCAGAGGCAGCCACAAGATCTGCATCACGTGTAGCTCTGAAAAAGGAGATAAAAGCCAGTTATAGGCAGTGATCCCCACCAATCTGCACCAGGCTTCAGCCAGGGATGTCCAAGGCAGGCACATCCAGTGTCCATAGATAGAGAGCATCAGTTCAGGACCTAACAATCCTTGTTAGAGTGGTAGCTTAAGGAAGGGCTTCTCACACCTGACCCAGCTAAGACATAGAAAACACCAACACAAATAGCAAAAAGAATAGTGATAGTGGATAAGCACTTCACAGCCAATTACAAAAAACAGCTGATGCCAAGCCAAAAGACCTAGAAACAACACAACTGAAAATTGGAGGCAGACAATACCAACCCTAGACTCCGCTAGCTACACAAACAACATACCCAAAGGAAAGTGTATACACAGACAAAATGGGAAGACAAAGAAATTCAATTCAAATGAATCAACAAGATAAATCCCCAGAAAAAGAACTGAGAGGGAAATAACCAAAATACCAGATGCAGAGTTTAAAATAATGATTGTTAGGATGCTCCAAGATCTTAAAGCAACAATGGATGGACATAATGAACACCTAAATAAAGAGCTAACAAGCATCAAAAAGAACACTGAAATCATAAAAAAGAACCGGACAGAAATGGCAAACAAAATATCAGAAATGAAGACTACATTAGAAGGAATTAAAAGCAGGATGGATAAAGCAGAGGATCAAATCAGCGACTTAGAAGACAAGATAAGCAAAAAAGCACGGAAGCAGGACAGCAAAAAGAAAAGAGGATCAAAAAGTCTGAAGAAACTCTGAGAGTTTTGTGACAACATGAAGAGAAACAATTCTGCATAATAGGGGTTCCTGAAAGAGAAAACAAAGAACAGGGATAGAGAACCTGTTTTAAAAAATTATAGCTGAAAAATTTTCTAAATTGATGCAGGAAAAAACCACACAGGTTCAAGAAGCAGAGAGAACTCCATTAAAAAAGAACCCAAAGAGACCCACACCAAAGATACATCATAATCAAAATACCAAAGCTAAGAGATAAAGAAAGAATACTAAAAGCTGTAAGAGAAAAACAGCCAATCACCTGCAAAGAAACCCCCATAAGGATAACATCTGACTTCTCAACAGAAACACTTGAGGCTAGAAGGGAAAGGCAAGAAATGTTCAAAGTAATGCAGAACAAGAATCTACAACCAAGACTTTTTTATGCAGCAATGCTATCATTTAAGATTTAAGGAGAAATAAAAAGCTTCCCAGACAAAAAAAAAAAAAAAAAAAAAAAAATTCAAAAAATTCATCACAACCAAACCAATGCTGCAAGAAATGTTAAGTGGCCTGCTGTAGACCAAACAAAGCGAGAAAAAACAATCTAGTAAAAGAGGAATGTAGATTTAAAGAAAATAGTGGCAATAAAAAACTACATATCAGTAATAACCTTAAATGTAAATGGATTAAATGCTCCAATTAAAAGACATAAGGTAGCTGAATGGATAAGAAAACAGGACCCATACATATGTTGTCTGCAAGAAACCCACATCAGAACAAAAGATATATATATACTGAAAGTAAAAGGATGGAAAAAATATTTTACACAAATGGAAATGAAGATAAAGCTGGGGTAGTAATACTTATATCTGACAAAATAGACTTTAAAACAAAGACTATAGTAAGAGATAAAGAAGGTCACTACATAATAATAAAGAGAACAATTCAACAGGAAGAGATAACCATTATAAATATCTATGCACCTAATATAGGAGCACCTAAATATATAAAGCAGACTTTGATAGACATAAAGGGCAAGATCAACAGCAATACTATAATAGTAGGGGATTTTGATACCCCACTAATATCACTGGATAGATCCTCAAGAAAAAAAATTAACAAAGAAACAGCAATATTAAGGGACACACTTAGATCAACTGGATTTAACAGATATTTTCCAAACTTTTCACCCTAAAGCAACAGAATATACATTCTTTTCATGTGTGTATGGTATATTCTCTAGAATAGACCACATATTAGGACATAAAAGAAGTCTCAATAAATTTAAGAAGATTGAAATTATATCAAACCTCTTCTCTGACCACAATGGCATAAAACTAGAAATCAACTACAATGGAAAAACTGAAAAACACTCAAACACTTGGAAACTAAACAGCATGTTATTAAATAATGAATGGGTCAACAATGAGATCAAGGAAGAAATAAAAAATTTCCTTGAAACAAATTAAAATGAACATACAATAACACAAAATCTATGGAACATAGCAAATGCAGTCCTGAGAGGAAAGTTCATAGCATTAGAGGCAAACATTAAAAAGTTAGAAAAAGCTCAAATAAACAACTTAACCCTTCAACTAAAAGAACTAGAAAAATAACAGCAAGTAAAGCCCAGAGGAAGTAGAAGGAAGGAAATAATAAAGATCAGATTGGAAGTAAATGACATAGAGATTAAAAAAACAATACAGAGGATCAATAAAACCAAGAGCTGGTTCTTTGAAAAGGTAAACAAGATTGATAAACCCTTAGCCAGACTCACATAGAAAAAAAGAGAGAGGACTCAAATAAATAAAATTAAAAATGAATGGAGAAGTAACAACTGACACAGCAGAAATATAAAGGATTGTAAGAAAATACTGTGAAGAACTGTATGCCAAAAAATTTAGACAACCTAGGTGAAAAGGACAAATTCCTTGAAAAATTGAATCTTTCAAATATTAATCTGGAAGAATCAGAAAATCTAAATAGAGCAATTACAACAAATGAGATAGAAACAGTTATATAAAAAAAACAACAACAAACAAACAAAATCCCTGGGCCAGATGGCTTCACAGGCAAATTCTACCAAACATTCAAAGAACTAACTCCTATACATCTCAAGCTATTTCAAAAAATTTAAGAGGAGAGAATATTTCCAAGCTCCTTTTATGAGGCGAGCATAATTCTAATGCCAAAACAAGACAAAGACAATACAAAGCAAGAGAAGTATAAGTCAATATCCCTGATGAATTTATTTATTTATTTATTTGTTTATTTATTTAATTTTATTATTATTATTATTATTATTTTGCAGAGACAGAGAAAGAGAAAGAGTCAGAGAGAGAAATAGATAGGGACAGAAGACAGGACAGGAGAGAGATGAAAAGCATCAATCATCAGTTTTTTGTTGTGGCACTTTAGTTGTTCCTTGATTGCTTTCCCATATGTGCCCTCTATAGCAGACTGAGTAACCCCTTTCTCAAGCCAGCGACCTTGGATCCAAGCTGGTGAGTTTTGCTCAAACCAGATGAGTCTGCGCTGAAGCTGGATACCTCATGGTCACGAAACTGGGTCTTCCACATCTCAGTTTGACACTCTATTTACTGCGCCAATCCCTAGTCAGGCATCACTGATGAATTTAGATGCTAAAACTCTCAACAAAATATTAGCAAATCAGATACAGCAGTACATGAAAAAAATCGTACATCATAATCAAATGGGATTTATTCTGGGGAGGCAAGGCTGGTACAACATTTGCAAATCAATCAATGTGATTCATCACATAAACAAAAGGAAGGAGAAAAATCACATAATAATATCAATAGGTGCAGAAAAAGCATTTCATAAAATCCAGCACCCATTTATGATTAAAACTCTCAGCAAAGTGGTATTACAGGGAACATACTTCAACATGATAAAGGCCATCTATGACTGACCCACAGCCAACATCATACTCAATGGGCAAAAATGAAAAGCAATCACCTTAAGATCAGGAAAAAAGCAAGCATGCCCCCTTTTAACACTCTTATTCAACATAGCTCTGGAAGTCCTAGCCACAGCAACCAGAAAAGAGGAAGAAATGAAAGGCATCCAGATTGGAAAAGAAGAAGTAAAACTATCATTATTTTCTGATGGTATGATACTGTACATAGAAAACCCTAACATCGCAGTCAAAAAACTACTGGACCTGATAAATGAATTCAGCAAGGTGGCAAGATATAAAATTAATACTCAAAAATCAGAGGCGTTTTTATACAACAATGATCTGTCTGAAAGAGAAATTAAGAAAACAATCCCCTTCACTATTGCAACACCACCAACAACAAAGTACCTAGGAGAAAATTTAATCAAGGAGGTTAAAGATTTGTACTCAAAAAATTATAAAACATTGATAAAATAAATTGAGAAAGACACAAACAAGTGGAAACATATATCATGTTTATGTTTAGGAAGAATAAACATCCTTAAAATATCCATATTACACAAAGCAATTTATAAATTCAATGCAATTCCTATTAAAATACCAATGACATACTTTAAAGATATAGAACAAACACTCTAAAAATTTATATGGAACCAAAAAATAACACAAATAGTTGGAGCAATTTTGAAAAAGAAGAATAAAGTGGGTGATATCACAATTCTGATATCAAGTTTTACTACAAGGTCATTGTACTCAAAACAGCCTGGTACTGGCATAAGAACAGGCACATAGATCAATGGAACAGAACAGAGAACCCAGAAGTAAACCTGCACCTTTATGGACAACTGATACTTGACAAAGGTAGTAATAGTATACAATGAAGTAAAAACAGTCTCTTTAACAAATGGTGTTAGGAAAACTGGACAGCTAGCTGCAAAAAAAATGAAACTAGACCACCAACTTACACCATTCACAAAAATAAGCTTAAAATGGATAAAAGACTTAAATGTAAGTCGTGATACCATAGCATCCAAGAGGAAAACATAGGCAATTAGCTCTCCAAAATCACTTGCAGCAATATATTTGGTGATTTATCTCCACGGGCAAGGGAAGTAAAGGACAGGATAAACAAATGGGACTATATTAAACTAAAATGCTTTTGCACATCTAAAGACAATATGAACAAAATAAAAAGGCAAACCACATAATGGGAGAACATATTCGACAATATGTCTGATAAGGTGTTGATAACCAAAATTTATAAAGAACTTATAAAACTCAACACCAGGAAGATAAACAATCCAATAAAAAAAATGGGCAAAAGAAATGAATAGGCACTTCTCCAAAGAGGACATATAGATGGCTAATAGAAAGATAAAAAATTGGCCTGACCTGTGGTGGCGCAGTGGATAAAGCGTCGACCTGGGAACACTGAGGTCGCCAGTTCAAAACCCTGCACTGGTCTGGTCAAGGCACATATGGGAGTTGATGCTTCCAGCTCCTCCCCCCTTTTCTCTCTCTCTCTCTCTCTCTCTCTCTCTCTCTCTCTCTCTCTCTCCCACTCTGTGTTTCCTCTCTAAAAATGAATAAATAAATAAATAAAAAATTTAAAAAAAAAGAAAGATAAAAAATTGTTCAACATCACTAATCATTAGAGAAATGCAAATTAAAGCCACTATGAGATATCACCTCACACCAGTCAGAATGATGTTCATTAACAAAACAACACATAATAATTGCTGGCGAGCATGCGGAGAAAGGGGAACCCTCCTGCACTGCTGGTGGGAATGCAGACTGGTACAGCCACTGTGAAAATCAGTATGGAGATTCCTCAAAAAATTAAACATGGAACTGCCTTTTGACCCAGTCATCTCACTTTTATGAATATATCCCAAATACACCACATTAATGATTCAAAAGGAGAAATGCACCCCCATGTTTATGGCAGCATGGTTTATAATAGCCAAGATGTGGAAACAGCCCTAGTGTCGATCAGTGGACAAGTGAATCAAAAAGCAGTGGTACATATATACACAATGGAATACTATGGGGCCATGAAAAAGAAGGAAATCTTACTTTTTGCAGCAACATGGATGGACCTGGAGACTATTATGTTAAGTGAAATAAGCCAGACAGAGATAAAAAAATATCATATAACTTCACTCATTTGAGGAATCCAATGAACAGTATGAACAGAAGAATGGAATAGAGACAGAAGTGGGATCAAAGGGTCCAGAGGGAAAGCAGACAGAGGGAAAGGGGAGGATAGGATGGGAAGAGAGCAGAAAAGCAAAACTGGGGGGAGGGTGTTGCAGGGAAGAGGGCAATGGGGATGTGGTGGGGAACAAGGGGGAGGGGGGAGGTAATCAGGGGGACACTAGAATCTATGTACACCCAATAAATTAAAATTAAAAAAAGAATATCCATATAGATCAATGGAAAAAAAATTGAGTCCAAAAATAAGCCCGTACACTTATGCTTAATTGGTTTTTGATAGTAAAAGGCTAAATCTTCATGACCTTAAAAAAAACAAATTTCACTTATATTCCAATTTTGCCTCAGTTTGTCCATGTAGTATTACAGTGATAAAATGATCTACTTTTACTCTTTGCCCACAAATATGATGCACTCACCTTCGCTGAAGCAAATTAAAGCCAATATAGAAAAGTATTGCAAAGCAAAACATCACTAAATGAAAAACTTGACTTTCATAGTCAAATATTGTGTGGTTGGGCTGTTCGGAAGTAAACCAGAAGGTGCAAAAATTTTAAGTGATAAATGCTAGGGAGTGGATATTCTTTGTTTCAATATAGAGCTTCCTAAACATTCTTGGTCCATAGTGCCTTCCAGTGGTGCTGGTGGAACAATTTATGTATAGGTGGCTCCTCAACCAGTGTCCTCAACAGCCTCGATCATTCTGCTTGGAGCCCTGACTCCTGACTACCTCAGCAACATTGCCTTATCTACAGCCCTTATATGAGTCCTACTTGTATTCTTGCATTAGTTCCTGATATCCCCAGACTCTGCCCTTCTCAACTTCAACCTACCCACCCTTTCTTTTTTCACCTTAGGACTGCCTGCAATGACTCTGGTTATTTTAAGACTTAAAAATAGTAGCTACTATACCCATATATTTTCTTTTCCTAGAAAATTTACCCCAGGCCCAATGTCAATATGCTGTGTTGTTTGCCATTTTCCTCAGTTTTCTCATGTTTCCTTTAATCTCACAGGAATTCTGTCAGGCCCTTCTGTTAATTGTTGATTTTTCAGAATCTTAATCCTGGTATTCCAGTACCTATCTTCAAGCCACAAATATCTTTCACCTTTTTCTTTTTCTAGAAATCTGTTATATAGTAAATAGTCCTAGTGATCTGCCTTCTAGTTTGACATCCAGGATTCTTAAGATAGTTATGTATATGGAAAACACCACCCTGCTCCTTTTTTTTTTTCTTCTCTCTCTCTGCTTCCTCCCCTCTCCTTCTACCTCCACATATTAACAAACACAGAAATTTTTCTCCAATTTTTAATTAATGTACAGTCATGAACAAATAAGATTTTTTCCAGTTTTACTTTATTCTCTAAGAACTTATGTTTTCATGTTGAACATATTAGAGCTGTAAAAGAAAAATAGAACCATCGCAAACAAGGATCACCTTTTATAGTTAATATACTGTGATATTTTTTATTGTCCAGATCTGATATTTGGAATCTATTAATTAACAAGGGAATAAACTTGTCCTACTAAGTGTGAGCTCTGGTTTTTCTTCAGACCAACCTGACTCTCTATAAATTTTAAAAATGATGTAATGCAGGTCAGAATCATGAGAGAGGGTCATACCCTATTTTTAACTTGACAGGCACTGGAAAAATGATGGGAATGCAAAGATGAGTAACAAGAAGTCCTTTCTCTCAAAGATTATCTATTGCAGTGGTTATCAAATTTTAGCATTATTAAGAATAAAAGGGAAAGCTGTTTAAATGTGTGTTATTGCCTTCCATCCCAGGGCCTGATGGACACTTTTAATAAATGTCTCTCAGTGATACTATTCAAAAATCATACTCTGTAATGTACTGATCTAATGGGAAGAATCTGAAAAAAGAAAGGCAAAAGGCAACATTTTGTATCAGAATCATCAGCAATATACCTGTTCTCTGTATATATGACATTTAGTCTTTAGCTCATATCCAGAAATGAGTAATCATATATACAATTTACACATTTGTCTTTTATTTGCACCTGCTGAGGGAATGGCATGCTTGTACACGCAACTTCTGAGTTTAGCTTATGGATCGCTAATTGAAAATGCACAACTCAGAGTAATAGGCAGGCATGAAGATAAAGAAATGGCCACTCTCCTCCCAGCCACGGGTAGGTCTGCGGAAACATGCGAGGAAAGTTAAGGTCAAACTTGGCCATCCAGGAGCGCCCCCATCCCCCACCACCCACCTGAGCGGATCATGTGGCAGGAGTTGACGGGTTGTCTAGTGCACAGGTGCAGCCAGGTCGTGTAGCGGAGCTGGTCACTGCTGGGAGAGAGGTGCACCTGTTAGAGCCGCCACCAACGCCCAGAGGGCGCCTACCAGGCCCCAAACCCAGCTGGGCCTCACGCCCCGCCCACGCCCCCGCACTGCACTTGATGAAGAAGACACGGCTGTGCTGACACATGCTGTAGGACCAGTGCTCAGATTAGCCCCCCCTGACCTCACTAAAATGTCAGCTGGATGAGAGGAGGGACCTTGATCTGTCTCATAAAGAGCCATATCCACAGCACCTGTAACAGGGCCTGACTCAGAGACAGCAAGATGGCGATGGAGTAGGCAGATATACCAACTTCCAACTCCTGAAACCAAAGTGGATTATAACTTAATTTTAAGAACCATCATCTGGATAAACGAACTTTGAACTAAACTAAGTGGACTCTTCAACCAAGGAACACTGAAGAAGCCACATTGAGACTGGTAGGAAAAGCAAAAACATGGAAAGGGCTGCCCAGCTCCCTGGAGCAAACGGCAGACTTGTATGGCGGGAAGAGAGTATAGCAAAGAGGGAGGGACCTGGGTCCCAGGAACAGAGCCCCAGCCTGCAGCCCCAGAGCCTAGAAGAGGTGTGTAGACAGTATAAAGCTGTGAAACAAGTGAGGATACTGTTTGTGAGAAAGAGACAGTTTTCTCAGACCCAGGATTCTTCTTAAAGGGACAGTGCAGAAAACCCCTCTCACAACCACTCACCTGGGGCCCAGGGGACGGGGACAGAGGAGAGGACCGGAGCACCAGGAAGAGAGTGTGGACTGGAAGGCACAGGGAAAAACACTCTTAGGAACAGCCACCCTAACCCCTGGGCTGTGTCACTTCCCAAATCAAAAATGAATATTTACCCTAGAACTAACAATACCAGCAAAGGGAGACAGGACACCAGCCAAAAAAGCTCTCCCACAGCACTTACAGCAGAGCTGCGTAGATGGAGGGAGCTTCCAGGACTACAATATGGAGTGTTAGGGTCTGAGCTACAGTGCCCCTACCGACACTACTGAGAGCTTGCTGAAGGGACAGTGACGGAGAGATGTGGAAATGTGGTTCTGTTGGTGGGGCAGAGGCCCAGGCAGTGTGAGCTTAGTCCAGCCCAGCAGAAGCAGAGGGGACACACAAAAGTGGTCCGGCAGCTGCAGGCCCACCTGAAGCCCCACCTGCAGGGGAAAAGAGGGAGGCCAGGAACTGGCAGATATCTGCTGCTGAGCAGGGCCCTGTGGGCGTGCAGCATTACCTGGCCTCCGAGGTTTTCAGCCCTGCACAAGCCGGCCCTGACAGAGTGGGTAGGGCTAAAGCCCGGGACCGGTGAAGGCTCGCAGCTGAGTGCACACCAGCATCCCCGCCCACCCAAGAAACTGTTGTTTGCAATCCTGCTCAAGCCGGCTCTGACTGTGGGGGCTGAGTGGAAGCCTGGGAACAGGCGGGGTCCAAAGCTGAGCAAAGGTGCTCACCCCTACCCTTGGTGTCGAGGCTTGTGGCTTGAGTGTGGTGTGCAACCCCACTTGTGGGGGCGAGGTGGAGGCCCAGATAGGCTGAGGCTTTTAGAGCCGGGCACGAGAACACAGCCCCTCCCGCGAAGGATAGGTGGAAATCACAGCAACAGCCACAGTAGATCGGCACCAGTAATGACCATCCCAAATGACGTAGGCAGCGGCAAAGGGGGTGGTGGGCCTGCAGACCACACCTAGGAAACGCAGAGGCAACAACCATTGGACACCAGTGGCCACACCCTTCTTATACACAAACAAAATGGGCAGGCAGAGAAATGCAACACAAATGAATCAAGAGAAATCCCCAGAGAAAGACCTGAATGAACCAGATATAACCAAATTACCAGATGCAGAGTTTAAAACAATGATAGTTAGGATGATCAAAGAACTTAAAACAACAATGGATAGTCATTACAAACACCTAAATAAAGAGATAACAAGTATAAAAAAGAATCAGACAGAAATGACAAATACAGTATCAAAACTGAAGACCACAATGGAAGGAATTAAAAGCAGGATGGATGACACTGAGGATTGAACCAGCGAGTTAGAGGACAAAATAAACAAAGGCACAGAAGCAGAGCAGAAAAAAGAAAAGAGACTAAAAAAATCTGAGGAAACTCTAAGGGAGCTTGGTGACAACATGAAGAGAAACAACATTCGCATCATAGGGGTGCCTGAAGAAGAGGAGAGAGGACAGGAAATGGAAACTTTGTTCAATCAAATCATAGCAGAAAACTTTCCTAAAATAAGGCTGGGAAACACTCCACACATTCAAGAAGCACACAGAACTCCATTAAAGAGAAACCCAAAAAGATCTACACCAAGACACATCATAGTTAAAATACCAAAGCTAATGGATAAAGAAAAAATTTTAAAAGCTGCTAGAGAAAAAAAGGCTATCACCTACAAAGGAGCCCCCATAAGAATAACATCCGACTTCTCAACAGAAACACTTGAGACCAGAAGGAAATTGCAAGAAATATTCAAAGTAATGCAGAACAAGAACCTACAACCAAGACTACTCTATCCAGCAAGGCTAACGTTTAAAATTGAAGAAGAAATAAAGAGCTTCCCAGAAACAGAAAGCCTGAAGGAATTCATTAAAATCAAACCAATTCTGCAAGAGATACTAAGGGGCCTGTTGTGAACAGTTTAAAGGAAGGAAAGAATAGAGCAAAAGAAGAATAAAGCTTTAAAGAATAAAATGGCAATAAACAACTACATATCAATAATAACCTTAAATGTAAATGGATTAAATGATCCAATCAAAAGACATAGGGTAGCTGCATGGATAAAGAAACAGGACCCATACATATGCTGTCTACAAGAGACACACCTTAAAACAAAAGATGCACATAGACTGAAGGTTACAAAATGGAAAAAAATATTTCAGGCAAATGGAAATTAAAAACAAGCTGGGGTAGCAATACTTATAGCTGACAAAATGGACTTTAAATCAAAGACTGTAGTAAGAGATAAAGAAGGACACTACATAATAATAAAAGAAACAATTCAACAGGAAGATATAACCATTATAAATATCTAGGCACCAAACATAGGAGCCCCGACATACATAAAGCAGACTTTGATGGGTATAAAGAGCGAGATTAACAGCAATACTAAAATAATAGAGGATTTCAATACCCCACTAACATCACTGGATAGATTCTCAAGAAAGAAAATTAATAAAGAAATAGTAGACTTAAAGGATACACTAGATCAACTTGATTTAATAAATATCTTCAGAATTTTTCACACAAAATCAGTAGAATATACATTCTTTTCAAGTGCTCATGGTACATTCTCTAGGACAGACACATGTTAGGACACAAATGTGGTCTCAACAAATTTAAGAAGATTGAAATCATATCAAGCATTTTCTCTGATCACAATGCCATGAAACTAGAAATTAACCACAAAAGAAAAACTGAAAAATACTCAAACACTTGGAAACTAAATAGCATGTTATTAAATAACAAATGGATTAACAATGAGATCAAAGAAGAAATAAAAAGGTTTCTAAAAATGAATAATAATGAAGATACATCAACTCAAAATTTATGGAACACAGCAAAAGCAGTACTGAGAGGGAAGTTCATAGCACTACAGGCATACCATGAGAAGCTAGAAAAAGCTCAATTAAGCAACCTGACCCTGCATCTAAAAGAACTAGAGAAACAATAGCAAATAAAGCCCAGGACTAGTAGAAGGAAGGAAATAATAAGGATTAGAGTGGAAATAAATGACATAGAGGCTAAGGAAACAATAGAGAGGATCAATGAAACCAGGAGCTGGTTCTTTGTTAAGGTAAACAAGATCTACGAACCTTTAACTAGACTCACCAAGAAAAAAAGAGAGAGGACTCAAATAAATAAAATTAAAAAGGACAGTGGAGAAATAACAACCGACACAAAGAAATACAAAGTATTATAAGAAAATACTATGAAGAACTCTATGCCAAAAAATTAAACAACCTAGGTAAAATGGACAAATTTTTTGAATCATATAATCTTCCAAAAATTAATCTGAGAGAATCAGAACACCTAAAGAGACCAATTACAAAAAATGAGATCAAAACAGTTATCAAAAAATTCCCAACAAAGAACAGTCTTGGGCCTGATGCCTTTACAATTGAATTCCACCAAAAATTCAAAGAAGAACTAGCTTCTATTCTTGTCAAGCTATTTTAAAATATTCAGGAAGAAGTAAGGGTTCCCAACTCCTTTTATGAGGCAAACATAATTCTAATCCCCAAACCGGGCAAAGACAACACAAAGAAAGAAAATTATAGGCCAATATTTCTGATGAATTTAGACGCTAAAATTCTCAACAAAATATTACCCAACCGGATCCAGCAATATATGAAAAAAATCATACACCATGATCAAGTGGGATTTATTCTGGAGAGGCAAGGCTGGTTCAATATTTGCAAATCAATCAATGTGATTCATTACATAAGCAAAAGGAAGGACAAAAATCACATGATAATTTCAATACATGCAGAAAAAGCATTTGTTAAAATCCAGCACCCATTCATTTTCAAAACTCTCAGTAAAGTGGAAATACAGGGAACATTCCTTAACATGATAATGGTAAACTATGACAAACCCACAGCATACATAATACTAAATGACCAAAAATTAAAAGCCATCCCCTAAGGTCAGGAACAAGGCAGAAGTGCCTCCTTTCACCACTCTTATTCAACATGGTTCTGGAAGTCCTAGCTATAGCAATCAGATAAGAAGAAGAAATAAATGGCATCCAAATTGGAAAAGAAGAAGTAAAACTGTCATTATTTGCAGATGATATGATATTGTATATAGAAAACCCTATAGTCTCAGTCAAAAAACTACTGGACCTTATAAATGAATTCAGCAAGGTGGCAGGATATAAAATTAATACTCAGATATCAGAGGCATTTTTATATACCAACTATGAACTGTTAGCAAAAGAAATTAAGGAAACAATCTCCTTCATTATTGCAACCAAAATAATAAGGTACCTTGGAGTAAATTTAACCAAGGAAGTTAAAGACTTGTACTTGGAAAATTATAAAACATTGATAAAAGAAATCAAGAAGGATATAAACAAGTGGAAGCATATACCGTGCTCATGGTTAGGAAGAATAAACATCATTAAAATGTCTATATTACCCAAAGCAATTTATAAATTCAATGCAATACCAAATAAAATACCAATGACATACTTCTAAGATATAGAACACATATCCAAAAATTTATATGGAACCAAAAAAGAACATGAATAGCCTCAGCAATCTTAAAAAGAAAAAATAAAGCAGGAGGTATCACTCTTCCGGATATCAAGGTATATTACAAGGCCATTATTCTCAAGACAGCCTGGTACTGGCATAAGAACAGGCACATTGATCAATGGAACATAACAGAGAACCCAGAAATAAACCCACACCTTTATGGACAACTGATATTTGACAAAGGAGGAAAGAGCATACAATGGAGTAAAGACAGCCTCTTTAACAAATGGTGCTGGGAAAATTGGACATCTACCTTCAAAAAAATGAAACTAGATCATCAACTTACACCATTCACAAAAACAAACTCAAAATTGATAAAAGACTTAAATGTAAGCCATGAAACCATAAGCATCTTAGAAGAAAACATAGGCAGCAAGCTCTCCGACATCTGTCGCAGCAATATATTTTCCGATTTATCTCCACGGGCAAATGAAATAAGAGGCAGGATAAACCAATTGGACTATATCAAACTAAAAAGGGTTTGTACAGCTAAAGTCAATATTAACAGAATAAAAAGACAAACCACACAATGGGAGAACATATTCGACAATATGTCTGATAAGGGGTTAATAACTAAAATTTATAAAGAACTTATAAAACTCAACACCAGAAAGACAAACAATCCAATCAAAAATGGGCAAAATAAATGAATAGAAATTTCTTCAAAGAGGACAGACATACAAAGGCCAATAGGCATATGAAAAAATGCTCAACCTCACTAATCATTAGAGAAATGCCAATTAAAACCACAATAATATATCACCTCACACCAGTCAGAATGGCGCTCATCAGCAAAACAACACAGGATAAGTGCTGGTGAGGATTTGGAGAAAAGGAAACCCTCCTACACTGCTGGTGGGAATGCACACTGGTGCAGCCACTGTGGAAAACAGTATGGGGATTCCTCAGAAAATTAAAAATAGAACTTCCTTTTGACCCAGCTATCCCACTTTTAGGATATATCTTAAGAACACCATAGCACTGTTCAAAAATAAGAAATGTGACCCCATGTTTGTGGCAGCATTGTTCACAATAGCGAAGATCTGGAAACAGCCCAAGTGTCCGTCAGAGGACGAGTGGATTAAAAAGCTTTGGTACATATATACTATGGAATACTACTCAGCCATAAGAAATGATGACATCGGATCATTTACAAGAAAATGAATGGACCTTGATAACATTATACGGAGTGAAAAAAAACCCGAGAACTGCATGATTTCATACATAGATATGACATAAAAACAAGACTATGAGACATGGACAATAGTATGGGGGTTATGTGGTGTGGGGAGGGAGGAGAGGAAGGGAGAGGGGAGAGGTGAGTGGCACAAAGAAAACCAGATAGAAGGTGACAAAGGACAATTTGACTTTGGGTGATGGGTATGCAACATAATTGAATGACAAGAGAACCTGGAGATGTTTTCTTTGAACATATGTACCCTGATTTATTAATGTCACCTTATTAAAATTAATTTGATAAAAGGAAATGGCCACTAGTCGGGTTTATGATTTTTCTCTTCTGTTTTTCTATTGGTAGAAAGAGAGGCAGTGAAATCTCAAGTATATGGGGTTACCATAGGGACTGAAGTTGTGATTTACTGGGGAACAGTGCTGCAAAAAGCAATAAAATAGCAATTTAGTGGAGGTCAGAGGCACAAATTCAATGAAGCTATAATCAAACCAGACAAGTGCTCAATCCATCCAATAAGAATTTTTCAGTTGTCATTGAGAGGTAAGTGAAAGAATAGTAAAATCAAGATGAGCCTCTACCTCCGGTGCTAAAAATAGCTCCATTGGGAGCATGAACCCTAGACAGGCAGAACATAGGCCTCAGACAAGGGTGGCCAGGTAAATACGGGTCGCGGCACATGCAGAAATCTGTCTCTCATCCTAGAACATCAGATTATACATTTTTTTCCAGTGTGCATGAATCATTCTCAAGGATAGACCATATGTTGGGACACAATACTAACCCCAACAAATTGAAAAAGATTGAAATTATACCAAGCATATTTTTTGACCATAAAGCTTTGAAATTAGACTTCAACTCCAAAAAAGAAGTAAAGAAACCTACTAAAATGTGGAAATTAAACAACATACTTCTAAAAAATGACTGAGTCAAAGAAGAAATAAAGCAGAAATCAAAAGATATACACAAACAAGAATGACAATATGACATATCAAAACTTCTAGGATGCAGCAAAAGTAGTAATAAAAGAGAAGTTTATATCAGTATAGGCTTATATCAAGAAACAAGAGATCCAGAGTAAACAACCTAACATCACATCTTAACAAACTAGAAAAGAGAACAAAGGCAACCCAAAGGCAGCAGAAGAAAGGAAATAGTAAAAATTAGAGTAGAACTAAATGAAACAGAGAACAAAAACACTATAAAAAAATTAATACAACAAAGAGCTGGTTCTTTGAAAAGATCAATAAAATTGACAAACCCCTGGATAGACTAAGAAAGAAGGAGAAATAACTCATATAAATAAAATCTAATTCATTTTCTACACAGTAGCCAGTCTTATTTTTTCAAATGTTCCACCAAGGCATTCATGGCTCACTATGATTGGGAGAGAAAGGCTCAGATTGCCTTTTTCTCCCAATGTACAGAAATGTTATGCTCTCCATATCAAACTAAATTTTAGTTCCTAAAACACTGTTTATTCCTCAGTAAGTCTCTGTAGATGAGCTGTCTTATATATATGAAGTGTTTTTTCTTCAACTACTTATTGTTCATTTTTCAATTGTCAACTTGAATAGTACATCTTTAGAGAAAATTTTCCTGATCATTCATTCTAAAGTGAAAACGCCCTATTATTATTTCCTCTTAGTGCATTTCCTCCTCTATATTATTTATGAAACTTTTATTACATGGCTGTTTTTTGTTTACTTAGTGTCTATCTCTTTATAGGGGTTGCCAAAACCATAAGGCAGGTGTGATGTCTGTTTTGGTCATCACAGTATTTTTGCTTGAGAATAGTGCCTAGAATACTGAAAGGTACAGTGGGTATATAAGGACTTGATGACAAGTTACCTGCTTGGAGTATATTTCTCTATAGATCTAGTTGAAAAAGCTGTGGCTTGGGCATGTGGTGTTTTCTAAATCTTTATGGTTAATATTTCCCATTTGCAGCAAATTAAATAAAAAGGAGAATTAATAAGCAAAGGAAAATGGTTTTTAAAGAGTTAATATTCATTATGTTTATGTGTGCTTTTTGAGTTTTGTGGAAAAGAAAAAGAGTAAATTAGAAAATTGGGTGCTTATGTGGTAATGCAGTTAATTCCATTTATTTATAACTTCCTTTAATGTGAAGTAATTTATTCATTTCCTGAGAGCTTACTATGCCTGAGGTTTTGTTTTATATGTTATAGAAAATTTAGACCTACAGTCTGATTTCTAAGAGCCTGCACTTAATCATGCAATTTTGTGTGCTCAAAGAAATAACTATATAAGTAGGTATAATACAAAGCAAAATAGTTTAAGTACTCTCACAGAACTCAGAACTGGGCTGGTGGATAGGGAAGGAATCGGGTAAGACAGTCATAGTTGACAGCTTGC
Organism: Rhynchonycteris naso; assembly: GCA_037038555.1. Lineage (NCBI taxonomy): Eukaryota > Metazoa > Chordata > Mammalia > Chiroptera > Emballonuridae > Rhynchonycteris > Rhynchonycteris naso. The sequence continues at coordinate 107,267,562 of CM072998.1, read as the reverse complement.
TATCACAGCCTGGGCAGGATATTGAGAGGCAGCCTTTGGTCTTACCTGCATTTTAAATAATATAAGCAATCTTGTACAATGGATCAGATTCTGTGGTCAAAATGAGTTTAATAAGATTGCCTCTCCATAGATATTGGTATTGCAAATAAAAGCATATGATATATAAAAATGGCAGACAATTTAAAATTTTGAGATATTTAATATGAGAGCGAGATGTAATTTCATGTTAATTAACCGGAGTTTTGCTTTTTGATTAACCAACCTAAAAGGAAATTAAAACTCATCTGAATCATGACTTCTCAGTGTGTCATTATAAATTTGAAATAAAAGGTATCTTCAGCTTAATGAGTTTTTAACTAAATGCAGTCTATGGATTTTAAAAAAGCCTTAAAATCAAGTGGTTCACATTGCAGTTATTTACAATATAGCTAAGAAATGAATCAACCTGTGTCCATTAACAGATGACTGAGTAAAGATGTGGTACAAAAATATTTTTGTTTATGTGAATATAAACCTATTTCTACCTAGGACACAATTTGATTCAGTTTTAACATAATTCTTATTTTTATTTATAATCTTACTTAGATAATACTACATACCACACAGCTAATTGCTTCAGATCATTTTAATATGAGAAGGGATTTTACTTCCTTTCTCAAGGCAATTAGATACTATAAATAACCAAGCAATGTTCTTACCTCACACAGTGGTTTGTAAATGTTACAGCCTTTATTTAAAGGTGAAATGGTAAAAAAAAAAAAACCCAAAAAATACCACTCAGTATTTAATAATTCATAGAACCTAGTTTTCTGCTACCAATCTTTCCCTTAGGAAACATTTAGTAATATACCCTTTATAACAGCTAATTAAAAAGGAGGATATAAAAAAGGAAAATCTTTTATCTTTATCTAGGGCAAAAAGGGTCTGTAATGCAGCAGAGGGGCTCACTAAGGAGTGACCACTCTTATTCTTCAGAAAACAAAATTATAATAAACCAGAAGCTACAGGAGAAAAATAAACGTCAATCAAAGATTTGATTTAAAAATAAAATCAGGAAGTAAAGGATAGCCTCCATGATAAGTAATTTAAAATTTTTGCGTGGTATAAATGTTCAAAATATTAGTTCAAGTTATAATTATTTGATTTTAGAGAAAGAGAGAGATTTAAGAGAGATAGAGAAGAAACACTGATTTGTTGTTCCACTTATTTATGTATTCATTGGTTGGTTTTCATATGTGCCCTGACTGGGGATTGAACCCACAAGCTTGGTGTCTCAGAGTGACACTTTAACCAACTAAACTATCTGTCCAGGGTATAACACATTTTGGTTTTAAATGATGTTGTTTGTACTCACAAAAGATTCATGAGATAGATCTACTGAATTCAGGGTTTGGATTCTCAATAAGATATTTAATGGATTCTACTCCAATCTCTCCACAGTGCCACAAGGCATTCACTAAAAGTAATATAAGAATCCAACATGCTATCAAAAATTTTAAATAGTAGGCTTTATTTTTAGAGCCATTTTTGGTTCACAGCAAGATGGAGCAATAGAGTTTTCCTATATTCCCTGCACACCTTACCCCCATCTCCATAAACACAGTTTCCCCCACTGTCAACATCTCCAACAAGAATGCCATATTTGTTACACTCTATGAATCTATATTGACCCATGACTATCACCCCTAGTCCAGAGTTAACATCTGAGTTCACTCTTGGCACTGTTTGTTCTATGGATTTTGACAAAGAACATACAGTATAAAACATGAATTTAAAAATTAAATGTTTTAAGTTTGATGATGCAGGAAATCAATTTGCAACTGATCCACAAGTTTGGAGTTCTGGGCCATGTAAAAGAAAAACTGACCAAGGTGAATTAGACAGGCAAGAAAAACTTCATTCAAGACAATTGCAATTAGGGTCAAGAAATAATGGAGGAGAGAAATTAAACTTAAATCCACTAAAACAAAAGGCAGGTCAGTTATTACGTGCTAGAGAGGCTAGCAGAAAAGTACTGGAGGACATTAAGGGGGAGGTTTGTTAAGGTGAATAGGCCCTCTGTGTTTGCTAATTGTGGACTAACTAAATTAGGTTCCTTCTCTCCCATAGAGACTGGGAGATAGGGACTATGATTTTTCTTGATGACTGCATTTCAACAGGATGACTCCCAGTCCTTAAGAAAGACAGTTCTGGGTTGTAAAATTGGCAAGAGTCTGGAAGATTTTTAACTGAAAGAATTTATAATCACAAGTTTTCTAAAGTGAGTGCTCTAAGAAAGGGGAAGTCAGAGGCCTATGATCAAGGAGAAATCTGCTTAAAGTTTAGATAAACTGAAGGGAGTATTAGCTCCACCTTGGTCAGTTCCCACTGGAGAGATTTCAGGTGGTCATTAATGAACTGGCTTGCTCTCTCCTCAATTTCTGGGGAAAAAAGGTTTCTATGTAATAACTAAAGATGACTCTAAAATTTCTTAAATAAGAGCAATTTCCAAAGACTCCACATTGTCACAGAGATCAAAGGATTGAGCTGTGAGTCTGCAAAGAGTAGAGTTGGTACTTCTGAATAAAAGAGGTCACTGAGGAACTGTAATTGTAGGCTTGGCAACAGCACCTTCTCCCTCTAAGTTTTTCCTCTCCCTTATAATTCTCAGTGACTTATTGCTATTTACATCTCTCTCTTCTCTCCAAGGCTACCCTGATTTCACATGTGTGTAGATAAAAGAAATGGCACAGTGCTGACTACAAACAGCTCCACACATGACTCCATCATACTTCAGATTCATGGTAGTGACTTTCCTTATGGACTGTAAATGTCCCCCAATTCTATGAGCCTTATCTCATTACACCAAGTCATTATTGCTTACTAAGATATAACTTCAGGCTGTGATAGTTTGATTCATTAAGAGAGATGTTCTTGGACTGCAATTCTGAGATCTTAAAAGAAATTGAGGCAGCTGCTCTGTAGATACTGGTGCTGGATGTGGGAACTGGGATGGTGAGCAGCTAGTTCAGCCAGACTTACTTTCTCGATATAGCGCCAAACATCGTAGATCAATTGCAAGTACTTGGACACATGAGCATTTTGAACTTCAATTTGTTCACTACTCTCGGGGAAGAAGTTTCTTATGATGTCCTGGGCTATGACAAGAAGCAGCTACACTATAAGTTGATGCTTCTTGCTCCTTCCCCCCTTTCTCTCTCTCTCACTCCTCTCTCTAAGAAATCAATAAATACATTCTTTTTTTAAAAAATAGACTGCTCTTTCAAAATGAGTTCTATAACTTAAGCTCTGACAGGCAGAAGATTTTCCCTAAAATCTTCTTTTTTCTTCCTGCATGATTCCCTTGTGATATGTTTAGTTTAATACACACACACACACACACACACACACACACACACACACACATATGTATACATAATTAAATATATTTTAAAGCATTCTTTGTTAGTATCTAGAAAATTTAGATTAAAGTAATAAAACATTGTTGGCAGGACTCTGGGGAAACATTTAGAAATAGTCCTTCTGGAAAGAAATCTAGAAATATTTATTTAATAAATTTTAAGCAGCAACTCTAAACTTCTCCTTAGGTTATAAGGATATTAAGGTAAATTATACATGATTTCTGCTTTTAAGGAACTCAAAGTCTACTAGGAAAGAAATGTATAAGGACAGATATAAAAAATGAAGTGGATCATAACAGCACCTCTGACAAGACCCTACCCAACATTACAGAAACTTTTTTTTTTTTCTGGATTAGGTCATAGAATGTGAGCCCAGAGTTGAGTATAGCCAATGTTTCTTGCAGTATGGAGTCAAGCTAGTCTGAGACAAGGAAGTTCTCAGAGCAAGCAAGGGTATACATGGAGAGGGTCTTGACAAACTTAGTTTCTGGATCTAAGCATCTTATCTCTTCTTATGGTTTGGATACTAGAGCCAATTAATTTTCTGTTTCGTTTGGCTAATGTTTGGTTTCTGTTATTAGGAATGTGACTAATATACATCTAATAGAGTCATGAACTAGAAGACTATTCATACTAAAAAATAAAATCATTTAACTTTTAGAAATACAGTTGATCTTCACTATTCACTGATTCTGGACTCACAGAATTTGTTTACTCACTAATATTTATTTGTAATCCTCAAATTAATATTCACAGTGTTTTCCTGGTCATTAATTCCTGTATTGTAAACAAGTGTTCTTTCTAGGCTTTCTTTAGTACCATTTTTGTTGTTGCTTTTGCATTTTTGTGGGTTTTGTTGGTAATTTTCTATAAATATGCCCCCAAGCATAATGCTGAGTGCTTTCTAGTATTCCCAAGTGTGAGAAGGCTGTGTGATGTTTCCTACTTAGAAAATGCCTATATTAGTAAACTTTATTTAAGCAAAAATTACAGTGTTGTTGGCCATGAATTCAATGTTAATGAATTAACAATATATATTACATAAGGTGTCTTTAAACAAAAACATAGATGAAACAAGGTCACATATTGACCAGCTGACAAAAATGTTGTGACCAGGAGCTTTCTGCAACCTATCCCTATGTATCCCAGGGGCAATGGATCAGTATTTGCTAATTTAGTTTTTGCAGTGACTTTATAGAATATGACTACTGCAAATGACTACTCTAAGGAAACAGACACCTCCATATTAAAATTAAACATATCTATTGAAATGTTCATAGATAACTGTTTATATTAGTCAACAGCTGAGTAAAAGCCAAATGCACAGCATATGAAGAGTAATTATACTAGATAGTTATTGTAAATAACAATTCTATGAAGATGTCCTTACATAGAAATGTGTGTATAAAATAAAGTAGAATTGTTGGAACAGAGTTCACTGACCCTAAGCAGCTTGAAAGAAGGGACAATATCTTCCTTATATGTCTAAGTATATGTATGAACCTGGCATGCAGTAAATGTGGAGAATAATGCCTACCCAATATTCCTTACTATGGGGCTCACATGGCATAGTTCTGGTCAATGACATCTAAATGGAAGTCTCTTGGGTAGAAATTCGTACAAAGCTATTTTTTTTAAATGGACAGGCTTAGTAACATTAACATTTTCCGCATTTTTCTTTCCATTTCTAACAATATGGAAGCTGGATGGTGACTACTGGTGCAGGAGAATCTAAGTTTGAAAGACACAAAGTCTGCCATGTTGCTTAACTCTAAGAGATACCCTTTGGAGTATGAACATTACATATTCTCCATGAAGTTGTACACAATAGTGACCTTGAAATCTAGATATCAGGCAACTTCATAAAGGAAGAAATTTATATAGCCAATAAACCACACATGAAAAAGATGCTTAAACTCACTAGAAATCAGAGAAATGCAAATTAAAACCAGAATATTTTGCACAAATGAGAAGAAATTCAGTTTGACTTCACTAAATATACTGAAAAATATTTGGAGAAATAAAAACAGTCACATGCTTTTAGTAGAAGAAAGATACATTTGACTCACCAGGCGGTGGCGTAGTGGATAGAGCATTGGACTGGGATGCGGAAGACCCAGGTTCGAGACCCTGAGCTCGCCAGCTTAAGTGCGGGCCCATCTGGCTTGAGCAAAAGCTCATCAGCTTGGACCCAAGTTCGCTGGCTCCAGCAAGGGGTTGCTCAGTCAGCTGAAGGCCCATAGTCAAGGCACATGTGAGAAAGCAATCAATGAACAACTAAGGTGTTGTAATGGCAATGAAAAACTAATGATTGATGCTTCTCACCTCTCTCCGTTCCTGTCTGTCTGTCCCTATCTATCCCCCTCTCTCTCTCTCTGTCCCTATTAAAAAAAAAGATACATTCATTTTGGAGAGCAATTTGGAAATATCAGTTAAAATCTACTGCTTGAAATATATCCTAGAAAAACCTAAATGCATATACTTAGGGAGGCAAATACAAAAATATTCACAGCAATGTCTTTGAAGATAATAAAAATATGAAAATAACTTATTTATCCACTGAAAGGAGAATGGATAAGTAAATTATAATATTTTATTCTATGGTGATATTTATTCTATGGAATATTCTATGGCAGTAAAAACAAACAAACCAGTGTTACCCAAATTTTAAAAATGTAGAGTCTATTTAAAAATATTGTATAAAAATTCATATTGCATTTGAACATCTATATAAAGAAATATAGCTGCAAAAGAATTATAGATAGAGCCTGATTAGGTGGTGGCGCAGTGGATAGAGAGTCGGACTGGGATGCAGAAGACCCAGGTTCAAGACTCCGAGCTCGCCAGCTTGAGTGTGGGCCCATCTGGCTTGAGCAAAAGCTTGCCAGCTTGGATCCAAGGGGTCGCTGGCTCCAGCAAGGGGTTGCTTGGTCTGCTGAAGACCCGCGGTCAAGGCACATGTGAGAAAGCAATCAATGAACAACTAAGGTGTTGCAACGGCAATGAAAAACTAATGATTGATGCTTCTCACCTTGCTCTGTTCCTGTCTGTCTGTCCTTATCTATCCCTCTCTCTGTCCCTGTAAAAAAAAAAGATTATAGAGAGCAAAACTATAACAATACGAATGAGAATAATGTATCCTTAATTATATGTCTGTATGGTTATTTCATTGGTAAGATATAGCAGAAAAAAAGAAAGGACAGATAGGGCAAAATGTTAGGGTATTAATGGGCTAAATAATGGAATATAAGACTTTTTTCATTGTTCTTTGCATTTGTCTAACCATTTCAAGTACTTAATAATTTAAAAATAAGCATAAATGACTAAGGGAATCCAAGTAGTGGATCTAAAGCGATGATGGGTATGAATGAAGATACCTCAAACACAGGAGGGGTTCTAACTCAGCAGCTGGTCCTCATTGAGGAGTTATGGATAGTAATGATGAAAAAAAGAGGTAACAGAAAAGTTAACTTGCAAGTTCCTATCAAATGATATAGCTTTCTAAAATTTACAGAGTACATTCACTATATTTTCTCCTCTTTCTACAAGTTAAACAGAGAGTACATTCTCATTTTGCCAAAAAAGGCAATATAATCAAATACACAAACATTTATTTATATTATATAGCAATTTGGAGTGGTTATGATGAACCCTATTAATGTTCTCATAAAAACGACCAATTTCAAGCTAGAAATATTGAGGAAATGTGAACCTTAGTACACAGTACCACTTCCTCTCCTTTGATTATACTACTTCTGAAGGAAAAAGACACCCATAAAATAAGGCAGCTAATTTTGAGACTTATGTTATATAATAACCTCAGAAATTTTAAATTTTATGAACAAAAGGCTTTAGAAAAGCCTGTATCAGGGGTGCTCAATACGTTGATAGTGATCTACTGGTCGATTGCGAAGAAAGTGTGGGTAGATCGTATCACATTAAAAAGATATTTGTCTTTTGATTGGCATACAGGGTAGCCAATCTGATGTCTGAACTTTTGACACCCTACGCGTGCGCATTAAACCGCGCTAACTTGTTCATTTACATTGCTGCGTAGTTAGCCTTCAATTTATTTAAATTAATACAACAAAGGGTATAAAAATGAGTGCCATAGCTGGTCTGAGTAACAAGCCTAAAACCTACCACTTTCATACAGAATGGGAGGAGATTTTTTTCACTATGTCATATTCTAAGTGTGTTTGCCTCATCTGTCTGTGTGCCATTGCTATTCCAAAGAAGGGAAATGTGGACTGGTTTTTTCAGACTGTTCATAAAAACTATGACATTGACTTTCCTCCAAAAAGAGAGCTGAGAAGAAGAAAGATGAAAGAAGAATACAAAATATTAAATAGTAATAATAGTAACTTAAATAATGATAATATAAAAGAAATAAATTTATGTTTTGCATTTTTATTGTAGGTAGATCATTTTGGGTTGGTCATCTTATAAGTAGCTCGCAAGCTGAAAAAGTGTGGGCACCCCTGGCCTATACCATCTGCCCAACTCTAGAATTCCAAACAAGCAGTCACTCCCTCCATATTTTGGAAGCTTACTCATGACCTCAGAATTTCTACATGTGCACTTTAGACAGTGGAAATCAAAACCGATCTTCTAGATAACTACATTAGGAAAGAATACACTCCATATAGTGAGTTTCAATCTGACTATCTGGAGGTAGTTAGGCAGGTGGGAGGCTAAGAAAGACAAAACTACATCAGTACATTTGATTTTCAAATTACTTTTCCTGTAGCTGGAGATTAAAAATAATAACTACAGCCTGACTGGTGTTTGTGCAGTGAATAGAGCATGACCTGGGATGCTGAGGTCCCTTGTTCAAAACCCCGAGGACTCCAACTTGTGAGGGGGCTCATTTGATTTGAGCGCAGGCTTGCCAGCTTGAGCATAGGGTCACTGGCTTGAATGTGGAACCATGGAAATAATTCCAAGGTTACTGGCTTGAGCAAGGGGTTGCTGGCTTGAGCAAGGCATCATTGGCTCAGCTTGAGTCCCCCCCCCATTCTACCCCCAGTCAAGGCACATATGAGAAACAACCAATCAACAACTAAAGTGACACAACTACAACTTGATGTTTCTCCTCTCTCTTCCTTCCTGTCTGTCTCTCTCTCATGCTAAAATAAATAAATAAATAACTATAAATTTAAGCAACGTTACAGAAAAGAGCCTACAGCATGAATAACACAGAAAAATAGTTTTGAGGAAGTTGGTTATTGTTGACTTAGCTACCTTTACTAGAACCACTAGGAATAAACTACAGGGTACTCATTCTTACCTCAGACTCATCAAAAAGAGCTTAAATTAATAATGAGAAAAAGAAGATAGCAATGATCAAAACAGTAATTGTATCTGGAAGTTGGAATTTTCCATGCACCCAAAATTTTCACTTAATTGTTTTTGGTATCACCATCTTGCTTGAAAGGAACACATATCTTTTCCAGCACTATAGTTGTGGGCATTATCTAGATCACTTAGAACCCATAAGCAATTCAACTGTACATATGACATAAGTTTTTTCTTGGCTTCTTTAATTATATTGGAATTTAATGTGCTCACTTCATAGCACCATGATTGGAATGAGAGCTGCAGAACAAGTATCTAAAGCCATGTTTAAATAGTCATGTGTGGAGCCAGCTTTCTGTAAGAAGTAAAATACCCAAAGAAACAATGTGACTACAACCCAGCTCTTTAAGCACACCAAGAAAGTATTTGAGTAAAACCCAATCATTGCCTTCAGTTAACTTCTTGTTCTACTTCGATGTCTATAACGGGGTGTGAAAATGATGAGTATTTGTTGAATAAAGAGGTGAATCTTCAAAAACACATTTAATTTTTTTGATACAATAAAGCAATGTCAATAACACACATGACTGTGGGATAAATAAGATGTAAAACGTCCAAGACTGGAGAACCAAGTAAGGAAGTCATGCAGAACAGAAGAGAGATTCTTCTTCTTCTTCTCCTTCTTCTTTTTTAAAGATTTTATTTATTTATTTTACAGAGAGGAGAAAGAGGGACAGTTGAGCGAGAAGTATCAACTCACAGCTACTTCATTTTAGTTGTTCATTGATTGCTTGTCCTATGTGCCTTGACGAGGCAAGCTTAGGGCTTTAAGCAGTGACCTCAGCATTCCAGGTCAAGGCTTTATTCATTGTGCCATCACAGGCCAGGAGAGATTTTTCTTTTCATCACACACACACTCCTCTTGTTACCTACTGAGAGAGAAGGCAAAGTGTATGATAGACTGTAACTACAGGCCAGATTGTGTTGCATTGAATGTAATCAAACTAAAAATATAGTACTGAATTTGGTGAATATTATTTCTACTTCAAGTGTTACACTAAACAATCATGGTTTATATAAGAATTACATCTGGAAGTAAAATTCTCCATGTAGCCAAAATAAAATTCTTAGCTCTATTTCATCTATATACAGTTTATTTATCCATGATATACTTAATTAGTATACTTAATTTATATTCTTTCATTTGACAAACAGTTTATCAGCTATGGTTTTAAAACAGGATTGAATTTAGATACATGCAAATAGAAATAGAAGGGTTTGAAAACATTGTGCATGATGTTATCAATGTCCCATACTACTTACATCTTTGTCCTCTTTGGTCTAGGATGCTATTCCAAGAAAATATTGACAAGAAGAAAATTCTGAGATATTCTAAATTAAATTACAGCATGCAGGAGAGTGGAAGAAAGAGATATGAGAGGTCAATCAGTTAACAACTATAGGACAAAATCAACAGAAGACTGTTTACATTCCTGAATGCATGTTGAAACTTTGAATTAATTTCTACCTGGCTATTTCCAGGATTATCTAGCGAGGACACCCAACCACCAGACCCTATTGCCTCTTGCTTATACAGGAACTTTCCAGACTGTTTCCCACCAGCAACCTAAAGAGCAAACACTTCTTCCTAACAGACTATGCACCTATTCCATAACTAGCCCCACACCTTCTTCCACGTCCTTTAACTTTAACCACTGTAAATTCTCTTTCAAAACACCTTACATTATTTTCCTCATGCTGTTGGCGTAAAAGCGCCCTTCAATTTCCAGGATGGCAGGCATTTTGTTTTCTACATATAGCCCTATTGCTGGGTGTTTAGATTGCATGCCACAGAACCTGGTTCTTTCTTGGTTAGCATTTGGCTCAATAAACCCTTTCTTTCAATAAAAGCCTTTAGTGATGGATGTTTTTGTTTAACAATATTCTTTATCAAAGCAGGGCCCAGAAGAGATGGACAGTTTAAAAAGATCAATTACCATAAGCAAAATAAAGCTATTAAAGGGCTACATGGCCCCCTCTATAAGGAATAATTTCACAGATGAATTTAACTAATCCTTTAATCCTTAATCTCAATTATGTTCAAATATTCCATAGCATAGAAAAGCAAGAAAGCCTTTCAAATTATTGTTATAAAGTCAACATTACATGGGCACAAAAAATCCCTACGAAGAATACATTGATAAAAACACTGTGCAGTGGATTACTCTTACTTCTGAATAGTGAACTATTCCTAAATACATTATTAGCAAACAGATTCAAGAAACATATTAATGTATTAATAACATATACACTTACATGGACTTTATAAATGCTATCTTACCATATTTGGAAAACAGTCAAGCTATAGAACAATTCCATCACCATTCGGTTCATTGAGTTCCTTTGTTGCAGTGAAATTCATTTCTCTTCTGCTTTCCCTTCTGTCCTAACCCTGGGCAACTACTATATATTTTTTCCATTTCTAAAACATTGTCACTTCAAAAATGACATCTAGATCTCCTTTAACTCCAAACTCTGTGTCCTCATTTCTGTAAATGTGCCAGACTGTTTGATTTCCCATCCCCGTGCTCCAGCATGGGAAATTCCCTCAGTCCATAAAATAGCATAATCATAATACTTATCTCACTTGTTTCCCATCTCTGAGAGATGTGCTATGCTGTGATTCTCACTGTATATTTAGCTTATATTTCATCCTATTTATGCAAAGCAGGAAGGTAAATTTGAGTGTATTTTTTAAAGAAACCTACTGATCTACTGGGAAGCGAATGTTCTATATTTTGCTAATAACTATTTGGACATACAAAATACATGAGACATTGTTATAAAATTATATACCACTCAGTGCTCTATTAAAGTGACAGGATAATTTAGGCAACAAATTATTTAATATAAAACTTCCTAGGCTAAGTACTTCATTTAACTTCCTTCTTAAGATATTTAATTAAAAATATTTTTAAATAGTACTACTTGTTATAAAGATATTTTCTGTATTAAACTGAAAATTGACTTTAATTTCTACTGGCCATTCTGGTCTGCTTTCCAGATCTATACAGATCGAGTCAATCCTTGTTTATACCTTGTTCACTGAATCCCTTACTTTAACCTGCTAAATTCTTAGGTTTCTGACTCTTGATTCTGTCATTCAGCTATCAGGTACCCCCCAGCTTTCTGAAATATGCAAATGAGATATGCCTGATTTTTATATCCTCATCTAAATACTAATGAAAACACTGAAGATGACAGGGGAAACGTCTGCAGCATGAAACTAGATACATTCCATTAAAGTGACCTTGTTTTTCGAAGTCCAAATCTATCTACCTAGAATATTATCAACCTGAATTTGCTGTCTTGTCTGAAACCTTTAAGGAGTACTATATATTCTAACTTTATGAGATTCTATTTATCTGCCACTTTAGGAATTCTTTTAAAAAAAGGTGTGTGTTGGGGGGAAGATAGTCTGAAATAACTTGTGAATGCACAAATCACTTTTAAAAATCATGTCATTTTCTAGTCAATAATATAACAAGCTGACACTTTCAGTGAGGCAGAAATTAGAATGAAGTTGATCCCACAATGGTGCTATGTGTAACTGAACTATAGGACGATGGCTGGAAATGCTATTTTCCTTTCTGCCTAGACTTCTTATAATTCTAGTAGGTCTTTCTGGAACTCAAATACTTTCAGGACCACAGATGTGGCCTCTGCTTCTTTCACTTCTGCAAGTTGAGTGCTGTCCAATTTAAAACCATAAATTGCATGAAAAATTTTGCCCATGTCACAGGTGAGGAGGAACATATTTTTCTTCCTCCCACAGTATACATTCTTTGTTAAACTGATAATGACAGTGTTTAAAATCCTGGGAGTTGGGATCAGATACTCTGTGTTTAGATCTCGTGTCTGCAATTTTTGAGTTGCCTTCATTAATTTACTTAGCTCTTCAAGTGTCATTTTTCTCGTCTATCAAATGGGAATAATGATGTTGTTTTTCACGGAGTTACTGAAATTAATTGAGTGCAGGTGAAACATGAAGATGTGTCCTTGGCACATAGTGTGTTTTATTTATCAACTGTTATTGTTGCTTGAGAAGAATGTGAGTCCTTATCTCAGTTTGAAGGAATGCTGATTGCTTGAGGGCTAGAGTTCTGTCAGTTAAATGAGGTTGCTCTATATACACATTACTAAAATAATTTCCAATTATGAATAATTTAGCTCTTCAGAGAATTACAGAACTAGTGGCAAATGGTGGGCATTCAGGCCCTGCTCCAATGGGTATGACGAATGCCTTAATGATACTACTAATGGCTGTTTTTGTTTGTCTTTACAAAGCCCCAATCTACCTAACAAGCATGAGGCACTCTATAGACATGATCACATAATTAATTTGATAAGTAGCTTAGCTACAAGTACTATACTATTGTTTCTGTTTTGCACAAGGATTCTAAGTAACTTGTTAATGTTTGTATAGAAAAAGAGCAGCAGAGGAAAAAAAAAAAGAAACATTATATCAGCCTCCAAAATTCACCTGGATGTTTGGGTTCACAAATCAAGGAAATGTGCGCTCTAAAACAAATAAATTTGGAGTAGTATATATCACAAAATTCTATATATTTAAGGTAATATAACACTGAAGAACAAAATTTTTGTTGCATCCAAAAAAACATTTGTTCTTAAATAATTCGAGAATGCTCATCTCAAATCTGACATTAGTTTTTCTATGTAAGCTACAGTTTATTTGCAATTCAAGATTTCAGGTTTTCATCTTATTGTAAAATTTTCAACATTTAGTTTAACATAATGAAGTATAATACCTTCTGGGGCATTATCTTTGTGAAAATACAATAATTTATATAATGCAGTAAATACACTAATACAATAAAAGATATGATTGCATCAGAATTAGTATACAATATTGAAATAGAACATATTAAAACACTTATTTTAATCATAAAATTTGCGGAAAACTTATTTAAATTCTACTCAAGTAAAAATTTGCATTTGTAGCTCCTGCGTTTGTGTACTTGTAGAGGACAACCTCATTTGATGCTCCAGCAGTAGTCTGCTCATCACTAACAGCTCCAAGATTTTCAGGAAACTTATCAAGGTGAGGAAGTGAATCTTAATGCTCATTTACATCCAATGTCGTGGAAAGCCAACAGCATCCTTTGAACCAGAAGTTCAGAGTTTTCTGCTTTTTTATTGCCAACGAAGTGCTTTGTAACAGCCACAAAAGATTGCCATGCTGCTTTCTCCTCCTTATTCATCTTCCGGCAAATTCTTCACCACGTATGAGGATTCGAATTTAAGGTCTATTGAATACACCTGCTTTTATCTTCTCGAAAGACAAGGCAGGAAAAGCAGAAATAATATGTTGAAAGCATTCACTTTCTCTATTCAAAGCCTAAACAAACTGCTTCATTAAGCCAAGTTTGATGTGAAGAGGGAAAAAAATGATCCTGTCTCGATTAACTACAGGTTCATTCACACTGTTTTGCATCCTCACTTCCAGAGCTTCACGTTTTGGCTACTCCTTCTGTGTCCAGTGTTTCTCCTGAGCTCAGCTGTCCCACAAACACAGAAAGCAAGGATACTTCATGAAACCTGTCTGTTGTCCTAGCAGGAAATTGACCATTTTAAGATCCATACAAGTGACCCAGTTATGCTCCACATATCTCAGTAAGTCAAGGACAATTTTTATGTCATTATAATCTTCTTGCAGATGTGTTGAATAACCAATTGGAACCGCTGCATAAACATTACCATTGTGTAGGAGAACACATTTCAGACTCCGATTAGAGCTGTCAAGAAATAGCCACCATTCTGTTGGACTGTAAGTGTTAATACCTAGCTGGCTGAGAAGACTACTGACATCATGACAGTAAACAAAGTGTTTGTCTTTGGAAATAAAGTCCATAAAAACTTGTTCATGCTTCCTGAAATGGGATACTTTAGCTGTCCAGTAAAGTACATTCTTTTCTTGAAGGCTAGAGGCTAATAACTCAGCTGCTTTCTTTGGTAGGCCCAAATCTCTTACTCAGTTATTCAATTCGGGTTGGCTAAATTGCTGAGGGGTTAATGACTGCTTGGCATCAGAAGAAGACCTTTCAGAGTCTACCACCATTTCCTCATATATCTTATCAAAATACACTTAATCATCATGCTCACTTTCTTCATCCTTCGAAGAAATAAAACATTGAAAACTGGAACTTGGAGTGTCTCAGGGTGTGGGATAGGTCATATTGCTGAAGGGATATTAGGATATGCATGCGATCATATGCCGTCTTTTCTTGCCTATGCCCTTTGTATGGATCAGACAAAAATAACAGTCACTGCTGGGGTCCTTAGGTTCATGTCAAACCATGGGAATACCAAAAAGCATTCCTTTTCATTTTTCTTTTGTCCGGTCACGAAGAATTTCCTCACAATTATGACACACAATATGAAGAGCCCAATTCTTGTCTTGATCGCCAAGGGGAACTTGAAAATAAGCAATATATGCAAGTGCCACAAATGATGAAATATTGCACCTTTGATGTTGAAGTGTGTAACAACCACATATATAACAGAAGGTGTCAGGACTATTCTTACATTTATGCCTACTTGAAGAAGCCATGATTCAATCTGAAAACAAAATAAGAGGGTGTTTTTTATCAGATGATAATATTTTACATATTTTTTTAATTTTTATTTATTTATTTATTTATTTATTTAATTTATTTTTTATTAACTTTAATGGGGTGACACCAATAAATCAGGGTACATATGTACAATGAAAACATCTCCAGATTATCTGATCATTCAATTGTGCTGCATACCCATTACCCAAAGTCAAATTGTCCTCTGTCACCTTCTATCTGGTTTTCCCTGTACCCCCCCCTTCTCCCTATCCCACCCTCCCTTCCCTCCCCCCATCCCGTGACCACCACACCCTTGTCCATGTCTCATAGTCTTACTTTAATGTCCCACCTATGTATGAAATCATGCTGTTCTCAGTTTTTCTTTTTTTCTGATTTACTTATTTCACTCCGTATAATGTTATCAAGGTACATCCATTTTGTTGTAAATGATCCGATGTCATTATTTCTTATGGCTGAATATTGTTCCATAGTATATATATACCAAAGCTTTTTAATCCACTCGTCTTCTGACGGACACTTGGGCTGTTTCCAGCTCTTCGCTATTGTGAACAATGCTGCCACAAACATGGGGGCGCATTTCTTCTTTTCGAACAGTGTTATGGTGTTCTTAGGGTATATTCCTAAAAGTGAGAGAGCCGGGTCAAAAGGCAGTTCTACTTTTAATTTTTTGAGGAATCTCCAAACTGTTTTCCACAGTGTCTGCACCAGTCTGCATTCCCACCAGCAGTGCAGAAGGGTTCCCTTTTCTCCACATCCTCGCCAGCACTTGTTCTGTGTTGTTTTGCTGATGAGCGCCATTCTGACTGGTGTGAGGTGATATCTCATTGTGGTTTTAATTTGCATTTCTCTAATAATTAGTGATGTTGAGCATTTTTTCATATGTCTTTTGGCCATCTGTATGTCTTCCTTAATGAAATTTCTATTCATTTCTTTTGCCCATTTTTTGATTGGATTGTTTGTCTTCCTGGTGTTGAGTTTTATAAGTTCTTTATAAATTTTGGTTATTAACCCCTTATCCGACGTGCTGTCGAATATGTTCTCCCATTGTGTAGTTTGTCTTTTTATTCTGTTCTTACTGTCTTTAGCTGTGCAAAAGCTTTTTAGTTTGATGTAGTCCCATTTGTTTATCTTGCCTTTTATTTCATTTGCCCGTGGAGATAAATCGGCAAATAAATTGCTGCTACAGATGTCGGAGAGCTTGCTGCCTATGTTTTCTTCTAAGATGCTTATAGTTTCACGGCTTATGTTTAAGACTTTTATCCATTTTGAATTTGTTTTTGTGCATGGTGTAAGTTGATGGTCTAGTTTTATTTTTTTGCTGGTAGATGTCCAATTTTCCCAGCACCATTTGTTAAAGAGGCTGTCTTTACTCCATTGTATGTTCTTTCCTCCTTTGTCAAATATCAGTTGTCCATAAAGCTGTGGGTTTATTTCTGGGTTTTCTGTTCTGTTCCATTGATCACTGTGCCTGTTCTTATGCCAGTACCAGGCAGTCTTGAGTATAATGGCCTTGTAGTAAACCTTGATATCCGGAAGAGTGATGCCTCCTGCTTTATTTTTTCTTTTTAAGATTGCTGAGGCTATTCGTGTTCTTTTTTGGTTCTATATAAATTTTTGGAATATGTTTTCTATATCTTTGAAGTATGTCATTGGTATTTTAATTGGTATTGCATTGAATTTATAAATTGCTTTGGGTAATATAGACATTTTAATGATGTTTATTCTTCCTAGCCATGAGCATGGTATATGCTTCCACTTTGTATCTTCCTTGATTTCTTTTATCAATGTTTTATAATTTTTCGAGTACAAGTCCTTAACCTCCTTGGTTAAATTTCCTCCTAGGTATTTTATTTTTTTGGCTGCAATAGGGAAGGGGATTGATTCCTTAATTTCTTTTGCTGACAGTTCATTGTTTGTATGTAGAAATGCCTCTGATTTCTGGGTATTAATTTTATATCCTGCCACCTTGCTGAATTCATTTATAAGGTCCAGTAGTTTTTTAACTGAGACTTTAGGGTTTTCTATGTACAATATCATATCATCTGCAAATAGTGACAGTTTTACTTCTTCTTTTCCAATTTGGATGCCTTTTATTTCTTCTTTTTGTCTGATTGCTGTAGCAAGGACTTCCAGAACTATGTTGAATAAGAGTGGTGAAAGTGGGCAACCCTGCCTGGTTCCTGATCTTAAGGGGATTGCTTTTAATTTTTGTCCATTTAGTATGATGTTTGCTGTGGGTTTGTCGTAGATGGCCTTTATCATGTTAAGGAATGTTCCTTGTATTCCCACTTTACTGAGAGTTTTAAGCATGAATGGGTGCAGGATTTTATCTAATGCCTTTTCTGCATCTATTGAAATTATCATGTGATTTTTATCCTTCCTTTTGTTTATGTGATGAATCACATTGATTGATTTGCGAATATTGAACCAGCCTTGCCTCTCCAGAATAAATCCCACTTGGTCATGGTGTATGATTTTTTTCATATATTGCTGAATCTGGTTGGCTAATATTTTGTTGAGAATTTTAGCGTCTAAATTCATCAGGAATATAGGTCTATAATTTTCTTTCTTTGTGTTGTCTTCGCCCGGTTTGGGGATCAGAATTATGCTCGCCTCATAAAAGGAGTTTGGAAGTCTTCCTTCCTCTTGAATTTTTTGAAATAGCTTGAGGAGGATAGGAGTTAGTTCTTCTTTGAATTTTTGATAGAATTCACTTGTGAAGCCATCAGGCCCAGGACTTTTCTTTTTTGGAAGTTTTTTGATAACTGTTTCAATCTCCTCTGTTGTAATTGGTCTGTTTAGGTGCTCTGATTATTCCAGATTGAGTTTTGGAAGGTTATATGATTCAAGAAATTTGTCCATTTCATCTAGATTGTCTAATTTTTTGGCATAGTGTTCTTCATAGTATTTTCTTACAATGCTTTGTATCTCTGTTGTATTAGTTGTAATTTCTCCACTGTCCTTTCTAATTTTATCTACTTGAGACCTCTCTCTTTTTTTCTTGGTGAGTCTAGTTAAGGGTTCATCAATCTTGTTTACCTTTTCAAAGAACCAGCTTCTGCTTTCATTGATCCTCTCTATTGTTTCCTTAGCCTCTATGTCATTTATTTCTGCTCTGATCTTTATTATTTCCTTCCTACTACTTGTCTTGGGTTTTATTTGTTGTTGTTTCTCAAGTTCTTTTAGCTGCAGGGTTAAGTTGCTTATATGCTCTTTTTCTAGCGTCTTATGATATGCCTGTAGTGCAATGAACTTCCCTCTCAGAACTGCTTTTGCTGTGTCCCATAAGTTTTGAGTTGACGTATGCTCATTATCATTTGTTTCTAGAAACTTTTTTATTTCTTCTTTGATCTCAATGTTAATCCATTCATTATTTAATAACATGCTATTTAGTTTCCAAGTGTTTGAGTATTTTTCAGTTTTTCTATTGTGGTTAATTTCTAGTTTCATGGCATTGTGATCAGAGAAAATGCTTGATATAATTTCAATCTTTTTAAATTTGTTGAGGCCTTTTTTGTGTCCTAACATGTGGTCTATCCTAGAAAACATACCATGAGCGCTTGAGAAAAATGTATATTCTACTGCTTTAGGGTGAAAAGTTCTGAAGATATCTATTAAATCAAGTTGATCTAGTGTATCCTTTAAGTCTGCTGTTTCTTTATTGATTTTCTTTCTTGTGGATCTATCCAGTGTTGTTAGTGGGGTATTGAAATCCCCTACTATGATAGTATTACTGTTAATCTCACTCTTAATGTCCATCAAAGTCTGCTTTATGAATGTCGGGGCTCCTATATTTGGTGCGTAGATATTTATAATAGTTATATCTTCCTGTTGAATTGTTCCCTTTATCATTATGTAGTGTCCTTTTTTATCTCTTACTACAGTGTTTGTTTTAAAGTCCAATTTGTCCTATATAAGTACTGCTACCCCGGCTTTTTTTTTCATTTCCATTTGCATGAAATATTTTTTTCCACCCTTTTACCTTCAGTTTATGTGCATCTTTTGTTTTAAGGTGTGTCTCTTGTAGACAGCATATGTATGGGTCCTGTTTCTTTATCCACGCTGCTACCCTATGTCTTTTGATTGGATCATTTAATCCATTTACATTTAAGGTTATTATTGATATGTAGTTGTTTATTGCCATTTTATTCTTTAAAGCTGTATTTTTTTTTTTTTTTTTTTTGCTATATTCTTTTCTCCCTTTGAACTGTTCACACTAGGCCCCTTAGAATCTCTTGCAGAATTGGTTTGGTTTTAATGAATTCCTTGAGGTTTTCTTTGTCTGGAAAGCTCTTTATTTCTCCTTCAATTTTAAATGTTAGCCTTGCTGGATAGAGTAGTCTTGGTTGTAGGTTCTTGTTCTGCATTACTTTGATTATATCTTGCCATTCCCTTTTGGCCTCAAGTGTTTCTGTTTAGAAGTCTGATGTCATCCTAATGGGGGCTCCTTTGTCGGTGATAACCTTTTTTTCTCTAGCAGCTTTTAAGATTTTTTCTTTATCTATTAGCTTTGGTATTTTAACTATGATGTGTCTTGGTGTCGATCTTTTTGGGTTTCTCTTTAATGGGGTTCTGTGTGCCTCTTGAACATGTAGAATGTTTCCCAGCCTTAATTTAGGGAAGTTTTCTGCTATGATTTGATTGAACAAAGTTTCCATTTCCTGTCCTCTTTCCTCTTCTCAGGGATCCCTATGATGTGAATATTGTTTCTCTTCATGTTGTCACAGAGCTCCCTTAGAGTTTCCTCACATTTTTTGAATCTCTTTTCCTTTTTCTTCTCTGTTTCTGTAACTATGTTTATTGTGTCCTCTAACTCGCTGATTCGATCCTCAGTGTGATTCATCCTGCTTTTAATTCCTTCCATTGTGGTCTTTAGTCCTGATACTGTATTTGCCATTTCTGTTTGATTCTCTTTTTTTATTTCAATTTCATTTTTTATACTTGTTATCTCTTTATTTAGGTGTTCATAGTGACTATCCAATGTTGCTCTAATTTCTTTGAACATCCTAACTATCATTATTCTAAAGTCTGCTTCTGGTAGTTTGGTTATATCTAGTTCATTCAGGTCCTTCTCTGGGGATTTCTCTTGGTTGATTTGGTTTGCATTCCTCTGCCTGCCCATTTTATCTGAGTGTAAGCAAGTTGTGGCCACTGGAGTCCAGTATGTGTTGCCTTTGTGTTCTCTAGGTGTGGTTTGTCTGCAGGCTTGCCACCCCCTCTGCTGCTGCCTAGGGCGGTTGGGTGTGGGCATTGCCAGCGCCGGCTCACTGCAGCTATTGCTGTGGTTTTTGCCTCTCTTTTGCGGGAGGGGCTGATCCTCAAGTCACTAGCGTTAGCACCCAGGGCAGAGGTGAGCACCTTTGCTCAGCTGCGGAACCGGCCTTTTTCCGGATGGCTTACTCCCGGCCCCCTCAGTCAGAGCCTGCTCGCCTCCGTTTTGTGGGTTGGGCGGGGCTTTTGACGTGCTCTCAGCTGTGAGCCTTTGCCCTTCCAGAATTTAGCCCCGCCCTCGAGGCCAGGGCCCTTTTGCGCAGGGACTGAAACTGAAAACCGGGGATTATTGGGCCGGGCGTGTTTGCTGGCGTGCGCACAGCGGCTAGCTTCCAGTCGTTCCGGATCCTACCCCGCCCCCACGCTCGTTGCAAGCTCGGGCACGTAAGGTGGTACTCCGCAGGTTCTCCGGCCGGGCAGGGAGAGCAGCATGAGCTCAGCCAGGAACTTCCGCTGGTCTCAGTGTCTCCCTTGCCCCTGTCTTAGGAGCCCGCTCGCGCACACAGATGGCACACCGCGGTTTCTCCTTCTGGGCTGGGTTGGCAGCGTGAGCTCAGCCTCGGGCCCCTCGCCTGTTTCTGGTCTTAGCCCGGTGCCCGCGGTCAGGGCCGGCTAGCGCAGGGTCGCAGGGCTGACCTCTGCCCGTATTTTTCCCCACAAGTGGGGTCACAGGCGGCCCGCAGCTGCCGGACAGCTTTTGCGCATCCCCTCCGCCCCTGCTAGGCTAGCCTGAGCTCACACTTTTACGCCCACACCGACAGGACCGCGTTTCAGCGTCCTGTCCCAACCATAGGCTTCAGCAACCTCAGGGGGCTAGAAGTGCCCTAAGTCTCCACACTGTAGGCTTGGGAGCTTCCTCACTCTAAGCAGGTCTGCTCTAATTGCCGCGGGAGAGCTTGTTTGGCTAGTGTCCTGTCTCCCTTTGCTGGTATTGCTAGTTCCAGGGGAAATATTCATTTTCGATTAGGGAAGTGACTTAGCCCATATGTCGGGGTGGCTGTCCCTCAGAGTGTCTCCATGCCTTCAGTCCACTCTTTGTTCCCGCTGCTCTGTTCCTCTCCTCTGTCCGAGTTCCCCGGAGCCCCGGGTGCGTGGTTATGAGAGAGGCTTTCTGAGCTGTCCCTTTAAAAAGATTTTTGGGTCTGAGAAGACTCTCTCTTTTTCACAAATAGTATCCTCACTTGCTTCACAGCTCAATACTGTCCAAACGCCTCTTCTAGGCTCTGGGACTTCAGACTGGGGCTTGGTTCCTGGGACCCAGGTCCCTCCCTCTCCGCCAAACTCTCCTCCCGCCACGCGGGTCTCTCCGGCCTGCCGTTTGCTCTGGGGAGCTGGGCAGCCCTCTTCACGTTTTTGCTATTCCTACCAGTCTCAATGTGGCTTCTGCAGTGTTCCTTGGTTGAAGAGTCCACTTAGTTTTGCTCAAAGTTGGTTTATCCAGATGATGGTTCTTAAAATTGAGTTATAATCCACTTTGGTTCTGGGAGTTGGAAGTTGGTACGTCTGCCTACTCCATCGCCATCTTCCCTTCCTCAATTTTTTACATTTAAAAACAAGTACAATTATGTAAAAGTGATGTTTGTAAAACATTAATTGCCTTGTGGCTATGTTCAATCCAAGAGTCATTGCCCTTTAACTCCAGTTTAAAAACCAATGCATGCCATTAACTGTAACAAAAAGAAATTAAAATTGCATAAAAACTAGAGCATGCACCTAAAAAAAAATTTCAGATTTGGAATTAGCAATGCATACATATGTTGAAAAAGTTCTAAAACCTCATGCAACAGGAAATGCAAAAGAAACTGTTAGCCAGTGTAATCACTGATTCAAAAGAAGATATGCACTCCAATGTTTGTTTCAGCATTATTTACAATAGCCAAGATTTGGAAACAACCCATGTGACTATCAGTGGTACATATACAGAATGGAATACTACCTGGCTGTGAAAGAGAAATAAATATTACGTTTTGTGATGGCATGTATGGACCCTGAGATTATTATGCTAAGTGATATAAGCCAGGCAGAGAAAAACAAATATGATCTCACATATATCTGGAATTTAATGAACAAAGTGAACCGAGGAATGGAATAGAGGCAGAGGCTGGGTCACAGGGAGCAGAGGGACACCTGTCAGAGGGAAGGGGGATTAAGGAATGGGATCAGAGAAGGTGAAAGGATTAATGAAATTATATATACATAACACATAGATACAGGTAACAGAACAGCAAATCCCAGAGGGAAGGGGGAAGAGTTAGAAGTAGGGAGGCAAAGGGGGTATAAATAAAAACTGGGCAGGTGGGGGGTGAGGTTGTTATATTCAGTGAGACACTTGAATTCATGTAAACAAGATTAAAATTAATTTTAAAAAAGAAATAAAAACAAAAATGACACATACAACCTTGGAATGAATTAAAAAAAAAAAAAGAAACTACAACTTATGGCCAAAAAAACACCAAAAAACCCTCAGATTTTCTTTAACTTTTTAATTGGTTTATTGGGCAGGTATAGGGTTGAGGGAAAGCAGAATAACAAGAAAATCAGAAGGCAGGTAATTAATGGTGGAATGTGTCATAAAACATCTCACCTGTACCTGAATCTGTGAAAAAGTGGAATAAAGATTTCATCAATCTTTTGAGCAGGTATGAGGTGAGAGGATAAACAAGATCAGTTCAGTGAACAAATTGCTCCATGCATTTTTACCCTCATTACTGTATTCAGTTATCCTTATCACAAACATTTTATATGCAACTGTTTCCAACTGTTAGTTTAATGAGGGTCAACCCTTTGGTTAGTAAATAAATGTGTTTATGCTTAAAAAATAAAAGTAGCAGCTATTCCAAATTTTTTTTCACCTTTAAAATTTCAATTACAGTTGACATTATATGTTATATTAGTTTCAGATGTAGAGCATAATGAACAGAAATTTATATAACTTACAAAGTAATCAGCCCCAAAAGTCTAGTTCCCCCTGCTCCCAACATCATTCAAAACACTGGGGGACAATTTTCTTTCATTTTCTCTTGCATGAGGTTTTAGAACTGTTCCTATATATCTTTGCATCACTGATTCCAAATATAAAATCTGTTTTTAGGTGCATGCTCTAGTTTTTATGCAATTTTAATTTCTTTTTGTTACAGTTAATGGCATGCATTGGTTTTTAAATTAGAGTTAAAGGGCAATGACTCTTGGATTGAACATAGCCACAAGGCAATTAATGTTTTACAAACATCACTTTTACATAATTGTACTTGTTTTTAAATGTAAAAAATTATCATCTGATAAAAACACCCTCTTATTTTGTTTTCAGATTGAATCATGGCTTCTTCGAGTAGGCATAAATGTAAGAATAGTCCTGACACCTTCTGTTATATATGTGGCTGTTACACACTTCAACATCAAAGGTGCAATATTTCATCATTTGTGGCACTTGCATATATTGCTTATTTTCAAGTTCCCCTTGGCGATCAAGACAAGAATTGGGCTCTTCATATTGTGTGTCATAATTGTGAGGAAATTCTTCGTGACCGGACAAAAGAAAAATGAAAAGGAATGCTTTTTGGTATTCCCATGGTTTGACATGAACCTAAGGACCCCAGCAGTGACTGTTATTTTTGTCTGATCCATACAAAGGGCATAGGCAAGAAAAGACGGCATATGATCGCATGCATATCCTAATATCCCTTCAGCAATATGACCTATCCCACACCCTGAGACACTCCAAGTTCCAGTTTTCAATGTTTTATTTCTTCGAAGGATGAAGAAAGTGAGCATGATGATTAAGTGTATTTTGATAAGATATATGAGGAAATGGTGGTAGACTCTGAAAGGTCTTCTTCTGATGCCAAGCAGTCATTAACCCCTCAGCAATTTAGCCAACCCGAATTGAATAACTGAGTAAGAGATTTGGGCCTACCAAAGAAAGCAGCTGAGTTATTAGCCTCTAGCCTTCAAGAAAAGAATGTACTTTACTGGACAGCTAAAGTATCCCATTTCAGGAAGCATGAACAAGTTTTTATGGACTTTATTTCCAAAGACAAACACTTTGTTTACTGTCATGATGTCAGTAGTCTTCTCAGCCAGCTAGGTATTAACACTTACAGTCCAACAGAATGGTGGCTATTTCTTGACAGCTCTAATCGGAGTCTGAAATGTGTTCTCCTACACAATGGTAATGTTTATGCAGCGGTTCCAATTGGTTATTCAACACATCTGCAAGAAGATTATAATGACATAAAAATTGTCCTTGACTTACTGAGATATGTGGAGCATAACTGGGTCACTTGTATGGATCTTAAAATGGTCAATTTCCTGCTAGGACAACAGACAGGTTTCATGAAGTATCCTTGCTTTCTGTGTTTGTGGGACAGCTGAGCTCAGGAGAAACACTGGACACAGAAGGAGTAGCCAAAACGTGAAGCTCTGGAAGTGAGGATGCAAAACAGTGTGAATGAACCTGTAGTTAATCGAGACAGGATCATTTTTTTCCCTCTTCACATCAAACTTGGCTTAATGAAGCAGTTTGTTTAGGCTTTGAATAGAGAAAGTGAATGCTTTCAACATATTATTTCTGCTTTTCCTGCCTTGTCTTTCGAGAAGATAAATGCAGGTGTATTCAATGGGCCTCAAATTCGAACCCTCATACATGATGAAGAATTTGCCAGGAAGATGAATAAGGAAGAGAAAATAGCATGGCAATCTTTTGTGGCAGTTACAAAGAACTTAGTTGGCAACAAAAAGCAGAAAATTATAAACTTCTGGTTCAAAGGATGCTGTTGGCTTTCCATGACATTGGATGTGACATGAATCTTAGGATTCACTTCTTGATCAGTCACCTTAATAAGTTTTCTGAAAATTGTGGAACTGTTGGTGATGAGCAGGGAGAACACTTTCATCAAGATTTGAAGATGATGGAAGAGCATTATTAGGGGCGATGGGACAGAAATATGATGGCAGACTATTGCTAGAGCATCAAACAAAATTGTCCTCAACAAGTATACAAACACAAGAGCTACAAGCACAAATTTCTGTCTGAATAGTATTTAAATAAGTTTTGCACAAATTTATGATTTAAATAAGTGTTTTAATATGCTCTATTTAAAAATTGTAGACAAATTCTGATGCAATCATATCTTTTAGTGTATTAGTGTATTTACTGCATTATATTAATTATTATATTTTCCCAAAGATGATGTCCAAGAAGATATTCTACTTCATTATGTTAAACCAAATGTTGAAAATTTTACCACAAATGAAAATGTAAAATATTGAATTGCAGAAAAACTGTAGCTTACGGAGAAAAACTAATGTCAGATTTGAGATGAGCATTCTTGAATTATTTAAGAACAAGTGTTTTTGTGGATGCAACAAAAATTTTGTTCCTCAGTGTTATAGATTAGAGGGTAGAGCAAGATGATGGGTAAAAGCATATTCCACTTAAGTACTGGCTGGGCTCTTTGACCTAGTACAAATAAAATTAATAATGTTGTAATTTTATATATACTAGGGCTTATATAATTGGCCCTAAATATATGTAAGCTCCACTACCATAGCATTTTACTTATTTACTTATTTTACTTAAAACATCCTATGAGATAATCAGGGTAGCTATTATCTTCTATATTTTTAAAATGAGGAGACAGCATGAATCAAAGATGTATAGCACTTTAAATCTAAAGGAAACCTAAAAGCCCATCTAATTCAATCTTCTCATTATTCAGGGTAAAAAAATCAATCATTAGAGAAATTGGAGAATCTGCCCAAAAATCACATGGCTAAATGATGAAACTCTGTTTCTTGGATCTTTTGACTCCTGGAACAGAGTTCTTTTGACACCAGTGCGCTGTCATTCACCAAAGGCTCCTTTGTTCTTCAGAAAATCAATTTGAGATGGGGAAGCTGAGTAACTCAGTTACCTCTTGAAAGCATTACCAGGAGATACTTGTGAAGAAAAAGACACAAATTAAAAAAAAAGAAAAAGAAAATATACTTTTTTTTTATTGAAGGTTTTCTTCACTGTGCAGAAGCGTTTTAGTTTGATGTAGTCCCCCACTTGTTTATTTTTTCCTTCTGTTTATGGGAGAATATATTTGTAGACAATATGTCTGATAAAGGGTTCATATCCAAAATACATAACTAACACATACAGCTCAATAACAAAAATAATAAACAATCTGATCAAAAAATAGGCAGAGGACATAAGAAAATATTTGGTCCAAAGACATACCAATGGCCAGTAGACATGAAAATATGCTCAATATCACTAATCATCAGAGAAATGTAAACAGTGATATCAGTCAGAATGGCTATTATCAAAAGTCAATAAATAATGAGTTGGTGAGGATGTGGAGAACAGGGAACTGTTCCATTAAAGTCTGAGCTCTACGTCAGTCAGGGATACCCGGGTTGACTTCTCTGCAGTGGGACACTCCTGCTTAACAGAAGGGCTGGCAGCCTTTTTGAGACTACTCTTGAGATGACTTTGAGCATTCTACTTATCAGTGCTGAGACCGATTGTGACAGGAGGAAAGACACAACCGACACACAAGTTAGTTGCAAGAATCACATGGGCAGTTTCTTACTCACAATTCTATGGCATGTCTGGGTATAGCTTAATGGGGCTCCATCAGCATGTTTCTCTCAGCTGTCCTTCATCACAGTGATGTGGAGACAGTCCACAGCCAATGTTGCAGTCTGGATGACTAACTACAGCTTGAGGCTCCTTTCTGGCATGTGCCTTCTAACAGGTGTTAATCTATGGGATTATCGCATCAAACCATTTTTTGGGAGTTCCTCACAGGGAACTCTTTTTTATGTTAATCTACAGAGTTGTCACATCAAGCCACTTTTAGGGAGTTCCTTGCAGGGAGCTCTTTTTATCTATGTATAATTTCACACACACACACACACACACACACACACACACACACACACACACACACACACTGGGCCCTGCACAGAAAGCATAGTCTTGCCTGTTATATCTCTAGATTAGCTCCTACCCAGAGGGTGTAGCCTTATTCACTTGCCTTAATGGCTTTTAATATTATATCCTAACTTATTTCTATGTATCTTCTATATTTTTCTATATTTAATTACTGTAACATTATATCACTGTAACATGAACTCTTGTGCACTGTTGGTGAGACTGCAAACCTATGCAGCCCCTGTGTAAAAGAGTATGGGAATCTAAAAACTAAGCAAAACAAAACCTAGATTCATAGAAACAGACTAAAGAGATGGTTACCAGAATGGAGGGGTTCTGAGAAGGAGAAAAAGGAGAAGTAGAATATAGTCAATAAAATTGTGATAAGTTTACAAAGTAACACATGATTATTTGAATTAGTAGAGTGATTACATTGTATACAAATGTCAAATCACTATATTGTACATCTGAAACTCATATACCCAATATATGATTGCATACCACTACACTTCGAAAAAAATAAATTCAATTTTTTCTATTGCCAGTGGGTCACAGGATTTAAGTTTTCTGATTGACAGCTCCCAACACTTAGTATTTTTTGAGACTATTTAAGATTTTAAGATGATTTTGTTGAATTAATAAGCCTTAATCATTAGAAAGACCTGGAGTGATAAAAATCCCAAGTTTCTTGCTTTAGAAATAGCCTGTTTGAAATAAATTTAGGGTTAGTATTGAATTATGAGCTTATGAAAAATCTGTGCTTCCATCTTTTTTATTTCCATTTTAAACATACTCAGGCTTGGGATGGTTGAAGAAAAGAATAAGTCTTCCTCCTCTTTTCCAATAGTTTCCATAAAGGGCTTCCTGTACATTGTCCATCATGAATTTTCATCAGTGGAAGGTGTTGTGATGAAGCCCTGTGCTTAACACCAGTAATTGCTCCTACACTTTTGGGGGAATTTGCCAAGCTACCCTAAGTACCTATGAGGTTAATCCCTGGTTAATCAGGACTACCTGAAAGTGATGCGAATAGCTAACTAGAGTTTCACTCCATGTCATCAGACTTTTCAGGAGTCTTCTGGACCAATAAAGTCCAAGAACCAGAGAAGAAGTCACCTGGCCATTTTATTCTAGGAAATACCACTCTCTTCCCTCTCCACAGGCCCTCTTTGGTCCTGGCTTGCAATGTGAGCCTGGATTAAATTCTCATACAGTTATGGTATTTGAACCTAAAATACAGGGCCATGTTTCCGGGGAGATACCACCTATTTATTTATTTTTTAGAAATGTTAAGTTCCTTTGTTTAGTGGATTTATCCAACATTGCAAATCCTGTAGAAACTGAATTCTGCTTTGTTCCTCAGGAAATCCTTGAAGCAGAAATGTTTATATCTTTGGGGAAAGCCTACAGATTTAATGAGTGATAAGTTGTAAAAGAGTAAAGCTGTGCTTAGTGTAACTACCAGTAATCAGGACAGGGTAATGGAATCAGCATAAGGATTTACTTAAACACATCATATTCTGAAAACAAGAAGGGGTCTAAGGAAAATGAACTAAAGGAATGCTGTGGTGTTATTTATCTTTGTAGCCACTAATAGTATCAAAATAAGTATCTATCCTGCTGTGAGGAAAATGGCTGTGTTAGGCTTGCTTGCGGGTTTACCAGCTACAAGCTCTTTGCCTGATTGGTGCATGGTGTGTATCAGCGCCACATGTGCATAGCCTATGTAAGGCTATGGCTGCTTCCCTGGGCTGCGATTCTCCCAGATCTCTCTCCTGCCACCGTGAGGTGCGGTTTTCCTTGCTCCCTTGCCCTTACTGCAAATAACAGATTTTCCTTTGTTTAACAGCTCTTTCCCTTTTTGTTGTTTACTGGCTCACCTCTCTGTGAGCCTCCAATAAATGGATATGGCCTGACACTTTACAGCTCCGCAGTTTCTCTACTGTCTGCTCAAATTCAATGGGAACCTGTGTGGCCTCGGCCACTGGCATTACACCTTCCAAAAGTCACTGTTGTTTCACAGTTCACATGGACAGGGCACCAAGTGATTTAGTGACCTTACACCATGAAGTTCATCTGCCAATAGCAAAATATTGTCTTTGTTGCTAAAAGGCAAACATATTTGGTGGACTGCATATTCCCTTTGGTGTCCTCACATCTGATCAGTCTTATCCATTCACTGGCAGCTAATCATTGCTAACACAAATATGTCTATTGATCATTTTAGTTCCTTGTACACATTGGGGTGCTAGACAAACTGATGAACATTATCCAATTTCAAAGAAAATTAAAAGACTATATTAAGACAATATGCATGTGGTGCTGCTGTGTTAGGCTTGCTTGCTGGTTTACTGGCTGCAAGCCCTTTGCCTGATTAGTCTGTGAGCACGTGGCTCTGCCACGTGTGTATGGTCTATGTAAGGCTATCAGTGCTTGCGCTCAGGGGAATTGCAGATGCATGGATTGCCTGCCCACCACTGTGAGGGGCCATTTTGCTGTTTGTTTGCCTGAGATGCAGTTTCTCCTGACTGTATGCTCATCTGCCATTGTGAGACTTTATTAAACAGAATGGCCCAACCCTTTCTGGCTCTGCAGTTTTTCTACCATCTTTCCAAATCCAACGTGCACCTGCCTGGCCTCACCCAACAGCATTACTTCTGGCATAGTTGGCAGGATTTGGAGCAGATTGGTATGGAGCCTCCAACACCCTTGAGGGGTGGAATAGAGGAGTGGCTGTTTCCAGTGGCTCTCCTGGTGGGGACCATGGGTTGTGAATTTTTTACAATCCTGCAAGAAGAAACCAAGAGCTCTGTGCAAAACGCTGAGCAAGGTCGAAAGCTCCAGGATGAGCTGCATACTGAGTGCCAATGATGGTGTGAACTGGAGCTAACGCTGAATAGGGAGGCTAACCTGGTTTAAAAGTTGCAGTGTGAGGTACAGGCTGAGCACCAATGGCGTCTGGAACTGGAGTGGTCTCTAGACAAAGAGTTGCGGGTTCACAAGTTGCAGTTTGACCGGGAAGCTGAATGTTGGCAACAACGATGTTGGAGAAACAACTGCAGGTTCAGTTGCTTGAGAGTCAACTTTAGGCTGAGAGCCAGCAGCAGATGCAGAAGATGGAGCTGCATTCCTGCCAGCAGAGTGGCTCTGAGTCAGTGGGAGCTGGCATTTCTGACTCAGGCTGCAACTGTCTTCCACAGACTCAGAGCCCAGCTGGTGGTCACCAAGAAGGTAAAGACCCAGCAGCCAAGAGTCCCTCAGGAGTAACCACAGCCTCCTCCCCAGGTAGTGGAGCACTCTGTGGTCCAGCCCTATATCCAGGCAGAGCTGATGGAGTTGAGGGTGAAATTCAGGCAGAAACCCACTGAGCCCCTGGCAGCCTGCTTGGTGTAACTGTGGGACATAGAGATGGATGGAATCAGACTCTCCAGAACAGAGATGGACCATAAGGCTGTGAGGGCTGCTGCTCATGCTACCCCCTTCCCCCAACTAACAAGAGAAATGGGCCTGTGAAAGTTACCTAAACACAGACGTGGGTAGATTGATTGCAGCCAGGGCAGATAGAGAAGAATTAGATGGCAAGCCTAATGAAGTCTTGTTGGAGCTTTGGCAGCAGCTTGAGTCAGAACAGAGGTTCCAGCCACTGAAAAAACAGGGGAAGCAGATGGCCCCAGCATCTGCCAGGAAAATGTCTGGTGTTCAAGTTACAGGATCCTCAAGACCTGTTGTCCCAGTTTGAATAGGGGGAAGGGTGAGGGACCTGTCTGACAGGGATAGGTGGGGGCCAGAGACCCATGTGAAGTTGGCAATCCACTGTTTCTCTTCTAATGTGCAGCAGATGTAGGCATTAGAAGATAATAGGTGCTTTATTGTTTTTCTTACAGCAGCAGCAGCAGCAGCAGCACCAGCAGCTAAGAGAACTGTTAAGGTGACACAGGCCTTGAATGTGTTTGACCCTGCTCGGCCCTGTGAGATTGTTGACGGGTTTGGATGGGGCTTGTGGCAATGGACAGCACATTATGGAAAGGTGCTGAGGTTTATCAATAAAGAACTATATGGCTAGTTGCTTGTAATGGACCTTAACCTTGGTGATTTACACAGACAGCTGGGCTGTGTATCATGAACTGACTGTTGGACTGTGACCAGAGGGCAGCACCAACTCCCTTGATGGATGGACACATCGCTTGTGAGTAGTTATGCGAGACCCTGATGGGGGTAGGGTCCCGTGGCACCTGTGGAGGTCCTCCTGCACTGGTTCTCGTCCAGTTGCAGGTGCGCCAAGGACACTTTATGGTTTCCATAGACACAGCCCTGGACTATACAGGCCCTTCTACCTACCATGGGGTAGGGAGTTAGAGGTGGGCCTCCAGGTGACACCCTGGGCAAAGTGTTCAGGGAGACATTGTGAAGGGCACCTTTGTAATTATTGTGTAACTTTTGCTGTTGCTGTAGTCTCTGTTTCCCATCATGTAGCCAGACGTCTTCAAACTTTTTATAAAAACGGCCCACTTTTGCACTGCTGGTCAACCTTATCCATACCTCCCACTAGTAGGCATTTCAGCTTTCATGATGGGCAGTAGTAGAGCAACCAAACGGCACTGCAATTGGCCCACCATGAATGCTGGAATGCCCACTAGTGGGCGGTAGGGACCAGGTAGACCAGCACTGCAAAAATGGGTCGTTTTTATAAAAAGTTTGAAGACATCTGATTGTAGACTATGAAGCAAGCAACCCTAAAGGGGTGGAATGTGGGGCAGCTGTGTTAGGCTTGCTTGCTGGTTTACTGGCTGCAAGCCCTTTGCCTGATTAGTGCGTGAGCACTATGCACCATGTGTGTATTGCCTATATAAGGCTATGGGTACTTGTGCTCAGGGGGATCATGGATGTGTGGATTGCCTGCCTACCACTGTGAAGGGCCATTTTGCTGTTTGTTTCCCTGAGATGCGGTTTCTCCTGCCTGTGTGCCTGTCTGCCATTGTGGGACTTTATTAAACAGAATGTCCCAACCCTTTCTGGCTCTGCAGGTTTTCTACCATCTTCCCAAATCCAATGTGAACTTGCATATAGTTTTTCATAGTATTCTACAATAATTCTTTGTGTATATATATATATATGATGTCTGTGGTAATTTCTCCACTTTCAT
This sequence comes from Rhynchonycteris naso, assembly GCA_037038555.1. Lineage (NCBI taxonomy): Eukaryota > Metazoa > Chordata > Mammalia > Chiroptera > Emballonuridae > Rhynchonycteris > Rhynchonycteris naso. Next base: position 107,234,871 of record CM072998.1, on the reverse strand, counting down.
TTTGGAGTTTGTTTATCTGAGTCTTTTCTCTTCTTTCCTTAGTGAGTCTTGCCTAAGACTTGTTAATTTTGTTGATCTTTTGAAAGGACCAGCTCTTTGTTTTATTAATTTTTTCTATAGCTTTTCTGTTCTCTATTTCATTTATTTCTGCTCTGATTTTTATTATTTTCTTTCTTCTGCTGGTTTTGGGTTGCCTTTAATCTTCTTTTTCTAGCTCCTTAAGATGTGAAGTCAAGTGGTTTACTTGGGCTCTCTCTTGTTTCTTCATATAAGCCTGTATTGATATGAACTTCCCTCTTATTACTGCTTTTGCTGCATCCCAGAGATTCTGATATGTCATATTGTTATTTTCATTTGCCTGTATGTACTTTTGATCTCTGTGCTTATTTCTTCTTTGACCCAGTCATTTTTTTATTATTTTTTTATTTTTTTAAATTTAATTTTATTTTTTCAGAGACAGAGATAGAGTCAGAGAGAGGGATAGATTGAGACAGACAGACAGGAACGAAGAGAGGTGAGAAGCAATCAATCATTAGTCTTTCATTGCCGTTGCTACACCCTAGTTGTTCATTGATTGCTTTCTCACATGTGCCTTGACTGCAGGCCTTCAGCAGACTGAGCAACCCCTTGCTGGAGCCAGCAACCTTGGGTCCAAGCTGGCGAGCTTTTGCTCAAGCCAGATGGGCCTGCACTTAAGCTGGCGAGCTCTGGGTCTCAATCCTGGGTCTTCCGCATCCCAGTCTGGTGCTCTATCCACTGCGCCACCACCTGGTCAGGCTGACCCACTCATTTTTTAAAAGTGTGTTGCTTAGTTTCCACATTTCTGTGGGTTTGTTTACCTCTTTTTTGCAGTTTAATTCTAGTTTCAAGGCTTTATGATCAGAGAATATGCTTGGTATAATCTCAGTCTTTCTGAATTTGTTGATGTTATTTTGGTGGCCCAACATATGATCAATTCTTGAGGTTGTTCTATATATGCTAGAGAAAAATGCATACTCTGGCACTTTGGGATGGAATGTCCTATAGATATCTATGATATCCAATTGTTCTAGTGTTTCATTTAAGGCCAATATTTCTTTATTGATTTTCTGTTTGGATGAACAATCTAGAGCTGTCAGCGGTGTATTGAGGTCTCCAAGTATGATTATATTTTTGTTTTTAGGTCAGTCAGTAGTTGTCTTATGTATTTTGGTGCTCCTTGGTTTGGTGCATATATGTTAAGAAGTGTTATGTCTTCTTGATTCAATGTCCCCTTAATCATTATGAAATGACCATTTTAATCTCTGATTACCTTTGTTGTCTTATAGTCAGTATTGTTAGATATGAGTATTGCTACACCTGCTTTTTGGGGGATGTTATTTGCTTGGAGTATTGTTTTCCAGCTTTTCACTTTGAATTTGTTTTTATCATTGTAGCTTAAATGTGTTTCTTGTAGGCAGCATACAGTTGGATTTTTTTTTAATCCATTCTGCTACTCTGTGTCTTTTCATTGATGAATTCAATCCATTCACATTTAGTGTAATTACTGACACTTGAGGGTTCCTTATTGCCATTTTAAATATTGGTTTCTGATAGTTTTGTATCTTGTTTGATTTTTCTCTTTTGTTTTTCTATCATTTGTTTTTGTTTGGTTGTAATTCAACTTTTTTTCTCTGTTGCTTCTTTTTTCAGCTTATGTGCTTCGGTGGTGGTTTTTTCTGGGGTGGTTACTATTAAGTAATGGAAAGAGTACGTATCATGTTCATTGTAGTACATTATCTCATGAGTGCTTCTGCACTCCATCCTCCTTTGCTACTGCTAATCTTTGTCCTCTCCCTTTTTTGTTTTTGTTGTCACAGATTAAGTTTGTTCTTATTGTTTTCGTGATGGAGCTTTTACTTGTGAATTTCTTTTGTTTTGTTTTTTGTATCTGGTTGGAAAACCCATTTAGTATTTCCTGAAATGGGGGTTTTCTGGTGATAAATTCCCTCATCTTTTCTGTATCTGTGAACGATTTTATTTCTCCTTTGTATTTGAAGGATAGCTTTGATGGGTATAGTATTCTTGGCTAGAAGTTCCTCTCTTTTGGAACTTTAAATATTGGGGTCCACTCTCTTCTAGCTTGTAGAGTTTCTGCTGAGAAATCTGATGATAATCTAATGAGCTTTCCCTTATATGGTATATTCTTCTTTTCCCTAGCTGCCTTGAGAATTTTTTCTTTGTCATTAGTTTGTACCAGTTTCATTATGATGTACCTTGGAGTAGGTTTGTTAGGGTTAAGATGACTTGGTGTTCTGTTTGCTTCTTGAATTTGAGGCTTTAGTTCTTTCCACAGGATTGAGAAGTTCTGGTCTATTATTCGTTTGATTATGTTCTCCATTCCATTTTCTCTCTCTTCTCATTCTGATATACCTATTATTCTTATGTTACTCTTTTTGATAGAGTCAGACAACTCTTGTAGGGCTTTCTCTCTCCTCCTCTCTGTAGTGCCTCTAGCTGCCTGTCTTCTATGTCACTAATTCCCTCCTCTTTTTGTTCTGTTCTATTAGCTAAGCTTGTTACCTCATTTTTTTAGTTTATGAATTGAGTGGCAATCTGAAATCTGGTCAGGCTCCTTACTAGGGTTCTCCAGTCTAGTTAAATTTGCTTTTCACAGACTTCTCTCTTATTGGGCAGCCTGTACAGCCTAACCCGCCAGCTTCTGCAGTGTTCTCTGGGGTCTGTTCCATAGGAATGTGATTTTTACCTTTTATCAGCTGACAGGAAGTTGCCCCAGCCACTGCCTGCTGAGCGCGAGGCCCTAAGAACTATCAAATCCCTCCTTCAGGTTCTCTTTAATTCACAGACCTTGGGAAGGTACACTGCCCTGAGAGGTCCCGGTGTAGGGAAGCTGGCTTTGGTGCACACTGTTTGTTTGGGGAGCAGGAACCACACAGAAACTCTGGTTTCCCTGTTAGCCTGCACCTGGGGGAGGTGCACTGCCCAGAGAGGTCTGGGTGCAGGGAAGCTGGCTTTGGTGCATGCTGTTTGCTCGGAGAGCAGAGACCACACAGAAACTCTGGTTTCAGCTGACAGTCTTGGACCCAGCCCCTTCCATTCGGGAATGCGGATGCCCAAGCCTGAGGTACTAGGAACCATTCGTACACAGTCCGTGATCACCGATCAGGAGATTGGGAGTAAACAATGCCCACTCCACAAGCAAGCCACTTGCCCACCTCTGCCAGGGATCACTGCCAGTGTTAGCTCCCCATGGGTTGAGTTGCGGGCACACTTTCTCCTCGGCTTGAATGCCTCTGCCCTAGCCCTCCCTTTCAGGTCTATTTATAAGCAAGTATTTTCCAAAAAGTACCATAAAAGATTTTGGGGTTTTTCTTTTTAGAGAGACAAGAAAGGAAAGAGAGGGGGAAGAGAGAGATGGGAAACATCAACTTGTAGTTGCTTCACTTCAGTTGTTTATTGATTGCTTCTCATATGTGCCTTGACCGGGGGGCTCCAGCCAAGCCAGTGACTCCTTGCTCAAGCCAGTGGCCTTGAGCTCAAGCCAGCAACCTTGGGATCACATCAATGATCTCGCACTCAGGCCCACGAACCTACGTTCAAGCTGGCAACCTTAGGGTTACAAGCCAGGAACCTCAGTGTTTCAGGTTGATGCTCTATCCATGGCACCACCATTGGTCAGGCTGTAAATGTATATTTAAATGATTTTCTTAATAATATTTTCTTTTCTCTAACTTACTTTATGGAAAAAATATAGTATATAATACATATAATATGCAAACTATATGTTAATAGACTGTTTATGTTATTGGTAAGGCTTTTGGTCAATAGTAAGTTATTTATAGTTAAGTTTCTAGGGAGTCAAGAGTTATATGAGGTTTTGTGGTTATGCAGAAAATCAGTGTCCCTAACCCTGATGTTATTGAAGGGTCCCTTACATGTTTCTGTCATGTACAAGCCTAAAAAAATAAAGGCCAAGGGAGTCTTTGACGTTTCTTCTTAGTCTACGTTCTTGGCACTGAATAATCATGAATTGTGTAATAACATGGGAGTATACGGGAGGTTGCACCACAGTGGAACTGTATTATAGATATGATAGCTTATAATATCATATTTATATTATGTAGATATTTTTGGAACTTGTAAGTTTTGGGTGCATTTTGTTTGACTTTTAATTTCATAAGGTTCAACTTTGAAACACAATTTTATAGTAATCTCATTTAAAGTTTTAGAATCAGTTTAGTATTTAGATTATTGAAAAATATCTTAAGGTTTTAAAGCAAGCTGTTAAAATTTCCACAATTATAATGCCTATTTGTGTAAATTATATTTTTTCTCATTACTGTGCAATCCAAAGTGTATAAAATTTTTGTATTTGTTAAGATGGCTTCACTGTTCTCATTGGTTGATATTGAAACAAGTAAATTTTGCACATTTAAAATGTATAAGCTTGTTTAAAACTATACCTTATATCTATTTTATATTTTGGGGTTTTGAATAAGACTTCATTTGGAATAAGAATCCTACTACTGCCTGACCAGGCAATGGCACAATGGATAGAGCATGGGCCTGGGACACTGAGGACCTAGGTTCAAAAGCACAATGTTGCCTGACCCGTGGTGGCACAGTGGATCAAGCGTCGACCTGGAACACTGAGGTCACTGGTTCAAAACCCTGGGCTTTCCTAGTCAAGGCACATATGGGAGTTGATGTTTCCTGCTTCTCCCCCCCCCTTTCTCTCTCTCTCTCTCTCTCTCTCTCTCTCACACACACACACACACACACACACACACACACACACACACTCACTCTCTCTCTCTTCTCTAAAATGAATAAATTAAAAAAACAGCATTTAAAAAAAAACCCAAAAGCACAAGGTTGCCCACTTGAGCATGGGTTCACCAGATGGAGTGTGAGATCATAGACATAACCCCATGATCACTGGCTTGAGCCCAAAGGTTGCTGGCTTGAGACCAAGGTTGCTGGTTTGAGCAAGAGGTCACTCTCTCTGCTATAGCCCCCGGGTCAAGGCACATAGAGAAAGCAATCAATAAACAACTGAGGTGCTGCAACAAAGAATTGATGCTTCTCATCTCTCTTCCTTCCTGTTTGTCTGTCCTTGTCTGTCTCTCTCTCACTAAAAAATATAAGAATCCTACTACTAAAAATAAAATTCAATTCAGTGGTTTGCACTTATTCTATTTTTAACCTGCATGGCTTTGCACATAGATTTTGTATCTAAAACTTCTAATAATTGACAACTTCATTAAATTTCTGTAAAATCTTAGGATCAGGCTAGAATCTAACTTCAATTGTCTGTACCTTAGGTCCCAAAATAGAATACAAGTGTCATTGCATGTGAGGAATGTTCTAATAAGGCAGGTGAGAAAGACAGTAAATACTGTATTTCAGACCTACTATTAAAGTACAATGTGCTGGGACCCATGCAACACATATAATGGAAGACAGATTATAGGGAGAAGCTGATAATTTTTAAATGTTTATTTTTTGATTTGTAATGACTTTTTGTCAACTGATTTGTTTTCCGGTGGTGTTTTTAGAAGGATATCAAAGTCAATTTTATTCCCTGAATATGCCAGAACAGAGGTTGGAGGTACTAGGCTAGGATTTAACAATTGCTCCACATAATTCACAAGTGCCTCGCCACATAAAACATATGTCACTTTGGGGACTGTTTCTCTTCTCCCAGTGCATCTATTGCATACATATTCCTTTATTTCTATAAATGTGTGTTCCCAAAAGGACCACTTAGTCCATCATCACTACTGAGATGTCTAGGTTGAAAAGTATAAGAAAGCATCTATGAAAACCATATACAGCCCTAGCCAGTTGGCGTAGTGGATAAAGCATCGGCCCAGCGTGTAGACATCCTGGGATTGATTCCCAGTCAGGGCACACATAAAAAGTGACCATCTGCTTCTCTTCCCTCCCTCTCCCCCTTCTCTCTCAGCCAGTGGTTCAACTGGCTCAAGTGTCAGCCCTGGGCACTGAGGATAGCTTGGTTGATTTGAGCATCGGCCCCAGAAAGGTGTTGCTGGATGGATCCTGGCATATGTGGAAGTTTGTCTCTCTATCTACCCTCTTCTCCTTTTAAAATGAAAAGAAAAGAAAACCACACAGGCGTATATAAACAGGACATGGTATAAGGTCTGACTTCTACCTTCCTGGTCATCTTCTGAGTCACTAGCAAGCCCACTGGCTCTTGTGTTCCCTGATAATTCTCAGCAATGTGCTTCTGTCTGATAAAGAGCTGCGGATTCTGTTCAGTGACACATGCTCACCTTGAAACAACTCAGAGAGAGTCACAGAGTGCATAACCCATCATTGGAGGTACACATCTGAGTCACAAGGTAATTTCAGCTGAGAGTATGTTGTATCACTTAAATGCTTGTGTCAAGGTTTGTCACTGTAATTCTCTATAAGTCTCCCTACTCCAAGGATCACGAGGTTTTGATGGTCACAATAACAAATTGTTAGTTCTAGCCTTGAGCAGAGAAGGTGGTATCAATAAGCTAAATATTATAGAACGTAAGCAAGGGCGGATAAAATGAGACCAGCATGTTTTAGTAAAAAGGTCAGCATCTTATGGAGGTGACATAGTTTTTCTATTTTCACCTAATCTCTAACTGTGTGAACTTCGGAAAGTTGTTTAGCCTCTGTGAATCATGTCATGTTCAAAAAGGGAAGTTATGTCATGTTCAAAAAGGGAATTTATGAAAGTGCATTATGCAGCTCAGAATTGCTGGAAAGGCTAGAATAACAGACTGTAGGCTAAGCTTTTGCAAATAATAATGAAAACCATGTTGTAGAAGTGACCTGAGGAGGAGCCCCCCTGCTGCTTCCTCCTCATGCCTGCAAAAACCCAACTTAATCGCAAATGCTACAAGTTCCAGGAACTTGATCTTCATACAATCCTTCATTTTTAAAAAATTTTTAATGAGGTAACATTCATAAATCAGGGGACATATGTTCAGAGAAAACATCTCCAAGATATTTTGACATTTGATTATGTTGCAGACCCATAACCCAAAGAGAAATTGTCTTCTGTCACTTTCTATCTGGTTTTCTGAGTGCCCACCCACTCTCTCCCTACCCCAGTAACCAGCACACTCTTGTCCATGTCTCTGAATTTCATTTTTATGTCCCATCAATGTATGGAATCATATACTTCTTAGTTTTTTTCTGATTTACTTATTTCACTCATTATAATGTTATCAAGGTCTATCCATGTTGCTGTAAATGATCCGATGTCATCATTTCTTATGGCTGAGTAGTATTCCATAGTATATATGTACCAAAGCTTTTTAATCCACTCGTCCTCTGACGGACACTTGGGCTGTTTCCAGATCTTCGCTATTGTGAACAATGCTACCGCGAACATGGGGGCGCATTTCTCCCTTTCAAATAGAGCTATGGTGTTCTTAGGGTATATTCCTAAAAGTGGGATAGCTGGGTCAAAAGGCAGTTCGATTTTTAATTTTTTCAGGAATCTTCATACTGTTTTCCACAGTGGCTGCACCAGTGTGCATTCTCACCAGCAGTGCAGGAGGGTTCCCTTTTCTCCACATCCTCGCCAGCACTTATTCTGTGTTGTTTTTCTAATGAGTGCCATTCTGACTGGTGTGAAGAGATATCTCATTGTAGTTTTAATTTGCATTTCTGTAATGATTAGTGATGTTGAGCATTTTTTCATATGCCTATTGGCCATCTGTATGTCTTCTTTGGAGAAATTTCTATTCATTTCTTTTGCCCATTTTTTGATTGGATTGTTTGTCTTCCTGGTGTTGAGTTTTATAAGTTCTTTATAAATATTGGTTATAAACCCCTTATCAGATGTATTGTTGAATATGTTCTCCAATTGTGTAGTTTGTCTTTTTATTCTGTTCTTATTGTCTTTAGCTGTGCAAAAGCTTTTTAGCTTGATATAGTTACATTTGTTTATCCTGTACTTTACTTCCCATGCCCGGGGAGATAAATCGGTAAATATAATGCTGTGAGAGATGTCGGAGAGCTTATTCCCTAAGTTTTCTTCTAAGATGCTTATGGTTTTACAGCTTACATTGAAATCTTTTATTTATTTGGAGTTTATTTTTCTGAGTGGTGTAAGTTGGTGGTCTAGTTTCATATTTTTGCAGATAAATGTCCAATTTTCTCAACCCTATTTGTTGAAGAGGCTGTCTTTACTCCATTGTATGTTCTTTCCTCCTTTGTCAAATATCAATTGTCCATAAAGATATGGGTATACTTCTGGATTCTCTGTTCTGTTCCATTGATCTATATGCCTGTTCTTATGTCAGTACCGGGTTGTTATGAGTACAATGGCCTTGTAGTATAACTTGATATCAGAAAGTGTGATACCTCCCACTTTATTCTTCCTTTTCAAGATTGCTGAGGTTATTCGTGTTCTTTTCTTGGTTCCATATAAATTTTTGGAACATGTGTTCTAGATCTTTGAAGTATGTCATTGGTATTTTAATAGGAATTGCATTGACTTTATAAATTGCTTTGGGTAATATAGACACTTTTATGATGTTTATTCTTCCTAAAGATGAACATGGTATATGCTTCCACTTGTTTGTATCTTCCTTGATTTCTTTTATCAATGTTTTATAAATTTCCAAGTACAACACTTTAATCTCCTTGGTTAAATGAACTCCTAGGTAACTTACTTTTTTGGTTGCAATAGTGAAGGGATTATTTCCTTAATTTCTCTTTCTTTTTTTTTTCACTTTTATTTTTATTTATTTATTTATTTATATATATTTTATTATTATTAATTTTAATGGGGTGACACCAATAAATCAGAGTACATAAGTACAATGAAAACATCTCCAGGTTATCTTATCATTCAATTGTGTTGAATACCCGTCACCAAAAGTCAAATTGTCCTCTTTCATCTTCTATCTGGTTTTCCCTGTGTCCATCCCCTCCTCCCTATTACATCTTCCCTCCCTTCCCCATCCCGTAACCACCACTCTCTTGTCCATGGCTCAGTCTCACTTTTATGTCCCACCTATGTATAAAATCATGTTGTTCTCAGTTTTTTCTGTTTTACTTATTTCACTCCATCTAATGTTATCGAGGTTCATCCATTTTGTTGTAAATGATCCGATGTCAACATTTCTTATTGCTGAGTAGTATTCCATAGTATATATGTACCAAAGCTTTTTAATCCACTCGTCCTCTGACAAACATTTGGGCTGTTTCCAGATCTTTGCTATTGTGAACAAAGTTCCCATGAACATGGGGTCGCATTTCTTCTTTTTAAACAGTGCTATGGTGTTCTTAGGGTATATTCCCAAAAGTGGGATAGCAGGGTCAAAAGGCAGTTCGATTTTTAATTTTTTCAGGAATCTCCATGCTGTTTTGCACAGCGGCTGCACCAGTGTGCATTCCCACCAACAGTGCAGGAGGGTTCCCTTTTCTCCACATCCTCGCCAGCACTTATTCTGTGTTGTTTTGCTGATGAGTGCCATTCTGACTGGTGTGGGGTGATATCTCATTGTGGTTTATTTTGCATTTCTCTAATGATTAGTGATGTTGAGCATTTATTTATATGCCTATTGGCCATCTGTATTTCCTCTTTGGAGAAATTTCTATTCATTTCTTTTGCTCATTTTTTGATTGTATCGTTTGTCTTCCTGGTGTTGAGTTTATTAAGTTTTTATAAATGTTGGTTATTAAATCCCTTATCAGACGTGTTGTCTAATACGTTCTCCCATTGTGTAGTTTGTCCTTTTATTCTGTTCTTACTGTCTTTAGCTGTGCAAAAACTTTTTAGTTTGATATAGTCCCATTTGTTTATCTTGCCTTTTATTTCATTTGCCCGTGGAGATAAATCGGCAAATATACTGCTGCTACAGATGTCAGAGAGCTTGCTGCCTATGTTTTCTTCTAAGATGCTTATGGTTTCACGGCTTACATTTAAGTCTTTTATCCATTTTGAGTTTGTTTTTGTGAATGGTGTAAGTTGATGGTCTAGTTTCATTTTTTTGGAGGTAGATGTCCAATTTTCCCAACACCATTTGTTAAAAAAGCTGTCTTTACTCCATTGTATGTTCTTTCCTCCTTTGTCAAATATCAGTTGTCCATAAAGCTGTGGGTTTATTTCTGGGTCCTCTGTTCTGTTCCATTGATATATGTGCCTGTTCTTATGCAAGTACCAGGCTGTGTTGAGTATAATGGCCTTATAGTAAACCTTGATATCTGGAAGAGTGATACCTCCTGCTTTATTTTTTCTTTTTAAGATTGCTGAGGCTATTTGTGTTCTTTTTTGGTTCCATATAAATTTTTGGAATATGTGTTCTATATATTTGAAGTATGTCATTGGTATTTTAATTGGTATTGCATTGAATTTATAAATTGCATTGGGTAATATAGACATTTTAATGATGTTTATTCTTCCTAGCCATGAGCACGGTATATGCTTCCACTTGTTTGTATCTTCCTTGATTTCTTTTATCAATGTTTTATAATTTTCTGAGTACAAGTCCTTAACTTCCTTGGTTTAATTTACTCCTAGGTACTTAATTTTTTTGGCTGCAATAGTGAAGGAGATTGTTTCCTTAATTTCTTTTGCTGACAGTTCATTGTTGGTATATAAAAATGCCTCTGATTTCTGAGTATTAATTTTATATCCTGCCTCCTTGCTGAATTCATTTATAAGGACCAGTAGTTTTTTGACTGAGACTTTAGGGTTTTCAATATACAATATCATATCATCTGCATATAGTGACAGTTTCACTTCTTCTTTTCCAATTTGGATGCCTTTTATTTCTTCTTCTTATCTGATTGCTGTAGCTAGGACTTCCAGAACTATGTTGAATAAGAATGGTGAAATGGGGCATCCCTGCCTGGTTCCTGATCTTAAGGGGATTGCTTTTAATTTTTGTCCATGTAGTATAATGTTTGCTGTCGGTTTATCGTAGATGGCCTTTATCATGTTAAGGAATGATCCCTGTATTCCCACTTTACTGAGAGTTTTGAGCATGAATGGGTGCAGGATTTTATCAAATGCCTTTTCTGCATCTATTGAAATTATCATGTGATTTTTGTCCTTCCTTTTGTTTATGTGATGAATCACATTGATTGATTTGCGAATATTGAACCAGCCTTGCCTCTCCAGAATAAATCCCACTTGATCATGGTGTATGATTTTTTTCATATATTGCTGGATCCGGTTGGGTAATATTTTGTTGAGAATTTTAGCGTCTAAATTCATCAGGGATATAGGTCTATAATTTTCTTTCTTTGTGTTGTCTTTGCCTGGTTTTGGGATCAGAATTATGTTCGCCTCATAAAAGGAGTTTGGAAATCTTCCTTCCACTTGAATTTTTAGAAATAGCTTGAGGAGGATAGGAGTTAGTTCTTCTTTGAATTTTTGATAGAATTCACTTGTGAAGCCATCAGGCCCAGGACTTTTCTTTTTTGGGAGTTTTTTGATAACTGTTTCTATCTCATTTGTTGTAATTGGTCTGTTTAGGTGTTCTGATTTTTCCAGATTGATTTTTGAAAGGTTATATGATTCAAGAAATTTGTCCATTTCACCTGGGTTGTCTAATTTTTTGGCATATAGTTCTTCATAGTATTTTCTTACAATGCTTTGTATTTCTGTTGTGTCAGTTGTTATTTCATCACTGTCCTTTCTAATTTTATTTATTTGAGACCTCTCTCTTTTTTTCTTGGTGAGTCTAGTTAAAGGTTCATCAATCTTGTTTACCTTTTCAAGGAACCACCTTCTGGTTTCATTGATCCTCTGTGTTGTTTCCTTAGCCTCTATGTCATTTATTTCTGCTCTGATCTTTATTATTTCCTTCCTTCTACTTGTCTTGGGTTTTATTTGTTGTTGTTTTTCTAGTTCTTTTAGCTGCAGGGTCAGGTTGGTTATTTGAGCTTTTTCTAGCTTCTTATGATATGCCTGTAGTGCAATAAACTTCCCTCTCAGAACTGCTTTTGCTGTGTCCCATATATTTTGAGTTGACGTATGCTCATTATCATTTGTTTCTAGAAACTTTTTTATTTCTTCTTTGATCTCATTGTTAATGTATTCATTATTTAATAACATGCTATTTAGTTTCCTAGTGTTTGAGTGTTTTTCAGTTTTTCTTTTGTGGTTAATTTCTAGTTTCATGGCATTGTGATCAGAGAAAATGCTTGATATGATTTCAATCTTCTTAAATTTATTGAGACCATTTTTGTGTCCTAACATGTGGTCTATCCTAGAAAACACACCATGAGCGCATAAGAAGAATGTATATTCTACTGCTTTAGAGTGAAAAGTTCTGAAGATATCTATTAAATCAAGTTGATCTAGTGTCTCCTTTAATTCTGCTGTTTCTTTATTAATTTTCTTTCTTGAGGATCTATTCAGTGTTGTTAGAGGGGTATTGAAGTCCCCTACTATTATAGTATTGCTGCATTACTTTGAATATTTCTTGCTATTCCATTCTGGCCTCAAGTGTTTCTGTTGAGACGTCAGATGTCATCCTTATGGGGGTTACTTTGTATGTGATAGGCTTTTTTTTGTCTAGCAGCTTTTAAAATTTTCTCTTTATCACTTAGCTTTGGTATTTTAACTATGACGTGTCTTTGTGTAGATTTCTTTGGGTTTCTCTTTAATGGAGTTCTCTGTACTTCTTGAACATGTGAGAATTTTTCCTGCCTCAATTTAGAAAAGTTTTCTGCTCTGATTTGATTGAACAAAGTTTCTATCCCTTGTTCTTTCTCTTCTTCTTCAGGAAACCCTATGATGTGGATGTTATTTCTCTTCTTGTGGTCACAGAGCCGTCTTAGAGTTTTCTCAGACTTTTTGAGTCTCTTTTCTTTTTTCTGCTCTTCTTCTGTGCCTTCTTCTATCTTGTCTACTAACTCGCTGATTCGATCCTCAGCTTCATTCATCCTGCTTTTAATTCCTTCCATTGTGGTCTTCAATTCTGATATTGTATTTGTCATTTCTGTCTGATTCTTTTTTATTATTTCAATTTCCTTTTTTATATTTTCTATATCTTTATTTAGGCGTTCATAATGACCATCTGTTCTTGTTCTAAGCTCTTTGAACACCCTAACAATCATTATTTTAAACTGTGCATCCAGTAATTTGATTATATCTTACTCATTCAGGTCCTTCTCTGGGAATTTCTCTTGATTCTTTTGGGTTGTAATTCTCTTCTTGCATATTTTGTCTGTGTATAACAAGGTTTTGACCTCTAGAGTTCAATGGGTGTGGACTCTGTGTTCCCTAGGTGTCATCTTTCTGCAGGCCTGCCACGCCTTCTGCTGCTGCCTCAGACATTCGGGTATGGGCGTTGCTGGTAACCCTGTCTGCTGTGTCTGTTGCTGTGATTTCTGCCTCTCCTCAATGAGAGGGGCTGTGTTCATGTGCCCAGCTCTACAAGCCTAGCTGGTCTCAGTCTTCACCCCACTTTCATGGGTGGAGTTGTGTGCTGCACATAGGCCACAGCCTTGGAACCAAGGGCTGGGGTGTGAACCTTTGCTTATCTGTGGGTCTCCACCTATTCCTGGGCTTCTGCCCTGCCCCTGCAGTCAGAGCCAGCCTGCGCATTGGGCTGCAAGCCCTGGCTTCACAGGTGGGGCTGTGGGCTCGTGCTCAGCTACAGATCTCTGCCTTTTCTCAGGCTTTTGCCCTACCCTCGCAGGCAGAGCTTGCTCGCTCATGGGGCTGCAGACCTCAACTCCACAGGCTGTGCGAGGCTGTGCGCATGCATGCCCTTGCTCAGTGGTGGATCTCTGCCCATTCCCAGGCTCCCACTCTTCCCCAAAGGCAGGGTGGCAGTCTGGCCTGCAGCCAGGCCAGACCCGCTTTCACGCATCTCCTCTGCTTCCGCCAGGATAGACTGAGCTCACACTGGGTCTCAGGCATCTCCGGCTGGCTTCTGCCTCCATCAATGGTACTGTGCTTTCACATTATGCCACTGCCCACTCTCCAGCAAGTCCTCAGCAGTGTGGGTGGGGACGCTGCAAGTCAGACCCTAACTCTCCATAGTGTAGTCCTGAAAGCTCCCTCCTTCTAAGTGGCTCTGCTCTGAGTGCCATGGGAGAGCTTGTTTGGCTGGTGTTCTGCTTCCCTTTGCTGGTATTGCTGGGTCCAGGGGAAATATTCACTTCAGATTTGGGGAGTGACTCAGCCCAGGGTTTAGAGTGGCTGTTCCTCAAAGTGTTTCTCCCTGTGTCTCCTAGATTACATTCTCTTCCCACTGCTTCAGTTCTCTCCTCTCTTCCCATCCCCCGGAGCCCCAGGTGGGTGGTTGTGAAAGAGGTTTTCTGTGTGGTCCCTTTAAGAAGAATCCTGGGTGTGAGAAAACTATCTTTCTTACAAACAGTATCCTGACTTGTTTGTCAGCTAAATACTGTCCATATGCCTTTTCAAAGCTCTGGGATTGTAGGCTGAGGCTTTGTTCCTGGGGCATGGGTCCCTCCCCTCTCCGCTAAACTCTCTTCCCACCATGCAAGTCTCTCAGGCTGCCGTTCACTCCAGGGAGCTGGGAAGCCCTCTCCACATTTCTGCTTTTCCTACCAGTCTCAATGTGGCTTCTTCAGTGTTCCTTGGTTGAGGAGTCCTCTTAGTTTATTTCAAAGTTGGTTTTTCCAGATGATGATTCTTAAAATTAAGTTGTAATCCACTTTGGTTCTGGTAGTTACAAGTTGGTATGTCTGCCTACTCCATCGCCATCTTGCTGCTCCCAACCCTTCTTAGTTATACCCAAAATGAACTCTCTAGTGTCACCCATACCAGCAATACAAATACCCTGACAAGCCTTCATAATCATATTGCTTATTTCCAAATTTGCATCTGATTAGTGGGCTTGAATGTGATCTCCTGCATACAGTATAGTTGAAAGGGAGGCTGGAGTAGCCAGTTTCATTGAATTCATTATGTCATTGGAAGGCAGAATTGAGAAAATGGAAACTTATAAAAATATAAGGAGGGTGTTCATGACATCTTGTTATGTCACAAACGATAGATGCCTATCACCTGTCTTGTAAAACTTATGTGACCATTAGATGAGGTCACATTGTAAAGTGTCTTGCTCAGTGCTTGGTACATATGTTAATTTTCTCTTTCATTCTATCTCTTGTAAAAATTATAAAAATCCCAATGTGCAGAGGTTCAAGGATTTTTTCAGAATGTTGGTATTAACATTGTAATGCTGAATCTTTGCCTTAAAGTAAGAGCAAGAAACAGTCTAAGTCTCTGCAAGCATTTTTATGATACTTATATTTGCTGAGGAGCTCATCAGCACAAACATGTGAATGTACAGGATGGTGTACTACCTTCTTTTTCTTGTCCATAGAAAAGTGGTCTGTGCTGAATAAAAAGGCAAGAAGAGTTTCTCTGCCCCTTCATGCTCAAAACATGTGGGAAAGAATTCTGGGTTGGATCTGGAGCAGCCAAGGATAATGCAGTCTCATCTGCCTCCACTGTTTGCTGATTCATGCTTGTCCTAGTATTGACCCTTGTGAGGAGCACATCCGATTCCTTTAATTCTTAACAGCTTTCCACAAAATTGCTCTTTTTACTCATGTGGAGACACTTTGCCAACACCTAGAAACTGGGCATGGGAGTAGAGATGTAAGAGAAATAAATATGTCTCCTTTTTCCCTTGGAGGCAGATCTTAGACGAGCCACTAGACAGACCAGCTGATATTAAGAGGGAGTGCTGGAGACCAGGAATAGGTCACAAAAGATGTTCGCCAACATAGATAAATCAACTCTGTCATCAAACCAAGGTCAGAGCTTAAGACAAAACCTAGAAGGTTAAGGCTAGGTCAAAGCAAGAAATGAGTAGGAAGTAGTGGGCAATGGTGAGAGAATCAAGGGACTCTAGGACAAGTGCTCAATCACCAACTGTGAAAACCAAAATGTGTTTCATTATGTGCCGTGTAGGTAGACAGTACATCTTACAGAAGTAACAATCTTCAATTTGTTCAGTGGTCTGAAATTCATGAAATAATTTATGCCATGTGTTCTTAATCTATCTCAAGTTGAGCAAGGTAGCTAGCTAGCTAGCTGGTAGTCTCAATTTTACAGATGTCGAAAGGATGGTGAGTAGAAGTTAAGTGGCTTTAACCAAAAAAGACTACACAGCTACTTTGGAGTCAAACCAGATGTACTTTACTTATTTAGAACCCTGGCTTGCAGAGTCCACAGGACATTTTCAGATTAGGAACAGAAATATGGGAAGATAAATGAGTTCAGGTGTTTAATTTATTTGACCTCATATGGCTTTATACAATGTTTTAAATTTGATATCATGGATATTTTCTCTAAGGGTTTCATCAAAAACTTCAGAATCATGCAACTGATGGTTAAATAAATGATATTGGGGATGTTCTGTTTCAGGCTTTGTTCAGTCCTCATCTACACAAGAAGGTGCCTGTTAATTATAAGGAAAACCAACTTTAAATACTCAGAATTGTTTTCATTCTTGGTGACTCAGCAGTTGAGCTAAAAATGAATGAGGACAAGTCTTAAGAGACAGACCTTGCACCCTTTGTTGATGGAAAGTGACACACAAATTTAGAAAATTGGATGTGAGAGGTCTGAATCTTAGAGGTCCGGAGCCACTTCAAAATAGAAGTAACTGGGTCAACTCTTCATGCCTCACATGAGTTTGGTTACAGTCAACCTCTGAAAACGCACTGCATTGGTTTTTCTGTTATGTCAAAGCTTTATATCTAATTGCATAGGTAAACATGAAGCTGTTCAGAATTACTCTTTGTCTACAGAGTTCAGTGGAAAGTAAAAAGTGGACTTAGTCATTCAGAGGTTTTAGCTACTTTTCATTTTTAGAATATCTGATTGAATTTTAGTACTTGTTACACTTTTTGGTGTTGTTTTGTTTAAAAGAAAGAGAGAGTGGTTATCAGTGAGAACACTTTGAAAAGTATAAAGCACTAAAAATCATTGTGATTGTTTATTAAGTAAAGAAACTCATAACTAACATCACAAAGTTTCAGGCGGGAAAAAATGTTAGAGTTATACGTAGTAGGTTCTGTCTCGCTTACTACATCTTGAAGAGGCTGATTTTGTCTTATGTACAATCTGTTAAATGTTGTTACAGATTGTGTTGGCCTGTTGGCAAAATAACCATGAACTCGGAAGATGCTTTGAAAGAAGCAAACTAATTGAAATGGTTCCATAACATATAAAACGTTTCCCCTCTCTGGATTTTCTTAACTACAGTTTGGTATATAATTGAACATAAACTAAAGACTACATAGGATTTTATGCACTTCCAGTTGCTTAGCATTTATTCCACTTGAAGGAGCTGCGAGTACAAGAATTTCAGAAACTCAGAGATGATGCTTAAAGGTTTTTCCCAGCCATAGTCTTTATGCATGAGCCAAACTGCACTCCTTGCACTGCATGTCTCCTTTTTCAGCTGCTCTCCACATCCAACAATGCAGGGTCCCCATGTCAGCTTTCTCCTGCTTCTAGTTAATCCATGCAGATTGCTCTTAGGGCATTAGCTGCTATTCTTTTGGCGTTAGCTACTAATCCTCACATAATATGAGAAATATTACATAATGCAAACAACTTGGTCACTCTAGCTCTAAATTAATACTGACTGAAAAAGTGAGTCACATTCCTCCCCAAACCTGTTTTGTGTCAATGCCTTGTTATTATTGAACTGTAATCCATGGATTTGGAGTGAGAATCAACATTTTCTGGAGATTCCTCCCCTCGTCCCCAAATCCACCTGCTGGAACTCTGCCACAAACTGACAAGTCAGGATGTCCAGGGTAAATCTGAGCATGTTTTGAAGCATCTTTTTCAGTGACCCTTATAAAATGCTGATTAAAAAACACTCCCTAAACATTCTTCATTTATTTACAACCTGAATATACAAGCACAACTTATGGGATGTCATCAATATATATCTTTATTTTTGTTGACCTCCTTTGTTTTCTTTTAGTTCAATTTATTGGGGTGACACTGGTTAAGAAAATTATATAGGTTTCAGGTGCACAATTCAACAACATATCATGTACACCATGGTACGTGTTCACCACCTGCCCTCCAAGTCAAATCCTCTTCCATCACTATTTCTACCTCCTGTACCCTCTTCTACTGCTCCTTCACCCTGGCAATCACCACACTGTTGTTCATGTTCACGAGTTTTTCTCCTTCTCTCTCTCTTTTTAAACTTCATTTTAAAAACTTATTTCTTTAAATTTTCTTCAACGGGGATAACATTACCCTGCCCCAAATGAGAGTTTTGGAATTGCTTAGTTGAAGGATTTTTCCAAACTCTAAACTCCTAAACTTGGTCCTAAACACTTCTACTGAGAGGTGAGAGGATGAAGCTATTCCTATCTGGCTGGGTGGTTTTCTGCTCATTTAAACCTATGGGCAGGGCTGGCTGATACTGAAACCTTTACTAATATGATATTTTCATGAGCTCTTCAGAGTTTCCCTACAGAAACCCTTTCTGCTAAAGCCTCATGACCTGAGTGGGTGTTTCTCCACTTTTGTCAGTCACTAATATCCCACACTCAGCCCTGGGTGTTCACTGTAAAACTCTTTTCCCCAAGAATTACCGTTCCATTTAAGTAATTCTTTTGAGCAAGACTCAAACATCCTAACATGGGACTTTCTCCATCAAGACCCACTCTGGTTCAGAAAAACACCCACATATTACTTGCTTTCATTGTCAGTGAGGTGCAGTCTGGTACCAGCACTGTAACCTATTCTAGCTCTGCCCATAGGCTTCTTCTCCGGCCCCTGGATTTCCCAGGAGAGAACCATGTTGAAGCCCTCAGAGAGTTCCTATTGAAGCTCTATACACACACACACACACACACACACACACACACACACACACACACCACACACACACACACACACACACACACACACACACACACACACACACACACACTATAGTTATGGTTAGAAGGCAGTGCCACCCCTCTTGCAAAAGAAGTAGAAGTGACTCACAGCTTGACGACAGCTATCTCCAAGCAAATCTTTTCACCAATTTTCCATGTGTCCTCTCTGAAACCCCCTTTTTGTATTCTTGATCAGACCGAGGAACCAGGAGTCATGGAGCAGATTCTTGGGAACGTTTCCTCAGTGAATCTTCACATGGGGTGAGGAAATCAATCTTACATTCACTTTAGTGTCCTGAATACTGTCAAATTGGCATCTCAATTGAAATTGATGCTAACAGAGTTCCATTTAATCGTTCTGTTACATATATGAAGCGTGAGTTATAAGAGTCCACACACACCATAAAACCACTGGACATGGGATACTAAAGAAGGATCAAACTGCCCCCTTCATGGAGGAAGAGGAGTGGCAACAACTCAACACTGTAAGTTAGTTTTAATTATCTGTGCTTATGAGCTTTCTCAGTAATTCAAGTCATCAGTCTATGAACAATAATATAATACAAATAAAGCCACTTTAAAATGGAGGCAGAGATGCTATACCACAGGACCTTTCTTGCTTGCTTTATACCTCTGTGGACTTTAACATCATAATACAATTTTTTGGCCAGATATTCAGACTTTTTTTGTAATTTGGATTCTGATTTTGCCTATGTAACAAATGATGTTTTGTTTGTTTGTTTGATCACACACACACACACAAAAAAATACCCCTCATTTTGAAAGATCTAAGGGAGTTGGGACTTTAATCATATCTAGTTTTTATCAAGCCTTACAGGAAGAACTAGGACGCTTGCCATATTTTATAACACTACCTGCTGATACTGCTCTACTAATGTAGCTTAGATTGGAAAATCCTGTTGCCCCAACCAGTCAGAAAAAGTATAATTATGATTTCTCTTTTCTTGCCAACCAATGTCCCTAAAAGTCAATTACTTCAGTTTTGTCTTTAGAAAACTTGCTCTAACCCTCCTGACTTGCCCTTCCACCACCACCCCCCACCATCACCCACACACACAGCATTCTTCCCATTTATGCCTAAGGTTATGTCTCCTGGGTTTGCAAACCATATATGAATAAAACTCTTTTGCTTCTCAGTAGGGTATTTTGGATTTTTTGTTGACAATCTTTTATTCTCTGATGGGTTGAGAGCTATTTATGCTTCTTTTCCATTTACTGCCTCCTTACTATACTAATTCAGGTAGCTCTAGACCAAGAAAGGAGGCCATCTCAAGTGCCTGGAAATGCAATGTGCAATGTTGAGTTTTGCAAGTCAGTGGATGAAAGCATCCTGAGGTCCACAAACATCCTGAAATTGTACATCATTTTGCTCAGGGCATCAAGCAGGACAG
Source organism: Rhynchonycteris naso (assembly GCA_037038555.1). NCBI lineage: Eukaryota > Metazoa > Chordata > Mammalia > Chiroptera > Emballonuridae > Rhynchonycteris > Rhynchonycteris naso. The sequence continues at coordinate 107,214,610 of CM072998.1, read as the reverse complement.
TGACTTTGTAACCAAACAACAAAAACGCTGGTTCAGCATTGCAAAAGAGCAATGCCACAGATGGGAAGAGCATTGCCCCCTAGTGAGCTTGCCTGGTGGATCCTGGTTGGGGCCCAGGCAAGAGTCTGTCTCTCTGCCTCCCCTTCTCTCACTAAAAATAAAAAAGCAAAATAAAAAGAAAAAAATTAAAGTGACATGACTGAAATGACTCTACTTTCAGGAAATGTGAGAAATAATTAAACATGCTGGTGTTTTGGCATTTTAAATACAGTAACACCAGGTAATCCTGTGTTAAAGATACATTACTTAAATTTGAGATTATTTTTAAGAGCATAAACTGTAATGCTCCTCAGATTCTGCCAAAACCAGTTTTGCCACCGTCTTAATTTTTTAGGAGACTAAAAAGAGCTTTATCACACACTGAAATTGAAGGGACAACTGACAATACATATACACATACATAAATACATAACATCTCGCTTAGTTAGAAAAATATTTCAAAGCTAAACTAATGGAGCCCTGAATTATGTGGATGAATTATGTGCTTTGGAAGCTTAGATGCATCCTCAGTCTGAGATGACGAAATATTAACTATATTCTCTGGGATATATTTAAGAGCAATAGAAGCTCAAAGATAAATAAAAACTGTTCTACTAAGAGATCTGAATGTACACTTTGGCTGTTTCCAGATCTTGGTTATTGTAAACGATGCTGCCATAAACATGGGGGTGCATTTCTCCTTTTGAATCACTGATGTGGTGTTCTTGGGATATATTCCCAAAAGTGGGATAGCTGGGTCAAAAGGCAGTTCCATTTTTAATTTTTTGAGGAATCTCCATACTGTTTTTCACAGTGGCTGCACCAGTCTGCATTCCTACCATCAGTGCAGGAGGGTTCCCTTTTCTCCACATCCTCGCCAGCACTTATTCTGTGTTGTTTTGTTAATGAGTGCCATTCTGACTGGTGTGAGGTGATATCTCATTGTGGTTTTAATTTGCATTTCTCTAATGATTAGTGATGTTGAGCATGTTTTTATCTGCCTATTGGCAATCTATATGTCCTCTTTGGAGAAATTTCTATTCACTTCTTTTGCCAATTTTTGATTGGATTGTTTATCTTCCTGGTGTTGAGTTTTACAAGTTCTTTATAAATTTTGGTTATTAACCCCTTATCAGACGTATTGTTAAATATGTTCTCCCATTGTGTGGTTTGCCTTTTTACTTTGTTCATATTGTCTTTAGCTGTGCATAAGCTTTTTAGTTTGATATAGTCCCATTTGTTTATCCTGTCCTTTATTTCCCTTGCCCATAGAGATAAATCAGTAAATATATTTCTGTGAGTGATGTTAGAAAGCTTATTGCCTATGCTTTCCTCTTTAGTTTAAACAGTATACATTTAAGTCTTTTATCCATTTAGAGTTTATTTTTGTGAATGGTATAAGTTGGTGTTCTAGTTTCATTTTTTTGCACGTAGCTGTCCAATTTTTCCAACACCATTTGTTAAAGAGACAATCTTTATTCATTGTATACTGTTGCTACCCTTGTCAAATATCAATTGTCCATAAAGGTGTGAGTTTATTTCTGGGTTCTCTGTTCTGTTCCATTGATCTATGTGCCTGTTCTTATGCCAGTACCAGGCTGTCTTGAGTATAATGGCCCTGTAGTATACCTTGATATCCGGAAGAGTGATACCTCCTGCTTTATTTTTTCTTTTTAAGATTGCTGAGGTTATTCGTGTTCTTTTTGGGTTCCATATGAATTTTTGGAATATGTGTTCTATATCTTTGAAGTATGTCATTGGTATTTTAATGGGAATTGCATTGAATTTATATATTGCTTAAGGTAATATGGACATTTAATTATGTTTATTCTTCCTAATCATGAACATGGTATATGCTTCCACTTGTTTGTATCTTCCTCGATTTCTTTTATCAATTTTTATAATTTTCTGAGTACAAGTCTTTAACCTCCTTGGAAAATATACTCCTAGGTACTTTATTTTTTTGTTGTTGTTGCAATAATGAAGGAGATTGTTTTCTTAATTTCTCTTTCAGACAGCTCATTGTTGGTGTATATAAATGCCTCTGATTTCTGAGTATTAATTTTATATCTTGTCACCTTGCGGAATTCATTTATTTGGTTCAGTACTTTTTGACTGAGACTTTAGGTTTTCTATATACATTATCATATAATCAGAAAATAATGATAGTTTTACTTTTTCTTTTTCAATTTGGATGCCTTTTAATTCTTTTTCTTGTCTGATTGGTATCTCTAGGTTTTCCACAACAATGTTAAATGAGAGTGGTGAAAGGGGGCACCCCTCCCTTGTTTCTGATCTAAAGGGGATTGTTTTTAACTTTTGTTCATTGAGTATGGTGTTGACTGTGGGTTTGTCATAGATGGACTTTATCATGTTGAGATATGCTCACTGTATTCCCACTTTGCTGAGAGTTTTGATCATAAATGGGTGCTGGATTTATTGAATGCTTTTATTGCATCTACTGATATGACCATGTGTTTTTTTTCTTTCTTTTGTTTATGTGATGAATCACATTGATTAATTTGCAAATATTGTACCAGCCTTGCCTCCCCAGAATAAATCCCACTTGATCATGATGTATGACTTTTTTCATGCATTGCTGGATCTGGTTTGCTAATATTTTGTTGAGAATTTTAACATCTAAATTCATCAGGGATATTGGCCTATAGTTGTCTTTGTGTTGTCTTTCACTAGTTTTGGAATCAGAATTATGTTTGCTTCATAAAAGGAGCTTGGAAGTTATCCCTCCTCTTAAATTTTTTTAAATAACTTGAAAAGGATAGGAGTTAGTTCTTTGAATGTTTTGTAGAATTCTCCTGTGAAGCCAACTGTCCCAGGGCTTTTGTTTGTTGGGTTTTTGTTTGTTTGTTTGTTTTTTGATAACTTTCTCATTTGTTGTAATAGGTCTGTTTAGGTTTTCTGATTCTTCCAGATTGATTTTTGAAGGATTATATTTTTTAAGAGATTTGTCCATTTCACCTAGGTTGTCTAATATTTTGGCATACAATTCTTCATAGTATTTTCTTACAATCTTTGGTATTTCTGCTGTGTCCATTGTGACTTCTCCACTTTCATTTCTAATTTTATTTATTTGAGCCCTCTCTTTTTTTCTTGCTGAGTCTGGCTAAGGGTTTCTCAATCTTGTTTACCTTCTCAAAAAACTAGCTCTTGGTTTCAATAATCTGTGTATTGTTTTTTTACTCTCTATGTCATTTATTTCCACTCTGATCTTTATTATTTTCTTTCTTTTAGTTTGTCTGAGCTGACTAAGAGAGACGAGCAAGATGGTGATGGAGTAAGCAGACGTACCAACTTCCAACTCCCAGAACCAAAGTGGATTATAACTTAATTTTTAGAACCATCATCTGGATAAACCAACTTTGAACTAAACTAAGTGGACTCTTCAACCAAGGAACACAGAAGAAGCCACATTGAGACTGGTAGGAATAGAGAAAATGCGAAGAGGGCTGCCAAGCTCCCCGGAGCGAATAGCAGCCCGGAGAGACCCGCGTAGCGGGAGGAGAGTTCTCAGAAAGGGAGGGACCTGGGTCCCAAAAACAAAGCCCCAGCCTGTAGTCCCAGAGCCTAGAAGAGGCGTTTGGACAGTATTGAGCTGTGAAACAAGTGAGGATACTGTTTGTGAGAAAGAGACAGTTTTCTCAGACCCAAGATTCTTAAAGGGACAGTGCAGAAAACCTCTCTCACAGCCACTCACCCAGGGCTCTGGGGAATGGGGGCCGAGGAGAGGACCAGAGTAGCGGGAAGAGAGATTGGACTGGAAGGCACAGGGAGAAACACTCTGGGGGACAGCCATGTTAATACCTGGGCTAAGTCACTTCCCTAATCAAAAATGAGTATTTCCCCTGGAACTAGCAATACCAGCAAAGGGAGACAGGACACCAGCCAAACAAGCTCTTCCGTGGCACTTAGAGCAGAGCTGCTTAGATGGAGGGAGCTTCCAGGACTACTGCATGGAGTGTTTGGGTCTGAGCTGCAGTGCACCTTCCCATAGTTCTGTGAGTTGCTGGAGGGACGGTGGTGGAGAAACGCTGAAATGTCGTTCTGTCGGCAGGGGCAGAGGCCTAGCCGGTGTGAACTCAGTCTAGCCCAGCAGGATGGAGCGAACTCGTGAAAACAGTCTGGCAGCTGGGAGCCCGCCTGCAGCCCCACCTGCGATGAAAGAGCGAGAGGCCAGCAATGGGCAGAGATCTGCTCTGTGACCCTGCACAAGCTGGCCCTGACTGTGGAGACGGGGCTAGGACCAGGGATGGGTGGAGGCTTGTGGCTCAGCTCATGCTAGCAGCCTCAACCGGCCCTAGAAACCACAGTTTGCCATCCTGCGTGCACGAGTTGGCTCTGAACATGGGGGTGGGGCTAGAGCCTGGGACGAGCGGAAGCTCACAGCTGAGCACACACCAGCATCCCTGCCAAGCCCAATAAACTGTGCTATGCCATTCTGCGCAGGTAGGCCCTGGATTCGAGGGCGGGGCTAAAGCTCCAGACAGGTGGAGGCTCACAGCTGAGAGCACCTCAGCAGCCCCATCCAACCCGAGAAACTGTGGCAAGCAGGCTCTGACCACGGGGGCTGGGCAGAAACCCTGGAACAGGCTGGGTCTGCAGCTGAGCAAAGGTGCTCAGCTCTACACTTAGTGCTGAGGCTTATGGCTTGAGTGCAGTGTGCAACCTAACCTGTGGGGGCGAGGTGAAGGCCCAGGCAGGCTAAGGCTTGTAGAGCCGGGAAACAGAACACAGCCTCTCCCACGGAGGAGAGGCAGAAATCACAGCAACAACCGCAGTGGGCTGGCGCTGGCAACGCCCATACCCAACTGCCCCAGGCAGTGTCACAGGGGGTGGCGGGCGTGCAGACAGACCACACCTAGAGAACACAAAAACAACACCCACTGGACTTCAATGGGCATCACCTTCTTATACAAAGACAAAATGGGAAGGTAGAGAAATGCAAACCAAATGAATGAAGAGAAATCCCCAGAGAAGGACCTGAATGAACCAGATATAACCAAATTACCAGATGCAAAATTTAGAATAATGATAGTTAGGATGTTCAAAGAATTAGAGCAACAATGGATAGTCACTATAAACACCTAAATAAAGAGATAACAAGTTTAAAACACAAAATTGAAATAATATAAAAGAATCAGACAGAAATGAAAAATACAGTATCAAAACTGAAGACCACAATGGAAGGAATTAAAAGCAGGATGATAGACGCTGAGTATGGAATCAGGGAGTTAGAACACAATAAACAAAGGCACAGAAGCAGTGCAGAAAAAGGAAAAGAGACTCAAAAAATATGAGGAAACTTTAAGGGAGCTCTATGACAACATAAAGAGAAACAATATTCTCATCATAGAGGTTCCTGAAGAAGAGGAGAAAGAACAAGACATAGAAACTTTGTTCAATTAAATCATAGCAGAAAACCTCCCTAAATTAAGGTTGGGAAACATTCCACACATTCAACAAGCACACAGAACTCCATTAAAGAGAAACCCAAAAAGATCTACACCAAGACACATCATAGTTAAAATACCAAAGCTAAGGGATAAAGAGAAAATTTTAAAAGCTGCTAGAGAAAAAAAGGCTATGACCTACAAAGGAGCTCCCATAAGTATGACATCTGACTTCTCAACACAAACACTTGAGGCCAGAAGGGAATGGCAAGATATATTCAAGGTAATGCAGAACAAGAACCTACAACAAAGACTATTCTATCCAGGAAGGCTAACGTTTAGAATTGAAGGACAAATAAAGGGCTTCCCAGACAAAGAAAGCCTCAAGGAATTCATTAAAACCAAACCAATTCAGCAAGAAATACTAAGGGACCTCTTGTGAAAGGGAGGAAAGAATATAGCAAAAGAAGAATACAGCTTTAAAGAATAAAATGGCAATAAACAACTACATATCAATAATAACCTTTAATGTAAATGGATTAAATGATCCAATCAAAAGACATAGAGTAGTTGCATGGATAAAGAAATAGGACCCATACATATGCTGTCTACAAGAGACACACCTTAAAACAAAAGATGCACATAGACTGAAGGTAAAAGGATGGAAAAAAATATTTCATGCAAATGGAAATTAAAAAAAAGCAGGGGTAGCAATACTTATATCTGACAAAATGGACTTTAAAACAAAGGCTGTAGTAAGAGATAAAGAAGGACACTACATAATGATAAAGGGAACAATTCAACAGGAAGATATAACTATTATAAATATCCATGCACCAAATATAGGAGCCCCGACATACATAAAGCAGACTTTGATGGATATAAAGGGCGAGATTAACAGCAATACTATCATAGTAGTGGATATCAATACCCCTCTAACAACACTGGATAGATCCTCAAGAAAGAAAATTAATAAAGAAACAGCAGACTTAAAGGATACACTAGATCAACTCGATTTAATAGATATCTTCAGAACCTTTCACCCTAAGCAGTAGAATATACATTCTTCTCAAGCGCTCATGGTACATTTTCTAGGATAGACTAAATGTTAGATCACAAAAATGGTCTCAATAAATTTAAGAAGATTGAAATCATATCAAGCATTTTCTCTGATCACAATGCCATGAAACTAGAAATTAACCACAAAAGAAAAACTGAAAAATACTTAAACACTTGCAAACTAAATAGCATGTTATTAAATAATGAATACATTAACAATGAGATCAAAGAAGAAATAAAAAATTTTCTAGAAACGAATGATAATGAGCATACATCAACTCAAAATTTATGGGACACAGCAAAAGCAGTACTGAGAGGGAAGTTCATTGCACTACAGGCATATCAAAAGAAGCTAGAAAAAGCTCAAATGAGCGACCTGACACTGCATCTAAAAGAACTAGACAAACAACAGCAAATAAAGCCCAGGACCAGTAGGAGGAAGAAAATAATAATGATCAGAGCAGAAATAAATGACATAAAGGCTAAGGAAACAATACAGAGGTTCAATGACACCAGGAGCTGGTTCTTTGAAAAGGTAAACAAGACTGATGAACCTTTAACTAGACTCACCAAGAAAAAGAGAAAGAGGACCCAAATAAATAAAATTAGAAATGAGAGTGGAGAAATAACAACTGACTCAACAGATATACAAAGCATTGTAAGAAAATACTATGAAGAACTCTATGCCAAAAAATTAGACAACCCAGGTGAAATGGACAAATTTCTTGAATCATATAATCTTCCAAAAATCAATCTGAAAGGATCAGAACACCTAAACAGACCAAGTCCAACAAATGAGATCAAAACAGTTATAAAGAAACTCCCAAAAAAGAAAAGTCCTGGGCCTGATGGCTTCACAAGTGAATTCTACCAAAAATTCAAAGAAGAACTAACTTCTATCCTCCTCAAGCTATTTCAAAAAATTCAAGAAGAAGGAAGACTTTCAAACTTCTTTTATATAGCGAACATAATTCTGATCCCAAAACCGGGCAAAGACATCACAAAGAAAGAAAATTATAGGCCTATATTTCTGATGAATTTAGCACTAAAATTCTCAAAAAAATATTAGCCAACCAGATCAAGCAATATTTGAAAAACATCATACACCATGATCAAGTGGGATTTATTCTGGAGAGGCAAGGTTGGTTCAATATTCACAAATCAATCAATGTGATTTATCACATAAACAAAAGTAAGGACAAAAATCCCATGATAATTTCAATAGATGCACAAAAGGCAATTGATAAAATCCAGCACCCATTTATGCTCAAAACTCTCAGTAAATTGGGAATTCAGGGAACATTCCTTAACATGATAAAGGCCATCTACGACAAACCACAGCAAACATCATACTAAATGGGCAAAAATTAAAAGCAATTCCCATAAGATCAGGAACCAGGCAGGGGTGCCCCCTTTCACCACTCCTATTCAACATAGATCTGGAAGTCCTAGCTACAGAAATCAGACAAGAAGAAGAAATAAAAGGCATCCAAATTGGAAAAGAAGAACTAAAACTGTCATTATTTGCAAATGACATAATATTGTATATAGAAAACCCTAAAGTCTCAGTAAAAAAACTACTGGACCTGATAAATGAATTCAGCAAGGTGTTGGGATATAAAATTAATACTCAGAAATCAGAGGCATTTCTATATACCAACAAAAAACACATATCCCAAAAATTTATATGGAACCAAAAAAGAACACGAATAGCCTCAGCAATCTTCAAAAGAAAAAATAAAGCAGGAGGTATCACTCTTCCAGATATCAAGGTTTACTATAAGGCCATTATACTCAAGACAGCCTGGTACTGGCATAGGAACAGGCACAGTGATCAATGGAACAGAACAGAGATTCCAGCAATAAACCCACAGCTTTATGGACAACGGATATTTGACAAAGGAGAAAAGAACATACAATGGAGTAAAGACAGCCTCTTTAACTAATGGTGCTGGGAAAATTGGACATGTACCTGCAAAAAAATGAAACTAGACCATCAACTTACACCATTCACAAAAACAAACTCAAAATAGATAAAAGACTTAAATGTAAGCCATGAAACCATAAGCATCTTAGAAGAAAACATAGGCAGTAAGCTCTATGACATCTGTAGCAACAATATATTTGGCAATATATCTCCAAGGGCAAATGAAATAAAAGGCAAGATAAACAAATGGGACTATATCAAACTAAAAAGATTTTGCACAGCTAAAGACAATAAGAACAGAATAAAAAGACAAACCACACAATGGGAGAACATATTCCACAACACATCTGATATGGGTTTAATAACCAAAATTTATAAAGAACTTATAAAACTCAGCACCAGAAAGACAAACAATCCAATCAAAAAATGGGCAAAAGAAATGAATAGCAATTTCTCCAAAGTAGACATACAGATTGCCAATAGGCATATGAAAAAATGCTCAATCACTAATCATTAGAGAAATGCAAATTAAAACCACAATGAGATATGACCTCACACCATTCCAAATGGCGCTCATCTGCAAAACAATACAGAACAAGTGCTGGTGAGGATGTGAAGAAAAGGGAACCCTCCTGCACTGCTGGTGGGAATGCAGACTGGTGCAGCCACACTGGAAAACAGTATGGAGATTCCTCAATAAATTAAAAATCGAACTGCCTTATTACCCCGCTATCCCACTTATAGGAATATACCCTAAGAACACCATAGCGCTGTTCAAAAAGAAAAAATGCGCCCCCATGTTTGTGGCAGCATTGTTCACAATAGCGAAGATCTGGAACCAGCCCAAGTGTCCGTCAGAGGACGAGTGGATTAAAAAGCTTTGGTACATATATACTATGGAATACTACTCAGCCATAAGAAATGACATCGGATCATTTACAACAAAATGGATGGACCTTGATAACATTATACGGAGTGAAATAACTAAAACAGAAAAAAACTGAGAACAGCATGATTTCATACATAGGTGGGACATAGTGACACTATGAGACATGGACAAGAGTGTGGTGGTTACGGGGTGGCGGGAGGGAGGGGAGGGTGGGATAGGGAGAAAGTGAGGGGCATAGGGAAAACCAGATAGAAGGTGACAGAGGACAATTTGACTTTAGATGATGGGTATGCAACATAATTGAATGATAAGATAAACTGGAGATATTTTCTTTGAACATATGTACCCTGATTTATTGGTGTAACCCCATCAAAATAAATGAAAAAATAATTTGTCTGAGCTTTACTTGTTGTACTTTTTCTAGTTCTTTTACTTGCAGGGTTAAGTTATTTATTTGAGCTTTCTCTAGCTTCTTAAGGTGTGCCTGTAATGCTATGAACTTCCCTCTCAGGGCTGCTTTCACTGTGTTTAACAGATTTTGAGGTGTTGTATGCTCTTTTTCATTTGTTTCAAGGAAATTCTTTATTTCTTCCTTGATCTCATTGTTGACCCATTTGTTATTTAAGAACATGCTGGTTAGTTTCCAAGTGTTTGAGTGTTTTTCAGTCTTTCTATTTTAGTTGATTTCTAGTTTCATGCCATTGTGGTTAGAGAAGATGCCTGATATGATTTTAATCTTCTTAAATTTTTTGAGACTCATTTTATGCGCTAATAGTGGTCTATCCTAGAGAATGTACCGTGCACACTTGGAAAAAATATATATTCTGATGCTTCAGGGTCAAAGGTTCTGAAGATATCTATTAGATTGTGTTGATCTAGTGCAGGGGTCCTCAAACATTTTACACAGGGGACCAGTTCACTGTCCCTCAGACCATTGGAGGGCTGCTACATACACTAACTACCAATGAAAGAGGAGCCCCTTCTGGAAGTGTGGCGGGCCCAGATAAATGGTCTCATGTGGCCGCAATTTGGTCTATGGGCTGTAGTTTGGGGACCTCTGATAGTGTGTCACTTAATTCTGTTGTTTCTTTGTTAATTTTCTTTCTTGAGGATCTATCCAGTGATGTGAGTAGGGTATTAAAACGCCCTACTATTATAGTATTGTTGATCTCGCCCTTTATGTCCATCAAAGTCTGCTCTATATATTTAGGTGCTCCTATATTAGGTGCATAGATATTTATAATGGTTATCACTTCTTGTTGGATTGCTCCCTTTATTATTATGTAGTGACCTTCTTGATCTCTTACTATAGTCTTTGTTTTAAAGACTATTTTGTCAGATATAAGTATTGCTACCCCAGCTTTTTTTTTTTTCATTTCTATTTGCATGAAATATTTTGTTCCATCTTTTTATTTTTAGTCTATGTGTATCTTTTGTTTTTAGGTGGGTCTCTTATAGACAGCATATGTATGGGTCCTGTTTTCTTATCCATTCAGCTATTCTATGTCTTTTGATTGAAACATTTAATCCTTTTATATTTAAGAGTATTATTGATATATTGTTGTTTATTGCCATTTTTTTCTTTAAATCTCCATTTCTCTTTTACTAGATCCTGCCCCCCCCCCACTTTGTTCTGTCTACAGCAGGCCCCTTAACTTTTGTATTATTTAGGTCTGGGAAGCTTTTTATTTCAATTTTAAATATTAGCCTTGCTGGATAAAGAAGTCTTGGTTGTAGGTTCTGTGTTCTTCATTATTTTGAATATTTCTTGCCATTCCCTTCTGTCCTCAATTGTTTCTGTTGAAAAGTCAGATGTCATCCTTATGGAAGTTATTTTGTAGGTGATTGACTGTTTTTCTCTTACAGTTTTTAGTATTCTTTCTTTATCTCTTAGCTTTGTTATTTTGATTATGATGTGTCTTGGTATGGGTTTCTTTGGGTTCTTTTTAATGGGTTTTTCTCTGCTTCTTGAACCTGTGTGACTCTTTCCTGCATCAATTCCACAAAACTTTTAGCTATAATTTCTTCATTCAGGTTCTCTATTCCTTGTTCTTTCTCTTCTCCATCAGGAACTCCTATTTTGTGGATATTGTTTCTCTTTATGTTGTCACAGAGCTCTCTTTAAGTTTCCTAAGACATTTTGATCCTCTTTTTCTCTTTTGCTGTTCTGCTTTCATGCTTTCACTTATCTTGCCCTCTAAGTCACTAATTTGATCCTTTGCTTTATCCAGCCTGCTTTTAATTCCTTCTAGTGTAGTCTTCATTTCTGATATTGTGTTTGTCATTTTTTTTTACAGGGACAGAGAGAGAGTCAGAGAGAGGGAAAGATAGGAACAGACAGATAGGAACCGAGAGAGGTGAGAAGCATCAATCATTAGTTTGTCATTGCCATTGCAACACCTTAGTTGTTCATTGATTGCTTTCTCACATGTGCCTTGACTGCAGGCCTTCAGCAGACTGAGCAATCCCTTGCTGGAGCCAGCAACCTTGGGTCCAAGCTGACGAGCTTTTTGCTCAAGCCAGATGGGCTTGCGGTCAAGCTGGTGAGCTTGGGGTCTCAGACCTGAGTCTTCTGCATTCCTGTCCAATGCTCTATCCACTGCGTCACTGCCTGGTCAGGCATATTGTGCTTGTCATTTTTGTTTGGTTCTTCTTTTTTGATTTCTGTGTTCTTTTTGATGCTTACAATTTCTTTATTTAGGTGTTCATTAAGTCCATCTATTGTGGCTTTGAGATTCTTAAGCATCTTAACAATCATTAATTTATTCTCTGAATCTGGCAATTTGATTTCTTCCATTTTATCCAGATATTTTTCTGGGGATTTGTCTTGTTGATTCATATGACTTAAGTTTCTCTGTCTTCCCATTGTTTCTGTCTGTGGCTTGCAGGCTTGTTTCTGTTGTGGTCTCCTTACCTAGTAGAGCCACTTTGAAGTCTTGATTTGCTTGTTCTCAGTTTACTTAACTCAGCAGTAGGCTTGTTTATTATCTCAGCAGGGGGTTTATTTGAAACTGTATCCAGGAACACAGTGGGTGTGACTTCTGAGAATCTGAAGGCAGGTTCTGTCAGCTGCTTTCCAGGGGCAGGTTGCATTCTCAACTTTAGTAGGGGGAGGTGTATCTCAGATCTCCCTGGAGACCTGAGTTACTGCTGCTCCACCCGTCTTTCTGCTTTTGGCTGTGTCTTGGGTCACCCCAAACCCTTTAGGCATGTGCTGTGTGGAGGGATCAACCCCTCTCCCAGCTTTGGCTGCCTCTGCACCTGATGAGTCAGCTTCTCAGGTCCCGTCCTCACCATCCATCTCATTCTCCCCACTTTCCTCGTGAAAAACAAGCCAGTCCTCTCAGCCCTTTTCACCCCTGGGGCCCTAAGCAAGTGGCTGTGAGTGATATTTTGGCTCTTTAAGGCAGCCCTGCTACATCCCACACACAGAACTTTGCTCTTCTCCTCTCTTAATGCTTTTTGTCTGTCTATTCCAGTTCCTGGATTCTAGCCTGGGTGTCCAGTTCTGTGACTGAGGGCCCCAGTCTCTCAGGGTCTCTCTCCTTGTAATACAAGCCCTTCTGGACTCTCAGTCTCAGCCTCCCTTGCTTCTGGAAGCAGAAGAGCCCCCACCATGCCTCCACACTCTCTACCAGAATCAGCGTGGATTCTTCTTTGCTCCTTGATTTTTGAGACCTGTTCTTTTAGTCCAAAGTTAGTTTTACATGATGGTTGTTCCTAAATTAATTTGTAATTCACTTTGGTAGTGTGAGCCGGAAGTCTGTGCATCTGCCTTTTCTGATGCCATTTTGGAATCTCCCTGGGTTTTTCTTATTTGTTCTAGAATTTTTCTAGAATTAAAAGCAAAACTCAAAACTTTAGATTCATCATGGGATTCCATGGAAAATGTTGTCTCTTTCACTTCATTTTATGTTTCAGAAGATTCCTTACTTAATAGTACAAAACATTTTAAAGATGATTTCACATTTAGTTGAAAGAGTCGTTATTAAATTTAATCCACTAAGCTATCAGAAATAAATGTCTTAGATTTACCTATGTGGAAACTAAATTGTCCAAGATCACACTATAGCCAACAGCAAAATCAATATTAGACACTAAATGTATTTGATTTTTCACTAATGTTTATGGCCCTCCACTGCATTAGCTTTAACTCCTTCTAAAATCACTTATCTAATATTGGATAAAGTGGATGAATTTGCTACTAAGGCAGTCTTCCTTCAGTTCTACTACTTACTCTACATGGAAAGCATGGGGTAGCCATCCAAACTGGAAGAAAGTATTGATTTCCCAATCTTGTGCTGAAATTAAAACTGAATTTAATTATAATTTATCTAACATGTCTAAAGCTACAATTAACCTTTTCCCTTCATTCATACTTTGAGAAAAAAGTATGAGTTTGGAGTAATACTTCAATTCTCTCTCAGAGAAATGGAACAGAAAAATAAAAGATTATCTCTAAATGGCTGCAAGCTTCTTTAATGGAAATTACACCAGTTGCTTTAATGACCCCTTTTTGGCCCCTTTATGTTTTTTTTAATTCCATAATGGAAATTTATATGCACTGGAGTATGACCAACTTTGATTTTTATAGTCTTAATTCTGTGACTGAGAATTTATGAGCAATGGATCAGAAAGTTACTTTCTCAGAGAGAATACAGCACTGTGATATATCATATGTAATTTAGCTCTTGCTTATGTGGTGTCTTTTATTGTTAACATGTAGTGAAGTACTGAGTATAAAGATTTTTCTTCCTTTTGTTTTGAAGAATAGTTTATGTTTTCCTAGTTCTAAAAAAGCCTAGACCAGTACTGGATACACTATAGGTATTCCATAAGTATTTGTTGAATCTGGTTAGATTAGTTTTTTAATTCAGCCACCAAACTAAAATAAATGTTTGATATCTTGTCTAATCTGTCTTGACAGTAAGACTCCATGGGTCATATGTCTAACTTATCTAGGCTAAAGGCCTAGTTACTTTTGCCAAGATTAATTGTTTCTTTTGGGTCATATATAAACAAAATGAATATAATCTGAAGAAAATTTTTAAATATAAAATTAATAATGAACAAATGCAGTGGTACCTAGCTCAGAGGGCTGTTTAGGTGCAAGTCAGAGAGAAGAGCATTAAAGCTTCTTATGTTCAATGATAAGCTCCACTTTTGGAAAATATAGTTGATTACTAATGGTACATGATATAATTCTAGAAGCTGCCATAAATTTAGTACATGTCAAAAATCTAAAAAATATTAAAACTTTTGGGAAGTTAGAGTGACACAAAATATAACAAGTTGAAGTTGAAATTAAAATTCAGGATACCTTGATTCTAATGCTGACTTTTTACATGTAGTAAATAACTTCTCTCTGAACTTTCATGTTCTTTTCTATGAAATAAATGAATAAGACTCAGGTTTCTTTCTTTTTAATTATTACTAATTTTAATTTATTCTTTACACAGATTCAAGTATTCCATTGAATATAACTCCCTCACTCCCCATCCCTGTGTCCCTTTTTATATCTCATTTGTCCTCCCCATCCCCTTAACTACCTCTCTCCTTTCATCTAGGATTTGCTGTCCTGTTATCTATATCTATGTGTTATGTATACATAATTTCACTAATCCCTTTACCTTCTCTGATTTTTTGTTATGAGTGGCACTCATTAACAATGGCTTTGTTAATAAGTGCCATTCTGACAAGTATGAGGTGGTATCTCATTACCATCTTAATTGGCATTTCTTTAATGATTAGTGACTTTGAACAGTTTTTCATATGCTTATTGGCCATTTGTATGTCCTATTTGGAGAAGTGTTTATTCAGTTCTTTTGCCCATTTTTAATTGGATTGTTTACATTCCTGGTGTTGAGTTTTAGAAGTTCTTTATAAATTTTGGTTATTAACCCCACATCAGACATACTGGAGAATATGTTCTCCGATTGTGTGGGTTGTCATTATTTTGTTCAGTGTCTTTTGCTGTGTAAAGGCATTTTATTTTGATACAGTCCCATTTGTTTATCCTGTCCTTTATTTCACTTGCCCGTGGAGAAATAGCAAAAATATTACTACGAGAGATATCAGAGAGTTTACTGCCTGTTTTCTTCCAAGACGTTTATGGTTTCACAACTTACATGTAAGTCTTTTATCCATTTTGAGTTTAATTTTGTGAATGATATAAGTTGATGGTCTAGTTTTATTTTTTGCATGTACCTGTCCAATTTTCCCAAAACAGTTTATTAAAGAGACTATCTTTACTCCATTGTATGCTTTTACCTCCTTTGTCAAATATCAATTGACCATAAAGGTGTGGGTTTATTTCTGGGTTCTCTGTCTTGTTCTGTTGATCTTTGTGCCTGTTCTTATGACAGTATCAAGCAGTTTTGAGTACAATGGCTTTGTATTATAACTTGATATCAAGAAGTTTGTGACTTCTGACTTTATTCTTCATTTTCAAGATTGCCGAGGCTGTTTTTGCTCTTTTTTGGTCTATATAAATTTTTGGAATATTTCTTCTATATCTTTGAAGTATGCCATTGGTATTTCAATAGGAATTGCATTGAATTTATAAATTGCTCCGGGGAATATAGATATTTTAATGATGTTTATTCTTCCTATCCATGAGCACGGTATATGCTTCCACTTGTTTGTATCTTTCTTGATTTCTTTTATCAATATTTTATTAATTTTTGGGTACAAGTCTTTAACCTCCTTGGTTAAATTTACTCTTAGGTACTTTCTTTTGTTGTTGTTGCAATAGTAAAGAGGATTGTTTTCTTAATTCCTCTTTCAGACAGTTTATTGTTGCTGTATAAAAATGCCACTGAATTCTAAATATTAATTTTATATCCTGCCACATGCCAAATTCCTTTATCAAGTCTAGTAGTTTCATCAGCAATTAATGATAGTTTTACTTCTTCATTTCCAATTTGGATGCCTTTTGTTTCGTCTTCTTGTCTAAGCTAGCTGTGCCTAAGACTTCCAGAACTATGTTGAATAAGAGTGGTGAGAGGTGGCACCCCTGCCTTGTTCCTTATCTTAAAAGGATTGCTTTTAACTTTTGTCCATTGAATATGATGTTGGCCGTGGGTTTGTCATAGATGACCTTTATCATGTTGAGGTATGATTTCTGTATTCCCACTTTGCTGAGTGTGATGATCATAAATGGGTACTGAATTTTATCAGATTGTATTTCTTAATCTATTGATATTATCATGTTATTTTTATCCTTCTTTTTGTTTATGTGATGAATCACACTTATTGATTTGTGAGTATTGTACCAGCCTTGCCTCCCAAGTATAAATCTCATTTGATAATGCTGTATGATTTTTTTTTTCATGTATTGCTCGATCTGGTTTGCTAATATTCTGTTAAGAATTTTAACACCTATGATTATTAAGAATATTGGACTATAGTTTTTTTTTTTATTTTTTTGTGTGTGTTTTTTTGTAGTGTCTTTACCTGGTTCTGGATTGAGGATTATGCTAGCCTCATAAAAGGAGCTTGGAAGTCTTCCATCCTGTTGAATATTTTTGAAATAGCTTGAGAAGGATAGGTGTTAGTTATTCTTTAAATATTTGGTAAAATGCACTTGTGAAGCCAACTGATCCAGAACTTTTGTGTGCTGGGAGTTTTTAAATAACTTTTACAATTTCATTTGTTGCAATCTGTCTGTTTAGATTTTCTGAGTTTTGGAAGATTATGTTTCTAGAAATTTATCCATTTTGCCTAAGTTGTCCAATTTTTTGGCATACAGATCTTCATAGTATTTTATTACAATTCTTTGTATTTCTCTAATGTCAGTTGGTACTTCTCCACTTTCATTTCTAATTTTATTTATTTGAGTGCTCTCTCTTTTTTCTTGATGTGTCTGGCTAATGGTTTATAAATCTTGTTTACCCTTTCAAAGAACCATCTCTTGGTTTCATTGATCTTCTGTATTTTTTTAGCCTCTATGTCATTTATTTTCACTCTGATTTTTATTATTTCCTCCATTCTGTTTCTTCTGGGCTTTATTTGTTGTTCTTTTTCCAGTTCTTTTAGATGCAGGGTAAAGTTGTTCATTTGAGCTTTTTCTGACTTCTTAGGTAAGCCTGTAATGCTATGAACTTTCCTCTCAAGACTGCTTTTGCTGTGTCCCATAAATTTTCAGTTGTTTTATGTTCATTTTCAATATTTTCAAGAAAATCTTTTATTTCTTTCTTGATCTCATTGTTAACCTATTTGTTATTAACAACATGCTATTTAACCTCCAAGCATTTAAATATTTTTTCAGTTTTTCAATTGTTATTTCTAGTTTCATACCATGTGATCAGACAAGATGACTGATATGATTTCAATCTTCTTAAACTTATTGAGACTCCTTTTCTGTCCTAACATGTGGTCTATCCTAGGGAATGTACCATAAGCACTTGAAAAGAATGTATATTTTACTGCTTTGGGGTGAAAGGTTCTAAAGATATCTATTACAATTAGTTGATCTAATGTGTCCTTTAAATCTGCTGTTTCTTTGTTAATTTTCTGTCTGAAGGATCTATCCATTGATGTTAGTGAGGTATTAAAATCTCTTACTAATACAGTATTGCTGTTGATTTCACCCTTTATGTCCATCTAAATCTGCTTTATATATTAAGGTGCTCCTAAATATTTAGACACATAGATATTTACAATGGTTATATTCTCCTGTTGGATTGCTCCCTTTATTATTATGTAGTGACCTTCTTTATCCCTTATTATAGCCTTTGTTTTAAAGTCAAATTTTGTCAGATATAAGAATTGCTACACCAGCTTTTTAAAATTCCCATTTGCATGAAATACTTTTTTCTATCCCTTTACTTTCAGTCTATGTGCATATTTTGTTCTGAGGTGGGTCTCTTGTAGACAGCAAATTTCAGGTTCTGTTTTCTTATCCATGCAGCTACCCTACATCTTTTGGTTGAAACATTTAATTCATTTACATTTAATGTTATCATTGTTATGTAGTTGTTTGTTGTCATTTTATTTTTTAAATCTACAATTCTATTTTTCTCGATTTTCATTTCCTTTGCTCTTTTTACAGCAGGCCCCTTAACATTTGTTGCAGAATTGGTTTGATTGTAATGAATCCCTTGAGTGTTTTTGTTTTTGTCTGGGAAGCTTTTTATTTCTCCTTCAATTTTAAATGATAGTCTTGCTGGATAAAAAAGTCTTGGTTGTATTGTAGGTGCTTGCTTTACATCACTTTGAATTGCCAATCCTTTTTGGCCTCAATTATTTTTGCTGAGAAGTCAGATGTCATCCTTATGGGGGATCCCCTATAGTAATTATGTGCTTTTCTTTTGCAGATTTTAGTATTTTTTCTTTGTCTCTTAAATTTGGCACTTTAATTATGATGTTTCTTGGTGTAGGTCTTCTTCAGTTTCTCTTTAATGGGACTCTCTGTGCTTCTTGAACTTGTGTGACTTTTTCATTCATCAATTTAAAGATGTTTTCAGCTATGATTTCTTCAAACAGATTCCTGTATCTCTTGTTTGTTCTTTTCTCCTTCAGAAACTCTTATGACAAGGATGTTGTATCTCTTCATGTTGTTGAAGAGCCCTTTTAGAGTTTTCTCAGACTTTTTGAGACTCTTCTTTTTTGCTGCTCTGCTTCTGTGCTTCTGTTTATCTTCTCCTCTAAATCACTGATTCAATCCTCTTGCTCATCCTGCCTGCTATTAATTCCTTCTAGTGTGGTCTTCATTTCTGATTTTTTTGGTGTCATATCTGAGTGGTTCTTTTTTATGATTTCAATGTTCTTTTTGATACTTGCTATTTCTTGATTTAGGTGGTCATTATATCCATCCATTGTTGTTCTAAGATCCTTGAGCATCCTAAATATTATTGTTTAAAACTATGTATCAGGTAGTTTAGTTACTTGCATCTCATTCAGTTTTTTTTTTCTGGGGATTTTTCTTGTTGATTCATTTGGGTCACATTTCTCTGTCTGACCAATTTGTCTGTGTATTAGGTAGCACTGTCTGACATTAAATTTTTTTTGGTGTCTTTATGAAGATGTTGGGCTCATTGGTACTGACTTCCAGGCTACCTGTTTTCTTTGTTCTGGGAATGCTTCTTTAGGGTACTATTTTCCCTCTTGTTGTTTGTATTAGATGCAGTTGATCCTTTCATGATTACAGTTATTCCTTTAGGCTGGCTGGCTATAAGGGTCAACCTTTATTATGTGTATTACACACTGTGTAATGTCTGTCCTGTTGAGTATATTTCTTCTCTACAGTGTCTGATGCCTGGTAGATTTCACCTTTGGGTGTGCTGCTTGTGTACATAGTCGAGTCTAGAGTTGGTGCTGTTTGCCACCTACTACCAGTAGTGCTGGGCCAATTTCTTCTTGGGTTGGCATCAGGTGTTTTTTGTAACCCACTGTAGGCTGCAGCTACTGCACTTATTGCTGTTTGTGTCTGCATTTTCTGTGCCTGGATACCTTGGAAGGGGCCAGCCTTTGTATAAGTATCAGCTTTGTTCTGCTTAGAGATGACAGCAGCTCAGTAAAAGCCCCACTTTGTAATATTTGTCTCCACTTTTCAGCTTTTCCTTCTCCTCTTGCAGCTGCCTGGTCTTCCCACAGTGTCTTCTGTTGTAAGACTGTAGTGTAGGTTCAGATTGGCCTTACCCAACCAACCACTCTACAGGTTGCATGCTTGTTGGTTTAGGGCAGCTGAGGTTATGAATACAATGTTTGTGGGACCCCCTACTTCTGGTGTCTCTTGGTCAGGAGCTCAGTATGGGGAATGTGGACCCTATTACAAAGCTTGATATCTCAACCACTACTGCATAGTCAAATTTTATTTCATCCCAACTAGGTGAGTACCACATTCAGACTGAGTGTGGCCGACAGTTTCCTCTGCAGAAATTCTTTCAGCTGGTGAGACACTAGTCTCAAGGAGGAAGACTGAGAGAGGCTACTGCTGGGGCTGACTGTGCCCCTCCTAAAGGTACCTAAGCCTCTCCACTAAACCCAACCATAGACTCATAGGGACCCACACATTGGATGTTCATACTCCAAGCCTTTCTCCCTTTCCCCTGTGCAATCTAGCCTAGCAGGACAGAATATCCAGAACCCATGCCAGCTGACTGTGAAGCTCTACCCTATCCAATGCATATGAGCCACTGTGCTGGTGCTTAGCACAGGGAGCAGAACTTGCCTCAGATAGGCCAGGTGTGAATAACCCTTCCTTAGGATAACACTCTAGCAAGGGTTATTAGGTCCTGAATTGATGCTTTCCCCAATTGGCCAGTGGATGTGCCAGTGCTGGGCCTCCCTAGCAGGAACTCAGCACAGACCAGTGAGAGACACTGCCCGTGACTGGCCCTCAGCAACCTTCTTGGAGCTACAAGCAATTCAGAGTTTGTGGCTGCCTCTACTGGGTCCAGGTGTACATAGAAATACCAAGCTGCACTCCTAGGCTGGTCTTTACCCACTCTAGTCTAGGTTGAAAGCCCACTCAAATGGTCAAGTATCCCTGAGTCCCACCTCCTGCAGCCTCTGTCTGCTGGCTGCTTGTTGGGATAAGCTGCTAAAAAAAAAACTCTGCTAGAGTATAGAGCCTGGGGCAATTCAGGAATTAATAAGGGTGGTGGTTGTGGCTTTGTACCTGGGCCCCAGGTGTCAATCTGTTCAGACTTTCCCCCCCCCCACATACCTCAGTAGGGTGCCACCCCAGGGGTCTAGTAGGTGTGGCCTCTGAGACTCAGAGTTGTGGTCTGCCCTCCCACAGTTTCAACTGAGTCTCTTGTGAGGTGGAATCACCAGTCATAGAATTGGGAGTGTATAGGGGGGAGCTCCAGTCTCAACACCAGAAAACTGAGTCACTGATGCCCCCCGCATCCCCCCTCCTCTGCTTGCTGGCCTCTCAGAATGACTTGACACCATATCTGGGGTAGTAGGGTCTTCCGAGGGCAGAGCAGCTGCTTTTCCCCAGGCTGATGCACCTCAGAGGGGATGCTCCACCCAAGAAATATGCAACTGCAGTACTGGAGAATGACTCAGCACAGGGGTTCTGGTGGCAGTTTCCCACTGTGTCTCTCACTGGGCTTCCAATTTATACTCTCTTCACGCTACTTCAGTCTTCTCAGCTCTCCCCCCACCAGAGCCTCGGGTATGTGACTGTGAACAAGGTTCTGTGAATGGGCCCTTTAAGACAGAGTCTGGGTCAGAGAGCTCTGTTTCTTTTTCACAGACAGAAAACCATCTCTTTTCATAGCTAAATGCTGTCTGGATGCCTCTTCTAGGCTCTGGGGCTCTAGGCTGGGTCTCCAGACATGTGGCTAAGCACCCACACCTCTCAGGGCAAACCTCTCTCTGCTGTGAGAGTCCCTCCGGACCCTCAATCATCGCTTGCTCCTGGGAACAGGGCAGACCTTTCTGCATCTCCGCCCTTTCTAACCATCTCAGTGTGACTTCTTTGGTGATCCTTGGTTATAGACTTCTCTTAGTTTTAGTTCAAAGTTGGTATATTCAAGATGATTGTTCTTAAAGTTGTAATCCATTTGATCCTGGGAGGTGGAAGTTGGAATGTCTGCCTACTCCATCACCATCTTTGTTTCCAAGGACTCAGGTTTCTTGATTTCCACTTCAATGTGCAGGTCAATATATCATTTCTCAGGTTCTCCATTATTACTAAGACTGTATACCAACCCAGACAAACACTGTGGCTTGCGTATTTCCTTCACATCATTTCTGCTTCCATAGTTTCTTGTGCTTCCTACATTTTATTCAGTTAAGGTTCCTGTCAACAATAGAGATTTATGGTTTTTTTATGTCTAGGTTCTTTGGCTGTAGCAATAAAAAGAACAGATTCCATTTTGTTTAAATAAAATGGGGCCTCCTTGGTTAGAAATAGAGTGGCTAAGAGAACCAAAGAAAAAGCTAAATCACCAGATTTTAGGAGAAATACTTTTTGCAAATAGCTCTTTCCCAAGAAATAGATGCTGGTTGGCTAAGCATATAGGTCACATGCAAGGAGGGAAAAGGGCTTTTTAATTTTTGTTTCCATCAAGACTGAATACAGTGGAGAGTACAGTATTTCCTCAAAGGAAAGGCATGGTGCTACTACCAAAAGAAGACAGACTTGGCCAGTAAAACAAAGACATACATACAATGAATCCATGATTTGAAGCCTGTCCTCTTTAGTTTTCTGTGGCAAGGCAGAATCCTTCCATCTTCTCAGTGGGAAGAATCAGAATAATGACACAGGATTCTGTGATACAGTGTTTACTTGTGCTATTAGCATATAATTCTCTGTAAGGGGTTTGAATTCAAGTACAACACATTGCTTTAATGTCTTGGGTCACACCTGTCATGATATAATCTTAAAAGGTAGTGAATAGTTTACTTTGGTGCACTTTAGTCTATTATAACCCACTGGCAACTTTCACACATGAATGAATCTCCTTGCCTCTGTTAACAACGGAACCAAATGAGTAACACCAAGAGCTTGAATTATGATTTAATATGATCTGACTTTAAGAATGATATATTGATGAAAAGAAAGTATGCCTTGCCTCTTAGTTTGTCTTCTTATTTTTGAAATTGCTTATGTAAACCCATGTAGCATTTACATGCTCAGAACAAATCTTTCTGAAGGGATAAGAACACGTACAGAAATTTTATTAATTTGCTTACTTCCTCTGAAAGATAAGTTGGTTGGCAATAATAACATTAAACTTTTTGAGAACATGTTGAAGACAAAATTTTTGAGTATGAAAAGATGTGGAAATCATGTACATTTTAATGATGTCATGAAAAAACAGAAATGTTTACCAGTGTAGAAATACTAGCCATCATATTGAATAACTTGTTTGGCTCTTCATTTTCATCTATAGAATAGAAAGCTCATTATTATCATTGCAATCAAAACCATCTATTAAAGACCGTCTTGCTTATAGCACTGCTTTGAACTTCTTCAATGGGCCACATCTTCAATATCACAAAATTTTAATCTTTAATAAGCAACTTCTTTTAAATTTTGAATGCATAATCCCAACATTTAGGACTTACAGAAATAAATGATCTAGGTTTTTGTTTTGTTTTGTTTTGTTTTTTGCAGGAGCAAAATGAATTCCAGAGATATTAAACTATGCTGATTTATTCATGTGTATATCTCAGACTAGATTTTTATTAGAGCCAGTAATGTCAGCCTCTCAAAAGCTCGAAGGTCTGCAGTCACAACCAATCCTCCTTTTGTTCATGTTCTATAACTCAGAGAAGCATTCTCCCCTTGTCAATCTATGAAAGTAGAACAGAATTTCCATTTGCTTACTTGGAGGACAATTATTTGACATTCTTAAAGTAAAATTTACTTATAAGCATAATATTAAAATAGAATTTGGCTTTCTATATAGACCTATTCATATTCCCAGAGCACTTCATAATTCTATACTAAAAATTTGGTTTCTATGTAAGGTAAACATAAACTTATTTTCCAGGGTACATTTTTATTTAAAGTGGCAGTTGTGTTGTGGGACTCCCACTATTTCCAATGATGAAGGTGTATTAAAACCCCAGGTACATTTTCCTAAATTCAAGGCATCTTTGCCTGACCAGGTGGTGGCGCAGTGGATAGAGCGTAAGACTGGGATGCGGAAGACCCTGGTTCAAGCCCCGGAGCTCACCAGCTTGGACCCAAGGTTGCTGGCTCCAGCAAGGTGTGACTCGGTCTGCTGAAGGCGGTCAAGGCACATGTGAGAAAGCAATCAATGAACAACTAAGGTGTTGTAACGGCAACAAAAAACTAATGATTGATGCTCCTCACCTCTCTCCATTCCTGTCTGTCTGTCTGTCCCTATCTATCCCTCTCTCTGACTCTCTCTCTGTCCCTGTAATAAAATGAAAACAAAAACAAAAAGCCAGTTAAGTGCTTTGTTTAAATTTAAGGCATCTTTAACTAGTAACTACCACTGGATCTGAAATACTCAATTCTTTGTTTGAAAAAAAATTTTTAATTGTAATTATTTGCTGATTTAATGTGAAAAAAATAATGGCCTATATTAGGCATTGCTTTCTATATCAGAAGGGAATCTAGGTATCCTGTCAACAGCACATAATACAATCAGCATTCTGTCTGACAAGCTGGAGAATGTTTGAATAAATTGGCTGCCTCAAATGTCTAAATGACAGCAAGTATATTTTAAAGATAAGTGTCCCCAAGTTAGTGCTTGGGCTCTGATGACTCAATCTTACACCCATGTGAAGTTTTACAGAAACAGAATTACTGAGTCCTACAACACTTGTACCTACCTGTCTTAAGTCCAGATGAGTGACAGCTCTGTTCTTGTAGGACATTTCTTCAATTAACTTCTCTTTCGCCTCCAAGCCTCCAACCTCCACTCACTCTATTTACGTAGCTTAGAGTTCTATAATCGTTTTATCATTTTCTTGTCACTCCTCCTCTTCACATGAACAAGATTACTAATATGGTCTTTGCTTGTGATTGGTTTTAATAATAAGGATGATGACTTTGAGAAGGAGTATAAGAAGTTATATTCTTCAATACCTGTAGTACAGCCTAATACAGGGGCTGGCATGAACGTAGCATCAACTAGCCCCAGGCTTGCCTCCAGATCCTGTTCAGGAACTTGGGGTACGAGGTTCAACCCCTCTTACCCTGGGCTTCTCCAGACCAGCTGAGAAGAAACTGAAGGAATCTCTCCCTTTCCATTGCTGACGACCACACTCACCACCAGCCAATTCTGACTCCTCTCCCTTAGTCTCAGACATCCTGCAGTCTCCCATGGGTTTCTAATTTGCTGATTCTGGAAGTCCCAGCACTGGGCCAGAAATCCTGTGCTAGCCTCCTGGCCTCAGGGTCCCCTGGTGGGGATGCCCAACTGAAGAGACTCCTATTCTGCTCTGGTCTGTTGGCTGTGTTGCTGGGGACAGCCTCAGCATGTTGACACTCCTTGAGTGTCTGGATTGCCACTGACTTTCCCCTCTCCACCAGCTTTCCACCTCCCTTTCACCATGAGAAACTTACAATCAACACCCCCCCCCAAAACCACCTCATTAGGTTATCTCCTAAAATATCTAAACACTCTAGCAGGAGACATCCATCCAAAGAGGTTTATTTTTCTCTGTAACATGGAGTCCCCAAAATGGGACCTTTGACTTTAATACTCTCAGAGATCTTTATGACTTCTGCCACCATAATGGGGAATGATCAGAGACCCCCTATGCCCAGGCCTTTTTCTCTCTCTGGTTAAGCCCTCTCTCTGCCAATTCCATTCTATGCACTCAAAAGGTCACTCCTCCAACATTACTTCTCTGTTAGATAGTGACCAGTCTTTTGATCCTGCTGACCATACACCCCCTGCAATTCACCCCAATGCCCTATCCTCTATCTCTTCTAGCTTGACTTTCTCTCCTCACCCCTATACCCATTCTCATGCTACGCAAGCCACCACTCCTTTTCTACCCCTCCAGAATTAGCTGGGGCAGAGGGAATGGTCTGTGTCCACTTCCTTTCTCATTAGACTTCTCTCAAATAGAAAAATGCCTTAGCTTCTTCTCCACTGATCTCATCACCTTCACCAAAGATTTTGAATATCTTACCCAATCCTACAGCCTAACGTGCCATGATAAATACATTATCCTTACCTCCACTCTAACCTCAGAGGAAAAGAAGTGAGTCTGGGTTGCTGCCCAGGTTTATGCCAATGACCTTCATAGACATGACAATGCTTGTCTGATAGATGCAAACTTCAGAAAATGCAAACATTAAAAAAAAAATGGGGTGGAGGGTGACTATTTGAAAACTAAATAAATTAAAAATCTTATGTGTCTCTTCCACACATATTAATAAAAAGCCTTAGTCAACTGAGCAAGAAACCACCTGCCAGAAATACATTTTGGACCCAAAGTTCTCTTATAAACTAGTGAGTTTGCATTAATATATCTGTCTCATAGGTAAAATATTAAAACAAAATCTATAAGATCTGTTTGCTTCTGTCTGTATGTTTATGTATTCTATGTATATATGTTATTGATGTGTGATATATATTTTTCTCCCCCAGAAGGGAATGTATTGCCAAAATTAATTTGTAAAGAGCTGTATCTGGCTTTAGAATTAGTGTTTATTAAATTAAGCATTCATAAAACTCTCAGAAATATAGAAACTAACTTTAGTGTTTTTTCAAGTTTATGTTATAATCTGAGATTATAACATAAACTTGAAATATTTGGTAAATAAAAATAGTTTAGTTGGTTTAATTAAAATAGTTATGTCTTCATATTATTAGCATTAAGTATAAAGCAGACAATCAATTTTTATTCTACTTGGGTTTACTATTCAAATAATTTCAGGTTATCTCTGTTATAAAATTTGTCCATAAAGAAAATATTCTAGTATGATGGCTGTTTGTTTAATGACTTGTGAAATTTTCGTGAGTAATCTAAACGTGATGTAATGGGTTCTGTGCTGGGAGCTGGCCCTGCACCACATAGTCTAGGACCTTTCAAATGTCAGGTGACCTCTAAGCTCTTGACTGGCCCAGGAAAGATTTCAAGAATAAATTAGAGTTAGGACAAAAGTAAGTTTAATTCAGGTAAAAAAAAAAAAAAAAAAAAGAGTCTAAGATGCCAGCTCCTGGAAATAGAATCAGAGGCTCATCCAGGATTGGTTGCCTTGCCTAATGCCCCCTGGTTGCAAGTATCACAAGGCATCCCTGTAAAAGAAGAAAAAGGGTACCTTTGAATGGATATGGGTGAACTCATGAGTGAGTTGTGTACATGGTCAGTCAATTCCTGGGATATTATGTGTTCCTGGTTTTTAAACTTTGTGATATCAAATTCACTCTCCATCTTCTTGTTGGGAGTGACCTTTTTCTTAATATGGCCCATTCTACTTCTGGTGTCAATTTTCATTATAATGATGGTATAATGAGATTTGTGGTAGTGTCTGGTCAATTTTTCTTCCATCTGAATTGATCTGGCTTTAGCTAGTTTTATTGTTGTTGACTTCTGTAATCTCCATAAGAATTTCCTGCCATAAATTTTCTTTTTGATTATTTGTGGAGGTGAGAACTCTGATGAAAGGATCTAATGGCTCATTCCACTTGTGGGAATTTTGCCCTAACTTCATTTCATCCTGACCTATAAATATGTTTTTAAAAAGCCCCAAGTGATTTAGATAAATGTAAGTGGAACAAAAGTTTTTAAAACAGCTTTTCAGCAATGATTATATTGTCAATGTAAGAATGTGCAAATATATAAAAAATTTCTATAAGTTTATTTGAGCCAAAATGACATGTATTTAGGTCTCAAATATTCCCAGAATAACAGATTATAGTTTATTTTATGCATTTGAGTTTAAGAAGTAAACTAATAAAGAATACATGAGGTGGGAGCAAACAAGAATGGGGATTAGATTATAGGATAGTTAAGATAATACACTCTTTTGAGGGTAGTTGCTTTGAAAAATAGTAATTTCAAAGGAGTGTTATCCTAGATGCACAAAACACTGAACAAGGGCTTGCTTAATTAAGCCAATAATGAAATAATTTAAAAAATAAAATTGCTTGATTAATATAAGGGAAGAGTAATTAATTATAAAGTACACAGAACAAATATTAAACAAGTAACAATATTATATATTTATACCTGATAGCCATAATTACACTAACTATGATTGGCATAAACTCTTCATTAAAAACAAACTCAGGGAAGAAAGATGGCAACAGAATAGGCAGACGTTCCAACAGCCACATCCCAGACCAAATTGGATTACAACTTAATTTAAGAACAATTATTTTGAAAAACAAATTTTGGACTAAACTAAGAGGAATCTATAATCAACGGTCACTGAAGAAGCCACACCAAGACTGGTAGGAAGGGGGGGAGATGCAGAAAGGGCTGCCCCACTCCCAGGAGCAAGCGGCAGCCCAAAGGGACTCTTATAGCAGGGTAGGTTTCTCTGAGAGGTGTGGGTCCTCAGCCTCAGGACCAGAGCCCCAGAGCCTATAAGAGGCATCCAGACAGCATTTAGCTGTGAAAAGAGCCAGATTTCTGTCCACGAAAAAGAGACATATCTCTTGGACACAGATTCTGTTACAAAGGGCCCGTGCAGAAAACCTTATATACAGCCACTTACCCAAAGTTCTGATGGGGGAGAGCTGAGAGGACTAGAGTTGCATGAGGACAATGTAAAATTGGAGGCCCAGGGAGAGACAGAATGGGGGGTAGAAACCAGAGCCCTTGTGTTGAGTCATACTACAGTACTGCAGTTGCCATCTTTTTTGGGTGGAGCATTCCCTTTTACTTGACATCAGCCTGGGGAAAATCTCTGCCTTCGGGAGTCTCTCCTACCCCAGACATGGTGACAAGTCATTCTGAGAGGCCAGGAAGCAGGGGGGTATCAGGGTCTCAGTTTTCTTGTGTTGAGACTATAGCCTCCCTCCCACACACACGCACACAATCTCCTGAGTCTAGGATGCTTCTACTTCACTGGAGACTCAGTTGAATCTGTCCAGAGTGCATGCAGACCACACCTCTGAGTCTCAGAGGTCCCATCGACTGGAGTCCTGGGGCCACACCCTACTGAAGTCTGTAAAAAAGTCTGGACAGACTGACACTTTGGGCCGAGGGGTGGAACCACACTGACCACACTTGCTAATTCCTGAATTGTCACAAGCTCTAGACCAGTGGTTCTTAACCTGGGTTCTATCGAACCCTAAGGGTTCGATGAGTCAGTCTCAGGGGTTCGGAGAAGCCTCTGCCACAGAGGCCAGAATAAAGTAATACCATAATTTTTTGTGAGTTCATGCACTTTGTTGGTTTTATTCTTTGAGCCAGGTGATGTTCATGCACAGCTCATTTTGTGCGCCAGTAAAAAAACATATACCTATGTCTTGAATTTGGAAACAAAAAATCATATTTTATTTATCACTAAAGAAGGGTTTGGTGAATGCACATATGAAACTGGTGTGTTCGTACCTCAAAAAAGGTTAAGAACCACTGCTCTAGACTCTAGCAATAGCTTTTTCAGTGGCTGAGCCTAACAAGCAGCTAGCATACAGAGGCTACAAGAAGCAAGACTCAGGGAAACTTGGCCATTTGAGTGGACTTTACCCCAAAACCAGAGTGGGTAAAAGTCAGCCTAGGAGGGCAGCTAGGTATTTTGATGTATACCTGGGCCTAGTAGAGGTACCCACAAACTTTTAATTGCTTGTAGTTCCAAGAAAGTTGCTGTGGGACAGTCATGGGCAGTGTGTTTCACTGGTCTGCACTGGGTTTCTGCTATGGAGCCCTAGGGATGGCATATTCATGAGTTAGCTGTGAAAAGCGTCAGTTCAGGACCTAACAACCCTTCCTACAGTGGTATCCTTAGGAAAAGCACCTTACACCTGGCCCAGCAGAGGCGAGTTCCACTATCTGTAATCTGCACCAGCACAGTGGCTCACATGCATTGGATAGGGTGGAGCTTCAGACAGCTGGCCTAGGCACTAAATATTCTGTCCAGGTAAGCTATATATGACAGGGGGAAGGGAGAGAGACTTGGAGCATGGACATTTAAAGTATGGGTCCCTGTGAGTCTATTGTTTGATTGGGTCAAGGGGCTTATCCACCTTCAGGAGGGGCACAGTCAGCCCCAGCAGTAAACTCTCTCAGTCTTCCTTCCTGAAGCCAGGGTCTCACCAGCTGAAAGAGCTTCTGCAGGGGGGACTGTAGGTCACACTTGGTCTGAATCTACTGCTCACCTTGTTGGGGAGAAGTAAAATTGGAGTACCCAACAGTAGCTGAGGGATCAAACTTTGGAGTAGGGACCAAATTCTCTGTACTGAGCTTCTGATGAAGAAACTCTTGAAGTAGAGTCCCAGACACATTGTTTTCTCAATCTCAGCTACCTTAACCCACCAAGAGTGCAACCTGTAGAGGGGTTGGTTGGGTTTGGCCAATCTGAGACTACACTACATTATTACTACAGAAGACTCTGTGGGAAGACCAGGCAGCTGCAAGAGGAGGGAAAAAAAGCTGAAAAGTGGGAAAAAAATCTTACAGAGCTTGGGGCTTTTACAGAGCTGCTGTCATCTCTAAGCAGGATAAAGCTGATACTTATACAAAGGTTGGTTCCTCTCACAGTACCCAGACACAAAAGAAAAGCAGACACAAATGGTGAAAAGTGCAGTAGCGGCAGACTGACAGCCCACAGCGGGTTACAAATAACAACTGACACCAACCCAAAAAGAACTAGAGCCAACACTACTGGTAGTAGGTGGCAGAGAGCACCAACCCTAGAATCAACTACCTACACAAGCAGCACACACAGAGGTGGAGTCTAGCAAGCACCAGACACTGTGGAAAATAAATACACCCAACAGGACAGACATTGCACAGTGTATAATACACATAATCAAGGTGGACTCTTAAAGCCAGCCAGCCTGAAGTGATAAACTTACCCACAAAAAGACCAACTGCATCTAATACATACAACAAGAGGAAAAATAGTATCCTCAAGAAGCATTCCTAGAACAAGGAAAACAAGAGGCCTGAAGGACAGTACCACAGAGCTCATCTTCTTCATAAAGACACCAGAAAAATTTCAAAGTCAGACAGAGCTACCTAATACACAGACAAAGTGGTTCGACAAAGAAATTCGACCCAAATGAATCAACAGGAAAAAATTCTCAGAAAAAGAACTGAGTGAGGTGGAAGTAACCAAAATAGCAGATGCAGAGTTTAAAACAGTCATTTTTAGATTCTCAAGAATCTTAGAACAACAATGGATGAACATATTGAGCACCTAAATAAAGAGATATCAAGCATCATAAAGGACATTGAAATCATAAAAAAGAACCAGTAAGAAATGACAAATATGATATAAGAAATGAAGACTGCACAAGAAAGAATTAATACCAGGCTGAATGAAGCAGAAGATTGAATCAGTAATTTAGAAAACAAGGTAAATGAAAGAACAGAAGCAGAGAAGCAAAAGGAAAGAAAGGCTCAAAAAGTCTGAGAAAACTCTAAAAGAGCTCTGTGACAACATGAAGAGAAACAAAATCGACATAATTGGGGTTCCTGAAGGAGAAGAGAACAAACAAGAAAAAGAGAACTTGTATGAAGAAATCATAGCTGAAATTGATCCCTAAATTGATGGGAATAAAAGTCACACAAGTTCAAGAAGCACAGAGAATTTCATTAAAGAGGAACTCAAGGAGGCCTACAACAACACACATCATAATTAATGTGTCAATGTTAAGAGATAAAGAAAGAATACCAAAAGCTGCAGGAGAAAAGCAGTTAATTACCTGCAGAGGAGCACCCATAAAGATGACATCTGACTTCTCAACGAAAACCCTTGAGGCCAGAAGAGATTGGCAAGAAATATTTAAAGTGATGCAAAGCAAGAACCTACAACCAAGACTTCTTTATCCAGCAAGGTTTATCATTTAAAATTGAAGAAGAAATAAAAAGTTTCCCAGACAATAAATAAATAAATAAATAGATAGATAGATAGATAAATAAATAAATCTATCTATCTCATTGCAACCAAACAAGTTCTGCAACAAATATTACTGTAAAAATAGCAAAGGAAATTAAAAAAAGAGAAAAAACAGAATTGTATATTTAAAGAATAAAATGACAATAAACAACTACATAACAATAATAACCTTAAATGTAAATGAATTAAATGTTCTAATCATAAGTCATAGGGTAGTTGCATGGATAAGAAAATAGGACCCAAACATTTGCTATCTACAAGAGACCCACCTCTGAACAAAATATACACATAAACTAAAAGTGAAAGGATGGAAAAAAGTATTATACTCAAATAGAAATGAAAAAGAAGCTGGGGTAGCAATACCTACATCTGACAAAATTGATATTAAAACAAAAGCTATTGCAAAAGATAAACAGGGTCACTACATAATAAAAAAGGGAACAATCCAACAGGAAGATATAACCATTGTAGATATCTATGTGCATCATAGATGAGCATCTAAATATATAAAGCAGATTTAAGTGAACGTAAAAGGTGAGATCAACAGCTATACTATAATAGTAGGGGATTTTCATACACCATAAACATCAATTGATAGATACTCCAGACAGAAAATTACCAAAGAAACAGCAGCCTTAAATGATACACTAGGTCAACTGGATTTAATAGATATCTTTAGAACCTTTCACCCCAAAGCAACAAAATATATATTCTTTTCAAGTGCTCATGGTACACTCTCTAAAATGGAACACATGTTAGGACAAAAAAACAAGTTTCAATAAATTTAAGAGCCTGACCAGGCGGTGGCGCAGTGGATAGAGCATCGAACTGGGATGTGGAAGAGCCCAGGTTCAAGATCCCGAGGTCGCCAGCTTGAGCTCAGGCTCATCTGGCTTCAGCAAAAGCTCACCAGCTTGAGCCCAAGGTCGCTGCCTCAAGTAAGGGGTTGCTCAGTCTGCTTAAAGCCCGCAGTCAAAGCACATATGAGAAAGCAATCAATGAACAACTAGGGTGTCAAAAAGAAAAACTGATGATTGATGCTTCTCATCTCTCTCCGTTTCTGTCAATCTGTCTGTCCCTGTCTACCCCTCTCTCTGACTCTCTGTCTCTGTAAAAATAATAAATAAATGAATAAATAAATAAATAAATTTAAGAAAATTAAAATTATATCAAGCATCTTCTCTGATCACAATGGCATAAAACAGGAAATCAACTACAATAGAAAAACTGAAAAACATTCAAACACTTGGAGGCTATATATCATGTTATTAAGTAATGAATGCGTTAACAATGAGATCAAGGAAGAAATAAAAAATTTATTTGAAACAAATAAAAATGAACATACAACAACTCCAAATTTATGGAACACAGCAAAAGCAGTACTGAGAGGGAAGTTGATAGCATTACAGGCATACCTTGGAAAGCAAGAAAAAGCTCAATTAATAACTTAACCTGCACCTAAGAGAATTAGGAAATGAACAACAAATAAATCCAAGAAGAAATATAAGGAAGGAAACAATAAAAAATCAGAGCATAAAGAAATGACATAGAGGCTAAAAAAAAAAAAATACAAAAAATCAATGAAACCAAGAACTGGTTCTTTGAAAAGGTAAACAAGATTGATGACTCTTTAACCAGAATCATCAAGAAAAAAAGAGAGAGGACTTAAATAAATAAAATTAGAAGTGAAAATGGAGAAGTAACAACTGAAACCACAGAAATACAAAGGATTGTAAAAAAATACTGTGAAGATATGTATGCCAAAATATTGGACAACCTAGGGGAAATGGAAAAATTCCTAGAAACATATAATCTTCCAAAACTCAATCCGGAATAATCAGTAAACCTAAACAAACTGATTACAACGAATGAAATTGAAACAGTTATAAAAAAAGTCCCAAATAACAAAAGTCCTGGACCAGATGGTTTCACAGGTAAATTTTACCAAATATTCAAAGAAGAACTAACCCCTATCCTCCTCAAGCTATTTAAAAAAATTCAACAGGATGGATGACTTCCAAGCTCCTTTTATAAGGCTAGTATACTCCTCATTCCAAAACCAGGTAAAGACACTACAAAGAAAAAAATGTATAGGCCAATATCTCTGATGAACTTAGATGCTAAAATTCTCAACAAAATATTAGCAAACTGGGTCCAACAATACATGAAAAATAATCATGCATCATAATCAAGTGGGATTTATTCTTGGGAGGCAAAGCTGGTACAATATTCACAGATCAATAAATATGATTCATCACATAAACAAAAGGAAGGATAAAAATAACATGATTGATAGATACATGAATTTACCAGAAATTCTAACTGCCCTTTTGCTGTTCCACCTGTCTCTTTGACCTCACCCTTACTTACTGGACTATCACCCCTGAGACAGAAGAAACCATAAAACTGCAGATGGGGACATACCAGAACTTTTTACCCCAGGTTCTCCCACATACCAGAACTTCTGACTCAACACTCACTTGCTTGAGGGTCTTCCCTACCCTATAAAATTTGCCCCCAAAGTCTGCTTGGTGCCCATCTCCTGGAGAAGTGCACGGCAGGACTCTTTCTCCTCTAATAAAAGCCTGTTCTCCTGGTGTTCAAGTGCCATCTCATCCTTACATCTGGTGCCGAAACACGGGACGCCGTACTGGCTGCCTGGATGATCCTCTTGCCGGCTAAACTTACAACGAGGGAAGCAGTGCACAGTGGCAGCTCATCCAGGCTAACTCCCTGATTCTGTTTGGCTGTGTGAGCGTGGTTGAGTGACTGGCAGCCCAACCCTGTCTCAAACCCCTGCGACCAGGAGGTAAAGAGTTTCTTCCCCTTTTCCTTCTCTGGTTGGCTCTTTAAATTTGGGCTCTAACTCTCTTTCTGATGGTCTATTGTGACACGCCTCACGCTCTGAGGGGCTTGCTCAACACGGTCCCAGGGACCCTCTATGAAAATCTAGGCACCTAACCAAACCTCTCCATTCTCGCGGGTTCCTTGGCAGGTGGTGACGACTTCTGTCTCAGATTTCCCTCTTTTCAGATATTTTCTCCTCTTGAGATTGTGACAAGAGGCGGGGACACCCTCTCTTGATCACTATTCTCCACAATGGGCTCTTCACAATCTAGACCATCAGTCCAAACTCCTTTGGGATGCGTCTTTAAAACCTCACCAAACTCGGTCTCTGTTACACGCCATGGTCTCAGTACAGACTAGATAATGGCTCCCACTGGCACAAAAATGGAACTTATTAACATCCTCCAAGACCTACACAATCTCTGCCACTGGACTGGGAAGGTCTCACAGAAATTCCTTAGGGATAGGCTTTCTTTCTTCTACCTTTGCTCCTGACATTAATCTCTGTGCCTCCTGTTCTACATGCAGGGTGTTTCAGGCCAAAGATCTCTTCACCTAAAACCTCTGCTCCTAATCTTTTCTTCTCTGTGAACTCCCAACTCTCTTCCCCTCCTGCCTGACCCCCGGGGGTGAACCCTCTCTTGGGACCCCTCTATGGTCCCTCTGCAGATCTCTGCTGCTTGGGTATCTTCCCTCCAGAAAGCCCCCTTTCTTCTCCACTGCATTCTTAAACTTCTCCTCCCTCCTTACAGGCTGTGGGCTGGCGGTGCCTTTCTCCCCTTCATACCCTACCCCCTCTCCTAAGATCTCTAAATCTTTTTGACTCCTCTGACCATGTGGTGCCACCACCAGCACTTCAACCTCCTCCTCCCCTTCCTGCAGATTCTGACCCTTCTTTCCATCTAGTTGTTCACGCTGTCTATTTGTCTGCTTCCTCTCTTCCTCCCCTCTATGCTAACAACTCCCTACCATCTCAAAAAGCTTAAAAGGCAGAGTCGTCTATTAAGTTGTGTGAGTAAATAATCTGTTTTGTCTCTTTGTCAGAAAATGGGTGTTACGTAAAATCTTTGTTTAATATGTAACTGTGTCTATTTATAAGGCTTTAAACCAATAATTATCCATCTCTTAAACCAAGGTTTACTCATCCCAATCGATTCTCCTTGCAATATCCCTACCCTTCCTATTTGAAAACCTTCAAGTTCTTATCACCTCCTACCAGAACTTCTGCCTAATCAATGAGGCAGTAATTCTCCTCCATCAAGTAGTCCCTAATCTCTACAATTTACTGTCACATATTCCCTCAAACACCACTCACTTCATGGTCCTAAACTTCAAAAATGCCTTCTTTACCATCCCTCTACACACTGACTCTTACTTTCTGTTTGCCTTTACTTGGACTAACCTGTACACTAATGCAGCCCAGCTACTTACATGGACTCTCTTACCCAGGGGTTCAGAAACAGCCCACACCTGTTTGGGCACTGACTAGTTCAAAATTTAGCAGCATGCAATCTCAAAACTAGTAATCTCTTACAATATATAAATCACCTACTCCTCTGCAGCCCCTCCCTAGCTGCCTCAAGAAGACACATCTTCACCCTTTTAACTTCCTTGCCGTAAAGGGATATCATGTCTTCTCTGCTAAGGCTCAACTTCACTCTCAGTTCATAATCTATCTAGGCATCGTCTTAACCCCCTGAGATCTCGCCCTAAATCGAACTCAGACCCTCTGCAGTTTCCAACCACCTACCACCACAGATCAAATACTTTCTTTCCTCGATCTAATAGGCTTCTTCCCCTTGTCTTGTATAATAATTAATATTTCTACAGTCAAACACTCTCTTATTTCAGGTGCTAGTTAACTATCTGTCTTATATTTTTGTTTTATTGGTGCACTAATTCTTTGTTGGTTTTTTTTGTAGAATAACAAATGGCTTTATTAAGTACCGTGCATCCCACCCAACGAGGTCCCCCAACCCTGGGGTCAGAGGATAGGTGAGTCGCAAGAATTAAACTGTGTGAGAGGTGGGTTTTTTTGTTTTGTTTTGTTTTTTGTTTTATAGGCACAGAGAGTCAGAGAGAGGGATAGATAGGGACAGACAGACAGGAACAGAGAGAGATGAAAAGCATCAATCATTAGTTTTTCGTTGCCGTTGCAACACCATAGTTGTTCATTTATTGCTTTCTCATATGTGCCTTGACCGCGGGCCTTCAGCAGACTGAGCAACCCCTTGCTGGAGCCAGCACCTTGGGTCCAAGCTGGTGAGCTTTTTGCTCAAGCCAGATGGGCCCGCGCTCAAGCTGGTGACCTCGGGGTCTTGAACCTGGGTCTTCCACATCCCAGTCCGATGCTCTATCCACTGCGCCACTGCCTGATCAGGCATGTGTGAGAGGTTTTTAAAGGGATATTAGGGGTGGGCAAGCAATTAGGATGTGGTGAAATTTCACTGGCTGATAGACAGTCAATCTTCTCCCAAGGTCTTCTGGAAACTTTCTTTTGGTGCACAAGAATGTGGGCAGCCCTAGCCAAAGTTTGGGGTCTGAGTTCCCCACCTGACCTTCCCCATTAGCCACTCCACAATGATAATATCAATAGAAAACCTTTTGAAAAAATCCAGCACCTATTTATGATCAAAACTCTCAGCAAAGTTCGGATACAGGGAACATATCTCAACATGATAAAGTCCATCTATGACAAATGCATGGCAAACATCATACTGAATGGGAAAAAATTAAAAGCAATCATTTTAAGATGAGAAACAAGGCAAGGGTGCCCCCTTTCACCACTTTTATTCAACATAGTTCTGGAAGTCCTAACCACAGCAATCAGATAAGAAGAAGAAATAAAAGGCATCCAAATTGGAAAAAAAAAGTAAAACTATCATTATTTGCTGATGACATGATACTATACATAGAAAACCCTACAGTCTCAATCAAAAAACTAGTATCCCTGATAAATGAATTCAGCAAGGTGGCAGGATATAAAATTAATATTCATAAATCAGTGGCTTATTTATACACCAACAATAAACTGTCTGAAAGAAAAATTAAGAAAACAATCCCCTTCACTGTTGCAACCAAAAAAATAAAGTACCGAGGAGTAAATTTAACAAAAGAGGTAAAGGACTTGTACTCCGAAAATGATAAAACATTGATAAAAATAATCAAGGAAGATACAAACAAGTGGAAGCATATACCGTGTTCATACATAATAAACATTATTCAAATGTCTATATTATCCAAATCAATCTATAAATTCAATGCAATTCCTATTAAAATACCAATGGTATACTTCAAATATATAGAACAAATATTCCAAAAATTTATACAGAACCAAAAAAATAACACAAATAGCCTCAGCAATCTTGAAAATGACGAATAAAGTGGGAGGTATCACAATTCCTGATATCAAGTTATACTACTAGGCCATTGTACTCAAAACAGCTTGGTACTGGCATAAGAACAGGCATATAGATCAATGGAACAGAACAGAGAACCCAGTAATAAACCTACACCTTTATGGTCAATTGATATTTGACAAAGGAGGTAAGAGCATACAATGGACCAAAGACAGTCTCTTTAATAAATGGTGTTGGGAAAATTGGAAAGGTACATGAAAAAAAATGAAACTAGACCACCAATTTACACCATTCACAAAATAAACTGAAAATGGGTAAAAAACTTAAATGTAAGTCATGAAACCATAGAGATCTCAGAAAAAAACAGGTAGTAAACTTTCCGATATCTCTTATAGCAATATTTTTGCTGATTTATCTCCATGGGCAACTGAAATAAAGGACAGGATGAACAAATGGGAGTCTATCAAACTAAAAAGCTTTTTGCACAGAAAAAGACATCATGAATAGAATTAAAAGACAACCCATATAATAGGAGAACATATTTGCCAATATGTCTGATAAGGGGGTTAACAACTAAAATTTATAAAGAACTTCTAAAACTAAATTCCAAGAAGATAAACAATCCAATTAAAAATTGGGCAAATAACTGAATAGACAGTTCTCCAAAGAGTGTATACAAATTGCCAATAAGCATATGACAAAATGTTTAATGTCTATAATCATCAGAGAAATGCAAATTAAAACCACAATGAGATAACACCTCACACCTGTCAGAATGTCACTCATTAACAAAACAACACACAATAAGTGCTGGTAATGGTGTGGAGAAAAGGAAACCCTTCTGCACTGCTGGTGAGAATGCAGTCACTGGAAAGATGTATGGGGTTTCCTCTAAAAATTAAAACTGGAACTGCCTTTTGACCCAGCTATTCCACTTTTAGGAATATATCCTAAGAACATCAAATCACTGATTCAACAGAAGAAATGCACCCCCATGTTTATTGCAGCATTGTTTACAATAACCAAGATCAGGAAACAGCCCAAGTGTTCATCAGTGGAAAAGTGGATTAAAAAGCAGTGGTACATATACACAATGGAATACTACATGGCTGTGATAAAGAAGGAAATCTTACCTTTTGCAATGGTATGGATGGACCTGGAGATTATTATGCTAAGTGAAATAAGCCAGGCAGAGAAAAAAAATATCGTTATCATCTCACATATATGTGGAATCTAATGAACAAAGTGAACTGAGGAACAGAATAGAGGCAGAGGCAGGGTCACAGGGAACGGAGGGACAGCAGTCAGAGGGAAGGGGGAATCAGGGATGGGATCAGAGAAGGTGAAGGAATTAGTGAAATTATATATACAACACAGAGATACAGCTAACAGGACAGCAAATCCTAGACATGAGGGGAGAGGCAATTAAGGCAAAGGGGGTATAAATAAGAACACAAAGTGGGGGTGAGGATGTTATATTCAGTGGGATATTTGAATCCATGTTAATGCAATAAATTAAAATAAAAATATTTAAAAACTTAGAAAAAGACAATATCTAGAAATATGTTCTTTTGCATAGTAAATTTGTCAATGTGGCATAAAACAGGTTTATTAATAAACCCAAATGTCTCTAAGTTTCTCCTTAGTAAGAAGTCAAAGTAGATAAACCAATGATCAGTTAATAATGTTAATGTCTTATTATTTCATTTTACCTGTAGATAATATAGTAGATCAATAACTAAAACTATTTAAATATACATACCATAAATATTGTGGATAAAAAAGTGGCTCTGTAATAAATCTAACCAAAAGTAGTCTCAGAGAGTGATATGATTATAAATTCTTATTTAGACTGGTCTTGATGGTAGTTATGTCCCTGGCATATAATTTTTTAATAAAAGTCTTATCTTTTATTTTTGTTTCTGTGCATCTAGATTAACACACCTTTGAAATGCTTTTCAGACCCCTTTTTTAAAGTGTGACCACCCTCACCTAACCAGTGGTGGCACAGTGGATTGAGTGTCGACCCAGACCATTAAGGGCCCTGGTTAGAAACCCTAAGCTTTCCAGCTACAGCATGAGCTCATGGGCTTGAGCATGGGCTTGCCAGCTTGAGCATGGGGTTGCCAGTTTATCAACATCATCCCAAGGTTGCTGGCTAAAGCCCAAAAGTTGCTGTCTAGAAGCCCAAAGTCACTGTCTTAATTAAGCTCAAGATCTCTGGTTTAAGCAACAGGTTGTTGGGCTTCGCTTGAGCTCCCTGGTCAAGGCACATACGAGAAGCAATCAATATACAACTAAAGTGGAGCAACTATGAGTTGATGCTTCTCATCTCTCACCCCTACTTCCTGTCTCTCTCTCTAAAAAACAATTAAATTTAAATTTAAAAATAAAAAAAGTGTGACCATCCTCAAAAGAGCACTTGATCTTTTTTTTTTCTTTTTAATTTTTTTAAAACTTTATTTATTTAATTATTAGAGAAGAGAGAGACAGAGAGAAAGAAAAGAGGGAAGAGCAGGAAGCATGACCAAACAAGCCCAGGGTTTCGAACCAGCAACCTCAGTGTTCCAGGTCAACTCTTTATGCCATTGACCACCACAGGTCAGGAAAGAGCACATGATCTTAACCCATAATCTAATTCCCACCTTGGTCTTTCCCACATTCATGTAATTTTCCTTAATTCCATTTTTTAATTTCTAATGCTTAAAATAAACTGAAAACTGTTATTCTTAGAAGAATTTTTCTCAATCTGTTGATATCTTGCTTCCGGCTGTATCTGGTTAGACTAATTTTTATAACATTTTTTCTACAATTTTGGAAGTTCTTACATTGACAGTGGGAACCCCAACAAAATTCAAGTTTCTAGGTATTGGGCAAAAGCTAACTTTGCAAGCAGAACTTTCTAAGGAAAATAGTCTTAGGTCCACTACATTGGCTCTTTTCTACAGACTATAACTCATTAACTTTATTACAGGTTATTAGTGGTTGTTATATGGCTTACAATGAGCATTTGTAACCTGTTATATAGTCTGTGAGAACTATTCAACTCTAATTTTATTTACCCTAGTCCTTTGTGTTCATATTTTGATTATTATATATTTACTTCTGCTTACATTATTTTCAAATTATTTTAACTTTGCTTTAAATAGTACATAATAGACTTTTAAGTATTATAAGTCTGTTAAGAATTATAGACATTTTTAAACTACACATATATTTATCAAACCCAGTGTACCTTATTGCTTCTTGTAGATATGAGTCTTCATTTGACATCAGTCTCTTCCATTTGAAGAGCTAGATTTTGCCTTTCTATTTATTTATTTAGTGACAGAGACAGAGAAAGAGTCAGAGAGAGGGACAGATAGGGACAGACAGACAGAAAGGGAGAGAGATAAGAAACATCAATTCTTCGCTGTGGCACCTTACTTGTTCATTGATTGCTTTCTTATATGTGCCTTGACTGGGGGCTCTAGAAGACCGAGTGACCCCTTGCTCAAGCCAGCGACCTTGGGTTCAAGCCAGCGACCATGAGATCATGTCTATGTTTTCAAGCTCAAGTCAATGACCCCGCACTCAAGCTGGTCAGCCTCTGCTCAAGCCAGATGAGCCTGTGCTCAAGCTGGCAACCTGTGCCACTCCCTGGTCAGGCTAGCTTTTGCCTTTCTTAAAATGTAAATCAGTTGACTACAAATATTCTCGGGTCTGATTTGTTGGAAAATCTTCTTTGATTGCCTTCCTTTTCAGGGGCATTATTTTCTTGATATAAAATTCTATGTCAACAGTTCCTTTTAATTTTTTTATACTTTAAAATTTTTATTATCTTCTGGCTTCTAATGTTTGTGATGAGAAGTCAACCATATCTTTTATTATTGTTCCTCTGAATATAATGTGTCCTTTTTTCTTTCTGGATACCGTTAAGAGTTAATCTTTCTTTTTGGTTTTCAGTTATTAACTATACTGCACTTAGACACAGTACTCTTTTGGTTTATTTTGCTTTTCTAATTTGATAGCACTTGAACTCTAGTCTTTATCTTCCCAGCCTCAAGCAGCTGCTGTAAAATCTGTTCAGCTCTTTAACCTTTCAGCTGCTGATTTCTGCTAAGTTCTCTACAATTGCTTTTCGCACATGCAAAGTTTAGGATATCTTCTTTCTAGGTTTCCCTACCTCAATTTCTAGCCTTTCTAGAGGACCTGACTTCAACCTCAGTCTTTATAGCTCAAAACAAGTACTTGAACTCTATTTTTTAATCACTGCAGACTGGAAAATGCCTTATGGAAATCCATTTAAAGTAAAATTCACCTATTGTGCTTCCCTTATCCCAAGGATCACATGGCTTCCAATTCCACTTAGGGTTTTTCTAACAAACATTCAAATACCTTATTTGTTATATTTTGTCCAGAGTTTATCATTTCTATCAGTGCCACCAAAAACAATCTCCAAACCTGCAAAGAATTTTTATGAGTTTATTTGAGCCAAACTGACAACATATAGGGGAGAGCATGACCTCAAATGCTATACAGAATAACAGTTTTGTAGTTTCTTCTATGCATTTGAAATTAAGCAAGGCCAAAATTGGATTGTAAGAGAGTTAGTAAGATTAGGTGTTCTCTTGACTGTGGTTGTAATTTATTTCAAAGTTTGTTAAGACAAATGCACAGAAACAATCACTTTTCATTGTCTTGTTCTCCTCTCTCCCCAACCTTGTTTTATGTTACATGGCACACTATATCCACTTCACACTCCCAGGTGGTCGTATAGAGAGATGAGAGTGGACTGTGGGCAAGGGTTTTCTCAAAATCTTGGCATTTGCATATTATAACTAATCATATAAAAAGAAAATATATGAAGAAATAAAAAAATAAATTTTGCTTCATCTGGGACAGGAGCTACAGCTGAAGGCCAAACCTACTATGTTATGACTCACTTTGGGAGTCTGAAGGTAAGGAGAGTGTATGAGCAAAACAGAGTCAAGAAGTCCAGGGAAATAGAAATCTCCATGGAAGGCAGTAGGGAAAACAAGACACGGTGTGGTTTAAAGTCAAGAGTAGCGTTCTAGTGTCAACTAGAGATGGGTTTGAAAATCTAAAGGGTGTCAAACTCTTATGAGTTGTGTAATATTGAGAAAGCCATTTAACCACTCTAATCCTCTAGGTTTCACCTCTAATTTGGAAATCAGAATTATAGAAATGCTGTGACTATTAAATGGAATATGGAATATACAGAACTCAGAACAGAGTAAATACT
Organism: Rhynchonycteris naso; assembly: GCA_037038555.1. Taxonomy (NCBI): domain Eukaryota; kingdom Metazoa; phylum Chordata; class Mammalia; order Chiroptera; family Emballonuridae; genus Rhynchonycteris; species Rhynchonycteris naso. The sequence continues at coordinate 107,171,372 of CM072998.1, read as the reverse complement.
CAACACATGATAATTACTGCTATTATTTTGCACAGTTGATTAGAGAATCACAGGTAACAAAAATTTATTTTAAATTGTCCAGTTAATCCTGGTGAGTTTAAATAACATGCCCCTATTTCAACTATATTATTGTTAAGCTTTATGGGTTGATTTCTTCTAATAGTAATAATGCTTTACATATAAAGGCTAAAACAACAATTTTCAAAACACCACCAAACAAATTTCCACGTTTTGATCTCATTCCAGTGTACAAAGTAAATGAAATGCTACAAAGCCTTCATATTAAAGACTTATTGAACCAATTACTTATATCGACTTTTCTTAGATATAGATTAGCACTAGATTTGATTCCTTTCAAATGCTCAAAACACTTTTCTAACAGTCCTTTGACCTTAGAAACAACAGGCAGTAATTAATTAACTAGTTAGTTTGCATGGATTCTTTAGATATATACCATTGAGATGTGGCAATATGTGTAGCTGAATATTTCCCATGTTTTCTACCTCTAGTACAAAATTTTTCAACAAGGCTTTAATGACTTTGTAGTTTTACCAAATCTTTTTTTTTTTTTTTTTCACTTAGGACAGATTTTGAAAAAGGAGTGTTCCATGTGAATTAATCCAAATAAATCAAGTAAAGTTCTTTGGACATAATTACTGTCACCAGCAACAGCCCAAGCAAATAAAAGCAAAGCACCAGATAAACAGTCCCTGCTCCTATAGAATTTATTCACACTAGTGATCAATACCTAGCACAGTGCTTCTATTTTGTCTATTTGTCATTTGATTTGGGTTCCCTGTTATATAAAGACAAATTTGAAACTCTTCTGATGAAAAAAAATTTAATATGGACAGCACTTTGTTTTGTAATGTGAATAAATAAAGAAATCACAAATTGAATCAATATCAGGGGTTATTCTTTGCTAGGTATTCCAAGGAATTCAAGATGAATAAGGCAGTGTTCTGTTGTTGTTTTTTGTTTTTGTTTTTGTTTTTTGCAAAGAGCTTACATTCTAACAGATATGGGGAAAACACACACAAGATACTATAATACAAAGAATGGGGTAAAATTATTTTAGAAATCAGAACTGAGATGTAATTAATATCAACTCTGTGACAGGCATTTTTCTGAATAGTTTACAGGGCCTATCTCAGGTGTTCTTGTAATAATCCTTAGGAAAGACACTGCTATTTCTTTTATTTTACAGATGCCTGAAACGGAGAGATGTTAAGTTATTTGCTCAAGGTTACTTAGTAAGTGCTCAACCTAAGAGTTGAAATTTGATAAACCCCAAATCTCATGCTTTAAAACAAGAAGCAGAAAAAATGCCAAGGAAATTAAAAGGATGGAAAAATTATTTTTGTATATACCTCAGAGTCCTCACATGTAAATGGAATAGCTATGATGTCCACTTCATATGCATGGCATGAGATTAAACTAAGACAACTTCTCTAAAGTACTTGAACATGAGGAATCCTTGAACCACGAAGTGAGTATCCATCTTCCAAGACCTGACTGAAGAAGTGTACTCAACTGGGGGCACTTGCACTCACCCAAGACAGAGAGCTATACCCTCTCTCCTTGGCAATAGATGTGCTATGACCCAGCTGGATCCAGACCAGATTCCAGGGGCAGTGGAGGGAGTTCATATTGTCCTAGGCATGTATCCAGAAGAGCAATACACAATATTAACTACTGTTGTTGTGCCAACTCCAGTCACCATGTGAGATGGTTTGTAGATACCTGAATCAAAAATATAGCTGCCAAGAGTTTTGAAAACTTTGCGCATTTCTGGTTAGAGAGTACAAGAAGAGACTTTAAAAATGCCATTAAGATTCAAATAAAGTTGTTTCAGACACATATTTTCAAATGGAAAAAAGACGTTCTTAAAAACTTGAAGCAAAGCAGAATATAAATAAAAACAAATGAATAAATATATATTTTCAACCTCTAGTCATAGAGTGGAATGCTTTTACAAAGTTTTTAAAATACCAAGCTTATCAAACTGTGGTATATGTTACTTTTCTAGTGTTAGCCCTGTTCTGTTCAATCAGATGCTGTGAAATTGTTAACATAGGGGGAATATAATCAATTATTTTTTATACTACTATATTAGAGAGAGTCACAAAATCTAGCATTGGGATTTAAAATTAACTTCAAGTGAGATATCAAGTAGAAACTGCAAAAGTATGACAGGAATATTATTTTAAGAACTCAAAGAAAATTAAAATTCTATGACATACAAATTTACTAGAAGAGACCAGATGTTTAAAAAAAGCAAAAGAAAAAAAAATTAAGACTATTCTAAACAATCTACCAGCTGGTGTCCTACAATTATGTTAAAGTATACCCCTTTCTTTTCTCTTCATTTTTCTCTTGCTAAAAAAAATAATAATAAATTAATATAGATTCCCTTTTAGGGCTGAGAGCAATATTATATTCATATAAGAAGCAGGCATAAAAAAACTATATTTGAACAAATAAATATTTTTCACCTCTTCTTTCTTCTTTCTGACTTTTATTTTGTGAGAGAGGGGGGGGACAGACAGATAGGAAGAAAAGGAGATGAGAGGCATCAACTCATAGTTGTGACACCTTAGTTACCTTAGCTATTCATTGATTGTTTTCTTACACATGCCTTGACCAGAGTGTGAGGGACTCTCCAGCCAGTGACCTCTTGCTCAAACCAGTGACCTTGGGTCAATGATCAAGGCCAATGATTTTGAACTTTAAGCCAGTGACCATGGGGTCATGTCTATGGTCTCATACTCAAGCCTGATGAGCCCATGCTCAAGCCGCGACCTCAGGGTTTCAAACCTGGGTCCTTAGTGTCTCAGGAAGATGTTCTATCCACTGTGCTACCATTTTTGAGCTATATAGCAATTGCACTTCAATAAAAAATTTCCAATGAGACATATGTCCATGTGTATACTCTTTCAGCAATTTGAACAATTTATCAATGTTAACAGACTCAAAGCTACAGAAAACAGTGAAGGTTGCCACTGAGGAGGGAAATTAGGAGACTGTGTGGAAAAGATGAAAGGATAAACAAATACAAATTGGTAGTTACAGCCTGACCAGTGGTGACACAGTAGATAAAACATTGACCCAGACACTGAGGTCTCCAGTTTGAAACCCCAAAGACACTGACTAGAGTGCAGGCTCATTGGCTTTGGCATGGGCTCATTGACTTGAGTGTGGACTCCTCAGCTTGAGTCTGGGCTTGTTGGCTTGAGTGAGGGATCATAGGTACAATCCCAAACTCATTAGCTTGAGCTCAACTTTGCTGACTTGAGCAAGGGGACACTGGCATGGCTTGAGCTCCGTGGTGAAGACATGTATGAGAAGCAATCAACAAACAACAAAAGTGAAGCAACTATGAGTGTCAAGTTCAACTGGTTAACAGTTGTTTAGCTCTTTCATATTCTCACTGTTTTATTGTTGTTTACTTATTCTATCAATTACTATTTCTTTTATACTATTGAAGTGCTCCAACTTTAATTGTGAAATTATTTTTCCTTTCAATTCTATCACTTTTATATCATGAATTTTGAAACTCTGTTATTAAGTACGTACATATTTTTGTATGTTATGCATTATTGATAAATTGACCTCATTATTATGTAATAATACTCTTTGTCTACTAATATTTTGTTTTTTAATTTAAAAAATATTTTTTTATTGATTTTAGAGAGAGGAAAGGAGAAAGAGAGAAACATGGACATCAATCTGTTCCTATCTGTACTTTGACTGGGGATTGAACTGGCAACATTTGTGCTTCGGGATGATCCTCTAACCAACCTAGTTATCCTGACAGGAATCTATTAAAAGTTCTTGTTCTGAAGTCTAGTTTGTCTGATAGTAAATATAGCTACTATAACTTTTCCTTTGATTTTTTATGGTATATTTTCTATATGCTTTTACTCTTAACACATCTATTCTTTTATATTAAAGGAATTTTTTATAGATAAAATATAGTGTAGTCTTGTTTATCCTGTGCAATAATGTCTATTTTTTATTAGGACATTTGAATCATTCCTCATGTAATATATTTGTTGATATAATTGATTTTAAATTTATTTACGTGCTTGTTGTTTTCTCCCTGTTCTATTATTTCCCCTCTTTTCTGACAAATGTGTTATAAAATGTGTAATTGTTTGGTGGAGATGATAACTGCCATATTTTTTAAGAAAGAGAGAAAAAGAAGGATCTCCTAGGACTCAGGTGGGTCAGGAAAGATTTCACGAAAAAAATAAAAATGAGCTGACACTTAAAGAATGAATGTATTTTGGATAAAGCCAATATTAGAAAGGAGATGTTGCAGTGACAAAACCCTATGGGACGAGGTACAAATGAACAAGAAGACTCATGGGTCACAGGATGCAAGTGGAGAACACATGATGATAAAGTTGTGTAGACCTTTAATATCAATGTAACTAGTTTTGGCCATTTATAAATGTGAGACAAAACTGGAAACTTATCATTTTGATTCAGGTAAACGACACAAACTAAATAAATATACAAACACTTCTATACAAAAGGACCCAGGATATTCTACTGGTTATGCAGTTTGGGTTCCTAGAAGGAAAGAACATTCTAATAAACACACATACAAATACATGAGAGGATAATGGTAAAGCTGGTAAGAAGGGCAGCCTGAGAAAGGCATTCAATCATTTTTCTTGTGCAGATAAAAAATACCAATAATTCCAAACAGAATATACTGCTACCTTAAACTTTCTTGGTAAAAGATATGATGTAAATGCAGATAATTAAAATAAAAATGCCTGGTGATGAGCATACAGTAGAATGAATAATAATTGATTAATGAATGAATGGACAGAATTTTCATAAAAAATATTTAACACAAATATTTGTCACTTAACTAATAGAAATGATCTTTAGTAAAAATATATGTGTGCCATGTGGCAAGCAATAAGGTAGTGAATAATAATCAAACAATTAACATCTATTCAGTGTTTTAATGTATCAAGAATTTACTAAATATTATCTTATGCAATCCTCATAATAACTTAATAAACAGGTACTATTATTCCCATTCTACAGATGAGAATGCTGAAATCAGTAAATGAAGTCTGGTCTGGCTGGCTCCAGAGGTCACACTTTTTGCCACTAACCTCTAGTCTCTTAACAGAAGTTGAGGTCTGATTGCTATAACTGTACATTGCTTTTTTAGACTAATACATTTTTAATATTGTGACTTGGGATTTTAAAATGAAAATTTTATGTTTCAAGCTGAGCTCCCTTTCACACCTCAAGAGAGTAAATTAGATATAGTTGGAATATAAAGCAATCATATGCACATTACACATAGACTTCTCCCAAGTAGTAGGGTCTCACCCAGTGATCAGATTTATATACGATTGACAAGTATTTCTGATAAAAGTTGCCACTTGATCACAATGTCACATTATCTCTTCTTATACCAGAAAGTCAGGCCTGGGCTGCAATGGGTGTCTGCCAAAGCACCTGGTCTCCAGAACTATATTTTCTATCAGAACATAATAAAACTCCTCCCTTTGTTTAGCAGTAAAACTAAAATAACTATCCTCAAAAGAGATATTTTCGTGTGTATTTGTACATACATGCCTCTAATTTCAAGGTCATTTTTAAAAGCATGATTTGTAATAAAAAATAACTTCTCAAAGCTTTCTTATTTTGGAAAAAATTAAATAGCTTTCTCCTTCTTCAGTGTGCTCTCCACACTGTCCCTGGTTATTTATACAAACACAGCTCTGATTATGGAGCTCCTCTACTGAAAAAGCCCAAAAGGCTTGCTACCAAAATGTTATCTATCTTACATTCATTGTCAAGGTCTTTTATAATCTGTATCTAAGCTATTTTTCTGAATTTTTATCAACAATACCTTCTATGTGCCCCAAACAACACCATTTCCCAAACATTTCATTTAGTTTTGAAAATCAGAGCTGATGATCCTATTTTTTCAATATATAATATCCTACACATTATAATTTATTATATTCTGTTTTTTCAACTAGATTATGAGCTTCCTGTGCATAAAATTAATAGTTTATTTATGTTGGTGCCTTGTTTCCTAACCTAGAAACTTTAGTAAATAAAGAACAGCCATATTTAGTTGATTTTAATCAATTTTTGTTTACTGTTTTATTCACAAGATTTGAAGACAATAGAATAAAATTCCTAAGATTCACTTTGTTTATTAACTTGTTTTATTTCAATAGAGTCTCCTGATTTTTGAAACTGTATGAACAATATAGATCCCTTACATTATTTAATTTTAGAGTGACTCTTTTATTCTCCATTGATATTTTTATCCAACATTAAAAATTTGTTTATAATTTAGAGTAAAGACACTAGAGAGTCAAATGAGACATTCCAAGTGCAATATTTTACTGCAAGAAATACTGGCTTAAATAAAGAGAAGATGAACACACTTAACAGCCACCCTGGCGTTTAGACCACTTAAAAAAAAATTTAATCAAGAGGCCAGGAGACAGCTCAATGAGTCATGAATATTAAACAGGAATTTCATTAAGCCTAACAGCATTGGAAAATGCTGTGGAAATGATCTACCATATCCAAAAGCCAACTGTCAGGTAGATCTTCAATATAAATCATATATCTGAATATTAATTCAGATTATACTAGATTAGGAATCATTAATGAGCCCAGGTAAAGTACCTGGTGTATGTAATCCGGTGTGTGATTTAAATAACCAATTTTCCAAGGAATGTGTTCTTGAATACAGACAAATGTGGGATAGTATTTTGAAAATGATGTTGTTGTTTACTAACAGCTACAAAAGAAAAAATTGTGGACTCCAGGTATCACCTTAATTTTCCCAATGGATTTATTCTGTTGGTCAGAAAAGAGAAAGGAAAGGTAATTTTTTACCCAATTTTAATTGCATTGAATGTGATACAAGTCCGTGAGCTTAAATTTTCCCCCCTTGCTTCGTGAAACTGGATAGTCAGCGGTGATTGAAATGAGGTACAGTATTTGTTACCACTTGGAGTAGCTTTAATAGTCATGACCTTTAAACTGAGTTCCTTTTGATTTTTTATAATATGTTGTTTTAATTTCAAAAACTTGAATTTTGATGATACTGAAATTTCTGAGCTACCACACTTTGAGTTTTTATTTTGCCTTATTAAATACCTTCTGTAGACTAACCTTAATAAGGAGGTGATGTGGCTATAATTGGTGTCATCTTCCCAACCAGAGATTATTTGCCTGGTCATTTAGTTGATTGTTTCTTTTTTCACTCTTCTATATCTCCTTATGAAATCAGATGATTGGTAGAAGAGGACAATTCACCCAAAGAGTAGGTCCTTCAAAAATCAGATGATTGTTAAAAAAGACAAGTCACAGAAACAGTGGCCAGTTTTTGGTGATGGATATGACAATGAGGGAAACAGGGTGAGTAAGAAAGATATGTTAGAAAATGAGGAGTTGGTACCCCAGTTATATCTTTGTGTTTTTCTTGTCTGAGGATTACCTTTAAAAAATTTGATAAATTTCTTTAGTTCTATCTGATGTTCAGACCAAAACACTGGATTTCATTCTTCTAACACCCTTCATACTGATTCAATAGCAGGTTTTAAACATTTTATTTAATAGTGAATAAAGCTGAAGCTCTTTAAGTAATGTTTCAAAACACTTTGTGATAAAGAATTTTAATAACATAAAACATTTCAAATAGTGAGGAAATGTTAATAACGATAACACTGGGAAACAATTTATTTTAATTTTCAGTTGCATGCGGTTTTAGAATTGTTTATATATATTTATGCATCACTGATTGCAAATCTAAAATATTTTTTCTGGTATATGCTCCAGTTTTTATGCAATTTTAATTTATTTTATACTTAATGACATGCATTGGTTTTTAAATTGGAGTTAAAGGGCAACGACTCTTGGATTGAACATAACCACAAGACAATTAATGTTTTACAAACATCACTTTTACATAATTTTACTTGTTTTGGGTTTTTTTTTTTTGTAGTACTTTTTTTTTACAGGGATAGAGAGAGAGTCAGAGAGAGGCATAGATAGGGACAGACAGACAGAAACGGAGAGAGATGAGAAGCATCAATCATTAGTATTTTGTTGCCAATGCAACACCTTAGTTTTTCATGGAATTGCTTTTTCTTATGTGCCTTGACCACAGGCCTTCAGCCAACTGAGCCACCCCTTGCTGGAGCCAGCGACCTTGAGTCCAAGCTAGCAAACTTTTGCTCAAGCCAGATGGGCCCACGCTCAAGCTGGCAACCTTGGGGTCTTGAACCCAGGTCTTCCGCATCCCAGTCCGACGCTCTATCCACTGTGCCACCACCTGGTCAGGCTGTACTTGTTTGTAATGTAAAAAATTATCAGCTGATAAAAACACCCTCTTATTTCGTTTTAAGATTGAATCATGGCTTCTTCAAGTAGGTGTAAATGTAAGAATAGTTCTGAAACCTTCTGTTATATATGTGGCTGTTATACATTTCAATATCAAAGGTGCAATATTTCATTATTTGTGACACGTGCATATATTGCCTATTTTCAAGTTTCTGTTGGCAATCAAGACAAGAATTGGGCTCTTCATATTGTGTGTCATAATCAAGAGGAAATGCTTCAGGACTGAACAAAAGGAAAACACAAAGGAATGCCTTTTGGTATTCCCATGGTTTGGCCTGAACCTAAAGACCACAGCAGTGACTGTTATTTCTGTCTGATCCATACAAAGGACATCGGCAAGAAAAAATGGTATATGATCTCATATCCTAATATTCCTTCAGCAATATGACCTATCCCACACTATTAGACACTCCCAGTTCCAGTTTTCATTGGTTTTATTTCTTCTAAGGACAAAAAAAGTGAGCATGATGATCAAGTGTATTTTGATAAGATGCATGAGGAAACAGTTGTAGAATCGGAAGGGTCTTCTTCTGATGCCAAGCAGTCATTAAGCCCTCAACAGTTTAGCCAACTCGAATTGAATGACTTAGTAAGAGATTTGGGCCTATCAAAGAAAGCAGCTGAGTATTAGCCTCCAGGCTTCAAGAAAAGAATGTACTTCACCAGTCCGCTAAAGTATCCCATTTCAGGAAGCGTGAACAAATTTTTGTTGATTTTTTTCCCAAAGATTAACACTTTGTTTACTGTCATGATATCAGTAGTCTTCTGAGCCAGCTAAGTGTTAACACTTACAGTCCAACAGAATGGCGGCTATTTCTTGACACCTCTAAACAGAATCTGAAATGTGTTCTCCTACGCAGTGGTAATGTTTATACAGAAGTTCCAATTGGTTATTCAATTCATATTTGAGAAGATTATAATGACATAAAAATTGTCCTTGACTTACTGAAGTATGAGGAGCAAAACTGGATCATTTCTGTGGATCTTAAAATGGCCAATTTCCTGCTAGGACAACAGACAGGTTTCATGAAGTATCCTTGCTTTTTGTGTTTGTGGGACAGCCGAGGTCAGGAGAAACACTGGACACAGAAGGAGTGGCCAAAACGTGTGAAGCTCTGAAAGTAGGAATGCAAAATATTGTGAATGAACCTGTAGTTAATTGAGACAGGATCATTTTCCCCCTGCTTCACATCAAACTTGGCTTAATGAAGCAGTTTGTTCAGGTTTTGAATATAGAAAGTGAATGCTTTCAACATATTATTTCTGCTTTTCCTGCCTTGTCTTTTCAGAAGATAAAGCCCTGTGTATTCAACGGACCCCAAAGTTGAACCCTCATACGTGATGAAGAATTTGCCAGGAAGATGAATAAGGAGGAGAAAATAGCATGGCAATCTTTTGTGGCTATTACAAAGAACTTCACTGGCAACAAAAGAGCAGAAAACTATGAACTTCTGCTTCAAAGGATGCTGTTGGCTTTCCACGACATTGAATGTAACATGAGCATTAAGATCCACTTCCTCAATAGTCACCTTGATAAGTTTCCCGAAAATCTTTGTTTTACTATGTTCTATTTCAAAATTGTAGACAAATTCTGATGCAATCATATCTTCTAGTGTATTAGTCTATTTACTGCATTATATAAATTATTATATTTTCACAAAAATGATGCCCAAGAAGACTTTCTACTTTATTATGTTAAACTAAATGTTGAAAATTTTACAATAAGGTGAAAACCTAAAATCTTGAATTGCAAATAAACTGTAGCTTACAGAGAAAACTAATGTCAGATTTGAGATTGGCACACTCAAATTAGGTAAGAACCAGTGTTTTTGTGGATGCAACAAAATTTTGTTACCCAGTGTAATTAGGCACTTTTTCTTGCTACTATCAAGGACATGCAAGTGGTAATTAATAATCAGAGTGAATCTACTCTGGTTGTCGGTGTGTTCCAAGTTAGATACTTTCCTGGTGTCTATCACTGTTTACAATCCTGATAATGACAATTTATCCTTTCCTCTTTGTGTGACTAATTTAAGGCCAAACTTAAATTTTAAAATTAAATTCTAAACTGAATAAAGAATCTTTTTGGAAGGACTTTAGACATTCCAACTGGGCTTCTTGAAGAAAATAACTGCCTGGAGCATTATGGGAAGCAATAAAATTTTCCAAGCCAGTTGTAATCTCACAAAATGGCTGCTATTTACAAATCCAAAGTTTATATATTAGGTCTAACCACCCTGAAGGAAGCTTCTGTTTTTCTTTCTCTTTTTTTCTCTGCCACCTTTTTTAGAGTTACCACAAACACTGAGAAAAAGGCCGAGTAAATGAACTTTTCCAAATAAGTCATGATATATCTTAAATCAAATCTTTTCAGGTAGCTTGACCAGGTGGTGGCACCGTGGATGGAGTGTCAGACTGGGACAGGGAGGACTCAGGTTCAAAAGTCCAAGTTCTCTGGCTTGAGTGTGAGCTCATCGTTCTTGAGCACATGCTCACCAGCTTGAGCGCAGGGTCTTGAGCGCGGAGTTGCTGGCTTGAGTGTGGGATCACAGACATGACCTCATGGATGCTGGCTTGAGCCCGAAGGTCACTGGCTTGAAGCCCAAGGTCACTGGCTTAAGCCCAAAACCTCTGACTTGAGCAAGGGATCACTCATTCTGCTGTAGTCTCCCAGTTAAGGCACATATGAGAAAGCAATCAATGAACAACTAAGGTGCCACAATGAAGAGTTGATGCTTCTCATCTCTCTCCCTTCCTGTCTGTCTGTCTCTATCTGTCCCTCTCTCTGACTCTATCTCTGTCAAAAAAATTTTTTCCAGGTAAAGTAGCTATTTCCCCAAAATAATATGTCATTTAAAATACTAGAACTACAAACTTATTTATTAAATTATGCCAGGATTATAGACACTAACATCTTCCAAATACTCTACTGAGTAAGGTGCCTACCAAGCAATGTAGCTGACATTTTAATATATATTTAATACAATAAAGAGTATTTATTGGGATTTGTGAATTGGAATTATCTTAAAAGCAGCCAGAAAAATCATTATAGAGTAGTATTATTACTTATATCTTTAGAAACAACAATATGACCTATTGGCAAGAGAACCTCTCTTTCTTAAAGGGTTATTACCACCATCCTTAGAGTCAGTGAATGAGTTAAGTACTCTTTAACTTCACTTTTATAATTCCAAAATAACTCATTTAATACTAAGAAGGTTTATTTTTATATGTGAATTACAAGTAATATTACTACAAAGACTTTCTCTTAATTTAAAATTAAATTCTAAAATTAAACTCTTCCATTAGGAAAAAAAATGTAACACCATCTGAAAAAATGGTTATTGAATTATCACCATGAATCTGTCTGGCCTTCTTTGAAATAAGCATAACAGTACAGTTAAAAGAAAAAAAGAGCACTTTCCTTTAGAGATACTAAAATCCTTAAACCCCCAAATGCTATATATTATTAGAGGTAGTACATATTGTATATTGTAACATTTATTTTGGTGTGGCAATATATTTATTTAATTTTTGGTTTTTTAAAATATTTTATTTGTTGATTTTTTTAAAGAGAGAGAGGGGAGAGAGAGAAAAGAGCAGGAAGCATTAACTCATAGTAGTTGCTTCTCATATGTGCCTTGGCCAGGCAAGCCCAGGGTTTTGAATCGGTGACTTCAGCATTCCAGGTTGATGCTTTATCCACTGAGCCACTTCAAATCAGAAAGTGCATTTTTAATTATAAAAAAACAACTTTATTCAATAAATCAGTTGACTTCTATTTAATTTCTTCTTTTTTGCCTGAAAACTAAAGGAACTCTAAAATAAGATTTAGTATTAAAGTTATTTGCCCAAGGAGATCCTTTTAATAACAGGCAACCCCCAGTTAATTGTTAATTCACAGGGTTCCAGATTGTCAATTTGTTTCTGCACTGAGTATCAGAGCATCTTCCCCCTGAGTTGCAGGTTACCAAATGCATTTTAGAAGAAGACAGTGCAGTGTTTTAATTAATTCTGACTCAAGTAATGACTTACCGCTTGGCAAGAAAATTCTTGAAATGTTTCTTATTTCATTTATTTATTAATAACTGTTTTATGTTGTTTCCTCCTTAAGTACTCTGTTGAGTTAATAGAAGAATGACAATTTCATACTGAGTCATTGGCCTTTGAGATAACTGCACTTAGGAAGAAAACACACAGAAATAGACAGGGAAAAATGTCCCATTTGTGGTAGGCTAAGGAGTCTGCATTACAGTCTGTTTCAAGCTGAGATTATTTGGTTAAACATTCTAGAAAGTTGAGTTCCATTCTAAAAGTGGTCTATCCTTAAAAACTTTCTATATGCACTTGAAAAAATGTATATTCTGCTTTAAAGATATCAATTATATTTATCTCTTCTAGTGAGTCATTTAAGGCTGCCATTTTCTTGTTCATTTCTGACTAGAAGATCTATTCATTGATGTCAATGGGGTGTCAAAATCCCTTGCAATGACTGTATTACTGTCAATCTCTCCCTTTATGTACATCAAGATTTGCTTTACATATTTAGGTCCTCTTATGTTGGGTCCACAAATGTTTACAAGGGTTATATTCTCTTATTGGATTGCTTCCTTTATTATTATGTAGTTTATTTCTTTGCCACTTATTAAAGTTTTTTTTCAGATATAAGTATTGTTATTACAGCTTTTTCCCTTTCTATTTGCAATCACTTTAGTTTTAGTCTGTGCATATCTTTCATTCTGAGGTTGATCTCTTGTAGACAGAATATATATGGGTCTTGTTTTCTTATCTATTTTATGTCCTTTGATTGAAGTATTTAGCCATTTACATTTAAAGTGATTATTGATAAGTATGTTTTTATTGCCACTTTATTCTTTTAAATATGTTCCTCTGTTGTTTCTTCTTTCTTGTTCTTCTTCTTCTTCTTCTTCTTCTTTTTCTTTCTTTTTCTGGTAGTCACTTTAACATTTCTTATCATAATGGTTGGGTGGCAACAAACTCCTTTCTCTCCCTTCTTCTTCTGGTACTCCTATTATGTCAATATTGTTATACTTCATGTTGTTCCAAAGTCTCTTAAATTATCCTAATTGTTTTCATTTTAATTGTTTTTTTTATTTTTATTTATTTATTTATTTTTGCTGCTCTGATTGAGGTCTTTTACCTTGTCTTCCTAATTGCTGATTATAATCTGCTTTATCCAACCTACTCATTATACCTTCCAGTGTATTCTTCAGTTTAGATATTGTATTTATTTGTGACTGTTCCTATTTTATGGTTCTTATGTCCTTTTTCATGCTGTTGAACATTCTTATAGCCATTATGTTGAACTTTATAACTGATAAATTGCTTGCCTCCATTTCATTCAGCTATTTTCTTTCTGGAGATTTCTCCTCTTCTTTCATTTGGGGCCTTTCTTTTTCACCCTATTTTGGCTGCTTCTTTGTGTTTGTTTTTATTTACTAGACAGATCTGTTATGACTCCCAGTCTTAGTAAAGTGATCTAATATAGTAGGTGTTTCGTGGGGTCTAGTGTTGTAGTCTCCTTGATTACCTGAGCTGTGGAGCTGTGTACTCTAGGAATGTCCTTGTATGTGTAATGTGTTCCCTCCTGTTTTGATTGAGTCTTGATTGCTATTGTCCCATTTGTGTGTAGGTTTAAATCTCAAGCTGGCTGACTGAGTCTCAACCCTGACCACTGCTTGTGAGCTGCTGTGCAGAAACTGATCACATAAAGTAGAATTTGTTTCAACAGATTTTGGTGCCTGCCGATATCTATCTTTGGATATTCTGCTTCTGAAGCTTATTGGATATTGCTCTGATGTTTTCTGAAGCTAGCCACTGGTATGTTTGTTCTGAGCCTTTTGTGAGGGACCTTGTTACATGCCAATGTAAGATGCTGCCTGTGACTGGCACTTGGTAACCTGATTGAAGCCATAACTTTTACTTTAAATCTTTTACTTCTTTCAGAAAAAGCTGGGAGTATAGAGTTTGCTCCCAACTTAAGGCAGTATGGATGTGAGGATCCTGGTGAATGTATGTCCCAGCTTTTCCTACCTACTTCAATGTGCCTACTTTTTCAGCCATCTGATTTCTAGGAGACACCCAACTAGCTTCTGAAATATTCTCAGAAGAAACTGATTTGTGTGGAACTGTACATTTTGTGCATCTGTGGGTGGAAGGAAATTCAGGAGCCTCTTGTGTTGCCATCTTTATGATGCCTCTATTTTTTTCTTTATAATGAAGATTATAAAAGTACTTATGTTATAGGTTATTTATATTTTAAAATTATTATTGTTTCTTCAGATCCATGATGACAACAGAGTAGGTGGATAGACATCCACTGGCCTCCTCCCAGGACCAAACTGGAGTTAAGTTATAACTAATCTTAAAAACAATCATTTTGAAAAGTCAACTCAAGACTAAATGAAGAGGAGTCTATAACCAAGGAGTCACAGAAGAAAACCAAGAGACTGGTAGGAGGGGCAGAGATGCATAAAGGGCTGTCCCTGCTCACAGGAGCAGCAACAGCTGAGATGTCACAAACACAAACTAAGTCTCAATAAATTTAAGGAGATTGAAATTATGTTAAGCATTTTCTCTCATCACAATGATATGAAACTAGAAATCAAGTACAATAACTGGAAAACATTTGAACACCTGGAGACTAAATGATATGTTATTAAATAATGAATGGGTTAATAATGAGATCAAGAAAAAATCTCTACTAAACAATTTAACCCTGGAACTAAAAGAAATCAAAAAAAGCCCAGAAGAAGTAGGAGAAAGAAAATAATAAAGATAGGAGTGGAAATAAATAATATAGAGGCTAAAACAAATATAAAAGGTCAATGAAACCAAGAGCTAGTTCTTTGAAAAAAAACTCAATTGACAAACCTTTAACCAGACTCATCAAGCAAAAAAAAAGAGAGTACCTATATAAATAAAATTAGATATGAAAGAGAAGAAGTAACCATTGGTATCACAGAAATATAAAGAATTGTAAGAAAATATTATGAAGAACTATATGCCAAAAATTGGACAACCTGGTCAAAATGGATAAATTCCGAGAAACATATAATCCTCCAAAACTTAATCTGAAAAAATCAGAAAACCTGAGCAGAGTGATTATGACAAATGAAATTAAAACAGTTATCAAAAACTACTGACAAACAAAAGTCCTGGAAGTGGATTTATTGTGGGTAGGCAAGGTTGATACAATATTCACAAATCAATAAATGTGATTCATCCCATAAACAAAATGAGGGATGAAAATCACATCATCATATCAATAGATGCAGAAAATACATTTGATAAAATCCAGCACTCATTATGACCAAAACTCTCATCATAGAATACACGGAATATACCTAAAATAATAAAAGCCATATATGACAAACCAACAACCGACATCAAGTTCAATGGGAAAAAACTGTCCATAGAGCATAGGTTATGTCAGAAAGTGAGTGTGTCAATTTACGTCAGTTATATAAAAGCGTTGTCAAGATTAAAGATGATTAAAACAGCTTGACCAGGTGGTTATATAGTGGATATAGAGTGTTGGACTGGGATGCAGAGGACCCAGGTTCAAAACCCCATGGTTGCCGGCTTGAGCATGGCCTCATCTGGTTTGAGCACCGGCTTACCAGCTTGAGTGTGTATCATACACATAACCCCATGGTCACTGGCTTGAGCCCCAAAGTCACTGGCTTGAAGCCCAAGGTTGCTGGCTTGAGCCCAAGATTGTTGGCTTGAGCAAGGGATCATTCACTCTGCTGGAGCACCCCAATTAAGGCAAATATGAGAAAGCAATTAATGAACAACTAAGGTGCCATAATAAAGACTTGATGCTTCTCATCTCTCTCCCTTTCTGTCTGTCTGTCCCTATTTGTTCCTCTCTCTGTCTCTGTTGCAAAAAAAATGATTAAAACTTTTATTTCATATGATTTAAACTTTGGTTCATTTTGAAGAAGTACAGATGATTTAAGACTGCTCATTGTCAAGTTGGTACACTTATCCTTGTTTAATGTTTTATTGATCAGGAACATAAGTAGGCATTCTGCTCAAAAGGACTTTTTAGGGGTTATCTAGTATTGGTGTCTCATTGCAGGAAACTCTGCAGGATATTTCTTTTCTTCATAGGTGCTATTTAACAACATCAGGTCATTGATCCTTTTATTGTATTTGGTCTTCTGACAATGGTTAATGATAGAAAGACCATGTCACAAGAAAATGAATATTGTCCCCGAGTGAGGAAGGCATGGAGTATGAGCAGCTTTTAAACATCACTGCAGTATTCATATAGTAATCTCTGGCCACCTGACCATTTGTGTATCATAATTATCATTTTTTTTTTATGTTTAACTACTATGTCCTTAAACATGTTCTTAGATTATTTGTTTAGATAATCTCCATTTTTAGATGATTTATGAGACATAATAAGGAGATTGAAGCTCAAATGTTAGCTTTAACATTTACTGTCCCATGACCTTAAATAAATTAGACAAAATCCTTGGCAATTGAAAATCAGGATTATAAAAGCTATCTTATTTCTTGGTGTAATATATAAATAAAATGAAGTGAAGTAGAGTGGGCATGCCATAAATACCAGTTTCTGTCTGTCTGAAGAGTTGTGGATGAGTGACAAGACAGAGAAGCATTAGGCACCAGTCTGAGCCTTTTAATTAAGCTTGTCTTAAGACTTCTTTCCACACTTACATTCTTTGCTGGTCTCAGCCTGACTATACCAGGCACTTTTAAAAATATTTGCTTTTGAAATATTAAAAAATAATAATAAAATAAAATAATATAAAGACTTCTTTCCAGTTTATCAAAAACAATTTGGGGAGGGGGTTCATTTTTTTGTAGGGTAATACATTAAGCAAGCTATGGGTTAATTTATAGTTTTGCCTATAAAAAGACCTATCTTGGGACAAATGGTTGGATTTTTTATTGTTGTTTGGTTGGGGTTTTTGTTTTTGTTTTTGTTTTTTAATTTTTTTTTTAATTTAAGTATAGGTGGTATACAAATTTATATTGGTTATGTTAGTTTCTGGTGTGCAATATAGTGATTTTACATTTGTGTACCTTACAGCGTGATCATGCAAACTCATTACAATAGTTTTCTTTTTACCCATCCCCCCACCCTTTTACTTTTGGTAACCATCCCTTTGGTCTTTTTCTATGAGTGTTTGTCTCATTTCACTTAACATCCATCCATATTGTCACAAATGGCAAAATATCATACTTTTTTATTTTTGCATAATACATGCATACATGTATACCTATGTATACAAGCATATATATATATATACACCACATCTTTTGGTTTTATAACCAATTGTTGAAAGGCATGTATTTATTGCCATTTTACTTTTTAATCTTCTTCTTTTTTCTTTTTTAAAGATGATCCTTTAACATTTTATGTAATATATGCTTGGTGATTATAAACTCCTTTAGCTTTTTCTTATCTGGGGAGCTATTTATCTGTCCTTCAATTCTAAATCATTGCTGGGTAAAGTAATCTTCGTTGTAGGTCCTTGCTTTTCATAACTTTAAATATATTTCGCCACTCCTATTTGGCCTATCAGCTGACATTCTTATGGAAGTTCCCTTGTAGGTAACTAACTCCTTTTCTTTCACTGTTCTTAAGAGTCTCTCTTTGTCTTTAACCTTTTGCATTTTAATATAATGTATCCTGGTGTGGGCCTACTTGGATTCATCTTGTTTGGGACTCTCCATGCTGCCTGAACTTATATGTTTATTTCCTTCACCAGCTTAGGGATATTTTCTGTCATTATTTTTCAAATAAGTTTTCAATTTCTTGCTCTCTTTCTTCTTCTAGTACCTCTCAATGTAAATGTCAGTATGCTTGAAGCTGTCCCAGAGCTCCTTACACTTTTTCATTTTTTTTCTTCTTGCTGTTCTGAATGGATGTTTTTTGGCCCCTTATATTTTAAGTTGCTAATTTAATTCTCGTTTTTATCTACTCTACTATTGCTTTCCTATAAATTATTCTTAATTTCACTTCCTGTAAATCCTTTATTTCTGACTGGTTCTTATTTATGGTCTGTATGTCCTCACTAAGTTTCTTGAGCATTCTTATAATCAGTGTATTTCAACATATGATAGTTTGCTTGCCTAAATTTCATTTAGTTCTTTTTCTAGAAATTTCTCCCGCTCTTTCATTTGGTGAATTTCCTGGTCTTTGCATTTTGGCTGCTTCCCATGTTTGTTTCTACATATTAGGTAGAGTTACTTTTTCTCCCAGTTTTAATGGAGTGGGTTTGTATAGTAGGTATCCTGGAGTACCCAGTGGCACAGCCACCCCAGTCACGTGAGCTTGGTGCCCTGGTGCATCCCTGTGTGGTCTACGTGCACTGTCTTGTTGTAGCTGAGACTTATTTGCTGCTAGCATCACTGTGAGGTATTGACTCTCATGCTGCTTAGCTGTGAGGACTGGCTGTGACTACATAGGATAAGGTGCTGTGTCAGAGCAGAACTTGCTTCAGTGGGACTTTGGTGCTCACTGAGTCTTTTCTTTAAGTGTGTCACTCCTAGAGAATACCATATCTTCTTTATTCATCTATCAGTGGACTCCTAGGTTGCTACCATATCTTTTAAATAAAAACAGTATCTGTCACAATCTCTCCTTTTTCAATTCTGATTTTATTTGTGTTCTCTTATCTTTTCTACTTGATTAGTTCTGCTAGAAGCTTGTCTTTTAAAAGAATTTTATTTATCCTTTTACAGAACCAGCTCTTAGTTTCATTAATATTTTCTATTGTTTTTCTTTTTTATTTATTTCCACTCAAGGTAGTTTTTGGTTTTCTATTTGATTTTCTCTTTGACCTATTGGCTGTTTACAAGCATGTTATTTAAAGTATCTTAAATCAAGTTTGGAAAGACTAAGAATTAAATAAATAGTATAGGAATAAATAAGAATTAATTCAAAATGGATCAATGATTTAAATGTATATGTAATAAAGAAGCCCAAAAACTACTAGAAAAAAATTAAAAGAATTATTTAGAAAGTGAACCCTGGAAGATATTTCTAATTAAACTATGATATCTTAAAACTTTAAAAGAAAATAAGATTGAAAAGGGTTACTATATAAATGTTTTTCTTAAAACTTATGGTAAAACTACTCTCAGAAAATCAAAAGAAAAAAAGATGATCATTTTTCATGTTAAAAGCACTTAGCCATCGAAAAGATCAGCAACACCTAATAGTATATAATTTCCCTTACATGTGGAATCTAAAGAACAAAATAAATTAGCAAAATAGAAAGACACATAGATACAGGGAACTGATGGATAGTTGTCAGAAGGGAGGGGGTTGAAGAATTAAAGATAAAGGGATTGAGAAGTACAAATTTGTAGTTCCAAAATAGTCACAGAGGTGGAAAGTACAGCAGCATAAGAAGGCTTATACAATAAATAAATTTTAAATAGAGATTACTGTGGCTACTGTTTCGGTATATTTCAATAAAGACTCATAAAAATGACTGTGTGAGTGGATATTTTTATGGAAACTAATAAATCTTGAGATTTTCATAGCTGAATTAAGGCACGGTAATCTGTTAACATTTGGTTCATTAAAGAATAAAGCACATAGCCTGACCTGTGGTGGTGCAGTGGATAAAGCGTCGACCTGGGAACACTGAGGTTGCCAGTTCAAAACCCTGCACTGGTCTGGTCAAGGCACATATGGGAGTTGATGCTTCCAGCTCCTCCCCCCTTTCTCTCTCTCTCTCACTCTGTGTCTCCTCTCTAAAATGAATAAACTAAAAATTTTTTTAAAAAAAGAATAAAGCACTAAACTAGAAGTCAGAAAACCTAGACTCAGAATCTGTGTAATGGCTGAGTTGACACCTGTACACAATGTGATAGGAAGCTCAGACTCTCTCCAGTATCCCAAGCTTCTAATTTAGGGTCCTGGGACAGAAGAACAATCAATTCTATTTCTTCCTTTATCTTCCTTATACTGATGGTTTTGTTTATGTGTCAGTCTCACCCAAACTGTGAACAGTTTAAAGCACGTTACATTTGGTTCCATTGCCCAAAGAAAATTCACACAGTTTAAACAGGGGAAAATATAATGCTCTTCCTATGTTAAAAATATAGAAAAATGAGAAGTCCTCAGTTAGGATGGCAGCCACAGTGGTGTCATCAGGGACCCCAGTTCTTTTCCTTATATTCATTATACATGTCTTTCACTCTCAAGATCAGTTCATAGTTTCAGATGACTGGTTCAGCTATCAAATCTAGTGTGCTAATTATGAGTAAAAGAAGAAAAACACAAAAGAGTATATGTGTGTGCATGACAACTGTCAAACTGGCAAATGAGTGGCCTGGTAATGCTTACATTGGCAGTTTGCACAGACCCATACGAGCCAGTGTCATTCAAGAAAGCTTCTTCAACAGCAAACAGGCTACATTCATGGGTCAGTTTCAGGTCATAACTTAACAGCAAGGCTCTTAGTCACAAGAAGGCTGCCTGTCATGCCTGTGATAGCTAAACCCTCTCCAATGATGTCTGAATCTTGGTGTAAGATGGAGCCCTCTTTAAATTCCTAGTGTCTTCTTTTATCCTGTGAAGCTCTAGAGGTAGTAGTTACTTTTATAGAGTATTTGCTACTTCTATACTCTTCAGAATCCTCTTTTACCCATTTTCATGGCTAACTACCTTTTATTAGTTAACAGTTCCTAACATGAAATTTTCCCTGTTGAAATTACTTGTGTAATTCCTGTCTCCTGACGATACTTTGTTGGATTGACAACATGATTCCACTTATATTGTCAAAAGAAAGCATTCAAGTCTGACCAGGCAGTGGCACAGTGGATGGATAGAGCATTGGATTGGGATGCAGAGGACCCAGGTTTGAAGCCCTGAGGTCACTGGCTTGAGTGTGGGTTCCTTCAGTTTGAGTGCAGGCTCACCAGCTTGAGCCCAGAGGTTGCTGGCTTGAAGCCCAAGGTCGCTGGCTTGAGACCAAAGTCACTGGTTTGAGCAAGGGGTCACTCTCTCTGCTGTAGCCCCCTGTTCAATGTACATATAAGAAAGCAATTGATGAACAACTGAAGCTCCACAGGGAAGAATTGATGCTTCTCATCTCTCTCCTTTCCTGTCTGTCTGTTCCTATCTATTTCTCTCTCTGTGAGAAGAAGAAAAGGAGAGGAAAGAAAGATGAAAGAAAGAAAGAAAGAAAGAAAGAAAGAAAGAAAGAAAGAGAAAGAAGGAATTTTAGAATATTATATATTTTAGTCTAGGTAATGATTTTCTGAGTGTATGTACACATAAAAAACCATTGGTTTATACATCTTACTCCATGTAAATTATTCCTCAATTATAATAGTTGGGCGAAAATCTAGGTTGTAAACTAGAAAAGGAGATAAAGAAACTGATATAAAAAGAAGCCTTTGTATTGAACCAACCTGCTTTAAGTAGTTTCCCAGTAACATCACATTGCAGGTACTCTGAATGTCATAAATCTGAACAATACCATGTGGCCATAACTAGCTGCAAGGTGTACCTAGCTCACCATAAAGTTTCTGTTAGCTAAAGAAGAAGAATAGATACTGGTATAAGCAACCAGTAATCTTTGTCACAACAAGTATTACATTAGATTTATTAAGTATTTATTCATTTATAGTTGTAATATCAAACCCTGATGATGCAGCTACAAACTGACAAGGTCCCTGTCCTCATGAAGCTTACATACTAGCACTTGGCTCTCAGTAGATTCTAAATATGTTTGTTGAATTAATGTGTGAATGATAATAAAATGAATAAATAGGTTAATAAGTGAATAAAGAATACCTGTTTCAATGGAAATAAATTGATTGAGAAACTGAAATCACAGTTTTGATTTTGAGAATATTGATCACAGTAGAAAAAAAATGAATTATCATTGAAAGACTTGTAGAGTTGATATATCATACAAGAAAAGTTTTAGAAAGTTATAAATCTCCCCACAGAATCAACTTCTCTATAAAGGGGAGTACAGATCAACATGTCATTTATTCCAGAGCCCGTTTGTCTTGTCCAAGCATACAGTTTTTAAATATAATGACTTTTTAAAAGCTTCCAGACAAAAAACACTATAACTAAATCCCAAAGAAACATATGCTGCCTGTGAAAGATAAGGAAGCATTTATAAACCCAAAGCTCCTAAGGGAATAGTTTCCCTCAAATGAGGTCCCTGAGCTTCGACCTTGAACTGTGGAAGAGCCTCCTGAGACACTTTTTGGGTTCTTATCACTGGGCAGCACACACACAAAACTCCTATAATTTAAAGAGCTGAATTGAACAAGGCCACTGCCTAGCTTAAGATTGAGACATAAAGAAGACAATTGATTGTGGATGTAGGGATATCATTGCAGAGAGCAGAGTGGGATCAAAATTTTGACAAGAATATTCACAAGATAATGGGAAAACACAGAGAGAGCCAGAGCCATTATTGTTATTCCAAATGTTATGAGTACACAAATCTAAACAAAAGCCTGAATGACTGGCATATTGAAGGTGTTGGAATGGAAATATGTAGAAACTGGCTACCATGTTTTACAATAATGCTGAAATTCTTTATTGGGTCTTCTTTTGAAATCAATTAGACAGAGGATTTAATTTAAAAAAATATTAATCCAGGAAGAAAAGGCTTAAACAGGCACTAGCTATTTAACAGGTGTATTGCATATAATATTTAATTTATTAAAACCAGACTATCTATGTGTTTAGTCAATTCTTTTTATAATGAGATGGAAATGCTCCTATAATGACACCCAACTGCAATGGAAAGCTTAGTAATAGGATAAGATATAAAGAATACCAAACTACACTTGTATGTATTCTTTTTTATTTACTCATACCCTGATTCATTCTTTAAAAAAAGAACTTGAAATAATTTGCAACAGAACACAATAATATGATAAAATATGTAAAAATAGAGGGGAAAATGGTACCTGGGCAAAGATAAATTAGAAGAATAGGTCATAAAACAGAGGAAAATTAAATGTATTCTGTCAGGGATTACACAGCTGCCATAATTTATTTTTGAATTTGTATTTCAGCTTTCCTGAGACAAAAACATAAGGGAGAGATGGATAGTCACTTGACTCTTCTTAAGGGAAAACTAGAACCACACTATTTCCTCAGGAAAATATAGGAATTCGGTGAGCCCAGATATGAACCTCAAAGCTTACGTATGCAACCACTGGCTTCTGCAGGTCAGCATAAGGCATTGACTTCCATGTTAGCATATCATGATTAAAGAATGCGAGTATTCATTTCATTATATGTGATTAGACAGAATGTGTACAGCTTGATTAACCCTTCAGATTATGTACTATCTTAAACAGAAACACACAAAATAATGACCCTACAAAATCAAAGTGATAAGAAAATTCTACCAAGAACAGAATATATTTCTGGGGGTCTTATATGTGACTAGGTACAGCAGTATCCACCTATTGTCTGTCACAGAATATGAGTTTACTTTAGATGCAAAGTCTCTTGACTCTCTGGGAGACACACATGCAAAAGGCAAGTCTCACACCGTGTGATGTCTCTGTTGTTCACTATCTTTCTTCCCTGCACTACAATATAAATATCCACAGTATAACCAGTTTTTGCTGCAGCAGTAAACAACCCTCCCCCCTCCCGCCCACCCACAAAACAATAGCTTATAAAGCAAGTATTTATTTCTTGTTCACATTACTTGCAGGTTGCAAGTTGGTTATAGTTTGACTGGGCTTCCCATGTCCTCTAATTTTGAAAGCCAGCATTATTAGCTACCATCTGGCTGCTTTCATGGTAGAGAGAGAAGCAAAGGAAACAAGGCAATTTAATCCACATTAATTAAAGCTTCTGTTCGGATGTGGTATTGGCTGTGCCCGCTAACAATCTGTTGGTTTAAGCAAGAGAGTAGACTGCATCTGCTGTGGAGATGGTGGGCATAAGAAGATGGAGAGGAAACAAATCATTGTGAGCAAATATTATAATTAAATCTACACTAACTGGGTCTCCTGCAATTACTATGATCATGCCTACCCAGCCACAGGACCTGTTCTTCTCTGTCTGCTCCTCTCACAATGCAGGTTGTGCTAGAGTTTTGTCCTTGCTGTCGTTCTCTCTCCCTCTGCAGGTTTCCTTTAAGCCAGCCTTCATCCCCACACCTCTTCTTGATTTCAGGCACATATCTTCCCTGTGTTGAATAGTGGTTTCTTAAATATCCTTGCTGCACCTCAAATTCAACTTATGCAAAACAATTTATTGTGTATACTGATCTTTCCAAAATTTGTGATATCCTTGTATAATCTGGGTTATCTTATATAACCCTCAATCTTTCTGTATATTAATCTTAAATACAAACCTTTGGCTCCTTTCTCTTCTTCTTCCCCCTTAAATTCAAGCACCACAGCAGCTTTCTTTTAGTCATCCCCACTTCTGATTCCTGCTATCCTAAGCCAGGCCCTTAATGCCCTGTCCATAGGAAGCCATGGCCATGGTAATAGGTTTCCACAACTATATTGTAATCCAATTCCATCTTACTTTTTTTACTTCTATGTTCCTTATGATCGATCCCTCCTTAACTTCAAATCAGTAAAAGAAGATGAAAAACTGTTATTCTCCCAAGCATTTGACATATTGCTTCCTGGCATGTGGTATCAGTTTGGCTCAAACAAACTCTGATAAAAGTTTTCTATAGGTTTGGCCATTGCTTTTGTCAACACTAGAGTAGGTTGGCTTCTTAATCCAATTCAACTGCTGTCCCTATAGGAAGTGGATATAGATATACCAAAAAGACAGCCATATGACAGAGATTGGACTGATGCACTTCCAAGCCAAGGAATACCAAGGATTCCCACCAAAGGCAGAAAGCTAAAAGAGGCCAGAAAGAATTTTCTTCTTCAAATTTCAGAAGGTGCGTGACTCTGCCAAAACCTTGATTTCAGACTTCTAGCCTCCAGAATGGGGAAACAATACATTGCCAATGTTTTAAGCCACTCGGTTTGTAGGACATTGTTATAATAGCTTTAGGAAACTAATACACAGTTCAGTAGTAAACCATTTTTGTTCATCTAGTTATTATACAGTAATTAGATATTCTCATGATAAAAAATGAAGTGGGACCTTGCTTTACTCTATCTACAAAATTTAAATCATATTAGATCATAGACCTAAATATTACCATTAAAGCTATAAACTCGTAGAAGAAACCTTAGAAGTAAACCTTCATAATCTAGGATTAGGCAATGGTTTCTTAGCTGTGACTCCAAAAGCACAATTAACAATAACAAGAAAAAAGATAAATTGAAAACTGAACTCTATTAAAATTTCAAAATTAACATCTTTCTTGTTTCAAATATATTTTCAATGATGTAAAAAGACAACCCACAAAGTGGGAAAAATATTTTCAAATTATATGCTTCTTGTATATAATTTATATATACAATATATTTATATATAATTATATATTTATATATTTATAAATAAATTTATATATATTATAAATATATTATATATATGTATATATACATATATACATATATATAAATACATATATATTATACATATATATGTTTAAGAAATTTTTTGTACACAGTATATATACAGCTTTACAACTCAAAACCAAAAAGACAAATAACTTAATTTTAAAAAGAAGAAAAGATGAGTGATAAGCAAATAAATTTTAAAAGCACCAAAGAATTTAAATAGACATTTCTACATATAAGCTATACAAATGGCAAATTTTGCATATAAAAATTTGCTCAACATCATTAGTATTGGGGGTAGGCAAATCAAGACTATAATCAGAAACACTGTATACCCATAAGAACCATTACAATTTATAAAGGAAAATTAGAAATGTTGATATAGATGTGGAGAAATGGGAACCCTTACACACTGCTGGTGAGAATGTAACATTGTGCAACCATTTAGAAAAGTCTAGCAGTGCTCAAAAAGTTAAACACAGTGGGAGGGGGCATAAGGGGTGAAATTGGAATAGAAAGAGACTTTGCCTGGGACAGGGGAAAGCAGGTGTTATATTGAGTGGGACACTTGAAACCATGTCAACACAATAATTAAAAATTAAAATAAATAAAAAATTATACACTTAAAAAATAAGTTAAATACAGTGTTACCTTGCAACCCAGCAAGTATGTATCCAAGAGAATTGCAAATGTTTACACAAAAACTTGCACATGAATGTTTATAAAAGTGATAAACCCAAGTGTCATAAATAGATAAATAAACAAAATGCGGTTAATACATATCATGGGTTATTACATGGTAATAAAAAATGTAATACTTATATATGCTATGAAATGAATAAACTTAAAAGCATTATGTTGGCCCTGGCTGGATAGCTCAGTGGTAGAACTCTGCCTGGTGTGTGAAAGTCCAGGGTTCAATTCCTGACCAGGGCAGAGAAGCATCCATCTGCTTCTCCACCCTTCCATCTCTCTTTTCTCTCTCTCTCTTCCCCTCCCACAGCCAAGGCTCCATTGGAGCAGAGTTGACCTGGGCGCTGAGGATGGCTCCATGACCTTTGCTTCAGGCACAAAAAAGGCTCCAGTATTAAGGGAGCATGGTCCCCCGGTGGGCATGCCGAGTTGATCCCGGTCGAATGCATGCGAAGTCTCTCCGCCTCCCCACTTCTCACTCCAGAAAAATACAAAAAAAAAAGCATTATGTTAAGTGAAAGTAACCAATTGCAAAAGAGCATATATTTTATGATTCCTCATATAAGTAATGTCTATAATAAACAAATTATAAAAAATAATGTTTTCCAAGACCTTGGGCAAATGGGGAATGGACAGTAACAGTTAAATAGTCTGGGCTTTCTTTTTGAAGTGTTTAAAATGTTTCATAATCAGATAATGGGGATGGTTTTGCAGCTATGGCTATAGTAAATGACTAAATTATGCACTTTTAAAAGATAAACCTTATGGTTATAGATTATATTGCAATGTAGCCATTATAAAAATGATATATTAGAATTCCCAAGTCGGCTTTGTATTTTCAATATGTTTACTCATGTGTAAGTCACAGTGCTTATTCATTGAGCATGATATAAAGTCAGTTCTGAAAAAAATAACATAAGTTCTTTCTATTGATAGTTTTTGTAATGCCAGTATTTGAACATTAATATTATTTAATCAAATACAATCAATTGACCAAAGGTCACATAGTTAAAAATTTGGGAAGAGTTTGTAAAGAAAGTCAGAACTTTTCTGCAGTCTTTTTCAAACCTCTTACTATGATAATATGCCTTGTGAGTTTCTGATGGTGGCTATGTATGCTGCATATCTCTAAATAATCACTCTAGATCAGGGGTGCTCAATACGTCAATCACGATCTACTGGTTGATCACGAAGGAAGTGTGGGTAGACCACATGACATTAAAAAGATATTTGTCTTTTGATTGGCATACAGGGTAGCCAATCTGAAGTCTGAACTTTTGACACCCTACGCATGCGCGTTAAACCGCGCTAACTTGTTCAGTTACATTGCTGTGTAGTTAGCCTTCAATTTATTTAAACTAAATACAACAAAGGGTATAAAAATGAGTGCCGTAGCTGGTCCATGTAAGAAGCCTAAAACCTACCACTTTCATACAGAATGGGAGGGGATTTTTTTCACTATGTCATATTCTAAGTGCGTTTGCCTCATCTGTCTGTGTGCCATTGCTATTCCAAAGAAGGGAAATGTGGACTGGTTTTTTCAGACTGTTCATAAAAACTATGACATTGACTTTCCTCCGAAAAGAGAGCTGAGAAGAAGAAAGATGAAAGAATACAAAATATTAAATAGTAATAATAGTAACTTAAATAATGATAATATAAAAGAAATAAATTAATGTTTTGCATTTTTAATGTAGGTAGATCATTTTGACTTGGTCATCTTATAAGTAGCTAGCAAGCTGAAAAAGTGTGGGCACCCCGCTCTAGATAGTGATGCCTAACTGTGGAGAAGAGGGTCTTAAATTATGCTTGTTCTCTTCATTCAGTCAATGTTCACGGTAGAAATAACAACTCTTTAAATATTGTTTTTCTGTAACTCAGTAATCAATTTTATAATGTAGTTTTCCTGAAATTAAAGACAAATTTCTGACAAATGTGTAAAATAACATAGATATTATAGCAGCAGTGGAATGTAGAAGTCAGGTCTTGGAGTCCTGAAGCACTAAGCAAAATTTTTAGAGATGTTACCCAGTCTGTGTAACTCTGAATCTGAAGATAGTTCCTTATCTTTATGTGGCTTAGTTCATTCCTTTTTACAGATCAAAGAGGTGTCAAACTCAGTGAGTTGTTATTGGAATTTGTACAAAATTCAGAGTGACTGTTGTACATAAAGTATTTAATAGATGAATGTCTCTTTTTGTTTTTATTTTAGTTGTTGATTTTGTTTAGTGTTATTCTAACTAAAAACTCTTTTAAAATACCTCCATTTCAACATAAAGATGTCAAACACTATATGCCATTATTTTATGCAATCTGCATTTTTTTTTTCAAATTTAAAAGAGCTTCTAAGAAAACATTAGAAAAAAACATTGGAAATTAAATATAGTTTGGTCATATTGCTCCAGAGTAGAGAATATTATGTCTTTTATGTTGTTGACTCAATACAGAATATAATTCCAGCACATTTTGTTTAGTAAATTATGTGTTAAGATATATTTGTCTTTCATCTTTACCAAATCTCAAATACAATTATGGTCACTAATGTAAACCAATAATAATAATTTTTCTTTTGACATTGAGTTTATAGGTACCTTTGTGAAATTCTTAAATATGCATTAGTCACACTATTTCGTATGAATAGCTTTATTTTTTTATTGTTGATTTTGTAAGTTTGGTAGATATAAAATATTAAAACAGTATACCACATCTTCATTAGTGAGACTGTGCTTTTGGGTGTCTCAAAATATACTTTTTTTAACAAGTAAAAGCAAATCATGATTAGGAGAATCAAGAATCAAGAAAGTTCTATACAGGGTGGGGCAAGAGTAGGTTTATAGTTAAGGTGACCAATCGTCCTCCTTTAGGGAGGACAGTCCTTCTTTTGTAAGTTCTGTCCTCCCTTGAAAAGTGTCATCCTATATGTCCTCCTTTTTGATATTGGGAGACTAATCTATAAGTATCTGTATTCGATCAATACAGAGTTAATCCATTGAGTGTGATGTGATGTATTTGTATCTAAGTGAGTACTTTTTTCTTACAATTATTATTAAAAATGAATAGGCATGTAAGCATAATTAATATATAAAATATTACAAATGTAATTTTTATTATGCATTTATCATATTATAGTGTATTATTGTTGCAATGGATAAAATGTTTCTTTTATTTACAATATTGTTTTCTTTGATTTATTTTTGTCCTCTTTTTCATTATAAAAATGTTGGTCACCTTATTATAATGACTATGCAAAACACAGAGTTTATTCTTGTATAATTATTTATTTATTGTTTTTTATATGTGCAACTACAAACCAATTTTACCTGACACTGTGTGTCAGATTAGAAATCATAGCCCTGGTCACCAAGAAGAGTCCTTATGAGGCGGCTGTTGTTGCAATGAAATTGCTTCCAAATAGTCAGTGCTACTTTGAATCAATTGCTAAGTATTCACAAATTCAAAGTTCCTTAAGGGAGTGTTTGTTTTGCCAATCAAGTTCCATTATATTGTACAATAGAGACATTAGTGGGAGGAAACAATAACAAATTTGCACCAAGAACTACCCTCCATCTAAGACAACACACAAAGGAATGCTCTCTTCATAGGGAACTTGGCAAGTTAGTAAAGGAGGGAGGGGTAGAGATAAATGTCAGACACCCCTCTCAAAATGACAAATATTTCTCAAAAGTAATGGTAGTGAAACTAATTGTAATTTTTATATTCCTTTAAAACATTTAGACCAACACCTTTATTCTAAATCTCAGGAAGCAAACCATATAAATTGATATAATTTGCATAAGGCAAAACAACCAAGACTGAAATTTAAGTTTACTGAAACTCAGTATCTTGCACTTATCAAACTACCTTCTCTAGGGTCTCTTCTTATATTTGATTAGATTGCATTGTTTTCATTCCAAGAAGGGAAACGTGAAGTATAATGTAGTACACACACTCTGTGAACTCAAGCTCAACTTGAATGTCAGAGTTTCTTGTGCATCAGACCAGTTTGCATCAGTCACTAGGTTCTCAACTAGAAGAACCAAAATATCTAACTATAAGTAACTTACATCTTAAGAATTTATTTTATCTTGTGGTACATATTCAAAAACTGACTCTCCAGAGAATGAAAAATTTTTGATTTGTAACATTTGTGATTTTCATAGTATAAATACAGGCTTTTTCTTTCAGTCATTTCCGGAAATGCCTCAGACTCTCACTGGCCAAGATCATGTCAAAAGCAGAGCAGGCTAAAAAATGCTTTATTTGGCATCCTTAGTCCCCAAGTAGGTATAGGTCCCAATTATTACAGAAGAAATAAAGTTTGGAAAGGAAAAAGGGAAAAAGCTACCGATTTGACAATAGGTCTTCCGTTGAGAAGATAAAATACATTATGCTCACATTGTTAAAGATGGCACTGCCTACGTGGAAGCCCGCCACCTGGGTGATGATATTAGTTGCCCTTCTTGCTTGGATGGGTGTGATTATGTTAATGTTGGTGGGGGGAGGGCTTTCACACCAAAGGGTTTTTAAAGGAGAGATCACATTGTGCCAGGAGAAGAGTGATTGCGTTCTAGGAGAAGTTCATGATGTAAGAGAGCAGAGTAAGGCCACGTGGAGGCCAGGAGAAGCAGCCAAGATGGCAGAGTGCTGAGGAAGAAGCCAGTTTGTGCAGAGTTTGTGCAGAGAGAAGATGGCGAACAGAGGTGAATAAGTCTGGTGAGCTAGAAACCTTTGATTCTAGGAAACTTGGATAAGTCAGTAGCTTTGTGAGCACTAAATGAGTGGGTTTTGGAGCCCAGTGTGTGTTTTTGCTTGCCTGCCAGGTACAAGCTAGAATTAAAGCTAATGGCCCACCAGTTCTTGGCTCCGTTGTTTCATTACCGACTGTCCGAATCAAATGCAAACCTGCATGAGCCAGGCAGCTGTAATGGTGGCAGTAGCTACTGGCTTTACATCTTCCATAGCCTAGAAGTTTACCACCAGTGTTGTAATGTAGCCAGCAAGTTCCCCAAAGACACCAAGTCCAGATGAATTTTTGAGGAGTTTATTGGCTGGTGATTACAGGGGAGTAAGACAAACCCAAACCCTGCAGTCCCTCACACAGCTCTGAGGCCCCTTTTTAAAGCCCAAATTATACACTGGCTGGGCTTGGAAGGAGGGGGAGCATGGTGCAAAGTCATTAATTTCATTAACAAGCTCACTGAATTTTACTGCCGTGTTACAACATTTACCTATAGGATCTATCAAAAGGAGAACATTGCTATACCCTAAAGCAGTGGTTCTCAAAGTGTGTGCCCTAGAAGATTTCCAGGTGCACCCTATGGTATTTCAGAGAAATATGTGCTTTTTGGAGACCAAAAAACCAACAGGGTTTTTGGAGTTTAGATTTTGGGGGGACAAAAGGTGTGGGGAATTGACTGTAAGCTGACAGTCTGCCAAACCCCCCACCTCACTTGCCTGATTAGGTTGTAAAAAGCTGTTAAACTGTGGTGCTGGATTATTTACACTACCCCCCATGTTCCCCGGAAAGACTGGAGGCAAGTTTCTTCTATCCTTTGTTTGGTGTAAAGTTAAGATGATATGTATAGTGGGGGTTTTCTGCACTCAACACAATTAAGAGTAAAAAGAGAGAAATTCTTCAATATATTGATGAGGAAATGAGAGCTTGCCTTTCAAATATATGCTCAAACATTGAAGAAATCGTTAGGAGACATCAGGCTCATGTTTCTCATAAACTAAAGAATGAAAAAACTTAAACACATTTGTGCCAGAACCTACCAACTTTACTAAATCTTACTAAGAATGTATCTATATATATATAAAAAGATAACTTTTTGTCATTTTTTTAATTTTTTTAACCCTTCTTTTTTATGAATTCTAAAAAGCATAACTCAAAAAATGTAACATAAAAATGTTTTTTAATGTTAGAGTAAATTTAACTTATTTCATTTAATTACCATAAAAGCATGCTTGGACTTTATTTTTTCTTTAATATTTGACTTAATTATTACACATATTTCTCAGAAATTTGTATATAGTGTGCCTACAATTATTTGTAGGATTTTGAATGCACCCTGACTTCAAAAAGTTTGAGAACCACTGCTTTTAAGAAAAGAGAAGTGAAGGGATTCTCAGATAAGTTTCATCTTCCTTGCTCTGTAGTTGAATTATGACTTATCTGACCCAGTTGCCCTTGCAAGCCAGGAAGCTCCTGCATTCTTCTCTTTTCTTTCTCTAAAGAAAGGAGGCAGTAAGAGACCTGACTTTTCCTCTTTAAAATGACATGACTAATGCTAAGTTTTACAGTTCCTTGGCACCTTATCACACCACCATTTATAACAGAGTTGTTGTTGTTTTTATAAACTATCAAATTCTTAAAATAAAACAAGTAAAAATTACATATTGTGTTTGGATTGTTTGGGAGAACACACAGTGCATGACTGATGAAGCATCTTTAAAAGTAAGAATTTATGCCTGACTGGTAGTGGCTTACTGAATTGGGTATTGACCAGAAACGCTGTGGTCATTGGTTTGAAACACCAAATTTGTCGGCTTGAGCACAGATTTGCTATCTTGAGCAAAGGTAGCTGACTTGTTTAAGGGGTGGTCAACATGATCCCAAAATTGTTAGCGTGAACCCAAAAGTCACTGATTTGAAGCTGAAGGTCACTGGCTTGAGCTCAAAAGTCACCAGCTTGCGCAAGAGGTGACTGTCTTGACTTGATCCCAAGTTCCAATACCTGGTCAACACACTATGCACAGCAATCAATGCACAACTAAAGTGAAGCAACTACAAGTTGATGCTTCTCATTCTCTCTCCCTATTCTCTCACTTCTTCTCTCTCTCTCAAAAAACAAATAGAATATAAATAAGTATTTATTCATATTAAACAGCCAGCCATCTCTTTATTTCCTGGGGGAACAGTTAACAGGTTCTCTTTTCTCAAAGAATTTGCTCATTTTATAAGCTAAGATTTTTAAAATAATTTTATCTAGTTTATCTGTAAAAATATCCCTAGTAATTCCTAGGGGTTTTAGGAAATGATCTTTATGTCCCATCCAAGTAAAAAGTACTGTGATTTAAATAACCAAAAGTTATTTGAAAAAAAAAAAATGGGTGATTGCAAATTGGCATTCTGTCATGGAACTCATTATGGGAATAGCCATGTATATGTTACACTCCTAGTTTTTTGTATTAATGAAACATTCAAACAGTACTCAGTGATGGTTATATTTAGTAACTAAATGTTGAGGTAGACATAAGCTAAAATAGAAAATCTATTTTTGTTTCCCTTTATTATGGAAAAACATCTTTAAAATTATGCTCAACTTTTGTGTTTTAGTGTACAGAGTATAAAAAAATATTAAGTGTTTTTGGTATCGTACCCAAATCTTGCTGTTTCCTAAGATGTTCAAACCTTTAATTGTTACATTTTTTTCTGTGTTCAATCCTAGAGATAAAGACAAGACTATATGTAATTTGAACTACTCCTAGAATTTTTCTGGAGTACTTACTTGTATTTAAACTTTTTTGTGAGATTGCTTTTCTAGAGAAGTTCATAAGGGAGTCTGGCTAATCTAGATTTTACTGTATAACCAGATCTCTCTGAACAGCAAATAACCATATGTGACATAAGGAATACAACTGTACACCTTATAGCTCCTTCTTAACCCTTGGAGTAGTACGAGCATTCATTTGTGTCCTCTTGCCTCCTGACCATCCAGAGTACAATCAATTTATTTTAAAAATATGTAAGGCAACATTTAAAAAAGGCAAATGTATGTTCTTCTTGTTTCCATAAATTGGTTATCAAACAACATGATTTTAAGTTAATAAAACTGTAACTGGAACTAATTTCATTTTTTGAAAAGAAACTCATTCCCGGGGGTCAGCAAACATGAAAAAAGTTTCACTACTCAAAGGTTTAAATACTCCTTAGTGGTAACTAAACAGAAATAGCTTATTCAATTCTGTTCTAAGACCAAATGGTGAAATTCTAGGGCAGGCTTGCTTTTTCAACACTTTTCTTCCAGAAGCACTCTTTCCTGATTTATGATTGGTAAATAAAATTCAATAATGCATACCTTCAATACTCAATTAAAGTCACTGGGAGAAAACAGAACCATCTTATAAATGTTTTATTTAAGTATCTGCCAACTACAAAGAAACAACTTATAAACGTTACCCAATCAGTGGAGACATTTAATTTACTATATTGCTTCCTGTTTTTATAGTAGTGTTTGTGCTGTTTTTATAATCTAAACATGTAAAATGACATAGTGATGAGTCAGAAGTTAAAGTTAAAACTGAATGAATGTCCATACCGTCTGTCCTTTTTCTCCTTCTGGGCCACTATTTTGCCTCAATCACTTCCTACTTGAGTCTTTCTGACTTTAATCCCTTCGGTCATTCTCCCATGTAGTCATCCTGTGATAACACCTTCCACTTCTCACTGCCCCTTGCTTACCATTCTTGTCCCTTACCTAGGTTTCCTTGCATTTCCTTTTTGTTTCAAAATCATTTTGGCCCTGGTTTGTTGGCTCAGTGGTAGAGTATCGGCTGGGAGTATGGATATCCTGGGTTCAATTCTTTGTCAGGGCACACAGGAGAAGAGACTATCTGCTTCTCCACCCTCTCTCTCACTTTCCTCTCTTCCCACAGCCATGGCTCAGTTGAGCAAGTTAGTCCCAGGTGCTTAAGATGGCTCCATGGCCTCACCTCAAGAGCTACGAAGAGCTCGGTTGCTGAGCAACAGAGCAACACTCCAGGTGGGAAGAGGATTGCCCCATAGGGAGCTTGCCAGGTAGATCGAGGTCGGGATGCTAGTGGGAGTCTGTCTCTACCTCCCCTCCTCTCACTTAATTTCAAAAAATTATTTTATTGAGGTATGATTGACAAAATATTTAACATACAAATTTTAATGAGTTAGGTATTAAGCATAATCTGAGAAATCATCACTATCATCAGAGTTGTAAACCACTTACTTAAAATCTATCCCCTTAGAAAATTTTAACTATACAATACAATACACTTCTGGTTATCTTATAGGTACTATGTTGTATGGCAGTTTTTCATCTGTAGGTCTAGGGACCACTCTTGATCCTTCAGAAATTTCATACCAGTCCATGAAAGAGTTAAAGCCACTCTGATGTTGCCTGAAGATTTTAGATCCAATGGTCTTAGTTAAATTCACTTATGCTCAGGGTAATTGCTATTTACCAGCCTGTATCATCAATGAAAATACTATTGAAGGTTGTCTTAGAGATATTTGGAAATTGTAGGTTAGTTTGAAAGTTTTGTACTATGCTGAGCATTTACAAATCATGAACAATAAACAAAAAGCATTTGAACAGAATTATGTAGTACTCAATGTATCATACATGTAGAGTTCAGAATCAAGCTAGCATGTACCATATTGTCCTGTTATAACAAAACATGTTGCATGTGGTAAAATAAAACTTTATTTATTGTGTGTTTTCATTTTCGGCTGGCTATACTATGTGCAGCCTCTAACTCTCGCCCCCTTTTTCTTAAGATAATTTTTTTCATTCTTGCACAAATAAGGTTTGGACAAACATATGCGGTGCTCAATGCATTATACATGTGGCATTCAGAAATCAGGTACCAGTTTGTACCATAGTGCGCCATATGACAAAATAGTCAGAGAGATATATAAGAAATATAGTCAATAATATTGTAATATTATAATAGTTAATCTGTATTTTTGTTTGATATTTTATTTTCACCTTAGGTAAATAGATAATTTAATATTATTTTATAGTGATATATATTTTTGGTTAAGTATTTTTAATAACTTTCCCAAGGTTTAAATTTAAAAGGTGAGATATATTTTAAATTAAAAAATGGCTTTGGGGCCTGACCAGGTAGTGATGCAGTGGATAGAGCATCTGATTGGGATGCGGAAGACCCAGGTTTGAGACCCCAAGCTTGCCAGCTTGAGCACAGGCCCATCTGGCTTGAACAAAAAGCTCACCAGCTTGGATTCAAGGTCCAGCAAGGGGTTGCTCCATCTGCTGAAGGCCCACAGTCAAGGCACATATGAGAAAGCAATCGATGAACGAAGGTGTCACAATGAAAAACTGATGATTGATGCTTCTCATCTCTGTTCCTGTCTGTCTGTCCCTATCTATTCCTCTCTTTGACTCTCTCTCTGTTCCTGTAAAAAAAAAATGGCTTTGGGTTATTCCAGGGGGTCCCTTCAATACTTCAAAGATTTCATCTTTCTGTCCTTATAAAAAAAAATTTAAACTAATTAGGAGTGATATCAGAGAAATGGCACCATGAGAAAGGCTTCCAATACCTCTCCCCGAAATTTTAACAAATTCTAAAACTAGAGACAGAAAAACAACCCCAGAAGCATCTGAAATACACATACACCAAACAAAGTGTTGTTAACAAAACCACCCTCAGATGCCATTAAGAAAAAGGAAATCAAATATCATGGATACAAAAGACAGAGATGTAGCACAGATAGATGAAGAAAAATCTATGGAAAAAAATTTTAATAGGTTAGAAACCTTGGTATTAAATGACAGAGAATTTGAAGTAGAAGTCCTAAAAATATTCAGAGATATACAAGAAAGCACAGAAAGGCAATTTAGGGAGCTCAGAAAATAACTCAACAAACAGAAAGAATATATAATTATAAAGGAAACTGAAACTATGAATCAAACAGAGATAAAAAAAACTCAATTCATGAACTGAAAAATGAGGTAACAAGCTTAGCTAATAGAACAGGCCATATAGAAGAGAGAATTAGTAACATAGAAGACAGGCAACTAGACGCACAATAGAGAGAAAAGGAGAGAGACTCGTGAATTTAAAAGAATGAGAAAGCCCTACAGGAACTGTCTGACTCCATCAAAAAGAGCAACATAAGAATAACAGGTATATCAGAAGGAGAAGAGAGGGAAAATGGAATGGAGAACATATTCAAACAAATAGACAAGAACTTCCCAAGCCTATGGAAAGAAATAAAGCCTCGATTCAAGAAGCAAACAGAACACCGAGTTAACTTAACCCCAACAAACCTACTCCAAGGCACATCATAATGAAATTGGCACAAACCAATGACAAAGAAAAAATTCTCAAGGCAGCCAGGGAAAAGAAGAATACAACATATAGAGGAAGGCCTATTAGATTATCATCAGATTTCTCAGCAGAAACTCTACAAGTAGAGGGGTCAAGATGGCGATGCAGTAAGCAGACGTACCAACTTCCAACTCCCAGAACCAAAGTGGATTATAACTTGATTTCAAGAATCATCATCTGGATAAACCAATGCTGAATTGGACTGAGAAGAATCTTCAACTGGAGAACACTGAAAAAGCAACATTGAGACTGGTAGGAAAAGCAAAAATGCGGAAAGGGCTGCCCAGCTCCCCGGAGCGAAAAGCAGGCCGAAGAGACTCATGTGGAGGGAAGAGAGGTCAGTGGAAGGGTAGGAACCTGGGTCCTAGGAACAAAGCCTCAGCATACAGCCCCAGAGCCTAGAAGAGGCATATGGACAGTATTTAGCTGGGAAACAGGTTAGGATACTGTTTGTGAGAAAGAGACAGTTGTCTCAGACCCAGGATTCTTCTTAAAGGGATGGCACAGAAAACCTCTCTCACAACCACTCACCTGGGACTCCGGGAGACAGGGAGAGAAGAGAGGTCTGGAGCAGTGGGAAAAGAGTGCGGTCTGAAAGGCACAGGGAGAAAAGCTTTGAGGGACAGCCACCCTAAACCCTGGGCTGAGTCACTCTACAAATCTGAAACAATATTTCCCCTGGAACCAGCAAGGGGGAGCAGGACACCAGCCAAACAGGCTCCCCTGTGGCAACTAGAGCACAGTCGCTTAGAAGGAAGGAGCTTTCAGGACTACAGTATGGAGTGTTAGGGTCTGAGCTGCATTGCCCCCACCCACACTGCTGAGGGCTTGCTGGAGGGCAGGCAGCTGTGGGACACGGAAGCGCAGTTTTAGTGATGGTGGCAGAGGCCGAACTGGCTGGCGTGAGCTCGGTGTAACCCAGCAGGGGCAAGGCAGACATGTGAAAGTATGACCCCACCTGTGGGGGAAAAGTGGGATCCTGGAACAGGCAGAGATCTGCCCTTGGGCAGGGGCAAGCAGGTGCAAAGCCACACCCAGCCTCCAAGGTTTGAAGAAGAGGTAGGGTGGGAGCTCAGTGCATGGCTGAGCACATAGTAGCAGCTCATCCCAGCTGAGGAGTCAAGGTTGGCAGGGGTAGGGCAGAAGCCCAGCACACAGTTGCACCACCAAGTAGAGAAGCCAAAGTAGGCAGGGGTGGGGTGGAAGCCCAGCATGTAGCTGAGTGCATAGCAGCACCCCAGCCCAGCTGAGAAGCCGAGGTTGGTGGGGGCGGGGCTTCCAGCCCAGGCTAGAAGCTGATCACGCACCAGAAGCCACTCCCCGCAAGAGGAACAGGCTGACTGGGACCTGCAGCTAAGCAAAAGTGCTCACCCTTTCCCTTGGCACCCAGGCTTGTGGCCCAAGTGTGGCTGACGGTTCAACCCGTGGGAGAGGGGCGAAGGCCAAGACCGGCTGATGCTTATAGAGCCTGGCACGAGAACACGGTCCCTCCTACAGAGGCGAGGCAGAGACTGCAGCAACAGCCACAGAGGCCGGCACTGGCAACAGCCATACCCAACGGCCCTAGGCAGCGGTAGAGGGGGTTGTGGGCCTGCAAAGAGACACACCTAGGGAACACAGAGGCAACACTCATTGGACTCCTGTAGCCAAACCCTTCTTACACACAGACAAAATGGGCAGGCAGAGAAGTGAAATCCAAATGAATCAAGAGAAATCCCCAGAGAAGAACCTGAATGAATCAGATATAACCAAATTGCCTGATGCAGAGTTTAAAATAACGATAGTTAGGATGTTCAAAGAGCTTAGAGCAACAATGGATAGTCATTATGAACAGCTAAATAAAGAGATAACAAGTATAAAAAGGAAATTGAAATAATAAAAAAGAATCAGAAAGAAATGACAAACACAATATCAGAACTGAAGACCACAATGAAAGAAATTAAAAGCAGGATGCATAAAGCTGAGGATCGAATCAGCAAGTTAGAGGACCAAATAAACAAAGGCACAGAAGCCGAGCAGAAAAAAGAAAAGAGACTAAAAAATCTGAGGAAACTCTAAGGGAGCTCTGTGACAACATAAAGAGAAATAACATACGCATCATAGGGGTTCCTAAAGAAGAAGAGAAAGATCAAGGGATAGAAACTTTGTTCAATCAAATTATAGCTGAAAACTTCCCTAAATTAAGACTGGAAAACATTTCACACATGCAAAAAGCACAGAGAATTCCATTAAAGAGAAACTCAAAGAAATCTACACGAAGACACATCATAGTTAAAATACCAAAGCTAACGGATAAAGAGAAAATTTTTAAAGCTGCTAGATAAAATAGACTATCAACTACAAAAGAGCCACTATAAGGATAATATCTGACTTCTCAACAGAAACACTTGAAGACAGAAGGGAATGGCAAGATATTTTAAAATAATGCAGATCAAGAACCTACAACCAACACTACTCTATCCAGCAAGGCTAACGTTTAAAATTGAAGGAGAAATAAAGAGCTTCCCACAAAAAATAAATAAATAAAAACCCTCAAGGAATTCATTAAAACAAAACCAATTCTGCAAAAGATGCTAATGAGCCTGTTGTGAACAGTTCAAATGCGAAAATGAATATAGCAAAAGAAGAATACAGCTTTAAAGAATAAAATGGCAATAAACAACTACATATCAATAATAACCTTAAATGTAAATGGATTAAATGATCCAATCAAAAGACAGAGGGTAGCTCAGTGGATAAAGAAACAGGACCCATACATACGCTGTCTATAAGAGACACACCTTAAAACAAAACATGCACATAGACTGACGGTAAAAGGATGGAAAAAAAATATTTCATGAAAATGGAAATGAAAAAAAAAGCCAGGGTAGTAATACTTATATCTGACAAAATGGACTTTAAAACAAAGGCTGTAGTAAGAGATAAAGAAGGACACTACATAATGATAAAGGGAACAATTCAACAGGAAGATATAACCATTATAAATAGCTACGCACCAAACATAGGAGCCCCAACATACATAAAGCAAACTTTGATAGATATAAAAGGCGAGATTAACAGCAATACTGTAATAGTAGGTGATTTCAATACCCCACAAACAATCCAATCAAAAATGGGCAAAAGAAATGAATGAAAGTTCTCCAAAGAGAACATACCAATGGTCAATAGGCATATGAAAAAATGCTCAACATCACTAATCATTAGAGAAATGCCAATTAAAACAATAAAATATCACCTCACACCAGTCAGGATGGCACTCATCAGCAAAACAACACAGGATAAGTGCTGGCGAGGATGTGGAGAAAAGGAAACCATCCTGCACTGCTGGTGGGAATGCACACTGATGCAGCCACTGTGGAAAACAGTATGGAGATTCCTCAAAGAATTAA
Source organism: Rhynchonycteris naso (assembly GCA_037038555.1). Taxonomy (NCBI): domain Eukaryota; kingdom Metazoa; phylum Chordata; class Mammalia; order Chiroptera; family Emballonuridae; genus Rhynchonycteris; species Rhynchonycteris naso. Next base: position 107,130,282 of record CM072998.1, on the reverse strand, counting down.
AATTCGAACTGCCTTTTGACCCAGCTATTCCACTTTTAGGAATATACACTAAAAGTGTTCGAAAAGAAGAAATGCACCCCCATGTTCGTGGCAGCATTGTTCACAATAGCGAAGATCTGGAAACAGCCCAAGTGTCCGTCAGAGGACGAGTGGATTAAAAAGCTTTGGTACATATATACTATTGAATACTACTCAACCATAAGAAATGACATCGGATCATTTACAACAACATGGATGGAAGTTGATAACATTATACAGAGTGAAATAAGTAAGACAGAAAAAAACTGAGAATTGCATAATTTCATACATAGGTGGGACATAAAAACGTTACTATGAGACATGGACAAGAGTGTGGTGGTTACGGGGTGCGGGGCGGGAAGAGATCGAGGGATAGGGAAAGGTGAGAGGCACAAAGAAAACCAGATAGAAGGTGACAGAGGACAATTTAACTTTGGGTGATGGGTATGCACCATAATTGAATGATAAGATAACCTGGAGATGTTTTCTTTGAACATATGTACCATGATTTATTAATGTCACCCCATTAAAATTAATAATAATAAAAAAGAAACTCTACAAGCTAGAAGAGCGTGGACCCCAATATTTAAAGTTATGAAAGAGAGAAACTTCCGACCAAGAATAGTATATTCATCAAAGCTATCCTTCAAATAAGAAGGAGAAATAAAAACATTCACAGATACAGAAAAGATGAGGGAATTTATCACCAGAAAACTCCCACTTCAGGAAATACTAAAGGTGGTTTTCCAACCACATACAAAGAACAGAACAAAACCACAAGTAAAAGCTCCACCAAGAACCCAATAAAATCAAAGTTAAACTGTGATAACAAAAACAAAAAAAGGGGAGAGGATGAAGTTTAACAGTAGCAAAGAAGGATGGAATGCAGAAGCACTCATGAGATAGTGTACTACAGTGAACATGGTAGCTACCCTTTTTATAACTTAATGGTAACCACCCCTGAAAAAAACACAACAGAAGCACATGACTTGAAAAAAGAAGCAAGATAGGAAAGAAATATGGATTACAACCAAACAAAAACAAATGATAGAAAAACAAAAGAGAAGAATCAAACAAGATACAAAACTAGCAGAAACCAATATTTAAAATGGCAATAGGAAATCCTCAAGTGTCAATAATTACATTAAATGTAAATGGATTAAACTCACCAATAAAAGACACAGAGTAGCAGAATGGATTAAAAGAGAAAATCCAACTGTATGCTGCCTACAAGAAACACATCTAAGCAACAAGGATAAAAACAAATTCAAAGTGAAAGGCTGGAAAACAACACTCCAAGCAAATAACATTTTTAAAAAAGCAGGTGTAGCAATACTCATATCTAACAATGCTGACTACAAGACAGCAAAGGTAATCAGAGACAAAAACAGTAATTTCATAATAATTAAGGGGACACTAAATCAAGAAGACATAACACTTCTTAATATATATGCACCAAACCAAGGAGCACCAAAACATATGACAGCTACTGACTGACCTAAAAACAAAAACTGACAAAAAATACAATCATACTTGGAGACCTCAATACACCACTGACGGCTCTAGATAATTCATCCCAACAGAAAATCAATAAAGAAATAATGGCCTTAAATGAAACACTAGAACAATTGGATATGATAGACATCTACAGGATATTTCATCCCAAAATGCCAAAGTATACATTTTTCTCTAGTATACATGGAACATTCTCAAGAATTGACCATATGTGGGGCCACTAAAATAACATCAGCAAATTCAGAAAAAATAAAATTATACCAAGCATATTTTCTGATCATAAATCCTTGAAACTAGAATTCAACTGCAGAAAAAAGGTAAACAAACCCACAAAAATGTGGAAACTAAACAAAATACTTTTAAAAAAATGAGTGGGTCAAAGAAGAAATAAGCACAGAGATCAAAAGATACATATAGGCAAATGAAAATAACAATACGACATATCAGAATCTCTGGGATGCAGCAAAAGCAGGGAAGTTCATAAGAGGGAAGTTCATATCATTACAGGCCTATAAAAACAAACAAGAGAGAACCCAAGTAAACCACTTAACTTCATATCTTAAGGAACTAGAAAAAGAAGAACAGAGACAACCCAAAACCAGCAGAGGAAAGAAAATAATAAAAATCAGAGCAGAAATAAATGAAATAGAGAACAGAAAAACTATAGAACAAATTAATAAAACAAGGAGCTTGTTCTTTGAAAAGATCAACAAAATTGACAAACCCCTGGTAAGACTCACTAAGAAAAAAGAGAAAGGACTCATATAAACAAAATTCAAAATAAAAGTGAAATCACTACAGATATCACAGATATACAAAGAATTATTGTAGAATACTATGAAAAACTATATGCCACCAAATTCAATAATCTAGAATAAATAAATAAATTCCTAGAACAATACAATCTTCCTAGACTGAGTCATGAAGAAGCAGAAAGTATAAACAGAACCATAAGCAGGGAAGAAATAGAAAAAAACTATTAAAAACCTCCCCTAAAATAAAAGTTCAGGGGCAGACGGCTATACTAGTGAATTCTATCAAACATTCAAAGAAGACATGGTTCCCATTCTAATCAAAGTCTTCCAAAAAACTGAAGAAGAAGCAATACTTCCAAACACATTTTATGAGGCCAACATAACCCTCATACTGAAACTGGGCAAGGACAACACAAAGAAAGAAATCTACAGACCAATATCTCTAATGAACACAGATGCTAAAATACTAAACATAATATTAGCAAATCGAATACAACAACCTATTAAAAAATAATACATCATGATGAAGTGGGATTCATCCCAGAATCACAAGGATGGTTCAACATACGTAAAATGGTTAACGTAATACACCATATCAACAAAACAAAGAACAAAACCCACATGATCTTATCAATAGATGCAGAAAAGGCATTCAATAAACTACAACACAATTTTATGTTTAAACACTCAACAACATGTGTATAGAAAAAAAATATCTCAATATAATACAGGCCATTTATGATAAACCATCAACTAACATCATATTAAATAGCATAAAACTGAAGACTTTTCCCCTAAAATCAGGAACAAGACAGGCTTACCCACTTTCTCCACTCTTATTTAACGTGGTGCTGGAAGTTCTAGCTAGAGCAATCAGACAAGAAAAAGAAATAAAAGGCATTCATATTGGAAAAGAAGAAGTAAAGGTTTCACTATTTACAGATATGATCGCATACATCAAAAACCCCAAAGACTCCACAAAAAGATTTCTAGAAACAATAAACCAATACAATAAGGTAGCAGGATACAAAATTAATATATAAAAGTCCACTGCCTTCCTATATGCCAACAATGAAACATCAGAAAACAAACTCAAAAAAATAATTCCCTACATGGTTGCAAGAAAAAAGATAAAATACCTAGGAATAAACATAATAAAGAATGTAGAAGACCTATATAATGAAAACTACAAAGCTTTGTTAAGGGAAATGGAAAAAGATACAATGAAATGGAAAAAACATTTCTTCTTCTTGGATAGGAAGAATAAATATAGTCAAAATGACCATATTACCCAAAGCAATATACAAATTCAATGCAATTCCCATCAAAATTCCAATGTCATTTTTTAAAGAAATGGAACAAAAAATCCTCAGATTTATATGAAACTATAAAAAAACCCCGAATAGCCAAAGCAATCCTAAGGAAAAAGAACGAAGCTGAGGACATTACAATACCTGACTTCAAATTATATTATAGAGCCATGACAAACAAAACAGAATGGTATCAGCAGAAAAATAGACACTCAGACCAATGGAACAGAATAGAAAGCCCAGAAATAAAACCACATATATATGATCAAATAATTTTTGATAGAGGAGCCAACAACACACAATGGAGAAAAGAAAGCCTCTTCAACAAATGGTGCTGGGAAAACTGGAAAGCAACATGCAAAAGAATGAAACTCGACTACAGTTTGTCCCTTTGTACTAAAATTAATTCAAAATGGTTCAAAGACTGAAATATAAGACCTGAAACAATAAAGTACATAGAAGAAAACATAGGCACTAAATGCATGGACCTTGGTTATAAAGAGCACTTTATGAATTTGACTCCAAAGGCAAGAGAAGCGAAGGCAAAGATAAATGAATGGGACTGCATCAGACTAAGAAGTTTTTGCACAGCAAGAGAAACTGACAACAAAACAAACAGACAGCCAACTAAATGGGAGATGATATTTTCAAAGAACCACTCAGATAAGGGCCTAATACTCAAAATATACAAAGAACTCATAAAACTCAATAACAAACAAATAAACAAGCCAATAAAAAAATAGGAAGAGAACATAAACAGACACTTCTCCCAGGAAGAAATACAAATGGCCAAGTGATATATGAAAAGATGCTCATCTTCTTTAGCTATTAGAGAAATGCAAATCAAAACTACAATGAGATACCACCTCACGCCTATTAGATTAGCTATTATCAACAAGACAGGTAATAACAAGTGTTGAAGAGGCTGTGGAGAAAAAGGAACCCTCGTTCACTGTTGGTGGGAATGTAAAGTAGTACAACCATTTTGGAAGAAAGTATGGTGGTACCTCAAAAAACTAAAAATAGAACTACCATATGACCCAGCAATCCCTCTGTAAAGCTAGTGGCCAAGGTCACCATCACAGCAGCCTGGCCCATGCAGGTTCACATTAGATTCGGACAGTCGGTATCAGCAGATTAAAGCCATCAGCTATAATCTTAGCTTGCACCTGGCGGGCAAGTAAAAACACACACTAGGCTCCAAAACCCACTCATTCAGTGCTCACAAAGCTACTGACTTTTCCGAGTTTCCTAGAATCAAAGGTTTCTAGCTCACCAGACTTATTCACCTCTGTTTCCCATCTCCTTCTCCAGCACAAACTTTGCTCAAACTGGCTTCTCCCTTAGCACTCCACCATCTTGGCTGCTTCTCCTGGCCTTCTCCATGTGGCCTTTCTCTGCTCTCCTCTCAGGAACCGAGAGAGAGAGAGAGAGAGAGAGAGAGAGAGAGAGAGAGAGAGAGAGAGAGCTCCCTGTCTGCCCCACTTTATAGTGTAAAATCCAAACCTTTAATCCAATCTACAAACAAGAAAGTCTCTGATACAAAGTAACTTATCTGAGGTATAATGGGAGGATTCCTCATGAGAGTGCACAACCCTACATCATCCAATCAGACAAGGGTGTGGGGAAAAGCTTACTCTTAAAACTTGCTCTTGGGCAGTGCCTTCCTTAACAAAGTGAGCATAATATATTTTATCTGCCCAACAGCCTCTGTTGGGTATATACCCCCAAAACTCAAAAACATTGGTATGTAAAGACACATGCAGCCCCATGTTCATCACAGCATAGTTCACAGTGGCCAAGACATGGAAACAACCAAAAAGCCCTTCAATAGATGACTGGATAAAGAAGATGTGGTACTATGGAATACTACTCAGCCATAAGAAATGATGACATCAGATCATTTACAACATAGATGGACCTTGATAACATTATACTGAGTGAAATAAGTAAATCAGAAAAAACTAAGAACTGTATGATTCCATACAGAGGAGGGACATAAAAATGAGACTAAGAGACATTTACAAGACTGTGGTGGTTATTGTGGTGGGGGGGGGAGAAGAGGGAGGAGATGAGGAGAGGGAGGGGCACAAAGAAACCCAGATAGAAGGTGATAGAGGACAATTTGACTTTAGGGGCTGGGTATGAAACATAATTAAATGTCAAAATAACCTGGAGATGTTTTCTCTGAACATATGTACCCTGATTTATTAATGTCACCTCATTAAAATTAAAGAAAGAAAGAAAGAAAGAAAGAAAGAAAGAAAGAAAGAAAGAAGTTTACCTTAAAAAATCTAATTAGGCATATTTGATATGCTAATATTGTATGGAAAGCAATTGGATGCAAACTATTTTTTTTGCTTTTTAATTAATTTAAAATTTGTTTAACTCCAGTTTGTTCTAGAGAGTGTATAAAAATCTCCAAACATCTATAATGTTCTGAGATAATTTCATTTGTAATTATAACTTAAAATGTTTTCTTAAAAGCACAATTCTTTGTAAATTGCATTATGATCAGATCTATAACCCTGTCATTTTAAGTTGTTGTTATTTATAGACAGTCATTTTTAAACTTTAATGGTTTTGCAAATGATTCATCTTCAAACAGACTCATAGAAAGAACTCTGACTTATTTCTGAAAATAAACTTTCTGGGGAAAAACCTTTTAGACTATATCTTTAAACTGGATATTCATAGAACTCTAAAGAAAATAACTGGATTCATAAAATATTATAAAATGCTCGATATGAAAAAGAATTGATTATGGGACTGAATGAACTGAAGGTATTTAATATTTTTGTAATTATTTTGGAAATACTGCTGGCTTTTAAAAATCTTTTGTTTTTCCAGATATAAAGAAACTTCTAGAAGTGTGGTAAATTATACTTTTATGAGCAGTATGGAAGCTTTTATACTTGTCACCTATTTGATTCCTCTAGAAATTAAAAACTCTTAATGAGTATTGTTAGTTTGTGTTAATATGGCTTTGGTTACATATATTCAGTAACAATCTGCTCTTTTTCTTTTTTTTTTTAAAGTTTTTATTTTTTAATTTATTTATTTATTCATTTTAGAGAGGAGACACAGAGTGAGAGAGAGAGATAGAGAAAGAGAGAAAGGGGGGAGGAGCTGGAAGCATCAACTCCCATATGTGCCTTGACCAGACCAGTGCAGGGTTTTGAATTGGCGACCTCAGTGTTCCCAGGTCGACGCTTTATCCACTGCGCCACCACAGGTCAGGCCAATCTGCTCTTTTTCTAACAGGACACAGTTGGTATGGGTTTTATTAACCAAAACTTTGGCTGGAATATCATGATTGAAAGAGATATGCATGTAACCAGAAAGTTCAGGAATTAAGATTGATTTTGGAAGCCAATAAAAACCCTTGGGAAAAAATAGCCTGGTACCTTGCTTATATAGTTCACAGCAATCTTTCCAGGTTAAGAAAAAAATTAAGATTGGACATCTTGGAAACCTGGAGAATTCACTCAAACCCATAGGGGTTGCTCCGATGGCAACAGCGTGGCTAGGCTTCTTAGCCCTCAGCAGCTCATTAAGTTCAGTCTGGAGATTCTGTATGAAGTTTCAGCAAAGCAGATTTTTTTTTTAAAGCCTCTATAATCAAATGCTATTTTTTTTGTTGTATTTATGCAAATAATCAGGCTAAATTTATTGAAACTAGCTATGCAGTAAATTAGAAAAATTAGTATTAATTTGGCTATTTCTGATTTAAAAAATGAGTGGGATTTTAAAGAGAAAATGGTATTTAAATAGAAGATATAATACGCAGTTATGGATTTTAAATTTTAGTTGTTAATTGTTTTAAAAGATTTCTTTTTTTAGTTACAGACTGGCCTGGATCCTGATTTTTTCCTATTTTTATTAAATATTTGGCTGAAACCCTTCAAATTGTTTCATTCTTCTCCCATCCATTGACTTGGAATTTTTGAGAACTAATTTTTTTTTTCCTGAAACTACATGACAAACTTCAGAGAAATTGTAATAATTCATACTTCCACAATCACAGTACCAGATGCTGTATGAGCCATGCAGAATTCACCTGAACACCTGATGATATCACCATTGACATTCACACTACAGACCAGGACAATCCAGTTGTCACTACCTGCCTTCATTCCAGCAAAAGAAGCTGTGAGTCAGACACTTAAAATCTTCTCGGCTGACAGCCTTACAAATTCAGAAACTGGTTTATAAATTGATCTTGAGGCAGGACAGTAGGAAGCTGAGAAAATTCCTTAGCAAGTAGAATGGGGAAACTGAGACAGGCAGTTGAACAAAGTGGCCAAGCAATTTACAGCCCCATACAGAACGTCACCTCCATAGAGGTAACACCTAGGCCTCAGTTGTATTTCCGTTTCAGGCCCAGAGAAACAGCAAAACCAGATGGGCAGCACCAGGAACTGCTGCAGTAACTGGTGACTCCCTTCTATGGCACTGACCAATCAGTGGAGACCACAGCCCTACAAAAGCTCTCATGGAAAAGCTGATGTGCATTTTATTGAAAACTCCTCTAAAAATCTCTCCTAAACCTTCCACCTTTAAAAATCCTCAAAACAAAGGACCCAATGCACTGTTCCACCTTGGAGCACACATGAGCCTATCTCCTTCCCTTCCCTTTCTTCTCCCACAGATAGAGGAGTCCCCATGAGACTTTCAACTAGGGGAGAAATGGACAGTTAATGCTTCTCTCAAGCTAACCTCATGAACCTGTTGCCAAGGCCCCCTTTTCTGTGACTTCCCATTGTAGGCTCATTACTTTCCTTTAAGGTTTCTAGAAAGCCAAAGCAGCCTTGTCTAGTCTTTCTCCTGTTGCTTCTTCTCTTCTAGGCCCTTCCTTGTTTCACTGTCCCCAGCTTTAGTAAAATGTACTCCTGAAATACCCTGGACTCATGCTGTGAGATATTTTCTGCACAAAGTGAAGAACCTATACACTACCAGCCATGTCCCCTTTCTGGCAATAATCTAATCATTAGCTTTTGGATTTTTTTATAGACATATCTCTTATTAAATACCCGATTTTCTACTTGCACAATATATGCCTCACTTTGGAAGTACATCTGCAACACTGCCTTTTGAGATGTGACTCAATGAAATATGAAGCAATCTTCCCACTTAGTTTCTGGAATATGAAACTTCCAAAGTTTCAAAGGCAGGACTGAAAAAGGAAAAAAAAAAAAAAAAGCTTTGTCACCCAGAAACTGCTTCTTGGGATATTAATTTTAAGTTGTTTATCAAGAAGCAAAAGACTCGGAAAGAACTTGGGCCATCCCTTTCACCCACTTTTCTAAGAACACAGGCTGAGAAACCTGCTTGGGGAAGAAGAGCTCAGGATGTTTGTCTTACCCTAATTCGTATTAAGTATGGTCAACGAGAGACTTTCAGGCAGGACGGAGACTGTTGGCTAGATAGACACCTTTTGTGTCCCAGTGTTTCTGTGTTGCCAAGCGGGAATTCTTCTGCCATGTATGTTTTCCTGCTTCTCAACTATCTGTAAATTGCCCATTCTCACTTGTGAAATCTAATACCCACCCCTCCTTCTTCTCCTGTGTCCAAAAATGTTGCCACACTGTTTTGGGATTTTTATGCCTATGTGAATTCTCTATGCACATTTATTAAAAACTTGATTTTCTCCTATTAATTTGTCTCTGTTAATTTATTAAACTGAAAGACTTTAGCCCCTACAACCTTTACAAGTCTTTTTTAGCTTTCCCCACCCCTGGGGGGGGGGGGAGGCAAAAACACTGATAGGGTCTAGAGATAGGTATTTCCCTGATCCCATATAAATGCCTAGAAGTGGGTAGAGGTAAGGTATATTTCTCTTTTACTTCAAAGGCTAAAGGGTGCTGGCTTTGGGTATTTTCTTTACCTACATGAGTTCTGGTAAAACAGACATTGGTTGTTTGTGGTAAAATAGTGTTCTTTAAGGGCAGGTCTTTTTAAGGAAAATAGAATCCTCTAGCAGTACTTTAGAATGCTTACTTTCTCCCTCCCTTCCTGAAAGTGAAACCAGAAATATATTCACGTTGGAGCTGCCTGTCACAACTCAGCCAAATAAGTAGCGACAAGGATTGAATCTTTATGGGCACTTTATTCAGATGGCCAGCAATGTGAGAAAATGGAGGTTCTGCACCAGAAATCATCTTAACACCTTGTCTCATCAACCCTTTTTTATAAGAGGCAGAAAGGGATAGGTAAGGGATTTGAAATTTAGGGAGAAGGTAATTAGATAAAAGTTGCAGTCCAGGGATTCTTCTAGTGTTTCTTCATCTGCTGACCAGTACTTCTTTACCTGCATCCTTCTCTGTGGGAGGTAGTTCCATCTTCAGAGCATGGGGTTTAGCTACCATATTGCTTGTAGAGCTCCTCGGCCTGGGGCACAAAAGTGGATTGCTTGCAGCCTCATGAAGTTTTCTAGGCCTATTTGTGTATCCAGCTCCTGGAATAGAGCTTTTACTGACATAAATCATTAATCCTTTTGATTTTAGCTAAAAGCTACTGTTACTAAAGCTATATTTCTAACTCTTGAGTTCCCCTAACAGAAGCATGTGAGAATTTTTCTGTAATAACAGTGACAACCTCTTAGGGCTCCTGGACATAAAATTTAAAGTTTGAAGGATCCCTTAAGGCTGCATTCTCAGGGTCTTAATCTTTTAAACTAGGTCACTGTCAGTATCCGGCTTTTTATGTATTTTTACCAATTGCTGGCTGCAGGGACATTTTCTACTCCTGGTAATATGTGATTCTCTCACTCCCTCTGTAAAGCCAGTAGCCACAGCCACCATGACAGCCACCTGGCCCATGCAGGTTCACATTTGATTCGGACAGATGGTAATGAAACAACAGAGCCAAGAACTGGTGGGCCACTACCTTTAATCCTAGCTTGCACCTAGTGGGCAAGAAATACACAGAGTGGGTAACACTACCTTTCCATTCAGGGCTCCCAAAGCCACTGACTTATCCGAATATTCCTAGAATCAAAGGTTTCTACCTCACCAGCCTTATTCACCTCTGTTCCCCATTTCCTCTCTGCACAAACTGGCTTTTCCTTCAGTATTCTGCCATCTTGGCTGCTTCTCCTAGCCTCCTCCACATGGCTTTTCTGAGCTCTCCTCTAATGCTAATCTCAGAAACCCAGAGAGAGAAAACTCCTAGTCTACCCCACTTTATAGTGTAGATTCAAAACCTTTAATCCAATATACAAACAAGAAAGTCTCTGATACAAAATCACTTATCTGAGGCATAATGGGATTTCTAATGAGAGTGCACCACCCTACATTAAAAAGGGTGGTAAAGGCTTGGTCTTAAAACTAAGCCTTGGGCTATAACGACTCTGTCTGCTTATAGCCTGTCCCCCACACACATTGATATAATTACTACCATCCTGTAAAGCCAGCAGCCAGGGTCAGGATCACAGCAGCCTGACCTGTGCAGGTTCGCATTAGATTCAAACAGTCGGTAATGAAACACAGGAGCCACAAACTGGTGAGCCATCAGCTTTAATTCTAGCTTGCACCCGGCGGAAAAGCAAAACACACACTGGGCTCCAAAACCCACACATTCAGTGCTCACAAAGCTACTGACTTATCCGAGTTTCCTAGAATCAAAGGTTTCTAGCTCACCAGACTTATTCACCTCTGTTCCCCATCTCCTCCAGAACTAACTCTTAACAAACTCGCTTCTCCCTCAGCACTCTGCCATCCTGGCTGCTTCTCCTGGCCTCCATGTGGCCTTCATCTGCTCTCCTCTCTGATACTTCAGGAACCAAGAGAGATATCAAGCTACTGGTCTCTCCCACTTTATACCATAGAATCAAAACCTTTAATCCAATTATACAAACAAGGAAGTCTCTGTATAATGGGATTCCTCAGGAGAGTGCACCACCCTACATCATCCAATCAGTCAAGGGTGTGGAGAAGAGCTTACTCTTAAAACTAAGCATTAGGGCCTGACCTGTGGTGGCGCAGTGGATAAAGCGTCGACCTGGGAACACTGAGGTTGCCAGTTCAAAACCCTGCACTGGTTCGGTCAAGGCACATATGGGAGTTGATGCTTCCAGCTCCTCCCCCCTTTCTCTCTCTCTCTCTCTCTCTCACTCTGTGTCTTCTCTCTAAAATGAATAAAATAAAAATTTAAAAAAAAAATACAAAAAAAAAAAACAAAAAAACTAAGCATTAGGCCTGACCTGTGGTGGTGCAGTGGATAAAGCGTCGACCTGGAAACACTGAGGTCGCCAGTTCAAAACCCTGCACTGGTCTGGTCAAGGCACATATGGGAGTTGATGCTAATAGCTCCTTCCCTCTCTCTCTCTCTCTCTCTCTCTCTCTCTCGCTCTCTGTGTGTGTGTGTCTCCTCTCTAAAATAAATAAATAAAAAGAAATTTAAAAATAAATAAATAAACAAATAAACAAACAAAAACTAAGCCTTAGGCTACAACGACCCAGCCTGCCCACAGCCTGTTCCAAAACACACATCAATATCAATGAACTTCCATGTGGGCAGCGCCATCTTTAACAAAGTGAGCATAATATATTTTATCTGCCCAACACATCCCAAGCAAGAAGGGAAAGTAATATTATCACCTGGGTGACAGGCTTCCATGAAGCAGCACCATCTTTACCAAAGTGAGCATAATACATTTTATCTGCCGAACACTCTCTTTCTCTATCTTTCAGGGAATCTGTTCGCTTTGTGATCAGTTCTCTAATGAATCTAAATTTGTTTTTATTTTCAGTTTCTTTTTCATTTTTACTTGACAACTTCCAGGTTTTTATTTTACATGTTGGACCAGTGTAAAGCCAGTGGGTAAGGCCACCATCACAGTCACCTGGCCCATGCAGGTTCACATTTGATTCGGATAGTTGGTAATGAAACAACGAAGCCAAGAACTGGTGTGCCATTATCTTTAATCCTAACTTGCACCCAGCAGGCAACTAAAAACACACACTGGGCTCCAAAACTCACTCGTTCAGTGCTCAAAAAGCTACTGACTTATCTGAGTTTCCTAGCATCAAAGGTTTCTGGCTCACCAGACTTATTCACCTCTGTTCCCCATCTCCTCTCTGCACAAACTCTGCACAAACTGGCTTCTTCCTCAGCATTCTGCCATCTTGGCTGCTTCTCCTCTCCTCCATGTGGCCTTAATCCTCTCTCCTCTCTAATGCTAACCTCAGGAACCGAGAGAGAGCAAACTCCTAGCCTGCCCCACTTTATAGTGTATAAATCTAAACCTTTAATCCAATCTACAAACAAGGAAGTCTCTAATACAAAGTCACTTATCTGAGACATAATGGGAGGATTCCTCATGAGAATGCACCACCCCACATCATCCAATCAGTCAAGGGTGTGGGGAAAAGTTTACTCTTAAAACTTGCATGTGGGCAGTGCCATCTTTAACAAAGTGAGCATAATATATTTTATCTGCCCAACAGTAACATTTATGTGTGTGTTTGTGTATGACATGTCGTTGAGTCAGCTTCAACTTCTGGCTACCCGTCAATATAAGACACATCCAAACCTGTAAAAATTTTATGAGTTTATTTGAGCCAAACTGACAATTGCAGGGACACAAACTCTCAATGGATTGAGAAAATGCTCCGGAAAACTTTATCACATGTTTATACATGGGAATCATACGGGAAGACCCAAGGGATTTACATGAAATCCATTGGGGATAGATTAGGGAGTCAAGAGAAAGCCAAGAGGGGAACTCTTTGGGATCGATAAAAGATAATGGGATAGATATACACTTCTTTTACATAGGTGGATATAGGATAGTTAACAGTTAACAAATAACATGATAACAATGACGATGAGAGGATTTGTGCTCTATGCTCTGATGCAATGGTTTTGTTTTTAAGGGTCTAGAAAAAGGAAAATTACTTTAACAGTCCTAAGATATGTTATCAGATATATTATCTCAGATGCAAAAAGATAATTGACCAGCTCAGTTAACATGAAGATTGACCTTTGTTAGAAAATAATACCTCCCTAGGACATGATTACCCACCACTTTTATTTAGAAAGTATTAATTTCAGACCATCCCTTGTGTTACTTTATGTCTCTAAGTCTGTTAGGCCACCGTGCAGACCTCTCCTGAGCTTATCAGATTTACCATACTTTTCCTCCATAAGACGCACCTTTTTTCCCCAAAAAGTGGAGGGGAAAATGCCCATGTGTCTTATGAAGTGAAAAATACAGTATTTTATTAAATATTTTAACACACCATTTGGTTCAGAATATTTTTTTTCTTATTTTCCTCCTTAAAACCCTAGGTGTGTCTTATGGTCAGGTGCATCTTATGGAGTGAAAAATATGGTAGTTTTGTTGTAAAGTACTGTACCTCACTTCCGCAGGTTTATGTAGAGACATCAAGTCCAGATGAATTTTGAGGGGTTTTATTAAAAGGAAGAGAATTATTAATAACCTGGCCACATATGACTGACACAGAGCATAGCAGACCCAAGTCATGAAGCCCCAAATGTAACACAGAGGCCGGTTATATACCTTTTGACCACATACAGGTTGGGGGGCATGACAGCATGACACAATTATTAACAAGCTTATAACATTTGTCTAGAGGATTTACAAAAATGTTAAAACTATCAAGGTAACACAATGGTGATGTCATTTTACATATTAAAATACACTCACAAACCTTTTAGTGTCTATCTCTCCTCCTTTGCCTAGAGGTACATGTTAATCTCAGGATTCTAGGGAAGGAGAGAGAAGCAAAATCAGTGTAGGGTGGTATGTAAATTCTGTCTCTTATTGAAAGGGAAAGGAAGCTCTTCAGATAACTTTAATCCTTTCAGAGAACTAAAACTAAATGACCCAGTTGTACTTGTAAGTAGGGAGACTTTCATATTCTTCTCCCTCCATTTTCCAAAGAAAGGATGGGACAGAAAGCCTGACTTTTCCTCTTTAAAATGGCATTGCCAACACTAAGTTTTACAGTTCTCTGGCACCTTACCACAGTTTGTGGCCACTTTTTCATATACACAACCTATGAATTTGTGATGTCCACAGTGTCCTGTCCTCAACAGCTTTGCTGCTGTAAACTCACACATATGACCCTGTAAAACCAGTAGCCAGGGTCAGGATCACAGCTGCCTGGCCAGTGCAGGTTCACCTTTGATTCGGACAGACGGTAATGAAACAACAGAGACAAGAACTGGTGAGCCATCAGCTTTAATTCTAGCTTGCACCCGGTGGGCAAGCAGAAACACACACTGGGCTCCAAAACCCACTCATTCAGTGCTCACAAAGCTACTGACTTATTTGAGTTTCCTAGCATCAAAGGTTTCTAGCTCACCAGACTTATTCACCTCTGTTCCCCATCTTTTTCTCCAGCATCTTCTCTGCATAAACTGGCTTCTTCCTCAGCACTCCGCCATCTTGGCTGCTTCTCCTCCCCTCCACGTGGCCTCAATCTGCTCTCCTCTCCAGTGCCAACCTCAGGAACTGAGAGCTAGCAAGGTCCCAGTCTGTCCCGCTTTATAGTGTAGAAATCCAAACCCTTAATCCAATCTACAAACAAGAAAGTCTCTGATACAAAGTCACCCATCTGAGGCATAATGGGATTCCTCAGAAGAGTGCACCACCCCACATCATCCAATCAGTCAAGGGTGTGGGGAAAAGCTTACTCTTAAAACTAAGCCTTAAGCTATAACGACCTGGCATGCTTACAGCCTGTGCTCCACACCCATCCCGAGCATAAGGTCAAATAATATCACCTGGGTGAGGGGCTTCCATGTGGGCAGCGCCATCTTTAACAAAGTGAGCATAATATATTTTATCTGCCCAAAAGACCCTTTTTATGTGCTCATTCTATCTCATATCTGGTTTTTCTCCTGCCTTTTATTTTTTCCCAGCAGTATTGTTTTTTTAAGATTTTATTTATTTATTTTAGAGAGGAGAGAGAACAAGAGAGAGAGAAGGGTGGAGGAGCAGGAAGTAACTCCCACATGTGCCTTGAGCAGGCTAGCCCAGGGCTTCAAACAGGCAACCTTAGTGTTCCAGGTCAGCACTTTATCCTCTGTGCCACCACACGTCAGGCAATATTGTCTTCTTGAAAAATCCCTTTCTTCTCATGGTATGCCCAAAGTACGACAGCTTCAGTTTTGTTATTTTTGCTTCCAGTTTAGTTTACTTTGGGACTTACCTTTTGTCATTCTGGTGGTTCAAGGTATTAATGTAAAGGAGTTCTCCTCTAACACCACTGATATTTAGAAATGAATCAAATTTTTTTCCATGCTGATTAAGCTTGCGTTATATCAGAAGAACTTGCTGGGGAGACATCCTTGCAACTGAACCTCCACCTCCTGCACATTGTTTGTAAAGCCAGTGGCCAAGGCCACCATCACAACCGCCAGGCCCTTGCAGGTTTGAATTTGATTTGGACAGATAGTAATGAAACAATGAAGCCAATAACTGGTGGGCCATTAGCTTTAATCCTAGCTTGCACCCAGCAGGCAAGAAATACACACAGTGGAAAAAAAAAAAAAAAGAAATACACACAGTGGGAAAACACTTTCCTTTCCATTCAAGGCTCCCAAAGCCACTGACTTATGCCAGTATTCATAGAATCAAAGGGTTGTACCTCACCAGCCTTATTCAACTCTGCTTCCCATCTCCTTCTCTCTGCACAAACTGGCTTCTCCTTCAGCATTCTGCCATCTTGGCTGCTTCTCTTCTTCTGCATGGGCTTCTCTTCCCCATTTTATAGTGTAGAAATCAAAACCTTTAATCCAATATACAAACAAGGAAGTCTCTGATACAAAGTCATTTATCTGAGGCATACATGGGATTCCTCATAAGAGTGCATCATCCCACATCATCCAACAGTCAAGGGTGTGGGGAAAAACTTAGTGTTGAGAAGATCTTAGTATTAAAAGGGTGGGAAATGCTTAGTCTTAAAACTAAGCCTTAGGCTGTAAGGACCCTGCCTGCTTACAGCCTGTCTCACATACCCAATGCAAACTATAAGCAAGCAAACATAAATATCATATTTACAAACTCATTTGACTGACACTGTTACATGACTAGCTGCACAGACGTCTGCCCCTTACATCATTACTAAGAGCTCCTGAAACCTATAGAATGTCAGCACCAGAAGACAGGACAGTTTTTTGAATCCAAGACCACTATCCTCTCAAGAGGCTACAATTTGAATTAAAGACACTCTTATACCTACTTGGTCTCTGTCTCGTGAATTGGCTAAAAAAGTTCTATAGGCAACATGAATCCTGGCTTGTTCTGGTAACAGGGGTAGTACAATATAAATAAGCAAAACATCAAATATGTAATTCAATTTAAAATAGTAAATTATTAAAAAGAGAATGCTCTAGTAAATAATAATCTTGGGAGGGCAAGATGGTGATGGAGTAGGCAGACGTACCAACTTCCAACCAGAACAAAAGTGGATTATAACTTGATTTTAAGGACCATCATCTGAATAAACCAATGCTGAACTGGACTGAGAGAACTCTTCAACCGGGCAACACTGAAGAAGCCACATTGAGACTGGTAGGAAAAGCAAAAATGCAGAAAGGCAGCTCAGAGAGACTCGTGTGGCGGGAATAGAGGCCAGTGGAAGGGTAGGGACCTGGATCCCAGAAACAAAGCCCCAGCATACAGTCCCAGAGCCTAGAAGAGGCATATAGATAGTATTTAGCTGGGAAACAGGTTAGGATACTGTTTGTGAGAAAGAGACAGTTGTCTCAGACCCAGGATTCCACTTAAAGGGATGGCACAGAAAACCTGTCTCACAACCACTCACCCGGGACTCCAGGAGACAGGGAGAGAGGAGAGGACTGGAACAGCAGGAAGAGAGTACAATCTGGAAGACACAGATAGAAAAGCTTTGAGGGACAGCCACACTAAACCCTGGGCTGAGTCACTCCACAAATCTGAAATAATATTTCCCTTGGAGCCAGCAAGGGGAAGCAGGACACCAGCTAAACAGGCTCCCCTGTGGCAACTAGAGCACAGTCGCTTAGAAGGAAGGAGCTTTCAGGACTACAGTATGGAGTGTTAGGGTCTGAGCTGTAGTGCCCCCACCCACACTGCTGAGAGCTTGATGGAGGGTGGGCAGCAGCAGGACGCGGAATCGTGGTTCTTTCAGTAGGAGAAGAGGCAGGGCCAGCTGGTGTGAGCTTGGTCTAGCCTACCAAGGGCGAATGGGATGCGCAAAAGCAGTCTAGCAGCTGCGGGCCCACCTGCTACCCCACCAGTGGGGGAAAAGCGGGAGTCAGGAATGGGCAGAGATCCGCCGCTGGGTAGAGCACATGGGTGTGCAGCTTCACCTGACCTCTGAGGCTTGAAGCCCTGCACAAACCAGCTTTGCCCGCGGAGGTGGGGCAGAAGCCTGGGCTCGCAGTTGAGAATGCACCAGCGGCCCCTCCCCACCAAGGAGTCCAGTTTGCCAGGGTTGGGACAGAAGAAGGGTTCCCAGCTGAGCACACACCAGAAGCCCCTCCTGCTGGAGAAACCAGCTGACAGAGAACAGCAGCGGAGCAAAAGTGCTCACCCTTTCCCTTGGTACCCAGGCTTGTGGCTAGAGTGTGGTGTGCAATCCTACCCATGAAAGAGGGGTGAAGGCCGAGACTGGCAGAGGATTATAGACCCTGGAATGAGAACACAAACCCTCCTGGGAAGGTGAGGCAGAGACCGCAGCAACAGCCACATAGGTCGGCACTGGCAACAGCCATACCCAAGCGCCCTAGGCAGCTGCAGAAGGAGTGGCTGGCCTGCAGACAGACCAAACCTAGGGAACACAGAGGCAACACTCATTTGACTCCAGTAGCCAAACCCTTCTTACACAGAGACAAAATGGTAAGACAGAGAAATACAACCCAAATGAATCAAGAGAAATCCCTAGAGAAGGACCTGAATGAATCAGATATAATCAAACTACCTGATGCAGAGTTTAAAATAATGATAGTTAGGATGTTCAAAGAGCTTAGAGCAATAAAGGACAGTCATTACGAACACCTAAATAAAGAGATAGCAAGTATAAAAAAGGAAATTGAAATAATAAAAATCAATTAGACAGAAATGACAAATACAGTATCAGAACTGAAGACCACAATGGAAGGAATTAAAAGCAGGATGCATGAAGCTGAGGATCGAATCAGTGACTTAGAGGACACAATAAACAAAGGCACAGAAGCAGAGCAGAAAAAATAAGACACTAAAAAAATGTGAGGAGGCTGTAAGGGAGCTCTGTGACAACATGAAGAGAAATAACATATGCTTCATAGGGAATCCTGAAGAAGTAGAGAAAGAACAAGGGATTGAAACTTTGTTCAATCAAATTATAGCTGAAAACTTCCCTAAATTAAGACTGGAAAATGTTTCACATGTGCAAGAAGCACAGAGAACTCCATTAAAGAGAAACCCAAAGAAATCTACACCAAGACACATCATGTTAAAATACTAAAGCTAAGTGAAAAAGAGAAAAATTTTAAAGCTGCTAGAGAAAAAAAAGCTATCACATACAAAGTAACCCCCATAAGGATGACATCTGACTTCTCAAAAGAAACAATTGAGACCATAATGGAATGGCAAGATATATTCAAAGTAATGCAAAACAAAAACCTACAACCAAGATTACTTTATCCAGCTAGGCTAACATTTAAAATTGAAGGAGAAATAAAGAGCTTCTCAGCCAAAAAAAAACCTAAAAGAATTCATTAAAACCAAATCAATTCTGCAAGAGATTCTAAGGGGCCTGTTGTGAACAGTTCAAAGGGGCAAAAGAATATAGCAAAAGAAGAATACAGGTGTAAAGAATAAAATGGCAATAAACAACTACATACCAATAATAACCTTAAATGTAAATGGATTAAACATTTCAATTAAAAGACATAGGGTAGCTGCATGGATAAAGAAACAGGACCCATACATATGCTGTCTACAAGAGACATACCTTAAAACAAAACATGCTCATAAACTGAAGGTAAAAAGATGAAAAAAAAATTTCATGCAAATGGAAATTAAAAAGAAGCTGGGGTATCAATACCTATATCTGACAAAATGGACTTTAAAACAAAGGCTGTAGTAAGAGATAAAGAAGGACACTACATAATGATAAAAGGAACAATTCAACAAGAAGATATAACCATTATAAATACCTACACACCAATCATAGAAGCCCCAACATACATAAAGCAGACTTTGATGGATATATAGGGTGAGATTAACAGCACTACTATAATAGTGGGAGACTTCACTACTGGATAGATCCTCAAGAAAGAAAATGAACAAAGAAACAGCAGACTTAAAGGAAACACTAGATCAACTCAATTTAATAGATATATTCAGAACTTTTCACCCTAAAGCAGTAGAATATACATTCTTCTCAAGCGCTTATGGTACATTCTCTAGGATAGACTACATAGTAGAACACAAATATGATCTCAACAAATTTCAAAAGATTGAAATCATATCAAGCATTTTCTCTGATCACATTGGCATGAAACTAGAAATTAACCACAAAAGAAAAACTGAAAAATACTCAAACACTTGGAAACTAAATAGCATGTTATTAAATAACAAACAGATTAACAATGAGATCAAAGAAGAAATAAAAAAGTTTCTAGAAACAAATGATAATGAGCATACATCAACTCAAAATTTATAGGACACAGCAAAAGCAGTACTGAGAGGGAAGTTCATGGCACTACAAACATACCATGAGAAGCTAGAGAAAGCTCAAATAAACAACTTGACCCTGCATCTAAAACAACTAGAAAAACAACAGTAAATAAAGCCCAGGACTAGTAGAAGGAAGAAAATAATAAAGGTTAGGGTGGAAATAAAAGACATTGAGGCTAAGGAAACAATACAGAGGATCAATTAAACCAGGAGCTGGTTCCTTGAAAAGGTAAACAAGATTGATGAACCTTTAACTAGACTCACCAAGAAAAAAAGAGAGAGGACTCAAATAAACAAAATTAGAAATGAGAGTGGAGAAATAATACCTGGCACAACAGAAATACAAAGTATTGTAAGAAAATACTATGAAGAACTCTATGTCAAAAAATTAGACAACCTAGATAAAAAGGACAAATTTCTTGAATCCAAAAATCAATCTGGAAGAATAAGAACACCTAGACAGACCAATTACAACAAATGACATCAAAACAGTTATCAAAAGACTCCCAAAAAAGAAAAGTCCTGGGCCTTTTGGTGAATCCACAAGTGAATTCTACCAAAAATTCAAAGAAGAAATAACTCCTATCCTTCTCAAGCTATTTCAAAAATTCAAGAGGAAGGAAGACTTCCAAATTCCTTTTATAAGGCGAGCATAATTCTGATCCCGAAACCAGGCAAAGACAACACAAAGAAAGAAAATTACAGGCCAATATCCCTGATGAATTTAGATGCTAAAATTCTCAACAAAATATTAGGTAACCGGATCCACCAATATATGAAAAAAATCATACACCATGATCAAGTGGGATTTATTCTGTAGAGGCAAGGCTGGTTTAATATTTGCTGATCAATCAATGTGATTCATCACATTAAAAAAAGGAAGGACAAAAATCACATGATAATTTCAATAGATGCAGAAAAAAATTTTGATAAAATCCAGCACCCATTCATGATCAAAACTCTCAGTAAAGTGGGAATGCAGAGAACATACCTAAATATGATAAAGGCCATCTATGACAAACCCACAGCAAACATCATTCTAAATGGGCAAAAATTAAAAGCAGTCTCCTTAAGATCAGGAACCAGGCAGGGGTGCCCCCTTTCACCACTCTTATTCAACATAGTTCTGGAAGTCTTAGCCACAGCAATCAGACAAGAAGAAGAAATAAAAGGCATCCAAATTAGAAAAGAACTAAAACTGTCATTATTTGCAGATGATATGAAATTGTATATAGAAAACCCTAAAGTCTCAGACAAAAAACTACTAAACCTTATAAATGAATTCAGCAAGGTGGCAGGATATAAAATTAATACTCAGAAATCAGAGGCATTTTTATATATCAACAATGAACTGTCAGCAAAAGAAATTAAGAAAACAATCCCCTTCACTATTGCAATCAAAATAAAAAAGTACCTAGGAGTAAATTTAACCAAGGAGGCTAAGGACTTGTACTCGGAAAATTATAAAACATTGATAAAAGAAATCAAGGAAGATACAAACAAGTGGAAGCATATACCGTGCTCATGGTTAGGAACAATAAACATCATTAAAATGTCTATATTACCCAAAGCAAGTTATAAATTAAAATATAAATGCAATACCAATTAAAATACCAATGACATAATTAAGAGATATAGAACACATATTCCAAAAATTTATATGGAACCAAAAAAGAACACAAATAGCCTCAGCAATCTTAAAAAGAAAAAATAAAGCCGGAGGTATCACTCTTCCGGATATCAAGCTATGCTACAAAGCCATTGTACTCAATACGGCCTGGTACTGGCATAAGAACATGCAAATAGATCAATGGAACAGAACAGAGAACCCAGAAATAAACCAACACCTTTATGGACAACTGATATTAGACAAAGGAGGAAAGAGCATACAATGCAGTAAAGAGAGCCTCTTTAACAAATGGTGTTTAAAAAATTGGACATCTACCTGTAAAAAAATGAAACTAGACCATCAACTTACACCATGCACTAAAACAAACTCAAAATGGATAAAAGACTTAAATGTAAGCCGTGAAACCATAAGCATCTTAGAAGAAAACATAGGCAGCAAGCTCTCCGACATCTGTTGCAGAAATATATTTGCCGATTTATCCGCATGGGCAAATGAAATAAAAGGCAAGATAAACAAATGGGATTATATCAAACTAAAAAGGTTTTGCACAGCTAAAGACAATAAGAACAGTTAAAAAGACAAACCCCACAATGGGAGAACATATTCGACAACACGTCTGATAAGGGGTTAATAACCAAAATTTATAAAGAACTTTTATAAAACTCAACACCAGGAAGACAAACAACTCAATCAAAAAATGGGCAAAAGAAATGAATTGAAATTTCTCCCAAAAGGACATACAGATGGCCAAAAGGCATATGAAAAAATGCTCAACATCACTAATCATTAGAGAAATGCAAATTAGAGCCACAATGAAATATCACCTCACACCAGTCAGAATGGCACTCATCAGCAAAACAACACAGAATAAGTGCTGGCATGGATGTGGAGAAAAGTGAACCCTCCTGCACTGCTGGTGGAAATGCAGACTGGTGCAGCCACTGTGGAAAACAGTATGGAGATTCCTCAAAAAATTAAAAATCGAATTGCCTTTTGACCCAACTATCCCACTTTAGAAATATACCCTAAGAACACCATAGCACTGTTCGAAAAGAAGAAATGCGTCCCCATGTGCGTGGCAGCATTCTTCACAATAGCGAAGATCTGGAATCAGCCCAAGTGTGTGTCAGAAGACAAGTGGATTAAAAAGCTTTGGTACATATATACTATGGAATACTACTCAGCCATAAGAAATGATGACATCGGATCATTTGTAACTATATGGATGGACCTTGATAACATTATACTGAGTGAAGTAAGTAAATCAGAAAAAACTAAGGACTATATGAGTTCATGCATAGATGGGACATAAAAATGAGACTCAGAGACAAGGACAAGAGTGTACTGGCTATCCCAGGGGAGGAGAACGTGAATGTAGGGGAAAAGGTGAGGTGAGGGGCACAAATAAAAACAGATAGAAGGTGACGGAGGACAATTTGACTTTGGTTGATGGGTATGCAATATAATCAAATGTCAAAATAATCTGGAAATATTTTTCTGAACCTATGTTACCTGATTTATCAATGTAACCCCATTAAAATTAAATAAATATATAAATAAAAATAATAATAATAATCTTGACCTTAACAGTAAATATAAAGTGTGCTTTGCAGAAGTGGATGTGTTAAAGTGCTTTTACTTTTAATTTGAGGAGAAGCAGTAGAAGAAAATACATCATTCTTAGAATAAAATGTGATGCCACCAGAAGCTATAGCTCATTGTTCTGTTGGGTTTTTTTCCCCTCTACAATGGCTTAAAATAGAAATCTGAATTTTGTTGTTCTATCAGTTTCTCCTTTTCACAAGGAAGCAGCTTGTAAACACAAAGAGACCAGATGCATCCAAGTGATATTTTGCTGTATTCAGCATTCACATCTTTATCTGACTATCACTGCAAGTACTTCTCTATCCCAAGGAAAGCACATAGCTGTGCTGTGTTAAGATTTATTGTTTCTTTTACTTCCATATTATTGTCTGTGAGGGTGCACCATTCATATATTTCTTTAGATTCTATAGACTCTCTCAATAATACATACTCTCTTATTTGCTTCAAAACCTGTATTTTTCAAGTTTCTCTTCAATATGTGAGGTTCTCCTTTTTTATTCATTACCTGGATTCTTATAAACTGAATACTTAGTTGTGTTTTAGATTCTGGACTGAAGTTTACGCACCCAGGAAAAATTATTCACACTTATAGGGCAATTCACATGAGTAATTGAAATAAATTGAAAAGACAAGAATATATGTATGGAATATTCTTCTTGTGGACAAAAGACAGTCACATGCTGAACCTGACAAGCTTGAGGGAAGACTGCTTGGTAGCCATGTAAACTCAGACAGAAAGTAACCACATAGGATGGCCTGAAACTAAAACTTTGTAAGTAAAAACAGTTCCTGGTTGGTAATCATGTTCAGGTGGTATTTTTCTCTACTTGAGCCTCTCTGTTGTCTTTTGCACTATAATGACATGCCTAATCTCAACAGAAACATTAAAGCCAGAAAGGATTGGTACAATATATTCAAAGTGATAAAAAGTAAAAAACTACAACCAAAACTACTCTACTCAGCAAGACTATCATTTAAATTTAAGGGAGAAATAAAGAGCTTCTCAGACAGGAAAAGCTAAAGAAATTTATCACCACCATACCAGTATTACAAGAAATTATAAGGAAATTTCTTTAAGAAGAAGAAAAAGAAAAGAGGAACATAAATATATATAATAAAATGTCAATAAAATGCATACCTATCAATAATAACTTTAAATGTAAGTGGCTTAAATGCTCCAATCAAAAGACTGAATGGATAAGGTAGCTGAATGGATAAGAACACAAGACCTATGTATATGCTGTCTACAAGAGACTCACTTCAGAATGAAAGACAGACAGACAAAAGTGAAGGGTTGAGAAACGTAAAGGAAACAATATTTCTCAACCCTTCACTTAAAAGGAAAAGGAAAAAAAAGAAGCTGGGGAAGCTATACTTATATCTGACAAACTAGACTTTAAAACAAAGGTTATAGAGAGACAAAGATGGACACTATATAACAATAAAGGGAGCAAGAGGATAACAAAAAATTCAACAAGAGGATATATCCCTTAGAAACATATGAGTATCTAAATATATAAGGAAAATAAAAAATATTGGAGAAGAAATAAAAATGCTATGGTATATTTAGAAGATAAAAATTTTTAAAAGGTACATGAAATTAGTCAAAGACAGGGGAAATCAAGAAAAACAAAAGCAAGAATATTAGGTGATTAAATAAGAGGTCCAATACCACAACAGTGGGATTCCAGAAATAGAGAGTTGAGCAACTACAACAGAGAAAATCATCAAACACTAATTTAGAAAAAATTTTTATAAATAAAGACAAAGTTTCCTAAATTAAAAGGATTTCCTAAGAGACCAACAGAGTAGATGAAAATAAATTCACCAAGGCATATCACTGTGATATTTCAGCATTTCAGAACACTGAAGACAAAGTAAAGATACTAAAAAATTTAAGAGGAAAGAGCAAGAGACAAAGAAAGAAACAATGAGAGAAAGAGAGAGAGAGAGAAAGGCACAAGTCTGGGTGGGGTGATATATTACATACAAAGTAATAGAATTGACTCTTGACTTCTGAACAACATGGGAGCTAAAGGCAGTGTATCACGCCAAACAAATTATTCAGGAAATTAGTCTCCAACTATATCAGGGGGTCCCAAGTTTAGTGATTGATAGCAGAATTCACAGGACTTTCTGCTACTGTTTATAACAGCAAAAGGATACAAAACAAAATCAGCAATGGGAAAAGGCACTTGTGGTGAAGCCCTGAAGAAACCAGGCTCCAACTCCTGAGTGTCCTCTCCCAGTGGACTCATAAAGGACATGCTTACCTCTTTCTGCAATGTATAACTCTTCCTCAGGTTTGCAATCACGTGTGATTGCTGTCTATCAGAGAAGCTCATGGGAGAGTCAAAACCCTTGGTTTTTTTTGTTTTGTTTTGTTTTTTCTTTTCTTTTCTTTCATTTTTTTGCTTGTTGCTGGTCATATAGCAGTGGTTCTTAACCTTTTTTGAGGTACCGAACACACCAGTTTCATATGTGCATTCACCGAACCCTTCTTTAGTGATAAATAAAATATGATTTTTTTTCCAAATTCAAGACATAGGTATATGGTTTTTTACTGGTGCACAAAATGAGCCGTGCATGAACATCACCTTGCTCAAAGAACAAAACCAACGAAGTGCATGAACTCACAACAAATTACGGTATTACTTTATTCTGACCTCCGCAGCAGAGGCTTCTCCGAACCCCTGAGACCAACTGATCAAACCCCTAGGGTTTGATAGAACCCAGGTTAAGAACCACTGTCATATAGGTATCCTCTGCCTATCCTGAACCCCAAAAAGAAAGCAGGTGTTCAGCATAAACCATATTGTTTGCACAAACAGCTAAAGCATAGTAAAGCACACTTATCCTTCTGAGAATGTTTATATCAGTGTAGGGAACTGTTTATAATTCAAGTTCTCAAACACCAGCCAACGGTCAACCTTGCAAGCAGGACTTTCTAAGAACAGTATTATCAAACCAGTATTTTAACTGCTTTCTGCATAGCAATTCATAATTTTCAATTAGCCATACTATCAA
The DNA here is from genome assembly GCA_037038555.1 of Rhynchonycteris naso. NCBI lineage: Eukaryota > Metazoa > Chordata > Mammalia > Chiroptera > Emballonuridae > Rhynchonycteris > Rhynchonycteris naso. The sequence goes on along the minus strand of CM072998.1, from coordinate 107,103,744 downwards.
TCAAATATAAACAATGAATAAAAAAACTTTCAGACATTCAAGACCTCAAAAAACAAAAATTATGTCTGTTGGTCAAATAAGTTTGTGAATATGATATATATGTTTGCTCGTTTATAGTTTGTATTGGGTGTGGGAGATGAGCTGTACGCAGGCCAGGTTGTTATAGCCCAAGGCTTAGTTTTAAGACTAAGCCTTTTCCACCCTTTTTGATATACAGTGGTGCACTTTCATGAGGAATCCCATTATGCCTCAGATGGGTGACTTTGCATCAGAGACTTTCTTGTTTGTAGATTGGATTAAGGTTTTGGATTTCTAAACTATAAAGTGGGGCAAACTGGGAGCTTGTTCTCTCAGTTCCTGTTATCACCATTGCAGGGGCCTCCCTGATCCTTGCCCTTTATGGGAAAAGCAGCTTGTCTGCTCTTGTGGCTTGTCTGTCTTGGTGAGACACCAATAAACAGAATGGCCTACCATTCTTCGACTCTGCCGTTTCTTTACCGTCTACCCGAATCCAATGGGAACTTGCATGTGAATGGCCACGATGGCGGCTCCTGGCCCTACAACTGGTGTAGTTTGTGGCAGGATTTGGAGATCGGTACGGGGCCACCACCCCTGAGGGATGGGGTAGAGGACTGGTTGAAGTTCTGGCTTCCCATGGCTATCCTTTTAGGAGCCGTGGGCTGCATGTTTTTTACTCAAGAGGAAACCAAGAGTTCTGTGTGAGAAGTTGCTTGAGGTCAAAAGCTTCAGTTTGAATTGCAAATCGAATGCCAGAAAAGGCTGGAATTGGAGCGAGCACTGGAGAAGGAACTACGGATTCGTGGGTTGCAGTTTGCCCTGGAAGCTGAATGTTTGCACCGGCAGTTGTTGGAGCAACAACTGCAGATTCAAGAGCTCAAGTCTCAGCTTCCAGCCAAAAGCCAGCAGCCACAGAAGCCTCAACGGTCGCCAAAGGAGCAGCAGCACCCATGCCGATGGACTGGCTTTGAGTCAGTGGGAGCAGGCACTTGCAAATCTTCTTCTGAGGATGAGAAGGCTCAGGCTGAAGCTGCCATATGCACACTGACAGCCCTACCAGTAGTCACCAAGAAGGTAAAAACCCAGCAGCGTAGAGTTCCCCAAGGGCAGCCACAGCGTCCTGCCCAGGTAATGGAACACTCTGTGGTCTGGCTCTATACCCAGGCAGAGCTGATGGAGTTGGGGGCACAATTTAAACAGAAACTTACTGAATCCCGGGGTGGATGGCATCATGTTCTCTGGAACAGAGACGGAGAAATTGGCCGCCATTACCACACACACCTCCTTGAGGCAGTGTCTTCAGAACTGACAGAGCAACCAGGAGACCATATCCTATTAGAATGGGTGATGGCCGCCATTTGTATGGTCTGTGTAAAGCCAGTAGTCGCAGCCACCATCACAGCCGCCCGGCCAGTGTAGGTTCACATTTGATTCAAACAGTCAGTAATGAAACACAGGAGCCACAAACTGGTGAGCCATCAGCTTTAATTCTAGCTTGCACCCGGCGGGCAAGCAAAAACACACACTGGACTCCAAAACCCACACATTCAGTGCTCACAAAGCTACTGACTTATCCGAGTTTCCTAGAATCAAAGGTTTCTAGCTCACCAGACTTATTCACCTTTGTTTCCCATCTCCTCCTGCACAAACGCTTAACAAACTGGCTTCTTCCTCAGCACTCTGCCATCTTAGCTACTTCTCCTCCACATGGCCTTAATATGCTCTCCTCTCTAATACCTCAGGAACCAAGAACCAAGAGAGAGAGAGATCAAGCTACTGGTCTCTCCCACTTTATACCATAGAATCAAAACCTTTAATCCAATTATACAAACAAGGAAGTCTCTGTATAATGGGATTCCTCAGGAGAGTGCACCACCCTACATCATCCAATCAGTCAAGGGTGTGGAGAAGAGCTTACTCTTAAAACTAAGCCTTAGGCTACAACGACCCGGCCTCCCCATAGCCTGTTCCAGAACACACATTAATATCAATGAACTTCCATGTGGGCAGCGCCATCTTTAACAAAGTGAGCATAATATATTTTATCTGCCCAACAGTCTGGCAGAATGCTGGAGAATTGCCAGGGGCAATGAGTTGGTGGCAGTGCTACAGCAAGTTAGTAAAGGTCCTTCAGGAACTAGGTATGAAGAATGCTATTTTCAACCCTGGGTCCCGTGGGCCAGGTGAGGAAGTGTTTACAGCAAAAATGAGGGAATTTATCTTTGCTAGCACCCCATCAGCCCTTTCGGGTCACTTGTGGCTATCTTGGGCCCCTATGTGGGGCAGCCCATCAATGCAGTTACACAGACGGTAGCAGATTTGGGAGACCTGGAGGCCGCTAGGGATTATAAAGCAGTGAGGGCTGCTGCCCATGTTGCCCCCCCCCCCAACTAATAAGGGAAACAGGCCTATAAAGGTTACCCAAACACAGATGTGGATAGATTTGATTGTGGCTGGAGCAAATAAAGGGAAATTGAATGGCCAGTCTGATAAAATTCTTTTGGAGCTTTGGAGGCAGCTTAAACCAGAACAAAAGTTCCAGCCACTGAGACAAAAGGCCACAGTAGCTACCAATAAAACATTTGGTGCGCGGACAGCTCAGTTACAAGATTATATAATAGAGACAGCCGAGGGAGAGGAGAACTCTTGTAAAGCCAGTAGCCAGGGCTAGGATCACAGCCGCCTGGCCAGTGCAGGTTCACATTAGATTCGGACAGTCGGTAACGAAACAGTGAAGTCAAGAACTGGTGAGCCATCAGCTTTAATTCTAGCTTGCGTCCGACAGGCAAGCAAAAACACACACTGGGCTCCAAAACCCACTCATTCAGTGCTCACAAAGCTACTGACTTTTCCGAGTTTCCTAGAATCAAAAGGTTTCTAGCTCACCATACTTATTCCCCTCTGTTTCCCATCTCCTTCTCCAGCACAAACTGGCTTCTTCCTCAGCATTCCACCATCTTGGCTGCCTCCTCTGTCCTCCACGTGGCCTTAATCTGCTCTCCTTTCTAATACCTCAGGAACCAAGAGAGCAAGCTCCCGGTCTGCCCCACTTTATACTGTAGAAAGCCAAACCCTTAATCTAATCTACAAACAAGAAAGTCTCTGGTACAAAGTCACCCATCTGAGGCATAATGGGATTCCTCAGGAGTGTACCACCCTACATCATCCAATTAGTCAAGGGTGTGGGGAAAAGCTTACCCTTAAAACTAAGCCTTAGGCTATAACTACCTGGCCTGCATACATTACAGCCTTTTCCCCACACCCATCCCAAGCATAAGGGCAAATAACATCACCTGGGTGATGGGCTTCCATGTGGGCAGCACCATCTTTAACGAAGTGAGTGTAAAGCCAATAGCCAGGGTCAGGATCACAGCCACCTGACCTGTGCAGGTTCACATTAGATTTGAACAGTCGGTAATAAAACAATGGAGCCAAAAACTGGTGAACCATCAGCTTTAATTCTAGCTTGCACCTGGTGGGCAAGCAAAAAGACACACTGGGCTCCAAATCCCACACATTCAGTGCTCACAAAGCTACTGACTTATTCGAGTTTCCTAGAATCAAAGGTTTTTAGCTCACCAGACTTATTCACCACTGTTTCCCATCTCCTCCAGCACAAAATCTTAACAAACTGGCTTCTCCCTCAGCACTCTGCCATCTTGGCTTCTTCTCCTGGCCTCCCTGTGGCCTTAATCTGCTCTCCTCTCTAATACCTCAAGAACCAAGAGCGCAAGCTACTTGGTCTGTTCCACTTTATACTATAGAAATCCAAACCCTTAATCTAATCTATAAACAAGAAAGTCTCTGGTACAAAGTCACCCATCTGAGGCATAATGGGATTCCTCAGGAGTGCACCACCTCACATCATCCAATCAGTCAAGGGTGTGTGGAAAAACTTACTCTTAACTAAGCCTTAGGCTATAATGACCCAGCCTGCCAACAGCCTGTCTCAGAACACACATTAATATCAACGAACTTCCATGTGGGCCGCACCATCCATAACAAAGTGAGCATAATATATTTTATCTGCCCAACAACTCCCAAGACCCATTATACCAGTTTGAATAGGAAAAAGACTGAGGGACCCATTTAATGGGGATGGGCGGGGACTGGAGGCCACACATGAAACTGGCTATCCACTGGTCCCCTTCCAATGTACAACGGGTGTTGGCCTTGATGGATACAAGTGCAGAATGTTCCCTCCTCTATAGGAATCCAGAGCAGATTGCTGGGACCCCAGTGGCCATTGACGGCTATGGGGGCCAAACTGTTTAAGTGAAGCCAATAACTATTCCATTGGGGATAGGAAGACTGCCTCCTAAGCTATATAAGGTATATGGATCTCCTATTCCTGAATATACTTTGGGGATAGATGTCTTGCTTTGACTATGGTTGGAAACTACAGCAAGAGAGTTCTGGCTGCAGATCAGGGTTGTAAAGGCAGTGTTGTGGGGACAGGCATCACATTCTCCTTTGCAATTGCCCGTCCCTCAGCGTGTGACTAACACCAAGCAGTACCGCCTGCCAGATGGTTATGAAGAAGTCACAGGGACAATCCTCAAACTAGAAAAGGTGGGGATCATCTAGCCAGTACACAGTACTTACAACTCCCCGGTATGGCCTGTGTGCAGACCAGACAGAACCTGGAGAATGACAGTATATTACAGAGAACTTAACAAAGTTGTTCCCCCTTTGCACGCTGCTGTGCCCTCGATAGCTAACATGATGGATCGGTTAAGCCATGAGTTGGGAACATACCACTTTGTGGCAGACTTGGCCAATGCCTTTTTCTCTATTGCTACAGCTGCAGAGAGTCAAGACCAATTTGCCTTCTGTTGGGAAGGGAGACAATGGACCTTTACAGTACTACCCCAGAGCTATTTGCATAGCCCCACCTTGTGCCATGGGCTGGTGGCTGCTGACCTGGCTAAATGGAAACAGCCAGAGGCAGTTCGCATGTATCGTTATACTGATGATATTATGTTAACTAGTGATTCTCTTTCAGAATTGGAGCAAGCAGTCCGTACCCTACTATCCCATTTGAAAGCATGTGGCTGGGCAGTCAACAAGAACCAATTACAAGGACCTGGGTTATCTGTTAAATTCTTGGGAGTTGTCTGGTCGGGTAAGACAAAAGTTATACCTGACGCAGTTATAGATAAGATCCAAGCATACCCCGTGCCACTACGGTAAAACAGTTACAGGAATTCTTAGGCTTGTTGGGGTATTGGCGAGCATTTATACCCCATTTGGCTCAGTTACTATGCCCCTTGTACCTTATTCAGAAGGGGGTTCGTTGGGATTGGACTGAGCAGGCACAAGATTCATTTGCAGTAGTTAAGAGAGCTGTCAAGGTGGCACAGGCCTTGAATGTGTTTGATCCTGCCAGGCCCTGTGAGCTGGATGTTCATGTAATCTCAGAGGGGTTTGGACGGGGCTTGTGGCAACAAACAGAGCACTTAAGGCAACCTATTGGGTTTGGGTCCCAATTGTGGAAAGGTGCTGAAGTTCATTACTCATTAGTGGAGAAGCAGCTGGCAGCTGTGTATGCTGCCCTCCTGGCCACTGAGAGTATTACAACCACAACACCAGTTTCAGTCTAGTCTACATACCCTATTGCAGGATGGGTGAGAGATTATGTGACCAAACCACATAGTGGTATGGCCCAAATGTCCAACCTGGCCAAGTGGGGTGCCTACCTGCAACAACGCTGTGCTCTTAGCACCAGCTTGTTGAGGGCAGAACTGCAAAAAGTCTTGGGTCCAGTCACCTATGCGACCTTAGAGTCAGGTGCAGCTGGGGCTCAGGAGGCAGAACCTGAAGTCAGTCCCTACCAGGAGGGGCGGGTGCCCATCCCCGAGGATGCCTGGTATACTGATGGTTCCAGCAGGGGCCAACCTGCCAAGTGGACAGCCATAGCCTTCCATCCAGTCACTGAGACTATTTGGATGGACATGAGTACAGGCAAAGCAGCCAATGGGCAGAATTAAGAACTGTTTGGCTAGTTGCCCACAATGAAACTTTACCTCTGGTGATCTGCACTGACAGCTGGGCTGTCTACCATGGACTGACCCTTTGGATTGTTACTTGGCACATTAACCAGTGGATGGTAATGCACCGTCCACTATGGGGTCAGGCCATGTGGCAGGACTTATGGGATATAGGACACCAGAAGCAGGTGACAGTATAGCATGTCATGGGGCATGCCACTCTAGCCCATCCTGGGAATGATGAGGCAGATACATTGGCAACGGTGCGATGGTTGGAGACTGCACCTGCAGGTGATGTGGCGCAATGGCTCCACCGGCGCCTGCTCCATGTGGGACAGAAAACTATGTGGGCTACGGTTAAGGCGTGGAACTTGCCTGTGTCCTATGCAGAGGTACTTGCAGCTTGTGAGCAATGTGCAGTGTGTTCCAAGGAGCACCCACGGAGACCACTGGTGTCACCTGGACAGATCCAGAGGAGTCATGTTCCACTGACACAATGGCAGATAGACATCATTGGACCCTTATCAAAGTCAGAAGGGTACCAGTATGCGGTCACTTGTGTAGATACTGCCACTGGTCTGCTTGCTGCTTATCCCACTCATAATCCTGACCAGAGGGCAGTCATATAGGCTTTGGACCGCCTGAGTGCTGTAAATGGGTGACCGCTGGTCCTTGAAAGTGACAATGATACCCACTTCACTGGTTCAGTGGTGAGGCAATGGGTCTAAGAGCTGGGGGTGGACTAGAAATACCATGTTCCCTACCACCCCCAGGCTGCTGGTATCATTGAGCGATATAATGGACTCTTAAAGCAGGGACTGTGACAGGAGGGGGGCACCAGCTCCCTTACTGGATGGACACGCCGCTTATGGACAGTACTCCGGATTTTGAATGAGAGACTTCAATGTGGGAGCCCAACTCCAGTAGAGGCCCTCTTGCATCAGACAGCTGCCCCCATTCAGTTGCAGATACGCACCAAGGACATTTTACTCAAGCCAGGTTTTGGACAGCAGGGCAACATGCTCTTGCCTGCCCTAACAGCCCTTCTTAAAGGCCAACGGCTTCAATGGACTTAGCCCTGAACTGTCCAGGCCCCCCATCTGAGATGGGTGGCTTTGTTGGCACCATGGGGAAAGGGGCTAGAGGTGGACCTCCAGTTAACTCCTTTGGCAACCAGCACCTGGCCACCTAAGGCAAAAGTATATTATCCTTTGAGTGCTCAGGGGGACAGCATAATGAAGGGCACCTTTGTAATTTCTTTATGGCCAATAATGAGTTCTCCTATTTTTCTACACATAGAACCAGCAGATGCTGGTGTATTGGCCAATAAGGTTTGGTATGCCCGCTCAGGGCGGCCTCTGGTACCTGCTACTGTGCTGTCTACAGACAAAACTGTGGCCTGTATTCTGCCAGAGGGAAAAGATTTGCCTCTCTTGGTGCCGTTGACAGCTCTCTCATTTCGCCGATAGCTTTTGATTTGTTAATCCTATTGCTGTAGTTGGTACTGTTTCTGTTTATGCAATGTACCCTACTCCTTGCACAGTGACCATAATGGAAGATATTTGTGGTTTAGATTGTGAAGCAAGCAAAAGGGGTGGAATGTTGGTCAAATAAGTTTGTAAATTAATATATATGTTTGCTCACTTATAGTTTGTATTGGGTGTGGGGGACGAGCTGTAAGCAGGCCAGGTTGTTATAGCCCAAGGCATAGTTTTAAGACTAAGACTTTCCTATCCTTTTTGATGTAGGGTGGTGCACTCTCGTGAGGAATTCCATTGTGCCTCAGATGAGTGACTTTGTATCAGAGACTTTCTTGTTTGTAGATTGAATTAAGGTTTTAGATTTCTAAACTATAAAGTGGGGCAGACTGGGAGCTTGCTCTCTCGGTTCCTGCTCTCACCATTTCAGGGACCTCCCTGATCCCTTGCCCTCCATGGGAAAAGCAGTTTGTCTGCTTTTCCCTTGTCTGCTCTTGTGGCTTGCCTGTCTTGGTGAGACACCAATAAACAGAATGGCCTACCATCTTCTGACTCTGCCATTTCTTCACTGTCTGCCTGAATCTAACGGGAACCTGCATGTGAATGGCCAAGATGGTGGCTCCTGGCCCTAGAATGTCCTACACCTTCTTCCTCAGGAGAGCGCCAAAGAATACACTTCACCAAAATCCTAATAAACCAAGTAGGAGAATAAGAAAGCAGAAAACAGGGAATCCCACACAGGAGAGAGGCAATAAAATCCTTAGCATGATGATAAAAGAAGATCCCAGAATGACAGCTTATACCAGATACTGGTAATGACCAGTTAGTTCAGAAAGAAACAAATCAGAAGGCTCTAGGAGAAATTTCTTTGGGGGATAACATCATTAGAATATTTGATGAATTAAATAGATTGGTAGTACATTTAGAAAAATGACATATGCTTAGGGTTGAAGTAGTAATAACTTTATAGAAAAGTAAGAAAACATAAAATCAGAACAATTATTAAATTTAGAAAACACAAAAAGTTGAACTGGAAAGGAAAGGTAATCATGAAAAAAGATATTATTTAGTAGAATACTGCAAAATACATTTTATAATGTATATACTATACCACCATTTGTGAATTTCTAAAAAGGTTTTACAAACACAGACACATTTATATATGCTTGGAATATATCTGGAAAGACAGGAACAGTTGCTTTTTGAGAGATCAACTAAGAGAACAGGATGAGTGGGAATAAGACTTAATTTTTTACTCAGTTCTTATTTGAATATTTTAGACATTTTACCATAAACACATGTGTGACTTTTTCAAACAAGCATGCAACTAAAATGGCCTCTCAAAAACAAACAAAAAAGGGGTATAAAAAATAGAGTAGCAAGGTACCCTCAGTTCCTTCAGACAGATAATTTCCTTCGGCATTCACAGCATTCCCGAGCCCCAACATATCACTTTACATTCTCACTAACAAGCTGAGAACATCACATTTGTCCAGGTATAGGAAAAAAACTAAATCATGGTTTCCCTTTAACAAGAAGTATCTAAGAAAAAAATGTCTGTTGTTTTCATCTGTAAACAAAATTCCAATATTTAAAAATATGAATGATTCTTCCTTTGATCTCCTAAATATATTTTAAAATATTGATGTTTATTGATCATTTCACCTTGAATCAAAATATCAGATACTCACTGATATATATCTGAAAAAAAAGCATTTAGCTTCCCAGCAAGTATGTGGTTGAAAGAAAACTAGACCATGAGTCAACTAAGGTTTTTTTACTAACAAATTGTGACTTCGGTTACTAACTCTTTTTGAAGTCAATTTCCTCATTTGAACAAGAAAAAGAAATGTTTGCTCTAAGTGTATCTTATTATGAATGACTTTTCTCTTTATAACAAGCCCTTATACATGTTTCATTTGGTCCTCAGCAGTGCCTAGATAAGCAAAATAGTTGTTGTTAACCCTGTCGTCTAAAAAAAAAAAAATAGTATCAGTGGAATCACCTATGACAGTGTTTCTTAACCTTTTTGAGGTACCAAACACATCAGTTTCATATGCACATTGTAAAGCCAGTAGCCAGGGCCACCATCACAGCAGCCTGACCCATGCAGGTTCACATTAGATTTGAACAGTCGGTAATGAAACACAGGAGCCAAGAACTGGTGAGCCATCAGCTTTAATTCTAGCTTGCACCCGGCGGGCAAGCAAAAACACACACTGGACTCCAAAACCCACACATTCAGTGCTCACAAAGCTACTGACTTATCCGAGTTTCCTAGAATCAAAGCTTTCCAGCTCACCAGACTTATTCACCACTGTTTCCCATCTCCTCCAGCACAAACTCTTAACAAAATGGCTACTTCCTCAGCACTCGGCCATCTCGGCTGCTTCTCCTGGCCTTCACGTGGCCTTACTCTGCTCTCCTCTCTAATACTAATCTCAGGAACTCAGGAACCAAGAGAGAGAGAGCTCCCGGACTGCCCCAGTTTATAGCCTAGAAAATCCAAACCTTTAATCCAATTATACATACAAGAAAGTCTCTGATACAAAGTCACCCATCTGAGGCATAATGGGATTCCTCCCTACATTACCACCCTACATTAGAGCTTACTCTTAAACTAAGCCTTAGGCTATAACAAACCGGCCTGCCCACAGCCTGTTCCAGAACACACATTAATATCAACGAACTTCCATGTGGGCAGCGTCATCTTTAACAAAGTGAGCATAATATATTTTATCTGCCCAACAGTTACACTTTAGACTCAGAACATAATGTAACACACAGTGGTTTCTGTGTGTTTACTGAAACAACACTGCAGAAGTCCCGGTAACTTGTGGTCAATGTTGTTTACAGTTTTGATTAGACTGAGTATTAAATATTATCTATAAACTCTTCTGTGCATTGATATTTGCACATTCCACAGCCAAACCACATATCAAATTTTTGTTTATGCTTGATTTCAGTCATTGAGCTACTGCTCTGATGATATACTGTATATTTTTCTAAGTGTGTAGCAATGAATGCTGTTGTTGGAATCACATATGATCGTGTTAAAAATTTATCAAGCTAAAAATCATGTTCAAAGTAGCCCAGCCCACACTTCACACTTACTGACTCCATCTCCAGACAAATCTGGGAGATTCCTTTTTAATAGGCTTTCCAAATGATTGTGAACTACATGGAAGTTTGAGAACCAGTGGGCTTTGGGACTCTTTTATTTCAGTAATACAATCCACAGTGCCTACTGGGGACTCTGAACTTGCTTTTCCTCAGTATAATGAATAAATTTGTTTAACCAGCAACTATTGATTGTGCTCTTCTTATGTATTATACCTTGTTCTAGAACACAGGGCATAGTGTTGAGCAAAACACACATGGTCCCTGCCCTCACCAAAGTGCTTACCTCCTAATGCACCCCAGTGTTCCACCTGATTATTCTGAAGAATGTTGGCAGCCATCACAACAGTGATCATCAAATGTCACAAGAAAATCATTGTTAAACATTATCATATACAGCAGATTTGATGTGAATTGTAGAAATCCTCGTAATTAACAAATTTCCCAGGTGATTACAAGCACACTTTGGTAAACTCTATTCTAAAGGGTTGGAGTATAGAAACATAATCTTTTGTATAAGTTTAGACTTTGGTTAGAATATTCAACAATGTCTGTTATTTGAAATTTAAAAAAGGACATATTTTATATTTTCCCAGCATTTTCCTTCTAATTTTTCAAGCCACCCACTAACTACTATGAATTGTAATTATACATGCATGTGTTTATTAACTCACATTCAGCAAGTATTGTCTCTATATGTCTAGGGAACCTGGGGGACAAAGATTGAAATTTTATAGGGAGGAAATCTTGTCAGTAATGAATTTCCTTAAATTATGTAAGTATTATAGACAAATAATTAATTGTACCTGGGGAATCAGCAAATGTTCAGAAAGGTGACATAAAGACAGACTGGAAGGATCCTGCTTCGCAGAGAAATTTAAAATTACAATCTGTGCCAGTCATTGTGTGGAATGTTTTATAAACATGCTCTCATTAATTTACACAACATACTCTTAGGTAAATGCTCTTATTATCACTATTTCATAGAAGAGAAAACTGCAGCCAGAGAGAGTATATGACCCGCTCCCAATCACAGGCAAAGTGGCTGAGCTTACACACCGAGGCTGTGGAACGTCAGGATTGCCTGCTTAGCACTCTATCCCATCATAGATGAAGAAACTCCATGGAGAATAACTCAAAGGCATGGGAGACCCTGCTGTGCTCAGGAATCTTACGTGTTCATGGGAGACCTTGATGTGTTCAGGAATTTCAAATAGGCCCAGTGTCCAAAGCACAACATAAGTTGAAGGGAAGAAAGATGACAAGAGAAACATGGGTGGGCCGTGACTTCACAAGACACACATAAAATCTAGGTTCATCTGCTGTACTCATCTGGTACACTTATATATTCAGGAGTCAATACAAAGACCCATTTATGTAGGCAGAAAGAAATAGTAGAGTTGATCCTCATTACATTTGCAGATTTCATATTTATAAATTTACTTACTTACTAAAATTGACCTATAACGCCAAAACCAATATTCACAGTTCTTGCATGTTTATTTTTGGACATGCATTACAGTAGTAAAAAGTCTGAGTTCTCCCTCATTCTCAAGTTCTCAGCAAATTCTAAAGAAGAGGATTTAAGCTTTTATGCTATAAACAAATATAACTTTTCATTCTATTTAGTGCCACATTTGTCACATTTTTTGTTCTTGTTGTTGAGTTTATTGCTTAAAAATGCCTCCAAGCACAGTGCTGAAGTGTTAGCTGGTGTTCCTAAAAGCGAGAGGTTGTGATGTGCTTTACAGAGAAAATATATATGTTAGATGAGCCTCTTTCAGTCATGAGTTATAGTGCAGTTGGTCATGAGTTCAATGTTAATAAATTTATATATATATAACTTTATATATAATATTATATTATATAATATGTAATATAATTACTATTCTTTGATATAATATATTTTTTTATTTAGACATCATTTATTAATATTGAATTTAAAGCCAACAGCACCATAACTTATGCCAGACAGAAGCTTTTATTTTTTTCACCATCTATCTGGTTTCTTTGTGCCCCTCCCCTCTCCCTACCCCTCCCTCACCTCCCCCTACCCCTGGGTAGCCAATACACTCTTATCCATGTCTCTGAGTCTCATTTTTATGTCCCATCTATGTATGGACTCATATAGTCCTTAGTTTTTTCTGGTTTACTTACTTCACTCAGTATAATGTTATCAAGGTCCATCCATGTTGTTACAAATGATCCGATGTCATCATTTCTTATAGCTGAGTAGCATTCTATAGTATATATGTACCGAAGCTTTTTAATCCACTTGTCCTCTGACGGACACTTGGGCTGTTTCCAGATCTTCACTATTGTGAACAATGCTGCCACAAACATGGTGGCGCATTTCTTCTTTTCGAACAGTGCTATGGTTTTCTTAGGGTATATTCCTGTAAGTGGAATAGCTGGGTCAAAAGGCAGTTCGATTTTTAATTTTTTGAGAAATCTCCATACTATTTTTCACAGTGGCTGCACCAGTCTGCATTCCTACCAGCTCTGCAGAAGGGTTCCCTTTTCTCCACATCCACGCCAGCACTTATTCTGTGTTGTTTTCCTGAGGAGCACCATTTTGACTGGTGTGGTGTGGGGTGATATCTCATTGTGGTTTTAATTTGCATTTCTCTAATAATTAGTGATGTTGAACATTTTTTCACTTGCCTATTGGCCATCTGTATATCTTCTTTGGAGAACTTTCTATTTATTTCTTTGCCCATTTTTTTATTGGATTGTGTGTCTTCCTGGTGTTGAGTTTTAGAAATTCTTTATAAATTTTGGTTATTAACCCTTTATCAGACGTGCTGTCGAATATGTTCTCCCATTGTGTGGTTTGTCTTTTTATTCTGTTCTTATTGTCTTTAGCTGTGCAAAAACTTTTTAGTTTGATATAGTCTCATTTGTTTATTCTGCCTTTTATTTCATTTGCCCATGGAGATAAACCGGCAGATATATTGCTGCGCCAGATGTGAGAGAGCTTGCTGCCTATGTTTTCTTCTAAGATGCTTATGGTTTCACGGCTTAGATTTAAGTCTTTTATCCTTTTTGAGTTTGTTTTCGTGAATGGTGTAAGTTGAAGGTCTAGTTTCATTTTTTTTGCAGGTAGATGTCCAATTCTCCCAACACCATTTGTTAAAGAGGCTGTCTTTACTCCATTCTATGCTCTTTTCTTCTTTGTCAAATATCAGTTGTCCATAAAGCTGTGGGTTTATTTCTGGGTTCTCTGTTCTGTTCCATTGATCTATGTGCCTGTTCTTATGCCAGTACCAGGCTGTCTTGAGTATAATGGCCTTGTAGTATACCTTGATATCCGGAAGAATGATATTTCCTGCTTTATTTTTTCTTTTTAAGATTGCTGAGGCTATTCGTGTTCTTTTTTGGTTCCATATAAATTTTTGGAATATGTTTTCTATATCTTTGAAGTATGTCATTGGTATTTTAATTGGTATTGCATTGAATTTATAACTTGCTTTGGGTAATATAGACATTTTAATGGTGTTTATTCTTCCTAACCATGAGCACGGTATATGCTACCACTTGTTTGTATCTTCCGTGATTTCTTTTATCAGTGTTTTATAATTTTCCAAGTACAAGTTCTTAACCTCCTTGGTTAAATTTACTTCTAGGTACTTTATTATTTTGGTTGCAATAGTGAAGGGGATTGTTTCCTTAATTTCTTTTGCTGACAGTTCATTGTTGGTATAGAAAAATGCCTCTAGTTTCTGCATATTAATTTTATATCCTGCCACCTTGCTGAATTCATTTATAAGGTCCAGTAGTTTTTTGACTGAGACTTGAGGGTTTTCTATATACAATATCATATTATCTGCAAATAATGACAGTTTTAGTTCTTCTTTTCCAATTTGGATGCTTTCTATTTCTTCTTCTTGTCTGATTGCTGTGGCTAAGACTTCCAGAACTATGTTGAATAAGAGTGGTGAAAGGGGGCACCCCTGCCTGGTTCCTGATCTTAAGGGGATTGCTTTTAATTTTTGCCCATTTTGTATGATGTTGTCTGTGGGTTTATCATAGATGGCCTTTATCATATTAAGGTATGTTCCCTGTATTCCCCCTTTACTGAGAGTTTTATTCATGAATGGGTGCTAGATTTTATCAAATGCCTTTTCTGCATTTATTGAAATTATCATATGATCAGATAGAAGCTTTTATAACACACGTTTATAGTATCTAATATAAACACAAGCTCGTGTATATATAAAACAAGGTGTCTTTGAACAGAAACAAATGTAAACAAGGTTATATATTGATTGGCTGACAAAAATAGTGTGCTCAGAAGTTTGAAGGAACCTACCAGTAGGTCTGAGAGACATCATTTTATATTTTATTAAAGCTATCTTTCTTGTCAAGCTTAACTTCTTTCGGCACAGCTCAATGTCTTTATACCGTAAGTCTCACAACCTGTTAATGTGAATGGTCAAGGTCTCTTGTCCTATTGTGTATCTCACTCTGAAAACATTGCACATAAAACAAAATTGCCTGCCAGGCTCCATACGACAAGAGGGCTGCCTTCTCCTTTAGCGTCATCTTGTTCAATTGTCCCCTTCCTTTCTGAGCTCTACTCACATGCCCATAGCCTTCATTTTATATATTGACTGTGTTAAGGTCTTTCCTGACTGGAAGCCTTTGTATTTGCCATGCTCCATGCACAATACTCTGTCCCCAGACCCTTACCTGGCTGAGAGCTTGTAATTCATTCTCAACAACTATGCGGCCTTCCCTGAGTCTCCCTTAACAATCCATTCAAACAACCAACCTGTCATGTCTACTTCCAAAAACAAATTTTTGTCAAATCACTTAGTTTCATTTCCCTGTCTTGATTTACCACCATCTAAAATATACTGCTCACTCATTTTTTTTTACCTGTTTTTGATGTAGCCCTACTGTAATTTATTTCAGCTTGAGGAAAGCCAAACTCCAGTTCTGTTGCTGACATGGAATGACTCAGAGAAACCTGACAGGTAAGATTATTCCCTGCAGAAACCTATGCCCCCTCCATCCACTATATATGAATATGTATTAATTTTTAAAGAAATAATTACCCTGTTATAGATAATAGATATACTATTAAAAAGTTGTGTTTTTTAAGTTTACAAATCAAAAATTTTAAACTTTATTAAATGAGAAACTCTCTTAACTATTTACAGAACAATAATATAAATCCACTTATAAATCACTTTTTTCTTTAATCATGATTTTCTTTTATAATTAAGAAAATAAAACCTAGATTTCAAGATGGTGACAGAGTAGGTAGACATTCCAACAACCACCACCCAGGACCAAATTAGATAACAACTTCATTTAAGAACAGTTTTCTTAATAAAAAAAAAAAAAAAGAACATTTTTCTTGAAAACTCAAATTTGGACTAAACAAAGAAGAGTATATAACCAAGTATCACAGAAGAAGCCACACCAAGACTGGTAGGAAGAACAAAGATGCAGACAGGGCTGCCTGCTCTCAGGAGCATGCAGCAGTGGAGGGTCTGGAGGGACTCTCACTGTGGAGATGGTTGCCCTGAGAGGTGTCGGTGCTCAGCCCCAGGTCATGAGCCCCACCTTAGAGTCCCAGAGTCTAGAAGAGGTACCTACACAGCATCTGGAGGTGAAAAGAGTTGGGTTTATGTCTGCGAGAAAGAGATGGAGCTCTCAAAGATGCAAGCTCTGTCTTAAATGGCTCGCACAGAAGCTCATTCATAAGCACTTAACCAGGGCTCCAGCAGGAGAGAGCTGAGAGGACTAGAGTTGCATGAGAAGAGTGTAGAGTTGGAGGTCAAGGGAGAGATACTGTGGGGGACAACCACCTGAACTCCGTGCTGAATCATTCTCTAATACTGCAGTCACCATCTTTCTTGGGTGGAATAGTCCCCTCTGAGTGGCATCAGCCTGGGAAAAAGCAACTGCTCCACCCTTCTGAGTATCTCCTGCCCCAGTCATGAAGACTGTGTCATGCTGAGAAGCCAGGAAGCAGGGGCCATGTCAGTAACTCAGTTTTCTGATGTGGAGCCAGGAACTTTACCCCCAGGCTTCTAAGTCTATGATGGGAGCTTCCCCCTCATAAGAGACTCAGTAGAAACAGCCTGGAGTGTGGGTAAACCACATCTCTGGGTATCAGAGGCCACACCCACCAGAATCCTAGAACCACACCCTCCTGAGGTATATGAAAAACGTCTGGACAGGCTGACACCTAAAGCTGAAGGGAGAAGCCATACCCACCATCCTTTCTAATCCCTGAATTGCCACAGGCTCTAGACTCTACCAGAGGTTTTTTTAGTGGCTGAGCCTAACAGTCAGCCAGCAGACAGAAGCTGCAGAAGGCAAGACTCAAGGAACCTTGGCCTTTTATGTGGAATTTCCCCCAATCCCAGTGTAAGTAAAAATCAGCCTAGGGGTGCAGCTTGGTATTTCCATGAGCACCTGGGCCCAGCAGAGGTAGCCACAAACTCTGGATTTCTTATAGATCCAAGAAGGTTGCTGAGAGACAGTCATGGACAGTGTCTTCCATTGGTTTGCACCAGATTCTCTCCAGGGAGGCCCAAGGCTGGTACATTCAGGGGCCACCTGTGATGAGCATTGGTTCAGGACCTAATGACCTTTGTATTGGGGTATCCTAAGGATGGGCTCCTCACAACTGGCTCAGTTGAGGCAAATTTCCCTCTCTGTGATCAGCACCTGCACAGTGACTCATGAGCATTGGATAGGGTGGAGCTTCACAGTCAGCCAGTCTGAATACTGGATATCCTGCCGTGATGGACTAGATTCCACAGAGGGAAGGAAAAGAGTCTTGGAGCATAGACATTTAAAATGTTGGTCCCTATGAGCCTATTGTTGGATCTGGTCGAGAGGCTTAACCACTTTCTGAGGGGCAGAATCAGCCCTAGGAGAGAACTCTCTCAGTCTTCCTCCCTGAGACCATGGTCTCACCAGCTGTAAAAGCTTCTGCAGAGGGTACTATTGGCCCCATGCAATCTAAACTTGCTGCTCATCTTGTTGGGGAGAAATAAAGTTTCAGTAAACCAGTAGAAGCTGAGGGATTAGGCTCTGGAGTGGCAGCCACATTCCCCATACTGAGCCCCTGACCAACAGACCCCAGAAGTAGAGGTGCCACAAACCAGTGCAGATAGTAAATCCAGGTTCTGAGTGGGAACAATGCAGAATAAAGAAAATAAGCTCAAAAAGGAAAAGATGGGATTAGGAGGTCTCTTTGCAATGCAAAGATAGCTTACAAAAAGCCAAGAGCCCCAGTCTGCTTTATTACATAGTCATATGCAAATAAGGAAGTCTCTGATACAAAGTTACACATCTCCAAGGCAACCCAAGAATTTTTTCAAGGGCAGAAACCCTCCACCCTGCATAATGAAATCAACCAACATCAAAAGAAATGGCGAGGGTGAGACAAAGGGCATGTAAATTGCTTCTAGCAACTTAAGCAAGCAAGTGAGGTGGGGGGAGGGGATGGGATGAGTGCAAATAGTTCGTTTCATAGCCAATATGGAGGTGTGGGGGAAGAACTTAGACTTTGGCTAAGCCTTAAACTGCAAAGGCTTTGCCAACTTGCAGTCCTCCACAAGGGGGTCTCACTAATGTTGTATTCCCTATGTCAGCTGTGCTAACCCAACAAGCTTGCAACCTGTACAGGGTTTGGTTTGGTCAGTGAAAGCTCACACAACAGTCTTTTTACAGAGGACTCTGTGGGAAGATGACGCAACTGCAAGAGGAAGTGGAGTAGCTGAAAAGTGGAGGCAAATATTACAGAGTTTGGGGCTTCTATGGAGCTGCTGTCATCTCTAACCAGGAGAAAGTTTATTCTTATACAAGGGTTGGCACCTCCCACACTACCCAGGCACAGAAAACATGAACACAGATATCAAAAAGAGCAGTAGCTGAAGACAGGTTGCCCACAGCAGGTTACAAACAACAGCAGATGCCAACCCAAAAAGATCTAGAACCAACATAACTGGTGGTGGGTGGCAGATAGCAACAACCATAGACTCAGTTAGCTACACAAACAGCACACCCAAAGGAGGAATCTAGCAGGCATCAGACACTGTGGAGAATAAATACATCCAACAGGATAGACATAGCACAGTATTTAATACACAGATCAAGGTTGACCCTTAGAGCCAGTCAGCCTGAAGGGATAACTGTACCCAAGAAAGGACCAACTGCATTTGATATCCACATGCAACAGGAAGGAAAACAGTACCCTCAAGAAGCATTCCTAAAACAAAGAAAACAGGTGGCCTGGAGGCCAATACCACAGAGCCTATCATCCTCATAAAGACAACACAAAAATTTCAAGGTCAGACAGCATTATCTAATACACAGACAAAATGGGCAGACAAAGAAATGCGACCCAAATGAATCAACAAGAAAAATCTCCAGAAAAAGTACTAAATAAAATGGAAGTAAACAAACTACCAGATGCAGAGTTTAAATAATAATTTTTAGGATGCTCAAGGATCTTAGACTCGGAACAAATGGACATAAAGAGCACCTAAATAAAGAGATAGCATGCATCAAAAAGGACATGGAAATTATAAAAAGGAACCAGTTAGAAATGACAAATACAATATCAGAAATAAAGGCTGCACTAGAAGGAATCAACAGCAGGAAGAATAAAGCAGAAGATCAAATGAGCTATTTAAAAGACAAGATGAACATAAGCATGAAGTAGAACAGAAAACAAAAAGAGGCACAAAAAAACTGAGGAAACTCTAAGAGAAATCTGTGACATCATGAAGAGAAACAACATCCTCATCATAGGGGTTCCTGGAGGAGAAGAAAATAAACAAGGTATAATGAACCTGTATGAAGAAATCATAGCTGAAAACTTCCCTATAATGATGAAGGAAAAAGTCACACAAGTTCAAGAAGCATGGAGAGTTCCATTAAAGAGGAACCCAAGGAGGCCTACACCAAGACACATCATAATTAAAGTGCCAAAGTTAAGAGACAAAGAAAGAATACTAAAAGCTGCAAGAGAAAAGCAGTTAATTATTAACAGAGGAGCCCCCATAAGGATGACATTTGACTTCTCAACAGAAACACTTGAAGCCAGAAAGGATTGGCAAGAAAAATTTAAAGTGATGCAAAACAAGAACCTATAACCAAGACTACTTTGTCCAGCAAGGCTATCATTTAAAATTTAAGGAGAAATAAAAAACTTCTCAGACCAAAAAAGAATCAAGAAATTCATTACAACCAAATCAATACTGAAAGAAATGTAAAAGGCCTGCTGTAAAAAGAGGAAAGAAAAAAATTAAAAAGAAATCAAGAAAGAGAGGATTGTAGATTTAGAGAATAAAATGGCAATAAATAAGTACATATCGATAATAATCTTAAATGTAAGATTATTAAATCTTAAATGGATTAAATGCTTCAATCAAAAGACATAGGGTAGCTGCATAGATAAGAAAACAGATCTGTACATATGCTGTCTACAAGAGACCCACCTCAGAACAAAAGATACACATACTGAAAGTGAAAGAATGAAAAAAGTATTTCATTCTTTTTTGCAAATGAAAACAAAGAAAAAGCTGAGGTAGCAATACTGTTCTCTGACAAAATAGCCTTTAAAACAAAAGCTATCGTGAGGGATAAAGAAGGTCACTACATAATAATAAAGGGTGTAATCCAACAGAAGGATATAACTATTGTAAATATTTATGCACCTAATATAGGAGCACCTAAATATATACAACAAATTTTGATGAACATAAAGGATGAGATCAACAGCAATACTATAATAGTAGGGGATTTTAATACCACACTAACATCAAGAATAGATGCTCCAGGCAGATAATTAACAAAGAAACAGCGGCCTTAAAAGACACATTAGATCAACTGGATTTAATTGATATCTTCAGAATGTTTCACCCAATATAGCAGAATATACATTCTTTTCATGTGCTCATGGTACATTCTCTAGGATCAACCAAATGTTAGGACACAACAAGTCTCAGTATATTCAAGAAGATTAAAATCATATCAAGCATCTTCTCTGATCACAAGGACATGAAACTAAAAATCAGCTACAATAGAAAAACATTCAAATACTTGGAATCTAAAAAGCATCTTATTAAATAATAAATGAGTTAACAACAAGATTAAGAAAGAAATATAAAATTTTCTTAAAACAAATGAAAATGAACACACAACAACTCAAAATCCATGGGACACTGCAAAAGCAATCCTGAGAGGGAAGGTCATAGCATTACAGGCATACCTTAAGAAGCAAGAAAAAGCTCAAATAAACAACCCTGTAACCAAAAGAACTAGAAAAAGAACAACAAATAAAGCCCAGAAGAAGTAGAAGGATGGAAATAATAAAGATCAGGGCAGAAATAAATGACATAAAGGTTAAAAAAACAATACAAAAGATCAATGAAACCAAGAGCGGGTTCTTTAAAAGGTAAACAAGATTGACAAACCTTTAACCAGACTCATCAAGAAAAAAAGAGAGAGGACTCAAATAAATAAAATTAAAAATAAAAGTGGAGAAGTAACAACTAACACCACAGAAATACAAAGGATTGAAAGAAAATACTACAAATATATATATGCCAAAAAATTGGGTAAATTTCTAGAAACACACAATCTTCCAAAACTCAATCTGAAAGAATCAGAAAACCTAAACAGACCGATTAAAACAAATAAAATTTAAAAAGTTACCAAAAACTCCCAGCAAACAAAAGTCCTGGACCAGATAGCTTCACAGGCAAATTTTACCAAATATTAAAAGAAGAACTAACACCTATCCTTCTAAAGCTAATTCAACAAAATCAAGAAGAGAAAACACTTCCAAGTTCTTTTTATGAGGCAAGCATTATCCTCATTCCAAAACCAGATAAAGACACTATAAAGAAAGAAAACTAAGGTTAATATTCCTGATGGACATAAATGTTAAAATTATCAACAAAATATTAGCAAACTAAATCCAGTAATACTTAAAAAAATTTATACATCATGATCAAATGGGATTTATTCTGATGAGGCAAAGCTGGTAAAATATTCACAAATCAATAAATGTGATTCATCACATAAATAGAAGGAATGATAAAAATCACATGATTATAGCAATAGATGCAGAAAAATTATTTGATAAAATTCAGCATTCATTTATGATCAAAATTCTCAGCCAAGTGGGAGTACAGGGAACATACCTCAACATAATAAAGGCCATGTGTGACAAACCCAAGTCAATATTATATACTCAATGGACAAAAATTAAAACAATTTTCTTTTTTTTTCTTTTTTTTTTTATATATTTTATTATTATTAATTTTAATGGGGTGACACCAATAAATCAGGGTACATATGTACAATGAAAACATCTCCAGGTTATCTTATCATTCAATTGTGTTGCATAACCATCACCAAAAGTCAAATTGTCCTCTGTCACCTTCAATCTGGTTTACCCTGTGTCCCTCCCCTCCTCCCTATCCCACTCTTCCCTCCCTCCCACCATGCCATAACCACCACTCTCTTGTCCATGTCTCATATTCTCACTTTTATGTCCCACCTATGTATGAAATCATGCTGTTCTCAGTTTTTCTTTTTTTCTGATTTACTTATTTCACTACGTATAATGTTATCAAGGTACATCCATTTTGTTATAAATGATCCGATGTCATCGTTTCTTATGGCTGAGTAGTATTCCATAGTATATATGTACCAATGCTTTTTAATCCACTCGTCTTCTGACGGACACTTGGGCTGGTTCCAGATCTTCGCTATTGTGAACAATGCTGCCACGAACATGGGGGCGCATTTCTTCTTTTCGAACAGTGCTATGGTGTTCTTAGGGTATATTCCTAAAAGTGAAATAGCTGGGTCAAAAGGCAGTTCGATTTTTAATTTTCTGAGGAATCTCCAAACTGTTTTCCACAGTGGCTGCACCAGTCTGCATTCCCACCAGCAGTGCAGAAGGGTTCCCTTTTCTCCACATCCTCGCCAGCACTTATTCTGTGTTGTTTTGCTGATAAGTACCATTCTGACTGGTGTGAGGTGATATCTCATTGTGGTTTTAATTTGCATTTCTCTAATGATTAGTGATGTTGAGCATTTTTTCATATGCCTATTGGCCATCTGTATGTCCTCTTTGGAGAAATTTCTATTCATTTCTTTTGCCCATTTTTTGATTGGGTTGTTTGTCTTCCTGGTGTTGAGTTTTATAAGTTCTTTATAAATTTTAGTTATTAACCCCTTATCAGATGTGCTGTCGAATATATTCTCCCATTGTGTGGTTTGTCTTTTTATTCTGTTCCTATTGTCTTTAGCTGTGCAAAAACTTTTTAGATTGATATAGTCCCATTTGTTTATCTTGCCTTTTATTTCATTTGCCCATGGAGATAAATCGGCAAATATACTGCTGCTACAGATGTCGGAGAGCTTGCTGCCTATGTTTTCTTCTAAGATGCTTATGGTTTCACGAATTACATTTAAGTCTTTTATCCATTTTGAGTTTGTTTTTGTGAATGGTGTAAGTTGATGGTCTAGTTTCATTTTTTTGCAGGTAGATGTCCAATTTTCCCAACACCATTTGTTAAAGAGGCTGTCTTTACTCCATTGTATGTTCTTTCCTCCTTTGTCAAATATCAGTTGTCCATAAAGCTGTGGGTTTATTTCTGGGTCCTCTGTTCTGTTCCATTGATCTATGTGCCTGTTCTTATGCCAGTACCAGGCTGTCTTGAGTATAATGGCCTTATAGTAAACCTTGATATCTGGAAGAGTGATACCTCCTGCTTTAGTTTTTCTTTTTAAGATTGCTGAGGCTATTCGTGTTCTTTTTTGGTTCCATATAAATTTTTGGAATATGTGTTCTATATCTTTGAAGTATGTCATTGGTATTTTAATTGGTATTGCATTGAATTTATAAATTGCTTTGGGTAATATAGACATTTTAATGATGTTTATTCTTCCTAGCCATGAGCACGGTATATGCTTCCACTTGTTTGTATCTTCCTTGATTTCTTTTATCAATGTTCTATAATTTTTCGAGTACAAGTCCTTAACCTCTTTGGTTAAATTTACTCCTAGGTACTTTATTTTTTTCGCTGCAATAATGAAGGGGATTGTTTCCTTAATTTCTTTTGCTGATATTTCATTGTTGGTGTATAGAAATGCCTCTGATTTCTGAGTATTGATTTTATATCCTGCCACCTTGCTGAATTCATTTATAAGGTCCAGTAGTTTTTTGACTGAGACTTTAGGGTTTTCAATATACAATATCATATCATCTGCAAATAGTGACAGTTTTACTTCTTCTTTTCCAAATTGGATGCCTTTTATTTCTTCTTCTTGTCTGATTGCTGTAGCTAGGACTTCCAGAACTATGTTGAATAAGAGTGGTGAAAGTGGGCAACCCTGCCTGGTTCCTGATCTTAGGTGGATTGCTTTTAATCTTTGTCCATTTAGTATGATGTTTGCTGTCAGTTTATCGTAGATGACCTTTATCATATTAAGGAATGATGCCTGTATTCCCACTTTACTGAGAGTTTTGAGCATGAATGGGTGCTGGATTTTATCAAATGCCTTTTCTGCATCTATTGAAATTATCATGTGATTTTTGTCCTTCCTTTTGTTTATGTGATGAATCACATTGATTGATTTGCAAATATTGAACCAGCCTTGCCTCTCCAGAATAAATCCCACTTGATCGTGGTGTATGATTTTTTTCATATATTGCTGGATCTGGTTGGCTAATATTTTGTTGAGAATTTTAGCGTCTAAATTTATCAGGGATATAGGCCTATAATTTTCTTTCTTTGTGTTGTCTTTGCCCGGTTTTGGGATCAGAATTATGCTCGCCTCGTAAAAGGAGTTTGGAAGTCTTCCTTCCTCTTGAAATTTTTGAAATAGCTTGAGAAGAATAGGAGTTAGTTCTTCTCTGAATTTTTGATAGAATTCACTTGTGAAGCCATCAGGCCCAGGACTTTTCTTTTTTGGGAGTTTTTTGATAACTGTTTCGATCTCATTTGTTGTAATTGGTCTGTTAAGGTGTTCTGATTCTTCCAGATTGAGGTTTGGAAGGTTATATGATTCAAGAAATTTGTCCATTTCACCAAGATTTTCTAATTTTTTGGCATATAGTTCTTCATAGTATTTTCTTACAATGCTTTGTATTTCTGTTGTGTCAGTTGTTATTTCTCCACTGTCTTTTCTAATTTTATTTATTTGAGTCCTCTCTCTTTTTTTCTTGGTGAGTCTAGTTAAAGGTTCATCAATCTTGTTTACATTTTCAAAGAACCAGCTTCTGCTTTCATTGATCCTCTGTATTGTTTCCTTCGCCTCTATGTCATTTATTTCTGCTCTGACCTTTATTATTTTCTTCCTTCTACTTGTCTTGGGTTTTATTTGCTGTTGTTTTTCTAGTTTTTTTAGATGCAGGGTCAGGTTGCTTATTTGAGCTTATTCTAGCTTCTTATGATATGCCTGTAGTGCAGTAAACTTCCCTCTCAGAACTGCTTTTGCTGTGTCCCATAAATTTTGAGTTGATGTATGCTCATTATCATTTGTTTCTAGAAACGTTTTTATTTCTTCTTTGATCTCATTATTAATCCATTCATTATTTAATAACATGCTATTTAGTTTCCAAGTGTTTGAGTATTTTTCATTTTTTCCTTTGTGGTTAATTTCTAGTTTCATGGCATTGTGATCAGAGAAAATGCTTCATATGATTTCAATCTTCTTAAATTTATTGAGACCATTTTTGTGTCCTAACATGTGGTCTATCCTAGAAAACGTACCATGAGCACTTGAGAAGAATGTATATTCTACTGCTTTAGGGTGAAAAGTTCTGAATATATCTATTAAATCAAGTTGATCTAGTGTCTCCTTTAAGTCTGCTGTTTCTTTATTAATTTTCTTTCTTGAGGATATATCCAGTGTTGTTAGAGGGCTATTGAAATCCCCTACTATGATAGTATTGCTGTTAATCTCGCCCTTTATATCCATCAAAGTCTGCTTTATGTATGTTGGGGCTCCTATATTTGGTGCATAGATATTTATAATAGTTATATCTTCCTGTTGAATTGTTCCCTTTATCATTATGTAGTGTCCTCCTTTATCTCTTACTACAGCCTTTGTTTTAAAGTCCATTTTGTCTGATATAAGTATTGCTACCCCTGCTTTTTTTTCATTTCCATTTGCATGAAATCTTTTTTTCCATCCTTTTACCTTCAGTCTATGAGCATCTTTTGTTTTAAGGTGTGTCTCTTGAAGACAGCATATGTATGGGTCCTGTTTCTTTATCCATGCAGCTACCCTATGTCTTTTGATTGGATCATTTAATCCATTTCATTTAAGGTTATTATTGATATGTAGTTGTTTATTGACATTTTATTCTTTAAAGCTGTATTCTTCTTTTGCTCTATTCATTCCTCCCTTTAAACTGTTCACAAGAGGCCCCTTAGTATCTCTTGCCGAATTGGTTTGGTTTTTATGAATTCCTTGAGGCTTTCTTTTTCTGGGAAGCTCTTTATTTCTCCTTCAATTTTAAACGTTAGCCTTGCTGGATAAAGTAGTCTTGGTTGTAGGTTCTTGTTCTGCATTACTTTGATTATATCTTGCCATTCCCTTCTGGCCTCAAGTGTTCCTGTTGAGAAGTCCGATGTCATCCTTATGGGGGCTCCTTTGTAGGTGATAGCCTTTTTTTCTCTAGCAGCTTTTAAAATTTTTTCTTATCCATTAGCTTTGGTATTTTAACTATGATGTGTCTTGGTGTAGATCTTTTTGGGTTTCTCTTTAATGGAGTTCTGTGTGCTTCTTGAATGTGTGGAGTGTTTCCCACCTTAATTTAGGAAAGTTTTCTGCTATGATTTGATTGAACAAAGTTTCCATTTCCTGTCCTCTCTCCTCTTCTTCAGGCACCCCTATGATGCGAATGTTGTTTCTCTTCATGTTGTCACAAAGCTCCCTTAGAGTTTTCTCCCATTTTTTGAGTCTCTTTTCCTTTTTCTTCTCTGCTTCTGTGCCTTTGTTTATTGTGTCCTCTAACTCGCTTATTCGATCCTCAGCGTCATCCATCCTGCTTTTAATTCCTTTCATTGTGGTCTTCAGTTCTGATACTGTATTTTTCATTTCTGTCTGATTCTTTTTTATTATTTCAATTTCATTTTTTATACTTGTTATCTCTTTATTTAGGTGTTCATAGTGACTATCCAATGTTGCTCTAATTTCTTTGAACATCCTAACTATCATTATTCTAAATTTTGCTTCTGGTAATTTGGTTATATCTGGTTCATTCAGGTCCTTCTCTGGGGATTTCTCTTGATTCAATTGGTTTGCATTCCTCTGCCTGCTCATTTTTTCTGTGTATAAGCAAGTTTTGGCCACTGGAGTCCAGTATGTGTTGCCTTTGTGTTCTCTAGGTGTGGTCTGTCTGCAGGCCCCCCACCCCCTCTGCCGGTGCCTAGGGTGGTTGGGTATGAGCGTTGCCAGCACCAGCCCACTGTTGTTTTTGCTGTGATTTCTGCCTCTCCTCCGTGGGAGGCACTGTTACTGAAGCCACAATACTTAGCACCAAGGGTAGAGGTGAGCACCTTTGCTCAGCTGCGGACCCAGCCTATTTCCGGACTTCTGCCCAGAACCAGCAGTCAGAGCCTGCTCGCTACAGTTCCGTGGGTTAGGCGGGGCTTTTGACGTGCTCTCAGCTGTAAGCTTTTGCCCGTCTGGAGCTTTAGCCCCGCCCTCGAGGCCAGGGCCCTTTGCGCAGGGTCGAAAACCAAGGTTTATTGGGGCGGGCGTGTTTGCTGGCTTCCGCTCAGCTGCATACTTCCGCGCGTCCGGACTCTACCCCTCCCCTGCGTTCGGAGCCCACTTTCGCATGTATACTGGCCAACTGCGGTTTCTCCGGCCCGGGAGGTGGGGGGGGGGTGCGGGGCTGGTAGCGTCAGCTCAGCCGCGAGCCCCTGCCCGTCCCTGGTCCTACCCCGGTCCCCGGGGTGAGCGCCGGCTTGCGCAGGGCCTGACTGTTTCTGGCCTCCCGCTTTGTCCCTGTAAGTGGGATTAAAGGCGGGCCCGCAGCTTCCGGACCGCTTTTGCGCGTCCCCTCTGACCTTCTTGGCTAGAACAATCTCCCACCGGCTTGGCCTCTGCCCACGCCGACAGAACCGCCTTTCAGCGTCCTGTCGCCCCAAACCCCCAAGCAGCCCTCAGCAGAGTAGGAAGGGACCTAATACTCCACACTGTAGGCCTGGGAGCTCCCTCACTTGTTTCACAGCTCAAAACTGTCCAAACGCCTCTTCTAGGCTCTGGGACTGTAGGCTGGGGCTTGGTTCCTGGGACCCAGGTCCCTCCCTCTCCGCCAAACTCTCCTCCCGCCCCGCGGGTCTCTCCGGGCTGCCGTTTGCTCCGGGGAGCTGGGCAGCCCTCTTCGCCTTTTTGCTATTTCTACCAGTCTCAATGTGGCTTCTGCAGTGTTCCTTGGTTGAAGAGTCCGCTTAGTTTAGTTCATAGTTGGTTTATCCAGATGATGGTTCTTTAAATTGAGTTATAATCCACTTTGCTTCTGGGAGTTGGAAGTTGGTACGTCCGCCTACTCCGTCGCCATCTTGCTTCTCCTAAAACAATTTTTTTATGGTCAGGAACAAGGCAGGAGTGCCCCCTTTTCACCACTCTTATTCAACATAGTTCTAGAAGTCTTAGCCACAGCAATCAGACAAGAAGAAGAAACAAAAGGCATCCAATCAGGAAAAATTGAAGTAAAATTATCAGTATTTGCTGATGACATAATACTGTACATAGAAAACCCTAAAGTCTCTGTAAAAAATACTAGACTTCATAAATGAATTTGGCCAGATAGCTGGGTATAAAATTAGTATTCTAAAGTCAGTGGCTTTTTTATACACCAACAATAAACTGTCTGAAAGAGAAATTAAGGAAATGATCCCCTTCACTATAGCAAAAACAAAAAAAAGTTCCTCATAGTAAATTTAACCAAGGAGGTAAAAGACTTGTACTTGGAAAATTATAAGGCATTGTAAAAAGAAATCAAGGAAGATACAAATAAGAGGAAGCATATATCGTGTTCATGGATAGGAAGATAAACATCATTAAAATATCTATATTACCCATAGCAATCTATAAATTCAATGCAATTCCTATTAAAATACCAATGGCATAATTCAAAGATATAGAATAAATATTCCAAAAATTTATATGGAACCAATAAAACAAAACAAAACATGAATAGCCTCAGCAATTTTGCAAATGAAGAATAAAGTGGGAGGTATCACACTTCCTGATATCAAGTTATACTACAAGGCCATCATAATCAAAACAGCTTGATTCTGACTTAAGAACAGGCATATAGATCAATGGAACAGAACAGAGAACCCGGAAATAAACCCACGCTTTTATGGTCAATTGATATTTGACAAAGGAAGTAAGAGCACACAATGGAGTGAAAAGACAGTCTATTTAATAAATAATGTTGAAAAAATTGGACAGCTACCTGTAAAAAAATAAAACTGGATCACCAATTGACACCATTTACAAAAATAAACTCAAAATGGATAAAAGACTTAAATGTAAATTGCCAAACCATAAACATCTTAGAAAAAAACACAGGCAGTAAACTCTCCAATATCTCTCATAGCAATATTTTTGCAAATTTATTTTCACGGACAATTGAAATAAAGGACAAAATAAACAAATGGGACTATATGAAACTAAAAAGCTTTTGCATAGCAAAATACATCATTAACAAAATCAAAAGATAACCCACATAATGGGAGAATATATTTGCCAATACGTCTGATTAGAGGTTAATTACCAAAATTTATAAAGAATTTCTAAAATTCAACACCAAAACAGTAAACAATCCAATTAAAATATGGTCAAAAGAACTAAATAGACACTTCTACAAAGAGGATATACAGATGGTCAATAGGCATATGAAAAAATGTTCAGTGACACTAATCATCAAAGAAATGCAAATTAAAACCATAATGAAATATCACCTCACACCTGTCAGAATGGTGCTCTTTGACAAATCAACACATAACAAGGCTGAGGAGGATGTGGAGAAAAGGGAACCCTCCTGCACTTCTGGTGGGAATGCAAACTGGTGCAGCCACTGTGGAAAACAGTATGGAGATTCCTCAAAAAATAAAAAATGGAACTGCCTTTTGACCCAGCTATTCCACTTGTAGGAGTATATCCTAAGAACACCAAGTCACTGATTCAAAAGAAGAAATGCACTCCTATGTTAATTGCAGCATTGCTTACAGTAGCCAAGATCTGGAAACAGCCCAAGTGTCTGTCAGTGGACGAGTGGATTAAAAAGCAGTGGTACATATACAAAGTGGAATACTATACAGCCATGGAAAATTAGGAAATCTTACATTTTGTGATAACATAGATGGACCTGGAGATCATTATGCTAAGTGAAATATGCCAGGCAGAGGAAGATAAATATCATATGATCTCACTTATATGTGGAATATAATGAACAAAATGAACTGAGAAATGGAATAGAGGCAGAGGCCACAGGGAGCAGAGGGACAGCTTTCAGAGGAAAGAGGGATGAGGGGATGAGATCAGAGAAGGTGAAGGAATTAGTGAAATTATAAATAGGTACATAACACATAGATACAGATAATGAGACATCAAATCCAGAGGGTGTGATGGGGAGGGGGGTAAAAGGGGTATAATGGGGGACTGGTTGATGGTGGTGTGGGTGTTATATTGAGTGGGACACTTGAATTCATGTTAACAGAATAAAATAAAATTAATAAAAATTAACTGAAAATGGATAAGAAAACAAAACAAAAAAAAGAAATAAACATCTTTTGAATAAAAAAAGAAAAGAAAACCTATTTATTGTTGGAAAATACATGTAATTAAAGAAAATAATTAAAACAAACAGGAGCTTATCACAGATAAGCTAGTAAATTTGGTATTTCTTTAATGCACACAAATATTTAATTCAATAGAAATGTAAAGCCTTATAATGTATGCAATTCAGAACCCTGACATTTATATAATATATCATCATATCAGCCTATGTCATAACATCTTTTCTAAAATAAAAAATATATAAAAGTCAGATTGTATTTCTTCCTGTAAGTATATTATAACTTATTTAGTCCAGCTTTCCTTATTGAACATTAAGGTTACTGACAAATTTTGTTTATTAGATAAAATTGTGATGAATATTATTTTAGAAATGTATACTCAAAATTATATCAAATTTAGACTAACTGGTTTAATAAATAAACCTGTATATCTAAGAAACACACCGCTGACACTTAAAAACTTATTTAAATTACAGTTTACAGTGTTAGTTTAGGCATACAAGGTTGTGCTTAGACAATCTCATACGTTACAAAGTGTTCCTTCTAATATTTTCAGTACGCACGTGGCACTGTACACAGTTACTACAATATTGTTGACCATATTTCGTATGCTGTACTTGACATCCCCATGGCTATGTAGTAACTGCCAATTTGTATTTCTTAGACTCATCACCTCTTTCACTCAGTGCTCAAATCTATCTCACCTCTGGCAACCAATTCTCTCTCTGTATCTATGAGTCTGTTTCAATTTTTGTTCATTTATTTTGTTCCTTTGATTCTACATGAAAGTGACATCATATGGTATTTATTTCTCTCTAACAGACTTATTTCACTGAGCATAGCACCCTCTAGATTCGCCCATGCTGTCACAAATGGTAAGATTTCATTCTTTTTTATTTCTGAGTAATATTCCACCATGTAGAAATGTACTGCAGCTTTTTTATCCACTCATTTATTGATGGGCACTTAAATATCTTTCATATCTTGACTATTGTAAATAACGTTGCAATAAACATAGGGATGAATATATTCTTTTGAATTAATGTTTTAGGTTTTTTTCAGATATATGCCCAGAATTGGAATCACTGGGTCATAAGGTAGTTCTATTTTTAATTTTTTGAGGAATCTACATACTGTTTTTTATAGTGGATGTATCAATTTTCATTTCCACCAACAATGCACAAGAATTCCCTCCACTTGTTTGTTGATTTACTGATGATAGCAATTCTGACAAGTGTGAGGTGATCTCTCATTGTGTTTTTTTTGTTTTTTTTACAGGGACAGAGAGAGAGTCAGAGAGAGGGATAGATAGGGACAGACAGACAGGAACGGAGAGAGGTGAGAAACATCAATCATTAGTTTCTTGTTGCTGTTTCAACACCTTAGTTGTTCATTTATTGCTTTCTCACATGTGCCTTGACCGTGGGCCTTCAGCAGACCGAGCAACCCCTTGCTGGAGCCAGCGACCTTGGGTCCAAGCTGGCAAGCTTTTGATCAAGCCAGATGGGCCTGCGCTCAAGCTGGTGAGCTCGGGGTCTCGAACCTGGGTCTCCTGCATCCCAGTCCGATGCTCTATCCACTGTGCCACCTCCTGGTCAGGCTCTCATTGTGGTTTTAATTTGCATTTCTCTGATGATTAGTGACATTGAGCATCTATTTATATATTATTCTCCATCTGTATGTCCTGGTTGGAGAAATGTCTATTGAGGTCCTTTGCTCATTTTCTAGTTGGATTGTTTAATTTTTTTTTGATATTGAGTTGTATGAGTTCTTGATAAATTTTAGATGTTAACCCTTTATCAGATGTCCACACACCTGACACTTATATTAAGATTAATCTATATTTATACTTTTTAATCATATAGCTACACTGAAGAGGAAACAAAACTGGAGTTCTTTTAACATGAAAGAAGCTGATTCTGCCTGTTGGAGAGACTCCCAGAGGTGTGCCACAGGTTAGAAGATAACACAAAGGGCACTGGATTTAGGTCTGGTGACCTGAGTATTGGCTCTGCCTTTTGTAAATCTACTGCTAGGGTATGTTAATTATTTTTAAGATAATGTCCATTCTTCTGTAAATTGGAGATAATAATACAAGGGTATATTATTTATGAGGATTAATTGAAATAATTAATGCATGTGAAAATGTCTTGCAGTTTACCACATAAAGAGTCCAGATATAACTTTAATTGAATGATAGGGCATTTGCTTTTGGCTCATGCCATCCTTAAGACAAGAGAAGGCTCGTTCAAGAGGAAAGACACTACATGATATTACTATTATTATTACAGCTTTTAGAGAGATGGCTTTTAGAAAGTAATATAATTGGTAATATATACTAAGTAGAAAATTGAATGGTTTGGAGCTTTAAAAAACATACTAAGCCTAGCTTCACTGGTATAGCACTGAAAATTGTTTACAGTGTATCTAACACAGTAGAAGCCACTTTAAATGTTCTGTGAAAGATAGAAAAGTCTTGACCAAATTCCAGCAGGAAGATAACTTGTCAAAGTCTCAGTAGGAGCAATTTTCAATGGATTAGAACTCTGAATATTATATGCTTAAGTTACCCCTGGAACAAAACTCCATACATGATTAACCAAATAAATGCAAGGGAAACAAATCAGATGTTTTCTTGTAACCTGTTGTCCCACAGGAATCAGCTAACAGAGTTGAGAAGGCTACTGTTACCTCGATTTTCTGATAAATCAACCCAGCAACTTAACAGTGACAAGAGAGAAAACATTCAACAGCTAGAGTGTCTTGTGACCATCTGATCAGACTCAGAGTTTGCAAAAATGGCTGTCGTTGTGCCCAGGCTTTATTGATTTCTATGCCACACTATCATGGGCCCTGGAAATTGCTTTATGGATTATTGATAGGTTGGATTGAGAATCAAAAGTTTTCCGGTCAGGGTGTTTGATTAATGACTGAGGGTCAAAAGGCTGCCAGGGTTTCCCTTTCTCTGTGTGTAAGGGGAGGAGATAATGAGGGTGCCATGGTGAACCCAGTACTCTGACTTTCCTTGGGGCCATGGGCAGATGAGGAAAAGGCACAGAAGGACCAGACTGTACAACTGCTAATTACTGCTTCTCCACGAGTTTTTCCCCTACTGTCCTACCCCTGTATATTCATGTGCCGTCTCCCAGTTAAATGACACAACATGTGAATAACCTGACATCATCATCTTTCTCATCTAGTCATGATGCTTCTTCCACAATCAAGGCTTGTCCTTTCTGAATATACTCTTATATTAGTCTCCCTTGGAGACCCTGCAATAAAAAAGGCCAAGAGGTCATTGTTGCCACCCAGTTAGTTATTATTTATGCCAGGTGCAAGTTAGAAATGGGATAAGAGGTAGGGGAAAATGAGTGGCTCTGTAGAAAAGTGGTGTAGGAGAACAAGAGTGGAATAGTAAGAGGAAACAGAGATGAAAGTAGGGTTAGTTCAGTTCAGCTTAGCAAATAGTTTACAGGAGTTCCTAGGACAGAGAGACATGGCTAAGTTTTGGAAATTGCACAGTGAAAAAGAAGTGGGGGGGGGTGTAATGGTATATAGTGGGAGTGTCAGACACACTCACAGATTTTCTTTTTTTAAATGCAGTTAGTAAAATGAAATATATACATTTGGGAAGATACAGAAGTACAACTCAGGAGATTAGAGAGGTGCTTTTGGGGGAGACAGTGCTTAAATTAAGTCTTAAAATATGAGTAAGATAGTAAAAATGGGACAGGGTTTTAGGCAAAGCAATAGATATGGAAAAGTCATGGAGTAAGGGGAACAGGTTATGCAGGAAGAGGAATCATGAGGCAAAAGACTTCTTGCTCAGAAATGCAGAATAATCAACATCATGGTAAAATGTGTGTTTTATAATAACACATAGTTTGTATATATTACGTCCCTGTTCCTGTGATAAGTCTGTGAGCAGTGAATACTTTTATCCACATTTTACGCAGAAGATTGGAGTCCAGGGAAGTTAACTCAGTAAGGAAAGGCCAGGCCAGCAGAGTCTCCAGGTTCCATCTTCAGAGCCCCCTCCTAGTCATGAATTTTGCTTCTTAACAGAATATTAAACTACTAAAGAGAAAAGCAGAATGGGGGTACTATATAATCCAGGGACTTTCAGATTTTGAGAATGACCAGTAAAAAATTCATTTTTCATTTCAATCCACTCTCGGCCAAAAACATATGGAAACAAAAGCATCACAGAACAATACTTAGTCTATATGATGCTTTCTGATATTTTCTATTCTATTCTGTTTTGTTATTTAAATTAAAAATGCTGGTAACAAACACCATATTAATTTAACCACCACCAGACATTTGAGAAACCAGTAATATTCTCAACCAGTTACTTTGGAGAGAATGAAACTGAGCCTCTAAGAAAGGAAAGGGTGCCTGACCAGGTAATGTCGCAGTGGATAGAGCATAGGACTGGAACGTGGAGGACCCAGGTTCAAAACCCCAAGGTCGCCAGCTTGAGCGCAGGCTTATCTGGTTTGAGCAAGGCTCACCAGCTTGAGCCCAGGGTCACTGGCTTGAGCAAGGGCTCACTCAGTCTGCTGTAGCCCCACAGTCAAGGCACATGTGAGAAAGCAATCAATGAACAACTAAGGTGCCACAATTAAGAATTGATGCTTCTCATCTCTCTCCCTTTGTCTGTCTGTTCCTCTCTCTGTCTCTGTCACAAAAAAGGAAGGAAGGAAGGGAGGAAGAGAGGGAGGAAGGGAGGAAGGAGGGAAGGAAGGAAGGAAGGAAGGAAGGAAGGAAGGAAGGAAGGAAGGAAGGAAGGAAGGAAGGAAGGGAGGGAGGGAGGGAGGGAGGGAGGGAAAACTGAGGATCACTTGTGAAGTCCCTAGCTGTTGAAGAGACCAAGAGAAGTGTGCTGCAGAGTACAAGGTGAGGTAGCAGTTACCCCACATGTCAGGTCCTGTTTTGGGTGTTTCACCAGTCCTAATTTATCTAACCCCAAGAACTCCATGATGGAAGTTCTTTCATTATTCCCTCTTACTAGTGAAGAAACTAAAGCACAGGAAGAGTAAGCGCCTGGCTTGTCCATGGTGACATGGTCTGTGTGGGAGTATGGTTCCCCAGACCAAAACTTACTTCAGATACCTTGGAGTGTTGATGGATAGCTCTTTCACATGTGTATTGAAAGTAATAGGCTTTTCCTAATTTCCAATTTCATTCTCCCCAGAATTTTTACTTCTTCAAAGCTACATGTTGTAACCTGGCCCGAAGAAGTGCGTGTTGATTTGAGGAATACAGTGATGTTCTCAGGATTTCTGTTTTAGAAATTAGAAAAAACTCTAGATTTATTAGTATTGATTTGACCTAGTGGTTTCAGAGTTAATTCTTTCTTGTTTCTGCAGAACCAGGAAAGTCTCTCATTCTGTCTCTCTCTGAGAGAGAGAGAGAGAGAGAGAGAGAGAGGAAGGAAGAAAGATGAGAAGCATCAACCCCTAGTTTCTCCACTTTAGTTGTTCATTGATTGCTTCTCATATTTGCCTTGACCAGGGTGCTCCAGCCAAGCCAGTGACCCCTTGCTCAAGCCAGCAACCTTGGGCTTCAATCCAGCAACCTTTGGGCTCAAGCCACCAACCATGGGATCATGTTGATGATCCCGCACTCAAGCCAATGACCACATGCTCAAGCTGGTGAGCTTGTGCTCAAGCCAGAGGAGCCCTCAAGCTAGCAATATCAAGGTTTTGAACTTGGGACTTCAGAGTTCCAGGTTGACACTCTAGCCATTGTGCTACCACCTGGTCAGGTAAAAAGTCTCTTAATATGTAGAAAATTATAACTGCTATACTACTGGAAAGGGTCATTAGATTCTTATTGGCTTTTATTCATTTATGAATTGCAGACAAATTTTAGAATTAAAAAATCTATCAAATTGACAGAAGATGTACAAGGGAATTTTAATGCATATCATATCATAGAGTACATATTTTCATGTTGAAATCTTGCTATTTTGTTATCTCTGATTATTTGCCCTTCTTGATGGCAATTCTCCAATAATTTGATTGTTAAGTATACATCCACAGTGGGAAAAATACATTTAGACCAGGGTCTGATCATTTATTTATTGATTTTAATTTTTAAAAAATGTTTATTTATTCATTTTAGAGAGAAAAGAGAGAGAAACAAGAGGGGGAGGGGTAGAGAAGCAAATGGATGCTTCTCTTGTGTGCCCTGACTGGGAATTAAACCCAGGACATCTACAAGCCAGGCTGATGCTCTACCACTGAGCCAACTGGTCAGGGCCTGATCATTTATTTTTAAAACTGTTTTTCTTAATTTAATTAATTGTGTTTACATGGCTTCTAGGGTAACCCCGAATGCATCCCCCCTCCCCCATGTTCCCCTTCACATCTCTCTTGCCCCCCCTCCCTTCAATGCCCTCCCCCTTCCCTTCAGGTTTATCCCATCCTATCATCCCCTTTCCCTCTGTCCTCTTTTCCTCTGATTCCTTTGATCCCTCCTCTGTCTCAATTCCTTTCCTCAGTTCTCAATGTTCCTTGGATTCCTCAAATGAGTGAGGTCAACCTGTACCCTGAATGACAATGTGAGAATTCAGGGGATTAGTTAAGAAAAAAAACCCAACAGAATGGATTTTAAAGTGGGAATCTAATTAAAGGAGAATGTAGAGTATTCAGAAACTCAATTCAGTATATGGTCTAATGACATCTCTCTGAACCAGTCTTGAAGAGAAAGCCTCAACATTCCTTCAAAGCAAGAAAAACGTTTGAGACAACATTAAGAGATTCCAGAAAACAGAAAAATGTTTCTAGAATATGACATTAATTAAGCACAATTCTGCTTGCTTTTTTTAAATATATTTTTTCTCTGGAGAGTCACTTAGATAATTGGCAATGATTGATTACTGTTATTTGCTGTTATTTCTTGAATAAGATAAATCTCCAGAAAACTTGAGTCCTCAAGTGTGTCATTTGAATAAGTAGTAAGCTTTTTCTCTCTCAATCCAAGAAGTGACTTAATCACCCTTAAAATAAAAGCCCAGGAATCCTTTTTAAAAAACATTTTGCAGTGGGGTCAAAGGAGGTATTCTCCTCTTCTCTGGTCCTGGCTCACTGTTAGTGAACCATGTGGCCTTGGATACATTACTTCAGATGCTGGAACCTTACTTTTCTCCTCTCTGAAGTCAGAGGGTTAGACCAGATAATCTGAAGTTCCTTTTACCTATGATATTATGGCTTCTTCTCTATTTTGTCTCAACTCTTTGACCTCTTCTTCTGGAAGCACTGGCTTGCTCAGGTCACTGAATACAAAGGTAAGTTTTCTTTCAGGCTCTAAGTGTTTTGTTTGTTGTTTGTTTGTTTCTTTGTTGCCATTTCTAATGGGAAACTTTTTTTTAATTTAATTTTATTTTTATTTTATTCATTTTAGAGAGGAGACACACACAGAGAGAGAGAGAGAGAGAGAGAGAGAGAGAAGGAGCTGGAAGCATCAACTTCCATATGTGCCTTGACCGAACCAGTGCAGGGTTTTGAACTGGCGACCTCAGTGTTCCCAGGTTGACGCTTTATCCACTGCGCCACCACAGGTCAGGCCTCTAATGGGAAACTTTTATTTTTCAGATTGCCAAAGATCCCTACCATTGAGTAAGTCTTTTTTGATTTCTCTGAGAAAGGCTAGTTTTAATAAAACATTTTCAATTTTCACCTTGTCAAAAGCCTTGCCACAGACCCCTGGATGGATTTCCAAAGGACATGTTCTCTGGGATCTCTGGGACTTTCAAGCTCTCTGGTAGAGAAATTGCAACTGTACTCCTGGTTTCTCCAACAAATTGGCCTGATTCAACCTTGTTTATTTTTCTTTTTTTTTTTAACTTCTTTTTATTTTATTTATTTTAGAAAGGAGGGAGACACAGAGTGAGAGAGAGGGAGAGTGAGAAAGAGAGAGAGAAAGAGAGAAAGGGGGAGGAGCTGGAAGCATCAACTCCCATATGTGCCTTGACCAGACCAGTGCAGGGTTTTGAACTGGCGACCTCAGTGTTCCCAGGTCCACCTTGTTTATTTTTCAAACTTTTTCTATATTCTTCTACTGCCCAACTGGGCTTTCACCTTTTTTCTCGTTCATTAATTGTACCTGTTTTTCCATCTCAATTCTTCTCAAGAGTCTGTCCCATCTAACTTAATACATGAGGTTTGAACTATGGCCCCATATCACAAACCTCCACTAAGCCTAATTCAGGGCCCCCACAGATGGAAGCATCAAATATTGCTGGCAACATTTCCATCAAAGGCAAATGTTACAGTAACAAGAATTTTAACAATAAATAATATATACATAAATATATAAAAACAAAATTTATAACTGGTCAAATCTAAAATAAAAATGAAATGGATGAAAGAAAGCTGAGGTGGCAAAAAGAATGGTGTTCTCAAATGTTATTAATCCTTTATTCTACAAATGATAGAACTCAGGATTGTATTGAGAAGATAATAGCAAAATAAATTCTTATAATTTGGTAGAGACTTATGATATTATAGTAAATACACACAAATACATACATATATATGTATCTATGAATGTGTTTCTAGGGTATATCTATAAATCTATATGTGTATGTATGCATATGCACACACATATATAAAATCTGCATGTATGTATTATTCATACACAGTTTTGTTTTTCATATAGAATGAAAAATAATTGTACCATTCATTTTTTTGTGTGGAATTTTCAAAAATTTTCTGAAAGAAAAAAAATCTCAATTTATGGGATTGATAGTATTATGGCAGGATGATTGCACATTAAATTATGCTTTTTCTGCCTCTAATTTTCTCTCCTTGTTTATTTCACTTGCCTCAGAAATTGTGGTATCTCATTGCAGTTTTTATTTGCATTTCTCTAATAGCTAGCAAAGATGAGCATCATTTCATATATCTCTTTGTTGTTTGTATGTCTTAATGGGGGAAGTGTCTATTCAGGTCCTCTCCCCATTTTTTTATTTTTATCTTTATTAATTTTAAAGGGTGACACCAATAAAACAGGGTACATATGTACAACGAAAACATCTCCAGGTTATCTTATCATTCAATTATGTTGCATACCCATCACCCAAAGTCAAATTGTCCTCTGTCACCTTCTATCTAGTTTTCTGCTATGATTTGATTGAACACAGTTTCCATTTCCTGTCATCTTTCCTCTTCTTCAGGCACCCCTATGATGCGAATGTTGTTTCTCTTCGTTTTGTCACAGAGCTCCCTTAGAGTTTCCTCACATTTTTGAGTCTGTTTTCTTTTTTCTTCTCTGCTTCTGTGCCTTTGTTTATTGTGTTCTTTATAAATTTTAGTTATTAACCCCTTATCAGATGTGCTGTCGAATATATTCTCCCATTGTGTGGTTTGTCTTTTTATTCTGTTCTTATTGTCTTTAGCTGTGCAAAAACATTTTAGTTTGATATAGTCCCATTTGTTTATCTT
The DNA here is from genome assembly GCA_037038555.1 of Rhynchonycteris naso. Classification (NCBI taxonomy): domain Eukaryota; kingdom Metazoa; phylum Chordata; class Mammalia; order Chiroptera; family Emballonuridae; genus Rhynchonycteris; species Rhynchonycteris naso. Next base: position 107,063,869 of record CM072998.1, on the reverse strand, counting down.
GTCTTTTATTTCATTTGCCTGTGGAGATAAATCGGCAAATATACTGCTGCTACAGATGTCGGAGAGCTTGCTGCCTATGTTTTCTTCTAAGATGCTTATGGTTTCACGGCTTACATTTAAGTCTTTTATCCATATTGAGTTTGTTTTTGTGCATGGTGTAAGTTGATGGTCTAGTTTCCTTTTTTTGCAGGTAGATGTCCAATTTTCCCAACACCATTTGTTAAAGAGGCTGTCTTTACTCCATTGTATGTTCTTTCCTCCTTTGTCAAATATCAGTTGTCCATAAAGCTGTGGGTTTATTTCTGGGTCCCCTGTTCTGTTCCATTGATCTATGTGCCTGTCCTTATGCCAGTACCAGGCTGTCTTGAGTATAATGGCCTTATAGTATACCTTGATATCTGGAAGAGTGATACCTCCTGCTTTTTTTTTTCTTTTTAGGATTGCTGAGGCTATTCGTGTTCCTTTTCGGTTCCATATAAATTTTTGGAATATGTGTTCTATATCTTTGAAGTATGTCATTGGTATTTTAATTGGTATTGCATTGAATTTATAAATTGCTTTGGGTAATATAGACATTTTAATGATGTTTATTCTTCCTAGCCAAGAGCACGGTATATGCTTCCACTTGTTTGTATCTTCCTTGATTTCTTTTATCAATGTTTTATAATTTTCTGAGTACAAGTCCTTAACCTCCTTGGTTAAATTTACTCCTAGGTATTTTATTTTTTTGGCTGCAATAGTGAAGGGGATTGTTTCCTTAATTTCTTTAGCTGACAGTTCATTGCTTGTGTATAGAAATGCCTCTGTTTTCTGCGTATTAATTTTATATCCTGCCACCTTGCTGAATTCATTTATAAGGTCCAGTAGTTTCTTGACTGAGACTTTAGGATTTTCAATATTCAATATCATATCATCTGCAAATAGTGACAGGTTTACTTCTTCTTTTCCAATTTGGATGCCTTTTATTTCTTCTTCTTGTCTGATTGCTATAGCTAGGACTTCCAGAAGTATGTTGAATAAGAGTGGTGAAAGTGGGCAACCCTGCCTGGTTCCTGATCTTAAGGGGATTGCTTTTAATTTTTGTCCATTTAGTATGATGTTTTCTGTGGGTTTGTCGTAGATGGCCTTTATCATGTTAAGGAATGTTCCTTGTATTCCCACTTTACTGAGAGTTTTGAGCATGAATGGGTGCTGGATTTTATCAAATGCCTTTTCTGCATCTATTAAAATTATCATGTGATTTTTGTCCTTCCTTTTGTTTATGTGTTGAATCACATTGATTGATTTGCGAATATTAAACCAGCCTTGCCTCTCCAGAATAAATCCCACTTGATCATGGTGTATGATTTTTTTCATATATTGCTGGATCTGGGTGGCTAATATTTTGTTGAAAATTTTAGCGTCTAAATTCATCAGGGATATAGGCCTATAATTTTCTTTCTTTGTGTTGTCTTTGCCCGGTTTTGGAATCAGAATTATGCTCGCCTCGTAAAAGGAGTTTGGAAGTCTTCCTTCTTCTTGAATTTTTTGAAATAGCTTGAGGAGGATAGGAGTTAGTTCTTCTTTGAATTTTTGATAGAATTTACTTGTGAAGCCATCAGGCCCAGGACTTTTCTTTTTTGGGAGTTTTTTGATAACTGTTTCGATCTCATTTGTTGTAATTGGTCTGTTTAGGTGTTCTGATTCTTCCAGATTGATTTTTGGAAGTTTATATGATTCAAGAAATTTGTCCATTTCATCTAGATTGTCTAATTTTTTGGCATAGAGTTCTTCATAGTATTTTCTTAGAATTCTTTGTATTTCTGTGGTATCAGTTGTTATTTCTCCACTGTCCTTTTTAATTTTATTTATTTGAAACCTCTCTCTTTTTTTCTTGGTGAGTCTAGTTAAAGCTTCATCAATCTTGTTTACCTTTTCAAAGAACCAGCTCCTGGTTTCATTGATCCTCTGTATTGTTTTCTTAGCCTCTATGTCATTTATTTCTGCTCTGATCTTTATTATTTCCTTCTTTCTACTTCTCCTGGGTTTTATTTGTTGTTGTTTTTCTAGTTCTTTTAGCTGCAGGGTCAGGTTGCTTATTTGAGCTTTTTCTAGCTTCCTATGATATGCCTGTAGTGCAATGAACTTCCCTCTCAGTACTGCTTTTGCTGTGTCCCATAAATTTTGAGTTGATGTATGCTCATTATCATTTGTTTCTAGAAACGTTTTTATTTCGTCTTTGATCTCATTGTTAATCCATTCATTATTTAATATCATGCTATTTAGTTTCCAAGTGTTTGAGTATTTTTCAGTTTTTCTTTTGTGGTTAATTTCTAGTTTCTTGGCATTGTGATCAGAAAAAATGCTTGATATGATTTCAATCTTCTTGAATTTATTGACATCATTTTTGGGTCCTAACATGTGGTCTATCCTAGAAAACGTACCGTGAGCGCTTGAGAAGAATGTATATTCTACTGCTTTAGGATGAAAAGTTCTGAAGATATCTATTAAATCAAGTTGATCTAGTGTATCCTTTAAGTCTGCTGTTTCTTTATTGATTTTCTTTCTTGAGGATCTATCCAGTGTTGTTAGTGGGGTATTGAAATCCCCTACTATGATAGTATTGCTGTTAATCTCACCCTTAATGTCCATCAAAGTCTGTTTTATGTATGTCGGGGCACCTATATTTGGTGCGTAGATATTTATAATAGTTATATCTTCCTGTTGAATTGTTCCCTTTATCATTATGTAGTGTCCTTCTTTATCTCTTACTATAGCCTTCGGTTTAAAGTCCATTTTGTCAGATATAAGTACTGCTACCCCGGCTTTTTTTTCATTTCCATTTGCATGAAATATTTTTTTCCATCCTTTTACCTTCAGCCTATGTGCATCTTTTGTTTTAAGGTGTGTCTCTTGTAGACAGCATATGTATGGGTCCTGTTTCTTTATCCACGCAGCTACCCTATGTCTTTTGATTGGATCATTTAAACCATTTACATTTAAGGTTATTATTGATATGTAGTTGTTTATTGCCATTTTATTCTTTAAAGCTGTATTCTTCTTTTGCTATATTTTTTTCTCCCTTTGAACTGTTCACAACAGGCCCCATAGTATCTCTTGCAGAATTGGTTTGGGTTTAATGTATTCCTTGAGGCTTTCTTTGTCTGGAAAGCTGTTTATTTCTCCTTCAATTTTAAACGTTAGCCTTGCTGGATAGAGTAGTCTTGGTTGTAGTTTCTTGTTCTGCATTACTTTGAATATATCTTGCCATTCCCTTCTGGTCTCAAGTGTTTCTGTTGAGAAGTCTGATGTCATCCTTATGGGGGCTCCTTTGTAGGTGATAGCCTTTTTTTCTCTAGCAGCTTTTAAGATTTTTCTTTATCCATTAGCTTTGGTATTTTAACTATGATGTGTCTTGGTGTAGATCTTTTTGGGTTTCTCTTTAATGGAGTTCTGTGTGCTTCTTGAACGTGTGGAATTTTTCCCAGCCTTAATTTAGGGAAGTTTTCTGCTATGATTTGATTGAACACAGTTTCCATTTCCTGTCATCTTTCCTCTTCTTCAGGCACCCCTATGATGCGAATGTTGTTTCTCTTCGTTTTGTCACAGAGCTCCCTTAGAGTTTCCTCACATTTTTTGAGTCTGTTTTCTTTTTTCTTCTCTGCTTCTGTGCCTTTGTTTATTGTGTCTTCTAACTCGCTTATTCGATCCTCAGCATGATTCATCCTGCTTTTAATTCCTTCCATTGTGGTCTTCAGTTCTGATATTGTATTTGTCATTTCTGTCTGATTCTTTTTTATTATTTCAATTTCATTTTTTATACTTGTTATCTCTTTATTTAGGTGTTCATAGTGACTATCCAATGTTGCTCTAATTTCTTTGAACATCCTAACTATCATTATTCTAAATTCTGCTTCTGGTAGTTTGGTTATATCTGGTTCATTCAGTTCCTTCTCTGGGAATTTCTCTTGATTCATTTGGTTTGCATTCCTCTGCCTGCCCATTTTTTCTGTGTATAGGCAAGTTGTGGGCACTGGAGTCCAGTAGGTGTTGCCTTTGTGTTCTCTAGGTGTGGTCTGTCTGCAGGCCTGCCACCCCCTCTGCTGCTGCCTAGGGTGATTGGGTGTGGGCGTATCCAATGACAACCTACTTCGGCTGTTGCTGTGATTTCCACCTCTCCTCCGCAGGAGGGGCTGTCACTCAAGCCACAAGCTTTAGAACCAAGGGCAGAGGTGAGCACCTTTGCTCAGCTGCTGGACCAGCCCGTTTCCAGCAGATTTACGCCCAGCCCCCGCAGTCAGAGCCTGCTCGCCACAGTTTTGCGGGTTGGGCGGGGCTTTTGACGTGATCTCAGCTATGATCCTTTGCCCGTCCAGAATTTAGCCCCGTCCTCGAGGCCGGGTCCCTCCTGCGTAGGGTTGCACACTGTGGTTTATTGGGCTGGGCGTGTTTGCTGGCGTTAGCTCAGCTGCTAGCTTCCGATAGATCAGGACTCTGCCTCGCCCCCACGTTTGGCGCCAGCTCCGCACGTAGGGTGGCCACCAGCCGGGGTTTCTTTAGCTGGGCAGGGCTAGTAGGGTGAGCTCAGCTGCAAAAGCGCTCACTTGCCGGGCGGGGCCGCGGAGGCCGCTCGTGCGCCAGGCGGGGCCAGTAGCGCGAGCCCAGCCGCGGAAGCCAGGCGCCAGGCGGTGTCGGTCGCACGGGCCCAGCCGCGGAAGCCGCCCGCGCGCTGGGCGCCTCCTCCCGCGCGGTCCTGGCCCCGGAAGCCGCTCGCGCCGGGCGCCGCCTCTCGCGCAGTCCCGGCCGCAGAAGCCGCTAGCGCGCCGGGTGGGGCCAGTGGCGCGATCTCAGCCGCGGGAGCCGCTCTCGCACACAAAGTATTTCAACCCACTGCGGTTTCTCCTTTTGGGCGGGATTGGCAGCATGAGCTCAGCCCCGGTCCCCTTGCCCGTCCCTGGTCTTAGCCCGTCCCCGTGGTCAGGGTTGGCCTACGCAGAGTCTTAGAGCCAATCTCTGCCCGTATTTTTCCCCTCAAGTGGGGTCACAGGTGGCCCGCAGCTGTCGGACTGCTTTCGCGCGTCTACTCCGGCCTTGCTGGGCTAGACTAAGTGCACCGCCTTCCGCCCACACCGACAGGACCGCTTTTCAGCGTCCTGCGGCCAACCGCCCCTCAGCAGCGTTTAGAGAGATAGCAGTGTCTTAAGTCTCCACACTGTAGGCTTGGGAGCTCCCTCCCTCCAAGCAGCTCCGCTCCAATTCCCGCGGGAGAGCCCGCCTGGCTAGTGTCCCACCTCCCCTTGCTGGTGTTGCTAGTTCCAGGGGAAATATTTGTTTTCGATTAGGGAAATGACTTAGCCCAGGGGTCAGGATGGCTGCCCCTCAGAGTGTTCTCGTGCCTTCAGTCCAATCTCTGTTCCCGCTGCTCTGTTCCTCTCCTCTGTCCCTGTTCCCCGGAACCCCGGGTGCGTGGTTGTGAGAGAGGGATTCTGCGCTGACCCTTTGAAAAGATTCTTGGGTCCGAGAAAACTCTCTCTTTCTCACAAACAGTATCCTCTCTTGCTTCACTTCTCAACACTGTCCATACGCCTCTTCTAGGCTCTGGGACTGCAGGCTGGGGCTTGGTTCCTGGGACCCAGGTCCCTCCCTCTCCGCCAAACTCTCCTCCCGCCCCGGGCTATCCAGGCTGCCATTCGCTCTGGGGAGCTTGGCAGCCCTCTTCGCGTTTTCGCTATTTCTACCAGTCTCAATGTGGCTTCTTCTGTGTTCCTTGGTTGAAGAGTCCACTTAGTTTAGTTCAAAGTTGGTTTATCCAGATGATGGTTCTTAAAATTGAGTTATAATCCACTTTGATTCTGGGAGTTGGAAGTTGGTACATCTGCCTACTCCATCGCTATCTTGCTCCTTTCTCTCTCCCCATTTTTCAATTGGATTGTCTGCTTGCTTGCTGTTAAGCTTTGTGAGTTTTTTATATATTTTGGATATTAACCCCTTATCACAACTGTTGTTTGTAAATATCATCTCCATTTAGTTGAGTGCCTTTTTGTTTTATTGTCAGTTTCTTTGGCTGTGCAAAAGCTTTTTAGTTTGATATAGTCCCATTCATTTATTTTTGCCTTTACTTCCCTTGCCTTGGGTGTTAAATTTATTAATTCTTTTCTGTGGCCAAGGTCCATAAGTTTAGTACCTATGATTTCTTTTATATAATGTATTAGACCATATACTGAACTGAGCAAGAAGAATTGAAACATATATATATTGTTTCATATTTTATATTGAGGTCTTTGAACCATTTTGAATTAATTTTTGTGCTGGGGGACAAACTCTAGTCAGGTTTCATTCTTTTGCTTGTGGCTTTCTAATTTTCCCAGCACCATTTATTGAAGGGATATTGTGCTGTTTGGATTATTGTGGCTCTGCAGTATAATTTGAAGTCTTAGGTAATATGATATCTCTGGCTTTATTTTTCATATCTGTACATTAATTAGAATTAATGGGGTCACAAATTTAAGAGGACAAGTACCTGTATAGTCACCTGATGGCCCCTCCAAACACAAAAAACCTGGGAGGTTGGCAGGTGACTTACTGCCTAGTCCTGTTACTGTCCTTGGTTGACCAGGTGGAGAGGGAATGTAGCATTTATCCTCACTGGGATCCTGTTTTTCATTTGGTTAAAATGATGTTATTATTTCTCACAGTAGCTATAAAAATTATGTTTGATATTGCTGTGAGAATAGTTTCTGTACGTATCAAGATGAATAAGGTTTTTATATTTCAGAGTGTTTTGGGTTCTTAAAAGACAGAAATCACCAAAAACTTTTTCACATTTTGCTATAACTTCAACAGGACAGGTGTGTGGGCGGCATGCTTATTGATGTTCATTTAATTCTTCCTTATGAATCATTCTCTTGTGGTTGAAGCTTCACAGAACCTTTTAGGGAAGCAAAATATAACTGTATTTTTTCAAATTGCCTACTCATCCTAATTTTTAGCATTTTTTATTTCTTGCCCTCTATTGAGATGTAACTTAGAAGACTTTTGCTTCTATACCCTTAAATCATTTGAAAATTTTATTCAAGAGTATATTTAAATGAAGATGAAGTTTAAAAAGAAGCATCATTTTTTTCCCTTCATTTCTAGCAATGAGTGTAAACATGTTCTAAAAGTCTGAACTGTGGCCTGTGAAAGCACACGTGCTATTTAAAGAACTCTGTCCTCAATCCTGAAGCCGTAAACGAAGAGCTGGCAAATCACATCGTATATGCTACAAGGTGGTCACTTGCTGCAGAAAAGCTGTTGTTTGCAAAGCTTTCCTTTATCAGCCCCAGATTCTTCTTCAGTGAAACTTGAGTTGCTCCTTCCCAGTAGCCTTTTGACAAATAAAACCAAAAAGAGCATCCATCAGCCATGCAAGTGGCACAGAGTGCTGCTCTGGCACCTAACATGCACAACTCTCGGCTGTGAAGAACTGTAACCTGGCAAGAAAGCAGGAAAATGCAAATGAATAAACAGAAACAAAAATGAGGCTACATGTGGTGACATTAAAGGCAAGGGTAGCAGTTTTGATACCGAGCTTCCTCCAGTTCATAACACAAATCTACCACTTATAGGCTGCCTGACACTGAATAAGGTACCTAATCCTCTGTGCCTCAGTTTCCCTAGATATAAATTTAAATAGTTATTCTCTAATTCACAGGATTTTTGAAAGGATCTAATAAGTAAATGCATGTAGATGCTTAGGACAATGCTTGGCAAGTAGCACTCAGTAAGTTACACTTCTTATTAAGGCAGAATCACCAACACTGTCTTTAGTAAGGTCTGACTCATATTTTTCTTTTCAGTTCTAAAATGCATTTGATTTAAGGCCTCCTGCCTTCCATGTCCAGACCCTCAGTTACCTTTTAGCCTGTCCTTGATCACCTCCTACTGCTATGTTATATTCTGTTTCCATTCAATTGCTTGCTATGCTCTAACCCACTATTGGTTCTGCAAGAACAGTGTTGTCTATAAAAATTCAAAGAGGAGAGAGGAAATTTGATGGCATACAGTGACACAGAGAGCTAGGAGGGAGAAAGGTGTCACCCATGTTGCCCAGCAGGGTGGTCTTCAGTTCTTAGGGAATCCACTGCCAGTATTTCCAACTCAGAGGCCTGGTTTTGTTGGTCCACTGCAAATAAATACCCTTCCCTCTGAGGGTCAAATTTACAAACTTAGAGTAGCGTCTAAATGGTGGCCCCAAAGATAACAGTGGAGCCAAAAAATGGTGGGCCGTTCCTTTATTCAAGACTTGCACCGAGCCACGAGCAAACACACAGGGCTCACAAAGCCCTGGCACATTATCCGGTTCCACAACCAGGAGAATCTTCTCTGGTTTTTCCTAGAATCAAAGGCCCCACCAGTCTCAGAGAAGCTTGCAAAAGCCCTTCAGTTCTGGTTCCCCATCTGCACACCTTCTCTCTCTCTGCACAAACTCTGCAAATCCTGTGTTGCTCGTGGCTCGGTGCAAGTCTTAAATAAAGGAACGGCCCACCATTTTTTGGCTCCACTGTTTCCTTATTGTCTGCCCGAATTTAACGGGAACCTGCACCTGCATAGCCACAACTGCTGCGACTACTGACCATACACCCTGGAATTGTGTCTAGAACACAGAAGGCGTTAAAACCTTTGTTACATTCCTCTTAACTATGAAATCATCTTCCTCATATGATTTTTAGGACAACAAGCCAAATTAAATCTTCACCATATTATGGTGCATAGCCGAATGTTCTCCCTCAGTCTTTGTTTTCCACTCTCTTGCCTGTCCCTCATGCCTTTCAGAACACTTTCTACCATCTTTATTTGTTCTTTATCCTTCCCTCTTCTCACAGCTTCCCTACGCACACCATGTCCTTCAGTCTGTGCCCCAGCCGGCTCCCCACCACTTCAAAGGTTCCCGTGGATGACCCGCTTTTCATCCATCTCCCCATGCTGCCTTCTTCCCCATCTCCCACAAAGAAACAGCTCTCAGATTCTCCAAAACAAGTGCTGCTGACACTGGGAGTTTGCCTGGAGTGTTACTGTTTCTAAAAAGAATATTTAAAAAAGGAAAACCATTGTAAAAGCTCCTAAATTTTTAAAATATTAAAACCCAGACCATTCCTTTTCATTTGCATGCTAATGGACTTTAAAACATCTCATGAAAATAACTTCAAGATTAATGGTCATGGAGATTAATCTTTCAGGAGAAGGAGCATTACATAAGAGTCTTTGGCATAATTAAGTATAGCCAGACGAAGATGTAAGACAGTCCACAATACTAAATATATGAAAAGCTAAAAGGGCACCATGCTGAGGATAGTTCCCTAATAAAGAGAGAGCATTGCAGTGATACTTCTTACCTCTAATTCTTCTTGCTAGACTCCTTCAACCTGTTTCAATATACATATGGCATAAATAATTATGTTATATAAAGTAGCAGATAGGACTTGAACACAGAAGTGTTTTTTGTGAAGTTTCTAATTAACACCTATTTTGCTGAATTGCAGCATCTTTATGTATACCTGACTCCCAACTGTTAAGATTTCCATATACCTTGCTCGATACCTGTCATTAAATTAGTCAGTATCAAGTCTCCAGGTTCAACTTTCCTACATTATTGGATTCCATCTTCATTAGCATCTTTCAGGGACTTCAAAGGGATAGGAATACATTTTGTGCTACATACTTACTAATATTTTCACTGAGCTTTCTATTACACATCCCACATTTCACATTTCCAAAACTGAAATTCCAACCTCCCACCAAGAGCTAGCAGAAACTTACTTCAGGCATAGCCTCCTTCTTCTTAGTGAGTGGAAATTTGACTTTTAGTATTTCAAGTCCAAACCCTTGCAGCCATCCTTACTCTTCTTTTATTCTCAGACCATACATCTAATCTACTAGCTCCATTTTCAGAACATGTTCAAATCCAACCACTTTCAACCCATCCACTGGCAGCTACCTGGCCTGAGCCACAATCCCCTCTGGTCTCTATATATGACCTTCTGTATACCACTTTTGTTCCTTGATACTTTCTCCAAGTGGCATCCAGAAGTATCCTTTCAAAGTGTAAGTCAGATCTCACCCTACCATTGCTCAAAACTCTGCAATGCTTCTCCTCTCCTCAGAATAAGAGCCAACATACTTCCAATGCCCAATGTATTAATTTGCTGGGGTATAGTAACAAAACTGGGTGGCTTAAATACAGAAATGTATTGTCTTTATTCTGGAGGCTGGAAATTCAGGATTGAGGTGTTGGCAAGGTTGATTCCTTCTGCGGGTTATGAGGGAGAATAAGTACTCTGTCTGTCCCCTAGCTTCCGGTGGTTTGTTGGCAATCTTTGACGTTCTTTGGCTTATAAAAGCATCCCTCCAGTCTGTGCCTTAATTTTCACATGGCCTTCTCCCTGTGTGTTTGTTTCCAAATTTCCCTTCTTTAGAAGGACACGAGTAATATTGGATTAGGGGCCCACTGTAACTCCAGCATGACTTCATCTTAACTTATTACTTTACAATGAACTTATTTCCTAATAAGGCAATATTCTGATGTACTGGGTATTAGAACTTTAACATAAGAATTTGGGGGGCATAGTCAACTCATGACACTTCACAGGACCCATCAGATCTGATTTGAGACTCTGTCCTTTGCCTGACCCCCACCCTCCTGTCTCCCATTGACTTACTCCACTCTAACCAAACTAGCCTCCTGCTGCCCAGGCACATGCCAAGACATTGCCCTTTTGGGATCTTAGCACTTGCTCTTCTTTGTGTCTAGGAACCCTCTTCCCTCAGGATAACTAACTTTGTCAACTTCTTCAAGTCTTTGCTCCAAATATCACTTGTCAACAAGCTCTAAATAAACTATACTATATTTTCTTTCAGTGAGAGGAGAGAAGCCAGAGATAGACTCCGGCATGCACCCCAACTGGGATCTCCCCAGCAAGCCCACTATGGGGGGCAATGCTCTGCCCTTCTGGGGCCTTGTTCCATTGCTCAACCTAGCTCTTCTTAGCAACTGAGACAGAGGCCATGGAGCCATCCTCAGTGCCTGGGGCCAACTTACTCCAAACAAGCCATGGCTGCAGGAGGAGAAAAGAGAGAGAGAAGTGAGAGAGGGATGAAAAAAGAAGCAGAATGGTGCTTCTTATGTGTGTCCTGACCGGGAATCAAACCCAGGACTTCTACAAACTGGGCCAATGCTCTACCACGGAGCCAACTAGCCAGGGCCCATAAACTACCCTATTTTAAATTGAAAGCTAATCCGCCCACCCAGCTCACTCCAACCCTCTTTACTTTGCTCCATTTTCAGCACTTACCCCCTTCTTATTTAATATGTAACTTACTATATATTTTTTATACTCTTGATTGTTTATGTTTGTTTCTCTTCACCAAAATGTAAGCTCCTTGAGGAGAAGTACTTTGTTTTATTCACAATTTTTTTTTCTGATTCATAAGGAAAATTATGACTTGGTCAGAGCTCTTTGCCTAAGAAATCAGAAGAAACACTTCTTACAAATGGAGAACTCTGGAAGAAATCTCTAGGGAGGCATGCAATTTTTACTTGGAGTATATGAACCTAGTGGAACTGCAAATATGAGACTCCTGGTTGAGGAGGAGCCTTTTCTGCAAATAGTAGAGGTTGTGTTTGCAAGAAACAAAGTAGATCAGTATAGACAAGGTAAAGCAATCAAACAATTTAGTCTGAAAATTCACTTTAGTATTTCTGTTTAGAATATTGAATTAAACACTTTGCTTTTATAGACTATCAGAAAGTCTCACTTACCTATAATTCCTCACTTTATGTTGAGCCATGCAGATATGAAAAATCATGAGGGTCAGATGTTTTTATTCAAATGTGTGAACAGACTCTATTACAATAGGTCACAGTGCTAAAAAAATAATAATAATTGAATGTCATGATTTGACAGTCCTTGTAGGAAGCCATGTGCAGATAATAAAATTTTATCTTAAGCAAAATGTTCTTTATAGGGAAAAAACAAAGAAATCTTTTTTGGGGAAATGAAAAAGTAAATGGCACTTATTTGATTATTTATTTTAATATTTTTCACATAGAAAGATCAGGACATGTTCAACCAGGAGCTTCACATTTGCAGTGTGTGTGTTCATCTGAGTTAATGTCTTTCTAGTAACCTTAGTCACTTCACACTGAGTCATCCACACTCTCACCTATGCCCCTGTGTCTGGCAGGTGGCTTCACACTGAGTCATCCACACTCTCACCTATGCTCCTGTGCCTGGCAGCTTCATTTTCTGAGATGATGATGCAGGTTTCAGAGGCAGACTTTCCTGAAATCTGGCTGTGTTTATGTCTCCGAGTCCTATGAGATACCTTGGAATCCTTAAATCCTTTCTTTGAGCTAACACTGCTCCTTTCAACCTAACACATATCTGACATGTCTTCTACTATATGGCCTATGTTTCTTTGACTGCCCAGTATGTGACATAAGCTCTTCCACAATAAGAAATTCCTTTCAAAGTGATGCTTGTTGACAGTAGATACATATAAAGTGCCCAGAGATGAGGCTTCTACTACCAAAGAAAAAGGTCATTAAGCTAGTAAGTAGACATAAGGATTCATGGTGTATATGTACACTTTCTTTGATCAAAATTCTCACATATGATATAGGCCTTAAATATTTAAATGAGTATTCTATCATTAGAATAAATAAATGTTTAGTCACACTGCCTCAATAGAGATATTGATATTATACCCAGGCTTTCAAATATGAAGATCAGCAATGTATTCATTCAGGTCACTAAATTTTTGTGCTGCATTGATTTTTTTGTTTCATTTGCAGACATGTGTGAAAATAACTGTTATCATTCTCTTTAGGTGCTAGTGAGTGGCTTCAACCCTATAATTTTAAAATGCATTATTCAAATCCTAACGTTTTAACTAATGATCACTTAGAATAAGCCATTTTTTTCTTTCTGAAATCAGTCTATCAGCCTTCCCTGCCACCCCCTCTCTTATCAGAAAATAAGGAAAAGAAGGTGTAAAAATGGCAAATATTCTCATTGATATTCTCATCTTTACAAACTATATTACCCATCAGTTTTCAAAGTCCCTAAAAAATATGTGCTTTTATTATTTTATCCTCAGAAGAAGTAGAAAGCTAGTGTAAATATGCCTCATGCAAAGTCTGGTGTGTTCTGCATCCACCACCACCTCCTGGCCACAGACCCCTGGTTGGCTCTACCATCCTATCATCTCCAAAGGGCCTTTCACCTGTCTTCCATTTGAAGTGGACATGGTAAACTAAGAAAGTGTTTTTCTGAGGTGGGGAGTGATAATGAAAATGATATAGAAGGGTGATGACGGAGGTAGAATAGAGATATAAGTGTATGCTACAAACACTGTTCTATTCCAAGGCCTCCTGTCCCTACCCCCATTTGTTTACCCAATATGGATTTATTCATCACAAACTATACATCACACCCTGACTGTAGCTAAAGGGAGAGCAAAAGGCTGAGAAACATGGCATTATGTCTTGGATCTAAGTGGATGAATATGTGGAGAAGGTCAGGTGCTCAGCACACAGCAGGAGAACCACATCCAGGGCCCCCTCCCAATCCCAGCACCTATGAGCACCTGCCTTCGTTAACTCATCGGCTCCCCTGCTCAGCCCCATTAGGTGGTGAGCTGATTCATTTCACAGGTGAGGAGTGTGACATTAGAAAAGCTCTGGGAATTGCCCAAAGTTGTGAGATTTGTAATTCATGGAACTGAATCGAGTTGTGACCAATCATTCTGGTTTGCATGGGCTCAAGCAATTTCTCAGGTCATAAGACTTCCAGTTCTGGGCAAACTAGAATGGCTGTCCACCTTATCAGAGCCCAGGGCTCTTTAATACATTTCCAGTTCTCTTACCAATCCACCAATACTTACAAAGTTTAGCAGATCTAGTTGACTAATGATATTTTATTGTTAATGCCTTTTAGTTACATAATATTTATATTACATTGTAAGCCTAATTAGCAGTCCTCCTGAGAAAGCAACATTTTGATGGCAGAGATTCGACTGTAAACCGAATGTTTATATTGGAATCTTCCACGTTGATTATAGCATTGAGGTTTTCTATTCTGTACTGAATTTTCCTCATTTTTAATAATTTTCTAGTTTTAGAATAGATTTTATCTTCATCTTCAAAGCGTCATTTCATCCACTCATCTGTTTGATCTCTTTCTAAATGTTTTCTAATGTTTCATGAACAATTTCCTTGTTTCTTAGAGTTCTTCATGAAAGGAAGTATAACAAGGTGATCAAGAACTGAAGACCTGACATCAGGGCACAAATTCAAGTCCCATGCTACTTTCTTCCTGTGTGACTTAGCAAAGGAGCTGTGATTCTCTGTATTTCAGATTTCTTTTCTATAAAATGCAAATAATAATAGTACAGCCTAATAAAGTAGTTTCAAGGATTCAATGGTTATTTACATCTGGAAAAATTAAAACATTATTGACACATAGCAGTTACTTAATACAGTATTTCCCCATGTATAAGATGCACCTTTTAAAAAAAAATTGGGGGCCTAAAAACTGGGTGTGTCTTATACAGTGTGGTTGTATATTTTTATTTACTTGCATTTCCTGCTGTTATCATGCTCATTGTTGTCAATTTTTTTACTTGCATTTTCTGCTTTTTCATACTTGCTGTCTTTGCGCTCATTGTTTCACACCTGTTACCAGTATATTACGGTAGGTTACATTTTGCAATGTTCTGCCCAGAAATGGCTCAGAACAGATCTTCATACAGAGCTGAATTCAAGATAAAAGTTATCCATTTTGCAAAAGTGAATGGAAATCATGCTGCTGAACATAAATTTGGTCCTCCTCCAACAGAGAAATCAATCGAGATTGGCTATGGGAAGAAGAAACCCTACTGAAAAAACCACAGCAGAAGAAGGCCATGGGAGGCAAGTCAGAAAAATGGCCTGATTTAGAGAGGGCATTAAAAATATGGATTGAAGAGCAAATAGCAATTGGAATTCCTGTGTCCACAAAGATAGTTCAGCACGAGGCAAGAATTGCTGATGGAAAAGAAGTTACTGATTTCAAAGGAGGACACAACTGGTGCTTCAGGTTTATAAAATTAAATGGACTAAGCATGCATACACACACCAGACTTGCCCAAAAGATGCCTGAAAGCTATGAGCAGAAGGTTCTTGAATTTCATCATTTGTCATTCAATGTCAGAAGACACATCAGTGTGAGTTGGGACAGAATGTAAATATGGACAAAGTCCCCCTTCAATTTGATGTCCCAAGTAATAGAACTGTTGATAAGAAAGGGGTGAAAACTGTAACTGTGAATACAAGTGGACATGAAAAGAGACATTATACAGTTTTTCTAGCTTGTTGTGCCAATGGGACCAAGCTGCCTTCTATGCTGATTTTCAAACACAAAACAATGACAAAAAAAAACATTCCTAGAGGAGTGATTCTCCACATTCATGACTAGGGTTGAATGGATTAGGATGAGATGAAGATCTGGTTTGAGTAAGTTTGGAGAAGGCGACCAGGTGGGCTCTTATGCAAACCCGCCCTATTGGCACTTGATCAGTTCAGGGCACACATAACAAAAAACATAAAGATTGTTTCAGAGCAAAAAACAAAACTTGCCATCATTTCTGGAGGCTTGACATCTCAGCTCTAAACACTTGATGTCAGCATTAACAAACCCCTCAAAGCTGCCATGAGAGATGGATGAAGTCTTCTGGAGACAATTTGACACCAGCAGGAAGAGTGAAGAAACCAACTATAGGAGTAATTTGTACCTGGGTGAAAAGATTCTGAGATAATATTAAGATTGAGATTGTTGTCAAGTCATTTAAGAAATGTGGCATTTCAAATGCCATAGATGGAACTGAGGATAAGGCATAATATGAAGACAGTGGTTCATCATCAGATGAGGACAAACTAATGAATGAGATGAGGAGTTGTATGAATTTTATGATGAATAAAACTTGAGTTTAATAACTTTATGTAGCCTGACCAGGCAGTGGTACAGTGGATAGAGTGCTGGACTGGGACCTGGAGAATCCAGGTTCAAGACCCCAAGGTTGCCAACCTGAGCGCAAGCTCATCTGGTTTGAGCAAAGCTCACCAGCCTGAACCCAAGACTGCTGGCTCAAGCAGGAGGTCACTTGGTCTGCTGTAGCCCTCCGGTCAAGGCACATGTGAGAAAGCAATCAATGAATAACTAAGATTCCACAACAAAGAAGTGATGTTCCTCATCTCTCTCCCTTCTTGTATGTTTGTTCCTATCTGTCCTTCTCTCTGAGCCTTTCTATCTCTGTCACAAAAAAATTAAATAAATAAAAACACACAGAAGAAAAACTTTATGTAATACATTTTTTTTTTTCAAATTTCAGGCCCCCAAATTAAGGAGCGTCTTATACATGGGGAAACACAGTAACTGTTAACTAATATTATGTTCATATATAATTCAATCGTTTTTATATTTTTATGCTTCTATCTCTAAGATTTTTAAGTCATAAATATAAGCAATTTCTAAAAATATATGTATATTTTTAAATTGATGATGCTTATTTAATGTTACATACATTAAAGAAAATACAATTCTTTTAACAATAAGTAATGTGACAATGGTGTAGGGTATGCTTACTAGTACACAGAAAGATATTTAGGTCTAGAACTTGAGAGAGAGGTTTGGGAAGATAGGTGATAGCAGACAGTGGTCTTGAAAATGGTCTTCTAGCTCTAGTCTGTAGATCTAAAAGGGATCAAACCCTAGAGAAGTTCTTACAAGCAAAGTAAGGAAATGGATCTTAAAAGAGAGAAACAAGAGTCAATCTTTTCAGGAAAGAATATTGTGGACATAGTCAAGTAAATCAGGACTCAGGCAACCCCTTTAAAGATACCAACAATGTGGTAGGAATGCAGATTGGTGCAGCCACTATGGAAAATACTATGAAGATTTCTCAAAAAAACAAAAACAAAAAAGAAACTGCTTTATGACCCAGCAATTCTACTTCTGAATATATACCTGAAGAAACCTAAGACACTAATTTATATAAAATATATATATGAACTCCCTATGTTCCCTGCAGTGTTATTTACAATAGTCAAGATATGGAAGCAATTCAAGTATTCATCAATAGATGAATAGATTTAAACAGTGATGGTATATATATATATATATATATATATATATATATATATATATATATATATATATAATATTACTAGGCCATAAAAAGAACAAAATCTTACCATTTGTGACATCATGGATAGACCAAGAGGGTATGATGTTAAGTGAAATAAGTCAGAGAAAGACAAATACTATGTTTTATATATAAAAACTCAAGAGCAAAGTAAATGAAGAAATAAAATAGAAAAAGGCTCATAGATTCAGAGAAAAGACTAATGGTTGTCAGAGGGGAAGGGGGTTGCAGAGCTGGGGGAAAAAGTTAAAGGAATTAAGAATTACAAATTTGTGAGGGGCAAGATGGCAATATCATAAGCGGACATACTAACTTCCAACTCTCAAAACCAAAGTGGATTATAACTTGATTTTAAGAACCATTATCTGGATAAACCAATGCTGAACTGGACTGAGAGGACCCTTCAACCGGGGAACACTGAAGAAGCAACATTGAGACTGGTAGGAAAAGCGAAAATGCGGAAAGGGCTGCCCAGCTCACCAGAGCAAAAGGCAGCCCAGAGAGACTCGTGTGGCAGGAAGAGAGTCTAGTGGAAGGGTAGGGACCTAGGTCCCAGGAACAAAGCCCCAGCCTGCAGGCCCAGAGCCTAGAATAGGCATTTGGACAGTAATTAGCTGGAAAACAGGTTAGGACTCTGTTTGTGAGAAAGAGACAGTTGTCTCAGACCCATGATTCTTCTTAAAGGGACGGCACAGAAAACCTCTCTCACAACCACTCACCCGGACTCTGGGAGACAGGGAGAGAAGAGAGGTCCGGAGCAGTGGGAAAAGAGTGCGGTCTGGAAGGCACAGGGAGAAAAGCTTTGAGGGACAGCCACCCTAAACCCTGGGCTGAGTCAGTCCACAAATCTGAAACAAAATTTCTTCTAGAACCAGCAAGGGGAAGCAGGACACCAGGCAAACAGGCTCCCCTGCGGCAATGAGAGCACAGACACTTAGAAGAAAGGAGCTTTCAGAACTACAGTATGGAGTGTTAGGATCTGAGCTGCAGTGCCCCACCGACACTGCTGAGGGCTTGCTGGAGGGTGGGCGGTGACAGGACGTGGAAGCATGGTTCCGTTGGCAGGGGCAGAGGCAGAGCCGGCGGGCATGATCTCAGTTTAGCTCAGCAGTAGTGAAGGGAATGAGCTAAAGTGGTCCAGCAGCTGTGGGCCTGCTCGCGACACCACCTGTGGGAAAAAAACGGGAGCCAGGAATGGGCAGAGATCCGCAGCTGGGCAGAAGTAAGCAGGCACACAGCCGCACCTAGCCTCCGAGGCTTGAAGCCCTGCCTGAACTGGCTTTGCCAGCAGAGGTGGGGGAGAAGCCCGGTGCGTGGCTGAATGCATAGTAGCAGCCCAACTCAGCCGAGGAGCCGAGGTCCGCGGGGGCAGGACAGAAGCCCAGTGCCCGGCTGAGTGCAAAGCAGCAGCCTCGCCCAGCCCAGGAGAAGAGGTTAGCGGGGGCTGGCAGAAGCCTAGGCTAGCAGCTGAGCGCGTAGCAGCAGGCCCACCCAGCAGAGGAGCCGAGGCTGGCAAGGGTCAGGTGAAAGCCTGGCTGGCAGCTGAGCATGCACCAGAAGCTATTCCTGGCCAGAGAAAAAGGCTGACAGGGACCTGCTGCTGAACAAAAGTGCTCACCCTTTTCTTGGTGTCCAGCCTTGTGGCCTGAGTGTGGTACAAAGTCCCACCCATGGGATATGGGCGAAGGCTGAGACCGGCTGAGGCATATAGAGCCTGGTATGAGAAAACAGCCCCTCCCAAAAAGGCTAGGCAGAAACCACAGCACCAGATGTAGGGGCCGGCGCCAGAAACACCCATACCCAAACGTCCCAGGCAGTGGCAGAGGGGGTGGCGGGCCTGCAGACAGACCACACCAAGGGATACAGAGGCAACACCCATTGGAATCCAGTGGCCTAACACTTCTTACACACAGACAAAATAGGTAGACAGAGAAATGAAACCCAAATGAATCAAGAGAAATCCCCAGAGAAGGACCTGAATGAATCAGATATAACCAAACCACCTGATGCAGAGTTTAAAATAATGATAGTTAGGATATTCAATGAGCTTAGAGCAACAATTGATAGTAATTACGAACACCTAAATAAAGAGATAGCAAGAAAATAAAAAAAACTGAAATAATAAAAAAGAAGCAAACAGAAATGACAAATACAGTATCAGAATAAAAGACCACAGTGGAAGAAATTAAAAGCAGGATGGATGAAGCTGAGGATCAAATCAGTGAGTTAGAGGACAAAATAAACAAAGGCACAGAAGCAGAGCAGGAAAAAAAAAAGAGACTCAGAAAATGAGAGGAAACTCTAATGGAGCTCTGTAACAACATGAAGAGAATTAACATCTTCATCATAGGAGTTCCTGAAGAAGAGAAAAAAAAACAAAGGATAGAAACTTTGTTCAATCAAATCATAGCTGAAAACTTCCCTAAATTAAGACTGGAAAAAATTTCACATGTGCAAAAAGCACAGAGAACCCCATTAAAGAGAAACCCAAAGAAATCTACACCAAGACACATCATAGTTAAAATACCAAAGCTAAGTGATAAAGAGAAAAATTTAAAAGCTGTTAGAGAAAAAAAGGCGATCACCTACAAAACAGCCCCCATAAGGATGACATCTGACTTCTCAACAGAAACACTTGAGGCCAGAAAGGAATGGCAAGATATATTCAAAGTAATGGAGAACAAGAACCTACAACCAAGACTACTCTATCCAGCAAGGCTAACGTTTTAAGTTGAAGAAGAAATAAAGAGCTTCCCAAACAAAGAAAACCTCAAGGAATTCATTAAAACAAAACCAATTCTTCAAGAGATGCTAAGGGGCCTTCTGTGACCAGTTGAAAGGGGAAAAAGAATATAGCAAAAGAAGACTATAGCTTTAAAGAATAAAATGGCAATAAACAACTACATATCAATAATAACCTTAAATGTAAATGGATTAAATAATCTAATCAAAAGTCATAAAGTAGCTGCGTGGATAAAGAAACAGGACCCATACATATGCTGTCTACAAGAGACACATACCTTAAAACAAAAGATGCACATAGACTGAAGGTAAAAGGATGGAAAAAAGTATTTCATGCAAATGAAAATTTTTTAAAAAGCTGGGGTAGCAATACTTATATCTGACAAAATGGACTTTAAAACAAAGGCTGTAGTAAGAGATAAAGAAGGACACTACACAATGATAAAAGAAAAAATTCAACAGAAAGATATAACCATTATAAATATCTACGCACCAAATATAGGAGCCCCGATATACATAAAGCAGACTTTGATGGATATAAAGGGTGAGATTAACAGCAATACTATAATAGCAGGAAATTTCAATACCACACTAACATCACTGGATAGATCCTCAAGAAAGAAAATTAATAAAGAAACAGCATATTTAAAGGATACACTTGATCAATTCGATTTAATACATATCTTCAGAACTTTTCACACTAAATCAGTAGAATATACATTCTTTTCAACAGCTCATAGTACATTCTCTAGGATAGACCACATCTTAGGACACAAAAGTGGTCTCAACAAATTTAAGAAGATTGAAATCATACCAAGCATTTTCTCTGATCACAATGGCATAAAACTAGAAATTAACCACAAAAGAAAAACTGAAAAATACTCAAACACTTGGAAACTAAATAGCATGTTACTAAATAATGAATGGATTAACAATGAGATCAAAGAAGAAATAAAAAGGTTTCTAGAAATGAATGATAATGAGCATACATCAACTCAAAATTTATAAGACACAGCAAAAGCAGTACGGAGAGAGAAGTTCATAGCACTACAGGCATACCAGAAGAACCTAGAAAAAGCTCAAATAAGCAACCTGACCCTGAATCTAAAAGAACTAAAAAAACAACAGCAAACAAAGTCTAAAACTAGTACAAGGAAGGAAATAATAAAGATCAGAGTGGAAATAAATGACATAGAGGTTAAAAAAACAATATAGAGGATCAATGAAACCAGGAGCTGATTCTTTGAAAAGGTAAACAAAATCGATCAACCTTTAACTAGACTCACTAAGAAAAAAGAGAGGACTCAAATAAATAAAATTAGAAATGACAGTGGAGAAATAACAACTAACACAACAGAAATACAAAGTATTGTAAGAAAATACTATGAAGAACTCTTTGCCAAAAAATAAGACAACCTAGGTGACAAGGACAAATATCTTGAATCATATAATTTTCCAAAAATCAATCTGGAAAAATCAGAACACCTAAACAGACCAATTACAGCAAATGAGAATGAAAAACTCCCAAAAAAGAAAAGTCCTGGGCCTGATGGCTTCACAAGTGAATTCTACCAAAAATACAAAGAAGAACTAACTCCTATACTCCTCAAGCTATTTCAAAAAATTCAAGAGGAAGGAAGACTTCCAAACTCCTTTTATGAGGCGAGCATAATTCTGATTTCGAAACCAGGCAAAGAGAACACAAAGAAAGAAAATTTTAGGCCAATATTCCTGATGAATTTAGATGCTAAAATTCTCAACAAAATATTAGCCAACCAGATCCAGCAATATATGAAAAACATCATACACCATGATCAAGTGGGATTTATTCTGGAGAGGCAAGGCTGGTTTAATATTTGCAAATCAATCAATGTGACTCATCACATAAACAAAAGAAAGGACAAAACTCACATGATAATTTCAATAGACGCAGAAAAGGCATTTAATAACATCAGCACCCATTCATGCTGAAAACTCTCAGTAAAGTGGGAATACAGGGAACATTCCTTAACATGATAAAGGCCATCTATGACAAACCCACAGCAAACATCACAGTAAATAGACAAAAATTAAAAGCAATCCTTTAAGTACAGGAACCAGGCAGGGGTGTCCACTTTCACCAATTTTATTCAACATAGTACTGGAAGTCCTCGCTACAGCAATCAGACAAGAAGAAAAAATAAAAGGCATTTAAATTGGAAAAAAGAATTAAAACTGTAATTATTTGCAGATGATATGATATTGTATATAGAAAACCCTAAAGTCTCAGTCAAGAAACTACTGGACATTATAAATAAATTCAGCAAGGTAGCAGGATATAAAATTAATACTCAGAAATCAGAGTCATTTTTATATACCAACAATAAACTGTCAGCTAAAGAAATTAAAAAAATATTCCCCTTCACTATTACAGTCAAAAAAAATAAAGTACCTAGGAGTAAAATTAACCAAGGACTTGTACTCAAAATTATAAAACATTGATAAAAGAAATCACGGAAGATACAAACAAGTGGAAGCATATACCATGCTCATGGCTAGGAAGAATAAACATCATTAAAATGTCTATATTACTCAAAGCAATTTATAAATTCAATGCAATACCAATTAAAATACCAATGACATACTTCAAAGATATAGAACACATATTCCAAAAATTTATATGGAACCAAAAAAGAACACAAATAGCCTCAGCAATCTTCAAAAGAAAAAATAAAGCAGGAGGTATCATTCTTCCAGATATCAAGGTTTACTATAAGGCCATTATACTCAAGACAGCCTGGTACTGGCATAAAAACAGGCACATATATCAATGGAACAGAACAGAGGACCCAGAAATAAACCCACAGCTTTATGGACAACTGATATTTGACAAAGAGGAAAGAACATACAATAGAGTAAAGACAGCCTCTTTAACAAATGGTGTTGGGAAAATTAGACATCTACCTGCAAAAAAATAAAACTAGACCATCAACTTATACCATTCACAAAAACAAACTCAAAATGGATAAAAGACTTAAATGTAAGCTGTGAAACCATAAGCATCTTAGAAGAAAACATAGACAGCAAGCTCTCCGACATCTGTAGCAGCAATATATTTGCCGATTTATCTCCACTTGCAAATGAAATAAAAGGCAAGATAAACAAATGGGACTATATCAAACTAAAAAGTTTTTGCACAGCTAAAGACAATAAGAACAGAATAAAAAGACAAACCACCCAATGGGAGAACATATTCGACAGCACGTCTTATAAGGGGTTAATAACCAAAATTTATAAAGAACTTATAAAACTCAACACCAGGAACACAAACAATCCAATCAAAAAATGGGCAAAAGAAATGAATAGAAATTTCTCCAAAGAGGACATACTGATGGCCAATAGGCATATGAAAAAATGCTCAACATTACTAATCATTAGAGAAATGCAAATTAAAACCACAATGAGATATCATCTCACACCAGTCAGAATGGCACTCATCAGCAAAACAGCACAGAATAAGTTCTGGCGAGGATGTGGTGAAAAGGGAACCCTCTTGCACTGCTGGTGGGAATGCAGACTGGTGCCACCACTGTGGAAAACAGTTTGGAGAATCCTCAAAAAATTAAAAGTCGAACTACCTTTTGACCCAGCTATCCCACTTATAGGAATATACCCTAAGAACACCATAGCACTGTTCGAAAAGAAGAAATTTGCCCCCATGTTCATGGCAACATTGTTCACAATAGCGAAGATCTGGAACCAGCCCAAGTGTCCGTCAGAAGACGAGTGGATTAAAAAGCATTGGTACATATATACTATGGAATACTACTCAGTCATAAGAAATGATGACATCGGATCATTTACAACAAAATGGATGGACCTAGATAACATTATACGGAGTGAAATAAGTAAATCAGGAAAAATAAAACTGAGAACAGCATGATTTCATACATAGGTGGGACTTTAAAGTGAGACTATGAGACATGGACAAGAGAGTGGTGGTTACAGGGTGGGAAGAGGTAGGAGAGGGTGGGATAGGGAGGACTGGAGGGGCACAGGGAAAACCAGATAGAAGGTAACAGAGGACAATTTGACTTTGGGTGACGGGTATTCAACATAATTGAATGTTAAGATAATCTGGAGATGTTTTCATTGTACATATGTACCCTGATTTATTGGTGTTACCCCATTAAAATTAATAATAATAATCAGGAAAAAAAAGAAAAAAATATCTAAGGAATGAAGTGAGTATTCCAAACCGGCTGGAATAAGCAGGATGTGGGTATACGAGAGCCTCCAGGCAAACCGTCGTGAGGGACACAGGGGACTCACAGCAATGGACACGTCTGTGACAAGCCACCTCAGGCCTGGCAGCATAGAGAGACTTAGAAGGCAGTTAGGAGGAACCCAAACTCAAACTGATAAATTGAAAATACTCCTTCTCTAATATTTGTGTTGGCTAGTAGTGAAATTAGCAATGAGAAAAAGTGCAATTTCTTTATCTAAGAAACATCATTGAATGGCTCTTTTTCCTTAAAGAAATTGTTAAAATGTTCCCCAAATAGCCTTTAAATTTCCATACCGATGTAGACATGTTATCACCTTCTAGTTTACATAAAATAAAGATGTGATAAAAAAAAAAAATTCAAACCAATTCTGCAAGAGATACTAAGGGGCCTATTGTGAACATTTAAAAGGGAGAAAAGAATATAGCAAAAGAAGAATACAGCTTTAAAAAAAGAAAGAAAATAAAAAACTACATATCAATAATAATCTTTTAATTTCTTTTTTTAATTTTTTATTCATTTTAGAGAGGAGATACAAAGAGAGAGAAAGAGAGAGAGAGAGAGAGAAAGAGAGAAAGGGGGGAGGAGCTGGAAGCGTCAACTCCCATATGTGCCTTGACCAGACCAGTGCAGGGTTTTGAACTGGCGACCTCAGTGTTCCCAGGTCGACACCTTATACACTGCACCACTACAGGTCAGGCTTCAATAATAATCTTAAATGTAAATGGATTAAATGATCCAATCAAAAGAAATAGGGTAGCTGCGTGGATAAAAATACAGGACCCATACAGATGCTGTCTACAAGAGACACACCTGAAAAAAAAAGAATCACATAGACTGAAGGTATAGGATAGAAAAAAATATTTCATGCAAAAGGAAATTAAAAAAAGCTGCAGTAGCAGTACTTATATCTGATAAAATAGACTTTAAAATAAAGACTGTAGTAAGAGATAAAGAAGGACACTACATAATGATAAAGGGAACAATTCAACAGGAAAATATAACTATTATAAATATCTATGCACCAAATATAGGAGCCCCAACAAACATAAAGCAGACTATGATAAATATATAGGGCAAGATTAACAGCAATACCATAATAGTAGGGGATTTCAATACCCTACTAACAACACTGGATAGATTCTCAAGAAAAAAATTAATAAAGAAACAGCAGACTTAAAGGATACACTAGATCAACACGATTTAATAGATGTCTTCAGAACATTTCACCCTAAAGCAGTAGAATAAACATTATTCTCAAGCGCTCATGTTATGTTTTCTAGGATAGACCACATGTTAGGACACAAAAATGGTCTCAATAAATTTAAGAAGATTGAAATAATATCAACGATTTTCTCTGATCACAATGCCATGAAATTAAAAATTAACCACAAAAGAAAAACTGAAAAATACTCAAACACTTGAAAACTAAATAGCATGATATTAAATAATGAATGAATTAACAATAAGATCAAAGAAGAAATAAAAAAGTTTCTAGAAACGAATGATAATGAGCATATATCAACACAAAATTTATGGAACACAGCAAAAGCAGTACTGAGAGGGAAGTTCATTGCACTACAGGCATATCATAAGAAGCTAAAAAAGGTCAATATACGCAACCTGACCCAGCATGTAAAAGAACTAGAAAAAGAACAGCAAATAAATGCCAGGATCAGTAGAAGGAAGAAAATAATAAAGATCAGAGCAGAAATAAATGACAAAGAGGCTAAGGAAACAAAACAGAGGATCAATAAAACCAGAAGCTGATTCTTTGAAAAGGTAAACAAGATTGATGAACCTTTAACTAGACTCACCAAAAAAAAAAGAGAGATGACCCAAATAAATAAAATTAGAAATGACAGTGGAGAAATAACAACTGACACAACAGAAATACAAAGCATTGTAAGAAAACACTTTGAAGAACTCTATGCCAAAAAGTTAGACAACCTAGGTGAAATGGAAAAAATTCTTGAGTCATATAATCTTCCAAAAATCAATCTGGAAGAATCAGAACACCTAAACAAACCAATTACAACAAATGAGATCGAAACAGTTATCAAAAAACTCCCAAAATAGAAAAGTCCTGGGCCTGATGGTTTCACAAGTGAATTCTACCAAAAATGCAAAAAAGAAGTAACTCCTATCCTTCTCAAGCTATTTCAAAAAACTCAAGAGGAAGAAAGACTTTCAAACTCATTTTATGGAGCAGGCATAATTCTGATCCCAAAACTGGGCAAAGACAACACAAAGAAAGAAAATTATAGGCCTATATCCCTAATGAATTTAGATGATAAAATTCTCAACAAAATATTAGCCAACCGGATCCAGCAATATTTGAAAAACATCATACACCATGAGCAAGTGAAATTTATTCTGGAGAGGCAAGGCTGGTTCAATATTTGCAAATCAATCTATGTGATTCATGACATAAACGAAAAAAGGACAAATATCACATGATAATTTTATTAGATGCAGAAAAGGCATTGGATAAAATCCAGCACCCATTCATGCTCAAAACTCTCAGTAAAGTGGGAATACAGGGAACATTCCTTAACATGATAAAGGCCATCTTTAACAAACCCTCAGCAAACATCATACTAAATGAACAAAAATTTAAAGCAACCCCTTAAGATCATGAACCAGGCAGGGGTGCCCCTTTCACCACTCTTATTCCACATAGTTCTAGAAGTCATTGCTACAGCAATCAGACAAGAAGAAGAAATAAAAGGCATCCAAATTGGAAAAGAAGAAGTAAAACTGTCATTATTTGCAGATGCTATGATATTGTACATAGAAAACCCTAAAGTCTCAGTCAGAAAATTACTGGACCTTATAAATGAATTCAGCAAGGTGGCAGGATATAAAATTAATACTCACAAATCTGAGGCATTTCTATATACCAACAATGAACTGTCAGCAAAAGAAATTAAGGTAACAATCCCCTTCACTATTGCAGTCAAAAATATAAAGTACCTAGGAGTAAATTTAACCAAGGAGGTTAAGGACTTGTACTCGGAAAACTATAAAACATTGATAAAAGAAATCAAGGAAGATACAAACAAGTGGAAGCATCTACCATGCTCATGGCTAGGAAGAATGAACATCATTAAAATGTCTATATTACCCAAAGCAATTTATAAATTCAATGTAATACCAAATAAAATACCAATGACATACTTCAAAGATATAGAACACATATTCCAAAAATTTATATGGAACCAAAAAAGAACACAAATAGCCTCAGCAATCTTAAAAAGAAAAAATAAAGCAGGAAGTATGACTCTTCTGGATATCAAGTTTACTACAAGGCCATTATACTCAAGACAGCCTGGTACTGGCATAAGAACAGGCCCATAGATCAATGGAACAGAACAGAAACTCAGAAATAAACCCACATCTTTATGGACAACTGATATTTGACAAAGCAGGGAAGAACATACAATGGAGTAAAGACAGCCTCTTTAACAAATGGTGTTGGGAAAATTGGACATCTATCTGCAACATATGAAACTAGACAATCAACTCACACCATTCACAAAACAAACTCAAAATGGATAGAAGACTTAAACGTAAGCTGTGAAACGATAAGCATCTTAGAAGAAAACATAGGCTGCAATATCTCTGACATCTGTAGCAGCAATATATTTGCCGATTTATCTCCAAGGGCAACTGAAATAAAAGGCAAGATAAACAAATGGGACTATATCAAACTAAAACGTTTTTGCATAGCCAAAGACAATAAGAGCAGAATAAAAAGATAAACCACAAAATGGGAGAACATATTCGACAGCACGTCTGATAAGAAGTTAATAACGAAAATTTATAAAGAACTTATAAAACTCAACACCAGGAAGACAAACAATTCAATCAAAAAAATGAGCAAAAGAAATGAACAGAAATTTCTCCAAAAAGGACATATAGATGGCCAATAGGCATATGAAAAAATGCTCAACATCACTAATCATTAGAGAAATGCAAAATAAAACCACAATGAGATATTACCTCATATCAGTCAGTATGGCACTCATCAGCAAAACAACACAGAATAAGTGCTGACAAGGATGAGGAGAAAACGGAACACTCATGGTGTGCTGGTGGGAAAGCAAAGTGGTGCAGCCACTGTGGAAAACAGTATGGAGATTCCTCAAAAAATTAAGTCCAACTGCCTTTTGAGCCAGCTATCCCACTTATAGGAATATACCCTAAGAACACCATAGCACTGTTCGAAAAGAAGTAATGCGCTCCCTTGTTCTTGGCCGCATTGTTCACAACAGCGAACATCTGGAAACAACCCATGTTTCCGTCAGAGGATGAGTGGATTAAAAAGCTCTGGTACATATATACTAGGGAATACTATTCAGCCATAAGAAATGATGACATCGGATCATTTACAACAAAATGGATGGACCTTGATAACATTATATGGAGTGAAATAAGTAAATCAGAAAAAAAACTGAGAACAGCATGATTTCATACATAGGGGCACATAAAAGTGAGACTATGAGACTGGACAAGTGAGTGGTGGTTACGGGGTGGGGGGAGGGATGAGAGGTTGGGATAGGGAGGAGGGGAGGGGCACAGGAAAAAACAGACAGAAGGTGACAAGAAACAATTTAACTTTGGGGGACGGGTATGCAACATAATTGAATGATAAGATAACTTGGAGATGTTTTTGTTGTACATATGTACCCTGATTTATTGGTGTCACCCCATTAAAAATAATAATAAAAGTATTTATATATAAAAAAACATGCACCCAGGGCTCCGGGAAACAGGGACACGCGAAAGCAGTGCAGCAGCTGCTGCCCCACCTGTAACCCCACCTGCGGGGGAAAGCGGGAGGCCAAGAACAGGCAGAGATCAGCTCTGCGACCCTGTGCAAGCCGACCCAGAATGTGGGGAAGGGGCTAGGACCAGGGATGGGTGGAGGCTCGTGGCTGAGCTCATGCCATCAGGCCCAACCAGCCAGAGAAACCGCGGTTTGCCATCCTGCATGCGCGAGTTGTCTGTGAATGCAGGAGCGGGATAGAGCCTTGGACGAGCGCAAGTTTGCAGTTGAGCGCACGCCAGCAGCCTCTCCAGGCCCAATAAACCTTGGTTTGCGATCCTGAGCAGGAGGGCTCGGGCCTCAATGTTGGGGCAAAACCTCTGGACGGGGATAGGCTCACAGCTGAGAGTACGTCAGAAGCCCCGTCCAACACGCAAAAATGTGGCAAGCAGTCTCTGACCGAGGGTGCTGGTCGGAAGCCCAGAAACAGGCTGGGTCCTCAGCTGAGCAAAGGTGCTCACCTCTAACCTTGGTGCTGAGGCTTGTGGCTTAAGTGACAGCCCCTCCCGCAAAGGAGAGGCGGAAATCACAGCAACAGCCACATAGGGCCAGCGCTGGCAACATCCATACCCAAACGCCCTAGGCAGCGGCAGAGGGGGTGGCGGGCCTTCAGACAGACCACACCTAGAGAACACAAAGGCCACACCTACTGCACTTACTGGTCTCCAGGGGCCACAACTTGCTTATACAAAGACAAAATGGGCAGGCAGAGGAATGCAAACCAAATGAATCAAGAGAAATCCCCAGAGAAGGACCTGAATGGACCACATATAACCAAATTACCAGAAGCAGATTTTAGAATAATGATAGTTAGGATGTTCAAAGAAATTAGAGCAACAATGGATAGTCACTATGAACACATAAATAAAGAAATATATTTATAAAAAACAAAATATAAGTATAAAAAATGAAATTGAAATAATAAAAAAGAATCAAATAGAAATGGCAAATACAGTATCAGAACTGAAGACCACAATGAAGGAATTAAAAGCAGGATGAACAACGCTGAGGATCGAATCAGCAAGTTAGAGGACACAATATACAGAGGAACAAAAGCAGAGAAGAAAAAGAAAAAGAGACTCAAAAAATGGGAGGAAACAATAAGGGAACTCTGTGACAAAATGAAGAGAAACAATATTCGCATCATAGATGTTCCTGAAGAAGAGGAGAGAAAACAAAAAATACAAACTTTGTTCAATCAAATCATAGCAGAAAACTTCCCTAAATTAAGGCTGAGAAACATTCCACACGTTCAAGAAGCACACAGAACTCCATTAAAGAGAAACCCAAAAAGATTTACACCAAGACACATCATTGTTAAAATACCAAAGCTAAGGGATAAGAAAAAATTTTAAAAGCTGCTAGAGAAAAGAAGGCTATTATCTACAAAGGAGCCCCCATAAGGATGACATCTGACTTTTCTACAAAAACACTTGAGTCCAAAAGGGAATGGCAAGATATATTCAAAGTAATGCAGAACAAGAACCTATAACCAAGACTATTTTATCCAGCAAGGCTAATGTTTAAAATTAAAGGACAAATAAAGAGCTTCCCAGACAAAGAAAGCCTCAAGGGATTCATTAAAACCAAACCAATTCTGCAAGAGATACTAAGGGGCCTGTTGTGAACAGTTTAAAGGGAGGAAACAATATAGCAAAAGAAGAATACAGCTTTAAAGAATAAAATGGCAATAAACAACTACATATCAATAATAACCTTAAATGTAAATGGATTAAATGATCCAATCAAAAGACATAGGGTAGCTGCGTGGATAAAGAAACAAGATCCATACATGTACTATCTACAAGAGACACACCTTAAAATAAGAGATGCACATAGACTGAAGGTAAAAGGATTGAAATAAATATTTCACGCAATTGAAAATGAAAGAAAAGCCTGGGTAGCAATACTTATATCTGACAAAATGGACTTTAAAACAAAGGCTATAGTAAGAAATAAAGAAGGACACTACATAATGATAAAGGGAAAAATTCAATAGGAAAATATAACTATTATAAATATCTATGCACCAAATATAGGAGCCCCGACATATATAAAGCAGACTTTGATGGATATAAAGGGCAAGATAAACAGCAATACCATAATAGTAGGGGATTTCAATACCCCTCTAACAACACTGGATAGATCCTCAAGAAAGAAAATTAATAAAGAAACAGCAGATTTAAAGGATACACTAGATCAACACGATTTAATAGATGACTTCAGAACATTGTACCCTAAAGCAGTAGAATATACATTCTTCTCAAGCGCTCATGGTACATTTTCTAGAATAGACCACATGTTAAGACACAAAAATGGTCTCAATAAATGTAAGAAGATTGAAATCATATTAAGCATTTTCTCTGATCACAATGCCATGAAATTAAAAATTAACCACTAAAGAAAAACTGAGAGGGAAGTTCATTGCACTACAGGCATAGCAAAAGAAGCTAGAAAAAGCTCAAATAAGCAACGTGACCCTACATCTAAAACAAGTAGGAAAACAACAACAAATAGAGCCAAGGGCCAGTAGAAGGAAGGAAATAATAAAGATCAGAGCAGAAATAAATGACATAGAGGCTAAGGAAACAATACAGAGGATCAATGAAACCAGGAGCTGGTTCTTTGAAAAGGTAAACAAGATTGATGAACCTTTAACTAGACTCACCAGGAAAAAAAGAGAGAGAACCCAAATAAATAAAATTGGAAAGGACAGTAAAGTAATAACAACTGACACAACAGAAATACAAAGCAAATCAATCAATGTGTTTCATAACATAAACTAAAGGAAGGACAAAAATAATATGATAATTTCAATAGATGCAGAAAAGGCATTTGATAAAATCCAGCACCCATTCATGCTCAAAACTCTCAGTAAAGTGGGAATACAGAAACCATTCCTTATCATCATAAAGGCCATCTTCGACAAACGCTCAGCAAAAATCATACTAAATGGACAAAAATTAAAAGCAATCCTTTTAAGATCAGGACCCAGGTAGGAGTGCCCCCTTTCATCACTTTTATTAAACATAGTTGTGGAAGTCCAAGCTACAGCAATCAGACAAAAAGAAGAAATAAAAGGCATCCATATTGGAAAAGCAGAAGCAGATGATATGATATTGTATATAGAAAATTCTAAAGTCTCAGTCAAAAAACTACTGGACATTATAAATGAATTCAGCAAGGTGGCAGGATAAAAAATTAATACTCAGAAATCAGAGGCATTTCTATATACCAACAATGAACTGTCAGTAAAAGATATTAAGGAAACAATCCCCTTCACTATTGCAGCCAAAAAAATTAAGTACCTAGGAGTAAATTTAACCAAGAAGGTTAAAAACTTGTACTCAGAAAATTATAAAACATTGATAAAAGAAATCAAGGAAGATACAAACAAGTGGAAGCATCTACCGTGCTCATGGCTAGGAAGAATAAACATCATTAAAATGTCTATATTACACAAAGCAATTCATAAATTTAATGCAATACCAAATAAAATACCAATGACAAACTTCAAAGATATAGAACACATATTCCAAAAATTTATATGGAACCAAAAAAGAACACAAATAGCCTCAGCAATCTTAAAAAGAAAAAATAAAGCAGGAAGTATGACTCTTCCAGATATCAAGGTTTACTACAAGGCCACTATACTCAAGACAACCTGGTACTGGCATCAGAACAGGTAC
Organism: Rhynchonycteris naso; assembly: GCA_037038555.1. NCBI lineage: Eukaryota > Metazoa > Chordata > Mammalia > Chiroptera > Emballonuridae > Rhynchonycteris > Rhynchonycteris naso. The sequence continues at coordinate 107,031,143 of CM072998.1, read as the reverse complement.
ATAGATCAATGGAACAGAACAGAGAACTCAGAAATAAACCCACATCTTTATGGACAATTGATATTTGACAAAGAAGGAAAGAACATACAATGAAGTAAAGACAGCCTCTGTAACAAAAGGTGTTGGGAAAATTGAACATCTACCTGCAAAAAGTGAAACTACACCATCAACATACACCATTCATAAAAACGAACTCAAAATTGATAAAAGACTTAAAGGTAAGCTGTGAAACCATAAGCATCTTAGAAGAAAACATAGGCAGCAAGATCTCTGACATCTGTAGCAGCAATATATTTGCTGATTTATCTCCACGGGCAAATGAAATAAAAGGCAAGATAAACAAATGGGACTATATCAAACTAAAACGTTTTTACACAGCTAAAGACAATAAGAACAGAAAAAAAAGACATACCACACAATAGGACAACATATTCGACAGCACGTCTGATAAGGGGTTAATAACCAAAAATTATTAAGATCTTATAAAACTCAACACCATGAAGACTAACAATCCAATCAAAAAATTTGCAAAAGAAATGAATAGAAATTTCTCCAAAGAGGACATACAGATGGCAAATAGGCATATGAAAAAATGCTCAATATCACTAATCATTACAGAAATGCAAATTAAAACCACAATGAGATATCACCTCGCACCATCAGAATGGCGCTCATCTGCCATACAACACAGAACAAGTGCTGGTGAGGATGTGAAGAAAAGGGAACACTCCTGCACTGCTGGTGGGAATACAGACTGATGCACCACTGTGGAAAACAGTATGAAGATTCTTCAAGAAATTAAAAATCGAACTTCCCTTTGACCCAGCTTTTCCCACTTATAAAAATATACCCTAAGAACACCATAGCACTGATCGAAAAGAAGGAATGCACCACCATGTTCGTGGCAGCATTGTTCATAATAGCGAAGATCTTGAAACAGCCCAAGTGTCTGTCAGAAGACGAGTGGATTAAAAATCTTTGGTACATATATACTATGGAATACTACTCAGCCAAAGAAATGATGACATTGGATCATTTACAACAAAATGGATGGACCTTGATAACATTATACAGAGTGAAATAAGTAAATCAGAAAATAACTGAGAACAGCATGATTTTATACATAGGTGGGACATAAAAGTGAGACTATGAGATATGGACAGGAGAGTGGTGGTTACAGGGTAGGGGGAGGGAGGACAGGGTGAGACAGGGAGAAGGGGAGGGGCACAGAGAAAATCAGATAGAAGGTGACAGAGGATAATTTGACTTTGGCTGAAGGATATGCAATATAATTGAATGATAAGATAACCTGGAGGTGTTTTCGTTGTACATATGTACCCTGATTTATTGGTATCACCCCATTAAAATTAATAAAAAAAAAAGTAAAACTGTCATTATTTGCAGATGATATAATATTGTACATCGAAAATCCTAAAGTCTCAGTCATAAAACTACTGGACCTGATACATGAATTCAGCTAGGTGGCAGGATATAAAATTAATACTCAGAAATCAGAGGCATTTTTATATACCAACAATGGACTGTCAGCAAAAGAAATTAAGAAAACAATCCCCTTCACTATTGCATCCAAAAGAATAAAGCACCTAGGAGTAATTTTAACCAAGTTGATTAAGGACTTGAACTTGGAAAATTATAAAACATTGATAAAAGAAATCAAGGAAGATACAAACAAGTGGAAGCATATACTGTGCTCATTATTAGAAAGAATAAACATTGTTAAAATGTTTATATTACCCAAAGCAATTTATAAATTCAATGAAATACCAATTAAAATACCAATGACAAGGAAAGCAAGATGGCGATGGAGTAGGCGCACGTACCAACTTCCAACTCCCAGAACCAAAGTGGATTATAACTCAATTTTAAGAACCATCATCTGGATAAACCAACTTTGAACTAAACTAAGTGGACTCTTCAATCAAGGAACACAGAAGCCACATTGAGACTGGTAGGAAGAGCAAAAACGCGAAGAGGGCTGCCCAGTTCCCCGGAGCAAACGGCAGCCCGGAGAGACCCGCGTGGCAGGAGGAAAGTTTGGCGGAGAGGGAGGGACCTGGGTCCCAGGAACCAAGCCCCAGCCTGCAGTCCCAGAGCCTAGAAGAGGCGTTTGGACAGTTTTGAGCTGTGAAACAAGTGAGGGAGCTCCCAGGCCTACAGTGTGGAGTATTAGGTCCCTTCCTACTCTGCTGAGGGTTGCTGAAGGGTTTGGAGCGGCAGGACGCTGAAACGCGCGGTTCTGTCGGAATGGGCAGAGGCCAAGCCGGTGTGAGCTCGGTCTAGCCCAGCAGGGTCTGAGGGGATGCGCGAAAGCGGTCCGGAAGCTGCGGGCCCGCCTGTAATGCCACCTATGGGGACAAAGCGGGAGGCCAGAAGCGGGCAGAAATCTGCTCTGCGACCCTGCGCAAGCTGGCCCTGACGGTGGGGACCGGGCTAGGAACAGGGACGGGCGGGGGCTCACGGCTGAGCTCACGCTACCAGCTCTGCCGGCCGGAGAAACTGCGGTTTGCCATAATACGTGCGCGAGCGGGCTCCGAGCACGGGGGCAGGGGAGACCCCGAGACAAGTGGAAGCTCGCAGCTGAGCCCACGCTACTATCCCCTCCCGGCCGGAGAAACCGCACATTGCCATCCTAAAATACCAATGACATACTTCAAAGATATAGAACACATATTCCAAAAATTTATATGGAACCAAAAAAAAAAACACTAATAGCCTCGGCAATCTTAAAAAGAAAAAATAAAGCTGGAGGTATCATTCTTCTGGATATCAAGGTATACTACAAGGCCATTGTACTCAAGACAGACTGGTACTGACATAAGATCAGGCACATAGATCAATAGAACAGAACTTAGAACCCAGAAATAAACCCACATCTTTATGGACAACTGATATTTGACAAAGGAGGAAAGAGCATACAATGGAGTAAAGACACCCTCTTAAACAAATGGTGTTGGGAAAATTGGATATCTACCTGCATAAAAATGAAACTAGACCATCAACTTACACCATTCACAAAAACAAACTCAAAATGGATAAAAGACTTAAATTTAAGTCGTGAAACCATAAGCATCTTAGAAGAAAACATAGGCAGTAAGCTCTCAGACATCTGTCGCAGCAATATATTTGGCGATTTATCTCCTTGGGCAAATATAATAAAAGGCAGGATAAACAAATGGAACTATATCAAACTAAAAAGTTTTTGCACAGCTAAAGACAATAAGAACAGAATAAAAAGACAAACCAGAGAATGGGAGAACATATTCGACAATTCTTCTCATAAGGGGTTAATATCCAAATTTAATAAAGAAGTTATAAAACTCAAAACCAGGCCTGACCAGAACATCAGACTGGTATGCAGAAGACGCAGGTTCGAGACCCCAAGCTCGCCAGCTTGAGTGCGGGTCCATCAGGCTTGAGCTAAAGCTCATCAGCTTGAACCCAAGGTCGCTGGCTCCAGTAAGGGATTGCTTGGTCTGCTGAAGGCCCGCAGTGAAGGCACATGTGAGAAAGCAATCAATGAACAACTAAGGTGTCGTAACGGCAATGAGAAACTAATGATTAATGCTTCTCACCTCTCTCTGTTCCTGTCTGTCTGTCCCTATCTATCCCTCTCTCTGACTCTCTCTCTGTCCCTGTAAGAAAAAAAAAAAACAATAAACAATAACAAAAAAACCCTCAACACCAGGAAGACAAACAATCTAATCAAAAAATGGGCAAAAGAAATGAATAGAAATTTCTCCAAAGAGTTCATACAATTGGCCAATAGGCTTATGAAAAAATGCTCAACATCACTAATCATTAGAGAAATGCAAATTAAAACCACAATGAGATATCACCTTACACCAGTCAGAATGGGGCTCATCATCAAAACAACACTGATTAAGTGCTGGGTAGGATGTGGAGAAAAGGGTACCTTCCTGCACTACTGGTGGGAATGCACACTGGTGCAGCCACTGAAGAAAACAGTATGGAGATTCCTCAAAAAATTAAAAAGCGAATTGCCTTTTGACCCAGCTATCCCATTTTTAGGAATATACCCTAAGAACACCATAGCACTGCTTGAAAGAAGAAATGTGCCCCCATGTTTGTGGCAGCATTGTTCATAATAGTGAAGATCTGGAAACAGCCCAAGTGTCCGTCAGAGGACAAGTGGATTAAAAAGCTTTGGTACATATATACTATGGAATACTACTCAGCCATAAGAAATGATGACATCGGATCATTTACAACTAAATGGATGGACCTTGATAAGATTATACGGAGTTAAATAAGTAAAACAGAAAAAAACTGAGAACAGCATGATTTCATACATAGGTGGGACATAAAAATGAGACTATGAGACATGGACAAGAGTGTGGTGGTTACGGGGTGAGGGGAGCGAGGAGAGGGAGGTAGAAGGGGGTGGGGAGAGACACAAAGAAAACCAGATAGAAGGTGACAGAGGACAATTTGACTTTGGGTGATGGGTATGCAACATATTTGAATGATAAGATAACCTGGAGATGTTTTCTTTGAACATATATACCCTGATTTATTAATGTGACCCTATTAAAATTAATAATAAAAATAAAAAGAAAAAGAATTACAAATTTGTAATCACAAAAACTTCCAGGGATGTAAAGTACCACATAGTGAATTTACTCATTAAGATTATAATAAATATGCATGGTGTCAGATAGGTACTTAAAGTATTAAGGGACCACTTTGCAAAGTATATAATTGTTTAACCACTATGCTGAACTCCTGAAACTAATACAAAATAATATTGAATGTCAACTGTAATTGAATAATAAAATTTAAAAAGTATCTTTCTCCTAGGGCAGATATTTCAGAAAGGACCTAGTACATGGCAGCCAAAGAGAAACTGAAGAAGAAATATATAAATATGATCATTTGTTTTATAAACTAATAATTGGTATAGTTTAAAAAGTTAAATAATACAAAAAATCTGTATAAGAAAACAGTCTCCCATTACACTACTATTCACCTTCAAATCTCCTTTCAGAGGCAAAACTTTTCTTTAGTCATTATTTTTTATTTTTAAACACTAGGATATATTTTGAACAGGAAATACACATATTACATATTCAAAGATCAAAGCAGTATGGAAAGATATGCATAATGATACCTTGCTCCCAACTTCTAAATATTCCTGATTCTAGTTCTTCTATTTTTTTCAAATAACATGCTTATACTTGAAGTATTACACTTACATATTAATTTATCAACTATGAAATGTATTATTTACACCTATACCTGTTAGTATTTCATCCACTTAAAATTCTTTATCCTTTCCCCACCCCCCAATATAGTTCAATATCATTTGGTCACTTTCCTGGGTTTTCCTAAAACTTAAAAATTCTACACCTAAAATTTACTTATTAATCAACATTACCTCAATGAATTTAACAAATAAATAAAATAATGTAGACACACACAAAAAGCCACTACCATAACATGTTAGTCAACAATAAATTGTTGTAGTTGGCAGGTATTTAGATATTAACAAAAAGGAAGGGAGTACACTGAACCAGCAGGTAAACTAGGAAAACACAATTTCATAGCCACTCAGGACATCCATCAGGCAGGAAAAATGCTTTATATCACCCCAGGTGTCCACCCCACTAACAGCGTTGGGAGGGTGTTAGGGTAAGGTGACCAGACATCCTGCTTTTGGTGGGACAGTCACAATTTTTAACAATTTGTCCCACATCCCACAGCGTTTTAAAAAAGTCCCAGTTTTTGGAAAGAATGCACAAAAAGCTAGGGAATGTCAGGAGAACGGAAAGGGCATATATGGTTTTCGGCAGGGAGACCCCCGCCTCAACCTGGAAGCGCCCGCACTGCCGCAGGAGCTGGCTGCCCTGTGGGTGGGTGGGGGGGGAGTGTGAAACAAAGAACTTTGGGCAAGAGGTACCCGATGGGGCGGCGGCTGTCAAGTCCCCTAACTACCCATAGGCCCGAGTCCTGGATGCGGCATGCAGCTCTACATGGGCCGGTGGTACTACCCTGCCTGCTCCTGCTCGCTCATGCAGCTCTGGCATTTGTTTCAGGATCATGTAACCCGATCCCTCTGACTCACTCAAAATTTCTCATATAGTAATATTTCCGAAAATGATCTTTTTAATGAGGTGTCATTATTAAAAAAAATAGATTGATAAGGAAAAGTTTATATCTTGGGCATCAGCAAAAATCACAATAGAGAACAAATGGCTAGAAATATTTCATCATTTTCAAACAAACCATGTTCCATACAGTAATGCACTAAAAATTGTGGAATTCGCGCTGTCTTTACCAGGAACTAATGCTGCGACTGAACGCGTTTTTCTATGGTAAATAAAGTGTGGACATCAGAAAAATCACAATTAAGTGTTGAGACTTTGAAAGCCATTTTATGTGTGAAATATAATTTAACAAATTCTTGTGAAAAATTTCATGACCTTTTAAACAATGACAGCAATCTACTAAAAAAATTCACTCAAATGAGAAATATGTCAAAGAATAAAATAATACTATACATAATTTTTTAATGTATTATATTTGTAAATTGTACTTATGTTGAAATTTTAAAAAATATATTGTAATACTATTTTTGCATTCTATGAAAACTTTTTTGCTCCATATAGACCAAATTTTTAATCAAGAACCCCCCCCACACACACACACACCCGGTCAATGGTGTCCTGCTTTACCAATTTTAAAATCTGGTCACCTCATGTTAGGGGGAATAAATGGTGTAGAGGGCGTCCTTTCACTAAATTCATGTGTAGTTGAAGCCAAAATGGAGACCTTAAGGGAAGGAAACAAACTTGGGTAAATCTGGGGGAAAGATTGGGTAAGATCAGGGTCCAAACCCTGGAAAAGCCAGAAAAGAGACTGCTCAAAAAGAACTCTGCTCTTTATCCCAAGCCCAAGGAAGTATAGTGAGACACAAACAAAGGCCTGTGCCCCAGGGGCAGCCACATGGGCTCAGCACAGCACTCATGTGTCCCAGGCACCGTGGAACCTTGGTGGCTGAAGTGCAGGTGGGAAATGAGGCACAGGGAAGTTAAGTATCTTGCTTAAGGTCAGCTTCAGGAGCAAGGGTTTTGGCTCTGCATTTCTGGGTCTTGACCTTTCTGGGCCTGGGGTCCTGGAAGCTGGATTTCTTCTGCGTGGACACAGAGTTGAACTACCTGGTTGTGGATGGAGCATCAAGGGTTGTGTATCTGGGGGAAGACCCACACACATCGACCAGCTTTTGCTGCTGGACCCACCAGTGAAGCCACCTTGTTGAGTGTGGCAGTTCTTTCAAGGGTATCGGTGCCCTGTGTGCCCTTGAATAAATCTTGCCTCTATTGCTCTAATCCTCCTTTGTGAGTGTCCCTGAAATGTTTTTCTGTGATATGCAAGAATCTATTTCCAGACTGGTCTAACTTCCATAACAAATTAATGTAATTAATAAAATAAAATAATATGAAATGCTTATACCTCCAGTTTTTATCAGCTATATTTACACCTTTACCCTCACCCATTTCTTCCTCTCCTTTTCCCTTTTCTCACCTCCACACTTGACATTAGTAAGGTTGAAAATATTTACATTTTATTCTGTAGTCATAATTAAGTATTCCTTGCTTTGTCAATAGGCAATTGCAAAATTAAAATGAAATAAATAGCATCTTCACTCTTGTGACTGAGTCAGGATTGTTTACTTCAGAAACAAGTAGTGAAATAGTCCGGTTTCTGAAATAAACAAACTTCCTTCATGAATTTAAAGGTCAAGATTTCCATATTACCCTAAAGAAAACTATACAAAGGGGTCTCATTCTTGTACTCCATCAAGAGCACAGTCACCCTGCACTTCAATTTCTCCGCTGGAATGTGTCTTTTCCGTAAGGTTTAGGTGATAGTTGCTTTGCCTGGAATATCAGCTTGCCATTTGTGAGTGTTGCTAAAAAAAAAAGAAAATTGCACCAGACAGAGTTAAACAGGCATGAAAGACTACTCGAGATTGTTATCCTAGAGGAGAGAAACTGACCTTAACTCTAGTGAAGCAAAGTATGAGGCTTTTTTTTTTTTTTTTTTTACTGAAGTAAGCTAGTAGAAAATACTGGAAGACACGGGGGCTAGGAGGTGGTCTTTGTAATGAGACCACTTGTGTCTGCTAATTATCACTTATTTGAATTTAGGCTTCTGCCCTCCCGTAGAGCCTGGGAGACAGGAGTGCCATCTTCTTCAGAGCAATGGCTCTCAAGTTCCTGAGAGAAATGTTCTTAGATTGTAAAACTGGCAAGAGGCTGGAAAAAGATTTACCTCTCAAAGTGGCAGAGAAAGAATTTACAACTGAAGTTGTCTAAGGTAAATGAAAGAAAAGGGAGGTCAGGGTCCCATATAAACCTCTCCAAAATTCAGTTAAGCTGAAGGGAATGTTAAGGTCTTCATGCTCTCTCTTTATCTCTCTCACCGTGTGTGTGTGTGTGTGTGTGTGTGTGTGTGTGTGTGTGTGTCCCTAAAATAGTCTACCCCTTCATTTATTTTCTTTTGTTCCCATTTCACTTGTTTAATGTACTGTTATACTGTTTTATTTTTTGATCATTTGCATAGTGCCTGACATTCAATAACTGCATATTGAATGGGTTAATTAATAAATTAATTAGGTAGAGGATTTGATACAATTATTGTATATTATCACAACAACAATATTTTCATAATGTCACATGCATCAGAACCTACCTTCCATACTGTGTGCTTTAAGAAACACCATCTCTCCAAAATTTCCCCTACACACAGAGAAGTAATGAAGTTACTGTGTACTTGACTTTGGATTTCCTGAAATTACAAGGAATCATTTGGATTAACAAGTGAAATGTAAATGCTCCTGGGAGGGACCAGTCATTCTAAAAAAGAAATATGATCAATGTTCACCTGCTTACATGAGTCTGAGTCTGATGACTCCTCAGTATGAAAAGGATAACACCAAAATATTGTAGCATTGCTTTTAAAACTCATTATAATAAAAATATAACTTACATTTATATCCCACTTTCTTCTACATCACCATGAACTTGAATCACGCAACTTATTAGCTGTCGCAACGAAAAACTAATAATTGATGCTTCTCATCTCTCCCTTCTTGTCTGTCTGTCCCTATCTATCCCTCTTTCTGACTTTGTCTCTGTAAAAAAAAAAAAAAAAAAAAAAAAAAAAAAAAAAAAAGGAGTTGCATTCTTCAGGTCAGAAAATGGAAGATAGCAAAATAGACTCCCCATCTTCATTTTGGTTACAGTCAGGTAGCACTGGGGAGTTCCACCCATTGACCAAGACAGTTACAGAGGAAATTTCTTAGCATTAAGCACTGCCAAATGCTAGAAACCTGAATGGACAGAGCCTGAACTGGTAGAAAGTGAGAAGAATGAATGCACAGGGCCGAGGATGCCAAAAGCTACAAAGATGATTTGATAGAAAAAAGCCCTCCACTCCCTATCCCTATAAAAACCACAGGCTTGAGCAGGAAAGAAGATGATCTTTGAGATGGGATTCCACCATTCTCCCAGGTCACAGCAACTGAATAAACCTCTTCCCTTTTGCACCAAGATCTGAGTGACAGTTTTGACTTTTGTTGTGGCAGGCAGCCAACTCTGTGTCTGTGTTGTTCAGTTACACAAATACACCATTTCAGTTGGATATCTACTTGCATGATATTTTTCTGAGAAAATAAAATAACCTTTATTTCTTACAGATTTGATGTTATGCTGATTGTACATTTACAGTATTGGTCTTTGCACCAACAAAATCACTCCCTGAATTTAGAAATAGAACTTTAACTGAAGTAAGAGCTTAGCCAATTTGTCAATTATCATTGTTAATAAAGACCCTTAAGAGGAGTTGTGGCCTGACCAGGTGGTGGCACAGTGGATAGAGCATCGAACTGGGAGGCGGAGGTCCCAGATTTGAGACCCCGAGATAGCCAGCTTGAGTGTGGACTCATCTGGCTTGAGCAAAAAGCTCACCAGCTTGGACCCAAGGTTGCTGGCTCGAGCAAGGGGTTACTCAGTCTGCTGAAGGCCCATGGTCAAGGCACATATGAGAAAGCAATCAATGAACAACTAAGGTGTCGCCACGAAAAACTAATGATTGATGCTTCTCATCTCTCTCCCTTCCTGTCTGTCTGTCCCTATCTATACCTCTCTCTGACTCTCTGTCTCTGTAAAAAAAAAAAAAAAAAAAAAAGGAATTGTGTTCTTCAGGTCAGAAAATGGAAGATAGCAAAATAAACTCCCCAACATCACCTTGGTTACATGGATGCCCAGAACTGCTCCTATGTGATGGGGAGCAATAGAGCTCCTTCCATAGGAAAACAGCTGGGTAGCTGAGACGTGAGAGCTCAGTTGAGCTCTTGAGAAGAGTTCAAGTCTTGAGAACTAAAGAGAATCAACCTCAGAAAAAGAAAAGCACCAATCAAGACGGAGGCTCTGGTGAAGAAGTATCTACAATAAGATTGGAAAGCCAGCACTCAGCAATCCGTCATGCTCTTAAACTCCCTACATTTTCTCCATCTTCCATTGATATTCAGTAAAGTTCTGCAAGTTCCAGCTGTTTCCCTGAGCTAAGAGGAGCCAAGACAGTGGTCCATGTCCATCTCTGACCAGAGCTGATGGTAGCGATGAGAGGAAAAATCTCTGGTAACAGTAAATTTCAAGGGCAACTGAGTCAGTGTTACTTGATCAGAAGACCTCTTTCCAAGTGGTGAGTCTCATCTTCTGGACTTTACATTTCTGAGCACTTTTTAAAAAGAGGAGGCAATTCACACACAGCTTTTAGTAGGAAACCCTTTCTCTGTCTCAGCCACTTTTTTATAACTTCTCATCCTAACTCTAGGTCAAATGCCCTTTCTTCAGTCAAAACTTTTCTCCTCTGCAGGGACAGCAAGTCATTCCTTTCTACCATTAAGATGTTATTTTACTCAAAATCCCTGCACAGATGTTTTTTAATCCATAAAAATGGAGATGTGAAGCCTGACCTGTGGTGGCGCAGTGGATAAAGCATCGACCTCGGAACACTGAGGTCGCCAGTTCAAAACCCTGCACTGATCTGGTCAAGGCACATATGGGAGTTGATGCTTCCAGCTCCTCCCTCGTTTCTCTCTTTCTCTCTGTCTCTCTCACTCTGTGTCTCCTCTCTAAAATGAATAAAATAAAAATTTAAAAAATTAAAAAAAAAATGGAGATGTGAAAACCTCCCTCCCTGGGACACTGTGAGGAATAAATAAGGTAACATATTGGTAAGCTCCTGGCATGGTCCCTGGCTTCCTCCTTCTTTCTAGCCGGACTTGACTTGATTCCCACCACTCTAGTGGCTCTTTTTACATGTGGCTGTAATATCCTTAATTTGTGTCCTCCTTAGGGGCAGGGGCTATACTTTGTTCACTGTTACATCCTCAGTACCTGGCACCATGCCAGGCACAAAGGATAATAAATGTTGGCTGAGCTGAATAGAGATTTAGTTTAATCAGTTTATGTCCCTATGAAAATCTACCTGCATTCAGACTACATTGGAGGTAGTTGGTAGGCATTAGGATCGTGAGCTCTTTTTGAAGCATTTGATGTTATTTTGCAGCAGGGAAGTGACTTTAGGATGCCCAGAAAATAGCACAGATTAAGCTGGAAGTATGAGTATGAAGAGGAGCAGGATAGTGCCAGACACAAATATCACCCATTCCTGCAAACTTCCTTGAGTTCTTTTTGAGTTAAAGTATTTTTTTAAAATAAATCTTTTCCTGGGAAACATAGGACTATGAACCTGTGTTTACAGGGACACCTGTACTTCCTTTTACAGGCTCTGGTGTTACCTGCTCTGTAGTTGCAAACTGGAATGGAGACCTGAGAAACAGGGTTGGAGCAGACCCGGAGAGAGGGTTCACACCCAGATCCCTGAGTTCACTCTCCTGTGACATAAAAGAGGACTCTACAATTCCTAAGTAAATGGACTAAACGTAAGCTACCTCATCAAATAGCCACATCCTTCTTTCTTCAGTGACCAATTCAAAGAGAAAGGAAGCCATGTACTGAAGGCCATTTCTGGTTCAAACATGGTTCTATGCACTACACTGTGTTCATTCACTTCTATCTCACAAACGTATCTCATTTCCATTGTACAGAGTCAAATAAGGCCCAGCAGAGTTATATTATTTGTAGTCTATAACAAAGGCAAAATTCACACTCATATCTTTCTGTTCCCAAAGCCCTGCCTCTGGCTGTCTCTCACTGGTACCCTTACACCAAGAGTGTCCAGCTTTTCCAGTGGAAGTCTGGGACCGTGATTAAGGTGGCTGCTGGCTCTAACTCTGGGGCCCCAAAGATAGTGATAGTGATAGTTTCCTCACACACAAACATGGAGTTGGATGTGGCCTCCACATTTGTTGAGGTGTGTATACTTTCATGGAGCACATTTACTTAGTTACAGTCTAATCATGAGCTTTTCATTGGGAAATTCAGCTTCTGGTAGAAACAGAGTTATGGGAGTGATGCCTATGTGTCTGTGTCAATTTGTGTTCATTATTTTACTTATATGCCACTTCAGTAAGTATCAGGATTAACATTTTTAAACAAAATGAATGACTTTAATAAATCCAACATAAAAATAAATGCTACCCAATAGTTTATTGTGTGTTTCATTAGATGCTATTGGATTATATGTATGTATAATTGTTTTGGGTAATTTGATGAAACATAACTATTTCTGACATGGCCTTTATTTAGTACTTAGAGGACAAAGAATTATAGCATTTTGCTTTCAGGTTGTTGGAGAGCTGGAACAGTCAGAAAATTGCTATGATCTTTTGAAAATATTCACAATATGTTGGAAAAAATATACTCATAAGCATATTCCTTAATTGCCTTTGCAATGGAGATCATGTTCAAGGGCAGGACTTACAAAAGATGATGTGAAAATCTTGACTATCCCAAACCTGTTTCACTGGGGATGCCAATCTTTGTGTGTCTCCCTAGAATAAAATTCCAGAATTATAACATATTTGTATGTCTCTGTTTAGTTTATAAAGCACTGTAACATGTATTATCTCATTTTACCTCCTAACAACCCTCTGATATGGGAAGGTAATATTGTCTATTTTACATTTGGGCTTTCACTCCTAGCCCTTAAAAATCAGATATTTTAAGATCTTGAAACCTCTTAAAGGCCTTAAAGAAAAGGCCTTAAGAAATTAATAAGGTCATGTTTAATTACTGAAAATTAATTCCCCTCTCACTTTCTTTGCAATCATAAGGTATAAGAACCTAAAAGAGCTTACTTCAATGAGTGACCTGAAGGGTTGATAAGTGATGGATGAGACGCTAAATGTAAACAACTCTTCTTAACCAATTTCCATTTCCATTCTATATACCTTGGGTTTACAAGGTATATAAAATTTTATTTTTCCCAATTGTGATAGAAGCTTGCTTTTGCCTTATTTGTCTATTTTGTTATGTAACTGACCTTAAGTCATTGTATAACAGAGTAAGACTATGATTCAGTGCACTGTTCTTTCCTTCTTAGTATCATTAAGAGTTGCTGGAGAAATACTGCTGATGTTCTCTAAAAATAGTCTTTTAACATTCTACTTAAAGATCTTGTTATGGTTTTTTTTTTTCTCATGAAAGGAATAAAAGATAAAACTGTGACATAAAAAATTGCAAAATAGTAATCACTATTTGTTTGTTTTTTTATTAATTTGTTATGTATTGATTTTAGGGAAGGAGGGAGAAAGAGAGCCAGGAACATCAATCCGTTCCTGTATGTGTCCTTACCAGGTGGAGATTAAACCAGCGACATCGACTGAGGATCAAACCTGCAACCTCTGCACTTCTCGGTGATGTTCTAACCAACGAGTTATCCAACAATGGCATAATCATTGGTTTTTATGAAATACACACATCTCTAGAATATTTTGTGTGGTGGAATATTAGGAAAGCAATTACATATAATTAACACATGCATAATACATGCACAACAGGTATGTCATAGATTACTCATAACCAAAGATATTAGCATGGACAAGTGTAGTTATTTTCTTAAAATTCCTACATAAAATAGAATGAAAAGGTGAAATTAACTTGTATTCATAAGTGCTGCTATATTGTAAATATAAAATTATTTTGTATCAGAAATTCTCCTTAAGAATTCTACAGCTGTAAGTATGGAAATATGTTGAAAAGTGAAAAACAAAAATCCCTAGTGACCAGAGAGCACCATTTAATGTTGATATGCTTCACATACACACACATATAATTGCAGTACCTAAAAGAAGCTGCATATAAAACCAACCAAACAATAGGAACAAAAACCATCAACAAAGAAAGTTTCCCAAATTCCCTTTGTTTTATTTTTGATCCTGTGATGCCCACCTGCCCTGCCATTGTGCAAGGGTGCAGTGGTAATGACTTCCTTTGCTCCCTAGAATTTATCTAATTCTCAAAAGCAGGCACAGTGAAACAGTCATTAGTCCAGACATGTACCCAGAATTCCCAGCCTCTTGCCAAGACACTCATTTTTTTTCACATTTCAGGCTCCCTCAATTCTATCCTCTTGTCCGTCCCAGTCTATGAGGTATTCATTCTACACAGCAGGTTTATTTAGCTTAAGCAATTGATGTAATCAGTAACTTAATCCCTAAAGGAAGATTGCTTCTTTTTGGCATCACCATCTTCTGCCCTACGTTATCCACAATAAATTTTCCTATCCATGGGGGGAGAGTGCTACAGGTTAATAGAATTTGAACCACAAATTTAAGATAATCTACATGTGTTAAGAACAAACACCTAAACTGTAATAGACACATTCTTATCTCCCAGGGCAATGCTCGAAATCTAAAAGAAGACCTACATTTTATCTCTGAGCAATTACCTTGAAGAGTATTACCAAATCAAAAATGCTACTAACTTTTATTTCTCAAGAGACAGACCTAAGTCTCTATAAGGAATTTAGAATTTGTTCATTTAAAAAACTGCCATAAGTATATACAAAAAAATAATAATACTGTGCAGCCATTAAAATTTATAGGAAAGCATTTGGGGAAATAGTCCCAATATATTTTCACAAAATCAGATTATATGTGAACAGAGCCCACCGGGGATGAGGACGATGGAGACGCAGAGACCCAACTCCAGAGACAAGGTTCAGTGATGCAGATCTACTTTATTCAGCTAGCTTATATACACAGGTTCAGCCTATAGGGTGTTACACCGTTTCCTTCAAAGCCAATGGCTAACAAGGTCAGGGAACTGCCTGGTTGGTGCTGAGTCACTTCCTTACAGTGGGCGAGCTCCCTCCTCGGTGTTCCTAGGAGGGTTTCTGGCGCTGGAGTGTTCTCACAGCATCGCATTAGCCACAGCTGCTAGGAATGCGCTCTGTGCTCTACCTACATTTCCCCCTTCCCTTTTAATTAGGGCCAGTTAGACTTCATGAATGATAGCTTGCTGTTGTTGTATTCCTCGGAGGATTAAGGTCAGACAACGGAATCCAAGAAGGACTATGATACCTATAACACCTATAATGCCATATGCTAGTATATTAGCAGGGTTAAACCAGGAAGTAAGTTTCTGTAAAGTCTGTTCTAGTAAGCTAAAGGATATTGGATTAACTCGGGTGCGATTAATGGCTAGGAGTTCTTGCAGAGTGCAGCTGTAATAAGGAACCGTTCATTAAAAGGGCCTTTGATTAAGGTGGCGAGGCGCTCCCTCTCTATAGTGGCATTGCGGACAGGTATGGGGGTTTCGTACAGGGGAGCCCTTCCAAGGGACGGGATATATTGACTCGTATTGACACGTTTCCCCCCCATTGCCCCGGGGTGACAGTCCAGGTACCATTAAAAATAGTTCCATTTCTGACTGTGAGAAATGGATGCAGGTCCATACATGCCCCCTCCCACAAAGATGCCGACATCCGAACACAGAACAGATGGCCTATCTTGGATTGCATAGTGCGTTGTTTTCTATTCTGTCTCGTAACTTGCAGTGCCAAACTTCAAGGCTAGGAGTTTGGGCATCAGGGCTAGACGCAAGTCGGCAGTCTCACCAGGGGACTCCTTCCTTTGGGATGTTCCTCATACATGAAAGGGCAGAGCGGTGACCCTGGGAATGTGAGGCCATCGGGGTGAGACCAATTGTGGGTAGCTAAGGGGAAGAGTGCATGTAGGCCGAGCATAGAGCCTTGGCTGGTACTTGCATCTTCTGCAAAGTCCCCTGTGGTATGGTCCTTAAGGAGGATCCACCCACAGTCACTGGAGATGCTATTGTCCAAAGTGAATTTGAGGAGTGAGGGTTCACTAACGTTACTCCATAAAGTCCCGTTCCACTCTTGGGAGGCCCTACCAGTGAGATCACATGGGAGGCCAAGGGAACAGTTAGTTACTGGAGTGGATTGCTGGGGATTGGGGGCTATTAACCTCTACGGGCATGATAATGCCAGGGTGGGGAAAAGCAGCCAGACGTGGGGGTCCACCCGTGTCTGGGAGTTAGCCGTTATTATAGCACACATAAGCAGGAACAGAGTACCAGGGCCAGGGGGCCCATCAGGCACCATTCTTTGGCCTTGCTCCACTACAGCCTTCATATCCCCCTAGGTGACGGGGTGCACATGTTGGACGCGGGGTCTTCTTCTGGAGCGCTGAGGTCCTCCTCCACTCAGGCATTCATCAAGGGTGAGATTTGCCATCTCCTGGGTCAGGGGGTTCGTCAGAGGGTCATCTTGGGACACCAGGACTGGCCTTATGTTTCGTCCTGGGGTCCAAATTGGCTGAGGCCACAAGCATAATCCCTCCCTTGTGTTAGAAGGGGGTGTGGACCCTGCCACTGTGCCGGGGCTGGGTCTTTCCAGCATACCAACGGTAAAGGGGTTGGGTGGTTACGAAGGCCTCCCCAATGTTTGTAGGTTGGAGTCATACCATCAGAATCAAAAGTTAAATAATTAAGGGTGAAGACAACACTGGTAAGCACTTCTCCGGGTGAAGCCCAGGGCATATTGCCCCTGTCATTTTGTATTTGGAGCTTGATGTCCTTGTGCTGCCATTCAACAATGGCTTGCAATAGCATGATTAAATTTCGCCAGAACTTGCTTGTGCTGATGCCGTGAGGTGGCAGGTGCTAGTAGACTCGGTGTTGCCCTCAAGGAGGAAAAACAAGGGGTCTAATTCAGCAGCAGGGATAGACAGATACCTGTGCACCCAATTTATTTGTCCGCATAGCTCCTGTAACTCATGTAAGGACCATTGCTGAGGATTGGCAAGAATAGGAGAAATGGGCCTTATTTCTTCCTCTATTCAGTACCCTTAGAATGTAAAGGGTGGTAAGATTTGTACCTTTTCCGGGGCAACTGAAAGGCCAATGGCCTTCAGATTATAAAGAAGCTGCTGATAGTATACCTCGAGTAGCACAGGGTCAGTATGGGCTATTAGGATGTCATCCATATAATGGCATATTGAACATTGCTCCCGTAATGATAGCGCTGCCATACCTACATATTGTTGGCAAATGGTGGGGCTATTTTTCATGCCCTGTGGTAAGACTGTCCATTGGTACCACTGAGCTGGAAGGGCATGGTTGGTTGATGGTACAGTAAAAGCAAAATAGGGTTTGTCCTCTGGATGGAGACGGACTGAGAAAAAACAGTCTTTAATGTCTATGATTTTTATGTGGGCTGCTCACGGTATCGCGGGATGGATGTGGTATGCCTGGCTGTAAAGTGCCTAGTTTCCTCATATGTTTGTTAATTTCTCTTAAGTCATGGAGGAACCTCCATTTTCTGGAGGGCTTTTTCTGTATTATAAATACAGGTGAATTATGAGGACTAGTGGAGGGCTCAATGTGTTTGGCTTCTAATTGTTGCTATACTAGCTTGTGCAGCTCTTGTAGTTTAGTTGTTAAAGGCCACTGCTCAACTCATATTGGTTGGTCGGTATCCCACGTGAGCTTAATTGGCTCTGGGGGCTTAAGTTGGGCAGTGGCCCTTAGGATTGGGGGGACTGGCTAGTAATAGAGACTCAAAACATGGACAAAACGTCTCTTCCCCAAAGTGTGTGTGGTAACTCAGTCATGAATAATGGGCTGAAAACTTCAGTAGCCCCGTCAGGATCATCCAATGGAGAGGCCACGCTGCCTGCTGGCCTGGCCGTATTCCACTCACTCCCTGAACAAGAGGCCTGGGCCATGTGGCCCAGTTCTCCTTTTTATCTTCCTCTCTAATAACAGAAACATCAGCACCTGAATCTATGAGCCTGAGAATAGGTTGGCCTTCTACCCATAGGGTTAGAAACGCCTTATTTTGACTTAATGGTAAGGTCCAATAGACTCCAGCGGAAGTTTGCTTTCTTACAGGTGGGGCTGAGAGCTGCTCCGCTTCCCATTTAAAGGCTCTAGGGGTTTTCTGTCTGCGGCAGTGGTAGAGAGACAATCCCGTTTCCAGTGGAATCTTTTTTTACAATGGGGGCAGACAGAGGGAGGCTTCTTGTCATTTTTGCCTTTTCTATTAGGGAACTGCCGTGCAAAATGTCCTATGCTTTTACATTCGAAGCAGGCCCCTGAAGTTTGTTGACTTTCAGTGCGGGAGATACTTAACTGGGAGGCGAGAGCGGTAGCGAGGTTCTACTGCCAAGTTACTGCCTGCATCTCGGCAGGCAAGGACCCAGTCATCTAGGGGAGCAACTCTTATGGATCCTATAGCTTGCCTGCATTCTCCATTGGCACCTTTCTACACTAATTCTTTAGTTAAAGCTTCTGCTGCATCAGCGTGGGTAACCTTATGCTTTACAGCTTCTTGTACTTTTCCTAGAAAGTCTGAAAAGGGTTATTTAGGTCCTTGGAGTAGCTTGGAGAGTTTTAAGGACTTTCCGTGAGCATTGGTTTGGGCAAAAGCTATGGTAGTGCATAAGCATACCTGATCAAAATACTGAGGGGATCCGGTAGCCTGTACAGCAGGGGAAGCAAATTGCCCTTCCCCTTTAAGGTCTTCAGGGGGAGGTTAATACCAGTCCTTTTCTTTCTTTCACCTATTATTTCACATTGCTCATTGTATAAGGCTTTCCATTGGATTAAGTCTCCTAGTGAAAGGACAGCTCAGACTAAAGTCTTCTAATCATGCAGGCAATTTAAATCAATACTGATATTTTCTAGTAATTGTCTAGTAATAGGGGCAATGGAGGCCATCTTTCTGGATAGCCTTTCTAAGAGTAACTACCGTTTTTTGTTAATGTGGATACCAGGCCTGTGGCCAGGCAGCAGTTGGATTAATATTGACCGGAAAGAGGTACAGGGCTCCAGACCTAATGCTGCATGGGAGACATCCCTCTGTTGGCACATGGGAGCGTATAAGCAGGCCCATGGGGTCTGGAGTGGGGTTATGAGGTGGACTTGTAGTTGGAACAGAAAACGGCATCTGAGGGGTCAGGCAAGTACTGCGGGAGTGGCAACTTCCACTTCTTCGGCTGAACTGATGGTGCAGTTAGCAATTCGGTTGGTTTCCTTTCCGCACGTTCAGCTGCAAGGTTATCAAACTCAGTGGCTAAGTCACTTTCCTCCTCAATGGAGTGGGGCAAATAGGGATGTAGGGGCTCCTCAGGGAGAGGGGTAGCCTGTAATAGTTTTGGAACAGGGGGAGGGTCCCCGGCAGGCATGCATGTGTGGATAGTAGGTCAGGAGTGAGACTGAGGGGAAAGGTTTGCCCTTCGTGTACCTCCACTGAACAGACGCGTCAGAGGGCTTGGGCCCAAGTGTCGGGGTCCCAAAGAGGCGCGTCCCAGAGCCAAAGGTTGAAACCTGAGAGAATTTCCCAGAGGTACAAAGATCCTTTTCATTAACTTTAACTCGCCTACTCTGCAAGAGGGCATGCTGAGCTTGAGCCTGAGAGGCTTGGGAGTGAGGGAGAAGGTTTCCCATTGCAGAGGGTCACATACCCATTCCTTGAGTGCTGGTTGGGTCCCTGTTCCAGTGCCAGTTGTGAACAAGGCCCAATGGGGATGAGGACAACAGAGACCAGGTTCAGTGATGCAGATCTGATTTATTCAGGAAGTAAGCTAGCTTATATACACAGGTTCAGCCTATAGGGTGTTACAGCGTGTCCTTCAAAGCCAATGGCTAACAAGGTCAGGGAACTGCCTGGTTGGTGCTGAGTCACTTCCTTAAAGCAGACAAGCTCCCTCCTGGGTGTGCCTAGGAGGGTTTCTGGCGCTGGAGTGTTCACACAGCATCACATCAGCCATAGCTGCTAGGAATGCACTCTGCACTCTACCTACAATTATAAAACAGTATGACCTCAGCTTTGTAAATTATAAGTATAAATTACAAGAAAGGACTGAGAGGATAGAAATCCAGAATATTAATAATGGGTGATTAGGTTAGGCATAACTTTTCTTTTTTATGACTTGTATTTGTCAAAATCTCTTCCATGAATACAACTCACGTGCAGGTAGCTGCTAAGCCCCTGTGGCATGAGAGACACTGTGGGACACCATGACAAGTGAAAGATGGAGGCCCTGTCTCCCAGGTTCTTCCGGCTGGGACAGACAGCACAACCATGCTTCCTTGCAGTAGCACCCACGCTGAGAAGCCTGGCCCTGGATCCAGTCAATCATTTTCAGAAACCTGCTTTCAGTCCACACAACCCAGTCTCTCAGTGACCGAACCGTAATCCTTGACTTCCAGCTCTTGGGCTCCAATCTCTTGTAGTATAGTTTCTGATACTGCAAGTGGCCCTGTTCTTGGAAGGTGAAAGAAATAGAGATTGGGTGTTTGCTAAGCATCTGCCAACGTCATAGGTTTTGCTGATGCAGGGTCATGGAGCCCTACCATAGCCATAGGAAGGAGGGGCATCCATTAGCATTTTATGGAGGAGTGAAACAGAAACCAGAGTGACTGCTTTGCCCATGAACATACAGCTAATATATGAACCATGTCTCAGTAGAACCTGAGCTCTATGTCAATCAGGCCTCCCGATTCGACTTCCCTGCACAGTGGGACATGCCTGCTTATCAGCAGGGCTGGCAGCCTCTTCGAGACAAATCTTGAGGTGGCTATAAGGATTTTACTTACCAGTGCCGAGAGCAACTGCCACCAGAGGAAAGACATAACCTACACACAAGTTAGTTGCAAGAATCATACAGGCAGTTAATTAGTCAAATCATTTTGGCATACCTGGGTACAGCTTAAGGGGGCCCCATCGGCGGGCACGTCTCAGCTGTCTTTGGTCAGGGCAACGTGGAGACAGTCCACATCAACTTTGGAGTCTGGGCAACTACCACAGCAGAAGGGCCCCTTAGCTTTAGTACCTTTTCTGCCCAACACCCTCTAACAGGTGTCAATAAGGATTATTACCTCAAACCACCTTTTTGGAAGTTCCTTGCAGGGAGCCCTTTTTATGTTAATCTACTGAAATGTTATATCAAGCTACTTTTAAGGTGTTCCTAGGGAAGCTTCTTGTTTACATTAACCTACAGAGTTATGACATCAAAGCACTTCTTATCTATATATAACTTCACACACACTAATTGGGCCCTGCATGAAAGGCAGTTTGTTTTATCCTATCTGTACACACTATATTAATTCCTATCTAGATGACATAACTATATTTAATTTTCTTAATTGCTTTTAATATTATATTCTGATTATTTTTATGTATTTTCCATATTTTTGTATATTTCTATATGTTTAATTACTATAACATTATATTACTGCAACAAACCACCATTCTAACTCAAGCTTGACTCCAAAGTTCATGTTCTTTCTCTCCCATTTACCGGTCTGAAGATCTCCCAACAGAGCTACACTTTAGATTTCCATCCAAACCTTCGCACTTGCATTTGGCTGCATTTATATCCTCTGGGATGTCAAACTCAAGACCTAAAGATTCAGACTCTCTGGGAAGAGCTGATGAGGTTGAAAATGGAACCCAGGCAAAAAGGTTTAAACTGATTGTCTGCCAGGACAGCTGGAGACACTGAAGAGGGGGCTTCAGAACAAAGGTCAGGAAGGAGTGTCACCTCCAGCTAGCTGCTCCCAAGGTTATGTACACAAATGGCATCATAAACAGTTTGTGAATCCCTTTTCTGCTCAGGAAAACAGCTTCAAATACTTTTGTTTCCCTGACACTGATCACCTAATGGTTCCCTTCTACCTCTTAGGATTCAAGAGAGCTCCTTGCCAGAGTATACTTTGCAAACCTGTCTGGGAAAAATTGTGCTGTCACTACCAGTCTTGATAAATAAAAATCCTTAGCAAAGCCTTGCATGAAAGTCCAGAAGCCAGTAACCTGAACAACATTAAACCCACAAAAAGCAATTCAATGGATAAAAGTAAAATGTAGAGTAATAGATATAGAGAGTGTAATCCTATTTGTAGTCAGAGATGAAATATTTTTAACGGTAAACAAAAATAGAAGACAGACCTAAGTCTCTATAGAGTAAAGGGCAGATCTATTTTGGAACCTGAGACCTACTTTTTTGCAGTGCAACCTGTGAGGAACGGAACCAGAGCCCAAATTGATTAGGAATTTGAAGAGCCTTTATTAGCTGGCTGGCGACTGTCTGCTGGTGAAGTAACGAACAGCAATGAGCTCAGGGAGAGAGAGGTATTTAAGAGTAAAACCACAAGGTTACAGTTGTTTCAGCACATTTGTACAATATCTTGCAAAAGTACACATTGTTCTAAAGATAATAAACGGCCTTCCTGCAATACCTGCAAGGTTGAAGCACAAAGAATGCATCCTGCCTCTGTTAGCAAGATTAGATTTGAGCCTAACTGCTGAGACTTGTAAAAATTTTCTACTTGCAGCTGTAGCTATAAACTAGTTCCTCTTAAGCGTTGAGCTAAATTGAGTCAGGGGTCCTTAGCATGGGCTGGCATGCCAGCACACTTTCACTTCCTGGCAACCCATCCCTAGGTCTGTGGATATACTAGAAAAGGCTCAGAAGGAAACAAGAAGAATGAACCATGGTTTGGAAGAAATGACTAGTTAAGGGAGGTTATAGGAATTTGCAGAGTACAAGTTGTCCTAGCAAGTCTCTGGGAAGTTCATGGCCACATACCCTATGAGTAAAAATGTAAGAAAGACCTATAAATATCTTGGATGAGTTAACAGGAAATTAACCTAAAATAGGATCTGTCTTTATCAAAAGGAAAAATTTAAGTTTCAGAGCTTCCCTTTGTGCCCAATTTTTTTTTCATGTTGGGACTTTCATTTTTTATGGGCACAAATAAAAATATTACTGTTAAAGAATAAAAACAGAACAAAAACACAGTACAGTAGACTTGTATGTCAAGTCCCTGAACAAGATTTAAATGTATAGTGTGCACAGGCAGGTTTCCAAATAGGCATAGACACTTGACCAAACTGAGAATGTGATGGGGAAAAATGAATAATAGCAAAAATGCTTTCTCTTAAAACATAAATAAACCAGGCCCTGGTCAGATGACTCAGTGGATAGAACATTGTCCCAGCATGCTGAAGCCATGGGTTTGATTTCCGGTCAGGAAACATATGAGAAGCAACAAATGAGTGCACAACTATATTAAATAGAACAATGAGTTGTTGCTTATCTTTCTCGCTCCCCCCTTTTCTCTCCCACTCTCTCTCTCTCAAGTCAATGAAGAAAAAGAAAACAGATAACCTAAATAAAATGATATGATGTTTGGAATTTCCTTAAAATAAGCTAGATGATGTAGACAAAGAAAAGAGAGATAAATCAAGATTGACCATAAATTGATAATTAATTAAATAGAGCTACATATACCCTATTATATTCTTTTCTCTACTTTTGTATATAATAAAAAATGTCCATAATAAAAAATTTTTAATATATTAATTTGATAAACATATAAAGAGAGCAAGTCTGGGATCTATTTTTAGTAGCACACTGGTTAAAAAGAAGAAGAAAAACTGTCAAAATGGCCTTTCTGCTGAATAACTTTTTTAACACTAAAAAGGTACCTGTGTGTCAACTGAAAATTAAAGATTATGAACTTGGTTCACTTCACCTTAAATTTTTGCTTAGAGCAGTTCCTAGTTATATACAGAATGATTTATCTATTAAAGTATAAACAATTTTAATTATCTTCCTGTTTTTTTGAAAATGTATAATATGAACTAGCTCAAAGAGTATTAAATCCTGAGTTTAACCTTTATGCTTTGAGAGACAAAATATTTTCTTTGTTGGGAGACCATTCTCCATTGGTCTGGTTTCTACATGTCTTGTGAGCATAGGCACAGGCTATCCTTATTTAAAGGCTATCTTTTCAGAAAAAAGCCTTGAGAGACAGAAATAATTTCTCCCTCTTGAGCAGGTTTACTTCCTATTAGAAGAGTTTGGTTTCACTCGGCTCAGAGTTCTAACACAAGCGCATGTGTAGGTATCATCTGTCCCTCTTAAAATGTCTTGTGAGGATTGGGTCTCATGGAATCAACATAAAACATACCGATGCTCATGCTTCTTGCTGTGCTGTGAGTAATAACATCCTTTCTCTCTGATTCAGGAGTCTCATGACTTTGGCTAGTATCCATTAAAGAGTAGCAGGATAATATATAGGTTCACAAGTAGAATAAAAATCTCAGAGCCTTCACAAATCTTGAGCCTGCTGACACTGAAATGGTAAATATAATGTTCCTGGCGTGAAAGTGACTGCATTGAGACTGACTGCAAAGAAGGTTTCAGCTGAATTCATGCTGAAAGACTCTAGTTAAAAATTAGAAACACCTGCCAAGTAAGCCAGCAGGTGGACTGCAGCATGCACGTCATTAATGCTGACCTTGTGAGGTTACCTGTTTCACTGCCAGCTACATTACAAGTGCCCAGTAAATGATTGCTAAACTGAAATGCTTGTTAAAGTTTCAAGATCTAATTCTACGTTTTAGTGGATTGAATACTGAACAATCACACATTACTTATGGTAATAATTTTTAATTTTTAATCTTCTTTTGAAATCAAATTTCTTCAACAATTAAACAAAAAAGGCATTCTACTTTATGTACATAAGATATAACTATTGAAAGTCTTTTTATTCATATTAACAAAACACTTAGAAAATATTTTATTATTATTAAAAGAGTATTTTAAAGCAAAAATTATTATTATAAGTAATATTTATTTAAGTTCTAAACAACTAAGAAATAAAATCATACAAAAATTAAGGTCTGGTGTCAAAACATTTGCCAAGTTCTCACACAACTAAAATACCCAACATTTCGGTGTAAATAGATAGGCAAAGTCTTCAAAATGATCAGAGTCAACATTATCATCTAAGGTTAAACCAGGACTGATATTCCAACAATATTGACCAATTTTTTTTTTTATCAACAGAGAGTAATGTGTAACTTTACCCAATGGATTAGTAAACAGATATTATAAAAAATAATTCTTTTAAAGGCTTGATTTTGGATTTATCTACCATTGTACTTATATGGTATATGTTCATTTCCTAGAATGCCATATATAAAGATGTCACTGAAAAATATTTAAAAAAAAATAATAAGAAGAGGGAAATCTTACTACTCTCTATTTTAGAAAAGAACAATATCTTTGATTCTTGTTTTTTCAGTGATGTGGTTAAGTGGGTAAGCCCATAAATAGGTATGTGTATCCTACGGTTTCTATCAAAAAGGTCTGTAAAGATGAGATATTAATTTATTTGAGCAGATATAGCTGCAGACCAAAAACAAAAATGGTGTCAGTGACAATGAACATTTAAAAGTATGACTTTTGCCATTTTATTTTGTATTGAATATGCAATGTAAGTTAAACGCCTGGAAATTGTTCTTGAAACAAATTTTTGATATTTGATTTCATGAGTATATACTAAACCCATAGCAGAAACTCAGATTAAATAATCCTGACTTGAAGTATTCCCAGGATTTCAATTTAATTGACTGGGTGGGTTATTTTCTAAATTGGGGATGATAAGAGGAGAAACAGTTGGCAGGGACAGAAAGAAAAGTGTTAAAAATATTTAACTGAAGATGAAATACAAAATACCTAAGATGCCCAGCATCAATGAGATCCTTCAATATATATAATTTGAAATCTGTCAAACTGCAGATTGCATCTAAAGTCCTGAGAATGAATGAGATTATCCAGGGAGAAAATAAGAGAGAGAAGGGGTTTCTGTAATATGTTTTATAAAACTCCAGTATTAAAGTCTGGTAGGAAGAGATAATGAAAGGAGACAGAAGACATGTCCGGTGAGATAATTGGAAACCAAAGAGATAGTCTCAAAAATGGGAAAATCAACTTTAATGGGAGTTACTGATTGATCATGCACAATTAGAATTTTGAAGCTTTCCAAAGATGGAACTATGTAGTGAACTTGAAAAATGAGTTCCTATTTATGAAAAGAAGAAAGAATGGAATGAGTTGAAGAATGAAAAAAAAATGCAGACAAGGAGAGAAAATATGTAAAGAACAGTTTTGAGAATTTAAGCAAAAGAGAATAATGGAATGGTAACTGAAGGGGGAAGTATAGTGTTAATGAAGAGTTTTATTGAAATTGAAATGATATTTATAGAAGAAGAAATTGAATGTACAGAGAAGAAAAGTTAGTTCTGAAGAAAGGAAGATGATGAAATGGAAGAGATCGAGAGCACATGTGTTGCGTTTTGATGCAGGAGGAAAGGAAGGGTGAGTTGATTTGGAGATGGCAGAAAAAAGACATATTCTATTAATGTTTATATTTTCTTCAGTGACATAGAAGACAAGGTCATTAGATGGAATGGTAGGTGGAACTAAATGGAAAGTTTGAGGAGAAAGAAGTATGAAATTGTCATTGTAGAGGATGGGAGAGTGAGTTTCTTAGCGAAATAGATTCACAATAATAGAATTGTTCAGGATCTGTAGCTAAGCATGGATTTATTGTATATTATTTATCTTCACATGCATAATGTTTCTTTTTTTGCATAGTCTGAGTTTTAATGTGTGGGAGGTGGGAAAAGAGAACATTGATGGGGTAAGATCTGAAACTAAGGGCTCATTTAAATGTGTTAGTTATACTTCATAGAAATGATGTTATAATGTTATTAATAGTTTTGGCAGCTCTCAACTGTTTTGTTTTCCGTTTGTGAATGGCAATGATTCTTTGACTAGGTTTTTAATAACCTGTTGGCCCTCAGAGATTTAGGAATTGTCAGGGAGAGTCGAGATTCCCTGGAACTCTGGTGCCAAAGAGAGAGCATCCTCAACTATCTCAGTTTTAGTCTCACCATCCACAAAACTAGGTGCATGATCACTCCAAACCAAGGTAATGCTATTGAGCCCTTGCACATAGATTTTTAAAGAAGGTAGAAAGTAATAATACAGTGGTCAATGAACTTCTGAAACAGCCCAAAGGGGACAACCTTTTATGGTTGTTATATTACTAGAGGACATACAGAGAACAATGCCACAATAAACCAAAAGACAGACAGGCTAAGACTCAGAATGTCTGCCGCAACTTCTATTGTGGGCATCTTGTCTAGAGCTCCCTTCTCCTTCCATAAAAATCAACATGCTCTCATAACATGACCTTCTTCTCTGGTGACAGCCAACTAGACCAGTGTAAGCTTATGACTCTGTAGCCTACAATAAGATTTGGTATAACAAATGGTGCCTAATTGAAATAATCATATAAGTATTCTCAAGATTTTTAATTCAAAATAGAGAGCATGCACACACTGAGCTATCAGTAGAGAGGACAGAAGCCTAATGACATACTAAGAAGTGAATTTCTGTGGCAATGTGATAACCCAGTTGTATATGTATATTTCTTGTTAGCATCTTGGAATTTCTGAGGCTGTCTTATACATAGCACAAACACCTCATTAAGGGCAACCTTCAGCATTCCTGGAAGTACGCTATTACAACAGGGCTCCTAATGACCTCCACATCCCAGTATACATGCCTTTGTGTCATCTGCTCCTTTGTTGACTCTGCTTGTTCATGTGAGCCATGGAACATCAGTAAATGTGATGCAGCCTGAGGCTTGATACGTGTTTGCACATTGAGGCTTGTGTTTTTGGAATGCCATCCCTTGGAAGTGAAGTATCATGCAATTAAGAAGCTCAGGCTAATATACTAAGTGATGAAAGGCCATCCGGGGAAAAGCCCTAAAGAATGAGAGGCCACCTGGGGTATTCTAAGGTCAGCTGAGTTCCCAGCTGAATGTGTTGCATAGGGAATATCAGCTGTACCACATGGAGCTGAAGGACCACCTAACAGAGCCAGTCAATCTGTGGAATTATGACAAACACTAAAGTGCAGGTGTTTTAAGCCCCTGAGTTTTGCAGATGCTTTGTTACAGAGCATTGAACAATTGAAACATTGCTAATAACTTGAAAAACTATCCACCATAAGTAACCACTCTGCTCCTGAGACAAAGGCAGACATACTAGATTAGGAGTTAGAAAAGCTTGATTTCAGTTCTTACTGTACTACTTAATTCTGTAAATAAGATAGATCTTCTGTCCTCACTTTTTTTCCCCCTATGAAATGGGAATCAGTACCATTATCTTGCCTGACCTAATTGATTTTCCTCACACATAGTGAATGCTCAAATATATAAATGAATGAAACCTGTATTATTTGCTTGGGCTGCCATGATAAAATACCACATGTTCATGCACTAAACAACATAAATTAATTTTCTTGTTGTACTGGAGGCTTGTACCACCAAGATCAAGGCGGTAGCAGATTTGGTTTTTCCTGAGACCTCAATCCTGGGCTTATAGATCACCACTTGACTTCTTGCTGCTGCTTACATTGTATTTCTCTGGGCCCATACATCTCTTGTGCTTCTCTTTTTACTAGGACACCAATCGTATTGGATAAAGGCCCCATCCTAAACACCTTAGTTTAACTTAATTATCTCTTTGAAGGTCTTATTTCCAATAGTCACATTGATTAGGCCAACCTATACGACCCAATTTTACCTCTTTAAAGACCCTATCTCCAAATATGCTTACACTCAGATGTACTAGGGGCTGGACTTCAACATAAGAATTTGGAGGAGGACACAGTTCAGCCCATAACAATAGCTAAATGTAAATGATCTTAGAAACTCTGAATAATTATACAAGTATCTGATGTCATACGGAAAAGAAAACTAGCAAATTTCTCATCTTCCAAATGGAAATTTAATGGAAAATATCAAAAATTGACTTTAAAAAAACTAGTGATACAAGTATATTATGTATAGAAATGAAGACACCATACTTCCCCATATATAAGACACTCCCATGTATAAAATTCACTTTAATTTTGGGGCCTGAAATTTGAAAAAAAAATAGTATTACATAAAGTTATTGAACTCAAGTTTTATTCATCATAAAATTTATGCAACTCCTCATCATTGTCAAAACTCCCATCCATTAGCTTGTCCTCATCTATGTCTGATGACAAATCACTGTCTTCATATACTGCCTCATCCTCAGTTCCATCTATGGCATTTGAAATGTCACACTTCTTAAATGACTTGACAATAATCTCAATCTTGATATTATCCCAGGATCTTTTCACCCAGGTACAAACTTCTCCTATAGTTGGTTTCTTCACTCTTCCTGCTGGTGTCAAATTGTCCCCAGAAGACTTCATCCATTGGTTCTAATTGTCTCTGATTGTAACTTTGAAGGATTTGTTAATGCTGACATCAAATGGTTGGAGCTGGGATGTCAAGCCTCCAGAAATGATGGCAAGTTTTGTTTTTTGCTCTGCAGCAATCTTCTTTGGGTTTTTGTTATGTGTGCCCTGAACTAATCAAGGACCAATAGGGCAGGTTTGCATAAGGGTCCACCTAGTTGCCTTCTCCAAACTTTCTCAAACCAGATCTTTATCCCATCCTGATCTATTCAACCCTTGTCATGAATGTGGACAATCACTCCTCGAGGAATGTCTTCTTTTGGCATTGTTTTGCGTTTGAAAATCAGCATAGAAGGCAGCTTGGTTCTGTCAGTACAAGTGTATAATGGCTCTTTCCATGTCCACTTGTCTTCAGTTATAGTTTTCACCCCTTTTTTTATCAATAATTCTGTTACTTGGGACATCAAATTAAAGGGGGACTTTGTCCATATTTGCATTCTGTCCCAACTCAAACTGATGCGTCTACTGACAATGAATGACAAAATAATAAAATTTAAGGACCTTCTGCTCAGAGCTTTCAGGCATCTTCTGGGCAAGTCTGGTGCATGTACGCATGCTTAGTCCATTCTGTTTCATGAACCTGAAACACCAATTGTGTCCTCCTTTGAAATCAGTAACTTCTTTTTCATCAGCAATTCTTCTTGCCTCATGCTGAACCATCTTTGTGGACACAGGAATTCCAATTGCCCTTTGCTCTTCAATCAATATCTTCAGTTCCCTCTCTAAATCAGGCCACTTTGCTGACTTACCTCTCCTGGCCTTCTTCTGCCGTGGTGTTTTCAGTAGGGTTTCTTCTTCCTGTAGCCAGTCTTGGATTGATTTCTCAGTTGGAGGAGGACCAAACTCACGTTCAGCAGCATGATTTCCATTCACTTTTGCAAACTGGATCACTTTTAACTTGAATTCAGCTCTGAACAAAAATCTTTTCTGAGCCATTTCTGAGGAGAACGTGGCAAAATGTAACCTACCATAATATACCGGTAACAAGTGTGAAACAACAAGCACAAAGACAACAAGCACAAAAATGCAGGAAATGTAAGTAAAAAAATCTACAACAATGAGCTCAAACACAAGTGCAAATAAGCAGGAAATGAATGTTAAAAAAATCTACAACCACACTGTACAAGATGTACCCAGATTTTAGACCCGAAATTTCTTGGAAAAGGGTGTGTCTTATACATGGAGTAATACAATATATTCTAAAACCTTAACTAAATATGTTTAAAGAGGACACTTCTGTGAAAGGGAAAATAAGATTATTTTGTGCGGGTTTTTTTTTTTTAGTGTTTGCTTTTTCCTTTTAATTGAATGTTTTGGGGTAACACTGGTTAACAAAATGATAGATGTTTCAGGTACACAATCCTATGACACATCATTTGTACTCTGTATTTATTGTATATTGACCACACCAAGTCAAGTCTCCATTCATCACTGTTTATCTCTGTTAGGTTGCCAAAGGAAGGAAGCACAAGGTCTGATAAGTTTTATAAGAAATTTATGGCCCTGGCTAGTTGGCTCAGTGGTATAGCATTGGCCTGGCTTGTGGATCCTCTACATTCAATTCCCAGTTAAGGCACACAGGAGAAGTGACTATCTACTTCTCTACCCCTTCTCTTCTCCATTCTCTCTCTTTAGCTCTGTTTTCCCTTTCTGCAACCATGGCTCAGTTGGAGCAAGTTGGCCCTTTGCGCTGAGGATGGCTCCATGGAACAAGTTGCCTGAGGTGCTAAAATAGCTTGGTTGTTGAGCAATGGATCAATGGCCCCAGATGGGCAGAGCATTGCCCCATATAGGGCTTGCTGGGTGGATCCTAGTCAGGGTGCATGTGGGAGTCTGTCTCTCTGCCTCTCCACTTCTCACTTAAGAAAAATAATAAATAAATAAATAAATAAATAAATAAATAAAATCTATTTATGCATCTGTGTATGGATGGGCTGAGTCCAAAACGCTGTCAACCTACCATGAGTGTCTGGGGATTTAAGCTTTTAGAAGGTTAATGAGCAAGGCTAGCTAGGAGGTTAGTTTTGGCAGGGAATTTTGGTGTGGAATAATGGCTAATCACTAAGTAACAGAAGGCTTACGAAAGTGCTGATAAATGACTAACTGGCAGGAGGTCTGAGTATCAGTGATTAATGACTAACAAAATGTTCAGATAAATGATGAGAGGTGACTAACTGGTGGAGAGTTACAAGAACTGCCCTTGTACTGGGTCACCTAATTTTCAACCTGGCTAGTTGAGGCTTTTGGTAAGGGGCCCCGGACCCAAACCCAACAATACACCCTATACCCTCTTCCGCCTCCTGTCACTCCACATCCCCCAGCAATAACCACACTTGTTGTTCATGTTCATAAAATTTTTCTTTTCTTTTTTTGCTCAATCTCTCCATCAGCCAGCCCCTGTCACAGCTGTCAGCCTCTATCTATGATCAGTTTCTCTTTTGCTTGTTAGTTCGTTTTGTTCATGAGATTACACATATGAGTGAAATCATATGGTAATAATCTTCCTCTGCCTGGCTTATTTCATTTAGCATTATTCTCTCCAGGTCCATCCATGCTGTGAGAAAAGGTAAGGCGTTCTTATTTTTTTCCATCCAAGTAGTATTTCATTGTGCAAAAATACCATAAAATTTTTTATCCATGCATCTATTGATAGACAGACTGCTTCCATATCTTGGCTACTGTAAATAACACTGCAATGAACATAGGGATGCATATATTCTTTCAAATTACTATTTTGGATTTCTTCACATAAATTCCCAGAAGTGGAATTTCAGAGTCATAAAAATGTCAGTTCCATTTTTAATTTTTTTGAGGTAATTCCATACTGCATTCCACAGTGGCTGCACCAGTCTACATTTCTACCAACAGTGCAGGAAGGTTCCCTTCGCTCTACATATTTTTCAACACTTGTTGTTTATTGATTTATTGATGATAGCCATTCTGAGAGCTGTCAGCTAATATCACATTGTGCTTTTAATTTGCACTTATCTGATAATTATTGATGTTGAGTACCTTTTCCTGCGTCTATTGGCCCTCTGTATGTCCTCTGTGGGGAAGTATTTATTCAGGTCCTTTTCCCATTTTTTAATTGGGTTGCTTGTTTCCTTGGGGTTAAGTTTTATAAGTTCTTTATAAATTTTTTATATTAACCCCTTATCAGATGTATCATTGGTAAATATGTTTTCCCATTCAGTGAGTTGTCTTTTCATTTTGTTGATTGTTTTCTTTGCTGTGCAATGACTTTTCAGTTTGATGTAGTCCCGTTTGTTTATTTTTTCTTTTGTTTCCCCAGCCAAGGAGATATATGAGAAAAGATATTGCTATGAGAGATGTCCAAGATTTTACTGTCTATTTTCTTCTAGGATTTTTGTGGTTTTGAGTCTAATATTTAAAATTATTAAAATGTCCATACTACTCAAAACAATTTATAAATTCAATGCAATTTCTATCAACTTATCAATGGGGTATTTCACAGAACTAAAATATTCCAAAAATTTATATGAAACCATTTTGTTATATTTTAGAACTCCAAGAAAAACAAAGTTAATGCCATTACCCCAAGTACATTGAGAAAATTTAGATTTGCCTGGTCATATAAATTTGCCAATCTAAAATTTTTATAATTATTTTATAAGTAACTTAATGAATTGTAGAAGGAATTTTGTCATCACTACTCTATACAGTCATGATTGTTTTAGCTTTAGTGCTTCAAAGATAAAATATATATTAAATTTAAAAGTTGGTCTTATGTGCAACCTTACTAAGGATAAAACCAGAGATATACAGGAATATCAAACTGCTCCTGCATGTTCCTTGACCGACGGATCGAACCAGCAACCTTAGCGCTCTAGGACAAGGCTCCAACCAACTGATCTATCTGGCCAGGGCTTAATTTAGCCAGAGAGACAGAGAGAGGAAGTGAGAAAGAGAGGAGGAGGAGGAAGGGAAGCATTCACCTGTTATTCCACTCAGTTGTGCATTCCTTGGTTGCTTCCTGTGTATACCCTGACAGGGGATCAAACTTGCCACCTTGCCATTTCCAGATGATGCTCCCAACTGACTGCGCTAACCAACCAGAGCCAGAGAGAGATTTTCATTGCATTTGATAGAGACAGAGGCAGATTAAGGTCGGTTGAGGTTTCAGGCGCAGAAGAAAATATTGGGCCCCTTAAAAAAAGAGAGAGAGAGCCAGGGAAAATAAAAATACATGTTAATCATATTTTTAAATAAATAAAAATATTAGGTACTATTAATGTCAAAATTGTACATATGAAACCAAACTTGGTGTTATTAGAAAAAAGTGTAAAGTTGGGGTTTTGCGAGGCCCTTCAGAACTCACGGCCCAGGGCACATCAGGTACGCCCACCATTAGGTTCACCTCTGGATAGAGATTATGGTATAAAATCACCTGCAGGCATTTTAAGTTGATTTTAGCAAATACTTATAAAGTACTATCTTAGTTCCAAGTGTTGCCAGAGGAAATAGGATTCTTCCATGGCATTGCAGAAAAGGTATTTTCAGGATACATGCATAGGAGGACTTGAGGTATACTGGCAAGATTTACTGGAGCATAAAATAAAAGGACTGCCTCCAGGAGCAGCATTACAGAGGTCTCATCCATGACCAGGTTGCTCAGCTCCATCTTGCCACAGACCCACATTTGTCTCCATCAAGCCCAGGAGGAGGGCCAGGACCCATAGCTTTCCTGCTGTTAGCCTAGCATCTGAGGTTCCAGTAGTCTAGCTTAGTTTATATGGCCATCCAACTCGTGATCAGTGCTAAGCTTCAACCAGCACAGCTGCTAAAGAGAAAGAGTGTGTAAACAAGGCCCCCAGCCTTTGTTAAGCTTTGGTTGTATCTTCTGGGACTTGGGAAGGGCTATGCTCTCTTTCAAACTCTCCAATCCCTTTCCTGAATCTTCTGGAGTTTTGTGCCCTTATCCCAGTTTTGTGCCCTTATGGTCAACATTTTGCTCTTAGTGCACATGCCTCATAGTAAGAGGACCTCCCCCTCAGCCATTTTGGCTTCTGCTAAACACACATCAGCAGAGGAATTTTGCCCTTCCTGTTTATCCTCCTGTTCCCCTGTTAGTCCAGGGGAAAGCAACAAGTTATTCCCTGGGGAGACTGGAAAACCAGTCTCAACACGGCCATCCTCTGGGATATCTGTGAAGCTGTAGCTTCCCAACTTAATCAGACTTGATCACTTTAGCTTCCTTCTGTTTTGTTAATACCTAACCAGCTACCTACTCTAACACATGTACTATGTTAAGCTGTACAGAAAATGGAAGGTTACATTGTAAAGTCTAGATACATGCTTGGACTATTTGTCTATATTAGTCATAGCTTTACAAGAAACTGTTTTTGTTCATCCCATCAAATTCCAGTATGCCTTGCCTGTGCCAGTCATCCAAGTTACCCTGGAACAGAACTGGAGTTGATTATTGCCTGGGAAGAAAGCAATTACATTTCCCAGGGACAGCAACGAGGTTGGCTTCTCTGAGCTTTCCTGAAAGACATGCCTTCATCTCATACAGTCACAGGTTCTGTTCCTTTTGGGAAGTTTTTCTTAAGTGGTATTGAAATAGAAACAGGAAAATAAAGAATGAGGGGCTGCACACCAGGGTATTTGAGAATTCACTAGTGCTCTGTGTCATAAAGAATGAGACATAATGGGTCCTCAGACACACAGTACCAGCTAAGAGTAATAATGAATAAGGAACAGGAAAAGGCCCATTAGTAATGGTGGGATGGGACCTGAGGATCCACTCTGGTGAAAGGTGGAGAAGCAGTAAGGAAAACGAGAAAACACGTGGGTTTGAAATCAAAGACCTATGTTTAAATAGCAAGCCTATGCCTTTCCCACTGTTGTTGTATTTTTAGCAAATAATTCATCCTTTTTGAGCTTTAGTTCTTGTTTGTAAAATAAAAATGTTAATACTTATTTTGGGAGTTGTTTGAACATTTAAAATAATACCCATAAAGCTCAAAAGCATTGGGCTGCATTGTGGTTGTTGCTGTTGTTGTTGTTGTTACTGTAGGAATATAAAGGCACAGTGACCCCAGGGCCGTTCAACCTCAGTTATGACACTGAAAGTGTCCTTCACAGAGAAAGAGAATCCAGGTGGCAGCATTCAATATTCTGGTGTCAAGGAAAGGTAGTCACTAGAAATCAAGTCCTCTTGAGGCAGTGTCCTACCCCAAACACTAAGGTCTGGTGGCAGTTTAAGTACAACATTCCTTCTCAACTCCCCTGATTTCCATGATGACAGTTGACTAGGCAGAATGGCAACCCCAAAGATATTCACATTCTAACCTCCGGAATATGTCAGTATGTTGTGTTGCATGGCAAAAGGTAGTTGACCAGCATGATTAAGTCTAGGATCTTAAGATGAGAACAATACCTTCTGGGGAATCTATTAGTGGACCCAACATAATCACAAGTAGCCTTAGTAGGGAGAGGCAAGAGGATCAGAGTCAGAACAGATGTGATAATGGAAGCAGGGGTTGGAGGGATGTCATTGCTTTAAAGGAGTTGCGATACAAGAAATGCAGGTGGCCATTAGAAGCTGGAAAAAGCAAAGAATGAACTCTCCCTTACACCCTCCCAGAGGAACACAGTTCTGCGTATACCATGACATTAACCCATTTTCAGACTTCTGACCTCCAAAACTTTAAGACAAAGACATTTGTGTTGTTTTAATCCACTAATTTTGTGACAGATGGTCACTGCAGTAATAGGAACTAAGATATAGGCTTTCCCTAAACACTCCTAACCTGTTTTGACCCCTTATTCCTTTCCCTGGAGTTTCAGAGAGGAGTCAAATAGTTTAACTCAGTCCTTCCTCTTTCCTTCCTCCTTTTGCAGGAAGCACATGCTTCTGCTCCTCCATGTCTGTTGCTTCTATAGGAACCAGCCCCATGCAGAGGGGTAGGGGTGGGGAGTGGGTGGTGTAGGTCATCTTTCAGCACTGCCTGTGCCTTGGCAAGTCCAAATACAGGGAACCTGCTAGGACAGCGTGTGGAAGCTGATAAATAATAAAGTTAATGTTTTGATCCCCAGCTTCAAGCAGCCCATCAAAAGTTGTACATGATAGTAGAGTGGAGATTCAGTTCTTAAAAGGGGACATCTGCATCAAAATCCATCCCTTATAATGAAAACTGAAATTACTATCCTTAAAGGTAGGACAGCATATGGAAATGTCTCAAGGAAGGTAATGTAAAAGCTTACCTGACAGTTTGAGAGGGAGAGCTATTGATAGCTATCAGGATTGGTTGAAGAAATAGGTCAAGTCTGAGACGGCAAGTGGAGGTCATAATAATCTGGTTTCAGGACAACCGACAGATCAATACTATAGCTGATGTTCTAGGCACACAATTTATGAAAAGCATAGAAAGCCATCCCAACCTGCCAACCTAAGATGTGTCCATGTTATGCCTTCAATAAGTACTTTCTTCAAAAACCAGACAGAATACTGCAAAAAAAATAAGTTGCCACCTGCAGTCTTCCAAAGCAGGGCAGGCCATTGCCCTCAGTTTTTCCAATCAATGATTCCATCATTAAGATCCTTTTTGAGGCCACAGGAGAACTATTGAAGGCAAACATAAGGCATAAATGCATAAAGCAGTTCTGTTGGTGTCTAATTAGTGGTGATGTGTTAGAGAAAATATGTTGAATTCCATTCCGCTTACTTGGAGATGACTTAGAGATACCTATCACCCTCCCCAAAGACATGAGACAAACAAAAATTTTATATCTTTTTTTTTTTTTTTTAATTTTCAGTCATACGGCCCTGGCTGATTGGTGTGTGGATGTCCTGGATTCGATTCCAGTCAGGGCAGAAAGTTGATGTGACCATCTGCTTCTCTACCCCTTTCCCTCTCCCTTCTTTCTCTCTTTCTCTCTCTTTCTCTCTCACAGCCATGGCTCAGTTGGAGCCAATTGGCCCTGTGTGCTGAGGATGGCTCCATGGCCTCACCTCAGGTGCTAAAATAGCTGAGTTGCTGAGCAACAGAACAATGGCTCCACATGGGCAAAGCACCGCACCTTAGGGGGCTTGCCAGGTGGACCCAGGTTGGGACGCATGTAGGAGTCTGTTTCTTTGCATCCTCGCTTTTCATTTAAGAAAAAAAAATTTCAGTCATAAGAACATATTGACAAGGCCATTAAGAAACATATTGATTGCAATTATCAATCATTTCACCAAAGCAACGTGGTATTTCCCAGCTGTAGATTGATCCCTAGAGAGGCAGGCTATAATGATCTCAGTCACTGTCACAGCTAGGAGCATCCCATGGGGAGCCTCAGCCCCCACAGCAAGGTTTTACAGCCCAAGTAAAATTTTAATACCCAAAAAGGTAAAAAGCAACTAAATCTAAGTAGATCATTCCTGCGTTTCTTTTCTTCCTTTGCTTATCTTTAGTTTTTAGAACCTTCCCAAGGCTAATTCATTCTGGAAAATTATCCAAAGAAGTTGAAGGGAGTTCCTCTTTGGAAAAGAATTTGGGGCACATGGTCATCTGGATGAAATGGAGAAAGCACATAGGTAAAAGTAAAGAAGGAGCTTCACCTCGGAAACACAACAAATGAAGAATCAACTTCTTTTCTCTGTTCACAAAAACTCTATTCCTCCATTTAGAAACAATATAAGTTTTGAAGAAGTATTTGAAAATTGGGCCCCATGACATATGAGAAGCACATTATATGGTACATACTGGCTTGGGGTACACTAGAAAAAGTCACATTATAAAAGGAGTCTGGTTAGAGGCAAATTCACAGTTCTTACACCACAGAAAAGAAGCTTCTTATACAGTGAGTTAAATGGTTTTGAAATTTTAATTGGAATAATGTCGCCTGAAGGAAGCGATATTATCAAGGAGGTCTCTTACTTCTTCAAAAAGGTCAGTGGACAATGAGACCCTGGGAGGAATTCTTTCAATCAGGGCATGGGGATCAAGCATGAAAAAGTTGATGGTATTGAATTTTATTACACAAAAGTATAAGATACATATGATATATTTTAGTACATTTATTATATAAAATAAATGTAAATTTTCCTCAAGTTCTCTTCTACCTTAGTATCCTTATGCACTTAACACACATTTATTAACCAGCTACTATATACCAGACACTGAGTTTGTCATAAATATACAAAATTTAAAAATACAGACATTGTGCCTTCAAGGAGTTCATAATCCATGGAAAAGACAGACATGCAATGAAACTATAAAACACAGGGAAGAATATCTATGTTAGTTATTCTTGCCTTAAGTCATGCTAGTTACTACTCAAAGTGTTATTCTGGTCTTTTAATTGCTAGTGACTGATTTGCAAAGAGACAAACACAGAAATTGAGAATATATCTTTAGAAATTTTATAGAAATTTGACACTCCATGCCATCCTAGCATGTAATCACTTTTAGTAACTCATTTATATTGTATGTCATAACATGCCGACCATGACACACTTTTTCAGCTTGTGAGCTACTTATAAGATGACCAAGTCAAAATGATCTACCTACAATAAAAATGCAAAACATAAATTTATTTCTTCTATATTATCATTATTTAAGTTACTATTATTACTATTTAATATTGTGTATTCTTCTTTCACCTTTCTCCTTCTCAGCTCTCTTTTCGGAGGAAAGTCAATGTCATAGTTTTTTTTTTTTTTTTAATTTTTATTTTATTCATTTTAGAGAGGAGACACAGAGTGAGAGAGAGAGAGAGAGAAAGGGGGGAGGAGCTGGAAGCTCAACTCCCATATGTGCCTTGACCAGACCAGTGCAGGGTTTTGAACTGGCGACCTCAGTGTTCCCAGGTCGACGCTTTATCCACCGCGCCACCACAGGTCAGGCCAATGTCATAGTTTTTATGAACAGTCTGAAAAAGCCGCTCCACATTTCCTTTCTTTGGAATAGCAATGGCACACAGACAGATGAGGCAAACGCACTTAGAATATGACATAGTGAAAAAAATCCGCTCCTATTCTGTATTAAAGTGGTAGGTTTTAGGCTTCTTACTCGGACCAGGTACGGCACTCATTTTTATACCCTTTGTTGTATTTAGTTTAAATAAATTGAAGGTTAACTACGCAGCAATGTAACTGTACAAGTTAGCGCGGTTTAACACACATGCGTAGCGCGTCAAAAGTTCAGACGTCAGATTGGCTACCCTGTATGCCAATCAAAAGACAAATGTCTTTTTAATGTCATGCGATCTACCCACACTTCCTTCACGATAGACCAGTAGATAACGATCGACGTATTGAGCACCCCTGTTCTAAGCAAAGAGCAGGAGGAGAGCAGAGCAGATTAAGGCCATGTGGAGGAGAGGAGAAGCAGCCAAGATGGTGGAGCATTGAAGAAGAAGCCAGTTTGTGCAGAGTTTATGTAGAGAGAAAGAGATGGGAAACAGAGGTGAATAAGTCTGGTGAGCTAGAAACCTTTGATTCTAGGAAACTCGGATAAGTCAGTAGCTTTGTGAGCACTGAATGTGTGGGATTTGGAGCCCAGTGTGTGTTTTTACTTGCCCGCTGGGTGCAAGCTAGGATTAAAGATGATGGCTCACCAGTTTTTGGCTCCGTTGTTTCATTACCGACTGTTCGAATCAAATGCAAACCTGTACTGGCCAGGCGGCTGTGATGGTGGCCGTGGCTACTGGCTTTACACCTTGCATGCTAGTATTCAAAATATCGAGCTCCTGAAATATATCGGGCAAATACTGTAACCTGGCAATCCAAAATTCACACCAAAGGACGTTACAAAATTGTAACTGTTTCATCTCTTCCAAAAATGCAAGACGTTCTTGTCGTAGCTCGTGTACACCGGTAAATATTTTTCCCTTGACAATCACCTCATCTCAGTGTGTGAAAGCAGCCATCTGTGTTGTGAATCCATATTGATACAAAGCTTTTTGAATAAACATGATTTGACAGGTCTTGTTTTAATAAAGTTTACCATCTGAACAACTTGATCTAGAACTTCTCTCAATTTTTCTCCCAATGTTTTTGTCATCAAGGCCTCCCTATGAAGAAAGCAGTGAGTTACAATAACATTCTCATTTTGTTTTTTTATAAAACATGTAAGACCCTTAACACAGCCTGCCATGGAAGGGGCACCATCTGTACAAATGCCTACATATGACTTCCATGTTAACTGCCATTTATTAAGATAGTTATTCAAAATGTTAATTAGGTGTAGACACACCTAATTCTTTACAAAAAAGAAACTATTTGATCTTCATTAGTAAAATGAATGAATGCTAAGAGTTGTGCCGTGTTGGTAATGTCTGTTGACTCATCAATTTGCAATACAAAATTTGAATACTGAAGCTTATTATTGCATACATTTTTCTGGATATCAGAAGACATTTCTATAATATGCCAGTGAACTGTATCATTGGACAGAGGAATCTTGCTTATTTTCATTGCTACTTCATTTCCTAGCATTGTCATGACCATTTTTTTTTTTTTTGCATGCAGGCACAGTAAGTGACTCACCTAAAGTATGAGCTTTCATATTTTTTGCTATCAGTTCTGAGACTTGATAAGAAGTGATTTGAGCTTTATCAGAAACAGTCATTTTACTTTTAAAAGAATTTGCTGCTTTTGTTTGCTGTTCAGATAATCTCTTGAAAAAACTTACAGATTTATCTTGTAAATTAGAGTGTATAGTTTTAAAATGTTTACTAAATTCACTAGGAAGCAATTATTCATTTGCCATTTTAATACACATACTAAATAAAGCAGTAAAGGATGATCTTCACTTCCAAGTGAAACCAAAGATTAAATAACTTTCATTATATTTGTGAGTAGGCCATAATTTTGCTTTCTTGCTTGCACTTAACTTTTGCTCACTTCCAGAATCGGATTCTTCAATATCATGTTTTTTTTTGAAAAATCTATCCATTTTATTTGGGTATATTTATCTAAAAATAATATAATGATGTGTTAATGATATAATAATAATGTGTTAACAAAAGGAGCAGTATTTCTGTAATGAAATGGTATAATAGAGTAACTATATTTATCTTTATATCTGGGCACATGCCATGAACCAGCACAGCTAGTAGTTTCAGGTCCCAAGTGGGAATGGTGCAGAATTAAGAAAATATGCAAAATTAAAAAAATACAGGGTCGGGAGGGTCCTGTAATTGCTGCTGACAAGAACAAAACACACCCAAAAACTGTATCTTGCTTTATTTATAGGGCAAAGTGAGGTCATGAGCAAATCTTAACTTTACACCAAACAAAGGATAGAAGAAACTTGCCTCTAGTCTTTCCAGGGAACATGGGGGGTAGTGTAAACAATCCAGCATCACAGCTTAACAGCCTTTTCCAATATAATCAGGCAAGTTAGGTGGGGGGTTGGGCAGACTGTCAGCTTACAGCCAATTCCTCACACCTCTGGTGCACACTTTGAGAACCACTATTATACATCATCATTACAATATTATTTATTATATTCCCTATGCTGTACTTTATATTCCCATGGCTACTTTGTAACTAGCAATTTGTACTTTTTTATAATCTTGTTCTTTTTATTACAATTTACATTCAATATCATTTGTATTTGTAAAGCCAGTAGTTGAGGCCACCATCACAGCAGCCCGGCCAGTGCAGGTTCACATTGGATTCGGACAGTCGGTAATGAAACAATGGAGCCAAGAACTGGTGAGCCATCAGTTTTAATTCTAGCTTACACCCAGTGGGCAAGCAAAAACACACACTGGGCTCCAAAACCCACACATTCAGTGCTCACAAAGCTACTGACTTATCCGAGTTTCCTAGAATCAAAGGTTTCTAGCTCACCACACTTATTCACCTCTATTTCCCATCTCCTTCTTTAGCACAAACTGTTAACAAACTGGCTTCTCCCTCAGCACTCTGCCATCCTGGCTGCTTCTTTTCCTCCACCTGGCCTTAATCTGCTCTCCTCTTTAATACCTCAGGAACCGCCAAGAGAGAGCTCAAGCTACTGGTCTCTCCCACTTTATACCGTAGAATCAAAACCTTTAATCCAATTATACAAACAAGGAAGTCTCTGTATAATGTGATTCCTCAGGTGAGTGCACCACCCTACATCATCCAATCAGTCAAGGGTGTGGAGAAGAACTTATTCTTAAAACCAAGCCGCAAACTAGTGAGGCTAGTAATTCCAGGGCCTGAGTGGGAATGGCATGGAATTAAGAAAATAGGTTTAAAGAGAAATAGGATGGGCTTGGGAGGCCTTTGCAATGCCTTTTGCTTGCCAGAGATAGTGAGCCCTTGGTCTGCTTTATT
Source organism: Rhynchonycteris naso (assembly GCA_037038555.1). Lineage (NCBI taxonomy): Eukaryota > Metazoa > Chordata > Mammalia > Chiroptera > Emballonuridae > Rhynchonycteris > Rhynchonycteris naso. Next base: position 106,988,223 of record CM072998.1, on the reverse strand, counting down.
ATATAGTGTAGAAAATTAAAGCCTTTAAGCCAATATACAAATAAGAAGTCTTTGATACAAAGACTGAGGCATAAATGAGATTCCTCATAAGAGTACAACACCCCCCATCATGCAACAGTCAAGGGTGTGGGAAAAAGCTTAGTTTTGAGAAGATCTTAGTATTAGAAGGATGTTAAAAAGAACTTAATATTAAAAGGGTGGGAAAGGCTTAGTCTTAAAACTAAGCCTTAGGCTATAAGGACTTTGCCAGTTTATAGCCTGTCTCCCACACCCTCCCATGGGTTTTAGAGACTTCATATTAAAACTATGTGAAGTCATACTATTAGGGCAAATAAAAACAAATCCTTTCCCTTCCACTTTTATCTATAAGGGATTACATAATCTTCTTAAAACGCACTCATTATGAAATCTGAAAAGCTGCCAGTTTTCTTTTAGTGCATAGTATGGGAACACGCTGCCTTCTAGAACCTGAAGACACATTTTACCTGTCCTGCAGAGTATATTTAAATTTTTTTGTATAGGCTACATTTAAAGTTAAGGAAGTTTTATAAAAGACTAGATCAGTGATTCTCAAAGTGTGTGCCAGGGCACACTGGTGAACCCTAGAAGATTTCCAGGTGCACCCTATGTATTCCAGAGAAATATGTGCCTGTTGGGGACCAAAAACCCAACAGAGTTTTTGGAGTGTAGATTTTTGGGATACAGAGGTGTGAGGAATTGGTTGTAAGCTGACAGTCTGCCCAACCCCCCACCTAACTTGCCTGATTATATTGGAAAAGGCTGTTAAGCTGTGATGCTGGATTGTTTACACTACCCCCCATGTTCCCTGGAAAGACTAGAGGCAAGTTTCTTCTATCCTTTGTTTGGTGTAAAGTTAAGATTTGCTCATGACCTCACTTTGCCCTATAAATAAAGCAAGATGCAGTTTTTGGGTGTGTTTTGTTCTTGCCAGCAGCAATTACAGGACCCTCCCGACCCTGTATTTTTTTAATTTTGCATATTTTCTTAATTCTGCACCATTCCCACTTGGGACCTGAAACTACTAACTGTGCTGGTTCATGGCATGTGCCCAGATATAAAGATAAATATAGTTACTCTATTATACCATTTCATTATGGAAATACTACTCTTTTTTTAAAATTTATTTTATTTTTATTTTATTCATTTTAGAGAGGAGACACAGAGTGAGAGAGAGAGAGAGAAAGAGAGAAAGGGGGGAGGAGCTGGAAGCATCAACTCCCATATGTGCCTTGACCAGACCAGTGCAGGGTTTTGAACTGGCGATCTCAGTGTTCCCAGGTCGACACTTTATCCACTGCACCACCACAGGTCAGGCTGAAATACTACTCTTTTTGTTAACACATTATTATTATATCATTAACACATCATTATATTATTTTTAGATAAATACACCCAAATAAAATGGATAGATTTCTCAAAAAGAAATGTGATATTGAAGAATCAAATTCTGGAAGTGAGCAAAAGTTAAATAAATAAAATAACTCTTGAAGACTGATGGACAGAATTTAATTTATAGCATTTTCCATCACTTAGCACTGAACAATATGATTGGATTAGAAACACATTCATGAAAACTTCAAGCAATTTTGGTGTAACATTAACAGAAGAAGGACTGGCAGCTATATCCACTGATCATAATACATAAGGAATTGTCTCTTGAAGCCTTCTGGATTTCTATAAAAGAAGAATATGTGGCAATATCTAAAAAAGCTTTGAACATTTTACTACAATTTTCAACATCCCATTTTTGTGAATTAGAATTTTCTACCTTCAACACAATTAAAAGTAAAAAGAGAGAAATTCTTCAATGTATTGACAAGGAAATGAGAGTTTGCCTTTCAAATATATGCTCAAACATTGAAGAAATCACTAGGACACATCAGGCTCATGTTTCTTATAGACACAAGAATGAAAAAACTTAACTCATTCACGCTGGGACCTGTAAAATTTACTAAATCTTACTAAGAATGTATCTATATATATATTTAAAGATAACTTTTTTGTCATTTTTTAACCCCTCTTTTTTATGAATTCTAAAAAGCATAAGGCAAAAAATGTAACATAAAAATGTTTTTTAATGTCAGAATAAATTTAATTTTGTTGTATTTATTTTGTTTAGTTACCATAAAAGCACACTTGGACTTTATTTTTTTCTTTAATATTTGACTTAATTATAATGTGTTTCTCAGAAATTTGTATATAATGCGCCTACAATTATTTGTAGGATTTTAAATGCACCTCGACTTCAAAATTTTGAGAACCATTTGTCTAGATGTTTCCTTTTTCTTAAAAAAAAAAAAAAAAAAGAACAATAACAACACACAGGAACACAGGTTCGCAGCACATAGCGTTGTGGCCCAGGAAATGCAGCTCCTCATCTTGGTACCCAGTTTCCTCCTTTGAGTTTGTTGACATGTCCTCTGTAGATATTTGAGTTTATCACCTTTGCTTTTCTTCGTTTGTCTGGTTTGGGATGTTAATACATCCCTGCTAGTGCCTCTAGTTTCAAATAAGAAACTAGGGTCCCCCGTGGTAAATAAAATGTGGGTGGGTTGTAATTTTTAAAAGCACAGCATCTAATCCTAATTCAAAAAATTCTAGGATGATCAGAAAATGAGAGGTTTTTACAAATGCCAAACAATATAGACAACTCCTAAAAAGATGAATAATAAACATCCCACACTTGGAGTTTACTGAAGAAAAGGTTTTGTGTGTCAAAATGAACTCGTAGGAGAAGAATTTGAGGAATCATCTTTTTCTTATAGAGTCTCTTGATTTCATGGAGATTTATTTACTCAACCAATATTATCAAGTACATGTTCTGTAGCAAGGACGTCCTATATATCATGGTTTTGTGAACAAAATTAAGTTTCTACCCTTATGGAACTTATATTCCAGTGAAGAGAGAGTATAGACACCTCCCCTCCAAAAAGCATAAATATGTAAATAATGTAATTTGAGATAATAAGTATAAAGAAGAAAATAAAATAGGACAACAAGATAGAAAGTAACTGGCAATTTGTGTTGGGGAGAAGTGGTACTTTAATTTTGATTGAAGGAAAAGGATTTGAAGAGATGACATTCTTCTAAAACTAAAATGATGGTAAGAACACAATCACACAAAGGTATGGGGAACTGGAAGAGATATACCAAAGTCCTCAGTCAGACCAACAAAATGAAGAAAAGCAGAGGTGTTAAACTCAAATGCCTATAGGAAAGGTAGACAGCTCAAAGGAGGGAACTGAGAGGAACATTCTCAGCAGAAGGGAGAACAAGTATGCAAGTCTTCAGAGAGGAGCAAGCTTAAAATGTCATGGGGCTTATAATAGATCCCTCATGTCTATGAATCTTCTTTGCCTCTGTTTTGTCTGAACTGGCCCAGCATAGTCAGCAAATACTGGTGGTAGCATAAGATATCATCTACTGACTTTAGTTTATGCCTTATAATCTCTGCCTTGTGTTAAACTTCACTTCCCCTCTGTGGCATTCCCCAGGATTTCATAACATCACAATAAGCACCACCATCATCATGACCAAATCTAAGACAGACATTTGAATTGACTGTCAAATGGAATGTCCAGGCATAAAAAAGAAAGATATTATTTGAAGATTTTCCCTTATGTTGTTGTGCACAATAACACATGTCTTAACATTTTTAGGTGAATTTCTTTTCTTTCTTTTTTTTTCTGTTTTTTTACAGATTTAACTTATTGACTTTTTTTTTTTTTTTTGAAAGAGGAGAGAAAGAGAGAGAGAGAAAGTTGGGGTGTGTAAGAACAGGAAATATCAACTTGTATTTGCTCCTTGCATGTGCCTTGCTCAAGATTTCAAACAAGCAGCTTCAGTATTTCAGGTTGATGCTTTATCTACAGTGCCACCACAAGTCAGGCGAGGTGAATTTTATTAATTCACTTTTTTTTCTTTAATTTTAATGCTAAACAGAAGTTAATCAACAATTGGATTTCAAACTAGATTCAGAACCTGAAACAGTACTTTAAAAGCCAAGTGTCATCATCAGTTCCAAAAACAACTACATACATCTTATACTGTACAAGGAATAAAAAATGAAAGCTATCTAGTATTTAAATAATTAATATCACTTAATTTAATTATGTCTACCACTAACATGGAATTAAATTAGTAATATTAATCCCCTTCACAGTAATTAATGTAGAACAAAATGATTCAAAAGTGAAACTAAATGTAAAACAAAACATTCCAAGAATACAAAATTATATCATTTACATTTTGAAGATTAAAAATAAAGAATGAGAATATTTAATAATTCTTTCAGTGAAAGGAATAATTTATGTTGGTACAATGAGTATAATTAAATAGAAGAGAGTGAATAAGAATATGAAAGCTGAATTCTAATGTGTAAATTTCCAGATGATGCAAAATACAGATGATCTCATTGTTACATTCAATATGTATTAAACATCCTGTTCTCCAAAAGGTTGTCAATTATGACAGTTCAAGTAAATGTGAAGTATTTGACATGGTTTGTAGACAGAAAAAAATTGAACTGATGATGTTTGTCTTTGAATGGTCTTCCTGCCTACCTTTCAACACTCAATACAATTTAACCAACAGTTAATGGAAAGCTACTAGGAGTAGAAAAGCTGTAACTCAAGACTGTGGCCTCTTGAGCAGGCTGCCAATGCATAAATTATCCATCTTCCATACAAGTACATTAAAATTCTTAGTCTTTTATCTAGATAAAAAGAATAATTGTATTCAAGTAATTCACACTGTATTGAGAATGACTAATGGGCTTAGTCCACTGATAGTAGATGCTATCATTGTCCATATCCCTGGCCCCTTACAAGCATCTCTGTGACTGGGGTTGTTTTCAGAACTGTAATAGGTTGAACTATGCATGAATTAGGTAAAAAGTACTGGGGATCTAACACCAGCTTGGAACAACATTCAACCAATGATTTTAGGGAACTGGTGGTATAAATACTTCAGCTCCCTTCTCCTCAAGTTAGAGAATTTTGAGAAGTGTTGCTAGATTTACTGCAGTTGCCCTGCTGGATTAACTTCTAGCCTCCTACTAGAAGTTGCTGGCATCATGATGCAAATCTTATTGGCTGATTTACCTCCTCTGTTTCACTTCTCCACTCCCATATGTGTTCCCCTGCATCTCCCAAATAAATTACTTTCATTAATATTATTATCAGGGTCTGATATTAAAGAAAAAACTAAGATACCATCCATTAAAATACATGCATATCAGAAGATAAGTTTATTTACCAAAATGAATTTTCTCTATATCAGTAGGTATACTTGATGTTTTCCCAGAGGCTCCTTAAAACATCCATCTTTTTTATTCTTTTTTCTTTTTGCTGTTTTAATTGGGTGTTTTCTGCTAACTTATCTTCTAAATCTCAAATTTGACCTTCTGCTTCATCTGCTCTGCTATTGATTCCCTGTAATGTATTCTTTATTTCAGTTATAGCATACTTTACTTCTGACTAGTTCTCTTTCGTTTATTATCTCCATTTTTATGTCTCCTATCTCTTTGTTGAGTTGTTTTTTGTTGTTGTTGTTGTTGTTGTTGTTTTTTACAGGGACAGAGAGAGAGTCAGAGAGAGGGATAAACAGGGACAGACAGACAGGAATGGAGAGATATGAGAAGCATCAATCATCAGTTTTTTGTTGCAACACCTTACTTGTTCATTAATTGCTTTCTCACATGTGCCTTGACTACAGGCCTTCAGCAGACTGAGCAACCCCTTGCTAGAGTCAGTGACCTTGGGCCCAAGCTGGCGAGCTTTTGCTCAAGCCAGATGAGCCTGCGCTCAAGCTGGCGACCTTGGGGTCTCAACCCTGCGTCCTCTGCATCCCAGTTTGACCCTCTATCTACTGCACCACTGCATGGTCAGGCTCTTTGATGAGTTTTGACTGAAATTATTTATTATTTATCTAAGTTCATTGAGCAGCCTTATAATCAGTGTTTTGAACTCTACATCTGTTAGCTTGCTTGTCTCAATAATGTTAAATTCTTTTACTGGAATTTTGTTTTGCCCTTTTGTAAAGCCAGTAGTCACGGCCACAATCACAGTCGCCTAGCCCATGCAGGTTCGCAGTAGATTCGAACAGTTGGTAATGAAACAATGGAGCCAAGAAATGGTGAGCCATCAGCTTTAATTCTAGCTTGCACCTGGCGGGCAAGCAAAAACACACACTGGGCTCCAAAACCCACTCATTTAGTGCTCGCAAAGCTACTGACTTATCTGAGTTTCCTAGAGTCAAAAGGTTTCTAGCTCACCAGACTTATTCACCTCTGTTTCCCATCTCCTCCTGCCCAAACTCTGCTCAAACTGCCTTCTTCCTCAGCACTCTGCCATCTTGGCTGCTTCTCCTGGCCTCCACGTGGCCTTAATCTTCTTTCCTTTCTAATACTAACCTCAGGAACCAAGAGAGCAAGGTACTGGTCTGTCCCATGTTATACTGTAGAAATCCAAACCCTTAATCCAATCTACAGACAAGGAAGTCTCTGATACAAAGCCACCCATCCGAGGCACAATAGGATTCCTCAGGAGAGTGCACCACCCTACATCATCCAATCAGTCAAGGGTGTGGGAAAAAGCTTACTCTTAAAACTAAGTCTTAGGCTATAATGACCCAGCCTGCTTACATTAGTCTTTCCCCCACACCCATCCCAAGCATAAGGGCAAACAATATCACCTGGGTGACGGGCTTCCATGTGCGCAGCGCCATCTTTAACAAAGTGAGCATATTATATTTTATCTGCCCAACAATCCACCCCTATACTCACTTTACTACCCACAATCTACACCACTGGCATTCCTGTACAAGGAAATTAGGCACATTACACAAATTACAACAGCATGACAAATCATAGAATATCAACAATTACAAAGGTACACACATTTCACCAGTCCCTCAGCACTTTGCCAAAAGCACAAAATGTCCTCAGCCTTCTTTCTTGCTGTTGGAAAGGCTTCCCAGGGCAGGGGAAGGGCCTCCATCAAAGCTGCCCCCGACCCCCATCAGGGTATTTCACATTGTCCAAAATCCATAAGTCCATTCAACAAAGGAGCCAGTGCTCACTTGGTCATAGTCCAGGAAATCAGTCCACGCACATGAGATATTAGCCTCTCCCCTCATTCCTGCCATCATGGCAGGTCTCACACTGTCCCAAAGAGAAGCATGTGGCAATGGCAGTCAGCATTCCATCTCTGCTCTGGGGAACATGATAGCATCCACCCCTATGTCCCAAAATCGCAGACCTACCAGCAGTGTAGCTACTTCTTGCTGCTGGGCTCTCACCGTCTGGAGACTGCAGATTGCAACTCCAGCCAGATTCTCCTCATCCTCCAAAGAGGAACTGAAAACATCAGCTCCTGCCGCTGAGCGTGAGCCCCAGGCCGCTGCCACCTTCTGCTCAACGGGCCTTACAGCCCCAGTCTCCTGCCGCTGCTGGCTCTCCACAACGTCCAGGGCAATCTCCTACTAACAAACCTGTGATTCCTCCTCCAGCAGCTGCTCCATTTCCAGGCGAATCTCATGAACCTGGTCAGCCTCCTCCTGTGCATGCTTCAGCTCCAGGGTCAAGATCTCTTTCTCCCACGTTTCTTCCAGCTCCTTCCCCTGCTCGGTTTGCAGGTCCTGGGCAGCCTCTTCCATAGAGCTCTTGGTTTCCTCACACATGGCTGTAAAAGTCAACCAGCCTACAGTCCCCCATAAAACAGCTATGGGGAACCATAACAGCAACCAGCCCTCTACTTCACTGCTCAAAGGTGGTGGTGGCTTCATGCCGATCTGTATTGAATTCTGCCACAGACTACGGAAAATGTAAAGCCAGTAGTCATGGCCAAGGCTACCGTCAGAGCCACCTGGCCCATGCAGGTTCGCATTAGATTCAAATAGTTGGTAATGAAACAATGGAGCCAAGAAATGGTGAGCCATCAGCTTTAATTCTAGCTTGCACCTGGCGGGCAAGCAAAAACACACACTGGGCTCCAAAACCCACTCATTTAGTGCTCACAAAGCTACTGACTTATCTGAGTTTCCTAGAATCAAAGCTTTCTAGCTCACCAAACTTATTCATCTCTGTTCCCCATCTCCTCCTCTAGCACAAACTCTGCTCAAACTGCCTTCTTCCTCAGCACTCTGCCATCTTGGCTGCTTCTCCTGGCCTCCACATGACCTTAATCTGCTCTTCTTTCTAATACTAACCTCAGGAACCAAGAGAGCAAGGTACTGGTCTGTCCCACATTATACCACTACGGTGTCGGGTGAATTTCCCGCCAAAATATAAGATGGCGCAGGCAATTATTTAGGTTTCCCGTGCAAAATCAGAGTTAGTTTAAAATGCCTATATCTTTTGAAGTATGGGTTCGATTGAAATGAAATTTTTTTTTGAAAGTTTGAAATTATTCCTATTTTGATTATAATACCTGTTTGACTCCTCTACAAGAAATTCAAAAAAATCATCTCCGATAAATAATTTCACGGCATCTTCTATATTATTTATAACAGCATCTGTGTTTAATCCTTGATGCCCTAAAAAATCTTCTAAGACCGGTGGATTATCAACATGCGACCATTCTTCTCTCCCGCCTTCTATATCTGACTCTGAGTCAGAGCTGGAGCTCGAAATTCTTCGTCGCCTCAATGTCCTGGGACACACCATTACTTCATCATCACTAGAATCTTCATCACTTGTACTCGCATTTTCAAGATCGCTATCACAAGAATAATTGGACAAATTGTCTGCACAAAACTCATCATCACTATAGTCTGAATGCTGTGACATTTTAGGTTAAAGCAAATAAAAATAATAATAACTGAAAATAGCGGTATTCCGATAGATATCTGATATAAAAAAAATAATTATTATGCGAACACTTTGCGGAACGATTTTATTTTATTTGGTTAAAAAATTCTATATGAATGTCTTTATCACAATATATCTAAATATTTAAACACGTAATAATATTCACAAAACTCAAAACTAAAGACGTCCGGACACAAGAAGTATTTCTCAATAACTATTCTCTTTGCATGGTGAGATATCCAGGGATATTGGTTATAAAATGAGAAAACAATACATTGGTACCCTAACGGTATTGTACTCGACCAGGGCCATAAAGTGTTCTCTACTTACAAGGGATTTTTATGATACCTATTATCCCAATGGGTATGAAACGGTTCGCATACGCAGGTAGGTATCTTTGTGAACGGCAAACAAACAAATATTTGGTAATACGCAGTTACAATCGGCCCGAGTTTACACGTTTCCCGCACTCCACCGCAAATCTATATGAACCGAGTTAAGACGGCTCCCACGGAGTACGCGCAATTCACGCGAGCCGACTTAACTCGTTTCCCGCAATCCAAGTGATACTGTAGAAATCCAAACCCTTAATCCAATCTACAGACAAGGAAGTCTCTGATACAAAGCCACCCATCTGAGGCACAATAGGATTCCTCAGGAGAGTGCACCACCCTACATCATCCAATCAGTCAAGGGTATGGGAAAAAGCTTACTCTTAAAACTAAGCCTTAGGCTATAATGACCCAGCCTGCTTACATTAGTCTTTCCCCCACACCCATCCCAAGCATAAGGGCAAACAATATCACCTGGGTGACGGGCTTCCATGTGCGCAGCGCCATCTTTAAAAAGTGAGCATATTATATTTTATCTGCCCAACACCTTTCATTTGGGACATGTTTCTTTGTCTTCTCATTTTGCCGCTTCCTTGTGTTGCTTCTATGTATTAGGTAGAGTAGATACATCTCTTGGTCTTGGTTGAGTGGTGCTATATAATAGGAACCTATGGGACCTACTGGTCTCCCTAGTCACCTGAACTGAGTGCTCCAGGTGTATCCCTTATGTGTGTTGTGTATGCCCTCTGTTGTAGTTGAAACTTAATTGCTGTTTTACATCAATGGGAGGAATTCTCCTCAGGCTTGTGGGAACTGGTTGTGACTACAGTGGAGAAGCAGTTGTGCAGATATTGACCCTATGAAGAAAGATTTAACTTTAGCAGGGTCTGGTACCTGCTGAATCTGTCTTGTGGGTATTCCATTTGTGGATGTACTTAGGCAGTGCTCTGGTATGGTCTGAAGCTTACCACTGGGGCCTATTGGGAGGGGCTCTGGTGCACACCAAGGTCAGCCACTGCTTGTGCCCTGCCAAGAGCCACTTGTATGACCTACTCAGTGATCTGCAGATGGTTATCACTTGTGCTGGGCTCAGAGTTGGCTGGGAGAGACTAACCAGTAACCTGAGAATGGTTGCCCTAGTGCTGGAGTTGGGGTTGCTTAGGAAGAGTTACAGGGTATGATGGGCCAGATACTCCTTGTTTGGAGTTTCTGAACCTTTGAGAGATTTACAAAAGAACAGACCATGGGCCAAGACAGGGTGTTTGTATGGAAAAGCCACTAGAAATGGATGGGGTGGGTCCACAAGTTTGGTAGGGCTGGGTCTCAGGGAACCCCTAGAGCAGGGTGAATGGTGTTAGCTAATTTAATGGAGACTCAGGTATGGTGTCAACCTGTGCATGCAGGATGAGTAGGGGAACTCCTCGACAAAGGAGCAATGGCTTCTGCCAGTACTTCTGCGTGTGAGAAAGCTGCCCTTAGGCCCTTGTTCTGAAGCCAGATGATTCAATTCCTTTCCATATGTCCCAAGTGCCTGTGAGCTATTACCCTAGCATTGGAGCTAAGAGCAAGGGAGTCCATTAGTGCACAGGTCCATGCATGGATCTTTTAAGAGGAATACCCGATACTCCAACAACCCTTCATCTTACTCAGCCATAATCTCCACTGGTTTTCACAGCAAGAAATTATGGAGATTTCTCTTCCTGGCACTAGAACCCTGATCTGGGAAGTTTCATGTGGGGCTGGACACCTTTGCTTTTCAGAGGGAACAGTTAAGATACCCCTCTCAATTTTTAACCACCATATGTGGGTATGAGACCAGCTTGTTCTACATCTCTGTCCCTCCTACCAATCTCCATGTGGCTTTCTCTATAGATCAGTGGTTCTTAACCTTTTTTGAGGTACCAAACCCACCAGTTTCATATGTGCATTCACTGAACCCTTCTTTAGTGATAAATAAAATATGATTTTTTTTTCCAAATTCAAGACATAGGTATATGTTTTTTTACTGGTGCACAAAATGAGCCGTGCATGAACATCACCTTGCTCAAAGAACAAAACCAACAAAGTGCATGAACTCACAACAAATTATGGTATTACTTTATTCTGGCCTCCATGGCAGAGGCTCCTCCGAACCCCTGAGACTGACTCATCGAACCCCTAGGGTTCAATAGAACCCAGGTTAAGAACCAGTGCTATAGATCCTTCATTAAAGGACTCTGTTCAGTTAGACTTCAGGCAATTATCAATGATGGTTATTCTATTGTTTAGTTGAAATTTTAATGTGTGGTGGCAGGAGTCAAACATAGCATAATTACCTACTGTCTTTACTGAATGCTCCTGAATTTTTGTACAGTATGAAATACAGTGTAGGTGACTTATTTGTGATTTATTGACATCATCCTTTCACTTGATTCCTTTAAAAACAGCACTCACTTACAAATCTTTATTTTTCAAAAGACTAATCTTCTCCCAACATTCAAATGTACACTCTTCTTTCCCATCTGTTTTTTAGAAACTAAAACAAACAAACAAACAAAAACCCTTGCCAACATCCAACACAGACCCTCTTCAACTGATTTCTAGAGCAGCTTAGTTTCACAGCCTACAGTTGAATGTAAATTTTCTGATGTTGGGCTTAACTTCATTCTGCCTCTGAGCAATGAGGTTATCATCACTGTCTGCACCTTCAACAACAACAAAAACATTTTAATAGAAAAGTTAATGTTGGGTTTATTCCCATGTGTGTTCTCTATGAAATGTCCTTTAGCTTCTTTGTAATATCCTTATTCTACTTTGGTTTAAAGTCATTCATAATATCTACTCTAACTGTAACGGACCTCCTACATATGGCAAAATAAAATTCAGGCCATGTCTGTCTTTTGAGAGGTACACATAAAGTGTGTACCTTCCAAGTAGACACTTTGCCTTTCAGTTAGCTTACTCTGAGTTTTTGCTTTTTTTTTTCTTCATAAGATAAGGTTTACAGCAGAGATGAACTTCTTTGTGATTTATTTGGACACCTCCCCAAATATCTAACAATTTACTATATTTCCAGGTAATTTCTTCCTGAGCTTTTTAAAAGTTTTAAGTAGTTAACAATACAAAATCAGCATGGAGGGAAGCAAGATGTCAACAGAGTAGCCGGACGTACCAACTTCCAACTCCCAGAAGCAAAGTGGATTATAACTCAATTTAAAGAACCATCATCTGGATAAACCAACTATGAACTAAACTAAGTGGACTCTTCAACCAAGGAACACAGAAGAAGCCACATTGAGACGGGTAGGAATAGCGAAAACGCGAAGAGGGCTGCCCAGCTCCCCGGAGCAAACAGCAGCCCGGAGAGACCCGCGGAGCGGGAGGAAAGTTTGGCGGAGAGGGAGGGACCTGGGTCCCAGGAACCAAGCCCCAGCCTGCAGTCCCAGAGCCTAGAAGAGGCGTTTGGACAGTTTTGAGCTATGAAACAAGTGAGGGAGCTCCCAGGCCTACAGTGTGGAGTATTAGGTCCCTTCCTACTCTGCTGATGGCTGCTTAAGGGTTTGGGGCGACAGGACGCTGAAACGCGGTTCTGTCGGCGTGGGCAGAGGCCAAGCCGATGTGAGCCTGGTCTAGCCCAGAGGGTCGGAGGGGACGCGCGAAAGTGGTCCGGAAGCTGCGGCCCGCCTTTAATCCCACTTACGGGGACAAAGCGGGAGGCCAGGAACGGGCAGAAATCTGCTCTGCGACCCTGCGCAAGCCAGCCCTGACCGCGGGGACAGGGCTAGGACCAGGGACGGGCAGGGGCTCGCGGCTGAGCTCATGCTACCAGTGCCCCACCCCCCGGGCCGGAGAAACTGTGGTTGGCCAGTATACGTCCGCGAACGGGCTCCAAGCGCGGAACGGGGTAGGCCCCCAAGACAAGTGGAAGCTCGCAGCTGAGCTCACGCTACTATCAACGCCCGGCCAGAGAAACCACGGATTGCATTCATACGTGCACGAGTGGGCTCCAAACGCGGGGGCGGGGTAGAGTCTGGGACAAGCGAAAATATGCAGCTGAGCAGAAGCCAGCAAACACACCCGGCCCAATAAACCTGGGTTTGCGAACCTGCGCAGAAGGGCCCTGGCCTCGAGGGCGGGGCTAAATCTCCAGACGGGCAAACACTCACAGCTGAGGGCACGTCAAAAGCCCCGCCCAACCCGCGATAGTGTGGCAAGAGGCTCTGACTGAGGGTTCTGGGCGGAAGTCCAGAAATATGCTGGGTCCGCAGCTGAGCAAAGGTGCTCACTTCTACCCTTGGTGCTAAGGCTTGTGCCTTGAGTGACAGACCCCTTGCACGGAGGAGAGGCAGAAATCACAGCAAAAGCCACAGTGGGCCAGCGCTGGCAACGCTCATACCCAACCACCCTAGGCACCGGCAGAGGGGGTGGGGGGCTTGCAGACAGACCACACCTAGAGAACACAAAGGCAATACCTACTGGACTCCAGTGGCCACAACTTGCTTATACACAGAAAAAATGGGCAGGCAGAGGAATGCAAACCAAATGAATCAAGAGAAATCCCCAGAGACGGACCTGAATGAACCAGATATAACCAAATTACCAGAAGCAGAATTTAGAATAATGATAGTTAGGATGTTCAAAGAAATTAGAGCAACAATGGATAGTCATTATGAACACCTAAATAAAGAAATAACAAGTATAAAAAATGAAATTGAAATAATAAAAAAGAATCAGACAGAAATGACAAATACAGTATCAGAACTGAAGACCACAATGGAAGGAATTAAAAGCAGGATGAATCACACTGAGGATCGAATCAGCGAGTTAGAGGACACAATAAACAAAGCCACAGAAGCAGAGAAGAAAAAGGAAAAGAGACATAAAAAATGTGAGGAAACTCTAAGGGAGCTTTGTGACAACATGAAGAGAAATAACATTTGCATCATAGTGGTGCCTGAAGAAGAGGAGAGAGGACAGGAAATGGAAACTTTGTTCAATCAAATCATAGCAGAAAACTTCCCTAAATTAAGGCTGGGAAACACTCCACACGTTCAAGAAGCACAAAGAACTCCATTAAAGAGAAACCCAAAAAGATCTACATCAAGACACATCATAGTTAAAATACCAAAGCTAATGGATAAAGAAAAAATTTTAAAAGCTGCTAGAGAAAAGAAGGCTATCACCTACAAAGGAGCCCCCATAAGGATGACATCGGACTTCTCAACAGAAACACTTGAGGCCAGAAGGGAATGGCAAGATATAATCAAAGTAATGCAGAACAAGAACCTACAACCAAGACTACTTTATCCAGCAAGGCTAACATTTAAAATTGAAGGAGAAATAAAGAGCTTCCCAGAAAAAGAAAGCCTCAAGGAATTCATAAAAACCAAACCAATTCTGCAAGAAATACTAAGGGGTCTCTTGTGAACAGTTTAAAGGGAGGAATGAATAGAGCAAAAGAAGAATACAGCTTTAAAGAATAAAATGGCAATAAACAACTACATATCAATAATAACCTTAAATGAAAATGGATTAAATGATCCAATCAAAAGACAGAGGGTAGCTGCATGGATAAAGAAACAGGACCCATACATATGCTGTCTACAAGAGACACACCTTAAAACAAAAGATGCTCACAGACTGAAGGTAAAAGGATGGAAAAAAATATTTTATGCAAATGAAACTGAAAAAAAAGCAGGGGTAGCAATACTTATATCAGACAAAATGGACTTTAAAACAAAGGCTATAGTAAGAGATAAAGAAGGACACTACATAATAATAAAAGGAACAATTCAACAGGAAGATATAACTATTATAAATATCTATGCACCAAATATAGGAGCCCCGACATACATAAAGCAGACTTTGATGGATATAAAGGGTGAGATTAACAGCAATACTATCATAGTAGGGGATTTCAATAGCCCTCTAACAACACTGGATAGATCCTCAAGAAAGAAAATTAATAAAGAAACAGCAGACTTAAAGGAGACACTAGATCAACTTGATTTAATAGATATATTCAGAACTTTTCACCCTAAAGCAGTAGAATATACATTCTTCTCAAGCGCTCATGGTACGTTTTCTAGGATAGACCACATGTTAGGACACAAAAATGGTCTCAATAAATTCAAGAAGATTGATATCATATCAAGCATTTTCTCTGATCACAATGCCATGAAACTAGAAATTCACCACAAAAGAAAAACTGAAAAATACTCAAACACTTGGAAACTAAATAGCATGAATTTAAATATTGAATGGATTAACAATGAGATCAAAGAAGAAATAAAAAAGTTTCTAGAAACAAATGATAATGAGCATACATCAACTCAAAATTTATGGGACACAGCAAAAGCAGTTCTGAGAGGGAAGTTTATTGCACTACAGGCATACCATAAGAATCTAGAAAAAGCTCAAATAAGCAACGTGACCCTGCATCTAAAAGAACTAGAAAAACAACAACAAATAAAACCCAAGACAAGTAGAAGGAAGGAAATAATAAAGATCAGAGCGGAAATAAATGACATAGAGGCTAAGGAAACAATACAGAGGATCAATGAAACCAGAAGCTGGTTCTTTGAAAATGTAAACAAGATTGATGAACCTTTAACTAGACTCACCAAGAAAAAAAGAGAGAGGACTCAAATAAATAAAATTAGAAAGGACAGTGGAGAAATAACAACTGACACAACAGAAATACAAAGCATTGTAAGAAAATACTATGAAGAACTATATGTCAAAAAATTAGACAATCTTGGTGAAATGGACAAATTTCTTGAATCATATAACCTTCCAAAAATCAATCTGGAAGAATCAGAACACCTAAACAGACCAATTACAAAAAATGAGATCGAAACAGTTATCAATAAACTCCCCCCCAAAAAAAGTCCTGGGCCTGATGGCTTCACAAGTGAATTCTATCAAAAATTCAAAGAAGAACTAACTCCTATCCTTCTCAAGCTTTTTCAAAAAATTCAAGAGGAAGGAAGACTTCCAAACTCCTTTTATGAGGTGAGCATAATTCTGGTCCCAAAACCAGGAAAAGACAACACAAAGAAAGAAAATTATAGACCTATATCCCTGATGAATTTAAACGCTAAAATTCTCAACAATATATTAGCCAACTGGATCCAGCAATATATGAAAAAAATCATACACCACGATCAAGTGGGATTTATTCTGGAGAGATAAGGCTGGTTCAATATTCGCAAATCAACCAATGTGATTCATCACATAAACAAAAGGAAGGACAAAAATCACATGATAATTTCAATTGATGCAGAAAAGGCATTTGATAAAATCCAGCACCCATTCATGCTCAAAACTCTCAGTAGAGTGGGAATACAGAGATCATTCCTTAACATGATAAAGGCCATCTACGATAAACCGACAGCAAACATCATACTAAATGGACAAAGATTAAAAGCAATCCCCTTAAGATCATGAACCAGGCAGGGATGCCCCCTTTCACCACTCTTATTCAACATAGTTCTGGAAGTCCTAGCTATACCAATCAGACAAGAAGAAGAAATAAAAGGCATCCAAATTGGAAAAGAAGTAAAACTGTCACTATTTGCAGATGATATGATATTGTATATTGAAAACCCTAAAGTCTCAGACATAAAACTACTGGACCTTATAAATGAATTCAGCAAGGTGGCAGGATATAAAATTAATACTCAGAAATCAGAGGCATTTCTATACACCAACAATGAAATATCAGCAAAAGAAATTAAGAAAACAATCCCCTTCACTATTGCAGCCAAAAAAATAAAGTACCTAGGAGTAAATTTAACCAAGGAGGTTAAGGACTTGTACTCGGAAAATGATAGAACATTGATAAAAAAAATCAAGGAAGATACAAACAAGTGGAAGCATATACCGTGCTCATGGCTAGGAAGAATAAACATCATTAAAATATCTATATTACCCAAAGCAATTTATAAATTCAATGCAATACCAATTAAAATACCAATGACATACTTCAAAGATATAGAACACATATTCCAAAAATTTATATGGAACCAAAAAAGAACACGAATAGCCTCAGCAATCTTAAAAAGAAAAAATAAAGCAGGAGGTATCATTCTTCCAGATATCAAGGTTTACTATAAGGCCATTATACTCAAGACAGCCTGGTACTGGCATAAGAACAGGCACATAGATCAATGGAACAGAACAGAGGACCCAGAAATAAACCCTCAGCTTTATGGACAACTGATATTTGACAAAGGAGGAAAGAACATACAATGGAGTAAAGACAGCCTCTTTAACAAATGGTGTTGGGAAAATTGGACATCTACCTGCAAAAAAATGAAACTAGACCATCAACTTACACCATTCACAAAAACAAACTCAAAATGGATAAAAGACTTAAACATAAGCCGTGAAACCATAAGCATCTTAGAAGAAAACATAGGCAGCAAGCTATCCGACATCTGTAGCAGCAGTATATTTGCTGATTTATCTCCACGGGCAACTGAAATAAAAGGCAAGATAAACAAATGGGACTATATCAAACTAAAAAGTTTTTGCACAGCTAAAGACAATAGGAACAGAATAAAAAGACAAACCACACAATGGGAGAACATATTCGACAGCACATCTGATAAGGGGTTAATAACTAAAATTTATAAAGAACTTATAAAACTCAACACCAGGAAGACAAACAACCCAATCAAAAAATGGGCAAAAGAAATGAATAGAAATTTCTCCAAAGAGGACATACAGATGGCCAATAGGCATATGAAAAAATGCTCAACATCACTAATCATTAGAGAAATGCAAATTAAAACCACAATGAGATATCACCTCACACCAGTCAGAATGGCATTTATCAGCAAAACAACACAGAATAAGTGCTGGCGAGGATTTGGAGAAAAGGGAACTCTTCTGCACTGCTGGTGGGAATGCAGACTGGTGCAGCCACTGTTGAAAACAGTTTGGAGATTCCTCAGAAAATTAAAAATCGAACTGCCTTTTGACCCATCTACCCCACTTTTAGGAATATACCCTAAGAACACCATAGCACTGTTCGAAAAGAAGAAATGCGCCCCCATGTTTGTGGCAGCATTGTTCACAATAGCGAAGATCTGGAAACAGCCCAAGTGTCTGTCAGAAGACGAGTAGATTAAAAAGCTTTGGTACATATATACTATGGAATACTACTCAGCCATAAGAAACGATGACATCGGATCATTTATAACAAAATGGATGTACCTTGATAACATTATACGGAGTGAAATAAGTAAATCAGAAAAAAAGAAAAACTGAGAACAGCATGATTACATACATAGGTGGGACATAAAAATGAGAATATGATACATGGACAAGAGAGTGGTGGTTATGGGATGGGGGGAGGGAGGGAAGAGTGGGATAGGGAGGAGGGGAGGGACACAGGGAAAACCAGATTGAAGGTGACAGAGGACAATTTGACTTTTGGTGATGGGTATGCAACACAATTGAATGATAAGATAACCTGGAGATGTTTTCATTGTACATATGTACCCTGATTTATTGGTGTCACCCCATTAGAATTAATAATAATAAAATATATATATATAAAAAAAAATCAGCATGGTTGGTCCTCGCCAAGTAGCTCAGTTTGTTAGAGCATCCCAATACACCAAGGTTGTGAGTTCAAACCCTGGTCAGGGCACATATAAGAGTTAACTAATGCATGCATAAATATGTGGAACAATAAATTAATGTTCCCCTCTCCTTATCTCTCCTTTTCTTTCTAAAATCAGTAAATAACAAAACCTTCAAAATCATCCATGGTTTATAGACTTTTAACACTAATCCTCCAATGCTACATCTTCATCATGTAATTTTTCAGTCTGAGAGCTCAGATGCCAAGGACCAGTGTGGCTAGAAATTCTGGGTCTTGAGGGAGAGCGATGTGGAATTAAGAAAATAGACTCATCGAGAAAAGAGGATGAGATTGGGAGGCCTCTTCAATGCTGATGGAAATATCCAAGCACCAAAATCCCCAGTTTGCTTTATTTTATAGCTATATGCAAATAAGGAAGTCTTTGATACAAAGTCACACATTTGAGGCAAAAACAGGAACTCTCCCAAGGCATAAAAAGTAATCCACTTACCATGCATAAGTGAAATCAACCAACATCTGAACAAACAAAAGGTGAGAGGAAGGGCATGTAAATTGCTTCCAGCAATTTAAGCAAGCAAGTGAAGTGGGAGTATAAGATCAGTGCAAATACTCAGCTTCAAGGCCAATATGAAGGTGTGGGGGAGGAGAGAGAACTTAGCCTCATGTTAAGCCTTGAATTTACAAAGGCTTTTTGCCACTTGCAGCCTACCATACTCGGAGCTGATGCTATACCTTGCTTACTTTTCCTCAATGTACATAAAATGGCATGCAATTTCTCAGCCGTCAAATCCAAGTCTTGTTTTCTAGCCACAGGGATCCAAAAGAGAGCTGTGTTTTCAATGACTTCTTTAGTGCAAAATATATACATGCCACAGAAACTGGTATC
Organism: Rhynchonycteris naso; assembly: GCA_037038555.1. Classification (NCBI taxonomy): domain Eukaryota; kingdom Metazoa; phylum Chordata; class Mammalia; order Chiroptera; family Emballonuridae; genus Rhynchonycteris; species Rhynchonycteris naso. Next base: position 106,968,580 of record CM072998.1, on the reverse strand, counting down.
TTACTTCCATTCTGCTGTGGCTCCAGAATTTTTAAAATCTGTTTCTGAAGCTGTTCTGATAAAACATTACACAACAAAGTATAGTTGTCTTTATTTTCCAAGAGCATTTGAGGTTGATTCTCACTGCACAATAGGACTCCGTGATAGACCTTCTTGCTTAGAGCATTCTCTCAACTCTATTTCCAGGTTCTATTCACAATTCCCAGCTCCTCCTGTAATGGCTTTCTGTTTCATTTTTCTCATCATGCCCTGGAATGCACTTGGCTTGGTTCAGTTTTTCCATTTGGATTTAAGTTCTTTGTAATTTCTTTGCAGGAAGCTCTCCAGCTTCTACACTGACAAAAGATGTCAAAAAACTTCAGGAAGAAAAAAATAAAAGCTTGCCAAACATTATAATTTGGGTTTATAAGCAAACCACTTTTCATAATTTTGGAAAAACTATGTCCACTTTGAGACAATAAGGTAGTCGAATAAAAATTATAGATGTGGAGTTGATGTGAGGGATGGTATAGCAGAGTGGTCTAGAGTCCCCCTTGCTATATGTCCCCACTCTACAATTTACCAGCTATTAAATAGTCTCTATTTGTGACCGTGCACAAGTATCTTAACTTCTCCATTTGTTTCCTCATCTGTCAAATGGGCAATAACAGCACCTATCTATTAGGCTGGCAGTAAGAATTAAATGAAAAATACATGTCAGTATTGCCAACCTTATCATAAATGTTCACTATTTTTATATGCAAAATGTATTATGAAGGAAATGTTTACTTTCAGGAACTGCCTACATGTCAGTTTGGTCATGGGACTCAGCAAGTAACCCCTATCCTTTCTACTCCTCACTAGTTCTATGTTCAAGTTTCCCAACTTTAACAATCTTTCCGCACACACCAAGTTGTTCAGTTAGGTAAATCTTTTCTGAATGCCAAATCACAGTTGGCATGCTCTCTGTGTAGACATTACATGAACTGAACTACTGCACTGAAACACAATTGGACTCAATAAATAACACCTCCCTTCCTTACAAATGTCCTCAACTAATGGACAAATAAAATGGTTTATGAAGGCAAGTACAAAATGTATATGGATATATACTATAACACCTTTATTTTAATGAAGGTGATATTGGGGAAGGTAGCTTATATCTGCAAGGAAGTAGGTTTCCTTAAATTAAATCCCCAAAACATGCAAACTTCCCCTCCTAACCCTTTACTGTTAAACTGACCACATAGACAAAGGCAGACACATTCGGTGGGCAGCTTTGTTCCCATGAGAAAGGGGAAAGGAAGGAATTAAATTATTCCCATGAGAAAGGGGAAAGGAAGGAATTAAATTGTTCCAAATCCACAATGAGATTGCCACTTCTCCTCCAGAGAACTTGCATGAGAGCTTAGAGGCAGGTTACAACTGGAATATAAGTGACACTGCACCCATAGGAAAGAAAGCACTGGGAGCAGGAAGACGCATTCCTCCCCAAATAGCCTAGAAGTTATGGCAGCATAAGACTGGTCCATAGTCATGTTATTGGAGAATCCAAAATGCAAGTTCTCAGTTTTATCATCAAAGCCTTGCCTTCCTATTTTCTGCCCTGAATTTCTAAAAGGAAAAGAAAGAAAAATAAAAACATTTACCCAGAAATCCCATATTTGAGTTTTACCTAACCCAATTTCTTAATTTTGGCATGTTTATTATACTCCCTGACATTCCAGGAAGCCCTGCAAAACTGAAAAATCGGCCAGTGCTCCCACGTATTTTGTGATGCCACAGATGTGCACCACATGGTGAGGGTAGGGATTAACATCACCGACACCCACCCGTTCTTTTTATCTCAGTTTTGCTGAAATACAAGATGACAGCTGACACCGACCACAGACAACATGAAACAGTACTTTTTGACATGCCTTTAAGTACATTGACCCTAGAATTGTTAAGGAAGAAAAAAAGAGAATGTGTTGGGTGGAGAGTGTTGTCTCTTTAATTATGACTTGTTGTGGTATTTTTTAATTCATTTCTTAAGAAAAGTTTGCAGTATTTAATGGTCAAACTTCTTATTTTCTTTTCGTCTTCCTTTGTCTTTATTTGAACATTCCTCTGCCTTGTCCAGGGTTGTGGCAGAGGATTTCAGAGATTATTTCTTTCCACCCTGGAATCAAGCAACCTTTTAACCAAGGTGTTTTCTTTTTCTTCTCTCTCTCTCTCCCTCCTTTAACCACTCTTTCCTCTCTATCTTGAGGGTGTCGTGTTAAATTTCAGAATAAGCCCAAGTAGAAAATAGGAGCCAAATTATTCCCTTGAACTTGCATACTGTCGTGAACCAGCGCAACTAGTAATTCCAGGTCCTGAGTGGGAACGGCAAGGAATTAAGACAATACACTTAAAGAATTGAAGAATGGGTTTGGGAAGGCTCTGAAAAGCTGATAGCAGAAATAGACCATACCCAAAAGCCTCATCTTGCTTTATTTATAGGGCAAAGTGGGTCATTAGCAAATCAATGATATTTCTGATCACATTTCCCAGGCAACCCAAGAATTTTACCAAGAGCAAAACACCCCACCATACATTACATCTTAACTTTAATAAACAAAGGATAAAAGAAACTTGCCTCCAGTCTTTCCAGGGAACATGGGGGGTAGGATGAGTATCAGCTAACATGGAGGTGTGGGGAAGGGCTTAGCATTTTGCAACTTAATCAGGCAAATGAGGTGGGGGGTTGAGCAGACTGTCAGTTTACAGCCAATTCTCCACACCTCTGTCCCCCCAAAATTTAAACTGCAAAAACCCTGGTGGTTTTTTGGTCCCTGACAAAGTCCCATCTTCTGACACAAACACAGACCTTGATAAAGAAAGGTTCACTTGTTGGAACCCTTGAAACTCAAGGTCTAAACACCCAGGTAAGACAGGAAGACCCACTTGGATCACAAGGACATCTCTGGGAGAAGAGAAACATTTTGGAAACTATTTTGAACTCTGAGATGGAAGCACTTGAAATAAAGACAAACTTTTTCCTTAATATTTTCTCTGATAACTTCATGGGAGCCTGACCAGGTGGTGGCGTAGTGGATACAGCATTGGACTGGGATGCAGAGGGCCCAGATTCAAAACCCCAAGGTCATTGGCTTGAGTGTAGGCTTATAGACTTGACCCCATGATCACTGGCATAAGCCCAAAGGTCACTGGCTTGAAGCCTTAAGTTGCTGGCTTGAGCCCAAGGTTGCTGGCTGGAGCAAGGGGTCACTTGCTCTGCTGGAGCCCCTGGGTCAAGGCACCTGTGAGAAAGCAATCAATGAATAACTAAGATGCCACAACGAAGAATTGATGCTTCTTATCTCTCTCCCTATCTGTCTCTTTCTATCTGTCTGTCCCTATCTGTCCCTCTCTCTGTCTTTCTCTCTTTCACACACAAAAAGAAACTCCATAGGTACATAAATAACATAAGACCTTTATACTGCCTACCTTTGCTCTGATACTCCCAAATTAAAGCGTTTTTTCAAAGAATTGCCAACAGAATACAAAATGTTATTACTATGCTCAGGTAGTCAACACTTTTTCTTTAAATAAACTGTCTCTCTGGGTTTTTGGCTTGCTTTCTTATTAAGAGATAATAGTCTCTTATAAATAAAGTGATTTTTCATGACTGTTTCCAGAGAGTCTGAGGATTCTGAACAGCATGAAAGCACAAAACCATCATATTAGACACACTGACAATGCAAAATACCACAAATTATGTAAAAGTGAGTTTTCTTTTGTTTATTCTAAAACATTTAGTAATTGCAGGGTACAACCATCAATTTCCCCAGGGCATACTTATCAATTCTTCACATGAAATATTATAATTTTCCAAAAATCAAAATAGATTTCCAAGTCTGTCTACTTTAGCAACAAAATGGAATAAACTATATTTAAAACATATATATATATATTTAATTTTTATATGTGGGCAGGGACAGGAACAAATTTGTTTCAGAATGTAAAGGATATAACTGTTAGATCAATCTACCAAAGACATGATGGCATCTCACCCTGAAGAGACACACTGCCCAGAATAATTAGTAGCATGCCTATGCTGCCAGATAAAATACAGAATGCTAGTTAAATTCGATAAGCAACAAATAATCTAATTACTATAAGCAAGTTTCAAATATTGCATGGCCCATGCTTACCCACACAAAAAATAATTGTCTAAAATTCAAATTTACCTGGGTATCCAGTATTTGATTTCTTAACAATAGTAACTCACACTTGACCTTTTACCATCCATTGGGCTATTAAGCCCTGGTCACTTAATGTGAGAGGTTAAGCTGTTTTATGAGCAATATCAGGTCAGAAACGGCATCAGTCACAGTGGCCACATTTTGGGTTTGTTTTGTTTTTCATCTCTAGTTCATAAAAGAAAATTGGGAAAGAGAATGTCAACCCACCATTATACTCCTTAAAAACAAGAATATACCTCAAGCAATAGAGTTTTCTTTAGTAACAGCTAATATCTCTCTGTAAGATCTTTACTACATGCCAGGCAATGTTCCAAATTGCCCTGCATATGACTTTATGAAATTGATAATTGCCTCTATGACAATTTGATAAATTGATAAATGTCTTTATGAATTGACCGTTATTATCACACTTTCACTAATCGGGAAGCTCAGGAAAAAAGAGAAAGAAAAAAAATGTTTAGGCATTTTACCCAAAGCAAGTGATAGTGGAGACAAGCATAGAACCCAAGCATTTTGAATCTGGAGCTGACACTCTTAACAACTAAGCCACATGTTTCCTCGGTTACTTTTGAGTCCTTATCTGTGAATTTAGGTAATTATTTTGAACTCAATGATATCTCTTCAACTTCTTAAGAATATATCTCCAATAGGTTTAATTCTTTTTAAAGAATGTGTAAATCGTTTTTAATACTTGATTAAATCTTTCTTTAATTAATTTTTTTCTTGACTATATTATCTCTTAAATACTGACTTCCATAAATTACCTACCTACCCAGTGTCTTAAAAACTGCTTATCTCAAGCATATGTAGTGATCTTAGTTCTGGTTTTCCAGATTTGATAAAGAGACTCACATTCTATCTGTTGATAGATATATGATTACATAAAATTAAATAATAGCATAATTCTCCTAAATCTCATTTTCATTAAAATGAAGAATTAATCTTTCAACGTTTTAGTGGTATTTTCTAAACTTTACCCATCCTCCTCTTATATTTATTGAGAGCAAAACAGGAGCTGAGATCTAGTAGTGTCCACAACCTGGTTCTTCACAGTAACAATCACAACTTTGCTGCTAATGACCTTTCTTTATCTGACAGAAATCCTAGGATTGGGCGCTGTATGGTATAAATTTTGTCATCAGTGCATCAAACATTTGATGAAAGATTACATTGTACATAGCATATAGACTGATAATTTTTAAAAAAAAACACATAGTCTGTGATCTCAGGCAGCTTGTAATCTAATGGGTGACACCTAGAACTGCTTACAGTGACTTCTCATTCCCCTTTATCTGGGTCTGTTCTACCTGCTTAAAGCATCTTGCTTTATTCATGCTGGATCTCGATGGCAGGCCGATGGGATCAAGCCTCTACAATCTCCCAATGCCTTTGAGCATCAGCTCTACACATTGCTCTGGCACAAGAGCCAATGTGCAATGTCTTCAAAGATGGTTGAGGAGTCATAGGTCATTACTCTACTGCCTTCTGCCCAGTGAGAACTGGCATTAGTGTCATGAGCTCCGTCAAACGATGCTGTAGACAACTTCAACTGGAAAAAAGCATGACAACAGTGATCATGCCTTAATTTAAATAATTTCTGTCTTATATGACATTATAAGGCTAGTGTGGTAATTCGTGTGTGTGTGTGTGTGTGTGTGCGCGCGCGCGCACGCGCGCGCACGCATGCGTGCATGTGAAGGTTTACATTTTATTTTATTATTTTTTCAATTACCGTTTACTTTCAATATTATTTAATATTGGTTTAAATTATACAGCATAGTGATTAAACAAGCATTTACATTACAAAGTGATCACTCCTGATATTTCCAGTATCTACCAGGCACCAGTGCCGTATATTCCCTATGATGTACTTTACATCCCTGTGACTATGTTGTATGTACCAACATGTACTTCTTACTCCCTTCACCTCTTTTACCTAGTGATGGTACCTGTCTTGACCCTTATTTTATCTGCCATCTCAACCACTTGTTTATGAATTGCTCTAAATTTTCTTTTAGTTCCTTTCCCAGGGTCTTGTTTTCAAATACTGTAGGTCACAATAATCTAATTATTTAAATTTTTAAAATTTTATTTAAAACAAATAACTTTGTTTTCTCAAATTTTGCTCCTATGTGAGTGAGACCCACATAAACTCTTTTTCATGTAGAGCGCTAAATCTAGTGTTTGCCGCAGGCTCTCTCTTTCTCTGTGACTCCTCTAGTGCTCGTTACTCAGTCTCCATCACTCCCTCTAGATTCTCCCTCCCTCTCCCACCAGGTTGTCATCTGGCATCGCCCTTCAGCAGAGTAACTTGGGTGCTATCACCACTTACTCATAAATTTCCATTGTCTCCTCCACTAAGAAATGTTGCTTCTGCTGACCGCAGCTGGCCTCATCAAGTACTGAGCTCCCTCTCAGTGTTTCCAGCTTTCTGCCAAAGCTGCTAATGCCCAGGAACCTTTGATTGGCATCAGAACTGTGCGATATTCTCCAAATAAGAGAGAATACCTTTTACCATTTACATTTTCATTCTGTTAGAACAGGGGTCCCCAAACTTTTACACAGGGGGCCAGTTCATTGTCCCTTAGACCTTTGGAGGGCCGGACTATAAAAAAAAACTATGAAAAAATCCTATGTACACTGCACATATCTTATTTTAAAGTAAAAAAACAAAACAGGAACAAGTACAGTATTTAAAATAAAGAACAAGTAAATTTAAATCAACAAAGTGACCAGTATTTCAGTGGGAACTATGGGTGTGGATGCATCCTGTGCTCCTTTCACTGACCACCAATGAAAGAGGTGCCCCTTCCAGAAGTGTAGTGGGGGCAGGATAAATGGCTTCAGGGGCCCACATGCAGCCCACAGGCCATAGTTTGGGGACCCCTGTGTTAGAGGAACTCACCCACCCAAGTAGGCTACAATAAAAACAGGGTTGTAGCATTCACTTATAATCTCATTACTCTAGGACCAAAAATCAGTCCCAGGATTGCTGGGTTCATCCCTTTTAAAAACTGAGTTATATTGGGTCATGCTTATTGACCTGAATTTTCTTTCTTAGGCTGTATTATTTTCCAAGTGGTAAGCCGCACACTCTCATGGTAGGACCTCTTGACAGTCTTCCAGGCAGGTATGAATTTTATATCTGTCGCTTGAGCAGCAACTTTGATACCTTTCTGAGATTTTTTTTCCTAGTTCTGGGGGTATACTAGCCAGTTTTGAAGCCATTTAGCCTTAAGAGAGTACTAAGTAGTGTATGATGCTATGACAATCACAGAAATTTCTAGACTACCTTATGACTTGGCAATTCCACTACTGGGTAGTTATTTGAAGAAAACCCCAACACTAATTTGAAAAAAATATATACACCTCTCTTTTCATTACAGCATTATTTACAATAGGTAAGATATGGAAACAACCAAAATGTTCAACAACAGATAAGTGGATAAAAAAGAAGGTGTGTGTGTGTGTGTGTGCATACACACATATGTACACATACATACACAACAGTGGAATATTATTTGGCCACAAAAAAAGAATGAAACCTTACCATTTGCCCAACATGGATGGACCTAGATGGTATTATGTTAAGTGAAATAAGTCAGACAGAGGAAGACAAAGGCCATATAATTTGACTTATATGTGGAATCTAAAGAACAAAATAAATGAACAAACAAAACAAAACAGGCTCATAGATACAAAGAATAAGCTGATGGTTGTCAGGTTGGGGGGCTGGGTGAAAATGCGAATGGATTAAGAAATACAAATTAGCAGTCACAAAATTGTCATAAGGATATAAAGTACAGCATAAGGAATATAGTCAATAATATTGTAGTAACTATGTATTGTATCAAATGAGTGCTAGACTTATTGGGGGGATCACTTTGTATGTTATATAAACTACTGTGCTGTACACCTGAAACTAAAATAAAATAATATTAAATGTCAAATGTAATTGAAAAACAAAAACCATTTTCAAAACGTTAAAATTTGCATCTCTTTTTTTAATCATACTTTAACTATTTGTTTACAATTAATTCTATTCTTAAAGAGTTTCCATATTGTTTATTATTTCTCTGATATTGTGATTCCTTGATTAGTTTTTTTTTTACTTTATTTCAAATTGTTTCTCAGTTTATTACAATAAATCTTTAATTTTTCTACCAGATTGCAGTGATTTCCAACCTCTGATCTGTGGACTGATGCCTGTCACTAGAAATTTTATACCATTCGACAAAAGAATTAACTACCCTGATATTGTATGCAGATAATCACCCTGAGCACAAGTGAATTTGTTGCAGATCATTGGGTCTATAATCTTCATACCACATTAGTGTGGTTAATTCTTTTGCAGTCTGACATGAAATTTCTGGCAGACCAGCAGCTGAAAACTGCTGAGTAGAGTACATACATGGAAGAAATACTACCTTAGACTTATATATCTGGTACTATACTGTTAATGTCAGTATAATGGTCATTCATAAATGACCAGCTACCTTGTTTGGTATGCAGTTGGAAGGAGTAGGTCACAAAAATATCCCTCAAACATTTTAGCTAGGGCTCCATTTGTTTTTTTCTGGTATCTAATATTTCAAGACTGAGGCTACTTTGATATTTTCCCCCATATAATGGCATTTTCTTTCCCCTCTGTTGTCTATTAAAATTCCAAACCTGATTTTTATCCCTTTGCATTAACTTTGCCTGGTACAGAGTAAGCTCTTTGACCTGCTGGTTCAGCCCTTTCTTTAGTTCAGAATTGTTCTTTGTTATACCTCTGAATCAGTTCAATTCATTCTGCTCGCTTTTAAGAACAAAACAAATTATGTCTGTGTTAGGTTGTCATTGAATGCCCTTCATATCTGTTGTTTTCAATCACTTTCATCTTTTTGTCCTTATTCTTTGCTTTAAAATAGAGCCTCACAATCTTGATATTCACCTCATTGATTCAATTTTCAACGAAATCTATTTCACTCTTTGCAGCATCTAACATTATTTTTTAATTCTGCTAATTACTTGTTCTGGTTTTTCATTTTCTTGAGTCCTTTTTTCAGCACTACCAGATTCTTGGTAAATCTGCCTTTCTTTTCTATTTTTTATTTTTCAAAAAGGCCCTATATTCTTCATTTACATGAGAGCAAAAAGCACATTGTAGCTAAAGTTTATTTCTTGCTTGTAGTAAACCTTTTAAAATAGATTCTTACTCTATCTCTTTAACTTGCCATAATTATTTTCTTATTTTATGATATAAAATCTTTTTGTTAATCTATTTTCCATTTTTATTTCATTTGTAATAAAGGCAATATTTTCCATACATGATATTTGTTCTAAAATACTGTAGGTAGAATCTTTACAATTAATCTAAATGTGTTTAGACTTCTCTTAAATACAGAATCTTTGAATAAAAATCTCAGTTTTAAAAAATACATGTTCACCCTTAATAAAAATAGTAATTCTTTTATCTGGTGTTTGTTTACAGATAGTGTGACTATATATTCCTATAGATCTCTCACAATTTATCTATGTTTAGAATTCTTCCAAGTGTTAGCTAACATATTTTTGAATAACGTCAAAAATTCAAGAGCCTAAAGACAGTAGAAAGTGAATTGGGGAATGTCCCTGTGAGGGAGTAAATTTTCTACATGTTTTATCTGTTTATTTTAACTTTTGCATCTATATATCTATATCTGATTTTCTATTTGGTCTGGCCCTTATTTCAGATATATGGGCTAATTGCATCTAGCTTTTTCTCTGGTATTTCTGCCTGCTGAGTTGAAGAGTGATATTACTGAATCTCCAAGGGAAGCAGTCTACTGTTTCCACTTTCTAATTACGTGGCAGATACTGCTTTTTGAGTCTGTGTTAATGTCCCTGAAAGTCTATATCTGCGAAACTCAAAAGGGCTTAAAATGAAATGGTCTTTAGTTTCCTTTGGCACCCTTCACCTATATCCCTGGGCCCTCAAAAATAGTAATATTGTGGACTTTTCCCAGAACTTTCCTCATGCACCTTTTAGAATTCTGTACCATTTTATTAGGAACAGAAAGTTATAAAATAATCCTTATTTTATAATCTTTAATATAGTACCAGGCAGGCTATGTAGCAAAGACTTTTCAGGGATTCTGGTACATCATTGGCATCACTCCCTAATTTCATCCCTGATATGTTCTTTTCTGTATTTCTGTTTCTTGTTAGTTATCATGGCTATAATGGGAGTTGGGAGCTTGCTCTTATATTGATAATTCTTCCTGAAATTACCAACTCTTTTGAGTATACACCATGCATTATCATAATTGAGTATAAATTATCAGTTATAGTGCTAGGTAATCAAAGACAAATAGAGAATTTTCCCTGTTCTCAGGCAGCTTATTGTTCACATGACCAGAATAAAATCTGAAATATTCTACTTATAAACTTAGCCACCTGCGAAGACATGGTCTTTCACTTAGTTGTCCGAAATCAATCAGAAAGACGTGTGACTAGAGCATTTTTCAGAATCAAAGGAAATAGACGTATACCAGCCTGTTCTTTCAAAAGGAAGTAGAGAGAACACAGAGGACAGGGAATTTCTTTGCCAATGATGTCACTATCTCTGAGAGGCCAAACTAGGAAACAAGATTTAAAAAGACATGAAAAGAGTGATGAGAGAGAGAAAAAAAAGAATAACATAAACACCCAAATGTCATTTGAAGTTTGAAACATCTGATCTAAACACTGAAAACTTCCAGATTAACTTTACTTAACATTTATAACTGTGTTAGGGAGTCCATATTTCAGGCTTTACTGTAACTGTTTTAAACTAAGACATGACAATAGATCATTCCTATGAAAAGTAATACTTAGGGAACAATAAGGGACGTCAGGTTTCAGGCACAAATTCCAAAGAGTGTTTTTGCTATTAACGAAGAATATTTTATTTTGTTTTGTAGGTTGTTTCTGTCCTGACTCCTAAGGAAGACTTTAAGAATTAAATTAGGTAAGAGCTTCTAGAACTTTCATTTATCACTACATAAAAAATTTTCTGAGTGATTTTAGAGAGATCAATAAAGTCTTATAAATATAAAAAGTAAATTCTTTAAGTTGCCTCTTAATTGTTGCTGTTATTTAAGTGTAGAAAGTTTAGATGAAGGAAGGACAAACACCACCATTAGGATGAAAGGGCAACATTTTCAAAGTTGTTTCAACATCAGGTAGACTAGTTGAGAAAGGACAAATCAAAAGGACTTAATCTCAAAGGTATCATGTCCTTGAGCGTTCATAGATTCTCCTTTTTTGTTTCATGTTCTCAATTGTTAATGCAAGTTTTGGTTTTGCTTTATTGTATTGTTTTACTTTTTATGTGTTTTATAAATTTTTATTGGATTCTAGTCATTACAAATTTTACCTTTTAGGTGGTAGATTGTTTTATATCCCTATAAATAATCAATTTCTTTTTTTTTTTTAAACAGGAGGCAATGACCCCCTGCTGAAGCCAGTGACCTTTGGGATCAAGCCAGCAACCCCACGCTCATCATACCTATGACCCTACACTCAAACCAATGACCCTGTGCTCAAGCCAGATGAGCCCACTCTCAAGACAGCAAAATCAGGGTTTCAAACCTGGGACCTTAGCATCTCGGGTCAATGCTCTAGGCAATGTGCCACCATAGTCAGGCTTATAAATATTCCTGAAATTTGTTCGAAGATGAAATTAACTTACTTTGAAACAGTTTCATCATTTTAAATATTGTTTTATTATTGACTAGATGAGAGTATAACAGTATTTAATCTATGGCTAATCATTCCCCATTGCTGAGGCAATCCTCTCCTGAAAATGTTCTGGCCTATGGGTTTTTCCAGTCTGGTAATGAAAATAGACAAAATTTCTAGCCCTGTGTGAGCTCATATTCTTTTCAAATATTCTTTCTCCAGTCTTGATTAGTTTTCTAATATGTTTGCAATGGTCAGTTCTCCACTAAATACTCAAGAAAGATCCTCGCAGACCTCTACAATTTCCTGTCTGTGCAGCTTTCTTCTTCCCTGTACTCTGCCCTAAACCTCTAATGATCTGTTCTCCTTTGACTTCCAGATCAATCTAATTCAACTCATGGAGGCTTTCTGGGTTCCTTCTCCTTGTACTATGGCCTGGAAGCTCTCTTAAGGTAGTATTTGGGGCAATCATAGAGTGCACTTTGCTTGTTTTGCATCTTTTAAAAATCATATTTTGCCCGATGTGATCAGAGATCACACTCATTGGCTAATGTCTTCAAAACTGTTGCTTCAAAATAGAGACAGTCTCATATATAGAGAGCAGGCTGGCACCTCTCAGGGTGGTTGGTGGGTTGGGGGGAGTGGTGGTGGAGAGATTGAACAAAAAGGAAGAACAAAGAAAAGAAAAAAATCTTATGAACACAGACAACTATGTGGTGATTGCCAGCTTAAGGGGGAGCTGGGGGGAGGTAAAGGAGGATATGGAGGGCAAGTGGTGATGGCTGGGGACTTGACTTGGGGTGGTGAACACACAATACATTGTACTGATGATGTGTTGTGGAATTGTGCACCTGGAACCCATATAATTTTGATAATTAGTATCACCATAATAAATTCAATAAAAAAGAAAAAAAACTGTTGCTAGGAAAATTAAGGAAAGGCCTTGTGTCCACAATCAGGCTAAAGATGATAATAAGAACTTGGTATATCCTGAAAGGATAGCATTAAAACACCATTGAGATGAAAGCTTCCCGTACCCACCAAGAAGGTAAAATTCAGAAAGAAAGAATCAAAGTTCCCTAGTCTAGCCATCACACTTTCTTCAACCACCTGAAAGTCAAAGTGTCTCCTCTCAAAGCTAAGATCTTGGTAGATTGGTTTCCTGTATGTCCCTTACTCCAACTAAACAAATCATTGCCTCATTCACAAAGAAGCAATAAAGCCAACCTGTGGGAAGGTCAGCACTTACCCTGGGATAATAAACTCTGTTGTTGGACCTATGTGGGAGTAAGCACAATGGAGTAAGTATTCAGAGAAGCAGTAAACCAGTTATTTATTAAGGGGAATCTATGTAACAGGTGTTGTGCTTGTACTCTTTCCAATTCTTACAACATTTAAACATAGCTCTTATGCTCCGCATTTACAGATGAGGAAACAGATTAAGGACAATGACTTACTCAAATCATACAGTGAGTAAATAATATAAACATATCATCAAATTGAAAACTGTGGCTCCAAAACTTAGGCCGACCACATGATAACACAATTCTCTCTATCTCCAAGATAGAGCTCTGCCAGATTATGCGATCAAAATTTACTGGATACTAAAAACATAATTAGATCAAAATCTTACAGCCTTCCCTATTCCCAACATTACCAAGTGGGTTACACTGCTATTCTCCATCTTCACCCAATGCTTTATTTTTTCAGGGCTACCCTTAATAATCATTTAAAAATTATCTGGATTCCCTGGCTCCAAACAGACAGTTTATTAGGATGAAGGTTGGGCAGGTAGGTCACAGGCAAGGAAATAAGAGGTGCCAAAGGGCAACCTCCTCTTACCCCAGACTTCACCAGGGAATGTTCTGGTAGAAAAACTATGATATTAGCCGCTTGTCCATCATGTTAAAATGCTTTTCTGTCCCCTTATTTCCTTATTGATTTTTCTACTAAATTTTTAACAGCTGTTATCACTTAGATTGTAATTCTCTGGAATGGATTTTTTGGTCAATTGGCATAAAATGAACCAGGGGGAGATATATGTAATTCCCTCCTCTGTCTTCTACAAATTAGTAAAAGAGCCAATATAGTCTTGTTTTTCTAGTTATAAATCTCACAGAAGCAAAATCTAAAAGTATCTAAACTCTGAGTCACTTGTGTATTGGCCTTCTGACTTGAAATCAAGACAAATAGAACATCATGTTGTTTGGTAAAAATAAAATAGTGTAAATGTTCCAAAAATGCTAGTTTTCTCAACAAATGAAAGTTGTTAGGAGCAAGGAAGAAAGGGCAAGTACTAGAAGGATGAGAGAGACTTCTAGGAATAACATAAATAACACAAATGAGAGTTGTGTTTAAACAAATAGCACTAAAATAATCAATACCTATTATCTTTAATAGCAATTTAAAAATTTCAATATATCTTTGCTTTTCCTGGTACTTTTATTTGAACTACATGCCCTTTTATACACCCATGCTAAGCTGAAGGCACGTAAGCATGCACAGAGGCAAGTTGCTGTTGTTTCTTTCATTTTTTTTCCAAAAAAAATTGTCTGCCAAAACAAATGACCAGGTTTGAGTATGATATGTTAGGATATTATTCCAGTTTCTCAGCCATCCTTCAATCATTATGTCAGCAGGCTCATTCTGCACTTTCTTAACTATGGAATATCTTTATCTCCTCCAAGTATTGGAGATGAAAGTTTGTTGTATAATAATGAGTTATGTAACAAAATATAAGATCTGGTGTGTTCAGAGGGCAGGAATAAATTCTAGCAGAACGTTGACATCATAGGTCATGCACTATCTGAAGGTCAAATGATAAAAACTTCCATTCATTAATAAAATAATAAAAATACAATAAATAATAATTCTTGATGCTATGAATTAGAACACAAAATAAAGCCCTCTTTAACATGTCAGAACTATGCTAATTCCATTGAACATTAATATTCTACTGGTTTTAGTTGAATTGGTTGTTTTCAACTTCAGCTAAAATCCTCTGCTTTAGGGAGACTTTCAGGATTTACACTGCTTCTAGCTTTCCTCCTGGTATTTTTAGCCTTTTCCCAAAATAACCAAGGTCATCTTATCCAACTTATTCATGAGAAACACAATTTCAAGAAATTAAAAATTTGTCTTTGGAGTGGAGAGATCAGTCTGTCTAAACCAGCTTACTATACTCCACACAGAGTTTGACTGTGGCTTTTATTGGCAGCACTACGATATAACATGATGTTGAAAATAGCTATAAGATCGTGAAAAGCAAAAGAACAGTTATTCTATGTATATAAGAGCAATAGCTTTATTAGCTTGAGGATTGCCATTTTTTACCAAAGCTTAACAAAGTTAAGAGAAAAGCAATTTATTTCTTACCTGTATTCATTCAAGAAATGTTTGTTAAACATCTGCTATATCATGCCAGGTTTTTTACTAAGAAAGCAATGAGTAAGTCCCTACTTTCATGAAGTTCTAGGATAGAGGATGCCGATAACAAATAAATAGGTATTATAATGTCAGGTAGTGATGATGGCTATAAAGAAATAAAACAGGTTTAAGGCATCGAAAGTAAAAATAAGTCCTACTATATATATATATTAGGATCAAAAGAGGCCATCCCAAAAATGTGACATTTGAGCAAATAATGGGAAACAGAATCAGTGATAATAGTAGTTCCAGTAGATTAAAGAACAAGTAGAAAGACTCAGAGATGCAAATGAACTTGGCATGTTCTAGAAACTCTTAGGTTTCATTTCTTTAACCCTGCCGGTGAGCCTTATTTCAGGGCTCACTGCCGATGACTGACCACAAAGAAATGTCTGATGTCACAATCCAGAAGCCCTGGATGATTTAAACCCACTAGAAGTTAACATACTCAAACTTCCATAAAAGATAATCCTTTGTCCAGCAGCCAATTAGATGATTCCCAAAAGACCCTTAAAGCCTTGCTCAACCCTGTACTAGGTGCGACTCCCTTTGTAAGCCAGCCCGGCAGGTTTCCTTTCATTAAAGCCTGTAAGCTGGTCTTTTTGGACTCCATGGATTCTAACAGAAACAATAAGAACACTAATGTGTGGCTGGAGCCCAAAGGGGCCCTGTTGGGCAGATAAAATATATTATGCTCACTTTGTTAAAGATGGTGCTGCCCACATGCAAGTTTTAAGAGTAAACTTTTTCCCACACCCTTGACTGATTGGATGATGTAGGGTGGTGCACTCTCATGAGGAATCCTCCCAGTATGTCTCAGATAAGTGACTTTGTATCAGAGACTTCCTTGTTTGTAGATTGGATTAATGGTTTTGAATCTATGCTATAAAGTGGGGCAGACGGGGAGCTTGCACTCTTAGTTCCTGAGGTATTAGAGAGGAGAGCAGATTAAGGCCATGTGGAGGAGAAGCAGCCAAGATGGCAGAGTGCTGAGGAAGAAGCCAGTTTGAGCAGAGTTTGTGCTGGAGAAGGAGATCGGAAACAGAGATGAATAAGTCTAGTGAGCTAGAAACCTTTGATTCTAGGAAACTCGGATAAATCAGTAGCTTTGAGAGCACTGAATGAGTGGGTTTTGGAGCCCAGTGTGTGTTTTTGCTTGCCCGCTGGGTGCAAGTTAGAATTAAAGCTGATGGCTCACCAGTTCTTGGCTCCGTTGTTTCATTATCGACTGTTCGAATCCAATGTGAACCTGAATGGGCCGATGGCTGTGATGGTGGCCTTGGCCTTGACTACTGGCTTTATAGGCCCATGGTAAGAAAAAAGGAATAAGGATAAAGAGATAAATAGAGACCAGGTAACATAGCCCTGTGAGAATAAAGAGCATAGATACAAAGATATCATAGAGTACTGAGCATAAAGTGTGCTTTTAAAAGATTACTCCTCTGGCTGTGCTGGGGAAGAAACTTAGAAAGGTCAGACCAGAAGCAGAGACTTATGCGGTTGCCCCAGCAGGGGTATAACTAGGTAGCAATATAAACAAAAAGGCAAAAATTGGTAGTGATTGGAACAAAAGGAGTACAATAAAATTTATTGTTATCATTTCATCATGTTTAATTTGAAGTGCCTATTAATCTAAGTGGACATGGACAACAATTGATCTACAAGTGACTAGCTTGCAGAAAAACCCAATTTCTGCATTTACCAAATCATGTTTTAATTTTTAACAGAAATGTTTAAGAATTTAACAAAAATGTTCAACGGCTTTAACAAACATGTTCGATTTTTATTACTTATATTTAATTATTTAGAAAAGTATATTTTATCAGAAGTTAAAATGTTATTATTGCATATAATTTTTTAGCATTCTTTTTGTGACAGGGACAGAGAGAGACAGAGAGAAGGACAGAGAGAAGGACAGATAGAGACAGACAGACAGGAAGAGAGAGAGATGAGAAGCATCAATTCTTCATTGCAGCACCTTAGTTGTTCATTGATTGCTTTCTCAAATGTGCCTTGACTGGGGGCTACAGCAGTGACCCCTTGCTCAAGCCAGCAACCTTGAGCTCAAGCTGGTGAGCATTGCTCAAACCAGATGAGCACACACTCAAGCGGGACACCTCAAGGTTTTGAACCAGTGTCCTCCACATCCCAGTCTGATGCTCTATCCACTGCACCACCTCCTGGTCAGAATTTTCTAGTTTTTACAAGGATTTTCTGGACTAATTCTGAATCTTTTAGATACTGTTGTAAAGTACCATACTCCAGATGCTGAAAGGTACTGTACTTCAATTTTGCGGGTTTACGTAGAGACACCAAGTCCAAATGAATTTTGAAGAGTTTTATTAAAGGAGGAGATTTATTAAATATGCCAGCCACATATAGCTGACGTGGGGCAGTCTGGAAGCCCAAATCATGTGCCCCAGAAACACATCAGGGGCTGGTTATATACCCTTGATCACACATGGGTGGGGAAGAGCATGACATCATGGCCCAAGCTTTCAACATTTGTTTAGGAGATACACAGAAACATTAGGACTTTCAAGGTAACACAATTAAAGATGTTTACAAATCTTTTAGAGTTCATCTTCCCTCCTTTGCCTAGAGGTATGATACTCTCAGGATTCCAGGAAGGATGAGGAATTACAATCAATGTAGGGTGGTATGTAAATCCTGTCTCCCATTGAAGGAGAAGAAGTTTCTAGGTTAACCTTTATTTTAGATTTAAAACTAAATGACTCATTGCAAGCCAGAAACTTCTACATTCTTCTCCTTCCCATCCCCAAAGAAAAGATGAAACAGTAAAGCCTGACCTTTCCTCCTACAATATCAATATTAATCTTTTAGCTTTTTGGTACATTACTACAATAGCATTGATTATGATTAAAATTTAACTTAAAACATTACATATTGAAAATTTCTATATTGGTTCAAATATTCAAAATATTTTTTAAGGTTATTATATTCTTTTTTAATTTATTTTTTATTAATTTTAATGGGGTGACATTAATCAATCAGGGTACACAGGTTCAGAGAAAACATCTCCAGGTTATTTTGACTTTTGATAATGTTGCATATCCATCACCCAAAGTCATATAGTCTTCTGTCACCTTCTATCTGGTTTTCTTTGTGCCCCTCATCTCCTTCCAACCCCTCCTTTACCCTCCCTACCACCGGTAATGTCCACACTCTTGTCCATGTCCCTGAGTCTTATTTTTATGTCCCACCTATGTATGGAATCATATAGTTCTTAGTTTATTTCTGATTTACTTATTTCGCTCAGTGTTGGGCAGATAAAATATAATATGCTCACTTTGTTAAAGATGGTGCTGCCCACATGGAAGGCCGTCACTCAGGTGATATTATTTGCCCTTATGCTTGGGATGGGTGTGGGAAAAAGACTGTAATGTAAGCAAGCCGGGTCATTATAGCCTAGGGCTTAGTTTTAAGAGTGAGCTTTTCCCCACACCCTTGACTGATTGGATGATATAGGGTGGTGCACTCTCCTGAGGAATCCCATTGTGCCTCTGATGGGTGGCTTTGTATTGGAGACTTCCTTGTTTTTGTAATTGGATTGGAGGTTTTGATTCTACACTATAAAGTGGAACAGACCAGTAGCTTGCTCTCTCTTGGTTCCTGAAGTATTAGAGAGGAGAGCAGATGAAGGCCACATGGAGGCCAGAAGAAGCAGCCAAGATGACAGAGTGCTGAGGGAGAAACCAGTTTGTTAAGAGTTTGTGCTGGAGAAGGAGATGGGGAACAGAGGTGAATAAGTCTGGTGATCTAGAAAGCTTTGATGCTAGGAAACTCGGATAAGTCAGTAGCTTTGTGAGCACTGAATGTGTGGGTTTTGGAGCCCAGTGTGTGTTTTTGCTTGCCCGCCTGGTGCAAGCTAGAATTAAAGCTGATGGCTCACCAGTTCTTGGCTCCGTTGTTTCATTACCAACTGTCCAAATCCAATGAGAACCTGAATGGGACAGGCAGCTGTGATGGTGGCCCTGGCTACTGGCTTTACACTCAGTTAATGTTATCAAGGTCCATCCATGTGTTGTAAATGATCCGATGCCATCATTTTTAATGTAAAGCCAGTAGTCGCGGCCACTATCACAGCCACCTGGCCAATGCAGGTCCACATTAGATTCGAACAGTAGGTAATGAAACACAGGAGCCAAAAACTGGTGAGCCATCAGCTTTAATTCTAGCTTGCACCCAGCGGGCAAGCAAAAATACACACTGGGCTCCAAAACCCACACATTCAGTGCTCACAAAGCTACTGACTTATCCGAGTTTCCTAGCATCAAAGCTTTCCAGCTCACCAGACTTATTAACCTCTGTTTCCCATCTTCTCCTGTACAAACTCTTCCTCAGCACTCTGCCATCTTGGCTGCTTCCTCTCCTCCATGTGGCTTACTCTGCTCTTCTCTCTAATACTAATCTCAGGAACCCAGGAACCAAGAGAGAGCTCAAGCTACTGTTCTCTCCCACTTTATAGCAGACTCAAAACCTTTAATCCAATTATACAAACAAGGAAGTCTCTGATACAAAGTCACCCATCTGAGGCATAATGGAATTCCTCCCTACATCACCACCCTACATCATCCAATCAGTCAAGGGTGAGGAGAAGAGCTTACTCTTAAAACAAAGCCTTACGCTATAACGACCCGGCCTGCTTACAACTTTTTCCCCACAGCCATCACAAGCATAAGGGCAAATAATATCACCTGGGTGACGGGCTTCCATGTGGGCAGCACCATCTTTAACAAAGTGAGCATATTATATTTTATCTGCCGAACAATTACCAACTGTCCAAATCCAATGAGAACCTGAATGGGACAGGCAGCTGTGATGGTGGCCCTGGCTACTGGCTTTACACTCAGTTAATGTTATCAAGGTCCATCCATGTGTTGTAAATGATCCGATGCCATCATTTTTAGGGCTGATTAGTATTCCATAGTATATATGTACCACATCTTCCGTTGGGCAGGTTGTAAGAACATTGGCCCGGGCCACCATCACAACTCCCTGGCCAGTGCAGGGCTGTGTTACCTGGTCTCTATTTATCTCTTTATCCTTATTCCTTTTTTCTTACCATGGGCCTATAAAGCCAGTAGTCAAGGTCAAGGCCACCATCAAAGCCACCCGGACCATTCAGGTTCGCATTGGATTCGGACAGTCAATAATGAAACAACGGAGCCAAGAACTGGTGAGCCATCAGCTTTAATTCTAGCTTGCACCCAGAGGGCAAGCAAAAACACACACTGGGCTCCAAAACCCATTCATTCAGTGCTCACAAAGCTACTGACTTATCCGAGTTTCCTAGAATCAAAGGTTTCTAGCTCAACAGACTTATTCAACTCTCTTCCCCATCTCCTTCTCTCTACACAAACTCTGCACAAACTGGCTTCTTCCTCAGCACTCCACCATCTTGGCTGCCTCCTCTCCTCCACATGGCCTTACTCTGCTCTCCTCTCTGATACTAACCTCAGGAACCGAGAGAAAGCAAGCTCCCGGCCTGTCCCACTTTATACTGTAGAAATCCAAACCCTAAATCCAATCTATAAACAAGAAAGTCTCTGATACAAAGTCACTCATCTGAGGCACAATGGGATTCCTCAAGAGAGTGCACCACCCTATCTCATCCAATCAGTCAGGGGTGTGGAGAAAAGCTTACTCTTAAAATTAAGGAGTAGTTAAAGATGGCACTGCCCACATGCAAGTCCGTTGATATTAATATGTTTTGGGGGACAGGCTGTGGGCAGGCTGGGTTGTTACAGCCTAGGGCTTAGTTTTAAGAGTAAGCTTTTCCCCACAGCCTTGACTGATGTGGGGTGGTGCACTCTAATGAGGAATTCTCCCATTATGCCTCAGATAAGTGACCTTGTATCAGAGACTTCCTTGTTTGTAGACTGGATTAAGGGTTTTGAATCTACACTATAAAGTGGGGCAGACCGGGAGCTTGTTCTCTAGTTCCTGAGGTTAGTATTAGAAAGGAGAGCGGATTAAGGCCATGTGGAGGAGAGGAAGCAGCCAAGATGGCAGAGTGCTGAGGAAGAAGCCAGTTTGAGCAGTTTGTGCTAGAGGAGGAGATGGGGAACAGAGATGAATAAGTTTGGTGAGCTAGAAAGCTTTGATTCTAGGAAACTCGGATAAGTCAGTAGCTTTGTGAGCACTGAATGTATGGGTGTGGAGCCCAGTGTGTGTTTTTGCTTACCTGCCAGGTGCAAGCTAGAATTAAAGCTGATGGCTCACCAGTTCTTGGCTCTGTTGTTTCATTACCAACTGTCTGAATCTAATCTGAACCTGCATGCGTCAGACAGATCTGATAGTGGCATTGGCCACTGGCTTTACATCTTCTTTATTCAACCATCTATTGAAGTGCTTTTCGTTGTTTCCATGTCTTGGCCACTGTGAACAATGCTGCAATAAACATGGGGATGCATGTGTCTTTACGTACCAGTATTCTTGAGTCTTGAGAGTATATACCCAGTAGGGCAGGAGTCGAGAACCTTTTTGGCTGAGAGAGCCATGAACGCTCCATATTTTAAAATGCAATTCCGTGAGAGCCATACAATATGTTTAACACTAGATACAAGTAAATGTGTGCATTTTATGTAAGACCAACACTTTTAAAGTACTATAATTTTCTGAATTCTTTTTAAAAACGTTGTTATGCTGTTGCAAACCAATGATGAATAAAGTACTTCTTACAATTAATGCGACTTCTGGTGCTGCATGGTTTTGCTGATGGCTTTGTAGTCTGGTTGATATGTGGTAAGGTTAAGCTTCATGCAGACGTTGAGACTTCCATCCGTTAAATGTGATTGTTGGTTGATGTAAAGCCAATAGTTTCAGCCACAATCACAGCCGCCTGGCCAATGAACGTTCGCATTAGATTCGGATAGTCGGTAATGAAACAACGGAGCCAAGAACTGGCAAGCCATCAGCTTTTTTTTTTTAATTTCTTTTTATTTTATTCATTTTAGAGAGGAGACACACACAGAGTGAGAGAGAGAGAGAGAGAGAAGGAAGGAGCTGGAAGCATCAACTCCCATATGTCCCTTGATCAGACCAGTGCAGGGTTTTGAACTGGCGACCTCAGTGTTCCCAGGTCAACGCTTTATCCATTGCGCCACCACAGGTCAGGCAATCAACTTTAATTCTAGGTTGCACCCAGCGGGCAAGCAAAAACAGACACTGGGCTCCAAAACCCATTCATTCAGTGCTCACAAAGCTACTGACTTATCCGAGTTTCCTAGAATCAAAGGTTTCTAGCTCACCAGACTTATTCACCTCTGTTCCCCATCTCCTTCTCTCTAACAAACTGCACAAACTAGCTTCTTCCTCAGCACTCTGCCATCTTGGCTGATTCTCCTGGCCTCCACGTGGCCTTAATCTGCTCTCTTTTCTAATACTAACCTCAGGAACCAAGAGCGAGCAAGCTACTGATCTGTCCCACTTTATAGTGTAGAAATTCAAACCTTTAATCCAATCTACAAACAAGAAAGTCTCTGATACAAAGTCACCCATCTGAAGCATAAAGGGATTCCTCAGGAGAGTGCACCACCCCACATCATCCAATCAGTGAAGGGTGTGGGGAAAAGCTTACTCTTAAAACTAAGCCTTAGGCTATAACGACCCGGCCTGCTTACATTACATCCTTTCTCCCACACTCATTCTAAACATAAGGGCAAATAATATCACCTGGGTGACGGGCTTCCATGTGGGCAGCGCCATCTTTAACAAAGTGAGCATATTATATTTTATCTGCCCAACAGTTGGTCTTAATGTTCTTTAGATATGAGAAAGACTGCTCACATGCATACATAGAGCCAAACATTGTCAGTACAGCAATATTCACATGCTGCAGTGTGTGGTATGTGATGGAAAGCCTGTTCCAAGTTTTAACAATCAGCTGGTTTGCGGGTTGAAGTTTCTTCATTTCTCCCCACTTGTATTTGCTCGCCAACTCTGCTTGCTGTCTTGCAAGTCTTTGCAAATCTTTATTCAGTGACTTGAACTTATTCAACCACATGTCTGAGGCCTTCAGGTCAGCAGCTTATAGCTCAAAATCTCTGACGGAGACACCAGGGATGTAACTCAGGTCGGCGCTGTCCACTGCACACTCGTGTGGAAAGGTGATGAACTTAAAAAGACCAATGCACTCATGAAATTCTCCAAAGCACACTTTGAATTACTGAAGGAGATTAGATGTGAAGCCTGCTAGCTGCTGGAGATCAAGATGTTGAGCAGGGTCACTTGCTGTGCATGCATCTTTAAACTCTCCCAGTTTTTCAAAGTGCAATAAATGACCTGTTTCAATGTCAGTGATGAAGAGTTCCAGCTTGTTTTCAAATGCAAACACTGCTTGTTCAAGGGATAAGACTGTATTTCCAATGCCTTGCATTTTCACATTGAGCTGGTTCAGATGTTCAGTCATGTCCACGAGATAGTAGAACTTCAGGAGCCACTCAGTGTTAGCTAACTCAGGATGCTTGATGTTTTTCATTTCAAGAAAAGTCCGGATTTCGTGCAGACAAACCACGAAATGGCTGAGCACCTTCCCTCTTCACATCAACACACATTGCTGTGCAGAAGCAGACCAGGATAATTATTCCCAACTTCATCCAGCAGTGTTTTAAACTGGCGATCATTTAAAACTTGGACAACAATAAAGTTGACCACCCAAATGACCAGCAATATCACCTCACCAAGCTTCTTGCCACACATCTGGGCACAAAGCGCCTCCTCATGTAGGATGCAGTGAAAACTTAGGATGGGTCTCTTTTCATGTTCACGAAGAATCACTACGAATCCTCTATTTTTCCCCACCATGCACAGAGCACCATCGATACACATCAAAATAAGTTTATCCATCGGTAGATTTTTTTCTTTAGCGAACTCAGTGAACTCAGTGAAAGACTTGAATAAATCCTCCCCTCATGTTGTCTCTTTCATAGGCAAAACAGCAAGACTTTCCTCACATAGTCATACCTTGCAATAACGCTGAACTGGTATAAATGGCTTACATCTGTTGACTCATCCAAAGCAAGAGAAAAGAATGGTACTACATTTATGTCTTTCACTTGTGTTGCCTCAATTTGATTTGCCATCGTGATGATACGATCATGAACAGTTCTTGCGGATAGAGGCATGTCTTTTATTTGTTTGATTATCTTGTCTTTATCTGAAAAGTCGTCAAAATTTCATTGGCAACATTAAGCATGAATGTTTTGGCATACTCCCCATCTGTGAATGGCTTTTCGTTTCTCACAATTGCTGAAGCACCAGCAAAGCTAGCCGAATTCCAGTCACTTTGTTGAGTCCAAACATGGAGTTGCTGCTGACTAGCTGGCACTCTGCATAGTAGCTCTTTACATGCTTTCCTCCTGCTGTCCCGGCTGGATATTTTGATGCAAATGTAGTATGGTGTGTGTCAAAGTGCTGCTTTATATTTGACTGTTTCATCGATGCAATTTTATCACTGCATGTTAGACACACTGCAGAACCTGCTCTCTCCACAAAGGTGAATTCCTCTGTCCATTCCTGCTGTCAAGTACGATATTCCTCATCTTTTTTTCTTTTAGCCATCTTCTTTGTCAAAAGGGTTTCTGCAATTACCTAGCTGACTACTTGATTCAAAGGAGGGAAGTTTACTTTCTGTCCTCACAACGACCCATGTGTGTTACGCATTACCCAATAAAAGTTTATTGTTGTCCCGGAAGATAGCTGTGATTGGCTACAGCCACTCACAACCATGAACATGAGCAGTAGGAAATGAACGGATTGTAATACATAAGAATGTTTTATATTTTTAATGTTATTATTCTTTTTTTATTAAAGATTTGTCTGCAAGCCAGATGCAGCCATCAAAAGAGCCACATCTGGCTCACAAGCCATAGGTTCCTGACCCTTGCAGTAGGGGGATTGCTGGGTCATATGGTAGCTCTATTTTTAATTTTTTGAGGAACCACAGTACCTTCTTCCATAGTGGTTGTACTACTTTGCATTTCTACCAACAGTGGATGAGGGTTCCTTTTTCTCCACAGCCTCTCCAACACTTGTTATTACCTGTCTTGCTGATAATAGCTAATCAAATAGGTGTGATGTGGTATCTTATTGTAGTTCTGATTTGCATTTCTCTAATAGCTAGTGAAGATGAGCATCTTTTCATATGTCTCTTGGCCATTTGTTTTTCTTTCTGGGAGAAGTGTCTGTTTGTGTCGTGTCTTCTTCCCATTTTTTTATTGGAATGTTTGCTTATTTGTTGTGTTTTATGAG
Source organism: Rhynchonycteris naso (assembly GCA_037038555.1). Taxonomy (NCBI): domain Eukaryota; kingdom Metazoa; phylum Chordata; class Mammalia; order Chiroptera; family Emballonuridae; genus Rhynchonycteris; species Rhynchonycteris naso. Next base: position 106,942,985 of record CM072998.1, on the reverse strand, counting down.
TTCTTTGTATATTTTGGATATTAGCCCTTTATCTGAGTTGTTGTTTGAAAATATCATCTCCCATTTAGTTAGCTGTCTATTTATTTTGTTGTCAGTTTCTCTTACTATGCAAAATCTTCTTAGTCTGATGTGGTCCCATTCATTTATCTTTGCCTTCACTTCCCTTGCCTTTGGAGTCAAATTCATAAATTGCTCTTTGTAACCAAGGCCCATAAGTTTAGTACCTATGTTTTCTTCTATGTACTTTATTGTTTCAGGTCTTATATTTCGGTCTTTGATTCATTTTGAATTAATTTTAGTAGAAGGGGACAAACTGTAGTTGAGTTTCATTCTTTTGCATATGGCTTCTCAGTTTTCCCAGCACCATTTGTTGAAGAGGCTTTCTTTTCTCCATTGTGTGTTGTTGGCCCCTTTATCAAAAATTATTTGACCATATACATGTGGTTTTATTTCTGGACTTTCTATTCTGTTCCATTGGTCTGAGTGTCTATTTTTCTGCAAATACCATTCTGTCTTGATTGTGGTGGCTCTATAATATAATTTGAAGTCTGGTATTGTAATGCCCCCAGCTTTGTTCTTTTTCCTTAGGATTGCTTTGGCTATTCAGGGTTTTTTATAGTTCCATATAAACCTGATGATTTTTGTTCTGTTTCTTTAAAAAATGACATTGGAATTTTGATGAAAATTGCATTAAATTTGTATATCACTTTGGATAATATAGTCATTCTGACTATATTTATTCTTTCTATCCAAGAACAAGAAATATTTTTCCATTTCATTATATCTTTTTTGACTTCCCTTAACAATGCTTTGTAGTTTTCATTATATAGGTCCTTTACATTCTTTGTTATGTTTATTTCTAGGTATTTTATTTTTTTTGTTGTTGCAACCATAAAGGGGATTGTATTTTTGAGCTCATTTTCTGATGTTTCATTGTTAACATATAGGAAGGCAATGGACTTTTGTATATTAATTTTGTATCCTGAGACCTTACTGTATTGGTTTATTGTTTCTAGTAGTCTTTTTGTGGAGTCTTCGGGTTTTCAATGTACAGGATCATATCATCTGCAAAAAGTGAAACCTTTACTTCTTTTTTTCCAATATGAATGCCTTTTATTTCTTTCTTTTGTCTGATTGCTCTGGCAAGAACTTCTAGCACTGTGTTGAATAAGAGGGGAGAGAATAGACAATCTTGTCTTGTTCCTAATTTTAGGGGAAAAGTCCTCAGTTTTATGCCATTTAATATGATGTTACCTGATGGTTTATCAAAGATGGCCTTTATTATGTTGAGATATTTTTCTTCTATACCATTTTAAGTTAAGTGTTTTAAACATAAAATGATATGTTTTATCAAATGCCTTTTCTGCATCTATTGATAAGATCACATGGTTTTGTAGATATGGTGTATTATGTTAATCATTTTACATATGTTGAACCATTCTTGTGATTCTGAGGTGAATCCCACTTGATCATGACGAATTATTTTTTTAATGTGTTGTTGTATTCAATTTGCTAGTATTTTGTTTAGTATTTTAGAATCTGTATTCATTAGAGATATTGGTCTGTAATTTTCTTTTTTGTGTTGTCCTTGCCAGGTTTCAGTATGAGGGTTATGTTGGCCTCATAAAATGTGTTTGGCAGTATTGCTGCTTCTTCAATTTTTTGGAAGACTTTGAGTAGAATAGAAACCAAGTCTTCTTTGAATGTTTGATAAAATTTACTAGTATAGCCGTCTGGCCCTAGACTTTTATTTTGGGGGAGGTTTTTAATAGTTGTTTCTATTTCCTCCCTGTTTATGGGTCTGTTTAGGTTTTTTGCTTCTTCATGATTCAATCTAGGAAGATTGTATTGGTCTGGAAATTTATCCATTTCTTCTAGATTGCTAAATTTGGTGGCATATAGTTTTTCATAGTATTCTACAATAATTCTTTGTATATCTATGATATCTGTGGTGATTTCTCCTTTTTCATTTTGGATTTTGTTTATATGAGTCCTTTCTCTTATTTCCTTGGTGAATCTTGGCAAAGGTTTGTCAATTTTGTTGATCTTTTCAAAGAACCAGCTCCTTGTTTTATTAATTCTTTCTATAGTTTTTCTGTTCTCTATTTCATTTATTTCTGCTCTGATTTTTATTATTTTCTTTCCTCTGCTGGTTTTGGGTTGTCCTCATTCTTCTTTTTCTAGTTCCTTAAGATGTGAAGTTAAGTGGTTTACTTGGGTTCTCTCTTGTTTGTTCATATAGGCCTGTAGTGATATGAACTTCCCTCTTATGAACTTCCCTGCTTTTGCTGCATCCCAGAGATTCTGATATGTTGTATTGTTATTTTCGTTTGCCTGTATGTATCTTTTGATCTCTGTGCTTATTTCTTCTTTGACCCACTCATTTTTTAAAAGTATTTTGTTTAGTTTCCACATTTTTGTGGGTTTGTTTACCTCTTTTTTGCAGTTAAATTCTAGTTTCAAGGCTTTATGATCAGAAAATATGCTTGGTATAGTTTCAATCTTTCTGAATTTGCTGATGTTATTTTAGTGGCTTAACATATGGTCAATTCTTGAGAATGTTCCATGTACACTAGAGAAAAATGTATACTCTGGCACTTTGGGATGAAATGTCCTATAGATGTCTATCATATCCAATTGTTCTAGTGTTTCATTTAAGGCCAATATTTCTTTATTGATTTTCTGTTTGGATGAATGATCTAGAGCTGTCAGCAGTGTATTGAGGTCTCCAAGTATGATTTTATTTTTGTAGGATTTTGTTTTAGGTCAGTCAGTAGCTGTCTTATATATTTTGGTGCTTCTTGGTTTGGTGCATATATATTAAGAAGTGTTATGTCTTCTTGATTCAATGTCCCCTTTATCATAATGAAATGACTGTTTTTGTCTCTGATTACCTTTGCTGTCTTGTAGTCAGCATTGTTAGATATGAGTATTGCTACAACTGCTTTGTTTTTGGATGTTATTTGCTTGGAGTATTGTTTTCCAACCTTTCACTTTGAATTTGTTTTTATCCTTGTAGCTTAGATGTATTTATTGTAAGCAACATACAGTTGGATTTTTCTTTTTAATCCATTGAAAAATGATATTGATTCAAATATTCAAAATATTTCTAAAATTTTAATTCTAACTTATATTTTCATAAATCTAATAAATGTTTAAGTTAAACATAAAAGTTTTAATTCATAACTGTTACAAATGTCTAGTATCCTCTTTCAGGAACTTGCAAAATAATACTATAATCAAGTTTGAATGAAGAGAACATGATATTTAAAAACAACTGAGAGAATTAAAATTAGTCAAAACAATCTAGACAAATGTGAAGTGCTTATAGCAAGAGTAACTGTGACATGAGTAACTGATAGAAGTTTGCAGAAATACAAAAGATCAAAGTGTAAAGTTAAATAAGGGGACTGAGTACTCCAGGAAACATTACTATCTGGTTCAGTAAATCTGGATTAGGAAGGGTCCTTCTGTCATCCAGTCTGCTTAACTCTTTTGCTGTTACTGAACTAATGGGGTTGGTTTGCCTGCGAGTATCAAAGCGCAATCAAACATGAACAGGAGTTTGCAGCCAAGAAAGTAAAGGTTTATTATTTGAGAAAATTGTGCTGAACCTTGAGTCACAGCATATCTTTGGATTTTTGCCTCACAGAAGCTCTCCAGAGGGGGCTGGAAGATAGATTCTTATTAGTGGAAGGTTGATTTGAATGGTGAGGAATAAAAGTGGATGCTGGTGGAGCAAGATGGCGACGGAGTAGGCGGACGTACCAACTTCCAACTCCCAGAACCAAAGTGGATTACAACTCAATTTTAAGAACCATCACCTGGATAAACCAACTTTGAACAAAACTAAGTGGACTCTTCAACCAAGAAACACAGAAGAAGCCACATCGAGACTGGTAGGAATAGCGAAAACGCGAAGAGGGCTGCCCAGCTCCCCGGAGCAAACGGCAGCCCGGAGAGACCCGTGTGGCGGGTGGAGAGTTTGGCGGAGAGGGAGGGACCTGGGTCCCAGGAACCAAGCCCCAGCCTGCAGTCCTAGAGCCTAGGAGAGGCGTTTGGACAGCTTTGAGCTGTGAAACAAGTGAGGGAGCTCCCAGACCTACAGTGTGGAGTATTAGGTCCCTTCCTACTCTGCTGAAGGCTGATTAAGGGTTTGGGGCGGCAGGACGCTGAGACGCGGTTCTGTCGGCGTGGGAAGAGGCCGAGCCGGTGGGAGATCGGTCTAGCCCAGAGGGTCGGAGGGGACGCATGAAAGCGGTCCGGAAGCTGCGGGCCCGCCTTTAATCCCACTTATGGGGACAAAGCGAGAGGCCAGGAACGGGCAGGCCCTGCGCAAACCGGCCCTGACCGCGGGGACAGGGCTAGGACCAGGGACGGGCAGGGACTCACGGCTGAGCTGACGCTACCAGCCCCCCACCCCACCCCCGGGCCGGAGAAACCGCGGTTGGCCAGTATACGTGCGCGAGCGGGCTCCGAGCATGGGAACGGGGTGGACCCCGAGACAAGTGGAGGCTCGCAGCTGAGCCCACGCTACTATCGCCATCCAGCCGGAGAAACCGCTGATAGCATTCATACGTGCACGAGCAGGATCCGAACGCGGGGGCGGGGTAGAGTCCGGGATGAGCGAAAGTACGCAGCTGAACGGAAGCCAGCAAACACGCCTGCCCCAATAAACCTTGGTTTCCGACCCTGTGCAGAAGGGCCCTGGCCTCAAGGGCGGGGATAAAGCTCCGGACGGGCCAAAGCTTACAACTGAGAGCACGTCAAAAGCCTCGCCTAACCCGTGGAACTGTAGCGAGCAGGCTCCGACTGCTGGTTCTGGGCGGAAGTCCGGAAATAGGCTGAGTCCGCAGCTGAGGAAAGGTGCTCACCTCTACCCTTGGTGCTAAGTCTTGTGGCTTCAGTGACAGCCCCTCCCATGGAGGAGAGGCAGAAATCACAGCAAAAGCCACAGTGGGCCGGTGCTGGAAACGCTCATACCCAACCACCCTAGGCATCAGCAGAGGGGTTGCGGGGCCTGCAGATAGACCACACCTAGAGAACACAAAGGCAACACCTACTGGGCTCCAGTGGCCACAACTTGCTTACACACAGAAAAAATGCGCAGGCAGAGGAATGCAAACCAAATGAATCAAGAGAAATCCCCAGAGAAGGACCTGAATGAACAAGATATAACCAAATTACCAGAAGCAGAATTTAGAATAATGATAGTTAGGATGTTCAAATAAATTAGAGCAACAATGGATAGTCATTATGAACACCTAAATAAAGAGATAACAAGTATAAAAAATGAAATTGAAATAATAAAAAAGAATCAGACAGAAATGACAAATACAGTATCAGAACTGAAGACCACAATGGAAGAAATTAAAAGCAGGATGGATGACGCTGAAGATAGAATAAGCGAGTTAGAGGACACAATAAACAAAGGCACAGAAGCAGAGAAGAAGGAAAAGAGACTTAAAAAATGTGAGGAAACTCTAAGGGAGCTTTGTGACAACATGAAGAGAAACAACATTCACATCATAGCGGTGCCTGAAGAAGAGGAGAGAGGACAGGAAATGGAAACTTTGTTCAATCAAATCATAGCAGAAAACTTCCCTAAATTAAGGCTGGGAAACACTCCACACATTCAAGAAGCACACAGAACTGAATTAAAGAGAAACCCAAAAAGATCTACACGAAGACACATCATAGTTAAAATACCAAAGCTAATGGATAAAGAAAAAATTTTAAAAGCTGCTAGAGAAAAAAAGGCTATCACCTACAAAGGAACCCTCATAAGGATGACATCGGACTTCTCAACAGAAACACTTCAGGCCAGAAGGGAATGGCAAGAAATAATCAAAGTAATGCAGAACAAGAACCTACAACCAAGACTACTTTATCCAGCAAGGCTAACAATTAAAATTGAAGGAGAAATAAAGAGCTTCCCAGAAAAAGAAAGCCTCAAGGAATTCATAAAAACCAAACCATTCTGCAAGAGATACTAAGGGGCCTATTGTGAACAGTTTAAACAGAGGAAAGAATAGAGCAAAAGAAGAATACAGCTTTAAAAAATAAAATGGCAATAAACAACTACATATCAATAATAACCTTAAATGTAAATGGATTAAATGATCCAATCAAAAGACATAGGGTAGCTGCATGGATAAAGAAACAGGACCCATACATATGCTGTCTACAAGAGACACACCTTAAAACAAAAGATGCTCATAGACTGAAGGTAAAAAGATGGAAAAAAATATTTCATGCAAATGGAAATGAAAAAAAAGCAGGGGTAGCAATACTTATATCAGACAAAATGGACTTTAAAACAAAGGCTGTAGTAAGAGATAAAGAAGGACACTACATAATGATAAAGGGAACAATTCAACAGGAAGATATAACTATTGTAAATATCTATGCACCAAATATAGGAGCCCCGACATACATAAAGGAGACATTGATGGATATAAAGGGCGAGATTAACAGCAATAATATCATAGTAGGGGATTTCAATACCCCTCTAACAACACTGGATAGATCCTCAAGAAAGAAAATTAATAAAGAAACAGCAGACTTAAAGGATACACTAGATCAACTTGATTTAATAGATATCTTCAGAACTTTTCACCCTAAAGCAGTAGAATATACATTTTTCTCAAGAGCTCATGGTACGTTTTCTAGGATAGACCACATGTTAGGACACAAAAATGGTCTCAATAAATTTAAGAAGACTGAAATCATATCAAGCATTTTCTCTGATCACAATGCCATGAAACTAGAAATTCACCACAAAAGAAAAAATGAAAAATACTCAAACACTTGGAAACTAAATAGCATGTTATTAAATAATGAATGGATTAACAATGAGATCAAAGAAGAAATAAAAAAGTTTCTAGAAACAAATGATAATGAGCATACATCAACTCAAAATTTATGGGACACAGCAAAAGCAGTTCTGAGAGGGAAGTTTATTGCACTACAGGCATATCATAAGAAGCTAGAAAAAGCTCAAATAAGCAACCTGACCCTGCATCTAAAAGAACTAGAAAAACAACAGCAAATAAAACCCAGGACAAGTAGAAGGAAGAAAATAATAAAGGTCAGAGCAGAAATAAATGACATAGAGGTGAAGGAAACAATACAGAGGATCAATGAAACCAGAAGAGGGTTCTTTGAAAATGTAAACAAGATTGATGAACCTTTAACTAGATTCACCAAGAAAAAAAGAGAGAGGACTCAAATAAATAAAATTAGAAAGGACAGTGATGAAATAACAACTGACACAACAGAAATACAAAGCATTGTAAGAAAATACTATGAAGAACTATATGCCAAAAAATTAGACAATCTTGGTGAAATGGACAAATTTCTTGAATCATATAACCTTCCTAAAATTAATCTGGAAGAATCAGAACACCTAAACAGACCAATTACAACAAATGAGATCGAAACAGTTATCAAAAAACTCCCAAAAATGAAAAGTCCTGGGCCTGATGGCTTCACAAGTGAATTCTATCAAAAATTCAAAGAAGAACTAACTCCTATCCTCCTCAAGCTATTTCAAAAAATTCAAGAGGAAGGAAGACTTCCAAACTCCTTTTATGAGGCGAGCATAATTCTGATCCCAAAACCGGGCAAAGACAACACAAAGAAAGAAAATTATAGGCCTATATCCCTGATGAATTTAGACGCTAAAATTCTCAACGAAATATTAGCCAACCGGATCCAGCAATATATGAAAAAAATCATACACCACGATCAAGTGTCATTTATTCTGGAGAGGCAAGGCTGGTTCAATATTCGCAAATCAATCAATGTGATTCATCACATAAACAAAAGAAAGGACAAAAATTACATGATAATTTCAATAGATGCAGAAAAGGCATTTGATATAATCCAGCACCCATTCATGCTCAAAACTCTCAGTAAAGTGGGAATACAGGGATCATTCCTTAACATGATAAAGGCCATCTACGACAAACCGAGAGCAAACATCATACTAAATGGACAAAGATTAAAAGCAATCCCTTTAAGATCAGGAACCAGGCAGGGTTGCCCACTTTCACCACTCTTATTCAACATAGTTCTGGAAGTCCTAGCTATAGCAATTAGACAAGAAGAAGAAATAAAAGGCATCCAAATTGGAAAAGAAGAAGTAAAACTGTCATTATTTGCAGATGATATGATATTGTATATTGAAAACCCTAAAGTCTCAGTCAAAAAACTACTGGACCTTATAAATGATTTCAGCAAGGTGGCAGGATATAAAATTAATACTCAGAAATCAGAGGCATTTCTATACACCAACAATGAAATATCAGCAAAAGAAATTAAGGAAACAATCCCCTTCACTATTGCAGCCAAAATAATAAAGTACCTACGAGTAAATTTAACCAAGGAGGTTAAAAACTTGTACTCGGAAAATTATAGAACATTGATAAAAGAAATCAAGGAAGATACAAACAAGTGGAAGCATATACCGTGCTCATGGCTAGGAAGAATAAACATCATTAAAATGTCTATATTACCCAAAGCAATTTATAAATTCAATGCAATACCAATTAAAATACCAATGACATACTTCAAAGATATAGAACACATATTCCAAAAATTTATATGGAACCAAAAAAGAACACGAATAGCCTCAGCAATCTTAAAAAGGAAAAATAAAGCAGGAGGTATCACTCTTCCAGATATCAAGGTTTACTATAAGGCCAGTATACTCAAGACAGCCTGGTACTGGCATAATAACAGGCACATAGGTCAATGGAACAGAACAGAGGACCCAGAAATAAACCCACAGCTTTATGGACAACTGATATTTGACAAAGGAGGAAAGAACATACAATGGAGTAAAGACAGCCTCTTTAACAAATGGTGTTGGGAAAATTGGACATCTACCTCCAAAAAAATGAAACTAGACCATCAACTTACATCATTCACAAAAACAAACTCAAAATGGATATAAGACTTAAATGTAAGCCGTGAAACCATAAGCATCTTAGAAGAAAACATAGGCAGCAAGATCTCCGACATCTGTAGCAGCGGTATATTTGCCGATTTATCTCCACGGGCAACTGAAATAAAAGGCAAGATAAACAAATGGGACTATATCAAACTAAAAAGTTTTTGCACAGCTAAAGACAATAGGAACAGAATAAAAAGACAAACCATACAATGGGAGAACATATTCGACAGCACATCTGATAAGGGGTTAATAACTAAAATTTATAAAGAACTTATAAAACTCAACATCAGGAAGACAAACAACCCAATCAAAAAATGGGCAAAAGAAATGAATAGAAATTTCTCCAAAGAGGACATACAGATGGCCAATAGGCATATGAAAAAAATGCTCAACATCACTAATCATTAGAGAAATGCAAATTAAAACCACAATGAGATATCACCTCACACCAGTCAGAATGGCACTTATCAGGAAAACAACACAGAATAAGTGCTGGCGAGGATGTGGAGAAAAGGGAACCCTTCTGCACTGCTGGTGGGAATGCAGACTGGTGCAGCCACTGTGGAAAACAGTTTGGAGATTCCTCAGAAAATTAAAAATAGAACTACCTTTTGACACAGCTATCCCACTTTTAGGAATATACCCTAAGAACACCATAGCACTGTTCGAAAAGAAGAAATGCGCCCCCATGTTCGTGGCAGCATTGTTCACAATAGCGAAGATCTGGAACCAGCCCAAGTGTCCGTCAGAAGACGAGTGGATTAAAAAGCTATGGTACATATATACTATGGAATACTACTCAGCCATAAGAAATGATGACATCGGATCATTTATAACAAAATGGATGTACCTTGATAACATTATACGTAGTGAAATAAATAAATCAGAAAAAAAGAAAAACTGAGAACAGCATGATTTCATACATAGGTGGGACATGAAAGTGAGGGTATGAGACATGGACAAGAGAGTGGTGGTTATTGGATGGGGGAGGGAGGGAAGAGTGGGATAGGGAGGAGGGGAGGGACACAGGGAAAACCAGATTGAAGGGGACAGAGGACAATTTGACTTTTGGTGATGGGTATGCAACACAATTGAATGATAAGATAAGCTGGAGATGTTTTCATTGTACATATGTACCCTGATTTATTGGTGTCACCCCATTAGAACTAATAATAATAAAATATATATATATTAAAAAATCTGGATTAGGAAGAAAATAACACAAATGTGTCTAAACAAACACCTCATGTATTAAATTTTGAGTCCTAATTACTAAAACTAAGAAAACAAGGTCAAGAAGCTACCAGAGAATATCCATAAAAGAATATTAGAAAAGTAGAAAGTTTAGAAAGAAAAACAGATATAAAAAATATTTAAATTGAGTGTAATATTTTTAAAAAAACATCAAAAAGGCAATTTTACATTAAATGATATGAATTTAAAGTTATTTTGATTTTAACTTGGTTTTCAATTCAAAGATATCCAAAGTATGTCAGAATTAGCAAAACAACAGAAAGTCCTATATATTAAGCATCATTGTAAATGGAAGTAATTGCTGTCTTTTATTTCAAATTCTCAAGAGAAAATCTCAGAAAGGTCCAGTTTATTCCAGCCAACTTATACAAATTGTAAATTACTGTCTAGCCAACAGATTGTCTTTAGGGATGAGGTTCCTTCCCTGTCATCTGTGATGAGGAAGAGTGGAGTCAAGAGGGTTGGGGCAGGCATTTGGGCATAGTGCCTCAGAAATTAGCCTCTGGAGCCAGACTCTAGGGATTAACCTTTGTATCTTTCACTTACAAGCTGTGAAATCTTGGGCAAGTTATTCTATTACTTTGTGTTTCAGCTTCCTCACTGGTTAAGGGAGCTGTCATATTTATCTTCTAGATTTAATGCAATTATTAAATGAAATAATGAGTTAAATGTGTTTAGATAAGTACTTGAAACACAATAATTTTACAAAAGTGATGTAAAAGATTATTAAAGGATGATAAAAGCCAATTATGGGATACTCTGAAATCCAAAATTAAGAATATGAGCTTCATTCCAAAGAAAACAAGCATAGACTGTTTTTGAGCAGGGGAGTATAGAGTGCAAGAAAATTAATCTGATGGTCCTGGAAATGAAATTTGTACTCACATCTTATCTCAACTGTATCTCAAATAGATTACATGGTCCCAGAGCACAGGATTTATATCTTGTTGTTAATGATACATTTGTTGTTTCACCCATAGTCTTTAGCACAGAGCTGTGCCTATAAGAGATGTTGAATACTGTAGATGGATTTGTGGAATTGAACTGAGTTACTGGGAAGGTAGAAATGATAGGATTCAGTGACAACAGGAATGTAAAGAAAGATAAAAGAAGATACAAAAATACTTTATAGCCTGACCAGGTAGTGGTGCAGTGGATAGAGCTTCGGACTGGGATGCGGAGGACCCAGGTTCAAAACCCCGGGGTCACCGGTTTGAGCTTGGGCTCATCTGCCTTGAGCACAGGCTCACCAGCAAGACTGCGGGATTGCTGGTTTGAGCATAGGATCATAGACATGACCCCTTGGTTGCTGGCTTAAAGCCTAAAGTCACTGTCTTGAGCCCAAGGTTGCTAGCTTGAGCAAGGGGTCACTTGTTGTACTATAGCCCCCTGGTCAAGGCACATATGAAAAATCAATCAATGAACAACTAAGGAGCCACAACAAAGAATTGATGCATTGATGTTTTTTATCTCTCTCCCTTCCTGTCTATTTATCCCTCTCTCTTACTCTGTCTCTGTCAAAATAAAAAGAAATATTTTATATGTTTTGAGAGTACATAGTTAGAAGAGTATGGCTACCTTCTTTTTTTTTTAAGGAAAGATGAAAGAAAATGAGTTAAATTTTTAGACATCCTGAATTTGAGATATGGATGCTACATTTAGGTACAAATGTCCAGCAGACAGTTAAAAATGTGAGACTGAGCTTAGAAGATGAGACAGGGTTATAAATATGAATTTGGCACTCATATGCTTTGTTGTGTGAGTATAAGCTACAAGAAGTGCATAGAATGATGGAGAGAGAGAATGTAGGAATTGGGGTGGGTGGGTGGGTAAGGCAGAAAAGAAATTGTGGAAGCCAAATAATTTCAGAGACTTATAGAGTCACATTCTGGAGAAAACAAACCAGGATTGCACTGAGCATAGAGGTAGAACAGTTAATTTCAGAAATCTACTGAGAGACAACTTTACTAATTACCCACTGCATTACCTCAGTATATAAAAACAAACATCACCAAGCTTCTAAAAATCAGCATAGCTTATAAACATTTCTGCCTTCATACTATTTCTATGAAATAGTTGAACAGAAACTTTATTATAACAGTTATGTTTTTCCTTTCTTCAGTAAATTCTGGAGCAATCAACATTGAAATTCTGAAATGATTTCTCTCATACATTTCAACAGAGCTGAAGTAATTGATATTGTTGCAAGGAAGCCGCAAAATGTGATGTCAAATAAAGCACATTTTTTCTCCTGTCAGCAGTTTATTCTTTGTTAGGTTTATTTTTTAAACTGCATGTTTTTAATAACTTAGATATTCAATGAAATTTTTGAGTGACAGTTAGAATATAAATTGGCATATTTAGGCAGGGATAAAAACCATTTGAGGATAATGTAAATCAGAAATGCAGGAAAATGGTATGTACTTAAAAAGTGAGACTATGAGACATGGACAAGAGAGTGGTGGTTACGGGGTTGGGGGAGGGAGGGAAGGGTAGGATAGGGAGGAGGGGAGGGGTACAGGGAAAACCAGACAGAAGGTGACAGAGGACAATTTGACTTTGGGTGACGGGTATGCAACACAACTGAATGATAAGACAACCAGGAGATGTTTTCATTGTACATATGTACCCTGATTTATTGGTGTCACCCCATTAAAATTAATAATAATAAAATAAAAGTTAAAAAAAAGAATGCAGATGCACAAAGAAACTGAATCTTAATTTTTTCCCCTGATTTTCACACTTTTAGCAATTGTTGTTTGAGTAAACCAAGTTGATAGCAAATAGCCTCTAAGAAATGTGTTAATAAGCTAGATTAAGCAAAAGCCTATTCACTGAATGGTGAGACCTCAAGTCCCTTCTCCAACTCAGATCCCAGAACAGAGTCAACTGGATTCCATATCTTCCATAGGAAACTGAAGGTATTCTCAAAGGAATACAGTCAACCAAACAGAAAAGACTGAATGCTACAGATCAGAGAGTGATTACCAACAATAACAAAATAGTATAGAAGAAACAGTGCCCCGTCTATCCCAAACACCATGGTGTTTAGAATCAGGGTTGCAGTTACTCATCCTTAAATAATAGCGATGAATCCAAGAACAGATATTTGAGAAAAATCGCTCATATAATAGAGATTAAATTTATCAGAAAAAACAAATTTGAAAGAAACATAGACATTGCTGAAGAAGACAAACTAAAAATCAATATCTTTCAGATTACCAAGAAAAGATCTTACTACCGTGAGAAAAGAATAAGAACTACAAATATGTGACATTCTGGAACAGAAGGAAGCTCCAATGAAATATAGAAAAGAAAGGCCCTTAGTATGACTAACTCTTAGCAGAACTTACTTTCTCTAAAACAAAGAGACTTTTGGCAGGACTTACTTTTCTAAAAAGACTCCCTATCCCTGACCTTAAGTCTGGGGTCCCAGACTGTGGCCTTGGGCTAGCTTTGCAAGGTTGCAGGTGTTCTCAGAATGTTTCTCCCTGAATTAACCCTATATATAAACATTGTAAGAAAGTTTGTTTCACTGCTTTGTTCCACTGCTACGCTTCCTCTCCTCCCCATTCCTCAGTCAGTATGCTATTTTGCCTTTAAAAGCTGGTCCAGACTGTAGTAGGGGCTGCATTGATTTGAATAATTAGGTCTCCATGCGGTCACATGCTGGCATTAAAAACTCCTTAATTTAGCCACTTGATTGTGTGTGTGGCAAGACACCTGTTTCTTGCTGTTCCGATACAACACTGAAAGCTAAAAATGCAATAAGAGAAAAGGAGGGAAACCCCTAGTGAAGGGTTAGAAAACAAAGTATCAGAAATCCCTCAGAAAATAGCTCAAAAGATGGAATTGGAAAACAACAAAGATATGAAAATTAGAGAATTAGCCTAAGAAGCCTAATATACAAATAACCGAATTCTGGAAACAGAAAACAGAACAAAATTAATAAAAATAAATTAAGAAATGATTCAGAAAAAATTACCAGAACTGAAGTACATGCATTTTCAGATTTAAAGCCTAACTCAAGAGGAAGGAGAAAACCCAAACAAGGCCTTTTCTAATGAAATTGCAGGTAAAGGGAAGAAGAAAAGCTTATATGGTTCATTCTTTAAAGTTAAGTCCTAGAAAAAGAGAAACCAGAATGACATTGGACTATTCACTGCTACTCTAAAAGATAGCCAAAAATGGAATCATGTTTTGAATATGCTCAAGAAAAATTATTCCTGATCTAATTCTCCCTGAAAAAGAAAGCTATTAATCGTTGAGGGTTGAAACAAAAAAAAAAATACTCTCAGAAAAATTATTCTTCTGCATCCTTTCTTAAAGAGTTACTGACAGAAGGGCTCTGCCATAGTAGGAATATAAACAAAGAAAGAAAGCAACATGGGAAGCAGAAACCAGAGCTACCAACACAGAAGAGAGAGTTGTACAGCCGACCTAGAGAGGCCCATGTTTCGGCTAGAGAAGAAATGCAGAGGGCTCCATGAAGTCACCAGGATGATCAAGTTTAGAAGCTATTTGATGGCTCTTGAACATTTAAAAAAGAGATTTTCATGTTTAGGAGAGAGTCTTGGGGTGAATTAGTAATAGAGGCCTAAAAAAATTAAATACCAAAATATAATTATTAAAATCAAAGAAAATTTATAAGAAAGGAAAGGTAATAATAATATACTATGTTACTCAGTTGTAAAAAATGTCACAGTCCCAATAATATAAAAACTGAATATAGGTCAAGCTAAAAATTATATGCAGGAGGCTGGGGAAAGAATATATATGTTTGGATTGGAGGAGTAAATAAAGAGGATCAAATCTCCATTGTTCACCTAGGGTGTGCAATCAGAAGGAAAAAAGCATTTTTAAAAATCAAGTACTTAGCATCATGGATATAAATACCCAACAAGGCAGCTAAAGTAGTTGGAAGTGATTACTTCTGGGAAATAGGAATGGTGGGAGAAGGGAACCAAAGAATTCCATTTTTCACAACTGATTTTATAGACCATTTGACTTTTTAAAATTATAGATAGCTATTTACTACTTTAAAAAGAAAAACAAAATTAACAAAGAAATTAAAAAGTTTTTATTTTATTTATTTATAAAGTATCTTGCTTTTTATTAATATTTTTAACTCAAGTTACATTTTTTATTTTACCTGAAAGATCACATTTTTAAAATTTTATGTGTGATCCTTAGTTTATTTTCCCCCCTGAAAGTTACAGGTTTAGAATAAGAATGAGATAATATGCTCCTATTTGAGAAAGAAAGTTTTCCATAAATTGCTCCCCATCCTTATCTATTCTATCCTTTGTATCCCTTGAGTACTTACCAATAGTCCTTTCATAGCAACTTCAATTTATTATTATTATTGTTATTGTTATTATTATTATTATTTCTCTCCATGTCTAACTTCTGTTAGTAGACTATGAATTGCTTGAAGAAAGAGACTATACCTTATTTACCTCTGTATTTTCAGTGCCTCACCTAGAGTCTGGGAAAAGTAGAGGGTACTCAATAAAAGTACACTATCTTAAGGAGGGAGGGAGGGAGAAAGAGAGATTATATGAAGAAAAATGGTCTAGTGGGAGCAGTTGCCTGGACATTTGCAGTTGTCTGTGACTCATAAAAAAAGACAGGTGAACCATTCCAAGATTTACTAGTTCAGTATAGAAAGAGATGCTAATAAAAGACAATGAGAAAGAAAGCTGTCAGGAAAACAGAAGGACAACAGGGAACGTGTCATCACAGAAGGACAGATAGTTTGAAAACGCTTCCAAGAGTCCACAATCTACACCATCAGTGCAGCTGAGAGATCAGTTTAAATGAGGATAGAGAACTGCCCACAGGTTTTGGCATGCTGACATAGTGGCTGTCCTTGACAATAGCAATTCCTAGGGAAAAAGCTGGTTTGTGGGAAAATATAAGATGAAAAATGGAGACAGTAAAAAGAGCTCAAGTGCAGAAGGGTTCACTATGAACGAGAGCAGTAGCAGGACAAAGTTGTGGAGTCAATAAACATAGTAATATAACTATTACTATAGCATAACTGTACATTGATGGGAGTGATCCAGTCTAGAGGTAGAAATGGGTGATGGTAAAGGAAGAGGGTGCTACTGCAAGAACAAATCCTTTGAGGAGATGAGAGAGGTTCTGGGGAGGCTAGCTAGCCTTACTTAGCAGCAGAAACAAACATCTGTTCTTAGGGGAGTGAAGATACAATGTAGACAGAGGAAGATGGGTTGGTGAAGTAGGTGCTGGAAAATGAATCAGTTCTCGTTTGATTGCATCTATTTGCAGCATTACACACAGTAAAAAGGGACTTTTCTTCTAAAAGGACTAAAATTAACTTGTACAGATAGGGAAAGAATCTCAAATATGTAGCTTTTTACTCTAAGATGTATTTGTTGCATTAAAAAGAAATAAAAATTAAAAAAAAAACCCTGCCGATCTCTGGAACATGCCTCTAGAAAACATTAAAAGTGTTCTGAATGTGTAAAGGAGGAAATGTATAATTTGGCTTTACAACAAACCCAAGGAACCACTACCATGTTTTTGAGCTCAAGGCAATGCCCTAAGCACACAAATTGAAGGTGCTTCAGAAAGAATTTAATAAGATATTTTCAAAATATCAAAAAAGGAAAAACCATGTATATTAGATGTTTACATATATTTTACAAACATTATTTACTTTCATTCGCATGGAAATCCTATGATATCATTATTATTTTTCTCTTAAAAATAAATAATCAAGCTGTGGTTTTTATTGGAATTGCTTTGCATCTATAGTTTTAAATAAAATAATTTATAATTTGAAATATTGAAGCTTTTAACCCTGAATCATAGGCATTTTGTAAGATTTTTAAAGTCCTCAGATACTTTATAACTTTTTTGTAAAGATATTACAAATTTACTAATAGGTTTTTGGTTATTTGAACATTCTTTTCTATTGTTTCTTAGCAACCAATATTGCTAATGCCAATTTGATAACAAACCTTTTGTACGTATTTTTCTTCTACTGTTTGTAGATAATTTTTTCCATTACTTTTGCACATTTATTCTGCATAATTTGGGGTAGAGGAGGGTTAATTGAATGCCCTGCATTTGCTCAATGCATTTCTCCAATTAATCACTATTGTGATGGGTCCTGGTGCCTTCCTCCTCCCTTTATTGCTTCTGGTCAGAATCGTGACATATTTTCCTAAAGGGAGATGCACATATGACACTCACTGGGTAATTTCCAGATCTAGAAATTCAAACAAAGGCAACTATGCACCAGTTATTTGTCACACACACACACACACACACACACACACACACACACAAACAAAACATGTTTTTCTCATTCACAGTTGCTGGCATATCATGGGTAATCAACAAATGTTTTTCACGGAAGATTAAATGAGAGTGATATTATCCTTATACTTCAAAAGAAGAAGGAATAACTTTGTTTATAGCCCATCTCTAAAACACACCTACATTATTTTACATAGTAAGGAACATAAGCATTTGATTGGGAAGGAGCCTCAGTAATCAATCAAGCCATAGCTGCAGGAAAGGAAGAGAGAGAGAGAGAGAGAGAGAGAAAGAAAAGGAGAGGGGAGCAGATGTTCACCTTCTCTGTGTGCCCTGCCTGAGACTTGAACATGGGACTTCCAAACGCCGAGTTGACACTCTACTGCTGAGACAACTGGCCAGGGCAGGAATATCTTTCTGAAAGGATCTGATAGCCATCTCTCCAGAACCCAATTTCCCAGGAAAGGGTAGAAGCCTAATTTCTATGGGCCCCAATTAGCAAACCAAATGACGTAATTATACTGACTAGCCTCCACCTTAATATTCCTTAATGCAGTTCAGAAGTGCTTAACTACAGTGTAAAATTAACCATAAAGGGTGTGCAGGATGTGCAGGAATGCACGCCCAGTCACATCAAACTGCACAATAACTCTAAGCAGTGTAAGGTGGAGCAGAGAAGTTAAGGATGGTGGGAAACCAAGACATAACCTATATACGAGAGAAGAGAATACAAAAATAAAGTGGTGAACTGAACAAAGGTAGACCAGGCTCTGAGCAGGTAGAAGAAAAAGAGGAAGTTGTGTACAATGAGCACCTACTGTGTTAGGCATTTTATTTTATTTATGTTCTCCTATCATATTGATAACATCCCATGGAGACAGGTCTTACAAGATAACTCTATTTTACAACGAGGAAACTGGCTCAGTGACATTATATAACTTTCTCAAGGTTATCTGGGGCCCATGCTTGTACAAAAAATGAAAATCCATTCAAAGCTCACACTCTGTATTTTCATTAATAATCTAGAGACTTGAAATTCATCAATTTGACAACTACTTCTCACCACAAGATTGGTAGACACTCACCCTTATCACGTTCCTTTGTTCAGCTTCTTATCTACCTTTCAATGTCTGGACATGGCCAGGAAAATGTTATTAATTTGATAAATAAGACTATTCAGTTTCATATGTAAGTCATCTGTGCCTACTCAAAAAGTCACCATTTTAAAAAGAGATTTTATAATTCTACTATAAAACATTCTATTTATAGCTTAGTTTGCCTTGATCACCTCATAAATGTTGATTTTTTTGTTGTTGTTGCTTTTGTTATTTTAAAACTTGGTTTATTAACCACACTTAAATGTACAGGTGTTGTGTTCTTCTCTTCGATTGTTCAAAAACTTCCCATACATACAAGCTAGTTTAAAAATTATTTTCTCAATTTGACCATGACATTTTGATTTTTTCACTGAGACATCTTTGGATCTATGACATTTTGATTTAATCATTTAGTGCCACAAGCATACAAGTGGTTCCTTTTATAACTCTCATCAACATATATTTTATAAGTTCTTATGCTTTCCTGCCTTATTGTCACATACTTTTAAAATTAATTTAATATCTAAGCCCTTTTGTTCATCCTCCATCTCTTCATTTGTAAATGTTGCTTATGCCCAGCTCTTTTCCCTAGGAACTTTATAAATACACAAATTGCATTCTTGCTTTATTTCTTTTCTTATCTTCTTTTTGCAAACTGTAAACCTACAATCTGTGTCTTATTATGCCGTGATTTTTCTGTCCAGTTTGCTCTATGCTGGTATTGGTTGAGTTCTTGGTTCTGCACTACAAGAGTCGGTGTTTTGGGCCCCCTTTCATTCTTCCTCTTCTTCATAGAAGTAGAAGCAATTTAATTTCCTAAGCTTCTGATTCCCAGGCGCTTTCTCATGCTGGGGCTTTTGATTTGATTCAACAACTGAATGTTTCTAAATTTACTTCTTGGCAATCTAATTCCTTTGTCAGGAAGTTATTTTCAAAGAGTACCTGACAGACGATCAGGCAGAAGTGGGACACAAAGGAAGAGCAGGGATGGTGAACAGACACTCCCTCCTCTGGCACTGTCATTTCTGATTAGTAGGAATTCAGAAAGAGACTCCTGGATGCCAACTTTTAAAGACCCTGAGCTAAGAGCAAAAGAAGAATTAGACAAAGAGATCATTTCTCTTCTTGAAAAGATTTCAGTCAAGCCAGGAAAAATGAGTGCCATCATGTTTAATAATTTAACCCAAGTGAAGTTAAAGGGGAAGAAATAGGGAAGTGGGTGAGTTGCTATAAACTGGCTGAAAACCAGTCTGTCCAGGAGTTCAGCCTTAGACTAGCCTAGCAAGAGGCAAAAATGAGTAATAAGAAACTTGAGCAACACTTTGAGCTGCGTTCCTCATTCAACCCTTAACAGCCCACATTCTGGTTCTCCAGATAAAATTGTTAAGATATCTCTAACTCTGGAAACCCTAATCCCTAGGTTTTAAATAGTGAAAGATTAAGGTCCCCGGGAACATCAAACTGTAGGACTACAAAGAAAAAGAGAAACAACAACAAAATAAAAAATAAGAAAAACTGATCAAAAGCATGAGAGCAAGGCACGGAAGAGTCCCAAAGAAGGTGCCCTAACAATGCCAAATTCATCACTGATGCAGGATCATATAGGAAAGTGTTTGGGATTTCTGAATACAGTATGCTCTGTGGATGCCAATGATAGCATTCTTCTTGCTTTTGCTGAAGATGAAGAATGAGGCCGTCTCAACAAGGTGCACATGATCTCAAAAGCAATGTATCTGTGTATGTCCATTTTCAAACTAATTTGAACAAATCAATTTTTTTTTTTTTTTTTTACAATACACAAGTAAGTGTTTATTATAGAATTGTACACTTGAAACCTGTATAATTTTATTAACCAATGTCACCTTAATAAATTTAACTTAAATAAAGACCATTTTTCATCTTACTAGTTATTCCATTTAAAATTTTTCTTACTAAATAAACTGATCATATGTGAGACAGAATGGTTTTCCATCGTTTTTATAACAATCCAAACAAAAACCCCTTGTGTTTCATTGCCATACTTTTTCTTAGAAGAGTTAGTTCATGGGATATAAGCAAGATTTGGGGCTCTTTGTATCAGGAGCTATGTTTACTCGGCCAGGTAGTAAAACCAATGATGTAGTGAGACTCTCAGAGGTTACACAGGTGGGTTCCCAATTCTTTTTTTTTTTTTTTTTTTTTTTTTTTTAATATATATATTTTTTATTATTATTAATTCTAATGGGGTGACATCAATAAATCAGGGTACATATGTACAATGAAAACATCTCCAAGTTATCCTATCATTCAATTGTGTTGCATACCCATCACCAAAAGTCAAATTGTCCTCTGTCACCTTCTATCTGGTTTTCCCTGTGTCCCTCCCCTCCTCCCTATCCCATCCTCCCCTCCCTCCCCCCCACCCCTTAACCACCACTCTCTTGTCCATGTCTCATAGTCTCACTTTCATGTCCCATCTCTGTATGAAATCATGCTGTTCTCAGTTTTTCTTTTTTTCTGATTTACTTATTTCACTCCGTATAATGTTATCAAGGTACATCCATTTTGTTATAAATGATCCGATGTCATCGTTTCTTATGGCTGAGTAGTATTCCATAGTATATATGTACCATAGCTTTTTAATCCACTCGTCTTCTGACGGACACTTGGGCTGGTTCCAGATCTTCGCTATTGTGAACAATGCTGCCACAAACATGGGGGCGCATTTCTTCTTTTCGATCAGTGCTATGGTGTTCTTAGGGTATATTCCTAAAAGTGGGATAGCTGGGTCAAAAGGCAGTTCAATTTTTAATTTTTTGAGGAATCTCCAAACTGTTTTCCACAGTGGCTGCACCAGTCTGCATTCCCACCAGCAGTGCAGAAGGGTTCCCTTTTCTCCACATCCTCGCCAGCACTTATTCTGTGTTGTTTTGCTGATAAGTGCCATTCTGACTGGTGTGAGGTGATATCTCATTGTGGTTTTAATTTGCATTTCTCTAATGATTAGTGATGTTGAGCATTTTTTCATATGCCTATTGGCCATCTGTATGTCCTCTTTGGAGAAATTTCTATTCATTTCTTTTGCCCATTTTTTGATTGGGTTGTTTGTCTTCCTGGTGTTGAGTTTTATAAGTTCTTTATAAATTTTAGTTATTAACCCCTTATCAGATGTGCTGTCGAATATGTTCTCCCATTGTGTGGTTTGTCTTTTTATTCTGTTCCTATTGTCTTTAGCTGTGCAAAAACTTTTTAGTTTGATATAGTCCCATTTGTTTATCTTGCCTTTTATTTCAGTTGCCCATGAAGATAAATCGGCAAATATACCGCTGCTACAGATGTCGGAGAGCTTGCTGCCTATGTTTTCTTCTAAGATGCTTATGTTTTCACGGCTTACATTTAAGTCTTTTATCCATTTTGAGTTTGTTTTTGTGAATGGTGTAAGTTGATGGTCTAGTTTCATTTTTTTGCAGGTAGATGTCCAATTTTCCCAACACCATTTGTTAAAGAGGCTGTCTTTACTCCATTGTATGTTCTTTCCTCCTTTGTCAAATATCAGTTGTCCATAAAGCGAACAAATCAATTTTTTAAAGCAATAAAATACTCCTTAAGTTATCCCACACATGACATACTTTGGTGGAAGCTGATAACTAATGCCAAACCCTGGTCATCAGCAACTGTTGCCACCATGTGCTTGACATGTTAACTATCTTGAGATATTTCTATAGATTAGTCACAGAAAAGTTAAGCTCAGAGCAAGTTTGTTCTCAAGGAAAGATACTGTCATTTTGACTGTTATGCAAAATGTGAACTAACACAAAGTACATGCCAGTTATTTTTTTCATGTTTAAAATTTTTTAATTTATTTTAATTTTATCTATGACAGTTATTTTTGTTTTCAGCAAATGATGACTCCAAATTGTGTTAGATGTAGTTAATAAGAGCATTGTTCTTTGAACAGAGAATTACACAGAATAGAATTTGTCTATTAATCATTAGATTGGAATGCTCATTTCAGAAGCCTGTTTAGAACATTTCAATAGCATCTAATAGAGAAAGAAATGTAAATTGTAAAACTACAGAGGGTCCTCGGGTTACAACACAGTTCTGTACTTACGTCACAGTGATGTAACATGAATTTTGCTATAAGTCGAAATACACTCTAGCCTAACACAAATGGAACACTTGGACTTTTAATAGTCCAAAATGGTGTAGGGAAGTATATTGGGGGATGCCAACTGCCTCACTCATTCTCTTACTGCATAATATTCTACCATGAGCAACCAAACTAGTTCACCCATGTAACAAGTATGACACTAACAGTGTAAGACGAAATATTCATATCTCAATTTTTAAATTTTTATGGGAGTGAGCAACGTAAACTTGAAATGACATATGTCGAGACTGTCGTAACCCAAGAATCCCCTGCTTATTATAGTAATTCAAAATGAAATTATCATTAAATTTTACTTCTGAACAGACACATATTGTTTTTCAAAACCTCCGTAAATCTTAGGGATGGCAAGATGACGACGGAGTAGGCAGATGTACCAACTTCCAGCTCCCAGAACCAAAGTGGATTATAACTCAATTTTAAGAACCATCATCTGGATAAATCAACTTTGAGCTAAACTAAGTGGACTCTTCAACCAAGGAACACTGAAGAAGCCACACTGAGACTAGTAGGAAAAGCAAAAATGTAGAGAGGACTGCCCAGCTCCCCAGAGCGAACGGCACCCCAGTGAGACCCGCGTGGCGGGAGGAGAGTTTGGCAGAGAGGAAGAGACCTGGGTGCCAGGAACAAAGCCCCAGCCTGCAGTCCCAGACCCTAGAGGAGGCGTTTGGACAGTACTGAGCTGTGAAACAAGTGAGGATACTGTTTGTGAGAAAGAGACAGTTTTCTCAGACCCAAGATTCTTCTTAAAGGGACAGTGCAGAAAACCTCACTCACAACCACTCACCAGGGGCTCTGGGGAATGGGGACAGATGAGAGGACCAGAGCAGTGGGAAGAGAGTGTGGACTGGAAGGCACAGAGAGAAACACTCTGAGGGACAGCCACCCTAACCCCTGGGCTGAGTCACTTCCCTAATCAAAAATGAATATTTCCCCCTGGAACTAGCAATACCAGCAAAGGGAGACAGGACACCAGCCAGACAAGCTCTCCTGCGGCACTTAGAGCAGAGCTGCTTAGATGGAGGAAGCTTCCAGGACTACAGGAGTGTTAGGGTCTGAGCTGCAGTGCACCCACCCACACTGCTGAGGGCTTGCTGGAGGGATGGTGGTAGAGGGAAGCTGAAAAGCGGTTCTGTCGGCGGGGGTGGAGCCCCAGGCAGTGTGAGCTCGGTTTAGCCCAACAGGGGCGGAGGGTATGCGCAAAAGAAGTCTGGCAGCTGTGGGCCCGCCTGCAGCTCCACCTGTGTGGGAATAGCGGGAGGCCAGTAACAGACAGAGATCTGCTCTGCAACCCTGGACCATGCGCAAACCAGCCCTGACAGCGGGGGTGGGGCTAGGACCAGGGAAAGGCATTGGATCATGGCTTAGCACATGCCAGCAGCTCCACCCGGCTGGAGAAATGGCGGTTTGCCATCCTGCATGCATGAGTTGGCTCTGAACATAGGGGCGTGGCTGGAACCAAGGATGACCAGAGGCTCGCAGCTGAGTGCACACCAGCAGCCCAGTCCAATCCGAGAAACTGTGGTGAAGAGGCTATGAACGAGGGGGTTGGGCAGAAGCTTGAGAACAGGCTGGGTCCACAGCTGAGCAAAGGTGCTCACCTCTACCCTTGGTGCAGAGGTTTGTGGCTTGAGTGCAGTGCGCAAACCAACCTGAGGGAGTGAGGCGAAAGCCAAGGCAGGCTGAGGCTTGTAGAGCCAGGCACCAGAACAAAGCCCCTCCAGTAGAGGAGAGGCAGAAATCACAGCAACAGCCGCATAGGGCCGACGCTGGCAACGCCCATACCCAACCACCCTAGGAAGTGGCAGAGGGGGTGGCGGGCCTGCAGACAGACCACACCTAGAGAACACAAAGGCAACACCCATTAGACTCCAGTGGCCACAACTTTCTTATACACAGACAAAATGGGCAGGCAGGGAAATGCAACCCAAATGAATCAAGAGATATCCCCAGAGAAGGACCTGAATGAACCAGATATAACCAAATTACCAGATGCAGAATTTAAAATAATGATACTTAGGATGTTCAAAGATATTAGAGCAACAATGGATAGTCATTATGAACACCTAAATAAAGAGATAACAAATATAAAAAAAATTGAAATAATAAATAAGAATCAGATAGAAATGAAAAATACAGTATCAGAACTGAAGACCACAATAAAAGGAATTAAAAGCAGAATAGATGACACTGAGGATCGAATCAGTGAGTTAAAGGACACAATAAAAAAAAGGCACAGAAGCTGAGCAGAAAAGAGACTGAAAAAATGTGAGTAAACTCTAAGGGAGCTCTGTGACAACATGAAGAGAAATAACATCTGCATCATAGGAAATCCTGAAGAAGAGGAGAGAGAACAAGATATAGAAACTTTGTTCAATCAAATCATAGCAGAAAACTGCCCTAAATAAAGGCTGGAACACATTTCACGTATTCAAAAAGCACAGAGAACTCCATTAAAGAAAAATCCAAAAAAATCTACACCAAGACACATCGTAGTTAAAATACCAAAGCTAAGGGATAAAGAAAAAATTTTTAAAGCCGCTAGAAAAAAAAAAAAGGCTATCACCTACAAAGGAGCCCCCATAAGGATGACATCTGACTTCTCAACAGAAGCACTTGAGGCCAGAAGGGAATGGCAAGATATATTCAAAGAAATGCAGAACAAGAACCTACAACCAAGACTACTCTATCCAGCAAAGCTAATGTTTAAAATTGAAGGAGAAATAAAGAGCTTCCCAGACAAAAAAAGCCTTAAAGAATTCATTTAAAAAAAACCAAGTCTGCAAGAGATTCTAAAGGGTCTGTTGTGAACAGGGTGAAAAGAATATAGCTAAAGAAGAATACAGCTTTAAAGAATAAATGGCAATAAACAACTACATATCAATAAGAACTGTAAATGTAAATGGATTAAATGATCCAATCAAAAGACATAGGGTAGCTGCGTGGATAAAGAAACAGGACCCATACATATGCTGTCTACAAGACACACACCTTAAAACAAAAGATGCACATAGACTGAAGGTAAAAGGATGGAAAAAATATTTCATGCAAATGGAAATGAAAAAAAAGCCAGGATAGCAATAGTTATATCTGACAAAATGGACTTTAAAACAAAGGCTGTAGTAAGAGATAAAGAATGACACTACATAATGATAAAGGGAACAATTCAACAGGAAGATATAACTATTATAAATATGTACGCACCAAATATAGGAGTCCCGACATACATAAAGCAGACTTTGATGGATATAAAGGGTGAGATTAACAGCAATACTATCATAGTGGGGGATTTCAATACACCACTAACATCACTGGATAGATCCTCAAGAAAGAAAATTAATAAAGAAACGACAGACTTAAAGGATCCACTAGATCAACTCGATTTAATAGATATCTTCAGAACTTTTCACCCTAAAGCAATAGAATATACATTCTTCTCAAGCGCTCATGGTACATTTTCTAGGATAGACCACACGTTAGGACACAAAAATGGTCTCAACAAATTTAAGAAGATTGAAATCATATCAAGCATTTTCTCTGATCACAATGCCATGAAACTAGAAAATAACCACAAAAGAAAAACTGAAAAATACCCAAACACTTGGAAACTAAATAGCATGAATTTAAATAATGAATGGATTAACAATGAGATCAAAAAAGAAATAAAAATGTTTCTAGAAACGAATGAAAATGAGCATACATCAACTAAAAATTTATGGGACACAGCAAAAGAAGTACTGAGAGGGAAGTCCATTGCACTAAAGGCATATCATGAGAAGCTAGAAAATGCTCAAATAAGCAACCTGACCCTGCATCTAAAAGAACTAGAAAAACAATAGCAAATAAAACCCAGGACCAGTAGAAGGAAAGAAATAATAAAGATCAGAGCAGAAATAAATGACATAGAGGCTAAGGAAACAATACAGAGGATCAATGAAACCAGGAGCTGGTTCTTTGAAAAGGTAAACAAGATTGATGAACCTTTAACTAGACTTACCAAAAAAGAAAAAAAGAGAGAGAGAAAGGACTCAAATAAATAAAATTAGAAATGAGAGTGGAGAAATAACAAATGACACAACAGAAATACAAAGTATTGTAAGAAAATACAATGAAGAACTCTATGCCAAAAAGGTAGACAACCTAGGTGAAACGGACAAATTTCTTGAATCATATAATCGTCCAAAAATCAATCGGGAAGAATCAGAACACCTAAACAGACCAATTACAACAAATGAGATCGAAACAGTTATCAAAACACTCCCCAAAAAATAAAATCCTGGGCCTGACGCCATCACAAGTGAAATCTTTCAAAAATTCAAAGAAGAGCTAACTCCTATCCTCATCAAGGATTTCAAAAAATTCAAGAGGAAGGAAGACTTCCAAACTTCTTTTATGAGGCCAGCATAATTCTGATCCGAAAACTGGGCAAAGACAACACAAAGAAAGAAAATTATAGGCCAATATCCTTGATGAATTTAGACGCTAACATTCTCAACAAAATATTAGCCAACCGGATCCAGTAATATATGAAAAAATCATACACCATGATCAACTGGGATTTATTCTGGAGAGATAAGACTGGTTCAATATTCGCAAATCAATCAATGTGATTCATCACATAAACAAAAGGAAGGACAAAAACACATGATAACTTCAATAGATGCAGAAAAAGCATTTGATAAAATCCAGCACCCATTCATGCTCCAAAGTCTCAGTAAAGTGGGAATACAGGGAACATTCCTTAAATGACAAAGGCCATCTATCACAAACCCAAGGCAAACATCATACTAAATGAGCAAAAATCAAAAGCAATCCTTTTAAGATCAGGAAACAAGCAGGGGTGTCCCCTTTCATCACTCGTATTCAACATAGTTCTGGAAGTCCTAGCTACAGTAATCAGACAAAAAGAAGAAATATAAGACATCCAAATTGAAAAAAAAGAAGTAAAACTGTCATTATTTGCAGATGATTTAATATTTTATATAGAAAACCCTAAAGCCTGACACCTATAGGCGGTGGCACTGTGGATAGAGCGTCAGACTGGGATACGGAAGACCCAGGTTCAAGACCCCGAGCTCGCCAGCTTGAGCACGGACCCATCTGTCTTGAGCAAAAAGCTCATCAGCTTGGATCCAAGGTCTCTGGCTCCAGCAAGGAGTTGCTCTGTCTGCTGAAGGCCCGCGGTCAAGGCACAAGTGAGATATCAATCAATGAACAACTAAGGTGTTGCAATGGCAACAAAAAACTAATGATTGATGCTCTCACCTCTCTCTGCTCCTGTCTGTCTGTCCCTATCTATCCCTCTCTATGACTCTGTCTCTCTGTGCCTGTAAAAAAAAAAAAAAAGAAAAGAAAAGAAAACCCTGAAGTCTTAGTCAAAAACTACTGGACCAGCAAGGTGGCAGGATATAAAATCAATACTCAGAAATCAGAGGCATTTTTAGATACCAACAATGAACTGTCAGGAAAAAAAAAATAAGGAAACAATCCCCTTCACTATTGCAGCCAAAAAAATTAAGTACCTAGGAGTAAATTTAACCAAGGAGGTTAAGAACTTGTACTCGGAAAATTATAAAACATTGTTAAAAGAAATCAAGGAAGATACAAACAAGTGGAAGCATATATCGTGCTCATGGTTAGGAAGAATAAACATCATTATAATGTCTATATTACCCAAAGCAATTTATAAATTCAATGCAATACCAATTAAAATACCAATGACATACTTCAAAGATATAGAACACATATTCCAAAAATTTATATGAAACCAATAAAGAACACGAATAGCCTCAGCAATCTTAAAAAGAAAAAATAAAGCAGGAGGTATCATTCTTCCAGATATCAAGGTTTACTATAATGCCAGTATACTCAAGACAGCCTGGTACTGGCATAAGAACAGGCACATAGATCAATGGAACAGAACAGAGGACCCAGAAATAAACCCTCAGCTTTATGGACAACTGATATTTGACAAAGGAGGAAAGAACATACAATGGAGTAAGACAGCCTCTTTAACAAATGGTGTTGGGAAAATTGGACATCTACCTGCAAAAAAATGAAACTAGACCATCAACTTACACCATTCACAAAAACAAACTCAAAATTAATAAAAGAAGCCATGAAACCATAAGCATCTTAGAAGAAAACAAAGGCAGTAAGCTCTCCAACATCTGTTGCAGCAATATATTTGCCGATTTATCCCCATGAGCAATTGAAATAAAAGGCAGGATAAAGAAATGGGACTATATCAAACTAAAAAGTTTTTACACAGCTAAAGACAATAAGAACAGAATAAGAAGGCAAACTACACAATGGGAGAACATATTCGACAATAAGTCTGGTAAGGCGTTAATAACCAACATTTATAAAGAACTTATAAAACTCAACCATCCATTCAAAAAATGGGCAAAAGAAATAAATAGAAATTTCTCCAAAGAGGACATACAGATGGCCAATAGGCATATGAAAAAATGCTCAACATCACTAATCATTACAGAAATGCAAATTAAAACCACAATGAGATTAGTTCACACCAGTCAGAATGGCGCTCATCAGCAAAACAACACACAATAAGTGCTGGCGAGGATGTGGAGAAAAGGGAACCCTCCTGCACTGCTGGTGGGAATGCACACTGGTGCAGCCACTGTGGAAAACAGTATGGAGATTCCTCAAAAAATTAAAAATCGAACTCCCTTTTGACCCAGCTATTCCACTTATAGGAATATAACCTAAGAACACCATAGCACTATTCGAAAAGAAGAAATATGCCCTTATGTTCATGGCTGCATTGTTCACAATAGCCAAGATATGGAAACAGCCCAAGTGTCTGTCAGAGGACAAGTGGATTAAAAAGCTTTGGGCCTGACCTGTGGTGGCGCAGTGGATAAAGCGTCGACCTGGGAACACTGAGGTTGCCAGTTCAAAACCCTGCACTGGTCTGGTCAAGGCACATATGGAAGTTGAGCTTCCAGCTCCTCCCCCCTTTCTCTCTCTCTCTCTCTCTCTCTCTCACTCTGTGTCTCCTCTCTAAAATGAATTAAAAAAAAAAAATTTAAAAAAAAAAAAAAAAAAAAGCTTTGGTACATATATATTATGGAATACTACTCAGCCATAAGAAATGATGACATCAGATCATTTAAAACAACATGGATGGACCTTGATAACATTATACTGAGTGAAATAGGTAAAACAGAAAAAAACTGAGAACAGCATGAATTCATACATAGGTGGGACATAAAAGTGAGATTATGAGATATGGACAAGAGAGTGACGGTTGCGGGGTGGGGGGAGGGAAGGGAGGGTGGTATAGGGAGGAGGGGAGGGGCACAGGGAAAACCAGACAGAAGGTGACAGAGGACAATTTGACTTTGAGTGATGGGTATGCAACATAATTGAATGGTAAGATAACCTGGAGATGTTTTCGTTGTACATATGTACCCTGATTTATTGGTGTCACCCCATTAAAATTAATAAAAAAAGTAAAGAAGAAATCAGAGGCATTTATATACACCAACAATGAACAGTCAGAACAAGAAATTAAGGAAACAATCCCCTTCACTATTGCAACCAAAATAATAAAGTACCTAGGAGTAAATTTAACCAAGGTGATTAAGGACTTGTACTCGGAAAATTATAAAACATTGATAAAAGAAATCAAGGAAGAAACAAACAAGTGGAAGCTTTTACCGTGCTAATGGTTAGGAAGAATAAACATCATTAAAATGTCTATATTACCCGCCTGACCTGTGGTGGCGCAGTGGATAAAGAGTCAACCTGGGAACACTGAGGTCGCCAGTTCAAAACCCTGCACTGGTCTGGTCAAGGCACATATGGGAGTTGATGCTTCCAGCTCCTCCCCCCTTTCTCTCTCTCTCTCTCTCTCTCTCTCTCTCTCTCTCTCTCACTCTGTGTCTCCTCTCTAAAATGAATAAAATAAAATAAATTAAAAAAAATGTCTATATTACCCAAAGCAATTTATAAATTCAATGCAATACCAATTAAAATACCAATGACATACTTCAAAGATATAGAACACATATTCCAAAAATTTATATGGAACCAAAAAGGAACACAAATAGCCTTAGCAATCTTGAAAAGGAAGAACAAAGTGGAAGGTATCACACTTCCTGATATCAAATTATACTACAAGGCCATTGTACTCAAAACAGCCTGGTACTGGCATAAGAACGGGCACATAGATCAATGGAACAGAACAGAGGACCCGGAAATAAACCCACATCTTTATGGACAACTGATATTTGACAAAGGAGGAAAGAACATACAATGGAGTAAAGACAGCCTCTTTAACAATTGTGTTGGGAAAATTGGACATCTACCTGCAAAAAAATGAAACTAGACCACCAATTTACACCATTCACAAAAATAAAATCAAAATGGATAAAAGACTTAAATGTAAGCTGTGAAACCATAAGCATCTTAGAAGAAAACATAGGCAGTAAGCTCTCCGACATCACTCGCAGCAATATACAGTGTGTCCGTAAAGTCATGATACACTTTTGACCGGTGCAAAACATAAACTGCACCACGACTTTACGGACATACTGTATTTGCCAATTTATCTCCACGAGCAAGTGAAATAAAAGACTGGATAAACAAATGGTACTATATTAAACTAAAAAGCTTTTGGACAGCTAAAGACAATAAGAACAGAATAAAAAGACAAACTATACAATGGGAGAACATATTTGACAATACGTCTGATAAGGGGTTAATAACCAAAATTTATAAAAAGCTTGTAAAACTCAACCCCAGGAAGACAAACAATCCAATCAAAAAATGGGCAAAAGAAATGAATAGACACTTCTCCAAACAGGACATACAGATGGCCAATAGGCATATGAAAAAATGTTCAACATCACTAATCATTAGAGAAATGCAAATTAAAACCACAATGAGATATCACCTCACACCAGTAAGAATGGTGCTCATCAGCAAAACAACACACAATAAGTGCTGGCGAGGATGTGGAGAAAAGGGAACCCTCCTGCACTGCTAGTGGAAATGCACACTGGTGCAGACACTGTGGAAAACAGTATGGAGATTCCTCAAAAAATTAAAAATCGAACTGCCTTTTGACACAGCTATCCTACTTTTAGGAATATACCCTAAGAACAGCATAGCACCGATTGAAAAGAAGAAATACGTCCTTATGTTTGTGGCAGCATTGTTCACAATAGCCGAGATCTGGAAACAGCCCAAGTATCCGTCAGAGGACGAGTGGATTTAAAGGCTTTGGTACATATATACTATGGAATACTACTCAGCCATAAGAAATGATGACATCGGATCATTTACAACAAAATGGATGGACCTTGATAACATTATACTGAGTGAAATAAGTAAATCAGAAAAAACTAAGAAGTATATGATTCCATACATAGATGAGACATAAAAATGAGACTCAGAGACATGGACAAGAGTGTGCTGGTTACTGGGGGTGGGGGGTGGGCACAATGAAAACCAGATAGAAGGTGACAGAAGACAATTTGACTTTGGGTGATGGGTATGAAAATGTCAAAATAATCTGGAGATGTATTCTCTGAACATATATACCGTGATTTATCAATGTCACCCCATTAAAATTAATAAAAACAATTCATATTTTAAAAAACTATAGTACAATATGATGACTAGAATGCTGAAATTTTACTCAGTTTCTTAGTACTCTAGTGCTATGTGTATATGTATTAGGTTGTATGCAATTTTATAATGTGTATTTTCATGTATCCACCACTACAAACAAAATGCACAACAGTTCCTTCACAAAGATACTTCTGTTGCTTAGCCACCACTGATTTGTCTTCCATTTCTATATTTTTATCATTTGAAAAACGTTATGTAAATGGAATTATGCAGTATACTGTATAACCTTATGGGATTAACTTTTTGATTTAGCATAATTCCCTTGAGCTTGATCTCAGTTGTTGCATGTTTCAGTAGTTCGTTCATTTTCTTTTTTTTCTTTCTGAGTAGCATTTCTCTGGGTAAAGGCCGAAAAGCAATTGCTGATCTCCCAAGTAACTCTGCTTGGAGTGATGAGTTATAAGACCTTAAAGTTCTGCTTCAGTTATTCTTTTAAACACAATAGAAATGTTTCAGATTCATTCTCTAGTTGATTACACATCAAAGGATTTTTTCCAGATGTCTTGATCACTAAATCAGTACTTTTTCTACTATATCAGTGTATGAGCTGCTATGTAACAAACCACCACAAACTGATATCTTCCCCTGGTTAGGAGTGTGGGCACAACGTGGCTCTCAAGAGGCTGCCAGCAAGATGTTAGCCAGGCTATGTTCTCATTTGCAACTTGAGGACTCTTCCAAGGTCATGTGGTTATTGACAAAATTCAGTTCCTTATAATTTTAAGACCGAGGCCCTCGGCTCCTGGAGGTTGGCTGTAAGACAATTGCCATGTGGCCCTTCCCACAAGCAGTGAGCATCATAGCCATTTGTTTTTTCAAGGTCAGCAGAAGAGCTCTCAGTCTGCTGACATGGAGTATTACATAATGTAACATAACTATGAGAGTAACATCTCATCACCTTTGCCATATTCTATTGCTTAGAAGCAAGTCACAGATTCTACCTGTCCTCAGTGAGAGGGAATTATACAAGGGTATGACTCATTGGAGGTGAAACCTTAGGATCTGTCTACCACACCTACTGACATTTAATTTTGAAGGAAAACAAGACTTTTCCATTTTAAATATTCCCTAAAATAAATCAAGAGTGCAAAGTTACCAAAGTTAGAACTGCTCACTTCTCTTCCAGAGTTGCAGATTTGAAAAAAAGCAATGGGAGAACATAAACAAGAAACCAATGCAAACATTAGGGGCTTGTAGATGACACATTAAGTGACTCTTCTGAATCAGCATCAAGTAAAAAAAAAAGAAAGAATGAAAAAAGAACTTTTTCACTTAGTGTTTGTCTGGGGAACACAATTGTGGCTTGGTGTTTATTTATTAGGAAAGCAAAATGACTTTTTACAGGATTAAAATTTCTATTTGCCCAGTAACTCCATAAAATCTCAGGGATATTTCTATTTCATCCTCTAAAACACTCCCTCTGGTCCCAGTTCTTCTATAATCTCTCTCTCTCTCTCTCTCTGAAATCCCCAAACAAATCCAAGTTGGTATTTTCTTCTCTCCTTCAACACTCCCAGAACCTAGTGCTAGATTCTGACACTTGACTATAGAGATGTCTCTTAATAGAAATTCTTATTGCATGGAGGGGACAAAAGAATGTAAATCAAGGCTCAATATGCAAGGGTAATTGAGCCTTCTTCCTCCACCTGAAACAGAAAAAGAATCTGATGCTATCCAGTAACAACTCTTCTCAAGAAATGCCTTCATGTTCCGTCATCTAGTTTCCTCGCCTTGAGCTTTCATTTATAAAAGTTTCAGTGTCATCCTTTTCAGTTACCCATTCTCACAGTTTCAACCATATGTGTAGGTGTCCTCCAAGTGAAACGATTCAGACTGAACATTCACAATGATTCCTATCATTTGCAGGACCTCACCATACATGTGTGTTACTGATACCGCAAAAGCAACATATTCCAAGTAACTTCTCTCTTCTTCTGTTAATTTGCTCTTTCTTCTGTCTTCCATATTATTAAAAGTATCACACTTCTTACTGAAATTTTGTCATCTTTATTTCCTTCCTCTCTTCGAAGGACTTTTTTCAGACATCCCAACCTCTGTAGTTCACAAGTACCCTGGGCTTTTCACTCTCCGTGCTGCTAAATGTATTGAGAATATTTGTAATAAAATGAGGTTGAGCATTGGGAAACAGAAATGTGTCCTGTTTAGAAAATATTTAGGCATTAACCCTGAGATAATTCATTTTCTTGACTTCAACAAACTTGATTTAAAGGATTAAAGCATATGTAATCTAATAGCAGAAATTCATCACTTTCTTTTTAAAATAGTTATTTTATATATGTACTTTATATCCTAAAATAAGCCCTAAGTTCCTTAAATAAGGGCAGAATTCAGAATACATTTTGTATTGTAGAAGATGTGAAAATCTCTGTAAAATGGGAAACTGAATGCATAGTTAAGAGGCTTTCCAAAATGGAGCTTCCATCAAGCTACTGCCTAAACTAATGCTGTAACAAGCTTAAGTGACACTCCCTCTCTACCCACTGCCCCACAAAGCTTAAGTGACGCCCCCTCTCTACCCACTGCCCCACAGCCTCACTGGACTCAGTTCTAAAGTTCTCAGTGACTTCTAAGAGGGAAAAGATTGATTTAAGTCACCTTTGAATTTATCAGAAAAAAAAAAAGAAGAATTTATCTTGTAGATAAAAAGAAGCACTTTTACTTCAGTAAAAGTTGTGTCCATTTATGATGCAAGGACAACATGTCCTACTGGATTCTATAACTTCTAACCCCATATTCAGAAAGTGTAGTTGCTCACTCTCTCTAGGCCATACATGTATAATTATTTTTGTATGATTCCATGCCAGGAAGTGTGAGATGGCTTAAGGGGGCTGTCTACGGCTAGACAATAATGGTAACCCACCATAGTATAGTGAAATTTATTTCTTATTTGCCCTCTTCCCAAAACCTTATGAAAGAAAAAGAAGGGTTTTGTTTTCTTTTCTTTTTACAGGGACAGAGAGAGAGTCAGAGAGAGAGATAGATAGGGAAAGACAGACAGGAATGGAGAGAGGTGAGAAACATCAATCATTAGTTTTTCATTGCCGTTGTGACACCATAGTTGTTTATTGCTTGCTTTCTCACATGTGCCTTGACCACGGGCCTTCAGCAGACCGAGAAACCCCTTGCCAGAGCCAGCAACTTTGGGTCCAAGCTGGCGAGCTTTTTGCTCAAGCCAGATGGGCCCGCGCTCAAGCTGGCGAGCTCGGTGTCTCGAACCTGGGTCTTTGGCATCCCAGTCCGACACTCTATCCACTGCGCCACCGCCTGGTCAGGCAAGAAAAAGAAGTTTTAAGAACAAGGTATCTCAAATTTTATAAGGCAGTACATAGGACATCTGGGAGGTTTATATGTCTTAGACATGTCCTTTGAAAGTGCTGGTCCTTGGGTTCCATCCTTCCAGCTCAGCATTTCACAGCAGGAAACTGAATTTGACTAAATTTTAATTACAGCTTTGGTCATATTTTCCTTATATCAAATTATAGCTATTTTATTGTTTTTATTTTTAAATTAGTTTGATTTGAATAGAAAAGTAATGGTCATTATGACCATTTTAATTCTATACTGCACTGGTGCTCCCATGCATTGCAATAAGGCACCTCATTCCTTAATTTAGAATGGCTCATAGTCTAATGGAGAAATAAATACACACATACATATATATATATATATATATATATATATATATATATATATATATATATACACACATACATACATCAAGCTTTTAGTAAAAAGCACAGCTAAATAGCTTTACGATTTAGGGTTTACAACAATTTTTTCCTTTCTATATTTTTATTCATTTTTTTGAGTGACATTGGTTAATGAAATTATACAGGATTCAAGTGTACAATTCTGTGATACATCATCTGTATATTGCAGTGTGTTCACCATACAATCAAGTCTCTTTCTGTTACTGTTTATCCCACTTTACCCTCTTTGACCTCTCCCCACCCCCTTTACAGTTTTATAATCCCCTACTGTTGTCTTTGTCTGAGTATTTTTCTTTGTTTAATTCTTTCACCTTTTTCACCCAGCCCTCCAATATCCCTCCCCTCTGAAAGCTGCCAGTCTGTTCTCCATATCTATGAGTCTGTTTCTATATTCTTGTTGTTAGTTTATTTTGTTCACTAGATTCCATATATAGGTGAAATCATATGGCACTTGTTTTTCTCTGACAGGCTTATTTGACTTAGTATATTATTTTCTCTCCATGCTGTCGCAAAAGGTAAGCTCTCCTTGTTGGTATGTTTGTTTGTTTTTTATGGCCAACTTGTATTCTATTGTATAAATGTACTAGACTTTTACTCATGTGTTCAATTCATACGTCATCTGTATATCGCATTGTGTGTTCACCACCTAAAGTCAAATTTTTGTCACCTTATATTTGATCCCCTTTACCTTTTGCTACCTCTGTCCACCCCTTTCCCTCTGGTAACCACCATACTGTTGTCTGTGTCTATGAATATCTGTTTGTCTATTTGTCTTATTTGTTCATTTGTTGCTTTCAGTTTTATATTCCACAATGAGTAAAATCATATGATTCTTGAGTTATTTTGTCTGGCTTATTTCACTTAGTATAATATTCTCAAGATCTATCCATGTTGTCAAAAATGGTAGTACTTCATCTTTTTTTTATGGCTAATTAGTATTCAATTGTATACATGTCCAAATCTTTTTTATCCAATCATCTATTAAAGAGTATGGGTTGGCCTGACCAGGCGGTGGCGCAGTGGATGGAGCCTCGGACTGGGATGTGGAGGACCCACGTTCAAGACCCCAAGCTTGCCAGCTTGAGCGCGGGCCCATCTGGCTTCAGCAAAAGCTTGCCAGCTTGGACCCAAGGTCACTGGTTCCGGCAAGGGGTTGCTTGGTCTGCTGAAGGCCCGCAGTCAAGGCACATGTGAGAAAGCAATCAATGAACAACTAAGGTGTCGCAATGGCAACAACAACAACAAAAAAATTAATGATTGATGCTTCTCACCTCTCTCCGTTCCTGTCTGTCTGCCCCTATCTGTCCCTCTCTCTGACTCTCTCTCTGTCCCTATTAAAAAAAAAAAAAAAAAAGAGCATGCGTTGTTTTTGTCTTGGCCACCATAAATAATGTTGTGATAAACAGGATACATAAATCCTTGCAAGATAGTGTTTTCAAAATCTTGGGGTAGATACCCAGAAGAGGAGTTGCTGGGTCATATGGTAACTCTATTCTTATTTTTTTGAGGCACCTTCATACTTTTTTGCATGGTGGCTGTTCTATTTACATTCCCACCAGCAATGAATGAGGGTTCCTTTCTCTCCACAACCTAACACTTGTTATTACCTGGTGATGTCTCATTACAGTTTTGATTAGCATTTCCCTAAAGCCAGTGAAGCTGAGCATCTTTTCATGTGTATTTTGGATAAATTTGTATATTCTTAGGTTCTTTGCCCATTTTTTAATTGGATTCTTTGTTTATTTGTTTTTGAGTTCTATGAGTTTTTTACATATTTTGAATATTAACCCCTTATTAGGGGAGTTGTTTGCAAATATCTTCTCCCATTCAATTTGTATTTTTGTTTTGTAGACAGGTTTTTTTTACCATGCAAAAGGTTTTTAGTTTGACAAGCCTTTAAGACAATTAAGAGCCCAAAAATAAACCATATGTATATAGGCAAATAATTATCAGCAAAGCAGCCAAAACTATACAATGAAGAAAAGAAAGTGTCTTCAATAAATGTAGTTGGGAAAATTGAAAAGCCATATGCAAAAGAATGGAACTAGACTGCTATTTGTCACCATATATAAAAATTGTAAGGATGAGACGGCACTTGAACACCAGTACAGGCTTTATTAAAGGAGAAAGAGACCTGCCAGGCACACTTCTCTGGGAGAAGGGCACCAGTACAGACTATGTACTGGGCAAATTTTATAGGGTTGGGAAGACCCTTGAGCAAGTGGGCATTGAGTCAGAAGTTCTGGTATGTGGGAGAGCCTGGAGTCAGAAGTTCTGGTATGTGCTCATCTGCAGTTTTATGGTTTCGGCTTCCAGGGACACTCCTCCTTGGGGTGGTTGACCAGCTTCCTGGAATTTTTCTGCTTCAGGGGTGATAGTCCAGTAACTAAGGGTGAGGTCAGACAGATAAGCAGAACAGCAAAAGGGCAGTTAGAAGTCATGTATCTATCAAAAATTAACTCAAAATGGATCAGTGACCTCAATATAATACCTGAAACAATAAATTACATAAAAGAAAACATAGGTTCTAAATTTATTGATTTTGGTCTTAGACAGGATTTTATGAATTTGACCTCAATGGCAAGGGAAGTAAATGCAAAAATAAATGATTGGGACTATATCAAACAACAATTTTTAATAAGGTTTTTAAAAAACATCAAAGCAAATATTAACAGATTAGATTTTATTTAAATTAAGAATTTCTATTCATCAGAGGGTACCATAAAGAGTGAAAAGGCAAGACACAAATTAAGAAAAGATGCCTGTAATACATATATCCAGAAAAATAATAATTCAAATCCAGACAGATGACATGGCAGAAAATATTGGTATAAGACATAAAGGCACTTTTTTAAAAAAGCAAACACAATATTTAAATGATCAACAAATAAAAAATTGTACTTCACATCACATCATTATTTATCTTGGGAATGAAAATTATAATGATGATAAAACATTAAACGCAGTGACATAGCTAAAATGATTGTACAAAGTGCTGACAAGGGTGTGAAGTGATTAGAACTTATATATAGCTGGTAGGAGTATAAACTAGCAAGCATTTGGTTTGGCAGTATCTACTAAAGCAAAATATATACCCAACCTATGGCCAAAAATACTACTTCTAGAAATAACCCCAACAAAAATAAATATGTACGCCCACCAAAAGTCATACAGTAACATATTTAAAACAACTTTGTTCATAATTACTGGATATAAACTAAATTTTCATCAATGGTAGACTGCATGAAAGAGTTGTGATATATTCATACAATGTGATACTACACAAGAAATACATACAAAGTACTTCTACACAAACAGCATGAATGAAGAAAGAAAAGAGTGCCTACAGTATGGTTTCATGTACACGAAGTGAAAACACAGGCACAATGTACCTATGGTGATGTAATGGCTATCTTTGTGGGCCTAACAGAATGCAGTTTACTATATGAAGCTCTTGTGTTTTTATAAAACAAACTAAATAAAGATAAAAGAAAAACAAGTAGTCTAACTTTGTATGACAGCTGAGGGTCTTGTACATTTACCAAGGTAAGTCTCCCAAATCTATAGCGTTCAGCCATAAAAATCTCTGGGATAATACTAAGAAGAATTATATACTGGGAAGTCCCATTGCCACTGTCCCATGCATTTTTTGTCCTTTCAAGAAGGACACTGTCAGTGAAAAGGAAGAGTTATAAGAAAGATGGTCTCAGTTTGACTATACTTTAGACAGGTTTATTTCTAACTGTAGGCCCTTGACCTCCCTTTTCTTATAGTATTCACCTTAAAAAAAAACTTGGCCTGACCAGGCGATGAAGCAGTGGATAGAGCATTGGACTGGGATGTGGAGGTACCCAGGTTTGAAGCCCCAAGGTCGCCAGCTTGAGCATGGACTCATCCGGCTTGAATGGGGGCTCACCAGCTTGAGTGCAGGGTTGCTGGCTTGAGCATGGGATCATAGACATGAACCCATGGTTGCTGGCTTGAGCCCAAAGGTCACTGGCTTGAGCAAGGGGTCACTGGCTATGCTGTAAAACCCCCCCACCACCACCACCAGGTCAAGGCACATATAAGAAAGCAATCAATGAACAATTAAGGAGACTAAGGATCCACAACAAAGAATTGATGCTTCTCATCTCTCTCCCTTTCTCATCTCTCTCCCTTCCTGCCTGTCTGTCCCTATCTCTCCCTCTCTCTATCTCTCTCTGTCTCTGTCTCTGTCACATACACAAAAAACTTGCATTTGTAAATTCATTTTCTGTCTCTTTGAGATATAAATCTTTACCCAGCCTCTTATCAATTTTACAATTGAGGAATGTCTTTCTCAAGGACATGGGAGCCATCTCTTTGAAATGTAATCATCAAGGAAGATACAATCTCTGTCTCTTTGTAAAAGGTGAAGAGCCTAACTTCCACAAGCAGCAGTTAGCCAACACATATGTCCTAATAAAATTGACCCTGGCCTACCACCCACAGAAGTCCTCCAAGATTTTTCAACAAACTCAGCTCAGCATTTAAAAACTCAGATGTCTTTTGTCTGACCAGGCAGTGGCGCAGTAGATAGAGCGTCTGACTGGGATGCGAAAGACCCAGGTTCGAGACCCCGAGGTAGCCAGCTTGAGTGTGGAGCCCATCTGGCTTGAGCAAAAGCTCGCCAGCTTGCACCCAAGGTCGCGCGCTCCAACAAGGGGTTGCTTGGTCTGCTGAAGGCCGTGAGAAAGCAATCAATGAACTAAGGTGTCGCAACCAAAAACTGATGATTGATGCTTCTCACCTCTCTCCGTTCCTGTCTGGCTGTCCCTATCTATCCCTTTCTCTGACTCTGTAAAAATAAAAGCTTTAAAAAACAAAACAAAACTCAGATGTCTTTTGTTTCAGCAGAGCTCAGTTTCATCTCTATTTCTTACCGCATTATTCCAGAATAAAGTTTTCTTTACTTGTGTAATTCTGCCCAGCACAGCTTTTCTGTGACACTGTGCTCCCCTAAAGAATTAAGCTCAGTGTGAAGCTGTGGTTGCTGATTCTAGGAGTCACTACCTTCCTGACCACATTTGTCAGGGATTCTTTACAAAGGTTATATCTCAGGGTGGTTGGGCATTGCTAGTGATCTCTAATGTGAAAATACCCTTAAAATTAAACGTATGCCAGTTAGAATTTTTTTCTAAAACTAAGTCTGAGACTATTTTCAGATGGTCAACAAATGTACAATTTATACAATAATACAAAAAATAATAATAATAACATAAGCATTGATGCAAACAAATTTAAAAACTTCTAATCAGAGAGTACTTTTTAAATCAAAGCAAAAAATCAAAAAAGCCCAAAATCAACCCTATTATCATTATATATGTATATATAGTGGTTTTGTGTGTTTTTAATTGAAGGCTAAGATAGAGATATATCAATTTCTTACTACAAAGAAAGATAACACCATTTGGGAAGGGGCAGTAAATACCCTATAAACATTATAAATAATACAAATTTTCAAAATGACTGAATTTTAAAAGAAGGAAAAAATAAAAAGAATTCTTGAATTGGCAAAATGAGAAGAAATATGAGTCCTTAAAGAAAAGAACAAAAAGAAAATATGGAAGTATGGAAGCCAATAAGTAATAAACCAGATTGGTATTTTTCATTTTCTTTTTTTTGTCTGATAACTTTGAAAATGTAAATCATTGAGAAAAAAAGAGCAGCTCCATCCTGTGAGTAATAAACTATCTACTAACAGATGGCACCAGCACAGATGTTTATGTTGTAAATAGTCTCATGCTCTGTGTACCTGGGAAAATGTCCTCATAAAACCTCTTGTTGACAAAATAAAGAGTAGGGAAGATACAGATGACAAATCCAAAACCTTGTGATGTTAAGCTCATACCTTTTCTGAGCAGGAAATCTTGAAAATCAAGGAGAGGCTCAATTTGACTCTTGCCTTGGTTAGAAAGTAACCTAATTTACTTTTTCTCTCCAGGATTTCAGAGATTATTACAGGATTATATAATTTTCTAGCCCCCACTCCCCGGGTGTAAATTATATCTGGTGGACACTGAATAGATAAGGAAGAGAGAGTTTAGTCTGAAAATCCACATTCCCAAGGCAAAGAGTTTGGGGGACGTTTCACTGGAATTGAAAAGTTTGAAAATTACTGTCACATCAGACAGTATCTCTCTTAGGCTCTGGCAAAGGGGTACTCTACCCCAGAGCCCACACAACAGGGATTCCCTCGATTTGGCGTGCCTTTCTTAACATTTTCTAAATTCTTCTCTGGTGCCTGTAGGCAGAGTCATCCCAGCAGGCACATCCCATGCCCAAACCTGTTTCCTCCCCTCAGGGCATTCTTTGACCGTGTACACTTCATGAGAGGTGAACCAAAGTCCCTAGGGGTTCTGTAACTTGTGCCTGTGGAGCTTTCTTAGATCCCCATTTGCAGGGTTAACAGAAAGGGGGACCTTGGTAGGCAAGTGGCTCCTGCCAACTAGGGAGATATTTCTTGTGTAGGGTTGAGAATGAGTCTCCAGAATAGTGTTAACAAGCTAATTTGAGGTGGCTCAAATTATTTATAAACTGTGCCTCATACACTCTAGGAGTAACCCTGGATTCAGAGCTTCAGAAGATATTCCTCTTTAATGATGCATATATGCATTACGCATACACTTTGTACTAGAGTGATAAGAGAGTTGTGTAAAATTATTACAAAAAAAGGGGTAGAAAAATGCAGAAATGGAGGAAGGGAAAAATTGACTCCTGAGTGATGCAAATTACAATTTAAGGCACTATAATGCTTATTTTACAGACAAAAAAGCCAAGGTTACTTCCCCTTATTAATACAGACACTGACACTCCACTATCACTAAGATATAACTAGACCAGTCTTAGGTTGAAGAAGTGACCACTTAATCAGAAACAGAAACAGCATAATGCAAAGAGTCAAATGACCAACAGACATGTCCTTTGCCAGAAACATGACAGAGACAACATGGTCGCTTTTAGAATCCAAAGATCTACAAAGGTGTGACTCAGACAGGCAAATGTGCACAAGTCAACTTTATAGCTGAAGTTCAGCAGTGTCTTTCTTTGTATGTTAACTGCTCACACACTAAGGATTTATCTCTGGAGCACAGTGACATAGTCACTACTATACTATCATGGGGGGTTCCAACTGCACCATCAGCTGGTAGTGACAATTGAGAACTCCAATATGACCCCAAAATATGTTTTAATTGATGTTAGTCTGGATCACTGAAGAAGAAAAGCATATTTTATGTCATTCATGATTTTTTAAATTGAAGAATTCATATTAATTGCACATATAAATTAAAAAAGAATTACAAGGAATGAGCAAGCAGAAGATAATTCCCTTTGGGAAAAACTGCAGAGAATTAGCTAAATAAGTATACAACTGGCTTAAATAGTGCCTGAAGTATAAAGGAGCCACGACACTGAAGATAATTTTCTAGAAACCTCATATGAGTCTAATAAAGATTATTTCTGCATATTTAAATGAAGTGAGAGAGCTAGTCAATTCTGAGAGGGAAGGGCCTCTAGACTGTACTTTAACACCCCAAGGAAAGTGGCTCTTAAACCATTTAGCACCAAACTGTGAAAGGGGGCTGAGAGTACCCTGTGGTAACAGTGAGCGAGGTTAGCTGACACTGTGACTTGTACTCTTCTCCCATTTTAGATTCCACTGCAGCTGGTTACCCTAAAAATACAGAATTCATAACACACCTTCCGCATAGTTCTCACAGCTATTTTTAGCAGGCTGGCATCCTTTTGCCTTTTCAATTTTTAGCCTTAGCCAAGAAAGGGGAAAAAAGAAGAATCAATTATTCATGAAAACTTCACTAAACAGCTTGCTGCTCCATGTTTCTTGAGGTTATTCTGCTGGGTGATTAGACTTAATGTAGGTTGGAAGCAAAACTAAGATACTCACAGTTGGTTAATTATAGCATTCTTTTCCATTTTTCCTACATAGGCATAATATGTATAGCTCTCCTAATTTTTCGGATCAGAAAACTCTATTCTCCTGTCCTAGGTCAAACACAGGAAAGACCATTTCTTGACCTATCTATAATCAAAGCAAATTATTTAAGACAGCATGCTTTTTATTAGGGAAATATTAAGATAAAGGGGCCTTGAGCTGTGCAGGAGGCACAGTACAGAGTTGCAGCTGCTCGTGGATGGATTTTAGAAGAAATTTTATTATGATTAATAACAATAAAAAATAATCAAGGCAAAATCAAAAGAGGTTTGAATTATGTAACCTAAAGTAGAATAAAGAAAAAGAAATTGATATGACAAGCTTTACGACATCACCAGATGGAGAAACATCAGCCTGGGCTCTAGAGTAATAGCTAGTTAAAGCAATAGACTAAGAAAAAGAGAACTGTGGGTATGTACAAATCTCACCAAACTGTGGAGGAATACATCACCAGACTGGGAAGCCTCAGCCTGGGTTCCAAAGTTGGCCCACCACCCTGTGCATCAATGGGGAAGAATTAGTTCCAGGGGCGGTCTAAGACCCTACCTATTTTAGGGGAAAATTTTGACTGGAGGGT
This sequence comes from Rhynchonycteris naso, assembly GCA_037038555.1. Lineage (NCBI taxonomy): Eukaryota > Metazoa > Chordata > Mammalia > Chiroptera > Emballonuridae > Rhynchonycteris > Rhynchonycteris naso. Next base: position 106,898,289 of record CM072998.1, on the reverse strand, counting down.
ATTACACAAGGGCCCTTTGTGCATAACCTCTAGGAACAAAGAAAGGTCACCACATTCTGAAATAATTAACTAGGCTGGAAATCAAGTGGTAAGACCATCCTCCCAGGCTTCAGGGGAAACTGTAGCAGGACTCTCATTCCACCCTGAGGAAATGACTCAGTCATTCCTGCAGCCATTCTTTTTGACCCTTATTGGTCATGTTCAATTGAGTTCAAACTCATATATTTTTATACACTGTTCTTCCACAGGCCTTAATACTAATTATTAATATAATTCTAAATTTTAAAGGTCTGAAAATGCCACAGAAAAATGTAGGAAACACAAACATATGTACAAGCCAGTATCTGGTTTATCTACCACTATAATTCACAGTCTCATATAATCTAATGCTGGCGTTCATCTTCAAAGCTTAAAAAGAGGATTCAACACTGTCTGTGCTGTTACTTAAAAAGAAAACCATTGCAATCAAACATAACTTTGATATAGGATATACACATTTTAAGACCACAAAAGAATTTACTATCAATTCCATTCTGCAGAAGGCACACCAGCTATATTCTTAAAACTAGTACATATAAATACTATGTTTTCCCTTCTAAGTCCCCCAAACAACTCTCCTGATACTTACGGAGCCTCACACAATTTGAATACACCATTCTCCTCACCTTTTGATGGACATGAGAGTAACTGGCATATGAAAGTTTTGTCTTCCATTCTTTTGATTTCTGAATGGTACATGCAATTTAGGAATAAGAATTTTAGTAGAGAAGACTTTCAAGGAGGCAGTAGGTGACTAAAGACAACAGTGGAAGAGATGTAGAATAGGAACATTACCAGGTTGACCCTGCTCACATTCTACCTCCCCACTAAATCTGCAGTAAATTATCCATTTATTTTCAATGTAATGAGAAATTGGGTCAATGTCAGGGGTGCACTAAAGCCCTGAGTCCACCTCAATAACAAAAATAGGTGATAATTGATATTTTATGGCCTCCCTGCTCTCCCTAGATTCTGAGGGTTAATGTATAAACACAATGGGGGAGGCATGCACAGGAAATTAGGAGTGTGGAAAAGAGGCACCTAATTCCTATATATAATACGTGTTAAGAATACATGGGAGAGCCTGACCTGTGGTGGCGCAGTGGATAAAGCGTCGACCTGGGAACACTGAGGTCACCAGTTCAAAACCCTGCACTGGTCCGGTCAAGGCACATATGGGAGTTGATGCTTCCAGCTCCTCCCCCCTTTCTCTCTTTCTCTCTCTCTCTCTCACTCTGTGTCTCCTCTCTAAAATGAATAAAATAAAATAAAATAAATTTTAAAAAAAAGAATACATGGGAGAGAGACTGTTCAAGAGGAACTTCGAATCAGGCTTTGAAAGTTTTAGAATAACAAAGCAAAAATTTTCTATTTGTTTTTCAGACACAACTATTTGTCTTAGTAGGTAATTGTAGAGAAGGGATCGGAAGAGATGATCCATATGGCAGGCGGACACTTTACTCAATGGAGTCACTTGGTTTCAGTGAAAGACTTTGAGGAGGGAAGTGGGAGTGAAGAACTCAGTCCACCGTGCAGGATCACCTGGACCAGAGAATAGGAGTGACACCATCAAGGTCTGGTAGACTTACCACCTTTTGAAAGGAGATGGTGTGTTAGTTTCTAGGACTGCCACCACAGACTGAGTGCCTGAAACACCAAAAGTGTATTTTCTCACAATTCTGAAGGCTCAAGTCCAAGATCAAGGTATCAGCAGGGTTGGTTTCTTCTGAGGCCTCTCTCTTCTACTTTCAGATGGCTGCCTTCTAAGTGTCTTCACATCAGCTTCCTTCTGTCCATGTCTAAGTCCTAATCTCCTCTTCTTATGACTTTAGTTGTATAGATCAGGCTCCCACCATAACTGACTCATTTTAAGTTAAATATCTCTTTAAAAGCCCAGTCTCCAAATACAGTCACAATTCTCAGAAGTTAGGACTTTAACATGTACACTTGGGTCAAGACAAAATTCAGCCCATGACAGATGGCCAGCTTCCTGAATTTTAAGGGTGTTTGTGCTGAGAATAAAGTAGAACTTCTCTTTAATGGTATATAAATTAACAAGAAAGAAAAAGAATGGGCTTTTTGGTAGTTGACTGGTATACCCAAAATTATAGTGGAAATGAAAAGATCTGTATAAGAATATATAGCTTATCATTTTCATATTGTTATATAGAATCTTTTAATTTTCTGAACTATATATTAAAATGTATATAATATATATATATATATATATATATATATATATATATATCTTCAGGAAACACTGAGTAAAACTTGAACAAAGAGTTTAGAGTTTAAAATAAAGAAAAAAATAGATCAATAAAAGAGCAAGGAAAGACTTATGGAGAGCTTTGAATATAAGTCTAAGAAATGGGGAACTGGTCAAAAAGAAGGTATGAAAAGCTTTTTTAAATAAAGGAATACAAAGAGCAAAATAGTACAAAGGTAGGGAGGTCAGGAAAAGAGTAAAAATGCTTAAATTAATAGCATTATGTAGGGTTAGCTGGTAGGAGAAGAAACTAATTTTTTACAAACAGGGAAACCAGGACCTGACTGGTTGGCTCTGTGATAGAGCATCAGCCTTGCTTATGGATGTCCTGGGTTCAATTCCGGGTCAGGACACACAGAAGTGACCATCTGCTTCTCTCCTCCTCCCTCTCCCCCTTTACTCTCTCTCTCTCTCTCTCTTCCCCTCCCACAGCCATAACTCGATTGGTTCAAGCTCATTGGCCCCAAACACTGAGGATGGCTCTGGAGAGCCTCTGCCTCAGGTGCTAAAAATAGCTGGGTTGTGAACATGGCCTCAAATAGGCAGAGCATCAGCCCCAGGGGAGGGTTGCTGGGTGGATCCCGGTGGAGGCACATGCACGAGAGTCTGTCTCTCAACTGAAGAACCATTAGTTTGGTGGTCTTTTCTTGGTAGTATTTTCCTGATGGTCCAAGGCCTACATAACTCAGGACTCTGTCCTTCCTAAAGTTTTAGATAATTGATCTGCCAGTGAAGCTACCACATAAGGATATTTTGCTTCCCAATTAAGGTCATCCTGTTAAATAGGGTTCCAAGGACTTCATAAAGGTCAGTGACAAAAATGGAGTTAAACAAATTTAGAGGGGAGCAAGATGGCGACGGAGTAGACGGACGTACCAACTTCCAACTCCCAGAACCAAAGTGGATTACAACTCAATTTTAAGAACCATCACCTGGATAAACCAACTTTCAACAAAACTAAGTGGACTCTTCAACCAAGGAACACAGAAGAAGCCACATTGAGACTGGTAGGAATAGCGAAAACGCGAAGAGGGCTGCCCAGCTCCCCGGAGCAAACGGCAGCCCGGAGAGACCCGCGTGGCGGGAGGAGAGTTTGGCGGAGAGGGAGGGACCTGGGTCCCAGGAACCAAGCCCCAGCCTGCAGTCTCAGAGTCTAGAAAGGCGTTTGGACAGTTTTGAGCTGTGAAACAAGTGAGGGAGCTCCCAGGCCTACAGTGTGGAGTGTTAGGTCCCTTCCTACTCTGCTGAGGGCTGCTTAAGGTTTTGGGGCGGCAGGACGCTGAAAGGCGGTTCTGTCGGCGTGGGCAGAGGCCAAGCCGGTGGGAGATCGGTCTAGCCCAGAGGGTCAGAGGGGACCGCGAAAGCGGTCCAGAAGCTGCGGGCCCGCCTTTAATCCCACTTACGGGGACAAAGCAGGAGGCCAGGAACGGGCAGGCCCTGCGCAAGCCGGCCCTGACCGCGGGGACCGGGCTAGGACCAGGGACGGGCAGGGGCTGTGGCTGAGCTGACGTTACCAGTCCCTCACTCCCCCACCCCAACCCCCCCGGGCCGGAGAAACCGCGGTTGGCCAGTATACGTGCGCGAGCGGGCTCCGAGCACGGGAACTGGGTGGACCCAGAGACAAGTGGAGGCTGGCAGCTGAGCCCACGCTACTATCCGCGCCCGGCCGGAGAAACCCCGGATACCATTCATACGTGCACGAGCGGGCTCCGAAAACGGGGGCGGGGTAGAGTCCGGGACGAGCGGAAGTACGCAGCTCGGCGGAAGCCAGCAAACACGCCCGCCCCAATAAACCTTGGTTTCCGACCCTGCGCCGTAGGGCCTTGGCCTCGAGGGCGGGGCAAAAGCTTACAGCTGAGAGCACGTCAAAAGCCCCGCCTAACCCGCGGAACTGTAGCGAGCAGGCGCCGACTGCTGGTTCTGGGCGGAAGTCCGGAAATAGGCTGGGTCAGCAGCTGAGCAAAGGTGCTCACCTCTACCCTTGGTGCTAATCTTGTGGCTTCAGTCACAGCCCCTCCCACGGAGGAGAGGCAGAAATCATAGCAAAAGCCACAGTGGGCCGGCGCTGGCAACGCTCATACCCAACCACCCTAGGCATCGGCAGAGGAGGTGGGGGGCCGGCAGATAGACCACACCTAGAGAACACAAAGGCAACACCTACTGGACTCCAGTGGCCACAACTTGCTTATACACAGAAAAAATGGGCAGGCAGAGGAATGCAAACCAAATGAATCAAGAGAAATCCCCAGAGAAGGACCTGAATGAACCAGATATAACCAAATTACCAGAAGCAGAATTTAGAATAATGATAGTTAGGATGTTCAAATAAATTAGAGCAACAATGGATAGTCATTATGAACACCTAAATAAAGAGATAACAAGTATAAAAAATGAAATTGAAATAATAAAAAAGAATCAGACAGAAATGACAAATACAGTATCAGAACTGAAGACCACAATGGAAGGAATTAAAAGCAGGATGGATGAGGCTGAGGATCGAATAAGCGAGTTAGAGGACACAATAAACAAAGGCACAGAAGCAGAGAAGAAAAAGGAAAAGAGACTTAAAAAATGTGAGGAAACTCTAAGGGAGCTTTGTGACAACATGAAGAGAAACAACATTCGCATCATAGGGGTGCCTGAAGAAGAGGGGAGAGGACAGGAAATGGAAACTTTGTTCAATCAAATCATAGCAGAAAACTTTCCTAAATTAAGGCTGGGAAACACTCCACACATTCAAGAAGCACACAGAACTCCATTAAGGAGAAACCCAAAAAAATCTACACCAAGACACATCATAGTTAAAATACCAAAGCTAATGGATAAAGAAAAAATTTTAAAAGCTGCTAGAGAAAAAAAGACTATCACCTACAAAGGAGCCCCCATAAGGATGACATCGGACTTCTCAACAGAAACACTTGAGGCCAGAAGGGAATGGCAAGATATAATCAAAGTAATGCAGAACAAGAACCTACAACCAAGACTACTTTATCCAGCAAGGCTAACGTTTAAAATTGAAGGAGAAATAAAGAGCTTCCCAGAAAAAGAAAGCCTGAAGGAATTCATAAAAACCAAACCAATTCTGCAAGAGATACTAAGGGGCCTCTTGTGAACAGTTTAAAGGGAGGAATGAATAGAGCAAAAGAAGAATACAGCTTTAAAGAATACAATGGCAATAAACAACTACATATCAATAATAACCTTAAATGTAAATGGATTAAATGATCCAATCAAAAGACATAGGGTAGCTGCATGGATAAAGAAACAGGACCCATACATATGCTGTCTACAAGAGACACACCTTAAAACAAAAGATGCTCATAGACTGAAGGTAAAAGGATGGGAAAAAATATTTCATGCAAATGCAAATGAAAAAAAAGCAGGGGTAGCAATACTTATATCAGACAAAATGGACTTTAAAACAAAGGCTGTAGTAAGAGATAAAGAAGGACACTACATAATGATAAAGGGAACAATTCAACAGGAACATATAACTATTGTAAATATCTACGCACCAAATATAGGAGCCCCGACATACATAAAGCAGACTTTGATGGATATAAAGGGCGAGATTAACAGCAATACTATCATAGTAGGGGATTTCAATACCCCTCTAACAACACTGGATAGATCCTCAAGAAAGAAAATTAATAAAGAAACAGCAGACTTAAAGGATACACTAGATCAACTTGATTTAATAGATATCTTCAGAACTTTTCACCCTAAAGCAGTAGAATATACATTCTTCTCAAGCGCTCATGGTACGTTTTCTAGGATAGACCACATGTTAGGACACAAAAATGGTCTCAATAAATTTAAGAAGATTGAAATCATATCAAGCATTTTCTCTGATCACAATGCTATGAAACTAGAAATTCACCACAAAAGAAAAAATGAAAAATACTCAAACACTTGGAAACTAAATAGCATGTTATTAAATAATGAATGGATTAACAATGAGATCAAAGAAGAAATAAAAAAGTTTCTAGAAACAAATGATAATGAGCATACATCAACTCAAAATTTATGGGACACAGCAAAAGCAGTTCTGAGAGGGAAGTTTATTGCACTACAGGCATATCATAAGAAGCTAGAAAAAGCTCAAATAAGCAACCTGACCCTGCATCTAAAAGAACTAGAAAAACAACAACAAATAAAACCCAAGACAAGTAGAAGGAAGGAAATAATAAAGATCAGAGCGGAAATAAATGACATAGAGGCTAAGGAAACAATACAGAGGATCAATGAAACAAGAAGCTGGTTCTTTGAAAAGGTAAACAAGATTGATGAACCTTTAACTAGACTCACCAAGAAAAAAAGAGAGAGGACTCAAATAAATAAAATTAGAAAGGACAGTGGAGAAATAACAACTGACACAACAGAAATACAAAGCATTGTAAGAAAATACTATGAAGAACTATATGCCAAAAAATTAGACAATCTTGGTGAAATGGACAAATTTCTTGAATCATATAACCTTCCAAAAATCAATCTGGAAGAATCAGAACACCTAAACAGACCAATTACAGCAAATGAGATCGAAACAGTTATCAAAAAACTCCCAAAAAAGAAAAGTCCTGGGCCTGATGGCTTCACAAGTGAATTCTATCAAAAATTCAAAGAAGAACTAACTCCTATTCTCCTCAAGCTATTTCAAAAAATTCAAGAGGAAGGAAGACTTCCAAACTCCTTTTATGAGGCGAGCATAATTCTGATCCCAAAACCGGGCAAAGACAACACAAAGAAAGAAAATTATAGGCCTATATCCCTGATGAATTTAGACGCTAAAATTCTCAACAAAATATTAGCCAACCGGATCCAGCAATATATGAAAAAAATCATACACCACGATCAAGTGGGATTTATTCTGGAGAGGCAAGGCTGGTTCAATATTCGCAAATCAATCAATGTGATTCACCACATAAACAAAAGGAAGGACAAAAATCACATGATAATTTCAATAGATGCAGAAAAGGCATTTGATAAAATCCAGCACCCATTCATGCTCAAAACTCTCAGTAAAGTGGGAATACAGGGATCATTCTTTAACATGATAAAGGCCATATACGATAAACCGACAGCAAACATCATACTAAATGGACAAAGATTAAAAGCAATCCCCTTAAGATCAGGAACCAGGCAGGGTTGCCCACTTTCACCACTCTTATTCAACATAGTTCTGGAAGTCCTTGCTACAGCAATCAGACAAGAAGAAGAAATAAAAGGCATACAAATTGGAAAAAAAGAAGTAAAACTGTCATTATTTGCAGATGATATGATATTGTATATTGAAAACCCTAAAGTCTCAGTCAAAAAACTACTGGACCTTATAAATGATTTCAGCAAGGTGGCAGGATATAAAATTAATACTCAGAAATCAGAGGCATTTCTATACACCAATAATGAAATATCAGCAAAAGAAATTAAGGAAACAATCCCCTTCACTATTGCAGCCAAAAAAATAAAGTACCTAGGAGTAAATTTAACCAAGGAGGTTAAGGACTTGTACTCGGAAAATTATAGAACATTGATAAAAGAAATCAAGGAACATACAAACAAGTGGAAGCACATACCGTGCTCATGGCTAGGAAGAATAAACATCATTAAAATGTCTATATTACCCAAAGCAATTTATAAATTCAATGCAATACCAATTAAAATACCAATGACATACTTCAAAGATATAGAAAACATATTCCAAAAATTTATATGGAACCAAAAAAGAACACGAATAGCCTCAGCAATCTTAAAAAGAAATAATAAAGCAGGAGGTATCACTCTTCCAGATATCAAGGTTTACTACAAGGCCATTATACTCAAGACAGCCTGGTACTGGCATAAGAACAGGCACATAGATCAATGGAACAGAACAGAGAACCCAGAAATAAACCCACAGCTTTATGGACAACTGATATTTGACAAAGGAGGAAAGAACATACAATGGAGTAGAGACAGCCTCTTTAACAAATGGTGTTGGGAAAATTGGACATCTACCTGCAAAAAAATGAAACTAGACCATCAACTTACACCATTCACAAAAACAAACTCAAAATGGATAAAAGACTTAAATGTAAGCCGTGAAACCATAAGCATCTTAGAAGAAAACATAGGCAGCAAGCTCTCCGACATCTGTAGCAGCAGTATATTTGCCGATTTATCTTCATGGGCAACTGAAATAAAAGGCAAGATAAACAAATGGGACTATATCAAACTAAAAAGTTTTTGCACAGCTAAAGACAATAGGAACAGAATAAAAAGACAAACCACACAATGGGAGAACATATTTGGCAGCACATCTGATAAGGGGTTAATAACTAAAATTTATAAAGAACTTATAAAACGCAACACCAGGAAGACAAACAACCCAATCAAAAAATGGGCAAAAGAAATGAATAGAAATTTCTCCAAAGAGAACATACAGATGGCCAATAGGCATATGAAAAAATGCTCAACATCACTAATCATTAGAGAAATGCAAATTAAAACCACAATGAGATATCACCTCACACCAGTCAGAATGGCACTTATCAGCAAAACAACACAGAATAAGTGCTGGCGAGGATGTGGAGAAAAGGGAACCCTCCTGCACTGCTGGTGGGAATGCAGACTGGTGCAGCCACTGTGGAAAACAGTTTGGAGATTCCTCAGAAAATTAAAAATCGAACTGCCTTTTGACCCAGCTATCCCACTTTTAGGAATATACCCTAAGAACACCATAGCACTGTTGGAAAAGAAGAAATGCGCCCCCATGTTCGTGGCAGCATTGTTCACAGTAGCGAAGATCTGGAACCAGCCCAAGTGTCCGTCAGAAGACGAGTGGATTAAAAAGCTATGGTACATATATACTATGGAATACTACTCAGCCATAAGAAACGATGACATCGGAGCATTTATAACAAAATGGATGTACCTTGATAACATTATACGGAGTGAAATAAGTAAATCAGAAAAAAAGAAAAACTGAAAACAGCACGATTACATACATAGGTGGGACATGAAAGTGAGGGTATGAGACATGGACAAGAGAGTGGTGGTTATGGGATGGGGGGAGGGAGGGAAGAATGGGATAGGGAGGAGGGGAGGGACGCAGGGAAAACCAGATTGAAGGTGACAGAGGACAATTTGACTTTTGGTGATGGGTATGCAACACAATTGAATGATAAGATAACCTGGAGATGTTTTCATTGTACATATGTACCCTGATTTATTGATGTCACCCCATTAGAATTAATAATAATAAAATATATATTAAAAAAAAAAAAACAAATTTACAGTTTCATCAGTTTAATCTTTAATTCCTAATTTTTTTTAAATGCCTGTTTAAGTCAATCAAAATAGTCAAGAGCAGGTTTGTCTTTTCTCTGCACAATGGTGTATGACTTTCCAATTTGTTCAATGAGGAAAATTTGAGGAATAGCCTTTTCAAGTCTCTGGTGACCAGTTATTTTAAAAGTCCTCAAGGGGCTTTTTTAATGTTGTAGCCTGCATCTATTCTTGAGCCAAAACATTTCCAAAAAGCATATGAAGAAGTTGATAAAGGTCAGAAAAATCTGGCTAACGGGAACTAATAATCAACCAAAATTCCATTAAATTTTAAGGGAAACCGTTTTAAGAGTAGGGAAGTCTTTTACTTGTGCCAAAAGTTCAGATTTTGCCCAGCATGCCTAAACAATTTGTCATTTCCCATCCCCTTCCTGTTGGACTGTAAAAGGGGGTGTCATTGGAAAGAAAAGAGGGTCAGGTCATCAAGAAAGGTAGGGAGGTCAGGAGAAGTGTAAAAAAGAAAATTCAGAAAAAACAGTCGGGGAAAAGTGAGGCAAGAGACAAGATAGATAGGAGGGGTGCGGAAGGTAAGCAAGTTGCTGAGAAAGAAGGGTTGGTAAGCCTTGGCATCTCCTCAGTTTCTCTCACTAAGCTTAGCTTTAGATTTGCAAATGCAAGGACCAGGGTAAAAAACTCTTCAATGATCCCTTTTATTTTGGTTTTATCAATGTTGGTTTCCTTTTTCAATTTATAAAGGCATTTATCCAACTTATAATTACTTTCTCTAAGGGAAACGGTAATATCCTCTTGATTAGAGTTCTAAAGTTACCATTTAAACAAGTTTTCCATTGTTTCTAGGAGGTACATCATTTTCTTTGTTCTAACTGAGCCTGCAAATAAATGAGCTTTGGAGTTTCAAAGAAACCCCATTTTAGCCAACAAAGCTTGAGATCATCTTGTGTGATTTTTGTTCAGAGACCTAGCAGTTGCAATTCTCTGAGCTATAATTTTGGTACATGTAATCAAAGTCTCACATGGTGGCTTATTGGCATGTGAAAAATGAGAACATGGGTTATGCATTTTGCATTCCTTTTTATGAAAGTACCTGTTAGTGTGAGTGTCCTCACAAACCTTACGGCCAAGGCCTAGTCCCAACCTGGAAGATACCTTCCCTTGCACAGAGCATGACTGGAGGTGACCCTTTCTAGGTACAAGACATAATAGAGGAAATCGCTCCCTAAAGGACAACCTCCCTGGTGTCCAACATGACTGAGGAATACCCTTCCTAGGTACCAAACCCAAATCATATGGAGGGTCCCTCTTGGTCCAAATGAATAAATGGAGGTCACCAGATGAAGGTCCCCGCCCTAAATGAAATAAAGTCTCTGAGACTCCCACCACAAGTGTGGGGGATCTTGGGTCTGAGAGGACTCACCTGAGACCTTCAGGAATCACTGGGAAGACAACTCCTACATAAGGAGCTTGTGCAGATACCAGGTGAGTTGGTTTGAGGATGGTGTCAGGAGACCAAGCTGTCACTTTAGAGCTCTAAGTTAGACACAATGACAATGTCAACAAATAATTATTGGCACCAAGTCAACACCAACAGGAATCCCTCATTTGTAGAGCAGTAGAGAAAGTAAGTCTATTTGGTACAAATAGCTCAGTTGTGATACAGCATGGCTATGGAACATTTCAATAGTGTTACAGTTCAATTATGAAACAGCATGGTTGCAAGGCAGCCCTGGGGTGAGGCAACCCTGGGACAAGGCACCTCTGGGACAAGGCTCTGCTCCAGTTAGACAGCTCTGCTTTGCTCCATGGTGTACACTCTGCTCTACTCTGTTCTGCTCCAGTGAGACATATTCTGTGTTTCAGCTAGAGCCACAAGAATGCAGTGTTCAGTCTTTGTTGGAAAGGGAAGGTGAGCTCCTAAAGCGAGAAGGGAGCTGTGTTATAGAGAACTCCCTGCTCTTGGTCCTTGGTTGTCCAACCTCATGCAAATGAGGACTCCAAATTCTCACAGTTTGATTGGTCCAAAAGGCATTCTCCTGGTGGCTCAATGAAGATGCTGGTAAGCTCTGACTGGTCAGAGAAAGCTTCAGTTCTATTGGTTGAAATACAATTACAGGAACTCTATTATAAGGGCTGATCCAGATGGTAGAAACATAGTAGAGGCAGCACTCCAGTGCAAGCTTCACTCTAAAGTGCAGATTAAGTGTTTAGAAATGGCTGCTAGGCTTCTCTTTTAAATTTGATCCCAGATGGCCACCAGAAGCCCTTCCTGGTAAGTATCTTCTGTCTCATCATTCACAGCATGTGTGTGCATAAATGCACGTGCACACATACACTTGCCACATTGGCTCAACTACTGGCTGCAAGCATCTGCCTCAGATCCCATACACAGAAAAATTTTTTCCATCTAACATAATTCTGCCCTAATCTCAACCTCCTTGTTAAGGATCTTACGATTTGAACTATTTTAACAATTCCCTTCTCCTAAAAGATAGATACTGTACTCACCAATTCTACACACTAATTAAGGTCTTGCAGTAAACTAACTACACCAAAATCACTTGTCTAAAATTCAAGTATTTTCTTTAATTCTAGGGCTTGATTCAGGAGGCTACCAGGCTTACCAAATTAGACATTCTTAGATGCCAATACCAAGCTGATTTGAATATACTGCTTTGATTATGCCCTTAGGAAGTAGTTCATGTCCCACATAGGTCCAATTCCTCTTCCCCCCAGAGTCATTGTGTCTGAGGTCTCCAAAATTCCCTAAGCTGAGCTCATATAAATTATGACTAATTAATGCTGGAATTTAAAAACAGTTGGCTTCACCAGAGAAAGAGGAAGCACATTAGCAAGAACTCTAACCTATTCTAAAAATGGCCACAAAGATATTATAATAATCAGATGATAATATAAGAAGACTAAGAAAATTATAAAATAATAGTAATAAGCCTGAGGAGCAGTTAACAATTCTACATCCTTGGGGAATCCATAAATTCATTGTCTTCAAAACGTAATAATAACATGGCAGACTATAGCTAATGAAAGATGAAACAGATCACGTTTTCATTATGGAAACATAGTTTATTAGTTTTGCAATGGACTCATACAAATAATAACTAATAACAATCCTCCATAATTTCCTTGAAAAAGGAAATCAATCTAAAGGCCCAGGGTCAAAAACTTTAAAACAAATTAGTTGCCACAAAGGATCCCCATGTACTTTAGAAGTTTATTTTGCTTAATTTTATGAATACGACATGTAATTAATCAAACTCATTTGCCTATATATTTTCTTCTTGAAAAGAAGCTATAATGAAGCAGAAAAACTAGGAAATTGAAACAGAAAGACCTAATGTATTGTTGATCAGTGTTTAGTTGAAAATAAAGTTTAAGCAGACAAGAATTTTGTAAAATAATTTTGTAACTGACAGATCCCTGCGGGTGCTGGAGAACCAAATTTGCTTGCTGCATAGTCAGGCACACTGTAGCTGGTATCAATCAGACAAGACAACAACCTCCAAATCTCCAAAGGTGTCACCTTGGGGAATGAACTCCAGAGGCTCTGCGGCATCAGCCCTGCACACTCAGACTCCCCTGCCACTGCACTTTCTCCTTAGTCACAGTCACAGTGGCTCCTGCCTGTCTACATGTCTTATACTGCCTCCCAGTTTGGTAGAACCTAGAAACCAAGTCACCTGTGCTCACTGTAAGCTGCAAGGGAATCTGAGCAATCTAGCTTTTAGTTTTTCATACCCTGTAGGAGAGAAAAGCAAACTACCATGGAACTAGAATGGCTGAGCCAGTCTACAGTAACAGTCACAGTCTACTCCTTCACCTAATCAATGTCCTTTTATACGTTCTTTGTCATAATTAAACTTCCAACAAAACCATGTACTTTTGTTGAACTTTATATGACTTTGCCTCAAATGAATAAAAACACTCTTACTTATTCCTTCTTCCCAAAAAGAAGGGACCCATGTTTTTTTCTTGGTTTTGTTTTTGTTTTTGTTTTTACAGGGACAGAGAGAGAGTCAGAGAGAGGGACAGACAGTAGACAGACAGGAACGGAGAGAGGTGAGAAGCATCAATCATTAGTTTTTCGTTGCCGTCGCAACACCTTAGTTGTTCATTGATTGCTTTTTCACATGTGCTTTGACCATGGGCCTTCAGCTGACTGAGCAACCCCTTGCTGGATCCAGCGACATTGGGTCCAAACTGACGAGCTTTTTGCTCAAGCCAGATGGGCCCATGCTCAAGCTAGCAAGCTCAGGGTCTCGAACCTGGGTCTTCCGCATCCCAGTCCGATGCTCTATCCACTGTGCCACTGCCTGGTCAGGCAGGACCCATCATTTTATTAATGTTTGTACTTATCTCTGAGTGAGACATATTCATTCTCTAGTTCAGGCACAATCTTGTCTCAATATTCTTTAGGCTATAATTTAAATTATGTACATGTCAATATAAAAGTAAAGGGAAGAGTGATAGGATTTAAGACTCTTCTCTTAAACTTTGGGGCACAGTCAGAAGCAGCCAGCCGACTGTTGAGGATTCCTTGTGCATCCGCACTATGGGAAATGCTTCCAGGTGCAGCTGATCTATGTCTTCATAGGCACTTTCCTCCCAATGACCTTAGGTGATCATTTGAATAAATATTTCAACAATGAATATCCATGTCACTCACTCTGATACTAAACGATCCTTCCTGCTTTCAAGCATGTCAGATCACCAATCCTGGATTCCCAATTAATAATCCTGGTACCAATTACTAAATTAACCTAGATTAGGATACTGGTTCTTTCACTTCCCAACTACATGATCTGGTGTAAGTTTTCAACAATAAAGTAGGAATACCACAATATTGTTTTCTTGAGGACTTAAAAATATGTGATTATTTCTACCATAAACACTTAGTACATGCTTAATTAATATATGTGAAATAAATTTTTCCAATGTGTTGGCATTAAAATAATTGTTTTGGGTACAGAAGTACATGGAACAGTAAGAGCAACTGATAAGAGACTGGAGTAGGGTATAAGGAACTCAATGGTAGAGGTCAAAAGAAGGTAATCCTGAGAAAGTTTGTTGTAGCTTAGGCTGCTATAATAAAAATACCATAAACTGGGTGAGATAAACAACAAACATTTATTTCTCACAGTTCTGGGGCTGGGAAAGTGTTAGCAGCTGTTTGGGGAATTTAGTAAAGAAATAAGTCAAACCTCACACATCTCAAGAGCCCTAGGGAATCCATTCTACAGAGCTATACAATGACTATGATAACTAGTCCTCTTGAGACATGGCAGCATCATGGAAATGAGATGACCCTCTGGAGTCAGACAGACATAAATGCAAATCCCAGCTCTGCGATTCACAAGCTTTATGATCATGGGTAATTAAAATACAGTTCCCTCATTAGTAAATTACAAACATTTTAGAAAAACTGCATAATAGCTAAAAAAGAGAATGTACATGAGCCATAATGTGTGACATGTGGCAGATACTCAAAAATACCACTTTTATGAGAGAGGATGAAAAGACTTAAAGCAGTTAAAAATAGTGACAAGAGATTAGACTTTGGGTGGTGAGCACACAATGCAATATACAGATGATTATTACAGAATTGGACACCTAAAACCATTTTACAACCTTGGTTTGTTGGCTCAGCAGTAGATCATCAGTCTGGCGTGTGGATGCCCAGGGTTTGATTCCTGCTCAGGGCACACAGGAGAAGTGACCATCTGCTTTTCCACCTGTCCCCCTTCTCTCTCTCTCTTTTTTTCTTTCTCTCTCTTCTCCCACAGTCATGGCTCAAATGATTCAAGCAAGTTGGCCCTGGGCTCTGATGATGGCTCCATGGTCTCATCTCAGGTGCTAAAGTAGCTCAGTTGCCAAGCAATGGAGCAACAGCCCCAGATGGGCAGAGCATTGCTCGATAGGGGGCTTGCCAGGTGGATCCCGGTCAGGGTGTATGTGGGAGTCTGTATGTCTGCCTCCTTGCCTCTCACTTAATAAAAAAACAAACAAACAAACAAAAAGGAACCCAAACATTTTACTGATGAGGATACTGAGACCTAGAAAAGTTAATTGATTTGCCCAGGATATCTGGTTATAAGTGGTAGGATCAGAATTTATATATAAATGATCTTGTCTAGACCTAACCATCAATTATAACATGAAATATTAAAACATTAGCTTAATATTGTCTCAATAGTAAAGATAGAATTATATAAAGCATTTTTAAAAGCTTTCTGTTGATATTAGTTACAATATAAATATTTCTAGGTAAAAAGATGGAACCTCACTTACTTGGGAGACAAAAGCCACAAATCCATGATGCATGATTGTTGGGCAGATAAAATATATTATGCTCACTTTGTTAAAGATGGCACTGCCCACATGGAAGTTCGATGATATTAATGTGTGTTTGGGGACAGGCTGTGGGCAGGCTGGGTCGTTATAACCTAAGGCTTGGTTTTAAGAGTAAGCTTTTCCCCACACCCTTGACTGATTGGATGATGTAGGGTGGTGCACTCTCCTGAGGAATCCCATTGTGCTTCGGATGGGTGGCTTTGTATTGGAGACTTCCTTGTTTGTATAATTCGATTAAAGGTTTTGATTCTACACTATAAAGTGGGGCAGGCCAGGAGCTTGCTCTCTCTCTTGGTTCCTGAGGTATTAGAGAGGAGAGCAGATTAAGGCCACGTGGAGGAGAAGAAGCAGCCAAGATGGCAGAATGCTGAGGGAGAAGCCAGTTTGTTAAGAGTTTGTGCTGGAGGAGATGGGGAACAGAGGTGAATAAGTCTGGTGAGCTAGAAACCTTTGATTCTAGGAAACTTGGTTAAGTAAGTAGCTTTGTGAGCACTGAATGAGTGGGTTTTGGAGCCTGGTGTGTGTTTTTGCTTGCCCGCCGGGTGCAACCTAGAATTAAAGCTAATGGTTCACCAGTTCTTGGCTCCATTGTTTCATTACCGACTGTTGGAATCTAATGTGAGCCTGCATTGGCCAGGCAGCTGTGAACCTGACCCCAACTACTGGCTTTACAGGGATTATCTAGGAAGAGACTAAGGAATAGATAATGAGAAAAGATAGTTACAAGTTGACTGAAGAACAGCCCATAGAGAAGAATTAGATTTCTCAAAGAATCATCTTTAGTATAAGGGTTTTCTAAACCTAAAGATTTAGCATAGGATAAAAATTGTGGTCTCTAGAGTCTATCACATTCTAAGAACTACAGTGAGTAGGAGTTGACTGAGGAGCTGTTTGGAGGCCCAGTGTGCTAGAACAAAACATACACCGAATCTTTTTGTAGCAAATTCAACCATAACAATAATGCAGTACACTGTTTTTTACAAAAGGAGCTGAATGCACCTTCCTGGAAGTTTTTTCTGCCTCAGAGAAAAGATGAGACCAATGAGTGTGACCCTGGGCAAGGGGCTCGGCAAAGGCTAACTGATTCCAAGCAGGGGAAAGTGTGTGACTATCAGGATCTGGGCGATTAGCCCTGAGGTAATGCATATTTAAGGTAGGTACTGCAAAGCAGTGAAATTGAAGCTCTTTAAACCAGAAAGGAGAAGAACAGGTAAACTTATAAAAATTGTGAGGAAGATGGCCTTTCCCTTGCTTATTCCTGGAATTAATTTGAAGACTATAAGACTAGAAATCAATCTTATAGGTTATGTAGTCAGATTGGAGAAAATAAATTAAATGTTCTTATATGAAAATTTATTTTGGATCAAGGGGCAGACACTAAGAGTATGGAGAGGGGGGGAAAAGCCCCGAAGAAAAAGGTTTATTTGCTAAAGACATTGTTTTGGGAAAGAAGAGTTGGATGTATTTTTTCTCTCTGTTATTATCTTATTCTTCAGAAAGAGTTATCTACTATGAGATATTTTCTACTTTGCTGCCTTGATCCCCACATTCCCAGTGGTAAGATGAAGCAAACATTGAACTGGGACTCAGCCCAAGTCTGTTTCCAAGTGTGGCTCTCCCCATATTACATTAGTGACATGGACATGCAGACGAGCTACCCAGTTCTTCAAGGAAAGCCTGCTGCCCAGATGCTCAGCAGACAACCATTGGCTATCTACTACAGAGAATTGCTTCAGGCTACAATCCCACTAAAATCCTATAATGGATTCCAGTTTATATTGAGATGAAGACACAATTTCTTCCCATGGCTTAAAAACTTTTTCACAATATATTGCCTACCTATCCCTTTGTCTTTTTTTTTTTCAGTGATGCTGTCCCTATCTTCTCCCTACACCCATCTAATTCTCCCTCTTGCCCAGGACCTTTGCATATGTTGTTCTTTCCTGAAAATTCTTGTTACCTTTCACTGATTTACTACTAAATTATCCTTCAGACGTCAGCTCAAGCATTACTTCCTTAACAAGTTTTCTTAACCTCCCTGACTAGGTCAAATCTCTTCATTATAAACATATTGTTCTTTGTATTCTTACCTTGTAACAACTATTATAGTTGCAATTTTACATTTTATTATTTGATAAATACCTATCTTCCCCAACAGGCTATAAATTCCCTAAGTACAGAGAAGGAGTTAAATTTTACTCATCAATTAACCCTAATACCTATTGTAGTGTTGGGTCTACAATAAGGACTTGCTAAATGTTGATTTAATAAATAAATTTAAATGCTAGAAGTCCCAATATCAACATTTTGGGGGTATTTTGGGGATAGTTGTCAGTATTACACAGATAGCCTGAGCATGCAAAAGATCAAACAGTCCGTTTTCCCTGTAGTTAGGTGATGACTTGTAATGAGTTTTAGCCAATAAGTTATAAATAAATGGAGCATTAATTCTCAGTGGGAGACCTTTAAGCACTTTTCTTCTTTTGATTTCTGTGGTAATCTTGGAACCACATTGAAATGAACTTTCCATCAGCCTGGTTCCCTGAGTGAAGACAGCAGAGAGCATAGCCTGCCAGTCAATCTGCAATGGATACGTAGCACAAGGGAGAACAGATAATTACCGTTTGAGTTGACATTCTAGGCTTGTTTGTTAGCAGCACAACCTTTCCTGAATGAAGAAGAAACTAGTCCTAGAAATACGATGATCCAGTATATAATCATGATGTCTTTGACAAAATTGTTACCGAAGATAATCTGGAAAGCTAAACAATATATTTAGTAAATGTGTATCTCTAGAAGGAGTTAAGAATCAGAACAGTGATAATATGTTCTTAACACAGTTGGCTTCATTTGCAGGATGTATTAGTTTACTAAGGCTGCCATAACAAACTACCATAGACTGGGTGGCTTACACAACAGAAATTTATTTCCTCACAGTTCTGGAGGGTAGAAGTCCAGGATCAATGTGTAGACAGGATTGTTCCTTTTGAGGACAGTGAAAGATGATCTGTTTCATGCCACTCTCCCAGCTTCCGACGCGTTGCTGACAATCTCTTCTGTTCCTTGGCTAGCACACACATTACTTTATCTTCCTGTCTACAATAAGGACTTGCTATTCTTCCATTCTTCCTGTCTCTGTGTGTGTGTGTGCCTGCTTCTGTGTCTAAATTTCCTCTTTTTATAAGGACACACATTGTATTGAATTACAATCCATCCTAAAAATTCCATCTTAACTAGATAACCTCTATAAAGATGCTATTTCCAAATAAGGTCACATTCTGAGGTACTGGGGGTTAAGACTTCACCATATCTTCTCAGGAGGACACAATTTGACCCATAACATAGGTATTTACAAGAAAGAGATGATATCAGGAAAGAATAAGTAAGGCACATTGTAAGCAAAAGTTTTATGGAATAGAGAGAACTCATAAATTTAGGAACTTCTAAGTTTGGGAGAAACAACCACTTCTCAAGTCTAATGAACAAAGAAAAAACCTGAGAAATGTCTTGAGTAACAAACACCAGTTAGAACTCTACACTGCAGCAAGAATTAAACTTAGAGTTTAACTATTTCACCCATAGTTAAAATGTCTGAACAGACTTAAGTCGCATCCATAAATTGTGTTAGTTGAGGGGGAAATGTCTTAGAACAAGATAATCTAGAAGAATGATTTTGCAATAAAAAGCCTGATAGCTTAATTGTAAATGCTGTGGAACTAAGTAAAAAAAAAAAAAAAGAAGAAGAAGAGGGATGAGAGTAAAGAAACAGATATACAATAAATCTAGAGAAAATGCCTATAAATATTAGCACATTTTGGAGGTAGGACTGAAATAAACAAAAAGCTAAGCTATTGAAAGAACTGAACTTTCAAAACAAATCAAGACTATGAAACCTAAAAAGAATATGAGAGACTCAAACATCCACAGGAAAGAAGTAGGTTAACAAGGCTGCTCAGGCCACAAGTAAAATATTGTCCAATCCCTACTGCATAAATGACCAAACAGAATATTAAAAAGAAAGAAAACAAGAATCTTCCAGAGAGTGAAGCCCAGGACTATAAAGAGCAGTAGAACAGATGCTCCACCCAACAAGCCTAATTGGTGACAGCCTCTGTCGCCAGATATGAAAGCAATATCTCCCCATACCTGGTGTGCCGACCACTATGTGTAATCCAGAGATCCTGCACGATGAGCTGATGCCTTAACTAACTGGAACTTTTGGATATGGTTCTCAGAGAGGAGTGAGATTACCGTATTTTTCGGTCCATAGGACACACCTGACCATAAGACACACCTAGGGTTTTAAGGAGGAAAATAAGAAAAAAAAATATTCTGAACCAAATTGTGTGTTAAAATATTTAATAAAATATACCACAATAATATTTCAACAATGTAAACTCAACAGCAGTATTAACATCCATTAGCACTGTTATTAATAAATGAGAAGAGACTTTAATGTCCAAATACTCTTCTAGTTGTCCGGGAACCCCAGGAACTCATCATCACTAGTGTCAGAATTTAAGAAGCTCAGTTGCTCACAATCACTGGTATCACTTCCTTCACTATTTTCATATATTGGTACCATCTTCAGTGCCATCTAAGGCATTGCTAATGCCACATTTTTTGAATGACTGTACCACGGTTTCATTCTTCACGGACTGCCATGATGTTTTCACCCATTCACAAACTTGAGTGATAGTGGGTCTCCTCATTCATCCAACTGGTGTCAGATCACAATTACCAGCAGCCATCCATTTGTTCCACTCTTCTCGCATAAAGACTTTAAACGGTTTGTTGATGGAAACGTGGAGAGATTGCAACTGGTGGTAAGACCCCCAGGAATTACAGCTAGATGAGTCTTCACTTCTTTAAAGTTTTCTTTTTTTGTGGTTTTGCTAATATGTGCTCTAAACTGGTCAAGCACTAATACAGCAACAAGTGATGACAGCATTTCACACAGAGCTCCAGCAGCTGCAGCGCAGTCCTCCACCACTGTAGCTTGCCTCTCACATCTGCCCTCAATGATGCCAGATGAATGCGCCCACACAACGTCACTGGCCTTCCCTCCTGCACTGCATGCAACTGTGGAAACCAGAACCAGGAGATCACTCAGCAGATGCCAGGGTTCCGCACATGGCTGTGGCAGATATGATTATGCTCCCGCTGGCGCTCAGTCTACATATGTTTACCAGAGCAGCGCCCCACAGCAGATTAAAAAAATGAACATTTGCTCCATAAGACACGGGCATTTCCCCCTCCACTTTTGGGGAAAAAATAGTGCATCTATGGAGCAAAAAATATGGTATTTCATATTTAATTAGGACAGTAAATCAAATATTTGATGAACATATGGTCACAATGTAGTAGTTATCGTTGCTGCTCAGTAAAATCCAGTTTTCTATTTCTTCTGAAAACTTAGGAAATTAAATTTCTTGGCTTCTTTTTGTGGGGATAGGGCCATGAAACTAGTGAGCATAAATGATATGGGTCATTTCCTGGTTAGAGTATTAAATTGCTGCTATAAGACTTTCTTTAGCAGTGGTTTTCAAATGCCAGACTGCAGACTGGTGTGGTCTGCCAGAAATTCTGTGCCAGTCTGTGAAAGAATCAACCACCCTGATGTTGTATGAATATTATAGACTCAATGAAGTCCATAGACGGGTGGTTGAAAGCCACTGCTCTAGAGATTTTCTTCCCATTTCTTCCACTATGATCACGGAATCCCAGAACAAGTTGAGAGGTGCTTTAGAGCCTTAGTCCCTGAAGGAGAAGAAAAGAACAGAGTTCCCAACCCAAATCATGAACATCTGGTTTGAGCAAAATTTAAAGATTTTTGCTTAAAAATGTTGGAATTTTATTCTTATTTTCTGATCCAATAATTATGTTCCTTGATATTTAGCCAACACGTGTTGAAAATTTAGATTCACACAAAAGCCTGCACATGAATGCTTATAACATTGTTAGTAATAACTGCCATGACCTGGAAGTAACCAACGCGTTCTTCTATAAGTAAGTGAATAAACTGGGGCACATCCAGACAATGGACTATTATTTAGTTATATAAATGTGAGCTATCAAGCTATGAAAAGATGTGAAGGAGCCTCATATTGTTACACACTGTATGACTCTGTCTGACATTCTGGAAAAGGCAAACCATGGAGATGGTAACAAGGTCAGTGGTTGGGAGCAGTATGTAGGGAGGAAAAAAGGAAGAATAAGTAGAGCTCAGGGCACGTTTAGGGCAGTAAAAATATTCCATATAATATTGTAGTAATGGTAGATGTATATCATTATGCATTTATAAAAACCCAAAAAATGTAAAACACAAAGACTAAACCCTATTTACATTATCTAATAATAATGTATCAAAATTGGCTCTTCAAAACAATAAAATGAGACATTGTTATAAAGCATAATTTTCCTTATCCTAATTGATGCATCATTAATAAATCAAGTAATTGATTAATTAAATAATCTCACAACAAAGACAAAAAAGATATTGTATGTAAATTTAGAATAAAATTTACATATATAGCATCAAATTTTTACTTCAGAAGCAATAGCATTTGAATAAGAAATAAAATAGTAATATGTAAATAAAACATGTAGTTTAAAAGCAGTTGGTCTTCAAAATGTGAAAAGCCACTCAAAAGTAATATCAACATTTAAATAAACAAATCAAAAATAATCAATTTTAATATATTCCAGAAAGATGGGCTTAGTTAGGCCCCATAAGTTAGAATTTGTTTTCAGGTAATTTGCAGCAATTTGTTTCAACCCTTAAAATTTTAATGAATCCAGAAGAACATTTTTTTATTTAAAATTGTTTTTTATTTATTAATTTGATAGAGAAAAACATTGATTTATTGTTCCATTTATTTATGCATTTCTTTTTTATTGATTCTTATATGTGCCCTGACGGGATCAAACCCTACAACCATTTTTTTTTTTTTTTGATAGAGACAGAGAGTCAGAGAGAGAGGGACAGACAGGCAGAAAGGGAGAGAGATGAGAAGCATTAATTCTTATATGTGCCCTGACGGGATCAAACCCTACAACCATTTTTTTTTTTTTTTTGATAGAGACAGAGAGTCAGAGAGAGAGGGACAGACAGGCAGAAAGGGAGAGAGATGAGAAGCATTAATTCTTTGTTGAGGCACGTTAATTGTTCATTGATTGCTTTCTCATATGTGCCTTGACCCGAGGGCTACAGCAGAATGAGTGATCCCTTGCTCAAGCCAGCGACCTTTGGGCTTAAGCCAGAGACCATAGGGTCATGTCTATGACCTATATTCAAGCCAGCGACCTTGTGCTCAACGAGATAAGCCCACGCTCAAGCTGGTGACTTTGGAGCTTCAAAGCTGGGTCCTCCATGTCCCAGTTCAATGTTTTATCCACTGCATCACTGCCTGGTCAGGTGAACCCTCTAACCTTGCCATATTGGGTTGACACTCTAACCAACTGAGCTACGTGACCAGGGACTGGACCAGCATTTCTAAAGAAAAGTAGGCCAATTCTACACTTTTTAAAAATGTACGTGCCCAGAATTCATCTCAGATTTATTGATTCAGACTCTCGAAGGGATCCAAGAATCCAAAGTGTGTCATACTGCACAAGTTTGATAATCACAAAACTAGGTTCTGCATACAATTTAAAAGCTCCATATAATAAATCATTTGTTTCTAATGATGCTAGTTTCTAGAGACATTTAATCAATGCATAAGAGTTACTTTCACAATTAATCTTACACAATAGTGATACCCAGAGTAACAGCTATGAGCTCTTTCTAGGGCTTTATGCTGTAATGAGTAGCACCATGTCTATGTAATTAAAAGGCTCGGGGGGGGGGGGCAAGATGGCGATGAAGTAGGCAGACGTACCAACTTCCAACTCCCAGAACCAAAGTGAATTATAACTTGATTTTAAGAACCATCATCTGGATGAAAACCAACGCTGAACTGGACTGAGAGGACTCTTTAACTGGGGAACACTAAAGAAACAACATTGAGACTGGTAGGAAAAGCATAAACACAGAGAGGGCTGCCCAACTCCCTGAAGCAAAAGGCAGCCTGGAGAGACTCGTGTGGCGGGAAGAGAGGCTAGAGGAAGGGTAGGGACCTGGGTCCCAGGAACAAAGCAGCCTGCAGCCTAGAAGAGGCATATGGACAGTATTTAGCTGGGAAACAGGTTAGGATACTGTTTGTGAGAAAGAGACAGTTGTCTCAGACCCAGGATTCTTCTTAAAGGAACGGCACAGAAAACCTCTCTCACAACCACTCACCCGGGACTGTGGGAGACAGGGAGAGAGGAGAGGACCAGAGCAGTGGGAAGACAGTGCGGTCTGGAAGGCACAGGAAGAAAAGCTTGGCACACAAATCTGAAACAATATTTTCCCTGGAACCAGCAAGGGGAAGCAGGGCACCAGCCAAACAGGCTTTCCTGGGGCAATTAGAGCACAGTTGCTTAGAAGGAAGGAGCTTTCAGGACTACAGTATGGAGTGTTTGGGTCTGAGCTGCAGCGCCCCCACCCACACTGCTGAGGGCTTGCTGGAGGGCGGGTGGTGGTGGGACATGGAAGTACGGTTCCATCAGCGGGGACAGAGGCCAAGCTGGCTGGCGTGAGCTTGATCTAGCCCAGTGGGGGCGAAGGGGATGCATGAAAGTGGTCCGGCAGCTGTAGGTCCTCCTGCGACCCCACCTGTGGGGGAAAAACGGGAGCCTAGAATGGGCAGAGATCCGCCACTGGGCGAGTGGGCACGCAGCCGCACCCGGCCTCTGAGGCTTGAAGCCCTGCACGAACCGGCGTTGCCCACGGAGATGGCGTGCAAGCCCGGGCTCATAGTTGAGCGCGCTCCAGCAGCATGGCCAAGGAGCCAAGGTTGGCGGGGGCAGGGCGGAAGACCAGCTAACAGCTGAGCGTGCATTAGCAGCCCCGCCTGGCCGGAGAAACCGGCTGACAGGGATCCACAGCTGAGCAAAAGTGCCCACCCTTGCCCTTGGAGCCCAAGGTTGTGGCTCAAGTGTGATGCGCAATCGACCTGTGGGAGAGGGGCAAAGGCCAAGACCGGCTGAGGCTTAGAGAGCTTGGCACAAGAACACAGTCCCTTCTGCGGAGGTAGAGGCAAGGCGGAAATCGCAGCAGCAGCTGCAGCTGCTGGCACTGGCAACAACCATACCCAACTGTCCCAGGCAGAGGTAGAGGGGGTTGCGGTCCTACAGACAGACTATACCTAGGGAACACATAGGCAACACCCATTAGACTCCAGTACCCTAACCCTTCTTACACACAGACAAAATGGGCAGACAGAGAAATGCAACCCAAATGAATCAAGAGAAATCCCCAGAGAAGGACCTGAATGAATCAGATATAACCAAACTACTGGATGCAGAGTTTAAAATAATGATAATTAGGATGTTCAAAGAGCTTAGAACAACAATGGATAGTCATTACAAACACCTAAATAAAGAGATAGCAAGTATAAAAAAGAAAATTAAAATAATAAAAAAAGAATCAGACAAAAATGACAAATACAGAATCAGAACTAAAGACCACAATACAAGGAATTAAAAGCAGGACAGATGAAGCTGAGGATCGAATCAGCGAGTTAGAGGGCAAAATAAACAAAGGCACAGAGCAGAGCAGAAAAAAGAAAAGAGACTCAAAAGATCTGAGGAAACTCTAAATTCTGTGACAACATGAAGAGAAATAACATCTGCATCATAGGGTCTCCTGAAGAGGAAGAGAAAGAACAAGGGATAGAAACTTTGTTCAATCAAATCATAGCTGAAAACTTCCCTAAATTAAGACTGGAAAACATTTCACACGTTCAAGAAGCCACAGAACTCCATTAAAGAGAAACCCAAAGAAATCAACACCAAGACACATCATAGTTAAAATACCAAAGCTAAGGGATAAAGAGAAAATTTTAAAAGCTGCCAGAGAAAAAAAAGGCTATCACCTACAAAGGAGCCCCCATAAGGATGACATCCAAATTCTCAACAGAAACACTTGATGGCAGAAGGATATGGCAAGATATATTCAAAGTAATGCAGAACAAGAACCTACAACCAAGACTACTTTATCCAGCAAGGCTAATGTTTAAAATTGAAAGAGAAATAAAGAGCTTCCCAGACAAAAAAATAACATCAAGGAATTCATTAAAACCAAACAAATTCTGCAAAAGATGCTAAGAGGCCTGTTGTGAACAGTTCAAAGGAGGAAAAGAATATAGCAAAAGAAGAATACAGCTTTAAAGAATAAAATGACAATAAACTACTACATATCAATAATAACCTTAAATGTAAGTGGATTAAATGATCCAATCAAAAGACATAGGGTAGCTGCATGAATAAAGAAAGAGGACGCATACATATGCTGTCTATAAGAGACTTACCTTAAAACAAAAGATGCACATAGACTTAAGGTAAAAGGATGAAAAAAAATATTTCATGCAAATGGAAATGAAAAAAAAGCAGGGGTAGTAATACTTATATATGACAAGATGGACTTTAAAACAAAGGCTGTAGTAAGAAATAAAGAAGAACACTACATAATGATAAAGGGAACAATTCAACAGGAAGATATAACCATTATAAATAGCTACACACCAAACATAGGAGCCTCGAAATACATAAAGCAGACTTTGATGGATATAAAGGGCAAGATTAACAGCAATACTATCATAGTAGGGTATTTCAATACCCCACTAACATCACTGGATAGATCCTCAAGAAGGAAAATCAACAAAAAAATAGCAGACTTAAAGGATACACTAGATCAATTGGATTTAATAAATATCTTCAGAACTTTTCACACTAAAGCAGTAGAATATACATTCTTTATAAGCACTCATGGTACATTTTCTAGGATAGACCGCATATTAAGACAAAAAACTGGTCTCAACAAATTTAAGAAGATTGAAATCATATCAAGCATTTTCTCTGATCACAATGCCATGAAACTAGAAATTAACCACAAAAGAAAAACTGAAAAATACTCAAACACTTGGAAACTAAATAGCATTATATTAAATAATGAATGGATTAACAATGAGACCAAAGAAGAAATAAAAAAGTTTCTAGAAACAAATGATAATGAGCATATATCAACTCAAAATTTATGGGACACAGCAAAAGCAGTACTGAGAGGGAAGTTCATAGCACTACAGGCATACTATGAGAAGCTAGAAAATGCTCAAATAAGCAACTTGACCCTGCATCTAAAAGAACTAGGAAAACAACAGCAAGTAAAACCCAGGACTAGTGGAAGAAAGGAAATAATAAAGATCAGAGCAGAAATAAAAGACATAGAGGCTAAGGAAACAATACAGAGCATCAATGAAACCAGGGGCTGGTTCTTTGAAAAGGAAAACAAGATTGATGAACCTTTAACTAGACTCACCAAGAAAAAAAGAGAGAGGACTCAAATAAATAAAATTAGAAACGAGAGTGGAGATATAACAACTGACACAACAGAAATACAAAGTATTGTAAGAACATACTATGAAAAACTCTATGCCAAAAAATTAGGCAACCTAGGTGAAATGGACAAATTTCTTGAATCATATAATCATCCAAAAATCAATCTGGAAGAATCAGAACACCTAGACAGACCAATTACAACAAATGAGATTGAAACAGTTATCAAAAAACTCCCAAAAAAGAAAAGTCCTGGGCCTGATGGCTTCACAAGTGAATTCTACCAAAAATGCAAAGAAGAACTGACTCCTATCCTTCTCAAGCTATTTCAAAAAATTCAAGAGGAAGGAAGAGTTCCAAATTTCTTTTATGAGGTGAGTATAATTCTGATCCTGAAACCAGGCAAAGACAACACAAAGAAAGAAAATTATAGGTCAATATCCCTGATAAATTTAGATGCTAAAATTCTCAACAAAATATTAGCCACCGGATCCAGCAATATATGAAAAACATCATACACCATGATCAAGTGGGATTTATTCTGGAGAGGCAAGGCTGGTTCAATATTCGCAAATCAATCAATGTGATTCATCACATAAACAAAAGGAAGGATAAAAATCACATGATAATTTCAATAGATACAGAAAAAGCATTTGATAAAATCCAGCACCCATTCATGCTCAAAACTCTCAGTAAAGTGGGAATACAGGGATCATTCCTTAACATGATAAAGGCCATCTACGACAAACCCACAGCAAACATCATACTAAATGGGCAAAAATTAAAAGCAATTCCCTTAAGATCAGGAACCAGGCAGGGGTGTCCCCTTTCACCACTCTTATTCAACATAGTTCTGGAAGTCTTAGCTACAGCAATCAGACAAGTAGAAGAAATAAAAGGCATCCAAATTGGAAAAAAAAAAAAGAGTAAAACTGTCATTATTTGCAGATGATATGATATTGTATATAGAAAACCCTAGTCTTAGTCAAAAACTACTGGACCTGATAAATGAATTCAGCAAGGTGGCAGGATATAAAATTTTACTCAGAATTCAGAGGCATTTCTATATACCAACAATGAACTGTCAGCAAAAGAAATTAAAGAAACAATCCCCTTCACTATTGCAACCAGAATAATAAAGTACCTAGGAGTAAATTTAACCAAGGAGATTAAGGACTTGTACTCAGAAAATTATAAAACATTGATAAAAGAAAACAAGGAAAATACAAACAAGTGGAAGCTTATACCATGCTTATGGTTAGGAAGAATAAACATCATTATAATGTCTATATTACCCAAAGCAATTTATAAATTCAATGCAATACCAATTAAAATACCAATGACATACTTCAAAGATATAGAACACATATTCCAAAAATTTATATGGAACCAAAAAATAACACGAATAGCCTCAGCAATCTTCAAAAGAAAAAATAAAGCAGGAGGTATCACTCTTCTGGATATCAAGGTTTATTACAAGGCCATTATACTCAAAACAGCCTCAAAATAGATAAAAGACTTAAATGTAAGCCATGAAACCATAAGCATCTTAGAAGAAAACATAGGCAGTAAGCTCTCCAACATCTGTTGCCGCAATATATTTGCCAATTTATCCCCAAGGGCAAATGAAATAAAAGGCAGGATAAACAAATGGGACTATATCAAACTAAAAAGTTTTTGCACAGCTAAAGACAATAAGAACAGAATAAAAAGGCAAACTACACAATGGGAGAACATATTTGACAATACGTCTGATAAGGGGTTAATAACCAACATTTATAAAGAACTTATAAAACTCAACCATCCAATCAAAAAATGGGCAAAAGAAATGAATAGAAATTTCTCCAAAGAGGGCATACAGATGGCCAAAAGGCATATGAAAAATGCTCAACATCACTAATCATTATAGAAATGCAGATAAAAACCACAATGAGATATCACCTCACACCAGTCAGAATGGCGTTCATCAGCCAAACAACACAGATTAAGGGCTGGCAAGGATGTGGATAAAAGGGAACCGTCCTGCACTGCTGGTGGGAATGCCACTGGTGCAGCCACTGTGGAAAACAGTATGGAGATTCTTCAAAAAATTAAAAATTGAACTGCCTTTTGACCCAGGTATCCCACTTTTAGGAATATACCCCAAGAACACCATAGCAAGGTTGGAAAAGAAGAAATGCGCCCCCATGTTCGTGACAGCATTGTTCACAATAGCGAAGATCTGGACACACCCAAGTGTCTGTCAGAGGACGAGTGGAGTAAAATGCCTTGGTACCTATATACTATGGAATACTACTCAGCCAAAAGAAATGATGACATCTGATCATTTATAACAACATGGATGGACCTTGAGAACATTATACTGAGTGAAGTAAGTAAATCAGAAAAAACTATGGACTATATGATTCCATACATAGATGGGACATAAAAATGAGACCTAGAGACATGGACAAGGGTGTACTAGCTACCCACGGGGAGGGGGAAGTAGGGAGGGGTTAAGGAGAGGGGAGGAGCACTAATAAAACCAGATAGAAGGTGACGGAGGACAATTTGACTTTGGGTGATGGGTACGCAATATAATCAAATGTCCAAATAACCTGAAAGTATTTTCTCGGAACATATGTGCTCCGATTTATCATTGTCACCCCATTAAAATTAATAAAAAAAAGAGAGAAAATAAAAGGCTCAGAGTGGAACTTACTAACAGAATAAAGTTCAAGCTAAAAGAATGGTCAGAAATGAATTCCCATTTTTCAAAATGCAAAACTGAGCTGATTCTGAATTTTCCTCCTGTTCCCAACATTTCCCATAGGGTATAATCGATAAAACTTCAGGTAAAGAGGCTTTGCAGTTAAGAAACTGATGAAAAAAATAACAAATTACAAGATTTCTAAGTGGCTCTTTGGGGAGAACCCAGCATCATGTTTGAAGCAAATAGAAACAAAATAATATAATTCAAGTGGAAAATCCATCTGTTTTTTTCTAAGAATAAAAACAGACTATCATTTTTAATGTTTCTAATGGCAATAATTTTACTTCATAGTTGTGCATGTCTCTGGCTTTGAAATAAAACAATCAGATATGATTATGTACAGGCATGATTTGTATTTGGGAGGTATGAACAACCTTACATTTTTACAGACCAAAGATTGGTGAGCTAAGATAATAGTTCTATGACCTCTGTACAGGGAAGTTCAATTAATACATTTTTTTTACAAGGCCAACTAGAGGCAGAAGTAGGCTGATTCTCACTTAATGGGATTTATTCAATCTATACTGACCTTCCTCCTCTCTCTGATATTTAGATGCAAATTGAACACCACTTAATAGCTCTCTAATAGTTACATATATGTAAGTTATTCTCCTTCAAATTATTCATCATAGACTTTTTAAGAACATGACCATATCTAAATAGCTGTGAGAACACTGGTGACTATAAACAGTAACATAAATGCTCACTTTAAGCATCTGTACCTTACTCTAAAAAGCAGAGGAAATAAAATTATGTTAGTATATTTAATTCATGAATACATTTCTCTCAAAAGTCTATTAGAAGATTAAAAATAATTTCATTAAATCCAACCCATAAATTAAATCTTAGTTTTACCTATAATCTAGGCTTTACATTTATGGTCACTCCCCCCCCAAAAAAATTCCATAGGTTTTAGAAATGTCATGATTTCACAGTTTTCAAGGGAAAAAATTATGGTATTATATGATAATAAATTCATCAACAGATTTCTAAGTTGGCTATTTGAATTTATTGTAATTCTTTTTCTGGGGAGAGTAGACTATTTTAAGATTTTTAAATATACAAATGAATATTTAATCTAAAATGATACTGCAATAACAAGAATCTCAGCACCTGATAATGTATTCAGTAAATAAAAACTTCCTGGCAGATGAGTATATGTGGGGGTCAATAATCTACTCCTTAACAGGATTTCTCTGATATGGAATGCATGGCCTACAGTAGAAAGCTTCTATTACTGTTCCCAAGGCCTGAGGGCCTTCCTGGGGATAAATGTGCTTGC
Organism: Rhynchonycteris naso; assembly: GCA_037038555.1. Classification (NCBI taxonomy): domain Eukaryota; kingdom Metazoa; phylum Chordata; class Mammalia; order Chiroptera; family Emballonuridae; genus Rhynchonycteris; species Rhynchonycteris naso. Next base: position 106,866,885 of record CM072998.1, on the reverse strand, counting down.
ATGTCAAACTATCAAATAAAACCAAAAATAAAAAAAAAAGGTTGCACAGATGTCCTGGAGGTAGAAGTAATGCAAAGGCATTGTAGTGAGGAGGCGGCTGTGAGTTAGGATCTGGAAGATGGAAACAAGACATGTAGAATCTGCCACAGGTGGGGACATTAAAATGTTGGGCAAAACTTGCAGTGGTAAATAGAATTGATGAACCTGGATGGAATTTGGTGACCAAAATGAGAAAGTGTATGCATAGGAAAGCTACCTGCACTGTGCCTCAAAGAAAATAGAGTGACGACCTGCAGTAGATCCACCTGGGATACTAATAAATTACACCCAGACAAAAAAAATAAGCAGACAAAGGAGTTAAATGGCAGAATCCTCTCTTCTACAGACTCATTTGTAGTTCTCTGCAGAAGACCACTCCTGCTGCTTGCACTCAGCAGGGACACCAAGCCTGATACCTGAATGCAATCATGCTGCTAAAAGGAGCCCATCATAACGGTACTCCTTCCTTCTTTCAGCCAAACTTGCACCTCAAAAGCCATAACCAGAAGAGTGTCCTGAGTTTTACAGAAGTGACAAAAAAATCAAAGAGTCAGCCTGGGACTGACCCAAGAAGTTTGACAGCCATATTTCCAACTCAAAATCAGGGCACAGTCTGAGAATGGTCCAACATATTTCAGGTTGACACTGGATGAAAAGACCAGAAAAGTCAATCTAGAAATCAGATTAATTTCCTCATTTGTAAGATGAGGAAACCAGGTTCAGGAGGAGCTGCTCCCAATGTGTCTTAGGTGGGTAGTAGCAGAGCATGGGACAAGAGCCACGTTCCTAGGTGCCTAGAGACATCTGTTCTGCTATGCTGCTATTCCGCAGGATGAGGGGTGGTGAACACACCTGGCCAGGAATGCTCAGGGCCTAGCATACTCTGGAGAAACTTCTCCGTTACCTCCCCTGTTCCTCTCAAAACCAATCACCCTCCATCCACCTCCAACAAAATGAAGAGGAAGTAACAGCTACAATGTCAGTTGGTTAGCAAGACCAACGTAACAATGGTTTATGTAAATTAAAAATATGCCATCACAGATGCAAATCTGTGAATGTATTTATCATATTTGCTCCAACCTCTACCATACTCAGTGTTCTAGAAGCTTCTCAGGCAGGATGGCATATATCTCAAGCTTTCTCTGCTGAAAGCCCAGCAATAAGATACTATAAGCAGCCACATACATTTTCTCCCTCTTTATCTCTCCTTCTATTATACACAGTTTGACCCCTTTTTAAACAGCTTGAAGAAAGTCCTATGGTCAGCAAAAGCCCTGACTAATAATCCCACAAAACTCAGAAAACAAATTATTTTTCCTATTTTCAAGTGGTTCTAAAATGGGAAGCCTCAGAATTCATCAGAAAAAGGAAATGACTTTCTCCTCAAGCCAATGAGGAGAAAGTTTTTATACTATTCCTTTGATTTGTTAAAATAAAAAAAATGTATTTTGTAACACCTGCAGAATGTGAAAGGTTTCACATAAAAAAATGCCTACAAATCTTAACAAATATAGAACTTTCAGTTAATTTGACTAAGACCTGAATGACAAGAAATGTGTAACTGACCATGTTGAGGGCAGTTTTCCAACAGAAGAAAGTTAGATCACACATCTAAAGGTGGTGAAACTATGAAACCTCCCATTTGATTGGCTGCCTTTTTGTTTTGTTGTAAGTTTCTTTCACTGTGCAGAAGCTTTTTAGTTCAATATAGTTGCATTTATTTATTTTTGCCTTTACTTCCCTTGCCTTTTGGGTCAAATTCATAAAATGTTCTTTACGGACAAGGTCCATAAGTTTAGTACCTATGTTTTCTTCTATGTAATTTATTGTTTCAGATCTTATATTTAGGTCTTTGATCCATTTTGAGTTAATTTTTGTAAAGAGGGACAAAGTGTAGTCAGATTTCATTCTTTTGCATGTGGCTTTCAGATTTTCCCAGTACCATTTATTGAAGAGGCTTTCTTTCATGAGTCTCTATGATCAAGGGGGTACACATTCTGATGCCTTATGTGAGATATGCTCGTTTCTGTAGGGAGGAAATAGGGAGTTATAATTGTAGTCACCACCAGAAGCACATGAGGAAAATAGAGGGGAAAGTAGGTTTCTCCTAAAAGAAGAAGTAAAGAAAGATTAAACAACAAATATCCACCATGAGCAATAAAATAGTTTTAGAGTATAAGGTTAAAAGAGTTATCTTAAACAACTTCTTCTAAAAGGTTTTTAAATATTAATATAAAAATAAGCAACATAAAAGAGAGTTTAATCTCAGAACAAGTTTATATGATAAATATATTTAGTTAATGTAAGAGAAAAATGAATATTATACTCTGTAGAGTTAAGGATAACATAATTATGTGCCAGGAAGCAGCTTCTAAGGTTTTTCCAAGTGACCTGGGTGGCATATTGATTATGTGAAATACAGTGAATTGTAGTTCTTCAAAACTGTGCATTTAGAATGACATGAGCTCTAAATGGTGGGTGAGAGGGCCTCCATGTCCCTACTCCTAAAGCTACAAGTTAGACAGCTATCGTTCAACAAAGGATTGCATGCTCAACACAAACACATCCAAGAGAGCTGCACACTGAGACATCTGATGGTGGGCTTAACAGAGCAAACAAGAGAGACAGGGTAGGGACAAGGACAGTGATAGGAGCCACAGATGCAGGCTCGCATTCACTGCAGCTTCAGCAGATGCATGCAATAATAATGAAGGGTTGGGGTGCAACCGTCTCTGCAAACGGAGGGGCAGAGACAGCATTATGCCTGGAGGGTTGGCACATGTTGAGTCTGATCTCAGGTCAGGGGCAGCACTGCACACCCTGCCATCAGGAGACAAAGAATCCTGCAGGCATGGGACCCACCAACTTCATCCTCCTGTGGCCCATTCAACAGTAAAATCCTCACACAGCAGATCATGAATGCGCTGAAAAAAACAAATTTCAAGCCTTATTTATTTGTATTTATTATACTAAACCCACTAGAAAGAACAGAGCCGCCAACACACAAACCCACTTCCTGTATTCACCCACACATCCTGCCGGCACCTATCATGGTGGAACCTGCTAAAGACAGCTAGGTCAGCTCACCCAGAGCAGCTCTACCTGGGACTTCTGGCTACATAAAAGCAACACCAGGAACAAACAGGCCAAGAGACCCATAGCCCACCACACCCCACCGGAGGGGTGGTAATCCAAGATCAAGGTGACTGGGTTGTAAAGGGGATGCTCACTTATTCAGTAAATATAGGGTGTTTTCCAAGGCCAAGTTAACACCACCACACAGAGATCCCAGGAGCCCCAGCAGTGCAGGTAAGAGAAAATAAAAACTTGCACTTCAGCACCACCTATTGGAAAACAAAAGACATCTACTTACCAACAAACAAAAGGAGTACATCACCAAAGATATTAAAACTATAAGAAAGAACCAAATAGAAATTGTGAAGCTGAAGAATTCAATAAATAAAATGATAAATAAAATAGTGAGTTTAGGAAATAAAGACCAGATGAAGAAAAAAAATAGTGATGTTGAGAACAGAAATCTAGAAAGTATTCAGGTAGAATAGAAGGAATCAAGAGGTGCCTGTTTGTCTCACTTTTGTTGAGAAGGATTACATGGCCACCACAAAGAAATATACTTAGTGAATTAGCCATTTGTCTTCCTTGTAGGAGATACTGAAATGGGGAGGGACCTACCCAATGCTCCTTTTTTCTTCATGCGCAGGAGCATAAGCCATCCCAGGTTGGATTGGACTAGGGAGTGTGATGAAAACACGAAAGCCATCCCAGATGGCAATTCTGCCCACTTGCTGATGTGACTGAATTTGACTTAGCAATACTCACCAATCTCCAATCTCTCAAGACCCCCAAGGTACAGGCTTACCCACAGGGCCACTCACTTGCCTGGGCTATGTCAGGAAAACTGTGCCAAGAAGTGAGAACACAAACTTCCCAGCATTTTTAATATCCAGGCTGAGATGAGGAGAGTCCCCTAAGAAAGCTCCTCAACTAGAAATCTTAGTCAAACAGGAAATCAAGAAAAACCAGTGACTATAGAGAAGTCCCTCTTTAAATGAATATATCTCCCTTCTTCCCCAATCTTCTGCAAGAGTTATTTTGTTTTGGGGCCCACGGGGGTATGCAAGTCAAGGAAAATTGCTTCACTCCTCCAGATAATAGGGAGGATTTTTAGACAGGTAGAGGCACATGCTTGGGTGAGAAAAATCAAAAGGAAGAACAGGTTTGCCAGATGCAGAACTTTAATTTTTGCCATATGTTGGTATATAATGTAGTTCTCTCCTCCAATTACCCATCCCCCTCAAAAATACCTTCAGAAAAACTACCAAAGTTTGGTTCACAGGGGTTGTTTTTGGGGAAGAGAGTGGTGTGAGGAAGTGCTAAATCTGGCTGGAAGGCAGGAAGCAGTAAAGGTAAAACACAGGCAGCCAGTGACCTCCAGGATGTGTGAGGTCCTCCTGTGGACCAATAATAAAATATCAGGCAGGTCACAGGCATAGGGAGAACACATGGTAAATACCACTGTAAGTTAAGGCATGTGCACGAAGGTGGCAGGGCGTGCTGGCAGAGGGACTGACTGTGAATCTGCTTGCATTCAAAACCAAGGGGTCTCGGGAAAAAGAAGACATCCTGAGACAAGTCAAACCCATTCTAGTTATCTTCCTGTTGTTGTATAGCAAACGACGCCCAAAACTCAGTGGCTTAAAACACCCATTTGCATTATATCTTAACAGTCTTACGGGTCAAGAACTTAGACAAAGTCTGCCTGGGCAAATCTTCTGTGCCAAGTGGCGTTACCTCAGGTCACTTGGTAGTAATCATCAGGGGAATGATGGTCTGGATAAAAGATCCAAATGTTTGAACTCAAATCCTTGGGGCTAGAAGGCTCAGATGGGCCCATTGACTTCTCCGTGTGGCCACAGAGCTTCTCCATGGTCCCTCCAAAAGGACACTTTGGCAGTGTACTGTGGCCCAGGACTCCAAAAGTGAGTATTCCAAGAGATAATAAGAAGGAACCGGTGTCCCCTGACTGTCCAGGCCTGAAACTGGCCCAGCATGCTAAAACCATTGCAGTCCAGCCCAGGTTTTAAAAAAGTAGTCCCCCCCTCCAATGGCTCCATATTTAATCTGCCATCAAAGCAAACAAGTTTAGTTCAAGGACAATTAGGTCTTTTCCAAAAAGAAGAATGACTGTGAATAAATATGGTACATGCTACTTAAACTTCCTTACCACCTAGTCATGCACACTGACTCTTACAGAGGGTAGCCACAGTGCAGATTGCACAGGAAACAAAATCATCGCATTGTCTGTAGAAAACTGGGGAAACTGACAGCTCTGTTTCAAGATTAAAACAGCATGAGTTGGGATAGACCATCTTGTCAATGAGAAATGTGCGGGAGGCCAGGAGCCACCTGGGTCCTGAACAGAAGTGGATTAAGGTAGGTTGAGACCCCGGGCGCAGAAGAAAATATTGGGCCCCTTAAAAAAAAAGACAGGAAAAATAAAAATACATGTTAACCATATTTTTAAATAAATAAAAAATATTATGTACTATTAATGTTAAAATTGCACACATGAAACCAAACTTGGTGTCATTAGAAAAAAGTGTAAAGATGGGGTTTTGTGGGGCCCTTCAGAAGTCGGGGCCAGGGCGCACACCCAATGCGCACACCATTAAATCTGCTTCTGGTCCTGAGCCTCACTCAACATCACAGTCTGGGGAAAGGCAGTGCTTGGTCCCTTCACACAGCCACCACATTACCTCACATACATAAGTTGTCACCAAACCCGTCATCTTCTCTTCTTCATCTCTATTTACCATTTTTTTACTTTATTTATTTTTTATTTTATTTTTAACTTTTTAACTGATTTTCAGAGAGAGGAGAGAGACAGAGAGAGAGAGAGAGAGAAGAAAGAAAGGGGAGGGCAGGAAGCAGTAGTAGTTGCTTCCTATGTGTGCCTTGACTGGGCAAGCTCAGGGTTTCAAACCGGTGACCTCAGTGTTCTAGGTCAATGCTTTATCCACTGCGCCTCTACAGGTCAGGCTCTATTTACTTTTTAGGCAATTTTTTCCCAATCCCATGGCTTCAAAGACAATGTAAACACTGAAATTTTCAAATTTCATCTCAATTCCAGTCTCACATATCCAAGTGCTTACTTAATATCTCCATTGGAGTGTCTAAGGAGCGCCTCAAATTAAACATTAGCCTTCCACCCAATAAACATATATTGTAATCTTTCACATCTTAGTAAATGGCAACTCCATCTGAAGTGCCCAGGTCAAAAAGTTCAGAGTTGACCTTGGCTCCTTTCTTTCTCTCACACACACATTAAAGCCATCAGCAAGTCCTTTTGGGTCTTCAGAATTTATGCTCAAAATAATGATATTTATCACTTTCACCAATAGCAGCTAGTCCAATCCTAGATTTTTGTAACAATCTCCATTTGGATTTTTCACTTGTCCCGCTTACTACAGTCAATTATTTACCCAACTTCCCGAACACACATGTTCTAAAGTTTCACCTTCTTATCATGCAGAGCCTGACATAAAATTATATTTGCCTATTTATCCAACCTCATCACCAACCAATCCCTCCTTCCACTTTATCTACACTAGGTTTTATGTTATGCCTCAAATATTACAAATCAATCACACATCCAAGCATCCTCACTTTTGTTTTCTCTCTTCCAGGAAAGCTCTGGTCCCACTCTTTATCAGAGCTCCATTTTCAGATCTTAGCTCTGTCAAAAGTTAATAATAATCAATGACGCTAAAGCAGGAGCCCCATGCCAGACAAACTGCGTTGCATGTCTTATGGCTCAGACATTTGGAATGTTAAAACAGGACAAAATAACCTTTGGACTGGGCCTAATGCAACCTTGTGTTCTAAAGAACTGTTTGCAAAGATAACAAGAAAGCAGATATTATGACTACTGGACTAAAAATTAAAATCATTAGTTAGAATTAACGTCATCAATAGAAACATGTTACCTACATCAATATAAACACTTTCCTTCTACTGATATAATTATTCCCCATTCCTTTCTCATAAATACTCATCACCTTTGTCTCGTACTTGGAAGACTATATGGGCTTTTCCGTGAATCAGTACATCCTTTATTTAAAATTAAATTTATTTGGGTGACATTGGTTAATACAATTATACAGATTCTAGGTGTACACTTCTATAATACATCATCTATATATTGCACTGTGTGCTCACCACCCCAAGTCAAGTCTCCTTCCATCCCCATTTATCTCCCCTCCCCCCTCCTCCATTTTCAGTACATACTGAATAGCTATTTCTTGGTCTATTTTTTTTTTTTTTTACGAAGTGAGAAGCATTGGGGAGGCAGACAGACTCCTGCATGCGCCCAACCAGGATCCACCCGACATGCTCACCAGGGGACGAAGCTCGACTGTTTATCAGAGCCATCTTAGCATCCAAGGCAGAGGCCATAGTGCCATCCTCAGCAACCGGGCCAACCTCGCTCCAATGGAGCATTGGCAGTGGAAGGGGGAGAGAGATTGAGAGAAAGAAGAGGGGGAAGGGTGGAGAAGCAGATGGGCGCTTCTCCTGTGTTCCCTGGCTGGGAATTGAACCGGAGATTTCCACACGCCAGGCTAACAATCTACTGAGCCAACCAGCCAGGGCTATATTTCTTGGTCTTAAATAAATGTTTGTTGCCTCTCACATTGAAAGTCTTTCGGTTTTTGAATGAGAGAACATATTCGACAACAAGTCTGATAATGGGTTAATAACCAAAATTTATAAAGAACTTATAAAACTCAATACTAGGGGAAAAGCAAGATGGAGACGGAGTAGGCGGACGTACCAACTTCCAACTCCCAGAACCAAAGTGGATTATAACTCAATTTTAAGAACCATCATCTGGATAAACCAACTTTGAACTAAACTAAGTGGACTCTTCAATCAAGGAACACAGAAGAAGCCACATTGAGACTGGCAGAAATAGCGAAAACGCGAAGAGGGCTGCCCAGCTCCCTGGAGCAAATGGCAGCCCGGAGAGACCCGCGTGGCCGGAGGAGAGTTTGGCGGGGAGGGAGGGACCTGGGTCCCAGGAACCAAGCCCCAGCCTACAGTCCCAGAGCCTAGAAGAGGTGTTTGGACAGTTTTGAGCTGTGAAACAAGTGAGGGAGCTCCCAGGCCTACAGTGTGGAGTATTAGGTCCCTTCCTACTCTGCTCAGGGTTGCTGAAGGGTTTGGGGCGGCAGGATGCTGAAACGCGGTTCTGTCGGTGTGGGCGGAGGACAAGCCGGTGTGAGCTCGGTCTAGCCCAGCAGGGTTGGAGGAGACACGTGAAAGTACTCCGGAAGCTGCGGGCCCACCTGTAATGCCACCTACGGGGACAAAGCGGGAGGCCAGGAACGCGCAGAAATCTGCTCTGCGACCCTGCGCAAGCTGGCCCTGACCGCGGGGACCAGGCTAGGACCAGAGACGGATGGGGGCTTGCGGCTGAGCCCATGCTACCAGCCCCGCCTGGCCAGAGAAACCGCGGATTGCCAACCTACGTGCACGACTGGGCTCCGAATGCGGGGGCGGGGTAGAGTCCAGGACGAGCGGAAGTACACAGCTGAGCAGAAGCCAGCAAAAAAGCCCGGCCCAATAAACCTGGGTTGGCGACCCTGCGCAGAAAGGCCCTGGCCTCGAGGGCGGGGCTAAAGCTCCAGAAGGGCAAAGGCTCATAACTGAGAGCACGTCAAAAGCCCCGCCCAACCTGCAAAACTGTGGTGAGAAGGCTCTCAATGCAGGTTCTGGGCGGAAGTCTGGAAACAGACTGGGTGCGCAGCTGAGCAAAGGTGCACACCTCAACCCTTGGTGCTGAGGCTTGTGGCTTGCGTGACAGCCCCTCCCACGGAGAAGAGTCAGAAATCACACGAAAAGCGACAGTGGGCTGGCGCTGGCAATGCCCATACCCAACCAACCTAGGCAGCAGCAGAGGAGGTGGGGGGGCCAGCAGACACACTACACCTAGAGAACACAAAGGCAACACCTACTGGACTCCAGTGGCCACAACTTGCTTATACACTGTCAAAATGAGCAGGCAGAGGAATGAAAACCAAATGAATCAAGAGAAATCCCCAGAGAAGGACCTGAATGAACCAGATATAACCAAATTACCAGAAGCAGAATTTAGAATAATGATAGTTAGGATGTTCAAAGAAATTAGAGCAACAATGGATAGTCATTATGAACACCTAAATAAAGAGATAACAAGAAAATAACGAAATTGAAATAATAAAAAAGAATCAGACAGAAATGACAAATACAGTATCAGAACTGAAGACCACAATGAAAGAAATTAAAAGCAAGATGAATCACGCAGAGGAAGAAATAAGCTAGTTAGAGGACACAATAAACAAAGGCACAGAAGCAGAGAAGAAAAAGGAAAAGAGACTCAAAAAATGTGAGGAAACTCTAAGGGAGCTCTGAGACAACATGAAGAGAAACAACATTAGCATCCTAGGGGTGCCTGAAGAAGAGGAGAGAGGACAGGAAATGGAAACTTTGTTCAATCAAATCATAGCAGAAAACTTTCCTAAATTAAGGCTGAGAAACACTCCACACATTCAAGAAGCACACAGAACTGAATTAAAGAGAAACCCAAAAAGATCTACACGAAGACACATCATAGTTAAAATACAAAAGCTAATCGATAAAGAACAAATTTTAAAAGCTGCTAGGGAAAAAAGGGCTATCACCTACAAAAGAGCCACCATAAGGATGGATGACATCCGAATTCTCAACAGAAACACTGGAGGCCAGAAGGGAATGGCAAGATATAATCAAAGTAATGCAGAACAAGAACCTACAACCAAGACTACTTTATCCAGCAAGGCTAACGTTTAAAATTGAAGGAGAAATAAAGAGCTTCCCAGAAAAAGAAAGCCTGAAGAAATTCATAAAACCAAACCAATTCTGCAAGAGATACTAAGAATCCTCTTATGAACAGTTTAAAGGAGGAAAGAATAGAGCAAAAGAAGAATACAGCTTTAAAAAATAAAATGGCAATAAACAACTACATATCAATAATATCTTAAATGTAAATGGATTAAATGATCCAATTAAAAGACATAGGGTAGCTGCATGGAAAAAGAAACAGGACCCATACATATGCTGTCTACAAGAGACACACCTTAAAACAAAAGATGCTCATAGACTGAAGGTAAAAGGATGGAAAAAAATATTTCATGCAAATGGAAATGAAAAAAAAGCAGGGGTAGCAATACTTATATCTGACAAAATGGACATTAAAACAAAGGCTGTAGTAAGAGATAAAGAAGGACACTACATAATGATAAAGGGAACAATTCAACAGGAAGATAGAACTATTATAAATATCTAAGCACCAAATATAGGAGCCCAGACATACATAAAACAGACTTTGATGAATATACAGGGCGAGATTAACAGCAATACTATCATAGATTTCAATACCCCTCTAAAAACACTGGATAGATCCTCAAGAAAGAAAATTAATAAAGAAACAGCAGACTTAAAGGATACACTAGATCAACTTGATTTAATAGATATATTCAGAACTTTTCACCCTAAAGGAGTAGAAAATACATTCTTCTCAAGCGCTCATGGGACGTTTTCTAGGATAGACCATATGTTAGGACACAAAAATGGTCTCAATAAATTTAAGAAGATTGAAATCATATCAAGCATTTTCTCTGATCACAATGCCATGAAACTAGAAATTAACCACAAAAGAAAAAATGAAAAATACTCAAACACTTGGAAACTAAATAGCATGTTATTAAATAATGAATGGAATAACAATGAGATCAAAGAAGAATTTAAAAAGTTTCTAGAAACAAATGATAATGAGCATACATCAACTCAAAATTTATGGGACACAGCAAAAGCAGTTCTGAGAGAAAAGTTTATTGCATTACAAGCATATCATAAGAAGCTAGAAAAAGCTCAAATAAGCAACCTGACCCTGCATCTAAAAGAACTAGAAAAACAACAACAAATAAAACCCAAGAAAGTAGAAAGAAGGAAATAATAAAGATCAGAACAGAAATAAATGACACAGAGGCTAAGGAAACAATACAGAGGATCAATGAAAACAGAAGCTGTTTCCTTAAAAAGGTAAACAAGATTGATGAACCTTTAACTAGACTCACCAAGAAAAAAAGAGAGAGGACTCATATAAATAAAATTAAAAAGGACAGTAAAGAAATAACAACTGACACAACAGAAATACAAAGCATTATAAGAAAATACTATGAAGAACTATATGCCAAAAAATTAGACAATCTTGGTGAAATGGACAAATTTCTTGAATCATATAACCTTCCAAAAATCAATCTGGAAGAATCAGAACACCTACACAGACCAATTACAACACATGAGATCGAAACAGTTATCAAAAAACTCCCAAAAAAGAAAAGTCCTGGTCCTGATGGGTTCACAAGTGAATTCTATCAAAAATTCAAAAAAGAATTACCTCCTATCCTCCTCAAGCTATTTCAAAAAATTCAAGAGGAAGAAAGACTTCCAAACTCCTTTTATGAGGCGAGCATAATTCTGATCCCAAAACCGGGCAAAGACAACACAAAGAAAGAAAATTATAGGCCTATATCCCTGATGAATTTAGATGCTAAAATTCTCAACAAAATATTAGCCAACTGGATCCAGCAATATATGAAAAAAATCATACACCATGATCAGTGGGATTTATTCTGGAGAGGCAAGGCTGCTTCAATATTCGCAAATCAATCAATGTGATTCATCACATAAACAAAAGGAAGGACAAAAATCACATGATAATTTTAATAGATGCAGAAAAGGCATTTGATAAAATCCAGCACCCATTCATGCTCAAAACTCTCAGTAAAGTGGGAATACAGGGATCATTCCTTAATATGATAAAGGCCATCTACGATAAACCGACAGAAATCATCATACTAAATGGACAGAAATTAAAAGCAATCCCCTTAAGATCAGGAACCAGGCAGGGATGCCCTCTTCCACCATCTTATTCAATATAGTTCTGGAAGTCCGAGCTACAGCAATCAGAAAAGAAGAAGAAATAAAAGGCATCCAAATTGGAAAAGAAGAAGTAAAACTTTCACTATTTGCAGAATATATGATATTGTATAATGAAAACCCTAAAGTCTCAGTCAAAAAACTACTGGACCTTATAAATGAATTCAGCAAGGTGGCAGGATATAAAATTAATACTCAGAAATCAGAGGCATTTCTATATACAAACAATAAACTGTCAGAAAAAGAAATTAAGGAAACAATCCCCTTCACTATTGCAGCCAAAAAAATAAAGTACCTAGTAGTAAATTTAACCAAGGAGGTTAAAAACTTGTACTCGAAAAATTATAAAACATTGATAAAAGAAATCAAGGAAGATACAAACAAGTGGAAGCATATACCGTGCTCATGGCTAGGAAGAATAAACATCATTAAAATGTCTATATTACCCAAAGCAATTTATAAATTCAATGCAATAGCATTTAAAATACCAATGACATACTTCAAAGATATAAAACACATATTCCAAAATTTTATATGGAACCAAAAAAGAACACAAATAGCCTCAGCAATCTTCAAAAGAAAAAATAAAGCAGGAGGTATCACTCTTCCAGATATCAAGGTTTACTTTAAGGCCATTATACTCAAGACAGCCTGGTACTGGCATAAGAACAGGCCCATAGATCAATGGAACAGAACAGAGGACCCAGAAATAAAAGCACAGCTTTATGGACAACTGATATTTGACAAAGGAGGAAAGAACATACAATGGAGTAAAGACAGCCTCTTTAACAAATGGTGCTGGGAAAATTGGACATCTACCTGAAAAAAAATGAAACTAGACCATCAACTTACACCATTCACAAAAACAAATTCAAAATGGATAAAAGACTTAAATGTAAGCCGTGAAACCATAAGCATCTTAGAAGAAAACATAGGCAGCAAGATCTCTGAGATCTGTACCAGCAGTATATTTGCCGATTTATCTCCATGGGCAAATGAAATAAAAGGCAAGATAAAGAAATGGGACTATATCAAACTAAAAAGTTTTTGCACAGCTAAAGATAATAAGAACAGAATAAAAAGACAAACCACACAATGGGAGGACATATTTGACAGGTCATCTGATAAGGGGTTAATAACTAAAATTTATAAAGAACTTATAAAACTAAACACCAGGAAGACAAACAATCCAATCAAAAAGTGGGTAAAAGAAATGAATAGAAATTTCTCCAAAGAAGATATACAGATGGCCAAAAGACATATGAAAAAATGCTCAACATCACTAATTATTAGAGAAATGCAAATTAAAAGCACAATGAGATATCACCTCACATCAGTCAGAATGACACTCATCAGCAAAACAACACAGAATAAGTGCTGGCAAGGATGTGGAGAAAAGGGAACCCTTCTGCACTGCTGGTAGGAATGCAGACTGGTGCAGCCACTGTGGAAAACATTTTGGAGATTCCTCAGAAAATTAAAATCGAACTGCCTTTTGACCCGGCAATCCCACTTATAGGAATATACCCTAAGAACACCCTAGCACTGTTCGAAAAGAAGAAATGCGCCCCCATGTTCGTGGCAGCATTGTTCACAATAGGGAAGATCTGGAACCAGCCCAAATGTTTGTCAGAGGACGAGTGGATTAAAAAGCTTTGGTACATATATACTATGGAATACTATTCAGCCTTAAAAAATGATGACATCGGATCTTTTATAACAAAATGGATGTACCTTGATAACATTATAGGGAGTGAAATAATTAAATCAGGAAAAAAGAAAAACTGAGAACAGCATGATTTCATATATAGGTGGGACATAATTGTGAGAATATAAGACATGGACAAGAGAGTGGTGGTTATGGGATGGGAGGAGAGAGGGAAGAGTGGGATAGGGAAGAGAGGAGGGACACAGGGAAAACCAGATTGAAGGGGACAGAGGACAATTTGACCTTTGGTGATGGGTATGCAACACAATTGAATGATAAAGTAACCTGGAGATGTTTTCATTGTACATATGTACCCTGATTTATTGGTGTCACCCCATTAAAATTAATAATAAAATATATATATATAAACAAAAAAAAAACCCTCAACACTAGGAAGACAAACAATGCAATCAAAAAATGGGCAAAAGAACAGCTAAAGACAATAGGAAATGAATAAAAAGACAAACCACCCAATGGGAGAACATATTCGATAGCACATCTGATAAGGGGTTAATAACTATAATTTATAAAGAACTTATAAAACTGAACACCAGGAAGACAAACAACCCAATCAAAAAATGGGCAAAAGAAATGAATAGAAATTTCTCCAAAGAGGACATACAGATGGCCAATAGGCATATGAAAAATTGCTCAACATCACTAATCATTAGAGAAATGCAAATTAAAACCACCATGAGATATCACCTCACACCAGTCAGAGTGGCACTTATCAGCAAAACAACACAGAATAAGTGCTGGGGAGGATGTGGAGAAAAGGGAACTCTTCTGCACTGCTGGTGGGAATGCAGACTGGTGCAGCCACTGTGGAAAACAGTTTGGAGATTCCTCAGAAAATTAAAAGTCGAACTGCCTTTTGACCCAGCTATCCCACTTATAGGAATATAACCTAAGAACACCATAGCACTGTTCGAAAAGAAGAAATGCGCCCCCATGTTCATGGCAGCATTGTTCACAATAGCGAAGATCTGGAAACAGCCCAAGTGTCTGTCAGAAGACGAGTAGATTAAAAAGCTTTGGTACATATATACTATGGAACACTATTCAGCCATATGAAACGATGACATTGGATCATTTATAACAAAATGGATGTACCTTGATAACATTATACGGAGTGAAATAAGTAAATCAGGAAAAAAGAAAAACTGAGAACAGCATGATTTCATACATAGGTGGGACATAAAAGTGAGAATATGAGACATGGACAAGAGAGTGGTGGTTATGGGATGGGGGGAGGGAGGGAAGAGTGGGATAGGGAGGAGGGGAGGGACACAGGGAAAACCAGATTGAAGGTGACAGAGGACAATTTGACTTTTGGTGATGGGTATGCAACACAATTGAATGATAAGATAACCTGGAGATGTTTTCATTGTACATATGTACCCTGATTTATTGGTGTCACCCCATTAGAATTAATAATAATAAAATATATATATTAAAAAAATGGGCAAAAGAAATGAATAGAAATTTCTCCAAAGAGGACATATAGATGGCCAATAGGCATATGAAAAATGTTCAACATCACTAATCATTAGAGAAATGCAAATTAAAACCATAATGAGATATTACTTCACAGCAGTCAGAATGGCACTCATCAGCAAAACAACACAAAGTAAGTGCTGGTGAGGATGTGGAGGAAAGGGAGACTTCCTGCACTGCTGGTGGGAATGCAGACTGTGCAGCCACTGTGGAAAACAGTATGGAGATTCCTAAAAAAATTAAAAATCAAACTGCCTTTTGACCCAGCTATCCCACTTTTAGGAATATACCCTAAGGACACTATAGCTGTGTTTGAAAAGAAGAAATGTGCCCCCATGTTCGTGGCAGCATTGTTCATAATAGCGAAGGTTTTAAAACAGCCCGAATGTTTGTCAGAGGACAAGTGGATTAAAAAGCTTTGGTACATATACACTATGGAATACTACTCAGCCATAAGAAATGATGACATCGGATCATTTACAACAAAATGGATGGACCTTGATAACAGTATATGGAGTGAAATAAGTAAAACGGAAAAAAAACTGAGAACTGCATGATTTCATACATAGGTGGGACATAAAAGTGAGACTATGAGACATGGACAAGAGTGTGGTGGTTACGGGGTAGGGGGAGGGAGGAGAGGAAGGAAGAGGGGGAGAGAAGGGGGACAAAGAAAACCAGATAGTAGGTGACAGAGGACAATTTGACTTTGGGTGATGAGTATGCAACATAATTGAATGATAAGATAACCTGGAGATGTTTTCTTTGAACATATCTACCCTGATATATTAATGTCAACCCATTAAAATTAATAAAAAAAAGTATTTCAGTTTTTAAGTTATCCATTCTATATATCTTCAGAAAGCGCTTTTTTACAACCCTATCTAAAATACCACACCACTCCAGCTCTCTATTCTCTTTTACACTGAGCCATTGTTCTTCTAAGCACTTATTATCACCTAGCCAAATATTATATGTGATTTTGCATATTGTGATATGTTTTTCCAAACAAAATGGAAGCTGTGTAAGGAAGGAACATAATTTTCATTCTACTCATATTTGTATATCTGGCTAGCATCTAAACTACTTCCAAGAAAATGGTAGGCCTGTAAGAAATAATTAATGAACAAGGAAAATGACAGGGGCTCTTTTTTTTTTAATTAACTTTAATGGGGTGACACCAATAAATCAGGGTACATATGTACAATGAAAACATCTTCCGATTATCTTATCATTCAATTGTGTTGCATACCCATCACCCAAAGTCAAATTGTCTTCTGTCACCTTCTATTTGGTTTTCCCTGTGCCCGTCCCCTTCTCCCTATCCCACCCTCCCCTCCCTCCCCCCACCCTGTAACCACCACACTCTTGTCCATGTCTCATAGTCTCAATTTATGTCCCACCTATGTATGAAATCATGCTGTGCTCAGTTTTTTGTTTCTGATTTACTTATTTCACTCCGTATAATGTTATCAAGGTACATCCATTTTGTTGACAATGATCCGATGTCATAATTTCTTATGGCTGAGTAGTGTTCCACAGTATATGTGTACCATAGCTTTTTAATCAACTCGTCTTCTGACGGATGCTTGGGCTATTTCCAGATCTTCGCTATTGTGAACAATGTTGCCACGAACATGGGGGCACATTTCTTCTTTTCGAAAAGTGTTATGGTGTTCTTAGGGTATATTCCTAAAAGTGGGATAGCTGGGTCAAAAGGCAGTTCGACTTTTAATTTTCTGAGGAATCTCCAAAATGTTTCTCCACAGTGGCTGCACCAGTCTGAATTCCTACCAGCAGTGCAGAAGGGTTCCCTTTTCTCCACATCCTTGCCAGCACTTATTCTGTGTTGTTTTGCTGATGAGTGTCATTCTGACTGGTGTGAGGTGATATCTCATTGTGCTTTTAATTTGCATTTCTCTAATAATTAGTGATGTTGAGCATTTTTTCATATGCCTATTGGCCATCTGTATATCATCTTTGGAGAAATTTCTATTCATTTCTTTTACCCACTTTTTGATTGGATTGTTTGTCTTCCTGGTGTTTAGTTTTATAAGTTCTTTATAAATTTTAGTTATTAACCCCTTATCAGACGTGCTGTTGAATATGTTCTCCCATTGGGTGGTTTGTCTTTTTATTTTGTTCTCATTGTCTTTAGCTGTGCAAAAACTTTTTAGTTTGATATAGTCCCATTTCTTTATCTTGCCTTTTATTTCATTTGCCGGTGGAGATAAATCGGCAAATATATTGCTGCTACAGATGTCGGAAAGCTTGCTGCCTTTGTTTTCTTCTAAGATGCTTATAGTTTCACGGCTTATGTTTAAGTCTTTCATCCATTTTGAATTTGTTTTTGTGAATGGTGTAAGTTGATGGTCTAGTTTCATTTTTTTTCAGGTAGATGTCCAATTTTCCCAGCACCATTTGTTAAAGAGGCTGTCTTTACTCCATTGTATGTTCTTTCCTCCTTTGTCAAATATCAGTTGTCCATAAAGCTGAGGGTTTATTTCTGGGTTCTCTGTTCTGTTCCATTAATCAATTTGCCTGTTCTTACGCCAGTATCAGACTGTCTTGCGTATAATGGCCTTGTAGTAAACCTTGATATCCGGAAGAGTGATACCTCCGGATTTATTTATTCTTTTGAAGATTGCTGAGACTATTCGTGTTCTTATTTGGTTGCATATAAATTTTTGGAATATGTGTTCTATATCTTTGAAGTATGTCGTTGGTATTTTAATTGGTATTGCATTGAATTTATAAATTGCTTTGGGTAATATAGACATTTTAATGATGTTTATTCTTCCTAGCCATGAGCACGGTATATGCTTCCACTTGTTTGTATCTTCCTTGATTTCTTTTATCAATGTTTTATAATTTTCCGAGTACAATTCCTTAACCTCCTTGGTTAAATTCACTCCTAGGTACTTTATTTTTTTGGCTGCTATAGTGAAGGGGATTGTTTCGTTTATTTCTTTAGCAGTTCATTGTTTGTATATAGAAATGCCTCTGATTTCTGAGTATTAATTTTATATCCTGCCACCTTGCTGAATTCATTTATAAGGTCCAGTAGTTGTTTGACTGAGACTTTAGGGTTTTCATTATACAATATCATATCATCTGCAAATAGTGACAGTTTTACTTCTTCTTTTCAAATTTGGATGCCTTTTATTCCTTCTTCTTTTCTGATTGCTGTAGCTAGGACTTCCAGAACTATGTTGAATAAGAGTGGAGAAAGGGGACACTCCTGCCTGGTTCCTGATCTTAAGGGGATTGCTTTTAATTTTTGTCCATTTAGTATGATGTTTGCTGTGGGTTTGTCGTAGATGGCCTTTATCATGTTAAGGAATGTTCCTCGTATTCCCACTATACAGAGAGTTTTGAGCATGAATGGGTGCTGGATTTTATCAAATGCCTTTTCTGCATCTATTGAAATTATCATGTGATTTATGTCCTTCCTTTGGTTTATGTGATGAATCACATTGATTGATTTGCGAACATTGAACCAGCCTTGCCTCTCCAGAATAAATTCCACTGATCATGGTGTATGATTTTTTTCATATATTGCTGGATCCGGTTGGCTAATATTTTGTTGAGAATTTTAGTGTCTAAATTTATCAGGGATATAGGCCTATAATTTTCTTTCTTTGTGTTGTCTTTGCCCGGTTTTGGGATCAGAATTATGCTTGCCTCATAAAAGGAGTTTGGAAGTCTTCCTTTCTCTTGAATTTTTTGAAATAGCTTGAGGAAGATAGGAGGTAGTTCTTTGAATTTTTGATAGAATTCACTTGTGAAGTCATCAGGCCCAGGACTTTTCTTTTTGGGGAGTTTTTTGATAACTGTTTCGATCTCATGTGTTGTAATTGGTCTGTTTAGGTGTTCTGATTCTTCCAGATTGATTTTTGGAAGGTTATATGATTCAAGAAATTTGTCCATTTCACCTATATTGTCTAATTTTTTGGCATAGAGTTCTTCATAGTATTTTCTTACAATGCTTTATATTTCTGTTGTATCAGTTGTTATTTCTCCACTGTCCTTTCTAATTTTATTTATTTGAGACCTCTCTCTTTTTTTCTTGGTGAGTCTAGTTAAAGGGTTTTTCAATCTTGTTTACCTATTCAAAGCACCAGCTTCTGGTTTCATTGATCCTCTGTATTGTTTCCTTAGCCTCTCTGTCATTTATTTCTGCTCTAATCTTTATTATTTCCTTCCTTCTACTTGCCCTGGTTTTTATTTGTTGTTGTTTTTCTAGTTCTTTTAGCTGCAGGGTCAGGTTGCTTATTTGAGTTTTTTCTAGCTTCTTATGATATGCCTGAAGTGCCATGAACTTCCCTCTCAGAACTGCTTTTCTGTGTCCCATAAATTATGAGTTGATGTATGCTCATTATCATTTGTTTCTAGAAACTTTTTTATTTCTTCTTTGATCTCATTGTTAATCTATTCATTTTTCAATATCATGCTATTTGGTTTCCAAGTGTTTGAGTATTTTTCAGTTTTTCTCTTTTGGTTAATTTTTAGTGTCATGGCATTGTGATCAGAGAAAATGCTTGATATGATTTCAATCTTCTTAAATTTATTGAGACCATTTTTGTGTTCTAACATGTGTCCTAACATGTGGTCCATCCTAGGAAACGTACCATGAGCGCTTGAGAAGAATGTATATTCTGCTTTAGGGTGAAAAGTTCTGAAGATATCTATTAAATCGAGTTGATCTAGTGTGTCCTTTAAGTCTGCTGTTTCTTTATTAATTTTCTTTCTTGTGGATCTATCCAGTGTTGTTAGTGGGGTATTGAAATCCCCTACTATGATATTATTGCTGTTAATCTCGCCCTTTATATCCATCAAAGTCTGCTTTATGTATGTTGGGGCTCCTATATCTGGTGTGTAGATATTTATAATAGTTATATCTTCCTGTAGAATTGTTCCCTTTATCATTATGTAGTGTCCTTCTTTATCTCTTACTACAGCCTTTGTTTTAAAGTCCATTTTGTCAGATATAAGTACTGCTACCCTGGCTGTTTTTTCCATTTCCATTTGCATGAAATATTTTTTTCCATCCTTTTACCTTCAGTTTATGTGCATCTTTTGTTTTAGGTGTGTCTCTTGTAGACAGCATATGTATGGCTCCTGATTCATTATCCATGCAGCTACCCTGTGTCTTTTGATTGGATCATTTAATTTATTTACATTTAAGGTTATTATTGATATGTAGTTGTTTATTGCCATTTTGTTCTTTAAAGCTGTATTTTTTCTTTTTTTCTTTCTTTTTTTTTTTGCTGTATTCTTTCCTCCCTTTGAACTGTTCACAACAGGACCCTTAGTATCTCTTGCAGAATTGGTTTGGTTTTAATGAATTCCTTGAGGCTTTCTTTGTCTAGAAAGCTCTTTTTTTCTCCTTTAATTTTAAACGTTAGCCTTGCTGGATAGAGTAGTCTTGGTTGTAGGTTTTTGTTCTGCATTACTTTGATTATATATTGCCATTCCCTTCTGGCCTCAAGTGTTTTTGTTGAGAAGTCTGATGTCATCCTTATGGGGGCTCCTTTGTAGGTGATAGCCTTTTTTTCTCTAGCAGCTTTTAAGATTTTTTTCTTTATCCATTAGCTTTGGTTTTTAACTATGATGTGTCTTGGTGTAGATTTTTTGGGAGTTCTCTTTAATGGAGTTCTGTGTGCTTCTTGAATGTATGGAATGTTACCCAGTTATAATTTTGGGAAGTTTTCCGCTATGATTTGATTGAACACAGTTTCCATTTCCTGTCCTCTTTCCTCTTCTTCAGGCACCCTTATGATGTGAATGTTGTTTCTCTTCATGTTGTCACAGAGCTCCTTTAGAGTTTCCTCACATTTTTTGAGTCTCTTTTCCTTTTTCTTCTCTGCTTCTGTGCTTTTGTTTATTGTGTCCTCTAACTCGCTGATTCGATCCTCAGCTTCATTCATCCTGCTTTTAATTCCTTTCATTGTGGTCTTTAGTTCTGATACTATATTTGCCATTTCTGTTTGATTCTCTTTTTTTATTTCAATTTCGTTTTTTATACTTGTTATCTCTTTATTTAGGTGTTCATAGTGACTATCCATTGTTGCTCTAATTTCTTTGAACATCCTAACATCATTATTCTAAATTCTGCTTCTGGTAATTTGGTTATATCTGGTTCATTCAGGTCCTTCTCTGGGGATTTCTCTTGATTCATTTGGTGTGCATTCTTCTATCTGTGTATAAGCAAGTTGTGGCCACTGGAGTCCAGTAGGTGTTGCCTTTGTGTTCTCAAGGTGTGGTCTGTCTGCAGGACTGCCACCCCCTCTGCCGCTGCCTAGGGTGGTTGGGTATGAGCGCTGCCAGCGTCAGCCTACTGCGGCTGTTGCTGTGATTTCCGCCTCTCCTCCATGGGAGGGGCTGTCACTCAAGCCACAAGCCTCAGCACCATGGGCGGAGGTGAGCACCTTGTTCAGCTGCGGACCCAGCCTGTTTCCAGAAGGCTTACGCCCAGCCCCCGCAGTCAGAGCCTGCTTGCCACAGTTTTGCGGGTTGGGTGGGCCTTTTGATGTGCTCTCAGCTGTGAGGCTTTGCCAGTCCAGAATTTAGCCCCGCCCTCAAGGCCAGGGCCCTCCTGCGCAGGGTCGCAAACCTTGGTTTATTGGGCCCAGCGTGTTTCCTGGCGTGAGCTCAGCTGCTAGCTTCCGATCATTCCGGACTCTACCCCGCCCCCATGTTCGGAGCCAGCTCGCTCAAGTAGGATGGCACACTGCGGTTTCTCCGTCTGGGTGGTGTTGGCAGCATGAGCTCAGCCACGATCCCCTCGCCCGTCCCTGGTCTTAGCCCCATCCCCTCGGTCAGGGCCAGCTTGCGCAGGGTCGCAGAGCAGATCTCTGCCCGTTTTTTTCCCCGGCAGGTGGGATTATAGGCGGGCCCACAGCTGCCGGACCGCTTTCGTGTGTCCACTCCGCCCCTGCTGGGCTAGACTGAGCTCACATCAGTTGTGCCTCTGCCCATGCCGACAGGACTGCGTTTCAGCATCCTGCCACCACCATACCCTTCAGCAACCCTCAGAGAGATGGAAGTGCCCTAAGACTCCACACTGTAGACCTGGAAGCTCCCCCACTTTAAGCACCTCTGCTCTAATTGCCGTGGGAGAGCTTGTTTGGCTAATGTCCTGTTTCCCTTTGCTGGTATTGCTAGTTCCAGGGGAAATATTTGTTTTCGATTAGGGAAATGACTTAGCCCATGGGTCAGGGTGGCTGTCCCTCAGAGTGTCCTCATGCCTTCAGTCCACTCTGTTTCCGCTGCTCTGTTCCTCTCCTCTGTCCCAGTTCCCCGGAGCCCCGGGTGCGTGGTTGTGAGAGAGGTTTTCTGCGCTGTCCCTTTAAAAAGATTCTTGGGTCTGAGAAAACTGTCTCTTTTTCACAAACAGTATCCTCACTTGCTTCACAGCTCAATACTGTCCAAACGCCTCTTCTAGGCTCTGGGGCTTCAGGCTGGGGCTTGGTTCCTGGGACCCAGGATCCTCCCTCTCCGCCAAACTCTCCTACCGCCACGCGGGTCTTTCTGGGCTGCTGTTTGCTCCGGGGAGCTGGGCAGCCCTCTTCGCGTTTTTGCTATTTCTACCAGTCTCAATGTGGCTTCTGCAGTGTTCTTTGGTTGAAGAGTCCACTTAGTTTAGTTCAAAGTTGGTTTATCCAGATGATGGTTCTTAAAGTTGAGTTATAATCCACTTTGGTTGTGGGAGTTGGAAGTTGGTACATCTGCCTACTCCATTGCCATCTTCCATCCCGACAGGGGCTCTTTAAGAGAAATTGGAGGCAGCAGGAATGAGGAACTATCAGGGAATATAGAAAACTTCCTTCTGTTCAATTAGAGACTTTTTATTAGAGACAGACCATCTCTAACCTAATTATATTTGCAGGAACTTATTTTTAAATATTACAAAAGCACAGCAAACACTATAGAGTATTTCAAACTTCTGACAGAAGTTACAGTTGAAAGTTGTCAGGAATATGTAATGAACAGCTTCTAAATAGGCTATGATTAACAGAGTGAATCTTAGAATGAATATGTTTAAGCAATGCATATGGAATTTGATAGTTTCCAGTTATCTTGTAAATTCATGTTGTTTGGTATTTCTTCCTCATTTATTATTGAAGATTATTAATATTCATGATTTATTTACAATTTAAATGTAATCTCTTATCATCCCAAATAATCAATCTATTTTCTCATATCCTTTTATATTTAAATTGTTCATTTGTACACAGTTTTCAGACAACTGAAGTATTGCTAAACCAGATAACTGGCATCTTTTCTCACAAATTAAACACAAGTAAAGAATAAGGGAATAGCTCTTAAAACCCTTACAAGTCTATACAGGAACTATCTCCCAGAATATCAGCCTATTCAAATTCCCTTTTCAAAGGCCCTGCTTTCACCATCCCAAATGAGGAGGTAAGAAACCATGATTCTGCTGCTTGCACTGTAAATAAATAGAACAGAAGTCAACAACTGACTACCACATGTCCATTCATTTGGTCTTTGCTGTATTTCTGAAATGGTCTTCAAAAATTTCAGCAAGATAGCTTCTGCTTCCAGAAATAAAAATGAGACATACTTTTTTTTAGTCCTTTGACTAAGTACAACTAAAAACCATAGATGTTTATATAAAATAAACATAAGATAATTCTGAAAGGTAGAAAGAAGGAAACAGATAGAATATGCTCGTTGGGGGTCCAAAGAACACCACAGTGATAAGTTCCTGGGTTTTATTTTGATCCCATATATCCCAGACTGGGTACTGGGGAAGACAGCAACCTGAAAACACCAACAGGATTACACACACACACACACACACACACACACACACACACACACACACACACACACACAAAATAGCCTCAACAAAAGCCTCTCTCTAGCCAAAGGAATCAGGAAAAGAGCAGTATAGGATAACAGATGACTAATAATAACCACACTACTCCAACCAAACAGCATAAAATAAACTGTGGTTCCATTCAGCAATGGCTGTATAGAAAGCCTAGACTTCTACCCTTGCCCTATACTGAGGCAACCATGGGCCCACACCAAGGTGGTATTAGAGAAAACTGAGTAGGTTGCCAAGACACTCATCTTTGCTGAAAGTGATAATAAGGCACCATGCCTCAGTGTCATTGGAAAGCACCCAGAAAGTCTATACTTCTATTTCTCACCTGGCAAGCACAAGGAACCCTTTCTTTTCCTCTGAGGAGGTGGTATTAGAGGCAACTAGTGGAGAGTCAGGATGCTCACCACTGCCTAGTAGGCCATCTCTCCCCATGGTTTCAGTAGAGGCTATGTGAGGAACAATCATGAAGCACTGCTACTCCTTCCAGTGAAGAAGAAATCAGTGAAGGCCTAGAAGAAAGCCAGAAATCCCACTGCTACCAAGCTGCAACCCAGAGCTATCCTCCTCAGATGTCAATAGTGCCTGAATGTGTAACATCTTTATCCATATGAAAGGAACGGAGAGGTACTCCCCCTCCTGTGTAAGAGCAGTATCAAAGTAAACTAACCAAAACCCAAGGTTTAAGTAAGATCCAGAACCTCATAACAAAATAGTCAATGTCAGCTTCAAATAAAAAATTCTATGAAGAAAGAGAAAGATCTCACCAAATAAACAGATACAATCAACAGTTAACAACACTTAGATAACGAATACTAGGGTGATTCCAAGATGGTTATGGAATAGGCTGACATTCTAACTGCTACCTCCCAGAAACAAATTGGATTACAACTTAATTTAAGAACAATCATCTTGAAAAACCAACTTTGGACTAAACAAAGAGGAGTCTATAGGATCACAGAAGCCACACCAAGACTGATAGATGGGAGCAGGGCAGAGATGTAGAAAGGGCTGCCCTACTCCCAGGAGCAAGAGGTGACTGAGGGTCCAGAGGGACTCTCATTGCGGGAGGGTCACCCTAAGAGGTATGGGTGCTCAGCCCAAGGTCTGGAGCCCCAGCCTGGAGCCCCAGAGCCTAGAAGAGGCATCTACACAGCATTTGGTGGTGAAAAGAGCAGGATTTCTGTCTGTGAAAAGAGACTGAGCTCTCAGAGACGCAGGCTCTGTCTTAAAGGATCCACACAGAAAATCTTGTTTCCAGCCACTTACCCGGGGCTCCAGCAGAGGGAAAGCTGAAAGGACTAGAGTTGCATGAGAAGAGTATAAAGTTGGAGACCCAGGGAGAGATGCCATGGGGGACAGACACTGGAATCCCTGTGTTGAATCATTCTCCAATATTGCAGTTGCAATTGTTCACGAGTAGAGCAGTCCCCTTTTAGTGGCATGAGTCTGGGGAAAAGCAACTGCTCCACCCTTGGGAGTCTCTTCTGCCCCAGACATAGAGACTGGGTAGTTCTGAGAAGCCAAAAAGCAGGGGGCTTGTCAGTGACTCCATTTTCTGACATTGATGCTGGAGATTGCACCCCCACACACACATGCACACAATCTAAGACTGGTGCTTCACAGAAGATTCAGTAGAAACTGTCTGGACTGTGGGAAGACCACATCTCTGGGTGTCAAAGACCACACACACCGAACTGGTGGTCTGTGAAAAAAGTCCGGAGAGACTGACACATGGGGCCAAGGGGTGGAGCCACACCCACCACCCTTCCTAACCCCTGAATTGCTGCAGGCTCTAGACTCTAGCAGAGGTTTTTTCAGTGGCCAGTTCCAACCAACAGCCAGCAGACAGAGGCTGCAGAAAGCAGGACTCAGGGAATCTGGGCCTTTTAAGCAAATCTTTCCCCAGGTCTAGCATGGGTAAAAAAGTGAGCCAAGGTCTTCAGCTTGGTATTGCCATGTGCACCTGGGCCCAGCAGAAGCAGCCACAAGCTCTGGATTGCCTGTAGCTCCAAAAAGGTTGCTGAGGGCAACTCATGGGCAGTGTCTCCCACATGTCTGTGCTGGGTTCCCTCCAGGGAGGCCCAGGGCCGGCACATCCAGTGGCCAGCTTCAGAGAACATCAGTTCAGGACCTAACAGCCCTTCCTGGCTTCATGTCCTAAGGAAGGGTTCCTTACACCTGGCCCAGATGAGGCCAGTTCTGCTCTCTGTGATCAGCACCAGCACAGCAACTCAGGCTCAGGTGCATTGGATAGGGTGGAACTTTACAGTCAACCGGCCTGGATGCTGAATATCCTGCCACACTGGGCTAGATTCCACAGGAGGAAGGGAGAGAGGCTTGGAGCATAGACATTTAGTGCAGATCCTTGTGAACCTATTTTTGGGTCTGGTTGAGAGGCTTAGCCACTTTTGGGGGTCACAGAGTCCCATTAAAGAGGAACCCAAAAAGGTCTACAAAAAGACACATAATAATTAAAATGCCAAAGTTAAAAAAAGAATAAAAAATACTAAAAGTTGCAAGGGAAAAGCAGTTAATTATCTACAGAGGAGCCCCCATAAGAATGACATCTGACTTCTCAACAGAAACAATTAAGACCAGAAGGGATTGGCAAGAAATATTCAAAGTGATGCAAAACAATAGTCTACAACCAAGACTACTTTATCCAGCAAGGCCATCATTTAAAATTGAAGAAGAAATAAAAAGCTTCCCAGACAAAAACTGACTCAAGGAATTCATCACAACCAAACCAGTACTGCAAGAAATGTTAAGGAACCATCTTTAAAACAGCAAAAAAAAAAAAAGAAATAGAGAGAAAGAGGATTGTAAATATAAAGAATAAAATGGCAATAAGTAAGTATATATCAATAATAACCTTAAATGTAAATGGATTAAATGCTGCAATCAAAAGACATAGGGTAGCTGCATGGATTAAAAAAACAGAATCTGTACATAGGCTGTCTACAAGAGACCCACCTCAGAATAAAACATGCACATAGACTGAAGTGAAGGAATGGGAAAAAGTACTTCAAGCAAATGGAAACAAAATAAGCTTGGGTAGCAATACTTATACCTGACAAAATAGCCCTTAAAACAAGGAATAAATGTCACTATGTAATGATAAAGGGAGCAATTCAACAGGATGATATAACATTGTAAATATTTATGCTCACAATATAGGAGCACCTAAATATATAAAGCAGATTCTGATGGACAAAAAGTGTGAGATTGAAAGCAATACTCTCATAGTAGGGGATTTTAATATTCCACTAACATCAATGGATAGATCTTCCAGAAAGAAAATTAACAAAGAAACAGTGGCCTTAAATGACACACTAGATCAACTGGATTTATTTGATATCCTCAAAACCTTTCACCCCAAAGCAGCAGAATAGACATTCTTTTTGAGTGCTCATGGTACATTCACTAGGACAGACCACATTTTAGGACACAAAACAAGTCTCAATAAATTCAAGATTAAAATTATATCAACCATCTTCTCTAATCGCAATGGTATGAAACTAGAAATCAACTACAATAGAAAAACTAAAAAACATAAAAATGCTTGGAGGCTAAATAGCATGTTATTAAATAAGAAATGGGTTAACAATGAGATCAAAGAAGAAATAAAAGATTTCTTTGAAACAAATAAAAATTAACATACAACATCTCAAAATCTATGAAACCCAGCAAAAGTAGTCCTGACAGGGAAGTGCATAGCATTACAGGCATACCTTAAAAAGCAAGAAAAATATGAAATAAACAATTTAACCCTGCACCTAAAACTAATAAAAAAAACAACAATAAGCAACATCCAGAGAAAATAGAAGGAAGGAAATTACAAAGATCATAGCAAAAATAAATGACATAGAGGCTAAAAAAATACAAAAGTTCAATGAATCCAAAAACTGGTCTTTGAAAAGGTAAACAAGATTGCACTTGATCTTAGCCAAAAGGCCGAGAAGCTATAAAAAAAAAGGTAAACAAGATTGATGAATCTTTAACCAGACTCATCAAGAAAAAAAGAGAAAGGACCCACATGAATAAAATTAGAAATGAAAGAGGAGAAGTAATAACTGATATTGCAGAAATACAAAGGATTATAAGAAAATACTATGAAGATCGATACACCCAAAAATTAGACAACTTAGGTAAAATGGTTAATTTTCTAAAATCATAAAATCTTTTAAAACTCATTCTGGAAGAATCAGAGAACCTAAACAAACCAATTAAAACAAATAAAATTGAAACAGTTATCAAAAAGCTCTTAGCAAACAAAAGTCCTGGAAAGATGCCTTCACAGGCAGCTTTTACCAAACATTCAAAGAAAATCTAACATGTACCCTTCTCAAGCTATTTCAAATATTCAAGAGGAGGGATGACTTCCAAGCTCCTTTTATGAGACAAGCATTATCCTTATTACAAAACCAGGTAAAGACACTACAAAGAAATAAAACTAAAGGCCAATATCCCTGATGAACATAGATGCTAAAATCTTAACAAAATATTAGCAAACTGGATCCAGCAATACATCAAAAAGATAATACATCATGATCAAGTGAGCTTTATTTTGGGGAGGCAAGGCTGGTACAATATTTGCAAATCAATAAATGTGATTCATCACATAAAGAAAAGGAAGAATAGAAATCACATGATCATATCAGTAGATACAGAAAAAGCATTTGATAAAATTCAACACCCATTTATGATGAAAACTCTCAGCAAAGTGAAAATACAGGAAACATATGTTAACATGATAAAGGCCATCTATGACAAACCCACAGCCAACATCATAATCAATGGGCAAAATTTAAAAGCAATTCCCTTAAGATCAGAAACAAGTCATGGATGCCCCCTTTCACCCCTCTTATTCAACATAGTTCTGGAAGTTCTAGCCACAAAAATCAGACAAGAAGAAATGAAAGGCATCCAAATTGGGAAAGAAGAAGTAAAACTATTATTATTTGCTGATGACATGATACTGTAGATAGAAAACCATAAAGTATCAGTCAAAAACTTACTAGACCTGATAAATAAATTTGGCAAGGTGTCAGGATATAAAATTAATAATCAGAAATCAGTGGCATTTTTATATACCAACAATAAACTGTCTGAAAGAGAAATTAAGGAGACAATCCCCATTACTATTGCAAAAAAAAAAAATAAAGTACCTAGGAATAAATTTAACCAAGGAGGCAAGATCTGTACTCAGAAACTTATAAGATATTGAAAAAAAAGAAAAGAAATCAAGAAAGATACAAACAACTGAAAGCATATACCATGTTCATGGATAGAAAGAATAAATATCATTATAATATCTATGCTATCCAAAGCAATCTACAAATTCAATGCAATTCTTATTAAAACACCAATGGCATACTTCAGAGATATAAAACAAATATTTCAAATATTTATATGGAACCAAAGAGAACCTGGATAGTCTCAGCAATCTTGAAAATAAAGAATGAAGTGGGAGGTATCACACTTCCTGATATCAAGTTATACAACAAGGCCATTGTAATCAAAACAGCTTGATACTGGCATAAGAACAGGCATCCAGATCAATGGAACAGAATAGAGAACCCAGAAATAAACCCACGCCTTTGATCAATTGATATTTGACAAAGGAGCTAAGACTGTACAGTGGAGGAAAGGCAGTCTCTTTAATAAATGGTGTTGGGAAAATTGGACAGCTACCTGCAAAAAAATGCAACTAGGCCGCCAACTTACACCATTCACAAAAATTAACTCAAAATTGACAAAAGATTTAAATGTCAGTTGTGAAACCAAAAAAATCTTGGAAGAAAATATAGGCAGTAAACTCTCTGATATCTCTTTTAGCAATATTTTTGCCAATATATCTCCAGGGGCAAGTGAAATAAAGGACAAAATAAAGAATGGGACTACATCGCCTGACCAGGCGGTGGCGCAGTGGATAGAGTGTCGACTGGGATGTGGAAGACCCAGGTTCGAGACCCAGAGCTCGCCAGCTTGAGCGCGGGCCCATCTGGCTTGAGCAAAAGCTCATCAGCTTGGACCCAAGGTCGCTGACTCCAGCAAGGGGGTGCTCGGTCTGCTGAAGGCCCGCAGTCAAGGCACATGTGAGAAAGCAATCAATGAACAACTAAGGTGTTGCGATGGCAATGAAAAACTAATAATTGATGCTTCTCACCTCTGTCTGTTCCTGTCTGTCTGTCCCTATCTATCCCTCTCTCTGACCCTCTCTCTGTCCCTGTAAAAAAAAAAAAAAAAAGAATGGGACTATATCAAACTAAAATGCTTTTGCACAGAAAAAGATACCATGAATAAAATAAAAAGAAAACCCACACAATAGAAGAATATTTTCCAATACATCTGATAATGGGCTAATAACCAAAATTCATAAAGAATTTCTAAAATTCAACACCAGAAAGGTAAACAATCAAATTAAAAAATGGGGAAAAGAACTGAATAGACACTTCTCCAAAGATGACATACGGATGGCCAATAGGCATATGAAAATATGTTCAATGTCACTAATTTTCAAAGAAATGCAAATTAAAACTACAATGAGATACCACCTTACACTAGTCAGAATGGTGCTCATTATATGTTGCATAACAACACATAACAGGTGCTGATGAGGGTGTGGAGAAAAGGGAACCCTCCTATACTGCTGATGGAAATGCAGACTGGTGCATCCACTGTGGAGAACAGTATGGTGTTTCCTCATAAAATCAAAAATGGAACTGGCTTTTGACCCAGCTATCCCACTTTTAGGAATACATTCTAAGAATACCAAATCACTGATTCAAAAGAATATATGCACTCCCATGTTTATTAAAGCATTGTTTACAATAGTCAAGATCTAGAAACAGCCTATATGTCTGTTAGTGGATGAGTGGATTAAAAAGCAGTGGTACATATACACAATGGAATAATATGTGGCTGTGAAAAAGAAGGAAATTTTATGCTTTGTGATGGCATGGATGGATCTAGAGATTATTATGCTAAGTAAAATACGCCAGGCAGAGAAAGAAAAATATCATATGATCATATGATCTCACTTATATGTGGAATCTAATGAGCAAGGTAAACTGAGGAATGAATAGAGGCAGAGGCAGAGTCAGAGGGAGGAGAGGGACATGTGTCAGAGGGATAGTGGATGAGGTGATGGGATCATAGAAGGTAAATGGATTAGTGAAATTTTATATATATATCACATAGATACAGATAACAGGACAGCACATCACATCTCAGAGGAAGGTGGGGAGGGAGTTATGGGGAGGAGCACAAAGTGGGTGAAATGGGGGTCATGTGGTTGTATGGTGAGTGTGTTATATTGAGTGGTACACTTGAATCCATGTTAACACAATAAATTAAAATTAATAAAAAATAATTTTACAAAGATAACAGATACTAGAATTTTCTGCCAATGATTTTTAAGCAGCCATCATTATAAAAAGCTGCAAGAAGCAAATACATACCTGAAACAAATTAAAACTAGAAAGTGTCAGCAAAAAAGTAAAAGATATAAAAAAGCACAAAATGGAAATTTTAGAACTGAAAACACACACATATATTAGTAAATACATTAAATGTAAATTGTCTACCTATACCAATTAAAATACAGATATTGACAGTGAATTTGAAAACATAACCCAACTATATGTTGTCTTTGTATATAAAAATACAAGCAGGTTAAAGTAAAAGGATGTAAAGGGATATGTCATGCAAGCATAAATCAAAGTAAAGCAGCAGTGTCTATATTTTTATCACATCAAATCAACTTCAGAGAAAAGAAAAATTCCAGAATGAGGGAAGGACAGTACATAATGATAAAAGGGTCAACCAACCAAGAAGTTATAGCAATTCTACATGTGTTTGCACCAAACAGCAGAAACACAAAATATGTAAAATAAAACTGATAGAACTTAAAAGAGAAATAATCAAACCCACAATTGTAGGTAAAGACTTCAACACCCCTTTCTCAACAACTGACAGAAAAGTTAGAGGAAATCATCAAGGATATAGAAAAATTTAACATCATCTATAAGATTACCTTATCAGCTTTTGTAGAACACACACCAAACAGCAGAATATGCACTATATGCAAGCCCCATGGAATGTATACCAAGAAAGAGCATGGCCCTGTCTGGTTTGCTCAGTGGTAGAGCTTCGGCCTGGTGTGTGGAAATCCTGGGTTCAATTCCCAGCCAGGGCACACAGGAGAAGTGCCCATATGCTTTTCCACCCTTCCCCCTATCTTCTCCTCCCACAGCCAAGGCTTTATTGGAGCAGATTTGGCCTGGGCACTGAGGACAGCTCCATGACCTCCACCTCAGGCACTACAATGGCTCCAGTTGCAGTGGAACAATGCCCTAGACAGGCAAAGCATCACTGCTTAGTGGGCTTGCCGGGTGGATCCTGGTTGGGCACATGCAAGAGTCTGTCTCTGCCTCCCTGCTTCTCATTTCAGAAAAATACAAAAAAGTAAAAAGATAGAGCATATTCTGCCCCATAAAACTATGTCAACACATTTAAAAGAATTAAAACTGTACAGAATATGTTCTCTGACCACAAGTGAAATAAAATTAGAAATAAGTAAGAGAAAAATACTGTAACAAGAATATCTCCAAAGACTTAGAAAGTAAAATAAATACTTTTAGATAATCCATGAGTCAAAGAGGAAGTTGAATAGGATATGAAAAAATATATAATGAACTGATTTTAAATGAAATTAAGTACATCAAAAATTGTAGGATTCAGTGAAAATAGTACTGAGAGGAAACTATATAGTATCAAAAGGACATGTTAGAAGTGAGGAAAAAATCTTGTCAATAATCAAAACTCCCACATCAAGAACATTGGAAAAAAATAAACTCCAAGGAACAAAATTCTAAGAATGAAAAAGGTATGAAACAATAACGATCATAAATCAAGGAACATGAGCAGAATACAATGGTAGAAGTAGTATGCACAACTATATTGTTTACCTTAAACTAATACAATATTATATGTCAACTGTAATTAAAATTTTAATTTTTATAATAATTTTTAATTAAAAAAATCAATGAAACAAAGAGCTAGTTCTTTGAAAAGATTTTTAAAAATTGGTAAACCTCTAGTAGTATTTTAAAGAGAAAAAAGACAAATTATCAACATCATAAATAAATAAATACCCAGGATATTACTAATACCCTGTAGACATCAAAAGAGTTTTGTGAATTTTGATATATTATTTACAATATATATAATATGTAGTATACATTAAAATAATTTACTATGGATAATTCTACATACACAAATTTGACAAAAATAAAATGGACTAATTCTCTGAAAAATACAAACTATGATAACTAACCCAAAATGGAAATAGATAATTTTATAGTCCTAAAACTATTAAGCTGACTTCTTAATTTTAAAACTCCCAAAAAATAATTCTTTAGCCCCAAATAGTTTCAAGGTAGAATTCTACCAAACACTTAAAGAATTAAAATTAATATTATGCAATCTCTTTCAGAAAACAGAAAAGATTTATTTTATAAAACTATATTACCCTGATACCAAAATATACTAAAACAGTCCACCCCCTCAAAAAAAAAAAACTAGTGACCAAAATCCCTCATAAATATTGACACAAAAATTATCACCAAACATTAGCCAATGGAGTTCATAATAGGAGAATACACCATGACCAAGTAAGGATTATTTCAGAAATACAAAGCTGGTTTAAAATTAAATTTAAAAAAATAAATGTAATCCACCCTGTTAAAAGGCTAAAGAAGGGAAATCACAATATCATATCAATTGATGTAAAAAAAAAATTACCCTGCTTCTCCACCCTTTAATATCCATTTATGATTAAAAACTTTCAAAAAAAATTGGAATACAGAACTCTTCACCTTGATTAAAAGCATCTATAAAACACAGTTCACATTATACTTTATTGTGAAAGACAGGAATGAGACAAAGGTTTCCACTTTCATCATTGTAATTCAACAGAGTGCTGAAAGTTCTACTCAATGCAATACAGCAAGAGATGGAAATAAAAGGCATATGAATTTGAAAGGGAAAATAAAACTGTTTCTATTGGAAAGTAGTATGAGTGTCTATGAAGAAACTCTCAATAAATCTGCAAATAACACTCTGAGATGAAAGAATTAGGTTTAGCAAGGCCATAAGATACAGGGCAAGGCATAATCTGAAGATGGTGATGGAGTAGGCGGACGTACCAACTTCCAACTCCCAGAACCAAAGTGGATTATAACTCAATTTTAAGAACCATCATCTGGATAAACCAACTTTGAACTAAACTAAGTGGACTCTTCAACCAAGGAACACAGAAGAAGCCACATTGAGACTGGTAGGAATAGAGAAAATGTGAAGAGGGCTGCCGAGCTCTCTGGAGCAAACAGCAGCCCAGAGAGACCCGCGTGGCAGGAGGAGAGTTTGGCGGAGAGGGAGGGACCTGGGCCCCAGCAACAAAGCCCCAACCGGCAGTCCCAGAGCCTAGAAGAGGTGTTTAGACAGTATTGAACTGTGAAACAAGTGAGAATACTGTTAGTGAGAAAGAAACAGTTCTCTCAGACCCAACATTCTTAAAGGGACAGTGCAGAAAACCTCTCTCACAGCCACTCACCGGGGTTCCAGGGAACGGGGTCAGAAGAGAGGACCAGAGCAGCGGGAAGAGAGAGTAAACTGAAAGCCACAGAGAGAAAATCTCTGAGGGACAGCCATGCTAACACCTGGGCTAAGTCACTTCCCTAATCAAAAACAAATATTTCCCCTGGAACTAGCAATACCAGCAAAGGGAGACAGGACACAAGCCAAACAAGCTCTCCTGCTGCAATTAGAGCAGAGCTGCTTAGATGGAGGGAGCTTCCAGGTCTACAGTATGGAGTGTTAGGGTCTGAACTGTGGGGTCCCTTCCTACTCTGCTGAAAGATGCTGGAGGGACAGTGGTGGCGGGATGCTGAAACACAGTTCTGTCGGCAAAGGCAGGGGCCCAGCCAGTGTGAGCTTGGTCTAGCCCAGCAGGGGCGAAGGGGATGCGCAAAAATGGTCCGGCAGCTGTGGGCCTGCCTGTAACCCCACCTGCGGGGGAAAAACGGGAGGCCAGGAACGGGCAGATATCTGCTCTGCAACCCTGCACAAGATGGCCTGACTTCGGGGACAGGGCTAGGACCACAGATGGCGGAGGCTCGCGGCTGAGCTCATGCCAGAAGCCCCAAATGGTGAGAAAAACCGCAGTTTGCCATCCTGTGTGCGCGAGTTGGCTCTGAACGCAGGGGCAAGGCTAGAGCCCCAGATTAGCAGAAGCTCGCAGCTGAGCGAACACCAGCAGCCCCAACCGGCCCGAGAAATGGCGGTTTGCCATCCTTCGTGCGTGAGTTGGTCTGAACGCGGGAGCGGGATAGCGCCTGGAACGAGCAGAAGTTCACAGCTGAGCGCATGCCAACAGCCAGGTCCGGCCAAATAAACCATGGTTTGCGATCCTGCACAGGAGGACCCTGACCTCGAGGGTGGGGTTAAAATCTAGACAGGCAAAGGCTCACAGCTGAGAGCACGTCAGCATCCCCATCCAACCCGAGAAAATGTGACGAGCAGGCTCTGACTGCAGGGGCTGGGCGGAAGCCTGTAAATAGGCTGGGTCCGCAGCTGAGCAAAGGTGCTCACCTCTACCCTTGGTGCTGAGGCTTGTGGCTTGAGTGACAGCCCCTCCTGCGGAGGAGAGGCAGAAATCACAGCAACAACCGCTGTGGGCCGGCGCTGGCAACACCCATACCCAACCGCCCTAGGCAGCGGCAGAGGGGGTGGTGGGCCTGCAGACACACCACACCTAGAGAACACAAAGGCAACACCTACTGGACTCCAGTGGCCACAAGTTTCTTATACACAGACAAAATGGGCAGACAGAGGAATGCAAACCAAATGAATCAAGAGAAATCCCCAGAGAAGGACCTGAATGAACCAGATATAACCAAATTACCAGAAGTAGAATTTAGAATAATGATAGGATGTTCAAAAATATTAGAGCAACAATGGATAGTCACTATGAACACCTAAATAAAGAGATAACAAGTATAAAAAACAAAATTGAAATAATAAAAAAGAATCAGACAGAAATGACAAATACAGTATCAGAACTGAAGACCAAAATGGAAGGAATTAATATTTTTTTTCTATTTTTTCTTTTATTCATTTCAAGAGGAGACAGAGAGAGAGAGAGAGATAAAGGGAGGAGGAGCTGGAAGCATCAACTCCCATATGTGCCTTGACCAGCCCAGTACAGGGTTTTGAACTGGCAACCTCAGTGTTCCCAGGTCGACGCTTTATCCACTGAGCCACCACAGGTCAGGCAACAATGGAAGGAATTAAAAACAGGATGAATGAAACTGAGGATCGAATCAGTGAGTTAGAGTTCACAATAAACAAAAGCACAGAAGCAGAGTAGAAAAAGGAAAAAAGACTCAAAAAAGTGAGGAAACTCTAAGGGAGCTCTGTGACAACATAAAGAGAAACAACATTCGCATCAAAGGGGTTAGTGAAGAAGAGGAAAGAGAACAGAAAACAGAAACTTTGTTCAATCAAATCATAGCTGAAAACATCCCTAAATTAAGGCTGGGAAATATTCCACACGTTCAAGAAGCACACAGAACTCCATTAAAGAGAAACTCCAAAAAATCTACACCACGACACATCATAGTTAGAATACCAAAGCTAAGGGATAAAGAGAAAATTTTAAAAGCTGCTAGAGAAAAAAAGGCTATCACCTACAAAGGAGCCCCCATAAGGATGGATGACATCCAAATTCTCAACAGAAACACTGGAGGCCAGAAGGAAATGGCAAGATATATTCAAAGTAATGCAGTACAAGAACCTACAACCAAGACTACTCTATCCAGAAAGGCTAACGTTTAAAATTGAAGGAGAAATAAAGAGCTTCCCAGACAAAGAAAGCCTCAAGGAATTCATTAAAACCAAACCAAGTCTGCAAGAAATTCTAAGGGGCCTCTTGTGAACAGTTCAAAGGGAGGAAAGAATATAGCAAAAGAAGAATACAGCTTTACAGAATAAAATGGCAATAAACAACTACAAATCAATAATAACCTTAAATGGAAATGGATTAAATGATCCAATCAAAAGACATAGGGTACCTGCATGAATAAAAAAACAGAACCCATACATATGCTGTCTTCAAGGGACACACTTTAAAACAAAAGATGCACATAGACTGAAGGTAAAAGGATGGAAAAAAATATTTCATGCAAATGGAAATGAAAAAAACATCCAGGGTACCACTACACCTATATCTTACAAAATGGACTTTAAAATAAAGGATGTAGTAAAAGATAAAGAAGGACACTACATAATGATAAAGGGAACAATTCAACAGGAAGATATAACTATTATAAATATCTACACACTAAACATTGGAGCCCCGACATATATAAAGCAGACTTTGATGGATATAAAGGGCGAGATTAACAGCAATATTATAATAGTAGAGGATTTCAATACCCCACTAACATCACTGGGTAGATCCTCAAAAAAAAATTAATAAAGAAACAGCAGACTTAAAGGATATACTAGATCAACTCGATTTAATAGATATCTTCAGAATTTTTCACCCTAAAGCAGTAGAATATACATTCTTTTCAAGCGCTCATGGTACATTTTCTAAGAAAGACCACATGTTAGTACACAAAAATGGTCTCAATTAATTTAAGAAGATTGAAATCATATCAAGCATTTTCTCTGATCACAATGCCAGGAAACTAGAAATTAACCACAAAAGAAAAACTTAAAAATACTCACACACTTGGAAACTAAATAGCATGTTATTAAATAATGAATAAATTAACAACGAGATTAAAGAAGAAATAAAGAAGTTTCTAGAAACTAATGATAATGAGTATACATCAACACAAAATTTATGGGACACAGCAAAAGCAGTACTGACAGGGAAGTTCATTGCACTACAGGCATACCATGAGAAGCTAGAAAAAGCTCAAATAAGCAACCTGACCATGCATCTAAAAGATCTAGAAAAACAATAGCAAATAAAGCCCAGGATCAGTAAAGGAAGGAAATAATAGAGATCACAGCAGAAATAAATGACATAGAGGCTAAGGAAACAATACAGAGGATCAATGAAATCAGGAGCTGGTTCTTTGAAAAGGGAAACAAGATTGATGAACCTTTAACTAGACTCACCAAGAAAAAAAGAGAGAGGACCCAAATAAATAAAATTAGAAATGAGAGTGGAGAAATAACAACTGACACAACAGAAATACAAAGCATTTTAAGAAAATACTATGAAGAACTCTATGCCAAAAAATTAGACAATCTTGGTGAAATGGACAAATTTCTTGAATCATATAATCTTCCAAAACTCAATCTGGAAAAATCAGAACACCTACACAGACCAATTATAACAAATGAGATCTAAACAGTTATCAAAAAACTCCCCAAAAGTCCTGAGCCTGATGGCTTCACAAGTGAATTCTACCAAAAATTCAAAGAAGAACTAACTCCTATCCTCCTCAAGCTATTTCAAAAAATTCAAGAGGAAGGAAGACTTCCAAACTCCTTTTATGAGGCGAGCATAATTCTGATCCCAAAACCGGGCAAAGACAACACAAAGAAAGAAAATTATAGGCCTATATCCCTGATGAATTTAGATGCTAAAATTCTCAACAAAATATTAGCCACCAGATCCAGCAATATATGAAAAAAAATCATACACCATGATCAAGTGGGATTTATTCTGGAGAGGCAAGGCTGGTTCAGTATTCGCAAAACAATCAATGTGATTCATCACACAAACAAAAGAAAGGACAAAAATCACAGGATAATTTCAATAGATGCAATAGATAAAATCAAGCACCCATTCATGCTCAACCTCTCAGTAAAGTGGGAATGCAGGGAACATTCCTTATCATGATAAAGGCCAATTATGACAAACCCATAGCAAACATCATACTAAATGGGCAAAAATTAAAAGCAATCTTCTTAAGATCAGGAACCAGGCAGGGGTGCCCCCTTTTCACCACTCTTATTCAACATAGTTCTGGAAATCCTAGCTACAGCAATCAGACAAGTAGAAGAAATAAAAGGCATCCAAATTGGAAAAGAAGAACTAAAACTGTCATTATTTGCAGATGGTATGATATTGTATATAGAAAACCCTAAAGACTCAGTCAAAAACTACTGGACCTTATAAATGAATTCAGTAGGTGGCAGGATATAAAATTAATACTCAGAAATCAGAGGCATTTCTGTATACAAACAATGAACTGTCAGCAAAAGAAATTAAGGAAAAAATCCCCTTCACTATTGCAGCCAAAAAAATAAAATACCTAGGAGTAAATTTAACCAAGGAGGTTAAGGACTTGTACTTGGAAACTTATAAAACATTGATAAAAGAAATCAAGGAAGATACAAACAAGTGGAAGCATATGCCGTGCTCATGGCTAGGAAGAATAAACATCATTAAAATGTCTATACTACCCAAAGCAATTTATAAATTCAATGCAATACCAATTAAAATACTAATGACATACTTCAAAGATATAGAACACATATTCCAAAAATTTATATGGAACCAAAAAAGAACACGAATAGCCTCAGCAATCTTCAAAAGAAAAAATAAAGCAGGAGGTATCACTCTTCCGGATATCAAGGTCTACTACAAGGCCATTATACTCAAGACAGCTTGGTACTGGCATAAGAACAGACACATTGATCAATGGAACAGAACAGAGGACCCAGAAATAAACCCACAGCTTTATAGACAACTGATATTTAACAAAGGAGGAAAGAACATACAATGGAGTAAAGACAGCCTCTTTAACAAATGGTGCTGGGAAAATTGGACATCTACCTGCAAAAAAATGAAACTAGACCATCAACTTACACCATTCACAAAAACAAATTCAAAATGGATAAAAGACTTAAACATAAGCCGTGAAACTATAAGCATCTTAGAAGAAAACATAGGCAGCAAGCTTTCCGACATCTGTAGCAGCAATATATTTGCCGATTTATCTCCACTGGCAAATGAAATAAAAGGCAAGATAAACAAATGGGACTATATCAAACTGAAAAGTTTTTGCACAGCTAAAGATAATAAGAACAGAATAAAAAGACAAACCACCCATTGGGAGAACATATTCGACAGCACCTCTGATAAGGGGTTAATAACCAAAATTTATAAAGAACTTATAAAACTCAACACCAGGAACACAAACAATCCAATAAAAAAAATGGGCAAAAGAAATGAATAGAAATTTCTCCAGAGAGGACATACAGATGGCCAATAGGCATATGAAACAATGCTCAACCTCACTAATCATTAGGAAATGCAAATTAAAAGCACAATGAGATATCACCTCACACCAGTGAGAATGGAGCTCATCTGCAAAACAACACAGAACAAGTGCTGGCGAGGATGTGGAGAAAAGGGAACTCTTCTGCACTGCTGGTGGAATGCAGACTGGTGCAGCCACTGTGGAAAACAGTATGGAGATTCCTCAAAAAATTAAATATCGAACTGCCTTTTGACGCAGCTATCCCACTTATAGGAATATACCCTAAGAACACCATAGCACTGTTCGAAAAGAAGAAATGCGCCCCCATGTTCGTGGCAGCATTGTTCACAATAGCAAAGATCTGGAAACAGCCCAAGTGTCCGTCAGAGGACAAGTGGATTAAAAAGCTTTGGTACATATATAGTATAGAATACTACTCAGCTATAAGAAATGATGACATGGATCATTTACAACAAAATGGATGGACCTTGATAACATTATATTGAGTGAAATAAGTAAATCAGAAAAAAAAACTGAGAACAGCCTGATTTTCATACAAAGGTGGGACATAAAAGTGAGACTATGAAACATGAACAAGAGTGTGGTGGTTACGGGGTGGGAGGAGGGAGGGGAGGGTGGAAGAGGGAGGAGGGGAGGGGCACAGGGAAAACCAGATAGAAGGTGACAGGGGACAATTTGAATTTGGTGATGGGTATGCAACATAATTGAATGATAAGATAACCTGGAGATGTTTTCTTTGAACATATGTACCCTGATTTATTGGTGTCACCCCATTAATATTAATAATAATAAAAAAAGATATAAGGTAAGATGCAAAACTCAACTTTATTTCTATAAAATAGCGATGAATTCAAGGATATCAAAAATTGTAATCCAAAAATATTTACAATTGTATTAAAAAGTCATAAAATAGTTAGTTATAAATCTAACAAAATATACGCAGGACTTGTATGCTGAAAACCATAAAAACTGAAGAAAGAAACAAAGGTCTAAATAAATGGAGCAATATACTGTGTTCATGGACTGAAACACTACATATTAAAGATGTCAATTCTCTCCAAATGATACCCAAATTAAATTGTTTAATGAAAACCCTATCAAAATACCAGCAAGAATATCAGAAAGACAAAATTAAAATTTGTATGCATAAATGCAAGCGATCTAGAAGAGCTATAAATTTTTGAAAAAAAAAATTAAAGTGGGAGGAATAAATTTACTCAATTTCAAATATTATATGACTGTGTCCTACTTTCTAAATTCAAATTTTTATTTCAAATT
This sequence comes from Rhynchonycteris naso, assembly GCA_037038555.1. Classification (NCBI taxonomy): domain Eukaryota; kingdom Metazoa; phylum Chordata; class Mammalia; order Chiroptera; family Emballonuridae; genus Rhynchonycteris; species Rhynchonycteris naso. The sequence goes on along the minus strand of CM072998.1, from coordinate 106,825,151 downwards.
TTTTGTGTTGTCATGGTTTCAAGACTCCCACTCAATATAGCACCCTTAAACACCGCTTAGTGCCCTTCATGCCCCATACAAAATCTCTTTCCATCCCTATTTCACACTTTTGGCCCCGCTTCCCCAACCTCTACCCCCCTTTCCCTCTGGCTATTGTTACCCCTTTGTCAATGCCTATGTGTTATGCATATATTATTTGGCTAATCCTTTCACCTTCTTTGATCTCATACCCTCTTCCCCATTCCCTCTGACAGCTGTCCTTTTGTTCTTTGTGACCCTGCCTCTGTTTCTATTTTGTTCCTCAGTTTATTCACTATGAGTTAGATCATATGGTATTTGTCTATCTCTGCTTGCCTTATTTCACTTAGCATAATAATCTCCAGGTCTCTCCATGCCATTGCAAAAGGAAATATTTCCTTCTTTTTCACAGCTGTGTAGTATTCCATTGTGTATATATACCACTGCTTTTTAATCCATTGGTCCACTGATGGACACCTGGGCTGTTTCCAGATCTTGGCTATTACAAACAGTGCTACAATGAATATGGGGGTGCATATCTTCCTTTGAATTAGTGGTATTAGATTCTTAGGATATAGTACTAGAAGTGGGAAAGCTGGGTCATAAGTCAGTTCCATTTTTAATTTTTTTGAGGAAACACTATACTTTTTTCCACAGTGGCTGCACAAGTCTGCATTCCCACCAACAGTGCAGCAGGGTTCCCTCTTCTCCACACCCTAGCCAGGAATTTTTGTTTCTTGATTTGTTAATGAAAACCATTCTGACAGATGTGCGCTGATAACACATTGTAGTTTCAATTGGCATTTCTCTAATGATTAGTGATAATGAGCATTTTTTCATATGCCTATTGGCTATCTGTATGTCCTCTTTGGAGAAGTATCTTTTTAGGTCCTTTGCCCATTTTTTAATTGGGTTGTTTAACTTCCTGGTGTTGAGTTTTAGAAGTTCTTTATAAATTTTAGTTATTAACCCTTTATCAGATGTATCAGTGAATATGTTCTCCCATTGAGTGGGTTGTCTTTTCATTTTGTTCATGGTGTCCTTCGCTGTGCAAAAGCTCTTAGTTTAATATAGTCCTATTTGTTTATTTTGTCATGTTTAATAATTAGAAAAACAATAGGAGAATGTTTAAGAAAAACAATTGTTTGGAGGATATCTCTTCTTCAAGTTGAACAAGGTAATCAATTTCTATTATTGGGCTATGACAAATCTGGGTGAAATCTAATTCTTATGCTTTTATGCTTATGTTTATTCTTATGCTCCTAATGGGGCCCGCAATTAAATTCAAAGTGATTATTCTGATCTCTTATAAAGCAGAGGGATGATTCAATTTTAAAAACAATCCTCTCAGGCCTGACCAGAGGTTGCACAGTGGATAGAGCGTTGAACTGGGATGCGGAAGACCCAGGTTGGAGACCTTGAGCTCGCCAGCTTGCGCACGGGCCCATCTGGCTTGAGCAAAAGTTCGCCAGCTTGGACCCAAGGTCACTGGCTCCAGCAAGGCGTGGCTCGGTCTGCTGAAGGCCCGCGGTCAAAGCACATGTGAGAAAGCAATCAATGAACAACTATGATGTCACAATGGCAACGAAAAACTAATGATTGATGCTTCTCAATTCTCTCTGTTCCTGTCTGTCTATCCCTGTCTATCCTTCTCTCTGACACTCTCTCTGTCCCTGTAAAAAAGAAAAAAGAAAGAAAGAAACTAAAACCAATCCTCTCAGAAGGATTTATCTCAGGTTTCTTTAAAATAGCAATTACTCTTTCTTGTAAAATTCAGTTTTATAAAAATTATTCCCAACTGTTTCAGAAAACATTTATTATATATATTGAATAACAGTCACCCATTAATTTATCCATTTATTCATCTATTCAACATACTTGTGTTCACACTGTGTTACACATTGAGCTAGATCTATAAAGGACATGCATAATCCTTAAGACCCCCACAGAAAATGGGAAACCAGATCTATGTGGGCCCGTAAACTGCATAGCTCACAATTGTACATGAGTAGCATATTTGAAGATATGCAAAGGAAATTAGTCCATTGAGAGTAAAACTAGTGAAGCTGTATTTGTGACTTTGCATGTAAATTTAATCACATTATATAATTGATCATGGAGCCTCAGAAGACCTTTCTCAGCTTCTTGTGTGACAGCTAAAGGTAAGTTGGAGCAATAGAAAAGTATCAGGAACTAGTTCTGTGGAAAAAATAAAAATAAAAAAGAACTCAAACCAAAAAACAACATGATATTTTAGAAATTAGAGACCTTGTACTATGACACTAAAAAGTACTTTTGATATGGACACAAAAAGTAAAATGCATTATGCCCATACAAGCTATGAATAAAAGGATGAATTGTTATGTCGCAGACAGTAAGAGATTTCTAGACTCCAGGAAATGTTCCTTCAGGCGGCTTGGCAAATTTTTAACTCAGCAAATTACAAAAAGAAAAAACATTGTTACTGACATTTTCTGTGAATGGAACAAGCTTCCAACTTGCTTCTCTTTCTGTGGAATTTGGATTAAAATAGAATAGACATTTTAATAAGGTGAGAAATGCTGCCTGATAGCATTAGATGAAGCACCTTTCTCCCCTACCACATTAAAGTGCTTTGCTTAGAAAGCGGATTATTAGCTATAATCCTAATTGTTTCATGTATTTAGTGTCTATCATTTGCCAATTACAATACTTGGTATCCTCCAGATGTCATCACATTTAATCCTCACAATAATCCTATAAAGTGTTACCACTCCATTTTATAGAAGAACAAATTGAGGCTCAGAATGACTTGGCTAGCCTACGTTCACAAACAAGACTATCACATTGCCTCTAACAAAAGCCAAACATTGTGTGTATACTTTAAAAAATGACAGAGAAAAATGGTGGTTGCCCTGGGAACTAAGCCTGAGAGGGGGTGGGTGAATAAGTAGAACTTTCATATTTATTTTATATATCTACAGCTTAATTTTTTTAGAAGGTGAATGGATTGCTTCTACAATGAAAACTATTGAATTCCTAGATGTGATAAAACACCTGCAGTGTGAAAACATCATACAGTAGGAGCTAAGGAAACACTACAAAGAACTGAATTGAATTAAAATATTTCCTCCTTTTAAAAACAAAAGATAAAAACAAAATAGCAAAAATAAGTAAAAGGTGTTTGTATCTTATGTATAAAGTCTTATTAAATTGGGTCACTGGCTTAAGCGCGGGCTCATCCAGCTTGAGCGCAAAGTCGCTGGCTTGAGTGTGGGACTATAGACATGATCCTATGGTCACTGGTTTGAGCCCAGAAGTCGCTGGCTTGAGACCAAGGTTGCTGGCTTGAGCAAGGGGTCACTCACTCTGCTATAGCTCCTCACCCCAGTCAAAGCACATATGAGAAAGCAATGAATAACTAAGATACCTCAGTGAAGAATTCATGCTTCTCATCTCTCTCCCTTCCTGTTCATCTGTCTCTAACTGTCACTCTGTCTGTAACTCTCTCTTTGTCCCTGTTACAAAAATAAAGGAATATTTAACATTGTTTTAAGACTTTAAAATACATATCAGTGATTTTCAACTTCTCCAATACAAGTATATTTCTGTGGAATTTTTGTTTTTGTTTTAATGGGAAAAACTCAGTTACACTCCAAATGACATGAATCTAAATCTCAAAGGTAGAATTTTAGCATACACATTTTGTAAAAACCTCCACAGATAATTGTTGAGTGGACCAGTGACTGAGAATATATAATAAAATTGTTTTTATAAAGCAAACACACGAAAACTCTACAATTCCTCTCCTAAGCATATGCTCAATGGAAAAAAATACATTAACCAAAGGATATATACTAAATAGACTAACGACAGTACAATTCACAAAATCCCTAAACTAGAAATTAGCCAAAAGTCTAGTGACAGTAGAATGAATAAAAATGTGCAGTCTATTCCCACAATGGAATGCTATAAAGTAATCAACCGCTACTCACAAGAGTAAGGGTGACTCTCACAAACAAAATGTTGAACAAAATAGCCAGACACAGAATTACTGTGCATCCCATTAACATAAAATTTAAGAATTAATAAAACTCATTTTTGCTGTTAGAAGTCTAGATAGTGGTTACCCTTGGAATGGGGAGAGAGAGACAAGGGAGAATAAAAAGAATTTCTTGAATGCTGCTGTTTTTCTGTTTCTCAATCTGAGTGTTGGTCACATGAGTAAATACTTCAATTTGGGAAAACTAATCAAGCTGTACACTTACAGTATGTGCACTTTGCTATGCTATATGATACAGCAATGTAATAAAGGTAAAATAAATCTTAAATGTTCGTAACAATCAAATAGCAGTTATTAGGTAACTTAAAAATTTTTAAATCAAGACACTGTAAATTTATAGTCAAAGAAAATGTTGTGTAATGGAAAAAATGACAGAGATGGGGGTTGAGATCCCAAACTCAGCACTGGCCTGTGAGATTAGATAGACTCAGGCACATTTCTTGACTTCTGAGAGGTATCTGGGTCACAGATTCTTATTTCCCCTCTCTTGAAGAGTGGTTGTCAGGATTCTATGATATATGCGTGTAAGGCATAATACAGTACTTGGTACATGGTTTAATAAGCATTCATTCCTATCTTTTCCCTTTCTTAGTTTTAAAGCAAGATATGAATGCTCTATTCAAAAGCAACTGCTATTATTTTAAAACATACTAAGGGTGCATAACCAGTAGCATAAGTCAGTATCAATGCAGGCAAGCACACTACAAAGGAATGTTTACACCAGAATTAAATAACTCCAGAAGATTTTAGGTATTTCTGACTTTTCATGCTTTTCCAGGATGAAAAAGATGTTAAGTGGTAAACTACCAGACAGACAGGCATCTTCTCCAGAATCATATCCATGAGAAGTATAATGTGACTACAGATCTCAGGCAAAGCTAGCAGCAGCTATTTTTTCAAGGGATGGTAAACTATGAGCAGTAAGGCCAATAATGCCTTTTTTATAACAAACAGAATGGACTGGGAACACTGATGGCAGGAGCTTTCCTAATTTTATTTGATGTGGAGAAGTCAGGGCTGAATGAGGAATCAGAAGGCAGCCTGTCAGTGAGGAATGGTGATTATAGAAGAATGTCTGCATTAATCAATGTCATGCAATGTCAACATATCAATCTCTGCTGGCTGGGGATGAAGTAAGATCAAAATTACACACACACACACACACACACACACATACACACACACACACAAACATACACACAATGTATGATCAGGAACTTGACTGACCTAGATGTAAATCACACTAGACCTATGGAGAACTTCTCTGAGAAAAAAGAAAGAATAAAACGGAAAAAGACAGCTAGCAAACAAAAAATATTTCTCCGTTCCCAAAAATTTTCATGGAGATTAAAATTTTGACCGAACATATGACATGAATGTAATAGGTCTTAGCAAAGAAAGTTTCTATATTAAAAAGAGCCTGAAGCAGTGATTCTAATGCTATGGCAATCTCAAGTAAGATAACCAGGGACATCAGAATGAGATATAGCAGGAACTAGCTCATGGGAGAAAAAAATGAAAAGTAGTCAAAGAAATATAGACCATATTAGAAAAAGAATAGACATTGCTAAAACACAGTAAGAGATTAATAGAATTTAGAAAAATGAATAAAATGAAATATGAATAAACAAGCATTAGCCATGAAGAGAATTTTAAGCAATATGACATCCTCAGGGACTCCAATTATAAATAAGACAATTAAAGTAATACAAAGAAATAATTTAAAGGATTTTTCCCAAGAGCATTCAGAGAGAGCATGGCCCTGTTGACACCTTGGTTTTGGATATCTGACCACCAGAACTGTGAGTGAATCAAGTTGTGTTGGGTATTTTGGGGGGTTTTTTTAGTCTTTTTTGTTTAATTTTTATTTTTTTACGGGACAGAGAGAGAGTCAGAGAGAGGGATAGACAGACAGAAATGGAAAGAGGTGAGAAGCATCAATCATCAGTTTTTCGTTGCCGTAGCAACACCCTAGTTGTTCATTGATTGCTTTCTCACATGTGCCTTGACCGCGGGCCTTCAGCAGACCGAGCAACCCCTTGCTGTAACCAGCGACCTTGGGTTCAAGCTGGCAAGCTTTTTGCTCAAGCTGGTGATCTCACGGTCTTGAACCTGGGTCTTCCGCATCCCAGTCCGACGCTTCCTCCACTGCGCCACCACCTGGTCAGGCAAGTTGTGTTGTTTTAAGCCACACACACACACACACACACACACACACACACACAATTTAAAGATACAATTTAAGGATTTAGAGACATTCAAGAAGAATTTACTCTACATTGCTAAAAGGCACACTATGATCCGCGGAAAACTGACTGAACAACCAACAGTAATACATCTCCTGGTAAAAAATATCAAAGGTTTAAAACAAATGAATAAAGAGTTTTTGAACATTCAGACAGAAAGGTTAGATGCTTAAAAGGGAGAGGGAGGGTCTCCCTAAACTCATACTTCTTCTACATAGCTATACTCAACCCCAGAAAGATGGTTCTTATCACACACACACACATAAAGAGAGCTGAAGGCAACTTTTGAAGGTGATGGATATGTTTATAACATAGTCATAGACTGTAGTGATAGTTTCATAGATGTGTCCTTATCTCCAGACTTCAAGTTGTATACATGAAATGTGTACAGTTTTTTGTACCTACCCCTCTTTCTAGTCCCAACATGGCTTCTTCTCTATATTATAGGACTTCTGTTCAGCTAGACTTTGGTAGTTCTCAATGATAACTACTCTGTAATTTAGTTATAAACTATAGAAGAGTCATAAACAGGATGTAAGTACTGTATTTCCCTATTTTACCACCTTGACCAGAAGCTCCCATGAATCATTTATGAAGAAACCACTGGAGAACAATTTTTGATCGACCAAGGGATAACTAGACCACTATGGCAAAATAGATGTTGGTAAGTATTCATCCCAGCAAACTGTAGGACTAAGCCTAAGAACAGATGTGGGGATTATGATCACAACACAGGATTTAATATTATAAACCCCAGAAATATTTAGAAACGATATAATTTTAAAAATTGAAAGAGAAAATGGGAAAGTAAGAAGTGATATGAGCATGCTGATTTTCTCTTTCTTTAGAGATATTATTAAAAGTTGATAAATCAAGTAGTAATTTAAATATACACTTAATTCAAAAGAGCTGTGAAGACCTTGGTCCAGCTCTGCACAAGTTGTATGTAATTTTTACAATGCAGTAATATGTGAAGTATTTTCTCCAATACATTATAGCCTTTGACTTTTCTTTATAGCAAGTGATCTAGAGAAAGGCACTTACTCTTTGTAAAGAAATTATCTGGAACTAAGTTATTAAAACACAGTTAAAATTAACACTGATAGAAACAGGAAAAAAAGTGAGTCTCAAACTAAGGGATAATGATATCTAAGTGGAAGTCAGAATTTTTAGAACCTATTTGTGGCTTCTAAAAAATGCTACATTTTTAGGCCTTGAAAAATTATATAATAAAAAGAAAAAATTTTTAATTATATTAAATTTATTGGGGTGACATTAGTTAATAAAATAATATGGGTTTCAAGTATACAATTCTACAATAAATCATCTGTATACTGTATTATTTATTCACCACCCAAAGTCAAGTCTCCTTCCATCATGATGTATTGGATCCCCTTTAATTCTTCTTTATAATATCATAAATATTTCATAAGTATTTATATTCATAAATATTTTATTAGAAAATTAAACATTTTATTAGAAAAATATAAAAATAAGTTTTATAGTGAGACAAAAATTTTTAGAATAACAACTGGTGGTTAGTGATATGTAAAAATGTTAGAACTGCCAATTTAAAGAAACTTGTGTTAGATGTGAGGAGAAATAGTAATAAATTGTTGTGGGGATATAGATTAACATAATATCTTAGATAGATAATTTGGTGATATTTTGAAATTTAACATTTTCAATCCTAACACTATTAACCTTGTTTATCAAGAAGAGATTGGTAAAATAAATTATAGCTATCATCAACCTGACCAGGCGGTAGTACAGTGGGTAGAGCGTCAGACTGGGATGCTGAGGACCCAGGTTTGAGCCGCCAAAGTCGCCAGCTTGAGCACAGGATCATCTGGCCTGAGCAAAAAAGCTCACCAGCTTGGACCCAAGGTTGCTAGCTCGAGCAAGGAGTTTCTCTGTCTGCTGAAGGCCCGCGGTCAAGGCACATATGAGAAAGCAATCAATGAACAACTAAGGTGTCGCAACAAAAAAATGATGATTGATACTTCTCATCTCTCTCCATTTTTGTCTCTCTGTCCCTATCTATCCCTCTCTCTGATTCTCTCTCTGTCCCTGTTAAAAATATATATATGGATATTATCAGTAAAATTATATTGTCTATATATTTCTAAATTTTATGTATGGTCATAATGTTAAATTATAAATTTTAAATATATACATTATATATAAAATATCTATATATCACACGCATGCATACAAACATATATGCAAACATCCTGGCATTTGTAAAGAAAATGTCTGGGAGGATATAAAATATGGGGAGTAGGATTGGAAGGGAGATCCTTTCCTATGTAGTTTGATTTTTTTTTTTTTACAATATGCTTTTATTTTATAGCTAAAAAAGAGACGATTTAAGACATATAAATGGTATAAACTTTTTATTTTTAGCTCACAAAACCAAGCAATATCAAAGTTGGAAGGCATTAAAAGTACATTAAAACTAATTCATCCTATGAATGTATCTATTCAAAAAATTCCTGAAATACAGTTTCCAATATCCTGGAGCCTATGTGTTTTTGGTTCTGGCAGGAAGATCTGCAGAACCAAGTCACCTAACACAGTCAGAGGAATGACTTCAAGGGCAATGATCACCACAGGAATATGAATTAAGTATGGATGAAGAACTGTACCAGTTCCTAGGGAACACCAGGAATAAAGGGTACTTCCATGACAGATGAGAAACTTCCTGAGAAGGGCAGGAAGAGGCTTCAACAACAAACACTGTGAGGCAATGAGAAGCAACAGCAGTATTAGACTAATCAACTTCAAGTCTCTCTCCACATAAGGTTAGAAATAGGACTGATCTCTTTGGTCTAAGACCTCAGCACCCTTTATAAATTTGGAAGGATGTGGGGACAGTAATGGGCTTCAAAAGGGAGATATTGGACTTCATGATTTGAGAGCATATAGTAGCTAAAATAATTTTTATGGCCATCTTTTTTATTCCAAAACTGTAGAGGCCTTAGTAGGTATAATGATATACAATATATCACATCACCTTAGCTTAGAGAACATAGCTGAGCATACTTTCAGACAGAAATTAAAACAGAAAGAGCAATTTTATCTCAATGTATAGTGTGGTCTCAGGAGAAACTAAACTGAATTAATGTTCTTATTCATGTGAGTAATTTCTGGGCCCCATCTGAGATATTTATCAAAGGCCCTGAGGGGCTTACCTACTGGAAGCATCAATATTAAGTGGAAAGAGGAACAATATTTGAATTTAAAAAGTGGCTTCATGGCAGTGAAAACTTGACTTTTCTGAGATACTTTTATACTCCTAAGGAAGTCAACACTTCATATTCATATTGACTTAGCCATGTCTATTTAACCCATTGGAATACAGAGAAAGCAAGTACATCTTGCTTTCTTACTTGTCGAAAGTCAAGACTTCCATTTTCCTTCATGGCCACTCCACAAAGGAAGGAGTGCTCCAACATGGGCCAAGATCAAGGACACAATAAGGCCACAGTGCAGCCTTCTTTGAAAGGATCAAAAAGGTGTACAAAGATGTGATGTAGAATTGGACACCTGAAACCTGTATAATTGTGTTATCCAGTGTCACCCCAATAAATTCAATTAAAAAAAGAAAAGCTCAAAAAGGTTAAAAATCTATCTTCTGAGCAGTGAGCTCTCATGTCTTGCTTTTCAAAATGTGTATTTTTCACCCATACACTGCTTTTCTCCTAGCGCTAGTTTGATAAAATTGCCCTAAAGGGTTCCTATCCCTTGGAACGTACCTGGACTATCAGCCTCACCAGCTCTCACTTCTCCCAGGGTTAAGCAGGCATCAGAATGGGGCACAGAGGAAAGGTCCAACAGGTTGTTAGGCATGGCTCTGAGCAGACAAGAAGAACTGTCACAACCCACATTATCTAGTCAGGCTCACGACACGCCCTAGGTAGGAATAAATTTGCTAGGACTATTCCTTTGGCACATAACTACAAACTAACATGGTGGCTATACTCACAGTTGGTGCTAGAATATTGGGATACTGCCTAAATATCTTTGAGATTCAACCAGCAGGCATTCACAAAAGTTTAGGAGGGTAATTCTGTGTGACTAGCAAAAATATTTTGCCTCAAATAGTTCTCTGCATTTGTTATAAGAAAGAGGTTATCATCTTTCTTTATAATGAGAATTTAGGAGATGATAACATATTCATTTCTCCCAAAGTTAGGTCATGCCTGGTAGTAAATTAGACATTATAGGAAACCCATTTACACTTTCAGGTCACTGACTGACTGTAGTGCTATTTGCCTCCAGAATAAGAATTTACCAAATAGCTTCCTCATGACCTGAAATAAATGCCATGTCTCTTGAAGCACCTTAGTATGACTCAGGCAGCAGAACCAATCTGACTAAATAAACACATAAAAAAATAGAGAAGCCAATTATTACTGTTCACCAATAGAGTGGACAGCCATCATTTTACTAGCTTGGGACAAAATCTTTATTTGAGAAAGAGGTTCATTTTAAATACCAATAAAGTGGTCAGTCACATTGCCCTCACCTCTTCCCACAGAGATGGGCAGGTGGCAGGATCCAGACTGGTCAACTGAAGTGGTCAGTCACATTGCCTTCACGTCTTCCCACAAGGATGGGCAGGTGGCAGGATCCAGACTGGCCAACTGAAGTGGTCAGTCACATTGCCCTCACCTCTTCCCACAGGAATGGGCAGGTGGCAGGATCCAGACTGGTCAACTCATGCCTATCTCTGAACCAGTCAAGCCGCTCTGACTGGTTCAGAGATAGGCATGTGACTCACACGGTTCCAATCAAGGTCTTCCCTGCATGTGATAAAGGATTATCACAAAGTTACATTATGTTTCACAAGCTGCAATAATAAAAAATTAAAACTGCCAACAGCCGTCTTCCCCAGCAGCATGAGGGAAGCTATCTGCAGACGAGAATCAGGTCGACTAAGAAGAAAGACTCCAGACACAGAAGTATTGTCTGCATCGTTTTAACCACTAGGTTCAGCCATGGCCAGATCCATTCCTGGACTCATCAACTACCTGAGAATTTCCTTTGATGATTCTTTGACTTAGATTTCTGCCATTTGCTAATAATAACCCTGAATAATACAACTGCTATGCCTAAAGAGAACAAGCTATATTTTTTTTTTGCTATATTGTTTATTTTTTATTTCCTTCTATGAATATTTTCAACTACACAGTGCATTCACTATTTTTTTGTATTTATTTTAGGTGTCAGCGTAGTGTTAGACAATCATATACTTTACAAAGTGTTCCCCACCCACAAAATTTTCAGTACCCACCTGGCACCACACAGAGTTATTATAACATTATTGAATATATTTTCTATGCTGTACTTTACATCTGCATGACTATTTTGTATCTCTGCTTCTCATTTTTTTTCACCTTTCCACCTAGTTCCCCAACACCCCTTTCATCTGGCAGCCATAAGTCTGTTCTTTGTATCTATGAGCCTGTTTCTGTTTTGTTTGTTTATATTGGAGAACAAGCCATTTTTAAACACCTCACCTTGGAACCAAAATATCCTGATCATGGTTAGAACATAAGATCATCCCCGACTCCCTTCTTATGATCTTTAATCATTTTAAATATTTTTAAATAATAATAGTTTCTGTTCATAAATATAACACATACATGCTTCAGGAAAACTCACCAGAGGCTCCTTGGCCCTGATGATTGCTGTAAAGATTTTAATGCACTTCCTTTTAATTTAGGAACATCCCTTTGCTTTCTTTAGTACCATGAACTGGTAGAATAATGACCCCCAAAGATGTCCATGTCTTAACCCTCCAAACCTGTAAATAATAAGCAAGATTTTACAGATGTGATTAAGGTTAAGGGTCCGAGATGGAGATTAGCCTGGATTTTCTAGTTGGACCCAATATAATCACATGAGCTCTTGAAAGTTGAGAACCTTTCCCACAGAGAGATGACATCATGAGAACTCAGCTTATAGTTTCTGGCACTGGAGATGAAGGAAGGCACCACAGGCCAAGGAATACTGTTGGCCTCAAGAAACTGGGAAAGACCTGAGGTCTAAGCTCCCCTATCCCCTCCAACAGGAACATAGACCAACCATCACTTTGATCTTAGCCCAGTAAGACCCATGTCAGACTTCTCACAAAGAAATCTGTAAGATAATAAAATTGCGTTGTTTTTAGCCACTGAGTTTATGGCAATCTATTATGGCAGGAATAGAAAACTAATGCGCACAATTTTAAATATACTGCTCACAAAAATTAGGGGATATTTTATTGCTTCATGTTCATTTTTAAATATCCCCTAATTTTTGTGAGCAGTGTGCTTCCTATATAGGTTGATGACTTCAGAATGCATATCTCCTGCTGTAACTGCTTCTACAATTCCTGATTCAACTACCTTTACACAATTTCTGATATCTGTGTCAGAGTATGCTCCCTGTCTCCAAATTTCTATTCTCTTCCTTTTAAATTTAATGATTTTAGAGAGAGATGTAGAAAGAGAGGGGGGACAGGGAGGAAGAGAGAGAGAGAAACTGATTTATTGCTCCACTTATTCATTCATTGGTTGATTCTTGTATGTGCTCTGATTGGGAAAGTGGGGTCAAACCTGCAACCTTAGCATATTGGGAAGATGCTCTAACCAACTGAGCTATGCAGCCAGAGCCACCAGTCTTCCTTTATTATCCAGTAGTAGAACTCCTGATCTATAGCTAAATGCATAGGCATCTGGAATGAAGACTACATTTTCCATCTCTTCCCCTTCCCTTGCAGCTTGAATGACCATCTATCCAGGTTTGGGCCACAAGAATATGCAAAAGTGCCATGAGTGACACTGGTCTTCCTCCCTTGTGCTGGCTGGGATGCAAGCAAGATGTCAGGGGCAAAGCATCCATCCCTGACCACGGTTTCACAATAAGGGTGGCAGAGTAACTAGACAAAAAAAGACATGGTCATTTTCTAGTTCTCACTATACTTAGCCAATCAGGAGCACTTGTCCAATATAGTACTCTCTCCTCTCCTTGTAAAGTCTTTTTCACCTGTATTCCAGAATACCACCGTGTGCACCCCTCCTTACCCACTGGGTGCTTCTATGCATCTGCTTGACTGATTCCTCCACAACTTCCTGACTTCAAAATGCTGGAGTAGCCCAGGGCTCACTCCTCAGACTTCTTCCCTTCTCTGTCTTTAAATACCATTAACATGTCATTGACCACTAAGTTTGTGCCTCTTCCCTAACCTTATCCTCATGTATAGTACCACCATTTTTTAAGTAAATTAAGGCAGGAACCTTGTCTATCCTCAGGTTATAGTCAGCAATTAAAAGATTTCTTGAGCCTGACCAGGCAATGGCACAGTGGATAGTGTCGCACTGGGATCTGGAGGACCCAGGTTCGAAACCCCAAGGTCGCCATTTGAGCACAGGCTCACCAGCTTGAGCGTGGGGCCTCCGGCTTGAGTGTGGGATTATAGACATAAGCCCAAGGTTGCTAGCTTGAAGCCCAAGGTTGCTGGCTTGAGCAAAGAGTCAGTTGCTCTGCTGTAGCCCCTGGTCAAGGCACATATGAGAAAGCAGTCAATGAACAACTAAGGTGCCGCAACAAAGAACTGATGTTTCTCATCCCTCTCCCTTCCTGTCTGTCTGTCCTCATCTGTCCCTCTCTCTGTCTTGCTCTCTATTACACACAAAAAATATTGCTTGACACAGCGTTCAATATCTATCTATCTGTAAATTTATATGTATTGTTAAAGAAGATACCAGTGTGAGAAAATTGAAAAGGGAGATAACAATCGTTAGCTAGTTTCCAGTTCTTGCTCCTTCTGGCACAGCCCATGGTTTAACAAAAGGCAATCCAAGACATTGTTTTCCGAGCATGCTGGATTGTTCCAGATCTGAGAACTGGGACATCCAAAGAAAGTGATGAATTACACATGATTCAAGAAATTTTCTGTGAAAATCTGTTCTCATTCTCAAACCATAGGTTAGATTGGGATAGCAGATATCTCAGGGACATATGCTTAAGAAAGAACATGGAGTAAAAGAATTCTATGCTTCCCGTTTAGAGCAAAATCAAATATAATCAACTGAGTAGAGATTAAGAATGGCACTGTTGTAAGAAGTTAAGAAGCCTAAAAAAGACAGACAAAATAAGGATACAGAAAAAATAAATAAATGATTGATTTTTTAAAGGTCCAGGTCATTTAATAGTTTCTCAGACTATTATCTATTAAAAACAAACAAACAGTTTACTCACAGCAACAGAATGTATCTCATAGACATACTTTTGTGCACAAGTAGCCAAACACAAACTGAGTATATACTACTTGTTTTAACTTAACTGAGAGTCAAAAGGGGTCATGAAGGAACTTTCAGAAGTGACGGAAATGTGGCTATCTTGATTTGGGTAACAGTTATACAGGAACATTTTTTTTTTTAACTTGAATTATATACTTGTGATCTTTACATTTTAAATTGAGTTATATTAAATATTCATTAAACATATAAGAATGTCCTTGCAATGAGTGTTCTGTGGAAGGCAGGGAAGTGGGAAAGATAAATATAAACAAATTTCTGCAAGATCTCTCACAGCCTTTAATATGCTACTGTGCACTGTAGATTTCTAAGAGGAAGCTATAGAGTACAGTGTGTTCCAGAATTCATTGTTCAAGAAACTTTTTTTCTCACCTATAGCAACATCCATATGGCACTAATGTTTCAGAAACCATTTCAGAAAAAATCCAAGCAAACGCTATGAATACCACCGCAGCTATTTAAAAAATAAAATGTCAACATCTAATTTTAAGCAATCATATTTTGTGAACCCCCCAAAATAAAGTAGTTGCCAAATGTATCCTTATAGAAGGTCCATTAATTACTGAAGCAGTTCTACCCAAAATAATACATTTTATTTCAGAGTTGCAGACTTCAGATTTCCCTGGCATTAATTAGCTATTAAAGCCAGTTGTCTATTGAAGAACAAGTTTGACAGGAAGCATTCATCAATATAGACAATGCCTATCTTTCTGTTCTCTGGACAATATACAACTCATCGTGATGTAGCTTGAAGGTATTGAAATGCAAGTTTAAAAACGTAGGTCTTAAAAAAAAAAAAAAAACGTAGGTCTTAGGGTGGGTTCCCCAGGAAGCCAACTCAGACAGACTTCTGTTTGGGAGATTTGTTGGAAAGAGCTCCAGATCAACACCTGTAGGGGAGTGAGGGAAGCAGGACCAGGCAGAGGGAGGAGTTTAACTGTAATGCGGTCACCACAAAGGCCTCAGCAGACCTCATGGGGAGTTCATGGAACCAGGTGACCCTTCAGGGTTGTACATACCCAAGGTACACAGACGAGACTTTCATTTCCTTACAATATACCAATCATTGTGTGTTGGCTGTCCTTGGGAAGAAGCATGACAATGGGCAAGGTGGCCTCATTTGACTGAGGGTAATTTTCAACAGAGTTAATCAGCTGAAAGCCATCAGACCCCAACACTTGCAAAGGCAGGGAGAATGAGTGCCTCAGTCCTAAAGTAGAGGGAGCTGAATCCACCCCACAGTGCCCATTCCTGTAGCCGACACACACACCTCCTTCTCAAAACCCAAACGGGTGCCTGACTTGCAAGAATCCATTCCTACCAAATCTAATTTTCATGTTATATGTAGACAGGTCAAGGGCCTAGATTTTACCCATATAGACTTGTCCATAGCAAGTATTCCTAAAACTGCATTAAAAACAGCAAGCAAACGGTTGGTTACAACATTATTTCACAATGGAAACTATATACTAATCCTTGGTCATTGATTAAATTAGGTACAGCTAGAAACTTAGCTGTTCTTCATGAAGGATAATAGCCTGAAAACATCAGATTTCTCCAAGAAGAACCATACCACAGCAATCTACAAAAAAAAAAAATTAACATATAAAAGCTTTAGAGTAACTTTTCAGTACTGGAGTTTTTAAAATCACATTTCCCCTTGCTTATTTTAGTAAAATTAAATTAGTAATTCATTGCACAAAGTAATGAAAAAGGAGTTCAAGAGTCCAGATTCCTCACTGATTCTGCTTTTTAATACATGCTATCAATCAATGCATTTATTCTTTCAAAACACATCTACTTAGAACTTCTTATTAGGAGATAACATGCTTGGTATTGAAGGGATAGAGATGAATGAGAAGTTCACCATCTAATAGAGACAGGTAAGCATATAGGTAATTATAAATCAGTCACATATTCATTCAACAAACACATCACAGCACCATTATGTGCCCAACTGTGAACAAGAGAAACATAGCCTTTGCCTTAATGAGGCTTACATGAAATGTGAGAAGTAATAAAATAGAAGACTGCAGATGGTGCTAGAGTGTTTGCATACATGGGGAAGGAGAGCTACAAAAGCTTAGTAACAATAAGCTTAATAACAATAATAATAGCAACTAATTTTTCTTGAGTACTTAAATGGTGCCAGGCACATATGTGAATTTATTTAACTCCAATCAATCCTGAGTCGGGTATACTTTCTATATGCAAATGAGAAAATTAGAGCACAGAGAGATTAAGTAGTTTAATGAAGGTCACAAAGGTGATAAGTGGCAGGAAGGGATTCACAGAGGATATAACTTTGGAACTGAGTCTTGAAAACTGAGTGGGAGTTTGCCAGACAGGCCGAAAAGGAATGGGGGGTGGGTTTAGGCGGAGTGCATTCCAGACACAAGGAACTGCAAGTATGAATGCTTAATTTATATATAGGTGGGATATAAAACTGAGACTCATGGACATAGACAAGTGTGCAGTGGTTACCAGGGAGAGGGACATGTGGGGGAGGGAGTGGGAGGAAGGGTTAAAAAGGGACAAATTATTTTAATTTGGGTGATAGGTATACAATAAATCAACAGTTCAAATGCTACAGAAATGTTTACCTGAAACCTATGTACTCTTATTGATAGATGTCACTTTGTTAATTTTTTAAATAATGTTTCTTAAATCATTAAAGACCTACAAATTTATTTGCATGTAGGCTGCTTGTGGGACAATAACAAGTGCCCAAGCCTGAGATGTGGGAGAAGTCAGGAACAGACAAAGATGAGTCATGTGGCCCACAGGGATAGACTGTGAGAATATAGGCACAAACTGCTGGCTGTGACATTTGATGCTTAATGTAAAGCCAGTAACCACAGCCACCATCACAGCCACCTGGCCCATGCAGGTTTCCATTTGATTTGGACAGGCGGTAATGAAACAATAGAGCCATGAACTGGTGGGCCATTAGCTTTAATCCTAGCTTGCATTTGGTGGGCAAGAAATATACACAGTGGAAAAACACTTTCCTTTCCATTCAGAGCTTCCAAAGCCACTACTTATCCAAGTTTTCCTAGGATCAAAGGTTTATACCTCACCAGCCTTATTCACTTCTGTTCCCCATCTTCTTCTCTCTGCACAAACTGCACAAACTGGCTTCTCCTTCAGCACTCCGCCATCTTGGCTGCTTCTCCTCTCCTCCATGTGGCCTTTCTCTGCTCTACTACAGCATGGGCTCCTCCTAGAATGTAATCACTCTTCCCCGGAACAATGTGATCTCTCCTTTTAAAACCTTTTGGCGAAAGCCCTCCCCCAACACATATTAACATAATCATGCCCATCCCAAGCAAGAAGGACAACTAATATTATCACCTTGGTGATGGGCTTTTATGTGGGCAGTGCCATCTTTAACAAACTGAGCATAATATATTTTATCTGCCCAATAATCCACCCTTATGCTCACTTTACTACCCACAGTCTACACCACTAGCATCCCTGTGCAAGGAAATTAGACACATTATACTAATTACAACAACATGACAAATCATACAATTTCAACAATTACAAAGGTACATTTCACCAGTCTCTGAGCACTTTGCCAAAAGCACAAAATGTCCTCTGACTTCTTTCAGCCATGGGAAAATCTTTCCGGGACAAAGAAAGGGCCTCCAGCAAAGCTGCCCCCACTCCCATCAGGGTATTTCACATTGTCCAAAATCCGTAAATCCATCCAACAAAAGAACCAGGGCCCACTCTGGTCATAGTACAGGAATCAGTCCATGCACATGGGGCCTCAGCCACCCCCCTCATCCCTGCCATCCTGGCAGGTCTTACACAGTTCCAAGGAGGAGCACGTGGCAATGGCAGTCAGCATTTCCATCTCTGCTCCAGAGAGCATGATGGCATCCATCTCTATGTCTCAAAATCGCAGGCCTACCAGGAGTGTAGTAGGTACTCCTTGCTGCTGGGCTCCCACCTTCTGAAGACTGCAAATCACAACTCCAGACAGATTCTTCTCATCCTCCAAAGAGGAACTGAAAACATCAGCTCCTGCTGCTGGGCTTGAGCCCCCAGCTTCTTGCTGTTGCTGGCTCTTTACAATGTCCAGGGCATGCTGCAACTCATGAATCTGTGAATCCTTCTCCAGTGGCTTCTCCATTTTCAAATGAATCTCACAAGCTTGGTCGGCCTCCTTCTCCGGTGCTTGCTCCCGCCCCAGGGTCAACATCTCTTTCTCCCGCGTTTACTCCAGCTCCTTCCACTCCTCGGTTTGCAGGTCCTGGGAAGCCTCTTCCACAGAGCTCTCAGTTTCCTCATGCATGGCTGTAAAAGTCAGCCAGCCTACGGCCCCCAAAAGGACAGCCATGGGGAACCATAACAACAGCCAGTCCTCTACTCCACTGCTCAAAGATGGTGGTAGCTCCATACTTATCTGTATCGAATCCTGCCACAGACTATGCCAAATGTAAGGCCAGTAGCCATGGCCACCATCACAACCACCTGGCTCATGCATGTTCGTATTTGAATTGGACAGACAGTAATAAAACAATGGAGCCAAGAACTGGTGAGCCATTAGCTTTAATCCTAGCTTGCACCTGGTGGGCAAGAAATATACACAATGGGAAAACACTTCCCTTTCCATTCAGGGCTTCCAAAGCCACTGACTTATCCAAGTTTTCCTAGGATCAAAGGTTTGTACCTTACCAACCTTATTCACCTCTGTTCCCCATCTCCTTCTCTCTGCACAAACTCTGCATAAACTGGCTTCTCCTTCAACACTCTGCCATCTTGGCTGCTTCTCCTCTCCTCTATGTGGCCTTTCTCTGCTCTTCCTACAGCATGGGCTCCTCCTAGAACGTAATCCCTCTTCCCCTGAACAATGTGATCTCTTTTCCTTTTAAAATCTTTTGGCGCAAAAGCCCTCCCCCAACACATATTAACATAATCACGCCCATCCCAAGCAAGAAGGGCAACTAATATTATCACCTGGATGACAGGCTTCCATGTGGGCAGTGCCATCTTTAACAAACTGAGCATAATATATTTTATCTGCCCAACACTTAATAATATCAATATGAATATTAATAAAAATAAAAATGGCTAGCATTCATTAAGAGCATCCTATAAGCCAGACATAGTCTAAACATTGACATGCATTATCTCATTTTAGTCTCCTCTACAGTCTTATGAGGGAGGTATTGTTTTATTTCATTTCACAAGTAATAATGCTTGAGCTTTAAAGGAGGCAACTAGGCTGTCCAGGGTTCTACTGCCTATGAGTTCACAGAGCTGGGATTCCAAACTAAGAAATTATGACCCCTAAGCCTGTGCTCCCATCAGCCTTCTCCTAGGAGGGGGGATGGGCAGTAAGGGGGAAACCCATGCTCCAGCCCAGGAGGCACATAACAAAGCTTTTAACCAGAGACGGGTGAGATGTGGGCTGGAAGAAAGGAGATTTGAGAAATATGTGCACACAGGTGGCCCTGGAGTCTAAGATCTGGCACTGAGATGAAGGAAGAGTCCTGGGTAGCAGCCGCCTATCTGAAGAAAGGGGGAACCAAGAGAATGGGTCAAGATGAACACCAAGACGTGAGCAGAGGAACAAACACCCGATAGATAGCTGAGACTGAGGTCTCCTGAAATACTGACGAAAACCCAGGGGACAGCTGGATATTGAGCTCTGGAGCTGAGGAAATAATCTGCTTTGGTACAGATTTGGCCACAAACATGTGGAAAGCATGAGAGCTGTCGAGTTTGTCCAGGGAGAATGCAAAGAGTAAGGAGAGAAGATGGTGATGGACAGAAACTTAGAAAACTCCAACTATTCAGAAAAAAAATATCATCTCATCTATAAAAATAAGGTGTGTGTCTGTGTGCATGTGTGTGTCTGTGTGTATATTCTTCCATGTATACCTATATCTGCCCAAGAAAGGGCTTTTAGACAAGTAAAGAGGGCTGTCTTTAGTGATATTTCTTTCTGAACAACCAAGTAATTCTCTTTCAAATGTGCAGTTTTGAATTACTAGGTGGTATATATTTCTGCTAAAAAAAATGAGTTAGTTGGCCTGACCAGGTGGTAGCACAGTAGATAGAGCATCAGACTGGGTCACAGAGGACACAGGTTTGAAACCTCAAGGTCTCCGGCTTGAGTGTGGGGTCACTGGCTTGAGCATGGGATCAAAGACATGACCCCATGGTCTCTAGCTTGCGACCAAAGGTTGCTGACTTGAAGCCCGAGGTTGCTGGCCTGAGCAAGGGGTCATTTGCTCTGCTGTAGCCACCACCACCACCCCCTCCATCAAGGCACATATGAGAAAACAATCAATGAACAAATGAACAACTAAAGTGCCAAAACAAAGAACTGATGCTTCATATTCCTCTCCCTTCCTGTCTGTCCCTCTCTGTCTCTCTATCTCTCTCTCTCCCTCACTCTCTCTCTCTCTCTCTCTCTCTCACACACACACACACACACACAAATGAGTTAGTTGAAGGGCATATGTTTTTAATAATAAATTTACATAGTACTAACAATTTCAAAGTGATCAACCAAGATCTGCTTGGCCACTCTGAACTCGCGTCAACAGTGTCAGGAATCCCACTTCGGACATGGGCACTATAGGCTTTGGGTGGAAGTGCCTTGCGTACAGGGAACATTTTCCCAGTATATAGCATTCTTTAGTCTCATTTATGTTCTCACCCTTCACCCTAACAAATATCCCATGGCAGTTTACCTGCTTTAGCAATCTGTGCAAAAGGCGATTTCTGCAGTTCCTGTCTTTTTAAAACAAAGGAACTCTTCCACCATTAACATGTACCAAAAAGAGGAGGAAAAAAAAAACATAGCCCATTTGGTCCGCCTTCCTTGGCTGTTGCTACCTTGCAGTTTATGACTTACAGACAGAGGGAGGTCTGACGGCATGGAGGAGACAGACTGAGAGCCAGCTAGTCCATTCCCGTGGAAACCACAAGTCCCTCAGTGCAGGCAGTTCTGCGCGCTTTGCTGTGAGATTCCGTTTGTGTGACTTTGAGAGAGGTTTGTGAATGATTTCTAAATGTGTGCCTCGCTGAGGCGAGCCTCGGAAGGAGCGGGTAATCCTGCCGAGCCAGGAGCAGAGGAAGCCAACGGGGACCTCGCGGTGCTGGAACTGACTCGACCCTTACATGCAGTTTTTGAAATTGGCAAAACAGAAAACAAATTGCTATCATATTATGCCTGTGGAAGCTCAAGGAGAAGGGACTCTATACCAGCGTACTATTGTGAAAGATGCAGTGAGTTACGGGAATGTGTCTGATGTGTGGACCCTGAAGACAAATGTAAGTTTGTCATATTTTCATACTATATATATATTGCTGTGTAATTTTCTCTTTTGGCTTGAAATCATACTTGGCTAAAATGTAATCATTTCACAATGAGGATTTCTAGTGTGGAAAGTTGTTAATCTTTGCTTAAGACCTCCCCCCCCTTTATTAACTAAGCAACATTAATAACATAAGCTGAAATTCCCAACAGCAGCTGTGGCAATTCAGCCTAAGACTGACTGACAGAACTATCATCACCCCAAATACATTCAATTACTATGGGATTAACACTGGGCTTATTTTTAATGACTTTCTTAGTGTATAAGGCATGCAACCCCACTGTTTTGGTCTGCATGCTAATTTAAAGCCTCTGTGGCTAATTTAGTGTGATAAATATAACCAACAGTATGAGATAAAGGTAAACACGATTCCTGGTAGTCACAAAACTTTTCTTTTTTGGCCAGGACCACATTTTTTTCCCCGAATGCTCAAAACTCTGCAACCTCTATGCTAAAAGTTTATTCTGCTTTTCTGTCCTTGCTTTGGAGAAAAAAATTGAAACCAAACAGAGGACTCTACTAAAATTGTGAAGGAAGGAAGGAAATAGAAAAAGGCACTGCAGTTCCTTAACTACTATTCTAATAATGGAGGAAAAGAGCCAACCAAAGGAGCCCAACCCTTAAACCAGCTTCAGTGTGACAGAGTGTGGGGACTTACAAATGGATGGTGAGCAGAACCTATAACTTGTTGGCTTTTCTACACTTTATCTGCTACAAGTTCCGGCTTAGACATGGACATTCTTTGTGAAGAAAACACTTCTTTGAGCTCAAGTGTGAACTCTTTCATGCAACAAAAGGATGGCACAAGGCTCTACACTGACTTCAATTCCGGAGAAGCTAACACTTCAGATGCATTTAACTGGACAGTGGATTCAGAAAATCGAACCAACCTTTCCTGTGAGGGCTGTCTCTCACCACAATGCTTCTCTTTACTTCATATCCAGGGGAAAAACTGGTCTGCTTTGTTGACAGCTGTAGTGATTATTCTAACCATTGCTGGAAACATACTCGTCATCATGGCAGTGTCCCTGGAGAAAAAGCTGCAGAATGCCACCAACTATTTTCTGATGTCACTTGCCATAGCTGATATGCTGCTGGGTTTCCTTGTCATGCCCGTGTCCATGTTAACCATCCTCTATGGTGAGTGGCGTTACTTTCCCAGCTGTACCCACAATAGCAACAAAGAGCTTGTGCATATCATTAGCAGATGAGCCAGGTTTCAGGGGACAAAATAAACACAAGGCTTTGTTAATAAGAGTGCTGTGTAACCCTAGTTACTTAAACTTTACTGTTAAAATGGGGTTCATATATTTTAAAGAAGCAGACAACCTATTTGTGATCTTTAGAGAATTCTGTGCTTTGAAGCAATACATTTCTACATTTTATGTAGAAATAATTATAAATGCCCCAATCCGGTCATAAGCAATAATTTATGTGTCAGTCTGAGTCCACTTGATTTTCCCTACTTTATATGCACAAATATTCCAGCATTTAGGGCAGAACAGTTTTCTCTCTGTCACAGTTTTCAGCACTTTTAATGGAGTGGTAAAACCTTCCCAATTACCTAGGAACACTTGCAGAGAGAACATGAGTGGTGCAGTGGGTTTAATGTCAAACTAGGCAGAGTCTCTATGAAAATTAAATGAATTACTCCAATTTTAATTGTTCCCTGCCCAGGGAAGCTCATTTAGAAGATGCCTTTGAATTATACCCTCAACTACTTAAAAATGCATATGCAAAAACTCCAGCAGTCTGGTGGGGGAGGAGGACTGGAAGCCAAATGGGAAGACATGAATCTTGCTTTCTTCTCAGCAGAGTTCAAGTCAAACTCTTCAGCAAGTCAGCAAACACTGAGGCAGCCTCAGCTAGGGGCACATGTGATATTCTTTCCAAATTCTGAGTCATATGGCCAAATTTCTCCTTTTAAAGAGAAAGACTATTGACACTGCTGAAACAGCGCATGAGCAGTCACCCAGAGCTAGACACAGGTTGAGTGATATCTTTAAGAGGGGATTTTTCTGGCCAAGTCTTAGCAGCTAATACACACACACACACACACACACACATACATATATATACACATACATACATAGATACACACACACACACACACACACACACACACACACACACACACGCCCCAGGGAGCGGGAAGCAAAGAAGTGAGCAACACAAGGCGGGCGCCGGTTTGCACGGGGTGGATAATACTCAGTGCAAAGCCAGCCCGCTTGACCAGTCGAATGACACAACCGGACCGTTTCATTCAAGTCGCCTGTCCTTTCCCAGATATTACGGAGAGGTCCTCGCTTCCCTGAAACCCCACCCTGCTCAAAGGCAAACTCCAGGAGTAGGGGCTGACTCTCAACAAGGCCTGTCCCGGAACCTAAACAGCGGAAGGTGGTGGGTGACAAGGCCCAGCAGATGGGGGGAGGGAGCGGAGGGACCAGGCACTAGCCAGCCGGGTTAGGGAGCTGAGAGCTGCTGGCGTCTCCGGCTCCGGGTGCAGGTCGCCCCCTGGCGGCAGCCGCTCCGCGTACTGCTCGTTCCCTCCCTGAATTGAGCTTCTCCCTGGACTAGTCCCCTCAGGACTCCGCAGGGTGGGGCGCGGAAGTGCTCCCTCTTTATCCCCCGCTGCGGAAACCCGCACTAAGGCCTGTGGCTGCCTCTGCAGAGAAAACTCCTCTGAAAGCCAACATCAGTTCCGACCAGGCGGAGCATGGCTCCCCCCAAGGTGCTGCTAAGGAAAAGGCTCTCGTTTTAGCTCAAGTTCTTTGCAAATAATCTGTGTGAAAGGCATTTTGGTACAGAGTGTGTTTGAAAATGAAGTTTGTTTAACTTGGTGGGTCTGGAATATTGTAAAGAAAAGGTGGTCTTTATAATTTTCCTTCAGACATGCACACAGATCTAACACCATTGCTTATACTGTTTTCAAAATTAATTAGGTTTATATAACCATTTGACCCCCCCCAAAAAAAAAATAAAAGAACACTTTGCCTGTGTCCATAAAGTGTATCCTTTATACCTAACACAGCAGGTGACCTCCCTCAGTGGCTCCCCCAGTGGAATCATCTGGAGAGCTTTAAGACACTTCGTGTTCGGGGCCCACCTTCATACACCCTTCTGGGGGTCAGGACTTCTCTCCAGCTGACTCTAATGTGAGGCCAGGAGTGAGGACCACTGCCCTAAACTGTGGTTGCCAACGTGAGGGCCTAGGACCAGCGGTATCGGTGCCTGCTTGGAACTTGTTAGAAATAACAGAATCAGAGCTTCCAGGGGGTCGGTCCACCTGCGAGTTCTGATGCTTACTGATGTCTGAGACCCACCAGCCAGAAAGAGCTCTTGGAAAGAGAACACCGTGCTTTTCTTCACCATTGTCTTCCTCCCCCACCCCCAAACTCCAAATTTAAGTTTAACCCCCAAAATATTATTAAGTAATTATGTGTCATTTTTACAAATAACGACATATTCTCATTCTTTTTATTTTAGTTATTCCACTGATTTGAGAAAGAGAGAGGAAAGGGAGGGAAGGGGGAAGTGGGAAGAGAAAAAAAGAGAAGCATGAACTCATTTCACTTAGCTGTTCCATTTAGTTGTGCACTCATTGGTTGCTTCTCATACGTGCCCTGACTGCCTTGACCCCCCTGACCGAGGATCAAACCCAAGACCTTGGTGCACTGGGAGGACACTGTGTCCTCTCAGTCACCCAGCCAGGGCTGACATATTTTCATTCTTAATTTTAATCATTTATTTCTTCATGCAAATAGCATTATATTGAGAGGCTACTAAGTATATTCCATCACAGGGTAAGACTGAGCGGTTATAATAATGACTAAGAGATGGGCCTAACTTCAGGAAACCTAAAATGTGAGAAAGATGGGTGAATAAGTAAAAACAGTACACTGTGACGTGTTTCAGTAGAGGAGCTGGAAATATGTCATAAGTCATGACATTAAAAAAAAAGAAAAAACACATTTTGTTAGAATAGAGTTAAATAATCCTTGAAGAGAGCCTGTTTACCCCATCACACTGATATAGTTTCAGCCCAAAGAAATTTTCAAACTTGTGTTCACCAGCAGGTGAAATCTTATTGTAGTTAAACACAGTTGCTATCGTGCTTTTTTGAGATACTGAAAATATCTCACGTTGCCCTTTGCTGCCACCTGTGCCTTTCATCAGGATGGAAGCTGTTGCCGCAGGGGAGAACCCACATGCCAGAGGCAGCATAAAGCCAAATACTGATGCTAAGCTTCTGCATCCTAGGTTACCGGTGGCCCCTGCCTAGCAAGCTCTGCGCCGTCTGGATTTACCTGGACGTGCTCTTCTCCACAGCCTCCATCATGCACCTGTGTGCCATTTCGCTGGACCGCTATGTTGCCATCCAGAACCCCATCCACCATAGCCGCTTCAATTCCAGAACGAAGGCATTTCTGAAAATAATTGCTGTTTGGACCATATCCGTAGGTAAGCGGGAATGATGTTTCGGAGTCTCGTTTGAAATGACAGTTCATGCCTCCCAAGGAGACCTGTTCTGTTTTGTTGCAACATTCTGAACCTATCATTTTGTTTGTTGCAAGGTATGTTGTAACATAGTCATTATCAGATTTGTTTTAGGGCAGAAAAATCCACTCATGTCACTGGCTGACAACATAAATTTGAATTGCTTTGGTGTATACATATAAGACTGTATACACCAAGAGTCAAAATCAGGAATAACTGACTAGTCACATTCAAAAATTTCTTCCTCACCTCATGCTTTCAAATTCACTACTCTAAATCTTGAATTCCCCAGAGACCTCAACATTTATAATCAATTACTGGACTTGTGGTCAGTATAAGAATACAGAGTCTCATACTGGTGAATACAAAATTTCTGGGGGATGGCCCTGGCTGACTGGCTCAATGAATAGACCATTGGACCAGTGAATAGATGTCCTGGGTTCGATTCCCAGTCAGGGCATGAGAAGCGACCATCTACTTCTCTTCTCATCCCTCTCCCTCTGCCCTCTTCCCTCTGCCCTCTTCCCCTTCTCTCTCTCTTCTCCTCACACAGCCAGAGGCTCTTTTGG
The DNA here is from genome assembly GCA_037038555.1 of Rhynchonycteris naso. Taxonomy (NCBI): domain Eukaryota; kingdom Metazoa; phylum Chordata; class Mammalia; order Chiroptera; family Emballonuridae; genus Rhynchonycteris; species Rhynchonycteris naso. The sequence goes on along the minus strand of CM072998.1, from coordinate 106,798,130 downwards.
TTCAGGTCTCAGACCTAGGCACTGAGGATAGCTGGGTTGGTCCCAGCATCAGCCGCAGGCGATAATGACAGCTCAGTTGATTCATAGGCCCCAGACGGGTTGCCGAGTGGATCCTGACCAGGGCACATGCGGAAATCTGTCTCACTATCTCCCTTCCTCTCACATAAAACAAAAACACTTCCAGGGCTAGGAAAGGTATTATATTTAACTTAGAAGGAAAAAATGAGGGCAGAGAAAGGTCGCGTGCCCAGGGCTTCTGCCCCCTTCTTCCTTCATAATTCCTTGCACCAGAGAAGTTCAACCCGCTTCACTGAGGTTGATTACACACATTCGACTATTGCCAGTATTGATCTTCTGCCACACACCTAACAGTCAGGAAAGCCCCAGTAATGGAAGCTAAAGGGGCAGCTTCCAGGCAGCTAAATCAATTGCACTTGTCACCTCAACAAGCTTAGTTTGTGACCAAAGATTCCCTGGAATTTATTTTAAAGTTGCAAGGCTTTGCAGGGAGAAATACTGTACACTGTACCTGATTGTGGTCACCTGGGTGTCAGTATCTACTAAGTAAGAGACTATGGTATTTGATGACAGTCTTGATATCAAGGACTAGTACGAGTCTATACACAGTTTTGTAATAAAAATGCAGATTTATAACAAGCAAACAATATAATATGTTGTGTTTTGGTTCCTGTTGTTCGGCTTGCTACTTAAGGGGTAATCGGCAGAGTAGGTAGCTCCATCCTGGAGATGAGGTTGTTTTAATGATTAAGTGAACAAATACACTGTTTGTATAATAAGTGTTATAAGTTTAACAACATTATTTGAACTTTTTTTCTGTAAAGTTATTGGTTTTTTCTAAAACAAGTTAGGTGCATTAGCTTTTTGACCATATTTTTCTCACTTTGTCTATGTGTTGCTCATGCATTATTGTCACTTAACATTGTTTATGGTGGTGTTTTCTACATGGATTTTTATTTTTATATAATCCTTATTTCTAAATGGTCTTTGTCTTTTATTGCTTCTGCATTTTGAATCATTACTAAAATTGTCTTTTCTACTACAAAGTTACAAAAGAGCTCTTTCATATTTTCTTCCATTACTTTAATGGTTTTGTTTTATGGCTTTGTCTTTAAATCAATTAGAATTTAATCTGATTTAATTTTATTTTCCCTACATAGTTACAAATACCGATAGCATTTAGCATTTATTTCCTCGTTGGTTTGATTTGCCACCTTTATTGTATACTGAGTTCTTGTATATACTATTTAGTTTTATTTCTGGACTTCTTCTGTTCCAGTGATCAGTCTGTTCATTCACCTATAGCATACTTTTAATTGAGGACCTATGATTACAGCCTTTATTATCTCTTAGATCTAGTAGTTCCTCATTTTTTTCAGACTTTTTTGTTTTTTACCATTTTCATTTGCTTCTTCTATGAGTTTTAGAAAGTCCGCTTCTATCACCTTCTATCTAATTCCAGGGGGAAAAATAATCGCCTTTTTATTGTAATTGCATGTAACTTTATAATTCAATTTTTGGGATAGAAACAGAGAGAAGGACAAATAAGGATAGACAGACAGGAAGGGAGAGAGACGAGAAGAATCAATTCTTTGTTGCAGCACCTTAGTTGTTCATTGATTGCTTTCTTATACGTGCCTTGATCGGGGGGCTATTGCAGAGCAAGTGAACCCTTACTCAAGCCAGTGGCCTCGGGCTCAGACTGGTGAGCTGTGCTCAAACCAGATAAGCCAGTGCTCAAGCTGGTGACCTCGGGGTTTTGAACCTGGGTCTTCTCTGTTCTAGTCCAACACTCTATCCACTGCACCATTGCCTGGTCAGGCTAAATCAACTTTTTAGACATTTTGGCTGGCACACCTTAGTAAATATTTTGGTCCTTTTATTTATTTATCTTTTGGGGTATGTGTGAGCAGACTCTAATTCTATATGAAATTAAGTGAATATGAATAAGCAAATATAACTACTGAAAATGTTAACACTTAGGATTGAAAATATTACATGTACATTTGGGTCCATAAGGAGTGATGATTAAATATGTATAATTTTTCTATCATACCATATCTTCTGAAAAAGAATGTTCAGAAAAATGCAAAATAAATCTACTGAATAAAATTGGCTCAGAGCCAGACAATGTCCTATTGGCCTTTCTCCTGAGGCTCAGTCCCAGCTCCACTGCTTGAAACAGTGTCTGAGGAGCCAACTTGGGACTTTCTCCCCTTGGACTGAACAAGCTTATGCCCACCTCACATATAGCCAGGAGTTAACCTAAGGAGGTTTCAGGGATTCATCAGTCAACATGTTCTTTGTCCCACTGCTTGGGGAATCACAGTGTAGATAAACACCTACCAGGATACAGAAGGAACCTTAAGAAGAATCAGTCTAACTTGCCTTTCCCTCGATTTCTCTATCTTCACATTTTCTCTCCTAGGTGAAGTGAAATCCCCTCCCCTTTTTCTCTTCCTCTTTGCCCCTGCTATACTGCATTGCCATACCCAGAGGTGTAGGCAGGAGTTCTGGGCATTGTCCAGCCTGCAGGTGAGCAGGCTGGTGTCCAGGAGCAGGGATACTCACCACCCTGCGGAGAGAGGCTGCTGTCCTCCCCCAGAAGATTGCAGGACCAGAGGGCTGCCAAGTGGCCACCATACTGCCACTGTCATGAAAAGAAGTCTCTGCAGCACCTCCTCACTTAGCCGACCTCTTTACCTCGTCCTTTGAGTGCAGCAATCCCTTGCCTCTCTGTCCACAGGTGCAGGAGAATGTAGGAACTTCTCCTCGGCCTTACCAGCTCTTTCATATTTTGGAACATAACATCACAAAAAAGGCAACACTCTTGGAGTACATATAGTCCTTCAGGATGCTCACCCATGGCTACGAGGCTGTTCAGTGGCCCAGACAGAGTGACAGCTGACTTCTCTCTGCATGGCAGACTCTAGCCATAGCTATGGGACAGCATGCTCAATAAAACAGCAATTAGTAGCATATACTCTCCATAGCCACCGGAAACTGGTGACAACAACCATGATCCAGTCAGTACTAAAGAAGAAATGCTCTATCCTTGTTGATTTGGTGGGGTTCATGGACTATGAATTCCTTGGCTCTTTTGTTCATCATTCTTTTAAGAAGGAGGAGAAAGTCAGAACTGGGACATAGGTTGCTTCTGGCCATTTAAAGCATAGGACCAGTATCCATACAGTTTCCCCTCCTGCCCACCTCCTTCCTACCTTGGGCTGTCAGGAAGCTGCAGCCTCTGAGGCTTGTCTCACATTTCATCCCTTTGAGAATGCCCCTTCATCCCTTTCGACTTGAATATCCTCTGACGCTGTGTTTGCATTTCAAGCTGTTTCCTCCAAACCCTACTGACCTTGCTGCAGTTCTTTGACTTGTTTTGGCCCTTTCTTCAAATGCTGTTACTCTCTAACCCAGGTCCCATCTGCTGTCTGTCTTCCTAAGATTCCTCCATCATTTGTGAAATACTAATGAGAAGAAACAATTTTTCTCTTCATGGACTGTTATAATTTATTCTGGTCAATGCACTTTTTCTTTTAAATTATTAAGTGGAATTTTAGGAGTGAGATAATGCACATACATACATGTGCTTGGATACAATCTTGATCCACCAAAAAAATTTTATGTGTATATATGTGGATATATTTTTTTATTTTCTTATTATCCTTTTATTCATTTATTTAATTCTGTGCATTGATCTCTCCTCTTTGTCTCCTGCCTTGGCTCCTCCCCTTTCTACTCTCATCTTTTTCTGTTGTTTTGGTAGGCTCCTTTTCCTCTTATTCCTTAAATTGTAGTATTTTCTAGAGATCCGTTCTTCACATTATCACTTTTTTTATTCTTCCTTCTTTTGCTGGGTTCTTTCCATTTTAATAGATTCAGTTATTAACAGAGAACTGATGGACTGATCAATCTATATGCTAGCCCACGGTGCTGTTCCCCAGGACTTCAGATTCCTGCATCCAGTGATCTGAGGAACACTTCCAGCCAGAAGTCTCATAAGAACCTCAGTCTTATCTGATCAAAAGCTGTCCTCATTGTCTGCCATGCCTCCTCCTAAAATATCTATCTTAGAATATGGCATTAATGTCTACTCAGTCACTAGACACCAAGGGTTGAGTTTTCCCTTCCTCACCTTCACATTCAAGTAATTGACTAGTACTTTGGTTTTTACTTCCTAGCTATTTTATAAATCACTCTTCTCTCTCTATCCAACCTTCTCCATCTTTTTTCTATGCTGCCGAATATATTTTCCTGTCTTCAGGCTTTAGACTGTCATTTTCCACCTTGTCACTGAAGTCAACCATATAACCTACAGATTTAACTTAATCACTCTTCTGTGGGAAATCCTTAGGTGACATTGCTACCAGCATATTGCAGATCCTTAAATGAGAGCTAAGGCCCCTGTCACTATGGTCTCTCCCTACCCACACCTCTATGTCACCTCCTACCACACTTCACCTCGCATTTCATTCTCCAGCTACAATAACTCGCCTGTAATTCCCACATCGTTTCACCTTTAGTATTGTATCTTCTGCTTCAAATTCCTTCTCATCTCCTTGCCTGGCTAACTTCTGCTTTTCTTTTAGCATCACCTCCTCCAGGAAGCCTTTTCCACTTATCCCCTCTCTCCAAGTCCTTTCATACATTACCTTCTCATGTATTATATTATGTTTATTCCCCCACTAGAACATGAGTTCCCAGAGAACAAGAAATAAAAAGACAAACCAAAACAAAAGTTATACTTCCTCTTAAGCCTAAGTTATTTAATAGAGAATGCATATCAAGAATGCATACATACAAAAATTAATTCTAGAGTCTGACACTGAAAGCACCTTTAAGAAATTTTTATTTCCTTATGTGCTTGGTTTCCAAAAAGCTATTTTCAGATAGGTTTTCATATAAAGCATGTAGAAAAAAAATATTTATATAAAAGGAAACTACTTTTTTTTTCTTTATACTAACCATGTTGTAGTTACGGTAAATGCCTAATTAATAGGGTCTGTAAGGAAATATTGATGTATTTTTCCCCACTGGCTGGTGAACTTTGGTTTAAGGTGTTAAGACTTACTTGGAAAGGATGAGAATCATCCTTTCTAAGCTAGTTTCTCCATGTAAGAATCAGCATAGCCTCTCAGGGTAGTTTCCCTTTAACTTGTCTTTTTTGTAATAGCTATATGAAGGAATAGAATGTATCTACTGGATGGCTCATGGTTCTCCAGGTGGGATTGCACCATCACAACTAGTCATTAGTGGGGTCTCCATATTCTACAGTCCAGGCATCAGCTTTGCAAGTTCAGACCTTTCTTTCTTTCTTTCTTTCTTTCTTTCTTTCTTTCTTTCTTTCTTTCTTTCTTTCCTTTTCCCCCTTTATCCAGGGATGATCACACTTTGAGCAGATAATTTAACATCAGACAAATTCCAACAAACTGACTTATTTAATATATAAGTAACATATACCCGTTTTCCTGGATCCATTCAGCTACAAAGGATGTTCCTTCCTAGTAGGGCAATCCTCTTAGAAGGCTGTAGAAGACAGCAACATGGAACTGGCAAGGGCCAATAATGGGCCATGGGCAGTACAAGCATGGGAGGGACACAGTGACCATTGAATAAAGGTCCAAGCACTTAGCAGAAGATTGGACGTACACATTTTCAGCCTTTTTTATTTTTAACATAAACTAAAATATAAGTAACAGCAAAAAGCTTACAGACTGGTGGAGAAAAATTAGCTAGTCCAGAAAACAAACTTTGCCATTATAATAAAAATGCAAATAAGTCAGCAGAATTAGAGATGAAGGAAGTTTGTATGAAGTTGGAGATGTTTGAGTTGAGCTTTGAAAGATGAACAGAATTTGGGAAAATGGAGAATGAGACAGAATTTTCATCCCCCGGCCAGTTGGCTTAAGAGCATCAGCCCAGCATGTGAACATCTGAGTTCAATCCTCAGTCTAGGCACACATGAGAAGTGATCATCTGCTTCTCTTCCTCTCCCTCTCCTCCTTCTCTCTCTCTTTCTCTTTTGCAGCCAGTAGCTCGATTGATTCAAGTGTTGGCCCCAGACAGTTTTGTTGGGTGGATCCCTGTTAGGGGCGCATACAGGAGTCTGTCTCCCCTGTGCTCACTTAAAGGAAAAAAGAAAAAGAGACATAATTTTCCAATAAGAAAGAATAATGTGGGAGAAAGACATTACAATATAGCTTGTTCAACAATGAATTGAGATATATGAACTTCAGAGTCTTTTAAAAAATATTTTTACAACTCTGTAACAGTGATGAATTGCTCTTTTCTACTCTCAGGATATTTGTCTCTAAATAAGTAAAACCAATTGTCTCAAATCAGAACATCTGTCCTATAGACAGCACTGAAATAATGCTAAGGATTTCTTAGCTATCAGACTTGTTCAACATTTCACTTCAGCCATGAAAATAGTCTATTATATATAATATTGCAGTTCTAAGATTAGTAATACTTGCTTATATTAATCATGTTATAGTTGCTGGCTAAATTTTAGAGAGCTAGCTTGGAATCTTGGATAAACAGGGAGATGTTTTTATCGGAAACATTTCAAACCTTTCTTCTAGAGAGTTTCTTCTAAAAGGATTTCTACAGATGAACTGTTTCGTTCATTTTTATTATAATCCTTCTTGGTTTTAACTCCAGAAGGTTACAATTTTTTTACCATCCCCTATTTTTGGGACCCTTTCTTGGTTGAGGGTAACAACCTTTGTTTTAGTCACAAATAGTCAAGAAACATGAAGTATACCAGCATTTTAAGATATATTTCTAAATTTAACTTTTAACCTGTCCTCATAGTTCTCATTCTTTAAATTAATAGTTGGGTTTATGCAAATAGGACTGTTAGAGTATGAACATGGATAGAACCTTCTTGCCCAATTCCTATTAGAAACTGTCCAGAAGACCCTTGATAATAACAGTTGTTAATGATTGCCATTATCTAAGTTTTGGGTGTTTTTTTTAAGAAAATTGGGGGGGGGGTTAAGACTTTATTTATTTATTCATTTCAGAGAGGAGAGAGAGAGAAATTTATAGATAGATAGCTAGATAGTGAGAGAGAAGGGGGAGGGGCAGGAAGCATCAACTCCCATATGTGCCTTGACCAGCCAGGCAAGCCCAGGGTTTTGAACCCGCAACCTCAGCATTCCAGGTTGATGCTTTATCCACTGTGCCACCACAGGTCAGGTATCTAAGTTTTTAAAACATCTTCAGAATGATGAATGAATTGGTCTCCTATATTTCCTTCATTTCCATGGAATGGATTCATCCTGACTCCTTTTCATATTCTTATTTTTATTTTAAAATCATTTTTTATTTTAATTACAGTTTACATACATTATATGTCTTCCAAGTTACAACCCAGTGATCATCTATATAAATTTTGTACCAATCTGATAGCATATAGAGTTATTGGAATAGTATTGACTGTATTCCCTATTCTTCACTTTACATCCCCATGACTATTCTGTAACTACCAATTTGTACTTCTTAATCCTTTCACTTTTTTTACCCATCACCCAACCCCTCCCATCTGGCAACCCTCAAAATATTCTCTGTATCTATTAGTCTGTTTCTGTTCTGCTTGTTATTTTTTGTTGTTTTTATTTTAGAATCAATTGTTGATACATATGTATTTATTACCATTTAATTGTTCATATTTTTTATCATTTTTTTTCTTAAAGGAGACCCTTTAACATTTCATGTAATATTGCTTTGTTGGTGATGAACACCTTTAAATTTTTCTTGTCTGGGAAGCTCTTTATCTGTCCTTTGATTCTAATAAATGATAGCTTTGCTGGGTACAGTAATCTTGGTTGTAGGTCCTTGATTTTCATCACTTTGAATAGTTCTTGCTAATCCCTTCTGGCCTACAAAGTTTTTGTTGAGAAATTAGCTGGCAGTCTTATGGGGGTTCCATTGTAGGTAACTAACTGATTTCCTCTTTCTGCTTTTAAAATTCTCTCTTTGTCTTTAATCTTTGGCAATTTTAATATGATGTGTCTTGGTGTGGGTCTGTTTGTATTCATCTTGTTTGGGACTCTCTGTACTTCCTGGACTCTTATCCTTCAACAGGTTAGAGGATTTTTCTGTCATTTTTTCAAATAGATTTCCAATTCCTTGCTTGTTCTCTCTCTTTCTCTTTGAGCACTCCCATGATGTGAATGTTGTTATGCTTGAAGTTGTTCCAGAGGCTGTTAACACTATTCCCATTATTTTGGATTTTTTTTCTCCTTGCTCTTCAGATTGGCTGTTTTTGTTTTCTTATATTCCAAATCACTGATTGGATTTTTGGTTACATATACTCTACTGTTAATTCCCTATAAATTATTCTTCATTTTAGTCAGTCTACCCTTCATTTCTGACTAGTTCTTTTTTATGGTTTCCATATCCTTTTTCATGCTCTTAAAATTCTCACTAAATTTATCTACTCGTCCCTTAAGTTCACTGAGTATCCTTATAACCAGTGTTTTGAACTCTGATTCTAGTAGATTGCTTGTCTTGATTGTGTTTAGTTCTCCTTCAGGAGTTTAGTTCTGTTCATTTGAGACATGTTTATTTGTCTTTTCACTTTGGCAGCCTATTTGTTTCTATGCATTAGGTAGAGCTGTTATATCTCCTAGTCTTGGGAAAGTGGACTAATGTTGGTGTCCTCTAGAGTTCAATGGCACAGCCTCCCTGTTTACCCAAGCTTGCACGTCAAGTGCAGTCCCATCCCCCTCCTACATCACCCTATCCTACCACCTGTGTGGACTGTGTACACTCTCTGTTGTAGTTGAGCCTTGATTGCTGTTGGCATGTCAATGGGAGGGATTTACCCGCAGGCCTATCAGCAGCAAGGACTGGCTGCAACCACACTATAGAGGATCAGCTGGGCAGGGGCTTACCCCACAAAACAAAATGAAGGAAGAATAGATGAAGAAAACAAAGGGAGGAATGAGGAAATAAAGGGAGAGAGGACAACATAATTTTCTAGGAAGCCTTTATACTTTCCTTCTCCTCTATGACAAGTTATCTTTAAAGTAATATGACCACCTATGCCCACTTTTTTGTATATAAGATCTCTACTGGAAAAGTACAGCAAATTAAAGTTTGGATAAATATCTCTATAGTAGCTTTTTCAGGATTTTACCCATAGAAACGGGTTTGGCAAAGTTGGTCATAGAGTTAACAATGAGAGACATAGAAGAATTTTACATTTTAATTCCAGGTAAAAGCTAAAAGTCACAATTTTGTCTTTTTTTCATAACTTGGTGCTTTGAACTCACCAGGAGAGAATGTCATTAATTCAAGTAAGAAATATTTTCATTCTATTACTGAAGTTTCATTTTTGGCTGTTTACATTTCCCATAAAAGTGAAAGCAATCTCAGTAACAATGTTAACAGAGAATGTTCCTCAGGTGAATGGGGGACTTTCAGATTCTGGTAGTGGCCTTCAGAATTCCCACTACCAGCCCTTCCTTCAGTGAACTACCTTAGCCAGCACTTGCTAACCTGCCTTTTTGAATTATTTTCTTCATGTTTTGCTAAGCCATCAGTAAGAATATTTTTTTAAAAAAAGAAGTGAATGAAAGACACAGAGCATGAGCCTGAACTCCAAAAGTAAAATATTTGTCTAACAAATCATAATAACCATGCTAAGACTAGTATCTAAAACAACATAAAATAGACAATAATAATGACCCGTAACTTAAGAAAATTTTTCTGCTGAACAAGAACCTATTTTGTTTCTGTAAATGACCACTTTTCTATAGAAAATAATGGAAGGACTTTAGAATTACTGAGATATCTATATTTCTAGGGACTATTCCCAGATGATCTGATTCATTAGGAATTGAAGAGAAGCCCAGGAAGCACTGCCTAAACTCTCAATTTAGAATTTGGATAGATTTTTTCCATGTATATTCTCATAGATTGCATTGTGTATATACTTTTTAAAATTTCAGATTTGTACATTGCATATACACTTATCTGCAATAAACCATGTAAGCACTTCCACTAGTAGTGCACAAAACTTTCAGACTGTGCAGTAAAGCATACTAGGTTTTTAACCTCTCAAGGGCAGAGTGGAAACACAACTTATGTTTTTGAGTTCCTCACAATTAGCACAATAGATACTCATTAAATGCTTGCAAAACTGACCATTAATGAACCAGTCCCTATTTTCTCAAGCAGTAAATTGGCCTTGATTATTTATAATCTCACATTATCTTTGGTGTAAAAATGAAATTTAAGAGTATTATTACCTTGGCCAATTTGGAATAAAACCTACTCTTTTTTTACTCCAAATCAGTCATGATAATAAGGTACCATCTTACGTGCCAAAGAGCATCATGATATTTTAAAGATATTACTGCCAATCAATAACACATTACCAGAGATTCCAAGATGGCAGCAGAGTAAACAGACATTCTACCTCCCAGGACCCAACTGGAGTTATAAATAAATTTAAGAATAATTATCTTGAAAAACAAACTTAGAACTAAATGAAAAGGAGTTTATAACCAAAGAATCATAGAAGAAACCACATTAAGACTGGTAGGAAGGGCAGAGATGCAAAATGGGCTCCCCCAGCTCCCAGGAGCATGCAGCAGCTAAGGATCCAAAGGGACTCTCAGCTATAGGGACATTTTCTCTGAGAGTTATGAGTCCTAAGTCCCAGGCTGGACACCCCAACCTAGAGCACCAAAAACTAGAAGAGGTACCCACTTAGCATTTAGTGGTGAAAAAAGGTTAAGTTTTCTGATGTGAGAAAGATATAGGAGATCTCAGAGACACAGGAACCTTTCAAAGTGCCAACATGAAAATCTGGCTCACAGCCACTTATCCAGGGCTCCGGCAGAGGGAGGGCTAAGAGTATTAGAGTCATGTGAGGAGAGTGTGAAATTGACAGCCTAAGGAAGGACATGATGGGTGACATCCACCAGAGCCCCTGTGCTAAATCATTCTCCAATACTGCAGTCACCATATTTCTGGGTGGAGCAATGCCCTCCATGTAGCAGGAGCCTGAGGGAAAGCAATTACACCACCCTCAGGAATCTCTCTTGCCCCACCCTATGGATCTTAAACCCGGATGAGAAGTAAACAGCCTAGGCCAGGGAACAAGGGACTTGAGAGTGACTCAGTTCTCTGGCATTGAGGCCAGAGCTTTTCCCTCCACTTTCCCGAGAATATGACTGGTGCTTCCAACTCAAGGAGATAGAAAGAAATATTCCATGCCGAGAGAAATTTTAAAAAGTTGGGTTAGCAATACTTATATCTGACAAAATAGCCTTTAACACAAAGGCTACAGTAAGGGACAAAGAAGGTCACTATGTAATGATAAAGGGAGCAATCCAACAAGAAGCTATAACCATTGTAAATATTTATGAACCCAGTATAGTAACACCTAAATATAAAAAGCAGATTTTGATGGACATAAAGGGAGAGATTGACAACAATACAATAATAGTAGGGGATTTTAACACCCACTAATATCAATGGATAGATCCTCCGGATAGAATGTCAACAAAGAAACATTGGCCTTAAATAGCACACAAGATCAACTAGATTTAATTGATATCTTCAGGAAATTTTACAACAAGGTAGAAGAATATACATTCTTTTCAAGTGCTCATGGTACATTTTCTAGAGTAGACTTCATGTTAGGACACCAAACAAGTCACAATAAACTTAAAAAGAATAAAAGCATATTAAGCATATTCTCTAACCATGATGGCATAAAACTAGAAATCAACTACAATAGAAAAACTAAAAAACATATAAATGCTTAGAGGCTTAAATAGCATGTTATTAAATAACAAATGGATTAACAATAAGATAAAAGAAGAAATTAAAATTTTCCTTGAAGCAAATGAAAATGAACATGCAACAACTCCAAATCTATGGGACACAGCATAAACAGTCCTGAGAGGGAACTTCATAACACTACAGGCATAGTTTAAGAAGCAAGAAAAGTCTCAAATAAACAATTTAACCCTGCACGTAAAACTAATAGAAAAACAACAATAAGCAAAGTCCAAAGGAAGAAAAAGCAAGGAAATAATAAAGATAGTAGTAAAAATAAGTGACATAGAAGCAAAAAAAAAAAGTACAAAAGATCAATGAAACCAAACTGGTCCTTTGAAAAGGTACAGAAGATTTATAGACCTTTAAACCAGACTCATCAATAAAAAAGAAAAAAGAGAGGACCCAAATAAATAAAATTAGAAATGAAAGAAGAGATGTAATAACTGATATCATAGAAATACAAAGGATTGTAAAAAAATACTATAAAGAACTATATGCCAAAAAATTGGACAACCTTGGTGAAATAGATAAATTTCTCGAAACTTAGTCTTTCAAAACTTAATCTATAAGAATCAGGAAACTTGAGCAGAGTGATTACATCAAATAAAATTAAAACCATTATCAAGAAATTCCCAGCAAATATAAGTCCTAGACTGGATGACTTCACAGGTAAATTTACCAAACATTCAAAGAAGAACCAATACCTATCCATCTCAAGCTATTCCAAGAAATTCAAAAGGAGGGAAGACTTCCAAGCTTTTTATGAGGAATGCATTATCCTAATTCCAAAACCAGATGAAGATACTACAAAGAAAGAAAACTATAGGCCAATATCTTGGATGAACACAGATCTTAAATTCTCAACAAAATATTAGCAAACAAGATCCAGCAATACATTAAAAAGATTATACATCATGATCCAAGTGGGACTTATTCTGGGGAGGCAAGGCTGGTACAATATTTGCAAATCAATAAATGTGACTCATCACATAAAAAAAATGGAGGATAAAAATCACATGATTATATCAATAGATGTAGAAAAAGCATTTGATAAAATCCAGCACTCATTTATAATTAAAACTCTGAACAGAGTGGGAATATAGGAAACATACTTTAACATAATAAAGGCCATATATGACAAACCAACAGCCAACATCATACTCAGTGGGTGAAAATTAAATGCAATCCCATTAAGATCAGGAACAAGACAGAATTGCCCCCTTTCACCACTCTTATTCAAAATAGTACTGGAAGTCCTAGCCATAGCAATCAGACAGTAAGATTAAATAAAAGCCATTCAGATTGGAAAAGAAGTAAAGTTGTCATTATTTGTTGGCGACTTAATACTATACATGGAAAATTCTAAAATTTTGGCCTAAAAAATTACTAGACCTTGATAAATGAATTTTGCAAAGTGGCAAGATATAAAATTAATATTCAAAATCGGTGGCATTTTTTTTTTGACAGAGATAGAGATTAGAGAGAGGGACAGATAGGGACAGACAGACAGGAAGGGGGAGAATTGAGAAGCATCAAATTTTTGTTGTGGCACCTTAGTTGTTCATTGATTGCTTTCTTATATGTGCCTTGACTGGGGCAGGGGGCTACAGTGGAGTGAGTGACCCCTTGCTCAACTAGCAATCTTGGGTTCAAGCCAGCAACCTTGGGCTTCAAGCCAGTGACCTTTGGGCTCAAGCTAATGACAACGGTGTTATGTCTATGATCCCACACTCAAGCCAGCGACCCTGCACTAAAGCTGGTGAGTCCGTGCTCAAGCAAGATGAGCCCGCACTCTAGCTGACAACCTCAGGGTTTTGAAACTGGGTTCTCCATATCCCATTCCAACATCCTATTCACTATACCACCATCTGGTCAGGCATCAGTGGCATTTTTAACACCAATAATGAACTGTCAGAAAGATAAATTAAGGAAACAATCCCACTTACTATTGTAACAGAAATAAAATAAAATTAAGTACCTAAGAATAAAGTAAATCAAGGAAGTAAAAGACTTGTACTTGAAAAATTATAAGACAAAAAAGAAAATTGAGGAAGATACAAACAAGTGGAACCATATACCATGTTCATGGATAGGAAGTATTAACATTATTAAAATGTTTATACTACCCAAAGCAATCTATAGATTCAATGCAATTTTTGTTAAAATACCGGTGGCATATTTCAAAGCTATATGACAAATATTCCAAAAATGTATATGGAACCATAAAAGAACCAAAATATCCCCAGCAATCTTGAAAAAGAAGAACAAAATGGGAGGTATTACACTTCCTGATATCAAGCTATACTACAGGGCCATTGTAATCAAACAGTCTGGTACTGGTGTAAAAACAGGCATGCAGATCAATGGAACAGAACAGAGAACTCAGAAATAAACCCACACTTTTATGGTCAATTAATATTTGACAAAGGAGGCAAGAGCATATAGTGTAGTAAAGACAGTCTCTTTAATAAATGGTGTTGGGAAAATTGGACAGGTACATGCAAAAAACTGAAATCAGACCACCAACATACAACATTCAGAAAAATAAACTCAAACTGGATAAAAGACTTAAATATAAGTCGCAAAACTATAAAAATTTTAGAAGAAAATACAGACAATATACTCTCAGACATCTCTTGTAGCAATATCTTTGCCAATATATTTCCTCTGGAAAGTGAAATAAAGAACAAAATAAACAAATGAGATTATGTCAAACTCAAAAACTTTTGCACAGCAAAAGACAGAATTAACAAAATAAAAAGACAACTCACTCAATGGGAGAACATATTCACTGATACATCTGATAAGGGGTTAATAAACAATATTTATAAAGAACTTCTAAAACTCAGCACCAGGATGGTAAACATCCAATCAAAATATGGGCTAATGACCTGAATAGACATTTCTCCAAAGAGGACATACAGATGGCCAATAGGCATATGAAAAATATTCAACATCACTAATCATTAGAGAAATGCATATTAAAGCCACAATGATATACCACCTCACACCTGCCAGAATGGTTCTCATCAACAAATAAGTGAGTGCTAGTGAGGGTATGGAGAAAAGGGAACCCTCCTGCACTGCTGGTGGGAATACAGACTCATGTATTTTCTCCAAAATTAGAAATGGAACTGCCTTATGACCCAGCTATCCTACTTCTAGAAATATGTCCTAAGAATCGCAAAACAATAATTCCAAAGAAGATATGTACCCCCATGTTCATTGCAGCATTGTTTACATTGGCTGAGATCTGGAAACAGCCCAAGTGTCCATCAGTGGACAAGTGGATAAAAACTCTGTGGTATACATGATAATTTCAATAGATGCAGAAAAGGCATTTGATAAAATTCAGCACCCATTCATGCTCAAAACTCTCAGTAAAGTGGGAATACAGGGATCATTCATTAACATGATAAAGGCCATCTACGATAAACCGACAGCAAACATCATACTAAATGGACAAAAATTAAAAGCAATCCCCTTAAGATCAGGAACCAGGCAGGGATGCCCCCTTTCACCACTCTTATTCAACATAGTTCTGGAAGTCCTAGCTACAGCAATCAGACAAGAAGAAGAAATAAAAGGCATCAAATTGGAAAAGAAGAAGTAAAACTGTCATTCTTTGCAGATGATATGATATTGTATATTGAAAACCCTAAAGTCTCAGTCAAAAAACTACTGGACCTTATAAATGAATTCAGCAAGGTGGCAGGATATAAAATTAATACTCAGAAATCAGAGGCATTTCTATACACCAACAATGAACTGTCAGCAAAAGAACTTAAGGAAACAATCCCCTTCACTATTGCAGCCAAAAAAATAAAGTACCTAGGAGTAAATTTAACCAAGGAGGTTAAGGACTTGTACTCGGAAAATTATAGAACACTGATAAAAGAAATCAAGGAAGATACAAACAAGTGGAAGCATATATCGTGCTCATGGCTAGGAAGAATAAACATCATTAAAATGTCTATATTACCCAAAGCAATTTATAAATTCAATGCAATACCAATTAAGATACCAATGACATACTTCAAAGATATAGAAAACATATTCCAAAAATTTATATGGAACCAAAAAAGAACACGAATAGCCTCAGCAATCTTAAAAAGAAAAAATAAAGCAGGAGGTATCACTCTTCCAGATATCAAGGTTTACTATAAGGCCATTATACTCAAGACAGCCTGGTACTGGCATAAGAACAGGCACATAGATCAATGGAACAGAACAGAGGACCCAGAAATAAACCCTCAGCTTTATGGACAACTGATATTTGACAAAGGAGGAAAGAACATACAATGGAGTAAAGACAGCCTCTTTAACAAATGGTGTTGGGAAAATTGGACATCCACCTGCAAAAAAATGAAACTAGACCATCAACTTACACCATTCACAAAAACAAACTCAAAATGGATAAAAGACTTAAATGTAAGCCGTGAAACCATAAGCATCTTAGAAGAAAACATAGGCAACAGGCTCTCCGACATCTGTAGCAGCGGTATATTTGCCGATTTATCTCCATGGGCAAATGAAATAAAAGGCAAGATAAACAAATGGGACTATATCAAACTAAAAAGTTTTTGCACAGCTAAAGACAATAGGAACAGAATAAAAAGACAAACCACACAATGGGAGAACATATTCGACAGCACATCTGATAAGGGGTTAATAACTAAAATTTATAAAGAACTTATAAAACTCAACACCAGGAAGACAAACAACCCAATCAAAAAATGGGCAAAAGAAATGAATAGAAATTTCTCCAAAGAGGACATACAGATGGCCAATAGGCATATGAAAAAATGCTCAACATCACTAATCATTAGAGAAATGCAAATTAAAACCACAATGAGATATCACCTCACACCAGTCAGAATGGCACTCATCAGCAAAACAACACAGAATAAGTGCTGGCGAGGATGTGGAGAAAAGGGAACCCTTCTGCACTGCTGGTGGGAATGCAGACTGGTGCAGCCACTGTGGAAAACAGTTTGGAGATTCCTCAGAAAATTAAAAATTGAACTGCCTTTTGACCCAGCTATCCCACTTTTAGGAATATACCCTAAGAACACCATAGCACTGTTCGAAAAGGAGAAATGCGCCCCCATGTTCGTGGCAGCATTGTTCACAATAGCGAAGATCTGGAACCAGCCCAAGTGTCCATCAGAAGACGAGTGGATTAAAAAGCATTGGTACATATATACTATGGAATACTACTCAGCCATAAGAAACGATGACATCGGATTATTTATAACAAAATGGATGTACCTTGATAACATTATACGGAGTGAAATAAGTAAATCAGAAAAAAAGAAAAACTGAGAACAGCATGATTTCATACATAGGTGGGACATAAAAGTGAGAATATGAGACATGGACAAGAGAGTGGTGGTTATGGGATGGGGGGAGGGAGGGAAGAGTGGGATAGGGAGGAGGGGAGGGACACAGGGAAAATCAGATCGAAGGTGACAGAGGACAATTTGACTTTTGGTGATGGGTATGCAACACGATTGAATGATAAGATAACCTGGAGATGTTTTCATTGTACATATGTACCCTATTTATTGATGTCACCCCATTAGAATTAATAATAATAAAATATATATATAAAAAATAAAAAAATAAAATAAAAAAAAACTCTGTGGTATATTTAAACAATGGAATACTGCGTGGTCATGAAAAAGAAGGAAATCTTACCTTTTGCAATGGCACCGAGGGACCTGGAGATTATTTTTTTTTATTATTGATTTTAATTTGTTGTGTTTACATAATTACAAGT
Organism: Rhynchonycteris naso; assembly: GCA_037038555.1. Classification (NCBI taxonomy): domain Eukaryota; kingdom Metazoa; phylum Chordata; class Mammalia; order Chiroptera; family Emballonuridae; genus Rhynchonycteris; species Rhynchonycteris naso. The sequence continues at coordinate 106,780,519 of CM072998.1, read as the reverse complement.
GTTCCCCCAAATATATCTCCCTCCCACTCTTCTGTGTTCTGCTGATCCCCCCCTTACCCCCTCCCCCAACCGCCTTCCCCACTTCCCTCCATGATTTACTATCCTGCTCTCTATCTCTCTGTGTTATGTATATATACTTTCACTAATGTCTTTTCTTTCTTTGATCACCTCCTCTCATCCTCTTTCCCTCTGGATTCTTTGACCCCTTCTCTGTCTCTCTTCCGTTCCTGAGTTCACATTGTTCATTAGATTCCTCATATGAGTGAGGTCATATGATATTTTTCTTTCTCTGCCTGGCTTATTTTGCTTAGCATAATAGACTCCAGGTCCATCCATATTGTCGCAAAGGATAATATTTCCATCTTTTTAATGGCCGTGTAATATTTCATTGTGTATATGTACCACTGCTTTTTAATCCATTCACCTACTGGTGGACACTTGGGCTGTTTCCAGATCTTGGCTATTGTAAACAATGCTGCAATAAACATGGGGGTGCATTTTTTCTTTTGAATCAGTGATTTGTTATTCTTAGCATATATTCCTAAAAGTGGAATAGCTGGGTCAAAAGGTAGTTCCATTTTTAATTTTTTGAGAAATCTCAATACTGTTTACCACAGTGTCTGCACCAGTCTACATTCCCACCAGCAGTGCAGGAGGGTTCCCTTTTCTCCACATCCTCACCAGCACTCACTTGTTTGTTGATTTGTTGATGAGCGCCATTCTGGCAGGTGTGAGGTGGTATATCATTGTGGTTTTAATTTGCATTTCTCTGATGATTAGTAATGTTGAGCATTTTTTCATCTGCCTATTGGCCATCTGTATGTCCTCTTTGGAGCAGTGTCTGTCCATTTCTTTCGCCCATTTTTTGATTGGAATGTTTATCTTCCTGGAGTTGAGTTTTACAAGTTTTTTATAGATTTCAGTTATTAACCCCTTATCAGACGTGTTGGCAAATATGTTCTCCCATTGTGTGGGTTATCCTTTTATTTTGTTCATGTTGTCTTTTGCTTTGCAAAACCTTTCTAGTTTGTTATATTCCCATTTGTTCATCCTGTCCTTTATTTCACTTGCCCATGGAGATAAATCAACAAATATATTGCTGTAAGAGATGTTGGAAAGCTTACTGCCTATGTTTTCTTCCAAGATGATCATGGTTTCACAACTTACATTCAACTCTTTTATCCATTTTGAGTTTATTTTTGTGAATGGTGTAAGTTGGTGGTCTAGTTTCATTTTTTTTTTTTTTGCATGTACTTGTCCAATTTTCCCAACACCATTTGTTAAAGAGGCTGATTTACTCCATTGTAAGCTCTTACCTCCTTTGTCAAATATCAAAAAGTGTGGGTTTATTTCTGGGTTCTCTGTTCTGTTCCATTGATCTGTATGCCTGTTCTTATGCCAGTACCAAGCTGTTTTGAATACAGTGGCCTTGTAGTATAACTTGATATCAGGAATTGTGATACTCCCTGCTTTATTTTTCTTTTTCAAGATAGCTGAGGCTATTCGTGTTCTTTTTTGGTTCCATATAAATTTTTGGAATATTTGTTCTATATCTTTGAAGTATGACATTGGTATTTTAATAGGAATTGCATAGAATTTATATATTGCTTTGGGTAGTATAGCCATTTTAATGATGTTTATTCTTCCTATTCATGAACACAGCATATGCTTCCACTTGTTTGTATCTTTCTTGATTTCTTTTATCAGTGTTTCATAATTTTCTGAATACAGATCTTTAACCTCTTTGGTTAAATTTACTCAAAGGGACTTTATTTTTTTTGTTGTTGCAATAGTGAACGGGATTGTTTCCTTAATTTCTCTTTCAGACAGTTCATTGTTGGTGTATATAAATGCCACTGATCTCTGAATATTGATTTTATATTCTGCCACCTTGCTGAATTCATTTATCAGATCCAATAGTTTTTTGACTGAGACTTTAGGGTTTTCTATGTACAGTATCAAGTCATCGGTAAATAATGATAGTTTTACTTCTTCTTTTCCAGTTTGGATGCCTTTTATTTCTTCTTCTTGTCTGATGGCTGTAGCTAGGACTCCCAGAACTATGTTGAATAAGAGTGGCGAAAGGGGAACACCCCTGCCTTGTTCTTGTTCTTAAGGGGATTGCTCTTAATTTCTGCCCATTGAGTATGATGTTGGCTGTGGGTTTGTCATGGATGGTCTTTATCATGTTGAGGTATGTTCCCTGTATTCTCACTTTGTTGAGAGTTTTTTTTTTTTTTATCAAAAATGGTGCTGTTGATATTATCATATGGTTTTTTATCCTTCCTTTTGTTTATTTGATGATTTATGTTGATTGATTTGCGAATATAGTACCAACCTTGCCTCCCATGAATAAATTCCACTTGATCATGGTGTATGATTTGTTTCATGTATTGATGGATCCGATTTGCTAATATTTTGTTCAGAATTTTAGCATCTAAGTTCATCATGGATATTGACCTATAGTTTCTTTCTTTGTGTTGTCTTTGCTTGGTTTTGGAATCAGAATTATGCTCACCTCATAAAAGGAGTTTGGAAGTTTTTCTGCTCTTCAATTTTTTGAAATAGCTTGAGAAGGATAGGAGTTAGTTCTTCTTTGAATATTTGGTAAAATTCGCCTGTGAAGCCATTGGGGCCAGGACTTTTGTTTGTTGGGAGTTTTCTGATAGCTGTTCCAACCTCATTTGTTGTAATTGATCTTTTTAGGTTTTCTGATTCTTCCAGATTGATTTTTGAATGATTATATGTTTAAAGGAATTAATTCATTTCATCTAGGTTGTTTAATTTTTTGGCATACAGTTCTTCATAGCACTTTCTTACAATGCTTTGAATTTCTGCTGTGTCAGTTGTTATTTCTCCACTCTCATTTCTAATTTTATTTATTTGAGCCCTCTGTCTTTTTTTCTTGTGAGTCTGGTTAAAGGTTCATCAATTTTGTTTACATTTTCAAAGGACCAGCTCTTAGTTTCATTGATCTTCTGTATTTTTGTTTGTTTGTTTGTTTGTCGTCATTTATTTCCACTCTGATCTTTATTATTTTCTTCCTTCTACTTCCTCTGGGCTTTACTTGCTGTTCTTTCTCTAGTTCTTTTTGGTGCAGTGTCAAGTTGTTAATTTGAACTTTTTCTTCTTAATCTATACCTGTAATGGGGACCTGAAAATTATTATGCTAAGTGAAATAAACTAGTCAGAGAAAGAAAATACTGTGTGATCTCACTTATATGTGGAATATAATGAGCACAATCAACTGAGGAACAAAATAGAAACAGAAGCAGGGTCACAAAGAACAGAAGGACAGCTGTTAGAGGGAATGGAGAACAGGAGACAGGATCAAAGAAGGTGAAGGGATTAGCCAAATTATATATACATAATACATAGGTACAGACAACAGTGTAACAATTTGTAGAGGGAAAGGGGGATGGAGGTAGAAGGAGAGAGGGCAAATGGGGTGAGATAGGGATGGAAAGAGAATATGCCTGGGACATTGGGGGCATGATGTGGTAGATAGAGGGTGTTATATTAAGTGGGACACTTTATACCATATCAACACAATAAATTAAAAATATAAATTAAAATAATAATAACATATTACCAGACTTTAGGAGGAAAACGAAAACACAACTACTAAAGTAATTTCCCTGGAGCTCTTTCACAATAGTTGGAAAAATCTTAAGTTCTATATAGGAGATTTGCCTAGAATTAAATTACATTTTAATAATCCTTTCCAGCTCTATAATTTCATGTTCTACTGTTAGGTCTCAATACCAAATTATTTGCAAGTCTCTGAACAAGATACTTTTGTTCTGGTAGCAAGAGATATTAGTTCTATGTCTCCATTTGACCTACAAAATCATGCTCAGGACAAGTTGGGTGTCAAAAAACAAAGAAGAGCACTGAAACCTTTTACTGGCTTAACCAAAACATGTGGTACATCTACAATGCCAGTGTGTTTGCCCATTGGAGAGTATACTAACTGCTCATAATTATTTTAAAATAGGGTTGGTTCTTGGGTGAATCCACTAAATCATTGACTCTGTAGAAAGAGTAATGCTAAGTAGTCTATTTTCAGGATGATTTTCTTGTTTCTTTTTCTATAATGGTTGAATGCAGAGTAGACAGCTGATTATTTAGCAACCCAATCAGTGACTCAGCAGCCTGAAATAGTGCTGAAATAGAATGAGATCAGGAGAGGGCCAAAGGACCAGATAAAGTTCTCTTCTAATCCAGCCCCTGCTTCAGGAATTGAGTAGATAGCAATCATGAAGTAAGGTTTTTGTGGTTATTTCCTTTGGTTTATAGGTCAAGATTGACCTTTTTAGTTTATGGGATTTTAACAGGTTTTTCCATGAGGATGTAATAAGAAATTGCCATTAGGTTGCATTCATAGTTCTTTCAGAAGCTTTTTCTCCACATTAAGCTTCTAGCATGTGCTAAAATTTAATTACTGATAACTTGAAAGAATGTAAAAGATCCTAAAAGTTGAGAGTGAAGAGAGAAGGGATGATGGACTTAGTTAATTTAGTATAAATTAACAATACACTAAAAACATTTTGAAGTTATATCTTCCAGCACCAAGCTCCTCTGTCTGTAACGCACTGTGTCATGCAGAGCTCAGCATGAGATAAATTGCACTGGCAGGTTGAGCAGAGTGTTAAAATCCAGGTAACCTGGGCTGTCTGGCTTTTGTTATCTCCTGAATCTGAGGTGTGGGGTGTCAGTTTCCTCACTTGTAGAATGAGGAGCTTGGACTACTGAATTCCTAAGCTGTCAACTATATAGTTGACAATAATCTATAGTCTATAGACTATTGACTATAGTCTATAGTTATATAACTTAAATCCTGAAGAATATTTAAATGAGAACATTTACTAAGATCCCAAGCAAAAACTTAATTGAAATTTAACTTATCTTTAAACCACTGTTTTATTTCTACTACCGTTAATGTTAGCCCAATTTAAACATAAATTCAAATTAAAATTGACTATAATTGGCCTGACGTGGTGACGCAGTGAATAAATAATCAACCTGGAACACTGAGGTCGCCAGTTCAAAACCCTGGGCTTCCCAGGTCAAGGCACATATGGAAGTTGATGCTTCCTGCTCCTCCCCCTTTTCTCTCTTTCTCTCTCTCTCCCCTCTCTAGCGAAATGAGTGCCTGACCAGGCAGTGGCGCACTGGATAGAGCAACGGACTGGGATGCAGAGGACCCAGGTTCAAGACCCTGAGGTTGACAGCTTGAGTGTGGGCCCATCTGGCTTGAGCAAAAGCTCACCAGCTTGGACTCAAGGCCATTGGCTCGAGCAAGGGGTTACTCAGTCTGCTGAAGGCCCACGGTCAAGGCACGTATGAGAAAGCAATCAATGAACAACTAAGGTGTCGCAACGGCAACAAAAAACTTATGATTGATGCTTCTCATTCCGTTCCTGTCTGTCCCTATCTATCCCTCTCTCTGACTCTCTCTCTCTGTCCCTGTAAAAAAGAAAAAAAAAATGAGTAAAGTCTTTAAATATTTTTTAATTTTTAAAATTTAACTGATATAACTCAAGGACAAAAAAAATCTACCTCAAAACTTCCAAGTTATTTTGCACAATAGGTAATTATTATGCTAGTAGAGATGCAAAGTACTGAACCAACCAATAGTTTTTATTTCTATAAAAAATATTGAATAAAGAATAGCATTCAAAATATTTTAATTTTAGAATTGTTTTTGTTTTTACATTTTATCCCCTACATACAATGTATTTCAGCAAAATCTGTAGTTTGTGCTATTCTGTATGCTGATATTTTCACATAACATTGTATTAACATGAGGAGCTTGGACTACTAAATTTCTAAGAGAATTATCAATTTCGACTTTTCCATATGGGCTTCATATTTATGCTTTAATGGCTGTAAGCTATTCCCTCATGTTGGTTTAATACCATAATCCAGTGGTTCTTAACCTTTTTTGAGGTACCGAACCCACCAGTTTCATATGCGCATTCACTGAACCCTTCTTTAGTGATAAATAAAATATGATTTTTTTTCCCCAAATTCAAGACATAGGTATATGTTTTTTTACTGGTGCACAAAATGAGCCGTGCATGAACATCACCTTGCTCAAAGAACAAAACCAACAAAGTGCATGAACTCACAACAAATTACGGTATTCATTTATTCTGACCTCCACGGCAGAGGCTTCTCCGAACCCCTGAGACCGACTCATCGAACCCCTAGGGTTCGATAGAACCCAGGTTAAGAACCACTGCTGCAATCTGAGTTGTTCTGAAAATTCTGTTTCCAGTTTTCACTAACAAAGTAGTATACTCAAAATAGTAATTTGGCATTGGATATGAGTTATTTTATTCTATCCCTACAGTAGTCTATATTTGTCCTTTTAGTTTCATTTACTTATAATTACCTCAGGTATATTGACTTTGGTAATCTTTTCATTTTTTTCAGTTTCAGAAAGCTTTTATTCAGCCCATTTAGAAATTGCATTTTTTAAATTACAAAGACATGCAGTTTTATTTTGTTGTTGTTGTTGTAAAATAGAAAATTTGCCACTTAAACTATTTTTAAGTATTAATTTAGTGGTATTACATTTACAATGCTGTGTAACTATCACCACTATCTACTTCCAAATTTGTTACCTCCAAAATCCTAATCATGAAGCAATTCCCATTTTCTCCGACTCCAGCCTCTGGTAACCTCTAATCTACTTGTCTATGAATTTGTCTATTCTAGACATTTTACATAAGTGGAATAATTATATTTGTCCTTTTGTGTCTGGCTTACTTAGCATGTTTGCAAAGCTCATCTATATTATAACATGTATCAAAACTTTATTCCTTTTTACAACTAAACAAAAGTCTATTATATATACATTTTGTTTATTGATGCATCTGTTGAAGGACACTTGGGTTGTTTCCACATTTTGGCTATTGTGAACGAAGCTGCGATGAACACTGGCCTACAAGGATTTATTTTAGTTCCATTTTCAGTTCATTTACCAAGGATTGGAATTGCTGGGTCATGTGGCAATCTATGTTTAGCTCTTTGAGAAACTGCCAAAGGTTTTCCACAGTAACTGCAACATTTCACATTGCCATCAGGTAAGTATGAGTGTTCCATTTCTCATCAGCAAAGCTGGTTATTTTGTTTATTCTAGCCATCCTAGTAGGTGTGAAGTAGGATCTCATGTGAGGCTTTAATTTGCATGTCCCTAGTGACTGATGTCATTTCCTATACTCACTGGCCTCTGTGTATCTTCTCTGGAAAATGTCTATTCAAGTCCTTTGCCCATTTGCCCATTTGATTGCGATGATTTTATTGTTGAGTTTTAGGAGATTTTTAAAATTGATTTTAGAGAGAGAGAAAGAGAGAAACATTGATTTTTGTCCCATTTATTTATGTACTCATTGGTTGATTCTTTTATGTTCCCTGATCAAGGTAGAACCCACAACCTTGATGTATCAGAATGATGCTGGGCTAACCGGCCAGTGTAGGACTATTTTTAATATATATTCTAGTTATTAAAACTTTCAGATATGATTTGCAAATATTTTCTCCCATTCATAGGTTATCATTATATCCTTAGATACAGATAAGTTTCATTTTGGTGAAATTCAATTTATCTGGGATATTTTTGCTGTTTCTTGTGCTTTTGATGTCATAGCTACTTTAATCCCTTTTTATTTAGCTATCTATTTTCCCTTTTTACTTCCTTCAGATTCTTTAAAGTTTTTTTATCACCACAAGTTATATTATTGAACAACGTGAAAATTTAAAAAGTAAATGTTACAAAAAGTTCTTTTCCTAAAGTCCTTATTTAAAAATATTTTAGTAAGACTAAAATTTTTCTATTTGGCAATATTGATTTAGCTGTGAGTAACTTTTTTTTTCATCTAGCTAGTGAATGTAGCTGTAGTTCAAAAAGCATTTTTGAATGATTTAAGGATAAACAGCCACTCTAGATTTCCATGGGGAAGCACCTGAGAATAAATAATAGCAATACTGAGTAATGGACAAAATAAGAATTGAGTTAAATATGAGGATTTTAAGATATATTACATATGAGTAAATTCTCTCAAAGAACTTGGTATAATAATTATACATCTTTTAGGATGCTAATTCTCTTATTCAAGAAAAACATAAAACCAGCCACTATGTTTTAGGGAAATATTAGAGAGATAGTATGAAATTCCTTGAGGTTTGCTTACGGTCATATGGTTGATTCCTCCAAATGCATGATCTGCTGACATGTTTTGTTCTTGTAAATGCCTTCACCCCCAAAGACCTTGTACAAATGTTAAGTCTCAAGAGCGAGCTGTCAGAGCTTGGCTGTCATCTCGTTGTCGGGGTGCATTTTCAGCCATAGAATAGCCGTCAGTGATTTCATTCAGTTTGACTCTCCGACCCGGCTTTGGCAGCTTTGCACATCTGAGTATGTAAACATTCAGATTATTTAAATGTTTTGTCCTTACTGAAGTCTGATCTTTCTAGGGAAAAGACATCCCCACGGTTTAAGAGAGGTTAAAAGAGAGAGAGAGAGAGAGAGAGAGAGAGAGAGAGAGGTTTAAAAATGGAAACAAACTTTCCATTGGTGGGCTGTTAAATTCACAAATTTATGCTCTAGGTTTCCAATTAGTTGCCTAAGGAGACCAACTACTTAAGGGTTGACTATTGACTGTCTCTTTGCTGCAGGGACTGGTGAACTATCTCCTTTTTTCTATTTTATGATCTGGGTGTTTTGTACTTCAATCAAGACAAATTTTAAAATTTAGATTTCAGAAAAATCTTCAATAACTTGTTTATAGGTCTATCATTTTAAAATTTCTTTATTCTTCTTTTCCAACAAAATCACTGATTCATTTAAATAGAAGATGTGAAGTCTGAAGAGGGGGCCTTAGCTTTTACTTTACTTGCAAAGCTTCCAAGTTAGCCTGCCCCATTTTCCTGGATGCTGGCAGACAGCACGATTGTCTCGGGTCAGAGAATCCCTGTAATAACAATAGCCGGAATGTCAGCATTTTCTTGCACTGGTTGCCTGAGTCCCAGTTCACACAGGGTGATGCTGGAGGGTCCTGCAACAACTACACACAGTGTACTGTACTGCATTACAGAAAAGGAATCTGAGTTTAGCACCTGCATCCTTTCTGATGAGCAGTAAGCAAACTGCCCTCTGCTCCCAACAGAGACACTATCATTATCACTGAAAAAATACTCCAGGGGGACAGAAACTCAAAGTTCCATGGAGAATTGTCTCCCTATGGTTTTATACTACATGGCACACTCACCCATGCACCAGGCTCTGTCATAATGTTGATATAAATTAATACATGTTAAGTTATGGAACAAGAACAGATTCAAGTTGAAAATGGCTTTTTCCCTGAGACTAATAATTTGTCAAGATGTTAGCCTTCACTTTCTAGGATGAAGGTCAGTTGGCTCTAGCTTGTAGATAGGAAGTAGATATAAAGTATTTCAGATATAAAATATATGCCAGATACTTTATGCCTACTCTAGTCTTAACATATTGCAAGCATTTTAAGAGTAGTTGTTGTCATTGTTCTCAGTTCCAGATAAAGGTCAACAACTAGTTTTTATGTTTCTGCCTTTGTTTTTCTGTTTCTGAACTCCAACCTGCACTGCCTAGAGAATTCTTACTCAGATGGTACGTCTTATAGCCTCATTCCCTTCAAGCCTTTGCTCAAATATTTAACTCTTAGTGAGACCTACCTTGCCCCCTCCCAGAACTTATATTCTCTCTCGCCAACTCCACATCCATGTTACCCAGCTTTTTCTCAATAGCTTATTTTATTACCTTCTATGACATAATATATTCACTTAGGTTTCGTCTTTGGCTTCCCCACTGAAATATAAATTCCAGGCAGGTAATGGTGTCTAGTCTAGTTTACTGACGATTCTCCAGCCCCAAACATGATGCCTAAGCTATAGTCAGTACTCAATAAATTTGTTATATGAGAGAATGAAAGCTCAGAGGGACAAAGAACCTAGTCTGGGTTTCATAATTAATAAGGCAGGATTGGGACTCAAATTTAGGTTTTCTGACTTCAAGCCCATTACTATTTCTAGTCTACAATACTCACTTTCCCTTGCCTCTCACTAGCCTAGGGCCTCCAAGGCAGAGTCTAGCTAAATCTAGAAGCAGAGAGATGCCAGGAAAAGGAGAAATTCAGAAACAGGAGAAACTGAGGCCAGGTTGAGGCTGACAGACAGGTCAGCTTTATAGGTTAGCAGATCCAGAAGCAGTTTACCCGATCCAACTGTATCTATGTAAGCTGGCCCGGCTCCAAGTCAGGGATGCCCGTGTAACAAACATTTTATATAGAATTTTAATCTGCAAAGCAATTTAGAAAATTATCATCAGTTAATCCTTTTAGGATTCTCAGGGGACAGGCAAAACAAAGATAGCTGAATTTTAAATAATAAAGTGCATGAAAGAAAGACAGCAAAAAGTCCTCATGAGATGACTATGGAGAGCCCAGAAAAGCTTACCTCATTCTGAATATCCAAATACGTTTTCATCACTGCTAACAACTTTTAGGAGCATTTTAATCCCCATGTCTATGCATTTTTCAGTCAGTAATAAATGCTAATTAGTATCCCTACACCAGATTTACCCTTCCCCATAGCACAAGTATGTATACACACACACACATAGCTGGATACACACATCAATATAAACACTTTAAATAAATGACCCCAAAATCATTCTCCATTGAATGAAATAGTACTGAACCATACATTAAGTAGCCACTCAACATGTATATTGCTAATTAAAATTTAAATTGATAAAACTCAAAATTAATGCAATTCCTCAGTCACACTGACATACTTTCAGACACATGTGGTTGTGGCTGGTGGCTACTACACAGGATAGCACATATATAGGATACTTCCATCATCACACAAAGTTCTATTGGACAGCACTATTCTAGGGAGGCCCTTGAGATACAGTACTGGTTTCAGTCTGCATCTCAACCTGGTGGAGCAGGAATTGTTCTGTGTTTAGCCAGGCAGCTACAACTGTTACCTATGTGGTCTCAACATAAACAATAACTAGTCCTCATTTCCCGGGGCTTAACAGCACCATCTGAAACACAAATTTCATCCTAGACTCACCTGGTAATTGAAGTGCAATCAGTGTTAGCCAGTTCTCTTTCTACACACAGGAAAAACAAACTTCTATCTTTGTGACAGGAGATGGTTTTGGAACTTAGAGCCACCTGTCAAAATTAGACTCCTACCCAGAAACTAAAGGACAGGCAACAAAAGGATAGAATCTATTTTTGTTTTATAAAGGATGTTGCCCTATGTGTATTCAATATTAATCATAGCCTGACCAGGCAGTGGTGCAGTGGATAGAGCATCGGCCTGGGATGCTGAGAAGCTAGGTTTGAAACTCCGAGGTTGCCAGCTTGAGTATGGGATCATAAACATGACCCCGTGGTTGCTGGCTTGAGCCCAAGATTGCTGGGTTGGCTGGAGCCCCCGGTCAAGGCACATATGAGAAAGCAATTGATGAACAGCTAAGGTACCACAACAAAGAATTGATGCTTCTCATCTCTCTTTCTTCCTGTCTCTCTGTCCCTGTCTGTCTTTCTCTCTCTCTAAATATATATATGTATGTGTGTGTATATATATATTCATCATTATCCTGGGCTTTGGAATAAAACTGAAATTGACATTAGTTGGGAACTTAGTGATCCAGAAAGTTTTGGCAATAGGGATCAATTAAGCCAGAGAAGGAACCTCCTCTTTGGAACTAGAACAGGCAAAAATGGACTCTTTTACCACTTAGGAGTGCCAATTTTCTCCTTTTCCAAATGCTAATTTCTCCAAAATAAGCCGTTATACTTGTTTTAGTCTCCATCGGACTGATAAGAGCTAATGGGTTGTAAGTTGTATGTGTACATTTTAAGCAGAGTGCCAGAAAGATCAAGATGCTTGATAGATACAAAGAAGTAAATCTGTAATGGGAAATTTTCAGGAAGGTGAGAGAGAATTTGAGGACAGGCCTTTCCATTGTCTTACAAATTATGTATCAAAGAAGCAAGTTTACTCCTTTACCGGCAGCTGATTCAGTTTGGGGGTTATGGGAAGAAACTGTGTTGCATTTCTTGTTGCTGGGTCACGTGTCTGGAGGTATTGGAAATTTATAATGGTTTGGGAAAATTTTTATAATTTGAAAGTATGTCAGTGGGAAGGAAGCTGCTTAGGAGAAAAAAAAATAAAACCACATCCTTTGTACATCAGCCAAAATTTCAGGAATGCCAGCACTCAATAGGATTTCATCTTATGTATTCTATTCTTGCTTCTAAGCTTTTCTCTTCCATTTTCTTCTAAATCTGCTTGCTTTCTTCATTTTATCATTTTAGTTCTCTTTTTTTACCAGCTGTTATGAAACAAGTAGGACTTTTTAAGAGACTAAATCCTTCAATTTTCCCACCTACCTTTTCATTCATACCTACAACAAAAACATCTGGGGAGTCTAATTTTAAGTAATCAACCTTTTCAATATGTGATTAAAAGACATATACCTGAGTTTGCATTTAACTGTAGAAATTATTCCTGGGAGCCATTTGTCTTTTCATTGAGCACCCTGTGCTTTTCTTGACTTCTTAACCTTCTCCCTGAGGTCAGATTGCCTGAGGTAGCAGCTTTGTCTCACTCTAGCCACCTGGTCTGCAAATCTAACCATTAGCAAGTGTTAGTAATAGTAGCCCATCAGACTTCATTATCTCAGGAACGGAATGTGGAATGTGTCACGGTCAGCCACCGTCAGCCATGGATGGTGGTTAATAAGCACTTTGTTGACAAATAAATGGTAGCTACAACTATATTCATTTTAAGCAAATAAAAGATGTTTTGATTAAACATTCATCCTGCCCAATTGGAATGCAATTGAGCCAACTTTTGGAGGAAGGTTCATCTAGGAACTCTCCACTTAAGAATATAGTCACACAATTGACATACAATAGTTTGTTTGATTTCTTTCAGTAAAACTATCTATCCTCTTATTAGTTTTTTTTGGAAACAGTAACACTGTCTTTCACCCAAAGGAAACGAAAGGGGGTTGCTTTGCAAACCCCCCTCACCACAGACCTCCCTATTCCATACCCCAACACAAACCCATACACACAGATCTACCCACCCATTTACCATATCTGACAGGATGGTTTTGCTTTTACTCATTTATGTTACCACAGGGGATCTCTTCCTAGACAATCTAATTATTATGGAGATTTCCATGTATTATACAGCAACATAGAGTAGATTCTGGTCTCAGATTAGAAGCCTAGCCAGGGGCTAGGCTCATACTGCTTGAGCACAGGCTCACCAACTTGAGTGTGGAATCATAGACATAGCCCCATGGTTACTGGCTTGAGCCCAAGGTTGCTGGCCTGAACAAGAGATCCATCTCTTTGCTGTAGCCCCCCCAACCCCCATCAAAGCACAACTAAGGTGCCACAACAAAGAATTGATGCTTCTTATCTCTCTCCCTGTCTGTCTGTCCCTATCTGTCCCTCTCTCTAACTCTCTCTCTGACTCTCTATCTCTATTCAAAAAAAAAAATTATCTCCGGGGCCCTGGCCAGTTGACTCATCAGTAGAGCATTGGTCCAGCTCAGTCAGGGCACACAGGAGAAGTGACCATCTGCTTCTCCACTCTCCACTCCCCCTCCCCTCTCCCCCTTCCCTCTCCCCCTTCCCTCTCTCCCACAACCCCCCGCAGCCATGGCTCATTCGAGTAAGTTGGCCTCGGGCATACTGAGAATGGCACCATGTCCTAGCCTCAGGTGCTAAAATAGCTTGGTTGCTAAGCAACGGAGCCGTGTCCCACACATGGGCAGAGCATTGCCTCATGAGGGCTTTCCAGGTGGGTCCCAGTTGGGGCACATGTGGGAGTCTGTTTCTCTGCCTCCCCACCTCTCAATAATAGTAATAATAATAATAATTATCTCCTATCTTTCTACTTCATCTGAACCCTCATATTTCTTCATTGTTTTCTGGCCTCTTTCATCAGCATTTTCCATCTTTCTGGAACATCTTCCCCCTCTTTATCACCTGATGACTACTAATCATCCTTCAAGACCCAGCTCAGGATTCACTTCTTCCTGGACTCCTTCCCCAACAGCTGTCCGAGGGACTCATCCTGGACGAATCCCTACGATCTTTCTTGTCCAGACTGACTTATCTGTTTACCAAGGGGATCCATTTGGTTATGCTCTAACAAGTACTTCAAACCAGTATGTCCCAAACTGACTGGAAATAGCATCAGTTTATCAGTGTAGGAACAGTGACACCTGCCACCCCCCCACACACACACACACAAAAAAAAACAAGGGCAAAATGAGAAGTCCATAAGAGATATGAGTAAAAAAGAACTTCAAAGAAACTTTATGTAAAGCTCCAAATCTGTGTGAAACTAATTGAATAATGAAAAATTTATCTAGCCCACAGATATGCTTTGTTTGGTTTGTACAATGCATCTCTTTGTTTTCATTGAACCTTATTGTCCTTAGATACTATCCAGTTTACTGAGCAACATGCTCTGTCTTATGCCCCACCCATAACTCAGTTATATTGCTCTACAAGCTTCATAAACATTTGAGTTTGCAGCTAATTGATAAGTAATTTCCAGATTGACTCCTCTTTAAGTATTGAATACCTAAACATATGCTGACTGCCAGAATGACAGAAAATGAGGACAATCACTAGAAAAGGAGGACAACAGGAAGAGGTGGGAAGTTCTAGCATTGCCATCTTTGGAAGAGGCATCTCCCTGGCCCAGCCCAATTACAACAACTACAAATCATTTCATACATAAGTCAAGTAAAACACGTGCTGCCGTATTCTTGGTGGCCCCTGTCTTTCAACTAACTAACCTTTCCTTATTTGGGGAAATTCCCAAGAAGCAGAATTCAAATTCCTAACCTTTTTTAGAGCTAGGACATTGGCTCATGGCCCAGGTTGCACCAAAGAGCAGTACTCTGCCAGATTGTGATATGGAAAAGGGCAACGTGAACAGAGAAGGTGTGTAAGCACCTTCATTTCTCAGACCATAGAGGTGACAGGTTGCATAATTGAGTCCCAGGTATAGAAGTAACATTGGTGTGGCAAGAGCTGCTAACGTTGTTCCCTCTGGTGACCAGTGGACAAGGAAAATAGCCAAAGTTTTCTTATTGGACCGAGTGTGTAATGCAGTTTTACTTCTGGCATTTTAGTCTGGATTCCAGCCTTTTCAAAAATTATTTAAGTTATTCAGTATAATTTTATTAAACTCATTTTCTGCTAAGTAAGCCCAAATAAACTTCTATTGCTTAGAACCGAAAAACTCACTGATAAAAACAAGCAGTGGCCTGACCTGTGGCAACACAGTGGATAGAGCACAACCTGGAACTCTGAGGTTGCCAGTTCAAAACCCCAGGCTTGACTGGTCAAGGCACATGTGAGAAACAACTAGAGTTGATGCTTCTCACTCCTTCCCCACCTTTTCTCTCTCCTCTCTCTAAGACAGTGGTTCTTAACCTGGGTTCTATCGAACAATAGGGGTTTGATGAGTCGGTCTCAGGGGTTCGGAGAAGCCTCTGCCACGGAGGCCAGAATAAAGTAATACCATAATTTGTTGTGAGTTCATGCACTTCGTTGGTTTTGTTCTTTGAGCAAGGTGATGTTCATGCACGGCTCATTTTGTGCACCAGTAAAAAAACATATACCTATGTCTTGAATTTGGAAAAAAAAATCATATTTTATTTATCACTAAAGAAGGGTTTGGTGAATGCGCATATGAAACTGGTGGGTTCGGTACCTCAAAAAAGGTTAAGAACCGCTGCTCTAAGATCAATAAACAAAATCTTAAGAAATATAAGTAAAAATAAATTTTAAAAATACAAGCAATGGCAGACCCATCTTTGAAAACCTTTCATTGAAGCTGCCTTGGAATAAAGCCATTCACACCAATTTTCATCAACCACAGCACCTTTGAAAGAAGCCCCGATTTCATAAGGCTACCCTTATGTGTTTTCTACAGCAATATCACATCGCACACTCAGTACTCAGTAATCCTGGCAGCTGGCTTAAGGTTACCATCCACAAAAGAGGTCATTACATTTTGCACATTTGCTACTTAGTCATGAAAAATGGCAGAACTGAAGAGTCCATCATTAGCCACTGCGGGAGATGGTCTTAACTCTGAAGGCCTATCAGCGCACCTCTGCACATAGGAGCGAAGTGAGGCACAGATTCTTTTTTTATTTAGACAATTTTAATGGGGTGACATTGATTAATTAGTGTACATAGATTCAGAGAAAACATCTCCAGGTCATTTTGACATTTGATTATGTTGTATACACATCACCCAAAATCAAATTGTCCTCCCTCACCTTTTATTTGGTTTTCTTTATGCCCCTCCCCTTCCCCCACCCCCTCCCTCTCCTCCATTCCCCTCCTCCTGGTAACTACCACAGTCTTGTCCATGTCCCTCAGTCTCATTTTTGTGTCCCACCTATGTACGGAATCATACAGTTCTTAGTTTTTTCTGATTTAGTTATTTTACTCAGTATAATGTTATCAAGGTCCATCCATGTTGTTACCTTTGCAAGGCACAGATTTTTAAACTGAGCTATAAGCATGACAGCAAGTTGTTTTTTGTTTGTTTATTTGTTTGTTTGTTTCCATTTCTGTTAGAGCCAAGCAAGAAATGTAGGAGGTTTCAGCCACAGGAAGGGTTTTTAGAGAATATATAGAACTCAGCTGTCAAACATTCTTCTCTATGATTTCTGTCTGCTAAAAAATACTACTACTGTTGACCCTTGAACAGCATGTTTGAACTCGAGGGGCTCACTTATATGCAGATTTTTTTAAATTGGCCCACTCAATTCAACTGACTCCTACAGTTTAAACCTATGTTGTTCGAGGCTAAGCTGGTGGTTGAAGTCCACATATATGGGGTCCCACTTAAGTTATACACAGGTTTTTAACATCACATGGGTCAGCTGTATACTTATACCAACAGTATAGCAATTCTCACTTACTATATTTCTCATGATAATCCTTTACAAGACATTGTATTAAATATGCTCACTTTATAGAACGAAGTTCAAAGAGATTAAGCAGCTTGCTTAAAGTCAAAGGGGATCTAAACATGTATTCAATTCCAAGCTGATGGCTTTTATGTTTATATCAATGGTTTTCAAAGTGTGTTCCTGGATCTCTGGGATGCTTCCAGGACTAGTTTCTTAACAATAATTATATCCAAAGGAAATTAAACCATTCTCTCAAAAAGATAACTGCACCTCC
Organism: Rhynchonycteris naso; assembly: GCA_037038555.1. NCBI lineage: Eukaryota > Metazoa > Chordata > Mammalia > Chiroptera > Emballonuridae > Rhynchonycteris > Rhynchonycteris naso. The sequence goes on along the minus strand of CM072998.1, from coordinate 106,763,213 downwards.
ATATTCATTGCAGCATTATTTACAATAGCCAAGACATAAAGCAACCTAAATGACCACTGATGAATGTATAAAGAAGATGTGATATATATAAACAATGTAATATTATTTAACCATACAAAAAGAAGGGCCTCAGTGCTACAGTGGATAGAGCGTCAGACTAGGATGCGGACGACCCAGGTTCGAGACCCCAAGGTCGACAGCTTGAGCGCAGGCTCATCTGGCTTGAGCAAAAAGTTCACCAGCTTGGACCCAAGGTTGCTGGCTCAAGCATGGGATTATTCAGTCTGCTGAAGACCCACGGTCAAGGCACATATGAGAAAGCAATCAATGAACAACTAAGGTGTTGCAACAAAAAATTGATGATTGATGCTTCTCATCTCTCTCCATTCCTGTCCGTCTATTCCTATCTATCCCTCTCTCTGACTTTCTCTTTCTGTCCCTGTAATAAAAAAAAGGAAATCCTGCTGCTTGTAACAACAAAGATGGACCTTCAGACATTATTCTCAGTGAAATAAGTCAGACAGAGAATGACAAATATTGTACTAGCCCATTTATATGTGGAATATAAGTTTAAAACATTAAACTTATACAGAGTAGAATGGTGGTTGCCAGGGCATGAGGGGTAGGGCACCTGGGAAGATGTTGGCCATAGGGCACAAATGTTTAGTTATAAAATGAATAAATTCCAGGGATCTGAGGTATAGTGTGGTGACATAATTATTCGTACTATATTCTATACTTGAAAGTTTCTGAGTTTATAACTTTAATGTTCTCACCATAAGAACAAAAAAAAATGGTGACAATATGAAGTGAATGATGTTTTAACTAACCTTATAGCAAATATTTGGCTACTCACATGTGTTTCAATCATCATACTGTACACGTTAAACTTACACAATGCTAAATGTTAGTTTTATCAAGATAAAGCTGGGGGAATAGGTGTCATTGGCTCTTTCCTGAGAGTTCAGTGGCATTTTGGAGAGGACATGTGGAGTGTGACATAAGAGCAGGCTGCAGCAGAAGCCTAGTTGAGAATTCAGCTGGCTTCTTTTAAGGCAGACACACAAGATAATTTCAAAATTGTAAAACAGTGCCACTATTTGATTTGCTCTGAAAAATATAATTATATTTCATAAAAATATTATTTATGCTATGTAGTAGGTTATTAGTTATATATTTTAATGAAATGATAAATTATTATGTTTGTGTTCTCAGTTTTCATTTCTAGTTCAATGAATATATAACCTACAGATATCACCTACAAAAACTCTTTGGAATCCTTAATAATTTTTTAAATATGTGAAAGAGTCTTGAGACCAAAACACTGAGAACTGTTATTCTGCATTATAGCTTCCTTTAAAAAAATCCAGTGTAAATACAGATTTACTTTGATGCATTACTCTTAAAATTTTGAAGCCAGTGCTAAACTTAGTTTCTCTAAGCTTACATCTCTATACTGTCTTCCTCCTACTCTTATTTTGAATTGATGAGTTTGTGAATGGCAGCAAAAAAAAAAAAAAAATACTGAATTGTAAAGTAGTGATTATCTATACAAGCACCTCCTTCCTCTCAAATTCCTAAAGTACCTAGTTTACTGTATTTTCAATTAATATTTGATTAGTGGACAAATGACTAAAATTGATTGCTATCACATTGTGGGGACCTGCTTGATGCCTCTGACAAGCAGCCTGTGTGCTTGCTCCTAAGTTCACAGTTGCACGCCAGACACAGCAGAACTCAGCTGCAGCAAAGCCAGGTGCACTATGGCCCCAGATGTACAGGGATCATATATCCACCTTCCTGCCTTTGGTCTTGACCCCTGTCCAGATTCACTTCACCCACAAGGGCCAGCTTAGCAACCTCGTCGCATGTACAACTCTTTCCTGGAGGAACTAACCCACAACGAGCATCCCGTTCTAATGTTATGTAAGAGAGTTTATCCATGGTAACATACTTTTCCTCTTGATCTCTCTCACTCTGTCCTGCACTGCTATCTTACTAGATTTGTTTTTTCCCTACAAAATCTTAGGCTTTAGAAAGGTTCTCACAGGTCTGTTGCAGTACTCACAGAGTCTAGCAGCGTGCTTAGTAAATTATAACCACTTTAATTGTCAATATTTACAAAATAGTTCAGACACATTGCCTCACTGTTTTCTCAAAAAAGCCCTCTATGTAAATTAGAGGTCTGTTTTTATTATCTCCACCTTACAGAGGTTTTAAAATGAACCAGCATAAGATACCCAGCTGGTGATTAACAGACTCAGGACACAAACTTGTGTCATGTGGTGTCCTTCCTTATTTGGCAATTTTCCTATACACACTTGTTTAATTAACTCAAAAAAGGCTTTGAGAAAAATAAATGCCCTAGATCCATGTTTACATATTGGAACAGACTGGAATTAACTAACATAGTCTGCCTGAGTCCCACTCAAGCACAGTGCTTTTTTTTCAACGAGAGAGACAGAGACAGAAAAAGGGACAGACAGACAGGAAAGAAGAGAGATGAAAAGCATAAATTCTTCTTTGAAGCATCTTAGTTGCTCATTGATTGCTTTCTCATATATACCTTGACGGGGGTGGGTGGGGGTCTACAGCAGATGGAGTGACCTCTTGCTCAAGCCAGCAACCTTAGACTTCATGGCAGTGACCCTTGGGCTCAAGCCAGCAAACACAGTGTCATATCTATGATCCCATGCTCAAGCCAGTGACCCCACGCTCAAGCCAGTGACGCCACACTCAAGCCAGTGACCCCACACTCAAGCTGGTGAGCCCACACTCAGGCTGGAGACCTTGGGATTTTGAACCTAGGTTCTCTGCATCCCAGGCCAATCAATGCATTATCCACTGCATCACTGCCTAGACACGCTCAGGCACAGTATTTTACAGAGATCTTTTCCCTTGTGATTTTAGCTGTTGAGGTGGTCACCTAATGTTCAGTTTAACTCTGTATCTAGTTCTCTCAGAGAATATACAAATTAAGAATCACATAAATATACATTTTTCCTCTTTCTTTCCTATGTGGCTAATTGACAACCTCAAGTATTGGGTTTTTGCAGCAAAAATGAAGGGAAATATTAAAAAATAATTCAATAAATTCAAGAGGTATCTATATATTTATTGTAATTTACATTTATTAGAACTCCCTATCTTTTCTCTCCTCATTTATTTACTCACCAATCCCACAAGCATTTGCTAAGCCTCTAGTATAAGCAAAGCTGAATTAGATACCAGAGTGGATTACAATAAGTAAAGGAAAAGATACCCTGGCCATTAATGAGATTTTCCTCTAATGAGTGAAATGTCATTTCCAGGGAAAAAAAACTTAAGGTATTAGAAGTGTGAATTAGCACAGCATAAATTATTTATGGAGGTGAAAAAGGAATATAGAGTAAGGAAAGGAGCTCTTTTTTAGTGAGAGAGAAAGGAAGGGAGAGAGAGGGTGAGAAGCATCACTTTAGCTGTGTATAGATTACTTCTCATATGTGCCTTGACCAGCGCCAATCCAGTGTCCTCTTCTTCAAGCCAGTGACCTTTGGGCTCAAGATGGTGAGCTTTGCAATCATGTGGCTAATGCCTCCACTCAAGTCAGCGACCCCATGCTGACGAGCCCACACTCAAAGCCGGGACCTCAGGGCTTTGAACCAGCAACCCCAGAATTTGGGGTCAATGCTTCATCCACTGCATCGCCACAGTCAGGTGAATAAGAAGTTCTTATCAAAGAGAAATAATTTGGAGAAGGCTTCATACAGGGAATGCCTGAAAGAAAGATGTCATGAATGTAGGGTCTGATTTGTGAACATAATCTCCATCTGCAACCCAGAAACCACCCCTGAATAATCATACAGTCAAAGTAAAAGCAGTGTGATTCCTCTGTAAATGTAACTACAAGATAGGTTGCCTTGCTCCCCACACCCAAGAGCTGCCATCCTTAGGCTTCTGCTACAGAGAAATTCTGGAGCCACCACTGATTGTTAGAGCATTTCAGGGAAAAAGATGGCATCAGAAGTGGTCTAGAGCCAAATGTAGACATGAGTCTGTACTTCCCATTTACTACTTACAATGCACCTCCCCAACACCACTGCTCAGGAACTTAGGAACAACCCAATAGACAGCACATCTCTCTCTGACCTGCACCTCTGAGATATTCTCTGTATCTTCTCTCCTATGACAACCTTCCTTCTGAAGGCCCATTCCCTCAGGAGACTCCCCTGCTGTGCACCTCTGTGTGGCTGAAGTTAAGCTAGGACTAAGAGTTAACCCTCTAAGCTATCAGGGGTGTGCAAAGTGGGACCTCTCACTCTGACAGTAGGATATTGCTGTATATCAAGTAAGCTGCTGGGACAAGACACATGTGGGGTCAGGTAGTTCACAGCAGGTGATCAGCTGAACAATCAAACTTTATGTCTGCCTTCTGAATAGTTCAAGGTGTAGCATAAAGAAAGCAAATACCACATGACTATCTAGCAACTGAGAAAGTTGAATAATCACCTTAAGACCAAACCACAAAGATTTGGGGGGGCTCAGTAGTTGGTACTGGCTCGAGCATTAGGAACGCTATAGTGCTTCATAGCACCATATAGTCAAAATGGTACTTGAGGAAGCTGTCTTTGTATAATAGAGGCTGGAGGAAGGAGAACTGACTGCCTGTAGGCCTGGATTAAGTGGACACCTGCTGCAAGCTAATTATCCAAACGGTAACTTTATACACAGACTTTACAGACCAGAGTATCTAAAATGAAATGTCACATTTAAGACTCATTCTTTAAGCTTTCAGAAAAAATGGCTCCAAAATCTGTCCCCTTTGAAACAAATGGATGAAAGGGCATGATGCTTTAAAGATGAGGTTCAATAGGCCCTGGCCAGGTAGCTTAGTGGATAAGGTTTGATCCTTGGTCAGGGTACATAGAAGAAGCAACCAATTTGTGCACAAGTAAGTGAAACAATGAGATGTTTCTCTTTCTCTCTCAACGCAATGGAGAAATTGAAAAAGAAAATATGAGGTTCAATAATGTGGAACATAGATGAGTTATTTTGGTAAATAAAACTTTGGTCATGAGCATGTTGCTAAACCTAGAAAAGAACATGTTTGCATTGTTTGTGGGTAGTGTAATTCTAACTAAAAAAGAAAGGGACAGTGGATGACAAATCAAATTAAAGAATTTGAAAAGGTATTCCGTTGCTTGTAACTCCAATGTGAAACAAGACTCTGATAACTTTTTAAATTCTATTGTATCATTTAGATTCTATTTGGGTTTTGTAACATGCTGTCAGGATAGGAAAACGGTAGATGCAAGTCAATTTGCCCTGGGATGAGGAACAGGGATAACCTTTCAGATGTCACAGTGACGGCTGACAACCCACATTCAACAAGTCAGAATGCAGAGTCTTTACCTTTCAGTGCAATTTGATTATATAAAAAGTACAACTTCTGAACTATGAAACAGCAAGGGAAAGAAATTAAGGTCAGAAGAGCAAGAGGCTGCCTTTCTCGGAAGCAGTGACAGGGACGGTACAGCCACCACGGCAGCAATGAGCAACTGCTTACACTTCAGGGGACTGAGCATTTCTTCCAAGAACTGTATATTGCCTGGGATAGAAATCAAGGTTTAAAACATTTTTAGCTATTTAGCCATTGTTTTTTCCAGATAACTCACGTGCACATCGGGAGAGGAATAGAGGGCAGATTTCTTTCCCTTTCCGTCAATTCTCTGCTTCACTATGAGAAGTTAGCCTGAGCCTGTGGGAAAATTAATAGGTTTAATTCTTTAAAAATATTTAATTATTAAGGCAAGAGGCAGAGATGTAAAATTTTACTTGATTTAGTTTTATTTCAAAATAAACTCATTTCTACTATATTTTTAACCATATACATCCCGGATCCTCAACACTGGTAGTATGTATACACAAGTTTACTTTTGTTCTATTAATAATGTCCATGTGGGATCTGAGAATTAGTATCTTTAAAATACTAACATCAGAATCTCTGAGAATGGAGCTCAGGCAGTATAATTTTTAAAAGCTTCCCAGGTAATTTTAATACACAGCCAAAGTTGAGAATAACCACTATATAGAAAAGAAATGAGTTGTTGGTCATAAGAATTTTAGTTTTTAAATATATGTCTGTTCTCAAATAATAATGTCTCAATGGAGGAAATTTAGACTTGGAGATTAAAAAATAAAAAAAGAAAGTATGAAAGTAGAGAGAATCATTAGAGAATATGTGTGTTCTATCCATAGGGCACTGATATTAACTACAGTGGTATTAACTACATTGAGAACAGAAGCTTTTATGATAATCCGATGAAAGCTCTTTCTCTAAAACAATGTTTCTATATGCAAACTTTGCCAATTTTAGAATTATCACAGTCTTCCTAAAACTAGTGCTAGGACATCTGATATAGTGAGATTTTTACAACTACCATAAAAAGAACAAATTCACACGTTACAAAAATCAGTCACAAGAATTCAGAAGCCTAAGGCTGAGTCTTGATTTTGCCCTAAATTACTATGTGATCCTAAATAAATCATTAAAGCTCGCTAGGCCTCAGTTTTTCTATAAAGTGAAATTTTTATCTGCCCATGGAGCACTGTGGTTAATATTTTTATACAATTTTTTTAATCTATGGAAAGTAAGTGAATATAGGTGAAAGTACTTTGAAATGTGTGATTTATGATTAGAGATATTTGGAACTCATCTAAGAAGAAACAGAATTTCCTGGGTGACTGACATGTTTAGGTGGTGCACCTGCCTTGTCAGCACACCATGGTTAGAAGGAACCAAGCCACACATGAGTCTCACCGCCTACATCAGAAGGATGGCACGTCCCAGTCCCAGGTGCCCTATGATTCAGTCCCTCTCTCCCTGTATGATGCTTCCCCGGCAGCACTGACTTGTGCGGATTTCTTTCAAACTGCTAAGAATTCAATTCTTCTAACTTGAAAAAGAACTCAGCATGAGTTAAAATGCAAAGGGAAGGTAGTAGTTCCAAATGAAATAAAACCTATGAACCACAGCTTGCTGTTTTTCACAAGAGCTCTGAAGTTTCTGTTTCTTTCCCCTCCACCTTCTTGAAGACCTGAGGCCCTGGGAACTCCCACTGGCATGTTCCCTACGAGACAGAGTGTGACAAGGAAACACTCTCTTACCAGTACATTCAGTCCCACGATATTCAAGTGTGAAAATCTGGGATTAAAAATAAGGTTTGTCACCCTGACCACTTGGTTCAGTGGTAGAGCTTCAGCCCTACGTGTGGATGTCTCGGGTTCAATTCCCAGTCAGGGCACACAAGAGAAACACCCATCTCCTTCTCCACTCTTCTTCCTCTCTCTTATCGCTCTCTCTCTTGCCATCCTGCAGCCATGGCTCAATTGGAGCAAGTTGGACTTGGGCACTGAGGATGGCTGCATGGCCTCTGCCTCGGGTGCTAAGAAGAGCTTGGTTGCAGAGCAATAGAGCAACACCCAAGATGAGCAGAGCACTGCCCCCTAGTGGGATTGCCAGGTGTATCCAGTCAGGGTGCATGCGGGAGTCTGTCTCTGCCTTCCCTCCTCTCGCTGAATTAAGTAAATAAATAAATAATAAATAAATAAAATTGAAGTTTGTTGTTCACAGCCAGTGCTTCAAAGTTAAGGCCATTTACCCAGACAACAATAAGATGTTAACCTAAGGTGCAAACGTTATATGCAAAGAGTAAATAGGGCTATCCTAAAAGAAAGACACTAACCAAAAGCCTGTGTGCTGCTGGGCATCAGAATTTTTCATTCATTTCATTGTCTGAGTTGTATAAAAAGAAGTTAAAATATGCATGGAGTGTCCAATACAGATATTGAATTTGATCACTGTGTTCTACTTCTCAGGAAAAAATACATCAAACAGAATGCAGTGTCACATAGTTCAAGCTACTTTCTGTTTGTTAATAAAGGAAAACACTTTATATGCAGAAATTTCAAGGGAGAGGAGACATGAGGTCTCCAAAAGCAGCTATTATCAAACAAGGTAGCCAGAAAGTTAATGCATTAGAAATGGCTATAACCACAACCTGGGATGCAAGCCAGCATTGTCATCTCTTTTATTGTTCCCACAAAGCCTACCTAAGTGTTCTTTTTCATCTTTAATGTAAAATTCTTTCCCTTTTATTAAGTATTGCTTTAACTGCCTAGTTATTCTTTTCACAAACCCATGCTGGCCCCTACTATAAGGGAGGAACTGAGAAAGAATTGCATATGTGACTATTTAGGATATTTTTGTCATATGTAAGTAGAAATGGGCCATTTAAAACCTAATCAGTTGATTCCCCCCTCCAAATCAAGGTCCCCCTTCTAGGCAGCCTGCTTCTGCCCTCTTGTCACATCCATTTTTAAAGTGGTCTCATATCTCCAGCAGCTAAGAGGGGGAAACCTCTTCTTTATTCTGTGAGATGGCTCCATCTGCCTTTTCCCAGCCTAACCACATAGAAGGTGGGCCATTCTGGAAGGGTGTATGTGTGTGTGTGTGTGTTTGTGTGTGTTTGTGTGTGTGTGTGTGTGTGTGTGTGTGTGTTTTCATTCCCCCCAAACAATAACACTCATCTGAATTCCAAATGATTGAAGAATTTGGTGTTTCAGGTAATCCCATATTTTGGTTAAGTGAGAATTGCCACTTATATAAATCACCAGGTCTCACGCATATATGGCAAAAAACTTTCAAGGTGGCAATTCTCCTTGCATTTCTCAGGAAAGTTTACACCCAAGAGTTGAACAACAAAATAAAACACCTTTGGGACAGTTGATATTTTGTTTATGTATGTCATGACTAATAGTAATAGCTGTAACTTAATATATTAGAAAAGCAATCAATAGTCCAAACTACACAAAATTAAAATTAATTGAGTCCCTTTGTCACCCTGTCAGAGCTAATAATTACATCATTATTAACTATGTAGCCAATAGACAAAATGCTCTTTAGCTTCTTTTGGTTTAAGAAGAGATATTATATATTTAAGTCTAGCATATACAAAGTAAAATAGAACAAAATTAAGAAAAAATAAAGTTAATGTATTCAACCTGAACAGTTCTGCAGAGAAAGATGCTCTCATTGGGAGAGCATCCACTCTGGACTAAGCACTGTTGTAGGTCTCAGTATATTTGATTAATTTTAGCCTTACAACATCTGTGGCAACATATGATAGATGAGGCACTAAGTCCTCCAGGGATAAGGTAACTGAGGCAGGAGCAGAGAACCAGGGCCAAGACTCAAATTTAGGTCTGTCCCACTCCAAAGCATTTGTTTTAATCAATGAACAACTACTCTGTAAAACAAAGACCTTGTAGATCAGTACAGGGAGCACCTTTAACAGTTATATGTTCAAACACTTGGAAGACAAACCATTCTTCTTAAAAACCATATGTTAACTTTCATAGTAAAGAGTTTATAACTTTCACAGTCATAAGTTTTTTGAAGGCCACCCCCATGTTCATTACAGTGTTATTTCCAATAATCAAGATATAGAAGCAACTGAAGAGCTTTTCAACAGATGAGTGGATAAAAAAACTGTGATACACGGTGAAGTATTACTCAGCCATAAATCTTACATTTGCAACAGCACAGGTGGACCTAGAGGGTATTGTTCTAGTGAAATAAGTCACAGACAAATGCCATATGATTTCACTTATATATAGAATCTAAACAACAAAGTAAATGAACAAACAAAATAGAAAGACTCATAGATACAGAGAACAGACTAATGGTTGTCAGAGGAAAGGAAGGTTGGGGCTGGATGAAAAAAGGTGATAGGATTAAAAAATACAAATTGGTAGTTATAAAATAATCATGAGGATATAAAGTACATCATAGGGAATGTTATCAAAGGAAACACTCTATGAAGTATATGACTGTCTAACCACTATGCTGTACATCTGAAACTAATGCAAAATGATATGGAATGTAAACTGTAATTGAAAAATAAAATTTTAAAAATAAGAGTTTGGGAGAAGCAAGATGGCGATGGAGTAGACGGACGTACCAACTTCCAACTCCCAGAAGCAAAGTGGATTATAACTCAATTTAAAGAACCATCATCTGGATAAACCAACTATGAACTAAACTAAGTGAACTCTTCAACCAAGGAACACAGAAGAAGCCACATTGAGACTGGTAGGAATAGCGAAAACGCGAAGAGGGCTACCCAGCTCCCTGGAGCAAACGGCAGCCCAGAGAGACCCGCGAGGCGGGAGGAAAGTTTGGCGGAGAGGGAGGGACCTGGGTCCCAGGAGCCAAGCCCCAGCCTGCAGTCCCAGAGCCTAGAAGAGGCGTTTGGACAGTTTTGAGCTGTGAAACAAGTGAGGGAGCTCCCAGGCCTACAGTGTGGAGTATTAGGTCCCTTTCTACTCTGCTGAGGGCTGCTTAAGGGTTTGGGGTGACAGGACGCTGAAACGCGGTTCTGTCAGTGTGGGCAGAGGCCAAGCCAGTGGGAGATTGGTCTAGCCCAGAGGGTAGGAGGGGACACGCGAAAGCAGTCCGGAAGCTGGGGGCCTGCCTTTAATCCCACTTACGGGGACAAAGCGGGAGGCCAGGAATGGGCAGGCCATGCGCAAGCCGGCCCTGACCGCGGGGAACGGGCTAGGACCAGGGACGGGCAGGGGCTCGCAGCTGAGCTGACGATACCAGCCCCCACCCCCCCCCACCCCCGGGCCGGAGAAACCGCGGTTGGCCAGTATACATGCGAGAGCGGGCGTGGGGACTGGGTAGACCCCGAGACAAGTGGAAGCTCGCAGCTGAGCTCACGCTACTATCCCCACCTGGCCGGAGAAACTGCGGATTGCAATCATACGTGCACGAGTGGGCTCCGAACACGGGGGCGGGGTAGAGTCCGGGACGAGCGGAAGTACACAGCTGAGCGGAAGCCAGCAAACACGCCCACCCCAATAAACCTTGGTTTCCGACACTGCGCAGAAGGGCCCTGGCCTCGAGGGCGGGGCTAAAGCTCCGGACGGGCAAAAGCTTACAGCTGAGAGCACGTCAAAAGCCCCGCCTAACCCACGAAACTGTAGCGAGCAGGTTCCGACTGCTGGTTCTGGGCGGAAGTCCGGAAATAGGCTGGTCCGCAGCTGAGCAAAGGTGCTCAACTCTACCCTTGGTGCTAAGTCTTGTGGCTTCAGTGACAGCCCCTCCCACGGAGGAGAGGCAGAAATCACAGTAAAAAGCCACAGTGGGCCGGCGCTGGCAACGCTCATACCCAACCACCCTAGGCACCGGCAGACAGACCACACATAGAGAACACAAAGGCAACACCTACTGGACTCCAGTGGCCACAACTTGCTTATACACAGATAAAATGGGCAGGCAGAGGAATGCAAACCAAATGAATCAAGAGAAATCCCCAGAGAAGGACCTGAATGAACCAGATATAACCAAATTACCAGAAGTAGAATTGAGAATAATGATAGTTAGGATGTTCAAAGAAATTAGAGCAACAATGGATAGTCATTATGAACACCTAAATAAAGAGATAACAAGTATAAAAAATAAAATTGAAATAATAAAAAAGAATCAGAACTGAAGACCACAATGGAAGGAATTAAAAGCAGGATGGATGATGCTGAGGATCGAATAAGCGAGTTAGAGGACACAGTAAACAAAGGCACAGAAGCAGAGAAGAAAAAGGAAAAGAGACTTAAAAAATGTGAGGAAACTCTAAGGGAGCTTTGTGACAACATGAAGAGAAACAACATTCGCATCATAGGGGTGCCTGAAGAAGAGGAGAGAGGACAGGAAATGGAAACTTTGTTCAATCAAATCATAGCAGAAAACTTTCCTAAATTAAGGCTGGGAAACACTCCACACATTCAAGAAGCACACAGAACTCCATTAAAGAGAAACCCAAAAAGATCTACACCAAGACACATCATAGTTAAAATACCAAAGCTAATGGATAAAGAAAAAATTTTAAAAGCTGCTAGAGAAAAAAAGGCTATCACCTACAAAGGAGCCCCCATAAGGATGACATCGGACTTCTCAACAGAAACACTTGAGGCCAGAAGGGAATGGCAAGATATAATCAAAGTAATGCAGAACAAGAACCTACAACCAAGACTACTTTATCCAGCAAGGCTAACGTTTAAAATTGAAGGAGAAATAAAGGGCTTCCCAGAAAAAGAAAGCCTGAAGGAATTCATAAAAACCAAACCAATTCTGCAAGAGATACTAAGGGGCCTCTTGTGAACAGTTTAAAGGGAGGAATGAATAGAGCAAAAGAAGAATACAGCTTTAAAGAATAAAATGGCAATAAACAACTACATATCAATAATAACCTTAAATGTAAATGGATTAAATGATCCAATCAAAAGACATAGGGTAGCTTCATGGATAAAGAAACAGGACCCATACATATGCTGTCTACAAGAGACACACCTTAAAACAAAAGATGTACATAGACTGAAGGTAAAAGGATGGAAAATAATATTTCATGCAAATGGAAATGAAAAAAAAGCAGGGGTAGCAATACTTATATCAGACAAAATGGACTTTAAAACAAAGGCTATAGTAAGAGATAAAGAAGGACACTACATAATGATAAAGGGAACAATTCAACAGGAAGATATAACTATGGTAAATATCTATGCACCAAATATAGGAGCCCCGACATACATAAAGCAGACTTTGATGGACATAAAGGGCGAGATTAACAGCAATACTATCATAGTAGTGGATTTCAATACCCCTCTAACAACACTGGATAGATCCTCAAGAAAGAAAATTAATAAAGAAACAGCAGACTTAAAGGAGACACTAGATCAACTTGATTTAATAGATATCTTCTGAACTTTTCACCCTAAAGCAGTAGAATATACATTCTTCTCAAGCGCTCATAGTACGTTTTCTAGAATAGACCACATGTTAGGACACAAAAATAGTCTCAATAAATTTAAGAAGATTGAAATCATATCAAGCATTTTCTCTGATCAAAATGCCATGAAACTAGAAATTCACCACAAAAGAAAAAATGAAAAATACTCAAACACTTGGAAACTAAATAGCATGTTATTAAATAATGAATGGATTAACAATGAGATCAAAGAAGAAATAAAAAAGTTTCTAGAAACAAATGATAATAAGCATACATCAACTCAAAATTTATGGGACACAGCAAAAGCAATTCTGAGAGGGAAGTTTATTGCACTACAGGCATATCATAAGAAGCTAGAAAAAGCTCAAATAAGCAACCTGACCCTGCATCTAAAAGAACTAGAAAAACAACAACAAATAAAACCCAAGACAAGTAGAAGGAAGGAAATAATAAAGGTCAGAGCAGAAATAAATGACATAGAGGATAAGGAAACAATACAGAGGATAAATAAAACAAGAAGCTGGTTCTTTGAAAAGGTAAACAAGATTAATGAACCTTTAACTAGACTCACCAAGAAAAAAAGAGAGAGGACTCAAATAAATAAAATTAGAAAGGACAGTGGAGAAATAACAACTGACACAACAGAAATACAAAGCATTGTAAGAAAATACTATGAAGAACTATATGCCAAAAAATTAGACAATCTTGGTGAAATGGACAAATTTCTTGAATCATATAACCTTCCTAAAATTAATCTGGAAGAATCAGAACACCTAAACAGACCAATTACAACAAATGAGATCGAAACAGTTATCAAAAAACTCCCAAAAAAGAAAATTCCTGGGCCTGATGGCTTCACAAGTGAATTCTATCAAAAATTCAAAGAAGAAATAACTTCTATTCTCCTCAAGCTATTTCAAAAAATTCAAGAGGAAGGAAGACTTCCAAACTCCTTTTATGAGGCGAGCATAATTCTGATCCCAAAACCGGGCAAAGACAACACAAAGAAAGAAAATTATAGGCCTATATCCCTGATGAATTTAGACACTAAAATTCTCAACAAAATATTAGCCAATCGGATCCAGCAATATATGAAAAAAATTATACACCACGATCAAGTGGGATTTATTCTGGAGAGGCAAGGCTGGTTCAGTATTCGCGAATCAATCAATGTGATTCATCACATAAACAAAAGGAAGGACAAAAATCACATGATAATTTCAATAGATGCAGAAAAGGCATTTGATAAAATCCAGCACCCATTCATGCTCAAAACTCTCAGTAAAGTGGGAATACAGGGATCATTCCTTAACATGATAAAGGCCATCTAGGATAAACCGATAGCAAACATCATACTAAATGGACAAAGATTAAAAGCAATCCCCTTAAGATCAGGAACCAGGCAGGGTTGCCCACTTTCACCACTCTTATTCAACATAGTTCTGGACGTCCTAGCTATACCAATCAGACAAGAAAAGAAATAAAAGGTATCCAAATTGGAAAAGAAGAAGTAAAACTGTCACTATTTGCAGATGATATGATATTGTATATTGAAAACCCTAAAGTCTCAGTCAAAAAACTACTGGACCTTATAAATGAATTCAGCAAGGGGGCAGGATATAAAATTAATACTCAGAAATCAGAGGCATTTCTATACACCAACAGTGAAATATCAGCAAAAGAAATTAAGGAAATAATACCCTTTACTATTGCAGCCAAAAAAATAAAGTACCTAGGAGTAAATTTAACCAAGGAGGTTAAGGACTTGTACTCGGAAAATGATAGAACATTGATAAAAGAAATCAAGGAAGATACAAACAAGTGGAAGCACATACCGTGCTCATGGCTAGGAAGAATAAACATCATTAAAATGTCTATATTACCCAAAGCAATCTATAAATTCAATGCAATACCAATTAAAATACCAATGACATACTTCAAAGATATAGAACACATATTCCAAAAGCTTATATGGAACCAAAAAAGAACACGAATAGCCTCAGCAATCTTAAAAAGAAAAAATAAAGCAGGAGGTATCATTCTTCCAGATATCAAGGTTTACTATAAGGCCATTATACTCAAGACAGCCTGGTACTGGCATAAAAACAGGCATATAGATCAATGGAACAGAACAGAGGACCCAGAAATAAACCCACAGCTTTATGGACAACTGATATTTGACAAAGAGGAAAGAACATACAATGGAGTAAAGACAGCCTCTTTAACAAATGGTGTTGGGAAAATTAGACATCTACCTGCAAAAAAATAAAACTAGACCATCAACTTACACCATTCACAAAAACAAACTCAAAATGGATAAAAGACTTAAATGTAAGCCATGAAACCATAAGCATCTTAGAAGAAAACATAGGCAGCAAGCTCTCCGACATCTGTAGCAGCAGTATATTTGCCGATTTATCTCCACGGGCAACCGAAATAAAAGGCAAGATAAACAAATGGGACTATATCAAACTAAAAAGTTTTTGCACAGCTAAAGACAATAGGAACAGAATAAAAAGACAAACCACACAATGGGAGAACATATTCGACAGCACATCTGATAAGGGGTTAATAACTAAAATTTATAAAGAACTTATAAAACTCAACACCAGGAAGACAAACAACCCAATCAAAAATGGGCAAAAGAAATGAATAGAAATTTCTCCAAAGAGGACATACAGATGGCCAATAGGCATATGAAAAAATGCTCAACATCAATCATTAGAGAAATGCAAATTAAAACCACAATGAGATATCATCTCACACCAGTCAGAATGGCACTCATCAGCAAAACAACACAGAATAAGTGCTGGCAAGGATGTGGAGAAAAGGGAACCCTTCTGCACTGCTGGTGGGAATGCAGACTGGTGCAGCCACTGTGGAAAACAGTTTGGAGATTCCTCAGAAAATTAAAAATCGAACTGCCTTTTGACCCAGCTATCCCATTTTAGGAATATACCCTAAGAACACCATAGCACTGTTCGAAAAGGAGAAATGCGCCCCCATGTTCGTGGCAGCATTGTTCACAATAGCGAAAATCTGGAACCAGCCCAAGTGTCCGTTAGAAGACGAGTGGATTAAAAAGCTATGGTACATATATACTATGGAATACTACTCAGCCATAAGAAACGATGACATCGGATTATTTACTACAAAATGGATGTACCTTGATAACATTATACGGAGTGAAATAAGTAAATCAGAAAAAAAATAACTGAGAACAGCATGATTTCATACATAGGTGGGACATAAAAGTGAGAATATGAGACTTGGACAAGAGAGTGGTGGTTATGGGATGGGGGGAGGGAGGGAAGAGTGGGATAGGGAGGAGGGGAGGGACACAGGGAAAACCAGATTGAAGGTGACAGAGGACAATTTGACTTTTGGTGATGGGTATGCAACACAATTGAATGATAAGATAACCTGGAGATGTTTTCATTGTACATATGTACCTTGATTTATTGGTGTCACCCCATTAGAATTAATAATAATAAAATATATATATAAATAAAAAAAATAAGAGTTTATTGAAGGCTAAGCTGATGTGTATCAAGAGTCTCAAAAGATGTCCCCCTTGGAGTATAGCCCTCCTATCTCCTCTTGGCCCAGAGAATGTTCCCCAAAACAGGCCAGGGAGAGAGAAGAATGAAGGAAATGAAGAGATGTTAACCAAACTATGTGTCCTTAAAACAGTTCTGATGTCATTTATCTCCCCTTCCAAGAATACTCGGATGGCTTTGCGTAGACAAGTGACAAATATTGTCAATTAAGTCTGTAAAAATACTGGCAAATGTTACTGAAAAAGATTTGTGTTAAATATCACTTTAAATTAAGAGAATGTTCTCTCCTGGCAAGGATGGACAGTGTGAGGTGATGTGAGGTTAAGACAGTCAGGTCCGTGGTTGAATGGAGTTAAGCACTGTTCTGAGTGTGCACAAGTTAGATTATAGACCCTCAAAGGAACTCTTTCCAGATGGATAGCAAGATTCAAGCAAGCAGCAGCCCCCAACGCTGGAATCAACCTGTGCTCTTGGCTGGATTGTGACCACTTACTAGACTCTACAGGGTGGTCAGAAGAAATGACACTCCCTGTTACACCATTCTGGGAGAACTGAAAACCTGGGCAGGTATTGGAAAAGAATTGTGTTCTGACTTTCTTCCAGGGTGTCTACCCTTTCACAAAAGAACAACCTTAAACCAAGTTATACAGAGTTTGTGATCTATGTTTCCTCTTCTTCCCCACCACCCTGATTCCTCCTGTGTGGCAGTCACATGATTGCCTTGGTCTTTCCTGGGCCAGTAGAGGAATACTTTCTCACTCCCTCAAAACTGCACAATGGTGGTGGTGGTGGCCAGTTGAATCTCCCTTTAATAAGGTCCTACATCATGGGGGAGAAATTACCATGATTACAGGAAAAATGTTGCCTTTACTTACTCTGCTCCCTCCTCTGCCTGAGGGAGCTTTACAGATTCCCCAGATTTGAGTGACAGAGCAACTGACCTCATGATCCTATGTATTGTCTCTTCCTATACCTAACTCTTGTATTTGTCAATAAGAGAAAAGTTTGTGGCTGCTTATTATTTTGTAATACAGCTTTATGAATGCTCTACTACTAAAGATATAGAATGACCTTTATGGGACAATTGGAAATGTGAAGACTGACTTTATATTTAATTATATTAGGAAATATTAAATTTTTATTTAGGAGTGGGAATGGTATTGACACAATACTAGGCTTTATATTTAAGAGTTATGATCATTTAGAGATTGAGTTATATGATGTCTGGGGTCCTGGGATTTTCTAAATAACACGAGAGGGCCCGGCTAAGTAGTTCAGTTGGTCAGAGCACGCTGCTGACAGGCCAGTGTTGTGCGCTCCATCTCCAGTCAAGGCACAGACATGAGTCGACCAATAAATGCATGGCTAAGTGGAACAACAAAAAAATCATGCTTCTCTCTCTTTCCAATCAGTAAATTAAAAAATTAAAAATAATGATATCATGGGAGGGGCTGCAGTAGGTAGGGGTGTGGGCAAAACAGAATTGTCCTTGAGTTGGTCACTGTTGAAATTGGGTAATGGGTTTATTGTGATATGTTTTGTTTTGTTCTACCATTTTAAGAATTTTTCTCTAATAAGCCTTTTTATTTTGCTATATATTAGAATTTTTATAATAAAAAACTTTTATTTCTTAATTAATTAATTTTTTTAGTGAGAGGAGGGGAGGCAGAGACAGACTTCCCCATGCACCCCACCCAGACCCACCCAGCAAGCCCACTACGGGGCGATGCTTCACTTATCTGGGGCCCTTGCTCTGTTGCAACCAGAGCCATTTTTTAGTGCCTGATTCAGAGGCCCTGGAGCCATCCCCAACACCCAGGGCCATCTCACTTTAATCGAACCATGGATGCAGGAGGGGAAGAGGAGAGATAGATAGATGATAGATAGATAGAAAGATAGATAGATAGATAGATAGATAATAGATAAGCAAGAGGGCGAGGGGTGGAGAAGCAGATGGGTGCTTCTCCTCTGTGCCCTGTCCAGAACTCAAACCTAGGACTTCTACACATCCGGGTGATGCTCTACTACTGAGCCAACTGGCCAGGGTCATAATTAAAAGCTTTTAAAAAGAATAAAAATTGGCTAAAGTTACTTTAAATTCACATTAGAAAATTATATTTTTCAAAAATACTTTTAAAATGTAATTTTTATGATCTAATGTCAAATAGAATAGAAAGATCTAAAACTGTACATAAGATACTACGTGTACATGTAAATTTACATATGCACATAAATAGGAAAAAAAAACTACACAAAATGTGTATCCCTGGCTGGCAAGAATACATTTAATTTTTCTTTATTCACTATTACCTTTTTGCATTTGTCAAATTTTATAAAAAGAAAATATATTTATATTTTATAAAGCATGTGAATGGTGTGTGTGTGTGTGTGTGTGTGTGTGTGTGTGTGTGTTTACCTAAAACAAACAGCATCATGGGGAGAAGAGGAGGACTTGGTGTGGTGCCACCACTTCCTCTGCTTTTGGTCTCTGCACCTTTTGTCTGTGCTGTGTTAGGGTAGAAAACATTGGGAGGTTCACTGGGGGACTCAACTTCTGTGGCTGTAGGAGCCATTCTGAGGAGGGCCCAGGGAAGACTACCATTTTCACTGGAAAAGAAGGAGCAGTTACTCGTTATGATGGCTTTGTGCTTTGGATTGGGATTTGCCAAACCTTTCTTTATAGTAAGACACCAACTGCTTAAGAATTAAGGATGTCTTAGTTAATCCATAAAAGGGATATACTGAGAAGCATTTTAAGAGATGCAATCTCTTTAAAAAATGATTCAAACTGTTGAATTCAATGTTAGATGTGTTTATAAATAAACTTATGACATTAAAAATTATATAAACAGCATTATATTGTTAATGGTGATTATCTCTGAGCAGTGGCATTATTGGTCATTTTCATTTTTGTTTTATTGTCTCTGTGTACTTTCTTTAATTAATAAGTTAATATCATCAGAAAAATATAGCATGAAAAATAAAAGCTAGATTTTTCATACTTCTTTATAAGTAAAGGATTATATAGGTCAATATAACATACAAGTACAAGGAACTATATATTATATTATATATAGTTAATATAGTAATATATAACTATATATTAGAATTAACTGTTATAACTACATACTATAGTATATATATAATATACCATATAATAACTAATATCTGTAAGTTTAAGAGAAATTTAAATTTTCTTTGAAAGTATATGTTTAACTTTTAAACAATGTTGATATTAACTAATTCCTTTTTAAAAAAATTTTATTTATTTATTTTAGAGAGGAGAGAAAGAGAGAGGGAGAGAGAGAGAGAGAGAGAGAGAGAAGGGGGAAGGAGCAGGAAGCATCAACTCCCACATGTGCCTTGACCAGGCAAGTGCAGGGTTTCAAACCTGCGACCTCAGCATTCCAGGTCGACGCTTTAGCCACTGCATCACCACAGGTCAGGCAATATTCGCTAATTCCAAGAGAATTTTAAGTCCAAAAGCAGTAATACCAAGAGAATTCAAATACAATAAGTAAACAAGTAAGATATGTCAATCCAAGGGAATTTTAAATTGTCACTGAAAGTATATGTTAAGTTTTTAAACAATGTTGATATAAAATTATTTACACAGCTGCCATTATGTAGTGGTGCTCTTGCCTTCATGTACTCAATTCCTCAATAATCGTGTTTCACTTTCTGTCCAATTTTAGGTATATCCATGCCAATACCAGTCTTTGGGCTGCAGGATGATTCCAAGGTCTTTAAGGAAGGGAGTTGCTTACTCGCTGATGATAACTTTGTCCTGATCGGCTCCTTCGTGTCATTTTTCATCCCCTTAACCATTATGGTGATCACCTACTTTCTAACTATCAAATCACTCCAGAAAGAAGCTATTCTGTGTGTGAGTGATCTTGGTACACGGGCCAAATTAGCTTCTTTCAGCTTCCTTCCTCAGAGCTCCCTGTCCTCAGAAAAGCTCTTCCAGAGGTCCATCCACAGGGAGCCAGGGTCCTACGGCAGGAGGACGATGCAGTCCATCAGCAATGAGCAGAAAGCTTGCAAGGTGTTGGGCATCGTCTTCTTTCTGTTTGTGGTTATGTGGTGCCCCTTCTTTATCACTAACATAATGGCTGTCATCTGCAAAGAGTCTTGCAATGAGGATGTCATTGGAGCCCTGCTCAATGTGTTCGTTTGGATTGGTTACCTCTCCTCAGCTGTGAACCCACTAGTGTACACACTGTTCAACAAGACCTACAGGTCTGCCTTTTCCCGTTATATTCAGTGTCAGTACAAGGAAAATAAAAAACCGTTGCAGTTAATTTTAGTGAACACGATCCCAACCTTGGCCTACAAAACTAGTCAGCTCCAAAAGGGACATAAGAAGGATTCAAAGAAAGATGCCAAGCCGACAGATAATGACTGCACTATGGTTCCTCTAGGAAAACAAATTTCAGAGGATGCTCCTACAGACAATATCAGCACAGTGAATGAAAAGGTCAGCTGTGTGTGATAGACTGGTTGCCATGGTGACCATGGAGGGCATACAGAACAAGTTTTCACCAATCTGGAAAAAAAAAGAAAAGAAATGATAACAGAGAGACTGGAAAAAAATTAAGCAGGTCTAGTGGACCCAACAATACTGTTTTTTAAACAATGCCTCATTTATTCCATCAGCTCAAAGCAGGGTAAATGCCATAAAATGTGCACTTCAAACATGTCCTGACAGCATTTCAGCTGTGAGCTTTATGATACTTATTTTTTAATATTGTTAATGATATGTATTTAAAACAGTTAGCTTTTGCTGTGTAATTATGAGGCCACATAAATTTAAATTAAATTCTATTTCCAAATAGAAATCTTGCTACTGTGTTGCTAATTGATGGCGTGAGTTGGTTACCTACAGCTGTAAATAAAAATAGCTACAAATAATGAAAAGTTGGTTGACTATAATGGCCTCTTAAAGAAAAATTCTCTTTAAAACTTACCATCATATGCATTTGGAAAACAAAAATAAGGAACAAAGAACAGTGTTATGAAGTCGGTATTACTAAAATAATATAATGAAATACTTGACAACTTTTTCATTCCTGCTTTTTCACAGATGCCATTTTGCAATACTCACAAAGTGGCTGGCACTTGCCGCATTTCAGGTTAATTCTTCTCAGAAGCGAAAACGGTTTTAAATGTTATTTCATAATTATTGCTGCTTTCTCTTCTACTACATGTGCTTTATTCTGAATTTAAAATGTGATCTTGTTTAGCATTTGTTCTACTAGCTATCCTATCAAAGGGGTAATTTAGCATTACCAAATAGATTTATAGAAATTGCTTCTCCTAACAGCACCATAGAGGCATTTGGAAATTTGCTCTTTATGACTGCACTGTGCATGTGCTCTTTGAGCAGTGAACAGTATTGATCTAACTGTGTCAGGACTGAGAAATAAAGTCAGGTGTTTGGCGACTGACAGCAATAGAGTCTTAGGACATCTTCATAAAATGCAGATGACTTTCCGATAAGTATCCATCAATCAGGTAAATTGATGCTTTCAGAGCAATTAATCTATAATATCTGCTGTTCAGCTTTGGTTTCCCAATCATCTACTGAGTGTATAATATCCATGAAGAAATGTCCTAGATACGAAGGATATAAAAATAATTAAAATAAGACCTTTGGCTTTAAAGAAAATGACCTAATTGTAACGGTCCTTGTCAAAAATATTAACAGACTTATTTTGAGAATCAACTCATTTCTTTCTTACCTGGTTCAAATAATGGTTTGATTTTACTCTGAGAATAGTTTTCTCAGTAAGTTTCCTGATTGGTTGCAATGAATATCAACCAAACTTGGGAGGGGGTAAATATCACTTGAAGTCAAAATTTGCACTCAGTTTAGAAATATGCACTTTAACCTGGACCCAACCTGACTGCCAAAGTTCTGAGAATAATTTTTGTTCCAATTTTCTAAAAATTAACTCATTTTGCCACTAACACTGCACTCCCTCTTATTTTTTTTTCAAAAAAAGACAGTAATATATTTTCTATTGAATGAGAAATTGTTTTTTGCTCTAAGCCATTTTTAAAAAAACTTTGAAATTTAAAGAACATGGGAGGTGCCATTGTGTAATTTGGAAATACATTAGAGCTATACTAATTATGTCCTTATAGATACATTGAAAGGTGTTTATTTCAAAGCTAGAATTCATATTAAGCCAGTAGTATCAAGGCTGCATTTGATCTGAACTACTTTAATGATTATACCATACTAACTGATAAAAATATAAGTGTGAAAAATTCTCTGCTGTTATGTATTTTGCCTTAGTTTATAACTCTGCACATCTCATTATATATGAAAGATTACAGATTCCACCCATATACTCAGTCTTGTTCAGAATGAACATAAATACTGCCTGACAGATGTCTCTGCCTGCACATCTACTACAAATGTGTATGTTTTCCTCTCCATAGGTATTCAAGTGTAACATGTATCTGTATACATGTACAGACCTGTTCCCATCCATGTTATTTAATATTTATATATTTATATGGAGGAAAATGAAAACATTCAGTGTATACACGTATGCATGTTCTGTATCACATCTGTTTAAATGGGAATTCATGTTCTAATGTTTCTATGACCTTCCATTGCTGTCAAAGCATATTAAAATGTAACAAGTATCAGTTCTTTAAATAAACTGGAAATTGACCTATTTTATGGAAAGACAAACAATTTCATGAGGGTGTGAAAACAATGGTCCTTATGTATAGTTGATCTTAAATAAAATGGTACCTTCGTTCCCTTTGTTTAGTCTGGAGAATTTCTGACCACTAAGGCTTTTTAAATATTTAAATACACCCTTCACCCCCAGTGAAACATAGTCCTTGATTCAATTTAAGGATCCGTAATTAAAGAACTCAGTCTTAGTCAATACTATTAAAATAGAGTGACCTAACTTACCCTAAATTGTCCAATATTCTGAAACTTATAACTCTCATGTTCTCTTAAATTCTTTAGATGAATTCAAAATAAATGACAGTTTTAACTTTTATATGAGAATCTTAAGAAAAAACTAAAATTGTTAATGACCTAAGAAGTGTCTGAACTCTGAGACCAAGATTCAGATATCAACATAAATTATTTCTACCGTAGCATTTTTCTCACAGTCAAGCTCTCTTCAGCACAGCTTAGCTGCTACGAGATACTGGATTGCTCTTTCGAACAGCCCCCTAAGCTTTCTGAAGAATAAGTGCTCCGCAATTATTCAAGTCCCTTGAGGGATTAAACCTTAAAAGCCCAAATAGCATGACCAGATGGTGGCGCAGTGGATAGATCATGGGACTGGGATGCAGGGGATACCGGTTCAAAACGCCGAGGTCACTGGCTTGAGCACGGGCATATCTGATGTGAGCAAGGCTCACCAGCTTGAACCCAAGGTCAGTGGCTTGAGCAAGGGGTCCCTTGCTCTGCTGTAGCCCCCCCCCCCTGGTCAGGGCACATATGAGAAAGCAATCCATGAATAACTAAGGTGCCACAACCAAGAACTGATGCTTCTCATCTCTCTCCCTTCCTGTCTGTCCCTCTCTTTCTGTCTCTCTGTCACAAAGAAAAAAGAAAAGAAAAAAGCCCAAATAGATTTACAATCCACGATGCAGAAAAGCTCTTTTGTTTTAAAGTTACATATCTAGATATTTGTTGAAAGTGAGACAAGATCATCTAAGTTGTTATTTATAATTAAGATTATGAGATTTTAAACGGGTGTTTATTCTAACTTCTAGTGAGCAGCACAATTTGCACTTTCTGTCCTTTAATTTTAGATATTGAAGGGTAATAGCATACAATTATTCAGATGATCTTGTCTTAGTTGGAGAGACCCCAAGTGCAGAGCCAAGATATAAAATTGGGTATAGGTTTATGTGTGAAGTGATCCCATAAAGCAGATAGAATTAAGGAAGAAGTTAAATTCTATTTAAGGGTATGGTGTCAAGAGTTCTGCAGACAATCAGGACTCAATTACACTAGAAGTAACTTGGAATGCTTCACCACATGTGCAACTAAAACCAAGGTTGGGCAAAAGGCACTTGGTTGACATCTCGCATGAAGGTTTTACCCAAATGGTAATTAATTGTGGTCTCCAAAATCAATATGCCCCCTCAACAAAAAGTGGTATTATAATTAGTAATAATTTTTAAATAAACACACATTTATATTATACAGTCACATCTAAACCTATTCTTGAGACCCTATGACCAGCACACACATTTCATATGGAATCAAACTCAGAAGCATTTAAAAATTAAAACTCATGGCCCTGACCGGTTGTCTCAGCAGTAGAGCATCGGCCCAGCGTGTGGAAGTCCCAGGTTTGATTCCCAGCCACAGCACACAGGAGAAGGGCCCATCTGCTTCTCCACCCTTCCCCCTCTTCTTCCTCTCTGTCTCTCTCTTCCCCCTCCCGCAGCCAAGGCTTCACTGGAGCAAAGTTGGCCCGGGTGCTGAGGTCAGCTTATGGCCTCCACCTCAGGTGCTAGAATGGAGCAACGCCCCAGATGGGCAGAGCATCACACCCTGGTGGGCATGCCAGTTAGATCCCAGTCCAGCACATACAGGAGTCTGTCTGACTGCCTCCCTGCTTCTAACTTTGGAAAAATACAAATAAATAAATAAATATTAAAACTCATTTTCAGAACTTGAAAGCATGCTACAGATAATTCCTTCCAGCCCTGCTAAGATAGTATGGTAACCATTATTGTTCCTGCTAGAGCTGCAGAATACCTTAAAATGCACTCTACGATCATAATGGGCAGAGGAAAAATTTTTTTGTTTGTGTTCTACAAGCCTAATTCTCTGTATGAGTTCTATTTATTTAAAGTAAGTGATAGATCTAAACTATTGAAGTGAAATGCACAAAAAGAAATACACCCAGTAAGTTTAAGAGCAAGAGGAGCTTACACACCATCTCGTCCAGGCTCCTCACTTATTAGAAGTGGTGATGGAGAGCTAGAAAATTTAGAGAAATTATTCAAGGTCACCTGGCCCAGCAGCATCAGAACCAACAATGGGCTTCAGTCCTCATACACCCCAGTCTCAACTTTTCTCCTTTTATATGAAAAATGAATCTAAAAAGGGCCCATTGGTTTATGGTTCATATAATTATTTGGTCATATAGCCAAAAGCCTATTTAAGTTTGATTGAGACCAGTGCAACAAACTCATTTATTATCTCAGTGGGTTTGTTTGTGAGGGTCTATGTGTACATTATATCTAAGTATGACAAATCTGGGAATGAAATTACTTTTTTAAGGGTCAGAGCCCTGAAGCTCATTAAGAAAAGGGTGGGGACACACAATCTCTGCCAAGAGGAGGAGTAAGGAGCTTAGCCATGTCCTTGCAGTCAGGAGGAAGGCAGCAGCCAAGAAGGACTGAGACCCATCCCCTCTGCGTGTAAAAAAACCTGTTCAGGGCTCTGGCCGGCTGGCTCAGTGGTAGAGCATTGGCCCAGCATGTGGAAGCCCTGGGTTCAAGTCCCAGCCAGGGCACACAGGAGAAGCACCCATCTACTTCTCCACCCTTTCTCTTATCCTCTCTCTCTCTCTCTCTGACTCTCTCCCTCTCTCTCCCACAACATAGGCTTCACTGGAGCAAAGTTGGCCTGGACACTGAGGACAGCTCCATGGCCTCTGCCTCAGGCACTAGAATGGTTCCAGTTGCAATGGAGCAACACCTCAGATAGGCAGAGCATCGCCCCCTAGTGGGCATGCCGGGTGGATCCCAGTCAGGTGAATGCGGGAGTCTGTCTCTCTGCCTCCCCACTTCTCACTTAAGAAAAATACAAAAAAAAGAAAATCTGTTCAGAAGAATGGTAAGCTCTACTTACACAGGGCTGAGAAGCTTTGACTGATGAGTGTTTGAGTTGCATCATGTGGTATGAATTTACTAAACTGACATGAGAGAAAGGGCTTTTTTCCCCAGAACTATTATTTTATTATAATAAGTGAATTGCTATTCATCACAATAATTTTTGACAATGGGATAATGACCTAAACTCACTATGTAACATCTGGTATACCTTCTGTGAACTAAAAATCAATTAGAATTTTTAATTATTTTTGTGTAACATCTGCATAGCAATTTGTAACATCTGGTATATCTTCTGTAGACTAAAAAACCAATTAGGATTTTCATTTTTATGTAACACTGCATGACAATTTGATTCAAAGCCAAATTAAGTGGTCTTTCTGGTGATAGTATAGAAAGATATATTCAGGGCATTTTAGTAACAATTGAGCCCAGAGGTGAATAGGACGTTCAGAGAACTGTAAGACTTAGGTTGAGAATGAAGAAGGTGAGAGAGAAGAACAGCCAAAGATTACATAAAACTGTATAGGTGCAGGCCAAATCATCAAGAATCCTAAATTGAAAAGTTTAATGTTAGGAACCTCTCCCCTGGGCAGTGCTGGGGCCATAGACAGAATTAATGAGATAACATGGTAGCAAATGTACACCTTTGATCACTCAGGTGCCAGTGTGGAGCCCACTGAAGGTGAAATTATAGAAGGTAAAAGTGTCGATGGTTGCAGCTGTGGGCCGGAGCTTTACCTAATGCAAAGGTAGAAGTACAACATGTTGCAATAGTTTGCTAGGGTAAAGGCTAATCAGAGATGGGAGAACTGTAGTATCAAGCTCTCCAGAAACTATTATAAAACAGGCCCACTGTCTTTTCACCTCAATTCCAAAATCCTTGACCCTCGATTCCAAAGCCAAAAAGCTCTAAATACTAAAAATTAATTCTTACTAACTGATGTTTCTAGCAAAACCTGACCTTCCCTGAGGTCTTCTGTGGCAAAATCTGTCCCAAACTGATATGACACTGTATAATTTTTAGATATCCCACTTGATGTGATGACTATTTGTATGTTTCATTGCAGAAATATTAAAGTACATGATTCCTGGGAGCTGTTAAGATTCTGCTGGTTCAGGCCCTGGGCAGTTGGCTCAGTGGTAGAACATTGGCCTGGCGTGTGGAAGTCCCAGGTTTGATTTACAGTCAGGGCACACAGGAGAAGCACCCATTTGCTTCTCCACCCTCCCCCTTCTCCTCTCTCTCTCTCTCTTTCTCTCTTGTCCTTCCACAGCAAAGGCTGCACTGGAGCAAAGTTGGCCTGGACACTGAGGACAGCTCCATGGCCTCTGCCTCAGGCACTAGAATAGCTCCAGTTGCAATGGAGCAACACTCTAGATGGGCAGAACATCGCCCCCTAGTGGGCATGCCGGATGGATCCCAGTCAGGTGAATGCAGGAGTCTGTCTCTCTGCCTCCCCACTTCTCACTTAAGAAAAATACAAAAAAGAAAAAAAAGAAAATCTGTTCAGAAGAATGATAAGCCCTACTTACACAGGGCTGAGAAGCTTTGACTGATGAGTGTTTGAGTTGCAAATACACACACACACACACACACACACACACACACACACACGCACACGCACCCCATATATATATATATACATATATATGTGTGTGTGTGTGTGTGTGTGTGTGTGTGTGTGTGTGTATATATATATATTATATAAATGGTTTAGGACCCAGACCAGAACACTCTGAATTCACAAACACTTAGCAGCAGAGCAAATAAATCAATAAGACTTGGCCTTCTGAGGTCACCGGTTCCAAATCAAGTCACATATGGGAGCTGATGCTTCCTGCTCCTCCCTTCACCCCACTCTCTCTTCTCTCTAAAATGAATAAAATTTTAAAAATCTTAAAAGAAAATATAAAAGACTTGGCTTTAAGCACAGTGGAGATTGAGAAATCTTATTTACAGTGGCATGAGTTTAGGCCAATAAAGACGATCACTATTCAGAATGAGGAAGAAGGAGCCAAAAGATTAAGAAACATTCTGTAGGAGTTTAGAGATTTTCCAATTCAAATTATTCAGATTGTTAAAACAGTGTTTAAATGGGTACATTATACATATCTAAAAATCCACATCTCTGGAATATCTCAAACCTATTCAAAAGAAGGTAAGTGTAGTACTTTACAGCTGACAAAACACTTTTCCAGAATTATTGCACTTAGTCCTCTGAACAACCCTAAGGCACTTTTGTTTGCATGAGCTCATATTTAGCTAAATCTTAATTTCCAAAGAAAGCATTTAGTTTAGTTTATTTCTTACATTTGTTGTGTTTCAGAAAATATATTCAATACCAGACAGGTTTCTATGGGCAGGTAACGACTTGATATTCTGGAAAATGCCCCTAAGAACCACATGTAGTCTAATTAGTTGTACTCCTACACCAATGAGAAAAATGTTGAAACCTTTACTGAACTCATCAAATAATACAGCATTATGAGACTGCTGTAGAAATAAAGGTGGGTGGGGGGAATCTCTACTTCTCTCCCTTCAGGTATTCTAACAAAAAAGTTTGATCGCTATTGTTTTTTCAATTAGTAAGTTTTTCTCTCTTCGAAAAAATGCACCATAATTTATAATTGTACATCTCTTAATCTCAATTATATTAATATTTCAATCTACTGAATCAAAAACTAATTTAATTGTACCATTTTTAATTGCACTTTATTATTTCCTTTTTTAAGATTTTTTTAAAATTCCTTATTCATTTTAGAGAGGGGAGAGAAAAAGAGAAGAGGGAAGAGCAGGAAGCATCACCTCCCATATGTACCTTGACCAAGGAAGTTCAGGGTTTTGAACCGGCCACCTCAGAGTTTCAGGTCAAAGCTTTATCCATTGCGCCACCACAGGTCAGACCTGCACTTCTTCTTATAATTTTCTATCTATCAGATGATTTCATGGCCTTTGTCAACTCTAGATGCTATATATTTTTCTCAGTTAACCTACCTCTCTGACAAAGCTCATATTAAATTGCAGACATGCTACCAAAATGAAAAGTGTTGTCAAAAGTTGTCAGTCTTAACTATAACTTTTTAAAAAGTTGTGCAAGTAATATATTGTATTCTTGTTAGAAAAGATTCAAATATACAGCAGCACACAGCAAAATGAAAAGGTCCCTTTTCAGGTGTCCAGGCTCTCCCACTGTACACCACTGACAACAGTTTGCTGTGGTTCCATCCTGTATTACTCCAGGAGTAGTTCTCTCCAAAGAGAGAATTCAACTATTTTTCCTTATAGTTTCTCTCCTCCTTTCTCTTTCTGTCTCTCAATACAATTACTATCTTCTCCATCAGGAAATCCTGTTGGCTCAACCTTTAAAATATATCCATCACCACACACCGCTACTGCCAAGGTTCAAACCACCATCATCTCTCACTTGGATGTCCTCTTTTCTGATCACCTGGCTTCTGTTCTTCTCCACCCTAAAAATCTATTCATAACATGATAGTGAAAAGGGTCCTTTTGAAAACATTCTTCTGCTCAAAAGTCTCCAGTGGCTCCTGTTGGGCAGATAAAATATATTATGCTCACTTTGTTAAAGATGGCGCTGCCCACGTGGAAGCCTGTCGCCCAGGTGATATTAGTTGCCCTTATGCTTGGGATGGGCGTGATTATATTAATGTGTGTTGGGAACAGGCTGTAAGCAGGCAGGGTCGTTATAGTTTGAAGACTAAGCTTTTCCCCACACCCTTGACTGATTGCATGATGTAGGGTGGTGCACTCTCATGAGGAATTCCATTATGCCTCAGATAAGTGGCTTTGTATCAGAGACTTTATTATTTGTAGATTGGCTTAAAGTTTTGGATTTCTACACTATAAAGTGGGGCAGACTGGGAGCTTGCTCTCTCTCCGTTCCTGAGATTAGCTTTAGAGAGGAGAGCAGAGAAAGGCCATGTGGAAGAGGCTAGGAGAAGCAGCCAAGATGGTGGAGTGCTGAGGAAGAAGCCAGTTTGTGCAGAGTTTGTGCAGGGAGAAGGAAATGGGGAACAGAGGTGACTAAGTCTGGTGAGCTAGGAACCTCTGATTCTAGGAAACTCAGATAAGTCAGTAGCTTTATGAGCACTGAATGAGTGGGTTTTGGAGCCTAGTGTGTGTTTTTACTTGCCCGCCGGGTGCAAGCTAGGATTAAAGATGATGACCCACCAGTTCTTGGCTCCGTTGTTTCATTGCCATCTGTCCGAATCCAATGCGAACCTGCACAGGCCAGGCGGCTGTGATGGTGGCTGTGGCTACTGGCTTTACAGCTCCCTATCTCATATCTTTTGAGGTCTAAAAATTTCTACACTCTGCCCCAGCCCTTATTTCTCTGAGCTTCTTTGTTTGATTGTTAATACTTTATAATATATGAAAACTTGAAGGCTGGCCTATTAAGTAAACATCATGTGTAGAAAAATAGAAATTCAAATAGAGAAAGGGCAGAGAGAAAAAACATTTACTTATTCAAATTTACTGGGCGTCTCCTGTGACCAGACACTATAACCACGATAATCACTGTGCCACTAAGTTTACAAAGAAAACTGATTCATTCAATGAATGAATTCATGACTGTGATTACTGGTCACCCATCAGCCAACCAGCAATTATTGATCAATCATCTACTATTCATTAGTACTATGCTAAATGCTTATTACCACAAACAAGCATCAGGACGGGTTCACATTTATGTATGGCCAGGCTAATAGGCCAGGACTTACTAGTGAGTAATGTGAGACACTAAAGAGTTGGCATTAAGTCATAAGGATAGCAGATCAGAGTGTATGCACCAGAGTAAGGACTGCACGCAGCAGCAAAATCTGAACAGAGAACAGGAAGATTGGGGTCGGTGAAGTAGAGATAGAGGGGAATCTCACCCAGGAGAAATAGCAGGAGCCAAAGCATGAAAGAGAAAATGAGCATAATAGGAGCAAAGGGGGGTGAGAAATTAGCTTGGTTATAGCACTGGGCTTAATAGGGGGCAGTGGAAAAAAAAGTTAGACAGGTATGGCATAACTTTTTAATTCTGAGTTTTAAAAACCAAGCAGAGGCATTTGGACTTGATGTAATGAGAATAAGCAGCTGTGCAAGATTTATTCCCATTTTGTTTGGAAATTTTTTAAATATCAAAAACAGTTGAGCCCTGGCCAGATAGCTTAATTGGTTGGAGCATTGTCCTGAAGCACAGAGGTTGCCAGTTTGATCCCTAATTAGGGCACATGCAGGAACAGATGGATGTTCCTGTCTCTCTCTCCATTCCTCTCTCTCTAAAATCAATACAATAAACATTTAAATTAAAAAAGAAAAACAGTTGAAAGAATTGTAGACTAAACATTCTATACGTCTCATGTGGAGTCTACAATTTACGTGTTACTATGTTTGCTTTATCCCTATTTAATCATCCGTGTATCTAGCAGTTAATCCATTTTGTGAATTTGGGATTATTTCATTATGATACATTCTTAATTTTTGTTCTTCCAGGTGAAACAAACTTGTCAAGTTCCACAAGAATAATTTGGAATTTTTATGGGCATTCCACAAAATGACAATCAATTTGGAAAGACTTTACATTTCTTAATTACCTGTTTTTTTCTCTCAGGAAAATAGGCTCAGTAATGTTTTGTGTTTTGTATTTTGCATTTTCTCCTTTTATAGGTTGCTCAAATTTATGGCCAAACTTATTCTTAGGTATTTTGCCAACAACATGAATATCTCTTTCCTAGAGGCAGATTTAATGGCAGGCAAACTGGGCACACGCCCTGGGCCCCAACTTCTGAAGGGACCCACAAACCCCCAACTTTACACTTTCTTCTAATGTAAGGGGCCCAATATTCTCTTCTGCGCCCAACCGACCGTTATCCACCTCTGCTCTTTCCCCTATTTTATATTTCTAACTGATAGCCCAGATCTTTCCTTTCATGCTCATACTTAGCCAGACTTTGCACATCTTGTATGTTTCTCTGGTGCAAAACCCCATTATAACCTGGGCTCACAGTATCTTACGAGGGGACCGTATATACATACAAACTAGCATTTTTCTCAACAGTCCATTTTTAAATTATTCATAAACTTTTTTTGACCTAACATTTATTCAAAAAAAGTTAAAAAGTCAAAGGAATAAAAGACCTGGATACTGACAAAAATTAATAGCCCTAAGTAAATATATGGCCTTCAATAGCTAGTAGCATTCATTTCCTGAATCAACTGTTTGTTTTCCTCTGAGCAAATAAAAATCTGGGATAAAAAGATAGGCTATTTAAAATTAAAGATAAAAGACAGTGAGTGTGATAAAATGTTCATTTTCATCTAAAACAGAAAAGCACATGGAAAGCTATGTGGCATGTTTAATAGCAGCACAGGGTCAACTTTCCCTTTAGTCACAGCCCATGATTCAACTATGAATAAACATAAGTTTTAAATAAATCATGTATTTATTTTACAGCTATGCACAGTATATATTTTCATTTCACTTTAAAATTCATTTTACAGTTAATAGATTTATACTTTGACAAATCAAATGAATATAATTTGGAATCTCACTGCTTGCTGTTCACCTCCTATAATTTATTTATAGGTAGCACACTTTAGTAGATTTGTGTATCCTCTCAGTATTTCTTTATACAGATACAAATACCTATTTATATTTTTTCATTTTTATATACAAAAGGGGCATACTACATACACTGATCTACAACTTGCTATTTCTTTGAACAAAATAAAAATCATTTCATATTTATATACAAAGAACCTCTTCATTCATATATACGTCTGTGTAGTATTCCATTCCCATTCCGCGAGGAATCAGAGTTTATGAAAGCAGTCCTTTACTAATGGAGACTAGAGTTGTTGACCTTGTTTTATTATTGTAAACAATGCCTGGGGGATGCAGAGACAAGAGAAGTGAGGGAGGGGCAGCGACAGTGGGGACGGGCTGGGGGCGGGACCTCAGACGCACCCGGACGAGAGTTTTGCATAGGGGCGAGCCGGAAGCAGGGCCGAAGCCGAGGCAGCGGCGGCCATGTTGAGGCCCCGCCTTTGGGTTCCTTCTGCTCAGGTTACCGCCGCTGGAGGTAAGGCTGGGTCTGTGCCGAGGCCGGTCTTCGGCCTGCGGGGGACTGGGGCTGCACCGGCCGCACAGCGGGGCCTGCTCGGGGTGCACGCAGAGCCCAACTCAGTGGCGAGTGCTAAGACTGCGATCCCGGGAGGCTCGCGACCGTGTGGTGCAGGAGACCGAGGCTGGGCGCTGGGCGCGGATTGTGTCCGCAGGCGTCCAGATCCCTGTCCGTTCCCTGAGATTCTGAGTGTGCTCCCCGGGGCGCTCGGGCGTGCAGTGCCCCAGAGGAAGCTGTTGGTGTGTCGCTGCACGTCCCCAGATTTTCCATTTTCATAGACTTCCCGACCTCCACGGCGTGAAGTAAATGTACGCCTACTTTACGGAGGAAACGGGCCACGAAGCCTTAACAGTCTCCATATTCTCAGGACAAGCCAGGGTTTGAGGTGCCCATCGCCACCGAGTCATGGAACCAGGGTCCGAGTGGTATTTAAGAGTCTTTTATTGTAGCTTGCCAGCGACCTGAGAAGGCAGGGGACTCCTGTCCAGAACCGCCTCCACGCTTTCTGGGTGCTGTGTCCGTAGGGCTCAGGGGCAGAGTTCCTGCGGTTAGTCACCTAGACAAGGAAGAGGGGCGGAGGGGGGCTGCTGGAGTGCCTCCCTGTAACGCCCTCTGACATTGGCACCGGTCTATCTTGCATCCCTGACGTTGCTCCTGGACAGGGATGCCTGGCGCCTCTGGGAGCCTTCTGCAGGAGAGGCCCCGTGTCTATCTTAGGGTCAAAAAAGATTAAGATTTGTGAACTAGCCTTCTACTTATCTACAGTGCTTTAACTCCATACAGGAAATTCTGTGACTCAGTCCTTACACTAAATTATTGTAATTTAACCCCTCACACCTAAAAGTACCTGATTCAGGTAACCAGGGCCGCTGGTCACATTGTACTGTGCCTGCGTGGGAACGACTTAGGACCAGGTCACCAGAGAGTGTTGATCAGGAGCTCCCACCAGAGGGTGCCAGGGGACCCGCATCTCTTGAAGCATGTGCAGCTATTTGGAAGTCTGTTTGCATTGTAAAATGCTCTGTTAGCCATCTGTAGTGGCCTGGGGGACATTTCTGAAGGAGTCATCAGGGACATGGCGGTTAAGCAGACTTTGTAGGAGGTTATTTGAGGGTACCAGAGTAATAGTAGCTAACATTTGTGTGTGAAGCATAGCCAGCAGTATTCTAAGCAGTATTTGAATTAATTCATTGAGTCCTGGGAACAACCTATTGAATTGATGAAGATATGCAGAATTACATAGCTTACCCAAACTCAGTAGCAGTGCATGGTGCAGTTAGAATTTGAACCTGGATGGTCTGGCCCCAGAACCTACTCTAAAACTGTTGTGCCATGGCAATGAGTGAAGCCACCTAGTAGAAACATCTAGACTATACTAGAATTATACAAAGTAGAGTTTGACTAATGTAAGATAATAGAAAGTGAGACCAGAAAAATAGTGTGGGACTTTTGAAGACCCAATGTTTAGAGCCAATTTAAGGTGTTTGGAGGTCATGGATGTTCTATTTTCCCCCAAGATAAATACAAAATTCGTGTATGGGTGTGCTGGGTGAGTTTTGTTGTTTTGTCTTGTTTTGTTGTTTTAGTTTTTGTTTTGTATTTTTTCGAAGTTAGAAGTGGGGAGGCAGTCAGACAGACTCCCGCATGTGCCGGACCAGGATCCACTCCGTATCCACTAGGGGATCTGCCCATCTGGGGTGTTGCTCCATTGCAACTGGAGCCATTCTAGCACCTGAGGTGGAGGCCATGGAGCTGTCCTCAGCACCTGGGCCTACTTTGCTCCAATGGAGCCTTGACTGCAGGAGGGGAAGAGAGAGATAGAGAGAAAGGAGAGGAGTAAGGTTGGAGAAGCAGATGGGCGCTTCTCCTGTGTTCCCTGACCGGGAATCCGACCTGTGGCTTCATCACACGTTGGGCCAACGCTCTACAGCTGAGCCAACCCGCCAGGGCTGCCAGGTGAGTTTTTATGAAGGAAAACATTTAATTAATACACAGTTAAAATGTGATAGAAGTATATATGGGCAGCTAACATTTTTTTTTTAAATGACAGAAGCTCTACACTACTGAATTACACATTTAAAAATGGTTGAGACGGTGAATTTTATGCTTTTTTTTTTAATCACCGTTTTTAAAAAATAAAGTGACTAACAATTTCATGTCAGCCATGTTAGGCCTGAAGATATGACATGTATGTATCCATTGATAGTAAGTTTAATGGATTAAAGCCCAAGGTTTCTATTCAGGTTAATTTTAGTGGCACATACAAGAAGGAAACAAAATAGGAGACTTTTAATTATATGTGTATAATTAGGATGGTGGCATTGGGAAGTCAAAGACATATAAAACAAATTAAATGGCAAGACAGGCATGGATAAAAAGAAAGGCGAAAGGAAAGAAAACAATGGCTTGAAGGTAGGAGATAAAGAGCTTACTTTTAGATGTGTGGAGTCCTCATCTCTTCCTGTTTTCCTCCCTGTGTTACAAACTTGACCTACAGCTCTTGGCCAGACAGATCTAAGTTTTTTATCTTCCTCAGTGTAAGGTCAGGGGCCGCTGCCATGGCTATGCAGGTTCTCATTGGATTTGGGCAGATGGTGAAGGAACTGTGAAGCCAGGAAACGGTGGGCCACTCCATTTATTAAAGTCTCCTAACAGTGAAAGAGCAAACAGGCAGGGAAGACTGCTTCCCTTTCTCTCTCTGGACTCTCCTGGACACATAGGCCCCCCACCAGCCTCAGCACTACCCAGCCAAATAGGCCGGGCTAAAATCTCAGGGCTCCCAAACCCTTCTTCCTCTCCAGCAAAACAGGCTGAGGGAAAAAAACCCTCTCCAGCCAGCAACAGCAAGCAATGTTCTCTCAAGCTGGAAGGCAATCCACAATTTGCAATCTGCTTCCCTCAGGGCAAGCACCAGCAACCTTTCACAGACCACACACACACACTCTCTCTCACTCACAGACCACACACACATACACTCTGTCTCTCTCTCACAGACCACACACACACACACAAACTCACTGTCTCTCTCTCACACAGACCACACACACTCTCTCTCTCTCTCTCTCTCTCTCTCTCTCTCTCTCTCTCTCTGCCACTGTAAAATACCAGCCAGTGCAAAATACAAATGAGCAAACTTAAAACACACTTGTTACAAACTTGTTTGCCCAACACTGTCCTTTTCTAGTCCCTACGCCTCCACTCTCAGGAGCTGACTACATCTCATACTTCCAAATTATACTTTAAAACTTTTTAAAAAAAATTACTTAAAAGTAAAAAAGGAAAAATGAAAAACTTTCTTTTTTTTTTTTTTTTTTACAGGGAAACAGAGAGTCAGAGAGAGGGACAGACAGGAACGGAGAGATGAGAAGCATCACTCATCAGTTTTTCATTGCTACACCTTAGTTATTCATTGATTGCTTTCTCACATGTGCCTTGACCGTGGCCTTCAGCAGACCGAGTAACCCCTTGCTCGAGCCAGTGACCTTGGGTCCAAGCTGGTGAGCTTTGCTCAAGTCAGATGGGCCCGTGCTCAAGCTGGTGAGCTTGAGGTCTCAAACCTGGGTCCTCCGCATCCCAGTACGACGCTCTATCCACTACGCCACCGCCTAGTCAGGCTACACAGGAGTCTTATTTCAGCAAAAATTTTTGACTAGATTCAAGGCCTAGTGGTAGAATAGGTATTAAGGTAATTAGAATAATAACCAAGGTGAAGTTTTGTGCTATGCCATCAGCTGTGTTTTCCATACTGCCAGATCCAGGGTTGGCAGTCACCTGCCTCAACAGAAGAAATTGTTTCTGTTGAGAATGCTTTATCTAATATATGTTTATATAACCTTTGCTGTGAAAACTGTGCCCTGTTTATAAACCCCTTGATCTTTTCTTTTTCAAGGTTCATCTACCCTTTGGTGCAGACAAAAGAGCAAGTAGCAATTGTTCAGGTAGATTTACGTTTTGCTTCCTGTGTGTTACTTTGAAAGTTGAATGAAAAATCTAATAACTTGGTTTGAAACTTTTTTTCTTGTAAAAAAATTTTAATAAAATATGTTAATTACTTTGTGTATTATAATATAAGTATAGTATAATTATATCTAGTTCTTAGCTTGAGTCATATTTCTTATTGAGCCTAACTTTTTTCTTGATTTGTAATTGAACGT
Source organism: Rhynchonycteris naso (assembly GCA_037038555.1). NCBI lineage: Eukaryota > Metazoa > Chordata > Mammalia > Chiroptera > Emballonuridae > Rhynchonycteris > Rhynchonycteris naso. The sequence goes on along the minus strand of CM072998.1, from coordinate 106,725,701 downwards.
AGTTTCTAAAATGGGTGGCAAGAGAAGAAAACTAAAGTTGTAATTTTTTTAATTCATTCTACCAATTTAAGAAACAGTATTTTAACTTTGTTTTCTCTGACCAGATAGATGGAAAGTATCTGATTTTGAATTTGAATAAAGAGCAGAGGAAATAGACTAGTTGTAGTTTACTAAAATGATAAAAGTATAGAGTGATAGAGATAAAGGAGAAGCTAATTTTTAAAACTTTCATATAACAGATAGTAAGCAGTTAAATTAATTATTAAAAATGAATAATATGTGGTATTTTAACATTTAAGTTTAAAGTCTATGAAAATTTAAGTGATTTGTTGGAGAGAAAAGTTACCAAACTTCAAAATTTCCTGATGACAAGCTATATTTTTAATTCAATTAGACCAGCCTTATGTTTTACTTGATTTGCTTTGAAGGGAAAAATGATGTCTAAGTTGTGCTTCACTTTCTAGAAAAGCTCATTAGATAAGTCACTTGATCTGGTTTAACATATAGAAGAGTGCCTTTGACACTGTAAGTGTTCAATAAATGTTATCTGTTATTATCAAAATCATTACTGTTACATTGCTTTCCTCCCATTTGAAAATCAACCATAATAAGTCATGTCAATTCTTTGACTCCTTTGTTATACTTAACAGGTAAGCTCTTAACAACTTTCAATCTTCTAAGTATGTAACAGTCAATTACTAACTTATTTATATTCTACCAGTTTCTAAAGAATTTGGGACAATCCACACACACATAATAAAGAAGGCTTGTTAATGAATTGGTAATGACATCCCAAAGTTTTTTAAAGTGGTAGCAAGTGAAAATGTATGTATGAAAGTTAGTTTCTTAATATTATTAGTTAGAGAATATTAGCATGTGAAGAAAAAGTTCAGGTGAAAAACAGTTATGTTTGGATAGTTTATCTGAAAACAGTTTTGTTTCAAATATTTCAGAAACTAACTCTCAGGATATTAATGAGATTAATCTTCACTAATAGGATAAGAATGGCATTGAAGCAGATTTCCAGCAACAAGTGCTTTGGGGGATTGCAGCAAGTTTTTGAACATGACAGGTAATTATTAAAAGGATACAATTTTAGATATCTCTCATTCTCCTTCCATCCATTTTATTCTTTAAATAAGCCCATGAAAGGTCATTGTTGCATGAATTACTATTTATATGTAAAACTGTCTGTTGTTTTTTAATCAAAATTATCTAGCCTTGATATTAGTGATTTTACTAAAGTATTAGTAATCAAGAACAAATTAAGGCCCTGGCTGGATAGGTCGGTTAGAGTGTTGTCCCAAAGTACAGAGGTTGTGGCTTTGATCCCCAGTCAAGGGCACATACTGGAATAGCTCTATGTTCCTGTCACTCCCTTTTCCTCCCTCTCTTTCTTTCTCTTTTTCTCTCTCTCTTCTCCCTCTCTTTCTCTCTTCCTCCCTCTCTTTCTCTCTTCCTCCCTCTCTCTCTTTCTCCACCTTCCTCTCTCTCTAAGATCAACAATTAAAAAAAATTTTTTTAAGAACACATTAAGGATGTACATTTCAGTGCCCATAAGCAAACATATAATTTAAGATCTTTAGAGTTCATTTTTTTATAAACTTTAATGAATCTTTTTAGGAACAGAAACTTTTTTTTAAAATAAGATTAGTGCTATATTGAAGATATAGTACTTTTTTAAAAAAATTTATTTTGGCCAAAATTACTGTTTTGTGCACAGCATAGGTTCAGATGTGTTAATAAAACACTATGCTGAGTTGGCTCCATTCTTTAAGGGCCAAGGTATATTCCTTAAACATTGGTGTAATCACTTACTAGAGACATTAAATTACTTCTTTTATGTTTCTGTCTTGACTATTTAGGAGCATTGATTTTTTGTGTGTGTGTGACTGTTAAAATTACAGTGTTGAACTGAACTGCAAAATGAAATTTGCTGTTTACTTACCACCAAAGGCAGAAGCTGAAAGATGCCCTGCGCTGTACTGGCTATCTGGTAAGTGTTAGGCATTTGAGTTTATGCATAAAGAAGTTTCTTTTCCTTTCTTTTTTTTTTAAGAGACAGAGAGTCAGAGAGAGGAATAGATAGGGACAGACAGGAATGGAGAGAGATGAAAAGCATCAATTATCAGTTTTTTGTTGCCATTTCGACATCTTAGTTGTTCATTGATTGCTTTCTCACATGTGCCTTGACCATGGACCTTCAGCAGACTGAGTAACCCCTTGCTGGAGCCAGCAACCTTGGGTCCAAGCTGGTGAGCTTTTGCTCAAACCAGATGAGCCCGCGCTCAAGGCTGGCGACCTTGGGGTATCGAACCTAGGTCCTTCCGCATCCCTGTCGACCGCTCTATCCACTGCGCCACTGCGCCACTGCCTAGTCGGGCTCTTTTTAACTGTGATTTATCTTACTCTTTATCCTGACTTACTAGTGTACTTTCCGAGCCATTTATAAATGACATTAGGAGCCTCTCATAGTCAACTTTATCTTGAGAATAATTTCAGGCCTACTCAGTTACATTTATTTCACTTATTTTTTTGTTTGTTTGTTTGTTTTAATTTAACCTAAATTTAAAATTCTAAGGAGAGGAAGATTAAAATACTGGGGCATGGTTTTCCTAGGCAGCAGTCTCCCAAGGAAAACCTTGATATATGTACTATTAAGGCCCACCAGTAATCACACATTTTATTTCTAAAAGGCTGAAAATTAAATTTCATATGATCATAAAACAGTGTAACTAAAAATCATAACTAGAAACCTGTGGATTACAATAATGCTTTATATATATATATCACCAACCCCACAAAAACACTACAACTATTTTACTAAATAGAATATCACGTTTTCTTTTTGTTTTTATTTATTATATTTTTAAATTAAATGTATTGGGGTAACATTGGTTAATAAAATGATACAGGTTTCAAGTGTGCACAGCTGTATATTGCATTATGTGCCCACCACCCAGAGTATTTGACTTCTTTTTCAGTTAGACCAAGTAATTTAGCAGATAATATAAAGTTCTGGCCTCAATAGCAAGAGCGTAGAAAAATTACTTACCTCGTTTGTACCCACCCAAGCATTTCTTATAGAGATTTACCACTCAAATAGAGCAAGATTAGGTAAAACCAGGACACCAGTCATATACTAATTTGAGTCCAAGTCACCTGTTATAGGGTTGTTTGGAATATTTTAATTGAACTCCATGGATCTTCTCTGGCAACAGTCTGGAAAAAATCATGAATAATAAAAATGCATCTTAGCCCTGGCAGGGTAGCTAAGTTGGTTAGAGTGTTGTCCTGATATGCCATGGTTGCAGGTTCAATCCCTAGTCAGAGCACATGCAAAAGTCAACAAATGAATGCATGAATAAATGGAACAACAAATCAGTGTTTCTCTCTCTCCCTGTTCCTTTCTCTCAAAAAATTTTATTTTCATTTTTAATAATTCTACTTAATCAGTGGTAATATTAAAGACTGGAGAATGGATTTTGAGAGAATAAGGTTTTGCCATCCATGGTTTTGAACCTCTGTGCTAACTTTTGTTTTACAAGATGTTGGCACTTCATCTATGGAAGTAAATGCTACAAGGAGAGACTCAGAAATGAAATTATCTTTTGTTTCCTTAAAATTGCTTCTTATAACTTGATTGAATAAATCCTCCCTTATGGGTAAGGTTTCAAGGGTAAGCCCTAGTTATTATAAGTGATAAAAATTAGGTGCCTATCTGATTTTAACTCAACAACCCATTTCTGTGATTAAAAAAAGCAGACTGGTTTTGCTAGAAGAGCACTGGGTATTGTCAAAAGCGGCAGTGACAAATTTACCTGTTCAATTGTTTTGAAACAGTAATGTGTGGCTAACGGTGATCTTAGAAATCATATAAGCTATTTTATAGGCCCAGTGATGTTATATGTTACCTAAGCTGGTATAACCGGGTGAACAACTTTTCTGATCTATGGGCCAGAGTTGTATTCAGTCATTTCTACTGTTTCTGGTGAGATTTTCCAAAGTCATATTTCTTGGTTAAAAGAATAATAACCCAGATTAGAAGTACCAGGTATGCAATAGCCACTATAATAATAAAATCCTAAATTCCTAACCAAAATATAAATCCATTAAAACATATCATTAAGCTTCATGAGTATAGGAAACAAACAGTGTTTATTTACCTCAAGTGATGGGATGATTTCCATAGTGAGATACTAAAAAACAGATAGACCTTGGAAGCTACGGATTGAATTTCTGGAAAAAAGATAAGGTTAACCTTGAGAAATAATGACAAAAGAATTTTAGAAGGGTTACTTTCCAGTAAGTTGAAGGAATACAATTACAGAAAAATCATGTTATCTGTTATGTTTCTAAAACTAATAAATTAACTAACTGAAATCTAAACATTCAAACTGAAATTTTAGAAGATGTTATGGTTGCAGGGGATTGCATCTTTCCCAAGTCGTCAGAGTGACCGTCAAAGCAGCCCTTCATTGTGTAGAATACCCACATATATTTATACACACACACACCCTCAAGAGAATTGAAAACATTATAAATATATCTTATTATATATATAATATGTATAATATGTATATATATATATATATATATATATTATGTATAATATATACATGTGGTATGCACACACACCCAAGAGAATTGAAAACATATCCACACAAAAACTTGTACTCAAATGTTCATAAAATATAAATTATTTATAATAGCAAAAAAGAAGAAACAAACCAAAGGTTCCTCAGTTGATAAGATGATAAATGTAGTTTTATCATCTTTTGATATTCATCAAAAACAAAAAGTAGTAAGTCCTCAGAGATGCTACATACTACATGGAGGGACTTTGAGAACTTAATGCCAAGTGAAAACAGCCATACACTAAAGACTGTTAAATTCCATTTATATGAAATGCCCAGAATAGGCAAATTCATAAAGACAGAAAGTAGACTAGTGGTTACCTGGGTCTAAGGTTGGGAGAAAATGGGTTTGGGGTTTCTTTTTTGGGTGATATAAATGTCCCAAATAATGGTGATGGTTACATAGTTATAAATCAGTGGTTCTTAACCTTTTTTGAGGTACCGAACCCACCAGTTTCATATACACATTCACCGAACCCTACTTTAGTGATAAATAACATGATTCTTTTTTCCAAATTCAAGACAATGGTATATGTTTTTTTACTGGTGCACAAAATGAGCCGTGCATAACATCACCTTGCTCAAAGAACAAAACCAACAAAGTGCATGAACTCACAACAAATTACGGTATTACTTTATTCTGGTCTCCATGGCAGAGGCTTCTCCGAACCCCTGAGACCAACTCATCGAACCCCTAGGGTTCGATAGAACCCAGGTTAGGAACCACTGTTATAAATATACTAACAATCATTGAGCTATACACTTTCGCTGAGTGAATTGTATGGCATCTGAATTATACGTCGATAAAGTTGTTACAAAAAAGTCTAGCTTTGCGTATAAAGTTAGTGTAGTTGATAAAGTAGTTATTAATTAGTAATTATCTCCATACTCTTGAGAATAATTCTTGTAGAATTATCTTCATTTCTGAGTTTACATTTCACTTCCTGCTATCTTCCTTGAGGAGTTTGTGTTCTAACTAGAAAATAATTTTATTTCTCTTTAAACAAATTTACATGTTCCAAATGCAAGGCACTATGCACTGAGTTTCAGACACAATTCAAAGCTCTTTACATTTATCAGTTAATCCTCACACCACCTTACAAAGGTAAAGATAGACAATATTATGCCCATTTTTCAAATGAAAGAACTGAGGTTCAGAATATTTGAGTTACTTGCCTAGCTTTATTTATTTAGTAAGTGGCTAAGTGACATGTAGAAGCAAATCCTGCCTGAAATCCAAAGCCCATGGTTTCCACACACTGATCTTGCCTCCTTTGAACACATTTCTGTTAAGGTCAGCAGAATTACTGACCTTTCATCAGTATTTGGGTGTGTTCTCCACCATGATATGGATATGGCTCTTACATCTCTGAAAGAGGTGCTGGAAAGGAATATGGTGGACAAACAAGCACCTTGTTCTCTTGCCATGATTAGTGAAAGTATGTATATCCTAATGGTTTACTTAACCATAAATTTCCGTAACACTTTATCCAATGATACTTGGAACTTTTTATCTTATAATTATTTATTGTAACAGTCTTCATTGGGCAGTAATTTCATAAGTCTCTGTGCTGGCTATTAGGGGATAAATAGAAACTATAAAAGTGTTCTGTAGTTCATTTCTATTGCATCTTACCCATCAGTAAGCTTTGACATTGCTAATTTTGTTGCTGTGAACTACTTATGTACAGAAATATTAAGTTATTTGTGTTGTGAGAACCATAATATTTTCTCACTGTAAATATTTATGTTTTGATGAAGGAACAATAATGTGACTTGATAACCTTGCACTGTGATTGTTATAATATTTGTTTAATGTACCATATTGCTATTCTAAAATTTGAAAAATTCTGAATTCCCAAACATATCTGGTCCTAAGGGTTTTAATAATTGAAACTTCAGTGAGTGACTTTCAAAGGGCAGCTGTAGGAGCATTTAATGTAAGACAGCTCATAGATTACTACTGTTATAAATATTATGAGAAGAGGAACTTTAGTGTCTATAGAATTATTTATAAAAAGAAAAAGCTTTTTGATAATACTAAGTGAAATTATTTTTCTGTTGTATAAAAAGATTAAGGCGAAAAATAACAATATTTTTAATCTTTAGGTTTAACTTGCACAGAACAGAATTTTATATCAAAATCTGGTTACCATCAGGCTGCCTCAGAACATGGCCTGGTTGTTATCGCTCCGGATACCAGCCCTCGTAAGTGTTCTTCCTGAGTTCTGTGTAAATAATATCAATATTGGAGAAAAAACTATAAATGGGATAATATATACATTCTAAAACTCATTTCATTTTTTTTCTATATCTCTATTAATCTTTCAAATGACTTGTCACATAAGTGTTTCTTTTCTCATCTCTGTTAGTCATCAGAAAATCACACAATTTAAAAAGTATTTTAATATTAATGATTAGAATATTTTCATTGCAATATATTAAACCTTGGGCAGCTTAATCAATCAGATAGTTAAAACTTTTTTTGTGACCCTAGACATCTTATGAAATGGAATTTAAATGCCAGCTACAACTTTCTGGGAATTAAATGGCTGACCTTGGGAATTAGTTCCTTTCCCTTCGCAGGCCATATTACACAAAAGCAAGATATGTCTCACTAGAAATGTGACAAATACTTAATTCAAAATAGTGTCAAAAATATAAAATGCCTAGGAATAAACTTTTAAAATATGAAGATTTATTTTTTTAAATGAAAAAATTTGCTAAGTATCATAAATGAAAACTTTAATAAATGGGAAATGTCATGTTCCAGGATGGGTAGACTGAATATTACAAAGAGGTAATTTCTCTCAAATCACTCTATTACTGTAATTCTATTCAAAATTCCAGTGGTTGGCTTTTTAACTGCATGCAAGTATATAAAATAAAACCTGATAAATTAAAAAGGAATACAAGAAAATGCTAGTGAGGGATAAGCAAATAAGGGAAACTTGTTGGAATGATTCCAGAGTATATGAGGAGACACTCTTTGTTCAACATAGTGAATTGTCTCCTGTCTCTCTAAAACCGCAATGATAAAGAGAATTATGGAAGTGTTTGGCTTGGGGGAGGGTCCTCAGAGAAAGAATCTCAACACCATTTCTGAAAGGTAAAATGAAGATGTGAGCCCTTTGACAGGTAAAACAGTGAGGAGGTGTAGGGTCAAAATGTAGGGAAGTTCATCAACAAAGAAAGCCAGTGTGCCTTACCTTGGCAGTGAGTACCCCGGCCTGGAGGGCAGTCTTCTCTCACTTCACTCACTAGAACATGGCCTCACTCAGGAGGGTCAGGAGGTTTGTGCCCCAAAAGGCAGAGAAGGGAACGCACAATATCTGGTGAATGGCTTTAATGCAAAGAACCTTTAGATTCATTTAAAACTGTATAATTAAACATCAGTCATTCCTACAGAGTAGATGAAGCCACAAGCTTTTTCTTTTGTAGGTGGCTGCAGTGTTAAAGGAGAAGATGAGAGCTGGGACTTTGGCACAGGTGCTGGGTTTTATGTGAACGCCACCGAAGAGCCTTGGAAAACTAACTACAGGATGTACTCTTACGTAACGGAAGAGGTGATTTAATTTATCTTGTAATTATTGATTGATGACTACCAAAAGCTTGATTTTGGAGACAAAATCCTTCTAGTAATGAGAATTTTACACTAGAATGTGGTATTGTTGAATCTACTTGGTACAAATTTATTAATTATCTTAGTGAAAATTCTAAAATTTACTAGAACTATCATTTTATTTATTGCCATTTAAATTAACAATAAATACAATTTAAAGGACTTTAATAATTATATTGATACCTGTATGCACTGCCCAGTTTACACAGAAAATATATAGTTTATGAAAAACTTATTTCTGTAGCAACCAGATCATTCAGGTATTTCATAGTGATTGGTGAAGGCTTAATTAGAAAGGGTGAGGGTAAGGCAGCGCTTTCATTAATAATATGTGTGGGTTGTGCATTTTCCTAAAATTTATATGATTTTAATCATTAATATGTACTGTATAATAAGAACTCAGATATATTATGTTTTGGTATATTCTGCACTTTTTGTTTGACTAGTTTTCTATAATTGTAAAACTATCTTCTTTTTTAGTTATAAAAATAAATATTTTTCAATATTTTAATCTATAGCATAATTTTAATAATTGCTGTCATATTGCCATAATTTATTTTATTAGTATAGGATATTTATGATTTCGTGTATTTTTTACCATAATAAATATTACTGAATTGATTATCTTTTTGTATAATTCTTTTCCCTTAAGGTCATTCCCCTTAGAATAGATTCCAAGAAGTGAAATTATTAGATCAAAAGTTTAGGACATCCTGACCAGGCTGTGGTGCAGTGGATAGAGCGTTGGACTGGGATGCGGAAGACCCAGGTTCGAGACCCCAAGGTCACCAGCTTGAGCATGGGCCCATTTGGCTTGAGCAAAAGCTCGCCAGATTGGACCCAAGGTCGCTGGCTCCAGCAAGGGTTTGCTGAAGGGCCGCGGTCAAGGCACATGTGAGAAAGCAATCAATGAACAACTAAGGTGTCGCAACAGCAATGAAAAACTAATAATTGATGCTTCTCACCTCTCTCTATTCCTGTCTGTCTGTCCCTATCTATCCCTCTCTCTCTCACTCTCTGTCCCTGTAAAAAACAAAAAAAATTTGGGACATTTTAAAGGTCCTTTCTGCGTCTTCTTTAAGCTGCTCTCTGAGGAAGGTATACCGTATATTCTCCAGTGATATATTAATTACTGTTATCTATCTGAGATTTTTTTTTAAAACTTCACTAGTTCATGTTTTTGTAAGACTGTGATTTAGAAGTATTGGTGTTCTTTATATAACTGAAAAAGTCTAAAATTCTCTCAAATCTTTGTCATACTTTTATTTTTTTTTAGCTTCCCCAACTCATAAATGCCAACTTCCCAGTGGACCCCCAAAGGATGTCCATTTTTGGCCACTCGATGGGAGGCCATGGAGCTCTGATTTGTGCTTTAAAGAATCCTGGAAAATACAAAGTAAGATCACCTAAGCTTCTAGTGACAAATATTTCTCTCAGATAATATACTATTAGGAGCTTTCAAAGATTGAAATTAGGATATTATTATAGTTTTGGGACAAAACTTTTCTAGAAGTGTTCAGAATATCAAGATATTGTGGGAGAGAAGTATTAAATATGACCACACAATGTATGTATGCCACAGAATCAGAATCGTAAGAATTGAATCACAGTGTCTTCTTGTTGGTCTAGAATAGATGTATTAAAAAATCATATATTTCATTACTTCAATTCAAACTACAGTTTCTAGGCATTTTTTTTTCCTAAAGATTATTGTTGATTAATGTTATTATGGCAATATATAGCATTCACTTATATTTCTACCAGGAATATCTTTGTAAAGTTAATTTTGGTTTTCTGAGAGAGAAGATATTCATGATGTGTAAAAATTTAAGAAATCTCTGTTCTTACTGTCTTTAATAAAAATTGGATGCAAATTGATTGAAAAATATTACTCTTAGCCTTCCTGTTTGTTTATTTGAAGCTTTACATTTTTGTTGTTTGTTTAAATGAGCCAATTTGGAATAACCACTATAGTTAGAATATCATAGTGTGCAGTGCAGCATACCGTAGTGTGGGAAAAGGAAATGTTGAAGCAATGATCATCTTAAGGTGGCTTCTGTCTTTAGAATCCCAAGGCTATCAAACACCCCAACTTGTTTAATTCATTTCCTTCCCTTAGGAAGAGCTTAATCATTTGAGATATGCCACCGAGAAATGAAACTATGTCTCATGGTAGTTTTTATTGTGGCACCAAATATTTTCCTTTTGGTAAACTTTATATTATAAAATTGAATTAGTTCATGGCATGACAGCGGGTTTTTTAAATAAGGATTTTTTTTTCCTTTTTGTATGTGTGCATAACACAATCACATTTATTGTGTTTGAGGGAGGAAATCACATTTAGTTGAATATTTTTTCCTTTAAAAATGCTAGTAGTAAATGATAAATGTAACTTTAGAAGCTCTCTGAAACTGAAGGATTTCATTGCTGCATTCTATCCAGTGACAGACAGCATTGCTGAGAACACAAAATTCTATTGTATTAAAAATTCGGCCATACTTAAGAGCATTGTTCAATGCTTTCTTGGCACTGTTTAAGAAATAACATGTCTCAGATTTAATAACGTGTTCAGAAATGAAGACATAAATTGTTTCATATTACTACACATTATTTTAAGTGGAAAAAAGGAATAGAAGCTCTGAGTATAAATTTTCATTTGTACCTTACTTACTGAAAATGTAATGTATCACTGCATTATTGTAGCACCTATAGTTTATTGGCTCTCTCAATAGAATACTCAAAAATTGTATTATGGTCCTGGCCAGCTAGTTGGTTAGAACATTGCCAAGGTTGCTGGTTCAATCCTCAGACAGAGCACATTCAAGAATCAACTGATGAATTCATAAATAAGTGGAAGAATAAATCTTTCTCTCTCTCTCTTCCCCTTATTCTCTATCTCTTTAATATCGATCAATAAATAAAAAAAATTTCTTTAAAGATGTATTATGGAAGGCTCTACAATCTAACCTCATAATATAGCAAAAGGAAAATTGCTCATGGGTTTTTTATGGCAAATCAGAGTTTATAAGCAAGTTGCAAATACCAGTTTATATTTAATTTAGCAACATATAACTTGTTTTTAAATTTCTTTGTTTCTAAAGTCTGTTTCAGCATTTGCTCCAATTTGCAATCCAGTGCTTTGTCCTTGGGGCAAAAAAGCCTTTAGTGGATATTTGGGAACAGATCAAAGTAAATGGAAGGTAGGTGCTAGGTATCTATCTTGATACTCATTCTGAAGTTTTCAATTTTGTTTATTAGCTGTACACTACAGACATTGTATTCCTAGTCCACTCAAGAATCCAGAATTTAAAATAATTAGCACAAATGTGTAAACACAGAATAACAAAAATTCTACTTTATTATTATATTGAATTATGACGGATATTCTGAGGCTACATTTTTTTCTGCTAATGGTCAATTTATGTTATTTCTAAATTAAATTTACTTCTATATTAACATTACGAAAAATACCATATACTGTTACCAAATTTATATTTGGGTCAATTGTGTACAATAGGAACCATGAGACCTGGATTTTTAATTATTTTGTGTATCTTTTTCAAAATCCACCATCTCTAAGGTTTGGCTTTTAAATTCCAGATTTAAAAGTCTTTAAAAATAGCTATTGTGTAATGTACACTTATGAGAATATTCCCAATAGCAAGATTGCTTTTTCAAGAATAGGAGCAGAGGCTTCAAAATGAAAATAAAATTAAAGTGGATCTTTCTCCTGAGACTCATTTTACTCTTGGGTAGAAATGGGCCATTTTGAAAACTCCCAAGAGTCTGAATATTTTACAAATGAACTCATTATCATGTGCTTGTTGATAAGCAGAACATACTTGAGTGGGAAAAAGACCTTTTCATCTTAGAATAGTATATTCAGGACACATGGACCCCTATTTTATTTTAAGATCATTGAAATTCTAACAAATTGGAGGGTTTATTTGTTACTCACTAGATTATTAGAATACTGTTTGGTTTGGTTTAGGCTTAGATTTTTATTATATTGGAAGAGTGCTGAAATGATTAGCTTAGGTCAATGGTCGGCAAACTCATTAGTCAACAGAGCCAAATATTAACAGTACAACAAATGAAATTCTTTTGAGAGCCAAATTTTATGAACTTAAACTATAGAGGTAGTACATTCCTTTTCGAGGTAGCGCCTGCACGTGGTATTTTGTGAAAGAGCCACGCTCAAGGGGCCAAAGAGCTGCATGTGGCTTGCGAGGCGCAGTTTGCCGACCAGGTACTTTGAGACCTGACAGTGTTCATACATCAGTATTTTGAGTCCTTGCCAGGTGCACTGTCTGTAGAGTCTGAGGTTTTATGTCAAGGAAGGTGATGAACCTTTCCACAGGGTGCTTATGGTCTTATAGAAAAATTAGGTAAAAAACAACAACAATAATTAACTGGGAGAAGGTACAAGCATAGGTAACCTATAAGGAATCTAATTTTCTCCAAGGGGCAGTAGATTTTATTCAATTATGCTGTGTTTTGCTATCATTTATTTACTATTGCAATAAGGAGGCCATGCAGAATTATGATTTTTGTCTTCATCAATGCGTAAAAGTTATGGTCAGTGAATAAATATGAATAATCTGGAATATTTAAAGGTAGATGGTAAAATATAAAATTGAAACTAATAGCAGCTTCTCAGGTAATAAATTTGAGGAGTTGTTAGTATGATTTAGATTATTCAAATCAAGTCTTCCTGAAAAATTGTGGAGATAGCAAACCTTTCATGCTATTCAACAGACAGCAAAAGATAGGGCAGAATGTATGTATGTCTGGAATTAGATGTGAAAAAATGAAACCAAAAAATAGACTATTTGAAATAGAGAATATTTGGAAATAGAAGGAGATAATGGAATTTGAAGAAATAGTCTATTTGTGGAAGGATTTACAAAGAAACATTTGTATTCTTTTTTTCTTTTTTGAGTTGAGAGACAAGTAAGAACTTGAAAGGTTTAGAAGAAAAAAGGCTACACTTTGAAGAATGCTTGAGATACAGAATTCTTACCACTGGCCTCAGACTGCTTGAAACTAGGGAAGAGGCTGTCATTGGGAAAGAGAATTCTGCAAACCTTATAAATTAAAAACCAGGCAAGTCAGATTTTAAGCCAATTTGAAAAGCATATTTCCAATTTAGTCAGCCTTAGAATTTAAATGATTTTAAATTTCTATTTGGTTCTAGTATTATATATTCTGTAGAATATCTTCTAGGTACTTTTAGATCTAATCTTTAATGTTTCTCTTTTTATAGGCTTATGATGCTACCCATCTTGTGAAGTCCTATTCAGGCTCTCAGCTGGACATACTGATTGATCAAGGGAAAGATGACCAGTTTCTTTCAGATGGACAGTTACTGCCTGATAACTTCATAGCTGCCTGTACAGAAAATAAAGTCCCTGTTGTTTTTAGATTACAAGAGGCGAGTACTGGGAAACCTTACCTTGTTCTACATAAGTGTTAAAAAGCAGGATTCCAAGTACATTTTAAATTTTATTTCAGAATTTGAAATGCTACCTCTAGTGAGATATTTTTAATTTATACTAAGACACTTAAAGTAAAAGCCTTTCTATTCAGTTAGTGATATCTAAGACCAAATTCCATAGAAATAGGAAAGGTTTGGTGGTGACAGTAAAAACAATGAATAGCAAGCTAAATGTTTGAGTGATACTTAATCATCAACTTCACTGGATATATCTTTCTTTACACATGAAGCTGCTGTGGTAGAATACAAAGGATAAGCTTCCCCCTTCTTCTGTGTGCGGGTCTTAGCCTCAGATGCTGTGTATTGCTTGTCTCACATACACACGTAAACTTTATATTGTTTGAGTTAGATACTGATCCGTTTGTTGTGTTACTTGGTATTTCTAGTTCAGTGGTTCTTAACCTGGGTTCTGTCAAACCCTAGGGGTTTGATGAGTCGGTCTTGGGTTCGGAGAAGCCTCTGCCGCGGAGGCCAGAATAAAGTAATACCGTCATTTGTTGTGAGTTCATGCACTTTGTTGGTTTTGTTCTTTGAGCAAGGTGATGTTCATGCACGGCTCATTTTGTGCAACATTAGAAATCATATAGCTATGTCTTGAATTTGGAAAAGAAAATCATATTATATTTATCACTAAAGAAGGGTTCGGTGAATGCACATATGAAACTGGTGAGTTCAGTACCTCAAAAAAGGTTAAGAACCACTGTTCTAGTTGTTTAAGAATAATTATGGAATTTCAATTGGTTTGCCAATTTTCCTTGACTAAAACAATACTTTTTACTATTATTACTCACCTAACTATGTTAATACAGTTGTAATTAAATACTCCTTTTATTTGTTTTTAATATTTATTCGTAAGCTTTGGAACATAATATAAACAAAACCTTTATTTCAGAATGAAGAGTGAATACTGAAAATTATACATAATTGTGATTTTTAAAAACATTTTCATGTTTAAGGGTCAGGTTTCAGGCACATTGATCTATAACATAATTAAAATGATAGATGTTTGAATAAATCTAGATCCATGTTTAATATGGTACATTACATTTAATGAAAGGTTTTCACAGCATTAATTTTATCCTTATAGGACCAAATGAGACACCATTCTTATTCTGTCCATGTTTGTTGTTTGTTTTTCAATTTTTTTAATGTGGTAAAGTACCGTACATAAATACCATATTATCTTATCTCTTTTTAAATATATAGTTTAGTGGTGTTAAATATATTCATAATGTTATGCTGTCATCACCACCGTCCATCTCCATAACTATTTTTATCTTGTAAAACTGAAATTCTATACCCATTAAACACTTCACTTTCCACCCCCAACCCCCAGCACTTGGCAACCACCATTCTACTTTTTCTCTCTATGATTTTGACTATTCTAAGTATCTCATATCATACAGTATTTGTCTTTTTGTGAGTGGCTTATTTCACTTAGCATAATGTTCTCAAGGTTTATCCATGTTGTAATATGTGTCAGAATTTCCTGCTCTTTTAAGAGTGAATAATATTCCATTGTGCTTTGTCTACTTATCTGTCAGTGGACTGATGACAGATTACTTCAACATTTTAGCTTTGTGGATAACGGTGCTCATAAACATGCATGTACAAATATCTCTTTAAGACCCTGCTTTCAGTTCTTTTGGATATATACCCAGAAGTAGAATTGCTGCTGCATCCTATGGTAATTCTATATTTTAATATTTTGAGGAACCTCTATACTTGTTTTCTGTGGCAGCTGTACCATTTTATATGTCCACCAATAGTGCATGAGGGTTCTGATTTATCCACATCCTTGCCAGTACTTCTTTTTTTATTTTTCTTTTTTAGAAGTAGCCACCCTAATGGATATGAGGTTATATCTCACTATGGTTTTGATTGTATTTTCCTAATGATTACTGATGTTGGCATCTTTTCATTTATTTATTGGCCATTTGTATCCCTTTGGAGAAATATCTGTTCAAGTCAATGAATTCCTTTTTCAAGTAGAGATGTGATATGCTTTTACTGTGTAGGTGGTGTTCATAATGTGATTTATGATGACTATGACGTCCCAAACAATATAGACTATTTGAGTATTTTCGTGTTCATTCCCTGTATAATTTATGTGTATTCATTTTGTATTTTAACATTCCCTCTCTTACTGACAGTGCATTTCTCTTGTGAGTTGAAACTTCTTATGTTGTAAGTTCTCTAAATTCTGGTTCTTTCTAGTTCCTGTTGATATGATCACATGTTTACGCTATACATTTAATTGTTATTTCTTTCCCTTCCATATAAATGACAGCATCTAGAAACAAGGCTATGTAGAATGTTTAATTTTTTTTCATATTTTTGCTACTCTTTTAATGTTTAGTGCAAATGTTAAAGTAAAATATAGGCTTGATTTTTATTATAAACCTTCCTTATACTATAATATTTTGACTATTTATAAGCAAATTAAGTGAGAAGGGAAATATATTTAATGTTTCTAATATTAATATTTTTGATGGGTAGGTAAATATCTTGCTATCTATTTTGTCTTCCAGGGTTATGATCATAGCTACTACTTCATTGCAACCTTTATTACTGATCACATCAGACATCATGCAAAATACCTGAATGCTTGAAAAATTTCAGATAAGGGAGTCTCTTCAGGATTATAAAAATGTAATAAGCAGAATTGCAGGGGGAAAAGATTTCAAAGTATCATATTTCTTAATGCTAAAAATACTTTATTCTGTAGATGAATCAGCTAAATAAATATATGAAACCTGCTTCTGATTTAAAAAGTTATTTTATCAGTATTCACATGGGAAATCTTTAATATTTTATAGTTTTGAGGTTATTTGGAAATCATCATTGCATTGACCTCAGCTCACAGAATGTGAATGTAATCCCATTCAAATTGTATAATGTTGGAACAGCAGATTTAAAGGTGATTTAGCCTGAACTTTTCACCTTTCCAGACTTTAAGCATCTGAAGGTGTAGACTATCTTCATCATGTTCATTGTTATATCTCTAGTGTCTAGCAATGGCTTGGCTTCTAGTAGGCAAGTTATTAGTTATTTGTTAGCTTTGAATCAAGAAGTAGGCTCAGGAAGATTAGGGGAATTCTTCATCGTTATAGTTATTTGTGGGACAGCTAAGATTAGAAACCAGGTTTCTAAACCCAATTCAGTGATACTACTTATCTTTTGAGCCAAATAGGTATGGACACTGGTTTTGGAGTGTCTTCCAAGATAATTAACTAATATGATTTATCTGAAAATAGCTAACAAGGAAACTTGTTATGAACATAGAGTGTTTTTCTTTAGATATATGTAGAAATTAAGCTTTATTATACCAAACTGTGTTCCTTTAAGAACTTAATGAACAAATTTGAAATATGATAGATGACATCTGGTTGTTTTAAAAGAAATGTATTTTTCTGTTAAAGAATACAAGGTATATACAATGTATTTTTTATTTATTTGCTTATTTTTTATTCAGTGAGAGGAGGAGAGGCAGAGACAGACTCTCATATGGACCCCAAACAGGGTCCACCGGGCAGGCTCAATAGCGGGTGATGCTCTGCCCATCTGGGGCCTTGCTCAATTGCTTAGCAACTGAGCTCTTCTTAGCACTTGAGGTGGAGGCCATGGAGCCATCCTCAGCACCCGGGGCCAACTCGTTCCAATTGAGCCATGGCTGCAGGAGGAGAAAAGAGAGAGAGAGAGAGAAGCAAGATGGGGAGGGATGGAGAAGGAGATAGGCACTTCTCCTAAGTGCCCTGACCAGGAATCAAACCCGGGATGTCCACGCACTGGGCTGACGCTCTACTACTGAGCCAACCAGCCTGGGCCTATATACATTTTAAACATTCAATAAGAATGTATGTTACACAGTAATGGAAGAAGACATCAGGTTCTTAATAAAATTAGTACTATTTAGTAGTATTTAAAATTAGTACTATTAAAAGTTATAAAATTAGTACTATATAAATTAGATTGTTTAAAAAATTGGTACTACTTAAATATCAGCAGTCAAAATTGATTCCTATAGTGAGCTACATACAAAATAATTCTAGGTTAAACAGTCTCGTTTTCTCTAATAAGATCATTTAATTCATGAATTTTTTACATGTTGTTGGTAATCCCTTTGTAAAGAAGCAGCTGTGTGGTCCTAAAGCCATTGTATTGATTTGAGGATTTGGTCAGAGAAGCATACCTAGTAGCAGATAAGAACATTGAGAGACTTTCTACAAGGAATTGGCTTATATGATTCTGGGACTTACAAAGCAAGCCCACAAGGCAGGCCATCAGGAAGGAATGTTCATGCACAGGACGGAACTCAATGGGCGTGGAATGCAGCTGTTGTCCATCTATAGTGTCCTCTAGGAAGCCTCAATGTTGCTTTCAAGGCCTTCTGAAAACCACCAAATAGCCCTCCTTACTGAAAGTTGGTTGATTAGGGACTGTATCTGCAAAATCGCTTCAGAGCAACACCTCAATTAGTGTTTGAAAACCGTAATCAAGCCACCTGGTGCATCAATATAAGAAAATAGTTGTTTTGCAGGGTAAACAAAAACAGTTAAATATTCAGTGAGTAATTGCTAACACATAGCCAATGATAACTCTTAATAAAGACAAAGGCCTTCAGTTACAACACAGAATGAACTGTTGAAGATATGCAGGAAGCCAATAAAGTTGATGCTGCCAAAACTGGCTGGGGAAGTGGTGTTTCCCCCACCAGAACAGTTCTCTTTCCAAGTGCCTTTGTTATAAGGAACCTTCTCAACAACTTTATAGCAAACAATAAGTAATTTAAAAATGAACTAGTACTGCCTGACCTGTGGTGGCGCAGTGGATAAAGCATCGACCTGGGAACACTGAGGTCGCCAGTTCAAAACCCTGTACTGGTCTGGTCAAGGCACATATGGGAGTTGATGCTTCCAGCTCCTCCCCCTTTCTCTCTCTCTCTCTCTCTGTGTCTCCTCTCTAAAATAAATAAAATAAAAACATTAAAAAAAAAATGAACTAGTACTAAAAAACCACCTGACAGAATCCAGTATAAAAGGATACAGAAGAACTGACAAATGTCCTGGGTTATGATAAACCCTTTTAGAGATCCCTCTAAGAAGCAGCACAGCACTGTAAAGCCACCGTTAAAAGGGAAAAGGCAAGCCAAAGGTAGATAGAGACGCTTGCAATACATGTCTAACAATGAACTTGTATCTAGACTAGAAAATGATCCTAGCAGGGAAAAAAACCCAAACACAACATAAACCATCAACAGAATGGGCATTTCACAAAATGGGACATAAGTATGACTAACCTGTTAACCGGGCGGGACGTATAAATATGTCCAACGTAAACAGCGCGTACGGGCAAGACGTATGAATACGTCCTCGAAATATATGTTGCACCCTGGGACAGGTGGGGCGCATAACTGCGTACAACAAAGGTATTAGTCATCGATGCGTGTCTCGACATGAGTTTAAGAGGCGGGGAAGGTCAGTATCATTTCCTTATTGAGAGTGGTGGACGTATTCTGGGTGAGCAGCGACGAGTATGTACTTACACTTACCTACGTATTTTCGTATTATACTTTATTTACTTATATTTTTTTATTTTTGCATTACTGTTTATATTTTTTAGATTTTCAACCTTTTTATTGTACAATACATTTTTATAAGTATCCATAAAATGAATGAAAGCGATATTAGCGAAGATGAAAGCAATGTACCGGCAAGTACAAAAAGGAGACGTATTATGAGTTCGTCATCTGACAATTGAGCGATACTGAGAATGAAGATGGTGCATAAGTTGATGAAGTTGGTCCTAGCAGCAGCATTGTTTCTGAAGCATGGCTACCTCAAAATGCAGAAAGACCACCATTTCCCTTTACTGCACAGCCTGGAAAAACTTACGCTACTCCTCAAAGAAAAGTTCCTTTGTTTTATCTGGAGAAGTTTCTAGATGAGGAACTTATCAAATTAATTACTGAGCAAACAAATTTGTACTCCGCCCAATTTTTTTAATAATAATCCTGAGTTGAAACCACGTTTGAAGGTTACAGATGAAGCTGAAATGAAGATTTTTCTAGGGCTCCTAATTTTAAAAGGAATAATTGGAAAACTGTTTTTGGAAACTTATTTTTCAAGAAAAAGAATAATTGAAACACCATTTTTTTATGAAACTATGAACGAAAGCAGGTTTGGATTATTATGTAAGTTTTTGCATTTTGCAGACAATCTAAGTTTTGATCCTAACACATCTAATAAAAAAACATATAAAATTGATCCAATCATGAATAATTTTTCCGAAAAGTTTAAAAGTTGTTATGTATGTGAAGGAGAAATATGTGTGGATGAATCTCTTTTATTATGGAAAGGGAATTTATCTTGGAAACAATATATATCTACAAAAAGAGCTAGATTTGGAATGAAGTTGTTTATTTTGAGTGAAAGCCAATCTGGATACGTACAAAATATAATTTTATACACCGGCAAGGGCACAAATTATGGTTCGAACTACACACAAGAGAAACAATCAACAAGAATTGTTTTGGAGTTAAATAAATGTCTTTTTCTTTAAACCATGTTTATTTTTCTGAAGAAAGCAAAATGGGTAAGAGCCGCAAATCCAACACTATATATATAAATAAATGAAAACATATATATCTTATAGCCTTTTCATTTATTTTAAGCATAAATAAAATAAAAATAATATGAAGCCAAATACTCTGGGCGTGACGTACTGACACGTCCTAGTGTAAGAGTTCGTGCCCGTTGTATGCTGCGTACTTAAAAAGGGAACTTCCCAGTTAACAGGCTAATAAACACATGAAAATGTGGTTAACTCCATAAGACCAGGGAAATACAAATAAAAACTACAATAAAATGCCACTCTACACCCACCTGGATGTTCTCAAGTTAAGACAGAAAATCCCATGCTAGCAAGGCTGCGTGATGACCTACTGATGAGAGTAACCGGCCTGCCCAACAATTCCACTCCAGGGTATAACAGAAACGTGCTGCGTGGAAGGAAATGTTCACAGGAACACTATGAACATTCATAGCAGCCAAAAGCTGGAAACCACCTGAATGCTCTACAATGGAAAGGGTAAAATTGGCCCTGTGGCTCAATGGATGAGTGTCAGCCTGGTGTATGGACATCTCAGGTTTGTTTCCTGGTCAGGGCACACAGGAGAAGTGACCATCTGCTTCTCCCCCCACCATCCCTCCCCACCCTTCTCTCCTTCCCCTCCTGCATCCAGTGATTTGATTGGTTTGAGCATGGCCCCAGGCACTGAAGATAGCTCAGTTGTTCAGAGCATGTCAGCCTCTTGACTCACTCAGTGTCTGATTCCACAGGAGGCAGTTGGGGAGGAAGGACTAGACCCTGTGATTTTACAACATGCACCACACAACCTTCAGGCTTCCTCAGAGATATTTTTGGAGCCACCACCAAGGGACAGGTGGAGGGACTTGAGTGGACACCTCCATCCCTACCCCTATCCCACCACAGCAATTCTACTTTTAACTGCTTTATGTTCTGTGGTTCCAGGTAAGATTTAGTTTGGAAATCTCTCTCTCTCTCTCTCTCTCTCTCACACACACACACACACACACACACACACACACGTTTGCTACAAAACTGTACCAACAATAATGATCCCCTAAGATTTCTTTTGTGACCAGTGTCAACCTTTGTATCACATGGGTAAGTCAATCAGAAAATAGTTTGTTCAAATTCAGTGTTTTAATGGCAGTTAAATAGTAAAAGGAAGGCTGTTTGCACTATGTACATTCTGTCTACTGATGGTACTGTTAGCTGGCCATGCACATTTTATTGCACATAAAACAGTGTACAAGGATCTTAAAGACGTCTTCACTATACAAGGGCCACATTTAGAAAGAAGAAAACCATTTTATAAAACATATAGCCATTTGTGTTATACAGACAACTTCGAGAAAATACTGAAAATGAATTATCAAGCAAAAAAATTTAATTTTGAAAAACAAATCTTTCAAAACAAGGATTACAGAGCTTCATGTTGCCGTATATGCATGTAAAAAGAAAATATTTCAGGACCCTGCCTCTGAATGCCTGTCAAAGGTGTGGCAATCAGAATTCCTGATTTCTATAACCAACCTTTCAATGTTGTTTATATTGAATATGCTTTGTTCAAAATGTCTTTCTCTTTACATTATGCTATTTGACAACAGGTATTTGTGTAGTACAGGAAAATATTAAAATATATTTTAAGTTAGGTTAAAGTGCACAGTACGTTTCATAAGGAATAACTGAAAGCTGCCAATTGAAACCACCATTTGCAGGAATGCCTCCACCTTTCCCTGAGCGGAGGGCAGCCAGGGTCCTGGCTGGTGTCTGACTGCTCAACACACACCAGCTTCCTGGTGTCTTCTCTTTGGTGCTCACCTTCTGATTTGTCTTACTAATGTTGCTACTGCTGCTTTAAAAACTTACAATGGCTTTTCAGCGGTGAAGAGGAATGAGCATTCCAAAGACTGTGAAAGGTGATGGACTGGGCTACCCATGGCCACAGGGGTAAGGCACACACACGTGACTGCCTACAAACAGGCCGCAGTGCCTGCCAAGTCTGGTGTGTCTCTCAGACCAACCCAGGTAACTCTCCTTTGCTGGCTATCTTCTGGTCATGTGCTGTTTGAACTTGCTCCCTCCTAGGCCACTCGGCCCCACAAATGCCACTTAGCCTTCTCCTAAACCGCCCCAGCGCTGCACGCAGCTGCCTCGCCAGTTCCCTGACCCACTTCTGCTGATTCACATTAGAGACCTTGAATCTTGCGGTGTTCTGTGGGCTACTTTGAAAGTCACCAACTAACTACAATAAAGAATGTCCACAGCTCAGAATCATTTCCTCTTTTACAACTGGCAGCTACAGGAAGTGCTGGTATCCCATTCAGGTCCTTCTCTGTGTCTTTCATAACTATGGATCACTCTCAGTCAAAGCTGCACTCAGAAAACTTTTTTGGTTATATAATAAACTTAGTCTCACCTTCACTTTCTTACACCATTTTCTTATTATCTACCTTTGGTGCTAGAATTCCTTAATTATCCAAATGCAGTGCAAAATTATACTTCAGGACACATTATTGTTAACACTCACTACTTCTTTGTGTTAAAATGTGAATACTTTGTGTTTAGCAAAATAAGTATGAATCAAAAAAATAATTGTTCACACTTTATCTTCAAGTTTAATATATCCTTTTTTCTTTCCATCACAACTATTTACAAATGACATTGGGGTGCTCTCTTGATTTCAGTTTATTATGTCAGGGGACAATGGGGCTACTGGAATGTAGGAAACTGGATGGGATGCAGAAATAGAAATAAGACTAATGTTCTATAAACCAAAGTGTCAATAATGCCTCCCCAGAAAACAGTTCTTGTCACAGAAGCACCTGGTTTTTTTTCTGAGTCATATATACCAGAAAACATGATTATTGAAACCTAGAACTACTGCACACTAAAGAGGATAGAAAATAACCCAATATTTATAATATTAAAATAAAGTGTTTAACCACAAAAAAAGCAGTAATAAAATAGTTCCCTAATTTACAATTTGCATCCAAAGGATGAATAACAACTCACTAATAAATAATATTTATATAAATATTTTGTATGTCAAAAATAGTTTGTTTTTTTAAAGGCAATGGTCTCAAGAAACTTCTTGAAAATTTTGGTGGTGAAAAAACAATTGAGTTCTCTCCCCACTAAATATACAATGAGTTTGGCTTTGGTAAAACAGATGCATCTTGCTGCAAAAACAGTTGTGCTTGGTGTTTTGATTATGGCAGTGGGTGAGCGTGGAAGGGATGCAGGAGGTTGTTAAAGGCATGGATGTGCTGTTCAGTTCTTCATAACCAGCTCCCTCACTGGCTTCACGGTAAATACCTGTCAAGTCTTAATGTCAGAGATCAGTTCGGATAGGTAGAAAATCTTCTCGTAGGTCCTCCCTTAAATGTAACTAGAGTCATGGAATATAGGCGATGAGTGAGAGGGTGGGGGGAACTGGCGCCGAGAGCAGACTGTTCAGGATCGCTCGTGGGAGAAGGGTTTGAGCTGACCCGGAGGACGGGAGTTGGTCTCATGTGAACAGAGCCTTCGTTACAGTCACATCTAGCAGTGCTTGGACAGTAATGCCCACTTTGACCAGGCCTTTCTCTTCAAGGATGTGATGGGGTAGACACAGTTTTTCCTAAAAGAAAGAACAAACATCAGTTTTTAAATGACCAGCACCTAATCACAAGATCTTGCAGTAGCACTGATGGTGGCTGAACTCTGCCATAGGACTGTCTGATCACATCAGAACGTGTTTCCCCCTTGCTTTTGGCCCATTACAAAGACCTTTACTGTGTTTGCAAAGAAAATAATGATTTTACACAAATAAGGGTTGTTTCCAAAGATGCCCAATCATTCTGAAGTTGGCAATAGATCTAAACATTTAAAAAATCTTTCTGCTAAATAACTGAGTTATACACAGTCAGCTGGAAACCACACATCAAGATCCTATTAACTTTTATTTTTACAAAGCAAAGTTGCAAAGAGTCTTTCACACATTTTAAAGGAACTCAAATACTCATTTATACAGACCAAACAACTGTTCTACTGACCATGAATTCTGGTTTAATTCATTTTATTTCCTGTGATCTCCAGGAAGGAGGCATGTTGGTGAATTGGTATCCTTTCTCTGTGGTTTATGAACAGCCTTGTAAATAAGGGATTTTCAATAGCCTCTCTTTAAGTCTCTTCCATGCAGCTCAAAGACACAAGTGTCCTGCTTCTTTCTTTTGCTGTATTTTCGCTCTTAGGAAATGTCTAGCACACACAGCTCAAGGAAAACAATGAACACAAGTTGCTCCTTGTATGTAGAACCTTGCATGAAGAACAGTTTCTAAAATAATATGACAAAGTAATTTTACATCTTTGTCATTTGTTTCTGGGATGAGAAACTTGCCTTCCAGAGTGTCTCCTTGGATCAGAAAAGACTTCACAGCAAACACTGCCTCTTGTCTACCTGATGATGGCGTGTTCTCCATAGCCCACTGACCTCTATTTTTTTTAAGAGAGAAAGACAGGAAGAAAGAGAAATGAGAAGCATCAACTCAAGGTTGTCGAACCTTAGTTGTTCATTGTTTGCTTTCTCATATGTTCCTTGATGGGGGGGGGGGGGTGCAGCCGAGCCAGTGACTCTTTGCTCAAGCCAGTGAATTTGGGCTTTAAGGCAGTGACCTTTTCGTTTCAAGCCAGGGACTGTGGGGTCATGTCTATGATCCCACACTCAAGCCGGTGACCATATGCTCAAGCCAGTGACCCTGTGCCCAGGCTTGTGAGCCTGCACTCAAACTAGATGAGTCTGCGCTCAAGCCATTGACCGAGAGGTTTCAAACCTGGGTACTCAGCATCCCAGGATGACACTCTATCCACTGTGCCACCTTTTAAAGAAAAGTTTAAACGGGATCTACATCACCCAGGTGGTGAAACAGTGTTTTAACTAGAATAAGTCAGCATCTCTGGACAGACTGTTTATTTTCTTTTCATGTGACTCTTGCTGGATGAACCAGATCCATCTGTTGCTCCAACAGGAGGACTCTCCATAAATCAGTATAGATACAGGCCTTCTGGCCTTTAAAAGATCATCAAAGGACATGTCATGACATGTGCAATAACTTGTTTTATTGCCTCAAAATGTCAGTTTTCCTGCAGTGCTTCAACCATCTTACTACCCCCACCTCTAACTCCTTCCTTAACTTGGGGTAAATGTATGGTATCTCAGATTCTAACTTGAGGTCTTAAGTAGCCCCATATCAACCTAAGACAGCAAATTATTTAAAACACAGTTTAACCATTATTTCATGTGGCCACTGTGCATCGACATAGTAGTCGATGGCATAGTAGGTGGGAATGCAAGTTTATAATCTTTGCCAACTGAGTAGTCAAATGTCAATCTGATAAAAGATGGGAAGTTCTGTGTGAGTTGTTAGTGTGAATTCTTTCTTAATGCTACAGGCTTGGGAAGTCACCTGACTCTGGCATTGCATTACTAAGGTTGGTTCAACCTGTGTATTTCTCCTTCTTATGACCCTCAGAGCACCCAAGTCAACATCTGGTTTGGTAGGAAATTCTAAATGGCTGCTAATTATGGTTAAGCTCCTGGTGCAAGGCATTACTTGGGGAAAAAATGAAATCTTCACTTTTTAACCTATGCTAAAATCAATGTGAAATGAATTCAAGAGTTATTTTAAAAAATCTCTCTTATTAAAATATGGATGAATATTTAGTATTTCCTAGAAATATGGGAAAGCATTTTCTACGCTAAAATAGCAATCTAAAAAAATCATAAAGGAGGGCCCTGGCTGGTTTGCTCAGTGGTAGAGTGTTGGCCCAGCGTGTGGATATCACAAGCTTAATTCCCATTCCCAGTCAGGGCACACAGGAGAAGCTCCCATCTGTTTCTCCACTCCTCCCCCTCTTGCTTCTCTCCCTCTTTTCTCCTCCTGCAGCCATGGTTCGATTGGAGCAAGTTGGCCCCAAGCGCTGAGGATGGCTCCATGGCCTCCGTCTCAGGTACTAAGAAGAGCTCGGATGCTGAGCAACAGAGCAAGGCCCCAGATGAGCTGAGTATCACCCCCTAGTGACCTTGCCAGGTAGATCCCTGTCAGGGCGCATGGGGGAGTCTGTCTCTCTGCCTCCCCTTTTCTCACTGAATAAAAAAGAAAATCACAAGGAAAAAGATTTTAAAAAATGTATTACTTAAAAATTTAAAGCTTCCATGTGTCATAAAAAACCCTAAAGTAAAAGGTAAACTGTAAAAATAAGTATTTGCATCCAATTACAAAGGTTTTATATGACACATAAGCTCAATAAATTAGTAAGAAAAACATTAAGAGACTGACGGAACATTGGGCAAGAAATAAAAATTTTAAAATGAGGGTTATGGCCTGACCAGGCGGTGGCGCAGTGGATAGAGCGTCGGACTGGGATGCCGGAGGACCCAAGTTCGAGACCCCAAGGTTGCCAGCTTGAGTGCAGGCCCATCTGGCTTGAGCAAAAGCTCGCCAGCTTGGACCCAAGGTCGCTGGCTCCAGCAAGAGGTTGCTCGGTCTGCTGAAGGTCTGCGGTCAAGGCACATGTGAGAGTGCAATCAATGAACAACTATGGTGTCGCAACGGCAATGAAAAATTAATGATTGATGCTTCTCACCTCTCTCTGTTTCTGTCTGTCCCTATCTATCCCCTCTCTCTGACTCTCTCTCTGTCCTTGTAAAAATAAATGAGGGTTATGCCCAAGGTGTCATGAACAAGACATTCTGTTTCTTGACCTCAGTGCTTATTTATATTTAGTCTTGAATGTTTCTGAATTCTGGTACTAATATTTCCACAGGGCCTAATCTCTGTGTACCACATGGTTTTTATAAGACTTGGTGTCCTATCCTGTATCCTGCTTGAGATGGGACAGGTCTTCACTAATGACTGCCCCAGTCCCATTGATGAGCAGCAGCTTCAGTGGGCTGCGGACGTCCCAAGCTGGTCATCATGGTTGGGAAGGACTGAGGGATCCAGGGAGACAGAGATGGGACAGGACTGAGGCTTCAGCCTCCTGCTAACTAGGCTTTTGAGATACAACTGACTGAGTTAGCTTAAGGTCATTGTCTCTCTCAGGTTTTTATTTCTCTAACAGGCATTTCTCACCTTCCTGGTCTCCTCACTCTTAAACTAGGTGCAGAATCTAAGTTTCCCCTCAGCCCTTGTGGCTGGGAATGAGGAGCAAATAGAAGACATGAAAAGGTAGCCCTTACATCCTTAGTGCCTTCCTCCCTTCAGTCACAAGAAGAAATGCAGAGGTGCCCTCGACTACTCTAATGGGGATGGAAGTACCTAAGAAGTCTAACTAGGATAAGATAATAGAAACCTTCTAACAACACAACAGTTCTGGTTTATTTTATCACAGGCCTGCAGTGAAGACTGATGAGAACTTCAAGTTGCAGCACTGCTTGGCAGGATGGGCAAGAGGCTGCCAGAAATGGAGAGAGCAGTGACCATGAGGGCCAGGAGGCCATTCTCCATGACACTGGAGGGCCATAGAGGAGGGACTACCTGTTGTGAGCTAGAGGTGGGGTGGGATGGAAAAGGAACTGCTGTAGATTTATAGCTGGATGGGAAATAGCAGAAAAGGGTCACCCCACTTTGTATATCCTGGACTTAAAGCTGAGATAGTTGTACATGACACTGAATTAAAATGCACTTAAAATTCAATGTTAGAGGCACCTAATGGCTTCCCTAGGACACCCATGAACTTATTTTGTTGTTTCTTTGCAAAACAGTCATGAACTACTATCTTGCACACAAATAATGCTTCTGACCCCCCTGGAGAACTCATGCCTTGTCTCTTTTCTCCAATGCTGAAATCACTGAGATTCATGCACATCCCCTCACCTATCCGTCTTCAGAACCACAGCCAACAGGGCGAGAAGGGCAGGCAGCCTGTGAAGACTAAATGCTAACTTCGACTTCCTGCCTGCTCCCTCCTACATGCCTGGCACTAATGCTGCAGATTTTCAATGGTTGATAATTTATGGCAGCCTTGTAAAATACTTATAATACTTGACAAAAACAAACAAACGAACCCAAGATGCAGAGAGTTTAAATAACTTCCTCGCAGTCACACAGCTTGTACTCCCAAATTGCTACACACCTCCTTCCCAGGCCAACTGCTGGACAAAATGAAGTCACCCATATCAACACATCTCACCTTGCTCAGTCTATTTCTAAAATGTAATTCCTGGTAATAAATTGATGGAAACTTGAAATAAAATGGTCTACAGCATTTTAAGATAAGAGAGTGTCATGTTCCTGCACTACCAGTTCCTTCCAATGCAACATAGTGACCACGTCAATCTCTTCTTACACACAGACATCTTGGTGCTCTTCATTGGATTCTCTGCTTTCTAGCCGTGCTCCTTTCTCAGCCTTCCTCTCTCTAGCACACTTCATTACCAAACACGTCTACCCCTTCTCTCACCTTCTTAACCCACAACACATCCCTTTCATCTGACTACTCCTACATGTCTCTTAGGTCGCAGTGTAGACATCACAGTTCTTAGGGAGCTTCAAGAACACCTGCTCACCCCCCTCATCAAGATCAGGTCCAGAATCTGGTACCTGATACTACAGGTCTTTATCACAATGAGTTCCTCTTTATTTGTCCACTAGATCAAGGATCCACAAACTACAGCTTTATGGCCAGTCCAGCCCCTAACCTGTTTTTGTAAATAAAGATTTACGCCCTGTCTGGTTGGCTCAGTGGAAGAGTGACAGCCCAGTGTGTGGAAGTCCCAGGTTCGATTCTCGGCCAGGGTACACAGAAGTGCCCATCTGCTTCTCTACCCTTCCCCCTCTCCTTCCTCTCTGTCTCTCTCTTCCTCTTCCGCAGCTAAGGCTCCATTGGAGCAAAGTTGGCCCCGGGTGCTGAGGATGGCTCCATGGCCTCCGCCTTAGGTGCTAGAATGGCTCCAGTTACAACAGGGCAATGGCCCAAATGGGCAGAGTATCACCCCCTAGTGGTCATGCCGGGTGGATCCCAGTCAGGCGCATGTGGGAGTCTGTCTCTCTGCTTCCTCACTTCTTGAGAAAAATACAAAAAAAAAAAGTTTTATTAGCAACACAGTCATGCCTATTCATTTACAAGTCGTCTACAGCTGCTTTCACACTGCAACAGCAGAGTAGTCGGAACAGAACCTGTATGGCCTACAAAGACGAAAATATTTACTATCTAGCACTTCACAGAAAAAGTCCGCCAACTCCTGGTCTAGTCGTCATGTGTCATGGTCACCATTTTATACCCAAGACCTACCATGGGGCCTCACACAAAGAATGATCCTTCCATATTTGTGGAATGAATAAAAGTACACAAGCATAAACAAAATTGTAGTGAAAACCCAAGGAACTAGACCCTGATAGTCAAAGAAGGGGAAAAAAGCAGACATCTACATAGGATTGTTTATTGAGAACTGATTTCAAAATCTGAAGCCTAGCCTGACCAGGCGGTGGCGCAGTGGATAGAGCGTCGGACTGGGATGCTGAGGACCCAGGTTCGAGACCCTGAGGTCTCCAGCTTGAGCGCAGGCTCATCTGGTTTGAGCAAAAGCTCGTCAGCTTGGACCCAAGGTCGCTGGCTCAAGCAAGGGGTTACTCGGTCTCCTGAAGGCCCGCGGTCAAGGCACATATGAGAAAGCAATCCATGAACAACTAAGGTGACACAACGAAAAACTGATGATTGGTGCTTTTCATCTCTCTCCATTCCTGTCTGTCTGTCCCTATTTATCCCTCTCTCTGACTCTCTCACTGTTTCTTTAAAAATAAAAAAATAAAAAAATCTGAAGCCTAATTTAAAGAAAAATAAATCTCCTAAATAAAATAATTAAAATATTTTTTCACCTAATCTGAAGTAACTTCAGTTTCCCGAGATTTAAATCTATTGACCATTACTTTACCCGGAAGATGAAACAACTTTCGTCTTAATGACTTTCTGTCCTCATGACAGGAGTATGTATTATAGAGAGACAATCCAAACTGCCATGGACTAAACTTAATTTCTTACAAATGGCATCAGGGTAGCAGTGGCAAGTGCCTTTACTTATCTACTCTCACTGATGAAATTCCAACTGAATCATATTACTTTGGGGTTCTGCAGGGCCCTCTTTTCCCTAGCCTCATTTCACAAGTGCCTTTCCCCAGGGACAGTACAAAACACACATCCATAAAATGACAGAACTAGTTAATAACACATCATGGCAATCCGGACACTTTCTCTGTCAAATAGGTCATTCTGTTAGAAAAAAAAAAAAAGTAAATAAATTCTTGGTTCTTTTTGTCAGGTATTGGAAGGAAGTACTGAAAAAATGATCCTTCTTGTCAGAGGAAGGAGATTTCATAGGATCATATACATCACACAACTAAATCCCTGACCCCCTTGCAGATGGCAAGTGGTCAGCCAAGTAACCCCAGCCACACAACAATGGCAGCATCACGCTAGCATAGGAGTTGGTGTATGGCACCCTGGAGAAGAACCATCAACAAGCTTAATATTCTGAATAGAAATTAATGGTCTGATAACAGCCAAGACAGTTCATGCCAAGTTTTGCCTAAAGGGCTAAATTAATTGTGTTCTGCTAGCTGCCATACTATTTGATGAAAAAATACCATCCGACAGACCCCAAGGGGAGCAGCCCATCAGGGTACAGATACAAGAATGAGAAATGAAAGTAAGCCCAGACAAGAGACACCAGAATTGAAATCTGAACGCAGCTAGAGAACAATAAGATCAAGTAGACACAAAATTAATTCCGACCTCACATGATTGGTCTACTCAGTTTTTATTGATAAAATTTTCTTTCAGGTGGCCACTCAGTGAGTCATCTCTCTTCTCCCTCTTTCCCCTCCATAAAAAAGGGAGAAAAAAACAAAAACAAAAAACCCCTGAAGACTGCTGATCATTAATGAGAAGCCTCAAAGCTCCATAGGGCTGGAAGGAAATGCTAACCACTACTCTGCGTGTGCACAAATAAACGCATCAATGGGCCAATAAAAACTTGGAATAATATCCAAAACGTGTTTATTAGGCAACTTATGGCTCAGGGTGTTTGTTAGATATTGTACAAGGGATTTTATTATTACAGATTTAAGAATACAAGATAGCACCAAAGGACATTTCAGTATATCTGCAGGTTATTTACACACAACTGAGGTTAATTCAATAACATCCACATACCCTGTATTTCACCAACCAACACAAAATTGGAAGGAAAAGGCTCAGTTAACTCAAGATATTATCATGTAAAGAATGTTTCCTATTAGAAAATCTGAGCTGATTTAGCAACAAAGAATCTTTATAAATATATTCTTCTAATGGGTGGCTTTTTCTATATTCTTAGGTAGCCTGGATTCATGGAAATGTTCATAAAAATACAATTTTTATCTTAGTAGCCATCTATGAAGGCCACTTGCATCTCTTTGAATCACAAATTTATCTCAAGGAAGTTAATCAGCTCCCCAATCTAATAAACAGTATTTGGCAACCAGAAGTAGACTGAAAAATAGGGTAGACCCTCTTAACCTTGGAGCAGGGTCTCCCCACGTTAGAAAAAGACATCCCAGAACCAGGAATATCTTGGCTTAGATAATATTGTTGATTTTATCTTTTAATTACAAACTGCCCACATTGCTCCAAAGCAGATATAATTAATATACATATAATCCTTTAAGCTTACTTAAAAATAAAAGCATCTTGCTAACAAAGGTTCATTGGAAATTTCAACTTATTAGAGTAATTACATTCATCAGAAATAAGAGCAATTTCATTATTAGCTGCTGCCACAGTAACGCAAGCCCCAGAAGCAAGAATACTCCATGACTCGGGGTGTTATTTGAAAACAGTCAAATCCATAACATTCTGGACCTGCTGTTAAGATGGCATGTAGCAAAAGCCAAAACGACCCATTCCATTATTTAAAAATAGAAATCTCTTCCGGAAAAATGCTACAGAAGCTGACAAGGAGTAAGAAATAAAAATCTATGGGCACTGGTGTGTAAGCGAATCTTCCAAGTGGCATTCTTACAGAGGTGGCCCCTTCCTTCCCCGGTGCCCCACTGTGCAGCTGTCTCAAGCAGCAGGACAAAAGTGGGCAGCCACCCTTCCCAGGGACCCTCACAGCTCCAGTAGTAGGAAACAGGAGGAATCCAACTGAACAGCCAGCAAAGCAGTCATTCTCCAGGTGGTATTTTTCAGCTTGGTCAAAAGTGCTTTTGCTAAAGAGTTTTATAGACCAAACTGGGTCAAAATGCTGGGTGTTAGTCTTCCCTGCAAGGGAAGGGGAAGTCCCTCTGCAGCTCAACTGCCCAGTCCTGAATGAGGTTTGATTGGACTTAAACAAACCTGATTGGACTTAAACAAAACCTCTTCCCCTGCCCCCGGGCAGTGAGGCTGCTGGGAGAGGGAAGAGTAGTTGCAGAGCCCCGCTGCTGGCACTATGTGAATAAGGAAGCACAAGGCATAAATATATTTTGTCATCACCGTTTTTCGGTGAGGAGTTACTTAATGGGACTGCATTCTATAAAGTTTGTGCTTTTGGAAAATCTGACTTGTAAATGTTCAGTTTCACAGCTCGAGAGACTACTGAAGAGGTAACAGGGATGGAAGTTTGCAAGGCAAAGACTCAAGGGAGAAAGGACCCTGTGATGGACCAGGGTGACAGAGCAGAGCGCTTGGATGCACATGCAGAAGTTATGCGGACAGGGCATTCCAGTGGTAAGCAGTATAGATCAGCACTATAAAGAGAATATGGACAAGACAGAAGCTTATAAGGTCCCTGGAGCGAAGGGCAGAAGTTGGTTGTGGGGGTTTCTCCCCGAGTGCCAGCAGAGTGTCAACAGTCTTTCGAATGTGACGAAAATCCAACTGCAGGATGTCATACGGAGAGCAGAGGTCAGCCTATTCCGAGGGCAGCCATTAGAACAGAAAGAGACAGTGCATACAATTAAAAATACACAGAAGAATAGCTGGAAAGAAGCACACATTTTTAGTTACTGGCAAATGGCAAGAGTAACCACTTATTTCAGACAGGTATGACATGTCCCACCATCAAAGACTCTCAAACTTTAGCCCAAAGGAAAAGTAGTACACCCAACGTATTTTTTATGCAAATAGAACAAAGAACTCCTTCACCCACAATCTCACTATTGAGGAATAGAAAGTTCTGCCATTTATATATCATTCTGGCATTCAACAGTTTTGATATTCAAGTGGTATCATATGCTCACCAATGGCGTAAAAACAAGACTTTTTCACTTGGGACATTTAGGTCTTAACCTTATTAACAACAACAAAATAATGTGTGTGTTTTCTTACCAAGAGTTTTGAAGAATGAATACAAAGCTTTTCTCTCTGAAAGGTAACACAAACACCTAACTTATTTTCCTTTTAGGATTAGTCATAAACTCAGAGGAATGCTAATTCTAACTGTATCCCTACATGTGTCAAAAAGTACATTAAATTTAATGTTTTCAGCAACTACACATAAACCAAAAGTCTTGAGATTTCTTAGAGATGAGGTTAAAATAAAAGTACGTTCCCACATAGGGTTATTTTGTAATAGGCTGGGGGTGGGTGGGGCACAGCTCTCCATGAATGCTTTACAGTCACCATAGAAGGAGGCAGAGCCCTTACTTTATCAACTAAATGCAAGATTAAGAGGCTCATTCTTTTGAATTGAATTCCAGACGTCTGTTACTGTCCGAAAGCAAACAAGTTTTAGGATACATTGAATTCCTGAACCAGAAGTGACAACTTAAAGTTGACAGTGATTACAATTGATATGTTCATATGGGAGAAGTAGTTTTTTGTCTGAATTGAACAAGAATTGAAAATATTTGTGATATACTCCATAAATGCAGCTCTATTTCTAAATTAAACAAAGCATTTAAAAATATACAGAGTATATGTTTTATAACATGCTATGATACCATATTGCCCTTTGTTTTAGCCTCATTGCTAAGCAGATGTGAATCACTGAGCAGCTGAAAGATGATTTAAAAAGGTAGAGATTTTTGGCTTGCTTGTATTCTCTGAAGTTATCTTGATGCCCTCAGTTAAGGAGGAATACTACATTATTAAGCTGGTTGAATAAGATTAAAGACATTCTTATCTTATTTTAATTTATGAAAGTAGAGATACCCAACACAATTTTTTTAAGATAATATGTTTTATCTATTCAGATTGTATCTTTTCTCAGTAGATTTTTGAAAAATCAAACTGCCACTATTATTTTCCCAAGAAGTAAAACATCTACACGTAGATTGGATTTCACTAGGAGCGAGACACTAATCAAAGATGAACAGATGGGGAAATACCTAACACACAAAGTTTTCCACTGCAATACAAATTTTCTATTGCAATGTTGTGTTTAACCAGTGAAATCCGAGCAAAGCAGACATAAGACAAAAGGCATCTCTAAACTAAAATATGGTTGTCACAAAAGTGGTACGTCCAGGTTAAAAGCAGATCATTCTACCTCCAGTATATGTTTCAATAATTTCCCCAAACCCTTTGAAAAATGTCTGTCCGGTCTGCTTCCCAGCAGCTCCATCAGAGAACTCAGACCAGGTTGCCTTTGCAGCTTTAAGTGTGCTTATTCAGTAGTACACTCCTCACATGGTGGGCAACAGGCCATTTGTCCTTTCCTGGCAACAATTTCATGATGCCACAGAGTCTGGGCTTAACTCAGACTAACAGTTCATGGTGATTTGATTAAATTAAACTGTGATCTCTAAAGGAAAAGGCATGGGTCTAAGACTGGTAGGCAAAAGTCTGAGTCACCCTAATGTGTGGAGGACTGCTGTGGCCCTCTGAGAGCCGCTGAGTCTCCCGGACATCAGAGACCTCTGCAGGGACGCCACGGTGGGAACCAGGGCTGAACATGCTAGGGCACGGGTGCTCAATATGTCAATCGCAATCTACTGGTCGATCGCGAAGGAAGTGTGGGTAGATCGCATGACATTAAAAAGACATTTGTCTTTTGATTGGCATACAGGGTAGCCAATCTGACATCTGAACTTTTAACACCTAGTATGCACGTTAAACTGCGCTAACTTGTTCAGTTACATTGCTGCGTAGTTAGCCTTCAATTTATTTAAACTAAATACAACAAAGGGTATAAAAATGAGTGCCGTAGCTGGTCCGAGTAAGAAGCCTAAAACCTACCACTTTCATACAGAATGGGAGGGAATTTTGTCACTATGTCATATTCTAAGTGCGTTTGCCTCATCTGTCTGTGTGTCATTGCTATTACAAAGAAGGGAAATGTGGAGCGGCTTTTTCGGACTGTTCATAAAAACTGACATTGATTTTCCTCTGAAAAGAGAGCTGAAAAGGAAAAAGGTGAAAGAAGAATACACAATATTAAATAGTAATAATAGTAACTTAAATAATGATAATATAGAAGAAATAAATTTATGTTTTGCATTTTTATTGTAGGTAGATCATTTTGACTTGGTCATCTTATAAATAGCTCACAAGCTGAAAAAGTGTGGGTACCCCTGTGCTAGGGGAACCTGGCAGTTTTCTGACCCTGTACTTCCCAAACTTCAGTCTCAATGAG
Source organism: Rhynchonycteris naso (assembly GCA_037038555.1). NCBI lineage: Eukaryota > Metazoa > Chordata > Mammalia > Chiroptera > Emballonuridae > Rhynchonycteris > Rhynchonycteris naso. Next base: position 106,689,780 of record CM072998.1, on the reverse strand, counting down.
AGGGATTTAGAGATAATACTGTTTTCTTCCTTAAAATTACAATAGGAAAATACAAAAAAAGGACATTTTAAAGAGGCAATACTTCACCATGAATCTACACAGCATTAGTAATTACTGCAAGGCATTGGGAAAACAGTGAAGATATTGAGTCCCATGAGGCAAATGCAGCTGCTAATTCTAACTATGGTGAACAGAAATCACAACGGCCAGAGGGGTAGTGGAGTCTCTCAGAGGCAGCACTCACTCAGTGTGTGACTGAGATTAGTATCAAAGACGGGCACTGGTTCCCCAAATACTATGCACACAAACAGACACGTAGATGGATCTGGCAAAGGTCTAGTGTACAGATCTTCTGAGTGTAATCAAGTCTAAATTCTAGGAAATTTAGAGTATATTCAACTTATTCAAATATGTTAATTTTTAAGGCTAAAATATGATAGTGCAAAAATATTGATGATCATCCTAAAAATTTACAGCCCTGATTGACAAAATGTAATTTGTCAGAGAGAAGAGTGAAAGGGTTTCCGGAATTATTTTCCAAATATATGAGAACTAATTGCCAATTATATGAACTTAGAAGATGGGTCTAATATTAATATTGGTGAGCTAATTTGTCTAGATATGAAATTTAAAACTTTTTGAAGATACTGTTCCTAAAATGTTTCTTCTCAATCATGCACTTATACAAGGCTGTGAGACCACTGACAGTTGACTCTGCCACCAGAAGATACACAGTGGGGAAAACATGCTACCTATAATAAATGCGACTGATTTTACAAGCTAGACACTGGTTCTTTTTAAAACTTTAAAAATTATATTAAAAAATAATAAACGTGCTGGTCTATACCTCTAATTATTCAACCGCAGCATAAACTGATGTACATAGAAAATTAAAATCAATCTTGTAAAAAGAATCTCACCCTCCTGCCCCCAAAATGCTTATTAGCTATGATTTAAATTGATACGAAAGTCATTCATTTGGGGAAAACAGGCACAAAGCTCAAAGAGGATAAGGAACTCACTTCTCCTATTCCCAAGAAACAACAGAAAATACACAGTAGCTTCAATTTATAAAATGTCTTTCAACAAAAAACTTCAGATCAGTTGCATATGTCTCATTTCCTAAACTCACGGCAGGTGTAAAGTAGGAAAGAGGTTACTATTAATTTTAAATACCTCATTTCCCCATGTATAAGATGCACCTTTTCCCAAAAAATCTGGGGTCTAAAAATTGGGTGCGTCTTATATAGTGGTTTAGATGTTTTTACTTGCATTTCCGGCTGTTTTTTCACTAATGAGGAGTTGTATAAATTTTATGATAAATAAAACTTGAGCCTGACCAGGCGATGTCGCAGTGGATAGAGCCTCGGACTAGGACACAAAGGACCCAGGTTTGAAACCCAAAGGTCACCTGCTTGAGCGTGGGCTCATCAGGCTTGAGCATGGACTCACCAGCTTGAACACAGGGTTCCTGGCTTGAGCGTGGGATCATAGATGAGACCTCATAGTCACTAGATTGAGCCCAAAAGTAGCTGGCTTGAAGCCCAAGGTTGCTGGCTTGAGCCCAAGGTCACTGGCTTGAGCAAGGGGTCACTCGCTCTGCTGTAGCCCCCGGTCAAGGCACACATGAGAAAGCAATCAGTGAACAACTAAGGTGCTACAATGAAGAATTGATGCTTCTCATCTCTCTCCCTTCCTGTCTGTCTATCCCTGTCTCTGTAAAAAACAAAAAACAAAAAACAAACAAAAAAAAAACTCGAGTTCAATAACTTTATGTAATACTTTTTAAATTTTGGGCCCCAAATTTAAGGTGCGCCTTATACATGGGAGTGTCTTACATGTGCGGAAATATAGTAGCTCTCATTATAGAAGGCAATAACATGCAAGTATGAATTTAAGACTCGGCCATAATCCCGCTTATATCAATGCAATCATTGTGAGCATCTGAATATACTTTAGGATATTATTTTTAACTCTATTTAGTTGATGAAGAAGCTGAGGGACACTAAGTGACCTATCCTTGTGGACACAGAATGAAAACCTTCCACTTGCAACAGTACCACAGGGGCCCCTGGCCTCTGTGCTTCCCGGGCAGGCAATAGATCACAGGACAACCAAGGTATCTATCACCATCAACAGAAGTGCTGCCCTCAATCCTCTTCTCTGCTTTCTCTCTGGAAACAGTGATGAATATGCAGAACTAAGAAACTAGAAAACAAAGTACATTTCTAGTCTAAGTTTCCACCTCACTTCTAAAGAGGGCAAGTCTGTTAAATTAAGGAAGCATCTTGCTCCTTAAAGAGGTCTGAGGCCAAAGCTATTTATTTAAAATTAAGTAGAAAACTTTCCCTAGTGAACCAAATAATTATCTACTTTTTAATACTTTTGATTTTCATAAATCAGAGATTTATCTCAACCAGAAGTCAATGCTACAAGAGCCCTAAATTTGGATCCAGTTGGAAACATCCAACAGCCAACCAGAAAGCCCCTTATATCAAGCTCAGAGGCCAGGAATGGCCAAGCTGACTCAGAAAAGGCAAAGGAAGCCTCAGTATGTCCATAAAGACCCCATGACCGTCAGGCTTAACTGGAGTCAGATTCTTGGGTGAAACAAAGAGTATTTCCTGAAGAATTTGAAACCCATTGAAGGTAGTTTTTTTTTATCAAAACCAAATTGAAGTTTGAACCAGCAGTCACAGACAATTGCTAAGTCTGACCACTGGCCCCAAGACTACCAGGGGCAATGGGATAATACCAGCAACATCACCCAGTCCCCAGGTTTTCCAGGGTGCCATGATGTGTGGCTCTGGTACTTCTGCAGTGAAGCGGCTGGTGAGGGAGGGAAGCAATGAGGGAGCTGGAGGCTGCACCTGAGCTTTTGTGGGGCATCAGAGCTCAAAGAAACCTTAGGATCCAGTGATTTGCAAACTATGTTCAGCAATAGAACATTTTTCCCCCTAAGGGAAAACTTTAAGCTGAAAATTTAACATATTTCATAGGCAAAAGAGAACTGCTCTGGCTGAAGCAAGGGGCGGGAGTGACCTATAGATTCCTACCTGGATTTCTGTCACGCCCTGTGTTGCCCAGTCAAAAGACTCAACGGCTCTGAGGAACTAGACTTAAACCCATTGCTTACGTCCAACACCTGGACTTTGTAGAGCAGGGAATTCAGTCACTGAGAGCCTGTGTGCTGGAAAGAGGGGGCTCTTCAGGTTCACAGACCCAGACTCAAATGCCAGCTTTGTTGCTTAACAGCTCTGAGTACAACTTAGGAAATTATTTAACCTCTCTGGACCTCAGTTTCCTCACTGTATGGTAATACAATATTTACATCAAATCCTCAACAGTGATATATAATTTCATTAACCAATGTCACCCCAATATGTTTAAATTAAGATTTAGAAAATAAAGTGATTTAAAAAATATTATGCCTAATGAAGAAGTCCTCAACAGAGAGCATTTGAGATGATACAATTGCACGTTCTCAGTAAAAGGTTAACTACTCCTAGTTCTAAGGAGTTTGTCCCAGGGCACATAATGCGTAATCAGCACAGGTGTGTCTAATTAACCCAAAACCTTGTGCCTTCCCTTTCTCTGCTCACAGATAGTCTTCAGTCACCCTTCTTCCAGGTTAAGCTCCTTCAATTTGTGACACTTTAGTTGGGGAACTGGCCCCATACAGAAAACGAAAATCAAAACCAAAACCCAAGGAATGGGCAGCAGATAGGAAAGTGTCTTGTGAAATAACCATATGAAGAAATATTGCCTCTTACATTGAAAATACAACTGGCCAGGAAGTATGATTTCTAGGCATTTTCAATCAGCTCTGCTGCTCTTTTCAACTCAGAATCCCTCACAGTTAATGGCAAAAAGGCCTGCTGTCACGCTAACACAATTTCTCTAGAACTCAATCACCAACTTCCTTCTGTGACGTCACCTCCTTTCTACCTGTGGTGTCCACTGTTCCAGTCTGTCCGAGATTCCTGACGCTGAACTGAGATTCACGGGTATAGATTCAGACTTAGTCCAATGTCACAATTAACAGAGGTCCGGAGTACCCTTACTTTTCTATACTCTTAACCTGCAAATAACTAGGTTGCTTACACAGTGCAACTGTGAATGCTGCCAATTTGCAGATACCAGGTTCCTAGGTAAGCCACACCAGAACCACTCTACTAAGCAAACAATAAAATGATTCACAAACCTTGGCCAGCCGCAAGGCAGATACCTGGGAATGTGTCCATGAGGACTTCTAAAAAAGTACAATTAACTACAACTGGAACAATTTTTAAATTGTTCCCATCTCATTGAATTACTTTATATGTAATAATATAACTAAATCTACACAGTGACCACATTCCACCCATGTGAACAATTATATAAACTGCCAACCCTGACTTTCGCTTGTAGTTTAAGGTACAATTCTGCTCCAAATAGCAACAAAGTCAGCTTAAAACACACCTGTGACTTTGCATTTTCTGTTGATGATGTATTATTGTCAATTAGACATTTAGTTAAAAAAATTCAGAATTCAAGCCTCACTGATGGTGGCCCAGTGGATATCCCATTAACCTGGGATGCTGAGGTCCCAGGCTTGATCACTGGTTTGAGCACAGGCTCGTCAGCTTGAGTGCAGGACCACTGATGTGATCCCATGGCCGCTGGCTGAGCTGAGCAAGGCTTTGTGTGAGCGCCCTCATTTCCCCATCAAGGCATGTATGAGAAGCAATCGATGAAGAACTAAAGTGATGCAACCACTCATCTCGCTCCCTTCCTGTCTGTCTTCTGTCTGTGTCTCAAAAAAAAAAAAATATACAGAATTCAAGATCTCTATGACTTATAGGTATAAGTTATGAATAGAGAAGAAAGTCAGAAAAGCTTGCAAATTAGGAGGAATTAACTGTTCGTTGCTGGGAAGTCAATGAATTTTCATTACCCAAATAATAAGTCTGATGAAAATAAGAAAATATAATGTTTTTAGGTAACAGTCTTTTTATATTATTTATTTACTTATTTTTAAGTTAAACTTATTGGGGTGACATTGGCTTCTGAAGTTATATAGGTTTCAAGTATACAATTCTATAATACATCACCTGTATATTTGTATATTGTATTGTGCGTTCACCACCCAAAGTCAAATCTTCTTCCATTACCATATATATATTTGACCCCATTTACTCTGTACTATCTTCCCACCCCTTCCTTCTGGTAACCAGCATACTGTTGTCTGTGTTTCCCCATTTTCGTTTTTATTGTTTGCTCATTTGTTGCTTTCAGTTTTATATCCTACACAGGAGTGAAATCATACAGCTATTCACTTTTTGTAACTTATTTCACTTAGCATGCTATGTTGTTGCAAATGGCATATTTCATCTTTTCTCATGGCTGAGTAGTTATTCCATTGTGTATATATATATATGTACCTTGTAATTCTTCTCAGGAATTATGAGTTACCTATTAGTACTAGAGGCATAATTCAGAAAGTATTATAAATTTTTCTCTGCATTGTTATAATTTCCATTTGCTCACCTTAAAAGAAAATTGTAATTATCAATCTTTACTCACAGTAAGTGATAGCATGCATTTCCATTTCATTTAGTATTACCATAAGGCTAGAAAACTTGGATGAGTTTAAAAACATTACAGGGGATTAAGTCGTAACTCATTAGAGCTTTCTAATACAGACACAAATAATTTACCATCTGACATGGTATGATAGTTTTGATTCACACATGGGAAATTTTATTAGCCTATGACAACATATAATTATTTTAAAAGGTATGTGTATAAAAATTTTCACAAATATCTGATGCCAAGACTGCATATACAACATTAAAATGTACACATACTATACAGACACACAGATTAACATTGTTGAAAGACAACTGAATTGATCGCAGATGTTTAGTCTATATATAAAGACGACACTCTTGGTAAGCTCCTTTTTATTGACATAACAGCTCTGACTTAAAGATACTATAATAATTATTTTTCCTCAAATAAGATTTGAAGCCCACCCTTAGTCCCTCACCAAACTATACAGGAAGGAAGGAATGAACAAAGGGAAGGAGGAAAGGAAGGAAAAACGAACAGAGGAAGGGAGGGAGACAGACAGGTAAGCCTTTCTCAATTTCAATAACTAACTCCTATCACTGAGTAAAAAGTAATTTTCCCACACACTCAAAAACAGTATCTCATGATAGAGCCTTTAGTCACTTTATCACTGGAACATTAGAAAATGTTATTCCAGATGAAATGACAAGAAATAGAATTGCTGTCCATTTCCGTTTATCACAATGATGATCCATTTCTCAATTTACCCCTATATTCTGAGTGGACTGGCTTTTGTATCCCTAAGAAATCATCTAATGTTGTACTAATAACAAAATCTTTAACTGCCCTGAAGTAGCTGAGGCTGGGGCTTAACTCCTGAGAAAGAAACGTAGCAAACTAGTGTTGAGCTGGCCACAGCGACTTGCCAAAGGGTCTACAGCAGACTAAAGGAGGAAATGTAAATGCCAACAGTTAACAGATTATAAGGCAACATACAAACATTATTATTATTCATGATAATGACTGAATAATAATAATAATAATTAATATTTAATGGTGGCTATTTTGATTCACATACCCAAAACGCAACTATCTGGAATGAGAATCAACAAATTAGTTGTCAACCGCAGCTTCATTCTGCTTAAGAGCTTTGGACAAGGAAAACCATCAGCTCCAAAAGTCTCCCCCCCATATGGCGCCCGACTGAAGGCTCACTGAAGCCTCAGCACTTTGTACTCTTGGAGTAGAAAATCAAGCTATTTTTTTTTCAAGTTTGTAATTACACACTTATCTCAAAACCTTAAAGAAATCATATTCCCCGTCTCATAATTGACCATACTTTAAACATTTTTATTTCATTACAATAGAGAAATTTAAACTAAAATTATATACTACTTACTTAATATTGTTCTTTTAAAAAGACTGAGATTAAAAAGTATGTACAAAATTGTGTATCTATTCAGTGGGATCAAACACATATTAAATAAAATCTTTACTAAAACATGGTTATTTGGATAAGTTTAAGGTTACCTCTGGTACTCCTAATTTTCGGCATGCTTCCAAAAAGTTTTCCACATTTCTTCTGCATTTGGCCATGCTAAGCTTTGGCTGTAAATACAAATATGCAGAAATAATGAATTATTAAAAGAGAAACAACTTTAGTAATATATTATACTTTAAACTTTCTAAATGGCACAAGTAATACATGTTTACTGAAGAAAAAAATACATAAACAAATAGAAAAGACTAAAAACTTATCTATCCAGAAACATCCACCTAGAGATAAGAACTATTATTATTTTGGGTTATACATTTCCAGATATTGTATGCATACATGTCTGTGTTACAAAGACATGCATATCTCTGACACACACACACACACACACACACACACACACACACATTTTTACGGTGCTATACTCTTGTGTAACCTACTTTAATTCACGTAAAAATACACCATTAGCATCACCTTTTCTTATTGGCAAATAGTGTATATATTTCTATATGAAGGTTTAAGTTCACCAGGCCAATTAATCTCCTTCCCATTAAAGCAATGAATTTAATTTGAGATGCAATATCAAAATACATGGTCCTGAACAAGGGAGATGTCAAGGACTTAACTGAGCCTCTCACAATAGAGCTGATCTTGACTACGTGACCTCTAAGGTGTGGCATGGATAACAGGTATATCTTTGATTCACACTTTTTAATTTTTACATGGGAAGTTTAAAAGCTTTATGCTAAGTTTTTAATATTCTATAATTTGTTCTTTTAAACAAAAAGACAAGAAGCATGAATGACTCCAACAGTCCAGATGTAGAAGCAATGTTTTATAAATACTGACTACCCTATTAACAGCAAGTGACAGTGAAGTACTGATTCCATTTTTTAGGAGCCCACACCAATCTTCATAAAGCTAAATTTCCACAGTATTTATTAATAAAAGGACTTCCTCTATCCCACCCCCTGAAAAGGAAGGAAAGAAGGGAGGGAGGGAGGGAAGGAGAAAGGAATGTTTGCTTTCAGATGGAACAATTTAATTTGGAAGCTAAGCAACATATTCTCCACATCAGCTAGAAAGGAAATGGTGTCCTTCAACACAAGGCCTACAAAGATGGGCCCCGAAGATGCTTGGTGGTTTTGCTCACTCCAGCACATCATAGGACAAAACTACCACATTTAGCCTCATGCAAAGAGAAGGAACAGAAATAGGTAATGTGACAGGGGGATATCAGATGACTAGGTAATGGCATAGCACACAGGGCAGTTAATCACAATGAGATGCTAATATCTGTGTCTCTGACCCTCTGGGCCCATTATCTTCTTTTGTCTACTTATAAATTAGGTTCTGTTCTGAAACTCCCAAGATGCTCAACACATTCAAAATATTTAGGTCAGCCCAGTCATTTCAATGAAAGCAGGTTGCAAGCTACATAAAGAAAATTTTCCCAACTTTGGAAGTGAGGGAGGGCCCATTCTAAGATTTTACCTCATTTCAGCTAGAAAAGTGCTTGCTACAAATACAACGGTTCAAAGAATAAAAAATTATACAAATTACACCCAATGGAATGTCAGTGGTTAGCTCAAATTGTCAAAGACCGAGAAAATCCATTTCAAGAGACTCTCAGCACACTGACAATAATAGTGATTCTATTTACCACTGCATTCCCTTAGCTTGGCATAAAAAATGGACAGTATTGGTTTCCTCAATGAAAAGTTAGCTTAATGTTGTCAATCACTTTGGTAGAAAAGGTACAAAGGTAGAAATGGGACATCCATGACCGATCAAGTGTTTACTGTGTCTCAGACTCTATTTGGTGCTAAGGATGCACCTGTGAATGTGAAAGACACAATCTTCATAGTTACTTAGTCTAGTTCAAAATATTAACAAGTTCAAGAAAATGATAGGGCCCTGGCTAGGTAGCTTAAGTTGGTTAGAGTGTTGTCCCGATACGCCAAGGTTGAAGGTTCAATCCCCGGTCAGGGAACATAACAGAATCACCCAATGAATGCATAAATAAGTGAAACAACAAATTGATATTTTCTCTGTCTCAAAATCAATTTAATAAAAGAAGAAAAATATAGTTTAGTATGGTACAGGTCTTAGGGAAAAGCAAACTGAGTTAGAGGTTAAATGACTTTCCCAAAGACATACAACTTACGAGTAGATCTGAAATTTGAATCCAAACCCTGCATTCTTATCCCCTACTCTTTTTCCTGCCTCGTCTGAAGAACAGTAAATACTGTAGTGTGGATAGAAATTCTTTCTTCTCTACTTGTCTGAACCCTACACACAGGCCTCAAGGACAAGCTTATCCTTGATTTCTCCACACTCATCTGACTGACGACTAAAGTAACCGCAGCTTCTGGATGGTGACATGCTCTGTGATACACAGGAGGAGGCTCTACATGCCAGCCTTATCCCCCTGCAGAGGGGACGAGGGTTTTTAGGGCATTAACGGAGTTTTACTTATCCTCACATTCTCCATTATTCCCCCCAGTACCTCCAACGTGCCTTTGAGCACTATGAAGGATCAAGAAATTGTTGAACTACCACTGCTGATCATCTCTGGCTTGACAGGCTCCTACTGCCCTTTCACATAGAACCTACATCTTTTCAGAGCCAACGAATAATTTCTTAAATGTAATTTTCTCTATATTTGAAATAAATTCCCTTTCTGTCATTTGCATATTTATTTTAAATATTCTCCCTTTTTCAGTGAAAATGTTGCTTCCTTCAAAGCTAATCCTTTCTGCTCTTCTAGTGGTTTAGAGCACAACAGAGAGGACTTGAGGAAGGTCCTGGTGATCTCATCAGCATCTATACCCAGCAACGCTGTCCCCAGAGTTAGTTTTCTGGAAAAATTAGTTTCCCTTTACATGGTGTTACTTACAACTGCTGGTGAGGGAACGTGGATGCTCACAACAGATCGTGGGCGGATGTGGTTGACCAGATGGCAGAGGACAACACCATCCATGAGCGCAGCCCCCAGGTCTTCGTGCAGGCTGATCTTGAGTCTCATCTCAATGCTCTGTGGGGAATAGAAGGACATTTTGGTCAGTGACAGACCACATATACAGTCGTGGTATACCATACAGCCTAGGTGTGTAAGAGGCTGTACCATCTAGGCTTGTATAAGTGAACTCTGTGATGTTTGCAAAAATGATGAATCACCTGATGACATATTTCTCAGAATATATCCCCACTGTTAAGTGGCACATGAGTGTACATGAGATGCTCACAATTCAAAAACAACTTAAGTGCAGAAAGAATGCCAGAATGTTCACAGTGATTGTCTTTGAGCAGTGGGTTAAGAAATGGCTTATTTTTCTTCTGCATTTCTCTATTTTCTCTTACTCTCCAATCACGATTATTTTGCATTATATTTTCAATTAAAATTTATTTTTTTACAAAAGGTGGCAACCAAAAATTTCTAAAAGAATGTAGCATTTTAAATCAATGAACTGAATCGCCAACTACAGTTGATGCTTCTCATCTCTCTCCTTTCCTGTCTGTCTCTCTCAAAAAAATAAATGTAGCATTTTCCCTGAAGAATACAAATGTAAATAGATACATGATTGACAGTATACATCTCATAAGATGATAATTGCATATTCAAACTGGAGGCCAAGGAGTCATAGATTTTCTTTTGGAATTTGGAAAAAATTATTAAATGAGAATTTAATACACAGCTCCAACAACATTATAGGGGTTTTGATCCCATTTGCAAAAAAAATACTGGAAGTTTCATATTGAATTATTGGACAAAATTTACTGCTCTACCTAAGGCAGCTAGAAGTAGATTTAAAAGAGGATACAAACTGTTCTTTTTTCTCCCTGTTTTCTTAGGCAGAAAAGTGGTCAAACATTAGCCATGGTCTCTATCATCACAGAGCTTAAAAGCTTCAGTGTTACCCGGCACAAAACTTCATGCTTGGTAGGAACTCGTTATGTCCATTAAATCGGGGGTTTTAACATTATTAACATCAGACTGGTCGACTCTTTTGCAAACCAGTGGTTGAAAACCACTGCATGACTGATTACAATTCTGAGCAGTTTGGGATACAGAGTGAGGATAACTATAGGGTCTATAACCTTCATACAACATCAGGGTGGCTTACTTTCATGGACTGGCACCCGTCTGTGGTCCAGCAATTCAAACCACTGCAATAAATGACTGATTATAAAGTTCTGACCAGCCCTAGCTGGTTGGTCAGCGGTAGAGCATCGGCCCGGTGTGTGGATATTCTGGGTTCGATTCCCCGTCAGGGTACACAGGAGAAGCCCATCTGCTTCTCCACCCCTCCCCCTCTCACTTCTCTCTCTCTCTCTTTCTTCTCCTCCCATCCTGAAGCCATGGCTCGATTAAAGCAACTTGGCCCCAGGTGCTGAAGATGGCTCCACAGTCTCTGCCTCAGGTGCTAAAAAACTGGATCTGGTTGCAACGTCTTGAGTGCCCCAGATGAGCAAAGCATCGCCCCATAGCAGGCTTGCCAGGCCGGTTGGGCTGCATGCGGGAGTCTTTCTCTGCTCATCTCTCTAAAAAAATTATTTTAAAAATGTTCTATTTTGGGTTATAAAATGAGGATAACTATAAACATCTTTAAATTAATGAAATATTATCATTAAGTAAATAAAAAACAGTGTATTATTTTAAAGTGTACCTGAATTGAAATAATACTAGCTTTATACATATGCGTTATGTAGTTCTACTTACATTGTCTCTCATATCACTCACAAAACCATACTAAGGTAGACTGGAACTATTTAAAAAATATATATTTTATTTATTGATTTTATGGCAGGGGTGAGAAGTATCAACTCCTAGTTGCTTCACTTCAGTTGTTTATTGATTGTTTGTCGTATGTGCCTTGACCGAGCAAGCCCAGGGTTTCCAACTGGGGACTTCAGCATTAGAGGTCAATGTTCCATACACTGTGCTACCACAGTTCAGGCGGAACTACTTTTTAATACATGAAAAACTGACACTCAGAGATGTTGAGGGACTTGACCAGTATCAAGCAGTCAGTAGGTGACCTGGCTAGATTTGAAACTAGTGTGCTCACAGTGATTTTAAATCTATTTTTAAAAACTACAGTTAACCCATGACCAACAGAAGCTTGAACTGCGTGGGCCCACTTATATGCAAATTTTTCCCAATAAATATGTTACAATACTGTAAGTATATTTTCTCTTCCTTATGATTTTTTTAAATAATATTTTCTTTTCTCTAGCTTACTTTGGGGAACATAGTACATAATACATGTAACATACTAAATATGTGTTAATTACTTGTTGATATTATCAGTAATGCTTCTGGTCAACAAGTGGTAGTTAAGTTTTTGGAGAGTCAAAAGTCATATTCAAATTTTTTACTGCTTTGTGGAGGGGTGATGGTGCTTCTGACCACCAGCCTGTTCAGTAGTCAACGGTATAGAATGCTGCTTCAATTCTGAAAATTATTATTCACTTCTATATTTCTTGGGTACCTCACGGAGTTGCTCCACAAGTTCTTTTTCTTCTCTCATTTGTTCCATTTTCCTCCGAATTGTAAACTGTGGGTCTATGGATTCCAAATTTCTCTGAGGTCTTAGAAACACTGTAACAGAAAGGGGTGGGGGGAGCCTTTATGGAGTGTCTAGTACAGGTTGTCAAAACACTATTCATATTTAAATTAAGCAAATAGATTTTCTTATTTATCCAAAATAATTCATTTACCACTCACAGAAACAATGGTAAAAGTGTGACTTCACATGAAAGTGTGATTTAAATATTCTAAAGAAGATTGTATTTTACTGGGTTGTATGGACCACCAGAAACTGTCATTTTTAGTGACAATAAACTAAATCCAGAGAAGAGCCTGGGTCACCCTTGGAACCAGTCCAGGCCACCTCTCTGAAAGATGTCTTTCCCTCTTATTTTTCCAATGCTTTCATTCTAAGTTTTCATTCACACTCAACGTTTTGAAGTCTATTCATTCAACTCAGAGAAATCTGTTTCAAATGAGAAGTCTCTATTTAAAATAAGCATAGGGTAATGTTTTGTTGGCTAAAATTGCCATACACTTGTGTTAAGAACTAAGTATTGTTACATAGGATTACACAATTGGGTGTGGAACAGAAAAATTCTGCTTCTCTTGGGTCACTGACAGCGTATCCAAAAAGTTAGCTCTTTTGAGATGACCATAGGCTCCTTTTAGAAAAGTTGGCAAGATTAGAGGAAGATCATCCTTGGCTTCAGATCCTTAAAAATTACAACCTCCAATAGCAACTAACAGCGGTGCTCCCTCCGAAGGTAGTTAAAGTGTCTGGCTACAGAAAAAAGCTATGCTCAAAGCTCAGAAGGATAGCATCCTTGAAAGACTAAAAGAGGGTACAACATACTCTATACATAGCAGAGTGATTATAGCAAGATTTTTTATCAATTTTTATTAGGATATAAAAGCCCTAGGCAGATTTAAAGTTTAATTCCTTTCTCACTTGAGATTTTTATCCTACTAAGATAAGTTCACAAGAGGGGGTAAAGAGCTGGCAAGAGCCGTATCTGGCTCCCATTAGACTATCTATGTGTGTGTATGAGGGTCAGGAAACCCTTCAGGAATTCTGGGCAGAGAACTCCAATTTCAAAAACCAAAACAAGATAGAAGTTTGCATTAGCATGATGCAATTCTAGTAATCTCATCCACCATAATGAAATAATATAGAACAAGGTTATGCAACTTTTATATTATTTTGACAAACATTTCCTATGGGCCACTTTAAGAGCTATTTTCAATTTATTAGTATTTTTTACATTAAATTTGTTTTTTAAATGCACATCAAATAAAAAAACCTCAAGTCCATTCCATCAAATCAATGATTCCACGCTCACTTAACCATGTCATTTTAATCTCAAATTTTATCTCTGGATCAAACCATCTTAAAAAATGACTTGCATTATCCTTCTCTTGTCTCATTATTTTCTTTATAAATCAGTTCTAAAATATTTGAATCAGGGTTCTGATGCTCTATGGAAGACTGAAAATGGACACATCTTAATAAACCCTTGACTTAAGAGTTAATGGAGAAAGGAGAAGATGCCTTCTGGAACCTTGGAGAGGAGTCAGCCTGGGCTTGAACCTCTGCCTCAGGACACGCAGGGAGGCCAGGGCAAAAAGATCCAAAGGCATGTCAACAAAGGGCTATCACTAAGGCCCATAACAACCTAACTCCCAAGAAGTGAAACTAATTATTTCAAAAACAAAGGCAAGACCACCAAAGGAAGAAGGGCAGAGTAACCCAGCAGGGAGAAATAAATGAGTTCACAGAGCAAAGGAAAATGAAGGAAAGTCTGATGAAGCAGGAAGCACAGAAAAAATTGTAAATGCATTAAACTTGTTCATACACCACACTGAGTCCACAGAAAAATGTGCAACCATGTAAACACAGCAACTGGAAGGGATACATATTAAAATGTAAAATCTAGAAAGAATGTACTTCCCCCTAAGAAAAGTTAACCAAATTTACCAAAAAAAAAGTCAAGGAATGCAGAGAGAATTGAATAATATACAAACTAGCCAGCAAGTGGCGCCCCAACACTGTTTAAACAAATCTAATGACGGAGGATTTATTTTCCTTTTCCTTTTTTTTTTTTTTTTTCTGGGAGCAATCTTACATAATACTGTGAATACTGTGTGTTTAATATTTTCAATATATTTCTATTGACAGGTTTTACTCTGAATATGAAGTATCAGGTAGTCAAATTACCATGAGCTTCTGTTTAACAGCACACAATTCAGGTATCTTCACCATATGAGAGCCTCGCCTCGTGTGAGATAATGAGATATGCAATGGTTTCAATTTCCTGGCATCGCTTTTGCTTTTCATTTTAAATTCCTGTGCATCTTAATACTAAATGCATGCTTGGGTGTTTGCTTTATGATGTTAATTAATCACAAAATGTTAAAACCTGTTTGAATTTTGTTTTATTAAATAAACATTTCAAATGTACATAAAATTATTGGAAGCCATGACTATACTACTACTAGTTTTCAAAATAGATTAATTACTGTGGAATATATAAGAATTTATAACAAAGTCTTTAGGCTTGACCGATAGTGGTGCAGTGGAGCAGGGGGTAGTCAACCTTTTTATACCTACCGCCCACTTTTGTATCTCTGTTAGTAGTAAAATTTTTTAACCGCCCACCAGTTCCACAGTAATGGTAATTTATAAAGTAGGGAAGTAACTTTACTTTATAAAATTTATAAAGCAGAGTTACAGCAAGTTAAAGCATATAATAATAATTACTTACCAAGTACTTTATGTCGGATTTTCGCTAAGTTTGGCAGAATAAATCTTTATAAAACAACTTACTATAGTTAAATCTACCTTTTTTATTTATACTTTGGTTGCTCTGCTCCCGCCCACCATGAAAGCTGGAACGCCGCCTAGTGGGTGGTAGGGACCAGGCTGACTACCACTGGGATAGAGTGTCAAACTAGGAGGCTGAGGTCTCAGATTCAAAACCCTAAGGTTGCTGGCTTCAGTGTGGACTCCATCGATATGATCCTATGGTCACTGGCTTGAGCAATGGGGCACTGGCTCAACTGGAGCCCCCAGTCAAGGCAGGTATGAGACTCAATCAATGAACAACTAAAGTGCCATAACTATGAGTTGATGCTTCTCATCTCCCTCCCTTCCTGTCTCTCTCTTTTGCTAAAATAAAATAAATATGCAGAACGCATAAGTATTGTACTTGTTTATTTTTCTGGGGCTGTTTTGACAGAACAACTTGAATTGGAATGATTCTGATAGTTCTGATTATATTACCCAGTTTTTTGTTTTGTTTTGGTTTTCTTTCATGTCACCAAACTGATCTATGGAAGAAATATTCTGGTTTTCCTTAACTTCATATCAATAAATTTTTAAAAATCACTTACTTAAATTCAGGGTAATAAAAGTTTAACTTGAGGCTACAAGACTATAGTAAGAGCCACACTATTATTGATATGTTATGCAAATCAAATGCCGCCCTAATGGTTTAAGTATAAAGAAGATGAAAAAGCCTGCCTGATCTGTGGTGGCGCAGTGGATGGAGCTTCAACCTGGAATGCTGAGGTCGCCTGTTTGAAACCCCAGGTGTGCCTGGTCAGAGCATATACAAGAAGCAATCAATGAACAACTAAAGTGAATCAAGTGTGAGCTGATGCTTCTCTTTTTCTCTCCCTCTCCTGCTAAAATCAATAAATAAAAATGTTAAAAAAATAAAAGAAGAAGCCTTTTACCAGGCGGTGGCGCAGTGCGTAGAGCGTTGGACTGGGATGCGGAAGACCCAGGTTCGAGACCCCGAGCTTGCCAGCTTGAGCACGGGCCCATCTGGCTTGAGCAAAAAGCTCGTCAGCTTGGACCCAAGGTCGCTGGCTCTAGCAAGGGGCTGCTGAAGGCCTGAGGTCAAGGCACATGTGAGAAAGCAATCAATGAACAACTAAGGTGTTGCAAGGGCAACAAAAAACTAATGATTGATGCTTCTCACCTCTCTCCGTTCCTATCTGTCTGTCCCTATTTATCCCTCTCTCTGACTCTCTCTGTCCCTGTAAAAAAAAAAAAGAAGAGTGGCAAAATTGCAGGGTGAGTGTGAGTGTGTGTATGGGAGTGTGTGTGTGTGTGTGTGTATGTTTGTGTGTGTGAGTGCATGTAACTACACGTCTAAGGGGTAAGGAAGGGCCAGGGAGGTAGGTATTTAAGATGCAAAAAGAGTAAGTCCTGCTTAACTGTTCAATTACTACCTTCCAAATAACATTCAAAGAAGAAAAAGATGATTTGCTCATATTTGTAATTATTCAGCAGAAGAAACACAAATATCTAAGCAAAGATCCTGCAGGAAATGGTGAATATGCTCATGAAGAGTATCAACTTCATCCTTGCAGATACAGGTCACAGTCCACTGATGTTTTCACTATGGCTTTCTCCTCCTCCATTCTCTCATCTGTACCCTGGGTCTGAGAGCAGTCTGTCTCCTATGAACGTGCACAACTCTGTGCTTGTGTCCCTCTCGTGGTTCACATCGTTTTCTAATTTACTGTATAAACAAATCGGTTTCTCTCCATCATGACTCTGTAACAGTGTGGGTCTGTTTCCAATTTGTACCTCTACTCCTGGCCTCACAAAGCAGTTTTTGTTAAATGAATAAATGAAAAGAAGTGTTTCAAAAAGTTCCTCATTCAAATAGAGCACTCTATTTGGAAGGTATTATTAATGAGGTTACCTTAGCCTGATAATGTTATCTAAATTTTCATTCCATGCAAAATTTCCTAAAACTTAAGTTTCCAGATCTGAATGAATTTGAATCTGAAATAAACAATCCATGAAAGCAGAGATCTCTGTGTTTGTTTCAGAGTTGTATCCATAGTAATAAGCATCATGCCTATTGCATGGTAGACAATAAATGTTTAAGGATGTGAACAAGAAACCATTTCTCTAATGATTGTAGGTGATACTTACTTATTACCACAAAATGTACTCTTCATCTAAAAATTATCAGTCTGTATTACCTTCATTACCTAAATTTAACTTTAGAGATTTCTCCTCTTTGGGCACATGAGGTTTTGAAACTTAGCTCTCAATTTCTTCTTGGAAGTTAAGGACCTGGACTGGGTGCAATGTTTAAGATAAACAAACTTAAGGGCAGCAATATGGTGGCTTTGAAAAAATATCAAAAGCTCTAGATCTAGGCTAGTATGAGTTAGAAATCTGATTAGTGCAGTAATTTATTTCCTTCTGGTGCCTTAAAATGAACTAGATACATTCTCTGTCCTCAAGATGCTCAAATTACTCTCTATGGTGTTGGGAAATTTACTTAACCCAGTGGCTTTCATCTATGTGGCCATCATATAAAGATTAGTAAAAATTAATCAGTATGTAGACTCCACGTGACACCAAATAAGTTAGCATCTGTGGGGGGGGGGCACAGGTAGCTGTAATTTTTAAATGCTCAGATGATTCTAATATGAATCCAAGACTAAAAACCACTGAAACACTTCTCACAGCCTCAGTTCTTCCTTTTTGTATTAACTACAAGATTATGGTAAAAATATTCAAGAAAATGTCTGCAAACTGACCCAAGATGGATACATTCATTCATTCATTTATTCTCCCATGATAATTTAAAGATCAACTTTAAGTAGGTATAAATTAGCTCCCACCAATTCATTGCAAATGAAAAAGGGAATAAAGCTGATAAGAACAGTTTTAACCTCAAACCAAAGGGGAAAAGAAAAGAGATGCAGCGGCCAAAAGAGAAAGAGCAGAAGTCAAGTTTCAAGTTCAGAGCACTGTCCCAGTGATGGACAGACCTGCAGACATACATCCACATCCTCGGCCCTCTATCTTAGAAAACGGAACTTTGGAGATTGTGTGAATCCAAACTGCCATTTCTTATTTTTATTTTTTGGGGAATGCATTTTAGAGAAAATAGGAGATTTTCATGTCGGATATATCTGGCGTGAAATACTGAAAAGCAATACTTACTGCTTTAAATAAATGGGGAATTATAATATAAATCAAGACAATGAAGAAGGTACAAAAATGCTTACTTTACCAAAAATGATAACTAAATAATATGAATGAAAGGCAAAAACAAGATGCCATTTATTTCTAAAAGTTGAGGTAGTTGCAGATATTAGATAATGAAGAAAAAAACGATGTGATAATACGAAGAGAAGTCAATGAATAGGATCTCCTACTTAAGAGGACCAGTAGGAACAACACAAAAAGTTGTCTGTATTCTTCTTGCAACATTAGCCTATATACTTGTAGACATATATAACAAATGCAGCTTCATTAATTCTAAATATGTACTAGAAAATATATCCATACCAGAAGGCAAAGTTTGGCACAAAGAGAACAAAGATGCATATAAAATATTAGACCTGGGAACTTTACAAATATTTGTAAAGATTTCTGCACAGAAAAGTACCTGCTGCCCAAGACATATAGACATACTACTGACAAACTGCACTTAGGAACAAATGACAGCCATCAAATATCTGGCTGATTGACTAAGCCACACAAACTTTGAAAATGACCCCTTTACAATTATGTGGCACAGCATGAGTTACATGTGAGTCCCTGAAATTTTCATTCATACTAAAAATACCAAGAAAGTATTGCAAAGTTATTTTAAGAAATATTTCCACATGATTATTTTCTATGAATTCTTAGTATTGTTAATTAAAAAGGAGGCAGTCTGCCTTAGCAACTACATAGAGTCCTCAAGAAGCAGCTATGGAATGAAATGTAGATACGGTAGACAGGAGCCCTGGGCATGGTCCCACCTCCATCTCTACCTAGCAATGTGACTCGACAGGTCACCTCACCTTTCTGGTTTTAAGTTGGCTCACCTACTAGGATAGATACCCTACTATTACACAAGATGTCTAGACCGTTCCCAGCTGAACCACAACAACAATAAAAAAAAAAGTCCTTTGGTTTCAGATATCACTCCTAAGGAAATACCCAATCACACATAAATCTTTTCTTCTAGGCTTTATCTCCTTTAAACAACATCAGACCCACAAATAGCCATGTTTTTTTGAACAACAAAAATGCCTCTCTCCCCCACACTGTTTTTAAATTTTTAAGTAATGGAACAGTTTATCAAGAAAGTTTCCATTTAGCCCTCCTTAACTTCTAGAATTTAAAATAGAATAATATGAAGAGGTATTTTTGTTGTTGTTTAATCATACTTCTTTTCAGTTAAAAAATTTAGAAATATATGAAATAATAAAATTTTTTTTATAATTAACCTAACAAGAAATACAGATTCTTCCACATAAGCAAACTGGAAAAGTATTTTTGGTTGAATTCTGACCAGAAACCACAGCAAATGTTTTAAATGTATATTTTCTACATATTACACGTAACACATTGAGATGAGGAAAAAAGGATTATTGTGAACTCTTTCTATTGCATTGTGGTGATGTCTCACATCTCACTTCTCTTCCCCGTCAATCATACTCTCAGTTTCACTTAATGTTACTTTCATCACTGTATACCTTGAAGTAAAATGTTTAAAATATGAACTAATTTACACTAGAATAGAGACTCAACTATGTGGTATGTAGCTCTAACTAACTGTATTTCTTTTATTTTCATCTCTTAAGCTATTTAAAATATTTAATGACATGAAAAGATACCAACATTAATCCCAGCGAAGTGTCCTCAATTTTCACTTGTACATTTGATTCTCAGGTCAAGTTACTATTCTTGAGTATTATATAAATGAACTGACACTCAAAAAGGTAGATGGTATCAAAAGTAAAAATGTTCAAGTAATTTGCAAAACCAAGAGAGAGAGAGAAAGGCGAGTGATTTCTCTTCATTTTTAGAAATTTCTCAATGTCAGCATTATTTTCAGCACACCACTCTAGGATCAGCACAGCACATCTTAATTCCTTTTAAAACTTCATACATAGAAATGTTTACCTGAAACCTATGTATGTACTCTTATTGATCAATGTCACCCCATTAAATTTAGTTTTCTAAATAATTTTTTTTTAAAGAAACAAATCTCACACAGTAAACATAAATAATAAAAGATCAAACTCTAGAAACATTTAGTTCAGATGCAGGAGCAAGCAGAGATTACCCAAATATGCAAACCCCAGATTCTTATAAATAAGCAAACAAGCCAAAACACTCGAGCAGAAACAAAAAATAGAAAAGAAATTTCTGTAAAGTTCTCCCCAAATTCAGAATATTCAAATAATGAAAATCAAGTGTGGCAAACCACTCCAGAGCAATCCACATGCACCCTTCTGAACTTCGCTTTCCAGGTTTACTCTTAATATCTGATATCGGGCATGCAAGTGAATAAGAGCTCTACCTGCAGCTAACACAGAAATCAATGTTCAGTCCATTAATTGGCTTATTAATAAGCACAATGAAGAAAAGGTACAAAGCCACCTACCATTGTCACTTTCTCCTTCGGATGGAACACTGTAGCTAGAGTTGTCCCATGTTTGTGCCTGTGTAAGTTTGTTGAAGGAGATAGGAAGAGTGAGGGCTGGGTCTGCAGGAGAGCGAGTGAGCCGGTCCACGTATATAGTTGCACAAGGACCAGGAAAAACCAAAGGGGCAGCAGCATTTCACAAATGGCATAAAGATTGTATGGAAATGGAGCGAGTTTCATATTATGGGATTTTATTTCAAATGTACAATACAGGGAAAGAATGAAAGATGGCGCATGGAATAAAAAGAATGATAAAAACTTAGTGTTAGTACTTATCAATCATACACTTTGCATGCAGTTAATATAGTTAATTTTAACAGTTCCACAAGCCCATAGACTTAAAATACTCATGAATCATGTCAGCAAAAAGAATAACCAACTGATTATAGATAAAAGGCAAAAGACCTACCAGATATCTTTGCCAAAGACCTTCTAAATAAGTAACAATCTTAGTTAATATGACTCATACAAAAAATTTGGTTACACAGGCCAAGCTTAATGTGTGTAAGCTATCTCTGTTATTTAACAATAAAACTATTATAGAATCAGTGTTGACTACTGTAAATTTTTTCCCCAAGACAATGTAAAGTTTCTCTTTAAAGACATCTAAGTCTACTGGCATGCTTTGTTTTTAAGTGAATCTAGTCTACTCTGCTCAACATGATATACACACGTGTCGATATTCTTGTCCATATTTGTTAGTATAAAAACAATTTGGAGTAGAGTCTTTTTTACAACAAACCTAATTAATTAATCCATGTCAATCAACTTCAAGCACTTCTGAGTTGGTCACTTATGAAATAACATTTTTCACACTAAATATCCAGATACTAATTATATGTTTAGGAAATACCTGTATGAGCTATAACTAGGAAATGTTATTCAATTGTAAAGCAGGGCCAATAAAATAAATAAACATGGTTCTAGGAATAAATATTTGGGTAGATACAGTTGTATTTGGAGAAAAAAAAGTGTTTCTTTTAAAGTCTACTTTAAGAATCTAAGTTCTTATTCCAAGTTGCTGATCTGAACAGTCTGTTTTTACTTATAACGCAGATACCACATAAATCCATATAATGAACTTTAAAATAAATATTAGTTGGCTTTTAAAAGTTCTAAAGCTACTCAATCCAAAAGAATTTCTATCTTTTTAAATTATATCATCTCCAATTAAGATTACTATAGATATTATTTTCTAGAAAATGTGAACAATGCATACTGTAATATTTTTAAATTATTAAATAAAATGAAAAATTCTAATACATAATACTTCATAGTAAATAAAAACATAATAATAAAATAGTTTTATAAAGTTCTAAAATCCACTTGATGTTGTGAAGATAAATCAGTGCTATTTACAGCAGCCAAACACCACAGAGCTTTCAAAAAGTAGGACAATTTCCACATGAGTAGTCAGCATTACAGAAGGACTGGAGGCTTGGAGAGGAAATTGTCTTTTTCTTCTTCTATTCAAAATAAATACCCCATTCATTTTCACCAGTAGGAAGAAACTGAAACAGTGTAACAGTTCAAGTACAATGTAGATAAGCTGACTGAGTTCTGACTCCATACAAGGAATAAGAAAGTCACTGAGACAACTTTACAAGCAAATTGCAAAGATGCATATTCAAAAAGATATTATTTTTTAAAGATCTATTCAAATTTTGACTTGATCAATTAGAAAATATTTATTTTAAAATTGTGTGAAACTGCTTCTAAGGCTTAGAAGGAAGTCTGTAGCCTAACATGAGGTCCTCAGTGTGTAACAACAGCTCTCCTGATGGGCTGTCACTATCAGTACAAATGTCATGTGCTGAGCGACAGCCGTCCTTCCCAGCACACACCTGAGACCGCGGAAATGAAGGCTAGTCTTGATCTGGCCGCATATGCTCAGTTCCAAAAATAAGAAGGCCAGCCATTTGAACTTATTTTGTAATAAAGCGAACACCTATCTATAAAACACCTACTAACAACCTTTGCCATGCCCAAGCATTTTCTCAAATGGCTTTGCCTTACAGCCCATTCAGAATGCTGGGAAACCATTACAGCTGACCATAGATCAATCAACTTGCTTTAAAAAGTCCTTTGTAAATGATTATCTTTGTTTTTTTTTATGAGTACCCATTTTCAAAACATGAACATGTGTAACTTCTACTGTGGCCAAATGCTCTACTGAAAAACCCAAGGATATCTAAGTTCTTTACTAGCTTATGCTTAAAAGTGCCTAAGTCTATTTTTTGCACTTAGTTAAAAGCACTAGTAGTGAATGTATAAAAAGACCTAAGAATCAGAAATGGGTAAACAAAGAAGGACCTAAAAGAAGGCAGATAGTGCCAGAATTTTAAGTACTTGGAGAAACCAGAAGAACCAAAATTTTCTACCTAATAGTCCTTTTTAAAATCAATAGTTATGCCATGGCAGGATAGCTCAGTTGGTTAGAGTATTGTCCTGATACACAAAGGTTGCTGGTTCGATTCCCAGTCAGGACATATACAGAAAGAGATGAATGTTTCTGTCTTGCTTTCTCTCACTCCCCATTCTTGACTCTCTAAAATCAATAAATAAAAATTTTTAAATATAAAATAAAATAGAATCAAGTTATTCTACACATTGTTATAATTTATATTTGTGAATGTACTAACAAGAAATGAAAAGAAAGTAGGTAATGTAACCAAAAAGATTCTTAAAAAAAGGACTTCTGGCCAGTCGTGTGAGCCTTGGAATGATCAGTCACCCTGTTATGTAAGTAAACACACAGACCTGACCAAGGCTCAGAAGGCCAGTGACGGATGTCTCAGAAAAAAGTCACCCTCCCAGAAGCCCCTCCTAACTAATCAGGAACCAGGGACCACAGGGGCAAAGGGCTAACAATTTTATCTTCCCTGGGTTAAAAAAAATCAATAGAATATTTCCTCCCACTTATATGCCCCATCACCTTTTTCCTCTTTGCTCTAAAGGAAGTAAAATATATGACTGAGAACACAAACTAACAACTGCATCACTGAAAACAAGGCTCCAGAATCTGGCCTTTTCAAGCTGCAGCCAGGTTCTGACTCCAGGACTTAAACTCACTGGAGTGGACAAGGCTGCATCCATTTAGAAGGCCAAAGAGAAACCACTCGGTTGTTTACAAGTGTAAGAATGTTGAGGTTTTAATTTACCTGATCGAGGCTTCAGGCCAAACGGGGCTGTACTGTTGGTGGTAGGAGAGATTGCAGGGGATTTCTCTCTAATCTGTGAGGTTACAAAGAAAGGAAATTTTGTAAAACACTGAAACAGAACCATGAATGCTTGCTTCTCTATGCTCAAGGATTTTGATAAAGCCACTACGTTTTTCATGTGCTGCTGTATGGTAGAGTCCTGGATAAACAATGATAATCAATACAACTTCACCTTGCAGGTGCTTTAAGTGGGCATCATCAACAGAATGGGATGATGCCCACTTAAAGCACTTAAATAATTGATCTTAAATCTTTTGGCACTTAAATCTTTTGGGAGAGATCCATTCAATTATTTATTGGCTCATTATAAAAATGTTGGGCAGATGAAATATATTATGCTTACTTTGTTAGATTACGCTGCCCACATGCACATTTTAAGAGTAAGCTTTTCCCCACACCCTTGACTGATTACATGATGTAGGGTGGTATACTCTCATGAGGAATCCTCCCATTATGCCTCAGATAAGTGACTTTGTATCAGAGACTTTCTTGTTTGTAGATTGGATTAAGGGTTTAGATTTCTACACTATAAAGTGGGGCAGACCAGGAGCTTGCTCTCTCTCTGTTCCTGAGGTTAGTATTACAGAGGAGAGCAGAGTAACGTCACATGGAGGCAAGGAGAAGCAGCCAACATGGCGGAGTGCTGAGGAAGAAGCCATTTTGTGCAGTTTGTGCAGGAGGAGATGGAGAACAGAGGTGAATAAGTCTGGTGAACTAGAAACCTTTGATTCTAGGAAACTCAGGTAAGTCAGTAGCTTTATGAGCGGGTTTTGGAGCCCAGTGTGTGTTTTTGCTTGCCCGCTGGGTGCAAGCTAGGATTAAAGATGATGGCCCGCCAGTTTTTGGCTTCATTGTTTCCTTACCAACTGTCCAAATCTAATGCGAAACCTGCACTGGCCAGGTGCCTCTGATGGTGGCAACGACTATTGGCTTTACATTTGGTGTAGTCTGTGGCAGGATTCGATACAGATTGGTATGGAGCCACCACCACCTTTGAGCAGTGGAGTAGAGGACTGGCTGCTGTTACAGTTTCCTATGGCTGTCCTTCTGGGGACTATAGAATGGCTGACTTTTACAGCCATGTGTGAGGAAACTAAGAGCTCTATGGAAGAGGCTGCATGGGACCTGCAAACTGAGCAGTGGAAGGAGCGGGAGGAAACGTGGGAGAAAGATATGCCGACCCTGGAACTGGAGGAGCAGGCCGACCAGGTTTGTGAGATTAGCCTGGAAATGGAGCAGATGCTGGGGAAGGAATCACAGGTTCATGAGTTGGAGATTTCCCTGGATGTTGTGGAGAGCATGCAGTGGTGGGAGGCTGAGGCCGGGGTTGGGGCTGGAGCTTCAGCCAGAGCTGCAAGGCCGGCTGAGCAGAAGCCGGCGGCGGCCCGGGGCTCAAGACCAGCAGCAGGAGCTGATGTTTTCAGTTCCTCTTTGGAGGATGAGGAGAATCGCCCTGGAGTTGAAATTTGCAGCCTCCAGAAGGTGAGAGCCCAGTAGCCAGGAGTAGCTATGCTCCTGGTAGGTCTGCGATTTTGGGACATAGGGGTGGATGCCATCATGCTCACTGGAGCAGAGATGGAAATGCTGACTGCCATTGCCACGTGCTTTTTCTTGGAAGAGTGTAAAACGTGCATGGACTGATTTCCTGGACTATGACCTGATGGGCACAGGCTACTTTGTTGAATGGACTTAGGATTTTGGACAATGTGAAATACCCTGAAGGGGGTGGGGGGGCGGCTTTGATGGAGGCCCTCCCCCTGCCCTGGGAAGCCCTTTCAAATGGCTAGAAAAAAGACCGAGGACATTTTGCACTTTTGGCAAAGTGCTCAGAGACTGGTGAAATGTACCTTTGTAATTGCTGAAATTGTATGATTTATTATGTATTTGTAATTTGTGTAATGTACCTAATTTCCTTGAACCTGCATGAGCCAGGCGGCTGTGATGGTGACCCCCACACCCTTGACTGATTGGATGATGTAGGGTGGTGCACTCTCATGAGGAATCCTTCCATTATGCCTCAGATAAGTGACTTTGTATCAGAGACTTTCTTGTTTGTAGATTGGATTAAGGGTTTGGATTTCTACACTATAAAGTGGGGCAGACCAGGAGCTTGCTCTCTTTCGGTTCCTGAGGTTAGTATTACAGAGGAGAGTAGAGTAGGGCCACATGGAGGCCAGGAGAAGCAGCCAAGATGGCAGAGTGCTGAGGAAGGAGCCATTTTGTGCAGAGTTTGTGCAGGAGGAGATGGGGAACAGAGGTGAATAAGTCTGGTGAGCTAGAAACCTTTGATTCTAGGAAACTCGGTTAAGTCAGTAGCTTTGTGAGCACTGAATGAGTGGGTTTTGGAGCCCAGTGTGTGTTTTTACTTGCCCGCCGGGTGCAAGCTAGGATTAAAGATGATGGCCTGCCAGGTCTTGGCTCCATTGTTTCATTACGACTGTCCAAATCGAATGCGAACCTGCATGGGCCAGGCGGCTGTGATGGTGACCCCAACTACTGGCCTTACAAAAAATATTTTACAATCCTGTGAAACCGGCAATTATTTTCTGCTCCAGAACAGATGTGTGCACACACACACTCACATCTTTCTCATAACACAATGAAATGAAGAAACAAACCTCATCTGAACAGACTTCATCTACAGGGAAACCACACAGTGAACCATTTATTCATAACAAGATATTCTATATGTTGCCTATTTTAACTATTTTCACTATAAATATGGACCCATATATTGTTTTCAAAACATATGTTCTAAAATTAATCTTTATTTGTGCATAGGGCCAGATACGGCTCGGATAGCTAATGAGAAAGACTTGTGCAGAGAATCTGGAATACAATTATCACATTAAATTATAACAGTCTTAGACTATGTATTTTTGTAAAAGATATGCAAATTCAGGCTTCAAAGAATACCTCAACTTTTTATTAATCTTCAGGAAACTTACCTCATTTGGCGAATATTCACTCCCATTACTGTGTGATGCTAGATCATTTTGCACCTTAAAGAAGAAAGAAAAAGAACAGTGTGTTTCATTGGGCTGTAAAATTAACAGGGCAAGAGCTGTCTTTCTTACTTTCATCATCCTCATGGTACACAGGCACATGATGAATATACAATGAATTAATTAATTAGTGTGTTAAATAGCTAAGCAGGTTATACTTTCATTTTCTAAAAACATGCAGCTATAGTCACAGAAAACTACATCTAAATATCTTATAAACTAAGCAAAGGGATTCCCAGAGCAAAGAGGTCAGCCCAAACCACCTGTGAAGGTCAGCCACCTGCAGGCTCCCAGCCCCATTTTAACTACAGGCTTTTAGAAATGGTTCAGGAAGTCATTCCCCAAATATACAGACTCAGGGGAAGCTTTCCTGGACCTTGGATTACCTGGCAAAATCTTCTGCTGTCAATTCAACGTCAGTTTGCTTTGACAACAAATGCTTATGTTACACAGATCTACCTTCTTTATATGGTAGTCAAGAACCCCACTGATGAACCTTAATAAAAAATTTGGTGATGGTCAATAAAAACATCTTAAAACATACTACACTAAATTAGTATAAATTTAAGAGTGCTTTTTTTGTTAAGAAGTGCTATTAAAAATACTCCTAAATTTTAAAAATCCAAGGAAAAAACGTCTTTTTTAGAATAAAATGTCATTAATTTCCCTACCCAATTCAATGGCTCTGTGAGAACCGCTAACAAGTAAACAGGTTTGGTTCTCTCCATAAGCAACTTCCTCTATTTTTTCCTGTTATCTCCCATTCCATATTATGTATATGAGAATGTAATTTGCAATTCTTTCCTGAATGGATGCCAATGCTATCCGAACAAACTGGATATGGATAACCATCTACAGTGTGATCACGGTGGGATAATATGATGCGCTTCCAATTACAAACCACTTCATAATTTCGGCCTCGCCTGTATAACTGGGTACAATCTACTTACTCCTCATTTTCCTGACTCTACCGTGGCCATGCTGCTGTTCTCAGCACAACTTCCTGGGACCAACTGAAATCCAACTGCTTCCCCATTCTAGTTACTTCCCTCTCCTTAAACTCTCTCTCCCTTCCCTCATCTCCCAGAGAACTTAAAACACTCAGGATTACAAACCATCTCACATTCTTCACTAAATTTTTTCAATATCTATGTCTCCTTTCCTCCACAATACTTAACATGACTAAAAAGTGAGGACAAGTTCATATCCTTCATAGAGCAGTCCTTGGCAACAAAAAGCGAGTCTGAATCCAGCACAAGTATTCAATAAGTACTAATTCATTCAAGACTGTGCTAAAAATACTGCTTTATTCCTAAATGAGATGAAAAAGAGAATATAAAAATAGCCAAGTCATGAATGGAGAATCCCATTTAAGGTCTACAGAATCATTAGCACTGACTAATCCATTATTCTTTTTTATTTTACTCCTTCTTATGACTTTCTTTTCCACCAGAGCCAGCTGCAGTCCCCTCCCTTTTTAAAATCAGGGAGATATATCTTTCACAGACAGTGAACTGCTCTAGAAAGGGAAGAAAATGAGTAAAAATTTCTTATATTAAATGATTCCTCATATAACCAAAAATAATAATAATAAAAAAACTAGCAGTGTGTCCGTAAAGTCATGGTGCACTTTTGACTGGTCACATGGTCAGAAGTACACCATGACTTTATGGACACACTACATTAACACTGACATTGTAAATCAGAGATGGAGTGAAGATAGCCTTTTTGGGAGGTGTTGTGTCTTCCTGGTACTCCTGAAATCATGTACACAGGTGGGTGTTTGTGTCACTAGAGTCAAAAGTGGACTGCAACAGGACAATGACATGTACTCTTCACTGACTGCTCACTGGTTGCAAGGAAAAAAACAGAATAGAAATTATCCAGTGAAGTCACCTCAATTGGATGATCAAATTAACATCATCAATGAGGCCCAGATGGACAGTGTGCCCCCAAATGTGACATTCAGTGAATAACACATCACCTGTGCAGTATCCCCTAAAAATGCAGAACTTCAATCTAATTATGAAGAAATATGAGAGAATTTTGTTCCACAAAGTAATAAGCATCCCATTAAAAAGGAGGGGGGGCTTTATTCTCCAAAATTTCAAGGTCATAAGAAGCAAGGAAATATTCTAGAGATGTTCAACTACCTGCCTCTCGGCTGGATACTACGCTGAAGGGGAACAAACCTCTATGAATGACATTAGATCAACTTAAATGTTTGGAATATGACTGGTAGACTAAATATTTCATCCATGTAAATTTATAAAGTCGATAACTGTGGTTATGTAAGACAAAAATCCCTATTCTTAGAAAACATACACTGAAATGTTTAAGGATAAGGGACTATGATGTATGAAACTTACCCTCAAGGTTTTAGAGGTGTGTGAACAAAGAGACAGAATAAATAACACCATCAATGGGGTAAAATGTTAACCACAGGTAAAGCTGGGTATAAGGGTGTAAGTTTTTGTACCTTTTGCAGACTCTCGTAATTTTCCCCCCAAACTTTTATAATGTTAAAATTATTTTCAAGGCCCTAGATGGTAGGCTCAACCGTAGAGCATTGGCCTGGAGTGTGGAAGTCCTAGGTTCAATTCCTGGCCCAGGCACACAGAAGAAGTGCCCATCTGCTTCTCCACCCTTCCTCTCCTTTCTATCTCTCTCTTTACCTCCAGCAGCCAAGGTTCCACTGGAGCAAAGATGGCCCAGGCACTGAGAATGGCTCTATGGTCTCCACCTCAGGCTCTAGAATGGCTCCGGTTACAAGGGAGCAACACTCCAGATGGGCAGAACATCGCCCCCTTGTGGGCATGTGGGGTGGATCCCAGTCAAGCACATGCAGGAGTCTCTCTCTCTGCTTCCCTGCTTCTTATTTCAGGAAAAAAAAATCTTTCCAAGTAAACAGCTTTTAACAATTTTTATTTTATTTTTTAAGACTTTATTTATTTTAGAGAGAGAGAGAGAGAAAGAAAGCACACACGTGCATGAGAGAGAAGGGGAAAGGAGCTGGAAACATCAAGTCCCATATGTACCTTGACCCAGCAAGCCCAGGGTTTTGAACCAGCGACCTCAGTGCTCCAGGTGGATGCGCTTATCCACTGCACCACCACAGATCTAAACAGCTTTTAAAAAAGGGTGGGACTGTACAGAATCACGAGTAGCATGCCCCAAAAGGAGCCCGAAGAACTAGGTCCAGGGCAGCTTCAAGTCAAAGACTTCCTGATGTTCCACCACTGGGGGATTCTGCAAAGCCTCCACCCAGGAGAAGGTGGTGGGCTGACGCTGTCTAAGGACTACACCAATAATAGTAATAGAGTAGTGGAACAACAGTATCAGCTACTGTGTAGGTGCCCTGGGCTGTGAGACCAATCCCAATCTACAGAAAATGAAGCTGAAGTTTAGAGAGGTTGCCCATAGTCACTCACGAGTCAGCAAGTCTTTGAGATGTAACTGAAACAATGTCATTCCAAGTCCCTGTGCTTAACAATGAAACCACATGCTCTAGGAATGTCGCTTTTTCAAATGTAGTATTTTCCCCCTTACTTTAACATACTTAGCTAGTCAACGGTGTGAAACTGCTTTAATACAGAATATGTTCAGACACCTCAGAGGATGTATTCTGTTTGTACCGTAATTAGCTATCCTAAATCCACTCACTGAGAAGGGATTAAACAGGTTATAACCTGTTCCGTGCTCAAGTTACCAGCCCGAACCTACCTCTCTGTGATTTTCTTTGAGACGTTCCAGGCTCATCTCTAGTTTCATGTCGTAACTGCTTTAGACAGCACCCAATTCCACCCAATGTCTCTCTAAGGCTTAGTTCGCAATTATCCCCACCAGTTTTGCTTAGTTATATCCTTTTTCTCCTCCTAGGCATTTCCCATATCACTTGTTCTTGCTTTTCAAATCTTTTATAGTTTATCTGCATCTGGCCAATTCATACATAGGTTTCTTTCATGGCTCTGAAGTCTGCAGTGAGTGGTCCTACCTCCAGTTTCTGACACTGAGCAGGATCCCTATGGATCTTAGTCACTATGACCTGACTGAGCAAGACTATCTGACATAAAAATATTCAGAGAATTTAATGAGAATACCCAACTCTTATCTTTAATGGGAACTGAAGTATTGTATAATAGATAAACAGAAAAACGAAAGAGGGTATAAGTATAAAATATTTGGAAAATAGATCTTGAACAAAACTGAATATGTGTTTAAGGAAAGTTCTATCTATAAAAAGACCATGGTGGGCACTACTCTGATGGTGGGCACCACTCTGACAGAATATGCGTTCAGCTCTGCTTATCCCAAAAGGAGCCTTACCTCACCCACTGGACATGTCTCCAGCTGGATTTGACCACTGTAGCAGGAACAAGGGGAAAAATGATACAAAGCAGAATTTAAAGCATACACATTTTAATGCAAAAAGAAGAAACATTCAGTTTTTAAAAGGTCAACATACTTTAGTGTGGAATCATGAAATTCTAAGGTTTCTGCTGATTCCTTAGGATAGAAGTTTATAACATGTCTCTCTGTAATATCTGTGCTTAATCTAAAGAGTAGGAAAAAAAAGATGTTAGCAAATGTATTATAATTGTAATAAATCCTACTGCTTTTGGTCATACTTAGTTTAAAATTTTAATATATTAAAAAGTTATGTTTATCATTAGG
The DNA here is from genome assembly GCA_037038555.1 of Rhynchonycteris naso. Classification (NCBI taxonomy): domain Eukaryota; kingdom Metazoa; phylum Chordata; class Mammalia; order Chiroptera; family Emballonuridae; genus Rhynchonycteris; species Rhynchonycteris naso. The sequence goes on along the minus strand of CM072998.1, from coordinate 106,657,837 downwards.
ATTGAATAATGAGAGGTTTATGGTACAAATTTCAAACTAAACGGTATTTTCCCATTGTATGCCAAATTTAATATAGTTTTAATATAATTTTCTGACTGCTACTGATATGGAAATTCAATTTATTTGCAATGGAATAGTAATTTCTGATAGTCATAATATTCATAGGTAGCACACAACACATTTTATTCTAGAACTTGATTAATTTATAGAAACAAGTAAAAATTTTAAGGATACTACTATATTATGATATGGGTACCAAGGGTCCTTTTCTTTAAAAGGAAGATCACTCTGATATACACTAATACCCTCATTAAAAAAAAGAAAATATTCATGAGCAATTTGAGATGCATTTCTATTTTTTAAAAAGTCTTAGTTTCTGAATTTCTGCAACTTTAAAACCAGAAATTTCTATAAATTGTATAAAAGTTACAAAGCTATCTTATAAGGCAGGAATGAGTTCACAATATATATATAAAATATAAATATTTAAATAAAGGGTTTCTATATATTTTAGATAACTACATACTACTAGGATGCCTTCTGGAATGGGAATGGTTTTGCCAATTTACCTTTCCACTAATAGTTTATATATCATTTCAAATACTTACAACCCTAAAAGCTAAGTACTTATAATACACACGCGCGCACAAACTCTTTTATCCCTGTTTCCTACCCTCTCACTAACTACCCTGGTTTAGGATGTGAACTCAGCTCTCTAAAAACATGCCTTAATTAGGCACCTAATAAAAAGCTAGGCCTGAAGCAAGGATTAGAGAGAATTAACACGAAGAATCCTATTTTTTAAAAGGTCATTACCTCCCTCTACATACAATAAAATAAAGTTTCAGACCCTCAAAGCAGTGTTGAAGTCCTCCCCTACAGCACTACAAATGCCCCCTTTCCTCTCCCCCCCCCTTCCAGGTAATTCTCAGTGCTAGCCGCACAGCAGAGCACTGGTATTACTGTCCCCGAGTGGAAATGGCCAGACTACAGTCCTGCACTTAAGGTCAGGGCATCTGTTTCCAGTTCCACAGGGATGCTCGGAGCATAGCCGGGGGTGGCAATCATTCTATCCACCTGAGATTTTCGAAGCCTGCTCTATTCTCTTTGACCTGGATCCATTCCTTTGCTCAAGCTTTTAATTCAATGCAGAATTTGCTTTCTCCTTGAAATTGCTAGTTATTAAAAGTTGATATCCAAACATGCAGGAAGGCTGGTCTAGCCATCTCCCTTTTTTCATCTGGGCTCACATATTATATATATGCAGCCTTATTTTTATCAATTTTTAAGTGTGCATGTAAAAATTACAATTATAAATAACCCCTCAAGGTAATATCCATTGATTATGGTTTCAGTTCTTAAAAGGGAGAGCTGTACCTTATACATCCTTATATCCCCCAAGATGCACAGGGCAGACCTTTCGCATGCTCTAAGTACTCAATTAACATCTGAAGAATCACAATGCTCTGCAAATGAGCTAAAGATTTTCAGTCATCCTCAACCTGACCCATTTTATCAGGCCAGACAACACCACTGCTGTACGCTTACTAACCACCTGTGCATATATTCCCAGAGCCCAGTGAGATCGTTGTGGTGTGAATTCCTTGTTCACCACATTCGAAGACCGCATCATCTTCACAGTTAAATTGCCAGGAGCCCTGAAGAATTGACCAAGGATAAGCTTGGGATCTATTTCTTTAATGATTTATTATTACCTGATACCAGGTATACTGTCTTACTGAACAATACTTTGTTCATGGTAATTTCATTATCCCTAACTAAGCAGTCAGAAAAATGAATCTTCTACATATATAGTTCCTGTTATTGACAATGACCAAGTCAATAAAAAATTACCTTGTAACCCAAATCTTTAGAAATATATTTAGTTGATATATCTGCCATCGTCAAATAAATATGGTAATATCTGATATAATAAATCTTCCCATTTTGGAAAAATCTTCCTTGTAATTTTATAAATCAGGGATTTAAACTTGAAGCAACTTAAAATAGGCATGTTTACCATATTTCTGTTTTCTAAGAATTATACCAAAAAATTCCATATGAATTTCAAGCAGAGTGAATAAATTTAATTAAAAGGTGGAGAAAGGAGGAATAATCTCGATCCCTCCATAAGTTTGACTCTTACTTATGGATCTCAGGAAAGCAGGAAGTTTAAATGACTTCTTTGTTAGTGGTTCAACGGAGCCCATACTGTGTATATAATAAACATTTTTATAAAGTGAGATAATGTGCTCAATGAATTAGTATGTGTTATTTACACACAAAGCCTGGGATAAAGTAGATGCATACCTGTTAGGACCTTGCAGCAAATCTACTGCTTCTCTCAGCTGTTCAATCATTGCCACAGCTACATCCTGGTCTTTAGATGAACTTACTCTGCAGCATGAAACCGAGCGTGAGAATGGAAATAATCACAGATCGTGACTATCATCTAGGTTTGTAAGAGCAGAATTTCAAAAACTCATCTAACCTAGAAAACAATGGTTTTGAAAACAGTGACAATATAATGAAGACCTGTGTGTACCCTGCAGGATGGGCCGCCAGAATGTAGTGGGAAGAGCTCGCAGCTATAGCAAGCCCAGCTCTGCTCTAAAGCAACTCACACAGTCTCAATACCCTTCCACTCAGTCTACAGAATCCTGACAATGGACCAGCTGGGCGGTTTTCACACTGCTTTCCTGAGCCCTAGGGTAGTGATGGGCAATCTTTTGAGCCTGGTGTGTTAAAATTCACCAAAAAACCGAGCATAACTCCGGTGGTGTGTCACTTCGAAAAAAACGGCCTAACCGGAAGCCCCAGAACTAGACGCTCTGTGTCGGAGTTCTGTTGTCTTGGCCTACAGACCTCTGGCACAGAGTGTCTACACTACAGCAAATATTTTATCCTCGGCTACTGCACCTGGCCGTGCAGGAGCCGAGGATGAAACGTCCTTCTCGGTATGCGGCGCCATACTTCTCTGGTATGCGGCTGCGTGTCATCAAAAATGGCTACACGTGTCAGTGCTGACACGCATATCATAGGTTCATCATCACGGCCCTAGGTGACCAGACCTCCCACTTTTGGGGGGACAGTCCTGATTTTTAACAATTTATCCCACATCCAGCAGTGTTTTAAAAAAGTCCCGATTTAAAAAAATATATTACAATCCTATTTGCATTTTATGAAAAATTTTTTTTGCTCCATGTAGACCAAATTTTTAATCAGAACCCCCTCGTTAATGGTGTCCTGATTTACCAATTTTAAAATCTGGTCACCTTACCAGGAGGGGGATATAAAGGGGTGGGGGTGGGGCGCTCAGCTAGGCAGATCTGCACTGCTTCTAGACCTGACTCTAGTTCAACCTGTGTGGTTCAGTTTTATAGCTTTCATACAATATGGGATTTCACTGTAGTATAGCGTTCCCAGTCTAAGCTCTACATGCACCAAAATCATCTAAGGCACTTAAAAAAAAAAAAAGGCATGCCTGATAGTCCCTAGTAGATCTAACTAGGCCTTGTGCATTTTAAGGTGGATGGATGACCGAGATTTACAGGCAAGATTGCAAATAATAGATATAAGACTAAGTAAGAAAGGGTTTTTCAAAGCTTTGACAGTTCAACAATCTCTTTCTCTATTAATTCTGTAAATCCATAATCAAGTTAGGCCTCCTTGGCATCACAGAAATGTATCCAATGAATGCTGGTAATACTGGATAGTGATTTGAAAGGGAACTTTTCAATGCTTTTAAAGGGCACGAGAGATTGGACCGTGGTCACGTCTTTCCATTACAGAACATAAGTGAAGAAAATTTATAACAATGCGGTAAATCCTCCCTAAAGGTTTTAGAAAAACCCCATAAGAAATGCTGGAAGGCCCCGGCCTACATGCCACATCATGGAACAACAAAATCCTGTGAACCAAAATTCTACTCTACGACACATGGTCCAAGTTCAGTGCCCTGGGAAATGGTTCATTAGCTGATAGCAGATCACTCATGCCATTTCCCATAAAGCTTGCCAAATGAATCTTTATAGGCAATAGATGAGAAGGGATATCCTTCAGGTGTGAGATTGTTTGGGTTCAACCTGGTCCTCTGTGACCTTGGGGCAAAATAATCAATCTCTCTGTGCCTCAGTTTTGTCATCTATGAAATGGGGGATAACAAATAGAATTTACAGTATTGTTGGGAAGTTGAAATGGGTTACTACCTGTGAAGTATTTAGAATAGTGCCTGGCATGTGTGGTATTCAATAAATAATAGCTATTATAATTATTAGACTTGGGACCAGGACTTTAGAGGTAGATGATTTTCTCAGATCTTAAAACTGAAGAGCCTGGGTAAAGAAGGGAACCAGGACTACTCTAGATCCAGCTGTTGGCTTCTTCACACAAATAGAAGGAAGCTAGTCTTTACTTTAGAAATTCTAATTCCCTGAATCACATTTCTACATAGAGCCTCAAATCTGATAAAACTCAGGACCAAGGAAGAGGTATATGACCTTGCACATTATTGCCCTATACTGTGACAATAATCATCGGACAGAAAAATACTGGCAAATTCTTATCAATACCTTTGGGTAAGAACATCAGCTTGCCCAAAGGGAAGTGGACCAGAATTCTATCATGACAAGGCTTCCCATCTGCTTAAACTGTGACCTTTACAGGATAATGGTTCATAACCAGGGGCTCGGTACCCACATTCCCTTGGATTGCCATTGTGTGTCCTCTTCTATCCGTAGCAGTTCCTCACAGTCTTCTGCCCTATCCTGTGGAGAGAACACAAGGGTCTTCAGATAGCCATCCACAGTCAACAGTCAAATCCTGTCTGGGCCATGTTCACGGCAGTACTACTCACAATAGCCAAAAGGTGGAAACAACTCAAGTGTCCATCAATGAATGAATTGATAAACAAAATGTGGTCTACACATATAGTGGAGAGTCATTCAGCCTTAGAAAGAGAATCTTGACACATGCTACACTGTGGATGAATCTTCAGGACACTGTTCAAGGTGAGTAAGTCAGTCATAAAAAGACATACGTTATGATTTCACTTTTATGAGGTACCGAGAACAGTCAAATTTACAAAGATAGAAAGTGAAATGGTAATTTCCAGAGGCTAGGGAAGAGAAATGAATGAAAAAGTAGTGTTTAATGGGTACAGCGTTTCAGTTTGACAAGACAAAAAGCGTTTTGGAGATGGATGGTGGTGATGATAGAACAGCAGCATGAATGTACTTAACACCGCTGAATTTAACACTTCCTAAGTGGCTAGGATGATAAGTTTCACATCATATTTATTTGACCATGATTAAAAATAAAATTTTAAAAAAGAAAACCTGGCCTGGGACCACAATACCTGTTAACTTACTGTCAGAAATTTAAAACTTAATTCCTTATTGTCCCCTTAGCACTGCCTGATGTCCACAAATTCTTCTGTTGGGCTTGTCGGTCAGTCACATGAGAACATGCATTCTAGCATTTGTGAAAGGAGAAGGGTGTTTGAGGTTGGGAAAAAAAATATATATAGAATACTTCACAACAGAAAATGCCTCAAATGACATCTAATAGGTTTCATGTGTGCGACATCCAGATTTCACCAAAATGCATCCCCGTACCCATTACGGTCCCAAAGAAGTTTTGGTAGGAGTATTGGGAAGGTGTGTCCCACCGCTGGAACTCCCACATGCTTCCTTCCACTTTCATCTCTAACACAGACAAATGCTGCTTTCATTTGGCCAACAGCCAGAACAGAAGCCACCCTGGATGATTGTACATTTCCCTGGCAAGGAAGAGACACAGCTGAAAAAGTACTGTTTTCAGCTTCTCTGATACATCATTAATTAACTGAGGCCCGGCCAATTCTTCTTCCAAAGAGAATTCCTAATGTCAGTCTCTGGCTTGTACAATACTCAGATATTTTCTATATTGGTTATACTTTTAGTGCATAATAAAATCAGCATAAGTTACTGTGCTGCACTATCCAAATGATAGTGAAATTCATGAGAGAAAATACACTATCAGACAGGACTATGAAGACATGTTCTTATCTCTTCTTGTTGGGCTTCAACTACAGATACATGGGTATCTCCTAACTTTTAGTTCCATAATAAAAAGTAGCCAACAATATGAAGCATCAGTATGCAGAACAGGTTTACTGGTTTTCTTCTGCTATTAGACAGTTACATAATTGATCCTCATTGTTTGTGGGTTTGATGTTTATAAAACTGCCTACTCAATAATATTCATTTGTAACCCCAGAATCAATGTGTGTGGTGCTATCACAGACATGCACAGAAGAGTGAAAAATCGGAGTTCCTGAAAGCACAGCCCCAGCTGCCAACGAACAGGGCAACACTCTGCCTCCTTGTTTCAGCTCTCACAGTGTAAACAAGTATCCTTTTCAGAGTCTATTTAGTGCCACATTTGCATATGTTTGTGCTTTTTGGGGTAATTTCACTTCTTAAAATGTCCCCATGAATAGTGCTAAAGTGCGATCTCACTTTCCTAAGCATGTGAAAGTTGTGATGTCCCTTACAGAGAAAATGTGTGTTAGACAAGCTTCATTTAGGCAAGTTGGTCGTGGGGTCTGCAAGGTCAATGTTCATGAATCAATTATACATATTAAGTAAGGTGTCTCTAGATAGAAACACACATAAACACAATAAAATATATAAAGCACAATAAGCAAAGTTGTGTATTGACCACTTGACACGGAACCTAAAACTATATTTACCCTTTGGAGCAATGGCTCAGTATTGGAGGTCAATGTTTGAGGTGACTTTATGGGATAGAACTACTGTGAACAAGGATCAACTGTCATTACAAAAACACAAGATGCTAACTCAGTGAAGGAGAGAGAACAGGTTATATAAAAGCCAGGACTCCTGATTCTTAAGGACTGAGTGTCTGGCACACTCCCATAAGCTTTGAAAGTGAGGCAACTCAAGGGAGAAAGAGGTCTGCTTTTCCAATATATGACTTTTCATTGCAGATTTAGGTTTTATTTTGTTATGAGCATTCTTTCCTCAACCTTCCAAAAGAGACCTCCTGCAGGAGTGACACCTAGGAGACGTGGGCAGAGTAGATTTCTCCCCAGTTTACTCCTCCAGACTCTTCCCACAGGGTCCATTCAGTAGAGCAGCCTTCTCCACAAAGCCCTTTGCTTCCTAAAATGTTTGAATCTAGGGAAATGTGCTTTTCTGAAACAATATGCCTTCTTTTACTAATTGCTTTGTTTTCCCTTCAGGGTTTCTACCTTTAGATTCTCAACATAAGATGAACTCTTCATAAAATAAAGCCAAAAGCCTGATTTCCGTATTTCGTGACAGGTTTCTCCCAGAGCTGACAGCCAGGGGTCACCTTTAGGACAGCCTTGTGAGAACCACCGGCCTCAGAGCAATGGCACTAGATCTGTACCTCAGGAGAATGGCTGTTTGCAGAACAGAACGTGTGTGCGCAGCTGTGCAGGGGGAAGGATGCTGGGTGAGAGCTGGGGTGGGAGGGACTCCTGCCGTAATCAAAGTTAGAAATGGCAACGCTCAACTAAAGCAGTGTCAATGGAGGTAGAGGGGAGGCACGAGATAGGGGCCGGGAGGTATATTTAAAAACAAGAATTGATGGATTAGTGATAGATTACATATAAAGAGTTAAGGATCTCTGTGTCTTCTCCTTCTATAGTCGTACCTCATTTCATTGCACTTCATTTTAAGCTTTGCAAAAAAAAAAATCGAAGGTCAGACCCTCCACCAGCAAAAAGATTATAAACTCACCAAAGACGCAGATGATGGCTAGCATTTGTCAGCAACAAAGTATTTTTAAATTCAGGTATAAAAAATGTTATTGCACACTTAATAGACTACAGTATAATGTAAACATGCTTTTATATGCACTAGGAAATCAAAATTTTTATGTGACTCACTTTATTGCACTATTTGCTTTATTGCGGGGATCTGGATCCAAGCCGACAATATCTCTGAGCTGTGCCTGAAAATAACTTTTTCAAACCATATTAGTTCCTGCAAACATAAGTCCTAGGTCAGGTTCCTTATCAGCAAGGTCTTTATGTTGAGAGTACAAAGACATCTTGAACACACCAGGGTACATGCACACAGGGATATAATTCAGCAATCTTCCTCTCCATTCTTTTGAAAGCAATGCTCAGAGACACTGATTTAGACAGATTACAGCCAGCACAACATAGTTCTCCAGAAATGAGGACGAGCTCCTGTAGACCCCGTGCTTGGCTTTAACATATTAATTAACTCAGAGACCGCCACCTCTCAGAAGTCACAGCAAATTTGAACTTTACCAAACAAATCCTCCTCACACTCTTTGGTGCTACAACCTGAGTCAGAGTCCGGAAGAAACCTACCAAGGCCCCTACTCACACCTTAACACAGAACCTTAGCCACCTGCTCCAGTGAAAGGCTGGCTCTTCCTTCCTTCTTCTTGCTGCCACCTGATGAAGCTCACCTGACAGCTTAGGAACCTCCCCGAATCTTCCCACACCTCACTATGAATACAATGGTTTGGCACTAAGTATCTTCAGAGTGATCTTTCCAAAAAGGAAAGAAATTCATTTCCTGATCCTGAAAGCCTCCATGTTTCTCTTTATATTGTGGATATATCCCAGAGAAAAGCATTTATCTAGAATCCACTGAAGAGAATATCAAACTTGACTAGGTGACCTTTTACGGAATGGTGAAGGCAGCTCTGACGTTTGTTACCTGACAGGACACACTGAGCAGTGAAGAGCTGAGTAATTTCTGAAGACGAGAAAATCATGCACATAGGCTGACAAATGGAGAGGTGTCTGGAACAAACTGGCTCTTAATGTCAGAAAACAAACATGCTGAGCTTAGAGAAGATGTTATAAAGGCCTGAGGAAGGTGGCCATTAACTGACATTTAAGGTGACAATTGCTAACCTTGACCAAACAGGTAAAAAAAAAAAAAAATTAGTTGACCCTCAACTTGCCTTAATGTAGTTTATAAATTCTGAGTGGAGAACATCGGTTCCATGGGTAAACTGGTCTCTTTCTTCTCCAGAATTGTCATTGTCACTCACAAGGGAAGGCTCTGGTTGAAATTCCTGATCAAATTTCCCTATTAGGAAAATATAGAGACAGGGAGAAAGCATGATTTCATCACAGATGAACAAAGCACAGATTACCCTGAAATGTTAAATCTAATTATTTCAATCTTCTCTCTTACCTCTTAAGGAGGTATATGAATGGCCCAAGTTTTCTTTTTCCTGAATGATTTAAGGAAAAGACAGAAGAAGGAAGAAGAGAAAAAAAAGTAAAAGAAACAGAAAGCTCCATGGCTTAGTTTCTTGTAAAAGAAAGACAATTTTGTCTTACTTTTTTAGGGCACAGAGAAAAAAAAGTTTAAGAGAGCATTTGTGTTCTCAATAATGTGTGATGAGTAATTATGTAAAATGCAAAATTTCTGAGCCTCATGGAAATAGGTAAAAGTGAAGTGATTATGAGGGGGAGGTCAACGGAGTACCAATGTCTTCTCTCTGATCTGAAGACTAAAAAGAACCAAGAAGAACCACCATTAAAGACTACTGGCTGGCAGAATACTCATTTCTACAGTACAGGGGAAAAAACTCACTCCTAACAAGTTATACAATTATTTTACTTTAAAAATCTGCCTAAAACCCTATATTCTTATACTGTATAACATAATAAAGCTTATCTAAATTAATAAAATGGCAGTTATATTTGTGCATGAAGTATACAGTTATATTTTTGGACAATAAATGATTCCAATCATGATCTCAGATCAACATCAATGCTAAATTTAGGTGCTCAACTTAAAAACCTAAATATAGGAAGCGAAAGCAAACACTAAAGCTTGCGTTAGTTTAAATGGCTCTCCTATCACTAAGGAGAGCATATTCAAACTATTAGGGACGTGAACTGCAGTTTAATTTATTTCTACACTATTCATTTATCATGAAATAGTCTCTCACAGATTAGTAGAACACTAAATTTTAATATTTTCTTTAAAAATCACTGAATAGAGAGGAGCAGTCAAAAATACTTCCATAATGTAATCAAATGGGAGCTTCTCACCAAGCTATGAAATATAATACTAGGATTTTGAAGGTATGCAAGATATAGAGTACTTAGTGATCATTTGGTATTATTGAAGAACCACAGAATTTTAAAGCTACAGAAGCTGTTAGAGATTCCCTAATCTCATCATCTAATCATTTATAGGTGAGAGAATTAAGGTCAATTGACTTGTCCAAAGTCAAGCTGGAGGATACAACTCAACTACATTGCCCACCCTCATGCCTTGTTAGCTGTGGTTGTGCAAGCAAGTCCAGCTTGTAAGTGACGGGTGCTCCTCCTAGTCATAGAAACTTCCTGTGAGGAAACCTCCATATTCTTCCCCTTCTGCCTTGAAACATAAGGACTCAGAAACTAAGGAAGTCTTGTGTTAAAGACAGTGAAAAGTTACAGCATAAAAAAAGTTTAGGTCCCTGAATCAGCACTTGGATGGCAGTTGCTGTCAATCACCAACTCTTCTTTGAACTTAATTTGGATTGTGTTAAACCAATGAGATTTGGGGGTTTTATGTGTTACAATAGCTAGAGTTATGCTAAATAACATTTCTATGTATCAGGATTTTCTTTCCAATAATGGATTTAAAGAACCATGTATAAATCTTCAGAATGAGAACAGCCTGTTTATTTACTAGCTGCATGATCAATGGCAAATTACTTAAACTCCCTGAGCTTGGGTTTCTTCTTCAAAATTGAGACAGAGTATCCACCTCAGAGTTTTGAACTTTGAATGAGATCACCTTCACAGATGAGCACAGTACCCCGTGCATAGGAAATGCTCAACAAGCATTAACTATTTTTATTGCCCCATTTGTGCATATTGTAGACATAGCATTTGAAACTTAAACACAAGCACTTTCTCCCCATTTTTCATTCTCTGACCTTTTACTGGACTAATGTGATGGCACAAATCGTCCTTGATGACCTGTTCTTCTTCCATGATATTTGACATTGGGACATTGAGGCTAACAGCATCTTCATCAGAAGGCTAAAAAGAAACATTATCAAGGGATAAGTGTTATCAATGTAAATTAATAAGAGAATGCTATATGATTAAAAAAAAGAAGACTGTGATTCTCAGAAGCATAATATTGAGTGTAAGGCACCAGATTCAAAGGATAATTCCACTCACATAAGCTCAAAAATGGGCAAAACTTATCCATGGTGTTTGAAGTCAGGATACCGGTTGCTCTTGGGTTTGGGGGTAGGTACATGAGTGGGGCTTTCTGGGTGCTGGCAAAGTCTTATTTCTTGAACTGGGAGCGGATAATATAGTTCACTTGTCAAATTTCATCAAGCTAACACTCATATACGTCTCTCTACATGTTTGGAGCAGAAATGTCAGGTGTCTGAAAATATTTCTAACCTAAGAGTCACAGTCAGGGTACTAAGAAGGACCGAGTAACACGTGACAGGGCAGGAATACTTGCAAATACACTATCACAGTAGTCCCGTGATGGCAAACCTATGACACGCGTGTCAGCACTGACACACATAGCCATTTTTGATGACACGCGGCCGCATACCAGAGAAGTATCGGGCTGCATGCCGAGAAGCAGGTTTCATCCTCGGCTCCTGCCCAGTCAGGTGCAGTAGCCGAGGACAAAACATTTGCTGTAGTGTAGACACTCTGTGCCAGAGGTCTGTAGGCCAAAACAACAGAACTCCGGCACAGAGTGTCTAGTTCTGGGACTTCTGGTTAGGCCGTTTTTCTTGAAGTGACACACCACCTGAGTTACGCTCGGTTTTTTGGTGAATTTTGACACACCAAGCTCAAAAAATTGCCCCTCACTGCAGTAGTCCTAAGTTGAATCAACTGATTTGATAAAAATATTTCGGTAAGATCTGATGACACTAAGTTAACAAAACTAAGGTTTCGCGTGACTCGTCACAGAAAGCACAGTCAACCTCTGTGACAATATCACATTTACAGTGCATACTTTGTAAATTTGGCTTCAGTTCATTTCCCTGTTTTGGGATGAGGATGTCGCATTAAATATATAAAAGTGCTAAATCACTGTAGCACTTAAATGGAATATGTGTTATGTACAATTGCAGAGTAACGCCCTCTCTGGGGGTCTTTTCTCCCACATCAGTTGATGACGTTTATTCAAAAAATCGATGAGTCTGTCACAAATGAAATACAGAGCCTCATTTATCCTCCTGTGTCTCTGCTTCAGTGATGTTATTTAGTGAAATGCTTTTCAAATCACAGGGACCAGGAATTTCCACAGAACTCATGTCAGCTGCTTCCGGCTTGCCCTCAGTGCCTGAGGCTGTGTCTTGCAGAGTACAGTGTCTGTTTATTTTTGGACACAGACACAAATTGTTTAAAACTGGCAGAAAACAGATGTGCCTTTTCTTCATTAAACAGATGTTCAATGAGCACCTAATTTTTTGACTTGTTCATCTGAAGAAAAATGTGTTTTTAACTGCTTAGTGACAAAATGCTGAATTGATCAGATAATGGCAACAGCAAGAAAGGAAACAGGTGTGATCTCTGAAGCCCACAATGAGCGGGGAACAAGATAACTGACCACGGGTAACATACTGCCAAATGTGGTGAAAACAGAAAATGGCACTGGCTAATTCAGAAACTATCATTCTAAAAAACAAATCTCTTGAAGGTGTCCTAGGTAAGGAGGCTACAATGTGAGGTTCGTGCATTTTATCCTGTTGAATGTCATCTTCTCTACAGTCCTTCCTTCCACCCTCCTCCTGTCTTAAAAACTCAGCAAAATTCCAAAGATATGTATCTAGTTAAAAGGGAGAAATTAAACTCGAGGCCTCCTCCTTTAGAACGATATTAGCATCCTACTTATACTAAATGAGAACAAAAGGACAATGAAGTTCTTTGTGTGATGTTTCATTAATAAGCTTAATTATCCTTAGAAGACACAGGTAAAGGAGAAAGCAGAGCCCATTTTAATTTAAGAGAAAATAAGCTTAGGGTGAGTAATTTCTGAAACAATGAGGCATTTCAGGGAACTTACAAATTTTAATAAAGCTAAGGGAGTTGAATTAAATAAAACTTATAAAGCAATCGAAGTGCTGAGCATTTTCTGCCCCAGAGAACCACACTAAACCATTCATGTGGCTACATGCATGTCATTTTCTTCTACTGATATGGTCCTTTTTTCTGCCCACTAACTCTTCTTTTTTTGAAGTATTCTATTAGAAACATTTCTAGATATTCTAGTTTTCTTTTCTTAAAATAACCTGCTTTATAAAGCATTTTTTAAAATAAATTCAAATACCTTAACCAATATTTTAAACTTCAAACATCTGAAGAGAACTGGAAGTAGGCATTTTTCCTAGAGTCACACAAAATACAAACGTAGATTCCTTAGATGAGATAACTGACCTATTAATTATGTCTTCAAAGAGGATTATGTTTCAAACTCTACAAAACTCAAGTTAAGTTCCCTCAACAAGGAAAGACTCGATGATACATCATCTGTTACTCTACCTGTCCCTGTTAGCTCCCAGGTCAAGAAATAGTATATTATATAATATACCATTTAATGGTATATTAGTGAAGAAGTTGGGGGAACCTAATAGACTATGACTGAAATAACGAATGTGCTAAATAAGCTATTCTATACCCACATTAGGAAGATCTAGTGTGAGAGGACTCTGCTTCAACTAAACGTGCGTTTTACTCAATGGTCTGAAAAGAGTTCCAGGAAACAAATACTGCTGTAAACATTATGAGTATTCATAAATACATTTTCTTGGGGTAAACTGCTAAAATGAAATGTACATTCAATTCCTGAATATTTATGCATGCATATAACAACATGTTCCTAAATTACTGTCACTTAAAAAAAAGCATTTTATTAAAGAAAAAAAATGACTCATGGATATTTGCATTATCAGTTAGTAATTTCATAATACTTATTAAGCAATCAAAAATATTTTACATAATGTGTGTGGTGGGGGACACGGGAGAAGGGGAAAGAAAAAGTAACCCTACGCCTGAGACATTTATAAAATATTAAAGATGCATAAAAAGCTAACAGCTAATATTTATATAACACTTGGAGGCTTTCAAATTGCTTTCACAACCATTATCACATATTCCTACGCAGAAAGTTAATGCCTTTTACCAGAAAAGAAGTTCAATAAATGCAGTGGATCTGTCTAGCAGCAGAGATAGAAAAAAAAATCATCAATGGATCACAAACTTTACCTCTGTGGCAGATAATCGTTTATCTCCATTATCACTTCCAACGCCTGAATCAGTATCCTTCTTGCTGGAAGAGAGGCCATCAATATGGAATTCATTTAGAAAAATAATTAAAAATCACAAGTTCACCAGATAATCAATTTATAGTCGAATAATGAGTCTGCTATACAAATTTTTATTATTACCGTAAGGCAACAAATCAGCTCAGTACTGAAGGGTGTTCAGACAAAGGCCTAATGAAAACCAGATACTCATATTGTCTAAACAGAGTACAAATGAATTCTTTGTGTTCAAGGTTTCACGGATTTACTCTTTAACCAAATGGCCTGTTTTTTGAAACTAAACAATTTTCTTATTTTACTGATTCCATCAGATAAAAAAGCAACAACTATCTACTTGTTTTTATATCTTATGTCTTAAATGTTGGTAATCTTGACTAATTTTGTAAACTTTCATCCAGAAACTAAATAGATTTGATGGTATAATTTAAAAAAATAATGAATATCTACTTTAAACATTATATAACTGAACCATTAAAGTAGTTTGAGATTTTAAGTCATTGGGTTCTTTTTTTTAGTAAAACATTAAGGAAATATTTCTTCAGTGAAGACTTCTCAAAATCAATCTGTGTTCTATAAATGTGTTCAGGGTGGAAATTTTGTTCACGGAAAACTCGAGGCCCTATTTATGCCAATGAAAGACCGAGGACATGTGAAAGGGTTCTAACACTTCCATTCTAAACAGGAAATGGCAAAACTATGCATACTGCATTTTAAAAAGAGAATTAAAAAAATAAAACCTGCGGTTTTTCTCAACAATGTTCCCGAGGCATATTAAAAATGAGTAACTAAGAAAAGGCATCTCTGACCTTGATAGCATTAATTAATAAGTAAAGAAAACCTATGTTTACATTATAGATCTTATTTATAAGGATGTATGTATATATACAACCATATATGAGTGTGTACATGCACACAGCACTCAAGAAAGACAGATTTTTTTATTAGGAGAGAGTAGATAAGATTTGAGAGATGCCAACATGTTATCAACAGCATCAATTTTCCCTTTCCTATTATAAGAGTTTCTGAAACTCTGAGCTATAGATATGTGTCAGTTGAGTGAAGCAAAAGAATTTTGGAGGTAGTTACCTGGAATATCTTGGCCTATTAGAAAAATTATTAACAGGAGCTTAGAGCCAGGGCAGTGTCACTCACCTGTCCTCCACGTGCTGGTGTAACTGTGGCCTCTCCATCGTGTGGAGGTAAAGAGAGTCAGTCGCCTTAATCTGACAGGCTTGTATGCTCAGATATTTGAATATGTGCACTTTGCCCTTTGTGCAAATCTACGGGGAAATTAACAATACATATGTGCTTTTTAATGGTAAGACAAAATATAAAGACTAGACAGCTTACTGTATATTTTAATTTTGCATTTTAATTTTAAGTAACACTTCAACGATGCACACCAAATTTGAGCACTACAGAAGAATATACACAAATTTAGGCAGTCATTTCCTTCAAATCCCACTTTGAATAGAAAACCACACTCAAGCAATTTCTAGTTTTCCTTGCATTAAAATGCAAAATCCTAACAGAAATGTGGTTAAGTATAAGTAGTGTAAAAAACATAAAAGCCAGGTAAATAACCTGGCAACATTCCAATTTTGGAAGCATATATACTTCATTTCTCCTCATAATTTAATATTTGAACTGGAATCTTGTCTCTAACCAATAATCACATTTCAAAGCGCTTCAGCTCTAGTTCCCATCTAAGGTTAAAGTAAGTAACATATTTACTCTTTTACACTCGATGAAAAAGTTTCAAATGTATGCACAGATAATAAAACACACATATTTAGGGGATTGCAGTGACGGGAACAGTGAGCCTAGTACTGGTAAATGGACTAGAGGTTGCAGAAGACAACTTACTGTAGCCAGATGCACCCACGGTTTCAGCTGCTTAGAGACCGTGACTGTTCAGGAGCATGTCTAATGCAATATGAAATCACCAGAATCTCCACACGCCAGCTCCGCCCAGAGCTGCCAGAGCACTACTGATAGCATACCGCGCATATCTTTGCCAGACCCCTCACCTGTGCAGGAGGCGATTGCAAAGGGTTATTTTCAAGTAGTAATACTTGCAGCTGCTTCATCTCTCTAAAACAAATGGGAATCACGAGCACTTTATTGCAGGAAAAATCAAACTTTACCAAGGGAAGATCTACTAGTTCTAAAGGAATAGAAAAAAGAAAAAGAAAAGAAAAAACTCAGAAAGCAACAAGATTAAATGGCCACACAACATTCAACAATTTATTTTTTGCTTATCAGGAGAGATATCATTTAGCATAATTATCGATAAAAGCAAGTTGTGCATTTTACCAAAGGAGAGGGGAAATCTTTTACAGGGAGCCCAATACTTCTAAATTCCTGTTAGTTCTGATAAGAACTAGAAATACTTGATATTTACAATTGTTTAAAAATGCTTCCCCCCTCCCAGCAAAAGAATCACAGAAGTCACACCATACAGAACATGTTTTAACTTCAAAATGTTTTCAAGAAGTATTTGATAGCTTATAAATAACAATACGTCAATTACAAAAGTTTTATGCATTTAATGTATCTGGGCTGGTATGACCTCAGAACTAATTATAAGAGATCTGTTTGTGGTTTTATAACTGCACTTTTTAAAAATTCAGAATTTTGCAGTGAACCCCGTAATCCTGATTTGACAGGGCTTTATTCCACTGTTTTTGAGAAGTATTCTGTAGCTCCACAAATAAGACAGAACATTATATTTAGCTTAGAGGTCCCACCCAGTCTCATAATAAACACTCAGTAATTTCAAGCATTCCAACCGACATTGGCAGCTGCAAGAAACAAGTATATTCCCATACAGCAAAGAGGCTGAACCATGCTAAACATGTAAAGTGACAGGGGACAAACCACCAAGATCTCTCCTTGAGAGGCTCCGGAGGGTTCATTTCAAAATGGGCCTCAGCACATCTGTTACAGGACCTAATAAGGGTTGAAACGTGGTGCTTTCAAGTCCTCGGGGATTCCAAAGTGGAGGAAGGGCAGGACTATAAAAAGACAGGACCCAAAGGCAGTGCCCTGGAGTAAGAATTAGCACTAGTCCTCCTCCCAACCTATACTGCCAAGGGTTTCCACTTTACTTAGCATACTACCTTCAAGTTCCATCAGCAGTCTCCTAGCAACCAGAATTCAACTCGCTCTCTCTCTCATAATGTAGCAAACTACTTTGTGTGAAAGAAAGAAACCACGGAGCTGAAATGCTAGAAGGAAGGCAGAATAACATGGAACTCAGCAAGTCCCAAATTCAGGTCCAGGAGAAATGACTGGGCTAGAGAAACTCAGGAAATGTATTTTTTTAAATGTCCATTAGTTCACTGCTCCAAGCCAGCTGTCCTGGCTAATGGCAGGGCAAGTGACTTGCCTGAGCACACATCAGTCCTGGTTATGGCCTTGAGGAAAGGGTTCTGGGCAGTGGGAGGTATGGATGAGAGGGAGGAAGTCAAGCAGGAAAACAGCTTGGAATTTTGAGAGTCAACAAAAAACGAGGAAGGGGGTAAGATCCCTTTTTATTTCACAGTTACTTTCTGAAACAGGTAAGAATTAGGATGGGGGATGAGGTTATATGTAAAAAGAGTATCTCCTTGTTGTAACCTCTCATAATATTAACTTTCCTCTGCATGATTGTTATTTAAGTTAGGTTAACAAATCAGTGGCAAATTTTAACTGGACTCTGGCTCCTCAGAAATTCTTTGCCACTCAAACGGAAGGATTTTTAAAGCAAGACTAGAGGGCTGAATTCCTGGAAAACGCAGCAGGGGTGGGGGTGGGGGAAGCCACTTACAAGTAAACAAAAGTAGGATCCCCAATGACCATATTGGTTTAGGAGAACTAGAACCTGACAGTTTTCACAACAAGAAGATAAGAACTTCAGCCCAGAAAAGATCAAAAGAAACAAAGAAAAAATAAAGAGGAATCTCATTTCTCTCTCTGTTATAAAGAGGGGCAATGAATGGTCACGCTGTCCATTCTGGACCTGGAAAGAACAAAATGCAGTTGCCTCATGTGCAGCTACTGTAGTAAAACTGTTGTGGGTAATGAGGCCACAAACCCTTCTCCCTCCTCAAGTTGAACGCCTGTGAGGAGGGGTCCTCAAGGAGGAAAAACAATAAGTAGGTAAATACGGAAACTCTTTCATTTCAGGGCCTGAAAGCATTATTAAGGCTCTTTTATTCATAGAGTCCAGAGGGAAGCAAAACAGAACCTTCATATTCAGTAAATTATTTTTTAAGGAAAGATTTTCCAGTACTCTGATGTTTTAGCTTACAGCGGATTTTCAAATACTGAACCTGAGTAAACACAATTATGGAAAGTATACAAATTCGTTTAACTGGTATTTTTAGGGAAAGGAATACTGTGAAGGTAAGAGAGTAAGGAGTGGTGAGAGGAACTAAAGTCTTGATTTTTGTAGATGCACTTTCCACACATTTCTAAACTATTACAGGCAACTGTAAAACACTTAAATTTTCCTTTTGAAAAGAAGAATCCAATGATTTGTGATGATTTCTCAGTGATTAACACGAGAGCCTAAATTTAAATGAATGTTTTCTTCCATGCTATGAAAGGTTACATGCTTAAAAGTTTGCTGTTAGAACGAGATGCACTTGCTTAAATGAAGAAAAACAACTTCAAACATTCAAATATGTACTGCACAATGACAAAATGAAAAATTAGTATTTTTATACCAAGTCATCTCAAGAAATAAAGTAATAAATATTTATATTGAGATAGTTTCCAATTCAACTACTTTTTTTTTTTTAAGAGAGAGAGACAGAAGGAGGGATGAAAGAGATGAAGCATCAACTCATAGCTGTGGCACTTTAGTTGTTCACTGACTGCTTTCTCATTCATGCCTTAATAGGGGCTCCAGCTGAGCCAGTTACCCCTTGCTCAAGCCAGCGACCTTGGGCTTCAGGTGAGCAACCTTGGGCTTCCAGTCAGCGACCTTTGGGTTCAAGCCGGCAACCATGCGGTCATCTCTGTGAACCCACGTTCAACCCAGAGACCCCGTGCTCAAGCTGGTGTGATCACACTCAAGCTTTTGAGACTAAACCAGCGTCCCAAGTAAACACTCTATCCACTGCGCCACCACTGGTCAGGCCCAATTCTACTTCTTTTTCTTTCTTTTTTATTTTGACAGAGACAGAGTCAGAGAGAGGGACAGATAGGGATAGACAGACAGGAAAGGAGAGAGATGAGAAGCATCAATTCTTTGTTGCAGCTCCTTAGTTGTTCAGTGATTGCTTTCTCATATGTGCCTTGACTTAGGGGCTACAGCAGAGTGAGTGACCCCTTGCTCAAGCCAGCGACCATGGGCTTCAAGCGAGCAACCTTGGGCTTCAAGCCAGTTACCTTTGGGCTTAAGCCAGTGACCATGGGGTCATCTCTATGATCCCACGCTTGAGCCAGAGACCCTGTGCTCAAGCTGGTGAGCCCGTCCTCAAACCAGATAAGGCCACACTCAAGCCAGTGACCTCGGGGTTTCGAACCTGGGTCCTCTACGTCCCAGTCTAATGCTCTGTCCACTGCACCACTGAGTGGTCAGGCCCAATTCTACTTCTTTAAAACACTAGTCAGCATGAGAAAGATGAGGATGGTAAACACTTAAACCTTCCATCTATAAAGCACATTACATTTCATAAAGTTCTTGCCCTTTCATGAGCACTATTTTCTTGCCTCAAATAATGAAGCATTTCAAGCCAAAGACCAAGAAGCAGAAGAGAATAAAACTCAAGCAGCTGTCATGTAGCAGCATTAGTATCAGATTAACCAAATGCTGTTTCCAAACACTGGGTGGGGTAGAAGTAGGCTTACAGTGGTTGGCTTAAAAAATACAATAATTAATAAACAATAATACAAGAATAAACTGTTTCACGTACTCACACTGTAAGCCTACTTTTGCCCACCCTGTATATGTTTGTGTTTTGACGTATAGCTTTAAGTGTATGTTTGAAATTGGGTAAGCCCAGTGTGTCCTTAAACAAAATGCTGGAAATCAATGTGATCTTGGAAAACCAGAGAATTTTGGAGAAAGCATTCAGTCTTCTACTGCTCATCAACTCATTCCTGATTCCACTACCATCTACAAGGCTGATTGTCAGAGTTCTTAATGGTACAACATTTCTGAATAGATGTATCTTTTGACGTGAACTCCCACACAGTGTATCTGAAGCCCACCACTGTAGGGAACTGAGTCCGGCTCCACGGCAGGGTTGTTTGAGGGGCTCAGCACTGAGATTCTGGAGCCGTCATTGCTTCCAGACCTTCGAAAAATTCTCCCAAACTACCTTAGCCCCAATAGCACTGTAGCAGGGGCAGTGCCCTCCTCTGAAGAACAGATTTTAGACATGGGGGTTTTCAGCCAGGACTCCCAGGTCCCTAAAACAAGAAACCCCAACAGTGAGATCTGCAGAACCAAGCGTGTCAGCTAAACTGTTGACATGATGTTCCAGAAGATCACAGATCCACACCCAAAGCAATTCCTATTGTCTCCTGCTAGGAGCTGGACTGTGTGCCTCCAGGTTCACATGTTGGAGCCCTACCCCCAGGGCCTCAGAATTCGGTTGTATTTGGAGACAGGATCTTTAAAGGGGTAAGTAATTCAAAATGAGGTGATCAGGACAGACCCTAATCCAATATGACTGAGGACCTTCTAAGAAGAGACTAGAACAGACACAGAAGAAAGATGATATAAAAACACAGGGAGAAGACGCCTATCTGTAAGTCAAGAAGGGCCTCAGAAGAGACCAAACTGGTTAACACCTTAATCTCAGGCTTCCAGCCTTCAGAACTAGGAGAAAATAAGTTTCTGTTATTTAAGCCACTCAGTCTATGGTACCTTGTTATGGGAACCTGAACTCACTCTCTCTCACTCACACACACACACACACACACACACACACACACACACACACACACACACAGAGCCTTATACAGGGGAATGTTTTATTGCTGTATTGCTGTGTCCCTTGACTAAGACTACAACTTGATTATAACTTTTCTGCATCGGATATGAGATTCAAATTATAATTAATATCCACAGGCATGCACCACACAAAAGCAAACAAAAATAATCAAAGTCTCTTGTTATATTCAATTTTTACCCCCTTTCTTTTTACCTTGTGGTAAAACCTTAAGGTAATTTCTTCGGACGTTTAGCTCGTGTAGAGATTTCAATTGACCTATCTGCTGGGGCAAGGCTGTGATCTCGTTGCAGCTGACATCCTGTATCGAAAGCAAAGAGAGAAATAATAAATGCCTTTTTTTTTAGGAAATCAAGCACTTTATGTGAAATCCCCTTAAGGAATTTAAATATGAGGACAACCACACTGGTAGACTTTGGTCTCCAGGGTCCAAACCAAGGAAGGCTTAGCACAGAGAAGAAAGGGACAGTGATTTAAACATTCTCTGACGAGAGGAAAAAGGGAGAAAGAAGGACGTTGGTGGCCCCCAGCAGCTACTTAGCCAGCCTTAGCCTGCCATTTCCATGCTTCTATCTTATTTCATTGTTGTCTGAAACTCGTAAGGCAATATCAGCCTAATTTTTACAGGTCACAAAGTGTGGCTCAGAAAAGTCAAGTCATTTGTCCAAGGTTTGCAAGTGCCCGAGTTAAACGCTGGAACGAATTACCAGCCCACCAGTCAGCCCCTCTCCCACGGAACTGCTAGGGAGAAGAGAACGCACCTGACCTCTTACCAAACGCTCCTGTGTTACAGCGAAAACTTGTCGATATCAACACATTATTCGGATGCACAATTTATTTTAAAATGGAGTTCTCACTGGAGGGCTGGAAATCTTGAGCCTGAACACTTTTACCTACATTTTACAAGCTCAAGTCCGTTGGGTGCGCAGGTTGTGTCTTCTTTGCTTTGGAAGATTAATATTCTACTATCGATTGGAACTACCTATTGACATCACAAGATGGAGGCATGACATTTTAAATCTTATACTGTATATCCACATTATCTCCTGTAACCTACTCCCCCTCTTGGCTCTGGTAGGTCTGTCCTGTTCTCCACTCCTTACCCTAGCTACTCTTTTAGTTTAGATTAGTGATTTTCAACTGGTATGACACAAAAATTTTCATTCTTGCAATACCTAACTTTTTAGTCACGGGCACTGACCAAAAGGTCAAATAAAATATAGATTGTCAAATAAAAAATTGGGAGCAACCAACACAATAGCTGTATGAATGAATCAAAATTATATTTCTTTTATAAGATCAGCAAAATATATATTTTTTGGTGTGCCACAGAATTTTAATGTTTTTTCTTCTTTTCCAAGTGAGCGGAGGAGATAGAGACAGGCTCCTGCATGCGCCTCAACTGGAATCCTCCTGGAAACCCTCATCTAGAGCAGATGCTCTGCCCATCTGGGGCCATGCTTGCAACAGCTCATTTTAGCACCTGAGGCAGAGGCTCCACGGAGCCATTCTCAGCACATGGGGCCTATGTGCTCAAATCAATTGAACCATCACTGTGGGAGAAGAAGAGAGAGACAGAGAGAAAGGAAAGGTGGGGTGGAGAAGCAGATGGTTGCTTCTCCTGTGTGCCCTGACTGGAAATCGAACCTGGGACATCCACACACTGGGCCAAAGTTCTACCACTGAGCCAACCAGCAAGGGCCAGTGTACCACAGAATTTTAGTAACTAACTAGTTCATGTGTGCCATGAGGTGAAAAAGAATGAAAATCACTGATCTAGACCAGAGTAATCTCTCGGCTAGTCAGGATAATTGTCTCTGGATTGGCTTCCATGTTTCATTCTCCTCTCCAGATCCTTCCTTCCCAGAGTGAAAATTTACCAGTATTAATTTCACTATGTCATTCACCAGCTTAAACATTTGCAACAGCTCCTCGGGAACTATAGGACAAAGTCCCAAACTCCACAGTAAGGCTCAGCTCTACACTTCAGGTCTGTGTCTTTCTTCAACACCAACTCTCCCATGCCCTCCCTTGTGTCCCAGACTCGGCATATTACTACCTGCAGTTCCTGAGTGTACAAAGCTGTTTCACTGCCCCAAACCTGCTCAGGCCCAGTCCCTGTTTGCTATGCCATTCTCAAGTAGTGTCTTTCTTATCCCACCTATTCATCTTTCAAGACGTAATTCAATAGCCCTGGCCAGTTGGCTCAGTGGTAGAGCATCCACCCGGTGTGTGGATGTCCCTACTCGATTCCTGATCAGGGCACACAGGAGAAACTCCCATCTTCTTCTCCACCCCTCTCCTCTTCTTGCTTCTCTCTCTCACTTTCTCTCTCTTCCCCTCCTATAGCCATAGCTTGAGTAGAGTGAGTTGGCCCCCAGAACTGAAGATGGCTCCATGGCCTTCTCTTCAGGCACTAAGAAGAGAGCTCAGTTGCTGAGCAACAGGGCAAATCCCAGATGGGCAGAGCATCGCCCCCAGTAGGCTTGCTGTGTGGATACCCGTGGGGGCACATGCAGGAAGGAGTCTGTCTCTGCCTCCCCTCCTTTCACTGAATAAAAAAAAAAAAAAAAGACTTAATTCAAGCCTGGCCTCCTCCCGGAAACCTTTCTTGAGGCTTCTGCCACCTCTCCCACTCCGATCCAATGCCCAAGGAGAACTGACCACTTTTGCTTCGAGATCCTACATAGAGACTGTTACTATATCCATCTGCTCAAATGTTCCTTTTCTCCTAAAAGCCTGTGAGCTCCTAGAGGGAAGAGACGGAGTCTTATTCACCCCTCTTGGTGACAAGCAGAATGCCAGGTATAAGGTAAGAGAATCAATAAATGTTGGGTATAACTTCTACTTCCATTGCTGTTAATGCTCCATAGTATTGCAGCTTATTCTGTCTCATAGATGGAGCACAGGATGCTCCAACCTACTTGCCGAATCTCTTGCACCTACTTGATACTGTGGAATCACAAATATATTTGGGCTAAGGATGATCCCAAAGAGCACAAGTCCTTAGATCTCCCCTCATCACTGCTGAAGCTGCAACAACACCCCCACCTTTTCACACCCCCTTTTCAGAAGGTAGCAAAGGCTTGTTTTAGAAATCAGTTTCACATTCACTCAGATGAGATGAACTCACCACTGACTGACTAATCCCCCTGAAACCCTCTGAATCCCCAGAACACAAGGGATAGCTGCTGTCAAACCTCATCTAAACATCTCAGGTGACCCGCTAACCTACCAAGTTCATGAAGATACTGAATGAATATCACCTGATAAGGAGGAATGATATCACTCCCGCCAAAGGAAATAAAACTGCAGTCCATAAAGGAGGAGCGTGCACCATGCAATCTATATGTTCTGTACTCCGTTGTTGAACAGGTGGGCTTTATTAGGAACACTAGCTGTTCAGTGCTATCACCGGCACGCTGGTTGTTGCTGCATCACTCCTGGCCCAGAGATGTCACACAAAATTCTACAAAAAACAACCCTAGTTTTAAAAAAATAAAATTAAAAATAAAAAAAGAAAGATAAAACAAGCACATCTGCAGAGACCTAAGAGTGTAAGGAAGTAATTACAGAATTAGAAGGTCCAGAGATTCGTTCAGTCACTTAGCACCTCATTGAGTCAGTAAATCACTCTGCCGTTCTGAACATTCTTCCAAACATGAGAATTGAGAAGTGAAATGCCTTTTCTCAATTCCTGGGGCATCTGATCAGTCACAGAAGTCAACAACCCAATCCTGCAACGAAAGCTTTATCTTTCTTTGCCTTAACCGCGTTGCAGATAAGCAAAAGGTATCATTCCACTCTATCTTTTAAAAGCCCTCACACAAATGGTACACACACAAGCCCTAGAGATGTATGAAATTAAATCACTCTGTTGGACTCACAAAGTTACACTGGTGATGTTGGGGGGGGGGGGGCTTGCTGTGAGGAAGAATTAGTGGGAATTATTTTTCATCTCCAGAGAGAATTTATGTAGTTGACAACTAAAATATGTTTTCGTAAGTCTGTGAAAGGCACCATGACAAAGACCCTTTTGTAGCTCAGGGGAATCACAGACATTCAATGTGAAACTAACAATTTAAAGGAGTTTCAAGGACACAGTTTTTTAAAAAAACATCCTTCTCTTAAAAAAATAAAGAGAGGGAAGAGAAAAGCAAAAAGATATTATTTAGGTAGCATACTCACAGCATGAAATCTCATGATATTTTTATCACATTTTTTTCCTGTGTACTTTGTTCATACTCTCTGGTTAGCCAGAATTTAGGGTGCTCTGTTTCTCTAAACATAAGGTAATGTTCCCAACATATATTTCTAACATAATGGTTTTATCAAAAAAGATCAATTCCCCTCAGATATATTTAAAGAGTTATTTATCAGTAGGGAAAATGGTAACCAATTTACCTTTTCTTTTTCTTAAAGAACTTCACATAATGATAAAAGTAAATTTTTCCTACTGACTTATACAACAGGAGATACTTAAACAATGAGGAACACGAAGTCCAACTGTCTCTTCAAATTTTGAAGGGTACCCAGTTAAAGTTAAATTATTTTAATAACACTGCACCACTGTCAGTCACTTCCTGTTCAGCCAGAACTGCAAGGAAAAAATGTCCAAGCACATCTAGCACACAAGTGAGATGAAGAATTGTCACTGTTGTATAATCAACAGTGTAGAAAACTGATCAAAACTCTATTCCCTCCCAGCTACTGAACTTGACAAATTTAAGAGGTTATGGATTTCATCACTAAAATAAAAACCCTTAGGTAATTATGTTTTGATTAGCTGGGGAATGAGTAGGAGGCAAGAGGATAATAGTCTAAGTGCTTGGGGATAAGATATTTGTTTATTAAATGTAAATAAAAGAAATATTCCTACAATGGCCTGATTCTCTAAAAGATGGCTGTCCATAATCAGCCTAAAATAAGATAGGATGTCTTTTTGTTGTTTTTAGTTCATTAAAGAACCCAATTCTGCAATGAAAGTAGAATTGCTCTCTCTTTAAAGAAAATAAGATTTAGGAAAATTAAAAAATAAACCAAAAAACTAATGCCTTACACTTCTGAACTTAATTAAAATTTAGCAAGCTATGAATTTCAGATTCAGTGGCTTCTTAGAAAAGTTAAATGAATTCCTCTGAATTATCCATTAGCCCTAAGCTATGTCTTGGACAAAGGAAATTATTCCAAGCTTCAGTGAAATCAGATTATCATATATTTAGTGTTACAATCTTAAAATTATATGGGTAGACCATTTATAAACATACATAAATATTTACTAATTTTATTATTTTTCACAGAGAAATAAATCTAATTATTATACAATAGCACAAATATTCAAACTTAGGTGTTTTGTTATTTTTATGGACCAGTCTGTTCAATTGTGTTATTTGGATAAAAAACAAAATAGAGAAGTTTATGACTTACACTTATTTTCCACTGGTTTAAATCATCATGCTTCTAGGTAAACACATTTAATCAGAACCTTTCTAGGCAATAAAGGAAGTCTCTAGAAGTGTACATGCATATTGAAGATTAATACACTTTTGGTAACTAAATGCTAGTTGCTAACTTCCCTTCAGAATGCAAAAATGACTAGGATTTAAAATATGAGAGAAAATTCTGGGATTATTAATAGGTAATCCTAGGTCGTACTCACTGTTAGAAAATAACATTGCAAAAACAACAAGAAGTGTTTTAAGATGTGACCTGTAATGAAAACCAGCTTAAGTACTGTGTCAGGATGATCTCTATTAGAGATTTCTAGTGGGACAGGGTCATACCGTGAAACTGCATATGGTATCCCCAAACTTCCTTGCCCTGCTCTCAGGTTTTCAAAAAACTTCGTGTGACAACACTATTGCTTAAGGGGTATTTTTGTAATAAATCTAGCTCTTTTTTTTTAATTAAAGGAAACACAAATGTTTTGACAGGAAATATAAGCTATTACCACTGGCCTCCTGTTATGTGACCATGCCCTATTTTTGGAAATGTCTTTTGTATGAGTCACTGTGTAACTTTAGGTAAACGTCTTAACCTCTCTGTGCTTATCTAAAAAGAAGTGAGGTTGCCTGACCAGTGGTGGTGCAATGCATAAAGCTTCAACCTGGAATGCTGAGGTCACAGGTTTGAAACCCCAGGCTTGCCCGGTCAAGACACATACAAGAAGCAACGGGTTGATGCTTTCTATTTTTCCCCTCTTCTCTCTCTCTCTTTAAAATCAATTTTAAAAATCTTAGAAAAAAATAAAAGCAGTGAGATTAAGTAATTCTAAATTTCCCTCTAACATCATAAAAATCCATTTACCATATAAGAAATAACGAGCAGACTTAACTGATGTTGGAGTAATGTCAACTTGGATTTCTTAGCAATCAAAAACCTCAGTGCCTACAGTTCAATATGTTTGTTTAAACTCCAGGCTTTTCCAAGCAACTGCTAATATGATCAATTTATTATCTCAGGGCTTACTAAACTTCTCTTTCCAGTATAAAACTCTGCTTCCCACCTATCCACTACCCACAAACACATGCCCAACCCCACTGCTTTCCATAAGGAGGGCAGAAGTTGCAGCAACAGAAGGAATCTTGAGCAAGCCATGGGTTCCCAGATGTCCCATAGAAACCAGAGATGTGCCTGACCTGTGGTGGTGCAGTAGATAAAGCAACAACCTGGAATGCTGAGGTCGCCAGTTCAAAACCATGGGCTTGCTCAGGGCACATATGGGAGTTGAAGCTTCCAGCTCGTCCCCCTTCTCTCTCTCCCTCTCTAAAATGAATAAATAAAATCTTTAAAAGAAAAACAAACAAAAAAAACAGAGATGTTAGGAGACATCTCCAGAGCTACAAATGGACGAAAGATCAGAGCAGACACATTAATTTACGTCACCACTACCTACCTCAGAGACAAAAATGCTATCCATAAAAGTAATGAAGGAATTTTCCTCAGAAGCTGCTCGGTAAGTCCTGTGTCTCTAAAAATGGGGAACAATCTTTTTTTTTCATTTTCTGTTGCATGAGGTTTTAGAACTATTTCTATATATTTCTGCATCACTGATTCTAAACATGAAACCCATCTTTTGTTGCATGCTCTAGTTTTTATGCAATTTTAATTTCATTTTGTTACAGTTAATGGCATACATTGGTTTTTAAATTGGAGTTAAAGGGCAACGACTCTTGGATTGAACAGAACCACAAGGCAATTAATAATGTCTTACAAACATCACCTTTACATAATTGTAGTTGTTTTTAAATGTAAAAAATTATTATCTGATAAAAAAACACCTTCTTATTTTGTTTTAAGATTGAATCGTGGCTTCTTCGAGTAGGCGTAAATGTAAGAATAGTCCTGACACCTTCTGTTATAGGCGCAATATTTCATTATTTCTGACACGTGCATAGATTGCTTATTGCCTATTTTCAAGTTCCCTTGGCGATTAAGACAAGAATTGGGCTCCTCATATTGTGTGTCATAATTGTGGGAAATGCTTCGTGACTGGACAAAAGAAAAACGTGAAGGAATGCCTTTTGGTATTCCCATGGTTTGGCGTGAACTTAATGACCACAGCAGTGACTGTTATTTCTGTCTGATCCATACAAAGGGCATCAGCAACAAAAAATGACATATGATCGCATATCCTAATATTCCTTCAGCAATACGACCTATCCCACACTCTGAGACACTCCCGGTTCGTTTTCAATGGTTTTATTTCTTCTAAGGATGAAGAAAGTGAACATGGTGATCAAGTGTATTTTGATAAGATGCATGAAGAAATGGTTGTAGAATTTGAAGGGTCTTCTTCTGATGCCAAACAGTCATTAACCCCTCAGCAGTTTAGCCAACCCAAATTGAATGACTTACTAAGAGATTTGGGCCTATCAAAGAAAGCAGCTGAGTTATTAGCCTCCAGATTTCAAGAAAAGAATGGACTTCACTGGTCAGCTAAAGTATGCCATTTCAGGAAGCATGAACAAATTTTGGTGGACTTTTTTTCCCAAGACAAACACTTTGTTTACTATCATAATATCAGTAGTCTTCTCAGCCAGCTAGGTGTTAACACTTACAGTCCAACAGAATGGTGGCTATTTCTTGACAGCTCTAAATGGAGTCTGAAATGAGTTCTCTTACACAATAGTAATGTTTATGCAGCGATTCCAATTGGTTATTCAACTCATCTGCAAGAAGATTATAATGACATAAAATATGTCCTCAACTTTCTGAAGTATGAGGAGCATAACTGGATCATTTGTGTGGATCTTGAAATGGTAAATTTCCTGCTAGGACAACAGAGAGGTTTCACAAAGTATCCTTGCTTTGTGTTTGTGGGACAGCCAAGCTCGGGAGAAACACTGGACACAGAAGGAGTGGCTGAACGTGAAGTTCTGGAAGTAGGGATGCAAAATATTGTGAATGAACCTGTAGTTAATCGAGACAGGATCATTTTTCCCTCACTTCACATCAAACTTGGCTTAATGAAGCAGTTTGTTCAGGCTTTGAATAGAGAAAGTGAATGCCTTCAACATATTATTTCTGCTTTTCCTGACTTGTCTTTCGAGAAGATAAAAGCAGGTGTATTCAATAGACCCCCAATTCGAACCCTCATATATGACAAAGAATTTGCCAGGAAGATGAATAGGATGAGAAAGCAGCATGACAGTCTTTTGTGGCAGTTACAAAGGACTTCCTTGGCAACAAAAAAGCAGAAAACTATGAACTTCTGATTCAAAGGATGCTGTTGGCTTTCCGTGACATTGGATGTAACATGAGCGTTAAGATTCACTTCTTGAACAGTCACCTTGATTAGTTTCCCGAAAATCTTGGAGCTGTTAGTGATGAGCAGACTACTGCTGGAGCATCAAACAAGATTGTCCTCAACAAGTACACAAATGCAAGAGCTACAAATGCAAATTTTTGCCTGAATAAAATTTAAATAAGTTTTGTGCAAATTTTATGATTAATATAAGTGTTTAAATATGTTTTATTTTGAAATTGTAGACAAATTCTGATGCAATCATATCGTTTAGTGTATTACTGTATTTACTGCATTATATAAATTATTATATTTTCACAAAAATGATGCCTAAGAAGACATTCTACTTCATTATGTTAAACTAAATGTTGAAAATTTTACAATAAGATGATAACCTAAAATCTTAAATTGCAAAAAAACTGTACCTTACAGAGAAAAACTAATGTCAAATTTGAGATTAGCACACTCGAATTAGGTAAGAACAAGTGTTTTTGTGGATGCAACAAAAATTTTGTTCCCCAATGTAATCAGTCCTTGAATTCAAACTCTCCACACAATGAAACATTTCCATAGAGAACAAAAGAGTGCGTTCCTAGTCAAGGCCAGCAAAGGCACCTTGCAATGAATTATTTGAGCCAGGCCCTGTGAGCTTTGGTGGTAAAAGCAGGTTTCTGAATCAGTGACACTGAGTTTTTGTACATGAAAGCAAGAACAGGAAGACACAATGTTCACACACTGCATGATGGGAGAGGACAGAGCAGAAAGAAACCAAACAAGAAAGAACAGATCATTTTGAACCTAGCAAGTCAGCACGCACAGAGAACCAATAAGGAAGCTCCGAAACCTTTGGCAAATGTCCTATATAACATTCTCTAACTTACTGTGTTCTCTCCAAAGCATGTCTGTCTGCAAAGTGTCTGTTAATTATAACATACGGTGCTCATACTGTATCCCTTACCCAAGATTTACCATACCTTATCTTTCCAGCATGGTTTGACAGCAAAAGAACCATGATGCCAATGTTAGTGTGGTTTTAACGAGTAAAATGAGGGTTAATCAAGACAAGAGAAGTCTGCTGACCCTCTTCCTGGCTGTGGGTCCACTGTGATGAAACTGGCAGATGGACACTGCCCCCATTTGCTCCACACCCTACTTTTGTAACATTCTCTGCTTCACTTTCACCTGTGCATAGCCTGCCACGACTTTAATGGGAACATTGGTACAAGTTGAACCCAAGAACACCAAAGAAAGAAATCATGGCCTCTTTGCCATGCCAGGCTTAGAGTCCAGGTGAGGACATAATGATGAGCACAGCTACGGTGTGCTGGGGACAGGTTGTGGACTTCCATCAGACAAACCTGGTTCTCACCTCAGCTCCCCCACTTCATAGCTTCATAGCCTTGGGTAAGTAATTCCAAACCTCAAACTCGTCTGTAAACTGTAGATATACTATCTTCCTTGCTGGGTTACTATCAGCGCTATATGACATGACACGTCTGACATCCAGCAGAGTGCCTGGTGTACAGCAGGTGCTCAGTGAAAGTCGGTACTTTCTCTCTTCCCTTTACAGGAAGCACACACAAGTACAGACTTACAAAGCAACATGCACAAACGGCTATAGATATGGTAACAACAGCACAAAGGTAAATCAAAATGGCCAAGAAAGTCATTAAGTTCTAGATCATTCCCATCATTAAGGACGCAGGGGGAGCCAGCTCCACAGAGCTAAGAATATTATACAAGCTCTCCTGTCCTCTCTTGTGGGTTCAAGAAAAGGACGTCGGTGTAGTGCTTCTTAGTGGCTTCTTCAGGAAAGAAGGAACAACAGCTTTTCAATATTCCCTTTACAGTCTCAAATGGCTGCCCGTGCCAATCACTGAGTGGCAATGATTTTTATTTTAAGGCTCTTAGATAATTGTAATACATTTAAGAAGGTAAGAAGATATTTTTTTCCAACTCCAATTTCTCTAAAAAGTAAGAACGATATCTCCTTTCTTGTAGATGGCTATAGTGTTCTTGCGTTTGTGTTTAATTTTAAGTAAATGATGACTCTCGAATACTCTCATCCTGGGAAGAAAACAGAGTTTACAACTTAATTTAGGATACTCTGAGTCTAATATGAAAATTTAAGAATACTTCTGCCATAATACAGTGTGTCCGTAAAGTCATGGTGCACTTTTGACAGGTCAAAAGTCAAAAGTGCACCATGACTTTACGGACACACGGTACTTAATGCTGGGCCTAGAAGCTGAAAGATTTTTATCAGCACGTAGGTGACTTAAGATACTCTGAATGCTTGGGGAGCTTCCATTTTCTTTTTTTAACCACTTGCTTGGTATGTAGCACAAAACAGAAGCGAGCACATTAATTCTAGATTTACTTTAAGCTCTCCTGGGAATTCTTGCTCAATTGATAGCTAACAATCATCTGACATGATTTACCCATATAGTAACGCTACTATTTTAAGCAAAAAGATTAAAGATACATAAGAACAGATGGAAACTCGTCTTTTTTTAGTCTGTGACCTTAAGCAAGGGCAGTGGCCCTTTGTGGTTAAATAATGGCAACTTACTGGATTTTTACCAACCTCACAAATAAATGCTTTTTACAAAGGTCACTCTTGTTTACACCCAGGAGAGTAGAAAGAACACAGGCTCCCCCATCCAGCAAGGGTGACCACCACTGGCCACATGTGACTACCAAGCATACGAAATGTGACCAGTCCACTCTGTGATATGTTGTAAGTGTAAATACACACTGAACTTCAAAGACTTAGTACAAAAATTAATATAAACTATCTCATTAACTTTATACTGTATACATGTTGACATAATATTTTAATATCTTGGCTACCTTGGTTTAAAACACATCATTAAAATTAGTTTTGTTTGTGCCTGACCTGTGGTGGCGCAGTTGATAAAGCGTCGACCTGGGAACACTGAGGTCACCAGTTCAAAACCCTGCACTGGTCTGGTCAAGGCACATATGGGAGTTGATGCTTCCAGCTCTTCCCCCCTTTCTCTCTTTCTCTCTCTCTCTCACTCTGTGTCTCCTCTCTAAAATGAATAAATAAATAAAAAATTTAAAGACATCATCGCCAAATTAAAAAAAAATTAATTTTGTTTGCTTACATACTTTTTAAATGTAGCTACCAGTACATTTATAATTACACTTGCTGCTTGCATTATCTGTCCACTGGACAGGGCTGAGTGAGGATGTTTCAACAGAAGTTACAAGTTAGCCCCATCAGGTTGGTGTTCTACACGTCGCTCACCATCTTTTTGCTTTGGTTTCATGATTTATAAGATGTTGAGACCATGGATTAGACCTTGCCTTTTAAAACCTCTATGGCTCTAACATTCTAGGACTCAAGGGTTCACTAGTTAGTGCTGGTGGAGAAAAGGCTCAGGACTGGCTGACGACAGTGCTGTAACTAAGAGGCAGGGCAGCCTGTCAGAGCTCTAGACAAAGTGCTTACGAAAGCTCAGGGTGTCTCTCACAGGCTCCCAGCAGTGCATGTGTCTCAAAGCCAGAGAGAGGGACGTTCTACTTCTTCTGCCAGCCCGGCAGCTAATGAGGGCATTTGAGAAAAGCCCTGCCTGCCCTGGTGTGGGGTGCCTCCCAGAGTCCGCACCTGTGCCTTCTATTAGCAGACAAGCTGGGCTGCAGTTCTGGTGGCATGGCTGATGCATGGCACACTGTGGGCATAAGCCTGGGGAGCAGGGGGAGAGAAACATGTTCCCAGAAGTGGGAAAAAAGAAAACAACTTGTAATTCATATTGTGTTTATCTGAGTCCTAAAAGAAGCATTAAAAAAAACACATTTAACTATCAGTTTCATCAAAGCATGATTCTGCATTTGCTTTCTAGAACCAGTTAAAACGGCATGTTCTGCATTAATTTGGACTGAAAGATCGAATCCTCCAATGCAGCACAGTACTTGGGAATGTATACTGAGCCACCATCATGGCGCGCTATCCACCACTGACAGCAGCATGTAGCAATCACTTCTGGGTGTCTAGCATGTGCCTGGCACCAGGACACAACAGCAAGGAAGATACAGTTCTTTCCCTTAAGCAGTTTTCAAAGTGGGGGCAGCTGGCAAGGAGAATATCAAGTAAGATGGCAAATGTGACTGAAAGTTTGATGATAAGTATCAGGTGCTCGTCCTGGAAGCACCTATCTGAGGTTAGGAGGGTCTGGGAGGATCTGGGAAGCCTTTTGTAGGAAGTGAGCTCTAACTTAGCTGAGAAGTAACCAAGAGAAGAGGAAGAGGAAGAAACAGTCCATGCAGAAAGAGTGATGTGCTCAAAAGGCCAGATGTGAAAACAAACATGGTGCATCCCCTAAGGCTAGAATTCAGAGGGTGAAGGGATTAGGGGCAAGAGATGTACCTATAGAGGGAAGCAGGGACAGACCATGGGGCCTTGAATGCTGAGAAGGAACTGATAGTGGCCTACCAGCGGCTGCCCCAGTCGACCTACCTCAGAAGGACTGAGATGTTTCCTACCGCCCAGCATGCCAGGTGGTCCCATCATGTCTTGTCTTTGCACAAGCCATCCCTTCACTCTTGAAGGCCTTCCTGTCTCTGCCTTCTTTTTCCCATCTAAGAAATCCTACATAGACTAACATAGGAGACCTCTCAAAGGTCTCTTCCATTGCAACCTTTCTTAGCACCAAGACTAAATCAATCATTTTCTACCTTGTGAACATACTTCTTATAATAAAGACAGTAGGGGGTAGGGACCCAAATAAACACCCGTCTACTTTCAGAACTGCCCCCTTCCCTCCTTGGTAGCAGCTAAGCATCCAGGTCAGGGCAATGTGACTGTGTGCACCTTGGGTATTTGTTGTAGTAATATAAGGTTATAGAAATAAAGTATATAGAAATATAAAAATATGATATATAAAAGTAATTAAAATGGTATTAAAAATAATTATTAAAATTAAATAAAGTTATGCCATTTGGATAGGAATTAATATAGTGGCTTGGTGCCATAGCTCTGTAATGTGATAAACACACTCTGACTTTCAAGCAGAGCTCAGTTAGTATGTGTGTGAAGTTATACCTAGATAAGAAGTGGCTTGGTGTTATTTACATTAACTTTGTAAGTAATGTAAATAAAAACATCTTAAAAAGTGGTTTGATGTAACATTTCAGTAGATTGACATAGAGGGGATTCCCTGCGAGGAACTCCCAAAAAGGTGGTTTGAGGTGATAATCCTATAGACTGACACCTGTTAGAAGGCGTTGGCCAGAAAAGGTACTAAAGCTGGGGGCCCCCTGCTGCAGTAGTTGCCCAGACTCCCATCGTGAACGTGGACTGTCTCCACAACGCTCTGAGCTCTGACCAAAGCCAGCCGAGAGGAGCACGCAGATGGGCCCCCCTTAAGCTGCATCCAGGCACGCCAAAAGGATTTGTGAGTAATAAATTGCCTGTGTGATTACTGCAACTAAGAAACAAGGTAAGTAACTGAATCAGCAGGGAGGGATACACCTCCCTAATCTAGGAGGAAGTGCACCTCAGCCGCAGGCACGTACTTACAACCCATCTGTAACTTGTTCTTCTTTTCAATCCCTAGGGATATGGTCATATTTTAAAGTTACATTAATTTGGGGCATGGTTACTCAACTCCTTACAAAACCAGGGCACTGTGTTCCTTCTGTCTTGTGACTTATATACATCCAAACAGTGGGGCCTACTAAATTAGTTGTAGATTATTTTTCCAGTTTATCCATAATTTATTATAAAAATATTTTCACTGTGGGAAAATAAAAAAGATCTAACTACTGTATAATAACCTGTTAACTTCAGGAGCTGTAAATCCTGTGAGTTAAGGAAGTGTCAACTACAGGAAACATGTAACTTTTAGGAACTGTCTGCTACAGCAAAGCCAAGACGGTTGCTGTCCCTACGTGATGTGTGATGTCTTATCGACAGCACAGGCTCCTCCTTGTTCAACTGTAGCAGAAAGTCTCTCTGACAACCTCATAGACTATGATTAGTAAAGAAACAAAAAAGAGCACCTTAAAAGCTGGTACATACCAACTCCATTAACTGCTTGAGCTGACCGATCTCTTCTGGCAGTGATCCAAGTTTGTTGTTACTGGCAATTAAGACTTTGAGAGGCAGACCACACAGGCAGGCAGGCAGGGCAGACAGCTGATTTCGACTGCAAAGGCAACACAACAAGAACAGGTGTAAACAAAGAGGTCGCTTCCTACCATTTGTGAACATATTTAATAGGCAAAGAGAAAGGCGTGAGTTGAGCAGGCATTTTGCAAATATCAAAATCCAACAAGTTTCTGTATATGTAATAACTCAAATCTCTCAGGTGTATAAGGAAAGAAAATGTATTTTACAAAAGACAGGCAGAGGCATTTCTGACAGAAACAACCCTCCCGGCACAAAGGAACTCCTGCAACTCACAACACCACTGGCTATTTGACTGTCATTCAAGTATGTTTAGGTGTCTTGTGAAAGAGCTAATTAAAAAAAAGAAAGAAAAACAACAAACCCAAATCATCCTTGCTGAGTTTTCTGAGAGATGGGAAAATACCCAGTAAATGAAATCTATGACTCCCCTCCAGGTAGTCGGCAGCTGCTATGTCACCTCCTCCATCACAAGGAGCCCTTTCCTGCTACTGAGTAGGGAGGGTGGTTTTCTGTTTCCCTTTCTGTCCTTCCCCATTCTACTGATGAAGTCAACAAACAGGCAGAAACACTTCTAAAAGATGTTTCTAAATATGTATGTCATGGTCATGCACTTACTCGGAACTTCTGTGCATAAAGCTTCAAAGGCTGTGGTATTTTGTGGGTGTATTTGTGGGCACACAGAATTTCTGTGTGTGTAACAGGGTGAGACAGACCGATGGACTGCAAACACAACCAAATGTTACAAGTGATCATTTTCGAGTGAGTAGATACAATGAGAGGATTTTATTTTCTTTATGACACTTTGCGTTTTTCCAAAATTCCTATAAAGTGTTTTTATAATTAGAAAATAAATATTATTATAAAAAGTAAAACTTTTATCTGGGTACTGGTTACATGGGTGCTTCTATTTGTGGAAATTCATTGAAATGTACATTTACAACCTGTACATTTTTCTGTATGTATAACATTTCTATTTTTATTTTAATTTTATTTAGACAATTAATTTTAATGAGGTGACATTGATCAATTAGAGTACATAGATTCAGAGAAAACATCTCCAGATCATTTTGACATTTGATGATGTTGTATACCCATCACTCAAAGTCAAATGGTCCTCTGTCACCTTTTATTTGGTTTTCTTTATGACCCTGCCCTCCCTCACCCCTCCCTCTATTCCCTTCCCTCCCTCACCACTGCATTCTTGTCCATGTTCATGAGTCTCAATTTTGTGTCCCACCTATGTATGAAATCATAAAGTTCTTAATTTTTTCTGATTTAGTTATTTCACTCAATATAATGTTATCAAGGTCCATCCATGTTGTCGTAAATGATCCAATGTCATCATTTCTTATGGCTGAGTAGTATTCCATAGTATATATGTACCACCTCTTCTTTATCCAGTCCTCTATTGAAGGGTTTTTTGGTTGTTTCCATGTCTTGGCCACTGTGAACAATGCTGCAATGAACATAGGGCTGCATGTGTCTTCATGTACCAATGTTTTTGAGTTTTGGGGGTATATACCCAGTAGAGGGATTGCTGGGTCATATGGTAGCTCTATTTTTAGGTTTTTGAGGAACCACCATACTTTCTTCCATAATGGTTGTACTACTTTACATTCCCACCAACAGTGAATGAGGGTTCCTTTTTCTCCACAGCCTCTCCAACACTTGTTATTACCTGTCTTGTTGATAATAGCTAATCTAACAGGCTTGAGGTGGTATCTCATTGTAGTTTTGATTTGCATTTCTCTAATAGCTAATGAAGATGAGCATCTATTCATATGTCTATTGGCCATTTGTATTTCATTGTGGGAGAAGTATCTGTTCATATCCTCTTCCTATTTTTTTATTGGATTGTTTGCTTGTTTGTTGTGGAATTTTGTGAGTTTTATGTACATTTTGGATATTAGGCCCTTATTTGAGCTGTTATTTGAAAATATCTCCCATTTAGTTGACTGTCTGTTTGTTATGCTCTCAGTTTCTTTTGCTGTGCAAAAGTTTCTTAGTCTGATGAGGTCCCATTTATTTATCTTTGCCTTCACTTCCCTTGCCTTTGGAGTCAAATTCATAAAATGTTCTTTATGGCCAAGGTCCATGAGTTTAGTACCTATGTTTTCTTCTATGCAATTTATTATTTCAGATCTTATATTTAGGTCTTTGATCCATTTTGAATTAATTTTGGTACAAGAAGACAAACTGTACTCGAGTTTCATTCTTTTGCATGTGGCTTTCCAGTTTTCCCAGCACCATTTATTGAAGGGCTTTCTTTTCTCCATTGTGTGGTTTTGGCTCCTTTATCAAAGATGATTTGACTATATATATGTGGTTTTATTTCTGGGCTCTCTATTCTGTTCCATTGGTCTGAGTGTCTATTTTTCTGACAATACCATGCTGTTTTGTCATGGCTCTATAATATAATTTTGAAGTCAGGTATTGTAATGCCCCCAGCTTCGTTCTTTTTCCTTAGGATTACTTTAGCTATTTGGGGTTTTTTATAGTTTCATATAAACCTGATAATTTTTTGTTCCACTTTTTTAAAAAATGACGTTGGAATTTTGATGGGAATTGCATTAAATTTGTATATTGCTTTGGCTAATATGGTCATTTTAACTATATTTATTCTTCTATCCAAGAACAAGGAATATTTTTCCATTTCATTGTATCTTTTTCAATTTCCCTCAACAATGCTTTGTAGTTTTCATTACATAGGTCCTTTACATTCATTGTTATGTTTATTCCTAGGTATTTTATTATTTTTGTTGCAACTGTGGAAGGGGTTATTTTTTTTGTTCATTTTCTTAAGTTTCATTGTTGGCATATAAAAAGGCAATAGACTTCTGTATATTAATTTTTTATCCTGAAACCTTACTGTATTGGTTTATTGCTTCTAGTAGTCTTTTTGTGGAGTTTTGGGGGGGTTGATGTATAGGATCCTATCATCTGCAAAAAGTGAAACCTTTACTTCTTCATTCCCAATATGAATGCCTTTTATTTCTTTCTCTCATCTGATTGCTCTGGCTAGAACTTCTAGCACTACATTGAATAAGAGTGGAGAGAGTGAGCAGCAACCTTGTCTTGTTCATAATTTTAGAGGAAAATTTTTCAGTTTTTTGCCATTTAATAAGATGTTAGCTGATGGTTTGTCATAAATGGCCTTTATTATGTTGAGATATTTTCCTTCTATTCCCATTTTGTTGAGTGTTTTTCTTTATGACACTTTGCTGAATTTTCTAAAATTCCTATAAAGTGTTTTTATAATTAGAAAATAAATATTATTATAAAAAGATAAACTTTATCTGAGTACTGGTTACATGGGTGCTTCTATTTGTGGAAATTCATTGAGATGTACATTTACAATCTGTACACTTTTCTGTATGTGTTATATTTCAATTAAAGATTGTTCCCCCAACAAAAAATCATTAGATTTATATGGAAGTATAAAAAACCCCGAATAGCCAAAGCAATCCTAAGGAAAAAGAACGAAGCTGGGGGCATTACAATACCTAACTTCAAAATTATATTATAGAACCATGACAAAACAGCCTGGTATTGTCAGAAATATAGACACTCAGACCAATGAAACAGAATAGAGAGCCCAGAAATAAAGCCACATATATATGGTCATATAATTTTTGATAAAGGGGCCATCAACACACAATGGAGAAAAGAAAGCCTCTTCAACAAATGGTCCTGGGAATACTGGAAAGCCACATGCAAAAGAATGAAACTCGACTACAGTTTGTCCCCTTGTACTAAAATTAATTCAAAATGGATCAAAGACCTAAATATAAGACCTGAAACAATAAATTACACAGAAGAAAACATAGGTACTAAACTCACGGACCTTGGTTACAAAGAGCACATTATGAATTTGACTCCAAAGGCAAGGGAAATGAAGGCAAAGATAAATGAATGGGACCATATCAGACTAAGAAGTTTTTGTACAGCAAGAGAAACTGACAACAAAATAAACAGATAGCCAACTAAATGGGAGATGATATTTTCAAACAACAACTCAGATAAGGGCCTAATATCCAAAATATACAAAGAACTCATAAAACTCAACAACAAACAAGCAAACAATCGAATAAAAAAATGGGAAGAGGACATGAACAGACACTTCTCCCACGAAGATATACAAATGGCCAACAGATATATGAAAAGATGCTCATATTCATTAGCTATTAGAGAAATGCAAATCAAAACTACAATGAGATACCACCTCAAGCCTGTTAGATTTGCTATTATCAACAAGACAGGTTATAACAAGTGTTGGAGAGGCTGTGGAGAAAAAGGAACCCTCATCCACTGTTGGTGGGAATGTAAAGTAGTACAACCATTATGGAAGAAAGTATGGTGGTTCCTCAAAAACCTAAAAATAGAGCTACCATATGACCCAGCAATCCCTCTACTGGGTATATACCCCCAAAACTCAAAAACATTGGTACATGAAGACACATGCAGCCCCATGTTCACTGCAGCATTGTTCACAGTGGCCAAGACATGGAAACAACAAAAAGCCCTTCAAGAGATGACTGGATAAGGAAGATGTGGTACATATATACTATGGAATATTACTCAGCCATAAGAAATAATGGCATCAGACCATTTACAACAAAATTGATGGATCTTGATAGCGTTATACGGAGTGAAATAAGTAAATCAGAAAAAACTGAGAACTGCATGATTCCATACACAGGTGGATCATAAAAAAGAGACTAAGAAACATGGACATGAGTGTGCTGGTTACTGGGGGGAGAGGGGGAAGGGAGGAGAGGGAAGAATAGGGGGGAGGGGAGAGGCACAAAGAAAACCAGATAGAAGGTGACAGAGGACAATTTGACTTTGGGTGATGGGTGTGCAACATAATTGAATGCCAAGATAACCTGGAGATGTTT
The DNA here is from genome assembly GCA_037038555.1 of Rhynchonycteris naso. Taxonomy (NCBI): domain Eukaryota; kingdom Metazoa; phylum Chordata; class Mammalia; order Chiroptera; family Emballonuridae; genus Rhynchonycteris; species Rhynchonycteris naso. The sequence goes on along the minus strand of CM072998.1, from coordinate 106,616,758 downwards.
TCTTTGAACATATGTACCCTGATTTATTAATGTCACTCCATTAAAATTAATAATAAAAAATAAAATATAGAGATTTTGATCCCCTATTCTCTCATACCATATGAGAGGGCAGGAATCTGGTTAGCCAAAGGGCATCTCTAGCTAAAGGCCTCATAAAAAACAGGTGTTGTGGCCCTGGCCAGGATGGCTCAGTGAATAAAGTGTTGTCCCAGTGCATTGAGGTTTCAGGTTCAATCCCTGGTCAGGGCACATAGGATAAGCAATCAATTTAATCCAACAATTAAGTGGACATGTTGACGCTTTCTCTCTCTCTCTCTCCCTCCCTCCATCCCTTCACCTCAAATCAATGGAAAATTAAAACAAACAAAACAGGTGCTGCACTCTTGAAAGAAACTTTCTAATATGGGTGCTCTGCTGTAACCATCCTGACAGCTCTGGTACCCAATTCCCAGGTAATGATGAGGTTTTAGCAAGAAAAGATAAAAGATTGCCCTGCTTCGAAAATAAGGCTATTTTCATAAAAAAGTATAAGGAGGAGAGAACTTTCTCTGTGAGGCTCCAGCAGAGGTGGGGAGATAGAGAGCCCTACAGAGGTGAGATGGGGAGCTGGCTCCTCTCTCTGTCCTGGTTAGGGTGACAGGTGAGAATAAGGGTGATGGGCTTGAGCTGGCACACTCTCTTGATCTCTTAAGGTAGTGACAGGAGGAGCTAGTGCTACCAGCCTATGTGTCTGTCCTCTAAACCCCTCTTGCCACCCTGTCTCACCCACGGGAGCCCAGTAAGGCTCTTCTGGATGGAGGAGGAAGTGCCCTGCTGGCAGAGCTTTCTTCAAAGACACTACCTCCTGAAAAGAGAAGGCAGTTTATCAAAAGGTGGCACGTAAATAATTTGGGATGTAACTTGTGGTTTTAAAATATGTACTAATATGTAATTTCATAATGTGAGGATTGGTAAATTGAAATATTAAGGCAATTTCACATTACTTGAGCCATACTATACTTCCCTTTGCAGAGAGAATACTGGAACAAAGAATAAGTATGTTCAGAAATTTCCACATTCCTGTTTTCCACAGAATTAACAATTACAGTAGAAAGCTCTCCTATGTTTCTTATCTTAGAAACTCTGATTTAAACTCTTCCCAGTCTCACTACCTCAGTGCAGACATCTAATCAGACTCGCTGATGCTGAATTGGGAGAGCCGTTCATCATGCCATTTAAGCATTGAGACGAAAGCTCTGCTCACTCAAAAGCATAAATATTTGAGACTGCATGGGATTATTCTTACTGAAATTCTTCCAGGGTGGACACTAATTTAAAATAAAATAAAACTAATCATGTATGTTTCTTTGATAAGGGAGAATGATATTTGTGCTAAAAGCTGCCGATGAAATAGCTATTTATTTATGCCCCGCATATTGCTGTATTTAATCACCAGCAGGTAAATGAAGTTCCAAGGCTTCAGTCATAACACACACGCCACAGGTGTGGGGCACATTTCTTCTACCTCACCCATCTGTTCCCTTAGCCACTCCCTCTACCTCTACACCTCACACAGTTTATCACAGGACGTTCCCGTATTACTTGTTATTTCCCCAACAGGAAACAAGCAGATGCCCGTGTACAGAGAATCCCATTAGCTCACCAACTAGTACTCACAAAGGAGAGGAAAACTGTGTTTCCTTTAATCCTCTACCCACATCAGCTGCCTGAGCTTTGGAAAGCACTCATCTGGTAGCAATTTTTCTTGAATAAGTGCCACAGGCTGCAATCCACTATCCTAACCCCCCCCCCCGCCCCCCACTGGTCTCCTGTGGGCTTGTGTGCTATAAACGGGCTCTTCACAGAAAGAATGTTTAAAAATAGGGCCGGTATACTGTCTGTTAAGGTAATAGGCAACAGTTATCTTCAAATCTAGCCTGTGAGCCACATCTGAAAGCAAAACTAAAAACAAACAAATAAAAATACATTAACTCATTCATTACAAAAGAGCTAATTAATGGGGGGAGGCACTCACTTAGCAGTACAAATCACAGATTAGATGGTGTTAGCCTGAGACTTTTTGCTATTACAGAGCGGAACCCGTCCATCATCCCCAGCCAGTCTCTGCCCAGTCTTCGTAGAGGGTGGCGCAGGGAGCAATGAGGAAGGGAAGGAAGGCAGTGGGCTTTCACCAGTCCATGGTCATTGCTAACGCTTGTCTTCCATCTTTCTCAGTTGGATGATTCTCTATTAGATTTGTCTGTTTCCTCATTCTAGACAGAACAAGGCAGCTCAACACAGTATGAACATTTTCTTTTTTTTAGGCATGCGCCCCGACCAAGATCCACCCAGCAACCCATCTGGGGCCAATGCTCAAATTAACCGAACTATTTTTAGCACCTTAGGCTGACACTTGGACCAACCAAGATATCATCAGCACCCAGGGCGATGCTTGAACCAATCAAGCCACTGGCTGCAAGAGGGAAAGAAAGAGAGAAGGAGAAGGAGGGGAAAAGAAGCAAATGGTGGCATCTCACGTGTGCCCTGTCTAGAAATTGAACCTGGGAGGTCTGCAGGCCAGGTGGACACTTAATCCACTGAGCAAACCTGCTAAGGTCAACACTGTATGAATATTTTTGACAGCCTAAGTTTGCAGGATAAATTTCTCTTGATTTCAAGTATCACTGTTCCTCATGTAACAACTCTTAAATTAAGGAATTCACAAACCAAGTAATTTGTGTCTAGTTTTAGTCTTAGAGAGTCTTATTTTAATGTATTTTGACTATGGCACTTATTAATATCCATGTTTTCAGACTTATTTATATTTGACATAATTTGTTACTGGTTGATGAGAAAGTTCTTTTCTATAAAGTATGTGATGAGAAAGGCATGCTGTATTCTTACATGTGATTCTAGTATCAGGGCATCACATGTATTTTTTGTTCTACTGGAATATAAGGGTGGGTAAAACAGGTTAATAGTAATAATAATAATAATACTATAATTAATAAATAAAATACAAAAATAAACTATTTTGCATACCCACGACTATAAATGTACTTTGGCTACCCTTATATATCTTTTTCTGTACTTATGTGGGTTTACTTAATAATGAAACATTCAACAGAAAATAATTTATAAGAAGATTTCTATAACAAATTCACCTTTACTCACTTGGTTAAAAGATCCCCAACTGTGGAATTAGAAGTCCTGGTTTCAAATCTCATCTCTGCCAAAAATCATCTATATGACTTTAGGTAAAGTCATTTAACCTCTCTACTTTTGTCATCCATAAGACATAGATAATAATACCTACTTAACATGACACATAAGATTATGGAAGCAAAAGTATTTAGCCCAACACTAAGTCCATATACGTAGAAAGATTAATCCAAACCCAGCCACTAATGTAGCCAACTATTAAGGGGATAGGGGGTGATCAAAAAGGGCATATGTGTGCTTAGTCTAGGTTCTAGTGATTTCTTTCCTAATTGCTAAAATTTCAGCCACTTTTAGACTATGAATGGATATTTTATTTGTTTAAATAATATCAATTAAAAGTAAAGATCATTAGGCTGACCTGTGGTGGCACAGTGGCTAGAGCATCAACCTGGTATGCTGAGTTCATTGGCTCAAAACCCTGGGTGGGTTTGCCTGGTCAAGGCACATACAACAAGCAACCAATGAATAGCTAGAGCAACTACTTCTTGTCCCCTCATCCTCCCTGTAAAATCAATAAATAAAATCTTAAAAGAAAATAAATTTTTAAAAAATTCATTACTCTAAGGCACACTGAGGAGAAGCAAACTATAAAATTTCAGGCCAAACATACTCTGTAAGTATTTTCAATCTGGAGAACCAGGAATACAACATGTAATCACCTGAATGACTTTTCCTCACCCATCTCCTCTGATTCCTTTTCTCTGGGAAACCCTGACTACCCCAGGATCACCACCTCTGTTTACTACGTCATTCCCAAAGAGAAACAGAAATAATTAGCGAAATCATTAGTCATCATAAATCTATTAAGAAAATGTCCCAGCATAAATCTGAAGGGCCACAGGGAAAACAGGCCAGATTTCTTGGTGGGGCACCCCAAGCAGCAGGTCCTCCTCTCTGAGTCTCAGCCGGGGAGGAGAAGGAGAAAGTATGCAGTACTTACTGTTGTTACCGTGTGTTTAATAGCATGGTCTGTGCATGGCAAGGGACCGACAGTAAACAGCAATTAGTGCTGTAGCCAAGTAACTTTCCTTTTTCCCAGGATACCTTATCTAATTGTATTCTTACCTTCTTTCCACATATCCTATTCATCTTTCATTAAAGAAAGAATACCTTTTATCTGTTTTGCATATGACACTTGACTGTTAATACTCTTCTGCACACACAGCAGTGAACCATAACCATAGAGAACTGTTTCCTTTTCTCACTTGGTCCATTCTGATAAAACCACCCAGGCAAAACGTCTCAACCTTGTTTCCCCTAATGACTATTTCTACTTAGTCGCCAGCCCTCCCCTTTCATTCCCATCACCATTACATATCTGAGACAATTACCAACAATGAGAATACTGTTTTAACTCGCCTGGTCATATTTTGGCCCGTTTTAATTTCATAAATATAAAACCTTAATATTTCAATACTATTTTACATGACATGACTAATCTCAAATGAGATTATGTATATGTATAAAATCTGGGAGTCTACAAAAAAAAAAAAAAATCTGGGAGTCTACATTCAAATCTAACTTTGATAGCAGTTCTGCCACCTAAAACTTGAGTACGACAATCATTTGGAACCTTAAAATGTTTTAGAACTAGAAACACAGAATCATCCTTTCAACTGAATCTTGAACCACTTCTTAAACACTATACCAATCCATTTCAAACAGCTATAAAGGCTATGCTTTGAGAAGGTAAGGGGTCAACTTTAGAAAAGAAAATTAAAAGAATAGCAAGAATCAATAAAGATAAATTTCTAAAGCAGTTCAGAATTCAGGCAAACTCTGTCCTGGCCATTTCACTGTGCATTTTCTCTGTGCATATCTGCACCATATTTGGCTACTGCAATTGAACTGATTTCCCACAGTAACAGCCTATCAGTCTTCTCTTGAGTATAAATAAACCCTTTCTCAAAATTTTCCACTTCTATACCCCTAACGGTTAGCAACCACCACTACCAATGTCAGTTGTTATTCTTTTGCCTTCTCAGTTATATTTTTTATTTTTTTCTAAGGACTTTTCAAATTTAAAAGGACAATGCTCTAAAAATTATTACTCTCAATTTCTCCCATACTATTTATTATGCCTTTCTTCATTTCTAAAATGGAGTTACATGTTCAAAGAGAACTCAATATCCAAGCAAGAATACATATTATTCTGCCAAATCCCTTCAGAAGCAACAATGTAGAGTTGGCGTTGTTAGTATTAAGACTAGAGGTGTGAGCTCTACATCCTGAAAAATACTAGTATGCAAAGTATAGTTGTGGGCACATGAAAAAACTATCAATAAATGACTAGGATTTTGTACAGCCACTGAAGATAATTCCCTCACATTTTGGAGCCATGTTTCACAAAAAATAGACTCAAGCTTAACGTTAACCCGGAAGCTACCCCTACCTTACTTGCCTTTTCCTCCAAGCTACTCCACCAAAGCCATGAAATTATAATTTTCGCTTTCACGTTTTTTTTCCCCTACACACACAAAAAAGAGAAAGGGATACTGATACATAAATGAGAACAGGCACTCACATTACTTTTACCCAGGGACACTGGGTTAATGAAAAAAAAATGGGTTAAAAACTAAGATGCCCAAGCATTATTATTAATCATTTGAGGACATGTGCCTCTCTATCTGTGTCTAAGAACTGTTGAATGTGCAATGTAGATTCACATGCACAAATATAAGTCTGTCTATCCTCCTTCCCCACTTATCCTTTCAAGGGAATAAGACTTCACAGAGTTTCTACCCTGTAAGTGGATAGCCATAGATAACCCAGTTCCCCTTAACTGTTCTAGTACTTTTACAAACCAGTAGCAAACCTTTTTACTGACAATACTACAGTCTACTCACTTTACTCAAATACCAGACCTTTGCCACTGCTTTCCTTAACACATACTGTAATTTGTCTGACATGCTACAAAATTTGATTCAACAAATATTCCTTCAGTAGTTGTTATAAAAGGCACTGTGCTAGGCAGTTACACAGTTATTACTTTATTTATATTCACAACAATCCTGTAACATAAACCTTAAACCTCCTACTTTTTAGACACAAAAATAGACTTTGTTCAGAGGATTTAAGTAATTTGTTTCATGTTGCCTAGTTAGTGAATCGCTCTCTGTGAACATTTAAAACTGGGTGGCTCAGGCTGCAGATTGGATTGTGATCTTCCCTCAACACAAGCCAGCCTCTTCTCACTTACTTTTGGAAAGAAAGTGAAGGTTAAGCAAGAAACCAAGAGACGGGCGCCACATTCCAAACAGGAGGCAATGAAGCATAAGACCAGTAGTTCAGTGATTGAATACCGGTATATAAAAAGGGACAGAGGAAAAGGTCAAAAATCATTTCTGAGACTCCAAATCAGGTTACCAGAGAAAAACAAGATGAGCATTCCAAGGAACAGGGATCCAAGATATGTTTATCTGAGAAAGAAGAAAAAGGGCTTAGTTTATACACGTTGGACTCTGTGGAGTCAATAGGCATTGAAGAGAAACTGAATTTTAGGCACTTGGGAGAATGAGGATTAGTGCTCAAATGAGTCAAAGAAATGAAGAATATATCTGGGAAACATGAGCAATCAGGTCTGCAAGAGATTTTGGGACCAAAGGGTGATCCTTGGGGAATTCAGCATTAAGGCACAGGAAGAGAAAGAACACCCAAGCCCTGGCACAGGGACAACAACCAGAAGCAGACAGAAAAGTGAGCAGGAAAGCATGTGACCAAAGCCAAAAATATATTTTTCAGAAAAGTCTGAAAAAAACACTCCTATACCCTCCAAGAAAAGTTCAATCCTGTACAGAGAAAGGAGCTGGGGAGAAAAAAAAAATTTGAGCAAATGTCACAAAATATTAACAAATGTTAAATCTCACTACCAGTGAATGACTGAAATATTCTTTGTACTTTTCAGTACTAAAATTTTTTTGTGAAATAAATTATACATTGTAATTGACAAATATTTAAAAGATGCTAAATAAAAATCAATTGAACCTGAATGACAGCGCTATGAAACATACTTTATGCCATAGTATTCCTTGGGCCTTTCTCTTTTTTACTTTTATTTCACCTTGTCTTTAAATATGTTCAGGCAGGTCGCCAGTTCAAATCCCTGGGCTTGCCCGGTCAAGGCACATACAAGAATTGATGCTTCCTGTTCCTTCCCCCCTTCTCTGTTTCTCTCCTCTCTAAAATAAATGAATGAGCCTGACCTGTGGTGGCGCAGTGGATAAAGCATTGACCTGGGAACACTGAGGTCGCCAGTTCAAAACCCTGCACTGGTCTGGTCAAGGCACATATGGGAGTTGATGCTTCCAGCTCCTCCCCCCTTTCTCCCTTTCTCTCTCTCTTTCTCTCTCACTCTGGTCTCCTCTCTAAAATGAATAAAATAAAAATTTTAAAAAAAATTAAAAAAAAAACAACTAAAATAAATGAATGAATATATTCAGTCCAAATTCATTAATTAAATAATTTAGTCCATACAGGTTACTTGGCCTCTGAATATGACATCATGAAGGTACATACTTTTTAACCTGGTCTCTTTTCAGACATGAAGTCAGTTCTTCTAAACCAGTATTTACAAACTGGTGTTCTGAACAGCACTATATTCTAAGGCCCTGGTCAGCAAACCACGGCTCACGAGCCACATGCGGTCTTTGCCCCCCCTGAGTGTGGCTCTTCCACAAAATACCACGTGTGGGCACTACCTCGATAAGGAATGTACCTACCTATATAGTTTACGTTTAAAAAATCTGGCTCTCAAAAGAAATTTCGATCATTGTACTGTTGATATTTGGCTCTGTTGACTTATGAGTTTGCCGACCACTGAGGCATGGTAATAGGCAGGTCTTACAAAAATAAGAAAGAAAGAAAGAAGAGTTATGTGTTGCTTGGAGAGTCACAATGTTGATTAGTACAGTACACAAACTTTTAAAAGAAACATACCTTTAACATCCAACAGAATACATTCCTACAGAATATATTTTGGGGAAATAACATTGTACTGACTCCTTAATTGACCCAATGTCATCACTGAGGTTATAAATAATTAATACTTTACCTGACCTGCGGTGGCGCAGTAAATAAAGGCTGACCCGGAAATGCTGAGGTCGCCAGTTCGAAACCGTAGGCTTGCCTGGTCAAGGTACAGGCAAGAAGCAACTACTATGAGTAGATACTTCCCACTCCTACCCTACCCCACCCCCCTTTTTCTCTCTCTCTAAAATCAGTAAATAAAATCTGTTAAAAAGGGGGGTAGGAGAGAAAGAAACAACACTTTTTCTCCTGTGGAGTCTGTTGGGTAAGTTTTCTCCAGATCTATTATTCTCTGTTCATGAACAAATGAATTAATCACCAAGTAGAATGAATCAGTTTTCTTAAATTATTCTCACATTCCTTTGGCTATGGCTTGCCAGTTGCCAAACAGAGTATCAGAAAAACACTGTCTGATTTCATGAGACTAGAGATAAATTGAGATTAATAGATAACATTGTCCCATATTGTCCAACTCTAAAAGTGACCAAAACCTCTGATGACAGGGATCTTACCATTCAAAGAGTTCATATCATTCCATCTGTACTGATAGTCCACCTGGTCTAAAGAGTGTAAAGGTGTTCCAAAAAATGACAGAGATTAAAAAAATGTCTTACAGGATAAACTGCTCTTGTCACCACCACATCGTTTATCTCCTAAACACTCAATCTCTTCAATCTTTCAAGATAAAGAACCACAGAATATGCATTTATTTTTGACTTAACATCTCTTCCCCAAACAAGTGCTATTTGAAATTCTTGGCTGCATTATTTTATCAAGATTTCCCCTCTCTGAGTTCTCAGAGCACAAGCATTCCTTTCAGAAGCAGGATAGTATTTTTAACATCATATTCTGCAACTTTCCAGCCACTGTAGCGCTTTTTATTACTTTTGAAAATGCAGTGATGTATTTAGATCTGGACTGGGAAACTGAGAAAACTCTATGATGTTAAGTCAAAAATAAATGCATATTTTTACAAACTCTAATTTAATGGGCCAAGGCTTCAAGACTAGTTCTCAATCTGTTTGGAATCAAATAACAAGAACAACTCATAGAGCGTACTATTTTAAGATTACAAGTGTGTGTAAGGTTTCACTAGTGAGTTAAAATGTGCAGTTCTTGTGCTATACTTTCCATTCGCAGAATCTTTTCCACTGAGAAATCAAATGGCACCACAATTTATCTACCTTTAAAGAATTACTGCACTTTCACTCTCAGTATGTTTAAAGGCATTCTTGTGCTTGAAAACCACCCCAAATGTAAAGAAATGAGAACTGTAGCCTGACCAGGCTGTGGCACAGTGGATAGAGCGTCAGACTGGGACCCAGGTTTGAAACCCCAAGGTTGCTGGCTTGAGTGTGGGATCATAGACATGACTCCATGGTCACTGCCGTGAGCAAGGGGTCACTCACTCTGCTGGAGCCCCCCCCCCACAACCGGTCAAGGCAAATATGAAAAAGCAATCAATGAACAACGAAGGTGCCGCAAAGAATTGATGCTTCTCACCTCTCTCCCTTCCTGTCTGTCTGTTCTTGTCTGTCCCTCTCTCTGTCACATACACACACACACAAAAAAAAAAGAAATGAGAACTATAAGAGATGAAAAAAGTAAAAAACATTATTAGAGCTTAACATATAACTAACAGGGACTACCCAAAGAAGAGAGATATAATAGAGTAGTAGAAGACAAAGCAATATTAAGAAAAATAATGACTAAAATTTTCCTAGACTTGGTAAGAGCCATAAATTATTAGACACAGGAAGGAACATAAAGTTTATAGCAGGGCAAATCAGAATAACATAATATATATCATACATAAAGTGCAAAAGCATCAAAGAGAAAAACAAGATATGGTAAGAAATAAAAGGGAAAAATATGGAAGATTTTCTATAAACGTATAACATTTAGACTAGCAAAGAATTTCTCTGTAGCAAAACAGAGGCCAGAAAACATGTCTTTAAATAATATAGAAAGAATTGCCAATTTAAAACTTTATATTAATGCAGCCTGAAACTTTATACTAATAATTTGTAACTTCTTTTAAAAATACTAGCTAGCCGGTTGGCTGAGTGGTAGAGTGTTGGCCGGGTATCTGGATGTCCCAGGTTTGATTCTCAGGTCAGGTCAGGGCACATAGGAGAAACACCCATTTGCTTCTCCACCCCTTCCTGTCGTTTCTCTCTTTCTCTCTCTCTCTCTCTCTCTCTCTCTCTGTCCCTCCCTCCCTCCCTCCTTCCCTCCCTCTCTTGCCAGGTAGATCCCAGTTGGGGCACATGCAGGAGTCTGTCTCTCTGTCTCCTTTCCTCTCACTAAAAAAAAAATTAAAAAAAATAAAGGAGTAAAGACATTTCTGAAAAAGACTGTATTTACAACAAACATTACCTCACCAAATGAACTTCTTAAAAATGCATGTTATAAGGGAGAGTAGACCATAAAAAAGTGAGATGAAAAGCAAGAGTGAGCAGAGAATCTGATAAAAAATATGGGTGACTACTAATAAGCATCAGCTGACTAAAACCAAAGTAAAAAGCAAGGTGGATCTATAATAAAAAATAAAAATATTATCTAAGTTTGAAGAGAAGAGCTTGTAATTTAAGCTTTCTATAATGCTATTACTTTTGAGAGGATAAAAGAGATTTATTTTACTGTAGAACTTCAGACTGTTCAAGTCAAATATTCATGGTAACAATTTATAGGTAAGCTCTCTACTGAAAGTATAAAAATACAATGACTAAACAAAAGAAGAAGAAAATAAAAATTTAAAAATCAGAATATTCAATAGAAAACAGGAAATGATGGAAAAAAAGCAAAGAATGTAGATAAACAAAATACAAAATATGAAGAAAAATATAAATTCACATATATAAGTAATTACAACAAATGCAAATAGTTTAAACTCACCTATCATAAAATAAAGACCATCAGACTGCTTTTTAAAATAATTTGCCTATATTCTATTGGGAGACTGGCCTAAAACTTTAGATTGAAAGACTGAAAACAAAGGGGTAAAAAACAATATATGAGGGCAAAAATCACCAAAACAAAGCTAAGGTATAAGTATTAATTACATATAAAATAAAATGTAAGTCAAGAAAATCATTTTATGGAAAAAGTGAACCAATATACAATGATAAAACCTGAAATTTTCCAGGAAGATACACAACTTTAAATTTGGCCTCAAAATACTTGGCCTGGAACTTGGTTTTAAAATAACACATTAAGAGGGAATCCAAGAGGACAGCAGAGAAGGTGGCTCCAGCAGAGCAAGTGACCCCTTGCTCCAGGCAATGACCATGGGGTCATGTCTATGATCCCACACTCACCTTCTCCAAGGACCAAACTGGAATTACAACTAAAATACAGAGCAATTAACCTGAATAACCAACTGAAATCTAGCTGAGCAAAAGCCTTATTACCAAGGATTTACAGAAGAAGCCACCTTGAGATTGGCTGGAAGGGTGGAGATGCAAAAAGGGCTGGCCCCACTCCCATGAGGGGGGAGGGGGATGGTGACTGAGTTTCCAGAGGGATGGCTCAGCTGCAAAGGCACCTGCAAAGGAGCTTGAGTCTCAGCCCCAAACTGGGCTCCTCAGCCAGAGCACCAGAGCCAGGAAGAGGCACCTACATAACACCTGGCTATGAAAATCAGTGGGAATTCTGTCCACCAGGGAGAGACAGAATTCTGATAGAGAAACAGGTGCCTTCTTAAAGAGCCAGTGCACAGAACTGCATTCACAGCTATAAACCCTGGGCTCCTGCAGAGGGAGGGTGGAGCAACTAGAATCACTTGAGGAAAGACTGAGGATTGTGGCTCTTGGGAGAGAGCTGAAGTGACAGCTGCCAGGACCTCTGTGTTGAATGCATTTCCCACACCTCAGACTCCATCTTTATTGGGTAGAGCACTTCCCTCCATAAGGCATCAACCTGGGAAAAAGCAATAACTCCACTCTCTGACCTCCTTCTTACCTAGTCCTACAGATCCTGTGCCTTCTGAGGAGTGTAGAGGGATAGTCAGACTCAGGGCAGACTGAGTTGTGTGGCTTTGGGGCAGGGACTTTTCCCACCATTTTCACGTGAACCTGACTGGTGGCACTTACCCCACACAGGATATCTGCTAGCCACTCTTGGGCTTCCAGCAACCCCATCCAGCAGGAGTTGGTAAACTCCTGCTGGCTACACCCTGAAGAGGTCTGTGCAGAATTCAGGGAAAACTGAGCTGTGTGGTTTTGAGCCAAGGGTCACACACCTCACATTCCCCCAAGCCTGACTAAAACCACCCTCTCACAGGAGATCCACTAACCCCATCCTCCTGATTCTTGGCAGCTCACCCTGATGAGATCAAACTCCTGACAAATTCCAGAAGTTGTGTGCCTCTGGGACAGGGGCCAATTTTCCCTCACAAGCACAACCAGTGCAGAGCCCTCCCTCCTAATGGCTAAATCTTGGCCTGTTTGGGTCTCATTCAAACAGATAAATTCTGCTGGCCTCACCCTAACAACTGCCTATTCCTCACCCCACCACAAAGGTCTGCAGCACCTGGCCGGTAGCAGCTAGATTTGCCATACCATGGACCTTTCACTGAGTGGCCTCAGACCCAGCACTGCACCAAGTTTGAACCTGTTATCAGTTTGGTGAACACCACTCATCCCTACCTTGTGACTCACTGAGAACTTACCTCATGCTATCCCTAGTATGGCCAGAGCTTCTTTCAGTGACTGAGTTTATCAGGCAGCCAACAGATTTGGGGGTACCTTGGGACATTTGCTGATCTTTCCATGAGCCAAATGCTGGTAGAAGGTGGCTGTGGTGCACAGTTTGATGCTTCCCACACACATGCAGGCTTGGCAAAGGCAGCCACAAACTGTGGATCACTTTGTAGCTCCAAGTAGGCTGCCCAGGGTCAGGCACAGCAGCATCTGACACTGGCTGGCACCAGAATCAATCCCAAGAGGTCCCAGAACAAACACACCCAGTGGCCAGCTTCAGACAACATCACAGCAGAATCCAATTAGCTTCATAAGAAACATATCCAAAAAGAGATCTTGACAGACAATAAACCCTGCTATGGGGAATTCCAATTCATATGGTCAACACCAATACAGCAAATCATGCACTGTGGTCAGGTTGATCCTCACAGTCAACCAGCTTGAGGGTCGATCCCATATATAAACAGTCCAACAGCAATCAAGATTCAATTACAACAGGGCGATCAACATAACCCACACAAGGGACATTCCTGGAATACCCAGCTCAGGTGATCAAGAAGGCTTTACCACTGGCCCCCACAGGATTTACTATATAAGGCTACCCTACCAAGATTAGTAGTCATAGCAGATCGACCTAATACATACAACAACAAAAACCACAAAGAAGCAACAAAAATGGGACAAAGAAATATGCCCCCCCAAAAAGAATGGGAGAAATCTAAATAAAACAAAAGGCTGCCTGACCTGGCAGTGGCGCAGTGGATGGAGCGTCGGACTGGGATGTGGAGGACCCAGGTTCGAGACCCCGAGGTCGCCAGCTTGAGTGTGGGCTCATTTAGTTTGAGCAAAGCTCACCAGCTTGAGCTCAAGGTTGCTGGCTCGAGCAAGGGACCACTTGGTCTGCTGTAGCCCTCCGCCCCAACCCCCCCGTCAAGGCACATATGAGAAAACAATCAATGAGCAACTAAGGAACCACAATGAAGAATTGATGTTTCTCATCTCTCTCCCTTCCTGTCTGTCTGTCCCTATCCCTCTCTCTGACTCTCTCTGTCTCTAACACACACACACACACACACACACACACACACACACTCAGAGAGAGAGAGAAAATAAAAGGCTAAGTAAAATGAAGGCAAGCAATTTAGCAGATATACAGCTCAAAAAAACAAACAAAAATGTAATTATAAGGATGCTCAAGGAATTTAGTTAAAACTACAACAACATGAAAAAGAGACTTAGAAACCAGAAAAATCAGAAATGAAGAATACAATATATAAAATAAGAATACACTAGAAGGAATAAACAGTAGGCTGGATGGCACAGAGGACTGAATTAGCAAGTTGAAAGACAAGGTAACAGAAAACACCCAATCAGAGCAGCAAATAGAAAAAATGACTTTTTGAAAAAGAGGATAGTTTAAAGGACCTTTGGGCTGACATGAACTGCAAAAACATCCACATCATAGGGGTACCAGAAGGAGAAGACAGAGAGCAAAGGGACCAAGAACCTAGCTGAAAAAATAATGACTGCCTGGCCGGGTAGCTCAGTTGGTTAGAGCATCGTCTTGACATCATAAGGCTGCAGGTTTGATTCCTGGCCAGGGCCCACAGAAGAATCAACCAATGAACCTGACTGGTGGTAGAGCAGTGGATAGAGCATCAATCTGGGACACTGAAGTCTCAGGTTTGGGACACCAAGGTTGCTGGCTTGAGTACAGGCTCATCCAGCTTGAGTACAGGCTCATCCAGCTTGAGCGCAGGCTCACCAGCTTGAGCATGGGGTCACTGGCTTGAGCAAGGGGTCATTCACTTGGCTGGAGCCCCGCGTCAAGCCACATATGAAAGGCAATCAATGACCAGCTAAAATGATGTAACTACAAATTGATGCTTCTCATCTCTCCCTTCCTCTCTCTCTCTGTCTCTCTCTACTCCCATACAACTCTCTCACTAAAATAAATAAAAATTTAAAAAAGAAAGACTGAAAACTTCCCTAACCTGGTGATAGAAAAAGACAACAAGTCCAGGAAGCACAGGGAGTCCCAAACAAGATGAACCCAAAGAGGCTCACACCAGAAAACATCAAAATTAAAATGGTAAAGATTAAAGACAAAGAGAGAATCTTAAAAGCAGCAAGAAAAAGACTGTTACCTATAAGGGAACTTCCAAAAGACTGACAGCTGATTTCTCAACACTAACATTTCAGCCCAGAAGCAACTGGTGTGAAATATTCAAAATGATAAATAACAGTATTACAAGAAATGTTAAAGGATCTTCTTTAAGAAAAAGGAAACAAAAAATTAGAAGAATATACTTAAAAGAATAAAATGACAATAAATATCTACCTATCTATAAACACTTCAAATGTGAATGGCTTAAATGCTCCATTCAAAAGACATAGATTAGCTGAATAAATAATAAATATAAGACTCATAATATGTTGTCTACTAGAGACCTATTTCAGAACAATATATACACAAAAACAAAAATTAAAGGTATGGAACAAAATATTTCATGCAAAAGGCAATGAAAAAAAGCATGGGAAGCAATTCTTATAATCCGTTAAAATAGACTGTAAAACAAAGTCTACAGTAAGAGTCAAAAAAGGATACTACCTAATGATAAAGGGAACAATGCATCAAGAGAATAAAACCCTTGTAAACATTTAGCACATAATATAGAGCACATAAAGCAATACTGATACATATAAAGAGAGAACTTGACAGTAGTAGGGAATTTTAACACCCCATTGACATAACATATAGATCTTCCAGACAGAAAAGCAGAAAGAAAACAGCAGCCTTAAATGACACACTCATGAAACAGACTCATAGGTACAGAGAAGAGACTGACAGCTGTCAGAGGACAGGGGGGTTAGAGGGCTGAGTGAAACAGATGAAGGCAGTAAGCAAAAAACAAAAATAAAACCTCAGAAGCAGACAACACTACGGTGATCACCAGAGGAAAAGGGGGTGGGGGAAGTAGAAGAGGGTAAAGGGGAGATAAATAAATGGTGATAGGAGACTTGACTTGTGATGGTGAACACACAATATACAGATGATGTATTACAAAATTGTACACTTGAATCCTGTATAATTTTATTAACCAATAACACTCCTATAAATTCAACTAAAATTGATGAAATTACAGAAAAACTGAACAAGTCCACAATCATCCTATTTTGCTTAAAATAAATCTCTTAGTAACTATAAATTTTATGCAGACACAAAATGTGTTTGTGTAGAGAAGATGTGAGAGCCCCAATTTAAAATTTATTCTTAATGGATTTGTAGAACCTTGCACATAACACTTAGAGAGCATATATTCCTTACAAGCACATATGAATTGCCCACAAATGAACTATGCAGAGGCTATAAAGCAAATCTCAACCAATCTAAAGAATCACTGTCAAACAAAATATTCTCTAACGACTACACAATTAAATCCAAAATCAATTTTAAAAGATAACTTTAAATTTCTACAAAAAACTTACAGGCTAAGACGTAATACTGATAATTAGAATATTTACAAGTGACTTAAAAATATTACATATCAAAACTTCTAGGAATCACCTAATATACCATGTATAGAGAAATCCCTGGCCTTAAATAATTATATAAAAAATAACTAAAATTTAATGAGCTAAATATACAAAACTCTAGAAACTAGAAGAATACACTTACAAGAAAATAGAAGGAAATACAACAAAATGTATGTTTTTCATGAATCAGAGTAATAAAATAGAAAATAAAAACCGAAAGGATGGCAACTAACAAAGGCAATTTTTTAAAAAATAGAAAATTAAGACAGACAAACTTCTGAAAAAAATGAATAAAGTCTCTGACCAGTGGATGCACAGTGGATAGAACATGGAATGGACCTGGGATGCTGATGACCCAGGTTCGAAACCCTAAGGTTGTTAGCTTGAGTGCAGGCTCATCTGGTTATAGCGCAGGCTCACTAGCCTGAGCATGAGGTCATCAGTTTGAACATGGGATTATAGACATGATTCTAGGGTCCTGGCTTGAGTCCAAAGATCAATAGCTTGAGCAAGGGGTCACTGGTTTGGCTGAAGCACCTCGGTCAGGGCACGTATGAGAAGCAATCAATGAACAACTAAAAGTGACACAACTATGAGTTGATGCTTCTCATCTCTCTCCCTTCTTGTCTCTGTATGTCTCTTTTTCTCCCTCTCTAGTTAAAAATAATGAATTTTTTAAAAATGCACAATTTACAGTATTATGAATTAAAAGGGGGAACCAACTATAAAAACAGTAAAAAAAAATTAAATTACAAAGGCTTTTACTTACTAAATATTTCATTGGTCTCCTAGAAAATTTCCTAACTATTTTTTTATGATTATAATACTGTTCTGAGCAGCACAGAATGCATTGAAGCACACTGTTAAACAAGAGAGCAAAATGCTGAGCAAACTATAACATGCCAAGGAATAAATTCTACTAATTTCTATTATTCCTATTTATGAAACAGTATGGCCTAGGAATAAATCACTCTGCTACTTCTTATCTAAAGTAAATGTTGTTGAAGGGCTCAAAATGATTATTCCAAAGTCCCACACCTTCTTTTCTGTGTATAAATTCTTTTTCTCTTTCTTTCCCTCCTCTCCTTTCCAGAACTAGTTATGAGCCTTGGTAAAGTACAGTGTTGTTAGAAGAAATCTAAGAAGTTGATTATTGATAAAATGGCAAATTTCAAAAGGCTCTGACTGTCTACTTAGAAAAATAAATGTTAATTTGCAGCTTGTTCATTTTGGACTTAAAAACTTTTTGAGAACTACTATTTTTAAAAATTATACAATAAATCAGGCATAGGTCTTCACTCCATTTTCAGAAAGCCAACAGGCAGCACAAAGATCTTAAAAACTCTTAAGATCAGAATCAGAACTGAAAACAAACCAACACATTCTGACAGCAATCTAGCTATCAAAGTCATAATGTCCCTTTGTGTCTGTCTGTCTGTGCCTTTTATCAATGCAAACACTGCTATAAAACAATATCTATAATCAAGTAATATGCGTAATGGAAAAACCCTTTTTGGCAGCCTTGCCAAGTATGGGCTATGTTAAAAGCAATGCCCTACCCCCTTGAAACAAATGCCCAGGAAGCACACTAGAAAGGCCACGCTTAAACCTTGATGGCCTGATGCTAGGTAGCCCAAACATTCTACAGAAACAATATTTTCAAATTTTAAGATAGTACTTCCAAATACCTGTATTTTTGTGTCTTTCTGTTGATTTGTCATTTCACAAGACAATCTAGCTACCAAAGGCCATTTCCACCATACATATTCTCACTTTCCCTATGACTGAGATAAGATTTTCTTGAAAGGATGTAGGATTTACAAATTTGTCTTAAATTAAACAAAACTCCTCATGCTTTACAGGTTAGGAAGATACCATCAATTTTATCAGTTCACAGAAAAAGGAAATGCTATCTTACAATTGAAACTTTCTTCAGACATCGTCAGGACAAGGAGACCTAGGGATAAAATTTACATTCTTTGAAACGATGAATATTAATTTTCATTCACAACAAAATATATAAAAATCTGTGCTATCTATGGCAACTCTACATTACAGGATGATTCTTCCAATCCTTTCAAACAGAGAGCTCTGTTCTGAGGATTGAGATTATTTCTCAGAATAACCGCCCTCTCCAGAGGAATGTGGGAATACAGGTTATATAGCCATCAGGAAGTTGGCTCTTTCTGCACATTGTTTAGCAGCCAAAAATGATGCCAAGCTTCCCGGGAGGAAAAAAACAGGCAAAACAGATTCCTTTTTATGGTGTGATAACATTTTTGTTCAGAAAAAAAAACTGTCCTCTTCTTTACAAGCAATGCCTCAGAACTCAACCTTGGTAGGCTGGGAGAGATAGGGGATTCTAATGAATAAACCAGCTTCTGGCTTTGCATATTTCACCCTGGGAAAGTAAAACTGGTCACTGAGAGTTCTGGATGTAATATGATCAAAGGCTGTAAAGAACTTTCATTTTTTTTGGCAGCTTCTATTTCTGAACCTCTCTCAGATAAAACCTGAGAGCTAAGGTTCCTATTCTTAGAATCACAACACTTCTAAGATTGCCAAGAGTTTTGCTACTCTGGGTTAGTCCATTTTCCTAAAGTGCATTTTCTCCATGAGGCTCATCAACAACCTCTCCAATGTCTTGAAATAGATTTTAAACTTTGTGGGGATTTCCTGTGTAATCAGGTTCAAAATGTTTGTTTCTCTATAGGGACAAGCCTTACTCAGTCACTTCTATTGTTCCTGGCCACATTTGTTGAATTAAGACACTTTACAACAGGAAGAGACAGGGTGGCAAATATGCTAAACTAACATAATCTGTTGTTGCAAACACCAAGAAGTGAAGACTGAAAGCCCTGATCCTTCAAGCACAGGCTATATCAACAGCGATAAACAAATGTTTTCTACAAATATGACATTTCAATTGTGAGAAAATGTGGAAAACGAAGTGTTTTTAACTGTATTTAACAGTGAAGGTTTTCTTTTTACATGTGCTGATTAAACTATATCTAGGCTAAGACTGGAACTGGGTTCTTGGCACCAAGCCAACATTTGACATTTAAAGATAATATCCCTGAGAGATGCTATCAGCCAAGAAGCCAGGTTGTTCAGAAAAAAAAAACTGTCCTCTTCTTTACAAGCAATGCCTCAGAACTCAACCTTGGTAGGCTGGGAGAGATAGGGGATTCTAATGAATAAACCAGCTCCTGGCTTTGCATATTTCACTCTGGGAAAGTAAAACTGGTCAGAAAGAAAGCCAGGTTGATGGCAGTGACTTATCACCATCATCATCATCACCATCATCTTTGTTGTCGTCATTATCACCATCAGCACCAAATATTTATGGCTTTACTCTGCTGGGATATCCAATATATCCCAGAGGATGAAATAAATGTTAAATATTTCCCATAGATTGCAAGTAGCTTCATATGGTATCTCTCCTACTTTGAAACATACAAAATTAGTAACTTCGACATATGATTTGTGTTTTAAAAATAGAGAAAAAATGTAAATATAATGAAACTATGTTTAATTTTAAATATAGCAACATGAAATCTGTGAAAATTTAGAAAGCAGTTTCCCTGAACTATTTTATCGACAACTTTTTACTCCTACTTAGTAGAAATATAAGAAAAAAAATTAAGTACTAAAGCAAAGTGTTTTCTGATACTTATTTCTAAAACTTTATGAACTTCCCTGTTTTGTTCAAGCTGTTTCAGAATGTGTTTTATTTGGTCAGTCTACCTTAAATGTGTGCTCAAAAGTAATTTACAGGCCTGACCAGGCAGGCGGTGGCACAGTGGATAGAGCATCGGACTGGGATGCAAAGGACCCAGGTTTGAAACCCCGAGGTTGCCGGCTTGAGCACGGGCTCACCAGCTTGAGCGCATGGTTGCTGGCTTGAGCGTGGGATTATAGAGCCTTCTCCCTCCCCATCAAGGCACATATGAGAAAGCTGTCAATGAACAACTAAGGTGCCACAACAAAGAATAGATGCTTCTCATCTCCCTTCCTGTCTGTCTGATCCTCTCTCTGTCACAAAAAGTAAAAAAAAAAAAAAAATTTACAGTATTTCTTCAATTTTCTGAAATTTATATGGACTTCCCCACTACATCTGTTAGTGACAGTGTCATGGTTTAATTATATACTGTCTAGAATATAAGCTGTCTTTGACATAGTATCCCATTTATAACTATCAAGAGAAAACTCGACTGAAGTTAACTCGTAAGTTCTTCTACAAGGCATTGTGCTTGCAGCCTTCTGTGTCTCTTGCTTCTTTTTCAGGGAAAGGGGATGAGCAGCCTCTCCTCCAAAGGCTAAAAGTGAACAGAAGTCCACCATGCCTCTTCACCAAACTGATGAAATGTATTTTATTCTGTTGATTTACTTTTAACAAGGGGTAGAAAAGACAGAAAAAGGCCACTATGCCCAAAGTTGGTTGTTGTGGAGGGGACATCTGTCATGATCACACATACACACAATATTCTATACTCTTCCTGGTTATCAGCTTGGCATTGGCTGGGATTGGGGTGGTAATTTGAGGACTGGGAAAACTCAGACCACAACACTATCATATAGATGATATTACTCAACATCTCAGAAGACTTACAATTTAATTACATACCACTGGTATTATGTGGTAATTATTACATATTTGACAATAAACATATGTGGCAATCGCTTACAATTTCAAAAGCTACAAATAAATCTTCTAGTAAGTATAACAGTCTACCTCAAATTACTCCCAAACATAAAAATAACTCCATTTCAAAGGTCCATTTCCTAGAAGACATGTTTTAACTAAACCTAATATTCAAACAGAAGTTAAAGGCCTTATAATTGAATAAACAAAATTGTTAGCATAGGTAGCTAAATATTAATAAGGGAAGAAAACAAAAGAAATCAGACAAGAACAATAAACTGTAGAAGAGAAAATCAAATGTCAAACTTAATAAAACTGGGAGGCCTGCTTCAGTAGGAACTTACAGTATTCCATTTATTAAGAAGCTACAGCATTTACAGTTTCACACAACACAAGAGACCACTGTGCCCTCAGGAATTCATCCTTATGCAGGTTGGGAAGATTTTCTCCAAGGTGCAACTGGGTCAACCCCAGACAACAGGGGCAAGTTTCACCTCTTCGAGGCAGGTGTAGTAGAAGCCAAGATGGTGGCCACAAAGGCCTGTCTAACCTAGAAAAAAAATCTGATTGGTTAGAGGAAGGAACCAATAAGAGCCCATAAAAGACTAAGAAGCTGATTGGTGGTTTGAAGTCCTTCCTAGCCCAAAATAATATAAACCCAAACTTAACTAAGAGGCTTTCCCCTCTTCTCTCTCCCATCCCCCTCTCACTCTCTTCCTCTCGCTTTTTCTCTCTGAGAAACATGCGCTCACCCTGTTCATCTGCATGCTCTCCAAGGAGCCATGCCGCTCAATTGCCGCATAGGGCTGGCAGCAAGCATAGGCTCCAAGCAGGAACAAAATATATTAAACCATGACAGACTATCTGGACTTGGGTTTTCTCCTGGGCTTAGTAAAGATTAGACTGGACTTCTTTATGGTGGGACAGACAGAGATGAGACATGGGGAACCCGTGGGCAGCCTTTTATTTCAACTTGGGATACATCTTACCATGAAAGCCTCTCTCCCCATAGACAAGTCCTATGGAATGCCTTCCCTGAAACTCCGTAAAAGAACACCATCTCCACCAGCAGCAACATGACCATTTCCAGACCACTTTAAAGTTTTGCCCAATGTTACTTTGTTATATTCATGAAGTAAATTTGATAAAAAGTATAAAAAGTAATTATATATGTTTATATATAAGGTGACCAGACGTCCCACTTTTTGGAGGACAGTCCCAATTTTTAATAATTTGTCCCGCGTCCTGCGGTGGTTTAAAAAAGTCCCGATTTTTGGAAAGAATGCATGAAAAGCTAGGGAACAGCGGGAGAATGGGGAGGAATATACGGTTTTCGGCACGGAGACCCCCACCTCCACCTGTAAGCGCCCGCACTGCTGCAAGAGCTGGCTGCCCTGTAAGGGGCCCCAAAACAAAGAACTTCGGGCAGGACATACCTGCTGGGGCTGCGGCTGTCAAGTCCCCTAACTACCCATAGGCCCGCATCCTGGACACCAGCGGCTCCGGGCTCTGCGAAGCCAAGCCGCTTAGTCTCCATCGGGTGGTGGGGCTGGATGCAGGGGGAGCACGGCTGCTGCAAGAATGAGTCCAGCCTGACCTGTGGTGGCACAGTGGATAAAGCGTCGACTTGGGAACACTGAGGTCACCAGTTCAAAACTCTGCACCCCTCTGGTCAAGGCACCTATGGGAGTTGATGCTTCCAGCTCCTCCCCCCTTTCTCCCTCTCTCTCTCTCTCTCACTCTGTGTCTCCTCTCTAAAATGAATAAAATTTAAAAAAAAAAAAGAACGAGTCCAGGCAGGGAGTGTGCGCGACCGCTCCTGTGCAAGTGCGCGGGCGGTGCAGCCCTGCCTGCTCCCCGCCTGCTTGTGCAGCTCTGGCATCAGTTTCGGGACCATGCAACCCGATCCCTCTGACTTACTCAAAATTTCCCATATAGTATTATTTCCGAAAATGATCTTTTTAATAAGGTATCATTATTAAAAAGATAGATTGATAAGGAAAAGGTTAAATCTTGGGCATCAGCAAAAATCACAATAGAGAACAAATGGTTAGAAATATTTCTCATTTTGAAACAAACCACGTTCCATACAATAATGCACTAAAAACTGTGTAATACGCGCTGTCTTTACCAGGAACTAATGCTGCGACTGAACGTGTTTTTTCTACGGTAAATAAAGTGTGGACATCAGAAAAATCACAATTAAGTGTTGAAAGTTTGAAAGCCATTTTATGTGTGAAATATAATTTAACAAATTCTTGTGGAAATTTTCATGACCTTTTAAACAACAGCAATCTACTAAAAAAAATTCACTCAAATGAGAAATATGCCAAAAGATTAAATAATACTATACATAATTTTTAATGTATTATATTTGCAAATTGTACTTATGTTGAAGTTTTAAAAAATATATTACAATACTATTTTTGCATTCTATGAAAATTTGTTTTGCTCCATATAGACCAAATTTTTAATCAAGAACCCTCCCTCCCCACGGTCAATGGTGTCCCGCTTTACCAATTTTAAAATCTGGTCACCTTATTATATAGTCCCTGGCTTTCAAAGAGTTTAGAGCAGGGGTCCCCAAACTACAGCGCACGGGCTGCATGCAGCCCCCTGAGGCCGTTTATCCGGCCCCCACCACACTTCCAGAAGGAGCACCTCTTTCATTGGTGGTCAGTGAGAGGAGCACAGGATGCATCTGCACCCATAAGTTTCAGTATTGACTGAAATACTGGTCAGTTTGTTGATTTAAATTTACTTGTTCTTTATTTTAAATATTGTATTTGTTTCCGTTTTGGTTTTTTACTTTAAAATAAAATATGGGCAGTGTGCATAGTGATTTGTTCAGTATTTTGTATAGTTCCGCCCTCCAACGGTCTGAGGGACAGTGAACTGGCCCCCTGTGTAAAAAGTTTGGGGACCCCTGGTTTAGAGGATGTACACACGGTTTTAATATACATACAATACCTCTGAAAAGTGAGTCATACTTTTTCATAATTTTCTCCTTTTAGATATCAATTTCTTTAAAGTCATGACTCAACACTGGAGAATGTCTGAAAATATGGTAACATTAAAGTAGAAGATGTGAGCTGTCAATTTAAGAAACATCTAAACCTGTAAGAATTTTCATGAATTTTTTTGTTGTTGTTGAGCCAAAGTGATGACAATTGCCAGAAAGCAAAATCTCAACGAATTGAGAAAGTGCTCCAAAGAATGGCAGTTTTGTACCTTATTTATACATTAGAATCAAAGGAGAAGATATAAGGGGATTACATGAAAACTACTGGGGATAGATTAGAAAGGCAGGAGAAAGCAAAGCAGAAAAACCTCTCGGATTGGATAAAGACACACTTCTTTTACCTAGATGGGAACAGGATAGTTAACAATTATCATGATAACAATGGGGGAGGGGCTTATGTGGTCTTTGCTCTGATAGCAGATTGTGCCCTTAGGGGTATGGAAAAGGAAATTATCCTGACATTTCAAAGATGCAAAAGGACAATGGACAGGTTCAGTTAAGGTAAAGGCTGACCTTTGTCAAGGAAGATACTGGCCTAGGACAGGACCACCACGACTCACTTTTAGTTGGGAAGTTTTCATTTCAGCCTGCCCTATTTATTTTAGGTCTCTGAGTTTGTAAGGCCTGCCACGCAGACCTCCTCTGAGCTTGTCAGATTTAGTATGTGGCCCCTTTTTTGTCCATAGAGTGAAGAAAAACAAAACATAATAAAATGACCTACATAAAGAGAGAAAAGATAGAGGCAAACAAAAACGTTAATTACAGACAGAAAATGAAGTTTAAAGAGTTGGGTGCTTAAAGGTTTCTTGTACTTCTTTTTTCTTCTCCATCACCTAGGAATTCATCACAAAACTCCTTTTATTATAGCACACGGTTCCTCTCCAGCCATCATCAATTTCTACAACCTCCCTGCTCTTGACCTGAAGAATCTGATATCCATTCTGCACTCAACTAGGCTCAATATTAAAACCACACCAAAACCAATTTTAATGCTTTTAAAGCATAACATAAAATTTGAAATTAGAGTGCCTAATATTCATAGGATTTTATATTATACTTTCTATCATCCCAGGGGGGAAAAAATGTCATCTATACCTCAAAGTTTCTTGCAGACGTCTTCAAACTTTTTATAAAAACAATCCACTTTTGCAGTGCTGGTCAACCTGGTCCATACCTCCCACTAGTAGGCGTTCCCGCTTTCATGATGGGCAGTAGTGGAGCAACCAAACGGCACGGCGATTGGTCCACCATGAAAGCTGGAACGCCCACTAGTGGGCGGCAGGGACCAGGTAAACCAGCACTGCAAAAGTGGGCCGTTTTTATAAGTTTAAAGACGCCTAAGGACTTAACGCAAAGTGAAATCTATTTACTTACAGGCAGGACTGTTATTCCCTTAGTATATTTCCCCCAAAGGGTTGTTGTGATTAGAGGAGAGATGCATTAGGGAGGTAGTGAACCACAATCTATAGATATCCCTGTGTTGGTTCCATTGGGATATTCCAAGGTAAATCACACTCCACTATAGTAGAAACACCTTGACCTGTTCTTGTGCAAGAAAACTCAAACTGGTCAGATGAACTAAAAACCAGGAGAAACGAAAGTTTGAGCCTCTAGATTGTCCTAATAGTAACCTACATCTTATTTACCAAAAAGAAGTTTAAGCCACTTAAAAATATAAGTAGAATTGTTTTGTACTTCCAAGGAAGAAGATACACGCCTATAATGAAATGCAATGGAAACCCAAAAACAGCAGAAAACCCCCAATTCTCAGTGGTCAACCAAAACAGACAAACAAAACCGACCTAAAACTAACTGACATTATTATCTATCACAAATTAATGGTTCATTGGGAACTTTACAATTTGTACTTTAAAGTTTGGAGTGTTTGTCACGCAGCAGAAACCCTGCTAATCAGGTGTGACTTTTTACAAACCAGAGTGACACGAGTGACACAAGTGAAGGCTGATTGGGCCTGCACTCTGCAGCCTTGTTTTTACAGCACTGATAAAGTTGATAGAACAGCCCCTCGCCCCACACAACCCCAATGCGAGTCAGGGATATACAGGACAAGGAGGCAACACCAAGCTAGGGCAGTTGACAGTCACATCAGCAAAGTCAACAACCTATGTTTTAAAAGAGCTGCTTTTTGTCACTTCAGGGCTATTTGAGGGCACTAACATGTGACACTGCACTGTGCATAAGCAGAGTCAGTACAGACCCCTGACCCATTCTCAGCAGATACTGAACTAATGCAATGGGCAATAAACACAGCAAACTTCCTATGTTGCTGGAGCTGCTCACTGCTCCTCCTGAACAAGCTCGGTGAGTGTTAGGTAGCAAATTCAACAATACCAGTAACTCGCAAAGGTCATCAAGACCCCAGGGTGTCCTAACCCTGTGTCCTTTATTACTGCCTTTAGCCTTCCTCCTCCAATATCTACATCGACATCGGAAGACAATACACCAACAATCTCCCAAGCACCAAAGAGACAAAAAGTATAAATAATGCCTTATGAATTATTTTTAAAAAGCAAACACATTTTGTCATATTGACATTCAGAAAAGCCTAGCACCGTAAACAATATTAATGGTGCTACAAATGTATTATAAAAGGTATTCTTAAATGGCCCATGTGATTTACTTCAAAGGGTGATCAGCAATTGCAAAGAGGAAAAAAAAACTGATAGAAATAAAAGTTTCTTTTTATTTGAGTTTTATTATAACCTCTACGTTAACCTACCTCAGGTTTAAGTAGGTCAGCATCTGCAGATTAACGATGGCCTCAGGAATGACTCGGATACAATTATGATACAGATTAAGAATTTCCAGTGATACAAAGTGGCACAATTCCATTGGAACTTCAACCAGTCTGTTTTTAGATAAATCTGTGAGAAAAGGAAAGAATATTTTGTCAATGAGTCTTCAACATAACCCAATACAATTTTATCAACTACCATTCATTTTTCTTTTTTTTTTTTTTTTTATAATTTTTTTTTAAAGTTTCTTTTTATTTATTCATTTTAGAGAGGAGACACAGAGTGATAGAGAGAGAGAGAGAAAGAGAGAAAGGGGGGAGGAGCTGGAAGCATCAACTCCCATATGTGCCTTGACCAGACCAGTGCAGGGTTTTGAACTGGCGACCTCAGTGTTCCCAGGTCGACGCTTTATCCACTGCGCCACCACAGGTCAGGCACCATTCCTTTTTCTTAACGTGAAAATAACAATTATTACCTGAATTTAGATCCACATTATCATTTTTTGCACCACTGTTTTGTATGGTGTTGTGATGTTCATTTATTAGCATATTAGCCCAAGTCATATGAAAAAGCAAAAATACTGCTGAAACAGTTTTAGCTCTCTATATGAATTTGTAAATTCAGGCCAGAAGAAAGGTAACTGACACAATATTTACTTTTAACTGTCTGAAAATTATTTTAAAGATATTCTCCCCTAGACAAGTATGTAATACTGCATCCTTTAATATACCTGAATACATATATTTACCACAACACTTAATTTATTTAATATAATTTTGCATTCATAACATGCATTGTCTCTTGGAATATGACTTTTATATCTTCTGCAAGCAAACACAGAGTGGATGCTAAACAAGTATTTCATGCACTAGGATTGCTGAGAGCCCACAATGTACAAGAAGGACATAAATCAGTTGTGTCTGCTAAGAACCTTAAAGCAAAAAAATGGGTTCTTTTGGCCAAATGTTCTCTTGGTCTACAAAGCAATGCAAACACATATAAGGTTTATAATGTCACTATCTCAACAATAAAAATATGAATAGTCCTTAATATCTAAATCTGAGAATGGTAGACAATCATTGTCAAACACCATAAAATACTAATATAAGAAAAGAGCCACAACCCTCAAAAACAATAATTCAACAATAACAGATCACCTTATACTTTATTAGGAGGTACTCAATCAATATAACTTGAAGATGTTAAGTAAATAATACATAAGAAATAGTTAAGGAACCTCAATCTATACCAAAAAAGCATAGGAAACTTAGGTCAATATATAATAAAATAAAAGTCAAAGAGCCACCTTCATGACTGTCCTTCCAACAAATACATGAATTAATACAAACAGGCTTAGATTACTTCAGAGGGGAATTCTAAGAAATTCTAAAGGGACAATTTTGATAATATTTAAATTATTCCAAACCATATAAAAAGAAGAATGGTTTTCAAATTCTTATTTAAAAAGCAAGGTATAATATTGGTGCCGTTACTTAACAAACAAAGTACACAGGCCCTGGCCAGGTGGCTTAGTGGATAGAGCATCATCCTGGAATGCCAAGGTCTAGATTCGATCCCCAGACAGGGCATATATGAGAAGCAACCAATGAGTACACAACTAAATAGAGCAACTAAGTGGAACAACAAGTTGATGCTCCTTTCTTTCTTTCTCTCTCTCCCCCTCTTCTCCCGTCCTGTTGCCATCCTTCTCTCTCTCTTAAATCAATGGAAAATGATTTTATTTTTTAAGTATACAAAAGGTCTTTAAGGGGGTCAGGTATGAGGAAGTGCTGGTAGGGCAAGATTTAATTGGAGGACCGTGGAACTTGGTTATTTAATGTAAACTTTGGCCTCATCCAGCAAACAAGATGAGGATTAGGTCTTCCATCTTCTCAGTTGGCACGATCTCCATCGGGAAACCTTTCCTTACTCCAAACCCTGGTAATATTTGAAGTTTCGACCTCCTGAACTAAAACAGACTTTGGGGTCAGGAACACTACTAAGTGGCAGAGGCAAGAACTTAAACCACTAGATATGACACCAAAGCCCTGCTCTGGTTAGCCCTGCTCTGGTTATCAATTCACCGCCCTCTAATTGAGGGAAGGTCAAAACAAACAAAAAAAGTGATACATTGCAGATGCCTGGGTAGGAGGCATTACATGACCCCAAAGCTCTGTACTAAAACTAAGAGGCCTTTGATCAAGACCCTGGTATTTTCTTAGAAAGAAGAACACACAGCACTGGTGCCTTGTTTCTTCCACCACCCCATGCTGGACACTACCCTTCGGTGCTGGGAACCCCTGCTGGGGCCCAGCCCTGCCCAGGAACTGAGGTACACCACAGCTCTGCAAGTGCAGCCCAGCAGCAAGCCAGACCCCACAACCATGTCCTCCCATGTCCGCTTCTTAATTGCAGTGTTCACAGGAAAGCGTGCAGCCAGAAATAAACAATCGGTTTTGCCACAGCCAAAACAAGCTCAGCAAAATCCCTACAAGAAAGTAGCCAGATGAATAAAAATAAGCAGGGGAAGAGAAAAACAGTGGGCACCATTAGAAGCACGATGTTGTTTTTGTAAGAAAAAGGAAAGTGTTGCCTCCAGAGGAACTGAACGGGAGAGGGGAGGCTTTGCCCCCCAGCAACATCCTGAGTCACCAGTGGTCACAGCCACGGAGCAGGAGTGCTAACAGACCAGGCCAGCTGCGAAACTCATCTGCGGTGTATCCTCTTCTATTGTAGTTGGGAGAACACGCCTCATCTTGGAAGTCAAAGTTACGCCCAGTTCCAATGACATTTTTTTTTAAGCTGAACTGTAAACATATTATCACAAAAATTTAATT
Source organism: Rhynchonycteris naso (assembly GCA_037038555.1). Taxonomy (NCBI): domain Eukaryota; kingdom Metazoa; phylum Chordata; class Mammalia; order Chiroptera; family Emballonuridae; genus Rhynchonycteris; species Rhynchonycteris naso. The sequence continues at coordinate 106,587,032 of CM072998.1, read as the reverse complement.
TTAGAATAATCATGATGTCTTAACAACTGGGTAACATGAGTGTCCTTGGCATACAAATCAAAACCCCGGGCCCACCAACAGGAATGTGAACTTGCTGTTTTCCTAATACTAAGGACACGTGCTCCATGTCTGGTCATTTCCGCCCTCTTGCTCGGTCCCCCTCAGGTGGAAGGATGGTCTGGGCCACCTGCCCTCTCTGAACAACCCATATAGCCTTCTTCACCTAGGTAGGTTTCCCTCTAGAAGAATCTGAGATACAGTGTATCTTTCTGTGCCTCTTGAACTCCTGTCAACATTGTCCCCGGCATCTGACTGCCTGCACTTGAAATCCTCCTAGCCCCTGACTCCACACCTGGGGGCACTCCAGGACACCCACACACTGAGGGAAGTACTGGAGTAAGGAATGAGGTGGCAGCAGCGTAGCAGAACCCAGTGGCTGACTACACCTTGACTACAAAGATAAATCCCCCCAACACTTCAGGGTTAAACAGGCAGAAATACCAAGCAAATTCCTGAAAGCTTTAAGTGAGCTGGTCAAAATCTCAGGCCACATCTCTAAGAGATCCACCATGAGTTTAGGTAAATCAAGACCCCTGTGACAAAGGGGAGCACAGGAATGGCATGGAAGCTGGAGGGAACACGGCACCCGGGGAGGACAGCGGCATGTTTGTTTGCTGATGGGATTTCTGGTGGAAGAGGTGGAACTGATGATACAGAAGAACAAACACACTGTCAATGAAGTGATGTTCTTAAGACTGTGGAGGGAATGGAGTCTGTGCTCCAGGAGATGTGGGGACGTTCTACAGGAGGACAGTTCCTCTCCAGCACAGGAGGGGAGTAGCGGACATGGCACAGCTGCAGAGAACTGACTAGAGGAAGTGAGAGGTATACAGGGAAGTTCCCTCTGACAGCCTGCAGGCCCAAAGGGCTGAGAGTAAGGGATGGACAGAAAGATAGCAAGGTTTAAGGAGGGAGGAAGCATAAATGAGTCAATAAGAGAGTGGGAACGTAAAAGTGTAGAGTGACAGATGGCACTACACATCCACTTGAAGTCTGTGGTCAAGAATTGAAAGTGAAACCACTGGGGTGGATGCAGCACATATAAATGCCTGACAGAAATGTGTGTAATTCATCATCTTAGATCAGGGTGTTCAACCTTAGTAACTCAGCCTATCAATATATATATTGAGCCAGTGTATGTGTGTGTGTGTACACACACACACACACACACACACACATATATATATATATATATATATGCTGGCTTCTATTTTGAAACTCTGGTCCCAGAGCACATATCTTAACTGGGGAGAGCTAAGCAAAGTCACCACATAAGCCTGTTCAGCAGTAAGTCAGAGATGCTGGAGGGAGATTCCAAGGGTTGTGTGGCAACTTCCCAAGCCCCTCCCACCCCAGGAAAAACCCTCCACACTGTAGTCATTTATTGAATGTCTTCTATGAGCCAGATATACCATGCCAGACGCTAAATATAGTGATATGATTTTAACATTCAATTCATAACCTCAAATAACCTAGGGTCCAACCAGGAAGGCAGAGATATGAAAAAAAAAATCTACAATGAATTAGATCTAGATTTATGAGCATGGTTAAACATCAACTCAGTCTGAAAGGCTACAAAAGGCTTCAAAAAGGCCATTGACCTGTAAGCTAAAGCTCTGAACAGGTGTCTGGGTGCCTGCCAGGGGCAGAGCGGGTAACACTAGCAGGTGCAGGCCAGATGAAGAATGCAGGGGTGGGGTAGCTTTCTGAGGACCTGCTAACTGGCACTGTGGCTGAGGCACATGGGCTCGGTGCTCAGCAGGGGTCCAGGGACCAGCTGTTAAAGAGAGCAGCCACAAAAATCCAGGGCAGAAACAAGGGGCACCTGAAGCACAGGGAACATAGCTGATATGGAGGAATGAACGTGACCACCAGCACCATCATCCTCATCATCATCGTCAGCAGGAGGAAGAGAAGGAAAGAAACAGGAGACATTTATGAGGTAGAAATGGCAGAGCTTAGTGATCAGGTAAGTATAGAAAATAGGAAGGAAAAAAGAGCTGAAGGCATTTTGGGGTTCCTGGCTTGAGTGAATGCCTGGAAACATTCTGCTTGCTCAAAAGGAACACAACAAAATAGGATTTTAGATAATGGTGGGAAAGTAGAGAGTCAAGATGAGTTTAGTTTTTTGACCCACTGATTTAAGATATGGAGCAACCAAGTAGAGTGGCTGTTGGCTACTGGATTGTGGATCCGGAGTCCATGAGAAAGGTCTTGGCTAAAATTCAGGCTTGGAAAACATTGACACATAAATTAGGAGTGGCCATACATGATGTCATTCTAGAAAAATGTGAAAAATGAGGAAAGAAAATGAGTGAAAAAAAAACCCTTCAAACAGCTTTCTCTTTCCCATTACAACGTCCTAAAACCCTTGGTTCCATGACCCAAGGGCTACGGTGAGTCCTGGAATTCAGACTTCCTGAACCAAAAGCCAGTGTTATTTTTCACCACAGCACTATGCCCCCCCCACACATGGTCATTAGATAATTCAATGACAGCGATAGTATTATACTGGCACCCAGAGCAAGTATGTGTAATATGATGATAGCATTTAACAGCTACATTATCACTCACTTTTAGAAACCGATCATGGCCCATGCTTTAGAAATGAGTATTCCTTCAGTTATTCTTAGGATCACTATCAATCCTAAAACAAATATATTGTAGGCTAAACTACCGAGGCAACTGAGATTGTTGTCTCCTTCCTGAAATACTTCCATGGACAATTTCTTTTCCCTTAGCCCAAAAATATGAAACAAAGAATGAACTGTCTGTCCACAAAGTGCCTGGTTTTCCAATTTTTAAAGTTCACATTTAGCTAGAACAACGCTGATAAGAAAGACATTTTTGTGAATGTGAGTGAATCTAGTATATTCCATTGTAGGAACATAAATTTTTTTTTGTTTTTTTGAGAGGCAGGGAGAGAGAGAGGAACATCGAGCTGTTCCTGTTTGTGCCCTGACCAAGGATCAAACTAGCAACCTTTGCATTTCAGGACGAAGGAACATGAATTTTAAAACTATAAACAGTTTAATTCAGATGATTTCTGCATCCTTGTTTACAGATCTGGTTGGACACTTCTTGCTGAATTAAAAAGTAGTAAAATTGTTGATAATAAAATAGAAACTGTTTCACATCATCACTTACCAGAAACTATTATAGAGATGCGGTTTATCTAAATTATTAAAGAAAATATATTTAACTGGTATGTCATTTTTAAAAACATATCATTACTAGAATATAGAAACAAACAAAATGCTTACTCTCTTGAGACTTTTTTTTTCTTACTTTGATCATGCAACTTACTCATCTAGGGTTCATAAATAACAAATAGTTGCTCACATTCTTTTTAAAAGAAAGAGCTTTCATTAAGAGCTCTGAGCCCTGGCCCGGAGGCTCAGCAGATCAAGCATCATTTGGCACTCCACAGGTCACAGGGTCGACCCTGTCAGGGCACATATGAGAAGCAATCAGTGGGTACACAACTAAACATAACTAAGTGAAACACTGAATTGATGCTTCTCTATCTCTCTCTCTCTCTCTCTCAAGTCAATGGGAAAATTGGAAAAATAAAAGGTTTTGAAGGGCTAATGTTTATGGAATATATTCAGAAGTCTACCCTCTTTCAGCCTCTTGCAATATGCTTTAAAATTAAAGACACACTAGGTTTAGGTTTTACTTATTCATTGCTAATTGCTTTCCAATTTGAAACCCAAATCTTGGAAATTTACTATCCCCCTGAAGTGTGTCCATGCTAAAGCAGACACCAAGCTAATACAAAATTACCCAGTGTTTACAGTGAGAATTCTCTAGGTCTTCAGCCTGTGACTCAGTGGGCAAGAATGGCCACCATGTATATATGCATTCCTATAAATGCACCATACACACGGCACCGGTTCATCAGTGGTTCCTAATGAGCAAATGCAGACCTCCTGGTCCCGCAAGTCATCATGCCTACTAGCCTTCACTGGTACTGTGTCCTGGGCACACCATGTGTTTTCTATGACTTTGCAATCTCACAAAAGTTTAATGAGGTGTTATTCTCACATGCAGATGAAGAAACAGACACAGAAAGGTAAAATAATTTGACCTGTAACCCCCAGCTAAAAAGTGAAAAAGTAGTGAGTGTACTGAATTGCATACCTAAAAATGGTTAAAATAGTCAATCTACAACAGTTAGATCCAAACTTGACGCCTTAGCCCAAAATGAATTTCAGGTAGATTAAAACTTTAACTATAAAAAGAAATAATAACAGTACCAGAAAAAGAAAGTTGAAAAGCTGGGATACAAACGTTAATAATCTAGCTTCAGAGACCATGCTACACTCTAACAGTTTTCCACAAATTGCTACTTTATGGGTAAACACTACCCAAAGGGCTATTTTATAGACAGACCCCCCCCCCATCATAATATTAAGTTTCATAGTAACTCAATAGGATTGCATGGCCTGCTAGAAATTATGCAAAGGCACTGGGTATGTCTGACTGCTGAACACTTAAGGGTAAACCCCAAGACAAGGTTGGAAGCCACCTAGAAAGCCTCAGAATTGCAAGGAGTAGTTCACTGTACAGACAGTCACTCTCCACAAGCATTCCAGAGGAGAATGAACGGCAAGTGCCTGTCTCTGGAGCCTGTGCTTGAGGCGAACATGTTTGTATGGAAAAGATGCAGAAAATGACCACATGTGTGCTTGAAGAAGCCACATGCACACAGCAGTGAGCAAACAAAATTACAGCCTTCCAAAATACCTTGGAGCTGAAAGCTAGCAAAAAAGCCTCAAATCTTACTGAAAATCTAAAATAGGCAGATCCCATGTTAAGGTCTTCCCTTGACCTTCAGATGGAAAGACTGCCAGCTCTCAGGAGCATATTTTGTTCCGCAGGCAGAACTAGAGGGCGTGTGGGAGGAGAGGGGGACTGCAGGAAAACAGAAAAAAAAAACAGATCCCCCAAAGCCTGCTGTTCCAGAAGGAAGAATTCCTAAATGTCTTGCATGAATAACTGCTCACCTCATTTACTTTACCAGCTTTCATATAGTAAATGAATCAAAACTTTTCACCCTTGTTCTGAATATCAGTTTAATTTCATTTTCAAAAAGAAGACACGTCCTTTCTTTCAAATGCCCCTTTCCTCATGCATTCAAAACCCTGACGCTGACTATAACTTCCATTTAACAAACAATGCAGTCCTCTCCTGGTCCTATGTTCTTAATGCACAGAACTTGAACAGAGAACAACTGAAAGAGAAACAGAACTGAACGCTGGGCAAAGGTCCCGTCAGCTGTACAAACACAGTAAACATTATCTCGGATGCTCACCGGAGTCTCAGCAAAATAAGACAGAACTTTAGATTCAGGTGACCCTGATTTATGAGAGCCTTTAAGTCCCACTTTGCAAAATCTAAATAATCGATGTCATTTTTTATCAGTTTACTGAGAAAGCAGTAATAATGAATAGGAATCACCTGCAAGAATTCTGGAAGCTAGGAACACAAGAATACCCATTTTTATAGCGTTATAAACTGTCATGGTAGGAAGAGAACAATATTCTTGTACTACCCATCATCTACTTCCCACCCACCAATTATGCTCCAGGGACCCATATCTTAGATAAGCTCTAAGAGACTTTCCATATGGCCATTATCATCAATTTTCAATAAGCATTCATTGAGTGAGTAGCAAGAATAGTGTTGAGAGAAAGAGAGAGATAACAGATGAGTTGCCATGTGTTGCCATGAATGAGGTCCATGGACATCACAGTTATCATCCTCGCAAGCCCAAAGAAACTACTGTTCCTTTCCCTTGTCTAAATTCTCCCATAACCCCACCTGCCTTCCTTACCTTCACACCACCATCTCTACTCACCCCAATCCAGTCCATTCTTTAAAGACTTGCTTGATTAACACCCACTGGGAGACACCTCTGCTCCACCCAGCTCTAAGGGGTGTCTACCTTTCCTAACTTCTTCTGCACAGTGGACCAGGTATAGAGCTCTTACTCAAATGGTCCTCTTAGTGGTTAGGTCTATTCAAGGTAACAGGAGTGAAGAGCCAGTTACTCTTAGGAAGTGATGTGGAACACAAATTCCAACTTGTACTGCCGGCTTCTAATACATTTTCCTGCTCCCACTCCCCACCTTTTCCCAGACTTTCCTGCCATATTGTAATTGTACTGAGTCCCCACCTCCTCCTTATTCCCATAGACCAGACGCAGAGACTGTCTGTCCCCCAGCTCACCCAGCAGAGCCCTCCATGAAGTCCAGTGCTTCAGTGAGCCATGCTGGGCCCTGACAATGCTGGGAGGCTTGTGAGTCAAGAATCAAGGCCAAGTAACTAAGAAGCCCCAGTCAACAGCCCATGGACAAGTTCAGCCAGCTGCTCCTCATTATTTTCAAACCTTCCTTGATCCGTGCAGTTAGCTGCATTAATGGCGCTTATTTTATTTTTGATTCATACACAGATGACACAAAATGCATTTCTATAAAATCGGCATGGAAAAGTTAAAAATAAAAATAAAAGTGAGATGTAATAAAGCAAAGGCAGAAATGGGCTATTGATCATGAAACAACAATCAGTATGCATCAACTGTCTCATACACTGGGGAAAGGTGTCTTTTTCTGTATGACGGATTCTATCCTGGTCTCATTGGTTGTTCTCGGCTCACTAAATTTGCCCCAGGGTTTAAAATGTTGAGAAGCTATGCAACTCTGCCTTTGGCCTTTTTCCATGTTTTCCATAGCTTACTAAGAAGCTGGCATTAAAAGTTCTTGGGAAAAGTTCTCTAAGATAGCTCTACTTTCTGACATTCAGGAACATTTAGTGGACCACTGTCATATTCAGAATGAATAATACTTTCAAAATAATTTTCCAAAATTACTCTATGGGTCATCCAAAGGGTATGTTCAGTGATGTTAAGTAGCAACAGTAGCACAAGATGCTGTCTTGATACACCACATTTTCTGCCATGTGGACTAGACTGGTAATAGAGACAAACTGCAGCATAACGCAGGAGCCACACTGCTTCACACATGATTTGCTCCACATGTCACTGCTTTGTCTCTCCCAGGAACAGCAGCTGGGAACAAAACTATACTATGGAGCCAATAGCCCACGCAACACCAGAGCCTACAGTGTCCATTCCCCTCACATTCTGAGCTGGTTGGTGTTCCGCTCACCTCCCTCTACTCAGCAGCCTCACATTCGTCAACATCTGCATCAACAACCCCACATATTCTAAAATGTTCAAGTTGTATTTACCAAAATGTGTCTGTATACAATAGGAATTTAATATACATATCTTCTGAATCATGCTACTGCTTTTATTCTGGGTTTTTGTTGTTGTTTTTACTTCTCTGGTTACAAAGGAGCCCCAATTTAGAGTGGCGGCCCCAAACCTGTATCCCCCATACGCTGTGTTCTTCTGAAGGCATGATTTTCAGAATGTGTGGTTTTCAGGAATGCATATATCAAGTTACAGCTGAGACACCTGTAATGATAATTCAGGCTATGAAAACTAAGAAAAAGAAGAAAATGGGGGTTGGGGGCTCAAGAAGTTTTTGACAGTATCAAAAAACTACAAATGAAAAAGAAACTTAGAAGAAATTATATTTAGCCCTTCAAAATATGTTATTATTGTGAGGGATCAACAACCATGAACTATGTCTAGCCAGGAACAATACTGGCAGGCATGCATGGAAAAGGAGCCTGGACACTATCCTTCTTGATCTTTGCCATCTGAGTGTGTGTGTGTGTGTGTGTGTGTGTGTGTGTGTGTTAGTTCAAACGAATCTTTCTGATTGGCCTAAAGATTATTGTTATTTTTTTCTACTGTTTCTAAGTAGTACATTTATGAGTAAATGACAAAACCAAAATTAAACTTAAGACTATTTGACTCAAAATTAAGGCCTGACCGGATAGCTCGGTTGGTTAGAGCATCGTTCCAGAGTGTAAAGGTGACTGATTCAATTCCCAGATCAGAGTACATACAGGAGCAGCAGCTCTGATGTTCCAGTATCTATCTATCTATCTCTCTCTCCTTGCCTTTTTTTAAAAAGTCAATCTAATCTTTAAAAAAAAAAAACTACCCAAATTCAAAGCTTTTTCCATTGTGTCCTACTACCTAAATAAAAGACATATGAGGCATATGAAAGCGCATAACATTCTTTAAACATTAATTTGAGGATTCGTACAAGAAGATATTAAAGGAAACACTGCATGCTGTTTATCTAATTTATAATAAAACAGGAAGTAAGGCTATTATGATCACTTTCACTTGTGTTTTGGCATGTATGATTTCTTTTGTATAAACCCACTGATTGGGCAGATAATGAAAGAACAAAGAAAAGCAAGAATGGCTGTTTATCTGACACATGAATTACACAGGTCCTCCTTCCCCTCTGGTCTTTAAATTTAACTAAAAAGGAAAGACACCATACCCTCAGCACAAATTTCATTATAAGTCACCTTGTCACCCAAGGTCAATTAAAATATCACCTTATAGGTTCATATCCCATTTCCCAATTGCAATTTAACTAAACTCAAGCCATATTTGTAAAATGCTTACTTGGCGCCAGGTGTTATATAATAGTATGTTAAAATAAGAGTAGAACTCAACAGTGATTGTCTTTAGAATATATGTCAGGGGGTGACACCCCAACTTGAATATGACACGATCTGGCCCTTCTCACACTTCAAAAATAAAACCTTCAATCATCCATACACAGTTATCACCAATCCATCCATTTATCCACACATACATAAATACATACACATGTTATTCATCCAAAAATACATTTTGTACCTGACCAGGCAGTGGCGCAGTGGATAGAGCGTCCGACTGGGATGTGGAAGACCCAGGTTCGAGACCCCAAGGTCGCCAGCTTGAGCGCGGGCTCATCTAGCTTGAGCAAAAAGCTCACCAGCTTGGACCCAAGGTTGCTGGCTCAAGCAAGGGGTTACTTGGTCTGCTGAAGGCCTGCGGTCAAAGCATATATGAGAAAGCAATCAATGAACAACTAAGGTGTTGCAATGAAAAACTGATGATTGATGCTTCTCATCTTTCTCCATTCCTGTCTGTCTGTCCCTATCTATCCCTCTCTCTGACTCTCTCTCTGTACCTGTAAAAAATAAAGCAAAAAAAAAACTTTTGTGCTTGTCCTGCTCAGTCTACATGTTCTAATAACTGCAAGCAGTATCTTCCACAAAGAGTAGCATTATTGCCCTGGCTGGTTGGCTCAGTGGTAGAGCGTCAGCCTAGCATGTGGAAGTCTCAGGTTCGATTCCCAGCCAGGGCACACAGGAGAGCACCCATCTGCTTCTCCACCCTTCCCCCTCTCTGTCTCTCTCTTCCCCTCCCACAGCCAAGGCTCCACTGAAGCAAAGCTGGCCTGGGTGCTGAGGACAGCTCAATGGCCTCCACCTCAGGTGCTAGAATGGCTCCGGCTGCAAGGGAGCAACACCCCAGGTGGGCAGAGCATCATCCCCTGGTGGGCATGCTGGGTGGATCCCAGTAGGGCACATGCGGGGAGTCTATCTGACTCCCTCCCTGCTTCTAACTTCAGAAAAATACAAACAAACAAAAAAGAGTAGCATTATTGTTGTGGTTCTTATTAGGTCCTAGGAACAGCTCCCAAGATGAGGCAGGCTTACATTAAAGACCCCAATATAGGTCCTCAGCTCACAGAGAATTTGCAGCCCTTCACCAGCTGCTCTCCTTGCAATTATAATGTAAAGCTTGGTCTAAAGTCCCTTGCTCAATTTCAGTGGCTACAAATGACAGAGCAGGCATCTTTAAACTACACTAAAAGCTTCCAGCCCAGCTCACTCTGGAACATGTGTCAGTGGGATCAGCTATTACCCGAGGGGTCCCTCTCCAAATGTTGTGTTCCTAAAAGGCTTCAGCTCAACGGGGAGTATGAGGCAACAACAGAGCTGCTTTACTGAAATGACTAACTGCAAACTTTTTATACAAATGAAAGCACAAATGTAAAAGGATCTTGACAGGAATGCTAGTTGTACCATACACGGTGTTCTTGGATATTGCTGAAAAATTTTGCAGGCTATCAAGTTGTTCCAATTAGAAAGTAATTTTCTTAGCTTAATTCATAGCATACATTAATTTCAATAAACCATCCGAGAATGTCTATTACTTCTCATTTTATGGGTTCTTGGGTTTATTTAAAAATCTGTATTATTTGAGTAGAACTAGTCATAGGTAGGCTTCTAGGTCTGAACTTCCATGGTGGTCCAAAAGAGTGAGGAAGTCTTACTGACACTGGAAATCCAATTCAAGTTAATGCCTGTTGCTAGAGACACTGTCAGGATTGCACTGATTTTTAACAAGCTTCTGCAGGCTCAAACACTTGCAGATGCTTATCTGTTAGGAAACATGCAATCACCACTACCCAAGCTAAAGACATTTAAAATCTATTTAATAGCCAAAATGGTACAATGGTAAATTGTTGCATTTCCTTTGAAGGGCTCCAGTGTCTTAGTTAATGGCTCTATTAACCAACTAGGTGATTGGACAAGTGTAATTAGATAAAAAGAAGATATAGAATACCCTGACTCTGGAAAAACTATATATATGCACAAAGGACATAGAAATGAATGTGCTCATTTAAATTTCAGTTTTTAAATTCGGTTCATTTCACTAAAGATTTACCACAGGGCTCCTTTAAATAGTAATTTCTTTCAGCACAATCTATTGAATTCAAGTAACTCAGGGCTGGCTTACACACATCCTTGCATAAACATTTCTTTTTTTCCCCCTAATTAATATAGCTTTATTTTTCTAACCATTTTTTTTATTTTTGAATTATAGTTGACATAGAATATCATATTAGTTTCATATGTATACCCAGTGATTAGACAATATGTAACTTATTAAGTGACCAACCCGATAAATTTAGTACCCATCTGACACCATACACAGTTATTAGAATATTACTGACTATATTTCCTATGCTGCCCTTTACATCCCCGTGACTATTCTGTAACAAACAATTTATACTTCTTATCCTGTCATGTATTTCAGCCATCCCCCCTAACCACCCTCAAAATGTTCTCTGTATCTATGAGTCCGTTTCTCCTCTCCTCCTTCTCCTTCTTTTCTTTATTCTTTTTCTTTTTAATGTTTATTTTATTGGCTTTAGAGAGAGAAAGGAAGAGAACAAAAGAGTGAGACAGAACATCGATCTGCTCCTGTACATGCCCTGACGGGGGATCCAACCTGAAACCTCTGTGCTTCAATATGATGCACTAACCATGGTTCTCAAACTTTTTGAAGTCGGGGCACATTTAAAATCCTACAAATAATTGTAGGCGCACTACATACAAATTACTGAGAAATATGTTATAATAATTAAGTCAAATAATAAAGAAAAATATATAAAGTCCAAGTGTGCTTTTATGGTAATTAAACAAAATAAATACGACAAAATTAAATTTATTCTGACATTAAAAAATATTTTTCTTACATTTTTTGAGTTATGCTTTTCAGATTATTTTTAAAAAGAGGGCTTAAAAATAAAATAAAATGACAAAAATGTTATCTTTTTTATATATAGATACATTCTTAGTAAGATTTAGTAAATTCAGCAGGTCCCGGCACAAATGTGTTAAGTTTTCTCATTCTTGTGTTTTTGAAAATCATGAGCCTGATGTGTCCTAGTGATCTTCAATGTTTGGGCATATATTTGAAAGGCAAACTCTCATTTCCTTGTCAATACATTGAAGAATTCCTCTCCTTTTACTCTTAATTGTGTTGAGTGCAGAAAACCCCCACCACATATATCATCTTAACTTTACACCAAACAAAGGGTAGAAGAAACTTGCCTCCAGTCTTTCCGGGGAACATGGGGGGTAGTATAAACAACCCAGCACCACAGCTTAACAGCCTTTTGCAACCTAATCAGGCAAGTGAAGTGGGGGGTTGGGCAGACTGTCAGCTTACAGACAATTCCCCACACCTCTGTCCCCTCAAAATCTAAACTCCAAAAACCCTGTTGGTGTTTTGGTCCCCAACAGGCACATATTTCCCTGGAATACCATAGGGCACACCTGGAAATTTTCTAGGGCACACCAGTGTGCCCTGGCGCACACTTTGAGAACCACTGCACTAACCAATAAAGCTAACCAGCCAGTGCTCTGTCTGTCCTACTTCTTTATTTTGTTTTTAGATTTATCTGTTGATAGAACTGCATTTATTGCCATTTTATTGTTGATACTTCTTATCTTTACTTTTCTTCTTCTTAAAAAAGACCCCTTAACATTTCATGCACCAATACTGTTTTGGTGGTGATAAACTCACTTATCTGTTCTTCTAATATATAGTTTTGCTGGATAGTATAATCATGATTTTAGGTCCTTGCTTTTCATCACTTTGTATATTTCTTGTCAATCCCTCTGACATGCAAAGTTTCTGTTGAGACTGTTCCAACAGTCATATGGGATCTCCCTTGTAGGTAACTGCTTTTCTCTTGCTGCTTTTAAGATTCACTCCTGGCCAGTTAGCTCAGTGGATAGAGCGTCAGCCTGGCATGAGGACATCCCAGATTCGATCCCTGCTCAGGATACACATGAGAAGCGACCATCTGCTTCTCTCTCCCTCCCTTTTCTCCTTCTCTCTCTCTTCCCTTCCCAAAACTAATGGCTTGGTTGGTCTGAGCATCAACCTCAGGCACTGAGGATAGCTCAGTTGATTCGAGCATCAGCCCCAGATAGGGATTGCTGGGTGGGTCCTAGTTGGGGCACATGTAAAATCTGTCTATCTCCCTTCAGCTCCCTTAAAAAAAAATCATACAACATAAAACAGTAGACATAGTACATTGTCATTAGTGAAGAAACAGTAAGAAAATTGTATTTCTTTTGTATTCGTTGGTGTATAGAGAATGATATGTGAGAAATGGACAACACTGACTGCCCAGGTGAAGTGAACTGTGAAGCAGGGGACAGACCTGGGAAGGACTTTGACCTATGTATGTCTTCATATCTATCAAATTTGCAAACATGTCAATGTATTACTTGAGTTCAAATATTTTAATAATCAAATATAGACACCAGAATTACATGATCTCTATTCACAATTTAAATTATTATTGAACCAAAAGGAATTTAAATGTACTCATTTGTTTGAACATATGTTGAATAATTATTACAAGAAGCAAAATGCAACCTTGACATTTTAAAAAATGTGTTACTGGCAGTAACACAAGGACTGAGTGTGTGGGTATAGAATTTAAGAAATGTTGCAACATAAGAATCTATTTTAGCTCCAAATTCTCACTTCATGAAAAATCCATAAGGCTCACAATTTCCTCCATCTTCCAAAGGAAAAAATAGTAGTAATAGTAGTAAAAGTCATGCCAACCCAACAACCTCCTCATCCAATGTTCACTTTCCTTGCTTCTGACTTCAAACAACAGGCTTTGTGTGTGATCTAAGGATAAAATTGCACTGAGGATGATTTCTGTCAGAAGTATCTTCCGTTTCTATAACTTTGTCATCTCCTTGCCTCTGTCCTATAAACCCTGGCCCTTCCTTTGAGCCTGTTCTGCTGAATAGTTAGTTCCCTGATGGATTTTCTGGAAATACGTGGGCACTGCTTCAAACCCAACTTCAAACTTCAACAAGTAGGAAGAAAACATTTTGAATGGAAACTTAAGAAAAAAATATTTAAATGCCGTGAAGCAAAATCTATATAATGGTTATTATTTCACCTAATAATAAAATAAAACCCAGACCGAGAAAACATAACAGAAAAGGGTTCTAAGTCAGTAAAGTTCTTCATGGCTATCAACATAATTCAACTCTGAGATTCCTTATCGGCAAAATTTATTTATTTCTTTTTAATTTTACTTATTCACTTTTAAAAGAGAAGAGAGAGAAGGGGGGAAGAGTAGGAGGCATCAACTCCCACATGTGCCTTGACCAGGCAAGTTCAGGGTTTTGAAACAGCAACCTCAGCGTACCAGGTCAACGCTTTATCTATTGTGCCAGCACAGGTCAGGCTCATGGGCATAATTTAAAAAGAAACCATAACTGACAGGTAAAAATGTTCAGTGACAACAACAACAAAGCACTACAAAATACTTCGGGTACACTACATTTTGTTGTTGTTTTGGTTTATAATAAACTTAGGTTTCAAAGAAATGCCCACTGAGGTCTTCATGATGAGGCTGCTGTAATACATGGCTCACAAAAGTTAGGGGATATTTCAAAATGAATATGAAGTGATAAAAAAAAAGAAGCATTTGATTTTTTATTAAACAAGAACATCAGAAAAGCCAACGACAAGTCAAAGAAAGTTGTTCGATTATGCAAATGAGATGCAAAACCAACTTTTATTTCATTGGTGAAAATGCAGTATACAAAAGGCTGAAAGTACTGAAGTATCTGCATGTTCCCTGATCCCCTAATTTTTGTTGATGTCTGAAAAATCATCTCCATGGTAAATGCAGAACATGGATATTTATTTACAATTTTTGGCAGCAACTTTTCTTGTAGGTTGAGAAAAAAATTTCAAAGCAAAATTCAGGGCAACCAACACAAACAAATAATTTTCCTCGATACCAGGCTTTGCTAAAATTTGAAGTAGCTATAATTTCATGTATATGCACACACATATACATAGCTTGAGGTGTCGCTACCTGGGTATAAAACTTCTCAAAGATAGGGGCTGTGTCTGATTTATCTTTTTGTCCAAGTACCTAAGTAATACCTGGTACTCAGCAGACTCTCAAAAATGTTTATTGAATCAATGAGCTAAAAAGGCGAAATGAGCCTGACCAGGCATTGGCACAGTGGATAGAGCATCGGACTGGGATGTGGAGGACCCAGGTTCGAGACCCCAAGGTCACCAGCTTGAGCGCGGGCTCATCTGGCTTGAGCAAAAAGCTCACCAGCTTGGACCCAAGGTCGCTGGCTCCAGCAAGGGGTTGCTTGGTCTGCTGAAGGCCCACGGTCAAGGCACATATGAGAAAGCAATCAATGAACAACTAAGGTGTTGCAACGAAAAATTGATGATTGATGCTTCTCATCTCTCTCTGCTCCTGTCTGTCTGTCCCTATATATTCCTCTCTCTGACTCTCTGTCTGTCCCTGTAAAAAAAATTAAAATTAAAAAAAAAAAAAAAAAAGGCGAAATGAGGAAATGACACCCTATCAGGATGAAAATAATTTCAGGGGCCTATCATGAATGGGAACTTTTAGTATCCCTCAGGAGTTTTCTCACAAACTACATTTTCTAGGTCCTGGCCAGGTGGCTCAGTGGACAGAACATCCTCCTGGAGTGCGGAGGTCACGTGTTCAATCCCCAGTCAGGACACACACAAAAAGCAGCCAATGAGTGCACAACTAAATGGAACTAAGTGGAATAACAAGTTCATGCTTCTCTCTCTCTCCCCCTCCCCATCCTCTCTCTCTCTCAAATCAATGGGGAAAAAACACTACATTTTCTAAAGAGGATCTGCGTAAATGGGCCTAAGACAGAAAGATAACATAACTGCCCCCAAAAGATGTGATATGTGTCGTTTAACAAGAACAGTTAGGCAAGGAGCAATGGCATCCAAAAGAGGAGACCTTGAGAGGGGACATGAAGTTGAGACTCACTCTGCAAGAACCCCGCTCTCTTAGCCCACACACCATTTCCCTCAGCATCCCCGAGTAGCAAACAGGGACTCACAGCTGAAATGATCTTTCACTGACGCTCCTACTTCAACTGTGCAGGCTCCAGCTCACAGCAACGCAGCACGGAAACGGACCACACAGAGTCACCGGTATCCCGATTTTATAAAAGGAAAAAGGAAAGCTCAGACAAATGAAGTGACTTGCCTACACAGTGAATAAGGAATCAGGCCAGGATGGAGAACCAAGTTCTCTGGGTCCCAGCCCAAAGCTGTGTCTGATTCACCACACTCCTCTGTCCAAAACAAAAGCCTGACTCCCTGACTGTTCCCAGCCAAAGCATCCGAGTATAAACAACCAAAGGCACATCAATGGCGGTGAGCCAGAAACCTACTGGAGGAGCTATTCATCTGACACAAACGGCCTGGTCATTGGGGCATTGTGTTATGCCACCCCGAAAGACATGTAAAAGTAAGTATTTCAGCCTGACCTGTGGTGGTGCGGTGGATAAAGCGTCGACCTGGGAACACTAAGGTCGCCAGTTCAAAACCCTGCACTGGTCTGGTCAAGGCACGTATGGGAGTTGATGCTTCCAGCTCCTCCCCCCTTTCTCTCTCTCTCTCTCTCTCTTTCTCGCTCTGTGTCTCCTCTCTAAAATGAATAAATAAAAAGAAATTAAAAAAAAAAAAAGAAAGAAAAAAGTAAAAAAAAAAAATTAAGTATTTCAGATCAGGGATCATCACCCAGAAACAAGAGATTTTATTCTGGGAAAGTTTTGTCTTTTGTTTTGCTTTTACAAATGGTACTTCACCACTGTTTTCCAATACAGTACTATTTTAAGTTCTCTGGAAAAGTCTGTCAAGAAATGGCACCTACCTTCAATTTCAGAAACTCACTAAATAATAAACAGCAGTCTCCTTGGCCACTGATGCACCTGCACCCCACCATGTTGCTATTTTTTTTATCATTTCAGGCTTACAGCCAAGGAAAGGATGAGGGACGCTATCATCTTATGGGCAGAGGGAAAGCCATCTGTCAGACTGCAGTTGTAAGCTTATTTTGATATCATATCAATTATTTTTATGGCGCTGTTGCATGAAAATTTTGTTTAAAGGGCTATGTTTCTGTTTTGTGCACTTACTTTCAAGTTTTGTTTAGAAATTGGTCTTGGGCCCGGGTACACTAATCTGGGAAGAGCAAGTACTGACATCAGGGCACAGGGAAACTTGTATTGTTCCAATTTGCTAAACTAAAACTCACTCCAGGATATTTTTAACATACAATTCCAATACACAACACCTCTGCCAAATGCATTACCACAACTTAGTTCTACATCTTATGTTTACATTTCCAAGAAATGAAGTTTAATTATTCTAGGAGGAAAACATAAGGGAGCTACTCAAAAATTTGTTTACACACCGTAACTAAAAGAGTCGCCTTTATAGGGGGTACAAACAGAAAGGAAAGGCAGGGAAGGGACCAAAAATGCACTATACTTCATCTACTGGGTTCTTGTCACCAGTACTCAATGCATAAGATTTCCTGGGTAAATTTTCCATCAAACCCTTAATAATGATAATTCATTTTAAAAAGTCATCCACATGGAATACCATAATTGGGCACATTTGTATACGTCAAAAATACAACTAAAAAATATCTAATACTAGAAATAAAAACATCCCTGAAACTCCTGTACTCAAAGTCCCCTTTAGTCTTGAGAAACAATAAAACGAAAGCAGGTCTCAATACACATCCACAGCCTGACCAGGCGGTATAGCACAGTGGATAGAGAGCCGGACTGGGATGTGGAAGACCCAGGTTCGAGACCTCAAGCTCACCAGCTTGAGTGCAGGCCCATCTGGCTTGAGCAAAAGCTCGCCAGCTTGGACCCAAGGTCTCTCGCTCCAGCAAGGGGTTGCTCGGTCTGCTGAAGGCCCGTGGTCAAGGCACATATGAGAAAGCAATCAATGAACAACTAAGGTGTCGCAACGAAAAACTGATGATTGATGCTTCTCATCTCTCTCTGTTCCTGTCTGTCCCTATCTATCCCTCTCTCTGTCCCTGTAGAAAAATAAATAAATAAAAAATAAAATACACATCCACAGTAAAGGTCCAAATTTTTTTTAAAAAGCCAAAAAAAAATATTTTTAATTTTTAAAAAATGGTATAGTTGCATCTTACACCACTTAGATATGGAAGGAATGTTTTTAAGAATAAGAACTAAGGTTCATTGCTATGCAATTAATTCATCAGTGTGTACAGAAAAACCAGCCATAGCTCTAAAAAAAAACCAATACCTTATCAATTAAATATATAAGGAGGTGTGGCCATGGAATGAGGTCAAAGTCCTAGATGCCCAAATGTAATTCTGAAATGGTTTCCTACATTGCGACACAACTGAAACAGCATTTTCTGAGTCACTGCCATCTCTTCTTGGTACAAAATGTTTTGATCTTGCACTGAGCTATACATTAGAGTTAAGTCCTCTTTGTGTCATTATTCACCTCGAATGTCATATCCTTCATCGAGTTTGGCAGCCCAGGTAGAGAAAGGTAACATAATAATATATAAGGGAGATGAAGCAAGGACAATCCACTGATTATACATTTTCAAAGGAAAAATAAAAATGTCAACCAAAAAATTGATTTCTGAATAAAATTCTAGATGTAACTGGGAAATAATGTCTATCATTAGAGATCAGATTTTATCAAGTCTTTCGTTTTTAAATATTTCCTTAATTGTGCATGCTTTTCCCTTTGGTTATTTAGTCTTATGAACTCAACATTTCTTCTGTCCCCACCCCCCCATGTGAATTTGTTTGACAGATAATTATGACTTCAGTTTCATGAATTTGTTCATGGATCATCTTTAAGCTCTTTTCCTATTCTTCTAGTCTTTCTTCTAGTTTCTAGGGAATTTCATTTCTCTAGAAATAGGCAAAAGTCCCCCAGAACTCAGTGACCACCAGCTTCCACACTGTATGACCTCAACTGGCATCATTAATGAAGCCGGTATCAAGAGGGTTCAACACACACAATGTGGCTCACCAAAGAAACATTAGGAAGTATTAAAAGAAGCAAAACAACCTCCTGTTTAGATGCTGGAAGAGAAAATGTGTTTGGATCAACTGCCTGAGAGTGGGAGGGAAGACTTCAGAGAAACATAACAACAGGCTTGAGTGATCAAGTCTAGGGTAGCCTTACTTACATTGTATCTTATTTGAATGATTTCAGCCACAAGTTTCAAAGGAGCCATTTCAAAAAAGTGTAAGTCAGGTTTACACGAGACTAATTAAGTCAGAATCCCTATAGGTGGAGACTAAGTATCTGTATTTAAAGTTCCCGGAGCCATTCTTGTAATAAAAAGCCCAGGTAGCAAAATCGCAGCTCTGGCCAATCAGGTTTCAGCCCTCAAGTCTCAGACCACGTGCCTAAAGCACAAGGAAGGTAGAAGCCTGAGCAAAATTGGGGTTTTATTATCATGGAAAAAGTGATGGGGGAAGGGGTGATAATTACTAAGGAAGGAACAGAGTAATAAGTAAAAATTTAGAGGCTAATAATGGGTTATTTTTTGTTGTTTTAGGAAATAGAAAACCTGGTAACATATATTACAATCTAAAATAATAATTGACATACTACAGGTTTCTGCAGCATTTTATGGCTTTCAATAAGTTACATTATCCATTAATGTACCTATCTATATACATATTGTATATTTAACCAGGAATATTTATAATTAGTCATTCCGCAGTATGATTTCAATAAGTCAAAATGAAAGTGGTCTCCTTAAATTTTGGCTCTTCAATAACTGACCAAGTGCACAAATAGCACAGGTGTTCTCCAGAAGGTCTGGTCCACACCACAGCTACCCTATGTCCAGGGGAGCTATTGTGTAGCTCAGGCCCAAACGAGGTTCACTCCAATGTGGTGGGCTGAGAAGAGCTGGCCCTCCCTAGCCTGTATGGACATTGTCCAGGAAGACCCTTGGACAATCTGCATGCGAGCTTGGAGGAAGGGGAATCCACCTCATTAGGCGACAGCTGCAAAGCTGGCTCTCAGAAGCAAAACTGATGGGGGACACTATGACTACATTCTTATCCCAGAGCTTCCTAAAGCACGAGGGAGTTTACTGAGACCAAAAATCTAAAACTCCTGGATGTAGCACCTCTCAAGCAGATTCTAGCTTTGCTTCTAAAACTGCCTCCCAAATAACATTTTCAAGTTAGTCACCGCAATAGCTATGTTAACAGAATCAGCTGTTACCAGATAAATTACATTCTATGTCATTTCTTAAGCCATTCCCAGTTGATTCTGTTAAGTTTTGTACATCCAAATGAGCCATGGTGTTGTTGAAGGCAAGAGAACATGTCAGATGAACACATGTCTGAAAAGACACTGTGTTCTGGGGAAGGATATTTGGGTATATACATTAATAAAATTTTATGAGTTTTTTTTTAAATATAGTGATATTTTTCCCAAATAAAGAACAGGATCATATCAGTATTACCCTAGGAAATCTGCCTTTGAACATAAAACAATAGCAAAAATATACAGAATTGGATACAACTAAGTGTGAAAAACAGATTTAAATGATTAACTTTTATAAACATCCAAAGGGAGCGGTCACTATGAATTATCTACACTGTCTGCCAAAAAAATATACACTAGAATTAAAAGGCCTAAAAAGAGTGAGTTCCATTTCCTTCTCTCTTTTTTTTAATCTGATTTTAACAGTGGAATAGGTACAAAGGTCTAATAGCCAACCATGAAAAAGAAGAGAAAATGGAAATGGAGAAACCAGACATCTTGACAATGCACACGCCTTCCTTCTATAAGACACGTGTTCAAGATTTCAAGAGGGACCCTTTCCCAGACTGCCAAACCCTTATGGATCTGTGTATGTGTTTGACAGTATGTGACTAAATTACCTCCTCCCACCTGTGATTAATTCTTGAATGTTGTCTATCACCAACTAGGCTATATGACTCCATGAGCCAGGGACCAGCTCTGCTTTGTTCAACATGTACGCACTTTCGTAGCATACATCCTCTACCCAGTAGGTGCTCTGTGAGTTTTTCTGGTTGACTGAATTAATTTGCTATTTGGTTAGTTTATCTAAGACCTCTTTTCATTCTGAAACTCTAAAACTCTCTATGAGAACATCCTTAAAATTTTTGCCTTTGAATAAAGAAAATGATCAATAGCCAAGTAGCCAAGTGTTCATAAAAACATTCTTTTTCCTCTTGTACCCTTGTTGCCAACTTTCTCAAAATGCAGTTTTTAATCATAGCAATTATGCAACTGAATAGCAGAGGACACAAGTGGTACACAAGCTTGGAGAAAAATCAATGTCCACATCTTGTCAGCAAAACCATCACCTTCTAAAGAGAATGAACCTAAATGTTTTGTCCAAAGCCAACAGGCTGGAAACAACATTATGAACTGGGGAAGGCTCAAGGGTCCTTGCACCTTATTGATGTTGATGCCCAAATGTGGAGCGCGCGACAAAGGGGCTGACCTTGGCAGACAGAGTGGCATTCAGTGTCCAGCCTGTGCAGGTATTACCAACTCCATTTTAAATTGTGGTGACAAGCTAAAAGGGCACAAGCAACCAGCCTGAAGTCAATGAGACTGTGGGTGCTTCTACCTGGCTTACGCAGGTGGGTTGTACAGCTGACACTACACCCTCACACACCATTCATAAGATGAACAAGTTGGGGAAACAAAGTTCCTAAACGAGGAGTACATTGTTTTCTGCCTGCTTTGCTTAAAAGAAGGATATATACTGTGTATAGTAATTTCTAGAAGTTAAATCACAACTAATCTGGGAAGTTAACTGTCAATTACATGAAAAATTAATCCATCTTTAAAAACCCACTGCATTACATAAAAATCCATCCAAGTCAGGAAAGTTCACATTATAAACACTTTTAACAACAGGCTGACAAATTTCACTAAATTTTAATGGTATCTACTTGGAACTCAATTTTGCCTTCTTAATTATAGTAAGAAAAGAAGACAAGAGGGAAGGGGGAGGTTATCCTGAAAACCCTCCAATCTGTAGACTCAGGAAGAGAACTTGGCTTACTTCCCTGAAAAAATATGAATAACAAAAGGATGTTCATCAAATACTTATTATGAAAGGACTGCAGAGCACTCTTCTTTTTTTCCAGAAGGTACTCCAATTGTGTCTAAGGTCTCTTCCTTCACACTGAGTGGATATAAAAGTCAAAGTTACCCCCAATGACACAAGGGCACTGTCAGTGGAAAAAGTGGCCAGCAGTAGACACTGAGCTTCTAAATCTCTTTTTAATTCCAAAGCAATCCACTCTACTGATGCTCTCATCTGGGAAAGACACAGCAGCATGCCTGCAGTTTTCTTCTGTCCTGTGTTAATTCAAGGGTTTAGGAAACTAACCTAGACTTAGACTAAGAGAAATAAATGTGCTGGCAACTTTGGAAAGGCCTCCATGACCCGTGACCCCCGCCGCTCACAAATTCCTGACTTCTCTGATGGCTCCACGGAGGTCTTTGCGCACCCACCAACTCCCAACGTTCAGCTTTTATCAGAGAGTGACTCATCGCCTGTCAACTCTGGCTGTAAAACTGGTGTCTGGTGGGGAGGGCTGTCAAGACTGCCCCACCAGCAGAGAAAGTACCAGGCCCTCAGCTCCACTTCAGAACTAATCAGCAATTATTAACTGTATTAGAAGTAAAGGCTGCACTCCATGCTGTGGATGCTTCTCCCAGAGCTGAAGTTCATTATAAAGGGAACCTTGCCTCTCAACTAGGGCTCCCCATGATCCCCACATCTCACTTGTATGAAAATTGCTTGCCTGGTTAGCAGACAATAAATGACTAGCATTATCATAAGGTGTCTGAAGGTCTGAGTTTTTTATACTACACTTTAAATAATATCAATAGACGTATTTAACATGCCAAATGTAATTTAAATGTTTGCACAAAGAACAGAAATTTTAAAAGGGAGGGGTTGGTTATTTCTGATAGAAAATGTAAATTAGAAGAGTTGTAGTCTCAACTCTCAGGGAGGCCAATGACTATATCTTCCTTCATGTGAGCATCCTTCCAAAACTAGGCAGCATCTGCACACTGGGTGCAGTCTCACTTTTAACAGGGTGTGCATGAATGCGCACACACATGCACGCGCGCGTGTGAAATTTGTGCATGAGGGGTTTTCTTTTGATCACTTTGAGACTATATAGAAATCGGAAGCTCTTCAGCCTGGCACCATGTGGAAATCCCTTCTTTTTATTCAGTCCGAGTATCTGGGCACTCTTACTAATAAGAATTAAGAAACTCTATAAATGTCTGATGCAGATTGTACAATGATACCTCAGTTTTACTTGATAATCCATCTGAAAACAATTGGCAAAATCCAAAACCGAGGAAAACAGAGGCAATTATTTCCATATGAATCAATGTAAATCCAATAAATTCGTTCTAGACAATCCAAAATACATATCAAAAAACACATTTTTAGAGAACAAATGTACTGTTTAGTACTAAAAACAGTAAGAAATTACACCAAATACTGTATACACAGTAATCACATATAATTGTAGTATTAGCACTCGCAATCAATAAAAAAAGCACAAAAACATTGGAAAGCAATGGAATTGTTTGGCTAGATGCGTGAATGATGCTCACACAACAAGAAACAACGCCACACTGAGCAGAAGAACTCTGTAGGTCACCCTTTGTTTTCACAAAGTTAGGAGCGAGGTCGCGCAAGCACGCTGACGAAATCTAAGACAATCCTTTTCACAGAAAAAGATCGACGAAAACAGAAACCGACGATAAGTGGAGTCAACGAAAACCGAGGCATTACTGTATTACTTTCCTACTGCTGCTATAATAAATTAACGCAAACTTAGTCACTTAAAATAACACAGATTTGATGTCTTAAGTGTTCTGGAGGAGAGAAGTCAGAAAGGGTCTCCCGGGAAGGTGGCAGGGCTGCGTTCCTTCAGGAGTGGCACTGCCTACCTTTGCCAGCTTCCGGAGCGGCTGCGTTGCTGAGCTCAGAGCCCTGCATCACTCCGATCTCTACTCTGTCCTGTCACGTCTTCTCTGACTGATCATCTGACTTCCCTTTTATTAGGACTCTTGTAATAATGTTGGGCTCCATGGGAAAATCCAAAATAACCCCTTTACCTCAAGATCCTTAACTCATCTAACCTGTGGTGGCGCAGTGGATAAGGCTTCAACCTGGAATGCTGAGGTCAACGGTAGGAAACCCTGGGCTTGCCTGATCAGAGCCAAGGAAGAAGCAACTACGAAGAGTTGATGCTTCCTGCCTCTTTTCCCTGATCCTCTCTCTCCTCTCACTAAAATCAATAAATAAAATAAAATAAAAAAATATCCTTATTCAGTGACATCTGCAAAGTCCTTTTTTTTTCCTTTGCCAGGTAAGGTAATGTATTCACAGGTTCTGGGGATTAGGACTGAAACAACTACTGGTCGGGTGGGGGGAAGGCTGTCAATATTTGATCTACCACACTAATGAATTATATGTCAGTGCTATCCACAAAGCCCTTTGAAAATGAGGTTTTCATGCAAATAAAGAATATAATTTCAGCATACTAATGAATACAATTAGGTTTAAGTATTTTTGATTCAATATTTGTTATTATATGACCTTGGCCTACCCAAATTCCTTTTCCTTAAAAGCAGAAACACCTCCTTTAGACCCAGAAATGCTGAGTACGTCCTGACTAATGCAATGCCTTCTAACATTTTATATATTTAGACAGATCAGCGTTGTATTGCATACAGCAATTTCTTACATTCCTGGAATCACTCAGCAGGCAGCCTCAACAATCAAGACAAACCTGAAATCCAGCAGGTCAGCAACAAAGGCAAATGACAACAAGCCTCTCTGTAAATGTCATTCAACAAATACTAACTTCCAGGCACCTACTAAGCATGTGGCTCAGCACTAGACGCTATGTGGAAGACCAGAGATGATACAGGACCTTGCTTAACAAAGGAAGTGAAGTACGTACAGCCTGACCAGGCGGTGGCACAGTGGATAGAGCCTCGGACAGGGATGCGGAGGACCCAGGTTCGAGACACCGAGGTCGCAAGGTCACTGGCTCGAGCAAGGCGCTACTCAGTCTGCTGAAGGCCCGCAGTCAAGGCACATGTGAGAAAGCAATCAATGAACAACTAAGGTGTCTCAAGGAAAAACTGATAATTGATGCTTCTCCTCTCTCTCCGTTCCTGTCTGTCTGTTCCTATCTATCCCTCTCTCTCTCTCTCTCTGTCCCTGTAAAAAAAAAAAAAAAAAAAAACCTGCAGTTTTCATCCCCCTGCTCCTGTAGGAAACAAGTATGGTTTCCAGGTAGCTATGAATGGATAAAAGGCACAAGACAGCTGCAAAATAAATACGTCAAGTAGCATGCAAAGAATACATTATTGTTCAAGAGTCAGGAGGCGCTGGAGCCCAGCCCAGGAAAACACTGTAACCTAAGGTGTGCCCTTCCAAGTCTTGGCCTATTTTGTTTATGAAGGACTCAGAGAGCTCATTCCAGACACATGTGTTTTCATGTCAATTCAACTTTCTTAGAGAAAAAGCATTCTAAACTCAGGACAGTTAAGATTTTGGATGGATAGGGGAAGCTTACTCTCACATCCTCCTCAGTACGGCTGTGTGCTAAACAGAAGATGCCTACCGGATGGTCTTTCCCGAGTGAGAAAATAATGGGTCAATTTCAGAGGAAAAAGAACCATAATGTAACTGCCTATTACAGAACCCAACATTTTCTCAACAGTGTGAGTTTTTACTCCTTACACCTCAGCCAATATCCAATATGGCTTAGAACATTCCTTTTTTGTTTAAGTTTTTTTTTAATTTTTTTTTATTTATTCATTTTAGAGAGGAGAGAGAGGGGGGGGGGAGGAGCTAGAAGCATCAACTCCCATATGTGCCTTGACCAGACCAGTGCAGGATTTTGGACTGGCGACCTCAGTGTTCCCAGGTCGATGCTTTATCCACTGTGCCACCACAGGTCAGGCTAAGTTTTTTTATTTATTTATTTATTCATTTTAGAGAGGGGAGAGAGTGAGACAGAGAGAGAGAGAGAGAGAAGGGAGGAGGGGCAGGAAACATCAACTCCCATATGTGCCTTGACCAGGCAAGCTCAGGGTTTTGAAACGGCAACCTCAGCGTTCCAAGTCGACACTTGATCCACTGCCACCACAGGTCAGGCAGAACATTCTCTCATGAACCTTCTTTCATGAAAACATTTAAACTGAAAGAGTTCGCCTGTTACTAATGTGATATGGGTCAGTGCATTGACTGGTTCCTTAGAATAAGTGTTGAAACCCCTGTGGATTGTATTAACGATGAGATAAATGACATGAAACTACTTACACTCTAAGCTCATCTAGCTCAAAGCACTTCACAAATTCCCACTAGATTTTCCTGAGATATCTCAGTCCCTGGGTCATGAAGAAACAGAGGAAAAGATCAACCTATAGGAGTCACAGACTGATGGCAGAGCTAGATAAGGTCCACCCACTCTGCTCCAGCTATAACTCATACTTATTCAGTATCTGGGGAAGAAAAAGGCAGACCACTGATCATTAAATTAACACCATCATTAGGTTATTAAGTCAGTTTTCCAGGAAACTGGTGCACTGTGTGTCATCAGGATTATGTTACCCTCAGCAATCACCTTCATCCTGCCCCCAATGCTGCAGGCCCTCTGGCACCAAAAGAACCCACCTGAACTTCTGAGAACACCCTCCTCACCGTACCCCACCCCAATCAGGGCTGCTAGATAAAATGAGAAATTCCCAGTTAGATTTAAATTTTGGATAAAGAACGAACAATTTTTTAGTTTAAGCAGGTCCTAAATATTGCATAGGGCAGTGGTCTTCATACAACATCAGGGTGGTTAACTCTTTTGTTAACCAGCAAGAAATGTCTGGCAGACCAGCACTGGTCCACAGAGCAGCAGTTGAAAACCACCAGAATAGGGCATACTTATACAGTACTAAAATTTTTTATCCTTGTCTATCTGAAATTCACATTAAACTGTTGTATAGGACGTAGTTATACTAAAAATATACTTAGTGTTTAAATGAAAATCTATTGCAATTGAGTGCCCTGTCCTTTTGTTATATCTGGTAACCCTACCTCCGATTCTTTCAATCCTCTTCCATGCTTTCTACAATACAAGAAAACACATTAATTGTAGTCAGCAAAACAAATTTGAGAGAAAGGGCTTTGGCATCAACAAGCTGCTTTTAAAAGGAAAGTTCTACAATAGCAAGGACAAATGAGTTTACAGACTGTCACTGTAACCTCCTCCCTACACACACAAACAAATCTGTATCTCATTGAAATTAAAGGGTTTGCTGTCATTATTTGAAACAAAGGCATTGGTGTAGGCAGAAAATAACCTCTTTTCATAGTTCTTTGAATATTAAATCATCTGATTAAGAAGGTGAAGGTAAGGGGGGTGCATTCTGGGAGACACTAGAATCTATGTAAAATAAATAAATAAATAAATAAATAAATAAATAAATAAATAAATAAATAAATAAATAAAAATAATAAAATAAATGACATTTTAAAGAAAAAAAAGGTGAAGATAGACTAAAAAGCATTTTTAAATGCTTAAAATCCTCCAATAATTAACAAGTTTTCCAAGACAAATGACTAAGGTACCGATGGTAGGTAAACTTTTCAAACTTACTGATGACATTCAGTGTGAGCATCCACCATTTTCCACTTAAATTACTTGTTTTGGTGAGACATGAGGACACCAGCCTTGGGAACAACCCACTTGGGTTAGGTAAGGAGGGCAACTGATAGGAGATTTCAGGGCAGACTTGAGTCAGGGTCGGGAGGAGAAAGCTGGAAGGTTTCCCAGTCCCTCAGATGTCCACAGTGCTGCTTTGTTATTCCCTCATAGATCAGACATACCCCTGCGCAAAACACAATGCCACTACCATGCCAAGAAGTAACCAGGAGACTGTGCGTTATAATGAATGAAGGGGGAGCCTTGTCCTTCCTAGATCGTGGAAACTACAAGAGGTTCAAAATAATTTAAAAGGTGAAGCCAAAGAATACAGGCATTTTAATTATAATAATATAGTCATTTATTTTTCCAGCCAGAAACCAACTTATTTAAATTTACTATTTTTTAAAGTATTAAACAGTGGCACTCAATCTATAAGGGAGGGAGGGTGGAGGGAGGAGAGGGAGGGAAGGTAGAAAGGGAGGGACGGAGGGACGGAGGAAGGAAGGAAGGAAAGATAATGACACTGAGCACATACTGGGTACCAGCCACAGTGCAAAGAGCTTTCCATAAATTTATCTCATTTTGCCTGACCAGGCAGTGGCACAGTGGATAGAGCGTCGGACTGGCATGCGGAGGAACCAGGTTTGAGACCCCAAGATCGCCATCTCATCTGGCTTGAGAAAAAAAAAAAGCTCACCAACTTGGACCCAAGGACCCTGACTCGAGCAAGGGGTTATTCGGTCTGCTAAAGGCACATATGAGAAAGCAATCAATGAACAACTAAGGTGTTGCAACAAAAAACTGATGATTGATGCTTCTTATCTCTCTTTGTTCCTATCTGTCTGTCCCTATCTGATTCCCTCTCTGTCCCTGTAAAAAAAAAAAAAATTATCTCATTTTATCTTTGCCACACCCCTATGAGTTTAAAAATATAAAAGAATTCTTATTTCTATTTCATCTCAAGGGAAGATGAAGTCTGCAAGGAGTTAACTAAGCTCTTCTCTAAGGACACAGATGCAGGGAGGTGATTCAGATCTACTGCATACTAACAGAAATCCCATGGTCTGAACACTGATGGAGACCCCACTCCAGATTTAAGGACAAGTGTCTTGGGTAGTAGTCCTGATACTACCTTTGATACAATTAACAGTAGAAACGCACTTAAATTTCTCTGGCACTCAGTTACACAAAGATGCTAGAGCACCTACAGAAACTTCCCACATCCAACAATACAGGCTCTACTCAATACAGGCTCTACTCAAAACTCCTCAGGTCAGTAATACACTGTACCATGTCATCTTCCTGACACCACTCAGGTACGCAGGGAACAAATGACTTCCTCAAGGCTACAGAGCTAGAACTTGGATTCTGATCTTTCCAAACCACATCTATGGCAGTCACCATTAAACCACAGCAGCTCCATGATCTCTCATTTATGTGACAAAGTTGCTAACTGGTAAACACAAAAACATCAATGTTACACATCCAACTACAATACAGTGCCTATTAATTCTCAGGTTTATCCAACAGGTTCTTTCTTCCTGGATAAAAAAAGGAAGAAGATGAAATTTCGAACTCAGGAGTTGGATTTCAGTTTAGGCAGCAGCGCTAATGGCAGGATGCAAGCCTAGCTTATGTCTGTAATATCCCAGGCACCGGTTGGTTCCTTTGGGGCCATCTCACAGCTCACCTAAAAAAAACACCTGGGTCCTACTGGATTGTCACAGGGTGAAAAAACTCAACAGAGCTAAGCTTGGCGGGTTTTATATAGTGAGATACCTAACTGATGCTAGGGAAATCCAGTTAGCCTTACTAACCAAAGACTTCATGCATTGAGGGTTTTGCAATTCTTCAGATGGAGCTGAGTCACCTTCTGGACTTAAAAAAACTGGATGAGAAAACTCAGATTGCAGCCCTGGCTGGTTGGCTCAGCGGCAGAGCGTTGGCCCAGTGTGTGGAAGTCCCTGGTTCGATTCCCAGCCAGAGAACACAGGAGAAGCGCCCATCTGCTTCTCCACCCTTCCCACTCTCCTTTCTCTCTGTCTCTTTCTTCCCTTCCCACAGCCAAGGTTCCATTGAAGCAATGTTGGCCTGGGTGCTGAGGATAGCTCCATGGAATCTGCTTCA
This sequence comes from Rhynchonycteris naso, assembly GCA_037038555.1. Classification (NCBI taxonomy): domain Eukaryota; kingdom Metazoa; phylum Chordata; class Mammalia; order Chiroptera; family Emballonuridae; genus Rhynchonycteris; species Rhynchonycteris naso. The sequence continues at coordinate 106,557,452 of CM072998.1, read as the reverse complement.
GGAGCTAGAATGGCTCCGGGCACAACAGAGCAATGCCCCCCCAAATGGGCAGAGCACTGCCCCCTGGTGGGCATGCCAGATGGATCCCGGTGGGAAGCATGTGGGAGTCTGTCTCTCTGCATCCCTGCTTTGCATTTGAGAAAATATACAAAAATAAATAAATAAATACCTCAGATTGCAAGAGGACATTGAATCAACCTTAGGGGACACAGCATTTAACCTGTTAAAATCCTCTGTCTTTCTCCTCTATGGCATTTTGTAAAATTTGTAATCTTATTTTTCCTTAATTTAAAGAGTCTTTTCCCCCAATTTGCCTCAAATATAAGCTTTTACATACAAGCAATCTCTACCTCCCAAATAAGTTCCTTGCAAGGCCGTTCCACACAGTTTATCCAGTGCTGTATATAACTCTGTTTTCTGTAAGGAGAAAGAGAAAGCACTGTAGAAAAGAGGAGAATGAGGAGACTCTACCGGACCCAAGACAGATGATGCATTTTCTCCATGCGAAGCCTGCTGCTAAGGGTTGTAAGGAATAGAAGAAAAAAAGGCAACAAAGGCCCTCCACTCACAGCATCCATGGGGCAAGTGACAGTGTGCTATTCTGAGTGGGCATGACCCTAAACTGTTAAGACCTCCGGCAGGTTGATATGTGGTTTCCATCCTACTGAGTCTTCCTTTTGAACACGCCCCTACACCCCCCCAAGGATAAAGCTGTTTCTGTGGACGCTTTAATCTGCCTTTCGAGTCCCAACTCCTAAGGAGCAGCTGCCTGGATAGGTAAGACTAAATGCACAAACAAAGCTAGCATGATTTTGATAATCAAATCGCTTTGAAATCCTGACAGAATCACACAAGACCAGGTGATTGGTCACAAGCAGAAAGGTTGATTATTGCAATAGAACAAAACAACAAGGTTCTGCGATGTCAATGCTCAGTGTCTAACAAACTGCATGACAAAATAAATCAATTCGAGGATCAGCATTTTAGGGAAAGAAATGGAAACACTTATCTTTAGCAAGAACTGGACGCATTGCAACAAATACATACTTTAGGTTCAGCTGTGTGTGAATGTGTATGTGTGTGTGTGTGTGTGTGTGTGAGAGAGAGAGAGAGAGAGAGAGAGAGAGAGAGAGAGAGAGAGAGAGAACTGGTCAGAATGCAAAATGTATTTCTTACTGGGGCTCAAGATTTTAAAAGCTAGGAAAACACTGTATTGAGTTCAGTAGTAAACTCAATTTTGGGTAGTAAAAGCAAAAGGGAGCAGCAAAAAGAAAAAAATGTGACCCCAAGAAAAGGCAAACAAAAATGAATAAAAATAAATACATCCTCTGAAAGGCTGCCCATACAGTTCAGTCTTGACTCCCAACTCTGTTTCTTGGCCCGCAGTAACCCAACTAGCTGAGAAAACGACTCTAAAACACCTAAAAAATGGCAAAGACAGGTGTTTAGAAGCCACAGACTAAAAAAATAAATAACAATGTTTTGAAAGACAGGAAGCCACCTTCCCAAACCCTAAAAGCATTACCAGACTAAAAATGCTTCTGTTTCCACATTAAAAAGTCAGTCCAAGTAGACATGCACACTGCAGAGCATGAGGTTAGCCCCCAGGACATAACACAGTCAATGCCCTGCTCTGGGAAACTAAAATAGGATCATTTTCTTTTAAAGGACTAACTCATTTAACATTTCACATAATGAACACATTGAACGTTGGGTAACATTTACTCAAAATCTTTTAACTCTACTATATATTTTACCTTTCAATATTTAAAGCAAATATTTTCATGTCTTTGAAATAGCTAAGAAGTAAACAAAGGGGGGCTAATACATTTACCTAAATCTCTTCCACCCTGATATGTAACTCCATGACAAATAATAGATGATATAACTTCATGGTCACTGATTCATTCATTAACAAAAATTAAACAAAATTAATTAAAATTTTACTGAGCACCTACTAGGCAGCAGGAATAGTTTTAAAGTAAGGTAAGGTAATATAAGTAAGCTGGTCCTATCTGGTTTATTTTTAACCTATATAGGGGGATAGGTTTATGACACTGAACTTGGCAATAATGCCTTGGACACGACACCAAAGGCACAATAACCAAACACCCCTCCTCCCAAAAAAAGAAAAAAGATAGATTATACTTCATCAACATAAAAAATTTTTCTGCATCAAAGAATACTATCAACAGAATGAAAAGACAACCTACAAGATGAGAGAAGATATTTTAAAAATCATTTATCTGATCAGGGATGTTAATGTCCAGAATATATAAAGAAAAACTACAAATCAACAGCAAAAAATAAAACCATAAACCACCCATTTTAAAAACAGGCAAAGAACTTAAATAGAAGTTTCTCCATGACAAGATGCCCAACATCACTAATTAGAGAAGTGCAATTAAAACCACAATGAATTATTACCTCACACCAAATAACATGTTGGCAAGTATGTGAAGAAATTGGAATCCTTGTGCACTGCTGGTGGAAACGTACAATGGTGCAGCTGCTATGGAAAACAGTATGGAGGTTCCTCAAAAAGTTAAAAACAGAACTGCCATGTGGTCCAGCAAGTTTAGTTCTAGGTGTATACCTAATGAATTGAAAGCAGAGAGTCAAACATATATTTATATACCTAGAGTCATTGCATCATTATTCAGACGCCAAAAGGTGGAAGCAACCCAAGTGTCCATCAATAGATGAATAAACAAAATGTAGTGTGTGTGTGTGTGTGTGTGTGTGTGTGTGTGTGTGTGTGTGTGTGTATGGAAATATTCAGGTTTTATTTTTATTTATTTTTTTATTTTTTACAGGGACAGAGAGAGTCTGAGAGAGCGATAGATAGGGACAGACAGACAGGAACAGAGAGAGATGAGAAGCATCAATCATCAGTTTTTCGTTGCGACACCTTAGTTGTTCATTGATTGCTTTCTCATATGTGCCTTGACTGCGGTTCTTCAGCACACCGAGCCACCCCTTGCTTGAGCCAGCGACCTTGGGTCCAAGCTGGTGTGCTTTTGCTCAAGCCAGGTGAGCCCGCCACACTCAAGCTGGCAAGCTCAGGGTCTCGAACCTGAGACCTAAGCATCCCAGTCCGACTCTCTATCCACTGCACCACCGCCTGGTCAGGCTTATTCAGTTTTTAAAAGGAAGGAAATTCTGACACATGCTACAAGTTGGATGAACCCTTAAGACATTATGTTCGGTAAAATAAACCATTCACAAAAAAAAATACTGTGTGATTTCACTTACATGCTACAGTACCTAGAGGAGTCAAATTCAGAGAGACAAAATATGGAATGATTTCCAGCATCTAGAAGTGGGGGAAATGGAAAGGTAGTGTTCAATGGGTAAAGTTTCGGTGTTTTTGCAAGATGAAAGAGATCTGGAGATTGGTTACACACCAACATGAATATATTAACACTACTGAATTATACACTTAAAAATGATTAAGACTGGCCTGACCTGAGGTAGCGTAGAGGGTAGAGTGTCAAACTAGAATGCTGAGGTCACTGGTTTGAAACCCCGCCGACCCGATCCAGGCACATACAGGAAGCAACCAACCATGAGTTGATGTTTCCTGCTCCTCCCTCCCTTCGAAAATGAATAAATAAAATCTTTATAAAACAAACAACAACAAAAAAAGGTTAAGACTGTAAACTTTATGTGTATTTTACCACAATTCATAAGTGTTTAGCCTGGGTTTTACACCTGCAGTGGAAGCAGAGAACAACTCTGCCAGTACCCTGTGGAAGCTGACCCCTGGCTCTGCAGCCTCACACACTTCCCTTCCAGAAACCCCATCCTGGAAGTCCTGACTCCTTAATTCATTGTCTAAGCAAACAGCCTCATGAAAGCATTTCCTCAAAACACAGAGAAGGGCTGTTCTGTTCATATCCCACCCCAGCTCTGGGAGTGGCGGCGGGAAGTGGGTAAACTACAGCATAAAAAGTCCTAGGGAGTACAGAAAGGTAGACAATTCTTTCTCTTGAATTTTTTGAAACTGAATTTTTAATCTTGGGCCTGTATCATTCATCATGATGCAAAAGCATCTATTAATCTGCAACCATCTCTTTCCCCAGACAGGCAAGTTCCTGAGCAGTATATTTTTACACCAAGTGTACACTGCACTGGGGCACCCGCTGCAAGGGTATCACAGGAAACCACCCCGGGCTGCTCAGAAGAGGCCATTTTTACATAAAGAAAAGTGGTGTTTGCAGAACTTGCAGAGGAACAAGTACACTACACTAACTTACTCTGCAGTAAGTGAAGTTCAAACTCTTCTGTCACTTTACTAGATCTGCGGTTCTGCACAGCACACCAACATACAGGGGCCAGCACAGGGAAGCTTGCAGTTGCACTGTGACACTCTTTTGAGTTAATAAAGTTACTGTAATAATCACAACCTGCATAGCATATCTTTTTCATATATATATATGTATATATGTATATGTATGTATATATGTAATTTTTTTTCCTTCTTTTCCAAGTGAATGGAGGGGAGATTGGAGAGAGACTCCCACATGTGCCCCAACCAGGATCCACCTGACAACCTCCATCTGGGGCCAGGCTCACAACGAGCTAAATATTTTTTAGCAGCTGAGGTGGAGGCTCCACAGAGCCATCCTCAGCATCCGGGCCAATGTACTTGAACCAATTGAGCCATGGCTGCAGGAGAGGGAGGGGGAGAGAGAAAAAGAAAGAGTGAATGGGAAGGAGGAGGGATAAAAAATTAGGTGGTCGATTCTCCTGTGTACCCTGACTGGGAATCGAACCCGGAACATCCACATGCAGGGCCAACATTTTACCACTAAGCCAACTGGTCAGGGCCCTGCATGTCTTTCCACACAAACAACTGTAAACCTACTTTTGCTCTCTCCTGTAGATCTACACTTGTAGTGATTGACCAACTATAGAATGGTATCAAGAACCTCCTACAGGTTCCCAGAACTGTTGGCACTATTGGAGATGTAATATGGTTTACAATCTAACTACGTTCTGTTTCAAATTTTAGAGAAAACAGGTGGGGTGTAAGGAGAGGTATCCCCACATGCAGCGTTGGTCCTCGTTATTTACAGGAATTCTATTCTAGTTACCTCGCACACTGAATTAGCAAATACCGAATCACTGCTTACCAGAAGTACAGGGTTAGGTTGCTATGTACCTGTGGTCACACATCTTAGTCAACTGATTAATACCTAACTATGTCTTATATGTGTTTCTGTTTAGAAACACTTTATGTGATGTATGCTGTAAACTCATTAACATTGCACGCATGGCAAATAGCACTTGTAACTCATGCCTGAAGGAAGCTTGTCTGATACATGCATTTTCTCCACAGGACACATCACACCCTTCTTGCCCTTAAGAACAGGAGACAGTACTTCCGCATTATGCTTGGCGGCATTTTAAACAGTGACATCACCAACATAAAGAACAAACATGCAAATACTGTGTCAGAACTGAAGAAAGGATGCCTGTTTGCAGTATGAGAGCTGAAACAAAAAGGCAGAGCATTGCCTTGTCTGAGCTCAGCCTCCAGCGGCTCAAATTTTCGCTGCTATACACACCAGCAATGACCTCAGAAGCACCCTGAGTATGGATTCAGGGGTTACAAATACATCTTAGCTATCAGGAGAACCTACAAGTACAGAATCCACAATTAATGAGGATTGACTGTATCAACTGACTGAGGAACTTTCCTGGGGTTAATGCTTATAGTAATAAATATGATATCTATTTAAACATATTAGTGGTGACCCTTTTAAAGGTCATTTGAAAATTCAAGTGGTCTGAGCTGCTTATTTACTGCACACAAGTGACTTTCTCCTGGGGAGGGGGGAGAAGTGCTCCCTTCGCTCCCCCAAATTCATCAGGCTAAGCACCAAACAAATCAATGATCACTGTGGACCTAGCAGTCTTGATTACCAGCACCTACCACCACATCATGGGCAAGACTTCGATACATCACCAGCTGCTTATTTAGCTGCCACGGAATTTCCCACCAACTCCAGAAGACATTCCCTTTGTCTATTGATGCTTTGAAAGTCCCATCTGAAGGAAACTTCAAGTTAGAGCTCGCTGGCAGTCATTCACACTCTAACAAAGACACCTCTGTCCTTCTTAATATTTCATGTCCATATATCCTTAAGATAAAATTCAAGATTAAAAAATGCCCAATTTTTTTCTTATTTACTATTCATGGCAACAGTGATTGTCTTCCACCATAAAAATGAAAACATATCACAAACATAAAGCAACTAATATGGATCTTTGCAAAATAACACATGATGTCTAATCTCCCTAGAGAAGTAAAGGCTCTGGTTTATTGTGACTGTATCAGACTGCACCAAATCAGGCTGCCTCTTTGAGGCAGAGAATACTTAGGGCCATAGGACGGATACCTACGGAGGTACCCTGGGAGTTCATTCAGATCACAGCATTTCTTCAGAGCTGTAGGCAAAGTTCAAAATTCCCCAGCCTGACACTATCTTGTCATTAAAGAAATAAGCATTCAGCCTGCCTGTGGTGGCACAGTGGATAAAGCATTAACCTGCAATGCTGAGATCTCTGGTTGGAAACCCTGGGCTTGCCCAGTCAAGGCATATATGACAAGCAATTGATGAGCAACTGAAGTGAAGCAAGTATGAGCTGATGCCTTTCATCGCCCCCACCCTGTAAAATCAATAAATAAAATCTTTTTAAAAAAATGAGCATTCAAGATGTGCTTCTAGAGAAAGAAACCTTTTTTCAATTAAATTTATTGGGATAACATTGGTTAATAATATTATGAGTTCCAGGTGTACAGATTTATAAGACATCTGTCTAGTCCATGGGCACTCACCATCCAAAGTTTACTCTCCTTCTGTCACCATGTATTTGCCCCCCCCCTTTGAAAGGAAACATTTTTGCTTGTCTCAACTCCCTCCCCCATCACTGTTCTCAGCTCCAACTTCTTTCCTGCTATATACCAAAATAGGAAGCACAGTGCTCTACAACTTCTGCTTTCTAAAACTCTCCGAACTGGTTACTTATAAAAAAACCTTTTTGGATATCATAATTCATTAAAGATTTATTCTGTTTAACTTTAAAGATGTTTGCCATTCTTACTTATTTACCCATCTTTAACATCCCTCTCCTACATATAATATTCACAGAAAAAGAAAGAGTGTTGAGCTGTGCTTTGATTTCACATGGCCAATTCTGCTCCATGCCAGTTGCCAGCAAAATTCTCTGTCTGGGCCAAGCCCTGTATGCCTAGGGCCTTTCTGGTTCTTTTTGTTTCATTCTTTTGGTTTTTTTTTTCCTGAGCCAGTTTCTACCACCTGCAAACACTCCAGAAATGCAAAATTATGACATAGGAACCCACCCTGAGTTTTAGCTCGAACCTATGATTTCTCTGAGTTCACAATTGAAAACAAATGAAATCCAAAATTACATTTAAGCCAGAAGGGTAAGTGGAACCCAGGTGCATGGCCCTAGATGGCTATCTGTGTGTGTGGCCGGGGGGGGGGGGGTATGAAGAAGGTTACTTTACATCTGTCTCTTCTAAATCTCTGTGTTCCAAATGTTATGGAGCTGCAGGGGAGGCCCAGCATGTCGGCAGCGAGGAAGTGAGGACATTTCACGATTAGGGCAGATCTAGAGGAGGCACGATTGGGAAAGCTACAGTTTCTTATAACAGCTGGGACCAGGCTTATTCATCCTCTTAGTTTCCCAGAGAAAGAACATGTGTGATCCGATCTGGTGTGACATTCATTCCAGTCCACCACAACCGACTCTACAGGGGTGGGGAGGTGAGAGAAAAAAAGTATAGAAGACCAGGAATGATACAAAATTAAACCTGCAGTGACTAGTGGGAAAAGCAAATTTAAGCATGACACACCCTGAAGATGGTAACTCAGTAAAGATTAAATTTAGAATATAGTAGAAGCAAACCCAGAGCTTAAAAAATGAGAGGAAGTTAAAGCAGTAATACTGAAAACAGTGTAAATGTAAATTGTATAAAATCTACCTATGAGACTCTTTTATAGATATAGACTGGACAGCCTCATAAGCCAAAGTCACTCATGTTTCCTTAAATGATGCTCTTGCTGTTTGATCTTACTACAGTCTTCATATTTCAGAGCTAGAGATATTGTTTCCAGAAGGCACCAATTTGAAAGTAGGGGTAAGTGTCTTTTTTCATATTTTGCAGCATTTTACATAATTTGGTGACTTTATTCATCAAAGTTAAATGAAGCAGTCATTTGTAAAGTCATATGAACTCATTAAGTCAAATTGAGAAACTTTAAATATTAAATTCTACTGCAAAACTCAGCTAGAAGTCATCTCTCCCTAAACCAAATCCCTAGGGCTCCTGGTACCTGTCCTGGGACCCTAAAGATTCTCTCCCTCAAGGAGACAGCATGATAGTGACTTTAAGTCAAAGGATCTTCTCCAGGGAGATTAAAAAAAAAATCATTTGTTTGTAAGAATCCCTTCACTAAAATTTCTTTGGGTCAGTAGTACTCCTCAGAAAACAAGGGTCCCAAATCTAGCTAGTACTGACTTCCTTAAAAACCTCACCAAAAAATATACTTTTTGAACAATTCCCTAATTAGCTTGGAAATTTACTAGTTTATGTTTATTTTGCTTAACTGATAAATATGCATTTTCCCCTGAAATGAAGGAAGTGTACAGTGCCAAGCAGTAAGACCATATAGTTAAGAAAGGAAAAGACAATAAATGTCTTTTTTTGGCGTCAGACTTCCTGGGTTTAAATCGCAACTCTGCCACGCACTGGTTGTGTGAACCTGGCCAAGCTGTTCCAGCTCTCTCTGCTTCAGTTAGGATTATAACAGTTACTGCCTCCTGGGGTTGTGAGAATCAAATGAGCCAACCAAATATGCAAAGCACTTAAAATTGTTTCTGTCACAAAGTAAATGCTCTATGAAGGTTAGCCCTTATTATTATTATTAATTATTATTTACACAATTCTATTATTCCAAATCCTACATTATTTAAAGTTATAATATTTAGGCCCTGGCCAGTTGGATCAGCAGCAGAGCATCCACCTGGAGTGTGGAAGTCCCAGGTTCTATTCCCAGTCAGGGCACACAGGAGAAGTGTTCTACCATATATTTCTCCACCCCTCCCCCTCCCCTTCTCTCTCTTTCTATCTCTCTTCCTCTCTCGCAGCCATAGCTTCAATGGTTCAAGCAAAGTTGGCCTGGAAAGCTAAGGATGGCTCCATGGCCTCGGCCTCAGGCACTAAAATAGCTCAGTTGTAGAGAAACAGAGCTGCGACCTAGCCAGGCAGAGTATCCTTTGACAGGGACTTGCCAAGTGGATCCCAGTCAGGGCACATGTGGAAGTCTGTCTCTGCCTCCCCACCACTCACTTATTAAAAAAAAGTTACAATATTTCACTGATGATACCTTTAAATATTGTCATATCAAATTAAAATTAGCTTTATATAGGAAATGATGCATGATAAAAAAAAAACTAACAAAAAAAATACAATGTTTTTTCCTCTATCATCATTGTGGGCAAACTGAACCAAAGCTACCACAATGAACACATGAAATCAGGCCAAGTAAGCTTAAGTCAGAAGGGCAAGAAAAGAAGTTGATAGAGATTGGGAGTGAAATATGGGTCCACCAGGATGAATTCTGTGTTCCCTGGACCAGACATAGTGGTCGAATCGGCCTGATGTCGGGGTCTCACCATCTACAGGAAGGATGGTGCATACCTGGATCATGTTGCCAGCAAAGCTGAGGAACAAACAGGACATGGTGCAAACGCACAGGTGTGCCCACAGATAAACAACACAGCCATTACAAAAACTAGCCATGAGAGGTTTGGGAGAAGATGGCAACAAAGTAGGCGGACCTTACAACTCTCACCTCCCAGAACCAAAGTGGATTACAACTTAACCTGGAAACAATCATCTTGAAAAACCAACTTTGGACTAATCTAAGAGGAATCTATAACCAAGCATCACTGAAGAAACCACACTAAGACTGGTAGGAAGGGCAGAGCAGCGGCCGAGACTGTCTCTCATGGCAGAGTGGGTTTCCTGGAGAGTTGTGGGTCCTCAGCCCCAGCCTAGAGCCTGAGAGTAGAGAAGGCGTACAAACAGTATTTAGCTGAAAAAAGAGCAGGGTTACTGCTTGTGAGAGAGAGGCAGAACTCTCAGACCCAGGCTCCATCTTAAATGGACCATGCAGAAAACGTTGTTCACAGCCACTTACCCAGGGCTCGGTGAGCAGGGAGCACCAAGATGACTGAAGTTGCAAGAAGAGAGTGTAGTCTGAGGCACAGGGAGAGACTGTGGGGGACAGCCACCCTGACCCCTGTACTAGGTCACTCCCCAAAACTAAAGTGGCCACTTTCCCTGGGAGAACCAATGCCAGGAATCAACTATCCTGCCCACCAGAGGCTCTCCTGCTCCAGTCAGAGCAAGGAGGTGCTTAGAAGCAGGTGGCACATCAGGGACACAGGTTTTGAGTGCTGAGGTCTGAGCTACATTGCCCCCCATGCTGCTGAGTACCCTCCAATGGGTGTGTGGACCTGGCTGCGGTGGTGGCTATGAGCTCAGCAAGGCGGCAGGGGGCAGAGCCTGGCAAGGCGCCTGCACGTGCCTGTGGGTGGCAAAGCCCACAGGGCAGCCCACGCTGTGGCCCACAAGCCCATGCACCTGGAAATGCTGGTGCCTGGACATCCAAGGAGGCAACAGCAGCAGCAGGCCAATGGACAGACCACACCTCGGGAATAGAGAGGCCAAACCCACTGGCCGAGGGTAGATAAAAGCCAGCCTAGGAGTGCAGCTGACACTTAGAAAGGCATTGGGGCCCAGCAGAGGCAGCCACAAATTCTGGATAGCCTGTAGCTCCAAGAAGTTTTCTAAGGGCCAGTCATAAGCACTGACCCCCACTGGTCTGCACCAGGTTCCAGCCAAGGAGGTCTAGAGCTGGCACATCAAGTGGCTGGCACATACAGAGAGCATCAGCTCAGAACCTAACAACCCTAGTTAGAGTGGTATCTTAATGAAGGGCTCCTCACACTTGACCCAGCTAAGGCATAAAAACCAACACAAATAGCAGAAAGAGCAGCAGCAGCAGAGAAGTAGCCCACAGTGGATTACAAACAACAGCTGAGGTCAACCCAAGATCTAGAAACAACACAACTGGAAGCTGGAGGCAGACAACACCAACCCTATACTCAGCTAGCTACACAAACAGCACGCCCAAGGAGCAGTCTACACACAGACAAAATGGGAAGACTAAGAAATGCGATCCAAATGAATCAACAAGAGAAATCCTCATAAAAAGAACTGAATGAGATAGAATTAACAAAGATACTGAATGCAGACTTTAAAATAATGATTGTTAGGATGCTCAAGGATCTTAGAGCAACAATGGACAGACATAATGAGCACCTAAATAGAGAGCAAGCATCAAAAAGGACATTGAAATCATAAAAAAGAATCAGACATAAATGACAAATACAATATCAGAAATGAAGACTACACTAAAAGGAATTAAAGGAGGCGGGATGAAGCAGAGGATCGAATCAGCAATTTAGAGGACAAGATAAACAAAAGTACGGAAGCAAAACAGCAAAAAGAAAAGAGCATCAAAAAGTCTGAAGAAACTCTAAGAGACCTCTGTGACAACATGAAGAAAAACAACATCTACATCATAGGGGATCCTGAAGAAGAGAAAGAACAAGGGATAGAGAACTTGATTGAAAAATCATAGCTAAAACTTCCCTAAATTGATGAAGAAAAAAGTCACACAAGTTCAAAGAATCCCATTAAAGAATAACCCAAAGAAACTTACACCATGACACATCATAACTAAAATATCAAAGTTAAAACATAAAGAAAGAATACTAAAAGCTGCAAGATAAAAGCAGCCAATAACCTACAAAGGAGCCTCCATAAGGATGACATCTGACTTTTCAACAGAAACCCTTGAGGCCAGAAGAGGATAGCAAGATATATTCAAAGTAATGCAAAACAAGAGTCTACAACCAAGACTTCTTTATCCAGCAACGCTATCCTTTAAAATTGAAGGAGAAATAAAAAGCTTTACAGACAACAAAAAAAGGAATTCATTACAACCAAACCAATGCTGCAAAATATGTTAAGGCCTGTTGTAAACAGAACAAAGGGGAAAAAATAAATATCTGGTAAAAGAAGAATGTAGATTTAAAGAATAAAATGGCAATAAACAACTACATATCAATAATAACCTTAAATGTAAATAGATTAAATGCTCCAATCAAAAGACATAAGGTAGCTATGTGGTTAAGAAAACAGGACCTGTCCATATGCTGTCTACAAGAGACCCACCTCAAAACAAAAGATACACATAAACTGAAAATAAAGGGATGGAAAAAAATATTTTATGCAAATGGAAAATGAAATAAATAGCTGGGGTAGCAATACTAATATCTGACAAAATAAACTTTAAAACAAATGCTATAGTAAGGAATAAAGAAGGTCACTACATAATGATAAAGGGAGCAATCCAACGGAAAAATATAACCATTATAAATATCTATGTGCCAAATATAGGAACACCTAAATATATAAAGCAGATTTTGATGGATATAAAGGATGAGATCAACAGCAGTACTATAAGAGTAGAGGATTTTAATACCCCACTAACATCAATGGATAAAGCCTAAAGAAAGAAAATTAACAAAGAAACAGCAGCCTTAAAGGACACACTAGATCAGGGGTCCCCAAACTAAGGCCCACGGGCCGCATGCGGCCCCCTGAGGCCATTTATCCGGCCCCGCCACACTTCCCAAAGGGGCACCTCTTTCATTGGTGGTCAGTGAGAGGAGCACAGGATGCATCCACACCCATAGTTCCCATTGAAATACTGGTCAGTTTGTTGATTTAAATTTACTTGTTCTTTATTTTAAATATTGTACTTGTTCCCGTTTTGTTTTTTTTACTTTAAAATAAGATATGTGCAGTGAGCATAGGGATTTGTTCATAGTTTTTTTTTTTATAGTCCGGCCCTCCAACGGTCTGAGGGACAGTGAACTGGCCCCCTGTGTAAAAAGTTTGGGGACTCCTACACTAGATCAACTGGATTTAAAAGGTATCTTCAGAACCTTTTACCCTAAAGCAGCAGAACATGCATTCTTTTCTATTGTTCATGGCACATTCTCTAGGATAGACCACATGTTAGGACACAAAACGAGTCTCAATAAATTTAAGAAGACTGAAATCATATCAAGTGTCTTCTCTGATTACAATGGTATGAAACTAAAAATCAACTACAATATAAAAACTAAAAAACATTCAAACACTTGGAGGCTAAATATCATGTTATTAAATAACGAATGCATTGACAATGAGATCAAGGAAGAAATAAAATATTTATTTGAAACAAATGAAAATGAACATACAACAACTCAAAATTTATGGAACACAGTAAAAGCAGTCTTGAAAGAGAAGTTCAGAGCGCTACAGGCATACTTAAGAAGCAAGAAAAAGCTCAAATAAACAACTTAACCCTACATCTAAAAAAACTAAAAAAGAACAGCAATTAAAGCCCAGAGGAAGTTCAAAGAAGGAAATAATAAAGATCAGAGCAGAAATAAATGACATAGAGGCTAAACAAACCATACAGAAGATCAATGAAACCAAGAGCTGATTCTTTGAAAAGGTAAACAAGATTGATGAACCTTTAACCAGACTCACCAAGAGAAACAGAGAGGACTAAAATAAATAAAATTAGAAATGAAAGTGGAGAAGAAACAAATGACATAGCATAAATACAAAGGATTGTAAGAAAATATTATGAAGAACTATATGCCAAAAAATTAGACAACCTAGGTGAAATGGACAAATTCCCTGAAACATATATTCTTTCAAAAATCAATCTGGAAGAACGAGAACACCTAAACAGACCGATTACAACAAATGAGATTGAAACAGTTATCACAAAACTCCCAACAAACAAAAGCCCTGGGCCAGATGGCGAATTGTACCAAATATTCAAAGAACTAACTCCTATCCTTCTCAAGCTATTTCAAAAAATTCAAGAGTAGGGAAGACTTCCACGCTCCTTTTATGAGGCGAGCATAATCTTCATTTCAAAACCAGGCAAAGACAACACAAAGAAAATTATAGCCCAATATCCCTGATGAATTTAGATGCTAAATTCTCACAAAATATTAGCAAACCAGATCCAGCAATACATGAAAAAAATCATACATCATGATCTAGTAGGATTTATTCTGGGGAGGCAAGGCTGGTACAATATTTGCAAATCAATCAATGTGATTCATCACATAAACAAAAGAAAGGCCAAAAATCACATGATAATTTCAATAGATGCAGAAAAGGCATTTGATAAAATCCAGCACTCATTTATGATCAAAACTCTCAGCAAAGTGGGAATACAGGGAACATACCTTAACATGATAAAGGCCATCTACGACAAACCCACAGCAAACATCATAATTAATGGGCAAAAATTAAAAGCAATCCCCTTAAGATCAAGAACAAGGCAGGGGTGCCCCCTTTCACCACTCTTATTCAACATAGTTCTGGAAGTCCTAGCCACAGCAATCAGACAAGAAGAAGAATTAAAGGCATCCAAATTGGAAAAAAAGAAGTAAAACTATCATTATATGATACTGTACATTAAAAGCCCTGAAGTCTCAGTCAAAAAACTACTGGACCTGATAAATCAATTCAGCAAGGTGGCAGGATATAAAATTAATATTCAGAAATCAGAGGTACATTTATACACCAACAATAAACTGTCTGAAAGAAAAATTAAGAAACCAATCCCCTTCACTACTGCAACAAAAATAATAAAGTTTCTAGGAGTAAATTTAACCAAGGAGTTTAAAGACTTATACTCAGAAAATTATAAAACATTGATAAAAGTCAAGGAAGATATAAACAAGTGGAAGCTTATACTGTGTTCATGGATAGAATGCATTAACATCATTAAAATATCTATATTACCCAAAGGAATTTATAAATTCAATGCAATTCTTATTAAAATACCAACGGCATACTTCAAAGATATAGAACAAATATTCCAAAAATTTATATGGAACCAAAAAAGAACATGAATAGATTCAGCAATCTTGAAAATTAAGAATAAAGTAGGAGGTATCATACTTCTTGATACCCAGTTATACTACAAGGCCACTGTACTCAAGACAGCCTGGTACTGGCATAAGAACAGGCATATAGATCAATGAAACAGAACAGAGAACCCAGAAATAAACCCACACCTTTATAGACAACTGATATTTGACAAAGGAGGAAAGAGCATACAATGGAGTAAACACAGCCTTTTCAACAAATGGTATTGGGAAAACTGGACATCTACCTGCAAAAAAAAGAAAAAATGAAACTAAACCACCAACTTACACCATTCACAAAAATAAACTCAGAATGGATAAAAGACTTAAATGTAAGTCGTGAAACCATAATCATCTTAGAATAAAACATAGGCAGTAAGCTCTCCAATATCTCTCACAGCAATGTGCCCTCATTCTTCCCCCCTGGGCCCTGCCCACCTACCCCTCTAGTCTCCAACTGCTCAAATAAATACTCTTCTGCCTTCATGGACCTGTGCCCCAAAGTCAAATTAGCCTTTCTTGTTTTCCTCTAAATTGGAAATAATGTCATCCTCCTCTAAATTGCTACCCTTATATTTACAGCTCTCTTAAAACCCTAAGGAACTTTAGTACTTTATTTAATACAAATTCTCATGGGGCCCCAGGGGTTAAGAACTCATTTGCCTAAAGACAAAAAGGGCTTGTGCTGCTGGCTCTTTGCAGTCCCGGTCCCGTCCAGGTCTGAGAAGTCTCACCTAATCAGGTTTGCTGGACTAAGAGCCCTGCAAAATCCTGACTCTGGTCTTACTTGCCTTCAGGAAGCTGGTGGCTACCCTGGAGCACTAGCTGAATAAATGCTACTTAAAAGTTAGTGCTGAAAGCAGCCTTTCCTATTTATGAAGCACATATTCAGAGTAATGTTTCTTTTTTATTCAAATTTGATGAATATATCCATTCCATTAGGCTTTTCAGAAGGGAGTCAAAAAGAAGTAAGTGATATTAATCCTAATGGAATCATTTCCATCCCAACAAATTAGATACTAACAAAGGTTTGCTTTTACATTTGCAGAAAGAAAATTCATTATAAAAACAAATAATGCATATACACGTTTATCAATGGCCCATAAAATAAATATTTTCAAATCAAAGCTGGGTTTTTTTTGAGGGGGGCAGGGGGGATGTATCCTAAAATTATTTTCAGCATTTGGCATGGAGCCACAACAATTCAGTAACTTTGCCATTTATATAGCACAGTTTAGACTAAGCTGCAGGGCACATACACAAAAAAGTATACTTGTCAGTTTAAGGCCATAGAGCCAATCAGAACGTATGTGCAGGAAGGAACTTTGCCTAATTGACATACTGAGCTCTGGAAAGCGAGAAAGATTCCACATGTTTCTACAGATACAGCTGGAAGAAAACTCGGGGAAAATGCTGCAGGCAATGGAAAATTAAGGTCAGAGAAGACATACCAACTCCAAAGAAAATAGGGCATCCACTGATATGAATGCCTGCCTTCTCACTTCACCTGGGAGCACCTAAAGACCAGAGATGAAGAGTAACCAAACGTTAGAGAGAGAGGGAGTGAACCCATCAAGCACTTCTGAAAACATCCACCTGCCGAGCAGAGGCAATGCATTCAGGGATCCAGAAAACTCCTTTCCCAATCAGCTGATGAAGAAAGTTCCAAATGGAAATAATGAGCCCATAAGAACATCGTGTTGGGCTTCCAGAAGTCCGGGGAAAACCATACCATCCCTGCTGTCAGATCTCAGGGGTTAGTGGGCAAGACAGGAGGGGAAGTGCACGGGACAGGTGCACGCTGTGTGAAAAGGCTCTGCTGGTAACGCACATTTAAGGAGTCAGGGAAGCTCAAAGAGCTGCTGGGAAGGAATAGGAGGTGTGCTTAACCTTCCCTTTAGGTCTTCTAAAATCAGAAAGAGGTTCCAATCAGAGGCATGTGAGTATTACCTTCAAATAAAATTATTATTGTTCTCAATTTACTCAGTATCACAGAGGCCTGCATTTTAAGGAAACTTGTCCTGAAAAAACAACATTCACTTATTCTTAATCTCTTCCACTCTGCTCTAAAAAAAAAGATTAAAAGAAATAAGAACCTCCAAACCTTCTGCCTAACTTCCAGTTTATAGGAAATACAGAGACCCGAGAAAACTGAATGGCCCTAAAAGAAACAATGCATCTGACATATCCTTAATGTGGGACATTCTCCAAGGCCAACCGCCTGGACACTTTTCAACAGTCAATATCATAGAAAAGAATGTGAGAGCTGCTCTACACTCTAGAATAAAAGTAAAAGACACTTTAGGGTCGTAACATTCATTATACTGTACAGCACAGACAATGACTGGATCTCAGTTCAGGAGGAAAAAATACGCAGCGATAAAAGACTGTTTGGAAACCACTGGGGGAAGCTGCCTATGGACTGGGTGTCAGATGTCATAAAAATATTATTGTTACTTTTTGTGTTTTTGAATGTTAATGTGGTTATGTAGGACAATGTCCTTATTTTTAAAAGAATGCCTTTATTTTTAGAAGTTTAAGAAAGTAAAGGGTGCCTGACCTGTGCTGGAGCAGTAGATAAAGCATCAATCTGGAACGCTGAGGTCTCCAGTTCAAAACCCCGGGCTTGCCTGGTCAAGGCACATATGGGAATTGATGCTTCCTGCTCCTCCCCTGTTCTCTCTCTCTCTTTCTCTCTCTCTCTAATAAAAACAAAATATAGCCTGACCAGGCAGTGGCCCAGTGGATAAAGCACAGACTGGGATGCGGAAGACCCAGGTTCAAGACCCCGAGCTCGCCAGCCTAAGCACGGGACCATCTGGCTTGAGCAAAAGCTCACCAGCTTGGATCCAAGGTCGCTGGCTCCAGCAAGGGGTTGCTCGATCTGCTGAAGGCCTGTGGTCAAGGCACATGTGAGAAAGCAATCAATGAACAACTAAGGTGTCACAACGGCAATGAAAACTAATGATTGATGCTTCTCACTTCTTTCCGTTCCTGTCTGTCCCTATCTATCCATCTCTCTGACTCTTTCTCTGTCCCTGTAAAAAAAAAAAAAAAAAAAAAAAAAAGATCATATATATATATGATCTAAAAAGAAAAGAACAAAACAAAAAAAAAAGACTTAAAAAAAAAAAGAAAGGGGTAATTTTACCTGAAATTGTTCAGCAAAAAAATGCACACACACACACACACACACACAGATAAAGCACAATGTTAACGAGTCTAGGTAGTAAATATATGCTTGTTCAACGTACTATTCTTTCAATTTCTCTATGTTTGAAATTGTTTACAATCAAAAGTTGGTGGGGGTAAGGGTCTTATATTGAGTGGGACACTTGAATCCATGTTAACACAATAAATTAAAGAATTTAATAAAAAATTAAAAAATAAGAAAGTTGGGGGATGGAGGAGGGAGAAATGTTGCTAAGACCTGAACTGTGAAAAGAAAGTAAAAACATCTACAATGAAACTTAGAAGAGTAAACAAGGAAAGTTGTGTATTAATTACCATGTAACCAGCAAAGACATCTAATCAGATTAATACGTAATTTATTTATCTCTGAAAGTTGCTACCACTTTCAGTATTTGTAGGGGGTTTCTATGGTCATCTATCCCAAATGTATTAAGTAAATAAAAAACATTTTATGATTTCAGGTGGCAGCCAAACTCCACGGTTCTGGTTTCCACGCTTTTGTGCACTGAATCTTGTAAATGTTACCCCAAGTCAATCAGGGGAGATCAGATAATTCAGCCCACAAAGGAAAAATACAGCCTCCAGTTTGCACATTCCTTTTACTCCTCATATTAAATTATAATTAAATAAAATTCAATAACTATCATAGCCTTGCCATTCCTTAACTACTCTGTGGTACTAAAAATGAAAATGGAAACACTGAGACTCATTTCAGCAACTAAAAGGAGGAAGCAGAGAGATTATTAATTCCATACACTGTGAATGACACAGGTTTTCCCATTTCTCATAGCTCTCTAACCTATGCTAAGATTATAATTTCAAATTACATTATCATAGAGGTTAATAATAGACTTGTTTCAACTTTTCACCAACAAAATCAGTAACATTTGATGAAATTCATCTTCACAAGTTTGTTATAAAACAACAATAACAATAAGCTACCCTAAAATTTATCTCTAATTCCTAATTATCATAACTGCCAAAGAAAGCATTTATTAAGAGACCCATTCATAAAGCAGGGACAATCTATTTGGCTGGAGTCAAAGACTTCCTGTTAGTCCTCCACAGTACGATCCAACAATCTTCTTCTGATCCTCCTTCTAAAATGTCTTTTCACACACTGTAAGGTTATCAGAAGTGTTCTAAAAGGCTGTCTAGTCTGCCTTAATTTATCAATGCCAAAAAATCTGGTCCTGAGTTTCAACATTTTTTCAGGTCATCAGTATTACAATCTGCATGTTCTATTTGCAATGTAACCCATAAGACCTTTGCAGAAAGCATAGGACATATTGGAGGACAGCGTTTCCTTTCAATTAATTTGCCATTCCATTAACTAAAAAAAGCGTGGCACATAAACAAAGTTAAGAACAAAGATGGCGCCAAAGGCCATTCTTCCACTGGTTTTTAGAGACACAAAGCTTCACCATCAGCAGGCAGCATCCCTAGGGGTGCTGTTGTTTAGAACATTTACAACACGAGCAACTCAGATTGGTAATAAAAGATATAGACTTATAATCATAAGCCTCTTCTAATATCTTTCATGAGCTCTTGGATCCTCAGCAAGCCACACAACAACTCAAGGGATCATTTAATGCCCAACACCTCATTTTCCTGATAAAACTGAGACACAGTGAGATTCCCTCTCACCTCTATTGAAATAGAAATAAAATTCTGAGTGTAATGAACCACATCTATACAAAATGTGCAACAATCCTCTCTGCTTGGGGAGATTCAATGCTAGTGAAAGCTAATCCTGACAACAAAATATGGTAAGATCCTATTCTGACCCCCAGCATAAACTGTTATAGCTATGGTATAATTCTTAACTCTGGGATGGAATTCAATTACAAAGTTGGCCAAATAAACAAAGAAATGAGGTTCTTAACCGTTACGTGGGGCTGTTCTTGAGTACCAACAACATGTGATAGGCAGCTTTTGACTTTATGTGTGGCCCTTTCTGAGAAATTCCTGGGCCAAAATTGCAATGTTGAATTTAGCAAAATATGCCACCTCTGTAGTCATACCAACTGATCTTTCTCCTTGTCTGTCATTCTTTCTTTCCTTCTGTTTCTTTATTTTTACAATAATTTATTTTGCATCTCTTACAAATCAAGTTATTTCTAAATGACAAACTATAAATAAACATTTTATCCTGGTGCTAGGGTCTGTAAAAAGAATGCATGACTTTCTTTTTAAGATTTTATTTATTGATTTTACAGGGAGAGAAGGGGCAGTGATAAGCACAAACTCATAGTTGCTTCCCTTTAGTTGTTCATTGTTTGCTTGTATGTGCCTTGACCGAAAAAGCCCAGGGTTTTAAACTGGCAACCTCAGCGTTCCTTGTCAACATTTTATGCACTGCACCACCACAGGCCAGGAAATGCATGACATTTTTAAAATTTAAAAACTCAAAATGAAAAGTAGAAATCAATTTGGAAGTTCATTTTTTCCTTGTACCACATTGATTCCTACCTGAAAACTGGGAGATTACAAAGTTAAGAAAACTCTAGTATGACTGGTGGTGGTGCAGTAGTGGATAGAGCATTGACCTGGGACACTGAGATCCAGGTTCGAAACCCCGAGGTCACCAGCCTGAGCGCAGGCACATCCGGCTTGAGTGCAGGTTCATCAGCTTGACCATGGGGTGGCTGGCTTTAGTGTGAATCATAGACATTATCCCATGGTCACTGGCTTGAACCCAGAGGTCAGTGGCTTTAAGGCCAAGGTCGCTGGCTTGAGCTAGGGGTCATTGGTGCTACTGGAGCCCCCAGTCAAGGCACATATGAGATGCAATCGACGAACAACTAAACTTCCGTAACGATGAGTTGATGCTCCTCATCTCTCTCTCGCAAAAAAAATAAAAATAAAAACTCTAAAAGTGGACTCCTGCAAGACACAACCAAACCTGAACGTATGGTTTAGATTTAAAAAGGAAAAACGGTTTACACAGACGTAAGCCACAGTCTTTGTAGTCTGTTCCTTCAGCTGGGAAGGATTTTTTGGTACTGCAATTACATTTATCATACCAGGTTCCTAGGGGAAAAAAGGACAGTTTATTCTTATCCCCTGTAAAGCCAGTTATAACCAAAAAGACAGAAAGCTGTAACCGAAAGAATAAAAATTATCTGAGTGAATAATACAAGTCACCAGAGCATATTCAGGAGCAGTAATTTCTTATTACACTCCTTTCTACAGAACCGTTGTAAATTTTAAGAATGCTGAATGCATTCTTATGAGTAAGTAGCAGAAACACAAATGTCAACTGCTTTCTAAAAAAAACATCTAACTTAACAAGTAGATTAAAAATGTTTTGAAATCGGCCTGACCTGTGGAAGCGCAGTAGATAAAGCGCCAGATCACCGGTTTGAAACCCTGGACTTGCTTGGTCAAGGCACATAAGGGAGTTGATGCTTCCTGCTCCTTCCCCCCCGCCCCCCCCCCGTTCTCATTGTCTCTCTCTCTCTCTCTCTTCTCTCTAAAATGAATAAATAAAAAGTAAAAAACAAAAAAAATGTTTTGAAATCTACATCAGAAATTCTACCAACTTGTTCCTATTCATTTCCTTTACTAATCACAAAGGAAGGAACATCTGTTCACTTTAAAAACTGGAAATGTTTCCAGTTACCTATGAAAAAAAGCAGTTCTCTTAGACGACTCCTTCTTCTCAATGTCACTAGTACCCCATAAATTTTCCTTTACTTTTCAGTAGTGAAGCAAATTGAAAATTCTCTACACTTGCATTGCGTAGTTGTATGGAAGCTTTTGAGTGAGGAACTTTTATAGCAGACCAGAACATACTTCTCCCTAAATTCCCAAATGACATACAAATTCCATCCATACTTCACATATAGCTTCACTGCAGGAAGATCCACTCTTTCATAACAAGTGGCGCTTTATTAAATGGACACCATATGGCAGTGGTTCTCAAACTTTTGAAGTCGGGGCACATTTAAAATCTTACAAATAATTGTAGGTGCACTATATACAAATTTATGAGAAATATATTATAATAATTAAGTCAAATATTAAAGAAAGAGTGTATAAAGTCCAAGCATGCTTTTATGGTAATAAAGTAAATACAACAAAATTAAATTTATTCTGACATTAAAAAAACATTTTTATGTTACATCTTTTGAGTTATGCTTTTTAGAATTCATAAAAAAGAGTTAAAAAATAAAAAAAAATATCTTTTTATATATATAGATACATTCTAAGTAAGATTTAGTAAATTTGGCAGGTCCTGGCATGAATGTGCTAAGTTTTTTCATTCTTGTGTTTATGAGAAACATGAGCCTGATGTGTCCTAGCGATTTCTTCAATGTTTGGGCATATATTTGAAAGGCAAACTCTCATTTCCTCGTCAATACATTGAAGAATTTCTTTCTTTTTACTCTTAATTGTGTTGAGTGCAGAAAACCTCCACCACACATAACATCTTAACTTTACACCAAACAAAGGATAGAAGAAACTTGCCTCCAGTCTTTCCCGGGAACATGGGGGGTAGTGTAAACAATCCAGCACCACAGCTTAACAGCCTTTTGCTACCTAATCAGGCAAGTGAGGTGGGGAGGTTGAGCAGACTGTCAGCTTACAGCCAATTCCCCACACCTTTGTCCCACAAAAAGTCTAAACTCCAGAAACCCTGTTAGTTTTCTGGTCCCAAACAGGCACATATTTCTCTGGAGTACCATAGGGCACAACTGGAAATCTTCTAGGGTGCACACTTTGAGGACCACTGCCATATGGGTTTTGATTATCAAAGTGTCTCCAGACTGAAACGACCTTATTAAAATTAGGAGAAAAAAAAACTATTCCATTCAGAACACTTTAGAAGAAATCAAAGGAAGAAAATCTTAAAGGACAAAAGCACACATGGGCACAGTTTAAAAAGCCTAGCAAGAGAAACACAGGATGCAGGGACCTTCAGAGGCCCCATGGGGCAATAGCAAGGAACAGAGTGGGCATCTCCACACCATCAGCTACACAAATGATGCCACCCAGACTCTGCAGGACATACAGTTGCCAGGCAATACCAGGAACAACAGTTAACTTTGGTGTCTTGAGCAGCACTTTTCAAACTCTAACTGTTCGATCAAATCTCAGGCATCTTGCTAAAATGCAGGCTCTGATTAGGAGGTCTGGGGTGGGGCTTGAGAGTCTGCATTGCACCCAAGCTCCCAGGTGATGCCAAAGCTGCTGGTCCATTGGACCATCGAGATCTTAAATCACGAGAGAAAATGGGATTAACACAGCAGGCTATGAGGAGAGGCTGTGTGTGTAAAGAACTTCAGGTTCCCTAGCTCTTACACAACTAAAATTAGAATTAGCCCAGTGGTGAATTGAACACACTATAAATTAAGTGTCTTAATTACCCTTTTATCTTTGATAAGAGAAGGCCAGATGTACTGGACTTCAGGGGTGTGGGGCTGGGGTTGGGGGAATAATCTAAAAGCCCAAGCCATCTTTAGTTGTGATTTTCCCCCCACCCTTATTCACTACAGTGTAATAGTTAGGGGCATAAACTAGAGTCCAACTGCTCGGATTTAAATCCTGACACAGACACTTCACAACTGAAAAATGACTTTCCTTCTGTGCTTCCGATTCCTCGTATCTAATAGGGGATGATAACATGGCCTTATTCTTGTGAGACACAAATGAAATTATAATCTCCTGTGCTTAGAACCATGCCTGCACATGGCACATGTTCAAAGGATGCTGGCAAGAGTTACGTACCAATCTTTCTATATTCCTACCTCTAAATCCTTTGGGCTCCATTTCCTCTAGTATAACTCCCAGTTCCCTTTCTGATGTTGTTGCTGTGCTTTCATTTTTGTCCTTGGTCTTCCCACCTTGCCTCACTTTAATCCTTTTCCAAAGGTGCTTCAGGCACAATTAACACCATATTCCCTTAAGTGCACAGAGGTTTGGGGAGGTGGTGTGTTTGGGGTGAGAGACAGGAAGCAGGTCTCCTGCTGCAGTGGGGTTCCCTGAGTCAATGAAAGAACTGAGGAAAACAAAGGAGAGAAGAAAATCTACCCAAAAGGTTCCAAATGTCGGGAGAGAGGTGACACACAAACCCACTTTCTGGTACTACAGTGTCACAGGGACTGCATTTTGCTTTATTTCATTAAGTAAGACAATGCTTGGCCCACTGGTAAGGCAATCTAGATGCTTGCCCAGTGAAGCATTTATTAACAAAAGAATGAGTTCCCGCTACATACTTCAGTATCTGAAATGCTGTTAAAACATTATTACTATTATAGGCCCTGGCCAGTGCCTCAGTGGATAGAGCCTCTGCCCTGCATACATACATCCTGGGTTAAATTTCTGGTCAGGGGACACAGAAAAGCAAACCATCTGCTTCTCTTTCCCTCCCCCTTCTCTCCCTCTTCCCCTCCTTCAGCCAGTGGCTCAACTGGTTTGAGCATGGCCCCAGGCACTGAAGATAGCTCCAATGGAGCACATCAACCTCAGGTGCTAAAAATAGTTCGGTGCTCAAGCATTAGCCCTAGATAGGGTCACCAGGTGGATCCCAGTAGTGGTGCATATGGGAGTCTGCCTCATTATCTCCCCTCCTCTCACCTAAAACAAAACACACTATTACTATTATAATGATTATGATGATGATATAGGTCTATAGTCAGCCTCGGTGCCTAAATCCCTTTGCTGTAGCTTCATTAGAACTAACTCAACCCTATAAACTTTGGAATTTTTACCACCTCCCCTTATGCTCTGTTCCTCTTTGAGAAAAAAATATTTGTCCCAAAAAATCTCTGTCCCTTCTAACTTCACTGCCAAGTCCACTGTGACAAGAGATGTCTCACAAGTGACAGAAGGCTTCACCCCAACAGCAGCACTAATGAAGCCCCGTTTTACAGGATCAAGAGTGGCAAGAAGGAAAGGGACTTTCCTGTTGGTCTCGCAAGCCAGTTCATCTTACAAGCCCTGCTGTAATAACAGGTGATCTACCAAATGACAGATGCATCCCAGATACAAAAAACATCTTCCATTCCAATGTTCGTGCCCCTGGAGCAGAAAGCAGCGTGCCCTACCCCAAAGTGCTGGCATGTCAAGAAGTCATGGGTTCCTTTCGTTTCTTAGCAGTTTTGCTAATGTTGTTGCAATGATTGAGTAGGATGCAAACTGCAACTTATACTTTAGACAATTTCATATCCTCATTCTAATAACACATGATTCCAGTAAGGAGATAAGAAGAGAAGGGCCCATAAAGAAAAAGTAAAAATCACTGAAACTTTTTATTGTTGTCAAACTTTAGATACAGTCTACTGTCCAGTTATACCTGGATTACAAGAGACATAATTACCTGTAGTCTTAAAACTCCTTTTTCATTGAAAATAGCTCTGTGAAGGTTTCCCAGAGATAGCTCACTGTCCAACAAGAATGTCTGAGTTAAATGGGGCTGAATATTTTAAAAATTAAAGGCAGTAGGAGGGGTGGTTTGGGAGAGGAACAAATGCCATATATATAAATAAAGGCCTTGGACTAAAAACTCGCAAGAAATGTTCACAACAAGAAGCTCCAAAAGCATTCCTGCCCATGAGCCTTGCTTGAGAAGTTTCAATCCTTCAAGAAGACACTTTTTAGACCTGCCTCTCGAAGGTACAGACTGCAGGTCTTCTCAAAGTATGCGGAAGCTACACAAGGCTAACAGTGTGACAACACTGAGGTTCTTAACATTGGGCACCTCGTGCTTTGACATTTTAAGTTGCCAGATGGTGAACAACTGTATATATGCTTCTAAGGCCAGACTTATAGTTTTGAATGGCAATTATTGGGGCGTTCACACCACTTAGGTACATCAAGAATAGAGTGGGCAGCTGCCTTCAGGTGGGTTTACAAAAATATAAACTCAAACGTATGAAGGTGGTCAAAAGTGAAAAGGTAATTTAGAAACAAAACAGAAGGTTATTTGGTTTGTTGTGATTATTGAGATGTTATTACCTCTTTACTGTTCATATCACAATAGTGATAAACCACGGGAGGGCAGCCTGTGCTCACTCAGCAGGTAAAGGGGTTAATATAAGGAAAAATATTTTTTTCCCACTATCTATCTACAGAGTGGGTATGCAGGCAAAAATCACTCCCAAGAAAGAAAAAAAGACAATCATAAGCAGAAAGAATATATCCATCAAGTTAATATTGCCATCTTGTTCCATGGAATTCTAAGAAGCCAAATGGAGAGAGAGTGAGTCCACTTCTCAATGACTAACATTTCTCTGATGAGATAAAGTAATAAACACTGACGATGGCTGACGTGAGAGCTACAGTTGTGTTCTGTAGGCTCATACAGGTGGCCATCGCTTCTGCAAACTCTGCCCAGAACTGATGCCACAGTGGAGACTGTGACAGCACTCTTGCTCAGCTGACTCAGCCAGACCAGGGTTTCAAAACAACATTCCTTCAGCATATTTTGTTTTTATTTG
The DNA here is from genome assembly GCA_037038555.1 of Rhynchonycteris naso. Classification (NCBI taxonomy): domain Eukaryota; kingdom Metazoa; phylum Chordata; class Mammalia; order Chiroptera; family Emballonuridae; genus Rhynchonycteris; species Rhynchonycteris naso. The sequence goes on along the minus strand of CM072998.1, from coordinate 106,530,702 downwards.
AAGATCTACATACAAATTCTTGAAAACACAGCCCTTTCTCTGCACATAGCTAGTTCCCCACCTACACACCAAGAAAAACAAAAAAAAATGTCTCAACATTATTCACAAGGGAGGGCACTTTTATCATCAGCATTAGGTTTTCCATGCAAAGTTGGAAGGTTGCAGTGTGACTCTACCAGTTAAAATAACTAGTAGAAGGAAGAGAATGCCAACGTCTCCTCCCCAGGGAGCTCCCATCCTCAGAGTCTGCTTTCCTGTCTTTTCTGGAAGAAGGGCCAAGCCTTCCTGTATCCAGCTTCCAAGATGTTATCATCTGACTGCACTAATTCAGATGTTCCCAAATCCAACATAGTGATGGCCAGTTCTGCACCCGCACGAATGGACCAGACACCAAGATAGTCAGCTGTTATAGGGAGTCCAAAGGACCAGCATGTTAATTTTGAAGGGAGTACGGGAATTGAAAAACAAGGATAAACTATCAGAAAAAAATAAATAAATAACATAATATTTCTGGCTGAAATACTGGTTCTTACCAACCAGAAAGGCACTGAAAATGTATCTGACTGTTAATGAGATCCTTCAGGAGCTGCTATTAATGTGTAATCCTTTTTGTCTCTGCAATGCACTAAAAGCAGCAGTGTTTATACAAGGTGCACCCACGCCTGGGAACTGTCAGGGAAGCAGGCCATTGTCTACACGGTAAGCTTCTATGGCTGGGCAGAGTACTATTAAGTCATGAAGGCTTTTATACCATGTGGGCGCCACAAAGCACACATCCTTTCTGCTCTTCCAAATTAAACACAGACAGCCACGGCTCAGTTCAATTTTTAAAGCCAACTGGAGTCAGGAGATCTGAAATTAAGGCTTCCTTTCTGCACCCAATGCATCTCACTGCCGGATAATTCCAAGCAGACGCCACATGTGCGTGCGGTTATTTATGAGGAATGGAACACAAACTCACACTTGGTTTTTATTTCAGCCAAAGGCAAAGACTCCATCTCTGGAAACAAAAAGCAAAGCTGAAGGGATGCTCTTTACTGGGTGGGTGCTCTTCTCTTTCCACAATGGCTGTGCCCAAAAGCAGAAGTGAGGAGGGACATAGCCTAGAGAGTGGGCAGAGCTCTTAGGAACCACCACTTGAAATCAGACCAAGATATAGTCTCCTCCTTCTTGTCCTCTCTCTTATTCCTTCCTTGTGGCTGTTTCTTCTCTTTGCTTATGCCTTTATAGTAGCCAGGAAACAGCTCATTAGTGATGAAGAAACTGTGGCAACTGTATTTTGCAATAAGGAACTCAACATCTTCTCTCGTTCTGCAGTGAAGCTGGTTGTGGTGTTGTCATCTGTCAGAGTTCATTCATCTCATTTATTTATTATTCCCACATGATGAGCATCCTGGAAGGCAGAATTATAGTATGACCCCCAAGATATCTGCCCCCTGGTCTATATACCTTATATAACCTTCTTCTCTAGAATGTGGCTTAGATCCACGAATACAATGGGATACCACCTAATGATTATACCACCTTATGTAAGTGGCAAAGAGATTTTGCAAAAGTATTTTAGGTCCTCAACATGTTGACTTTGCATTCATTGACAAGGAAATGATCTTCAATGGACCTGATCTAATCAGGTAAAGCTTTTTTAAAAGGCACCGGGACCTTCTTTTTCTTTTTTTTAAAGATTTTATGTATTGACTTAGAGAGAGGAGCAATAGAGAGAAAAGGGAGCGAGGACTGAATGAGCGGGATGCATCACCTCATAGTAGTTGCTCCTATGTGCCATGACCAGGCAAGCCCAGGGTTTCAAATGAGCGACTTCAGTGTTCCAGGCCAACGCTTTATCTATTGTCCCAGCACGGGTCAGACAGCACTGGGACCTTCTTTTAAATCAAAAAAGAAAAGTCACCATGAGTTCCATGAGTTCTACAACTGAATTCTGCCAAAAATCCTCAAATACTTGGAAGATGACTCTAAGCCTCAGATGACAGCAGCCCCAGCCAACACCTTTACTACAGTTTTGTGAGACCCAAAGCAAAAGGACCCAGCTAAGCTGTGCCCTTACTCTTGACCCAAGGAAATTGTGAGATAATAAACCTATGTTGTTTTATTTAAGCTACAACGTTTTTCTGGCAATTTCTCAGGAAGCACTGGAAAGCAACTACAATGTCAACATGGGTGTAAACGGTGCTGAGATGCTGGGAAAAGACATAGAGACATGTGATAAAGGGAGGTGCGTATGACAGAGGCTAAGGACCACATTCTATGGGACCAGAGGATAGGACCTCTAATTCTGGTTGGAAGACGTTGAGAACATCTTGAGAGAAACAGCATGTTCTCTGACTTTTCAAAAGGCACCAAATAGACGATATTTAAAATTCAGAACTCTAATCAGCAGCAGTGCTGTGACCATGTTCTGAGAGCCCTCCTGGGTCTCAAAACAGACACTGATAATCAGAATAAATACTGCAATTATTTCTTCTGAATCCAGCAGCGACAGACTACTTCAGCCAGGACTCTGGGTTATTAGAAGGCAGGACATTTAAGTTGTTTCATTTGGGGAATCCTAACAAGATTTACATGGACAGTCTGAATCCTATAGAAAAAAAAAAAATAGAAAAGGACCTTCTAACTTAGGATCAGCATAACGAGAGCCCCATTATTAAAACACGCTGCCCTGCGTGAGAATCTCTCTAACGGTGCCTTCCAAGTGTTTTATTTCCCGGCTCGGGGAGAAGTTACATGAGCACAATGTCCATGGCAAATGCTTAATCCAGATAGATGGCTTTCCCGGGTCGCCAGCACACCACAAGCTGCCACTTTCTTTGGCTGTAATCACACATGTGCTTAAGGAATGCCACTGTTGGGCAGATAAAATATATTATGCTCACTTTGTTAAAGATGGCGCTGCCCACATGGAAGTTCGTTGATATTAATGTGTGTTCTGGGACAGGATGTGGGCAGGCTGGGTCGTTATAGCCTAAGGCTTGGTTTTAAGAGTAAGCTTTTTCCCACACCCTTGACTGATTGGATGATGTAGGGTGGTGCACTCTCATGATGAATCCCATTGTGCCTCAGATGAGTGGCTTTGTATCAGAGACTTTCTTGTTTGTATAATTGGATTAAAGGTTTTGAATCTATGCTATAAAGTGGGCAGACCAGTAGCTAGCTCTCTCTTGGTTCCGGAGGTTAGTATGAGAAAGGAGAGCAGATTAAGGCCACGTGAGGGCCAGGAGAAGCAGCCAAGATGGCAGAATGCTGAGGGAGAAGCCAGTTTGTTAAGAGTTTGAGCTGGAGGAGATGTGGAACAGAGGCGAATAAGTCTGGTGAGCTAGAAACCTTTGATTCTAGGAAACTCGGATAAGTCAGTAGCTTTGTGAGCACTGAATGTGTGGGTTTTGGAGCCCCGTGTGTGTTTTCGCTTGCCCGCCGGGTGTAAGCTAGAATTAAAGCTGATGGCTCACCAGTTCTTGGCTCCTGTGTTTCATTACCGACTGTTCGAATCTAAAGCGAACCTGCATGGGTCAGGCGGCTGTGATCCTGACCGCGACTACTGGCTTTACAGCCACCTAATTCCATGTTTTCCCAGGCAGAACAGGGGAGGTAAATCTACTGCCAAAAATAAAAAATGCCTCCCAGCGTCAACTATTAGTTCTTTTGGGATGATGAGCTGTTTTGTGTGGCCCTGGCCAGTGCTTCTCTCCCTCACTTCTGTTAATCATGGTCATTGGCTCGACACTTCCCAACAGTCCTATTTCACCCATGGCAGAAGCTCACGGGCTCAAGAGCTGGCCCCACTACCTTATTTCAGCCAAAAAAGACTTTCCTGCGGGCATTGTCAGGAAAACTGAAATAGAAAATTATGATGTACCTAAACATAAACTGAACAAAGTTTTCTATATCATTCAATTCAGTTTAAATAAATCCCTAGGCACACACTGATGTCCAACTTCTTTTTAAGATTTTATTTATTAATTTGTTTTTAGAGAGGAGAGAGAGAAAGACAAGAGGGTTAGAGGAACAGGAAGCATCAATTCATAGTTGCTTCTCGTATGTGCCTTGACCAGGCAATCCAGGGTATTGAACCGGCAACCTCAATGATCCAGGTCAAAGCTTTATCTACTGCGCCACCACAGGTCAGTCTCCAACTGTTTTTATGGCAGTGGGTTGGGTTCAGGAAGCTTTGCTGACAGTCAACCAAGAACCTGAAATAATACATGAGCCCTATACAAGGCTTTCAAGACCCCTGGCTGAGGATTTTTTTACAAACAGGAATGAGATCGCTCCACTCTCCCCCTCCCAAACACACATGTGCACAGCTGTAATTTTGCATATGTATGCCACAGAACGGAGTCTCCTTCAACTTCAAAGGCAAACCATGTGTGTGCAGAGCGTAGCAGTAGAAACCCCAGCAAAGCCCAGTTCTAATGCCATCACCAAGGCTATGGTGAGAGCTCTCTATTTAAACAACTATACACACATCCTGTGGTTCTGTGAAGCTAAGCCATACAACAGGCAGTCTTCAGCTAGGTTTGGGGAGCAGAACTGAGCTGAAAACTCCACAACTATAAAATCACTCATCTGCAGCAGAGAACACAACCGTTCATGCTACCGAGCTGCAGACCACGGGGAGACCTACTAGCGCCCTCCTAGTAGCTCCACTCTCACGCCAGCTGAGTCATTCCCAAGGTAGGGCAGGCATGGGAAGTGCGCACTAATGAGGACTTCTGCATAGTAAACAAAGGTGGCTCTGTCCATCAGGCATATTTTGGTCTTATTATTTTTCAATTATCTCACTAACCACTGGCCAAGAGAACCTGTTACTGCAACATTCAAGAATGTACTTGTAAACATTTAATGCAAACCCCATACCTAAGGGGTTTGCATTAAGCTAAGCAAAAACTTCATTATTATTGCAACCAAAAAGAACGTTATTGGCTAAATTTATACAAACAGACAAGAAAAAGATGAAGAAAAAACCCATACAGTAAAATGAAAAAAAAAAAAAACAACAAAACACAATTCCTAGAAATTCCAAGCAACCAAAATTAAATGAGTGTTTCATAACCAGTTTTAAGTTACATGGGCTGACTTTTTTTTTAACATCTTCTAAGTCATTAAGGCTTATTTAACTTCCTTTACAAACATTAAAACAGGTACATAATGATTTGTATGTTTGAAGAGAGAGTAATAGAGATGGACATGCTTGAAAAAGCAGAAGGGGCACCCACAAATAATTAAAACTTTTCAAATGGGCGATGAGGAAAAAAACTGTCTTCTTTATCAGTCAATCATACAACATAGTCTGAAAATGTCACTGCGTCCCTGATCATGCAATCCAAAAAAGTCCTACCTAGTTCCTTCTCTGCACGTCAGTTGCTGCCACTTGTCATTATATATCACTAGTATCCTCTCCACTAGATTAACCTGCAGCCCATGAAGGCAGGTACCACAGTATACATGAAGCATCCACCCTGGAGCTCATTCATTCATCCATTCATTTACTCAGCTATTGAGTTCAAATACAGTATTTTATTCAGCTCCCGTCCTAAAAACTAGGGAGACTGGTTACAAGAGAAAAAGAAAAACAAGTCTTCTCTCAGCACTTGAAGATGGAGGAGGAGAATGACAAGAAAGAAAAGAAGCAAATGAATGAGAAACAAATAACAGTTAACAGTTATTGAGTGTTGCTCATACATCAGGCACTGTTCTGCATGCCTTACATGTTCCACTCCCAAAAGCCCTCTGAAATGGATGCTATTATCATTTCTATTTACAGGTAAGAAAACTAGAGCGCAGGGAGGTTATGTAACTTGCCCAAGGTCACTAGGCCAGGAAGTGGAGGAGGCAACCCAGACCTTGGCAATGAGGTTCCAAGCTACTGTGCATGCTGAGGTACTCAGAACACAGACAGAGGTAAGCAGAGGGAAGGGACGAGTTCATCGGCCATTCACATATTCTAGATAGCAAGTAATCATTGGATGAATGAAAAAAAAATAACTTTGTTCATTAACTATAAGGTGTGAATACAGAACTTACAAAAGCCACTGAGTCCTGCAATGCTCCACTCTTTCTTTTTATCACCCATGGCCCTACACATCGCCTTTTCACTGTGTCTTCTGCTTCACCCCACAAGTTGGAAAAATTTTCTCAAGACTTTTTCCCTTTAATTAATATAATGATAACAATAGTTATAAATTTTTTTTGGCCAAACTATGTTCCATTCTTTTATTAAAAAGTTTACTGATTGATTTTAGAGAAAGGAAGGAAAAGAGAAAGATACAGAAACATCTATCTGTTCCTGTATGTGCCTTGACCAAGGATTGAACCCACAACCTTCATATTTCGGGACGATGCTCTAATCAACCGAGCTATCCAGTCAGGGCAAACTATATCCTGGTTCTTTAAGAATCATCGGTCTGGCCTGACCAGGAGGTGGCACAGTGGATAGAGCCTCAGACTGGGATGCGGAGGACCCAGGTTCAAGACCCCGAGGTCACCAGCTTGAGCGCGGGCTCATCTGGTTTGAGCAAGGCTCACCAGCTTGGGCCCAAGGTCGCTGGCTTGAGCAAGGGGTCATTCAGTCTGCTGAAGACCCGGAGTCAAGGCACATGTGAGAAAGCAATCAATGAACAACTGAAGTGTCACACAAAAAATTGATGCTTCTCATTCATCTCTCTCCATTCCTGTCTGTCTGTCCCTATCTATCCCTCTCTCTGACTTTCTCTCTGTCAAAAAAAGAATCATCGGTCTAAGGTATTCATATTGCTAAGCAAAACCTCCCTTTACTGTACCCTGCTCTCCAACCAGCATCCATTCCTTTCATCTCTCCCTCCCTCCCTCTTCTTTTCTCCCTCCCATTTTATCTTTCACCAACAGCTCAGACATCATGCCATATCACAGGCTGTGTCCCAAGTTAAAGTCACAGAGCTTAAAGTATTGCCATGAGTACCAGAACTGCTCAAAAAAGATGATAAATGTATCTGACAAGGCCACCAACCATGGCCTCAGAAGAGCTGCAGCTGACCGGGTGGCAAAGGAAGACCACTCAAGTCCTCCAGTCAGCAAGTAGCAAGCTCCAGACCAGATGCATAACACTGAGGTCCTGCACATAGCCAGGAGAGGAAATGTTGGGGACTCCACTCTTCTCTACTGAAATATGTCATCTATGCTCATGCTTCTAACAGAATAAAATGAACCTTTTGTTTTTCAATAAACATATAACTAATTGAAACGTTCACTAATATCCAGCACTCTGCCAGACTCTGCAGAAAAAAAAAGAAATATAGCTGGAGTTTCTCATGCACGTAGCGGTGTGTCTCTAGGGGCAGAAAGACCTGGTTTAATTTTTTTTATTAATTTTAATGGGGTGACATTAATAAATCAGAGTACATATGTTCAAAGAAAACATCTCCAGCTTATCTTATCATTCAATTATGTTACATACCCATCACCCTAAGTTAAATTGTCCTCTGTCATCTTCTGTCTGGTTTTCTTTGTACCCCTCTCCTCCCCCCTCTCCCTCCCTCTTCACTCACCCCACCCCGTAACCACCACACTCTTGTTTAATTTTTAATATATTTTTTTTCTTTATTCATTTTAGAGAGGAGAGAGGGGAGAGGGGAGTGGGAAGCATCAACTCCCATACATGCCTTGACCAGGCAAGCCCAGGGTTTTGAACCAGTGACTTCAGCATTCCAGGTCAATGCTCTATCCACTGCGCCACCACAGGTCAGGCTCTTGTTTAATTTTACTGCCTACATTTATCAGCTCTGTGACCTTGAGTAAACTATTTAAATGAAGCTTCATTTCTTTTTTTTAAAATGGTTTCTTTTTTTTTCTTTCTTTTTTTATTTTTCCTTTTTATTTTTTTAAGACTTTATTCAATTTTCAGAGAGGAGAAAGAGAAAGAGAGAAAGAAAGAGGGAGAGAGAGAGAGAGAGTAGTGGGGGAGGAGCAGGAAGCATCAACTCCCTTATGTGCCTTGACCAGGCAAGCCCAAAGTTTTGAACTGGCGACCTCAGTGTTTCAGGTCAACGCTTTATCCCACTCCGCCACCACAGGTCAGGCCTTCATTTCTTTTTGGAGACCATGATATCTAACTCTTAGCATCAGTATAACAATCATGTGAGACACCGTGTTAAAGCACCTCTACAACATGCCCTGTAAAGGCACCCTAACTGTCAGTTTCCTCTCTTTTCCACTCTCTTGAGGAGTTTGCAAGGAGTCAGTAAAAAGTAGGATGCGACCACTCCAGTGAAAATGGATTTGAATCCCAGTTTCTCCACTTGATAGCTAGCTATGTGAGCTTAGGCTTTTTTTTTTTTCCTGAGACTCAGTTTCTTCATCTGTCAAACAGGGAGAAAAACCTGTACTTATGTCCTAAGATTGTTTGGGGGAATCAATGAGAGAAGCTGCCTAAAGTTCTCTAATGCAACATCTGACTCAATCAAGTAAACTATTATCATTCTTACTGTTATTATTAATAGGAAAAAAATTAAAGAACAATTAAGAATCAACTCAGTTCCTTACAGCACCTGTTACAGACCAAAAGCCTACAGTTCAGAAAAGATGCAGGTGAGTGGCAGAGAGGGACATCACTGAAGGGGCAGGACTTGCGATTTGGGGATGACTAAGAGGGAATGAAGAACTGGAGTTTTATTTTTTTGTTGGCTTTGTTTGTTTATTTTTTGATTTGTTTGGCAAATGCAGAGAGGAAAGGAAACATATGATCAAAGGTGAAGTAGAGATACTTAACCTGGAATATATGGAACATCAAAGAAAAATGTGGTTGGAGCCACAGAGGTCCATGAGGAGGGAGAGAGAAAATCCTGACGGGATAAGCAGGGTGGTGCCAGGTGGCAGAGGCCCATTAGATGCCCGGTTAGGCAGCTGACCCGGATGGGCAGGCAGAAGACAACCGCAGGGGGCGGCTGGGCCAGAAGTGTGCAGGTCACAGTTGTGATGGAAGCAATGTACAAAGGAATGTGCACATGGTCCCAGTGCTATGGGATACAACCAGGGCTCTGGCCCAAGTAGAAGACAGTTCGTTCTGATGACAGTGCACTTGGTGGGACAGAAAAACACTTTAATCAGACAGCTGGGTTTCAAAGTGGGTCCCTCAACTTCCACGTGGGGGGATATTGGGCAAGCCGCTTAATGTCTATGAGCCTCAGCTTCTGCACACAACAAAATTTAAGATAAATGACACACACCTTCCTTATAGGCTGAGGGGAAGAACGAAATCGTGTCTACAAAGTCTGACACCCAGCAGGTGCTCAGCAAATGCTCTTATGCCTTGTACTTCATTACCTAATGTCATTCCAATGACCCTAAATAAACCTGGCTTAGTATTAGTTCTTTTTAATCAATAAAATAAAATGCCACTCAGAAACAGTATTAGAATATTTTATTATTATGACCATTGTAATGTGGTGGCCAAGGCCAGGCAGGTCCACACTGGATTCAGCCAGACAGTAAAGAAACTTTGGAGCCGGAAAGCATTGAATCGTTACCATTTAATAAAGTCTCACAACGGCGGCCAAGCACACAGGCAAGGAAACTGCCTCTCAGGCACACAAACAGCAAAATGGTCCCTCACACTGGCGAGCAGGCAATCCATGCATCTGCAATCCCCCTGAGCACAAGCGCTCATAGCCTTACATAGACTATACACACATGCCTCTGCCATGTGCTCACGCACTAATCAGGCAAAGTACTTGCAGCCAGTACACCAGCAATGAGCAAACCTAACACAGCTGCCCCACAATCACCCAAATCAGGATGTATTAAAAGGAAATGCTATTGCCTGACCTGTGGTGATGCAGTGGATAAAGCATCATCCTGGAATGCGGAGGTCGCCAGTTCGTGACCACAGGCTGATGTGGTCAAGGCACATACGAGAAGCAACTACTACTACAAATTGATGTTTCCCACTCCTCCCCACCTTCCTCTCTCTCTTCTATTCCTCTCTCCTTTCAATAAAATCAATAAATAAATTCTTTAAAAAGAAAAAAGAGGAAGTATTAGTATTCATCAGGACAGAGCAACAAGTATAAACCAGACTGTCCCCAGGATTTAAGTGCTTCTACTTATGAGTATCCCATAAGGGCAACTCCTGTGATGTACCCAGTGACTGAAGAGTCTAAAAAAATTAAGAAGTTGCACAGAATTGTGATAACTAATTATATCCAAAAGCTGAAGTCTTTCATTCAAAGGTAATGGGGTTCATTCAAGCCATGCTGTATTAAGAGATTACAGCTGCCTACCTGCCAGGAAACAGAAAGGGACTCGGATACTGGGACATAAGACAGACAAACACTGAAACTCCGAAACCCCATTAGAAGGACCCAGGCAGCTTGGTTATGAAAGCACTAGGCTGGATTATCCCGTCTTTGACCCTCGTTCTCTAAGACACACACTAAGGCAGTAAGTGGTTCTTCACCTGGATTCTATTGAACCCTAGGGGTTCGATGAGCCGGTCTCAGGGGTTCGGAAAAGCCTCTGCCGCGGAGGCCAGAATAAAGTAATACCGTAATTTGTTGTGAGATCATGCACTTTGTTGGTTTTGTTCTTTGAGCAAGGTGATGTTCATGCACGGCTCATTTTGTGCACCAGTAAAAAAACATATACCTATGTCTTGAATTTGGAAAAAAAAAATCATATTTTATTTATCACTAAAGAAGGGTTCGGTGAATGTGCATATGAAACTGGTGGGTTCGATACCTCAAAAAAGATTAAGAACCACTGTAATGCAGAGATACCAGAAACCATTAATTGCAAATACCTGAACAAACCACAGCTACATGATTATTACAAGAATATAACCACTGGAATGACTGGTACATCTAAAATTAACTTTGATTCAATCAGCCTTTCTAAAGACCAGAAAAAAACACACATATTTGCTTTAAATTGCATGCAGAGATTATCATCCACACCTCCAAAGGAAGTGCACAGAGACCTATTTGCACAATCAGATCCCTTTGAATTACACCAATTTGCATAAACACAAAAATATTGGGGTTATTTACTTATAACTCATTCTGCCATTTAGTCTAAAGGGCTCCTATGCTATTTCATTTATAAAATTGTAAAAGCAATTAATTAATATAGTCAAAGATCTTTGTTACAAAATCAAATGCTTTTTTATATATGAAATCAATGATAACTACTTAATAAAACAGCTTTTAGAATATAAGCATTATATGACAAAGGCAATATTCTAAAAGTAAACTTCTTGGTCACTCACTTAATGGCTGTTCACTCATTTCTCACTGGAAGGAATAAAATCCAATAAATTGTTATCAGGCTATTCATTTAGGTGACATAAAAGCCTTAAAAAACTTTATATTAAAAATAAAAATCCAAATGTATATTTACATTTTTAAATAATAGACACGTTGGAGAATTTTTACAACTATTAATTGTCTCTTGCTTTAAAACAGTTCTTAGAACCGGAGCTTGTAACCAGCCATTACAAACAGGTGAGGATTAGGATTAAACCCCTGTGTATACACTTGGGCCCTGCATCCACTTTCAGATTAGTGGGGGAAATAACATCAGTCTAAGCCTTATTCACAGATCCGCTCCTCGATCTCTGAGTCACTTCAAGGACCAAGGAAGGCTGCCAAAATGCTCCAGGCTTGATTCTGATTCCACATCTCCTCTGGTCCATCCTCCAGCTCTAAATATTCTACTGCAGTGTAGCCACACTACAGTAGAGCACAGCAGGGACTCACTCAGGCACTTCAACAAGATCTCAGAGTCCAATTTGGGCTCTCTCTTTATTGGATCTACAAACATACTGAGATTGCCTAACTGACAGTTTCCTTCTCGGCAACAAGGACTCTACCTACCTGCCCTGCAAGGTGGTAGTGAGGATTAAATGAGGAAGCATTCAGAAGGGCCCTAGACCTAGAGGGTAACGTCAGGTGGATAGAGAACCTATCAGAGAGCTTTTAACGAACTAACTTCTCATTGAAGTTCAAAATAAAAGCTGAAGGCCAGAAACATGGTGAGGAGGAAAGAGATATGCTCATATCTACATAACTATGTATTCTCAAATCTTTGCCTCCTCTTAGACCAGTGGTTCTTAACCTTTTTCAAGGTACCGAACCCACCAGTTTCATATGCACATTCACCGAACCCTTCTTTAGTGATAAATAAAATATGATTTTTTTTCCAAATTCAAGACATAGGTATATGGTTTTGGGGGTTTTTTTTTTTAATATTTTTTTTAATTTCTTTTTTTTATTTATTCATTTTAGAGAGGAGACACAGAGTGAGTGAGAGAGAGAGAGAGAGAGAGAGAGAAAGGGGTGAGGAGCTGGAAGCATCAACTCCCATATGTGCCTTGACCAGGCCAGTGCAGGGTTTTGAACTGGCGACCTCAGTGTTCCCAGGTCGACGCTTTATCCACTGCGCCACCACAGGTCAGGCGGTATATGTTTTTTCACTGGTGCACAAAATGAGCCGTGCATGAACATCACCTTGCTCAAAGAACAAAACCAGCAAAGTGCATGAACTCACAACAAATTATGGTATTACTTTATTCTGGCCTCCGCGGCAGAGGCTTCTCCGAACCCCTGAGACTGACTCATCGAACCCCTAGGGTTCAATAGAACCAGAACCACTGTCTTAGACATTTTCAGAGCAGCTGCCAAGAACATAAAAAGATTCACAAAATTGTTCTTTGCCAGTAGCATGAAAAGGTGATCAATTTATTTATTTATTTTAACCTGGGAAAGCTTTGGAATCAATGGCAGGACTCTTACAGAGGATAAAGAGCTGCACTCCCAAGTCCCTCCTTCCCACCACTCCGATTCCCTGGCCAGAAACGAGCCTTGGCCCCCAGCACCCTCCTCCTGAATACACAGTGTGGCACCAGAACATGGCTCCCCATTCCCCACCGGGAGAATCCTGACCTCATTCTTCCCTCAGCCTTATCGGTCTCGCGATTCCTTTGTTCTGTTAAAATCAAATCAGGCCTAAGAACACTGTGAAATTGAGGAATGAGTGGAAATCATCTAACAACTCAGAAGATGCTATCCTTGGTTCAGCTACTTACCAAGAACATGGCCCATGGAAAACCATTTCACCCTCTAGTCTGGATCTCCTCACATGTAATTGAGCTCGGAATGTTTAAAGCCAGAATAATAAAACCTCCTACATGACTATCTTCCAAAGACTGTCAAAAGAATATAAATATGCTTTGCACACAACAAAAGCTTTCTGGATATGAATGTCATTTTATGAACATAATACTCCTTTTAGGAATTGATCTAGTCTTTTTGTGCCTTATCAGGTCGAACCTCTTCGCTAAAGATTACCTAGTCCAATAACAGCAAACAGTACTTCACACAATATGCATCCCCTTTCTCCTCACAATAATCCTATCCTTACTACTATCTTCCATTCTATGATGAGAAAACTAAAGCACAGGGAGGCCAAGTCCTAGACTGTCCATGCATGCCCAGGACTATGACCCAGTCTGTGTTCTTAGCCAATGTGCTAATGATACACTGACAACTCCCAATTATTTGTTTTACTGAAAAACTTACAACAAATAACCTAATGAGTCCTCACAACTACCTCAAGGGAGAGAATCCTGTTTTGATTTTTAACAAATTACAAACTTGTAATTCAGAGAGATTCAGTTACTTGCTTCAAATTCTAAAATTAATAAATCAGGAATATATAAAAATTAAGTAGAGAAGTAGAGGTTTAAATTCCCACTCATCTCCCTCCATGGGCATCTCCTGAGCCAGCTCTTCCACAGCCTGGAGGCCTCGTCCAGTCCCAGAGCCACCCCCACTGGCTTAAATGCCAGCCTCACTCCCCACACCAATAGATAGGATCTCCTGTCTGCTGGGCCCACTGAGCAAGGGGCCTGGAGAAGGTCAGGGGAACTTTCTGACCTTGGACGGAATGACCAGAGGGGAGAGAATTATTCCCACGAGGCTTCATTCACAGCCTGATGCCAAGATCTCCAGATTCAGAATCTAATGTCAGGACTAAGGTTGCATTTTTCCAAAAAAAGGCCATAAGAAATCACCATTAACATGAAGGCCCATCTCTACTAGGGCTAAATAGAGGACTGGTGAGGGACAAAACCACCACTTACAACTCTAGTTCCACAGGAATCAACACTCCAAGTTCTAAGACAGACCAGACCTTACCAAGAAAACCCGTGGTGGCCCTCTGGTTTGTGAGTTCGGCGCTGCCCTCATGTCTTTTAGTATTTGGAATCCAATTTACAAAGGAGGCCGGGCATGCAGTAAAATCCTGAACTAACACTTTCAATTTGTAACCACTATCAATTTTATATCTTATTTCCCCAGCTTTGGACCAGATATTATTAACAGTTTCACAGTATTTTTTTGTTCTTTAAGAGACTTTCCACATGGTCTGGATGTATTTGACCTGAGAACTCTATGGAGGTAGGAAGGTCTTCCATCTGTCCCTATGTTGCCTCCTGGCTCCACAAAATCAGTCCTTTGGTGTAAGGTTATGAGGCTATGTGTTGGCTCAAGCACCCACCACTCTGCTGCTCTGTGATCTTGGTCAAATGACTTCAGCTCTAGGCCTCACTATCTTTAACTATTAAATAAATGAATTGTTTCTAGCTATCTAAACTCCCTCTTTAGGCTACAATAGTCAGATGAATATGAACCAGATATGGGAAGCTGGGTGGAATCTAGATAACAGCTGGAAGAGTCTGGAGCTACTGAGCTTATACTACAATTGAAACATACACTTAGCAAGAGTTGAATGAGGTACCACCCATATGATACATATTTAATGCATATACAGCAGTACCTTGAAACACGAGCACTTTAAATCACGAGCAATTTGAAAGACGATCGGTCACTCACGGGATTTTTGCTTTAAGTCACAAGCGAATATTTGAATCACGAGCTTCCCCCACCCTCCACTAGATGGCCTGCCAAACATTCTGAAAGGGAGGAAGAAACAAACTTCCATGGAAAGGTTTTTGTTGAAACGGCCTCTAACTGAAAGCGAGGAAAGTGTGGTGAAAAAGCCAAAAAACAGTGAAGAAAATGATGATGATTAAGCAAAGTAAAAAAATAGCAATTAAGTTTAGCGATAAAGTTACATATCATACATAGTGTATAAGTTAAATTTTGCAATTAAATGTAGCGTTAAGTGTGTAGAGAGTAAATTATGTTAAGCGATAGATAGCGCATGAAATAAAACCTCCTCTGCCAGTCTCCTCCCCCTCTGCCAGCATCTTCATCTGACCTTGAAGGTAAATACACTTCATAAACCAGTTTATTTCTTTACATTCTCTCTTATTGTATATATGTGTGTGTGTGTGTATGTATTTGTTATTTATAAAGTACATTTTCTTATTTAAAAGCATATAAAACAAAAAATCCGTGTGGTTTTGGGGGCCAGAATGGATTAATTGCATTCCCATTAATTTAAATGGGGAAATTCAATTTGACACATGAGCAAATTGAGTCACAAGCTTGGCCATGAAACAAATTAAACTCGTGTGTCAAGGTACCACTGTATTTACATGTAAAACACTTGGGAGCAATACCTGGCAAAGAAAGCATTGATAACATTACCAGCTGTTGATATAACACCTGTCCTCACAACAACTCTATTAAGTATATATTATTCTCATTTTGCAGGTGAGGAAACTGATACTCAGGATTTAAGTTATCTGGTCAGAGGGACATAATTTATAACGGACAAAGCCAATATATGAACCCAGGTCTTTGCAGCTCAAGAGACCTAATTTTTAACTTCTAAGTTATACTGATAAAAGGAGAAGTGAGAAAGCTGCTTTGGCTAAGTGCTGAAAGTCTTATCTAAAAATGACACTTATTAATGAGAACACCACATGTATATAGTACTTTCAAATATGTTATTTCTTTAATTCTTATGCAATTCTGAAAAGTATGCAGAACTATGTCTCATTTTTTTAGTCATCCACAGTTCCTTACATATGATAGGTGCTCAAAAACTATCTAGTTTTACTTTATTTGCTTATTTCTTTTTTTTATTTATATATATACTTTTTGTTCTTGTTGAGGGAGAGACAGAGACAAAAGTGGAGAGAGATGAGAAGCATCAGCTTGTGGCTGCAGCACTTCAGTTGTTCATTGATTGCTTCATATGTGCCTTGACTGGGGGGCTCAAGCCAAGCCAGTGACCCCTTGTTCAATCCAGTGACCTCAGAGTTTCAAATCTGGGTCCTCAGCTTCTTAGGTCAAAGTTCTATCTATTGTACTGACACTGGTCAGGCTTTATTTGCTTAATTTCAAACAATGTTTGATACAATAAAATCCCTGTCATCTCCTTCAGAATTTATTGTGACTCACTCTTACTTCTAAATGTAACACATTATCAAACACTTGCAAATATTCATAGGAAGGGACCTCACCTTTATTTTAACTTATTGAGAAAAGAATGACTCTCGGGACGTGCCAAACAACAAAAAGATGATTATAAATTTGAGAGATGGTGAGGGAGTAGAGGACCCAGATAAGCCAGAGTCATCCATTTTTAAATATAAAGGTGGCTCTTTCCCCACTTTATGGCACATTCACGTGCATTTACTGAGCCCAGGAAGGAACAGCATGAGCATTGTGCTAGATCCTGGGAAGGGGATGGTATTGGTCAAATGAGTTTGAAATATGATACATATGTTTACTCGCCTATAGTTTGCAATGTGTGTGGGGGACAGGCTGTAAGCTGGCAAAGTCATTATAGCCTCAGGCGAAGTTTTAAAACTAAGCCTTTCCTACCCTTTTAATACTAAGATCTTTTCAAAACTAAGCTTTTCCCCACACCTTTGACTGTTGCATGATAGGGGGTGGTAGACTCTTATGAGGAATTCCATTTATGCCTCAGATAAGTGACTTTGTATTAGAGACTTCCATATTTGTATATTGGATTAAAGGTTTAAATTCCTACACTATAAAGGAGGGGTAGAGAAAGGCCACGTGAAGGAGAGGAGAAGCAGCCAAGATGGTGGAGTGCTGAGGAAGAAGCCAGTTTGTACAGAGTTTGTGCAGAGAGAAGGAGATGGAAACAGAGGTGAATAAGGCTGGTGAATAAACCTTTGATTCTAGGAAACTCAGATGAGTCAGTGGCTTTGGGAGCCCTGAATGGAAAGGGAAGTGTTTTCCCACTGTGTGTATTTCTTGCCTGCCGGGTGCAAGCTAGGATTAAATGTAATGGCCCACCAGTTCTTGGCTCCGTTGTTTCATTACTGTCTGTCCGAATCAAATGCAAACATGCACTGGCCAGGTGGCTGTGATGGTGGCCGTGGCTACTGGCTCTACAGGGGTCTCATCCAATGTTATTAGTGTCCTTATAAGAGAGGAAGCAGGTCAGCCTAATGTGCACAGGTAGAGGATAGTGTCAGGAGAGATCCAGGATGACGGATTACTTATTTGTGAAGAGACTAAGAGGGGGCTGTGAGCAGGAAAGACAAAGATGAAACGGAATAATCTACTCATGTGGATATAGCACTATCTGTGATAGCCATGCAGGGTACGTAAAAAATAAGACTAAAACCTCTGCCTAGCCAGATGTCACAAGCCAGTAAAGGTGGAAAGAGCTTAAACATAGGGAAAGTACCAAAAAGGAAGGCAGTAATTCACAGTAGAGTACTGGGACTATAAACTGAGATGGCCCAGTGTTAATATACTAACAGAGAAGCAATAATTTCTCATCAAACAAAAAAATTAAAATATTTCTGCTTTGAAAATCATTGTTCTTCTCTGATTTGGCTTTCTTTTCTCACCAATATCTTCCTTTATGGCCAGTGCACATCTACAGAATTATGACTATGAAAGCATTTCTCTTTTATTGCAAAGAGAAGCCAAACTCTCACAGTTTGTCACCTTTCTGTTCGTGTAAACAGTCTCACTTTATTTTTGAATTACTTTGTGGAAACAGATGGCTTACAAATGTACACCTTCTTACAATAGTACATGGATGCAATACTACTAGACACTTAAATTAAGAGGAAGAAAACACAGGCGTGCTTCAAGTTTGCTTCTGTGTCAACAGGCCTAGTTTTCCTAAACTAAAGCTTACCTGGGATCCTGACCTTTATTTTTTAACTGTTTTCTTTTCTTTCTTTCTTTCTTTTTTTTTTTTTTTGGTTAGACAAATCACATCACACACAAGAAAACCTATCTGAAATATAGGAACTGAGAATTTTGTTGCATACAAACTTTCACGCAACAAAAAACTTAATAGCAGTAACAGAGGCCTCTAGACTTCTCGTAAGTGTTAGACATAAAAGCATCAGATATGCAATATAATTAGGTGTTATGTCTAACATTCTTAAACCTCTTATGATGGATTATAATTTTATAATTTGAAATAAACATTACAATTAACACCAACTTGCCTTAATTCCAACTGACATAATCACTGAAAGAGCTTACCTGGGTGGCATTACCAGATCTATACCCAGGACAGACTCTCCTGATGTCTTTCTAAGGCACAAGTTTCATTTTCCAAAGAGCTAAACCAAATCTGGAAAGTAGCATCACAAACAGGGTTCTGTGACGCTCAGGGAAAAGGTGAAACCATCTGTCCTGACTAACAAACATATAACCACCTTAAGCAGAGTTAATAGCACTTCTGCCAATTTAAATTGCCAAATTTCTGGAAAAGCATACTCAATACAGTACTTTAGAAAAGATGACTTTGGGGAGATACTGAGAGAAAGTAAATGCTGCCCAGTCTAAACATAAAAAGCCTTTATACCTATATTAATATATAGATGACAGATAGATAGATGATAGATAAATAGATAGCTATAGACAGACAGATACAAAAAAGGAGAAAAATAGAAAAGTACACACTAAATATGGAAACTTCTTATGTTTCAATAAGCAATGATGAAGTTGAGCAACAGAAAAAGTCTGTACACACCAGAAGCACAGCAAAAACAAGAAGAAACTGACCTCTGAACTGATCAACATCAAACATGGATTTCAAAAGTTATCTATATCTACACTTGAAATGCTCACACCATAGAATTGCTAAAGCACAGCAGGAAAACTAAAAACCAAAAATTTAGTCAATTATTTAGGTAAAGATAATATTGTGGGGCGGTGTGCACCCTGGCGAGGTAGCTTAGTTGGATAGAGTGTCATTCCAATACACCAAGGTTGTAGATCCGATCCCTGGTATAAGAATAAACCATGAATGCATAAATAAGTGGAACAACAAATTGATGTTTCTCACTCTCTCTTTCTCTTACTTCCACTCTCTAAAAATCAATAAAAGAATTAAAAAAAAAAATTTTAAATAGTGGAGTGTGCCAAAAATGAAATAAGATGTTGCAGTGATTGGAAAACTATCCAGCAGAATCATTTCAACAATGTCAAATCTTGGGCTGTCCTTTATAAACCAGCAGTGACCAAAACTTTACAGAGGTTCTGTGGCCTATAGCTGTATACTACTATTCTAGAAACTTGAATAGTGTCCTCCTACCTTTTCAATCAAGGGCAGCCTATAATGCGGAGACTGCTTCCACCATGCACAGATCCATGGAAGAGCACATCTGAGCATAATTCTGAACCACCAGAGATATTGTCTTAGTTTTTCTAAAAGTTTTTACTATTGGAAGTCTCTACCCCTTACAAGGAGGAAGTGGACCAACAGAAGAAAAAAATAATAGGAAGGAAAAGGATGTGACTGTTTATGAGTTAAGAAACACTTGGAATACATGTAATGAAAAAAGGCATTTACATGGTAGTGACTACCACGGTAAGTGATAGTTACAGCAATGACTAATAAATTTAATTAAATAGCAGAAAAAGAATTTGAAACTAGCTACAACGTTTTAAGTATGTGATTTTAAAAGTGTCATTACATCTGTAATAAAAAATCTTTATGGCCACAATTATGGAACAGAACATGTTCTTCAGAACAAATAGATTTCTTTAGCAAATCCTGCATGAATTATAATGACCAGGAGTCCTAATCCCAAGGACTCAGTTGCTAGACAATGGTACCAGGATGGAGGAAGTCAACCTTCAGTAAATAAGCCTGCCCACAAATCTCGGATAAGTGTCTTTGAATGTGTACAGACATTTGAGTGGATCAGCCTTTCTCTTCCCTCTCATCTGCAAAAAGACCAGACCATGACAACAAAACTATTTTAACTCGAAATGAGTAAATCAACAGGCTCAAAGCGAGGGTCTAAGACTTTTTTTCCTATGAAAAAGGTATTTGCACTTGAACGACAGTTTGGACATCTACAGTGGTGCAGGGCCTTTATGTTTCTGAGTCTACATCTTCTGTTCAAATAAGCCACATTGCCCAAGAAGGCAATCTGCAAAGGCAGCCAGAAAAGGTACTTTCACAAAGTGTAAAACCAAATGGCCTGTGTTGTACAACTAAGCAGTGAGGAAAAACTTTCTATCATGCCCTATGTTACAAAATTTATCAAAAAGTACACTTCAATCTTAGGTCTTTAAGAATCTTCATGAGCCAATGTGATTTTAAGAGATATGCTGTAAAACAAATATTAATCCAGGAGGAACCACTATCTTTATTGTATATGCTAGTACTCACACTCTCCACTCTACTAGGACTTATTATATGAAGGAGATGTCAACACTGTGTAAACAGGAGGTAATTTTAACTCTTGCTTTGTGTTGATTGTTGCTCTTCCAATAAGGCATGGTGCTCAGCAAATGGCTTTAAAACAAAGGGCTGGGTACAGCTGGTTTTCAGATTCATCAAGAAAAATAAGAGGACCCAAATAGATAAAATTAGATATTAAAAAGAAGAAATGACAGCTGACATTGCAGAAATAAAAAGCAGTATAAGAAAACACTAAGAACAATTATATGTCAATATAATTGGACAATTTGGGAGAAATGGCTAGATTCCTAGAAACATACAATCTTTCAAGACTGAATCAAGAAATAACAGAAAATTTGAACAGACTGATTACTATCAAAAAATCACCAAGAGCCTGACGGGTGCTCTTGTGGTACAGTGGATAGAGCGTCAACCTGGGACGCTGAAGTCCCAGGTTCGAAACCGCAAGGTCACAAACTTGAGCATGGGCTCACTGGCTTCAGCACAAGGTTGCCTACTTGAGCATGGGATTATCAACATGGTCCCAAGGTTGCTGGCTTGAGCCCAAAGGTCGCTGGCTTAAAGCCCAAGGTCACTCGCTTGAGCATGGTGTCACTGGCTTGGCTGGAGCTCCCAGGTGAAGGCACATATGAGAAGCAACTAATGAACACCTAAAAGTGTCATAACTATGAGTTGATGCTTCTCATCTCTCTCCCTTCCTCTCTCTCTCTAAAAAAAAAAAAAAAAAAATTCCTAAAAGTCCTGGACTGGATGCCTTCACAGGTAAATTTTACCAAATATTCAAAGGAGAACTAAAACTTATCCTTCTCAAACTACTCAAAAAAATTCAAGAGGAGGGAAGGCTCACAAGCTCATTTTACAGTTTGATTCCAAATCCACACAAAGATATTACAAAAAAAGAAAAGTACAGGCCAATATCATTAATTAACATAAATGCAGAAATCCTCAACAAAATATTAGCAAACCAAATTTAACAATACATTAAAAAAATCACACATCACCTGACCAGGCTATGGCGCAGTGGATAGAGCGTCAGACTGAGATGAAGAGGACCCAGGTTAGAGACTCCAAGGTCGACAGCTTGAATGCGGGCTCATCTGGCTTGAACAAAAAGCTCACCAGCTTGGACCCAAGGTTGCTGGCTCGAGCAAGGGGTTACTCAGTCTGCTGTAGCCCCCCACCCCCGGGGTTAAGGCACATATGAGAAAGCAATCAATGAACAACTAAGGTGTTGCAACAAAAAACTGATGATTGATGCTTCTCAGCTCTCTCTGTTCCTATCTGTCTGTCCCTATCTATCCCTCTCTCTGACTCTCTCTCTGTCCCTGTAAAAAAAAAAAAAAATTATACATCATAATCAAGTGAGATTTATTCCTGGGATGCAAGCTTGATTCAATGTCTGGAAATCAATTAACGTGATAAGCAACATAAACAAAATGAAAAATAAAAATCATACGGTCTTATCAGTAGATGCAGAAATGGCAATATCCAGAATCCATTTAGGATAAAAACTCTCAGCCAAGTGGGAATACAGAAAACCTCCCTCAACATAATAAAAACCATATATGACAAACCTACAGCTAATATCTATTCAACAGGGAAAAGCTAAAAGCTTTTTACTTCAAAATCAGGAACAAGACAAGGGTGTCCACTTTCACCACTTTTATTCAACAAAGTATTAGAAGTGCTAGTCACAACAGTCAGACAAAAATAAATTTAAAAAAACACCCAAAGAAATCCCAAACACTGATTTGAAAGGATGTATGCGCCTCTATGTTCATTGCAGCATTATTTACAATAGCAAGCCCAAGACCACTTACAGTTCAATAGATGAATGGATAAAGATATGGTACATATATACAACAGAATATTATTCAGCCATAAAAAGATTGAAATCTTACCATTTGTGTCAACATGGATTAACCTAAAATATATGCTAACTGAAATAAGTCAGACAGAGAACCATAAACACCAAGTTCCTTTTATGAGGCGAGCATAATTCTGATTTCAAAACCAGGCAAAGACAACACAAAGAAAAAAAAACTATAAGCCAATATCCTTGATGAATTTAGATGCTAAATTCTCAACAAAATATTAGCAAACCGGATCCAGCAATACAAGAAAAAAATTATACACCATGATCTAGCAGGATTTATTTTGGGGAGGCAAGGCTGGTACAATATTCGCAAATCAATCAATGTGATTCATCACATAAACGAAAGGAAGGACAAAAACCACATGATAATATCAATAGATACAGGAAAAGCATTTGATAAAATCCAGCACCCATTTATGATCAAAACTCTCAGCAAAGTGGGAATACAGGGAACATGATAAAGGCCATCTATGACAAACCCACAGCCAACATCATACTCAATGGGCAAAAATTAAAAGCAATCCCCTTAAGATCAGGAACAAGGCAGGGGTGCCCCCTTTCACCACTCTTATTCAACATAGTTCTGGAAGTCCTAGGCACAGCAATCAGACAAGAAGAAGAAATAAAAGGCATCCAAATTGGAAAAGAAGAAGTAAAACTATCATTATTTGCTGATGATATAATATTGTACCTAGAAAACTCTAAAGTCGCAGTCATAAACTACTGGACCTGATAAATAAATTCAGCAAGGTGGCAGGATATAAAATTAATACTCCAAAATCAGAGGCATTTTTATACACCAACAATGATCTGTCTGAAAGAGAAATTAAGAAAACAATTCCCTTCATTATTGCAACAAAAACAATAATACCTAGGAGTAAATTTAACCAAGAAGGTTAAAGACTTGTATTCAGAAAATTATAAAACATTGATATAAGAAATCAAGGAAGATACAAACAAGTGGAAGCATATACCGTGCTCATGGCTAGGAAGAATAAACATCATTAAAATGTTCATATTACCCAAAGCAATTTATAAATTCAATGCAATTCCTATTAAAATAAGAAGGATATACTTCAAAGATATAGAACAAATATTCCAAAAATTCATATGGAATCAAAAAGAACACAAATAGCCTCAGCAATCTTGAAAAAGAAGAATAAAGTAGGTAGTATCACACTTCCGGACATCAAGTTATACTACAAGGCCATTTTACTCAAGACAGTTTGATGCTGGCATAAGAACAGGCATATAGATCAATGCAACAGAACAGAGAACCCAGAAATAAACCCACACCTTTATGAACAATTGATATTTGACAAGGGTGGTGATAGCATACAATGGAGTAAAGACAGTCTCTTTAACAAATGGTGTTGGGAAAATTGGTCAGCTACCTGCAAAAAAATGAAACTAGACCACCAACTCACACCATTCACAAAAATAAACTCAAAATGGATAAAAGGCTTAAATGTAAGTCATGATACCATAAGCATCCTAG
Organism: Rhynchonycteris naso; assembly: GCA_037038555.1. NCBI lineage: Eukaryota > Metazoa > Chordata > Mammalia > Chiroptera > Emballonuridae > Rhynchonycteris > Rhynchonycteris naso. The sequence goes on along the minus strand of CM072998.1, from coordinate 106,506,718 downwards.
AAGAAAACACAGGCAAACACAGGCAATAAGCTCTCCGACATCACTCGCAGCAATATATTTGCTGATTTATCTCCACACACAAGGGAAATAAAAGATAGGATAAACAAATGGGACTATATCAAACTAAAAAGTTTTTGCACAGCTAATGACAATATGAGCAAAATAAAAAGGCAAACCACACAATCGGAGAACATATTTGACAATATCTCTGATAAGGGATTAATAACTAAAATTTATAAAGGACTTGTAAAACTCAACACCAGGAAGATAAACAATCCAATCAAAAAATGGGCGAGACAGATGAACAGACACTTCTCCAAAGGGGACATACAGATGGCCAATAGGCATATGAAAAAATGTTCAACATCACTAATCATTACAGAAATGCAAATTAATACCACAATGAAATATCACCTCACACCAGTCAGAATGGTGCTCATCAACAAAACAACACAGAGTAAGAGCTGGTAAGGATTTGGAGAAAAGGGAACCTTCCTGCACTGCTGGTAGGAATGGAGACTGGTACAGCGACTGTGGAGATTCCTCAAAAAATTAAAAATGGAACTGCCTTTTGACCCAGCCATCTCACTTTTAGGAATACAGCCCAAGAACACCATAGCACAGTTTGAAAATGAAAAATGCACCCCCATGTTTATAGCAGCATTGTTTACTATAGCCAAGATCTGGAAACAGCCCCAAGTGTCCGTCTGTGGACAACTGGATTAAAAAGCTGTGGTACATATATACAGTGGAATACTATGGGGCCATGAAAAAGAAGGAAATATTATTTTTTGCGACAACATGGATGGATCTGGAAACTATGATGTTAAGTGAAATAAGCCAGGCAGAGAAAGAAAAATATCATATGACCTCACTCATATGAGGAATCTGACGAACAATATGAACTGAGGAGCGGAATAGGGACAGAGGCAGGATCAAAGGATCCAGAAGGAAAGAGGACAGAGGGAAAGGGTATGATAGGGTGATAGGATAGGATGAGAGCAGAAAAGCAAATCCTGGAAGGAAGGGGGAGGGCGTTACAGGGAGGGAGACAGGGCGAATATACTAGGGAACAGGGGTGACATTAGAATCTATGTAAACATAGTAAATTAATAAAAAAAGAAAAATGAGAAACAGACTCATAGAACTGATGATTGCCAAAGAGGTGGGCAGGGGGAGGGGGGGGGTAAGTGAAAATTAGAGACTGAGAAGTACAAACTGGTGGTCACAGAATAGTCACAGAGATGTAAATTACAGCATAGGAAATATAGTCAAGAATATTGTAATAACCATGTTTGGGGCCAGGTGGGTACTAGACTTACCAGGAGAATAATTTTGTAAGCTATATAAATCTCTAACCACTATGCTATATACCTGAAACTAATATAATACTGAATGTCAACTGTAATTTAAAAATTTTTTAAAGCTACACACACACACACACACACACATTTGGTTTACACCCAGCTTTCTACCTAAGGCAAAGATATTCTGCAGAAACAATCTTTAACACATTCAGATACTCAAATTTCATATAAAATAGCTGACTACATTGAATATTCTTAATCTTAATTGGGTTCTACTAAATTTCAACAAACTTAGGTAACAGTCCCCCTATTACTAATATTTCATTTTTTGTTGAAAGTTACCAATTAAGCCTTACTTTGATTCATCAGAATTTTCTGAGCATGAAACATATGCAATGGAGGTTCACAATTAAAAACTTGTAAAAAATCAGAGTTGGCTCAGTGGATAGAGTGCCAGCCTGGCGTGCAGGAGTCCGGGGTTCAATCCCCAGTCAGGGTACGCTTGGGAAGTGAATATCTGCTTCTCTTCCCCTCCTTCCCCCGTCCTTACACCCAGTGGCTCCATTGTTTCAAGCATAACCCTGGGCACTGAGGATAGGTCCCAACACTGGCCCCAGACAGGGTTGCCAGGGGGATCCTGGTGAGGGAGCATACCAGAGTCTGTCTCTCTATCTTTCCTCCTTTCACTTAAAATAAATAAGCAAAATAAAAAATAAAATAATAACAAAAACTTGTAAAACTCACAACCTAAGCACTCTATAAACAGAGAGAAGAATAGGAATATTTGTAAACATTTATCTCACATGTTAAGTTCTTACAGGGACAGAGAGAGAGTCAGAGAGAGAGATAGATAGGGATAGACAGGAACGAAGAGAGGTGAGAAGCATCAATCATCAGTTTTTCGTTGCTGTCGCAACACCTTAGTTGTTCATTGATTGCTTTCTCACATGTGCCTTGACCACGGGCCTTCAGTAGACCGAGCAAACCCCTTGCTGGAGCCAGCGACCTTGGGTCCAAGCTGGTGAGCTTTTGCTCAAGCCAGATGGGCCCTCAGTCAAGGTGGCGAGCTCAGGGTCTCAAACCTGGGTCTTCCGCATCCCAGTCCTATCCTCTATCCACTGCGCCACCGCCTAGTCAGGCTCACATGTTAAGTTCTTAACTTGAAGATGTTGTCCCTGATTTTAAAAGCACAAGTTTTTGCCCAGAAACGCCAACCCTGCAAACACAGCAAGTTCACCCAACTTTGGAAATCAAGGGCAGCATGGCTGAAGTCAAGTAACAACTTTCAAGCCCCTCTTCTGAAGGTATGAACACATTACTATTGGTTATGCCATCTCCATTTTCTGAAGTCATATCCAACCCTTCCACAGTTCATGTATACTCTATGGTAAAAAGGAAGTACAACTGAGCAGATTTTTTTTAAAGTTAAAGATTCAAACAATTTTTGGAATAACTTGCACTTGAGAAAATGTTAACTAAAAAGTCTTATCAAGAGACTCCCCAGCTGTTGACAGCTCAACTCTGGAAATTCCCTCTTTTTCTGCCTATTCCTGACTATCCATAAATCCAAATCACAAAGTTTAATGACCACGAAGAGCCCTTTTGCCTCCAATGAACTCAGAACTCTGTCTAAATATTCTCTGGGACTCTTGATAAATGTTTATTGAATTAAAAGGGAGGTGGAGGAAAGCCACTGGAAACCTAGTTCCAAAAGCCAACTGCTGGCTGCCTTGACCCACCCGTCCTTCCACCACAAGAAGAAAATAGGGAGACATGGAGCTGGGAGTCCATCCAGAATCCAGGGGGTCTGACACTGGGTTCAAAAAGTGATGACAGCCAGAAGGTCTGGGCAGTGGTTCCAAAATGGGGCACTAGGAAATGTTGAGCGTTCGCCAAGATGAAAACCCTCCCCCCGGGGAGCTGAACTAAGTCAGTTCTGAAGGGATCCCAAGGCCCGAATCTATTCGCTCGCCCTCCTTCCTGTTTATAGATCCCGCTCCAGGAACTCCAACTACCAAAGAGAAAGCTGACGTCCCAGAAATATGTCAACACATGACATAACTTGAAAAAGCTGGCTTGCCCATTGGCGCAAGTTACAACTTGCCCGTTTCACACAGGAAAACCGGCTCACTTTAATTACTTTTCTCTTAATATGCCATGCTGTCCCTTCCCTGGCCTAGTTAGCCTCGGTGGTAGAAAGCAAACCGCATAGGTGGTTGGCTGAAAGCAAGGAACCGGAGCCCATCTCCCGCGAAATTAATGCGTATTCGGATTCACGACGACCGCGGCGGTACTTTCCTTGCACAGGCGCAAGAAAAGGAAGCCTCTGTACCGCCTCGCAGGCGCCACCAAGTTGCATTATCGCTGGTGGCGCGAAGGAGCCTCGAGGCCCCGCACAGATGCCCCGGGCTCGGCCAAGGGCGCGCCACCTTTGTCTGTATTTCCCACTAGGATGGGCGACGCCTGGACGCAGAGAGGGCTGCCAGTGCCACAGGCGCAGACGCGGCGCTCGGGTCCTCAGCCTCGGCGCGGAACACAGGAAGCCGGCGCGGCCGCCTGAAACCTCCAACTTCCACGGCGCGCACGCGGCGCACCCTCAAGTCGCAGCCCGCAGCCGCTTCCCTGGCGCCACCGCCACTGAATAGGATGTCGAGCCCCGCATGCTCACGGGCGCAGCGGCAGGGCGCACCCCGGCTCTCCACGGCTGTACCGCCAGGCGAGGCGGGAGTCACCGAGCCCTCCGCGGGGCCCGCCCCTCCCGCGCCCACGCGGTCCCGACTCGGGAGAGCCGGAGAGCACTGGCCGAGGGAGGACCCCAGGCGACGCTACATCTCATACTGGCTGCTGCGTCGCGTAAGGCACAAGACAGCCAGAGTCACTGACAGTCACTGCCGCCCTGGGCCCGCTCTCACCTGCCTGCACCGTGTCCAAGAGGTCGTGTCCCGGGGCTGCGGTCCTGGGAAACTCCTTCAATTTCCTGGCGCTGAGGTTCAGCCCCCCAGAATGGGCTGCCTCCTCCAGCGCGCGCTCCAGACCCCGGTTCACGGGCAGGTTGAAGCCCCCAGTGCTGCTGCCGCCGCCGCCTCCCCCAACCCCGCCGTTGGCTCCGGTTCCTCCGTGGTGCTGATGGTGGTGGTGGTGGGGGGGATGATGATGTGAGTGCAGAGTCGGCATGGAAAGGGCAGGGACGAAAGGTTGGGGTTCGCTTCCCGGCGTCGCCATCTTCTCCCGGGCCGCCGCCGCCGCCACCCCGCCCGGCCGCTCCTGCGGTGGGGCGTCACAGGTTTCCGGGAGCCGGGACGCACCTCGTGCGAAGTTCTTGCCGCGCTCCACCCAAAGATGCTGGCGGAAAGGGAGGAAGGTGTGGAAGGCGACGAAGAGGCTGCAGCGGCAGCTCGGTACCGAAGGTTCCCCGTCCCGAGCAAGCTGAAGACTGCGGCGGCGACGGCAGGCAGCGCGCATGTGTCTCCACCCTCCCTGCGCCCTCCTCTCCGCCGCTCTCACCCCTCCTCCGCCGGCTGCTCTCTCCTCCTCCTTCCCCCAAGCTGTCAGTCCAGCAGCTCCGAGACTTCCTTCGCGGCTAACCCAGCTGGCACTCGTTGCTTGCCTGCTCTCAGCCCAGTAGTTTCCGGGATGGGGGGAGAGGGCCCGAGATTTAAGGGGGTCTGAGAAGACGGCGACAAGGCGATAGATGGGATTTAAATACAATAAAGTCGCAGGGAGGTGAGAGGTTATCTCAATTCTGCGAATTATTCTGGCTCTTTGACCGAGAATTCCCCCAGAGGCCGTTTTCCACTGAGCTGACAAGCCAACAGACAACCCTGGCATTTGGGTGCCTACTGTGAGCCAGGCATTGCTCTAGGTTGTCTACATTAATTATTAATACAGTAATCTCATGAGCAAATGGGAAATATTTTCTCCAGTCTACAGAGGAAGTTAAGAAACTTGTCTAAGATCAGCCAGGTACTTACAGGTGGAGCTGAACTCGAACTTGTAGCCCTCAGACTCTGGTAGACAGAATACATTATCACATGAGGGACAGGGGCTGCCTGTTGCTGACTGAGCCCCAGAATTGGGTGGTGCTCAGAATTGGTTAGAGGTTAGAAAACCAGTGATCTCAGCAAGGCAGTAATGGGTTGAACTTGTGCACAAGCACCTTGGTGGGCTCGTGCCAATCCTTTTCCTTGCCCCAGTGGGGCATGGAAACTGACATGCCTGTTTGCAAACAAATTTGTGTTTGCTCTGATGAAGACGGTACAACAGATGAGACAGAACAGGTGAGGGAAGACCAGTTAGAAGATTGATGAAGTGCCACTCCCTTCTGCAGTGTCAGCTCCAACTCTCTAGGGCAAGGGTCCCTCAACTACAGCCGGCATGCGGCCCCCTGAGGCCATTTATCTGGCCTGCCGAAGGGGCACCTCTTTCATTGGTGGTCAGTGAGGAGCACAGGATGCATCCGTACCCATAGTTCCCATTGAAATACTGGTCAGTTTGATCTAAATTTACATGTTCTTTATTTTAAATATTGTATTTGTTCCTGTTTTGTTTTTTTACTTTAAAATAAGATACGTGCAGTGTGCATAGGGATTTGTTCATAGATTTTTTTATAGTAAAGCCCTCCAACAGTCTGAGGGACAGTGAACTGGCCCCCTGTGTAAAAAGTTTGGGGACCCCTGCTCTAGGGCTTTTATTTTTGCTCTGGACCCAAAGTTTTATCGTCATGGTAAGTGGTAAAGCTACTTGGCTAGGGGAAATCAAGATGCGGGTGCAGGTCAAGTACAAAAATAATACAACCCTTGGAGTAGAGGAGCCGGTCTTTTAAATAGTAATGAAGAAAGGATATGATGTGAGCAAAAGGCTGGAACTTGTGACTGCATGGACTAAGGGATGGCAAGATCTTCCTCACTTGCTTTGACTGCTTACGTAGTTGTCCTTGTACCTAAGGGACTTTCGGTTGAGTCAAACATTCTTTCTAATCGTGGAGGAGACAAGCGCCACCTGCTGGTATCTTCCCCCTCAAACCTCCCTCACCAATCCCGTTTCCACTCAGCCTCCCAGACTTTTAAAAACCAGGCTTGAAAGTAATAACAATAAATGAAAGTTTACTTACATCATTTATAAAAATAACTAACATACCTTCCCCTTTTCTGACTTGTCTTTCCCCAAAAGGGAAGTGAAGAATAGAAAGAAACATTAAAATATTTTTCAATAGAAAACATTTCCCTAAAGTCAGGTGGTAGTTTTGTGAGCTGTTTGCAGGGTAAGGCTGGACATCTGGCAGACTTCAATTGTAGTTGAGACTACGAATTCTTTTTTAAAGGAAATCATGGAATATGAGTGCATGATTTGCTTTTTTTTAACAAATGTTCAGAGCCCTTGGCAGTTGACACAGTGGATAGAGCGTCCACCTGGGCGTATTGACATCCCCGTTCGATTTTGGTCAGTGCACAGGAGAAGCAACCAACTGCTTCTCTGCTTCTTTTCCTCTCCCTCTTCCCCTTCTCTTTCTCTTCCCTCCTGCAGCCAGTGGCTCCATTGTTTGATTGGTTCCAGCAATGGCCCTGGCTCAAAAAAATAAAAGAACAGTTCTTATGTTAGGTTGACCTAATCAATATAGTTTGCTTTACCTTCCACAGATTACTAAAGGGTAAACTCCTTAAGGGAGAGATCTGTTCATCTTTGCAGTTCCTTCCCTATGTTCCAAAACCTGGAGGAATACTTTGTGTATAATAAGCACACAATGAATATTAGTAATTAAGCATTGTACAAGTGGTTCTACAGGTTGTCATTTGTTGACAGAGCTTTCAAATGATGTCCCTGAATAAAGGAGATTTTCCTTAAAATGGACTAGAAACGGATCTCACTTATTTCCAAATATTCAAGAAATTCAACAAAGCCATTTTTACTTGTCTTGTTTTTTTGCTCTTTTTTTTTTCAACAAGATGGACATCTCTGTTTTACTTAATACCCTTTTTACTTCCTCTGAAAACAGTATCCTCTTCTTATTTCACCCTCCCTGCTCTGTACATACCATATATTCTATTCATATTCTGAGAGCAGCCGTGTAACATTGACCAAACTGGCTGTCTTGTTTCATCCAGAAGTGGACTTCTGACAGAGCATCCCAAGCAACTTGATGGTGTCCAGATCCTAGATTCAGACTGTTCCTGGGTCATAACCTTGGTTGCCATGAGATAGCCAGTATATTTCTAATATGTCATGATGTTTGCTTAAGTCAATTTTATTTGACTTTTTGTTGATGCAGTCAAGAGTTCTAAATAATATATTTGATTTACCATATTTTGATCTTTATTTCTCCTTGTTTTTTTTATATAGCTTCATTTTTGGGTAGTCCAAAAATAATCTTCTACAAAGTATTTGGATGATGGTAGCAGATTTTTTTCATGCTTTGTCTTTATACCTTCCAACTGTTTCACAAATTTAATAGAATTCAAATTATTGAGAAAATAGAAATACATCTTTAAGTATTGACTACTAGAAGGAAAGTGACCAGTTTTATCAACAAATGAAAACAGTTTAGAAAAACCATTTTCTTTTTTAATTCTCATGATCAGAAAAGATACCAAATCTTAGACTCATCCACATTTAAGACCCAGCTCTTGCCCTGGCCAGATAGCACAGTTGGTTGGCACATCGGCCCGAAGTGCAGAGGTTGCCAGTTCAATCCCTGATCAGGGCACATAAAGGAATGGATCAATGTTCCTCTCCCTCTCTTTCTCTTTCTCTCTCTCCCTTCCTCTCCCTCTATAATCAATAAAATAAACATTTTTTAAGTGAAAAAATTAAAAAGAGCCAGCCCTTTTAGTCTTGCCTCAAAAATGGAGCTTTGGACAAACTTATGAGAACCAAACTTATTAAGAATGGTAGACAGATTTGGGCATAGTTATTCAGCCCATATCACCTTCTTAGAAAGCCACTGAGAATTCTTTTTGGGCGGAACTCAAAGCATTTGCTGAGAAGTGGTTATGGTCAGTTGTGTGTGTCCTGTGTGTCCTTCATGGTCCTTATTTCCCTCACTATCCCCTTCAGCCACAGCCAATTGGACAAGAGGGGCTGACACGGGTCCTGTCATCCCAACACAGATAAGTTCACCCATCAGACTCCCTGAAAATGTGAGCAAAAGCACACTGAGACCATAGTCAATAACAGCCAAAGGCAGGCAGAATCAAGGCTTATTCACATCATTTCACCTTGACATTCTCCAACTCCTTGGTGTTAGTTTCCCCTTTCTAAAAAGAAGCAAGAATATTCCGATTAGCATGTCCATTTTCTGTTACTCCCGCCACATGCTTTCAATGCTAAAATATCTGCTTTATACTGTATCTGTAAATATCATAAATGTTCATCTGTAAGTGATCAGAGTATGTTGTATTAATTAGCTTTTAAGTACATCAAGGATGGACCTCAGTCCTTTTTTTTGTAACCCACTGCCTAGAAGATTCAATAAATGAAGTTGTCTGACTGAGATATTTGTGTACTGTAAAGCAACTAATAACACCAAAATAAATTTCTCCGAACATAACAATACTACCTTGGACATGTGTAGGAAATTTTTCTAGCATTCTGTAACACTAATTTGAGCCAGTTGGTTAGTGGATCAAAATGAAAAATATGACGACAATGTTCTGAGTGTTTCATAAAGCTGGATGCATTCAATTTCAATAATTGTATGTTATTGTGAGACTGTGCCTTTCCTATAGTTTTTCCAGTGGAAAAAAATAACAAAACAATGGTCATAAAAAAATTATAGTGTTTATTAGTATTCTTATTTTTAATTTTAATTTCTTTTTATTTTATTCATTTTTTTAGAGTGGAGACACACACACAGAGAGAGAGAGAGAGAGAGAGAGAGAGAGAGAGAGAGAGAGAAAGGGGGGAGGAGCCGGAAGCACCAACTCCCACATGCGCCCCAACCAGAAGACCAGTGCAGGGTCCGGAACTGGTGACCTCACTGCTCCCAGGCCGACGCCCCATCCACAGCGCCACCACCGGTCAGGCAGTATTCTTATTTTTAAAGAAATAAAAAAGTAGCCTGACCTGTGGTGGTGCAGTGGATGAAGAGTCAATCTGTAACGCTGAGGTTACTTACCAGTTCAAAACCCCAGGCTTGCCTTTTCTGAGTTGATCAAAAAGCTTAGGAACTCCTTTCTTAGATTTTTGGTTTTCTTGAAAGGGCGTTAGTCATACTTATCTTCTGTTACCTGCCTTCAAGTTCTTTGACAAGCTCTGCTCACACCAGCTATAATTCAGTGCAATGCCTGTGAGTCTCTGTGAGCATATATGATTTGCTGTGTCTCCACCCTCCTGTCTTTCTATTTTCTAAGCATCCTTATTCCAGAATTTATCACAAGTCTGAAAAGAGAATGTTACCGCCTTTGGATTTTGAAATGTTACACAGCAGATTCTTGTCCAACCCCAGCTTTTTTGTCCTTTCCACCCCAACCACCCACCAACAAAATTAACCCCTCACGGGGGCACCTTTTTACTTCTCATGGAGCAGAATAGTAGCCACCACTACCTTCTGGCCAGCCCTGCTCTGCCTCTTTGCCCTGTTATCTCAGATTAAGGTGGAGCTCTAGCTCCTAGACCAGGGAGGCATTGTTTATATGCCATTTTCCACTGCAGCTTCCACTAAATAAAGACTCCAGCCTGACCAGGCGGTGGCGCAGTGGATAGAGCGTCGGACTGGGATGTAGAGGACCCAGGTTTGAGACCCCGTGGTCGCCAGCTATAGCACGGACTCATCTGACTTGAGCACAAAGCTCATCAGCTTGGACCCAAGGTTGCTGGCTTGAGCAAGGGGTTACTCGGTCTGCTGAAGGCCCACGATCAAGGCACATATGAGAAAGCAATCAATGAACAACTAAGGTGTCACAACGAAAAACTGATGACTGATGCTTCTCATCTCTCTGTTCCTGTCTGTCTATCCCTATCTATCCCTCTCTCTGACTCTCTCTCTCTGTCCCTGTAAAAAAAAAAAAAGACTCCACAAAATCTGGGCCATCGTGTTAAGATTCTCAAAAAGGCAGCCTTCTAGAACAAGTCTCTAGATGGCAAGAGAGGAACTGTCTGCAAATGAACTAATGACATACGCTTTTAAGTCTTTGCTCATTTTCATAAATATACTTGGTCTCACAATGAAATTCCAATGTGGCATGATTTTTATTTTTTAAAACAAGATTTAAAAATATGTATGTGATATTCTAAACCAGTGGTTCTCAAAGTGTGCACCAGGGCGCACTGGTATGCCCTGGAAGATTTCCAGGTGTGCCCTATGGTATTCCAGAGAAATATGTGCCTGATGGGGACCAAAAAACCAACAGGGTTTTGGAGTTTAGATTTGGGGGGACAGAGGTGTGGGGAATTGGCTGTAAGCTGACAGTCTGCCCAACCCCCCACCTCACTTGCCTGATTAGGTTGCAAAAGGCTGTTAAACTGTGGTGCTGGATTGTTTAAACTACCCCCTATGTTCCCCGGAAAGGCTGGAGGCAAGTTTCTTCTATCCTTTGTTTGGTATAAAGTTAAGATAATATGTGTGGTGGGGGTTTTCTGCACTCAACACAATTAAGAGTAAAAAGAGAGGAATTATTCAATATATTGATGAGGAAATGAGAGTTTGCCTTTCAAATATATGCCCAAACATTGATGAAATCGCTAGGACACATCAGGCTCATGTGTCTCATAAACACACGAATGAAAAAAAAAAAAAAACTTAACACATTCGCCAGGACTTGCTGAATTTACTAAATATTACTAAGAATGTATCTATATATATAAAAAGATAACTTTTTGTCGTTTTTGTATATTTTAACCCCTCTTTTTTACAAATTCTAAAAAGCATAACTCAAAACATGTAATATAACAGTGGTTTTTAAAGTCAGAATAAATTGAATTTTGTCATATTTATTTTGTTTAATTACCATAAAAGCATACTTGGACTTTATGTTTTTTCTCTAATATTTGACTTAATTATTATAACATATTTCTCAGAAATTTGTATATAGTGCACCTAAAATTATCTGTAGGATTTTAAATGGGCCCCGATTTCAAAAAGTTTGAGAACCACTGTTCTAAACAATTATAGACAATGATAACATTTTGACCTAGAACTCATAAGAGATGATAGTATTTCAAAAGAACCTATGAGGAAAATAGCACTTGGACCACTTAGGGTGAAAAGCTGATTGTTACAAAAAGAAATACTTTGACTTAATGAGGGTGATATCTCCTTAAATAAGAACTTATGATACATGGCATCTAACTAAAACAGTGCTTTATATATTCTCGAAAGGAAATTTTTTAGACTCTTGATGTCATTACAGGGATATTTTCCAAACCCAAGGTTGTCATTACTGTCTAGTCAAATGTAGAACTAAGGAGTGGCCCCCAGCATGGCCACTCCCCAGAATTATTAGGGAAATGCATTGTGGCTACAGCGACATTAAGCTTCCTACATTCAGGCGCTATCTCTGTTCTTGCACAGAGGGTTTAGATGTGGAGAACTTCGCACTATTTCTCATATTATTCCAATGCATACTGTGAAGAGGGGTTATAACTAGACTTAGAAATAAGGCTGGACCAAGAAGCGATGGTGCATTGGTCAGGCCGCCCTGTTGGTGGCTGCAAATACTGGCCATACATTTGGCGTAGTCTGTGGCAGGATTTGGAGATCAGTATGAAGCTGCCACCCTTAAGGTGTATGGTAGAGGACTGGCTGCCATTATGGTTCCCCATGGCTGTCCTTTTGGGGACTGTTGGCTGGCTGACTTTTACACCCATGCATGGGGAAGTCAAGAGCTCTGTGGAAGAGGCTGCCCAGGACCTGCAAACCGAGCAGCAGAAGGAATTGGAAGAAACATGGGAGAAACAGATGCCGATGCTGGAGCTGGAGGAAGCGCTAGAGCAGGAGGTCGACCAGGTTCGTGAGATTCACCTAGAAATGGAGCAACCACTGGAGAAGGAATCACAGGTTCGTGAGTTGCAGATTGCCCTGGACATTTTGGAGAGCCAGCAGCAGCAGGAGGCCAAGGCTGAGGCTGTGGCCGGAGCTGCAACGCCTGCAGAGCAGAAGGAAGCGGCAGCCCAGGGCTCAAGCCCAGTAGCAGGAGCTGGTGTTTTCAGTTCCTCTTTGGAGGATGAGAAGAATCGGGCTGCAGTTGCAATCCACAGTCTCCAAAAGATGAGAGCCCAGCTGGAAGGAGTACCTGCTACACTCCTGGTAGGTCTGCGATTTTGAGACATAGGGGTGGATGCCATCTTGCTGCCCAGAGCAGAGATGGAAATGCTGACTGCTATTGCCACATGCTTCTCTTTAGGACAGTTTGAGACTTGCCATGACGGCAGGAATGAGGGGGGAGGCTAACACCCGATGTACGTGGACTGATTTCCTGGACTACAACCAGACGTACGAATTTTGGACAATGTGAAATACCCTATGGGGGTAGGAGGTAGTTTTGCTGGGGGCCTTTCCCCTGCACTAGTAAGCCCTTCAAATGGCAAGAAAGAAGGTCGAGGACATTTTGCACTTTTGGCAAAGTGCTCAGAGACTGGCAAAGTATCTTTGTAATTGTTGATATTGTATGATTTGTCATGTTGTTGTAATTTGTGTGATATGCCTAATTTCATTGCACATGGATGCTGGTGGTGTAGATTGTGGGTAGTAAAGTGAACATAGGGGTGGATTGTTGGGCAGATAAGATATGTTATGCTCACTTTGTTAAGTATGACGCTGCCCACATGGAAGTCTGTTAATATTAATGTGTGTTGGGGGACAGGCTGTGGGCAGGCCAGGTAGTTATAGCCTAAGGCTCAGTTTTAAGAGTAAGCTTTTCCCCACACCCTTGACTGATTAGATGATGTGGGCTGGTGCACTCTCATGAGGAATCCTCCCATTATGCCTCAGATAAGTGACTTTGTATCAGAGACTTTCTTGTTTGTATAATTGGATTAAAGGTTTTGATGCTACAGTGTAAAGTGGGGCAAACCAGGAGCTTGTTCTCTCTTGGTTCCTGAGGTTAGCATTAGAGAGGAGAGCAGAGGAGGAGAGCAGAGAAAGGCCACATGGAGGAGGCCAGGAGAAGCAGCCAGGATGGTGGAGTGCTGAGGGAGAGCTAGTTTGTGCAGAGAGAAGGAGATGGGAAACAGAGGTGAATAAGTCTGGTGAGTTAGAAACCTTTGATTCTAGGAAACTTGGATAAGTCAGTAGCTTTGTGAGCACTGAATGAGTGGGTTTTGGAGCCCAGTGTGTGTTTTTACTTGCCTGATGAGTGCAAGCTAGGATTAAAGCTGATGGCTCGCCAGTTCTTGGCTCCATTGTTTCATTACTGACCGTCCGAATCCTATGCGAACCTGCATGAGCCAGGAGGCTCTGATAGTGGCTGCGGGCATTGGCTTTATAGTTCGTATTGCTGCACTGACAATGTTTGGCTCTGCACATGCATTGGAGCAGTCTTTCTCACATCTAAAGAACGTTAAGACCAACCTACGATCATGTTTAATGAATGGAAGTCTCAACATCTGCATGAAGCTTAACCTCACCATGTATCAACCAGACTACAAAGTCATCAGCAAAACCATGCAGCACCAGAAGTCACATTAATGGTAAAAAGTACTTTATTCATCATTGGTTAGCAACAGCATAACAACATTATTAAAAAGAACTCAGAGACTTACTGTATTTTAAAAGTGTTGGTCTTACATAAAATGCACACATTTACTTGTATTTAGTGTTAAACATATTGTATGGCTCTCACGAAATTACATTTTAAAATATGTGGCGTTCATGACTCTCTCAGCCAAAATGGTTCCAGACCCCTGATATATATCCTTGACCACATACAGGTTGGGGGGAGTAAGGCAGCATGACACAATAATTAACAAGCTTATAACATTTGTCTAGGGGATTTAAAAAATGTTAAACCTTTCAAGGTAACACAATGGGGATGTTGTTTTACATATTAAAGATATTCATAAATATTTTAGTGTCTGTCTCCCCTCCTTTGCCAAGAGGTATATGTTACTCTCAGGATTCCAGGAAGGGAGGGAGAGCTAAAATCAGTGTAGGGTATGCAAATTTTGTCTCTTATTGAAAGGGAAAAGAAGTTCTTTAGATAACCTTAATCTATTCAGAGAATTATAGTTAAAATAAATGACCCAGTCGTCATTGTCAGTCAGGAAACTCCCATATACTTCTCTCTCCATTCTCTAAAGAAAGGACGGGGCAAGAAGCCTGACTTTTTCTCCAAAAATACTAATATTAATATTTGCAATTCTTTGGTACCTTACCACAGTCCAGCCTTTGCACAGATACCAACTAATAACCCAGAAAGTATAGTGTAAAGCCAGTATTCGCGGCCAAGGCCATCGTCAGGACTGCCTGGCCAATGCAGGTATTCGATTCGAACAGACGGTAATGAAACAACAGAGCCAAGAACTGGTGAGCCATCAGCTTTAATCCTAGCTTGCACCCGGCAGGCAAGCTAAAACACACACTGGGCTCCAAAACCCACTCATTCAGCGCTTACAAAGCTACTGACTTATCCGAGTTTCTTAGAATCAAAGGTTTCTAGCTCACCAAACTTATTCACCTCCGTCTCCCATCTCCTTCTCTCTACGCAAACTCTGCATAAACTGGCTTCTTCCTCAGCATTCCGCCATCTTGGCTGCTTCTCCTCTCCTCCATGTGGCCTTAATCTGCTCTCCTCTCTAATACTAATCTCAAGAACTGAGAGAGAGCAAGCTCCCAGTCTGCCCCACTTTATACTGTAGAAATCCAAACCTTTAATCCAATCTACAAACGAGGAAGTCTCTGATAAAAAGTCACTTATCTGAGGCATAATGGGAGGATTCCTCATGAGAGTGCACCACCCCACATCATCCAATCAGTCAGTAAAGGGTGTGGGGAAAAGCTTACTCTTAAAACTTGCATGTGGGCAGCACCATCTTTAGCAAAGTGAGCATAATATATTTTATCTGCCCAACAATCCACCCCTATGCTCACTTTACTACCCACAATCTATACCACCGACATCCCAGTACAGGGAAATTAGGTACATTACACAAATTACAAATACATGACAAATCATATAATTTCAACAATTACAAAGGTACATTTCACCAGTCTCTGAGCACTTTGCCAAAAGCGCAAAATGTCCTCGGCCTTCTTTCTTGCCATTTGAAAGGCTTCCTGGGGCAGGGGAAGGGCCTCCAGCAAAGCCGCCCCACACCCTCATCAGGGTATTTCACATTGTCCAAAATCCATAAGTCCATTCAACAAAGGAGCCAGTGCTCACTTCGGTCATAGTCCAGGAAATCAGTCCACACACATGGGATGCTAGCCTCCCTACTCCTCCCTGCTCATGCCTGCCAGCATGGCAGGTCTCACACTGTCCTAAAGAGGAGCATGTGGCAATGGCAATCAGCATTTCAATCTCTGCTCTGGAGAGCATGATGGCATCCACCCCTATGTCCCAAAATTGCAGGCCTACCAGCAGCTTAGCAGGCACTTTCTACCGTCCCAGTGGCCACTCGGCGATGCATGCCTGGCTCCCGGGATGTCCGTTCATCCTCCCGCCGCAGCTTGCGCCATTTACCTTCTGCAGTCTGCGAATCACAACTCCAGCCCAATTCTCCTCATCTTCTGGATAGGAGCTGGAAACGCCAGCTTCTGCTGCTGGGCTTGAACCCCAGGCCACTGCTGCCTTCTGCTCAGCAGGCCTTGCGGCTCCAGCCCCGGCCTCAGCCTTGGCCTCCTGTTGCAGCTGGCTCTCGGAAATCTCAACAACATCCAGGGCAATCTGCAACTCACGAACCTGTGATTTCTTCTCCAGCATCTACTCCATTTCCAGGTGAATCTCGCAAACCTGGTCGGCCTCCTCCTCCAGTTCTTCTTCCCACTCCAGGGTCAGCATCTCTTTCTCCCACGTTTCCTCCAGCTCCTTCCACTGCTCGGTTTGCAGGTCCTGGGCAGCCTCTTCCATAGAGCTCTCAGTTTCCTCACACATGGCTATAAAATCAGCCATCCTACAGTACTCAGAAGGATAGCCATGGGAACCATAACAGCAGCCAGTCCTCTACTCTACCACTCAAAGGTGGTGGTGGCTCCATACCGATCTGTATCAAATCCTGCCACACTACGCCAAAGGTAAAGCCAGTATTCGTGGCTAAGGCCATCATCAGGACTGCCTGGCTGATGCAGGTTTGCATTCGATTCGAACAGACGGTAATGAAACAATGGAGCCAAAAACTCTTGAGCCATCAGCTTTCATTCTAGCTTGCACCTGGTGGGCAAGCAAAAACACACACTGGGCTCCAAAACCCACTCATTCAGTGCTCACAAAGCTACTGACTTACCCGAGTTTCCTAGAATCAAAGGTTTCTAGCTCACCAGACTTATTCTTCTCTGTTCCCCTGCTCCTTTTCTCTGCACAAACTCTGCACAAACTGGCTTCTTCCTCAGCATTCTGCCATCTTAGCTGCTTCTCCTCTCCTCCACGTGGCCTTAATCTGCTCTCCTCTCTAATACTAATCTCAGGAACTGAGAGAGAGCAAGCTCCTGGTCTGTCCCACTTTATAGTATAGAATCCAAACATTTAATCAATCTACAAACAAGGAAGTCTCTGATACAAAGTCACTTATCTGAGACATAATGAGGTTCCTCATGAGAGTGCACCACCCTACATCATCCAATCAGTCAAGGGTGTGGGGAAAAGCTTACTCTTAATACTTGTACGTGGGCAGTGCCATCTTTAACAAAGTGAGCATAACATATTTTATCTGCCCAACATATAGGCTTTCTCTCTTAGGTGTCCACGATGCCCCTTCTCAGCTTTAATCAATCTTAAGGGAACAACACCCCTTTTAATACTAGAACAAAACGAGAATGATAAATAAAATGGTTACTCAGCCACCATCTTTCTTAAGAACAATGGAGGCTTGAAGGAGGAAGAAGGATTTACCTACTCAGTAATCTGGCTCATACCTCCCTTGCAGCTGGATGCTGATAGGGATGATTGAATTAGAGTGGGGACAATTTTGATGAAGTGTGGTACCACTCCCAACCACAAACAGAAGCAATCTTGCAGCCGCCTTTGCCCAAGGCCCTTTGACCTATTCATAAAACCCCTGCCCCATACCACCCTTGGGCCTGACAACATTTGCTGGTCTCAGCCTGTCTGTACCCAGGTGTTTTTAAAATAAATTTTCTTTTGGAACACACTAGCCTCTTGTTTTTGGTTTGGCCTTTGGTTTCTGCTTTTCAGTGCTGATGGTGAAGGTTCCTCCATGCTGACCATGGGCACCTGTATTTAACACTTTAAACTCCTGTTCTGGCGTCCACACTAACTTTGATCGCCACCCAGCCTGTCCTAATTGCTTCCCATGGGCCAGGTTAGATGATTGACGAGTGCTCAGGCCCTTTTTAACATGTCTGCCATCTGGCTAATGATGGGGCACCATATGTTAGCAGTGGGATATGGGCACCTGCCTTTGGGTTGGTGCACAGACCGGCCCTCATGACCATCATGGCTTCCCAGTGTGTAACTCACTCCCCAGTGTCACAGGCATCTCTTTTGCATGAATCTGCCATTAGAACACAAATAACTTGGGTTCCTCCCACTGGGCTGAGTCTGTGATAAATGGCATAGAGTGCTTGAGTTGCCTTTTAAGTCACCTCTCACTTTCCATTTGCCTGGCAACTTAGAGCAACTTGCATTGTTTGCATGATGTAGGTGTGGACATTATTTAACTAAACAACCCACTACTCCTGTGAAAAAAATATCACGGTGCTAAGGCTTTATGATATATTACACAGATTTTCACCCAACACCATTCCCAAGGAGTTCCAGATTACTCAGGTCGCTCTGATTTATGACTGAGACAAAACAAAACAAAACAAAAACCTAGCTATCTGTAACAGAAGAGGTACTTTGTTTTTACACTTCATTAGATGGGAAACTGGCAAGCTTACAGATAAGAATCAGGGGACATAAAGATGTAGATCCTCTAGACAATGGCTGGTAACCTCATGATCAGAATCACACGTCTTTGCCTGGTCAGGCAGTGGCGCAGTGAATAGAGTGTTGGATTGGGATGCGGTGGACCCAGGTTTGAGACCCCGAGGTCGCCAGCTTGAGCACAGGCTCATCTGGTTTGAGCAAGAATCACCAGCTTGAGCCCAAGGTTGCTGGTTCGAGCAAGGGGTCACTCGCTCTGCTGTAGCCCCCCACCCACCCCGGTCAAGGCACATATGAGAAATCAATCAATGAACAACTAAGGAGCCACAACAAAGAATTGATGCTTCTCATTTCTCTCCCTTCCTGTCTGTTCCTATTTGTCCCTCTCTCTGACTCTCTCTGTCTCTGCCACAAAAAATAAAAATAAAAAAGAAAAAGAAGAATCACACATCTTTGAGGTCTTTGCTACTGATTAGGTTATACTATTCTGCCCTGGCTGTTCCTAATTATTTGTGCCTCTTTCTGTACACAGGACATTTGGGTCCAGAAGGCTGCATTAAGCTATATCTGTTTTGCTTTATCATGCTTGAAAATCCAAGATCATCTAAGTTTAAACTTTTCTAAAAATGAGACTAGAATCTTATTTACTTTTCCCGTTAAACTTCATTTTCAACTTAAAAAATAATTTTAATACAAATGAGAGATATTAGGTCCTGACTGGTTGGGTCAGTGGATAGAGTATCGGCCCAGTATATGGAAGCCTTGGGTTTGATCCTTCGTCAGGGCACACTTGAGAAACGACCACCTGCTTCTTTTCCTCGCCCTCCCCCTTCTCTCCCTCATTCTCTCTCACAGTCATGGCTCAGCTGGCTCAGGTGTTGCCCTAGCACTGAGGACGGCTCAGTTGGTTTGCATATCGACCCCAGACAGGGGTTTCTGGGTGAATCCCGATCGGGGCGCAAGCAGGAGTCTGTCTCATTATCTCCCCTTCTCTCACTTAAAAAAAAAAGAGGGGGGCCTGACCTGTGGTGGCGCAGTGGATAAAGCGTCGACCTGGGAATACTGAGGTCGCCAGTTCAAAACCCTGCACTGGTCTGGTCAAGGCACATATGGGAGTTGATGCTTCCAGCTCCTCCCCCCTTTCTCTCTTTCTTTATCTCTCTCTCTCACTCTGTGTCTCCTCTCTAAAATGAATAAATAAATAAATTTAAAAAAAAATAAAATAAAAAACCTCTTTAAAAAAAAGAGGGATATTAAATACAGGGCTCTTAATTAACTGACTGTTTTCTTAGTCATTATAGAATTAAGAAGGCAAACGAATATATGTTCAGCATGCCTTAGCCAACCTTGTCTAAATTTAGCAAGCTGGGAGAAAAACCAAGGGGACTTTCATACATGGAAGAAGGTGAAAACAACAGTGAAAATCGGGTTTATACTTAAAATATATTTTTGCAAGTAGTAAAATTAAAGAAAAGTGGTGGCTCAATGGGATAAAGCGTCGACCTGGAACACTGAGGTTGCTGGTTCAAAACCCTGGGCTTGCCTGGTCAAGGCACATATGGGAGTTGATGCTTCCTGCTCCTCCCCCTACTCTCTCTCTCTCTTTTCCTCTCTCTCTCTCTCCTCTTTGAAAAAAATGGAATAAAGTCTTTAAAAATTTTTTTTGAAAAAAATATTGCAATAATTGCCCTTGCCTTTCATTTTCCCTTTAAATGAGTAAAACAATAAACTTTTACAAACTATTTGACTTATAAGATCAGAGAAGTTTGGAAAATAATGTGTGAATAGGTGAATAGATAAATAAATTAAGACAATGAAATATTATTCAGTGATAAAAAGAAATGAGCTATGAAAAGGTGAAGGGATTAGTCAAACAAAAAATAACCTTAGAGATATGACAATAGTGTGAGGATTGCAGGAGGGAAAGACGGGTGGGGGACGTGGAGGAGGGTAGAAGGATAAATGGTGATGGAGGGAGACTAGACTCGGGTGTGAACACAATGCATTATACAAATGATGTATTGTAGAAGTGTGCACTTGAATCTTGTATAATTTTATTAACCAATGTCACCCCAATAAATTCAATTAAAAAAAAAGAAATGAGCTATGAGTCCATAAAGAGATGTGGAAGAAACTCAAATGCATACTGCTAAGCAAAAAAAAAAAAAAAAAAAAAAAAATCACTTTGGATAATGGACACACAATGCAATCAACAGTTCAAGTTCTATAGAGATGTTCACCTGGAACCGATGTACTCTTTTTTTTTTTTTTTTTTTTTTTTACAGGGACAGAGAGAGAGTCAGAGAGAGTGACAGATAGAGACAGACAGACAGGAACGGAGAGAGGTGAGAAGCATCAATCATTAGTTTCTCGTTGACATTGTGACACCATAGTTGTTCATTGATTGCTTTTTCACATGTGCCTTGACCGCGGGCCTTCAGCAGACCGAGCAACCCCTTGCTGGAGCCAGCAACCTTGGGTCCAAGCTGGTGAGCTTTTTTTTTTTTTTTTACTCAAGCCAGATGGGCCCGCTCTCAAGCTGGTGAGCTGGGGGTCTCGAACCTGGGTCTTCCACATCCCAGTCCATTGCTCTATCCACTGTGCCACTGCCTGGTCAGGCCTGATGTACTCTTATTGATCAATGTCACCTCATTAAATTTTAAATAAAGTTTTTATAAAATCCTTTCTTAAAAAAAGGAAAAAATTCAATTAAAAAAGGCTATATAAACTATAACTGCATATATGACATTCTGAAAAAGGCAAAACTATAGAGACAGTAAAAACCACAGTGGCTGCCAGTGGTAAGGGTAGGAGGGAGGGATTCAGAGGATGAGCAAAGAGGAGTTTCAGACAGGGAAACTATTTCGTGTGATTTTGTAATGTGAGATGCATGTCATTATACATTGGTCAAACCCATAGAATGTACAACACTAAGAGTGAACTCTATGGACTCTAGTTAATAATGTATCAATATCAGTTTATGGAATATAACAAATGTACTGCTCTAATGAAAGATGTTAATAATATGAGAAACTGAAGATTGGCAAGTGAAGGAGTACATAGGAACTCTTAACACTCTCCATTCAGTTTTTCTATAAAGCTAAAAGTGCTTACAAAAAAAATCTATTAATTTTTGTAATTTTCCTTGTTCTAGTCGTATGATCATGGGCAACATCTTTAAACTCTGTAAGCCTTGCCTTGGCCAAATAGCTCAGTTGATTAGAGCATCATCCCGAAGCACAGAGGTTGCCAGTTCAATCCCCAGTTAAGGCACATACAGGAACAGATTGATGTTCCTGTCTCTCTCTCTAAAATCAGTAAAATAAACATTTAAACTCTGAAAGCCTTCATTTCCTTATCTGTAAAATGAATATAATTACAGGATCTCTTCTCACAGAGTTATGGCAAGAATAGGGGTGTAGCCCAGCAGCACTGATATTCTGCAGGTATGTTAAATATGGAACACTTCATACCAGTTAGTAAATAGCGGCCCTGAGCATACCCCCCCCCCACACACACACGCTCACCATCTGCCCAGCTCCTCCTCCTAGACTACTCACATTTCTTCAGGACCCAGCACCTAAAGGGTTATTGCCCAGCAGCACAGCAACAACCTTCAGTTATTAAATGGCAGGGTTAAGGCTAATGATAGTTCTGATCAGTCAGTGCCCATGCCATGCTGTTTGTTAGAGAATTTTATATCATTCCCAGTACCTGGTGAGTAGTCAGCCCTGAAATCTTCTTAGCTATTGTTATTAGCATAACTATTTCTATTATTTAGAGTTTATGTTTTAAGCATAGTCTTGTTTTTATAAAAAAAAATATCAATATTATATGGCTATTAAAGGGATATGTGTGTCTTAATGAAATTTTTTTTCAACTATGGAAAAGCACTACAGCCAGAGTGGAAGCTTTGTATGCCAGCTTCTCATAGGCTGGGTTCCAAATGCATGCTGCAAAGATTTAACTGTAGGATGAGGGAAAGCAAGGTAGTCAGTTGGTGTAACCAAATTGCTTTATCCTTAGTGTAGCATTCAAAACTCACAGAGCAATTACCAAAAATGAGAGTCCTATTGATCAATTGACATGGCCAAGAAATAATAGAAGACATGGGTCAGAGCTTGTGGCTTGCAAGAAAGAATGAAAAGAGAGAGGTGAGCCATCATCAGGGAGATTTAATCATCTAAACTAGATTATCCAGGAGGTATGGACCCTGCTTTTCTCTTCAGAACAGCTTGCTTAGTCATGTTTCTGCGTCTGTAAAACTGCCAAAGCTGTCCTTTTTGACACTGTGCTGACTTCAGGAAGGAGCAAGGGGAAGTGAGCACAGGAGGATATTGTCAGCAGAACAATGGGCAGTTTGACATGACTGCCCATGCCAGCAGTGCAACAGTCAAAACACTATTCTCGTTCCTACGTGAGTGAGAGGAGACTCTTCTTGGTCAGCCTAGCAGAGTATAATCCACCGTTATGTCAACCCAATTGAATCAACTCTTCCTCTTTGGAGAGCAGCTTTAGAATGCTCTGAGGATTCCCACTGAGAATCCTCACAGGATGGCGCCCCCAGACATTTCGATATTGGCTGTAAAATGCTTACTTGGCCTTTCTCTGGCCTCCCAGATTCCCATCGCCAAGGAGAGTGACATCTTCACTTCACATATGCACACCATTTGTGTGGCTCTATCAGACAAAGCAGTTTAGCTTACAGTCGTCCCTACTCTCCAACCAGGAGCAGAAACCTATCAAAGAACATGGCAGACCAAAAGCCATTTTAGAAACACCATATTTTTGTTGTTGTTTTTCCTCTTTTTCTTTTAAGAATCCAGCAGTGGGGCAGGAGGAGTATAGGTAGTCAATTTGGTTTATTTATTTTTTTCCTGTTAGGTCTACATATGGAGAAAGACATACAGAGGAACAGGCTCAAGAAAAATAGAATATCATCATACAACTGCGTTCCTGCCGAGGTCCATCCCCTCTGCCGCAGGCCCTGCATTCACACGTGGTTCAGCTCTCAGCCTCACTGCCCATTGCTTGGTACTGCTCTGTGTTTCTTCTTCATTTTCTTTCATGATCCTCACTTGGGCATTGGCTGGTTACTTTTTATTTCTGGTTTTGAGGCTGGCCACTGACACACAATGCTTAATGGGAACACTGCCTTCCAGGATAAGAGGGTACTGTAAATCCTATTACATCCTGACCCATTATTTGTTTGTCTGAATCAGCTTTCTTTTAATTTGTCTTGTTTTGTTTTTCTTTTCGACTGCAAGCATCATCTGTTCCATAAAAATTAGGGGATCAGGGAATGTGCAGATACCCCAGTACTTTCAGCTTTTAGTATAGTGCATTTTCACCAATGAAATAAAAGTTGGTTTTGCGTTCATTTGCATAATCAAACAGCTTTCTTTGACTTGTTGTTTGCCATTCTGATGTTATTGTTTAATACAAAATAATCAAATGTTTCCTTTTTTAATTGCTTCATATTCATTTTGAAACATCCTCTATTTTTTTTTTTACAGGGACAGAGAGAGAGTCAGAGAGAGGGATAGAGAGGGACAGACAGACAGAAACAGAGAGAGGTGAGAAGCATCAATCATTAGTTTTTTGTAGCCGTTGCAACACCTTAGTTGTTCATTGATTGCTTTCTCACATGTGCCTTGACTGCGGGCCTTCAGCAGACCGAGCACCCCCTTGCTGGAGCCAGCGCCCTTGGGTCCAAGCTGGTGAGCTTTTTGCTCAAGCCAGATGAGCCCGCGCTCAAGCTGGTGAGCTTGGGGTCTCGAACCTGAGTCTTCTGCATCCCAGTCCGACGCTCTATCCACTGCGCCACCGCCTGGTCAGGCACATCCTCTAATTTTTATGAGCAGTATATATGTGGAATAGACCTCCGTTGTCCTAATATAATCCTAATCTATGATACAGAGTCCACAAAAACATTGTCCACAATAGGTTCATAGTTACCTTTGGAGGTAGCAATGCCAGTTTGGTGTGTGTGTGTGTGTGTGTGCTTGTTCCTTTAACTGATCAAAGGGTGTCCAAGGGGACCTGAGAAACTGTTAAAACCAAGAGCTCCCATGACACGTTCTCCAGGTACCAGACCGTTGAAGGTAGGTGCCTTCTTACCAAAGCCACCTAACAGGGGCTATTTGAAAGCTCCTTATCTATCCCACTAGGAGACTAATTTTTGCTCTGCTTTCACATTGTTTAAAATAACATTTAATAGTGAATAGAAGTAGTCACTCTTAATTACTCTTCTTTTGCTAAACTTTCTTTGATGTCTTTATCTATTATTTCTTCCAAATATACTTGAAAATAATTTTGTTCCCTCCTATCCCCAGGATATTTGCTGATTTTTCAAGGAAAGAAACCCTATACCTTTACAATGAAGAAAACTGGTCATCATCTTATCCATCGAACACACTATAAGACAGCCTGAACTATATGCCTCTTCATGTGGTACAATATGGAAGGCACAACATGGCCTAGGAAGCGATCTTGTTAAAAATATTTCCTCTGAACCTAATCGAGCCTTTTTAGGAGATAGAGAGACTAGAAAAGCAGTTAAATTACATGATGAAGATAGAATCAGACATATCCAGGCCCAGAAAATTGGCCTGGTATTTTCAAAAAATCAAAATTATTTTATAGATATTTTGAAATTAGTTTCAAAATAGAAAATTTATTTTTGAAAAGCCAAAGACATGGAAAATAAAGTGGAGGGACTGTTTTCTATGGTAAAAGAGACTAAAGAAACAATAACTAAATGTAACCTGTGACCTGTGATTAGATTCTGATTTGAAGGATAAAAGCAGTAATACATGACATTCCCAGGACAAATAAAAAATCTAAATACTGAAAATTCACATCTTAAACAATTAAAATGTTGTTAATTCTTAGACATCATCATGTTATTGTGATTATATAAGCAAACTTATTTTGAAGAGACATATATTGAAGTATTTCGAGTAAAGTATAATGATGTGTGCAATAGATATGATTCAGCAACAATATAAAAACAATAAAAATAATTATACATATGGATTGTGTATATAAATATATGTAGCACTTGTATATGTATATTACACAATAATCATATAGATACACACATAAACATGCATGACTACACAAATATTAACAATTATTGAATTAAGTGGAGGATATATTGTTTTCTTTTATACTATTTTTTCCAACTTTTATATTTGTTTTAAAAGTTTTTATAATAAAAAGTTGAAAGGGAAAATAAAATAACGTGTGAAATTTCCAAAATATTTCACTGAGATTTTGATTTCAGCTACATTAGAACAGTAAGGCCTGACCAGTGGTGGCACAGTGGATGGAGCGTCGACCTGGAAACACAGAGTTTGCCGGTTCGGGACCCTGGTCAATGCACATATGGGAGTTGATGCTTCCTGCTCCTTCCCCCTTCTCTCTCTCTCTCTCTCTCTCTCTCTCCCTCTCTCTCTTCCCTCTCTATAATGAATAAATCAAATATTTTAAAAAAATAAACAGTAAGTTAAATTGGGAATAATTGACATGCTTATAATTTTTTTTTGACATGCTTATAAAATTTAATGTTCTTATTTCCAGGAGTATGTTGTTTCTCCATTTATTCAAGTCTTTTTTTATAGCTCTCAACAAATTGTTTTTAGTTTTCTTAATAGAGGTTATTATATTTATGATCTTGATAGTAACAAAAAATAAAAGCTATTTACTTTGCAAGCATGAACTGTGTTTTTGTTTAATCATTTATAGTTGCACCTCAGAAGCTGGAATGTAGATGTCTATTTTGTGACTAAAATCCTGCAATTTATGCTGTCCACAATATCTTGCTTAATATAAGCAAATCAAACAATGGCTGTGGAAAAGAATAGGAGAGATAAAAGGGTCCCCACGTTCCATATGGCTTTAGTTTTTCAAGCATAATCTCTTAGGAGCTTGGTAAGAAATGTTACTGTAACCCACTTAACCCTGCCAGTTCTCAGTCCTTTGTATGTGTTTGGAGTATGGAAGGAGTTGATCATACCTATTACCAAGTCTCTCCTCCAAATTCTAACCAATTCAAAAAAAAAAAAAATCACAAAAAGCCAGGCTTAGTTGCTATCAGCTATATGTCAGGTATACCTGGTGGCTCAGAGGCTGTGGCTCGAATCAAGGCTGAACTCACAAGCTTCCTATTCTCCCTGAGGAATCCGCTTGTCACACGTTGAAAAGTGAAGGACTTGGGGCTTCCTCTGTGCAAGGTTGGGAGCTGTCTGCTGGGCTTACCGGGAGTAGGGGAGAGGAGACCAGACAAGAGAGCCTGAGCCATCATCTGACTATTCCTACAGGACCCTTGCCGCTGTTGTGAGGAGCCAGAGAAAAAGTTCCTCTCAGTTTTCCAAGAGACCTGAACGGCTGGAGCAAGCTCCTCAGCACCTTTTGCAGAGGCTAGGAGTTTCCAAGCTATAGTCAAGCTAGAGAGCGCGGAACAAGAATGAAAATGCGTCTCCTCCTCCGTGAACTAGATTTCATTTCCATGCTCTCCTTCTAGGCTGACTGGTACCCTGGCTGATGGATTGTGGACCTCCGTTAGAAAAAGTTTCTAAAAGGGGGGTGGGGAGGGGTATCTAGGTGAACCATGGATGTGGAATGGAAATGACATCAAGCCATTTTTTAATGTATCTGTCACTATTAGAAGCCTAATTAACTACATTATGGCCTCCATATAAAAGGTTGCTTGTGAAGTTAACACAGAGAAATACAAGGGTTTGGAAAAGCCTGGAAGTGAGGCACAGCTTTTCCTCAGTCTCATTGAAATGCTGTCTGGCTAGTTCAGCTTAAATATAATTAAATGGGTAATCATTGTGATGAAAGCCAGGCATGTCAAATAAATCTCAGATAGACAGAATTGTGAACTTAAAATAGCATGAGAAGCCTGACCTGTGGTGGCGCAGTGGATAAAGCGTCGACCTGGGAACACTGAGGTCGCCAGTTCAAAACCCTGCACTGGTTCGGTCAAGGCACATATGGGAGTTGATGCTTCCAGCTCCTCCCCCCTTTCTCTCTTTCTCTCTCTCTCTCTCTCTCACTCTGTGTCTTCTCTCTAAAAATGAATAAAATAAAAAATAAAATAAAAAAAAAATAGCATGAGAAAATCCAAACAGATCTTTTTCTTGAAAAATTCTCTCTCCCCCTTATTTTCCCCCTATTTTTATTTCAGGAAAAAGAGAGAGATTTATGAAAGAACAGCACTTATAACAGAGAAAGGTTTTGCCCAGTGTATTCAGTTTAGTCTAAGAAACAACACAACTATGAAAATACAGTTTTAAGTTCTTCAAACTACCAACAAAACCTTGGATAAGATGAATCAACAAATGATTCATCAAAAAGTTCCATTTTTTTCAAGAGTCTAGAAGAATAAAAATTGTGAAGTTGAATTAGTTAAGGATTTTAAACACTCACCAAAGAGAAAAAAGAAACATATTTATTGCATTTAATGAATGTAATTTAATAGAAAAAGTGTTGGGGTTATTAATTTAATATGTCAATTTGACCGGGCCACAGGGTGCCAAGATATTTATTTAGTCAAACGTTATTCTGGGTGTATCTGTCAGGGTGTTTCTGGGGGAGGTTAATATTTGAGTCAGTGGACTCTGAGTAAAGCAGATTGCCCTCCTGGATGTGAGTGGGCCTCATCCAATCAGTTGAAGACCGGATGAGGATGAAAAAGTTTACCTTTCTGTGAGTAAGAGAGAATTCCTCCAGTCTGACAGTCTTTAGCTGGGACTTTGGTTTTCCCTATATTCATTCAGACTCTAGGTTTGCCCCCGGGCCAGATTAGAAAGAAAACGTTTTTCACAGGCCGGACAAAATATTAAAATTAAAAAAATGTTAAATACAAAAATGATTTGTTTAAGTAAACAAAATTTTATTATGTAATTTTTTAATGAATAAATGTGAGTGAAAAATATTTTAATATACAATATTATTTTAATAAAAATATAATTACATACCATATAAATATCCAAACTGTATCACAATCAATTGAAACAATATTTAATTAATAGAATAAGCTTGAACGGGTTATATTGCAAGTAAAACAATTATTTCATTTTACAAACAGCCTAGATACGTTTTTAGTTATCAACTGCAGCTATTATCTATGTTACATACAATGCCACTTGATTCAGCACACTTGACCACAAAAATAACAAATTGACCTTGGCTGTGCACTGGCAAACTCCACCTAAAAGAATGTGGGTTTCACATTGCCGCTAAACGTCAAACAGTGCATATCGAGTACAGACGAGTACAAAAGTTGTAAATCTTTATAATGGAATTTTTAAAAAATAAAGAAGTATCGTGAATCCATTCAACCAATTATTGGAAATTAACCCTAGATTAGTCATATGCGGAATTCTTTTCCACATATCACTATCTTAAATAGCTCGATTTTCAATAATCAAAGATGCTTCCGCTTCTGAGTAGCTGAGATTTTAAAGTAGCAGAGAATATTAAAATTTAATTGCAGTCCGCATAAACTCATGTGGGCCGTATGTTGGCCATGCCTGCTCTAGGTGAAACATTGGCTTTTCCTGGGTCTCAGGCCTCTGTCAGCATCCATGAAATGGATTATTTATTATAATAAAATATAGCATATATATATTTATAACAATAAAATAAGTACTTAAATTATTTCCCATTTCCCCCCAAAACTAACACAAGTAAATAGCATTTTTATTACTTCATGCATTTTATACTTTATTTCACTTGATTATCCTAGTAACTCAGTGAAGATGTCTTCATTGTCTATTGTTTTCATACAGTTAAGGAAAGAAAGGCTGAGAAGAATCAGGTAATCCATTTTCTAATGCAGAGCCTGGTACTACTGGGTCATTACCTAAGTGAGTTCAAGCTAACAGCACTTCTAAATTCCACTTGGTTTGCATTTGCTGGTGGTGACAGATTTCTACTTTTAGAACCTAACTGCCCTATACCTTCTGCCTGTGCCTCCCGTGTTGATGTCAGTAAGCAGAGCTCTCTGGCTTTATGAGTAAAAGACCTTAACAGCTTGCTACATGGGGGTAATTTGAAGACTGGAAGAAGGATTTGATGCCACTGAATATCTCATCATCATGGCCTATAATACCTCTATTAAAAAAGCTTTTCTCGCCTGACCAGGCGGTGAAGCAGTTGGATAAAGCGTCGGACTGGGATGTGGAGGATGCAGGTTCGAGACCCCGAGGTCGCCAGCTTGAGCACGGGCTCATCAGGCTTGAGAGAAAAAAAAAAGCTCACCAGTTTGGACCCCAGGTTGCTGGCTCGAGCAAGGGGTTAGTCGGTCTGCTGAAGGCCCAGACCCGCGGTCAAGGCACACATGAGAAAGCAATCAATGAACAACTAAGGTGTCTCAATGAAAAACTGATGATTGATGCTTCTCATCTCTCTGTTCCTGTCTGTCTGTCCCTATCTATCCCTCTCTCTGACTCTCTCTGTCCCTGTAAAAAAAATTAATAAATAAATAATAAAATAAAAAAGCTTATCTCTCAGTTTTGGTGAACTTTTGGTTTCTAAGAGTTCCTAATCAAAATCTACAAAACATTGAGAGAGATGACTGCATAAGCAAGGTTTTGCCAACCCCAGTAAAAGATTGTTTTTTATCCCTTAACGTTAGTGGTCTGTTGCGGACAGCTGTTGTTTTCTTTGCTAGGCACCTGACACCCACTCTCACTGAATGGAACTGTCTCTTCCTCCTAATGACATCTTATTATAGGAGCAGTTTATTAGAATAATGTGATTATTGGTTCTTCACTTGAGTGTCAAAATTGAGTCAATGAAGTTCTTCCCTGGCCCTTTGGGATTGAGTTGCAGAGAGAAAGAGCTCTTCATATCTCTCTCTTTCTCTCTCTCTCTTCCTCTCTTTTATTAAAGGCTAATTCACAGCCCACACAGAAGGCAAAAGCAGAAACTCTCTTTGCTCAGAGGACTGTGAAGACAAGGCTTGAGCAAAATCCTAAGAAACCTGCAGAGGCACAACATTAGAACATTTTAAATTCCATGCTGGTGCTAATGTTATTAATCTCCCACACATCTTCATAAATTGTGCACATTTAATCATTTATTTAATAAACATAATTGAAAGCCTACTGTGCCATGCCCTGGAGACAGAGATGAATTCAGTTTCATCCTCAAGAAGTTCCCAGGCTAGGAAGAGAACCAGACTAGCATATAAATTATTTCGAAACACATGACCAGCACTCTAAAGACAATAAATGTGTTAATTATTGTAACCAAGGAAGGTGTAGTTATGGTAGAAGAGGAGAGTCACAATGGGGTCCAGTGGACTTCAGGGATGAGTTAATTTGTGAATGGTTCTTGCTGACTGAGTGGGAATTTTCCCAGGGAGAAGTGTTGGGCATGTCGACTGTGATTTTGCACATGTATGATTCTCCGTGTTAGGAGAACAGGGTGTGCAAATGTAAGGAGGAGTAAAAGAGAATGGAATTTGGGGCTGAACTTCAGGATGCACGGTAGGAACTGTAGGTTGGGATGCATAAAGACAGGGAAGGGCCATCCTGGGAGGGCCCTCATGCTCTGGGCTAGTGGATTTCATGCCGTGTTTGAGAACAATTGCTTTGAAAGCCAGAGAAGAATGAGGGGATTCCATGCACAGCTCTGGAAGCTGGTAGGCCAGAGTTTAGGGTCCCAGCTCAGGTGCCCAGTAGCGGTGTGACCTTGAGCAAACTGATGACTCTCTCTAAGATGTAGTTTCCTCATTTCCAAATTGATGCTCAACTGTATGTACTAGAAAGTCAGCTGAGAGAATTAAATGAATCATGTCTTTAAAGCACTGAGCACAGAACTTGACAAGCAAAGTGATAGCTGAATACTTAGTATTAATAAATTGAGGAGCAGTACGTTGATAGCTCCCACAGAGAGTAAAGAGGCTCAGAATGTACCTAGGATCTCCCAAGGAAGAAAATACTATCACCAACGCTAGAGAGAAAGTTTAGAGGAAATGTTCACTGGAGACCACTTCATAATCATGGCTAATTATCTGGAAACTGTTTCTAGGGAGCTGGGTAAGAGAAAAACAATTAGAAATAACTGTGAAGCCCTGGCCTGTTGGCCCAGCATGGAAGTCCCAGGTTTGATTCCCCGTCAGGGCACACAGGAGAAGCGCCCATCTGCTTCTCCACCCTTCCCCCTCTCCTTTCTCTCTATCTCTCTCTTCCCCTCCCGTAGTCAAGGCTCCATTGGAGGAAAGTTGGCCCGCGTGCTGAGGACCGCTTCATGGCCTCCACCTAAGGTGCTAGAATGGCTCCTTTTGCAGCGGAGCAATGCCCCAGATGGGCAGAGCATCACCCCCTGTGGGCATGCCGGGTGGATCCCGGTCAGGCGCATGCAGGAGTCTGTCTGCCTCCCCCCTGCTTCTCACTTTGAAAAAAAAAAGAAAGAAAAATAATAACTATAAAATAATTTTCAATGAATAGTCTATGTTAAGTACAGGATAGAAACTAAACACGTTGAAAAGTTGGTGAGAGAGTAAATCTTAAAAAGATCTTATAACAAGAGAAAAACGTTTTGTAATTATGTGTGGTGACAGTTGTTAACTAGACTTATTGTGATCATTTGTAATATATACAAATACTGAATTATTTATTATGTTTCATACATGAAACTAATAGTGTTCTATATCAAAATATACCTCAACTTAAAAAATAAAATTTTTCTAATGGCTTTCATTTCAGGGCTTGCCTGGTCAAAGCACACACCAGAAACAGCTCCAAGCAACTATGAGCTGATGCTTCCCATTCCTCCCTTCTTGCACGGACTTTCTCTCTCTCCTCTCTCTAAAATCAATAAAGAAAATCTTTAAAACAATAATTTCACATAAAGAAGTTGTTAAAATAATAGTATTCTCAAGTAGTCGTATATATCCCCAGGAGGAAACTTATACTTTGTAATTTATACACTGTCATGTTATCTGTATTTATTTGTCTAACACAAGAGAAACCACTATTGCCACCAACAAAAAACTATGCTTCACAGCTTCTTATGGGTGCTGAATCTAGTCTATTATGTAGCAAAACACAAAACAAACAACTAGTGAGCTTGTTCACAATGTCTTGTGCTTTGAAGTGTCAGAATTTCAATTTCTCCCTCTCTTTTTGGGTTGGCTCCCATACAAAGATAAGGGACCAGAGGATTTTTTTGGCAAGTTAAAGAATGAAAACAGTAACAGCGGTTATCAGTGTAACTGTCATTAGTCCTAACTTAGGTTGTAATTGCTGGCTGAACAGATAAAGTACTTTGAGGCAAAGCTATCAATGTTTTTCTGGCTCAGAAAACAAGACACTATTCTTCCCAGTAAACTCATCTTTTAGGAGAGAGGAAGGACAGCCCAGCTTCGGACAGCCAGCTTCGGATACAGAGCCCTTGTTGAAAAATATGCGTTACAGGGAGAAAAATTCTTGTTAGCAAATGTGAATTTCTTTCTTGTCAGGTGTAAAGTTAACTGTGGAAACCTCCATAAACACAAGCAACTTTTAAGTTTTTTTCATGCATTCTTGACATTCATTCATTCATTCATTCATTTTTTAAAAGGTTTTATTTATTGAAACATTTTATTTATTTAATGATTTGTTTATTGGGGCAAGAAGTATTGTTGTTTCACTTTAGTTGTTCACTGCTTGCTTAAGGTATGTGCCTTGACCTGGCAACCCAGGGTTTGGAACCAGGAACCTCAGCATTCAAGCTCAACATTCTATCCACTGCACCACGACAGGCCAGGGCATTCTTTTTGTTTCTTTCTTTCTTTTTTTTTTAATGTCAGCTATGTGCTCAACACATTGCTAAGCTTTCTTTATGTTCTGCTGGACCTTCTCCATTCACTGGTCCAGAGCTTCTTTCTCCTGAGCTCTGGGACCCCAGGAAACTGACCTTATATACATGATATCACCCAGGTTCCACTGACCTCTGGTTTCTGGTTTACTTTAATGTTGGGCAGATAAAATATATTATGCTCACTTTGTTAAAGATGGCGCTGCCCACATGGAAGCCCGTCACCCAGGTGATATTATTTGCCCTTATGCTTGTGATGGCTGTGGGGAAAAAGTTGTAATGTAAGCAGGCCGGGTCGTTATAGCTTAAGGCTTTGTTTTAAGAGTAAGCTCTTCTCCACACCCTTGACTGATTGGATGATGTAGGGTGGTGATGTAGGGAGGAATCCCATTATGCCTCAGATGGGTGACTTTGTATCAGAGACTTCCTTGTTTGTATAATTGGATTAAAGGTTTTGAGTCTATGCTATAAAATGGGAGAGAGCAGTAGCTTGATCTCTCTCTCTTGGTTCCTGAGTTCCTGAGGTTGGTATTAGAGAGGAGAGCAGATTAAGGCCATGTGGAGGAGAAGTAGCCAAGATGGCAGAGTGCTGAGAAAGAAGCCAGTTTGTTAAGAGTTTGTGCTGGAGGAGATGGGGAACAGAGGTGAATAAGTCTGGTGAGCTAGAAACCTTTGATTCTAGGAAACTCGGATAAGTCAGTAGCTTTGTGAGCACTGAATGTGTGGGTTTTGGAGCCCAGTGTGTGTTTTTGCTTGCCCACCGGGTGCAAGCTAGAATTAAAGCTGATGGCTCACCAGTTCTTGGCTCCTGTGTTTCATTACCGACTGTTCGAATCTAATGTGAACCTGCGTGGGTCAGGTGGCTGTGATCCTGGCCGCGACTACTGGCTTTACATTTGACCACTAGGAGGCAACAGCAAGAATTAGGACAGGAGGAAAGAGAGGTTAGATAGACCAGGGGTGCCCACATTTTTTCAGCTTGCGAGCTACTTATAAGATGACCAAGTCAAAATGATCTACCTAAAATAAAATGCAAAACATAAATTTATTTCTTCTATATTATCATTTAAGATACTATTTTTACTATTTAATATTGTGTGTTCTTCTTTCACCTTTCTCCTTCTCAGCTCTCTTTTTGGAGGAAAGTCAATGTCATAGTTTTTATGAACAGTCCAAAAAAGCCGCTCCACATTTCCCTTCTTTGGAATAGCAATGGCACACAGACAGATGAGGCAAATGCATTCAGAATATGACATAGTGAAAAAATCCCCTCCCATTCTGTATGAAAGTGGTAGGTTTTAGGCTTCTTACTCGGACCAGCTACGGCACTCATTTTTATACCCTTTGTTGTATTTAGTTTAAATAAATTGAAGGCTGTCCGGTAGTTGCCTCTGGGTTGGGTAGTGAAACCCTCCCTGGCCCTGAGCTTTCTGATAATTGTTAATCTTGCTCAAACCACACACGCCCAAATTCTTGGAACTGTCTGTCCCCAAGGCTGTTCCAGGAACTGCACGCCTCACCAAACCGGTCGACCGTTACCATCCTCCCCCTCTGCAGATATAAAAAACCCAAAAACCCTCCCCGGGTGCGCCTTCACAGACTCACATCCGAGGGTCAGTAAACTCGCCCGGAGTCCTCCCAATAAAGCCTGACTTTTGCTCATCTGGCTGTTTCAGCTCTTCGTTCATTCATCGGCGGCACCTGGCAATCTTTCATTTGGTGCTGAAACCCGGGAGAAGGGCTTTGTGACCTGCCCCGGCCCCCAGAGGCTGGAGCGAGAGTCCCCCTTCTCTTTCCTTCTGCCTCGTGCCGCCCGTCATTTTGAATTCGGAGTTCCCTGCGAGAGTGACTTTCAACCGTGAGTAATTCGATTCTCTGTCTCACTGGACCCCTGTGTCTCTGCCGGGTCTCTCGTCCTAGACTCGGCTTTCCTGTCACAGGTCGCCTGGCCTCAATACACCCTAGATAACCGGTCTCACTGGCCGCCTATGGGTATTTTTGACTTTAACGTCCTCCGGGACCTAGACAATTTTTTGCCGGCACACTGGAAAAGACTCTGAGGCCCCATATATTCAGGCTTTCTGGGATCTCCATTCCCGCCCCGATCTCTGCTCCTACTGCTCCACTCTCCAAATTCTCCTAGCTCAAACCTCCTCTCCTCCCAAGGCTTCCTCCCAGGAACCCCCTCCTTACTCTCAACCCGATGACCTTCCCGACCACCTATGTCCTCCTCCGGCTCTCCCCCGGGAGAAGCCCCCAGACCCGGGCCAGGCTCCGGCTCCTTCCGCACCTCCGGCTCCTTCCGTCCCTCTGGTTCCATCTGCCCCACCTCCTGCCAACCCTCTCCCCTCTCCCCTTGCAGCTCATACCAGGTCGCACAGCCCCCAATCATCATCCGTTGTCCTCGCCCCTCTCCGCGAAGTAACTGGGGCAGAGGGCCTAGTTAGGGTACACATTCCCTTTTCCCTCCAAAACCTTTCACAGATTGAGAAATGGCTAGGATCTTTCCCGGCCAACCCCTCAACCTACATTAAGGGATTCCCGTACTTGACTCAGACATATGACCTGACCTGACATGACAGTAAAGTAATTTATACCTCCACTCTCACCCCTGAGGAACATGAACGTATCCTCACTGCCGCCAGACAGCAGGCAGACAGGGACCATCTAGTGGATGACCAAATCCCCCTTGGCACAGAGGTGGTCCCCGGGGAAGACCCCAATTGTTGTTATCAACCTGGCCAAGGGTCCAACATCCCTCGTCGAAACCTTATACTCCGATACTTAATCAGAGGTATGGATGCAGTTTCTAACAAGATTGTAACTTATGATAAACTGAGGGAAATTACCCAACTCCCCCCAAAAAACCCAGCCCTTTTCCTGAACCGCCTTCAAGAGGCCCTTGTTCGTTATATCCGCCTAGACCCGCGGTCCCACAATGGGGCCACAGTCTTAGCCCCTCACTTTATCTCTCAATCAGCCCCAGATATTAGAAAGAAACTTAAAAAAGGCTGAGGAGGGCCCTGAGACTCCCATCCAAGACCTGGTAAAAATGGCTTTTAAAGTGTTTAACGCCTGAGAGGAAACGGCTGAAGCCACCCGCCAGGAGCAGACCCAAGCCTTGGTAGCGGCCCTCCGGCCGGTAGGGGAACTGATAAAAAAACCAGCCTCCAAGGGAGGACAGCACACACCACTGGGCGCTTGCTTTAAATGCGGCAAAGCGGGCCACTGGGCCAAGGCCTGTCCGCAACCAAGGCCCCCCACCCAGCCTTGCCCACAATGCAAACTAATGGGCCACTGGAAGTCGGACTGCCCGACCCTGGCTCAGCCTACGGCACCTCAATGCCGGGGAGCTGAGAACCAGGCATTCCCAGTCTCAGAACTGCTGAGCTTGATGGACGACTGAGGGAGCCCTGGCTCTTCGACTCCGGTTACCCTCACCGAGCCCAGGGCTACGCTCCAGGTAGCGGGTAAGTCTGTTTCCTTTTTAATAGACACGGGGGCTACCTACTCTATCCTTCCCTCTCATTTGGGCCTTACAGTTCCTCCCCAGGTCTCGGTCATGGGGATCGATGGCTCACCCTCAACCCCACGGCGGACGACCCTCCTTAACTACCCTTTGAGGGTCACTCATTCTCTCACTCCTTCCTAGTCATACCCTCCTGCCCAGTTCCCCTCCTGGGGAGAGACATTCTGTCCAAACTCCGGGCAAGCATTTAATTCTCCCCCAGGCAAGCCTTCCTATTAGCACTGGTGCCAGATCCCGACCCCGGGCCTGACTCGGACCCCAGAGTCCAGCTTCTACCTGGAGTCGACCCTAAGGTCTGGGATACGGATACCCCCACTGTAGCCTCCCTACAGAGACAAATAACTTCTCTCACCCAAGTCTCGTTACAGAACCGGCGAGCCCTGGACCTGCTTATGGCCAAGCACGGGGGCACCTGTGTCTTCCTGCGGGAAGAATGTTGCTACTACATCAATGAATCCAGCCTTGTAGAGACCAGGGTAGAAGCCCTCCACAAACTCAGCTCTGATCTCCAGAAGCAAAAATTCTCAGCAGAAGCCTCATCTTGGTGGAACTCCTCCATGTATTCTTTATTAGCTCCACTCATAAAACCCATTTTCATAATTAGACTAATCTTACTGATTACCCCTTGTCTTTTTCGCTTCCTGCAGACCCAATTTCAGGAAATCACCAGGATAGCAGTCAACCAGATGATGCTGCAACAGTACCAACCCCTGTCCACCATAGCGGATACGGACTGCTCTGGCTCTTTCCTACCCCTCCCCTAACGACGCCCCCATACAGCAGGAAGCAGCCAGAAAGACCACGTCACCCCACTCCCTATACCAAAGAGCCAGGAATGTCCGGTAGTTGCCTCTGGGTTGGGTAGTGAAATCCTCCCTGGCCCTGAGCTTTCTGATAATTGTTAATCTTGCTCAAACCACACACGCCCAAATTCTTGGAACTGTCTGTCCCCAAGGCCGTTCCAGGAACTGCATGCCTCACCAAACCGGTCGACCGTTACCATCCTCCCCCTCTGCAGATATAAAAAACCCAAAAACCCTCCCCGGGTGCGCCTTCACAGACTCACATCCGAGGGTCAGTGAACTCGCCCAGAGTCTTCCCAATAAAGCCTGACTTTTGCTCATCTGGCCGTTTTGGCTCTTTGTTCGTTCATCGGCGGCACCCGGCAATCTTTCAAAGGCTAACTACACAGCAATGTAACTGAACAAGTTAGCGCGGTTTAATGCGCATGAGTAGGGTGTCAAAAGTTCAGACGTCAGATTGGCTACCCTGTATGCCAATCAAAAGACAAATGTCTTGCCTGACCTGTCGTGGCGCAGTGGATAAAGCGATGACCTGGGAACACTGAGGTCGCCAGTTCAAAACCCTGCACTGGTCTGGTCAAGGCACATATGGGAGTTGATGCTTCCAGCTCCTCCCCCCTTTCTCTCTTTCTCTCTCTCTCTCTCACTCTATGTCTCCTCTCTAAAATGAATAAAAAAATAAAAATTAAAAAAAAGACAAATGTATTTTTAATGTCATGTGATCTACCCACACTTCCTTCGAGATTGACCAGTAGATTGCGATCGACGTATTGAGCACCCCTGGGTTAGACTATTTATTCTGAGCCTACCATCCCTTCCCTCAGTTTCAGGTACTAAACATCCAGAATCTGAATTGAGCTATTGATAGTCCTATAGTTTCTTGTAAGCCTAACCCTGTAGAGTATGCTAGCCATCTGATTTTTTTTCCATCCAGACTCTGACTGATAAACATGCCTATTTCCAAGGGATTATAACCAGAAAGGACATTGTTGGGCAGATAAAATATATTATGCTCACTTTGTTAAAGATGGCGCTGCCCACATGGAAGTTCATTGATATTAATGTGTGTTCTGGAACAGGCTGTGGGCAGGCCGGGTCCTTGTAGCCTAAGGCTTAGTTTTAAGAGTAAGCTCTTCTCCACACCCTTGACTGATTGGATGATGTAGGGTGGTGCACTCTCCTGAGGAATCCCATTATACAGAGACTTCCTTGTTTGTATAATTGGATTAAAGGTTTTGATTCTATGGTATAAAGTGGGAGAGACCAGTAGCTTGATCTCTCTCTCTCTTGGTTCCTGAGGTATTAGAGAGGAGAGCTGATTAAGGCCACATGGAGGAGAGAAGCAGCCAAGATGGCAGAGTGCTGAGGAAGAAGCCAATTTGTTAAGAGTT
Source organism: Rhynchonycteris naso (assembly GCA_037038555.1). NCBI lineage: Eukaryota > Metazoa > Chordata > Mammalia > Chiroptera > Emballonuridae > Rhynchonycteris > Rhynchonycteris naso. Next base: position 106,467,895 of record CM072998.1, on the reverse strand, counting down.
TGTGCAGGAGGAGATGGAAAACAGAGGTGAATAAGTCTGGTGAGCTAGAAACCTTTGATTCTAGGAAACTCGAATAAGTCAGTAGCTTTGTGAGCACTGAATGTGTGGGTTTTGGAGCCCAGTGTGTGTTTTTGCTTGCCTGCCGGGTGCAAGCTAGAATTAAAGCTGATGGCTCACCAGTTCTTGGCTCCGTTGTTTCATTACCGACTGTTCGAGTCCAATGCGAAGCTGCACGGGTCAGGCAGCTGTGATGGCGGCCTCGACTACTGGCTTTACAGCTCTCAAGTAGCAACGCTCACACCTGGGAGTCTGCTTTACGATGAGTGGAGGAGCCACATTGGCTCTTTACGGCCTTGGCCTATAGTGACCATGTCTGTAAAACCAGTAGTCAAGGCCACCATCACAGCAGCCTGACCCGTGCAGCTTCCCATTGGACTCGAACAGTCGGTAATGAAACAACGGAGCCAAGAACTGGTGAGCCATCAGCTTTAATTCTAGCTTGCACCCGGCAGGCAAGCAAAAACACACACTGGGCTCCAAAACCCACACATTCAGTGCTCACAAAGCTACTGACTTATTCGAGTTTCCTAGAATCAAAGGTTTCTAGCTCACCAGACTTATTCACCTCTGTTTCCCATCTCCTCCTGCACAAACTCTTAACAAATTGGCTTCTTCCTCAGCACTCTGCCATCTTGGCTGCTTCTCTCCTCCATGTGGCCTTAATCAGCTCTCCTCTCTAATACCTCAGGAACCAAGAGAGAGAGAGATCAAGCTACTGGTCTCTCCCACTTTATACCATAGAATCAAAACCTTTAATCCAATTATACAAACAAGGAAGTCTCTGTATAATGGGATTCCTCAGGAGAGTGCACCACCCTACATCATCCAATCAGTCAAGGGTGTGGAGAAGAGCTTACTCTTAAAACTAAGCCTTAGGCTATAATGACCCAGCCTGCCCACAGCCTGTTCCAGAACACACATTAATATCAATGAACTTCCATGTGGGCAGTGCCATCTTTAACAAAGTGAGCATAATATATTTTATCTGCCCAACAAGAACATCGCAGCTCCCTCAGCATCCCAGGAGGAAAGCCACCTGTACCACCTTCGACATGAGGTGACATGAGCAAGAAGTAAACTTTTGCCAGGTGAAGCCACTAAAATTTTGCAATTTATTTATTACTGTAGCAGAACCTAAGTGTTGGGCAGGTAAAATATATTATGCTCACTTTGTTAAAAATGGCGCTGCCCATGTGGAAGCCCATCACCCAGGTAATATTAGTTGCCCTATGCTTGGGACGGGCATAATTATATTATTGTATGTAGGGGAACAGGCTGTAAGCAGGAAGTATCATTATAGCCTAAGGCTTAGAAAACTAAACCTTTCCCACCCTTTTTGATGTAGGTTGGTGCACTCTCATGAGGAATCCCCTTATGTCTCATATAAGTGACTTTGTATCAGAGACTTCCTTGTTTTGTATATTGGATTAAAGGTTTTAATTTCTACACTATAAAGTGTGGCAGACCAGGAGCTTGCTCTCTCTTGGTTCCTGAGATTAGCATTAGAGAAGGAGAGCAGAGAAAGACCACATGGAGGAAGCCAGGAGAAGCAGCCAAGATGGTGGAGTGCTGAAGGAGAAGCCAGTTTGTGCAGAGTTTGTGCAGGAGAAGATATAGGAACAGAGGTGAGTTAGTCTGGTGAGCTAGAAGCCTTTGATTCTAGGAAACTCGGATAAGTCAGTAGCTTTGTGAGCAGTGAATGAGTAGATTTTGGAGCACAGTGTGTGTTTTTAGTTGCCTGCTGGTTGCAAGCTAGGGTTAAAGATGATGGCCCAGCAGTTCTTGGCTCTATTGTTTCATTACCGTCTGTCCAAATCTAATGCAAACCTGCATGGGCCAGGTGGCTGTGATGGTGGCCGCGGCTACTGGCTTTACACTATGTATCCCAAGTAACCCTCTTACCTAGTTTAATTCTTAAAATTACCCTATGAAGTAGATGCCAATATTAATTTTCATTTTATAGATGTGAAAACTGGTACAAAGTGCTTTAGGTAACTTGCAACAGCTCTGGAAACAGCAGGACTAGTGCTCAGACCAGATGTTTCTGACTCCAAAGCCTATCTCTTCTCAGGACATATATAGTTTTTCCCTTTGTGCCACCTGTGGGATGGTACACTTTCTGTCAGTGAATCTTGCAAATGGTATGAGCCCAGCTCAGACCTGCTGGCCAGGCAGACAGTCTCTCCAGCGAATGTTGAGGGAATAATCCTGAATCTGAGAGATGAGTGATCAGCCTCTTAATCCTGTTGCTCACATTCCCTACCTGAAAAAGCGGGATGTTGGGTTTTTCTTTTACTTGCTTAGGCTTATAACATTCCTGTGAAAGTATCATATTTTCCCACTCTTCTCTAGAATAAAAATGTAGCTCTTTATTTATTGCCCCCTTTCTATGTATTTTTTCAGAGAGAAGGGGCCCATTTATAGCTATTTGTTTTTAAAACATGATTTCTTTTTTCTTCTTTGATAGAGACAGGAAGGGACAGACATGAGAAGCATCAACTTGTAGTTGTTGCACTTTAGTTATTCACTGATTGCTTTTCATATGTGCCTTAATCAGGTGTTCCAGCCGAGCCAGTGACTCATTGCTTAAGCCAGCAACCTTGGGATCAAGCCAGCAACCTTGGACTTCAGACTGGGAATCTCAGCATCCCAGGTTGACGCTCTATTCACTGTGTCACCACTGGTCAGACAAATATGATTCTTACTGTACATAATCTCACTGAATAGTAACTTAAAAGGGTTAAATGATAAATTTTGTTGTGTATGTTTTACCAAAATAGAAAAAAATGCTTTAAAATGTGATTCTTCACATTTGATTAAGTTGTAGCACTTAATCCTTGCCAGGAGTATTTGTTTTGAAAATGCATGTCTGGTGCATGTCCGGAGTTTCATTATCAGCAGGGGGAGAGTAGTTGTGGGGAACAGGCTTTGTCACTTGCAGGAAGAAATTATAGACTCTGGGCCAGATCAGTTCCTTGCATTCAACAATAATGACTCTTTTTTCTGTCACCAAAGGAAATTCAGCAACACAGTGATTTCTGGAATTCTGTGCAGAGGAAGGAAAAGCTAAAGCCGGAAATGTGACCTATTGAGTAGTCGGAGGAAGTGAGGTCAGAGAAATATTTTTCCTCCTAAGCTGGATGTGCCAAACCTCAGCCTTTTGCATGCTGTGGCTCTCTTGAGGATGTACTCATAGGTAAAATTCTGATCCAAATTTCCTCTGTGTTTTCTCACAATCAGTTTGCCCTGTTTCCTTCACCGAATTTCCAATATCTCTGGAGTAGTCAGAGTGTGTGAAAACCATTCTCTCCTATTTATATTTTCTTAGACATGATGTGTTCCTTGGAAAAGAAAGCAGAAATTTAGCTGGAAAAGCCAGCAACCTTATTTAGAATTGTGTCTGAATCAATAAGTATTCACCAAGAGTCCTTTAAAAATTGACTTGTTAGTTAAAGGGATTGAGTGTCAGATTCTCTGTGTGGTGTTTATAGCCGAAATAGATGGGAAAGGGGACTAAGCTGAGGTGACCCTCAAACCTATTGTTTTATCCTATTAAGTTGCCTTGGCCAATTGACTCAGTGGTAAAGCATCAGCCGTATGTGGATGTCTTGGGTTCAGTTCCCAGTCATGGCACAGAGGAGAAACAACTATTTGCTTCTCCACCCCTGCCCCTTCCCCATTTTTCCCTTTCTCTCTCTTCTCCTTCCACAGCCATGGCTTGATTGGTGCAAGCTCATCGGCCCTGGGTGCTGAGGGTGGCTTTGTGAAACATTCACCTTAGTCACTAAAAACAGTTCGATTGCGAACGTGGCCCAGGATGGGCAGAGCATTGGCCCTAGAAGAGGGGTTGCCAGGTTGATTCCGGTTGGGGCACATGCAGGAGTCTGTCTCTTTATCTCCCTTCTTCTCACTTGAAAAAGAAGAAAAAAAATTTTTTTAATTAAAAATTAAATAAAATTTTTACTGTGTTCTATGTGACTATTAAAAATAATTTCTAAATATAGCCTTATTTTACCAATATTGAGATAAATGTTGTTGTGGGTTATTTTTAAATATATTAAAGAAAATAGTGTTAAATGTAAAAAAATTATGCAAAGTCAAAGAAACCAGTCACAAGAGGCCACATATTATATGATTTCTTTATATCAAATGTCTGGAATACTGGAATAGGCAAAGCTATGCAGACAGAAGGTAGAACAGTGCTTGCCGTGGGCTGGGGTGGAAGAAGGCAGAGGTATGTTGGGGAAAACTGGAGAATGACTGTTAAGAGATTTTTTTTTGGAGTAAGGAAAATGTTTGAAAATTGATGGTAGTTGCACATATCTGTGAATACATTAAAAACCGTCAAACTGGTCTACATACATAAATTTATGAAATGTGAATTACATCTCATAAAGCTGTTATTAGAAATATCTAATGTTGGAGAAGTAGATGTTGAAATGCTTTTTTGAACTCCTCAGCAAGTTTAGGGGTTCAGCAGAGGCTCTGTGCCTGGGGTCCTCGGCACAAAATCGCATGTTATAAAGCCCTGGAATGTGGAAACAGCACTACATAGTGATACTGTGCTACAGCTCTGCTGTTCTGTGAGCACGTCTACAATTGCTTTGGTGGTATTTTTGTGTCCAGCTCTGTTTATTCTCTGATCCCAAAGCCTCACATCTCCAGAGAATAGATAGATTCTGGCTCTGAACCTGAGTCCCAGGTGCTAGGAGAATTCCTGGAGACAGCATATGGTGATGTCTCATTTGGCTTTTGACCTTAGCAGCTGGAGTCTAATATTCTTTGTGCAGAAAATAAATCAGTGTACCCTAGCTTTGCCATGATGATCGGGGCAGAAGGACATTGCCATCTGAGGCAGTGTGTTCTGCCATTAATCAGAATAATTCAGAACACCCAAGACAGAGCTCTGTAGGCCCCGAATTGTCAGATTAATGAATGGAAGGAATAAAAATCCTATTTCCAGATCTGGTTTAAGTGATTTAAAAATTCAGTTATACTATTCACCATTGGTATTCTAAAGGAGCTTGACTTTGTGGTGGTGGAGTGAATAAAGAGTTGACTTGGAATGTTGAAGTTGCTGGTTCAAAACCCCAATTTTGCCCGATCAAGGCATATACAGAAAGCAACTGCTACAATTTGATGCTTCTGCTCCTCCCCCTCCTCTCTCTCTCTCTCCTCTCTCTAAAATCAATAAATGAAATCTTAATATGCATACATGCACACACACACACACACACACACACACACACACACACACACACATATATATATATATATATATATATATATATATATATAGAGAGAGAGAGAGAGAGAGAGAGAGAAAGTATTCTAAAGAAGAGATCTCCAAAATGAAATGTGTTCACCCCAAAGGGAGGTCAAGATACTCTACTGGTGCATAAAAGTATTTTATTAGAATTTCCATGTATTCTTTATTTTATTGTTTTAAGTGGCTACTTTTGTTTCTGTTTTAAAATGTACATAATATTTTAGAACAGTTGAACCTACATAACTTTAAATATATACATTAATGTTAATGGAGGTGCTCAAAACTTTTTGTTGCTAGTTTAATGCAATTTTCTTTAAAATTCAGGGGACTGTTGTTCTGACGAACGTTTTGGTTTACTGCTAGATGGAAGGATGAAGACTGAGTAAATCTGGTTTGGTTTTGTTTTCTACAGGGACAGAGAGAGTCAGAGATTGGGATAGATAGGGACAGACAGACAAGAATGGAGAGAGATGAGAAGCATCAATCATCAGTTTTTCGTTCCGACACCTTAGTTGTTCATTGATTGCTTTCTCACATGTGCCTTGACCGCGGGCCTTCAGCAGACTGAGTAACCCCTTGCCAGTGACCTTGGGGTCAAGCTGTTGAGCTTTGCTCAAACCAGATGAGCCCACGCTCAAGCAGGCGACCTTGGGGTCTTGAACCTGAGTCCTCCGCATCTCAGTCCAATGCTCTATCCACTGCGCCACCGCCTGGTCAGGCAACTGAGTAAATCTGTTGATTTACATTTGGGACCTAACCCCCAAAGAAAAACTAGTTCAGAATATTTTACCCCCCAAAAATAAGTAGTTTAGAACATCTTAATGCAAAGATTTATTTTATGTGGTATAAATTGATCATAACAGAGCTCAAAGCTCTAGAGTTTAACTGTTTTCCCATATGGATGGGAGCAAACTCTACTTGTCTAGCCCTGCTTGGGTCCTTTTCACTATTTGGGAAATTGAGCCCAAGTAGGGGTTCTGTCCAGCTTGAAGAATCTACTCTGCTTTTGAATTGGTGAATTTAAACTAGACCCATGTTCTTAGCAAAAGAATCTACTCACCTTCATTGTTAGTCTAACTTTGGGCTACATCCTTGATTCTGAGAACTGAGTTGTGCTTTGGTCTTGAGACCAATTCCCAATCAAGACCTGGTTCTAGTAGTAATTGAATTCTATTTTGTACCTTGTGTCTACATCTGGACCCCCAAATCTCACATACTACTCATTCCTACAAGGATGGGGACCCCCACACACCTTATCAATCTCCAGGGAGATAATTAAATACTGGGTACTTGCTGACAGAATTTTCAGTGTTTTGGTTTCTTGGAATGTTTACAGGTAAATGACAAAATGAAACTATGCATAATTACCTAAAGAATTCTCAGAATGAATTGTTGGTACCAGGTATTAATTACCAGAAAGAATGTTCCTGATCAGCATTTAAGTCTTCTTTCTCTTCAGTGTATAATGATCAGCACTTCAATGTCCTGTTTAGTGAACAAAGCTCTTTTACATAAAACAGAATCAAACATAAACATAAAACAAAATCAGAGGAGAATTCTGAGCATATCCAATCTGGAAATCATAGTTAGGGCCAAGCCACTAACCTCACCTTTGAGAATTGGACACTACTTGCAATGATGAGGAATGTAGCAGACTCCCAGAACTTTGGACACCTGCAGATGGCTTCTTTTCTTCTGCATGTTCAGTTGGTCCTTCTTGGGTTGATGCTCAAAAGCTGCATCTCTAAATTTATCTCCAATTTTAGTTAGAAATGTCTTTGTCTGCTTCTTAACTATTTTCACTTTTCTTATATTCTATAAATTAAAAATTATACATATGTGAAGTACATGAGGAGCTACCATTAAGTGTTCTTTCACCTGTATGTCCTGGCTTTTGCTTAGCTCCTTCATAGACCAAAACATACAATCATTCATTAGATTTCATGGCTGACTAAGAGAACTGGGTTTCATTCTAGGTCAGGTGGAGTCTCGTTGATGGAGATCCATTCCACCACATCTAATCACACCTGTCAGAGAGGCAGACTCAATCAAGGATCACCTAACAACCAAACAACTCCTGGAGGTGTGTCCAGAGCAACTGTACTTGTGGAGTTACTTCATCTGTCAGTTTCCTCATATCTTAAATGATTACAATTACTTATACCGTACCATGATTGTTGGGAGTAAAGAGTGTTAAAATTACGACAGAACATTCTTATCAGGTGTCATAATAGTGAACACAACTCATATCAAAATTCTTCAAATTTTTCATAAAATATTTTGTATGAATATACATGCATAATGTTTTCATATGACTTATATGAAGAAATTTCTTCTTGCTATCTGACTTAAATCCCTCTTCTGTTGTCCATCACCCTTGTTCTCTCTCCCAAGGGGGACTCACCATCATCACGATCAGACCTTTCAGTGGATGAAAACTAACTGTGGCTTTCTCCAAAGTTTGCTTGATAAGTAACATTCAGATAAGAAACAGATCATTTTAAAAAATGATGTTTGATAATTTACTTATTATTAGGCTCTCACCTTTTAGAGTACAAACCTTATAACAACTTTAATTTTTTATTAATTGCCTTCAGTGAGGAGTAGAAATAATTTGCAAGGTAATGTAAAGTTTGAAATTCGAAAAAGAGAAAATAGAACAAAACCAATTTCAGGGGAAAAAAATATAGTCTCTGATACCTGGAATGGAATCATCTTTGGGTTTGCATTCTAGCTGTATAAACTTAGGAAAGTTGTATGCTTTCTCCAAACTTCATTTCTTTATCTCTGAGACGGATGTATGAGGCAGTTTTCTCTGTAGCAAAGAGAACTAAAAATACATTAGCCTAAAAGTTATAGAAGCTTATTTCTAATAAACATAATAATTCGTAGTGAGTATTCAGGTTGGTTGGGTGGCTCTGCTCTGCACAGTCATGTAAATAACAGAATTATATGTAAATCTGGCACATAACCCCATGAGAGTCTCTGCTAAAATCTATTCTTCATTTTTTGGGGGCACAAGGCCGCCCGACTGACTACACTGTGTCTCCTATTCTGTGACATTAAGTGGCGAAAAGTTTCTCAAGGCACAATCTTGAAAATATAAACTGTGAGGCAAAATTTGACAAATTTGATTACATAAAAATGAAGTATTTTTTAAAAATTTATTTATTGGTTTTAGTGAGGGAGGAAGAGAGAGAGACAGGAACATTGATCTGATCCCGTATGTGCTCTGACTGGGGATCGAACTGGCAACCTTCACGCTTTGGGACAATGCTCTCACAAACTAAACTATATGGCCAATGCAAAAATAAAATACTTTTGCTGCCATGCTATAACAATCTCAGATCTTGTGGAGGGACCATGAATAAATGCTGACTGACAGGCACAGCTGAGCTCCCAGCCAAGAATCAGTGCCAGCTGCCTGCCTTCCCCTCCTCACTATATCTATGTGAGTAAAGGGACCATCGTGAAGTGTCTTTTCCAGCCCTAGCAACTTAGCTGATGCCACAGGGATCAGTAATAATCACTCAGCTGAGGAGGCCTTCCTAAATTCCTGACCCACAAAATGCAAAAAAACCACAACGAAATGGTGTTAATTGTACCAGAGCTTAAAAAAAAGGCTGGGCCAAAAACATAAATCTGAGACTTAGGATCATATAAGGGGCACCTGAACGGCCCTAGACATAGAGACAATCACTCAAGAATAAAGAGGGATAACAAAAGGAGGCAGGACACAAATCCTGGCAGGTAATCTGAAGAGGAGGAATTTGCAGAGAAGACTGGGAATGAAAGGAATAAAGAAAGAGAAAATGGAAAAAATTCTGCTTCATCAGTGTAAAGCCAGTAGCCAAGGCCACCATCACAGCCACCTGGCTCCTGCAGGTTCGCATTTGATTTGGACAGACAGTAATGAAACAATGGAGACAAGAACTGGCAGGCCATTAGCTTTAATCTTAGCTCGCACCTGGTGGGCAAGAAATATACACAGTGGGAAAACACTTCCCTTTCCACTCAGGGCTCCCAAAGCCACTGACTTATCTGAGCTTCCTAGAATCAGATGTTTCTAGCTCACCAGCCTTATTCACCTCTTTTCCCAATCTCCTTCTCTCTGCACAAACTGGCTTCTCCTTCAGCACTCCGCCATCTTGGCTGCTTCTCCTCTCCTTCACGTGGTCCTTCTCTGCTCCCCTCCCACATGGGCTCCTCCTAGAACATAATCACTCTTCCCCGAACAATGTGATCTCTCTTCCTTTTAAAACCTTTTGGTGCGAAAACCCTCCCCCAACACACATTAATACAATCACGCCCATCCCAAGCAAGAAGGGCAACTAATATTATCACCTGGGCGATGGGTTTCCACGTGGGCAGCGCCATCTTTAAGAAAGTGAGCATAATATATTTTATCTGCCCAATAATTAGTTTAAGTCTCAGAGGACTACCTGAAGCTCTAAATTCTCTCAAATCAGCATATTTATTCAAATGATGTGTTTGTAGAATCTGCATGAGGCAGTTGTTCAAAAGATGTTAGAGGCAAACCAGATGATCTGGGCATAAAGTCAAATACTCTGTGTCTTTGCAATGTGTTGTTTTTTCTTCTTTTTCTTTAAGGTATACAGTAAATTACAATAAAATTTGTCCTTTATTCTCTCATGAGGAATCCAATTATGCCTCAGATAAGTGACTTGGTATCAGAGACTTCCTTATTTGTATATTGGCTTAAAGGTTTGGATTTCTACACTATAAAATGGGGCAGAACAGGAGCTCACTCTCTCAGATCCTGCCATCAGCATTGCAGAGGAGAGGCAGCCAAGATGGCAGAGTGCTGAAGGAGAAGCCAGTTTGCACAGAGTTTGTGCAGAAAGAAGGAGATGGGGAACAGAGGTGAATAAGGCTGGTGAGGTACAAACCTTTGATTCTAGGAAACTTGGATGAGTCAGTGGCTTTTGGAGCCCTGAATGGAAAGGAAAGCATTTTCCCACTGTGTATATTTCTTGCCCACCGGGTGTAAGCTAGGATTAAGCTAATGGCCCACCAGTTCTTGGCTCCATTGTTTCATTACCGTCTGTCTGAATCAAATGTGAACCTGCACGGGTCAGGTGGCTGTGATGGTGGCTGTGTCTACTGGCCTTACACAGAGCAACAGAGCAGTGGTGGCCCCAGATAGGCAAGGCATCGCCCAAAGGGGTTTGCTAGGTAGATCTTAGTTAGGGCACTTGTGGGAGTCTATTTCTCTGCCTCTCTACCTCCCCACCTCTAACTTAAAATTACCTTGCAGGGAAATCTTAAAATATGATATTTGAAGGCAAGGTAAAATAAAAATGGAAGAATTTCTTGGAGAGACAAAATTGAGAATCATCACACTAGGTTCAACCCACTTGAAGTGGTATTCATTGAGAGGTCAATTTGTGTCCTACAGGGTGGAGTAAAAGTAGGTATACAGTTGTGAGTATGCACAATAGAGTTCAGTCTTATTTATTAATCATTGTATTATTTCCTACATGAACAACTGTAAACCTATTTTTGCTCATCCTTTATTTTCCTTCTCTTTTGGTTGGGCCTTTGTGTTCTTTTACCTCAAGGCCCAAAGCAGAGGTTTCTCAGAGATAACCCCACTACTACATTGTAATACAGATGATCAGACTAAACTTTGAGATTAGAGATATAATGATTTCTCTAAGGTCATGCAATGACCAGAGGCCATTGGCTTTTCCTATAGCATGCTGCTTACCTTATTATATCTGCTTAGAGATCAGTAGGCTAAGAGAGAAACAGATCTAATTCTAAAGTCATTCAATAATAATAGCAATACCAACAACACCAATACCACACTACAAGGACTTTGCAATAATCATTTAATTCAATTCTCATAACACCCTGTAATATTATCATTACCTTAATCTTGCAGACAACTGGACTTCAGAGACTTTCACCAGCTTGCCCAAAGCTGCACATCTAGAAAAGGCTGAATAAGCATTTCAACCCAAGCCTGCACACCCAGCCCCCACACGACTCCTGGGGTGCTTACCCACAAATCTAGACTTCAAGAAATGAGGGCAAAAGTTTTGCCATCTGTTTTCTATTCAACTAACCAGATTCATTTTGGTTTTATGCACTGGCACTGTGCTAATGTAGAATCCTATGTTACCAGTCTATTTCAATTAGGGAAAATGTGGGGCTTTGTAGCAGTGGTCTTTATTCTTAGTGTGAAATTATCTTAGCCTAACAGTGAATAGTGCCCAGACCCCAATTCTGCCTTTCACTCTCTACTTCTGGGAACTTTTCAAGCAGAGCCGGGATTGAAACAACTGTAAACCTTCAAGAGATTCTCACAGCTGTGGAACTTTGAAAATGAAACCATATTATTTTATTGTGGGTTTGGCAAATGTGTTCAAAGTCAATATATACCTTGTCTGGTTTCCAACAGCAAGACTTTTAACAAATGGTCACCTCTACGCTTCTAGTCTACATTGGAATAAGGCATAAAATGTTATTTGACAAACTGGCTTTGATTTTTTCCTTTCAGAAATTAAATTTCTCACAACCATGTTGCTGAGCAATTTAATTAAGACCACATTTCCCATACCAGATTTTCTGGTCTTTGATAAACTGCATTAGAGGAGTGTTCAGGTTCTAAAAACCCTGAAGACATCATCTTCCCAAAAATTATATGTTGAAATCTTAAAGCCCAATGTGATGGCATTTAGAAGTTGAGCCTTTGGGAGGTGATAAGGTAGTGATGGTGAAACCCTAAAGAATGGGATTAGTGGCCTGACCTGTGGTGGTGCAGTGGATAAAGCGTCGACCTGGAACGCTGAGGTCGCCGGTTCGAAACCCTGGGCTTGTCTGGTCAAGGCACATATGGGAGATGAAGCTTCCTGCTCCTCCCCCCTTCTCTCTCTCTCTCTCTCTCTCTCTCTCTCTCTCTCTCCCTTTCCTCTAAAATGAATAAATAAATAAGAATAATTAAAGAAAAAAGAATGGGAGAGGGAAGATGGCGATGGAATAGGCGTAAGTACCAACTTCCAACTCCCAGAACCAAAGTGGATTATAACTCAATTTTAAGAACCATCATCTGGATAAACCAACTTTGAACTAAACTAAGTGGACTCTTCAACCAAGGAACACTGCAGAAGCCACATTGAGACTGATAGGAATAGCGAAAACGCGAAGAGGGCTGCCCAGCTCCCCGGAGCAAATGGCAGCCCGGAGAGACCTGCGTGGCGGGAGGAGAGTTTGGCGGAGAGGGAGGGACCTGGGTCCCAGGAACCAAGCCCCAGACTGCAGTCCCAAAGCCTAGAAGATGCGTTTGGACAGTATTGAGCTGTGAAGCAAGTGAGGATACTATTTGTAAAAAAGAGAGAGTTATCTCAGACCCAAAAATCTTTTTAAAGGGACAGCTCAGAAAGCTTCTCTCACAACCACGCACCCAGGGTTCGGGGAACTGGGACAGAGGAGAGGAACAGAGTAGCGGAAACAGAGAGTGGACTGAAGGCACGGAGACACTCTGAGGGACAGCCACCCCAACCCTTGGGCTAAGTCATTTCCCTAATCGAAAACGAATATTTCTCCTGGAACTAGCAATACCAGCAAAGGGAGACAGGACACTAGCCAAACAAGCTCTCCCGCGGCAATTAGAGCAGAGCTGCTTAGAGGGAGGGAGCTCCCAGGCCTACAGTGTGGAGACGTAGGGCACTTCTAACCCCCTGAGGGTTGCTGAAGGGCATGGTTGCAGCAGGACGCTGAAACACGGTCCTGTCGGTGTGGGCGGAGGCACAACCAGTGTGAGCTCAGTCTAGCCCAGCAGGGGCGGAGGGGACACGCAAAAGCGGTCCTTTAGCTGCAGGCCCGCCTGTGACCCCACTTGTGGGGAAAAATACGGGCAGAGATGCAGAGATCGGATCTGCGACCCTGCGCAAGCGGGCGCTGACTGCGGGGACGGGGCTAAGACCAGGGACGGGCGAGGGGCTCACGGCTGAGTACACGCTGCCAACCCCGCCCAGACGGAGAAACTGCGGTGTGCCATTCTGTGTGGGCGAGTGGGCTCCTAACGCGGGGGCGAGGGAGAAACGGAGACCAGCAGAAGTTCGTGGCTGAGCTTACGCTGCTAGCCCCGCCCAGCCGGAAAACTGCAGATTACCACCCTACGTGCCCGAGCTGGCTCCGAGCGTGGGGGCAGGGTAGGATCCAGAACGACCGGAAGCTGGCAGCTGAGCTCACGCCAGCAAACACGCCTGGCCCAGTAATTCGCGGTTTTCGGTTTTAGTCCCTGCCCAGGAGGGCCCTGACCTCGAAGGCGGGGCTAAATTCTGGACGGGCAAAGGCTCACAGCTGAGAGCACGTCAAAAGCCCCGCCCAACCCGTGAAACTGTGGTAAGCAGGCTCTGACTGCGGGGGTTGTGTGTAAGCTTCCGGAAATGGGCAGGGTCCGCAGCTGAGCAAAGGTGCTCACCTCTGCCCTGGGTGCTGAGGCTAGAGACTTGAGTGACAGCCCCTCCCGCGGAGGAGAGGCAGAAATCACAGCAATAGCTGCAGTGAGCCGGCGCTGGCAACGCCCACACCCAACCACCATAGGCAGCGGCAGAGGGGGTGGCAGGCCTGCAGACGGAACACACCTAGAGAACACAAAGGCAACACCTACTGGACTCCAGTGGCCACAACTTGCTTATACTCAGATAAAATGGGCAGGCAGAGGAATGCAAACCAAATGAACCAAGAGAAATCCCCACAGAAGGACCTGAATGAACCAGATATAACCAAACTACCAGAAGCAGAATTTAGAATGATAGTTAGGATGTTCAAAGAAATTAGAGCAACAATGGATAGTCACTATGAGCACCTAAATAAAGAGATAACAAGTATAAAAAACGAAATTGAAATAATAAAAAAGAACCAGACAGAAATGACAAATACAGTATCAGAACTGAAGACCACAATGGAAGGAATTAAAAGCAGGATGAATCACGCTGAGGATCGAATCAGCGAGTTAGAGGACACAATAAACAAAGATACAGAAGAAGAGAAAAAAAGGAAAAGAGATTCAAAAAAAGTGAGGAAACTCTAAGGGAGCTCTGTGACAATATGAAGAGAAACAACATTCGCATCATAGGGGTGCCTGAAGAAGAGGAGAGAGGACAGGAAATGGAAACTGTGTTCAATCAAATCATAGCAGAAAACTTCCTAAATTAAGGCTGGGAAACATTCCACATGTTCAAGAAGCGCACAGAACTCTATTAAAGAGAAACCCAAAAAGATCTACACCAAGACACATCATAGTTAAAATACCAAAGCTAATAGATAAAGAAAAAATCTTAAAAGCTGCTAGAGAAGAAAAGACTATCACCTACAAAGGAACCACCATTAGGATGACATCGGACTTCTCAACAGAAACACTTGAGGCCAGAAGGGAATGGCAAGATATAATCGAAGTAATGCAGAACAAGAACCTACAACCAAGACTACTCTATCCAGGAAGGCTAATGTTTAAAATTGAAGGAGAAATAAAGAGCTTTCCAGACAAAGAAAACCTCAAGGAATTCATTAAAACCAAACCAATCCTGCAAGAGATTCTAAGGGGCCTGGTGTGAACAGTTCAAAGGGAGAAAAGAATAGAGCAAAAATAAATAAATAAATAAAAAATACAGCTTTAAAGAATAAAATGGCAATTAACAACTACATATCAATAATAACCTTAAATGTAAATGGATTAAATGATCCAATCAAAAGACATAGGGTAGCTGCATGGATAAAGAAACAGGACCCATACATATGCTGTCTACAAGAGACACACTTTAAAACAAAAGATGCACATAGACTGAAGGTAAAAGGATGGAAAAAAATATTTCATGCAAATGGAAATGAAAAAAAAGCCGGGGTAGCAGTACTTATATCTGACAAAATGGACTTTAAAACAAAGACTGTAGTAAGAGATAAAGAAGGACACTACATAATGATAAAGGGAACAATTCAATAGGAAGATATAACTATTATAAATATCTATGCACCAAATATAGGAGCCCCGACATTCATAAAGCAGACTTTGATGGATATATAGGGCTAGATTAACAGTAATACTATCATAGTAGGGGATTTCAATACCCCACTAACAACACTGGATAGATCCTCAAGAAAGAAAATCAATAAAGAAACAGCAGACTTAAAGGATACACTAGATCAACTCGATTTAATAGATATCTTCAGAACTTTTCACCCTAAAGCAGTACAATATACATTCTTCTCAAGCGCTCATGGTACGTTTTCTAGGATAGACCACATGTTAGGACACAAAAATGGCCTCAATAAATTTAAGAAGATTGAAATCATATCAAGCATTTTCTCTGATCACAATGCCAGGAAACTAGAAATTAACCACAAAAGAAAAACCGAAAAATACTCAAACACTTGGAAACTAAATAGCATGATATTAAATAATGAATGGATTAACATTGAGATCAAAGAAGAAATAAAAAAATTTCTAGAAACAAATGATAATGAGTATACATCAACTCAAAATCTATGGGACACAGCAAAAGCAGTACTGAGAGGGAAGTTCATTGCACTACAGGCATATCATAAGAAGCTAGAAAAAGCTCAAATAAGCAACCTGACCCTGCATCTAAAAGAACTAGAAAAACAACAACAAATAAAACCCAAGACAAGTAGAAGGAAGGAAATAATAAAGATCAGAGCAGAAATAAATGACATAGAGGTGAAGGAAACAATACAGAGGATCAATGAAACCAGAAGCTGGTTCTTTGAAAAGGTAAACAAGATTGATGAACCCTTAACTAGACTCACCAAGAAAAAAAGAGAGAGGTCTCAAATAAATAAAATTTGAAAGGACAGTGGAGAAATTACAACTGATACAACAGAGATACAAAGCATTGTAAGAAAATACTATGAAGAACTCTATGCCAAAAAATTAGACAATTTAGATGAAATGGACAAATTTCTTGAATCATATAAACTTCCAAAAATCAATCTGGAAGAATCAGAGCACCTAAACAGACCAATCACAACAGATGAGATCGAAAGTTATCAAAAAACTCCCCAAAAAGAAAAGTCCTGCGCCTGATGGCTTCACAAGTGAATTCTATCAAAAATTCAAAGAAGAACTAACCCCTATACTCCTCAAGCTATTTCAAAAAATTCGAGAGGAAGGAAGATTTCCAAACTCCTTTTATGAGGCAAGCATAATTCTGATCCCAAAGCCGGGCAAAGACAACACAAAGAAACAAAATTATAGGCCTATATCCCTGATGAATTTAGATGCTAAAATTCTCAACAAAATATTAGCCAACCGGATCCAGCAATATATGAAAAGAATCATACACCATGATGAAGTGGGATTTATTCTGGAGAGGCAAGGCTGGTTCAATATTCACAAATCAATCAATGTGATTCATCACATAAACAAAAGGAAGGACAAAAATCACATGATAATTTAAATAGATACAGAAAAGGCATTTGATAAAATCCAGCACCCATTCATGCTCAAAACTCTCAGTAAAGTGGGAATACAAGAAGCATTCCTTAACATGATAAAGGCCATCTACGACAAACCCACAGCAAACATCATACTAAATGGACAAAAATTAAAAGCAATCCCCTTAAGATCAAGAACCAGGCAGGGTTGCCCACTTTCACCACTTTTATTCAACATAGTTCTGGAAGTCCTAGCTACAGCAATCAGACAAGAAGAAGAAATAAAAGGCATCCAAATTGGAAAAGAAGAAGTAAAACTGTCACTATTTGCAGATGATATGATATTGTATATAGAGAACCCTAAAGTCTCAGTCAAAAAACTACTGGACCTTATAAATGAATTCAGCAAGGTGGTGGGATACAAAATTAATACTCAGAAATCAGAGGCATTTCTATATACAAACAATGAACTGTCAGCAAAAGAAATTAAGGAAACAATCCCCTTCAGTATTGCAGCCAAAAAAATAAAATACCTAGGAGTAAATTTAACCAAGGAGGTTAAGGACTTGTACTCGGAAAATTATAAAACATTGATAAAAGAAATCAAGGAAGATACAAATAAGTGGAAGCATATACCGTGCTCATGGCTAGGAAGAATAAACATTATTAAAATGTCTATATTACCCAAAGCAATTTATAAATTCAATGCTATACCAATTAAAATACCAATGACATACTTCAAAGATATAGAAAACATATTCCAAAAATTTATATGAAACTAAAAAAGAACACGAATAGCCTCAGCAATCTTAAAAAGAAAAAATAATGCAGTAGGTATCACTCTTCCGGATATCAAGGTTTACTACAAGGCCATTATACTTAAGACAGCCTGGTACTGGTATAAGAACAGGCACATTGATCAATGGAACAGAATAGAGGACCCAGAAATAAACCCACAGCTTTATGGACAACTGATATTTAACAAAGGAGGAAAGAACATACAATGGAGTAAAGACAGCCTCTTTAACAAATGGTGCTGGGAAAATTGGACATCTACCTGCAAAAAAATGAAACTAGACCATCAACTTACACCATGCACAAAAACAAATTCAAAATGGATAAAAGACTTAAACATAAGCCGTGAAACTATAAGCATCTTAGAAGAAAACATAGGCAGCAAGCTTTCCGACATCTGTAGCAGCAATATATTTGCCGATTTATCTCCACGGGCTAATGAAATAAAAGGCAGGATAAACAAATGGGACTATATCAAACTAAAAAGTTTTTGCACAGCTAAAGACAATAAGAACAGAATAAAAAGACAAACCACACAATTGGAGAACATATTCGACAACACGTCTGATAAGGGGTTAATAGCCAAAATTTATAAAGAACTTATAAAACTCAACACCAGGAAGACAAACAATCCAATCAAAAAATGGGCAAAAGAAATGAATAGAAATTTCTCCAAAGAAGACATACAGATGGCCAAAAGACATATGAAAAAATGCTCAACATCACTAATCATTAGAGAAATGCAAATCAAAACCACAATGAGGTATCACCTCACACCAGTCAGAATGGCACTCATCAGCAAAACAACACAGAATAAGTGCTGGCGAGGATGTGGAGAAAAGGGAACCCTTCTGCATTGCTGGTGGGAATGCAGACTGGTGCAGACACTGTGGAAAACAGTTTGGAGATTCCTCAAAAAATTAAAAGTCGAACTGCCTTTTGACCCGGCTATCCCACTTTTAGGAATATACCTTAAGAACACCATAACACTGTTCAAAAAGAAGAAATGCACCCCCATGTTCGTGGCAGCATTGTTCACAATAGCGAAGATCTGAAAACAGCCCAAGTGTCCATCAGAAGACGAGTGGATTAAAAAGCTTTGGTACATATATACTATGGAACACTATTCAGCCATAAGAAATGATGACATCGGATCATTTACAACAAAATGGATGTACCTTGATAACATTATACAGAGTGAAATAAGTGAATCAGAAAAAAAATACTGAGAACAGCATGATTTCATACATAGGTGGGACATAAAAGTGAGACTATGAGACATGGACAAGAGTGTGGTGGTTACGGGATGGGGGGAGGGAAGGGAGGGTGGGATAGGGAGAAGGGGAGGGGTACAGGGAAAACCAGATAGAAGGTGACAGAGGACAATTTGACTTTGGGTAATGGGTATGCAGCACAATTGAATGATAAGATAATCTGGAGATGTTTTCATTGTACATATGTACCCTGATTTATTGGTGTCACCCCATTAAAGTTAATAAAAAAAAAAGAATGGGATTAGTGTCCTTATAAAAGGGAGCCCAGGGACTTTTCTAGCCTTCTCTTTCCGCGATGTGGCAACACATGTTAAGCCAACCAGAACAAGGTCCTCACAAGAAGCTGGCTATGTTGGCACCCTGATCTTGGACTTCCAGATCCTGTGAGAAATAAACGTCTGTTGTTTATAAGTTACCCAGTATGGTATTTTGTTATAGAAACCTGAACTGACTAAGAAACAAAGCAGTGTGCCTTCACCCTCTTGGTCTTCCCTGTCCATGACTCTTGGATGATAGAGCATGTTCTTACTCGTGAGGGAAAAAGACAGATTCCTGCTTAATAAACAAGAGGAACCAACAGCAATTTCATGGCAGGAGCTAGAGCACATCCTGTGAAAGGAATGAACTACTCCTGCAGAAGTCGCAGGGCTCTGTGAACACCAAGGTCTGAACTCCCTGTCCCAGAACCAGAGAGAAGAAAAGGAGGCAGTTTGTTCCACCAGGCTCTCCTCCCCCTCCCTGGTGCAGTTGGTGAGGTCAGAAACAGCCACTTCAGAAGATCTTTGCACTATACACACAGTGGAATGTTGTTATTCAGCCTTTAAAAGAAAGAAAATTCTGCCTGACCTGTGGTGGCACAGTGGATAAAGCATAGACCTACAACACTGAGGTTGCTGGTTCGAAACCCTGTCCTTGCCTTGTCTCTCTCTTTCTCTCTCTCCTCTCTAAAATGAATAAAGTCTTTAAAAAAAAAGAAAGAAAATTCTGACACATGCTATATTTATGAACCTTGAGGACATCATGCTAAGTGAAAATAAATCAGTCACAAAGGACAAATACTATATTACTCTGCTCACATATGATACCTTGGTAGTAAATTCATAGAGACAATGTAGAATGGTGGTTGTGAGGAGTTAAGGAGTTACTATTTAATAGGAGTTTCCTGTTTGGGAAGAAAAAGGAACCGCTGGAGAGGAGGGTGGTGATGGTTGCACAGCAATGTGAATGTATTTGATGCCACTGTGTGTGCACTAAAAAGGTGGTTAAGATGGCAGATTTTGTTATGTATATTCTATCACAATAAAAAATAAAACTTTATATAGAAATTAACATCGTCAATTTTATGTTGACACTAGAAAGACCTTCACAGATTGTTGGGAACAATAGTGTCAATTCAGAGATAAATAAACTGAGGTTAAGGAGGTAAAGTAATTTACTAAAAACTCGTGGCTAGTGAGAGTCCCAGTCAGGATTCAAACATAAACCCCCTTTCAGCCTACCAGACCACTGCTTTTCCCACAGCTGCTTTAACAACCCAGGTCCTTAGGGGCGACATGGAAATTACAGGGAAACTTAGGGCTCTTCCCCGGTGCTCCCAACACTGAAATACCTGCCTCAAAGCAGTGACCACATGCTATTGCTTTTGTTTTTTTAGCTGTCTGCTCTCCGCATACTCTAAGCTCCTTGAAAGCGATATATATATATATTTTACAGACAACTCTTTTAGAAGAATTTTAGGTTCACAGCAAACATTGATCAGAAGGTACCAAATTTTCCTTTTACCCTCTTTTGCAACATCCTGCAGCAGAGGGCACATTTGTTACAGCTGATGAACTTCCACTGGCACATCATAATCACTGAAAGTCCGCAGTTCACCTTAGGGTTTATTCTTAGCGTTGTAAGTTCTATGGGCTTGGACAAACCCATAACGACGTCTGTCATACAGAGTGGTTTCGTCACCCTAAAAATCATCTGTGCTCTGCCTATTTATCCCGTCCTCCCTCAACCCTTGGCAGCCACTGATCTTTGCACTGTCCCTTCAGTTTTGCTTTTTCTAGAAAGACATGTTGGAATCATACAGTGTGCAGACCCTTTTATTTCTTTATTACTTTATTTATTCAATTTCAGATAGGAGAAAGAGAGAGAGGGAAAGAAGGAGAGAGAGAGAGGGAAAGAAGGAGAGAGGGAAGGAGGAGGAGGAGGAGCAGGAAGCATCAACTCCCATATGTGCCTTGACCAGGCAAGCCCAGGGTTTCGAACTGGTGACTTCAGTGTTCCAGGTTGACGCTTTGTCTACTGCGCCACCACAGACCAGGCTATACGGGCCCTTTTAGATGAGCTTTTTTCACTTAGTAGTACGGATTCAAGCTTATTCCGAGTCTTTTTTTTTTTTTTTTTTTTACAGGGACAGAGAAAGAGAGAGTCAGAGAGAGGGATAGATAGAGACAGACAAGACAGGAATGGAGAGAGATGAGAAGCATCAATCATCAGTTTTTCGTTGCGACACCTTAGTTGTTCATTGATTGCTTTCTCTTATGTGCCTTGACCGTGGGCCTTCAGCAGACTGAGTAACTCCTTGCTCGAGCTAGTGACCTTAGGTCCAAGCTGGTGAGCTTTTGCTCAAGCCAGATGGGCCCATGCTCAAGCTGGTGACCTTGGGGTCTCGAACCTGGGTCCTCCACATCCCAGTCCTACGCTCTATCCACTGTGCCACCACCTGGTCAGGCTTTTTCGAGTCTTTGTGTAGCTTGATAATAGCTCATGTCTTTTCATCACTGAATAATAGTCCATTCATAGATGTACCACAACTTATTTATTCATTAATTAAAACTTTTTTTACCTTTATATTTCAACACTTAGCAACCAACCTAGCACATAATAAAATATTAACAAATATTTGTGAAATGATGAATAAATAAACAAACCTCCCACCAGCAGGTGTAGTCTCTTCAGTTGAGAAGCAAGTATCAAGAAGAGAATGGTCAGGAAGGTTGTTATTTCATTTATCAATCTTGGAGTAATGGGATTTGAATCCAACTTCAAGAAGTAATCCTTAATGTATTTTTGTTTTCTATTTTAAACCCAGATTTTGAGGTTGGAAAATAAAGCAATATGCATATTTATGAAAAATACTATGAATACTGATATTTTTAATTATATCAGAGAACAAAAATACATGTTAAACCATAACAATTCCCTTCAACTATGACCTCTGTATTTTGCACCTTGCCATGCTCACTTTCCCTCCTCTTAATACAAAAAAGTGAAGTCTGGTGCCCTCTTGTGGTCTTTTATTTTTAAAAGAGAAATGCAGGGGGGGGGGAGATGGCGATGGAGTAGGCAGACGTACCAACTTCCAACTCCCAGAACCAAAGTGGATAACTCAATTTTAAGAACCATCATCTGGATAAACCAACTTTGAGCAAAACTAAGTGGACTCTTCAACCAAGGAACACTGCAGAAGCCACATTGAGACTGGTAGGAATAGCGAAAACGCGAAGAGGGCTGCCCAGCTCCCCGGAGCAAACGGCAGCCCGGAGAGATCTGCGTGGCGGGAGGAGAGTTTGGCGGAGAGGGAGGGACCTGGGTCCCAGGAACCAAGCCCCAGACTGCAGTCCCAGACCCTAGAAGAGGCGATTGGACAGTATCGAGCTGTGAAGTAAATGAGGATACTATTTGGGAAAAAGAGAGAGTCTTCTCAGACCCAAAAATCTTTTTAAAGGGACAGCTCAGAAAGCCTCTCTCACAACCACGCACCCGGGGCTCCGGGGAACTGGGACAGAGGAGAGGAACAGAGCAGCGGGAACAAAGAGTGGACTGAAGGCACGAGGACACTCTGAGGGACAGCCACCCCGACCCATGGGCTAAGTCACTTCCCTAATCGAAAACGAATATTTCCCCTGGAACTAGCAATACCAGCAAAGGGAGACAGGACACTAGCCAAACAAGCTCTCCCGCGGCAATTAGAGCAGACCTGCCTAGAGGGAGGGAGCTCCCAAGCCTACAGTGTGGAGACTTAGGGCACTTCTAGCCCCCTGAGGTTGCTGAAGCCTATGGTCGGGACAGGACGCCGAAAGGCAGTCCTGTCGGTGTGGGCGTAACAGTGAGGGCTCGGGCTAGCCTAGCAGGGGCAGGGGTGACGCGCGAAAGCTGTCCGGCAGCTGCGGGCCGCCTGTGACCCCACTTGTGGGGAAAAATACGGGCAGAGATCAGCCCTGCGACCCTGCACTAGCCGGCCCTGACCGCGGGCACCGGGCTAAGACCAGGGACGGGCGAGGGGCCCGAGGCTCACGCTGCCAACCCCGCCCAGAAGGAGAAACCTCAGTGTGCCATCTGTGGGCGCGAGCGGGCTCCTAAGACGGGGGCGAGGGAGACACTGAGACCAGCGGAAGTTCCCTGCTGAGATCACGCTGCTCTCCCCGCCCGGCCGGAGAAACTGCGGAGTACCACTCGACGTGCGCGAGCTTTCTCCGAGCGTGAGGGCGGGGTAGGAGCCGGAAGGACCGGAAGCTAGCCGCTGTGCGCACACCAGCAAACACGCCCGGCCCAATAATCCCCGGTTTTCGGTTTCAGTCCCTGCGCAGGAGGGCCCTGGCCTCGAGGGCGGGGCTAAATTCTGGACGGGCAAAGGCTCACAGCTGAGAGCACGTCAAAAGCCCCGCCCAACCCACAAAACGGTGGCGAGCAGACTCGGACTGAGGGGGCTGGGCGTAAGCCTTCCGGAAAAAGTCCGGGTCCGCAGCTGAGCAAAGGTGCTCACCTCTGCCCTGCGTGCTAACGCTAGTGGCTTGAGTGACAGCCCCTCCCGCAAAGGAGAGGCAGAAACCACAGCAATAGCTGCAGTGAGCCGGCGCTGGCAACGCCCACACCAAACCGTCCTAGGCAGCGACAGAGGGGGTGGCAAGCCTGCAGACAGACCACACCTAGAGAACACAAAGGCAACACATACTGGACTCCAGTGGCCACAGCTTGCTTACACTCAGATAAAATGGGCAGGCAGAGGAATGCAAACCAAATGAACCAAGAGAAATCCCCAGAGAAGGTCCTGAATGAACCAGATATAACCAAACTACCAGAAGCAGACTTTAGAATAATGATAGTTAGGATGTTCAAAGAAATTAGAGCAACAATGGATAGTCACTATGAGCACCTAAATAAAGAGATAACAAGTATAAAAAATGAAAGTGAAATAATAAAAAAGAACCAGACAGAAATGACAAATACAGTATCAGAACTGAAGACCACAATGGAAGGAATTAAAAGCAGGATAGATGACGCTGAGGATCGAATCAGTGAGTTAGAGGACACAATAAACATAGTTACAGAAGGAGAGAAAAAAAAGGAAAAGAGATTCAAAAAATGTGAGGAAACTCTAAGGGAGCTCTGTGACAACCTGAAGAGAAACAACATTCGCATCATAGGGGTACCGGAAGAAGAGGAAAGAGGACAGGAAATGGAAACTTTGTTCAATCAAATCATAGCCGAAAACTTCCCTAAATTAAGGCTGGGAAACATTCTACATGTCCAAGAGGCACACAGAACCCCATTAAAGAGAAACCCAAAAAGATCTACACCAAGACACATCATAGTTAAAATACCAAAGCTAATAGATAAAGAAAAAATCTTAAAAGCTGCTAGAGAAAAAAAGACTCTCACCTACAAAGGAGCCCCCATTAGGATGACATCGGACTTCTCAACAGAAACACTTGAGGCCAGAAGGGAATGCCAAGATATAATCAAAGTAATGCAGAACAAGAACCTACAACCAAGACTACTTTATCCAGCAAGGCTAACGTTTAAAATTGAGGGAGAAATAAAGAGCTTTCCAGACAAAGAAAACCTCAAGGAATTCATTAAAACCAAACCAATCCTGCAAGAGATTTTAAGGGGCCTAGTGTGAACAGTTCAAAGGGAGAAAAGAATATAGCAAAAAAAAAAAAAAAAAATACAGCTTTAAAGAATAAAATGTCAATAAACAACTACATATCAATAATAACCTTAAATGTAAATGGACTAAATGATCTAATCAAAAGACATAGGGTCGCAGCGTGGATAAAGAAACAGGACCCATACATATGCTGTCTACAAGAGACACACCTTAAAACAAAAGATGCTCATAGACTGAAGGTAAAAGGATGGAAAAAAATATTTCATGCAAATGGAAATGAAAAAAAAGCCGGGGTAGCAGTACTTATATCTGACAAAATGGACTTTAAAACAAAGACTGTAGTAAGAGATAAAGAAGGACAGTACATAATGATAAAGGGAACAATTCAACAGGAAGATATAACTATTATAAATATCTATGCACCAAATATAGGAGCCCCGACATTCATAAAGCAGACTTTGATGGATATATAGGGCTAGATTAACAGTAATACTATCATAGTAGGGGATTTCAATACCCCACTAACAACACTGGATAGATCCACAAGAAAGAAAATCAATAAAGAAACAGCAGACTTAAAGGATACACTAGATCAACTTGATTTAATAGATATATTCAGAACTTTTCACCCTAAAGCAGTAGAATATACATTCTTCTCAAGCGCTCATGGTACGTTTTCTAGGATAGACCACATGTTAGGACACAAAAAAGGCCTCAACACATTTAAGAAGATTGAAATTATATCAAGCATTTTCTCTGATCACAATGCCATGAAACTAGAAATCAACCACAAAAGAAAAACTGAAAAATACTCAAACACTTGGAAACTAAATAGCATGATATTAAATAATGAATGGATTAACATTGAGATCAAAGAAGAAATAAAAAAGTTTCTAGAAACAAATGATAATGAGCATACGTCAACTCAAAATCTATGGGACACAGCAAAAGCAGTTCTGAGAGGGAAGTTTATTGCACTACAGGCATATCATAAGAAGCTAGAAAAAGAACATATAAGCAACTTAACCCTGCAGCTAAAAGAACTTGAAAAACAACAACAAATAAAATGCAGGACAAGTAGAAGGAAGGAAATAATAAAGATCCGAGCAGAAATAAATGTCATAGAGGCTAAGGAAACAATACAGAGGATCAATGAAACCAGAAGCTGGTTCTTCGAAAAGGTAAACAAGATTGATGAACCCTTAACTAGACTCATCAAGAAAAAAAGAGAGAGGTCTCAAATAGATAAAATTAGAAAGGACAGTGGAGAAATTACAACTAATACAACAGAGATACAAAGCATTGTAAGAAAATACTATGAAGAACTCTATGCCAAAAAATTTGACAATCTAGATGAAATGGACAAATTTCTTGAATCATATAAACTTCCAAAAATCAATCTGGAAGAATCAGAGCACCTAAACAGACCAATTACAACAGAGGAGATTGAAACAGTTATCAAAAAACTCCCAAAAAAGAAAAGTCCTGCGCCTGATGGCTTCACAAGTGAATTCTATCAAAAATTCAAAGAAGAACTAACTCCTATCCTCCTCAAGCTATTTCAAAAAATTCAAGAGGAAGGCAGACTTCCAATCTCCTTTTATGAGGCGAGCATAATTCTGATCCCCAAACTGGGCAAAGACAACACAAAGAAAGAAAATTATAGGCCTATATCCCTGATGAATTTAGACGCTAAAATTCTCAACAAAATATTAGCCAACCGGATTCAGCAATATATGAAAAAAATCATACACCATGACCAAGTGGGATTTATTCTGCAGAGGCAAGGCTGGTACAATATTCGCAAATCAATCAATGTGTATCATCACATAAACAAAAGGAAGGACAAAAATCACATGATAATTTCAATAGAAGCAGAAAAGGCATTTGATAAAATCCAGCACCCATTCATGCTTAAAACTCTCAATAAAGTGGGAATACAAGGAACATTCCTTAACATAATAAAGGCCATCTACGACAAACCCACAGCAAACATCATACTTAATGGACAAAAATTAAAAGCAATCCCCTTAAGATCAGGAACCAGGCAGGGTTGCCCACTTTCACCACTTTTATTCAACATAGTTCTGGAAGTCCTAGCTACAGCAATCAGACAAGAAGAAGAAATAAAAGGCATCCAAATTGGAAAAGAAGAAGTAAAACTGTCACTATTTGCAGATGATATGATATTGTACATAGAAAACCCTAAAGTCTCAGTTAAAAAACTACTGGACCTTATAAATGAATTCAGCAAGGTGGCAGGATATAAAATT
Organism: Rhynchonycteris naso; assembly: GCA_037038555.1. NCBI lineage: Eukaryota > Metazoa > Chordata > Mammalia > Chiroptera > Emballonuridae > Rhynchonycteris > Rhynchonycteris naso. The sequence goes on along the minus strand of CM072998.1, from coordinate 106,440,913 downwards.
AATACCCAGAAATCAGAGGCATTTCTATATACAAACAATGAACTGTCAGCAAAAGAAATTAAGGAATCAATCCCCTTCACTATTGCAGCCAAAAAAATAAAATACCTAGGAGTAAATTTAACCAAGGAGGTTAAGGACTTGTACTCGGAAAATTATAAAACATTGATAAAAGAAATCAAGGAAGATACAAACAAGTGGAAGCATATACCGTGCTCATGGCTAGGAAGAATAAACATCATTAAAATGTCTATATTACCCAAAGCAATTTATAAATTCAATGCAATACCAATTAAAATACCAATGACATACTTCAAAGATATAGAAAACATATTCCAAAAATTTATATGGAACCAAAAAAGAACACGAATAGCCTCAGCAATCTTAAAAAGAAAAAATAAAGCAGGAGGCATCACTCTTCCGGATATCAAGGTTTACTACAAGGCCATTATACTCAAGACTGCCTGGTACTGGCATAAGAACAGGCACAGTGATCAATGGAACAGAACAGAAAACCCAGAAATAAACCCACAGCTTTATGGACAACTGATATTTGACAAAGGAGGAAAGAACATACAATGGAGTAAAGACAGCCTCTTTAACAAATGGTGCTGGGAAAATTGGACATCTACCTGCAAAAAAATGAAACTAGACCATCAACTTACACCATGCACAAAAACAAATTCAAAATGGATAAAGGACTTAAACATAAACCGTGAAACTATAAGCATCATAGAAGAAAACATAGGCAGCAAGCTCTCCGACATCTGTAGCAGCAATTTATTTGCCGATTTATCTCCACGAGCAAATGAAATAAAAGGCAAGATAAACAAATGGGACTACATCAAACTAAAAAGCTTTTGCACAGCTAAAGACAATAAGAACAGAATAAAAAGACAAACTACACAATGGGAGAACATATTCGACAGCACGTCTGATAAGGGGTTAATAACCAAAATTTATAAAGAACTTATAAAACTCAACACCAGGAAGACAAACAATCCAATCAAAAAATGGGCAAAAGAAATGAATAGAAATTTTACCAAAGAAGACATACAGATGGCCAAAAGACATATGAAAAAATGCTCAACATCACTAATTATTAGAGAAATGCATATTAAAACCACAATGAGATATCACCTCACACCAGTCAGAATGGCGCTCATCAGCAAAACAACACAGAACAAGTGCTGGCGAGGATGTGGAGAAAAGGGAACCCTTCTGCACTGCTGGTGGGAATGCAGACTGGTGCAGTCACTGTGGAAAACAGTTTGGAGATTCCTCAAAAAATTAAAAGTCGAACTGCCTTTTGACCCAGCTATCCCACTTTTAGGAATATACCCTAAGAACACCATAACACTGTTCGAAAAGAAGAAATGCGCCCCCATGTTTGTGGCAGCATTGTTCACAATAGCGAAGAGCTGGAAATAGCCCAAGTGTCCGTCAGAAGACGAGTGGATTAAAAAGCTTTGGTATATATATACTATGGAACACTATTCAGCCATAAGAAATGATGACATCGGATCATTTATAACAAAATGGATGTACCTTGATAACATTATACGGAGTGAAATAAGTAAATCAGGAAAAAAGAAAAACTGAGAACAGCATGATTTCATACATAGGTGGGACATTAAAGTGGGACTATGAGACACGTACAAGAGTGTGGTGGTTACGGGATGGGGGGAGGGAGGGGAGGGTTGGATAGGGAAAAGGGGAGGGACACAGGGAAAACCAGATAGAAGGTGACAGAGGACAATTTGACTTTGGGTAATGGGTATGCAGCACAATTGAATGATGGGATAATCTGGAGATGTTTTCATTGTACATATGTACCCTGATTTATTGGTGTCACCCCATTAAAGTTAATAAATAAATAAATAAATAAATAAATAAATAAAAAAGAGAAATGCAATGAATTCTTTTGTCCTGGGAAATATTTATCCCCTAAATAGCATTTAGCTTCTCTCTGGAAGAAGATTACTTCCTTTCGACTCATTGTTTCTAATGCTAGACACCTCTCTTTAACAACTTTAAATCAGAATGTTCCTCCTGCCAAAGATGTCATCAGGTTGGCTATGGATTTTCCTGTTAGTAGCCAGGAGTTTCCTGTTAGGTCCTTTGGAGTTGTTCTAAAGGGAAAGAATAAACCTAAATAAGATTAAAAAAATTAAAACCTTTTATAATTCCACAATCCTGGAAGGTCAAGTATGAGGACCTTCAAGATCTAGCCCTTGTCTAACTTCTAGTCGCTCGTCTTATGTGTGCTCCCCATTTTTATTTTTATTTTTATTCCTCACACCCCAGAAGACCAGCTGCAAGACTACTTAAGTGTCATTTCCTTGATAAAACATTTTCTAGGTTAAAAAATTATCTGTTTGTCTGGGCCTGTAGTGGAGCAGTGGATAAAGCATAGACCTGGAATGCTGAGATTGCTGGTTTGAAACCCTGGGCTTTTGAATCAAGACATATGTAAGAGTAGCAACCAATGAATAGCTAGAGTGAAGCAACTACTTCTTGTCCACCCCTCTCTCTCTGTAAAATAAATCAATAAAATTTTTTTAAAAATTGTTTTTTCTTATTTTCCAAGTAAGAGGAGGGGAGATAGACTACAGCATGTATCCCGACTGGGATCCACCCTGCAATCCCCATCTGGTACCGATACTCTGCCCCTCTAGGGTCATGCTTACAACTGAGCTATTTTAACCATCCTCAGCGCCCAGGGGGGTGTGCTGGAACCAATCAAACCATGGCTGCAGGAGGGGAATAGAGAGAGAATGGAGAAGAGGAGGGGTAGAGAAGCAGATGGTCGCTTCTCTTGTGCCCTGACCAGGAATTGAACCCAGGACAACCATACGCCAATCAATGCTCTACCAATGAACCAACCAGCCAAGGCTAAATCAATAAAATGTTTTTAAAAAATTTACCTGTTTCCTCTTGGTGCTCCCACCTCCTCATAGCCTTCTAGAATGGCAGACAACTATTTTATTTAGCTATGTATTTATCTAAATCCTTGATCAATGGTTGTGTTCCTTGAGCCCAAGCTTTATATCTTGAGAGAAGCAACTACTCATTCTCATTCATCAGTGCTTAACACAGAGGGGCAATAAATGTTGATTTACTGACTGTAAATTAAAGATCAAGGCAGAAAGTCATAATGGAAGTGAGAAACAGGAAACCACTGGGAGCTATCTCCAGGAGACACAACAGTCCACTTCTTTCTGCTCCCTGTACAGAAAACATGGGGCCAAAGGAAAGCAAGCTCAGAGGTGATGTCATCATAAATTTCTAACTGGACAGGTCTTGGGAGGGTAGTAATACTTCACACATAAAATTCTTTAGTAAAAAGGTATAGCTTTGCCTTAAGCCCGTGATGGCAAACCTATGACATGCGTGTCAGCACTGACACGCGTAGCCATTTTTGATGACACACAACCGCATGCAGCCACATACCAGAGAAGTATGGGGCCACATACCAGAGAAGTATGGGGCTTGGCTACTGCACTTGCATGGCCAGATGCAGTAACTGAGGATAAAACATTTGCTGTAGTGTAGATATCTGGCCAGATGTCTGAAGGCCAAAACAACAGAACTGTGGCACAGAGCCTCTAGTTCTGGGACTTCCGGTTAGGCCGTTTTTCCTGAAGTGACACTCCACCGGAGTTATGCTCGGTTTTTTGGCAAATTTTGACACACCAAGCTCAAAAGATTTCCCATCACTGCCTTAAACAAACCCTGTCCATTGTTTCTGTGCATCTAGGTCAGAGGTCGGGAACCAATGGCTCGCGAGCCAGATGTGGCTCTTTTGATGGCTGCATCTGGCTAGCAGACAAATCTTTAATAAAAAATTTAATAACGTTAAAAATATAAAACATTCTCGCCTGACCTGTGGTGGCGCAGTGGATAAAGCGTCGACCTGGGAACACTGAGGTCTCCAGTTCAAAACCCTGCACTGGTCTGGTCAAGGCACATATGGGAGTTGATGATTCTAGCTCCTCCCCCCTTTCTCTCTCTCTCTCTCTCTCTCTCTCTCTCTTTCTCTCTCTCTCACTCTGTGTCTCCTCTTTAAAATGAATAAATAAAAAAAAATATAAAACATTCTCATGTATTACAATCCATTCATTTCCTACCACTCATGTTCATGTTTGTGGGTGGCTGGAGCGAATCACAGCTGTCCTCTGGGACAACACCAAATTTTTACTGGATAATGCATATCGTACACAGGTCGTTGAGAGGTCAGGAAGTAAACTTTCCTACCTTTAATCAAGTAGTCAGCTAGCTAGTTGCAGAAACCCTTTTGACAAAGAAGATGGCTAAAAGATAAAATGATGAGGAGTATTGTATTTTTCAGCAGGGATGGACAGAGGAATTCACCTTTGTGGAGAAAGCAGGTTCTGCAGTGTGTCTAATATGCAATGATAAAATTGCATCGATGAAACGGTCAAATATAAAGTGGAACTTTGATACATGCCATACTACATTTGCATCAAAATATCCAGCAGGGGACAGCAGGAAGAAAGCATGTCAAGAGCTACTGTACAGAGTGCAAGCTAGTCAGCAGCAACTTCGTGTTTGGATCCAACAAGGTGACTGGAATTCGGCTAGCTTTGCTGTGCTTTAGCAATTGTGAGAAACAAAAAGCCATTCACAGATGGGGAGTATGCCAAAACTTGATGTTGTCAATGAACTTTTTGACAACTTTTCGGATAAAGACAAGATAATCAAATGAATAAAAGACATGCCTCTGTTGGCAAGAACTGTTCACGATCGTACCGTCATGATAGCAAATCAAATTGAGGAAACACAAGTGAAGGACATAAATGCAGCACCATTCTTTTCTCTCATTTTGGAAGAGTCAACAGACGTAAGCCATTTATCCCAGTTCAGCGTGATTGCAAGGTATGCTGTCGGTGACACACTACATGAGGAAAGTCTTGCTGTTTTGCCTATGAAAGAGACAACAAGAGGGGAGGATTTAGTCCAGTCTTTCATTGAGATTACTAAAGAAAATAATCTACCAATGGATAAACTTATTTCAGTGTGTACTGATGGTGCTCTGTGCATGGTGGGAAAAAACAGAGGATTCATAGTGCATCTTTGTGAACATGAAAAGAGACCCATCCTAAGTTTTTACTGCATCCTACATCAGGAGGCGCTTTGTGCTCTGATGTATGTCGAGCAGCTTGGTGAAGGTGATGTCGCTGGTTGTTCGGATGGTCAACTTTGTTGTTGCCCAAGCTTATATGATTGCCAGTTTAAAACATTGCTGGATGAAGTTAGAAATAATTATCCTGGTCTGCTTCTGCACAGCAGTGTGCGTTGATTGTCAAGAGGGAAGGTGCTCAGCTGTTTCACGGCTTGTCTGAGCAAAATCTGGACATATCTTGAAATGAAAAACATCGAGCATCCTGAGTTAGCTAACACTGAGTGGCTCCTCAAGTTCTACTATCTTGTGGACATGACTGAACATCAGAACCAGCTCAATGTGAAAATGCAAGGTGTTGGAAATAGTCTTATCCCTTCAACAATCAGTATTTACATTTGAAAACAAGCTGGAATTCTTCATCTCCGACATTGAAACAGGTTGTTTACTACACTTTGAAAAACTGGGAGATTTTAAAGATGCATGCACAGCAAGTGACCCTGCTCAACATCTTGATCTCCAGCAGCTAGCGGGCTTCACAGCTAATCTCCTGCAGTCATTCAGAGCACGCTTTGGAGAATTTCATGAGCGCTCTCATCTTTTTAAATTCATCACCCATCCACATGCGTGTGCAGTGGACAGCGCCAACCTGAGTTACATCCCCGGTGTCTCTTAGATTTTGAGCTACAAGCTGCTGACCTGAAGGCCTCAGACATGTGGGTGAATAAGTTCAAGCCACTGAATGAAGATTTGGAAAGACTTTCAAGACAGCAAGCAGAGTTGGCGAGCATACACAAGTGGGGAGAAATGAAAAAACTTCAACCCATGGGCCAGCTGATTGTCAAAACTTGGAACGCGCTTCCCATCACATACCACACACTGCAGTGTGTGAGTATTGCTGTACTGACAATGTTTGGTTCTACGTATGCATGCGAGCTGTCTTTCTCACATCTAAAGAACATTAAGACCAACCTACGATCACGTTTAATGGATGGAAGTCTCAACGCCTGCATGAAGTTTAACCTCACCATGTATCAACCAGACTACAAAGCCATCAGCAAAACTGTGCAGCACCAGAAGTCACATTAATGGTAAGAAGTACTTTATTCATCATTGGTTAGCAACAGCATAACAATGTTATTAAAAAGAATTCAGAGACTTATTGTACTTTAAAAGTGTTGGTCTTACATAAAATACACACATTTACTTGTATTTAATGGTAAACATATTGTATGGCTCTCACGAAATTACATTTTGAAATATGTGGCGTTCATAGCTCTCTCAGCCAAAAAGGTTCCCTGATCTAGGTTAACACACCTTTGATATAACCACCTTCAAGAGAGTTTATAATCCTGTTAACTATTTTGTAATCCAATCCCTGTCTGGGTTTTTCTCACCTTCTTTTACTCTTTCTTATGGTTCTCTCTTTAATTTAAAATGCATAAAAGAGACTGTGAACTTGTCCTTCAATACAGTTATCTCAGTCTGTTGAGACCTTGCTTCCACATGTTTCCTATTTTTGCCTGACATAAATTTTTACAAAATTTCTCCACAGGTTCAGACGTTCTCACATGAACAGCTCTCACTGATCTGCTATTGGGTACAGATGATAAAGGCAATGTCTCTTCTGTGTAGAGCCCTCAGACCTGTAGGGGAATGAAAACATTTTGTATGGCCTTTCTATGTGCTTTGGAAAGCTATGAATCAAAACCAAACAAACAAACAAAAAACACAAACCCTTACTGTACTTCAAATCTCAAGAGAGCATAAAGTGCTTGCTTTACTCCTCCAATATGAGAATGTGAGGAAGATAGGGCTCAATATACTGACAAAGAACATGAGCTCAGAGACTGTGCTCGCCCTGTTTCATGACTTATGAGCAATGGAGCAAGGACCAGAACAGGAGCCCCTGACTCCCAAGTCCACGTTCCGTGCATCATGTAGTGCAACGCTTTGTCTTGGGGAGTGCTACTCCCAAATCTGACATTTCTACCATCTGTGCACATGCATACACTTAATATTTCTGCAAGCAAGGAAACATTATTTCAATACTCCCCATCCTTAGACCTCAGAAAACAAGCACATTCATGAAAACAAATGAACAAAACCACTAACCAACACTTGCTCCAAAACAGTAGAGTATCAGGAATATTATGGAGAAATCTAGATTGACGGGGCTGCATGTGAAGCTATGCGCTAGTAAGGGAGAAGAACATTTTCCTTCTTACCTTCTAGGTCCTTGGGTGGGCCTAGTAATTAAATAGACATAAGACGGATTAAAAGGAAGAAGACAAATTTTAACTTTGTATGAATGGGAGCTCATAGGAATGTGAGATTCGAAGAAGTAACCAAAGCCGTCAACTTTTATACTCCTAAGGAACAACGCGTTTGACAGACAAAACAGAGACGCTGGGCTTGTGGTAGTAAATTAGAAAAGAAGTAATAAGGTTTGTTTAGACAGCTTTCTCAGCCTTGGTGAAATCTCACTTTCCCCTCCTGGTACAGGGAGGGTTTCTTTCACACTGGAGACTTATTTCTTGATTTCAGGGAGACCAGCTATTTCTTAAGTAACTTTAGTTCAAAACAACCAACATGCCAAAGTGACACATTTTGGGGTTGACTGCCCCACACCCCACTGCTCTGTCACTATTTGTTTGTAGTCCTAGGTGGTAGACTCCTCTCTGATCTTCCATGTTAAACTTCCTTGCATGTAACTTCACCACATACAAAACAGGTAAAAACTGACCAGGCTTTGGCACAGTGGATAGAGTGTTGAATTGGGACATGGAGGACCCAGGTTCAAAACAAAATAGGTAAAAAGAGATTATGTGTGTTGAGAGAATTTAATGAGTTTATATGCACATGGAGTCTGGCTCATTGTCAAGTAGTCAATTAATTTTAGTTATTATCATCAATTATTATTATTAAAACAGTTATTTCAGTTATTTTATCCAGTTTGAACTGTCTCTATGTTAGTGAAATTTGCAACACAATATTCTGTTTTGCTTTGTATTCGCTGCACTCTTTGATGGGTGATATCTCTTTTATTTATGCTCATTTATTGATTTAAATTATAGAGGAAGGGAGAGAGGGAAAAAGAGACAGGAACATCGATTTGTTCCTGTATGTGCCCTGACAGAAGATCAAACCAGCAACCTCTGCGCTTCAGAACAATGCTCTAACAAACTAAACTATCCAGCCAGGGCTTTGATGGGTGATTTCTTTAAAATAAAATTTATTTCACCTAATATGTTATATATAACAGCAGAACCATTTGGTCTCTCCTTCTCTGTTTTACAGTTCAAAGTTAAAAAGCAGTTTCAATACTGTCACTTCATGTAAGGTTAGGTCAGCCATGGCCAACAGTTTTTTTCCCCTGGGTCAGATTAGAAAGAAAACTTTTTTCACAGGCCAGACGAAATATTAAAATTAAAAAATATTAAATACAAAAACGATTTGTTTAAGTAAACAAAATTTTATTATATAATTTGTATATGAATAAATGTAAGTGAATGAAAAAAATTTTAATATACAATATTATTTTAATAAAAATATAATTACATACTGTATAAATATCCAAACTGCATTGCAATCAATCGAAATAATATTTAATTAATAGAATGAGCTAGAAGGGGTTATATCACAAATAAAAGAATTATTTTGTTTTACAAACAGCCTGGACACGTTTTCAGTTATCAACTGCAGCTACTGTCTATGCTACAATGCCACTTGATTCAGCACACTAGACCACAAAAATAACAAATTGTTTAACCTTGGGTGTGCACTGGCAAACTCTGCCTAAAAGAATGTGGGTGTCACATCGCCGCTAGATGTCAAACAGTTCATATCGAGTACAGACGAGTACAAAAGTTGCAAATCTTTATAATGGAACTTTTTTAAAAAAATGAAGTATCACGAATCCATTCCACCAATTATTGGAAGTTAACCCACGCGGAATTCTTTTCTGCGTATCACTATCTTCTTAAATGTCTAGATTTTCAATAATCAAAGATGCTTCCACTTCTGAGTAGCTAAGATTTTAAAGTAGTGAAGAATATTAAAAATTTAATCTCAGGCCACATAAACTCATTATGCGGACCATATGTTGGCCATGCCTGGGTTAGGTCCTTGTGCATTCTTCCTCATCTCCCATTTTTGAGGTTCCAGGGCTCAAGGCAAGAAACTCTTCAAATAACTGGCTAAGACTCTTATCAATACAGAAAGAGGAAGCCTTGCCTATATGCTCTGAACACACTCATCCCAAAGGAAACTTGGGCCTTGGGGCACTGACTGACTTGGATTGCTTTTATCTCCCTGTATTTCTCTGACCATTTCATCTCCTTCAATATTTATTCATAATACAAGTACTCCCTGATACATTGGAGGGCTAATAGTGTCTTCTGGTCAACTGGCTTCCATGGTGCAAAAGAGCCAGTAGTAATCACAGCTCCCTGGGCTCCTGGCTTCTGCTTCGCACTGCTGTCTGCAGTGGTGTTCCACCTTTATATTAACACACCCATTCTCCTCAAGTCCAGTGGGATTGCCTGGTATTTAGGCCAAGGTTCCATCCAGCAGTGTTTGTTTTCTTCCCAGAAAGTAAAATGCTTCTCTTCCAGAACAAGGGATCAAATCTTTCTTCAAGAGGAAGTCAACAGGCAAAGATGGCAGAGTGACACATTTTTAGGTTGACTGCCCTGAACCCCACCCACAGTGAGATCTTTGAACTACGAGTCATAAGAGCACCTACATTTTTAACACCAGTTGAAAGAGAAACTCAGCTCAAAGATTCCTGGAAAATGGATAAAAATTAAGTTTGGTTAAACTTAAAAACTAAATTTGACTGTTACCCATGACAACCTTGAATTTAGTAAAACAGAGGACTCTTGAAACAAAGCATGTGACTCCTAGGAGAATTAACAACTGTGATTCAGGGTGTTAGAAATTTGAGCTGATATTTTCTGATTTTGCACTTTAATGTCCTGGTAAAACAGATCCACAATCTGGTAGTTTTCTTCTTTTACATTTAGGCCTCATGCAATGAAGTATTAAATAAGCATCTGTCGTAATATATTCAGGTAACTATTGGGCTAACTAAAAAGTTGGCAACAGATCTCAAAAATTATTTAATTGTCTAGTAAATCAAAGCAGCCTTATTAGATACTGTGGCTTGCCGTTTTTTTAAGCCCTTGATGTGACCAGCTGTGGGACTAATGAAGACTAAAAAAGTTGCTGTTCTTACATGAGCAGGGTGAAGTGGTGGTTGAAGATAAAGCCAGAGATGTGTGTCTATACTGCATCTAAGGAGAATGAAATCCAGCCAAATCCCACTCTTTGCATCAAATTTGTTGAAAGATGGCTTCAAAGCCAAACTACTCATCCATGCAACTTTGTGTCAAGTCTTTATGTCTTGGTAGGGATTGAGAAAGATGGTGGGTGTGGCTCCCAATCTATGGGAACAGTAAAAGTAGTCCTAAGAGGGAAATTCATTGCATTACAGTGAGAGAGAAAGACAGAGAGACAGGCAGACAGGAAGGGACTTCTTTTGGAAAAGAAGAAAAAGAAGAATTGTTCTAGACTTTACCAGAGGTTTTTTCAGGTGCCTAGCTCAACAAGCAATAGAAAAGCTCATCTTATGAGGAATGCATTATTTTTATTTCAAAACCAGGTAAAGATGCTACAAAGAAAAACCTATAGACCCTGGCAGGTTGGCTTAGTGTAGAGTGTCGGCCCAGTGTGTGGAAGTCTGTGTTCAATTCCCAGTCAGGGCACACAAGAGAAGTGACCATCTTCTCCACACCTCCCCCACTTGCTTCTCTCTCTCTCCTCCTCTCCTATCTCAATTGGAGAGAGTTAACCCCAGGCGCTGAGGATGGCTCTATGGCCTCCACCTCAGGTGCTAAAAAATGGCTTTGGTTACAATAGAGCAAGGGCCCCAGATGAGCAGAGTGTTTGCTCATCTGGATCCTAGTAAGTTTGCCAGTGGATCCTGGTCAGGGTGCCCACAGGAGTCTATCTCTGACTCCCCTCCTCTCACTAAAATAAAAATTAAAAAAAAAGAAAATTATAAACCAATATCCCTGATGAACATAGATGCTAAAATTCTCAACAAAATATTAGCAAACCAAATCCAGCAATACACTAAAAGTTCATACACCATAATCAAGTGGAATTTATTCCAGGGAAGCAAGGTTGGTCCAAATGCTAATATTTGAAGATCAACAAATGTGACTCATCACATAAACAAAATGAAAGATAAAAATCACATGGTCAATAAATGCAAAAAAAGCATTTGATGAAATCCAGCTCCCATTTATGATCAAAACTTTCAGCCAAGTGGCCATACAGGGAACATACCTCAACACAATAAAGGATGCATATGACAAACCAGCAGCCAACATTATACTCAATGAGCAAAAATTAAAAGCAATCCTCTTAAGATTGGGAACAAGATGGGGTGTCCCCCTTCACCACTCTTACTCAACATAGTACTGGAAGTCCTAGCCACAGCAATCAGAAAAGAAAAAAGAAATAAAAGGCATCCAAATTGGAAAAGAAGAAGTAAAACTGTCATTTTTTGCCTGCAACATGATACTGTATATAGAAACCCCTAAAGTTCTAGCCTAAAACTACTAGACTTGATAAGTGAATTTGGCAAGGTGGCAGTATATAAAATTAGTATTCAGAAGTTAGTGACATTTTTACACAAATAATGAACTGTCAGAATGAGAAATTAAGGAAACAGCCTGACCAGGCAGTGGCCGCAGTGGATAGAGCGTCGGACTGAGATTCGGCAGACCCAGGTTCGAGACCCTGAGGTTGCCAGCTTGAGCGTGGGCCCATCTGGCTTGAGCAAAAGCTCACCAGCTTGGACCCAAGGTCGCTGGCTCCAGCCAGGGGTGGCTCAGTCTGCTGAAGGCCCGCGGTGGAGGCTCATGTGAGAAAGCAATCAATGAACAACTATGGTGTTGCAACGGCAATGAAAAACTAATGATTGATGCTTCTCACCTCTCTCCGTTCCTGTCTGTCTGTCCCTATCTATTCCTCTCTCTGACTCTCTCTCTGTCCCTGTAAAAAAAAAAAAAAAAAAGAAAAGGAAAAAAAAGAAAGAGAGAAATTAAGGAAGCAATTCAATTAACTATTACAATAAGAAAAAATAAACTACTTAGAAATAAATTTAACCAGGGAGGTAAAAGACTTGTATTCAGAAAATTATAAGACATTGAAAAAAAGAAATATAGAAAGATACAAACAAGTGGAAGCATATACCATGCTCATGGATAGAAAGAATTAACATAATTAAAATGTTCATACTGCCCAAAGCAATATATAGATTCAATGCAATTCTTATTAAAATACCAATGGCATATTTCACAGATCTAGAACAAATATTGCAAAAGTTTTTTGTTTTCTTTTACAGGGACAGAGAGAGAGTCAGAGAGGGGGATAGATAGGGACAGATAGATAGGAAATGAGAGAGATGAGAAGTATCAATCATCAGTTTTTCGTTGCTGTTGTGATACCTTAGTTGTTCATTGATTGCTTTCTCACATGTGCCTTGATTGCAGGCCTTCAACAGACTGAGCAAACCCTTGCTGGAACCAATGACCTTGGGTCCAAGCTGGCGAGCTTTTGCTCAAGCCAGATGGACCCGCGCTCAAGCTGGCAACCTCGGGGTCTCGAACCTGAGTCTTTCGCATCCCAGTCCGATGCTCTGTCCATGTGCCACCACTTGGTCAGGCTCCAAAAGTTTATGTGGAACCAACAAAGAACTTGAGTAGCCTCAGCTGTCTTGAAAATGAAGTACAAAGTGGGTGGTATTACACTTCTTGACATCAAGTTATACTACAAGGCCACTGTAATCAAAACAGCCTGGTGTTGGCATAAGAACAGGCATACAGATCAATGGAACAGAACAAATAATCCAGAAATAAACCCACGGCTTTATGGTCAATTAATGTTTGACAAACGAGGCAAGAGTATACAATGGAATAAAGACAGTCTTTTTAATAAATGGTGCTGGGAAAATTGAAAAGGTACATGCAAAAACAATGAAACTAGATTACCAACTTACATCATTCACAAAAATAAACTCAAAATGGGTAAAGACTTAATTCTTGGACATCTCTCATAGCAATTTTTGCCAATATATCTCCACAAGCAAGTAGATGCTCTTCTAATGTACACTTTGCAGATGAGCAAACTGAAGATTCATGGAAACTTTAAATATCTTGCCTAAGGTTAAATAGAGACATAATTTATACTCTATTGTTTCATATCATTGGCATAGTACCCAGTTCCTTTGCTAAAAGCATGTGGAAAGGGGGAAAATGTATTGAGTAACTACTATATTTAGCTGCCTGGACAAATGCCTCTCTACGACATTAAGAAGTTGCTCATAGCCAGGCCATGGTGCAGTGGATAAAGCGTTGGACTGGGATGTGGACGGGCCCAGGTTCAAGACCCCGAGGTCTCCAGCTTGAGCGCAGGCTCATCTGGTTTGAGCAAATGCTCACCAGCTTGAGTCCAAGGTCACTGCCTGGAGCAAGGGGTCACTCGGTCTGCTGAAGGCCCGCGGTCAAGGCACATGTGGAAAAGCAATCAATGAACAACTAAGGTGTCGCAATGGCAACAAAAAACTAATGATTGATGCTTCTCACCTCTCTTCGTTCCTGTCTGTCTGTTCCTATCTATCCCTCTCTCTGACTCTCTCTCTGTCTCTGTAAAAAAAAAAAAAAAGAAGAAGAAGTTACTCATAAATCTAAATATGAAAATCTGTAAATAAAAAGGATGATGTCTGATAACTGAAAGGAAAATGACCTGAGAGTTGATGGATTAGGACAAAGACCAGTTGGGCTTTATGAGAATTTAGATGGCAACTAGATTTTTATGGCAATTAGTGGATGAGACAGAACAACACAATAGTTGAATTTCTCTGTTTTAGATTATGTAGTTTATAATTTCCATTTAGATTAAGAAAAACAAGTCAGTGGACGCAGGATAAATAGCAAATGCCTCCTTCCCCACCTTAGTTACTTGAATTTTAGTTAAAGAAGAGAATACATTAAAAATAACACTCGCCTGACCTGTGGTGGCACAGTGGATAAAGCGTCGACCTGGGAACACTGAGGTTGCCACTTCAAAACCCTGCACTGGTCTGGTCAAGGCACATATGGGAGTTGATGATTCCAGCTCCTCCTCCCTTTCTCTCTTTCTCTCTCTCTCTCTCTCTCTCTCTCTCTCTCTCACTCTGTGTCTCCTCTCTAAAATGAATAAAATAAATAATTAAAAAAAATAACACTCATTTTTATCTATCCAATAAGTCTGATTGTACAAATCTCTATGACAGAAGCTGAGCCTTTCAGAAGACCTCAGGTACTGCACAGGTTCATATAACAATGTACAGGTTTTTCTCCTTATTCAATAGTATCAATGCTGACCACTGGAAATCATGTATGTATTGGTGTGTGGGTGGGTGGGGGTGTTTTCAGGGCTGGCTAATGAAGCAAGCAACTAACAGAAGTTTGTTTAAAAAACTAACATTATTTATTAAGTTCCTACAATGTATTAGAAACTGAACCACACATATTTTCAAGTATTATCTCATTTAATCTTCATAAAAAACTATATAAATAGGTATTATTATCCTCTTTTACAGATAGAGAAATTAAGTTGCAATTAAATTATCAGCATTATTAATACATAATGTTTTGAGTGTTTTGTATAGGATAGGCTATACTAAATATTCATATTATCTATTTTAATCTTCATAATCACCATATTGAAGTAGATACTTTTATGATGCAGCACAATTTACAAATTCTTATTTAAGCCTCAGAAAACTGAGGCTTAGAGACCTTAACTATGTTGTCCAGTGTCAAACATCATTTATACTATCTATTGCTTTGTGTGCTTAACAGAGAACAAAAATTAGTCCCCATTAATCCGTAGCATATCTCCGAGAAATATATACCAATACCAGATGGACAAATTTTGGCAAGTTATTTTTTCATTTAGGATAATCAGTGAAAAGCTGGGATAAAGATCCTGTGTCTTCCAAGTTGTATCTCAGTGTATTAAGGGTGCCTGTGTTTCCCTAGTTTCCATAAAAATGTGAGGTACAACAATGTTTGGGGACACTAGGAAGTTTATATGATAGGAATTAAGAATCTAGTTGAACTTGAAGCATTTGGGGGTTGATTCTTAAGAAACATAAACGAAGAGCAAAAAGGAGAATGTAGGTCTGCGGCACAAAAGAGCTGCAATCATCACGTGGATAGTTAGCTTCTCCATGGCAGACTCTGTGCTAAAATCTGGATGTCTAATGCCATAGGCTACATGTTATTTGCATTATGTCTATTCTATAAAGAAGGGAATTAAGGCTCAGAGAGAAGTCTCTTGAGCAAGGCATGTAGCTGGTAAGTGGCAAAGAGAGAATGGGATCCTCCAGATGTCTGGCTTGGGGCCACAGCACTAAACCTCAGCTCTCCTGCATTTCCAAAAACTAAACTCAGGGAAGGCTGCTGGCTGAGGAAGAGACAATCTTGTTTCGGTTTGTTCTCATTGTCAATTTTGAAAAGGAGAAAACCAAAATCAATAAGAAAAAGATGAGGATCTGTGGAATAAATCCAAATGGATAAGACAGTATAAAGAAGAGAAAATGAAGTATTATGTGTTACATAAACTTGAGCTTGGAAAATAGCTGCTAAATTAATCAGTGAAATAAGAATCATAGTGTCACATAATTCCAAAAATTATCTAACCTTTTCTGATAATATAAGTCAATGTATAATGGTACAAATAATGGACTTGTCTTTTATTTGAAGACTTCCCTCGAATTACCACTCACTGAAAAAGGTTTGAGAAAGATATCACCCTTGTAGCTGGGAGAGCCACAGACTCAAAGCAAAGCTGACAACTTCATCAGGAGCTGTAATCGCTTGACAATCAGTTTTATTTATACCTTACTGCATTTTAGGGGGTTCTGAAAGTGGTTCCAGGTACTTTCCCGGTAGCATCTTTGCCATAGACATCTTTGCCACAAACATTTTCACCCCTCAACGAATTGGCTATAAGGCCATTTTGCCCTAAAAAGGATAAAATAGCTAATTAAAAGTTTGGGGTGTTTTTTTGTATTTTTGTTTGGTTTGGTTTCATTTCCCCATTGGTGAATCAACCACCTTTGGCTGACAATATATTTACTCTAGTTGTCACTTTGGTTTCATTTCTCCACTAACGAAGTTCTCATAGTTACTCTCATGTTCGTCTTCTGTGTAAATCTTTGCAAGCCCTCCTAATAGTCTCACACAGTGATGAGTAGACAGTGGTGGCGGTGATGGTCTTAGAACAATTAGCCTTTCTTCCAAACGATAACGATTTATCCCAAGAATTGGTTTCTTATTTTGAAACACACAACATTGGAAGGAGAAAGAGAGGTCAGGTTCCTTTCTGAGGGCACAGAGATGAACCCACATTTCCCAGAGAATGAAGACCAGTTTTTTGATATAATCCACAGAATATAATCAGTTACTTGTG
The DNA here is from genome assembly GCA_037038555.1 of Rhynchonycteris naso. Classification (NCBI taxonomy): domain Eukaryota; kingdom Metazoa; phylum Chordata; class Mammalia; order Chiroptera; family Emballonuridae; genus Rhynchonycteris; species Rhynchonycteris naso. The sequence goes on along the minus strand of CM072998.1, from coordinate 106,424,241 downwards.
CAATGTGGCCTTGAATCTACAGCACAAATACTTTAAATGTATTTAAATACTTTGTATTTTATAATAAAGTCTGGTTAATTTTATGTCCTTTTTAATGTCCCTCTTTTATTTGTCATTATTTTATCTTTTTTTTTACAACAAATTTGCCTTACAGCCAATTCGTTATTTGGTGGTGAAAAGATTTGCAGCAAAATGCTTGCAAGCAAAGAGGTCTCTGGCAAAGATGCTCCAATGAAAATACAGAAAATGTCTAAAAACACAACTAACTCCTCTCCGCTTCCCCTAATAAATTATTCATTAGGAAAGGGCCTGGCATTTTGCAACTGTAATTCACCCACAATATCAATGAAATGTGAGACATGAAACTCTGAAGCAGGTCAGCTCTGGAAACAGTTATAAAAAATATAAGATGTGGTCAATGGCATGAAGTATAAAGGTAGAAAACTGTGAAGAAAGTTCCCAGAGTAATCAGTGGGCCATTGTGGGCTTTAGGGTAAATAAGGCAGGAGAAAAAAGGAGAAACTGAAGGTTAGGTTGAGATCACAGTGAACACTTTAAAGGCTAGACTAAGAAACTGAACTTTGGATACATTAACTGTTCTGAAACATGGAATAATCTTAACTTAATGTCTTCCTCTTTGTAAAATGGCATTCAAATCACACCCCAGAAGATAAGCAATTTTTTATTTTTTGTGAGAGAGAAAGACTCTTTTTTTTTTTTTTTTTTTTTTTTTTTGAGGGAAAGAAATGAGAAGCATCAGTTCAGAGTTGCATTACTTTAGTTGTTCATTGATTGCTTCTCATACATGCCTTGACCAGGGGGAGGGGTGCTCCAGCTGAGCCAGTAACCTCCCTTGCTCAAGCCAGAGATCTTAGGCTCAAGCCAGTGATCATGGGATCATGTCAATGATCCCACACTTAAGCTGGCAACCTGACGCTCAAGCTGGTGAGCCTGTGCACGAGTTAAAAACCTTGGGGTTTCAAACCTGGGACCTCAGTGTCCCCGATCAATGCTCTATCCACTATGTCATCGCTGGTCAGGCCAGTTAAAATTTTTATGACACATCTGAAACATGGGAAGTACAGGGCTAGGTCCTGGGGAGGGCATTATAAGGGAAGGAATTCAGAAATGAGTGAGATCCACCTGGGACCACAATCTAATAAGCAAGACAGAATACAAGCAACTTACTATTTTTAGTTCTAACAGCAGATTACTGTTTACCATTGCACTCATACAAGACCCCAAATTTTTATGTATACCACATTTTTCATCATGCAAATAAACCACAGAACAGGTGCAGCTTCTGATTTCTACTAGTCCAGCTAAAGGTGTCTTCAGAGAGAAAACATGGGAATTGTGTAATGAGAGAGAGGAGGAGAAAGACTAAGGACAAAATCTGTCAGGCCAAAGGAACATGCCTCTTGTCCTATCATCTCTATGGGAAACACTGACCCTGAGATCAGGGGTTGCCTGAAGCTGTGCGGTTATCATGTGTGGTATTCCTGCATGGCTGGAAGCATACACTTGGGTTCACTATCCTTTTATTTATCTCTTAAAGGAAAAGAGCTTCTTTGGCATGGCATCTCTAAATATGCCCTACAATCCTCAAACCTATCACCAGCAGAAGCAAATAGTAAAATCACAAGACTTTTCTTCCTTCTGAATGGGGAAGTGCAACAACCCCAAACTGGGTTCATATATCCCTGTAGGACAGCAGAAGAGGGCAAGATTTATTAAAATTCAAGAAAAGAATCTCCCAGTGGAGGGGTCCTCTCTTGACATATTGTTTTCACCTGGGTTTTTTCTCCAAAGAAGTATTAAATAATAATAGATTTTAAATCTATATATTATTATGGTAATATATACATAGCATACAGTTTACTATTTTAACCATTATTATGTATACAATTCAATTGCATCGAGTACAGTCACAATAATATGCAACCGTCACCACTATGCATCCATAGAGCTTTCTCATCAGCTCAACTGAAACTCTGTACCCATAAAACAACAACTCCCCGTTTCCCTTCCCCCAGCCTTGGTAACTCTATTCTATTTTCTGTTTTGATGTATATGCCTATTCTAGGTTCCTCATGTAAGTGAAATTTTAAAAAAAAATTGTCTTTTTGCGGACAATGGATATTTCAGACTGACATACAGGAAAAGAAACTGCAACAAGCCAAATGCGGCTTCCCTCAGTTCTTCCACTCCCTGAGGCATATCTAGGCTTCCCTTCCATGCAGGATCGTCCCTCCTTCCCTAGAAGGCTGTGTGGTGATGATGCCAAGAGGATCCTTCTTATAGCTTATTATGCAACCCGAGATCTCATCTCAGTTCCTTCCTGTTTTGTACAGACACAGATTTCCCCTTTGCTGACTCCGTCAGCAGAGCTCAAAAACAGGGTCATGCCTCTGCTCACAGCACAAACTATTTCTTGGGAAGCCTGGCTTGGTTTGGCTGGGCAAGCTGCTAGGCTTCTAGTCTCCTACGAGGCTACCCTGGCCACAATGAAGCTTTGTGTGTTACCAGTGGGTGCTGGGCATGAGCTGGGTTGGATGAAATGGTGAGCTGTTCCTGATACTCAAACCCTGAGTCTTGGAGGGTACTGTAATCTGGAAGATGACCTTTCTCAAGAACAATAAAACAAAACCAGCTTGTTTTCCCTGTGTAGTGCTTGATTTTTAGTTACTAGTGACCTTTTCAGAATTGGCTAATCAATTAGGCAGTCTAGGAAAGCCCATCCATCAGCACTTAGCACTTGGGAAATTCTACTTCCGAATCCCACCTGACAGAGAGCAGATTGCCAATAGGTATTCAGTGTGTATTCCTCCTTTGAAAAAAAGAATCTGTCTTTGAACTTTCTTTCTTAGTCCCAGAGCTACTCTTCCAGAATGTGGGCCACTTTTATCTGTGGCTAGATGTTCTAGGCATATGTTCAAATGTATAAAATGCCACACATTGGTGCATAGGCCAGATTACAGGACTTTTCTGGTCAAGATGATTCCAAAGTGGTTTCAGAGGGAACTAACCAGATCTTACAGTCATGGCCCCAAATCTCCTAGTCACCTTGCAAGAATATTTTTCTTGCCTTGCATTATGTCCAGTCTGCTACCCTGGTACAGTATGCTGTTGTTTGGTACTAGACTCACTGATTTAATTTGCATAACACTTGCTCTTGTTTTAAGGTCCTTACTCTTGGCATCTTCTTGATTCCTCTTCTCTCTCTTGAAAAAAAAAATGTTTTTAATTTAGTGATTTTAGTGAGAAAAGAAGGGAGAAAGAGAGACAGACAGGAACATTGAACTGTTCCTGTATGTGCCCTGACCAGGGTTCCAACAGGCAAACTCTGAACTTTGGAAGGATTCTCTAACCAACCATGCTATCCAGTCAGGGCTCATTTTCTCTTTTTAATATACCGAAACAGGCTGTTGTTTGGCCTTTTCATCTCATTATTCTTCTTCTGTCTTGCTAGTGGAGATAGGGTTTGGTGTTAGATACATCTACTACTTACCAGTTGTGTAACTTAACCTCTCTAAGTCACAGATTCCTCTCATGGGAAATGGGACCAAATGGTTTGTTATTCTCGGGAATGTTGATAGGATTTCTTAAGATAATTAAGAAAAGTACCTGGCACACAACAAATACTCAGCAAATATTAGCACACACCCCATAACCCTTTCTTTCTGATTTAGTATAATGTAAACCCTTCCGAGTCTGTCTTCAGCCTGTATGAATCCCTGAGACAGAATCACAAATGTCCAGAGTTCCTTTAGGTCTCAGCTCTACCCAGGCTGCTCTCAACGGAAGCGAGGTGGAAATTGTTTCCTGCTGCCATCCTCTGAAGCTGCAGCTGTGGCCCTGCTCTTTTCCCTCTCTATGCCAGGTTGTATGAAAGGTGGGTGTTCCAGAGAGACACCAGGCCAGTTAAGACCAAAATACCTGCGATGTGGTTCCACAACCTGAAAGTGACAAAGGACAAAGCTAAGGAACCAAAGGAAGTGCAGTGGGATTTGGCTTTTATCAAGCTGAAGGGACTCTTCTAAGCAAGCCAGGACCGGGTCACCTGCTCCTTGCTGAGAAGGCAGGTGACGTGGGGATTCTTTCCTCTGGCAGCAAAGGCGCAGCTGGGGCACGCTGAGCCCCTGGGGGCGGAGAGACGTCGGCGCTCAGCCTAACAGGGATTAGATTTCTATTTGTGAAGCTGTGTTGGCCGCTTCTCCCCAGAGTCCTCCCGGATCCGGAGGTTCTCCGCGGCACAGCCGTGAAGGGATTCCAAAACCTCGCTGCCGAAGGACAAGGTGACACATGGGGTGGACGAATGCTGACAGCGAAGTCTTTGGAATGGGGCCCCGAGCCAGTTGAGGGCTGAAAGACGCGGCTCTGTTCCGGTTAAACTGCCGTTCCCTTCCGGGGCCCCCATTGATTTCTGTGCAGACTCGTTGCCAAATTACTCAAGAGGGTCATTCCTCATTACAGGCAATTACACCAAATGCTAAATATCGCTGCTCCGTGCGTTTGGGGTTGGTAATCTCTGTCCGCCACGTCTACGCTGATCTCATTTAGATCCCTGAAACCGCGGCTAAACCTGGACAGGGCGAGATTGAGACGGGTAAGGGAGGAAGGGGAGCACAGCTGCTGCGGGCTGTCCCCAGCCGCGTCGCCTAGGCCTGTGGAGAGCGGTGGGGGCAGAGGACACGGCAGCGAGGGGAGGGAGTGGAAGCTCAGGGGTCAAGTTCCTTTCCGCTCCTTCCTCGGTATCTACCCTGAGCAGCGGGCGCTGGAGTGGCGTTTGGCCTCCCCCGGGAGCTCTCCGATTGCCCAGAGAGCCCAGGATTTCGGGCTTCGGGGTAGGGGCGTGGCGGCGTCCCCGCGCCGCTTTCTCGCGGGGTGCTGCCAGTCTGGGTCGCTGGGGGAGAGCGCTTTTCTTGCAACGCCGCTAGGACCCGCGCGAGCGGAGCCGACGCGTGGCGCACCTGGCGCAGCGGTCCAGCTACTTGGGAGGCTGGCAGCGCAGGTGGGCGGGAGGGGAAAAGGAGGGGGTCCGCGCGGGAGGCGACTGTACAGGGGTGGTGGGAGGGACTCCAGAGACTGGGAGGACCACGAGGTAGCTCCGGGCAGTTCCGAGGGCCAGGAAGAATGTAGGGAGCGGCTCGTCTGCAGGGGTGACAGGGTTTTTTATTTTATATATATATATATATATATATATATATATATATATATATATATATATATATATATATATATATATATATATATATATATATATATATATATATATATATATTTTATTATTATTAATTCTAATGGGGTGACACCAATAAATCAGGGTACATATGTACAATGAAAACATCTCCAGGTTATCTTGTCATTCAATTGTGTTGCATACCCATCACCAAAAGTCAAATTGTCCTCTGTCACCTTCAATCTGATTTTCCCTGTGTCCCTCCCCTCCTCCCTATCCCACTCTTCCCTCCCTCCCCCCATCCCATAACCACCACTCTCTTGTCCATGTCTCATATTCTCACTTTTATGTCCCACCTATGTGACAGGGTTTTATGGCGTCGACTTCCCAGGGAGGTAGACTGCTGGGCCGGTGCTGGATCTCAAGACATTTTTGCTCGGGACGCCTCGCCACACAAAGCGCTTGCTTGCAGGATTCCATGGCTTGTCTCGGTTCCGCAGCAAGGCGCACACAGGCTGGGCCGGAGCCTGGAAACTACGAGTGAGGTTTGGTGCCAACGTCCCACGTGGAATGCACCTGCTGAGATTGCAGCCCCCAAAGGGGAATGCTGCATTTTATTCTTACCGCGCTGGCCTGACCGTGACCGCGCGCTTGGGTTTGCGGCAGACCCCCTGCGAAATTGATAGTAAATTTAAAGCATGTGGAGGTCTTTCGGAGGAGAGGTTACTTAGCCCTAATGAGAACGAAGGCTCAAAGGAAAGGGAATATTCAAGAGCTGCCCTTACTGTGTTATTACGGTGGAATTTGGAAGAATCATGAGCAAGTGCAAAGAACTGTGGGGACTGAAAACTTGGGTTTCTTAGACTCCCTTCTGAGCCCAATAAACAGCAAACTTCAGTTTGTTCTTGACCTTCAGTTGCTGGCTTGAGAAATGGGAAGATAACTTGCCCTACCTCCCAAAAAAAGTGTTTTTAAATCTGTAACCGTTTAAAAACTGTTTAAAAAGTATAGTGTCTACAATTTAAGGTATCACCACATTGCTGCCCACCCCTTCCTCCCGGCCACCAACAGGACAGAGAGACGGAGAGAGGGACAGACAGGAAGGGAGAGAGATGAGAAGCATCAATTCTTCTTTGCTGCACCTTAGTTGTTCATTGATTGCTTTCTCATGTGTGCCTTGACCCCTTGCTCAAGCCAGATGAGCGCGTGCTCAAGCTGGCGACCTCGGAATTTTGAACCTGGGTCCTCTGGGTCCCAGTACAACACTCTATCCACTGCACCACCACCTGGTCAGGTGGAGTTCTTGATTTCTGACGTGGAAAATTCTGTCAGAGCCAAGGTGCATGTCCAAGAATAACATTTTCATTTGAATGGTCTATAGAGGAAGATAAGAACTTCAGGAAGAGTACATTACATGCCCCACCCCCAATCTCAAGGCATACAAATAATAATAGCATTGACAAATTTGAATAGTTTCCCTTGTTACTAAGTTTAGATTCATAGCTAAAGAGGAGATTCACATGGTTGGAAGTGTTACTGTTAAACTTTAAGCAGTTGTTATATAAGCATGTCCAGCCTGGCCAAGATTATAAACATGAGAATACTAGTGCCTATGTGTCATACTGTATCTCTCCATGATTCCAAATAAGACCTCTAGTTGGCTTTCTGATTTTAATTAATGGAAGTTAAAGGATCACTCAATTAAGAGAGTGGGAAATAATGTTGGGTCTCCTTACTCGTGCTGACTTTAACTAAACTGTCTTTATAAACTCATACTGATGGTGATGATAAAGCTAATTTTTATAGTATATTGTGTCATGCTGAGATATGCACGCTACAGTCCATTTAGTTCTCACAAGAATCCTGCAAAGAAACTGAAGCACAGAGCCTTGTCCAAAATGACACAGCTAGTAATACCTCTCAGATTGGTATAATAATTAAATTTGAGACTTTTTAAAAAAACTTCTGTACTGTGTTTAATCCCACATATAGACATGGCATGAAGGGGGAGACTGAAGCTCTGGGACAAGGCTCCAGAGTTTGGACCCTGAGAATGACACTGAGTTGCTGTCTATCTTGTCTTCCTTTTTCTGGCTCTCAATTTTTTTTTATTCACAAAATGATAATCCATATTGAATGAATGTGTTATTTCTCACTAGAAGTGTGAACTGTAGAAGCAAAATAATTCACAGAGATAAAGAAGAAGTTTTAGAGTTCAGTATTTTACATCAGGCTGAAAAATGGCAAATGAATAGAAGCTGAAATTGTTAACCAAACTGATGGCTACCTTCCCATCTTCCTCTCCCGACCCTAAGCCACCATGGATCTAGCCTTTTTTTTCTCTATGGATTTGACTATTCTGGATATTTTATTCATATATATCATATATATTATATATATCATTCATATATATCTTATCATATATATATGAACAATGCCATTACCATTCATGTACAAATTCTTCTGTAAAATTATGCTTTTATTTTTCCTGGGTGTACACCTAGGAGCAGAATTTCTAGTTCAGATGGTAACTATATGTTTAACCATTTGAGTAACTGCTAGACTGTATTCTAATTATGGCTTCCCTTTTTATTTTGCCCAAACATGGGAATCTAACCATCTTTTAAGAGCAGGTACCTACCTTTACTTTGGATAAATTTTTATATTAATTATTTTTCTGAGTCTTACTTATCTAATCATATTCATACATGTCTTTTTGTTTGTTATTATATTTTTATGTACAGGGTTTTAAGTTGAACATCACTTAAGCAGTGGTCTCCAAAGTAGAGGACCTTTAGGATAAAAGATGATACATTGGTAAGTAAGAACAAGTGCTATATTCATGTATGTTTTATTATTACATAATGCATTAAAATAGTTGTACATATGTAAGCACTATAAATAAATAGTTCTATATTGGAGCTATATGCAAAGATTTTTTATAAATAAGAAAGTGTAATTATAAAATTTGGGGAAAACTTTTAATGACATGTAATCAAAAATAGGTATAGGGTTCTTAATCCTGTTTTGTGACAAATCTGATAGAAGTTTTTAAATTACTTTGATAACAAAATAGAAAGTTTCCTGCAAATTTAATTTTAATTTTTAATTTATTGTGTTTACATGATTTCATGTGTCCCATTCACTATAACACCCCCTACACACTGCATCGTGCCCCCTCATTTCCCCTGGTTTCCTGCTAACTTTAGTTCAAGCAGAACATGTTAAAACCAGTAGAAAAAGCTTTGAATCAGTTGTCAGACTTTTCTTTTTGTTCTGCTTCTGCTAATTACTAATATTGAGACTTTGGGAAAGTCCCCTAATGGTCTCCATTTCAGTTCTCAAATAAGCATAATAAAACTGAAATATCGCAAGTTATTGTGCAAAGTGAGAGCATGAAGCATGACATATACAGTGACCACAGGAAGTTAGTCATTTATGTGTCTTGAGTAGCCATGTAGGATTGTTAGGTAAAATATCTAGTGTTCCTATATCTTTGGCTTTTTTGGGTCTATCCCTTTTTACCCCACTCCATCTATTTCTCTTAACTGTTTTCTGCCCTTTCTCTGTGTTCTTCTGACAACAGACCTTCAAAATTCTGGGTCATTGCCCAAGGCTAAACTGGTCATAGAGGTGTCCATGTGTCACCACTATTGCAATATGTTTTCTTCCTGGTGCTGTAGGGTTAGAACACAGTGTTCAAAATGTGCTGTGGTAAAGGTGCAGCTGTGGGAAATAGCAACTCATTCAGATTCCTGGCCACTGTGATCGAAGCTGTGGCATCACATTATGGACCATCTTCATTGTTTCATGGTTTCTGTTGGATGTGTGATAGTTTGGGTCTGTCAACATCTTTGGGGATATGAGTCTTTGTTTAAAATCAAAGTATGAAGGGAAGTGGTTACGAAAAGAGGTGAAGAGGTTCTGGGGAACTACGTTAAACACACAGCTCACATGCTGCGGTTAAAGATCCATTCACTCTGTTTGCTTGCACTTGTTTATGTGTAGACATGCTCATAAGACACCATAAAATTGATAGAAATGAATTTTACCTGTCACCCTCAACTCTTGTTTGTAGTTTCTATTCTTTAACCTCCTTTCTAAGGAAATGGTTGGCAGACATTTTGGGTCATGATCTCCAATTTATTCTAAAAGGTGACATCTTTTCTTGACGTTTTTTGATGGGCAACAGACATAATCAGCATAACCATAGTTAGGTCCTGTTCATTCATTTGTTCATTCATATACTCAAAATATATGTATTGAACATCTATTATGTACTTCTGTTCTAGGTCCTGGGCACAGAGCAGTATCCACAATAATTTTTTTAAAAAACTTGCTTTCAGAGATTTTACATTCTAGAGGATATTAGCCATTGGGGTTAAATAAAATGGAGATTGGTACTTTGAAGTAAAGAGAAAAATAAGAATTTTGAAGGGAGAGAAGAATTATTAAGGAGGGAAGGACAGTTGCCATTATTTATAGGGTGGTTAAGGAGGCTACTAAGAAAGTAACATTTAAGATGAGCCTTCTTATGATGGTCCCCCTTTTGTCTTCAGTTAGTAGTGCTGGAGCAGAGAAAATCTTAATTCTTAAATCTGCCTATTCATGGAGTAACTTCAACATTGTTAAGGGTACTAGGAGCTAAAGCTGCTGCTCATCTGCCATCAAAGTACTGGCTGCTTACCGTCTGGAAGACTTTGGAGAGGTCCCTGTAGAGGTCATCATGTCTCATGCCCAACTGCATCACCTACCCTTCTTTAAAAGTTTGCATCTTTGCAGCTGATACTGTGGCTCTTCAGTGGCCTAGTGATGTAGTCATTCTTGACGGGACCACTGACTGATGTGCAGACTCCCATCTAGAGTGACTTGGACGGGGAGTTCTGGGATCTTCCTTTGTCTATAGGACCTTCGCTGGTGCCTCAATAAGAATCTCAATAGAAATGACAGTAAGCTTTGTGACTTGATTTTCTACCTTTAAAATGTTTTTGAAAATTTATTTTATCTTTGTACCTAACCATCTCTTATTCAAAAGACCCCATTTATGACTGTGGGAAGCACTTTGAGAAGATGCCAAGCATTGCTTAGACCCACATTACCTACTGTCTATCAGTACCTGGAATACATGAATGTTTGTTCAGTCACTACCTTCCCTCTATCAGAATGTAAACAACTAGAGGGCAGGAAGCTTATTTTTATTAGTAGTATTACCTTAGTGCTACCCAAACAAAAACACTGCCAGTTATGTAGGTGGCATTATCAGTAGATGAACAATATGTATTTGTCTAATTGAATAACTATCAGACTTCAAGCAATGTGGCAGCAAGCAGCACAACAAACAACAATATGATAGAATCTTATAGATTATCTGAAGATCAAGAAATGGAGATATTGACCTCGTATCAGTAGGACCTAAGCTTTGTTCCCAATCATTGTTCTCTCTTCTGTGTCAACCTGCCTCTCAGAGAAACTACTGCTCCTTAATGAGTGTCCTACCTGGCTTGTCATGTTTTCTCTGCCACTACTTAGCTGTGGCCTTAGACATGGCTTTGGATCTTCACAGGCTGATTCTAGCTCTAAGAGAGTCTCATTCTATAGCCTGGAAAAGCCAGCACCCACTAGTTATTTGTGTGAAGCAAGAACACCTTTCTAAAGAAAGTGGAGCAAGCACCTGCCTCTGAAAATACTTTTCATAAAGAAGTATGTTTTTGCTCAGTGCAATTAACTCAATTCTATATGTGGGAGGCTCGTAAATAGCATTTTCTTTGAATTGTTGATTTTAATCTGATTATTAAAAAGGACACAGGGATACCTATTACTTATCATTTGTTTGAGGCTTTGTATTTTCATATGACTTCATGTCTGTCATCTCTCACACACAAATGCAGATCTGAAATATAGAGAATTGAGAGTAAAACATGACTTAAAATGACACCATTCTCTTGGAAATAGAGCAGCTATCATGAGCTATGGATGAAGAATTTAAATTGAAACTAGTAGAAGAGAAGATCTGGTAAAAGACACCAACGAGAAGCAACATGAACAAAGATGTTCATTGCTGGATAACTTCTAATAGTGCAAAACTAAAAATACATTTTCATCCAATAGGAGTCTGGTTAAATAAACCATGATAATTTATACTGTAGGAAGTGGGAAGAAAGTTAAGAGAGTGACATGATATTCACTCTCAAGACACATTCTTGAAAAGAAAAGAAGGTAGGTTATTGAATATGACCAGTGTAATCCCATGTGTGTATAGAAGGCAAAGCATACCTTTGGATCTGACATGTGTATGTTAATTCAGAGAAAAAGGTCTGGTAGTAATAAAATAGGCAACTATGTTGTGTCTGGGAATAAAGTAGGAATTAGTGGGGCTTGGTGCAGTGAGAGTGCTTCACTTTTTACTCTAAGCTTCTATGTTTTTGGCATTTTATAGAAATATAGTCATGGGTCCCTTTTGTAATTATAACACCTATAATTATTGGAGAGGAAAAGATGTGTGACAAGGAGAAATTGAGATACGAGGTACAATTTGAGGTTAGCAGAAGGAAGATGAAATGAAGCACTTCAGGGTAGCAAGTTCTGCCAGTTCCCCCCATTTTCTGTGACATTTTGTGAATGATGATCTGGAGATTTTCCAGTGGTTTCAGGATGGCATGTATACATATCTGCATCATCCTAAGAGGTATCACCTAGAACAGAAGGGCCCCAAATCAACAAAACCCAAGCATTTTTTATAGAATTTTCACATGTACCTTCTTTTGGTCTACTTGTAAGCGTTGGGTGGAGAAATATTCATGTCTTTAAGAAATGTGGGTTTGTGCCTGACCTGTGGTGGCACAGTGGATAAAGCGTCGACCTGGGAACACTGAGGTCGCCAGTTCAAAACCCTGCACTGGTTCGGTCAAGGCACATGGGAATTGATGATTCTAGCTCCTCCCCCCTTTCTCTCTTTCTCTCACTCCCTCTCTCACTCTGTATCTCCTCTCTAAAATGAATAAAATAAAAATAAAATAAATTAAAAAAAAAAAAGAAATGTGGGTTTGCTTCTATTCCTGAATAAATAATTCTGCCACAGTAATAAAGCAGATGTATCTATCACAGCAATTGTTTCTCCAGCTTGTGATTTTATTTGCACTTAGTTCGATTTGTTCATTTAGTCCATAACTTTTTCGGGGCCTCTGCATAAAACCCTGTGACCTGGCAAAGAACAGACAAGGCCTCTGCTCTCATGGAGCTTGCAGTCAGGTGGGTGGAGGAGAATGATAGTAGAAGCTAAAAAAGTATCAGGAAGTGAAAGCTTCTATGATGAAAATTAAGCAGGGTGATATGAAAGGGTGTCATGGGGAAACTACTTTAAGAGAAGTAGTTAAGAAAGACTTCTTGAGGAAGTAATTTATAATTACTTCCAATGCATGCAACAAGACAGGAAGAAGTCAGATGTACAGTTGTTTGGGAGAATGTCTAGAACAGCACCGTTATAGGCAAGAGCTTGCTGAGTGGTTGGGCCAAAGATAAGTGAGAGAAATCTGCAGGAGAAAAATATGTCATGCTGTAATGACAAGGTAAGAATTTTGGGCTTTATTCCAGTGTGAAGGGCAACTATTGTAGGGCAAGTTAATTAGGGGAGTCTGATTTAAGTTTATTTTAAAAATCTCTTTGAATACCTTTTGATTATAAATAGACAAGAGTAGAAGCAGGGACACCCATTTGGAAAATAACAGGAGGTCCAGGTAGGAGAAGATGGTTACTTAAAATAGGATGGTAGCTGTAGATATAAACTCACTAATAGGTTGAAGATAGGGAAATATAAGAATCAGAGATGACCCCTAGATTTTATAGCTTCAGCCATTGGAAGGTGTGTTTCTGAGATGGGACAAACCAGGGAGGAACATGTTTGGGGAGACTCAGTTCTGTTTTGGATGTATCAGGCTGTGATGCTCATTGGTCACATGTCAAATAGGCAGTAAGATGCGTTAGCCTGGAATTCAAGAGAGGTCAGGAATAGAAATCCATGTGGGAGTTGTCTGTACACATCATACACATAATGATGGTGTTGGAAGCCCTGGAACTGACTCCAAACTCTCACACTCACCCTATGCCTGTGTACCCCACCCATTATTTATGCCAAACTCACCTAAGCAGATTGCTTCTGTCTCTAGGCCCTCCCCCTTGCTGACCTTGCTTTTGCTATTGATGATTGCTTCAAGCTTTATGATGGGAAGGACAATGAGACAACAGTAGAAAGACACTGTGCTAGGCCTATAATCACAGTGACAAGAGTGCTTCTCATTTGTGTAGCTCTTGACATTTTAATCATTACCTTCTTTACTAATGCTAAAAACTGAGCTTAAAGTGAGTGGACCATTTTTAAAATAAATTCTAGATCTACACTGTATTCTTTAGGCATTATAAACTAATCATAAATTTATATTGTTTTTATCATATAAGTAAATATTCTAAGCTAATTTAAGGTATGCAAGCAAAGTTTTTGTGCTATTTATTGTCCTTAGTCTTACATTTTATTGTCTACTTTGTTAAAATACAAACAGAAACTAAACAAAAAACTATGAAAATGTGTCTTTTATTTTCAGATAATCCTCCCATTTTGACATTAATTTTATTGGAATAATGGATGGATGTTGTATATTTTTCTTTTTTATCAGTAGTATCCCTATACAACCTTATCTTTATAATAAAAACAATTTCAATTACTTTTGTTTTAAACACCCATTCTAACAGCCTATGTTTGCTGCTAGTTTCTGACTGATTTCTTTTGACTTATAAATCCAAATGAAACTTATACAAACTTTTTTGTTGTTTGTTTGTTTCATCCTCAAATGAATTTAGAGTTAAAACTGTTATTGAGATCTAATTTATCTTGGGTGATTCTTTCTCCCCAGCCCTCCTGTTGGCCACATGGTAAGTTCAAGGCCCTGATCTAGTAGAACAATAGTGTTCATGTCATCTCTGAGCCTGGAAAGATGGTGTTACAGTCTTTGGGCCAGCAGGATTCTCCTGTGGACTTCTGGGAAGAGGTCAGCAAAGATTCTGGTAATATTGGTGATTCACCTGGCCTCCCGAACAATGGCCACGCCTCTTGCCAGTCAGATGTCAGGTTCGTGAAGCACAAGGCTGCCTGGATTAACCCCCAAGATATGCAGCAGCAGCTGCAAAATTTGCCTTTCCAGGTGCCAACAGTGGGGAAGAGAGGCAGCCACTTTGTGGGGGAGGCTGCCTCTCCCTTGGCCATTTCACCTTTGTCTCTGGAGGACTCCCAGGTGGAAACATCGCCGTGGAAGGACACTGTGGGCTGCATGGGAAGCTCAAGTGAAAAGAGCAGTGACTTTCCTTTTATCTCAATGCAAGAGATGGCAGTACTCCCAGGAAGCTCTCCTCGGATGTCTCTGCTCACAAGCTCCAAGACTTTGGTGGCTTCCCCATGCTCTGTGGTCAACAGTGCTTGCCGCAAGCCTTCCCACCTGACCACTTCCACCGCTAAAGGTAACTGTAGTCAAGGACTTCCCTCACTCCTGCCCGTTCACACATTTGCTTTGTCTTGGCCTTAAGGTCTAAAGCCTGTCTCATCGTCATAAGAAAAAAACAGTCATGGGTTTCCACTTTGACGGGAAGCCAGAGCACTAGCTCATTTACTGTTGTCCTTAGCCCGTCCACCTGGACCATCACTGCCAGTGAAATCAAGTATTTCCTTTCTTATTAGGCTGCAGGAAAATGTCATCTTAGCTTAACTTGGTTGATAATCAATGCCATCTGCCACCTTTGAGTTGGAGTGTGCCTTCAGGAATTTCCAGCTTATCCCATTTTCTGCAAGGGAGAGCAATGCAAATCATCTCAACTCACTGTGCTGGTGGAAGGCATTTCCAGATAGCGAGGACTCCATTGCACACCTGTGCCTACTAGGTGCTGGACTGGCCTCACCTGGTATATGTACCTGGCTAGTGTGTGACTAGAAGATAGTAAGATTTAAAAGTAGTAGCCATAATTTCCCAAAGACTATACAAAACCCTCCTATTAAAAAAAAATTGAAACAAAGGCTCCCATTGCTCTGAGGTAGTACACATATTTCTAAAATACTGAAATTACTAAAAAAAGATAATTCATACAAAATGCCACTCAAGAGTCAGTAAGTTAACTATCGTTATAATTTGTAGTACGCTTATTTTGCGTTGAAATATTCATTGTGTTATATTCAAGCTTTATGTTAATTTATATTTCTGCTAGAACCAACCCTACTTCAAATAATCAATGAAGTATTTTCTTTCAAAACAATTTTGAGCCTGACTAGGTGATGGCACAGTAGATAGAGCATTAGACTGGGATGCAAAGAACCCAGGTTTGAAACCCCGAGGTCACTGGCTTGAGTGCAGAATCATAGACATGACCCCATGGTCACTGGCTTGAACCCAAAGGTCACTGGCCTGACGCCCAAGGTTGTTGGCTTGAGCAAAGAATCACTTGCTCTGCTGCAACCCCCCCATGAAGGCGCATATGAGAAAGGAATAAATGAATAATTAAGAAGCCACAACGAAGAATTGCTGCTTCCTATGTCTCTTTCTTCCTGTCTATCTGTCCCTATCTGTCTCTGTCAAAAAAAAAAAAAAAAGAATAGCAAATTTGGACTGTCTTTCAGTGGGTTAATTTTGAGATAAGAACCAATTTTCAGCAAAATGAAACACTCTGATTGTAGGCCTTCTTTTCTATCTTTTTGTTCATCTGCTGGGATAGTTCTAGGAGAAGAGAGATTTGCAAATTTAGTGGTTGCTAAGTAAAAGATTAGTCTCCTACTAGATTGTCTCAAAGGGGAGAGCGAGGAGAACAAGGCGTGAAGGGAAAGCCCTCTCCTGCCCAAATCACTACCACCATGCCAATTTATACAGTGACAGAAGGTGATCTTTAGGACCAAGTATACCTTTGCCCCCATCAATTGTTAGATCACTGCACAGAAAGTGGTACTGCAATTTAAAATTATCTGTCAGCTTTGTCTTTATAGAGAAGTTACTCCAGTCTTTTTTGTCCAAAGACAGTGACCTCTAGCAATCTTCCTTAAGTACCTTTAAAAAAATAACTGTCTTTTGGCAGTATTTCTTCAACTTGGTAAAGGGATTCATTTAATGGGATTTAAAAAATAAGTCAAGTGATCTAGTTCTTTCTTTCTTTGGTGCAGGGCAACAAAAACATGGGATTTTCCTGTGACTTGCATCTCAAGTGGCAGCAGCGGGGTCTCCTTTCTTAGATAAAATGGTAGGGAAGACCACTTGAGCTGGTAAGCGTTTCCCTGAGGCTACCAGAAACAATTCCACAGTTCTTTCATTTGCATAGGATCTACACGTCCTTTAACCTAATAGGTAATTATCCCAGTTTGAGTGATGAGGGAGTTTTAACCCAAAGGCACAGCCAGTGCATGAAGAGCTGGGACTGGAGTCCACACTGTCTGATTCTTCTCTGCTTTTCTCTGTATTCAGGGTCCAAAAACTATGACCCAGTCAACTCTGATTAGCTTCCTGGTTTTACAAATAAGGCCTTGTTTGTTATGTCTAAAGCTGCTTTCTCACTACATAGGCAGAACTGAGTAGTCAGAACAGATGTTGTATGGACCTCAAGGCTACAACATGTACTACCTAGTTGCCCTTTTTGGAAAATGTTTGCCCGCCCCAGATAGCCTCTGAGGCTAAGAGGTCCAAAGTTTTCCCTGGAACAGCCACTGTCTTGAGATGAGGCAAAGGATTTTAATAATCCTGCTTGCTTCTTTTCTTGCCACCTGAGAGCTGTATAATCATCAAGTCAGGAGTAGCATTTTGTTCTAGTTTAGCAAAATGAGACACCCCAGCCCTTACGGCTCTCACAGATATGTTTCACTTTAAATGCTGCAATAAGAAGTCACATGACAGAAATGATTTGTGTCTTGCTGGTGTTTGTTGCCAGGAATGGAGTGGTTTAAGGGGACACAGTGGATGAGTCAGCTGAGTGTACATTCTGCTGTTCCTTCTTGTTTTTGACTGGAGGAAGACCATTTTAGAGAAGCTATGCTGACATTTTTCAGATATTTTGTTTCTGCAAATAGGAAGTTCTGGCTCAATTGCAATGAGTCGGAGACGTGATTCCGTAAGTCTTATGACTCTGCTCTGGAGTGTTTCTTTTCACCCTGCCCGTCTCCTTTAGGTAGTGCCCACAGCCCTCTTCTCTTTTTACCCTCTTTATCTCATTGGTCTCCTCTCTTCCAGTGGTTACTCCATGTCTTCTGTCTTGTAGAAATGATCACCTTTCAGGCAATATCTGCAAGCCCTGGCACCAGAATGGTCATTCTTCTTTCGTCATCCTGATGTATTCTAGAATAGTGCTGATTAAAAAGAAAACTGTATTAAGGAGCCTGCACTCCCTAGAATGTGGTGTTTCCTTAGATAAGTTTTGGACATCTTTTTCTCCATTTTTAATAACTTGCTGTATTGTCAGGTGCTGTTCCAGTCAGTAGAAGTATTTCTTTAAATTCCTTCTCATCGGAAGCATTTGCACTCCCTGTTGATATAGAAAAGGTAATTATATCTTCTTTGTCTTTTTTTTAAACCACAGAGGGTGTTAATCCTGTAGATAGGGCTATTGTGATTTAAATTTTGAATTTCACTTGATGAGGAATGGCAAATAGGTTAGATTTTAATATTTGATTGGTAGAGGGTGGAGGCTGCTGGGAGCCCCAAACTGAGAAGGGCTCTGAGGCAGAGTCTGCACTCAGCTGAAAAGTCTTCCCGGATTGAAGAATGATGTCAACCATTGGGACCACCACCAACCTAGGGTCTTATATCACTAGAAATTCAAATTGGGCCCTACCTGCTATGACACATTGGATAAAGTGTCAACCTGGAATACTGAGGTCACTGGTTTGAAACCCCGGGCTTACCCAGTCAAAGCACATACAAGAAGCAACTACTGCGAGTTGATTCTTCCTTTTCCCCTCCACTCCCTTCCCTCTGTCTTCCTTTCCTCTCTATAAAATCTTAAAAACAAAATTCAAATTGGGTTGTCTCTTGGTTACAATAGCTAAATCTTACATCTCTGGAAGATATGGGCTATACTTTATATAATGATGTGATAATTCCCATTAAATGAATATTCCTATTTCTATGCATTACCTCCACTTAAATACAACTTCCTGATTTTTTAATTTGATACACCTCAATGAAAAATGAAAATTGATTATACTTTTATTTTAATTGATAGTTATTTTCTGTAGGAAAATGCCCACTTTTATGCTGCAGACATGATTATATCCACAATAGAGAAAATGAAGTACAACATCCTCTGTCAGCAGCACACGGAGAGCTGGAGTACAGAGGAAGCCAGTGGCTCACTTGGGAATGACCACGGTGACTCTGAAGTGACCTTGTATACCAACATAACACAAGAATCTGGGTCTTCCACTGATTCAGAAGGTGAGTGGGACAAATCTGAGAAAGCCTTATGTTGTATCCTCCACGTACATATATTCTCTCTGTCGAATCTGGAAGAACATGTTTAAATCTTTGGTTGAAACTTCCTGAGTAATTTATATCATTGTTTCTGCCATTTGGGCTTTGGATCCGTTAGTGTGTTCTACTCAGTGGTTAAATTGATTTTTTTTTTTTTGGACTTTATTCTTCTTTTTGGCAATGGCTGAAGTTTTCCCTCTTTCTTTGTTTTCTCATAGCATTCTCTTAGCTCCTCTTCTTTTTCCAGGTAGTCCTCCTTTATTCATTCCAGAAACAAGGAGCTTGTGAAGTGCTGGGTGCTGGGCATTGACAGGCAACAGATGTGCTCCTTTAGCACTGGAGCCCAGGCTGAGGAAGCCGCATGGGACCACATGGGTAATAGGCAGGGACCCAGCACAGTAGGTCACAGAGTAGAAGCAGCTCACCACGTTCTGGAATCCAGGGAGTTCTGCCTGGAGCAGAGGGTACCTAATCTGAGAACTGAAGATAAGGTTTATCATTCTCTTACCAATTCTTAAGTGTGAGTCCTAGATATTTTTTTTTCCATATTCGCTTCTTGGAGATTTTATTCACTACAGCATCTTTCCATTATCCCTTCTCTGTGTGGACCTCTGTCAATTTGTGTTTTTGGTCCTGCACTTCTGTTCTAATTGCTTGCTCCATATGGCTGGGACTAGAGGGACATGTCCACCTGAATGGACTTCCAGATCTCTAACTTAACGTATGTAAACTAATCACTTCTCTATCACCCCTTCACAAGTCCCTTTCTGGGAGGAAAAAAGATTAAAAACTAACACTTGCTTTTCCTTTTGACTTCCTTTACCTATTATATTAATTAGGACCCTTTCAGGAGAGAAGAATTCACTCTCTGTGATGCATATGTAACACAACACCTGGTATAAAATAGGTATATAATGGATTGTTACTGAATGCACTAGTTGGCTCAAATTTAAAGGACTTTTAAAAGGAAGTATATAAAGCATCCTCATTGAACCCAGTGGTGGGGAAATACAAAACTGACCAATGGCAGCCCTGGTGTCTGTCTTCTCTGGGGCATTGCGACCTCTCATTACCCTCTTTATGCAATTGCTTCATTCCTTTCTTCCACAGCCCGACTTCTTCACCCCACTCCCTAGCACCCGGTGTCATCTGTCAGCTCCCTAACTATTCAGCCAGGACCTCACCGCTCAGCTGAGGCTTGCAGGACTCCACATCTAACTTATGAGGAAGAGCCCTTGGTGTATCCTTGGGTATCGACAGCTTGTCAGATAGCGGTGGCCAGGGTGGCCAAGGAATGCAATACCGACCATCTTTCCTTCTGAGGCCACCGGAGGAGAGAATAGGCATGTGGGCGGCAAAGCAGTGATTCACATTTTACCACACTATACTTCATCTTTGACTCTTTCTTCCTTCTTTTGCCTGTGTCCCTGTCTTGTTTCTGGTTGGTTAACAAATCAGTTCCGACTTCTCAGTAATAGTGACATCCCCTCCATCCATTCCCTATCCTTGCCCTTTATGAGGACGGCCACAGCAGCTTCTGGCCATTCTGTAAGAACTGCATTTAGGTTCTGCATATGTGTCTGCTGCCTTTAATTTTCTCTCTTGGCTTTCAACCTCTTTCCCCTTATTATTGATCCTACACACACCTGTTTTTCTAGAACACAATTCCTTATCCTTTAAAATGGCCTGCTAAGTTTGGCCCACTCTTAATCCTGGGATTTTTAGCCTTAGGAATTCCAGCTTCTCCCTACCTTTCCGCAGGCATCTCCTGCCGGTTCCCAGTGTTCCACTGTCATACTTGTGGGCAGACACTTCTTGTCAGCTCCTGCCTCCCTACCTTTCCTTCAGCTAGACTCTCTTGGAACACACATTAGTTCCTGCATCATTCCCGTTCTTCTAAAGCAGTTTTCCACTCCCAGCACTGTGACATGTTCTTTGATTTGTATCACTGGAAGTGGGGAGTATTGTTCATGTGGGATGAACATAATTTTGCTCCAGAATGCCCTATGACTGCCTCAGTGCATGGCTCCCCTTGGAGCTGTGCAGTGCAAAGTTCTGCCTCTGAACTTCTTATGACCCATGCTATGCAACTGTGGGGTTTTTTTTTCAGTCAAGTGTGTCAGTGTCTAGTTCTTCAGGAGATTTTAAATTCTTTGATAGACGAGAATTTGTCTTATTTGTGTTTATATTCAGCATAGTGCCTTGCCTGAAATAGGTACCTTATAAATACTTGTTGAATAGTTGAATGGATACTAATGTTTAGATGAAATTATATATATATATATATATATATATATATATATGAATGTTAAAAAATTTTTAAATATTTCTACCACCCAAATAAGATATTTATCTTTTATTAAATATCACTCTTGTGACATTTATGGTGATAGATGCTACTCCATGAGGTAGGTGAGCATTCTTTAAGTTTCATGTTGGTCATTACAGCATTAAATTAAAAAAAGAAAGACTTGCTCAGTGAGGGTGAGCAATGAATGCCTCCTGGAACTTTTTAAAACAATTCAATATATGTTTGTGCTTATACTAAGTTGCAATGTAAGTTGTATGTTACTGTGGTTCATGGTCAAGAGTGTGAGAAGCACAGAAAAAGGTGAAATCACCCTCATTCTATCCACAAGGAAACCAAAGCAGAGAAGTTGATTGTCTATCATCACTTGGTTAGGATGGGGCAGTGCAGTGTCAACCAGCAAGTCCAATACCAAGCCCATCATGTAACCTCTCTGTACCCTGGGGGCTACACTATTTCCCTAAATGACAGTATTCATCCCTATGTTCATTCAAATAAATGCAGTTTCATAGTAACTATATACTATATTAATGTAATTAATTACATTAATAATATGATTATATAAGCAGTATTTCATATCCAGTTTTTCATATTGTTATGACTGGCACACTTTTCAATGACTTATGATTTATGGAATCAGTTCCTTACTATTTGGCATTTAAGTAGCTTTCAGTATTTTAATAAACTACAAATAGCTCCTTGGTGATCAAAGCCTTCCTCTTTCATTCTTTTTTCTTTTTAATGACATTCTTAGGTTGATTCCCCAGCCTGGCTTTAGGGATAGAGAAATATGAACACACCTACAGTAGTTTCCTAAGGCTGCTATGACAAAGTACCACAAACTGGGTATCGTAAAATACACTGCTCACAAAAATTAAGGGATATTTCAAAATGAATATGAAGCAATAAAAAAAGAAGCATTTGATATTTTTTTTATTAAACAAGAACATCAGAAAAGCAAACAACAAGTCTAAGAAAGTTGTTCTATTATGCAAATGAGATGCAAAACCAACTTTTATTTCATTGATGAAAATGCACTCTATAAAAGGCTGGAAGAACTGAAGTATCTGCATGTTCCCTGATCCCCTAATTTTTGTGAGGAGTGTAATAGAAATATATCATCTCACCCTTATGGAGTCCAGAAGTCAGAAACGAAGTGGTGGGAAGAATTGGCTCCTACTGGAGGCTGTGAGGGAGAACCTGCTGCATGTCTCTCCCAGCTTCTGAGGATGCTGGTGACCCTGATGATCTGTGATGTTCCTTGGCTTGTAGATACATCACCCTGATCTCTGCCTTCCTCTTCATGGCCTTCTCTCTGTATATCTGTGTCTCTATCCAAATTTTTCTCCTTTTATGACCAGTCATTGGATATAGGGCTCATCCTAATCCAGTATGACTGCATCTGAACTGGACCACATCTGCAAAGACCTTATTTTCAAATAAGGCCACATTCAGTTTCTGGGTGGCCATGATTTGGGGGGGATGTGCACACTATTCAACTCAGTACAGTGTTTATGTCACCTACATTCTCTACCCCCTGTGAAGCTGAGGTCCATATTCCCCTCTCTTATCTTTTAAAACTTTGTATTATGGGAAATTTCAAACATATGTAAGAGTGGGCAGATTGCTTTTATGAACACCCACAAGCTCATCATTCTGTTTCAGTTAATGATAATGAGTGTAAGAACGACACAAAAATAGCTCCTCACATTATTTTTTAAGTTCTTGAAACTGATTTTTTAAAATTCTTTTTAAAGTAACCTTTCAGCCCTTTATATTTCCAATTTCTCTATTGTTGAATATTGCAGGTTGGGTACTTTTTTCTCAAGGATGAAACCCCCCTTTCTTTTTTTTCTGTAGGTTGTGCTGTTTTACAGATCAGCCCAGTGGTTAAAGCACCTCCTTACTGTGGTGTGATGCCAGAGGCCTGCAAATGTGACTTTGAGGACTTGATCATCACAGGTAAGGTTTAGAAACTCCTTGGATGTGACCAGGTAACTCCCTCCTGTTTCCTTCACCTCACATCTTCATGTGCATCACAAGCAATGCCACATCATAGTGGCATTCAGAAAAACTTCTCCCAAGATCAGATTATGTCCCTGATATAAAGAAAATAATAAAATGTTCTTTTTGTTTCAAATGTCTTGACAGTGATGGTCTTATCACACTAGTAGAACGGAATGCAAAAACAGATACTTGATATCAAACAGATATTTCTTTGACCCCTCAGTTATATTTTGATGACATTTTAGATGACTGTATTTTGAAATCTCGTCTTTGCTTATTAGCTGTAGTCTCATAGTAGAAGCTCAAAGTAACCTAAAGTATGGAGATGCCAAATAATCGGTTCTTTCTGAAATGCAGGCAGCATTTTTGTGTTCTTATAAAATTGACTATGATTAAGTGAAACAGACTAAAAGACCACTATACTCTCTCTTTTATTTTCCTGCAGAACTGGGAGAGTTCAGCAATACTACAGAAACCTGTGGGTGTTCCTGCAGCTCCTCTAAGAGGTATCTGTTTTTCACATCCACCTGCGTATAGATCCCTGTGCCATCACCTCTACACACTTTAGACTCTAGGCCTCTGTGAACATCTCGGGCCAAGTTCAGCCAACTACAATGACAGGAATTACTGTGTAGAAATGAAACAGTCACCACTCTAGTTTCTATAGTGTTTTACTAGTGTTTAAAAGACTTCTGTGTACATTTTTATTTAGTCTTTATGGATAGGCTGTTTGGGGTTTTTTAAAACCTCATTTTACAGAGATGTAGAAACTGAGGTTCAGATGGGGTATGCCTCAGGGCACAGGGCTGTTAAATAACAGAGGGAGGATTTGAATTCAGGTCTTCTAATTCCAAATCCAGTGTTCCTTTCACAATACCTTTTAGTCATGATATCATCAATAAATAAAGCTGTTCTACTTAGCATGGAAAAATTGTGTTGAGTAAGATAATCATTGGTATCATGGTCTTTCATATGCCACTTCCTCTGTGTGTTTAGAGAGGGCAGGATAGTTGAAAACCTGAAGAAGACCCTGTGCTCCTTATGAATATAGTTTCTTTTTATAGTTTTTAATCTTTTGCATGTCTTACAGTGTTATTTATGAGCCAAACTTCCATTCTGCTGAGCGAATAGCCAAAGAATTGTACCAGGTATTCCAGAAGTGCTGGATGTCATCAGGGGTCAATTACCAGCTGGCAGTGTCCTTGAATGCAGCTGGCTCAATAGTAAGTATCAAAATAATTTGACTTTGAATTGAAAGTTCCTAAATGCACATTTTGCCCACTGTTCGCATCAGGCATGCGTATGTTTCCTTTATGGTCACTAGGTGTTGGGGGAGGACTCAAAAGGAGGAAGGGACTGAGGAATCTAAAATGTATTGAGTATTTATTAAGCACCAGGGACTAAGCTCAGCGATTCACATTTTAATCCTCATATATATCTTCTTGGCTAGATGCTACAATTATTTTTATTTTAAGGTGTTAGACCCCCAGCATGGCTGGTCAATTACAGAGCAGGAGTCAGGCATCAGGTTGCCTGATTTGAAAGTCTAGGCTGGTAGCCTGTAGAAACCTCTCCCCTCTGATAGCAGGCAGCTCATGGGGGACAGAGAGCTTTGTGGCAAAGGCTAAAAGAGAAGCTGGCCCTCTTCACCCAATAAATTTAATATACATAAATAAATCAATCAATAATAAAATACGGGTAGGCTAACAGCTCTCTGGAAGTGCAAAGGAGGCTAAAGGCCAGCTGGAGCAAAAATGACCTGGAGGTATGTGAGGTGTTAATTACACAGAGTGATGGGATGTGGTTGGGTAGCATGTCTTTGTGTGAACCAAGCTGGGGAATGGCCTTAAAAGAGGTGTTTCTGAAAGAGTCTGGCAGCCACAGTGGGTTCTGATTGACAGCACCTGTCAACCTATTGACTAAGAGGGGTATGGCTTCCGCTGTCCATCAGAGCTTTCTGGGTCCCAACAACCCACTTGCAGTAATTTGAAGTCTGGAAACAAATGAAATAACTAAAAAACAAAACAAAAAAACTTTAAGAAACTAAAATAAATTATCTTAGTTGTGTGGTGTTTTAAGCAATTTTTCGGATTAGATGCATGAAGGGCTCTTGCCATGTCCTTTATTTCAGCTGAAAGCAGTTTTATTTTTTCATGGCAAATTTTAATGTTGGAAATACATCTGGGTGCTCTTTTCATTTTCATTTCTGAAATAGGCTTAAGTTGTTCTTAAATTCCTTTCTGTGTTACACAGGTTGTAAATGAAGAGCATGTCCAAAAAGACTTTGAATCCAGTGTGGCTTTAGGAGAGGAAATTAAATTTAAGTCAAGGATCAGAGGGACTGGAGACTGGGAACCCCCTAGATTTCAAGTCATATTTAATGTTCATCCACCACTTAAGTAAGTCTGGGTCGCTGTTTGGGCTTCCAATCCAGTTAAAACAAGTCAGGATGGTTCTGTTACCAGCATTGGGGTTCTTGGTTTCCCTGATACAGAAATAGAGGAAACTCCAGAGGTATTTCCAGACAGATTTGATTAAGCTTATGTTTGAGCACAAGGGAGGCAGCACAGAGGAAAGGAAGGTTCTCGGAACTGGGGACTGGCTCTGCTTGGCCGTTTTTATAAACTAGGGACAAAGCAGGCTTGTACAAAAAGGTGGGCTTCTTGAAAAAGGAAGGCTTGGGGAGTTTTCTATTTCAGAGTGAGGTGATGTCATTTTCTAGCTGGGTTGCCTGGTAACTATGTTCCTGTCTGTGCTGTAGGGGTAAGGTGGCAGATTGCTCATTATAGCCACCCTAGGAAGGTCTTATGACAGTCCAACCTTGGTCAGCTGTGAATGCGGGTCAGTAGTTTCAACACCTGCAGGAAAGCAGACAGTTAGAAGGAAGATAAAACCATCTACTTTTTTGTTTTGAGTAGGGAGTGGAAGGGTGGTGACATTCTTGAGGTCCATTTATTTGTCATTTCTTCTGGCCACCTAGTCTTAATTTAGCTTCTTGGCCACCTAAAATTTTCCAATTCCTAGGTCCAAGTCACTAAACTGTCTCAGTTCCCATGTGACTCAGTGGTAAGTAGGCAAAGGGGAAAAAATAATATACTGAGGGACAAAGAAAAATTTGTTCTAGAAAAAGGTAAATTGGGCCTGACCAGGCGGTGGCACAGTGGATAGAGCATTGGACTGGGATGTGGAAGACCCAGGTTTAAGACCCTGAGCTCGCCAGCTTGAGCGCGGGCCCATCTGGCTTGAGCAAAAAGCCCGCCAGTTTGGACCCAAGGTCGCTGGCTCCAGCAAGGGGTTGCTCGGTCTGCTGAAGGCCCGCGGTCAAGGCACATGTGAGAAAGCTATCAATGAACAACTAAGGTGTCGCAACAGCAACGAAAAACTAATGATTGATGCTTCTCACCTCTCTTCGTTCCTGTCTGTCTCTCCCTATCTATCCCTATCTCTGACTCTCTCTCTGTCCCTGTGTAAAAAAAAAAAAAGGTAAGTTGGGCATATTTTTCTGAGTTAGCTTTCTTGGTACCATGTTTATCATGGGTTTTTGGGGGGTTCTGTAAGTTTTGACAAGTTGAGAATTTATATATTCTTTTTTTTTTGAGATTTTATTTATTGATTTTACAGAGAGAAGAGGGGAGAGGGAGTGAGAAGTATCAACTCATGGTTGCTTCATTTTAGTAGTTCATTGCTTGCTTGTTATATGTGGCTTGACCTGGAAAGCCCAGGGTTTCAAACTGGTGACTTTGAACTGGCAACCTCAGCATCTCAGGTCAATGCTCTATCCACTGCTCCACCACAGGCCAGGCTAACTATAGATTCTTTTTGTTTTTTTAGGGAAAGAGGGGAGTCAGAGAGACAGGTGCCCGCATGTGCCCAGACCAAGATCCACCCAGCAAGCCACTAGGGAGCGATGCTCTGCCCATCTGGAGCTGTTGCTCCATTGCTCAGCAACCAAGCTATTCTTAGTGCCTAAGGCGAGGCCAGGGGAACCATCCTTAGTGCCTGAGGCCAACTTTCTTAAACTAATTGAGCCATGGCAGCTGAACGGGAAGAGGGTGGATGGTAGAAGCTGATGGTTGCTTTTCTTGTGTGCCCTAGCTGGGAATTGAATCTGGGACATCCATACACTGGGCCAACACTCTACCACTGAGCCAACTTGCCAAGGCTGTATAGTCTTAATTATAAATATTACATAGCAAATGAAATAGGTTTAAAGTTGATTTTTAAAGTGGTTAATATTATATATGAAAAGTCAAATACAATAATTTTAAAAAACTAGACCTTTGTATTTCTCAGTGCAATGTGAAATAAAAAAAATCAGTGAATAATTTTTTTAAGGAAATTAAATCTGAAAGAGAGCTCCTATAGTTCAGAAAAGGCACATGGATAGGGGTCTGCGTATTTTTACCATGATTATTTTTGCTGACTGACCCCCAAACTATACTAAAATTGTATAACTTATTCTGTATTTCCAAGTCACATGTGAAATGTGGCACAAACAGTTCTATAGAAAACACTTCACTAGATGGTCTCTCAGCAGAAATGTTGTATAGTTTTGTCTTGCATTATCTCTTATTTATCTAAATTTCTTTGGATCTGTTGTGGACTTTCCAAATATATCACCTCTACCTGAAGTTTATCTCTGCATTGCCTGTTTCTAGTGCTCTCTGGAGAAAAGATCTTGTGCACAGATGCCATGAGAAGCCGCTAAACGTCCTTGGTGGAAGTGTTATTTGTGATACTGACTTCTGTTTTGGTAGCAAGGGGCTTTTAAAAGACCCAGGGATTTCAACTAGAAAATTCTGTTGAATACTTCTGTTTCTTTCACAAAGTGAAAAATGACAAAATAAAAGCCCCAAGCTAAGACAAGTATCATGATGTCAATTTTTTTTCCAGACTGGGAAAAATGCTGCATTGGCCTTTTGTGAAATGTAACTGTTACTGTTTTCTGTACTCAGGAGGGCTATGGTGGTAGCAGCTCAGAATTTCTTCTGTGCTGGCTGTGGAACTCCAATAGAACCTAGTAAGTATGGAAATAGACTGACTGCGTGTTATGTGGTGACAGGGAAGAGAATATCAAAGTCAGGTAGTGATTAATTATATGACAGGTGTGTTTAACAAGTTAGTATGAGATTTTCATAACGTTGCCCTCTCTTTCGTGAGGAGGCCATTGTGGCCTAAAGGGTTATGTAACTGGCCTTAACTCATCTCCTAGTTGCCTCTCCATCTGGCACTCAGCTCCAGCCACGTGGCCTCCCTGCTGATCCTTGAGGGTGGCAGGCTCACTTCTGACTTGGAATGCCAGACATCCCCAAAGATGGTGTCTGTAAAGCCAGTAGTTGAGGCTGCCATCACAGCAGCCTGACCCGTGCAGGTTCACATTGGATTCGAACAGTCGGTAATGAAACACCGGAGCCAAGAATTGGTGAGCCATCAGCTTTAATTCTAGCTTGCACCCGGTGGGCAAGCAAAAACACACACTGGGCTCCAAAACGCACTCATTCAGTGCTCACTAAGCTACTGACTTATCCGAGTTTCCTAGAATCAAAGGTTTCTAGCTCACCAGACTTATTCACCTCTGTTCCCCATCTCCTCCAGCACAAACTCTTAACAAACTGGCTTCTCACTCAGCACTCCGCCATCTTGGCTGCTTCTCCTGGCCTTCATGTGGCCTTAATCTGCTCTCCTCTCTAATACCTCAGGAACCAAGAGCGATCAAGCTACTGGTCTGTCCCACTTTATAATGTAGAAATCCAAACCCTTAATCTAATCTACAAACAAGAAAGTCTCTAATACAAAGCCACCTATCCGAGGCACAATGGGATTCCTCAGGAGTGCACCACCCTACATCATCCAATCAGTCAAGGGTGTGGGGAAAAGCTTACTCTTAAAACCAAGCCTTAGGCTATAATGACTCGGCCTGCTTACATTACAGCCTTTCCCCCACACCCATTCTGAGCATAAGGGCAAATAATATCACCTGGGTGATGGGCTTCCAAGTGGGCAGCGCCACCTTTAACAAAGTGAGCATAATATATTTTATCTGCCTAACAGTGTCCTTACTTCCTTCACATCTTCACTCAAAAGCTATGAAGTTTTCCCTGGCTTCCCTATTGAAAATGTTCACCTTGGCACAAACATACACATGTCTGTGTTATATTATCTTTCCTTCTTATTTTTTTATTCTAGCACTTATCTTCCTAAAATACCCTTTTAGATTTCACTGATTTTTCTTATTGTTGTCTTTCTTCCTCACTAGATTTCTAAGTTCCATGAGGCCAGATGTGTTGTCCATTTTATTCGTTGCTTTAACCTCTACTTCTACAAGGGTGCCTGGCACACCATTGGTCCTCAAGAGATAAATTTGTTGGATGATCAAATACCTTACCAAGGAGCTAGCCAAACCTCTCTGAGAGGGCTTGGGGAAGGGGCCTGAGGGGACCATTCCTGGGCCAGCTTCAGCTTCTCCCAGTCGGAAATGCAAGTTGCCCACCTGAGACAGGAAGTCACTTGTGCTGCTGTGAGGGTGTCCATAGGTCTTACCCGAGGATGACTGTGAAGAGATTTTTTTCAGGAAAGAGTTCCCTTGATCTTTGGTAGGCAGTCTTGGAAGGAAAGAGACTTTGAGGACCTCTACCTCAAGAAATAAAAATCGCAGGAATTTATATGGGCTTCCTTCTACCATGTTGAATGATAATGCCTGCCATGCATCACATGTAACTAATTTTATTTAAATAACTTATCTTCTCAGTCTAACAGTGACCGTGCCTATTTGGTTAACCACTGTATTCTGGTGCCTCAGTTTATTTTGAATGCACAAGTTAGACTATGAATAAGTGACTATGAATCTACCAAGTTTTTAATTACTTCCCTACATTTATTAAAATATGGAGATGTGTACCTGCCCTTTTGATACAATAGTGGTCTTTTCCTTCTGGAGCCTGCTTACAGGAAGACAAAGAGTCATCAGCAAAGTAAATAACAAGAACAATGCATGCAATGAAAGAGAAAGTTAAGTATTCTCTGGGATTTACAGCAAGAAAAATTAATCTGGGCTTGGTAGGGTGGGGTTAAGTGAGAAGTTTTATAAAAAAATGATTACCCCCTGAGGTGCGTGGAAGGGTGGGGTGGGGGGAGGATTAACCATGTGCAAAGGGCCTGAGGCTATTGTGGAGAAATGCTGTGTCACTAGAGATAAGAAAGAGGAGAAAACATGCTCAGAGGTAGGTAGTGCACAGGATCTGGTAGCTTTATCAACCAAGTAACTGATTCTGGACTTTTCCTGTGAAATTCCTGGCTCTCCTGTCAGCGCTGTGAGTGCCCACCCCTCTATACCTCACCAGCTCTAGATTTCTAAATTTGTGACAGTATGAGGCAAAACCAAGTTTTTCATTCTCTTAATATGCGTGTTGTTGATTGTGACTGAGATGGAGTGCTTTTCACATCTTTACTGGTTATGTTGCATTTATTCATATTATTGTCCTCATCTGTTGTATATTATGTATCTATGTCTATATACATATATATATCTATATCTATGAGATACATATATATATATATTTTTTTTAATTTTATTTATTTATTATTTTGAGATAGAGGAGGCAGGAAGAGAGAGAGACAGGAACATCAACCTGCTCCGGTATGTGCCCTGGCCAAGGAATCAAACTGGCAACCTCTGCACTGGGATGACGCTCTAACCAACAGAGCTATCTGGCCAAGGTTTTATTTATTGATTGCTTTATAGAGAGAAAGAGAGGAAGGGAGAGATAGGGGAGCAGGAAAGGAAGCATTTATTTGTTGTTCCACCAGGTCGTGCATTCACTGGTTGCTTCCCGTGTGTGTCCTGACTGGGGATCAAACCCGCAACATTGTTTGGGGAGGATTGCTTTTAACCAACCGGCCAGGGCACATTTTATATTTTTTTTCCCCCACTTATTTATCTAGGAATTCTTTTGGATACTACTTCCTAACAGTATATATATAATGCTATGCTTTATAATTTACAAAAGTGCTTTCCATATGTGTGATACCCTGTAATCCAGTTTGAGTTGCTTTCTGTGGCCTCAGGACAGCTTGAAGAGATTCTGACTTGCCCTTCCTTAGCCTTTCTGCCAGTGAGAGATGAGTCTAGACTCCCAGTCCCACCAGATGTCCAGACTCTAAATCTCACGGTCTTTTGGCTACTCCTAGTTCACACTGCCCATCTTGCAAACCCAGCAGTACTTTGAGAAGGTTCTATTTTCCCAACATCTATATTCCACAAAAACAAGGCTGATGAATAGCTATGATTGAAGGCCTCTAGTTCCTGCCACAGAGAGGAAGGGAGAGATAGCTGCTATGAGGCTGAGGATGGCTTTCTCAGCACCGAAACAGCCATCTGAGCCTTGACCATGGTGGAGTTGGAGGGGAGGCTACCCAGGACACGTTTTCAGCATCCTCCCGCTAGGGCTGACTCATTGCCTGTGTGCTCTGCAGAGTTTGTGAAGCGGCTCCGGTACTGCGAGTACCTGGGCAAGTATTTCTGCGACTGCTGCCACTCCTACGCACAGTTCTACATCCCTGCGCGGATACTGACCATGTGGGACTTCAGGAAGTACCACGTTAGCAATTTCTCCAAACGCCTGCTGGAGAAGATATGGTACCAGCCAGTTTTCAATTTGCTGAACGTCAGCCCCAACCTTTATGCGAAGGCCAAGGGGCTGGACAGAGTGCGGGTGAGCAACTGCCTCTTTGGGGAACCAAGGCCACCGGCTGAAAGGGTCCTGCTGCGGGGCGGGTTCACTACCTACCCTCCAGTGCAGGGGTCCCCAAACTTTTTACACAGGGTCCAGTTCACTGTCCCTCAGACCGTTGGAGGGCCGGACTATAAAAAAAACTATGAACAAATTCTTATGCACACTGCCCATATCTTATTTTAAAGTAAAAAAACAAAACGGGAACAAATACAATATTTAAAATAAAGAACAAGTAAATTTAAATCAACAAACTGACCAGTATTTCAATGGGAACTATGGGTGTGGATGCATCCCGTGCTCCTCTCATTGATCACCAATGAAAGAGGTGCCCCTTCTGGAAGTGTGGCGGGCGGGATAAATGACCTCAGGAGGCTGCATGCTGCCGGGCCGTAGTTTGGGGACCCCTGCTCCAGTGGATGGAGTTTTTGCCTCGGCTCCTGCCTGCACTAGCTCTTGCAAAGGCACCATGTCAAATTTCATATTTATGCATAGTTTTGCAAATTACACATAGCTTTTTACATTTTATTTATTATTCTTAAAAATAAAAATTATATATGTTTGATTGTGCAGCATGACTTGATACTTAGTGAAATAATGACTAGTCAATTAATACATCTGTCTCCTCACATAGCTACCTTTATGTATTTGTGTGTGTGAGGTGAGAGCACCTGAAATCAAATTTCCAGTATTCGATACAGTATTGTGAACTATAGTCCTCACACTCTGGTTACATCTCTAGACTTATTCATTCTACACAACTGCAACTCTGTGCCCTTTGACCAACATCTCCCCAATTCCCCCACCTCCTTGCCCCTAGTAACCAGCGTTTAACTCTCTTGCTTCTACTTGACATTTTTAGATTCCACATACAAATGAGACCATGCAGTTTTTTTTCTGGCTTGTTTCACTTAATGTCCTTCAGGTTCATCCATGTTGTTGCAAATGACAGGATCTCCTTCTTTTATACATAGTCATGTATTTTTCTTAAAGCCTACAATCTTGTGTAAATTTCAAGGTCCACAAAACCTGGGTTCATCTTGGACCCTCTGTGAATCTCTGGACTCAATCAAGAACCCCTGCCATATAGACTTTAATTTAAAGGCTTGTTTTATAGAGTTATAGCATTTCAAGTTAGAAATAACATTTAAATCTGACATATACACTTCTAGTGTCATTTATCACGTTATGATTGTTTCTGACATTAGGAAATCCAGGAGCAGCTATTTTATATCAAGAAGCTGTTGAAGACTTGCAGATTTGCTGAAAGGTACTACTGTTGGCTGGGACAGACAGTCTGGGCATATGAATTGGGAGGACTGATAACCTGCACACACTTGCTAATCTTCTGTGTAACTTCTGGTCCGGCTCTTCCAATATTCAGTCCTCCCTCGGTACCTGCAGAGGATTGGTTCCAGATCCCCCTGCAGACCCCAGAATATTCAAATTCCTTCTATAAAATGGCACAATTTTTGCACTTAACCTATATATTTGTACATAGGCTACAGGAGGATATGCCTACTCATCATTCCCATGGAATCAGCGTAGTGATTGGCACATGGCAAGTTAAAGCTTTGCTTTTTAAAACTTTCTGTTATTATTTTCTTTCTGAATATTTTTGTTCTGTGCTTGGTTGAATCATTGAATGCTAAACCCAATGTGCAGATACAGGAGACTGACTATAACGACCTTGTGTCTCTCTTTGAGAATGCAAACCTTCTCTTTAAAGTTATTAAGCCTTCTAGCTTAAGCACATTCATACTGGTGTACAACCATCACCACCATCCATCTCCAGAGCTCTTTTCATCTTGTAAAACCAAAACTCTGTGTCTGTTACACAACTCCTTCCCCTCAGCCCCTGGCAATACCATTCTACTCTATGTATCTATGAATTTGACTACTCTGACTACCTCATATAAGTGAAATCAAACCAGTTTTGTGACTGGTTTATTTCACTTAGCATACTGTGGTCATGCTTTGTCCAAGTTGTGCCAGAATGGTCTTCCTTTTAAGGCTTAATGTATGTATATTTTGTTTTGTTCATTCATCCATCTTGGATTGCTTTCACCATCAGTTATTGTGAATGGTGTTTCTGTGAACATGGATGTACCAATGGCTTTTTAAAAACCCCTGATAGAGAAGTTTGTCAAACTTTTATTGGCTGTCTAATACTCTAGGCTATGAGGTGGTGATAATTTAAGTATTTCCATATTACTGATAGATTTTTAACTGAATAGATTTTAAATCTTAAAAATAAAAATAAAATAAAATATTTAAGTATTAAAATTGATTTTAAGACTTTATAGATAACTTTTAAGACTTTATAATAACTTTTGTTATTTAAAAAACTAGTTAGCATAATACCCTCTAGGTCCGTGATAGCAAACCTATGACACGTGTCAGCACTGACACGCGTAGCCGTTTTTGATGACACGCGGCCACATGTGGCTGCATACCAGAGAAGTATGGGGCCACATACCGAGAAGGACGTTTCATCCTCGGCTCCTGCATAGCCAGGTGCAGTAGCCGTGGATAAAACATTGCTCTAGTGTAGACACTCTGGGCCGGAGGTCTGTAGGCCAAAACAACAGAAATCTGGCACAGAGCGTCTAGGTCTGGAACTTCCGGGTAGGCCGTTTTTCTCAAAGTGACACACCACCTGAGTTATGCTCATTTTTTTTTTTTTTTTTTTGGCGAATTTTGACACACCAAGCTCAAAAGATTGCCCATCAGTGCTCTAGGTCCATCCATGCTTTTGCAAATGGTAAGAGTTCATTCATTTTATGGCTGAGTAACATTCCATTGCCTATATGTATCACATCTTCTTTATCCAGTTGTCTCTTAATGGGCACTTGAGTTTTTTAAAATAGCTTGTCTATTTTAAATAGTGCTGCACTGAACATGAAGAGACATATCTCTTTTCAAATTAGTGGTTGGACTTCTTCAGACAAATATCCAGAAGTAGGATTGCTGGATCATATGGAAGTTTTATTTTTAATTTTTTGAGGAACCTTCATATTGTGAAATAAGTCAATTAGAGAAAAACAAAGACCATATGATTTTACTTATATGTGCAATCTAAAAAAAATAAAATAAAACTAGACTTATCAGAGGGATAAGCCACTATGCTATACACCTAAAACAAATATAATATTGAATGTCAACTGTAATTGAAAAATAAAGACCCTGGCTGGTTGGTTCAGCAGTAGAGTATTGGCCCCTGCATGTGGAAGTACTGGCTTCGATTCTGGTCAGGGCACACAAGAAAAGTACTCATCTGCTTCTCCACCCTTCCCCCTCCCCGTCTTTCTCTCTCTCTTTCTCTCTCCCCTCTCTACTCTCTCTCTTTTCCTCCCATAGCCATGGCTTGGTTTGAACAAGTTGGACCCAAGTGCTGAAGATGGCCTCGTGGCCTCACTTCAGGCTCTAAAATTGCTCATTGCTAAGCAATGGAGCAGCGGCCCCAGATGGGCAGAGCATCACCCTGAGAGGGCTTGCTGGGTGGATCCCAGTGGGGGCACATACTGGAGTCTTATCTCTGCCTCCTGCCTCTCATTTAAAAAAAAATTAAAATAAATTTTTTTAAACTTAAGTTTTAGTTTAATCTCTGCCCACGTCCATAGGTATGCCCATAGGGTAAACTTCTAGAAGTGGAATTTCTGGAAGTCATGGTAATAAAGGTATAGGCATGAATGTTTTAACAGAGATAAAGATTTTTAAGTGGAAAAGGAATAGGTTACTCAAGGAGTTAAAATTATTTGTCGTAATAAGATCATAGGTTTAAAGATTTCGTTTTGTTCTAAAGTTTCTTTTAGCTTCTAATCTTTACACATTGATGATATATTACTTTTGAATTCAATTTCTTGGAGAGGAGCATGTCTTTTATAGTCATTTGGCCTTGAGCTCTACCTTATCCCATTGGTGTGACAGGTTAATTACTCCTCGGACCCTCAGCTTTTTAGTCTAACCTGTAACAATATCCACAATTCTTACTGTCTGCAACAATTTCTTGAATATGCATTCTGTGTTTCAGATGAAACTCAACAGTACTTACAGTCCAGGGAGAAAATCTGCACAACAGCTCTTGCTGGACTGTGCACTAGATACATGTATATAGAGCTCTGAGCGTGCAGGAGAGCGATTATTTCACAAGGGAATAGGGCAGGAAAGGGAGCAAGCAGGAGTTCCAGAAAAAGAGCCTGAGCTGGAAGAGGAAGCAGTGTGAGCGTGCACCCCAGGCTGAATGGAGAATTGAATATGGTTTGGTATCACTAGAATGTCAGGTCCTGTGTAGGCAGTGGCTGGCTTGCGAACGCAGTGTGTGGTGATTCTGTTCACTGATTTAGAGAATCCAGGAGGAGAGCAGGAGGGTTTGGGGAAGGTTACACTTCAGTTTTGAATGCCTTTGAGACATCCAAGTGCCCATGACCAGCACACAGTGGGATCCCTGAGTCTTGAGCTGAGTCCTGAACTCAAGACTCAGGGAGTTACAGGCCTGCTCATGAGCAAGTTACTGTGCTGCCAGTGTGGCCACTGTCAGTGGAAGACTTGAAATTGAGCTGGAATTAGTAAGGCAATGAGTTTTATCCCAGGACACGTTTTTAAGACTTGAAAGAACATTTAGTTTTCTTTTGCTCAGTGTGTGCAGGGGCATGCTCCAAGAGACACATGTCTCTACTGGTTCAGTTTTTTGAAATCAGCATTTACAAAATTTTAACTTCTTGGCTTCTAAGTGAACTTGCAAGGTGTAAAGTGATGAGCAAGATTAACTTGTTCTTGGGTCTTTTTTTTTTTTTTTTACAGGGACAGAGAGAGAGTCAGAAGGATAGATAGGGACAGACAGACAGGAATGGAGAGAAATGAGAAGCATCAATCATTAGTTTTTCGTTGCCGTCGCAACACCTTAGTTGTTCATTGATTGCTTTCTCATATGTGCCTTGACCGCGGGCCTTCAGCAGACTGAGTAACCCCTTGCTCAAGCCAGCGACCTTGGGTCCAAGTTGGTGAGCTTTTGCTCAAGCCAGATAGGCCCGCGCTCAAGCTGGCGAACTTGGGGTCTCGGACCTGGGTCTTGCGCATCCCAGTCCGACGCTCTATCCACTGTGCCACCGCCTGGTCAGGCTTGGGTCTATTATTTAAAAATTGAGTTAAAAATATAAGTGTGAGTGCCAGGAGTAAACAACTGCCTGCTCCTCCATTTCCTCCGCTCCCCAGCCTCCATGGTTGGGTTCTTGAATCCTCCTTGTTTCCTCCCTGGCAGTGCATTGAAGGAGTTCGAGCAGCAGCCCAGACACCTGACGGATGAGCTCTACCTCTTCTCCCTGGAGGACTTGGTCAAGGTCAAGAAAGGGCTGCTGGTGCCTTTGTTCAAGGACATTCTGAAAGCTTCCCTTGCCCATGTGGGCAGCTGTGAGGTAAGGTTCACAGGAGACATGTGTATCCCTGAGCTTTCCCTTCCCTATATGTCAAGGCCTATGCTAGGTGTTCTGTACTTTACATCATTTAACCTTTACAAACCCTGAAGGAAGAGTTGGAAGTACTATTTCCATATGGGAAGAATAAGGTTCACATCTGCTAAGTAACAGGTCAAGGTAGTAAAGAGCAAGGCTGGGATGCAAGCCTGGGTCAATTGACCCCTGAGTCTGGGTGCCCAGCCCTGCTTGGAGCCTACCTCAACTCCCATTTGTCCTGATGTGCTACATACAGCAGCATCAACTCAGGATGCAATAGAACAAGAGCTCTTTGTCTATCAGGACTGAAGAATCATGTAGTACAGCTATCAAAAACAAAATTCAGTCATTTAAGAATCCCTGTTTAACATAACGATCTTACTCTGGTGCCTTCATCCAACTTGCTATGGGATTTCTTCATGCAAAACAAGTGCACATTTATTGTTCTGATCCATTCATTGCAGCAGAATATGACATCATGTTCCTTTCAGAGGTTGGAATTGTACACATTTAAAACTTGATGCTTATAAAGTCTTGTAAAAGGGGTGGCTCTGATTCTCTGTTGAAAGAGACGTCAGCAGTGAAGATTCTAACTCTGACTCCTCTTACAGCTGTGTCAAGGAAAGGGCTTCATCTGTGAATTTTGCCAGAGTCCAGCAGTCATCTTCCCATTTCAGACTGCAACATGTAGAAGATGTTCAGGTATCTTAATAAGTTAATAACATGTAACTTAATAATTTATTAACTAGCTGCAAAATAAACAAGTTTAATAATAAGCACAAAATAAACTTAAGCTCAAAAATAACTAAATAACATTTCTTTAAATTATAACGATGCTGGTGTTGTGCTTATAGGTTGAATTGGAGCCAATAAAGCTTGGGTGCACAGGGAGGAGTATTTGGGTGCGGCAGAGATAAGAAGTGATGTGTCCTGGTACAGGGTTTGGAGAGATGAAGTAGACGCTGTTTTGCCTGTGCTCTGATTCTTCTACATCAGGGCAAGTTACACCATCCCTTTTGTAATTGGATCACAGTCATGCCCAACACTGAAGTGTTACTTCTGGCTGTTTTGTGCTATAGTGACAGAGCTGAGTCATTGTTATGGAGCCCGTATGGCCCCCAGGGCTTAAGACATTTACTATCTAGCTGTTTTCAGGTACTGTTGTACTGTGTTAGTGCCCCAGAAATTCTCTGTTATCTCAACTGTTTCACTGGAGAGATCTGGTAATGAAATCTCCCTTCGTCCTTGATATAAGCAGGCCCTCCTCTTAGACCACGCAAGTGTTGTCTCCCCCAACTCATTTTGCATTGTTACAGAGTGGGTTCTCCAGCAGGGGTGATGCTGAGTAAAGAGTTTGTATGCAGGAAGTTCACTTAGGCATACTCGTGGGCTCAGCACCCATAAGGGGTGTGAAAATAGCGGATCAAACAGAGGGGGAAGTGAAACTGACATGGCCACAGTGAGGCTCAGCACATCTCACAGGGAGCTCTGAAGTGGGAATGGCCTTCAGCCTTGCCTCACATTGAGGACCAGGGGCCAGCCAAGTGTTTAAACCCCACACTGAGCAGTCAGTCACCTGACACAAAGCTGGTGCTAACAAGGAGACATGACCATGAGCCAGGTAGCTCTCTACAATTAGGGCCATTTCCAGAGAAAGGGCACTACTTCCTGAGCCATTGGCTACCCATACTCTCAGCAGCTCGGGGGATGTCCCTTGGGCAGATTTGGAAGGGTAGCTACCCTTTTCATGGATACTCATGTTCACAACCTTTTAAAGACTTTATAATCCCTCTGAGTTTCAAACTGCCTGATTTTCTTTGGGAAGACTCTGGTTTCTGGACACAGGCCCCCTCTCTCCCCAGGATGGGGATGAGTGTCTGTACATGTGTGAGAAAGCAAGATAGCCCGTTTGCTGATGGTGTCCTTCTTGCTTGCAGAATGCAGAGCTTGTTTTCACAAGCAGTGTTTCCAGTCCTCTGAGTGTCCCCGCTGTGCAAGGATTACAGCTAGGAGAAGACTTTTGGAAAGTTTACCCTCTGCAGCAACATGATGCCCTCAGTACTGTGCAAAGGACTATTCAACACATCTTATGATAGCACCGATTTGTGTCTATTATTGATAACATTGTTTTAGATATCGAGTATTATATATTTTTAAAAATTGGTCAATATTCTTTTTATTATATTTTAATATTTTTAAAGAATGCAGATTCTTTGTCATTAAGCAAAGGGTTGTCTGTTACTGGTGGCTTTGTTTACAAATGTTCGTTGTTTTTGCTACTACTGTTTTAAGAATTTTTTATACTTATGTTGTATTTCTTTTTTTTTAGAGGTTTTATTTATTTATTCAATTTAAAGAGTAGTGAGAGAGGGAGAGAGAGAGAGAGAGAAGAAAGGGTGGAGCAGGAGGCATCAACTGCCATATGTGCATTGACCAGGCAAGCCCAGGGTTTCAAACCGGTGACCTCAGAGTTCCAGGTTGACCTTTATTCACTGCACCACCACAGGTCAGGCACTTACATTGTTTTTCAATAGTTGTATTTAAGTAGTGTTAGAGCTTATTTTTTTATGAATTGTAACTGATGAGTTGAATCACTCAGTTTCTCTTCCTTTAAAGTTTGTGAAACAGAATGGTACTTCCACTGAACAAAAATGCAACCAAAAATGCCTTTATTTTTTGCTTAAAAGCCATGTTGTATGCACCAGTAGACTTTACTTATTCCAGGGTTTGTGTAGAAAGTACATATTACTTCTGCTGTTACATCTATTTCAAGATGAGTTTGTGTTGCTTCCCTGCCTGTGGAGGTACCATTTTAAGCAATTGCCTCTAGGTGACGCTTTTTCAAATGGCTCAAATTGGCTATTTTTGTCATCTCTATTCAACAAACTAAGTCAAGGGATGCATGGGTGAGTGAAACCTTATTCCTGCCCTTTAGGATATTGTATTGTATAAAATTGGTCATGCCTGACGAGGTGGTGGCACAGTGGATAGACTGTCAGTCTGAGATGCGGAAGGACCCAGGTTTAAGACCCTGAGGTCGCCAGCTTGAGCGCGAGCTCATCTGGTTTGAGCAAAAGCTCACCAGCTTGGACCCAAGGTCGTGGCTCCAGAAAGGGGTTACTCAGTCTGCTGAAGGCCCGCAGTCAAGGCACATATGAGAAAGCAATGAATGAACAACTAAGATGTCGCAATGGCAACAAAAAACTGATGATTGATGCTTCTCATTTCTCTCTGTTTCTGTCTCTCTGTCCCTATCTATCCCTCTCTCTGACTCTCTCTCTGTCTGTAGAAGAAATAAAATAAAAATGCTTTATTTCAGGAAAAAAAAGTAGTCCTTTAAAATTGGTCATAAGATATTTGAAGATTGAAATAAGATGTAGGAAAATATTCTTAATAACAATATGATGAAATGGTACAGACAATCCCCTATCCAGTCCCATGTACGTGAGGTGTGTGTGTGTGTGTGTGTGTGTGTGTGTGTTCAGTTAAATAACATTGAGCACATGAACAAAACGAGTGTCTACTATCTGATGTCTTCTCATGTTGTCACTTGTTTTCCCATCCTGATTCCTCTGCTAGGTCTGTGCTCCCATTTATTATTTAAGCCATGTCTCTTTTAAATAGAAATATTGTCACATGGGTTAAGATAAATAAAATAAATTTTTTTAAAATTATTCTTACAATAGCTTATATTCCATGTTAGGAATCAAGGGTCAGAGTGGTATATTGATATTCCTTATCATAGCTATATGAGGTTCATGCCAGTATCTGCATTTTACAGGTAAAGAAACTGAAGCTTCAAAAAGAGAACTAACACACCTCGGTTCCCAGGAGTAGTGCATGGTAGAAGGGGGTTGGCAGTTGAGTCGCTCTGACCTAAGTTAGTGGCATTGGGCTGAACACTATCTCACAGTACCTTGCATTGATTTGAGGAAGTCGCTGTGGCTTACACATTGCTTTACAGTCTTCGTGTTCAGGTGCTGTGTTTGCAAAGCACCACTGAGTGTGTGCGTAGCACATCTTTGATGCTGAGGAAGAGTGCACAGAAGCTCTCAGGAAACGATGCTTTTGATTTTTTCATTTTGAGCAACAATGAAGCAATTTAAATAACCACTTCACAGATTGGGCTGAGACATACTTCCTCCCCACCTTGGTAGTAGAGGCTCCTTCCCAACAAGGTGCCTGTTTGAATGGAGAAGTGGTTTCAGCCCACATGCAGCACCTTGTAGGGAAGTAATTAGTTATGACATTTGTTGCTCTTTAATGGGATTTACTCCTTACGTGTTTTTTTCTGTGCAACTCTTCCTTAAAGAGGATGAAAACTTGGTCTTTCCCATCAGAGTGTCACCCACCGTGAGGCATCCAGTTGCAGCACTGTGATCCCAGTAATTAATTTTCTGCCTTTACACAGTTCACTTGGGAAATTCCAGTAACAATTTCTTTATAGTCATAACTCTCAGCTGCAGGTAGGGAGTTGTACCAGGGGAGAAAATATAGGGAGTGAGGGGGGTGAAGCATTCCAAAGACATTCTGGTGTGATTCTTCTTTTCAAGCCAGTTGGGGAATTATTTATGTAAAGACAGAGGTACTTAAATGATTGTTTTTTAAAAAACATGTTCTAAAAAATGCTTACAAATAAGATATGCAATTCTTTACCTCATCCCCCTTTGGAGATGACCTCAGAAGACTCATGACTGTGAGGCTTCCTGTGTGTGATATCTGGCTCATGTTAAATCAGCAGAGACCTGGTAACTGAGACAGAAGTCCTGAACTCCTTCTTGACCTGCCTACAATGCAGCAAGATGAGGAAGTTGCCTGGCTGCATTAGCTCACCTGTGCTGGCTTCCAGAGACACAAGCCGCAAACCAGCTTCCCTAATACAGAACTCTCCTGTTGCTACCCCAGGCAGAGCTAGAGAAGCTTCTACTT
This sequence comes from Rhynchonycteris naso, assembly GCA_037038555.1. NCBI lineage: Eukaryota > Metazoa > Chordata > Mammalia > Chiroptera > Emballonuridae > Rhynchonycteris > Rhynchonycteris naso. The sequence continues at coordinate 106,382,155 of CM072998.1, read as the reverse complement.
GCTCATTTGGGAAGGATACCCTTCTGCTACCTCTCGACTCTCATCACATTGTTCTCATCCTCAGTCCCATTCACTTTAAACAAATTTTAACATTAAGAATAAATTAACAGCCTAACCAGGCAGTGGCACAGTGGATAGAGTATCGAACTGGGATGTGGAGGACCCAGGTTCGAGACCCCAAGGTCACCAGCTTGAGCGTGGGCCCATCTGGCTTGAGCAAAAGCTCATCAGCTTGGACCCAAGGTTGCTGGCTTGAGCAAGGGGTTACTCAGTCTGCTGAAGGCCCACGATCAAGGCACATATGAGAAA